>JAUIZM010000015.1:0-5193081 GCA_030848705.1 Heracleum sosnowskyi | reverse complement strand
CTTCAAAGTGGTTGGCACACATGATTTTCTCAAACCTAGAAAGATTTTTTCTTGTCCATATTTTTTCATATCATGACCCTATGAGTTTCTAGAATATGATGAGATTTTATTTCGCTCCGTTCTGAACCGAATCGGACCCGATATGAACCGATTTTACGGGAACTGGGTTTTCCGATTAACTTCAAAGTGGTTGGCACACATGATTTTCTCAAACCTAGAAAGATTTTTTCTTGTCCATATTTTTTCATATCATGTCCCTATGAGTTTCTAGAATATGATGAGATTTTATTTACCTCCGTTCTGAACCGAATCGGACCCGATATGACCCGATTTTACGGGAACTGGGTTTTCCGATTAACTTCAAAGTGGTTGGCACACATGATTTTCTCAAACCTAGAAAGATTTTTTCTTGTCCATATTTTTTCATATCATGACCCTATGAGTTTCTAGAATATGATGAGATTTCATTTCGCTCCGTTCTGAACCGAATCGGACCCGATATGAACCGATTTTACGGGAACTGGGTTTTCTTGTAAACTTTAAATTGGGTAGGCACACATGATTTTCTCAAACCTAGAAAGATTTTTTCTTGTCCATATTTTTTCATATCATGTCCCTATGAGTTTCTAGAATATGATGAGATTTTATTTCTCTCCGTTCTGAACCGAATCGGACCCGATATGAACCGATTTTATGGGAACTGGGTTTTCCGATTAACTTCAAAGTGGTTGGCACACATGATTTTCTCAAACCTAGAAAGATTTTTTCTTGTCCATATTTTTTCATATCATGTCCCTATTAGTTTCTAGAATATGATGAGATTTTATTTACCTCCGTTCTGAACCGAATCGGACCCGATATGACCCGATTTTACGGGAACTGGGTTTTCCGATTAACTAAAAAGTGGTTGGCACACATGATTTTCTCAAACCTAGAAAGATTTTTTCTTGTCCATATTTTTTCATATCATGACCCTATGAGTTTCTAGAATATGATGAGATTTTATTTCGCTCCGTTCTGAACCGAATCGGACCCGATATGAACCGATTTTACGGGAACTGGGTTTTCTTGTAAACTTTAAATTGGGTAGGCACACATGATTTTCTCAAACCTAGAAAGATTTTTTCTTGTCCATATTTTTTCATATCATGTCCCTATGAGTTTCTAGAATATGATGAGATTTTATTTCGCTCCGTTCTGGACCGAATCGGACCCGATATGAACCGATTTTACGGGAACTGGGTTTTCCGATTAACTTCAAAGTGGTTGGCACACATGATTTTCTCAAACCTAGAAAGATTTTTTCTTGTCCATATTTTTTCATATCATGTCCCTATGAGTTTCTAGAATATGATGAGATTTTATTTCGCTCCGTTCTGAACCGAATCGGACCCGATATGAACCGATTTTACGGGAACTGGGTTTTCCGATTAACTTCAAAGTGGTTGGCACACATGATTTTCTCAAACCTAGAAAGATTTTTTCTTGTCCATATTTTTTCATATCATGTCCCTATGAGTTTCTAGAATATGATGAGATTTTATTTACCTCCGTTCTGAACCGAATCGGACCCGATATGACCCGATTTTACGGGAACTGGGTTTTCCGATTAACTTCAAAGTGGTTGGCACACATGATTTTCTCAAACCTAGAAAGATTTTTTCTTGTCCATATTTTTTCATATCATGACCCTATGAGTTTCTAGAATATGATGAGATTTCATTTCGCTCCGTTCTGAACCGAATCGGACCCGATATGAACCGATTTTACGGGAACTGGGTTTTCTTGTAAACTTTAAATTGGGTAGGCACACATGATTTTCTCAAACCTAGAAAGATTTTTTCTTGTCCATATTTTTTCATATCATGTCCCTATGAGTTTCTAGAATATGATGAGATTTTATTTACCTCCGTTCTGAACCGAATCGGACCCGATATGACCCGATTTTACGGGAACTGGGTTTTCCGATTAACTTCAAAGTGGTTGGCACACATGATTTTCTCAAACCTAGAAAGATTTTTTCTTGTCCATATTTTTTCATATCATGTCCCTATGAGTTTCTAGAATATGATGAGATTTTATTTACCTCCGTTCTGAACCGAATCGGACCCGATATGACCCGATTTTACGGGAACTGGGTTTTCCGATTAACTTCAAAGTGGTTGGCACACATGATTTTCTCAAACCTAGAAAGATTTTTTCTTGTCCATATTTTTTCATATCATGACCCTATGAGTTTCTAGAATATGATGAGATTTTATTTCGCTCCGTTCTGAACCGAATCGGACCCGATATGAACCGATTTTACGGGAACTGGGTTTTCCGATTAACTTCAAAGTGGTTGGCACACATGATTTTCTCAAACCTAGAAAGATTTTTTCTTGTCCATATTTTTTCATATCATGTCCCTATGAGTTTCTAGAATATGATGAGATTTTATTTACCTCCGTTCTGAACCGAATCGGACCCGATATGACCCGATTTTACGGGAACTGGGTTTTCCGATTAACTTCAAAGTGGTTGGCACACATGATTTTCTCAAACCTAGAAAGATTTTTTCTTGTCCATATTTTTTCATATCATGACCCTATGAGTTTCTAGAATATGATGAGATTTCATTTCGCTCCGTTCTGAACCGAATCGGACCCGATATGAACCGATTTTACGGGAACTGGGTTTTCTTGTAAACTTTAAATTGGGTAGGCACACATGATTTTCTCAAACCTAGAAAGATTTTTTCTTGTCCATATTTTTTCATATCATGTCCCTATGAGTTTCTAGAATATGATGAGATTTTATTTACCTCCGTTCTGAACCGAATCGGACCCGATATGACCCGATTTTACGGGAACTGGGTTTTCCGATTAACTTCAAAGTGGTTGGCACACATGATTTTCTCAAACCTAGAAAGATTTTTTCTTGTCCATATTTTTTCATATCATGTCCCTATGAGTTTCTAGAATATGATGAGATTTTATTTACCTCCGTTCTGAACCGAATCGGACCCGATATGACCCGATTTTACGGGAACTGGGTTTTCCGATTAACTTCAAAGTGGTTGGCACACATGATTTTCTCAAACCTAGAAAGATTTTTTCTTGTCCATATTTTTTCATATCATGACCCTATGAGTTTCTAGAATATGATGAGATTTTATTTCGCTCCGTTCTGAACCGAATCGGACCCGATATGAACCGATTTTACGGGAACTGGGTTTTCCGATTAACTTCAAAGTGGTTGGCACACATGATTTTCTCAAACCTAGAAAGATTTTTTCTTGTCCATATTTTTTCATATCATGTCCCTATGAGTTTCTAGAATATGATGAGATTTTATTTACCTCCGTTCTGAACCGAATCGGACCCGATATGACCCGATTTTACGGGAACTGGGTTTTCCGATTAACTTCAAAGTGGTTGGCACACATGATTTTCTCAAACCTAGAAAGATTTTTTCTTGTCCATATTTTTTCATATCATGACCCTATGAGTTTCTAGAATATGATGAGATTTCATTTCGCTCCGTTCTGAACCGAATCGGACCCGATATGAACCGATTTTACGGGAACTGGGTTTTCTTGTAAACTTTAAATTGGGTAGGCACACATGATTTTCTCAAACCTAGAAAGATTTTTTCTTGTCCATATTTTTTCATATCATGTCCCTATGAGTTTCTAGAATATGATGAGATTTTATTTCTCTCCGTTCTGAACCGAATCGGACCCGATATGAACCGATTTTATGGGAACTGGGTTTTCCGATTAACTTCAAAGTGGTTGGCACACATGATTTTCTCAAACCTAGAAAGATTTTTTCTTGTCCATATTTTTTCATATCATGTCCCTATTAGTTTCTAGAATATGATGAGATTTTATTTACCTCCGTTCTGAACCGAATCGGACCCGATATGACCCGATTTTACGGGAACTGGGTTTTCCGATTAACTAAAAAGTGGTTGGCACACATGATTTTCTCAAACCTAGAAAGATTTTTTCTTGTCCATATTTTTTCATATCATGACCCTATGAGTTTCTAGAATATGATGAGATTTTATTTCGCTCCGTTCTGAACCGAATCGGACCCGATATGAACCGATTTTACGGGAACTGGGTTTTCTTGTAAACTTTAAATTGGGTAGGCACACATGATTTTCTCAAACCTAGAAAGATTTTTTCTTGTCCATATTTTTTCATATCATGTCCCTATGAGTTTCTAGAATATGATGAGATTTTATTTCGCTCCGTTCTGGACCGAATCGGACCCGATATGAACCGATTTTACGGGAACTGGGTTTTCCGATTAACTTCAAAGTGGTTGGCACACATGATTTTCTCAAACCTAGAAAGATTTTTTCTTGTCCATATTTTTTCATATCATGTCCCTATGAGTTTCTAGAATATGATGAGATTTTATTTCGCTCCGTTCTGAACCGAATCGGACCCGATATGAACCGATTTTACGGGAACTGGGTTTTCCGATTAACTTCAAAGTGGTTGGCACACATGATTTTCTCAAACCTAGAAAGATTTTTTCTTGTCCATATTTTTTCATATCATGTCCCTATGAGTTTCTAGAATATGATGAGATTTTATTTACCTCCGTTCTGAACCGAATCGGACCCGATATGACCCGATTTTACGGGAACTGGGTTTTCCGATTAACTTCAAAGTGGTTGGCACACATGATTTTCTCAAACCTAGAAAGATTTTTTCTTGTCCATATTTTTTCATATCATGACCCTATGAGTTTCTAGAATATGATGAGATTTCATTTCGCTCCGTTCTGAACCGAATCGGACCCGATATGAACCGATTTTACGGGAACTGGGTTTTCTTGTAAACTTTAAATTGGGTAGGCACACATGATTTTCTCAAACCTAGAAAGATTTTTTCTTGTCCATATTTTTTCATATCATGTCCCTATGAGTTTCTAGAATATGATGAGATTTTATTTACCTCCGTTCTGAACCGAATCGGACCCGATATGACCCGATTTTACGGGAACTGGGTTTTCCGATTAACTTCAAAGTGGTTGGCACACATGATTTTCTCAAACCTAGAAAGATTTTTTCTTGTCCATATTTTTTCATATCATGTCCCTATGAGTTTCTAGAATATGATGAGATTTTATTTACCTCCGTTCTGAACCGAATCGGACCCGATATGACCCGATTTTACGGGAACTGGGTTTTCCGATTAACTTCAAAGTGGTTGGCACACATGATTTTCTCAAACCTAGAAAGATTTTTTCTTGTCCATATTTTTTCATATCATGACCCTATGAGTTTCTAGAATATGATGAGATTTTATTTCGCTCCGTTCTGAACCGAATCGGACCCGATATGAACCGATTTTACGGGAACTGGGTTTTCCGATTAACTTCAAAGTGGTTGGCACACATGATTTTCTCAAACCTAGAAAGATTTTTTCTTGTCCATATTTTTTCATATCATGTCCCTATGAGTTTCTAGAATATGATGAGATTTTATTTACCTCCGTTCTGAACCGAATCGGACCCGATATGACCCGATTTTACGGGAACTGGGTTTTCCGATTAACTTCAAAGTGGTTGGCACACATGATTTTCTCAAACCTAGAAAGATTTTTTCTTGTCCATATTTTTTCATATCATGACCCTATGAGTTTCTAGAATATGATGAGATTTCATTTCGCTCCGTTCTGAACCGAATCGGACCCGATATGAACCGATTTTACGGGAACTGGGTTTTCTTGTAAACTTTAAATTGGGTAGGCACACATGATTTTCTCAAACCTAGAAAGATTTTTTCTTGTCCATATTTTTTCATATCATGTCCCTATGAGTTTCTAGAATATGATGAGATTTTATTTACCTCCGTTCTGAACCGAATCGGACCCGATATGACCCGATTTTACGGGAACTGGGTTTTCCGATTAACTTCAAAGTGGTTGGCACACATGATTTTCTCAAACCTAGAAAGATTTTTTCTTGTCCATATTTTTTCATATCATGTCCCTATGAGTTTCTAGAATATGATGAGATTTTATTTACCTCCGTTCTGAACCGAATCGGACCCGATATGACCCGATTTTACGGGAACTGGGTTTTCCGATTAACTTCAAAGTGGTTGGCACACATGATTTTCTCAAACCTAGAAAGATTTTTTCTTGTCCATATTTTTTCATATCATGACCCTATGAGTTTCTAGAATATGATGAGATTTTATTTCGCTCCGTTCTGAACCGAATCGGACCCGATATGAACCGATTTTACGGGAACTGGGTTTTCCGATTAACTTCAAAGTGGTTGGCACACATGATTTTCTCAAACCTAGAAAGATTTTTTCTTGTCCATATTTTTTCATATCATGTCCCTATGAGTTTCTAGAATATGATGAGATTTTATTTACCTCCGTTCTGAACCGAATCGGACCCGATATGACCCGATTTTACGGGAACTGGGTTTTCCGATTAACTTCAAAGTGGTTGGCACACATGATTTTCTCAAACCTAGAAAGATTTTTTCTTGTCCATATTTTTTCATATCATGACCCTATGAGTTTCTAGAATATGATGAGATTTCATTTCGCTCCGTTCTGAACCGAATCGGACCCGATATGAACCGATTTTACGGGAACTGGGTTTTCTTGTAAACTTTAAATTGGGTAGGCACACATGATTTTCTCAAACCTAGAAAGATTTTTTCTTGTCCATATTTTTTCATATCATGTCCCTATGAGTTTCTAGAATATGATGAGATTTTATTTACCTCCGTTCTGAACCGAATCGGACCCGATATGACCCGATTTTACGGGAACTGGGTTTTCCGATTAACTTCAAAGTGGTTGGCACACATGATTTTCTCAAACCTAGAAAGATTTTTTCTTGTCCATATTTTTTCATATCATGTCCCTATGAGTTTCTAGAATATGATGAGATTTTATTTACCTCCGTTCTGAACCGAATCGGACCCGATATGACCCGATTTTACGGGAACTGGGTTTTCCGATTAACTTCAAAGTGGTTGGCACACATGATTTTCTCAAACCTAGAAAGATTTTTTCTTGTCCATATTTTTTCATATCATGACCCTATGAGTTTCTAGAATATGATGAGATTTTATTTCGCTCCGTTCTGAACCGAATCGGACCCGATATGAACCGATTTTACGGGAACTGGGTTTTCCGATTAACTTCAAAGTGGTTGGCACACATGATTTTCTCAAACCTAGAAAGATTTTTTCTTGTCCATATTTTTTCATATCATGTCCCTATGAGTTTCTAGAATATGATGAGATTTTATTTACCTCCGTTCTGAACCGAATCGGACCCGATATGACCCGATTTTACGGGAACTGGGTTTTCCGATTAACTTCAAAGTGGTTGGCACACATGATTTTCTCAAACCTAGAAAGATTTTTTCTTGTCCATATTTTTTCATATCATGACCCTATGAGTTTCTAGAATATGATGAGATTTCATTTCGCTCCGTTCTGAACCGAATCGGACCCGATATGAACCGATTTTACGGGAACTGGGTTTTCTTGTAAACTTTAAATTGGGTAGGCACACATGATTTTCTCAAACCTAGAAAGATTTTTTCTTGTCCATATTTTTTCATATCATGTCCCTATGAGTTTCTAGAATATGATGAGATTTTATTTCTCTCCGTTCTGAACCGAATCGGACCCGATATGAACCGATTTTATGGGAACTGGGTTTTCCGATTAACTTCAAAGTGGTTGGCACACATGATTTTCTCAAACCTAGAAAGATTTTTTCTTGTCCATATTTTTTCATATCATGTCCCTATTAGTTTCTAGAATATGATGAGATTTTATTTACCTCCGTTCTGAACCGAATCGGACCCGATATGACCCGATTTTACGGGAACTGGGTTTTCCGATTAACTAAAAAGTGGTTGGCACACATGATTTTCTCAAACCTAGAAAGATTTTTTCTTGTCCATATTTTTTCATATCATGACCCTATGAGTTTCTAGAATATGATGAGATTTTATTTCGCTCCGTTCTGAACCGAATCGGACCCGATATGAACCGATTTTACGGGAACTGGGTTTTCTTGTAAACTTTAAATTGGGTAGGCACACATGATTTTCTCAAACCTAGAAAGATTTTTTCTTGTCCATATTTTTTCATATCATGTCCCTATGAGTTTCTAGAATATGATGAGATTTTATTTCGCTCCGTTCTGGACCGAATCGGACCCGATATGAACCGATTTTACGGGAACTGGGTTTTCCGATTAACTTCAAAGTGGTTGGCACACATGATTTTCTCAAACCTAGAAAGATTTTTTCTTGTCCATATTTTTTCATATCATGTCCCTATGAGTTTCTAGAATATGATGAGATTTTATTTCGCTCCGTTCTGAACCGAATCGGACCCGATATGAACCGATTTTACGGGAACTGGGTTTTCCGATTAACTTCAAAGTGGTTGGCACACATGATTTTCTCAAACCTAGAAAGATTTTTTCTTGTCCATATTTTTTCATATCATGTCCCTATGAGTTTCTAGAATATGATGAGATTTTATTTACCTCCGTTCTGAACCGAATCGGACCCGATATGACCCGATTTTACGGGAACTGGGTTTTCCGATTAACTTCAAAGTGGTTGGCACACATGATTTTCTCAAACCTAGAAAGATTTTTTCTTGTCCATATTTTTTCATATCATGACCCTATGAGTTTCTAGAATATGATGAGATTTCATTTCGCTCCGTTCTGAACCGAATCGGACCCGATATGAACCGATTTTACGGGAACTGGGTTTTCTTGTAAACTTTAAATTGGGTAGGCACACATGATTTTCTCAAACCTAGAAAGATTTTTTCTTGTCCATATTTTTTCATATCATGTCCCTATGAGTTTCTAGAATATGATGAGATTTTATTTACCTCCGTTCTGAACCGAATCGGACCCGATATGACCCGATTTTACGGGAACTGGGTTTTCCGATTAACTTCAAAGTGGTTGGCACACATGATTTTCTCAAACCTAGAAAGATTTTTTCTTGTCCATATTTTTTCATATCATGTCCCTATGAGTTTCTAGAATATGATGAGATTTTATTTACCTCCGTTCTGAACCGAATCGGACCCGATATGACCCGATTTTACGGGAACTGGGTTTTCCGATTAACTTCAAAGTGGTTGGCACACATGATTTTCTCAAACCTAGAAAGATTTTTTCTTGTCCATATTTTTTCATATCATGACCCTATGAGTTTCTAGAATATGATGAGATTTTATTTCGCTCCGTTCTGAACCGAATCGGACCCGATATGAACCGATTTTACGGGAACTGGGTTTTCCGATTAACTTCAAAGTGGTTGGCACACATGATTTTCTCAAACCTAGAAAGATTTTTTCTTGTCCATATTTTTTCATATCATGTCCCTATGAGTTTCTAGAATATGATGAGATTTTATTTACCTCCGTTCTGAACCGAATCGGACCCGATATGACCCGATTTTACGGGAACTGGGTTTTCCGATTAACTTCAAAGTGGTTGGCACACATGATTTTCTCAAACCTAGAAAGATTTTTTCTTGTCCATATTTTTTCATATCATGACCCTATGAGTTTCTAGAATATGATGAGATTTCATTTCGCTCCGTTCTGAACCGAATCGGACCCGATATGAACCGATTTTACGGGAACTGGGTTTTCTTGTAAACTTTAAATTGGGTAGGCACACATGATTTTCTCAAACCTAGAAAGATTTTTTCTTGTCCATATTTTTTCATATCATGTCCCTATGAGTTTCTAGAATATGATGAGATTTTATTTACCTCCGTTCTGAACCGAATCGGACCCGATATGACCCGATTTTACGGGAACTGGGTTTTCCGATTAACTTCAAAGTGGTTGGCACACATGATTTTCTCAAACCTAGAAAGATTTTTTCTTGTCCATATTTTTTCATATCATGTCCCTATGAGTTTCTAGAATATGATGAGATTTTATTTACCTCCGTTCTGAACCGAATCGGACCCGATATGACCCGATTTTACGGGAACTGGGTTTTCCGATTAACTTCAAAGTGGTTGGCACACATGATTTTCTCAAACCTAGAAAGATTTTTTCTTGTCCATATTTTTTCATATCATGACCCTATGAGTTTCTAGAATATGATGAGATTTTATTTCGCTCCGTTCTGAACCGAATCGGACCCGATATGAACCGATTTTACGGGAACTGGGTTTTCCGATTAACTTCAAAGTGGTTGGCACACATGATTTTCTCAAACCTAGAAAGATTTTTTCTTGTCCATATTTTTTCATATCATGTCCCTATGAGTTTCTAGAATATGATGAGATTTTATTTACCTCCGTTCTGAACCGAATCGGACCCGATATGACCCGATTTTACGGGAACTGGGTTTTCCGATTAACTTCAAAGTGGTTGGCACACATGATTTTCTCAAACCTAGAAAGATTTTTTCTTGTCCATATTTTTTCATATCATGACCCTATGAGTTTCTAGAATATGATGAGATTTCATTTCGCTCCGTTCTGAACCGAATCGGACCCGATATGAACCGATTTTACGGGAACTGGGTTTTCTTGTAAACTTTAAATTGGGTAGGCACACATGATTTTCTCAAACCTAGAAAGATTTTTTCTTGTCCATATTTTTTCATATCATGTCCCTATGAGTTTCTAGAATATGATGAGATTTTATTTACCTCCGTTCTGAACCGAATCGGACCCGATATGACCCGATTTTACGGGAACTGGGTTTTCCGATTAACTTCAAAGTGGTTGGCACACATGATTTTCTCAAACCTAGAAAGATTTTTTCTTGTCCATATTTTTTCATATCATGTCCCTATGAGTTTCTAGAATATGATGAGATTTTATTTACCTCCGTTCTGAACCGAATCGGACCCGATATGACCCGATTTTACGGGAACTGGGTTTTCCGATTAACTTCAAAGTGGTTGGCACACATGATTTTCTCAAACCTAGAAAGATTTTTTCTTGTCCATATTTTTTCATATCATGACCCTATGAGTTTCTAGAATATGATGAGATTTTATTTCGCTCCGTTCTGAACCGAATCGGACCCGATATGAACCGATTTTACGGGAACTGGGTTTTCCGATTAACTTCAAAGTGGTTGGCACACATGATTTTCTCAAACCTAGAAAGATTTTTTCTTGTCCATATTTTTTCATATCATGTCCCTATGAGTTTCTAGAATATGATGAGATTTTATTTACCTCCGTTCTGAACCGAATCGGACCCGATATGACCCGATTTTACGGGAACTGGGTTTTCCGATTAACTTCAAAGTGGTTGGCACACATGATTTTCTCAAACCTAGAAAGATTTTTTCTTGTCCATATTTTTTCATATCATGACCCTATGAGTTTCTAGAATATGATGAGATTTCATTTCGCTCCGTTCTGAACCGAATCGGACCCGATATGAACCGATTTTACGGGAACTGGGTTTTCTTGTAAACTTTAAATTGGGTAGGCACACATGATTTTCTCAAACCTAGAAAGATTTTTTCTTGTCCATATTTTTTCATATCATGTCCCTATGAGTTTCTAGAATATGATGAGATTTTATTTCTCTCCGTTCTGAACCGAATCGGACCCGATATGAACCGATTTTATGGGAACTGGGTTTTCCGATTAACTTCAAAGTGGTTGGCACACATGATTTTCTCAAACCTAGAAAGATTTTTTCTTGTCCATATTTTTTCATATCATGTCCCTATTAGTTTCTAGAATATGATGAGATTTTATTTACCTCCGTTCTGAACCGAATCGGACCCGATATGACCCGATTTTACGGGAACTGGGTTTTCCGATTAACTAAAAAGTGGTTGGCACACATGATTTTCTCAAACCTAGAAAGATTTTTTCTTGTCCATATTTTTTCATATCATGACCCTATGAGTTTCTAGAATATGATGAGATTTTATTTCGCTCCGTTCTGAACCGAATCGGACCCGATATGAACCGATTTTACGGGAACTGGGTTTTCTTGTAAACTTTAAATTGGGTAGGCACACATGATTTTCTCAAACCTAGAAAGATTTTTTCTTGTCCATATTTTTTCATATCATGTCCCTATGAGTTTCTAGAATATGATGAGATTTTATTTCGCTCCGTTCTGGACCGAATCGGACCCGATATGAACCGATTTTACGGGAACTGGGTTTTCCGATTAACTTCAAAGTGGTTGGCACACATGATTTTCTCAAACCTAGAAAGATTTTTTCTTGTCCATATTTTTTCATATCATGTCCCTATGAGTTTCTAGAATATGATGAGATTTTATTTCGCTCCGTTCTGAACCGAATCGGACCCGATATGAACCGATTTTACGGGAACTGGGTTTTCCGATTAACTTCAAAGTGGTTGGCACACATGATTTTCTCAAACCTAGAAAGATTTTTTCTTGTCCATATTTTTTCATATCATGTCCCTATGAGTTTCTAGAATATGATGAGATTTTATTTACCTCCGTTCTGAACCGAATCGGACCCGATATGACCCGATTTTACGGGAACTGGGTTTTCCGATTAACTTCAAAGTGGTTGGCACACATGATTTTCTCAAACCTAGAAAGATTTTTTCTTGTCCATATTTTTTCATATCATGACCCTATGAGTTTCTAGAATATGATGAGATTTCATTTCGCTCCGTTCTGAACCGAATCGGACCCGATATGAACCGATTTTACGGGAACTGGGTTTTCTTGTAAACTTTAAATTGGGTAGGCACACATGATTTTCTCAAACCTAGAAAGATTTTTTCTTGTCCATATTTTTTCATATCATGTCCCTATGAGTTTCTAGAATATGATGAGATTTTATTTACCTCCGTTCTGAACCGAATCGGACCCGATATGACCCGATTTTACGGGAACTGGGTTTTCCGATTAACTTCAAAGTGGTTGGCACACATGATTTTCTCAAACCTAGAAAGATTTTTTCTTGTCCATATTTTTTCATATCATGTCCCTATGAGTTTCTAGAATATGATGAGATTTTATTTACCTCCGTTCTGAACCGAATCGGACCCGATATGACCCGATTTTACGGGAACTGGGTTTTCCGATTAACTTCAAAGTGGTTGGCACACATGATTTTCTCAAACCTAGAAAGATTTTTTCTTGTCCATATTTTTTCATATCATGACCCTATGAGTTTCTAGAATATGATGAGATTTTATTTCGCTCCGTTCTGAACCGAATCGGACCCGATATGAACCGATTTTACGGGAACTGGGTTTTCCGATTAACTTCAAAGTGGTTGGCACACATGATTTTCTCAAACCTAGAAAGATTTTTTCTTGTCCATATTTTTTCATATCATGTCCCTATGAGTTTCTAGAATATGATGAGATTTTATTTACCTCCGTTCTGAACCGAATCGGACCCGATATGACCCGATTTTACGGGAACTGGGTTTTCCGATTAACTTCAAAGTGGTTGGCACACATGATTTTCTCAAACCTAGAAAGATTTTTTCTTGTCCATATTTTTTCATATCATGACCCTATGAGTTTCTAGAATATGATGAGATTTCATTTCGCTCCGTTCTGAACCGAATCGGACCCGATATGAACCGATTTTACGGGAACTGGGTTTTCTTGTAAACTTTAAATTGGGTAGGCACACATGATTTTCTCAAACCTAGAAAGATTTTTTCTTGTCCATATTTTTTCATATCATGACCCTATGAGTTTCTAGAATATGATGAGATTTTATTTCGCTCCGTTCTGAACCGAATCGGACCCGATATGAACCGATTTTACGGGAACTGGGTTTTCCGATTAACTTCAAAGTGGTTGGCACACATGATTTTCTCAAACCTAGAAAGATTTTTTCTTGTCCATATTTTTTCATATCATGTCCCTATGAGTTTCTAGAATATGATGAGATTTTATTTACCTCCGTTCTGAACCGAATCGGACCCGATATGACCCGATTTTACGGGAACTGGGTTTTCCGATTAACTTCAAAGTGGTTGGCACACATGATTTTCTCAAACCTAGAAAGATTTTTTCTTGTCCATATTTTTTCATATCATGACCCTATGAGTTTCTAGAATATGATGAGATTTCATTTCGCTCCGTTCTGAACCGAATCGGACCCGATATGAACCGATTTTACGGGAACTGGGTTTTCTTGTAAACTTTAAATTGGGTAGGCACACATGATTTTCTCAAACCTAGAAAGATTTTTTCTTGTCCATATTTTTTCATATCATGTCCCTATGAGTTTCTAGAATATGATGAGATTTTATTTCTCTCCGTTCTGAACCGAATCGGACCCGATATGAACCGATTTTATGGGAACTGGGTTTTCCGATTAACTTCAAAGTGGTTGGCACACATGATTTTCTCAAACCTAGAAAGATTTTTTCTTGTCCATATTTTTTCATATCATGTCCCTATTAGTTTCTAGAATATGATGAGATTTTATTTACCTCCGTTCTGAACCGAATCGGACCCGATATGACCCGATTTTACGGGAACTGGGTTTTCCGATTAACTAAAAAGTGGTTGGCACACATGATTTTCTCAAACCTAGAAAGATTTTTTCTTGTCCATATTTTTTCATATCATGACCCTATGAGTTTCTAGAATATGATGAGATTTTATTTCGCTCCGTTCTGAACCGAATCGGACCCGATATGAACCGATTTTACGGGAACTGGGTTTTCTTGTAAATTTTAAATTGGGTAGGCACACATGATTTTCTCAAACCTAGAAAGATTTTTTCTTGTCCATATTTTTTCATATCATGTCCCTATGAGTTTCTAGAATATGATGAGATTTTATTTCGCTCCGTTCTGGACCGAATCGGACCCGATATGAACCGATTTTACGGGAACTGGGTTTTCCGATTAACTTCAAAGTGGTTGGCACACATGATTTTCTCAAACCTAGAAAGATTTTTTCTTGTCCATATTTTTTCATATCATGTCCCTATGAGTTTCTAGAATATGATGAGATTTTATTTCGCTCCGTTCTGAACCGAATCGGACCCGATATGAACCGATTTTACGGGAACTGGGTTTTCCGATTAACTTCAAAGTGGTTGGCACACATGATTTTCTCAAACCTAGAAAGATTTTTTCTTGTCCATATTTTTTCATATCATGTCCCTATGAGTTTCTAGAATATGATGAGATTTTATTTACCTCCGTTCTGAACCGAATCGGACCCGATATGACCCGATTTTACGGGAACTGGGTTTTCCGATTAACTTCAAAGTGGTTGGCACACATGATTTTCTCAAACCTAGAAAGATTTTTTCTTGTCCATATTTTTTCATATCATGACCCTATGAGTTTCTAGAATATGATGAGATTTCATTTCGCTCCGTTCTGAACCGAATCGGACCCGATATGAACCGATTTTACGGGAACTGGGTTTTCTTGTAAACTTTAAATTGGGTAGGCACACATGATTTTCTCAAACCTAGAAAGATTTTTTCTTGTCCATATTTTTTCATATCATGTCCCTATGAGTTTCTAGAATATGATGAGATTTTATTTACCTCCGTTCTGAACCGAATCGGACCCGATATGACCCGATTTTACGGGAACTGGGTTTTCCGATTAACTTCAAAGTGGTTGGCACACATGATTTTCTCAAACCTAGAAAGATTTTTTCTTGTCCATATTTTTTCATATCATGTCCCTATGAGTTTCTAGAATATGATGAGATTTTATTTACCTCCGTTCTGAACCGAATCGGACCCGATATGACCCGATTTTACGGGAACTGGGTTTTCCGATTAACTTCAAAGTGGTTGGCACACATGATTTTCTCAAACCTAGAAAGATTTTTTCTTGTCCATATTTTTTCATATCATGACCCTATGAGTTTCTAGAATATGATGAGATTTTATTTCGCTCCGTTCTGAACCGAATCGGACCCGATATGAACCGATTTTACGGGAACTGGGTTTTCCGATTAACTTCAAAGTGGTTGGCACACATGATTTTCTCAAACCTAGAAAGATTTTTTCTTGTCCATATTTTTTCATATCATGTCCCTATGAGTTTCTAGAATATGATGAGATTTTATTTACCTCCGTTCTGAACCGAATCGGACCCGATATGACCCGATTTTACGGGAACTGGGTTTTCCGATTAACTTCAAAGTGGTTGGCACACATGATTTTCTCAAACCTAGAAAGATTTTTTCTTGTCCATATTTTTTCATATCATGACCCTATGAGTTTCTAGAATATGATGAGATTTCATTTCGCTCCGTTCTGAACCGAATCGGACCCGATATGAACCGATTTTACGGGAACTGGGTTTTCTTGTAAACTTTAAATTGGGTAGGCACACATGATTTTCTCAAACCTAGAAAGATTTTTTCTTGTCCATATTTTTTCATATCATGTCCCTATGAGTTTCTAGAATATGATGAGATTTTATTTCTCTCCGTTCTGAACCGAATCGGACCCGATATGAACCGATTTTATGGGAACTGGGTTTTCCGATTAACTTCAAAGTGGTTGGCACACATGATTTTCTCAAACCTAGAAAGATTTTTTCTTGTCCATATTTTTTCATATCATGTCCCTATTAGTTTCTAGAATATGATGAGATTTTATTTACCTCCGTTCTGAACCGAATCGGACCCGATATGACCCGATTTTACGGGAACTGGGTTTTCCGATTAACTAAAAAGTGGTTGGCACACATGATTTTCTCAAACCTAGAAAGATTTTTTCTTGTCCATATTTTTTCATATCATGACCCTATGAGTTTCTAGAATATGATGAGATTTTATTTCGCTCCGTTCTGAACCGAATCGGACCCGATATGAACCGATTTTACGGGAACTGGGTTTTCTTGTAAACTTTAAATTGGGTAGGCACACATGATTTTCTCAAACCTAGAAAGATTTTTTCTTGTCCATATTTTTTCATATCATGTCCCTATGAGTTTCTAGAATATGATGAGATTTTATTTCGCTCCGTTCTGGACCGAATCGGACCCGATATGAACCGATTTTACGGGAACTGGGTTTTCCGATTAACTTCAAAGTGGTTGGCACACATGATTTTCTCAAACCTAGAAAGATTTTTTCTTGTCCATATTTTTTCATATCATGTCCCTATGAGTTTCTAGAATATGATGAGATTTTATTTCGCTCCGTTCTGAACCGAATCGGACCCGATATGAACCGATTTTACGGGAACTGGGTTTTCCGATTAACTTCAAAGTGGTTGGCACACATGATTTTCTCAAACCTAGAAAGATTTTTTCTTGTCCATATTTTTTCATATCATGTCCCTATGAGTTTCTAGAATATGATGAGATTTTATTTACCTCCGTTCTGAACCGAATCGGACCCGATATGACCCGATTTTACGGGAACTGGGTTTTCCGATTAACTTCAAAGTGGTTGGCACACATGATTTTCTCAAACCTAGAAAGATTTTTTCTTGTCCATATTTTTTCATATCATGACCCTATGAGTTTCTAGAATATGATGAGATTTCATTTCGCTCCGTTCTGAACCGAATCGGACCCGATATGAACCGATTTTACGGGAACTGGGTTTTCTTGTAAACTTTAAATTGGGTAGGCACACATGATTTTCTCAAACCTAGAAAGATTTTTTCTTGTCCATATTTTTTCATATCATGTCCCTATGAGTTTCTAGAATATGATGAGATTTTATTTACCTCCGTTCTGAACCGAATCGGACCCGATATGACCCGATTTTACGGGAACTGGGTTTTCCGATTAACTTCAAAGTGGTTGGCACACATGATTTTCTCAAACCTAGAAAGATTTTTTCTTGTCCATATTTTTTCATATCATGTCCCTATGAGTTTCTAGAATATGATGAGATTTTATTTACCTCCGTTCTGAACCGAATCGGACCCGATATGACCCGATTTTACGGGAACTGGGTTTTCCGATTAACTTCAAAGTGGTTGGCACACATGATTTTCTCAAACCTAGAAAGATTTTTTCTTGTCCATATTTTTTCATATCATGACCCTATGAGTTTCTAGAATATGATGAGATTTTATTTCGCTCCGTTCTGAACCGAATCGGACCCGATATGAACCGATTTTACGGGAACTGGGTTTTCCGATTAACTTCAAAGTGGTTGGCACACATGATTTTCTCAAACCTAGAAAGATTTTTTCTTGTCCATATTTTTTCATATCATGACCCTATGAGTTTCTAGAATATGATGAGATTTCATTTCGCTCCGTTCTGAACCGAATCGGACCCGATATGAACCGATTTTACGGGAACTGGGTTTTCTTGTAAACTTTAAATTGGGTAGGCACACATGATTTTCTCAAACCTAGAAAGATTTTTTCTTGTCCATATTTTTTCATATCATGTCCCTATGAGTTTCTAGAATATGATGAGATTTTATTTACCTCCGTTCTGAACCGAATCGGACCCGATATGACCCGATTTTACGGGAACTGGGTTTTCCGATTAACTTCAAAGTGGTTGGCACACATGATTTTCTCAAACCTAGAAAGATTTTTTCTTGTCCATATTTTTTCATATCATGTCCCTATGAGTTTCTAGAATATGATGAGATTTTATTTACCTCCGTTCTGAACCGAATCGGACCCGATATGACCCGATTTTACGGGAACTGGGTTTTCCGATTAACTTCAAAGTGGTTGGCACACATGATTTTCTCAAACCTAGAAAGATTTTTTCTTGTCCATATTTTTTCATATCATGACCCTATGAGTTTCTAGAATATGATGAGATTTTATTTCGCTCCGTTCTGAACCGAATCGGACCCGATATGAACCGATTTTACGGGAACTGGGTTTTCCGATTAACTTCAAAGTGGTTGGCACACATGATTTTCTCAAACCTAGAAAGATTTTTTCTTGTCCATATTTTTTCATATCATGTCCCTATGAGTTTCTAGAATATGATGAGATTTTATTTACCTCCGTTCTGAACCGAATCGGACCCGATATGACCCGATTTTACGGGAACTGGGTTTTCCGATTAACTTCAAAGTGGTTGGCACACATGATTTTCTCAAACCTAGAAAGATTTTTTCTTGTCCATATTTTTTCATATCATGACCCTATGAGTTTCTAGAATATGATGAGATTTCATTTCGCTCCGTTCTGAACCGAATCGGACCCGATATGAACCGATTTTACGGGAACTGGGTTTTCTTGTAAACTTTAAATTGGGTAGGCACACATGATTTTCTCAAACCTAGAAAGATTTTTTCTTGTCCATATTTTTTCATATCATGTCCCTATGAGTTTCTAGAATATGATGAGATTTTATTTCTCTCCGTTCTGAACCGAATCGGACCCGATATGAACCGATTTTATGGGAACTGGGTTTTCCGATTAACTTCAAAGTGGTTGGCACACATGATTTTCTCAAACCTAGAAAGATTTTTTCTTGTCCATATTTTTTCATATCATGTCCCTATTAGTTTCTAGAATATGATGAGATTTTATTTACCTCCGTTCTGAACCGAATCGGACCCGATATGACCCGATTTTACGGGAACTGGGTTTTCCGATTAACTAAAAAGTGGTTGGCACACATGATTTTCTCAAACCTAGAAAGATTTTTTCTTGTCCATATTTTTTCATATCATGACCCTATGAGTTTCTAGAATATGATGAGATTTTATTTCGCTCCGTTCTGAACCGAATCGGACCCGATATGAACCGATTTTACGGGAACTGGGTTTTCTTGTAAACTTTAAATTGGGTAGGCACACATGATTTTCTCAAACCTAGAAAGATTTTTTCTTGTCCATATTTTTTCATATCATGTCCCTATGAGTTTCTAGAATATGATGAGATTTTATTTCGCTCCGTTCTGGACCGAATCGGACCCGATATGAACCGATTTTACGGGAACTGGGTTTTCCGATTAACTTCAAAGTGGTTGGCACACATGATTTTCTCAAACCTAGAAAGATTTTTTCTTGTCCATATTTTTTCATATCATGTCCCTATGAGTTTCTAGAATATGATGAGATTTTATTTCGCTCCGTTCTGAACCGAATCGGACCCGATATGAACCGATTTTACGGGAACTGGGTTTTCCGATTAACTTCAAAGTGGTTGGCACACATGATTTTCTCAAACCTAGAAAGATTTTTTCTTGTCCATATTTTTTCATATCATGTCCCTATGAGTTTCTAGAATATGATGAGATTTTATTTACCTCCGTTCTGAACCGAATCGGACCCGATATGACCCGATTTTACGGGAACTGGGTTTTCCGATTAACTTCAAAGTGGTTGGCACACATGATTTTCTCAAACCTAGAAAGATTTTTTCTTGTCCATATTTTTTCATATCATGACCCTATGAGTTTCTAGAATATGATGAGATTTCATTTCGCTCCGTTCTGAACCGAATCGGACCCGATATGAACCGATTTTACGGGAACTGGGTTTTCTTGTAAACTTTAAATTGGGTAGGCACACATGATTTTCTCAAACCTAGAAAGATTTTTTCTTGTCCATATTTTTTCATATCATGTCCCTATGAGTTTCTAGAATATGATGAGATTTTATTTACCTCCGTTCTGAACCGAATCGGACCCGATATGACCCGATTTTACGGGAACTGGGTTTTCCGATTAACTTCAAAGTGGTTGGCACACATGATTTTCTCAAACCTAGAAAGATTTTTTCTTGTCCATATTTTTTCATATCATGTCCCTATGAGTTTCTAGAATATGATGAGATTTTATTTACCTCCGTTCTGAACCGAATCGGACCCGATATGACCCGATTTTACGGGAACTGGGTTTTCCGATTAACTTCAAAGTGGTTGGCACACATGATTTTCTCAAACCTAGAAAGATTTTTTCTTGTCCATATTTTTTCATATCATGACCCTATGAGTTTCTAGAATATGATGAGATTTTATTTCGCTCCGTTCTGAACCGAATCGGACCCGATATGAACCGATTTTACGGGAACTGGGTTTTCCGATTAACTTCAAAGTGGTTGGCACACATGATTTTCTCAAACCTAGAAAGATTTTTTCTTGTCCATATTTTTTCATATCATGTCCCTATTAGTTTCTAGAATATGATGAGATTTTATTTCGCTCCGTTCTGAACCGAATCGGACCCGATATGAACCGATTTTATGGGAACTGGGTTTTCCGATTAACTTCAAAGTGGTTGGCACACATGATTTTCTCAAACCTAGAAAGATTTTTTCTTGTCCATATTTTTTCATATCATGTCCCTATTAGTTTCTAGAATATGATGAGATTTTATTTACCTCCGTTCTGAACCGAATCGGACCCGATATGACCCGATTTTACGGGAACTGGGTTTTCCGATTAACTAAAAAGTGGTTGGCACACATGATTTTCTCAAACCTAGAAAGATTTTTTCTTGTCCATATTTTTTCATATCATGACCCTATGAGTTTCTAGAATATGATGAGATTTTATTTCGCTCCGTTCTGAACCGAATCGGACCCGATATGAACCGATTTTACGGGAACTGGGTTTTCTTGTAAACTTTAAATTGGGTAGGCACACATGATTTTCTCAAACCTAGAAAGATTTTTTCTTGTCCATATTTTTTCATATCATGTCCCTATGAGTTTCTAGAATATGATGAGATTTTATTTCGCTCCGTTCTGGACCGAATCGGACCCGATATGAACCGATTTTACGGGAACTGGGTTTTCCGATTAACTTCAAAGTGGTTGGCACACATGATTTTCTCAAACCTAGAAAGATTTTTTCTTGTCCATATTTTTTCATATCATGTCCCTATGAGTTTCTAGAATATGATGAGATTTTATTTCGCTCCGTTCTGAACCGAATCGGACCCGATATGAACCGATTTTACGGGAACTGGGTTTTCCGATTAACTTCAAAGTGGTTGGCACACATGATTTTCTCAAACCTAGAAAGATTTTTTCTTGTCCATATTTTTTCATATCATGTCCCTATGAGTTTCTAGAATATGATGAGATTTTATTTACCTCCGTTCTGAACCGAATCGGACCCGATATGACCCGATTTTACGGGAACTGGGTTTTCCGATTAACTTCAAAGTGGTTGGCACACATGATTTTCTCAAACCTAGAAAGATTTTTTCTTGTCCATTTTTTTTCATATCATGACCCTATGAGTTTCTAGAATATGATGAGATTTTATTTCGCTCCGTTCTGAACCGAATCGGACCCGATATGAACCGATTTTACGGGAACTGGGTTTTCTTGTAAACTTTAAATTGGGTAGGCACACATGATTTTCTCAAACCTAGAAAGATTTTTTCTTGTCCATATTTTTTCATATCATGTCCCTATGAGTTTCTAGAATATGATGAGATTTTATTTACCTCCGTTCTGAACCGAATCGGACCCGATATGACCCGATTTTACGGGAACTGGGTTTTCCGATTAACTTCAAAGTGGTTGGCACACATGATTTTCTCAAACCTAGAAAGATTTTTTCTTGTCCATATTTTTTCATATCATGTCCCTATGAGTTTCTAGAATATGATGAGATTTTATTTACCTCCGTTCTGAACCGAATCGGACCCGATATGACCCGATTTTACGGGAACTGGGTTTTCCGATTAACTTCAAAGTGGTTGGCACACATGATTTTCTCAAACCTAGAAAGATTTTTTCTTGTCCATATTTTTTCATATCATGACCCTATGAGTTTCTAGAATATGATGAGATTTTATTTCGCTCCGTTCTGAACCGAATCGGACCCGATATGAACCGATTTTACGGGAACTGGGTTTTCCGATTAACTTCAAAGTGGTTGGCACACATGATTTTCTCAAACCTAGAAAGATTTTTTCTTGTCCATATTTTTTCATATCATGTCCCTATTAGTTTCTAGAATATGATGAGATTTTATTTCGCTCCGTTCTGAACCGAATCGGACCCGATATGAACCGATTTTATGGGAACTGGGTTTTCCGATTAACTTCAAAGTGGTTGGCACACATGATTTTCTCAAACCTAGAAAGATTTTTTCTTGTCCATATTTTTTCATATCATGTCCCTATTAGTTTCTAGAATATGATGAGATTTTATTTACCTCCGTTCTGAACCGAATCGGACCCGATATGACCCGATTTTACGGGAACTGGGTTTTCCGATTAACTAAAAAGTGGTTGGCACACATGATTTTCTCAAACCTAGAAAGATTTTTTCTTGTCCATATTTTTTCATATCATGACCCTATGAGTTTCTAGAATATGATGAGATTTTATTTCGCTCCGTTCTGAACCGAATCGGACCCGATATGAACCGATTTTACGGGAACTGGGTTTTCTTGTAAACTTTAAATTGGGTAGGCACACATGATTTTCTCAAACCTAGAAAGATTTTTTCTTGTCCATATTTTTTCATATCATGTCCCTATGAGTTTCTAGAATATGATGAGATTTTATTTCGCTCCGTTCTGGACCGAATCGGACCCGATATGAACCGATTTTACGGGAACTGGGTTTTCCGATTAACTTCAAAGTGGTTGGCACACATGATTTTCTCAAACCTAGAAAGATTTTTTCTTGTCCATATTTTTTCATATCATGTCCCTATGAGTTTCTAGAATATGATGAGATTTTATTTCGCTCCGTTCTGAACCGAATCGGACCCGATATGAACCGATTTTACGGGAACTGGGTTTTCCGATTAACTTCAAAGTGGTTGGCACACATGATTTTCTCAAACCTAGAAAGATTTTTTCTTGTCCATATTTTTTCATATCATGTCCCTATGAGTTTCTAGAATATGATGAGATTTTATTTACCTCCGTTCTGAACCGAATCGGACCCGATATGACCCGATTTTACGGGAACTGGGTTTTCCGATTAACTTCAAAGTGGTTGGCACACATGATTTTCTCAAACCTAGAAAGATTTTTTCTTGTCCATATTTTTTCATATCATGACCCTATGAGTTTCTAGAATATGATGAGATTTCATTTCGCTCCGTTCTGAACCGAATCGGACCCGATATGAACCGATTTTACGGGAACTGGGTTTTCTTGTAAACTTTAAATTGGGTAGGCACACATGATTTTCTCAAACCTAGAAAGATTTTTTCTTGTCCATATTTTTTCATATCATGTCCCTATGAGTTTCTAGAATATGATGAGATTTTATTTACCTCCGTTCTGAACCGAATCGGACCCGATATGACCCGATTTTACGGGAACTGGGTTTTCCGATTAACTTCAAAGTGGTTGGCACACATGATTTTCTCAAACCTAGAAAGATTTTTTCTTGTCCATATTTTTTCATATCATGTCCCTATGAGTTTCTAGAATATGATGAGATTTTATTTACCTCCGTTCTGAACCGAATCGGACCCGATATGACCCGATTTTACGGGAACTGGGTTTTCCGATTAACTTCAAAGTGGTTGGCACACATGATTTTCTCAAACCTAGAAAGATTTTTTCTTGTCCATATTTTTTCATATCATGACCCTATGAGTTTCTAGAATATGATGAGATTTTATTTCGCTCCGTTCTGAACCGAATCGGACCCGATATGAACCGATTTTACGGGAACTGGGTTTTCCGATTAACTTCAAAGTGGTTGGCACACATGATTTTCTCAAACCTAGAAAGATTTTTTCTTGTCCATATTTTTTCATATCATGTCCCTATGAGTTTCTAGAATATGATGAGATTTTATTTACCTCCGTTCTGAACCGAATCGGACCCGATATGACCCGATTTTACGGGAACTGGGTTTTCCGATTAACTTCAAAGTGGTTGGCACACATGATTTTCTCAAACCTAGAAAGATTTTTTCTTGTCCATATTTTTTCATATCATGACCCTATGAGTTTCTAGAATATGATGAGATTTCATTTCGCTCCGTTCTGAACCGAATCGGACCCGATATGAACCGATTTTACGGAAACTGGGTTTTCTTGTAAACTTTAAATTGGGTAGGCACACATGATTTTCTCAAACCTAGAAAGATTTTTTCTTGTCCATATTTTTTCATATCATGTCCCTATGAGTTTCTAGAATATGATGAGATTTTATTTCTCTCCGTTCTGAACCGAATCGGACCCGATATGAACCGATTTTATGGGAACTGGGTTTTCCGATTAACTTCAAAGTGGTTGGCACACATGATTTTCTCAAACCTAGAAAGATTTTTTCTTGTCCATATTTTTTCATATCATGTCCCTATTAGTTTCTAGAATATGATGAGATTTTATTTACCTCCATTCTGAACCGAATCGGACCCGATATGACCCGATTTTACGGGAACTGGGTTTTCCGATTAACTAAAAAGTGGTTGGCACACATGATTTTCTCAAACCTAGAAAGATTTTTTCTTGTCCATATTTTTTCATATCATGACCCTATGAGTTTCTAGAATATGATGAGATTTTATTTCGCTCCGTTCTGAACCGAATCGGACCCGATATGAACCGATTTTACGGGAACTGGGTTTTCTTGTAAACTTTAAATTGGGTAGGCACACATGATTTTCTCAAACCTAGAAAGATTTTTTCTTGTCCATATTTTTTCATATCATGTCCCTATGAGTTTCTAGAATATGATGAGATTTTATTTCGCTCCGTTCTGAACCGAATCGGACCCGATATGAACCGATTTTACGGGAACTGGGTTTTCCGATTAACTTCAAAGTGGTTGGCACACATGATTTTCTCAAACCTAGAAAGATTTTTTCTTGTCCATATTTTTTCATATCATGTCCCTATGAGTTTCTAGAATATGATGAGATTTTATTTCGCTCCGTTCTGAACCGAATCGGACCCGATATGACCCGATTTTACGGGAACTGGGTTTTCCGATTAACTTCAAAGTGGTTGGCACACATGATTTTCTCAAACCTAGAAAGATTTTTTCTTGTCCATATTTTTTCATATCATGTCCCTATGAGTTTCTAGAATATGATGAGATTTTATTTCGCTCCGTTCTGAACCGAATCGGACCCGATATGAACCGATTTTACGGGAACTGGGTTTTCCGATTAACTTCAAAGTGGTTGGCACACATGATTTTCTCAAACCTAGAAAGATTTTTTCTTGTCCATATTTTTTCATATCATGTCCCTATGAGTTTCTAGAATATGATGAGATTTTATTTCGCTCCGTTCTGAACCGAATCGGACCTGATATGAACCGATTTTACGGGAACTGGGTTTTCCGATTAACTTCAAAGTGGTTGGCACACATGATTTTCTCAAACCTAGAAAGATTTTTTCTTGTCCATATTTTTTCATATCATGTCCCTATGAGTTTCTAGAATATGATGAGATTTTATTTACCTCCGTTCTGAACCGAATCGGACCCGATATGACCCGATTTTACGGGAACTGGGTTTTCCGATTAACTTCAAAGTGGTTGGCACACATGATTTTCTCAAACCTAGAAAGATTTTTTCTTGTCCATATTTTTTCATATCATGACCCTATGAGTTTCTAGAATATGATGAGATTTTATTTCGCTCCGTTCTGAACCGAATCGGACCCGATATGAACCGATTTTACGGGAACTGGGTTTTCTTGTAAACTTTAAATTGGGTAGGCACACATGATTTTCTCAAACCTAGAAAGATTTTTTCTTGTCCATATTTTTTCATATCATGTCCCTATGAGTTTCTAGAATATGATGAGATTTTATTTCGCTCCGTTCTGAACCGAATCGGACCCGATATGACCCGATTTTACGGGAACTGGGTTTTCCGATTAACTTCAAAGTGGTTGGCACACATGATTTTCTCAAACCTAGAAAGATTTTTTCTTGTCCATATTTTTTCATATCATGTCCCTATGAGTTTCTAGAATATGATGAGATTTTATTTACCTCCGTTCTGAACCGAATCGGACCCGATATGACCCGATTTTACGGGAACTGGGTTTTCCGATTAACTTCAAAGTGGTTGGCACACATGATTTTCTCAAACCTAGAAAGATTTTTTCTTGTCCATATTTTTTCATATCATGACCCTATGAGTTTCTAGAATATGATGAGATTTTATTTCGCTCCGTTCTGAACCGAATCGGACCCGATATGAACCGATTTTACGGGAACTGGGTTTTCTTGTAAACTTTAAATTGGGTAGGCACACATGATTTTCTCAAACCTAGAAAGATTTTTTCTTGTCCATATTTTTTCATATCATGTCCCTATGAGTTTCTAGAATATGATGAGATTTTATTTCGCTCCGTTCTGAACCGAATCGGACCCGATATGACCCGATTTTACGGGAACTGGGTTTTCCGATTAACTTCAAAGTGGTTGGCACACATGATTTTCTCAAACCTAGAAAGATTTTTTCTTGTCCATATTTTTTCATATCATGTCCCTATGAGTTTCTAGAATATGATGAGATTTTATTTACCTCCGTTCTGAACCGAATCGGACCCGATATGACCCGATTTTACGGGAACTGGGTTTTCCGATTAACTTCAAAGTGGTTGGCACACATGATTTTCTCAAACCTAGAAAGATTTTTTCTTGTCCATATTTTTTCATATCATGACCCTATGAGTTTCTTAGAATATGATGAGATTTTATTTCGCTCCGTTCTGAACCGAATCAGACCCGATATGAACCGATTTTACGGGAACTGGATTTTCCGATTAACTTCAAAGTGGTTGGCACACATGAGTTTCTCAAACCTAGAAAGATTTTTTCTTGTCCATATTTTTTCATATCATGTCCCTATGAGTTTCTAGAATATGATGAGATTTTATTTCGCTCCGTTCTGAACCGAATCGGACCCGATATGAACCGATTTTATGGGAACTGGGTTTTCCGATTAACTTCAAAGTGGTTGGCACACATGATTTTCTCAAACCTAGAAAGATTTTTTCTTGTCCATATTTTTTCATATCATGTCCCTATGAGTTTCTAGAATATGATGAGATTTTATTTCGCTCCGTTCTGAACCGAATCGGACCCGATATGAACCGATTTTACGGGAACTGGGTTTTCCGATTAACTTCAAAGTGGTTGGCACACATGATTTTCTCAAACCTAGAAAGATTTTTTCTTGTCCATATTTTTTCATATCATGTCCCTATGAGTTTCTAGAATATGATGAGATTTTATTTCGCTCCGTTCTGAACCGAATCGGACCCGATATGAACCGATTTTACGGGAACTGGGTTTTCCGATTAACTTCAAAGTGGTTGGCACACATGATTTTCTCAAACCTAGAAAGATTTTTTCTTGTCCATATTTTTTCATATCATGTCCCTATGAGTTTCTAGAATATGATGAGATTTTATTTACCTCCGTTCTGAACCGAATCGGACCCGATATGACCCGATTTTACGGGAACTGGGTTTTCCGATTAACTTCAAAGTGGTTGGCACACATGATTTTCTCAAACCTAGAAAGATTTTTTCTTGTCCATATTTTTTCATATCATGACCCTATGAGTTTCTAGAATATGATGAGATTTCATTTCGCTCCGTTCTGAACCGAATCGGACCCGATATGAACCGATTTTACGGGAACTGGGTTTTCTTGTAAACTTTAAATTGGGTAGGCACACATGATTTTCTCAAACCTAGAAAGATTTTTTCTTGTCCATATTTTTTCATATCATGTCCCTATGAGTTTCTAGAATATGATGAGATTTTATTTCTCTCCGTTCTGAACCGAATCGGACCCGATATGAACCGATTTTATGGGAACTGGGTTTTCCGATTAACTTCAAAGTGGTTGGCACACATGATTTTCTCAAACCTAGAAAGATTTTTTCTTGTCCATATTTTTTCATATCATGTCCCTATTAGTTTCTAGAATATGATGAGATTTTATTTACCTCCGTTCTGAACCGAATCGGACCCGATATGACCCGATTTTACGGGAACTGGGTTTTCCGATTAACTAAAAAGTGGTTGGCACACATGATTTTCTCAAACCTAGAAAGATTTTTTCTTGTCCATATTTTTTCATATCATGACCCTATGAGTTTCTAGAATATGATGAGATTTTATTTCGCTCCGTTCTGAACCGAATCGGACCCGATATGAACCGATTTTACGGGAACTGGGTTTTCTTGTAAACTTTAAATTGGGTAGGCACACATGATTTTCTCAAACCTAGAAAGATTTTTTCTTGTCCATATTTTTTCATATCATGTCCCTATGAGTTTCTAGAATATGATGAGATTTTATTTCGCTCCGTTCTGGACCGAATCGGACCCGATATGAACCGATTTTACGGGAACTGGGTTTTCCGATTAACTTCAAAGTGGTTGGCACACATGATTTTCTCAAACCTAGAAAGATTTTTTCTTGTCCATATTTTTTCATATCATGTCCCTATGAGTTTCTAGAATATGATGAGATTTTATTTCGCTCCGTTCTGAACCGAATCGGACCCGATATGAACCGATTTTACGGGAACTGGGTTTTCCGATTAACTTCAAAGTGGTTGGCACACATGATTTTCTCAAACCTAGAAAGATTTTTTCTTGTCCATATTTTTTCATATCATGACCCTATGAGTTTCTAGAATATGATGAGATTTTATTTCGCTCCGTTCTGAACCGAATCGGACCCGATATGAACCGATTTTACGGGAACTGGGTTTTCTTGTAAACTTTAAATTGGGTAGGCACACATGATTTTCTCAAACCTAGAAAGATTTTTTCTTGTCCATATTTTTTCATATCATGTCCCTATGAGTTTCTAGAATATGATGAGATTTTATTTCGCTCCGTTCTGAACCGAATCGGACCCGATATGAACCGATTTTACGGGAACTGGGTTTTCCGATTAACTTCAAAGTGGTTGGCACACATGATTTTCTCAAACCTAGAAAGATTTTTTCTTGTCCATATTTTTTCATATCATGTCCCTATGAGTTTCTAGAATATGATGAGATTTTATTTCGCTCCGTTCTGAACCGAATCGGACCCGATATGAACCGATTTTACGGGAACTGGGTTTTCCGATTAACTTCAAAGTGGTTGGCACACATGATTTTCTCAAACCTAGAAAGATTTTTTCTTGTCCATATTTTTTCATATCATGACCCTATGAGTTTCTAGAATATGATGAGATTTTATTTCGCTCCGTTCTGAACCGAATCGGACCCGATATGAACCGATTTTACGGGAACTGGGTTTTCTTGTAAACTTTAAATTGGGTAGGCACACATGATTTTCTCAAACCTAGAAAGATTTTTTCTTGTCCATATTTTTTCATATCATGTCCCTATGAGTTTCTAGAATATGATGAGATTTTATTTCGCTCCGTTCTGGACCGAATCGGACCCGATATGAACCGATTTTACGGGAACTGGGTTTTCCGATTAACTTCAAAGTGGTTGGCACACATGATTTTCTCAAACCTAGAAAGATTTTTTCTTGTCCATATTTTTTCATATCATGTCCCTATGAGTTTCTAGAATATGATGAGATTTTATTTCGCTCCGTTCTGAACCGAATCGGACCCGATATGAACCGATTTTACGGGAACTGGGTTTTCCGATTAACTTCAAAGTGGTTGGCACACATGATTTTCTCAAACCTAGAAAGATTTTTTCTTGTCCATATTTTTTCATATCATGTCCCTATGAGTTTCTAGAATATGATGAGATTTTATTTCGCTCCGTTCTGAACCGAATCGGACCCGATATGAACCGATTTTACGGGAACTGGGTTTTCCGATTAACTTCAAAGTGGTTGGCACACATGATTTTCTCAAACCTAGAAAGATTTTTTCTTGTCCATATTTTTTCATATCATGTCCCTATGAGTTTCTAGAATATGATGAGATTTTATTTACCTCCGTTCTGAACCGAATCGGACCCGATATGACCCGATTTTACGGGAACTGGGTTTTCCGATTAACTTCAAAGTGGTTGGCACACATGATTTTCTCAAACCTAGAAAGATTTTTTCTTGTCCATATTTTTTCATATCATGACCCTATGAGTTTCTAGAATATGATGAGATTTTATTTCGCTCCGTTCTGAACCGAATCGGACCCGATATGAACCGATTTTACGGGAACTGGGTTTTCTTGTAAACTTTAAATTGGGTAGGCACACATGATTTTCTCAAACCTAGAAAGATTTTTTCTTGTCCATATTTTTTCATATCATGTCCCTATGAGTTTCTAGAATATGATGAGATTTTATTTCGCTCCGTTCTGAACCGAATCGGACCCGATATGACCCGATTTTACGGGAACTGGGTTTTCCGATTAACTTCAAAGTGGTTGGCACACATGATTTTCTCAAACCTAGAAAGATTTTTTCTTGTCCATATTTTTTCATATCATGTCCCTATGAGTTTCTAGAATATGATGAGATTTTATTTACCTCCGTTCTGAACCGAATCGGACCCGATATGACCCGATTTTACGGGAACTGGGTTTTCCGATTAACTTCAAAGTGGTTGGCACACATGATTTTCTCAAACCTAGAAAGATTTTTTCTTGTCCATATTTTTTCATATCATGACCCTATGAGTTTCTAGAATATGATGAGATTTTATTTCGCTCCGTTCTGAACCGAATCGGACCCGATATGAACCGATTTTACGGGAACTGGGTTTTCTTGTAAACTTTAAATTGGGTTGGCACACATGATTTTCTCAAACCTAGAAAGATTTTTTCTTGTCCATATTTTTTCATATCATGTCCCTATGAGTTTCTAGAATATGATGAGATTTTATTTCGCTCCGTTCTGAACCGAATCGGACCCGATATGACCCGATTTTACGGGAACTGGGTTTTCCGATTAACTTCAAAGTGGTTGGCACACATGATTTTCTCAAACCTAGAAAGATTTTTTCTTGTCCATATTTTTTCATATCATGTCCCTATGAGTTTCTAGAATATGATGAGATTTTATTTACCTCCGTTCTGAACCGAATCGGACCCGATATGACCCGATTTTACGGGAACTGGGTTTTCCGATTAACTTCAAAGTGGTTGGCACACATGATTTTCTCAAACCTAGAAAGATTTTTTCTTGTCCATATTTTTTCATATCATGACCCTATGAGTTTCTTAGAATATGATGAGATTTTATTTCGCTCCGTTCTGAACCGAATCAGACCCGATATGAACCGATTTTACGGGAACTGGATTTTCCGATTAACTTCAAAGTGGTTGGCACACATGAGTTTCTCAAACCTAGAAAGATTTTTTCTTGTCCATATTTTTTCATATCATGTCCCTATGAGTTTCTAGAATATGATGAGATTTTATTTCGCTCCGTTCTGAACCGAATCGGACCCGATATGAACCGATTTTATGGGAACTGGGTTTTCCGATTAACTTCAAAGTGGTTGGCACACATGATTTTCTCAAACCTAGAAAGATTTTTTCTTGTCCATATTTTTTCATATCATGTCCCTATGAGTTTCTAGAATATGATGAGATTTTATTTACCTCCGTTCTGAACCGAATCGGACCCGATATGACCCGATTTTACGGGAACTGGGTTTTCCGATTAACTTCAAAGTGGTTGGCACACATGATTTTCTCAAACCTAGAAAGATTTTTTCTTGTCCATATTTTTTCATATCATGACCCTATGAGTTTCTAGAATATGATGAGATTTTATTTCGCTCCGTTCTGAACCGAATCGGACCCGATATGAACCGATTTTACGGGAACTGGGTTTTCTTGTAAACTTTAAATTGGGTAGGCACACATGATTTTCTCAAACCTAGAAAGATTTTTTCTTGTCCATATTTTTTCATATCATGTCCCTATGAGTTTCTAGAATATGATGAGATTTTATTTCGCTCCGTTCTGGACCGAATCGGACCCGATATGAACCGATTTTACGGGAACTGGGTTTTCCGATTAACTTCAAAGTGGTTGGCACACATGATTTTCTCAAACCTAGAAAGATTTTTTCTTGTCCATATTTTTTCATATCATGTCCCTATGAGTTTCTAGAATATGATGAGATTTTATTTCGCTCCGTTCTGAACCGAATCGGACCCGATATGAACCGATTTTACGGGAACTGGGTTTTCCGATTAACTACAAAGTGGTTGGCACACATGATTTTCTCAAACCTAGAAAGATTTTTTCTTGTCCATATTTTTTCATATCATGTCCCTATGAGTTTCTAGAATATGATGAGATTTTATTTCGCTCCGTTCTGAACCGAATCGGACCCGATATGAACCGATTTTACGGGAACTGGGTTTTCCGATTAACTTCAAAGTGGTTGGCACACATGATTTTCTCAAACCTAGAAAGATTTTTTCTTGTCCATATTTTTTCATATCATGTCCCTATGAGTTTCTAGAATATGATGAGATTTTATTTCGCTCCGTTCTGAACCGAATCGGACCCGATATGAACCGATTTTACGGGAACTGGGTTTTCCGATTAACTTCAAAGTGGTTGGCACACATGATTTTCTCAAACCTAGAAAGATTTTTTCTTGTCCATATTTTTTCATATCATGTCCCTATGAGTTTCTAGAATATGATGAGATTTTATTTCGCTCCGTTCTGAACCGAATCGGACCCGATATGAACCGATTTTACGGGAACTGGGTTTTCCGATTAACTTCAAAGTGGTTGGCACACATGATTTTCTCAAACCTAGAAAGATTTTTTCTTGTCCATATTTTTTCATATCATGTCCCTATGAGTTTCTAGAATATGATGAGATTTTATTTACCTCCGTTCTGAACCGAATCGGACCCGATATGACCCGATTTTACGGGAACTGGGTTTTCCGATTAACTTCAAAGTGGTTGGCACACATGATTTTCTCAAACCTAGAAAGATTTTTTCTTGTCCATATTTTTTCATATCATGACCCTATGAGTTTCTAGAATATGATGAGATTTCATTTCGCTCCGTTCTGAACCGAATCGGACCCGATATGAACCGATTTTACGGGAACTGGGTTTTCTTGTAAACTTTAAATTGGGTAGGCACACATGATTTTCTCAAACCTAGAAAGATTTTTTCTTGTCCATATTTTTTCATATCATGTCCCTATGAGTTTCTAGAATATGATGAGATTTTATTTCTCTCCGTTCTGAACCGAATCGGACCCGATATGAACCGATTTTATGGGAACTGGGTTTTCCGATTAACTTCAAAGTGGTTGGCACACATGATTTTCTCAAACCTAGAAAGATTTTTTCTTGTCCATATTTTTTCATATCATGTCCCTATTAGTTTCTAGAATATGATGAGATTTTATTTACCTCCGTTCTGAACCGAATCGGACCCGATATGACCCGATTTTACGGGAACTGGGTTTTCCGATTAACTAAAAAGTGGTTGGCACACATGATTTTCTCAAACCTAGAAAGATTTTTTCTTGTCCATATTTTTTCATATCATGACCCTATGAGTTTCTAGAATATGATGAGATTTTATTTCGCTCCGTTCTGAACCGAATCGGACCCGATATGAACCGATTTTACGGGAACTGGGTTTTCTTGTAAACTTTAAATTGGGTAGGCACACATGATTTTCTCAAACCTAGAAAGATTTTTTCTTGTCCATATTTTTTCATATCATGTCCCTATGAGTTTCTAGAATATGATGAGATTTTATTTCGCTCCGTTCTGGACCGAATCGGACCCGATATGAACCGATTTTACGGGAACTGGGTTTTCCGATTAACTTCAAAGTGGTTGGCACACATGATTTTCTCAAACCTAGAAAGATTTTTTCTTGTCCATATTTTTTCATATCATGTCCCTATGAGTTTCTAGAATATGATGAGATTTTATTTCGCTCCGTTCTGAACCGAATCGGACCCGATATGAACCGATTTTACGGGAACTGGGTTTTCCGATTAACTTCAAAGTGGTTGGCACACATGATTTTCTCAAACCTAGAAAGATTTTTTCTTGTCCATATTTTTTCATATCATGACCCTATGAGTTTCTAGAATATGATGAGATTTTATTTCGCTCCGTTCTGAACCGAATCGGACCCGATATGAACCGATTTTACGGGAACTGGGTTTTCTTGTAAACTTTAAATTGGGTAGGCACACATGATTTTCTCAAACCTAGAAAGATTTTTTCTTGTCCATATTTTTTCATATCATGTCCCTATGAGTTTCTAGAATATGATGAGATTTTATTTCGCTCCGTTCTGAACCGAATCGGACCCGATATGAACCGATTTTACGGGAACTGGGTTTTCCGATTAACTTCAAAGTGGTTGGCACACATGATTTTCTCAAACCTAGAAAGATTTTTTCTTGTCCATATTTTTTCATATCATGTCCCTATGAGTTTCTAGAATATGATGAGATTTTATTTCGCTCCGTTCTGAACCGAATCGGACCCGATATGAACCAATTTTACGGGAACTGGGTTTTCCGATTAACTTCAAAGTGGTTGGCACACATGATTTTCTCAAACCTAGAAAGATTTTTTCTTGTCCATATTTTTTCATATCATGACCCTATGAGTTTCTAGAATATGATGAGATTTTATTTCGCTCCGTTCTGAACCGAATCGGACCCGATATGAACCGATTTTACGGGAACTGGGTTTTCTTGTAAACTTTAAATTGGGTAGGCACACATGATTTTCTCAAACCTAGAAAGATTTTTTCTTGTCCATATTTTTTCATATCATGTCCCTATGAGTTTCTAGAATATGATGAGATTTTATTTCGCTCCGTTCTGGACCGAATCGGACCCGATATGAACCGATTTTACGGGAACTGGGTTTTCCGATTAACTTCAAAGTGGTTGGCACACATGATTTTCTCAAACCTAGAAAGATTTTTTCTTGTCCATATTTTTTCATATCATGTCCCTATGAGTTTCTAGAATATGATGAGATTTTATTTCGCTCCGTTCTGAACCGAATCGGACCCGATATGAACCGATTTTACGGGAACTGGGTTTTCCGATTAACTTCAAAGTGGTTGGCACACATGATTTTCTCAAACCTAGAAAGATTTTTTCTTGTCCATATTTTTTCATATCATGTCCCTATGAGTTTCTAGAATATGATGAGATTTTATTTCGCTCCGTTCTGAACCGAATCGGACCCGATATGAACCGATTTTACGGGAACTGGGTTTTCCGATTAACTTCAAAGTGGTTGGCACACATGATTTTCTCAAACCTAGAAAGATTTTTTCTTGTCCATATTTTTTCATATCATGTCCCTATGAGTTTCTAGAATATGATGAGATTTTATTTACCTCCGTTCTGAACCGAATCGGACCCGATATGACCCGATTTTACGGGAACTGGGTTTTCCGATTAACTTCAAAGTGGTTGGCACACATGATTTTCTCAAACCTAGAAAGATTTTTTCTTGTCCATATTTTTTCATATCATGACCCTATGAGTTTCTAGAATATGATGAGATTTTATTTCGCTCCGTTCTGAACCGAATCGGACCCGATATGAACCGATTTTACGGGAACTGGGTTTTCTTGTAAACTTTAAATTGGGTAGGCACACATGATTTTCTCAAACCTAGAAAGATTTTTTCTTGTCCATATTTTTTCATATCATGTCCCTATGAGTTTCTAGAATATGATGAGATTTTATTTCGCTCCGTTCTGAACCGAATCGGACCCGATATGACCCGATTTTACGGGAACTGGGTTTTCCGATTAACTTCAAAGTGGTTGGCACACATGATTTTCTCAAACCTAGAAAGATTTTTTCTTGTCCATATTTTTTCATATCATGTCCCTATGAGTTTCTAGAATATGATGAGATTTTATTTACCTCCGTTCTGAACCGAATCGGACCCGATATGACCCGATTTTACGGGAACTGGGTTTTCCGATTAACTTCAAAGTGGTTGGCACACATGATTTTCTCAAACCTAGAAAGATTTTTTCTTGTCCATATTTTTTCATATCATGACCCTATGAGTTTCTAGAATATGATGAGATTTTATTTCGCTCCGTTCTGAACCGAATCGGACCCGATATGAACCGATTTTACGGGAACTGGGTTTTCTTGTAAACTTTAAATTGGGTAGGCACACATGATTTTCTCAAACCTAGAAAGATTTTTTCTTGTCCATATTTTTTCATATCATGTCCCTATGAGTTTCTAGAATATGATGAGATTTTATTTCGCTCCGTTCTGAACCGAATCGGACCCGATATGACCCGATTTTACGGGAACTGGGTTTTCCGATTAACTTCAAAGTGGTTGGCACACATGATTTTCTCAAACCTAGAAAGATTTTTTCTTGTCCATATTTTTTCATATCATGTCCCTATGAGTTTCTAGAATATGATGAGATTTTATTTACCTCCGTTCTGAACCGAATCGGACCCGATATGACCCGATTTTACGGGAACTGGGTTTTCCGATTAACTTCAAAGTGGTTGGCACACATGATTTTCTCAAACCTAGAAAGATTTTTTCTTGTCCATATTTTTTCATATCATGACCCTATGAGTTTCTTAGAATATGATGAGATTTTATTTCGCTCCGTTCTGAACCGAATCAGACCCGATATGAACCGATTTTACGGGAACTGGATTTTCCGATTAACTTCAAAGTGGTTGGCACACATGAGTTTCTCAAACCTAGAAAGATTTTTTCTTGTCCATATTTTTTCATATCATGTCCCTATGAGTTTCTAGAATATGATGAGATTTTATTTCGCTCCGTTCTGAACCGAATCGGACCCGATATGAACCGATTTTATGGGAACTGGGTTTTCCGATTAACTTCAAAGTGGTTGGCACACATGATTTTCTCAAACCTAGAAAGATTTTTTCTTGTCCATATTTTTTCATATCATGTCCCTATGAGTTTCTAGAATATGATGAGATTTTATTTACCTCCGTTCTGAACCGAATCGGACCCGATATGACCCGATTTTACGGGAACTGGGTTTTCCGATTAACTTCAAAGTGGTTGGCACACATGATTTTCTCAAACCTAGAAAGATTTTTTCTTGTCCATATTTTTTCATATCATGACCCTATGAGTTTCTAGAATATGATGAGATTTTATTTCGCTCCGTTCTGAACCGAATCGGACCCGATATGAACCGATTTTACGGGAACTGGGTTTTCTTGTAAACTTTAAATTGGGTAGGCACACATGATTTTCTCAAACCTAGAAAGATTTTTTCTTGTCCATATTTTTTCATATCATGTCCCTATGAGTTTCTAGAATATGATGAGATTTTATTTCGCTCCGTTCTGGACCGAATCGGACCCGATATGAACCGATTTTACGGGAACTGGGTTTTCCGATTAACTTCAAAGTGGTTGGCACACATGATTTTCTCAAACCTAGAAAGATTTTTTCTTGTCCATATTTTTTCATATCATGTCCCTATGAGTTTCTAGAATATGATGAGATTTTATTTCGCTCCGTTCTGAACCGAATCGGACCCGATATGAACCGATTTTACGGGAACTGGGTTTTCCGATTAACTACAAAGTGGTTGGCACACATGATTTTCTCAAACCTAGAAAGATTTTTTCTTGTCCATATTTTTTCATATCATGTCCCTATGAGTTTCTAGAATATGATGAGATTTTATTTCGCTCCGTTCTGAACCGAATCGGACCCGATATGAACCGATTTTACGGGAACTGGGTTTTCCGATTAACTTCAAAGTGGTTGGCACACATGATTTTCTCAAACCTAGAAAGATTTTTTCTTGTCCATATTTTTTCATATCATGTCCCTATGAGTTTCTAGAATATGATGAGATTTTATTTACCTCCGTTCTGAACCGAATCGGACCCGATATGACCCGATTTTACGGGAACTGGGTTTTCCGATTAACTTCAAAGTGGTTGGCACACATGATTTTCTCAAACCTAGAAAGATTTTTTCTTGTCCATATTTTTTCATATCATGACCCTATGAGTTTCTAGAATATGATGAGATTTTATTTCGCTCCGTTCTGAACCGAATCGGACCCGATATGAACCGATTTTACGGGAACTGGGTTTTCTTGTAAACTTTAAATTGGGTAGGCACACATGATTTTCTCAAACCTAGAAAGATTTTTTCTTGTCCATATTTTTTCATATCATGTCCCTATGAGTTTCTAGAATATGATGAGATTTTATTTCGCTCCGTTCTGAACCGAATCGGACCCGATATGACCCGATTTTACGGGAACTGGGTTTTCCGATTAACTTCAAAGTGGTTGGCACACATGATTTTCTCAAACCTAGAAAGATTTTTTCTTGTCCATATTTTTTCATATCATGTCCCTATGAGTTTCTAGAATATGATGAGATTTTATTTACCTCCGTTCTGAACCGAATCGGACCCGATATGACCCGATTTTACGGGAACTGGGTTTTCCGATTAACTTCAAAGTGGTTGGCACACATGATTTTCTCAAACCTAGAAAGATTTTTTCTTGTCCATATTTTTTCATATCATGACCCTATGAGTTTCTAGAATATGATGAGATTTTATTTCGCTCCGTTCTGAACCGAATCGGACCCGATATGAACCGATTTTACGGGAACTGGGTTTTCTTGTAAACTTTAAATTGGGTAGGCACACATGATTTTCTCAAACCTAGAAAGATTTTTTCTTGTCCATATTTTTTCATATCATGTCCCTATGAGTTTCTAGAATATGATGAGATTTTATTTCGCTCCGTTCTGAACCGAATCGGACCCGATATGACCCGATTTTACGGGAACTGGGTTTTCCGATTAACTTCAAAGTGGTTGGCACACATGATTTTCTCAAACCTAGAAAGATTTTTTCTTGTCCATATTTTTTCATATCATGTCCCTATGAGTTTCTAGAATATGATGAGATTTTATTTACCTCCGTTCTGAACCGAATCGGACCCGATATGACCCGATTTTACGGGAACTGGGTTTTCCGATTAACTTCAAAGTGGTTGGCACACATGATTTTCTCAAACCTAGAAAGATTTTTTCTTGTCCATATTTTTTCATATCATGACCCTATGAGTTTCTAGAATATGATGAGATTTTATTTCGCTCCGTTCTGAACCGAATCGGACCCGATATGAACCGATTTTACGGGAACTGGGTTTTCTTGTAAACTTTAAATTGGGTAGGCACACATGATTTTCTCAAACCTAGAAAGATTTTTTCTTGTCCATATTTTTTCATATCATGTCCCTATGAGTTTCTAGAATATGATGAGATTTTATTTCGCTCCGTTCTGAACCGAATCGGACCCGATATGACCCGATTTTACGGGAACTGGGTTTTCCGATTAACTTCAAAGTGGTTGGCACACATGATTTTCTCAAACCTAGAAAGATTTTTTCTTGTCCATATTTTTTCATATCATGTCCCTATGAGTTTCTAGAATATGATGAGATTTTATTTACCTCCGTTCTGAACCGAATCGGACCCGATATGACCCGATTTTACGGGAACTGGGTTTTCCGATTAACTTCAAAGTGGTTGGCACACATGATTTTCTCAAACCTAGAAAGATTTTTTCTTGTCCATATTTTTTCATATCATGACCCTATGAGTTTCTAGAATATGATGAGATTTTATTTCGCTCCGTTCTGAACCGAATCGGACCCGATATGAACCGATTTTACGGGAACTGGGTTTTCTTGTAAACTTTAAATTGGGTAGGCACACATGATTTTCTCAAACCTAGAAAGATTTTTTCTTGTCCATATTTTTTCATATCATGTCCCTATGAGTTTCTAGAATATGATGAGATTTTATTTCGCTCCGTTCTGAACCGAATCGGACCCGATATGACCCGATTTTACGGGAACTGGGTTTTCCGATTAACTTCAAAGTGGTTGGCACACATGATTTTCTCAAACCTAGAAAGATTTTTTCTTGTCCATATTTTTTCATATCATGTCCCTATGAGTTTCTAGAATATGATGAGATTTTATTTACCTCCGTTCTGAACCGAATCGGACCCGATATGACCCGATTTTACGGGAACTGGGTTTTCCGATTAACTTCAAAGTGGTTGGCACACATGATTTTCTCAAACCTAGAAAGATTTTTTCTTGTCCATATTTTTTCATATCATGTCCCTATGAGTTTCTAGAATATGATGAGATTTTATTTCGCTCCGTTCTGAACCGAATCGGACCCGATATGACCCGATTTTACGGGAACTGGGTTTTCCGATTAACTTCAAAGTGGTTGGCACACATGATTTTCTCAAACCTAGAAAGATTTTTTCTTGTCCATATTTTTTCATATCATGTCCCTATGAGTTTCTAGAATATGATGAGATTTTATTTACCTCCGTTCTGAACCGAATCGGACCCGATATGACCCGATTTTACGGGAACTGGGTTTTCCGATTAACTTCAAAGTGGTTGGCACACATGATTTTCTCAAACCTAGAAAGATTTTTTCTTGTCCATATTTTTTCATATCATGACCCTATGAGTTTCTAGAATATGATGAGATTTTATTTCGCTCCGTTCTGAACCGAATCGGACCCGATATGAACCGATTTTACGGGAATTGGGTTTTCTTGTAAACTTTAAATTGGGTAGGCACACATGATTTTCTCAAACCTAGAAAGATTTTTTCTTGTCCATATTTTTTCATATCATGTCCCTATGAGTTTCTAGAATATGATGAGATTTTATTTCGCTCCGTTCTGAACCGAATCGGACCCGATATGACCCGATTTTACGGGAACTGGGTTTTCCGATTAACTTCAAAGTGGTTGGCACACATGATTTTCTCAAACCTAGAAAGATTTTTTCTTGTCCATATTTTTTCATATCATGTCCCTATGAGTTTCTAGAATATGATGAGATTTTATTTACCTCCGTTCTGAACCGAATCGGACCCGATATGACCCGATTTTACGGGAACTGGGTTTTCCGATTAACTTCAAAGTGGTTGGCACACATGATTTTCTCAAACCTAGAAAGATTTTTTCTTGTCCATATTTTTTCATATCATGACCCTATGAGTTTCTTAGAATATGATGAGATTTTATTTCGCTCCGTTCTGAACCGAATCAGACCCGATATGAACCGATTTTACGGGAACTGGATTTTCCGATTAACTTCAAAGTGGTTGGCACACATGAGTTTCTCAAACCTAGAAAGATTTTTTCTTGTCCATATTTTTTCATATCATGTCCCTATGAGTTTCTAGAATATGATGAGATTTTATTTCGCTCCGTTCTGAACCGAATCGGACCCGATATGAACCGATTTTATGGGAACTGGGTTTTCCGATTAACTTCAAAGTGGTTGGCACACATGATTTTCTCAAACCTAGAAAGATTTTTTCTTGTCCATATTTTTTCATATCATGTCCCTATGAGTTTCTAGAATATGATGAGATTTTATTTACCTCCGTTCTGAACCGAATCGGACCCGATATGACCCGATTTTACGGGAACTGGGTTTTCCGATTAACTTCAAAGTGGTTGGCACACATGATTTTCTCAAACCTAGAAAGATTTTTTCTTGTCCATATTTTTTCATATCATGACCCTATGAGTTTCTAGAATATGATGAGATTTTATTTCGCTCCGTTCTGAACCGAATCGGACCCGATATGAACCGATTTTACGGGAACTGGGTTTTCTTGTAAACTTTAAATTGGGTAGGCACACATGATTTTCTCAAACCTAGAAAGATTTTTTCTTGTCCATATTTTTTCATATCATGTCCCTATGAGTTTCTAGAATATGATGAGATTTTATTTCGCTCCGTTCTGGACCGAATCGGACCCGATATGAACCGATTTTACGGGAACTGGGTTTTCCGATTAACTTCAAAGTGGTTGGCACACATGATTTTCTCAAACCTAGAAAGATTTTTTCTTGTCCATATTTTTTCATATCATGTCCCTATGAGTTTCTAGAATATGATGAGATTTTATTTCGCTCCGTTCTGAACCGAATCGGACCCGATATGACCCGATTTTACGGGAACTGGGTTTTCCGATTAACTTCAAAGTGGTTGGCACACATGATTTTCTCAAACCTAGAAAGATTTTTTCTTGTCCATATTTTTTCATATCATGTCCCTATGAGTTTCTAGAATATGATGAGATTTTATTTACCTCCGTTCTGAACCGAATCGGACCCGATATGACCCGATTTTACGGGAACTGGGTTTTCCGATTAACTTCAAAGTGGTTGGCACACATGATTTTCTCAAACCTAGAAAGATTTTTTCTTGTCCATATTTTTTCATATCATGACCCTATGAGTTTCTAGAATATGATGAGATTTTATTTCGCTCCGTTCTGAACCGAATCGGACCCGATATGAACCGATTTTACGGGAATTGGGTTTTCTTGTAAACTTTAAATTGGGTAGGCACACATGATTTTCTCAAACCTAGAAAGATTTTTTCTTGTCCATATTTTTTCATATCATGTCCCTATGAGTTTCTAGAATATGATGAGATTTTATTTCGCTCCGTTCTGAACCGAATCGGACCCGATATGACCCGATTTTACGGGAACTGGGTTTTCCGATTAACTTCAAAGTGGTTGGCACACATGATTTTCTCAAACCTAGAAAGATTTTTTCTTGTCCATATTTTTTCATATCATGTCCCTATGAGTTTCTAGAATATGATGAGATTTTATTTACCTCCGTTCTGAACCGAATCGGACCCGATATGACCCGATTTTACGGGAACTGGGTTTTCCGATTAACTTCAAAGTGGTTGGCACACATGATTTTCTCAAACCTAGAAAGATTTTTTCTTGTCCATATTTTTTCATATCATGACCCTATGAGTTTCTTAGAATATGATGAGATTTTATTTCGCTCCGTTCTGAACCGAATCAGACCCGATATGAACCGATTTTACGGGAACTGGATTTTCCGATTAACTTCAAAGTGGTTGGCACACATGAGTTTCTCAAACCTAGAAAGATTTTTTCTTGTCCATATTTTTTCATATCATGTCCCTATGAGTTTCTAGAATATGATGAGATTTTATTTCGCTCCGTTCTGAACCGAATCGGACCCGATATGAACCGATTTTATGGGAACTGGGTTTTCCGATTAACTTCAAAGTGGTTGGCACACATGATTTTCTCAAACCTAGAAAGATTTTTTCTTGTCCATATTTTTTCATATCATGTCCCTATGAGTTTCTAGAATATGATGAGATTTTATTTACCTCCGTTCTGAACCGAATCGGACCCGATATGACCCGATTTTACGGGAACTGGGTTTTCCGATTAACTTCAAAGTGGTTGGCACACATGATTTTCTCAAACCTAGAAAGATTTTTTCTTGTCCATATTTTTTCATATCATGACCCTATGAGTTTCTAGAATATGATGAGATTTTATTTCGCTCCGTTCTGAACCGAATCGGACCCGATATGAACCGATTTTACGGGAACTGGGTTTTCTTGTAAACTTTAAATTGGGTAGGCACACATGATTTTCTCAAACCTAGAAAGATTTTTTCTTGTCCATATTTTTTCATATCATGTCCCTATGAGTTTCTAGAATATGATGAGATTTTATTTCGCTCCGTTCTGGACCGAATCGGACCCGATATGAACCGATTTTACGGGAACTGGGTTTTCCGATTAACTTCAAAGTGGTTGGCACACATGATTTTCTCAAACCTAGAAAGATTTTTTCTTGTCCATATTTTTTCATATCATGTCCCTATGAGTTTCTAGAATATGATGAGATTTTATTTCGCTCCGTTCTGAACCGAATCGGACCCGATATGAACCGATTTTACGGGAACTGGGTTTTCCGATTAACTACAAAGTGGTTGGCACACATGATTTTCTCAAACCTAGAAAGATTTTTTCTTGTCCATATTTTTTCATATCATGTCCCTATGAGTTTCTAGAATATGATGAGATTTTATTTCGCTCCGTTCTGAACCGAATCGGACCCGATATGAACCGATTTTACGGGAACTGGGTTTTCCGATTAACTTCAAAGTGGTTGGCACACATGATTTTCTCAAACCTAGAAAGATTTTTTCTTGTCCATATTTTTTCATATCATGTCCCTATGAGTTTCTAGAATATGATGAGATTTTATTTACCTCCGTTATGAACCGAATCGGACCCGATATGACCCGATTTTACGGGAACTGGGTTTTCCGATTAACTTCAAAGTGGTTGGCACACATGATTTTCTCAAACCTAGAAAGATTTTTTCTTGTCCATATTTTTTCATATCATGACCCTATGAGTTTCTAGAATATGATGAGATTTTATTTCGCTCCGTTCTGAACCGAATCGGACCCGATATGAACCGATTTTACGGGAACTGGGTTTTCTTGTAAACTTTAAATTGGGTAGGCACACATGATTTTCTCAAACCTAGAAAGATTTTTTCTTGTCCATATTTTTTCATATCATGTCCCTATGAGTTTCTAGAATATGATGAGATTTTATTTCGCTCCGTTCTGAACCGAATCGGACCCGATATGACCCGATTTTACGGGAACTGGGTTTTCCGATTAACTTCAAAGTGGTTGGCACACATGATTTTCTCAAACCTAGAAAGATTTTTTCTTGTCCATATTTTTTCATATCATGTCCCTATGAGTTTCTAGAATATGATGAGATTTTATTTACCTCCGTTCTGAACCGAATCGGACCCGATATGACCCGATTTTACGGGAACTGGGTTTTCCGATTAACTTCAAAGTGGTTGGCACACATGATTTTCTCAAACCTAGAAAGATTTTTTCTTGTCCATATTTTTTCATATCATGACCCTATGAGTTTCTAGAATATGATGAGATTTTATTTCGCTCCGTTCTGAACCGAATCGGACCCGATATGAACCGATTTTACGGGAACTGGGTTTTCTTGTAAACTTTAAATTGGGTAGGCACACATGATTTTCTCAAACCTAGAAAGATTTTTTCTTGTCCATATTTTTTCATATCATGTCCCTATGAGTTTCTAGAATATGATGAGATTTTATTTCGCTCCGTTCTGAACCGAATCGGACCCGATATGACCCGATTTTACGGGAACTGGGTTTTCCGATTAACTTCAAAGTGGTTGGCACACATGATTTTCTCAAACCTAGAAAGATTTTTTCTTGTCCATATTTTTTCATATCATGTCCCTATGAGTTTCTAGAATATGATGAGATTTTATTTACCTCCGTTCTGAACCGAATCGGACCCGATATGACCCGATTTTACGGGAACTGGGTTTTCCGATTAACTTCAAAGTGGTTGGCACACATGATTTTCTCAAACCTAGAAAGATTTTTTCTTGTCCATATTTTTTCATATCATGACCCTATGAGTTTCTAGAATATGATGAGATTTTATTTCGCTCCGTTCTGAACCGAATCGGACCCGATATGAACCGATTTTACGGGAACTGGGTTTTCTTGTAAACTTTAAATTGGGTAGGCACACATGATTTTCTCAAACCTAGAAAGATTTTTTCTTGTCCATATTTTTTCATATCATGTCCCTATGAGTTTCTAGAATATGATGAGATTTTATTTCGCTCCGTTCTGAACCGAATCGGACCCGATATGACCCGATTTTACGGGAACTGGGTTTTCCGATTAACTTCAAAGTGGTTGGCACACATGATTTTCTCAAACCTAGAAAGATTTTTTCTTGTCCATATTTTTTCATATCATGTCCCTATGAGTTTCTAGAATATGATGAGATTTTATTTACCTCCGTTCTGAACCGAATCGGACCCGATATGACCCGATTTTACGGGAACTGGGTTTTCCGATTAACTTCAAAGTGGTTGGCACACATGATTTTCTCAAACCTAGAAAGATTTTTTCTTGTCCATATTTTTTCATATCATGACCCTATGAGTTTCTTAGAATATGATGAGATTTTATTTCGCTCCGTTCTGAACCGAATCAGACCCGATATGAACCGATTTTACGGGAACTGGATTTTCCGATTAACTTCAAAGTGGTTGGCACACATGAGTTTCTCAAACCTAGAAAGATTTTTTCTTGTCCATATTTTTTCATATCATGTCCCTATGAGTTTCTAGAATATGATGAGATTTTATTTCGCTCCGTTCTGAACCGAATCGGACCCGATATGAACCGATTTTATGGGAACTGGGTTTTCCGATTAACTTCAAAGTGGTTGGCACACATGATTTTCTCAAACCTAGAAAGATTTTTTCTTGTCCATATTTTTTCATATCATGTCCCTATGAGTTTCTAGAATATGATGAGATTTTATTTACCTCCGTTCTGAACCGAATCGGACCCGATATGACCCGATTTTACGGGAACTGGGTTTTCCGATTAACTTCAAAGTGGTTGGCACACATGATTTTCTCAAACCTAGAAAGATTTTTTCTTGTCCATATTTTTTCATATCATGACCCTATGAGTTTCTAGAATATGATGAGATTTTATTTCGCTCCGTTCTGAACCGAATCGGACCCGATATGAACCGATTTTACGGGAACTGGGTTTTCTTGTAAACTTTAAATTGGGTAGGCACACATGATTTTCTCAAACCTAGAAAGATTTTTTCTTGTCCATATTTTTTCATATCATGTCCCTATGAGTTTCTAGAATATGATGAGATTTTATTTCGCTCCGTTCTGAACCGAATCGGACCCGATATGACCCGATTTTACGGGAACTGGGTTTTCCGATTAACTTCAAAGTGGTTGGCACACATGATTTTCTCAAACCTAGAAAGATTTTTTCTTGTCCATATTTTTTCATATCATGTCCCTATGAGTTTCTAGAATATGATGAGATTTTATTTACCTCCGTTCTGAACCGAATCGGACCCGATATGACCCGATTTTACGGGAACTGGGTTTTCCGATTAACTTCAAAGTGGTTGGCACACATGATTTTCTCAAACCTAGAAAGATTTTTTCTTGTCCATATTTTTTCATATCATGACCCTATGAGTTTCTTAGAATATGATGAGATTTTATTTCGCTCCGTTCTGAACCGAATCAGACCCGATATGAACCGATTTTACGGGAACTGGATTTTCCGATTAACTTCAAAGTGGTTGGCACACATGAGTTTCTCAAACCTAGAAAGATTTTTTCTTGTCCATATTTTTTCATATCATGTCCCTATGAGTTTCTAGAATATGATGAGATTTTATTTCGCTCCGTTCTGAACCGAATCGGACCCGATATGAACCGATTTTATGGGAACTGGGTTTTCCGATTAACTTCAAAGTGGTTGGCACACATGATTTTCTCAAACCTAGAAAGATTTTTTCTTGTCCATATTTTTTCATATCATGTCCCTATGAGTTTCTAGAATATGATGAGATTTTATTTACCTCCGTTCTGAACCGAATCGGACCCGATATGACCCGATTTTACGGGAACTGGGTTTTCCGATTAACTTCAAAGTGGTTGGCACACATGATTTTCTCAAACCTAGAAAGATTTTTTCTTGTCCATATTTTTTCATATCATGACCCTATGAGTTTCTAGAATATGATGAGATTTTATTTCGCTCCGTTCTGAACCGAATCGGACCCGATATGAACCGATTTTACGGGAACTGGGTTTTCTTGTAAACTTTAAATTGGGTAGGCACACATGATTTTCTCAAACCTAGAAAGATTTTTTCTTGTCCATATTTTTTCATATCATGTCCCTATGAGTTTCTAGAATATGATGAGATTTTATTTCGCTCCGTTCTGGACCGAATCGGACCCGATATGAACCGATTTTACGGGAACTGGGTTTTCCGATTAACTTCAAAGTGGTTGGCACACATGATTTTCTCAAACCTAGAAAGATTTTTTCTTGTCCATATTTTTTCATATCATGTCCCTATGAGTTTCTAGAATATGATGAGATTTTATTTCGCTCCGTTCTGAACCGAATCGGACCCGATATGAACCGATTTTACGGGAACTGGGTTTTCCGATTAACTACAAAGTGGTTGGCACACATGATTTTCTCAAACCTAGAAAGATTTTTTCTTGTCCATATTTTTTCATATCATGTCCCTATGAGTTTCTAGAATATGATGAGATTTTATTTCGCTCCGTTCTGAACCGAATCGGACCCGATATGAACCGATTTTACGGGAACTGGGTTTTCCGATTAACTTCAAAGTGGTTGGCACACATGATTTTCTCAAACCTAGAAAGATTTTTTCTTGTCCATATTTTTTCATATCATGTCCCTATGAGTTTCTAGAATATGATGAGATTTTATTTACCTCCGTTATGAACCGAATCGGACCCGATATGACCCGATTTTACGGGAACTGGGTTTTCCGATTAACTTCAAAGTGGTTGGCACACATGATTTTCTCAAACCTAGAAAGATTTTTTCTTGTCCATATTTTTTCATATCATGACCCTATGAGTTTCTAGAATATGATGAGATTTTATTTCGCTCCGTTCTGAACCGAATCGGACCCGATATGAACCGATTTTACGGGAACTGGGTTTTCTTGTAAACTTTAAATTGGGTAGGCACACATGATTTTCTCAAACCTAGAAAGATTTTTTCTTGTCCATATTTTTTCATATCATGTCCCTATGAGTTTCTAGAATATGATGAGATTTTATTTCGCTCCGTTCTGAACCGAATCGGACCCGATATGACCCGATTTTACGGGAACTGGGTTTTCCGATTAACTTCAAAGTGGTTGGCACACATGATTTTCTCAAACCTAGAAAGATTTTTTCTTGTCCATATTTTTTCATATCATGTCCCTATGAGTTTCTAGAATATGATGAGATTTTATTTACCTCCGTTCTGAACCGAATCGGACCCGATATGACCCGATTTTACGGGAACTGGGTTTTCCGATTAACTTCAAAGTGGTTGGCACACATGATTTTCTCAAACCTAGAAAGATTTTTTCTTGTCCATATTTTTTCATATCATGACCCTATGAGTTTCTAGAATATGATGAGATTTTATTTCGCTCCGTTCTGAACTGAATCGGACCCGATATGAACCGATTTTACGGGAACTGGGTTTTCTTGTAAACTTTAAATTGGGTAGGCACACATGATTTTCTCAAACCTAGAAAGATTTTTTCTTGTCCATATTTTTTCATATCATGTCCCTATGAGTTTCTAGAATATGATGAGATTTTATTTCGCTCCGTTCTGAACCGAATCGGACCCGATATGACCCGATTTTACGGGAACTGGGTTTTCCGATTAACTTCAAAGTGGTTGGCACACATGATTTTCTCAAACCTAGAAAGATTTTTTCTTGTCCATATTTTTTCATATCATGTCCCTATGAGTTTCTAGAATATGATGAGATTTTATTTACCTCCGTTCTGAACCGAATCGGACCCGATATGACCCGATTTTACGGGAACTGGGTTTTCCGATTAACTTCAAAGTGGTTGGCACACATGATTTTCTCAAACCTAGAAAGATTTTTTCTTGTCCATATTTTTTCATATCATGACCCTATGAGTTTCTAGAATATGATGAGATTTTATTTCGCTCCGTTCTGAACCGAATCGGACCCGATATGAACCGATTTTACGGGAACTGGGTTTTCTTGTAAACTTTAAATTGGGTAGGCACACATGATTTTCTCAAACCTAGAAAGATTTTTTCTTGTCCATATTTTTTCATATCATGTCCCTATGAGTTTCTAGAATATGATGAGATTTTATTTCGCTCCGTTCTGAACCGAATCGGACCCGATATGACCCGATTTTACGGGAACTGGGTTTTCCGATTAACTTCAAAGTGGTTGGCACACATGATTTTCTCAAACCTAGAAAGATTTTTTCTTGTCCATATTTTTTCATATCATGTCCCTATGAGTTTCTAGAATATGATGAGATTTTATTTACCTCCGTTCTGAACCGAATCGGACCCGATATGACCCGATTTTACGGGAACTGGGTTTTCCGATTAACTTCAAAGTGGTTGGCACACATGATTTTCTCAAACCTAGAAAGATTTTTTCTTGTCCATATTTTTTCATATCATGACCCTATGAGTTTCTTAGAATATGATGAGATTTTATTTCGCTCCGTTCTGAACCGAATCAGACCCGATATGAACCGATTTTACGGGAACTGGATTTTCCGATTAACTTCAAAGTGGTTGGCACACATGAGTTTCTCAAACCTAGAAAGATTTTTTCTTGTCCATATTTTTTCATATCATGTCCCTATGAGTTTCTAGAATATGATGAGATTTTATTTCGCTCCGTTCTGAACCGAATCGGACCCGATATGAACCGATTTTATGGGAACTGGGTTTTCCGATTAACTTCAAAGTGGTTGGCACACATGATTTTCTCAAACCTAGAAAGATTTTTTCTTGTCCATATTTTTTCATATCATGTCCCTATGAGTTTCTAGAATATGATGAGATTTTATTTACCTCCGTTCTGAACCGAATCGGACCCGATATGACCCGATTTTACGGGAACTGGGTTTTCCGATTAACTTCAAAGTGGTTGGCACACATGATTTTCTCAAACCTAGAAAGATTTTTTCTTGTCCATATTTTTTCATATCATGACCCTATGAGTTTCTAGAATATGATGAGATTTTATTTCGCTCCGTTCTGAACCGAATCGGACCCGATATGAACCGATTTTACGGGAACTGGGTTTTCTTGTAAACTTTAAATTGGGTAGGCACACATGATTTTCTCAAACCTAGAAAGATTTTTTCTTGTCCATATTTTTTCATATCATGTCCCTATGAGTTTCTAGAATATGATGAGATTTTATTTCGCTCCGTTCTGGACCGAATCGGACCCGATATGAACCGATTTTACGGGAACTGGGTTTTCCGATTAACTTCAAAGTGGTTGGCACACATGATTTTCTCAAACCTAGAAAGATTTTTTCTTGTCCATATTTTTTCATATCATGTCCCTATGAGTTTCTAGAATATGATGAGATTTTATTTCGCTCCGTTCTGAACCGAATCGGACCCGATATGAACCGATTTTACGGGAATTGGGTTTTCCGATTAACTACAAAGTGGTTGGCACACATGATTTTCTCAAACCTAGAAAGATTTTTTCTTGTCCATATTTTTTCATATCATGTCCCTATGAGTTTCTAGAATATGATGAGATTTTATTTCGCTCCGTTCTGAACCGAATCGGACCCGATATGAACCGATTTTACGGGAACTGGGTTTTCCGATTAACTTCAAAGTGGTTGGCACACATGATTTTCTCAAACCTAGAAAGATTTTTTCTTGTCCATATTTTTTCATATCATGTCCCTATGAGTTTCTAGAATATGATGAGATTTTATTTACCTCCGTTCTGAACCGAATCGGACCCGATATGACCCGATTTTACGGGAACTGGGTTTTCCGATTAACTTCAAAGTGGTTGGCACACATGATTTTCTAAAACCTAGAAAGATTTTTTCTTGTCCATATTTTTTCATATCATGACCCTATGAGTTTCTAGAATATGATGAGATTTTATTTCGCTCCGTTCTGAACCGAATCGGACCCGATATGAACCGATTTTACGGGAACTGGGTTTTCTTGTAAACTTTAAATTGGGTAGGCACACATGATTTTCTCAAACCTAGAAAGATTTTTTCTTGTCCATATTTTTTCATATCATGTCCCTATGAGTTTCTAGAATATGATGAGATTTTATTTCGCTCCGTTCTGAACCGAATCGGACCCGATATGACCCGATTTTACGGGAACTGAGTTTTCCGATTAACTTCAAAGTGGTTGGCACACATGATTTTCTCAAACCTAGAAAGATTTTTTCTTGTCCATATTTTTTCATATCATGTCCCTATGAGTTTCTAGAATATGATGAGATTTTATTTACCTCCGTTCTGAACCGAATCGGACCCGATATGACCCGATTTTACGGGAACTGGGTTTTCCGATTAACTTCAAAGTGGTTGGCACACATGATTTTCTCAAACCTAGAAAGATTTTTTCTTGTCCATATTTTTTCATATCATGACCCTATGAGTTTCTAGAATATGATGAGATTTTATTTCGCTCCGTTCTGAACCGAATCGGACCCGATATGAACCGATTTTACGGGAACTGGGTTTTCTTGTAAACTTTAAATTGGGTAGGCACACATGATTTTCTCAAACCTAGAAAGATTTTTTCTTGTCCATATTTTTTCATATCATGTCCCTATGAGTTTCTAGAATATGATGAGATTTTATTTCGCTCCGTTCTGAACCGAATCGGACCCGATATGACCCGATTTTACGGGAACTGGGTTTTCCGATTAACTTCAAAGTGGTTGGCACACATGATTTTCTCAAACCTAGAAAGATTTTTTCTTGTCCATATTTTTTCATATCATGTCCCTATGAGTTTCTAGAATATGATGAGATTTTATTTACCTCCGTTCTGAACCGAATCGGACCCGATATGACCCGATTTTACGGGAACTGGGTTTTCCGATTAACTTCAAAGTGGTTGGCACACATGATTTTCTCAAACCTAGAAAGATTTTTTCTTGTCCATATTTTTTCATATCATGACCCTATGAGTTTCTAGAATATGATGAGATTTTATTTCGCTCCGTTCTGAACCGAATCGGACCCGATATGAACCGATTTTACGGGAACTGGGTTTTCTTGTAAACTTTAAATTGGGTAGGCACACATGATTTTCTCAAACCTAGAAAGATTTTTTCTTGTCCATATTTTTTCATATCATGTCCCTATGAGTTTCTAGAATATGATGAGATTTTATTTCGCTCCGTTCTGAACCGAATCGGACCCGATATGACCCGATTTTACGGGAACTGGGTTTTCCGATTAACTTCAAAGTGGTTGGCACACATGATTTTCTCAAACCTAGAAAGATTTTTTCTTGTCCATATTTTTTCATATCATGTCCCTATGAGTTTCTAGAATATGATGAGATTTTATTTACCTCCGTTCTGAACCGAATCGGACCCGATATGACCCAATTTTACGGGAACTGGGTTTTCCGATTAACTTCAAAGTGGTTGGCACACATGATTTTCTCAAACCTAGAAAGATTTTTTCTTGTCCATATTTTTTCATATCATGACCCTATGAGTTTCTTAGAATATGATGAGATTTTATTTCGCTCCGTTCTGAACCGAATCAGACCCGATATGAACCGATTTTACGGGAACTGGATTTTCCGATTAACTTCAAAGTGGTTGGCACACATGAGTTTCTCAAACCTAGAAAGATTTTTTCTTGTCCATATTTTTTCATAACATGTCCCTATGAGTTTCTAGAATATGATGAGATTTTATTTCGCTCCGTTCTGAACCGAATCGGACCCGATATGAACCGATTTTACGGGAACTGGGTTTTCCGATTAACTACAAAGTGGTTGGCACACATGATTTTCTCAAACCTAGAAAGATTTTTTCTTGTCCATATTTTTTCATATCATGTCCCTATGAGTTTCTAGAATATGATGAGATTTTATTTCGCTCCGTTCTGAACCGAATCGGACCCGATATGAACCGATTTTACGGGAACTGGGTTTTCCGATTAACTTCAAAGTGGTTGGCACACATGATTTTCTCAAACCTAGAAAGATTTTTTCTTGTCCATATTTTTTCATATCATGTCCCTATGAGTTTCTAGAATATGATGAGATTTTATTTACCTCCGTTCTGAACCGAATCGGACCCGATATGACCCGATTTTACGGGAACTGGGTTTTCCGATTAACTTCAAAGTGGTTGGCACACATGATTTTCTCAAACCTAGAAAGATTTTTTCTTGTCCATATTTTTTCATATCATGACCCTATGAGTTTCTAGAATATGATGAGATTTTATTTCGCTCCGTTCTGAACCGAATCGGACCCGATATGAACCGATTTTACGGGAACTCGGTTTTCTTGTAAACTTTAAATTGGGTAGGCACACATGATTTTCTCAAACCTAGAAAGATTTTTTCTTGTCCATATTTTTTCATATCATGTCCCTATGAGTTTCTAGAATATGATGAGATTTTATTTCGCTCCGTTCTGAACCGAATCGGACCCGATATGACCCGATTTTACGGGAACTGGGTTTTCCGATTAACTTCAAAGTGGTTGGCACACATGATTTTCTCAAACCTAGAAAGATTTTTTCTTGTCCATATTTTTTCATATCATGTCCCTATGAGTTTCTAGAATATGATGAGATTTTATTTACCTCCGTTCTGAACCGAATCGGACCCGATATGACCCGATTTTACGGGAACTGGGTTTTCCGATTAACTTCAAAGTGGTTGGCACACATGATTTTCTCAAACCTAGAAAGATTTTTTCTTGTCCATATTTTTTCATATCATGACCCTATGAGTTTCTAGAATATGATGAGATTTTATTTCGCTCCGTTCTGAACCGAATCGGACCCGATATGAACCGATTTTACGGGAACTGGGTTTTCTTGTAAACTTTAAATTGGGTAGGCACACATGATTTTCTCAAACCTAGAAAGATTTTTTCTTGTCCATATTTTTTCATATCATGTCCCTATGAGTTTCTAGAATATGATGAGATTTTATTTCGCTCCGTTCTGAACCGAATCGGACCCGATATGACCCGATTTTACGGGAACTGGGTTTTCCGATTAACTTCAAAGTGGTTGGCACACATGATTTTCTCAAACCTAGAAAGATTTTTTCTTGTCCATATTTTTTCATATCATGTCCCTATGAGTTTCTAGAATATGATGAGATTTTATTTACCTCCGTTCTGAACCGAATCGGACCCGATATGACCCGATTTTACGGGAACTGGGTTTTCCGATTAACTTCAAAGTGGTTGGCACACATGATTTTCTCAAACCTAGAAAGATTTTTTCTTGTCCATATTTTTTCATATCATGACCCTATGAGTTTCTAGAATATGATGAGATTTTATTTCGCTCCATTCTGAACCGAATCGGACCCGATATGAACCGATTTTACGGGAACTGGGTTTTCTTGTAAACTTTAAATTGGGTAGGCACACATGATTTTCTCAAACCTAGAAAGATTTTTTCTTGTCCATATTTTTTCATATCATGTCCCTATGAGTTTCTAGAATATGATGAGATTTTATTTCGCTCCGTTCTGAACCGAATCGGACCCGATATGACCCGATTTTACGGGAACTGGGTTTTCCGATTAACTTCAAAGTGGTTGGCACACATGATTTTCTCAAACCTAGAAAGATTTTTTCTTGTCCATATTTTTTCATATCATGTCCCTATGAGTTTCTAGAATATGATGAGATTTTATTTACCTCCGTTCTGAACCGAATCGGACCCGATATGACCCAATTTTACGGGAACTGGGTTTTCCGATTAACTTCAAAGTGGTTGGCACACATGATTTTCTCAAACCTAGAAAGATTTTTTCTTGTCCATATTTTTTCATATCATGACCCTATGAGTTTCTTAGAATATGATGAGATTTTATTTCGCTCCGTTCTGAACCGAATCAGACCCGATATGAACCGATTTTACGGGAACTGGATTTTCCGATTAACTTCAAAGTGGTTGGCACACATGAGTTTCTCAAACCTAGAAAGATTTTTTCTTGTCCATATTTTTTCATAACATGTCCCTATGAGTTTCTAGAATATGATGAGATTTTATTTCGCTCCGTTCTGAACCGAATCGGACCCGATATGAACCGATTTTACGGGAACTGGGTTTTCCGATTAACTACAAAGTGGTTGGCACACATGATTTTCTCAAACCTAGAAAGATTTTTTCTTGTCCATATTTTTTCATATCATGTCCCTATGAGTTTCTAGAATATGATGAGATTTTATTTCGCTCCGTTCTGAACCGAATCGGACCCGATATGAACCGATTTTACGGGAACTGGGTTTTCCGATTAACTTCAAAGTGGTTGGCACACATGATTTTCTCAAACCTAGAAAGATTTTTTCTTGTCCATATTTTTTCATATCATGTCCCTATGAGTTTCTAGAATATGATGAGATTTTATTTACCTCCGTTCTGAACCGAATCGGACCCGATATGACCCGATTTTACGGGAACTGGGTTTTCCGATTAACTTCAAAGTGGTTGGCACACATGATTTTCTCAAACCTAGAAAGATTTTTTCTTGTCCATATTTTTTCATATCATGACCCTATGAGTTTCTAGAATATGATGAGATTTTATTTCGCTCCGTTCTGAACCGAATCGGACCCGATATGAACCGATTTTACGGGAACTCGGTTTTCTTGTAAACTTTAAATTGGGTAGGCACACATGATTTTCTCAAACCTAGAAAGATTTTTTCTTGTCCATATTTTTTCATATCATGTCCCTATGAGTTTCTAGAATATGATGAGATTTTATTTCGCTCCGTTCTGAACCGAATCGGACCCGATATGACCCGATTTTACGGGAACTGGGTTTTCCGATTAACTTCAAAGTGGTTGGCACACATGATTTTCTCAAACCTAGAAAGATTTTTTCTTGTCCCATATTTTTTCATATCATGTCCCTATGAGTTTCTAGAATATGATGAGATTTTATTTACCTCCGTTCTGAACCGAATCGGACCCGATATGACCCGATTTTACGGGAACTGGGTTTTCCGATTAACTTCAAAGTGGTTGGCACACATGATTTTCTCAAACCTAGAAAGATTTTTTCTTGTCCATATTTTTTCATATCATGACCCTATGAGTTTCTAGAATATGATGAGATTTTATTTCGCTCCGTTCTGAACCGAATCGGACCCGATATGAACCGATTTTACGGGAACTGGGTTTTCTTGTAAACTTTAAATTGGGTAGGCACACATGATTTTCTCAAACCTAGAAAGATTTTTTCTTGTCCATATTTTTTCATATCATGTCCCTATGAGTTTCTAGAATATGATGAGATTTTATTTCGCTCCGTTCTGAACCGAATCGGACCCGATATGACCCGATTTTACGGGAACTGGGTTTTCCGATTAACTTCAAAGTGGTTGGCACACATGATTTTCTCAAACCTAGAAAGATTTTTTCTTGTCCATATTTTTTCATATCATGTCCCTATGAGTTTCTAGAATATGATGAGATTTTATTTACCTCCGTTCTGAACCGAATCGGACCCGATATGACCCGATTTTACGGGAACTGGGTTTTCCGATTAACTTCAAAGTGGTTGGCACACATGATTTTCTCAAACCTAGAAAGATTTTTTCTTGTCCATATTTTTTCATATCATGACCCTATGAGTTTCTAGAATATGATGAGATTTTATTTCGCTCCGTTCTGAACCGAATCGGACCCGATATGAACCGATTTTACGGGAACTGGGTTTTCTTGTAAACTTTAAATTGGGTAGGCACACATGATTTTCTCAAACCTAGAAAGATTTTTTCTTGTCCATATTTTTTCATATCATGTCCCTATGAGTTTCTAGAATATGATGAGATTTTATTTCGCTCCGTTCTGAACCGAATCGGACCCGATATGACCCGATTTTACGGGAACTGGGTTTTCCGATTAACTTCAAAGTGGTTGGCACACATGATTTTCTCAAACCTAGAAAGATTTTTTCTTGTCCATATTTTTTCATATCATGTCCCTATGAGTTTCTAGAATATGATGAGATTTTATTTACCTCCGTTCTGAACCGAATCGGACCCGATATGACCCGATTTTACGGGAACTGGGTTTTCCGATTAACTTCAAAGTGGTTGGCACACATGATTTTCTCAAACCTAGAAAGATTTTTTCTTGTCCATATTTTTTCATATCATGACCCTATGAGTTTCTTAGAATATGATGAGATTTTATTTCGCTCCGTTCTGAACCGAATCAGACCCGATATGAACCGATTTTACGGGAACTGGATTTTCCGATTAACTTCAAAGTGGTTGGCACACATGAGTTTCTCAAACCTAGAAAGATTTTTTCTTGTCCATATTTTTTCATAACATGTCCCTATGAGTTTCTAGAATATGATGAGATTTTATTTCGCTCCGTTCTGAACCGAATCGGACCCGATATGAACCGATTTTACGGGAACTGGGTTTTCCGATTAACTTCGAAGTGGTTGGCACACATGATTTTCTCAAACCTAGAAAGATTTTTTCTTGTCCATATTTTTTCATATCATGTCCCTATGAGTTTCTAGAATATGATGAGATTTTATTTCGCTCCGTTCTGAACCGAATCGGACCCGATATGAACCGATTTTACGGGAACTGGGTTTTCCGATTAACTTCAAAGTGGTTGGCACACATGATTTTCTCAAACCTAGAAAGATTTTTTCTTGTCCATATTTTTTCATATCATGTCCCTATGAGTTTCTAGAATATGATGAGATTTTATTTCGCTCCGTTCTGAACCGAATCGGACCCGATATGAACCGATTTTACGGGAACTGGGTTTTCCGATTAACTTCAAAGTGGTTGGCACACATGATTTTCTCAAACCTAGAAAGTTTTTTTCTTGTCCATATTTTTTCATATCATGTCCCTATGAGTTTCTAGAATATGATGAGATTTTATTTCTCTCCGTTCTGAACCGAATCGGACCCGATATGAACCGATTTTACGGGAACTGGGTTTTCCGATTAACTTCAAAGTGGTTGGCACACATGATTTTCTCAAACCTAGAAAGATTTTTTCTTGTCCATATTTTTTCATATCATGTCCCTATGAGTTTCTAGAATATGATGAGATTTTATTTACCTCCGTTCTGAACCGAATCGGACCCGATATGACCCGATTTTACGGGAACTGGGTTTTCCGATTAACTTCAAAGTGGTTGGCACACATGATTTTCTCAAACCTAGAAAGATTTTTTCTTGTCCATATTTTTTCATATCATGACCCTATGAGTTTCTAGAATATGATGAGATTTTATTTCGCTCCGTTCTGAACCGAATCGGACCCGATATGAACCGATTTTACGGGAACTGGGTTTTCTTGTAAACTTTAAATTGGGTAGGCACACATGATTTTCTCAAACCTAGAAAGATTTTTTCTTGTCCATATTTTTTCATATCATGTCCCTATGAGTTTCTAGAATATGATGAGATTTTATTTCGCTCCGTTCTGGACCGAATCGGACCCGATATGAACCGATTTTACGGGAACTGGGTTTTCCGATTAACTTCAAAGTGGTTGGCACACATGATTTTCTCAAACCTAGAAAGATTTTTTCTTGTCCATATTTTTTCATATCATGTCCCTATGAGTTTCTAGAATATGATGAGATTTTATTTCGCTCCGTTCTGAACCGAATCGGACCCGATATGAACCGATTTTACGGGAACTGGGTTTTCCGATTAACTTCAAAGTGGTTGGCACACATGATTTTCTCAAACCTAGAAAGATTTTTTCTTGTCCATATTTTTTCATATCATGTCCCTATGAGTTTCTAGAATATGATGAGATTTTATTTCGCTCCGTTCTGAACCGAATCGGACCCGATATGAACCGATTTTACGGGAACTGGGTTTTCCGATTAACTTCAAAGTGGTTGGCACACATGATTTTCTCAAACCTAGAAAGATTTTTTCTTGTCCATATTTTTTCATATCATGTCCCTATGAGTTTCTAGAATATGATGAGATTTTATTTACCTCCGTTCTGAACCGAATCGGACCCGATATGACCCGATTTTACGGGAACTGGGTTTTCCGATTAACTTCAAAGTGGTTGGCACACATGATTTTCTCAAACCTAGAAAGATTTTTTCTTGTCCATATTTTTTCATATCATGACCCTATGAGTTTCTAGAATATGATGAGATTTTATTTCGCTCCGTTCTGAACCGAATCGGACCCGATATGAACCGATTTTACGGGAACTGGGTTTTCTTGTAAACTTTAAATTGGGTAGGCACACATGATTTTCTCAAACCTAGAAAGATTTTTTCTTGTCCATATTTTTTCATATCATGTCCCTATGAGTTTCTAGAATATGATGAGATTTTATTTCGCTCCGTTCTGAACCGAATCGGACCCGATATGACCCGATTTTACGGGAACTGGGTTTTCCGATTAACTTCAAAGTGGTTGGCACACATGATTTTCTCAAACCTAGAAAGATTTTTTCTTGTCCATATTTTTTCATATCATGTCCCTATGAGTTTCTAGAATATGATGAGATTTTATTTACCTCCGTTCTGAACCGAATCGGACCCGATATGACCCGATTTTACGGGAACTGGGTTTTCCGATTAACTTCAAAGTGGTTGGCACACATGATTTTCTCAAACCTAGAAAGATTTTTTCTTGTCCATATTTTTTCATATCATGACCCTATGAGTTTCTAGAATATGATGAGATTTTATTTCGCTCCGTTCTGAACCGAATCGGACCCGATATGAACCGATTTTACGGGAACTGGGTTTTCTTGTAAACTTTAAATTGGGTAGGCACACATGATTTTCTCAAACCTAGAAAGATTTTTTCTTGTCCATATTTTTTCATATCATGTCCCTATGAGTTTCTAGAATATGATGAGATTTTATTTCGCTCCGTTCTGAACCGAATCGGACCCGATATGACCCGATTTTACGGGAACTGGGTTTTCCGATTAACTTCAAAGTGGTTGGCACACATGATTTTCTCAAACCTAGAAAGATTTTTTCTTGTCCATATTTTTTCATATCATGTCCCTATGAGTTTCTAGAATATGATGAGATTTTATTTACCTCCGTTCTGAACCGAATCGGACCCGATATGACCCGATTTTACGGGAACTGGGTTTTCCGATTAACTTCAAAGTGGTTGGCACACATGATTTTCTCAAACCTAGAAAGATTTTTTCTTGTCCATATTTTTTCATATCATGACCCTATGAGTTTCTAGAATATGATGAGATTTTATTTCGCTCCGTTCTGAACCGAATCGGACCCGATATGAACCGATTTTACGGGAACTGGGTTTTCTTGTAAACTTTAAATTGGGTAGGCACACATGATTTTCTCAAACCTAGAAAGATTTTTTCTTGTCCATATTTTTTCATATCATGTCCCTATGAGTTTCTAGAATATGATGAGATTTTATTTCGCTCCGTTCTGGACCGAATCGGACCCGATATGAACCGATTTTACGGGAACTGGGTTTTCCGATTAACTTCAAAGTGGTTGGCACACATGATTTTCTCAAACCTAGAAAGATTTTTTCTTGTCCATATTTTTTCATATCATGTCCCTATGAGTTTCTAGAATATGATGAGATTTTATTTCGCTCCGTTCTGAACCGAATCGGACCCGATATGAACCGATTTTACGGGAACTGGGTTTTCCGATTAACTTCAAAGTGGTTGGCACACATGATTTTCTCAAACCTAGAAAGATTTTTTCTTGTCCATATTTTTTCATATCATGTCCCTATGAGTTTCTAGAATATGATGAGATTTTATTTCGCTCCGTTCTGAACCGAATCGGACCCGATATGAACCGATTTTACGGGAACTGGGTTTTCCGATTAACTTCAAAGTGGTTGGCACACATGATTTTCTCAAACCTAGAAAGATTTTTTCTTGTCCATATTTTTTCATATCATGTCCCTATGAGTTTCTAGAATATGATGAGATTTTATTTACCTCCGTTCTGAACCGAATCGGACCCGATATGACCCGATTTTACGGGAACTGGGTTTTCCGATTAACTTCAAAGTGGTTGGCACACATGATTTTCTCAAACCTAGAAAGATTTTTTCTTGTCCATATTTTTTCATATCATGACCCTATGAGTTTCTAGAATATGATGAGATTTTATTTCGCTCCGTTCTGAACCGAATCGGACCCGATATGAACCGATTTTACGGGAACTGGGTTTTCTTGTAAACTTTAAATTGGGTAGGCACACATGATTTTCTCAAACCTAGAAAGATTTTTTCTTGTCCATATTTTTTCATATCATGTCCCTATGAGTTTCTAGAATATGATGAGATTTTATTTCGCTCCGTTCTGAACCGAATCGGACCCGATATGACCCGATTTTACGGGAACTGGGTTTTCCGATTAACTTCAAAGTGGTTGGCACACATGATTTTCTCAAACCTAGAAAGATTTTTTCTTGTCCATATTTTTTCATATCATGTCCCTATGAGTTTCTAGAATATGATGAGATTTTATTTACCTCCGTTCTGAACCGAATCGGACCCGATATGACCCGATTTTACGGGAACTGGGTTTTCCGATTAACTTCAAAGTGGTTGGCACACATGATTTTCTCAAACCTAGAAAGATTTTTTCTTGTCCATATTTTTTCATATCATGACCCTATGAGTTTCTAGAATATGATGAGATTTTATTTCGCTCCGTTCTGAACCGAATCGGACCCGATATGAACCGATTTTACGGGAACTGGGTTTTCTTGTAAACTTTAAATTGGGTAGGCACACATGATTTTCTCAAACCTAGAAAGATTTTTTCTTGTCCATATTTTTTCATATCATGTCCCTATGAGTTTCTAGAATATGATGAGATTTTATTTACCTCCGTTCTGAACCGAATCGGACCCGATATGACCCGATTTTACGGGAACTGGGTTTTCCGATTAACTTCAAAGTGGTTGGCACACATGATTTTCTCAAACCTAGAAAGATTTTTTCTTGTCCATATTTTTTCATATCATGACCCTATGAGTTTCTTAGAATATGATGAGATTTTATTTCGCTCCGTTCTGAACCGAATCAGACCCGATATGAACCGATTTTACGGGAACTGGATTTTCCGATTAACTTCAAAGTGGTTGGCACACATGAGTTTCTCAAACCTAGAAAGATTTTTTCTTGTCCATATTTTTTCATAACATGTCCCTATGAGTTTCTAGAATATGATGAGATTTTATTTCGCTCCGTTCTGAACCGAATCGGACCCGATATGAACCGATTTTACGGGAACTGGGTTTTCCGATTAACTTCGAAGTGGTTGGCACACATGATTTTCTCAAACCTAGAAAGATTTTTTCTTGTCCATATTTTTTCATATCATGTCCCTATGAGTTTCTAGAATATGATGAGATTTTATTTCGCTCCGTTCTGAACCGAATCGGACCCGATATGAACCGATTTTACGGGAACTGGGTTTTCCGATTAACTTCAAAGTGGTTGGCACACATGATTTTCTCAAACCTAGAAAGATTTTTTCTTGTCCATATTTTTTCATATCATGTCCCTATGAGTTTCTAGAATATGATGAGATTTTATTTCGCTCCGTTCTGAACCGAATCGGACCCGATATGAACCGATTTTACGGGAACTGGGTTTTCCGATTAACTTCAAAGTGGTTGGCACACATGATTTTCTCAAACCTAGAAAGTTTTTTTCTTGTCCATATTTTTTCATATCATGTCCCTATGAGTTTCTAGAATATGATGAGATTTTATTTCTCTCCGTTCTGAACCGAATCGGACCCGATATGAACCGATTTTACGGGAACTGGGTTTTCCGATTAACTTCAAAGTGGTTGGCACACATGATTTTCTCAAACCTAGAAAGATTTTTTCTTGTCCATATTTTTTCATATCATGTCCCTATGAGTTTCTAGAATATGATGAGATTTTATTTACCTCCGTTCTGAACCGAATCGGACCCGATATGACCCGATTTTACGGGAACTGGGTTTTCCGATTAACTTCAAAGTGGTTGGCACACATGATTTTCTCAAACCTAGAAAGATTTTTTCTTGTCCATATTTTTTCATATCATGACCCTATGAGTTTCTAGAATATGATGAGATTTTATTTCGCTCCGTTCTGAACCGAATCGGACCCGATATGAACCGATTTTACGGGAACTGGGTTTTCTTGTAAACTTTAAATTGGGTAGGCACACATGATTTTCTCAAACCTAGAAAGATTTTTTCTTGTCCATATTTTTTCATATCATGTCCCTATGAGTTTCTAGAATATGATGAGATTTTATTTCGCTCCGTTCTGGACCGAATCGGACCCGATATGAACCGATTTTACGGGAACTGGGTTTTCCGATTAACTTCAAAGTGGTTGGCACACATGATTTTCTCAAACCTAGAAAGATTTTTTCTTGTCCATATTTTTTCATATCATGTCCCTATGAGTTTCTAGAATATGATGAGATTTTATTTCGCTCCGTTCTGAACCGAATCGGACCCGATATGAACCGATTTTACGGGAACTGGGTTTTCCGATTAACTTCAAAGTGGTTGGCACACATGATTTTCTCAAACCTAGAAAGATTTTTTCTTGTCCATATTTTTTCATATCATGTCCCTATGAGTTTCTAGAATATGATGAGATTTTATTTCGCTCCGTTCTGAACCGAATCGGACCCGATATGAACCGATTTTACGGGAACTGGGTTTTCCGATTAACTTCAAAGTGGTTGGCACACATGATTTTCTCAAACCTAGAAAGATTTTTTCTTGTCCATATTTTTTCATATCATGTCCCTATGAGTTTCTAGAATATGATGAGATTTTATTTACCTCCGTTCTGAACCGAATCGGACCCGATATGACCCGATTTTACGGGAACTGGGTTTTCCGATTAACTTCAAAGTGGTTGGCACACATGATTTTCTCAAACCTAGAAAGATTTTTTCTTGTCCATATTTTTTCATATCATGACCCTATGAGTTTCTAGAATATGATGAGATTTTATTTCGCTCCGTTCTGAACCGAATCGGACCCGATATGAACCGATTTTACGGGAACTGGGTTTTCTTGTAAACTTTAAATTGGGTAGGCACACATGATTTTCTCAAACCTAGAAAGATTTTTTCTTGTCCATATTTTTTCATATCATGTCCCTATGAGTTTCTAGAATATGATGAGATTTTATTTACCTCCGTTCTGAACCGAATCGGACCCGATATGACCCGATTTTACGGGAACTGGGTTTTCCGATTAACTTCAAAGTGGTTGGCACACATGATTTTCTCAAACCTAGAAAGATTTTTTCTTGTCCATATTTTTTCATATCATGACCCTATGAGTTTCTTAGAATATGATGAGATTTTATTTCGCTCCGTTCTGAACCGAATCAGACCCGATATGAACCGATTTTACGGGAACTGGATTTTCCGATTAACTTCAAAGTGGTTGGCACACATGAGTTTCTCAAACCTAGAAAGATTTTTTCTTGTCCATATTTTTTCATAACATGTCCCTATGAGTTTCTAGAATATGATGAGATTTTATTTCGCTCCGTTCTGAACCGAATCGGACCCGATATGAACCGATTTTACGGGAACTGGGTTTTCCGATTAACTTCGAAGTGGTTGGCACACATGATTTTCTCAAACCTAGAAAGATTTTTTCTTGTCCATATTTTTTCATATCATGTCCCTATGAGTTTCTAGAATATGATGAGATTTTATTTCGCTCCGTTCTGAACCGAATCGGACCCGATATGAACCGATTTTACGGGAACTGGGTTTTCCGATTAACTTCAAAGTGGTTGGCACACATGATTTTCTCAAACCTAGAAAGATTTTTTCTTGTCCATATTTTTTCATATCATGTCCCTATGAGTTTCTAGAATATGATGAGATTTTATTTCGCTCCGTTCTGAACCGAATCGGACCCGATATGAACCGATTTTACGGGAACTGGGTTTTCCGATTAACTTCAAAGTGGTTGGCACACATGATTTTCTCAAACCTAGAAAGTTTTTTTCTTGTCCATATTTTTTCATATCATGTCCCTATGAGTTTCTAGAATATGATGAGATTTTATTTCTCTCCGTTCTGAACCGAATCGGACCCGATATGAACCGATTTTACGGGAACTGGGTTTTCCGATTAACTTCAAAGTGGTTGGCACACATGATTTTCTCAAACCTAGAAAGATTTTTTCTTGTCCATATTTTTTCATATCATGTCCCTATGAGTTTCTAGAATATGATGAGATTTTATTTACCTCCGTTCTGAACCGAATCGGACCCGATATGACCCGATTTTACGGGAACTGGGTTTTCCGATTAACTTCAAAGTGGTTGGCACACATGATTTTCTCAAACCTAGAAAGATTTTTTCTTGTCCATATTTTTTCATATCATGACCCTATGAGTTTCTAGAATATGATGAGATTTTATTTCGCTCCGTTCTGAACCGAATCGGACCCGATATGAACCGATTTTACGGGAACTGGGTTTTCTTGTAAACTTTAAATTGGGTAGGCACACATGATTTTCTCAAACCTAGAAAGATTTTTTCTTGTCCATATTTTTTCATATCATGTCCCTATGAGTTTCTAGAATATGATGAGATTTTATTTCGCTCCGTTCTGGACCGAATCGGACCCGATATGAACCGATTTTACGGGAACTGGGTTTTCCGATTAACTTCAAAGTGGTTGGCACACATGATTTTCTCAAACCTAGAAAGATTTTTTCTTGTCCATATTTTTTCATATCATGTCCCTATGAGTTTCTAGAATATGATGAGATTTTATTTCGCTCCGTTCTGAACCGAATCGGACCCGATATGAACCGATTTTACGGGAACTGGGTTTTCCGATTAACTTCAAAGTGGTTGGCACACATGATTTTCTCAAACCTAGAAAGATTTTTTCTTGTCCATATTTTTTCATATCATGTCCCTATGAGTTTCTAGAATATGATGAGATTTTATTTCGCTCCGTTCTGAACCGAATCGGACCCGATATGAACCGATTTTACGGGAACTGGGTTTTCCGATTAACTTCAAAGTGGTTGGCACACATGATTTTCTCAAACCTAGAAAGATTTTTTCTTGTCCATATTTTTTCATATCATGTCCCTATGAGTTTCTAGAATATGATGAGATTTTATTTACCTCCGTTCTGAACCGAATCGGACCCGATATGACCCGATTTTACGGGAACTGGGTTTTCCGATTAACTTCAAAGTGGTTGGCACACATGATTTTCTCAAACCTAGAAAGATTTTTTCTTGTCCATATTTTTTCATATCATGACCCTATGAGTTTCTAGAATATGATGAGATTTTATTTCGCTCCGTTCTGAACCGAATCGGACCCGATATGAACCGATTTTACGGGAACTGGGTTTTCTTGTAAACTTTAAATTGGGTAGGCACACATGATTTTCTCAAACCTAGAAAGATTTTTTCTTGTCCATATTTTTTCATATCATGTCCCTATGAGTTTCTAGAATATGATGAGATTTTATTTCGCTCCGTTCTGAACCGAATCGGACCCGATATGACCCGATTTTACGGGAACTGGGTTTTCCGATTAACTTCAAAGTGGTTGGCACACATGATTTTCTCAAACCTAGAAAGATTTTTTCTTGTCCATATTTTTTCATATCATGTCCCTATGAGTTTCTAGAATATGATGAGATTTTATTTACCTCCGTTCTGAACCGAATCGGACCCGATATGACCCGATTTTACGGGAACTGGGTTTTCCGATTAACTTCAAAGTGGTTGGCACACATGATTTTCTCAAACCTAGAAAGATTTTTTCTTGTCCATATTTTTTCATATCATGACCCTATGAGTTTCTAGAATATGATGAGATTTTATTTCGCTCCGTTCTGAACCGAATCGGACCCGATATGAACCGATTTTACGGGAACTGGGTTTTCTTGTAAACTTTAAATTGGGTAGGCACACATGATTTTCTCAAACCTAGAAAGATTTTTTCTTGTCCATATTTTTTCATATCATGTCCCTATGAGTTTCTAGAATATGATGAGATTTTATTTCGCTCCGTTCTGAACCGAATCGGACCCGATATGACCCGATTTTACGGGAACTGGGTTTTCCGATTAACTTCAAAGTGGTTGGCACACATGATTTTCTCAAACCTAGAAAGATTTTTTCTTGTCCATATTTTTTCATATCATGTCCCTATGAGTTTCTAGAATATGATGAGATTTTATTTACCTCCGTTCTGAACCGAATCGGACCCGATATGACCCGATTTTACGGGAACTGGGTTTTCCGATTAACTTCAAAGTGGTTGGCACACATGATTTTCTCAAACCTAGAAAGATTTTTTCTTGTCCATATTTTTTCATATCATGACCCTATGAGTTTCTAGAATATGATGAGATTTTATTTCGCTCCGTTCTGAACCGAATCGGACCCGATATGAACCGATTTTACGGGAACTGGGTTTTCTTGTAAACTTTAAATTGGGTAGGCACACATGATTTTCTCAAACCTAGAAAGATTTTTTCTTGTCCATATTTTTTCATATCATGTCCCTATGAGTTTCTAGAATATGATGAGATTTTATTTCGCTCCGTTCTGGACCGAATCGGACCCGATATGAACCGATTTTACGGGAACTGGGTTTTCCGATTAACTTCAAAGTGGTTGGCACACATGATTTTCTCAAACCTAGAAAGATTTTTTCTTGTCCATATTTTTTCATATCATGTCCCTATGAGTTTCTAGAATATGATGAGATTTTATTTCGCTCCGTTCTGAACCGAATCGGACCCGATATGAACCGATTTTACGGGAACTGGGTTTTCCGATTAACTTCAAAGTGGTTGGCACACATGATTTTCTCAAACCTAGAAAGATTTTTTCTTGTCCATATTTTTTCATATCATGTCCCTATGAGTTTCTAGAATATGATGAGATTTTATTTCGCTCCGTTCTGAACCGAATCGGACCCGATATGAACCGATTTTACGGGAACTGGGTTTTCCGATTAACTTCAAAGTGGTTGGCACACATGATTTTCTCAAACCTAGAAAGATTTTTTCTTGTCCATATTTTTTCATATCATGTCCCTATGAGTTTCTAGAATATGATGAGATTTTATTTACCTCCGTTCTGAACCGAATCGGACCCGATATGACCCGATTTTACGGGAACTGGGTTTTCCGATTAACTTCAAAGTGGTTGGCACACATGATTTTCTCAAACCTAGAAAGATTTTTTCTTGTCCATATTTTTTCATATCATGACCCTATGAGTTTCTAGAATATGATGAGATTTTATTTCGCTCCGTTCTGAACCGAATCGGACCCGATATGAACCGATTTTACGGGAACTGGGTTTTCTTGTAAACTTTAAATTGGGTAGGCACACATGATTTTCTCAAACCTAGAAAGATTTTTTCTTGTCCATATTTTTTCATATCATGTCCCTATGAGTTTCTAGAATATGATGAGATTTTATTTCGCTCCGTTCTGAACCGAATCGGACCCGATATGACCCGATTTTACGGGAACTGGGTTTTCCGATTAACTTCAAAGTGGTTGGCACACATGATTTTCTCAAACCTAGAAAGATTTTTTCTTGTCCATATTTTTTCATATCATGTCCCTATGAGTTTCTAGAATATGATGAGATTTTATTTACCTCCGTTCTGAACCGAATCGGACCCGATATGACCCGATTTTACGGGAACTGGGTTTTCCGATTAACTTCAAAGTGGTTGGCACACATGATTTTCTCAAACCTAGAAAGATTTTTTCTTGTCCATATTTTTTCATATCATGACCCTATGAGTTTCTAGAATATGATGAGATTTTATTTCGCTCCGTTCTGAACCGAATCGGACCCGATATGAACCGATTTTACGGGAACTGGGTTTTCTTGTAAACTTTAAATTGGGTAGGCACACATGATTTTCTCAAACCTAGAAAGATTTTTTCTTGTCCATATTTTTTCATATCATGTCCCTATGAGTTTCTAGAATATGATGAGATTTTATTTCGCTCCGTTCTGAACCGAATCGGACCCGATATGACCCGATTTTACGGGAACTGGGTTTTCCGATTAACTTCAAAGTGGTTGGCACACATGATTTTCTCAAACCTAGAAAGATTTTTTCTTGTCCATATTTTTTCATATCATGTCCCTATGAGTTTCTAGAATATGATGAGATTTTATTTACCTCCGTTCTGAACCGAATCGGACCCGATATGACCCGATTTTACGGGAACTGGGTTTTCCGATTAACTTCAAAGTGGTTGGCACACATGATTTTCTCAAACCTAGAAAGATTTTTTCTTGTCCATATTTTTTCATATCATGACCCTATGAGTTTCTAGAATATGATGAGATTTTATTTCGCTCCGTTCTGAACCGAATCGGACCCGATATGAACCGATTTTACGGGAACTGGGTTTTCTTGTAAACTTTAAATTGGGTAGGCACACATGATTTTCTCAAACCTAGAAAGATTTTTTCTTGTCCATATTTTTTCATATCATGTCCCTATGAGTTTCTAGAATATGATGAGATTTTATTTCGCTCCGTTCTGGACCGAATCGGACCCGATATGAACCGATTTTACGGGAACTGGGTTTTCCGATTAACTTCAAAGTGGTTGGCACACATGATTTTCTCAAACCTAGAAAGATTTTTTCTTGTCCATATTTTTTCATATCATGTCCCTATGAGTTTCTAGAATATGATGAGATTTTATTTCGCTCCGTTCTGAACCGAATCGGACCCGATATGAACCGATTTTACGGGAACTGGGTTTTCCGATTAACTTCAAAGTGGTTGGCACACATGATTTTCTCAAACCTAGAAAGATTTTTTCTTGTCCATATTTTTTCATATCATGTCCCTATGAGTTTCTAGAATATGATGAGATTTTATTTCGCTCCGTTCTGAACCGAATCGGACCCGATATGAACCGATTTTACGGGAACTGGGTTTTCCGATTAACTTCAAAGTGGTTGGCACACATGATTTTCTCAAACCTAGAAAGATTTTTTCTTGTCCATATTTTTTCATATCATGTCCCTATGAGTTTCTAGAATATGATGAGATTTTATTTACCTCCGTTCTGAACCGAATCGGACCCGATATGACCCGATTTTACGGGAACTGGGTTTTCCGATTAACTTCAAAGTGGTTGGCACACATGATTTTCTCAAACCTAGAAAGATTTTTTCTTGTCCATATTTTTTCATATCATGACCCTATGAGTTTCTAGAATATGATGAGATTTTATTTCGCTCCGTTCTGAACCGAATCGGACCCGATATGAACCGATTTTACGGGAACTGGGTTTTCTTGTAAACTTTAAATTGGGTAGGCACACATGATTTTCTCAAACCTAGAAAGATTTTTTCTTGTCCATATTTTTTCATATCATGTCCCTATGAGTTTCTAGAATATGATGAGATTTTATTTCGCTCCGTTCTGAACCGAATCGGACCCGATATGACCCGATTTTACGGGAACTGGGTTTTCCGATTAACTTCAAAGTGGTTGGCACACATGATTTTCTCAAACCTAGAAAGATTTTTTCTTGTCCATATTTTTTCATATCATGTCCCTATGAGTTTCTAGAATATGATGAGATTTTATTTACCTCCGTTCTGAACCGAATCGGACCCGATATGACCCGATTTTACGGGAACTGGGTTTTCCGATTAACTTCAAAGTGGTTGGCACACATGATTTTCTCAAACCTAGAAAGATTTTTTCTTGTCCATATTTTTTCATATCATGACCCTATGAGTTTCTAGAATATGATGAGATTTTATTTCGCTCCGTTCTGAACCGAATCGGACCCGATATGAACCGATTTTACGGGAACTGGGTTTTCTTGTAAACTTTAAATTGGGTAGGCACACATGATTTTCTCAAACCTAGAAAGATTTTTTCTTGTCCATATTTTTTCATATCATGTCCCTATGAGTTTCTAGAATATGATGAGATTTTATTTCGCTCCGTTCTGAACCGAATCGGACCCGATATGACCCGATTTTACGGGAACTGGGTTTTCCGATTAACTTCAAAGTGGTTGGCACACATGATTTTCTCAAACCTAGAAAGATTTTTTCTTGTCCATATTTTTTCATATCATGTCCCTATGAGTTTCTAGAATATGATGAGATTTTATTTACCTCCGTTCTGAACCGAATCGGACCCGATATGACCCGATTTTACGGGAACTGGGTTTTCCGATTAACTTCAAAGTGGTTGGCACACATGATTTTCTCAAACCTAGAAAGATTTTTTCTTGTCCATATTTTTTCATATCATGACCCTATGAGTTTCTAGAATATGATGAGATTTTATTTCGCTCCGTTCTGAACCGAATCGGACCCGATATGAACCGATTTTACGGGAACTGGGTTTTCTTGTAAACTTTAAATTGGGTAGGCACACATGATTTTCTCAAACCTAGAAAGATTTTTTCTTGTCCATATTTTTTCATATCATGTCCCTATGAGTTTCTAGAATATGATGAGATTTTATTTCGCTCCGTTCTGAACCGAATCGGACCCGATATGACCCGATTTTACGGGAACTGGGTTTTCCGATTAACTTCAAAGTGGTTGGCACACATGATTTTCTCAAACCTAGAAAGATTTTTTCTTGTCCATATTTTTTCATATCATGTCCCTATGAGTTTCTAGAATATGATGAGATTTTATTTACCTCCGTTCTGAACCGAATCGGACCCGATATGACCCGATTTTACGGGAACTGGGTTTTCCAATTAACTTCAAAGTGGTTGGCACACATGATTTTCTCAAACCTAGAAAGATTTTTTCTTGTCCATATTTTTTCATATCATGACCCTATGAGTTTCTAGAATATGATGAGATTTTATTTCGCTCCGTTCTGAACCGAATCGGACCCGATATGAACCGATTTTACGGGAACTGGGTTTTCTTGTAAACTTTAAATTGGGTAGGCACACATGATTTTCTCAAACCTAGAAAGATTTTTTCTTGTCCATATTTTTTCATATCATGTCCCTATGAGTTTCTAGAATATGATGAGATTTTATTTCGCTCCGTTCTGGACCGAATCGGACCCGATATGAACCGATTTTACGGGAACTGGGTTTTCCGATTAACTTCAAAGTGGTTGGCACACATGATTTTCTCAAACCTAGAAAGATTTTTTCTTGTCCATATTTTTTCATATCATGTCCCTATGAGTTTCTAGAATATGATGAGATTTTATTTCGCTCCGTTCTGAACCGAATCGGACCCGATATGAACCGATTTTACGGGAACTGGGTTTTCCGATTAACTTCAAAGTGGTTGGCACACATGATTTTCTCAAACCTAGAAAGATTTTTTCTTGTCCATATTTTTTCATATCATGTCCCTATGAGTTTCTAGAATATGATGAGATTTTATTTCGCTCCGTTCTGAACCGAATCGGACCCGATATGAACCGATTTTACGGGAACTGGGTTTTCCGATTAACTTCAAAGTGGTTGGCACACATGATTTTCTCAAACCTAGAAAGATTTTTTCTTGTCCATATTTTTTCATATCATGTCCCTATGAGTTTCTAGAATATGATGAGATTTTATTTACCTCCGTTCTGAACCGAATCGGACCCGATATGACCCGATTTTACGGGAACTGGGTTTTCCGATTAACTTCAAAGTGGTTGGCACACATGATTTTCTCAAACCTAGAAAGATTTTTTCTTGTCCATATTTTTTCATATCATGACCCTATGAGTTTCTAGAATATGATGAGATTTTATTTCGCTCCGTTCTGAACCGAATCGGACCCGATATGAACCGATTTTACGGGAACTGGGTTTTCTTGTAAACTTTAAATTGGGTAGGCACACATGATTTTCTCAAACCTAGAAAGATTTTTTCTTGTCCATATTTTTTCATATCATGTCCCTATGAGTTTCTAGAATATGATGAGATTTTATTTCGCTCCGTTCTGAACCGAATCGGACCCGATATGACCCGATTTTACGGGAACTGGGTTTTCCGATTAACTTCAAAGTGGTTGGCACACATGATTTTCTCAAACCTAGAAAGATTTTTTCTTGTCCATATTTTTTCATATCATGTCCCTATGAGTTTCTAGAATATGATGAGATTTTATTTACCTCCGTTCTGAACCGAATCGGACCCGATATGACCCGATTTTACGGGAACTGGGTTTTCCGATTAACTTCAAAGTGGTTGGCACACATGATTTTCTCAAACCTAGAAAGATTTTTTCTTGTCCATATTTTTTCATATCATGACCCTATGAGTTTCTAGAATATGATGAGATTTTATTTCGCTCCGTTCTGAACCGAATCGGACCCGATATGAACCGATTTTACGGGAACTGGGTTTTCTTGTAAACTTTAAATTGGGTAGGCACACATGATTTTCTCAAACCTAGAAAGATTTTTTCTTGTCCATATTTTTTCATATCATGTCCCTATGAGTTTCTAGAATATGATGAGATTTTATTTCGCTCCGTTCTGAACCGAATCGGACCCGATATGACCCGATTTTACGGGAACTGGGTTTTCCGATTAACTTCAAAGTGGTTGGCACACATGATTTTCTCAAACCTAGAAAGATTTTTTCTTGTCCATATTTTTTCATATCATGTCCCTATGAGTTTCTAGAATATGATGAGATTTTATTTACCTCCGTTCTGAACCGAATCGGACCCGATATGACCCGATTTTACGGGAACTGGGTTTTCCGATTAACTTCAAAGTGGTTGGCACACATGATTTTCTCAAACCTAGAAAGATTTTTTCTTGTCCATATTTTTTCATATCATGACCCTATGAGTTTCTAGAATATGATGAGATTTTATTTCGCTCCGTTCTGAACCGAATCGGACCCGATATGAACCGATTTTACGGGAACTGGGTTTTCTTGTAAACTTTAAATTGGGTAGGCACACATGATTTTCTCAAACCTAGAAAGATTTTTTCTTGTCCATATTTTTTCATATCATGTCCCTATGAGTTTCTAGAATATGATGAGATTTTATTTCGCTCCGTTCTGGACCGAATCGGACCCGATATGAACCGATTTTACGGGAACTGGGTTTTCCGATTAACTTCAAAGTGGTTGGCACACATGATTTTCTCAAACCTAGAAAGATTTTTTCTTGTCCATATTTTTTCATATCATGTCCCTATGAGTTTCTAGAATATGATGAGATTTTATTTCGCTCCGTTCTGAACCGAATCGGACCCGATATGAACCGATTTTACGGGAACTGGGTTTTCCGATTAACTTCAAAGTGGTTGGCACACATGATTTTCTCAAACCTAGAAAGATTTTTTCTTGTCCATATTTTTTCATATCATGTCCCTATGAGTTTCTAGAATATGATGAGATTTTATTTCGCTCCGTTCTGAACCGAATCGGACCCGATATGAACCGATTTTACGGGAACTGGGTTTTCCGATTAACTTCAAAGTGGTTGGCACACATGATTTTCTCAAACCTAGAAAGATTTTTTCTTGTCCATATTTTTTCATATCATGTCCCTATGAGTTTCTAGAATATGATGAGATTTTATTTACCTCCGTTCTGAACCGAATCGGACCCGATATGACCCGATTTTACGGGAACTGGGTTTTCCGATTAACTTCAAAGTGGTTGGCACACATGATTTTCTCAAACCTAGAAAGATTTTTTCTTGTCCATATTTTTTCATATCATGACCCTATGAGTTTCTAGAATATGATGAGATTTTATTTCGCTCCGTTCTGAACCGAATCGGACCCGATATGAACCGATTTTACGGGAACTGGGTTTTCTTGTAAACTTTAAATTGGGTAGGCACACATGATTTTCTCAAACCTAGAAAGATTTTTTCTTGTCCATATTTTTTCATATCATGTCCCTATGAGTTTCTAGAATATGATGAGATTTTATTTCGCTCCGTTCTGAACCGAATCGGACCCGATATGACCCGATTTTACGGGAACTGGGTTTTCCGATTAACTTCAAAGTGGTTGGCACACATGATTTTCTCAAACCTAGAAAGATTTTTTCTTGTCCATATTTTTTCATATCATGTCCCTATGAGTTTCTAGAATATGATGAGATTTTATTTACCTCCGTTCTGAACCGAATCGGACCCGATATGACCCGATTTTACGGGAACTGGGTTTTCCGATTAACTTCAAAGTGGTTGGCACACATGATTTTCTCAAACCTAGAAAGATTTTTTCTTGTCCATATTTTTTCATATCATGACCCTATGAGTTTCTAGAATATGATGAGATTTTATTTCGCTCCGTTCTGAACCGAATCGGACCCGATATGAACCGATTTTACGGGAACTGGGTTTTCTTGTAAACTTTAAATTGGGTAGGCACACATGATTTTCTCAAACCTAGAAAGATTTTTTCTTGTCCATATTTTTTCATATCATGTCCCTATGAGTTTCTAGAATATGATGAGATTTTATTTCGCTCCGTTCTGAACCGAATCGGACCCGATATGACCCGATTTTACGGGAACTGGGTTTTCCGATTAACTTCAAAGTGGTTGGCACACATGATTTTCTCAAACCTAGAAAGATTTTTTCTTGTCCATATTTTTTCATATCATGTCCCTATGAGTTTCTAGAATATGATGAGATTTTATTTACCTCCGTTCTGAACCGAATCGGACCCGATATGACCCGATTTTACGGGAACTGGGTTTTCCGATTAACTTCAAAGTGGTTGGCACACATGATTTTCTCAAACCTAGAAAGATTTTTTCTTGTCCATATTTTTTCATATCATGACCCTATGAGTTTCTAGAATATGATGAGATTTTATTTCGCTCCGTTCTGAACCGAATCGGACCCGATATGAACCGATTTTACGGGAACTGGGTTTTCTTGTAAACTTTAAATTGGGTAGGCACACATGATTTTCTCAAACCTAGAAAGATTTTTTCTTGTCCATATTTTTTCATATCATGTCCCTATGAGTTTCTAGAATATGATGAGATTTTATTTCGCTCCGTTCTGGACCGAATCGGACCCGATATGAACCGATTTTACGGGAACTGGGTTTTCCGATTAACTTCAAAGTGGTTGGCACACATGATTTTCTCAAACCTAGAAAGATTTTTTCTTGTCCATATTTTTTCATATCATGTCCCTATGAGTTTCTAGAATATGATGAGATTTTATTTCGCTCCGTTCTGAACCGAATCGGACCCGATATGAACCGATTTTACGGGAACTGGGTTTTCCGATTAACTTCAAAGTGGTTGGCACACATGATTTTCTCAAACCTAGAAAGATTTTTTCTTGTCCATATTTTTTCATATCATGTCCCTATGAGTTTCTAGAATATGATGAGATTTTATTTCGCTCCGTTCTGAACCGAATCGGACCCGATATGAACCGATTTTACGGGAACTGGGTTTTCCGATTAACTTCAAAGTGGTTGGCACACATGATTTTCTCAAACCTAGAAAGATTTTTTCTTGTCCATATTTTTTCATATCATGTCCCTATGAGTTTCTAGAATATGATGAGATTTTATTTACCTCCGTTCTGAACCGAATCGGACCCGATATGACCCGATTTTACGGGAACTGGGTTTTCCGATTAACTTCAAAGTGGTTGGCACACATGATTTTCTCAAACCTAGAAAGATTTTTTCTTGTCCATATTTTTTCATATCATGACCCTATGAGTTTCTAGAATATGATGAGATTTTATTTCGCTCCGTTCTGAACCGAATCGGACCCGATATGAACCGATTTTACGGGAACTGGGTTTTCTTGTAAACTTTAAATTGGGTAGGCACACATGATTTTCTCAAACCTAGAAAGATTTTTTCTTGTCCATATTTTTTCATATCATGTCCCTATGAGTTTCTAGAATATGATGAGATTTTATTTCGCTCCGTTCTGAACCGAATCGGACCCGATATGACCCGATTTTACGGGAACTGGGTTTTCCGATTAACTTCAAAGTGGTTGGCACACATGATTTTCTCAAACCTAGAAAGATTTTTTCTTGTCCATATTTTTTCATATCATGTCCCTATGAGTTTCTAGAATATGATGAGATTTTATTTACCTCCGTTCTGAACCGAATCGGACCCGATATGACCCGATTTTACGGGAACTGGGTTTTCCGATTAACTTCAAAGTGGTTGGCACACATGATTTTCTCAAACCTAGAAAGATTTTTTCTTGTCCATATTTTTTCATATCATGACCCTATGAGTTTCTAGAATATGATGAGATTTTATTTCGCTCCGTTCTGAACCGAATCGGACCCGATATGAACCGATTTTACGGGAACTGGGTTTTCTTGTAAACTTTAAATTGGGTAGGCACACATGATTTTCTCAAACCTAGAAAGATTTTTTCTTGTCCATATTTTTTCATATCATGTCCCTATGAGTTTCTAGAATATGATGAGATTTTATTTCGCTCCGTTCTGGACCGAATCGGACCCGATATGAACCGATTTTACGGGAACTGGGTTTTCCGATTAACTTCAAAGTGGTTGGCACACATGATTTTCTCAAACCTAGAAAGATTTTTTCTTGTCCATATTTTTTCATATCATGTCCCTATGAGTTTCTAGAATATGATGAGATTTTATTTCGCTCCGTTCTGAACCGAATCGGACCCGATATGAACCGATTTTACGGGAACTGGGTTTTCCGATTAACTTCAAAGTGGTTGGCACACATGATTTTCTCAAACCTAGAAAGATTTTTTCTTGTCCATATTTTTTCATATCATGTCCCTATGAGTTTCTAGAATATGATGAGATTTTATTTCGCTCCGTTCTGAACCGAATCGGACCCGATATGAACCGATTTTACGGGAACTGGGTTTTCCGATTAACTTCAAAGTGGTTGGCACACATGATTTTCTCAAACCTAGAAAGATTTTTTCTGTTAGGCCGAATACACAATATATAATCAAATATGTATGAGAATAACAATCAAGAACACACGTTTGTAAATCAACAAACTGAATTATATTAAATAATTCTCTCTTGGTGATGTTAATGAATCACAAAGAGCTTCTAGGTTACAAGGATAATATCTCAATAATCGCATCCCTTCTAGGGATAACCTATCTGTGTTTATATAGTACACAGCTACATACAATCCGTTTCTAATTGATATTCCTATAAGTTAGCTATACAATTCATATCAATTAAGGATTGCTTCTTATCTTCTATCCTGTTTCCTTAGCTGTATCAATATATTCTGCTTCTTTCCATCTTCAGAATACATTGCTTCTAGAATCTTCAATTCTGCACCGACAGCTAATTCAAAATTCTCCTTGTCAGACTTTAACTAAACTCTGACTGGCTTCCTTTAAACTCTTCACCCTATCAGAGTTTAACTAAACTCTGATCGGCTTCTGATAAACTCTGATCTGTACCTGTTACTTAAACACTGATAACAAACATTAGCAATTATATCTAACAATCTCCCCCAACTTGTGCATAAATAAAATGTACAAGTTTAAACATATAATTGATGATGTCAAAACATATAACAAATGCAGTGTTTAACATATGTAACAGAGTTTAATTTAAAACAGAGTTTAAATTTTACTTAGGATAGAAAATATTAAAAACTTACAGTCAGACTTTACTTGATTTCTTCTATATCAGGCACTGTCCTGAGATAATCAATTAAAAGTCTTCTTTCAGCCTTTTCCAGCTCTTCAATCATGATTTCTTTCACTTCCTTGAGTTCTGGATCAGTTTCTCCAGTCTGATAAATAGCAGCTCTCAGAGAATAGATGGAATTCTTCCTCATCTCATTCCCTAGCTTAATAAAATGTGGTTTATCAGATTCTAGATTGAATTCTAAGACTTTGATTCCCAGATCAGTCCTTAGTCTTGAACTGTTTCTCTTCATTTCTATAACATTTCCATAAGCATCTCTATACTTTGGAATGTATAACTTTGATCCTCCTCCTCCAAGCATCACTTTAGATCTATGCACCTTTTGTTTGATGACCATAGCAGCATTGTGAGTTTTTCTGTTCTTGACTTTAAACAAGTACAGAACATACTCCAATTCTTGATAAGACTTGAGATCTATATCAGACTCTGCAATTCTGTAGACTTTTCCATCATTCATAAAATACAACAGAAAATCTTTCTTCAAACCCTTGTGAAATATCAACTGAACAGAGTCTAGCATATCAAGATTCTCTTGAGTAATGGTGCCAGATACTGCCAATGATGATTGATCTCCAGATCTGTTGTCTATTCTCTTCTCCCTATGTGAACCTAAACCAGCTTTATCAAAATTTTCTTTTCCAAGTACTGTCCTGGTTTTAGAAAAATCCACAGGTTGAAGTGTCAGAGTTTCAGACATTACAGGTCTTCTAAAAGTACCTTGGAGTTGAGATGTCAACTGAGTTTGCACAGCTTGAGCCTTGTCAGAGGCTGGCATTTCCTTCACAATATCATCAACTTGAACAGCGTCAGAGGTTGATTTAGCTAATCTTGTTTCAACTTGATCAATATCAGAGGTTGATATAGCCTTCTTCCTCAGGTTAGGCTCTTCAATCATCAAGCCTTTACCTTTATCAGTATTTCTAATCATAGGCCTCCTGGAGTATTGTATACTCTGTTGAGTATTTTCTTTAATGATAATTCCAGTTTCTTTCTTTCTAGGAGCCTTGATTTCTTTCTTTTTGTATATCCCAGCTTCAAGATTCTTCCTGTGTTCTTCAACAAGCATTTGCTCTTCAGCTTGGATATCTTCAATGGTAACTTCCTTTCCATGCTCTTTAATAAATAATCTAGCAGCGATCTCTTCATCAGTAGATGGGTTAGCTGAAACAGCTAAACTCTTGAATCTTGAAGTAGATTGGCCACCAGAGTTTATTCCCTCAGAGTTTGTTTGCCTTGTAGAATTTACTTTTCTTTGCCTCTGAGCAAAAACAACCCTTCTTTCATTTCCTTTGCTTCCACCATCATTACCATCATCCCTCCGTCTCAGAGCTTGAGTGTCTTTGCATTTGTCACTTGGTACACTCCTTTGCATTTGTCACTTGGTACACTCTCCCCCTTTTTGACATCATCAGAAAGAAGTACTGATGTCAGCAATTCCAGAGCAGTAGAAATAGAAGTTAGCTGAGCAGACATAGCAGTCTGATTCTCCTCAACTTTTCCAAGCCTCTTCTTAATCTCTTCAGAATCCTTGGCTTGCTGCTTTAACATGGCAAAATAATAAGATCTGTCAGACTTTTGAGCAATATCCTTCAGACTCACTTCATTTCTCAGATGTGTAAGCATTTGATGATTCTCATCAAATCTATTATTGAGAGACTTGACTTGAACAACAGTTGCCTTCAAACTGGTAAGTATGTCAGGATTGGAAATCTTCTTGACAGAATCTGATAGAAAATCTGCAGCCCTTTGTGCTGGAAAAACACAATTTGCTTCAGCCCATGTATTGTAATATATATTCTGATAATGTTCAGAAGCAGCTCTCTGAATTTCTCTAGCTTCATTAGAATCAGCTTGAAGAGTAGAATCTTCCACTTGATTATCAGAGCTTGAATGAGTAGGACTAGCCTCAGCATTGTCATCCTCTCTATGAACATCTTCAAGCACATTTTCAGCAGTAACTTCAGCATTTAACTGTGCATTTGCTTCAGTTACTTGTTCTGCTTCATTTTGAGGAACATCAGAGTTTGCTTTAGCAGTAACCTCTGTTTCTCTCTGAACAATTTCCACAACAGTTTGTTCTAGAGCTTCAAGTAAAACAATGTCCTCATTCTCTGTTGCATCAACATGTACAGCAACAGCTTCTGTAACTGGATCAACTCTCATCTGATCAACTTCATCACCTTTCTCAAAATCAAGAGAAATAATTTCTGTGTGAGAAGCAAGAGTTTCTACTATCTCAGTAGTAGCTTGATCAGCTTCCATTACAGTATCTTCAGGAACATGAATTCTGCTGTCAGAATGAACAGCAGCTTCCTCAACTACATCAACAGAGTTTGATGTAGGAGCTACTTTTTCCATTTCAATCACAGGTTCTTCATTATGTACTTTTTCAGTTTCAATGATCTCCTCTGGAATAACAACTTCAGGAGCTTCAAAAACATTCCTGTCTTCAAAAACAGCTTCTTCTTCTTGAACTTCAAGATTGTCAACATTTTCAACAATCTTTTCATCTCCAAACAGTTGTTGTGCTACCAATCTTCTTTTTCTCTGATGAAGAGTTTCTTCATCAGTTTCAGTTTCAGAGTCTGGAATAGAATCAGCAACAGACTTTGGCCTTTGAGCTCTCTTTTTCTTCATTCTTTTTCTCTGAGGCACAACATCAACATTCGATGCCTCAGCTGCAGTCTCTTGCAAACCAGACTTAACTGCTCGAGTTTTAGATCTCTTTGACCTCTGTGGTTGAGACACAGAAGGTCCAGCTTCAGCAGTAGAGACTTGTTGTTGTAAGTTATCAAGAAATTGTTGTACTGATGCAGGTAACATTAGAGGACCAACTTCTCCTTTCTTGTTGTCCTTGTTCACAAGGTCAGAGAAAATTCTTTTGTGCAATTTAAATGACAAAATAACATCCTCATCTAAAATCTCAACATCAGGGCAGCATAGACTAAATATTAACTGACAAAATCTAGAGAAATAAACGACATTCCTATTCTCTAGCATTTTCTCACCAATATTATGCAAAACTAGTCTAGCAATATCAAAATTACTGCCGTAAAGAAGAGAATACCCGATTTGTAGACTATCAGTGGGAATGGCATCCCAGTTTGTGCACTTTTTCCCGAACGCTCTTGTTATGCAGTCGAAAAAGAAACTCCATTCCTTTCTCAAGAGCGGTCGCTTCAATTGACCAATCTTTGTTAGTGGTCCAGAATAGCCTATTTCTCGCATCATTCTGACCAACTCAGAATCTCCAACAGCTATTGTGAAGGCATTAAAATCTTCAAGATCCAACGCATCACGAACAGTTCTGGGAGTTACAGTATAGTCATTTTCTTGAAATTGAAAAATGATAGATGGAGACCCATTCTCTCCTCCATCATCATAAACACCTGTCTGCCAAAAAGCTTTAATTTGTGTTGCAGACAGCTTCGACGGTGCGGTAAGAGCAGTACCGATATCAGAGTTTAACAAGAACCTCTGAATCAAATGAAACGCCTCCGGTGCGTTCTCATTTGCTACAGGAGCAGAATAATTGTTAGGAACAAATTCTAGGTCAGAAGCATTAAACGCTGTAGTAGCCATTTGTATGAATTAAGAATGATATGAGAGAATAAGATATTTGTGTGTGTGTAGGGAAAGTGTTTGAGACAATGTATGTTTGAGTGTTTGAGTGAAAATTGAGATGTGTAAAAGTTTTGAATCGTTTATGTGTAGGTTATTAAAATAATAACTATAAAGATTACTACACACAACATGCGTCCTTGTGACGTGTGAAAGTGGATTCAAACGTGCCTACCCACGCGCAACTTCCAACGCTCACGCGCAGACGTGGATACACCTGGCATTTCACTCAAAATATCCAGTTAAAATAAAATCAATAATAATAAAATTATCAATTTTAATATCTCAAAAACACAAATGTTAAATTCGAAGGAACTCAACAGTCAGAAGAATAATGACTGTGACAAAATACGAAAGAGTTCAACAGTCAGAGTAATAATGACTGTCTTGAACCTCCACATTTTACTGTTCCCATCGCTTCGATTTACACAAAACGTTTCAGATACCCATGGTGATGCTATAAAAGCTGAAACATGTAACCACAGACAACTCACACTTCCAAATTATCTCTCATCAAATGGCTGGTACTTTCGAATTCTTAGATATAGAATCTTTCTTGAATTTGACCTGGCCTCAATCAATGAATTACATCATTGACGAGTTTCTTGCTCTTTCTTTTCTGATGGACGAAGGTCTCATCGCTGACGATGAGATTGCAGAGGGGCCTATCTCCAATCCGTATGTCCATATAATCCGTCCTGGGCCTTATGACGTGCCCATGCTCGCAGATGAAGACACTGCGCAGATTTGTCTTATGATCTTTCAAGAGAGTTTCTTGAATGGTACTGAGGAAACACTCTTCTTAGAGTCCTGCAAGCTCCAAACCAGAAAGAGAAGACGAAAAGACGATGATGATGATGCAGCATCAGGAGGTCGTCAGGCCTTAGAGATCCCAGTATAATAACTAAATTAACAACTGGGCTGCTGCCATCAGAAGTAGTAGAGCACAATAGCTTCTGGCTCTAGCTCTTCTGCTACTAATGCTGGATAGCATTCAAATACTTATCTTGGTTAAATAGATCATCTCATTTGCAACCATAAGGATTAGAATGCACTAGAAGTATTAGATAAATATGAGTATGTAATTTTCTGAATGTAAAGAAGATTTGGATCAATGAATGAAAAAGATATTTTGTTTGTCTTTACATTTCTGTATGAATGATATGATGAATGTCAAAAATATAAATTTGAAGAAATACAGTCATCACTTTGAACATCATACTCATCTTGCTTTTTATCACAAATACTTCTATTCTCAGTCAAACACACTCTTTCTTTTCTCTGTTCAATCATACTTTTTCTAAGAACAATGTCTAACCTCAAAATCATAAAGTGTCTGAAACAAAGAAATTATTTTAATCATCAGAGATTAAAACAAGATAACCTCGGCGTATTTTACACAATACTTCAGTGTTTACCATTCATCCTTCTTTGTCAATAAACTCTTTACTCAAACTGTACAGTTGTGAAAATATGTGTGTGCAATAGCAGAGTTTACTGAAATCAGTATTTAGATCATCTCAAAGTGCATAAAATCCACAAACTAAAGTAGTAAAAACTGGTTGCCTAAACTCTCATGTGTACCATAAAATCTGATTTTATATCTAAACTCTGTATTACTGATATCCTTTCATTTGGATATGTCTTTTATTTTTCACCCCCTTTGATTATATTTTTTTATTTATTTTTTTTATTATTATTTTTTTTTTTTATTTTTTTTTATTTTTCCAGTAATCAGTGGTTGGCACTAGTCACCAAAAATCAAGGATTTTAGCCCTTATTTCATACAATAAGTTCCTGGATCTTCCTAGGCACAACATGATCTCAAAGGAATTTGTGCTCTGTTTGGCATCTTTTTATTTGAGGGTGAATTCTTTGCAATTAATAATCAGAGTTTAGACTTTTCATCAGTAAATATAATTAACTTATGAGAGAAAATGCAAACAGCTAATACAGACTCAGTGTATAGGATCAATAAACTAAGAGATGGTATAAATATAGAGACAGTATCATGCTGTGTTAGCTTACTGCACATATTTGAGATCAGAATCTATACAACTCTTAAGGATTCACAATTACTTACTGAGAATTATGCGTCATACAATTTCTTCATTGGTCCATATGTTTCAGACAAAATTACAATCAGAGTATAACATTGAACTGTAACAATCAGTGTATGACCAACATTTTATGATTAACAGAGTTTACTGACAGAGTTTAATATCAGAGTATATCATCAGAGTTTAACATGCTAGTTCACATAACAGTTAACACATGCAAGAAAACATGAGCATAAGATCAAACATGTAAAGTTTTTGAGTCTAACCCGTATCTCTAGTCGAAACCAGAGATCATTCCAAGTTCATTTACCAATCTTGTAAAAGTAGCTTCACTCAAAGGTTTGGTGAAGATATCTGCAAGTTGTTGGTCTGTAGACACAAAATGAAGCTCAATATCACCTTCTTCCACATGTTCTCTGATAAAATGATATCTGATGCTGATGTGCTTGGTCATTGAATGCTGTACTGGATTTCCTGTCATAGCAATAGCACTTTGGTTATCACAAAAGATAGGAATTTTAGAGTACCTTAACCCATAATCCAGCAATTGATTCTTCATCCATAAGATCTGTGCACAACAGCTACCAGCTGCTATATACTCTGCTTCAGCTGTGGATGTAGAGATTGATTTCTGTTTCTTGCTGTACCAAGAAACTAATCTGTCACCTAAAAATTGACAGCTTCCACTTGTGCTTTTTCTGTCTATCTTACAGCCTGCAAAGTCTGCATCAGAGTAACCAAGTAACTTAAACTCTGATTCTCTAGGATACCACAAACCAAGAGTTATGGTTCCTTTGAGATACTTGAAAATCCTCTTTACAGCTGTTAGATGTGGCTCTCTGGGATCTGCTTGAAATCTTGCACAAAGACATGTTGCATACATGATGTCAGGTCTACTTGCAGTAAGATACAGTAAAGACCCTATCATTCCTCTGTAGTTAGTCATATCTACTGAGGCTCCTGTGTCTTTGTCTAGCTTTGTTGCAGTAGCCATGGGAGTTGTAGCAGATGAACTATCAAGCATACCAAATTTCTTGAGAAGATTTCTGGTATATTTTGCTTGATTGATAAAAATGCCATCATCTGTTTGCTTGACCTGTAAGCCTAGAAAGTAACTAAGCTCTCCCATCATACTCATTTGATATCTTGACTGCATAAGCTTTGCAAATTTCTTGCAGAGTTTATCATTTGTAGATCCAAAAATTATGTCATCCACATAGATTTGAACCAACAGCAAATCATCACCAGTATTGAAATAGAACAAGGTCTTGTCAATTGTACCTCTAGTGAACCCACTTTCTAAAAGAAATTGAGCCAGAGTTTCATACCATGCTCTTGGTGCTTGCTTTAGTCCATATAAAGCCTTGTCAAGCCTGTAGACATAATCTGGATGTTTGGAATCTACAAATCCTGGTGGTTGTTCAACAAACACTTCTTCTTCTAGCTTCCCATTGAGAAAAGCACTTTTTACATCCATCTGAAAGACTTTAAACTTCTTGTGTGCAGCATAGGCCAGAAAAATCCTTATGGCCTCCAATCTTGCAACTGGAGCAAAGGTTTCATCATAGTCAATTCCTTCCTGTTGTGAATAACCTTTAGCCACAAGTCTAGCCTTGTTTCTTGTAATCACACCTTCACTGTCAGTCTTGTTTCTGAAAACCCACTTTGTACCTACAATTGATCTATTCTTTGGTCTAGGTACAAGTGTCCAGACTTCATTTCTTTCAAATTCATTTAACTCTTCTTGCATTGCTGTAATCCAATTAGCATCTTGAAGAGCTTCTTCCACTTTCTTTGGTTCTGTTTGAGACAAGAAAGCATGATACAGACACTCATTATGTGTTGCACTTCTAGTTCTCACACTAGCATCAGGATCTCCAATTATGAGATCAGGAGTGTGTGCCTGTGTCCACTTTCTTGCTTTTGGTAAGTGGTTTCTTTCATCATTATTGGATCCTCCCCCTTGATCCATGCTTTCCTGATTCATATGTTGACTTTCTTCAGCATCTGAGGCTCCCCCTGAATTGGATGGCTCAGAGTTTGAACTTTCAGAGTTTGAATCAGCTTCCTCAACTGACTCACTTGCTGTATCTTGTTGAGTTTCTTCATGCTCCCCCTCAATTGATTCTCTATTTTGCTCAATTTGAGAATTCCCAGTTTCTCCAGTATTTACCAGTAGAGGGTCAGAGTATGCTTCGACAGAGTTTGTCAACTCTGCTTCATCAGAGTTTACATCATCAGAGAATAAATCTTCATTTTCAAAACGTAGTTGATCATATCCAGCCCTGTCTTCAAGTCCAGTTATTTTCTTGTCATCAAATGACACATGAATGGATTCCATGATCACTTTGGTTCTCAGATTGTAGACTCTGAATGCTTTTGTTGACAATGGATAGCCAACAAAGATTCCTTCATCAGCTTTTAACTCGAATTTAGTCAACTGTTCAGGATGAGTTTTCAACACAAAGCATTTGCATCCAAATATATGAAAATATTTCAAATTTGGCTTCTTATCTTTCACCATCTCATATGGTGTTTTCCCATGCTTGTTGATCAATGTGGCATTTTGAGTAAAACAAGCAGTTTGAACAGCTTCTGCCCAGAAATATGTTGGTAATTTTGCTTCATCAAGCATAGTTCTGGCTGCTTCAATTAAAGTTCTGTTCTTTCTTTCAACTACACCGTTTTGCTGTGGAGTTCCAGGTGCAGAAAATTCTTGCTTCACTCCTCTTTCCTTGCAGAAAGCTTCCATGATTGAGTTTCTGAACTCAGTTCCATTATCACTTCTTATAATTTTGACCTTATGCTGTGATCCTTTGTCCAGTAGATTTACATGATCCATCAGAGTTTGAGCAGTTTCATCCTTCTTTGATAAGAAATACACCCATGTATATCTAGTATATTCATCAACAATTACTAGTGCATATTTCTTTCTGCCCATTGACATTATATTCACTGGTCCAAAGAGATCAACATGTAGAAGATGATAAGGTTCCACTACTGAGGATTCAGATTTGCTCTTGAAAGATGACTTCCTTTGCTTGGCCTTTTGACAAGAATCACATAGACCATCTAGACTGAGTGTTGATTTTGGGAGTCCTCTTACAAGATCCTTTCTTATCAGCTCATTAATGTTGTTCAGGTTGAGATGAGAGAGCTTCTTATGCCAATTCCAACTCTCTTCATTAGACATTTTTGCAGTCAGACACACTGTCTTTCCATCAGAGTTTGTTACCAAACTTGCTTCATAAATATTGTTGCGCCTGTGTCCAACTAGAACAACTTTTCCAGTAGATTTACTGATAACTTCACAGTATTCACTATGAAAATCTACATGGTTCCCTCTGTCACATATTTGACTCACAGATAACAGATTATGCTTGAGTCCTGAGACAAGAGCTACATTAGTGATGATGACACTTCCAAGATTGATATTGCCATATCCCAATGTGTGTCCTACGTTGCCATCTCCATAGGAAACTTTTGGGCCAGCCTTCTCCTGAAAGTCTGATAGCAGGGCTTTATTTCCAGTCATATGTCCTGAGCATCCACTGTCCAAGATAAGTGTGCTCTCAATTATGCCCTGCAATCACAAACACACACTAATTGTTAGTTTTAAGGACCCAGACTTGCTTGGATCCTTTGTCTTTCTTAACAGTGTTAGCTTTTGCAGCGGAATCAGCTTTATCAGAGTTTAAACTAACATTGTCAGATTTTACACTAGCAGAGTTTGCTCTAACCCATTTCAAGTTGGGTTTTAGCTCATAATAATTATGATAGATAGCATGATAACTCTTACATGTGTAAATAGAATGCCAAGTGCTCCCACAATGCTTGCATAAAGTCTGTGGTCTTACCCTAACATAATCATTCTTTACTTCTGAAGTAGAAGGTAAAGAATTAATATGTTTGTTCTTATTGCAGAATCTAGCAAGATGATTAGAACTACCACAACTGTAACATGTTTTCCTTGAAGCACCAGCATTAGGCAAATGATTATTTCTATTATTTATGCCTACTTTGCCATTCCTATTCCTCTTGGACCCTTTAGGTTTCATGGCAGACTTTACCTCTTTGAGCTTATGTTTAAATTGTTTTCCTGTCATTAAACCAACATTAACCTGTTTCTCACAGACTCTAATTGGTTCTTTAACAGCTTCTAGCTCAACAGGTTTCTCTGTTATAGATTCAATATTCACTTGTTCAACACAAGCTTCAACTGGCTCCATAACAGCTTCTTTCACAACTACAGACTTTAGCTTGGTGGACTCTGGAACAAATATCACAGGTTTAAGTTGAGGTTTGACCTTAACTTTGTCTTTAAACCTAAGTTCATCGTTTTCACAATAGCCTAAACCTACAGAATCTGTTTGAAACACTTGATGAGTGTCTCTTCCAGAGTTTGTCCAAGTCTTAATTATCTTTCTTTCTTTTTCAAGTTCAGATTCTAACTGCTTATTTAATTTAAGCACTTCCTGTTCAATATAAACAGCATCATCTCTTTCTTTTTGAATCTGCTTCATATTCTCAAGTTCTTTTTCAAGAAGCTTGTTTCTATCTTTAAGATTAACATTCTCAGATTTAATCCTTTCATTCTCTAAAGTCTGATCCCTATAACTAACATGAATATTCTTAAGATAAATTCTTAACTCAGAAATATTATCAGTATCATAAGCATAGGTAGTTAGGGGTACCTTATTTTCTGATGACTCAGCTTCATCTTTGACAGTTGCCATGAGAGCATAATTCACTCCATCATCAGAATCTGAAGTATCTGCCCAGTCTTTGCCTTTAGAGATGAGTGCTTTTTCAGTTCTCCCTTTCTTGCACTCTGGAGCATAGTGACCCATCTCTTTGCACTTGTAGCACTGGATCTCAGATTTGTCCTTCTTTCCAGACTTGGTATCCCTTCCATCAGACTTTCTGAACTTCTTCTTCTCAGAATTTGAATCTTTCCTTGAGAATCTCTTTCCTTTCTTGAAGTTCTTGAACCCCATCTTCTTGAAGGTCTTCACCATCAATGCAGCCATTTGCATCAACTGTTCTTCATCTTCCTCAGAGTCAGAAGCTTCATAAGAGTTTGAGTCATCATCAGAGTTTGATGACTCACTTTCAGATTTAATGACTAAAGCCTTTCCCTTGGCTTTCTTCCTTGATGATTCCTTCTTTTCAATGGGCTTCTCCTCAACTTTGAGAGCAACAGATTTTGTCTTCTTGCTTGATCTTCTGTTCCTTTGTTCTATCTCAAGTTCATGAGTCTTTAACAAGCCATAGATCTCATCAAGATTTGTATCTTCAAGATCATAATTATCTCTGATTGTGGTCGTCTTCAAATCCCATTTTTCAGGAAGAGATAAGAGAAACTTGAGATTTGACTCTTCAAGATTATATTCTTTATCAACCAGAGACAGATCATTCAATAATTTGCAAAACCTGTCATAAGTCTCAGTCAAGGTTTCATTAGTTCTTGAATCAAAGTGCTCATACTCCTGTGTGAGTATTGTTTTCCTGTTTTTCTTTATAGCAGAGGTTCCTTGACACCTGACTTCCAAAGCATCCCAGATTTCTTTTGCAGTTGTGCAACCAATTACTCTGTTAGACATAACATTGTCTAAAGCACTGTGCAAGAGATGTCTAACCTTTGCATCTTTTGCAAGGGATGAGATGTCCTCAGGAGTGTAATCTTTCTTCTCCTTCGGAACAATCTTTTGTTCTTGGCCATCAACAACAGGGGCTAGCTTGGTTGGATAATGAGGACCATCATTAATTCTGTCAAGATATTCTGGATCTGTAGCCTCCAGGAACATGGTCATCTTTACCCTCCAGATTGGATACTCTATTGGCCTGAGAATAGGAACCCTGATTGATTCATATCGACTCACAGAATTTGGCTTAACTTGTTCAGTCGCAGGAGGAACTTGATTTTGATTTTGATTTTCTTCAGACATGATTACTACTGTGTTTGGATCGTAAAACTGTATATATTAAACAGCCTTAGCTCTGATACCAATTGTTAGGCCGAATACACAATATATAATCAAATATGTATGAGAATAACAATCAAGAACACACGTTTGTAAATCAACAAACTGAATTATATTAAATAATTCTCTCTTGGTGATGTTAATGAATCACAAAGAGCTTCTAGGTTACAAGGATAATATCTCAATAATCGCATCCCTTCTAGGGATAACCTATCTGTGTTTATATAGTACACAGCTACATACAATCCGTTTCTAATTGATATTCCTATAAGTTAGCTATACAATTCATATCAATTAAGGATTGCTTCTTATCTTCTATCCTGTTTCCTTAGCTGTATCAATATATTCTGCTTCTTTCCATCTTCAGAATACATTGCTTCTAGAATCTTCAATTCTGCACCGACAGCTAATTCAACATTCTCCTTGTCAGACTTTAACTAAACTCTGACTGGCTTCCTTTAAACTCTTCACCCTATCAGAGTTTAACTAAACTCTGATCGGCTTCTGATAAACTCTGATCTGTACCTGTTACTTAAACACTGATAACAAACATTAGCAATTATATCTAACATTTTCTTGTCCATATTTTTTCATATCATGTCCCTATGAGTTTCTAGAATATGATGAGATTTTATTTACCTCCGTTCTGAACCGAATCGGACCCGATATGACCCGATTTTACGGGAACTGGGTTTTCCGATTAACTTCAAAGTGGTTGGCACACATGATTTTCTCAAACCTAGAAAGATTTTTTCTTGTCCATATTTTTTCATATCATGACCCTATGAGTTTCTAGAATATGATGAGATTTTATTTCGCTCCGTTCTGAACCGAATCGGACCCGATATGAACCGATTTTACGGGAACTGGGTTTTCTTGTAAACTTTAAATTGGGTAGGCACACATGATTTTCTCAAACCTAGAAAGATTTTTTCTTGTCCATATTTTTTCATATCATGTCCCTATGAGTTTCTAGAATATGATGAGATTTTATTTCGCTCCGTTCTGAACCGAATCGGACCCGATATGACCCGATTTTACGGGAACTGGGTTTTCCGATTAACTTCAAAGTGGTTGGCACACATGATTTTCTCAAACCTAGAAAGATTTTTTCTTGTCCATATTTTTTCATATCATGTCCCTATGAGTTTCTAGAATATGATGAGATTTTATTTACCTCCGTTCTGAACCGAATCGGACCCGATATGACCCGATTTTACGGGAACTGGGTTTTCCGATTAACTTCAAAGTGGTTGGCACACATGATTTTCTCAAACCTAGAAAGATTTTTTCTTGTCCATATTTTTTCATATCATGACCCTATGAGTTTCTAGAATATGATGAGATTTTATTTCGCTCCGTTCTGAACCGAATCGGACCCGATATGAACCGATTTTACGGGAACTGGGTTTTCTTGTAAACTTTAAATTGGGTAGGCACACATGATTTTCTCAAACCTAGAAAGATTTTTTCTTGTCCATATTTTTTCATATCATGTCCCTATGAGTTTCTAGAATATGATGAGATTTTATTTCGCTCCGTTCTGAACCGAATCGGACCCGATATGACCCGATTTTACGGGAACTGGGTTTTCCGATTAACTTCAAAGTGGTTGGCACACATGATTTTCTCAAACCTAGAAAGATTTTTTCTTGTCCATATTTTTTCATATCATGTCCCTATGAGTTTCTAGAATATGATGAGATTTTATTTCGCTCCGTTCTGAACCGAATCGGACCCGATATGAACCGATTTTACGGGAACTGGGTTTTCCGATTAACTTCAAAGTGGTTGGCACACATGATTTTCTCAAACCTAGAAAGATTTTTTCTTGTCCATATTTTTTCATATCATGTCCCTATGAGTTTCTAGAATATGATGAGATTTTATTTACCTCCGTTCTGAACCGAATCGGACCCGATATGACCCGATTTTACGGGAACTGGGTTTTCCGATTAACTTCAAAGTGGTTGGCACACATGATTTTCTCAAACCTAGAAAGATTTTTTCTTGTCCATATTTTTTCATATCATGACCCTATGAGTTTCTAGAATATGATGAGATTTTATTTCGCTCCGTTCTGAACCGAATCGGACCCGATATGAACCGATTTTACGGGAACTGGGTTTTCTTGTAAACTTTAAATTGGGTAGGCACACATGATTTTCTCAAACCTAGAAAGATTTTTTCTTGTCCATATTTTTTCATATCATGTCCCTATGAGTTTCTAGAATATGATGAGATTTTATTTCGCTCCGTTCTGAACCGAATCGGACCCGATATGACCCGATTTTACGGGAACTGGGTTTTCCGATTAACTTCAAAGTGGTTGGCACACATGATTTTCTCAAACCTAGAAAGATTTTTTCTTGTCCATATTTTTTCATATCATGTCCCTATGAGTTTCTAGAATATGATGAGATTTTATTTACCTCCGTTCTGAACCGAATCGGACCCGATATGACCCGATTTTACGGGAACTGGGTTTTCCGATTAACTTCAAAGTGGTTGGCACACATGATTTTCTCAAACCTAGAAAGATTTTTTCTTGTCCATATTTTTTCATATCATGACCCTATGAGTTTCTAGAATATGATGAGATTTTATTTCGCTCCGTTCTGAACCGAATCGGACCCGATATGAACCGATTTTACGGGAACTGGGTTTTCTTGTAAACTTTAAATTGGGTAGGCACACATGATTTTCTCAAACCTAGAAAGATTTTTTCTTGTCCATATTTTTTCATATCATGTCCCTATGAGTTTCTAGAATATGATGAGATTTTATTTCGCTCCGTTCTGAACCGAATCGGACCCGATATGACCCGATTTTACGGGAACTGGGTTTTCCGATTAACTTCAAAGTGGTTGGCACACATGATTTTCTCAAACCTAGAAAGATTTTTTCTTGTCCATATTTTTTCATATCATGTCCCTATGAGTTTCTAGAATATGATGAGATTTTATTTACCTCCGTTCTGAACCGAATCGGACCCGATATGACCCGATTTTACGGGAACTGGGTTTTCCGATTAACTTCAAAGTGGTTGGCACACATGATTTTCTCAAACCTAGAAAGATTTTTTCTTGTCCATATTTTTTCATATCATGACCCTATGAGTTTCTTAGAATATGATGAGATTTTATTTCGCTCCGTTCTGAACCGAATCAGACCCGATATGAACCGATTTTACGGGAACTGGATTTTCCGATTAACTTCAAAGTGGTTGGCACACATGAGTTTCTCAAACCTAGAAAGATTTTTTCTTGTCCATATTTTTTCATAACATGTCCCTATGAGTTTCTAGAATATGATGAGATTTTATTTCGCTCCGTTCTGAACCGAATCGGACCCGATATGAACCGATTTTACGGGAACTGGGTTTTCCGATTAACTTCAAAGTGGTTGGCACACATGATTTTCTCAAACCTAGAAAGATTTTTTCTTGTCCATATTTTTTCATATCATGTCCCTATGAGTTTCTAGAATATGATGAGATTTTATTTCGCTCCGTTCTGAACCGAATCGGACCCGATATGAACCGATTTTACGGGAACTGGGTTTTCCGATTAACTTCAAAGTGGTTGGCACACATGATTTTCTCAAACCTAGAAAGATTTTTTCTTGTCCATATTTTTTCATATCATGTCCCTATGAGTTTCTAGAATATGATGAGATTTTATTTACCTCCGTTCTGAACCGAATCGGACCCGATATGACCCGATTTTACGGGAACTGGGTTTTCCGATTAACTTCAAAGTGGTTGGCACACATGATTTTCTCAAACCTAGAAAGATTTTTTCTTGTCCATATTTTTTCATATCATGTCCCTATGAGTTTCTAGAATATGATGAGATTTTATTTACCTCCGTTCTGAACCGAATCGGACCCGATATGACCCGATTTTACGGGAACTGGGTTTTCCGATTAACTTCAAAGTGGTTGGCACACATGATTTTCTCAAACCTAGAAAGATTTTTTCTTGTCCATATTTTTTCATATCATGTCCCTATGAGTTTCTAGAATATGATGAGATTTTATTTACCTCCGTTCTGAACCGAATCGGACCCGATATGACCCGATTTTACGGGAACTGGGTTTTCCGATTAACTTCAAAGTGGTTGGCACACATGATTTTCTCAAACCTAGAAAGATTTTTTCTTGTCCATATTTTTTCATATCATGACCCTATGAGTTTCTTAGAATATGATGAGATTTTATTTCGCTCCGTTCTGAACCGAATCAGACCCGATATGAACCGATTTTACGGGAACTGGATTTTCCGATTAACTTCAAAGTGGTTGGCACACATGAGTTTCTCAAACCTAGAAAGATTTTTTCTTGTCCATATTTTTTCATAACATGTCCCTATGAGTTTCTAGAATATGATGAGATTTTATTTCGCTCCGTTCTGAACCGAATCGGACCCGATATGAACCGATTTTACGGGAACTGGGTTTTCCGATTAACTTCAAAGTGGTTGGCACACATGATTTTCTCAAACCTAGAAAGATTTTTTCTTGTCCATATTTTTTCATATCATGTCCCTATGAGTTTCTAGAATATGATGAGATTTTATTTCGCTCCGTTCTGAACCGAATCGGACCCGATATGAACCGATTTTACGGGAACTGGGTTTTCCGATTAACTTCAAAGTGGTTGGCACACATGATTTTCTCAAACCTAGAAAGATTTTTTCTTGTCCATATTTTTTCATATCATGTCCCTATGAGTTTCTAGAATATGATGAGATTTTATTTCGCTCCGTTCTGAACCGAATCGGACCCGATATGAACCGATTTTACGGGAACTGGGTTTTCCGATTAACTTCAAAGTGGTTGGCACACATGATTTTCTCAAACCTAGAAAGATTTTTTCTTGTCCATATTTTTTCATATCATGTCCCTATGAGTTTCTAGAATATGATGAGATTTTATTTACCTCCGTTCTGAACCGAATCGGACCCGATATGACCCGATTTTACGGGAACTGGGTTTTCCGATTAACTTCAAAGTGGTTGGCACACATGATTTTCTCAAACCTAGAAAGATTTTTTCTTGTCCATATTTTTTCATATCATGACCCTATGAGTTTCTAGAATATGATGAGATTTTATTTCGCTCCGTTCTGAACCGAATCGGACCCGATATGAACCGATTTTACGGGAACTGGGTTTTCTTGTAAACTTTAAATTGGGTAGGCACACATGATTTTCTCAAACCTAGAAAGATTTTTTCTTGTCCATATTTTTTCATATCATGTCCCTATGAGTTTCTAGAATATGATGAGATTTTATTTCGCTCCGTTCTGAACCGAATCGGACCCGATATGACCCGATTTTACGGGAACTGGGTTTTCCGATTAACTTCAAAGTGGTTGGCACACATGATTTTCTCAAACCTAGAAAGATTTTTTCTTGTCCATATTTTTTCATATCATGTCCCTATGAGTTTCTAGAATATGATGAGATTTTATTTACCTCCGTTCTGAACCGAATCGGACCCGATATGACCCGATTTTACGGGAACTGGGTTTTCCGATTAACTTCAAAGTGGTTGGCACACATGATTTTCTCAAACCTAGAAAGATTTTTTCTTGTCCATATTTTTTCATATCATGACCCTATGAGTTTCTAGAATATGATGAGATTTTATTTCGCTCCGTTCTGAACCGAATCGGACCCGATATGAACCGATTTTACGGGAACTGGGTTTTCTTGTAAACTTTAAATTGGGTAGGCACACATGATTTTCTCAAACCTAGAAAGATTTTTTCTTGTCCATATTTTTTCATATCATGTCCCTATGAGTTTCTAGAATATGATGAGATTTTATTTCGCTCCGTTCTGAACCGAATCGGACCCGATATGACCCGATTTTACGGGAACTGGGTTTTCCGATTAACTTCAAAGTGGTTGGCACACATGATTTTCTCAAACCTAGAAAGATTTTTTCTTGTCCATATTTTTTCATATCATGTCCCTATGAGTTTCTAGAATATGATGAGATTTTATTTACCTCCGTTCTGAACCGAATCGGACCCGATATGACCCGATTTTACGGGAACTGGGTTTTCCGATTAACTTCAAAGTGGTTGGCACACATGATTTTCTCAAACCTAGAAAGATTTTTTCTTGTCCATATTTTTTCATATCATGACCCTATGAGTTTCTTAGAATATGATGAGATTTTATTTCGCTCCGTTCTGAACCGAATCAGACCCGATATGAACCGATTTTACGGGAACTGGATTTTCCGATTAACTTCAAAGTGGTTGGCACACATGAGTTTCTCAAACCTAGAAAGATTTTTTCTTGTCCATATTTTTTCATAACATGTCCCTATGAGTTTCTAGAATATGATGAGATTTTATTTCGCTCCGTTCTGAACCGAATCGGACCCGATATGAACCGATTTTACGGGAACTGGGTTTTCCGATTAACTTCAAAGTGGTTGGCACACATGATTTTCTCAAACCTAGAAAGATTTTTTCTTGTCCATATTTTTTCATATCATGTCCCTATGAGTTTCTAGAATATGATGAGATTTTATTTCGCTCCGTTCTGAACCGAATCGGACCCGATATGAACCGATTTTACGGGAACTGGGTTTTCCGATTAACTTCAAAGTGGTTGGCACACATGATTTTCTCAAACCTAGAAAGATTTTTTCTTGTCCATATTTTTTCATATCATGTCCCTATGAGTTTCTAGAATATGATGAGATTTTATTTCGCTCCGTTCTGAACCGAATCGGACCCGATATGAACCGATTTTACGGGAACTGGGTTTTCCGATTAACTTCAAAGTGGTTGGCACACATGATTTTCTCAAACCTAGAAAGATTTTTTCTTGTCCATATTTTTTCATATCATGTCCCTATGAGTTTCTAGAATATGATGAGATTTTATTTACCTCCGTTCTGAACCGAATCGGACCCGATATGACCCGATTTTACGGGAACTGGGTTTTCCGATTAACTTCAAAGTGGTTGGCACACATGATTTTCTCAAACCTAGAAAGATTTTTTCTTGTCCATATTTTTTCATATCATGACCCTATGAGTTTCTAGAATATGATGAGATTTTATTTCGCTCCGTTCTGAACCGAATCGGACCCGATATGAACCGATTTTACGGGAACTGGGTTTTCTTGTAAACTTTAAATTGGGTAGGCACACATGATTTTCTCAAACCTAGAAAGATTTTTTCTTGTCCATATTTTTTCATATCATGTCCCTATGAGTTTCTAGAATATGATGAGATTTTATTTCGCTCCGTTCTGAACCGAATCGGACCCGATATGACCCGATTTTACGGGAACTGGGTTTTCCGATTAACTTCAAAGTGGTTGGCACACATGATTTTCTCAAACCTAGAAAGATTTTTTCTTGTCCATATTTTTTCATATCATGTCCCTATGAGTTTCTAGAATATGATGAGATTTTATTTACCTCCGTTCTGAACCGAATCGGACCCGATATGACCCGATTTTACGGGAACTGGGTTTTCCGATTAACTTCAAAGTGGTTGGCACACATGATTTTCTCAAACCTAGAAAGATTTTTTCTTGTCCATATTTTTTCATATCATGACCCTATGAGTTTCTAGAATATGATGAGATTTTATTTCGCTCCGTTCTGAACCGAATCGGACCCGATATGAACCGATTTTACGGGAACTGGGTTTTCTTGTAAACTTTAAATTGGGTAGGCACACATGATTTTCTCAAACCTAGAAAGATTTTTTCTTGTCCATATTTTTTCATATCATGTCCCTATGAGTTTCTAGAATATGATGAGATTTTATTTCGCTCCGTTCTGAACCGAATCGGACCCGATATGACCCGATTTTACGGGAACTGGGTTTTCCGATTAACTTCAAAGTGGTTGGCACACATGATTTTCTCAAACCTAGAAAGATTTTTTCTTGTCCATATTTTTTCATATCATGTCCCTATGAGTTTCTAGAATATGATGAGATTTTATTTACCTCCGTTCTGAACCGAATCGGACCCGATATGACCCGATTTTACGGGAACTGGGTTTTCCGATTAACTTCAAAGTGGTTGGCACACATGATTTTCTCAAACCTAGAAAGATTTTTTCTTGTCCATATTTTTTCATATCATGACCCTATGAGTTTCTTAGAATATGATGAGATTTTATTTCGCTCCGTTCTGAACCGAATCAGACCCGATATGAACCGATTTTACGGGAACTGGATTTTCCGATTAACTTCAAAGTGGTTGGCACACATGAGTTTCTCAAACCTAGAAAGATTTTTTCTTGTCCATATTTTTTCATAACATGTCCCTATGAGTTTCTAGAATATGATGAGATTTTATTTCGCTCCGTTCTGAACCGAATCGGACCCGATATGAACCGATTTTACGGGAACTGGGTTTTCCGATTAACTTCAAAGTGGTTGGCACACATGATTTTCTCAAACCTAGAAAGATTTTTTCTTGTCCATATTTTTTCATATCATGTCCCTATGAGTTTCTAGAATATGATGAGATTTTATTTCGCTCCGTTCTGAACCGAATCGGACCCGATATGAACCGATTTTACGGGAACTGGGTTTTCCGATTAACTTCAAAGTGGTTGGCACACATGATTTTCTCAAACCTAGAAAGATTTTTTCTTGTCCATATTTTTTCATATCATGTCCCTATGAGTTTCTAGAATATGATGAGATTTTATTTCGCTCCGTTCTGAACCGAATCGGACCCGATATGACCCGATTTTACGGGAACTGGGTTTTCCGATTAACTTCAAAGTGGTTGGCACACATGATTTTCTCAAACCTAGAAAGTTTTTTTCTTGTCCATATTTTTTCATATCATGTCCCTATGAGTTTCTAGAATATGATGAGATTTTATTTCTCTCCGTTCTGAACCGAATCGGACCCGATATGAACCGATTTTACGGGAACTGGGTTTTCCGATTAACTTCAAAGTGGTTGGCACACATGATTTTCTCAAACCTAGAAAGATTTTTTCTTGTCCATATTTTTTCATATCATGTCCCTATGAGTTTCTAGAATATGATGAGATTTTATTTACCTCCGTTCTGAACCGAATCGGACCCGATATGACCCGATTTTACGGGAACTGGGTTTTCCGATTAACTTCAAAGTGGTTGGCACACATGATTTTCTCAAACCTAGAAAGATTTTTCTTGTCCATATTTTTTCATATCATGTCCCTATGAGTTTCTAGAATAGTATGAGATTTTATTTCGCTCCGTTCTGAACCGAATCGGACCCGATATGAACCGATTTTACGGGAACTGGGTTTTCTTGTAAACTTCAAATTGGGTAGGCACACATGATTTTCTCAAACCTAGAAAGATTTTTTCTTGTCCATATTTTTTCATATCATGTCCCTATGAGTTTCTAGAATATGATGAGATTTTATTTCGCTCCGTTCTGGACCGAATCGGACCCGATATGAACCGATTTTACGGGAACTGGGTTTTCCGATTAACTTCAAAGTGGTTGGCACACATGATTTTCTCAAACCTAGAAAGATTTTTTCTTGTCCATATTTTTTCATATCATGTCCCTATGAGTTTCTAGAATATGATGAGATTTTATTTACCTCCGTTCTGAACCGAATCGGACCCGATATGACCCGATTTTACGGGAACTGGGTTTTCCGATTAACTTCAAAGTGGTTGGCACACATGATTTTCTCAAACCTAGAAAGATTTTTTCTTGTCCATATTTTTTCATATCATGTCCCTATGAGTTTCTAGAATATGATGAGATTTTATTTACCTCCGTTCTGAACCGAATCGGACCCGATATGACCCGATTTTACGGGAACTGGGTTTTCCGATTAACTTCAAAGTGGTTGGCACACATGATTTTCTCAAACCTAGAAAGATTTTTTCTTGTCCATATTTTTTCATATCATGACCCTATGAGTTTCTAGAATATGATGAGATTTTATTTCGCTCCGTTCTGAACCGAATCGGACCCGATATGAACCGATTTTACGGGAACTGGGTTTTCTTGTAAACTTCAAATTGGGTAGGCACACATGATTTTCTCAAACCTAGAAAGATTTTTTCTTGTCCATATTTTTTCATATCATGTCCCTATGAGTTTCTAGAATATGATGAGATTTTATTTCGCTCCGTTCTGAACCGAATCGGACCCGATATGAACCGATTTTACGGGAACTGGGTTTTCCGATTAACTTCAAAGTGGTTGGCACACATGATTTTCTCAAACCTAGAAAGATTTTTTCTTGTCCATATTTTTTCATATCATGTCCCTATGAGTTTCTAGAATATGATGAGATTTTATTTCGCTCCGTTCTGAACCGAATCGGACCCGATATGAACTGATTTTACGGGAACTGGGTTTTCCGATTAACTTCAAAGTGGTTGGCACACATGATTTTCTCAAACCTAGAAAGTTTTTTTCTTGTCCATATTTTTTCATATCATGTCCCTATGAGTTTCTAGAATATGATGAGATTTTATTTCGCTCCGTTCTGAACCGAATCGGACCCGATATGAACCGATTTTACGGGAACTGGGTTTTCCGATTAACTTCAAAGTGGTTGGCACACATGATTTTCTCAAACCTAGAAAGATTTTTTCTTGTCCATATTTTTTCATATCATGTCCCTATGAGTTTCTAGAATAGTATGAGATTTTATTTCGCTCCGTTCTGAACCGAATCGGACCCGATATGAACCGATTTTACGGGAACTGGGTTTTCTTGTAAACTTCAAATTGGGTAGGCACACATGATTTTCTCAAACCTAGAAAGATTTTTTCTTGTCCATATTTTTTCATATCATGTCCCTATGAGTTTCTAGAATATGATGAGATTTTATTTCGCTCCGTTCTGGACCGAATCGGACCCGATATGAACCGATTTTACGGGAACTGGGTTTTCCGATTAACTTCAAAGTGGTTGGCACACATGATTTTCTCAAACCTAGAAAGATTTTTTCTTGTCCATATTTTTTCATATCATGTCCCTATGAGTTTCTAGAATATGATGAGATTTTATTTACCTCCGTTCTGAACCGAATCGGACCCGATATGACCCGATTTTACGGGAACTGGGTTTTCCGATTAACTTCAAAGTGGTTGGCACACATGATTTTCTCAAACCTAGAAAGATTTTTTCTTGTCCATATTTTTTCATATCATGTCCCTATGAGTTTCTAGAATATGATGAGATTTTATTTCGCTCCGTTCTGAACCGAATCGGACCCGATATGAACCGATTTTACGGGAACTGGGTTTTCTTGTAAACTTCAAATTGGGTAGGCACACATGATTTTCTCAAACCTAGAAAGATTTTTTCTTGTCCATATTTTTTCATATCATGTCCCTATGAGTTTCTAGAATATGATGAGATTTTATTTCGCTCCGTTCTGAACCGAATCGGACCCGATATGAACCGATTTTACGGGAACTGGGTTTTCCGATTAACTTCAAAGTGGTTGGCACACATGATTTTCTCAAACCTAGAAAGATTTTTTCTTGTCCATATTTTTTCATATCATGTCCCTATGAGTTTCTAGAATAGTATGAGATTTTATTTCTCTCCGTTCTGAACCGAATCGGACCCGATATGAACCGATTTTACGGGAACTGGGTTTTCCGATTAACTTCAAAGTGGTTGGCACACATGATTTTCTCAAACCTAGAAAGATTTTTTCTTGTCCATATTTTTTCATATCATGTCCCTATGAGTTTCTAGAATATGATGAGATTTTATTTACCTCCGTTCTGAACCGAATCGGACCCGATATGACCCGATTTTACGGGAACTGGGTTTTCCGATTAACTTCAAAGTGGTTGGCACACATGATTTTCTCAAACCTAGAAAGATTTTTTCTTGTCCATATTTTTTCATATCATGTCCCTATGAGTTTCTAGAATAGTATGAGATTTTATTTCGCTCCGTTCTGAACCGAATCGGACCCGATATGAACCGATTTTACGGGAACTGGGTTTTCTTGTAAACTTCAAATTGGGTAGGCACACATGATTTTCTCAAACCTAGAAAGATTTTTTCTTGTCCATATTTTTTCATATCATGTCCCTATGAGTTTCTAGAATATGATGAGATTTTATTTCGCTCCGTTCTGGACCGAATCGGACCCGATATGAACCGATTTTACGGGAACTGGGTTTTCCGATTAACTTCAAAGTGGTTGGCACACATGATTTTCTCAAACCTAGAAAGATTTTTTCTTGTCCATATTTTTTCATATCATGTCCCTATGAGTTTCTAGAATATGATGAGATTTTATTTACCTCCGTTCTGAACCGAATCGGACCCGATATGACCCGATTTTACGGGAACTGGGTTTTCCGATTAACTTCAAAGTGGTTGGCACACATGATTTTCTCAAACCTAGAAAGATTTTTTCTTGTCCATATTTTTTCATATCATGTCCCTATGAGTTTCTAGAATATGATGAGATTTTATTTCGCTCCGTTCTGAACCGAATCGGACCCGATATGAACCGATTTTACGGGAACTGGGTTTTCTTGTAAACTTCAAATTGGGTAGGCACACATGATTTTCTCAAACCTAGAAAGATTTTTTCTTGTCCATATTTTTTCATATCATGTCCCTATGAGTTTCTAGAATATGATGAGATTTTATTTCGCTCCGTTCTGAACCGAATCGGACCCGATATGAACCGATTTTACGGGAACTGGGTTTTCCGATTAACTTCAAAGTGGTTGGCACACATGATTTTCTCAAACCTAGAAAGATTTTTTCTTGTCCATATTTTTTCATATCATGTCCCTATGAGTTTCTAGAATAGTATGAGATTTTATTTCTCTCCGTTCTGAACCGAATCGGACCCGATATGAACCGATTTTACGGGAACTGGGTTTTCCGATTAACTTCAAAGTGGTTGGCACACATGATTTTCTCAAACCTAGAAAGATTTTTTCTTGTCCATATTTTTTCATATCATGTCCCTATGAGTTTCTAGAATATGATGAGATTTTATTTACCTCCGTTCTGAACCGAATCGGACCCGATATGACCCGATTTTACGGGAACTGGGTTTTCCGATTAACTTCAAAGTGGTTGGCACACATGATTTTCTCAAACCTAGAAAGATTTTTTCTTGTCCATATTTTTTCATATCATGTCCCTATGAGTTTCTAGAATAGTATGAGATTTTATTTCGCTCCGTTCTGAACCGAATCGGACCCGATATGAACCGATTTTACGGGAACTGGGTTTTCTTGTAAACTTCAAATTGGGTAGGCACACATGATTTTCTCAAACCTAGAAAGATTTTTTCTTGTCCATATTTTTTCATATCATGTCCCTATGAGTTTCTAGAATATGATGAGATTTTATTTCGCTCCGTTCTGGACCGAATCGGACCCGATATGAACCGATTTTACGGGAACTGGGTTTTCCGATTAACTTCAAAGTGGTTGGCACACATGATTTTCTCAAACCTAGAAAGATTTTTTCTTGTCCATATTTTTTCATATCATGTCCCTATGAGTTTCTAGAATATGATGAGATTTTATTTACCTCCGTTCTGAACCGAATCGGACCCGATATGACCCGATTTTACGGGAACTGGGTTTTCCGATTAACTTCAAAGTGGTTGGCACACATGATTTTCTCAAACCTAGAAAGATTTTTTCTTGTCCATATTTTTTCATATCATGTCCCTATGAGTTTCTAGAATATGATGAGATTTTATTTACCTCCGTTCTGAACCGAATCGGACCCGATATGACCCGATTTTACGGGAACTGGGTTTTCCGATTAACTTCAAAGTGGTTGGCACACATGATTTTCTCAAACCTAGAAAGATTTTTTCTTGTCCATATTTTTTCATATCATGACCCTATGAGTTTCTAGAATATGATGAGATTTTATTTCGCTCCGTTCTGAACCGAATCGGACCCGATATGAACCGATTTTACGGGAACTGGGTTTTCTTGTAAACTTCAAATTGGGTAGGCACACATGATTTTCTCAAACCTAGAAAGATTTTTTCTTGTCCATATTTTTTCATATCATGTCCCTATGAGTTTCTAGAATATGATGAGATTTTATTTCGCTCCGTTCTGAACCGAATCGGACCCGATATGAACCGATTTTACGGGAACTGGGTTTTCCGATTAACTTCAAAGTGGTTGGCACACATGATTTTCTCAAACCTAGAAAGATTTTTTCTTGTCCATATTTTTTCATATCATGTCCCTATGAGTTTCTAGAATATGATGAGATTTTATTTACCTCCGTTCTGAACCGAATCGGACCCGATATGACCCGATTTTACGGGAACTGGGTTTTCCGATTAACTTCAAAGTGGTTGGCACACATGATTTTCTCAAACCTAGAAAGATTTTTTCTTGTCCATATTTTTTCATATCATGACCCTATGAGTTTCTTAGAATATGATGAGATTTTATTTCGCTCCGTTCTGAACCGAATCAGACCCGATATGAACCGATTTTACGGGAACTGGATTTTCCGATTAACTTCAAAGTGGTTGGCACACATGAGTTTCTCAAACCTAGAAAGATTTTTTCTTGTCCATATTTTTTCATAACATGTCCCTATGAGTTTCTAGAATATGATGAGATTTTATTTCGCTCCGTTCTGAACCGAATCGGACCCGATATGAACCGATTTTACGGGAACTGGGTTTTCCGATTAACTTCAAAGTGGTTGGCACACATGATTTTCTCAAACCTAGAAAGATTTTTTCTTGTCCATATTTTTTCATATCATGTCCCTATGAGTTTCTAGAATATGATGAGATTTTATTTCGCTCCGTTCTGAACCGAATCGGACCCGATATGAACCGATTTTACGGGAACTGGGTTTTCCGATTAACTTCAAAGTGGTTGGCACACATGATTTTCTCAAACCTAGAAAGATTTTTTCTTGTCCATATTTTTTCATATCATGTCCCTATGAGTTTCTAGAATATGATGAGATTTTATTTACCTCCGTTCTGAACCGAATCGGACCCGATATGAACCGATTTTACGGGAACTGGGTTTTCTTGTAAACTTCAAATTGGGTAGGCACACATGATTTTCTCAAACCTAGAAAGATTTTTTCTTGTCCATATTTTTTCATATCATGTCCCTATGAGTTTCTAGAATATGATGAGATTTTATTTCGCTCCGTTCTGGACCGAATCGGACCCGATATGAACCGATTTTACGGGAACTGGGTTTTCCGATTAACTTCAAAGTGGTTGGCACACATGATTTTCTCAAACCTAGAAAGATTTTTTCTTGTCCATATTTTTTCATATCATGTCCCTATGAGTTTCTAGAATATGATGAGATTTTATTTACCTCCGTTCTGAACCGAATCGGACCCGATATGACCCGATTTTACGGGAACTGGGTTTTCCGATTAACTTCAAAGTGGTTGGCACACATGATTTTCTCAAACCTAGAAAGATTTTTTCTTGTCCATATTTTTTCATATCATGTCCCTATGAGTTTCTAGAATATGATGAGATTTTATTTACCTCCGTTCTGAACCGAATCGGACCCGATATGACCCGATTTTACGGGAACTGGGTTTTCCGATTAACTTCAAAGTGGTTGGCACACATGATTTTCTCAAACCTAGAAAGATTTTTTCTTGTCCATATTTTTTCATATCATGACCCTATGAGTTTCTAGAATATGATGAGATTTTATTTCGCTCCGTTCTGAACCGAATCGGACCCGATATGAACCGATTTTACGGGAACTGGGTTTTCTTGTAAACTTCAAATTGGGTAGGCACACATGATTTTCTCAAACCTAGAAAGATTTTTTCTTGTCCATATTTTTTCATATCATGTCCCTATGAGTTTCTAGAATATGATGAGATTTTATTTCGCTCCGTTCTGAACCGAATCGGACCCGATATGAACCGATTTTACGGGAACTGGGTTTTCCGATTAACTTCAAAGTGGTTGGCACACATGATTTTCTCAAACCTAGAAAGATTTTTTCTTGTCCATATTTTTTCATATCATGTCCCTATGAGTTTCTAGAATATGATGAGATTTTATTTACCTCCGTTCTGAACCGAATCGGACCCGATATGACCCGATTTTACGGGAACTGGGTTTTCCGATTAACTTCAAAGTGGTTGGCACACATGATTTTCTCAAACCTAGAAAGATTTTTTCTTGTCCATATTTTTTCATATCATGACCCTATGAGTTTCTTAGAATATGATGAGATTTTATTTCGCTCCGTTCTGAACCGAATCAGACCCGATATGAACCGATTTTACGGGAACTGGATTTTCCGATTAACTTCAAAGTGGTTGGCACACATGAGTTTCTCAAACCTAGAAAGATTTTTTCTTGTCCATATTTTTTCATAACATGTCCCTATGAGTTTCTAGAATATGATGAGATTTTATTTCGCTCCGTTCTGAACCGAATCGGACCCGATATGAACCGATTTTACGGGAACTGGGTTTTCCGATTAACTTCAAAGTGGTTGGCACACATGATTTTCTCAAACCTAGAAAGATTTTTTCTTGTCCATATTTTTTCATATCATGTCCCTATGAGTTTCTAGAATATGATGAGATTTTATTTCGCTCCGTTCTGAACCGAATCGGACCCGATATGAACCGATTTTACGGGAACTGGGTTTTCCGATTAACTTCAAAGTGGTTGGCACACATGATTTTCTCAAACCTAGAAAGATTTTTTCTTGTCCATATTTTTTCATATCATGTCCCTATGAGTTTCTAGAATATGATGAGATTTTATTTCGCTCCGTTCTGAACCGAATCGGACCCGATATGAACCGATTTTACGGGAACTGGGTTTTCCGATTAACTTCAAAGTGGTTGGCACACATGATTTTCTCAAACCTAGAAAGTTTTTTTCTTGTCCATATTTTTTCATATCATGTCCCTATGAGTTTCTAGAATATGATGAGATTTTATTTCTCTCCGTTCTGAACCGAATCGGACCCGATATGAACCGATTTTACGGGAACTGGGTTTTCCGATTAACTTCAAAGTGGTTGGCACACATGATTTTCTCAAACCTAGAAAGATTTTTTCTTGTCCATATTTTTTCATATCATGTCCCTATGAGTTTCTAGAATATGATGAGATTTTATTTACCTCCGTTCTGAACCGAATCGGACCCGATATGACCCGATTTTACGGGAACTGGGTTTTCCGATTAACTTCAAAGTGGTTGGCACACATGATTTTCTCAAACCTAGAAAGATTTTTTCTTGTCCATATTTTTTCATATCATGACCCTATGAGTTTCTAGAATATGATGAGATTTTATTTCGCTCCGTTCTGAACCGAATCGGACCCGATATGAACCGATTTTACGGGAACTGGGTTTTCTTGTAAACTTCAAATTGGGTAGGCACACATGATTTTCTCAAACCTAGAAAGATTTTTTCTTGTCCATATTTTTTCATATCATGTCCCTATGAGTTTCTAGAATATGATGAGATTTTATTTCGCTCCGTTCTGGACCGAATCGGACCCGATATGAACCGATTTTACGGGAACTGGGTTTTCCGATTAACTTCAAAGTGGTTGGCACACATGATTTTCTCAAACCTAGAAAGATTTTTTCTTGTCCATATTTTTTCATATCATGTCCCTATGAGTTTCTAGAATATGATGAGATTTTATTTCGCTCCGTTCTGAACCGAATCGGACCCGATATGAACCGATTTTACGGGAACTGGGTTTTCCGATTAACTTCAAAGTGGTTGGCACACATGATTTTCTCAAACCTAGAAAGTTTTTTTCTTGTCCATATTTTTTCATATCATGTCCCTATGAGTTTCTAGAATATGATGAGATTTTATTTACCTCCGTTCTGAACCGAATCGGACCCGATATGACCCGATTTTACGGGAACTGGGTTTTCCGATTAACTTCAAAGTGGTTGGCACACATGATTTTCTCAAACCTAGAAAGATTTTTTCTTGTCCATATTTTTTCATATCATGTCCCTATGAGTTTCTAGAATATGATGAGATTTTATTTACCTCCGTTCTGAACCGAATCGGACCCGATATGACCCGATTTTACGGGAACTGGGTTTTCCGATTAACTTCAAAGTGGTTGGCACACATGATTTTCTCAAACCTAGAAAGATTTTTTCTTGTCCATATTTTTTCATATCATGACCCTATGAGTTTCTAGAATATGATGAGATTTTATTTCGCTCCGTTCTGAACCGAATCGGACCCGATATGAACCGATTTTACGGGAACTGGGTTTTCTTGTAAACTTCAAATTGGGTAGGCACACATGATTTTCTCAAACCTAGAAAGATTTTTTCTTGTCCATATTTTTTCATATCATGTCCCTATGAGTTTCTAGAATATGATGAGATTTTATTTCGCTCCGTTCTGAACCGAATCGGACCCGATATGAACCGATTTTACGGGAACTGGGTTTTCCGATTAACTTCAAAGTGGTTGGCACACATGATTTTCTCAAACCTAGAAAGATTTTTTCTTGTCCATATTTTTTCATATCATGTCCCTATGAGTTTCTAGAATATGATGAGATTTTATTTACCTCCGTTCTGAACCGAATCGGACCCGATATCATATCATGTCCCTATGGGTCCTCCTCTAGATCCTCCTATGAATTTTACTTTATCGGGTCTCCGTCCATCTCAAGGAGCCCAGCATCAAATGCCTACTCGAAGGCCTCGGGATCTGGTCTCTCAGAACCCCATCCACCTACAACTCATACGAGTCGAGGTTACTAACCATGAAGTCCTAAGCATGGTCTCTCAGAAGAAGTCCCCTCTTGGGCTTCATCTCCAACAGTCGGGGTTATGTCTTCTAACCCGACTACGAACTCTACTCGAGCTCTAGTTATTATTATTACTCTTAAGGGTATTGTAAGACTCAATCTCCTATCGTTTCTGAGAACTGTAACCTAACTCTCTGATACCATTTCTGTAACAGCCCCAAATCCGGGGTCTAGGATTTAGAGTAGTCACGATCCATTTACTTCTTGTCTTACCTGTATTCCTTCACAATGTACCTGATTCAACAACTTATGACCCCACAATTTATATCTCACACACACACACACACAGGTTAGAGTCTCAGAAACGACACAATACACAACTGCGGAATAAACAACTTTTATTACAATACCCAATTGTCTTACAAAATCTGTTATTGAAACAATATCTAGGAAATGGTACAATTCCAACTCAGACTTCGGATAATTACAATCTTCTCCTACCATCTATATCTGTACATAATTTAAATACCACCAGCTGCAGCCTGATCCGACTGGTTCGTACTACTCTTGGGATCACTGCGAGAAACTGTCTATGGAAGACTCCTGATTTGTGTCCTTGACATCCTGCTTCCCTGATCTATGATATATAAAACAATAGCAAGAGTGAGCAAATAGCTCAGCAAGGAAATGAAAGCATGGCATAACTCTGCCTATGACTTAACCCAGAATAAAGCGGGTATAAGACAATATTTGTCAAAATAACTCTTTATCGAGAGTATTTCCTCAATGGAATGTATTTCAAAATAGTACTCTCATAGTACTTTAATTATCTTTTCATAATATCTCTGCAACCTTTATTATACTATTGAACCAAGTTCTAGTATATTATAAAAGGATGAGGTTTCAAAGTAAACCAATATAACCTTTTCATAGAAAAGAAATATCTGCTATATAAGTATAAGCAGAATATCAACATATAACTTAAAAGATGAAGTTATGATGTGATTCAATATCAACAACCCCCTTACCATAACCCCCGTTATGTAAGGTATCCACAGAGTCATATAAAAGATGCAGTTACAAGGGAATTCATTGTAACCTCAGTTCTTGAACACTTTTCAAAACCTTGCTAACATGATCGTTATGTTTCTTGATCCATGTTGCAGAAAATATCCAAATTGGATGATTGAACTAATACCGGAGTACGTCGCGCAGAAGCCACACCCTTATGATGATCAGTCACAGGTTGTGCATCTCAGAATTTGTTTCTCTACATGTAGAAGGAAGAAAGCATGGGTACCCCCCATATTCCAGATCTCCCGGCCAACGGTTGGGCATAGACGGGACCGGCGCCACTCGGACCCTGAGTAAAGGATGGACTGTCCCACAGCCTCTTACACAATACTCCTAGTTCGACAGTATCCATGACTCTGAAACGTAAAGCTTGTCCTCCTTTCCCCAAGTTTAATACTTGTTAATAGGACTTCACAAAGAAGCCGTATCAGGTTGGAAAGGGGAGTTCACCAATATTTCCCAAGCAGTGCTTGTTAATGGATTTCAAACTTGATACCCGAATACTTCTCGAGTGATTTGAAGAAGTATCAATGTTGTTTACAACTTACAGTCCGAGGACTGTGAATGAGAAAGGGATTCTTATAAAAGTTATGACCGGGGAGTCAATTACAAATAACAGCTTCCAAGTAAGGTTCCCTATATTTTGAAAGTTTGAGCGAACATTTAAATCTTCTTAGAAGATAGATTTAAATGAAGAACATAGGATTTGGGGAACCTCTCCTTGATAATATAGCTTTAATAAAGCTTTAGAAATCTCCTTCATAATTATTGAAGGTCAAAGATAAATTTTAAATAAGATAAACTATCTTTAAAACTGATTAAAAGTAATTAATAAATATTCGAAGAATATTTATTAATTAAATAATATTTAAGGGAATAGTCTTAAACAAAATAATATTCGAAATAATATTCGCTTCATGATTAAACCTTGAACGAATATTCAAATAATATTTATTAAAATAAATAACTTCAAATGAATATTTAAATTAATATTCATTTCAATAAATGGTATTTAAGTGAATATTCAAAAGTAATATTCACTAAATAAATAATCCTTAAATGAATATTTGAAAATAATATTCATTAAATCAATAATCTTAAATGAATATTCAAAATAATATTCATTTAAATAATTAAACTCTTAATGAATATATAAAAATAATATTCATTAAACTTAATAATATTAATTCGATATATTCTGAAAATATATCTCCAAAAGTATACGAAATACCGACTCCCGGTCTTTTACGAAAGATAAGACACGTACGCCCTTCGCTAAGGGTGATAATTAATAATCCGACTTATAACTGATATCCCCATATCTAGCTTATAAGCCGACTCCCAATTCATTTCCAAGTGATAAATACTTTCTGGAAATATAATAATGGTTAATCATAACATTCCTCAAAGTACATAGTAATCTGTCGCTGGAATCCCTCCGGGTTTCCACGACTATCTATATAACAGAAACTACCGACTCCCGGTCTAGAGTCGAAATAATGAATATGCTCTTATCTATAGAGCCACAAGGTATACCGGTTTGTATATATACTATATCTCAAAAGATTATATACAATCCGAAGTTAACTTTTACAACAAGTATATATCGCAAAACTATGCAAATCTAAGCATGGTAGCAGCAGTATTATAATCAATACTTCAAAGTATAGATTTAGAAATCTTGCCTGATGCTCGATAAGTGGTAGGGGCTCGTGACGATGTCGGGCAATCTAGACAAAGTCAAAAAGAACGTACGATTAATCCCCTAGATAATCCACTTAATATCGAAAGCATAAACACGTACGCGGATCGCAACTAAGGCATTTATTAACTCGCTTTAGGCTCATACTAAGTCCATGTCGATCGACAAATACTTAGGTCGAAGGTTCATTTTAGAAATCGGATCTCGTTCGTCCGTTTCACTAAGTGGTTTTTAGAGTTATCGTTAGGTGCTCCTCTAAGGGGTTCCTTCGCACTTAACCTTGATTCGAACATTTTTATAAAATCCAAAAATAATTCTTTTGACACGAGGTCTTCTCTCATATCTTCATTATGACCTCTAGTATTTAATTGCCAAGATTCGCAACCGAATTTCTTGTTTTAAAGGGGTTCAATTGGAGTTACGAATTCATGCGTACGTTTACGAACCGCTTTTACGAATTTTACCATAACGACTAAACCGTAAATCAGAATGCTACGATTCTTGCGCCAAAATGATCTATGATTAAAAACCTACAAGTATGGGTCGAGTGTTCGACTTGGTCAGAAGTTTTATGGTTCGGTGATATTCCATTTTTACGGGTTAATGAAATTTCGCCATTACGACGGCTATAACTCGGATATTTCCAAATTAAAATCCTCCAAATAATCAATCAATCTACCACCAATACTCATGGACACTATTCATCATCCCTACCACTGCCTAAACTGATCTTGGGGTTCCAAATCATATTTTTCTATTTTTATAACATTCATACAACATACATGCTCTTAATCATGCATACCACTCAAAAACTCATCCAAAACTCACATAAAACACATGATCTAACCAAGGGGGTTTAAGTGTTATACCTCCATTCGAAGCTTAGGGATGGTGTTAAGGCCTCACAAGACTAGATCCTTGCTTAGAACATCCATTGGAAGCTATATCATCAAGAACACAAAACATGAAAATCATAAGTTTACTATTCATCAAGAACATAGAAACTTGAAAAATCCAAATGAAAATCTTCCACTTACCCTTTGGTCTTCAAACTTTTAGGGGATCTTAGTTATGAAATATAGAAGCTATGAGAATTTTCTTGTGAATTTAGAAGGGTTAGAGCTTGGGTGTTGAAAATTTTTACTATTCATCATCTTGTTTTCTCAAGAAAACCGAATGTAGTATTGGTTAGTGGTGGTGATGTTTGTTTTGTATTTGTCTTGTATAATTCATGTATCCAACCTTTATTCAACCTCATCTTCTTTGCCATGAGGTGTCACCTCCTCATTGGCCCTTTCTAGATTGCCTTATCCTCAGAAAATGCAACTAGGTACTCATCTCTTGCATTCTTGCACTTAAGTCCTTGGTAAATTGCATTTGGATGCAAGATATTTTCATAAAGTGCTTATGTCATGTTCCACTAACTTATATTGGATGCATCCTTGATTGCTCGTACGTTTCTTTGTCCGGTTATTGCTCAATTTCGTGGATCGTTCGAAGAATAACTAAGTAGGTTTACCGCTAGGGTTTACCGGGAAACTTCTTGGTATTTATAATACCTTCCTCAATTCTCATTATAATCCTCTTGATGACCATGTAGGATATTTAATCTTGATATGAACTTAATCCGTAATCCAGGATTCGTTCGCTTTACTGATGAATCTCGTTATAACGTTTCAGCGGTTTCTAGAACACTTGGTTCACTGTCTTAGTGGCTTCCGCTCTTTGTTCGTAAATCAAATATAATAAAATCCTAAAATATCAAATTCTCAAAGTTAATATCTCAATTCTTGGATTATAATAATACATAATCCACTGCCCGGTCAAATATTACACCGGAATAGAATTTGGAATTTCTGAATTCCGATCGTCTTTGCATACACTTATTTCCTCCGCGTATTACTAATATGACTTCGAAACGTCCATATCACGTCCCGTACATAGGGTGGCGTGAAAAGTTTTCCAACTTACAAAATCACTATTCATCCACCAAATTACTATGCACGCACGGGAAACACTATGCACGTACGGGAAACACTATGCACGTATGGGAAACACTATGCACGTATCATTTCCCTTCAAGGATCCATTAGTTCAATTCCTGGACGATAGAATATTCTTATCTATGTCCTCCAACATCGGATTACTCTATTCTGACAATATACAACTGAATCAGGATCATCGTCCAAAGCAATACCCATGCATTACAACCATTGTTCTTTGGAATCACCACTCACTCATGTACTTAATCATAATAAGAAAAATTTTAAATTCTATCGAAAATTCGGGTTATTACAGTCTCCCCTCCTTAAAAGGATTCTGTCCTCGGAATCAGTTTAGGAGTAACTGGGGTACTTATCTCCCAATGCACTTTCTAGTTCTCAGGTGGATTCTTCCACTTCTTGATTTTCTTCGAGTTTCTCACTAGCTTGACAACCTTATCTCTTAGCACTTGCTCTTTCCTATTCATAATTTCCACAGGTTGTCCTTCGTGGTTCAGATCAGGTTATGTATATCTATCTGTTCGTATTCTGTCATATTCCGGGCATCTATAGTATACTGATCAGGAACATACACATGAACCATGTTATGTCCATTCTACCGGTCTGGGTAAGGCTGGCTCGTAGGCCCCCTTTTCTGCCGTGTCTGAACTTTCAGATGGCCCAATGAATCTCGGGCTCAACTTCCTTTCATTACTAGTCATGTTAAATTCTTTCACGAGGATACCTTTTTTTTTCACACCACAATTCCCGAACCTCATATTCTCTATCTTGTTCGCACAGAAATGCATCAACATAACTTGCTTGTCATTCATCCACATTCTATTTAGCTTATCAATAGCAGTACTATTTCTATCCTTGCGGCTTGATCCGCATATTTTCCCTGTTTGTCCTGGGTCGTTGCTAGCCACTTACTGGCAATATCTTCTGTCTCTCTGCTTTGTTGGATTCACTCGGTTTCCAATATCTTTCTCTTGCCAGCCTCCTCCCAGCACAAGGGAGAGCGGCATCTACTTCCCTACGGCCTCGTAAGGTGGTATCCCTATATTAGTGTGGTATTCGTTGTCGTCCTTAATCTCAATTAATGGTAAGTGGTCATTCCCACTTCATTATTCATGGTTGGCCACCAATAGCACTTTCTTGAACCTCTATATATATTTTGGGTGCTGTCTAGGTGCATATAATATCTCGGATTATGGTCTCGTGTAAGATCTCATCTTTCAATTCCCGAACATTCGGAATCCATTGCTTTCTTATTTTACTAAGGGCATCGGCCACCACATTGGCCTTCCCTAGATGGTAGTGTACCTTACTGTCATAATCCTTTGTCGATTCTAGCCATTTCCTTTATCTCATGTTATCTACTATCACCCCCGGTGTTCCAGCCTCTTCTTTAATCATTTTCCAGAAAGCCAAACTACCTCCTGTATTCATTCTATATTATCTCCTCTATCCTCTCTCTGAAAGGAAGGCGAGTCTCTTGGGGAATTTGTTCACGGGGAATGTTGTCTGGCTCGAGGACTCTCAATCCTTTTTATCACCAAATCATAATCTTCATATACACTAGCACACATATTCTCATATCTGATAGACCTGAAAGTCGGTCATGTTCGATCCTTTTTGATTCCGTACCTTTCATTCATATATACGATGTTTCGGTATACCTAAGGCGAAAACTATCGCGGATGACTCACCGCCAATTCATCAAATTCCATAAAAAGTTGTGGGGGCATTAGTCCACCCAAAATGTCCTTGCTGAAAACTTGGAGTGTCCATACCTCGTACGAATCACAGTCTTGGGTATACTCTCGAGTTTAACTTCCCACTGGTGATATCCAGTTCTTATATAACTTTGGACCAAAATACACAGCATCCTTCAGCTGATCAAACCATCATCTACCAAGGTATCTATTCCAAATGTTGAACTCGTTCAACTCTTGAGGTCCGATGCGTCATCTCGTGCTAAGATGTTTTTCTCTCATAACCACATTGAGGCTTTCCACGATGGTACACTGGGTCTTATCATACTATTGCCCAGAAATTCTCGTAACTGAGTTGCTAATTCTTTCATTGTCATTGGGACTAACAGGAGGTGCAGCATTATACTCTGAATACTCGGTATTCATTCTCATGTCATCTGAATCGATATCTGGTAGCTCATAAAACCTTGTACAACCTTCCAAAATCATTATGATTTCCTTTGTACTTGGTGTCTCTGTCCTAAGCGTCAACTATACGGGCTAATCAAGCCTCATATCTCTGGCATCAAAATTTTCTCAATCTGAATTATATTCCAAAATTTCTAAATCTGTCTCCATCCCATAATTATTACTCTCTTTTCTTCACCATCAGTTTGCTTCATTGGGTATTAGCCAATCCATCACAATTGTTATATCCACTTCTCCCAGCTCGAAGGGAGTCAAACTTACTAAAAGCGTCAATCTCATACTCCTAGTCCACCACTTGTATGTACCAATTTTAGGAAAATCTCTCGATCGGGTGGTAATCTACGTAGACTCTCTGGTATACATTCTCAAACTCTTCAATCACTGGGATCTATTGTTGGCTAGGTGCTTTTCTCTTGGTATCAACCACATAAGCTAAATAAGCCACACATCCATCCCATAATAACTCATTTGTTCGGATTATCGTGATAACTTCGTAATTTACTTCTGTCCTTAAAGGACCACTCCCCTTCTCTGGGCAAATCAAATTTTACTCCGACATCGCCACGCGATTCTGGATCCATTGCTTCAGCCCTAATTGAAACCTACGGGCTCTTTTCACATCTGTGTCCACGGATTTCGGGACAAACCTCGATATATCGGAAAACTTGGCCTCATACTCTGCCACAATCATGGTTTCTTATTTCAATTCTAGAAGCTTTTATTTCCATCTGGATCTCCATACATTTCATAATACAATTCTCTAAAAACAGCAACTGAATCTCTCCCAAGTCACAATACCTTTTTACCTCTAGGTTTGTCTTAAAATTCTCACCAGTGATTCGCCTCTCCCTTCAGGAGATAGGCGACGAACACCGTTTTCTGATTCTCTGTAATACTCAGTATCATCATGGATTGCTTCATCTCTTTAAGCCAAGCTCTGACCTCCACTGGGTCAGTGGTTTCATGAAATTATGTGGGTTCTAACTGACTCCACTACCATTGGGGTTTCACAACATACTGCTGTTCCTCTCACATATCGATTGACCAACCTTCCATTATCATAATATCCTTGAAAGAAAACCCACACTAAATTCATTGACATGTCACCGATATTCTATTCGTTTAAGGGATCCGCTCTTGCCATAGGCTATTTCGTCGCGAATCTAATTTCTATCAGTGACTTTAACTTATTTGACCTGGTTGGCTTCCCCTTGTAATTCAATAACAAAATTTTCGGGGCTTTTGAAAAGACAGCCCCCATATCAAAGAAAACATCACACCCTGGTGATTACAAGGTTATGACTTTTAAGGTAACCTTATTTGAAATGAACGAATTTACTGAGAGATCAATATGATCATAAGAACTTGATGTTGTGTGTCTTAACTAAGACATTACTAAAGGTAATTAGCCTTCTTGTATTTCATAACTTACAAGTGACGGCGTCCCATCAGACCTCTATCACACAGATAGGTGGTCCTTGTGGCCCCTATAGTATAGGGTTGTTCGTCTCAGTGGAATTTGAGAAGTATGAAAGAAATTCAAAGTTGAGTTAATAATTATCGTCGTTATGACAAATAATTTCTCAGATGGACACCTTGGATCAAAAGTAAACAGGTTCCAAGGGTGCGATTTCCAAAGAAAAGAATAACCAGAGAATACTGGTATTTAACACGGATGTGGTGCTATATCACCATTAAATTACCCACTATTGAAGGAAAGTGGGGGTTTTAAATAACATCATTCACCAGGGCTTTGAAAACCTATAAGCAGGTATTATGACGACCTCTGGCACAATTGAAACTAATTGTGAATTAACACAAGAGTCATAAAATACTTCGAAGAGGAACTGTTCCCTTTCTCAATTCTCTCTTGGAGAGATGTCAAGATAGATCATATATTTAGGGATGATCAACATAATTTACAAATGGGGAGGGTACTGCCAAGGTCTCTACGGAGGCCGGATATGTCGGCTCCTCCGACGGATAATCGTTCGATTTATAAAGCTTTTCTTTTCTATACGCCCTAAGGTGTTTGATACTTACGTTATCGTTGACTCGTAACAGTCGCTAAGGATTCAATCCAACAATAGTTACAATCGCGAGAAGTTCTATTCGACTAGGCGCAAGCACCGCAAGCAAGCGTTGGTTCTTTCAGGAAGTTCTCAACACTATTGTCACCCATAACAACGACGAATTCCACATGTCGAACGTGCGGTAATCCGGAAGATCGTTTAGAAACTACAGTCTTCAACCCGATTAAGCGTACCCCTGGCAACATTGCAGCTTTACATTGAAGTCAATCACCTGCTTTCTTAGTCCGTCTTGATTCTCAAAGTAAATCTCGTTCGAGGTATCAAAATTCCTTAGTACCGTAGGAAACACCGTCCTTGGTGGAATCACTGTTCATGGGGAATTTAAATGCCGTAGCTAAGGCAATGTCTCCATTAATCAAGGTAACTAAGTACCCTTAATCATACACGAACTCCGAACATCTCAGTCCTTACGTATGCTGCCCCTCCCAGGCAACTACAACCGACTACAAGTAATAGGTCTTGTTCAAGTTGAATCAATCCCCCGGTATTGGCTATACTGCCTCTACCTCATCTGCTTTGGAGGTTTTACTCCACCTCCCTTGTCATATTTCCTGAGGAATCACGAATGATTCCCAACTCTTATCTCATCATTTAGTTGACCTTTGAAGGTTCGTCCGGTCCTAACATAGGACCTCAAGTAACATACTACATCTCTATTAACCAGTACGTTCTCTATGAGATTCTTATCTTGACCAACTATGGGTCCTCCTCTAGATCCTCCTATGAATTTTACTTTATCGGGTCTCCGTCCATCTCAAGGAGCCCAGCATCAAATGCCTACTCGAAGGCCTCGGGATCTGGTCTCTCAGAACCCCATCCACCTACAACTCATACGAGTCGAGGTTACTAACCATGAAGTCCTAAGCATGGTCTCTCAGAAGAAGTCCCCTCTTGGGCTTCATCTCCAACAGTCGGGGTTATGTCTTCTAACCCGACTACGAACTCTACTCGAGCTCTAGTTATTATTATTACTCTTAAGGGTATTGTAAGACTCAATCTCCTATCGTTTCTGAGAACTGTAACCTAACTCTCTGATACCATTTCTGTAACAGCCCCAAATCCGGGGTCTAGGATTTAGAGTAGTCACGATCCATTTACTTCTTGTCTTACCTGTATTCCTTCACAATGTACCTGATTCAACAACTTATGACCCCACAATTTATATCTCACACACACACACACACAGGTTAGAGTCTCAGAAACGACACAATACACAACTGCGGAATAAACAACTTTTATTACAATACCCAATTGTCTTACAAAATCTGTTATTGAAACAATATCTAGGAAATGGTACAATTCCAACTCAGACTTCGGATAATTACAATCTTCTCCTACCATCTATATCTGTACATAATTTAAATACCACCAGCTGCAGCCTGATCCGACTGGTTCGTACTACTCTTGGGATCACTGCGAGAAACTGTCTATGGAAGACTCCTGATTTGTGTCCTTGACATCCTGCTTCCCTGATCTATGATATATAAAACAATAGCAAGAGTGAGCAAATAGCTCAGCAAGGAAATGAAAGCATGGCATAACTCTGCCTATGACTTAACCCAGAATAAAGCGGGTATAAGACAATATTTGTCAAAATAACTCTTTATCGAGAGTATTTCCTCAATGGAATGTATTTCAAAATAGTACTCTCATAGTACTTTAATTATCTTTTCATAATATCTCTGCAACCTTTATTATACTATTGAACCAAGTTCTAGTATATTATAAAAGGATGAGGTTTCAAAGTAAACCAATATAACCTTTTCATAGAAAAGAAATATCTGCTATATAAGTATAAGCAGAATATCAACATATAACTTAAAAGATGAAGTTATGATGTGATTCAATATCAACAACCCCCTTACCATAACCCCCGTTATGTAAGGTATCCACAGAGTCATATAAAAGATGCAGTTACAAGGGAATTCATTGTAACCTCAGTTCTTGAACACTTTTCAAAACCTTGCTAACATGATCGTTATGTTTCTTGATCCATGTTGCAGAAAATATCCAAATTGGATGATTGAACTAATACCGGAGTACGTCGCGCAGAAGCCACACCCTTATGATGATCAGTCACAGGTTGTGCATCTCAGAATTTGTTTCTCTACATGTAGAAGGAAGAAAGCATGGGTACCCCCCATATTCCAGATCTCCCGGCCAACGGTTGGGCATAGACGGGACCGGCGCCACTCGGACCCTGAGTAAAGGATGGACTGTCCCACAGCCTCTTACACAATACTCCTAGTTCGACAGTATCCATGACTCTGAAACGTAAAGCTTGTCCTCCTTTCCCCAAGTTTAATACTTGTTAATAGGACTTCACAAAGAAGCCGTATCAGGTTGGAAAGGGGAGTTCACCAATATTTCCCAAGCAGTGCTTGTTAATGGATTTCAAACTTGATACCCGAATACTTCTCGAGTGATTTGAAGAAGTATCAATGTTGTTTACAACTTACAGTCCGAGGACTGTGAATGAGAAAGGGATTCTTATAAAAGTTATGACCGGGGAGTCAATTACAAATAACAGCTTCCAAGTAAGGTTCCCTATATTTTGAAAGTTTGAGCGAACATTTAAATCTTCTTAGAAGATAGATTTAAATGAAGAACATAGGATTTGGGGAACCTCTCCTTGATAATATAGCTTTAATAAAGCTTTAGAAATCTCCTTCATAATTATTGAAGGTCAAAGATAAATTTTAAATAAGATAAACTATCTTTAAAACTGATTAAAAGTAATTAATAAATATTCGAAGAATATTTATTAATTAAATAATATTTAAGGGAATAGTCTTAAACAAAATAATATTCGAAATAATATTCGCTTCATGATTAAACCTTGAACGAATATTCAAATAATATTTATTAAAATAAATAACTTCAAATGAATATTTAAATTAATATTCATTTCAATAAATGGTATTTAAGTGAATATTCAAAAGTAATATTCACTAAATAAATAATCCTTAAATGAATATTTGAAAATAATATTCATTAAATCAATAATCTTAAATGAATATTCAAAATAATATTCATTTAAATAATTAAACTCTTAATGAATATATAAAAATAATATTCATTAAACTTAATAATATTAATTCGATATATTCTGAAAATATATCTCCAAAAGTATACGAAATACCGACTCCCGGTCTTTTACGAAAGATAAGACACGTACGCCCTTCGCTAAGGGTGATAATTAATAATCCGACTTATAACTGATATCCCCATATCTAGCTTATAAGCCGACTCCCAATTCATTTCCAAGTGATAAATACTTTCTGGAAATATAATAATGGTTAATCATAACATTCCTCAAAGTACATAGTAATCTGTCGCTGGAATCCCTCCGGGTTTCCACGACTATCTATATAACAGAAACTACCGACTCCCGGTCTAGAGTCGAAATAATGAATATGCTCTTATCTATAGAGCCACAAGGTATACCGGTTTGTATATATACTATATCTCAAAAGATTATATACAATCCGAAGTTAACTTTTACAACAAGTATATATCGCAAAACTATGCAAATCTAAGCATGGTAGCAGCAGTATTATAATCAATACTTCAAAGTATAGATTTAGAAATCTTGCCTGATGCTCGATAAGTGGTAGGGGCTCGTGACGATGTCGGGCAATCTAGACAAAGTCAAAAAGAACGTACGATTAATCCCCTAGATAATCCACTTAATATCGAAAGCATAAACACGTACGCGGATCGCAACTAAGGCATTTATTAACTCGCTTTAGGCTCATACTAAGTCCATGTCGATCGACAAATACTTAGGTCGAAGGTTCATTTTAGAAATCGGATCTCGTTCGTCCGTTTCACTAAGTGGTTTTTAGAGTTATCGTTAGGTGCTCCTCTAAGGGGTTCCTTCGCACTTAACCTTGATTCGAACATTTTTATAAAATCCAAAAATAATTCTTTTGACACGAGGTCTTCTCTCATATCTTCATTATGACCTCTAGTATTTAATTGCCAAGATTCGCAACCGAATTTCTTGTTTTAAAGGGGTTCAATTGGAGTTACGAATTCATGCGTACGTTTACGAACCGCTTTTACGAATTTTACCATAACGACTAAACCGTAAATCAGAATGCTACGATTCTTGCGCCAAAATGATCTATGATTAAAAACCTACAAGTATGGGTCGAGTGTTCGACTTGGTCAGAAGTTTTATGGTTCGGTGATATTCCATTTTTACGGGTTAATGAAATTTCGCCATTACGACGGCTATAACTCGGATATTTCCAAATTAAAATCCTCCAAATAATCAATCAATCTACCACCAATACTCATGGACACTATTCATCATCCCTACCACTGCCTAAACTGATCTTGGGGTTCCAAATCATATTTTTCTATTTTTATAACATTCATACAACATACATGCTCTTAATCATGCATACCACTCAAAAACTCATCCAAAACTCACATAAAACACATGATCTAACCAAGGGGGTTTAAGTGTTATACCTCCATTCGAAGCTTAGGGATGGTGTTAAGGCCTCACAAGACTAGATCCTTGCTTAGAACATCCATTGGAAGCTATATCATCAAGAACACAAAACATGAAAATCATAAGTTTACTATTCATCAAGAACATAGAAACTTGAAAAATCCAAATGAAAATCTTCCACTTACCCTTTGGTCTTCAAACTTTTAGGGGATCTTAGTTATGAAATATAGAAGCTATGAGAATTTTCTTGTGAATTTAGAAGGGTTAGAGCTTGGGTGTTGAAAATTTTTACTATTCATCATCTTGTTTTCTCAAGAAAACCGAATGTAGTATTGGTTAGTGGTGGTGATGTTTGTTTTGTATTTGTCTTGTATAATTCATGTATCCAACCTTTATTCAACCTCATCTTCTTTGCCATGAGGTGTCACCTCCTCATTGGCCCTTTCTAGATTGCCTTATCCTCAGAAAATGCAACTAGGTACTCATCTCTTGCATTCTTGCACTTAAGTCCTTGGTAAATTGCATTTGGATGCAAGATATTTTCATAAAGTGCTTATGTCATGTTCCACTAACTTATATTGGATGCATCCTTGATTGCTCGTACGTTTCTTTGTCCGGTTATTGCTCAATTTCGTGGATCGTTCGAAGAATAACTAAGTAGGTTTACCGCTAGGGTTTACCGGGAAACTTCTTGGTATTTATAATACCTTCCTCAATTCTCATTATAATCCTCTTGATGACCATGTAGGATATTTAATCTTGATATGAACTTAATCCGTAATCCAGGATTCGTTCGCTTTACTGATGAATCTCGTTATAACGTTTCAGCGGTTTCTAGAACACTTGGTTCACTGTCTTAGTGGCTTCCGCTCTTTGTTCGTAAATCAAATATAATAAAATCCTAAAATATCAAATTCTCAAAGTTAATATCTCAATTCTTGGATTATAATAATACATAATCCACTGCCCGGTCAAATATTACACCGGAATAGAATTTGGAATTTCTGAATTCCGATCGTCTTTGCATACACTTATTTCCTCCGCGTATTACTAATATGACTTCGAAACGTCCATATCACGTCCCGTACATAGGGTGGCGTGAAAAGTTTTCCAACTTACAAAATCACTATTCATCCACCAAATTACTATGCACGCACGGGAAACACTATGCACGTACGGGAAACACTATGCACGTATGGGAAACACTATGCACGTATCATTTCCCTTCAAGGATCCATTAGTTCAATTCCTGGACGATAGAATATTCTTATCTATGTCCTCCAACATCGGATTACTCTATTCTGACAATATACAACTGAATCAGGATCATCGTCCAAAGCAATACCCATGCATTACAACCATTGTTCTTTGGAATCACCACTCACTCATGTACTTAATCATAATAAGAAAAATTTTAAATTCTATCGAAAATTCGGGTTATTACAGTTGGCACACATGATTTTCTCAAACCTAGAAAGATTTTTTCTTGTCCATATTTTTTCATATCATGTCCCTATGAGTTTCTAGAATAGTATGAGATTTTATTTCGCTCCGTTCTGAACCGAATCGGACCCGATATGAACCGATTTTACGGGAACTGGGTTTTCTTGTAAACTTCAAATTGGGTAGGCACACATGATTTTCTCAAACCTAGAAAGATTTTTTCTTGTCCATATTTTTTCATATCATGTCCCTATGAGTTTCTAGAATATGATGAGATTTTATTTCGCTCCGTTCTGGACCGAATCGGACCCGATATGAACCGATTTTACGGGAACTGGGTTTTCCGATTAACTTCAAAGTGGTTGGCACACATGATTTTCTCAAACCTAGAAAGATTTTTTCTTGTCCATATTTTTTCATATCATGTCCCTATGAGTTTCTAGAATATGATGAGATTTTATTTACCTCCGTTCTGAACCGAATCGGACCCGATATGACCCGATTTTACGGGAACTGGGTTTTCCGATTAACTTCAAAGTGGTTGGCACACATGATTTTCTCAAACCTAGAAAGATTTTTTCTTGTCCATATTTTTTCATATCATGTCCCTATGAGTTTCTAGAATATGATGAGATTTTATTTCGCTCCGTTCTGAACCGAATCGGACCCGATATGAACCGATTTTACGGGAACTGGGTTTTCTTGTAAACTTCAAATTGGGTAGGCACACATGATTTTCTCAAACCTAGAAAGATTTTTTCTTGTCCATATTTTTTCATATCATGTCCCTATGAGTTTCTAGAATATGATGAGATTTTATTTCGCTCCGTTCTGAACCGAATCGGACCCGATATGAACCGATTTTACGGGAACTGGGTTTTCCGATTAACTTCAAAGTGGTTGGCACACATGATTTTCTCAAACCTAGAAAGATTTTTTCTTGTCCATATTTTTTCATATCATGTCCCTATGAGTTTCTAGAATAGTATGAGATTTTATTTCTCTCCGTTCTGAACCGAATCGGACCCGATATGAACCGATTTTACGGGAACTGGGTTTTCCGATTAACTTCAAAGTGGTTGGCACACATGATTTTCTCAAACCTAGAAAGATTTTTTCTTGTCCATATTTTTTCATATCATGTCCCTATGAGTTTCTAGAATATGATGAGATTTTATTTACCTCCGTTCTGAACCGAATCGGACCCGATATGACCCGATTTTACGGGAACTGGGTTTTCCGATTAACTTCAAAGTGGTTGGCACACATGATTTTCTCAAACCTAGAAAGATTTTTTCTTGTCCATATTTTTTCATATCATGTCCCTATGAGTTTCTAGAATAGTATGAGATTTTATTTCGCTCCGTTCTGAACCGAATCGGACCCGATATGAACCGATTTTACGGGAACTGGGTTTTCTTGTAAACTTCAAATTGGGTAGGCACACATGATTTTCTCAAACCTAGAAAGATTTTTTCTTGTCCATATTTTTTCATATCATGTCCCTATGAGTTTCTAGAATATGATGAGATTTTATTTCGCTCCGTTCTGGACCGAATCGGACCCGATATGAACCGATTTTACGGGAACTGGGTTTTCCGATTAACTTCAAAGTGGTTGGCACACATGATTTTCTCAAACCTAGAAAGATTTTTTCTTGTCCATATTTTTTCATATCATGTCCCTATGAGTTTCTAGAATATGATGAGATTTTATTTACCTCCGTTCTGAACCGAATCGGACCCGATATGACCCGATTTTACGGGAACTGGGTTTTCCGATTAACTTCAAAGTGGTTGGCACACATGATTTTCTCAAACCTAGAAAGATTTTTTCTTGTCCATATTTTTTCATATCATGTCCCTATGAGTTTCTAGAATATGATGAGATTTTATTTACCTCCGTTCTGAACCGAATCGGACCCGATATGACCCGATTTTACGGGAACTGGGTTTTCCGATTAACTTCAAAGTGGTTGGCACACATGATTTTCTCAAACCTAGAAAGATTTTTTCTTGTCCATATTTTTTCATATCATGACCCTATGAGTTTCTAGAATATGATGAGATTTTATTTCGCTCCGTTCTGAACCGAATCGGACCCGATATGAACCGATTTTACGGGAACTGGGTTTTCTTGTAAACTTCAAATTGGGTAGGCACACATGATTTTCTCAAACCTAGAAAGATTTTTTCTTGTCCATATTTTTTCATATCATGTCCCTATGAGTTTCTAGAATATGATGAGATTTTATTTCGCTCCGTTCTGAACCGAATCGGACCCGATATGAACCGATTTTACGGGAACTGGGTTTTCCGATTAACTTCAAAGTGGTTGGCACACATGATTTTCTCAAACCTAGAAAGATTTTTTCTTGTCCATATTTTTTCATATCATGTCCCTATGAGTTTCTAGAATATGATGAGATTTTATTTCGCTCCGTTCTGAACCGAATCGGACCCGATATGAACCGATTTTACGGGAACTGGGTTTTCCGATTAACTTCAAAGTGGTTGGCACACATGATTTTCTCAAACCTAGAAAGATTTTTTCTTGTCCATATTTTTTCATATCATGTCCCTATGAGTTTCTAGAATAGTATGAGATTTTATTTCGCTCCGTTCTGAACCGAATCGGACCCGATATGAACCGATTTTACGGGAACTGGGTTTTCTTGTAAACTTCAAATTGGGTAGGCACACATGATTTTCTCAAACCTAGAAAGATTTTTTCTTGTCCATATTTTTTCATATCATGTCCCTATGAGTTTCTAGAATATGATGAGATTTTATTTCGCTCCGTTCTGGACCGAATCGGACCCGATATGAACCGATTTTACGGGAACTGGGTTTTCCGATTAACTTCAAAGTGGTTGGCACACATGATTTTCTCAAACCTAGAAAGATTTTTTCTTGTCCATATTTTTTCATATCATGTCCCTATGAGTTTCTAGAATATGATGAGATTTTATTTACCTCCGTTCTGAACCGAATCGGACCCGATATGACCCGATTTTACGGGAACTGGGTTTTCCGATTAACTTCAAAGTGGTTGGCACACATGATTTTCTCAAACCTAGAAAGATTTTTTCTTGTCCATATTTTTTCATATCATGTCCCTATGAGTTTCTAGAATATGATGAGATTTTATTTACCTCCGTTCTGAACCGAATCGGACCCGATATGACCCGATTTTACGGGAACTGGGTTTTCCGATTAACTTCAAAGTGGTTGGCACACATGATTTTCTCAAACCTAGAAAGATTTTTTCTTGTCCATATTTTTTCATATCATGACCCTATGAGTTTCTAGAATATGATGAGATTTTATTTCGCTCCGTTCTGAACCGAATCGGACCCGATATGAACCGATTTTACGGGAACTGGGTTTTCTTGTAAACTTCAAATTGGGTAGGCACACATGATTTTCTCAAACCTAGAAAGATTTTTTCTTGTCCATATTTTTTCATATCATGTCCCTATGAGTTTCTAGAATATGATGAGATTTTATTTCGCTCCGTTCTGAACCGAATCGGACCCGATATGAACCGATTTTACGGGAACTGGGTTTTCCGATTAACTTCAAAGTGGTTGGCACACATGATTTTCTCAAACCTAGAAAGATTTTTTCTTGTCCATATTTTTTCATATCATGTCCCTATGAGTTTCTAGAATATGATGAGATTTTATTTCGCTCCGTTCTGAACCGAATCGGACCCGATATGAACCGATTTTACGGGAACTGGGTTTTCCGATTAACTTCAAAGTGGTTGGCACACATGATTTTCTCAAACCTAGAAAGATTTTTTCTTGTCCATATTTTTTCATATCATGTCCCTATGAGTTTCTAGAATATGATGAGATTTTATTTCGCTCCGTTCTGAACCGAATCGGACCCGATATGAACCGATTTTACGGGAACTGGGTTTTCCGATTAACTTCAAAGTGGTTGGCACACATGATTTTCTCAAACCTAGAAAGTTTTTTTCTTGTCCATATTTTTTCATATCATGTCCCTATGAGTTTCTAGAATATGATGAGATTTTATTTCTCTCCGTTCTGAACCGAATCGGACCCGATATGAACCGATTTTACGGGAACTGGGTTTTCCGATTAACTTCAAAGTGGTTGGCACACATGATTTTCTCAAACCTAGAAAGATTTTTTCTTGTCCATATTTTTTCATATCATGTCCCTATGAGTTTCTAGAATATGATGAGATTTTATTTACCTCCGTTCTGAACCGAATCGGACCCGATATGACCCGATTTTACGGGAACTGGGTTTTCCGATTAACTTCAAAGTGGTTGGCACACATGATTTTCTCAAACCTAGAAAGATTTTTTCTTGTCCATATTTTTTCATATCATGACCCTATGAGTTTCTAGAATATGATGAGATTTTATTTCGCTCCGTTCTGAACCGAATCGGACCCGATATGAACCGATTTTACGGGAACTGGGTTTTCTTGTAAACTTCAAATTGGGTAGGCACACATGATTTTCTCAAACCTAGAAAGATTTTTTCTTGTCCATATTTTTTCATATCATGTCCCTATGAGTTTCTAGAATATGATGAGATTTTATTTCGCTCCGTTCTGAACCGAATCGGACCCGATATGAACCGATTTTACGGGAACTGGGTTTTCCGATTAACTTCAAAGTGGTTGGCACACATGATTTTCTCAAACCTAGAAAGATTTTTTCTTGTCCATATTTTTTCATATCATGTCCCTATGAGTTTCTAGAATATGATGAGATTTTATTTCGCTCCGTTCTGAACCGAATCGGACCCGATATGAACCGATTTTACGGGAACTGGGTTTTCCGATTAACTTCAAAGTGGTTGGCACACATGATTTTCTCAAACCTAGAAAGATTTTTTCTTGTCCATATTTTTTCATATCATGTCCCTATGAGTTTCTAGAATATGATGAGATTTTATTTCGCTCCGTTCTGAACCGAATCGGACCCGATATGAACCGATTTTACGGGAACTGGGTTTTCCGATTAACTTCAAAGTGGTTGGCACACATGATTTTCTCAAACCTAGAAAGTTTTTTTCTTGTCCATATTTTTTCATATCATGTCCCTATGAGTTTCTAGAATATGATGAGATTTTATTTCTCTCCGTTCTGAACCGAATCGGACCCGATATGAACCGATTTTACGGGAACTGGGTTTTCCGATTAACTTCAAAGTGGTTGGCACACATGATTTTCTCAAACCTAGAAAGATTTTTTCTTGTCCATATTTTTTCATATCATGTCCCTATGAGTTTCTAGAATATGATGAGATTTTATTTACCTCCGTTCTGAACCGAATCGGACCCGATATGACCCGATTTTACGGGAACTGGGTTTTCCGATTAACTTCAAAGTGGTTGGCACACATGATTTTCTCAAACCTAGAAAGATTTTTTCTTGTCCATATTTTTTCATATCATGACCCTATGAGTTTCTAGAATATGATGAGATTTTATTTCGCTCCGTTCTGAACCGAATCGGACCCGATATGAACCGATTTTACGGGAACTGGGTTTTCTTGTAAACTTTAAATTGGGTAGGCACACATGATTTTCTCAAACCTAGAAAGATTTTTTCTTGTCCATATTTTTTCATATCATGTCCCTATGAGTTTCTAGAATATGATGAGATTTTATTTCGCTCCGTTCTGGACCGAATCGGACCCGATATGAACCGATTTTACGGGAACTGGGTTTTCCGATTAACTTCAAAGTGGTTGGCACACATGATTTTCTCAAACCTAGAAAGATTTTTTCTTGTCCATATTTTTTCATATCATGTCCCTATGAGTTTCTAGAATATGATGAGATTTTATTTCGCTCCGTTCTGAACCGAATCGGACCCGATATGAACCGATTTTACGGGAACTGGGTTTTCCGATTAACTTCAAAGTGGTTGGCACACATGATTTTCTCAAACCTAGAAAGATTTTTTCTTGTCCATATTTTTTCATATCATGTCCCTATGAGTTTCTAGAATATGATGAGATTTTATTTCGCTCCGTTCTGAACCGAATCGGACCCGATATGAACCGATTTTACGGGAACTGGGTTTTCCGATTAACTTCAAAGTGGTTGGCACACATGATTTTCTCAAACCTAGAAAGATTTTTTCTTGTCCATATTTTTTCATATCATGTCCCTATGAGTTTCTAGAATATGATGAGATTTTATTTACCTCCGTTCTGAACCGAATCGGACCCGATATGACCCGATTTTACGGGAACTGGGTTTTCCGATTAACTTCAAAGTGGTTGGCACACATGATTTTCTCAAACCTAGAAAGATTTTTTCTTGTCCATATTTTTTCATATCATGACCCTATGAGTTTCTAGAATATGATGAGATTTTATTTCGCTCCGTTCTGAACCGAATCGGACCCGATATGAACCGATTTTACGGGAACTGGGTTTTCTTGTAAACTTTAAATTGGGTAGGCACACATGATTTTCTCAAACCTAGAAAGATTTTTTCTTGTCCATATTTTTTCATATCATGTCCCTATGAGTTTCTAGAATATGATGAGATTTTATTTCGCTCCGTTCTGAACCGAATCGGACCCGATATGACCCGATTTTACGGGAACTGGGTTTTCCGATTAACTTCAAAGTGGTTGGCACACATGATTTTCTCAAACCTAGAAAGATTTTTTCTTGTCCATATTTTTTCATATCATGTCCCTATGAGTTTCTAGAATATGATGAGATTTTATTTACCTCCGTTCTGAACCGAATCGGACCCGATATGACCCGATTTTACGGGAACTGGGTTTTCCGATTAACTTCAAAGTGGTTGGCACACATGATTTTCTCAAACCTAGAAAGATTTTTTCTTGTCCATATTTTTTCATATCATGACCCTATGAGTTTCTAGAATATGATGAGATTTTATTTCGCTCCGTTCTGAACCGAATCGGACCCGATATGAACCGATTTTACGGGAACTGGGTTTTCTTGTAAACTTTAAATTGGGTAGGCACACATGATTTTCTCAAACCTAGAAAGATTTTTTCTTGTCCATATTTTTTCATATCATGTCCCTATGAGTTTCTAGAATATGATGAGATTTTATTTCGCTCCGTTCTGAACCGAATCGGACCCGATATGACCCGATTTTACGGGAACTGGGTTTTCCGATTAACTTCAAAGTGGTTGGCACACATGATTTTCTCAAACCTAGAAAGATTTTTTCTTGTCCATATTTTTTCATATCATGTCCCTATGAGTTTCTAGAATATGATGAGATTTTATTTACCTCCGTTCTGAACCGAATCGGACCCGATATGACCCGATTTTACGGGAACTGGGTTTTCCGATTAACTTCAAAGTGGTTGGCACACATGATTTTCTCAAACCTAGAAAGATTTTTTCTTGTCCATATTTTTTCATATCATGACCCTATGAGTTTCTTAGAATATGATGAGATTTTATTTCGCTCCGTTCTGGACCGAATCGGACCCGATATGAACCGATTTTACGGGAACTGGGTTTTCCGATTAACTTCAAAGTGGTTGGCACACATGATTTTCTCAAACCTAGAAAGATTTTTTCTTGTCCATATTTTTTCATATCATGTCCCTATGAGTTTCTAGAATATGATGAGATTTTATTTCGCTCCGTTCTGGACCGAATCGGACCCGATATGAACCGATTTTACGGGAACTGGGTTTTCCGATTAACTTCAAAGTGGTTGGCACACATGATTTTCTCAAACCTAGAAAGATTTTTTCTTGTCCATATTTTTTCATATCATGTCCCTATGAGTTTCTAGAATATGATGAGATTTTATTTCGCTCCGTTCTGAACCGAATCGGACCCGATATGAACCGATTTTACGGGAACTGGGTTTTCCGATTAACTTCAAAGTGGTTGGCACACATGATTTTCTCAAACCTAGAAAGATTTTTTCTTGTCCATATTTTTTCATATCATGTCCCTATGAGTTTCTAGAATATGATGAGATTTTATTTCGCTCCGTTCTGAACCGAATCGGACCCGATATGAACCGATTTTACAGGAACTGGGTTTTCCGATTAACTTCAAAGTGGTTGGCACACATGATTTTCTCAAACCTAGAAAGATTTTTTCTTGTCCATATTTTTTCATATCATGTCCCTATGAGTTTCTAGAATATGATGAGATTTTATTTACCTCCGTTCTGAACCGAATCGGACCCGATATGACCCGATTTTACGGGAACTGGGTTTTCCGATTAACTTCAAAGTGGTTGGCACACATGATTTTCTCAAACCTAGAAAGATTTTTTCTTGTCCATATTTTTTCATATCATGACCCTATGAGTTTCTAGAATATGATGAGATTTTATTTCGCTCCGTTCTGAACCGAATCGGACCCGATATGAACCGATTTTACGGGAACTGGGTTTTCTTGTAAACTTTAAATTGGGTAGGCACACATGATTTTCTCAAACCTAGAAAGATTTTTTCTTGTCCATATTTTTTCATATCATGTCCCTATGAGTTTCTAGAATATGATGAGATTTTATTTCGCTCCGTTCTGAACCGAATCGGACCCGATATGACCCGATTTTACGGGAACTGGGTTTTCCGATTAACTTCAAAGTGGTTGGCACACATGATTTTCTCAAACCTAGAAAGATTTTTTCTTGTCCATATTTTTTCATATCATGTCCCTATGAGTTTCTAGAATATGATGAGATTTTATTTACCTCCGTTCTGAACCGAATCGGACCCGATATGACCCGATTTTACGGGAACTGGGTTTTCCGATTAACTTCAAAGTGGTTGGCACACATGATTTTCTCAAACCTAGAAAGATTTTTTCTTGTCCATATTTTTTCATATCATGACCCTATGAGTTTCTAGAATATGATGAGATTTTATTTCGCTCCGTTCTGAACCGAATCGGACCCGATATGAACCGATTTTACGGGAACTGGGTTTTCTTGTAAACTTTAAATTGGGTAGGCACACATGATTTTCTCAAACCTAGAAAGATTTTTTCTTGTCCATATTTTTTCATATCATGTCCCTATGAGTTTCTAGAATATGATGAGATTTTATTTCGCTCCGTTCTGAACCGAATCGGACCCGATATGACCCGATTTTACGGGAACTGGGTTTTCCGATTAACTTCAAAGTGGTTGGCACACATGATTTTCTCAAACCTAGAAAGATTTTTTCTTGTCCATATTTTTTCATATCATGTCCCTATGAGTTTCTAGAATATGATGAGATTTTATTTACCTCCGTTCTGAACCGAATCGGACCCGATATGACCCGATTTTACGGGAACTGGGTTTTCCGATTAACTTCAAAGTGGTTGGCACACATGATTTTCTCAAACCTAGAAAGATTTTTTCTTGTCCATATTTTTTCATATCATGACCCTATGAGTTTCTTAGAATATGATGAGATTTTATTTCGCTCCGTTCTGAACCGAATCAGACCCGATATGAACCGATTTTACGGGAACTGGATTTTCCGATTAACTTCAAAGTGGTTGGCACACATGAGTTTCTCAAACCTAGAAAGATTTTTTCTTGTCCATATTTTTTCATAACATGTCCCTATGAGTTTCTAGAATATGATGAGATTTTATTTCGCTCCGTTCTGAACCGAATCGGACCCGATATGAACCGATTTTACGGGAACTGGGTTTTCCGATTAACTTCAAAGTGGTTGGCACACATGATTTTCTCAAACCTAGAAAGATTTTTTCTTGTCCATATTTTTTCATATCATGTCCCTATGAGTTTCTAGAATATGATGAGATTTTATTTCGCTCCGTTCTGAACCGAATCGGACCCGATATGAACCGATTTTACGGGAACTGGGTTTTCCGATTAACTTCAAAGTGGTTGGCACACATGATTTTCTCAAACCTAGAAAGATTTTTTCTTGTCCATATTTTTTCATATCATGTCCCTATGAGTTTCTAGAATATGATGAGATTTTATTTCGCTCCGTTCTGAACCGAATCGGACCCGATATGAACCGATTTTACGGGAACTGGGTTTTCCGATTAACTTCAAAGTGGTTGGCACACATGATTTTCTCAAACCTAGAAAGATTTTTTCTTGTCAATATTTTTTCATATCATGTCCCTATGAGTTTCTAGAATATGATGAGATTTTATTTACCTCCGTTCTGAACCGAATCGGACCCGATATGACCCGATTTTACGGGAACTGGGTTTTCCGATTAACTTCAAAGTGGTTGGCACACATGATTTTCTCAAACCTAGAAAGATTTTTTCTTGTCCATATTTTTTCATATCATGACCCTATGAGTTTCTAGAATATGATGAGATTTTATTTCGCTCCGTTCTGAACCGAATCGGACCCGATATGAACCGATTTTACGGGAACTGGGTTTTCTTGTAAACTTTAAATTGGGTAGGCACACATGATTTTCTCAAACCTAGAAAGATTTTTTCTTGTCCATATTTTTTCATATCATGTCCCTATGAGTTTCTAGAATATGATGAGATTTTATTTCGCTCCGTTCTGAACCGAATCGGACCCGATATGACCCGATTTTACGGGAACTGGGTTTTCCGATTAACTTCAAAGTGGTTGGCACACATGATTTTCTCAAACCTAGAAAGATTTTTTCTTGTCCATATTTTTTCATATCATGTCCCTATGAGTTTCTAGAATATGATGAGATTTTATTTACCTCCGTTCTGAACCGAATCGGACCCGATATGACCCGATTTTACGGGAACTGGGTTTTCCGATTAACTTCAAAGTGGTTGGCACACATGATTTTCTCAAACCTAGAAAGATTTTTTCTTGTCCATATTTTTTCATATCATGACCCTATGAGTTTCTAGAATATGATGAGATTTTATTTCGCTCCGTTCTGAACCGAATCGGACCCGATATGAACCGATTTTACGGGAACTGGGTTTTCTTGTAAACTTTAAATTGGGTAGGCACACATGATTTTCTCAAACCTAGAAAGATTTTTTCTTGTCCATATTTTTTCATATCATGTCCCTATGAGTTTCTAGAATATGATGAGATTTTATTTCGCTCCGTTCTGAACCGAATCGGACCCGATATGACCCGATTTTACGGGAACTGGGTTTTCCGATTAACTTCAAAGTGGTTGGCACACATGATTTTCTCAAACCTAGAAAGATTTTTTCTTGTCCATATTTTTTCATATCATGTCCCTATGAGTTTCTAGAATATGATGAGATTTTATTTACCTCCGTTCTGAACCGAATCGGACCCGATATGACCCGATTTTACGGGAACTGGGTTTTCCGATTAACTTCAAAGTGGTTGGCACACATGATTTTCTCAAACCTAGAAAGATTTTTTCTTGTCCATATTTTTTCATATCATGACCCTATGAGTTTCTTAGAATATGATGAGATTTTATTTCGCTCCGTTCTGAACCGAATCAGACCCGATATGAACCGATTTTACGGGAACTGGATTTTCCGATTAACTTCAAAGTGGTTGGCACACATGAGTTTCTCAAACCTAGAAAGATTTTTTCTTGTCCATATTTTTTCATAACATGTCCCTATGAGTTTCTAGAATATGATGAGATTTTATTTCGCTCCGTTCTGAACCGAATCGGACCCGATATGAACCGATTTTACGGGAACTGGGTTTTCCGATTAACTTCAAAGTGGTTGGCACACATGATTTTCTCAAACCTAGAAAGATTTTTTCTTGTCCATATTTTTTCATATCATGTCCCTATGAGTTTCTAGAATATGATGAGATTTTATTTCGCTCCGTTCTGAACCGAATCGGACCCGATATGAACCGATTTTACGGGAACTGGGTTTTCCGATTAACTTCAAAGTGGTTGGCACACATGATTTTCTCAAACCTAGAAAGATTTTTTCTTGTCCATATTTTTTCATATCATGTCCCTATGAGTTTCTAGAATATGATGAGATTTTATTTCGCTCCGTTCTGAACCGAATCGGACCCGATATGAACCGATTTTACGGGAACTGGGTTTTCCGATTAACTTCAAAGTGGTTGGCACACATGATTTTCTCAAACCTAGAAAGTTTTTTTCTTGTCCATATTTTTTCATATCATGTCCCTATGAGTTTCTAGAATATGATGAGATTTTATTTCTCTCCGTTCTGAACCGAATCGGACCCGATATGAACCGATTTTACGGGAACTGGGTTTTCCGATTAACTTCAAAGTGGTTGGAACACATGATTTTCTCAAACCTAGAAAGATTTTTTCTTGTCCATATTTTTTCATATCATGTCCCTATGAGTTTCTAGAATATGATGAGATTTTATTTACCTCCGTTCTGAACCGAATCGGACCCGATATGACCCGATTTTACGGGAACTGGGTTTTCCGATTAACTTCAAAGTGGTTGGCACACATGATTTTCTCAAACCTAGAAAGATTTTTTCTTGTCCATATTTTTTCATATCATGTCCCTATGAGTTTCTAGAATAGTATGAGATTTTATTTCGCTCCGTTCTGAACCGAATCGGACCCGATATGAACCGATTTTACGGGAACTGGGTTTTCTTGTAAACTTCAAATTGGGTAGGCACACATGATTTTCTCAAACCTAGAAAGATTTTTTCTTGTCCATATTTTTTCATATCATGTCCCTATGAGTTTCTAGAATATGATGAGATTTTATTTCGCTCCGTTCTGGACCGAATCGGACCCGATATGAACCGATTTTACGGGAACTGGGTTTTCCGATTAACTTCAAAGTGGTTGGCACACATGATTTTCTCAAACCTAGAAAGATTTTTTCTTGTCCATATTTTTTCATATCATGTCCCTATGAGTTTCTAGAATATGATGAGATTTTATTTACCTCCGTTCTGAACCGAATCGGACCCGATATGACCCGATTTTACGGGAACTGGGTTTTCCGATTAACTTCAAAGTGGTTGGCACACATGATTTTCTCAAACCTAGAAAGATTTTTTCTTGTCCATATTTTTTCATATCATGTCCCTATGAGTTTCTAGAATATGATGAGATTTTATTTACCTCCGTTCTGAACCGAATCGGACCCGATATGACCCGATTTTACGGGAACTGGGTTTTCCGATTAACTTCAAAGTGGTTGGCACACATGATTTTCTCAAACCTAGAAAGATTTTTTCTTGTCCATATTTTTTCATATCATGACCCTATGAGTTTCTAGAATATGATGAGATTTTATTTCGCTCCGTTCTGAACCGAATCGGACCCGATATGAACCGATTTTACGGGAACTGGGTTTTCTTGTAAACTTCAAATTGGGTAGGCACACATGATTTTCTCAAACCTAGAAAGATTTTTTCTTGTCCATATTTTTTCATATCATGTCCCTATGAGTTTCTAGAATATGATGAGATTTTATTTCGCTCCGTTCTGAACCGAATCGGACCCGATATGAACCGATTTTACGGGAACTGGGTTTTCCGATTAACTTCAAAGTGGTTGGCACACATGATTTTCTCAAACCTAGAAAGATTTTTTCTTGTCCATATTTTTTCATATCATGTCCCTATGAGTTTCTAGAATATGATGAGATTTTATTTCGCTCCGTTCTGAACCGAATCGGACCCGATATGAACTGATTTTACGGGAACTGGGTTTTCCGATTAACTTCAAAGTGGTTGGCACACATGATTTTCTCAAACCTAGAAAGTTTTTTTCTTGTCCATATTTTTTCATATCATGTCCCTATGAGTTTCTAGAATATGATGAGATTTTATTTCTCTCCGTTCTGAACCGAATCGGACCCGATATGAACCGATTTTACGGGAACTGGGTTTTCCGATTAACTTCAAAGTGGTTGGAACACATGATTTTCTCAAACCTAGAAAGATTTTTTCTTGTCCATATTTTTTCATATCATGTCCCTATGAGTTTCTAGAATATGATGAGATTTTATTTACCTCCGTTCTGAACCGAATCGGACCCGATATGACCCGATTTTACGGGAACTGGGTTTTCCGATTAACTTCAAAGTGGTTGGCACACATGATTTTCTCAAACCTAGAAAGATTTTTTCTTGTCCATATTTTTTCATATCATGTCCCTATGAGTTTCTAGAATAGTATGAGATTTTATTTCGCTCCGTTCTGAACCGAATCGGACCCGATATGAACCGATTTTACGGGAACTGGGTTTTCTTGTAAACTTCAAATTGGGTAGGCACACATGATTTTCTCAAACCTAGAAAGATTTTTTCTTGTCCATATTTTTTCATATCATGTCCCTATGAGTTTCTAGAATATGATGAGATTTTATTTCGCTCCGTTCTGGACCGAATCGGACCCGATATGAACCGATTTTACGGGAACTGGGTTTTCCGATTAACTTCAAAGTGGTTGGCACACATGATTTTCTCAAACCTAGAAAGATTTTTTCTTGTCCATATTTTTTCATATCATGTCCCTATGAGTTTCTAGAATATGATGAGATTTTATTTACCTCCGTTCTGAACCGAATCGGACCCGATATGACCCGATTTTACGGGAACTGGGTTTTCCGATTAACTTCAAAGTGGTTGGCACACATGATTTTCTCAAACCTAGAAAGATTTTTTCTTGTCCATATTTTTTCATATCATGTCCCTATGAGTTTCTAGAATATGATGAGATTTTATTTACCTCCGTTCTGAACCGAATCGGACCCGATATGACCCGATTTTACGGGAACTGGGTTTTCCGATTAACTTCAAAGTGGTTGGCACACATGATTTTCTCAAACCTAGAAAGATTTTTTCTTGTCCATATTTTTTCATATCATGACCCTATGAGTTTCTAGAATATGATGAGATTTTATTTCGCTCCGTTCTGAACCGAATCGGACCCGATATGAACCGATTTTACGGGAACTGGGTTTTCTTGTAAACTTCAAATTGGGTAGGCACACATGATTTTCTCAAACCTAGAAAGATTTTTTCTTGTCCATATTTTTTCATATCATGTCCCTATGAGTTTCTAGAATATGATGAGATTTTATTTCGCTCCGTTCTGAACCGAATCGGACCCGATATGAACCGATTTTACGGGAACTGGGTTTTCCGATTAACTTCAAAGTGGTTGGCACACATGATTTTCTCAAACCTAGAAAGATTTTTTCTTGTCCATATTTTTTCATATCATGTCCCTATGAGTTTCTAGAATATGATGAGATTTTATTTCGCTCCGTTCTGAACCGAATCGGACCCGATATGAACTGATTTTACGGGAACTGGGTTTTCCGATTAACTTCAAAGTGGTTGGCACACATGATTTTCTCAAACCTAGAAAGTTTTTTTCTTGTCCATATTTTTTCATATCATGTCCCTATGAGTTTCTAGAATATGATGAGATTTTATTTCGCTCCGTTCTGAACCGAATCGGACCCGATATGAACCGATTTTACGGGAACTGGGTTTTCCGATTAACTTCAAAGTGGTTGGCACACATGATTTTCTCAAACCTAGAAAGATTTTTTCTTGTCCATATTTTTTCATATCATGTCCCTATGAGTTTCTAGAATAGTATGAGATTTTATTTCGCTCCGTTCTGAACCGAATCGGACCCGATATGAACCGATTTTACGGGAACTGGGTTTTCTTGTAAACTTCAAATTGGGTAGGCACACATGATTTTCTCAAACCTAGAAAGATTTTTTCTTGTCCATATTTTTTCATATCATGTCCCTATGAGTTTCTAGAATATGATGAGATTTTATTTCGCTCCGTTCTGGACCGAATCGGACCCGATATGAACCGATTTTACGGGAACTGGGTTTTCCGATTAACTTCAAAGTGGTTGGCACACATGATTTTCTCAAACCTAGAAAGATTTTTTCTTGTCCATATTTTTTCATATCATGTCCCTATGAGTTTCTAGAATATGATGAGATTTTATTTACCTCCGTTCTGAACCGAATCGGACCCGATATGACCCGATTTTACGGGAACTGGGTTTTCCGATTAACTTCAAAGTGGTTGGCACACATGATTTTCTCAAACCTAGAAAGATTTTTTCTTGTCCATATTTTTTCATATCATGTCCCTATGAGTTTCTAGAATATGATGAGATTTTATTTCGCTCCGTTCTGAACCGAATCGGACCCGATATGAACCGATTTTACGGGAACTGGGTTTTCCGATTAACTTCAAAGTGGTTGGCACACATGATTTTCTCAAACCTAGAAAGATTTTTTCTTGTCCATATTTTTTCATATCATGTCCCTATGAGTTTCTAGAATATGATGAGATTTTATTTCGCTCCGTTCTGAACCGAATCGGACCCGATATGAACCGATTTTACGGGAACTGGGTTTTCCGATTAACTTCAAAGTGGTTGGCACACATGATTTTCTCAAACCTAGAAAGTTTTTTTCTTGTCCATATTTTTTCATATCATGTCCCTATGAGTTTCTAGAATATGATGAGATTTTATTTCTCTCCGTTCTGAACCGAATCGGACCCGATATGAACCGATTTTACGGGAACTGGGTTTTCCGATTAACTTCAAAGTGGTTGGCACACATGATTTTCTCAAACCTAGAAAGATTTTTTCTTGTCCATATTTTTTCATATCATGTCCCTATGAGTTTCTAGAATATGATGAGATTTTATTTACCTCCGTTCTGAACCGAATCGGACCCGATATGACCCGATTTTACGGGAACTGGGTTTTCCGATTAACTTCAAAGTGGTTGGCACACATGATTTTCTCAAACCTAGAAAGATTTTTTCTTGTCCATATTTTTTCATATCATGTCCCTATGAGTTTCTAGAATAGTATGAGATTTTATTTCGCTCCGTTCTGAACCGAATCGGACCCGATATGAACCGATTTTACGGGAACTGGGTTTTCTTGTAAACTTCAAATTGGGTAGGCACACATGATTTTCTCAAACCTAGAAAGATTTTTTCTTGTCCATATTTTTTCATATCATGTCCCTATGAGTTTCTAGAATAGTATGAGATTTTATTTCGCTCCGTTCTGAACCGAATCGGACCCGATATGAACCGATTTTACGGGAACTGGATTTTCCGATTAACTTCAAAGTGGTTGGCACACATGAGTTTCTCAAACCTAGAAAGATTTTTTCTTGTCCATATTTTTTCATAACATGTCCCTATGAGTTTCTAGAATATGATGAGATTTTATTTCGCTCCGTTCTGAACCGAATCGGACCCGATATGAACCGATTTTACGGGAACTGGGTTTTCCGATTAACTTCAAAGTGGTTGGCACACATGATTTTCTCAAACCTAGAAAGATTTTTTCTTGTCCATATTTTTTCATATCATGTCCCTATGAGTTTCTAGAATATGATGAGATTTTATTTCGCTCCGTTCTGAACCGAATCGGACCCGATATGAACCGATTTTACGGGAACTGGGTTTTCCGATTAACTTCAAAGTGGTTGGCACACATGATTTTCTCAAACCTAGAAAGATTTTTTCTTGTCCATATTTTTTCATATCATGTCCCTATGAGTTTCTAGAATATGATGAGATTTTATTTCGCTCCGTTCTGAACCGAATCGGACCCGATATGAACCGATTTTACGGGAACTGGGTTTTCCGATTAACTTCAAAGTGGTTGGCACACATGATTTTCTCAAACCTAGAAAGTTTTTTTCTTGTCCATATTTTTTCATATCATGTCCCTATGAGTTTCTAGAATATGATGAGATTTTATTTCTCTCCGTTCTGAACCGAATCGGACCCGATATGAACCGATTTTACGGGAACTGGGTTTTCCGATTAACTTCAAAGTGGTTGGAACACATGATTTTCTCAAACCTAGAAAGATTTTTTCTTGTCCATATTTTTTCATATCATGTCCCTATGAGTTTCTAGAATATGATGAGATTTTATTTACCTCCGTTCTGAACCGAATCGGACCCGATATGACCCGATTTTACGGGAACTGGGTTTTCTGATTAACTTCAAAGTGGTTGGCACACATGATTTTCTCAAACCTAGAAAGATTTTTTCTTGTCCATATTTTTTCATATCATGTCCCTATGAGTTTCTAGAATAGTATGAGATTTTATTTCGCTCCGTTCTGAACCGAATCGGACCCGATATGAACCGATTTTACGGGAACTGGATTTTCCGATTAACTTCAAAGTGGTTGGCACACATGAGTTTCTCAAACCTAGAAAGATTTTTTCTTGTCCATATTTTTTCATAACATGTCCCTATGAGTTTCTAGAATATGATGAGATTTTATTTCGCTCCGTTCTGAACCGAATCGGACCCGATATGAACCGATTTTACGGGAACTGGGTTTTCCGATTAACTTCAAAGTGGTTGGCACACATGATTTTCTCAAACCTAGAAAGATTTTTTCTTGTCCATATTTTTTCATATCATGTCCCTATGAGTTTCTAGAATATGATGAGATTTTATTTCGCTCCGTTCTGAACCGAATCGGACCCGATATGAACCGATTTTACGGGAACTGGGTTTTCCGATTAACTTCAAAGTGGTTGGCACACATGATTTTCTCAAACCTAGAAAGATTTTTTCTTGTCCATATTTTTTCATATCATGTCCCTATGAGTTTCTAGAATATGATGAGATTTTATTTCGCTCCGTTCTGAACCGAATCGGACCCGATATGAACCGATTTTACGGGAACTGGGTTTTCCGATTAACTTCAAAGTGGTTGGCACACATGATTTTCTCAAACCTAGAAAGTTTTTTTCTTGTCCATATTTTTTCATATCATGTCCCTATGAGTTTCTAGAATATGATGAGATTTTATTTCTCTCCGTTCTGAACCGAATCGGACCCGATATGAACCGATTTTACGGGAACTGGGTTTTCCGATTAACTTCAAAGTGGTTGGAACACATGATTTTCTCAAACCTAGAAAGATTTTTTCTTGTCCATATTTTTTCATATCATGTCCCTATGAGTTTCTAGAATATGATGAGATTTTATTTACCTCCGTTCTGAACCGAATCGGACCCGATATGACCCGATTTTACGGGAACTGGGTTTTCCGATTAACTTCAAAGTGGTTGGCACACATGATTTTCTCAAACCTAGAAAGATTTTTTCTTGTCCATATTTTTTCATATCATGTCCCTATGAGTTTCTAGAATAGTATGAGATTTTATTTCGCTCCGTTCTGAACCGAATCGGACCCGATATGAACCGATTTTACGGGAACTGGATTTTCCGATTAACTTCAAAGTGGTTGGCACACATGAGTTTCTCAAACCTAGAAAGATTTTTTCTTGTCCATATTTTTTCATAACATGTCCCTATGAGTTTCTAGAATATGATGAGATTTTATTTCGCTCCGTTCTGAACCGAATCGGACCCGATATGAACCGATTTTACGGGAACTGGGTTTTCCGATTAACTTCAAAGTGGTTGGCACACATGATTTTCTCAAACCTAGAAAGATTTTTTCTTGTCCATATTTTTTCATATCATGTCCCTATGAGTTTCTAGAATATGATGAGATTTTATTTCGCTCCGTTCTGAACCGAATCGGACCCGATATGAACCGATTTTACGGGAACTGGGTTTTCCGATTAACTTCAAAGTGGTTGGCACACATGATTTTCTCAAACCTAGAAAGATTTTTTCTTGTCCATATTTTTTCATATCATGTCCCTATGAGTTTCTAGAATATGATGAGATTTTATTTCGCTCCGTTCTGAACCGAATCGGACCCGATATGAACCGATTTTACGGGAACTGGGTTTTCCGATTAACTTCAAAGTGGTTGGCACACATGATTTTCTCAAACCTAGAAAGATTTTTTCTTGTCCATATTTTTTCATATCATGTCCCTATGAGTTTCTAGAATATGATGAGATTTTATTTCTCTCCGTTCTGAACCGAATCGGACCCGATATGAACCGATTTTACGGGAACTGGGTTTTCCGATTAACTTCAAAGTGGTTGGAACACATGATTTTCTCAAACCTAGAAAGATTTTTTCTTGTCCATATTTTTTCATATCATGTCCCTATGAGTTTCTAGAATATGATGAGATTTTATTTACCTCCGTTCTGAACCGAATCGGACCCGATATGACCCGATTTTACGGGAACTGGGTTTTCCGATTAACTTCAAAGTGGTTGGCACACATGATTTTCTCAAACCTAGAAAGATTTTTTCTTGTCCATATTTTTTCATATCATGTCCCTATGAGTTTCTAGAATAGTATGAGATTTTATTTCGCTCCGTTCTGAACCGAATCGGACCCGATATGAACCGATTTTACGGGAACTGGATTTTCCGATTAACTTCAAAGTGGTTGGCACACATGAGTTTCTCAAACCTAGAAAGATTTTTTCTTGTCCATATTTTTTCATAACATGTCCCTATGAGTTTCTAGAATATGATGAGATTTTATTTCGCTCCGTTCTGAACCGAATCGGACCCGATATGAACCGATTTTACGGGAACTGGGTTTTCCGATTAACTTCAAAGTGGTTGGCACACATGATTTTCTCAAACCTAGAAAGATTTTTTCTTGTCCATATTTTTTCATATCATGTCCCTATGAGTTTCTAGAATATGATGAGATTTTATTTCGCTCCGTTCTGAACCGAATCGGACCCGATATGAACCGATTTTACGGGAACTGGGTTTTCCGATTAACTTCAAAGTGGTTGGCACACATGATTTTCTCAAACCTAGAAAGTTTTTTTCTTGTCCATATTTTTTCATATCATGTCCCTATGAGTTTCTAGAATATGATGAGATTTTATTTCTCTCCGTTCTGAACCGAATCGGACCCGATATGAACCGATTTTACGGGAACTGGGTTTTCCGATTAACTTCAAAGTGGTTGGAACACATGATTTTCTCAAACCTAGAAAGATTTTTTCTTGTCCATATTTTTTCATATCATGTCCCTATGAGTTTCTAGAATATGATGAGATTTTATTTACCTCCGTTCTGAACCGAATCGGACCCGATATGACCCGATTTTACGGGAACTGGGTTTTCCGATTAACTTCAAAGTGGTTGGCACACATGATTTTCTCAAACCTAGAAAGATTTTTTCTTGTCCATATTTTTTCATATCATGTCCCTATGAGTTTCTAGAATAGTATGAGATTTTATTTCGCTCCGTTCTGAACCGAATCGGACCCGATATGAACCGATTTTACGGGAACTGGATTTTCCGATTAACTTCAAAGTGGTTGGCACACATGAGTTTCTCAAACCTAGAAAGATTTTTTCTTGTCCATATTTTTTCATAACATGTCCCTATGAGTTTCTAGAATATGATGAGATTTTATTTCGCTCCGTTCTGAACCGAATCGGACCCGATATGAACCGATTTTACGGGAACTGGGTTTTCCGATTAACTTCAAAGTGGTTGGCACACATGATTTTCTCAAACCTAGAAAGATTTTTTCTTGTCCATATTTTTTCATATCATGTCCCTATGAGTTTCTAGAATATGATGAGATTTTATTTCGCTCCGTTCTGAACCGAATCGGACCCGATATGAACCGATTTTACGGGAACTGGGTTTTCCGATTAACTTCAAAGTGGTTGGCACACATGATTTTCTCAAACCTAGAAAGATTTTTTCTTGTCCATATTTTTTCATATCATGTCCCTATGAGTTTCTAGAATATGATGAGATTTTATTTCGCTCCGTTCTGAACCGAATCGGACCCGATATGAACCGATTTTACGGGAACTGGGTTTTCCGATTAACTTCAAAGTGGTTGGCACACATGATTTTCTCAAACCTAGAAAGTTTTTTTCTTGTCCATATTTTTTCATATCATGTCCCTATGAGTTTCTAGAATATGATGAGATTTTATTTCTCTCCGTTCTGAACCGAATCGGACCCGATATGAACCGATTTTACGGGAACTGGGTTTTCCGATTAACTTCAAAGTGGTTGGAACACATGATTTTCTCAAACCTAGAAAGATTTTTTCTTGTCCATATTTTTTCATATCATGTCCCTATGAGTTTCTAGAATATGATGAGATTTTATTTACCTCCGTTCTGAACCGAATCGGACCCGATATGACCCGATTTTACGGGAACTGGGTTTTCCGATTAACTTCAAAGTGGTTGGCACACATGATTTTCTCAAACCTAGAAAGATTTTTTCTTGTCCATATTTTTTCATATCATGTCCCTATGAGTTTCTAGAATAGTATGAGATTTTATTTCGCTCCGTTCTGAACCGAATCGGACCCGATATGAACCGATTTTACGGGAACTGGATTTTCCGATTAACTTCAAAGTGGTTGGCACACATGAGTTTCTCAAACCTAGAAAGATTTTTTCTTGTCCATATTTTTTCATAACATGTCCCTATGAGTTTCTAGAATATGATGAGATTTTATTTCGCTCCGTTCTGAACCGAATCGGACCCGATATGAACCGATTTTACGGGAACTGGGTTTTCCGATTAACTTCAAAGTGGTTGGCACACATGATTTTCTCAAACCTAGAAAGATTTTTTCTTGTCCATATTTTTTCATATCATGTCCCTATGAGTTTCTAGAATATGATGAGATTTTATTTCGCTCCGTTCTGAACCGAATCGGACCCGATATGAACCGATTTTACGGGAACTGGGTTTTCCGATTAACTTCAAAGTGGTTGGCACACATGATTTTCTCAAACCTAGAAAGATTTTTTCTTGTCCATATTTTTTCATATCATGTCCCTATGAGTTTCTAGAATATGATGAGATTTTATTTCGCTCCGTTCTGAACCGAATCGGACCCGATATGAACCGATTTTACGGGAACTGGGTTTTCCGATTAACTTCAAAGTGGTTGGCACACATGATTTTCTCAAACCTAGAAAGATTTTTTCTTGTCCATATTTTTTCATATCATGTCCCTATGAGTTTCTAGAATATGATGAGATTTTATTTCTCTCCGTTCTGAACCGAATCGGACCCGATATGAACCGATTTTACGGGAACTGGGTTTTCCGATTAACTTCAAAGTGGTTGGAACACATGATTTTCTCAAACCTAGAAAGATTTTTTCTTGTCCATATTTTTTCATATCATGTCCCTATGAGTTTCTAGAATATGATGAGATTTTATTTACCTCCGTTCTGAACCGAATCGGACCCGATATGACCCGATTTTACGGGAACTGGGTTTTCCGATTAACTTCAAAGTGGTTGGCACACATGATTTTCTCAAACCTAGAAAGATTTTTTCTTGTCCATATTTTTTCATATCATGTCCCTATGAGTTTCTAGAATAGTATGAGATTTTATTTCGCTCCGTTCTGAACCGAATCGGACCCGATATGAACCGATTTTACGGGAACTGGATTTTCCGATTAACTTCAAAGTGGTTGGCACACATGAGTTTCTCAAACCTAGAAAGATTTTTTCTTGTCCATATTTTTTCATAACATGTCCCTATGAGTTTCTAGAATATGATGAGATTTTATTTCGCTCCGTTCTGAACCGAATCGGACCCGATATGAACCGATTTTACGGGAACTGGGTTTTCCGATTAACTTCAAAGTGGTTGGCACACATGATTTTCTCAAACCTAGAAAGATTTTTTCTTGTCCATATTTTTTCATATCATGTCCCTATGAGTTTCTAGAATATGATGAGATTTTATTTCGCTCCGTTCTGAACCGAATCGGACCCGATATGAACCGATTTTACGGGAACTGGGTTTTCCGATTAACTTCAAAGTGGTTGGCACACATGATTTTCTCAAACCTAGAAAGTTTTTTTCTTGTCCATATTTTTTCATATCATGTCCCTATGAGTTTCTAGAATATGATGAGATTTTATTTCTCTCCGTTCTGAACCGAATCGGACCCGATATGAACCGATTTTACGGGAACTGGGTTTTCCGATTAACTTCAAAGTGGTTGGAACACATGATTTTCTCAAACCTAGAAAGATTTTTTCTTGTCCATATTTTTTCATATCATGTCCCTATGAGTTTCTAGAATATGATGAGATTTTATTTACCTCCGTTCTGAACCGAATCGGACCCGATATGACCCGATTTTACGGGAACTGGGTTTTCCGATTAACTTCAAAGTGGTTGGCACACATGATTTTCTCAAACCTAGAAAGATTTTTTCTTGTCCATATTTTTTCATATCATGTCCCTATGAGTTTCTAGAATAGTATGAGATTTTATTTCGCTCCGTTCTGAACCGAATCGGACCCGATATGAACCGATTTTACGGGAACTGGATTTTCCGATTAACTTCAAAGTGGTTGGCACACATGAGTTTCTCAAACCTAGAAAGATTTTTTCTTGTCCATATTTTTTCATAACATGTCCCTATGAGTTTCTAGAATATGATGAGATTTTATTTCGCTCCGTTCTGAACCGAATCGGACCCGATATGAACCGATTTTACGGGAACTGGGTTTTCCGATTAACTTCAAAGTGGTTGGCACACATGATTTTCTCAAACCTAGAAAGATTTTTTCTTGTCCATATTTTTTCATATCATGTCCCTATGAGTTTCTAGAATATGATGAGATTTTATTTCGCTCCGTTCTGAACCGAATCGGACCCGATATGAACCGATTTTACGGGAACTGGGTTTTCCGATTAACTTCAAAGTGGTTGGCACACATGATTTTCTCAAACCTAGAAAGATTTTTTCTTGTCCATATTTTTTCATATCATGTCCCTATGAGTTTCTAGAATATGATGAGATTTTATTTCGCTCCGTTCTGAACCGAATCGGACCCGATATGAACCGATTTTACGGGAACTGGGTTTTCCGATTAACTTCAAAGTGGTTGGCACACATGATTTTCTCAAACCTAGAAAGATTTTTTCTTGTCCATATTTTTTCATATCATGTCCCTATGAGTTTCTAGAATATGATGAGATTTTATTTCTCTCCGTTCTGAACCGAATCGGACCCGATATGAACCGATTTTACGGGAACTGGGTTTTCCGATTAACTTCAAAGTGGTTGGAACACATGATTTTCTCAAACCTAGAAAGATTTTTTCTTGTCCATATTTTTTCATATCATGTCCCTATGAGTTTCTAGAATATGATGAGATTTTATTTACCTCCGTTCTGAACCGAATCGGACCCGATATGACCCGATTTTACGGGAACTGGGTTTTCCGATTAACTTCAAAGTGGTTGGCACACATGATTTTCTCAAACCTAGAAAGATTTTTTCTTGTCCATATTTTTTCATATCATGTCCCTATGAGTTTCTAGAATAGTATGAGATTTTATTTCGCTCCGTTCTGAACCGAATCGGACCCGATATGAACCGATTTTACGGGAACTGGATTTTCCGATTAACTTCAAAGTGGTTGGCACACATGAGTTTCTCAAACCTAGAAAGATTTTTTCTTGTCCATATTTTTTCATAACATGTCCCTATGAGTTTCTAGAATATGATGAGATTTTATTTCGCTCCGTTCTGAACCGAATCGGACCCGATATGAACCGATTTTACGGGAACTGGGTTTTCCGATTAACTTCAAAGTGGTTGGCACACATGATTTTCTCAAACCTAGAAAGATTTTTTCTTGTCCATATTTTTTCATATCATGTCCCTATGAGTTTCTAGAATATGATGAGATTTTATTTCGCTCCGTTCTGAACCGAATCGGACCCGATATGAACCGATTTTACGGGAACTGGGTTTTCCGATTAACTTCAAAGTGGTTGGCACACATGATTTTCTCAAACCTAGAAAGATTTTTTCTTGTCCATATTTTTTCATATCATGTCCCTATGAGTTTCTAGAATATGATGAGATTTTATTTCGCTCCGTTCTGAACCGAATCGGACCCGATATGAACCGATTTTACGGGAACTGGGTTTTCCGATTAACTTCAAAGTGGTTGGCACACATGATTTTCTCAAACCTAGAAAGTTTTTTTCTTGTCCATATTTTTTCATATCATGTCCCTATGAGTTTCTAGAATATGATGAGATTTTATTTCTCTCCGTTCTGAACCGAATCGGACCCGATATGAACCGATTTTACGGGAACTGGGTTTTCCGATTAACTTCAAAGTGGTTGGAACACATGATTTTCTCAAACCTAGAAAGATTTTTTCTTGTCCATATTTTTTCATATCATGTCCCTATGAGTTTCTAGAATATGATGAGATTTTATTTACCTCCGTTCTGAACCGAATCGGACCCGATATGACCCGATTTTACGGGAACTGGGTTTTCCGATTAACTTCAAAGTGGTTGGCACACATGATTTTCTCAAACCTAGAAAGATTTTTTCTTGTCCATATTTTTTCATATCATGTCCCTATGAGTTTCTAGAATAGTATGAGATTTTATTTCGCTCCGTTCTGAACCGAATCGGACCCGATATGAACCGATTTTACGGGAACTGGGTTTTCTTGTAAACTTCAAATTGGGTAGGCACACATGATTTTCTCAAACCTAGAAAGATTTTTTCTTGTCCATATTTTTTCATATCATGTCCCTATGAGTTTCTAGAATATGATGAGATTTTATTTCGCTCCGTTCTGGACCGAATCGGACCCGATATGAACCGATTTTACGGGAACTGGGTTTTCCGATTAACTTCAAAGTGGTTGGCACACATGATTTTCTCAAACCTAGAAAGATTTTTTCTTGTCCATATTTTTTCATATCATGTCCCTATGAGTTTCTAGAATATGATGAGATTTTATTTACCTCCGTTCTGAACCGAATCGGACCCGATATGACCCGATTTTACGGGAACTGGGTTTTCCGATTAACTTCAAAGTGGTTGGCACACATGATTTTCTCAAACCTAGAAAGATTTTTTCTTGTCCATATTTTTTCATATCATGTCCCTATGAGTTTCTAGAATATGATGAGATTTTATTTACCTCCGTTCTGAACCGAATCGGACCCGATATGACCCGATTTTACGGGAACTGGGTTTTCCGATTAACTTCAAAGTGGTTGGCACACATGATTTTCTCAAACCTAGAAAGATTTTTTCTTGTCCATATTTTTTCATATCATGACCCTATGAGTTTCTAGAATATGATGAGATTTTATTTCGCTCCGTTCTGAACCGAATCGGACCCGATATGAACCGATTTTACGGGAACTGGGTTTTCTTGTAAACTTCAAATTGGGTAGGCACACATGATTTTCTCAAACCTAGAAAGATTTTTTCTTGTCCATATTTTTTCATATCATGTCCCTATGAGTTTCTAGAATATGATGAGATTTTATTTCGCTCCGTTCTGAACCGAATCGGACCCGATATGAACCGATTTTACGGGAACTGGGTTTTCCGATTAACTTCAAAGTGGTTGGCACACATGATTTTCTCAAACCTAGAAAGATTTTTTCTTGTCCATATTTTTTCATATCATGTCCCTATGAGTTTCTAGAATATGATGAGATTTTATTTCGCTCCGTTCTGAACCGAATCGGACCCGATATGAACTGATTTTACGGGAACTGGGTTTTCCGATTAACTTCAAAGTGGTTGGCACACATGATTTTCTCAAACCTAGAAAGTTTTTTTCTTGTCCATATTTTTTCATATCATGTCCCTATGAGTTTCTAGAATATGATGAGATTTTATTTCGCTCCGTTCTGAACCGAATCGGACCCGATATGAACCGATTTTACGGGAACTGGGTTTTCCGATTAACTTCAAAGTGGTTGGCACACATGATTTTCTCAAACCTAGAAAGATTTTTTCTTGTCCATATTTTTTCATATCATGTCCCTATGAGTTTCTAGAATAGTATGAGATTTTATTTCGCTCCGTTCTGAACCGAATCGGACCCGATATGAACCGATTTTACGGGAACTGGGTTTTCTTGTAAACTTCAAATTGGGTAGGCACACATGATTTTCTCAAACCTAGAAAGATTTTTTCTTGTCCATATTTTTTCATATCATGTCCCTATGAGTTTCTAGAATATGATGAGATTTTATTTCGCTCCGTTCTGGACCGAATCGGACCCGATATGAACCGATTTTACGGGAACTGGGTTTTCCGATTAACTTCAAAGTGGTTGGCACACATGATTTTCTCAAACCTAGAAAGATTTTTTCTTGTCCATATTTTTTCATATCATGTCCCTATGAGTTTCTAGAATATGATGAGATTTTATTTACCTCCGTTCTGAACCGAATCGGACCCGATATGACCCGATTTTACGGGAACTGGGTTTTCCGATTAACTTCAAAGTGGTTGGCACACATGATTTTCTCAAACCTAGAAAGATTTTTTCTTGTCCATATTTTTTCATATCATGTCCCTATGAGTTTCTAGAATATGATGAGATTTTATTTCGCTCCGTTCTGAACCGAATCGGACCCGATATGAACCGATTTTACGGGAACTGGGTTTTCCGATTAACTTCAAAGTGGTTGGCACACATGATTTTCTCAAACCTAGAAAGATTTTTTCTTGTCCATATTTTTTCATATCATGTCCCTATGAGTTTCTAGAATATGATGAGATTTTATTTACCTCCGTTCTGAACCGAATCGGACCCGATATGACCCGATTTTACGGGAACTGGGTTTTCCGATTAACTTCAAAGTGGTTGGCACACATGATTTTCTCAAACCTAGAAAGATTTTTTCTTGTCCATATTTTTTCATATCATGTCCCTATGAGTTTCTAGAATATGATGAGATTTTATTTACCTCCGTTCTGAACCGAATCGGACCCGATATGACCCGATTTTACGGGAACTGGGTTTTCCGATTAACTTCAAAGTGGTTGGCACACATGATTTTCTCAAACCTAGAAAGATTTTTTCTTGTCCATATTTTTTCATATCATGACCCTATGAGTTTCTAGAATATGATGAGATTTTATTTCGCTCCGTTCTGAACCGAATCGGACCCGATATGAACCGATTTTACGGGAACTGGGTTTTCTTGTAAACTTCAAATTGGGTAGGCACACATGATTTTCTCAAACCTAGAAAGATTTTTTCTTGTCCATATTTTTTCATATCATGTCCCTATGAGTTTCTAGAATATGATGAGATTTTATTTCGCTCCGTTCTGAACCGAATCGGACCCGATATGAACCGATTTTACGGGAACTGGGTTTTCCGATTAACTTCAAAGTGGTTGGCACACATGATTTTCTCAAACCTAGAAAGATTTTTTCTTGTCCATATTTTTTCATATCATGTCCCTATGAGTTTCTAGAATATGATGAGATTTTATTTCGCTCCGTTCTGAACCGAATCGGACCCGATATGAACTGATTTTACGGGAACTGGGTTTTCCGATTAACTTCAAAGTGGTTGGCACACATGATTTTCTCAAACCTAGAAAGTTTTTTTCTTGTCCATATTTTTTCATATCATGTCCCTATGAGTTTCTAGAATATGATGAGATTTTATTTCGCTCCGTTCTGAACCGAATCGGACCCGATATGAACCGATTTTACGGGAACTGGGTTTTCCGATTAACTTCAAAGTGGTTGGCACACATGATTTTCTCAAACCTAGAAAGATTTTTTCTTGTCCATATTTTTTCATATCATGTCCCTATGAGTTTCTAGAATAGTATGAGATTTTATTTCGCTCCGTTCTGAACCGAATCGGACCCGATATGAACCGATTTTACGGGAACTGGGTTTTCTTGTAAACTTCAAATTGGGTAGGCACACATGATTTTCTCAAACCTAGAAAGATTTTTTCTTGTCCATATTTTTTCATATCATGTCCCTATGAGTTTCTAGAATATGATGAGATTTTATTTCGCTCCGTTCTGGACCGAATCGGACCCGATATGAACCGATTTTACGGGAACTGGGTTTTCCGATTAACTTCAAAGTGGTTGGCACACATGATTTTCTCAAACCTAGAAAGATTTTTTCTTGTCCATATTTTTTCATATCATGTCCCTATGAGTTTCTAGAATATGATGAGATTTTATTTACCTCCGTTCTGAACCGAATCGGACCCGATATGACCCGATTTTACGGGAACTGGGTTTTCCGATTAACTTCAAAGTGGTTGGCACACATGATTTTCTCAAACCTAGAAAGATTTTTTCTTGTCCATATTTTTTCATATCATGTCCCTATGAGTTTCTAGAATATGATGAGATTTTATTTCGCTCCGTTCTGAACCGAATCGGACCCGATATGAACCGATTTTACGGGAACTGGGTTTTCCGATTAACTTCAAAGTGGTTGGCACACATGATTTTCTCAAACCTAGAAAGATTTTTTCTTGTCCATATTTTTTCATATCATGTCCCTATGAGTTTCTAGAATATGATGAGATTTTATTTCGCTCCGTTCTGAACCGAATCGGACCCGATATGAACCGATTTTACGGGAACTGGGTTTTCCGATTAACTTCAAAGTGGTTGGCACACATGATTTTCTCAAACCTAGAAAGTTTTTTTCTTGTCCATATTTTTTCATATCATGTCCCTATGAGTTTCTAGAATATGATGAGATTTTATTTCTCTCCGTTCTGAACCGAATCGGACCCGATATGAACCGATTTTACGGGAACTGGGTTTTCCGATTAACTTCAAAGTGGTTGGCACACATGATTTTCTCAAACCTAGAAAGATTTTTTCTTGTCCATATTTTTTCATATCATGTCCCTATGAGTTTCTAGAATATGATGAGATTTTATTTACCTCCGTTCTGAACCGAATCGGACCCGATATGACCCGATTTTACGGGAACTGGGTTTTCCGATTAACTTCAAAGTGGTTGGCACACATGATTTTCTCAAACCTAGAAAGATTTTTTCTTGTCCATATTTTTTCATATCATGTCCCTATGAGTTTCTAGAATAGTATGAGATTTTATTTCGCTCCGTTCTGAACCGAATCGGACCCGATATGAACCGATTTTACGGGAACTGGGTTTTCTTGTAAACTTCAAATTGGGTAGGCACACATGATTTTCTCAAACCTAGAAAGATTTTTTCTTGTCCATATTTTTTCATATCATGTCCCTATGAGTTTCTAGAATATGATGAGATTTTATTTCGCTCCGTTCTGGACCGAATCGGACCCGATATGAACCGATTTTACGGGAACTGGGTTTTCCGATTAACTTCAAAGTGGTTGGCACACATGATTTTCTCAAACCTAGAAAGATTTTTTCTTGTCCATATTTTTTCATATCATGTCCCTATGAGTTTCTAGAATATGATGAGATTTTATTTACCTCCGTTCTGAACCGAATCGGACCCGATATGACCCGATTTTACGGGAACTGGGTTTTCCGATTAACTTCAAAGTGGTTGGCACACATGATTTTCTCAAACCTAGAAAGATTTTTTCTTGTCCATATTTTTTCATATCATGTCCCTATGAGTTTCTAGAATATGATGAGATTTTATTTACCTCCGTTCTGAACCGAATCGGACCCGATATGACCCGATTTTACGGGAACTGGGTTTTCCGATTAACTTCAAAGTGGTTGGCACACATGATTTTCTCAAACCTAGAAAGATTTTTTCTTGTCCATATTTTTTCATATCATGACCCTATGAGTTTCTAGAATATGATGAGATTTTATTTCGCTCCGTTCTGAACCGAATCGGACCCGATATGAACCGATTTTACGGGAACTGGGTTTTCTTGTAAACTTCAAATTGGGTAGGCACACATGATTTTCTCAAACCTAGAAAGATTTTTTCTTGTCCATATTTTTTCATATCATGTCCCTATGAGTTTCTAGAATATGATGAGATTTTATTTCGCTCCGTTCTGAACCGAATCGGACCCGATATGAACCGATTTTACGGGAACTGGGTTTTCCGATTAACTTCAAAGTGGTTGGCACACATGATTTTCTCAAACCTAGAAAGATTTTTTCTTGTCCATATTTTTTCATATCATGTCCCTATGAGTTTCTAGAATATGATGAGATTTTATTTCGCTCCGTTCTGAACCGAATCGGACCCGATATGAACCGATTTTACGGGAACTGGGTTTTCCGATTAACTTCAAAGTGGTTGGCACACATGATTTTCTCAAACCTAGAAAGATTTTTTCTTGTCCATATTTTTTCATATCATGTCCCTATGAGTTTCTAGAATAGTATGAGATTTTATTTCGCTCCGTTCTGAACCGAATCGGACCCGATATGAACCGATTTTACGGGAACTGGGTTTTCTTGTAAACTTCAAATTGGGTAGGCACACATGATTTTCTCAAACCTAGAAAGATTTTTTCTTGTCCATATTTTTTCATATCATGTCCCTATGAGTTTCTAGAATATGATGAGATTTTATTTCGCTCCGTTCTGGACCGAATCGGACCCGATATGAACCGATTTTACGGGAACTGGGTTTTCCGATTAACTTCAAAGTGGTTGGCACACATGATTTTCTCAAACCTAGAAAGATTTTTTCTTGTCCATATTTTTTCATATCATGTCCCTATGAGTTTCTAGAATATGATGAGATTTTATTTACCTCCGTTCTGAACCGAATCGGACCCGATATGACCCGATTTTACGGGAACTGGGTTTTCCGATTAACTTCAAAGTGGTTGGCACACATGATTTTCTCAAACCTAGAAAGATTTTTTCTTGTCCATATTTTTTCATATCATGTCCCTATGAGTTTCTAGAATATGATGAGATTTTATTTACCTCCGTTCTGAACCGAATCGGACCCGATATGACCCGATTTTACGGGAACTGGGTTTTCCGATTAACTTCAAAGTGGTTGGCACACATGATTTTCTCAAACCTAGAAAGATTTTTTCTTGTCCATATTTTTTCATATCATGACCCTATGAGTTTCTAGAATATGATGAGATTTTATTTCGCTCCGTTCTGAACCGAATCGGACCCGATATGAACCGATTTTACGGGAACTGGGTTTTCTTGTAAACTTCAAATTGGGTAGGCACACATGATTTTCTCAAACCTAGAAAGATTTTTTCTTGTCCATATTTTTTCATATCATGTCCCTATGAGTTTCTAGAATATGATGAGATTTTATTTCGCTCCGTTCTGAACCGAATCGGACCCGATATGAACCGATTTTACGGGAACTGGGTTTTCCGATTAACTTCAAAGTGGTTGGCACACATGATTTTCTCAAACCTAGAAAGATTTTTTCTTGTCCATATTTTTTCATATCATGTCCCTATGAGTTTCTAGAATATGATGAGATTTTATTTCGCTCCGTTCTGAACCGAATCGGACCCGATATGAACTGATTTTACGGGAACTGGGTTTTCCGATTAACTTCAAAGTGGTTGGCACACATGATTTTCTCAAACCTAGAAAGTTTTTTTCTTGTCCATATTTTTTCATATCATGTCCCTATGAGTTTCTAGAATATGATGAGATTTTATTTCGCTCCGTTCTGAACCGAATCGGACCCGATATGAACCGATTTTACGGGAACTGGGTTTTCCGATTAACTTCAAAGTGGTTGGCACACATGATTTTCTCAAACCTAGAAAGATTTTTTCTTGTCCATATTTTTTCATATCATGTCCCTATGAGTTTCTAGAATAGTATGAGATTTTATTTCGCTCCGTTCTGAACCGAATCGGACCCGATATGAACCGATTTTACGGGAACTGGGTTTTCTTGTAAACTTCAAATTGGGTAGGCACACATGATTTTCTCAAACCTAGAAAGATTTTTTCTTGTCCATATTTTTTCATATCATGTCCCTATGAGTTTCTAGAATATGATGAGATTTTATTTCGCTCCGTTCTGGACCGAATCGGACCCGATATGAACCGATTTTACGGGAACTGGGTTTTCCGATTAACTTCAAAGTGGTTGGCACACATGATTTTCTCAAACCTAGAAAGATTTTTTCTTGTCCATATTTTTTCATATCATGTCCCTATGAGTTTCTAGAATATGATGAGATTTTATTTACCTCCGTTCTGAACCGAATCGGACCCGATATGACCCGATTTTACGGGAACTGGGTTTTCCGATTAACTTCAAAGTGGTTGGCACACATGATTTTCTCAAACCTAGAAAGATTTTTTCTTGTCCATATTTTTTCATATCATGTCCCTATGAGTTTCTAGAATATGATGAGATTTTATTTCGCTCCGTTCTGAACCGAATCGGACCCGATATGAACCGATTTTACGGGAACTGGGTTTTCCGATTAACTTCAAAGTGGTTGGCACACATGATTTTCTCAAACCTAGAAAGATTTTTTCTTGTCCATATTTTTTCATATCATGTCCCTATGAGTTTCTAGAATATGATGAGATTTTATTTCGCTCCGTTCTGAACCGAATCGGACCCGATATGAACCGATTTTACGGGAACTGGGTTTTCCGATTAACTTCAAAGTGGTTGGCACACATGATTTTCTCAAACCTAGAAAGTTTTTTTCTTGTCCATATTTTTTCATATCATGTCCCTATGAGTTTCTAGAATATGATGAGATTTTATTTCTCTCCGTTCTGAACCGAATCGGACCCGATATGAACCGATTTTACGGGAACTGGGTTTTCCGATTAACTTCAAAGTGGTTGGCACACATGATTTTCTCAAACCTAGAAAGATTTTTTCTTGTCCATATTTTTTCATATCATGTCCCTATGAGTTTCTAGAATATGATGAGATTTTATTTACCTCCGTTCTGAACCGAATCGGACCCGATATGACCCGATTTTACGGGAACTGGGTTTTCCGATTAACTTCAAAGTGGTTGGCACACATGATTTTCTCAAACCTAGAAAGATTTTTTCTTGTCCATATTTTTTCATATCATGTCCCTATGAGTTTCTAGAATAGTATGAGATTTTATTTCGCTCCGTTCTGAACCGAATCGGACCCGATATGAACCGATTTTACGGGAACTGGGTTTTCTTGTAAACTTCAAATTGGGTAGGCACACATGATTTTCTCAAACCTAGAAAGATTTTTTCTTGTCCATATTTTTTCATATCATGTCCCTATGAGTTTCTAGAATATGATGAGATTTTATTTCGCTCCGTTCTGGACCGAATCGGACCCGATATGAACCGATTTTACGGGAACTGGGTTTTCCGATTAACTTCAAAGTGGTTGGCACACATGATTTTCTCAAACCTAGAAAGATTTTTTCTTGTCCATATTTTTTCATATCATGTCCCTATGAGTTTCTAGAATATGATGAGATTTTATTTACCTCCGTTCTGAACCGAATCGGACCCGATATGACCCGATTTTACGGGAACTGGGTTTTCCGATTAACTTCAAAGTGGTTGGCACACATGATTTTCTCAAACCTAGAAAGATTTTTTCTTGTCCATATTTTTTCATATCATGTCCCTATGAGTTTCTAGAATATGATGAGATTTTATTTACCTCCGTTCTGAACCGAATCGGACCCGATATGACCCGATTTTACGGGAACTGGGTTTTCCGATTAACTTCAAAGTGGTTGGCACACATGATTTTCTCAAACCTAGAAAGATTTTTTCTTGTCCATATTTTTTCATATCATGACCCTATGAGTTTCTAGAATATGATGAGATTTTATTTCGCTCCGTTCTGAACCGAATCGGACCCGATATGAACCGATTTTACGGGAACTGGGTTTTCTTGTAAACTTCAAATTGGGTAGGCACACATGATTTTCTCAAACCTAGAAAGATTTTTTCTTGTCCATATTTTTTCATATCATGTCCCTATGAGTTTCTAGAATATGATGAGATTTTATTTCGCTCCGTTCTGAACCGAATCGGACCCGATATGAACCGATTTTACGGGAACTGGGTTTTCCGATTAACTTCAAAGTGGTTGGCACACATGATTTTCTCAAACCTAGAAAGATTTTTTCTTGTCCATATTTTTTCATATCATGTCCCTATGAGTTTCTAGAATATGATGAGATTTTATTTACCTCCGTTCTGAACCGAATCGGACCCGATATGACCCGATTTTACGGGAACTGGGTTTTCCGATTAACTTCAAAGTGGTTGGCACACATGATTTTCTCAAACCTAGAAAGTTTTTTTCTTGTCCATATTTTTTCATATCATGTCCCTATGAGTTTCTAGAATATGATGAGATTTTATTTACCTCCGTTCTGAACCGAATCGGACCCGATATGACCCGATTTTACGGGAACTGGGTTTTCCGATTAACTTCAAAGTGGTTGGCACACATGATTTTCTCAAACCTAGAAAGATTTTTTCTTGTCCATATTTTTTCATATCATGTCCCTATGAGTTTCTAGAATAGTATGAGATTTTATTTCGCTCCGTTCTGAACCGAATCGGACCCGATATGAACCGATTTTACGGGAACTGGGTTTTCTTGTAAACTTCAAATTGGGTAGGCACACATGATTTTCTCAAACCTAGAAAGATTTTTTCTTGTCCATATTTTTTCATATCATGTCCCTATGAGTTTCTAGAATATGATGAGATTTTATTTCGCTCCGTTCTGGACCGAATCGGACCCGATATGAACCGATTTTACGGGAACTGGGTTTTCCGATTAACTTCAAAGTGGTTGGCACACATGATTTTCTCAAACCTAGAAAGATTTTTTCTTGTCCATATTTTTTCATATCATGTCCCTATGAGTTTCTAGAATATGATGAGATTTTATTTACCTCCGTTCTGAACCGAATCGGACCCGATATGACCCGATTTTACGGGAACTGGGTTTTCCGATTAACTTCAAAGTGGTTGGCACACATGATTTTCTCAAACCTAGAAAGATTTTTTCTTGTCCATATTTTTTCATATCATGTCCCTATGAGTTTCTAGAATATGATGAGATTTTATTTACCTCCGTTCTGAACCGAATCGGACCCGATATGACCCGATTTTACGGGAACTGGGTTTTCCGATTAACTTCAAAGTGGTTGGCACACATGATTTTCTCAAACCTAGAAAGATTTTTTCTTGTCCATATTTTTTCATATCATGACCCTATGAGTTTCTAGAATATGATGAGATTTTATTTCGCTCCGTTCTGAACCGAATCGGACCCGATATGAACCGATTTTACGGGAACTGGGTTTTCTTGTAAACTTCAAATTGGGTAGGCACACATGATTTTCTCAAACCTAGAAAGATTTTTTCTTGTCCATATTTTTTCATATCATGTCCCTATGAGTTTCTAGAATATGATGAGATTTTATTTCGCTCCGTTCTGAACCGAATCGGACCCGATATGAACCGATTTTACGGGAACTGGGTTTTCCGATTAACTTCAAAGTGGTTGGCACACATGATTTTCTCAAACCTAGAAAGATTTTTTCTTGTCCATATTTTTTCATATCATGTCCCTATGAGTTTCTAGAATATGATGAGATTTTATTTACCTCCGTTCTGAACCGAATCGGACCCGATATGACCCGATTTTACGGGAACTGGGTTTTCCGATTAACTTCAAAGTGGTTGGCACACATGATTTTCTCAAACCTAGAAAGTTTTTTTCTTGTCCATATTTTTTCATATCATGTCCCTATGAGTTTCTAGAATATGATGAGATTTTATTTACCTCCGTTCTGAACCGAATCGGACCCGATATGACCCGATTTTACGGGAACTGGGTTTTCCGATTAACTTCAAAGTGGTTGGCACACATGATTTTCTCAAACCTAGAAAGATTTTTTCTTGTCCATATTTTTTCATATCATGTCCCTATGAGTTTCTAGAATAGTATGAGATTTTATTTCGCTCCGTTCTGAACCGAATCGGACCCGATATGAACCGATTTTACGGGAACTGGGTTTTCTTGTAAACTTCAAATTGGGTAGGCACACATGATTTTCTCAAACCTAGAAAGATTTTTTCTTGTCCATATTTTTTCATATCATGTCCCTATGAGTTTCTAGAATATGATGAGATTTTATTTCGCTCCGTTCTGGACCGAATCGGACCCGATATGAACCGATTTTACGGGAACTGGGTTTTCCGATTAACTTCAAAGTGGTTGGCACACATGATTTTCTCAAACCTAGAAAGATTTTTTCTTGTCCATATTTTTTCATATCATGTCCCTATGAGTTTCTAGAATATGATGAGATTTTATTTACCTCCGTTCTGAACCGAATCGGACCCGATATGACCCGATTTTACGGGAACTGGGTTTTCCGATTAACTTCAAAGTGGTTGGCACACATGATTTTCTCAAACCTAGAAAGATTTTTTCTTGTCCATATTTTTTCATATCATGTCCCTATGAGTTTCTAGAATATGATGAGATTTTATTTACCTCCGTTCTGAACCGAATCGGACCCGATATGACCCGATTTTACGGGAACTGGGTTTTCCGATTAACTTCAAAGTGGTTGGCACACATGATTTTCTCAAACCTAGAAAGATTTTTTCTTGTCCATATTTTTTCATATCATGACCCTATGAGTTTCTAGAATATGATGAGATTTTATTTCGCTCCGTTCTGAACCGAATCGGACCCGATATGAACCGATTTTACGGGAACTGGGTTTTCTTGTAAACTTCAAATTGGGTAGGCACACATGATTTTCTCAAACCTAGAAAGATTTTTTCTTGTCCATATTTTTTCATATCATGTCCCTATGAGTTTCTAGAATATGATGAGATTTTATTTCGCTCCGTTCTGAACCGAATCGGACCCGATATGAACCGATTTTACGGGAACTGGGTTTTCCGATTAACTTCAAAGTGGTTGGCACACATGATTTTCTCAAACCTAGAAAGATTTTTTCTTGTCCATATTTTTTCATATCATGTCCCTATGAGTTTCTAGAATATGATGAGATTTTATTTCGCTCCGTTCTGAACCGAATCGGACCCGATATGAACTGATTTTACGGGAACTGGGTTTTCCGATTAACTTCAAAGTGGTTGGCACACATGATTTTCTCAAACCTAGAAAGTTTTTTTCTTGTCCATATTTTTTCATATCATGTCCCTATGAGTTTCTAGAATATGATGAGATTTTATTTCGCTCCGTTCTGAACCGAATCGGACCCGATATGAACCGATTTTACGGGAACTGGGTTTTCCGATTAACTTCAAAGTGGTTGGCACACATGATTTTCTCAAACCTAGAAAGATTTTTTCTTGTCCATATTTTTTCATATCATGTCCCTATGAGTTTCTAGAATAGTATGAGATTTTATTTCGCTCCGTTCTGAACCGAATCGGACCCGATATGAACCGATTTTACGGGAACTGGGTTTTCTTGTAAACTTCAAATTGGGTAGGCACACATGATTTTCTCAAACCTAGAAAGATTTTTTCTTGTCCATATTTTTTCATATCATGTCCCTATGAGTTTCTAGAATATGATGAGATTTTATTTCGCTCCGTTCTGGACCGAATCGGACCCGATATGAACCGATTTTACGGGAACTGGGTTTTCCGATTAACTTCAAAGTGGTTGGCACACATGATTTTCTCAAACCTAGAAAGATTTTTTCTTGTCCATATTTTTTCATATCATGTCCCTATGAGTTTCTAGAATATGATGAGATTTTATTTACCTCCGTTCTGAACCGAATCGGACCCGATATGACCCGATTTTACGGGAACTGGGTTTTCCGATTAACTTCAAAGTGGTTGGCACACATGATTTTCTCAAACCTAGAAAGATTTTTTCTTGTCCATATTTTTTCATATCATGTCCCTATGAGTTTCTAGAATATGATGAGATTTTATTTCGCTCCGTTCTGAACCGAATCGGACCCGATATGAACCGATTTTACGGGAACTGGGTTTTCCGATTAACTTCAAAGTGGTTGGCACACATGATTTTCTCAAACCTAGAAAGATTTTTTCTTGTCCATATTTTTTCATATCATGTCCCTATGAGTTTCTAGAATATGATGAGATTTTATTTCGCTCCGTTCTGAACCGAATCGGACCCGATATGAACCGATTTTACGGGAACTGGGTTTTCCGATTAACTTCAAAGTGGTTGGCACACATGATTTTCTCAAACCTAGAAAGTTTTTTTCTTGTCCATATTTTTTCATATCATGTCCCTATGAGTTTCTAGAATATGATGAGATTTTATTTCTCTCCGTTCTGAACCGAATCGGACCCGATATGAACCGATTTTACGGGAACTGGGTTTTCCGATTAACTTCAAAGTGGTTGGCACACATGATTTTCTCAAACCTAGAAAGATTTTTTCTTGTCCATATTTTTTCATATCATGTCCCTATGAGTTTCTAGAATATGATGAGATTTTATTTACCTCCGTTCTGAACCGAATCGGACCCGATATGACCCGATTTTACGGGAACTGGGTTTTCCGATTAACTTCAAAGTGGTTGGCACACATGATTTTCTCAAACCTAGAAAGATTTTTTCTTGTCCATATTTTTTCATATCATGTCCCTATGAGTTTCTAGAATAGTATGAGATTTTATTTCGCTCCGTTCTGAACCGAATCGGACCCGATATGAACCGATTTTACGGGAACTGGGTTTTCTTGTAAACTTCAAATTGGGTAGGCACACATGATTTTCTCAAACCTAGAAAGATTTTTTCTTGTCCATATTTTTTCATATCATGTCCCTATGAGTTTCTAGAATATGATGAGATTTTATTTCGCTCCGTTCTGGACCGAATCGGACCCGATATGAACCGATTTTACGGGAACTGGGTTTTCCGATTAACTTCAAAGTGGTTGGCACACATGATTTTCTCAAACCTAGAAAGATTTTTTCTTGTCCATATTTTTTCATATCATGTCCCTATGAGTTTCTAGAATATGATGAGATTTTATTTACCTCCGTTCTGAACCGAATCGGACCCGATATGACCCGATTTTACGGGAACTGGGTTTTCCGATTAACTTCAAAGTGGTTGGCACACATGATTTTCTCAAACCTAGAAAGATTTTTTCTTGTCCATATTTTTTCATATCATGTCCCTATGAGTTTCTAGAATATGATGAGATTTTATTTACCTCCGTTCTGAACCGAATCGGACCCGATATGACCCGATTTTACGGGAACTGGGTTTTCCGATTAACTTCAAAGTGGTTGGCACACATGATTTTCTCAAACCTAGAAAGATTTTTTCTTGTCCATATTTTTTCATATCATGACCCTATGAGTTTCTAGAATATGATGAGATTTTATTTCGCTCCGTTCTGAACCGAATCGGACCCGATATGAACCGATTTTACGGGAACTGGGTTTTCTTGTAAACTTCAAATTGGGTAGGCACACATGATTTTCTCAAACCTAGAAAGATTTTTTCTTGTCCATATTTTTTCATATCATGTCCCTATGAGTTTCTAGAATATGATGAGATTTTATTTCGCTCCGTTCTGAACCGAATCGGACCCGATATGAACCGATTTTACGGGAACTGGGTTTTCCGATTAACTTCAAAGTGGTTGGCACACATGATTTTCTCAAACCTAGAAAGATTTTTTCTTGTCCATATTTTTTCATATCATGTCCCTATGAGTTTCTAGAATATGATGAGATTTTATTTCTCTCCGTTCTGAACCGAATCGGACCCGATATGAACCGATTTTACGGGAACTGGGTTTTCCGATTAACTTCAAAGTGGTTGGCACACATGATTTTCTCAAACCTAGAAAGATTTTTTCTTGTCCATATTTTTTCATATCATGTCCCTATGAGTTTCTAGAATATGATGAGATTTTATTTACCTCCGTTCTGAACCGAATCGGACCCGATATGACCCGATTTTACGGGAACTGGGTTTTCCGATTAACTTCAAAGTGGTTGGCACACATGATTTTCTCAAACCTAGAAAGATTTTTTCTTGTCCATATTTTTTCATATCATGTCCCTATGAGTTTCTAGAATAGTATGAGATTTTATTTCGCTCCGTTCTGAACCGAATCGGACCCGATATGAACCGATTTTACGGGAACTGGGTTTTCTTGTAAACTTCAAATTGGGTAGGCACACATGATTTTCTCAAACCTAGAAAGATTTTTTCTTGTCCATATTTTTTCATATCATGTGCCTATGAGTTTCTAGAATATGATGAGATTTTATTTCGCTCCGTTCTGGACCGAATCGGACCCGATATGAACCGATTTTACGGGAACTGGGTTTTCCGATTAACTTCAAAGTGGTTGGCACACATGATTTTCTCAAACCTAGAAAGATTTTTTCTTGTCCATATTTTTTCATATCATGTCCCTATGAGTTTCTAGAATATGATGAGATTTTATTTACCTCCGTTCTGAACCGAATCGGACCCGATATGACCCGATTTTACGGGAACTGGGTTTTCCGATTAACTTCAAAGTGGTTGGCACACATGATTTTCTCAAACCTAGAAAGATTTTTTCTTGTCCATATTTTTTCATATCATGTCCCTATGAGTTTCTAGAATATGATGAGATTTTATTTACCTCCGTTCTGAACCGAATCGGACCCGATATGACCCGATTTTACGGGAACTGGGTTTTCCGATTAACTTCAAAGTGGTTGGCACACATGATTTTCTCAAACCTAGAAAGATTTTTTCTTGTCCATATTTTTTCATATCATGACCCTATGAGTTTCTAGAATATGATGAGATTTTATTTCGCTCCGTTCTGAACCGAATCGGACCCGATATGAACCGATTTTACGGGAACTGGGTTTTCTTGTAAACTTCAAATTGGGTAGGCACACATGATTTTCTCAAACCTAGAAAGATTTTTTCTTGTCCATATTTTTTCATATCATGTCCCTATGAGTTTCTAGAATATGATGAGATTTTATTTCGCTCCGTTCTGAACCGAATCGGACCCGATATGAACCGATTTTACGGGAACTGGGTTTTCCGATTAACTTCAAAGTGGTTGGCACACATGATTTTCTCAAACCTAGAAAGATTTTTTCTTGTCCATATTTTTTCATATCATGTCCCTATGAGTTTCTAGAATATGATGAGATTTTATTTCGCTCCGTTCTGAACCGAATCGGACCCGATATGAACTGATTTTACGGGAACTGGGTTTTCCGATTAACTTCAAAGTGGTTGGCACACATGATTTTCTCAAACCTAGAAAGTTTTTTTCTTGTCCATATTTTTTCATATCATGTCCCTATGAGTTTCTAGAATATGATGAGATTTTATTTCGCTCCGTTCTGAACCGAATCGGACCCGATATGAACCGATTTTACGGGAACTGGGTTTTCCGATTAACTTCAAAGTGGTTGGCACACATGATTTTCTCAAACCTAGAAAGATTTTTTCTTGTCCATATTTTTTCATATCATGTCCCTATGAGTTTCTAGAATATGATGAGATTTTATTTCGCTCCGTTCTGAACCGAATCGGACCCGATATGAACCGATTTTACGGGAACTGGGTTTTTCGATTAACTTCAAAGTGGTTGGCACACATGATTTTCTCAAACCTAGAAAGTTTTTTTCTTGTCCATATTTTTTCATATCATGTCCCTATGAGTTTCTAGAATATGATGAGATTTTATTTCTCTCCGTTCTGAACCGAATCGGACCCGATATGAACCGATTTTACGGGAACTGGGTTTTCCGATTAACTTCAAAGTGGTTGGCACACATGATTTTCTCAAACCTAGAAAGATTTTTTCTTGTCCATATTTTTTCATATCATGTCCCTATGAGTTTCTAGAATATGATGAGATTTTATTTACCTCCGTTCTGAACCGAATCGGACCCGATATGACCCGATTTTACGGGAACTGGGTTTTCCGATTAACTTCAAAGTGGTTGGCACACATGATTTTCTCAAACCTAGAAAGATTTTTTCTTGTCCATATTTTTTCATATCATGTCCCTATGAGTTTCTAGAATAGTATGAGATTTTATTTCGCTCCGTTCTGAACCGAATCGGACCCGATATGAACCGATTTTACGGGAACTGGGTTTTCTTGTAAACTTCAAATTGGGTAGGCACACATGATTTTCTCAAACCTAGAAAGATTTTTTCTTGTCCATATTTTTTCATATCATGTCCCTATGAGTTTCTAGAATATGATGAGATTTTATTTCGCTCCGTTCTGGACCGAATCGGACCCGATATGAACCGATTTTACGGGAACTGGGTTTTCCGATTAACTTCAAAGTGGTTGGCACACATGATTTTCTCAAACCTAGAAAGATTTTTTCTTGTCCATATTTTTTCATATCATGTCCCTATGAGTTTCTAGAATATGATGAGATTTTATTTACCTCCGTTCTGAACCGAATCGGACCCGATATGACCCGATTTTACGGGAACTGGGTTTTCCGATTAACTTCAAAGTGGTTGGCACACATGATTTTCTCAAACCTAGAAAGATTTTTTCTTGTCCATATTTTTTCATATCATGTCCCTATGAGTTTCTAGAATATGATGAGATTTTATTTACCTCCGTTCTGAACCGAATCGGACCCGATATGACCCGATTTTACGGGAACTGGGTTTTCCGATTAACTTCAAAGTGGTTGGCACACATGATTTTCTCAAACCTAGAAAGATTTTTTCTTGTCCATATTTTTTCATATCATGACCCTATGAGTTTCTAGAATATGATGAGATTTTATTTCGCTCCGTTCTGAACCGAATCGGACCCGATATGAACCGATTTTACGGGAACTGGGTTTTCTTGTAAACTTCAAATTGGGTAGGCACACATGATTTTCTCAAACCTAGAAAGATTTTTTCTTGTCCATATTTTTTCATATCATGTCCCTATGAGTTTCTAGAATATGATGAGATTTTATTTCGCTCCGTTCTGAACCGAATCGGACCCGATATGAACCGATTTTACGGGAACTGGGTTTTCCGATTAACTTCAAAGTGGTTGGCACACATGATTTTCTCAAACCTAGAAAGATTTTTTCTTGTCCATATTTTTTCATATCATGTCCCTATGAGTTTCTAGAATATGATGAGATTTTATTTCTCTCCGTTCTGAACCGAATCGGACCCGATATGAACCGATTTTACGGGAACTGGGTTTTCCGATTAACTTCAAAGTGGTTGGCACACATGATTTTCTCAAACCTAGAAAGATTTTTTCTTGTCCATATTTTTTCATATCATGTCCCTATGAGTTTCTAGAATATGATGAGATTTTATTTACCTCCGTTCTGAACCGAATCGGACCCGATATGACCCGATTTTACGGGAACTGGGTTTTCCGATTAACTTCAAAGTGGTTGGCACACATGATTTTCTCAAACCTAGAAAGATTTTTTCTTGTCCATATTTTTTCATATCATGTCCCTATGAGTTTCTAGAATAGTATGAGATTTTATTTCGCTCCGTTCTGAACCGAATCGGACCCGATATGAACCGATTTTACGGGAACTGGGTTTTCTTGTAAACTTCAAATTGGGTAGGCACACATGATTTTCTCAAACCTAGAAAGATTTTTTCTTGTCCATATTTTTTCATATCATGTCCCTATGAGTTTCTAGAATATGATGAGATTTTATTTCGCTCCGTTCTGGACCGAATCGGACCCGATATGAACCGATTTTACGGGAACTGGGTTTTCCGATTAACTTCAAAGTGGTTGGCACACATGATTTTCTCAAACCTAGAAAGATTTTTTCTTGTCCATATTTTTTCATATCATGTCCCTATGAGTTTCTAGAATATGATGAGATTTTATTTACCTCCGTTCTGAACCGAATCGGACCCGATATGACCCGATTTTACGGGAACTGGGTTTTCCGATTAACTTCAAAGTGGTTGGCACACATGATTTTCTCAAACCTAGAAAGATTTTTTCTTGTCCATATTTTTTCATATCATGTCCCTATGAGTTTCTAGAATATGATGAGATTTTATTTACCTCCGTTCTGAACCGAATCGGACCCGATATGACCCGATTTTACGGGAACTGGGTTTTCCGATTAACTTCAAAGTGGTTGGCACACATGATTTTCTCAAACCTAGAAAGATTTTTTCTTGTCCATATTTTTTCATATCATGACCCTATGAGTTTCTAGAATATGATGAGATTTTATTTCGCTCCGTTCTGAACCGAATCGGACCCGATATGAACCGATTTTACGGGAACTGGGTTTTCTTGTAAACTTCAAATTGGGTAGGCACACATGATTTTCTCAAACCTAGAAAGATTTTTTCTTGTCCATATTTTTTCATATCATGTCCCTATGAGTTTCTAGAATATGATGAGATTTTATTTCGCTCCGTTCTGAACCGAATCGGACCCGATATGAACCGATTTTACGGGAACTGGGTTTTCCGATTAACTTCAAAGTGGTTGGCACACATGATTTTCTCAAACCTAGAAAGATTTTTTCTTGTCCATATTTTTTCATATCATGTCCCTATGAGTTTCTAGAATATGATGAGATTTTATTTCGCTCCGTTCTGAACCGAATCGGACCCGATATGAACTGATTTTACGGGAACTGGGTTTTCCGATTAACTTCAAAGTGGTTGGCACACATGATTTTCTCAAACCTAGAAAGTTTTTTTCTTGTCCATATTTTTTCATATCATGTCCCTATGAGTTTCTAGAATATGATGAGATTTTATTTCGCTCCGTTCTGAACCGAATCGGACCCGATATGAACCGATTTTACGGGAACTGGGTTTTCCGATTAACTTCAAAGTGGTTGGCACACATGATTTTCTCAAACCTAGAAAGATTTTTTCTTGTCCATATTTTTTCATATCATGTCCCTATGAGTTTCTAGAATAGTATGAGATTTTATTTCGCTCCGTTCTGAACCGAATCGGACCCGATATGAACCGATTTTACGGGAACTGGGTTTTCTTGTAAACTTCAAATTGGGTAGGCACACATGATTTTCTCAAACCTAGAAAGATTTTTTCTTGTCCATATTTTTTCATATCATGTCCCTATGAGTTTCTAGAATATGATGAGATTTTATTTCGCTCCGTTCTGGACCGAATCGGACCCGATATGAACCGATTTTACGGGAACTGGGTTTTCCGATTAACTTCAAAGTGGTTGGCACACATGATTTTCTCAAACCTAGAAAGATTTTTTCTTGTCCATATTTTTTCATATCATGTCCCTATGAGTTTCTAGAATATGATGAGATTTTATTTACCTCCGTTCTGAACCGAATCGGACCCGATATGACCCGATTTTACGGGAACTGGGTTTTCCGATTAACTTCAAAGTGGTTGGCACACATGATTTTCTCAAACCTAGAAAGATTTTTTCTTGTCCATATTTTTTCATATCATGTCCCTATGAGTTTCTAGAATATGATGAGATTTTATTTACCTCCGTTCTGAACCGAATCGGACCCGATATGACCCGATTTTACGGGAACTGGGTTTTCCGATTAACTTCAAAGTGGTTGGCACACATGATTTTCTCAAACCTAGAAAGATTTTTTCTTGTCCATATTTTTTCATATCATGTCCCTATGAGTTTCTAGAATAGTATGAGATTTTATTTCGCTCCGTTCTGAACCGAATCGGACCCGATATGAACCGATTTTACGGGAACTGGGTTTTCTTGTAAACTTCAAATTGGGTAGGCACACATGATTTTCTCAAACCTAGAAAGATTTTTTCTTGTCCATATTTTTTCATATCATGTCCCTATGAGTTTCTAGAATATGATGAGATTTTATTTCGCTCCGTTCTGGACCGAATCGGACCCGATATGAACCGATTTTACGGGAACTGGGTTTTCCGATTAACTTCAAAGTGGTTGGCACACATGATTTTCTCAAACCTAGAAAGATTTTTTCTTGTCCATATTTTTTCATATCATGTCCCTATGAGTTTCTAGAATATGATGAGATTTTATTTACCTCCGTTCTGAACCGAATCGGACCCGATATGACCCGATTTTACGGGAACTGGGTTTTCCGATTAACTTCAAAGTGGTTGGCACACATGATTTTCTCAAACCTAGAAAGATTTTTTCTTGTCCATATTTTTTCATATCATGTCCCTATGAGTTTCTAGAATATGATGAGATTTTATTTACCTCCGTTCTGAACCGAATCGGACCCGATATGACCCGATTTTACGGGAACTGGGTTTTCCGATTAACTTCAAAGTGGTTGGCACACATGATTTTCTCAAACCTAGAAAGATTTTTTCTTGTCCATATTTTTTCATATCATGACCCTATGAGTTTCTAGAATATGATGAGATTTTATTTCGCTCCGTTCTGAACCGAATCGGACCCGATATGAACCGATTTTACGGGAACTGGGTTTTCTTGTAAACTTCAAATTGGGTAGGCACACATGATTTTCTCAAACCTAGAAAGATTTTTTCTTGTCCATATTTTTTCATATCATGTCCCTATGAGTTTCTAGAATATGATGAGATTTTATTTCGCTCCGTTCTGAACCGAATCGGACCCGATATGAACCGATTTTACGGGAACTGGGTTTTCCGATTAACTTCAAAGTGGTTGGCACACATGATTTTCTCAAACCTAGAAAGATTTTTTCTTGTCCATATTTTTTCATATCATGTCCCTATGAGTTTCTAGAATATGATGAGATTTTATTTCTCTCCGTTCTGAACCGAATCGGACCCGATATGAACCGATTTTACGGGAACTGGGTTTTCCGATTAACTTCAAAGTGGTTGGCACACATGATTTTCTCAAACCTAGAAAGATTTTTTCTTGTCCATATTTTTTCATATCATGTCCCTATGAGTTTCTAGAATATGATGAGATTTTATTTACCTCCGTTCTGAACCGAATCGGACCCGATATGACCCGATTTTACGGGAACTGGGTTTTCCGATTAACTTCAAAGTGGTTGGCACACATGATTTTCTCAAACCTAGAAAGATTTTTTCTTGTCCATATTTTTTCATATTATGTCCCTATGAGTTTCTAGAATAGGATGAGATTTTATTTCGCTCCGTTCTGAACCGAATCGGACCCGATATGAACCGATTTTACGGGAACTGGGTTTTCTTGTAAACTTCAAATTGGGTAGGCACACATGATTTTCTCAAACCTAGAAAGATTTTTTCTTGTCCATATTTTTTCATATCATGTCCCTATGAGTTTCTAGAATATGATGAGATTTTATTTCGCTCCGTTCTGGACCGAATCGGACCCGATATGAACCGATTTTACGGGAACTGGGTTTTCCGATTAACTTCAAAGTGGTTGGCACACATGATTTTCTCAAACCTAGAAAGATTTTTTCTTGTCCATATTTTTTCATATCATGTCCCTATGAGTTTCTAGAATATGATGAGATTTTATTTACCTCCGTTCTGAACCGAATCGGACCCGATATGACCCGATTTTACGGGAACTGGGTTTTCCGATTAACTTCAAAGTGGTTGGCACACATGATTTTCTCAAACCTAGAAAGATTTTTTCTTGTCCATATTTTTTCATATCATGTCCCTATGAGTTTCTAGAATATGATGAGATTTTATTTACCTCCGTTCTGAACCGAATCGGACCCGATATGACCCGATTTTACGGGAACTGGGTTTTCCGATTAACTTCAAAGTGGTTGGCACACATGATTTTCTCAAACCTAGAAAGATTTTTTCTTGTCCATATTTTTTCATATCATGTCCCTATGAGTTTCTAGAATAGTATGAGATTTTATTTCGCTCCGTTCTGAACCGAATCGGACCCGATATGAACCGATTTTACGGGAACTGGGTTTTCTTGTAAACTTCAAATTGGGTAGGCACACATGATTTTCTCAAACCTAGAAAGATTTTTTCTTGTCCATATTTTTTCATATCATGTCCCTATGAGTTTCTAGAATATGATGAGATTTTATTTCGCTCCGTTCTGGACCGAATCGGACCCGATATGAACCGATTTTACGGGAACTGGGTTTTCCGATTAACTTCAAAGTGGTTGGCACACATGATTTTCTCAAACCTAGAAAGATTTTTTCTTGTCCATATTTTTTCATATCATGTCCCTATGAGTTTCTAGAATATGATGAGATTTTATTTACCTCCGTTCTGAACCGAATCGGACCCGATATGACCCGATTTTACGGGAACTGGGTTTTCCGATTAACTTCAAAGTGGTTGGCACACATGATTTTCTCAAACCTAGAAAGATTTTTTCTTGTCCATATTTTTTCATATCATGTCCCTATGAGTTTCTAGAATATGATGAGATTTTATTTACCTCCGTTCTGAACCGAATCGGACCCGATATGACCCGATTTTACGGGAACTGGGTTTTCCGATTAACTTCAAAGTGGTTGGCACACATGATTTTCTCAAACCTAGAAAGATTTTTTCTTGTCCATATTTTTTCATATCATGACCCTATGAGTTTCTAGAATATGATGAGATTTTATTTCGCTCCGTTCTGAACCGAATCGGACCCGATATGAACCGATTTTACGGGAACTGGGTTTTCTTGTAAACTTCAAATTGGGTAGGCACACATGATTTTCTCAAACCTAGAAAGATTTTTTCTTGTCCATATTTTTTCATATCATGTCCCTATGAGTTTCTAGAATATGATGAGATTTTATTTCGCTCCGTTCTGAACCGAATCGGACCCGATATGAACCGATTTTACGGGAACTGGGTTTTCCGATTAACTTCAAAGTGGTTGGCACACATGATTTTCTCAAACCTAGAAAGATTTTTTCTTGTCCATATTTTTTCATATCATGTCCCTATGAGTTTCTAGAATATGATGAGATTTTATTTCTCTCCGTTCTGAACCGAATCGGACCCGATATGAACCGATTTTACGGGAACTGGGTTTTCCGATTAACTTCAAAGTGGTTGGCACACATGATTTTCTCAAACCTAGAAAGATTTTTTCTTGTCCATATTTTTTCATATCATGTCCCTATGAGTTTCTAGAATATGATGAGATTTTATTTACCTCCGTTCTGAACCGAATCGGACCCGATATGACCCGATTTTACGGGAACTGGGTTTTCCGATTAACTTCAAAGTGGTTGGCACACATGATTTTCTCAAACCTAGAAAGATTTTTTCTTGTCCATATTTTTTCATATCATGTCCCTATGAGTTTCTAGAATAGTATGAGATTTTATTTCGCTCCGTTCTGAACCGAATCGGACCCGATATGAACCGATTTTACGGGAACTGGGTTTTCTTGTAAACTTCAAATTGGGTAGGCACACATGATTTTCTCAAACCTAGAAAGATTTTTTCTTGTCCATATTTTTTCATATCATGTCCCTATGAGTTTCTAGAATATGATGAGATTTTATTTCGCTCCGTTCTGGACCGAATCGGACCCGATATGAACCGATTTTACGGGAACTGGGTTTTCCGATTAACTTCAAAGTGGTTGGCACACATGATTTTCTCAAACCTAGAAAGATTTTTTCTTGTCCATATTTTTTCATATCATGTCCCTATGAGTTTCTAGAATATGATGAGATTTTATTTACCTCCGTTCTGAACCGAATCGGACCCGATATGACCCGATTTTACGGGAACTGGGTTTTCCGATTAACTTCAAAGTGGTTGGCACACATGATTTTCTCAAACCTAGAAAGATTTTTTCTTGTCCATATTTTTTCATATCATGTCCCTATGAGTTTCTAGAATATGATGAGATTTTATTTACCTCCGTTCTGAACCGAATCGGACCCGATATGACCCGATTTTACGGGAACTGGGTTTTCCGATTAACTTCAAAGTGGTTGGCACACATGATTTTCTCAAACCTAGAAAGATTTTTTCTTGTCCATATTTTTTCATATCATGACCCTATGAGTTTCTAGAATATGATGAGATTTTATTTCGCTCCGTTCTGAACCGAATCGGACCCGATATGAACCGATTTTACGGGAACTGGGTTTTCTTGTAAACTTCAAATTGGGTAGGCACACATGATTTTCTCAAACCTAGAAAGATTTTTTCTTGTCCATATTTTTTCATATCATGTCCCTATGAGTTTCTAGAATATGATGAGATTTTATTTCGCTCCGTTCTGAACCGAATCGGACCCGATATGAACCGATTTTACGGGAACTGGGTTTTCCGATTAACTTCAAAGTGGTTGGCACACATGATTTTCTCAAACCTAGAAAGATTTTTTCTTGTCCATATTTTTTCATATCATGTCCCTATGAGTTTCTAGAATATGATGAGATTTTATTTCGCTCCGTTCTGAACCGAATCGGACCCGATATGAACTGATTTTACGGGAACTGGGTTTTCCGATTAACTTCAAAGTGGTTGGCACACATGATTTTCTCAAACCTAGAAAGATTTTTTCTTGTCCATATTTTTTCATATCATGTCCCTATGAGTTTCTAGAATATGATGAGATTTTATTTCTCTCCGTTCTGAACCGAATCGGACCCGATATGAACCGATTTTACGGGAACTGGGTTTTCCGATTAACTTCAAAGTGGTTGGCACACATGATTTTCTCAAACCTAGAAAGATTTTTTCTTGTCCATATTTTTTCATATCATGTCCCTATGAGTTTCTAGAATATGATGAGATTTTATTTACCTCCGTTCTGAACCGAATCGGACCCGATATGACCCGATTTTACGGGAACTGGGTTTTCCGATTAACTTCAAAGTGGTTGGCACACATGATTTTCTCAAACCTAGAAAGATTTTTTCTTGTCCATATTTTTTCATATCATGTCCCTATGAGTTTCTAGAATAGTATGAGATTTTATTTCGCTCCGTTCTGAACCGAATCGGACCCGATATGAACCGATTTTACGGGAACTGGGTTTTCTTGTAAACTTCAAATTGGGTAGGCACACATGATTTTCTCAAACCTAGAAAGATTTTTTCTTGTCCATATTTTTTCATATCATGTCCCTATGAGTTTCTAGAATATGATGAGATTTTATTTCGCTCCGTTCTGGACCGAATCGGACCCGATATGAACCGATTTTACGGGAACTGGGTTTTCCGATTAACTTCAAAGTGGTTGGCACACATGATTTTCTCAAACCTAGAAAGATTTTTTCTTGTCCATATTTTTTCATATCATGTCCCTATGAGTTTCTAGAATATGATGAGATTTTATTTACCTCCGTTCTGAACCGAATCGGACCCGATATGACCCGATTTTACGGGAACTGGGTTTTCCGATTAACTTCAAAGTGGTTGGCACACATGATTTTCTCAAACCTAGAAAGATTTTTTCTTGTCCATATTTTTTCATATCATGTCCCTATGAGTTTCTAGAATATGATGAGATTTTATTTACCTCCGTTCTGAACCGAATCGGACCCGATATGACCCGATTTTACGGGAACTGGGTTTTCCGATTAACTTCAAAGTGGTTGGCACACATGATTTTCTCAAACCTAGAAAGATTTTTTCTTGTCCATATTTTTTCATATCATGACCCTATGAGTTTCTAGAATATGATGAGATTTTATTTCGCTCCGTTCTGAACCGAATCGGACCCGATATGAACCGATTTTACGGGAACTGGGTTTTCTTGTAAACTTCAAATTGGGTAGGCACACATGATTTTCTCAAACCTAGAAAGATTTTTTCTTGTCCATATTTTTTCATATCATGTCCCTATGAGTTTCTAGAATATGATGAGATTTTATTTCGCTCCGTTCTGAACCGAATCGGACCCGATATGAACCGATTTTACGGGAACTGGGTTTTCCGATTAACTTCAAAGTGGTTGGCACACATGATTTTCTCAAACCTAGAAAGATTTTTTCTTGTCCATATTTTTTCATATCATGTCCCTATGAGTTTCTAGAATATGATGAGATTTTATTTCGCTCCGTTCTGAACCGAATCGGACCCGATATGAACTGATTTTACGGGAACTGGGTTTTCCGATTAACTTCAAAGTGGTTGGCACACATGATTTTCTCAAACCTAGAAAGTTTTTTTCTTGTCCATATTTTTTCATATCATGTCCCTATGAGTTTCTAGAATATGATGAGATTTTATTTCGCTCCGTTCTGAACCGAATCGGACCCGATATGAACCGATTTTACGGGAACTGGGTTTTCCGATTAACTTCAAAGTGGTTGGCACACATGATTTTCTCAAACCTAGAAAGATTTTTTCTTGTCCATATTTTTTCATATCATGTCCCTATGAGTTTCTAGAATAGTATGAGATTTTATTTCGCTCCGTTCTGAACCGAATCGGACCCGATATGAACCGATTTTACGGGAACTGGGTTTTCTTGTAAACTTCAAATTGGGTAGGCACACATGATTTTCTCAAACCTAGAAAGATTTTTTCTTGTCCATATTTTTTCATATCATGTCCCTATGAGTTTCTAGAATATGATGAGATTTTATTTCGCTCCGTTCTGGACCGAATCGGACCCGATATGAACCGATTTTACGGGAACTGGGTTTTCCGATTAACTTCAAAGTGGTTGGCACACATGATTTTCTCAAACCTAGAAAGATTTTTTCTTGTCCATATTTTTTCATATCATGTCCCTATGAGTTTCTAGAATATGATGAGATTTTATTTACCTCCGTTCTGAACCGAATCGGACCCGATATGACCCGATTTTACGGGAACTGGGTTTTCCGATTAACTTCAAAGTGGTTGGCACACATGATTTTCTCAAACCTAGAAAGATTTTTTCTTGTCCATATTTTTTCATATCATGTCCCTATGAGTTTCTAGAATATGATGAGATTTTATTTACCTCCGTTCTGAACCGAATCGGACCCGATATGACCCGATTTTACGGGAACTGGGTTTTCCGATTAACTTCAAAGTGGTTGGCACACATGATTTTCTCAAACCTAGAAAGATTTTTTCTTGTCCATATTTTTTCATATCATGTCCCTATGAGTTTCTAGAATAGTATGAGATTTTATTTCGCTCCGTTCTGAACCGAATCGGACCCGATATGAACCGATTTTACGGGAACTGGGTTTTCTTGTAAACTTCAAATTGGGTAGGCACACATGATTTTCTCAAACCTAGAAAGATTTTTTCTTGTCCATATTTTTTCATATCATGTCCCTATGAGTTTCTAGAATATGATGAGATTTTATTTCGCTCCGTTCTGGACCGAATCGGACCCGATATGAACCGATTTTACGGGAACTGGGTTTTCCGATTAACTTCAAAGTGGTTGGCACACATGATTTTCTCAAACCTAGAAAGATTTTTTCTTGTCCATATTTTTTCATATCATGTCCCTATGAGTTTCTAGAATATGATGAGATTTTATTTACCTCCGTTCTGAACCGAATCGGACCCGATATGACCCGATTTTACGGGAACTGGGTTTTCCGATTAACTTCAAAGTGGTTGGCACACATGATTTTCTCAAACCTAGAAAGATTTTTTCTTGTCCATATTTTTTCATATCATGTCCCTATGAGTTTCTAGAATATGATGAGATTTTATTTACCTCCGTTCTGAACCGAATCGGACCCGATATGACCCGATTTTACGGGAACTGGGTTTTCCGATTAACTTCAAAGTGGTTGGCACACATGATTTTCTCAAACCTAGAAAGATTTTTTCTTGTCCATATTTTTTCATATCATGACCCTATGAGTTTCTAGAATATGATGAGATTTTATTTCGCTCCGTTCTGAACCGAATCGGACCCGATATGAACCGATTTTACGGGAACTGGGTTTTCTTGTAAACTTTAAATTGGGTAGGCACACATGATTTTCTCAAACCTAGAAAGATTTTTTCTTGTCCATATTTTTTCATATCATGTCCCTATGAGTTTCTAGAATATGATGAGATTTTATTTCGCTCCGTTCTGAACCGAATCGGACCCGATATGACCCGATTTTACGGGAACTGGGTTTTCCGATTAACTTCAAAGTGGTTGGCACACATGATTTTCTCAAACCTAGAAAGATTTTTTCTTGTCCATATTTTTTCATATCATGTCCCTATGAGTTTCTAGAATATGATGAGATTTTATTTACCTCCGTTCTGAACCGAATCGGACCCGATATGACCCGATTTTACGGGAACTGGGTTTTCCGATTAACTTCAAAGTGGTTGGCACACATGATTTTCTCAAACCTAGAAAGATTTTTTCTTGTCCATATTTTTTCATATCATGACCCTATGAGTTTCTTAGAATATGATGAGATTTTATTTCGCTCCGTTCTGAACCGAATCAGACCCGATATGAACCGATTTTACGGGAACTGGATTTTCCGATTAACTTCAAAGTGGTTGGCACACATGAGTTTCTCAAACCTAGAAAGATTTTTTCTTGTCCATATTTTTTCATATCATGTCCCTATGAGTTTCTAGAATATGATGAGATTTTATTTCGCTCCGTTCTGAACCGAATCGGACCCGATATGAACCGATTTTATGGGAACTGGGTTTTCCGATTAACTTCAAAGTGGTTGGCACACATGATTTTCTCAAACCTAGAAAGATTTTTTCTTGTCCATATTTTTTCATATCATGTCCCTATGAGTTTCTAGAATATGATGAGATTTTATTTACCTCCGTTCTGAACCGAATCGGACCCGATATGACCCGATTTTACGGGAACTGGGTTTTCCGATTAACTTCAAAGTGGTTGGCACACATGATTTTCTCAAACCTAGAAAGATTTTTTCTTGTCCATATTTTTTCATATCATGACCCTATGAGTTTCTAGAATATGATGAGATTTTATTTCGCTCCGTTCTGAACCGAATCGGACCCGATATGAACCGATTTTACGGGAACTGGGTTTTCTTGTAAACTTTAAATTGGGTAGGCACACATGATTTTCTCAAACCTAGAAAGATTTTTTCTTGTCCATATTTTTTCATATCATGTCCCTATGAGTTTCTAGAATATGATGAGATTTTATTTCGCTCCGTTCTGGACCGAATCGGACCCGATATGAACCGATTTTACGGGAACTGGGTTTTCCGATTAACTTCAAAGTGGTTGGCACACATGATTTTCTCAAACCTAGAAAGATTTTTTCTTGTCCATATTTTTTCATATCATGTCCCTATGAGTTTCTAGAATATGATGAGATTTTATTTCGCTCCGTTCTGAACCGAATCGGACCCGATATGAACCGATTTTACGGGAACTGGGTTTTCCGATTAACTTCAAAGTGGTTGGCACACATGATTTTCTCAAACCTAGAAAGATTTTTTCTTGTCCATATTTTTTCATATCATGTCCCTATGAGTTTCTAGAATATGATGAGATTTTATTTCGCTCCGTTCTGAACCGAATCGGACCCGATATGAACCGATTTTACGGGAACTGGGTTTTCCGATTAACTTCAAAGTGGTTGGCACACATGATTTTCTCAAACCTAGAAAGATTTTTTCTTGTCCATATTTTTTCATATCATGTCCCTATGAGTTTCTAGAATATGATGAGATTTTATTTACCTCCGTTCTGAACCGAATCGGACCCGATATGACCCGATTTTACGGGAACTGGGTTTTCCGATTAACTTCAAAGTGGTTGGCACACATGATTTTCTCAAACCTAGAAAGATTTTTTCTTGTCCATATTTTTTCATATCATGACCCTATGAGTTTCTAGAATATGATGAGATTTTATTTCGCTCCGTTCTGAACCGAATCGGACCCGATATGAACCGATTTTACGGGAACTGGGTTTTCCGATTAACTTCAAAGTGGTTGGCACACATGATTTTCTCAAACCTAGAAAGATTTTTTCTTGTCCATATTTTTTCATATCATGACCCTATGAGTTTCTAGAATATGATGAGATTTTATTTCGCTCCGTTCTGAACCGAATCGGACCCGATATGAACCGATTTTACGGGAACTGGGTTTTCCGATTAACTTCAAAGTGGTTGGCACACATGATTTTCTCAAACCTAGAAAGTTTTTTTCTTGTCCATATTTTTTCATATCATGACCCTATGAGTTTCTAGAATATGATGAGATTTTATTTCGCTCCGTTCTGAACCGAATCGGACCCGATATGAACCGATTTTACGGGAACTGGGTTTTCCGATTAACTTCAAAGTGGTTGGCACACATGATTTTCTCAAACCTAGAAAGATTTTTTCTTGTCCATATTTTTTCATATCATGACCCTATGAGTTTCTAGAATATGATGAGATTTTATTTCGCTCCGTTCTGAACCGAATCGGACCCGATATGAACCGATTTTACGGGAACTGGGTTTTCCGATTAACTTCAAAGTGGTTGGCACACATGATTTTCTCAAACCTAGAAAGTTTTTTTCTTGTCCATATTTTTTCATATCATGTCCCTATGAGTTTCTAGAATATGATGAGATTTTATTTCGCTCCGTTCTGAACCGAATCGGACCCGATATGACCCGATTTTACGGGAACTGGGTTTTCCGATTAACTTCAAAGTGGTTGGCACACATGATTTTCTCAAACCTAGAAAGATTTTTTCTTGTCCATATTTTTTCATATCATGACCCTATGAGTTTCTAGAATATGATGAGATTTTATTTCGCTCCGTTCTGAACCGAATCGGACCCGATATGAACCGATTTTACGGGAACTGGGTTTTCTTGTAAACTTTAAATTGGGTAGGCACACATGATTTTCTCAAACCTAGAAAGATTTTTTCTTGTCCATATTTTTTCATATAATGTCCCTATGAGTTTCTAGAATATGATGAGATTTTATTTCGCTCCGTTCTGGACCGAATCGGACCCGATATGAACCGATTTTACGGGAACTGGGTTTTCCGATTAACTTCAAAGTGGTTGGCACACATGATTTTCTCAAACCTAGAAAGATTTTTTCTTGTCCATATTTTTTCATATCATGTCCCTATGAGTTTCTAGAATATGATGAGATTTTATTTCGCTCCGTTCTGAACCGAATCGGACCCGATATGAACCGATTTTACTGGAACTGGGTTTTCCGATTAACTTCAAAGTGGTTGGCACACATGATTTTCTCAAACCTAGAAAGATTTTTTCTTGTCCATATTTTTTCATATCATGTCCCTATGAGTTTCTAGAATATGATGAGATTTTATTTCGCTCCGTTCTGAACCGAATCGGACCCGATATGAACCGATTTTACGGGAACTGGGTTTTCCGATTAACTTCAAAGTGGTTGGCACACATGATTTTCTCAAACCTAGAAAGATTTTTTCTTGTCCATATTTTTTCATATCATGTCCCTATGAGTTTCTAGAATATGATGAGATTTTATTTACCTCCGTTCTGAACCGAATCGGACCCGATATGACCCGATTTTACGGGAACTGGGTTTTCCGATTAACTTCAAAGTGGTTGGCACACATGATTTTCTCAAACCTAGAAAGATTTTTTCTTGTCCATATTTTTTCATATCATGACCCTATGAGTTTCTAGAATATGATGAGATTTTATTTCGCTCCGTTCTGAACCGAATCGGACCCGATATGAACCGATTTTACGGGAACTGGGTTTTCTTGTAAACTTTAAATTGGGTAGGCACACATGATTTTCTCAAACCTAGAAAGATTTTTTCTTGTCCATATTTTTTCATATCATGTCCCTATGAGTTTCTAGAATATGATGAGATTTTATTTCGCTCCGTTCTGAACCGAATCGGACCCGATATGAACCGATTTTACGGGAACTGGGTTTTCCGATTAACTTCAAAGTGGTTGGCACACATGATTTTCTCAAACCTAGAAAGATTTTTTCTTGTCCATATTTTTTCATATCATGTCCCTATGAGTTTCTAGAATATGATGAGATTTTATTTACCTCCGTTCTGAACCGAATCGGACCCGATATGACCCGATTTTACGGGAACTGGGTTTTCCGATTAACTTCAAAGTGGTTGGCACACATGATTTTCTCAAACCTAGAAAGATTTTTTCTTGTCCATATTTTTTCATATCATGACCCTATGAGTTTCTAGAATATGATGAGATTTTATTTCGCTCCGTTCTGAACCGAATCGGACCCGATATGAACCGATTTTACGGGAACTGGGTTTTCTTGTAAACTTTAAATTGGGTAGGCACACATGATTTTCTCAAACCTAGAAAGATTTTTTCTTGTCCATATTTTTTCATATCATGTCCCTATGAGTTTCTAGAATATGATGAGATTTTATTTCGCTCCGTTCTGAACCGAATCGGACCCGATATGACCCGATTTTACGGGAACTGGGTTTTCCGATTAACTTCAAAGTGGTTGGCACACATGATTTTCTCAAACCTAGAAAGATTTTTTCTTGTCCATATTTTTTCATATCATGTCCCTATGAGTTTCTAGAATATGATGAGATTTTATTTACCTCCGTTCTGAACCGAATCGGACCCGATATGACCCGATTTTACGGGAACTGGGTTTTCCGATTAACTTCAAAGTGGTTGGCACACATGATTTTCTCAAACCTAGAAAGATTTTTTCTTGTCCATATTTTTTCATATCATGACCCTATGAGTTTCTAGAATATGATGAGATTTTATTTCGCTCCGTTCTGAACCGAATCGGACCCGATATGAACCGATTTTACGGGAACTGGGTTTTCTTGTAAACTTTAAATTGGGTAGGCACACATGATTTTCTCAAACCTAGAAAGATTTTTTCTTGTCCATATTTTTTCATATCATGTCCCTATGAGTTTCTAGAATATGATGAGATTTTATTTCGCTCCGTTCTGAACCGAATCGGACCCGATATGACCCGATTTTACGGGAACTGGGTTTTCCGATTAACTTCAAAGTGGTTGGCACACATGATTTTCTCAAACCTAGAAAGATTTTTTCTTGTCCATATTTTTTCATATCATGACCCTATGAGTTTCTAGAATATGATGAGATTTTATTTCGCTCCGTTCTGAACCGAATCGGACCCGATATGAACCGATTTTACGGGAACTGGGTTTTCTTGTAAACTTTAAATTGGGTAGGCACACATGATTTTCTCAAACCTAGAAAGATTTTTTCTTGTCCATATTTTTTCATATAATGTCCCTATGAGTTTCTAGAATATGATGAGATTTTATTTCGCTCCGTTCTGGACCGAATCGGACCCGATATGAACCGATTTTACGGGAACTGGGTTTTCCGATTAACTTCAAAGTGGTTGGCACACATGATTTTCTCAAACCTAGAAAGATTTTTTCTTGTCCATATTTTTTCATATCATGTCCCTATGAGTTTCTAGAATATGATGAGATTTTATTTCGCTCCGTTCTGAACCGAATTGGACCCGATATGAACCGATTTTACTGGAACTGGGTTTTCCGATTAACTTCAAAGTGGTTGGCACACATGATTTTCTCAAACCTAGAAAGATTTTTTCTTGTCCATATTTTTTCATATCATGTCCCTATGAGTTTCTAGAATATGATGAGATTTTATTTCGCTCCGTTCTGAACCGAATCGGACCCGATATGAACCGATTTTACGGGAACTGGGTTTTCCGATTAACTTCAAAGTGGTTGGCACACATGATTTTCTCAAACCTAGAAAGATTTTTTCTTGTCCATATTTTTTCATATCATGTCCCTATGAGTTTCTAGAATATGATGAGATTTTATTTACCTCCGTTCTGAACCGAATCGGACCCGATATGACCCGATTTTACGGGAACTGGGTTTTCCGATTAACTTCAAAGTGGTTGGCACACATGATTTTCTCAAACCTAGAAAGATTTTTTCTTGTCCATATTTTTTCATATCATGACCCTATGAGTTTCTAGAATATGATGAGATTTTATTTCGCTCCGTTCTGAACCGAATCGGACCCGATATGAACCGATTTTACGGGAACTGGGTTTTCTTGTAAACTTTAAATTGGGTAGGCACACATGATTTTCTCAAACCTAGAAAGATTTTTTCTTGTCCATATTTTTTCATATCATGTCCCTATGAGTTTCTAGAATATGATGAGATTTTATTTCGCTCCGTTCTGAACCGAATCGGACCCGATATGAACCGATTTTACGGGAACTGGGTTTTCCGATTAACTTCAAAGTGGTTGGCACACATGATTTTCTCAAACCTAGAAAGATTTTTTCTTGTCCATATTTTTTCATATCATGTCCCTATGAGTTTCTAGAATATGATGAGATTTTATTTACCTCCGTTCTGAACCGAATCGGACCCGATATGACCCGATTTTACGGGAACTGGGTTTTCCGATTAACTTCAAAGTGGTTGGCACACATGATTTTCTCAAACCTAGAAAGATTTTTTCTTGTCCATATTTTTTCATATCATGACCCTATGAGTTTCTAGAATATGATGAGATTTTATTTCGCTCCGTTCTGAACCGAATCGGACCCGATATGAACCGATTTTACGGGAACTGGGTTTTCTTGTAAACTTTAAATTGGGTAGGCACACATGATTTTCTCAAACCTAGAAAGATTTTTTCTTGTCCATATTTTTTCATATCATGTCCCTATGAGTTTCTAGAATATGATGAGATTTTATTTCGCTCCGTTCTGAACCGAATCGGACCCGATATGACCCGATTTTACGGGAACTGGGTTTTCCGATTAACTTCAAAGTGGTTGGCACACATGATTTTCTCAAACCTAGAAAGATTTTTTCTTGTCCATATTTTTTCATATCATGTCCCTATGAGTTTCTAGAATATGATGAGATTTTATTTACCTCCGTTCTGAACCGAATCGGACCCGATATGACCCGATTTTACGGGAACTGGGTTTTCCGATTAACTTCAAAGTGGTTGGCACACATGATTTTCTCAAACCTAGAAAGATTTTTTCTTGTCCATATTTTTTCATATCATGACCCTATGAGTTTCTAGAATATGATGAGATTTTATTTCGCTCCGTTCTGAACCGAATCGGACCCGATATGAACCGATTTTACGGGAACTGGGTTTTCTTGTAAACTTTAAATTGGGTAGGCACACATGATTTTCTCAAACCTAGAAAGATTTTTTCTTGTCCATATTTTTTCATATCATGTCCCTATGAGTTTCTAGAATATGATGAGATTTTATTTCGCTCCGTTCTGAACCGAATCGGACCCGATATGACCCGATTTTACGGGAACTGGGTTTTCCGATTAACTTCAAAGTGGTTGGCACACATGATTTTCTCAAACCTAGAAAGATTTTTTCTTGTCCATATTTTTTCATATCATGACCCTATGAGTTTCTAGAATATGATGAGATTTTATTTCGCTCCGTTCTGAACCGAATCGGACCCGATATGAACCGATTTTACGGGAACTGGGTTTTCTTGTAAACTTTAAATTGGGTAGGCACACATGATTTTCTCAAACCTAGAAAGATTTTTTCTTGTCCATATTTTTTCATATAATGTCCCTATGAGTTTCTAGAATATGATGAGATTTTATTTCGCTCCGTTCTGGACCGAATCGGACCCGATATGAACCGATTTTACGGGAACTGGGTTTTCCGATTAACTTCAAAGTGGTTGGCACACATGATTTTCTCAAACCTAGAAAGATTTTTTCTTGTCCATATTTTTTCATATCATGTCCCTATGAGTTTCTAGAATATGATGAGATTTTATTTCGCTCCGTTCTGAACCGAATCGGACCCGATATGAACCGATTTTACTGGAACTGGGTTTTCCGATTAACTTCAAAGTGGTTGGCACACATGATTTTCTCAAACCTAGAAAGATTTTTTCTTGTCCATATTTTTTCATATCATGTCCCTATGAGTTTCTAGAATATGATGAGATTTTATTTCGCTCCGTTCTGAACCGAATCGGACCCGATATGACCCGATTTTACGGGAACTGGGTTTTCCGATTAACTTCAAAGTGGTTGGCACACATGATTTTCTCAAACCTAGAAAGATTTTTTCTTGTCCATATTTTTTCATATCATGACCCTATGAGTTTCTAGAATATGATGAGATTTTATTTCGCTCCGTTCTGAACCGAATCGGACCCGATATGAACCGATTTTACGGGAACTGGGTTTTCTTGTAAACTTTAAATTGGGTAGGCACACATGATTTTCTCAAACCTAGAAAGATTTTTTCTTGTCCATATTTTTTCATATAATGTCCCTATGAGTTTCTAGAATATGATGAGATTTTATTTCGCTCCGTTCTGGACCGAATCGGACCCGATATGAACCGATTTTACGGGAACTGGGTTTTCCGATTAACTTCAAAGTGGTTGGCACACATGATTTTCTCAAACCTAGAAAGATTTTTTCTTGTCCATATTTTTTCATATCATGTCCCTATGAGTTTCTAGAATATGATGAGATTTTATTTCGCTCCGTTCTGAACCGAATCGGACCCGATATGAACCGATTTTACTGGAACTGGGTTTTCCGATTAACTTCAAAGTGGTTGGCACACATGATTTTCTCAAACCTAGAAAGATTTTTTCTTGTCCATATTTTTTCATATCATGTCCCTATGAGTTTCTAGAATATGATGAGATTTTATTTCGCTCCGTTCTGAACCGAATCGGACCCGATATGAACCGATTTTACGGGAACTGGGTTTTCCGATTAACTTCAAAGTGGTTGGCACACATGATTTTCTCAAACCTAGAAAGATTTTTTCTTGTCCATATTTTTTCATATCATGTCCCTATGAGTTTCTAGAATATGATGAGATTTTATTTACCTCCGTTCTGAACCGAATCGGACCCGATATGACCCGATTTTACGGGAACTGGGTTTTCCGATTAACTTCAAAGTGGTTGGCACACATGATTTTCTCAAACCTAGAAAGATTTTTTCTTGTCCATATTTTTTCATATCATGACCCTATGAGTTTCTAGAATATGATGAGATTTTATTTCGCTCCGTTCTGAACCGAATCGGACCCGATATGAACCGATTTTACGGGAACTGGGTTTTCTTGTAAACTTTAAATTGGGTAGGCACACATGATTTTCTCAAACCTAGAAAGATTTTTTCTTGTCCATATTTTTTCATATCATGTCCCTATGAGTTTCTAGAATATGATGAGATTTTATTTCGCTCCGTTCTGAACCGAATCGGACCCGATATGAACCGATTTTACGGGAACTGGGTTTTCCGATTAACTTCAAAGTGGTTGGCACACATGATTTTCTCAAACCTAGAAAGATTTTTTCTTGTCCATATTTTTTCATATCATGTCCCTATGAGTTTCTAGAATATGATGAGATTTTATTTACCTCCGTTCTGAACCGAATCGGACCCGATATGACCCGATTTTACGGGAACTGGGTTTTCCGATTAACTTCAAAGTGGTTGGCACACATGATTTTCTCAAACCTAGAAAGATTTTTTCTTGTCCATATTTTTTCATATCATGACCCTATGAGTTTCTAGAATATGATGAGATTTTATTTCGCTCCGTTCTGAACCGAATCGGACCCGATATGAACCGATTTTACGGGAACTGGGTTTTCTTGTAAACTTTAAATTGGGTAGGCACACATGATTTTCTCAAACCTAGAAAGATTTTTTCTTGTCCATATTTTTTCATATCATGTCCCTATGAGTTTCTAGAATATGATGAGATTTTATTTCGCTCCGTTCTGAACCGAATCGGACCCGATATGACCCGATTTTACGGGAACTGGGTTTTCCGATTAACTTCAAAGTGGTTGGCACACATGATTTTCTCAAACCTAGAAAGATTTTTTCTTGTCCATATTTTTTCATATCATGTCCCTATGAGTTTCTAGAATATGATGAGATTTTATTTACCTCCGTTCTGAACCGAATCGGACCCGATATGACCCGATTTTACGGGAACTGGGTTTTCCGATTAACTTCAAAGTGGTTGGCACACATGATTTTCTCAAACCTAGAAAGATTTTTTCTTGTCCATATTTTTTCATATCATGACCCTATGAGTTTCTAGAATATGATGAGATTTTATTTCGCTCCGTTCTGAACCGAATCGGACCCGATATGAACCGATTTTACGGGAACTGGGTTTTCTTGTAAACTTTAAATTGGGTAGGCACACATGATTTTCTCAAACCTAGAAAGATTTTTTCTTGTCCATATTTTTTCATATCATGTCCCTATGAGTTTCTAGAATATGATGAGATTTTATTTCGCTCCGTTCTGAACCGAATCGGACCCGATATGACCCGATTTTACGGGAACTGGGTTTTCCGATTAACTTCAAAGTGGTTGGCACACATGATTTTCTCAAACCTAGAAAGATTTTTTCTTGTCCATATTTTTTCATATCATGACCCTATGAGTTTCTAGAATATGATGAGATTTTATTTCGCTCCGTTCTGAACCGAATCGGACCCGATATGAACCGATTTTACGGGAACTGGGTTTTCTTGTAAACTTTAAATTGGGTAGGCACACATGATTTTCTCAAACCTAGAAAGATTTTTTCTTGTCCATATTTTTTCATATAATGTCCCTATGAGTTTCTAGAATATGATGAGATTTTATTTCGCTCCGTTCTGGACCGAATCGGACCCGATATGAACCGATTTTACGGGAACTGGGTTTTCCGATTAACTTCAAAGTGGTTGGCACACATGATTTTCTCAAACCTAGAAAGATTTTTTCTTGTCCATATTTTTTCATATCATGTCCCTATGAGTTTCTAGAATATGATGAGATTTTATTTCGCTCCGTTCTGAACCGAATCGGACCCGATATGAACCGATTTTACTGGAACTGGGTTTTCCGATTAACTTCAAAGTGGTTGGCACACATGATTTTCTCAAACCTAGAAAGATTTTTTCTTGTCCATATTTTTTCATATCATGTCCCTATGAGTTTCTAGAATATGATGAGATTTTATTTCGCTCCGTTCTGAACCGAATCGGACCCGATATGAACCGATTTTACGGGAACTGGGTTTTCCGATTAACTTCAAAGTGGTTGGCACACATGATTTTCTCAAACCTAGAAAGATTTTTTCTTGTCCATATTTTTTCATATCATGTCCCTATGAGTTTCTAGAATATGATGAGATTTTATTTACCTCCGTTCTGAACCGAATCGGACCCGATATGACCCGATTTTACGGGAACTGGGTTTTCCGATTAACTTCAAAGTGGTTGGCACACATGATTTTCTCAAACCTAGAAAGATTTTTTCTTGTCCATATTTTTTCATATCATGACCCTATGAGTTTCTAGAATATGATGAGATTTTATTTCGCTCCGTTCTGAACCGAATCGGACCCGATATGAACCGATTTTACGGGAACTGGGTTTTCCGATTAACTTCAAAGTGGTTGGCACACATGATTTTCTCAAACCTAGAAAGTTTTTTTCTTGTCCATATTTTTTCATATCATGTCCCTATGAGTTTCTAGAATATGATGAGATTTTATTTCTCTCCGTTCTGAACCGAATCGGACCCGATATGAACCGATTTTATGGGAACTGGGTTTTCCGATTAACTTCAAAGTGGTTGGCACACATGATTTTCTCAAACCTAGAAAGATTTTTTCTTGTCCATATTTTTTCATATCATGTCCCTATGAGTTTCTAGAATATGATGAGATTTTATTTACCTCCGTTCTGAACCGAATCGGACCCGATATGACCCGATTTTACGGGAACTGGGTTTTCCGATTAACTTCAAAGTGGTTGGCACACATGATTTTCTCAAACCTAGAAAGATTTTTTCTTGTCCATATTTTTTCATATCATGACCCTATGAGTTTCTAGAATATGATGAGATTTTATTTCGCTCCGTTCTGAACCGAATCGGACCCGATATGAACCGATTTTACGGGAACTGGGTTTTCTTGTAAACTTTAAATTGGGTAGGCACACATGATTTTCTCAAACCTAGAAAGATTTTTTCTTGTCCATATTTTTTCATATCATGTCCCTATGAGTTTCTAGAATATGATGAGATTTTATTTCGCTCCGTTCTGAACCGAATCGGACCCGATATGACCCGATTTTACGGGAACTGGGTTTTCCGATTAACTTCAAAGTGGTTGGCACACATGATTTTCTCAAACCTAGAAAGATTTTTTCTTGTCCATATTTTTTCATATCATGTCCCTATGAGTTTCTAGAATATGATGAGATTTTATTTACCTCCGTTCTGAACCGAATCGGACCCGATATGACCCGATTTTACGGGAACTGGGTTTTCCGATTAACTTCAAAGTGGTTGGCACACATGATTTTCTCAAACCTAGAAAGATTTTTTCTTGTCCATATTTTTTCATATCATGACCCTATGAGTTTCTTAGAATATGATGAGATTTTATTTCGCTCCGTTCTGAACCGAATCAGACCCGATATGAACCGATTTTACGGGAACTGGATTTTCCGATTAACTTCAAAGTGGTTGGCACACATGAGTTTCTCAAACCTAGAAAGATTTTTTCTTGTCCATATTTTTTCATATCATGTCCCTATGAGTTTCTAGAATATGATGAGATTTTATTTACCTCCGTTCTGAACCGAATCGGACCCGATATGACCCGATTTTACGGGAACTGGGTTTTCCGATTAACTTCAAAGTGGTTGGCACACATGATTTTCTCAAACCTAGAAAGATTTTTTCTTGTCCATATTTTTTCATATCATGACCCTATGAGTTTCTAGAATATGATGAGATTTTATTTCGCTCCGTTCTGAACCGAATCGGACCCGATATGAACCGATTTTACGGGAACTGGGTTTTCTTGTAAACTTTAAATTGGGTAGGCACACATGATTTTCTCAAACCTAGAAAGATTTTTTCTTGTCCATATTTTTTCATATCATGTCCCTATGAGTTTCTAGAATATGATGAGATTTTATTTCGCTCCGTTCTGAACCGAATCGGACCCGATATGACCCGATTTTACGGGAACTGGGTTTTCCGATTAACTTCAAAGTGGTTGGCACACATGATTTTCTCAAACCTAGAAAGATTTTTTCTTGTCCATATTTTTTCATATCATGACCCTATGAGTTTCTAGAATATGATGAGATTTTATTTCGCTCCGTTCTGAACCGAATCGGACCCGATATGAACCGATTTTACGGGAACTGGGTTTTCTTGTAAACTTTAAATTGGGTAGGCACACATGATTTTCTCAAACCTAGAAAGATTTTTTCTTGTCCATATTTTTTCATATAATGTCCCTATGAGTTTCTAGAATATGATGAGATTTTATTTCGCTCCGTTCTGGACCGAATCGGACCCGATATGAACCGATTTTACGGGAACTGGGTTTTCCGATTAACTTCAAAGTGGTTGGCACACATGATTTTCTCAAACCTAGAAAGATTTTTTCTTGTCCATATTTTTTCATATCATGTCCCTATGAGTTTCTAGAATATGATGAGATTTTATTTCGCTCCGTTCTGAACCGAATCGGACCCGATATGAACCGATTTTACTGGAACTGGGTTTTCCGATTAACTTCAAAGTGGTTGGCACACATGATTTTCTCAAACCTAGAAAGATTTTTTCTTGTCCATATTTTTTCATATCATGTCCCTATGAGTTTCTAGAATATGATGAGATTTTATTTCGCTCCGTTCTGAACCGAATCGGACCCGATATGAACCGATTTTACGGGAACTGGGTTTTCCGATTAACTTCAAAGTGGTTGGCACACATGATTTTCTCAAACCTAGAAAGATTTTTTCTTGTCCATATTTTTTCATATCATGTCCCTATGAGTTTCTAGAATATGATGAGATTTTATTTACCTCCGTTCTGAACCGAATCGGACCCGATATGACCCGATTTTACGGGAACTGGGTTTTCCGATTAACTTCAAAGTGGTTGGCACACATGATTTTCTCAAACCTAGAAAGATTTTTTCTTGTCCATATTTTTTCATATCATGACCCTATGAGTTTCTAGAATATGATGAGATTTTATTTCGCTCCGTTCTGAACCGAATCGGACCCGATATGAACCGATTTTACGGGAACTGGGTTTTCCGATTAACTTCAAAGTGGTTGGCACACATGATTTTCTCAAACCTAGAAAGTTTTTTTCTTGTCCATATTTTTTCATATCATGTCCCTATGAGTTTCTAGAATATGATGAGATTTTATTTCTCTCCGTTCTGAACCGAATCGGACCCGATATGAACCGATTTTATGGGAACTGGGTTTTCCGATTAACTTCAAAGTGGTTGGCACACATGATTTTCTCAAACCTAGAAAGATTTTTTCTTGTCCATATTTTTTCATATCATGTCCCTATGAGTTTCTAGAATATGATGAGATTTTATTTACCTCCGTTCTGAACCGAATCGGACCCGATATGACCCGATTTTACGGGAACTGGGTTTTCCGATTAACTTCAAAGTGGTTGGCACACATGATTTTCTCAAACCTAGAAAGATTTTTTCTTGTCCATATTTTTTCATATCATGACCCTATGAGTTTCTAGAATATGATGAGATTTTATTTCGCTCCGTTCTGAACCGAATCGGACCCGATATGAACCGATTTTACGGGAACTGGGTTTTCTTGTAAACTTTAAATTGGGTAGGCACACATGATTTTCTCAAACCTAGAAAGATTTTTTCTTGTCCATATTTTTTCATATCATGTCCCTATGAGTTTCTAGAATATGATGAGATTTTATTTCGCTCCGTTCTGAACCGAATCGGACCCGATATGACCCGATTTTACGGGAACTGGGTTTTCCGATTAACTTCAAAGTGGTTGGCACACATGATTTTCTCAAACCTAGAAAGATTTTTTCTTGTCCATATTTTTTCATATCATGACCCTATGAGTTTCTAGAATATGATGAGATTTTATTTCGCTCCGTTCTGAACCGAATCGGACCCGATATGAACCGATTTTACGGGAACTGGGTTTTCTTGTAAACTTTAAATTGGGTAGGCACACATGATTTTCTCAAACCTAGAAAGATTTTTTCTTGTCCATATTTTTTCATATAATGTCCCTATGAGTTTCTAGAATATGATGAGATTTTATTTCGCTCCGTTCTGGACCGAATCGGACCCGATATGAACCGATTTTACGGGAACTGGGTTTTCCGATTAACTTCAAAGTGGTTGGCACACATGATTTTCTCAAACCTAGAAAGATTTTTTCTTGTCCATATTTTTTCATATCATGTCCCTATGAGTTTCTAGAATATGATGAGATTTTATTTCGCTCCGTTCTGAACCGAATCGGACCCGATATGAACCGATTTTACTGGAACTGGGTTTTCCGATTAACTTCAAAGTGGTTGGCACACATGATTTTCTCAAACCTAGAAAGATTTTTTCTTGTCCATATTTTTTCATATCATGTCCCTATGAGTTTCTAGAATATGATGAGATTTTATTTCGCTCCGTTCTGAACCGAATCGGACCCGATATGAACCGATTTTACGGGAACTGGGTTTTCCGATTAACTTCAAAGTGGTTGGCACACATGATTTTCTCAAACCTAGAAAGATTTTTTCTTGTCCATATTTTTTCATATCATGTCCCTATGAGTTTCTAGAATATGATGAGATTTTATTTACCTCCGTTCTGAACCGAATCGGACCCGATATGACCCGATTTTACGGGAACTGGGTTTTCCGATTAACTTCAAAGTGGTTGGCACACATGATTTTCTCAAACCTAGAAAGATTTTTTCTTGTCCATATTTTTTCATATCATGACCCTATGAGTTTCTAGAATATGATGAGATTTTATTTCGCTCCGTTCTGAACCGAATCGGACCCGATATGAACCGATTTTACGGGAACTGGGTTTTCCGATTAACTTCAAAGTGGTTGGCACACATGATTTTCTCAAACCTAGAAAGTTTTTTTCTTGTCCATATTTTTTCATATCATGTCCCTATGAGTTTCTAGAATATGATGAGATTTTATTTCTCTCCGTTCTGAACCGAATCGGACCCGATATGAACCGATTTTATGGGAACTGGGTTTTCCGATTAACTTCAAAGTGGTTGGCACACATGATTTTCTCAAACCTAGAAAGATTTTTTCTTGTCCATATTTTTTCATATCATGTCCCTATGAGTTTCTAGAATATGATGAGATTTTATTTACCTCCGTTCTGAACCGAATCGGACCCGATATGACCCGATTTTACGGGAACTGGGTTTTCCGATTAACTTCAAAGTGGTTGGCACACATGATTTTCTCAAACCTAGAAAGATTTTTTCTTGTCCATATTTTTTCATATCATGACCCTATGAGTTTCTAGAATATGATGAGATTTTATTTCGCTCCGTTCTGAACCGAATCGGACCCGATATGAACCGATTTTACGGGAACTGGGTTTTCTTGTAAACTTTAAATTGGGTAGGCACACATGATTTTCTCAAACCTAGAAAGATTTTTTCTTGTCCATATTTTTTCATATCATGTCCCTATGAGTTTCTAGAATATGATGAGATTTTATTTCGCTCCGTTCTGAACCGAATCGGACCCGATATGACCCGATTTTACGGGAACTGGGTTTTCCGATTAACTTCAAAGTGGTTGGCACACATGATTTTCTCAAACCTAGAAAGATTTTTTCTTGTCCATATTTTTTCATATCATGTCCCTATGAGTTTCTAGAATATGATGAGATTTTATTTACCTCCGTTCTGAACCGAATCGGACCCGATATGACCCGATTTTACGGGAACTGGGTTTTCCGATTAACTTCAAAGTGGTTGGCACACATGATTTTCTCAAACCTAGAAAGATTTTTTCTTGTCCATATTTTTTCATATCATGACCCTATGAGTTTCTTAGAATATGATGAGATTTTATTTCGCTCCGTTCTGAACCGAATCAGACCCGATATGAACCGATTTTACGGGAACTGGATTTTCCGATTAACTTCAAAGTGGTTGGCACACATGAGTTTCTCAAACCTAGAAAGATTTTTTCTTGTCCATATTTTTTCATATCATGTCCCTATGAGTTTCTAGAATATGATGAGATTTTATTTACCTCCGTTCTGAACCGAATCGGACCCGATATGACCCGATTTTACGGGAACTGGGTTTTCCGATTAACTTCAAAGTGGTTGGCACACATGATTTTCTCAAACCTAGAAAGATTTTTTCTTGTCCATATTTTTTCATATCATGACCCTATGAGTTTCTAGAATATGATGAGATTTTATTTCGCTCCGTTCTGAACCGAATCGGACCCGATATGAACCGATTTTACGGGAACTGGGTTTTCTTGTAAACTTTAAATTGGGTAGGCACACATGATTTTCTCAAACCTAGAAAGATTTTTTCTTGTCCATATTTTTTCATATCATGTCCCTATGAGTTTCTAGAATATGATGAGATTTTATTTCGCTCCGTTCTGAACCGAATCGGACCCGATATGACCCGATTTTACGGGAACTGGGTTTTCCGATTAACTTCAAAGTGGTTGGCACACATGATTTTCTCAAACCTAGAAAGATTTTTTCTTGTCCATATTTTTTCATATCATGTCCCTATGAGTTTCTAGAATATGATGAGATTTTATTTACCTCCGTTCTGAACCGAATCGGACCCGATATGACCCGATTTTACGGGAACTGGGTTTTCCGATTAACTTCAAAGTGGTTGGCACACATGATTTTCTCAAACCTAGAAAGATTTTTTCTTGTCCATATTTTTTCATATCATGACCCTATGAGTTTCTAGAATATGATGAGATTTTATTTCGCTCCGTTCTGAACCGAATCGGACCCGATATGAACCGATTTTACGGGAACTGGGTTTTCTTGTAAACTTTAAATTGGGTAGGCACACATGATTTTCTCAAACCTAGAAAGATTTTTTCTTGTCCATATTTTTTCATATCATGTCCCTATGAGTTTCTAGAATATGATGAGATTTTATTTCGCTCCGTTCTGAACCGAATCGGACCCGATATGACCCGATTTTACGGGAACTGGGTTTTCCGATTAACTTCAAAGTGGTTGGCACACATGATTTTCTCAAACCTAGAAAGATTTTTTCTTGTCCATATTTTTTCATATCATGACCCTATGAGTTTCTAGAATATGATGAGATTTTATTTCGCTCCGTTCTGAACCGAATCGGACCCGATATGAACCGATTTTACGGGAACTGGGTTTTCTTGTAAACTTTAAATTGGGTAGGCACACATGATTTTCTCAAACCTAGAAAGATTTTTTCTTGTCCATATTTTTTCATATAATGTCCCTATGAGTTTCTAGAATATGATGAGATTTTATTTCGCTCCGTTCTGGACCGAATCGGACCCGATATGAACCGATTTTACGGGAACTGGGTTTTCCGATTAACTTCAAAGTGGTTGGCACACATGATTTTCTCAAACCTAGAAAGATTTTTTCTTGTCCATATTTTTTCATATCATGTCCCTATGAGTTTCTAGAATATGATGAGATTTTATTTCGCTCCGTTCTGAACCGAATCGGACCCGATATGAACCGATTTTACTGGAACTGGGTTTTCCGATTAACTTCAAAGTGGTTGGCACACATGATTTTCTCAAACCTAGAAAGATTTTTTCTTGTCCATATTTTTTCATATCATGTCCCTATGAGTTTCTAGAATATGATGAGATTTTATTTCGCTCCGTTCTGAACCGAATCGGACCCGATATGAACCGATTTTACGGGAACTGGGTTTTCCGATTAACTTCAAAGTGGTTGGCACACATGATTTTCTCAAACCTAGAAAGATTTTTTCTTGTCCATATTTTTTCATATCATGTCCCTATGAGTTTCTAGAATATGATGAGATTTTATTTACCTCCGTTCTGAACCGAATCGGACCCGATATGACCCGATTTTACGGGAACTGGGTTTTCCGATTAACTTCAAAGTGGTTGGCACACATGATTTTCTCAAACCTAGAAAGATTTTTTCTTGTCCATATTTTTTCATATCATGACCCTATGAGTTTCTAGAATATGATGAGATTTTATTTCGCTCCGTTCTGAACCGAATCGGACCCGATATGAACCGATTTTACGGGAACTGGGTTTTCCGATTAACTTCAAAGTGGTTGGCACACATGATTTTCTCAAACCTAGAAAGTTTTTTTCTTGTCCATATTTTTTCATATCATGTCCCTATGAGTTTCTAGAATATGATGAGATTTTATTTCTCTCCGTTCTGAACCGAATCGGACCCGATATGAACCGATTTTATGGGAACTGGGTTTTCCGATTAACTTCAAAGTGGTTGGCACACATGATTTTCTCAAACCTAGAAAGATTTTTTCTTGTCCATATTTTTTCATATCATGTCCCTATGAGTTTCTAGAATATGATGAGATTTTATTTACCTCCGTTCTGAACCGAATCGGACCCGATATGACCCGATTTTACGGGAACTGGGTTTTCCGATTAACTTCAAAGTGGTTGGCACACATGATTTTCTCAAACCTAGAAAGATTTTTTCTTGTCCATATTTTTTCATATCATGACCCTATGAGTTTCTAGAATATGATGAGATTTTATTTCGCTCCGTTCTGAACCGAATCGGACCCGATATGAACCGATTTTACGGGAACTGGGTTTTCTTGTAAACTTTAAATTGGGTAGGCACACATGATTTTCTCAAACCTAGAAAGATTTTTTCTTGTCCATATTTTTTCATATCATGTCCCTATGAGTTTCTAGAATATGATGAGATTTTATTTCGCTCCGTTCTGAACCGAATCGGACCCGATATGACCCGATTTTACGGGAACTGGGTTTTCCGATTAACTTCAAAGTGGTTGGCACACATGATTTTCTCAAACCTAGAAAGATTTTTTCTTGTCCATATTTTTTCATATCATGTCCCTATGAGTTTCTAGAATATGATGAGATTTTATTTACCTCCGTTCTGAACCGAATCGGACCCGATATGACCCGATTTTACGGGAACTGGGTTTTCCGATTAACTTCAAAGTGGTTGGCACACATGATTTTCTCAAACCTAGAAAGATTTTTTCTTGTCCATATTTTTTCATATCATGACCCTATGAGTTTCTTAGAATATGATGAGATTTTATTTCGCTCCGTTCTGAACCGAATCAGACCCGATATGAACCGATTTTACGGGAACTGGATTTTCCGATTAACTTCAAAGTGGTTGGCACACATGAGTTTCTCAAACCTAGAAAGATTTTTTCTTGTCCATATTTTTTCATATCATGTCCCTATGAGTTTCTAGAATATGATGAGATTTTATTTACCTCCGTTCTGAACCGAATCGGACCCGATATGACCCGATTTTACGGGAACTGGGTTTTCCGATTAACTTCAAAGTGGTTGGCACACATGATTTTCTCAAACCTAGAAAGATTTTTTCTTGTCCATATTTTTTCATATCATGACCCTATGAGTTTCTAGAATATGATGAGATTTTATTTCGCTCCGTTCTGAACCGAATCGGACCCGATATGAACCGATTTTACGGGAACTGGGTTTTCTTGTAAACTTTAAATTGGGTAGGCACACATGATTTTCTCAAACCTAGAAAGATTTTTTCTTGTCCATATTTTTTCATATCATGTCCCTATGAGTTTCTAGAATATGATGAGATTTTATTTCGCTCCGTTCTGAACCGAATCGGACCCGATATGACCCGATTTTACGGGAACTGGGTTTTCCGATTAACTTCAAAGTGGTTGGCACACATGATTTTCTCAAACCTAGAAAGATTTTTTCTTGTCCATATTTTTTCATATCATGTCCCTATGAGTTTCTAGAATATGATGAGATTTTATTTACCTCCGTTCTGAACCGAATCGGACCCGATATGACCCGATTTTACGGGAACTGGGTTTTCCGATTAACTTCAAAGTGGTTGGCACACATGATTTTCTCAAACCTAGAAAGATTTTTTCTTGTCCATATTTTTTCATATCATGACCCTATGAGTTTCTAGAATATGATGAGATTTTATTTCGCTCCGTTCTGAACCGAATCGGACCCGATATGAACCGATTTTACGGGAACTGGGTTTTCTTGTAAACTTTAAATTGGGTAGGCACACATGATTTTCTCAAACCTAGAAAGATTTTTTCTTGTCCATATTTTTTCATATCATGTCCCTATGAGTTTCTAGAATATGATGAGATTTTATTTCGCTCCGTTCTGAACCGAATCGGACCCGATATGACCCGATTTTACGGGAACTGGGTTTTCCGATTAACTTCAAAGTGGTTGGCACACATGATTTTCTCAAACCTAGAAAGATTTTTTCTTGTCCATATTTTTTCATATCATGACCCTATGAGTTTCTAGAATATGATGAGATTTTATTTCGCTCCGTTCTGAACCGAATCGGACCCGATATGAACCGATTTTACGGGAACTGGGTTTTCTTGTAAACTTTAAATTGGGTAGGCACACATGATTTTCTCAAACCTAGAAAGATTTTTTCTTGTCCATATTTTTTCATATAATGTCCCTATGAGTTTCTAGAATATGATGAGATTTTATTTCGCTCCGTTCTGGACCGAATCGGACCCGATATGAACCGATTTTACGGGAACTGGGTTTTCCGATTAACTTCAAAGTGGTTGGCACACATGATTTTCTCAAACCTAGAAAGATTTTTTCTTGTCCATATTTTTTCATATCATGTCCCTATGAGTTTCTAGAATATGATGAGATTTTATTTCGCTCCGTTCTGAACCGAATCGGACCCGATATGAACCGATTTTACTGGAACTGGGTTTTCCGATTAACTTCAAAGTGGTTGGCACACATGATTTTCTCAAACCTAGAAAGATTTTTTCTTGTCCATATTTTTTCATATCATGTCCCTATGAGTTTCTAGAATATGATGAGATTTTATTTCGCTCCGTTCTGAACCGAATCGGACCCGATATGAACCGATTTTACGGGAACTGGGTTTTCCGATTAACTTCAAAGTGGTTGGCACACATGATTTTCTCAAACCTAGAAAGATTTTTTCTTGTCCATATTTTTTCATATCATGTCCCTATGAGTTTCTAGAATATGATGAGATTTTATTTACCTCCGTTCTGAACCGAATCGGACCCGATATGACCCGATTTTACGGGAACTGGGTTTTCCGATTAACTTCAAAGTGGTTGGCACACATGATTTTCTCAAACCTAGAAAGATTTTTTCTTGTCCATATTTTTTCATATCATGACCCTATGAGTTTCTAGAATATGATGAGATTTTATTTCGCTCCGTTCTGAACCGAATCGGACCCGATATGAACCGATTTTACGGGAACTGGGTTTTCCGATTAACTTCAAAGTGGTTGGCACACATGATTTTCTCAAACCTAGAAAGTTTTTTTCTTGTCCATATTTTTTCATATCATGTCCCTATGAGTTTCTAGAATATGATGAGATTTTATTTCTCTCCGTTCTGAACCGAATCGGACCCGATATGAACCGATTTTATGGGAACTGGGTTTTCCGATTAACTTCAAAGTGGTTGGCACACATGATTTTCTCAAACCTAGAAAGATTTTTTCTTGTCCATATTTTTTCATATCATGTCCCTATGAGTTTCTAGAATATGATGAGATTTTATTTACCTCCGTTCTGAACCGAATCGGACCCGATATGACCCGATTTTACGGGAACTGGGTTTTCCGATTAACTTCAAAGTGGTTGGCACACATGATTTTCTCAAACCTAGAAAGATTTTTTCTTGTCCATATTTTTTCATATCATGACCCTATGAGTTTCTAGAATATGATGAGATTTTATTTCGCTCCGTTCTGAACCGAATCGGACCCGATATGAACCGATTTTACGGGAACTGGGTTTTCTTGTAAACTTTAAATTGGGTAGGCACACATGATTTTCTCAAACCTAGAAAGATTTTTTCTTGTCCATATTTTTTCATATCATGTCCCTATGAGTTTCTAGAATATGATGAGATTTTATTTCGCTCCGTTCTGAACCGAATCGGACCCGATATGACCCGATTTTACGGGAACTGGGTTTTCCGATTAACTTCAAAGTGGTTGGCACACATGATTTTCTCAAACCTAGAAAGTTTTTTTCTTGTCCATATTTTTTCATATCATGTCCCTATGAGTTTCTAGAATATGATGAGATTTTATTTCTCTCCGTTCTGAACCGAATCGGACCCGATATGAACCGATTTTATGGGAACTGGGTTTTCCGATTAACTTCAAAGTGGTTGGCACACATGATTTTCTCAAACCTAGAAAGATTTTTTCTTGTCCATATTTTTTCATATCATGTCCCTATGAGTTTCTAGAATATGATGAGATTTTATTTACCTCCGTTCTGAACCGAATCGGACCCGATATGACCCGATTTTACGGGAACTGGGTTTTCCGATTAACTTCAAAGTGGTTGGCACACATGATTTTCTCAAACCTAGAAAGATTTTTTCTTGTCCATATTTTTTCATATCATGACCCTATGAGTTTCTAGAATATGATGAGATTTTATTTCGCTCCGTTCTGAACCGAATCGGACCCGATATGAACCGATTTTACGGGAACTGGGTTTTCTTGTAAACTTTAAATTGGGTAGGCACACATGATTTTCTCAAACCTAGAAAGATTTTTTCTTGTCCATATTTTTTCATATCATGTCCCTATGAGTTTCTAGAATATGATGAGATTTTATTTCGCTCCGTTCTGAACCGAATCGGACCCGATATGACCCGATTTTACGGGAACTGGGTTTTCCGATTAACTTCAAAGTGGTTGGCACACATGATTTTCTCAAACCTAGAAAGATTTTTTCTTGTCCATATTTTTTCATATCATGTCCCTATGAGTTTCTAGAATATGATGAGATTTTATTTACCTCCGTTCTGAACCGAATCGGACCCGATATGACCCGATTTTACGGGAACTGGGTTTTCCGATTAACTTCAAAGTGGTTGGCACACATGATTTTCTCAAACCTAGAAAGATTTTTTCTTGTCCATATTTTTTCATATCATGACCCTATGAGTTTCTTAGAATATGATGAGATTTTATTTCGCTCCGTTCTGAACCGAATCAGACCCGATATGAACCGATTTTACGGGAACTGGATTTTCCGATTAACTTCAAAGTGGTTGGCACACATGAGTTTCTCAAACCTAGAAAGATTTTTTCTTGTCCATATTTTTTCATATCATGTCCCTATGAGTTTCTAGAATATGATGAGATTTTATTTACCTCCGTTCTGAACCGAATCGGACCCGATATGACCCGATTTTACGGGAACTGGGTTTTCCGATTAACTTCAAAGTGGTTGGCACACATGATTTTCTCAAACCTAGAAAGATTTTTTCTTGTCCATATTTTTTCATATCATGACCCTATGAGTTTCTAGAATATGATGAGATTTTATTTCGCTCCGTTCTGAACCGAATCGGACCCGATATGAACCGATTTTACGGGAACTGGGTTTTCTTGTAAACTTTAAATTGGGTAGGCACACATGATTTTCTCAAACCTAGAAAGATTTTTTCTTGTCCATATTTTTTCATATCATGTCCCTATGAGTTTCTAGAATATGATGAGATTTTATTTCGCTCCGTTCTGAACCGAATCGGACCCGATATGACCCGATTTTACGGGAACTGGGTTTTCCGATTAACTTCAAAGTGGTTGGCACACATGATTTTCTCAAACCTAGAAAGATTTTTTCTTGTCCATATTTTTTCATATCATGTCCCTATGAGTTTCTAGAATATGATGAGATTTTATTTACCTCCGTTCTGAACCGAATCGGACCCGATATGACCCGATTTTACGGGAACTGGGTTTTCCGATTAACTTCAAAGTGGTTGGCACACATGATTTTCTCAAACCTAGAAAGATTTTTTCTTGTCCATATTTTTTCATATCATGACCCTATGAGTTTCTAGAATATGATGAGATTTTATTTCGCTCCGTTCTGAACCGAATCGGACCCGATATGAACCGATTTTACGGGAACTGGGTTTTCTTGTAAACTTTAAATTGGGTAGGCACACATGATTTTCTCAAACCTAGAAAGATTTTTTCTTGTCCATATTTTTTCATATCATGTCCCTATGAGTTTCTAGAATATGATGAGATTTTATTTCGCTCCGTTCTGAACCGAATCGGACCCGATATGACCCGATTTTACGGGAACTGGGTTTTCCGATTAACTTCAAAGTGGTTGGCACACATGATTTTCTCAAACCTAGAAAGATTTTTTCTTGTCCATATTTTTTCATATCATGACCCTATGAGTTTCTAGAATATGATGAGATTTTATTTCGCTCCGTTCTGAACCGAATCGGACCCGATATGAACCGATTTTACGGGAACTGGGTTTTCTTGTAAACTTTAAATTGGGTAGGCACACATGATTTTCTCAAACCTAGAAAGATTTTTTCTTGTCCATATTTTTTCATATAATGTCCCTATGAGTTTCTAGAATATGATGAGATTTTATTTCGCTCCGTTCTGGACCGAATCGGACCCGATATGAACCGATTTTACGGGAACTGGGTTTTCCGATTAACTTCAAAGTGGTTGGCACACATGATTTTCTCAAACCTAGAAAGATTTTTTCTTGTCCATATTTTTTCATATCATGTCCCTATGAGTTTCTAGAATATGATGAGATTTTATTTCGCTCCGTTCTGAACCGAATCGGACCCGATATGAACCGATTTTACTGGAACTGGGTTTTCCGATTAACTTCAAAGTGGTTGGCACACATGATTTTCTCAAACCTAGAAAGATTTTTTCTTGTCCATATTTTTTCATATCATGTCCCTATGAGTTTCTAGAATATGATGAGATTTTATTTCGCTCCGTTCTGAACCGAATCGGACCCGATATGAACCGATTTTACGGGAACTGGGTTTTCCGATTAACTTCAAAGTGGTTGGCACACATGATTTTCTCAAACCTAGAAAGATTTTTTCTTGTCCATATTTTTTCATATCATGTCCCTATGAGTTTCTAGAATATGATGAGATTTTATTTACCTCCGTTCTGAACCGAATCGGACCCGATATGACCCGATTTTACGGGAACTGGGTTTTCCGATTAACTTCAAAGTGGTTGGCACACATGATTTTCTCAAACCTAGAAAGATTTTTTCTTGTCCATATTTTTTCATATCATGACCCTATGAGTTTCTAGAATATGATGAGATTTTATTTCGCTCCGTTCTGAACCGAATCGGACCCGATATGAACCGATTTTACGGGAACTGGGTTTTCCGATTAACTTCAAAGTGGTTGGCACACATGATTTTCTCAAACCTAGAAAGTTTTTTTCTTGTCCATATTTTTTCATATCATGTCCCTATGAGTTTCTAGAATATGATGAGATTTTATTTCTCTCCGTTCTGAACCGAATCGGACCCGATATGAACCGATTTTATGGGAACTGGGTTTTCCGATTAACTTCAAAGTGGTTGGCACACATGATTTTCTCAAACCTAGAAAGATTTTTTCTTGTCCATATTTTTTCATATCATGTCCCTATGAGTTTCTAGAATATGATGAGATTTTATTTACCTCCGTTCTGAACCGAATCGGACCCGATATGACCCGATTTTACGGGAACTGGGTTTTCCGATTAACTTCAAAGTGGTTGGCACACATGATTTTCTCAAACCTAGAAAGATTTTTTCTTGTCCATATTTTTTCATATCATGACCCTATGAGTTTCTAGAATATGATGAGATTTTATTTCGCTCCGTTCTGAACCGAATCGGACCCGATATGAACCGATTTTACGGGAACTGGGTTTTCTTGTAAACTTTAAATTGGGTAGGCACACATGATTTTCTCAAACCTAGAAAGATTTTTTCTTGTCCATATTTTTTCATATCATGTCCCTATGAGTTTCTAGAATATGATGAGATTTTATTTCGCTCCGTTCTGAACCGAATCGGACCCGATATGACCCGATTTTACGGGAACTGGGTTTTCCGATTAACTTCAAAGTGGTTGGCACACATGATTTTCTCAAACCTAGAAAGATTTTTTCTTGTCCATATTTTTTCATATCATGTCCCTATGAGTTTCTAGAATATGATGAGATTTTATTTACCTCCGTTCTGAACCGAATCGGACCCGATATGACCCGATTTTACGGGAACTGGGTTTTCCGATTAACTTCAAAGTGGTTGGCACACATGATTTTCTCAAACCTAGAAAGATTTTTTCTTGTCCATATTTTTTCATATCATGACCCTATGAGTTGCTTAGAATATGATGAGATTTTATTTCGCTCCGTTCTGAACCGAATCAGACCCGATATGAACCGATTTTACGGGAACTGGATTTTCCGATTAACTTCAAAGTGGTTGGCACACATGAGTTTCTCAAACCTAGAAAGATTTTTTCTTGTCCATATTTTTTCATATCATGTCCCTATGAGTTTCTAGAATATGATGAGATTTTATTTACCTCCGTTCTGAACCGAATCGGACCCGATATGACCCGATTTTACGGGAACTGGGTTTTCCGATTAACTTCAAAGTGGTTGGCACACATGATTTTCTCAAACCTAGAAAGATTTTTTCTTGTCCATATTTTTTCATATCATGACCCTATGAGTTTCTAGAATATGATGAGATTTTATTTCGCTCCGTTCTGAACCGAATCGGACCCGATATGAACCGATTTTACGGGAACTGGGTTTTCTTGTAAACTTTAAATTGGGTAGGCACACATGATTTTCTCAAACCTAGAAAGATTTTTTCTTGTCCATATTTTTTCATATCATGTCCCTATGAGTTTCTAGAATATGATGAGATTTTATTTCGCTCCGTTCTGAACCGAATCGGACCCGATATGACCCGATTTTACGGGAACTGGGTTTTCCGATTAACTTCAAAGTGGTTGGCACACATGATTTTCTCAAACCTAGAAAGATTTTTTCTTGTCCATATTTTTTCATATCATGTCCCTATGAGTTTCTAGAATATGATGAGATTTTATTTACCTCCGTTCTGAACCGAATCGGACCCGATATGACCCGATTTTACGGGAACTGGGTTTTCCGATTAACTTCAAAGTGGTTGGCACACATGATTTTCTCAAACCTAGAAAGATTTTTTCTTGTCCATATTTTTTCATATCATGACCCTATGAGTTTCTAGAATATGATGAGATTTTATTTCGCTCCGTTCTGAACCGAATCGGACCCGATATGAACCGATTTTACGGGAACTGGGTTTTCTTGTAAACTTTAAATTGGGTAGGCACACATGATTTTCTCAAACCTAGAAAGATTTTTTCTTGTCCATATTTTTTCATATCATGTCCCTATGAGTTTCTAGAATATGATGAGATTTTATTTCGCTCCGTTCTGAACCGAATCGGACCCGATATGACCCGATTTTACGGGAACTGGGTTTTCCGATTAACTTCAAAGTGGTTGGCACACATGATTTTCTCAAACCTAGAAAGATTTTTTCTTGTCCATATTTTTTCATATCATGACCCTATGAGTTTCTAGAATATGATGAGATTTTATTTCGCTCCGTTCTGAACCGAATCGGACCCGATATGAACCGATTTTACGGGAACTGGGTTTTCTTGTAAACTTTAAATTGGGTAGGCACACATGATTTTCTCAAACCTAGAAAGATTTTTTCTTGTCCATATTTTTTCATATAATGTCCCTATGAGTTTCTAGAATATGATGAGATTTTATTTCGCTCCGTTCTGGACCGAATCGGACCCGATATGAACCGATTTTACGGGAACTGGGTTTTCCGATTAACTTCAAAGTGGTTGGCACACATGATTTTCTCAAACCTAGAAAGATTTTTTCTTGTCCATATTTTTTCATATCATGTCCCTATGAGTTTCTAGAATATGATGAGATTTTATTTCGCTCCGTTCTGAACCGAATCGGACCCGATATGAACCGATTTTACTGGAACTGGGTTTTCCGATTAACTTCAAAGTGGTTGGCACACATGATTTTCTCAAACCTAGAAAGATTTTTTCTTGTCCATATTTTTTCATATCATGTCCCTATGAGTTTCTAGAATATGATGAGATTTTATTTCGCTCCGTTCTGAACCGAATCGGACCCGATATGAACCGATTTTACGGGAACTGGGTTTTCCGATTAACTTCAAAGTGGTTGGCACACATGATTTTCTCAAACCTAGAAAGATTTTTTCTTGTCCATATTTTTTCATATCATGTCCCTATGAGTTTCTAGAATATGATGAGATTTTATTTACCTCCGTTCTGAACCGAATCGGACCCGATATGACCCGATTTTACGGGAACTGGGTTTTCCGATTAACTTCAAAGTGGTTGGCACACATGATTTTCTCAAACCTAGAAAGATTTTTTCTTGTCCATATTTTTTCATATCATGACCCTATGAGTTTCTAGAATATGATGAGATTTTATTTCGCTCCGTTCTGAACCGAATCGGACCCGATATGAACCGATTTTACGGGAACTGGGTTTTCCGATTAACTTCAAAGTGGTTGGCACACATGATTTTCTCAAACCTAGAAAGTTTTTTTCTTGTCCATATTTTTTCATATCATGTCCCTATGAGTTTCTAGAATATGATGAGATTTTATTTCTCTCCGTTCTGAACCGAATCGGACCCGATATGAACCGATTTTATGGGAACTGGGTTTTCCGATTAACTTCAAAGTGGTTGGCACACATGATTTTCTCAAACCTAGAAAGATTTTTTCTTGTCCATATTTTTTCATATCATGTCCCTATGAGTTTCTAGAATATGATGAGATTTTATTTACCTCCGTTCTGAACCGAATCGGACCCGATATGACCCGATTTTACGGGAACTGGGTTTTCCGATTAACTTCAAAGTGGTTGGCACACATGATTTTCTCAAACCTAGAAAGATTTTTTCTTGTCCATATTTTTTCATATCATGACCCTATGAGTTTCTAGAATATGATGAGATTTTATTTCACTCCGTTCTGAACCGAATCGGACCCGATATGAACCGATTTTACGGGAACTGGGTTTTCTTGTAAACTTTAAATTGGGTAGGCACACATGATTTTCTCAAACCTAGAAAGATTTTTTCTTGTCCATATTTTTTCATATCATGTCCCTATGAGTTTCTAGAATATGATGAGATTTTATTTCGCTCCGTTCTGAACCGAATCGGACCCGATATGACCCGATTTTACGGGAACTGGGTTTTCCGATTAACTTCAAAGTGGTTGGCACACATGATTTTCTCAAACCTAGAAAGATTTTTTCTTGTCCATATTTTTTCATATCATGTCCCTATGAGTTTCTAGAATATGATGAGATTTTATTTACCTCCGTTCTGAACCGAATCGGACCCGATATGACCCGATTTTACGGGAACTGGGTTTTCCGATTAACTTCAAAGTGGTTGGCACACATGATTTTCTCAAACCTAGAAAGATTTTTTCTTGTCCATATTTTTTCATATCATGACCCTATGAGTTTCTTAGAATATGATGAGATTTTATTTCGCTCCGTTCTGAACCGAATCAGACCCGATATGAACCGATTTTACGGGAACTGGATTTTCCGATTAACTTCAAAGTGGTTGGCACACATGAGTTTCTCAAACCTAGAAAGATTTTTTCTTGTCCATATTTTTTCATATCATGTCCCTATGAGTTTCTAGAATATGATGAGATTTTATTTCGCTCCGTTCTGAACCGAATCGGACCCGATATGAACCGATTTTACGGGAACTGGGTTTTCCGATTAACTTCAAAGTGGTTGGCACACATGATTTTCTCAAACCTAGAAAGATTTTTTCTTGTCCATATTTTTTCATATCATGTCCCTATGAGTTTCTAGAATATGATGAGATTTTATTTCGCTCCGTTCTGAACCGAATCAGACCCGATATGAACCGATTTTACGGGAACTGGGTTTTCCGATTAACTTCAAAGTGGTTGGCACACATGATTTTCTCAAACCTAGAAAGATTTTTTCTTGTCCATATTTTTTCATATCATGTCCCTATGAGTTTCTAGAATAGTATGAGATTTTATTTCTCTCCGTTCTGAACCGAATCGGACCCGATATGAACCAATTTTACGGGAACTGGGTTTTCCGATTAACTTCAAAGTGGTTGGCACACATGATTTTCTCAAACCTAGAAAGTTTTTTTCTTGTCCATATTTTTTCATATCATGTCCCTATGAGTTTCTAGAATATGATGAGATTTTATTTCTCTCCGTTCTGAACCGAATCGGACCCGATATGAACCGATTTTATGGGAACTGGGTTTTCCGATTAACTTCAAAGTGGTTGGCACACATGATTTTCTCAAACCTAGAAAGATTTTTTCTTGTCCATATTTTTTCATATCATGTCCCTATGAGTTTCTAGAATATGATGAGATTTTATTTACCTCCGTTCTGAACCGAATCGGACCCGATATGACCCGATTTTACGGGAACTGGGTTTTCCGATTAACTTCAAAGTGGTTGGCACACATGATTTTCTCAAACCTAGAAAGATTTTTTCTTGTCCATATTTTTTCATATCATGACCCTATGAGTTTCTAGAATATGATGAGATTTTATTTCGCTCCGTTCTGAACCGAATCGGACCCGATATGAACCGATTTTACGGGAACTGGGTTTTCTTGTAAACTTTAAATTGGGTAGGCACACATGATTTTCTCAAACCTAGAAAGATTTTTTCTTGTCCATATTTTTTCATATCATGTCCCTATGAGTTTCTAGAATATGATGAGATTTTATTTCGCTCCGTTCTGAACCGAATCGGACCCGATATGACCCGATTTTACGGGAACTGGGTTTTCCGATTAACTTCAAAGTGGTTGGCACACATGATTTTCTCAAACCTAGAAAGATTTTTTCTTGTCCATATTTTTTCATATCATGTCCCTATGAGTTTCTAGAATATGATGAGATTTTATTTACCTCCGTTCTGAACCGAATCGGACCCGATATGACCCGATTTTACGGGAACTGGGTTTTCTTGTAAACTTTAAATTGGGTAGGCACACATGATTTTCTCAAACCTAGAAAGATTTTTTCTTGTCCATATTTTTTCATATCATGTCCCTATGAGTTTCTAGAATATGATGAGATTTTATTTCGCTCCGTTCTGAACCGAATCGGACCCGATATGACCCGATTTTACGGGAACCGGGTTTTCCGATTAACTTCAAAGTGGTTGGCACACATGATTTTCTCAAACCTAGAAAGATTTTTTCTTGTCCATATTTTTTCATATCATGTCCCTATGAGTTTCTAGAATATGATGAGATTTTATTTACCTCCGTTCTGAACCGAATCGGACCCGATATGACCCGATTTTACGGGAACTGGGTTTTCCGATTAACTTCAAAGTGGTTGGCACACATGATTTTCTCAAACCTAGAAAGATTTTTTCTTGTCCATATTTTTTCATATCATGTCCCTATGAGTTTCTAGAATATGATGAGATTTTATTTACCTCCGTTCTGAACCGAATCGGACCCGATATGACCCGATTTTACGGGAACTGGGTTTTCTTGTAAACTTTAAATTGGGTAGGCACACATGATTTTCTCAAACCTAGAAAGATTTTTTCTTGTCCATATTTTTTCATATCATGTCCCTATGAGTTTCTAGAATATGATGAGATTTTATTTCGCTCCGTTCTGAACCGAATCGGACCCGATATGACTCGATTTTACGGGAACTGGGTTTTTCGATTAACTTCAAAGTGGTTGGCACACATGATTTTCTCAAACCTAGAAAGATTTTTTCTTGTCCATATTTTTTCATATCATGTCCCTATGAGTTTCTAGAATATGATGAGATTTTATTTACCTCCGTTCTGAACCGAATCGGACCCGATATGACCCGATTTTACGGGAACTGGGTTTTCCGATTAACTTCAAAGTGGTTGGCACACATGATTTTCTCAAACCTAGAAAGATTTTTTCTTGTCCATATTTTTTCATATCATGTCCCTATGAGTTTCTAGAATATGATGAGATTTTATTTCGCTCCGTTCTGAACCGAATCGGACCCGATATGAACCGATTTTACGGGAACTGGGTTTTCCGATTAACTTCAAAGTGGTTGGCACACATGATTTTCTCAAACCTAGAAAGATTTTTTCTTGTCCATATTTTTTCATATCATGTCCCTATGAGTTTCTAGAATATGATGAGATTTTATTTCGCTCCGTTCTGAACCGAATCGGACCCGATATGAACCGATTTTACGGGAACTGGGTTTTCCGATTAACTTCAAAGTGGTTGGCACACATGATTTTCTCAAACCTAGAAAGATTTTTTCTTGTCCATATTTTTTCATATCATGTCCCTATGAGTTTCTAGAATATGATGAGATTTTATTTCGCTCCGTTCTGAACCGAATCGGACCCGATATGAACCGATTTTACTGGAACTGGGTTTTCCGATTAACTTCAAAGTGGTTGGCACACATGATTTTCTCAAACCTAGAAAGATTTTTTCTTGTCCATATTTTTTCATATCATGTCCCTATGAGTTTCTAGAATATGATGAGATTTTATTTCGCTCCGTTCTGAACCGAATCGGACCCGATATGAACCGATTTTACGGGAACTGGGTTTTCCGATTAACTTCAAAGTGGTTGGCACACATGATTTTCTCAAACCTAGAAAGATTTTTTCTTGTCCATATTTTTTCATATCATGTCCCTATGAGTTTCTAGAATATGATGAGATTTTATTTACCTCCGTTCTGAACCGAATCGGACCCGATATGACCCGATTTTACGGGAACTGGGTTTTCCGATTAACTTCAAAGTGGTTGGCACACATGATTTTCTCAAACCTAGAAAGATTTTTTCTTGTCCATATTTTTTCATATCATGACCCTATGAGTTTCTAGAATATGATGAGATTTTATTTCGCTCCGTTCTGAACCGAATCGGACCCGATATGAACCGATTTTACGGGAACTGGGTTTTCCGATTAACTTCAAAGTGGTTGGCACACATGATTTTCTCAAACCTAGAAAGTTTTTTTCTTGTCCATATTTTTTCATATCATGTCCCTATGAGTTTCTAGAATATGATGAGATTTTATTTCTCTCCGTTCTGAACCGAATCGGACCCGATATGAACCGATTTTATGGGAACTGGGTTTTCCGATTAACTTCAAAGTGGTTGGCACACATGATTTTCTCAAACCTAGAAAGATTTTTTCTTGTCCATATTTTTTCATATCATGTCCCTATGAGTTTCTAGAATATGATGAGATTTTATTTACCTCCGTTCTGAACCGAATCGGACCCGATATGACCCGATTTTACGGGAACTGGGTTTTCCGATTAACTTCAAAGTGGTTGGCACACATGATTTTCTCAAACCTAGAAAGATTTTTTCTTGTCCATATTTTTTCATATCATGACCCTATGAGTTTCTAGAATATGATGAGATTTTATTTCGCTCCGTTCTGAACCGAATCGGACCCGATATGAACCGATTTTACGGGAACTGGGTTTTCTTGTAAACTTTAAATTGGGTAGGCACACATGATTTTCTCAAACCTAGAAAGATTTTTTCTTGTCCATATTTTTTCATATCATGTCCCTATGAGTTTCTAGAATATGATGAGATTTTATTTCGCTCCGTTCTGAACCGAATCGGACCCGATATGACCCGATTTTACGGGAACTGGGTTTTCCGATTAACTTCAAAGTGGTTGGCACACATGATTTTCTCAAACCTAGAAAGATTTTTTCTTGTCCATATTTTTTCATGTCATGTCCCTATGAGTTTCTAGAATATGATGAGATTTTATTTACCTCCGTTCTGAACCGAATCGGACCCGATATGACCCGATTTTACGGGAACTGGGTTTTCCGATTAACTTCAAAGTGGTTGGCACACATGATTTTCTCAAACCTAGAAAGATTTTTTCTTGTCCATATTTTTTCATATCATGACCCTATGAGTTTCTAGAATATGATGAGATTTTATTTCGCTCCGTTCTGAACCGAATCGGACCCGATATGAACCGATTTTACGGGAACTGGGTTTTCTTGTAAACTTTAAATTGGGTAGGCACACATGATTTTCTCAAACCTAGAAAGATTTTTTCTTGTCCATATTTTTTCATATCATGTCCCTATGAGTTTCTAGAATATGATGAGATTTTATTTCGCTCCGTTCTGAACCGAATCGGACCCGATATGACCCGATTTTACGGGAACTGGGTTTTCCGATTAACTTCAAAGTGGTTGGCACACATGATTTTCTCAAACCTAGAAAGATTTTTTCTTGTCCATATTTTTTCATATCATGTCCCTATGAGTTTCTAGAATATGATGAGATTTTATTTACCTCCGTTCTGAACCGAATCGGACCCGATATGACCCGATTTTACGGGAACTGGGTTTTCCGATTAACTTCAAAGTGGTTGGCACACATGATTTTCTCAAACCTAGAAAGATTTTTTCTTGTCCATATTTTTTCATATCATGACCCTATGAGTTTCTTAGAATATGATGAGATTTTATTTCGCTCCGTTCTGAACCGAATCAGACCCGATATGAACCGATTTTACGGGAACTGGATTTTCCGATTAACTTCAAAGTGGTTGGCACACATGAGTTTCTCAAACCTAGAAAGATTTTTTCTTGTCCATATTTTTTCATATCATGTCCCTATGAGTTTCTAGAATATGATGAGATTTTATTTCGCTCCGTTCTGAACCGAATCGGACCCGATATGAACCGATTTTACGGGAACTGGGTTTTCCGATTAACTTCAAAGTGGTTGGCACACATGATTTTCTCAAACCTAGAAAGATTTTTTCTTGTCCATATTTTTTCATATCATGTCCCTATGAGTTTCTAGAATATGATGAGATTTTATTTCGCTCCGTTCTGAACCGAATCAGACCCGATATGAACCGATTTTACGGGAACTGGGTTTTCCGATTAACTTCAAAGTGGTTGGCACACATGATTTTCTCAAACCTAGAAAGATTTTTTCTTGTCCATATTTTTTCATATCATGTCCCTATGAGTTTCTAGAATAGTATGAGATTTTATTTCTCTCCGTTCTGAACCGAATCGGACCCGATATGAACCAATTTTACGGGAACTGGGTTTTCCGATTAACTTCAAAGTGGTTGGCACACATGATTTTCTCAAACCTAGAAAGTTTTTTTCTTGTCCATATTTTTTCATATCATGTCCCTATGAGTTTCTAGAATATGATGAGATTTTATTTCTCTCCGTTCTGAACCGAATCGGACCCGATATGAACCGATTTTATGGGAACTGGGTTTTCCGATTAACTTCAAAGTGGTTGGCACACATGATTTTCTCAAACCTAGAAAGATTTTTTCTTGTCCATATTTTTTCATATCATGTCCCTATGAGTTTCTAGAATATGATGAGATTTTATTTACCTCCGTTCTGAACCGAATCGGACCCGATATGACCCGATTTTACGGGAACTGGGTTTTCCGATTAACTTCAAAGTGGTTGGCACACATGATTTTCTCAAACCTAGAAAGATTTTTTCTTGTCCATATTTTTTCATATCATGACCCTATGAGTTTCTAGAATATGATGAGATTTTATTTCGCTCCGTTCTGAACCGAATCGGACCCGATATGAACCGATTTTACGGGAACTGGGTTTTCTTGTAAACTTTAAATTGGGTAGGCACACATGATTTTCTCAAACCTAGAAAGATTTTTTCTTGTCCATATTTTTTCATATCATGTCCCTATGAGTTTCTAGAATATGATGAGATTTTATTTCGCTCCGTTCTGAACCGAATCGGACCCGATATGACCCGATTTTACGGGAACTGGGTTTTCCGATTAACTTCAAAGTGGTTGGCACACATGATTTTCTCAAACCTAGAAAGATTTTTTCTTGTCCATATTTTTTCATATCATGTCCCTATGAGTTTCTAGAATATGATGAGATTTTATTTACCTCCGTTCTGAACCGAATCGGACCCGATATGACCCGATTTTACGGGAACTGGGTTTTCTTGTAAACTTTAAATTGGGTAGGCACACATGATTTTCTCAAACCTAGAAAGATTTTTTCTTGTCCATATTTTTTCATATCATGTCCCTATGAGTTTCTAGAATATGATGAGATTTTATTTCGCTCCGTTCTGAACCGAATCGGACCCGATATGACCCGATTTTACGGGAACCGGGTTTTCCGATTAACTTCAAAGTGGTTGGCACACATGATTTTCTCAAACCTAGAAAGATTTTTTCTTGTCCATATTTTTTCATATCATGTCCCTATGAGTTTCTAGAATATGATGAGATTTTATTTACCTCCGTTCTGAACCGAATCGGACCCGATATGACCCGATTTTACGGGAACTGGGTTTTCCGATTAACTTCAAAGTGGTTGGCACACATGATTTTCTCAAACCTAGAAAGATTTTTTCTTGTCCATATTTTTTCATATCATGTCCCTATGAGTTTCTAGAATATGATGAGATTTTATTTACCTCCGTTCTGAACCGAATCGGACCCGATATGACCCGATTTTACGGGAACTGGGTTTTCTTGTAAACTTTAAATTGGGTAGGCACACATGATTTTCTCAAACCTAGAAAGATTTTTTCTTGTCCATATTTTTTCATATCATGTCCCTATGAGTTTCTAGAATATGATGAGATTTTATTTCGCTCCGTTCTGAACCGAATCGGACCCGATATGACTCGATTTTACGGGAACTGGGTTTTTCGATTAACTTCAAAGTGGTTGGCACACATGATTTTCTCAAACCTAGAAAGATTTTTTCTTGTCCATATTTTTTCATATCATGTCCCTATGAGTTTCTAGAATATGATGAGATTTTATTTACCTCCGTTCTGAACCGAATCGGACCCGATATGACCCGATTTTACGGGAACTGGGTTTTCCGATTAACTTCAAAGTGGTTGGCACACATGATTTTCTCAAACCTAGAAAGATTTTTTCTTGTCCATATTTTTTCATATCATGTCCCTATGAGTTTCTAGAATATGATGAGATTTTATTTCGCTCCGTTCTGAACCGAATCGGACCCGATATGAACCGATTTTACGGGAACTGGGTTTTCCGATTAACTTCAAAGTGGTTGGCACACATGATTTTCTCAAACCTAGAAAGATTTTTTCTTGTCCATATTTTTTCATATCATGTCCCTATGAGTTTCTAGAATATGATGAGATTTTATTTCGCTCCGTTCTGAACCGAATCGGACCCGATATGAACCGATTTTACGGGAACTGGGTTTTCCGATTAACTTCAAAGTGGTTGGCACACATGATTTTCTCAAACCTAGAAAGATTTTTTCTTGTCCATATTTTTTCATATCATGTCCCTATGAGTTTCTAGAATATGATGAGATTTTATTTCGCTCCGTTCTGAACCGAATCGGACCCGATATGAACCGATTTTACGGGAACTGGGTTTTCCGATTAACTTCAAAGTGGTTGGCACACATGATTTTCTCAAACCTAGAAAGATTTTTTCTTGTCCATATTTTTTCATATCATGTCCCTATGAGTTTCTAGAATATGATGAGATTTTATTTACCTCCGTTCTGAACCGAATCGGACCCGATATGACCCGATTTTACGGGAACTAGGTTTTCCGATTAACTTCAAAGTGGTTGGCACACATGATTTTCTCAAACCTAGAAAGATTTTTTCTTGTCCATATTTTTTCATATCATGTCCCTATGAGTTTCTAGAATATGATGAGATTTTATTTCGCTCCGTTCTGAACCGAATCGGACCCGATATGAACCGATTTTACGGGAACTGGGTTTTCCGATTAACTTCAAAGTGGTTGGCACACATGATTTTCTCAAACCTAGAAAGATTTTTTCTTGTCCATATTTTTTCATATCATGTCCCTATGAGTTTCTAGAATATGATGAGATTTTATTTCGCTCCGTTCTGAACCGAATCGGACCCGATATGAACCGATTTTACGGGAACTGGGTTTTCCGATTAACTTCAAAGTGGTTGGCACACATGATTTTCTCAAACCTAGAAAGATTTTTTCTTGTCCATATTTTTTCATATCATGTCCCTATGAGTTTCTAGAATATGATGAGATTTTATTTACCTCCGTTCTGAACCGAATCGGACCCGATATGACCCGATTTTACGGGAACTGGGTTTTCCGATTAACTTCAAAGTGGTTGGCACACATGATTTTCTCAAACCTAGAAAGATTTTTTCTTGTCCATATTTTTTCATATCATGACCCTATGAGTTTCTAGAATATGATGAGATTTTATTTCGCTCCGTTCTGAACCGAATCGGACCCGATATGAACCGATTTTACGGGAACTGGGTTTTCCGATTAACTTCAAAGTGGTTGGCACACATGATTTTCTCAAACCTAGAAAGTTTTTTTCTTGTCCATATTTTTTCATATCATGTCCCTATGAGTTTCTAGAATATGATGAGATTTTATTTCTCTCCGTTCTGAACCGAATCGGACCCGATATGAACCGATTTTATGGGAACTGGGTTTTCCGATTAACTTCAAAGTGGTTGGCACACATGATTTTCTCAAACCTAGAAAGATTTTTTCTTGTCCATATTTTTTCATATCATGTCCCTATGAGTTTCTAGAATATGATGAGATTTTATTTACCTCCGTTCTGAACCGAATCGGACCCGATATGACCCGATTTTACGGGAACTGGGTTTTCCGATTAACTTCAAAGTGGTTGGCACACATGATTTTCTCAAACCTAGAAAGATTTTTTCTTGTCCATATTTTTTCATATCATGACCCTATGAGTTTCTAGAATATGATGAGATTTTATTTCGCTCCGTTCTGAACCGAATCGGACCCGATATGAACCGATTTTACGGGAACTGGGTTTTCTTGTAAACTTTAAATTGGGTAGGCACACATGATTTTCTCAAACCTAGAAAGATTTTTTCTTGTCCATATTTTTTCATATCATGTCCCTATGAGTTTCTAGAATATGATGAGATTTTATTTCGCTCCGTTCTGAACCGAATCGGACCCGATATGACCCGATTTTACGGGAACTGGGTTTTCCGATTAACTTCAAAGTGGTTGGCACACATGATTTTCTCAAACCTAGAAAGATTTTTTCTTGTCCATATTTTTTCATATCATGTCCCTATGAGTTTCTAGAATATGATGAGATTTTATTTACCTCCGTTCTGAACCGAATCGGACCCGATATGACCCGATTTTACGGGAACTGGGTTTTCCGATTAACTTCAAAGTGGTTGGCACACATGATTTTCTCAAACCTAGAAAGATTTTTTCTTGTCCATATTTTTTCATATCATGACCCTATGAGTTTCTTAGAATATGATGAGATTTTATTTCGCTCCGTTCTGAACCGAATCAGACCCGATATGAACCGATTTTACGGGAACTGGATTTTCCGATTAACTTCAAAGTGGTTGGCACACATGAGTTTCTCAAACCTAGAAAGATTTTTTCTTGTCCATATTTTTTCATATCATGTCCCTATGAGTTTCTAGAATATGATGAGATTTTATTTCGCTCCGTTCTGAACCGAATCGGACCCGATATGAACCGATTTTACGGGAACTGGGTTTTCCGATTAACTTCAAAGTGGTTGGCACACATGATTTTCTCAAACCTAGAAAGATTTTTTCTTGTCCATATTTTTTCATATCATGTCCCTATGAGTTTCTAGAATATGATGAGATTTTATTTCGCTCCGTTCTGAACCGAATCAGACCCGATATGAACCGATTTTACGGGAACTGGGTTTTCCGATTAACTTCAAAGTGGTTGGCACACATGATTTTCTCAAACCTAGAAAGATTTTTTCTTGTCCATATTTTTTCATATCATGTCCCTATGAGTTTCTAGAATAGTATGAGATTTTATTTCTCTCCGTTCTGAACCGAATCGGACCCGATATGAACCAATTTTACGGGAACTGGGTTTTCCGATTAACTTCAAAGTGGTTGGCACACATGATTTTCTCAAACCTAGAAAGTTTTTTTCTTGTCCATATTTTTTCATATCATGTCCCTATGAGTTTCTAGAATATGATGAGATTTTATTTCTCTCCGTTCTGAACCGAATCGGACCCGATATGAACCGATTTTATGGGAACTGGGTTTTCCGATTAACTTCAAAGTGGTTGGCACACATGATTTTCTCAAACCTAGAAAGATTTTTTCTTGTCCATATTTTTTCATATCATGTCCCTATGAGTTTCTAGAATATGATGAGATTTTATTTACCTCCGTTCTGAACCGAATCGGACCCGATATGACCCGATTTTACGGGAACTGGGTTTTCCGATTAACTTCAAAGTGGTTGGCACACATGATTTTCTCAAACCTAGAAAGATTTTTTCTTGTCCATATTTTTTCATATCATGACCCTATGAGTTTCTAGAATATGATGAGATTTTATTTCGCTCCGTTCTGAACCGAATCGGACCCGATATGAACCGATTTTACGGGAACTGGGTTTTCTTGTAAACTTTAAATTGGGTAGGCACACATGATTTTCTCAAACCTAGAAAGATTTTTTCTTGTCCATATTTTTTCATATCATGTCCCTATGAGTTTCTAGAATATGATGAGATTTTATTTCGCTCCGTTCTGAACCGAATCGGACCCGATATGACCCGATTTTACGGGAACTGGGTTTTCCGATTAACTTCAAAGTGGTTGGCACACATGATTTTCTCAAACCTAGAAAGATTTTTTCTTGTCCATATTTTTTCATATCATGTCCCTATGAGTTTCTAGAATATGATGAGATTTTATTTCGCTCCGTTCTGAACCGAATCGGACCCGATATGAACCGATTTTACGGGAACTGGGTTTTCTTGTAAACTTTAAATTGGGTAGGCACACATGATTTTCTCAAACCTAGAAAGATTTTTTCTTGTCCATATTTTTTCATATCATGACCCTATGAGTTTCTTAGAATATGATGAGATTTTATTTCGCTCCGTTCTGAACCGAATCGGACCCGATATGAACCGATTTTACGGGAACTGGGTTTTCCGATTAACTTCAAAGTGGTTGGCACACATGATTTTCTCAAACCTAGAAAGATTTTTTCTTGTCCATATTTTTTCATATCATGTCCCTATGAGTTTCTAGAATATGATGAGATTTTATTTACCTCCGTTCTGAACCGAATCGGACCCGATATGACCCGATTTTACGGGAACTGGGTTTTCCGATTAACTTCAAAGTGGTTGGCACACATGATTTTCTCAAACCTAGAAAGATTTTTTCTTGTCCATATTTTTTCATATCATGACCCTATGAGTTTCTAGAATATGATGAGATTTTATTTCGCTCCGTTCTGAACCGAATCGGACCCGATATGAACCGATTTTACGGGAACTGGGTTTTCCGATTAACTTCAAAGTGGTTGGCACACATGATTTTCTCAAACCTAGAAAGTTTTTTTCTTGTCCATATTTTTTCATATCATGTCCCTATGAGTTTCTAGAATATGATGAGATTTTATTTCTCTCCGTTCTGAACCGAATCGGACCCGATATGAACCGATTTTATGGGAACTGGGTTTTCCGATTAACTTCAAAGTGGTTGGCACACATGATTTTCTCAAACCTAGAAAGATTTTTTCTTGTCCATATTTTTTCATATCATGTCCCTATGAGTTTCTAGAATATGATGAGATTTTATTTACCTCCGTTCTGAACCGAATCGGACCCGATATGACCCGATTTTACGGGAACTGGGTTTTCCGATTAACTTCAAAGTGGTTGGCACACATGATTTTCTCAAACCTAGAAAGATTTTTTCTTGTCCATATTTTTTCATATCATGACCCTATGAGTTTCTAGAATATGATGAGATTTTATTTCGCTCCGTTCTGAACCGAATCGGACCCGATATGAACCGATTTTACGGGAACTGGGTTTTCTTGTAAACTTTAAATTGGGTAGGCACACATGATTTTCTCAAACCTAGAAAGATTTTTTCTTGTCCATATTTTTTCATATCATGTCCCTATGAGTTTCTAGAATATGATGAGATTTTATTTCGCTCCGTTCTGAACCGAATCGGACCCGATATGACCCGATTTTACGGGAACTGGGTTTTCCGATTAACTTCAAAGTGGTTGGCACACATGATTTTCTCAAACCTAGAAAGATTTTTTCTTGTCCATATTTTTTCATATCATGTCCCTATGAGTTTCTAGAATATGATGAGATTTTATTTACCTCCGTTCTGAACCGAATCGGACCCGATATGACCCGATTTTACGGGAACTGGGTTTTCCGATTAACTTCAAAGTGGTTGGCACACATGATTTTCTCAAACCTAGAAAGATTTTTTCTTGTCCATATTTTTTCATATCATGACCCTATGAGTTTCTTAGAATATGATGAGATTTTATTTCGCTCCGTTCTGAACCGAATCAGACCCGATATGAACCGATTTTACGGGAACTGGATTTTCCGATTAACTTCAAAGTGGTTGGCACACATGAGTTTCTCAAACCTAGAAAGATTTTTTCTTGTCCATATTTTTTCATATCATGTCCCTATGAGTTTCTAGAATATGATGAGATTTTATTTCGCTCCGTTCTGAACCGAATCGGACCCGATATGAACCGATTTTACGGGAACTGGGTTTTCCGATTAACTTCAAAGTGGTTGGCACACATGATTTTCTCAAACCTAGAAAGATTTTTTCTTGTCCATATTTTTTCATATCATGTCCCTATGAGTTTCTAGAATATGATGAGATTTTATTTCGCTCCGTTCTGAACCGAATCAGACCCGATATGAACCGATTTTACGGGAACTGGGTTTTCCGATTAACTTCAAAGTGGTTGGCACACATGATTTTCTCAAACCTAGAAAGATTTTTTCTTGTCCATATTTTTTCATATCATGTCCCTATGAGTTTCTAGAATAGTATGAGATTTTATTTCTCTCCGTTCTGAACCGAATCGGACCCGATATGAACCAATTTTACGGGAACTGGGTTTTCCGATTAACTTCAAAGTGGTTGGCACACATGATTTTCTCAAACCTAGAAAGTTTTTTTCTTGTCCATATTTTTTCATATCATGTCCCTATGAGTTTCTAGAATATGATGAGATTTTATTTCTCTCCGTTCTGAACCGAATCGGACCCGATATGAACCGATTTTATGGGAACTGGGTTTTCCGATTAACTTCAAAGTGGTTGGCACACATGATTTTCTCAAACCTAGAAAGATTTTTTCTTGTCCATATTTTTTCATATCATGTCCCTATGAGTTTCTAGAATATGATGAGATTTTATTTACCTCCGTTCTGAACCGAATCGGACCCGATATGACCCGATTTTACGGGAACTGGGTTTTCCGATTAACTTCAAAGTGGTTGGCACACATGATTTTCTCAAACCTAGAAAGATTTTTTCTTGTCCATATTTTTTCATATCATGACCCTATGAGTTTCTAGAATATGATGAGATTTTATTTCGCTCCGTTCTGAACCGAATCGGACCCGATATGAACCGATTTTACGGGAACTGGGTTTTCTTGTAAACTTTAAATTGGGTAGGCACACATGATTTTCTCAAACCTAGAAAGATTTTTTCTTGTCCATATTTTTTCATATCATGTCCCTATGAGTTTCTAGAATATGATGAGATTTTATTTCGCTCCGTTCTGAACCGAATCGGACCCGATATGACCCGATTTTACGGGAACTGGGTTTTCCGATTAACTTCAAAGTGGTTGGCACACATGATTTTCTCAAACCTAGAAAGATTTTTTCTTGTCCATATTTTTTCATATCATGTCCCTATGAGTTTCTAGAATATGATGAGATTTTATTTACCTCCGTTCTGAACCGAATCGGACCCGATATGACCCGATTTTACGGGAACTGGGTTTTCCGATTAACTTCAAAGTGGTTGGCACACATGATTTTCTCAAACCTAGAAAGATTTTTTCTTGTCCATATTTTTTCATATCATGACCCTATGAGTTTCTTAGAATATGATGAGATTTTATTTCGCTCCGTTCTGAACCGAATCAGACCCGATATGAACCGATTTTACGGGAACTGGATTTTCCGATTAACTTCAAAGTGGTTGGCACACATGAGTTTCTCAAACCTAGAAAGATTTTTTCTTGTCCATATTTTTTCATATCATGTCCCTATGAGTTTCTAGAATATGATGAGATTTTATTTCGCTCCGTTCTGAACCGAATCGGACCCGATATGAACCGATTTTACGGGAACTGGGTTTTCCGATTAACTTCAAAGTGGTTGGCATACATGATTTTCTCAAACCTAGAAAGATTTTTTCTTGTCCATATTTTTTCATATCATGTCCCTATGAGTTTCTAGAATAGTATGAGATTTTATTTCTCTCCGTTCTGAACCGAATCGGACCCGATATGAACCAATTTTACGGGAACTGGGTTTTCCGATTAACTTCAAAGTGGTTGGCACACATGATTTTCTCAAACCTAGAAAGTTTTTTTCTTGTCCATATTTTTTCATATCATGTCCCTATGAGTTTCTAGAATATGATGAGATTTTATTTCTCTCCGTTCTGAACCGAATCGGACCCGATATGAACCGATTTTATGGGAACTGGGTTTTCCGATTAACTTCAAAGTGGTTGGCACACATGATTTTCTCAAACCTAGAAAGATTTTTTCTTGTCCATATTTTTTCATATCATGTCCCTATGAGTTTCTAGAATATGATGAGATTTTATTTACCTCCGTTCTGAACCGAATCGGACCCGATATGACCCGATTTTACGGGAACTGGGTTTTCCGATTAACTTCAAAGTGGTTGGCACACATGATTTTCTCAAACCTAGAAAGATTTTTTCTTGTCCATATTTTTTCATATCATGACCCTATGAGTTTCTAGAATATGATGAGATTTTATTTCGCTCCGTTCTGAACCGAATCGGACCCGATATGAACCGATTTTACGGGAACTGGGTTTTCTTGTAAACTTTAAATTGGGTAGGCACACATGATTTTCTCAAACCTAGAAAGATTTTTTCTTGTCCATATTTTTTCATATCATGTCCCTATGAGTTTCTAGAATATGATGAGATTTTATTTCGCTCCGTTCTGAACCGAATCGGACCCGATATGACCCGATTTTACGGGAACTGGGTTTTCCGATTAACTTCAAAGTGGTTGGCACACATGATTTTCTCAAACCTAGAAAGATTTTTTCTTGTCCATATTTTTTCATATCATGTCCCTATGAGTTTCTAGAATATGATGAGATTTTATTTACCTCCGTTCTGAACCGAATCGGACCCGATATGACCCGATTTTACGGGAACTGGGTTTTCCGATTAACTTCAAAGTGGTTGGCACACATGATTTTCTCAAACCTAGAAAGATTTTTTCTTGTCCATATTTTTTCATATCATGACCCTATGAGTTTCTTAGAATATGATGAGATTTTATTTCGCTCCGTTCTGAACCGAATCAGACCCGATATGAACCGATTTTACGGGAACTGGATTTTCCGATTAACTTCAAAGTGGTTGGCACACATGAGTTTCTCAAACCTAGAAAGATTTTTTCTTGTCCATATTTTTTCATATCATGTCCCTATGAGTTTCTAGAATATGATGAGATTTTATTTCGCTCCGTTCTGAACCGAATCGGACCCGATATGAACCGATTTTACGGGAACTGGGTTTTCCGATTAACTTCAAAGTGGTTGGCATACATGATTTTCTCAAACCTAGAAAGATTTTTTCTTGTCCATATTTTTTCATATCATGTCCCTATGAGTTTCTAGAATATGATGAGATTTTATTTCGCTCCGTTCTGAACCGAATCAGACCCGATATGAACCGATTTTACGGGAACTGGGTTTTCCGATTAACTTCAAAGTGGTTGGCACACATGATTTTCTCAAACCTAGAAAGATTTTTTCTTGTCCATATTTTTTCATATCATGTCCCTATGAGTTTCTAGAATAGTATGAGATTTTATTTCTCTCCGTTCTGAACCGAATCGGACCCGATATGAACCAATTTTACGGGAACTGGGTTTTCCGATTAACTTCAAAGTGGTTGGCACACATGATTTTCTCAAACCTAGAAAGTTTTTTTCTTGTCCATATTTTTTCATATCATGTCCCTATGAGTTTCTAGAATATGATGAGATTTTATTTCTCTCCGTTCTGAACCGAATCGGACCCGATATGAACCGATTTTATGGGAACTGGGTTTTCCGATTAACTTCAAAGTGGTTGGCACACATGATTTTCTCAAACCTAGAAAGATTTTTTCTTGTCCATATTTTTTCATATCATGTCCCTATGAGTTTCTAGAATATGATGAGATTTTATTTACCTCCGTTCTGAACCGAATCGGACCCGATATGACCCGATTTTACGGGAACTGGGTTTTCCGATTAACTTCAAAGTGGTTGGCACACATGATTTTCTCAAACCTAGAAAGATTTTTTCTTGTCCATATTTTTTCATATCATGACCCTATGAGTTTCTAGAATATGACGAGATTTTATTTCGCTCCGTTCTGAACCGAATCGGACCCGATATGAACCGATTTTACGGGAACTGGGTTTTCTTGTAAACTTTAAATTGGGTAGGCACACATGATTTTCTCAAACCTAGAAAGATTTTTTCTTGTCCATATTTTTTCATATCATGTCCCTATGAGTTTCTAGAATATGATGAGATTTTATTTCGCTCCGTTCTGAACCGAATCGGACCCGATATGACCCGATTTTACGGGAACTGGGTTTTCCGATTAACTTCAAAGTGGTTGGCACACATGATTTTCTCAAACCTAGAAAGATTTTTTCTTGTCCATATTTTTTCATATCATGTCCCTATGAGTTTCTAGAATATGATGAGATTTTATTTACCTCCGTTCTGAACCGAATCGGACCCGATATGACCCGATTTTACGGGAACTGGGTTTTCTTGTAAACTTTAAATTGGGTAGGCACACATGATTTTCTCAAACCTAGAAAGATTTTTTCTTGTCCATATTTTTTCATATCATGTCCCTATGAGTTTCTAGAATATGATGAGATTTTATTTCGCTCCGTTCTGAACCGAATCGGACCCGATATGACCCGATTTTACGGGAACTGGGTTTTCCGATTAACTTCAAAGTGGTTGGCACACATGATTTTCTCAAACCTAGAAAGATTTTTTCTTGTCCATATTTTTTCATATCATGTCCCTATGAGTTTCTAGAATATGATGAGATTTTATTTACCTCCGTTCTGAACCGAATCGGACCCGATATGACCCGATTTTACGGGAACTGGGTTTTCCGATTAACTTCAAAGTGGTTGGCACACATGATTTTCTCAAACCTAGAAAGATTTTTTCTTGTCCATATTTTTTCATATCATGACCCTATGAGTTTCTTAGAATATGATGAGATTTTATTTCGCTCCGTTCTGAACCGAATCAGACCCGATATGAACCGATTTTACGGGAACTGGATTTTCCGATTAACTTCAAAGTGGTTGGCACACATGAGTTTCTCAAACCTAGAAAGATTTTTTCTTGTCCATATTTTTTCATATCATGTCCCTATGAGTTTCTAGAATATGATGAGATTTTATTTCGCTCCGTTCTGAACCGAATCGGACCCGATATGAACCGATTTTACGGGAACTGGGTTTTCCGATTAACTTCAAAGTGGTTGGCACACATGATTTTCTCAAACCTAGAAAGATTTTTTCTTGTCCATATTTTTTCATATCATGTCCCTATGAGTTTCTAGAATATGATGAGATTTTATTTACCTCCGTTCTGAACCGAATCGGACCCGATATGACCCGATTTTACGGGAACTGGGTTTTCCGATTAACTTCAAAGTGGTTGGCACACATGATTTTCTCAAACCTAGAAAGATTTTTTCTTGTCCATATTTTTTCATATCATGACCCTATGAGTTTCTAGAATATGACGAGATTTTATTTCGCTCCGTTCTGAACCGAATCGGACCCGATATGAACCGATTTTACGGGAACTGGGTTTTCTTGTAAACTTTAAATTGGGTAGGCACACATGATTTTCTCAAACCTAGAAAGATTTTTTCTTGTCCATATTTTTTCATATCATGTCCCTATGAGTTTCTAGAATATGATGAGATTTTATTTCGCTCCGTTCTGAACCGAATCGGACCCGATATGACCCGATTTTACGGGAACTGGGTTTTCCGATTAACTTCAAAGTGGTTGGCACACATGATTTTCTCAAACCTAGAAAGATTTTTTCTTGTCCATATTTTTTCATATCATGACCCTATGAGTTTCTAGAATATGACGAGATTTTATTTCGCTCCGTTCTGAACCGAATCGGACCCGATATGAACCGATTTTACGGGAACTGGGTTTTCTTGTAAACTTTAAATTGGGTAGGCACACATGATTTTCTCAAACCTAGAAAGATTTTTTCTTGTCCATATTTTTTCATATCATGTCCCTATGAGTTTCTAGAATATGATGAGATTTTATTTCGCTCCGTTCTGAACCGAATCGGACCCGATATGACCCGATTTTACGGGAACTGGGTTTTCCGATTAACTTCAAAGTGGTTGGCACACATGATTTTCTCAAACCTAGAAAGATTTTTTCTTGTCCATATTTTTTCATATCATGTCCCTATGAGTTTCTAGAATATGATGAGATTTTATTTACCTCCGTTCTGAACCGAATCGGACCCGATATGACCCGATTTTACGGGAACTGGGTTTTCTTGTAAACTTTAAATTGGGTAGGCACACATGATTTTCTCAAACCTAGAAAGATTTTTTCTTGTCCATATTTTTTCATATCATGTCCCTATGAGTTTCTAGAATATGATGAGATTTTATTTCGCTCCGTTCTGAACCGAATCGGACCCGATATGACCCGATTTTACGGGAACTGGGTTTTCCGATTAACTTCAAAGTGGTTGGCACACATGATTTTCTCAAACCTAGAAAGATTTTTTCTTGTCCATATTTTTTCATATCATGTCCCTATGAGTTTCTAGAATATGATGAGATTTTATTTACCTCCGTTCTGAACCGAATCGGACCCGATATGACCCGATTTTACGGGAACTGGGTTTTCCGATTAACTTCAAAGTGGTTGGCACACATGATTTTCTCAAACCTAGAAAGATTTTTTCTTGTCCATATTTTTTCATATCATGACCCTATGAGTTTCTTAGAATATGATGAGATTTTATTTCGCTCCGTTCTGAACCGAATCAGACCCGATATGAACCGATTTTACGGGAACTGGATTTTCCGATTAACTTCAAAGTGGTTGGCACACATGAGTTTCTCAAACCTAGAAAGATTTTTTCTTGTCCATATTTTTTCATATCATGTCCCTATGAGTTTCTAGAATATGATGAGATTTTATTTCGCTCCGTTCTGAACCGAATCGGACCCGATATGAACCGATTTTACGGGAACTGGGTTTTCCGATTAACTTCAAAGTGGTTGGCACACATGATTTTCTCAAACCTAGAAAGATTTTTTCTTGTCCATATTTTTTCATATCATGTCCCTATGAGTTTCTAGAATATGATGAGATTTTATTTACCTCCGTTCTGAACCGAATCGGACCCGATATGACCCGATTTTACGGGAACTGGGTTTTCCGATTAACTTCAAAGTGGTTGGCACACATGATTTTCTCAAACCTAGAAAGATTTTTTCTTGTCCATATTTTTTCATATCATGACCCTATGAGTTTCTAGAATATGACGAGATTTTATTTCGCTCCGTTCTGAACCGAATCGGACCCGATATGAACCGATTTTACGGGAACTGGGTTTTCTTGTAAACTTTAAATTGGGTAGGCACACATGATTTTCTCAAACCTAGAAAGATTTTTTCTTGTCCATATTTTTTCATATCATGTCCCTATGAGTTTCTAGAATATGATGAGATTTTATTTCGCTCCGTTCTGAACCGAATCGGACCCGATATGACCCGATTTTACGGGAACTGGGTTTTCCGATTAACTTCAAAGTGGTTGGCACACATGATTTTCTCAAACCTAGAAAGATTTTTTCTTGTCCATATTTTTTCATATCATGTCCCTATGAGTTTCTAGAATATGATGAGATTTTATTTACCTCCGTTCTGAACCGAATCGGACCCGATATGACCCGATTTTACGGGAACTGGGTTTTCCGATTAACTTCAAAGTGGTTGGCACACATGATTTTCTCAAACCTAGAAAGATTTTTTCTTGTCCATATTTTTTCATATCATGACCCTATGAGTTTCTTAGAATATGATGAGATTTTATTTCGCTCCGTTCTGAACCGAATCAGACCCGATATGAACCGATTTTACGGGAACTGGATTTTCCGATTAACTTCAAAGTGGTTGGCACACATGAGTTTCTCAAACCTAGAAAGATTTTTTCTTGTCCATATTTTTTCATATCATGTCCCTATGAGTTTCTAGAATATGATGAGATTTTATTTCGCTCCGTTCTGAACCGAATCGGACCCGATATGAACCGATTTTACGGGAACTGGGTTTTCCGATTAACTTCAAAGTGGTTGGCACACATGATTTTCTCAAACCTAGAAAGATTTTTTCTTGTCCATATTTTTTCATATCATGTCCCTATGAGTTTCTAGAATATGATGAGATTTTATTTACCTCCGTTCTGAACCGAATCGGACCCGATATGACCCGATTTTACGGGAACTGGGTTTTCCGATTAACTTCAAAGTGGTTGGCACACATGATTTTCTCAAACCTAGAAAGATTTTTTCTTGTCCATATTTTTTCATATCATGACCCTATGAGTTTCTAGAATATGACGAGATTTTATTTCGCTCCGTTCTGAACCGAATCGGACCCGATATGAACCGATTTTACGGGAACTGGGTTTTCTTGTAAACTTTAAATTGGGTAGGCACACATGATTTTCTCAAACCTAGAAAGATTTTTTCTTGTCCATATTTTTTCATATCATGTCCCTATGAGTTTCTAGAATATGATGAGATTTTATTTCGCTCCGTTCTGAACCGAATCGGACCCGATATGACCCGATTTTACGGGAACTGGGTTTTCCGATTAACTTCAAAGTGGTTGGCACACATGATTTTCTCAAACCTAGAAAGATTTTTTCTTGTCCATATTTTTTCATATCATGTCCCTATGAGTTTCTAGAATATGATGAGATTTTATTTACCTCCGTTCTGAACCGAATCGGACCCGATATGACCCGATTTTACGGGAACTGGGTTTTCTTGTAAACTTTAAATTGGGTAGGCACACATGATTTTCTCAAACCTAGAAAGATTTTTTCTTGTCCATATTTTTTCATATCATGTCCCTATGAGTTTCTAGAATATGATGAGATTTTATTTCGCTCCGTTCTGAACCGAATCGGACCCGATATGACCCGATTTTACGGGAACTGGGTTTTCCGATTAACTTCAAAGTGGTTGGCACACATGATTTTCTCAAACCTAGAAAGATTTTTTCTTGTCCATATTTTTTCATATCATGTCCCTATGAGTTTCTAGAATATGATGAGATTTTATTTACCTCCGTTCTGAACCGAATCGGACCCGATATGACCCGATTTTACGGGAACTGGGTTTTCCGATTAACTTCAAAGTGGTTGGCACACATGATTTTCTCAAACCTAGAAAGATTTTTTCTTGTCCATATTTTTTCATATCATGACCCTATGAGTTTCTTAGAATATGATGAGATTTTATTTCGCTCCGTTCTGAACCGAATCAGACCCGATATGAACCGATTTTACGGGAACTGGATTTTCCGATTAACTTCAAAGTGGTTGGCACACATGAGTTTCTCAAACCTAGAAAGATTTTTTCTTGTCCATATTTTTTCATATCATGTCCCTATGAGTTTCTAGAATATGATGAGATTTTATTTCGCTCCGTTCTGAACCGAATCGGACCCGATATGAACCGATTTTACGGGAACTGGGTTTTCCGATTAACTTCAAAGTGGTTGGCACACATGATTTTCTCAAACCTAGAAAGATTTTTTCTTGTCCATATTTTTTCATATCATGTCCCTATGAGTTTCTAGAATATGATGAGATTTTATTTACCTCCGTTCTGAACCGAATCGGACCCGATATGACCCGATTTTACGGGAACTGGGTTTTCCGATTAACTTCAAAGTGGTTGGCACACATGATTTTCTCAAACCTAGAAAGATTTTTTCTTGTCCATATTTTTTCATATCATGTCCCTATGAGTTTCTAGAATAGTATGAGATTTTATTTCTCTCCATTCTGAACCGAATCGGACCCGATATGAACCAATTTTACGGGAACTGGGTTTTCCGATTAACTTCAAAGTGGTTGGCACACATGATTTTCTCAAACCTAGAAAGTTTTTTTCTTGTCCATATTTTTTCATATCATGTCCCTATGAGTTTCTAGAATATGATGAGATTTTATTTCTCTCCGTTCTGAACCGAATCGGACCCGATATGAACCGATTTTATGGGAACTGGGTTTTCCGATTAACTTCAAAGTGGTTGGCACACATGATTTTCTCAAACCTAGAAAGATTTTTTCTTGTCCATATTTTTTCATATCATGTCCCTATGAGTTTCTAGAATATGATGAGATTTTATTTACCTCCGTTCTGAACCGAATCGGACCCGATATGACCCGATTTTACGGGAACTGGGTTTTCCGATTAACTTCAAAGTGGTTGGCACACATGATTTTCTCAAACCTAGAAAGATTTTTTCTTGTCCATATTTTTTCATATCATGTCCCTATGAGTTTCTAGAATATGATGAGATTTTATTTCGCTCCGTTCTGAACCGAATCGGACCCGATATGAACCGATTTTACGGGAACTGGGTTTTCTTGTAAACTTTAAATTGGGTAGGCACACATGATTTTCTCAAACCTAGAAAGATTTTTTCTTGTCCATATTTTTTCATATCATGTCCCTATGAGTTTCTAGAATATGATGAGATTTTATTTCGCTCCGTTCTGAACCGAATCGGACCCGATATGACCCGATTTTACGGGAACTGGGTTTTCCGATTAACTTCAAAGTGGTTGGCACACATGATTTTCTCAAACCTAGAAAGATTTTTTCTTGTCCATATTTTTTCATATCATGTCCCTATGAGTTTCTAGAATATGATGAGATTTTATTTACCTCCGTTCTGAACCGAATCGGACCCGATATGACCCGATTTTACGGGAACTGGGTTTTCCGATTAACTTCAAAGTGGTTGGCACACATGATTTTCTCAAACCTAGAAAGATTTTTTCTTGTCCATATTTTTTCATATCATGACCCTATGAGTTTCTAGAATATGATGAGATTTTATTTCGCTCCGTTCTGAACCGAATCGGACCCGATATGAACCGATTTTACGGGAACTGGGTTTTCTTGTAAACTTTAAATTGGGTAGGCACACATGATTTTCTCAAACCTAGAAAGATTTTTTCTTGTCCATATTTTTTCATATCATGTCCCTATGAGTTTCTAGAATATGATGAGATTTTATTTCGCTCCGTTCTGAACCGAATCGGACCCGATATGACCCGATTTTACGGGAACTGGGTTTTCCGATTAACTTCAAAGTGGTTGGCACACATGATTTTCTCAAACCTAGAAAGATTTTTTCTTGTCCATATTTTTTCATATCATGACCCTATGAGTTTCTAGAATATGATGAGATTTTATTTCGCTCCGTTCTGAACCGAATCGGACCCGATATGAACCGATTTTACGGGAACTGGGTTTTCTTGTAAACTTTAAATTGGGTAGGCACACATGATTTTCTCAAACCTAGAAAGATTTTTTCTTGTCCATATTTTTTCATATCATGTCCCTATGAGTTTCTAGAATATGATGAGATTTTATTTACCTCCGTTCTGAACCGAATCGGACCCGATATGACCCAATTTTACGGGAACTGGGTTTTCCGATTAACTTCAAAGTGGTTGGCACACATGATTTTCTCAAACCTAGAAAGATTTTTTCTTGTCCATATTTTTTCATATCATGTCCCTATGAGTTTCTAGAATATGATGAGATTTTATTTCGCTCCGTTCTGAACCGAATCGGACCCGATATGACCCGATTTTACGGGAACTGGGTTTTCCGATTAACTTCAAAGTGGTTGGCACACATGATTTTCTCAAACCTAGAAAGATTTTTTCTTGTCCATATTTTTTCATATCATGTCCCTATGAGTTTCTAGAATATGATGAGATTTTATTTACCTCCGTTCTGAACCGAATCGGACCCGATATGACCCGATTTTACGGGAACTGGGTTTTCCGATTAACTTCAAAGTGGTTGGCACACATGATTTTCTCAAACCTAGAAAGATTTTTTCTTGTCCATATTTTTTCATATCATGACCCTATGAGTTTCTAGAATATGATGAGATTTTATTTCGCTCCGTTCTGAACCGAATCGGACCCGATATGAACCGATTTTACGGGAACTGGGTTTTCTTGTAAACTTTAAATTGGGTAGGCACACATGATTTTCTCAAACCTAGAAAGATTTTTTCTTGTCCATATTTTTTCATATCATGTCCCTATGAGTTTCTAGAATATGATGAGATTTTATTTCGCTCCGTTCTGAACCGAATCGGACCCGATATGACCCGATTTTACGGGAACTGGGTTTTCCGATTAACTTCAAAGTGGTTGGCACACATGATTTTCTCAAACCTAGAAAGATTTTTTCTTGTCCATATTTTTTCATATCATGACCCTATGAGTTTCTAGAATATGATGAGATTTTATTTCGCTCCGTTCTGAACCGAATCGGACCCGATATGAACCGATTTTACGGGAACTGGGTTTTCTTGTAAACTTTAAATTGGGTAGGCACACATGATTTTCTCAAACCTAGAAAGATTTTTTCTTGTCCATATTTTTTCATATCATGTCCCTATGAGTTTCTAGAATATGATGAGATTTTATTTCGCTCCGTTCTGAACCGAATCGGACCCGATATGAACCAATTTTACGGGAACTGGGTTTTCCGATTAACTTCAAAGTGGTTGGCACACATGATTTTCTCAAACCTAGAAAGTTTTTTTCTTGTCCATATTTTTTCATATCATGTCCCTATGAGTTTCTAGAATATGATGAGATTTTATTTCTCTCCGTTCGGAACCGAATCGGACCCGATATGAACCGATTTTATGGGAACTGGGTTTTCCGATTAACTTCAAAGTGGTTGGCACACATGATTTTCTCAAACCTAGAAAGATTTTTTCTTGTCCATATTTTTTCATATCATGTCCCTATGAGTTTCTAGAATATGATGAGATTTTATTTACCTCCGTTCTGAACCGAATCGGACCCGATATGACCCGATTTTACGGGAACTGGGTTTTCCGATTAACTTCAAAGTGGTTGGCACACATGATTTTCTCAAACCTAGAAAGATTTTTTCTTGTCCATATTTTTTCATATCATGACCCTATGAGTTTCTAGAATATGATGAGATTTTATTTCGCTCCGTTCTGAACCGAATCGGACCCGATATGAACCGATTTTACGGGAACTGGGTTTTCTTGTAAACTTTAAATTGGGTAGGCACACATGATTTTCTCAAACCTAGAAAGATTTTTTCTTGTCCATATTTTTTCATATCATGTCCCTATGAGTTTCTAGAATATGATGAGATTTTATTTCGCTCCGTTCTGAACCGAATCGGACCCGATATGACCCGATTTTACGGGAACTGGGTTTTCCGATTAACTTCAAAGTGGTTGGCACACATGATTTTCTCAAACCTAGAAAGATTTTTTCTTGTCCATATTTTTTCATATCATGTCCCTATGAGTTTCTAGAATATGATGAGATTTTATTTACCTCCGTTCTGAACCGAATCGGACCCGATATGACCCGATTTTACGGGAACTGGGTTTTCTGATTAACTTCAAAGTGGTTGGCACACATGATTTTCTCAAACCTAGAAAGATTTTTTCTTGTCCATATTTTTTCATATCATGACCCTATGAGTTTCTAGAATATGATGAGATTTTATTTCGCTCCGTTCTGAACCGAATCGGACCCGATATGAACCGATTTTACGGGAACTGGGTTTTCTTGTAAACTTTAAATTGGGTAGGCACACATGATTTTCTCAAACCTAGAAAGATTTTTTCTTGTCCATATTTTTTCATATCATGTCCCTATGAGTTTCTAGAATATGATGAGATTTTATTTCGCTCCGTTCTGAACCGAATCGGACCCGATATGACCCGATTTTACGGGAACTGGGTTTTCCGATTAACTTCAAAGTGGTTGGCACACATGATTTTCTCAAACCTAGAAAGATTTTTTCTTGTCCATATTTTTTCATATCATGACCCTATGAGTTTCTAGAATATGATGAGATTTTATTTCGCTCCGTTCTGAACCGAATCGGACCCGATATGAACCGATTTTACGGGAACTGGGTTTTCTTGTAAACTTTAAATTGGGTAGGCACACATGATTTTCTCAAACCTAGAAAGATTTTTTCTTGTCCATATTTTTTCATATCATGTCCCTATGAGTTTCTAGAATATGATGAGATTTTATTTCGCTCCGTTCTGAACCGAATCGGACCCGATATGAACCAATTTTACGGGAACTGGGTTTTCCGATTAACTTCAAAGTGGTTGGCACACATGATTTTCTCAAACCTAGAAAGTTTTTTTCTTGTCCATATTTTTTCATATCATGTCCCTATGAGTTTCTAGAATATGATGAGATTTTATTTCTCTCCGTTCTGAACCGAATCGGACCCGATATGAACCGATTTTATGGGAACTGGGTTTTCCGATTAACTTCAAAGTGGTTGGCACACATGATTTTCTCAAACCTAGAAAGATTTTTTCTTGTCCATATTTTTTCATATCATGTCCCTATGAGTTTCTAGAATATGATGAGATTTTATTTACCTCCGTTCTGAACCGAATCGGACCCGATATGACCCGATTTTACGGGAACTGGGTTTTCCGATTAACTTCAAAGTGGTTGGCACACATGATTTTCTCAAACCTAGAAAGATTTTTTCTTGTCCATATTTTTTCATATCATGACCCTATGAGTTTCTAGAATATGATGAGATTTTATTTCGCTCCGTTCTGAACCGAATCGGACCCGATATGAACCGATTTTACGGGAACTGGGTTTTCTTGTAAACTTTAAATTGGGTAGGCACACATGATTTTCTCAAACCTAGAAAGATTTTTTCTTGTCCATATTTTTTCATATCATGTCCCTATGAGTTTCTAGAATATGATGAGATTTTATTTCGCTCCGTTCTGAACCGAATCGGACCCGATATGACCCGATTTTACGGGAACTGGGTTTTCCGATTAACTTCAAAGTGGTTGGCACACATGATTTTCTCAAACCTAGAAAGATTTTTTCTTGTCCATATTTTTTCATATCATGTCCCTATGAGTTTCTAGAATATGATGAGATTTTATTTACCTCCGTTCTGAACCGAATCGGACCCGATATGACCCGATTTTACGGGAACTGGGTTTTCCGATTAACTTCAAAGTGGTTGGCACACATGATTTTCTCAAACCTAGAAAGATTTTTTCTTGTCCATATTTTTTCATATCATGACCCTATGAGTTTCTAGAATATGATGAGATTTTATTTCGCTCCGTTCTGAACCGAATCGGACCCGATATGAACCGATTTTACGGGAACTGGGTTTTCTTGTAAACTTTAAATTGGGTAGGCACACATGATTTTCTCAAACCTAGAAAGATTTTTTCTTGTCCATATTTTTTCATATCATGTCCCTATGAGTTTCTAGAATATGATGAGATTTTATTTCGCTCCGTTCTGAACCGAATCGGACCCGATATGACCCGATTTTACGGGAACTGGGTTTTCCGATTAACTTCAAAGTGGTTGGCACACATGATTTTCTCAAACCTAGAAAGATTTTTTCTTGTCCATATTTTTTCATATCATGACCCTATGAGTTTCTAGAATATGATGAGATTTTATTTCGCTCCGTTCTGAACCGAATCGGACCCGATATGAACCGATTTTACGGGAACTGGGTTTTCTTGTAAACTTTAAATTGGGTAGGCACACATGATTTTCTCAAACCTAGAAAGATTTTTTTCTTGTCCATATTTTTTCATATCATGTCCCTATGAGTTTCTAGAATATGATGAGATTTTATTTACCTCCGTTCTGAACCGAATCGGACCCGATATGACCCAATTTTACGGGAACTGGGTTTTCCGATTAACTTCAAAGTGGTTGGCACACATGATTTTCTCAAACCTAGAAAGATTTTTTCTTGTCCATATTTTTTCATATCATGTCCCTATGAGTTTCTAGAATATGATGAGATTTTATTTCGCTCCGTTCTGAACCGAATCGGACCCGATATGACCCGATTTTACGGGAACTGGGTTTTCCGATTAACTTCAAAGTGGTAGGCACACATGATTTTCTCAAACCTAGAAAGATTTTTTCTTGTCCATATTTTTTCATATCATGTCCCTATGAGTTTCTAGAATATGATGAGATTTTATTTCGCTCCGTTCTGAACCGAATCGGACCCGATATGACCCGATTTTACGGGAACTGGGTTTTCCGATTAACTTCAAAGTGGTTGGCACACATGATTTTCTCAAACCTAGAAAGATTTTTTCTTGTCCATATTTTTTCATATCATGTCCCTATGAGTTTCTAGAATATGATGAGATTTTATTTACCTCCGTTCTGAACCGAATCGGACCCGATATGACCCGATTTTACGGGAACTGGGTTTTCCGATTAACTTCAAAGTGGTTGGCACACATGATTTTCTCAAACCTAGAAAGATTTTTTCTTGTCCATATTTTTTCATATCATGACCCTATGAGTTTCTAGAATATGATGAGATTTTATTTCGCTCAGTTCTGAACCGAATCGGACCCGATATGAACCGATTTTACGGGAACTGGGTTTTCTTGTAAACTTTAAATTGGGTAGGCACACATGATTTTCTCAAACCTAGAAAGATTTTTTCTTGTCCATATTTTTTCATATCATGTCCCTATGAGTTTCTAGAATATGATGAGATTTTATTTCGCTCCGTTCTGAACCGAATCGGACCCGATATGACCCGATTTTACGGGAACTGGGTTTTCCGATTAACTTCAAAGTGGTTGGCACACATGATTTTCTCAAACCTAGAAAGATTTTTTCTTGTCCATATTTTTTCATATCATGTCCCTATGAGTTTCTAGAATAGTATGAGATTTTATTTCTCTCCATTCTGAACCGAATCGGACCCGATATGAACCAATTTTACGGGAACTGGGTTTTCCGATTAACTTCAAAGTGGTTGGCACACATGATTTTCTCAAACCTAGAAATTTTTTTCTTGTCCATATTTTTTCATATCATGTCCCTATGAGTTTCTAGAATATGATGAGATTTTATTTCTCTCCGTTCTGAACCGAATCGGACCCGATATGAACCGATTTTATGGGAACTGGGTTTTCCGATTAACTTCAAAGTGGTTGGCACACATGATTTTCTCAAACCTAGAAAGATTTTTTCTTGTCCATATTTTTTCATATCATGTCCCTATGAGTTTCTAGAATATGATGAGATTTTATTTACCTCCGTTCTGAACCGAATCGGACCCGATATGACCCGATTTTACGGGAACTGGGTTTTCCGATTAACTTCAAAGTGGTTGGCACACATGATTTTCTCAAACCTAGAAAGATTTTTTCTTGTCCATATTTTTTCATATCATGACCCTATGAGTTTCTAGAATATGATGAGATTTTATTTCGCTCCGTTCTGAACCGAATCGGACCCGATATGAACCGATTTTACGGGAACTGGGTTTTCTTGTAAACTTTAAATTGGGTAGGCACACATGATTTTCTCAAACCTAGAAAGATTTTTTCTTGTCCATATTTTTTCATATCATGTCCCTATGAGTTTCTAGAATATGATGAGATTTTATTTCGCTCCGTTCTGAACCGAATCGGACCCGATATGACCCGATTTTACGGGAACTGGGTTTTCCGATTAACTTCAAAGTGGTTGGCACACATGATTTTCTCAAACCTAGAAAGATTTTTTCTTGTCCATATTTTTTCATATCATGTCCCTATGAGTTTCTAGAATATGATGAGATTTTATTTACCTCCGTTCTGAACCGAATCGGACCCGATATGACCCGATTTTACGGGAACTGGGTTTTCCGATTAACTTCAAAGTGGTTGGCACACATGATTTTCTCAAACCTAGAAAGATTTTTTCTTGTCCATATTTTTTCATATCATGACCCTATGAGTTTCTAGAATATGATGAGATTTTATTTCGCTCCGTTCTGAACCGAATCGGACCCGATATGAACCGATTTTACGGGAACTGGGTTTTCTTGTAAACTTTAAATTGGGTAGGCACACATGATTTTCTCAAACCTAGAAAGATTTTTTCTTGTCCATATTTTTTCATATCATGTCCCTATGAGTTTCTAGAATATGATGAGATTTTATTTCGCTCCGTTCTGAACCGAATCGGACCCGATATGACCCGATTTTACGGGAACTGGGTTTTCCGATTAACTTCAAAGTGGTTGGCACACATGATTTTCTCAAACCTAGAAAGATTTTTTCTTGTCCATATTTTTTCATATCATGACCCTATGAGTTTCTAGAATATGATGAGATTTTATTTCGCTCCGTTCTGAACCGAATCGGACCCGATATGAACCGATTTTACGGGAACTGGGTTTTCTTGTAAACTTTAAATTGGGTAGGCACACATGATTTTCTCAAACCTAGAAAGATTTTTTCTTGTCCATATTTTTTCATATCATGTCCCTATGAGTTTCTAGAATATGATGAGATTTTCTTTACCTCCGTTCTGAACCGAATCGGACCCGATATGACCCAATTTTACGGGAACTGGGTTTTCCGATTAACTTCAAAGTGGTTGGCACACATGATTTTCTCAAACCTAGAAAGATTTTTTCTTGTCCATATTTTTTCATATCATGTCCCTATGAGTTTCTAGAATATGATGAGATTTTATTTCGCTCCGTTCTGAACCGAATCGGACCCGATATGACCCGATTTTACGGGAACTGGGTTTTCCGATTAACTTCAAAGTGGTTGGCACACATGATTTTCTCAAACCTAGAAAGATTTTTTCTTGTCCATATTTTTTCATATCATGTCCCTATGAGTTTCTAGAATATGATGAGATTTTATTTACCTCCGTTCTGAACCGAATCGGACCCGATATGACCCGATTTTACGGGAACTGGGTTTTCCGATTAACTTCAAAGTGGTTGGCACACATGATTTTCTCAAACCTAGAAAGATTTTTTCTTGTCCATATTTTTTCATATCATGACCCTATGAGTTTCTAGAATATGATGAGATTTTATTTCGCTCCGTTCTGAACCGAATCGGACCCGATATGAACCGATTTTACGGGAACTGGGTTTTCTTGTAAACTTTAAATTGGGTAGGCACACATGATTTTCTCAAACCTAGAAAGATTTTTTCTTGTCCATATTTTTTCATATCATGTCCCTATGAGTTTCTAGAATATGATGAGATTTTATTTCGCTCCGTTCTGAACCGAATCGGACCCGATATGACCCGATTTTACGGGAACTGGGTTTTCCGATTAACTTCAAAGTGGTTGGCACACATGATTTTCTCAAACCTAGAAAGATTTTTTCTTGTCCATATTTTTTCATATCATGACCCTATGAGTTTCTAGAATATGATGAGATTTTATTTCGCTCCGTTCTGAACCGAATCGGACCCGATATGAACCGATTTTACGGGAACTGGGTTTTCTTGTAAACTTTAAATTGGGTAGGCACACATGATTTTCTAAAACCTAGAAAGATTTTTTCTTGTCCATATTTTTTCATATCATGTCCCTATGAGTTTCTAGAATATGATGAGATTTTATTTCGCTCCGTTCTGAACCGAATCGGACCCGATATGAACCAATTTTACGGGAACTGGGTTTTCCGATTAACTTCAAAGTGGTTGGCACACATGATTTTCTCAAACCTAGAAAGTTTTTTTCTTGTCCATATTTTTTCATATCATGTCCCTATGAGTTTCTAGAATATGATGAGATTTTATTTCTCTCCGTTCTGAACCGAATCGGACCCGATATGAACCGATTTTATGGGAACTGGGTTTTCCGATTAACTTCAAAGTGGTTGGCACACATGATTTTCTCAAACCTAGAAAGATTTTTTCTTGTCCATATTTTTTCATATCATGTCCCTATGAGTTTCTAGAATATGATGAGATTTTATTTACCTCCGTTCTGAACCGAATCGGACCCGATATGACCCGATTTTACGGGAACTGGGTTTTCCGATTAACTTCAAAGTGGTTGGCACACATGATTTTCTCAAACCTAGAAAGATTTTTTCTTGTCCATATTTTTTCATATCATGACCCTATGAGTTTCTAGAATATGATGAGATTTTATTTCGCTCCGTTCTGAACCGAATCGGACCCGATATGAACCGATTTTACGGGAACTGGGTTTTCTTGTAAACTTTAAATTGGGTAGGCACACATGATTTTCTCAAACCTAGAAAGATTTTTTCTTGTCCATATTTTTTCATATCATGTCCCTATGAGTTTCTAGAATATGATGAGATTTTATTTCGCTCCGTTCTGAACCGAATCGGACCCGATATGACCCGATTTTACGGGAACTGGGTTTTCCGATTAACTTCAAAGTGGTTGGCACACATGATTTTCTCAAACCTAGAAAGATTTTTTCTTGTCCATATTTTTTCATATCATGTCCCTATGAGTTTCTAGAATATGATGAGATTTTATTTACCTCCGTTCTGAACCGAATCGGACCCGATATGACCCGATTTTACGGGAACTGGGTTTTCCGATTAACTTCAAAGTGGTTGGCACACATGATTTTCTCAAACCTAGAAAGATTTTTTCTTGTCCATATTTTTTCATATCATGACCCTATGAGTTTCTAGAATATGATGAGATTTTATTTCGCTCCGTTCTGAACCGAATCGGACCCGATATGAACCGATTTTACGGGAACTGGGTTTTCTTGTAAACTTTAAATTGGGTAGGCACACATGATTTTCTCAAACCTAGAAAGATTTTTTCTTGTCCATATTTTTTCATATCATGTCCCTATGAGTTTCTAGAATATGATGAGATTTTATTTCGCTCCGTTCTGAACCGAATCGGACCCGATATGACCCGATTTTACGGGAACTGGGTTTTCCGATTAACTTCAAAGTGGTTGGCACACATGATTTTCTCAAACCTAGAAAGATTTTTTCTTGTCCATATTTTTTCATATCATGACCCTATGAGTTTCTAGAATATGATGAGATTTTATTTCGCTCCGTTCTGAACCGAATCGGACCCGATATGAACCGATTTTACGGGAACTGGGTTTTCTTGTAAACTTTAAATTGGGTAGGCACACATGATTTTCTCAAACCTAGAAAGATTTTTTCTTGTCCATATTTTTTCATATCATGTCCCTATGAGTTTCTAGAATATGATGAGATTTTATTTACCTCCGTTCTGAACCGAATCGGACCCGATATGACCCAATTTTACGGGAACTGGGTTTTCCGATTAACTTCAAAGTGGTTGGCACACATGATTTTCTCAAACCTAGAAAGATTTTTTCTTGTCCATATTTTTTCATATCATGTCCCTATGAGTTTCTAGAATATGATGAGATTTTATTTCGCTCCGTTCTGAACCGAATCGGACCCGATATGACCCGATTTTACGGGAACTGGGTTTTCCGATTAACTTCAAAGTGGTTGGCACACATGATTTTCTCAAACCTAGAAAGATTTTTTCTTGTCCATATTTTTTCATATCATGTCCCTATGAGTTTCTAGAATATGATGAGATTTTATTTCGCTCCGTTCTGAACCGAATCGGACCCGATATGACCCGATTTTACGGGAACTGGGTTTTCCGATTAACTTCAAAGTGGTTGGCACACATGATTTTCTCAAACCTAGAAAGATTTTTTCTTGTCCATATTTTTTCATATCATGTCCCTATGAGTTTCTAGAATATGATGAGATTTTATTTACCTCCGTTCTGAACCGAATCGGACCCGATATGACCCGATTTTACGGGAACTGGGTTTTCCGATTAACTTCAAAGTGGTTGGCACACATGATTTTCTCAAACCTAGAAAGATTTTTTCTTGTCCATATTTTTTCATATCATGACCCTATGAGTTTCTAGAATATGATGAGATTTTATTTCGCTCAGTTCTGAACCGAATCGGACCCGATATGAACCGATTTTACGGGAACTGGGTTTTCTTGTAAACTTTAAATTGGGTAGGCACACATGATTTTCTCAAACCTAGAAAGATTTTTTCTTGTCCATATTTTTTCATATCATGTCCCTATGAGTTTCTAGAATATGATGAGATTTTATTTCGCTCCGTTCTGAACCGAATCGGACCCGATATGACCCGATTTTACGGGAACTGGGTTTTCCGATTAACTTCAAAGTGGTTGGCACACATGATTTTCTCAAACCTAGAAAGATTTTTTCTTGTCCATATTTTTTCATATCATGACCCTATGAGTTTCTAGAATATGATGAGATTTTATTTCGCTCCGTTCTGAACCGAATCGGACCCGATATGAACCGATTTTACGGGAACTGGGTTTTCTTGTAAACTTTAAATTGGGTAGGCACACATGATTTTCTCAAACCTAGAAAGATTTTTTCTTGTCCATATTTTTTCATATCATGTCCCTATGAGTTTCTAGAATATGATGAGATTTTATTTACCTCCGTTCTGAACCGAATCGGACCCGATATGACCCAATTTTACGGGAACTGGGTTTTCCGATTAACTTCAAAGTGGTTGGCACACATGATTTTCTCAAACCTAGAAAGATTTTTTCTTGTCCATATTTTTTCATATCATGTCCCTATGAGTTTCTAGAATATGATGAGATTTTATTTCGCTCCGTTCTGAACCGAATCGGACCCGATATGACCCGATTTTACGGGAACTGGGTTTTCCGATTAACTTCAAAGTGGTTGGCACACATGATTTTCTCAAACCTAGAAAGATTTTTTCTTGTCCATATTTTTTCATATCATGTCCCTATGAGTTTCTAGAATATGATGAGATTTTATTTACCTCCGTTCTGAACCGAATCGGACCCGATATGACCCAATTTTACGGGAACTGGGTTTTCCGATTAACTTCAAAGTGGTTGGCACACATGATTTTCTCAAACCTAGAAAGATTTTTTCTTGTCCATATTTTTTCATATCATGTCCCTATGAGTTTCTAGAATATGATGAGATTTTATTTCGCTCCGTTCTGAACCGAATCGGACCCGATATGACCCGATTTTACGGGAACTGGGTTTTCCGATTAACTTCAAAGTGGTTGGCACACATGATTTTCTCAAACCTAGAAAGATTTTTTCTTGTCCATATTTTTTCATATCATGTCCCTATGAGTTTCTAGAATATGATGAGATTTTATTTACCTCCGTTCTGAACCGAATCGGACCCGATATGACCCGATTTTACGGGAACTGGGTTTTCCGATTAACTTCAAAGTGGTTGGCACACATGATTTTCTCAAACCTAGAAAGATTTTTTCTTGTCCATATTTTTTCATATCATGACCCTATGAGTTTCTAGAATATGATGAGATTTTATTTCGCTCCGTTCTGAACCGAATCGGACCCGATATGAACCGATTTTACGGGAACTGGGTTTTCTTGTAAACTTTAAATTGGGTAGGCACACATGATTTTCTCAAACCTAGAAAGATTTTTTCTTGTCCATATTTTTTCATATCATGTCCCTATGAGTTTCTAGAATATGATGAGATTTTATTTCGCTCCGTTCTGAACCGAATCGGACCCGATATGACCCGATTTTACGGGAACTGGGTTTTCCGATTAACTTCAAAGTGGTTGGCACACATGATTTTCTCAAACCTAGAAAGATTTTTTCTTGTCCATATTTTTTCATATCATGACCCTATGAGTTTCTAGAATATGATGAGATTTTATTTCGCTCCGTTCTGAACCGAATCGGACCCGATATGAACCGATTTTACGGGAACTGGGTTTTCTTGTAAACTTTAAATTGGGTAGGCACACATGATTTTCTCAAACCTAGAAAGATTTTTTCTTGTCCATATTTTTTCATATCATGTCCCTATGAGTTTCTAGAATATGATGAGATTTTATTTCGCTCCGTTCTGAACCGAATCGGACCCGATATGAACCAATTTTACGGGAACTGGGTTTTCCGATTAACTTCAAAGTGGTTGGCACACATGATTTTCTCAAACCTAGAAAGTTTTTTTCTTGTCCATATTTTTTCATATCATGTCCCTATGAGTTTCTAGAATATGATGAGATTTTATTTCTCTCCGTTCTGAACCGAATCGGACCCGATATGAACCGATTTTATGGGAACTGGGTTTTCCGATTAACTTCAAAGTGGTTGGCACACATGATTTTCTCAAACCTAGAAAGATTTTTTCTTGTCCATATTTTTTCATATCATGTCCCTATGAGTTTCTAGAATATGATGAGATTTTATTTACCTCCGTTCTGAACCGAATCGGACCCGATATGACCCGATTTTACGGGAACTGGGTTTTCCGATTAACTTCAAAGTGGTTGGCACACATGATTTTCTCAAACCTAGAAAGATTTTTTCTTGTCCATATTTTTTCATATCATGACCCTATGAGTTTCTAGAATATGATGAGATTTTATTTCGCTCCGTTCTGAACCGAATCGGACCCGATATGAACCGATTTTACGGGAACTGGGTTTTCTTGTAAACTTTAAATTGGGTAGGCACACATGATTTTCTCAAACCTAGAAAGATTTTTTCTTGTCCATATTTTTTCATATCATGTCCCTATGAGTTTCTAGAATATGATGAGATTTTATTTCGCTCCGTTCTGAACCGAATCGGACCCGATATGACCCGATTTTACGGGAACTGGGTTTTCCGATTAACTTCAAAGTGGTTGGCACACATGATTTTCTCAAACCTAGAAAGATTTTTTCTTGTCCATATTTTTTCATATCATGTCCCTATGAGTTTCTAGAATATGATGAGATTTTATTTACCTCCGTTCTGAACCGAATCGGACCCGATATGACCCGATTTTACGGGAACTGGGTTTTCCGATTAACTTCAAAGTGGTTGGCACACATGATTTTCTCAAACCTAGAAAGATTTTTTCTTGTCCATATTTTTTCATATCATGACCCTATGAGTTTCTAGAATATGATGAGATTTTATTTCGCTCCGTTCTGAACCGAATCGGACCCGATATGAACCGATTTTACGGGAACTGGGTTTTCTTGTAAACTTTAAATTGGGTAGGCACACATGATTTTCTCAAACCTAGAAAGATTTTTTCTTGTCCATATTTTTTCATATCATGTCCCTATGAGTTTCTAGAATATGATGAGATTTTATTTCGCTCCGTTCTGAACCGAATCGGACCCGATATGACCCGATTTTACGGGAACTGGGTTTTCCGATTAACTTCAAAGTGGTTGGCACACATGATTTTCTCAAACCTAGAAAGATTTTTTCTTGTCCATATTTTTTCATATCATGACCCTATGAGTTTCTAGAATATGATGAGATTTTATTTCGCTCCGTTCTGAACCGAATCGGACCCGATATGAACCGATTTTACGGGAACTGGGTTTTCTTGTAAACTTTAAATTGGGTAGGCACACATGATTTTCTCAAACCTAGAAAGATTTTTTCTTGTCCATATTTTTTCATATCATGTCCCTATGAGTTTCTAGAATATGATGAGATTTTATTTACCTCCGTTCTGAACCGAATCGGACCCGATATGACCCAATTTTACGGGAACTGGGTTTTCCGATTAACTTCAAAGTGGTTGGCACACATGATTTTCTCAAACCTAGAAAGATTTTTTCTTGTCCATATTTTTTCATATCATGTCCCTATGAGTTTCTAGAATATGATGAGATTTTATTTCGCTCCGTTCTGAACCGAATCGGACCCGATATGACCCGATTTTACGGGAACTGGGTTTTCCGATTAACTTCAAAGTGGTTGGCACACATGATTTTCTCAAACCTAGAAAGATTTTTTCTTGTCCATATTTTTTCATATCATGTCCCTATGAGTTTCTAGAATATGATGAGATTTTATTTACCTCCGTTCTGAACCGAATCGGACCCGATATGACCCGATTTTACGGGAACTGGGTTTTCCGATTAACTTCAAAGTGGTTGGCACACATGATTTTCTCAAACCTAGAAAGATTTTTTCTTGTCCATATTTTTTCATATCATGACCCTATGAGTTTCTAGAATATGATGAGATTTTATTTCGCTCCGTTCTGAACCGAATCGGACCCGATATGAACCGATTTTACGGGAACTGGGTTTTCTTGTAAACTTTAAATTGGGTAGGCACACATGATTTTCTCAAACCTAGAAAGATTTTTTCTTGTCCATATTTTTTCATATCATGTCCCTATGAGTTTCTAGAATATGATGAGATTTTATTTCGCTCCGTTCTGAACCGAATCGGACCCGATATGACCCGATTTTACGGGAACTGGGTTTTCCGATTAACTTCAAAGTGGTTGGCACACATGATTTTCTCAAACCTAGAAAGATTTTTTCTTGTCCATATTTTTTCATATCATGACCCTATGAGTTTCTAGAATATGATGAGATTTTATTTCGCTCCGTTCTGAACCGAATCGGACCCGATATGAACCGATTTTACGGGAACTGGGTTTTCTTGTAAACTTTAAATTGGGTAGGCACACATGATTTTCTCAAACCTAGAAAGATTTTTTCTTGTCCATATTTTTTCATATCATGTCCCTATGAGTTTCTAGAATATGATGAGATTTTATTTCGCTCCGTTCTGAATCGAATCGGACCCGATATGAACCAATTTTACGGGAACTGGGTTTTCCGATTAACTTCAAAGTGGTTGGCACACATGATTTTCTCAAACCTAGAAAGATTTTTTCTTGTCCATATTTTTTCATATCATGTCCCTATGAGTTTCTAGAATATGATGAGATTTTATTTCGCTCCGTTCTGAACCGAATCGGACCCGATATGACCCGATTTTACGGGAACTGGGTTTTCCGATTAACTTCAAAGTGGTTGGCACACATGATTTTCTCAAACCTAGAAAGATTTTTTCTTGTCCATATTTTTTCATATCATGTCCCTATGAGTTTCTAGAATATGATGAGATTTTATTTACCTCCGTTCTGAACCGAATCGGACCCGATATGACCCGATTTTACGGGAACTGGGTTTTCCGATTAACTTCAAAGTGGTTGGCACACATGATTTTCTCAAACCTAGAAAGATTTTTTCTTGTCCATATTTTTTCATATCATGACCCTATGAGTTTCTAGAATATGATGAGATTTTATTTCGCTCCGTTCTGAACCGAACCGGACCCGATATGAACCGATTTTACGGGAACTGGGTTTTCTTGTAAACTTTAAATTGGGTAGGCACACATGATTTTCTCAAACCTAGAAAGATTTTTTCTTGTCCATATTTTTTCATATCATGTCCCTATGAGTTTCTAGAATATGATGAGATTTTATTTCGCTCCGTTCTGAACCGAATCGGACCCGATATGACCCGATTTTACGGGAACTGGGTTTTCCGATTAACTTCAAAGTGGTTGGCACACATGATTTTCTCAAACCTAGAAAGATTTTTTCTTGTCCATATTTTTTCATATCATGACCCTATGAGTTTCTAGAATATGATGAGATTTTATTTCGCTCCGTTCTGAACCGAATCGGACCCGATATGAACCGATTTTACGGGAACTGGGTTTTCTTGTAAACTTTAAATTGGGTAGGCACACATGATTTTCTCAAACCTAGAAAGATTTTTTCTTGTCCATATTTTTTCATATCATGTCCCTATGAGTTTCTAGAATATGATGAGATTTTATTTACCTCCGTTCTGAACCGAATCGGACCCGATATGACCCAATTTTACGGGAACTGGGTTTTCCGATTAACTTCAAAGTGGTTGGCACACATGATTTTCTCAAACCTAGAAAGATTTTTTCTTGTCCATATTTTTTCATATCATGTCCCTATGAGTTTCTAGAATATGATGAGATTTTATTTCGCTCCGTTCTGAACCGAATCGGACCCGATATGACCCGATTTTACGGGAACTGGGTTTTCCGATTAACTTCAAAGTGGTTGGCACACATGATTTTCTCAAACCTAGAAAGATTTTTTCTTGTCCATATTTTTTCATATCATGTCCCTATGAGTTTCTAGAATATGATGAGATTTTATTTACCTCCGTTCTGAACCGAATCGGACCCGATATGACCCGATTTTACGGGAACTGGGTTTTCCGATTAACTTCAAAGTGGTTGGCACACATGATTTTCTCAAACCTAGAAAGATTTTTTCTTGTCCATATTTTTTCATATCATGACCCTATGAGTTTCTAGAATATGATGAGATTTTATTTCGCTCCGTTCTGAACCGAATCGGACCCGATATGAACCGATTTTACGGGAACTGGGTTTTCTTGTAAACTTTAAATTGGGTAGGCACACATGATTTTCTCAAACCTAGAAAGATTTTTTCTTGTCCATATTTTTTCATATCATGTCCCTATGAGTTTCTAGAATATGATGAGATTTTATTTCGCTCCGTTCTGAACCGAATCGGACCCGATATGACCCGATTTTACGGGAACTGGGTTTTCCGATTAACTTCAAAGTGGTTGGCACACATGATTTTCTCAAACCTAGAAAGATTTTTTCTTGTCCATATTTTTTCATATCATGACCCTATGAGTTTCTAGAATATGATGAGATTTTATTTCGCTCCGTTCTGAACCGAATCGGACCCGATATGAACCGATTTTACGGGAACTGGGTTTTCTTGTAAACTTTAAATTGGGTAGGCACACATGATTTTCTCAAACCTAGAAAGATTTTTTCTTGTCCATATTTTTTCATATCATGTCCCTATGAGTTTCTAGAATATGATGAGATTTTATTTACCTCCGTTCTGAACCGAATCGGACCCGATATGACCCAATTTTACGGGAACTGGGTTTTCCGATTAACTTCAAAGTGGTTGGCACACATGATTTTCTCAAACCTAGAAAGATTTTTTCTTGTCCATATTTTTTCATATCATGTCCCTATGAGTTTCTAGAATATGATGAGATTTTATTTCGCTCCGTTCTGAACCGAATCGGACCCGATATGACCCGATTTTACGAGAACTGGGTTTTCCGATTAACTTCAAAGTGGTTGGCACACATGATTTTCTCAAACCTAGAAAGATTTTTTCTTGTCCATATTTTTTCATATCATGTCCCTATGAGTTTCTAGAATATGATGAGATTTTATTTACCTCCGTTCTGAACCGAATCGGACCCGATATGACCCGATTTTACGGGAACTGGGTTTTCCGATTAACTTCAAAGTGGTTGGCACACATGATTTTCTCAAACCTAGAAAGATTTTTTCTTGTCCATATTTTTTCATATCATGACCCTATGAGTTTCTAGAATATGATGAGATTTTATTTCGCTCCGTTCTGAACCGAATCGGACCCGATATGAACCGATTTTACGGGAACTGGGTTTTCTTGTAAACTTTAAATTGGGTAGGCACACATGATTTTCTCAAACCTAGAAAGATTTTTTCTTGTCCATATTTTTTCATATCATGTCCCTATGAGTTTCTAGAATATGATGAGATTTTATTTCGCTCCGTTCTGAACCGAATCGGACCCGATATGACCCGATTTTACGGGAACTGGGTTTTCCGATTAACTTCAAAGTGGTTGGCACACATGATTTTCTCAAACCTAGAAAGATTTTTTCTTGTCCATATTTTTTCATATCATGTCCCTATGAGTTTCTAGAATATGATGAGATTTTATTTACCTCCGTTCTGAACCGAATCGGACCCGATATGACCCGATTTTACGGGAACTGGGTTTTCCGATTAACTTCAAAGTGGTTGGCACACATGATTTTCTCAAACCTAGAAAGATTTTTTCTTGTCCATATTTTTTCATATCATGACCCTATGAGTTTCTAGAATATGATGAGATTTTATTTCGCTCCGTTCTGAACCGAATCGGACCCGATATGAACCGATTTTACGGGAACTGGGTTTTCTTGTAAACTTTAAATTGGGTAGGCACACATGATTTTCTCAAACCTAGAAAGATTTTTTCTTGTCCATATTTTTTCATATCATGTCCCTATGAGTTTCTAGAATATGATGAGATTTTATTTCGCTCCGTTCTGAACCGAATCGGACCCGATATGACCCGATTTTACGGGAACTGGGTTTTCCGATTAACTTCAAAGTGGTTGGCACACATGATTTTCTCAAACCTAGAAAGATTTTTTCTTGTCCATATTTTTTCATATCATGACCCTATGAGTTTCTAGAATATGATGAGATTTTATTTCGCTCCGTTCTGAACCGAATCGGACCCGATATGAACCGATTTTACGGGAACTGGGTTTTCTTGTAAACTTTAAATTGGGTAGGCACACATGATTTTCTCAAACCTAGAAAGATTTTTTCTTGTCCATATTTTTTCATATCATGTCCCTATGAGTTTCTAGAATATGATGAGATTTTATTTACCTCCGTTCTGAACCGAATCGGACCCGATATGACCCAATTTTACGGGAACTGGGTTTTCCGATTAACTTCAAAGTGGTTGGCACACATGATTTTCTCAAACCTAGAAAGATTTTTTCTTGTCCATATTTTTTCATATCATGTCCCTATGAGTTTCTAGAATATGATGAGATTTTATTTCGCTCCGTTCTGAACCGAATCGGACCCGATATGACCCGATTTTACGGGAACTGGGTTTTCCGATTAACTTCAAAGTGGTTGGCACACATGATTTTCTCAAACCTAGAAAGATTTTTTCTTGTCCATATTTTTTCATATCATGTCCCTATGAGTTTCTAGAATATGATGAGATTTTATTTACCTCCGTTCTGAACCGAATCGGACCCGATATGACCCGATTTTACGGGAACTGGGTTTTCCGATTAACTTCAAAGTGGTTGGCACACATGATTTTCTCAAACCTAGAAAGATTTTTTCTTGTCCATATTTTTTCATATCATGACCCTATGAGTTTCTAGAATATGATGAGATTTTATTTCGCTCCGTTCTGAACCGAATCGGACCCGATATGAACCGATTTTACGGGAACTGGGTTTTCTTGTAAACTTTAAATTGGGTAGGCACACATGATTTTCTCAAACCTAGAAAGATTTTTTCTTGTCCATATTTTTTCATATCATGTCCCTATGAGTTTCTAGAATATGATGAGATTTTATTTCGCTCCGTTCTGAACCGAATCGGACCCGATATGACCCGATTTTACGGGAACTGGGTTTTCCGATTAACTTCAAAGTGGTTGGCACACATGATTTTCTCAAACCTAGAAAGATTTTTTCTTGTCCATATTTTTTCATATCATGACCCTATGAGTTTCTAGAATATGATGAGATTTTATTTCGCTCCGTTCTGAACCGAATCGGACCCGATATGAACCGATTTTACGGGAACTGGGTTTTCTTGTAAACTTTAAATTGGGTAGGCACACATGATTTTCTCAAACCTAGAAAGATTTTTTCTTGTCCATATTTTTTCATATCATGTCCCTATGAGTTTCTAGAATATGATGAGATTTTATTTCGCTCCGTTCTGAATCGAATCGGACCCGATATGAACCAATTTTACGGGAACTGGGTTTTCCGATTAACTTCAAAGTGGTTGGCACACATGATTTTCTCAAACCTAGAAAGATTTTTTCTTGTCCATATTTTTTCATATCATGTCCCTATGAGTTTCTAGAATATGATGAGATTTTATTTCGCTCCGTTCTGAACCGAATCGGACCCGATATGACCCGATTTTACGGGAACTGGGTTTTCCGATTAACTTCAAAGTGGTTGGCACACATGATTTTCTCAAACCTAGAAAGATTTTTTCTTGTCCATATTTTTTCATATCATGTCCCTATGAGTTTCTAGAATATGATGAGATTTTATTTACCTCCGTTCTGAACCGAATCGGACCCGATATGACCCGATTTTACGGGAACTGGGTTTTCCGATTAACTTCAAAGTGGTTGGCACACATGATTTTCTCAAACCTAGAAAGATTTTTTCTTGTCCATATTTTTTCATATCATGACCCTATGAGTTTCTAGAATATGATGAGATTTTATTTCGCTCCGTTCTGAACCGAATCGGACCCGATATGAACCGATTTTACGGGAACTGGGTTTTCTTGTAAACTTTAAATTGGGTAGGCACACATGATTTTCTCAAACCTAGAAAGATTTTTTCTTGTCCATATTTTTTCATATCATGTCCCTATGAGTTTCTAGAATATGATGAGATTTTATTTCGCTCCGTTCTGAACCGAATCGGACCCGATATGACCCGATTTTACGGGAACTGGGTTTTCCGATTAACTTCAAAGTGGTTGGCACACATGATTTTCTCAAACCTAGAAAGATTTTTTCTTGTCCATATTTTTTCATATCATGACCCTATGAGTTTCTAGAATATGATGAGATTTTATTTCGCTCCGTTCTGAACCGAATCGGACCCGATATGAACCGATTTTACGGGAACTGGGTTTTCTTGTAAACTTTAAATTGGGTAGGCACACATGATTTTCTCAAACCTAGAAAGATTTTTTCTTGTCCATATTTTTTCATATCATGTCCCTATGAGTTTCTAGAATATGATGAGATTTTATTTACCTCCGTTCTGAACCGAATCGGACCCGATATGACCCAATTTTACGGGAACTGGGTTTTCCGATTAACTTCAAAGTGGTTGGCACACATGATTTTCTCAAACCTAGAAAGATTTTTTCTTGTCCATATTTTTTCATATCATGTCCCTATGAGTTTCTAGAATATGATGAGATTTTATTTCGCTCCGTTCTGAACCGAATCGGACCCGATATGACCCGATTTTACGGGAACTGGGTTTTCCGATTAACTTCAAAGTGGTTGGCACACATGATTTTCTCAAACCTAGAAAGATTTTTTCTTGTCCATATTTTTTCATATCATGTCCCTATGAGTTTCTAGAATATGATGAGATTTTATTTACCTCCGTTCTGAACCGAATCGGACCCGATATGACCCGATTTTACGGGAACTGGGTTTTCCGATTAACTTCAAAGTGGTTGGCACACATGATTTTCTCAAACCTAGAAAGATTTTTTCTTGTCCATATTTTTTCATATCATGACCCTATGAGTTTCTAGAATATGATGAGATTTTATTTCGCTCCGTTCTGAACCGAATCGGACCCGATATGAACCGATTTTACGGGAACTGGGTTTTCTTGTAAACTTTAAATTGGGTAGGCACACATGATTTTCTCAAACCTAGAAAGATTTTTTCTTGTCCATATTTTTTCATATCATGTCCCTATGAGTTTCTAGAATATGATGAGATTTTATTTCGCTCCGTTCTGAACCGAATCGGACCCGATATGACCCGATTTTACGGGAACTGGGTTTTCCGATTAACTTCAAAGTGGTTGGCACACATGATTTTCTCAAACCTAGAAAGATTTTTTCTTGTCCATATTTTTTCATATCATGACCCTATGAGTTTCTAGAATATGATGAGATTTTATTTCGCTCCGTTCTGAACCGAATCGGACCCGATATGAACCGATTTTACGGGAACTGGGTTTTCTTGTAAACTTTAAATTGGGTAGGCACACATGATTTTCTCAAACCTAGAAAGATTTTTTCTTGTCCATATTTTTTCATATCATGTCCCTATGAGTTTCTAGAATATGATGAGATTTTATTTACCTCCGTTCTGAACCGAATCGGACCCGATATGACCCAATTTTACGGGAACTGGGTTTTCCGATTAACTTCAAAGTGGTTGGCACACATGATTTTCTCAAACCTAGAAAGATTTTTTCTTGTCCATATTTTTTCATATCATGTCCCTATGAGTTTCTAGAATATGATGAGATTTTATTTCGCTCCGTTCTGAACCGAATCGGACCCGATATGACCCGATTTTACGAGAACTGGGTTTTCCGATTAACTTCAAAGTGGTTGGCACACATGATTTTCTCAAACCTAGAAAGATTTTTTCTTGTCCATATTTTTTCATATCATGTCCCTATGAGTTTCTAGAATATGATGAGATTTTATTTACCTCCGTTCTGAACCGAATCGGACCCGATATGACCCGATTTTACGGGAACTGGGTTTTCCGATTAACTTCAAAGTGGTTGGCACACATGATTTTCTCAAACCTAGAAAGATTTTTTCTTGTCCATATTTTTTCATATCATGACCCTATGAGTTTCTAGAATATGATGAGATTTTATTTCGCTCCGTTCTGAACCGAATCGGACCCGATATGAACCGATTTTACGGGAACTGGGTTTTCTTGTAAACTTTAAATTGGGTAGGCACACATGATTTTCTCAAACCTAGAAAGATTTTTTCTTGTCCATATTTTTTCATATCATGTCCCTATGAGTTTCTAGAATATGATGAGATTTTATTTCGCTCCGTTCTGAACCGAATCGGACCCGATATGACCCGATTTTACGGGAACTGGGTTTTCCGATTAACTTCAAAGTGGTTGGCACACATGATTTTCTCAAACCTAGAAAGATTTTTTCTTGTCCATATTTTTTCATATCATGACCCTATGAGTTTCTAGAATATGATGAGATTTTATTTCGCTCCGTTCTGAACCGAATCGGACCCGATATGAACCGATTTTACGGGAACTGGGTTTTCTTGTAAACTTTAAATTGGGTAGGCACACATGATTTTCTCAAACCTAGAAAGATTTTTTCTTGTCCATATTTTTTCATATCATGTCCCTATGAGTTTCTAGAATATGATGAGATTTTATTTACCTCCGTTCTGAACCGAATCGGACCCGATATGACCCAATTTTACGGGAACTGGGTTTTCCGATTAACTTCAAAGTGGTTGGCACACATGATTTTCTCAAACCTAGAAAGATTTTTTCTTGTCCATATTTTTTCATATCATGTCCCTATGAGTTTCTAGAATATGATGAGATTTTATTTCGCTCCGTTCTGAACCGAATCGGACCCGATATGACCCGATTTTACGGGAACTGGGTTTTCCGATTAACTTCAAAGTGGTTGGCACACATGATTTTCTCAAACCTAGAAAGATTTTTTCTTGTCCATATTTTTTCATATCATGTCCCTATGAGTTTCTAGAATATGATGAGATTTTATTTACCTCCGTTCTGAACCGAATCGGACCCGATATGACCCGATTTTACGGGAACTGGGTTTTCCGATTAACTTCAAAGTGGTTGGCACACATGATTTTCTCAAACCTAGAAAGATTTTTTCTTGTCCATATTTTTTCATATCATGACCCTATGAGTTTCTAGAATATGATGAGATTTTATTTCGCTCCGTTCTGAACCGAATCGGACCCGATATGAACCGATTTTACGGGAACTGGGTTTTCTTGTAAACTTTAAATTGGGTAGGCACACATGATTTTCTCAAACCTAGAAAGATTTTTTCTTGTCCATATTTTTTCATATCATGTCCCTATGAGTTTCTAGAATATGATGAGATTTTATTTCGCTCCGTTCTGAACCGAATCGGACCCGATATGACCCGATTTTACGGGAACTGGGTTTTCCGATTAACTTCAAAGTGGTTGGCACACATGATTTTCTCAAACCTAGAAAGATTTTTTCTTGTCCATATTTTTTCATATCATGACCCTATGAGTTTCTAGAATATGATGAGATTTTATTTCGCTCCGTTCTGAACCGAATCGGACCCGATATGAACCGATTTTACGGGAACTGGGTTTTCTTGTAAACTTTAAATTGGGTAGGCACACATGATTTTCTCAAACCTAGAAAGATTTTTTCTTGTCCATATTTTTTCATATCATGTCCCTATGAGTTTCTAGAATATGATGAGATTTTATTTCGCTCCGTTCTGAATCGAATCGGACCCGATATGAACCAATTTTACGGGAACTGGGTTTTCCGATTAACTTCAAAGTGGTTGGCACACATGATTTTCTCAAACCTAGAAAGTTTTTTTCTTGTCCATATTTTTTCATATCATGTCCCTATGAGTTTCTAGAATATGATGAGATTTTATTTCTCTCCGTTCTGAACCGAATCGGACCCGATATGAACCGATTTTATGGGAACTGGGTTTTCCGATTAACTTCAAAGTGGTTGGCACACATGATTTTCTCAAACCTAGAAAGATTTTTTCTTGTCCATATTTTTTCATATCATGTCCCTATGAGTTTCTAGAATATGATGAGATTTTATTTACCTCCGTTCTGAACCGAATCGGACCCGATATGACCTGATTTTACGGGAACTGGGTTTTCCGATTAACTTCAAAGTGGTTGGCACACATGATTTTCTCAAACCTAGAAAGATTTTTTCTTGTCCATATTTTTTCATATCATGACCCTATGAGTTTCTAGAATATGATGAGATTTTATTTCGCTCCGTTCTGAACCGAATCGGACCCGATATGAACCGATTTTACGGGAACTGGGTTTTCTTGTAAACTTTAAATTGGGTAGGCACACATGATTTTCTCAAACCTAGAAAGATTTTTTCTTGTCCATATTTTTTCATATCATGTCCCTATGAGTTTCTAGAATATGATGAGATTTTATTTCGCTCCGTTCTGAACCGAATCGGACCCGATATGACCCGATTTTACGGGAACTGGGTTTTCCGATTAACTTCAAAGTGGTTGGCACACATGATTTTCTCAAACCTAGAAAGATTTTTTCTTGTCCATATTTTTTCATATCATGTCCCTATGAGTTTCTAGAATATGATGAGATTTTATTTCGCTCCGTTCTGAACCGAATCGGACCCGATATGACCCGATTTTACGGGAACTGGGTTTTCCGATTAACTTCAAAGTGGTTGGCACACATGATTTTCTCAAACCTAGAAAGATTTTTTCTTGTCCATATTTTTTCATATCATGACCCTATGAGTTTCTAGAATATGATGAGATTTTATTTCGCTCCGTTCTGAACCGAATCGGACCCGATATGAACCGATTTTACGGGAACTGGGTTTTCTTGTAAACTTTAAATTGGGTAGGCACACATGATTTTCTCAAACCTAGAAAGATTTTTTCTTGTCCATATTTTTTCATATCATGTCCCTATGAGTTTCTAGAATATGATGAGATTTTATTTCGCTCCGTTCTGAATCGAATCGGACCCGATATGAACCAATTTTACGGGAACTGGGTTTTCCGATTAACTTCAAAGTGGTTGGCACACATGATTTTCTCAAACCTAGAAAGTTTTTTTCTTGTCCATATTTTTTCATATCATGTCCCTATGAGTTTCTAGAATATGATGAGATTTTATTTCTCTCCGTTCTGAACCGAATCGGACCCGATATGAACCGATTTTATGGGAACTGGGTTTTCCGATTAACTTCAAAGTGGTTGGCACACATGATTTTCTCAAACCTAGAAAGATTTTTTCTTGTCCATATTTTTTCATATCATGTCCCTATGAGTTTCTAGAATATGATGAGATTTTATTTACCTCCGTTCTGAACCGAATCGGACCCGATATGACCCGATTTTACGGGAACTGGGTTTTCCGATTAACTTCAAAGTGGTTGGCACACATGATTTTCTCAAACCTAGAAAGATTTTTTCTTGTCCATATTTTTTCATATCATGACCCTATGAGTTTCTAGAATATGATGAGATTTTATTTCGCTCCGTTCTGAACCGAATCGGACCCGATATGAACCGATTTTACGGGAACTGGGTTTTCTTGTAAACTTTAAATTGGGTAGGCACACATGATTTTCTCAAACCTAGAAAGATTTTTTCTTGTCCATATTTTTTCATATCATGTCCCTATGAGTTTCTAGAATATGATGAGATTTTATTTCGCTCCGTTCTGAACCGAATCGGACCCGATATGACCCGATTTTACGGGAACTGGGTTTTCCGATTAACTTCAAAGTGGTTGGCACACATGATTTTCTCAAACCTAGAAAGATTTTTTCTTGTCCATATTTTTTCATATCATGTCCCTATGAGTTTCTAGAATATGATGAGATTTTATTTACCTCCGTTCTGAACCGAATCGGACCCGATATGACCCGATTTTACGGGAACTGGGTTTTCCGATTAACTTCAAAGTGGTTGGCACACATGATTTTCTCAAACCTAGAAAGATTTTTTCTTGTCCATATTTTTTCATATCATGACCCTATGAGTTTCTAGAATATGATGAGATTTTATTTCGCTCCGTTCTGAACCGAATCGGACCCGATATGAACCGATTTTACGGGAACTGGGTTTTCTTGTAAACTTTAAATTGGGTAGGCACACATGATTTTCTCAAACCTAGAAAGATTTTTTCTTGTCCATATTTTTTCATATCATGTCCCTATGAGTTTCTAGAATATGATGAGATTTTATTTCGCTCCGTTCTGAACCGAATCGGACCCGATATGACCCGATTTTACGGGAACTGGGTTTTTCGATTAACTTCAAAGTGGTTGGCACACATGATTTTCTCAAACCTAGAAAGATTTTTTCTTGTCCATATTTTTTCATATCATGACCCTATGAGTTTCTAGAATATGATGAGATTTTATTTCGCTCCGTTCTGAACCGAATCGGACCCGATATGAACCGATTTTACGGGAACTGGGTTTTCTTGTAAACTTTAAATTGGGTAGGCACACATGATTTTCTCAAACCTAGAAAGATTTTTTCTTGTCCATATTTTTTCATATCATGTCCCTATGAGTTTCTAGAATATGATGAGATTTTATTTACCTCCGTTCTGAACCGAATCGGACCCGATATGACCCAATTTTACGGGAACTGGGTTTTCCGATTAACTTCAAAGTGGTTGGCACACATGATTTTCTCAAACCTAGAAAGATTTTTTCTTGTCCATATTTTTTCATATCATGTCCCTATGAGTTTCTAGAATATGATGAGATTTTATTTCGCTCCGTTCTGAACCGAATCGGACCCGATATGACCCGATTTTACGGGAACTGGGTTTTCCGATTAACTTCAAAGTGGTTGGCACACATGATTTTCTCAAACCTAGAAAGATTTTTTCTTGTCCATATTTTTTCATATCATGTCCCTATGAGTTTCTAGAATATGATGAGATTTTATTTACCTCCGTTCTGAACCGAATCGGACCCGATATGACCCGATTTTACGGGAACTGGGTTTTCCGATTAACTTCAAAGTGGTTGGCACACATGATTTTCTCAAACCTAGAAAGATTTTTTCTTGTCCATATTTTTTCATATCATGACCCTATGAGTTTCTAGAATATGATGAGATTTTATTTCGCTCCGTTCTGAACCGAATCGGACCCGATATGAACCGATTTTACGGGAACTGGGTTTTCTTGTAAACTTTAAATTGGGTAGGCACACATGATTTTCTCAAACCTAGAAAGATTTTTTCTTGTCCATATTTTTTCATATCATGTCCCTATGAGTTTCTAGAATATGATGAGATTTTATTTCGCTCCGTTCTGAACCGAATCGGACCCGATATGACCCGATTTTACGGGAACTGGGTTTTCCGATTAACTTCAAAGTGGTTGGCACACATGATTTTCTCAAACCTAGAAAGATTTTTTCTTGTCCATATTTTTTCATATCATGACCCTATGAGTTTCTAGAATATGATGAGATTTTATTTCGCTCCGTTCTGAACCGAATCGGACCCGATATGAACCGATTTTACGGGAACTGGGTTTTCTTGTAAACTTTAAATTGGGTAGGCACACATGATTTTCTCAAACCTAGAAAGATTTTTTCTTGTCCATATTTTTTCATATCATGTCCCTATGAGTTTCTAGAATATGATGAGATTTTATTTACCTCCGTTCTGAACCGAATCGGACCCGATATGACCCAATTTTACGGGAACTGGGTTTTCCGATTAACTTCAAAGTGGTTGGCACACATGATTTTCTCAAACCTAGAAAGATTTTTTCTTGTCCATATTTTTTCATATCATGTCCCTATGAGTTTCTAGAATATGATGAGATTTTATTTCGCTCCGTTCTGAACCGAATCGGACCCGATATGACCCGATTTTACGGGAACTGGGTTTTCCGATTAACTTCAAAGTGGTTGGCACACATGATTTTCTCAAACCTAGAAAGATTTTTTCTTGTCCATATTTTTTCATATCATGTCCCTATGAGTTTCTAGAATATGATGAGATTTTATTTACCTCCGTTCTGAACCGAATCGGACCCGATATGACCCGATTTTACGGGAACTGGGTTTTCCGATTAACTTCAAAGTGGTTGGCACACATGATTTTCTCAAACCTAGAAAGATTTTTTCTTGTCCATATTTTTTCATATCATGACCCTATGAGTTTCTAGAATATGATGAGATTTTATTTCGCTCCGTTCTGAACCGAATCGGACCCGATATGAACCGATTTTACGGGAACTGGGTTTTCTTGTAAACTTTAAATTGGGTAGGCACACATGATTTTCTCAAACCTAGAAAGATTTTTTCTTGTCCATATTTTTTCATATCATGTCCCTATGAGTTTCTAGAATATGATGAGATTTTATTTCGCTCCGTTCTGAACCGAATCGGACCCGATATGACCCGATTTTACGGGAACTGGGTTTTCCGATTAACTTCAAAGTGGTTGGCACACATGATTTTCTCAAACCTAGAAAGATTTTTTCTTGTCCATATTTTTTCATATCATGACCCTATGAGTTTCTAGAATATGATGAGATTTTATTTCGCTCCGTTCTGAACCGAATCGGACCCGATATGAACCGATTTTACGGGAACTGGGTTTTCTTGTAAACTTTAAATTGGGTAGGCACACATGATTTTCTCAAACCTAGAAAGATTTTTTCTTGTCCATATTTTTTCATATCATGTCCCTATGAGTTTCTAGAATATGATGAGATTTTATTTACCTCCGTTCTGAACCGAATCGGACCCGATATGACCCAATTTTACGGGAACTGGGTTTTCCGATTAACTTCAAAGTGGTTGGCACACATGATTTTCTCAAACCTAGAAAGATTTTTTCTTGTCCATATTTTTTCATATCATGTCCCTATGAGTTTCTAGAATATGATGAGATTTTATTTCGCTCCGTTCTGAACCGAATCGGACCCGATATGACCCGATTTTACGGGAACTGGGTTTTCCGATTAACTTCAAAGTGGTTGGCACACATGATTTTCTCAAACCTAGAAAGATTTTTTCTTGTCCATATTTTTTCATATCATGTCCCTATGAGTTTCTAGAATATGATGAGATTTTATTTACCTCCGTTCTGAACCGAATCGGACCCGATATGACCCGATTTTACGGGAACTGGGTTTTCCGATTAACTTCAAAGTGGTTGGCACACATGATTTTCTCAAACCTAGAAAGATTTTTTCTTGTCCATATTTTTTCAAATCATGACCCTATGAGTTTCTAGAATATGATGAGATTTTATTTCGCTCCGTTCTGAACCGAATCGGACCCGATATGAACCGATTTTACGGGAACTGGGTTTTCTTGTAAACTTTAAATTGGGTAGGCACACATGATTTTCTCAAACCTAGAAAGATTTTTTCTTGTCCATATTTTTTCATATCATGTCCCTATGAGTTTCTAGAATATGATGAGATTTTATTTCGCTCCGTTCTGAACCGAATCGGACCCGATATGACCCGATTTTACGGGAACTGGGTTTTCCGATTAACTTCAAAGTGGTTGGCACACATGATTTTCTCAAACCTAGAAAGATTTTTTCTTGTCCATATTTTTTCATATCATGACCCTATGAGTTTCTAGAATATGATGAGATTTTATTTCGCTCCGTTCTGAACCGAATCGGACCCGATATGAACCGATTTTACGGGAACTGGGTTTTCTTGTAAACTTTAAATTGGGTAGGCACACATGATTTTCTCAAACCTAGAAAGATTTTTTCTTGTCCATATTTTTTCATATCATGTCCCTATGAGTTTCTAGAATATGATGAGATTTTATTTACCTCCGTTCTGAACCGAATCGGACCCGATATGACCCAATTTTACGGGAACTGGGTTTTCCGATTAACTTCAAAGTGGTTGGCACACATGATTTTCTCAAACCTAGAAAGATTTTTTCTTGTCCATATTTTTTCATATCATGACCCTATGAGTTTCTAGAATATGATGAGATTTTATTTCGCTCCGTTCTGAACCGAATCGGACCCGATATGAACCGATTTTACGGGAACTGGGTTTTCTTGTAAACTTTAAATTGGGTAGGCACACATGATTTTCTCAAACCTAGAAAGATTTTTTCTTGTCCATATTTTTTCATATCATGTCCCTATGAGTTTCTAGAATATGATGAGATTTTATTTCGCTCCGTTCTGAACCGAATCAGACCCGATATGAACCGATTTTACGGGAACTGGGTTTTCCGATTAACTTCAAAGTGGTTGGCACACATGATTTTCTCAAACCTAGAAAGATTTTTTCTTGTCCATATTTTTTCATATCATGTCCCTATGAGTTTCTAGAATAGTATGAGATTTTATTTCTCTCCGTTCTGAACCGAATCGGACCCGATATGAACCAATTTTACGGGAACTGGGTTTTCCGATTAACTTCAAAGTGGTTGGCACACATGATTTTCTCAAACCTAGAAAGTTTTTTTCTTGTCCATATTTTTTCATATCATGTCCCTATGAGTTTCTAGAATATGATGAGATTTTATTTCTCTCCGTTCTGAACCGAATCGGACCCGATATGAACCGATTTTATGGGAACTGGGTTTTCCGATTAACTTCAAAGTGGTTGGCACACATGATTTTCTCAAACCTAGAAAGATTTTTTCTTGTCCATATTTTTTCATATCATGTCCCTATGAGTTTCTAGAATATGATGAGATTTTATTTACCTCCGTTCTGAACCGAATCGGACCCGATATGACCCGATTTTACGGGAACTGGGTTTTCCGATTAACTTCAAAGTGGTTGGCACACATGATTTTCTCAAACCTAGAAAGATTTTTTCTTGTCCATATTTTTTCATATCATGACCCTATGAGTTTCTAGAATATGATGAGATTTTATTTCGCTCCGTTCTGAACCGAATCGGACCCGATATGAACCGATTTTACGGGAACTGGGTTTTCTTGTAAACTTTAAATTGGGTAGGCACACATGATTTTCTCAAACCTAGAAAGATTTTTTCTTGTCCATATTTTTTCATATCATGACCCTATGAGTTTCTTAGAATATGATGAGATTTTATTTCGCTCCGTTCTGAACCGAATCAGACCCGATATGAACCGATTTTACGGGAACTGGATTTTCCGATTAACTTCAAAGTGGTTGGCACACATGAGTTTCTCAAACCTAGAAAGATTTTTTCTTGTCCATATTTTTTCATATCATGTCCCTATGAGTTTCTAGAATATGATGAGATTTTATTTCGCTCCGTTCTGAACCGAATCGGACCCGATATGACCCGATTTTACGGGAACTGGGTTTTCCGATTAACTTCAAAGTGGTTGGCACACATGATTTTCTCAAACCTAGAAAGATTTTTTCTTGTCCATATTTTTTCATATCATGTCCCTATGAGTTTCTAGAATATGATGAGATTTTATTTCTCTCCGTTCTGAACCGAATCGGACCCGATATGAACCGATTTTATGGGAACTGGGTTTTCCGATTAACTTCAAAGTGGTTGGCACACATGATTTTCTCAAACCTAGAAAGATTTTTTCTTGTCCATATTTTTTCATATCATGTCCCTATGAGTTTCTAGAATATGATGAGATTTTATTTACCTCCGTTCTGAACCGAATCGGACCCGATATGACCCGATTTTACGGGAACTGGGTTTTCCGATTAACTTCAAAGTGGTTGGCACACATGATTTTCTCAAACCTAGAAAGATTTTTTCTTGTCCATATTTTTTCATATCATGACCCTATGAGTTTCTAGAATATGATGAGATTTTATTTCGCTCCGTTCTGAACCGAATCGGACCCGATATGAACCGATTTTACGGGAACTGGGTTTTCTTGTAAACTTTAAATTGGGTAGGCACACATGATTTTCTCAAACCTAGAAAGATTTTTTCTTGTCCATATTTTTTCATATCATGACCCTATGAGTTTCTTAGAATATGATGAGATTTTATTTCGCTCCGTTCTGAACCGAATCAGACCCGATATGAACCGATTTTACGGGAACTGGATTTTCCGATTAACTTCAAAGTGGTTGGCACACATGAGTTTCTCAAACCTAGAAAGATTTTTTCTTGTCCATATTTTTTCATATCATGTCCCTATGAGTTTCTAGAATATGATGAGATTTTATTTCGCTCCGTTCTGAACCGAATCGGACCCGATATGAACCGATTTTACGGGAACTGGGTTTTCCGATTAACTTCAAAGTGGTTGGCACACATGATTTTCTCAAACCTAGAAAGATTTTTTCTTGTCCATATTTTTTCATATCATGTCCCTATGAGTTTCTAGAATATGATGAGATTTTATTTCGCTCCGTTCTGAACCGAATCAGACCCGATATGAACCGATTTTACGGGAACTGGGTTTTCCGATTAACTTCAAAGTGGTTGGCACACATGATTTTCTCAAACCTAGAAAGATTTTTTCTTGTCCATATTTTTTCATATCATGTCCCTATGAGTTTCTAGAATAGTATGAGATTTTATTTCTCTCCATTCTGAACCGAATCGGACCCGATATGAACCAATTTTACGGGAACTGGGTTTTCCGATTAACTTCAAAGTGGTTGGCACACATGATTTTCTCAAACCTAGAAAGTTTTTTTCTTGTCCATATTTTTTCATATCATGTCCCTATGAGTTTCTAGAATATGATGAGATTTTATTTCGCTCCGTTCTGAACCGAATCAGACCCGATATGAACCGATTTTACGGGAACTGGGTTTTCCGATTAACTTCAAAGTGGTTGGCACACATGATTTTCTCAAACCTAGAAAGATTTTTTCTTGTCCATATTTTTTCATATCATGTCCCTATGAGTTTCTAGAATAGTATGAGATTTTATTTCTCTCCGTTCTGAACCGAATCGGACCCGATATGAACCAATTTTACGGGAACTGGGTTTTCCGATTAACTTCAAAGTGGTTGGCACACATGATTTTCTCAAACCTAGAAAGTTTTTTTCTTGTCCATATTTTTTCATATCATGTCCCTATGAGTTTCTAGAATATGATGAGATTTTATTTCTCTCCGTTCTGAACCGAATCGGACCCGATATGAACCGATTTTATGGGAACTGGGTTTTCCGATTAACTTCAAAGTGGTTGGCACACATGATTTTCTCAAACCTAGAAAGATTTTTTCTTGTCCATATTTTTTCATATCATGTCCCTATGAGTTTCTAGAATATGATGAGATTTTATTTACCTCCGTTCTGAACCGAATCGGACCCGATATGACCCGATTTTACGGGAACTGGGTTTTCCGATTAACTTCAAAGTGGTTGGCACACATGATTTTCTCAAACCTAGAAAGATTTTTTCTTGTCCATATTTTTTCATATCATGACCCTATGAGTTTCTAGAATATGATGAGATTTTATTTCGCTCCGTTCTGAACCGAATCGGACCCGATATGAACCGATTTTACGGGAACTGGGTTTTCTTGTAAACTTTAAATTGGGTAGGCACACATGATTTTCTCAAACCTAGAAAGATTTTTTCTTGTCCATATTTTTTCATATCATGACCCTATGAGTTTCTTAGAATATGATGAGATTTTATTTCGCTCCGTTCTGAACCGAATCAGACCCGATATGAACCGATTTTACGGGAACTGGATTTTCCGATTAACTTCAAAGTGGTTGGCACACATGAGTTTCTCAAACCTAGAAAGATTTTTTCTTGTCCATATTTTTTCATATCATGTCCCTATGAGTTTCTAGAATATGATGAGATTTTATTTCGCTCCGTTCTGAACCGAATCGGACCCGATATGAACCGATTTTACGGGAACTGGGTTTTCCGATTAACTTCAAAGTGGTTGGCACACATGATTTTCTCAAACCTAGAAAGATTTTTTCTTGTCCATATTTTTTCATATCATGACCCTATGAGTTTCTAGAATATGATGAGATTTTATTTCGCTCCGTTCTGAACCGAATCGGACCCGATATGAACCGATTTTACGGGAACTGGGTTTTCTTGTAAACTTTAAATTGGGTAGGCACACATGATTTTCTCAAACCTAGAAAGATTTTTTCTTGTCCATATTTTTTCATATCATGTCCCTATGAGTTTCTAGAATATGATGAGATTTTATTTCGCTCCGTTCTGAACCGAATCGGACCCGATATGACCCGATTTTACGGGAACTGGGTTTTCCGATTAACTTCAAAGTGGTTGGCACACATGATTTTCTCAAACCTAGAAAGATTTTTTCTTGTCCATATTTTTTCATATCATGTCCCTATGAGTTTCTAGAATATGATGAGATTTTATTTACCTCCGTTCTGAACCGAATCGGACCCGATATGACCCGATTTTACGGGAACTGGGTTTTCCGATTAACTTCAAAGTGGTTGGCACACATGATTTTCTCAAACCTAGAAAGATTTTTTCTTGTCCATATTTTTTCATATCATGACCCTATGAGTTTCTAGAATATGATGAGATTTTATTTCGCTCCGTTCTGAACCGAATCGGACCCGATATGAACCGATTTTACGGGAACTGGGTTTTCTTGTAAACTTTAAATTGGGTAGGCACACATGATTTTCTCAAACCTAGAAAGATTTTTTCTTGTCCATATTTTTTCATATCATGTCCCTATGAGTTTCTAGAATATGATGAGATTTTATTTCGCTCCGTTCTGAACCGAATCGGACCCGATATGACCCGATTTTACGGGAACTGGGTTTTCCGATTAACTTCAAAGTGGTTGGCACACATGATTTTCTCAAACCTAGAAAGATTTTTTCTTGTCCATATTTTTTCATATCATGACCCTATGAGTTTCTAGAATATGATGAGATTTTATTTCGCTCCGTTCTGAACCGAATCGGACCCGATATGAACCGATTTTACGGGAACTGGGTTTTCTTGTAAACTTTAAATTGGGTAGGCACACATGATTTTCTCAAACCTAGAAAGATTTTTTCTTGTCCATATTTTTTCATATCATGTCCCTATGAGTTTCTAGAATATGATGAGATTTTATTTACCTCCGTTCTGAACCGAATCGGACCCGATATGACCCAATTTTACGGGAACTGGGTTTTCCGATTAACTTCAAAGTGGTTGGCACACATGATTTTCTCAAACCTAGAAAGATTTTTTCTTGTCCATATTTTTTCATATCATGTCCCTATGAGTTTCTAGAATATGATGAGATTTTATTTCGCTCCGTTCTGAACCGAATCGGACCCGATATGACCCGATTTTACGGGAACTGGGTTTTCCGATTAACTTCAAAGTGGTTGGCACACATGATTTTCTCAAACCTAGAAAGATTTTTTCTTGTCCATATTTTTTCATATCATGTCCCTATGAGTTTCTAGAATATGATGAGATTTTATTTACCTCCGTTCTGAACCGAATCGGACCCGATATGACCCGATTTTACGGGAACTGGGTTTTCCGATTAACTTCAAAGTGGTTGGCACACATGATTTTCTCAAACCTAGAAAGATTTTTTCTTGTCCATATTTTTTCATATCATGACCCTATGAGTTTCTAGAATATGATGAGATTTTATTTCGCTCCGTTCTGAACCGAATCGGACCCGATATGAACCGATTTTACGGGAACTGGGTTTTCTTGTAAACTTTAAATTGGGTAGGCACACATGATTTTCTCAAACCTAGAAAGATTTTTTCTTGTCCATATTTTTTCATATCATGTCCCTATGAGTTTCTAGAATATGATGAGATTTTATTTCGCTCCGTTCTGAACCGAATCGGACCCGATATGACCCGATTTTACGGGAACTGGGTTTTCCGATTAACTTCAAAGTGGTTGGCACACATGATTTTCTCAAACCTAGAAAGATTTTTTCTTGTCCATATTTTTTCATATCATGACCCTATGAGTTTCTAGAATATGATGAGATTTTATTTCGCTCCGTTCTGAACCGAATCGGACCCGATATGAACCGATTTTACGGGAACTGGGTTTTCTTGTAAACTTTAAATTGGGTAGGCACACATGATTTTCTCAAACCTAGAAAGATTTTTTCTTGTCCATATTTTTTCATATCATGTCCCTATGAGTTTCTAGAATATGATGAGATTTTATTTACCTCCGTTCTGAACCGAATCGGACCCGATATGACCCAATTTTACGGGAACTGGGTTTTCCGATTAATTTCAAAGTGGTTGGCACACATGATTTTCTCAAACCTAGAAAGATTTTTTCTTGTCCATATTTTTTCATATCATGACCCTATGAGTTTCTAGAATATGATGAGATTTTATTTCGCTCCGTTCTGAACCGAATCGGACCCGATATGAACCGATTTTACGGGAACTGGGTTTTCTTGTAAACTTTAAATTGGGTAGGCACACATGATTTTCTCAAACCTAGAAAGATTTTTTCTTGTCCATATTTTTTCATATCATGTCCCTATGAGTTTCTAGAATATGATGAGATTTTATTTCGCTCCGTTCTGAACCGAATCGGACCCGATATGACCCGATTTTACGGGAACTGGGTTTTCCGATTAACTTCAAAGTGGTTGGCACACATGATTTTCTCAAACCTAGAAAGATTTTTTCTTGTCCATATTTTTTCATATCATGACCCTATGAGTTTCTAGAATATGATGAGATTTTATTTCGCTCCGTTCTGAACCGAATCGGACCCGATATGAACCGATTTTACGGGAACTGGGTTTTCTTGTAAACTTTAAATTGGGTAGGCACACATGATTTTCTCAAACCTAGAAAGATTTTTTCTTGTCCATATTTTTTCATATCATGTCCCTATGAGTTTCTAGAATATGATGAGATTTTATTTACCTCCGTTCTGAACCGAATCGGACCCGATATGACCCAATTTTACGGGAACTGGGTTTTCCGATTAATTTCAAAGTGGTTGGCACACATGATTTTCTCAAACCTAGAAAGATTTTTTCTTGTCCATATTTTTTCATATCATGACCCTATGAGTTTCTAGAATATGATGAGATTTTATTTCGCTCCGTTCTGAACCGAATCGGACCCGATATGAACCGATTTTACGGGAACTGGGTTTTCTTGTAAACTTTAAATTGGGTAGGCACACATGATTTTCTCAAACCTAGAAAGATTTTTTCTTGTCCATATTTTTTCATATCATGTCCCTATGAGTTTCTAGAATATGATGAGATTTTATTTCGCTCCGTTCTGAACCGAATCAGACCCGATATGAACCGATTTTACGGGAACTGGGTTTTCCGATTAACTTCAAAGTGGTTGGCACACATGATTTTCTCAAACCTAGAAAGATTTTTTCTTGTCCATATTTTTTCATATCATGTCCCTATGAGTTTCTAGAATAGTATGAGATTTTATTTCTCTCCGTTCTGAACCGAATCGGACCCGATATGAACCAATTTTACGGGAACTGGGTTTTCCGATTAACTTCAAAGTGGTTGGCACACATGATTTTCTCAAACCTAGAAAGTTTTTTTCTTGTCCATATTTTTTCATATCATGTCCCTATGAGTTTCTAGAATATGATGAGATTTTATTTCTCTCCGTTCTGAACCGAATCGGACCCGATATGAACCGATTTTATGGGAACTGGGTTTTCCGATTAACTTCAAAGTGGTTGGCACACATGATTTTCTCAAACCTAGAAAGATTTTTTCTTGTCCATATTTTTTCATATCATGTCCCTATGAGTTTCTAGAATATGATGAGATTTTATTTACCTCCGTTCTGAACCGAATCGGACCCGATATGACCCGATTTTACGGGAACTGGGTTTTCCGATTAACTTCAAAGTGGTTGGCACACATGATTTTCTCAAACCTAGAAAGATTTTTTCTTGTCCATATTTTTTCATATCATGACCCTATGAGTTTCTAGAATATGATGAGATTTTATTTCGCTCCGTTCTGAACCGAATCGGACCCGATATGAACCGATTTTACGGGAACTGGGTTTTCTTGTAAACTTTAAATTGGGTAGGCACACATGATTTTCTCAAACCTAGAAAGATTTTTTCTTGTCCATATTTTTTCATATCATGACCCTATGAGTTTCTTAGAATATGATGAGATTTTATTTCGCTCCGTTCTGAACCGAATCAGACCCGATATGAACCGATTTTACGGGAACTGGATTTTCCGATTAACTTCAAAGTGGTTGGCACACATGAGTTTCTCAAACCTAGAAAGATTTTTTCTTGTCCATATTTTTTCATATCATGTCCCTATGAGTTTCTAGAATATGATGAGATTTTATTTCGCTCCGTTCTGAACCGAATCGGACCCGATATGACCCGATTTTACGGGAACTGGGTTTTCCGATTAACTTCAAAGTGGTTGGCACACATGATTTTCTCAAACCTAGAAAGATTTTTTCTTGTCCATATTTTTTCATATCATGTCCCTATGAGTTTCTAGAATATGATGAGATTTTATTTCTCTCCGTTCTGAACCGAATCGGACCCGATATGAACCGATTTTATGGGAACTGGGTTTTCCGATTAACTTCAAAGTGGTTGGCACACATGATTTTCTCAAACCTAGAAAGATTTTTTCTTGTCCATATTTTTTCATATCATGTCCCTATGAGTTTCTAGAATATGATGAGATTTTATTTACCTCCGTTCTGAACCGAATCGGACCCGATATGACCCGATTTTACGGGAACTGGGTTTTCCGATTAACTTCAAAGTGGTTGGCACACATGATTTTCTCAAACCTAGAAAGATTTTTTCTTGTCCATATTTTTTCATATCATGACCCTATGAGTTTCTAGAATATGATGAGATTTTATTTCGCTCCGTTCTGAACCGAATCGGACCCGATATGAACCGATTTTACGGGAACTGGGTTTTCTTGTAAACTTTAAATTGGGTAGGCACACATGATTTTCTCAAACCTAGAAAGATTTTTTCTTGTCCATATTTTTTCATATCATGACCCTATGAGTTTCTTAGAATATGATGAGATTTTATTTCGCTCCGTTCTGAACCGAATCAGACCCGATATGAACCGATTTTACGGGAACTGGATTTTCCGATTAACTTCAAAGTGGTTGGCACACATGAGTTTCTCAAACCTAGAAAGATTTTTTCTTGTCCATATTTTTTCATATCATGTCCCTATGAGTTTCTAGAATATGATGAGATTTTATTTCGCTCCGTTCTGAACCGAATCGGACCCGATATGAACCGATTTTACGGGAACTGGGTTTTCCGATTAACTTCAAAGTGGTTGGCACACATGATTTTCTCAAACCTAGAAAGATTTTTTCTTGTCCATATTTTTTCATATCATGTCCCTATGAGTTTCTAGAATATGATGAGATTTTATTTCGCTCCGTTCTGAACCGAATCAGACCCGATATGAACCGATTTTACGGGAACTGGGTTTTCCGATTAACTTCAAAGTGGTTGGCACACATGATTTTCTCAAACCTAGAAAGATTTTTTCTTGTCCATATTTTTTCATATCATGTCCCTATGAGTTTCTAGAATAGTATGAGATTTTATTTCTCTTCATTCTGAACCGAATCGGACCCGATATGAACCAATTTTACGGGAACTGGGTTTTCCGATTAACTTCAAAGTGGTTGGCACACATGATTTTCTCAAACCTAGAAAGTTTTTTTCTTGTCCATATTTTTTCATATCATGTCCCTATGAGTTTCTAGAATATGATGAGATTTTATTTACCTCCGTTCTGAACCGAATCAGACCCGATATGAACCGATTTTACGGGAACTGGGTTTTCCGATTAACTTCAAAGTGGTTGGCACACATGATTTTCTCAAACCTAGAAAGATTTTTTCTTGTCCATATTTTTTCATATCATGTCCCTATGAGTTTCTAGAATAGTATGAGATTTTATTTCTCTCCGTTCTGAACCGAATCGGACCCGATATGAACCAATTTTACGGGAACTGGGTTTTCCGATTAACTTCAAAGTGGTTGGCACACATGATTTTCTCAAACCTAGAAAGATTTTTTCTTGTCCATATTTTTTCATATCATGACCCTATGAGTTTCTTAGAATATGATGAGATTTTATTTCGCTCCGTTCTGAACCGAATCAGACCCGATATGAACCGATTTTACGGGAACTGGATTTTCCGATTAACTTCAAAGTGGTTGGCACACATGAGTTTCTCAAACCTAGAAAGATTTTTTCTTGTCCATATTTTTTCATATCATGTCCCTATGAGTTTCTAGAATATGATGAGATTTTATTTCGCTCCGTTCTGAACCGAATCGGACCCGATATGACCCGATTTTACGGGAACTGGGTTTTCCGATTAACTTCAAAGTGGTTGGCACACATGATTTTCTCAAACCTAGAAAGATTTTTTCTTGTCCATATTTTTTCATATCATGTCCCTATGAGTTTCTAGAATATGATGAGATTTTATTTCTCTCCGTTCTGAACCGAATCGGACCCGATATGAACCGATTTTATGGGAACTGGGTTTTCCGATTAACTTCAAAGTGGTTGGCACACATGATTTTCTCAAACCTAGAAAGATTTTTTCTTGTCCATATTTTTTCATATCATGTCCCTATGAGTTTCTAGAATATGATGAGATTTTATTTACCTCCGTTCTGAACCGAATCGGACCCGATATGACCCGATTTTACGGGAACTGGGTTTTCCGATTAACTTCAAAGTGGTTGGCACACATGATTTTCTCAAACCTAGAAAGATTTTTTCTTGTCCATATTTTTTCATATCATGACCCTATGAGTTTCTAGAATATGATGAGATTTTATTTCGCTCCGTTCTGAACCGAATCGGACCCGATATGAACCGATTTTACGGGAACTGGGTTTTCTTGTAAACTTTAAATTGGGTAGGCACACATGATTTTCTCAAACCTAGAAAGATTTTTTCTTGTCCATATTTTTTCATATCATGACCCTATGAGTTTCTTAGAATATGATGAGATTTTATTTCGCTCCGTTCTGAACCGAATCAGACCCGATATGAACCGATTTTACGGGAACTGGATTTTCCGATTAACTTCAAAGTGGTTGGCACACATGAGTTTCTCAAACCTAGAAAGATTTTTTCTTGTCCATATTTTTTCATATCATGTCCCTATGAGTTTCTAGAATATGATGAGATTTTATTTCGCTCCGTTCTGAACCGAATCGGACCCGATATGAACCGATTTTACGGGAACTGGGTTTTCCGATTAACTTCAAAGTGGTTGGCACACATGATTTTCTCAAACCTAGAAAGATTTTTTCTTGTCCATATTTTTTCATATCATGTCCCTATGAGTTTCTAGAATATGATGAGATTTTATTTCGCTCCGTTCTGAACCGAATCAGACCCGATATGAACCGATTTTACGGGAACTGGGTTTTCCGATTAACTTCAAAGTGGTTGGCACACATGATTTTCTCAAACCTAGAAAGATTTTTTCTTGTCCATATTTTTTCATATCATGTCCCTATGAGTTTCTAGAATAGTATGAGATTTTATTTCTCTTCATTCTGAACCGAATCGGACCCGATATGAACCAATTTTACGGGAACTGGGTTTTCCGATTAACTTCAAAGTGGTTGGCACACATGATTTTCTCAAACCTAGAAAGTTTTTTTCTTGTCCATATTTTTTCATATCATGTCCCTATGAGTTTCTAGAATATGATGAGATTTTATTTACCTCCGTTCTGAACCGAATCAGACCCGATATGAACCGATTTTACGGGAACTGGGTTTTCCGATTAACTTCAAAGTGGTTGGCACACATGATTTTCTCAAACCTAGAAAGATTTTTTCTTGTCCATATTTTTTCATATCATGTCCCTATGAGTTTCTAGAATAGTATGAGATTTTATTTCTCTTCATTCTGAACCGAATCGGACCCGATATGAACCAATTTTACGGGAACTGGGTTTTCCGATTAACTTCAAAGTGGTTGGCACACATGATTTTCTCAAACCTAGAAAGTTTTTTTCTTGTCCATATTTTTTCATATCATGTCCCTATGAGTTTCTAGAATATGATGAGATTTTATTTACCTCCGTTCTGAACCGAATCAGACCCGATATGAACCGATTTTACGGGAACTGGGTTTTCCGATTAACTTCAAAGTGGTTGGCACACATGATTTTCTCAAACCTAGAAAGATTTTTTCTTGTCCATATTTTTTCATATCATGTCCCTATGAGTTTCTAGAATAGTATGAGATTTTATTTCTCTCCGTTCTGAACCGAATCGGACCCGATATGAACCAATTTTACGGGAACTGGGTTTTCCGATTAACTTCAAAGTGGTTGGCACACATGATTTTCTCAAACCTAGAAAGATTTTTTCTTGTCCATATTTTTTCATATCATGACCCTATGAGTTTCTTAGAATATGATGAGATTTTATTTCGCTCCGTTCTGAACCGAATCAGACCCGATATGAACCGATTTTACGGGAACTGGATTTTCCGATTAACTTCAAAGTGGTTGGCACACATGAGTTTCTCAAACCTAGAAAGATTTTTTCTTGTCCATATTTTTTCATATCATGTCCCTATGAGTTTCTAGAATATGATGAGATTTTATTTCGCTCCGTTCTGAACCGAATCGGACCCGATATGACCCGATTTTACGGGAACTGGGTTTTCCGATTAACTTCAAAGTGGTTGGCACACATGATTTTCTCAAACCTAGAAAGATTTTTTCTTGTCCATATTTTTTCATATCATGTCCCTATGAGTTTCTAGAATATGATGAGATTTTATTTCTCTCCGTTCTGAACCGAATCGGACCCGATATGAACCGATTTTATGGGAACTGGGTTTTCCGATTAACTTCAAAGTGGTTGGCACACATGATTTTCTCAAACCTAGAAAGATTTTTTCTTGTCCATATTTTTTCATATCATGTCCCTATGAGTTTCTAGAATATGATGAGATTTTATTTACCTCCGTTCTGAACCGAATCGGACCCGATATGACCCGATTTTACGGGAACTGGGTTTTCCGATTAACTTCAAAGTGGTTGGCACACATGATTTTCTCAAACCTAGAAAGATTTTTTCTTGTCCATATTTTTTCATATCATGACCCTATGAGTTTCTAGAATATGATGAGATTTTATTTCGCTCCGTTCTGAACCGAATCGGACCCGATATGAACCGATTTTACGGGAACTGGGTTTTCTTGTAAACTTTAAATTGGGTAGGCACACATGATTTTCTCAAACCTAGAAAGATTTTTTCTTGTCCATATTTTTTCATATCATGACCCTATGAGTTTCTTAGAATATGATGAGATTTTATTTCGCTCCGTTCTGAACCGAATCAGACCCGATATGAACCGATTTTACGGGAACTGGATTTTCCGATTAACTTCAAAGTGGTTGGCACACATGAGTTTCTCAAACCTAGAAAGATTTTTTCTTGTCCATATTTTTTCATATCATGTCCCTATGAGTTTCTAGAATATGATGAGATTTTATTTCGCTCCGTTCTGAACCGAATCGGACCCGATATGAACCGATTTTACGGGAACTGGGTTTTCCGATTAACTTCAAAGTGGTTGGCACACATGATTTTCTCAAACCTAGAAAGATTTTTTCTTGTCCATATTTTTTCATATCATGTCCCTATGAGTTTCTAGAATATGATGAGATTTTATTTCGCTCCGTTCTGAACCGAATCAGACCCGATATGAACCGATTTTACGGGAACTGGGTTTTCCGATTAACTTCAAAGTGGTTGGCACACATGATTTTCTCAAACCTAGAAAGATTTTTTCTTGTCCATATTTTTTCATATCATGTCCCTATGAGTTTCTAGAATAGTATGAGATTTTATTTCTCTTCATTCTGAACCGAATCGGACCCGATATGAACCAATTTTACGGGAACTGGGTTTTCCGATTAACTTCAAAGTGGTTGGCACACATGATTTTCTCAAACCTAGAAAGTTTTTTTCTTGTCCATATTTTTTCATATCATGTCCCTATGAGTTTCTAGAATATGATGAGATTTTATTTACCTCCGTTCTGAACCGAATCAGACCCGATATGAACCGATTTTACGGGAACTGGGTTTTCCGATTAACTTCAAAGTGGTTGGCACACATGATTTTCTCAAACCTAGAAAGATTTTTTCTTGTCCATATTTTTTCATATCATGTCCCTATGAGTTTCTAGAATAGTATGAGATTTTATTTCTCTCCGTTCTGAACCGAATCGGACCCGATATGAACCAATTTTACGGGAACTGGGTTTTCCGATTAACTTCAAAGTGGTTGGCACACATGATTTTCTCAAACCTAGAAAGATTTTTTCTTGTCCATATTTTTTCATATCATGACCCTATGAGTTTCTTAGAATATGATGAGATTTTATTTCGCTCCGTTCTGAACCGAATCAGACCCGATATGAACCGATTTTACGGGAACTGGATTTTCCGATTAACTTCAAAGTGGTTGGCACACATGAGTTTCTCAAACCTAGAAAGATTTTTTCTTGTCCATATTTTTTCATATCATGTCCCTATGAGTTTCTAGAATATGATGAGATTTTATTTCGCTCCGTTCTGAACCGAATCGGACCCGATATGACCCGATTTTACGGGAACTGGGTTTTCCGATTAACTTCAAAGTGGTTGGCACACATGATTTTCTCAAACCTAGAAAGATTTTTTCTTGTCCATATTTTTTCATATCATGTCCCTATGAGTTTCTAGAATATGATGAGATTTTATTTCTCTCCGTTCTGAACCGAATCGGACCCGATATGAACCGATTTTATGGGAACTGGGTTTTCCGATTAACTTCAAAGTGGTTGGCACACATGATTTTCTCAAACCTAGAAAGATTTTTTCTTGTCCATATTTTTTCATATCATGTCCCTATGAGTTTCTAGAATATGATGAGATTTTATTTACCTCCGTTCTGAACCGAATCGGACCCGATATGACCCGATTTTACGGGAACTGGGTTTTCCGATTAACTTCAAAGTGGTTGGCACACATGATTTTCTCAAACCTAGAAAGATTTTTTCTTGTCCATATTTTTTCATATCATGACCCTATGAGTTTCTAGAATATGATGAGATTTTATTTCGCTCCGTTCTGAACCGAATCGGACCCGATATGAACCGATTTTACGGGAACTGGGTTTTCTTGTAAACTTTAAATTGGGTAGGCACACATGATTTTCTCAAACCTAGAAAGATTTTTTCTTGTCCATATTTTTTCATATCATGACCCTATGAGTTTCTTAGAATATGATGAGATTTTATTTCGCTCCGTTCTGAACCGAATCAGACCCGATATGAACCGATTTTACGGGAACTGGATTTTCCGATTAACTTCAAAGTGGTTGGCACACATGAGTTTCTCAAACCTAGAAAGATTTTTTCTTGTCCATATTTTTTCATATCATGTCCCTATGAGTTTCTAGAATATGATGAGATTTTATTTCGCTCCGTTCTGAACCGAATCAGACCCGATATGAACCGATTTTACGGGAACTGGGTTTTCCGATTAACTTCAAAGTGGTTGGCACACATGATTTTCTCAAACCTAGAAAGATTTTTTCTTGTCCATATTTTTTCATATCATGTCCCTATGAGTTTCTAGAATAGTATGAGATTTTATTTCTCTTCATTCTGAACCGAATCGGACCCGATATGAACCGATTTTACGGGAACTGGGTTTTCCGATTAACTTCAAAGTGGTTGGCACACATGATTTTCTCAAACCTAGAAAGATTTTTTCTTGTCCATATTTTTTCATATCATGTCCCTATGAGTTTCTAGAATAGTATGAGATTTTATTTACCTCCGTTCTGAACCGAATCGGACCCGATATGACCCGATTTTACGGGAACTGGGTTTTCCGATTAACTTCAAAGTGGTTGGCACACATGATTTTCTCAAACCTAGAAAGATTTTTTCTTGTCCATATTTTTTCATATCATGACCCTATGAGTTTCTAGAATATGATGAGATTTTATTTCGCTCCGTTCTGAACCGAATCGGACCCGATATGAACCGATTTTACGGGAACTGGGTTTTCTTGTAAACTTTAAATTGGGTAGGCACACATGATTTTCTCAAACCTAGAAAGATTTTTTCTTGTCCATATTTTTTCATATCATGTCCCTATGAGTTTCTAGAATATGATGAGATTTTATTTCGCTCCGTTCTGAACCGAATCAGACCCGATATGAACCGATTTTACGGGAACTGGATTTTCCGATTAACTTCAAAGTGGTTGGCACACATGAGTTTCTCAAACCTAGAAAGATTTTTTCTTGTCCATATTTTTTCATATCATGTCCCTATGAGTTTCTAGAATATGATGAGATTTTATTTCGCTCCGTTCTGAACCGAATCGGACCCGATATGAACCGATTTTACGGGAACTGGGTTTTCCGATTAACTTCAAAGTGGTTGGCACACATGATTTTCTCAAACCTAGAAAGATTTTTTCTTGTCCATATTTTTTCATATCATGTCCCTATGAGTTTCTAGAATATGATGAGATTTTATTTCGCTCCGTTCTGAACCGAATCAGACCCGATATGAACCGATTTTACGGGAACTGGGTTTTCCGATTAACTTCAAAGTGGTTGGCACACATGATTTTCTCAAACCTAGAAAGATTTTTTCTTGTCCATATTTTTTCATATCATGTCCCTATGAGTTTCTAGAATAGTATGAGATTTTATTTCTCTTCATTCTGAACCGAATCGGACCCGATATGAACCAATTTTACGGGAACTGGGTTTTCCGATTAACTTCAAAGTGGTTGGCACACATGATTTTCTCAAACCTAGAAAGTTTTTTTCTTGTCCATATTTTTTCATATCATGTCCCTATGAGTTTCTAGAATATGATGAGATTTTATTTACCTCCGTTCTGAACCGAATCAGACCCGATATGAACCGATTTTACGGGAACTGGGTTTTCCGATTAACTTCAAAGTGGTTGGCACACATGATTTTCTCAAACCTAGAAAGATTTTTTCTTGTCCATATTTTTTCATATCATGTCCCTATGAGTTTCTAGAATAGTATGAGATTTTATTTCTCTCCGTTCTGAACCGAATCGGACCCGATATGAACCAATTTTACGGGAACTGGGTTTTCCGATTAACTTCAAAGTGGTTGGCACACATGATTTTCTCAAACCTAGAAAGATTTTTTCTTGTCCATATTTTTTCATATCATGACCCTATGAGTTTCTTAGAATATGATGAGATTTTATTTCGCTCCGTTCTGAACCGAATCAGACCCGATATGAACCGATTTTACGGGAACTGGATTTTCCGATTAACTTCAAAGTGGTTGGCACACATGAGTTTCTCAAACCTAGAAAGATTTTTTCTTGTCCATATTTTTTCATATCATGTCCCTATGAGTTTCTAGAATATGATGAGATTTTATTTCGCTCCGTTCTGAACCGAATCAGACCCGATATGAACCGATTTTACGGGAACTGGGTTTTCCGATTAACTTCAAAGTGGTTGGCACACATGATTTTCTCAAACCTAGAAAGATTTTTTCTTGTCCATATTTTTTCATATCATGTCCCTATGAGTTTCTAGAATAGTATGAGATTTTATTTCTCTTCATTCTGAACCGAATCGGACCCGATATGAACCGATTTTACGGGAACTGGGTTTTCCGATTAACTTCAAAGTGGTTGGCACACATGATTTTCTCAAACCTAGAAAGATTTTTTCTTGTCCATATTTTTTCATATCATGTCCCTATGAGTTTCTAGAATATGATGAGATTTTATTTACCTCCGTTCTGAACCGAATCGGACCCGATATGACCCGATTTTACGGGAACTGGGTTTTCCGATTAACTTCAAAGTGGTTGGCACACATGATTTTCTCAAACCTAGAAAGATTTTTTCTTGTCCATATTTTTTCATATCATGACCCTATGAGTTTCTAGAATATGATGAGATTTTATTTCGCTCCGTTCTGAACCGAATCGGACCCGATATGAACCGATTTTACGGGAACTGGGTTTTCTTGTAAACTTTAAATTGGGTAGGCACACATGATTTTCTCAAACCTAGAAAGATTTTTTCTTGTCCATATTTTTTCATATCATGACCCTATGAGTTTCTTAGAATATGATGAGATTTTATTTCTCTCCGTTCTGAACCGAATCAGACCCGATATGAACCGATTTTACGGGAACTGGATTTTCCGATTAACTTCAAAGTGGTTGGCACACATGAGTTTCTCAAACCTAGAAAGATTTTTTCTTGTCCATATTTTTTCATATCATGTCCCTATGAGTTTCTAGAATATGATGAGATTTTATTTCGCTCCGTTCTGAACCGAATCAGACCCGATATGAACCGATTTTACGGGAACTGGGTTTTCCGATTAACTTCAAAGTGGTTGGCACACATGATTTTCTCAAACCTAGAAAGATTTTTTCTTGTCCATATTTTTTCATATCATGTCCCTATGAGTTTCTAGAATAGTATGAGATTTTATTTCTCTTCATTCTGAACCGAATCGGACCCGATATGAACCGATTTTACGGGAACTGGGTTTTCCGATTAACTTCAAAGTGGTTGGCACACATGATTTTCTCAAACCTAGAAAGATTTTTTCTTGTCCATATTTTTTCATATCATGTCCCTATGAGTTTCTAGAATAGTATGAGATTTTATTTCTCTTCATTCTGAACCGAATCGGACCCGATATGAACCAATTTTACGGGAACTGGGTTTTCCGATTAACTTCAAAGTGGTTGGCACACATGATTTTCTCAAACCTAGAAAGTTTTTTTCTTGTCCATATTTTTTCATATCATGTCCCTATGAGTTTCTAGAATATGATGAGATTTTATTTACCTCCGTTCTGAACCGAATCAGACCCGATATGAACCGATTTTACGGGAACTGGGTTTTCCGATTAACTTCAAAGTGGTTGGCACACATGATTTTCTCAAACCTAGAAAGATTTTTTCTTGTCCATATTTTTTCATATCATGTCCCTATGAGTTTCTAGAATATGATGAGATTTTATTTCGCTCCGTTCTGAACCGAATCGGACCCGATATGAACCGATTTTACGGGAACTGGGTTTTCCGATTAACTTCAAAGTGGTTGGCACACATGATTTTCTCAAACCTAGAAAGATTTTTTCTTGTCCATATTTTTTCATATCATGTCCCTATGAGTTTCTAGAATATGATGAGATTTTATTTACCTCCGTTCTGAACCGAATCGGACCCGATATGACCCGATTTTACGGGAACTGGGTTTTCCGATTAACTTCAAAGTGGTTGGCACACATGATTTTCTCAAACCTAGAAAGATTTTTTCTTGTCCATATTTTTTCATATCATGACCCTATGAGTTTCTAGAATATGATGAGATTTTATTTCGCTCCGTTCTGAACCGAATCGGACCCGATATGAACCGATTTTACGGGAACTGGGTTTTCTTGTAAACTTTAAATTGGGTAGGCACACATGATTTTCTCAAACCTAGAAAGATTTTTTCTTGTCCATATTTTTTCATATCATGACCCTATGAGTTTCTTAGAATATGATGAGATTTTATTTCGCTCCGTTCTGAACCGAATCAGACCCGATATGAACCGATTTTACGGGAACTGGATTTTCCGATTAACTTCAAAGTGGTTGGCACACATGAGTTTCTCAAACCTAGAAAGATTTTTTCTTGTCCATATTTTTTCATATCATGTCCCTATGAGTTTCTAGAATATGATGAGATTTTATTTCGCTCCGTTCTGAACCGAATCAGACCCGATATGAACCGATTTTACGGGAACTGGGTTTTCCGATTAACTTCAAAGTGGTTGGCACACATGATTTTCTCAAACCTAGAAAGATTTTTTCTTGTCCATATTTTTTCATATCATGTCCCTATGAGTTTCTAGAATAGTATGAGATTTTATTTCTCTTCATTCTGAACCGAATCGGACCCGATATGAACCGATTTTACGGGAACTGGGTTTTCCGATTAACTTCAAAGTGGTTGGCACACATGATTTTCTCAAACCTAGAAAGATTTTTTCTTGTCCATATTTTTTCATATCATGTCCCTATGAGTTTCTAGAATAGTATGAGATTTTATTTCTCTTCATTCTGAACCGAATCGGACCCGATATGAACCAATTTTACGGGAACTGGGTTTTCCGATTAACTTCAAAGTGGTTGGCACACATGATTTTCTCAAACCTAGAAAGTTTTTTTCTTGTCCATATTTTTTCATATCATGTCCCTATGAGTTTCTAGAATATGATGAGATTTTATTTACCTCCGTTCTGAACCGAATCAGACCCGATATGAACCGATTTTACGGGAACTGGGTTTTCCGATTAACTTCAAAGTGGTTGGCACACATGATTTTCTCAAACCTAGAAAGATTTTTTCTTGTCCATATTTTTTCATATCATGTCCCTATGAGTTTCTAGAATATGATGAGATTTTATTTCGCTCCGTTCTGAACCGAATCGGACCCGATATGAACCGATTTTACGGGAACTGGGTTTTCCGATTAACTTCAAAGTGGTTGGCACACATGATTTTCTCAAACCTAGAAAGATTTTTTCTTGTCCATATTTTTTCATATCATGTCCCTATGAGTTTCTAGAATATGATGAGATTTTATTTCGCTCCGTTCTGAACCGAATCAGACCCGATATGAACCGATTTTACGGGAACTGGGTTTTCCGATTAACTTCAAAGTGGTTGGCACACATGATTTTCTCAAACCTAGAAAGATTTTTTCTTGTCCATATTTTTTCATATCATGTCCCTATGAGTTTCTAGAATAGTATGAGATTTTATTTCTCTTCATTCTGAACCGAATCGGACCCGATATGAACCAATTTTACGGGAACTGGGTTTTCCGATTAACTTCAAAGTGGTTGGCACACATGATTTTCTCAAACCTAGAAAGTTTTTTTCTTGTCCATATTTTTTCATATCATGTCCCTATGAGTTTCTAGAATATGATGAGATTTTATTTACCTCCGTTCTGAACCGAATCAGACCCGATATGAACCGATTTTACGGGAACTGGGTTTTCCGATTAACTTCAAAGTGGTTGGCACACATGATTTTCTCAAACCTAGAAAGATTTTTTCTTGTCCATATTTTTTCATATCATGTCCCTATGAGTTTCTAGAATAGTATGAGATTTTATTTCTCTCCGTTCTGAACCGAATCGGACCCGATATGAACCAATTTTACGGGAACTGGGTTTTCCGATTAACTTCAAAGTGGTTGGCACACATGATTTTCTCAAACCTAGAAAGATTTTTTCTTGTCCATATTTTTTCATATCATGTCCCTATGAGTTTCTAGAATATGATGAGATTTTATTTCTCTCCGTTCTGAACCGAATCGGACCCGATATGAACCGATTTTATGGGAACTGGGTTTTCCGATTAACTTCAAAGTGGTTGGCACACATGATTTTCTCAAACCTAGAAAGATTTTTTCTTGTCCATATTTTTTCATATCATGTCCCTATGAGTTTCTAGAATATGATGAGATTTTATTTACCTCCGTTCTGAACCGAATCGGACCCGATATGACCCGATTTTACGGGAACTGGGTTTTCCGATTAACTTCAAAGTGGTTGGCACACATGATTTTCTCAAACCTAGAAAGATTTTTTCTTGTCCATATTTTTTCATATCATGACCCTATGAGTTTCTAGAATATGATGAGATTTTATTTCGCTCCGTTCTGAACCGAATCGGACCCGATATGAACCGATTTTACGGGAACTGGGTTTTCTTGTAAACTTTAAATTGGGTAGGCACACATGATTTTCTCAAACCTAGAAAGATTTTTTCTTGTCCATATTTTTTCATATCATGACCCTATGAGTTTCTTAGAATATGATGAGATTTTATTTCGCTCCGTTCTGAACCGAATCAGACCCGATATGAACCGATTTTACGGGAACTGGATTTTCCGATTAACTTCAAAGTGGTTGGCACACATGAGTTTCTCAAACCTAGAAAGATTTTTTCTTGTCCATATTTTTTCATATCATGTCCCTATGAGTTTCTAGAATATGATGAGATTTTATTTCGCTCCGTTCTGAACCGAATCGGACCCGATATGACCCGATTTTACGGGAACTGGGTTTTCCGATTAACTTCAAAGTGGTTGGCACACATGATTTTCTCAAACCTAGAAAGATTTTTTCTTGTCCATATTTTTTCATATCATGTCCCTATGAGTTTCTAGAATATGATGAGATTTTATTTCTCTCCGTTCTGAACCGAATCGGACCCGATATGAACCGATTTTATGGGAACTGGGTTTTCCGATTAACTTCAAAGTGGTTGGCACACATGATTTTCTCAAACCTAGAAAGATTTTTTCTTGTCCATATTTTTTCATATCATGTCCCTATGAGTTTCTAGAATATGATGAGATTTTATTTACCTCCGTTCTGAACCGAATCGGACCCGATATGACCCGATTTTACGGGAACTGGGTTTTCCGATTAACTTCAAAGTGGTTGGCACACATGATTTTCTCAAACCTAGAAAGATTTTTTCTTGTCCATATTTTTTCATATCATGACCCTATGAGTTTCTAGAATATGATGAGATTTTATTTCGCTCCGTTCTGAACCGAATCGGACCCGATATGAACCGATTTTACGGGAACTGGGTTTTCTTGTAAACTTTAAATTGGGTAGGCACACATGATTTTCTCAAACCTAGAAAGATTTTTTCTTGTCCATATTTTTTCATATCATGACCCTATGAGTTTCTTAGAATATGATGAGATTTTATTTCGCTCCGTTCTGAACCGAATCAGACCCGATATGAACCGATTTTACGGGAACTGGATTTTCCGATTAACTTCAAAGTGGTTGGCACACATGAGTTTCTCAAACCTAGAAAGATTTTTTCTTGTCCATATTTTTTCATATCATGTCCCTATGAGTTTCTAGAATATGATGAGATTTTATTTCGCTCCGTTCTGAACCGAATCGGACCCGATATGACCCGATTTTACGGGAACTGGGTTTTCTTGTAAACTTTAAATTGGGTAGGCACACATGATTTTCTCAAACCTAGAAAGATTTTTTCTTGTCCATATTTTTTCATATCATGACCCTATGAGTTTCTTAGAATATGATGAGATTTTATTTCGCTCCGTTCTGAACCGAATCAGACCCGATATGAACCGATTTTACGGGAACTGGATTTTCCGATTAACTTCAAAGTGGTTGGCACACATGATTTTCTCAAACCTAGAAAGATTTTTTCTTGTCCATATTTTTTCATATCATGTCCCTATGAGTTTCTAGAATATGATGAGATTTTATTTCGCTCCGTTCTGAACCGAATCGGACCCGATATGAACCGATTTTACGGGAACTGGGTTTTCTTGTAAACTTTAAATTGGGTAGGCACACATGATTTTCTCAAACCTAGAAAGATTTTTTCTTGTCCATATTTTTTCATATCATGACCCTATGAGTTTCTTAGAATATGATGAGATTTTATTTCGCTCCGTTCTGAACCGAATCAGACCCGATATGAACCGATTTTACGGGAACTGGATTTTCCGATTAACTTCAAAGTGGTTGGCACACATGAGTTTCTCAAACCTAGAAAGATTTTTTCTTGTCCATATTTTTTCATATCATGTCCCTATGAGTTTCTAGAATATGATGAGATTTTATTTCGCTCCGTTCTGAACCGAATCGGACCCGATATGAACCGATTTTACGGGAACTGGGTTTTCTTGTAAACTTTAAATTGGGTAGGCACACATGATTTTCTCAAACCTAGAAAGATTTTTTCTTGTCCATATTTTTTCATATCATGACCCTATGAGTTTCTTAGAATATGATGAGATTTTATTTCGCTCCGTTCTGAACCGAATCAGACCCGATATGAACCGATTTTACGGGAACTGGATTTTCCGATTAACTTCAAAGTGGTTGGCACACATGAGTTTCTCAAACCTAGAAAGATTTTTTCTTGTCCATATTTTTTCATATCATGTCCCTATGAGTTTCTAGAATATGATGAGATTTTATTTCGCTCCGTTCTGAACCGAATCGGACCCGATATGACCCGATTTTACGGGAACTGGGTTTTCCGATTAACTTCAAAGTGGTTGGCACACATGATTTTCTCAAACCTAGAAAGATTTTTTCTTGTCCATATTTTTTCATATCATGTCCCTATGAGTTTCTAGAATATGATGAGATTTTATTTCTCTCCGTTCTGAACCGAATCGGACCCGATATGAACCGATTTTATGGGAACTGGGTTTTCCGATTAACTTCAAAGTGGTTGGCACACATGATTTTCTCAAACCTAGAAAGATTTTTTCTTGTCCATATTTTTTCATATCATGTCCCTATGAGTTTCTAGAATATGATGAGATTTTATTTACCTCCGTTCTGAACCGAATCGGACCCGATATGACCCGATTTTACGGGAACTGGGTTTTCCGATTAACTTCAAAGTGGTTGGCACACATGATTTTCTCAAACCTAGAAAGATTTTTTCTTGTCCATATTTTTTCATATCATGACCCTATGAGTTTCTTAGAATATGATGAGATTTTATTTCGCTCCGTTCTGAACCGAATCAGACCCGATATGAACCGATTTTACGGGAACTGGATTTTCCGATTAACTTCAAAGTGGTTGGCACACATGAGTTTCTCAAACCTAGAAAGATTTTTTCTTGTCCATATTTTTTCATATCATGTCCCTATGAGTTTCTAGAATATGATGAGATTTTATTTCGCTCCGTTCTGAACCGAATCGGACCCGATATGAACCGATTTTACGGGAACTGGGTTTTCTTGTAAACTTTAAATTGGGTAGGCACACATGATTTTCTCAAACCTAGAAAGATTTTTTCTTGTCCATATTTTTTCATATCATGACCCTATGAGTTTCTTAGAATATGATGAGATTTTATTTCGCTCCGTTCTGAACCGAATCAGACCCGATATGAACCGATTTTACGGGAACTGGATTTTCCGATTAACTTCAAAGTGGTTGGCACACATGAGTTTCTCAAACCTAGAAAGATTTTTTCTTGTCCATATTTTTTCATATCATGTCCCTATGAGTTTCTAGAATATGATGAGATTTTATTTCGCTCCGTTCTGAACCGAATCGGACCCGATATGACCCGATTTTACGGGAACTGGGTTTTCCGATTAACTTCAAAGTGGTTGGCACACATGATTTTCTCAAACCTAGAAAGATTTTTTCTTGTCCATATTTTTTCATATCATGTCCCTATGAGTTTCTAGAATATGATGAGATTTTATTTCTCTCCGTTCTGAACCGAATCGGACCCGATATGAACCGATTTTATGGGAACTGGGTTTTCCGATTAACTTCAAAGTGGTTGGCACACATGATTTTCTCAAACCTAGAAAGATTTTTTCTTGTCCATATTTTTTCATATCATGTCCCTATGAGTTTCTAGAATATGATGAGATTTTATTTACCTCCGTTCTGAACCGAATCGGACCCGATATGACCCGATTTTACGGGAACTGGGTTTTCCGATTAACTTCAAAGTGGTTGGCACACATGATTTTCTCAAACCTAGAAAGATTTTTTCTTGTCCATATTTTTTCATATCATGACCCTATGAGTTTCTAGAATATGATGAGATTTTATTTCGCTCCGTTCTGAACCGAATCGGACCCGATATGAACCGATTTTACGGGAACTGGGTTTTCTTGTAAACTTTAAATTGGGTAGGCACACATGATTTTCTCAAACCTAGAAAGATTTTTTCTTGTCCATATTTTTTCATATCATGACCCTATGAGTTTCTTAGAATATGATGAGATTTTATTTCGCTCCGTTCTGAACCGAATCAGACCCGATATGAACCGATTTTACGGGAACTGGATTTTCCGATTAACTTCAAAGTGGTTGGCACACATGAGTTTCTCAAACCTAGAAAGATTTTTTCTTGTCCATATTTTTTCATATCATGTCCCTATGAGTTTCTAGAATATGATGAGATTTTATTTCGCTCCGTTCTGAACCGAATCGGACCCGATATGACCCGATTTTACGGGAACTGGGTTTTCTTGTAAACTTTAAATTGGGTAGGCACACATGATTTTCTCAAACCTAGAAAGATTTTTTCTTGTCCATATTTTTTCATATCATGACCCTATGAGTTTCTTAGAATATGATGAGATTTTATTTCGCTCCGTTCTGAACCGAATCAGACCCGATATGAACCGATTTTACGGGAACTGGATTTTCCGATTAACTTCAAAGTGGTTGGCACACATGATTTTCTCAAACCTAGAAAGATTTTTTCTTGTCCATATTTTTTCATATCATGTCCCTATGAGTTTCTAGAATATGATGAGATTTTATTTCGCTCCGTTCTGAACCGAATCGGACCCGATATGAACCGATTTTACGGGAACTGGGTTTTCTTGTAAACTTTAAATTGGGTAGGCACACATGATTTTCTCAAACCTAGAAAGATTTTTTCTTGTCCATATTTTTTCATATCATGACCCTATGAGTTTCTTAGAATATGATGAGATTTTATTTCGCTCCGTTCTGAACCGAATCAGACCCGATATGAACCGATTTTACGGGAACTGGATTTTCCGATTAACTTCAAAGTGGTTGGCACACATGAGTTTCTCAAACCTAGAAAGATTTTTTCTTGTCCATATTTTTTCATATCATGTCCCTATGAGTTTCTAGAATATGATGAGATTTTATTTCGCTCCGTTCTGAACCGAATCGGACCCGATATGAACCGATTTTACGGGAACTGGGTTTTCTTGTAAACTTTAAATTGGGTAGGCACACATGATTTTCTCAAACCTAGAAAGATTTTTTCTTGTCCATATTTTTTCATATCATGACCCTATGAGTTTCTTAGAATATGATGAGATTTTATTTCGCTCCGTTCTGAACCGAATCAGACCCGATATGAACCGATTTTACGGGAACTGGATTTTCCGATTAACTTCAAAGTGGTTGGCACACATGAGTTTCTCAAACCTAGAAAGATTTTTTCTTGTCCATATTTTTTCATATCATGTCCCTATGAGTTTCTAGAATATGATGAGATTTTATTTCGCTCCGTTCTGAACCGAATCGGACCCGATATGACCCGATTTTACGGGAACTGGGTTTTCCGATTAACTTCAAAGTGGTTGGCACACATGATTTTCTCAAACCTAGAAAGATTTTTTCTTGTCCATATTTTTTCATATCATGTCCCTATGAGTTTCTAGAATATGATGAGATTTTATTTCTCTCCGTTCTGAACCGAATCGGACCCGATATGAACCGATTTTATGGGAACTGGGTTTTCCGATTAACTTCAAAGTGGTTGGCACACATGATTTTCTCAAACCTAGAAAGATTTTTTCTTGTCCATATTTTTTCATATCATGTCCCTATGAGTTTCTAGAATATGATGAGATTTTATTTACCTCCGTTCTGAACCGAATCGGACCCGATATGACCCGATTTTACGGGAACTGGGTTTTCCGATTAACTTCAAAGTGGTTGGCACACATGATTTTCTCAAACCTAGAAAGATTTTTTCTTGTCCATATTTTTTCATATCATGACCCTATGAGTTTCTAGAATATGATGAGATTTTATTTCGCTCCGTTCTGAACCGAATCGGACCCGATATGAACCGATTTTACGGGAACTGGGTTTTCTTGTAAACTTTAAATTGGGTAGGCACACATGATTTTCTCAAACCTAGAAAGATTTTTTCTTGTCCATATTTTTTCATATCATGACCCTATGAGTTTCTTAGAATATGATGAGATTTTATTTCGCTCCGTTCTGAACCGAATCAGACCCGATATGAACCGATTTTACGGGAACTGGATTTTCCGATTAACTTCAAAGTGGTTGGCACACATGAGTTTCTCAAACCTAGAAAGATTTTTTCTTGTCCATATTTTTTCATATCATGTCCCTATGAGTTTCTAGAATATGATGAGATTTTATTTCGCTCCGTTCTGAACCGAATCGGACCCGATATGACCCGATTTTACGGGAACTGGGTTTTCCGATTAACTTCAAAGTGGTTGGCACACATGATTTTCTCAAACCTAGAAAGATTTTTTCTTGTCCATATTTTTTCATATCATGTCCCTATGAGTTTCTAGAATATGATGAGATTTTATTTCTCTCCGTTCTGAACCGAATCGGACCCGATATGAACCGATTTTATGGGAACTGGGTTTTCCGATTAACTTCAAAGTGGTTGGCACACATGATTTTCTCAAACCTAGAAAGATTTTTTCTTGTCCATATTTTTTCATATCATGTCCCTATGAGTTTCTAGAATATGATGAGATTTTATTTACCTCCGTTCTGAACCGAATCGGACCCGATATGACCCGATTTTACGGGAACTGGGTTTTCCGATTAACTTCAAAGTGGTTGGCACACATGATTTTCTCAAACCTAGAAAGATTTTTTCTTGTCCATATTTTTTCATATCATGACCCTATGAGTTTCTAGAATATGATGAGATTTTATTTCGCTCCGTTCTGAACCGAATCGGACCCGATATGAACCGATTTTACGGGAACTGGGTTTTCTTGTAAACTTTAAATTGGGTAGGCACACATGATTTTCTCAAACCTAGAAAGATTTTTTCTTGTCCATATTTTTTCATATCATGACCCTATGAGTTTCTTAGAATATGATGAGATTTTATTTCGCTCCGTTCTGAACCGAATCAGACCCGATATGAACCGATTTTACGGGAACTGGATTTTCCGATTAACTTCAAAGTGGTTGGCACACATGAGTTTCTCAAACCTAGAAAGATTTTTTCTTGTCCATATTTTTTCATATCATGTCCCTATGAGTTTCTAGAATATGATGAGATTTTATTTCGCTCCGTTCTGAACCGAATCGGACCCGATATGAACCGATTTTACGGGAACTGGGTTTTCCGATTAACTTCAAAGTGGTTGGCACACATGATTTTCTCAAACCTAGAAAGATTTTTTCTTGTCCATATTTTTTCATATCATGTTCCTATGAGTTTCTAGAATATGATGAGATTTTATTTCGCTCCGTTCTGAACCGAATCAGACCCGATATGAACCGATTTTACGGGAACTGGGTTTTCCGATTAACTTCAAAGTGGTTGGCACACATGATTTTCTCAAACCTAGAAAGATTTTTTCTTGTCCATATTTTTTCATATCATGTCCCTATGAGTTTCTAGAATAGTATGAGATTTTATTTCTCTTCATTCTGAACCGAATCGGACCCGATATGAACCAATTTTACGGGAACTGGGTTTTCCGATTAACTTCAAAGTGGTTGGCACACATGATTTTCTCAAACCTAGAAAGTTTTTTTCTTGTCCATATTTTTTCATATCATGTCCCTATGAGTTTCTAGAATATGATGAGATTTTATTTACCTCCGTTCTGAACCGAATCAGACCCGATATGAACCGATTTTACGGGAACTGGGTTTTCCGATTAACTTCAAAGTGGTTGGCACACATGATTTTCTCAAACCTAGAAAGATTTTTTCTTGTCCATATTTTTTCATATCATGTCCCTATGAGTTTCTAGAATAGTATGAGATTTTATTTCTCTTCATTCTGAACCGAATCGGACCCGATATGAACCAATTTTACGGGAACTGGGTTTTCCGATTAACTTCAAAGTGGTTGGCACACATGATTTTCTCAAACCTAGAAAGTTTTTTTCTTGTCCATATTTTTTCATATCATGTCCCTATGAGTTTCTAGAATATGATGAGATTTTATTTACCTCCGTTCTGAACCGAATCAGACCCGATATGAACCGATTTTACGGGAACTGGGTTTTCCGATTAACTTCAAAGTGGTTGGCACACATGATTTTCTCAAACCTAGAAAGATTTTTTCTTGTCCATATTTTTTCATATCATGTCCCTATGAGTTTCTAGAATAGTATGAGATTTTATTTCTCTCCGTTCTGAACCGAATCGGACCCGATATGAACCAATTTTACGGGAACTGGGTTTTCCGATTAACTTCAAAGTGGTTGGCACACATGATTTTCTCAAACCTAGAAAGATTTTTTCTTGTCCATATTTTTTCATATCATGACCCTATGAGTTTCTTAGAATATGATGAGATTTTATTTCGCTCCGTTCTGAACCGAATCAGACCCGATATGAACCGATTTTACGGGAACTGGATTTTCCGATTAACTTCAAAGTGGTTGGCACACATGAGTTTCTCAAACCTAGAAAGATTTTTTCTTGTCCATATTTTTTCATATCATGTCCCTATGAGTTTCTAGAATATGATGAGATTTTATTTCGCTCCGTTCTGAACCGAATCGGACCCGATATGACCCGATTTTACGGGAACTGGGTTTTCCGATTAACTTCAAAGTGGTTGGCACACATGATTTTCTCAAACCTAGAAAGATTTTTTCTTGTCCATATTTTTTCATATCATGTCCCTATGAGTTTCTAGAATATGATGAGATTTTATTTCTCTCCGTTCTGAACCGAATCGGACCCGATATGAACCGATTTTATGGGAACTGGGTTTTCCGATTAACTTCAAAGTGGTTGGCACACATGATTTTCTCAAACCTAGAAAGATTTTTTCTTGTCCATATTTTTTCATATCATGTCCCTATGAGTTTCTAGAATATGATGAGATTTTATTTACCTCCGTTCTGAACCGAATCGGACCCGATATGACCCGATTTTACGGGAACTGGGTTTTCCGATTAACTTCAAAGTGGTTGGCACACATGATTTTCTCAAACCTAGAAAGATTTTTTCTTGTCCATATTTTTTCATATCATGACCCTATGAGTTTCTAGAATATGATGAGATTTTATTTCGCTCCGTTCTGAACCGAATCGGACCCGATATGAACCGATTTTACGGGAACTGGGTTTTCTTGTAAACTTTAAATTGGGTAGGCACACATGATTTTCTCAAACCTAGAAAGATTTTTTCTTGTCCATATTTTTTCATATCATGACCCTATGAGTTTCTTAGAATATGATGAGATTTTATTTCGCTCCGTTCTGAACCGAATCATACCCGATATGAACCGATTTTACGGGAACTGGATTTTCCGATTAACTTCAAAGTGGTTGGCACACATGAGTTTCTCAAACCTAGAAAGATTTTTTCTTGTCCATATTTTTTCATATCATGTCCCTATGAGTTTCTAGAATATGATGAGATTTTATTTCGCTCCGTTCTGAACCGAATCGGACCCGATATGAACCGATTTTACGGGAACTGGGTTTTCCGATTAACTTCAAAGTGGTTGGCACACATGATTTTCTCAAACCTAGAAAGATTTTTTCTTGTCCATATTTTTTCATATCATGTCCCTATGAGTTTCTAGAATATGATGAGATTTTATTTCGCTCCGTTCTGAACCGAATCAGACCCGATATGAACCGATTTTACGGGAACTGGGTTTTCCGATTAACTTCAAAGTGGTTGGCACACATGATTTTCTCAAACCTAGAAAGATTTTTTCTTGTCCATATTTTTTCATATCATGTCCCTATGAGTTTCTAGAATAGTATGAGATTTTATTTCTCTTCATTCTGAACCGAATCGGACCCGATATGAACCAATTTTACGGGAACTGGGTTTTCCGATTAACTTCAAAGTGGTTGGCACACATGATTTTCTCAAACCTAGAAAGTTTTTTTCTTGTCCATATTTTTTCATATCATGTCCCTATGAGTTTCTAGAATATGATGAGATTTTATTTACCTCCGTTCTGAACCGAATCAGACCCGATATGAACCGATTTTACGGGAACTGGGTTTTCCGATTAACTTCAAAGTGGTTGGCACACATGATTTTCTCAAACCTAGAAAGATTTTTTCTTGTCCATATTTTTTCATATCATGTCCCTATGAGTTTCTAGAATAGTATGAGATTTTATTTCTCTCCGTTCTGAACCGAATCGGACCCGATATGAACCAATTTTACGGGAACTGGGTTTTCCGATTAACTTCAAAGTGGTTGGCACACATGATTTTCTCAAACCTAGAAAGATTTTTTCTTGTCCATATTTTTTCATATCATGTCCCTATGAGTTTCTAGAATATGATGAGATTTTATTTCTCTCCGTTCTGAACCGAATCGGACCCGATATGAACCGATTTTATGGGAACTTGGTTTTCCGATTAACTTCAAAGTGGTTGGCACACATGATTTTCTCAAACCTAGAAAGATTTTTTCTTTTCCATATTTTTTCATATCATGTCCCTATGAGTTTCTAGAATATGATGAGATTTTATTTACCTCCGTTCTGAACCGAATCGGACCCGATATGACCCGATTTTACGGGAACTGGGTTTTCCGATTAACTTCAAAGTGGTTGGCACACATGATTTTCTCAAACCTAGAAAGATTTTTTCTTGTCCATATTTTTTCATATCATGACCCTATGAGTTTCTAGAATATGATGAGATTTTATTTCGCTCCGTTCTGAACCGAATCGGACCCGATATGAACCGATTTTACGGGAACTGGGTTTTCTTGTAAACTTTAAATTGGGTAGGCACACATGATTTTCTCAAACCTAGAAAGATTTTTTCTTGTCCATATTTTTTCATATCATGACCCTATGAGTTTCTTAGAATATGATGAGATTTTATTTCGCTCCGTTCTGAACCGAATCAGACCCGATATGAACCGATTTTACGGGAACTGGATTTTCCGATTAACTTCAAAGTGGTTGGCACACATGAGTTTCTCAAACCTAGAAAGATTTTTTCTTGTCCATATTTTTTCATATCATGTCCCTATGAGTTTCTAGAATATGATGAGATTTTATTTCGCTCCGTTCTGAACCGAATCGGACCCGATATGACCCGATTTTACGGGAACTGGGTTTTCCGATTAACTTCAAAGTGGTTGGCACACATGATTTTCTCAAACCTAGAAAGATTTTTTCTTGTCCATATTTTTTCATATCATGTCCCTATGAGTTTCTAGAATATGATGAGATTTTATTTCTCTCCGTTCTGAACCGAATCGGACCCGATATGAACCGATTTTATGGGAACTGGGTTTTCCGATTAACTTCAAAGTGGTTGGCACACATGATTTTCTCAAACCTAGAAAGATTTTTTCTTGTCCATATTTTTTCATATCATGTCCCTATGAGTTTCTAGAATATGATGAGATTTTATTTACCTCCGTTCTGAACCGAATCAGACCCGATATGACCCGATTTTACGGGAACTGGGTTTTCCGATTAACTTCAAAGTGGTTGGCACACATGATTTTCTCAAACCTAGAAAGATTTTTTCTTGTCCATATTTTTTCATATCATGACCCTATGAGTTTCTAGAATATGATGAGATTTTATTTCGCTCCGTTCTGAACCGAATCGGACCCGATATGAACCGATTTTACGGGAACTGGGTTTTCTTGTAAACTTTAAATTGGGTAGGCACACATGATTTTCTCAAACCTAGAAAGATTTTTTCTTGTCCATATTTTTTCATATCATGACCCTATGAGTTTCTTAGAATATGATGAGATTTTATTTCGCTCCGTTCTGAACCGAATCAGACCCGATATGAACCGATTTTACGGGAACTGGATTTTCCGATTAACTTCAAAGTGGTTGGCACACATGAGTTTCTCAAACCTAGAAAGATTTTTTCTTGTCCATATTTTTTCATATCATGTCCCTATGAGTTTCTAGAATAGTATGAGATTTTATTTCTCTCCGTTCTGAACCGAATCGGACCCGATATGAACCAATTTTACGGGAACTGGGTTTTCCGATTAACTTCAAAGTGGTTGGCACACATGATTTTCTCAAACCTAGAAAGTTTTTTTCTTGTCCATATTTTTTCATATCATGTCCCTATGAGTTTCTAGAATATGATGAGATTTTATTTACCTCCGTTCTGAACCGAATCAGACCCGATATGAACCGATTTTACGGGAACTGGGTTTTCCGATTAACTTCAAAGTGGTTGGCACACATGATTTTCTCAAACCTAGAAAGATTTTTTCTTGTCCATATTTTTTCATATCATGTCCCTATGAGTTTCTAGAATAGTATGAGATTTTATTTCTCTCCGTTCTGAACCGAATCGGACCCGATATGAACCAATTTTACGGGAACTGGGTTTTCCGATTAACTTCAAAGTGGTTGGCACACATGATTTTCTCAAACCTAGAAAGATTTTTTCTTGTCCATATTTTTTCATATCATGACCCTATGAGTTTCTTAGAATATGATGAGATTTTATTTCGCTCCGTTCTGAACCGAATCAGACCCGATATGAACCGATTTTACGGGAACTGGATTTTCCGATTAACTTCAAAGTGGTTGGCACACATGAGTTTCTCAAACCTAGAAAGATTTTTTCTTGTCCATATTTTTTCATATCATGTCCCTATGAGTTTCTAGAATAGTATGAGATTTTATTTCTCTCCGTTCTGAACCGAATCGGACCCGATATGAACCAATTTTACGGGAACTGGGTTTTCCGATTAACTTCAAAGTGGTTGGCACACATGATTTTCTCAAACCTAGAAAGTTTTTTTCTTGTCCATATTTTTTCATATCATGTCCCTATGAGTTTCTAGAATATGATGAGATTTTATTTACCTCCGTTCTGAACCGAATCAGACCCGATATGAACCGATTTTACGGGAACTGGGTTTTCCGATTAACTTCAAAGTGGTTGGCACACATGATTTTCTCAAACCTAGAAAGATTTTTTCTTGTCCATATTTTTTCATATCATGTCCCTATGAGTTTCTAGAATAGTATGAGATTTTATTTCTCTCCGTTCTGAACCGAATCGGACCCGATATGAACCAATTTTACGGGAACTGGGTTTTCCGATTAACTTCAAAGTGGTTGGCACACATGATTTTCTCAAACCTAGAAAGATTTTTTCTTGTCCATATTTTTTCATATCATGACCCTATGAGTTTCTTAGAATATGATGAGATTTTATTTCGCTCCGTTCTGAACCGAATCAGACCCGATATGAACCGATTTTACGGGAACTGGATTTTCCGATTAACTTCAAAGTGGTTGGCACACATGAGTTTCTCAAACCTAGAAAGATTTTTTCTTGTCCATATTTTTTCATATCATGTCCCTATGAGTTTCTAGAATATGATGAGATTTTATTTCGCTCCGTTCTGAACCGAATCGGACCCGATATGACCCGATTTTACGGGAACTGGGTTTTCCGATTAACTTCAAAGTGGTTGGCACACATGATTTTCTCAAACCTAGAAAGATTTTTTCTTGTCCATATTTTTTCATATCATGTCCCTATGAGTTTCTAGAATATGATGAGATTTTATTTCTCTCCGTTCTGAACCGAATCGGACCCGATATGAACCGATTTTATGGGAACTGGGTTTTCCGATTAACTTCAAAGTGGTTGGCACACATGATTTTCTCAAACCTAGAAAGATTTTTTCTTGTCCATATTTTTTCATATCATGTCCCTATGAGTTTCTAGAATATGATGAGATTTTATTTACCTCCGTTCTGAACCGAATCGGACCCGATATGACCCGATTTTACGGGAACTGGGTTTTCCGATTAACTTCAAAGTGGTTGGCACACATGATTTTCTCAAACCTAGAAAGATTTTTTCTTGTCCATATTTTTTCATATCATGACCCTATGAGTTTCTAGAATATGATGAGATTTTATTTCGCTCCGTTCTGAACCGAATCGGACCCGATATGAACCGATTTTACGGGAACTGGGTTTTCTTGTAAACTTTAAATTGGGTAGGCACACATGATTTTCTCAAACCTAGAAAGATTTTTTCTTGTCCATATTTTTTCATATCATGACCCTATGAGTTTCTTAGAATATGATGAGATTTTATTTCGCTCCGTTCTGAACCGAATCAGACCCGATATGAACCGATTTTACGGGAACTGGATTTTCCGATTAACTTCAAAGTGGTTGGCACACATGAGTTTCTCAAACCTAGAAAGATTTTTTCTTGTCCATATTTTTTCATATCATGTCCCTATGAGTTTCTAGAATATGATGAGATTTTATTTCGCTCCGTTCTGAACCGAATCGGACCCGATATGAACCGATTTTACGGGAACTGGGTTTTCCGATTAACTTCAAAGTGGTTGGCACACATGATTTTCTCAAACCTAGAAAGATTTTTTCTTGTCCATATTTTTTCATATCATGTCCCTATGAGTTTCTAGAATATGATGAGATTTTATTTCGCTCCGTTCTGAACCGAATCAGACCCGATATGAACCGATTTTACGGGAACTGGGTTTTCCGATTAACTTCAAAGTGGTTGGCACACATGATTTTCTCAAACCTAGAAAGATTTTTTCTTGTCCATATTTTTTCATATCATGTCCCTATGAGTTTCTAGAATAGTATGAGATTTTATTTCTCTTCATTCTGAACCGAATCGGACCCGATATGAACCAATTTTACGGGAACTGGGTTTTCCGATTAACTTCAAAGTGGTTGGCACACATGATTTTCTCAAACCTAGAAAGTTTTTTTCTTGTCCATATTTTTTCATATCATGTCCCTATGAGTTTCTAGAATATGATGAGATTTTATTTACCTCCGTTCTGAACCGAATCAGACCCGATATGAACCGATTTTACGGGAACTGGGTTTTCCGATTAACTTCAAAGTGGTTGGCACACATGATTTTCTCAAACCTAGAAAGATTTTTTCTTGTCCATATTTTTTCATATCATGTCCCTATGAGTTTCTAGAATAGTATGAGATTTTATTTCTCTCCGTTTTGAACCGAATCGGACTCGATATGAACCAATTTTACGGGAACTGGGTTTTCCGATTAACTTCAAAGTGGTTGGCACACATGATTTTCTCAAACCTAGAAAGATTTTTTCTTGTCCATATTTTTTCATATCATGTCCCTATGAGTTTCTAGAATATGATGAGATTTTATTTCTCTCCGTTCTGAACCGAATCGGACCCGATATGAACCGATTTTATGGGAACTTGGTTTTCCGATTAACTTCAAAGTGGTTGGCACACATGATTTTCTCAAACCTAGAAAGATTTTTTCTTGTCCATATTTTTTCATATCATGTCCCTATGAGTTTCTAGAATATGATGAGATTTTATTTACCTCCGTTCTGAACCGAATCGGACCCGATATGACCCGATTTTACGGGAACTGGGTTTTCCGATTAACTTCAAAGTGGTTGGCACACATGATTTTCTCAAACCTAGAAAGATTTTTTCTTGTCCATATTTTTTCATATCATGACCCTATGAGTTTCTAGAATATGATGAGATTTTATTTCGCTCCGTTCTGAACCGAATCGGACCCGATATGAACCGATTTTACGGGAACTGGGTTTTCTTGTAAACTTTAAATTGGGTAGGCACACATGATTTTCTCAAACCTAGAAAGATTTTTTCTTGTCCATATTTTTTCATATCATGACCCTATGAGTTTCTTAGAATATGATGAGATTTTATTTCGCTCCGTTCTGAACCGAATCAGACCCGATATGAACCGATTTTACGGGAACTGGATTTTCCGATTAACTTCAAAGTGGTTGGCACACATGAGTTTCTCAAACCTAGAAAGATTTTTTCTTGTCCATATTTTTTCATATCATGTCCCTATGAGTTTCTAGAATATGATGAGATTTTATTTCGCTCCGTTCTGAACCGAATCGGACCCGATATGACCCGATTTTACGGGAACTGGGTTTTCCGATTAACTTCAAAGTGGTTGGCACACATGATTTTCTCAAACCTAGAAAGATTTTTTCTTGTCCATATTTTTTCATATCATGTCCCTATGAGTTTCTAGAATATGATGAGATTTTATTTCTCTCCGTTCTGAACCGAATCGGACCCGATATGAACCGATTTTATGGGAACTGGGTTTTCCGATTAACTTCAAAGTGGTTGGCACACATGATTTTCTCAAACCTAGAAAGATTTTTTCTTGTCCATATTTTTTCATATCATGTCCCTATGAGTTTCTAGAATATGATGAGATTTTATTTACCTCCGTTCTGAACCGAATCGGACCCGATATGACCCGATTTTACGGGAACTGGGTTTTCCGATTAACTTCAAAGTGGTTGGCACACATGATTTTCTCAAACCTAGAAAGATTTTTTCTTGTCCATATTTTTTCATATCATGACCCTATGAGTTTCTAGAATATGATGAGATTTTATTTCGCTCCGTTCTGAACCGAATCGGACCCGATATGAACCGATTTTACGGGAACTGGGTTTTCTTGTAAACTTTAAATTGGGTAGGCACACATGATTTTCTCAAACCTAGAAAGATTTTTTCTTGTCCATATTTTTTCATATCATGACCCTATGAGTTTCTTAGAATATGATGAGATTTTATTTCGCTCCGTTCTGAACCGAATCAGACCCGATATGAACCGATTTTACGGGAACTGGATTTTCCGATTAACTTCAAAGTGGTTGGCACACATGAGTTTCTCAAACCTAGAAAGATTTTTTCTTGTCCATATTTTTTCATATCATGTCCCTATGAGTTTCTAGAATATGATGAGATTTTATTTCGCTCCGTTCTGAACCGAATCGGACCCGATATGAACCGATTTTACGGGAACTGGGTTTTCCGATTAACTTCAAAGTGGTTGGCACACATGATTTTCTCAAACCTAGAAAGATTTTTTCTTGTCCATATTTTTTCATATCATGTCCCTATGAGTTTCTAGAATATGATGAGATTTTATTTCGCTCCGTTCTGAACCGAATCAGACCCGATATGAACCGATTTTACGGGAACTGGGTTTTCCGATTAACTTCAAAGTGGTTGGCACACATGATTTTCTCAAACCTAGAAAGATTTTTTCTTGTCCATATTTTTTCATATCATGTCCCTATGAGTTTCTAGAATAGTATGAGATTTTATTTCTCTTCATTCTGAACCGAATCGGACCCGATATGAACCAATTTTACGGGAACTGGGTTTTCCGATTAACTTCAAAGTGGTTGGCACACATGATTTTCTCAAACCTAGAAAGTTTTTTTCTTGTCCATATTTTTTCATATCATGTCCCTATGAGTTTCTAGAATATGATGAGATTTTATTTACCTCCGTTCTGAACCGAATCAGACCCGATATGAACCGATTTTACGGGAACTGGGTTTTCCGATTAACTTCAAAGTGGTTGGCACACATGATTTTCTCAAACCTAGAAAGATTTTTTCTTGTCCATATTTTTTCATATCATGTCCCTATGAGTTTCTAGAATAGTATGAGATTTTATTTCTCTTCATTCTGAACCGAATCGGACCCGATATGAACCAATTTTACGGGAACTGGGTTTTCCGATTAACTTCAAAGTGGTTGGCACACATGATTTTCTCAAACCTAGAAAGTTTTTTTCTTGTCCATATTTTTTCATATCATGTCCCTATGAGTTTCTAGAATATGATGAGATTTTATTTACCTCCGTTCTGAACCGAATCAGACCCGATATGAACCGATTTTACGGGAACTGGGTTTTCCGATTAACTTCAAAGTGGTTGGCACACATGATTTTCTCAAACCTAGAAAGATTTTTTCTTGTCCATATTTTTTCATATCATGTCCCTATGAGTTTCTAGAATAGTATGAGATTTTATTTCTCTCCGTTCTGAACCGAATCGGACCCGATATGAACCAATTTTACGGGAACTGGGTTTTCCGATTAACTTCAAAGTGGTTGGCACACATGATTTTCTCAAACCTAGAAAGATTTTTTCTTGTCCATATTTTTTCATATCATGACCCTATGAGTTTCTTAGAATATGATGAGATTTTATTTCGCTCCGTTCTGAACCGAATCAGACCCGATATGAACCGATTTTACGGGAACTGGATTTTCCGATTAACTTCAAAGTGGTTGGCACACATGAGTTTCTCAAACCTAGAAAGATTTTTTCTTGTCCATATTTTTTCATATCATGTCCCTATGAGTTTCTAGAATATGATGAGATTTTATTTCGCTCCGTTCTGAACCGAATCGGACCCGATATGACCCGATTTTACGGGAACTGGGTTTTCCGATTAACTTCAAAGTGGTTGGCACACATGATTTTCTCAAACCTAGAAAGATTTTTTCTTGTCCATATTTTTTCATATCATGTCCCTATGAGTTTCTAGAATATGATGAGATTTTATTTCTCTCCGTTCTGAACCGAATCGGACCCGATATGAACCGATTTTATGGGAACTGGGTTTTCCGATTAACTTCAAAGTGGTTGGCACACATGATTTTCTCAAACCTAGAAAGATTTTTTCTTGTCCATATTTTTTCATATCATGTCCCTATGAGTTTCTAGAATATGATGAGATTTTATTTACCTCCGTTCTGAACCGAATCGGACCCGATATGACCCGATTTTACGGGAACTGGGTTTTCCGATTAACTTCAAAGTGGTTGGCACACATGATTTTCTCAAACCTAGAAAGATTTTTTCTTGTCCATATTTTTTCATATCATGACCCTATGAGTTTCTAGAATATGATGAGATTTTATTTCGCTCCGTTCTGAACCGAATCGGACCCGATATGAACCGATTTTACGGGAACTGGGTTTTCTTGTAAACTTTAAATTGGGTAGGCACACATGATTTTCTCAAACCTAGAAAGATTTTTTCTTGTCCATATTTTTTCATATCATGACCCTATGAGTTTCTTAGAATATGATGAGATTTTATTTCGCTCCGTTCTGAACCGAATCAGACCCGATATGAACCGATTTTACGGGAACTGGATTTTCCGATTAACTTCAAAGTGGTTGGCACACATGAGTTTCTCAAACCTAGAAAGATTTTTTCTTGTCCATATTTTTTCATATCATGTCCCTATGAGTTTCTAGAATATGATGAGATTTTATTTCGCTCCGTTCTGAACCGAATCGGACCCGATATGAACCGATTTTACGGGAACTGGGTTTTCCGATTAACTTCAAAGTGGTTGGCACACATGATTTTCTCAAACCTAGAAAGATTTTTTCTTGTCCATATTTTTTCATATCATGTCCCTATGAGTTTCTAGAATATGATGAGATTTTATTTCGCTCCGTTCTGAACCGAATCAGACCCGATATGAACCGATTTTACGGGAACTGGGTTTTCCGATTAACTTCAAAGTGGTTGGCACACATGATTTTCTCAAACCTAGAAAGATTTTTTCTTGTCCATATTTTTTCATATCATGTCCCTATGAGTTTCTAGAATAGTATGAGATTTTATTTCTCTTCATTCTGAACCGAATCGGACCCGATATGAACCAATTTTACGGGAACTGGGTTTTCCGATTAACTTCAAAGTGGTTGGCACACATGATTTTCTCAAACCTAGAAAGTTTTTTTCTTGTCCATATTTTTTCATATCATGTCCCTATGAGTTTCTAGAATATGATGAGATTTTATTTACCTCCGTTCTGAACCGAATCAGACCCGATATGAACCGATTTTACGGGAACTGGGTTTTCCGATTAACTTCAAAGTGGTTGGCACACATGATTTTCTCAAACCTAGAAAGATTTTTTCTTGTCCATATTTTTTCATATCATGTCCCTATGAGTTTCTAGAATAGTATGAGATTTTATTTCTCTTCATTCTGAACCGAATCGGACCCGATATGAACCAATTTTACGGGAACTGGGTTTTCCGATTAACTTCAAAGTGGTTGGCACACATGATTTTCTCAAACCTAGAAAGTTTTTTTCTTGTCCATATTTTTTCATATCATGTCCCTATGAGTTTCTAGAATATGATGAGATTTTATTTACCTCCGTTCTGAACCGAATCAGACCCGATATGAACCGATTTTACGGGAACTGGGTTTTCCGATTAACTTCAAAGTGGTTGGCACACATGATTTTCTCAAACCTAGAAAGATTTTTTCTTGTCCATATTTTTTCATATCATGTCCCTATGAGTTTCTAGAATAGTATGAGATTTTATTTCTCTCCGTTCTGAACCGAATCGGACCCGATATGAACCAATTTTACGGGAACTGGGTTTTCCGATTAACTTCAAAGTGGTTGGCACACATGATTTTCTCAAACCTAGAAAGATTTTTTCTTGTCCATATTTTTTCATATCATGACCCTATGAGTTTCTTAGAATATGATGAGATTTTATTTCGCTCCGTTCTGAACCGAATCAGACCCGATATGAACCGATTTTACGGGAACTGGATTTTCCGATTAACTTCAAAGTGGTTGGCACACATGAGTTTCTCAAACCTAGAAAGATTTTTTCTTGTCCATATTTTTTCATATCATGTCCCTATGAGTTTCTAGAATATGATGAGATTTTATTTCGCTCCGTTCTGAACCGAATCGGACCCGATATGACCCGATTTTACGGGAACTGGGTTTTCCGATTAACTTCAAAGTGGTTGGCACACATGATTTTCTCAAACCTAGAAAGATTTTTTCTTGTCCATATTTTTTCATATCATGTCCCTATGAGTTTCTAGAATATGATGAGATTTTATTTCTCTCCGTTCTGAACCGAATCGGACCCGATATGAACCGATTTTATGGGAACTGGGTTTTCCGATTAACTTCAAAGTGGTTGGCACACATGATTTTCTCAAACCTAGAAAGATTTTTTCTTGTCCATATTTTTTCATATCATGTCCCTATGAGTTTCTAGAATATGATGAGATTTTATTTACCTCCGTTCTGAACCGAATCGGACCCGATATGACCCGATTTTACGGGAACTGGGTTTTCCGATTAACTTCAAAGTGGTTGGCACACATGATTTTCTCAAACCTAGAAAGATTTTTTCTTGTCCATATTTTTTCATATCATGACCCTATGAGTTTCTAGAATATGATGAGATTTTATTTCGCTCCGTTCTGAACCGAATCGGACCCGATATGAACCGATTTTACGGGAACTGGGTTTTCTTGTAAACTTTAAATTGGGTAGGCACACATGATTTTCTCAAACCTAGAAAGATTTTTTCTTGTCCATATTTTTTCATATCATGACCCTATGAGTTTCTTAGAATATGATGAGATTTTATTTCGCTCCGTTCTGAACCGAATCAGACCCGATATGAACCGATTTTACGGGAACTGGATTTTCCGATTAACTTCAAAGTGGTTGGCACACATGAGTTTCTCAAACCTAGAAAGATTTTTTCTTGTCCATATTTTTTCATATCATGTCCCTATGAGTTTCTAGAATATGATGAGATTTTATTTCGCTCCGTTCTGAACCGAATCGGACCCGATATGAACCGATTTTACGGGAACTGGGTTTTCCGATTAACTTCAAAGTGGTTGGCACACATGATTTTCTCAAACCTAGAAAGATTTTTTCTTGTCCATATTTTTTCATATCATGTCCCTATGAGTTTCTAGAATATGATGAGATTTTATTTCGCTCCGTTCTGAACCGAATCAGACCCGATATGAACCGATTTTACGGGAACTGGGTTTTCCGATTAACTTCAAAGTGGTTGGCACACATGATTTTCTCAAACCTAGAAAGATTTTTTCTTGTCCATATTTTTTCATATCATGTCCCTATGAGTTTCTAGAATAGTATGAGATTTTATTTCTCTTCATTCTGAACCGAATCGGACCCGATATGAACCAATTTTACGGGAACTGGGTTTTCCGATTAACTTCAAAGTGGTTGGCACACATGATTTTCTCAAACCTAGAAAGATTTTTTCTTGTCCATATTTTTTCATATCATGTCCCTATGAGTTTCTAGAATAGTATGAGATTTTATTTCTCTTCATTCTGAACCGAATCGGACCCGATATGAACCAATTTTACGGGAACTGGGTTTTCCGATTAACTTCAAAGTGGTTGGCACACATGATTTTCTCAAACCTAGAAAGTTTTTTTCTTGTCCATATTTTTTCATATCATGTCCCTATGAGTTTCTAGAATATGATGAGATTTTATTTCGCTCCGTTCTGAACCGAATCAGACCCGATATGAACCGATTTTACGGGAACTGGGTTTTCCGATTAACTTCAAAGTGGTTGGCACACATGATTTTCTCAAACCTAGAAAGATTTTTTCTTGTCCATATTTTTTCATATCATGTCCCTATGAGTTTCTAGAATAGTATGAGATTTTATTTCTCTTCATTCTGAACCGAATCGGACCCGATATGAACCAATTTTACGGGAACTGGGTTTTCCGATTAACTTCAAAGTGGTTGGCACACATGATTTTCTCAAACCTAGAAAGTTTTTTTCTTGTCCATATTTTTTCATATCATGTCCCTATGAGTTTCTAGAATATGATGAGATTTTATTTCGCTCCGTTCTGAACCGAATCGGACCCGATATGAACCGATTTTACGGGAACTGGGTTTTCTTGTAAACTTTAAATTGGGTAGGCACACATGATTTTCTCAAACCTAGAAAGATTTTTTCTTGTCCATATTTTTTCATATCATGACCCTATGAGTTTCTTAGAATATGATGAGATTTTATTTCGCTCCGTTCTGAACCGAATCAGACCCGATATGAACCGATTTTACGGGAACTGGATTTTCCGATTAACTTCAAAGTGGTTGGCACACATGAGTTTCTCAAACCTAGAAAGATTTTTTCTTGTCCATATTTTTTCATATCATGTCCCTATGAGTTTCTAGAATATGATGAGATTTTATTTCGCTCCGTTCTGAACCGAATCGGACCCGATATGAACCGATTTTACGGGAACTGGGTTTTCCGATTAACTTCAAAGTGGTTGGCACACATGATTTTCTCAAACCTAGAAAGATTTTTTCTTGTCCATATTTTTTCATATCATGTCCCTATGAGTTTCTAGAATATGATGAGATTTTATTTCGCTCCGTTCTGAACCGAATCAGACCCGATATGAACCGATTTTACGGGAACTGGGTTTTCCGATTAACTTCAAAGTGGTTGGCACACATGATTTTCTCAAACCTAGAAAGATTTTTTCTTGTCCATATTTTTTCATATCATGTCCCTATGAGTTTCTAGAATAGTATGAGATTTTATTTCTCTTCATTCTGAACCGAATCGGACCCGATATGAACCAATTTTACGGGAACTGGGTTTTCCGATTAACTTCAAAGTGGTTGGCACACATGATTTTCTCAAACCTAGAAAGTTTTTTTCTTGTCCATATTTTTTCATATCATGTCCCTATGAGTTTCTAGAATATGATGAGATTTTATTTACCTCCGTTCTGAACCGAATCAGACCCGATATGAACCGATTTTACGGGAACTGGGTTTTCCGATTAACTTCAAAGTGGTTGGCACACATGATTTTCTCAAACCTAGAAAGATTTTTTCTTGTCCATATTTTTTCATATCATGTCCCTATGAGTTTCTAGAATAGTATGAGATTTTATTTCTCTCCGTTCTGAACCGAATCGGACCCGATATGAACCAATTTTACGGGAACTGGGTTTTCCGATTAACTTCAAAGTGGTTGGCACACATGATTTTCTCAAACCTAGAAAGATTTTTTCTTGTCCATATTTTTTCATATCATGTCCCTATGAGTTTCTAGAATATGATGAGATTTTATTTCTCTCCGTTCTGAACCGAATCGGACCCGATATGAACCGATTTTATGGGAACTGGGTTTTCTTGTAAACTTTAAATTGGGTAGGCACACATGATTTTCTCAAACCTAGAAAGATTTTTTCTTGTCCATATTTTTTCATATCATGACCCTATGAGTTTCTAGAATATGATGAGATTTTATTTCGCTCCGTTCTGAACCGAATCGGACCCGATATGAACCGATTTTACGGGAACTGGGTTTTCTTGTAAACTTTAAATTGGGTAGGCACACATGATTTTCTCAAACCTAGAAAGATTTTTTCTTGTCCATATTTTTTCATATCATGACCCTATGAGTTTCTTAGAATATGATGAGATTTTATTTCGCTCCGTTCTGAACCGAATCAGACCCGATATGAACCGATTTTACGGGAACTGGATTTTCCGATTAACTTCAAAGTGGTTGGCACACATGAGTTTCTCAAACCTAGAAAGATTTTTTCTTGTCCATATTTTTTCATATCATGTCCCTATGAGTTTCTAGAATATGATGAGATTTTATTTCGCTCCGTTCTGAACCGAATCGGACCCGATATGAACCGATTTTACGGGAACTGGGTTTTCCGATTAACTTCAAAGTGGTTGGCACACATGATTTTCTCAAACCTAGAAAGATTTTTTCTTGTCCATATTTTTTCATATCATGTCCCTATGAGTTTCTAGAATATGATGAGATTTTATTTCGCTCCGTTCTGAACCGAATCAGACCCGATATGAACCGATTTTACGGGAACTGGGTTTTCCGATTAACTTCAAAGTGGTTGGCACACATGATTTTCTCAAACCTAGAAAGATTTTTTCTTGTCCATATTTTTTCATATCATGACCCTATGAGTTTCTAGAATATGATGAGATTTTATTTCGCTCCGTTCTGAACCGAATCGGACCCGATATGAACCGATTTTACGGGAACTGGGTTTTCTTGTAAACTTTAAATTGGGTAGGCACACATGATTTTCTCAAACCTAGAAAGATTTTTTCTTGTCCATATTTTTTCATATCATGACCCTATGAGTTTCTTAGAATATGATGAGATTTTATTTCGCTCCGTTCTGAACCGAATCAGACCCGATATGAACCGATTTTACGGGAACTGGATTTTCCGATTAACTTCAAAGTGGTTGGCACACATGAGTTTCTCAAACCTAGAAAGATTTTTTCTTGTCCATATTTTTTCATATCATGTCCCTATGAGTTTCTAGAATATGATGAGATTTTATTTCGCTCCGTTCTGAACCGAATCGGACCCGATATGAACCGATTTTACGGGAACTGGGTTTTCCGATTAACTTCAAAGTGGTTGGCACACATGATTTTCTCAAACCTAGAAAGATTTTTTCTTGTCCATATTTTTTCATATCATGTCCCTATGAGTTTCTAGAATATGATGAGATTTTATTTCGCTCCGTTCTGAACCGAATCAGACCCGATATGAACCGATTTTACGGGAACTGGGTTTTCCGATTAACTTCAAAGTGGTTGGCACACATGATTTTCTCAAACCTAGAAAGATTTTTTCTTGTCCATATTTTTTCATATCATGTCCCTATGAGTTTCTAGAATAGTATGAGATTTTATTTCTCTTCATTCTGAACCGAATCGGACCCGATATGAACCAATTTTACGGGAACTGGGTTTTCCGATTAACTTCAAAGTGGTTGGCACACATGATTTTCTCAAACCTAGAAAGATTTTTTCTTGTCCATATTTTTTCATATCATGTCCCTATGAGTTTCTAGAATAGTATGAGATTTTATTTCTCTTCATTCTGAACCGAATCGGACCCGATATGAACCAATTTTACGGGAACTGGGTTTTCCGATTAACTTCAAAGTGGTTGGCACACATGATTTTCTCAAACCTAGAAAGTTTTTTTCTTGTCCATATTTTTTCATATCATGTCCCTATGAGTTTCTAGAATATGATGAGATTTTATTTCGCTCCGTTCTGAACCGAATCAGACCCGATATGAACCGATTTTACGGGAACTGGGTTTTCCGATTAACTTCAAAGTGGTTGGCACACATGATTTTCTCAAACCTAGAAAGATTTTTTCTTGTCCATATTTTTTCATATCATGTCCCTATGAGTTTCTAGAATAGTATGAGATTTTATTTCTCTTCATTCTGAACCGAATCGGACCCGATATGAACCAATTTTACGGGAACTGGGTTTTCCGATTAACTTCAAAGTGGTTGGCACACATGATTTTCTCAAACCTAGAAAGTTTTTTTCTTGTCCATATTTTTTCATATCATGTCCCTATGAGTTTCTAGAATATGATGAGATTTTATTTCGCTCCGTTCTGAACCGAATCGGACCCGATATGAACCGATTTTACGGGAACTGGGTTTTCTTGTAAACTTTAAATTGGGTAGGCACACATGATTTTCTCAAACCTAGAAAGATTTTTTCTTGTCCATATTTTTTCATATCATGACCCTATGAGTTTCTTAGAATATGATGAGATTTTATTTCGCTCCGTTCTGAACCGAATCAGACCCGATATGAACCGATTTTACGGGAACTGGATTTTCCGATTAACTTCAAAGTGGTTGGCACAAATGAGTTTCTCAAACCTAGAAAGATTTTTTCTTGTCCATATTTTTTCATATCATGTCCCTATGAGTTTCTAGAATATGATGAGATTTTATTTCGCTCCGTTCTGAACCGAATCGGACCCGATATGAACCGATTTTACGGGAACTGGGTTTTCCGATTAACTTCAAAGTGGTTGGCACACATGATTTTCTCAAACCTAGAAAGATTTTTTCTTGTCCATATTTTTTCATATCATGTCCCTATGAGTTTCTAGAATATGATGAGATTTTATTTCGCTCCGTTCTGAACCGAATCAGACCCGATATGAACCGATTTTACGGGAACTGGGTTTTCCGATTAACTTCAAAGTGGTTGGCACACATGATTTTCTCAAACCTAGAAAGATTTTTTCTTGTCCATATTTTTTCATATCATGTCCCTATGAGTTTCTAGAATAGTATGAGATTTTATTTCTCTTCATTCTGAACCGAATCGGACCCGATATGAACCAATTTTACGGGAACTAGGTTTTCCGATTAACTTCAAAGTGGTTGGCACACATGATTTTCTCAAACCTAGAAAGTTTTTTTCTTGTCCATATTTTTTCATATCATGTCCCTATGAGTTTCTAGAATATGATGAGATTTTATTTACCTCCGTTCTGAACCGAATCAGACCCGATATGAACCGATTTTACGGGAACTGGGTTTTCCGATTAACTTCAAAGTGGTTGGCACACATGATTTTCTCAAACCTAGAAAGATTTTTTCTTGTCCATATTTTTTCATATCATGTCCCTATGAGTTTCTAGAATAGTATGAGATTTTATTTCTCTCCGTTCTGAACCGAATCGGACCCGATATGAACCAATTTTACGGGAACTGGGTTTTCCGATTAACTTCAAAGTGGTTGGCACACATGATTTTCTCAAACCTAGAAAGATTTTTTCTTGTCCATATTTTTTCATATCATGTCCCTATGAGTTTCTAGAATATGATGAGATTTTATTTCTCTCCGTTCTGAACCGAATCGGACCCGATATGAACCGATTTTATGGGAACTGGGTTTTCCGATTAACTTCAAAGTGGTTGGCACACATGATTTTCTCAAACCTAGAAAGATTTTTTCTTGTCCATATTTTTTCATATCATGTCCCTATGAGTTTCTAGAATATGATGAGATTTTATTTACCTCCGTTCTGAACCGAATCGGACCCGATATGACCCGATTTTACGGGAACTGGGTTTTCCGATTAACTTCAAAGTGGTTGGCACACATGATTTTCTCAAACCTAGAAAGATTTTTTCTTGTCCATATTTTTTCATATCATGACCCTATGAGTTTCTAGAATATGATGAGATTTTATTTCGCTCCGTTCTGAACCGAATCGGACCCGATATGAACCGATTTTACGGGAACTGGGTTTTCTTGTAAACTTTAAATTGGGTAGGCACACATGATTTTCTCAAACCTAGAAAGATTTTTTCTTGTCCATATTTTTTCATATCATGACCCTATGAGTTTCTTAGAATATGATGAGATTTTATTTCGCTCCGTTCTGAACCGAATCAGACCCGATATGAACCGATTTTACGGGAACTGGATTTTCCGATTAACTTCAAAGTGGTTGGCACACATGAGTTTCTCAAACCTAGAAAGATTTTTTCTTGTCCATATTTTTTCATATCATGTCCCTATGAGTTTCTAGAATATGATGAGATTTTATTTCGCTCCGTTCTGAACCGAATCGGACCCGATATGACCCGATTTTACGGGAACTGGGTTTTCCGATTAACTTCAAAGTGGTTGGCACACATGATTTTCTCAAACCTAGAAAGATTTTTTCTTGTCCATATTTTTTCATATCATGTCCCTATGAGTTTCTAGAATATGATGAGATTTTATTTCGCTCCGTTCTGAACCGAATCGGACCCGATATGAACCGATTTTATGGGAACTGGGTTTTCCGATTAACTTCAAAGTGGTTGGCACACATGATTTTCTCAAACCTAGAAAGATTTTTTCTTGTCCATATTTTTTCATATCATGTCCCTATGAGTTTCTAGAATAGTATGAGATTTTATTTCTCTTCATTCTGAACCGAATCGGACCCGATATGAACCAATTTTACGGGAACTGGGTTTTCCGATTAACTTCAAAGTGGTTGGCACACATGATTTTCTCAAACCTAGAAAGATTTTTTCTTGTCCATATTTTTTCATATCATGACCCTATGAGTTTCTAGAATATGATGAGATTTTATTTCGCTCCGTTCTGAACCGAATCGGACCCGATATGACCCGATTTTACGGGAACTGGGTTTTCCGATTAACTTCAAAGTGGTTGGCACACATGATTTTCTCAAACCTAGAAAGTTTTTTTCTTGTCCATATTTTTTCATATCATGTCCCTATGAGTTTCTAGAATATGATGAGATTTTATTTCGCTCCGTTCTGAACCGAATCGGACCCGATATGAACCGATTTTACGGGAACTGGGTTTTCTTGTAAACTTTAAATTGGGTAGGCACACATGATTTTCTCAAACCTAGAAAGATTTTTTCTTGTCCATATTTTTTCATATCATGACCCTATGAGTTTCTTAGAATATGATGAGATTTTATTTCGCTCCGTTCTGAACCGAATCAGACCCGATATGAACCGATTTTACGGGAACTGGATTTTCCGATTAACTTCAAAGTGGTTGGCACACATGAGTTTCTCAAACCTAGAAAGATTTTTTCTTGTCCATATTTTTTCATATCATGTCCCTATGAGTTTCTAGAATATGATGAGATTTTATTTCGCTCCGTTCTGAACCGAATCGGACCCGATATGAACCGATTTTACGGGAACTGGGTTTTCCGATTAACTTCAAAGTGGTTGGCACACATGATTTTCTCAAACCTAGAAAGATTTTTTCTTGTCCATATTTTTTCATATCATGTCCCTATGAGTTTCTAGAATATGATGAGATTTTATTTCGCTCCGTTCTGAACCGAATCAGACCCGATATGAACCGATTTTACGGGAACTGGGTTTTCCGATTAACTTCAAAGTGGTTGGCACACATGATTTTCTCAAACCTAGAAAGATTTTTTCTTGTCCATATTTTTTCATATCATGTCCCTATGAGTTTCTAGAATAGTATGAGATTTTATTTCTCTTCATTCTGAACCGAATCGGACCCGATATGAACCAATTTTACGGGAACTGGGTTTTCCGATTAACTTCAAAGTGGTTGGCACACATGATTTTCTCAAACCTAGAAAGTTTTTTTCTTGTCCATATTTTTTCATATCATGTCCCTATGAGTTTCTAGAATATGATGAGATTTTATTTACCTCCGTTCTGAACCGAATCAGACCCGATATGAACCGATTTTACGGGAACTGGGTTTTCCGATTAACTTCAAAGTGGTTGGCACACATGATTTTCTCAAACCTAGAAAGATTTTTTCTTGTCCATATTTTTTCATATCATGTCCCTATGAGTTTCTAGAATAGTATGAGATTTTATTTCTCTCCGTTCTGAACCGAATCGGACCCGATATGAACCAATTTTACGGGAACTGGGTTTTCCGATTAACTTCAAAGTGGTTGGCACACATGATTTTCTCAAACCTAGAAAGATTTTTTCTTGTCCATATTTTTTCATATCATGTCCCTATGAGTTTCTAGAATATGATGAGATTTTATTTCTCTCCGTTCTGAACCGAATCGGACCCGATATGAACCGATTTTATGGGAACTGGGTTTTCCGATTAACTTCAAAGTGGTTGGCACACATGATTTTCTCAAACCTAGAAAGATTTTTTCTTGTCCATATTTTTTCATATCATGTCCCTATGAGTTTCTAGAATATGATGAGATTTTATTTACCTCCGTTCTGAACCGAATCGGACCCGATATGACCCGATTTTACGGGAACTGGGTTTTCCGATTAACTTCAAAGTGGTTGGCACACATGATTTTCTCAAACCTAGAAAGATTTTTTCTTGTCCATATTTTTTCATATCATGACCCTATGAGTTTCTAGAATATGATGAGATTTTATTTCGCTCCGTTCTGAACCGAATCGGACCCGATATGAACCGATTTTACGGGAACTGGGTTTTCTTGTAAACTTTAAATTGGGTAGGCACACATGATTTTCTCAAACCTAGAAAGATTTTTTCTTGTCCATATTTTTTCATATCATGACCCTATGAGTTTCTTAGAATATGATGAGATTTTATTTCGCTCCGTTCTGAACCGAATCAGACCCGATATGAACCGATTTTACGGGAACTGGATTTTCCGATTAACTTCAAAGTGGTTGGCACACATGAGTTTCTCAAACCTAGAAAGATTTTTTCTTGTCCATATTTTTTCATATCATGTCCCTATGAGTTTCTAGAATATGATGAGATTTTATTTCGCTCCGTTCTGAACCGAATCGGACCCGATATGACCCGATTTTACGGGAACTGGGTTTTCCGATTAACTTCAAAGTGGTTGGCACACATGATTTTCTCAAACCTAGAAAGATTTTTTCTTGTCCATATTTTTTCATATCATGTCCCTATGAGTTTCTAGAATATGATGAGATTTTATTTCGCTCCGTTCTGAACCGAATCGGACCCGATATGAACCGATTTTATGGGAACTGGGTTTTCCGATTAACTTCAAAGTGGTTGGCACACATGATTTTCTCAAACCTGGAAAGATTTTTTCTTGTCCATATTTTTTCATATCATGTCCCTATGAGTTTCTAGAATAGTATGAGATTTTATTTCTCTTCATTCTGAACCGAATCGGACCCGATATGAACCAATTTTACGGGAACTGGGTTTTCCGATTAACTTCAAAGTGGTTGGCACACATGATTTTCTCAAACCTAGAAAGATTTTTTCTTGTCCATATTTTTTCATATCATGACCCTATGAGTTTCTAGAATATGATGAGATTTTATTTCGCTCCGTTCTGAACCGAATCGGACCCGATATGACCCGATTTTACGGGAACTGGGTTTTCCGATTAACTTCAAAGTGGTTGGCACACATGATTTTCTCAAACCTAGAAAGATTTTTTCTTGTCCATATTTTTTCATATCATGTCCCTATGAGTTTCTAGAATATGATGAGATTTTATTTCGCTCCGTTCTGAACCGAATCGGACCCGATATGAACCGATTTTATGGGAACTGGGTTTTCCGATTAACTTCAAAGTGGTTGGCACACATGATTTTCTCAAACCTAGAAAGATTTTTTCTTGTCCATATTTTTTCATATCATGTCCCTATGAGTTTCTAGAATATGATGAGATTTTATTTCGCTCCGTTCTGAACCGAATCAGACCCGATATGAACCGATTTTACGGGAACTGGGTTTTCCGATTAACTTCAAAGTGGTTGGCACACATGATTTTCTCAAACCTAGAAAGATTTTTTCTTGTCCATATTTTTTCATATCATGTCCCTATGAGTTTCTAGAATAGTATGAGATTTTATTTCTCTTCATTCTGAACCGAATCGGACCCGATATGAACCAATTTTACGGGAACTGGGTTTTCCGATTAACTTCAAAGTGGTTGGCACACATGATTTTCTCAAACCTAGAAAGTTTTTTTCTTGTCCATATTTTTTCATATCATGTCCCTATGAGTTTCTAGAATATGATGAGATTTTATTTCGCTCCGTTCTGAACCGAATCGGACCCGATATGAACCGATTTTACGGGAACTGGGTTTTCTTGTAAACTTTAAATTGGGTAGGCACACATGATTTTCTCAAACCTAGAAAGATTTTTTCTTGTCCATATTTTTTCATATCATGACCCTATGAGTTTCTTAGAATATGATGAGATTTTATTTCGCTCCGTTCTGAACCGAATCAGACCCGATATGAACCGATTTTACGGGAACTGGATTTTCCGATTAACTTCAAAGTGGTTGGCACACATGAGTTTCTCAAACCTAGAAAGATTTTTTCTTGTCCATATTTTTTCATATCATGTCCCTATGAGTTTCTAGAATATGATGAGATTTTATTTCGCTCCGTTCTGAACCGAATCGGACCCGATATGAACCGATTTTACGGGAACTGGGTTTTCCGATTAACTTCAAAGTGGTTGGCACACATGATTTTCTCAAACCTAGAAAGATTTTTTCTTGTCCATATTTTTTCATATCATGTCCCTATGAGTTTCTAGAATATGATGAGATTTTATTTCGCTCCGTTCTGAACCGAATCAGACCCGATATGAACCGATTTTACGGGAACTGGGTTTTCCGATTAACTTCAAAGTGGTTGGCACACATGATTTTCTCAAACCTAGAAAGATTTTTTCTTGTCCATATTTTTTCATATCATGTCCCTATGAGTTTCTAGAATAGTATGAGATTTTATTTCTCTTCATTCTGAACCGAATCGGACCCGATATGAACCAATTTTACGGGAACTGGGTTTTCCGATTAACTTCAAAGTGGTTGGCACACATGATTTTCTCAAACCTAGAAAGTTTTTTTCTTGTCCATATTTTTTCATATCATGTCCCTATGAGTTTCTAGAATATGATGAGATTTTATTTACCTCCGTTCTGAACCGAATCAGACCCGATATGAACCGATTTTACGGGAACTGGGTTTTCCGATTAACTTCAAAGTGGTTGGCACACATGATTTTCTCAAACCTAGAAAGATTTTTTCTTGTCCATATTTTTTCATATCATGTCCCTATGAGTTTCTAGAATAGTATGAGATTTTATTTCTCTCCGTTCTGAACCGAATCGGACCCGATATGAACCAATTTTACGGGAACTGGGTTTTCCGATTAACTTCAAAGTGGTTGGCACACATGATTTTCTCAAACCTAGAAAGATTTTTTCTTGTCCATATTTTTTCATATCATGTCCCTATGAGTTTCTAGAATATGATGAGATTTTATTTCTCTCCGTTCTGAACCGAATCGGACCCGATATGAACCGATTTTATGGGAACTGGGTTTTCCGATTAACTTCAAAGTGGTTGGCACACATGATTTTCTCAAACCTAGAAAGATTTTTTCTTGTCCATATTTTTTCATATCATGTCCCTATGAGTTTCTAGAATATGATGAGATTTTATTTACCTCCGTTCTGAACCGAATCGGACCCGATATGACCCGATTTTACGGGAACTGGGTTTTCCGATTAACTTCAAAGTGGTTGGCACACATGATTTTCTCAAACCTAGAAAGATTTTTTCTTGTCCATATTTTTTCATATCATGACCCTATGAGTTTCTAGAATATGATGAGATTTTATTTCGCTCCGTTCTGAACCGAATCGGACCCGATATGAACCGATTTTACGGGAACTGGGTTTTCTTGTAAACTTTAAATTGGGTAGGCACACATGATTTTCTCAAACCTAGAAAGATTTTTTCTTGTCCATATTTTTTCATATCATGACCCTATGAGTTTCTTAGAATATGATGAGATTTTATTTCGCTCCGTTCTGAACCGAATCAGACCCGATATGAACCGATTTTACGGGAACTGGATTTTCCGATTAACTTCAAAGTGGTTGGCACACATGAGTTTCTCAAACCTAGAAAGATTTTTTCTTGTCCATATTTTTTCATATCATGTCCCTATGAGTTTCTAGAATATGATGAGATTTTATTTCGCTCCGTTCTGAACCGAATCGGACCCGATATGACCCGATTTTACGGGAACTGGGTTTTCCGATTAACTTCAAAGTGGTTGGCACACATGATTTTCTCAAACCTAGAAAGATTTTTTCTTGTCCATATTTTTTCATATCATGTCCCTATGAGTTTCTAGAATATGATGAGATTTTATTTCGCTCCGTTCTGAACCGAATCGGACCCGATATGAACCGATTTTATGGGAACTGGGTTTTCCGATTAACTTCAAAGTGGTTGGCACACATGATTTTCTCAAACCTAGAAAGATTTTTTCTTGTCCATATTTTTTCATATCATGTCCCTATGAGTTTCTAGAATATGATGAGATTTTATTTACCTCCGTTCTGAACCGAATCGGACCCGATATGAACCAATTTTACGGGAACTGGGTTTTCCGATTAACTTCAAAGTGGTTGGCACACATGATTTTCTCAAACCTAGAAAGTTTTTTTCTTGTCCATATTTTTTCATATCATGTCCCTATGAGTTTCTAGAATATGATGAGATTTTATTTCGCTCCGTTCTGAACCGAATCAGACCCGATATGAACCGATTTTACGGGAACTGGGTTTTCCGATTAACTTCAAAGTGGTTGGCACACATGATTTTCTCAAACCTAGAAAGATTTTTTCTTGTCCATATTTTTTCATATCATGTCCCTATGAGTTTCTAGAATAGTATGAGATTTTATTTCTCTTCATTCTGAACCGAATCGGACCCGATATGAACCAATTTTACGGGAACTGGGTTTTCCGATTAACTTCAAAGTGGTTGGCACACATGATTTTCTCAAACCTAGAAAGTTTTTTTCTTGTCCATATTTTTTCATATCATGTCCCTATGAGTTTCTAGAATATGATGAGATTTTATTTCGCTCCGTTCTGAACCGAATCGGACCCGATATGAACCGATTTTACGGGAACTGGGTTTTCTTGTAAACTTTAAATTGGGTAGGCACACATGATTTTCTCAAACCTAGAAAGATTTTTTCTTGTCCATATTTTTTCATATCATGACCCTATGAGTTTCTTAGAATATGATGAGATTTTATTTCGCTCCGTTCTGAACCGAATCAGACCCGATATGAACCGATTTTACGGGAACTGGATTTTCCGATTAACTTCAAAGTGGTTGGCACACATGAGTTTCTCAAACCTAGAAAGATTTTTTCTTGTCCATATTTTTTCATATCATGTCCCTATGAGTTTCTAGAATATGATGAGATTTTATTTCGCTCCGTTCTGAACCGAATCGGACCCGATATGAACCGATTTTACGGGAACTGGGTTTTCCGATTAACTTCAAAGTGGTTGGCACACATGATTTTCTCAATCCTAGAAAGATTTTTTCTTGTCCATATTTTTTCATATCATGTCCCTATGAGTTTCTAGAATATGATGAGATTTTATTTACCTCCGTTCTGAACCGAATCGGACCCGATATGAACCAATTTTACGGGAACTGGGTTTTCCGATTAACTTCAAAGTGGTTGGCACACATGATTTTCTCAAACCTAGAAAGATTTTTTCTTGTCCATATTTTTTCATATCATGTCCCTATGAGTTTCTAGAATAGTATGAGATTTTATTTCTCTCCGTTCTGAACCGAATCGGACCCGATATGAACCAATTTTACGGGAACTGGGTTTTCCGATTAACTTCAAAGTGGTTGGCACACATGATTTTCTCAAACCTAGAAAGTTTTTTTCTTGTCCATATTTTTTCATATCATGTCCCTATGAGTTTCTAGAATATGATGAGATTTTATTTCTCTCCGTTCTGAACCGAATCGGACCCGATATGAACCGATTTTATGGGAACTGGGTTTTCCGATTAACTTCAAAGTGGTTGGCACACATGATTTTCTCAAACCTAGAAAGATTTTTTCTTGTCCATATTTTTTCATATCATGTCCCTATGAGTTTCTAGAATATGATGAGATTTTATTTCGCTCCGTTCTGAACCGAATCGGACCCGATATGAACCGATTTTACGGGAACTGGGTTTTCCGATTAACTTCAAAGTGGTTGGCACACATGATTTTCTCAAACCTAGAAAGATTTTTTCTTGTCCATATTTTTTCATATCATGTCCCTATGAGTTTCTAGAATATGATGAGATTTTATTTCGCTCCGTTCTGAACCGAATCAGACCCGATATGAACCGATTTTACGGGAACTGGGTTTTCCGATTAACTTCAAAGTGGTTGGCACACATGATTTTCTCAAACCTAGAAAGATTTTTTCTTGTCCATATTTTTTCATATCATGTCCCTATGAGTTTCTAGAATAGTATGAGATTTTATTTCTCTCCGTTCTGAACCGAATCGGACCCGATATGAACCAATTTTACGGGAACTGGGTTTTCCGATTAACTTCAAAGTGGTTGGCACACATGATTTTCTCAAACCTAGAAAGTTTTTTTCTTGTCCATATTTTTTCATATCATGTCCCTATGAGTTTCTAGAATATGATGAGATTTTATTTCTCTCCGTTCTGAACCGAATCGGACCCGATATGAACCGATTTTATGGGAACTGGGTTTTCCGATTAACTTCAAAGTGGTTGGCACACATGATTTTCTCAAACCTAGAAAGATTTTTTCTTGTCCATATTTTTTCATATCATGTCCCTATGAGTTTCTAGAATATGATGAGATTTTATTTACCTCCGTTCTGAACCGAATCGGACCCGATATGACCCGATTTTACGGGAACTGGGTTTTCCGATTAACTTCAAAGTGGTTGGCACACATGATTTTCTCAAACCTAGAAAGATTTTTTCTTGTCCATATTTTTTCATATCATGACCCTATGAGTTTCTAGAATATGATGAGATTTTATTTCGCTCCGTTCTGAACCGAATCGGACCCGATATGAACCGATTTTACGGGAACTGGGTTTTCTTGTAAACTTTAAATTGGGTAGGCACACATGATTTTCTCAAGCCTAGAAAGATTTTTTCTTGTCCATATTTTTTCATATCATGTCCCTATGAGTTTCTAGAATATTGATGAGATTTTATTTCGCTCCGTTCTGGACCGAATCGGACCCGATATGAACCGATTTTACGGGAACTGGGTTTTCCGAATAACTTCAAAGTGGTTGGCACACATGATTTTCTCAAACCTAGAAAGATTTTTTCTTGTCCATATTTTTTCATATCATGTCCCTATGAGTTTCTAGAATATGATGAGATTTTATTTACCTCCGTTCTGAACCGAATCGGACCCGATATGACCCGATTTTACGGGAACTGGGTATTCCGATTAACTTCAAAGTGGTTGGCACACATGATTTTCTCAAACCTAGAAAGATTTTTTCTTGTCCATATTTTTTCATATCATGACCCTATGAGTTTCTTAGAATATGATGAGATTTTATTTCGCTCCGTTCTGAACCGAATCAGACCCGATATGAACCGATTTTACGGGAACTGGATTTTCCGATTAACTTCAAAGTGGTTGGCACACATGAGTTTCTCAAACCTAGAAAGATTTTTTCTTGTCCATATTTTTTCATATCATGTCCCTATGAGTTTCTAGAATATGATGAGATTTTATTTCGCTCCGTTCTGAACCGAATCGGACCCGATATGAACCGATTTTACGGGAACTGGGTTTTCCGATTAACTTCAAAGTGGTTGGCACACATGATTTTCTCAAACCTAGAAAGATTTTTTCTTGTCCATATTTTTTCATATCATGTCCCTATGAGTTTCTAGAATATGATGAGATTTTATTTCGCTCCGTTCTGAACCGAATCGGACCCGATATGAACCGATTTTGCGGGAACTGGGTTTTCCGATTAACTTCAAAGTGGTTGGCACATATGATTTTCTCAAACCTAGAAAGTTTTTTTCTTGTCCATATTTTTTCATATCATGTCCCTATGAGTTTCTAGAATATGATGAGATTTTATTTCGCTCCGTTCTGAACCGAATCGGACCCGATATGAACCGATTTTACGGGAACTGGGTTTTCCGATTAACTTCAAAGTGGTTGGCACACATGATTTTCTCAAACCTAGAAAGTTTTTTTCTTGTCCATATTTTTTCATATCATGTCCCTATGAGTTTCTAGAATATGATGAGATTTTATTTCGCTCCGTTCTGAACCGAATCGGACCCGATATGAACCGATTTTACGGGAACTGGGTTTTCCGATTAACTTCAAAGTGGTTGGCACACATGATTTTCTCAAACCTAGAAAGATTTTTTCTTGTCCATATTTTTTCATATCATGTCCCTATGAGTTTCTAGAATATGATGAGATTTTATTTCGCTCCGTTCTGAACCGAATCGGACCCGATATGAACCGATTTTGCGGGAACTGGGTTTTCCGATTAACTTCAAAGTGGTTGGCATACATGATTTTCTCAAACCTAGAAAGTTTTTTTCTTGTCCATATTTTTTCATATCATGTCCCTATGAGTTTCTAGAATATGATGAGATTTTATTTCGCTCCGTTCTGAACCGAATCGGACCCGATATGAACCGATTTTACGGGAACTGGGTTTTCCGATTAACTTCAAAGTGGTTGGCACACATGATTTTCTCAAACCTAGAAAGTTTTTTTCTTGTCCATATTTTTTCATATCATGTCCCTATGAGTTTCTAGAATATGATGAGATTTTATTTCGCTCCGTTCTGAACCGAATCGGACCCGATATGAACCGATTTTGCGGGAACTGGGTTTTCCGATTAACTTCAAAGTGGTTGGCACACATGATTTTCTCAAACCTAGAAAGTTTTTTTCTTGTCCATATTTTTTCATATCATGTCCCTATGAGTTTCTAGAATATGATGAGATTTTATTTCGCTCCGTTCTGAACCGAATCGGACCCGATATGACCCGATTTTACGGGAACTGGGTTTTCTTGTAAACTTCAAATTGGGTAGGCACACATGATTTTCTCAAACCTAGAAAGATTTTTTCTTGTCCATATTTTTTCATATCATGTCCCTATGAGTTTCTAGAATATGATGAGATTTTATTTCGCTCCGTTCTGGACCGAATCGGACCCGATATGAACCGATTTTACGGGAACTGGGTTTTCCGATTAACTTCAAAGTGGTTGGCACACATGATTTTCTCAAACCTAGAAAGATTTTTTCTTGTCCATATTTTTTCATATCATGTCCCTATGAGTTTCTAGAATATGATGAGATTTTATTTCGCTCCGTTCTGAACCGAATCGGACCCGATATGAACTGATTTTACGGGAACTGGGTTTTCCGATTAACTTCAAAGTGGTTGGCACACATGATTTTCTCAAACCTAGAAAGATTTTTTCTTGTCCATATTTTTTCATATCATGTCCCTATGAGTTTCTAGAATATGATGAGATTTTATTTCGCTCCGTTCTGAACCGAATCGGACCCGATATGAACCGATTTTACGGGAACTGGGTTTTCCGATTAACTTCAAAGTGGTTGGCACACATGATTTTCTCAAACCTAGAAAGATTTTTTTTTGTCCATATTTTTTCATATCATGTCCCTATGAGTTTCTAGAATATGATGAGATTTTATTTCGCTCCGTTCTGAACCGAATCGGACCCGATATGACCCGATTTTACGGGAACTGGGTTTTCCGATTAACTTCAAAGTGGTTGGCACACATGATTTTCTCAAACCTAGAAAGATTTTTTCTTGTCCATATTTTTTCATATCATGTCCCTATGAGTTTCTAGAATAGTATGAGATTTTATTTCTCTCCGTTCTGAACCGAATCGGACCCGATATGAACCAATTTTACGGGAACTGGGTTTTCCGATTAACTTCAAAGTGGTTGGCACACATGATTTTCTCAAACCTAGAAAGTTTTTTTCTTGTCCATATTTTTTCATATCATGTCCCTATGAGTTTCTAGAATATGATGAGATTTTATTTCTCTCCGTTCTGAACCGAATCGGACCCGATATGAACCGATTTTATGGGAACTGGGTTTTCCGATTAACTTCAAAGTGGTTGGCACACATGATTTTCTCAAACCTAGAAAGATTTTTTCTTGTCCATATTTTTTCATATCATGTCCCTATGAGTTTCTAGAATATGATGAGATTTTATTTCGCTCCGTTCTGAACCGAATCGGACCCGATATGAACCGATTTTACGGGAACTGGGTTTTCCGATTAACTTCAAAGTGGTTGGCACACATGATTTTCTCAAACCTAGAAAGATTTTTTCTTGTCCATATTTTTTCATATCATGTCCCTATGAGTTTCTAGAATATGATGAGATTTTATTTCGCTCCGTTCTGAACCGAATCAGACCCGATATGAACCGATTTTACGGGAACTGGGTTTTCCGATTAACTTCAAAGTGGTTGGCACACATGATTTTCTCAAACCTAGAAAGATTTTTTCTTGTCCATATTTTTTCATATCATGTCCCTATGAGTTTCTAGAATAGTATGAGATTTTATTTCTCTCCGTTCTGAACCGAATCGGACCCGATATGAACCAATTTTACGGGAACTGGGTTTTCCGATTAACTTCAAAGTGGTTGGCACACATGATTTTCTCAAACCTAGAAAGTTTTTTTCTTGTCCATATTTTTTCATATCATGTCCCTATGAGTTTCTAGAATATGATGAGATTTTATTTCTCTCCGTTCTGAACCGAATCGGACCCGATATGAACCAATTTTATGGGAACTGGGTTTTCCGATTAACTTCAAAGTGGTTGGCACACATGATTTTCTCAAACCTAGAAAGATTTTTTCTTGTCCATATTTTTTCATATCATGTCCCTATGAGTTTCTAGAATATGATGAGATTTTATTTACCTCCGTTCTGAACCGAATCGGACCCGATATGACCCGATTTTACGGGAACTGGGTTTTCCGATTAACTTCAAAGTGGTTGGCACACATGATTTTCTCAAACCTAGAAAGATTTTTTCTTGTCCATATTTTTTCATATCATGACCCTATGAGTTTCTAGAATATGATGAGATTTTATTTCGCTCCGTTCTGAACCGAATCGGACCCGATATGAACCTATTTTACGGGAACTGGGTTTTCTTGTAAACTTTAAATTGGGTAGGCACACATGATTTTCTCAAGCCTAGAAAGATTTTTTCTTGTCCATATTTTTTCATATCATGTCCCTATGAGTTTCTAGAATATTGATGAGATTTTATTTCGCTCCGTTCTGGACCGAATCGGACCCGATATGAACCGATTTTACGGGAACTGGGTTTTCCGATTAACTTCAAAGTGGTTGGCACACATGATTTTCTCAAACCTAGAAAGATTTTTTCTTGTCCATATTTTTTCATATCATGTCCCTATGAGTTTCTAGAATATGATGAGATTTTATTTCGCTCCGTTCTGAACCGAATCGGACCCGATATGAACCGATTTTGCGGGAACTGGGTTTTCCGATTAACTTCAAAGTGGTTGGCACACATGATTTTCTCAAACCTAGAAAGTTTTTTTCTTGTCCATATTTTTTCATATCATGTCCCTATGAGTTTCTAGAATATGATGAGATTTTATTTCGCTCCGTTCTGAACCGAATCGGACCCGATATGAACCGATTTTACGGGAACTGGGTTTTCCGATTAACTTCAAAGTGGTTGGCACACATGATTTTCTCAAACCTAGAAAGTTTTTTTCTTGTCCATATTTTTTCATATCATGTCCCTATGAGTTTCTAGAATATGATGAGATTTTATTTCGCTCCGTTCTGAACCGAATCGGACCCGATATGAACCGATTTTACGGGAACTGGGTTTTCCGATTAACTTCAAAGTGGTTGGCACACATGATTTTCTCAAACCTAGAAAGATTTTTTCTTGTCCATATTTTTTCATATCATGTCCCTATGAGTTTCTAGAATATGATGAGATTTTATTTCGCTCCGTTCTGAACCGAATCGGACCCGATATGAACCGATTTTGCGGGAACTGGGTTTTCCGATTAACTTCAAAGTGGTTGGCATACATGATTTTCTCAAACCTAGAAAGTTTTTTTCTTGTCCATATTTTTTCATATCATGTCCCTATGAGTTTCTAGAATATGATGAGATTTTATTTCGCTCCGTTCTGAACCGAATCGGACCCGATATGAACCGATTTTACGGGAACTGGGTTTTCCGATTAACTTCAAAGTGGTTGGCACACATGATTTTCTCAAACCTAGAAAGTTTTTTTCTTGTCCATATTTTTTCATATCATGTCCCTATGAGTTTCTAGAATATGATGAGATTTTATTTCGCTCCGTTCTGAACCGAATCGGACCCGATATGAACCGATTTTGCGGGAACTGGGTTTTCCGATTAACTTCAAAGTGGTTGGCACACATGATTTTCTCAAACCTAGAAAGTTTTTTTCTTGTCCATATTTTTTCATATCATGTCCCTATGAGTTTCTAGAATATGATGAGATTTTATTTCGCTCCGTTCTGAACCGAATCGGACCCGATATGACCCGATTTTACGGGAACTGGGTTTTCTTGTAAACTTCAAATTGGGTAGGCACACATGATTTTCTCAAACCTAGAAAGATTTTTTCTTGTCCATATTTTTTCATATCATGTCCCTATGAGTTTCTAGAATATGATGAGATTTTATTTCGCTCCGTTCTGGACCGAATCGGACCCGATATGAACCGATTTTACGGGAACTGGGTTTTCCGATTAACTTCAAAGTGGTTGGCACACATGATTTTCTCAAACCTAGAAAGATTTTTTCTTGTCCATATTTTTTCATATCATGTCCCTATGAGTTTCTAGAATATGATGAGATTTTATTTCGCTCCGTTCTGAACCGAATCGGACCCGATATGAACTGATTTTACGGGAACTGGGTTTTCCGATTAACTTCAAAGTGGTTGGCACACATGATTTTCTCAAACCTAGAAAGATTTTTTCTTGTCCATATTTTTTCATATCATGTCCCTATGAGTTTCTAGAATATGATGAGATTTTATTTCGCTCCGTTCTGAACCGAATCGGACCCGATATGAACCGATTTTACGGGAACTGGGTTTTCCGATTAACTTCAAAGTGGTTGGCACACATGATTTTCTCAAACCTAGAAAGATTTTTTCTTGTCCATATTTTTTCATATCATGTCCCTATGAGTTTCTAGAATATGATGAGATTTTATTTCGCTCCGTTCTGAACCGAATCGGACCCGATATGACCCGATTTTACGGGAACTGGGTTTTCCGATTAACTTCAAAGTGGTTGGCACACATGATTTTCTCAAACCTAGAAAGATTTTTTCTTGTCCATATTTTTTCATATCATGTCCCTATGAGTTTCTAGAATAGTATGAGATTTTATTTCTCTCCGTTCTGAACCGAATCGGACCCGATATGAACCAATTTTACGGGAACTGGGTTTTCCGATTAACTTCAAAGTGGTTGGCACACATGATTTTCTCAAACCTAGAAAGTTTTTTTCTTGTCCATATTTTTTCATATCATGTCCCTATGAGTTTCTAGAATATGATGAGATTTTATTTCTCTCCGTTCTGAACCGAATCGGACCCGATATGAACCGATTTTATGGGAACTGGGTTTTCCGATTAACTTCAAAGTGGTTGGCACACATGATTTTCTCAAACCTAGAAAGATTTTTTCTTGTCCATATTTTTTCATATCATGTCCCTATGAGTTTCTAGAATATGATGAGATTTTATTTCGCTCCGTTCTGAACCGAATCAGACCCGATATGAACCGATTTTACGGGAACTGGGTTTTCCGATTAACTTCAAAGTGGTTGGCACACATGATTTTCTCAAACCTAGAAAGATTTTTTCTTGTCCATATTTTTTCATATCATGTCCCTATGAGTTTCTAGAATATGATGAGATTTTATTTCGCTCCGTTCTGAACCGAATCAGACCCGATATGAACCGATTTTACGGGAACTGGGTTTTCCGATTAACTTCAAAGTGGTTGGCACACATGATTTTCTCAAACCTAGAAAGATTTTTTCTTGTCCATATTTTTTCATATCATGTCCCTATGAGTTTCTAGAATAGTATGAGATTTTATTTCTCTCCGTTCTGAACCGAATCGGACCCGATATGAACCAATTTTACGGGAACTGGGTTTTCCGATTAACTTCAAAGTGGTTGGCACACATGATTTTCTCAAACCTAGAAAGTTTTTTTCTTGTCCATATTTTTTCATATCATGTCCCTATGAGTTTCTAGAATATGATGAGATTTTATTTCTCTCCGTTCTGAACCGAATCGGACCCGATATGAACCGATTTTATGGGAACTGGGTTTTCCGATTAACTTCAAAGTGGTTGGCACACATGATTTTCTCAAACCTAGAAAGATTTTTTCTTGTCCATATTTTTTCATATCATGTCCCTATGAGTTTCTAGAATATGATGAGATTTTATTTACCTCCGTTCTGAACCGAATCGGACCCGATATGACCCGATTTTACGGGAACTGGGTTTTCCGATTAACTTCAAAGTGGTTGGCACACATGATTTTCTCAAACCTAGAAAGATTTTTTCTTGTCCATATTTTTTCATATCATGACCCTATGAGTTTCTAGAATATGATGAGATTTTATTTCGCTCCGTTCTGAACCGAATCGGACCCGATATGAACCGATTTTACGGGAACTGGGTTTTCTTGTAAACTTTAAATTGGGTAGGCACACATGATTTTCTCAAGCCTAGAAAGATTTTTTCTTGTCCATATTTTTTCATATCATGTCCCTATGAGTTTCTAGAATATTGATGAGATTTTATTTCGCTCCGTTCTGGACCGAATCGGACCCGATATGAACCGATTTTACGGGAACTGGGTTTTCCGATTAACTTCAAAGTGGTTGGCACACATGATTTTCTCAAACCTAGAAAGATTTTTTCTTGTCCATATTTTTTCATATCATGTCCCTATGAGTTTCTAGAATATGATGAGATTTTATTTACCTCCGTTCTGAACCGAATCGGACCCGATATGACCCGATTTTACGGGAACTGGGTATTCCGATTAACTTCAAAGTGGTTGGCACACATGATTTTCTCAAACCTAGAAAGATTTTTTCTTGTCCATATTTTTTCATATCATGACCCTATGAGTTTCTTAGAATATGATGAGATTTTATTTCGCTCCGTTCTGAACCGAATCAGACCCGATATGAACCGATTTTACGGGAACTGGATTTTCCGATTAACTTCAAAGTGGTTGGCACACATGAGTTTCTCAAACCTAGAAAGATTTTTTCTTGTCCATATTTTTTCATATCATGTCCCTATGAGTTTCTAGAATATGATGAGATTTTATTTCGCTCCGTTCTGAACCGAATCGGACCCGATATGAACCGATTTTACGGGAACTGGGTTTTCCGATTAACTTCAAAGTGGTTGGCACACATGATTTTCTCAAACCTAGAAAGATTTTTTCTTGTCCATATTTTTTCATATCATGTCCCTATGAGTTTCTAGAATATGATGAGATTTTATTTCGCTCCGTTCTGAACCGAATCGGACCCGATATGAACCGATTTTGCGGGAACTGGGTTTTCCGATTAACTTCAAAGTGGTTGGCACACATGATTTTCTCAAACCTAGAAAGTTTTTTTCTTGTCCATATTTTTTCATATCATGTCCCTATGAGTTTCTAGAATATGATGAGATTTTATTTCGCTCCGTTCTGAACCGAATCGGACCCGATATGAACCGATTTTACGGGAACTGGGTTTTCCGATTAACTTCAAAGTGGTTGGCACACATGATTTTCTCAAACCTAGAAAGTTTTTTTCTTGTCCATATTTTTTCATATCATGTCCCTATGAGTTTCTAGAATATGATGAGATTTTATTTCGCTCCGTTCTGAACCGAATCGGACCCGATATGAACCGATTTTGCGGGAACTGGGTTTTCCGATTAACTTCAAAGTGGTTGGCACACATGATTTTCTCAAACCTAGAAAGTTTTTTTCTTGTCCATATTTTTTCATATCATGTCCCTATGAGTTTCTAGAATATGATGAGATTTTATTTCGCTCCGTTCTGAACCGAATCGGACCCGATATGACCCGATTTTACGGGAACTGGGTTTTCTTGTAAACTTCAAATTGGGTAGGCACACATGATTTTCTCAAACCTAGAAAGATTTTTTCTTGTCCATATTTTTTCATATCATGTCCCTATGAGTTTCTAGAATATGATGAGATTTTATTTCGCTCCGTTCTGAACCGAATCGGACCCGATATGAACCGATTTTGCGGGAACTGGGTTTTCCGATTAACTTCAAAGTGGTTGGCACACATGATTTTCTCAAACCTAGAAAGATTTTTTCTTGTCCATATTTTTTCATATCATGTCCCTATGAGTTTCTAGAATATGATGAGATTTTATTTCGCTCCGTTCTGAACCGAATCAGACCCGATATGAACCGATTTTACGGGAACTGGGTTTTCCGATTAACTTCAAAGTGGTTGGCACACATGATTTTCTCAAACCTAGAAAGATTTTTTCTTGTCCATATTTTTTCATATCATGTCCCTATGAGTTTCTAGAATAGTATGAGATTTTATTTCGCTCCGTTCTGAACCGAATCGGACCCGATATGAACCGATTTTACGGGAACTGGGTTTTCTTGTAAACTTCAAATTGGGTAGGCACACATGATTTTCTCAAACCTAGAAAGATTTTTTCTTGTCCATATTTTTTCATATCATGTCCCTATGAGTTTCTAGAATATGATGAGATTTTATTTCGCTCCGTTCTGGACCGAATCGGACCCGATATGACCCGATTTTACGGGAACTGGGTATTCCGATTAACTTCAAAGTGGTTGGCACACATGATTTTCTCAAACCTAGAAAGATTTTTTCTTGTCCATATTTTTTCATATCATGACCCTATGAGTTTCTTAGAATATGATGAGATTTTATTTCGCTCCGTTCTGAACCGAATCAGACCCGATATGAACCGATTTTACGGGAACTGGATTTTCCGATTAACTTCAAAGTGGTTGGCACACATGAGTTTCTCAAACCTAGAAAGATTTTTTCTTGTCCATATTTTTTCATATCATGTCCCTATGAGTTTCTAGAATATGATGAGATTTTATTTCGCTCCGTTCTGAACCGAATCGGACCCGATATGAACCGATTTTACGGGAACTGGGTTTTCCGATTAACTTCAAAGTGGTTGGCACACATGATTTTCTCAAACCTAGAAAGATTTTTTCTTGTCCATATTTTTTCATATCATGTCCCTATGAGTTTCTAGAATATGATGAGATTTTATTTCGCTCCGTTCTGAACCGAATCGGACCCGATATGAACCGATTTTGCGGGAACTGGGTTTTCCGATTAACTTCAAAGTGGTTGGCACACATGATTTTCTCAAACCTAGAAAGTTTTTTTCTTGTCCATATTTTTTCATATCATGTCCCTATGAGTTTCTAGAATATGATGAGATTTTATTTCGCTCCGTTCTGAACCGAATCGGACCCGATATGAACCGATTTTACGGGAACTGGGTTTTCCGATTAACTTCAAAGTGGTTGGCACACATGATTTTCTCAAACCTAGAAAGTTTTTTTCTTGTCCATATTTTTTCATATCATGTCCCTATGAGTTTCTAGAATATGATGAGATTTTATTTCGCTCCGTTCTGAACCGAATCGGACCCGATATGAACCGATTTTGCGGGAACTGGGTTTTCCGATTAACTTCAAAGTGGTTGGCACACATGATTTTCTCAAACCTAGAAAGTTTTTTTCTTGTCCATATTTTTTCATATCATGTCCCTATGAGTTTCTAGAATATGATGAGATTTTATTTCGCTCCGTTCTGAACCGAATCGGACCCGATATGACCCGATTTTACGGGAACTGGGTTTTCTTGTAAACTTCAAATTGGGTAGGCACACATGATTTTCTCAAACCTAGAAAGATTTTTTCTTGTCCATATTTTTTCATATCATGTCCCTATGAGTTTCTAGAATATGATGAGATTTTATTTCGCTCCGTTCTGAACCGAATCGGACCCGATATGAACCGATTTTGCGGGAACTGGGTTTTCCGATTAACTTCAAAGTGGTTGGCACACATGATTTTCTCAAACCTAGAAAGATTTTTTCTTGTCCATATTTTTTCATATCATGTCCCTATGAGTTTCTAGAATATGATGAGATTTTATTTCGCTCCGTTCTGAACCGAATCAGACCCGATATGAACCGATTTTACGGGAACTGGGTTTTCCGATTAACTTCAAAGTGGTTGGCACACATGATTTTCTCAAACCTAGAAAGATTTTTTCTTGTCCATATTTTTTCATATCATGTCCCTATGAGTTTCTAGAATAGTATGAGATTTTATTTCGCTCCGTTCTGAACCGAATCGGACCCGATATGAACCGATTTTACGGGAACTGGGTTTTCTTGTAAACTTCAAATTGGGTAGGCACACATGATTTTCTCAAACCTAGAAAGATTTTTTCTTGTCCATATTTTTTCATATCATGTCCCTATGAGTTTCTAGAATATGATGAGATTTTATTTCGCTCCGTTCTGGACCGAATCGGACCCGATATGACCCGATTTTACGGGAACTGGGTATTCCGATTAACTTCAAAGTGGTTGGCACACATGATTTTCTCAAACCTAGAAAGATTTTTTCTTGTCCATATTTTTTCATATCATGACCCTATGAGTTTCTTAGAATATGATGAGATTTTATTTCGCTCCGTTCTGAACCGAATCAGACCCGATATGAACCGATTTTACGGGAACTGGATTTTCCGATTAACTTCAAAGTGGTTGGCACACATGAGTTTCTCAAACCTAGAAAGATTTTTTCTTGTCCATATTTTTTCATATCATGTCCCTATGAGTTTCTAGAATATGATGAGATTTTATTTCGCTCCGTTCTGAACCGAATCGGACCCGATATGAACCGATTTTACGGGAACTGGGTTTTCCGATTAACTTCAAAGTGGTTGGCACACATGATTTTCTCAAACCTAGAAAGATTTTTTCTTGTCCATATTTTTTCATATCATGTCCCTATGAGTTTCTAGAATATGATGAGATTTTATTTCGCTCCGTTCTGAACCGAATCGGACCCGATATGAACCGATTTTGCGGGAACTGGGTTTTCCGATTAACTTCAAAGTGGTTGGCACACATGATTTTCTCAAACCTAGAAAGTTTTTTTCTTGTCCATATTTTTTCATATCATGTCCCTATGAGTTTCTAGAATATGATGAGATTTTATTTCGCTCCGTTCTGAACCGAATCGGACCCGATATGAACCGATTTTACGGGAACTGGGTTTTCCGATTAACTTCAAAGTGGTTGGCACACATGATTTTCTCAAACCTAGAAAGTTTTTTTCTTGTCCATATTTTTTCATATCATGTCCCTATGAGTTTCTAGAATATGATGAGATTTTATTTCGCTCCGTTCTGAACCGAATCGGACCCGATATGAACCGATTTTGCGGGAACTGGGTTTTCCGATTAACTTCAAAGTGGTTGGCACACATGATTTTCTCAAACCTAGAAAGTTTTTTTCTTGTCCATATTTTTTCATATCATGTCCCTATGAGTTTCTAGAATATGATGAGATTTTATTTCGCTCCGTTCTGAACCGAATCGGACCCGATATGACCCGATTTTACGGGAACTGGGTTTTCTTGTAAACTTCAAATTGGGTAGGCACACATGATTTTCTCAAACCTAGAAAGATTTTTTCTTGTCCATATTTTTTCATATCATGTCCCTATGAGTTTCTAGAATATGATGAGATTTTATTTCGCTCCGTTCTGAACCGAATCGGACCCGATATGAACCGATTTTGCGGGAACTGGGTTTTCCGATTAACTTCAAAGTGGTTGGCACACATGATTTTCTCAAACCTAGAAAGATTTTTTCTTGTCCATATTTTTTCATATCATGTCCCTATGAGTTTCTAGAATATGATGAGATTTTATTTCGCTCCGTTCTGAACCGAATCAGACCCGATATGAACCGATTTTACGGGAACTGGGTTTTCCGATTAACTTCAAAGTGGTTGGCACACATGATTTTCTCAAACCTAGAAAGATTTTTTCTTGTCCATATTTTTTCATATCATGTCCCTATGAGTTTCTAGAATAGTATGAGATTTTATTTCGCTCCGTTCTGAACCGAATCGGACCCGATATGAACCGATTTTACGGGAACTGGGTTTTCTTGTAAACTTCAAATTGGGTAGGCACACATGATTTTCTCAAACCTAGAAAGATTTTTTCTTGTCCATATTTTTTCATATCATGTCCCTATGAGTTTCTAGAATATGATGAGATTTTATTTCGCTCCGTTCTGGACCGAATCGGACCCGATATGAACCGATTTTACGGGAACTGGGTTTTCCGATTAACTTCAAAGTGGTTGGCACACATGATTTTCTCAAACCTAGAAAGATTTTTTCTTGTCCATATTTTTTCATATCTTGTCCCTATGAGTTTCTAGAATATGATGAGATTTTATTTCGCTCCGTTCTGAACCGAATCGGACCCGATATGAACTGATTTTACGGGAACTGGGTTTTCCGATTAACTTCAAAGTGGTTGGCACACATGATTTTCTCAAACCTAGAAAGATTTTTTCTTGTCCATATTTTTTCATATCATGTCCCTATGAGTTTCTAGAATATGATGAGATTTTATTTCGCTCCGTTCTGAACCGAATCGGACCCGATATGAACCGATTTTACGGGAACTGGGTTTTCCGATTAACTTCAAAGTGGTTGGCACACATGATTTTCTCAAACCTAGAAAGATTTTTTCTTGTCCATATTTTTTCATATCATGTCCCTATGAGTTTCTAGAATATGATGAGATTTTATTTCGCTCCGTTCTGAACCGAATCGGACCCGATATGACCCGATTTTACGGGAACTGGGTTTTCCGATTAACTTCAAAGTGGTTGGCACACATGATTTTCTCAAACCTAGAAAGATTTTTTCTTGTCCATATTTTTTCATATCATGTCCCTATGAGTTTCTAGAATAGTATGAGATTTTATTTCTCTCCGTTCTGAACCGAATCGGACCCGATATGAACCAATTTTACGGGAACTGGGTTTTCCGATTAACTTCAAAGTGGTTGGCACACATGATTTTCTCAAACCTAGAAAGTTTTTTTCTTGTCCATATTTTTTCATATCATGTCCCTATGAGTTTCTAGAATATGATGAGATTTTATTTCTCTCCGTTCTGAACCGAATCGGACCCGATATGAACCGATTTTATGGGAACTGGGTTTTCCGATTAACTTCAAAGTGGTTGGCACACATGATTTTCTCAAACCTAGAAAGATTTTTTCTTGTCCATATTTTTTCATATCATGTCCCTATGAGTTTCTAGAATAGTATGAGATTTTATTTCGCTCCGTTCTGAACCGAATCGGACCCGATATGAACCGATTTTACGGGAACTGGGTTTTCTTGTAAACTTCAAATTGGGTAGGCACACATGATTTTCTCAAACCTAGAAAGATTTTTTCTTGTCCATATTTTTTCATATCATGTCCCTATGAGTTTCTAGAATATGATGAGATTTTATTTCGCTCCGTTCTGGACCGAATCGGACCCGATATGAACCGATTTTACGGGAACTGGGTTTTCCGATTAACTTCAAAGTGGTTGGCACACATGATTTTCTCAAACCTAGAAAGATTTTTTCTTGTCCATATTTTTTCATATCATGTCCCTATGAGTTTCTAGAATATGATGAGATTTTATTTCGCTCCGTTCTGAACCGAATCGGACCCGATATGAACTGATTTTACGGGAACTGGGTTTTCCGATTAACTTCAAAGTGGTTGGCACACATGATTTTCTCAAACCTAGAAAGATTTTTTCTTGTCCATATTTTTTCATATCATGTCCCTATGAGTTTCTAGAATATGATGAGATTTTATTTCGCTCCGTTCTGAACCGAATCGGACCCGATATGAACCGATTTTACGGGAACTGGGTTTTCCGATTAACTTCAAAGTGGTTGGCACACATGATTTTCTCAAACCTAGAAAGATTTTTTCTTGTCCATATTTTTTCATATCATGTCCCTATGAGTTTCTAGAATATGATGAGATTTTATTTCGCTCCGTTCTGAACCGAATCGGACCCGATATGACCCGATTTTACGGGAACTGGGTTTTCCGATTAACTTCAAAGTGGTTGGCACACATGATTTTCTCAAACCTAGAAAGATTTTTTCTTGTCCATATTTTTTCATATCATGTCCCTATGAGTTTCTAGAATAGTATGAGATTTTATTTCTCTCCGTTCTGAACCGAATCGGACCCGATATGAACCAATTTTACGGGAACTGGGTTTTCCGATTAACTTCAAAGTGGTTGGCACACATGATTTTCTCAAACCTAGAAAGTTTTTTTCTTGTCCATATTTTTTCATATCATGTCCCTATGAGTTTCTAGAATATGATGAGATTTTATTTCTCTCCGTTCTGAACCGAATCGGACCCGATATGAACCGATTTTATGGGAACTGGGTTTTCCGATTAACTTCAAAGTGGTTGGCACACATGATTTTCTCAAACCTAGAAAGATTTTTTCTTGTCCATATTTTTTCATATCATGTCCCTATGAGTTTCTAGAATATGATGAGATTTTATTTCGCTCCGTTCTGAACCGAATCGGACCCGATATGAACCGATTTTACGGGAACTGGGTTTTCCGATTAACTTCAAAGTGGTTGGCACACATGATTTTCTCAAACCTAGAAAGATTTTTTCTTGTCCATATTTTTTCATATCATGTCCCTATGAGTTTCTAGAATATGATGAGATTTTATTTCGCTCCGTTCTGAACCGAATCAGACCCGATATGAACCGATTTTACGGGAACTGGGTTTTCCGATTAACTTCAAAGTGGTTGGCACACATGATTTTCTCAAACCTAGAAAGATTTTTTCTTGTCCATATTTTTTCATATCATGTCCCTATGAGTTTCTAGAATAGTATGAGATTTTATTTCTCTCCGTTCTGAACCGAATCGGACCCGATATGAACCAATTTTACGGGAACTGGGTTTTCCGATTAACTTCAAAGTGGTTGGCACACATGATTTTCTCAAACCTAGAAAGTTTTTTTCTTGTCCATATTTTTTCATATCATGTCCCTATGAGTTTCTAGAATATGATGAGATTTTATTTCTCTCCGTTCTGAACCGAATCGGACCCGATATGAACCGATTTTATGGGAACTGGGTTTTCCGATTAACTTCAAAGTGGTTGGCACACATGATTTTCTCAAACCTAGAAAGATTTTTTCTTGTCCATATTTTTTCATATCATGTCCCTATGAGTTTCTAGAATATGATGAGATTTTATTTACCTCCGTTCTGAACCGAATCGGACCCGATATGACCCGATTTTACGGGAACTGGGTTTTCCGATTAACTTCAAAGTGGTTGGCACACATGATTTTCTCAAACCTAGAAAGATTTTTTCTTGTCCATATTTTTTCATATCATGACCCTATGAGTTTCTAGAATATGATGAGATTTTATTTCGCTCCGTTCTGAACCGAATCGGACCCGATATGAACCGATTTTACGGGAACTGGGTTTTCTTGTAAACTTTAAATTGGGTAGGCACACATGATTTTCTCAAGCCTAGAAAGATTTTTTCTTGTCCATATTTTTTCATATCATGTCCCTATGAGTTTCTAGAATATTGATGAGATTTTATTTCGCTCCGTTCTGGACCGAATCGGACCCGATATGAACCGATTTTACGGGAACTGGGTTTTCCGATTAACTTCAAAGTGGTTGGCACACATGATTTTCTCAAACCTAGAAAGATTTTTTCTTGTCCATATTTTTTCATATCATGTCCCTATGAGTTTCTAGAATATGATGAGATTTTATTTACCTCCGTTCTGAACCGAATCGGACCCGATATGACCCGATTTTACGGGAACTGGGTATTCCGATTAACTTCAAAGTGGTTGGCACACATGATTTTCTCAAACCTAGAAAGATTTTTTCTTGTCCATATTTTTTCATATCATGACCCTATGAGTTTCTTAGAATATGATGAGATTTTATTTCGCTCCGTTCTGAACCGAATCAGACCCGATATGAACCGATTTTACGGGAACTGGATTTTCCGATTAACTTCAAAGTGGTTGGCACACATGAGTTTCTCAAACCTAGAAAGATTTTTTCTTGTCCATATTTTTTCATATCATGTCCCTATGAGTTTCTAGAATATGATGAGATTTTATTTCGCTCCGTTCTGAACCGAATCGGACCCGATATGAACCGATTTTACGGGAACTGGGTTTTCCGATTAACTTCAAAATGGTTGGCACACATGATTTTCTCAAACCTAGAAAGATTTTTTCTTGTCCATATTTTTTCATATCATGTCCCTATGAGTTTCTAGAATATGATGAGATTTTATTTCGCTCCGTTCTGAACCGAATCGGACCCGATATGAACCGATTTTACGGGAACTGGGTTTTCCGATTAACTTCAAAGTGGTTGGCACACATGATTTTCTCAAACCTAGAAAGTTTTTTTCTTGTCCATATTTTTTCATATCATGTCCCTATGAGTTTCTAGAATATGATGAGATTTTATTTCGCTCCGTTCTGAACCGAATCGGACCCGATATGACCCGATTTTACGGGAACTGGGTTTTCTTGTAAACTTCAAATTGGGTAGGCACACATGATTTTCTCAAACCTAGAAAGATTTTTTCTTGTCCATATTTTTTCATATCATGTCCCTATGAGTTTCTAGAATATGATGAGATTTTATTTCGCTCCGTTCTGAACCGAATCGGACCCGATATGAACCGATTTTACGGGAACTGGGTTTTCCGATTAACTTCAAAGTGGTTGGCACACATGATTTTCTCAAACCTAGAAAGTTTTTTTCTTGTCCATATTTTTTCATATCATGTCCCTATGAGTTTCTAGAATATGATGAGATTTTATTTCGCTCCGTTCTGAACCGAATCGGACCCGATATGACCCGATTTTACGGGAACTGGGTTTTCTTGTAAACTTCAAATTGGGTAGGCACACATGATTTTCTCAAACCTAGAAAGATTTTTTCTTGTCCATATTTTTTCATATCATGTCCCTATGAGTTTCTAGAATATGATGAGATTTTATTTCGCTCCGTTCTGAACCGAATCGGACCCGATATGAACCGATTTTGCGGGAACTGGGTTTTCCGATTAACTTCAAAGTGGTTGGCACACATGATTTTCTCAAACCTAGAAAGTTTTTTTCTTGTCCATATTTTTTCATATCATGTCCCTATGAGTTTCTAGAATATGATGAGATTTTATTTCGCTCCGTTCTGAACCGAATCGGACCCGATATGACCCGATTTTACGGGAACTGGGTTTTCTTGTAAACTTCAAATTGGGTAGGCACACATGATTTTCTCAAACCTAGAAAGATTTTTTCTTGTCCATATTTTTTCATATCATGTCCCTATGAGTTTCTAGAATATGATGAGATTTTATTTCGCTCCGTTCTGAACCGAATCGGACCCGATATGAACCGATTTTGCGGGAACTGGGTTTTCCGATTAACTTCAAAGTGGTTGGCACACATGATTTTCTCAAACCTAGAAAGTTTTTTTCTTGTCCATATTTTTTCATATCATGTCCCTATGAGTTTCTAGAATATGATGAGATTTTATTTCGCTCCGTTCTGAACCGAATCGGACCCGATATGACCCGATTTTACGGGAACTGGGTTTTCTTGTAAACTTCAAATTGGGTAGGCACACATGATTTTCTCAAACCTAGAAAGATTTTTTCTTGTCCATATTTTTTCATATCATGTCCCTATGAGTTTCTAGAATATGATGAGATTTTATTTCGCTCCGTTCTGAACCGAATCGGACCCGATATGAACCGATTTTACGGGAACTGGGTTTTCTGATTAACTTCAAAGTGGTTGGCACACATGATTTTCTCAAACCTAGAAAGTTTTTTTCTTGTCCATATTTTTTCATATCATGTCCCTATGAGTTTCTAGAATATGATGAGATTTTATTTCGCTCCGTTCTGAACCGAATCGGACCCGATATGACCCGATTTTACGGGAACTGGGTTTTCTTGTAAACTTCAAATTGGGTAGGCACACATGATTTTCTCAAACCTAGAAAGATTTTTTCTTGTCCATATTTTTTCATATCATGTCCCTATGAGTTTCTAGAATATGATGAGATTTTATTTCGCTCCGTTCTGAACCGAATCGGACCCGATATGAACCGATTTTGCGGGAACTGGGTTTTCCGATTAACTTCAAAGTGGTTGGCACACATGATTTTCTCAAACCTAGAAAGTTTTTTTCTTGTCCATATTTTTTCATATCATGTCCCTATGAGTTTCTAGAATATGATGAGATTTTATTTCGCTCCGTTCTGAACCGAATCGGACCCGATATGACCCGATTTTACGGGAACTAGGTTTTCTTGTAAACTTCAAATTGGGTAGGCACACATGATTTTCTCAAACCTAGAAAGTTTTTTTCTTGTCCATATATTTTCATATCATGTCCCTATGAGTTTCTAGAATATGATGAGATTTTATTTCGCTCCGTTCTGAACCGAATCGGACCCGATATGAACCGATTTTACGGGAACTGGGTTTTCCGATTAACTTCAAAGTGGTTGGCACACATGATTTTCTCAAACCTAGAAAGTTTTTTTCTTGTCCATTTTTTTTCATATCATGTCCCTATGAGTTTCTAGAATATGATGAGATTTTATTTCGCTCCGTTCTGAACCGAATCGGACCCGATATGACCCGATTTTACGGGAACTGGGTTTTCTTGTAAACTTCAAATTGGGTAGGCACACATGATTTTCTTAAACCTAGAAAGATTTTTTCTTGTCCATATTTTTTCATATCATGTCCCTATGAGTTTCTAGAATATGATGAGATTTTATTTCGCTCCGTTCTGAACCGAATCGGACCCGATATGAACCGATTTTACGGGAACTGGGTTTTCCGATTAACTTCAAAGTGGTTGGCACACATGATTTTCTCAAACCTAGAAAGTTTTTTTCTTGTCCATATTTTTTCATATCATGTCCCTATTAGTTTCTAGAATATGATGAGATTTTATTTCGCTCCGTTCTGAACCGAATCGGACCCGATATGACCCGATTTTACGGGAACTGGGTTTTCTTGTAAACTTCAAATTGGGTAGGCACACATGATTTTCTCAAACCTAGAAAGATTTTTTCTTGTCCATATTTTTTCATATCATGTCCCTATGAGTTTCTAGAATATGATGAGATTTTAGTTCGCTCCGTTCTGAACCAAATCGGACCCGATATGAACCGATTTTACGGGAACTGGGTTTTCCGATTAACTTCAAAGTGGTTGGCACACATGATTTTCTCAAACCTAGAAAGTTTTTTTCTTGTCCATATTTTTTCATATCATGTCCCTATTAGTTTCTAGAATATGATGAGATTTTATTTCGCTCCGTTCTGAACCGAATCGGACCCGATATGACCCGATTTTACGGGAACTGGGTTTTCTTGTAAACTTCAAATTGGGTAGGCACACATGATTTTCTCAAACCTAGAAAGATTTTTTCTTGTCCATATTTTTTCATATCATGTCCCTATGAGTTTCTAGAATATGATGAGATTTTATTTCGCTCTGTTCTGAACCGAATCAGACCCGATATGAACCGATTTTACGGGAACTGGGTTTTCCGATTAACTTCAAAGTGGTTGGCACACATGATTTTCTCAAACCTAGAAAGATTTTTTCTTGTCCATATTTTTTCATATCATGTCCCTATGAGTTTCTAGAATAGTATGAGCTTTTATTTCGCTCCGTTCTGAACCGAATCAGACCCGATATGAACCAATTTTACGGGAACTGGGTTTTCCGATTAACTTCAAAGTGGTTGGCACACATGATTTTCTCAAACCTAGAAAGTTTTTTTCTTGTCCATATTTTTTCATATCATGTCCCTATGAGTTTCTAGAATATGATGAGATTTTATTTCTCTCCGTTCTGAACCGAATCGGACCCGATATGAACCGATTTTATGGGAACTGGGTTTTCTTGTAAACTTCAAAGTGGTTGGCACACATGATTTTCTCAAACCTAGAAAGATTTTTTCTTGTCCATATTTTTTCATATCATGTCCCTATGAGTTTCTAGAATATGATGAGATTTTATTTCGCTCCGTTCTGAACCGAATCGGACCCGATATGAACCGATTTTACGGGAACTGGGTTTTCCGATTAACTTCAAAGTGGTTGGCACACATGATTTTCTCAAACCTAGAAATATTTTTTCTTGTCCATATTTTTTCATATCATGTCCCTATGAGTTTCTAGAATATGATGAGATTTTATTTCGCTCCGTTCTGAACCGAATCGGACCCGATATGAACCGATTTTACGGGAACTGGGTTTTCTTGTAAACTTTAAATTGGGTAGGCACACATGATTTTCTCAAACCTAGAAAGTTTTTTTCTTGTCCATATTTTTTCATATCATGTCCCTATGAGTTTCTAGAATATGATGAGATTTTATTTACCTCCGTTCTGAACCGAATCGGACCCGATATGAACCGATTTTACGGGAACTGGGTTTTCCGATTAACTTCAAAGTGGTTGGCACACATGATTTTCTCAAACCTAGAAAGATTTTTTCTTGTCCATATTTTTTCATATCATGTCCCTATGAGTTTCTAGAATATGATGAGATTTTATTTCGCTCCGTTCTGAACCGAATCGGACCCGATATGACCCGATTTTACGGGAACTGGGTTTTCTTGTAAACTTCAAATTGGGTAGGCACACATGATTTTCTCAAACCTAGAAAGATTTTTTCTTGTCCATATTTTTTCATATCATGTCCCTATGAGTTTCTAGAATATGATGAGATTTTATTTCGCTCCGTTCTGAACCGAATCGGACCCGATATGAACCGATTTTGCGGGAACTGGGTTTTCCGATTAACTTCAAAGTGGTTGGCACACATGATTTTCTCAAACCTAGAAAGTTTTTTTCTTGTCCATATTTTTTCATATCATGTCCCTATGAGTTTCTAGAATATGATGAGATTTTATTTCTCTCCGTTCTGAACCGAATCGGACCCGATATGAACCGATTTTATGGGAACTGGGTTTTCTTGTAAACTTCAAAGTGGTTGGCACACATGATTTTCTCAAACCTAGAAAGTTTTTTTCTTGTCCATATATTTTCATATCATGTCCCTATGAGTTTCTAGAATATGATGAGATTTTATTTCGCTCCGTTCTGAACCGAATCGGACCCGATATGAACCGATTTTACGGGAACTGGGTTTTCCGATTAACTTCAAAGTGGTTGGCACACATGATTTTCTCAAACCTAGAAAGTTTTTTTCTTGTCCATATTTTTTCATATCATGTCCCTATGAGTTTCTAGAATATGATGAGATTTTATTTCGCTCCGTTCTGAACCGAATCGGACCCGATATGAACCGATTTTACGGGAACTGGGTTTTCTTGTAAACTTTAAATTGGGTAGGCACACATGATTTTCTCAAACCTAGAAAGTTTTTTTCTTGTCCATATTTTTTCATATCATGTCCCTATGAGTTTCTAGAATATGATGAGATTTTATTTACCTCCGTTCTGAACCGAATCGGACCCGATATGAACCGATTTTACGGGAACTGGGTTTTCCGATTAACTTCAAAGTGGTTGGCACACATGATTTTCTCAAACCTAGAAAGATTTTTTCTTGTCCATATTTTTTCATATCATGTCCCTATGAGTTTCTAGAATATGATGAGATTTTATTTCGCTCCGTTCTGAACCGAATCGGACCCGATATGACCCGATTTTACGGGAACTGGGTTTTCTTGTAAACTTCAAATTGGGTAGGCACACATGATTTTCTCAAACCTAGAAAGATTTTTTCTTGTCCATATTTTTTCATATCATGTCCCTATGAGTTTCTAGAATATGATGAGATTTTATTTCGCTCCGTTCTGAACCGAATCGGACCCGATATGAACCGATTTTGCGGGAACTGGGTTTTCCGATTAACTTCAAAGTGGTTGGCACACATGATTTTCTCAAACCTAGAAAGTTTTTTTCTTGTCCATATTTTTTCATATCATGTCCCTATGAGTTTCTAGAATATGATGAGATTTTATTTCTCTCCGTTCTGAACCGAATCGGACCCGATATGAACCGATTTTATGGGAACTGGGTTTTCTTGTAAACTTCAAAGTGGTTGGCACACATGATTTTCTCAAACCTAGAAAGTTTTTTTCTTGTCCATATATTTTCATATCATGTCCCTATGAGTTTCTAGAATATGATGAGATTTTATTTCGCTCCGTTCTGAACCGAATCGGACCCGATATGAACCGATTTTACGGGAACTGGGTTTTCCGATTAACTTCAAAGTGGTTGGCACACATGATTTTCTCAAACCTAGAAAGTTTTTTTCTTGTCCATATTTTTTCATATCATGTCCCTATGAGTTTCTAGAATATGATGAGATTTTATTTCGCTCCGTTCTGAACCGAATCGGACCCGATATGACCCGATTTTACGGGAACTGGGTTTTCTTGTAAACTTCAAATTGGGTAGGCACACATGATTTTCTTAAACCTAGAAAGATTTTTTCTTGTCCATATTTTTTCATATCATGTCCCTATGAGTTTCTAGAATATGATGAGATTTTATTTCGCTCCGTTCTGAACCGAATCGGACCCGATATGAACCGATTTTACGGGAACTGGGTTTTCCGATTAACTTCAAAGTGGTTGGCACACATGATTTTCTCAAACCTAGAAAGTTTTTTTCTTGTCCATATTTTTTCATATCATGTCCCTATTAGTTTCTAGAATATGATGAGATTTTATTTCGCTCCGTTCTGAACCGAATCGGACCCGATATGACCCGATTTTACGGGAACTGGGTTTTCTTGTAAACTTCAAATTGGGTAGGCACACATGATTTTCTCAAACCTAGAAAGATTTTTTCTTGTCCATATTTTTTCATATCATGTCCCTATGAGTTTCTAGAATATGATGAGATTTTAGTTCGCTCCGTTCTGAACCAAATCGGACCCGATATGAACCGATTTTACGGGAACTGGGTTTTCCGATTAACTTCAAAGTGGTTGGCACACATGATTTTCTCAAACCTAGAAAGTTTTTTTCTTGTCCATATTTTTTCATATCATGTCCCTATTAGTTTCTAGAATATGATGAGATTTTATTTCGCTCCGTTCTGAACCGAATCGGACCCGATATGACCCGATTTTACGGGAACTGGGTTTTCTTGTAAACTTCAAATTGGGTAGGCACACATGATTTTCTCAAACCTAGAAAGATTTTTTCTTGTCCATATTTTTTCATATCATGTCCCTATGAGTTTCTAGAATATGATGAGATTTTATTTCGCTCCGTTCTGAACCGAATCAGACCCGATATGAACCGATTTTACGGGAACTGGGTTTTCCGATTAACTTCAAAGTGGTTGGCACACATGATTTTCTCAAACCTAGAAAGATTTTTTCTTGTCCATATTTTTTCATATCATGTCCCTATGAGTTTCTAGAATAGTATGAGATTTTATTTCGCTCCGTTCTGAACCGAATCGGACCCGATATGAACCAATTTTACGGGAACTGGGTTTTCCGATTAACTTCAAAGTGGTTGGCACACATGATTTTCTCAAACCTAGAAAGTTTTTTTCTTGTCCATATTTTTTCATATCATGTCCCTATGAGTTTCTAGAATATGATGAGATTTTATTTCTCTCCGTTCTGAACCGAATCGGACCCGATATGAACCGATTTTATGGGAACTGGGTTTTCTTGTAAACTTCAAAGTGGTTGGCACACATGATTTTCTCAAACCTAGAAAGATTTTTTCTTGTCCATATTTTTTCATATCATGTCCCTATGAGTTTCTAGAATATGATGAGATTTTATTTCGCTCCGTTCTGAACCGAATCGGACCCGATATGAACCGATTTTACGGGAACTGGGTTTTCCGATTAACTTCAAAGTGGTTGGCACACATGATTTTCTCAAACCTAGAAATATTTTTTCTTGTCCATATTTTTTCATATCATGTCCCTATGAGTTTCTAGAATATGATGAGATTTTATTTCGCTCCGTTCTGAACCGAATCGGACCCGATATGAACCGATTTTACGGGAACTGGGTTTTCTTGTAAACTTTAAATTGGGTAGGCACACATGATTTTCTCAAACCTAGAAAGTTTTTTTCTTGTCCATATTTTTTCATATCATGTCCCTATGAGTTTCTAGAATATGATGAGATTTTATTTACCTCCGTTCTGAACCGAATCGGACCCGATATGAACCGATTTTACGGGAACTGGGTTTTCCGATTAACTTCAAAGTGGTTGGCACACATGATTTTCTCAAACCTAGAAAGATTTTTTCTTGTCCATATTTTTTCATATCATGTCCCTATGAGTTTCTAGAATATGATGAGATTTTATTTCGCTCCGTTCTGAACCGAATCGGACCCGATATGACCCGATTTTACGGGAACTGGGTTTTCTTGTAAACTTCAAATTGGGTAGGCACACATGATTTTCTCAAACCTAGAAAGATTTTTTCTTGTCCATATTTTTTCATATCATGTCCCTATGAGTTTCTAGAATATGATGAGATTTTATTTCGCTCCGTTCTGAACCGAATCGGACCCGATATGAACCGATTTTGCGGGAACTGGGTTTTCCGATTAACTTCAAAGTGGTTGGCACACATGATTTTCTCAAACCTAGAAAGTTTTTTTCTTGTCCATATTTTTTCATATCATGTCCCTATGAGTTTCTAGAATATGATGAGATTTTATTTCGCTCCGTTCTGAACCGAATCGAACCCGATATGACCCGATTTTACGGGAACTAGGTTTTCTTGTAAACTTCAAATTGGGTAGGCACACATGATTTTCTCAAACCTAGAAAGATTTTTTCTTGTCCATATTTTTTCATATCATGTCCCTATGAGTTTCTAGAATATGATGAGATTTTATTTCGCTCCGTTCTGAACCGAATCAGACCCGATATGAACCGATTTTACGGGAACTGGGTTTTCCGATTAACTTCAAAGTGGTTGGCACACATGATTTTCTCAAACCTAGAAAGATTTTTTCTTGTCCATATTTTTTCATATCATGTCCCTATGAGTTTCTAGAATAGTATGAGATTTTATTTCGCTCCGTTCTGAACCGAATCGGACCCGATATGAACCAATTTTACGGGAACTGGGTTTTCCGATTAACTTCAAAGTGGTTGGCACACATGATTTTCTCAAACCTAGAAAGTTTTTTTCTTGTCCATATTTTTTCATATCATGTCCCTATGAGTTTCTAGAATATGATGAGATTTTATTTCTCTTCGTTCTGAACCGAATCGGACCCGATATGAACCGATTTTATGGGAACTGGGTTTTCTTGTAAACTTCAAAGTGGTTGGCACACATGATTTTCTCAAACCTAGAAAGATTTTTTCTTGTCCATATTTTTTCATATCATGTCCCTATGAGTTTCTAGAATATGATGAGATTTTATTTCGCTCCGTTCTGAACCGAATCGGACCCGATATGAACCGATTTTACGGGAACTGGGTTTTCCGATTAACTTCAAAGTGGTTGGCACACATGATTTTCTCAAACCTAGAAATATTTTTTCTTGTCCATATTTTTTCATATCATGTCCCTATGAGTTTCTAGAATATGATGAGATTTTATTTCGCTCCGTTCTGAACCGAATCGGACCCGATATGAACCGATTTTACGGGAACTGGGTTTTCTTGTAAACTTTAAATTGGGTAGGCACACATGATTTTCTCAAACCTAGAAAGTTTTTTTCTTGTCCATATTTTTTCATATCATGTCCCTATGAGTTTCTAGAATATGATGAGATTTTATTTACCTCCGTTCTGAACCGAATCGGACCCGATATGAACCGATTTTACGGGAACTGGGTTTTCCGATTAACTTCAAAGTGGTTGGCACACATGATTTTCTCAAACCTAGAAAGATTTTTTCTTGTCCATATTTTTTCATATCATGTCCCTATGAGTTTCTAGAATATGATGAGATTTTATTTCGCTCCGTTCTGAACCGAATCGGACCCGATATGACCCGATTTTACGGGAACTGGGTTTTCTTGTAAACTTCAAATTGGGTAGGCACACATGATTTTCTCAAACCTAGAAAGATTTTTTCTTGTCCATATTTTTTCATATCATGTCCCTATGAGTTTCTAGAATATGATGAGATTTTATTTCGCTCCGTTCTGAACCGAATCGGACCCGATATGAACCGATTTTGCGGGAACTGGGTTTTCCGATTAACTTCAAAGTGGTTGGCACACATGATTTTCTCAAACCTAGAAAGTTTTTTTCTTGTCCATATTTTTTCATATCATGTCCCTATGAGTTTCTAGAATATGATGAGATTTTATTTCGCTCCGTTCTGAACCGAATCGAACCCGATATGACCCGATTTTACGGGAACTAGGTTTTCTTGTAAACTTCAAATTGGGTAGGCACACATGATTTTCTCAAACCTAGAAAGTTTTTTTCTTGTCCATATTTTTTCATATCATGTCCCTATGAGTTTCTAGAATATGATGAGATTTTATTTCTCTTCGTTCTGAACCGAATCGGACCCGATATGAACCGATTTTATGGGAACTGGGTTTTCTTGTAAACTTCAAAGTGGTTGGCACACATGATTTTCTCAAACCTAGAAAGATTTTTTCTTGTCCATATTTTTTCATATCATGTCCCTATGAGTTTCTAGAATATGATGAGATTTTATTTCGCTCCGTTCTGAACCGAATCGGACCCGATATGAACCGATTTTACGGGAACTGGGTTTTCCGATTAACTTCAAAGTGGTTGGCACACATGATTTTCTCAAACCTAGAAATATTTTTTCTTGTCCATATTTTTTCATATCATGTCCCTATGAGTTTCTAGAATATGATGAGATTTTATTTCGCTCCGTTCTGAACCGAATCGGACCCGATATGAACCGATTTTACGGGAACTGGGTTTTCTTGTAAACTTTAAATTGGGTAGGCACACATGATTTTCTCAAACCTAGAAAGTTTTTTTCTTGTCCATATTTTTTCATATCATGTCCCTATGAGTTTCTAGAATATGATGAGATTTTATTTACCTCCGTTCTGAACCGAATCGGACCCGATATGAACCGATTTTACGGGAACTGGGTTTTCCGATTAACTTCAAAGTGGTTGGCACACATGATTTTCTCAAACCTAGAAAGATTTTTTCTTGTCCATATTTTTTCATATCATGTCCCTATGAGTTTCTAGAATATGATGAGATTTTATTTCGCTCCGTTCTGAACCGAATCGGACCCGATATGACCCGATTTTACGGGAACTGGGTTTTCTTGTAAACTTCAAATTGGGTAGGCACACATGATTTTCTCAAACCTAGAAAGATTTTTTCTTGTCCATATTTTTTCATATCATGTCCCTATGAGTTTCTAGAATATGATGAGATTTTATTTCGCTCCGTTCTGAACCGAATCGGACCCGATATGAACCGATTTTGCGGGAACTGGGTTTTCCGATTAACTTCAAAGTGGTTGGCACACATGATTTTCTCAAACCTAGAAAGTTTTTTTCTTGTCCATATTTTTTCATATCATGTCCCTATGAGTTTCTAGAATATGATGAGATTTTATTTCGCTCCGTTCTGAACCGAATCGAACCCGATATGACCCGATTTTACGGGAACTAGGTTTTCTTGTAAACTTCAAATTGGGTAGGCACACATGATTTTCTCAAACCTAGAAAGTTTTTTTCTTGTCCATATATTTTCATATCATGTCCCTATGAGTTTCTAGAATATGATGAGATTTTATTTCGCTCCGTTCTGAACCGAATCGGACCCGATATGAACCGATTTTACGGGAACTGGGTTTTCCGATTAACTTCAAAGTGGTTGGCACACATGATTTTCTCAAACCTAGAAAGTTTTTTTCTTGTCCATATTTTTTCATATCATGTCCCTATGAGTTTCTAGAATATGATGAGATTTTATTTCGCTCCGTTCTGAACCGAATCGGACCCGATATGAACCGATTTTACGGGAACTGGGTTTTCTTGTAAACTTTAAATTGGGTAGGCACACATGATTTTCTCAAACCTAGAAAGATTTTTTCTTGTCCATATTTTTTCATATCATGTCCCTATGAGTTTCTAGAATATGATGAGATTTTATTTCGCTCCGTTCTGAACCGAATCGGACCCGATATGACCCGATTTTACGGGAACTGGGTTTTCCGATTAACTTCAAAGTGGTTGGCACACATGATTTTCTCAAACCTAGAAAGATTTTTTCTTGTCCATATTTTTTCATATCATGTCCCTATGAGTTTCTAGAATATGATGAGATTTTATTTACCTCCGTTCTGAACCGAATCGGACCCGATATGACCCGATTTTACGGGAACTGGGTTTTCCGATTAACTTCAAAGTGGTTGGCACACATGATTTTCTCAAACCTAGAAAGATTTTTTCTTGTCCATATTTTTTCATATCATGACCCTATGAGTTTCTTAGAATATGATGAGATTTTATTTCGCTCCGTTCTGAACCGAATCAGACCCGATATGAACCGATTTTACGGGAACTGGATTTTCCGATTAACTTCAAAGTGGTTGGCACACATGAGTTTCTCAAACCTAGAAAGATTTTTTCTTGTCCATATTTTTTCATATCATGTCCCTATGAGTTTCTAGAATATGATGAGATTTTATTTCGCTCCGTTCTGAACCGAATCGGACCCGATATGAACCGATTTTACGGGAACTGGGTTTTCCGATTAACTTCAAAGTGGTTGGCACACATGATTTTCTCAAACCTAGAAAGATTTTTTCTTGTCCATATTTTTTCATATCATGTCCCTATGAGTTTCTAGAATATGATGAGATTTTATTTCGCTCCGTTCTGAACCGAATCAGACCCGATATGAACCGATTTTACGGGAACTGGGTTTTCCGATTAACTTCAAAGTGGTTGGCACACATGATTTTCTCAAACCTAGAAAGATTTTTTCTTGTCCATATTTTTTCATATCATGTCCCTATGAGTTTCTAGAATAGTATGAGATTTTATTTCTCTCCGTTCTGAACCGAATCGGACCCGATATGAACCAATTTTACGGGAACTGGGTTTTCCGATTAACTTCAAAGTGGTTGGCACACATGATTTTCTCAAACCTAGAAAGATTTTTTCTTGTCCATATTTTTTCATATCATGTCCCTATGAGTTTCTAGAATATGATGAGATTTTATTTCGCTCCGTTCTGAACCGAATCGGACCCGATATGAACCGATTTTACGGGAACTGGGTTTTCCGATTAACTTCAAAGTGGTTGGCACACATGATTTTCTCAAACCTAGAAATATTTTTTCTTGTCCATATTTTTTCATATCATGTCCCTATGAGTTTCTAGAATATGATGAGATTTTATTTCGCTCCGTTCTGAACCGAATCGGACCCGATATGAACCGATTTTACGGGAACTGGGTTTTCTTGTAAACTTTAAATTGGGTAGGCACACATGATTTTCTCAAACCTAGAAAGTTTTTTTCTTGTCCATATTTTTTCATATCATGTCCCTATGAGTTTCTAGAATATGATGAGATTTTATTTACCTCCGTTCTGAACCGAATCGGACCCGATATGAACCGATTTTACGGGAACTGGGTTTTCCGATTAACTTCAAAGTGGTTGGCACACATGATTTTCTCAAACCTAGAAAGATTTTTTCTTGTCCATATTTTTTCATATCATGTCCCTATGAGTTTCTAGAATATGATGAGATTTTATTTCGCTCCGTTCTGAACCGAATCGGACCCGATATGACCCGATTTTACGGGAACTGGGTTTTCTTGTAAACTTCAAATTGGGTAGGCACACATGATTTTCTCAAACCTAGAAAGATTTTTTCTTGTCCATATTTTTTCATATCATGTCCCTATGAGTTTCTAGAATATGATGAGATTTTATTTCGCTCCGTTCTGAACCGAATCGGACCCGATATGAACCGATTTTGCGGGAACTGGGTTTTCCGATTAACTTCAAAGTGGTTGGCACACATGATTTTCTCAAACCTAGAAAGTTTTTTTCTTGTCCATATTTTTTCATATCATGTCCCTATGAGTTTCTAGAATATGATGAGATTTTATTTCGCTCCGTTCTGAACCGAATCGAACCCGATATGACCCGATTTTACGGGAACTAGGTTTTCTTGTAAACTTCAAATTGGGTAGGCACACATGATTTTCTCAAACCTAGAAAGTTTTTTTCTTGTCCATATATTTTCATATCATGTCCCTATGAGTTTCTAGAATATGATGAGATTTTATTTCGCTCCGTTCTGAACCGAATCGGACCCGATATGAACCGATTTTACGGGAACTGGGTTTTCCGATTAACTTCAAAGTGGTTGGCACACATGATTTTCTCAAACCTAGAAAGTTTTTTTCTTGTCCATATTTTTTCATATCATGTCCCTATGAGTTTCTAGAATATGATGAGATTTTATTTCGCTCCGTTCTGAACCGAATCGGACCCGATATGAACCGATTTTACGGGAACTGGGTTTTCTTGTAAACTTTAAATTGGGTAGGCACACATGATTTTCTCAAACCTAGAAAGATTTTTTCTTGTCCATATTTTTTCATATCATGTCCCTATGAGTTTCTAGAATATGATGAGATTTTATTTCGCTCCGTTCTGAACCGAATCGGACCCGATATGACCCGATTTTACGGGAACTGGGTTTTCCGATTAACTTCAAAGTGGTTGGCACACATGATTTTCTCAAACCTAGAAAGATTTTTTCTTGTCCATATTTTTTCATATCATGTCCCTATGAGTTTCTAGAATATGATGAGATTTTATTTACCTCCGTTCTGAACCGAATCGGACCCGATATGACCCGATTTTACGGGAACTGGGTTTTCCGATTAACTTCAAAGTGGTTGGCACACATGATTTTCTCAAACCTAGAAAGATTTTTTCTTGTCCATATTTTTTCATATCATGACCCTATGAGTTTCTTAGAATATGATGAGATTTTATTTCGCTCCGTTCTGAACCGAATCAGACCCGATATGAACCGATTTTACGGGAACTGGATTTTCCGATTAACTTCAAAGTGGTTGGCACACATGAGTTTCTCAAACCTAGAAAGATTTTTTCTTGTCCATATTTTTTCATATCATGTCCCTATGAGTTTCTAGAATATGATGAGATTTTATTTCGCTCCGTTCTGAACCGAATCGGACCCGATATGAACCGATTTTACGGGAACTGGGTTTTCCGATTAACTTCAAAGTGGTTGGCACACATGATTTTCTCAAACCTAGAAAGATTTTTTCTTGTCCATATTTTTTCATATCATGTCCCTATGAGTTTCTAGAATATGATGAGATTTTATTTCGCTCCGTTCTGAACCGAATCAGACCCGATATGAACCGATTTTACGGGAACTGGGTTTTCCGATTAACTTCAAAGTGGTTGGCACACATGATTTTCTCAAACCTAGAAAGATTTTTTCTTGTCCATATTTTTTCATATCATGTCCCTATGAGTTTCTAGAATAGTATGAGATTTTATTTCTCTCCGTTCTGAACCGAATCGGACCCGATATGAACCAATTTTACGGGAACTGGGTTTTCCGATTAACTTCAAAGTGGTTGGCACACATGATTTTCTCAAACCTAGAAAGATTTTTTCTTGTCCATATTTTTTCATATCATGTCCCTATGAGTTTCTAGAATATGATGAGATTTTATTTCGCTCCGTTCTGAACCGAATCGGACCCGATATGACCCGATTTTACGGGAACTGGGTTTTCCGATTAACTTCAAAGTGGTTGGCACACATGATTTTCTCAAACCTAGAAAGATTTTTTCTTGTCCATATTTTTTCATATCATGTCCCTATGAGTTTCTAGAATATGATGAGATTTTATTTACCTCCGTTCTGAACCGAATCGGACCCGATATGACCCGATTTTACGGGAACTGGGTTTTCCGATTAACTTCAAAGTGGTTGGCACACATGATTTTCTCAAACCTAGAAAGATTTTTTCTTGTCCATATTTTTTCATATCATGACCCTATGAGTTTCTAGAATATGATGAGATTTTATTTCGCTCCGTTCTGAACCGAATCTGACCCGATATGAACCGATTTTACGGGAACTGGGTTTTCTTGTAAACTTTAAATTGGGTAGGCACACATGATTTTCTCAAACCTAGAAAGATTTTTTCTTGTCCATATTTTTTCATATCATGTCCCTATGAGTTTCTAGAATATGATGAGATTTTATTTCGCTCCGTTCTGAACCGAATCGGACCCGATATGAACCGATTTTACGGGAACTGGGTTTTCCGATTAACTTCAAAGTGGTTGGCACACATGATTTTCTCAAACCTAGAAAGATTTTTTCTTGTCCATATTTTTTCATATCATGTCCCTATGAGTTTCTAGAATATGATGAGATTTTATTTCGCTCCGTTCTGAACCGAATCAGACCCGATATGAACCGATTTTACGGGAACTGGGTTTTCCGATTAACTTCAAAGTGGTTGGCACACATGATTTTCTCAAACCTAGAAAGATTTTTTCTTGTCCATATTTTTTCATATCATGACCCTATGAGTTTCTTAGAATATGATGAGATTTTATTTCGCTCCGTTCTGAACCGAATCAGACCCGATATGAACCGATTTTACGGGAACTGGATTTTCCGATTAACTTCAAAGTGGTTGGCACACATGAGTTTCTCAAACCTAGAAAGATTTTTTCTTGTCCATATTTTTTCATATCATGTCCCTATGAGTTTCTAGAATATGATGAGATTTTATTTCGCTCCGTTCTGAACCGAATCGGACCCGATATGAACCGATTTTACGGGAACTGGGTTTTCCGATTAACTTCAAAGTGGTTGGCACACATGATTTTCTCAAACCTAGAAAGATTTTTTCTTGTCCATATTTTTTCATATCATGTCCCTATGAGTTTCTAGAATATGATGAGATTTTATTTACCTCCGTTCTGAACCGAATCGGACCCGATATGACCCGATTTTACGGGAACTGGGTTTTCCGATTAACTTCAAAGTGGTTGGCACACATGATTTTCTCAAACCTAGAAAGATTTTTTCTTGTCCATATTTTTTCATATCATGACCCTATGAGTTTCTTAGAATATGATGAGATTTTATTTCGCTCCGTTCTGAACCGAATCAGACCCGATATGAACCGATTTTACGGGAACTGGATTTTCCGATTAACTTCAAAGTGGTTGGCACACATGAGTTTCTCAAACCTAGAAAGATTTTTTCTTGTCCATATTTTTTCATATCATGTCCCTATGAGTTTCTAGAATATGATGAGATTTTATTTCGCTCCGTTCTGAACCGAATCGGACCCGATATGAACCGATTTTACGGGAACTGGGTTTTCCGATTAACTTCAAAGTGGTTGGCACACATGATTTTCTCAAACCTAGAAAGATTTTTTCTTGTCCATATTTTTTCATATCATGTCCCTATGAGTTTCTAGAATATGATGAGATTTTATTTCGCTCCGTTCTGAACCGAATCAGACCCGATATGAACCGATTTTACGGGAACTGGGTTTTCCGATTAACTTCAAAGTGGTTGGCACACATGATTTTCTCAAACCTAGAAAGATTTTTTCTTGTCCATATTTTTTCATATCATGTCCCTATGAGTTTCTAGAATAGTATGAGATTTTATTTCTCTCCGTTCTGAACCGAATCGGACCCGATATGAACCAATTTTACGGGAACTGGGTTTTCCGATTAACTTCAAAGTGGTTGGCACACATGATTTTCTCAAACCTAGAAAGATTTTTTCTTGTCCATATTTTTTCATATCATGTCCCTATGAGTTTCTAGAATATGATGAGATTTTATTTCGCTCCGTTCTGAACCGAATCGGACCCGATATGACCCGATTTTACGGGAACTGGGTTTTCCGATTAACTTCAAAGTGGTTGGCACACATGATTTTCTCAAACCTAGAAAGATTTTTTCTTGTCCATATTTTTTCATATCATGTCCCTATGAGTTTCTAGAATATGATGAGATTTTATTTACCTCCGTTCTGAACCGAATCGGACCCGATATGACCCGATTTTACGGGAACTGGGTTTTCCGATTAACTTCAAAGTGGTTGGCACACATGATTTTCTCAAACCTAGAAAGATTTTTTCTTGTCCATATTTTTTCATATCATGACCCTATGAGTTTCTAGAATATGATGAGATTTTATTTCGCTCCGTTCTGAACCGAATCTGACCCGATATGAACCGATTTTACGGGAACTGGGTTTTCTTGTAAACTTTAAATTGGGTAGGCACACATGATTTTCTCAAACCTAGAAAGATTTTTTCTTGTCCATATTTTTTCATATCATGTCCCTATGAGTTTCTAGAATATGATGAGATTTTATTTCGCTCCGTTCTGAACCGAATCGGACCCGATATGAACCGATTTTACGGGAACTGGGTTTTCCGATTAACTTCAAAGTGGTTGGCACACATGATTTTCTCAAACCTAGAAAGATTTTTTCTTGTCCATATTTTTTCATATCATGTCCCTATGAGTTTCTAGAATATGATGAGATTTTATTTCGCTCCGTTCTGAACCGAATCAGACCCGATATGAACCGATTTTACGGGAACTGGGTTTTCCGATTAACTTCAAAGTGGTTGGCACACATGATTTTCTCAAACCTAGAAAGATTTTTTCTTGTCCATATTTTTTCATATCATGTCCCTATGAGTTTCTAGAATATGATGAGATTTTATTTCGCTCCGTTCTGAACCGAATCGGACCCGATATGACCCGATTTTACGGGAACTGGGTTTTCCGATTAACTTCAAAGTGGTTGGCACACATGATTTTCTCAAACCTAGAAAGATTTTTTCTTGTCCATATTTTTTCATATCATGTCCCTATGAGTTTCTAGAATATGATGAGATTTTATTTCGCTCCGTTCTGAACCGAATCGGACCCGATATGAACCGATTTTACGGGAACTGGGTTTTCCGATTAACTTCAAAGTGGTTGGCACACATGATTTTCTCAAACCTAGAAAGATTTTTTCTTGTCCATATTTTTTCATATCATGTCCCTATGAGTTTCTAGAATATGATGAGATTTTATTTACCTCCGTTCTGAACCGAATCGGACCCGATATGACCCGATTTTACGGGAACTGGGTTTTCCGATTAACTTCAAAGTGGTTGGCACACATGATTTTCTCAAACCTAGAAAGATTTTTTCTTGTCCATATTTTTTCATATCATGACCCTATGAGTTTCTTAGAATATGATGAGATTTTATTTCGCTCCGTTCTGAACCGAATCAGACCCGATATGAACCGATTTTACGGGAACTGGATTTTCCGATTAACTTCAAAGTGGTTGGCACACATGAGTTTCTCAAACCTAGAAAGATTTTTTCTTGTCCATATTTTTTCATATCATGTCCCTATGAGTTTCTAGAATATGATGAGATTTTATTTCGCTCCGTTCTGAACCGAATCGGACCCGATATGAACCGATTTTACGGGAACTGGGTTTTCCGATTAACTTCAAAGTGGTTGGCACACATGATTTTCTCAAACCTAGAAAGATTTTTTCTTGTCCATATTTTTTCATATCATGTCCCTATGAGTTTCTAGAATATGATGAGATTTTATTTCGCTCCGTTCTGAACCGAATCAGACCCGATATGAACCGATTTTACGGGAACTGGGTTTTCCGATTAACTTCAAAGTGGTTGGCACACATGATTTTCTCAAACCTAGAAAGATTTTTTCTTGTCCATATTTTTTCATATCATGTCCCTATGAGTTTCTAGAATAGTATGAGATTTTATTTCTCTCCGTTCTGAACCGAATCGGACCCGATATGAACCAATTTTACGGGAACTGGGTTTTCCGATTAACTTCAAAGTGGTTGGCACACATGATTTTCTCAAACCTAGAAAGATTTTTTCTTGTCCATATTTTTTCATATCATGTCCCTATGAGTTTCTAGAATATGATGAGATTTTATTTCGCTCCGTTCTGAACCGAATCGGACCCGATATGACCCGATTTTACGGGAACTGGGTTTTCCGATTAACTTCAAAGTGGTTGGCACACATGATTTTCTCAAACCTAGAAAGATTTTTTCTTGTCCATATTTTTTCATATCATGTCCCTATGAGTTTCTAGAATATGATGAGATTTTATTTACCTCCGTTCTGAACCGAATCGGACCCGATATGACCCGATTTTACGGGAACTGGGTTTTCCGATTAACTTCAAAGTGGTTGGCACACATGATTTTCTCAAACCTAGAAAGATTTTTTCTTGTCCATATTTTTTCATATCATGACCCTATGAGTTTCTAGAATATGATGAGATTTTATTTCGCTACGTTCTGAACCGAATCTGACCCGATATGAACCGATTTTACGGGAACTGGGTTTTCTTGTAAACTTTAAATTGGGTAGGCACACATGATTTTCTCAAACCTAGAAAGATTTTTTCTTGTCCATATTTTTTCATATCATGTCCCTATGAGTTTCTAGAATATGATGAGATTTTATTTCGCTCCGTTCTGAACCGAATCGGACCCGATATGAACCGATTTTACGGGAACTGGGTTTTCCGATTAACTTCAAAGTGGTTGGCACACATGATTTTCTCAAACCTAGAAAGATTTTTTCTTGTCCATATTTTTTCATATCATGTCCCTATGAGTTTCTAGAATATGATGAGATTTTATTTCGCTCCGTTCTGAACCGAATCAGACCCGATATGAACCGATTTTACGGGAACTGGGTTTTCCGATTAACTTCAAAGTGGTTGGCACACATGATTTTCTCAAACCTAGAAAGATTTTTTCTTGTCCATATTTTTTCATATCATGTCCCTATGAGTTTCTAGAATAGTATGAGATTTTATTTCTCTCCGTTCTGAACCGAATCGGACCCGATATGAACCAATTTTACGGGAACTGGGTTTTCCGATTAACTTCAAAGTGGTTGGCACACATGATTTTCTCAAACCTAGAAAGATTTTTTCTTGTCCATATTTTTTCATATCATGTCCCTATGAGTTTCTAGAATATGATGAGATTTTATTTCGCTCCGTTCTGAACCGAATTGGACCCGATATGACCCGATTTTACGGGAACTGGGTTTTCCGATTAACTTCAAAGTGGTTGGCACACATGATTTTCTCAAACCTAGAAAGATTTTTTCTTGTCCATATTTTTTCATATCATGTCCCTATGAGTTTCTAGAATATGATGAGATTTTATTTACCTCCGTTCTGAACCGAATCGGACCCGATATGACCCGATTTTACGGGAACTGGGTTTTCCGATTAACTTCAAAGTGGTTGGCACACATGATTTTCTCAAACCTAGAAAGATTTTTTCTTGTCCATATTTTTTCATATCATGACCCTATGAGTTTCTAGAATATGATGAGATTTTATTTCGCTCCGTTCTGAACCGAATCTGACCCGATATGAACCGATTTTACGGGAACTGGGTTTTCTTGTAAACTTTAAATTGGGTAGGCACACATGATTTTCTCAAACCTAGAAAGATTTTTTCTTGTCCATATTTTTTCATATCATGTCCCTATGAGTTTCTAGAATATGATGAGATTTTATTTCGCTCCGTTCTGAACCGAATCGGACCCGATATGACCCGATTTTACGGGAACTGGGTTTTCCGATTAACTTCAAAGTGGTTGGCACACATGATTTTCTCAAACCTAGAAAGATTTTTTCTTGTCCATATTTTTTCATATCATGTCCCTATGAGTTTCTAGAATATGATGAGATTTTATTTACCTCCGTTCTGAACCGAATCGGACCCGATATGACCCGATTTTACGGGAACTGGGTTTTCCGATTAACTTCAAAGTGGTTGGCACACATGATTTTCTCAAACCTAGAAAGATTTTTTCTTGTCCATATTTTTTCATATCATGACCCTATGAGTTTCTTAGAATATGATGAGATTTTATTTCGCTCCGTTCTGAACCGAATCAGACCCGATATGAACCGATTTTACGGGAACTGGATTTTCCGATTAACTTCAAAGTGGTTGGCACACATGAGTTTCTCAAACCTAGAAAGATTTTTTCTTGTCCATATTTTTTCATATCATGTCCCTATGAGTTTCTAGAATATGATGAGATTTTATTTCGCTCCGTTCTGAACCGAATCGGACCCGATATGAACCGATTTTACGGGAACTGGGTTTTCCGATTAACTTCAAAGTGGTTGGCACACATGATTTTCTCAAACCTAGAAAGATTTTTTCTTGTCCATATTTTTTCATATCATGTCCCTATGAGTTTCTAGAATATGATGAGATTTTATTTACCTCCGTTCTGAACCGAATCGGACCCGATATGACCCGATTTTACGGGAACTGGGTTTTCCGATTAACTTCAAAGTGGTTGGCACACATGATTTTCTCAAACCTAGAAAGATTTTTTCTTGTCCATATTTTTTCATATCATGACCCTATGAGTTTCTTAGAATATGATGAGATTTTATTTCGCTCCGTTCTGAACCGAATCAGACCCGATATGAACCGATTTTACGGGAACTGGATTTTCCGATTAACTTCAAAGTGGTTGGCACACATGAGTTTCTCAAACCTAGAAAGATTTTTTCTTGTCCATATTTTTTCATATCATGTCCCTATGAGTTTCTAGAATATGATGAGATTTTATTTCGCTCCGTTCTGAACCGAATCGGACCCGATATGAACCGATTTTACGGGAACTGGGTTTTCCGATTAACTTCAAAGTGGTTGGCACACATGATTTTCTCAAACCTAGAAAGATTTTTTCTTGTCCATATTTTTTCATATCATGTCCCTATGAGTTTCTAGAATATGATGAGATTTTATTTCGCTCCGTTCTGAACCGAATCAGACCCGATATGAACCGATTTTACGGGAACTGGGTTTTCCGATTAACTTCAAAGTGGTTGGCACACATGATTTTCTCAAACCTAGAAAGATTTTTTCTTGTCCATATTTTTTCATATCATGTCCCTATGAGTTTCTAGAATAGTATGAGATTTTATTTCTCTCCGTTCTGAACCGAATCGGACCCGATATGAACCAATTTTACGGGAACTGGGTTTTCCGATTAACTTCAAAGTGGTTGGCACACATGATTTTCTCAAACCTAGAAAGATTTTTTCTTGTCCATATTTTTTCATATCATGTCCCTATGAGTTTCTAGAATATGATGAGATTTTATTTCGCTCCGTTCTGAACCGAATCGGACCCGATATGACCCGATTTTACGGGAACTGGGTTTTCCGATTAACTTCAAAGTGGTTGGCACACATGATTTTCTCAAACCTAGAAAGATTTTTTCTTGTCCATATTTTTTCATATCATGTCCCTATGAGTTTCTAGAATATGATGAGATTTTATTTACCTCCGTTCTGAACCGAATCGGACCCGATATGACCCGATTTTACGGGAACTGGGTTTTCCGATTAACTTCAAAGTGGTTGGCACACATGATTTTCTCAAACCTAGAAAGATTTTTTCTTGTCCATATTTTTTCATATCATGACCCTATGAGTTTCTAGAATATGATGAGATTTTATTTCGCTCCGTTCTGAACCGAATCTGACCCGATATGAACCGATTTTACGGGAACTGGGTTTTCTTGTAAACTTTAAATTGGGTAGGCACACATGATTTTCTCAAACCTAGAAAGATTTTTTCTTGTCCATATTTTTTCATATCATGTCCCTATGAGTTTCTAGAATATGATGAGATTTTATTTCGCTCCGTTCTGAACCGAATCGGACCCGATATGAACCGATTTTACGGGAACTGGGTTTTCCGATTAACTTCAAAGTGGTTGGCACACATGATTTTCTCAAACCTAGAAAGATTTTTTCTTGTCCATATTTTTTCATATCATGTCCCTATGAGTTTCTAGAATATGATGAGATTTTATTTCGCTCCGTTCTGAACCGAATCAGACCCGATATGAACCGATTTTACGGGAACTGGGTTTTCCGATTAACTTCAAAGTGGTTGGCACACATGATTTTCTCAAACCTAGAAAGATTTTTTCTTGTCCATATTTTTTCATATCATGTCCCTATGAGTTTCTAGAATAGTATGAGATTTTATTTCTCTCCGTTCTGAACCGAATCGGACCCGATATGAACCAATTTTACGGGAACTGGGTTTTCCGATTAACTTCAAAGTGGTTGGCACACATGATTTTCTCAAACCTAGAAAGATTTTTTCTTGTCCATATTTTTTCATATCATGTCCCTATGAGTTTCTAGAATATGATGAGATTTTATTTCGCTCCGTTCTGAACCGAATTGGACCCGATATGACCCGATTTTACGGGAACTGGGTTTTCCGATTAACTTCAAAGTGGTTGGCACACATGATTTTCTCAAACCTAGAAAGATTTTTTCTTGTCCATATTTTTTCATATCATGTCCCTATGAGTTTCTAGAATATGATGAGATTTTATTTACCTCCGTTCTGAACCGAATCGGACCCGATATGACCCGATTTTACGGGAACTGGGTTTTCCGATTAACTTCAAAGTGGTTGGCACACATGATTTTCTCAAACCTAGAAAGATTTTTTCTTGTCCATATTTTTTCATATCATGACCCTATGAGTTTCTAGAATATGATGAGATTTTATTTCGCTCCGTTCTGAACCGAATCTGACCCGATATGAACCGATTTTACGGGAACTGGGTTTTCTTGTAAACTTTAAATTGGGTAGGCACACATGATTTTCTCAAACCTAGAAAGATTTTTTCTTGTCCATATTTTTTCATATCATGTCCCTATGAGTTTCTAGAATATGATGAGATTTTATTTCGCTCCGTTCTGAACCGAATCGGACCCGATATGACCCGATTTTACGGGAACTGGGTTTTCCGATTAACTTCAAAGTGGTTGGCACACATGATTTTCTCAAACCTAGAAAGATTTTTTCTTGTCCATATTTTTTCATATCATGTCCCTATGAGTTTCTAGAATATGATGAGATTTTATTTACCTCCGTTCTGAACCGAATCGGACCCGATATGACCCGATTTTACGGGAACTGGGTTTTCCGATTAACTTCAAAGTGGTTGGCACACATGATTTTCTCAAACCTAGAAAGATTTTTTCTTGTCCATATTTTTTCATATCATGACCCTATGAGTTTCTTAGAATATGATGAGATTTTATTTCGCTCCGTTCTGAACCGAATCAGACCCGATATGAACCGATTTTACGGGAACTGGATTTTCCGATTAACTTCAAAGTGGTTGGCACACATGAGTTTCTCAAACCTAGAAAGATTTTTTCTTGTCCATATTTTTTCATATCATGTCCCTATGAGTTTCTAGAATATGATGAGATTTTATTTCGCTCCGTTCTGAACCGAATCGGACCCGATATGAACCGATTTTACGGGAACTGGGTTTTCCGATTAACTTCAAAGTGGTTGGCACACATGATTTTCTCAAACCTAGAAAGTTTTTTTCTTGTCCATATTTTTTCATATCATGTCCCTATGAGTTTCTAGAATATGATGAGATTTTATTTCGCTCCGTTCTGAACCGAATCGGACCCGATATGACCCGATTTTACGGGAACTGGGTTTTCTTGTAAACTTCAAATTGGGTAGGCACACATGATTTTCTCAAACCTAGAAAGATTTTTTCTTGTCCATATTTTTTCATATCATGTCCCTATGAGTTTCTAGAATATGATGAGATTTTATTTCGCTCCGTTCTGAACCGAATCGGACCCGATATGAACCGATTTTACGGGAACTGGGTTTTCCGATTAACTTCAAAGTGGTTGGCACACATGATTTTCTCAAACCTAGAAATATTTTTTCTTGTCCATATTTTTTCATATCATGTCCCTATGAGTTTCTAGAATATGATGAGATTTTATTTCGCTCCGTTCTGAACCGAATCGGACCCGATATGAACCGATTTTACGGGAACTGGGTTTTCTTGTAAACTTTAAATTGGGTAGGCACACATGATTTTCTCAAACCTAGAAAGTTTTTTTCTTGTCCATATTTTTTCATATCATGTCCCTATGAGTTTCTAGAATATGATGAGATTTTATTTACCTCCGTTCTGAACCGAATCGGACCCGATATGAACCGATTTTACGGGAACTGGGTTTTCCGATTAACTTCAAAGTGGTTGGCACACATGATTTTCTCAAACCTAGAAAGATTTTTTCTTGTCCATATTTTTTCATATCATGACCCTATGAGTTTCTAGAATATGATGAGATTTTATTTCGCTCCGTTCTGAACCGAATCTGACCCGATATGAACCGATTTTACGGGAACTGGGTTTTCTTGTAAACTTTAAATTGGGTAGGCACACATGATTTTCTCAAACCTAGAAAGATTTTTTCTTGTCCATATTTTTTCATATCATGTCCCTATGAGTTTCTAGAATATGATGAGATTTTATTTCGCTCCGTTCTGAACCGAATCGGACCCGATATGACCCGATTTTACGGGAACTGGGTTTTCCGATTAACTTCAAAGTGGTTGGCACACATGATTTTCTCAAACCTAGAAAGATTTTTTCTTGTCCATATTTTTTCATATCATGTCCCTATGAGTTTCTAGAATATGATGAGATTTTATTTACCTCCGTTCTGAACCGAATCGGACCCGATATGACCCGATTTTACGGGAACTGGGTTTTCCGATTAACTTCAAAGTGGTTGGCACACATGATTTTCTCAAACCTAGAAAGATTTTTTCTTGTCCATATTTTTTCATATCATGACCCTATGAGTTTCTTAGAATATGATGAGATTTTATTTCGCTCCGTTCTGAACCGAATCAGACCCGATATGAACCGATTTTACGGGAACTGGATTTTCCGATTAACTTCAAAGTGGTTGGCACACATGAGTTTCTCAAACCTAGAAAGATTTTTTCTTGTCCATATTTTTTCATATCATGTCCCTATGAGTTTCTAGAATATGATGAGATTTTATTTCGCTCCGTTCTGAACCGAATCGGACCCGATATGAACCGATTTTACGGGAACTGGGTTTTCCGATTAACTTCAAAGTGGTTGGCACACATGATTTTCTCAAACCTAGAAAGTTTTTTTCTTGTCCATATTTTTTCATATCATGTCCCTATGAGTTTCTAGAATATGATGAGATTTTATTTCGCTCCGTTCTGAACCGAATCGGACCCGATATGACCCGATTTTACGGGAACTGGGTTTTCTTGTAAACTTCAAATTGGGTAGGCACACATGATTTTCTCAAACCTAGAAAGATTTTTTCTTGTCCATATTTTTTCATATCATGTCCCTATGAGTTTCTAGAATATGATGAGATTTTATTTCGCTCCGTTCTGAACCGAATCGGACCCGATATGAACCGATTTTACGGGAACTGGGTTTTCCGATTAACTTCAAAGTGGTTGGCACACATGATTTTCTCAAACCTAGAAATATTTTTTCTTGTCCATATTTTTTCATATCATGTCCCTATGAGTTTCTAGAATATGATGAGATTTTATTTCGCTCCGTTCTGAACCGAATCGGACCCGATATGAACCGATTTTACGGGAACTGGGTTTTCTTGTAAACTTTAAATTGGGTAGGCACACATGATTTTCTCAAACCTAGAAAGTTTTTTTCTTGTCCATATTTTTTCATATCATGTCCCTATGAGTTTCTAGAATATGATGAGATTTTATTTCGCTCCGTTCTGAACCGAATCGGACCCGATATGAACCGATTTTGCGGGAACTGGGTTTTCCGATTAACTTCAAAGTGGTTGGCACACATGATTTTCTCAAACCTAGAAAGTTTTTTTCTTGTCCATATTTTTTCATATCATGTCCCTATGAGTTTCTAGAATATGATGAGATTTTATTTCGCTCCGTTCTGAACCGAATCGGACCCGATATGACCCGATTTTACGGGAACTGGGTTTTCTTGTAAACTTCAAATTGGGTAGGCACACATGATTTTCTCAAACCTAGAAAGATTTTTTCTTGTCCATATTTTTTCATATCATGTCCCTATGAGTTTCTAGAATATGATGAGATTTTATTTCGCTCCGTTCTGAACCGAATCGGACCCGATATGAACCGATTTTACGGGAACTGGGTTTTCCGATTAACTTCAAAGTGGTTGGCACACATGATTTTCTCAAACCTAGAAATATTTTTTCTTGTCCATATTTTTTCATATCATGTCCCTATGAGTTTCTAGAATATGATGAGATTTTATTTCGCTCCGTTCTGAACCGAATCGGACCCGATATGAACTGATTTTACGGGAACTGGGTTTTCTTGTAAACTTTAAATTGGGTAGGCACACATGATTTTCTCAAACCTAGAAAGTTTTTTTCTTGTCCATATTTTTTCATATCATGTCCCTATGAGTTTCTAGAATATGATGAGATTTTATTTACCTCCGTTCTGAACCGAATCGGACCCGATATGAACCGATTTTACGGGAACTGGGTTTTCCGATTAACTTCAAAGTGGTTGGCACACATGATTTTCTCAAACCTAGAAAGTTTTTTTCTTGTCCATATTTTTTCATATCATGTCCCTATGAGTTTCTAGAATATGATGAGATTTTATTTCGCTCCGTTCTGAACCGAATCGGACCCGATATGAACCGATTTTACGGGAACTGGGTTTTCTTGTAAACTTTAAATTGGGTAGGCACACATGATTTTCTCAAACCTAGAAAGATTTTTTCTTGTCCATATTTTTTCATATCATGTCCCTATGAGTTTCTAGAATATGATGAGATTTTATTTCGCTCCGTTCTGAACCGAATCGGACCCGATATGACCCGATTTTACGGGAACTGGGTTTTCCGATTAACTTCAAAGTGGTTGGCACACATGATTTTCTCAAACCTAGAAAGATTTTTTCTTGTCCATATTTTTTCATATCATGTCCCTATGAGTTTCTAGAATATGATGAGATTTTATTTACCTCCGTTCTGAACCGAATCGGACCCGATATGACCCGATTTTACGGGAACTGGGTTTTCCGATTAACTTCAAAGTGGTTGGCACACATGATTTTCTCAAACCTAGAAAGATTTTTTCTTGTCCATATTTTTTCATATCATGACCCTATGAGTTTCTTAGAATATGATGAGATTTTATTTCGCTCCGTTCTGAACCGAATCAGACCCGATATGAACCGATTTTACGGGAACTGGATTTTCCGATTAACTTCAAAGTGGTTGGCACACATGAGTTTCTCAAACCTAGAAAGATTTTTTCTTGTCCATATTTTTTCATATCATGTCCCTATGAGTTTCTAGAATATGATGAGATTTTATTTCGCTCCGTTCTGAACCGAATCGGACCCGATATGAACCGATTTTACGGGAACTGGGTTTTCCGATTAACTTCAAAGTGGTTGGCACACATGATTTTCTCAAACCTAGAAAGTTTTTTTCTTGTCCATATTTTTTCATATCATGTCCCTATGAGTTTCTAGAATATGATGAGATTTTATTTCGCTCCGTTCTGAACCGAATCGGACCCGATATGACCCGATTTTACGGGAACTGGGTTTTCTTGTAAACTTCAAATTGGGTAGGCACACATGATTTTCTCAAACCTAGAAAGATTTTTTCTTGTCCATATTTTTTCATATCATGTCCCTATGAGTTTCTAGAATATGATGAGATTTTATTTCGCTCCGTTCTGAACCGAATCGGACCCGATATGAACCGATTTTACGGGAACTGGGTTTTCCGATTAACTTCAAAGTGGTTGGCACACATGATTTTCTCAAACCTAGAAATATTTTTTCTTGTCCATATTTTTTCATATCATGTCCCTATGAGTTTCTAGAATATGATGAGATTTTATTTCGCTCCGTTCTGAACCGAATCGGACCCGATATGAACCGATTTTACGGGAACTGGGTTTTCTTGTAAACTTTAAATTGGGTAGGCACACATGATTTTCTCAAACCTAGAAAGTTTTTTTCTTGTCCATATTTTTTCATATCATGTCCCTATGAGTTTCTAGAATAAGATGAGATTTTATTTCGCTCCGTTCTGAACCGAATCGGACCCGATATGAACCGATTTTGCGGGAACTGGGTTTTCCGATTAACTTCAAAGTGGTTGGCACACATGATTTTCTCAAACCTAGAAAGTTTTTTTCTTGTCCATATTTTTTCATATCATGTCCCTATGAGTTTCTAGAATATGATGAGATTTTATTTCGCTCCGTTCTGAACCGAATCGGACCCGATATGACCCGATTTTACGGGAACTGGGTTTTCTTGTAAACTTCAAATTGGGTAGGCACACATGATTTTCTCAAACCTAGAAAGATTTTTTCTTGTCCATATTTTTTCATATCATGTCCCTATGAGTTTCTAGAATATGATGAGATTTTATTTCGCTCCGTTCTGAACCGAATCGGACCCGATATGAACCGATTTTACGGGAACTGGGTTTTCCGATTAACTTCAAAGTGGTTGGCACACATGATTTTCTCAAACCTAGAAATATTTTTTCTTGTCCATATTTTTTCATATCATGTCCCTATGAGTTTCTAGAATATGATGAGATTTTATTTCGCTCCGTTCTGAACCGAATCGGACCCGATATGAACTGATTTTACGGGAACTGGGTTTTCTTGTAAACTTTAAATTGGGTAGGCACACATGATTTTCTCAAACCTAGAAAGTTTTTTTCTTGTCCATATTTTTTCATATCATGTCCCTATGAGTTTCTAGAATATGATGAGATTTTATTTACCTCCGTTCTGAACCGAATCGGACCCGATATGAACCGATTTTACGGGAACTGGGTTTTCCGATTAACTTCAAAGTGGTTGGCACACATGATTTTCTCAAACCTAGAAAGTTTTTTTCTTGTCCATATTTTTTCATATCATGTCCCTATGAGTTTCTAGAATATGATGAGATTTTATTTCGCTCCGTTCTGAACCGAATCGGACCCGATATGAACCGATTTTACGGGAACTGGGTTTTCTTGTAAACTTTAAATTGGGTAGGCACACATGATTTTCTCAAACCTAGAAAGATTTTTTCTTGTCCATATTTTTTCATATCATGTCCCTATGAGTTTCTAGAATATGATGAGATTTTATTTCGCTCCGTTCTGAACCGAATCGGACCCGATATGACCCGATTTTACGGGAACTGGGTTTTCCGATTAACTTCAAAGTGGTTGGCACACATGATTTTCTCAAACCTAGAAAGATTTTTTCTTGTCCATATTTTTTCATATCATGTCCCTATGAGTTTCTAGAATATGATGAGATTTTATTTACCTCCGTTCTGAACCGAATCGGACCCGATATGACCCGATTTTACGGGAACTGGGTTTTCCGATTAACTTCAAAGTGGTTGGCACACATGATTTTCTCAAACCTAGAAAGATTTTTTCTTGTCCATATTTTTTCATATCATGACCCTATGAGTTTCTTAGAATATGATGAGATTTTATTTCGCTCCGTTCTGAACCGAATCAGACCCGATATGAACCGATTTTACGGGAACTGGATTTTCCGATTAACTTCAAAGTGGTTGGCACACATGAGTTTCTCAAACCTAGAAAGATTTTTTCTTGTCCATATTTTTTCATATCATGTCCCTATGAGTTTCTAGAATATGATGAGATTTTATTTCGCTCCGTTCTGAACCGAATCGGACCCGATATGAACCGATTTTACGGGAACTGGGTTTTCCGATTAACTTCAAAGTGGTTGGCACACATGATTTTCTCAAACCTAGAAAGTTTTTTTCTTGTCCATATTTTTTCATATCATGTCCCTATGAGTTTCTAGAATATGATGAGATTTTATTTCGCTCCGTTCTGAACCGAATCGGACCCGATATGACCCGATTTTACGGGAACTGGGTTTTCTTGTAAACTTCAAATTGGGTAGGCACACATGATTTTCTCAAACCTAGAAAGATTTTTTCTTGTCCATATTTTTTCATATCATGTCCCTATGAGTTTCTAGAATATGATGAGATTTTATTTCGCTCCGTTCTGAACCGAATCGGACCCGATATGAACCGATTTTACGGGAACTGGGTTTTCCGATTAACTTCAAAGTGGTTGGCACACATGATTTTCTCAAACCTAGAAATATTTTTTCTTGTCCATATTTTTTCATATCATGTCCCTATGAGTTTCTAGAATATGATGAGATTTTATTTCGCTCCGTTCTGAACCGAATCGGACCCGATATGAACCGATTTTACGGGAACTGGGTTTTCTTGTAAACTTTAAATTGGGTAGGCACACATGATTTTCTCAAACCTAGAAAGTTTTTTTCTTGTCCATATTTTTTCATATCATGTCCCTATGAGTTTCTAGAATATGATGAGATTTTATTTCGCTCCGTTCTGAACCGAATCGGACCCGATATGAACCGATTTTGCGGGAACTGGGTTTTCCGATTAACTTCAAAGTGGTTGGCACACATGATTTTCTCAAACCTAGAAAGTTTTTTTCTTGTCCATATTTTTTCATATCATGTCCCTATGAGTTTCTAGAATATGATGAGATTTTATTTCGCTCCGTTCTGAACCGAATCGGACCCGATATGACCCGATTTTACGGGAACTGGGTTTTCTTGTAAACTTCAAATTGGGTAGGCACACATGATTTTCTCAAACCTAGAAAGATTTTTTCTTGTCCATATTTTTTCATATCATGTCCCTATGAGTTTCTAGAATATGATGAGATTTTATTTCGCTCCGTTCTGAACCGAATCGGACCCGATATGAACCGATTTTACGGGAACTGGGTTTTCCGATTAACTTCAAAGTGGTTGGCACACATGATTTTCTCAAACCTAGAAATATTTTTTCTTGTCCATATTTTTTCATATCATGTCCCTATGAGTTTCTAGAATATGATGAGATTTTATTTCGCTCCGTTCTGAACCGAATCGGACCCGATATGAACCGATTTTACGGGAACTGGGTTTTCTTGTAAACTTTAAATTGGGTAGGCACACATGATTTTCTCAAACCTAGAAAGTTTTTTTCTTGTCCATATTTTTTCATATCATGTCCCTATGAGTTTCTAGAATATGATGAGATTTTATTTACCTCCGTTCTGAACCGAATCGGACCCGATATGAACCGATTTTACGGGAACTGGGTTTTCCGATTAACTTCAAAGTGGTTGGCACACATGATTTTCTCAAACCTAGAAAGTTTTTTTCTTGTCCATATTTTTTCATATCATGTCCCTATGAGTTTCTAGAATATGATGAGATTTTATTTCGCTCCGTTCTGAACCGAATCGGACCCGATATGAACCGATTTTACGGGAACTGGGTTTTCTTGTAAACTTTAAATTGGGTAGGCACACATGATTTTCTCAAACCTAGAAAGATTTTTTCTTGTCCATATTTTTTCATATCATGTCCCTATGAGTTTCTAGAATATGATGAGATTTTATTTCGCTCCGTTCTGAACCGAATCGGACCCGATATGACCCGATTTTACGGGAACTGGGTTTTCCGATTAACTTCAAAGTGGTTGGCACACATGATTTTCTCAAACCTAGAAAGATTTTTTCTTGTCCATATTTTTTCATATCATGTCCCTATGAGTTTCTAGAATATGATGAGATTTTATTTACCTCCGTTCTGAACCGAATCGGACCCGATATGACCCGATTTTACGGGAACTGGGTTTTCCGATTAACTTCAAAGTGGTTGGCACACATGATTTTCTCAAACCTAGAAAGATTTTTTCTTGTCCATATTTTTTCATATCATGACCCTATGAGTTTCTTAGAATATGATGAGATTTTATTTCGCTCCGTTCTGAACCGAATCGGACCCGATATGAACCGATTTTACGGGAACTGGATTTTCCGATTAACTTCAAAGTGGTTGGCACACATGATTTTCTCAAACCTAGAAAGATTTTTTCTTGTCCATATTTTTTCATATCATGTCCCTATGAGTTTCTAGAATATGATGAGATTTTATTTCGCTCCGTTCTGAACCGAATCGGACCCGATATGAACCGATTTTACGGGAACTGGGTTTTCCGATTAACTTCAAAGTGGTTGGCACACATGATTTTCTCAAACCTAGAAAGATTTTTTCTTGTCCATATTTTTTCATATCATGTCCCTATGAGTTTCTAGAATATGATGAGATTTTATTTACCTCCGTTCTGAACCGAATCGGACCCGATATGACCCGATTTTACGGGAACTGGGTTTTCCGATTAACTTCAAAGTGGTTGGCACACATGATTTTCTCAAACCTAGAAAGATTTTTTCTTGTCCATATTTTTTCATATCATGACCCTATGAGTTTCTTAGAATATGATGAGATTTTATTTCGCTCCGTTCTGAACCGAATCCGACCCGATATGAACCGATTTTACGGGAACTGGATTTTCCGATTAACTTCAAAGTGGTTGGCACACATGAGTTTCTCAAACCTAGAAAGATTTTTTCTTGTCCATATTTTTTCATATCATGTCCCTATGAGTTTCTAGAATATGATGAGATTTTATTTCGCTCCGTTCTGAACCGAATCGGACCCGATATGAACCGATTTTACGGGAACTGGGTTTTCCGATTAACTTCAAAGTGGTTGGCACACATGATTTTCTCAAACCTAGAAAGATTTTTTCTTGTCCATATTTTTTCATATCATGTCCCTATGAGTTTCTAGAATATGATGAGATTTTATTTCGCTCCGTTCTGAACCGAATCAGACCCGATATGAACCGATTTTACGGGAACTGGGTTTTCCGATTAACTTCAAAGTGGTTGGCACACATGATTTTCTCAAACCTAGAAAGATTTTTTCTTGTCCATATTTTTTCATATCATGTCCCTATGAGTTTCTAGAATAGTATGAGATTTTATTTCTCTCCGTTCTGAACCGAATCGGACCCGATATGAACCAATTTTACGGGAACTGGGTTTTCCGATTAACTTCAAAGTGGTTGGCACACATGATTTTCTCAAACCTAGAAAGATTTTTTCTTGTCCATATTTTTTCATATCATGTCCCTATGAGTTTCTAGAATATGATGAGATTTTATTTCGCTCCGTTCTGAACCGAATCGGACCCGATATGACCCGATTTTACGGGAACTGGGTTTTCCGATTAACTTCAAAGTGGTTGGCACACATGATTTTCTCAAACCTAGAAAGATTTTTTCTTGTCCATATTTTTTCATATCATGTCCCTATGAGTTTCTAGAATATGATGAGATTTTATTTACCTCCGTTCTGAACCGAATCGGACCCGATATGGCCCGATTTTACGGGAACTGGGTTTTCCGATTAACTTCAAAGTGGTTGGCACACATGATTTTCTCAAACCTAGAAAGATTTTTTCTTGTCCATATTTTTTCGTATCATGACCCTATGAGTTTCTAGAATATGATGAGATTTTATTTCGCTCCGTTCTGAACCGAATCTGACCCGATATGAACCGATTTTACGGGAACTGGGTTTTCTTGTAAACTTTAAATTGGGTAGGCACACATGATTTTCTCAAACCTAGAAAGATTTTTTCTTGTCCATATTTTTTCATATCATGTCCCTATGAGTTTCTAGAATATGATGAGATTTTATTTCGCTCCGTTCTGAACCGAATCGGACCCGATATGAACCGATTTTACGGGAACTGGGTTTTCCGATTAACTTCAAAGTGGTTGGCACACATGATTTTCTCAAACCTAGAAAGATTTTTTCTTGTCCATATTTTTTCATATCATGTCCCTATGAGTTTCTAGAATATGATGAGATTTTATTTCGCTCCGTTCTGAACCGAATCAGACCCGATATGAACCGATTTTACGGGAACTGGGTTTTCCGATTAACTTCAAAGTGGTTGGCACACATGATTTTCTCAAACCTAGAAAGATTTTTTCTTGTCCATATTTTTTCATATCATGTCCCTATGAGTTTCTAGAATAGTATGAGATTTTATTTCTCTCCGTTCTGAACCGAATCGGACCCGATATGAACCGATTTTACGGGAACTGGGTTTTCCGATTAACTTCAAAGTGGTTGGCACACATGATTTTCTCAAACCTAGAAAGATTTTTTCTTGTCCATATTTTTTCATATCATGTCCCTATGAGTTTCTAGAATATGATGAGATTTTATTTCGCTCCGTTCTGAACCGAATCGGACCCGATATGACCCGATTTTACGGGAACTGGGTTTTCCGATTAACTTCAAAGTGGTTGGCACACATGATTTTCTCAAACCTAGAAAGATTTTTTCTTGTCCATATTTTTTCATATCATGTCCCTATGAGTTTCTAGAATAGTATGAGATTTTATTTCTCTCCGTTCTGAACCGAATCGGACCCGATATGAACCAATTTTACGGGAACTGGGTTTTCCGATTAACTTCAAAGTGGTTGGCACACATGATTTTCTCAAACCTAGAAAGATTTTTTCTTGTCCATATTTTTTCATATCATGTCCCTATGAGTTTCTAGAATATGATGAGATTTTATTTACCTCCGTTCTGAACCGAATCGGACCCGATATGACCCGATTTTACGGGAACTGGGTTTTCCGATTAACTTCAAAGTGGTTGGCACACATGATTTTCTCAAACCTAGAAAGATTTTTTCTTGTCCATATTTTTTCATATCATGACCCTATGAGTTTCTAGAATATGATGAGATTTTATTTCGCTCCGTTCTGAACCGAATCTGACCCGATATGAACCGATTTTACGGGAACTGGGTTTTCTTGTAAACTTTAAATTGGGTAGGCACACATGATTTTCTCAAACCTAGAAAGATTTTTTCTTGTCCATATTTTTTCATATCATGTCCCTATGAGTTTCTAGAATATGATGAGATTTTATTTCGCTCCGTTCTGAACCGAATCGGACCCGATATGACCCGATTTTACGGGAACTGGGTTTTCCGATTAACTTCAAAGTGGTTGGCACACATGATTTTCTCAAACCTAGAAAGATTTTTTCTTGTCCATATTTTTTCATATCATGTCCCTATGAGTTTCTAGAATATGATGAGATTTTATTTACCTCCGTTCTGAACCGAATCGGACCCGATATGGCCCGATTTTACGGGAACTGGGTTTTCCGATTAACTTCAAAGTGGTTGGCACACATGATTTTCTCAAACCTAGAAAGATTTTTTCTTGTCCATATTTTTTCGTATCATGACCCTATGAGTTTCTAGAATATGATGAGATTTTATTTCGCTCCGTTCTGAACCGAATCTGACCCGATATGAACCGATTTTACGGGAACTGGGTTTTCTTGTAAACTTTAAATTGGGTAGGCACACATGATTTTCTCAAACCTAGAAAGATTTTTTCTTGTCCATATTTTTTCATATCATGTCCCTATGAGTTTCTAGAATATGATGAGATTTTATTTCGCTCCGTTCTGAACCGAATCGGACCCGATATGAACCGATTTTACGGGAACTGGGTTTTCCGATTAACTTCAAAGTGGTTGGCACACATGATTTTCTCAAACCTAGAAAGATTTTTTCTTGTCCATATTTTTTCATATCATGTCCCTATGAGTTTCTAGAATATGATGAGATTTTATTTCGCTCCGTTCTGAACCGAATCAGACCCGATATGAACCGATTTTACGGGAACTGGGTTTTCCGATTAACTTCAAAGTGGTTGGCACACATGATTTTCTCAAACCTAGAAAGATTTTTTCTTGTCCATATTTTTTCATATCATGTCCCTATGAGTTTCTAGAATAGTATGAGATTTTATTTCTCTCCGTTCTGAACCGAATCGGACCCGATATGAACCGATTTTACGGGAACTGGGTTTTCCGATTAACTTCAAAGTGGTTGGCACACATGATTTTCTCAAACCTAGAAAGATTTTTTCTTGTCCATATTTTTTCATATCATGTCCCTATGAGTTTCTAGAATATGATGAGATTTTATTTCGCTCCGTTCTGAACCGAATCGGACCCGATATGACCCGATTTTACGGGAACTGGGTTTTCCGATTAACTTCAAAGTGGTTGGCACACATGATTTTCTCAAACCTAGAAAGATTTTTTCTTGTCCATATTTTTTCATATCATGTCCCTATGAGTTTCTAGAATAGTATGAGATTTTATTTCTCTCCGTTCTGAACCGAATCGGACCCGATATGAACCAATTTTACGGGAACTGGGTTTTCCGATTAACTTCAAAGTGGTTGGCACACATGATTTTCTCAAACCTAGAAAGATTTTTTCTTGTCCATATTTTTTCATATCATGTCCCTATGAGTTTCTAGAATATGATGAGATTTTATTTACCTCCGTTCTGAACCGAATCGGACCCGATATGACCCGATTTTACGGGAACTGGGTTTTCCGATTAACTTCAAAGTGGTTGGCACACATGATTTTCTCAAACCTAGAAAGATTTTTTCTTGTCCATATTTTTTCATATCATGACCCTATGAGTTTCTAGAATATGATGAGATTTTATTTCGCTCCGTTCTGAACCGAATCTGACCCGATATGAACCGATTTTACGGGAACTGGGTTTTCTTGTAAACTTTAAATTGGGTAGGCACACATGATTTTCTCAAACCTAGAAAGATTTTTTCTTGTCCATATTTTTTCATATCATGTCCCTATGAGTTTCTAGAATATGATGAGATTTTATTTCGCTCCGTTCTGAACCGAATCGGACCCGATATGAACCGATTTTACGGGAACTGGGTTTTCCGATTAACTTCAAAGTGGTTGGCACACATGATTTTCTCAAACCTAGAAAGATTTTTTCTTGTCCATATTTTTTCATATCATGTCCCTATGAGTTTCTAGAATATGATGAGATTTTATTTACCTCCGTTCTGAACCGAATCGGACCCGATATGACCCGATTTTACGGGAACTGGGTTTTCCGATTAACTTCAAAGTGGTTGGCACACATGATTTTCTCAAACCTAGAAAGATTTTTTCTTGTCCATATTTTTTCATATCATGACCCTATGAGTTTCTAGAATATGATGAGATTTTATTTCGCTCCGTTCTGAACCGAATCTGACCCGATATGAACCGATTTTACGGGAACTGGGTTTTCTTGTAAACTTTAAATTGGGTAGGCACACATGATTTTCTCAAACCTAGAAAGATTTTTTCTTGTCCATATTTTTTCATATCATGTCCCTATGAGTTTCTAGAATATGATGAGATTTTATTTCGCTCCGTTCTGAACCGAATCGGACCCGATATGAACCGATTTTACGGGAACTGGGTTTTCCGATTAACTTCAAAGTGGTTGGCACACATGATTTTCTCAAACCTAGAAAGATTTTTTCTTGTCCATATTTTTTCATATCATGTCCCTATGAGTTTCTAGAATATGATGAGATTTTATTTCGCTCCGTTCTGAACCGAATCAGACCCGATATGAACCGATTTTACGGGAACTGGGTTTTCCGATTAACTTCAAAGTGGTTGGCACACATGATTTTCTCAAACCTAGAAAGATTTTTTCTTGTCCATATTTTTTCATATCATGTCCCTATGAGTTTCTAGAATAGTATGAGATTTTATTTCTCTCCGTTCTGAACCGAATCGGACCCGATATGAACCGATTTTACGGGAACTGGGTTTTCCGATTAACTTCAAAGTGGTTGGCACACATGATTTTCTCAAACCTAGAAAGATTTTTTCTTGTCCATATTTTTTCATATCATGTCCCTATGAGTTTCTAGAATATGATGAGATTTTATTTCGCTCCGTTCTGAACCGAATCGGACCCGATATGACCCGATTTTACGGGAACTGGGTTTTCCGATTAACTTCAAAGTGGTTGGCACACATGATTTTCTCAAACCTAGAAAGATTTTTTCTTGTCCATATTTTTTCATATCATGTCCCTATGAGTTTCTAGAATAGTATGAGATTTTATTTCTCTCCGTTCTGAACCGAATCGGACCCGATATGAACCAATTTTACGGGAACTGGGTTTTCCGATTAACTTCAAAGTGGTTGGGACACATGATTTTCTCAAACCTAGAAAGATTTTTTCTTGTCCATATTTTTTCATATCATGTCCCTATGAGTTTCTAGAATATGATGAGATTTTATTTACCTCCGTTCTGAACCGAATCGGACCCGATATGACCCGATTTTACGGGAACTGGGTTTTCCGATTAACTTCAAAGTGGTTGGCACACATGATTTTCTCAAACCTAGAAAGATTTTTTCTTGTCCATATTTTTTCATATCATGACCCTATGAGTTTCTAGAATATGATGAGATTTTATTTCGCTCCGTTCTGAACCGAATCTGACCCGATATGAACCGATTTTACGGGAACTGGGTTTTCTTGTAAACTTTAAATTGGGTAGGCACACATGATTTTCTCAAACCTAGAAAGATTTTTTCTTGTCCATATTTTTTCATATCATGTCCCTATGAGTTTCTAGAATATGATGAGATTTTATTTCGCTCCGTTCTGAACCGAATCGGACCCGATATGAACCGATTTTACGGGAACTGGGTTTTCCGATTAACTTCAAAGTGGTTGGCACACATGATTTTCTCAAACCTAGAAAGATTTTTTCTTGTCCATATTTTTTCATATCATGTCCCTATGAGTTTCTAGAATATGATGAGATTTTATTTACCTCCGTTCTGAACCGAATCGGACCCGATATGACCCGATTTTACGGGAACTGGGTTTTCCGATTAACTTCAAAGTGGTTGGCACACATGATTTTCTCAAACCTAGAAAGATTTTTTCTTGTCCATATTTTTTCATATCATGACCCTATGAGTTTCTAGAATATGATGAGATTTTATTTCGCTCCGTTCTGAACCGAATCTGACCCGATATGAACCGATTTTACGGGAACTGGGTTTTCTTGTAAACTTTAAATTGGGTAGGCACACATGATTTTCTCAAACCTAGAAAGATTTTTTCTTGTCCATATTTTTTCATATCATGTCCCTATGAGTTTCTAGAATATGATGAGATTTTATTTCGCTCCGTTCTGAACCGAATCGGACCCGATATGAACCGATTTTACGGGAACTGGGTTTTCCGATTAACTTCAAAGTGGTTGGCACACATGATTTTCTCAAACCTAGAAAGATTTTTTCTTGTCCATATTTTTTCATATCATGTCCCTATGAGTTTCTAGAATATGATGAGATTTTATTTCGCTCCGTTCTGAACCGAATCAGACCCGATATGAACCGATTTTACGGGAACTGGGTTTTCCGATTAACTTCAAAGTGGTTGGCACACATGATTTTCTCAAACCTAGAAAGATTTTTTCTTGTCCATATTTTTTCATATCATGTCCCTATGAGTTTCTAGAATAGTATGAGATTTTATTTCTCTCCGTTCTGAACCGAATCGGACCCGATATGAACCGATTTTACGGGAACTGGGTTTTCCGATTAACTTCAAAGTGGTTGGCACACATGATTTTCTCAAACCTAGAAAGATTTTTTCTTGTCCATATTTTTTCATATCATGTCCCTATGAGTTTCTAGAATATGATGAGATTTTATTTCGCTCCGTTCTGAACCGAATCGGACCCGATATGACCCGATTTTACGGGAACTGGGTTTTCCGATTAACTTCAAAGTGGTTGGCACACATGATTTTCTCAAACCTAGAAAGATTTTTTCTTGTCCATATTTTTTCATATCATGTCCCTATGAGTTTCTAGAATAGTATGAGATTTTATTTCTCTCCGTTCTGAACCGAATCGGACCCGATATGAACCAATTTTACGGGAACTGGGTTTTCCGATTAACTTCAAAGTGGTTGGCACACATGATTTTCTCAAACCTAGAAAGATTTTTTCTTGTCCATATTTTTTCATATCATGTCCCTATGAGTTTCTAGAATATGATGAGATTTTATTTACCTCCATTCTGAACCGAATCGGACCCGATATGACCCGATTTTACGGGAACTGGGTTTTCCGATTAACTTCAAAGTGGTTGGCACACATGATTTTCTCAAACCTAGAAAGATTTTTTCTTGTCCATATTTTTTCATATCATGACCCTATGAGTTTCTAGAATATGATGAGATTTTATTTCGCTCCGTTCTGAACCGAATCTGACCCGATATGAACCGATTTTACGGGAACTGGGTTTTCTTGTAAACTTTAAATTGGGTAGGCACACATGATTTTCTCAAACCTAGAAAGATTTTTTCTTGTCCATATTTTTTCATATCATGTCCCTATGAGTTTCTAGAATATGATGAGATTTTATTTCGCTCCGTTCTGAACCGAATCGGACCCGATATGAACCGATTTTACGGGAACTGGGTTTTCCGATTAACTTCAAAGTGGTTGGCACACATGATTTTCTCAAACCTAGAAAGATTTTTTCTTGTCCATATTTTTTCATATCATGTCCCTATGAGTTTCTAGAATATGATGAGATTTTATTTCGCTCCGTTCTGAACCGAATCAGACCCGATATGAACCGATTTTACGGGAACTGGGTTTTCCGATTAACTTCAAAGTGGTTGGCACACATGATTTTCTCAAACCTAGAAAGATTTTTTCTTGTCCATATTTTTTCATATCATGTCCCTATGAGTTTCTAGAATAGTATGAGATTTTATTTCTCTCCGTTCTGAACCGAATCGGACCCGATATGAACCAATTTTACGGGAACTGGGTTTTCCGATTAACTTCAAAGTGGTTGGCACACATGATTTTCTCAAACCTAGAAAGATTTTTTCTTGTCCATATTTTTTCATATCATGTCCCTATGAGTTTCTAGAATATGATGAGATTTTATTTCGCTCCGTTCTGAACCGAATCGGACCCGATATGACCCGATTTTACGGGAACTGGGTTTTCCGATTAACTTCAAAGTGGTTGGCACACATGATTTTCTCAAACCTAGAAAGATTTTTTCTTGTCCATATTTTTTCATATCATGTCCCTATGAGTTTCTAGAATATGATGAGATTTTATTTACCTCCGTTCTGAACCGAATCGGACCCGATATGACCCGATTTTACGGGAACTGGGTTTTCCGATTAACTTCAAAGTGGTTGGCACACATGATTTCCTCAAACCTAGAAAGATTTTTTCTTGTCCATATTTTTTCATATCATGACCCTATGAGTTTCTAGAATATGATGAGATTTTATTTCGCTCCGTTCTGAACCGAATCTGACCCGATATGAACCGATTTTACGGGAACTGGGTTTTCTTGTAAACTTTAAATTGGGTAGGCACACATGATTTTCTCAAACCTAGAAAGATTTTTTCTTGTCCATATTTTTTCATATCATGTCCCTATGAGTTTCTAGAATATGATGAGATTTTATTTCGCTCCGTTCTGAACCGAATCGGACCCGATATGAACCGATTTTACGGGAACTGGGTTTTCCGATTAACTTCAAAGTGGTTGGCACACATGATTTTCTCAAACCTAGAAAGATTTTTTCTTGTCCATATTTTTTCATATCATGTCCCTATGAGTTTCTAGAATATGATGAGATTTTATTTACCTCCGTTCTGAACCGAATCGGACCCGATATGACCCGATTTTACGGGAACTGGGTTTTCCGATTAACTTCAAAGTGGTTGGCACACATGATTTTCTCAAACCTAGAAAGATTTTTTCTTGTCCATATTTTTTCATATCATGACCCTATGAGTTTCTTAGAATATGATGAGATTTTATTTCGCTCCGTTCTGAACCGAATCAGACCCGATATGAACCGATTTTACGGGAACTGGATTTTCCGATTAACTTCAAAGTGGTTGGCACACATGAGTTTCTCAAACCTAGAAAGATTTTTTCTTGTCCATATTTTTTCATATCATGTCCCTATGAGTTTCTAGAATATGATGAGATTTTATTTCGCTCCGTTCTGAACCGAATCGGACCCGATATGAACCGATTTTACGGGAACTGGGTTTTCCGATTAACTTCAAAGTGGTTGGCACACATGATTTTCTCAAACCTAGAAAGTTTTTTTCTTGTCCATATTTTTTCATATCATGTCCCTATGAGTTTCTAGAATATGATGAGATTTTATTTCGCTCCGTTCTGAACCGAATCGGACCCGATATGACCCGATTTTACGGGAACTGGGTTTTCTTGTAAACTTCAAATTGGGTAGGCACACATGATTTTCTCAAACCTAGAAAGATTTTTTCTTGTCCATATTTTTTCATATCATGTCCCTATGAGTTTCTAGAATATGATGAGATTTTATTTCGCTCCGTTCTGAACCGAATCGGACCCGATATGAACCGATTTTACGGGAACTGGGTTTTCCGATTAACTTCAAAGTGGTTGGCACACATGATTTTCTCAAACCTAGAAATATTTTTTCTTGTCCATATTTTTTCATATCATGTCCCTATGAGTTTCTAGAATATGATGAGATTTTATTTCGCTCCGTTCTGAACCGAATCGGACCCGATATGAACCGATTTTACGGGAACTGGGTTTTCTTGTAAACTTTAAATTGGGTAGGCACACATGATTTTCTCAAACCTAGAAAGTTTTTTTCTTGTCCATATTTTTTCATATCATGTCCCTATGAGTTTCTAGAATATGATGAGATTTTATTTACCTCCGTTCTGAACCGAATCGGACCCGATATGAACCGATTTTACGGGAACTGGGTTTTCCGATTAACTTCAAAGTGGTTGGCACACATGATTTTCTCAAACCTAGAAAGTTTTTTTCTTGTCCATATTTTTTCATATCATGTCCCTATGAGTTTCTAGAATATGATGAGATTTTATTTCGCTCCGTTCTGAACCGAATCGGACCCGATATGAACCGATTTTACGGGAACTGGGTTTTCTTGTAAACTTTAAATTGGGTAGGCACACATGATTTTCTCAAACCTAGAAAGATTTTTTCTTGTCCATATTTTTTCATATCATGTCCCTATGAGTTTCTAGAATATGATGAGATTTTATTTCGCTCCGTTCTGAACCGAATCGGACCCGATATGACCCGATTTTACGGGAACTGGGTTTTCCGATTAACTTCAAAGTGGTTGGCACACATGATTTTCTCAAACCTAGAAAGATTTTTTCTTGTCCATATTTTTTCATATCATGTCCCTATGAGTTTCTAGAATATGATGAGATTTTATTTACCTCCGTTCTGAACCGAATCGGACCCGATATGACCCGATTTTACGGGAACTGGGTTTTCCGATTAACTTCAAAGTGGTTGGCACACATGATTTTCTCAAACCTAGAAAGATTTTTTCTTGTCCATATTTTTTCATATCATGACCCTATGAGTTTCTTAGAATATGATGAGATTTTATTTCGCTCCGTTCTGAACCGAATCAGACCCGATATGAACCGATTTTACGGGAACTGGATTTTCCGATTAACTTCAAAGTGGTTGGCACACATGAGTTTCTCAAACCTAGAAAGATTTTTTCTTGTCCATATTTTTTCATATCATGTCCCTATGAGTTTCTAGAATATGATGAGATTTTATTTCGCTCCGTTCTGAACCGAATCGGACCCGATATGAACCGATTTTACGGGAACTGGGTTTTCCGATTAACTTCAAAGTGGTTGGCACACATGATTTTCTCAAACCTAGAAAGATTTTTTCTTGTCCATATTTTTTCATATCATGTCCCTATGAGTTTCTAGAATATGATGAGATTTTATTTCGCTCCGTTCTGAACCGAATCGGACCCGATATGAACCGATTTTACGGGAACTGGGTTTTCCGATTAACTTCAAAGTGGTTGGCACACATGATTTTCTCAAACCTAGAAAGATTTTTTCTTGTCCATATTTTTTCATATCATGTCCCTATGAGTTTCTAGAATAGTATGAGATTTTATTTCTCTCCGTTCTGAACCGAATCGGACCCGATATGAACCAATTTTACGGGAACTGGGTTTTCCGATTAACTTCAAAGTGGTTGGCACACATGATTTTCTCAAACCTAGAAAGATTTTTTCTTGTCCATATTTTTTCATATCATGACCCTATGAGTTTCTTAGAATATGATGAGATTTTATTTCGCTCCGTTCTGAACCGAATCAGACCCGATATGAACCGATTTTACGGGAACTGGATTTTCCGATTAACTTCAAAGTGGTTGGCACACATGAGTTTCTCAAACCTAGAAAGATTTTTTCTTGTCCATATTTTTTCATATCATGTCCCTATGAGTTTCTAGAATATGATGAGATTTTATTTCGCTCCGTTCTGAACCGAATCGGACCCGATATGAACCGATTTTACGGGAACTGGGTTTTCCGATTAACTTCAAAGTGGTTGGCACACATGATTTTCTCAAACCTAGAAAGTTTTTTTCTTGTCCATATTTTTTCATATCATGTCCCTATGAGTTTCTAGAATATGATGAGATTTTATTTCGCTCCGTTCTGAACCGAATCGGACCCGATATGACCCGATTTTACGGGAACTGGGTTTTCTTGTAAACTTCAAATTGGGTAGGCACACATGATTTTCTCAAACCTAGAAAGATTTTTTCTTGTCCATATTTTTTCATATCATGTCCCTATGAGTTTCTAGAATATGATGAGATTTTATTTCGCTCCGTTCTGAACCGAATCGGACCCGATATGAACCGATTTTACGGGAACTGGGTTTTCCGATTAACTTCAAAGTGGTTGGCACACATGATTTTCTCAAACCTAGAAATATTTTTTCTTGTCCATATTTTTTCATATCATGTCCCTATGAGTTTCTAGAATATGATGAGATTTTATTTCGCTCCGTTCTGAACCGAATCGGACCCGATATGAACCGATTTTACGGGAACTGGGTTTTCTTGTAAACTTTAAATTGGGTAGGCACACATGATTTTCTCAAACCTAGAAAGTTTTTTTCTTGTCCATATTTTTTCATATCATGTCCCTATGAGTTTCTAGAATATGATGAGATTTTATTTACCTCCGTTCTGAACCGAATCGGACCCGATATGAACCGATTTTACGGGAACTGGGTTTTCCGATTAACTTCAAAGTGGTTGGCACACATGATTTTCTCAAACCTAGAAAGTTTTTTTCTTGTCCATATTTTTTCATATCATGTCCCTATGAGTTTCTAGAATATGATGAGATTTTATTTCGCTCCGTTCTGAACCGAATCGGACCCGATATGAACCGATTTTACGGGAACTGGGTTTTCTTGTAAACTTTAAATTGGGTAGGCACACATGATTTTCTCAAACCTAGAAAGATTTTTTCTTGTCCATATTTTTTCATATCATGTCCCTATGAGTTTCTAGAATATGATGAGATTTTATTTCGCTCCGTTCTGAACCGAATCGGACCCGATATGACCCGATTTTACGGGAACTGGGTTTTCCGATTAACTTCAAAGTGGTTGGCACACATGATTTTCTCAAACCTAGAAAGATTTTTTCTTGTCCATATTTTTTCATATCATGTCCCTATGAGTTTCTAGAATATGATGAGATTTTATTTACCTCCGTTCTGAACCGAATCGGACCCGATATGACCCGATTTTACGGGAACTGGGTTTTCCGATTAACTTCAAAGTGGTTGGCACACATGATTTTCTCAAACCTAGAAAGATTTTTTCTTGTCCATATTTTTTCATATCATGACCCTATGAGTTTCTTAGAATATGATGAGATTTTATTTCGCTCCGTTCTGAACCGAATCAGACCCGATATGAACCGATTTTACGGGAACTGGATTTTCCGATTAACTTCAAAGTGGTTGGCACACATGAGTTTCTCAAACCTAGAAAGATTTTTTCTTGTCCATATTTTTTCATATCATGTCCCTATGAGTTTCTAGAATATGATGAGATTTTATTTCGCTCCGTTCTGAACCGAATCGGACCCGATATGAACCGATTTTACGGGAACTGGGTTTTCCGATTAACTTCAAAGTGGTTGGCACACATGATTTTCTCAAACCTAGAAAGATTTTTTCTTGTCCATATTTTTTCATATCATGTCCCTATGAGTTTCTAGAATATGATGAGATTTTATTTCGCTCCGTTCTGAACCGAATCGGACCCGATATGAACCGATTTTACGGGAACTGGGTTTTCCGATTAACTTCAAAGTGGTTGGCACACATGATTTTCTCAAACCTAGAAAGATTTTTTCTTGTCCATATTTTTTCATATCATGTCCCTATGAGTTTCTAGAATAGTATGAGATTTTATTTCTCTCCGTTCTGAACCGAATCGGACCCGATATGAACCAATTTTACGGGAACTGGGTTTTCCGATTAACTTCAAAGTGGTTGGCACACATGATTTTCTCAAACCTAGAAAGATTTTTTCTTGTCCATATTTTTTCATATCATGTCCCTATGAGTTTCTAGAATATGATGAGATTTTATTTACCTCCGTTCTGAACCGAATCGGACCCGATATGACCCGATTTTACGGGAACTGGGTTTTCCGATTAACTTCAAAGTGGTTGGCACACATGATTTTCTCAAACCTAGAAAGATTTTTTCTTGTCCATATTTTTTCATATCATGACCCTATGAGTTTCTAGAATATGATGAGATTTTATTTCGCTCCGTTCTGAACCGAATCTGACCCGATATGAACCGATTTTACGGGAACTGGGTTTTCTTGTAAACTTTAAATTGGGTAGGCACACATGATTTTCTCAAACCTAGAAAGATTTTTTCTTGTCCATATTTTTTCATATCATGTCCCTATGAGTTTCTAGAATATGATGAGATTTTATTTCGCTCCGTTCTGAACCGAATCGGACCCGATATGAACCGATTTTACGGGAACTGGGTTTTCCGATTAACTTCAAAGTGGTTGGCACACATGATTTTCTCAAACCTAGAAAGATTTTTTCTTGTCCATATTTTTTCATATCATGTCCCTATGAGTTTCTAGAATATGATGAGATTTTATTTCGCTCCGTTCTGAACCGAATCAGACCCGATATGAACCGATTTTACGGGAACTGGGTTTTCCGATTAACTTCAAAGTGGTTGGCACACATGATTTTCTCAAACCTAGAAAGATTTTTTCTTGTCCATATTTTTTCATATCATGTCCCTATGAGTTTCTAGAATAGTATGAGATTTTATTTCTCTCCGTTCTGAACCGAATCGGACCCGATATGAACCAATTTTACGGGAACTGGGTTTTCCGATTAACTTCAAAGTGGTTGGCACACATGATTTTCTCAAACCTAGAAAGATTTTTTCTTGTCCATATTTTTTCATATCATGTCCCTATGAGTTTCTAGAATATGATGAGATTTTATTTCGCTCCGTTCTGAACCGAATCGGACCCGATATGACCCGATTTTACGGGAACTGGGTTTTCCGATTAACTTCAAAGTGGTTGGCACACATGATTTTCTCAAACCTAGAAAGATTTTTTCTTGTCCATATTTTTTCATATCATGTCCCTATGAGTTTCTAGAATATGATGAGATTTTATTTACCTCCGTTCTGAACCGAATCGGACCCGATATGACCCGATTTTACGGGAACTGGGTTTTCCGATTAACTTCAAAGTGGTTGGCACACATGATTTCCTCAAACCTAGAAAGATTTTTTCTTGTCCATATTTTTTCATATCATGACCCTATGAGTTTCTAGAATATGATGAGATTTTATTTCGCTCCGTTCTGAACCGAATCTGACCCGATATGAACCGATTTTACGGGAACTGGGTTTTCTTGTAAACTTTAAATTGGGTAGGCACACATGATTTTCTCAAACCTAGAAAGATTTTTTCTTGTCCATATTTTTTCATATCATGTCCCTATGAGTTTCTAGAATATGATGAGATTTTATTTCGCTCCGTTCTGAACCGAATCGGACCCGATATGAACCGATTTTACGGGAACTGGGTTTTCCGATTAACTTCAAAGTGGTTGGCACACATGATTTTCTCAAACCTAGAAAGATTTTTTCTTGTCCATATTTTTTCATATCATGTCCCTATGAGTTTCTAGAATATGATGAGATTTTATTTACCTCCGTTCTGAACCGAATCGGACCCGATATGACCCGATTTTACGGGAACTGGGTTTTCCGATTAACTTCAAAGTGGTTGGCACACATGATTTTCTCAAACCTAGAAAGATTTTTTCTTGTCCATATTTTTTCATATCATGACCCTATGAGTTTCTTAGAATATGATGAGATTTTATTTCGCTCCGTTCTGAACCGAATCAGACCCGATATGAACCGATTTTACGGGAACTGGATTTTCCGATTAACTTCAAAGTGGTTGGCACACATGAGTTTCTCAAACCTAGAAAGATTTTTTCTTGTCCATATTTTTTCATATCATGTCCCTATGAGTTTCTAGAATATGATGAGATTTTATTTCGCTCCGTTCTGAACCGAATCGGACCCGATATGAACCGATTTTACGGGAACTGGGTTTTCCGATTAACTTCAAAGTGGTTGGCACACATGATTTTCTCAAACCTAGAAAGTTTTTTTCTTGTCCATATTTTTTCATATCATGTCCCTATGAGTTTCTAGAATATGATGAGATTTTATTTCGCTCCGTTCTGAACCGAATCGGACCCGATATGACCCGATTTTACGGGAACTGGGTTTTCTTGTAAACTTCAAATTGGGTAGGCACACATGATTTTCTCAAACCTAGAAAGATTTTTTCTTGTCCATATTTTTTCATATCATGTCCCTATGAGTTTCTAGAATATGATGAGATTTTATTTCGCTCCGTTCTGAACCGAATCGGACCCGATATGAACCGATTTTACGGGAACTGGGTTTTCCGATTAACTTCAAAGTGGTTGGCACACATGATTTTCTCAAACCTAGAAAGATTTTTTCTTGTCCATATTTTTTCATATCATGTCCCTATGAGTTTCTAGAATATGATGAGATTTTATTTCGCTCCGTTCTGAACCGAATCGGACCCGATATGAACCGATTTTACGGGAACTGGGTTTTCCGATTAACTTCAAAGTGGTTGGCACACATGATTTTCTCAAACCTAGAAAGATTTTTTCTTGTCCATATTTTTTCATATCATGTCCCTATGAGTTTCTAGAATAGTATGAGATTTTATTTCTCTCCGTTCTGAACCGAATCGGACCCGATATGAACCAATTTTACGGGAACTGGGTTTTCCGATTAACTTCAAAGTGGTTGGCACACATGATTTTCTCAAACCTAGAAAGATTTTTTCTTGTCCATATTTTTTCATATCATGTCCCTATGAGTTTCTAGAATATGATGAGATTTTATTTACCTCCGTTCTGAACCGAATCGGACCCGATATGACCCGATTTTACGGGAACTGGGTTTTCCGATTAACTTCAAAGTGGTTGGCACACATGATTTTCTCAAACCTAGAAAGATTTTTTCTTGTCCATATTTTTTCATATCATGACCCTATGAGTTTCTAGAATATGATGAGATTTTATTTCGCTCCGTTCTGAACCGAATCTGACCCGATATGAACCGATTTTACGGGAACTGGGTTTTCTTGTAAACTTTAAATTGGGTAGGCACACATGATTTTCTCAAACCTAGAAAGATTTTTTCTTGTCCATATTTTTTCATATCATGTCCCTATGAGTTTCTAGAATATGATGAGATTTTATTTCGCTCCGTTCTGAACCGAATCGGACCCGATATGAACCGATTTTACGGGAACTGGGTTTTCCGATTAACTTCAAAGTGGTTGGCACACATGATTTTCTCAAACCTAGAAAGATTTTTTCTTGTCCATATTTTTTCATATCATGTCCCTATGAGTTTCTAGAATATGATGAGATTTTATTTCGCTCCGTTCTGAACCGAATCAGACCCGATATGAACCGATTTTACGGGAACTGGGTTTTCCGATTAACTTCAAAGTGGTTGGCACACATGATTTTCTCAAACCTAGAAAGATTTTTTCTTGTCCATATTTTTTCATATCATGTCCCTATGAGTTTCTAGAATAGTATGAGATTTTATTTCTCTCCGTTCTGAACCGAATCGGACCCGATATGAACCAATTTTACGGGAACTGGGTTTTCCGATTAACTTCAAAGTGGTTGGCACACATGATTTTCTCAAACCTAGAAAGATTTTTTCTTGTCCATATTTTTTCATATCATGTCCCTATGAGTTTCTAGAATATGATGAGATTTTATTTCGCTCCGTTCTGAACCGAATCGGACCCGATATGACCCGATTTTACGGGAACTGGGTTTTCCGATTAACTTCAAAGTGGTTGGCACACATGATTTTCTCAAACCTAGAAAGATTTTTTCTTGTCCATATTTTTTCATATCATGTCCCTATGAGTTTCTAGAATATGATGAGATTTTATTTACCTCCGTTCTGAACCGAATCGGACCCGATATGACCCGATTTTACGGGAACTGGGTTTTCCGATTAACTTCAAAGTGGTTGGCACACATGATTTCCTCAAACCTAGAAAGATTTTTTCTTGTCCATATTTTTTCATATCATGACCCTATGAGTTTCTAGAATATGATGAGATTTTATTTCGCTCCGTTCTGAACCGAATCTGACCCGATATGAACCGATTTTACGGGAACTGGGTTTTCTTGTAAACTTTAAATTGGGTAGGCACACATGATTTTCTCAAACCTAGAAAGATTTTTTCTTGTCCATATTTTTTCATATCATGTCCCTATGAGTTTCTAGAATATGATGAGATTTTATTTCGCTCCGTTCTGAACCGAATCGGACCCGATATGAACCGATTTTACGGGAACTGGGTTTTCCGATTAACTTCAAAGTGGTTGGCACACATGATTTTCTCAAACCTAGAAAGATTTTTTCTTGTCCATATTTTTTCATATCATGTCCCTATGAGTTTCTAGAATATGATGAGATTTTATTTACCTCCGTTCTGAACCGAATCGGACCCGATATGACCCGATTTTACGGGAACTGGGTTTTCCGATTAACTTCAAAGTGGTTGGCACACATGATTTTCTCAAACCTAGAAAGATTTTTTCTTGTCCATATTTTTTCATATCATGACCCTATGAGTTTCTTAGAATATGATGAGATTTTATTTCGCTCCGTTCTGAACCGAATCAGACCCGATATGAACCGATTTTACGGGAACTGGATTTTCCGATTAACTTCAAAGTGGTTGGCACACATGAGTTTCTCAAACCTAGAAAGATTTTTTCTTGTCCATATTTTTTCATATCATGTCCCTATGAGTTTCTAGAATATGATGAGATTTTATTTCGCTCCGTTCTGAACCGAATCGGACCCGATATGAACCGATTTTACGGGAACTGGGTTTTCCGATTAACTTCAAAGTGGTTGGCACACATGATTTTCTCAAACCTAGAAAGTTTTTTTCTTGTCCATATTTTTTCATATCATGTCCCTATGAGTTTCTAGAATATGATGAGATTTTATTTCGCTCCGTTCTGAACCGAATCGGACCCGATATGACCCGATTTTACGGGAACTGGGTTTTCTTGTAAACTTCAAATTGGGTAGGCACACATGATTTTCTCAAACCTAGAAAGATTTTTTCTTGTCCATATTTTTTCATATCATGTCCCTATGAGTTTCTAGAATATGATGAGATTTTATTTCGCTCCGTTCTGAACCGAATCGGACCCGATATGAACCGATTTTACGGGAACTGGGTTTTCCGATTAACTTCAAAGTGGTTGGCACACATGATTTTCTCAAACCTAGAAATATTTTTTCTTGTCCATATTTTTTCATATCATGTCCCTATGAGTTTCTAGAATATGATGAGATTTTATTTCGCTCCGTTCTGAACCGAATCGGACCCGATATGAACCGATTTTACGGGAACTGGGTTTTCTTGTAAACTTTAAATTGGGTAGGCACACATGATTTTCTCAAACCTAGAAAGTTTTTTTCTTGTCCATATTTTTTCATATCATGTCCCTATGAGTTTCTAGAATATGATGAGATTTTATTTACCTCCGTTCTGAACCGAATCGGACCCGATATGAACCGATTTTACGGGAACTGGGTTTTCCGATTAACTTCAAAGTGGTTGGCACACATGATTTTCTCAAACCTAGAAAGTTTTTTTCTTGTCCATATTTTTTCATATCATGTCCCTATGAGTTTCTAGAATATGATGAGATTTTATTTCGCTCCGTTCTGAACCGAATCGGACCCGATATGAACCGATTTTACGGGAACTGGGTTTTCTTGTAAACTTTAAATTGGGTAGGCACACATGATTTTCTCAAACCTAGAAAGATTTTTTCTTGTCCATATTTTTTCATATCATGTCCCTATGAGTTTCTAGAATATGATGAGATTTTATTTCGCTCCGTTCTGAACCGAATCGGACCCGATATGACCCGATTTTACGGGAACTGGGTTTTCCGATTAACTTCAAAGTGGTTGGCACACATGATTTTCTCAAACCTAGAAAGATTTTTTCTTGTCCATATTTTTTCATATCATGTCCCTATGAGTTTCTAGAATATGATGAGATTTTATTTACCTCCGTTCTGAACCGAATCGGACCCGATATGACCCGATTTTACGGGAACTGGGTTTTCCGATTAACTTCAAAGTGGTTGGCACACATGATTTTCTCAAACCTAGAAAGATTTTTTCTTGTCCATATTTTTTCATATCATGACCCTATGAGTTTCTTAGAATATGATGAGATTTTATTTCGCTCCGTTCTGAACCGAATCAGACCCGATATGAACCGATTTTACGGGAACTGGATTTTCCGATTAACTTCAAAGTGGTTGGCACACATGAGTTTCTCAAACCTAGAAAGATTTTTTCTTGTCCATATTTTTTCATATCATGTCCCTATGAGTTTCTAGAATATGATGAGATTTTATTTCGCTCCGTTCTGAACCGAATCGGACCCGATATGAACCGATTTTACGGGAACTGGGTTTTCCGATTAACTTCAAAGTGGTTGGCACACATGATTTTCTCAAACCTAGAAAGATTTTTTCTTGTCCATATTTTTTCATATCATGTCCCTATGAGTTTCTAGAATATGATGAGATTTTATTTCGCTCCGTTCTGAACCGAATCGGACCCGATATGAACCGATTTTACGGGAACTGGGTTTTCCGATTAACTTCAAAGTGGTTGGCACACATGATTTTCTCAAACCTAGAAAGATTTTTTCTTGTCCATATTTTTTCATATCATGTCCCTATGAGTTTCTAGAATAGTATGAGATTTTATTTCTCTCCGTTCTGAACCGAATCGGACCCGATATGAACCAATTTTACGGGAACTGGGTTTTCCGATTAACTTCAAAGTGGTTGGCACACATGATTTTCTCAAACCTAGAAAGATTTTTTCTTGTCCATATTTTTTCATATCATGTCCCTATGAGTTTCTAGAATATGATGAGATTTTATTTCGCTCCGTTCTGAACCGAATCGGACCCGATATGACCCGATTTTACGGGAACTGGGTTTTCCGATTAACTTCAAAGTGGTTGGCACACATGATTTTCTCAAACCTAGAAAGATTTTTTCTTGTCCATATTTTTTCATATCATGTCCCTATGAGTTTCTAGAATATGATGAGATTTTATTTACCTCCGTTCTGAACCGAATCGGACCCGATATGACCCGATTTTACGGGAACTGGGTTTTCCGATTAACTTCAAAGTGGTTGGCACACATGATTTTCTCAAACCTAGAAAGATTTTTTCTTGTCCATATTTTTTCATATCATGACCCTATGAGTTTCTAGAATATGATGAGATTTTATTTCGCTCCGTTCTGAACCGAATCTGACCCGATATGAACCGATTTTACGGGAACTGGGTTTTCTTGTAAACTTTAAATTGGGTAGGCACACATGATTTTCTCAAACCTAGAAAGATTTTTTCTTGTCCATATTTTTTCATATCATGTCCCTATGAGTTTCTAGAATATGATGAGATTTTATTTCGCTCCGTTCTGAACCGAATCGGACCCGATATGAACCGATTTTACGGGAACTGGGTTTTCCGATTAACTTCAAAGTGGTTGGCACACATGATTTTCTCAAACCTAGAAAGATTTTTTCTTGTCCATATTTTTTCATATCATGTCCCTATGAGTTTCTAGAATATGATGAGATTTTATTTCGCTCCGTTCTGAACCGAATCAGACCCGATATGAACCGATTTTACGGGAACTGGGTTTTCCGATTAACTTCAAAGTGGTTGGCACACATGATTTTCTCAAACCTAGAAAGATTTTTTCTTGTCCATATTTTTTCATATCATGTCCCTATGAGTTTCTAGAATAGTATGAGATTTTATTTCTCTCCGTTCTGAACCGAATCGGACCCGATATGAACCGATTTTACGGGAACTGGGTTTTCCGATTAACTTCAAAGTGGTTGGCACACATGATTTTCTCAAACCTAGAAAGATTTTTTCTTGTCCATATTTTTTCATATCATGTCCCTATGAGTTTCTAGAATATGATGAGATTTTATTTCGCTCCGTTCTGAACCGAATCGGACCCGATATGACCCGATTTTACGGGAACTGGGTTTTCCGATTAACTTCAAAGTGGTTGGCACACATGATTTTCTCAAACCTAGAAAGATTTTTTCTTGTCCATATTTTTTCATATCATGTCCCTATGAGTTTCTAGAATAGTATGAGATTTTATTTCTCTCCGTTCTGAACCGAATCGGACCCGATATGAACCAATTTTACGGGAACTGGGTTTTCCGATTAACTTCAAAGTGGTTGGCACACATGATTTTCTCAAACCTAGAAAGATTTTTTCTTGTCCATATTTTTTCATATCATGTCCCTATGAGTTTCTAGAATATGATGAGATTTTATTTACCTCCGTTCTGAACCGAATCGGACCCGATATGACCCGATTTTACGGGAACTGGGTTTTCCGATTAACTTCAAAGTGGTTGGCACACATGATTTTCTCAAACCTAGAAAGATTTTTTCTTGTCCATATTTTTTCATATCATGACCCTATGAGTTTCTAGAATATGATGAGATTTTATTTCGCTCCGTTCTGAACCGAATCTGACCCGATATGAACCGATTTTACGGGAACTGGGTTTTCTTGTAAACTTTAAATTGGGTAGGCACACATGATTTTCTCAAACCTAGAAAGATTTTTTCTTGTCCATATTTTTTCATATCATGTCCCTATGAGTTTCTAGAATATGATGAGATTTTATTTCGCTCCGTTCTGAACCGAATCGGACCCGATATGAACCGATTTTACGGGAACTGGGTTTTCCGATTAACTTCAAAGTGGTTGGCACACATGATTTTCTCAAACCTAGAAAGATTTTTTCTTGTCCATATTTTTTCATATCATGTCCCTATGAGTTTCTAGAATATGATGAGATTTTATTTCGCTCCGTTCTGAACCGAATCAGACCCGATATGAACCGATTTTACGGGAACTGGGTTTTCCGATTAACTTCAAAGTGGTTGGCACACATGATTTTCTCAAACCTAGAAAGATTTTTTCTTGTCCATATTTTTTCATATCATGTCCCTATGAGTTTCTAGAATAGTATGAGATTTTATTTCTCTCCGTTCTGAACCGAATCGGACCCGATATGAACCAATTTTACGGGAACTGGGTTTTCCGATTAACTTCAAAGTGGTTGGCACACATGATTTTCTCAAACCTAGAAAGATTTTTTCTTGTCCATATTTTTTCATATCATGTCCCTATGAGTTTCTAGAATATGATGAGATTTTATTTCGCTCCGTTCTGAACGGAATCGGACCCGATATGACCCGATTTTACGGGAACTGGGTTTTCCGATTAACTTCAAAGTGGTTGGCACACATGATTTTCTCAAACCTAGAAAGATTTTTTCTTGTCCATATTTTTTCATATCATGTCCCTATGAGTTTCTAGAATATGATGAGATTTTATTTACCTCCGTTCTGAACCGAATCGGACCCGATATGACCCGATTTTACGGGAACTGGGTTTTCCGATTAACTTCAAAGTGGTTGGCACACATGATTTCCTCAAACCTAGAAAGATTTTTTCTTGTCCATATTTTTTCATATCATGACCCTATGAGTTTCTAGAATATGATGAGATTTTATTTCGCTCCGTTCTGAACCGAATCTGACCCGATATGAACCGATTTTACGGGAACTGGGTTTTCTTGTAAACTTTAAATTGGGTAGGCACACATGATTTTCTCAAACCTAGAAAGATTTTTTCTTGTCCATATTTTTTCATATCATGTCCCTATGAGTTTCTAGAATATGATGAGATTTTATTTCGCTCCGTTCTGAACCGAATCGGACCCGATATGAACCGATTTTACGGGAACTGGGTTTTCCGATTAACTTCAAAGTGGTTGGCACACATGATTTTCTCAAACCTAGAAAGATTTTTTCTTGTCCATATTTTTTCATATCATGTCCCTATGAGTTTCTAGAATATGATGAGATTTTATTTACCTCCGTTCTGAACCGAATCGGACCCGATATGACCCGATTTTACGGGAACTGGGTTTTCCGATTAACTTCAAAGTGGTTGGCACACATGATTTTCTCAAACCTAGAAAGATTTTTTCTTGTCCATATTTTTTCATATCATGACCCTATGAGTTTCTTAGAATATGATGAGATTTTATTTCGCTCCGTTCTGAACCGAATCAGACCCGATATGAACCGATTTTACGGGAACTGGATTTTCCGATTAACTTCAAAGTGGTTGGCACACATGAGTTTCTCAAACCTAGAAAGATTTTTTCTTGTCCATATTTTTTCATATCATGTCCCTATGAGTTTCTAGAATATGATGAGATTTTATTTCGCTCCGTTCTGAACCGAATCGGACCCGATATGAACCGATTTTACGGGAACTGGGTTTTCCGATTAACTTCAAAGTGGTTGGCACACATGATTTTCTCAAACCTAGAAAGTTTTTTTCTTGTCCATATTTTTTCATATCATGTCCCTATGAGTTTCTAGAATATGATGAGATTTTATTTCGCTCCGTTCTGAACCGAATCGGACCCGATATGACCCGATTTTACGGGAACTGGGTTTTCTTGTAAACTTCAAATTGGGTAGGCACACATGATTTTCTCAAACCTAGAAAGATTTTTTCTTGTCCATATTTTTTCATATCATGTCCCTATGAGTTTCTAGAATATGATGAGATTTTATTTCGCTCCGTTCTGAACCGAATCGGACCCGATATGACCCGATTTTACGGGAACTGGGTTTTCCGATTAACTTCAAAGTGGTTGGCACACATGATTTTCTCAAACCTAGAAAGATTTTTTCTTGTCCATATTTTTTCATATCATGTCCCTATGAGTTTCTAGAATATGATGAGATTTTATTTCGCTCCGTTCTGAACCGAATCGGACCCGATATGACCCGATTTTACGGGAACTGGGTTTTCCGATTAACTTCAAAGTGGTTGGCACACATGATTTTCTCAAACCTAGAAAGATTTTTTCTTGTCCATATTTTTTCATATCATGTCCCTATGAGTTTCTAGAATAGTATGAGATTTTATTTCTCTCCGTTCTGAACCGAATCGGACCCGATATGAACCAATTTTACGGGAACTGGGTTTTCCGATTAACTTCAAAGTGGTTGGCACACATGATTTTCTCAAACCTAGAAAGATTTTTTCTTGTCCATATTTTTTCATATCATGTCCCTATGAGTTTCTAGAATATGATGAGATTTTATTTACCTCCGTTCTGAACCGAATCGGACCCGATATGACCCGATTTTACGGGAACTGGGTTTTCCGATTAACTTCAAAGTGGTTGGCACACATGATTTTCTCAAACCTAGAAAGATTTTTTCTTGTCCATATTTTTTCATATCATGACCCTATGAGTTTCTAGAATATGATGAGATTTTATTTCGCTCCGTTCTGAACCGAATCTGACCCGATATGAACCGATTTTACGGGAACTGGGTTTTCTTGTAAACTTTAAATTGGGTAGGCACACATGATTTTCTCAAACCTAGAAAGATTTTTTCTTGTCCATATTTTTTCATATCATGTCCCTATGAGTTTCTAGAATATGATGAGATTTTATTTCGCTCCGTTCTGAACCGAATCGGACCCGATATGAACCGATTTTACGGGAACTGGGTTTTCCGATTAACTTCAAAGTGGTTGGCACACATGATTTTCTCAAACCTAGAAAGATTTTTTCTTGTCCATATTTTTTCATATCATGTCCCTATGAGTTTCTAGAATATGATGAGATTTTATTTCGCTCCGTTCTGAACCGAATCAGACCCGATATGAACCGATTTTACGGGAACTGGGTTTTCCGATTAACTTCAAAGTGGTTGGCACACATGATTTTCTCAAACCTAGAAAGATTTTTTCTTGTCCATATTTTTTCATATCATGTCCCTATGAGTTTCTAGAATAGTATGAGATTTTATTTCTCTCCGTTCTGAACCGAATCGGACCCGATATGAACCAATTTTACGGGAACTGGGTTTTCCGATTAACTTCAAAGTGGTTGGCACACATGATTTTCTCAAACCTAGAAAGATTTTTTCTTGTCCATATTTTTTCATATCATGTCCCTATGAGTTTCTAGAATATGATGAGATTTTATTTCGCTCCGTTCTGAACGGAATCGGACCCGATATGACCCGATTTTACGGGAACTGGGTTTTCCGATTAACTTCAAAGTGGTTGGCACACATGATTTTCTCAAACCTAGAAAGATTTTTTCTTGTCCATATTTTTTCATATCATGTCCCTATGAGTTTCTAGAATATGATGAGATTTTATTTACCTCCGTTCTGAACCGAATCGGACCCGATATGACCCGATTTTACGGGAACTGGGTTTTCCGATTAACTTCAAAGTGGTTGGCACACATGATTTCCTCAAACCTAGAAAGATTTTTTCTTGTCCATATTTTTTCATATCATGACCCTATGAGTTTCTAGAATATGATGAGATTTTATTTCGCTCCGTTCTGAACCGAATCTGACCCGATATGAACCGATTTTACGGGAACTGGGTTTTCTTGTAAACTTTAAATTGGGTAGGCACACATGATTTTCTCAAACCTAGAAAGATTTTTTCTTGTCCATATTTTTTCATATCATGTCCCTATGAGTTTCTAGAATATGATGAGATTTTATTTCGCTCCGTTCTGAACCGAATCGGACCCGATATGAACCGATTTTACGGGAACTGGGTTTTCCGATTAACTTCAAAGTGGTTGGCACACATGATTTTCTCAAACCTAGAAAGATTTTTTCTTGTCCATATTTTTTCATATCATGTCCCTATGAGTTTCTAGAATATGATGAGATTTTATTTACCTCCGTTCTGAACCGAATCGGACCCGATATGACCCGATTTTACGGGAACTGGGTTTTCCGATTAACTTCAAAGTGGTTGGCACACATGATTTTCTCAAACCTAGAAAGATTTTTTCTTGTCCATATTTTTTCATATCATGACCCTATGAGTTTCTTAGAATATGATGAGATTTTATTTCGCTCCGTTCTGAACCGAATCAGACCCGATATGAACCGATTTTACGGGAACTGGATTTTCCGATTAACTTCAAAGTGGTTGGCACACATGAGTTTCTCAAACCTAGAAAGATTTTTTCTTGTCCATATTTTTTCATATCATGTCCCTATGAGTTTCTAGAATATGATGAGATTTTATTTCGCTCCGTTCTGAACCGAATCGGACCCGATATGAACCGATTTTACGGGAACTGGGTTTTCCGATTAACTTCAAAGTGGTTGGCACACATGATTTTCTCAAACCTAGAAAGTTTTTTTCTTGTCCATATTTTTTCATATCATGTCCCTATGAGTTTCTAGAATATGATGAGATTTTATTTCGCTCCGTTCTGAACCGAATCGGACCCGATATGACCCGATTTTACGGGAACTGGGTTTTCTTGTAAACTTCAAATTGGGTAGGCACACATGATTTTCTCAAACCTAGAAAGATTTTTTCTTGTCCATATTTTTTCATATCATGTCCCTATGAGTTTCTAGAATATGATGAGATTTTATTTCGCTCCGTTCTGAACCGAATCGGACCCGATATGAACCGATTTTACGGGAACTGGGTTTTCCGATTAACTTCAAAGTGGTTGGCACACATGATTTTCTCAAACCTAGAAATATTTTTTCTTGTCCATATTTTTTCATATCATGTCCCTATGAGTTTCTAGAATATGATGAGATTTTATTTCGCTCCGTTCTGAACCGAATCGGACCCGATATGAACCGATTTTACGGGAACTGGGTTTTCTTGTAAACTTTAAATTGGGTAGGCACACATGATTTTCTCAAACCTAGAAAGTTTTTTTCTTGTCCATATTTTTTCATATCATGTCCCTATGAGTTTCTAGAATATGATGAGATTTTATTTACCTCCGTTCTGAACCGAATCGGACCCGATATGAACCGATTTTACGGGAACTGGGTTTTCCGATTAACTTCAAAGTGGTTGGCACACATGATTTTCTCAAACCTAGAAAGTTTTTTTCTTGTCCATATTTTTTCATATCATGTCCCTATGAGTTTCTAGAATATGATGAGATTTTATTTCGCTCCGTTCTGAACCGAATCGGACCCGATATGAACCGATTTTACGGGAACTGGGTTTTCTTGTAAACTTTAAATTGGGTAGGCACACATGATTTTCTCAAACCTAGAAAGATTTTTTCTTGTCCATATTTTTTCATATCATGTCCCTATGAGTTTCTAGAATATGATGAGATTTTATTTCGCTCCGTTCTGAACCGAATCGGACCCGATATGACCCGATTTTACGGGAACTGGGTTTTCCGATTAACTTCAAAGTGGTTGGCACACATGATTTTCTCAAACCTAGAAAGATTTTTTCTTGTCCATATTTTTTCATATCATGTCCCTATGAGTTTCTAGAATATGATGAGATTTTATTTACCTCCGTTCTGAACCGAATCGGACCCGATATGACCCGATTTTACGGGAACTGGGTTTTCCGATTAACTTCAAAGTGGTTGGCACACATGATTTTCTCAAACCTAGAAAGATTTTTTCTTGTCCATATTTTTTCATATCATGACCCTATGAGTTTCTTAGAATATGATGAGATTTTATTTCGCTCCGTTCTGAACCGAATCAGACCCGATATGAACCGATTTTACGGGAACTGGATTTTCCGATTAACTTCAAAGTGGTTGGCACACATGAGTTTCTCAAACCTAGAAAGATTTTTTCTTGTCCATATTTTTTCATATCATGTCCCTATGAGTTTCTAGAATATGATGAGATTTTATTTCGCTCCGTTCTGAACCGAATCGGACCCGATATGAACCGATTTTACGGGAACTGGGTTTTCCGATTAACTTCAAAGTGGTTGGCACACATGATTTTCTCAAACCTAGAAAGATTTTTTCTTGTCCATATTTTTTCATATCATGTCCCTATGAGTTTCTAGAATATGATGAGATTTTATTTCGCTCCGTTCTGAACCGAATCAGACCCGATATGAACCGATTTTACGGGAACTGGGTTTTCCGATTAACTTCAAAGTGGTTGGCACACATGATTTTCTCAAACCTAGAAAGATTTTTTCTTGTCCATATTTTTTCATATCATGTCCCTATGAGTTTCTAGAATAGTATGAGATTTTATTTCTCTCCGTTCTGAACCGAATCGGACCCGATATGAACCAATTTTACAGGAACTGGGTTTTCCGATTAACTTCAAAGTGGTTGACACACATGATTTTCTCAAACCTAGAAAGATTTTTTCTTGTCCATATTTTTTCATATCATGTCCCTATGAGTTTCTAGAATATGATGAGATTTTATTTCGCTCCGTTCTGAACCGAATCAGACCCGATATGACCCGATTTTACGGGAACTGGGTTTTCCGATTAACTTCAAAGTGGTTGGCACACATGATTTTCTCAAACCTAGAAAGATTTTTTCTTGTCCATATTTTTTCATATCATGTCCCTATGAGTTTCTAGAATATGATGAGATTTTATTTACCTCCGTTCTGAACCGAATCGGACCCGATATGACCCGATTTTACGGGAACTGGGTTTTCCGATTAACTTCAAAGTGGTTGGCACACATGATTTTCTCAAACCTAGAAAGATTTTTTCTTGTCCATATTTTTTCATATCATGTCCCTATGAGTTTCTAGAATAGTATGAGATTTTATTTCTCTCCGTTCTGAACCGAATCGGACCCGATATGAACCGATTTTACGGGAACTAGGTTTTCCGATTAACTTCAAAGTGGTTGGCACACATGATTTTCTCAAACCTAGAAAGATTTTTTCTTGTCCATATTTTTTCATATCATGTCCCTATGAGTTTCTAGAATATGATGAGATTTTATTTCGCTCCGTTCTGAACCGAATCGGACCCGATATGAACCGATTTTACGGGAACTGGGTTTTCCGATTAACTTCAAAGTGGTTGGCACACATGATTTTCTCAAACCTAGAAAGATTTTTTCTTGTCCATATTTTTTCATATCATGTCCCTATGAGTTTCTAGAATATGATGAGATTTTATTTCGCTCCGTTCTGAACCGAATCAGACCCGATATGAACCGATTTTACGGGAACTGGGTTTTCCGATTAACTTCAAAGTGGTTGGCACACATGATTTTCTCAAACCTAGAAAGATTTTTTCTTGTCCATATTTTTTCATATCATGTCCCTATGAGTTTCTAGAATATGATGAGATTTTATTTCGCTCCGTTCTGAACCGAATCGGACCCGATATGACCCGATTTTACGGGAACTGGGTTTTCCGATTAACTTCAAAGTGGTTGGCACACATGATTTTCTCAAACCTAGAAAGATTTTTTCTTGTCCATATTTTTTCATATCATGTCCCTATGAGTTTCTAGAATATGATGAGATTTTATTTCGCTCCGTTCTGAACCGAATCAGACCCGATATGAACCGATTTTACGGGAACTGGGTTTTCCGATTAACTTCAAAGTGGTTGGCACACATGATTTTCTCAAACCTAGAAAGATTTTTTCTTGTCCATATTTTTTCATATCATGTCCCTATGAGTTTCTAGAATAGTATGAGATTTTATTTCTCTCCGTTCTGAACCGAATCGGACCCGATATGAACCAATTTTACGGGAACTGGGTTTTCCGATTAACTTCAAAGTGGTTGGCACACATGATTTTCTCAAACCTAGAAAGATTTTTTCTTGTCCATATTTTTTCATATCATGTCCCTATGAGTTTCTAGAATATGATGAGATTTTATTTCGCTCCGTTCTGAACCGAATCAGACCCGATATGACCCGATTTTACGGGAACTGGGTTTTCCGATTAACTTCAAAGTGGTTGGCACACATGATTTTCTCAAACCTAGAAAGATTTTTTCTTGTCCAAATTTTTTCATATCATGTCCCTATGAGTTTCTAGAATATGATGAGATTTTATTTACCTCCGTTCTGAACCGAATCGGACCCGATATGACCCGATTTTACGGGAACTGGGTTTTCCGATTAACTTCAAAGTGGTTGGCACACATGATTTTCTCAAACCTAGAAAGATTTTTTCTTGTCCATATTTTTTCATATCATGTCCCTATGAGTTTCTAGAATAGTATGAGATTTTATTTCTCTCCGTTCTGAACCGAATCGGACCCGATATGAACCAATTTTACGGGAACTGGGTTTTCCGATTAACTTCAAAGTGGTTGGCACACATGATTTTCTCAAACCTAGAAAGATTTTTTCTTGTCCATATTTTTTCATATCATGTCCCTATGAGTTTCTAGAATATGATGAGATTTTATTTCGCTCCGTTCTGAACCGAATCAGACCCGATATGACCCGATTTTACGGGAACTGGGTTTTCCGATTAACTTCAAAGTGGTTGGCACACATGATTTTCTCAAACCTAGAAAGATTTTTTCTTGTCCATATTTTTTCATATCATGTCCCTATGAGTTTCTAGAATATGATGAGATTTTATTTACCTCCGTTCTGAACCGAATCGGACCCGATATGACCCGATTTTACGGGAACTGGGTTTTCCGATTAACTTCAAAGTGGTTGGCACACATGATTTTCTCAAACCTAGAAAGATTTTTTCTTGTCCATATTTTTTCATATCATGACCCTATGAGTTTCTTAGAATATGATGAGATTTTATTTCGCTCCGTTCTGAACCGAATCAGACCCGATATGAACCGATTTTACGGGAACTGGATTTTCCGATTAACTTCAAAGTGGTTGGCACACATGAGTTTCTCAAACCTAGAAAGATTTTTTCTTGTCCATATTTTTTCATATCATGTCCCTATGAGTTTCTAGAATATGATGAGATTTTATTTCGCTCCGTTCTGAACCGAATCGGACCCGATATGAACCGATTTTACGGGAACTGGGTTTTCCGATTAACTTCAAAGTGGTTGGCACACATGATTTTCTCAAACCTAGAAAGATTTTTTCTTATCCATATTTTTTCATATCATGTCCCTATGAGTTTCTAGAATATGATGAGATTTTATTTCGCTCCGTTCTGAACCGAATCAGACCCGATATGAACCGATTTTACGGGAACTGGGTTTTCCGATTAACTTCAAAGTGGTTGGCACACATGATTTTCTCAAACCTAGAAAGATTTTTTCTTGTCCATATTTTTTCATATCATGTCCCTATGAGTTTCTAGAATAGTATGAGATTTTATTTCTCTCCGTTCTGAACCGAATCGGACCCGATATGAACCAATTTTACGGGAACTGGGTTTTCCGATTAACTTCAAAGTGGTTGGCACACATGATTTTCTCAAACCTAGAAAGATTTTTTCTTGTCCATATTTTTTCATATCATGTCCCTATGAGTTTCTAGAATATGATGAGATTTTATTTCGCTCCGTTCTGAACCGAATCAGACCCGATATGACCCGATTTTACGGGAACTGGGTTTTCCGATTAACTTCAAAGTGGTTGGCACACATGATTTTCTCAAACCTAGAAAGATTTTTTCTTGTCCATATTTTTTCATATCATGTCCCTATGAGTTTCTAGAATATGATGAGATTTTATTTACCTCCGTTCTGAACCGAATCGGACCCGATATGACCCGATTTTACGGGAACTGGGTTTTCCGATTAACTTCAAAGTGGTTGGCACACATGATTTTCTCAAACCTAGAAAGATTTTTTCTTGTCCATATTTTTTCATATCATGACCCTATGAGTTTCTAGAATATGATGAGATTTTATTTCGCTCCGTTCTGAACCGAATCTGACCCGATATGAACCGATTTTACGGGAACTGGGTTTTCTTGTAAACTTTAAATTGGGTAGGCACACATGATTTTCTCAAACCTAGAAAGATTTTTTCTTGTCCATATTTTTTCATATCATGTCCCTATGAGTTTCTAGAATATGATGAGATTTTATTTCGCTCCGTTCTGAACCGAATCGGACCCGATATGAACCGATTTTACGGGAACTGGGTTTTCCGATTAACTTCAAAGTGGTTGGCACACATGATTTTCTCAAACCTAGAAAGATTTTTTCTTGTCCATATTTTTTCATATCATGTCCCTATGAGTTTCTAGAATATGATGAGATTTTATTTCGCTCCGTTCTGAACCGAATCAGACCCGATATGAACCGATTTTACGGGAACTGGGTTTTCCGATTAACTTCAAAGTGGTTGGCACACATGATTTTCTCAAACCTAGAAAGATTTTTTCTTGTCCATATTTTTTCATATCATGTCCCTATGAGTTTCTAGAATAGTATGAGATTTTATTTCTCTCCGTTCTGAACCGAATCGGACCCGATATGAACCAATTTTACGGGAACTGGGTTTTCCGATTAACTTCAAAGTGGTTGGCACACATGATTTTCTCAAACCTAGAAAGATTTTTTCTTGTCCATATTTTTTCATATCATGTCCCTATGAGTTTCTAGAATATGATGAGATTTTATTTCGCTCCGTTCTGAACCGAATCGGACCCGATATGACCCGATTTTACGGGAACTGGGTTTTCCGATTAACTTCAAAGTGGTTGGCACACATGATTTTCTCAAACCTAGAAAGATTTTTTCTTGTCCATATTTTTTCATATCATGTCCCTATGAGTTTCTAGAATATGATGAGATTTTATTTACCTCCGTTCTGAACCGAATCGGACCCGATATGACCCGATTTTACGGGAACTGGGTTTTCCGATTAACTTCAAAGTGGTTGGCACACATGATTTTCTCAAACCTAGAAAGATTTTTTCTTGTCCATATTTTTTCATATCATGACCCTATGAGTTTCTAGAATATGATGAGATTTTATTTCGCTCCGTTCTGAACCGAATCTGACCCGATATGAACCGATTTTACGGGAACTGGGTTTTCTTGTAAACTTTAAATTGAGTAGGCACACATGATTTTCTCAAACCTAGAAAGATTTTTTCTTGTCCATATTTTTTCATATCATGTCCCTATGAGTTTCTAGAATATGATGAGATTTTATTTCGCTCCGTTCTGAACCGAATCGGACCCGATATGACCCGATTTTACGGGAACTGGGTTTTCCGATTAACTTCAAAGTGGTTGGCACACATGATTTTCTCAAACCTAGAAAGATTTTTTCTTGTCCATATTTTTTCATATCATGTCCCTATGAGTTTCTAGAATATGATGAGATTTTATTTACCTCCGTTCTGAACCGAATCGGACCCGATATGACCCGATTTTACGGGAACTGGGTTTTCCGATTAACTTCAAAGTGGTTGGCACACATGATTTTCTCAAACCTAGAAAGATTTTTTCTTGTCCATATTTTTTCATATCATGACCCTATGAGTTTCTTAGAATATGATGAGATTTTATTTCGCTCCGTTCTGAACCGAATCAGACCCGATATGAACCCATTTTACGGGAACTGGATTTTCCGATTAACTTCAAAGTGGTTGGCACACATGAGTTTCTCAAACCTAGAAAGATTTTTTCTTGTCCATATTTTTTCATATCATGTCCCTATGAGTTTCTAGAATATGATGAGATTTTATTTCGCTCCGTTCTGAACCGAATCGGACCCGATATGAACCGATTTTACGGGAACTGGGTTTTCCGATTAACTTCAAAGTGGTTGGCACACATGATTTTCTCAAACCTAGAAAGTTTTTTTCTTGTCCATATTTTTTCATATCATGTCCCTATGAGTTTCTAGAATATGATGAGATTTTATTTCGCTCCGTTCTGAACCGAATCGGACCCGATATGACCCGATTTTACGGGAACTGGGTTTTCTTGTAAACTTCAAATTGGGTAGGCACACATGATTTTCTCAAACCTAGAAAGATTTTTTCTTGTCCATATTTTTTCATATCATGTCCCTATGAGTTTCTAGAATATGATGAGATTTTATTTCGCTCCGTTCTGAACCGAATCGGACCCGATATGAACCGATTTTACGGGAACTGGGTTTTCCGATTAACTTCAAAGTGGTTGGCACACATGATTTTCTCAAACCTAGAAATATTTTTTCTTGTCCATATTTTTTCATATCATGTCCCTATGAGTTTCTAGAATATGATGAGATTTTATTTCGCTCCGTTCTGAACCGAATCGGACCCGATATGAACCGATTTTACGGGAACTGGGTTTTCTTGTAAACTTTAAATTGGGTAGGCACACATGATTTTCTCAAACCTAGAAAGTTTTTTTCTTGTCCATATTTTTTCATATCATGTCCCTATGAGTTTCTAGAATATGATGAGATTTTATTTACCTCCGTTCTGAACCGAATCGGACCCGATATGAACCGATTTTACGGGAACTGGGTTTTCCGATTAACTTCAAAGTGGTTGGCACACATGATTTTCTCAAACCTAGAAAGATTTTTTCTTGTCCATATTTTTTCATATCATGACCCTATGAGTTTCTAGAATATGATGAGATTTTATTTCGCTCCGTTCTGAACCGAATCTGACCCGATATGAACCGATTTTACGGGAACTGGGTTTTCTTGTAAACTTTAAATTGGGTAGGCACACATGATTTTCTCAAACCTAGAAAGATTTTTTCTTGTCCATATTTTTTCATATCATGTCCCTATGAGTTTCTAGAATATGATGAGATTTTATTTCGCTCCGTTCTGAACCGAATCGGACCCGATATGACCCGATTTTACGGGAACTGGGTTTTCCGATTAACTTCAAAGTGGTTGGCACACATGATTTTCTCAAACCTAGAAAGATTTTTTCTTGTCCATATTTTTTCATATCATGTCCCTATGAGTTTCTAGAATATGATGAGATTTTATTTACCTCCGTTCTGAACCGAATCGGACCCGATATGACCCGATTTTACGGGAACTGGGTTTTCCGATTAACTTCAAAGTGGTTGGCACACATGATTTTCTCAAACCTAGAAAGATTTTTTCTTGTCCATATTTTTTCATATCATGACCCTATGAGTTTCTAGAATATGATGAGATTTTATTTCGCTCCGTTCTGAACCGAATCTGACCCGATATGAACCGATTTTACGGGAACTGGGTTTTCTTGTAAACTTTAAATTGGGTAGGCACACATGATTTTCTCAAACCTAGAAAGATTTTTTCTTGTCCATATTTTTTCATATCATGTCCCTATGAGTTTCTAGAATATGATGAGATTTTATTTCGCTCCGTTCTGAACCGAATCGGACCCGATATGACCCGATTTTACGGGAACTGGGTTTTCCGATTAACTTCAAAGTGGTTGGCACACATGATTTTCTCAAACCTAGAAAGATTTTTTCTTGTCCATATTTTTTCATATCATGTCCCTATGAGTTTCTAGAATATGATGAGATTTTATTTACCTCCGTTCTGAACCGAATCGGACCCGATATGACCCGATTTTACGGGAACTGGGTTTTCCGATTAACTTCAAAGTGGTTGGCACACATGATTTTCTCAAACCTAGAAAGATTTTTTCTTGTCCATATTTTTTCATATCATGACCCTATGAGTTTCTTAGAATATGATGAGATTTTATTTCGCTCCGTTCTGAACCGAATCAGACCCGATATGAACCGATTTTACGGGAACTGGATTTTCCGATTAACTTCAAAGTGGTTGGCACACATGAGTTTCTCAAACCTAGAAAGATTTTTTCTTGTCCATATTTTTTCATATCATGTCCCTATGAGTTTCTAGAATATGATGAGATTTTATTTCGCTCCGTTCTGAACCGAATCGGACCCGATATGAACCGATTTTACGGGAACTGGGTTTTCCGATTAACTTCAAAGTGGTTGGCACACATGATTTTCTCAAACCTAGAAAGTTTTTTTCTTGTCCATATTTTTTCATATCATGTCCCTATGAGTTTCTAGAATATGATGAGATTTTATTTCGCTCCGTTCTGAACCGAATCGGACCCGATATGACCCGATTTTACGGGAACTGGGTTTTCTTGTAAACTTCAAATTGGGTAGGCACACATGATTTTCTCAAACCTAGAAAGATTTTTTCTTGTCCATATTTTTTCATATCATGTCCCTATGAGTTTCTAGAATATGATGAGATTTTATTTCGCTCCGTTCTGAACCGAATCGGACCCGATATGAACCGATTTTACGGGAACTGGGTTTTCCGATTAACTTCAAAGTGGTTGGCACACATGATTTTCTCAAACCTAGAAATATTTTTTCTTGTCCATATTTTTTCATATCATGTCCCTATGAGTTTCTAGAATATGATGAGATTTTATTTCGCTCCGTTCTGAACCGAATCGGACCCGATATGAACCGATTTTACGGGAACTGGGTTTTCTTGTAAACTTTAAATTGGGTAGGCACACATGATTTTCTCAAACCTAGAAAGTTTTTTTCTTGTCCATATTTTTTCATATCATGTCCCTATGAGTTTCTAGAATATGATGAGATTTTATTTACCTCCGTTCTGAACCGAATCGGACCCGATATGAACCGATTTTACGGGAACTGGGTTTTCCGATTAACTTCAAAGTGGTTGGCACACATGATTTTCTCAAACCTAGAAAGATTTTTTCTTGTCCATATTTTTTCATATCATGACCCTATGAGTTTCTAGAATATGATGAGATTTTATTTCGCTCCGTTCTGAACCGAATCTGACCCGATATGAACCGATTTTACGGGAACTGGGTTTTCTTGTAAACTTTAAATTGGGTAGGCACACATGATTTTCTCAAACCTAGAAAGATTTTTTCTTGTCCATATTTTTTCATATCATGTCCCTATGAGTTTCTAGAATATGATGAGATTTTATTTCGCTCCGTTCTGAACCGAATCGGACCCGATATGACCCGATTTTACGGGAACTGGGTTTTCCGATTAACTTCAAAGTGGTTGGCACACATGATTTTCTCAAACCTAGAAAGATTTTTTCTTGTCCATATTTTTTCATATCATGTCCCTATGAGTTTCTAGAATATGATGAGATTTTATTTACCTCCGTTCTGAACCGAATCGGACCCGATATGACCCGATTTTACGGGAACTGGGTTTTCCGATTAACTTCAAAGTGGTTGGCACACATGATTTTCTCAAACCTAGAAAGATTTTTTCTTGTCCATATTTTTTCATATCATGACCCTATGAGTTTCTTAGAATATGATGAGATTTTATTTCGCTCCGTTCTGAACCGAATCAGACCCGATATGAACCGATTTTACGGGAACTGGATTTTCCGATTAACTTCAAAGTGGTTGGCACACATGAGTTTCTCAAACCTAGAAAGATTTTTTCTTGTCCATATTTTTTCATATCATGTCCCTATGAGTTTCTAGAATATGATGAGATTTTATTTCGCTCCGTTCTGAACCGAATCGGACCCGATATGAACCGATTTTACGGGAACTGGGTTTTCCGATTAACTTCAAAGTGGTTGGCACACATGATTTTCTCAAACCTAGAAAGTTTTTTTCTTGTCCATATTTTTTCATATCATGTCCCTATGAGTTTCTAGAATATGATGAGATTTTATTTCGCTCCGTTCTGAACCGAATCGGACCTGATATGACCCGATTTTACGGGAACTGGGTTTTCTTGTAAACTTCAAATTGGGTAGGCACACATGATTTTCTCAAACCTAGAAAGATTTTTTCTTGTCCATATTTTTTCATATCATGTCCCTATGAGTTTCTAGAATATGATGAGATTTTATTTCGCTCCGTTCTGAACCGAATCGGACCCGATATGAACCGATTTTATGGGAACTGGGTTTTCCGATTAACTTCAAAGTGGTTGGCACACATGATTTTCTCAAACCTAGAAATATTTTTTCTTGTCCATATTTTTTCATATCATGTCCCTATGAGTTTCTAGAATATGATGAGATTTTATTTCGCTCCGTTCTGAACCGAATCGGACCCGATATGAACCGATTTTACGGGAACTGGGTTTTCTTGTAAACTTTAAATTGGGTAGGCACACATGATTTTCTCAAACCTAGAAAGTTTTTTTCTTGTCCATATTTTTTCATATCATGTCCCTATGAGTTTCTAGAATATGATGAGATTTTATTTACCTCCGTTCTGAACCGAATCGGACCCGATATGAACCGATTTTACGGGAACTGGGTTTTCCGATTAACTTCAAAGTGGTTGGCACACATGATTTTCTCAAACCTAGAAAGATTTTTTCTTGTCCATATTTTTTCATATCATGTCCCTATGAGTTTCTAGAATATGATGAGATTTTATTTCGCTCCGTTCTGAACCGAATCGGACCCGATATGACCCGATTTTACGGGAACTGGGTTTTCTTGTAAACTTCAAATTGGGTAGGCACACATGATTTTCTCAAACCTAGAAAGATTTTTTCTTGTCCATATTTTTTCATATCATGTCCCTATGAGTTTCTAGAATATGATGAGATTTTATTTACCTCCGTTCTGAACCGAATCGGACCCGATATGAACCGATTTTACGGGAACTGGGTTTTCCGATTAACTTCAAAGTGGTTGGCACACATGATTTTCTCAAACCTAGAAAGATTTTTTCTTGTCCATATTTTTTCATATCATGACCCTATGAGTTTCTAGAATATGATGAGATTTTATTTCGCTCCGTTCTGAACCGAATCTGACCCGATATGAACCGATTTTACGGGAACTGGGTTTTCTTGTAAACTTTAAATTGGGTAGGCACACATGATTTTCTCAAACCTAGAAAGATTTTTTCTTGTCCATATTTTTTCATATCATGTCCCTATGAGTTTCTAGAATATGATGAGATTTTATTTCGCTCCGTTCTGAACCGAATCGGACCCGATATGACCCGATTTTACGGGAACTGGGTTTTCCGATTAACTTCAAAGTGGTTGGCACACATGATTTTCTCAAACCTAGAAAGATTTTTTCTTGTCCATATTTTTTCATATCATGTCCCTATGAGTTTCTAGAATATGATGAGATTTTATTTACCTCCGTTCTGAACCGAATCGGACCCGATATGACCCGATTTTACGGGAACTGGGTTTTCCGATTAACTTCAAAGTGGTTGGCACACATGATTTTCTCAAACCTAGAAAGATTTTTTCTTGTCCATATTTTTTCATATCATGACCCTATGAGTTTCTTAGAATATGATGAGATTTTATTTCGCTCCGTTCTGAACCGAATCAGACCCGATATGAACCGATTTTACGGGAACTGGATTTTCCGATTAACTTCAAAGTGGTTGGCACACATGAGTTTCTCAAACCTAGAAAGATTTTTTCTTGTCCATATTTTTTCATATCATGTCCCTATGAGTTTCTAGAATATGATGAGATTTTATTTCGCTCCGTTCTGAACCGAATCGGACCCGATATGAACCGATTTTACGGGAACTGGGTTTTCCGATTAACTTCAAAGTGGTTGGCACACATGATTTTCTCAAACCTAGAAAGTTTTTTTCTTGTCCATATTTTTTCATATCATGTCCCTATGAGTTTCTAGAATATGATGAGATTTTATTTCGCTCCGTTCTGAACCGAATCGGACCTGATATGACCCGATTTTACGGGAACTGGGTTTTCTTGTAAACTTCAAATTGGGTAGGCACACATGATTTTCTCAAACCTAGAAAGATTTTTTCTTGTCCATATTTTTTCATATCATGTCCCTATGAGTTTCTAGAATATGATGAGATTTTATTTCGCTCCGTTCTGAACCGAATCGGACCCGATATGAACCGATTTTACGGGAACTGGGTTTTCCGATTAACTTCAAAGTGGTTGGCACACATGATTTTCTCAAACCTAGAAATATTTTTTCTTGTCCATATTTTTTCATATCATGTCCCTATGAGTTTCTAGAATATGATGAGATTTTATTTCGCTCCGTTCTGAACCGAATCGGACCCGATATGAACCGATTTTACGGGAACTGGGTTTTCTTGTAAACTTTAAATTGGGTAGGCACACATGATTTTCTCAAACCTAGAAAGTTTTTTTCTTGTCCATATTTTTTCATATCATGTCCCTATGAGTTTCTAGAATATGATGAGATTTTATTTACCTCCGTTCTGAACCGAATCGGACCCGATATGAACCGATTTTACGGGAACTGGGTTTTCCGATTAACTTCAAAGTGGTTGGCACACATGATTTTCTCAAACCTAGAAAGATTTTTTCTTGTCCATATTTTTTCATATCATGTCCCTATGAGTTTCTAGAATATGATGAGATTTTATTTCGCTCCGTTCTGAACCGAATCGGACCCGATATGACCCGATTTTACGGGAACTGGGTTTTCTTGTAAACTTCAAATTGGGTAGGCACACATGATTTTCTCAAACCTAGAAAGATTTTTTCTTGTCCATATTTTTTCATATCATGTCCCTATGAGTTTCTAGAATATGATGAGATTTTATTTCGCTCCGTTCTGAACCGAATCGGACCCGATATGAACCGATTTTGCGGGAACTGGGTTTTCCGATTAACTTCAAAGTGGTTGGCACACATGATTTTCTCAAACCTAGAAAGTTTTTTTCTTGTCCATATTTTTTCATATCATGTCCCTATGAGTTTCTAGAATATGATGAGATTTTATTTCGCTCCGTTCTGAACCGAATCGGACCCGATATGACCCGATTTTACGGGAACTGGGTTTTCCGATTAACTTCAAAGTGGTTGGCACACATGATTTTCTCAAACCTAGAAAGATTTTTTCTTGTCCATATTTTTTCATATCATGTCCCTATGAGTTTCTAGAATATGATGAGATTTTATTTACCTCCGTTCTGAACCGAATCGGACCCGATATGACCCGATTTTACGGGAACTGGGTTTTCCGATTAACTTCAAAGTGGTTGGCACACATGATTTTCTCAAACCTAGAAAGATTTTTTCTTGTCCATATTTTTTCATATCATGACCCTATGAGTTTCTAGAATATGATGAGATTTTATTTCGCTCCGTTCTGAACCGAATCTGACCCGATATGAACCGATTTTACGGGAACTGGGTTTTCTTGTAAACTTTAAATTGGGTAGGCACACATGATTTTCTCAAACCTAGAAAGATTTTTTCTTGTCCATATTTTTTCATATCATGTCCCTATGAGTTTCTAGAATATGATGAGATTTTATTTCGCTCCGTTCTGAACCGAATCGGACCCGATATGACCCGATTTTACGGGAACTGGGTTTTCCGATTAACTTCAAAGTGGTTGGCACACATGATTTTCTCAAACCTAGAAAGATTTTTTCTTGTCCATATTTTTTCATATCATGTCCCTATGAGTTTCTAGAATATGATGAGATTTTATTTACCTCCGTTCTGAACCGAATCGGACCCGATATGACCCGATTTTACGGGAACTGGGTTTTCCGATTAACTTCAAAGTGGTTGGCACACATGATTTTCTCAAACCTAGAAAGATTTTTTCTTGTCCATATTTTTTCATATCATGACCCTATGAGTTTCTTAGAATATGATGAGATTTTATTTCGCTCCGTTCTGAACCGAATCAGACCCGATATGAACCGATTTTACGGGAACTGGATTTTCCGATTAACTTCAAAGTGGTTGGCACACATGAGTTTCTCAAACCTAGAAAGATTTTTTCTTGTCCATATTTTTTCATATCATGTCCCTATGAGTTTCTAGAATATGATGAGATTTTATTTCGCTCCGTTCTGAACCGAATCGGACCCGATATGAACCGATTTTACGGGAACTGGGTTTTCCGATTAACTTCAAAGTGGTTGGCACACATGATTTTCTCAAACCTAGAAAGATTTTTTCTTGTCCATATTTTTTCATATCATGTCCCTATGAGTTTCTAGAATATGATGAGATTTTATTTCGCTCCGTTCTGAACCGAATCAGACCCGATATGAACCGATTTTACGGGAACTGGGTTTTCCGATTAACTTCAAAGTGGTTGGCACACATGATTTTCTCAAACCTAGAAAGATTTTTTCTTGTCCATATTTTTTCATATCATGTCCCTATGAGTTTCTAGAATAGTATGAGATTTTATTTCGCTCCGTTCTGAACCGAATCGGACCCGATATGAACCAATTTTACGGGAACTGGGTTTTCCGATTAACTTCAAAGTGGTTGGCACACATGATTTTCTCAAACCTAGAAAGTTTTTTTCTTGTCCATATTTTTTCATATCATGTCCCTATGAGTTTCTAGAATATGATGAGATTTTATTTCTCTCCGTTCTGAACCGAATCGGACCCGATATGAACCGATTTTATGGGAACTGGGTTTTCTTGTAAACTTCAAAGTGGTTGGCACACATGATTTTCTCAAACCTAGAAAGATTTTTTCTTGTCCATATTTTTTCATATCATGTCCCTATGAGTTTCTAGAATATGATGAGATTTTATTTACCTCCGTTCTGAACCGAATCGAACCCGATATGACCCGATTTTACGGGAACTGGGTTTTCCGATTAACTTCAAAGTGGTTGGCACACATGATTTTCTCAAACCTAGAAAGATTTTTTCTTGTCCATATTTTTTCATATCATGACCCTATGAGTTTCTAGAATATGATGAGATTTTATTTCGCTCCGTTCTGAACCGAATCTGACCCGATATGAACCGATTTTACGGGAACTGGGTTTTCTTGTAAACTTTAAATTGGGTAGGCACACATGATTTTCTCAAACCTAGAAAGATTTTTTCTTGTCCATATTTTTTCATATCATGTCCCTATGAGTTTCTAGAATATGATGAGATTTTATTTCGCTCCGTTCTGAACCGAATCGGACCCGATATGACCCGATTTTACGGGAACTGGGTTTTCCGATTAACTTCAAAGTGGTTGGCACACATGATTTTCTCAAACCTAGAAAGATTTTTTCTTGTCCATATTTTTTCATATCATGTCCCTATGAGTTTCTAGAATATGATGAGATTTTATTTACCTCCGTTCTGAACCGAATCGGACCCGATATGACCCGATTTTACGGGAACTGGGTTTTCCGATTAACTTCAAAGTGGTTGGCACACATGATTTTCTCAAACCTAGAAAGATTTTTTCTTGTCCATATTTTTTCATATCATGACCCTATGAGTTTCTTAGAATATGATGAGATTTTATTTCGCTCCGTTCTGAACCGAATCAGACCCGATATGAACCGATTTTACGGGAACTGGATTTTCCGATTAACTTCAAAGTGGTTGGCACACATGAGTTTCTCAAACCTAGAAAGATTTTTTCTTGTCCATATTTTTTCATATCATGTCCCTATGAGTTTCTAGAATATGATGAGATTTTATTTCGCTCCGTTCTGAACCGAATCGGACCCGATATGAACCGATTTTACGGGAACTGGGTTTTCCGATTAACTTCAAAGTGGTTGGCACACATGATTTTCTCAAACCTAGAAAGATTTTTTCTTGTCCATATTTTTTCATATCATGTCCCTATGAGTTTCTAGAATATGATGAGATTTTATTTCGCTCCGTTCTGAACCGAATCAGACCCGATATGAACCGATTTTACGGGAACTGGGTTTTCCGATTAACTTCAAAGTGGTTGGCACACATGATTTTCTCAAACCTAGAAAGATTTTTTCTTGTCCATATTTTTTCATATCATGTCCCTATGAGTTTCTAGAATAGTATGAGATTTTATTTCGCTCCGTTCTGAACCGAATCGGACCCGATATGAACCAATTTTACGGGAACTGGGTTTTCCGATTAACTTCAAAGTGGTTGGCACACATGATTTTCTCAAACCTAGAAAGTTTTTTTCTTGTCCATATTTTTTCATATCATGTCCCTATGAGTTTCTAGAATATGATGAGATTTTATTTCTCTCCGTTCTGAACCGAATCGGACCCGATATGAACCGATTTTATGGGAACTGGGTTTTCTTGTAAACTTCAAAGTGGTTGGCACACATGATTTTCTCAAACCTAGAAAGATTTTTTCTTGTCCATATTTTTTCATATCATGTCCCTATGAGTTTCTAGAATATGATGAGATTTTATTTCGCTCCGTTCTGAACCGAATCGGACCCGATATGAACCGATTTTACGGGAACTGGGTTTTCCGATTAACTTCAAAGTGGTTGGCACACATGATTTTCTCAAACCTAGAAATATTTTTTCTTGTCCATATTTTTTCATATCATGTCCCTATGAGTTTCTAGAATATGATGAGATTTTATTTCGCTCCGTTCTGAACCGAATCGGACCCGATATGACCCGATTTTACGGGAACTGGGTTTTCCGATTAACTTCAAAGTGGTTGGCACACATGATTTTCTCAAACCTAGAAAGATTTTTTCTTGTCCATATTTTTTCATATCATGTCCCTATGAGTTTCTAGAATATGATGAGATTTTATTTCGCTCCGTTCTGAACCGAATCGGACCCGATATGAACCGATTTTACGGGAACTGGGTTTTCCGATTAACTTCAAAGTGGTTGGCACACATGATTTTCTCAAACCTAGAAAGATTTTTTCTTGTCCATATTTTTTCATATCATGTCCCTATGAGTTTCTAGAATATGATGAGATTTTATTTCGCTCCGTTCTGAACCGAATCAGACCCGATATGAACCGATTTTACGGGAACTGGGTTTTCCGATTAACTTCAAAGTGGTTGGCACACATGATTTTCTCAAACCTAGAAAGATTTTTTCTTGTCCATATTTTTTCATATCATGTCCCTATGAGTTTCTAGAATAGTATGAGATTTTATTTCGCTCCGTTCTGAACCGAATCGGACCCGATATGAACCAATTTTACGGGAACTGGGTTTTCCGATTAACTTCAAAGTGGTTGGCACACATGATTTTCTCAAACCTAGAAAGTTTTTTTCTTGTCCATATTTTTTCATATCATGTCCCTATGAGTTTCTAGAATATGATGAGATTTTATTTCTCTCCGTTCTGAACCGAATCGGACCCGATATGAACCGATTTTATGGGAACTGGGTTTTCTTGTAAACTTCAAAGTGGTTGGCACACATGATTTTCTCAAACCTAGAAAGATTTTTTCTTGTCCATATTTTTTCATATCATGTCCCTATGAGTTTCTAGAATATGATGAGATTTTATTTCGCTCCGTTCTGAACCGAATCGGACCCGATATGAACCGATTTTACGGGAACTGGGTTTTCCGATTAACTTCAAAGTGGTTGGCACACATGATTTTCTCAAACCTAGAAATATTTTTTCTTGTCCATATTTTTTCATATCATGTCCCTATGAGTTTCTAGAATATGATGAGATTTTATTTCGCTCCGTTCTGAACCGAATCGGACCCGATATGACCCGATTTTACGGGAACTGGGTTTTCCGATTAACTTCAAAGTGGTTGGCACACATGATTTTCTCAAACCTAGAAAGATTTTTTCTTGTCCATATTTTTTCATATCATGTCCCTATGAGTTTCTAGAATATGATGAGATTTTATTTACCTCCGTTCTGAACCGAATCGGACCCGATATGACCCGATTTTACGGGAACTGGGTTTTCCGATTAACTTCAAAGTGGTTGGCACACATGATTTTCTCAAACCTAGAAAGATTTTTTCTTGTCCATATTTTTTCATATCATGACCCTATGAGTTTCTTAGAATATGATGAGATTTTATTTCGCTCCGTTCTGAACCGAATCAGACCCGATATGAACCGATTTTACGGGAACTGGATTTTCCGATTAACTTCAAAGTGGTTGGCACACATGAGTTTCTCAAACCTAGAAAGATTTTTTCTTGTCCATATTTTTTCATATCATGTCCCTATGAGTTTCTAGAATATGATGAGATTTTATTTCGCTCCGTTCTGAACCGAATCGGACCCGATATGAACCGATTTTACGGGAACTGGGTTTTCCGATTAACTTCAAAGTGGTTGGCACACATGATTTTCTCAAACCTAGAAAGATTTTTTCTTGTCCATATTTTTTCATATCATGTCCCTATGAGTTTCTAGAATATGATGAGATTTTATTTCGCTCCGTTCTGAACCGAATCAGACCCGATATGAACCGATTTTACGGGAACTGGGTTTTCCGATTAACTTCAAAGTGGTTGGCACACATGATTTTCTCAAACCTAGAAAGATTTTTTCTTGTCCATATTTTTTCATATCATGTCCCTATGAGTTTCTAGAATAGTATGAGATTTTATTTCGCTCCGTTCTGAACCGAATCGGACCCGATATGAACCAATTTTACGGGAACTGGGTTTTCCGATTAACTTCAAAGTGGTTGGCACACATGATTTTCTCAAACCTAGAAAGTTTTTTTCTTGTCCATATTTTTTCATATCATGTCCCTATGAGTTTCTAGAATATGATGAGATTTTATTTCTCTCCGTTCTGAACCGAATCGGACCCGATATGAACCGATTTTATGGGAACTGGGTTTTCTTGTAAACTTCAAAGTGGTTGGCACACATGATTTTCTCAAACCTAGAAAGATTTTTTCTTGTCCATATTTTTTCATATCATGTCCCTATGAGTTTCTAGAATATGATGAGATTTTATTTACCTCCGTTCTGAACCGAATCGAACCCGATATGACCCGATTTTACGGGAACTGGGTTTTCCGATTAACTTCAAAGTGGTTGGCACACATGATTTTCTCAAACCTAGAAAGATTTTTTCTTGTCCATATTTTTTCATATCATGACCCTATGAGTTTCTAGAATATGATGAGATTTTATTTCGCTCCGTTCTGAACCGAATCTGACCCGATATGAACCGATTTTACGGGAACTGGGTTTTCTTGTAAACTTTAAATTGGGTAGGCACACATGATTTTCTCAAACCTAGAAAGATTTTTTCTTGTCCATATTTTTTCATATCATGTCCCTATGAGTTTCTAGAATATGATGAGATTTTATTTCGCTCCGTTCTGAACCGAATCGGACCCGATATGACCCGATTTTACGGGAACTGGGTTTTCCGATTAACTTCAAAGTGGTTGGCACACATGATTTTCTCAAACCTAGAAAGATTTTTTCTTGTCCATATTTTTTCATATCATGTCCCTATGAGTTTCTAGAATATGATGAGATTTTATTTACCTCCGTTCTGAACCGAATCGGACCCGATATGACCCGATTTTACGGGAACTGGGTTTTCCGATTAACTTCAAAGTGGTTGGCACACATGATTTTCTCAAACCTAGAAAGATTTTTTCTTGTCCATATTTTTTCATATCATGACCCTATGAGTTTCTTAGAATATGATGAGATTTTATTTCGCTCCGTTCTGAACCGAATCAGACCCGATATGAACCGATTTTACGGGAACTGGATTTTCCGATTAACTTCAAAGTGGTTGGCACACATGAGTTTCTCAAACCTAGAAAGATTTTTTCTTGTCCATATTTTTTCATATCATGTCCCTATGAGTTTCTAGAATATGATGAGATTTTATTTCGCTCCGTTCTGAACCGAATCGGACCCGATATGAACCGATTTTACGGGAACTGGGTTTTCCGATTAACTTCAAAGTGGTTGGCACACATGATTTTCTCAAACCTAGAAAGATTTTTTCTTGTCCATATTTTTTCATATCATGTCCCTATGAGTTTCTAGAATATGATGAGATTTTATTTCGCTCCGTTCTGAACCGAATCAGACCCGATATGAACCGATTTTACGGGAACTGGGTTTTCCGATTAACTTCAAAGTGGTTGGCACACATGATTTTCTCAAACCTAGAAAGATTTTTTCTTGTCCATATTTTTTCATATCATGTCCCTATGAGTTTCTAGAATAGTATGAGATTTTATTTCGCTCCGTTCTGAACCGAATCGGACCCGATATGAACCAATTTTACGGGAACTGGGTTTTCCGATTAACTTCAAAGTGGTTGGCACACATGATTTTCTCAAACCTAGAAAGTTTTTTTCTTGTCCATATTTTTTCATATCATGTCCCTATGAGTTTCTAGAATATGATGAGATTTTATTTCTCTCCGTTCTGAACCGAATCGGACCCGATATGAACCGATTTTATGGGAACTGGGTTTTCTTGTAAACTTCAAAGTGGTTGGCACACATGATTTTCTCAAACCTAGAAAGATTTTTTCTTGTCCATATTTTTTCATATCATGTCCCTATGAGTTTCTAGAATATGATGAGATTTTATTTCGCTCCGTTCTGAACCGAATCGGACCCGATATGAACCGATTTTACGGGAACTGGGTTTTCCGATTAACTTCAAAGTGGTTGGCACACATGATTTTCTCAAACCTAGAAAGTTTTTTTCTTGTCCATATTTTTTCATATCATGTCCCTATGAGTTTCTAGAATATGATGAGATTTTATTTCGCTCCGTTCTGAACCGAATCGGACCCGATATGACCCGATTTTACGGGAACTGGGTTTTCCGATTAACTTCAAAGTGGTTGGCACACATGATTTTCTCAAACCTAGAAAGATTTTTTCTTGTCCATATTTTTTCATATCATGTCCCTATGAGTTTCTAGAATATGATGAGATTTTATTTACCTCCGTTCTGAACCGAATCGGACCCGATATGACCCGATTTTACGGGAACTGGGTTTTCCGATTAACTTCAAAGTGGTTGGCACACATGATTTTCTCAAACCTAGAAAGATTTTTTCTTGTCCATATTTTTTCATATCATGACCCTATGAGTTTCTTAGAATATGATGAGATTTTATTTCGCTCCGTTCTGAACCGAATCAGACCCGATATGAACCGATTTTACGGGAACTGGATTTTCCGATTAACTTCAAAGTGGTTGGCACACATGAGTTTCTCAAACCTAGAAAGATTTTTTCTTGTCCATATTTTTTCATATCATGTCCCTATGAGTTTCTAGAATATGATGAGATTTTATTTCGCTCCGTTCTGAACCGAATCGGACCCGATATGAACCGATTTTACGGGAACTGGGTTTTCCGATTAACTTCAAAGTGGTTGGCACACATGATTTTCTCAAACCTAGAAAGATTTTTTCTTGTCCATATTTTTTCATATCATGTCCCTATGAGTTTCTAGAATATGATGAGATTTTATTTCGCTCCGTTCTGAACCGAATCAGACCCGATATGAACCGATTTTACGGGAACTGGGTTTTCCGATTAACTTCAAAGTGGTTGGCACACATGATTTTCTCAAACCTAGAAAGATTTTTTCTTGTCCATATTTTTTCATATCATGTCCCTATGAGTTTCTAGAATAGTATGAGATTTTATTTCGCTCCGTTCTGAACCGAATCGGACCCGATATGAACCAATTTTACGGGAACTGGGTTTTCCGATTAACTTCAAAGTGGTTGGCACACATGATTTTCTCAAACCTAGAAAGTTTTTTTCTTGTCCATATTTTTTCATATCATGTCCCTATGAGTTTCTAGAATATGATGAGATTTTATTTCTCTCCGTTCTGAACCGAATCGGACCCGATATGAACCGATTTTATGGGAACTGGGTTTTCTTGTAAACTTCAAAGTGGTTGGCACACATGATTTTCTCAAACCTAGAAAGATTTTTTCTTGTCCATATTTTTTCATATCATGTCCCTATGAGTTTCTAGAATATGATGAGATTTTATTTCGCTCCGTTCTGAACCGAATCGGACCCGATATGAACCGATTTTACGGGAACTGGGTTTTCCGATTAACTTCAAAGTGGTTGGCACACATGATTTTCTCAAACCTAGAAATATTTTTTCTTGTCCATATTTTTTCATATCATGTCCCTATGAGTTTCTAGAATATGATGAGATTTTATTTCGCTCCGTTCTGAACCGAATCGGACCCGATATGAACCGATTTTACGGGAACTGGGTTTTCTTGTAAACTTTAAATTGGGTAGGCACACATGATTTTCTCAAACCTAGAAAGTTTTTTTCTTGTCCATATTTTTTCATATCATGTCCCTATGAGTTTCTAGAATATGATGAGATTTTATTTACCTCCGTTCTGAACCGAATCGGACCCGATATGAACCGATTTTACGGGAACTGGGTTTTCCGATTAACTTCAAAGTGGTTGGCACACATGATTTTCTCAAACCTAGAAAGATTTTTTCTTGTCCATATTTTTTCATATCATGTCCCTATGAGTTTCTAGAATATGATGAGATTTTATTTCGCTCCGTTCTGAACCGAATCGGACCCGATATGACCCGATTTTACGGGAACTGGGTTTTCCGATTAACTTCAAAGTGGTTGGCACACATGATTTTCTCAAACCTAGAAAGATTTTTTCTTGTCCATATTTTTTCATATCATGTCCCTATGAGTTTCTAGAATATGATGAGATTTTATTTACCTCCGTTCTGAACCGAATCGGACCCGATATGACCCGATTTTACGGGAACTGGGTTTTCCGATTAACTTCAAAGTGGTTGGCACACATGATTTTCTCAAACCTAGAAAGATTTTTTCTTGTCCATATTTTTTCATATCATGTCCCTATGAGTTTCTAGAATATGATGAGATTTTATTTACCTCCGTTCTGAACCGAATCGGACCCGATATGACCCGATTTTACGGGAACTGGGTTTTCCGATTAACTTCAAAGTGGTTGGCACACATGATTTTCTCAAACCTAGAAAGATTTTTTCTTGTCCATATTTTTTCATATCATGACCCTATGAGTTTCTAGAATATGATGAGATTTTATTTCGCTCCGTTCTGAACCGAATCTGACCCGATATGAACCGATTTTACGGGAACTGGGTTTTCTTGTAAACTTTAAATTGGGTAGGCACACATGATTTTCTCAAACCTAGAAAGATTTTTTCTTGTCCATATTTTTTCATATCATGTCCCTATGAGTTTCTAGAATATGATGAGATTTTATTTCGCTCCGTTCTGAACCGAATCGGACCCGATATGACCCGATTTTACGGGAACTGGGTTTTCCGATTAACTTCAAAGTGGTTGGCACACATGATTTTCTCAAACCTAGAAAGATTTTTTCTTGTCCATATTTTTTCATATCATGTCCCTATGAGTTTCTAGAATATGATGAGATTTTATTTACCTCCGTTCTGAACCGAATCGGACCCGATATGACCCGATTTTACGGGAACTGGGTTTTCCGATTAACTTCAAAGTGGTTGGCACACATGATTTTCTCAAACCTAGAAAGATTTTTTCTTGTCCATATTTTTTCATATCATGACCCTATGAGTTTCTTAGAATATGATGAGATTTTATTTCGCTCCGTTCTGAACCGAATCAGACCCGATATGAACCGATTTTACGGGAACTGGATTTTCCGATTAACTTCAAAGTGGTTGGCACACATGAGTTTCTCAAACCTAGAAAGATTTTTTCTTGTCCATATTTTTTCATATCATGTCCCTATGAGTTTCTAGAATATGATGAGATTTTATTTCGCTCCGTTCTGAACCGAATCGGACCCGATATGAACCGATTTTACGGGAACTGGGTTTTCCGATTAACTTCAAAGTGGTTGGCACACATGATTTTCTCAAACCTAGAAAGATTTTTTCTTGTCCATATTTTTTCATATCATGTCCCTATGAGTTTCTAGAATATGATGAGATTTTATTTCGCTCCGTTCTGAACCGAATCAGACCCGATATGAACCGATTTTACGGGAACTGGGTTTTCCGATTAACTTCAAAGTGGTTGGCACACATGATTTTCTCAAACCTAGAAAGATTTTTTCTTGTCCATATTTTTTCATATCATGTCCCTATGAGTTTCTAGAATAGTATGAGATTTTATTTCGCTCCGTTCTGAACCGAATCGGACCCGATATGAACCAATTTTACGGGAACTGGGTTTTCCGATTAACTTCAAAGTGGTTGGCACACATGATTTTCTCAAACCTAGAAAGTTTTTTTCTTGTCCATATTTTTTCATATCATGTCCCTATGAGTTTCTAGAATATGATGAGATTTTATTTCTCTCCGTTCTGAACCGAATCGGACCCGATATGAACCGATTTTATGGGAACTGGGTTTTCTTGTAAACTTCAAAGTGGTTGGCACACATGATTTTCTCAAACCTAGAAAGATTTTTTCTTGTCCATATTTTTTCATATCATGTCCCTATGAGTTTCTAGAATATGATGAGATTTTATTTCGCTCCGTTCTGAACCGAATCGGACCCGATATGAACCGATTTTACGGGAACTGGGTTTTCCGATTAACTTCAAAGTGGTTGGCACACATGATTTTCTCAAACCTAGAAATATTTTTTCTTGTCCATATTTTTTCATATCATGTCCCTATGAGTTTCTAGAATATGATGAGATTTTATTTCGCTCCGTTCTGAACCGAATCGGACCCGATACGAACCGATTTTACGGGAACTGGGTTTTCTTGTAAACTTTAAATTGGGTAGGCACACATGATTTTCTCAAACCTAGAAAGTTTTTTTCTTGTCCATATTTTTTCATATCATGTCCCTATGAGTTTCTAGAATATGATGAGATTTTATTTACCTCCGTTCTGAACCGAATCGGACCCGATATGAACCGATTTTACGGGAACTGGGTTTCCGATTAACTTCAAAGTGGTTGGCACACATGATTTTCTCAAACCTAGAAAGATTTTTTCTTGTCCATATTTTTTCATATCATGTCCCTATGAGTTTCTAGAATATGATGAGATTTTATTTCGCTCCGTTCTGAACCGAATCGGACCCGATATGACCCGATTTTACGGGAACTGGGTTTTCCGATTAACTTCAAAGTGGTTGGCACACATGATTTTCTCAAACCTAGAAAGATTTTTTCTTGTCCATATTTTTTCATATCATGTCCCTATGAGTTTCTAGAATATGATGAGATTTTATTTACCTCCGTTCTGAACCGAATCGGACCCGATATGACCCGATTTTACGGGAACTGGGTTTTCCGATTAACTTCAAAGTGGTTGGCACACATGATTTTCTCAAACCTAGAAAGATTTTTTCTTGTCCATATTTTTTCATATCATGTCCCTATGAGTTTCTAGAATATGATGAGATTTTATTTACCTCCGTTCTGAACCGAATCGGACCCGATATGACCCGATTTTACGGGAACTGGGTTTTCCGATTAACTTCAAAGTGGTTGGCACACATGATTTTCTCAAACCTAGAAAGATTTTTTCTTGTCCATATTTTTTCATATCATGACCCTATGAGTTTCTAGAATATGATGAGATTTTATTTCGCTCCGTTCTGAACCGAATCTGACCCGATATGAACCGATTTTACGGGAACTGGGTTTTCTTGTAAACTTTAAATTGGGTAGGCACACATGATTTTCTCAAACCTAGAAAGATTTTTTCTTGTCCATATTTTTTCATATCATGTCCCTATGAGTTTCTAGAATATGATGAGATTTTATTTCGCTCCGTTCTGAACCGAATCGGACCCGATATGACCCGATTTTACGGGAACTGGGTTTTCCGATTAACTTCAAAGTGGTTGGCACACATGATTTTCTCAAACCTAGAAAGATTTTTTCTTGTCCATATTTTTTCATATCATGTCCCTATGAGTTTCTAGAATATGATGAGATTTTATTTACCTCCGTTCTGAACCGAATCGGACCCGATATGACCCGATTTTACGGGAACTGGGTTTTCCGATTAACTTCAAAGTGGTTGGCACACATGATTTTCTCAAACCTAGAAAGATTTTTTCTTGTCCATATTTTTTCATATCATGACCCTATGAGTTTCTTAGAATATGATGAGATTTTATTTCGCTCCGTTCTGAACCGAATCAGACCCGATATGAACCGATTTTACGGGAACTGGATTTTCCGATTAACTTCAAAGTGGTTGGCACACATGAGTTTCTCAAACCTAGAAAGATTTTTTCTTGTCCATATTTTTTCATATCATGTCCCTATGAGTTTCTAGAATATGATGAGATTTTATTTCGCTCCGTTCTGAACCGAATCGGACCCGATATGAACCGATTTTACGGGAACTGGGTTTTCCGATTAACTTCAAAGTGGTTGGCACACATGATTTTCTCAAACCTAGAAAGATTTTTTCTTGTCCATATTTTTTCATATCATGTCCCTATGAGTTTCTAGAATATGATGAGATTTTATTTCGCTCCGTTCTGAACCGAATCAGACCCGATATGAACCGATTTTACGGGAACTGGGTTTTCCGATTAACTTCAAAGTGGTTGGCACACATGATTTTCTCAAACCTAGAAAGATTTTTTCTTGTCCATATTTTTTCATATCATGTCCCTATGAGTTTCTAGAATAGTATGAGATTTTATTTAGCTCCGTTCTGAACCGAATCGGACCCGATATGAACCAATTTTACGGGAACTGGGTTTTCCGATTAACTTCAAAGTGGTTGGCACACATGATTTTCTCAAACCTAGAAAGTTTTTTTCTTGTCCATATTTTTTCATATCATGTCCCTATGAGTTTCTAGAATATGATGAGATTTTATTTCTCTCCGTTCTGAACCGAATCGGACCCGATATGAACCGATTTTATGGGAACTGGGTTTTCTTGTAAACTTCAAAGTGGTTGGCACACATGATTTTCTCAAACCTAGAAAGATTTTTTCTTGTCCATATTTTTTCATATCATGTCCCTATGAGTTTCTAGAATATGATGAGATTTTATTTCGCTCCGTTCTGAACCGAATCGGACCCGATATGAACCGATTTTACGGGAACTGGGTTTTCCGATTAACTTCAAAGTGGTTGGCACACATGATTTTCTCAAACCTAGAAATATTTTTTCTTGTCCATATTTTTTCATATCATGTCCCTATGAGTTTCTAGAATATGATGAGATTTTATTTCGCTCCGTTCTGAACCGAATCGGACCCGATATGAACCGATTTTACGGGAACTGGGTTTTCTTGTAAACTTTAAATTGGGTAGGCACACATGATTTTCTCAAACCTAGAAAGTTTTTTTCTTGTCCATATTTTTTCATATCATGTCCCTATGAGTTTCTAGAATATGATGAGATTTTATTTACCTCCGTTCTGAACCGAATCGGACCCGATATGAACCGATTTTACGGGAACTGGGTTTTCCGATTAACTTCAAAGTGGTTGGCACACATGATTTTCTCAAACCTAGAAAGATTTTTTCTTGTCCATATATTTTCATATCATGTCCCTATGAGTTTCTAGAATATGATGAGATTTTATTTCGCTCCGTTCTGAACCGAATCGGACCCGATATGAACCGATTTTACGGGAACTGGGTTTTCCGATTAACTTCAAAGTGGTTGGCACACATGATTTTCTCAAACCTAGAAAGTTTTTTTCTTGTCCATATTTTTTCATATCATGTCCCTATGAGTTTCTAGAATATGATGAGATTTTATTTCGCTCCGTTCTGAACCGAATCGGACCCGATATGACCCGATTTTACGGGAACTGGGTTTTCTTGTAAACTTCAAATTGGGTAGGCACACATGATTTTCTCAAACCTAGAAAGATTTTTTCTTGTCCATATTTTTTCATATCATGTCCCTATGAGTTTCTAGAATATGATGAGATTTTATTTCGCTCCGTTCTGAACCGAATCGGACCCGATATGAACCGATTTTACGGGAACTGGGTTTTCCGATTAACTTCAAAGTGGTTGGCACACATGATTTTCTCAAACCTAGAAAGTTTTTTTCTTGTCCATATTTTTTCATATCATGTCCCTATGAGTTTCTAGAATATGATGAGATTTTATTTCGCTCCGTTCTGAACCGAATCGGACCCGATATGACCCGATTTTACGGGAACTGGGTTTTCTTGTAAACTTCAAATTGGGTAGGCACACATGATTTTCTCAAACCTAGAAAGATTTTTTCTTGTCCATATTTTTTCATATCATGTTCCTATGAGTTTCTAGAATATGATGAGATTTTATTTCGCTCCGTTCTGAACCGAATCGGACCCGATATGAACCGATTTTGCGGGAACTGGGTTTTCCGATTAACTTCAAAGTGGTTGGCACACATGATTTTCTCAAACCTAGAAAGTTTTTTTCTTGTCCATATTTTTTCATATCATGTCCCTATGAGTTTCTAGAATATGATGAGATTTTATTTCGCTCCGTTCTGAACCGAATCGGACCCGATATGACCCGATTTTACGGGAACTAGGTTTTCTTGTAAACTTCAAATTGGGTAGGCACACATGATTTTCTCAAACCTAGAAAGATTTTTTCTTGTCCATATATTTTCATATCATGTCCCTATGAGTTTCTAGAATATGATGAGATTTTATTTCGCTCCGTTCTGAACCGAATCGGACCCGATATGAACCGATTTTACGGGAACTGGGTTTTCCGATTAACTTCAAAGTGGTTGGCACACATGATTTTCTCAAACCTAGAAAGTTTTTTTCTTGTCCATATTTTTTCATATCATGTCCCTATGAGTTTCTAGAATATGATGAGATTTTATTTCGCTCCGTTCTGAACCGAATCGGACCCGATATGACCCGATTTTACGGGAACTGGGTTTTCTTGTAAACTTCAAATTGGGTAGGCACACATGATTTTCTCAAACCTAGAAAGATTTTTTCTTGTCCATATTTTTTCATATCATGTCCCTATGAGTTTCTAGAATATGATGAGATTTTATTTCGCTCCGTTCTGAACCGAATCGGACCCGATATGAACCGATTTTACGGGAACTGGGTTTTCCGATTAACTTCAAAGTGGTTGGCACACATGATTTTCTCAAACCTAGAAAGTTTTTTTCTTGTCCATATTTTTTCATATCATGTCCCTATGAGTTTCTAGAATATGATGAGATTTTATTTCGCTCCGTTCTGAACCGAATCGGACCCGATATGACCCGATTTTACGGGAACTGGGTTTTCTTGTAAACTTCAAATTGGGTAGGCACACATGATTTTCTCAAACCTAGAAAGATTTTTTCTTGTCCATATTTTTTCATATCATGTCCCTATGAGTTTCTAGAATATGATGAGATTTTATTTCGCTCCGTTCTGAACCGAATCGGACCCGATATGAACCGATTTTACGGGAACTGGGTTTTCCGATTAACTTCAAAGTGGTTGGCACACATGATTTTCTCAAACCTAGAAAGTTTTTTTCTTGTCCATATTTTTTCATATCATGTCCCTATGAGTTTCTAGAATATGATGAGATTTTATTTCGCTCCGTTCTGAACCGAATCGGACCCGATATGACCCGATTTTACGGGAACTGGGTTTTCTTGTAAACTTCAAATTGGGTAGGCACACATGATTTTCTCAAACCTAGAAAGATTTTTTCTTGTCCATATTTTTTCATATCATGTCCCTATGAGTTTCTAGAATATGATGAGATTTTATTTCGCTCCGTTCTGAACCGAATCGGACCCGATATGAACCGATTTTGCGGGAACTGGGTTTTCCGATTAACTTCAAAGTGGTTGGCACACATGATTTTCTCAAACCTAGAAAGTTTTTTTCTTGTCCATATTTTTTCATATCATGTCCCTATGAGTTTCTAGAATATGATGAGATTTTATTTCGCTCCGTTCTGAACCGAATCGGACCCGATATGACCCGATTTTACGGGAACTGGGTTTTCTTGTAAACTTCAAATTGGGTAGGCACACATGATTTTCTCAAACCTAGAAAGATTTTTTCTTGTCCATATTTTTTCATATCATGTCCCTATGAGTTTCTAGAATATGATGAGATTTTATTTCGCTCCGTTCTGAACCGAATCGGACCCGATATGAACCGATTTTGCGGGAACTGGGTTTTCCGATTAACTTCAAAGTGGTTGGCACACATGATTTTCTCAAACCTAGAAAGTTTTTTTCTTGTCCATATTTTTTCATATCATGTCCCTATGAGTTTCTAGAATATGATGAGATTTTATTTCGCTCCGTTCTGAACCGAATCGGACCCGATATGACCCGATTTTACGGGAACTGGGTTTTCTTGTAAACTTCAAATTGGGTAGGCACACATGATTTTCTCAAACCTAGAAAGATTTTTTCTTGTCCATATTTTTTCATATCATGTCCCTATGAGTTTCTAGAATATGATGAGATTTTATTTCGCTCCGTTCTGAACCGAATCGGACCCGATATGAACCGATTTTATGGGAACTGGGTTTTCTTGTAAACTTCAAAGTGGTTGGCACACATGATTTTCTCAAACCTAGAAAGATTTTTTCTTGTCCATATTTTTTCATATCATGTCCCTATGAGTTTCTAGAATATGATGAGATTTTATTTCGCTCCGTTCTGAACCGAATCGGACCCGATATGAACCGATTTTACGGGAACTGGGTTTTCCGATTAACTTCAAAGTGGTTGGCACACATGATTTTCTCAAACCTAGAAATATTTTTTCTTGTCCATATTTTTTCATATCATGTCCCTATGAGTTTCTAGAATATGATGAGATTTTATTTCGCTCCGTTCTGAACCGAATCGGACCCGATATGAACCGATTTTACGGGAACTGGGTTTTCTTGTAAACTTTAAATTGGGTAGGCACACATGATTTTCTCAAACCTAGAAAGTTTTTTTCTTGTCCATATTTTTTCATATCATGTCCCTATGAGTTTCTAGAATATGATGAGATTTTATTTACCTCCGTTCTGAACCGAATCGGACCCGATATGAACCGATTTTACGGGAACTGGGTTTTCCGATTAACTTCAAAGTGGTTGGCACACATGATTTTCTCAAACCTAGAAAGATTTTTTCTTGTCCATATATTTTCATATCATGTCCCTATGAGTTTCTAGAATATGATGAGATTTTATTTCGCTCCGTTCTGAACCGAATCGGACCCGATATGAACCGATTTTACGGGAACTGGGTTTTCCGATTAACTTCAAAGTGGTTGGCACACATGATTTTCTCAAACCTAGAAAGTTTTTTTCTTGTCCATATTTTTTCATATCATGTCCCTATGAGTTTCTAGAATATGATGAGATTTTATTTCGCTCCGTTCTGAACCGAATCGGACCCGATATGACCCGATTTTACGGGAACTGGGTTTTCTTGTAAACTTCAAATTGGGTAGGCACACATGATTTTCTCAAACCTAGAAAGATTTTTTCTTGTCCATATTTTTTCATATCATGTCCCTATGAGTTTCTAGAATATGATGAGATTTTATTTCGCTCCGTTCTGAACCGAATCGGACCCGATATGAACCGATTTTACGGGAACTGGGTTTTCCGATTAACTTCAAAGTGGTTGGCACACATGATTTTCTCAAACCTAGAAAGTTTTTTTCTTGTCCATATTTTTTCATATCATGTCCCTATGAGTTTCTAGAATATGATGAGATTTTATTTCGCTCCGTTCTGAACCGAATCGGACCCGATATGACCCGATTTTACGGGAACTGGGTTTTCTTGTAAACTTCAAATTGGGTAGGCACACATGATTTTCTCAAACCTAGAAAGATTTTTTCTTGTCCATATTTTTTCATATCATGTTCCTATGAGTTTCTAGAATATGATGAGATTTTATTTCGCTCCGTTCTGAACCGAATCGGACCCGATATGAACCGATTTTGCGGGAACTGGGTTTTCCGATTAACTTCAAAGTGGTTGGCACACATGATTTTCTCAAACCTAGAAAGTTTTTTTCTTGTCCATATTTTTTCATATCATGTCCCTATGAGTTTCTAGAATATGATGAGATTTTATTTCGCTCCGTTCTGAACCGAATCGGACCCGATATGACCCGATTTTACGGGAACTAGGTTTTCTTGTAAACTTCAAATTGGGTAGGCACACATGATTTTCTCAAACCTAGAAAGATTTTTTCTTGTCCATATATTTTCATATCATGTCCCTATGAGTTTCTAGAATATGATGAGATTTTATTTCGCTCCGTTCTGAACCGAATCGGACCCGATATGAACCGATTTTACGGGAACTGGGTTTTCCGATTAACTTCAAAGTGGTTGGCACACATGATTTTCTCAAACCTAGAAAGTTTTTTTCTTGTCCATATTTTTTCATATCATGTCCCTATGAGTTTCTAGAATATGATGAGATTTTATTTCGCTCCGTTCTGAACCGAATCGGACCCGATATGACCCGATTTTACGGGAACTGGGTTTTCTTGTAAACTTCAAATTGGGTAGGCACACATGATTTTCTCAAACCTAGAAAGATTTTTTCTTGTCCATATTTTTTCATATCATGTCCCTATGAGTTTCTAGAATATGATGAGATTTTATTTCGCTCCGTTCTGAACCGAATCGGACCCGATATGAACCGATTTTACGGGAACTGGGTTTTCCGATTAACTTCAAAGTGGTTGGCACACATGATTTTCTCAAACCTAGAAAGTTTTTTTCTTGTCCATATTTTTTCATATCATGTCCCTATGAGTTTCTAGAATATGATGAGATTTTATTTCGCTCCGTTCTGAACCGAATCGGACCCGATATGACCCGATTTTACGGGAACTGGGTTTTCTTGTAAACTTCAAATTGGGTAGGCACACATGATTTTCTCAAACCTAGAAAGATTTTTTCTTGTCCATATTTTTTCATATCATGTCCCTATGAGTTTCTAGAATATGATGAGATTTTATTTCGCTCCATTCTGAACCGAATCGGACCCGATATGAACCGATTTTACGGGAACTGGGTTTTCCGATTAACTTCAAAGTGGTTGGCACACATGATTTTCTCAAACCTAGAAAGTTTTTTTCTTGTCCATATTTTTTCATATCATGTCCCTATGAGTTTCTAGAATATGATGAGATTTTATTTCGCTCCGTTCTGAACCGAATCGGACCCGATATGACCCGATTTTACGGGAACTGGGTTTTCTTGTAAACTTCAAATTGGGTAGGCACACATGATTTTCTCAAACCTAGAAAGATTTTTTCTTGTCCATATTTTTTCATATCATGTCCCTATGAGTTTCTAGAATATGATGAGATTTTATTTCGCTCCGTTCTGAACCGAATCGGACCCGATATGAACCGATTTTGCGGGAACTGGGTTTTCCGATTAACTTCAAAGTGGTTGGCACACATGATTTTCTCAAACCTAGAAAGTTTTTTTCTTGTCCATATTTTTTCATATCATGTCCCTATGAGTTTCTAGAATATGATGAGATTTTATTTCGCTCCGTTCTGAACCGAATCGGACCCGATATGACCCGATTTTACGGGAACTGGGTTTTCTTGTAAACTTCAAATTGGGTAGGCACACATGATTTTCTCAAACCTAGAAAGATTTTTTCTTGTCCATATTTTTTCATATCATGTCCCTATGAGTTTCTAGAATATGATGAGATTTTATTTCGCTCCGTTCTGAACCGAATCGGACCCGATATGAACCGATTTTGCGGGAACTGGGTTTTCCGATTAACTTCAAAGTGGTTGGCACACATGATTTTCTCAAACCTAGAAAGTTTTTTTCTTGTCCATATTTTTTCATATCATGTCCCTATGAGTTTCTAGAATATGATGAGATTTTATTTCGCTCCGTTCTGAACCGAATCGGACCCGATATGACCCGATTTTACGGGAACTGGGTTTTCTTGTAAACTTCAAATTGGGTAGGCACACATGATTTTCTCAAACCTAGAAAGATTTTTTCTTGTCCATATTTTTTCATATCATGTCCCTATGAGTTTCTAGAATATGATGAGATTTTATTTCGCTCCGTTCTGAACCGAATCGGACCCGATATGAACCGATTTTACGGGAACTGGGTTTTCTGATTAACTTCAAAGTGGTTGGCACACATGATTTTCTCAAACCTAGAAAGTTTTTTTCTTGTCCATATTTTTTCATATCATGTCCCTATGAGTTTCTAGAATATGATGAGATTTTATTTCGCTCCGTTCTGAACCGAATCGGACCCGATATGACCCGATTTTACGGGAACTGGGTTTTCTTGTAAACTTCAAATTGGGTAGGCACACATGATTTTCTCAAACCTAGAAAGATTTTTTCTTGTCCATATTTTTTCATATCATGTCCCTATGAGTTTCTAGAATATGATGAGATTTTATTTCGCTCCGTTCTAAACCGAATCGGACCCGATATGAACCGATTTTGCGGGAACTGGGTTTTCCGATTAACTTCAAAGTGGTTGGCACACATGATTTTCTCAAACCTAGAAAGTTTTTTTCTTGTCCATATTTTTTCATATCATGTCCCTATGAGTTTCTAGAATATGATGAGATTTTATTTCGCTCCGTTCTGAACCGAATCGGACCCGATATGACCCGATTTTACGGGAACTAGGTTTTCTTGTAAACTTCAAATTGGGTAGGCACACATGATTTTCTCAAACCTAGAAAGTTTTTTTCTTGTCCATATATTTTCATATCATGTCCCTATGAGTTTCTAGAATATGATGAGATTTTATTTCGCTCCGTTCTGAACCGAATCGGACCCGATATGAACCGATTTTACGGGAACTGGGTTTTCCGATTAACTTCAAAGTGGTTGGCACACATGATTTTCTCAAACCTAGAAAGTTTTTTTCTTGTCCATATTTTTTCATATCATGTCCCTATGAGTTTCTAGAATATGATGAGATTTTATTTCGCTCCGTTCTGAACCGAATCGGACCCGATATGACCCGATTTTACGGGAACTGGGTTTTCTTGTAAACTTCAAATTGGGTAGGCACACATGATTTTCTTAAACCTAGAAAGATTTTTTCTTGTCCATATTTTTTCATATCATGTCCCTATGAGTTTCTAGAATATGATGAGATTTTATTTCGCTCCGTTCTGAACCGAATCGGACCCGATATGAACCGATTTTACGGGAACTGGGTTTTCCGATTAACTTCAAAGTGGTTGGCACACATGATTTTCTCAAACCTAGAAAGTTTTTTTCTTGTCCATATTTTTTCATATCATGTCCCTATTAGTTTCTAGAATATGATGAGATTTTATTTCGCTCCGTTCTGAACCGAATCGGACCCGATATGACCCGATTTTACGGGAACTGGGTTTTCTTGTAAACTTCAAATTGGGTAGGCACACATGATTTTCTCAAACCTAGAAAGATTTTTTCTTGTCCATATATTTTCATATCATGTCCCTATGAGTTTCTAGAATATGATGAGATTTTATTTCGCTCCGTTCTGAACCGAATCGGACCCGATATGAACCGATTTTACGGGAACTGGGTTTTCCGATTAACTTCAAAGTGGTTGGCACACATGATTTTCTCAAACCTAGAAAGTTTTTTTCTTGTCCATATTTTTTCATATCATGTCCCTATGAGTTTCTAGAATATGATGAGATTTTATTTCGCTCCGTTCTGAACCGAATCGGACCCGATATGACCCGATTTTACGGGAACTGGGTTTTCTTGTAAACTTCAAATTGGGTAGGCACACATGATTTTCTCAAACCTAGAAAGATTTTTTCTTGTCCATATTTTTTCATATCATGTCCCTATGAGTTTCTAGAATATGATGAGATTTTATTTCGCTCCGTTCTGAACCGAATCGGACCCGATATGAACCGATTTTACGGGAACTGGGTTTTCCGATTAACTTCAAAGTGGTTGGCACACATGATTTTCTCAAACCTAGAAAGTTTTTTTCTTGTCCATATTTTTTCATATCATGTCCCTATGAGTTTCTAGAATATGATGAGATTTTATTTCGCTCCGTTCTGAACCGAATCGGACCCGATATGACCCGATTTTACGGGAACTGGGTTTTCTTGTAAACTTCAAATTGGGTAGGCACACATGATTTTCTCAAACCTAGAAAGATTTTTTCTTGTCCATATATTTTCATATCATGTCCCTATGAGTTTCTAGAATATGATGAGATTTTATTTCGCTCCGTTCTGAACCGAATCGGACCCGATATGAACCGATTTTGCGGGAACTGGGTTTTCCGATTAACTTCAAAGTGGTTGGCACACATGATTTTCTCAAACCTAGAAAGTTTTTTTCTTGTCCATATTTTTTCATATCATGTCCCTATGAGTTTCTAGAATATGATGAGATTTTATTTCGCTCCGTTCTGAACCGAATCGGACCCGATATGACCCGATTTTACGGGAACTAGGTTTTCTTGTAAACTTCAAATTGGGTAGGCACACATGATTTTCTCAAACCTAGAAAGTTTTTTTCTTGTCCATATATTTTCATATCATGTCCCTATGAGTTTCTAGAATATGATGAGATTTTATTTCGCTCCGTTCTGAACCGAATCGGACCCGATATGAACCGATTTTACGGGAACTGGGTTTTCCGATTAACTTCAAAGTGGTTGGCACACATGATTTTCTCAAACCTAGAAAGTTTTTTTCTTGTCCATATTTTTTCATATCATGTCCCTATGAGTTTCTAGAATATGATGAGATTTTATTTCGCTCCGTTCTGAACCGAATCGGACCCGATATGACCCGATTTTACGGGAACTGGGTTTTCTTGTAAACTTCAAATTGGGTAGGCACACATGATTTTCTTAAACCTAGAAAGATTTTTTCTTGTCCATATTTTTTCATATCATGTCCCTATGAGTTTCTAGAATATGATGAGATTTTATTTCGCTCCGTTCTGAACCGAATCGGACCCGATATGAACCGATTTTACGGGAACTGGGTTTTCCGATTAACTTCAAAGTGGTTGGCACACATGATTTTCTCAAACCTAGAAAGTTTTTTTCTTGTACATATTTTTTCATATCATGTCCCTATTAGTTTCTAGAATATGATGAGATTTTATTTCGCTCCGTTCTGAACCGAATCGGACCCGATATGACCCGATTTTACGGGAACTGGGTTTTCTTGTAAACTTCAAATTGGGTAGGCACACATGATTTTCTCAAACCTAGAAAGATTTTTTCTTGTCCATATATTTTCATATCATGTCCCTATGAGTTTCTAGAATATGATGAGATTTTATTTCGCTCCGTTCTGAACCGAATCGGACCCGATATGAACCGATTTTACGGGAACTGGGTTTTCCGATTAACTTCAAAGTGGTTGGCACACATGATTTTCTCAAACCTAGAAAGTTTTTTTCTTGTCCATATTTTTTCATATCATGTCCCTATGAGTTTCTAGAATATGATGAGATTTTATTTCGCTCCGTTCTGAACCGAATCGGACCCGATATGACCCGATTTTACGGGAACTGGGTTTTCTTGTAAACTTCAAATTGGGTAGGCACACATGATTTTCTCAAACCTAGAAAGATTTTTTCTTGTCCATATTTTTTCATATCATGTCCCTATGAGTTTCTAGAATATGATGAGATTTTATTTCGCTCCGTTCTGAACCGAATCGGACCCGATATGAACCGATTTTACGGGAACTGGGTTTTCCGATTAACTTCAAAGTGGTTGGCACACATGATTTTCTCAAACCTAGAAAGTTTTTTTCTTGTCCATATTTTTTCATATCATGTCCCTATGAGTTTCTAGAATATGATGAGATTTTATTTCGCTCCGTTCTGAACCGAATCGGACCCGATATGACCCGATTTTACGGGAACTGGGTTTTCTTGTAAACTTCAAATTGGGTAGGCACACATGATTTTCTCAAACCTAGAAAGATTTTTTCTTGTCCATATTTTTTCATATCATGTCCCTATGAGTTTCTAGAATATGATGAGATTTTATTTCGCTCCGTTCTGAACCGAATCGGACCCGATATGAACCGATTTTGCGGGAACTGGGTTTTCCGATTAACTTCAAAGTGGTTGGCACACATGATTTTCTCAAACCTAGAAAGTTTTTTTCTTGTCCATATTTTTTCATATCATGTCCCTATGAGTTTCTAGAATATGATGAGATTTTATTTCGCTCCGTTCTGAACCGAATCGGACCCGATATGACCCGATTTTACGGGAACTAGGTTTTCTTGTAAACTTCAAATTGGGTAGGCACACATGATTTTCTCAAACCTAGAAAGTTTTTTTCTTGTCCATATATTTTCATATCATGTCCCTATGAGTTTCTAGAATATGATGAGATTTTATTTCGCTCCGTTCTGAACCGAATCGGACCCGATATGAACCGATTTTGCGGGAACTGGGTTTTCCGATTAACTTCAAAGTGGTTGGCACACATGATTTTCTCAAACCTAGAAAGTTTTTTTCTTGTCCATATTTTTTCATATCATGTCCCTATGAGTTTCTAGAATATGATGAGATTTTATTTCGCTCCGTTCTGAACCGAATCGGACCCGATATGACCCGATTTTACGGGAACTGGGTTTTCTTGTAAACTTCAAATTGGGTAGGCACACATGATTTTCTCAAACCTAGAAAGATTTTTTCTTGTCCATATTTTTTCATATCATGTCCCTATGAGTTTCTAGAATATGATGAGATTTTATTTCGCTCCGTTCTGAACCGAATCGGACCCGATATGAACCGATTTTGCGGGAACTGGGTTTTCCGATTAACTTCAAAGTGGTTGGCACACATGATTTTCTCAAACCTAGAAAGTTTTTTTCTTGTCCATATTTTTTCATATCATGTCCCTATGAGTTTCTAGAATATGATGAGATTTTATTTCGCTCCGTTCTGAACCGAATCGGACCCGATATGACCCGATTTTACGGGAACTGGGTTTTCTTGTAAACTTCAAATTGGGTAGGCACACATGATTTTCTCAAACCTAGAAAGATTTTTTCTTGTCCATATTTTTTCATATCATGTCCCTATGAGTTTCTAGAATATGATGAGATTTTATTTCGCTCCGTTCTGAACCGAATCGGACCCGATATGAACCGATTTTACGGGAACTGGGTTTTCTGATTAACTTCAAAGTGGTTGGCACACATGATTTTCTCAAACCTAGAAAGTTTTTTTCTTGTCCATATTTTTTCATATCATGTCCCTATGAGTTTCTAGAATATGATGAGATTTTATTTCGCTCCGTTCTGAACCGAATCGGACCCGATATGACCCGATTTTACGGGAACTGGGTTTTCTTGTAAACTTCAAATTGGGTAGGCACACATGATTTTCTCAAACCTAGAAAGATTTTTTCTTGTCCACATTTTTTCATATCATGTCCCTATGAGTTTCTAGAATATGATGAGATTTTATTTCGCTCCGTTCTGAACCGAATCGGACCCGATATGAACCGATTTTGCGGGAACTGGGTTTTCCGATTAACTTCAAAGTGGTTGGCACACATGATTTTCTCAAACCTAGAAAGTTTTTTTCTTGTCCATATTTTTTCATATCATGTCCCTATGAGTTTCTAGAATATGATGAGATTTTATTTCGCTCCGTTCTGAACCGAATCGGACCCGATATGACCCGATTTTACGGGAACTAGGTTTTCTTGTAAACTTCAAATTGGGTAGGCACACATGATTTTCTCAAACCTAGAAAGTTTTTTTCTTGTCCATATATTTTCATATCATGTCCCTATGAGTTTCTAGAATATGATGAGATTTTATTTCGCTCCGTTCTGAACCGAATCGGACCCGATATGAACCGATTTTACGGGAACTGGGTTTTCCGATTAACTTCAAAGTGGTTGGCACACATGATTTTCTCAAACCTAGAAAGTTTTTTTCTTGTCCATATTTTTTCATATCATGTCCCTATGAGTTTCTAGAATATGATGAGATTTTATTTCGCTCCGTTCTGAACCGAATCGGACCCGATATGACCCGATTTTACGGGAACTGGGTTTTCTTGTAAACTTCAAATTGGGTAGGCACACATGATTTTCTTAAACCTAGAAAGATTTTTTCTTGTCCATATTTTTTCATATCATGTCCCTATGAGTTTCTAGAATATGATGAGATTTTATTTCGTTCCGTTCTGAACCGAATCGGACCCGATATGAACCGATTTTACGGGAACTGGGTTTTCCGATTAACTTCAAAGTGGTTGGCACACATGATTTTCTCAAACCTAGAAAGTTTTTTTCTTGTCCATATTTTTTCATATCATGTCCCTATTAGTTTCTAGAATATGATGAGATTTTATTTCGCTCCGTTCTGAACCGAATCGGACCCGATATGACCCGATTTTACGGGAACTGGGTTTTCTTGTAAACTTCAAATTGGGTAGGCACACATGATTTTCTCAAACCTAGAAAGATTTTTTCTTGTCCATATTTTTTCATATCATGTCCCTATGAGTTTCTAGAATATGATGAGATTTTAGTTCGCTCCGTTCTGAACCAAATCGGACCCGATATGAACCGATTTTACGGGAACTGGGTTTTCCGATTAACTTCAAAGTGGTTGGCACACATGATTTTCTCAAACCTAGAAAGTTTTTTTCTTGTCCATATTTTTTCATATCATGTCCCTATGAGTTTCTAGAATATGATGAGATTTTATTTCGCTCCGTTCTGAACCGAATTGGACCCGATATGACCCGATTTTACGGGAACTGGGTTTTCTTGTAAACTTCAAATTGGGTAGGCACACATGATTTTCTCAAACCTAGAAAGATTTTTTCTTGTCCATATTTTTTCATATCATGTCCCTATGAGTTTCTAGAATATGATGTGTAATAACCCGGATTTTCGAGAAATGATTTTATTATTATTTTGATAATAATAATGTTTTCCTAAAATGAGGAGGAATTTTTTTTTTATTTTATTATTTAATTGTTTTCGGTTAAGTGGAACCGGATCCCTTTTAAAATTTTATTGACCAAGTAGATATCTAGAGTCAATAATTTATTTGAGCAAGGGTGTAATTTTGGAGTGTGAATTTATTTAGTAAAGATTTTATTTTGAATTACTAAATATTTGGGGATTTTAAAATCCTTGAAAATGATTATTTTAATTATTGGAGGATTAATAGAATTACTCGATTAATATATATATAGATCGAGAATTCGAGATTTTATTAATACACTGATATTTGTGGTATTTTACAAAGCCGTGTAAATTATGATTTGTGAATCATAATTATTATTTTTAAGTATTGTTTTTACAAATTATTAATATTTGTAAAATACATATCAATTCGGGGAAATTAGATTTAATTCTAATTTGTAATATTATTTTATTACAAATTAGAGTTATTGACTCCAATTATTATTTTACCCGAATGATATGGTGCGGGCTTAAATTAGAAAGGGGTGTTATTGTTAGTAGTAATAATAGTGTTGGGCCAAGCCCATTAGGTTACACAACAAAACACCACAGCATACATTATTCACACATACACGCACGAAATATACACACAGCATACATACGAACACATACACAGAGCCACACATCGATACCATCGGATAAGACAGAAAAAAAAAAAAAAAGACAGAGAAACCGACTGGGGGAAGGGGAGAAAACACGATCGGAAAGAAAAATCTGGGGAAGGGGAAAATCAGCGGGGGGGAGAAAACAAGAGAGATTAAGAAAAGGAGAGGAGGTCGTGGGCTGGGGCGTCGATTGAGAGCTGCTGTGGGCAGAAAGGAGGCGCGGAGGCAGTGGCGGGGTTACTAGCGGAGTCAGGCGGCGCGGACAGGTCGCCGGTGGAGATCTGGCGGCGGGATCGTGGCTGCAAGGAGGTGGCAGGAGCTGCTGCGAGGAAGCAGAGGGGGGAGAAGGTTGTGCTATGGTGGTGCTAGAGAGAGAGAGAGAGAGAGAGAGAGAGAGAGAGAGAGAGAGAGAGAGAGAGAGAGAGAGAGAGAGAGAGAGAGGAGAGATGGTGGAGATATTTTTCCGGTGGTTTGACTTTTGGACCGGATTCGAAAGGGTATAACTTTCTTCGAATTTTGATTAATGTATTTAATTTTGATTTTTAATTATTTAATTATGCTAATTTAATTAGTGGTAATTATAATGTGTGGTTTAGTGGTGGTAATTTTAATTAGCTAATTATTTTATTTTAATTAGTTAATTGTATATTCTAATTAGTGGTAAATTATTATGCATTGATTAATGGTTATAATTAGAGACCAAAATTGTAAGATTATGATTATTGGTTGAATATCCGATATTTAATTCGGAGGGTCAAGATGTGATAGTTATAATTGATAGTGGTCAATTATAATTTAGTTAATAATTATGGGTCGATAGTATGTTGAGATAAAATTGTGAGATTAAAGTGGTAATTAAATTAGATTTAATTTGAGAGTTAAAATGTAATTGTCATACTTGGATTGATATGGTAAATTGCGAATATTGAGTTATTTTGGTGATTAAATTTAGGAAGTCCATACTTGCTAATTGTTATGGTCATATCAAGTATAGTCATAAGAGTTGGATAAATGGTACATGCTTACATGCTAAATGCTAATTTCTATTGTCGTATGACACGTAGCTATATAAGGTGGCTAAGTTGAAAATGTCTATATGCTAAATGGTATAGATCGAGGCATAGTATTTGTTGTATGTCTAATTATCAACTACGTGCTGTTGGCTTACAGGTGGAGTATAATTGTCATGAAGTCATATGCTTGGTAATGAAGATTATGTGGGTTATATATGCAAAGGTATAATTTCTTATGTGGTTATATGGTAGAGCGAGGAGTCGTAAAGAGATCACAAGTTCTAAATGAAATGTCAATATTTAAGGACTTGTGTAATTCTCTTCGACTAGTTCCTCGAGGACTTACGGATATCAATGATTAATTTTCACCAGTATAATTAATATTCTGGAGTGATATGATCATTGGTATTGCGTAAGCATTAGTTAGAGCTGGGCTTTGTTCCCAGGACTTACGAATATCAATGATTGGTCCTCACGTGTATCATTAATATGCGTGAGTGAAATGGTCATTGGTGGAGCGTAAGTAGTAGTTATTTTTATTTAAAACAGGGTTGGATTGTTGTTTATTGGCTTGGAGGGGCTGTGCCCATAGTCCGATAAACGAATACCTCATGCCCAAATTTTCTAAAAATCCCCTGCGATTAAACTTATTTAAGTTAGTTTAATTACAATGGTCTAGAGGCATGACTTGTATGTTAACTGGTTATGTGAATATGTGCTAAGTGAATGGTTTCGAGGGTTAATCATTATCTCGAGGGTTATGTGCAAAAGTGCCGATCTAGCGTGTCTCGAGGATTAATTATATTCTGAGGATTATATGTTAATGTGGTTTTGACAAGAGGATGTCAGTAATAGTATTATAGTTGAAAGTGTTAAATGGAAATTGACTAAGTGATTGTGGTGTTATAATATGTTTAGCACTGGGAGATGTCCACTTTATAAAGAGGACCTTTTTCCCATTTCTTTTCTTTACTAAAACATGTTATGCGCAATAAGTGGTATTAGGTAGTCAGCTATAGGGAGGGCACCTCTAGTTTGACTTTGTGTGACTTAATGATAATCCCGAGTTGTGTCTACTCGATATACGAGGTAGGACTGACACGTACTCGTAACTATTTCTGTACCATTAGGGCGTAATGAACTGTTAGAGTAGGTGCCCTAGAGGCAATGCATTGTTTATTTAGATAGATATTTATGTCATTTGATTATAAGATAAATGTATTTATTATTACTTTAATTACTGCGATATATTTGTTAGTATAATAAATGTCCTTAGAATATTGATACACATTATATAGTTTAAGTATTCAAACTTGAACTTGAGATTATATAATATATCATATTCTTAAAGGTCCCTAGTCGAGTATTATTATAAAGGACAATAATAATACGTGAATAGACTAGTATGTTGTTGACTGATAACCACATCTCATTGGTTATAGGTATGGAGATACTAAAGTCAAAACATAGGTACATGTAAGGGTACATGGTACTGGACAGACCCACCGTGAGGTTCTTCATGTTAATATTGTCATAAGAAAGACTCACAGTGATAATGGTGTAATGATCCTTAGACTTGAGATCATTATATTTCTATACGAGGATTGATATACTTTGACTACATTAAAAGTTACCTTTGACCGGGTAATGATAAAAGTGGACATCGGGTATATAATGAGTCGTATGAGAAATATGAATGATAGATAAAGGATTTAACCCTCCTATAAATTAGGAGAGATATTATTGGCCTCTTGATTGAGTGAGACTATAAAATGCATGGCCGTGCTCAAATATTGATTTGTCTTAATAGTCTACTCATGTATCAAGTAAACCTGGATTAAATTACGAAGAGGATGACAATAAACATGCCTCGAGTTTAATCTATAATATTTGGTTAAAGGGATTATATTACACGGGAACATTGATCACAAAAGGTTTTATCGGATCACGATTTAATTATTATTTAATTGGGTAGCAATGATGTATTACTAGATGCCGCTCATTGTTTATAATTTTATTGGAGAATAAAATTATTGCCAAAATAAATAATAGCCTACAGGGTCACACACATAGAACATTTAAAGGAAGAATTAATTTAAATTATGAATTTAAATTAATTAATGATTAGTTGCATTTTATTATATTAATTAAGTGGGACTTAATTAAGTTATAATAAAATACAAATAATATATGAGATATGATTTTATGATTTTAATAATTAAGTATGACTTAATTATTGTTTATTTAAATAATAGGATTTGATTCTATTATTTAATTAATCTACTTGGGCTAGGTTTTGGCTTTGGGCTTTTTACCATCATATAAAGATATGAGGTGAGGCAGGAGAATATGTTTTTCTTACGTGTGAAATAGACACGACGGCAGAAACAAAACCCTAACCCTATATTTTCTTATCTCTTCCATTGGAGGCTAGTACCTCCCTTCCAATCAAGAATCGTTCTTGGAGTGTTCGTGTGGATACCGTAGAGGAGGCTTCGAATAGGAGCGCTCACTAATCGTGGGAGGATTGCATCTCCATCGTTCTTTAAACGTAAAGCTTCAAAAAGGTAAACGTTTCTATCTACCATGATTATCCGGTCATTATACATGGATCCGGGCTTGGTTTCGATCAAATTTTATATCGTTTTCGCTGCGTATGTGCGATCGGAACCAACAATGGCATCAGAGCTACATGTTTAATGGGATAATCTGGTTTTAATTGATGTATACGATACATGTATGTTTTACCAGATTCGTTTTAAAAGTTAAGTTTTTAACTTCTGGCGATTTACTGTATAATCTGGTTGGCTGCGTTTTACTGCTGCAATCTGCTTGTCTGGTTATCTGATCGTCTGCTGTTATCATTCGATGTTAACTGAACATAGTTATAAGGAAATCTTTTCTGCAACATATCTGATATGTCGTTTATTTTGCTCTGAGTTTCTGGGGTTTTGTCACACTGCCATGCTTTGTTCGAAACTACCATCGTATATATGTATATACGTTGTGTTTTTGCCTCACCACTGTATGAACTGCTGTGTGTTTGATGTATACGATACATGGATATTATGCTAAAAGTTTACCAGATTTGGTTTTATGGTTTTATGGCTTCTGGTATTTTTCTGGTGCCATACTGTTAAGAACCCTAACTGCGTTTTATTACTTCTGCGATCTGATGTCTGGGGTTTTAATTATCTGGTTTGTTATCATATGTTGTTAACGTGATCTGACCATGCTAACATACCAGTACAAGCGTTTTGTTTTATGATCAGAAGATGGAAATCGTAAAGCTATATACATACATGTTTTTGCATAAAACTGCACCTGCGTTTCATGAACTGCGAATTTTGTATGCCTTCTGTACTGTGTTCGTATGCTGATTCGATGCTTCACATGTTCTGTTCATAATGTTATAACAATAACAGTTATTGGTTTATCATTAGAATCTGTGAATTGCCTGCAAAGTATATACATGTAAAGACGTTTTATACTCACGAAAACTGCTGGGTTTCTTACAAAGTGCTGAGTTCGATTTTTTTTTTCTGAGAACTGCGTTTTCTTGAAATATGCTTCTGGGTTCATCGTGCAAACACTGAATAATAACCTGCGTATGTTATGCTGCTGTGCAAATCTGTTCTTTGTAATATAGATTATCATGCGTATGTTTTATCGTTTTTGCGATTCTATACTTCTGGGCTAATCTGGTATACACGTATGCATGCTATTCTGCAACCTACGATTTCTTCCACTGTTATACTGCTGCGTCTTTATGTGTGTCATTTTTCTGTCAGCATGAATCACAATATGCAGTCCATTGCATATCATATAATGTACGGGATAGGCAGTATTGCAGTTCTTGATATATACATACATACATGTTTTGGTCGTAAACTTCACTAAAACCAACTAGGTTTGATGATCATCTGAACGTTTATGAATTCGTTATATGATTGTGTAAGCAAGCCTAGGTAATCGTAGGTCTACCATAAACGGTTTGAAATCGTAACAGAGCTTAGATGAAGAACAGGGACGAACTGGGTTGCAGCAGTAGGTGATGATCAGGTGATACGCATATGTATGATGCGTATCAGGTGATACGCATATGCATAATGCGTATCAACCTTTTCTCTGTTTTTCTTGTTAAATGTGGCTTTGACATGCGTACTTGTTTACAGTTTACAGTTTGCAAGTTTTTTCTGCTGGGGTTTGCATGCTAGGTTAATATTATATGCGATAATGATTAACTTGAAATTTGTGAAATTTTATTAATTAGTAATTTTGATTACTATGTTAATATTTAAATTAAAGTATGCAAATTAATTATTTATGATGTGATCATTTTTAATTTATGTTGAATAATAATGTGATTATACAACATGTGATGCTTTAATTGCTATGTGAGCATGATGCATGGTTATGGCCCCAAGACCTAGTTTTAATTTATTTATTTTATCATTTTTTAATTTATGGTTTGTAATAATTAAATACGACTTGCATGTCGTTTTCTCTTGTAATTATTTTATCTCGAATGCAACTCGAGTTCTTTTGTAAATTGTTTCAAAAGGAGCTTGGAGGCAATCGAGGCGGCTTTGGAAGCGAAGCAGGAGATTTTGTAATAATTAGTTATTACATTTACCACCATATAGATTGACCTTGATTTTTCCATTAGCTTGGAAAAATCGCATAGGATTGGGCCATAACCATAGCATATTTAATTATCTGATGCACTTTACATATGATGCATGTGCTTACATATGATGTATAGATAAGTAGGATGGAATGTATGTATTAGATACGACACCCATGCCATGCCTGCTTAAACAAGATAAAATCTGTAACGATTCAAGATTTTAAAATTAACAAACGATCATGAGATTCTTGTGTTTGTAAAATATGGATTTTAAAGCACGGAATTAAATGTGGATTTTGATATCTAAAATTGGGATTTTCTGTCAAAAGCGGATATGCGTATTCGTAAGGTTGATGGGTTTTAAGAGTGACCTTATGGTATCCTCCATCTACCTGGGAAATGAACAATTTAGGATGTCAATATGAAATATTTGGTTCAAGGAAAAATTGAGGATCTCTTTATGATGTGATCATGATCGTTATAAATTTTCTAAATCCCTTAACAAAATATTAAGTTTTAATCAGATGCTTTCCAATGAATGAACACTCATCGAATCCTAGATCGATAAGGGGAAAGACTGTCAGTGGCAGGGGACTCCTATCTATCGTGGTGAGATGCGACGAATATAAACGGTTATATTCGGCCGTTGGATCATTGGGTCAAACTTAACTAAGTCGTCATAAGGTGAAAATAAACGGTTATATTCGACCATTATGAACTTAGAAGCATAGAGTTTGGTTAAAATCTATTAGATAGATTAGAACAATGGTTGTTCACCAAGCTATCCAAGAATTATATATGATATAATTGACAAATGTTGTCTACCTAAATAATCAATTTTAAGGACTTCCAGTGGTTGACTTAAAATGTGACGAAATATGGATCTTGGCTCACTAGAAAGAATTATGGGATATACTTTCCGAATTGATAGTAAGGGCTATTGATTTGATAAAAATAGTGGGAGATATATTGTGAATATATCATAATCATTTGAACATAATAATTAACTCAGACAATCTAATGTTTATTTTTGTGCTTTTATCATTGTAGAATTAAGAAATGGCAAACAACACAAACTCACTATCCGTTCGATCAGTCCTTGAGAAAGAAAAACTGACAGGAGGAAACAACTTCCTAGACTGGCAGAGGAATTTGAGGATTGTCCTCAGGCAGGAGCGCAAGCTTCATGTCATTGACATCCCTCCGCCAGGTCCCCTTCCTGAGGGCGCTACTGTTGAGGAACGAGCGGCCCACACAAAGGATGAGAATGATGCAAATGATGTTGTATGTCTTATGTTGGCAACTATGAGTGCTGAGTTTCAAAGACAGTATGTGCATATGGATGCATATACTATCTACGAGCACTTGCAAAGCATGTTTGCAAGCCAAACTCGTCAAGATAAGATCAACACGAGTAAGACACTCTTTAATTGCAAACAAGGGGCAAGTGAACCAGTTGAAAAGGGGTGAATGTCACTACTGAGAGAAAACTGGTCACTGGAAGAGAAAACTGTTCAGTTTACTTGGAGGATCTGAAGAAGAAGAAGGCTTAACAAGCTTCTACTTCAGGAATATATGTTATAGAAGTCAATATGTCTACTTCTACATCTTGGGTATTGGATACTGGATGTGCTTCTCACATTTGTTTAAATGTGGGGGAGCTGCAAAGAAGTAGGACATTGGCTAAGGGAGAGGTGGACCTACGAGTCGGTAATGGAGCAAGAGTTGCTGCTTTAGCTGTAGGCACTTATTATCTATCTTTGCCCTCGGGGCTTGTGTTAGAACTTAATGATTGTTTTTACGTACTTGCGATTCGCAGAAATATGATTTCTGTTTCTTGTTTGGACAAGAAGGGTTTTTCATTTATAATAAGGAACAACAGTTGTTCTTTTGCTTTGAATGATTTGACCTATGGTATTGCACGTTTGTTTAATAGTTTATAGGTTCTTGATATTAGATAATCCTGTCTATAATATAGTAAACAAACGATTTAAAATAAATGACTCAAATCATACAAACCTCTGGCATTGTCGTCTAGGCCATATAAATGAGAAACGCATATCCAAAATAACATATGGATGGATACTTGGATAAGTTTGATTTTGAATCATACTTTGAATGCGAGTCTTGTTTGCTTGGTAAGATGACTAAAGCCCCTTTCACTGGCTAGGGTCAAAGGGCCACTGAACGTTTGGAGCTAATACATAGTGATGTATGTGGCCCAATGCGTGTGATGGCTAGAGGAGGCTACTACTACTTCATGACATTTACTGATGATTTCAGTAGATACGGATATGTATATCTTATGAAGAATAAATCCGATTCTTTTGAAAAGTTCAAAGAATATAAGGCTGAAGTAGAGAAGCAAAATGGCGGAGGTGCAAGTATTAAGATCTTACGATCCGATCGTGGGGGTGAATACTTAAGCACCGAATTTAAAGAGTATTTAAAAGAGTGTGGTATTGTATCACAACTCACTCCGCCAGGAACACCTCAATGGAATGGAGTTTCAGAGAGGAGAAATCGTACCTTGTTGGACATGGTGCGATCGATGATGAGTCATGCAGATCTTCCAATTAGTTTCTGGGGTCACGTCCTAGAAACAGCGGCTTTCACACTTAACCGTGTTCCTACTAAGAAGGTTCAAAAGACTCCATATGAGATATGGGAGGAGAAACGGTCAAGCATGAACTTTATGAAAGTTTGGGGATGCAAAGGCGTTTGTGAAACGTCATGTATCTGACAAGCTTGGACCTAAATTCGAAGAATTCAATTTTGTGGAGTACCCTAAAGATATAAAGGCGAATTATTTTATAGTCCCTCTGAGCAGAAAGTGTTTACTGCTCGAGATGCTGTCTTTATGGAAAAAGGTTAGTTTCCAAAAGAAACAGTGGGAGAACTATAGATCTCGATGAAGATCGAGAACCACAAAATAATATTGAACCTGAAGTGGAACCTGAAGTCAAAAAGTATGGCTTTGTTCCTTGTGTTTTACAAGAAGGTTAGTGGGAGCCATATGGCATTTATAGTATTATATGTTGATGATATATTACTAATGGGAATGACATATCTTCTCAAAAGGATGATAAGACTAGGTAAGGGAGCAACTTCTCTATGAAAGACTTAGGAGATACATCCTACATTCGAGGAATGAGGATCTATAGGGATAGATCTAGAAGGATGATTGGTCTAAGTCAGAGTACATACATTGATAAGATTTTGCATCGTTTTGGTATGCAAAATGCGAAAAGGGGATGTGTCCCCGTGTCTCAAGAGATAACGATCTCTAAAGACCAGTGTCCGAAATCATTGGATGATAAGGACAATATGAGGAAGGTTCCATATGCCTTAGCAGTTGGATCTATCATGTATGCAATGGTATGTACTTGTCCTGATGTCTCGTATGCTTTGAGCATGATGAGCATATTCTTGGTGCATGGAGGAGAGGAGAAACTGTATGTAAGAGGTTACACTGATGCAAGTTTCTGTATCACAGTCTAGTTTTGTGTTTTGTCAAAACGGAAGTCATGTAAGCTAGAAGAGTTCTAAGCTAGCAACAGTTGTTGATTCTACAATGGTGGACTGAGTACATTGCAGCTTGTGAAGCAGCAAGGGAAGATGTTTGGATTCGAAAATTCATTACTGAATTGGGAGTGGTTCCATCGATCGCAGATCCCATAGATTTGTACTGCGATAATAATGGAGCCATATGCGCAGGTTAGAGAACCTAGATCTTACTCCCGATCCAAACATATACTCAGGTGTTTTCACCTCATTCGAGAGATGAATGAAATAGGGTGATATACACATATGTAAAGTACACACAAATGATAACATAGCAGACTCACTGACCAAAGGCTTGTCGCAGCAGAAGCACGAAGGTCACACTAGTTCCATGGGTATTAGATACATGAATGATTGGCTCTAGTGCAAGTGGGAGATTGTTAGAGTAGGTGCCCTAGAGGCAATGCATTGTTTATTTAGATAGATATTTATGTCATTTGATTATAAGATAAATGTATTTATTATTACTTTAATTACTGCGATATATTTGTTAGTATAATAAATGTCCTTAGAATATTGATACACATTATATAGTTTAAGTATTCAAACTTGAACTTGAGATTATATAATATATCATATTCTTAAAGGTCCCTAGTCGAGTATTATTATAAAGGACAATAATAATACGTGAATAGACTAGTATGTTGTTGACTGATAACCACATCTCATTGGTTATAGGTATGGAGATACTAAAGTCAAAACATAGGTACATGTAAGGGTACATGGTACTGGACAGACCCACCGTGAGGTTCTTCATGTTAATATTGTCATAAGAAAGACTCACAGTGATAATGGTGTAATGATCCTTAGACTTGAGATCATTATATTTCTATACGAGGATTGATATACTTTGACTACATTAAAAGTTACCTTTGACCGGGTAATGATAAAAGTGGACATCGGGTATATAATGAGTCGTATGAGAAATATGAATGATAGATAAAGGATTTAACCCTCCTATAAATTAGGAGAGATATTATTGGCCTCTTGATTGAGTGAGACTATAAAATGCATGGCCGTGCTCAAATATTGATTTGTCTTAATAGTCTACTCATATATCAAGTAAACCTGGATTAAATTACGAAGAGGATGACAATAAACATGCCTCGAGTTTAATCTATAATATTTGGTTAAAGGGATTATATTACACGGGAACATTGATCACAAAAGGTTTTATCGGATCACGATTTAATTATTATTTAATTGGGTAGCAATGATGTATTACTAGATGCCGCTCATTGTTTATAATTTTATTGGAGAATAAAATTATTGCCAAAATAAATAATAGCCTACAGGGTCACACACATAGAACATTTAAAGGAAGAATTAATTTAAATTATGAATTTAAATTAATTAATGATTAGTTGCATTTTATTATATTAATTAAGTGGGACTTAATTAAGTTATAATAAAATACAAATAATATATGAGATATGATTTTATGATTTTAATAATTAAGTATGACTTAATTATTGTTTATTTAAATAATAGGATTTGATTCTATTATTTAATTAATCTACTTCGGCTAGGTTTTGGCTTTGGGCTTTTTACCATCATATAAAGATATGAGGTGAGGCAGGAGAATATGTTTTTCTTACGTGTGAAATAGACACGACGGCAGAAACAAAACCCTAACCCTATATTTTCTTATCTCTTCCATTGGAGGCTAGTACCTCCCTTCCAATCAAGAATCGTTCTTGGAGTGTTCGTGTGGATACCGTAGAGGAGGCTTCGAATAGGAGCGCTCACTAATCGTGGGAGGATTGCATCTCCATCGTTCTTTAAACGTAAAGCTTCAAAAAGGTAAACGTTTCTATCTACCATGATTATCCGGTCATTATACATGGATCCGGGCTTGGTTCCGATTTGATTTTATCGTTTTTCGCTGCGTTTTGTGCGATCGGAACCAACATGAACGACGTACATAAAAAAGGAAGATCGGGACGTCGTATAAAAAAAGGTAAGCTACCTTCAGGGAATTGCTTGGACGAAGTGCGAAAGGTTTATTCGCGGTTTCTGCTTTCTGCTAAGGACCAGAGGCAAGTTTATTTATGCATACTCTATTGTTCAGGGTGTATGTGTATTTTGCAATATACATGAACTGTGTGGATTAGATTAAATCCATATTTGCACATTATCCAAATCTTGTGCTTCCTTATCAAAGCCAGTATCTTCTTGATCTTGTTAGTAATATTAAAATTCTGCTCGTGCAATAATCGAAACCCCCTGACTTATAATACTGTTAAGGGGCGGTGATATTTTTATGATTCTACATCTGGATTTATATAAGATGTACATTGATAGACTTTTAATATTGTGGAAGTGTACCACATATTATATGTACCGGAAATAGTAAGGCTCAAAGGGTAGAGCATGTATTGAGTTGTATATCTTAACCCGCGTGTCGGGGTTATTTTGTAAAGTATATTGTTGATAATCCGGACAAAGCTTTTTGGAAAAGAAGTTCGCAATAATTAACCTAAAGGCAACATCGCCAATAAATCAGTGTTTATTTAATTAGTAAATACTTCTGAAGCATTTACGGATTAAACAAACCTCATTTGTCTAATTAAAATTTATTTAATTGGATGAATATCATTTTCAAAACGTTTCATAAAATCGCATTGTTCCGGAATAATAATAATAATATTCCAATGGTTATAAATTGGATATTTTCGATCAAAAATATCTAGAATGATATTGATCAATGTTATTTGAGTGTTTATTTAATTCAATGAATATTATTTATAATATTCATTTAAAAAGGGATTTATGAATAATCTATTACCTATTGACCGAGAGTCAGTGGTAATTATTTGATAAAATGATTAAAGTCCGGAGAATGCCGGAGGGGTAATAATTGGATTGTGATCAAAAATATGCCAAGAGTCATACTTGGGCATTCTGAGGTTATTAAAAATGTTGGAATCATGTTGATAATTACTAATTGAATATTTATTTTAATAACTGAATATCATTCGAATATTCTTTTAAAGAGGGGTTATTGAATATTTATTATTCAATAAATATTATGTAAATATTTATGAACCGGTATACCTTGTAGCTCTAGAGATAAGAGCGTATTCCTTGTGTTCGACTCTAAACCGGGAGTCGGTAATTGGTGATATGTATATAGCCATGGAAACCCGGAGGGATTCCAGCGGCAGAATACTATACATTTTGAGGATTGTTATTAATAATCATTAATTATATTTCCAGAAAGTATTAAATACTTGGGAATCACTCGAGGACTGTTAATTGAATATGATATCATTCGAGGAATGCTATTTGCTTACTATATCTTTTGAGGAATGTTATTTAAGTATTATCTCCGCCGAGAAATACTAATTGGATATTATTTCTGGTAAACGATTATTAATTCTGATGAATATGCTAGTGGAAAGCATAAGTGTTTTGAAAGTAAGTACGGAGGTACTTGACTACTGATTGAGGATATATATATACTGTGGTACTTATATATAATTTGTTGCGGGCTTATAAACTGAATATGAGGTATTAGTTACAAGCCGGATTATTCTGCCCTTAGTGAAGGGCGTGTGATTCTTATTCCTAAGACCGGGAGTCGGTATTTGACATATTTTTGGAGATATATTTCCATAAACATATCGAATAAATATTATTGGGATTAATGAACATTATTTTGAATGTTCATTTAAAGGTTATTTATTTAGTAAATACCTATTTATTTAATAAATATTCTTCGAATATTTATTAAATACCTTTAACTATTTTCAAAAATAGTTTATCTTATTTAGAAATATTCTTTGACCTTCAATAATTATAAAGAATATTTCTGAGTCCTATTAATAATTATTTCATCAAGGAAGGGGTTCCCAAATACTCTTTTCCATTTAAATCTACCTTCTAAGGGGATTTAAATGTTCGCTCAAACTTTCAAAACATAGGGAACCCTACTTGGAAGCTGTTATTTGTATTTGACTCCCCGGTCATTGACTTTTAAAGAAATCATTTCTATTCGCATCTCAGATGCTTCGAGTCCAAAAGAATTGTTGTTACTTCCTCAACACTCGAGGAGTAAGATTGATGGAACAAGTTAATATCCATTAACAAGCAATAGCTTGGGAAATATTGGCGAATCCTTCCTTTATAATGGTGACGGCTACTTTGTGGAGTCTGGTCAACAAGTATTATACTTGGGGGAAGGGGGATGAGCCTTACGTTTCAGAGTCATGGATTATATTCGAACTTGGAGTCGTGTAAGAGGTCGAGTAGCGCCGGCCCATCATTATGCCCAGATGAGGCAAGGGAGCTCCAGATGGCGGTGGACAAGTAAATCCGTCGGTCCTTCCTTCTACCGGTAGTAAACGAGATGTGTATTTGTACGACCGCGACTGATCATCGATGGTCGGGACATTTGTGCGCTGAGATAACTCCAGTGATAGTTCATCATCCAATTTGGATATTTCTGCAACATTACCGAGAGCACCCCGTTCGGAAAGCTACGGCTGGGTGACCGGTAAGTGTTGGCAGGGTTTGAAAAGTGTTCAAAACTGATGTTTTACAATGACTTCATGCAGTATCTAGAACTGCAAGATTGCTTTAATGATATTGGCACGTGTTAGTGCACTCTTGAAAGTATTCAGAAGATGAAAGGTGGTTCATCGATTGTTGATGTTCAGCCTCAATTGGCTCATTTCCAAAAACTCTGATTCTCTTACGATCAGTTATCTCTAATTCTTAAACTTATCAAGTGGTTAAAGAATTTATATCCCGTACAGAATATTTAACTGTAGGGTGTTGTGACGAAAATGATATACGTATATGTATATATTTCCAGACTTGCGAAATACTAAAAAGAGAACCTTTTAAGGGGGTGGTTGGTGTATGCTGAAAAGCAATTGTCGTAGCAGTATATTGAACTGCATATCTTGAAAAAACTTTCTTATTGATTATTGGAACTACAGCTTATACCAGTTGCTAAGGTATAAAGCTTACTATGGTTATTATAAAATCAATTTGTTCATTTGATGTTATTTCAAATGTCGTACTTCTCCTATTGAAGTTTCATGGTTATAAAGGTTTCAGAATTGATATTAAATATCGTTGAATATTGAATACCCCTGGCCTGTATTGTAATACATTGTTGAACCCTATTATTAACTTGCTGGGCAATTCTTTCGCTCATACTTGTTTGTTTTATATATTAACCTTTCAGAGGAAGGTAGTCAGGGGAGGCTTATCTGTATGGCTCAGAAGAAGCAGGCAGTAGGCCCTTATGAAGATGATATGATCCAGAAAGATTATAGCTGGAGTAAGTTATGTGTAATCATATTGATGTGTAATATATATAGTACTTTGTGCAGAATAGTGCTAGTTGCTGGTATACTTCTCATAGAAGATTATACTAGTATAAGATTTGTAAAGACTTTAGTTCTTGTTTCTAGCCCTATAACCCAAAAGATGCTTGGTAGTTGGGGTCTCAGTTGTGTAACTCAATTATTGAATAATTACAGATGGTTTAATATGTTAAACAGGTGAATTGATATTAAGGTTTTCCGCGTGACGACCAAATCCCTGACCCCGGATTTGGGGCTGTTACAGAAATGGTATCAGAGCTAGGGTTATAGTAAACTAGAAACGAGAGTGAGTAGGAGTGTGTATAGTTATGTGAGAACGTTAGAACTCATGTAGAGTTCCTGTTGGGCTATTGGATATAGTACCAATGATTAAGTTAAGGTTGGAATGCTATGCTGAGAATATGATGATATAGACTCCACTTCTTGTGGTGAAGGATGTCTGCTAGAGAATTCTCAGAGACACGTGTTGGTCGGCAAGTGCATAGATTGCCGAGACATAAGGTTAAAATGATTTTAGGGGATTCATGGAAACAGTCATGTACTCCCCGAACTATAGGAAATTTCTATATGATGATGAATGATAGAAAGTTGGCATCAAGTATGATGGTAGCAACGTGCTGAGATTGTACTCGTACTGTTAAAGTTCCAAAAAGGGGAACAAAACAAGATCACTAGGAAAGATCATTAGTCGAAGTTGCGGGTTTTAAATTTCCTCGAGCTAAAGAGAGTTTGAGGTAATTATATGAATAGATTGGTGGACAGACGCCGATTGTTTCAATTAATTGTGGGGATGAAATGGTGAAGTTGTGATTGGTCAATAAAGACGAGATAGGTTTTAAGAACCAAGACGGACTGAGAAGGTCAGAGAAAGACTTAAATAAGAAGGCTGTTACGCCAAAGGTGTTAAGCTCAAAGTAGCACACGGGATTGACACGAGAAAAGGGGAATATGTGGTATAAAGACAGTTATAATAGTAACTGTACTTAAGTACGTATTCTCTAACGATGTTCCGGAGTATCGCCTGGTCGAAACGTGGAATTCGTCAATTCTAGGGGCGACACCGGTATCGAAGCCTACCTAAAGAATGGATCGCTTGCTTGGGATGCTTGCGCTAAGTCGAATAGAACTCCTTGCGACTATAAATGTCGACGGCTGAATTCGTAGCAACTATTACGAATCGACGATGACGTCAGTTATCAAGCACCTTAGGGTGTGCATGGAAAAGAAAAGCTTCGTTATCAAACGATTACCCGTCAGAGGAGCCGACATAAAAGGCATCCGTGGCGACCTTGGCAATACCCTCCCCATTTTTGAATCCTTTTGATTACTTCCCCAATCTGTGAATTATTTGACATCTCCCTATGCGTGAATTATTTTGACTACTTCCCCAGTCTATGATCTATCTTGACATCTCTCCAAGAGAGGATTTTGGTAAAGGATATATTCCCCCTTCGAAGTTATTTTATAACACTGTGTTAAACCGTAATCAGTTTAAATTGTGCCAGAGGCTGTCACGATACCTACTTTCAGGTTTTCGAAGCCCTGTCAGATGATGTTATTCAAGCTTCCACTTTTCTTCAACAGTGGATAATCCTATGGTGATATAACATCACTTGCTTGTTGAATACCAGTATCTTTCTAGTTATCCTTTTCCTTGGAAATCTCACCTTGGAATCTGATCAATTTCGACCCAAGGTGTCCCTTTTATGAATTAATTGTCAAAAGATGATAATCATTAACTTGATTTTGAGTTGCTTTCATACTTCACAACTCCCACTGAGACGAACAACCCTATATTCATAGGGGCCACAAGGACCATCTGTCTGTGTGATAGAAGTCTGATGGGACGCTATCACTTGTGAGTTGTGAAATACAAGAAGGCTAATCACCTTTAGTAATGTCTCAACTGAGACACACAACGTGAGTTCTTTTGATCATATTGATCTCTCGGTAAAGCCTCTTATTTCAAATAAGGTTTACTTGAACACTCATAATCTTATGTTCACCAAAGTGTGACATTTAGCTTGATAAGACAGCTATCTTTTCAAAACTCTCCGATTCTTGTTATCTCTAATGAATTTCAAGGGGATGCCAACCAGGTCGGCCAAGTCATTAATTCGCTGATAGAAATTAAATTCGAACGGAATCGCCTAGAGCAAGAGCGAATTCCAAGACGAACAGAATATCAGTGACCTGTCAATAGCATTAGCTCAATCTCTCTCTCAAGAGTATTATGTTGGTGGAATTAGTGCATTCTCTCTCTCAAGGATGTTATGTTAATGAAGTCAGTGAACTCTCTCTCTCAAGGATAGAATGGTTAATGGCAAGTTGGCCAAGATGGATATATGTGAACGAATAAGCAATGTGTCGTGAACTCCGGGGATAAATGTCAGATAGATGCCCTATAGTTGAATTGAGGTTTTGGAGAAATTGTTTATGGATGGACGCTATCTCTGGTGTTGCAGAGTAAGTGTCGATGATGACAGAGTTAAGGAATCCCAGTAGTGGCCTTAGCTGATTCCGAGGACGGAATCCTTGTAAGGAGGGTAGACTGTAATAACCCGGATTTTCGAGAAATGATTTTATTATTATTTTGATAATAATAATGTTTTCCTAAAATGAGGAGGAATTTTTTTTTTATTTTATTATTTAATTGTTTTCGGTTAAGTGGAACCGGATCCCTTTTAAAATTTTATTGACCAAGTAGATATCTAGAGTCAATAATTTATTTGAGCAAGGGTGTAATTTTGGAGTGTTAATTTATTTAGTAAAGATTTTATTTTGAATTACTAAATATTTGGGGATTTTAAAATCCTTGAAAATGATTATTTTAATTATTGGAGGATTAATAGAATTACTCGATTAATATATATATAGATCGAGAATTCGAGATTTTATTAATACACTGATATTTGTGGTATTTTACAAAGCCGTGTAAATTATGATTTGTGAATCATAATTATTATTTTTAAGTATTGTTTTTACAAATTATTAATATTTGTAAAATACATATCAATTCGGGGAAATTAGATTTAATTCTAATTCTTTCTCCAAATATCTTTAAAAGTATTCTAGTATTTAATTATGCTAGAAATATTATTTTATTACAAATTAGAGTTATTGACTCCAATTATTATTTTACCCGAATGATATGGTGCGGGCTTAAATTAGAAAGGGGTGTTATTGTTAGTAGTAATAATAGTGTTGGGCCAAGCCCATTAGGTTACACAACAAAACACCACAGCATACATTATTCACACATACACGCACGAAATATACACACAGCATACATACGAACACATACACAGAGCCACACATCGATACCATCGGATAAGACAGAAAAAAAAAAAAAAAAAAGACAGAGAAACCGACTGGGGGAAGGGGAGAAAACACGATCGAAAAGAAAAATCTGGGGAAGGGGAAAATCAGCGGGGGGAGAAAACAAGAGAGATTAAGAAAAGGAGAGGAGGTCGTGGGCTGGGGCGTCGATTGAGAGCTGCTGTGGGCAGAAAGGAGGCGCGGAGGCAGTGGCGGGGTTACTAGCGGAGTCAGGCGGCGCGGACAGGTCGCCGGTGGAGATCTGGCGGCGGGATCGTGGCTGCAAGGAGGTGGCAGGAGCTGCTGCGAGGAAGCAGAAGGGGGGGAGAAGGTTGTGCTATGGTGGTGCTAGCAAGAGAGAGAGAGAGAGAGAGAGAGAGAGAGAGAGGGGGGGAGAGATGGTGGAGATATTTTTCCGGTGGTTTGACTTTTGGACCGGATTCGAAAGGGTATAACTTTCTTCGAATTTTGATTAATGTATTTAATTTTGATTTTTAATTATTTAATTATGCTAATTTAATTAGTGGTAATTATAATGTGTGGTTTAGTGGTGGTAATTTTAATTAGCTAATTATAGTATTTTAATTAGTTAATTGTATATTCTAATTAGTGGTAAATTATTATGCATTGATTAATGGTTATAATTAGAGACCAAAATTGTAAGATTATGATTATTGGTTGAATATCCGATATTTAATTCGGAGGGTCAAGATGTGATAGTTATAATTGATAGTGGTCAATTATAATTTAGTTAATAATTATGGGTCGATAGTATGTTGAGATAAAATTGTGAGATTAAAGTGGTAATTAAATTAGATTTAATTTGAGAGTTAAAATGTAATTGTCATACTTGGATTGATATGGTAAATTGCGAATATTGAGTTATTTTGGTGATTAAATTTAGGAAGTCCATACTTGCTAATTGTTATGGTCATATCAAGTATAGTCATAAGAGTTGGATAAATGGTACATGCTTACATGCTAAATGCTAATTTCTATTGTCGTATGACACGTAGCTATATAAGGTGGCTAAGTTGAAAATGTCTATATGCTAAATGGTATAGATCGAGGCATAGTATTTGTTGTATGTCTAATTATCAACTACGTGCTGTTGGCTTACAGGTGGAGTATAATTGTCATGAAGTCATATGCTTGGTAATGAAGATTATGTGGGTTATATATGCAAAGGTATAATTTCTTATGTGGTTATATGGTAGAGCGAGGAGTCGTAAAGAGATCACAAGTTCTAAATGAAATGTCAATATTTAAGGACTTGTGTAATTCTCTTCGACTAGTTCCTCGAGGACTTACGGATATCAATGATTAATTATCACCAGTATAATTAATATTCTGGAGTGATATGATCATTGGTATTGCGTAAGCATTAGTTAGAGCTGGGCTTTGTTCCCAGGACTTACGAATATCAATGATTGGTCCTCACGTGTATCATTAATATGCGTGAGTGAAATGGTCATTGGTGGAGCGTAAGTAGTAGTTATTTTTATTTAAAACAGGGTTGGATTGTTGTTTATTGGCTTGGAGGGGCTGTGCCCATAGTCCGATAAACGAATACCTCATGCCCAAATTTTCTAAAAATCCCCTGCGATTAAACTTATTTAAGTTAGTTTAATTACAATGGTCTAGAGGCATGACTTGTATGTTAACTGGTTATGTGAATATGTGCTAAGTGAATGGTTTCGAGGGTTAATCATTATCTCGAGGGTTATGTGCTAAAGTGCTGATCTAGCGTGTCTCGAGGATTAATTATATTCTGAGGATTATATGTTAATGTGGTTTTGACAAGAGGATGTCAGTAATAGTATTATAGTTGAAAGTGTTAAATGGAAATTGACTAAGTGATTGTGGTGTTATAATATGTTTAGCACTGGGAGATGTCCACTTTATAAAGAGGACCTTTTTCCCATTTCTTTTCTTTACTAAAACATGTTATGCGCAATAAGTGGTATTAGGTAGTCAGCTATAGGGAGGGCACCTCTAGTTTGACTTTGTGTGACTTAATGATAATCCCGAGTTGTGTCTACTCGATATACGAGGTAGGACTGACACGTACTCATAACTATTTCTGTACCATTAGGGCGTAATGAACGACGTGCATAAAAAAGGAAGATCGGGACGTCGTATAAAGAAAGGTAAGCTACCTTCAGGGAATTGCTTGGACGAAGTGCGAAAGGTTTATTCGCGGTTTCTGCTTTCTGCTAAGGACCAGAGGCAAGTTTATTTATGCATACTCTATTGTTCAGGGTGTATGTGTATTTTGCAATATACATGAACTGTGTGGATTAGATTAAATCCATATTTGCACGTTATCCAAATCTTGTGCTTCCTTATCAAAGCCAGTATCTTCTTGATCTTGTTAGTAATATTAAAATTCTGCTCGTGCAATAATCGAAACCCCCTGACTTATAATACTGTTAAGGGGCGGTGATATTTTTATGATTCTACATCTGGATTTATATAAGATGTACATTGATAGACTTTTAATATTGTGGAAGTGTACCACATATTATATGTACCGGAAATAGTAAGGCTCAAAGGGTAGAGCATGTATTGAGTTGTATATCTTAACCCGCGTGTCGGGGTTATTTTGTAAAGTATATTGTTGATAATCCGGACAAAGCTTTTTGGAAAAGAAGTTCGCAATAATTAACCTAAAGGCAACATCGCCAATAAATCAGTGTTTATTTAATTAGTAAATACTTCTGAAGCATTTATGGATTAAACAAACCTCATTTGTCTAATTAAAATTTATTTAATTGGATGAATATCATTTTCAAAACGTTTCATAAAATCGCATTGTTCCGGAATAATAATAATAATATTCCAATGGTTATAAATTGGATATTTTCGATCAAAAATATCTAGAATGATATTGATCAATGTTATTTGAGTGTTTATTTAATTCAATGAATATTATTTATAATATTCATTTAAAAAGGGATTTATGAATAATCTATTACCTATTGACCGAGAGTCAGTGGTAATTATTTGATAAAATGATTAAAGTCCGGAGAATGCCGGAGGGGTAATAATTGGATTGTGATCAAAAATATGCCAAGAGTCATACTTGGGCATTCTGAGGTTATTAAAAATGTTGGAATCATGTTGATAATTACTAATTGAATATTTATTTTAATAACTGAATATCATTCGAATATTCTTTTAAAGAGGGGTTATTGAATATTTATTATTCAATAAATATTATGTAAATATTTATGAACCGGTATACCTTGTAGCTCTAGAGATAAGAGCGTATTCCTTGTGTTCGACTCTAAACCGGGAGTCGGTAATTGGTGATATGTATATAGCCATGGAAACCCGGAGGGATTCCAGCGGCAGAATACTATACATTTTGAGGATTGTTATTAATAATCATTAATTATATTTCCAGAAAGTATTAAATACTTGGGAATCACTCGAGGACTGTTAATTGAATATGATATCATTCGAGGAATGCTATTTGCTTACTATATCTTTCGAGGAATGTTATTTAAGTATTATCTCCGCCGAGAAATACTAATTGGATATTATTTCTGGTAAACGATTATTAATTCTGATGAATATGCTAGTGGAAAGCATAAGTGTTTTGAAAGTAAGTACGGAGGTACTTGACTACTGATTGAGGATATATATATACTGTGGTACTTATATATAATTTGTTGCGGGCTTATAAACTGAATATGAGGTATTAGTTACAAGCCGGATTATTCTGCCCTTAGTGAAGGGCGTGTGATTCTTATTCCTAAGACCGGGAGTCGGTATTTGACATATTTTTGGAGATATATTTCCATAAACATATCGAATAAATATTATTGGGATTAATGAACATTATTTTGAATGTTCATTTAAAGGTTATTTATTTAGTAAATACCTATTTATTTAATAAATATTCTTCGAATATTTATTAAATACCTTTAACTATTTTCAAAAATAGTTTATCTTATTTAGAAATATTCTTTGACCTTCAATAATTATAAAGAATATTTCTGAGTCCTATTAATAATTATTTCATCAAGGAAGGGGTTCCCAAATACTCTTTTCCATTTAAATCTACCTTCTAAGGGGATTTAAATGTTCGCTCAAACTTTCAAAACATAGGGAACCCTACTTGGAAGCTGTTATTTGTATTTGACTCCCCGGTCATTGACTTTTAAAGAAATCATTTCTATTCGCATCTCAGATGCTTCGAGTCCAAAAGAATTGTTGTTACTTCCTCAACACTCGAGGAGTAAGATTGATGGAACAAGTTAATATCCATTAACAAGCAATAGCTTGGGAAATATTGGCGAATCCTTCCTTTATAATGGTGACGACTACTTTGTGGAGTCTGGTCAACAAGTATTATACTTGGGGGAAGGGGGATGAGCCTTACGTTTCAGAGTCATGGATTATATTCGAACTTGGAGTCGTGTAAGAGGTCGAGTAGCGCCGGCCCATCATTATGCCCAGATGAGGCAAGGGAGCTCCAGATGGCGGTGGACAAGTAAATCCGTCGGTCCTTCCTTCTACCGGTAGTAAACGAGATGTGTATTTGTACGACCGCGACTGATCATCGATGGTCGGGACATTTGTGCGCTGAGATAACTCCAGTGATAGTTCATCATCCAATTTGGATATTTCTGCAACATTACCGAGAGCACCCCGTTCGGAAAGCTACGGCTGGGTGACCGGTAAGTGTTGGCAGGGTTTGAAAAGTGTTCAAAACTGATGTTTTACAATGACTTCATGCAGTATCTAGAACTGCAAGATTGCTTTAATGATATTGGCACGTGTTAGTGCACTCTTGAAAGTATTCAGAAGATGAAAGGTGGTTCATCGATTGTTGATGTTCAGCCTCAATTGGCTCATTTCCAAAAACTCTGATTCTCTTACGATCAGTTATCTCTAATTCTTAAACTTATCAAGTGGTTAAAGAATTTATATCCCGTACAGAATATTTAACTGTAGGGTGTTGTGACGAAAATGATATACGTATATGTATATATTTCCAGACTTGCGAAATACTAAAAAGAGAACCTTTTAAGGGGGTGGTTGGTGTATGCTGAAAAGCAATTGTCGTAGCAGTATATTGAACTGCATATCTTGAAAAAACTTTCTTATTGATTATTGGAACTACAGCTTATACCAGTTGCTAAGGTATAAAGCTTACTATGGTTATTATAAAATCAATTTGTTCATTTGATGTTATTTCAAATGTCGTACTTCTCCTATTGAAGTTTCATGGTTATAAAGGTTTCAGAATTGATATTAAATATCGTTGAATATTGAATACCCCTGGCCTGTATTGTAATACAATGTTGAACCCTATTATTAACTTGCTGGGCAATTCTTTCGCTCATACTTGTTTGTTTTATATATTAACCTTTCAGAGGAAGGTAGTCAGGGGAGGCTTATCTGCATGGCTCAGAAGAAGCAGGCAGTAGGCCCTTATGAAGATGATATGATCCAGAAAGATTATAGCTGGAGTAAGTTATGTGTAATCATATTGATGTGTAATATATATAGTACTTTGTGCAGAATAGTGCTAGTTGCTGGTATACTTCTCATAGAAGATTATACTAGTATAAGATTTGTAAAGACTTTAGTTCTTGTTTCTAGCCCTATAACCCAAAAGATGCTTGGTAGTTGGGGTCTCAGTTGTGTAACTCAATTATTGAATAATTACAGATGGTTTAATGTGTTAAACAGGTGAATTGATATTAAGGTTTTCCGCGTGACGACCAAATCCCTGACCCCGGATTTGGGGCTGTTACATGATGAGATTTTATTTCGCTCCGTTCTGAACCGAATCGGACCCGATATGAACCGATTTTACGGGAACTTGGTTTTCCGATTAACTTCAAAGTGGTTGGCACACATGATTTTCTCAAACCTAGAAAGTTTTTTTCTTGTCCATATTTTTTCATATCATGTCCCTATGAGTTTCTAGAATATGATGAGATTTTATTTCGCTCCGTTCTGAACCGAATCAGACCCGATATGACCCGATTTTACGGGAACTGGGTTTTCTTGTAAACTTCAAATTGGGTAGGCACACATGATTTTCTCAAACCTAGAAAGATTTTTTCTTGTCCATATTTTTTCATATCATGTCCCTATGAGTTTCTAGAATATGATGAGATTTTATTTCGCTCCGTTCTGAACCGAATCGGACCCGATATGAACCGATTTTACGGGAACTGGGTTTTCCGATTAACTTCAAAGTGGTTGGCACACATGATTTTCTCAAACCTAGAAAGTTTTTTTCTTGTCCATATTTTTTCATATCATGTCCCTATTAGTTTCCTATAAATACCCACATCTTCTCTTCTTAAAAACCATTAGATTAGGTTAGATAGTAGAATTAGGTTAGTTCATCTCCAAAATTTTATAGTTGTAATTTTCTATTATTTTTCTTGTAAACACTTCTCTCAATTTTAATACAAGTTTTATTTTCGTTATTTTCGTAAATCCGTTTAGTGGACAAAGTAGCGAAATGCTAACCACTAGGGGTTGGGAATAACGATTTTAATTTCTTGTTCGTAGTTGTAATTTTAATTTGAGCCCCTTTAAATCTCAATTTTATTGTGGGTTTTTATTATCATTTTAGTGTAATTTTATTAATCTGCTGTAATTCTGTTTAATTCGAAACTTAAGTTGCTCCCCTGTTTTTTATTCAAGTATTCAGTGTTAGTACCCCTGTTTTCCATTTCTAAAACCCAGTCCTTATTTTTCCAAACCCAGCCTCCCCTGTTTTTTTTCAGCCTTTGTTTTCTAGGTTCGTCAAAAAAAAAAATCAAATCCAGCCCTCTTTTCCTGTGTGTTTTCTCTACTCCCCTGCATCTCAAAAACCCATCTCCCCCTTCTTTCGTTCCTTGCAAAACCCAGCCCCATCCCCTGTTTTTTTCCTTCTTTTGCTTAATTAATTGTTTCGCTGAACCTCTGTAGTGAATTAAGTTATTCTGTTCTTCACGTATTTGTTCCTCGTCAATTTCATTTGAATTGATTGCTGGGTTTGACTCCACTGCATTGTCCGTGTGTTGTTTGTTGGTTTTACTGAGTGAGCCGAGTTGTCTCTGTTAATCTTCTGCTGCGTTTTTGCAAAGTCCGAGTTGCTGGATCTATTTATTTGCTTGTTTGTATTATGGGTTTGAATGCCGAGTTGTTCGTTTCTGTTGTTTACGATCATGTTTTAATCTGGGTTTCGCTGTGTGTCGTTGGTAGCTGAGTTCGTTTCTTGTATCACCGAGTTCTTGACTGGTTCGATATTGCAAGATGTGGGTTTTGTGTTCATTTTGTTCAGACTTCTGGGGTTCGTATATTTTGTACCAAGTCTAAGGTTTTGTTTTGAATCCTGTATCTCGAGATTGCTGCATTTTGTTGGTTCGTAGTTGTCTCTGAATTCTGTAGTCCTGAGTTTCATTTGCTGGGTTCAGTTTTATTTCTTGGTGATCAATTTTATGTGCTGCGTTTCTTGAATTATTTAGTCATCGAGTCATGGAGTTGTTCTGGGTTGTCGTTTCGTTGAAGTTCGTTGTTGTGCTGCGGAGTGTTTGTGTTGCCGAGTTACAATGACAGAATGCAGTTATAAAGGTTTGAGTTAAAGTGAAGAAAAGAATGACTGAACCACATCATAGAGTCAACAATAAAGAAAGACCGTTGGAGTTAGTCGCTCATGAACCAGACCGTGCATCGAGCGTCAGCAAAAATTCAATGGTAATTCTTTATTACTTTCAGTGGTTCGATAAAAGATTGGGCTGTCAAATGATTTATATTAATTCTCATTTAATTAATATAATTATGTAATTGATTTAATTAATAAATTCATTCATTCTGAATTAATTTATTTATTAAATTAATTATCATGTTAATTAACTTTGAATTAATGTATTAATCTAAATTCAATTTAATTAATTAATGAATTAATCTTTAAGTGATTAGTTGATTAATTTAACTAAATTGAATTTAGTAAAAGGAAATTGGGCTGGCTGTTTTAAATTCGTTGGGCTGCTGCTTGTGGGTTGCTGATTATTCATGGACCGAATCCTTTTTAATCCTACACGAAGTGGGCTGGGCTGTGTTACTTCTTTTATCAAAAGAATAAGGTGGGCTAAATAAATTAGTTGTTGGATTGTTTTTTGAAACAATTTGTCTGAATTGTTTAGTACATTAACAAACAGCTGAAAATAGACTATTGAATTGCAAAATGAAAGTGAGAAAAAGTTAGGCAGAATGTGTTACACCTGCTGTCTATCCGTGTCGGCTGCTGTCGATTGCTGTTACGCGCCTTCAAGCGCGTGGCCACCACGCGCCGGACAGAAAACAAAGTAACAGCTCGCATGTGTGCCTCTCTTCCTCCACCGCTCCTGGACTTCAGCTGGCCTAACTTCTTCAGTATTGATAAACAATTCAGACAGACTATCAACTGATTATTTACCCGGTAGTTCATTTAAAAAGAGGTAAAGATATTTTCATCCGATAGTTCATCCGGTAATTCATTTGAAAAAGGTGAAGATATTTTATTTTGGATTGTTTACCCGGTAGTTCATCTGAGGATTGGATTGTTCACCCGGTAGTTCATCTGCTGTTTGATAGTTCATCAGATAGTTTATCCGAGCTCAGTTTGTTCATTTGATAGTTCACCAAGACCATTTTGATAGTTTATCTGGTAGTCTTGGACAGGGGTTTTAAAGAAGAAAATGAGAAGATTTTGTTCAAGTACAAAAAGAAGCCACCAGTCATTTTCACAATCTTCACAACTTCTTCTTCTTCAACAACACAGACAGAAGAAAAAGAAAGATCAAGAGAAAAATAGTTCATGAGCTTCAATTAAATTCTTGTAAATTATTTCTGAGCTTTATTGTTAAATCTAAAACGATAGAAATAGTTTACTTGTAACCTTGGAACTATCTAGTGGATTAATTTCCCTAGAACTTATCTCTCGAATTACTTTTGGCATTCGATCTTTTTATTACAAATATAGAAAAGTTCATGTCGAATTTTCTATAGAATTTGTAATAATTAGTTTGGTTCTCAAACCTTTGTAATTTGTACCCGTACATTAAGGCACACCCCTCAAGTTAATATAAATTTTATATTTAACTTGAATATTGGCTTCGTTTTATTCCGCATCGAATTGTTTAAATATTAATTTTTATTCAACGAACAATTTCGATAAAATGGCATAATTTGTATTCAACCCCCTTTCTACAAACTAAATTGGACCTAACAATAGGTATTTATTACAACGGGTGTCGGCCTAAGAAAATGTGACACAAAATCGACGTAAAAGATAAGTTTATAGTTTATTTTGTTGTATATATATATATATATGAGTATAGGGATCTAGGGAGAACTTTTTATATAGAAAACTTAGAGAACACATCATATAACCATTGAATCAATTAGATCTAATGACCCCGCCAAGGCCACCTAATACAAAAAATTCTTATAATTCCACCCTCTATCCATTCATTAAAAAAAAATAATAATAATAATAAAATTGTTGTGACGTCATAGTGACATCATCATTATTTTTTATTTTTTTATTTTTTTATTTTTTGTAATTTTTTTGTATGTATGGATAGAGGGTAGAATTATAAGACTTTTTTGTATTGGGTTCCCCTGGCGGGGCCAATAGATCATAAATCTAAAGGTTAAATAGGGAGTTCTCTAAGTTCTCTTTTTTAAGGGGGTTCTCTTTTGAGCATGAGCCTATATATATTAAAATTTGTACAATATTGTGTTCACTAATTTATTTATAGATATTTTCTTTTTGATTTCTTTCTTAAATAGTCTATATTTTGAAAAGTTTTAAAAAATATTACAAGGTCGTCGCGACACGCGGCTTATATTTATTTATTACAACGGTTGTCGGCCTAAGAAAACGTGATACAAAATTGACATAAAAATAAGTATATCGTTTATTTAGTTGTCTATATATATTAAAATTTGTATAATATTATGTTCATTCATTTATTTATAGATATTTTCTTTTCTTCTGTCGTGATCAAACAAACTGGCAGGCTCTTCAGATGCTTGGATCATGCTAGAGAAGGAGCATAACTGCAAATTATTATTATTATTATTATTATTATTATTATTATTATTATTATTATTATTATTATTTTGCTAAATTATTATTATTATTGTTATTATTATTATTTCATCTTTCTTTCAAGTCTTTTTATTATTATCTTTATAATATACAACGGAGCTGAAATCGTCTGAATTATATATTTATTTATTTTCTATACCTCTTCTGATATAAATATAAAAAGTAAATTCCCTTTTTCTAATGTCCTAATTTTTAGAAAAGCAAATAATTAGTAACATATTCGAAATTGAAAAGGTTTTCAAATTTATAGAGAAGTAGAATTCGAATTTATCTCTAATTTGAATATTAAAAACTAAATTTTCTTTTTAATATACTAAGTTTTAGGAAACTAATAATTATGAAATATGACTATATAAAAATATGTTAAATAAACTTTTAACATAATAGAAACATAGAAAAGGTTTTCGAATTTGTAAAGAATGCGAATTCGAATGTATCTCTAATTTGAATATTAAAAACTAAATTTCTTTTATGTATCCTAATTTTTAGGGAAGAAAATAAATATCAAAGACAACTATCTAAAAATATGTTAAACACATTTTTAAAATATTAAAATCCATAATTATATCCAAATCCAATTTCACACTATCGAATTTTAAAAAAAAAATCAAAACATAATTCAAAATTTTGGGTTATTATATTTATTTATTTATTGCAGCAGGTATCGGCCTTAGAAAACATGACACAAATCGGTATAAGTGAGAATAGTTTATTTTGTTGTCAACATATATTTAATTACATATTTGAAACAGAAAAGGTATTCAATTTTTAGAAAAATGAAATTCGAATTTATAACTAAGGCATATAATTAAAATTTTCTTTTAACATATTTAATTAGATAAATTTTCCTATTTATCTATTTATTAGTGAAGGGTTTAGAGCACATAAACGCAACGGAATTAAACGTAAAAAGAATAAAAATCGAAATCATACCGCAGGATCCATGCAAAAACAAAAGATTTAATTCGGAGTTTAAGAATAAATACCTTAAGAAGCTTTAGCAGTTCATTAATGGAGATCCAAAGCTTGTTTAATCATCACGTATTCCGCTCTCGCGATCTACGCTCTACGCTCTACGGTATCCACACGAACGCTTGTCTCGAAGGATTGATGTGTACTAGCACCCGAAAACTGATTCTCTCTCCATCTTCCTCTTTCTCTCAAAACTGCTAGGGTTTTATAAAAGTTGTATCATCACATAAAATCAGGCATAATGAGATATATATAGAGAGAAGAAAATTAGTTTTCTAATTATAATCCAATTATAATTAATCTAACCTGAAATTCCAATTTATTATTTAATTAAGTCGCACTTAATTAATTAATAACTAATTTCAGAATTATTTTAAGTAATTCTATTTTTCTATTTATTTAATTAATTAAGTCAAACTTAATTAATATTATAAATAGAATAAATTACTTAATTATTTAAATTCGTAATTTAAATTATTTTTCCTTCAACGTTCTTTGTGTGTGACCCTGTAGGTTATTATTACGTTGACAACAATTTTAATATCTAATTAAAATTGTAAACAATGAGAGGCATCTAGTAATACATCATTGTTACCCAAGTAATAATAATTAAATCGGTGATTCGATTAAGCCTTTCGTGAATAATGTTCCATGTAATCTAATCCCTTTAACCATGATATTATAGATTAAACTCGAGGCATGTAATGTGTCATCCTCTTCATAATTTAATCTTAATTTTCTTGATCGATGAGTAGACTATTAAATCAAATCAATATTTGAGCACGACCGTGCATTCCATGATCTCACTCAAACAAGAGGGCAATAATATCACTCCTATAACTAGGAGGGTTAAATCCCATATAGATCATTCATATTTCTCATACGAGTCATAATATACCCAATGTCCACTTTTATCATCACTCGGTCAAAGGTAACTTTTAATGTAATCAAAATATATTAATTCATGTATAGAAATATAATGATATCAGGTCTAAGGATCATTACACCATTATCACTGTGAGAATTACTTATGACAACGATAACATGTAGAATCTCACGACGGGTCAATCCAGTGTCATGTACTCTTACATGCACCTACGTTTTGATTTAAGTATCACCATACCTATGACCAATGAGATTTGGTCATCAGTCAACAAACGTACTAGTCTATATGCATTATTATCGTCCTTTAATAATAATACTTAAAGATATATAGTGTGTATCATAATTCCAAGGACTTTTATTATGCTAACATTTATAACGCAGTAAATAAAGACATAATAAATAAATTAATAATAATCAACAAAACAAAAATTCTAATAATAAAAATGTTTTCCCTAAAACATAAAAGAAAATTTCTCTTGGGCACAAATACTAATATTTAGAACTCCTTTATTTTAAGTAATTAAAATCAAAACTTCCTTCTTTAGTTCCTTATTTTTAGAAAAGAAATCAAAATTTCCTTTTTTTAACATTAACATTAACATTAACATTTTCGAAATAAAAACAATTTTAGAATTTGTAGGAAAGAAGAATTCAAAATTACATATTTAAAATAGAAAATAAAATTTTATATTCTTATATATATACAATCATTACTTCTAATGATCAAATTTTATTACCATGTTTGTAACCATTTTCTTGCTTCTGATTGTTGTGTTCGTCTCTTTTCTTTTAGTTTTTTTATTCATTCTTATTTTGTTTAATTCTCAATATACATAGCTTTTATTTTGTGATTTTCAGGTTTTTGTTTTTGGTTTTTATGGTTTGAATTTACTGATTTAATATTTACTTTTTTCGCTTTATTTTTTAAATTTATGATTTGCTATGATTTTAGTTATAATTATGGATTATTAGTAACCATTGGTTGTTCTTTTCTTTGGCTTCTATATTTTGTTTTAGTGATTCCGGTACAGAAATACCTGATCGTGTGAACAAGAATTAGTAGATCTTTCTCTGTTTGAAAAGTAGAAGCACTTGAGAAACTTGCCACAAAAGGTTTGAACTTTTACCATTCCCTCTTTATTTATTTATTGTGTTAATTTATCGTTATTATCTTTTCATTATTTGTTTCCCAAAAAGCAGGAAAACATTCATTAGGCCCTTGGCCAAATATCCAGGAAACAGAAGCACTAAAAACTGCAACCGAACATGCTCAGATTGCAGGCACAACACACGAAATAAGTAAACTAAGACAAAAGACAGAAGGAAGATAAATAAATAAATAGGCCTTTAAAACAGATGCAGCAAAAGGCCTGCTGACACAATAAAAAAACCCCATAAACAAAAACTTCAGAAAACCGGCCCAAAATAAGTCAGGACCTTTGAGCTACCAGGCTTCCATTCCAACGTCTTTTTTTAATTAATTCAATTAAAACCCGCTTTTTTATCTATATGTATTTATTACAACGGGTGTCGACCTAAGAAAATGTGACACAAAATCAACGTAAAAAATAAGTTTATAGATTATTTTTTTGTATATATATATATATATATATTAAAATTTGTACAATATTGTGTTAACTCTCTATTCTAAAAAGCGGTGATTAATCAGGATTAATCGCCGATTAATCGTTATTCGGTGCCTCTCCGAATTGGGATTAATCGGCATTAATCATTTTTCGATACCTCTACCGATTAAGTCTGATTCCTGTTTTTTACAATACTGTGTTCACTAATATATTTAAAGATATTTTCTTTTTGATTTCTTTCTTAAATAGTCTATATTTTAAAAATAAAAAATATTGCAAGGCCGCCGCGACACGCGACTTATATGTATTTATTATAACGGGTGTCAACCAAAGAAAACGTGATACAAAATTGACTTAAAAAAATAAGTATATAGTTTATTTAGTTGTCTATATATATTAATATTTATACAATGTTGTGTTCATCAATTTATTTATAAATATTTTTTTTTCGATTTCTTTCTTAAATTTATATTTTGAATTATTTTTTAAAATATTACAAGGCGTCGCGAAGCGCGGCTTAGTCAACTAGTATTATATAAAGGAAATCCCCCGGGTGTGGAACTCTGAAATCACTCTAAAGCTATTAATCTAATTTTCTAAATTATCTCAATTTTCAAATATATAATATATACAATCAAGAAAATAATTGATGTTATTTAAGGCAAGTTTTAACCTTTTTTTTTCATAAGGCAAGTTTCTACTTAAAATTATATTATAGTGAGGATATAAAAAAAAGTTATAACCTTTTTTAAGAACAGTATCTCCCAATTCTAATTGAATCCTAAAAAATTTTCACCGACATGCAAATCGAAATCAAAGTCAAGGAGAATTTAGTATTTAATTTGTATTATTATGTACGCTTAGTATTTTTATAATATATACAACATGTGTTGGCCTAAAAAATTGCGAAAAAAAATCGGTATAGAAAAATCTATGAATAATTTATTTTATTGGGAAATTCCCACTGATACCACTGAAGAATTGGCTTTTCCCAGTGGTACCAGCTCGTTTTTGTCTCCTCCCAGCGGTACCCTTGTGGTATTAGTTTGTAATCAATAATACCCTTCCGTTAATCAACAGTTAAATAAACGTTAATTAGATAAATTAGTAGATAATCACACAACCACAAACTATTTTCCACACTTCTAAACTGTAAGAGATAAAAGACTTGAAATTGGTATTGATATCAGTCATTCCCTGTGAACGAAACTCTAAAAATACGCATCAACAGTCCATTAACGTTTATTTAACTGTTGATTAACAGAAGGGTATTATTGATTACAAACTAATACCACAAGGGTACCACTGGGAGGAGACAAAAACGAGCTGGTACCACTGGGAAAAGCCAATTCTTCAGTGGTACCAGTGGGAATTTTCCTAACGTTTATTTAACTGTTGATTAACGGAAGGGTATTATTGATTACAAACTAATACCACAAGGGTACCGTTGGGAGGAGACAAAAACGAGCTGGTACCATTGGGAAAAGCCAATTATTCAGTGGCACAAGTGGGAATTTCCCTATTTTATTTGATGGAGCTTTGAAATCATTCGAACGCTATTTATCTAATTATCTAAATTTTCAGACATAGAATATGCAATCAAGGAAATAATTGAAGTAATTAAAGGCAAGTCTCACCTCTAAATTATATTATAGTTAGGATATAAAAATAAAGTTCTACCTTTTTTTACAATAGTATTTCCTAAGAAAATTTCACTGACGTGCAAACCGAAATCAAAGTCAAAGATGATTTTTGGTATTTAATTTTTATTATTTTCTATTCTTAGTATTTTTATAATATACTAGCTTAAAACCCGTGCCATGCACGGATTTTCTTTATTATTATATGATTTTTTAAATAATTTGAATAATTTTTTTATGATACAAATTTTGTAAGTAAAATTTTTAAATAATATTATTTGATAATAATTATATATATATATATATATAATCAATTTTAAAAATGTGATATTTTACAAAATAGAAAATAATTATCTTTTAGTTGAAAAAGGTAATCAGTTAGTTATTAGTAATTATAATATTATTAGTTTATTTCATTAATTAGAACTACCATATTTTGGAAAGAAGAATGAGATATTTTAGTTAAAAATATAGAAAAGATATTAACATGTATGTATGTATGTATATATATTTAATCAAGTTTGAAAATGAGATATTTTAGTTAAAAAATATACAAAATATATTGTCTTTCATTTGGAAAAGATAATCAGTTAGTTATTAGTAATTATAATATTATTAAGGACTTTTTTTTATAAATATATTGTCAAAAGTAATTTTTTGCAATTTTACTTTTGTTAAGAAAAGCTATTTGCAAAAATACTATCTTATATGCAAAAATATTATCTTATTTGTAATTTTTTTTTGCAAGTGGTTGCATATTCAACTGAATGCAACTGAAAATTGAAAGTGCAACTTTTTTTACTTATTTTTTTTCTTCTAGTTGCATGTGGTTGCATATTCAACTTGATGCAACTGAATGCAACCGAAAATTGAAAGTGCAACTTTTTTTTTGCTAGTTGCATGTGGTTGCATATTCAATTGTATGCAACTGAATGCAACTAAAAATTGAAAGTGGAAATTTTATTTTATTTTCCAACTTCCAGTTGTATATAAGGGCGGCGCAGCCGCATATGAAAATTCAAATTTCAATTGCGTATAAGGTTAGTTGCATGTGGTTGCATATGCAACTGGATGCAACCTCATATGCAACTGAAAATTGAAAGTGGAATTTTCATTTTTTTTGCCAACTTCCAGTTGTATATAAGGACGGCGCAACAACAAAAAAATGGAAATTTAACTTCCAGTTTTCAGTTGCATATGTAGTTGTGTTCAGTTGTATGTGGTTGCATTCAGTTGCAACTGTTAGAAATAGAGAATTATGAGTGCCCTGGCGGGGCCTTGTTGTCACACCATCACCCTTCTTGTACATTTATGACGTCATTTACATATATAGTTCTCGAAATATCATATAAATATAACTTATAAATGTCTGTATTACAAATTTTATATGTGGAAACATATAACGTAACTATATATGTCTGTATGTGCAATGTAGAGGAATAGGGACATTTGAGCATCATCTGGCCGACTAGCACTTATCCTAAAAAATTGAGCAATTTTAATGAGTTGCAAGCTCAGTGAAACAATAATATTTAACATATAGCAGATATTCGCATATAGCATGTAAATCCTTAAATAATCTTTAATCATCATATAACACATTAACTCATCAAATAATCATACTAAAGATGCATAGATGCAACCCATACGTGTAACTGAACTTTCTTTCACTTTATTTACTTCTTTGTTTCTTTACTCTGTTGTGACTGACCAATCCTACTTTAGTATCTCCCAGGATTTCTACTTTTTATAGTCTCAGGGACTTTCCTTGTTTATAGTCCAACAGACTTTACTTGTTTATAGCCGACTTTATATACACGTGTGGTTCCCAAAACCTTTCTTTCACACGTGACGTGAGGTTACCAAAACCCTTTTTTACACGTTTCCTTCACATATGGTCACCAAGACCTTTCTTTTCACTTTGATGGCTAGCTAGGCCCTTTAATTTATATTCCTGATACTAAAGCATTTGACAATCACAACTTCTTTATTTAGTGAAATGCAATTAAATCATATGCACTCCATATACTTATTTTATCTATTTCCTTATAGGTACTCATGCATATTCATAGCATCTTTTCATGTAATCTACATTGATCACATAATTCATAATCATGTTTCCATGTATTTAGCATTTCTCATGTAACACATACGACCATACTTCAGATAATTCATGCACATAGCAAATATCACCTTTCACATAGAGCACATAATCAATTAAAATTTTCTTTTCAAGTAAACATAAATTAATGTTTACCTTAGCTTGCTTCCTTTTCTAATGTGCGCTAACCCTTGTTATTGAAATGAACTCCTTCTGAGAATCTATATCCATGCAACTATAGTTAGCCACTAAGATACATAAACTATCCCTTTATATATATATTATCCTTTAACTTATTAAGGAATTATGTTAATCTTTCTCTCTACGGCTTATTTACTTATAATTTCATTACATGTCCAATAATTATCATACTCGGTATGGACATAGCTCTCACATATATCTACAACTTCCGTTCTTTAATTTTTCCCAAACGAGTCTCCTAACTCGTCCGAAATCTTATCCCAAAATGGTTCCTTGATTTCCTTCCTTAGGAAATCCTTATTAAACCCCTATGTTCCGACATTTTTCATATTTCCAAAACTTAATATTTTACACGAGACATTTTCTATTTCACTCTCTAATATAAGACCTTGTTATCCTCCAAATTTCAACTTAAACCGATTAATATAGCTAGGTCAAATGCTCTCTCAAAGTTGGTATAAAATCTGATACGACAAGGTCCAAAATAGTCCCGACACAGCCACACTCTAAAATTCACTATAAATCGTAGGAATATTATTTTGACATGAAACCACCTCTGAGATCTTCTATACTCATTGTTATATCATCCCTATCAATTTCAATTCGAAGTAAGGTTGTTAGATAGGTAAAACAATACCCCAAAGTTCGATGTTTAAACAATTCGCACTTTATGCGCTTACTTCACTAAGATGACCATAACTCCTCACTCGCTAAACGAAATCACTCGAAACTTTCGAGGGTGTAAACTAAACTCAGATTAGGTTATAGATCCAGCAAACCCACTTCCTAGATATGGTCATGTACCAGCCGAACATATCTTCCAAAACAGGCCAGTTTCAGGAAAACTGGAAATCATCTTCTACTGTGCATCATTCACTCTAACATTTTTAGTAAATCCAAAAATGGTCTATAAATCACCAAACTTTCCAGTATTCTTCCTTAATCATTTATAGACCTTAAATAAATTTTCATTTCGAATTAAAGAGTTTAACTAGGTGAAACATTTTTCCAAACTCATTGTTTTACAAATCCCGTAGGTCTTGGATACCTTATACTAAAACGACCATAACTCCTAACTCGTTAATCGGATTTGCGCACTGTTTGCGGCCACGCAAACTAGACTCCGAGTACTACAACTTTCATTTACAAGCCAAAACAGACCTTAATCTGATTTGAAATAACTGCACAAACAGGACAGAGGCTGGGAAGAAACTACCTCTAGCAAGCCTCTTTTTAATCAACCTTAATACCCTCTAATCAAGTCAATTCCTCCTCATAATCAACAAAAATCAAGAATCTCAATTACCCACTGATTTTATCTAATTAAAACAGCAAGTAATAATCCTTAAAATTACATAAATAACAAGATAAATATTAGTAATATACCCATTGCTAGTTAACTTGAAATATTTGATTTTTCCTCCTTGAACCCTAGCTTTAAACTCTTTCTTTTTGGCCTCCTTTTCTTAATCCAAGATTGTATTTGTGTTGGTAGGTGTTTGATATATCATATATAATTATTTTAGATTTTTCCAAGCATGTAGAAGCAAACAACTAAATTTGTTCCCCTAGCTTTTTCCATGGAATAAGGCATTTGACCCCTTTAGAAAATGGATAAGAAAAAGTAGTATCCTTGCTAGCTTCTTCATTACACTGGCTAATTTACATTTAAATTTATTTTTTCTTTATTTGCTAAGAGTGGGGAGCAAGTCTATTGACTAAGTCAATACCTTACTTAATACATTTCTAATTTTTCTACTTCTTTTCCTTTTTCTTTTTACAAGTATTCAAGGCTTACTTAGCAAGTTTCTCCTCACTTATTAGCTCTTCAAAATAGGTTTCTCAATAAATACTTCTCAGATTTTCCTAATTCTATTCACGTCCATACCTTCGTATAGAGTATTCATTTGCATTTTTCTAACTTACGGTTGATTTAATAAAATTCCTGGAAGTTTCATTACTTACTAATAAACGTTATAACTTCCTTGGTAGATACTTAGGAGTCTAATCCTCAAATGTCGTAGAAGAATAAAGTTACTCATATAATATGACCTATCATATTCTCAAAAGTTAATATTCCACCAAAAGTACTATTCATTTCCTCATAAATCCGAAAAACGAGAATTTTCGAAAACTAATTGGATACACATACACTCATCTTTAACGTACTTTAATAATACTCTAACGAATTTTAAGTTCTATGAGTCGTATTAGTAATAAATAATTCTGTTTATTAAAATAAACTATGCATGCCAGGACAGGGATGTTACAACTCTCCCGTCCTTAAAAGATTTCGTCCTCGAAATCCAATATTGGTGTTATTGACCAATCACAAACACTTACCTTTTCTGTTCCTCATTTGTTTCCTAATATTCTTTTGTAATAAGTTCATCATTTAGCTCTTTTGTCAATTTTCTCTTCGATTTCATAACTATTTTACCCTATAACCCTTGTTTCTACCGTTTTCCCAAAAATATCTTATAATTACATAAATCAGTTATTCGATATTCTAATATTCAAATTCTCAACACACCATTAGTCATGATGTCATATACGATCAACTCAACTATGTTCATATCATTGATCTGTAGACCTATACTAAAGTATGCTCACATTTTTTTTGACCCATCAGTTTATCTGAATTTCATTTTGACAGCAAAACTCTTGTATCACAGAATATATTCATGCCGCGGCCATATATTTTTACTGATAACCCGTTTTCATTTTTTTAACAACCCCAATATCAATAATTTCATTATAAGCGAAAATCTCAAACCCTATTCATCTCCATTTATAACCTATTTCTGAAATGATCAGTAGCATGCTCCAATATATTCATATTCTTCTATCCACATATTAACTCATCAATCATTCACATGGAAATCTATATATCCATATCACTCAATATCAAACTTAGTACATAGCTATCATAGATGTTGTCACAACTAATTTTATGTCATTTTGTCCTTATACCCTGGAATAGGAGAATATTATATTCTGAAAATCCCAATATTCTATACTTGTCTTATAAAACATACACTTATAAATAATGCATCCATTTATCTCCCCTGGTAGTCATACTGTAATATTCAAGAAATTTCTTCCCAAACTATTCCACAAGATTTATGTTACAATTTATAAATCATCCTTCTCATTTCGTATACAAACTACTTCTTTATACTCAGTACTGACATATATCAGTCATTTCAATTACTCATTTTGTTAGTGTAGGTGCCCTAGAGGCAATACACTGTTTATTTAGATAAACCTTTATGTCATTTGATTATTAAATAAATGTATTTATTATGACTTAAATTACTGCGATATATTAGCATAATAAATGTCCTTAGAAAAATGATACACATTATATAGTTTAAGTATATACATATGGAATCTTAAACTTGAGATTATATAATATATCATATTCTTAAAGGTCCCTAGTCGAGTATTATTATATAGGACAATAATAATACATAAATAGACTAGTATGTTGTTGACTGGTAACCACATCTCATTGGTTATAAGTATGGAGATACTAAAGTCAAAACATAGGTACATGTAAGGGTACATGGTACTGGACAGACCCACCGTGAGATTCTTCATGTTAATAATGTCATAAGAAAGACTCACAGTGATAATGGTGTAATGATCCTTCGACTTGAGATCATTATATTTCTATACGAGGATAATATACTTTGACTACATTAAAAGTTACCTTTGACCGGGTGATGATAAAAGTGGACATCGGGTATATTGGGAATCGTATGAGAAATATGAATGATAGATATAGGATTTAACCCTCCTATCAGATAGGAGAGATATTATTGGCCTCTTGATTGAGTGAGACTATAAAATGCATGGCCGTGCTCAAATGATGATTTGTCTTAATAGTCTACTCATGTATCAAGTAAACCCGGATTAAATTATGAAGAGGATGACAATAAACATGCCTCGAGTTTAATCTATAATATTTGGTTAAAGGGATTATATTACACGGGAACATTAATCACAAAAGGTTTCGTTGAATCACGATTTAATTATTATTTAATTGGGTAGCAATGATGTATTACTAGATGCCGCTCATTGTTTATAATTTTATTGGAGAATAAAATTATTGCCAAAATAAATAATAGCCTACAGGGTCACACACATAGAACATTTATAGGAAGAATTAATTTAAATTATGAATTTAAATTAATTAATGATAAGTTGGATTTTATTATATTAATTAAGTGGGACTTAATTAAGCTATAATAAAATACAAAGATATATGAGATATAATTTTATGATTTTAATAATTGAGTATGACTTAATTATTATTTAATTAAATAATAGGATTTGATTCTATTATTTAATAAATCATATTGGGCTAGGTTTTAGTTGGGCCTTTACTTTACACTATCATATAAATATATGATGATAGATAAAGAAGGTAATTAATTTTTGGTACGACAAAATTTTTAGCCTTGGCCGCATAAACCAAAACCCTAAAAAGAAGATCTCATATTTTTCATTGGAGGCTAGTACCTCCCTTCCCTTCAAGAACGTAAGACGATCTTGGAGTGTTCGTGTGGATACCGTAGAGGAGGCTTCGAAGAGGAGCACTCAGGAATCGTGGAAGGATTGCGTCTCCATTAATTGACATCCATAATCGTAAAGCTTCGATAGGTAAATTTTCTTACTACCATGATTATCCAAGCATTATACATGGATCCAGGGCTTGGTTTCGATCAATTTTATTTTTCGTTTTCGCTGCGTATTTGCGATCGGAACCAACAATGGCATCAGAGCTACATGTTTAATGGGATAATCTGGTTTGTGTGATGTATATGATACATATGTTCGACCATTAATTTACCAGTTTTGTTATTATATGCTTCTGGTGGCTTTGATGGTGATTTTCACGCATGAACAAGTCTTCTGTTATGTTCGATTTTATTCTGATAAAATCTGTACGTAAAGGTTATGTTTAGTCTGCTTTGTTTTAATAAGATTAAAACATGATATAAGGGACTAGTAACAGATTACCAGATTCAGTTTTATGCTCCTGATAGTTTTTCTGGCGATTTACATATTTAACATGCATGCTGCGATATTTATATACTGCTAAAATAAAAGGTTGCGATCATTCATTCAGCAAACAGTTTGTCTCAGATCTGATTGTATGCTTGTTATCTGCCATCGTTTTGAAAAAGGGTTATCATTCGATTATAACAAGAAGAATTACGTGATCTGTTTTGTTTTTCCTGGCGCCATACACCATGAACCCTAGCTGCGCGTTTATCTTACTGTCTGCTATGTTATCTGCAATCTGTATGAACTGCTGTGTGTTTTATGTATACGATACATGGATATCATACGTATGGTTTACCAGTCTTGGTTTACATTGTTTCTGGGTTCGTAATTTGCTAGAACTCCTTACCTGCGATATAGTATGCTTCTGGGTCTCTCTGGACTCCAGACCTGCGGCTTCTCTGTTTTGCTGAGTATCCATACTAGTTCTGTTTGTTTGTATTAGATACATAGTAAACATTGCACGGTATGTAAGGACTTGAATATACGATTATTGCTGGTCTAGTTTGCAATACGTCTAGTAACACAAGTATGTTGTGTGTCGGGTCTGTTCATATAAGATATAAAATATGCACACGGTATATGCATGTTTGTTCACGAATACATGTTCTAGCTCGTCGAGATTGGTAAGTCTGCAAAGTTGTTTGTATGCTATAGCTTGCTATGTAATGTAAGTATACAATGCTCATGTGAATATATGTGTGTTCGACTGTCTAGAAGTGGCAGTGTATATGTTTACCGGTTTCGAGATATTATCTTCTGGGTTTCTTTGAACAAAACCTGCGATTTTTTGTTATGCTGTTATGATCATGCTGTTCTATCAGTACACTGGCTGTATGTATTAACGATTATATTCACGTCAATATATGCTGGGTTTAGTGTTAATGTATGCAATACATGCTAACATGCAACCTGCGTATTCCTCTTCTGATATACTGTTGCACCTGTACCATGTGTCTGTGTATTAAACGTGCTGTGTGTTCATTGTTACTACATGACATATAATCCTGAGACATGATTCTCCTGCTGTGTATCTTATACTAATATGCCTGGTCTTCTGTATCACTGTATGTTAATAAGATGTTAGGTACGATCTGTGATACTAGGAGTGCTAGTTGTGTCTCATTAGTGCTGGTGTAGTCGATGTATATATACATACGAAAACTGAATGAACTGCATGCTAGGTTTAATGTTGTTAAACGTTCCAGAATTTGTTCTGTTATAACTGCATATGTGTTGGTTAGTCTGTAGAAACGATTTGGAATCGAAACCAAGGCTAAATGGAATCACGTAGTACTGGGTTAGTTCTGAGAATTCTGCAGAAAATCATTTACAGGTGATACGCATAGGTATAATGCGTATCAGGTGATACGCATATTAAAGATGCGTATCTGCCTTTTCCTAGTTTTCCTGTTATACGTGAGTTAGTGATGCGTATCTGCCTTGTTCATTTTTCTGTTTATGCATTTTCTGTTTATGCGTATATGTATTCTGGTTATGCATGCTAGGGTTAAAATTTATGCGATAAATGATTAACCTGAAAAATTGCGGAATATTATTAATTAGTAATTTTGATTACTATATTAATATTTAATTAAAGCATGTAAATTTTATTAATTAGTAATATGATTACTATATTAATGTTGAATTAAAATGTATTAATTAATTATTTATGATGTGATCATATTTAATTTATGTTGAATAATATTGTGATTATACAACATGTGATGCTTTAATTGCTATGTGAGCATGATGCATGGTTATGGCCCCAAGACCTAGTTGTAATTTATTTTATTATTTTTATTTATGGTTTGTAATAATTAAATACGACTTGCATGTCGTTTTCTCTTGTAATTATTTTATCTCGAATGCAACTCGAGTACTTTTGTAAATTGTTTCAAAAGGAAGCTTGGAGGCAATCGAGGCGGCTTTGGAAGCGCAGCAGGAGATTATGTAATAATTAGTTATTACCACCATAGATTGACCTATGATTTTTCCATTAGCTTGGAAAAATCGCATAGGATTGGGCCATAACCATAGCATATTTAATTACGTGATGCACTTTACATATGTTGTATGTATATGCATGTAATGTATGGATAAGTAGGATGGAATGTATGTATTAGATACGACACCCATGCCATGCCTGCTTAAACAAGATAAAATCTGTAACGATTCAAGATTTTAAAATTAAATAAACGATCATGAGATTCTTGTGTTTATAAAATATGGATTTTAAAACACGGAATTGGATATGGATTTTTGATATCTAAAATTGGGATTTTCTGTCAAAAGCGGATAAGCGTATTCGTAAGGTTGATGGGTATTAAGAGTGACCAATGGTATCCTCCATCTACCTGGGAAATGAACAATTTAGGATGTCAATATGAAATATTTGGTTCAAGGAAAATTGAGGATCTCTTTATGATGTGATCATGATCGTTGTAAAAACCCTTAACGAAATATTAAGTTTTAATCAGATGCTTTCCAATGAATGAACACTCATCGAATCCTGGATCGATAAGGGGAATGACTGTCAGTGGCAGGGGACTCCTATCTATCTTGGTGAGATGCGACGAATATAAACGGTTATATTCGACCGTTGGATCATTGGGTCAAACTTAACTAAGTCGTCATAATAAGGTGAAAGTAAACGGTTATTTTCGACCATTATGAACTTAGAAGCATAGAGTTTGGTTAAAATCTATTAGATAGATTAGAACAATGGTTGTTCACCAAGCTATCCAAGAATTATATATGATATAATTGACAAATGTTGTCTACCTAAATAATCAATTTTAAGGACTTCCAGTGGTTGACTTAAAATGTGACGAAATATGGATCTTGGCTCACTAGAAAGAATTATGGGATATACTTTCCGAATTGATAGTAAGGGCTATTAATTTGATAAAAATAGTGGGAGATATATTATGAATATATCATAATCATTTGAACATAATAACTCAGACAATCTAATGTTTATTTTGTGCTTTTAACATTGTAGATACTGAATAATGACAAACAACTTAAACTCTCTATCCGTTCCATCAATCCTTGAGAAGGATAGATTGAAGGAGGATCTGAAGAAGAAGAAGGCCTAACAAGCTTCTACTTCAGGAATATATGTTATAGAAGTCAATCTGTCTACTTCTACATCTTGGGTATTGGATACTTGATGTGCTTCTCACATTTGTTGAAATGTGGGGAAGCTGCAAAGAAGTAGGACATTGGCTAAGGGAGAAGTGGACCTACGAGTTGGTAATGAAGCAAGAGTTGCTGCTTTAACTGTAGGCACTTATTATCTATCTTTGCCCTCGGGGCTTGTGTTAGAACTTTATAACTGTTTTTACGTACCTGCTATTCGCAGAAATATGATTTCTGTTTCTTGTTTGGACAAGAAGGGTTTTTCATTTATAATAAGGAACAACAGTTGTTCTTTTGCTTTGAATGATTTGACCTAGGGTATTGCACGGTTGTTTAATGGTTTGTATGTTCTTGATTTAGATGATCCTGTCTATAATATAGTAAATAAACGATTTAAATTAATGACTCAAATCATACATACCTCTGGCATTGTCGTCTAGGCCATATAAATGAGAAACGCATATCCAAATTACATATGGATGGATACTTGGATAAGTTTGTTTTTGAATCAAACTCTGAATGCGAATCTTGTTTGCTTGGTAAGATGACTAAAGCCCTTTTTACTGGCAAGGGTCAAAGGGCCACTGAACGTTTGGAGCTAATACATAGTGATGTATGTGGCCCAATGTGTGTGATGGCTAGAGGAGGATACTACTACTTCATAACATTTACTGATGATATCAGTAGATACGGATATGTATATCTTATGAAGAATAAATCCGATTCTTTTGAAAAGTTCAAAGAATATAAGGATGAAGTAGAGAAGCAAATTGGCGGAGGTGCAAGTATTAAGATTTTACGATCCGATCGTGGAAGTGAATACTTAAGCACCGAATTTAAAGAGAATTTAAAAGAGTGTGGTATTGTATCACAACTCACTCCGCCAGGAACTCCTCAATGGAATGGAGTTTCAGAGAGGAGAAATCGTACCTTGTTGGACATGGTGCGATTGATGATGAGTCATGCAGATCTTCCAATTAGTTTCTGGGTCACACTCTAGAAACAGCGGCTTTCACACTTAACCGTGTTCTTACTAAGAAGGTTCAAAATGACTCCATATGAGATATGGGAGGAGAAACGGTCAGGCATGAACTTTATGAAAGTTTGGGGATGCAAGGCGTTTTGTGAAACGTTGAGTATCTGACAAGCTTGGACCTAAATCCGAAGAATGCAATTTGTGGAATACCCTAAAGAAATAAAGGCGTATTAATTTTTATAGTCCCTCTGAGCAGAAAGTGTTTACTGCTCGAGATGCTGTCTTTATGGAAAGAGATTTTGTTTCCAAAAGAAACAGTGGGAGATCTATAGATCTCGATGAGGATCGAGAACCACTAAATAGCATTGAACCTGAAGTGGAATAGGAGCAGGATAACGCTCAAGAAACACAGGTTGTTCGAAGATATGATAGAATTCACCATGAGCCAGAGAGATATGGATTTCTCGTGACTCAAAGTGGTGATTTGATGATCATAAATGATGATGAACCTTGTGTTTACAAGAAGGTTAGTGGGAGCAATATGGCATTCAATAGTATTATATGTTGCTGATATATTACTAATGGAGAATGACATATCTTCTCTAAAGGATGTTAAGATTTGGTTAGGGAGTAACTTCTCTATGAATGACTTAGGAGATGCATCCTACATTTGAGGAATGAGGATCTATAGGGATAGATCTAGAAGGATGATCGGTCTAAGTCAGAGTACATACATTGATAAGGTTTTGCATCGTTTTGGTATGCAAAATGCGAAAAGGGGATGTGTCCCCGTGTCTCAAGAGATAACGATCTCTAAAGACCAGTGTCCGAAATCATTGGATGATAAGGACAACATGAGGAAGGTTCCACATGCCTTAGCAGTTGGATCTATCATGTATGCAATGGTATGTACTTGTCCTGATGTCTCGTATGCTTTGAGCATGATGAGCATATTCTTGGTGCATGGAGGAGAGGAGAAACTGTATGTAAGAGGTTACACTGATGCAAGTTTCTAAAACAGACAGGGATGATAATGTATCATAGTCTTTTGTTTTTGTTTTGTCTAAACGGAGTTACTGTAAGCTAGAATAGTTCATAGCAAGAAACAGTCGCTGATTCTACAATGGAGGTTGAGTACCTTGCAGCTTGTGAAGCGGCAAAGGAAGATGTTTGGACTCAAAAATTCATTACTGAATGGGGAGTGGTTCCATCGATCGCAGATCCCATAAACTAGTACTGCGATAATAATGGAGCCATTGCACAGGTTAAAGAACCTAGATCTTACTCCCGATCCAAACATATACTCAAAAGATTTCACCTCATTCGAGAGATAAATGAAAGGGGTGATATACGCATATGTAAAGCACATACATAACAGACTCACTGACCAAAGGCCTGTCGCAGCAGAAGCACGACGGTCACACTAGTTCCATGGGTATTAGATACATGGGTGATTGGCTCTAGTGCAAGTGGGAGATTGTTAGTGTAGGTGCCCTAGAGGCAATACACTGTTTATTTAGATAAACCTTTATGTCATTTGATTATTAAATAAATGTATTTATTATGACTTAAATTACTGCGATATATTAGCATAATAAATGTCCTTAGAAAAATGATACACATTATATAGTTTAAGTATATACATATGGAATCTTAAACTTGAGATTATATAATATATCATATTCTTAAAGGTCCCTAGTCGAGTATTATTATATAGGACAATAATAATACATAAATAGACTAGTATGTTGTTGACTGGTAACCACATCTCATTGGTTATAAGTATGGAGATACTAAAGTCAAAACATAGGTACATGTAAGGGTACATGGTACTGGACAGACCCACCGTGAGATTCTTCATGTTAATAATGTCATAAGAAAGACTCACAGTGATAATGGTGTAATGATCCTTCGACTTGAGATCATTATATTTCTATACGAGGATAATATACTTTGACTACATTAAAAGTTACCTTTGACCGGGTGATGATAAAAGTGGACATCGGGTATATTGGGAATCGTATGAGAAATATGAATGATAGATATAGGATTTAACCCTCCTATCAGATAGGAGAGATATTATTGGCCTCTTGATTGAGTGAGACTATAAAATGCATGGCCGTGCTCAAATGATGATTTGTCTTAATAGTCTACTCATGTATCAAGTAAACCCGGATTAAATTATGAAGAGGATGACAATAAACATGCCTCGAGTTTAATCTATAATATTTGGTTAAAGGGATTATATTACACGGGAACATTAATCACAAAAGGTTTCGTTGAATCACGATTTAATTATTATTTAATTGGGTAGCAATGATGTATTACTAGATGCCGCTCATTGTTTATAATTTTATTGGAGAATAAAATTATTGCCAAAATAAATAATAGCCTACAGGGTCACACACATAGAACATTTATAGGAAGAATTAATTTAAATTATGAATTTAAATTAATTAATGATAAGTTGGATTTTATTATATTAATTAAGTGGGACTTAATTAAGCTATAATAAAATACAAAGATATATGAGATATGATTTTATGATTTTAATAATTGAGTATGACTTAATTATTATTTAATTAAATAATAGGATTTGATTCTATTATTTAATAAATCATATTGGGCTAGGTTTTAGTTGGGCCTTTACTTTACACTATCATATAAATATATGATGATAGATAAAGAAGGTAATTAATTTTTGGTACGACAAAATTTTTAGCCTTGGCCGCATAAACCAAAACCCTAAAAAGAAGATCTCATATTTTTCATTGGAGGCTAGTACCTCCCTTCCCTTCAAGAACGTAAGACGATCTTGGAGTGTTCGTGTGGATACCGTAGAGGAGGCTTCGAAGAGGAGCACTCAGGAATCGTGGAAGGATTGCGTCTCCATTAATTGACATCCATAATCGTAAAGCTTCGATAGGTAAATTTTCTTACTACCATGATTATCCAAGCATTATACATGGATCCAGGGCTTGGTTTCGATCAATTTTATTTTTCGTTTTCGCTGCGTATTTGCGATCGGAACCAACACATTTATCATCTTTTCTCTCTTGTTCTTTCTTACTCTCGTGACAACTCGGTCTCGGATCAAAAGTTTGATTATCTATCATATTTGACAACTTAACCTCCAAGAATCTCCTTTCAATCTCTTAAGAACAAACTTCATTTTTCAACTTTTATAATCCTACAGCTTTCGTTGTTAACCCTTATAGTCTTTACCACGAATTCATAATACTTCGATCACGATGATCACTCAGCCATTCCATCACTTATCATTTTTTTATTTAAAAGTCAAATCAACCAATTTATAATAAGTTAATCCAAATTTAAATCTTATCATGTACTCACTTCTTCATCTTTCATATCACTTAATTTCATTTATACTGAATAATATCTCATGATCAACTATTTTTATTTTAGCTTCCATGGTTTATGACTCCTTAATTAACCACTATCACCGGTCAACTAATCATCAAATTTTCAATTTCACTTTCGCCCATTCATACTTGCTTTCCTTAGTGCATTTGTTTTCTCAATCACTAATCTCTTATGACCCTTATCGGTTCAGTTTATACTATATAGCCATCAGTCATCCACTCAGTTATTATCAACATAATATTCTCATTTGTAATAGAGCAATCTTCATCTTATCATCGATATACTAACCTTGAATTAACAATCTCTTTTACTACAATATCTCAAACATGTAGATACTATATCTCTATACACCATGTTTTCATATGAATAAATTCAAAAGATATCTCCCACGAGTATCAACTCCGTGTAAAACTTTATTCCCTTATGCCTTCACAAATCTCAACTATCATTAATGAAATTTCTTCTACAACACATCACTTTATCCTATATACAAAACTTTCTACTATTACGCTGTATGATTTTTTTTTTTCAGCGAGCTTCCTATGAAAATCTAAACTTTGTCTATGATTCTGATTGAAAACTTTCTGAACATTCTCGCAAGATAAGAAACATTGAAAAATTTCACAATGAGTCGTAACAAGAAACTTGAGTGATTTTGAATCAATGAACTCATAAACAATATACATGAGAGACAAGAATAAGTTGTATGTGACTGAGAACAACCATAATCATATTTAAGATGGCCAATCTTTCATACTCTTTTGGTTTGCAACACATAATTAGCTAGGTGGCGTCCCACCAGCTACCATATGTATTGTTTATCCCAATCATATGACAAATCGTTTATAGAAGGAATAGAGGAATATGATTTCGAAAGAATTTGTATTTAGCATTTCTCATGTAACACATACGATCATACTTCAGATAATTCATGCACATAGCAAATATCACCTTTCACATAGAGCACATAATCAATTAAAATTTTCTTTTCACGTAAACATAGATTAATGTTTACCTTAGCTTGCTTCCTTTTCTAACGTGCGCTAACCCTTGTTATTAAAATGAACTCCCTTCTGAGAACCTATATCCATGCAACTATAGTTAGCCACTAAGATACATAAACTTTCCCTTTTTATATATATTATCCTTTAAGTTAAGATTATTAAGGAATTATGTTAATCTTTCTCTCTACGGCTTATTTACTTATAATCCTATTACATGTCCAATAATTACCATACTGGGTATGGACATAGCTCTCACATATATCTACAACTTCCGTTCTTTAATTTTTCCCAAACAAGTCTCCTAACTCGTCCAAAATCTTATCCCAAAATGGTTCCTTGATTTCCTTCCTTAGAAAATTCTTATTAAACCCCTATGTTCCGATATTTTTCATAATTCCAAAACTTAATATTTTCACACGAACTCTTTTCCATTTCAGTGTCTAATATAAGATCTTGCTATCCTCCAAATTTCAGCTTAAACCGATAAGTATAGCTAGGTCAAATGCTCTCTCAAAGTTGGTATAAAATCTGCCACGACAAGGTCCAAAACAGGGCATTTCATTACCGACACAGCCACACTCTAAAATTCACTATAAATCGTAGGATTATTATTTTGACATGAAACCACCTATGAGATCTTCTATACTCATTGTTCTATCAACCCTCTCAATTTCAATTCAAAGTAAGGTTGTTAGCTAGGTGAAACAATACCCCAAAGTTCGATGTTTAAACAGTTCGCACTTTATGCGCTTACTGCACTAAGATGACCATAACTCCTCACTCGCTAAACGAAACCTCTCGAAACTTCCGAGGGTGTAAACTAGACTCAAATTAGGTTATAGACCCAGCAAACCCACTGCCTAGATATGGCCATGTAGCAGCCGAACATATCTTCCAAAACAGGCCAGTTTCAGGAAAACTGGAAATCATCTTTTAATGCGCACCATTCACTCTAACATTTTTAATAAATCCAAAAATGGTCTATAAATCACCAATCTTTCCAGTATTATTCCTTAAGCATTTATAGACCTTACATAAAATGTTCAGTTTAAATTAAAGAGTTTAACTAGGTGAAACATTTTTTCAAACTCATTGTTTTATAAATCCCGTAGGTCTTGGATACCTTATACTAAAATGACCATAACTCCTAGCTAATTAATCGGATTTGCGCACTGTTTGTAGCCACGCAAACTAGACTTCGAGTACTACAACTTTCATTTACAAACCATAGCCAAAACAGACCTTATTCTGATTTGAAATAACTGCACAAATAGGGCAGAGGCGGGGTAGAAACTACCTCTCGCAAGCCTCTTTTTAACCAACCTTAATACCCTCTAATCAAATCAATTCCTCCTCATAATCAACAAAAATCAAGCATCTCAATTACCCACTGATTTTATCTAATTAAAACAACAAGTAATAATTCTGAAAATTACATAAATAACAAGATAAAGATTAGTTGTATACCCCTTGCTAGTTAACTTGAAATCATTGATTTTTCCTCCTTGAACCCTAGCTTTAAACTCCTTTTTGGCCTCCTTTTCTTAATCCAAGCTTGTATTTGTGTTGGTAGGTGTTTGATATATCATATATAATTATTATAGATTTTTCCAAGCATGTAAAAGCAAGCAACTAAATTTGTTCCCCTAGCTTCTTCCATGGAATAAGACATTTGACCCCTTTAGAAAATGGATAAGAAAAAGTAGTATCCTTGCTAGCTTCTTCATTACACTAGCTAATTTACATTTTAATTTATCTTTTATTTATTTGCTAAGAGTGGGGAGCAAGTCTATTGACTAAGTCAATAGCTTACTTAATACATTTTTAATTTTTCTACTTCTTTTCCTTTTTCTTTTTACAAGTATTCAAGGCTTACTTAGCAAGCTGCTCCTCACTTATTAGCTCTTCAAAATAGGTTCCTCAATAAATATTTCTCATATTTTCCTAATTCTATTCACGTCCATATCTATTCATTTGCATTTTTCTGACTTACGTTTGATTTTATAAAATTCCTAGAAGTTTCACTACTTACTAATAAACGTTCTAACTTCCTTGGTAGATACTTAGGAGTCTAATCCTCAAATGTCGTAGAAGAATAAAGTTACTCATATAATATGACCTATCATATTCTCAAAAATTAATATTCTACCAAAAGTACTATTCATTTACTCTGAAATCTGAAAAACAAGAATTTTCGAAAACTAACCGGATACACATATACTCAATCTTTAACGTACTTTAATAATACTCTAACGAAGTTTAAGTTCTATGAGTCGTATTAGTAATAAACAATTCTGTTTATTAAAATAAACTATGCATGCCAGGACAAGGATGTTGCACTTGCAACCCAAATCAAAGCAACCAAATAATCAATTAAAAGCAACCAGATAATCTTTCACCCTCTCTCCCTGCGGGGCCGGTAACTAATAGCAACTCCTTCCAATCTCATATCTCTTGTATTTCATTATCAACTAACCGCTGACACTTTTAATCAACTACCTCATCCCCATCTTCATTATCGTAATCTTCATTATCATTATCATCATCGTCATCTTCTTCTTCCTACCCTATATCACAAAAGCAACCTAAATTAAAGTGTGTCGGTTCTTGATTATCAGATCTGATTATCGATATGCGATCCCATTATCAGATCAATATGCTCATCGCCTGAGAAGATGCCGCCCGACGGTGAGATGGCAAAGATGAAGTCGGGAAGGTCATCAGAGAGGTGGAAGATCGAACCCAGAAGACAAAGAGGGAGATATTGAAGAGATGATGATGGTGATAAAAGAAAATGAAAGAAACCCCGTATTTTTGCAATAATAATGTTAAACCCCCGTATATATGCAAGGAATCTAAGAAGATAGTATATTTGCAAAGTAAATTAGAAAATTCGGTATTTTTAGTAAATTCTCTATTATTAATTTATTTCATAAATTAAAACGAACATATTTTTGGAAAGAATAGATTTTAGTTAGAAAAGTTAGAAAAGCTAATCGCTGAAAATGGTAATTGATTAATTATTATTTAGGAGAAAATGAGATATTTTAGTTAAAAAATATAGAAAAGATATTAACTTTTAGCTGTAAAAGGTAATTAGTTAGTTATTAATAATGATAATATTATTAGTTTATTTTATTGATTAGAACGATCTTATTTTTTAAAAGAATATATTTTAATTAGAAAAGTTATAAAAGGTAATAGCTGAAAAAGTTAATTGGTTAGTTTATTTAGTTAGAAAATATAGAAAAGATATTATATTTTAGTTGGATAATCAGTTAGTTATTAGTAATTATAATATTATTAGTTTATTTCATTAATTATAACAACCATATTTTTGGAAAGAATATATTTTAGTTAGAAAAGCTAATCGTTGAAAAAAGTAATTGGTTAGTAATTATTTAGGAGAAAATGAGATATTTCAGTTAAAAAATATATAAAATATATTACCTTGTAGTTGTAAAAGGTAATTAGTTACTTATTAGTAATTATAATATTATTAGTTTATTTTATTAATTAGAACAACCATATTTTTGAAAAAACAATTAGTTAGAAAAGTTCGAAAAGGTAATAACTGAAAAAGGTAATTGTAATATTTTGAGAAAAGATTGTGTTTTTTTTATAATTAAGTAAAATAATTAAGGGTAATAAAGTAAAGCAATTATATAAGGTAAGTACCGTACCGTACCAAAACTTTCAATGTTTCGGATTTTATAATATAGTATATATAGTATAGATATAACGGGTGTCGACCTAAAAAAATCTTTTATTATTTTATATGCTTAGTATTTTTATAATATATACAATGGGTGTCTGCCTAAAAAATTATGTGAAAATATCAGTATGAAATGAATAATTTATCTTATTATCTAAGCCTTAGATTCTGACTCCTCCACAGAGTGATCAGGTACCGTAGATGTCTCAATTCTAGTAGAAATTGGAAGCACATACACAGGAATCCTAGGATCATTAGGAACATTATCTGGTACATGTTGAGAAAGTGATTGTCTTAGCTTTCACCCCGTCTGGTACATGATAATAGTTGCAAGCCTCTCCTTTTGTTGTTGAGCTTTAACTTCTAGCTTTGCATTGTGCTTGGCTAAGTCCTGTCTCTCATACATCTTGATAAAAGAGTAAGTACCAACATCCATACCAAGTTTATTAGACCAAGATTCAGGAAAAACCTGATCCCAGAAATTAAATGATGGTAATTTTCTCTCCCTCAGCATGGAGTTGATCATCCATGTTCTCATTCTCACTTTGACTTTCTAAAGTCAACACTCTTTCTACCTCACCTTTTTCCTGGTCAGGAGCCAGCCTCTTAGTTTGTGGATCTGTGTCCATCTTTTCAACTGTTCCGCTCAAATTTGGATAAGTGCTCTTATGACCTACAGAAAAATAGAGGTTAGAAGAAGTTTTTATACCTGAACTCACATGAAGAGAGGGATCCTCATTTGACATGGGGCTTGAGGTTTTCTTCATGGAGTGAGCTGCTAAAGTTTCTGAACCCTCACAAGCATCTACTTTCTTTTCAGAAACTGTAGGCTCCAGTATACCACTTTCAGGGTCTACACTAGATATTGATGACTTCAGTAAGACTTCATGAGGCACCAACACTTGTGTGTCACCGTATTTAAGTGTTGTTTGCTGAGACACACCCTCAATGTGAATAGACTCTGAATGAACAATATTTGTTGAATCTTCATGAAAATCAAACAAAGTCATTTCAACATTATCATTGGGTTTCTCACTTGCAATATCAGTCATCACAGAAGACCTTGCAGAATCAGCTATCACAGTTCTTGAGTCATCCTTCCTCTAACTAGATGGTTCTTGTGTTACAGTGACTATGATATGATCTTTATTACTATTCACCATTGGTGCAATAGTATCTTCTGTTGACTGCTTCCCACTATCTACTACATCCTTTTGTTCACCTAAAGCTTGAGCATCTTCAACAATGAAATCCTTATGAAATAGATATGTGTGAAGTGATTGAAGTGCATCATGCTTAGTAAGTCCAAACTTCTTCTTCAAACGTCTCCTGATTGATAAATAGAAGTGCATCTTCAAGAGATCAAGTCTTTGATTCAGAAATGCATATTCTTCAGATCTTGAAATCTTTGGAACATTTTCAACGAGAAAATCAAAGATTGGCCTTGAGATCTTAACTTTGATAGAAATCACTTGCATGGCCACTCTGTACGATAAAGTGTTTTCCCAAGCAAATTCAATGTCTAAACCCTTGTTTGTAGACTGAAATGTATCTTTCTGATGTGATACATGCAAAGGATTAGTTAGACTAGACTCTGTGTGTGTAGGTGAAAAATGAATCTTTCTCCTTGTTCTCCTAGTATCGTGATCAAGAGATTTATCTTGAGTAGACTCAAGAGGTGTAGACACAGTAGTGATCTTGGGTTGAGATCCTTTTTCAATAGACAAAGTCTTTTGAGAGACTATATCCAGTAAATATTTTCCCTTTTTAAGAACTACAACCTTTTGTGAGACTGCAACCTGGCTAAGGTTTGGATCTTGATCTCTTTGTCCTAGTTTAGAGAGTTGAATTGCAGCCTTCAATGTTTCTCTCCCAGCAAGAGTTATATTATCCTCACCTTCACTACTTGAACTACTAGAATATACTACAAATCTTCTCTTCTTTACAACTGATGTCTTTTGAGAAACAACAGAGGTTGGTTTCTTTGAAACAATAGATTGTGGATCAAAAATTGGTTTTAGATTTGTTTCAGAGACTATCAGGTGTTGGGTTACTTGGGTAGACACAGGGTGGTCCTCCTCCAATTGAGGTTCCTGAATCACTTCACCAAAAAAATAAGAAGCAGGATAAAGAGTAGGAAGATGAGATGTGAGTAATACCTTAACATTATGTGGATAATGCATGTTTGATATCTCTCCAGATCCTTTTTCACTATCCTTCTTTGAAATGTTAGAGAAAATTGTAACAGCCCCAAATCCGGGGTCTGGGATTTAGAGTAGTCACGATCCATTTAATCCTTGCCTTACCTGTATTACTCACAATGTACACAATTCAACTGTTTATGACCCCACAATATATATCTCACACACACACACACACACACACACAGGTTAGAGTCTCAGAAACGACACCATAAAACAACTGCGGAATAATATCTTTTATTACAATACCCAACTATCTTTTGAATCTATTGTTGATACAATTTCTAAGTAATGGTACATTTACAACTCAGACTGCTGATGTCTACACTCTACTCATACCATTCCTATCTACTCATGATATGAATCCAACAAGCTGCATCCTGATCCAACTGATTCTTACTATCTCCGGGATCACTGGTGCCCTTGACATCCTGCTCCGCTGCTCTATAATATATATAAAACAATAGCAAGAGTGAGCAAATAGCTCAGCAAGGTAATGAAAGCATGGCATAACTCTGCCTATGGCTTAACCCAGAATAAAGCGGGTATAAGACAATATATGTCAAAATATCTCTTTACCGAAAGTATTTCCTCATCGGAATATATTCCAAAAATAGTACTATTGTAGTACTCCAATATTGTTTCAAAATATCTCTGCAAACTTTTATTGTACTTCTGAACCGAGTTCTAGTACATTATAAAAGGATGAGGTTTCAGAGTAAACAAATATAACCTTTTTGTAGAAAAGAAATATCTGCTATATAAGTATAAGCAGAGTATCAACCTATAACTTAAAAGAGGAAGTTATAAGGTGATTCAATATAAACAACCCCTTACCATAACCCCTGTTATGTAAGGTAACCACAGAGTCATATAATAAAAGATGAAGTGACAAGGTGATTCAATATAACCTTTTTAAACACTTTTCAACCCTGCAAACACTTATCGGTCACCCAGTCGTAGCTTTCTGATCGGGGTGCTCTCGATAATGTTGCAGAAAATATCCAAATTGGATGATGAACTATCACTGGAGTATTCTCCGCGCCAATGTCCCGACCATCGATGATCAGTCGCGGTCGTACAAAGAATATTTCAATTTACTACCGGTAGAAGGAAGGACCGACGGATTTACTTGTCTACCGCCATTTGGAGCTCCCCTGGCCAACTGTGGGCCAATGATGGGCCGGCGCTACTCGACCTCTTACACAACTCCAAGTTCGAATAGAATCCATGACTCTGAAACGTAAAGCTCGTTCTCCTTCCCCCAAGTGTAGTACTTGTTGACTGGGCTTCACAAAGAAGCCGTGTCGGGTTGGAAAGGAGAATTTCACCAATATTTCCCAAGCTATTGCTTGTTAATGGATATTAACTTGTTCCATCAATCTTACCCCTCGAGTGTTGAGGAAGTAACAAATCTCTTTTGGACTCGAAGCATCTGAGATGTGAATAGAAAGGATGTTCTTTGAAAGTTAATGACCGGGGAGTCAAATACAAATAACAGCTTCCAAGTAGGGTTCCCTATGTTTTGAAAGTTTGAGCGAACATTTAAATCCCTTTAGAAGGTAGATTTAAATGGAAAATAGTATCTGGGAACCACTTCCTTGATAAAATAATTATCAATAGGACTCAGAAATATTCTTTATAATTATTAAAGGTCAAAGAATATTTTTAAATAAGATAAATCATTTTTAAAACTAATTAAAAGTATTTAATAAATATTCGAAGAATATTTATTAAATAAATAAGTATTTACTAAATAAATAACCTTTAAATGAATATTTGAAAATAATATTCATTAAATAAATAGTATTTAAGTGAATATTCAAAAGTAATATTCACTTAATAATTAGTCCTCAAATGAATATTTGAAAATAATATTCATTAATTAAATAAACGCTAAATGAATATTCGAAATAATATTCATTAAGTAAATAGTATTTAAGTGAATATTCAAAAATAATATTCACTTAATAATTAATCCTCAAACGAATATTCGAAAATAATATTCCTTAAATAAATAATCATTAACTTAATAAATAATCTTTAAATGAATATTCAAAAATAATATTCATTTAATATATAACCATTGAATAATATCTATTCACTATCTTTATCAGAAAATAACATTCAAGATATACCAAAATATCTCGACTCCCGGTCTATAGATGAAGAATAAGAATCATACGCCCGATACTAAGGGCACTTATAAAACCTGGGTTATAACTGATATCCCATATCTAGCTTATAAGCCAATAGCCAATTATATTTCCAAGTAATAAATACTTTCTGGAGGTATAATAATGATTATTAATAATAATGCTCAAGATGAATAGTACTCTGTCGCTGGAATCCCTCCGGGTTTCCACGACTATCTCTATATCTCAAAATACCGACTCCCGGTCTAGAGTCGAAATAATAAATATGCTCTTATCTATAGAGCCACAAGGTACACCGGTTTGTATATACTTTATCTCAAAGTTCGTATATAGGCCGAAAGTCAAACTTACACAATAAGTATATATCGCAAAACTATGCAATTATAAGCATGGCAAAAGCAGTATTATAATTAATACTTTAAAGTATCAAAATAGGAAACTTGCCTGATGCTTGAGAAGTGGTAGGGGTTCGCGACAATGTCGGACAATCTAGATAAAGTCAAAGAAAAACGTACGATTAATCCCCTAGATAATCCATTTATAATCCAATGCTTATACACGTAAGCAAATCACAACCAAGGCATTACTAGCTCGCTTTAGGCTCATAATAAGTCCATGTTAATCGACAAATACTTAAGTCGATGATTTGCTTTAAGAATCGGATCTCGTTTACCCGTTTTACCAAGTGGTTTTCAAAGTTAGAATCAAGTGCTCCCCTAAGGGGTTCCTTTGCACTTAACCTTGATTCGAACATTTTTATAAAATCCAAAAATAATATTTTTGACATGAGGTCTTCTCTCATATCTTCATTATGACCTCTAGTATTTAATTATCAAGATTCGCAACCGAATATCTCATTTTAAAGGGGTTCAATTGAAGTTACGAATTCACACGTACGTTTACGAACCGCTTTTACGATTTTCGCGATTTCTCCTAAACCGTAAATCCGAATGCTACGATTCTTTCGCCAAATTAATCTATGAATCAAGATCTAACATATCATGGCAGTAGTGAACAAGGTCAGTAGGGTTTGGGGTTCGAAAGTTATGCACAAAACATGGTAATGTAAAATCGGGCATTATAACGGCTATGTTTACACGTTTTCCAAAAACGTTCACATCACCGTGAATCAAACCAACACCACATCAACCACTTCTACACATGATATTCATCTAAACAAGCTCAAGAACACCTCCTTACAACCATCACATGATTCATGGCTCAAATAACAATAATAACAACAACTAATCCATGAATCTAAACTTATAACATCATAACATCCACTAATCATCAAAACAAAGTCAAGAACACAACATGGTTACTATTCACCTGATTGTAAAACATTAAAAACGAGTATGGGAATCAAGGAGGTGAGGAGAGTGGTTACCCTATATGCGTAGAGCTTCTCGAGGGCTTCGATTTGACTGGTAGAACGCGCGAAACGGCTAAGGGAAACTCAAGATACAAGCATTTCATCTTCCTCCTTTTCCATTTGTATTTCCCCTCGGGTTTCTTGATCAAAAAATGGGGGAGAGCTTTTTGGATTTGGTTTATTGGATAAGATTTGATAAAGTGAAGTATTTGGAAGATATTTGTTTGTCAAAGTGCAAGTTAACCCCTCAAGTTTGCTAAAAATGCAAAGCTTCTTAAAGAAGCTTATCACATTGTTTTGGTTTCACATTGGTGCTTCTTTGTTTCAATACTTGCACTAATAAGATATTATCTTCATAAAGCCACTTTATTAAAGTGCTTAGGTCATGCCTTACCTCATCATCAAGTGGCCAAGTGGTGTGTTTAAGAAGATAGGATGATGGAAGCTTCCTAACTTACTTAGTTAGCTTCTAATGATGCTTGTTCCTTTGTTCACCGACTTGATTTCTTTTGTGTCATTTTAATAAAATCAATATGCTACGACTTATATGTTGCACTTTATTGATCCAATGTGGTATAATACTTTAAATCAATATTATCTCCAATATTCCTCGTTTATCCCCTTTCTATTTCTTGTTCTCAGAAAATGTTCTCGAATTCTTTGCATTCTCTTTGCTCTAGGATTATATTCTCAATCCACTTTTCTTCTTATAATATATACCCTCCCTTGGACTCTTAATATACCATATCCTTAATCCATGATTCGTTCGCTTAAACGCTTAATCTCGTTGTAAAGTTTCAGCGGTTTCCAGAATGCTTGATTCACTATCTCAGGGATTTTCGTTCTAGATTCTCAATTCTTATTTCATAGAATTACAAAACATCCAATCCTTAATTCCTCAAATTTAATATCTCATTTCTTGAATATAATAATATATAATTCACTGCTCGGTCAAATATTGCACCAAAAATTAAAATAGGAATTTCTGAATTCCGATCGTCTCTGCATACACTTATTTCCTCCGTAGATCACAGATATGACTTCGAAATATCCATGCCACGCTCCGCACATAGGGTGGCATGAAAAGTTTTCCAACTTACAAATTCACTATTCATCCACCAAAAACACTATGCACGTATGGGAAACACTATGCACGTATGGGAAACACTATGCACTTCTCGTTTCTCCTTTCAGGGTTCATTAGCTCATCTCTGGACGATAGATTATTCCTATCTTATATTATCAATCCATTTCCACCATTCATATAATACACAAAACCCTGGAATCGTATTCATTGCAATACTTGTTCATACATACATTATGGTTACAATCAATACATTGCTTTACAATAAAAGTTTTAATTCTACCGAAATTTCGGGCTATTACAGTCTCCCCTCCTTAAAAGGATTACGTCCTCGGAATCAGTTTAGGAATTGCTGGGGACACTTCCTTCCCATTGCACTTTCTAATTTCCAAGTGGATTCTTCCACTTCTTGATTTTCTTCCAATTTCTCACTAGCTCTTGACAACCTTGTCTCTTAACACTCGCTCTTTTATATCCATGATTTTCCACAGGTTGTTCTTCGTACGTCAGGCTAAGTTATATATCTAGCTGCTCGTATCTTATCATATGCCGGGCATCTATAGTATGCTGACGTATTATTGACACACGAACCATGCTATGACCATTTTACAGGTTTGGGTAAGGCTGGCTCGTAGGCCACCTTCCTGACACGTTTAAATTCTAAGATGGCCCAATGAACCTCGGGCTCACTTCCTTTCATTACCAGTCTTGTTAATTCCTTCCACGAGGATACCTTTTTCACCTCACAATCTTCGAACCTCATATTTTCTATCTTGTTTGCACAGAAATGCATCAACATACACTTGCTTGTCATTTATCAACATGCCATTTAGCCTATCAATGGCATTCTCTCGAACCTTTATACAGTTTGGTGCCGTCTCGGGGCATATAATATCTCAAACTACGGGTTCCGTGAAAAGTCTCATCCTTTAATTCCTGATCATTTGGAATCCATCTTTTTCTCAGTTTGACTAAGGGTATTGGCCACCACCTGGGCCTCCCCTGGATGGTAGTGTACCTCATTGTCATAATCCTCTATTAATTCTAGCTATTTCCCAATTCCATTGTATAAATGTCAACTCTCTTGTCGACGGGGTACTCCGTATTGAAACTAGTTCGAGTATTCTAGCAGTCGATTCGAGTAACTCTTTCCATCCAGTAACGAGCTTGTCGGCCATCGCTATTTTGGCTTTGCTATCTCATTGTTATCTACTATCAACCCCCGGTGTTCCAGCCAAACTATCTCCTGTATTTAATCATTCTATATTACCTCATCTCTCCTCTCTCTGAAAGAAAGGCGAGTGTCCTGGGGGGTTCATTTGCGGGGAATGTTGTCTGGCTCGAGGACTTTTAATTCTTTTATCACAAATCATAATCTTCATATACACATAAGTACACATATTTTTGTACCTGATAGATCTGAAAGTCGATCATGTTTGATCCTTTTTGATTCCACACCTTTTCTTCATATGTACCACGTTTCGATATACTTGGGGTGAAAACTATCGTGGCTAACGCATAGCCAATTCATTAAATTCCATAGAAAGTTGTGGGGGCATTAGTCAATCCAAAATGTCCCTACTGGAAACTTGGAGTGTCTATACCCAATACGAATCGCAGTCTGGGTATATCCTTGAATTTACTCCCAACTGGTGATGTCCAATTCTTAAATAAGTTTGGAGATACACAACGCCTTCCAACCGATCCAACGACCATCTATAAGAGGGTACCTATTCTCAATGTTGACTCGCTCGACTTTTTGAGGTTCGGTGCACAATTTGGTGCTAGCATCTTTCTCTCTCACGACAACACCGGGGCTCTCCCCGGTGACACACTGGGTCTTATCATATTCTCGCCCAACAATTCTTGTAACTGAGTTGCTAATTCCTCCGTTCCCAGGAGACGCGACACTATACCTTGAATGCTCGGTATTCATTCTCGTATCATCCAAACAAATACTGGGTAGCTTTATTAAAACCTTGTACAACCTCCCAAAATCATTATCATTTCCTTTGTACTTGGTGTCTCCTTTCTAAGCGTCAACTATACGGCTAATCAAGCCTCATATTTCTGGTATCATAATTCCTCAATCTGAACTATATTCCAAAATCTCCAAATTCATCTTTATCCTTTAATTATTTCCTTTATAATCAATTCCGGCTCTATTGGGTGTCCACCAATCCATCCTTATTATAATATCATATTTCCCTCAAGCTTGAAAAAAAAAATCACTTCTATTAAAAGTGTCATCCTCATATTTCTAGTTTACAATCTGGACGTACCAATTTTACGGAAAAATTCTCTCGATCGGGTGGTAATCTGCGTAGATTCTCTGGAATACCTTCTCAAACTCCTCAATCACTGGGATTTATTGTTGGCTAAGTGCTTTTCTCTTGGTATCAACCACAGAAGCTAGATAAGCCATATATCCATCCCATAAAACTTGTTTGCTCGCATTCTCATAATGAACTTCGTAATTTGTTTCTGTCCCTAAAGGACTACTCCCCCTTTTTGGAAAATCATTATTTCCTTCCAACATCATCACGCGATCCTGGATTCATTGTTTCAACTCTAGTTGAAATCTACGGGTTCTCTTCTGTTCCGTGTCCACAATTTCGGAACAATTCTCTACAACTCGGAATTCTTGGCCTCATACTCTACCATAATCATGGTTTCTTGTTTCAACTTTAATAACTTTTTATTTCCATCTGGATCTTCATATATTTTTGAAAACATTTTTCTAGAAACAGCAAACTGGATTTCTCCCAAGTCACAAAACCCTTTACCTCTAGATTCGTCTTAGATTTCCACCAGTGATTCGCCTCTCCCTCCAGGAGATAGGCGGCGACCACCGTTTCCAGCTTTTCTGCAATACTCAGTATCACAATTGATTCCTTCATCTCTTTAAACTAAGCTCTGACCTCCACTGGGTCAGTGGTTCCATGAAATTATGTGGGTTCTAACTGACTCCACTACCATTGGAGTTTCACAACACATTGCTATTCCTTTAACATATATCGATTGGCCAACTTTCCACTATCATATATCCTTGAGAGAAAACACACACTAAATTCATTGACATGTCACCGATATTCTATTCATCTTAGGGATCTGCTCTTGTCATTGACTACTTCGTGGCGAATCTAATTCTTCTCAGCGAAGTTTGGCTTAGTCGGCCCGGTTGGCCTCCCCTTGAGATTCAATAAAGATGACAATAATTATGGAGCTTCGAAAGGATAGCTCCCACATCAAAGGAAACATCATCCATTGGTGATCACAAGGTTATGAGGTTTAAGGTAACCTTATTTGAAATGAAAGAATTTACTGAGAGATCAATATGATCATAAGAACTCAATGTTGCATGTCTTAATTAAGACATTACTAAAGGTAATTAGCCTTCTTGTATTTCACAACTTACAAGTGATGGCGTCCCATCAGACTTCTATCACACAGATAGATGGTCCTTGTGGCCCCTATAACTATAGGGTTGTTCGACTCAGTGGAAATTGATAAGTATGAAAGAAATTCAAAGTCAAGTTAATAATTATCATCATTTGACAAATAAATTCTCAATGGACACCTTGGATAAAATAAACAGGTTCCAAGGGTGCGATTTTTCAAAGAAAGATAGCCAGTAAGATACTGGTACTCAACAAACAAATGGTGCTTATGTCACCATAGGATTATTCACCATTAAAAAGTGAAAGCTTGAATAACATCATTCACCAGGGCTTTGAAAACCTGAAATTAGGTATCGTGATGGCCTCTGGTACATTTGAAACTAAATGTGGATTAGCACAAGTGTTATAAAATAACTTTGAAGAGGGACTATCCCCTTTATCAAAATTCTCTCTTGGAGAGATGTCAAGATAGACCATGGATTAGGAATAATCAACGTAATTTGCAACTGGGGAGGGTACTGCCACGGTTTCTACGGATGCCTTTTATGTCGACTCCTCTATTGGGTAATCGTCCGATTCTGAAGCTTTTCTTCTCCCTACACACCCTAAGGTGTTTGATACTTACGTTATTGCTGACTCATAATAATCGCTACGTATTCAACCATTGACATTTGCAATCGTAGGGAGTTCTATTCGATTAGGCGCAAGCATCGCAAGCTAGCGTTCTATTTTATAAGAAGACTTCGATAGTGTTGTCACCTATAGTAACAATGAATTCCACATGTTGAACCAGCGGTATTCCGGAAGATCGTTTAGAAACTGCAGTCTTCAACCCGATTATTATTATAACCGTCCTTATACCACATTTTCCTTCTCCTCGTATCACTCCTGGGTATTACCTAAGCGTACCCCTGGCAGCATTGCAACCTTTTCATTTAAGTCAATCCCAGACTTCCTTAGTCCGTCTTGATTCTTGAAATATATCTCGTCTTAGTGCATTTGTGTTACAATATCATTATACATAGTACGTACCTATACCATCTCGTTTGACGTAGCAAAATTCCTTAGTACCGTAGTAAACACCATCCTTGGTGGAATCGCTTATCGTGGGGAATTAAACTCCATAGATAAGGTAATGTCTCTTCGGGTCAAGGTAACTAAGTACCCTTAATCATACACGAAGTTTGAACGTCTCAGTTCTTACGTATGCTGCCTCCCTAGGGCAACTGCAACAGATTACGAGTAACAGGCCTCGTTCAAGTCGAATCAATCCACTGGTATTGGCTATACTGCCTCTACCTCTTCTGCTTTTGGAGACTCTACTCCATTCCCTTCATCATATCTCTTGATGAATCATAATCGATTCTAAGTTCTTATCTCGTCACTTATTTGATCTCTGAGGATTCATCCGGTCCTATCATAAGACCTCAAGTTGCATACTACATCTTTATCAATCGACACGTTCTCTACAAGTTTCTTTCATTGGCCCATCCTAGGGTCTTCTCTAGATCCTCCTATGGGTATCCCTTTATCGGGTCTCCGTCCATATCAAGGAGCGCATCATCAAATGTGTATTCGAAAGCCTCGGGATCTGGTCTCTCAGAATCCCATCCATCTACAACTCATATGAGTCGAGGTTACTAACCATGAAGTCCTAAACATGGTTTCCAGAAAGAAGTCCCCTCTTGGGCTTCATATCCAACAGTCAGGGTCATGTCTGCTAACCCTACTACGAACTCTACTTGAGCTCTAGTTGTTCTTATCAATCTTAAGGGTATTGTAAGACTCAATCTCCTATCGTTTCTGAGGACTGTAACCTAAGTCTCTGATACCATTTCTGTAACAGCCCCAAATCCGGGGTCTGGGATTTAGAGTAGTCACGATCCATTTAATCCTTGCCTTACCTGTATTACTCACAATGTACACAATTCAACTGTTTATGACCCCACAATATATATCTCACACACACACACACACACACACAGGTTAGAGTCTCAGAAACGACACCATAAAACAACTGCGGAATAATATCTTTTATTACAATACCCAACTATCTTTTGAATCTATTGTTGATACAATTTCTAAGTAATGGTACATTTACAACTCAGACTGCTGATGTCTACACTCTACTCATACCATTCCTATCTACTCATGATATGAATCCAACAAGCTGCATCCTGATCCAACTGATTCTTACTATCTCCGGGATCACTGGTGCCCTTGACATCCTGCTCCGCTGCTCTATAATATATATAAAACAATAGCAAGAGTGAGCAAATAGCTCAGCAAGGTAATGAAAGCATGGCATAACTCTGCCTATGGCTTAACCCAGAATAAAGCGGGTATAAGACAATATATGTCAAAATATCTCTTTACCGAAAGTATTTCCTCATCGGAATATATTCCAAAAATAGTACTATTGTAGTACTCCAATATTGTTTCAAAATATCTCTGCAAACTTTTATTGTACTTCTGAACCGAGTTCTAGTACATTATAAAAGGATGAGGTTTCAGAGTAAACAAATATAACCTTTTTGTAGAAAAGAAATATCTGCTATATAAGTATAAGCAGAGTATCAACCTATAACTTAAAAGAGGAAGTTATAAGGTGATTCAATATAAACAACCCCTTACCATAACCCCTGTTATGTAAGGTAACCACAGAGTCATATAATAAAAGATGAAGTGACAAGGTGATTCAATATAACCTTTTTAAACACTTTTCAACCCTGCAAACACTTATCGGTCACCCAGTCGTAGCTTTCTGATCGGGGTGCTCTCGATAATGTTGCAGAAAATATCCAAATTGGATGATGAACTATCACTGGAGTATTCTCCGCGCCAATGTCCCGACCATCGATGATCAGTCGCGGTCGTACAAAGAATATTTCAATTTACTACCGGTAGAAGGAAGGACCGACGGATTTACTTGTCTACCGCCATTTGGAGCTCCCCTGGCCAACTGTGGGCCAATGATGGGCCGGCGCTACTCGACCTCTTACACAACTCCAAGTTCGAATAGAATCCATGACTCTGAAACGTAAAGCTCGTTCTCCTTCCCCCAAGTGTAGTACTTGTTGACTGGGCTTCACAAAGAAGCCGTGTCGGGTTGGAAAGGAGAATTTCACCAATATTTCCCAAGCTATTGCTTGTTAATGGATATTAACTTGTTCCATCAATCTTACCCCTCGAGTGTTGAGGAAGTAACAAATCTCTTTTGGACTCGAAGCATCTGAGATGTGAATAGAAAGGATGTTCTTTGAAAGTTAATGACCGGGGAGTCAAATACAAATAACAGCTTCCAAGTAGGGTTCCCTATGTTTTGAAAGTTTGAGCGAACATTTAAATCCCTTTAGAAGGTAGATTTAAATGGAAAATAGTATCTGGGAACCACTTCCTTGATAAAATAATTATCAATAGGACTCAGAAATATTCTTTATAATTATTAAAGGTCAAAGAATATTTTTAAATAAGATAAATCATTTTTAAAACTAATTAAAAGTATTTAATAAATATTCGAAGAATATTTATTAAATAAATAAGTATTTACTAAATAAATAACCTTTAAATGAATATTTGAAAATAATATTCATTAAATAAATAGTATTTAAGTGAATATTCAAAAGTAATATTCACTTAATAATTAGTCCTCAAATGAATATTTGAAAATAATATTCATTAATTAAATAAACGCTAAATGAATATTCGAAATAATATTCATTAAGTAAATAGTATTTAAGTGAATATTCAAAAATAATATTCACTTAATAATTAATCCTCAAACGAATATTCGAAAATAATATTCCTTAAATAAATAATCATTAACTTAATAAATAATCTTTAAATGAATATTCAAAAATAATATTCATTTAATATATAACCATTGAATAATATCTATTCACTATCTTTATCAGAAAATAACATTCAAGATATACCAAAATATCTCGACTCCCGGTCTATAGATGAAGAATAAGAATCATACGCCCGATACTAAGGGCACTTATAAAACCTGGGTTATAACTGATATCCCATATCTAGCTTATAAGCCAATAGCCAATTATATTTCCAAGTAATAAATACTTTCTGGAGGTATAATAATGATTATTAATAATAATGCTCAAGATGAATAGTACTCTGTCGCTGGAATCCCTCCGGGTTTCCACGACTATCTCTATATCTCAAAATACCGACTCCCGGTCTAGAGTCGAAATAATAAATATGCTCTTATCTATAGAGCCACAAGGTACACCGGTTTGTATATACTTTATCTCAAAGTTCGTATATAGGCCGAAAGTCAAACTTACACAATAAGTATATATCGCAAAACTATGCAATTATAAGCATGGCAAAAGCAGTATTATAATTAATACTTTAAAGTATCAAAATAGGAAACTTGCCTGATGCTTGAGAAGTGGTAGGGGTTCGCGACAATGTCGGACAATCTAGATAAAGTCAAAGAAAAACGTACGATTAATCCCCTAGATAATCCATTTATAATCCAATGCTTATACACGTAAGCAAATCACAACCAAGGCATTACTAGCTCGCTTTAGGCTCATAATAAGTCCATGTTAATCGACAAATACTTAAGTCGATGATTTGCTTTAAGAATCGGATCTCGTTTACCCGTTTTACCAAGTGGTTTTCAAAGTTAGAATCAAGTGCTCCCCTAAGGGGTTCCTTTGCACTTAACCTTGATTCGAACATTTTTATAAAATCCAAAAATAATATTTTTGACATGAGGTCTTCTCTCATATCTTCATTATGACCTCTAGTATTTAATTATCAAGATTCGCAACCGAATATCTCATTTTAAAGGGGTTCAATTGAAGTTACGAATTCACACGTACGTTTACGAACCGCTTTTACGATTTTCACGATTTCTCCTAAACCGTAAATCCGAATGCTACGATTCTTTCGCCAAATTAATCTATGAATCAAGATCTAACATATCATGGCAGTAGTGAACAAGGTCAGTAGGGTTTGGGGTTCGAAAGTTATGCACAAAACATGGTAATGTAAAATCGGGCATTATAACGGCTATGTTTACACGTTTTCCAAAAACGTTCACATCACCGTGAATCAAACCAACACCACATCAACCACTTCTACACATGATATTCATCTAAACAAGCTCAAGAACACCTCCTTACAACCATCACATGATTCATGGCTCAAATAACAATAATAACAACAACTAATCCATGAATCTAAACTTATAACATCATAACATCCACTAATCATCAAAACAAAGTCAAGAACACAACATGGTTACTATTCACCTGATTGTAAAACATTAAAAACGAGTATGGGAATCAAGGAGGTGAGGAGAGTGGTTACCCTATATGCGTAGAGCTTCTCGAGGGCTTCGATTTGACTGGTAGAACGCGCGAAACGGCTAAGGGAAACTCAAGATACAAGCATTTCATCTTCCTCCTTTTCCATTTGTATTTCCCCTCGGGTTTCTTGATCAAAAAATGGGGGAGAGCTTTTTGGATTTGGTTTATTGGATAAGATTTGATAAAGTGAAGTATTTGGAAGATATTTGTTTGTCAAAGTGCAAGTTAACCCCTCAAGTTTGCTAAAAATGCAAAGCTTCTTAAAGAAGCTTATCACATTGTTTTGGTTTCACATTGGTGCTTCTTTGTTTCAATACTTGCACTAATAAGATATTATCTTCATAAAGCCACTTTATTAAAGTGCTTAGGTCATGCCTTACCTCATCATCAAGTGGCCAAGTGGTGTGTTTAAGAAGATAGGATGATGGAAGCTTCCTAACTTACTTAGTTAGCTTCTAATGATGCTTGTTCCTTTGTTCACCGACTTGATTTCTTTTGTGTCATTTTAATAAAATCAATATGCTACGACTTATATGTTGCACTTTATTGATCCAATGTGGTATAATACTTTAAATCAATATTATCTCCAATATTCCTCGTTTATCCCCTTTCTATTTCTTGTTCTCAGAAAATGTTCTCGAATTCTTTGCATTCTCTTTGCTCTAGGATTATATTCTCAATCCACTTTTCTTCTTATAATATATACCCTCCCTTGGACTCTTAATATACCATATCCTTAATCCATGATTCGTTCGCTTAAACGCTTAATCTCGTTGTAAAGTTTCAGCGGTTTCCAAAATGCTTGATTCACTATCTCAGGGATTTTCGTTCTAGATTCTCAATTCTTATTTCATAGAATTACAAAACATCCAATCCTTAATTCCTCAAATTTAATATCTCATTTCTTGAATATAATAATATATAATTCACTGCTCGGTCAAATATTGCACCAAAAATTAAAATAGGAATTTCTGAATTCCGATCGTCTCTGCATACACTTATTTCCTCCGTAGATCACAGATATGACTTCGAAATATCCATGCCACGCTCCGCACATAGGGTGGCATGAAAAGTTTTCCAACTTACAAATTCACTATTCATCCACCAAAAACACTATGCACGTATGGGAAACACTATGCACGTATGGGAAACACTATGCACTTCTCGTTTCTCCTTTCAGGGTTCATTAGCTCATCTCTGGACGATAGATTATTCCTATCTTATATTATCAATCCATTTCCACCATTCATATAATACACAAAACCCTGGAATCGTATTCATTGCAATACTTGTTCATACATACATTATGGTTACAATCAATACATTGCTTTACAATAAAAGTTTTAATTCTACCGAAATTTCGGGCTATTACAAAAATTCTCTTTTTCTGTATTTAAGAAGGAATCACAGATTTTGTACCAAATCTTGCTTCAACATTAGGAATAAAATGGTTAATGAACAATTTCATAAACCTATGATAATAAACCATAGTCCTAGTTTAATTTCTTGAATCTAGCTTAATACTTATCTGATTAAGAATGATGTTCCCAATGTTAATTACTCTGTCATAAAGCAAACTATACCCAATGTGTGAGGTAACAGCAGTAATTTGTTCAAATGAACTACATTTTCCAGTAAAGCATTTAGCTAATTGATCAAAGAAGAAAGACCACTCTTTTCGCAAAAAAAGGCTTCCTTAACTGGCTCATGTTATCTAAAGGTCCACTATAACCTAACTCAGACAACATATGTCTAACATCATCATCAGAAGGAACATTAGCATAATTCATAAAAACAGGTAAGTGAAGTACTGAATTAACCACTGATTCAGTAATATCAAATGAGTCTTGTCCAAAATTTAGAACAATTTTACCTGGTTGATCCTGAACAGAATCAACTACTTTTGCATACTTCCAAGCTTATGAAACAGCATCTTGATTGATTTGTGGAGTTGTTGTCAATGCATAGCCTAGTGGTCCATTGGCTAAGAAATCCATGATTGGATGAAAATCCACAAAAACCCCTTTCTTGTTTGTGATTGCTGCCACATGCATTCGTCATAAAATCGAAGTCACCAAACTTGAAAGCTACTGACTTTGAAAGTTTTCTTTGGGATGCCATTGATTATAATCTGTGAGAGACTTAAGAAATCTTGAAAATGATTAGTGATTTTGAGAACTCGAGTAAAATTTCTCCTCAGAAATTCTGAAAATAATGTAAGAAATAAGCTACAAGAGTCTCAAAATAAAATTATATTCAAAAATCCTTCAGACCCACTAATCCACGTTTACACGTAAATTGACAGATGTCAGTTCCTGAAAAATCAATCACCCGTGATTTTTGGAAAATTAAATCCAAAATTGATTTTTAAATAAGTAAATCAGGGTATGATACTGAAATTCAATACTGATCCTGATATGATCTCCTCATCCTGATAACCATGAATCCTAATATGATTATCTTTTATTTCCTGATCAGCATTGTTTTGATTCTAGAGACTTGTAATGATGGAGTTGAATATATGGCACACTTTTTCTGGAAAAGTAAACACCAATAAACCAAGCAAATATTAATTAGTAAAACTAATTAACCTCGGAAATATGAGAAGTCCAGTCATGCGCATTAATGACATAGCTGCCTTGAAACTCTTCAAGTGACTGTCCAGCTTCTCACGTTTCTCTATATAACCTGGTGTTCCATGCTCTTCACTCTATTCATACCCACAAAAAAAAACTCTTTCAAAACACAATGGACTTCAATCCAGATCATATGAACCCAAACTTTCGATTTCTTTCTCCAGCAGAGTTTAACGCCCTTGATAATGAGGAGCAGTTAAACTATTTCTTTGAGGAGATGACCTTCCTCATTGAATTAGACATGGCTGGAATAAATCCAAATAATGTTCAAAACCCTCCGGTTGAAAACCCTCTGGTTGAACATAATCTCCCTCTTGAACTTGCAGAAGATGAAAATAATAATGAAGAAGCAGAGGAGGAGGATTTTGATGGAGATGCAAGGCCTCCTGCTCCTACTTGCAAAGTTCAGGCGGGAAAGAGAAAAAGGAATGATGATTTTGACCCTTTATCTGGAGGATGTCGAATCTTTGTACCTTTTCTTGTTCTGCTTGCTCATTAAATGTGGGACCAAGATGCCAAGTCACCATTGCTCCCTTTGAAATTGCCCAGAGAAGGAATTCAAGAGCAGATGGTTGATCTTACATCTTCCCCAAAAGGCTTATGGAATGCTCTCTGAATTGATCGTGTAAGATTCTTGGAAGAGACAAGTCCAAGTAGCCACAACTTTAGACAAGAACAATGTTAGCAGTAGATATTTAGACAAAGAAAATGTTTGTATTTCCATTTCATGTATGTAATCCTTTTTTATTAATGAAAATGCAAAATTTTCTTTTATCTACTTGTCTTAAAATTTTAGCAAGCATGTGATTTGATATAAATTGATAGTATGCATGAGATGAAAACAAATAAGTATATATCTAATAATTATCAGAACTTAAACTACTGTAACCATTTAGTTTCAGGATTTGAGATACTTCGAAATCCTGATACTGACATGACAATTCTGATGATGTCAGCATACTTATTAGTAGTCCTGATCCTGATGATCACTAAGAATCTATCATACTTCAATTTATCAAGGTAAAGTGTTATCAGCTAAAAGAATAAACTTTAAGGTAAAGATTCTGACACAATTATCAAGTCTATAAGCTATAACAACATACCTGGCTACTTATGCAGATTTACAGATCTAGAAATTTAACATTCCTAACTCACTTACCAACCTAATGAAGGTAGCCTCATCAAGTGGTTTAGTTAAAATATCTGCAATTTGTTTGTCGGTAGGAACAAAATGAAGTTCCACAATACCATTCTCAATATGTTCTCTAATAAAATGACACATGACATCAATGTGCTTAGTCCTTGAATGTTGAATTGGATTTTCCAGCAATTTTGATAGCACTAGTATTATCACAAAACATAGGAATATTACTAAGTGTCATACCATAATCCATCAACTATTTTCTGATCCAAAGGAGTTGTGCACAACAACTGCCTGCTGCTATATACTCAGCTTCTGCAGTTGAGGTTGAAACTGATTATTGCTTCTTGCTGGTCCAAGAAACCAATCTGTTTCCTAAGAATTGGTATGTACCTGTAGTGCTTTTCCCGTCTATTTTACACCGTGCATAATCAGAGTCATGCTCTTGGTGCCTGCTTTAGTCCATAAAGTGCCTTGTCCAGCTTGTAGACATGATTTGGAAACTTATGATCAACAAAGCCAGGTGGTTTCTCCACATAGACTTCCTCATCAAGTTTGCCATTCAGAAAGGCACTCTTTATATTCATCTGATACACTTTGAATTTTGAATGAGCAGCAAATGCAAGAAACATTTTGATTGCCTCCAATCTTGCAACAGGTGCAAAGGTCTCATCATAGTCAATTCCTTCTTCTTGAGAGTATCCCTTGGCTACCAGTCTTTCCTTATTTCTTACAAATGTACCAGATTCATCTAGCTTGTTTCTGAAAACCCACTTTGCACCAACAATTGATGTATCTTTTGGTCTTGGTACTAGTTTCCAGACTTTGTTCCTCTTAAACTCATTAAGTTCTTCCTGCATTGCAATTACCCAATCAGGATCCTGTAAGGCTTCTTCTACCTTCTTAGGTTCATTCTTTGAGAGAAAACAGCTATACAAGCATTCATCTTGAATTGCTCTTCTAGTTCGAACACCACTGGTTGGATCACCAATTATCAAATCTTCAGTATGATCCTTTGTCCATTTTCTAACATGTGGAATATTTCTCCTGCTAGACTCTCCCCTTAAGTTAGTGGTTTCTCATGTACAAGAGTGTTCATTGCCTTCAAAAGCCCCCCCCCCCCTAACTCAGTAGAATCAATAGACTTCTTACTGCTGCTAGTACTAGAATTTTCTTCATCAACTCCTGATGGATTTCTATCAGATCCTGATGAGTTAGTCTCTGACTGAGTAGACTCTGAATGATTGATCTGCTCCTGACTAGTACTTTGATCTTCTTGTTTATTTTGCTCCCCCTCAAAAATAACATTCATGTTTGGAGCAATAAAGTTTTCTGATCGAGAGCTTTCATCTTCACTTGAGTGTATCTCAGAATCCATAAGATTTTCAAATTCCAATTTGTCATGACTTTCTTCAGTTGGCAGATTGCCAAATCTTCTATCATCAAATGCAACATGAATTGATTCCATAACAATTTGAGTTCTGAGATTGTGCACTTTGAATGCTTTTGATGTTGAATATCCTAGAAAGATTGCTTCATCTGATTTTGCATCAAATTTGCCTAGCTGCTCTGGATGAACTTTCTGGACATATCATTTGCATCCAAAAATGTGAAAGTGTTTCACACTTGGCTTCTTTCCTTTAATCATCTCATAAGGAGTTTTACCATGATTGTTTACCAAAGTAGAATTTTGAATGAAACATGTAGTGTTAACAGCTTCTACCCAAAAGTAGGTTGGAAACTTTGCATCTGTAAGCATAGTTCTTGCTGCCTCTATGAGAGTTTTGTTCTTTCTTTCCACTACACCATTCTGTTGAGGTGTCCCAGGTGCAGAGAATTGTTGAGAAATCCCCTTGTCTGCACAATACTCCTCCATGACTGAATTCTTGAATTCAGTACCATTGTCACTCCTAAGTATCTTGACTTTATACTTAGAGCTGTTTTGAATATTCTTGATGAGCTCAATGATCTGTTGAGGAGTTTCATCTTTCTTGTGGATAAAGAACACCCATGTAAACCTTGTGTAATCATCTACTATTACAAGAGCATATTTCTTCTTAGTGATTGACATGATATTTACTGGACCAAACAAATCAAGATGCAACATGTGGAATGGTTCAGTAATTGAGTTCTCTATCTTGCTCTTGAAAGTAGTTTTTCTCTGTTTACCAAGCTGACAAGCTTCACAAAGTCCATCTTGCACAAAATTCACCTGAGGTAGGCCTCTCACCAGATTGTTCTTAACCAGATGATTAAGATTCTTGAAGTTGAGATGTGAGAGTTTCTTGTGTCATTTCCAGCTTTCTTCATTTGATGCTTTATTGTAAAGACATCTAACAATTCCAATATTTGAATCACCCAAGCTGGCTTCATAGATGTTACCCTGTCTTTGACCAGTTAAAACAATGTCTCCAATCTGCATATTCATGATTTTGCATCCTTCACTGTCAAAGATAGATTGGTAACCCTTATCACCCAGTTGACTTATGCTTAAAAGAGTATGTTTCAAGCCTTCAACTAGTGCTACATTTTCAATGATGACATTCCCAAGAATTATTGAGCCATATCCCAGAGTTTTTCCTTTGTTGCCATCTCCAAAAGATATTACTGGGCCAACTTTTCTCTCAAACTTTGTAAGCAGGGCTTTCTTTCCAGTCATATGTCCAGAGCATCCACTATCCAAGATAATTGAATGCATCTTTCCTGTGCCCTGCAAACAACAAGTAACTAGTTAGAAATTTTTGGGACCCAACATAAATTGGGTCCTTTCTTACTAGACTTAGAAACAACAGGTTTAACAGATTTATTCTTTAAGCTACCTGTTTCAGAGTCTACCTTAGACCTCTGTTATAAAAAGCGGCGATTAATCAGGATTAATCACCGATTAATCGCTGTTCGGTAGCTCACCGAATGGATTTTTAGAAAATCGGGTTAAAATTTGTTTTTTTTAAAATCGGTCAATAAACGGAAAAAATTGTTCAAAAAATCGGTTAATTCGGTGAAAAATCGGTGAAGTTCAGTCAAAATTTTTAAAAAATGTAAAAGTTTTTTTTTTTGGAAATGGAAAAAAATGTAAAAGTTGAAACTCATGAAAAATTAGAATTAAAAATATAAATGTCTAAAATATTTATAAATTTCAAGAAATATTTATTTAATTTTTATATTTTATATATTTAAAATAATTATATATAAAAAATAATATTAAACTGATTCCGATTTATAGTCCGATTAATCATTCCGATTAATCATTCCGATTAATCCCCAATTATCCAATTAATCCATGTTCCGTGCCTCCGCCGATTAGTTCTGAATCCCGTTTTTTATAACACTGCCTTAGACTTTGACTTCACAAACTGCTTCTGACTAGGAGTTTCAGATTTTAATGCATAATAGTCATAATACAGTTCATGATATTCACTACACATGTAAATAGAATGGAATAAACTACCACAGTGATAACAAGGATCTCGTGGTTGGTATTAAATTTTCTGAGTCTTAGGGAATCTGGACTCGGTTTTCCAAGAAGGTTTATGATTACAGTCTAGGGCTAAATGATTATGATTTCCACACTTAAAAACATTTCTTCCTAGGTGCATCAGGTACATTCTTGTAATTGTTTTCCTTGTTTATACCTTCTTTTCCATTCATATTTCTCTTCACCTTATCAGACTCTGAGCAGCTTTCTAACTTCTTTTTCAATTATGATTTAGACAGAAAGCCTATGTTGACATTCTTAGGTTAATCTAGGCCACTCTTATCTTCTAAGTTGTAGTTAACCCTTGTATGCACAACAGGAGTACCATTAGAATCAACAAACTTAACATGATTAGGTTCAGGAATCTTATTTTTACCTAAAAATTTAGACGTGCTAGCTTCTTTACTAACAATGACATCACTGTTAATCTTATCAAAACCTAAGCCATTGACTTTACCTAGTATCTGTCTATCACAAATATCCTGAGTCTTTTGTGAAGAGTTATTCCATGATTTTATGTGATCTCTCTCTCTTCCTCTAGTTCTTTCTAACAAAGTCATAAGCCTCAAGAATTACACCATAATTATAATTGGCCGTCTCAGAATCTAACTTGTACTGATCCATTTGAACTAACTCAGATTCTAGAAAGTTATTTCTACCAACTAATTCATCATTCTTAAGTTTAAGCTCATCTCTTTCACAATTAAGAATTCTGAAATTAGTCATAAGATTTTTAAACTCAGCATTGATAGATCCAATCTCATCAGAATCTAAGCTATCAAATAAATCAAGAGAGTGAATTGATACCTTGACAAAAGATGAAGAAGACTTATTTGGAGATCCAGGTTTGTCTGAAGCATTTGCCATCAAAGCAATGTTGTCATAATCCAATTCATCTTCAGAGTCACTAGAATCTACCCAATCCTTCTGTGTGATCATGAGTGCCTTTCCCTTTCCAGAATTCCTAGGCTTTTGCACTCACTGGCAAAGTGTCCAAGCTCACTGCAATTGAAGCACTTAATATTTGCTTTGTCAAGCTTGATGATTGTACCCTTGCCTTTGTCACCCTTATTCAATTCATCTTTTTGAAAAGGTCTTTTGCTAAATCTTCTCCTGTTAAATCTTCCCTTTTTAAAAGCTTTAGCAAAAATGGCAAATAATTCATGCATATCAGTTTCAGAATCATTGTCTTCAGAGTCTATATCAGTAGTCACTGACTCGGAATTGTCTTTGCTTTTCTTCTTCCTTGAAATCTTCACAGCAGGCTCATCCAACTATTTTTCTGGAAGCTTCTCCCATTCAGTTTGAGCAATAAGTACAACAGTCTTGATTTTCCCTTCACTTCTGCTCTTCTTCTGTTGCCTATCAAGTTCATAAGCCCTCAATTTTCCATAAACTGCCTCTAATGATAGCTTATCCAAATCATTAGCTTCCTCTATAGCAAATATCTTTTTACCATAGAAATCAGGCAGAGCTTTCATGAACTTTGCATTCATATCCTCCAAGTCATAAAGTTTGTCGTGCATGGCCATCTCATTGATGAGTTTTGTAAACCTATCAAAGGTATCTGTAAGTGACTCACCAGACTTGGCTTCGAAGTACTCATATTGCTGAATAAGAAGTGCCCTCATATTCTTCCTAACAGGTTTTGTTCCTTCACAATGAACCTTAAGATTGTCCCATATCTCCTTAGTAGTCTTACAAGAGAGAACATAGTTTATGAGAACAGAATCAAGACTGTTGAACAATATGTTGCTCACTTTAGCATCTTTAAGAACATTCTCCTTGTCCTTATCAGACCACTCGGATCTAGGTTTTCTCCAGTATACTCCTTGACGACTTTTCCATCAGTTCCTGTTGTTTGAGGATACAGCTTTGTTGGAACAAATGGTCCATCTCTTATCCTATCAAGATAATCATGGTTAGTTGCCTCGAGGTGATGCAACATCTTGACTTCCCAGTGCGTATACTCGTTCCTCTTGAGAATAGGGATCTTCGTATTACCATCTTTGTAACCAGACATGATTGTAGATCTTTTGATTAACCTTAATCAAATCAGGCTCTGATACCAATTGTTATTCCTGGATATACTTGTAGAAGGGGGGTTGAATACAAGTATAAACAATCTTATCCGATTTTCGATTAAGCAAGTACAACAAAGACAATCGAATGAATCAAACTTGTTTGTATTAATAAGATCTAATACAAACTCTACCAAGGGTGTACAATACCAATGACAGCTGCTTACAATATAAATCCCTCTCTCTCTCTCTTCTCTACGAACTTTTACACACTTGAGAATTCGTACATTCGTACTTTTACAATGATAATGAGAGAGTATTTATAATGCTACCTATCAACTAATAACAGAAAGAAATAATCAATTCATAGTAGGATTCTGTCTTCTAGTTGATAGTTTCCTCCAATATCTCAATCATTTTCCTTCATGCATACTTCTTGCCATTATTAAAATAACCAATCCTAAAAGATAGCGCTTTCCAGTTTCCCGCAGCATCCATAATGACATCATCAGTAGTAAGACTGATATCAGGATCTTGTATTGCATCGGGACTTGAACATCCTATCAGGATTAGATCAGTATCAGGATTACATCGTCAATCCTGAAACATAGTCCTTGACACACTATTCTCCTAACTGAAGTTCTGCAGTTACTGACTAACATGTATATCCTATACAAAGTGCTAAATTCGTTATAAGATCAGGATATTACAAGAAGTATATGCAAATTCTATTCTCAACATCACAACTCATGAATTATTCCTAACAAAAACACTCAAGCTTCTGGTGGGTGATCCCCCGGAACTCCGGGCTTTCGGGTCAGCAGAATGGTTACCCTCATATTCTTCCAACTCATGCTCTTCTTCCTGTTCTTCTTCAGATGGGACATAATCGGTTTTGTCCTCAACATCTTCTTCAGACTCCAAACCCAACCTTGTTGGAGTCATATCCTTCTTTTTCGACCTTGTCTTGTGCCTCTTACGCCATTTTTTTAATTTTTCAGAACTCTCCTCCAAATGGTCAATTCTTTCTTCCATATTAACCAAATGATCCAGAATATCCTTGTTGCTAACATCACCATTATCACCTTTATTTTGCCCACTACTACATTGAGATGGTGTCTTATTACTATCGGAATTATCACTCGCCATGTCTTCTCCAAACGATGATTTTTGAAAAGAAACCCCTCCTTCTAGTGCCAATTGTTGTGGGAGGAATTTGTCACAACTATGTGAAGGTTGTTGCTGGAATAGCGCTGATGAATACGGAATCGTCCAACTGCCCGAAAAGGCTTACAGTTAGAGATTTAAGGCTAGCCGCTCAGAAAGGCTCACGATTAGGGGTTACTGAAGAACACAAGATGATGTTCTTCAAAAGGATTAGACTGAATCTACGGTAATTAGAGCTCAAGGACCGTATGTTAGCCTGCCAAGAACCCTAATTATGATATGTAACACAAGAGTATACGTGCTCTATATTACTCAAGGTGTCAAAGTGTCTAAGAGATCCCGTAAATTGCCTATATACCACTATTTATAGTGGATCAAGCCCATATGTAGTTCTATTTGTGATATATTCGGTAGTTTATGATGAATTATTCCCTCTCAGGTGGGATAATGACTGTTATTTTTGATATTGATCGTGTATAATGTATATAATTCGGTTTCCCAGTTGTTTTAGGTATTTAGGATGTGCATCCTTGTATTTATCATGATTTTATGTGATTTATTCAAGTAAATATGACATATATCCTCTAACAACTGTATATATATCTACTGGCCTATAACCCGTGCGATGCACGACTTTCATAAATTTAAATAAAATTTATTTATATTTTAATAATTATATATCTCATTTATATTACTTAATATAACATTGTCATAATATATATTATTACATAATAATCGTATAATTATATGATATATTTTTCAAATTATGACTATATTTTGTCATAATAATATAAATATAAATGTAAGTATCGTATATACTTACATTCAAATTTTTGTTGATATTATCATATTTAAATTTATGATTCTATAATAATTCATAATGTAATATTTGGCTAAAATAGAATTTAATATTAATTTGTAACTGTGTGAAAATTTTATTTTTTATTATATAGTTTTAGTTTGTTTTCATTTTGATGTAAATTTGCTAATAATTATGTGATGTTAAAATTAATTAAATTGATTTTGAAAATATTTGGTTTCCAAGTAATTGAAAGAGTATAAAAAAGTTGGGTGCATGTGAAGAATTTTAATTAAAATAAAATTGAAAGAGTATGTAACTAAATATTAATTGTAGCATTTTTAGTAAAATATGTGATTTACTTTTTGTAAAACAAAATTTTATATGCATTTTAATTTATTTTTTGGAAGGTGTTAACAAATTATTATACCTTGTTTCACTTATAATATATAATTGAAAGATTGTGTAACTGAATATTAATTGGAATATTATCAAATAAAATATGTGGTTTACTTTTTGTAAAATAAAATTTTATATCATTTTACTTTATTTTTTGGAAGGTGTTAACAAATTTTTTGGAAGGTGTCAACCGACCGACCGACCAACCAATTATACGCTGTTTCGCTTATAATATAATTGAAAGAGTATGTAATTGAATATTAATTGGAGTATTATTATGTAAAATATGTGGTTTACTTTTTGTAAAATAAAATTTTATATGCATTTTTTTTAGAAGGTGTTAAATTTTTTTTGAAAGGTGTTAACCGACCGACCGATCAACCAATTATACCCTATTTCGCATATAATAGTATAGTATAGATTGATATAATTGAAAGAGTATGTAACTGAAAATTAATTGGAGTTATTATTAAGTAAAATATGTGGTTTACTTTTTGTTAAATAAAATTTTATATGCATTTTAATTTATTTTTTATTTTTTTGAAGGTGTTAACAAATTTTTCGGAACGTGTTAACTGACCGACCAATCAATTATACTATGTTTCAATTATAATAGTATAGTATAGATATTTGGTTTCCAAGTAATTGAAAGAGTATAAAAAAGTTGGGTGCGGGTGAAGAATTTTAATTCAAATATAATTGAAAGAGTAAGCAACTGAATATTAATTGGAGCATTATTAGTAAAATATGTGGTTTACTTTTTGTAAAATAAAATTTTATATGCATTTTAATTTATTTTTTATTTTTTGGAGGGTGTTAAAAAATTATTATACCTTGTTTCGCTTATAATATAATTGAAAAGCATGTATCTGAATATTAATTGGATTTTTATTAAAAAAAATATGTGGCTTATTTTTTGTAAAATAAAATTTTATATGCATTTTAATTTATTTTTTATTTTTTGGAAGGTGTTAATCGACCGACCAACCAACCAATTATACCATGTTTCGCTTAAAATAGTATAGTATAGATTTAGAAATGTAAAACGACTGTAAAGACGTGCTCCTAAAATGTAGGAGATATGCTTTATCTAAATTTGCGGCCTTATCAGACTTCCAGGGAAAATTGGGGATACCGCCGGTAGCCTGGCTCCTAAAGAGTAAATAAATAAAATCAAAAGGTATCGTACCGATCGATCGACCGACCGACCAACCAAACAACTAAACTTTTAATATTTCGGTTATTATATAATAGTATAGATTTTCACTTAAAATTATAAATTCGAGAATTAATGTGTTATTAATATCTCTTAAAAAATGCTTACAAGAACTTATTAAAGAAATGAATAATAGTTTATGATGGGTCAAAATAAAATAAGGAAAAAATGAAGATACAAATGTTAAAATATGAGATGTTGATATGTAAAATTTTATTAAAATATTCTACTATTTGCAAAGTTAACGATAACTTATCAAAATGTAATAAAAATAATTTACTTTTACAAATTAAAATAAATTTTACTTATTAATTTGGATTATTCGATTTCTGATGATCCGATATAAACAAATATTTGAAATTCGGATATTCGATTAAACCGATACCGAAACCAAAATGAATATCTAATCTGAATTTCATGATCGGACTGGATATCCGATTTTGTTCACCCCACGTAATATAGGGGTTAAATGACATTTTGGTCACTCAACTGACTATAAATTTGCAATTGGGTTATCCAACTGAAAAAGCTAGCAATCATGTCACTAAACAAATAAAAACTCTTAATCAATAATTCCGGCCGACATTTCTGTCAATCGGCGTAGTCACTGATCTTGACGGACGTTAAGAAATGGACGGAAAGATTAATCAACTTGCTGACATGACTGATTTCTATCCAATTGGCATGTACAACTCATTTGAAGTCAATGATACTGGATCGGGGAACAAATTGATTTGACAGCTGATTTGACGATGAAGTGACATCAATAAACGGATTCCCGTCTAAAGTCAACGATACTTAACGGTCGTGAAAATTTTAATTTGTTTAATGATTCAAATGAACATGTTCTTTTGTTTAGTGACCTGATTGATAATTTTTTCAGTTGGATGACTCAATTACAAGTTTATAGTCGTAAGGTTTCCAAAAGTTATTAACGTTTGAGAATGACCAAAATACCATTTAGGCTCAGTTTGTGATTGCCGTTAAAAACTGTTGTGCTGTTGGAAAAAATGATATTAAAATAAGTATTGTTGTAAAAATTAGATATCTATTTGGTAATGTTTTTTGAAAAATACAAATTTTGGGTATAATTTTTAAAAAAATAATGTTTTTGATGTTGAAATTAATAATTACTTCTCACAAAAATTAAAAAGAAGCATTTTCAAAAATATAGAGAACATATTTTCTCTAAAGAAAATCTATTTTTAAAATTTACTAAACCACATTTTTAACCCGTAACGTACGTAGTTGAGTTTGGAAAGGGTGAAAATGGGCCGAAACCAAATACAGTACCTCCAAGCTCCAAAAAGCCTCACCTAAATATTCACCCCTCGTCCCCTCCTCGTTTTCTCCTCCTCCTTCCCCGTATCTCACCTTTACATATTTGTATCTATATATCTTCTAGAAACACACTCAATTATTCACTCAAACACTCTGCAATGGAAAATCTAGCACTGGGCTACTCATCCAAAATGGTTGTATTAGGTGGGTCCTCTCTCAATTCCCCAAGAAATGTTTCTAATCAGTCTCTTTTTGGTCTAACCAGAAAGCCCAATTGTATCACTACCAGAACAAGATTTTCTAGACCATTGAGAAAGGCTTTGAGTAATTCTTCAGTTGTTTGTGAGTATCAGAGCTCAGCTTCTACCAAAATCAGCAAATTGCAAGGTGGGTATTTTAAAGTTCACACCTTTAAGCTTTTCTTTACAATTATATATGTAGCTATTTGTAGATTATGCTTTAGTATTGAAATGATTTAGTTGTCTTGATTATTATGAAATAATTGTATCAGACTTTCGACATGTGTGTGTGTGTGAATACAGTAAAGTTCACACCTTTAAGCTTAGTTCTTAGAAGCTTATACCTTTAAGTATTCTTAAGTAATTGAAGGCAGTAGTTATATTTGTATTTTTGAGATGACCCATATCGAGGAAGTGATGTTAGCATTGTGTTAGGTAAATTTGTTTTGTCTTGCTAGATAAAGTGAGGGAACTCCAGTAAAGAAATTAGTTTTCTTGCTGAAAATTGTGTAGGGGTCATTATTTATGTCGTAAAGTAGAATAAATGAGGGCGAAACTTTTTATTTGTTAAATAACATATTCTGAAAGAATGGTGGAAACAGTTGCAAGCTTTATCACTCTAGATCTGTCTTTAACATACACACGTTTTTCTGACTAAAATATCTGTACAGCTCAGGAGAAGCGAAGGAATGAATGCTTTGCAAGTATATTTTCTTCAAGTGGCAAAGAAACATCATCAATTGCCGTCAATCCTCAGCCTCCAATGCCACCTCCTCCTTCTCAAGTGTAAATTTGCTTTCTTTCTATATGCCTTATGAAAACTAAGAAAGTAGTTCAAGTTATAATTTAGTATATTTGCGTGAAGTTGTTATCCGAAATTTAGGTCTAATTGTATATTTTTGCTGTGCTTTTCTGGTTATGTTTGTAGTGGATCACCTCTCTTTTGGATAGGGAGTTGGTGTTGGGTTCTCAGCACTATTTTCTTGGGTGAGAATGGATACTACTTGCATCATTTCTTAAAACAAAAACTATTGGACACCATTTTGACACACATTTATATACTTTTTTCTTTTCACGTGTTTATGATTGACTAACAAGCTAAATCATTTCTCAGGTGGCCGGAAGAATGAAGGTCAGTTTGTTTTTTTAAAGTAAAGCACATACTTATATGTAACTTCATTAACTATACATATCATGCCTGATTAATCTCTCAGAAATATGCGATGCAACAAGCTTTCAAGACTATGATGGGACATATGGATGCACAAAATAACCAATTCAGCAGCCAATTCAACAGCCCTTCCTTTTCAACTGGATCAAACTTTCCTTTTCCAGCACCTCCACCCTCAAGTCCAGCTACCTCACCTTCTCCAGTTGCATCACGTAATGCGACTGTAGATGTACCTGTATCCAAAGTTGAGGCTCCACCAACCACAGTGGTCAATGAGGACAGAGAATCAAGGCCTAAATCAAATAAATCAGGTACTGGATAACTTTGTTGTCTGGATTACTGCACCAACACTTTCCTAGACAAGACTTGTAGTAGCAACAGGTGGCTAATCAGCTCTAGAAGGCTGTATGTAACACTTATATATTGGTTACTGTCTAGCGTTTAAGGCTAAACTCTTCAATCATAGGTTTGATTAGAGTTTCCCTGTTCCTATTTTTCTTATATTACACAGTAATACAAGTATAGGATGTATAGTTTAATGAGTTCATCAAAAACATGTCTACCTTGCAGAAGGTTTATGTTTCTTAGCTTCATAATTGACATTGAAGTGGACATCTTTATATTTAATGAATGACTGACCAGCAATAGAATGCATGCTTGCACAGTAATCAGTTTTAAATTTGTATCTAGTGTTTGGGTTGGATATCTAATCAGATTTACTTTTATCTCTCGTGGTTTCTAACCTAACATTTTTATTTAGCTTTCGTTGATGTATCTCCTGAAGAAACTTTGCAATCTAACCCTTTTGAGAGTTTCAAGGAGTCAAGTGAGAAAGAGGCATCTAAAGATTCTCAGTATCAAACCCAAGTAAGATTTTAACCTTTAGTTTTCACATGATTCCTGTCAAGATTATTACTACTATTTTCACAGTTAACTGGGTTTTTGTTTTAAACATCGTATCATCTGCCTTTATTGTGAAGGGTTTTCAAAATGGAGCTGCTTTCAAGCCAGATTTTGATGCTCCCAGGGATTTTTCATCTAGCAGTAAGTGAACGAGTCTCTGTCTCCAGTCTGTCTTTTGAAGAAATTGATTAATATGTATACCATGTGCAAGAAGCAAGTAAAAAAGCTATGAATAATTATGGACATGATAATGCATGGAAATTTTGTACAGTTTAAACATAGAACATGCACATTTTGTTTCTGAGATTTCTGAAGTTGCAACCAATGCCTCTATCTTAAGATATAACTGTATGTACTTTGTTGGAATGCCTTTTTGATTGTTATGTTATTGTGTTCAGAAAAAGGAGATCCTGTCTTGTCAGTGGAAGCGTTAGAGAAAATGATGGAGGATCCAATGATGCAAAAAATGATATATCCGTGAGAAGTCTTTCCCTCCTGTTATCTTTTACCGGTCATAAAATGTTGATTGTTTAATTGCCACTTCTCTTTATAATTCAATAGTCGCACACTCTCTTTGCTAAGCCATGTACCATTTGCACAAACATTAGCTGGAAGTATGCAATACTAAATTGTTGATAATGGCCCTTCTTAGTATCGGACCCTGATATAAATTAAATCACGAGATACCTCTGATTTGTTTTTGTAACTCTGATTTGTTTTTGTAACTATAAATTTGATTGGTGGTCCTCTATAAATTGCCCATCCTAATGTTCTCAATACTAATTGTGCTGCCCCACACTTAAATCTAGTATCTCGACATTTCATTGAATAATACAGGAGATGTTTGGCATGCTTCTCTGTGTTTTTTGTGACAACTTTTAATATGAAATATAATTTTCTAATGTGATACTCCCTTTAATCAACTAAAAGATATCAGTTCAAAATTTGTTGTACAATGTCCATGAAGTATGCTATTTACCAAGTTTTTTATTAAATGCGAACAATCTTATTCTTCGTGTAAAAATCTTATTCTTAGTTGAAGTGGGACACAATCCTTAGTATGCATAAAATTTAAGTAATAAAACTTTTTTTTGGGGACAACAGGAGTACAAGTATATGCTTGTATTGGGTTCATTCTCATGCAGAGTGATTTAGGTTGACCTGCCTTTAATGTTGATTTCTAGTGTCTATAGTTGATTATAGTTTCACTTATTCCTGATTCTTTTATTTTTATTTTCTCTCACAGCTATCTTCCGGAGGAGATGAGGAATCCTACTACTTTTAAATGTCGGTTATACCTTCTTGACACTTCTACTCCCTTCAGTTAATCTTATTGTGGTTTTACTTTCCTTGAAAAATGTATTAATTTGTTTAAGTAGACATTGTATGTTTTGTTTCTTTACTGTTTATTTTAGTCATATGATTGGAAATCAAACATTGTGTATACAGTGAGAAGCCACTTATTTTGTTCCAAGGCAATGTTTACATTCTTCTGTATCCCTTCTGTCGCTGACAACCAGGCATGAGGACAGGGTTTTAGTTTATTAATGGTAGAGGCCTGAGTATTAGGCTGAGTAACAGTAGTTGATTTGTTTAGTTGTGTAAGATTTATATAATATTGAGTAAGTTCATCAATATAGTTAAAGAGGCAAATGCTGAGAAAGGATTTTAAAATTAGCCAATAGCTGAGTTGTTCCCTCAAATTCTTTCTTTACTAAGAGATTGTCCCATAAGTCAGTCTCTGTTCTCAGCTTTAATTCTTGTGTTAGTCTTGTTTAAGTCATGGTACCTCCTGTCCCTTAGTGAAGGCAAGATTGTGTCAGGTTATTCCTCTGGTTTCTTATGAAGTCCTTTCTTTATTTTATTTTTTTATTTTTTTTGCAATTCCTTGTCTATCGTAAAATATATGGCATATCTCAGGGTTTTCATACCTCGCATCTTTCCGTATCTTATGCTAAGAATTTTGTTCATGTAATTGCAACAGGGATGCTGCAGAATCCCCAACATCGTCAACAACTGCAAGATATGTTGTGAGCATTTCTTTCTTTTTTCTTACAAATATTGTTTTATTCAGCATTTGTAGTGGTCTTACGAATATCACTGATATGTGTTTTTTTATAGAAAGGTAATTATTGTGTCTATGTAGTATTTAGCGCTTCTTGCCTGCAAATTTTGAAAGTTGATGTTGAACTGCTAATGCTTGTGGCAACTGAAACTTAAACTGTGGTTTGAGATTGAATGTTGGCCAACAAATTATATGTACTTCAGATCTTTTCAGATAGCACTATACAAAAATAGAGGGGAATGCCTTATTATTTGGTAGATAGTAATGCAGAGTAATATGTTGTTTTCCTTGTATTTTAGTTCTTAATATAGTTCTTTGTGCTAATTGTTATATTGTGATTTGTCAAAGTGATCTTGCATGCAATAATTGCATTGCAACCTGCTATATTGTATCAGTAATGTTAGTCCAAATTTTATTCTTTTATCACTGACTTGTAAAATCAAGTCTACGCAGCTTAAACTTGGCATATTGTTATTGGTCATCATTTCTTCTGCGCGCACATCTGTTGGTACCAAACTACCAATATTCTTTTAATATTTATAATTTTGTTTCTCTATCTTTCAGAAACAGCATGGGTGGTAATCCTGAATGGGACAACCGGTTGAAGGATTCCCTGCAAAATTTTGATCTTAGCAGTCCAGAGGTCAAGGAGCAGTTTGGTTAGTTTATACACCATGTTGGAGTTTGTTGTGATTAAAATTATTAATTTCCAACTAGCTAGTTTCCTTGTTTGAGTTCTTTGTGGGTTGCATTCTTGTAGCCTACTCCATATGCAAATATAAGAGTTACATATAAATTAATCTATTAGTAGATAAAATATATACCTCATAATTAATAATAAGTAAATATTTTTTAACTTACAGTAATCTGGAGATCAACTCTGTCTGTAGTTTTTTTTTTTTGCTAAATAGTCTGTAGTTTCTTTTGCTTTCATAACATAAAATTAGGAAGAATAAAAAGGACCCCTTTCATGCCATATTACTGTTTGTTGTTTTTGGTTGCTTGTATAAACTAATGACATATTTTCCAATGAGATACTGAAATTTACTACCTAGTTTTTTGGTGGTCAGCGTGATCTAATCGGGTCTTCTGGTTCGCACTACATTAGTTCTTGTCAAGGGAAAGAATTAAAATCATGTTTGGGTATATACCAAAAATTCCATACAACACATGGTAAAACTGAAACACAATTTAAAATTTCTTTGAGAATTAAATGGGACATTTCAATGGTGTAAAACCATATCTGCTAGATCAATGGATCTACCCAAACATCTTGAGGTTCTGAGAGAGGGTCGTCTTACATTGTATTAAAGCTCAAGTATACATATAGGTCTCAAGATAGATCCGCGGTACCCTCAATATTCTCAAAATTCTTAATTTAGATAGTGAGATTAATTATTACCCCCAAAATTTTTAAGAGCGAAAAAATGCATGGCCCTAGAGCGGTTAACGGTTATATATATATACTATACAATCATGCAAATATGTGATATACAATAACTTTTTGATGTTATAGTTTTTAGACAAGAAGAGCACAATGTGTGTATGAATGTATCATTATTTATTAAGTACACATAAATATATTAAATTGTATTGTTCAAGACATTTACAGTGTATGGTTTCTCAATTAAATTTAAATACTTATAGTGAAGAATTAATATATAAAATAAGATATAACAAATAGGGTCAAATTCATTACCCATAGCAACCTAGAAAAATATGCAAAAAAAATTTATTCTTCGTTTCTTATTATGAGCCAGACTTTGTATATATATATATTTATGTGTGCGCGCATGTAAGGGAGAGGTTGGGGTAAACCACGAGAAACATCGTGTTGAAGTGTTTATTTAAGAAAATTGGCGATCTAAAAATAAGAGATAAAAACTTAAAACTAGGAGAAGAATTGAAGCTACATACTTGAGAACTAATGAAGAAATAATTTAAGTAGTGCAACCAAAGTTGCGTAGGTATGAAAAACCCTAATATTTTCAAACTAAGCTGTCACAATTGAAATTAAGTCCTAAGTCTTTGACTTTTATGGAAGCCTTGACCGGCCAGAGCTTTTGAAGCCCCATTTTTATAAAACTGTGTAATTGTATTATTTTCCTTTTTGCACCTTGCGATCATCTGCCCTTAGGCACCCCTTTATGGTGCTGGTTTTCTTTTCGAAATGGAGAGGAATACCATGAGTTTAATGGACTTTGGCTCTAGAGATAACTTGAGCACGATTTCACACAATTCACAACAATGATTGAGCCGGACCTGGTAATCACTTCTTCAATCTCAAAAATGGGCTTTCCGAGTAAGAGGGGAGGGGGAGGGGGAGGGGGAGGGGGAGGGGGAGGGGGGGGGGGGGGTGTTAAAGATGTAAGATAATTAGTGCACAACAAGGTTAAGAAATGGTTTAAAAAAAGGATGGAACATATAGCTCCGCAGAGAGTCGACAAAAATGCAAGTCCTAAGATTTACCGAATATTACTAGTTTCCCAATTCTAAAGTTTATTCATGTAGGTTGGTACATTTCAATATTTTTGATTTATTAATATAGGATAATACATTTCATTAAATAAGAGTAAGGGGCCATTTGATAACTCCCGAATTGGCCAGAATTTTAAGGTTTTTTGTTTGGTACTTGTGATTTCTGGATGAATCAAATTTTCTCTTACCGTTTGAAAAGATAGAAAAACTTGGTTGAACTAGTAATGAATGTAAGCCATCGCCTTTCTTAGTTGTTAAGCTAAGAAGCATGAGTGCGAGTGCAGGGTGTAGGGGTGCGTAGCACAGGGAAAGGGAAGCGACTCGACAAATTCAAAAATATGGGGATTTGGGTGCGTTAAAGATGTAAGATAATTAGTGCACAACAAGGTTAAGAAATGGTTTAAAAAAGGATGGAACATATAGCTCCGCAGAGAGTCGACAAAAGTGCAAGTCCTAAGATTTACCGAATATTACTAGTTTCCCAATTCTAAAGTTTATTCATGTAGGTTGGTACATTTCAATATTTTTGATTTATTAATATAGGATAATACATTTCATTAAATAAGAGTAAGGGGCCATTTGATAACTCCCGAATTGGCCAAAATTTTAAGGTTTTTTGTTTGGTACTTGTGATTTCTGGATGAATCAAATTTTCTCTTACCGTTTGAGAAGATAGAAAAACTTGGTTGAACTAGTAATGAATGTAAGCCATCGCCTTTCTTAGTTGTTAAGCTAAGAAGCATGCGTGCGGGTGCAGGGTGTTGGGGTGCGTAGCACAGGGAAAGGGAAACGGAGACTCGACAAATTCAAAAATATGGGGATTTGGGTGCGGGGTGCATGGCATTCGACAATTATAAAAATATATTATATATGTAATTGATTAATGAGATTAGGGAGCCTGAGATGTATATCAGGTAAGTTTCCTGAGATACATGAGATTTATATGCAAATATGGGGTGAACATTTTTGTAAAATCAAAAATTTTTAATTAGCCCTGTGGGCCCAATCAAATTTAAAGTGTATTTTTAAGTATCTCAGGAAAAGTTCCCTGAGATCAATCTCATGATCCTTTTTCTCTTGATTAATAAAACCAATTTAAATGATTAAATACATAAGTTCACCATATTTAATAATTTAAAGACATAACATTATTATCAATACCATGAGAAATGACCAAAACTGCCCCTCCAACACCCACTCGAATCTCGACGAAGAAAATATGGATTATGTAATGAACCAGATAGTAACTAATTTAGAAATTTCAATCATTTAGAAAAGATGATTTAGATTTAACATATGACCCGTAAGACCCTATCTTAGATAAATATGAAACTAGTCCTAATGATTATCTTTTAGTAAGTAACCAGTTCTAATAATTATCTAGATACAAAGTAAATAATATTACCATTTATATAAATTTCTAATAGATTAGTATTTGCTTATATCGAAATTATGGAATATTTCTGATAGATTATACTAATGCATTATTTCCAGTACATTGTACACTTATTTTTTGATATATTTATCTAATTTAATATATTGTTCCACATTCTCCTTTCTATCAGAAAAAAAACTCCGCGAGTTTTTAAGTGAGAAGATTCAAACAAGATGCCCCATATTTAAAAATAAGTACGAGGTTGTGTTATATATCAAGAAGTTAATGACATGAAGAAGATGATGTCATTGCAGTGACATCGTAGTTACTGTAGCAAGAGTAGCCACCATGTAATTACGAGGAGAAGCTAAGTTTATCTGTATAAAAAGACTTGGTCTTCCTAATAGCACAGAAAATAAAACTGCAGCAGCAGTAGTAGTAGTAGTAGTAGTAGTGTAAGATATACACACAATTCACTGCACCTCTTGTGTTGAATATCTTTCTCCCTTATTTCTCTATACTGTGTTCTATATACATGTAAATCTTAGCATGGTATTGGAGCAGGTTTGTTTATCTAGAGAAATTAGTGCTATTTCTTGTTGAAAATAAACAGGTCTTTGATTTTTTCAATCATTAAGCCATCCAAACTCAAGTTTCATAAGGGAAACTTGAGCCCAGATTCTGTTCAAGTTTGGTCATCCAAATCAAAACAAAATAAAAGTATCGTGTCAAAGTTCTCAAGGGAACTTTCACATGCAATTGTTTACACTTCTGACCCCCAAACCAGATCCAAAATAAGATTAGCTGCTCCTGCATATTCAGGTCAGGCCCTTGACAGTGGTAAAGGGGTTGAAAACCCCTCAAGAAAGTGGTCATCCAACTAGTGTTGCCAGTAGCACCTCATGTATTTTGACATGGCCTAAAGTATACTGAGTGTTAGCAAGTTCAAGTCCGGTATCCCAAAATTCTTAATTTTTAATCCCAAGATGGGTCAATCTCAATATGAATCTTTAAATCTAAGATGGGTCAAATCCTAAAGATGGGTCTAATTGGACCCTTGGATAGCTCCAGGGCTCCTTGTGGTTAACTCATCAATCCCAAGATAAGATTTCGAGTGAGGGGGTGTGTATTTAATATCAAGAACTTAATGACATAAGGAAGATGATGTCGTATTGTCGTTGTAGTTGCATCATACTTCACTATAGCAAGAGCAGTCACCAAGTAATAACTACAGCAAGCACCTCTCGTGTTCATCATCTTTCTTCCTTATCTCTCTAAATTCTGTCCTATATACATGTAAATCATAACAGTGTGCAATCTTGAACAACTGACTACATGAATTGTGAAAGCCAATGGTTGATAACATTCATAAATTCGACTTTATTGAAACATTATGGTTTAACAAAGTCAAATGTGGACTGTTTCAGAAGTCCCTTTGAAATCTTAGGGGAGATTTGGAATCATTGACATGCCACTCCATCTCATCTTGTATAAAATTAAAATATCAATATTTGAAGGGACAAGCATTTTCTTGTTAACTTGCATATCCGAATTGGCATTAGAAGTATTCTTATGTTTAATAATTTCCTGTTCCCCTTTACTTTGAATGTTTTAGGAGAGTTGGTTAAGTAGCACCCTTTAACAACAAAGATCTGTAATGCATCTAGTTTACTTGTGCTCTATTGTGGCTCACTTGAAAACAGACCTTTTACTAACCTTTGGATCTTAATCTTTGTTGGTCTTGTGCATTTAAAGTTGAATTTGTTTAAACTTGAATTGTGACAATAAAAAATAATGTTTTCGTTGAGCTTAACCTAAGTTAATTGCTCTTAAGTTATACAAAATTGTTTTGCATATAATATTCAAGAGAAGTATGTTCCTAGGCGAAAATTAAAGAAACAGAAAACAGTTGCTCAGCAATCATGCATAGTCCCTATTTGAAATAATATGCTTGAAAATTATGTTGTTGAGTAGTTACTAATTTTATTCGTGGAATAGGCTTTGGGTGGATGCCCAATTACCATGAATATAATTATAAACGATTATATTTAATAAACTTCAGTGGCACAAGAAGTTTTTCTTAGTTTTGTGAATCTGTTGTGCCTGATGTTTCCAGTGGCTAGCAACTTATCTAAACTTTTATAAATTAAGTTCATCAAATTAATATACATTATGTCTACTCGTTTCGAGTTAAATTGAGTTGCTGACTTTTGAAGCAAACTTAAGTCAGCCTTCACTTATTATTATGATTATCTCTGATATTATTGTTTTCAACAATAAATTTCTCGCAGATCAAATCGGACTTACCCCTGAAGAGGTTATTTAAAAAATAATGTCAAATCCTGATGTTGCCATGGCCTTCCAGAATCCTAGAGTTCAAGCTGCCATAATGGATGTATGTTCTATCTAATTTACCTTTCTTTTTTTTGGGGGGGGGGGGGGGGGGGTGGCGATTGTCAGTTGTTAGCATTATATGTCATTACATGCTTATAAATTTGTATCTTATGTCTAATTGTTTTTTCACTTTTGCAGTGTTCTCAAAACCCATTGAGTATCGCAAAGTATCAGAATGACAAGGAGGTAACTTGCCGAATCTGATTTTGTTGTTTGGTTTGGTGTGGGCTTATGCTTGCATAGAAAATGTAGATTATTTTTATTTTATTTGTGTAGAAAAAAAAGGGGAAGAGCAAAAGTAAATCTTTTCAGCCAGTGTTACATCTGGGTTTTCTAAAAGCTTTTATCTTGTCCATCATAACAAACCAAACATACACCAAGCAGAAGTAGGGTTTGGGGAGTAGATAGGCGGTTTCTGCGAAAACTCTGGCTTCTGATTAAAAAAGTTTGAAATTTATAGAAATGCTACAAAATCATCTAATCTTAAAAAAATTGGATTCTTTTATTTTAAAGAAAAAAAGTCTTTGAGAGGCTGGAAAAAGTCATTTAAAGCCGAAAGATAGTGCGGGTGGTACCGACGTACCGTGCTAGGATAAAATTCTGTTTTGGCATAAAAAAGCATGCAGAAACTTTCCAGTGAGATCCCTTAATGAGATCAATTATAGTTACAACCATCCTTGCAAACTACTACTGATTATCCTTTTCATGAGAAGGGTGCAAACACTTGCTGTCATGCATTTCCTGTTTTACCTTTTTCTATAGTTGTTGCACTTTTTCTTGCTACAGTTTGATAGAAAAATTAAGTTTGTCTTCTCTCATTTCACATTTCAGGTGATGGATGTTTTCAATAAAATATCAGAACTCTTTCCTGGGGTTACAGGATCACCTTGAGTCTTTTAGGTAAATGCATTTGCGGTATGGGCTTTCATCATTTTTGAGAGGGTAAGTGGGATTAAAGTTGCAGTTTCAAATCTCGTTTGCATCTGATCATTAGGTATGCTACAGAGCTTGGGGTTTATTATCATAGTTAAAACGTTGCACTTATTTGTAAGTGTTAGCTTTATAGAATTTGTAGAACCTCTTTGACCTTCTTTAGTGGACGGATTGCTTTTGAGTTTGCTGCATCGAATTTCGCCACATGTTTTCAGTTTTCTGGAAGTAGTGAGTTCTAATCATTTATACTGTATCCTATGCACTGTCTACTAGATTACGCAGATTTAAACTGAACATACAATGAAAAAGTGAGCAAAATGTACTCTGTAATAAGCAGTGGTCTCTCTCTCTCTCTCTCTCTCTCTCTCTCTCTCTCTCTCTCTCTCTCTCTCTCTCTCTCTCTCTCTCTCTCTCTCTCTCTCTCTCTCTCTCTCTCTCTCTCTCTCTCTCTCTTCTCAACATTCAACTAGGTCTGTAGATGAGCTGAATAGAAGGAAATTTTGCTATAACATATTTCAGGTAAAGGCTAAAAGTGTGTTCTTGTTAATTATATGTTTGTAGTTTATTTGTTTATCAGTTGAAATTCCTATATTGTATTTGCTCCACTTTGAAAATCAAATATTGTTGGTATGTGCATCAACACAAGTGACAATTTTGTAATAATACAAAACAATGATATCTACAAAGTGTGGCAAGTGGCAACAGTTTTTTTTCTTCCTGTTAACTAGACTTCGTCCTGGATTATTATCTAGTGTTCTCCAGAAATCGGGGTTATACATTTTGCATCATTGTAATAAATCGAGCTATTCGTAGCTAAATACTTAATTGCTTTAAGCCTGATTTTTTTTTATTTTTTTTGCTAATTTCAAGCCTGAAAATGCACTGCAAGTGTTTTGCAGTGATTCTGCTTTTCTGCGGTCACTACGCAGAAGTTGTTATAATAATATCAAAGAAGCATTCTTCCAAGTTATTCACTCCTAAAATAGTAAATTATGGCATTTTTGTTAACAACAAAAAGTGCAATGTCCATTTTACTTTGTAATTTTAAAATGCAAAAATCCATGTCGAGTACAAATAAATACCAAGTTTATAGGTTTTGACCTACTAGAAATTCAATGAACTGTTTATTCAATCGACATCAATTTTTTTAAAAAATATAAAACATATTATTTACATAAAGGTAAAAAAGATGGTTCCATATAATAGCCCTACATTTGGCATAAGCATAAATATAAACATTCATTTAGAGATTGGGTTTGCGCTTTCACGAGAGTTGTTCGTATGCCATTCATACCAAAATCTGCCATCTCCATCCTTTTAAAAGTAGGCAAATTTCTCCATCAGAATATTGATGTTTTCTCAAAAATAGAAATGGTTCATCACCATCAACTTATATCTTGATTTGTTTGAAAAAAGAGGAAATTTATCTCTTAAAGCACCCACAATGCTCGGACACTTACTGTCTCGGGACAAGTAAAGTGTCCTTGTCCACCGGCCAACTCATATTTTTGCATTGGAGATGTTTTGTTTGGACAGAAAAAACTGGGCATTGGACACCATGGTGTCCTTGGACACTTCTGTCAAACTCGTACCTTTTTTCTTCTTTATTGCTTGTTTTTTATTTTTTTATTATTACCTGCAACATTTTTGTTTACTTTACTAGTGTTAGTTTATTTTAGAGATTATAATAATCCAAGTTGGACGGTATGATTAAAAAGAAGCATTGGACTGTTTTGGACACTTGCTGCCTGGGACTGTTTTTTCTGATGTGGCATCATAAAGGGCCCCTAAAAACTGGACTTGTCCGTCTTGCATTGCTGATGCTCTTATACCCGATTACCTTAGTAATTTGTCCTCTTTTTATATTCATAAAATGTCAAATTAGTAGAAGCAGATTGCGATTCTATAAAAATAAAGAGAGTTTTAAAAATTATTACTTAAAAGTAATAATAATATTTACTTCGGGGTATATGCCAATAAATTATTTTGCTAGTTTATACCCATAATTTTCAATTTTACGTTTTTTGATATTGGTAAAAATAACCGCAAAGGGTTCAAGAATTGGTTTTAGTTCAATTCTTGTTTGCAGAAAACTAACTAAACGCTGTAACATAACCTACTGATTTTGGAATATTTTTCTTTTCAAGAATATTTGTATTTTCTTCTTATTCCTTTTTAATCAATTCTTCAATCTTTTTTAATTATATACTTGCATTAACATTTAAAAATTTGAAAAAATGCACTACATTTATAGAAGGGCTAAATAATTTTTCTGAAGATAAACACCAAAAAAGTCGAAAGAAAAAATATACTTATGGTAACATCACAATCCCACGTCTAGGAGATTAAAGACTTCAATTCAATTTATAAGATAAAATACTAGCGCACCAACAAATTATGATCTTTTGAGGGCCAGGTTGGTGGATTACCCAAATTGGTTGCATTTGGGCAAGTATACTTTGACTTATTTTCGATTCGAAATCAAAATTCGACTCAATTTTTAGAAAGACTCGAGATTTGATCTTTTGAGGGACAAGTTTGTGGATTACCTAAATTGCTTGCATTTGAAAAGGTATAGACTTATTTTCGATTCGAAATCAAATTCGACCCAATTTTTGAAAAATGCTCGAGATTTGACCCGATCATCACACTTACAAAGTAAACTAATCACTATTTCAATTCCTTAAAAGAACGACTATTTTAATTCCCTGGGAAATAACATACAAGCGAGATTAATTAATGATTTTGATATAAATACAAGCGAGATTAATTAATGATTTTAAATGATGTGATAAATTAAAGTTAATTTTGCTTACATTGACAAACCGCACATATATCAAAACATGCATCATAAACCTACATCATATTTTTTCAATACAGAAACGAATCACACAGACCTTGTAATCACCTGCATAGATTTTTCCTCGCCACCCTCAAAGGGGCAAGTCCCTCTAAATATACAACACATCTTCTCAAGTGATTTTTTTATCGGAACATATCAATTATCGATGTCACAACTTTTAAATTTTGTAAGCGATGATCCCAAATCATCATATCTCACTTATATCATACTTTTATGGACTAGTTCTCCCATGTAAGATTCAGCGGGTTGTATCAGAGTAGTTTATTGTATTTCCCAGTCTAGTTTTAGAGTACACAAATCAGCTGGAGTTTGGGTTACCGTAAATATATGAGATGAAACATAATGAATGCTTCAGACATTCTGTTCACTACTTACTCATATCTATTTATTCTACTCATCGCTACCTTTTTTCCACTAGGATGACTATCCATTCTTTATGCTCCCTTTTCATAAATTTTTGCCAGCTCAAAATACAAAAGAAATCTTGATGCATTATACTATGTTTACACTTGGCCGAACGATCTACCGCCAATACCTGCAAGTTGTCAACCCGCACTTGCGCATCTTATAAAACGATGATGGGCTGCAAATCCTGCCAAGCGCCCTGATTTCAATATAACATAGAATCTTCTCCAGTGGCATTGGGTCTTTCCCTAGGTAAAAATACAATAGTTTTAACCTGGTGATACAAATCAAACTCAAAGATGCATCAACATGAGTATTATTAAGTTGTTGCCGCTGCTCAAATAATTCACCCAACTCTGGGAGCTTGCCTTCTATTGAGAATTCCTGAACGTTGAACTTATTATTCCAGAACAATTGTCTTATGATATTTCGATCATTTAGCAACCCTTGCTCAGTTATTATAACCAAATCAAGGGCCCAGTATCTGAGAGTACTGGAAGTTGATGACAAGGTTAGTGCTGCTAATCTCTGAATGATTTGTTCCACATTGTCAGAATAGTCTTTTAGCGTTAGTCTCTGAAGATTGGTTAATTTCGGTAGATCCTTAACCTCACACAACTGAGTATTAAAATTCTCCAATGTCTCTAATTTGCTCAACTCATTGTACCGTAATTTCACATTTTTCTCTAACCTGCAAAAGACCCGGTTTGGAAGATACAAATGTCGCAAATGTGCCAACTTGTCCAATATTTTCATTGACTTTGGTGGATAAGGGTTAACAAAGCGTCCATCAGCAGCACCAACTTTTTTATCCATGGTAAAATAATCAAATTAGAATTCCTAGCACTAAGATATCTCAAGTAAATAAGGCTGCCTGTTTCTCTTCCAATACTAGTACCAAAACGATTACCTGAAACAGTTTTTCGACCAAGGAGAACATTCTCCAGAGCAAAAACTCTTGGCAACCTAAAATTGGCAAAATGCGACCCCAGGTGGCAACCTTCCATAGATACTCACATTCATAAAACATCATTGATCGACAGTGCTGGTAATTCGGTATCTTGACAAAGTAGAAATTAGATTTTTTTGCTTCTATAATTCCCATCACAATAAACTGCAAGTTGTCGAGTGTAAGGAGACATGGAAAGCTGAAAATCATTTCCTTTTCGAACATCAATTGCTTCGAAAAAGTGTTCTATTTTTGCCTGGGATAGAGATAGGTCCCCCATAAGGTCATGAAGAGAACAACTTTCAAACTTTGTAAGCGATGATTCTGATTCATCAAATCTCACTTGAACCATACTCCCAAGGACCAGTTCTCCCATATAAGATTCAGCCACATGCATCATTGTTTCTCCTTCCCTGTTGTCACTGGATAGTTCCATCCCTTCCGCGATCCATAATTGATATAAATTCTCTGCATCTATACTTTTTCTAAATATAGAAAGCATGATTTCAGCTAAGGGGGTAAGTCATTGTATGTTAGGTCCAGATATGTTTGTAGAAGGGGGGGTTGAATACAAACGGTACTGTTTTATCGAATTTGTTCGTTAAATAAAATCAGAGTTTAAACAAAATTCGTGCGGAATTAAATGAAACAAAATTCAAATTAAATATAAAATTATATTAAACTTGAGAGGTTGTTACAAATACAGTACAGAACAATATCTAGTAATTAAAAACAAATTAGAAAATTCGACATGAACTTTTCTAATTTTGTTAATAAAAAATGAGATATAAACTAGGAATATAAATTCGCTAGTAGTACAAGCGATACAAATGATCAAGTTCTACCGGATAAAATATTACAAAGGTAGCAGCCTTGAATTTCTAGAAATTAAAATGAGTAGCCCGTGTTCTTGAGATAATTGAGAGAGAAAAGAGATGCAGTGTGTTTTTGATTCTTGAATGTTGAAGTTGTCTGCTACGTTTTGATCCACTGTCTTCTGTCTTCTTTTAATACAACATTCATGTAATACTAACTCATTTTGAGTTAGTAATACTAGTAAGTATTAACTCAGTAATACTAGCTGAAATTGATCTTGTAATACTAGCACTAATTAACCTTAGTAATACTAGTAAGTATTACACACTAATAATACTAGTAAGTATTACACACTAGTAATAATACTAACCAATTAATCTATTTAGTAATACTAGTAGGCTTGTAATACTAGCACTCAGTAATACTACCGAAAATGTTGTAATACTAACAGAAAAGTTGTAATACTGCTGAATAAATATAACTTGTAATACTACTGAATTGTGTAATACTGAACAAGCTGGCAGTCGTATCACAGTCGCAGGAAGGGGAGTTGTACAACACGCGGAGCTTTTGTGCGGTTGGAACGGGCGCGTGGATGACACGCGCCGTATGGCGCGTTGGGGGACAGAGATCCGACAGGACTGACAGGCAGACTCACGTGACAGGCTGCCAAATGTTGTGTCTGTTGCAGTTTTGATTTAATATCACTTTGTTTGTTTATTTTCCGCCAACAGCAACTGTATTGCTTCTTTTTGTTCCTTTAATTCAATCGGCCCAGTTACAAACAACAGCCCACCTCTGATTTCTAGCAGCCCAGATTCAATAAATCTCAGCAGCCCAACTGATTTACTTCTTTCAGCCCAACAGTTAATAACATTCAGCCCAACTGCATTTCCTTTTTCTTTTTCAACTCCTTAATTTAATTAATTAAATTAATCAATTAATCATTTAGACAAACAATGATTAATTCATTAATTAAATAATTAAATCAAATAAGATTAATACATTAATTCAAAGTTAATTAATATGATAATTAATTTAATAAATAAATTAATTCAGAATGAATTAATTTATTAATTAAATCAATTACACAAATATATTAATTAAATAAGAATTAATATAAATCACTTGATAGCCCATTCCTTTTCTCGAACCACAGAATATAATAAGGACGTACCACTGAATTGATGTTGACGCTCGATGCACAGTCTGGTTCATGAGCGACTAACTCCAGTGACTGTTCCTTATATTTGACTTTAAGATCTGGTTCATTTTCTTCTTCTCTTCTCTCTCTTTCACTATTCTTCTGTACTGACACTGTCACCTTGAAATCTCTGCCACTACAAATAAATCCACTTCATGACGAATACTCCACTGAGGCTTGAACAGATGTCTGAACTTCTTTCAATGTAGTAAATCCCCAAGTCTGTAGATTGACCTTGATCTTTTTCTACTGACAGATATACAATCTGAGATTCCTCGTGACAGCCTATGTACTATTTACTTTTACTATCTTGTTTAAGTTGAGTTGTATCCTCGAAATACAAATAGGCTAAACATATGCCTTTCAATCTCCCCCTATTTGTTTGTTAGACAATAACAAGCAAATACCTAGAGGATAACTCAACTAACCACTTAAACAAGAAAAAGATTGAGCAATTCAAAGCTCAGTAAATAATACATACTAAAAAATTTCTCTGGTTCAAATATAACAATACCAGAATCCTCAGTCGATGAAATGATAGATGATGGTTCCTCTAGCACTGAACTGATCTTCATTAGACACAACTCATCTTCATTTCTGATTCTTCATATCTCTGCCTGATAATCCTTCACATCTTACATTGGTGATTATCAGCAGTTCTTGATTTACAATCACTTCCCTTCTCTAACACAGTTTTTCTCACTTAAGAAAAACAACTGTTACTACTATGTAGACAATGGTGAATCAATACCATTTCTACAACTTCTAGGAAATCTACTACTCCTCCAGTTAGCCTTTATACATTGTACATTGAAAGACTAATAGAATAGCAATGTGATGTAATCTCCTCCTTATATCTCCACTTTCATAACAACTGAAAGTCTACTTGCTTCTTTGAATGTGCTCCCCCTTTCTAACTCACTCTCCTTTTTCTTGTACCCCCACTACTTCTCCCCCTTAGTTGAGTAATCCTACTAAGGTAAGCTTGAAGCTTCAATATATCTTTTCACTCCCCCTTAGTTGAATAATCCTCCAATCAACTAGTTGACAAAGTAGTAGTACCAATTGCAGAGTTCTTTGTTAGAAAGGAAGTTTGCTTTTCTTCCTCACTGTGAGTGTGTGATAGTGTTTAGTGTACCTCACAAGTGTTTCACTCTTCTCTCCACTCATTTGTTTTGAGTGTCTCACTTCTCTCTGTGTTTGCACTTTTGCCCACTAGTGTATCACTCATAGCTCCAGCATCCTTTAGTGTACCTGCAAGGAAAATTTTCACCCTAGCCCCTTCAAGAGAGGTCAGTGGTGGTGCAATGGGAGTTCGTAAATCCCAAATTCTCGTTAGACTCGTCAGACGAATCTGAGTCATAATCTACAAGTTGCTAGTTTTCCCTTTTAGGGTTTTCAGATTTGAATTCTGAGAAGGTAAACAATGATCCATAAAAATTTAGCATTGAGATCAAAGTTCCCTTCGGATGCCTGTGAAGACATAACCTTGTTAGACTCATCAGGTAAATCTGAATCATAGTCTACAAGTTGCCGATCCGCACCTATGTCGGACCCGTTACCCGCAGGATCCAGATATGTTCCATCTGGGGAGTTAGATAATGATCTTGTTGAATTTTGCATTGAGATCAAAACCTTCTCTCGATGTCTGTGAAGACACTTGGTTCATTAAAGAACCTTTAACTTATAATCCTAACCGTAAAATGGTCGGATTACAAGTTTCCGTCAATTCATCCTTAGTGTGTGCAATCTCACTTTGTGCATATGAACTATTTTGTTTAGTGTATAAGGTAGTGACTTACCAACAGATGCCCTGGCTGACAGGCGAATTTCAATAGACTCATCCTTTTGAGAGAATGAATCCAGAGACTGTTTTAGTGCCATTTTCAGCTCTGCATCCTTTTGGGAGAATGCAGGCGAGCTTACAGTTACCTCAAGTTGTATACATCTAATCTCCTTGAGAGGTAGAGCTGTGGGTTTACTATCCCTCACATCCTTATTTGCTGCATCAAGTGCAGTTACTCCCTGGTGACCTCTTGTCTGATAGGTTACTTTCTTTTAGGGGTAAGTTAGGATGTGTTTAGATTTGGATTTATAGTCCGGGATAGAAGTTGTTGGGTTTACAACCTCATGACTAAACATGTGAGAATACAAAACTTCACTGAAACGATCCCGCATCACAGAATATGAGCAATAGATATAATGCATTTTTAACATTGAAAAGTTTTCTGAGAAAATATTGCATTTATCTTATGAGAAATGATGTACAGTTGTGATTTCAAAAGATTTACAATTTAAGCAATCACATCTGTAGAAAGAGATTTGAGTTAGGAAATATAAAGATCTTGAGCCGGTTTTACTGAACAAGAACATATGCAAAAATCCAATTAATAAATTAATCGAATTATTGTAAGTTATTGTTCAAACCAATACAAACAAAACTATTTTATCATGTTTTAGGTCCTGCATGTTAGATACCAACTATTAGAAATAATTAGCACATGAAAGGTCTTGTCTTTCAATTGTTAGGGCCTGAACATCAAATGTTAGTTCCTAAACAATTGGACTGACAAATACCAATTTGATATCAACATTGGTCCTACATAAGAAATTCTGTTAATAACAACCATAACATAAAGATTTAGAATTAAAACTGCAGGTTATGTGTGTGTTAAACAGAAGAAGAACCAAAGAACCAAGTACAGTGACCTTTTTGTAAGTTTTGAAAGTATAGTGACTAAACTGAAAAACTATACAAGAATCAATAATTTACATAAGTTGACTTATTAACAGACATTAGACTAAAATAGAAAGACAAACACTACAAAACATGTTAACAAAGATTAACATTTGAAAAGAACAATGTCTGTACAAAAACATTAAGTATATACAAGAATATTTATAATAAGTTAGTAAATCTATACATTTTCTAACAAAATAACTTTCTTATAGAAAATTATTTAGAAAGAAAATGGGATTTATTAAAGTATTATAGATAGACTAACAGTACTTTAAGATGATAAGATTTTCAACAAAAATAGATTTCTCAATAAATCTTAACTTGTAGAATTTGGAGAAAAATATTTTTAGAGAAAATCAGTCATCTTAAATACAAGGAAATATGGAGCATTGATATGTTTCCTAGAATTAACATCTCACAAGGTCTGAATGTATATGAATTCACAAGTCCTTGCAATACGGACAATTGAGTACTTATGAAATCATTTAGGTATTACTTACAAGTCCTTTCAATACTGACAATTGAATACTTGTAAATAAACTTCAGAAGTCCTTGAGATATGAACAAAGTGGTACTTGCAATCATGAGCTCACAAGTCCTTTCAATACGGACAATTGACAACTTGTGAACTATGTAAGAAACACATTCTTAGCATGCAAGACAAGCTCTCGAAAGAATTGATACCTTATGCAAGATGCTTGGCCTTGAGTGTTCCATAGAGATACCATTGTTGGAGATAATTTATTTCCATGTGCTCTCCTAGTACCAACCACTTTCTTGTTCTTTGATCTAGGTACCAGCTTCCACATTTCTTGTTGTTTGAAATGATTGAGATCATTTTGCATAGCAATCACCCAATCAGGATCAGCAAGAGCTTCCTCAAATTTCTTTGATTCCATTAGAGAGAGAAACCATGAATAGTTACATTGTCTCTGAGTAGCTCTTCTAGTTCTTTTACCAACATCTGGATCATCAAGGATCAGCTCTAGATGAGATGAGCTCTATTCCAAACAGTGTGTCTGGATAGATTAGATCTTGATGATTCGCCTTGTTCTGCATTGTGATGTTGTGTTGACTAGTTGATCCTTTGTTGACTCCCCCTGAGTTGTTGCCAGGTTGACTTGATGATTCTTTTCCAATGACAGGGATATCTCCAATATTAATATTGTTTCCACCATTATCACTTGAATAAGGATCATCATTAATATTGTAAAATACCAATTGTTATTATCAATACCAATTGTTATTACTGACAGCAACCTCAGGTTCTTGATCATCATCTGAGTGACTTTACATCGAATTTGATTTGTCAGATGGATCTTCAGTTTGGATGTTAGGGATGTTGTAGTTGTTGAATCATCATATTAAGACTTTCAGACGCTTCATGTTGATCAACTCCATTAAATGTGATCAATCAACATTTGTGGTCTTCAGTCTTCAGATTGTCTGAATCAACACCTTTTGACTTGCCACACAATCAATTGACTTTGATTCCAGGTGAAGCAGTCTTGTTTTATTACTGACAACATTCCTTAGCTATTGAATAGCCTTGACCCTCGGTCATACCCTTGCTGTTATCTCCAAGGGATGGTTGTATCAGACTAAGCTTCCAACGCTTGCAACTGATGTATGCTTGCCTAGCTTGGGTCACCACTCTTGACTGCAGGGCTCTATCCACTGTCATATGCCTTGAACATCCACTGTCTAGAAATCACATAACACGATTTACCTGTTACACACCCTGCAATGCCAAAGCGGTTAAACCTCCTTCGGAACCCAACTTTGATTGGGTCCCGCATACTTAAAGAATTGGCCTTTATCAGGTATAACAATATTCTTGATCCTGACACCAATTTCTTTATTGACTGGACATTTAACCCTATAAACAGATTTGACAATTGTTTGTTTTATCTTGGGTATCCATGTCTTTTTAGCAACAATAACATTATTATCATTGACTGGACATTTGACTTTGTAAACAGCCTTGGTCAAACTTTGAATAGGCTTGGGTACAAATGTCTCTCTCCTATCCTGAGGAGGACTAGCAGTCTTTGATCTAACATTTTTATTTCTATTCATTTGTTGTCGAGGAGCAGTCTTATTAACACATGCTTGATTACCATTAAAGTAAGCAGACATAACATTGAAAGCACAAGACATGCAATTGACAACACCACATGCTTTATGAGAAGAATCAATAATAGGCATGTTATGCATGTTAGACATGTTATTGTTCTTTTTCACATTCTTATCACCTAATCCAGTCTTCAAAGAACTGGTTGTTTCAACAACCTTGACTGGTCTATTAGGCACCACAGTTTTTGATTTGACATGCTTGGGTGATGTGTTCATCTTTGCTTTACCCTTATTAAGAGTTTTAACATTGGGTTGGACACTACCACTAGCAATGTCCTCAATACGCATCTCCTCTTGAATAACTAGAGAAGTCAAGTTTACAGGCTCTGCAACAGTCTCCTTAAAGAGTGGATTGGAAACATCCTTAAGCACATGTGGTATACCCCTATCTTTAGCACTGACAGGGTTAGGGGTATTTATGCCTAACGATCCAACAGCCTCATTGTAACCAAAACCTATACTTACATGACTATCAATAGATTGCTTATTGTAAAACTCCTTAGAAGCTGTGCAAGAATTATACATACCAGATAGCTTAACATTAAGATTAGCTATAGTGGTATCACGTTCAGCAATTTGTTTCATTTGTTTAGACGCTACTTCTAGAATAGATTTCTCTCTTCTATTAAGACGTTCTATTTCTTCTTTTTGCTGATTTTGATTATCCTGCACCTTTTTTAACTCTAACACTTCATTTTCAAGATTAGTGTTCTCAAGAATTAGTCTAGCAGTTGTTTTCTGTGCACTAACCAATGAATTACCTAAGCGATAAACTAGCTCAGAGTCAGTAAGTTTTACCTCACTTCTAGAAGCAGTGGGAATGTCAGTGTTTGCCATAAGTGCAAGATTAACAAATTCCTCATCATCACTGTCTGAGTCATCCCAGCTTCTGTCTGCAGCCACATAGGCACTACCTGCCTTCTTCTTTCCAGATGCATACTCTCTCCTTGCATCTTGTTGATTTTGTTGTTGACACTCATTTGCAAAGTGTCCTAATTCATTGCAGTTGAAGCACCTGATCTTGCTTCTGTCTACAAACCCAGTTTCGTAGCCACCCCTTGTGCTACTTGATGAACCAGTAGACCTGAGTCTGAAATTAGGATTTCTTCTAAATCTGAAGTTATTAAACTGCCTTACAATGAGTGCCATTCTATCATCCTCTAACTCCTCTAGCTCCTTCAGTGAATAAAATTCTGCACACCCCTGACTTGCAGCTGTCTTCCCATATTCAACTGTAATCACCTCCTTGTCAGAGCTGTAAGGTTGAACAACCTTAGCTTCCATCTTCACCGGGGCCTCCACCATTAGACCTGTAGAAGAACTTTCAACTTTGTCTTTACCAAGAATCTCTCTCTGTTGAATCTGCTCTAACTCATAAGTTTTTAAAATACCAAAGAGCCTTTCAAGAGAGATTTGATTCAAGTCTCTAGATTCTCTAATGGCGGTTATCCTGTGTTCTAAATGAGTAGGCATAGTCAGCAAGAACTTCCTGTTGATCTCCTTCTGTGTATAGTACTTGCCATGCATTAGCAAGTTGTTGATTATTTTGTTGTACCTCTCAAACACTTCCTGAATGCCTTCACTAGGGCCAGCTCTGAAGTGTTCATATTCAGAGGTTAGGATCTCCAGTCTGTTCTCCCTGACTTCATCCGTCCCTTCATTGATGGTTTCAATGGTTTCCCACATTTTCTTGGCCGTTCCACAATTCATAACATGGTTATACATTAAACCATCCAGGGAATCCATTAGGACGAGTCTCAAATTTTTATCCAGTCCGGCATCCTCTTTTTCATCAGACGTGTACAAGGTAGGATCCTTTTCATAGGTTTTAGCAGGAACTGTAACTACCCCATCAACAACAACTTCGGGTTCAAGGACCATAGGAATTTTAATAGGTCCGTTTTTCAAAACCCCCAGATATTTGGAATTTGTAACATCCAAAAATAACTCCATTTTATTCTTCCACATATCATAATTGTTTTTGTCAAAGATAGGTATCTTTACAATGGCTCTCGAAGTCATGATGAATTTTTTAAGTGAGTTAAAAAATTCGAGATTGAAATTTAATTGACAAAAAATAGGATAATGATTTTTGTGTCAATTAAATGGTTCGGATAACAATTGTTAGATTGAAATCTGAAGAACGAGGCTTTGATACCAATTGTTAGGTCCAGATATGTTTGTAGAAGGGGGGGTTGAATACAAACGGTACTGTTTTATCGAATTTGTTCGTTAAATAAAATCAGAGTTTAAACAAAATTCGTGCGGAATTAAATGAAACAAAATTCAAGTTAAATATAAAATTATATTAAACTTGAGAGGTTGTTACAAATACAGTACAGAACAATATCTAGTAATTAAAAACAAATTAGAAAATTCGACATGAACTTTTCTAATTTTGTTAATAAAAAATGAGATATAAACTAGGAATATAAATTCGCTAGTAGTACAAGGGATACAAATGATCAAGTTCTACCGGATAAAATATTACAAAGGTAGCAGCCTTGAATTTCTAGAAATTAAAATGAGTAGCCCGTGTTCTTGAGATAATTGAGAGAGAAAAGAGATGCAGTGTGTTTTTGATTCTTGAATGTTGAAGTTGTCTGCTACGTTTTGATCCACTGTCTTCTGTCTTCTTTTAATACAACATTCATGTAATACTAACTCATTTTGAGTTAGTAATACTAGTAAGTATTAACTCAGTAATACTAGCTGAAATTGATCTTGTAATACTAGCACTAATTAACCTTAGTAATACTAGTAAGTATTACACACTAATAATACTAGTAAGTATTACACACTAGTAATAATACTAACCAATTAATCTATTTAGTAATACTAGTAGGCTTGTAATACTAGCACTCAGTAATACTACCGAAAATGTTGTAATACTAACAGAAAAGTTGTAATACTGCTGAATAAATATAACTTGTAATACTACTGAATTGTGTAATACTGAACAAGCTGGCAGTCGTATCACAGTCGCAGGAAGGGGAGTTGTACAACACGCGGAGCTTTTGTGCGGTTGGAACGGGCGCGTGGATGACACGCGCCGTATGGCGCGTTGGGGGACAGAGATCCGACAGGACTGACAGGCAGACTCACGTGACAGGCTGCCAAATGTTGTGTCTGTTGCAGTTTTGATTTAATATCACTTTGTTTGTTTATTTTCCGCCAACAGCAACTGTATTGCTTCTTTTTGTTCCTTTAATTCAATCGGCCCAGTTACAAACAACAGCCCACCTCTGATTTCTAGCAGCCCAGATTCAATAAATCTCAGCAGCCCAACTGATTTACTTCTTTCAGCCCAACAGTTAATAACATTCAGCCCAACTGCATTTCCTTTTTCTTTTTCAACTCCTTAATTTAATTAATTAAATTAATCAATTAATCATTTAGACAAACAATGATTAATTCATTAATTAAATAATTAAATCAAATAAGATTAATACATTAATTCAAAGTTAATTAATATGATAATTAATTTAATAAATAAATTAATTCAGAATGAATTAATTTATTAATTAAATCAATTACACAAATATATTAATTAAATAAGAATTAATATAAATCACTTGATAGCCCATTCCTTTTCTCGAACCACAGAATATAATAAGGACGTACCACTGAATTGATGTTGACGCTCGATGCACAGTCTGGTTCATGAGCGACTAACTCCAGTGACTGTTCCTTATATTTGACTTTAAGATCTGGTTCATTTTCTTCTTCTCTTCTCTCTCTTTCACTATTCTTCTGTACTGACACTGTCACCTTGAAATCTCTGCCACTACAAATAAATCCACTTCATGACGAATACTCCACTGAGGCTTGAACAGATGTCTGAACTTCTTTCAATGTAGTAAATCCCCAAGTCTGTAGATTGACCTTGATCTTTTTCTACTGACAGATATACAATATGAGATTCCTCGTGACAGCCTATGTACTATTTACTTTTACTATCTTGTTTAAGTTGAGTTGTATCCTCGAAATACAAATAGGCTAAACATATGCCTTTCATTGTAACTCCAGACTAAAACGTTAAGTAATTGACTTTGATAATTTTCTCCAAATCCTTCCCCGCGCTTTAGGGATGATAGACTATCATCATACACCTTCTCCCACTCTCAACGAAGGTTTTGTTACAAGAATTCCCCCAAAAAGTACTATAGCTAGTGGCAGACCGCCACGATTTCCAACCATTTCTCTTCCCAATTCTTCCATCCTTTTGACATCTCTGGTAATGTCTGTAACACGTAAAACTAAACAATGTATACTTAATTTTAACCAAAATAAGATATAGATTGCTTAGTTCTTCATCCAGTATTCTAGTGCCTTTGTGTTATAGGACATTTTAAATCATGGTAATAGGTAATACAACATTCTGATGAACTATATTTCGCATTTTTTTCTTTTGACATTTTAAAATCTTGTAATCTGCCATGATATAAATCATAATAAATCAGTAAGCCTTTCCACAACAATTGACACAATTGCTTCATCCATTTAGAAACCAAGCACAAAATGTAGACAAAGTTCCAGAGTCGTCAATATACGAAATATTGTGATAAGAAATGAGTGACAAGGTTTCTCAAAATACTGCGATAAGAAATGAGTGGACAAAAGCATAGTCCAGGAATCATTTAGCTCATGGTTGTGTAATAGGAGTAGTATTTTACCAAACAAAAAAAAAATCAATCTGTAGAAGAGTCAAACTTATTCTTAGAGCCAGATCTCATGTTTGTAATTAGGGACTTATTTCCAAGGGCAAACCCTTAACTAAAAATCTATGGTACGTTAAATAAAAATTATGGAGATTTTCTAAAAGTTTTTGCATTTCAACAATACAAATCTCTTATATTAAACTTATTTTAATTATGCTGCACACATTTTATTTTGATCATATATTAAAAATTATTATTTAAAATTAAATTTTTGTGAATTTAAATTTTGGTTACATTTTTTATTCAAAAAAAGAAAATATTAAAAAAACAAGTTATCAAACTATCCTTAAAATGCTTGTTAGAAAATGAGTTGGGACGAGGGAGTACTAATTAAATTTTATATTTATATACATTATATGTATTACACCTCTAATAATTTATAATCACTTCTCCGGAGTGCTTCAATCACTTTTTAGAGAATTTCCATCGTTGAAATTTTTTGTTCTCCATATCAAATTTTTTGTTATGCAATTTTTGGATTCATTCTGATGTATTTTTCGATAATATTATTCGTATTTGTTTTGAACTATGGATTATACCCGGATCTGATCCGGAACCCAGCCCATGACCCGACCCGAATTAACAAAAATAGGGCTTTTGGACCTAAAAACATACGTTTTTTTTAACCCAATTGCAAAGGGTTAAGAACATAGGCGAGCTCCTTCCCTCAGATCGGCGATCTCCTCGACTCTTCCCACGACGGTATCTCCGACGACGACTTCATCTTCTCCGTCCGGTAAGTCTCTTCCTCTTTCTTCTTCATCTCATCTCTCTCTTCTCCGATCTCTTCTTTCTCTTCTCCGATCTCATTTTCTCGATCTCTTTTTCGCTGTTCTTTATAAGTTGTCTTCTTCCTGTCTGTATGTATATACTATATATATACACGTTTTTTTTTACTTCTTTTTTGAAAAAAAATATTTGTTTTATTTCATCTCTTCTCTTCTTCTTTATAAGCTGTTTGTATGTATCTTCTTCTTCTGTATTGCTCTGGTGCACTATTGCTTTCTGTTTGACTATGCCACTCTGCCTTGCTTGCTCACTCTGCATTGCTTGCTCACTGTTCATATACAATCTGCAATAGTTCATTAACTGTTCACCTGCAATATACAATCTGCAATAGTGCACCTGCAATATACAATCTAAATGAGTTCATAAATTCTTCTGTGCAGAAAAATAAACGATGGAGACGGAAACCGAAAGTAGCCGGAGGGAGTTGGCTAAAGATCGTAAAACAAAAGCAAAATCGAATGATATGAGTTATAACATTCCCATGATTCGGAAGAGGAACTGTGTAGCAATTGGGGTGAAAGGGAATTTTTTGTGAACTGGATTGAGCAAAAGAAGAAGGTGGAGAAGTTAGAATCACTTGCTGTAAAATTCTTTAGACTTGGGCAGAGATTAGGGATGTCTTCGGATATTTCTTCTGTTGTGGGTAATTTTTCTCGCGAGCTGATATGGGTTGCAAAGAGGCAAACTGGTCTGCCTTTTGAGCTTGATACTGCAAGGGACATCGCTTTGCAGCTCGAAGAAGACAGGAGGAAAGTGGATTTGGACTTGGACTTGTCCTTAAACATACTCGTGCTTGGGAAATCCGGAGTTGGAAAGAGTTGTACTATTAATTCAATATTTGGTGAAGAGAAAGCTCGGGTTGATGCTTTTGAGCCTGCTACAGCTAGTGTTAAAGAGATTATAGGAGTGATTGACGGGGTTAAGATCCGGGTTTTTGATACACCTGGCCTCAAATCTTCTGTATTGGAGCAGTCTTTCAATAGATGCATCCTAGATTCTGTCAAGAAGCATATGAAGAAATACCCGGTAGATATTGTGTTATATGTGGATCGCGTGGATGCCCTGACCCGAAGTTTTGATGATAAATACTTGTTGGATACAATTACCAGATCTCTCGGATCTTCTATATGGCGTCGTGTCATACTAACTCTCACACATGCTTCTTCTGTACCCCCAGAAGGACAATCCACTTCTTCTTTCGATTATGATGTGTTTGTTGCCCAACAATCTGTTCACCTGGAGGAGCATATAGGCCAAGCTGCTGGTTATCGACCCATGGTGGATCCAGTCTTAGATTTGCCTGTTTGTCTGGTTGAGAACCATCTGTCATGCCCAAAGAATAGCCACGGGCAGAAGGTTCTACCTAATGGTAAAAGTTGGACATCTCTGTTGATGATATTGTGCTACTCTATGAAGATAATATCAGAAGCAAATTCTCTCTCAAAACCACCACATCCATCTGCCCCCCGTAAGCTCTTTGGGTTCCTTATTCGCCGGTTGCACTCACTTTTGCACCCAAAACCCTTCACCGGAAAAGGCTACGACAATGGTGAGTGGAGAGGGGACTTAGCATTGGGGTTCAACACCACTCTTGCTCAAATTTCTATTTGTCGCAGTTCCAAGGTGGCAGTACAAGCTAGAATAAACAACATTTCTAGTGCCCACATCTCTTTACTGACAAGTAGCTGCAAGTATCTTGCTCTTGCAAGTATTCTTCCAGAGGCAACTTCCATATACAAGAAACTTAATCCTGGTGTAGGTGAGAACTACTCAATCTATAATATCTTGTTTTACTTTGTTCAGCATATCTGGGTACATTTCTAATTATGATAGCATCGGAAAGATGGGTTAGCAGTTTACCCGAGAAATACATATTTTTGTCCAATTCAGAGATTCCAGATGGGATACAATCATACAATAATTTAGCTTCACACTAAAATAAGAAAAGGAAAATAGATCATGGTATCCTTGTTATGTCTATTGTATTACAATATTGTTTACTGTTTAGGTTTTATGAACTCCATAACTTGTTTGTTCTGATTGAGAGTTCTTAACCTATGACTAAAATTTAACTGGCGGATATACATAACTTCCAATAGCGATTTGGGAGGGAATGGATGCTCTTAGACTATTATGCAATACATCAATAGCTGAAAACTAAGTTTTTTAGTGAAACACATCATGTAAATATCCTTCAAGTAAGTTCCGGTTCAAGTTATTATATCACCCTACATTTGATTACTATCTAATTAAAGAGTATAAAGTACCGGCATATGATTTTTTTTAATTTTTTGCATTGATTATATTGTGTTCTTGCATAACAAATCGGGTCCAAATTAATTCGGTTTTCGATCCGGTCGAATCGGATGCTTAGTTAAATTGGAACAAAACCTAATAATACTTCTTTTGAACCGAAGAACCGAACATCTGATTCAGTTTCATATTTTAGTTCTATATATCTGCAGGTGAAAAGAGTTCGGGGTATGTTTACGGATTTTGGTTAGATAATTTAACTCCGACATCTGACAAATGGCTTTCAAGAAGGGTTCCAAATGTTCAGAGTGAGTCCAATGTTGTCGCAAAAGAATTTAAGACTTCCTAATACTTGGTCTTTCCTAGTTTCCTGTAATGTACTACAGCTGTTATCAGTAGTCCTTATTGTTACCAGCTAAGGAAAACATTGGCAAGCTATAGGTAAATACCAATTGTGAGCTTGAGCAATGGCAATCTAACTGGAAAACTGAGGGGGATTCTCGGTTAGGTTCAGATTATGCATAATGTTTGTATATCATTTGCAGATAAACTGTGGAAATGAGAAAGAAATAAATTTCTTACGAATTAGATGTGCATCTAAATTTGTCAGGAGGCTTGTTAATATAATTAATTAGAGCTGGTAACATCTACTATTGTATCTATCTGATATTGGTTACTACTTTGTTGAAGGCTGGTAACATCCAAGTTGTAATATATGATTTAACTTTTACAAATTCATGTGTTGTTTTTCTTTTTTTTACAATAAGCACTTAAATATGCTTAGACTTGCAATAGATTCTAGAGCAACATGATTTTTCTTGGTCAATATTTTATATTTTAGATGTGGGTAATTCGAGGTTTTTTTATTTTTGTACTTTGTTAAATGAGCCTTGATTGTTTCCCTTGTTTCAACTTGGTAGCCGATGTGAACATAGCTGTTGGAATTAATTTTTAAAGAGGAAATATTTTAGATCTATAGTTTATCTTGCTTTGTTCTAGTTAATTTGCATTTGTTTTGATGGAAAGAGGTGTTCTTGTACTCTATATCTATGTTGGCATTACTTGTCAACTTTCGTGTTATGTATGTACAAAGTTTGACACAGCTTCGGTATGATTATATAGTTTTCTTAACTATATAATCTGCAGAACATTGTACTGGTTTTTTCTAGCTCATGTTATTGACATTTGAATGCATTTTTGTATATAAATATATTAGATTACAATCAGGGTAAACCCTTAGGATAAAAGAAAACGACAAGTGATGTATAATAATGTATTAGTGTCACTGTGTTATATGTTTAGAAGAGCATAAGTGAGTGTCTACAGGTAGGTGGTGTATAAATTAGAGATACACACACATGATACAGGCACAAGAGTCATTAGATGTGTTCAACTGCACTATATTCTCTGTATCTGATTTGTCAAATGAGAAATTTGTTTTTCTCAACATATGCATGCTACTTTAAAATGTGCATTGCTCGGAATATGGTACTTGTGTTGTGCTTTTTTGTCTTGTGTATTTTATCAAAGTGTTTGCATAATAATTCTTGCAGTTTGTTTTTCTCAGGCAGTCTTATGTGGTGTGATTATAATAGTTTTGCTGTGTTAGTTTTAATTTAATTTTATGTTGTAATTTTCAGATGTGGTGTAATGATTGAAAACAGAGTTAAACTTTTGCTCATCGAAATGGTAATATCTCAAAATTTGCGGCAGGTGACTGGTGATTTCTTTGAATTTTTGTTTACAGGTTTGATTTGAAGTGTTTTGGTGAACGGTTTGAATCAGATTCTGTGGTAGGCCCTTTAGAGTTTGATTCCAGGCAGATTTTTAGTGAAACAAGTACTCCCTCTGTTTCTTTTTATGTTGCCCATTTGGCAAAAAACACAGGTATTAAGAAATACTATAAACAATGTAAACCAATGATTAGTGGAGTTTTGGGGGGGAAAATCAGGGAAGTTTCCCACCAGTTTTAACACTAAACAAATCCTAAACTATTACATTAACCAATGAGATTACAGTGAAAGAAAAAAACAACCAATCACAAGTCTCTATTTCATACACACGGATTGAACAAATATACAAAATGCAACTTTACACAGCAGAACTTTAGAACACAAAAAGGGCATCCTTGCAAAGGCTTCTCTGTTCAGACATGAATGAAGAACCATATTTCCCTTTTGATCTCAATGATCCAGCACCAACAGATGGAGCAACTGATGGCTTCCAATTTGATTTAAATGAACCACCAGACAGAGACACAGCAGGGCATACACAGCAACAACACACAGAGGACACTCATCATCACAGAAGAAAGCCAAAGCTCAGCTTTGATACAAGAACACAAATATTGATGTGGCTTCTAAACAACCAAGGAACAAATACTCCAGGAAAACCTTACCAAGGTGCAATTCAAGATGTTGCAAAGATCTACAACATATCAAGGAGAACAGTCAGCAGCATATGGAGCACAGCAAAGAAGCAAAATGCATCAAAGCAGAGCAAAGGGGACTATAATTACCAAGGTGGTGGAATCAGTTGGCAAAAAGGAAACAAGGAGCATGCTTATTAATCAAATCATACCAGCAATCATAGAGAAATGGCCACAAAGTGAAGGTCCTAAAACAATATTCATACAACAGGATAATGCACGTACTCATATCACACAAACAGACCAAGAATGGGGACAGCTTCATCAACAAGGGGACTTTACATTTATTCTTGTTCAACAACCACCAAACAGCCCAGATTTAAATATTTTGGACTTGGGGTTCTTTAGAAGTATCCAATCACTAATGCATAAGAAAATGCCAAAGGATGTGGATGGTATGATGGATGCAGTTAATGAGGCATTCTATGACTTGGAGCCAGGAACACTAGCCAATGTGTGGTTATCATATCAGTATGTTATGAATGAAGTACTCAAAGTAAAAGGATCAAATGATTATCTGGTCCCTCATGTAAACAAGAAGAAGTTGGCAGCTGAGGGCAAACTACCAGTACAAGTATCAGCACCAATGTGGGCTGTTCATGAAGCTTGGAATGTAATACATGGATCAACAGAGCAAGTGTAATGTCATATCAGTATGCATAGACAAGACTTTTGATCTGTTTTGGGGACATGTAAGCACAACTATATATGCATACTAGCCTTAAATTATGTAAATTATGTAACTTATGCATGCGTTTTGATCTCAGAGTGTCCCCAAACATCATTGATTCATCCCCTAGCACCTTAGCACACACAAGCCCCAATTTAAAGTTGCTCAGCACACACAAGGTTACGGTTGAATCTCAGGCATAGTTAATTCATCATTGATCAAAATCAGGCACACAAATTAAACAACTCATGGCACACGATTTAAGCGAATTAAGTAATAGAGACAACATTACGAAGAACAACTTTCATTAAAAACAGATCTGATACAACAAACAACAACAACGTACATAAATTGAACTGGATATACTTATATATATATAAGGATAGAATACTTAGCTAGACATTCATTAAGAAAACGAACATGCATCCTCGGAATCGGACACATACTCGTCGTCAAGGGGCAGATCGCAATCGACACGACCAACAGAGGACACTGATTTCTCCACCGAGTTATCAACCACAACATCATCCTTAATGGTTGCATGCTTCGATTTATCAACAGAGGACACTGATTTATCAACCGATTTATCAACCGATTTATCAACAGAGGACACTGATTTATCAACCGATTGGTTCACCGATTGAGATAGATCGTCGTCTCCCCATCTCAATCGCATGTATTCTTCACTATAGTTGTGCAAGCCTTCACAATCGACGCCGTTGTCACAATTGGGATCGGAACACTCATAAGGTCCCGGATCTGAATCACCATCAACTGAATTCGAGAAACCAAAATGTAAACTCATATTTGCGCTGGAGATATTTGGGCGAGAGAGAAAATAGGGTTTGAGAAGAGTCGTGTGTTTTGGGATAATGTTTTGGGGAGAGAGATAGATAGTGGGTTGGGGAGAGAGATAGTGGGTTGGGGAGAGAGTTAGTGGGGTAATAAAATATAAACGTAGTAATGTAAAATAAGAATAAAGTATGTATAAAGTATGTACTAAAATAGAAATGGGAAATGTATTTTGAATGTCCCGATTAGGAAAACAGGAAACGTTTTTAGAGACGGAGGGAGTAATGTTTATCTGCAAAGTCATGTTTACTAAAGCAAGAGAATCTTTGTGGTGATTCATTCACAACCAGGTTAAATTATAAATCCATCTCTATAAAAAGCTAGTTGAATTACACATGCATGTATATCTGTGTGTTTCCGTGATTGACCTGATTTTTTTTGTCCTCGGTTTTAGAAATTTAGGATGTTTATTAATTGGGACATGCAATTCGGACTCTTGTATGTTGTATCATCCATAAAATAGACCATCTTCTCATTTGTCACTTCACCATTCCAGACTTGGTGAACTATTATGTTAACAGCAGCAAGTTTTATCTAGGTGTACTTGAGTAATGGTTTCACTTTCACCAATCCCACAAAGTGGTGCTGGATCCCCCCCTCTAAACTTTTATTTCATCGTCTTTGTATCCCTTAAAATTTGAAGCACCTAGTTGCTCCTGGAGCTAGACTAGACTTTTCAAGTACTTCTTGTGCTATTAATCTATTTACATTACCAGTATGAATTTCATACTATACTACTATTTACAAACACTGTTTTACTTAAGCTTCCCTTGGGAGCTGTAGATGCTAGAGTAGGTGTATAAACAGTAGGTTGTACCTTTGTAATTCAAGGCACTGGTTGTAACAGCCCCAAATCCGGGGTCTGGGATTTAGAGTAGTCACGATCCATTTAATCCTTGCCTTACCTGTAGTACTCATAATGTACATAATTCAACAGTTTATGACCCCACAATATATATCTCACACACACACACAGGTTAGAGTCTCAGAAACGACACCATAAAACAACTGCGGAATAATATCTTTTATTACAATACCCAAATGTCTTTTGAATCTGTTGTTGATACAATTTCTAAGTAATGGTACATTTACCACTCAGACTGCTGATGTCTACACTCTACTCATACCATTCCTATCTACTCATGATATGAATCCAACAAGCTGCATCCTGATCCAACTGATTCTCACTATCTCCGGGATCACTGGTGCCCTTGACATCCTGCTCCGCTGCTCTATAATATATATAAAACAATAGCAAGAGTGAGCAAATAGCTCAGCAAGGTAATGAAAGCATGGCATAACTCTGCCTATGACTTAACCCAGAATAAAGCGGGTATAAGACAATATATGTCAAAATATCTCTTTACCAAAAGTATTTCCTCATCGGAATATATTCCAAAAATAGTACTATTGTAGTACTCCAATATTGTTTCAAAATATCTCTGCAAACTTTTATTGTACTTCTGAACCGAGTTCTAGTACATTATAAGAGGATGAGGTTTCAGAGTAAACAAATATAACCTTTTTGTAGAAAAGAAATATCTGCTATATAAGTATAAGCAGAGTATCAACCTAAAACTTAAAGATGAAGTTATAAGATGATTTAATATAAACAACCCCCTTATCATAACCCCTGTTATGTAAGGTATCCACAGAGTCATATAAAAGATGTCGTTACAAGGGAATTCATTGTAACCTCAGTTCTTGAACACTTTTCAAAACCCTGCCAACATGATCATTATATTTCTTGATCCATGTTGCAGAAAATATCCAAATTGGATGATTGAACTAATACCGGAGTACGTCGCGCAGAAGCCACACCCTTATGATGATCAGTCACAGGTTGTGCATCTCAGAATTTATTTCTCTACATGTAGAAGGAAGAAAGCATGGGTACCCCCCATACTCCAGATCTCCCGGCCAACGGTTGGGCATAGACGGGACCGGCGCCACTCGGACCCTGTATAAAGGATGGACTGTCCCACAGCCTCTTACACAATACTCCTAGTTCGAACAGTATCCATGACTCTGAAACGTAAAGCTTGTCCTCCTTTCTCCAAGTTTAACACTTGTTAATAGGACTTCACAAAGAAGCCGTATCAGTTTGGAAAGGGGAGTTCACCAATATTTCCCAAGCAATGCTTGTTAATGGATTTCAAACTTGATACCCAGATTACTTCTCGAACAGTTGAAGAAGTAATAAAATCATTTTGACTTGCAGTCATTGCACTGCGAACGAGAGATGAGTTTCTTTTTAAAAAGTTATGACCGGGGAGTCAATTACAAATAACAGCTTCCAAGTAAGGTTCCCTATGCTTTGAAAGTTTGAGCGAACATTTAAATCTTCTTAAAAGATAGATTTAAATGAAGAAATAGGATTTGGGGAACCTCTCCTTGGTAATATAGCTTTAATAAAGCTTCAGAAATCTCCTTCAGAATTATTGAAGGTCAAAGATAAATTTTAAATAAGATAAACTATTTTTAAAACTAATTAAAAGTATTTAATAAATATTCGAAGAATATTTATTAAATAAATAAGTATTTACTAAATAAATAACCTTTAAATGAATATTTGAAAATAATATTCATTAATAAATAGTAATTAAATGAATATTCAAAAAGTAATATTCACTTAATAAATAATCCTCAAATGAATATTTGAAAATAATATTCATTAATATAAATAATCTTTAAATGAATATTCAAAATAATGTTCATTTAAATAAAGAGTATTTAAGTAAATATTCAAAAGGAATATTCACTAAATAAGTAATTCTCAAATGAATATTCGAAAATAATATTCATTAAAATAAATAATCTTTAAATGAATATTCAAAATAATATTCATTTAAATAAATAGTATTTAAGTGAATATTCAAAAGTAATATTCACTAAATAAATAATTCTTAAATGAATATTCGAAATAATATTCATTTAAATAAATAAACTCTTAATGAATATTCAAAATAATATTCATTGTACTCAATAATATTTATTCGATATATTATGAAAATATATCTCCAAAGTATATGAAATACCGACTCCCGGTCTTTTACAAAAGATACGACATATACACCCTTTATTATGGGTAATAATAAAGTCCAGCTCATAACTGATATCCCCATATCTAGCTTATAAGCCAATTCCCAATTCATTTCCAAGTAGTAACTACTTTCTGGAAATATAATATTATTCAATAATAACATTCCTCAAAGTACATAGTAATCTGTCGCTAGAATCCCTCCGGGTTTCCACGACTATCTATATAACAGAAACTACCGACTCCCGGTCTAGAGTCGAAACAATAAATATGCCCTTATCTATAGAGCCACAAGGTATACCGGTTTGTATATACTATATCTCAAAGGATCATATACAATCCGAAAGTTAAACTTTTACAACAAGTATATATCGCAAAACTATGCAAATCTAAGCATGGCAAAAGCAGTATTATAATCAATACTTCAAGTATAGATTTAGAAATCTTGCCTGATGCTCGAGAAGTGGTAGGGGCTCGTGACAATGTTGAACAATCTAGACAAAGTCAAAAGAAAACGTACGATTAATCCCCTAGATAATCCACTTAATATCTAAAGCATAAACACGTATGCGAATCACACCCAAGGCATTACTAACTCGCTTTAGGCTCATACTAAGTCCATGTCAATCAACAATTACTTAGGTCGAAGATTCGTTTTAGAAATCGGATCTCGTTCGTCCGTTTCACTAAGTGGTTACAAAGTTATAATCGAGTGCTTCTCTAAGGGGTTCCTTTGCACTTAACCTTGATTCAAACATTTTTATAAAATCCAAAATTAATCTTTTCGACACGAGGTCTTCTCTCATATCTTCATTGTGACCTCCAGTATTTAATTACCAAGACTCGTAACCGAATATCTCATTTTAAAGGGGTTCAATTGAAGTTACGAATTCATGATTACGCTTAAGAACCGTTTTTACGAATTTTACGATTTCTCCTAAACCGTAAGTCCGAATGCTACGATTCTCGCGTCAAAACGATCCTTAAAACATGTACTATTCATTCATGGCAGGAATGGTTTCTGGACAGTAGGGGTGTTATCACGAAAATGGCACATATTTCATGGTATTGTAAAATCGGGCATTATAACGGCTATGTTTACGCGTTTTCCAAAGTTTTCGCATCACCGCGAATCAATCAAGCACTACACACCAACCATTCTAACACATGATCTCATCATGACTAGTCTAACAACATCATATCTCAACAATCTCATGGATCATAATCCAAACATAATCATAAACAACTAGAATCATGGATCTAAACATCATATAATCATACTAACACTAAATCATCCATTAAAACATATAATACTCAAGGTAAGATCTAGGGTTCTTGGACTTTATACCTTCCTTGAAGTATGAAATCACTTAGTAAGCCTTGGATGATCCTTGTAACACCTTCACCAAGCTTGAATCATCAACAAAATCAAGAAAACCAAGTTTGTTCTTGAAAGTTACTATTCACTACTAAACTTTGAGGAATCAAATAGCTATGCTAGAGATGTTTGTTTGCTCTCAAACTTCTAGGAGATCTTAGTTATGAAATATAGAAGTCCTGAGAATTTTCTTGTGAATTGTGAGTGGCTAGATTTGGAGATATGAAAAAAACACTATTCATTGTCTTTCTTTTTCTTCTAAAAACCGTGGGTAAGGTTGTAATGGTGGTGGTGATACTTTTCTTGCTTTTTCTCTTCAATAATACATGTATTAATCTCTTATTCAACCTCATCTTCTTGTAAATGAGGTGTCCTCTCCTCATTGGTTGATTCTAGATTACATTATCCTAAAAAATGCAACTAGGTTCCTCACTTTACTTGCTTTATCATCCAAGCTCTTGTCAAAGTGCATTTAGGTGCTTTTTACTTTAATAAAGTGGTGATGTCATGATCCACTAGTCTTTGGCTAGGTGACGTCACTTCCCACTAGCTTTTCTGGCGGTTAAACGCGAAGTTATCGCCCGTTTGTTAACCGTCTCTCGCTTACATTGCTACGTCCCTTCCTCAATATTTATTATAATCCTTTTGATGATCATATATGATATTTAATCTAGATATGAACTTAATTCATAATCCAAGATTCGTTCGCTTTATCGATTAATCCCTTTATAAAGTTTTCGGTGTTTTCTGGAATGCTCGTTTCACTGTCTCAGTGGTTTCCGTCCTTCATTCTTAAATCAAATATAATCAATTCCCAAAATATTAAATCCTCCAAATTAATATCTCAATTCTTGGATTATAATAATATATAATCCACTGTCCGGTCAAATATTACACCGAAATAAATTTTGGAATTTCTGAATTCCGATCGTCTTTGCATACACTTATTTCCTCCGTAGATCACAGATATGACTTCGAAATATCCATACCACGTTCCGTACATAGGGTGGCATGAAAAGTTTTCCAACTTACAAGATCACTATTCATCCACCAAATTACTATGCACGCACGGGAAACACTATGCACGTATGGAAAACACTATGCACGTATGAGAAACACTATGCACTTCTCGTTTCTCCTTTCAGGGTTCATTAGCTCATCCTCTGGACGATAGATTATTCCTATCTATCTCCTCAAACATTGGATTACTCTATCTTGGCAATATACAATGAGTCAAGATCATTGTCCGAAGCAATACTCATGCATTACAACCATTGTTTCTTGGAATCACCGCTCATTGCTGCACTTATTCATAAATAAGAAAGGTTTTAATTCTATCGAAATTTCGGGTTATTACAGTCTCCCCTCCTTAAAAGGATTCTGTCCTCGGAATCAGTTTAGGAATAACTGGGGCTACTTTTATCCCTTTGCACTTTCTAACGTCCAGGTGGTTCTTCCACTTCTTGATTTTCTTCAAGTCTCTCACTAGCTTGACAACCTTGCCTCTTAGCACTTGCTCTTTTATATCCGTGATTTTCCACAGGTTGTTCTTCGTAAGTCAGGCTAAGTTAGATATCTAGCTGTTCGTATCTTATCATATGCTGGCCATCTATAGTATACTGACGTATTATTAACACACGAACCATGCTACGACCCTTCCACAGGTTTGGGTAAGGCTGGCTCGTAGGCCACCTTCCTGATACGTTTAAACTCTCAGATGGCCCAAGGAATCTCGGGCTCAACTTCCTTTCATTACCAGTCCTGTTAATTCCTTCCACGAGGATACCTTTTTCACATCAAAATCTTCGAACCTCATACTTTCTATCTTGTTTACACAGAAATACATCAACATAAACTTGCTTGTCATTCATCAACATGCCATTTAGCTTGTCAATGGCATTCCTTCGAATCCTTATAGTTTGGTACCATTTTGGTGCACAGAATATCTAGAACTATGGTTCTCGGGAAAAAGTCTCATCCTTTAATTCCTGATCATTAGGAATCCATCTCTTTCTTAGTTTTGACTTAAGGGCATCGGCCACCACCTTGGCCCCCCTCTGGATGGTAGTGTATCTCGTTGTCACAATCCTTTGTCAGTTCTGGCAATTTCCTAGTTTCATTGTATAAATGTCAACTTTCTTGTCGACGGGGTGCTCCTTATTGAAACTAATTCGAGTATTCTAGCAATCAATTCGAGTAACTCTTGCTGTGCAGTAACGAGCTTATCGGCCTTCACTGTTTTGGCCTTCTTATCTCATTGTTATCTACTACCACTATCAACCCCCGGTGTTCCAGCCTCTTCTTTAATCATTATACAGAAAGCCCATCTACTCCCGGTATTCATTCAATCATTTTCTTATTGCCACATCTCTCCTTTCTTTGAAAGAAAGGCGAGCCTCTTGGGGAATTTATTTACGGGGAATGTTGTCTGGCTCGAGGACTCTTAATTCTTTCATCACAATCATAATCTTCATATACCCACAAGCACACATATTTTCAGATCTGATAGATCTGAAAGTCGATCATGTTTGATCCTTTTTGATTTCGCACCTTTCCTTCATATATACGACATTTCGATATACTTAGGGCGAACACTATCGCCGATAACTCATAGTCAATTCACTAATTTCCATAAAAAGTTGCAGGTGCAATAGTCTACCCAAAATATCCTTGCTAAAAACTCGGAGTGTCTATACCTAGTACGAATCGCAGTCTGGGTATATCCTCGAATTTACTCCCAACTGGTGATGTCCAATTCTTAATAAGTTTGGAGATACACAACGCCCTCCAACCGATCCAACGACCATCTATAAGAGGGTACCTATTCTCAATGTTGAGCTAGTTTAACTCTTCGAGGTTCGATGAACATTCTTGTGCTAACATCTTTCTTTCTTACCACAAAACCAGGCTTACCACGGTGGTATACTGGGTCTTATTATACTCTTGCCCAACACTCTTCGTAACTGAGTTGCTAATTCTTTCACCCTTACTAGGGCTAACAGGAGGTGTAGCACTATACTCTGAATACTCGGTACTCATTCTCATGTCATCCAAATCGATATCTGGTAGCTCATGCCATCCAGATCGTTATCTGGTAGCTTATTAAAACCTTGTACAACCTCCCAAAATCATTATAATTTCCTTTATACTTGAGGTCTCTTTTCTAAGCATCAACTACAAGGGATAATCAAGCCTCATATCTCTGGCATCATAATTTCTCAGTCTGAACTATATTCAAGAATTTCTGAATCTGTCTCCATCCCATAATCATTACTCTCTTTTCTTTACCATCAGTTTGCTTCATTGGGTATTAGCCAATCCATCACTATTGTTATATCAACTTCTCCCAACTCGAAGGGAGTCAAACTTATTAAAAGTGTCGGTCTCATATTTCTAGTCCACCACTTGTATGTACCAATTTTAGGAAAAATCTCTCGATCGGGTGGTAATCTGCGTAGACTCTCTGGAATACATTCTCAAACTCTTCAATCACTGGGGTCTATTGTTGGCTAGGTGCTTTTCCCTTGGTATCAACCACATAAGCTAGATAAGCCACACATCCATCCCATAATAACTCATTTGTTTGGATTATCGTAATAACTTCGTAATTTACTTCTGTCCTTAAAGGACCACTCTCCTTCTCTGGGCAATCAAAGTCTCACTCCAACATCGCTACGCGATTCTAGATCCATTGCTTCAGCCCTAGTTGAAACCTACGGGCTCTTTTCACATTTGTGTCCACGGATTTCGGGACAAACCTCATTATCTTGGAAAACTTGGCCTCATGCTCTGCCACAATCATGGTTTCTTATTTCAATTCTAGAAGCTTTTATATCCATCTGGATCTTCATACATTTCATAAAACGTTTCTCTAAAAACAATACTCTGAATCTCTCCCAAGTCACAACACCTTTTACCTCTAGGTTTGTCTTACAATTCTCACCAGTGATTCGCTTCTCCCTTCAGGAGATAGGCGGCGAACACCGTTTTCCGATTCTCTGTAATACTCAGTATCATAATTGACTTCTTCATCTCTTTAAGCCAAGCTCTGACCTCCACTACCATTGGGGTTTCACAACACATTACTATTCCTCTTGCATACATCGATTGACCAACCTTCCATTATCATAATATCCTTGAGAGAAAACACTCATTAAATTCATGGACATGTTACCGATATTCTATTCATCTTAGGGATCCGTTCTTGCCATAGGCTATTTCGTTGCGAATCTAATTCCCATCAGCGACTTTAACTTATTCGACCTAGTTGGCTTCCCCTTGTAATTCAATAACAAAGTTTATGGAGCCTTGAAAAGACAGCTCACATATCAAGGAAAACATCACACGCTGGTGATTACAAGGTTATGACTTTTAAGGTAACCTTATTTGAAATGAAAGAATTTACCGAGAGATCAATATGATCATAAGAACTCAACGTTGTGTGTCTCTGTCGAGACATTACTAAAGGTAATCAGCCTTCTTGTATTTCACAACTTACAAGTGATGGCGTCCCATCAGACTTCTACCACACAGATAGATGGTCCTTGTGGCCCCTATAAGTATAGGGTTGTTCGTCTCAGTGGAATTTGAGAAGTATGAAAGAAATTCAAAGTTGAGTTAATAATTATCGTCATTTGACAAATAATTTCTCAGATGGACACCTTGGATCAAAAGTAAACAGGTTCCAAGGGTGCGATTTCCAAAGAAAAGAATAACCAGAGAATACTGGTATTTAACACGGAAGTGGTGCTATATCACCATTAAATTACCCACTATTGAAGGAAAGTGGGGTTTTAAATAACATCATTTACCAGGGCTTTGAAAACCTGAAAGTAGGTATCATGGCGGCCTCTGGCATAATTGAACTAAGTGTGGATTAACACAAGTGGCATAAAATAACTTAGAAGAGGGACTATTCCCTTTATCAGAATTCTCTCTCGGAGAGATGTCAAGATAGACCATAGATTAGTAATAATCAATATAATTTGCAACTGGGGAGGGTACTGCCATGGTCTCTACGGATACCTTTTATGTCGGCTCCTCTATTGGGTAATCGTTCGATTCCGGAGCTTTTATTCTCCCTACACACCCTAAGGTGTTCGATACTTACGTCGTTGCTGACTCATAATAATCGCTACAGATTCAATCATCGATATTTGCAATCGCAGGGGGTTCTATCCGACCAGGCGAAAGCATCGCAAGCAAGCATTCTATTCTATATGAAGGCTTCGATACCGTCGTCACTTATAGCCACAACGAATTCCACATGTCGAACGGGCGGTATTCCGGAAGATCGTTTAGAAACTGCAGTCTTCCCCCCGATTATTATTATAACCGTCCTTATACCGCATTTTCCTTCTCCTCGTATCACTCCCGGGTGCTACCTAAGCGTACCCCTGGCAGCATTGCAACCTTTTCATTTAAGTCAATCCCAGACTTCCTTAGTCCGTCTTGATTCTTGAAATATATCTCGTCTTAGCGCATTTGTGTTACAATAATATTGTACATAGTACGTACCTATACAATCTCGTTCGAGGTAGCAAAATTCCTTGGTTCCTTAGTAAACACCATCCCTGGTGGAATCGCTTATCGTGGGAAATTAAACTCCATAGATAAGGTAATGCCTCTGCGGTTTAAGGTAACTAAGTACCCTTAATCATACACGAAGTTCGAACGTCTCAGTTCTTACATATGCTGCCTCCCTAGGGCAACTGTAACAGATTACGAGTAACAGGCCTCGTTCAAGTCGAATCAATCCACTGGTATTGGCTATACTGCCTCTACCTCTTCTGCTTTGGAGGTTTTACTCCATATCCTTTGTCATATTTCTTGATGAATCATAAATGATTCCAAACTCTTATCTCGTCAGTTATTTGATCTCTGAAGATTGGTCCAGTCTTATCATAAAACCTCAATAACTTTTCACCTCTTTATCAACATGTTCTTTTACAAGATTCTTACTCTGACCCACCATGGGTCCTCCTCTAGATCCTCCTATGGATCTTCCTTTATCGGGTCCCCGTCCATCTCAAGGAGCCCATCATCAACTGCCTACTCGAAGGCCTCGGGATTTGATCTCTCAGAATCCCATCCATCTATATATCATACTAGTCGGGGTTACTAACCATAAAGTTCTAAGCATGGTTTCCCAGAAGAAGTCCCCTCTTGGGCTTCATCTCCAACAGTCAGGGTCATGTCTTCTAACCCTAATACGAACTCTACTGGAGTTCCTAGGTGTTCTCATCATTCTTAAGGGTATTGTAAGACTCAATCTCCTATCGTTTCTGAGAACTGTAACCTAACTCTCTGATACCATTTCTGTAACAGCCCCAAATCCGGGGTCTGGGATTTAGAGTAGTCACGATCCATTTAATCCTTGCCTTACCTGTAGTACTCATAATGTACATAATTCAACAGTTTATGACCCCACAATATATATCTCACACACACACACACATGTTAGAGTCTCAGAAACGACACCATAAAACAACTGCGGAATAATATCTTTTATTACAATACCCAAATGTCTTTTGAATCTGTTGTTGATACAATTTCTAAGTAATGGTACATTTACCACTCAGACTGCTGATGTCTACACTCTACTCATACCATTCCTATCTACTCATGATATGAATCCAACAAGCTGCATCCTGATCCAACTGATTCTCACTATCTCCGGGATCACTGGTGCCCTTGACATCCTGCTCCGCTGCTCTATAATATATATAAAACATTAGCAAGAGTGAGCAAATAGCTCAGCAAGGTAATGAAAGCATGGCATAACTCTGCCTATGACTTAACCCAGAATAAAGCGGGTATAAGACAATATATGTCAAAATATCTCTTTACCAAAAGTATTTCCTCATCGGAATATATTCCAAAAATAGTACTATTGTAGTACTCCAATATTGTTTCAAAATATCTCTGCAAACTTTTATTGTACTTCTGAACCGAGTTCTAGTACATTATAAGAGGATGAGGTTTCAGAGTAAACAAATATAACCTTTTTGTAGAAAAGAAATATCTGCTATATAAGTATAAGCAGAGTATCAACCTAAAACTTAAAGATGAAGTTATAAGATGATTTAATATAAACAACCCCCTTATCATAACCCCTGTTATGTAAGGTATCCACAGAGTCATATAAAAGATGTCGTTACAAGGGAATTCATTGTAACCTCAGTTCTTGAACACTTTTCAAAACCCTGCCAACATGATCATTATATTTCTTGATCCATGTTGCAGAAAATATCCAAATTGGATGATTGAACTAATACCGGAGTACGTCGCGCAGAAGCCACACCCTTATGATGATCAGTCACAGGTTGTGCATCTCAGAATTTATTTCTCTACATGTAGAAGGAAGAAAGCATGGGTACCCCCCATACTCCAGATCTCCCGGCCAACGGTTGGGCATAGACGGGACCGGCGCCACTCGGACCCTGTATAAAGGATGGACTGTCCCACAGCCTCTTACACAATACTCCTAGTTCGAACAGTATCCATGACTCTGAAACGTAAAGCTTGTCCTCCTTTCTCCAAGTTTAACACTTGTTAATAGGACTTCACAAAGAAGCCGTATCAGTTTGGAAAGGGGAGTTCACCAATATTTCCCAAGCAATGCTTGTTAATGGATTTCAAACTTGATACCCAGATTACTTCTCGAACAGTTGAAGAAGTAATAAAATCATTTTGACTTGCAGTCATTGCACTGCGAACGAGAGATGAGTTTCTTTTTAAAAAGTTATGACCGGGGAGTCAATTACAAATAACAGCTTCCAAGTAAGGTTCCCTATGCTTTGAAAGTTTGAGCGAACATTTAAATCTTCTTAAAAGATAGATTTAAATGAAGAAATAGGATTTGGGGAACCTCTCCTTGGTAATATAGCTTTAATAAAGCTTCAGAAATCTCCTTCAGAATTATTGAAGGTCAAAGATAAATTTTAAATAAGATAAACTATTTTTAAAACTAATTAAAAGTATTTAATAAATATTCGAAGAATATTTATTAAATAAATAAGTATTTACTAAATAAATAACCTTTAAATGAATATTTGAAAATAATATTCATTAATAAATAGTAATTAAATGAATATTCAAAAAGTAATATTCACTTAATAAATAATCCTCAAATGAATATTTGAAAATAATATTCATTAATATAAATAATCTTTAAATGAATATTCAAAATAATGTTCATTTAAATAAAGAGTATTTAAGTAAATATTCAAAAGGAATATTCACTAAATAAGTAATTCTCAAATGAATATTCGAAAATAATATTCATTAAAATAAATAATCTTTAAATGAATATTCAAAATAATATTCATTTAAATAAATAGTATTTAAGTGAATATTCAAAAGTAATATTCACTAAATAAATAATTCTTAAATGAATATTCGAAATAATATTCATTTAAATAAATAAACTCTTAATGAATATTCAAAATAATATTCATTGTACTCAATAATATTTATTCGATATATTATGAAAATATATCTCCAAAGTATATGAAATACCGACTCCCGGTCTTTTACAAAAGATACGACATATACACCCTTTATTATGGGTAATAATAAAGTCCAGCTCATAACTGATATCCCCATATCTAGCTTATAAGCCAATTCCCAATTCATTTCCAAGTAGTAACTACTTTCTGGAAATATAATATTATTCAATAATAACATTCCTCAAAGTACATAGTAATCTGTCGCTAGAATCCCTCCGGGTTTCCACGACTATCTATATAACAGAAACTACCGACTCCCGGTCTAGAGTCGAAACAATAAATATGCCCTTATCTATAGAGCCACAAGGTATACCGGTTTGTATATACTATATCTCAAAGGATCATATACAATCCGAAAGTTAAACTTTTACAACAAGTATATATCGCAAAACTATGCAAATCTAAGCATGGCAAAAGCAGTATTATAATCAATACTTCAAGTATAGATTTAGAAATCTTGCCTGATGCTCGAGAAGTGGTAGGGGCTCGTGACAATGTTGAACAATCTAGACAAAGTCAAAAGAAAACGTACGATTAATCCCCTAGATAATCCACTTAATATCTAAAGCATAAACACGTATGCGAATCACACCCAAGGCATTACTAACTCGCTTTAGGCTCATACTAAGTCCATGTCAATCAACAATTACTTAGGTCGAAGATTCGTTTTAGAAATCGGATCTCGTTCGTCCGTTTCACTAAGTGGTTACAAAGTTATAATCGAGTGCTTCTCTAAGGGGTTCCTTTGCACTTAACCTTGATTCAAACATTTTTATAAAATCCAAAATTAATCTTTTCGACACGAGGTCTTCTCTCATATCTTCATTGTGACCTCCAGTATTTAATTACCAAGACTCGTAACCGAATATCTCATTTTAAAGGGGTTCAATTGAAGTTACGAATTCATGATTACGCTTAAGAACCGTTTTTACGAATTTTACGATTTCTCCTAAACCGTAAGTCCGAATGCTACGATTCTCGCGTCAAAACGATCCTTAAAACATGTACTATTCATTCATGGCAGGAATGGTTTCTGGACAGTAGGGGTGTTATCACGAAAATGGCACATATTTCATGGTATTGTAAAATCGGGCATTATAACGGCTATGTTTACGCGTTTTCCAAAGTTTTCGCATCACCGCGAATCAATCAAGCACTACACACCAACCATTCTAACACATGATCTCATCATGACTAGTCTAACAACATCATATCTCAACAATCTCATGGATCATAATCCAAACATAATCATAAACAACTAGAATCATGGATCTAAACATCATATAATCATACTAACACTAAATCATCCATTAAAACATATAATACTCAAGGTAAGATCTAGGGTTCTTGGACTTTATACCTTCCTTGAAGTATGAAATCACTTAGTAAGCCTTGGATGATCCTTGTAACACCTTCACCAAGCTTGAATCATCAACAAAATCAAGAAAACCAAGTTTGTTCTTGAAAGTTACTATTCACTACTAAACTTTGAGGAATCAAATAGCTATGCTAGAGATGTTTGTTTGCTCTCAAACTTCTAGGAGATCTTAGTTATGAAATATAGAAGTCCTGAGAATTTTCTTGTGAATTGTGAGTGGCTAGATTTGGAGATATGAAAAAAACACTATTCATTGTCTTTCTTTTTCTTCTAAAAACCGTGGGTAAGGTTGTAATGGTGGTGGTGATACTTTTCTTGCTTTTTCTCTTCAATAATACATGTATTAATCTCTTATTCAACCTCATCTTCTTGTAAATGAGGTGTCCTCTCCTCATTGGTTGATTCTAGATTACATTATCCTAAAAAATGCAACTAGGTTCCTCACTTTACTTGCTTTATCATCCAAGCTCTTGTCAAAGTGCATTTAGGTGCTTTTTACTTTAATAAAGTGGTGATGTCATGATCCACTAGTCTTTGGCTAGGTGACGTCACTTCCCACTAGCTTTTCTGGCGGTTAAACGCGAAGTTATCGCCCGTTTGTTAACCGTCTCTCGCTTACATTGCTACGTCCCTTCCTCAATATTTATTATAATCCTTTTGATGATCATATATGATATTTAATCTAGATATGAACTTAATTCATAATCCAAGATTCGTTCGCTTTATCGATTAATCCCTTTATAAAGTTTTCGGTGTTTTCTGGAATGCTCGTTTCACTGTCTCAGTGGTTTCCGTCCTTCATTCTTAAATCAAATATAATCAATTCCCAAAATATTAAATCCTCCAAATTAATATCTCAATTCTTGGATTATAATAATATATAATCCACTGTCCGGTCAAATATTACACCGAAATAAATTTTGGAATTTCTGAATTCCGATCGTCTTTGCATACACTTATTTCCTCCGTAGATCACAGATATGACTTCGAAATATCCATACCACGTTCCGTACATAGGGTGGCATGAAAAGTTTTCCAACTTACAAGATCACTATTCATCCACCAAATTACTATGCACGCACGGGAAACACTATGCACGTATGGGAAACACTATGCACGTATGGGAAACACTATGCACTTCTCGTTTCTCCTTTCAGGGTTCATTAGCTCATCCTCTGGACGATAGATTATTCCTATCTATCTCCTCAAACATTGGATTACTCTATCTTGGCAATATACAATGAGTCAAGATCATTGTCCGAAGCAATACTCATGCATTACAACCATTGTTTCTTGGAATCACCGCTCATTGCTGCACTTATTCATAAATAAGAAAGGTTTTAATTCTATCGAAATTTCGGGTTATTACACTGGTGGTGTAGTAAGTAACTGTTGTAGTAGGCACTCTTGAGACACAAGTGGCTGGCTTAGGAACTTGTTGACTTTCTTGACCATCAGCCCTTCTTTCAGTATTAGGATTGATGATTTTGGATTTTCCTTTCTTTTTCTTTGATCAACTCCTCCAGTTCCATCCTTTATCATCATCCTTCTTTTTACTCTGAACATTTGCATCAAGAGCACATGATGATGTGCTAGCCACTTTTTATTCAAACATGTTTTTAGGCTCGATTAAAAACTAGTGTCGAGTTGAGTGTTTTTTGAGCTCGACTAGCTCGAACTCGAACTTGAACTCGATTACTTGTTTATTTTTTATTTTTCATAAATATTTATGTTTTTTACATATCATTTTTATTTAATAACTTGATATTATTTCCATTAATGTGTATTATTATATTTATCGTTCTAATATGAGATTATGATATATAATATATTTAATTATATAATGATACTTTCTTAATATCTTATATAATAAGTTTCAATATTTTTTTTTTATTGAAGTAACTTATTCGCTCTTTTTTCTTTCAAAATTCCAAAGTAAAAAATTTACATGTTAATTGTTTTTAAGAAAACTCAAAGGGAAAGGAAAATAAACTCAAAAGTATGAAAAGTGAATGCAACAAGACTACAAGTTACAAAACCAAATAAGTTAATTGAATTCCACACGACTAGAATAGATAATAACAAATAAGTTCACCATAATTCCAAAAAAATTTATTGACTTACAAGTTCATAATAATTCTAATTTCCATATATTAAACTATCCATTACAAAAGTATCAAAGTATGGTTAACGAAAGATAAGTGCTAACTGCTATCTTATAGTTACACAATAATTTTCTCTTTTACTTACATAAAAAGATTAATTGTTTTCCGCATAGCACCACTTGTTTTCAGTCTTATAATAGATTTAAAAGAATTAAGTGTAAAAACTAGTCAATAATAAACAAAATACTATTAAGGTGGTTCTAAGCGGAACCTGGCATGTTATTATATAATTTAGACACACAGCTTATAAAAATATAAAGTGCATCCGCAAAAGTGTTATGAAAAACGTTTTTAGGTTAAGTTGAAAAAATATATAAAATAATTGGATTTTTTTTTTTGTAGAAATCATGTTAAAACTCGATAAGTTTGAGAAACTCGATAGGCTCGATAAAAACCCGATAGCTCGAAAACTCGTTAAACATGGTTTTTTTAATAAACATGTAGGATTGGCATTGTCACTACCATCACATTTCACTGCAAAATTCAACATAGAGTAGAACCTCGATAAATGAATACTCTCGGAACCAAGAAAATATATTCATTTGACAAGTTTATTTATTTATCGATTAATGATTATTATTCCTATTTATCGATAAATGAATATTAATTCATTTTGATAATAATTTTAGTTTTTTTCTTATAATTATATTATTTTATACATTAATGTTCAAATATATCTAGAATTCAGTGGTTATAATTTTTATGTAAAATTTAATTACATTCATTTTTCTAAAATTATAGATTACTTATACATTCATGCATGTAATAGGTACATTGTACAGTACTATGTATTGAGACTATACTGTACAGAATAGTTAAGAGTTTAGCATATATATTTAGCATACATAACAAGCTATATATAATTAGAGTTTAACTGAACTTCTTTCTAAATTAGGTTATAGAAATGTGATGGATGTCGAACATTTATTGAACTATCCTTAGGAGAATAATGCAGTTATGGAATGTCCTACACACGAAGAAATAAATCGTACTAAATGATGAGAACGACCCCGAACCAGTATCGTCATACCACACGTGTCCTCGAAAGAAATCTTACAAAAATGATCATAACATTCCTAAAGTTGTACATGCATTACACAAAATTAAGGATTAGATGGGGGGGCGATGCATTTTTTTGAGAAGGAATGACTTATTAATGTGTATAAAAATTATTTATTAGATGAAATGTATTCATATATTTTATAAATATAAAAATATATATTTTAAAATATAGTGATTATTCATTTATATTTACATAGGGCCTATAGAGACTTCTTCTTTTTTATTTGTTAATGCATTTAGCGAGGTTATTCGTTAAGAACATTGACCCAAGTCGGGACCGAAGAAAATTATTCATTTGACGAGGTTATTCATTTACCGAACATTCATTTATCGAGATTATACTGTAGATTGTTTCTCACGATTAAACCTAAGAGGATGCTTTTTGCACTGACTTTCTAAATGTGCCCTCATATTACTACATATTACTAGTAGCATTTCTCTTTTTTTTACAAGCATAAGAAACTCCACAATAATTACAAACAACTCGAGGATAGTTCGGATCATTATTAACTGTGAAATGATCCCAAACATATGATGTTTTCTTACGCCCCCCTTTGAGTGTGATGAGTAAAAATAACTGTAAATGCACAGTGTTAAATTTTAGCAATTACAGATCTATTCACAGAGACTATGATGAATTCTTCACAACCCTAACAATTAAATCAGGCAGACTCGACAAATAATTTGGAGGGATGTTTTGTTTAACCTAATTAACAAATATATCAAATAATATGGAAAATCTAGGAATTCGAATCCATTAATTAATCACAATTAATATCAACTCGCCCTATAGTTAATTCCTTTTCCTTCAAAAATAATATATATCAATTAAAGAGACAAGCATACACTATAAAATTTATTATCTAAAAATAACCCATCAAAACTTCAAGGAGCAAGCATAGGCTATGAAACACTAGTATTTTGCCCGTACTTCGTACACGGCATCTTACTTAATTTAAAATGACAATACCAAAAATTTAACAAATTTGATTGATTTCTTAAAAAGATATTGTATGCAATTATATAAATAATTAATTCTTAGAAAGATATTCTATACAGTTATATAAGTATTTAATAAAATAATGATATGCTAAAATTTATATAAAAAAGTAGCATACAATTCTATTTTAACAATGTTGAAAATTTATTTAATCCATAAAAAATCTGCAATAAAAGTAATAAATATTTTTACAAATATTGTTCTCTAATTGAAAACAATAATAAATTATTTTCATTATTCAAATGCGGAAATGATAATCCATTCATCTCCAATGGCTCCACAACATTAAATGGCTCCAAAACATTAAACCTCATATAATATCAATAACATATTATATTAACTATGAGACCTCATAATTAATATAATATGTAAATGTTGGAGAACAATAAGATCACATTTCAAGCAATTTTTAATTTTTTTGTTAATTTTACTTATGAAAGGATAGAGTGAAGGGTTTCGAGCATCAAACGCAGCGGAAAATTAAAACAAAAACAATAATTATCGAAACCCTACCGCAGGATCCATGCAAAAACATGATATTTAATTCGGAGATTGATGATTTACCTTAAAGAAGCTTTACGATTGTATGTCTAATGGAGATCCAAGCTTTCACGATCGTTGAGTGCTCCTCTTCGAAGCCTCCTCTACGGTATCCACACGAACACTCCAAGAACGATTCTTGATTGGAAGGGAGGTACTAGCCTCCAATGAAAATATGAGATCTTCTTTTTAGGTTTTGGTTCAAGCGGCTGGGGATTATTTTTGTCGTACAAAATTAATTACCTTCTTTACCTATCATCATATATTTATATGATAGTGTAAGGTAAAAGCCCAACTAAAAACCTAGCCCAAGTTTGATTAATTAAATAATAGAATCAAATCCTATTATTTAAATAAATAATAATTAAGTCAAACTTAATTATTAAAATCATATCTCATGTATTATTTGTATTTTATTATATCTTAATTAAGTCCCACTTAATTAATATAATAAAATCCAACTAATCACTAATTAATTTAAATTCATAATTTAAATTAATTCTTCCTTTAAATGTTCTATGTGTGTGACCCTGTAGGCTATTATTTATTTTGGCAATAATTTTATTCTCCAATAAAATTATAAACAATGAGCGGCATCTAGTAATACATCATTGCTACCCAATTAAATAATAATTAAATCGTGATTCGATAAAACCTTTTGTGATTAATGTTCCCGTGTAATATAATCCCTTTAACCAAATATTATAGATTAAACTCGAGGCATGTTTCATGTCATCCTCTTCATAATTTAATCCGGGTTTACTTGATCCATGAGTAGACTATTAAAACAAATCACTATTTGAGCACGGCCATGCATTTTATAGTCTCACTCAATCAAGAGGCCAATAATATCTCTCCTATCTGATAGGAGGGTTAAATCCTTTATCTATCATTCATATTTCTCATACGATTCACAATATACCCGATGTCCACTTTTATCATCACCCGGTCAAAGGTAACTTTTAATGTAGTCAAAGTATATTATCCTCGTATAGAAATATAATGATCTCAAGTCAAAGGATCATTACACCATTATCACTGTGAGTCTTTCTTATGACTTTATTAACATGAAGAATCTCACGGTGGGTCTGTCCAGTGCCATGTACCCTTACATGTACCCATGTTTTGACTTTAGTATCTCCATACTTATAACCAATGAGATGTGGTTATCAGTCAACAACATACTAGTCTATTTATGTATTATTATTGTCCTATATAATAATACTCAACTAGGGACCTTTAAGAATATGATATATTATATAATCTCAAGTTCAAGTTAAATACTTAAACTATATAATGTGTATCATTATTCTAAGGACATTTATTATGCTAACAAATATATCGCAGTAATTAAAGTCATAATAAATACATTTATTAAATAATCAAATGACATAAAGGTTTATCAAAATAAACAATGTAATGCCTCTAGGGCACCTACACTAACAATCTCCCACTTGCACTAGAGCCAATCACCCATGTATCTAATACCCATGGAACTAGTTTGACCGTCGTGCTTCTGCTGCGACAAGCCTTTGGTCAGTGAGTCTGCTATGTTATCATTTGTGTGTACTTTACATATGTGTATATCACCCTTTTCATTTATCTCTCGAATGAGGTGAAATCTCCTGAGTATATGTTTGGATCGGGAGTAATATCTAGGTTCTTTAGCCTGTGCAATGGCTCCATTATCATCGCAGTACTTGTCTATGGGATCTGCGATCGATGGAACCACTCCCAATTCAGTAATGAATTTTCGAATCCAAACATCTTCCTTTGCCGCTTCACAAGCTGCAATGTACTCGGCCTCCATTGTAGAAACAACGACTGTTTCTTGCTATGAACTCTTCTAGCTTACAGTACCTCCGTTTAGACAAAACAAAAACCAGACTATGATACAGTATCATCCCTGTCTATTTGGAAACTTGCATCGGTGTAACTTTTTACAACCAGTTTCTCCTCTCCTCCATACACCAAGAATAAATCTTTAGTCCTTTTCAGGTACTTAAGAATATTCTTGACTACCGTCCAGTGACCTTCACTTGGATTAGACTGGTGTATGCTCGTCATGCTCAAAGCATACGAGACATCAGGACGAGTACATACCATTGCATACATGATAGATCTAATTGCTGAGGCATATGGAACTTTCCTCATGTTGTCCTTATCATCCAATGATTTCGGACACTGGTCTTTAGAGATCGTTATCCCTTGAGACACGGGGACACATCCCCTTTTCGCATTTTGCATACCAAAACGATGCAAAAACCTTATCAATGTATGTACTCTGACTTAGACCGATCATCCTTCTAGATCTATCCCTATAGATCCTCATTCCTCGAATGTAGGATGTATCTCCTAAGTCTTTCATAGAGAAGTTGCTCCGTAACCAAGTCTTAACAGCCTTTAGAGAAGGTATGTCATTCCCCATTAGTAGTATATCATCAACATATAATACTATGAATGCCACATGCCTCCCACTAACCTTCTTGTAAACACAAGGTTCATCTTTGTTTTGAACAAAGCCATACTCCTTGACTATTTCATCAAAACGGATATTCCATCTCCTAGAGGCTTGCTTCAATCCATAAATGGATCGACGTAATTTATATACCTTGCCAACATTCCTTGGATCGACAAAACCTTCAGGCTGTGTCATGTACACATCCTCTTCAAGGCTTCCATTAAGGAAGGCTGTTTTGACATCCATTTGCCAGATTTCATAATCATGGAATGCTGCAATTGCAAGCAAAATCCTTATGGACTTGACCATAGCCACTGGTGAGAAAGTTTCATCATAGTCAATACCATGAATTTGTTTGAAACCTTTTGCAACCAGCCTTGCTTTGTAGGTCTGAACATTTCCATCCACGTCAGTTTTCCTTTTGAAAACCCATTTGCACCCTACGGGTTTTACCCCTTCGGGTGGATCAACCAAAGTCCATACTTGGTTTTCGTACATGGAATCCATCTCGGATTTCATGGCTTCTAGCCATCTCTTAGAGTCTGGATTGTTCATAGCATCTTGGTATGTGAGAGGCTCATCTTCATCTATGAGCATCAAATCACCACATTGAGTCAAGAGAAATCCATATCTCTCTGGCTCATGGCGAATTCTACCAGATCTACGAACAACCTGTGTTTCTTGAGCATTATCCTGCTCCTGTTCCACTTCAGGTTCAATGCTATTTTGCGGTTCTCGATCTTCATCGAGATCTATAGTTCTCCCACTGTTTCTTTTGGAAACAAAATCTCTTTCCATAAAGACAGCATCTCGAGCAATAAACACTTTCTGCTCAGAGGGACTATAAAAATAATACGCCTTTGTTTCTTTAGGGTATCCCACAAATATGCACTCTTCGGATTTAGGTCCAAGCTTATCTGATACTTGACGTTTCACAAACGCCTTGCATCCCCAAACTTTCATAAAGTTCATGCCTGACCGTTTCTCCTCCCATATCTCATATGGAGTCTTTTGAACCTTCTTAGTAGGAACACGGTTAAGTGTGAAAGCCGCTGTTTCTAGAGCGTGACCCCAGAAACTAATTGGAAGATCTGCATGACTCATCATCGATCGCACCATGTCCAACAAGGTACGATTTCTCCTCTCTGAAACTCCATTCCATTGAGGTGTTCCTGGCGGAGTGAGTTGTGATACAATACCACACTCTTTTAAATACTCTTTAAATTCGGTGCTTAAGTATTCACCCCCACGATCGGATCGTAAGATCTTAATACTTGCACCTCCGCCAATTTGCTTCTCTACTTCAGCCTTATATTCTTTGAACTTTTCAAAAGAATCGGATTTATTCTTCATAAGATATACATATCCATATCTACTGTAATCATCAGTAAATGTTATGAAGTAGTAGTAGCCTCCTCTAGCCATCACACGCATTGGGCCACATACATCACTATGTATAAGCTCCAGACGTTCAGTGGCCCTTTGACCCTTACCAGTGAAAGGGGCTTTGGTCATCTTACCAAGCAAACAAGATTCGCATTCTTGGTATGATTCAAAATCAAATTTATCCAAGTATCCATCTTTATGTAATTTGGATATGCGTTTCTCATTTATATGGCCTAGACGACAATGCCAGAGGTATGTATGATTTGAGTCATTAATTTTAAGTCGTTTGTTTTCTATATTATAGACAGGATTATCTAAATCAAGAACATATAAACCATTAAACAAACGTGCAACACCATAGGTCAAATCATTCAAAGCAAAAGAACAACTGTTGTTCCTTATTATAAATGAAAAACCTTTCTTGTCCAAACAAGAAACCGAAATAATGTTTCTGCAAATCGCAGGCACGTAAAACAGTTATCAAGTTCTAAAACAAGCCTACAGCCAAAGCAGCAACTTTTGCTCCATTGCCAACTCGTAGGTCTACTTCTCCCTTAGCCAATGTCCTACTTCTCTGCAGCTCCCGCACATTTAAACAAATGTGAGAAGCACATCCAGTATCCAATACCCAAGATGTAGAAGTAGACATATTGACTTCTATAACATATATACCTGAAGTAGAAGCTTGTTGAGCCTTCTTCTTCTTCAGATCCTCCAAGTAAACTGAACAGTTTCTTTTCCAGTGACCAGTTTTCTTACAGTAGTGACATTCACCCTTATCAACTGGTTCACTTGCCCCTTGTTTGCAATTAAAAAATGACTTACTCGTGTTGATCCTTTCTTGACGAGTTTGGCTTGCAAACATGCTTTGCAAGTGCTCGTAGATAGTATATGCATCCATATGCACATGCTGTCTTTGAAGCTCAGCACTCATAGTTGCCAACATAAGACATGCAACATCATTTGCATCATTCTCATCCTTTGTGTGGGCCGCTCGTTCATCAACGGTAGCGCCCTCAGGAAGGGGACCTGGCGGAGGGATATCAATGACATGAAGCTTGCACTCCTGCCTGAGGACAATCCTCAAATTCCTCTGCCAGTCTAGGAAGTTATTTACTCCTGTCAGTTTATCCTTCTCAAGGATTGATCGAACAGATAGAGAGTTTGTGTTGTTTGCCATTTCTTAGTATCTACAATGTTAAAAGCACAAAATAAACATTAGATTGTCTGAGTTATCAATTATTATGTTCAAATGATTATGATATATTCATAATATATCTCCCACTATTTTTATCAAATTAATAGCCCTTACTATTAATTCGGAAAGTATATCCCATAATTCTTTCTAGTGAGCCAAGATCCATATTTCGTCATATTCTAAGTCAACCACTGGAAGTCCTTAAAAATGATTATTTAGGTAGACAACAATTGTCAATTATATCATATATAATTCTTGGATAGCTTGGTGAACAACCATTGTTCTAATCTATCTAATAGATTTTAACCAAACTCTATGCTTCTAAGTTCATAATGGTCGAATATAACCGTTTATTTTCACCTTATTATGACGACTTAGTTAAGTTTGACCCAATGATCCAACGGCCGAATATAACCGTTTATATTCGTCGCATCTCACCACGATAGATAGGAGTCCCCTGCCACTGACAGCCCTTCCCCTTATCGATCTAGGATTCGATGAGTGTTCATTCATTGGAAAGCATCTGATTAAAACTTAATATTTTGTTAAGGGATTTAGAAAAATTATAACGATCATGATCACATCATAAAGAGATCCTCAATTTTTCCTTGAACCAAATATTTCATATTGACATCCTAAATTGTTCATTTCCCAGGTAGATGGAGGATACCAAAGGTCACACTTAAAACCCATCAACCTTACGAATACGCATATCCGCTTTTGACAGAAAATCCCAAATTTTAGATATCAAAATCCATATTTAGTTCCGTGCTTTAAAATCCATATTTTAAAAACACAAGAATCTCATGATCGTTTGTTAATTTTAAAATCTTGAATCGTTACAGATTTTATCTTGATTATGCAGGCATGGCATGGGTGATGTATCTAATACATTCATTCATACATGATTAATCTAATTAAAGCATGCATTTCTATGTATCCTACACATACATTCATACATCATATGTAAAGTAAGTGCAGTATGTAAACGTGATTGGTTATGGCCTTTATCCTATATGATCCTTTCAAGCTAATGAAAGGATCAAGGACAATCTATGGGTGGTTTAAAATACTATACTATTACATGTCTTCTTCTTTGCTGCTACAATGCCTCCTTGGATCGCCTCCTTACTTGCTTGTCTTCATGTATTCATGTACATTACATAAACAAAACAACTATACTAATATACTTACAAGGAGAACTCGAGTTACATTCGAGATTTAATCATTACAAGGAATGACGACATGCAAGTCGTATTTAGAAACCAAACCATAAACAAAAACCTCTATCCTATGGGTCTCAAGGCCATAACCATCCACCATGCTCAAGTAACAATTAAATAACATGTCATATTATCTAATCATGTTATACCATATCATATTTCAGATGATCCAATCAAAGAAATCATATAACGCAAAACTCAGAAAATCAGAATCAAATTCTGAAAACAATAAATCGCGTTTTTCATGCACTAAACGGCGTCAAACGCCTTACAGACGAGTCGGTGATACCTATGGTATCAGTTTTGTTCAGACGCTCGTTTCCGGTCAGAAAACACATATCGTTTGCGAAAATTGGACACTGGACACAGATTTCACCAGATCTGCGCAGCGTATACAGAAATCGTATCGTATACAATCCCCATATCATGAACAAACAAAAATCATGTATATATCAATATACATACAGATTATATGATCATCATATGATCATCCCAATCATCATTAACATACAGTTTATACATATATATCAAAATCAACGCATCATACATGACAATCATCAAACATGCTCGTATATATATCAAAACTGTAACATATAACCGAATTAAAACGTTTTTGCAAGTAGCTCTGATGCCATTGAAGGGTTTCGAGCATCAAACGCAGCGGAAAATTAAAACAAAAACAATAATTATCGAAACCCTACCGCAGGATCCATGCAAAAACATGATATTTAATTCGGAGATTGATGATTTACCTTAAAGAAGCTTTACGATTGTATGTCTAATGGAGATCCAAGCTTTCACGATCGTTGAGTGCTCCTCTTCGAAGCCTCCTCTACGGTATCCACACGAACACTCCAAGAACGATTCTTGATTGGAAGGGAGGTACTAGCCTCCAATGAAAATATGAGATCTTCTTTTTAGGTTTTGGTTCAAGCGGCTGGGGATTATTTTTGTCGTACAAAATTAATTACCTTCTTTACCTATCATCATATATTTATATGATAGTGTAAGGTAAAAGCCCAACTAAAAACCTAGCCCAAGTTTGATTAATTAAATAATAGAATCAAATCCTATTATTTAAATAAATAATAATTAAGTCAAACTTAATTATTAAAATCATATCTCATGTATTATTTGTATTTTATTATATCTTAATTAAGTCCCACTTAATTAATATAATAAAATCCAACTAATCACTAATTAATTTAAATTCATAATTTAAATTAATTCTTCCTTTAAATGTTCTATGTGTGTGACCCTGTAGGCTATTATTTATTTTGGCAATAATTTTATTCTCCAATAAAATTATAAACAATGAGCGGCATCTAGTAATACATCATTGCTACCCAATTAAATAATAATTAAATCGTGATTCGATAAAACCTTTTGTGATTAATGTTCCCGTGTAATATAATCCCTTTAACCAAATATTATAGATTAAACTCGAGGCATGTTTCATGTCATCCTCTTCATAATTTAATCCGGGTTTACTTGATCCATGAGTAGACTATTAAAACAAATCACTATTTGAGCACGGCCATGCATTTTATAGTCTCACTCAATCAAGAGGCCAATAATATCTCTCCTATCTGATAGGAGGGTTAAATCCTTTATCTATCATTCATATTTCTCATACGATTCACAATATACCCGATGTCCACTTTTATCATCACCCGGTCAAAGGTAACTTTTAATGTAGTCAAAGTATATTATCCTCGTATAGAAATATAATGATCTCAAGTCAAAGGATCATTACACCATTATCACTGTGAGTCTTTCTTATGACTTTATTAACATGAAGAATCTCACGGTGGGTCTGTCCAGTGCCATGTACCCTTACATGTACCCATGTTTTGACTTTAGTATCTCCATACTTATAACCAATGAGATGTGGTTATCAGTCAACAACATACTAGTCTATTTATGTATTATTATTGTCCTATATAATAATACTCAACTAGGGACCTTTAAGAATATGATATATTATATAATCTCAAGTTCAAGTTAAATACTTAAACTATATAATGTGTATCATTATTCTAAGGACATTTATTATGCTAACAAATATATCGCAGTAATTAAAGTCATAATAAATATATTTATTAAATAATCAAATGACATAAAGGTTTATCAAAATAAACAATGTAATGCCTCTAGGGCACCTACACTAACATAGAGGGTAGAAATATAAGACTTTTTTGTGAAGATGCCCCTAGCAGGGTCCTTTAAAATAGCTTGAAATGTAGTGAATATGTATGTTTTCACTGTTCTCATTTTATTTTATTTTGTTAATTTTTTTGTTAAATTTTTTTATGAATGGATAGATGGTAGAATTATAAGACTTTTTTTGTGAAGATGTGAAAGGCATATGTATAGCCTATTTATATATCGAGGATAAGACTCAACTTAAACAAGATAGTAAAAGTAAATAGTACATAGGCTGTCACGAGGAATCTCAGAATGTTTATCTGTCAGTAGAAAGAGATCAAGGTCAATCTACAGACTTGGGGATTTACTACATTGAAAGAAGTTCAGACATCTGTTCAAGCCTCAGTGGAGTATTCGTCATGAAGTGGATTTGTTTGAAGTGACAGAGATTTCAAGGTGACAGTGTCAGTACAGAAGAAAAGATGAAAGAGAAAGAGAGAGAAGAGAAGAAGGAAAGGAACCAGATCATAAAGTCAAATATAAGGAACAGTCACTGGAGTTAGTCGCTCATGAACCAGACCGTGCATCGAGCGTCAGCAGAAATTCAGTGGTACGTCCTTATTACATTCAGTGGTTCGAGAAAAGGAATGAGCTGTCAAGTGAATTATATTAATTCTCATTTAATTAATATAATTATGTAATTGATTTAATTAATAAATTAATTCATTCTGAATTAATTTATTTATTAAATTAATTATCATGTTAATTAACTTTGAATTAATATAGTAATCTAAATTAATTTAATTAACTAATCATTAATTGCTTTTTGATTAAGTTAGTTAATTAAATTAATTATGAAATGATTGGGCTGAGTATTGAATTAAAGAAATTGAAAAGTGGGCTGTAAATCAGAATTGGGCTGCAAAAGAGTTGGGCTGCTAGAGATTTCAGTTGGGCTGGAATCAAAAGAAAATAGAAAAGGGCTGAGAAATTCAAGTGGGCCAAAGTTTATTATTAAGCCCAAGAAAAGAAACAAACAAAACAGAAAGAATTCAAAAGCAGAAAAAAAACTGAATTGTAAAACAAACAGAGAAATCAGTCCACGTGCTGTGTCAGTCTCCTGTCGGCACGACGCGCCAGATGGCGCGTGTAAGCCACGCGCCCGTTCCAACCACAGAAAAGTCTCCGCGTGTCTGCCACCGAGCCTTCCTGAGACTGTGATTCATTCTGCCTAACATTTCAGTTTTGTTAACAAATTAAAAGCAGCCGAACATTTTCTGACTATCACAAATAAAACCTGACTATCACCGAGCAATATTCCAACTATCACCCACCTTTTCCTAACTATTATTCCCCTTTTTATTTCCTGACTATTACCCACAAGTCTGACTATCACCCACAACTTGTAACTATTAATGGATCATTGTGACTATTAATAGCCCCTATTTTTCTGACTATTATTTAACGAGTGATAGTCAGCCTATTTTGTTTTAGTATAAAACAAACAGAGGCAGAAGATGATTAACCTCAGACGCAAGAATCATATCTTTAACACAAAAACACCCACTGCCTCCTCATTTCTCTCAAGAACACGGGACTAAATTAATTCATAGAAAATCAAGGCTGCTACCTTTGTAATATTTTATCCGGTAGAACTTGATTATTTGTATCCCTTGTACTACTAGCGAATTTATATTTCTAGTTTATATCTCGATTTTTATTAACAAAATTAGAAAAGTTCATGTCGAATTTTCTAATTTGTTTTTAATTACTAGATATTGTTCTGTACTGTTATTGTAACAACCTCTCAAGTTTAATATATTTTTATATTTAACTTGAATTTTGTTTCATTTAATTCCGCTCAAATTTGTCTAAATTGAATTTTATTTAACGGACAAATTTCGATAAAACGGTACTGTTTGTATTCAACCCCCCCTTCTACAAACATATTGGACCTAACAATTGGTATCCGAGCCATTTGATTGACACAAAAATCAAGATCCTATTTTTCGTCAATTAAATTTCAGCTCTGATTTTTTAACTCGCTTAAAAATTCCAAGTTCGAATTTTTTAACTCTCTTAAAAAATTCAAAATGTCTATCCAAAGATTTAGCGGTGTTAAGATTCCTGTGTTTGATAGAATCAATTATGAGTTGTGGAAAAAGAAGATGACCTTGTTTCTACAAGTGGCCAACCCCAAGTTTTTGGGTGTATTGAAAACCGGGCCAATAGTTCCAATGGTCACTGAACCTGAACGTATTAAGGATGAAATTTTTATTCCTGAAAGAACCTATAAAAAGGATCCAAAGGAGTATAATGCTAATGATAAAGAAGATGCATCCTTAGACATTAATCTACAACTTATTTTGGTGGACTCGCTGGATTCAGATATGTACAGTCTTGTGGTGGACTGTAATAATGCAAAGCATATCTGGGAAACTATTGAGAAAACGCTGGAGAAGGCAAGCAAAGCACATGTTGCTCAAGACAGAAGCTGGGATGACACAGATAGTGAAGATGAAGAATCTGATAATCTTGCACTAATGGGTAATGGCAAATGCTGACATGCCCACTGCTTCTAGAATTGAGGTAAAACTTACTGACTCTGAGTTGGTTCGTAATCTTAGTTGTAATAACCCGAATTTTCGATAGAATTTAAAAATTTTCTTACTATGATTAAGTACATGAGTGAGTGGTGATTCCAAAGAACAATGATTGTAATGAATGGATATTGCTTTGGACAATGATCCTGATTCAAGTGTATGTTGTCAGAATAGAGTAATCCAATGTTTGAGGACATAGATAAGAATAATCTATCGTCCAGGAATGAGCTAATGAACCCTGAGAGGGGAGATGAGAAGTGAATAATGTTTTCCATGCGTGCATAGTATTTCCCATGCGTGCATAGTGTTTCCCATGCGTGCATAGTATTTTCCATACGTGCATAGTAATTTGGTGGATGAATAGTGATTTTGTAAGTTGGAAAACTTTTCATGCCACCCTATGTACGGAACGTGGTATGGATATTTCGAAGTCATATCTGTGATCTACGGAGGAAATAAGGGTATGCAAAGACGATCGGAATTCAGAAATTCCAAATTCTATTCCGGTGTAATATTTGACCGGGCAGTGGATTATATATTATTATAATCCAAGAATTGAGATATTAACTTGGAGGATTTGATATTTTAGGATTTTATTATATTTGATTTAAGAACGAAGAACGGAAGCCACTGAGACAGTGGAACGAACGTTCTAGAAACCACTGAGACTTTATAACAAGATTAAGCGATTGAGCGAACGAATCATGGATTAAGGATATGGTATGTTAAGAGTCCAAGGGAGGTTATATGATGAGAGAAAGAGAGGATTGAGAATATAATCCTAGAGCAAAGGGAATGCAAACGAGTCACGAGAACATTTTTCGAGAACAAGAAATAAAGAGAAAATGCAAAGGAAATTGAATACAACAATTGCTTGGGGTATTAGGCCACACTATTACAATGGAGTGCAACATATAAGTTGTAGCATGTGGATTTAATTGATTAAATGTAACAAAAGTAAAGAGGCAAGGGCATTGGGGGAATAAATCATGAAAGGGCAAGGACATGGAAGTAAAAGACCAAGAAAGGGAGTAACATGTTTATCATCCAACACTTGGCATCCTTGGATTGGTCCTTGAGATTACAAAGGGATAATATGAGATGAGGATGAGATAAAGTAGATGAGATATACATTATACAAACCATTATTCAAGACAACAAAGAAAACAAAACACAAAACAAAACAAACACCACCATTCTGCCAGCAGAAAAACAGCTCGGTAATTTGAGCATAGAGCCTTCATTTCTCAATGAAATTTTGTGTTCTATAGCTTGTTGGAAAGGTATTGAGATGCTCTACAACTCTTCTTTAGGAGCCTAATCCAGAAAAGCAAGGTAAGGATCTCCTTTTTCCCGTTCTTTCAACTGGTGTATTGTAAATCCGAGATTCTAACTTGGTTTCTTGATTTCTTTGGATGATCCAAGCTATCCTAAGGTTATATAAGGACTAAACAAGGCTTACTAAGTGTTATTCACTCTCCAAGGAAGGTATAACACTCTTGAAACCCTAGCTCTTAATTTGAGTTTTGATGATTTAAATGAGTTATAGAGATTTGATGCATGATTTAGAGCATGTATGTGGTATGATTGTTATGAAAATATAAAAATATGGTTTAGAGCCCCAAGACCAGTTTAGGCAGTGGTAGGGATGATGAATAGTGTCCATGAGTATTGGTGGTAGATTGGTTGATTATTTGGAGGATTTTAATTTTGGAATTATCCGAGTTATAGCCGTCGTAATGGCGAAATTTCATTAACCCTTAAAAATGGAGGATCACCGAACGAAAAACCTCCTGACCAAGTTGAACACTTGACCCATACTTGTAGGTTTTTAATCATAGATCATTTTGGCGCAAGAATCGTAGCATTCTGATTTACGGTTTAGGCGTTATGGTAAAATTCGTAAAAGCGGTTCGTAAACGTACGTATGAATTCGTAACTCCAATTGAACCCCTTTAAAGTGATAAATTCGGTTGCGAATCGTGGTAATCAAATACTATAGGTCATAATGAAGATATGAGAGAAGACCTCGTGTCGAAAAGATTATTTTTGGATTTTATAAAAATGTTTGAATCAAGGTTAAGTGCGAAGGAACCCCTCAGAGGAGCACTTGATTATAACTTTGTAAACCACTTGGTAAAACGGACGAACGAGATCCGATTTCTAAAACGAATCTTCGACCTAAGTAATGGTTGATTGACGTGGACTTAGTATGAGCCTAAAGCGAGTTAGTAATGCCTTAGTTGCGATTCGCGTACGTGTTTATGCTTTCGATATTAAGTGGATTATCTAGGGGATTAATCGTACGTTCTTTTTGACTTTGTCTAGATTGCCCGACATCGTCACGAGCCCCTACCACTTCTCGAGCATCAGGCAAGATTTCCAAATCTATACTTGAAGTATTGATTATAATACTGCTTTTGCCATGCTTAGATTTGCATAGTTTTGCGATATATACTTGTTGTAAAAGTTTAACTTCGGATTGTATATAATCTTTTGAGATATAGTATATACAAACCGGTATACCTTGTGGCTCTATAGATAAGAGCATATTTATTGTTTCGACTCTAGACCGGGAGTCGGTAGTTTCTGTTATATAGATAGTCGTGGAAACCCGGAGGGATTCCAGCGACAGATTACTATGTACTTTGAGGAATGTTATGATTAAACATTATTATATTTCCAGAAAGTAGTTACTACTTGGAAATGGATTGGGATTTGGCTTATAAGCTAGATATGGGGATATCAGTTATAAGCCGGAATTTATTATCACCCTTAGTGAAGGGCGTACGCGTCGTATCTTTCGTAAAAGACCGGGAGTCGGTATTTTGTATACTTTTGGAGATATATTTTCTGAATATATCGAATAAATATTATTGAGTATAATGAATATTATTTTGAATATTCATTAAGAGTTTATTTATTTAAATGAATATTATGTTGAATATTCATTTAAGATTAATTATTTAAATGAATATTATTTTCGAATATTCATTTAAGAATTATTTATTTAGTGAATATTACTTTTGAATATTCACTTGAATACTATTTATTTAAATGAATATTATTTTGAATATTCATTTAAAGATTATTTATATTAATGAATATTATTTTCAGATATTCATTTGAGGATTATTTAGTAAATGAATATTACTTTTTGAATATTCATTTAATTACTATTTATTAATGAATATTATTTTCAAATATTCATTTAAAGGGTATTTATTTAGTAAATACTTATTTATTTAATAAATATTCTTCGAATATTTATTAAATACCTTTAACGATTTTCAAAAATAGTTTATCTTATTTAGAAATATTCTTTGACCTTCAATAATTATAAAGAATATTTCTGAGTCCTATTAATAAGTACTTCATCAAGGAAGTGGTTCCCACAGACTCTTTTCCATGTTAAATCTACCCTCTAAGGGGATTTAAATGTTCGCTCAAACTTTCAAAACATAGGGAACCCTACTTGGAAACTGCTATTTGTATTCGACTCCCCGGGTCATTAACTTTCAAAGGAAATCATTTCTATTCACAAACTCAGATGCTTCGAGTCCAAAAGAGATTTGTTACTTCCTCAACACTCGAGGAGTAAGATTGATGGAACAAGTTAATATCCATTAACAAGCAATAGCTTGGGAAATATTGGTGAAATTCTCCTTTCCAAACCCGATACGGCTTCTTTGTGAAGTCCTGTCAACAAGTACGATACTTGGGGAAGGGAGGACGAACTCTATGTTTCAGAGTCATGGATTTTATTCGAACTTGGAGTAGTGTAAAAGGTCGAGTAGCGCCGAACCTTCATTGGCCCACAGTTGGCATGGGGAGCTTCCAGAGGGCGGTAGACAAGTAAATCCGTCGGACCTTCCTTCTACCGGTAGTAAAGTTTAAATGTATTTGTACGACCGCGACTGATCATCGATGGTCGGGACATCTGTGCGCTGAGAATACTCCAGTGATAGTTCATCATCCAATTTGGATATTTTCTGCAACATGGATCAAGAATCATAATGGTCATGTTGGCAGGGTTTTGAAAAGTGTTCAAAAAGGTTATATTGAATCACCTTGTCACTTCATCTTTTATATGACTCTGTGATTACCTTACATAACAGGGGTTATGGTAAGGGGTTGGTTTATATTGAATCACCTTGTCACTTCATCTTTTATATGACTCTGTGATTATCTTACATAACAGGGGTTATGGTAAGGGGTTGGTTTATATTGAATCACCTTGTCACTTCATCTTTTATATGACTCTGTGATTACCTTACATAACAGGGGTTATGGTAAGGGGTTGGTTTATATTGAATCACTTTATAACTTCATCTTTTAAGTTACATGTTGATACTCTGCTTATACTTATATAGCAGATATTCCTTTTCTACAAAAAGGTTATATTGGTTTACTTTGGAAACCTCATCCTTTTATAATATACTAGAACATGGTTCAATAGTATAATAAAAGTTTGCAGAGAGATTATGAAATGATATTTGGAGTACTACAATAGTACTATTTTTGGAATATATTCCGATGAGGAAATATTGTCGGTAAAGAGATATTTTGACAATTATTGTCTTATACCCGCTTTATTCTGGGTTAAATCATAGGCAGAGTTATGTCATGCTTTCATTACCTTGCTGAGCTATTTGCTCACTCTTGCCATTGTTTTATATATATTATAGAGCAGCGGAGCAGGATGTCAAGGGCACCAGTGATCCTGGAGATAGTAAGAATCAGTTGGATCAGGATGCAGCTTGTTGAGTTTATGTATAGATGTGAGTGGAATGAGAAGATTGTAATCATCAGGATACTTAGCTGGTAGTGTACCATTACTTAGAGATTGTACCAGTATCAGATTTTGTAAAACATTTGGGTATTGTAATAAAAGTTGTTTATTCCGCAGTTTTGTATTGTGTCGTTTCTGAGACTCTAACCTGTGTGTGTGTGAGATATATATTGTGGGGTCATAAACAGTTGAATTGTGTGCATTGTAAGTAATACAGGTGAGACAAGAAGTATATGGATCGTGACTACTCTAAATCCCAGACCCCGGATTTGGGGCTGTTACAGAAATGGTATCAGAGAGTAGGTTACAGTCCTCAGAAACGATAGGAGATTGAGTCTTACAATACCCTTAAGATTAATGATGAGAATAACTAGAGCTCAAGTAGAGTTCGTAGTAGGGTTAGCAGACATGACCCTGACTGTTTGAGATGAAGCCCAAGAGGGGACTTCTTCTGGGAAACCATGCTTAGGACTTCATGGTTAGTAACCTCAACTCGTATGAGTTGTAGATGGATGGGATTCTGAGATACCAGATCCCGAGACCTTCGAGTAGGCATTTGATGGTGGGCTCCTTAAGATGGACGGAGACCCGATAAAGGAAGATCCATAGGAGGACCCAGAGGAGGACCCATGCTGGGTCAAAGTAAGAATCTGGTAAGAGAACGTATTGACAAAGATGTGATATGTTAGTTGAGGTCTTATGATTGGACCGGACGGATCTTCAGAGATCAAATAAGTGACGAAATAAGAGTTCGGAATCGTTTATGATTCATCAAGGGATATGATGAAGAGAATGGAGTAGAGTCTCCAAAAGCAGAAGAGGTAGAGGCAGTATAGCCAATACCAGAGGATTGATTCGACTTGAACGAGACCTGTTACTCGTAATCTGTTGCAGCTGCCCTAGGGAGACAGCATATGTAAGAACTGAGACGTTCGACTTTTGTGTATGATTAAGGGTACTTAGTTACCTTGACCCGAAGAGACATTACCTTATCTATGGAGTTTAATTCCCCACGATGAGCGATTCCACCAAGGATGGTGTTTACTACGGTACTGAGGAATTTTTCTACCTCGAACGAGATTGTATATGTATGTACTACGTATAATGTTATTGTAACACAAACGCGCTAAGACGAGATATATTTCAAGAATCAAGACGGACTAAGAAAGTCTGGGATTGACTTAAATGAAAAGGTTGCAATGCTGCCAGGGGTACGCTTAGGTAGCCCCCGGGAACGATACGAGGAGAAGGAAATGTGGTATAAGGACGGTTATAATAATAATCGGGTTGAAGACTGCAGTTTCTAAACGATCTTCCGGAATACCGCTGGTTCAACATGTGGAGTTCGTTGCTATTATGAGTAATAACAGTATTGGAGTCTTCTTATAAGATAGAACGCTTGCTTGAGATGCTTGCGCCTAATCGAATAGAACTCCCTGCGATTGCGAATGACGATGGTTGAATACGTAGCGATTATTACGAGTCAGCAATAACGTAAGTATCAAACACCTTAGGGTGTGTAGGGAGAATAAAAGCTCCGGAATCGAACGATTACCCAATAGAGGAGCCGACATAAAAGGCATCCGTAGAGACCGTGGCAGTACCCTCCCCAGTTGCAAATTACGTGGATTATCCCAAATCTATGATCTATCTTGACATCTCTCCAAGAGAGAATTGAGAAAGGGAACAGTTCCTCTTCGAAGTATTTTATGACTCTTGTGTTAATTCACAATGAGTTTCAATGGTGCCAGAGGCCGTCATAATACCTGCTTATAGGTTTTCAAAGCCCTGGTGAATGATATTATTTAAAACCCCCAACTTTCCTTCAATAGTGGGTAATTCAGTGGTGATATAGCACCACTTTCGTGTTAAATACCAGTATTCTCTGGTTATTCTTTTCTTTGGAAATCGCACCCTTGGAACCTGTTTACTTTTGATCCAAGGTGTCCATCTGAGAAATTATTTGTCAAACGACGATAATTATTAACTCAACTTGAATTTCTTTCATACCTCTCAATTTCCACTGAGACGAACAACCCTATACTATAGGGGCCACAAGGACCATCTATCTGTGTGATAGAAGTCTGATGGGACGCCATCACTTGTAAGTTGTGAAATACAAGAAGGCTAATTACCTTTAGTAATGTCTTAATTAAGACACGCAACATTGAGTTCTTATGATCATATTGATCTCTCAGTAAATTCTCTCATCTCAAATAAGGTTACCTTAAAACTCATAACCTTATAATCATCAGTGTCTGATGTTTTCTTTGATATGGGAGCTATCTATTCAAAGCTCCATGATTCTTGTTATTGAATCCCAAGGGGAGGCCAACCAGGTCGAATAAGTCAAAATTCGATGATAAGAATTAGATTCCCACGAAATAGCCTATGGCAAGAATGGATCCCTAAGATGAATAGAATATCGGTAACATGTCCATGAATTTAATGAGTGTTTTCTCTCAAGGATATTATGATAATGGAAGGTTGGTCAATTGATGTATGCGAGAGGAATAGCAATGTGTTGTGAAACCCCAATGGTAGTGGAGTCAGTTAGAACCCACATAAATTCCTGAAACCACTGAACCAGTGGAGGTCAGAACTTGGCTTAAAGAGATGAAGAAGTCAATTATGATACTGAATATTACAGAGAATCGGAAAACGGTGTTCGCCGCCTATCTCCTGAAGGGAGAGGCGAATCACTGGTAAGAATCGTAAGACGAACCTAGAGGTAAGAGGTGTTGTGACTTGGGAAAGATTCAGAGTATTGTTTTTAGATAAATGTTTTATGAAATGTATGAAGATCCAGATGGAAATAAAAGCTTCTAGAATTGAGATAAGAAACCAGGACTGTGGCAGAGCATGAGGCCAAGTTTTCCGAGATATCGAGGTTTGTCCCGAAATCCGTGGACACAAAGGTGGAAAGAGACCGTAGGTTTCAACTAGGGCTGAAGCAATGGATCCAGAATCGCGTGGCGATGTTGGAGTAAAATTTGAATTGCCCAGAGAAGGGGAGTGGTCCTTTAAGGACAGGAGTAAATTACGAAGTCATTACGGTAATCCGAACGAATGAGTTATTATGGGATGGATGCGTGGCTTATCTAGTTTATGTGGTTGATACCAAGAGAAAAGCACCTAGCCAACAATAGATCCCAGTGATTGAAGAGTTTGAGAATGTATACCAGAGAGTATACGTAGATTACCACCCGATCGAGAGATTTTTCCTAAAATTGGTACATACAAGTGGTGGACTAGGAATATAAGATTGACACTTTTAATAAGTTTGACTCCCTTCGAGCTGGGAGAAGTTGTTATGACAATAGTAATGGATTGGCAAATCCCCAATGAAGCAACCTGATGGTAAAGAAAAGAGAGTAATAATTATGGGATGGAGACGGATTTAGAAATTCTGGAATATAATTCAGATTGAGAAACTATGATACCAGGGATATGAGGCTTGATTAGCCCTTATAGTGGCGCTTAGGACAGAGACACCAAGTACAAAGGAAATTATAATGATTTTGGAAGGTTGTACAAGGTTTTATGAGCTACCAAGATATCGATCTGGATGACGTGAGGATGAATACCGAGTATTCAGAGTATAGTGCTGCACCTCCTATTAGTCCCAATGACAATGAAAGAATTAGCGACTCAGTTGCAAGGATTGCTGGGCAAGGGTATGATAAGACCCAGTGTGCCATCGTGGAAAGCCTCGGTGGGGTTATGAGAGAAAAAACGTATTAGCACGAGATGATGCATCGGACCTCAAGAGTTGAACGAGTTCAACATTTGGAATAGATACCTTGGTAGATGATGGTTTGATCAGCTGAAGGAGGCTGTGTATTTTGGTCCAAAGTTATATAAGAACTGGATATCACCAGTGGGAAGTTAAACTCGAGAGTATACCCAAGACTGCGATTCGTACGAGGTATAGACACTCCAAGTTTTCAGCAAGGACATTTTGGGTGGACTAATGCCCCCACAACTTTTATGGAATTTGATGAATTAGCGGTGAGTCATTCGCGATAGTTTTCGCCCTAAGCATATCGAAATGTCGTATATACGAAGGAAATTGCAGAATCGAAAAAGGATCAAACATGATCGACTTTCAGATCTATCAGATATGAAAATATGTGTGCTTGTGTGTATATGAAGATTATGATTTGGTGATAAAAGGATTGAGAGTCCTCGAGCCAGACAACATTCCCCAAGAAACTCGCCTTTCTTTCAGAGAAAGGAGGGCTGGAATAATATAGAATGACTGAATACGGGAAGTAGATTATCTTCCTGCAAGAAGATTAGAGAAGAAGCTGGAACCCCGGGGGGTGATAGTAGATAACAAAGAGATAGCAAGGCCAAAACAGTGATGGTCGACAAGCTCATTACTAGACAGCAAGATTTACTCGAATCGATTGCTAGAATACTCGAATTAGTTCGATAAGAAGTACACTGTCGACAAGAGAGTTGACATTTATACGATGGAATCGGGAAATGGCTAGAATTGATAAAGGATTAGGACAACGAGATACACTACCATCCAGGGAAGGCCAATATGGTGGCTGATGCCCTTAGTCAAAATGAAAAAAAGTGATGAATTCCGAATGCTCTGGAATTAAAGGACGGGACTTTACCCGAGAGCCATAAATTGAGATATTATATGTACCAAGACGGTACCAAAATGTATAGAGATTCGAGAGGAATGCCATTGACAAGCTAAATGGCATGTTGATGAATGACAAGCAAGTTTATGATGATGTATTTCTGTGCAAACAAGATAGAGAATCTGAGGTTGGAAATTGTGATGCTAAAGATGTCCTCCTGAAAAGGGAGTAATGAGATTTGGAAGGAAAGAAAGTTGAGCCCGAGATTCATTGGGCCATCTGAGAGTTTAAACGTGTCAGGAAGGTGGCCTACGAGCCAGCCTTACCCAAGCTTATAGAATGGTCATAACATGGTTCAGGTGTATGTGCCTCACCAGTATACTATAGATGCCCGACACATGACAGAGTACGAGCAGATAGATATACATAACCGGATCTGAACTACGAAGGACAACCTGTGGAAATCACGGATAGAAAAGAGCAAGACAAGGTTGTCAAACTAGTGAGAGACTTGAAGAAAATCAAGAAGTGGAAGAAACCACCTGGAAGTTAGAAAATGCAATGGGATAAAAGTAGCCCCAGCTATTCCTAAACTGATTCCGAGGACGGAATCCTTTTAAGGAGGGGAGACTGTAATAACCCGAATTTTCGATAGAATTTAAAAATTTTCTTACTATGATTAAGTACATGAGTGAGTGGTGATTCCAAAGAACAATGATTGTAATGAATGGATATTGCTTTGGACAATGATCCTGATTCAAGTGTATGTTGTCAGAATAGAGTAATCCAATGTTTGAGGACATAGATAAGAATAATATATCGTCCAGGAATGAGCTAATGAACCCTGAGAGGGGAGATGAGAAGTGAATAATGTTTTCCATGCGTGCATAGTATTTCCCATGCGTGCATAGTGTTTCCCATGCGTGCATAGTATTTTCCATACGTGCATAGTAATTTGGTGGATGAATAGTGATTTTGTAAGTTGGAAAACTTTTCATGCCACCCTATGTACGGAACGTGGTATGGATATTTCGAAGTCATATCTGTGATCTACGGAGGAAATAAGTGTATGCAAAGACGATCGGAATTCAGAAATTCCAAATTCTATTCCGGTGTAATATTTGACCGGGCAGTGGATTATATATTATTATAATCCAAGAATTGAGATATTAACTTGGAGGATTTGATATTTTAGGATTTTATTATATTTGATTTAAGAACGAAGAACGGAAGCCACTGAGACAGTGGAACGAACGTTCTAGAAACCACTGAGACTTTATAACAAGATTAAGCGATTGAGCGAACGAATCATGGATTAAGGATATGGTATGTTAAGAGTCCAAGGGAGGTTATATGATGAGAGAAAGAGAGGATTGAGAATATAATCCTAGAGCAAAGGGAATGCAAACGAGTCACGAGAACATTTTTCGAGAACAAGAAATAAAGAGAAAATGCAAAGGAAATTGAATACAACAATTGCTTGGGGTATTAGGCCACACTATTACAATGGAGTGCAACATATAAGTTGTAGCATGTGGATTTAATTGATTAAATGTAACAAAAGTAAAGAGGCAAGGGCATTGGGGGAATAAATCATGAAAGGGCAAGGACATGGAAGTAAAAGACCAAGAAAGGGAGTAACATGTTTATCATCCAACACTTGGCATCCTTGGATTGGTCCTTGAGATTACAAAGGGATAATATGAGATGAGGATGAGATAAAGTAGATGAGATATACATTATACAAACCATTATTCAAGACAACAAAGAAAACAAAACACAAAACAAAACAAACACCACCATTCTGCCAGCAGAAAAACAGCTCGGTAATTTGAGCATAGAGCCTTCATTTCTCAATGAAATTTTGTGTTCTATAGCTTGTTGGAAAGGTATTGAGATGCTCTACAACTCTTCTTTAGGAGCCTAATCCAGAAAAGCAAGGTAAGGATCTCCTTTTTCCCGTTCTTTCAACTGGTGTATTGTAAATCCGAGATTCTAACTTGGTTTCTTGATTTCTTTGGATGATCCAAGCTATCCTAAGGTTATATAAGGACTAAACAAGGCTTACTAAGTGTTATTCACTCTCCAAGGAAGGTATAACACTCTTGAAACCCTAGCTCTTAATTTGAGTTTTGATGATTTAAATGAGTTATAGAGATTTGATGCATGATTTAGAGCATGTATGTGGTATGATTGTTATGAAAATATAAAAATATGGTTTAGAGCCCCAAGACCAGTTTAGGCAGTGGTAGGGATGATGAATAGTGTCCATGAGTATTGGTGGTAGATTGGTTGATTATTTGGAGGATTTTAATTTTGGAATTATCCGAGTTATAGCCGTCGTAATGGCGAAATTTCATTAACCCTTAAAAATGGAGGATCACCGAACGAAAAACCTCCTGACCAAGTTGAACACTTGACCCATACTTGTAGGTTTTTAATCATAGATCATTTTGGCGCAAGAATCGTAGCATTCTGATTTACGGTTTAGGCGTTATGGTAAAATTCGTAAAAGCGGTTCGTAAACGTACGTATGAATTCGTAACTCCAATTGAACCCCTTTAAAGTGATAAATTCGGTTGCGAATCGTGGTAATCAAATACTATAGGTCATAATGAAGATATGAGAGAAGACCTCGTGTCGAAAAGATTATTTTTGGATTTTATAAAAATGTTTGAATCAAGGTTAAGTGCGAAGGAACCCCTCAGAGGAGCACTTGATTATAACTTTGTAAACCACTTGGTAAAACGGACGAACGAGATCCGATTTCTAAAACGAATCTTCGACCTAAGTAATGGTTGATTGACGTGGACTTAGTATGAGCCTAAAGCGAGTTAGTAATGCCTTAGTTGCGATTCGCGTACGTGTTTATGCTTTCGATATTAAGTGGATTATCTAGGGGATTAATCATACGTTCTTTTTGACTTTGTCTAGATTGCCCGACATCGTCACGAGCCCCTACCACTTCTCGAGCATCAGGCAAGATTTCCAAATCTATACTTGAAGTATTGATTATAATACTGCTTTTGCCATGCTTAGATTTGCATAGTTTTGCGATATATACTTGTTGTAAAAGTTTAACTTCGGATTGTATATAATCTTTTGAGATATAGTATATACAAACCGGTATACCTTGTGGCTCTATAGATAAGAGCATATTTATTGTTTCGACTCTAGACCGGGAGTCGGTAGTTTCTGTTATATAGATAGTCGTGGAAACCCGGAGGGATTCCAGCGACAGATTACTATGTACTTTGAGGAATGTTATGATTAAACATTATTATATTTCCAGAAAGTAGTTACTACTTGGAAATGGATTGGGATTTGGCTTATAAGCTAGATATGGGGATATCAGTTATAAGCCGGAATTTATTATCACCCTTAGTGAAGGGCGTACGCGTCGTATCTTTCGTAAAAGACCGGGAGTCGGTATTTTGTATACTTTTGGAGATATATTTTCTGAATATATCGAATAAATATTATTGAGTATAATGAATATTATTTTGAATATTCATTAAGAGTTTATTTATTTAAATGAATATTATGTTGAATATTCATTTAAGATTAATTATTTAAATGAATATTATTTTCGAATATTCATTTAAGAATTATTTATTTAGTGAATATTACTTTTGAATATTCACTTGAATACTATTTATTTAAATGAATATTATTTTGAATATTCATTTAAAGATTATTTATATTAATGAATATTATTTTCAGATATTCATTTGAGGATTATTTAGTAAATGAATATTACTTTTTGAATATTCATTTAATTACTATTTATTAATGAATATTATTTTCAAATATTCATTTAAAGGGTATTTATTTAGTAAATACTTATTTATTTAATAAATATTCTTCGAATATTTATTAAATACCTTTAACGATTTTCAAAAATAGTTTATCTTATTTAGAAATATTCTTTGACCTTCAATAATTATAAAGAATATTTCTGAGTCCTATTAATAAGTACTTCATCAAGGAAGTGGTTCCCACAGACTCTTTTCCATGTTAAATCTACCCTCTAAGGGGATTTAAATGTTCGCTCAAACTTTCAAAACATAGGGAACCCTACTTGGAAACTGCTATTTGTATTCGACTCCCCGGGTCATTAACTTTCAAAGGAAATCATTTCTATTCACAAACTCAGATGCTTCGAGTCCAAAAGAGATTTGTTACTTCCTCAACACTCGAGGAGTAAGATTGATGGAACAAGTTAATATCCATTAACAAGCAATAGCTTGGGAAATATTGGTGAAATTCTCCTTTCCAAACCCGATACGGCTTCTTTGTGAAGTCCTGTCAACAAGTACGATACTTGGGGAAGGGAGGACGAACTCTATGTTTCAGAGTCATGGATTTTATTCGAACTTGGAGTAGTGTAAAAGGTCGAGTAGCGCCGAACCTTCATTGGCCCACAGTTGGCATGGGGAGCTTCCAGAGGGCGGTAGACAAGTAAATCCGTCGGACCTTCCTTCTACCGGTAGTAAAGTTTAAATGTATTTGTACGACCGCGACTGATCATCGATGGTCGGGACATCTGTGCGCTGAGAATACTCCAGTGATAGTTCATCATCCAATTTGGATATTTTCTGCAACATGGATCAAGAATCATAATGGTCATGTTGGCAGGGTTTTGAAAAGTGTTCAAAAAGGTTATATTGAATCACCTTGTCACTTCATCTTTTATATGACTCTGTGATTACCTTACATAACAGGGGTTATGGTAAGGGGTTGGTTTATATTGAATCACCTTGTCACTTCATCTTTTATATGACTCTGTGATTATCTTACATAACAGGGGTTATGGTAAGGGGTTGGTTTATATTGAATCACCTTGTCACTTCATCTTTTATATGACTCTGTGATTACCTTACATAACAGGGGTTATGGTAAGGGGTTGGTTTATATTGAATCACTTTATAACTTCATCTTTTAAGTTACATGTTGATACTCTGCTTATACTTATATAGCAGATATTCCTTTTCTACAAAAAGGTTATATTGGTTTACTTTGGAAACCTCATCCTTTTATAATATACTAGAACATGGTTCAATAGTATAATAAAAGTTTGCAGAGAGATTATGAAATGATATTTGGAGTACTACAATAGTACTATTTTTGGAATATATTCCGATGAGGAAATATTGTCGGTAAAGAGATATTTTGACAATTATTGTCTTATACCCGCTTTATTCTGGGTTAAATCATAGGCAGAGTTATGCCATGCTTTCATTACCTTGCTGAGCTATTTGCTCACTCTTGCCATTGTTTTATATATATTATAGAGCAGCGGAGCAGGATGTCAAGGGCACCAGTGATCCTGGAGATAGTAAGAATCAGTTGGATCAGGATGCAGCTTGTTGAGTTTATGTATAGATGTGAGTGGAATGAGAAGATTGTAATCATCAGGATACTTAGCTGGTAGTGTACCATTACTTAGAGATTGTACCAGTATCAGATTTTGTAAAACATTTGGGTATTGTAATAAAAGTTGTTTATTCCGCAGTTTTGTATTGTGTCGTTTCTGAGACTCTAACCTGTGTGTGTGTGAGATATATATTGTGGGGTCATAAACAGTTGAATTGTGTGCATTGTAAGTAATACAGGTGAGACAAGAAGTATATGGATCGTGACTACTCTAAATCCCAGACCCCGGATTTGGGGCTGTTACATTAGTAGTACCTTAAATTGTGCACAAAGAACAATTGCTAGATTAGGTCTTGAGAACACTACTCTTGAAAATGAAGTGTTAGAGTCAAGAAAAGTGCAAGATATTCAAGATAAGCTTAATGAAGAAATAGCACACCTTAAAAGAAGAGATGAATCTCTTGTAGGAGTTGTGTCTAAACAATTGAAGAAAATTGCTGAACTTGAAACCACTATAGCTAGTCTTAATGTCAAGCTATCTGGTCTTTATAATTCTTGCACTGCTTCTAAGGAGTTTTACAATAAGCAATCTGTTGATAGTCATGTTAGTATAGGTTTTGGTTATAATGAGGCTGTTGGCTTATTGGGCATAAATTCCCCTAATCCTGTTAGTGCTAAAGAAAGGGGAATACCACATGTGCTCAAGGACGTTGTTGAACCAATGTTTAAAAAGCCAGTTGTAGAACCACCTAACTTGCTTTCAATATTCATTGCTGAAGAGTTGAGAAATGAGGACATTGCCAATGGGGATGTCAAAGGTAAAGGAAAGTCTGTAGAGGACATTGCTAGTGGTAGTGTCCAATCAAATGTAAAACCTGTTAAGGACATTAATCCCAAGAATGCTCGCTCTAAAAAAGGGTCACCTAAAGTGCCAGTCAAGGTTGTTGAAACAACCAGTTCTTTGAAGACTGGATTAGGTGGTAAGAATGTGAAAAAGAACAATAACATGTCTAACATGCATTCCATGCCTATTATTGATTCTTCTCATAAAGCATGTGGTGTTGTCAATTGCATGTCTTGTGCTTTCAATGTTATGTCTGCTTACTTTAATGGTAATCAAGCATGTGTTAATAAGACTGCTCCTCGACAACAAATGAATAGAAATAAAAATGTTAGACAAAAGACTGCTAGTCCTCCTCATGTTAGGAGAGAGACATTTGTACCAAAGCCTAAACAAAGTTTGACTAAGGCTGTTTACAAAGTCAAATGTCCAGTCAATGATAAGGATGTTATTGTTGCTACAAAGACATGGATACCTAAGATTAAACAAAAGATTGTCAAATCTGTTTATAGGGTTAAATGTATATTGAATAAAGAAATTGGTGTCAGGGTCAAGAATGTTGTTGTACCTGATAAAGGCCAATTCTTTAAGTATGCGGGACCCAATCAAAGTTGGGTTCCGAAGGAGGTTTAACCGTTTTTGGCATTGCAGGGTGTGTAACAGGTAATAAGTGTTATGTGGATTCTGGACAGTGAATGTTCAAGGCATATGACCGAGGATAGAGCCCTGCAGTCAAGAGTGGTGACCAAAGCTAGCCAAGCATACATCAGTTGCAAGCGTTGGAAGCTTAGTCTGATACAACCATCCCTTGGAGATAACAGCAAGGGTATGACCGAGGGTCAAGGCTAGTCAATAGCTAAGAATGTTGTCAGTAATAAAACAAGACTGTCTCACATGGAATCAAGTCAAATGATTGTGTGACATGTCAAAAGCTGTTGATTCAGACAATCTGAAGACTGAAGACCACTAATGTTGATTGATCACATTTAATGGAGTTGATCAACATGAAGTGACTGAAAGTCTTAATGTGATGATTCAACAACTACAATCATCCCTAACATCCAAACTGAAGATCCATCTGACAAATCAAATTCGATGTCAAGTCACTCAGATGATGATCAAGAACCTGAGGTTGCTGTTAGTGATAACAATTGGTATTGATAATAACAATTGGTATTTGAAAATGTTAATGATGATACTAATCCAAGTGATAGTGGTGGAAACAATATTAATATTGGAGATATCCCTGTCATTGGAAAAGAATCATCAAGTCAACCTGGCAACAACTCAGGGGGAGTCAACAAAGGATCAACTAGTCAACTCAACACCATATTGAAAATCAAAGGACACTATGAGAACATGTCTGCCCAGGCAAAGAATGTTGATTCATTCAATTCTTTGTCCTAGTTCTTAGTGTTCCTAATGGTGGAAGTAAAAGACTAGCAGAGCTTCAATTACCAATGCTTATTTCTTTATTTTTCGTTCTGAAGAAGAATCTAAGAAAGCTTCAAAGGCTCTGAAAGATCCAGATTGGGTGATTGCTATGCAAAATGATCTCAATCATTTCAATCAACAAGAAATGTGGAAGCTGGTACCTAGATCAAAGAACAAGAAAGTGGTTGGCACTAGGAGAGCACTTGGAAACAAATTATCTCCAACAACTCTATGGAACACTCAAGGCCAAGCATCTTGCATAAGGTATCAATTCTTTCGAGAGCTTGTCTTGCATGCTAAGAATGTGTTTCTTACATAGTTCACAAGTTGTCAATTGTCCGTATTGAAAGGACTTGTGAGCTCATGATTGCAAGTACCACTTTGTTCATATCTCAAGGACTTTTGAAGTTTATTTACAAGTATTCAATTGTCAGTATTGAAAGGACTTGTAAGTAATACTTAAATGATTTCATAAGTACTCAATTGTCCGTATTGCAAGGACTTGTGAATTCATTTACATCCAGACCTTGTGAGATGTTAATTCTAGGAAACATATCAATGCTCCATATTTCCTTGTATTTAAGATGACTGATTTTCCCTAAAAATATTTTTTCTCCAAATTCTACAAGTTAAGGTTTATTGAGAAATCTATTTTTGTTGAAAATCTTATCATCTTAAAGTACTGTTAATCTATCTATAATACTTTAATAAATCCCATTTTCTCTCTAAATAATTTTCTAAGCAGAAAGTTATTTAATTAGAAAATAAATGGAATTATTAATTTATTATGGATCTTGTAAATATTTGCTTAATGTTTTGTAATTTTTGTCCTGTTATTAGTGTTTTATTTCTGTTAATTAGGCAACCTGTAAATTCTTGTATTTTAGAATGACAAATTTTCTTTAAAAATACTTTTCTCTAATTCTCAAGTTAGAATTGTTGAGGAAGCTATTTTTGTTGAAAATTTCATTATTTTAAAATAGCTACCATATTTATGATAGTTTATTAAATCATATCTTCTTTCTAAATAACTTTCTAGTAGAAAGTTATTTTGTTAGAAAATATATAGATTTACTAACTTATTGTAAATATTCTTGTATATACTTAATGTTTTTGTACAGACATTGTAATTTTCGAATGTTAATCTTAGTTAACATGTTTTGTAGTGTTTGTCTTTCTATTATAGTTTAATGTCTGTTTATAAGTCAACTAGTGTTTAGTAATAGTTTGTATAGTTTCTACAGTTTAGTCACTATACTTTCAAAACTTACAAAAAGGTCACTGTACTTGGTTCTTTGGTTGTTCTTCTGTTTAACACACACATAACCTGCAGTTTTAATTCTAAATCTTTGTGTTGTGATTGGTGTTAACAGACTCTCTTATGTAGGACCAATGTTGGTATCAAATTGGTGTTTGTCAGTCCAATTGTTTAGGAACTAAAGTTTGATTTTCAGGCCCTAACAATTGGAAGACAAGACCTTTCATGTGCTCATAATTTCTAATAGTTGGTATCTAACATGCAGGACCTAAAACATGATAAAATAGTTTTGTTTGTATTGGTTTGAACATTAACAATTTACATTAATTCGATTAATTTATTGATTGGATTCTTGCTTGTTCTTGTTCAGTAAAACCGGCTCAAGATCTTTATATTTCCTAACTCAAATCTCTTTCTACAGATGTGATTGCTTACATTGTAAATCTTTTAAAATCACAACTGTACATCATTTCTCATAAGATAAATGCAATATTTTCTCAGAAAACTTTTCAATGTTAAAAATGCATTATATCTATTGCTCATATTCTGTGATGCATGATCGTCTAAGTGGAGTTTTGTATTCTCACTTGTTTAGTCATGAGGTTGTAAACCCAACAACTTCTATCCCGGACTATAAATCCAAATCTAAACACATCCTAACTTACCCCTAAAAGGAAGTAACCTATCAGACAAGAGGTCACCAGAGAGTAACTGCACTTGATGCAGCAAATAAGGATGTGAGGGATAGTTAACCCACAGCTCTACCTCTCAAGGAGAATAGATGTATATAACTTGAGGTATCTGTAAGCTCGCCTGCATTCTCCCAAAAGGATGCAGAGCTGAAAATGGCACTAAAACAGTCTCTGGATTCATTCTCTCAACAGAATGAGTCTATTGAAATTCGCCTATCGGCCAGGGCATCTGTTGGTAAATCACTACCTCATACACAAAGCTAAAATACTTCCTATGCACAAAGTGAGATTGCACACACTAAGGATGAATTGACGGAAACCTGTAATCCGACCATTTTACGGTTAGGATTATGGGTTAAAGGTTCTTTAATGAACCAAGTGTCTTCACAGACTTCGAGAGAAGGTTTTGATCTCAATGCAAAATTCAACATGATCATTATCTAACTCCCCAGAGGGAACATCTCTGGATCCTGCGGGTAACGGGTCCGACATAGGTGCGGATCGGCAACTTGTAAGACTATGATTCAGATTCACCTGATGAGTTTAACAAGGTTATGTCTTCACAGACATCCGAAGGGAACTTTGATCTCAATGCTAAATTTTTTATAGATCATTGTTTACCTTCTCAGAATTCAAATCTGAAAACCCTAAAAGGGAAAAACTAGCAACTTGTAGATTATGACTCAGATTCGTCTGACGAGTCCAACGAGGATTTGGGATTTGCGAACTCCCATTGCACCACCACTGACCTCTCTTGAAGGGGCTAGGGTGAAATTTTCCTTGCAGGTACACAAAGGATGTTGGAGCTATGAGTGATACATAGTGAGCAAGAGTGTAAATACAGAGAGAAGTGAGACACTCAACACAAATGAGTGGAGAGAAGAGTGAAACACTTGTGAGGTACACTAAACACTATCACACACTCACAGTGAGGAAGAAAAGCAAACTTCCTTTCTAACAAAGAACTCTACAATTGGTACAACTACTTTGTCAACTTGGAGGATTCCTCAACTAAGGGGGAGTGAAAAGATATATTCAAGCTTAAAGCTTACCTTAGTAGGATATACTCAACTAAGGGGGAGAAGTAGTGGGGGTACAAGAAAAAGGAGAGTGAGTTAGAAAGGGGGAGCAGATTCAAAGACTGTGCTTTGAAAGAGAAGCAAGTCATGTTACTCAGGAGGAGATTTAGATGGAGAAGCAAGGGGACTTCCAGTTTACAAGGAAGTGGAGATATAAGGAGGAGATTACATCACAATGCTATTCTATTAGTCTTTCAATGTACTATGTATAAAGGCTAACTGGAGGAGTAGTAGATTTCCTAGAAGTTGTAGAAATGGTATTGATTCACCATTGTCTATATAGTAGGAACAGTTGTTTTTCTTAAGTGAGAAAAGCTGTGTCAGAGAGGGGAAGTGATTGTAAATCAAGAACTGCTGATAATCACCAATGTAAGATGTGAAGGATTATCAGGCAGAGATATGAAGAATCAGAAATGAAGATGAGTTGTCTAATGAAGATCAGTTCAGTGCTAGAGGAACAATCATCTGTCATTTCATAAACTGAGGATTCTGGTATTGTTATATTAGAACCAGAGAAATTTTTCTAGTATGTATTATTTACTGAGCTTTGAAGTGCTTAATCCGTTTCTTGTTTAAGTGGTTAGTTGAGTTATCCTCTAGGTATTTGCTTGTTATTGTCTAACAAACAAATAGGGGGAGATTGAAAGGCATATGTATAGCCTATTTGTATATCGAGGATAAGACTCAACTTAAACAAGATAGTAAAAGTAAATAGTACATAGGCTGTCACGAGGAATCTCAGAATGTTTATCTGTCAGTAGAAAGAGATCAAGGTCAATCTACAGACTTGGGGATTTACTACATTGAAAGAAGTTCAGACATCTGTTCAAGCCTCAGTGGAGTATTCGTCATGAAGTGGATTTGTTTGAAGTGACAGAGATTTCAAGGTGACAGTGTCAGTACAGAAGAAAAGATGAAAGAGAAAGAGAGAGAAGAGAAGAAGGAAAGGAACCAGATCATAAAGTCAAATATAAGGAACAGTCACTGGAGTTAGTCGCTCATGAACCAGACCGTGCATCGAGCGTCAGCAGAAATTCAGTGGTACGTCCTTATTACATTCAGTGGTTCGAGAAAAGGAATGAGCTGTCAAGTGAATTATATTAATTCTCATTTAATTAATATAATTATGTAATTGATTTAATTAATAAATTAATTCATTCTGAATTAATTTATTTATTAAATTAATTATCATGTTAATTAACTTTGAATTAATATAGTAATCTAAATTAATTTAATTAACTAATCATTAATTGCTTTTTGATTAAGTTAGTTAATTAAATTAATTATGAAATGATTGGGCTGAGTATTGAATTAAAGAAATTGAAAAGTGGGCTGTAAATCAGAATTGGGCTGCAAAAGAGTTGGGCTGCTAGAGATTTCAGTTGGGCTGGAATCAAAAGAAAATAGAAAAGGGCTGAGAAATTCAAGTGGGCCAAAGTTTATTATTAAGCCCAAGAAAAGAAACAAACAAAACAGAAAGAATTCAAAAGCAGAAAAAAAACTGAATTGTAAAACAAACAGAGAAATCAGTCCACGTGCTGTGTCAGTCTCCTGTCGGCACGATGCGCCAGATGGCGCGTGTAAGCCACGCGCCCGTTCCAACCACAGAAAAGTCTCCGCGTGTCTGCCACCGAGCCTTCCTGAGACTGTGATTCATTCTGCCTAACATTTCAGTTTTGTTAACAAATTAAAAGCAGCCGAACATTTTCTGACTATCACAAATAAAACCTGACTATCACCGAGCAATATTCCAACTATCACCCACCTTTTCCTAACTATTATTCCCCTTTTTATTTCCTGACTATTACCCACAAGTTTGACTATCACCCACAACTTGTAACTATTAATGGATCATTGTGACTATTAATAGCCCCTATTTTTCTGACTATTATTGAACGAGTGATAGTCAGCCTATTTTGTTTTAGTATAAAACAAACAGAGGCAGAAGATGATTAACCTCAGACGCAAGAATCATATCTTTAACACAAAAACACCCACTGCCTCCTCATTTCTCTCAAGAACACGGAACTAAATTAATTCATAGAAAATCAAGGCTGCTACCTTTGTAATATTTTATCCGGTAGAACTTGATTATTTGTATCCCTTGTACTACTAGCGAATTTATATTCCTAGTTTATATCTCGATTTTTATTAACAAAATTAGAAAAGTTCATGTCGAATTTTCTAATTTGTTTTTAATTACTAGATATTGTTCTGTACTGTTATTGTAACAACCTCTCAAGTTTAATATATTTTTATATTTAACTTGAATTTTGTTTCATTTAATTCCGCTCAAATTTGTCTAAATTGAATTTTATTTAACGGACAAATTTCGATAAAACGGTACTGTTTGTATTCAACCCCCCCTTCTACAAACATATTGGACCTAACAAGATGCCCCTAGCGGGGCCCTTTAAAATAACTTGAAATGTAGTAAATATGTGTGTTCTCATTGTTATCATTCTCACCAATTTTTTGGTATGTATTTAGTAAATAAATTTAATCATGTGATATATTTAATTATTAGATCTAACAGTTCTAATTTTTAACTAAAAATCCAACGGATCTTATTCGTTTTATACGAATTTTTATTATATTTTATTAGTGGTTAGAAGATATGATGTCATATTTTTGGGTATTTATTAATTATTGCAATATTGAAAAAAATTATTGATTGAACGATATGATATTTTAGGTATTTATAAAAGGTAATATCATCAATTAAAAGTATACATCTTTTCATTGAAAAAGGCAATCGACTAATTATCATTAATTATATTATTAATAAAAAAAATGAAGAATAATAGTAGAGATTTAGATTTGGGTCAATCCAATTGGATCGTTCCAAATAACGGATATTATTCGTTGTATACGAATTTTAATTATATTTTATTAGTGGTTAGAAGATACGACGTCATATTTTTGGGTGTGTATTAATTATTGCAATATTATGTTTTAAATTTAAAGTTAACGTGTTTTAATTAGAGAGAAAAAAATAATTGACTGGAAGATATGATATTTTAGGTATTTATAAAAGAAAATAACATCAATTAAAAGTAAACATCTTTTAATTGAACAAGGCAATCGACTAATTATCATTAATTATATTGTTATAGCCAAAATCTTGCACGGATATTATATTCTGAGTCGGGTCAGTATTGGGCCCTTAATTAGGGATTTATTGAGAGAAATTGGGAATTATGCTTGTATCAGGAGGCCATAGGGCGCGCCCTCCCTTTGTAAGACACGTCCTCAATCATGAAAGTCAGGAAGAATTGTGCTTGGTGTTATTTCTTGAAGACTTTGTAGAACTCTTTCCTTTATGAAGATTGGGCCCGCCCTATCATCATAGGGCGCGCCCTCAGCTATGGAGATCAGGCAAATTCGGTTTATGATGTTGTTTTTCTGGAAGACTGTTGAAGAATTCCCTCCTGGTGCATTCCAGGAGGGGGATGTCCGTCGCAGAAGGCCTCCAGGGGTGTGCCTGGATTTAAGGACCTTACTTGGACTCTTAGGAAGCGCACTCGACTTTCTAGGAGATGAAGTTTGGGACTTCTGGTGTGCGCTTTGGGAGCCCTGTTCCTGTATTCAATGGGCGCGCTCTCATTGGGGAACTTCGGGGTAATCCTGCGCTTTGCACCCAAAAGCTCTGGATCACTTGACCTGTTATCTGGTGGGTGTCCTCATCCGGGGGTCAAGGATGCGTTCTGCACTTGGGGTAAACCATGGTTATACCTGCCTTCTTGGAATCTAGAAATAGCTGTAGCGGAAGGGACTAGTCCTCGACGGGGGAAGTTTCCTTATCCGTGAAGTCTGGAGACCTTGGAGGAGCCTTGGGCCTTTGTGGTTAGGCCTCATAGTAGAACATTCTGGAAGCTAGTTACTGAATCCAAGCCCGTTGGGCCACTTTCCAAGAATAGAACTACGTATGGCTTGATCCCCTATAAATACAGGGGTACGTAGGCCGATTGAGGGGTTCAAAGTTTTGAGAGCTAAGACAGCCACCCTCACCCTATTCGATCTCAGCCGCCAATTTACACACAGCAACCGCGCACCACCATTTTTTCTGGTGAAGAACCACCATCGCAGATCTTGTTTCCGATCATAATCCCCAAACTTTGTTGTTACCAGATTCCTCCGTCAACAAATTGGCGCTAGAAGGAGGGGCAGTCAATCAAGATCTACATCTTAGGAGGAAAAGATGTCTAATCAAGATGGAGGTTCTCGCAGCAAGGATATTTGCAATTCAGGAGGAAGCCTGGGAGACGGCCGGCCACACCATGAAGCTTATGAGCTGGAAGGGATCTCTGCTCCACCACACCGTGCCAGAAATTCAGATCTCTCCGGACGAAGACCTGTTCAGATCGACAATACTGAATTGTTGGAACAACTGTATCGCATGGGAGATGCCATAAATAATTTCGGGGCAAGATTGGATTCTGTGGAGCAATCCCGAAAAAGTAGGAGAAATTCTAGGAGCGTTCCAAGGAATCATCGCCGGACAAGGAAAGCCCTCCAGAATAAGGAAACTTCCAGCAGGGCTGAAGATGAAGTTGACAACCGGTTCCAGCTGGTCACATCACACAGGTTAGATAATTCTGATCCTATTTTAGAATATCCTGTTGAAAATAATGAAAGCAGGTATGGAAACAAGGAAAAGGCACGCCCTCATCAGCGTCAGTCTGGGCGCTCCCTAAGTGAAGCCAGAGAAGAAAGAGATTTTGCAAGCGTGAAGAAACGCCTTGGCATCAGGATCAGTGATGATGATCTGAGAATGGTAATTCTTGAGCAGCGAAAACAGAAAGAATCTTCGGAAGCGAGGCCCCGTGATTCAGGTAGAGCGCCCCCTGAGAACAGGGCGAGGCCCCGTGAATACGAGCGAGCCCTTCCTCGGAATAATGCAGATCAAGATTCACGTAGAGCGCCCCCTGATAACAGGGCGAGGCCCCGTGATAATGAACTATTTATTCACAGGAATAATTCAGGCAATCGTGGACGTGAAGATAGAAGGATGAATCACTAAATTTGAAGAACTATTATCAATAGGGTGCGGCTTTGACCCCCTATTTTGTGAAGGCTTATAGTCTAAGTTATAGACTAGCATCAATAAATTTGCTCCTAGCCTAAGGGGGTAGTGCATATACCTTCCTTTGATCTAGTTGAGATTTTTTACAAGACTTGTTTTTATTGTTCAATAATTGTTCTCCATAGCCGGGGGGTAGTGCATGTACACCTACCTCGGCTTTGTCGAGACTTGAAGTTATGAAGACTTTTTGTTTAATGAAGACTTTTTGTTTAATGAAGACTTTTTGTTTAATGAAGATTGCTCTACTTGAAGAAATTTAAATCCACAACATTCTAAGGAGGCCGCGCCCTGATTCAAAGGCGCGCCCTTATTATGACAAGACATTCAGTTTCATGGGATGCCTCCTGGTGAGACGCCTCTTCATGAGATGCCTCTTCGTGAGATGCCTCTCCGTGAGATTCCCTTCACAGGATGACTTTTATGTAAATTCATTCTAAACAGATTTGAAGATTACAGGTTTCTTTTTTATTTTCAGAAATTTAAAGGTTTTTGAAGAGGTCGCGCCTTGATCAAAAGGCGCGCCCTAAGAGATTATATGGCAAAGATAAAACAAGACAACATTAATTGATAGAAGACAAGATGAAGATAAAGAATCCAGGGTTTTACAACTTGCAAGGTTTTACAAAGGTCCCGCGCCTTAATGTATAAAGTTTTAAAGCAAGTAGAATAAAGTTTCTGAGTCTGTTAGGCCGTGTCCTTAGGAGACGCATCCTTTGTGGTTGAAGATGGCAAGACTTCGGTGTTCACTGGAGGAAGGTTGGTAGAGTCCTGGACAGGTGGGACATCCTCAAGGTTCTCTCTTGAAGGCGCGTCCTGAGGAGGCTTTTCAAGGCCGAGTTCGATTCTTCTTGCCTTAATAGAATCGGCGTTCTTAAGCTTGAAGTCGGCTATATCTTCCTCGCAACCTGGTGTTAGAGTAGGTGCCCTAGAGGCAATGCATTGTTTAGTTAGATAAACCTTTATGTCATTTGATTATTAGATAAATGTATTTATTATGACTTTAATTACTGCGATATATTTGTTAGTATAATAAATGTCCTTAGAATATTGATACATATTATATAGTTTAAGTGTTTAAACTTGAACTTGAGATTATATAATATATCATATTCTTAAAGGTCCCTAGTCGAGTATTATTATTAAGGACAATAATAATGCGTGAATAGACTAGTATGTTGTTGACTGATAACCACATCTCATTGGTTATAGGTATGGAGATACTAAAGTCAAAACATAGGTACATGTAGGGGTACATGGTACTGGACAGACCCACCGTGAGATTCTTCATGTTGATATTGTCATAAGAAAGACTCACAGTGATAATGGTGTAATGATCCTTAGACTTGAGATCATTATATTTCTATACGAGGATTGATATACTTTGACTACATTAAAAGTTACCTTTGACCGGGTAATGATAAAAGTGGACATCGGGTATATAATGAGTCGTATGAGAAATATGAATGATAGATAAAGGATTTAACCCTCCTATAAATTAGGAGTGATATTATTGGCCTCTTGATTGAGTGAGACTATAAAATGCATGGCCGTGCTCAAATATTGATTTGTCTTAATAGTCTACTCATGTATCAAGTAAACCTGGATTAAATTACGAAGAGGATGACAGTAAACATGCCTCGAGTTTAATCTATAATATTTGGTTAAAGGGATTATATTACACGGGAACATTAATCACGAAAGGTTATCGAATCACGAATTAATTATTATTTAATTGGGTAGCAATGATGCATTACTAGATGCCGCTCATTGTTTATAATTTTATTGGAGAATAAAATTATTGCTAATTAAATAATATCCTACAGGGTCACACACATAGAACACTTAAAGGAAGAATTAATTTAAATTATGAATTTAAATTAATTAATGATCAGTTGAATTTTATTTATAATTAAGTGGGACTTAATTATTTAAATTCAAATATACGAGATATGATTTTCTGATTATAATAATTAAGTGTGACTTAATTATTATTATTATTATTTATTTAAAGCAATAGAATTTGATTCTACAGCTGCTTTAAATATTTTAGGATAATTAAGTATTACTTAATTATTATCCGTCTAGGAAATAGAATTGGATTCTATTTCTAGTCGGGCTAGGCCTTGTCAGATATGGACTCTTATTCTAGATCGGATATGTAACATGTATATATATATCTGAAAAGGGATAGAAGAGATGGTGATTAATCATAAGACAATAGCCTACGCAGAAAATCTAGATCTCATTCATTGGCGGCTAGTACCTCCCTTCCAAGCAAGAACGTTGGACGATCTTGAAGGTGTTCGTGTGGATACCGTAGAGGAGGCTTTGAAGAGGAGCGCTCTAAATCGTGAAAGCTAGGATCTCCATTAGACATCCAATCGTAAAGCTTCGTAAGGTAAACGTTCTATCTACCATGATTATCCGGACATTATTCATGGATCCTGGTTTGGTTTCGATTTTATTTTATCGTTTTTCCGCTGCGTTTGTGCTATCGGAACCAACAATGGCATCAGAGCTACATGTTTAATGGGATAATCTGGTTTTATGTGATGTATATGATACACATAATTTGGTTTTGTTTTACCAGATTCGTTTTAACAAGCTAAGTGTTTTACTGCAAAAGCTTTACTGCTAAAACCCATGGCTGCGTTTTTCCTTCTCCTGCAAACTGTTTGTCTGGGTTGTTCTGATCGTCTACTGGTTAAGCTTGATGTGTAAATATGCGTGTTTTATTATCTGTACGCATGGATTACAATCTGCAGTGTTTGATTATGCATCGGGTATGATCATATATACTATACGCAAGTAATATATACATACGTATATTTTATGCTCCCTGTTCGTGCTTGCTGCTGAGTGTTCTGCCTATAGTCACGTCTGTTATGCACCAAGCTATATCATGTATATCATATATCTGGTATGCTTAATTATATGAACGCACGCATGTATATTACAAGAACAAGACTGCGATCTTATTTGAAATAAGCTTCTGTGTTCTCTGGACATTAACTGCGTAATATGCTTCTGTTTTTCCTCTGGACGAAACCTGCTTAACGTGGTTGTGTGTTTTATATGCTTCTGCTGCTCGTAATATGCTGCGTCTTCTCTGTCTAACACAAGTACGTAGAAGGTTATAGTAGTCTGAGGTTTAATAAAACTTACTTGTTACGAACGTTCATGCTTGCCTGCAAAATACGTCTTGCCTGCCATGTGATATGAATTGATGAATGGTTTCTTTTGATCGAAAGCTGTTATCAATTGATGTTTAAAGTGTTCAAATCATGCTGTTTTAAAAGCTAAAGGCCATTGTTTTACGATTAGAAGATCGTTTTTTTTTTTGCTCAAACTAAACACACTGAACACATACATACATGTTTTGGTCTGATATAAACTTCTGGGTTTTGACACATATTCATGTTCGGATAAAACATGGCTGCAATTGTTCATCTGATATCTATTCGTCTGAATATAGTTTACAAACCGTGATCATCACCTGTTGTATCTGGCGCCATACGTGCACAAATTGATGTAAGCCATGTTCTGTGAATTGTCAGCAAAGAATATATATATGCACACATGTTTATACGTGAATCACATATCTGCATGCTTGTTTTAACGATGTAATCGTTATAGAATCTGTGTTGTATGATTGTATATTACTGCAAAGGTGTTCGTAGGTGTGTACAATCAGTTTGGAATCAAAACAGAGCTTAGATTTCAAGTACAGGACGAACTGGGTTTCACAGGATATTTGCAGAAATTCATGTATAGGCGATACGCATGAACAGTATGCGTATCAGCTGATGCGCATACTGTAGATGCGTATCAGCCTTATTATTTTTTTTAATTTTTCTGCTTATCCGTGAACTGTCTATGCATATCTGTTTTATGCTAGGGTTTGCATGCTAGGTTATGAATATGCGATATTGCTTAACCTGGAATTTACGGAATATTATTAATTAGTAATTGTGATTACTATATTAATATTTAATTAAAGTATGTTGAATTAATTATTTATGATGTGATCATATTTAATTTATGTTGAATAATATTCTGATTATACAACATGTGATGCTTTAATTGCTATGTGAGCATGATGCATGGTTATGGCCCCTAGACCTAGTTGTAATTTATTTTATCATTTTTAATTTATGGTTTGTAATAATTAAATACGACTTGCATGTCGTTTTTCTCTTGTAATTATTTTATCTCGAATGCAACTCGAGTTCTTTTGTAAATTGTTTCAAAAGGAAGCTTGGAGGCAATCGAGGCGGCTTTGGAAGCGCAGCAGGAGATTTTGTAATAATTAGTTATTACCACCATAGATTGACCTATGATTTTTCCATTAGCTTGGAAAAATCGCATAGGATTGGGCCATAACCATAGCATATTTACTTTACGTACTGCACTTTACATATGTTGTATGTATTTGCATGTGATGTATGGATAAGTAGGATGGAATGTATGTATTAGATACGACACCCATGCCATGCCTGCTTAAACAAGATAAAATCTGTAACGATTCAAGATTTTAAAATTAATAAACGATCATGAGATTCTTGTGTTTATAAAATATGGATTTTTAAAACACGGAATTGGATATGGATTTTGATATCTAAAATTGGGATTTTCTGTCAAAAGCGGATATGCGTATTCGTAAGGTTGATGGGTATTAAGAGTGACCATTGGTATCCTCCATCTACCTGGGAAATGAACAATTTAGGATGTCAATATGAAATATTTGGTTCAAGGAAAATTGAGGATCTCTTTATGATGTGATCATGATCGTTGTAAAAACCCTTAACGAAATATTAAGTTTTAATCAGATGCTTTCCAATGAATGAACACTCATCGAATCCTGGATCGATAAGGGGAATGACTGTCAGTGGCAGGGGACTCCTATCTATCTTGGTGAGATGCGACGAATATAAACGGTTATATTCGACCGTTGGATCATTGGGTCAAACTTAACTAAGTCGTCATAATAAGGTGAAAATAAGCGGTTATTTTCGACCATTATGAACTTAGAAGCATAGAGTTTGGTTAAAATCTATGAGATAGATTCGAACAATGGTTGTTCACCAAGCTATCCAAGAATTATATATGATATAATTGACAAATGTTGTCTACCTAAATAATCATTTTTAAGGACTTCCAGTGGTTGACTTATAAAATGACGAAATATGGATCTTGGCTCACTAGAAAGAATTATGGGATATACTTTCCGAATTGATAGTAAGGGCTATTGATTTGATAAAAATAGTGGGAGATATATTGTGAATATATCATAATCATTTGAACATAATAATTGATAACTCAGACAATCTAATGTTTACTTTTGTGCTTTAATCATTGTAGATACTAAGAAATGGCAAACAACACAAATTCACTATCCGTTCGATCAATCCTTGAGAAGGATAAACTGACAGGAGGAAACAACTTCCTAGACTGGCAGAGGAATTTGAGGATTGTCCTCAGGCAGGAGCGCAAGCTTCATGTCATTGATATTCCTCCGCCGGGTCCCCTTCCCGAGGGCGCTACTGTTGAGGAACGAGCGGCCCATACAAGGGATGAGAATGATGCAAATGATGTTGCATGTCTTATGTTAGCAACTATGAGTGCTGAGCTTCAAAGGCAGCATATGCATATGGATGCATATACTATCTATGAGCACTTGCAAAGCATGTTTGCAAGCCAAACTCGTCAAGAAAGGACTAACACGAGTAAGTTACTCTTTAATTGCAAACAAGGGGCAAGTGAACCAGTTGGACCACATGTTCTGAAGATGATTGGTTACATTGAGTATCTTGAGACTCTGGGTTTCCCGGTTGGACCGGAAACTGGTATTGACCTAATCATGAATTCTTTGAACAACAAATTCACTCAGTTTGTGGTGAACTACAATATGAATGAATTTGATAAAACACCTACTGAATTGTTGGCTATGTTGAGAACATATGAAACCAACATGAAATCAGCTGAACCTGCTTCCATACTGATGGTGGGCAATAAAGGTAAGGCGAAAGGGAAAGGCAAATGGAAGGGTAAGAAGAAGATTGGATCTAATTCTACACCCAAGCCAAAGTCAGGTCCCAAACAGGCTTTCAAGCCTAAAGGTGGTGTTGAAAAGGGTGAATGTCACTACTGTAAGAAACCTGGTCACTGGAAGAGAAACTGTTCAGTTTTCTTGGAGGATCTGAAGAAGAAGAAGGCTCAACAAGCTTCTACTTCAGGTATTTATGTTATAGAAGTCAATCTGTCTACTTCTACATCTTGGGTATTGGATACTGGATGTGCTTCTCACATTTGTCTAAATGTGTAGGAACAGCAGAGAAGTAGGACATTGGCTAAAGGAGAAGTGGACCTACAAGTCGGTAATGGAGCAAGAGTTGCTGCTTTGGCTGTAGGCACTTATTTATCTTTGCCCTCTGGGCTTGTTTTAAGAACTTAATAATTGTTATTACGTACTTGCGATTCGCAGAAATATGATTTCTGTTTCTTGTTTGGACAAGAAGGGTTTTTCATTTACAATAAGGATCAACAGTTGTTCTTTTGCTTTGAATGACCTATTGTATTGCACGTTTATATGTTCTTAATTAGATAATCCTGGCTATAATGTATGAAACAAACAACTTAAAAGTTAATGACTCAAATCAAACATACCTCTGGCATTGTCGTCTAGGCCACATAAATGAGTAACGCATATCCAAATTACATATGGATGGATACTTGGATAAGTTTGATTTTGAATCATACTGTGAATGCGAATCTTGTTTGCTTGGTAAGATGACTAAAGCCCCTTTCACTGGTAAGGGTTAAAGGGCCACTGAACGTTTGGAGCTGATACATAGTGATGTATGTAGCCCAATATAAGTGATGGCTAGAGGAGGCTACTGCTACTTCATAAAGCTGAAGTAGAGAAGCATATTGGCGGAGATGCTAGTATTAAGATCTTACGATCCGATCGTGGGGTGAATACTTGAGCACCGAATTCAAAGAGTATTTGAAAGAGTGTGGTATTGTATCACAACTCACTCCACCAGGAACACCTCAATAAAATGGAGTTTCAGAGAGGAGAAATCGTACCCTGTTGGACATGGTGCGATCGATGATGAGTCATGTAGATCTTCCAAATTAGTTTCTGGGGTCACGCTCTAGAAACAGTCGCTTTCACACTTAACCATGTTCTTACTAAGAAGGTTCAAAGGCTCCATATGTGATATGAGAGGAGAAACGGTCAAGCATGAACTTTATGAAAGTTTGGGGATGCAAGGCGTTTGTGAAACGTCAAGTATCTGACCTAAATCCGAAGAATGCAATTTTGTGGGATATCCTAAAGGCGTATTATTTTATAGTCCCTCTGAGCAGAAAGTGTTTATTGCTCAAGATGTTGTCTTTGTGGAAAGAGATTTGGTTTCCAAAAGAAACAGTGGGAGAACTATAAATTCTCGATGAAGATCGAGAACCACAAAATAACATTGAACCTGAAGAGGAAACTGAAGTCAAATAGTATGGCTTTGGTACTTGTGTTTACAAGAAGGTTAGTGGGAGCTATATGGCATTCAATAGTATTATATGTTTATGATATATTACTAATGGGAATGACATACCTTCTCTAAAGGATGTTAAGATTTGGTTAGGGAGTAACTTCTCTATGAATGACTTAGGAGATGCATCCTACATTCGTGGAATGTGGATCTATAGGGATAGATCTACAAGGATGATCGGTCTAAGTCAGAGTACATACGTTGATAAGGTTTTGCATCGTTTTGGTATGCAAAATGCGAAAAGGGGATGTGTCCCCGTGTCTCAAGAGATAATGATCTCTAAAGACCAGTGTCCAAAATCATTGGATGATAAGGATAACATGAGGAAGGTTCCATATGCCTCAGCAGTTGGATCTATCATGTATGCAATGCTATGTACTTGTCATGATGTCTCGTATGCTTTGAGCATGATGAGCATATTCTTGGTGTATGGAGGAGAGGAGAAACTGGTTGTAAGAGGTTACACTGATGCAAGTTTCTAAATAGACAGTGATGATACTGTATCACAGTCTAGTTTTGTGTTTTGTCAAAACGGATATACTGTAAGCTAGAAGAGTTCAAAGCTAGCAACAGTTGTTGATTCTACAATGGAGGCTGAGTACATTGCAGCTTGTGAAGCAGCAAAGGAGGATGTTTGGATTCGAAAATTCATTACTGAATTGGGAGTGGTTCCATCGATCGCAGATCCCATAGATTTGTACTGCGATGATAATGGAGCCATAGCACAGGTTAGAGAACCTAGATCTTACTCCCGATCCAAACATATACTCAGGTGTTTTCACCTCATTCGAGAGATGAATGAAATAGGGTGATATACACATATGTAAAGTACACACAAATGATAACATAGCAGACTCACTGACCAAAGGCTTGTCGCAGCAGAAGCACGACGGTCACACTAGTTCCATGGGTATTAGATACATGAATGATTGGCTCTAGTGCAAGTGGGAGATTGTTAGAGTAGGTGCCCTAGAGGCAATGCATTGTTTAGTTAGATAAACCTTTATGTCATTTGATTATTAGATAAATGTATTTATTATGACTTTAATTACTGCGATATATTTGTTAGTATAATAAATGTCCTTAGAATATTGATACATATTATATAGTTTAAGTGTTTAAACTTGAACTTGAGATTATATAATATATCATATTCTTAAAGGTCCCTAGTCGAGTATTATTATTAAGGACAATAATAATGCGTGAATAGACTAGTATGTTGTTGACTGATAACCACATCTCATTGGTTATAGGTATGGAGATACTAAAGTCAAAACATAGGTACATGTAGGGGTACATGGTACTGGACAGACCCACCGTGAGATTCTTCATGTTGATATTGTCATAAGAAAGACTCACAGTGATAATGGTGTAATGATCCTTAGACTTGAGATCATTATATTTCTATACGAGGATTGATATACTTTGACTACATTAAAAGTTACCTTTGACCGGGTAATGATAAAAGTGGACATCGGGTATATAATGAGTCGTATGAGAAATATGAATGATAGATAAAGGATTTAACCCTCCTATAAATTAGGAGTGATATTATTGGCCTCTTGATTGAGTGAGACTATAAAATGCATGGCCGTGCTCAAATATTGATTTGTCTTAATAGTCTACTCATGTATCAAGTAAACCTGGATTAAATTACGAAGAGGATGACAGTAAACATGCCTCGAGTTTAATCTATAATATTTGGTTAAAGGGATTATATTACACGGGAACATTAATCACGAAAGGTTATCGAATCACGAATTAATTATTATTTAATTGGGTAGCAATGATGCATTACTAGATGCCGCTCATTGTTTATAATTTTATTGGAGAATAAAATTATTGCTAATTAAATAATATCCTACAGGGTCACACACATAGAACACTTAAAGGAAGAATTAATTTAAATTATGAATTTAAATTAATTAATGATCAGTTGAATTTTATTTATAATTAAGTGGGACTTAATTATTTAAATTCAAATATACGAGATATGATTTTCTGATTATAATAATTAAGTGTGACTTAATTATTATTATTATTATTTATTTAAAGCAATAGAATTTGATTCTACAGCTGCTTTAAATATTTTAGGATAATTAAGTATTACTTAATTATTATCCGTCTAGGAAATAGAATTGGATTCTATTTCTAGTCGGGCTAGGCCTTGTCAGATATGGACTCTTATTCTAGATCGGATATGTAACATGTATATATATATCTGAAAAGGGATAGAAGAGATGGTGATTAATCATAAGACAATAGCCTACGCAGAAAATCTAGATCTCATTCATTGGCGGCTAGTACCTCCCTTCCAAGCAAGAACGTTGGACGATCTTGAAGGTGTTCGTGTGGATACCGTAGAGGAGGCTTTGAAGAGGAGCGCTCTAAATCGTGAAAGCTAGGATCTCCATTAGACATCCAATCGTAAAGCTTCGTAAGGTAAACGTTCTATCTACCATGATTATCCGGACATTATTCATGGATCCTGGTTTGGTTTCGATTTTATTTTATCGTTTTTCCGCTGCGTTTGTGCTATCGGAACCAACACCTGGGCCAAAAGTGTTCCAGTTGTAGTCAAGGTCGTGAGCAAGGAACTCCTTTAAATAGAAGTCAAATCCGGCTTGGAATTGATTATCACCGATTTCTTGTTTCTCTACTTCTAGGAGCTCCACATGTGTCGTTAAGTTCCCCTTTACCTTCTCCAGCTCTTTGATCTTTTCCTCAAGCAAAGTAATCTTCTCTGCAAGAGCAAGGCGATGATCAGCAGCTTCTTTATAATCCTTCTCTAGCAAGCGATAGGACGCGTCCCTAGCATCGCACTCTCTTTTGCATTTGTTGTCGGCCTCAACGACCATCTGGGTCAACTTTTTGTTCTCGGCTTTGATTCTTTCCAGATATTTTTTCTCAGTATGAAACTTCTGGGCGCGTCCTAGTGCTTGGACTAAAAGTTGAGCAGAAGCTTGGACTTGGGCATGAATCTCATCCTCAGTACTCATCTTCTGCCATACTTGTACCTCGCCCTCAGAAATGAAGGAGGCGGCAGTTGGCCCAACCAATGTTTCAACATAAGAGGGCGCATCCTCTCTCCGTTGTTTCTTTTGAGTTCTTCCTACGTCAGGAGCTGTAGTGGTTCTTTTGTAGGGAAATGTTTGCTCAAGGGCCTGATTTTTAGTAGCTTCTTCCCTTTGGGGAGGGTGCGGCCTCTCTTGAGAAGGTTCAGCTTTGTCATCATTCTTTTTAAGAGGACCAAAACCTCGAGGAAACTTTGGTGCCATACCTGTACACAATAATGGAAGATTAGAAGCCATAAAATCAATAAAAGATACAAATGATATACAGGTGGGAAGAAAATACAAGTATCCACATGTATAATCTGGTTACCAAAATCTAAGGGCGCGTCCACAGATGGGTCCTCACTCAAGGTAGTATCACCCTCAACATTGCTTTCTTCATCCTCCTCATCAAGGTCAGTGATGGAACTCGATTTAATTGGGATTCCCCTTCTAAATTGTTGGAGGGGGGTAATGGAGCCTACTTTCTCAGAAAGAAGCCCGACTCTTTTTAAATTGACCTCAGTAACTAAAGTGGCTAAGTCGAAACTTCCAGGAAGAAGGTCGAGAACAGTTTGGGCACGTTTTAAAGGCGCGCCCACTAGTTTATCAACGATTCTGCGATCTAAAGAAATATTCAAGAGAGGATTGAGTTAGCAGGGGAAAAGTTCGTTAAAGAAAATAACTTTAAACTATTTGGAGGGCGCGTCCTTACTTGGGTTGTAGTTGAAGGTTATTTTTACCCTTTCAACGTTCCAGACATAAAAGAACGGCTCTTTCCATCTCTTGACATTGCTAATCTTTCCTTCGGAGAAGCCTTTCTTATTGTGCTTCTTATTAACTACAAGGTAAAAATACCCTTTGCCAGTCTTTCGTATGCTGTAGAAATAGCTGAATTCCTCCATTGTTGGCATACCAAGATCTAAGTCGTGATATGCAATGAAGAGGGCTGCTGCAAGGGTGTAGCTATTAGGAGAAAGTTGGATTGGTGCTATGTTGTACCATTCTATAATATTTTTGTAGTAGATGTGTAAGGGCGCGCCCACACCCAGGGCTACCAGCTTCGTAGTTAGCACCATTCGTGGGATTCTGAATTCCTCTCCATAATTAAAAATGTGAGGGCGCATCATGGAGGGAGGACGTCCCCAAATGCCTGCCATGTTATAGTATTCCATATACCATTTGATCTCAGCTACGGAGGCATTGCTAGACATGGCCACACAGTCCACTTTGTCTGCATTTTTCCTTCGAACATTCTTTTCAGCTTCGGATAATTCTTCTGGGAATTTATCCCAATCCAAGGCTTCTTCATATTCTTGGACAGGGGAAGGAATATATGGGATAGGTGATGAAATAGGAGAGAAGGCATCTTGTGGATCTACAGCATCTGAAGGCGCGCCCTCACTGTGGGACGTGTCTTGAGAATGATCTTCATTTTCATCGTCTGATGAAATTACAAACGTACCTCTATGATTAGGAGGTTGAGGTCTTGGTTCAATAACATCGCAATCTTCTATAGTGGGAATTGAGATAGGAGATGGTGTTTTCTTTTTCAACCTTCTATTGATCTTCGTTATAAGTGGGACGTCATCAACAGAATCTTCATCAGAAAAATTCATTCTTCCTTCGTCGAAGTCTTGAATGAGGCGCGCCGTGTCTTCAGAAATGTATGAAAATGGTGGCCTGTCGCTGGGGGGTAGAGGAGAAAATGGGGGAGAATAAATCCCTAAGCGTTTGTTAAATTCCTTAAAGGGATGGAAAGGCGAGGACGCGCCCTGATCCAGCTGAAATAAAAAAAAAAATAATTAAGGGCGCGTCCGTATCAAAGAAAGAGGAATCCTAGAGAATTGCTGAAAGGCGTGTTAACTAAAGAAAATTTTAGGAGTTATTGGGAGTTCGTTACAGAAAGAGAAACCGAAAGGGCGTCCCCATGATAAAGGGCGCGCCCTGAAAACATTTCCTACATAATCTACCCTAGCTGATTACAGATCAAATGCTATACATATACATATACTTACATAAAGGAAATTGAAGAAGTCGAAGAACATGAACAGTCAGTTCTTCAAAACCAGCCATTTAAGCGGTGAAATAGTAAACTAGAGACATGGATAAGTACCTTGGAGATCTGGGAGTGAGAAAGTTAGAAAATGAGGACTAAAAACAACCGTCTTGATCGATTTCTCGCCGGAGAAGAAGGAGATCGCCAGGAGTGTTTTTCCAGAGAGAGAGATTTGAGTAAAAAGAATAAAGTAAGATAACTGTTGGCTATTTATAGGGGGTGAAAAGATTGGTGGAGCACAGCTGTCTTGTTCGTGTCGTTTCGGATTCTCAGGGCGCGTCCTCTCCAAAATACGCGTCCTATAAAAGTAGCTTGGCAAATGCCCTTGTCGAGGAAGACTTCCTTCTTAGTGAGGATGTGCCCTCCAAGGATGCCATATTTGTAAAGAAGCCTGTTTACGTATGATTTATCAAGAAGGACGCGCCATCAGAATTAAAGGCGCTCCCTCTGTGGAGAGAATATCAAACCTTGGCTTAATACCACTAATTATGCCACTATATAAACAATATACATACAAGGGTGTATCTACATTTACGCAAATTATTGCATTCTTGAATTTGGGACATTTGGGAAGATTCGTACGCCTTAGGGTTAGAAGGCGCGCTCTCAATATATGAATAATTAGCTTTCGTGTGGACCCTGTGAGAGGTTTTATACTTGTGCATAATATCTCTTGTTTCTTACGCCGAGTTGGCTCATGTAAGCTTAGAGATGTGGTGCATTTGTGTTATTCCTCTAAAGAAATCGAAACTGGAGTGGGCAATAAGAGAAAATTCTGAATTAAAGAATCTAAGGACGCGTCCTCCGCATAATACTTTGAAGATAAGAAGAAAGAGGACGCGCCCTGAAGAAAGAATAGTTATGAAGAGATTTTGTTATCTTGAAGATTGAGAATTCCATGCTTCATCTCTGATTTCACATGGAATTGGGGGGTAGTTGTTATAGCCAAAATCTTGCACGGATATTATATTCTGAGTCGGGTCAGTATTGGGCCCTTAATTAGGGATTTATTGAGAGAAATTGGGAATTATGCTTGTATCAGGAGGCCATAGGGCGCGCCCTCCCTTTGTAAGACACGTCCTCAATCATGAAAGTCAGGAAGAATTGTGCTTGGTGTTATTTCTTGAAGACTTTGTAGAACTCTTTCCTTTATGAAGATTGGGCCCGCCCTATCATCATAGGGCGCGTCCTCAGCTATGGAGATCAGGCAAATTCGGTTTATGATGTTGTTTTTCTGGAAGACTGTTGAAGAATTCCCTCCTGGTGCATTCCAGGAGGGGGATGTCCGTCGCAGAAGGCCTCCAGGGGTGTGCCTGGATTTAAGGACCTTACTTGGACTCTTAGGAAGCGCACTCGACTTTCTAGGAGATGAAGTTTGGGACTTCTGGTGTGCGCTTTGGGAGCCCTGTTCCTGTATTCAATGGGCGCGCTCTCATTGGGGAACTTCGGGGTAATCCTGCGCTTTGCACCCAAAAGCTCTGGATCACTTGACCTGTTATCTGGTGGGTGTCCTCATCCGGGGGTCAAGGATGCGTTCTGCACTTGGGGTAAACCATGGCTATACCTGCCTTCTTGGAATCTAGAAATAGCTGTAGCGGAAGGGACTAGTCCTCGACGGGGGAAGTTTCCTTATCCGTGAAGTCTGGAGACCTTGGAGGAGCCTTGGGCCTTTGTGGTTAGGCCTCATAGTAGAACATTCTGGAAGCTAGTTACTGAATCCAAGCCCGTTGGGCCACTTTCCAAGAATAGAACTACGTATGGCTTGATCCCCTATAAATACAGGGGTACGTAGGCCGATTGAGGGGTTCGAAGTTTTGAGAGCTAAGACAGCCACCCTCACCCTATTCGATCTCAGCCGCCAATTTACACACAGCAACCGCGCACCACCATTTTTTCCGGTGAAGAACCACCATCGCAGATCTTGTTTCCGATCATAATCCCCAAACTTTGTTGTTACCAGATTCCTCCGTCAACATATATTATTAATAAAAAAATGAAGGATGATAATAGAGGTTTAAATTTGGGTCGATCCAATTAGGTCGCTCCAAATGTTGTGTAATGACAAAAAATATTATAGATTTAGATTTGGGTCGATGCAATCTAAATTGGGTCGCTCCAAATTCTGTATAATGACAAAAAGGAATATCAAAGAAATAAAGAAGATTAAAAAATGAAAGATAATAGCAGTAATTTTCAAAAATATTTTTGGGTATGTATTAATTATTGCAATATTATGTTTTAAAGTAAAAAATTATTGATTGGACTATATGATATTTTAGGTATTTATAAAAGGTAATATCATCAATTAAAGTAAACATCTTTTCATTGAAAAAGGCAATCAGCTAATTATTATTAATTATATTATTAATAAAAAAAGAAAATAAATAGTACAGATTTAGTTTTGGGTCAATCCAATTTGGTCGCTCCAAATAACGAATATTATTCGTTGTATACGAATTTTAATTATATTTTGTTAGTGGTTAGAAGATATCATGTCATATTTTTGGGTGATTATTAATTATTGCAATATTATGTTTTAAATTAAAAGTTAACGTATTTTAAAGAGAGACAAAAAAATTATTGATCGGAAAATATGATATTTTAGGTATTTATAAAAGGTAATATTATTAATTAAAAGTAAACATCTTTTAATTGAAAAAGGCAATCGACTAATTATCATTAATCATTTTATTAATAAAAAAATGAAGGATAATAGTAGAGGTTTAGATTTGGGTCGAACCAATTCAGACGCTCCAAATGCTGTGTAATGACAAAAAATAGTATAGATTTAGATTTGGGTTGATCCAATCTAAATTAGGTCGCTCCAAATGCTATGTAATGACAAAAAAGGACATCAAAGAAATAAAGAATATTAAAAAATGAAGGATAATACCAGTAATTTTATTATATTTTGTTAGTGGTTAGAAGATATGATGTCATATTTTTGGGTATGTATTAATTATTACAATATTATGTTTTAAATTAAAAGTTAACATGTTTTAATTAGAGAGAAAAAAATTATTGATTGAAAGATATGATATTTTATGTATTTATAAAAGGTAATATCATCAATTAAAAGTAAACATCTTTTAATTAAAAAAGACAATCGACTAATTATCATTAATCATATTATTAATAAAAAATGAAGGATAATAGTAAGGTTTAGATTTGGGTCGATCCAATTGGATCGCTCCAAATGCTGTATAATGACAAAAAATAATATTGATTTAGATATGGGTCGATCCAATCTAAATTGGGTCGCTCCAAATGCTGTGTAATGACAAAAGGGATATCAAAGAAATAAAGAAAATTAAAAAATGAAGGATAATATCAGTAATTTTATTATATTTTGTTAGTGGATAGAAGATATGATGTCATATTTTTTGGTATGTATTAATTATTGCAATATTATGTTTTAAATTAAAAATTAACGTGTTTTAATTAGAGAGAAAAAAATTATTGATTTGAAGATATGATATTTTAGGTATTTATAAAAGGTAATATCCTCAATTAAAAGTAAACATCTTTTAATTGAAAAAGGAAATCGACTAATTATCATTAATTATATTATTAATAAAAAAACTGAAGGATAATAATAGAGGTTTAGATTTGGGTCGATCCAATTGGGTCGCTCCAAATGCTGTGTAATGACAAAAAATAGTATAGATTTAGATTTGGGTCGATCCAATCTAAATAGGGTAGCTCCAAATGCTGGGTAATGACAAAAAAAGATATCAAAGAAATAAAGAAGATTAAAAAATGAAGGATAATAGTAGTAATTTTCGAAATATTTTTGGGTATGTATTAATTATTGCAATATTATGTTTTAAATTAAAATTCAACGTATTTTAATTAGAGAGAAAAAAATTATTGATTGAAAGATATTGTATTTTAGGTATTTATAAAAGGTAATATCATCAATTAAAAGTAAACATCTTTTAACTGAAAAAGGCAATCAACTAAGTAGAGGTTTAGATTTGGGTCGCTTCAAATGTTGTGTAATGACAAAATATAGTATAGATTTAGATTTGGGTCGATCCAATCTAAATTGGGTCGCTCCAAATACTGTGTAATGACAAAAAAAGATATCAAAGAAATAAACAAGATTAAAAACTGAAGGATAATAGTAGTAATTTTCGAAATCTAATACTAGCAGACATTAAGAATATATTGATAAGTTCGATAACAATAGCATATCAAAATCACTTTGTCAAATAATATTTATTAAACAATTAAGCACTAAGGAAAATAATGAGAATCAATTAACCGAGATAAGAAAATATCAAAAGTAATTAATCAACTTCATCTTCATCCTAGGTAAGAGATTTAGGTAGACATGATATTAATTAAATAAATAAATCTAAGATATAAGACGTGCATGGAATATTAACAACTAATAAGTATTAGTCACATATATGGATTAAATTACTTACATGCAAGAATTTATCAACGGAATGTAAAAGATTAACTTATAATAATAATTAATACTAACTAAAACATAAGCATGGCATGCGATTTGAGATCTAAATCAGAGTATATTAAATAGTTAACTACGACACATACTACCAAAACAAGTTAAACAATTAAGCAATTTAATATCTAATCTATATAATATAATTCCAAAATATGCCCATTTAACATGGATACTATCCAATGGGTTTTCCTTTGTTTTTTCACACTACTTGACCCAAGATCCATTTTTTTTACCCAATTTTCAACCCATTTTTCATGGATATAACCCATGTCATCTCCTATTATATTTTACATTATAATCAAGTATCCATGGATATTATTTGACCCACTCTTTTAACCCACTAATAACTAATCTATCAATCACGATCCACTACTGACGCTACTTTCAAAATTCACATTCTCTCAAATCTTATTTTACTCCTAATTCATACCTTCATCGATCTTCATCTTTGCCCATCATTTGCTAATTGATCTTGATCTTTTCCCATCATCTGCTAATGAATATATAGATATATAGGCTGCTTGATCTCAATTTTGAATTACGGACATTGCATTCATCGGATGTCAGGCGAACTTATACATGTTGACACCGACACTCAAACAAATCAGAAACAAAACATATGAATCAGGTAAATGACAATTCATTTAAATTGTATTCATTCTTACTATATGTGGTTCTCAGATTATATGTCTTATTTGTATTTTCTTTGTTTCGGTTGAATTTCAGGAGAAGGTTGCGATGATTAGTTTGGGTGTTATCAAGTTTATTGATGTTTAGCACGCACACTGTTTGATAAATTGTCTGAGAGAGATGTTGTTGCCTAGACTGTTTGATAATTGAGAGAATTTACTGTAATTTGATAAGTTTATTTATGTTTTTGCTATACAGGAAGAGACATTTCAATTGTTTCTGCTTGATCGGGGTTGTCTTGAAGAACGAAATAGTTATGTCAATAAGAGGTAATAGCTTTTTAGAGATTATGTGTGTTATTCTAATGATTTGGGTTCATTTCGTAAATATTGTTCATCAAGCATTATCGTTATCGTTTTTTTCGATTTTGTAAATAATGATTCTGTAGTGGTTCAACCCGCTACATAACAGTTATCTTTTTTTTCTGATTTCTATTCAATTATTCATGCTGTTTTTTTGGTTCATTCGTTTACATACAAAATCGTTATAGGTACAAATTTACGATTTTGAGGACAGCGTGTTGAAACAATCTTGAGAAACAGAACTAAATCTTTGCCCATCATCTGCATATGGAAAACGGAGGTAACCCAGTTATTGTTATCTGTTATGTTTTGTTTATCTATAACCCAACTTTGTTTATTCAGATTTTGTACTCTGAATCAATACAGGTCGAAAAAGACCACCTCTAGGAACTGCTTCTCCTTCTTCTTTACGGAGTAGTAAGTTCATATAAGATAAGTTATTGGATTAATGTTGATTTAATAGAGCTTTATTTATTGAGTTGAAGTTCATTTTATAATTTTTGGGATTGATTTTTATTTTGATTAGACCAGAGGAGGCGTGGCGGAGGATCCAACAATGATGATGAACGTTGCATTCCTACTCCTAAAATCATTCCCAACATGAACGAGACTCAGCATCCAAATCTTGCCAATTCTGGTATTTTCAACGCACATCCAAAACTTCCTAATTATGGTATTTTGTTAATTGTTGTTCCTTTTGTTTAACACGTTTTTTGTAAGAATTTGTCATGTTAATTTCTTAGCAGATACACGTTTTTGCTCTCCTTCTTCTTTACGGAGTAGTAAGTTCATATAAGATAAGTACTGGGATTGAATTTCATTTAATAGAGAATTATTTATTGAGTTTAAGTTCATATTATAAGTTCTGGGATTGATTTTGATTTTGATTAGACGAAAGGAGTCGTGGCGGAGGATCCAACAATGATGATGAACGTTGCATTCCTACTCCCAAAATCATTCCCAACATGAAAGAGAATGTACATCCAAAGGTTGCTAATTCTGGTATTTTCAACGTACATCCAAATCGTGCTAATTCTGGTATACCGGCACAATCCCGGTCAGGTAAATTACAAATATGTGAATTTTTATACTTAAAATATGTGGATTGTTACTAAACAATACATATGATGTTTTGACAGGTATGACACAACAAACATCCTTGACAAATAAAATTAATTCAACTTCAAAACAATTTGAATGTGGTAATAACCCATATAGCATTCTCACGCCATCAGAAATCAGACATCAATCCGTTAATTTGTCTGGTATGATGATCCAACTTTATGCACGTGACAAAGATGCATTGTTTTCATCTTTTGACGGTCATGTTTAATTTGATATATGTCATGAAATATTTCTGAACTTTGTTACTAAACAGTCCAGATCATGTTTTGACAGGTTTGACACAACAATTTCCGTCAACTGGACGTAATAACGACGGTACTTTATTGTGGTCAAGTATTTTTTTAAAATAGAGGTTTTGGTTTAATCTGTATTCATGTTGTTATGGTTATTAAACACATGTTTGTTTTTTTCCCCAATCAGGTTTAATTCAACAAGTTTCCTTTAGCCATACTAATTTAAACCAAACAACTCCGGCTGCTTTCACTTTTAATCGTTTCCATTTACCAGCATCTATAATACATTCGACAAATATCCCTCATATTACTGGAGAACCTGCTCATGAATTCAAAACAACACAAAACCTGTCGAGTGAGCTACAAATTAGTGTTTTTTATAGATGAAATTTATGTGGATTGCTCCTAATCAATAAATTGTCTTTTTTTTATAGGTTTGACAGAACAAACCTGCTCGACAAGGAAATGTAATTCAACGGTGCAGAATTCTGAATGTGATGATAACCCATCTAACAGTTTAACGCCATCTCAAAGAAGGCTTAATGCTCACAATTTTCCTGGTATGTTTTTGTTACACTAATCTTGCACATGAACTATTGCCTCTTCATCATACATATATCATTGTAATTTGTTGCATTTTCCAGGATTAAACCATCGTAACCCTTTGTCCCAAATTAACATAAATGCTAGAGTGAATCCACACATCAATCTTAAACCTTTCCAATTACCGGCATCTAGGATATCTCCCAAAAAATGCATCCAACCATCAGTACCTGTCAAAGATGCAAAGTATTCATCTTGGGAATGTTTGTCTTAATTTTAGAGTTTACATTTAATTTATGTCTGGGAAACAGGTTTTTACAAAGTCCATATATTTGCATTTGATAAACACATTGGAATCCTTGGTTTTTAACAGGTAAATTACAAAATAATTCAAATAAATCGATGAACCTTTTAAACAGCCAACAAAGAAAAAAAGTTGTCCCTTTTCACATGAATCACATTGGTCGTAAATCAGTTGCATCGCAATCAAGTGAAAAAAAAGCTGATGACATCACAGTTTTGGTTCCAGATTTGGATCATATTGGTGTGCGTATGCCAGGTATTGTAGATGTTTCAATATTTGGAATTTTGTTTTTTTTGAGATGACAATTTTCAATCCCGTATTTACAGAGTGGTATCAGTCAAAAGCAAGCGGTAGTGGTAAGAATCTGATGGAGTCCTTCAACAGAGCGGATGTATGCAATAATATGATCAAAGGTTTTGTTTTGAGATCAGAAGTTTATTACAATTTATATTTTAGCACCCTTATAATTTACCAACAAACTAACAAATATAAACTATTTTCCAGAAAATTCATATAAAAGGATCCAACCGAATTTGGTTAACAACACAGACAATGGACATAATGATCACACAGAACATATAGACGAAGGTATACTTTAAAATGTATTAATCCAATTTATTCATATTAAAATATTTATATACATGTACAAATATACTTAGGAAACAACTGTTACGTTACAGATTCTTCGGATATTGATGCAGATCAAGACGGTATGTACCATGTTAAAAATCAATTTAATACATTTCAATTTAAAAAATTATATGAATTTATTACATCTGTTCAAATAACAAACATTCATTGTCATTTTTTATCAGACACAAGAGGATCATACGTTAATGAAGATGTGGACGATAACATCAGATCTAAGCCAAGTAACTGTAGCAATTTGATTTGTTATTTTATAACGTATGAGGAAGTTTTAGTTTTCATAGCATTAAAACATTTTCTGTACAGATTTGTGGAAAGGATATATGGACCTTGGTCCACCAACAAAGAAATGCACTAAGTGCAACGCAATCATGTGGAATGAGGAACGCAATAACAAATATGCAAAGAAAAGTCTACCTACTTTTTCAATTTGTTGTAGAGATGGCCAAGTTAAACTTGATAAAGATAAACAACCTCCTGCATTCTTGGCATCGTTAATAGCCGGTGGGGCTAAACATAGGCATTTCATGGATAACATAAGAGCATACAATTCAATGTTCCAGTTTACATCACTTGGCGGAAAAATTGATAGGTCTGTTAACAATGGATCAGGACCATACTGTTTTAAATTGTTTGGTCAGAATCACCATTTAATGGGAAGTCTAAAACCCATTGAAGGAGAAACTCCTAAGTTTTCACAACTTTATATTTATGACACAGAAAATGAGGTGCAGAATCGCATTAATGCTGTTAACGGTAGTGATCAGTTGGATCCAGAAATTGTTAATGGTCTTATTCAAATGCTTGATGAGCACAATAAGTTGGCACATGGATTTCGAATGGCTCGAGACCGATTTAATTTTGATGAAGCTGAGGAATTTAATTTGCAGTTGATTCATTCAAGGTCAGCATCAGGCAGAACTAATCACATTATAGAATCCAATGAAGTTGCTGCGCTGATTGTTGGTGATGCTGATGAATGTTCACCCTTCAGGGATATTGTAGTAGAGACAAAACAACGTTATTTTAAAAGGATATATGAGACATGTTCCCAATACATGTCTCTACAATATCCTCTTCTTTTTCCATATGGGGATGAGGGTTTTCATCCTGAAATAGAAAGAATCTGCAAACAAGATAAGGTGTCATCCCACAATCCAAATGATGAACATCCAGATGAGACGAACCACAGAACAACGGTTTCCATGAGGGAATATTATGCCTACAAACTAATGATACGTCCTGATGAAGGTAGATTTTTTCATCTAACTATAAAATTACTCATTCTATATATTTGTATTTTGTCCAACATTTTTCTGTCTAATGCCCAAGAAACTAGATACCTATTTATAATTTTTCAACAGTTGAGCTATTTATTGTCCTAAATTTGTGCAGGCATGACTCTTCATCTTGGTGGTAGACTTTGGCAACAATTTGTAGTCGATGCCTTTGCTGCAGTAGAACAGTATAGGTTAGACTGGATTAATAAGCATCAGCATATTATACGTTCTGATTTGTATGTTAATATTCGTGATCGCATAAGAAGAGGTGATACAGATCCTGCCACCATTGGTCAATATGTTATTCTACCTGCTACATTTACAGGTTCTCAACGTTACATGAATCAATATTTCAAGGACTCTCTTGCTATTTTTCGAAGTATTGGTCACCCGTCACTGTTTCTAACAATGACGTGTAATACCCAATGGCCTGAGATTCTGTCGATGCTTGAGAATATACCAGGAAAAGATGTTGTTAATGCTCCAGAAATCATTGCAAGGGTTTTCAAGCTGAAGTTGGATCAATTAATTGATCTGATCAAGAATAAAAATTACTTTGGAAGATGTATTGGAGGTAATTGTCAGACTTTGTAAACTGTAAACCCTTTTCCTTTGAAACATTTTATTATGCGTCTTCAATTAATTTATTTTAATTTATTTGTATTTCATTAGTGATGCACGTGATTGAATTTCAAAAACGAGGACTTCCACATACACACATGTTGATTTTGCTGCATCCAAATGACCGTCCTAAAAGAAAGGATCAAATTGATTAGTTAATTTCTGCTGAGATACCAGATGAAAATCAATGGTCCGTGTGGCAACCTTTACAAGACGTCTCCATGCATGGTCAAAGGGAAATGTATCAGATGTTTTCCAAAAAGGTATTTTTTCATAGGAAGTTTTGTCTTTTAAGTAGTTTAAACTTATAAGTTGGGCGTTTATAAAGAGTTCTAATTTTTCAGGTATAATCCGCAGACATTTTTTGATGAAAGTGGTTTTCCACAATATGTCAGGAGAAGGCAGAATAATATTGTAAAGAGGAAAGGTGTTGATTTGGACAATCAATATGTTGTTCCTTATAATAGAGACTTATTGATACGTTTCCACTGTCACATCAATTTAGAGGTTTGTAACAGCAGCAGATCATTGAAATATTTATTCAAATATTGTTTAAAGGGACATGATACTGCCACTATGCTGTTGAATAAGAAGGGCCAATCCACCAACAATATTGTAAATAGCAAAATAAAAAGGAGTCATAATGAAATAAAACAATATCTGGATGGAAGGTATGTGTGCGCTGTTGAAGCATGTTGGAGGCTTTTTGGGTTTGATATTCATTATAGATGGCCGACAGTAGAAAGGTTACCTGTTCATTGTCCAGATCACAAGAATGTTACATTTAAAACAAACCAGAATCTCCAGAAAGTTGTTGAAAAGGCTAAGGACAAAAACAGCAAATTAGAAGGGTGGTTTGAAGCCAACAGAAACATGCATGGGGCCAAGAATTATACATACATGGAATTTCCCACATATTTTACTTGGAAGCAGGACCAAGGAAGATGGAAGTTAAGAGAGAAAGGCAATGTTGTAGGCCGGGTAATTGACATACACGCTTCAGCCAGTGAAACTTTTTACTTGCGCATGTTATTGATGCATGTGAAGGGACCAACGTCTTATGAAGACATGCGTACTGTGGATGGTGTTACTTATAACACCTTTAAAGAGGCATGTGACGCACTTGGTATTCTTGCTGATGATAAGCAGTGGCATGTAGCTTTATCAGAGAATGCTCAAAGCGCAATGCCAAGGCAGCTCAGAGAATTATTTGTATATATTTTGACCAACAGCAACGTTGCTGATCCCTTGAGATTGTGGCAATCACATTGGAGGAGTATGTAGGAGGATATTCTCTACAACAGGCATCAACTAACTGAGTCTGAATTACATAATCTTACTCTGTTAGGTTTGTACTCTTAACTTTTATAATTTTTCTATAGAAGGCAATATTGTTGAATATTAGTGCATAATTGAATTTTATAATTTAAATTATTCACGCTATTGCATATTTACAAAATATCATATTTTGTGTTTCAGAGGTTGAGAAGTTACTCAATGATGTCGGAAAGTCTTTGAAAAACTATTCCACATTGCCATTCCCTGAGGAGGTAATTCTGGCAAACACTGAAAATAGACTACTTGCTGAAGAATATGGATATGATAAGCAAGAGATGAAGCAACAGCATGATCAACTTTTTCCAAATTTAAATAAAGAACAGTTGGGTGTATATCGAGCTGTTGTTGACCGTGTTCATTCAGGAAAAGGTGGTATTTTTTTTTTGTTTATGGCAGTGGTGGTTGTGGTAAAACTTTCCTCTGGAGAACGTTATGTTGTGGCCTGCGCAGCGAAGGTAAAATTGTCCTACCAGTTGCTTCTTCTGGTATTGCTGCCACATTACTCCCTGGTGGTAGAACCGCACACTCTAGATTTCACATTCCATTAAACTTAGACCAGTACTCCACCGCTGGTGTAAAACATGGAACGGACATTGCTGAGTTGATGCATAAGACCAGTTTGATAATTTGGGATGAGGCTCCTATGTAGCACAAACATGGTTTTGAAAGTGTAGATCGTTGTTTGAGAGACATTATGTCTGCAATTGATCCAGATAGAGCAACACGTCCATTTGGCGGGATAACTGTGGTGTTTGGAGGAGATTTTAGACAAATTTTGCCAGTTATTCCTAAAGCACCAAGAGCTAAAGTTGTTTCTGCGTCTTTAAACAGTTCAAAGATTTGGAATCATTGCCAGGTATTCTTATTGCAACAAAACATGCGTTTAACTTCTGGAAAATCATATTCTGAGAAAAAACAAATAGCTGATTTTAGCAAATGGGTTCTCGATGTGGGTAATGGTATGTTACCTACTATTAATTCTGATGATTTGTCAAATGATCCTCAAGTCGTAATTCCTGATAATTTCTTAATTACGGCTTCCAATGGTTTCATTAAGGATATTGTTGATGTTATTTATCCAGATTTTGTCAAAAATATGACAGATTCTTCATACTTGAGACAAAGATCAATTCTTGCACCCACTAATGCAGAAGTTGGTGATGTCAATGATTATGTCGTTGATCTAATCCCAGGAAATACCCATACATACTATAGTCAAGATTCTCTTGCTGATGATTTTGCTGGACAAAATGATTTCAATACTGCATTCCCAGTTGAGTATCTAAATTCTATTAATATGCCTTGCCTTCCAAAACATGAATTGAAGTTGAAAGTTGGAACCGTCGTAATGTTGATGAGGAATCTAAATCAAATTATGGGTCTTTGCAATGGCACCAGAATGATTGTCCGCAAATGTTTAAAAAACAACATTCTTTGTGAGATTTTGTGTGGTTCACAGGTTGGCTCGATGCACATCATTCCAAGAATTGAAATGGTTCCAACTGATACAAAATGGCCGTTTGAATTTAATCGAATACAATTTCCTGTTCAGATGTGTTTCGCAATGACCATTAACAAAAGTCAAGGCCAGTCTCTAGATGAAGTCGGCTTATATCTTCCAAGGTCTGTTTTCTCACATGGTCAATTGTATGTTGCTGTTTCCAGAGTTACATCTCCCGCTGGATTGCACATATTGATAAGCAATGACAATGGTGGTTCAACCAACGTTACTGCTAATGTGGTGTACGAAGAAGTTTTTTATAATTTGCCAATTTCTAGATTAGATTAGCAATATGTTACATATGAAACAGACATTTCATTTTTCATGGATTGCACATATTGATATGCAATATGCTATAAGGGAATATCACAAATTCTGAGAAGATTTCTATGAGTTTTGTATTTTTAATTTAACTACGTTGTAATAAATCCATTTTATGGAATTGTGTAATTTTAAAAACAATGTTTGGTTTTTGTAATATTTACTTGATTTGTGAAAGAATGAAGAATAGATTTCTATTTATGATACAATATTATAATGACAGAAGCAAAGAACATTAATATTTAAAACATTTAAAAATTGTACCAATGTTCAAATGGAAAGTTGAATAGCAATTCATGAAAAGAGTATTGTAATAGAGTCAAACATTGTGCACATAATAATGGAGAATGTGCATAAGTGCACCTTTTTATTAATTTGATTGTTTATAAAGTAAAGTTATAATCATAAAAATAAAACTCATAGATATCTTATATGTTAATTACAAATTCTTTATGCCAGTCTATTCCTTAATTACTGTTTAATTGATATGATTTAAAAGTTGATCATATTATTTTGAATATATGATATGCCAATCATATTATAGAAATCTTATCTGTTAAATACAACTTCTTTATGCCAATCTATTCCTTAATTACTGTTAAATTGTTATGATATGATTAGTTATGATTTTATAATCCCTAATATATAACAGCACGACATAACCTTTCATTTCTACACAACCATCAACGATTGCAATCTCTACCATTACAATACCAAGGTATTCAGGTTCAGTGTTATTTATTTACTTCCCCAATTAACAATGATTTTGCTATTTATAATCAAATATGTGTTTAACAATAACATAAGGTTTAACTTGATAGAGCTTCTTATTATTCTCAGAATCATGACTACCTACGATATGCTTAAAGAACTCGACGTTACAAGAACAATTTGGAATGTTAGGGTTCGTATCTCCAGAATGTGGCCATCCATTACAAGCTCGAATGGAACTGAGACTCTAAAAGGGTACAATCTTATTTTGCTGGATGAGGATGTAAGTCCATTCACATTCTTCAACCATTAATGCTATATACATCTGGATTATTATGCTATCTCCTCATGTTTCATATGAGGAAATTATTGATTCACTTTACAATCTAATTACCAGTATATTATTAAAATTAAGACGTATCTTAACAATATATCTTATTCTTATAGAATTGTCACGTACATGCGTTCATTTATGCGGATAACTGGAACAATCTTTCTAAGAAAGTAGAAATTGTGGAAGGAGGCCTTTATTCAATTTCAAACTTTTATACTAAAAAAGCTACAGGATCTGTGAGGCCGGTGTCATCAAAGATATTGATCAATTTTAACCAAAAAACCCATATCGAGAAGCTAACTTTGGATGACTTTATGATACCAACTCATAAATTTGAATTTGTTGATTTGGGTCATCTATTCACATTAGCAAGTTCCTACTCTAACCCGGATACTCCAGATTACGCAATTGGTAATTGTCAATTATTTTCGTACCATTAGATTGATATTTTTTAGTTGTTGTTCAATTCACTGTCCTAATTTACAGATTATACCTGTTGACTTATATTTGTAATAGATATCATCGGTGCACTAGAAGATTTTGAAGATGTGAGGCTGATCAATAAAGTAAATGGAGAAAAGAATATTGTGAAATTCAGAATTACCGACGGAAGGTGATTACATAATATGTATTTTCTACTATGTTACTTATTTATCATAGAATGACAGGCTTATTCAGCATAGAGATGATAGGTCATGTTAATTAAAAACTTATTGATTAGTAGCATCATTCTTAAAATCATAGTTTGCAAATTCAGCGATTAAGACACAGTTGCATGTTTACATCTATGCAGGCATTCTAGCAGTGTGACCGTTTGGGGTGATCTTGCTGTGAAAACAGATGAAGAATACAAAAAACTTGAAGAACGGACTAAAATTGTGATTGTTACAAGTACAAAGGCAAAAATATATAAGAGTAAGATCCATTATTAAGAGAAGTATGGAATCGTTATGCTAAATTATTTTTTTCATGATTATATGATAATGGGTTATTTCTTCAGGTACTGTACAAGTGAACACACTACCATCATCTAAAATTTATTTGAATTTGGATATTGATGCTGTAATTGCAATGCGGCAGAGGTCAATATGAAACACTATCCCTTTAAAAAATTGTGTTAAATTCTATTACTATTAATTCTTTAATTCCAGTGAAGCATTGATAATATATATGGACAACAATTTCTTTGTAAATAGGCTTGCTGATGAAGGCTATACTGCTGGTGACATTTGTTTCTCAACTCCAATTGCAAAATCTCCTACTCCTGTCATCGAAACAATGACATTGAATGAATTAAGTGATATAACAGATGCTGATTATATAAAGGTTATTTAATTTATTAATATTTATAGGTTGGATCATTTTCAATACTGAATTTCGACAATATTTGTGTTGTTTCAACTCTTCACAGAAAAATGTCATTTGTGAGGTCAAAGTGATCAGTGTGGAAGAAAATAATAGTTGGTGGCATGATTCTTGCGGAACCTGCGAAACAGAGATAGAAAAAAAAGAAGGAAGTATTTATTGTAATACTTGCAAAAACCCCATTCCCGTAGCTGAGAAGAGGTTACTGATCTTTCTTAAAAAACGATTAGATTTATAAGATTGTATTACCATCTCATTGTGTGTTGCATCTTTAACCAGGTACAGGATAGTGATACTAGATGAGGATTCCGCAGAAGCATACAACTTCATTTTAAAAGATCGTGCTGGCAGAAGATTGGTTGGAACTTCTGCAACTAAATTGCAAGCAACAATGATAAAGGTATTTTTATAAACTCACAAACAGTTGTCATGAATAACATTCTTATTCCTCCAAAATTATATTGACACATATAACAACAAAAAATTATATATCCATATACAGACTAAAGCTGCTGGGTTTCCGCATCAAATCAAAGCTCCGGTCGGGAAAGATCTCAAATTAAAATTAGAAATTTCTAAAGATAATGTTGTTTCAAAAAGTAGACTGTATTATGCTGTTGATGTATTGAACACTAATACTTCAAGTTCTGCAATGTCCGGAGCAACAACCTCAGTTTATTCAACCTCAACTTCTTTGGATGTAAGTTATAAATAGAAATTTATTCTTGATTCTGCATTTATTTTTATTAGATTCATTAAAACCTTTGAATGTTCTTCACATGCTGATTAATATCTTTAACTTATTTTGTTACAATTTTCTTTCAGCCAAATGTGATACAGTTGTCAGATGGACAACACACACCATGTACCGGACATTCAACAACCAAGAAAATAAAAGTGGTAATTTGATATTTAATACTTTCCAATTATTACTAACTTACATGCATCTTGATTAGGTAAATATACATGAATAAAAGGATTAATTTTTTCCTTTTTATTTTCCAGGAAAAATGAGTACTATGTTTTGCCGGGAAAAAGAGACAAACGAGGACTGATTTAAAAGATTGGATCAAAGATTTAGGATTTTGAAATTATGCATTTTAATTGAATAATTTGTAGAACGGTTTTGCCAGGCCACGGAGTTGATATTTGGATTATGTTTGGATATTTGGATTGTTTACATTTTTTTGGTTTTGATCTACACATGGATTTTTCATTATTGAACTTCTTACTACTGCATTGGTTGGAACATTTTCAACATGTAAGATGCTGATTGTTTTAACATTTCGTCTCAACTAAATGTTTACATATGCCAACTGAGTCCTACTTTAAATTTAAGGTAGAAGTTTATAGTTACCAGGTTCATGTGCGTGATCCTCGAATATTTTCTCAACTTTGTCCTTAGCAAAGATACAAACCTCAAATAGGCCTTCACCGCGATATGTACACATTATAATATTCCAGAGTTGAATATATTGCTTTCTAACCACTGGAAGTAGGCCATGAATTAATTTTTTCCCTTTGGAAAACACACCAGGTAGCACTTCACCATTGTTCAGAACCAATGTCATAGACTTTGGGATATTTTTTCCAAACCATCTAATAAATCTTGATGGAAACATTAAAAGCATCGAGTAATTACAAAAATTAAAATTATCCTCAATTAAAATTAAAATTAAGATAACTTGAAACATTAAAATTAGTTCCATCTTGAAACATTTAAATTAGTTCACCAAAAAATACCCTCAATTAATCATATAACTTAAAATGCACCAAATATTCCTTCCTTCCTTCTATATTAATCATATCACTTAAAAACCACAAACTATAGAATTCCACCTTAATAAAAATTTAAAATAGATATGTGTACTTGGCTAATTGAGTTTAGAATATTAGTTTTATTTTAAAGGAGTTAACGGACACATGCACTATGTAATTTGAGTCAAATAATTTACATTGTTTAATTTAAAAAGTAAAAAATTAAATACAACAAACCAGTGTATATAAAAAATAATTACAACCAATTAGTACATAATCCACCATAGTCATTGTTGAACTTACTCTTACAAAGTAATTACATAATATAAAATTTTTTTTTTTATAATTTATTACTTTTTTACAATTCAATGATTAATTATACAATACTTAATTTTAAACAATAAATACATTTCATTGTGATCAATTAAACTAAATTAGCATACGTAATTTAAAAATTAATTTATTTACACATTGTTTCATTCAATAATTATTCTAATCTTTGAATTACCTGATATCCAAGGAATTTCTTAATTATTATAGATTTATAAAATAAATTTATATACACATTCTTTTATGCAATTATTATTCTACTCTTTTACCATGATTTTGTTTTATTAAATAATACCAACATGTTTTACCTTAATAGAATTATAATTCACATACTTGAATATATGCCAGAGACATGTAATTTTTTTTGAAATGTATTAAACTATGCAATTTAAAAATTACATTTATTTATATCAATATGAAATTGTCAACTATAATTTGCTAAAACAATTAAATTATTAAAAAATTCAAAAAATTTGTTTCAAGTCCAAATTAATAATTTTTGAAGTTATACATAATTACGATGCATATTAATTACATATCTTTTCTTTTTTCAATTACAACATTACTTACAATACTTTATTTTGTAAACATAGTACAAAAAAGTAAAATCAATAGATTTGGAAAATGAAAGAACTAATCAAAATATTTTGTTTTTGTCAAGGGATAACCATCATTACCAGTGCTCTTTACTTGCATCAAACATTGGAATATGTAAAGTCCATTTAACACGCACACGCTTTTACACTTGGTTTATTAAATATATTGCTTTATTAGTGCAGACAACTCCACTTATATAAACTGCTTATATCTTTGCGTCTTTCTACATTCCATGCAAATCAAAATAGTCATTTCTCAAACTCTGTAGCAAAAACCTCTGTTCTGATTCCAATAAGCAAATGGCAATTATCATGAATGTTCGATTAGAGGTCATTGCTATAATCTTCTCACATTTGATCTTTGAAATGGATCGTTTCTCCTATTTTACGAAGTTGTTGATGATTTGGGAACGAAATCAACCAAGACGTTATGTGAAGTATGTATTGGAGTCTCTGGATTGGGACAGGTTGTATCATTATCACCATCATCGGATGGAGGTTACTCGCGATCAGTTCCTGGGCTTCGTATCTTATTCTGTTAGGCACAATGTAAACAAATCAATTTTCCTGAACTCAACTCGGAATCTTTTGATGAATTTTAATGTTCAACACCATCTCAGTGTTTTATCAATGCTATCTGGTACCCATTTTCCATCTCATTTTTCCTTGGTTTTTTTTAAAGCACTTTACAAACCATCTGAGATAGATAATACTGCAAATGAAATGGCCTTTTTTATCAACAACAATCTGATGCGTTTAAAAGTGGAAGAAATGATGAACTTGATCAGAGACATGTATGATAATCTTTTTGAGATTGATCATCTATTGCCTCCATTTAAGTTTTGCTCCAAAGCCAGAAACCTGTTTCCATTCAATCGGTTAGATGGACATCCACTTGAAGAGGATATGTGGAATTATCTTTGCACTGATTCTGTTCAAGGGAACTACAGGGACGATAATATTTTCTGGAATCAAGGACTAAACAAGCAACATATTTGGAACTCAAAATGCAAGAAATGTGCCATACAACTCATTGTCTTTAAAATCCTCTTTGGTGTTATGGAATAATGTAGTATCCTAACTTTTACTCTAGACTTATAATTAACTGTTTGTTAGCGAATGAATATTCTTTCATCAAACACTTCTTTGCACAGTTGGTTTAAGACATGCACTTATTTTTTATAATGAAGCATCTAATTTACATTCCAACATTAGTTCAAAAAGCTTTAGGCAGCTTGCAAAGAATTAGAATGAGCAACATATTGTTACAAGTTATTCAATATAAGTTGACCCTTTAAACATAAAAATATATAATGTACTTCCATAAATGAAATTAGAATGAGCAACAAATCTAATCGTTATTATAGGCAAAATAAACCATATAATTCCATTTTTTTATATTCAAATCACAAACTTAGAATAGACTAAGATGTCCAATCGATATGTACATACAGATCACCATACTTAAGCGAATACTTTCAGTACATACATTGCATTTCTTACATGGCGTGTGCAAGTAATACAAAATCAAGGACTACATTTTACTACTGAAAACCATTTTTCTTGCACGTAGTTCTGCTCTCTGTTCTCCCATATTCTCATCCATATTTGACTTGAAGTTACTGAACTATATGTTACTGAATTACAATACACATATTCATCTATATTTTACGGACGAAATCCAAAAGTTTACCACCCATTTTTACTCTTTGCTCCTCCAGTTCAACACACTTTACTTTCCAATCATTTATCTTTTCAATCCATTCTGCTTGAAAACTCTGAAAAGCTTTTAACATTTCATCCAATTGTTCCTGCAACTGATTTACATGTCCAACAATTGATGTGTTTGTATGTTCCACAAACTTTCTTTCATCCTCTGAATATGCAGTATTAACGAGAACATTTTGTTGGGAAGATTCTCCAACAATTCCACGATTGTTACCTTCCAACACCTCGATAATGTTTCTACATTTGAGATTTAGTAATTGTATCCTAATAATGGAATTGAAAATAGTTTACAAATAATAATTTTACGTACCTGTATTTCTCCTCTAGCCCAATAGTCCGAGCGAATAGCAAAGATTGTCTATCAAACATGTTTTTGAAAAATAATCCAAAATCTTCATTTGTGACACGAATTTCTTCAATCAAGTCTGCCGACGTGATGTTTAGGTTGTTAAGATCATTCACCAACAAATTTTTTATGCTTGAGTATCTTAACCTGTTTGATGATCTAGAACTCATTGTTGAAGTAAGAATTTGTTTTGGAAATATGTAATATCACTTATTATAAGTGGAGTTTTAAAGAAGCAAATTATAGATATTCATAAGCATTTTTGGACGGTTTTAGGATAGGTGGTGGTTTCAAAAATGTCATACCACGTACCACGTAAAAGTTAACTTCTGTGTTAGTTATCTTAAACAATTTCAAAATTTGACATAAAAATTTTAATATTTTCATAAAATATAATTTAAAATTTATATTTGGATTAAATTTTATCATATTTTGTTGATTTTGGGATTGCTATGATTCAAGATCCTGTATCAATCATCAATCATATCATTAATTTTAGGTAGAAAGATATTGCTCTATTTTCATAAGATGATTGATAAATCATTTCTGATTAAGGAGTATATCATGATAATTAAAAGATTTTTACCTTAACTAAATGATAGAGTCCATAATCACTAATCCGCCTTAAACCAATCCCACCATCTCACAAACAAAATTCATATCGTTAAAAACTTTCAAAGTTAAGTTTTAATAAATTTCTAGGGTTCATATTGTTTTGTTTGTGTAACTTATCAAGTCTTAGTTAGAGTTTGTAGTATGCATTGTATTGTTTAAATTATTGCCAATACTACACAATTCTACTATTTATTATAAAAACCTAAGTTTTTTTTAATGTTTTCTAATCTTTTAATGTATTCAATTTTGTAAACAGTTATGGAAATGCACGATCATCTTTCGACACTAGATGAATCTAAAATTGAGTGGAGACTAAAGGTTCGTGTTACCAGGATCTGGGATACAATTTCGAATACGGGAGTTTTGATATCTCACAATATGATTCTTTTAGATTGTCTGGTAAGAAACTTTAATTTCTGTTTTTTTCGATCTTGATATGAAACTTATTTATTCATGTTTGAAAACTTTGAGACACTATCAAATGTTTTTTTAATTGTCCAGAATACTCATATTCATGCCACTATTTCTCCTGCTCTTTGGATTAATTTTCACAATGCTATATTGGAAGGAGAATTATATGAGATAGTAAATGTTCGTGTTCATGAAGCATATGGTTTTCTCAGGCCTGTTAGTACCCCAAAATGCATCAGTTTTGTTCCTTCTACTGTTATAAATCCTTATCCTCATGATGACTTTATAATTCCATTCTACAAATTTGAGTTAAAAGACTTTGGAGATCTCTATGACATTGTTCATTCATACGAACTAGCTAATCAGAAACCTATCTATTCCACAGGTGATTATATATTCACATCAAATATTACATGACCAATTAAATTTCTTCCAACTAATTTGTTTATTACACTGTAGATGTCATTGGAGTTATGGAAGATCTTCAACCAATTCAGACATTGCAAACACAATTCGGTGCTAGAAAAGTTGTTCGCTTCAGGATAACTGATGGAAGGTTGTATACCTTTAAATAAGTAGAATCCATAGCTAAATGCTAACAATGTTATTATTATGCATTTAATTTGCCTTTTTTATTCAGCATTTCGCACATGGTTTCATTCTGGGGTCCTTTGAATGCAAATACTGAACCTCTGTATGAAAATCATGTTGATCATCCTGTCATTGTAATACTGGCAAGTATTAAATTGACGGCTTACAAAGGTAGGTATATATTGTCTTCCAATTTGTTTTAGTTAAAATTTTGTATCTTGCCAAGATTCATTATATTAACATCTTTTCCCATAACAGGGAAGGTTATGATCACCAACTTGCCATCTTCAAAGATTTTTATTAACATTCCAAATGAGAATGTTTTCTTCCTGAGAAATAGGTAAACTACATTTACAAATATATCTACAATCACAAATTGTTTGAAAAACCTTTTTTGGTACACGTAATGCAAGTTTCATTAATTTCTAAACCATCAAATTTTATAGGTTGGCGGAAGAAGGATATCAGCCTCATATCAATGGTCCATGAAGCGTGATTAAGCTAAATGTCGTATCAATTTGATGCTGATGTTTAAAATTGCCCTTCGGCACTTTAGAGTATTTATTACAACATTTTTAAAATTATACTCCCAGATGAAGTATGTTTAAATAAATGTGTACTTTCAGCTCAGCAAACTTATGTTTTAAATTGTAGATTTATGTACTTCTTAGTAATATTATTTCGGTTTCTACAAAATGCGCTAGATTCATTAATCTTGCAAGTATTATATTGTCTGCTTACAAAGGGAGTTATATAATTCTTTCAATTTTGTTTTATATATCTTTTCTTATTTTGCGGTGATTCATCATATTAACTACTTTGATTATTAACATGAAAGGTAAAGATCTCCGACTTGCTGTCTTAAAATGGACCTATGCGCCACCCATTTCCAATTATAATTTTTGCAGGTTGTGTACAATGTAGTCACCACTCCTGTTCACCTTAATTTGTTATTTGCCAAGGAAGGCACTAGAAGCATGAGGAAACCATCCTCCATAAATGTCAATGATGATATGTTGTCCATTTAGACCATCCACAGCCTAAAGTCCAATAATGACAAAGCGACCAAATGTGTTCAAGTGAAAAATGATGTTTTCATACAGATAAATCTCAGGAACATAAAGCTTGATAACATGTCCCTTTACATCACCAGCATTCTCATCATTGGTGACAGCACAATTCACTAATAGACATTATCTATCAGTATAAATCTAGAAATTCTCTAATATTAACATAATTTGTATACCCTACATTTACAAAGAGAATAAATGCATATTTTTTCTAATAATAAAAACAAAACGAGTATCAAACAAGTAATTCATACGTTTACTACAGGTTTTTTAAACGACCAAATGTACTTCAAAAGAGAATTGCCTGATAACAATATTAATACCTAGGAGTAATCTAATTCATGGTAGTTGAATTTCAAAACCAATTCCATTATCATCTTCAACAAGCGTGAAAATATTTATCATTAGCTGCACAATTTATTTCAATTTTGGTGGTAAAATATTTATCTTGCTGTTATAGTGCAAATATACCTTTCTCCATTTTTTGCACATATAGGTTTTCAAATATTCTGTTACGTTCCATATTAGTCATACTAAATAATAGAAGTTTCTCCTTCTTCACAGACATATATAAAGTCATGTACATTCTTAAATAAATAGATAAATAGATAAATAGATTAGCATGAAAAACTTCTTCGAAACAAAGCTTCGATACAATACCAACATTTAAAACATAAGATTACAATAGTACCGATCAACCGTTTTCATTACAGGAATTACTTAAACAAACTTAAATGAATCCAACATTTGTCCAGAAACCTTAACAGCAAATAACCTAATTTTACCCCACAATTTCAATGTCAAATACACATCCTCCTTCGTCATCTTCTGACAAATTGAAAAGTAGTTTTTGATTCAACTTTACTTTGTTCTCCCTTACAAACTTATTTCAACCAGCAGAAAACCTTGCCTTTCCGTTTGAAAACACAAAACTGACAAACCATTCTCCTGAATCCGTTTACAGCAGTACCTCCTCTCCTGTTCCCCACTCACGATTGGTAGGATTGATATCTCTTGGAATATACTAGCAAATAATAAGCATTCTTCATTAGTAAAATAAAAAACTAATACAGGCTATTCTGTAAATTTGAGATGGATATGATTGAATTGTTACAAATATACCACTCCATGGGATGATTTATCCACATTTGAACGATTCATAATAACTGAAAATTGTCCATCCATGTCATTGTCATCTTGGCCATCATTGACATCATCCATATCAGCATCAGTACCATCTGTTTCACTATCATCCGAGTCTTCACTATCATCCGAGTCTTCACTTTCATCTGACTCTTCAGTGTCATCTGACTCTGCATTACAAACAAATGACCAGGAGCCTTAGTGTACTGTTACATGTTTCAGTCAAATATTCACAAATTAAACAATCAAGTTAGCTGCATTATTAAATAAATATAACAGTAAAATTGTTTACCAATGATGATTACGTTGTCGTTAATGTCTGCTTCACGTGCCTCCAATGTTTTCTCAATTCTGTTCTTATCAAAAATACATAGCTCAAAGCGCCCATTACCACAATATGTGAACATTAAAATATTAAAGAGATTAACAAGCTTTTTCTTGAATAATGCAAGTAGTCCATAGAGTTTTTTGTCAGCCTTGCTGTACGAACCCGGTATCACTTCACCGTTTCCAAGAACATATATCAGGACCTCTGGAATTTTATTACCAAACCTTTTTATGAATTTTGAAGGGATATCCTGACAAAATATACCATTACATAATACAATTAATTTAGATCCTGATAGAAAGTATTCAGTTTTTGACAAGAATCAATGATATGCATAACTTACGGCTCCACCGTCCCGATGAATCGAACCAATGACTAACGATAAAAATTTCCATCCTACTCCACCTTTAGCATCTAATGAAACAAGTATATAGTTTCCAGTTATTAAACATATAATTAAAACATATAAAATAACCTTACTTTATATAGGTGAGAGAGGTTTGTATTTTACCTTGACGGTATAGTTCACCACTAGGCCTTGATGTTATTTTACCATAATCTATTTCTGAATTCCCATCATTTAGTATACAAATCAGGAAGTTCCCATTCCCCTTATAACAACATAGTAGAACAGAATCGGGTCTTAAATTGAATTCCGTTAGGATCAGACCAAGTTTAGAAACAGATTTATCTTCCCGTTTATAAATCGCATGTATTTCATGACCATTTGGAAACTGTAATGTAATCTTTGAAGGTATTTCTCCTCCATATTCAGTGACGAATATTTCCGGGATTTTCTGTTTGCAAGTAAAGGCATTTTATTGTGTGTATTAGATTCAATTGAATAATCAAGTCCCAATATATAAATAATGAATAATAACTCCAAATATTCCCTTACAAGTTCATCTTTACTGATTTCATCAGGTTTTAAGAATCTAAGGAACCGAGGGAATTTCGTCTGGCCAACATCTATCTGCGTTGTACAATCATTAAGCAATGAAGTAAGAAATTATTACACTATAACACAAATGTTGGCTGCATAACCATATGAAAGAATGATTCTGCGGCAAAATTATAGAAACAACTCATTCATTGTAGCACTTCACATGAATTATAGATATATCAAACTGAAGATGATGAGTTATAAATTACATTTTATTAAAACCTTTTCAACAAACTAATATATATTCCTCGCCCATTTGTGTTTGTAGTCCAACTATGTGTGATATTTTCTTAGTTCTACATCGATCTATTGCATCAATGATTGATTTGAGAATAATTAATCATGTAATGTGTAATTACAATTCTTCAAATTATCAACAAGTGTACTAAGTCAATTGAGTGCTTATACGTATCCTAATCAAAAAAGCAGATTCTGATTTGACTTTAATCATATAATTCTGTAAATTTGAAAAGATTATGATAATAAAAAATTAATTTTTAAAAATTCAGCTAATTTCATGTTCACAGAGAGTTCTTGCCTCATTCTATGCATGCAATCTAGGATAGCCGAACCTATAATTAATGTTTAGAATAAGAAAATACCAACATAGTCAACACTATTGAATACTTTATATATGTATCCATATCCAAATTTGGAACTAAATGAGGCTCTACAAACTGCATGCATCAATTACATACTTAATTAATCAACATATACACCAAAACATTCCGAGAATATATCTCAATCAACGACTGTAAATAAACAATACATATATTCATGAATATGTGCAAACCCAGGATAAAGCATCCATATTCAATCTTTGATGAAACCCAGGAGTCATCTAATTGGGAGATAACGATGACGAAGTCACACAGAAAGAAGAACGGCGGAGACGAGGAAGTGACCCCGGGATCGCACCGTCACTCGAAGGGCGACCCCCCAAGAGGAGAAACACCAGGAGGCAACCCCCCAAAGGGCAACCCAGATGGCAGGTCAGAAAAGGACGATACCCCTGTCATAAAGCAACTCATAGTAAGCGAGGAAGTCATGGAGTACCTCAAGAAAGTCGGTGGCGAGGTAGAAGCCATGAATGAAAGGATCCAAATAGTGGAGAAGCAGTCTGTCCAGCGAAAGGGGTCAAGGCCAGAGGAGAAGAAAGGACCATCTGTCCAACGAAAGGAGGATTCAAAGGGACCACCAAAGAAACTGTTGAAAGATTTTGATGATGTGGTGACGGACAGGACTAATCCAGATTTCTTCGAAGGCCCATTCACCGAGGAGGAAGAGAGCGTCCCCCATAGGAAAGAAGGATCTGCAGGAAAGGAGGGATCGCACCACAAAGCCGCCTCATCTGAGGGAAGGGCAGTTAGCATCTTTGATCGTGTGGGCAAGAAGTTGACCGAGCATGATCTCCGTCTAAAACTGGAGAAAATCAGAAAAGAGAAACAGGAGCGATCTCATCATCGCGAGGAACGACGTCGAGACCAAGAGCGATCCCATCGACGTGAAGAGCGTCGCACACCACCTCGCAAGCAAAATCGCAAGGAAGATCAGGAAGCATCTAGTACGCCAAAAAAGACCCAGTCTCACCATGCTAGTACTGGGGAGGTGCACCATAACGATGATGATAAGGGAGCAAAGGTGGGCGATTACAAGCTACATGAACTGAAGAAAGCTTTGGATGCCTTGAATGCTGAAAAGGGAATCTTTAGCAACATGAGTTCAAGCTCGCCATTCACACAAGAGATCAAGACCGCCCCGCTGCCCACAGTGTTTCGAAGCAGCAACCCAGACATGACCTATAATGGAGAAACGGACCCAGCTGAGTTCGTTATTCGTTTTAACAATGAGATGGATGTATATCAGGTGTCTATGTTAGCGAGGTGCAGGCTGTTTGCGGCCTCGCTAAGGGGCAGTGCTCAACAATGGTTCGCAAAGCTAGGGGCACTTGTCACAATCGAGTCTTGGGAGCAGTTCGTGGACATCTTTATCAAGCAGTTTCAGTCCTCAATGCTGTATGCACCCCCGGTGTCCACCCTGGCTAACATCAAGCAGAGAGAGGGAGAGACTCTTCATGATTATTTCAAGAGGTTCAATGCAGAAGTGCCTCGTGTGCGAGGTGCAAACGATGAAGCTGTGAAGAATTTCCTCATCGCTGGGCTTAGAGAGGGAACTGATTTCTGGAAGAAGTTGCAAGAACAAACTCCTAGCACACTCTCCGAGTTACACAGGATCGCTGAGCCATTCAAGCGAGTTGAGAAATCTCTTGCGGACCTTAAAAAGAGTTACGAAGGGAATAGCAGTGGAAGCAAGGGTAAAGGTGTGAAGAGGAAGGACTCACGAAGCCCAAGGCGAAGGGAGGATCGTAGTCCCAGTCCAAAGAGAAGGGATCGCGACCAACCTAGGCGATCCTCGCCTCGAGATCGCCCTAGAAGTGAAGGATATATCCCGTTGGTTGCATCAATTGATCACATTTACGCAGTCAATGCAGATAAGGGAATCTTCAAGAAGCCCAGGCCAATGGGTCAAAAAGGGACATGGGATAATAAGAGATATTGTGCCTTCCATGAGCAAGCGGGGCATGATACAGTAGAATTCTGGCAACTTAGACAGCAGATTGATAAGCTGATTCGAGAGGGGCATCTATCAGATTGGGCAGTTCGCGAGGCAAAAAAGCATACTGGGAAACAGGGCCTCGGTTATAGCAATGTTCCTCCACCACCTGATCAGAATGAGGAGCCTCGCAAGGAAAGAGAAACGCGAGCTGGAAGTATACATGTCATCATTGGAGGGCCTCACATTGGCGGAGAAAGTAATAAGGCAAGGGAGAGGTACGCACGCGAGGCCAAGAATCCGCCTCTCACAAATGTACATCATTTACAGGAGCGACCCCCAAAGCTCTTCAAGGGGGAAGATACAAACATCATGTTCATAGAAGAGGATGCAAAGTGGGTTCATCACCCTCATTCTGATGCCCTCGTCGTCCGAATTCGCATTGGCTCGCAGAATGTTTACAGGGTCCTCGTTGACAATGGGAGCGCTGTCAATGTCATAACCTATGAAGTTTATAAAAAGATGGGATATGTGGATAGAGATCTCGTGCCCACTGTTGGACATCTCTATGGTTTCACTGGAGCTTCAGTTAGCGTCAAAGGCAGCATCAGACTCCCTGTAACTTTGGGGGACGAGCCCTACATCACCACCCAGATCGCTGACTTCATGGTGGTTGATCAGCCGTCAGCATACAATGCCATTGTGGGGAGGCCTATCCTAAAGGAGATGAGGGTGGTCACTTCTATCTACCACCTCGCCATGAAGTTCCCCACTCCGAACGGAGTTAGATGTATCAGAGGGGCACAACATGAGGCTAGAGAGTGCTACAACAAGGCCCTTAAGTCTGCAGAAAAGGGTAGTCATCCTATGGAGAGCGAGGAGGAAGAAAGGGCTCGCAAGGAGGCCTCGCGACCTGCAAAACAGTGCAATATGATATCCATTGAAGAGCTGCTGGATGGGTATTTTGAGAATATGGGAATTCAAGTGGAGCCAGTTCCAGGTGCTCTAATGATGGAACCCTCCCAACCAGTACTGGTTCTGCAGGAGGGAATTGTTGAAGAAGCTTCTGACAGCGATAACGAGGAGAGCCCTGAGCAGGCCGCTGTGCGAGCTAGAAAGGGAAAGTGGGTTCGCAAAGAAACCACTACATTGATGGACCTGCCGAATGGAATTACCCAGGAGACTACTATAGTTACTGAGCATGGTAGTGTTGGAGCGACCCCAAACATGGAGATCCCAGAATCAAGTAGGGCTCGCGAGAACGATCTGGACCTAGATCCTCGCATCCCAGAACATGTGGAACGAGCTGGAGCTGCAGAAGACACTGTTTCTATACTTGTAGATGCCAAGGATCCTTCTAAGGTGTTGAAGATAGGGTTGCACTTGAACCCTAGTCTGCGAAGCAATCTTGTGGAGTTTCTGAAAGCTAACTTGGATGTGTTCGCATGGTCTCATGAAGATATGATTGGTATAGATCCAAATGTTATGTGCCATAAGCTCAACCTGGATCCCAGCAAGAGGGGAATAAGGCAGAAGCGAAGACCAATCAGTGGAGAACGGGCTAAGGCTCTAAAGGAAGAAGTCGACAGGCTCCTCGAGGTCGGGCTCGTTAGGGAATCTTTCTACCCCGACTGGCTCGCAAACCCTGTCCTCGTTAAGAAGCCTAATGGAAAGTGGAGGACCTGTGTTGATTTCACTGACCTCAACAAACATTGTCCTAAAGATAGCTTCCCTCTGCCCAGAATTGATCAGCTCATAGATGCAACAGCGGGGCACGCACTCCTCTCTTTTATGGATGCTTATTCTGGGTACAATCAGATACCTATGTATGGCCCTGACCAGGAGCACACTTCGTTCATCACAGACAGAGGCCTCTACTGCTATATAGGGATGCCCTTTGGTCTTCTCAATGCCGGGGCTACCTACCAAAGACTGGTTAACATGATGTTCGAGAAGCAAATTGGAAAGACAATGGAGGTCTATGTGGATGATATGCTGGTAAAGTCCAAGGAGGCCGAGGATCATATATCCCACCTCGCGGAGATGTTTCAGATTCTGAGGAAGTACAGGATGAGGCTTAACCCCCAGAAGTGTGTGTTTGGGGTTGAGTCAGGAAAGTTTTTGGGGTTCATTGTCAATCACAGGGGAATAGAAGCGAACCCAGCTAAGATTAAGGCTCTGATGGACATGCGATCTCCAAGAAGTGTGAAAGAAGTGCAAAGCTTGACAGGAAGGATCGCTGCTCTCAACAGATTTGTATCTAAGTCATCAGATAAGTGCCATGAGTTCTTTAAGGCAATCAAGAAAGTTGGGAAGAATTTTGAATGGACCTCTCAGTGCGAGGAGGCGTTTCAAAAGATAAAGGAGCATCTGGCCTCGCCACCATTATTGTCTAAGCCTAAGGATGGCGAAGTTCTCATTGTCTACCTCGCTGTGTCTGAACATGCGATCAGCGCAGTATTGGTTCGCGAAGAGAAGAACGTTCAATACCCTGTTTATTATGTTAGCAGAAGGATGTTGGATGCTGAGACCAGATACACTAACATGGAGAAGCTTGCCTATGCATTGATCTTGGCCTCGCGAAAATTAAGGCCATACTTTCAGGCTCACAAAATAGAGGTTCGCACATCTTATCCTCTCAGGCAGGTCATGCACAAGCCAGAAACTTCTGGAAGATTGTTGAAATGGACCGTGGAACTCAGCCAATTCGAGGTGGAATATAAGCCGCGAGGAGCTTTGAAGGGTCAAGCCCTAGCTGACTTCATACTGGAATTCCCTCCCCAATCAAAGGAGGATGCCTGGGCTCTCAGTACGATCCCGGAAGAAGAGCAAATCAGCGAAGTCAAGAAGGAAAATTCAGCCTCGTGGTGGGAGCTTTATGTGGATGGAGCATCAAATAAAGATGGGGCCGGTGCTGGAATTGAGCTCGTTACTCCAGAAGGCCACAAACTTCAAAGTGCAGTTCATTTCGCCTTCGAAGCCTCTAATAATGCAGCAGAATACGAGGCCCTCATCGTTGGTCTTAAGCTCGCATTAGAGATGAAGGTGGAAAATCTCACAGTTTATAGTGATTCAATGTTGGTGACATATCAACTATATGCTGGTTGGCAAGCTAGAGGTGAGCAGATTGAACTCTATCTGCGATGCGCGCAGAAGCTAATTAAGAAGTTCCACGAAGTTAAAATAGTTCACATTAGAAGAGAGAAGAATCAAGGAGCCGATGCCCTTGCGAAGTTAGGTTCGCGTCGCGAGCCGACATTGCTTGGGGTCATTCCCCTAGAAATTCAAACGAAGCCGAGTGTACCAGAAGAGTTTCTTATGGAGATAGAGATTTCAGGACTAACCTGGATGACTTCGATCTGGGAATATGTGAAGAATGGGGTTCTCCCCATTGATAAGAAGGAAGCGAGGCGAGTTCAATACCAGGCAGCTCGCTATGTGATCTATGATGGAGTTCTATATAGAAGAGGATTTAACACCCCACTCTTGAGGTGTGTTGATGGCGAGGAGACTAATTATATTCTCAGGGAGGTCCATGAAGGAATTTGTGGCAATCACTCGGGGGGTAGCTCGCTCGCCCAGAAGATTCTTCGCCAGGGTTATTTTTGGCCTACACTCAAGAAAGATGCCTTTGAGTTCGCAAGGAGGTGTGACAAATGTCAGAGATATGCAAACTTCACTCATGCTCCAGCTGCTAACCTCACCTCGCTTTTGAGCCCGTGGCCCTTCGCCATGTGGGGTATTGATTTGATTGGCGAGCTCCCCAGGGCTAAGGGGGGAGTTAAGTATGCAGTGGTGGCTGTTGATTACTTCACAAAGTGGGCAGAAGCTGAGGCCCTCGCTACTATAACAGCCAAAAAATTAAAAGAGTTCGTATATAGAGCTATTGTATGCCGCTATGGGATTCCATATCAACTCATATCTGATAATGGAAAGCAGTTTAATAGTAAAGAGATGAAGGAATTTTGTGATAGCTTGGGAATCAAGAAGGGTTTTTCTGCTGTGGCCCACCCACAGACAAATGGCCAGACCGAGGCCATAAATAAGATTATCAAACATACTTTGAAAGCAAAGTTGGAAGAAAGTAAGGGTAACTGGCCTGAAGAGTTGCCAAGGGTTCTATGGTCATACAACACGACCCCAAGGACAACAATAGGAGAAACTCCATTCTCCCTAACTTATGGATGCGAGGCCATGGTTCCTGTTGAAGTAGGTTCAGGCTCGTTTCGAAGAGAGCATTATGACCCCGAAGCCAACGAGGTCAATCACAGGCTTTATCTTGACATGATTGAGGAAACACGAAGCGAGGCTCAGCTTCGCCTCGCAGCCTATCATCAAAGGACTGCGAGGTACTATAATGGGAAGGTCAAGGCGCGACCCCTCCGTGTGGGCGATCTCGTGCTCAGAAGGGTTATGCCTAACACTAAGGTCCCAGGTCATGGTGTTTTTGGTGCAAATTGGGAAGGGCCTTATAAAATTCATGCTACTCTGGCAGAAGGAACTTACTATCTCACAGACATGAAAGATAAAGCAATTCCGCGAGCTTGGAACGTGGAACATTTGAGAAAATACTATCAGTAGCAGCCTCGTTTTTGGTAGCTTCTATCTACTTAATACTTTGCATTCAATAAATTCATCCAAAGTACTGGGGGGTAGTGATCATATAGACACCTCCTCGTTGTTATGTAATGACTCTCTTGGGGCCTCGTCCCTAGTTATTTAAAAGCTTTTTTGGGCCTTGTCCCTATCTATATCAGTTTGATTTTATAAAAATTGTGGTTTATGCATTTACTTCATTATCTATTAGTATCTCCATTGGGCCTCGTCCCTAGTATCTCCCTTGGGCCTTGTCCCTAGTACTTCATTAAGGACTCGCATCTGCGAGGACAACCTACTTGGCAATATCACAGCAAGATAGTCTATTTCTACAAGCAATAAAAGGAGTATATGCAAGTAAGAAATAATGAAGCGAAAGCAAGATAAAGTGAAAGGCCTCGCACCCACGAGGTTAAATTACTTGACAAAATAATTTTAAAGTTACAACAGTTGACATTACAAGAGTGAAGCATCTAAGGGTGCCCACATCCCTAGTTCGAATAAAAGGTTCAATAAGAGAAAAAATTATGAAGGAGGAGGAGCATCTTGGTTAACTTTGGCCGCTTCAGCTGCAAGCCTCTCTTCCTCAGCATCTTCGTCTTCTATCTCCTTGCGAAGAGTAGCAGCGAAGTCGGTATTACCAGGGCCCAGTCTCTCCCAGTCAAAGTCAGGGATTTTTCTGATGAAATCCTTCATGAACTCAACTGAGCCCTTAGCCATACCTTCCTCAGCAGCAGTGGCTACCTCAGCTTGAGCGACCTTGAGATCGCTTCGCAGCTTGGTAACCTCCTCCTCTAGAGCTCGAAGCTTGGCGACGTCCCCCTCCATCTTCTGCTGGGTTTCTTTAGCGACCTTGAGCTCGCTAGCCAACTTCTCTACCTCAGCTGTAGACTTTTTGAGCTCGTCCTCCTTGGCCTCTAGGTCAGCCTTGTAGGTCTTCTCAAGGGATCGCTTATCTTCCTCCTTTTGGAACATAAGAACTTTATTCTTCATGTCTAGCTCCTTGTTGGAGGCATTCAGCTTGTTGAAGGCCTTGGTGTGAGAAGCCTGGCGGATAAAAGCTTCAGCCAGACATCGTGTAATGGCAGTAGCATTATCTTCAGGAGGCGCCTTCCACCAAGTTTCCGGCTCCTTCTCGCCAGCGAACATACTTCCCAGCATCCCAAAGAGGTGTTGGGACATGGTGGCTGGTGTTGTGGGGTTCTTGGGAGGATGCAGAGTAGAATCGTCAGTTCGCTGCCTCTTACTGCCGGAGGCCCCATGAATGCGATCCTGGATTATTTGGGCATCGCGGTCGGCAAGGTCTTTTTCAGACAATGGGGTTTTGGTTGTATCAACCTGGAGTTCCGCGTGAGCTTTAGGCTTTGGGGGCACCTTCTTCACCTTGCTCTTTGCCATGAAAGGAGGCAGCTTCCCACTCTTCTGGGACATATCTGCATATAAACAAAAAAGAAGAGTTAAATCCACATATATAAAGCAAAATGATATGGAAAGCGAGGACAAAACGCATGTATAAATAAGAATAATTTGCAGTGATCCGGAACCTCGCTTCGCAAGGTACCTTCGTTGACAATTTCAATAAAAGAAGACGAGGCTTCTTGTTCTTTTCTTTTACGCGAAGGCTTCTTCGCATTAGAAGGCCCCGCTTCTGGGGATAAACCAACTCCCTCCTTCAAGAATTTACATTCTATTAAGTTCTCTAAAGATAGAAGGGTTCTGATGCTCCTATCTTCAGGCGTCGTTTTCTTCAACACATCATCAGCTCGCTGTTTCTCTTCGCCTTTGAGGACAGTGCGAACCTGACCAACTGCGAACCCGAAGATATTGAGAAAATTCAACGGATGAAAAGAAAGAAAAAAGGTGAATGAATATGAGAAGCGATGACTCACCGGGAAGATAATTAAAAGATGTCTTAACTCTTGGGACCTCGTGGACATAGCAAAAAGGTTCTTTCCACGAGCCCGCGTTACTAATACTGTCAGTAAGAAGTCTTTTGTTATTGAACTCTGGCCAGACGGAGAAATAAACATAGCCAAAGTCCTTGGCTCCGCATCGCTTTAGCTGCATGAAATAGCCAAAGGTCCTCGCGTCCATCTCTGGGTATCCCAGCTTGTGGTAAAGTATGTAGAGGGCGATCATTTGTCTGTACCCATTGGTGCTTATCTGGATAGGAGCCAAGTGGTAGGTGAAGCAGACCTCGCGAATGAAAGGATGGAGAGGCGAAGAGACACCTATTTTCATCATGGGGATCGTAAGGACCATCCTGGGAACTCTCCCACCATTGGAGTCATGATCAAAGCGATAGCACCTCATGCCAGCTTTTGGTAGTATAATCTTGCCCTCTGGGCGATATGTATCAATGGCCTCGGTAAGGGTCTTCGCTGTCAACGAAGTGGACAGATCTCTGCAGGCCAAGACGCGAGGCTGCCCAGGCTTCACTTTCGACCCTGGTTCGATGTCCTCAGGGGCAGGTCCTCCAATGTATATAGTGCCCTCCAATTCGGGCTGAGGGGTAGCTTCGTAAGGAGTGGGCGAGGCTTCAGGGACGTACTCGTAGTCTTCAACATTGACTACTCTAGCCACCTCGTCCATATCACCATCCGCGAAGTCTGGTTCGCTATAATCGGAATCATCAGAATTAGCTTCATTGTCTGCTCCACCCTCGATGTCATAATAAGCGGCACCTAGCGATCCTACAGGAGAGTCGCTGTCTATTTGAATGGTGGTGGCTGTTTTTCGAAGTCTAGCAAACAGTTTCTCGCCCTCTTTTTGGAATTGGTCCCTTTTTTCTAGAAGGTCTGCGACCTCCTTCTGTACGTCAAAAGCTGAAGGCTCAGGTTCGTCTACTGGTTGGTGGATGCTGAAAGAAGGTGCTTGCGAACTGGAAGCTCGCTTGGATCTCCAAGAATCTAGGGGTGTTTCCCTGGTATACTCCTCATTCGACCATAAGGGATCCAGATATAGTTGGAACGAACTATCATTGGTGCTCGTGGCTTTTGCTATGTTGGCTGCAGCTGTGTGACTGATATTGATTTGAGGAATAATGGGAGAAGGTGTCCTGGAGCTGTCCGCGTCAGACATCTGAAAAGTAGGTGAATAATTAGGTGTGTGCACTTACAGAAAATCAAGAGGAATGTAGAAAGAAAGGAATAAACGACAGAAAGGCTCTATGTGTTCTCACTTCACTCACGAGGAATAAAATATGGCATCGCATTGCTAAAAGCTAAAGGTGGGATCGCGTTTCTAAGCTAGCGAGGAAGGGATCGCAGTGTGAAATAGAGTGTGTGGGATCGCTGCCATTTGGGCTCGCATCGCATGCTAAAAATATCATAAATCATACATATATCGAAGAACAATGAAGAAAGAAGTTAAAAGACTTACTGTTTGATGAAGAAAAGTTGAAGTTCTTGAAGAAAGTTGAGCTCGCGCTTGAAAATCCTTGAGTTTGATCCTGGAGCAAACTGGCAGCACTTCGACAAGGTGTTTGTGAGAATGAAAAAGGAAATGAAAGTGACAGGGGTTTATATAGTACTCAGGAGAGAGAAAGTGATGCTGACACGTGTCAAGATCTCAACGGCTGTGCACAGATCTCAAGACATGACAGTTGTCAAAACCCTTCAAATTCTTGGAACTACTATGCGACCCTGATATATACGTTGGGGGCACGCGCAGCGACCTGAGGCTTCGCATCGCTGCAACTCCAGAAGATATTTACTGAGTCCACATCGCATTTCTAATGACAATGTAGACTCGGGGGGTAGTTGTTATGCCCAGATTTGGCATAGTTCTTAAACGGGCCTATTGGGCTGGAATAATGGTCTACAAACTATATTGGGCCTAAATATGAAGATTGGGTCACTAAAGCCCACTATTGGAAAGCTAGTTTCGCCTGAATCATAAGCATATTTTCTCCATCTATCTTGGGCTCGCTACAACGAGCTCAAGGCTAGGTCCAGCGAGGCCACGTTACTCTCATTCTTTATTGGAAGATTCATGGCTAGGCCTGAGCGACGCCACATGGATAGCTAGTTCGCGAAGCCAGCCTCGCATGTATTGGCTCTTCCAGGTCGCCTGCGAGGCCAAAGATATTCCTATGTCAGTTCTCTACTGGAAGGCTCATGGCCAGATCCCTCAAGGTCGCATGAGTAGCAAGATCGCCTGGGCTCGCCTCGCATGAATACTCCCTAGAGGTCGCATGCGAGGCCCAATGGCCCATAGTATTTCGACAAAGCAAGTGGATCATTTACATCAGCCCTCTTACCTATGGGCCTCACCGACAGAAGCTTCTAGAAACCTTCTAGAAACCCTAAAATACATGGACTTGGGCCATGGCTTATCTACAAAAAACCCTAGCCCATCAGGGTAGCTTATTCTCCAAGAGAACTACGTTGGCTTGATCCCTATAAATAGGGTACGTAGGCATTTTGTTATGGACACACAAACACTCAACCCTAATCCATAGCAAGAGCAGCCACTCCACCTCACCCAAACACCATCCCCCAATCTTCTTCTTTAGTAGAATATCCGTATTTTACCCAAACAACCTCCATAAATACTGTTATACCAGATTCTCCCTATAACAGTAACAATATAATCAAGAACACAGACTATAATGGATGAGATTTTCTGATTTAGTTGTATTGTGTAGTCAATATATGGACCAAACATACACTACCTCCATTGGATTGCACTGAAGTCGCCTGTGCTTGAAGCCCTCTTCTTCCCCTCTCTCCGCAGAAGTCACTCTCTGATTTAGCTATCGTATAAGAGTGATGCAACTAACTGAAGCCCTCTTCTTCCCCTCTCTCCGCAAAATTTATATATATTGTGGGTTCTAATTTAGAGGTCAGTTATATATTTAATGGAAAGTTGTTTTTATTTTATATTATTAAATGAATACCCATAATTATTTAGATATACACATCCTTATTAGAATATATATCCCATTAATTATAGACCGTGTGATGCACAACTAATTATGTAATTTTTATGAATTTTATGTTTTTAATTAATGTTTTGGGGGTTATATTGCCAATTATTTGTAAAGGTTTTGGTTTTTTTGTGGGAAATTAATATTGTTTTTTAATTAATTTTGTCAGCTTTATTGTTTACTTTTTGTGATGAGTTTGGTTTTTTTTATTTTTTTTTCTAAAGTTACGTGTGAAAGAGGAATATTTATTATAATATAATTTTGGTTTTGTATTTTCCTTGGTAAAAATAATTTTGTGATATTATGCATTTATTGTTTTTGAATTAATTTTGTTAGGTTATACTGGATATTTGTTTTGTAATTTTTATTTCTTGTTTAATTATTTATAAAATTTTAAGAGTGTTTATAGTTAATCTGATAATTTGTCAATTTAGTGTCTATTAAAAAAAGAATTCATTATATAATACTTTGTGAAGTATTAGAATTTAAATTTATGATTTATTAGAAAAATCAAATTGGAGAAGAAACAAAAATACATATTTGTTGTACTAAAAATAATATCTTATATAATACTTTTTGAAGTATTAGATTTTAAGTTTTATTAAATAGAAAAATGGAATTAGAGAAAAAAAATCATATTTGTTGTACTCCACGCACTATCTTGACTATTTTGGTTATATCTTGAGTTCTACAAATCATATTTAGACGATTTTTCAGCTCACACGAAACTTACGAAATAATATTTAATTCAGTGATGATTTAACAATTATAATCCAATTTGAACTGGACATTAAAAAGAGAGAAAAAAAATTACGAATGTATAATAATTATTCAATTCTAATTTGAAGACATACTTATAAGGGTGTTGGCCCCAAATGCCACAATTTGGAATTAAATGGGCCCAAATATCACAAAATGGCGAGTTGGCCCCAATACCACGCTAAAACGCTATGGCGTGTAGCGTTTTCGTTTTTTTGTTTTTTTCGTTGACAACGCTATGGCGTTTAGCATTTTTAATTATTTTTTTAAACAAAACGCTACTTAAAAAAGTAGCGTTCCCCCACGCCCCAGCGTTTTCCCCCTTCCCCCAGCCCCCAAATCGCTACACGATGTAGCGTCTTTCACCTTCCCAGACCCTAAACGCTACATGATGTAGCGTTTTTAATTAAAAAAAACGCCACACGATATAGCGTTTTACTGTGGTACTGGGGGCCAACTTTTGGAGTTGTGATAATTGGGGCCATTTGATTTAAAATTGTGGCATTTGGGGCCTTTTCTCTTTTGTGGCATTTGGGGCCTTTTCTATTTTGTTAATTGTTTTTAAATTTTTGCACTAATTTCTGTAAATTTAATTAATAATTTGTGTTCAATTAAATTGCATTCATTTTAATGTATTAAAAGTATGGTTGAAATAAATCCTTATGTATTTTATTTAAAACAGAAAACAGAATAATCGTGGTAACGTATTTCACCATAATTTAAATATTATAGGAAAAGGTCAATAATTTAATTGGATATTCTAATTATTAGAATATGTGCTTTTACAATAATAAATAGTAAAAATAAATAATTAATAAAAATATGTAATATAACTAAAACAAAATATCATATTATTCTCTTTTAATTAATAAATAATTAAGTAATTATTTAAAATTTATTTTAAGATTGCCAATGCACTTTGGACAACATTCCTCTTTTCCTCACAATTAAATTAAGTTTTTGTCAATTCCCCAAACTTACTCATCATTATTTCTTTGAATTTGTCAAATTTTAAAAAAAAAACGCACAAGGATTATCAATGGACCAAGCACATCTATAGTGAAATAATTCTACTCCGTACTTTTAATTTATTAATATTGAATAATTAGTAATGATTCCACTATTGTTCACTAAATTTATTTGTATCCATCAAATTTCTTTTTAAAATATGAAATTATAAGAGTCGACGAGTATCTTTATGATGGTAAATTATAGTAAAAAATTGAAAATAAAAAAAAGGACCCGTGTGCGTAGCACGGGCATGAATGCTAGTAAACTGAAGCATGCGAACAGAAAGAGATCAATAAAGATGGGCTCGAAAGACAATGAATGTAAAATCGACGATAAGTTGAATGCAGAAAAAAAACGAAGATTTAATATCTTGATTCAAGAAAACAGAGTATTGCCGAACGAGAGTGATCAGTGAGAAGAAACAAAAACAAACAAGCAAATAACTAATAATTCTAGGGTGGCTCAAATATAAGAGAGGAGTCCCATATATATAAGGAGAAATTTAGGACTTTAGCCTTTCAATTCTTAATTTGATTCTAAAATTTCCCTTCTTTTACTTTTTCAACAAGATTTGACCACCTCCTTAAATTTGCGCATTCTTTGACTTTTATTTTCCTTTATCTCCTCAAATATCAAATTTATTTATTTTCCTACAAAACAAAATAAAATATTTAATTAATAAATAAAATCTGCTTAGGATTGATTCTAGGGACAGAATCCTTATAAGGTGGGAAGGATATAATAACTGAGAATTTTCGCGCTATTTAATTAAATATATTACGGATTTAATATTTGGAATTATTCCAGTTTGATGAGTCACTATGTGAATTATAAATTTGGACGATGTGCTATATGCTTAATTGCTATGTGAATCGGTGTTAGCGTAAATTTCATTTTTTAAGCAATTTAAATATTTAATACTATTTTTACTCCGCTCTAGAATTTTTATAAAATCATCGGAGTGTGTAAAAATAACGAAATCTTCCACATCAATATATTCTTAATGTCTGCTAGTATAACATTTCGAAAATTACTGCTATTATCCTTCATTTTTTAATCTTCTTTATTTCGTTGATGTCCCTTTTTGTCATTACACAGCATTTGGAGCGACCCAATTTAGATTGAATCGACCCAAATCTAAATCTATACTATTTTTTGTTATTACACAGCATTTGGAGCGACCCAATTGGATCGACCCAAATCTAAACCTCTACTATTATCCTTCATTTTTTATAAATAATATAATTAATGATAATTAGCCGATTGTCCTTTTCAATTAAAAGTGTTTACTTTTAATTGATGATATTACATTTTATAAATACCTAAAATATCATATTTTTCAATCAATAATTTTTCTAACCACTAACAAAATATAATAAAAATTCGTATACAACGAATAATAACCATTAGATTTTTAGTTAAAAATTGGAACCGTTAGATCTAATGATTAAATTTATTATATGATTAAATTTATTTACTAAATACATACCCAAAAATATGACATCATTTTTTCTAACCACTAACAAAATATAATAAAAATTCGTATACAACGAATAATATCCGTTAGATTTTTAGTTAAAAATTAGAACTGTTAGATCTAATGATTAAATATATTACATGATTAAATTTATTTACTAAAATTTCAAGGTTCGAATTTTTATAAATACCTAAAATATCATATCTTCCAATCAATAATTTTTTTCTCTCTAATAAAAACACGTTGACTTTTAATTTAAAATATAATATTGCAATAGATCGACCCAAATCTAAATCTATACTATTTTTTATCGTTACACTGCATTTGGAGCGACCCAAATCTAAACCTCTACTATTATCCTTCATTTTTTTATCAATAATATAATTAATGATAATTAGCCGATTGTCTTTTTCAATTAAAAGATGTTTACTTTTAATTGATGATATTGCCTTTTATAAATACCTAAAATATCATATCTTCCGATCAATAATTTTGTTCTCTCTAATTAAAACACGTTGACTTTTAATATTTATAAATCCAAAAATATGATTTAGATTTAAAACATAATATTGCAATAATTAATACATACCCAAAAATATGACATCATATCTTCTAACCACTAACAAAATATAATAAAAATTCGTATACAACGAATAATGTCCGTTAGATTTTTAGTTAAAAATTAAAACTGTTAGATCTAATGATGAAATATATTACATGATTAAATTTATTTACTAAATACATACCTAAAAATATGACATCATATCTTCTAACCACTTAAAAATTAGAACTGTTAGATCTAATGATTAAATATATTGCATGATTAAATTTATTTACTAAATACATACCCAAAAATATGACATCATATCTTCTAACCACTAACAAACTATACTAAAAATTCGTATACAACGAATAATATCCGTTAGATTTTTAGTTAAAAATTAGAACTGTTAGATCTAATGATTAAATATATTACATGATTAAATTTATTTACTAAAATTTCAAGGTTCAAATATTTATAAATATCTAAAATATCATATCTTCCGATCAATAATTTTGTTCGCTCTAATTAAAATACGTTGACTTTTAATTTAAAACATAATATTACAATAATTAATACATACCCAAAAATATGACATCATATCTTCTAATCACTAACAAAATATAATAAAAATTCGTATACAACGAATAATATTCGTTAGATTTTTAGTTAAAAATTAGAGCTGTTAGATCTAATGATTAAATATATTACATGATTAAATTTATTTACTAAATACATACCCAAAAATATGACATCATATCTTCTAACCATTAACAAAATATAATAAAAATTTGTATTCAAAGAATAATATCCATTTGATTTTTAGTTAAAAATTAGAACCACAGAAGCAACTTCCATTTTATAGGTACTGTTTATCATAACGTGGGTAATGGGTTTATGTATTCCCAATAATTTTATTTTTGGTCACCCCTCTAAGTTGATCAAAAAAAAGTTAACAACCCATCAAAATAAGTAGTTTAAAAATATATTCAAATTCAAATTATTATATTCGTTTCAATAGGAACATATTTTTAATATAATAAAGTCAATAAAATAAAAATTCAACAATTTCAGAAAGCGTGAGCCATGGTGAAAGGCCTTAATTTGAACATAAACTATAAATCTACTAGAATATGTATCTGATATTTTGACTTGCTTATTTAATTGTATAATTTACTTATTTTTAATAAAAGAATCTATATTAATTTACTTATTTTTAATAAAAGAATCTATATTAATTTACTTATTTGATACATAAATTTACTAATGTAGTTTAATGGTCACGCTCTGGTGAGAATGAGAACAGTGAGAACACACATATTCACTACATTTCAAACTATTTTAAAGGGCCCCGCTAGGGGCATCTTCACAAAAAAAAGTCTTATAATTCTACCCTCTATCAATTCATAAAAAAAAATAACAATTTTTTTTTTAAAAATAATTAAAATGAGAATAGTGAGAACACACATCTTCACTACATTTCAAGCTATTTTAAAGGGCCCCGCTAGGGGCATCTTCACAAAAAAGTCTTATAATTCTACCCTCTATCCAGTCATAAAAAAAATTAACAAAAAAAAATAAAAATTGCTTGAAATGTGATCTCATTGTTCTCCAACATTTACATATTATATTAATATGAGGTCTCATAGTTAATATAATATGTTCTTGATATTATATGAGGTTTAATGTTTTGGAGCCATTTAATGTTTTGGAGTCATTAGGGGTGAAGAGATTATCATTTCCGCATTTGAATAATGAATATTATTGTTTTCAATTGTATAAAAATATTTGTAAAAATATTTATTACTTTTATTGCAGATTTTGATGAATTAAATAAATTCTCAACATTGTTAAAATAGAATTGTATGCTATTTTTTTTATATAAATTTTAGCATATCATTATTTTATTAAATACTTATATAACTGTATAGAATATCTTTCTAAAAAATGATTATTTATATAATTGCATAAAATATCTTTTTAAGAAATCAATCAAATTTGTTAAATTTTTGGTATTGTCATTTTAAAATAAATAAGATGCCGTGTACTTCGTAGGGCAAAATGCTAGTTTTTTTAATACATTTAAAGACTTTTGAAAAATATGAGTTTAATTTATTTTGGGCTTTAAGTATTTTAAAATGATTTTACAAGTTTTATTGTATTTAAATGCACAATCTTGTAAAATTCATATCTATTTATTTATAAGTCTTAAAAATATTCTGAGAACATCGGGATGATTATAATTTCATATTTTAATTGATTAGAGGGTAAAGTTTGTTTTTGGGTCAAGTTGGAATTGTGAATATATTTTAAGGAGATATTTTTGCATTTAAGCAAAATAAAATCTAACTACTTTATATATTTTAAATCCTAAAACTAACCTACCCACCCCCTTATTTATGCTACCCGTCTCTCATTCTCTCATCTCTCATATCCATCAACAAATTGTCATACTCAAGCACACAAGTCTCCTCCAACCTCCTTGCCTATAAATAGCAAGCTCAAGATCACTTGAAGACTATTCTAATCACTTGCTCTCTCTCTAGAAATTACAAAAATCAACCTTACGCTGCTCGTTTGATTTCAGAAGACAAAGAACGTTAAATCAAAAGTGTTTAGTTGATGATTATTAGTGATTCTATCGGAACAGAAATTATGAACTAAAGTTATATCTTCTATTTCTTGTAATCTCTAAACAACAAATCTAATACTAGTGATTCAGATTGTGATTGTAACAACCTTCAAGTTTTAATAAAGTTTATTTTAACTTGAATCCTGTTTCGTTTCATAATCTATCTTTATTGATTTAAAACATTTTATCCGCTAAATCATTAACAAAAAATAAATCGATAAACTTACATGGTTTGTATTCAACCCCCCCCTTCTACAAACTAATCAGGGCCTAACAACCTCTTTTGTAACTTTTGAAATCTAGTATAGTACTCAACATATGTCTCAGTTGTATATTGTTGAAATCCATCTATCTGACGTCTCATGCTCATCACTCTAGTTGCTGGATAGAACTTCTGCAAAAACTCTTGTACTAGCTTCTCCCAATAAGTAATGAATCCCATAGGCAAATCTTCTAACCAATCCAAAGCTGATCCATCCAGAGAAAATGAAAAAACCTTCATCTTTAGAATTTGAGGATCCGTCATATCAGGTCCCACACATTCAACAATAGTCACAAACCTAGAGAGGTGTTGATTCGGTTCCTCCGTTGGAAGATCATGGAAGACTGGTAATCTCATAAAAAGATTTTGTTTTAGCTCGAAACTTTTACTTTTCCCTTCAACTGGATCAGGATACACCATACAAGAATGTCCAAAACTAGCAATCGACACTGCAACATCATCACGAAGTGTTGGAATTGCTGCCATGTCAACTACCATAGATTCCACCCACACCTGAAACACGACAAGGAATAGACGGAGAAAAGAAGAAAAACAAAATATATGTACAAAAAAACAAAAGAAAAGAAAAGCAAAATTCAATCCCCGATGCAGCAGCGCCAAAAATTGGTGTGACTCAATTTAAACCCTTTTGTGTCGTTTATAATCTAGGATAAGCAGGGTATCGTTCTACGCCAAGGATCAAGGGATCACTTTTCTTTTATTTTGCTAAGACAAGAAAATTGGTTTGGTTTGATATTTTTGTCTAATTAATCTAAATATTAATCTAAGAAAACTTGATTGTACACAAATAAATAAACATGTTGGAAAACATGAATATTCACCACTAAACCTATGACACAATTCTAAATCTCGTTGATATGTTCTGAGAGATACTTATAGAGAACTTGCCATGGACCGCATAAAAACAAGCTCTGCTATTCGTATAACCCCATGGACCACATAGAAAGATTAAAACGAATTACACACTAATACAATTAATCCCATAGACCACATAGAAAGATTAATTGACTTTATAGAGATAACAATCACATAACATATTTGGATGACCACATACCATAGTTAATTCAAGCATCTCTACAAGCATTGACGTATATATAAGCACAATCAAAACATATCTCCAAAGATCAAAATTACATAATTGTCATAAGGTTTAGGGCTTCAAAACAACCCTTCAACAATGGAGTTCTAGCCAACCATAATAATAATAAAACACATATGATTCATGAAGAGATTATAATACAATACAAAGTGTAGATGTAGAAGAATTATCCCTATGATGTTGATCTTCCAATCTCCAAGCACAAATTTAATCTTCTCCTCTTCTTGGCTTCTCCTCTTGGTGGCTATGGATCCAAGTATATGATATATCATCTATATAATATAAAACCTAATACCAAAGTATTTTTAATGCTAATAGGAATATACAAGTGATTTCCAAAATTGAATAGATTTCTAAAGTTAAAATTCGTAGTTGACTTTGGCTTCAGATTCTGGACTGCTCTTCTCATAATTAGACATCTGGGCCAGTCTAGAATGATAGAAAATTTAATTATCTTCACGTGGGCTGTTGAATCATCCAAATCCAACTTTTAGAACTCAAGATATGGTCCAAACAAGATACAAATAGTATACAAATAGGTCTTCTACATATATCCTTTTAGTGAGAGAGTAGTCGAGAGAGATGACCGGGGGTTGGGGGTTAAGTGTCGGGTTATAAGGGGGTGGGGGTCACAGGTAGTAATAAGATGGGCGTGGGTTTTGGGTAGTTTTAGGATTTAAAATGAAAGTAGTTAAATTTTATTGTAACTTAAATACAAAATCACAACTTTAAAATATTTTAATAATCCCGCCTTGACCCAAAAGTAAAAATAACTGTCTAAATAATTAAAATATGAAATTATATCTTCCCCGGTATTTTTAGAATATATCTGGGACCTAAAATTAACTAGATATGAATTTTACAAGATTATGCATTTAAATACAATAAAATTTGTAAAAATCATTTTAAAATATTTAAAGCCCAAAATAAATTGAACTTGTATTTTTAAAAAGTCCTTAAATGCATAAAGACAATAACATAGAAGATTTCGATATTTTTACTCGCTCCAATGATTTTATAAAAAAGTTATAGTGAAATAAAAATAGTATTTTAACTCTTTTAAATCGCTAAAAATGGAATTTACGCTAGCACCGATACACATAACATTTAACCACATTGCACGTTTGTTCAAATTCATAATTCACATAATGACTCATCAAATTGGAATAAATCTAAATATTAAATCCATAATTTATTTAATTGTATAACGTGAAAATTCCCGGTTATTACATATTGCATGTTACGTATTACACAAATGCGTAATCGCATCATCTCCTTCCTCTCCAGCGAAGTCAATCGCCGTCTCCGGAGCTATCATAGTCGTCGGCGATTTCGCCTCATTCATCGTCTGGTCATTTCAGGTAACGAATCACCACAGCACCACGATTCCATATCCTTCCTCCTCCCTGTATCGGTTTGTCTGCTCCGGTCCCGTAGAGGCGTGTACGAAGCTCGTCGGCGATATTCGAAGCTCATCATAATCGAGTTTAGGGGTTTCAATTCCGGCATGTACAATGGTATTAAATTAGTATAGATGTGTAGAGAATCGAAAGGCGATTCTAATGGCATATTGGAGATGGTGGGAAAATGAGGGATATGGATGAACGGAAAGAGGGAGGATTGAGTGCCAGAATCGCCTCCAAATCGCTGACGAGTGAGAGATAGGCTCGATTTTGTGGAAAAAATACGTATATGAGTTTTGATTTTTGGTACACGAAACACGAAAGTACACGATATAAATACATTAATTAATTAATAAATATATTTTTATGTAAAATATATTCATCTATAAATAAAATATACATATATTTACAAGTTTTTATAAATTTGCATGTAAATACAAATTTTCTCTATGTTTCATTAAATTATACATAAAACATAATATTTTTTATATATTGTATAATTAAATTTTATTAATATTTTTATTTAGTATACAAGAAAAGTACACGAATCCATTTCGGACGGATATGAGTTTTACATTTAGGTACACGAAATCCATTTCGGGCGGATATGAGTTTAATTTCAAGTACACGAAACATGGAAATACACGACACGACACGACACGATTGCCCGCTCTACTTTATATAGAGGTGTTAGGAATATGTTGTACTTGATGATAACTTTATATTTATGCACAAATTGTATAGGTATAAGTTTTGTAACTGTCAACGGATGAGGCATTATAACTCTATCCGTTGACAGGAAGCTCATCAACGGATGAGGTACTGTAGCATACTGTAGTATCTCTATCTATTAGTTGATAGTGTTTTTCTATGAGTCATGTTGACTATAAGTGGATATTCAGAATAGGATAGCCAATTGTAAATATGCTATGCTATGTAATTCTGTCTAAGTGAAAGTATGTCAACGGATGATTACAGGATACTATCAACGGATACAGCCCAAGCTTCAACGGATGACTTTGTATACCATCAACGGATGATCAACTCATTGTCAACGGATGATTGGTTACACTATCAACGGATGATCAAGTCAACCTCAACGGATGCTACCTGGGGATTAGCAGTTGATTGAGACAGGTTGATCTGACAGATCACATGGGTTGATAGTAGGTACTAAAGCAGTATGGAAGCCATACCTTGGAAACGCAGAAGAAAGAAGCTTTCCAGTTACACAAGGGATTTGAGAAAGGTATAAGGAATTGATCTGTTCACAAGGACAACCTTTCGGCTACATGTGTGTAACATCCCCAGATCCGGGGTCGGGGATCTGGTCGTCACGGTCTCAATTCCCATCCATAAAACCAACATAAACTAAATTACCACCTTGTGACCCAAAATAACAACAACATAAACACACCCGTTATAGTCCCAGAGATGAAATCAGAGTAATTACCAAATTTTATTAATCACAAGATTGAGTTCTTAAAATCTAAATAAATTACAAAACTCTTCATACTCTTTGCCATCCATTTATAAACCAAATACATAAGTACATTGATAGCTAAATCTACCAACTAGCCTACCAATAGCTTCATCCTCAACAATGGTAGCTATGACCTCAGCGGTTAGTCTTCCGATGACTAACAATTATCTACACCGAGTGCACCTTGCATGGTTCCTCTGATCTAGCTATTGTTGTGATATAAAAATAAAGCAAGGGTGAGCAATAGCCCACCAAAAGAATATGTAGTTGAACAGCAATATATATATATATAATAGTTCACAATATCTTCGAGACCATATGCCATGCATGAAACGAGCAAGACACTAGTATAGTGTAAAAGATGACGTTACAAGGTGATTCAATGTATATATCTTTCTTTTTCATTATAATTCTTATCAACAGGACTGATACATTTCTTTCAACATCTGAAATAGAAAAGTGTCCAAAGTCGGACAATGAACTAATACTGGAGTAGATCGCGCCGGAGACCCCACCCTTGCGATGATCAGTCGCAAGTTGTGCCTAAAAAATATGTTCTCTACCGGTAGAAGGAAGATGATGATGGTCTGTCCCACAGATTCTTACACATAGATCTCCCTTGCCTCATATGGGCATAGTTTGGGACCGGCGCTACTCGGTCCCGAATTCTGGACTGCTACTTACAGCCATTTCTTACACAATACTCCTAGTTCGAATACGTTTATGACTTTGGAACGTATCGCTCGTCATCCTCCCCCCAAGTGTAATACTTGTTGACGCCACTCCACAAAGTAGTTGCATCTGATTGGGAAGGAAGATTCGCCATTACTTCCCAGGCCATTGCTAGATAGGGGATATCAACTTGTTCCAACAAACTTACTCCTCGAATGATGAGAGAGTAACCAAGAAACTCATTATTATGACTAGCAACCACGTTGCGAATAAAAGATTGATTTCAAAAGTTTTATGACCGGGCAGTCAAAATAAATAACAGTTCTCAAGTAAGGTTCCATAATATTGGAAGTTTGAACGAGTATTTAAATCCTTCTATAAGATGGATTTAACTAGGAAATAGAGAGTTGAGAACCTTCCCTTGATAAAATAGTCATAGTAAGACTCATAAATATTTTACATAATATTTGAAGGTCAAAGATACTTTTAAGCAAGATAACATATTATAAAAAGAATTAAATAATATTCCAAGGACATTACTTAAATCATAAGTATTTAAAGAATATCCTTAAAATAAAATATTGCTCATAAATAATCCTCGAATGAATATATAAAATATTCACTAAATAAATCAACTCTTAAATGAATATTCAAAATAATATTCATTAAATAAATAGAACCTCGAATGAATATTCAAGATAATGTTCAATAAAGAAGTAAATTCTTAAATGAATATTCAAATATAATATTCATTGAATAATTAAACTTTAAATGAATATTCGAAAATAATATTCATCTAATATTTCTCGACTGAGATAATACTCAAATAACATTCCTCGAAATATTTCCAAGTAATTAATACTTTATGGAAATATAAATAATGTTTATTAATAACATTCCTCAAGTGAATAATAATCTGTCGATGGAATCCCTCCGGGTTCCCACGACTATCTTTTATTACAAAATATCGACTCCCGGTCTATATCAAAAGGATGGAATTCAAATGTCCTTTACTAAGGGTCTTAGCAACAATCCGGCTTATAACTAATATATCATATCTAGCTTATAAGCCCATATCCAATCGTATCACAAGTATCACAATGTACTTTGAAAACAGACATACATGCTATGGCATATGTATAACAACAATCATATATACATGTATATATATATATATATATATATATATATATATATATATATATATATATATATATATATATATTATCACAACAACAGTTCCAAAGTATTGGAAACTTGCCTGGTAATCCTGTAGTGGTAGTGTGCCTTGGGTCAATCCGGTGATCTATAAATAGTCACAATATCTGAGGTTAATCAATTAACACTTTGAAAGGCTAAGTATGCACTTTACTTATGCTAAAACACGCTTCCGAGTTATCTCGTTATCCACCCTCTAGTGTAACTCTTATTAACGCTGTTGTGATTCGACTCTAGTTCATTATCAAGGCATGTCATTATACTTACACTTGATAGGTATTTAAGTCGTATAAGTTCTAGGGTCGGTCGTTTACTTGAAACGATTATACCTCAAGATTCATTGTCCGTTTTCTAAGTGATTTTCCAAAGTTATAACCAAGTATCCTTTTTAGGGGTTCCCTCGTACTTAACCTCGATTCGAACATTTTTATAAAATCGGAAAACGATCCTTTTAATACGAGGTCTTCTCCTACACCTTCCTTACGGTCTCCAATATTTAATTACCAAGATTCGTCACTACATTAATCGAATTAAAGGGGTTCAATTTCAATTACGAACTCGTACTTACGGTTTTGAACTACTTTTACTAAATCGACCATAACTCCTAAATCGTAAGTCTAAATGCTACGATTCTTTAGCTAAAACGATCTATGAATCAAGATTTAGAAGTTCATGGAAGGTTCTAAACCTTGAAAGAAGATTAAAGTTTCAGACATGCTCTGTTTTAACACCTAAGTAAATTTCGACATTACAACGGCTTAAAAACGAATAATCTAATTTTTGAACAACCCAAATAATCATTCAATCAATACCCAAGACTCAAATTCACTATTCATCATCCTTAACACTGCCTAGATTGGTCTTGGTGCTACAAATCATATTTTACATGTTCCTAACACCCACATAACCGACATACTCTAAATCATGCATACAACTCATAAACACCATCAAATCTCATATAAAAACTCAAAGGTGGATTAAGGGTTTACCTTCTTGGAAGCTCTAGAGACACTATCAAGTGTTTATAAACACTTAACAAGCCTTAGATAATCCTTAGATAGCTTAAACCTTAAGAACAGAACAAGAAAACAACTTAGCAATTTCGGAATTACTATTCATCCCTTCAAAGAACTGAAAAAACGAAGGCCTTACCCTACTTTTCTGGACGAGGTTTCTAAAGGAGAGTTGTAGAGAATCTCAATACCTTTCCAACAAGCTATAGAACGCAAGCTTTCACCGAGAAACGAAGGATCTATGCTCACTTTATAGAGCTGCTGTTGGTTTACCCGAGATATGCTAAATGGAAGAAGATGGAGTTGGTTGCTTTGCTTGCTTGTATCTTTTCTACTTTGTATTATTGTGGTGTATATCTAGCTACTTTAATAAAGTAGCTTTATTAAAGTGATGAGGTCATCAAGTGGACAAGTGTGGTGTTTTTGTGGTTGGATGATGTCATGCAACTAACTAGCTAGTTAGTTTCTAATGTTTCTAGTTCCTTTGCTAACCAATCTAGTTACTTGCACATGCATGCATCTAAGCTCTCTGCTTGTGTCTTTGTCCGGTTATTACGCAATTTCATTGATCGTTCGAAGGAATATCTCGAGTATTCTTCGTTAATGTTTTACCGAAAACCTCCTTGATATTTATACTACCATTCTCAATCCTCCTTTCTAATCCTTGAATTTAAATTTCTCAAGTCTTCTTATTAAATCCTCAAATCCTTCAGTGTCTAGGGAAATTTCGGAGAAAATAAAAGTGCTATTTTTCAGAAGCCGATATCGTTTACATACACTTATTTTACCCCTAGATCATGAATATGAACTCAAAAATCCATTCTGAATACTTCTACATAGCGTCTTCTAATAATATTCCAATTTCCACCAAAAACACTATTCATCACTTATTCTTTCTTTATTCCTTATATTTATAAAAATATCCTTGTTCTCTTTCGAGCGTTCCTTATCTCTTTTACGGACCCACTGGATTTATAACAGATTTGATTTGGATGACATGAGAGTAACCTTCCTCTTTGGAATTACCATATCTTACTTTCCTAGGAGATAGATTATTCTTATCTAAGTTGTCAACCAATTGCATTGTTCATGGCATATAAACATTTGAATCCCAATCCATTAAATATTAATCCTTAGAGCCACTGTTACACTGTAGTCGTAACCACTATTCATTTCCACATCGATACATAATAAAAAGTTTTAATTCCTACAAAAAAACTGGGTTCTTACAATGTGTACCTGGAGTGGTGTAGCAAGTCAAACAAGAATTAGATTAGTATTATCTTATTCATGTTAGTACTTGTAAACTTGGGACATATAACCAAGTGTAGCAACTCTTTGGTAGACAAGAAAACTGTTTTGTAAGTTCATTTGCTTAGGTTTCTTGAATATCCTTAGAAGCAAAGAGTTGTAAAAACAGCAGCTGTGTACATTTTGTATCACAGAGTTTTCTTCAAATAAACACATCAGGTGGTACATTTAACCACCTGATTTTTTATATGCTTGTGCTTATTTGTCATATAGCAATTATCTTTTTATAAGTTTCTGTGGTTTTTATCAGAAATTTATAAACTATCAAGAATTGTATTCAACCCCCCCCCCCCCTTCTAGAATTATACTAAGTAATACAAGTGTGTAATCTGGGAATAACAATTGGTATCAGAGCAAGCTTCTAATAGATTTGAAGTTTAAATATCAACACACTTCCAGAAATGTCTAAGAAGGATTATGGAGTTAAAATACTGGTTCTTGATAGAGAGAATTACTTTCATTGGAAAGTAAAAATGCGTCTACACCTCATGTCTATAGATGAGGGGTTTGTAGCATGCATTGAGAGGGGTCCTCATGTTCCAATGAAGACTGCATCAAAGGTTGGCCTTGCTGCTGGCGCGCCTGACTTTCTCGTCCCCAAACCTGTTCATGAGTGGAGCATTGAAGATGTTGCAGAAGTCCACAAAGACAAAAAGACCTTGAATATTCTGTTCAATGGTCTAGATACAGATATGTTTGACAATGTCATCAACTGTACTACCTCCAAGGAAGTATGGGACACTGTTCAAACACTTTGTGAAGGAACAGAGCAGGCGAGGGAAAATAAGATGCAACTACTTATCCAACAGTATGAGCATTTCCATTTCAAGAATGGAGAATCTCTAAATGATACATTTAGTAGATTTCAAAAACTACTAAATGGCCTGAAGTTGTGTGGAAGGACCTATCTTACAAAAGATTCTAATCTCAAATTTTTGAGATCTCTGCCCAAAGAATGGAAGCCAATGACTGTTTCTTTAAGAAACACACAAGAGTATGAGACATTTACTCTTGAGAGGCTTTATGGAACATTAAAGACATATGAGTTAGAAATGGAGCAGGATGCAGAAATTGAGAAGGTCCAAAAGAAAAGTGTATCTGTTGCACTTGTGGCAAGCCTTGAGTAGAAAGAGGAAATGAGGATGGAAGCTGCTAATTCTACACCAAACAAGGAGGTTTGTGAAGGTAGAGCAGAATCAAGCAAATGCAGGGAGAAGGTGCCTGAAGACATGAATGTCCTACAACAGGATGAATTGGATGAGATAGATGAGCATTTGGCCTTTCTATCTAGGAGATTCTCTAAGCTGAAATTCAAAAGAAACTTTGGGGGGTCCAAGCCATTTAACAAGGATTATTCCACAAGCAACTTTGTGGATAAATCCAAAATTAAATGCTACAACTGTGGTATTGCTGGACACATGATAAATGAATGCAGGAAGCCTAGGTCTGAGAACAATGGAAAGCCAACCGAAGCTGTTGACTATAAATGAAATATTTTGACCTTCTCAGACAAAAAGGAAAGGCATTCATAACCCAAGAGTATGACTGGGCAGCTGAAGGACATCATTCTGATGATGACACTGAATATGTCAACCTAGCATTAATGGCTGATTCTGGTGAGCAGGAAGCAAGTTCAGCTAGCAATCAGGTATTTACTACAAATCTCTCTGAGCTCACTAAAGATGAATGCAATAGTGTTATAGATGAAATGTCTATTGAACTATATCACTTGCATATCACACTTAAATCACTTACTAAAGAGAACAACAGGATTAAAGAGACTAATCTGTTTTTAAGTGATAGGAATGCTGCACTAGAAATTCAATTTCTAGAATTTGAGAAAATGAGAGTAGATTGCAAAGAGGCTATAAATGAACTTGAGGCTGTGTTAAAAAGAGAACAGATTTTAAAAGACCAGTTAGAAAAAGAACAGGGGCTAATTGCTAAATTCCAAAGCTGTAGGAATATAGCACAAAACATAGTGGAAGTCCAGGGTATTGAAAAATTTGTTAAGGCTACCTGGACTAAAAATAAAAAGGAGCTAGAACCTATTTTAGAGGATCTAGAGGATGATTGTGAATCAACGGATAGTGATCATCCATTGACAGATGAACCATCAACGGATGAGAGTTATCCGTTGACAAACAAGAAGTCTGTTAGTAAGAAAGAACTCAATAAACTGGATAACCGTTTTGGTCCAGTCGCCAAGAACTTTGTTTCTGGTGGGTGTAGCAAAACTGAACCTAAGTTGAAGGGTAAGGTAGGAGATTTACCCAACAAAGAGGTTGTTGGTAAATCAGTAAGTAAAGAGGAATCAATTGAGGGTAAAAAGAAAAAGAACAAAAATGGTAAGATAGGCATTAACAAAAAGAACAATTATACTCCTGATAAGTTTGCTCCTAGGAAAACTTGTGGTAATTGTAAAAGTGTTAATCACCTATCTTCTAATTGCAAGTCTGTTTCTAAGGCTACTGTTCATGCACCTCAATCAATGCCATGTATTCCTATACCTGCTATGCCTGGTTTGTATCAAAATGCTCATTTTCAAAATCCATATGTAAACATGCCATTTGTGTCTAATCCCTATTTTCAATCTGTGAATATGCCACATATGTCATGGAACATTCCAAGCATTAATAACATGTATGCTAATCTTCCACAATTGCATGCATCAAATATTTATGCAAATGAGTCATTAACAAACCCCGCCACTCAAGCATCTACACCTAAGGTGAAAAATGCTAAGAGTGTTAAGTCAAAGGCTAACAAGAATGGACCCAAGGAAACTTGGGTACCAAAATCAACTTGATTTGTTTTGAAATGTGTGCAGGGAAATAAGAGGAATCTATGGTACCTAGATAGTGGATGCTCTAGGCACATGACAGGAGATTCAACCCTGCTCACAGAGTTCAAGGAGAAAGATGGCCCTAGGATTACCTTTGGAGATGACAGCAAGGGTTACACTAAGGGATATGGCGTGATTTCAAAAGAAAATGTCATTATTGAAGAGGTGGCCTTAGTTGAAGGTTTGAAGCATAATTTTCTGAGTGTCAGTCAAATTTGTGATAAAGGCTATGAAGTAAGGTTCACAAAAGAAGCCTGTGTTATCTCTGCCAAGGAGGATGACAAAGTGGTATTGACGGGCTTTAGAAAAGGAAATGTCTACATAGCTGACTTCAACTCAACATGTTTAGAATCCATTACTTGTCTCTTCAGCAAGGCAAGCAAGGATGAGAGTTGGTTATGGCATAAAAAGCTGTCACATTTGAATTACAAAGTTATGAATGACTTGGTAAGAAAGGACCTTGCTAGAGGAATCCCTCAATTGGAATTCATCAAAGATGGATTGTGTGATGCCTACCAATTAGGGAAACAAATGAAATCATCTTTCAAAAGCAAGACAGAGTCATCCATTGTTCAGCCATTTCAATTGCTGCATATGGACTTATTTGGACCAGTCAATGTCATGTCAATTGCAAAGAAGAAATACTGTCTGGTGATTGTAGATGATTTTTCTAAGTTTACATGGACCTTCTTTCTGCACACCAAGGATTGTGCAAGTGAGATCATCATCAATCACCTCAAGATAGTAAACAACAATTCTGAGTTCAAAGTTAAAAGGATCAGAAGTGACAATGGCACTGAGTTCAAGAATTCCATAATGAAGATTTTCTGTCAAGAGAATGGAATTGTCCATGAGTTTTCCGCTACTAGAACACCTCAACAAAATGGGGTTGTTGAAAGGAAAAACAGAACACTCATTGAAGCAGCTAGAACAATGCTAAATGAATCAAGGTTGCCAACATATTTCTGGGCTGAAGCTATCAGTACTGCTTGCTTCACCCAGAATATTTCTTTGGTCAACCAAGCTAGAGGAATGACTCCTTATCAATTATTGAAAGACTTGAAGCCAACTTTAGCTTTTCTACATGTTTTTGGGTGCAAGTGTTTTGTACTAAGGAATCATGGAGATCACTTAGGAAAATTTGAAGCCAAGGCAGATGAAGCTATTTTTGTTGGATATGCAGCAGGGAAAGCCTATAGAGTTTACAATCTAAGAACCAACATTGTTATGGAATCTGTACATGTTTTGTTTGATGATCGAAAAATTCTAGGTCTTAATGATGAAGGCTTCTATGAAAAGTTGAATTTTGAGAATGAGGTAGAAAGAAGAATGTACTATGATGATGATGAGGAAGAAGAAGATCATAACCATGGAAATCCACAAAGAGTTGTTGATCCAACTAGAAGTGATGCTAACACTTGAAATTCAACATCCGTTGACAGTCAAATTGTAGCATCCGTTGATAGTCATATCGATGCATCCGTTGACAGGCATTCTCATGCATCCGTCGACAGGCAAAATGGAGCATCCGTTGACAGACAAAGAGATGCATCCGTTGATAGCCAACTTCATAATTCCGCAAGGACAACAAACTCAGGGGGAGTTTCTCAAGGTCGAAACTCAATGACAAATCTACAAGATCATGCTCATGAAAATGAAGCAACCTCATCTAGATCAAACCTCCCACCTCAAAGAAGATGGACTAGAGATCATCCTTTTGAATTAATCATTGGTGACTCAAACTCAAGAGTCCAAACTAGAAGGGCCACTCAAGAAGAATGTTTATACAGTAGTTTCCTGTCTCAAGAGGAACCTAAGAAAGTGGAAGATGCCCTTCTAGATCCAGATTGGGTGTTGGCAATGCAAGATGAGCTAAACCAATTTGAGAGAAATAAAGTATGGAAGCTTGTGCCCAAACCTAAGGATAGAAGTATCATAGGTACTAAATGGGTTCTCAAGAACAAGATAGATGAAAATGGCATCATTGTGAGGAATAAAGCTAGATTAGTGGCAAAGGGCTACTCTCAAGAAGAAGGGATTGATTTTGATGAAACTTTTGCTCCAGTGGCAAGACTTGAGGCAATTAGAATCTTCCTAGCCTATGCAGCACATGCCAAATTCAAAGTCTTTCAGATGGATGTGAAAAGTGCCTTTCTGAATGGGGAACTAGAAGAAGAGGTGTATGTCCATCAACCTCCTTGTTATGAAGATCCAGAATTTCCAGAATATGTATATCTTCTCTTGAAAATACTTTATGGTTTGAAACAAGCACCAAGAGCCTGGTATGACACTTTATCTCAATTCCTCCTGGAGAATCACTTCACTAGAGGTACTGTAGATAAAACTTTATTTTATAGAAATGTCAATGGTTCTACTTTACTTGTTCAAATCTATGTAGATGATATTATATTTGGGTCTACAGATGAGAAGTTTTGCCAAAAGTTTGCCAAACTTATGCAAAGTAGATATGAAATGAGCATGATGGGAGAATTAACTTACTTTCTTGGCTTACAAGTAAAGCAAGTTAATGAGGGCATTTTCATAAGTCAAACAAAATATGTTTATGATCTTTTAAAGAAATTTGACTTACTGGATTGTTCCTCTGCAAAAACACCTATGGCCACTGCAACTAAGCTTGAGTTGAATACTAAGGAAAAATGTATGGACATCTCAAGCTATAGAGGCATGGTAGGCTCACTTCTATATCTAACTGCAAGTAGACCTGATATAATGTTTTCTACATGTCTTTGTGCTAGATTTCAAGCTGACCCAAGAGAGTCTCACTTGATAGCTATCAAGAGAATTTTCAGATATCTCAAGGGAACACCAAACCTTGGCATTTGGTACCCTAGAGATTCTAGTTTTGATCTAATTGTCTATTCAGATGCAGATTATGCAGGTTGGAGAATTGATAGGAAAAACACTACAGGCTCCTGTCAATTTCTAGGGAACAAGCTTGTGTCATGGTTCAGTAAGAAACAGAATTCAGTTTCAACCTCTACAGCTGAAGTTGAGTACATTTCAACTAGCAGTTGTTATGCACAGATTCTTTGGATGAGGAATCAACTTTTGGACTATGGTCTAAAGATTGAAAAGATTCCAATTTTCTGTGACAACACAAGTTCTATTGCCATCACAGGGAATCCAGTGCAACACTCAAGAACCAAGCACATTGACATCAAATACCATTTCATTAGAGAGCATGTAATGAATGGTACAGTGGAAATGCACTTTGTGCCAAGTGAGAAGCAGCTTGCATACATTTTCACAAAGCCTCTTGATGAATCCACATTCACAAGATTGGTAGGTGAACTAGGTATGCTTAATTATTCTTAATTCCTAGTAATCTCTGATCATTGTGCATTGTAGCTGGAAATGTGTTATAATCTTCCTGAAAATTAAAAACTTTCAGAAAAATTGTAGAAATTTTGTCTAAGGCAAAATTACACTATCAACGGATGACTTTTATCCGTTAACAGTATAACACATTACTAGATTTTCGTATATCAACGGATAACAGTTTATCCACGTCATCAACGGACAAACTGTATCTCAACCGCCCATTTCTTATCCGTTGATATATATTTATTTTCGCTCAAATCTAGCCGTTGATGAATGTGTACGGTTTTGTATGTCAAATCATGGCTGTATTTTTGCTTTTCATTTATTTTTGACAGTTACTTTTGACCAATGGAGTAATTACTTTTAATTATTCTATTTTTAATTCTTGAAAAATATAAAAGGCTGTTTTGTTCTCTCACATCTCACTCTTTATCCCATTTCAAGAATTTCTTAAGTAAATTACATCTTCTTCAAAACTCTCTGCAAACAAAGTTCAAACACTTCAATGGCGCCTATCGGAAAGATGATGTCTTCAACTGGGTTTACCTATGAAAAGAATAACTTTGCGGCCTTTGTTGACTCTGTGAATGCCCCGGAAGCATATCACACGATGATGAAGTTTGTGAAGACCTGTAAACTGTCACATGCTATGACTTCCACCACTCCTCTAATCCACGAGGTAATTGAAGAGGTGTGGGCATCTGCTGAGTACAATAGTACAGACGGTACAATTTCTTTCTCATTAAAGGGTAAAAACTATGTAGTCAATTCAGATGTGATAACTGCATGCTTCAAATTACCAGAGAATAACTGTTTAAGTGTACCTACGGTTGATGAAATTGTTGCCATGCTTAAATCCATAAACTATGCTCTTAATACTGATAATTTGGGCAAAATAGTTAGGAAAGGTATGGTTAAGGAATGGAGTTACTTTTGTGATGCCTTCATTAAAACATTTTCAGGCAAGATTAGTAATTTTGATGTTGTCACTCATACCATGCTAGTGATGCTTTGCATGCTTTTAACTGATAAATTTTATAATTTCAGTACACTAGTCATGTATGAGATTGCAGCAAAATTAGGTCACAAAGAAACTAGGGGTAAAAATATCTACTTTGCTAGATTTTTGATGCTCTTAGGCCTGCATGTATCTGAGAATGAGCTATCCATTGCTAACCCGGATAGCAAGTTCAATTGTTTTGTTCAGGAAAAGAGAGTCTTGAGTGACTTGCTTCGAATGAACTTAAATGCAGGAGTACAATTGGTATATCTACCAATTGTTCAGGTAACTATTTCCAACTTTGAAACTCCTATCTCAAATCCCCAAATTTCTTTGCCTTCTAGTGTCACTATGGGGTCTGTAGCTGTGACCAAACAGGCTCCTACCAAAGTGACCAAGTCCAAAATTCCAAAACCACAATCTAAAAAGAAAACCTCAAGCCAAAACTCTTGAGGGGAGTGTGAAGGTGGTAGTGAGTGGTGAGGGACAGGGTGAAAACCCTAAGGACAAGGAGAGTGAGGAAAGTGCAACCCACATTACAGTCTCCCAACAGATTGTTAATGAAACCACAAGCCAAGTTTCCCCACAAGGAACACCACACAAAAGGGGAAGAGACACAAGTATCCCTCTCTCAAAGACCTATGGCAGAAGAATAAAATCTAAAACCACAGGGGTATCACAGGGTGCACACACAGTACAGACAACTGTACCTTCACAAATTCAGTTTGATGTGACTTGCAAATATGGAGTCACAACCCCTTGATTCTCCATCTTTAAGATTCTTGGAGAAGCCCCACTCACCAATTGGTGGTCATCATCTTTTAGATGAATTGTTGGACCATCAATCTTCCATTACAGAATTCTCAACATAAACTGTGGCCTCAAATTTAAAATCAATCTCCACAGATTCAGTGTTGGTTTTCTCATCGACGGATAAACTTTTTCCTTTTTCAACGGATATCCTTCATCCGTTGACAAGTATTTCTCCATCAACGGATGCCCCTACATCAAGCCATCCGTTGACAGCCAAAATTACCTTATCAACGGATATTTCTCATCCGTTGATAGCTCATTCTACACTTTTTACAAGTGCTATATCTGACATTCCAGTGTCAAGTGTAGATGAGTTAGGGGTAATTGAAACACTTTTAGGATTGAGGGAAGGTAGTGAGAGGCTGCCTTTAGAGCAGGCAAAAGGAGAGAAAATAAATGAGAGGCTGACTATTTCTTCCAGTCATGAAAAAGAAGAGGATGAGAGTTCCACCTTAGTAGGTGAAGGTGAGGGTGTGAGAGGTGTGAGCCAAGGGGAGCCCTTGATGAAAGAAAATAGAGATGAGAGGAGAGAAGGGACTACAGGAGAGATAAGGATGAAAGAAGCAGTCATTGCTAGTGAGTTAATGAAGGTTGATGATGCAACCAAGGAAAGGGAATACCAAAGAGAATATCAGTCCATGATTGACTCTATTTCCTTGGATGCTGAGACCTTTACTCATCCTATTCCTGCCTATCAAATTATGGCACAACAGGGCAATGTGGAGGCAGAGGAGGCAATGCACCTAGTGCACACCTCACAGTCAATTCAGAGAGCCAAGGAGGCTATAACAGCTCTGCCTTCCAATGCTGACAGTGTGGAATTTGATGATGAAGACAGTCAAGACACAGAAAATGTGGGTGTTAGTGAAACAACTCCTAGCCAAGTTGGACTTCCTGACTGGTTATTCACTACTAACGCTCCATTTGGTGACTTTAATGTGGAGGTAATGAGGCAGTATCAATCTGCTATGGCTGAGCACCAAAATGCAGATCCACAAAGGAAGGCTGTTCTTCAACAGGTCGTGGCCTCCCTCAAGCTTGAAAAGATGCAAATGCTACTTCACAGAACTAGCATAGAGGAGGTCAATACACAAGTAAGGGATGTAAAGGACTCAGTGAATTCCATGTTAGAGCAGCTTGCTCCCACAGCCACTTCAAGAGTAAGGCAACAAAGAATTACAAAAGAAGACAGCCAGGTCTAGTCTGTGCAATTGCTCACTACAAGGATGGACAAGATGGAATCACAGATGGCAATATTCCTTCAGAACCAGAAACTGCAAACTCAGCTTTTAGAAAGGTTACTTGCAGCCCCAACTGCTACTCAAACCCTTGATGCTAACAAAAAAGGGGAGAAAGTAGAAGAGGTTGTAGTAACTACTACAAGTCAAATTACCAATTCTGAAAGAGGAGAAGCATCAAGTGAGGGGGAGCTTCAGCCAACTATAGTGGTCAATCCACAAGAGTTTATTGTCCAAGCTTCCCCCAGCAAAATAAAAGCCCTATCTGAAGAGTTGGATATTTCAAACATATCAGAACTGGAAAGGCAGGCAAGAATTGAAGAACTTCAAAAGATATCAATTGAAGTAAATGAGAGGATCAGGAGAACAGAGAGAATGATCAATGAATCTATTGTATCAACTATGTTCTCTAGCCAAAGCTCAGCTCCAACAATATCCACTACAATTCTGAAAGTGCTCACTCCAGAAATTGTAGTTCCCACATTTTATGATGCAGAGCCTTCTTTTGTGAAGGAATTTGAGCCAATCTTGAAGACTAGAGCCTTTTCACCACCAAAGGTTAATGGGAAGAACAAGTTCCAACAGGACTATCCATCTCCCAGAAATGATGAAGGAAAGCTAATGGGAAAAGGTCTACTATAGCTCAAAGAAAAAATTGGAACAAGTGGGAGAGAATGGGTGGCTGTATTAATAAGAATGGAAAATATCTTTATATATCCAACAGCCATCCTAGATTTGTAGAAGCTAAGAGAGAAGAGACTTCAAGACTGAAGGAATTTACGGACGAGCGGAAGCGCGATATAACAATTATTCCGTAAAAACCATAAATCGTGCATATAGAAAAGCATATAAAATATATAATTGCGGGAATCGTGATCATACCTTAAACATTCGAAGCTTTTCAAATATGGTGTTCGCAAGCAGTTGCTCCTCAGAGTGTGAAGCACTCTACCGGTATCCACCAAGAATTGTTCTTCGACGAAGCTTTTTATAAAATCTTGATTTTATAAAAATGGAGATTTAAGAAAATGAAAGAGAGAGAGGAAGAAGATGAAGATGGTGGCTACTAGGTTTTTCACAAAAACCAAAGTATATTTTAGAATGAGCCATCTCATTCTATTTATAGTCCCACTTTAGGGTTTTTAATATTATCTTAATAATATTTCTTAACCCCACATTTTATCTTATAAAATGCTCTAATAATAATTAAAACTATTTTAATCATTATTTCATTTTCTAAACTATTTAGAAAATAATTCTCTCTCTCATAATTTAAAACTTTTCATCAAAGAAAATATTCGTTTATGGTGTGACCCTGTAGGTTCAAAATTAAGCCGGTAGTAGAAATAAATAATAACAAACATTTTATTTATTATTTATATGAATTCTAATAATTCATTAAATATAATTAACTAATTAATTATATTTATTCTACATCGTGAGTGATGCTTCTCAACATATCGCGACTATCCGGATAATATGAATTCACTGCTTAGAATACCAAGAACCTGTCAGTGACTAGTTACCGTACAATCGATTCCTTCTACCCTACAATATCCCGATTAAATACAAGGCATGGATCTCGTGTCAAGCCTATCAAATTTAATCATATGATTCCTTATTCATAATGCAAAGCTCATATTAATGCAAATTAGAAACGTCTTTCTAATTTCATTCACTCTGGCCAGAGATTCCAGAACTTGCATACTAAGAATAACATAGGATATTCACTTCCTTACTGGAAGGGGTAGATCCTTTATTGACCGTTAACAATCTCCATACACAAATCCCTATGCCCAGAATAGACCTAATGGATGTCCTTGAGACTAAGGACTAAACCAAAGCACAGTTCATTATATACAAGATTACTCTAACGATCTCAAGTCTAAGGACACTTGTACTACTATCACCCAGTGAACAACTATAGACACGTGAGTAAACTCCATTAGTTGTTCAACTTATCGAGTCATGTTCAGTGAACTTATTCCCTAATAAGCACCTACATACTAGCTATAGTGTCACCACACAAATGCCTATGAGAACAGACATCCTCCTGAAAGGAGCAAGCATAGTATGTACCAATCTTTGCGGATTCACTAACTTCCAATTAGTTATCCTATGATCAGGAACTGTTTAAGTCTAGAGTTATCATCTTCTAGATCTCACTATTATAATCTCATTATAATTCTAGAAGCTTTACTCTAAACTATGGAACATCTTATTTAAAACACTTTAAATAGATAAAGCCCGTAATAAAAACAAATAAGTCTTTTATTAATATCAATGAAATCAAATAAGAGTACAAGAAAGATCTTCCTAAATCATCATACATGATTGGATTTTAGGACAAACTCTTTCAATCTCCCACTTGTACTAAAGCCAATCACTCTGGTATCTAATACCCATTAACTTATTATGACGATCGAAGTGAATCTGAGATAGTGGCTACGCGAGTAGGTCTGCTATGTTGTTATGTGTATCAACTCTATCAATGTTGACATCTCTACTTTCAATGATCTCCCTAATCAAAAGAAAGCGCCACAAAACAGTTTTGCAGCGTCACTTGCATCTATAAACTCTGCTCCCGCTGTTTAGTTAGCCGTTATAGGCTGTTTGGAACTCTTCCAACTAATCGCTCCACCATTGAGAGTAAACACGTACCCTGACATGGATTTGCTATCATCACTTTCTGATTGAAAACTAGAGTCAGTATAACCCTCTATTTTCAATTCAGATCCACCAAAAACAAGAAAAATATCCTTAGTCCTTCGCAAGTACTTAAGGATGTTTTTCACTACTTTCTAGTGATCTTCACCTGGATTGGACTGATACATGCTCGTCACACTAATTGAATGAGCAACATCAGGTCTAGTACATAACATCGCGTACATGATAGATCCTATTGCTGAATCATAAGCAATCTTACTCATATGCTCTCTTTCCTCAGGTGTCTTAGGAGACATCTTTTCGGAAAGGGATACTCCATGACTCATCGGTATGAGACCTCTCTTGGAGTTTTCCATGATAAACCTTTTAAGCACTTTCCCGATGTATGTACCCTGGGTAAGACCTATCATTCTTCTAGACCTATCTCTATAGATCTTCATACCGAGAATGTAGGATGCTTCTCCCAAGTCCTTCATAGTGAAGTTCTTCGATAGCCACACTTTGACTGATTGCAGCATCGGTATATCATTTCCTATAAGAAGTATGTCATCCACATACAATACAAGAAATGTTACCGCGCTCCCACTAACCCTTTTGTAGACACATGGTTCATTTATGTTTTTGATAAAATCAAACTCTTTGATTTTCTCATCAAAATAGATGTTCCATCTACGAGAAGCTTGCTTCAATCCATATATGGTTCGTAGCAGCTTACATACTAGGTGTTCATTCCCTTTGGAAACAAAACCCTCTGGCTGTGTCATATACACTTCCTCTTCAAGTTTCCCATTGAGGAAGGGCGTCTTCACGTCCATTTGCCAGATCTCATAGTCGTAGTAAGCAGCAATCGCAAGCAAAATCCGAATGGATTTAAGCAGGGCTACAGTCGAAAAGGTTTCATCAAAGTCAATCCCTTGCCTTTGTCTGAATCCTTTTGCCACGAGCCTGGCCTTATAGGTCTCTACCTGGCCATCTGCTCCAATATTTCTTTTGTACACCCTTTAGCACCCAATTAGTCTAACATCTTCAGGTGCTTCAACCAAAGTCCATACTTGGTTGGCATACATAGAATCCATTTCGGATTTCATGGCACTCTGCCATTTCTCTGAGTCAACACTACTCATAGCCTCATTATAGGTCATAGGGTCGTCATCATCAATGATTGACAACTCATTGTCATTCTCAATGACAAAGCCATAATATCTCTCAGGTTGGCGAGACCCTCTCTCTAACCTACGAATGGGTTGTTCCACAGAAGGTTGTTTAGTTTGAACCGGTGTTTCCACTTGAACCGTAGTAGTTTGTGTTTTCATGAACTTCTTTAAGTTCAATCTTTCTCCCACTGTTCCCTTCAAGGATAAACTATTTTTCTAAGAAGGTAGCATGTCTGGAGACTAACACCCTATGATCGGTGTAAAAGTAATACCCTAAAATCTCTTTAGGATATCCCACAAACCTACATATTACGGATCGAGATTCCAGCTTATCAGGGTCAACTTTCTTGACATAAGTTGGACATCCCCAAATCTTAACGTGTTTAAGACTCGGTTTCCTTTCTTTCCATATCTCATATGGAGTTTGAGGAACAGATTTGGAAGGCACCTTATTAAGTAAATATGCTGAGGTTTCCATTTCATAACCCTAAAGTGATACAGGAAGATCTGCATAGCTCATCATGGATCAAACCATGTCTAACAAAGTTCGATTTCTCCTTTCAGATACTCCACTCAACTATGGAGTGTCCAGAGCAGTCCACTGGGAGATTATACCATTTTCTTTTGAGATAATCTAGAAACTCACCACTCAAGTATTCACCTCCTCGATCTGATCGAAGAGTTCTAATACTATGTTTGTTTTGTTTCTCTACTTCATACTTGTATTCTTTGAACTTTTCAAAGGTTTCGGATTTGTATTTCATCAAATACATATATCTGAATCTAGATCAATTATCTATGATAGTTACGAAGTTTTTAAAATCCTGCCATGGCTTGCGTAGACATTGGTCCACATACATCTGTGTGTACCAATACCAACAACTCTTTCTCAATGTCCACTAAATGGATATTTGGTCATTTTACCCAATAGACAAGACATGCATGTAGGTTATGATTCAAAATCAAAAGGTTCCAGTAACCTTCACTTATGCAATGTCCGAAGTCTATTTTCACTAATATGACCAAGTCTGTAGTGCCATAAGTAGGTAGGATTTTCATCATTTTTTTAATTATTATGTTTAATATGAAGTAAAACATATTCTATGTCACATACATACAGACCATTATTTAAAATAATAGTCTTGCCCGTAGGCATATGTAAATCAAATGACCCTACAGCTGCGGCAGCAACTCTTGCTCCATTGCCCATCCGTAGAATCACCTCCTCTTCCCCAAGAGCCCTACTTCTCCTTAGTTCTTGCAACTAATTGCAAATGTGAGAACCACAGGCGGTATTATCTAATACCTAAGTAGAAGTTTGATTTAGTGACATGTTTACTTCAATCATAAACATATCTGAATTAGAAGCGGTAGTCTCACTAGCCTTCTTCACCTTCAGTTCTGCAAGGTAAACCTTACAGTTCCTCTTCCAGTGCCTCGTCTTGTTATAGTGAAAACAAACAGCAAATCCCAGCTTCTTAGCCCTTGAGAACTATTTCTCAAGCTTTGAAACCAGTCAGTATGGTTGGGACCAGTCAATATGTGAGCATCTAGTATGCTACGGAGTGATTGTGCAGAAGACCTAGTGTATATATATCTATATATATAAAGTGTGAAAATGATATACACATAACAACACTTAGTTAATATTCAATTTCATTATTTAAACACTATATGAATCGGGTCTTTATTCATAAGTGGCTCCCACTAGTTTATCTAATTTATACAACCCCCTAAGTGGAAAAATTAAGCATTCATAATGCTAGTGGGAATAGGGATCCTACATTCCATCACACAACCTCGACTGTAGCACGAAACGCCATGTGATGTTCAGTAGGCATGTAACAGCCCCAAATCCGGGGTCTGGGATTTAGAGTAGTCACGATCCATTTAATCCTTGCCTTACCTGTATTACTCACAATGTACACAATTTAACTATTTATGACCCCACAATATATATCTCACACACACACAGGTTAGAGTCTCAGAAACGACACAATACAATAACTGCGGAATAAACAACTTTTATTACAATACCCAAATGTTTTACAAAGTCTGATACTGGTACAATCTCTAAGTAATGGTACATTACCCACTAAGGATCCGGATGATTACAATCTTCTCATTCCACTCACATCTATACATAAGTTCAACAAGCTGCAGCCTGATCTGACTGGTTCGTATTATCTCCGGGATCACTGGTGCCCTTGTCATCCTGCTTCGCTGCTCTATAATATATATAAAACAATAGCAAGAGTGAGCAAATAGCTCAGCAAGGTAATGAAAGCATGGCATAACTATGCCTATGACTCAACCCAGAATAAAGCGGGTATAAGACAATATTTGTCAAAATATCTCTTTACCGAAAATATTTCCTCATCGGAATATATTCCAAAAATAGTACTATCGTAGTACTCCAAATATCATTTCATAATATCTCTGCAAACTTTTATTATACTATTGAACCAAGTTCCAGTATATTATAAAAGTTGAGGTTTCAAAATAACCCAATATAACCTTTTTGTAGGAAAGAAATATCTGCTATATAAGTATAAGCAGAGTATCAACATATAACTTAAAGATGAAGTTATAAGGTGATTTAATATAAACCAACCCCTTACCATAACCCCCGTTATGTAAGGCAATCACAGAGTCATAAAAAAGATGAAGTGACAAGGTGATTCAATATAAACCAACCCCTTACCATAACCCCCGTTATGTAAGGTAATCACAGAGTCATATAAAAGATGAAGTGACAAGGTGATTCAATATAACCTTTTTAAACACTTTTCAAAACCCTGCCAACATGACCATTATGTTTCCTGATCCATGTTGCAGAAAATATCCAAATTGGATGATTGAACTAATACCGGAGTACGTCGCGCAGAAGCCACACCCTTATGATGATCAGTCACAGGTTGTGCCTCTCAGAATTTGTTTCTCTACATGTAGAAGGAAGAAAGCATGGGTACCCCCCATATTCCAGATCTCCCGGCCAACGGTTGGGCATAGACGGGACCGGCGCCACTCGGACCCTGTATAAAGGATGGACTGTCCCACAGCCTCTTACACAGTACTCCTAGTTCGAACAGTATCCATGACTCTGAAACGTAAAGCTTGTCCTCCTTTCCCCAAGTTTAACACTTGTTAATAGGACTTCACAAAGAAGCCGTATCAGGTTGGAAAGGGGAGTCCACCAATATTTCCCAAGCAATGCTTGTTAATGGATTTCAAACTTGATACCCAGATTACTTCTCGAACAGTTGAAGAAGTAATAAAATCATTTTTGACTTGCAGTCATTGCACTGCGAATGAGAGATGAGTTTCTTTTAAAGAGTTATGACCGGGGAGTCAATTACAAATAACAGCTTCCAAGTAAGGTGCCCTATGCTTTGAAAGTTTGAGCGAATATTTAAATCTTCTTAAAAGATAGATTTAAATGAAGAAATAGGATTTGGGGAACCTCTCCTTGGTAATATAGCTTTAATAAAGCTTCAGAAATCTCCTTCAGAATTATTGAAGGTCAAAGATAAATTTTAAATAAGATAAACTATTTTTAAAACTAATTAAAAGTATTTAATAAATATTCGAAGAATATTTATTAAATAAATAAGTATTTACTAATTAAATAACCTTTAAATGAATATTTGAAAATAATATTCATTAATAAATAGTCATTAAATGAATATTCAAAAAGTAATATTCACTTAATAAATAATCCTCAAATGAATATTTGAAAATAATATTCAGTACTATAAATAATCTTTAAATGAATATTCAAAATAATATTCATTTAAATAAATAGTATTTAAGTGAATATTCAAAACTAATATTCACTAAATCAGAAATTCTCAAATGAATATTCGAAAATAATATTCATTTAAATAAATAATCTTTAAATGAATATTCAAAATAATATTCATTTAAATAAATAGTATTTAAGTGAATATTCAAAAGTAATATTCACTAAATAAATAATTCTTAAATGAATATTGGAAAATAATATTCATTAAAGTAAATAATCTTTAAATGAATATTCAAAATAATATTCATTTAAATAAATAGTATTTAAGTGAATATTCAAAAGTAATATTCACTAAATCAGAAATTCTCAAATGAATATTCGAAAATAATATTCATTAAAATAAATAATCTTTAAATGAATATTCAAAATAATATTCATTTAAATAAATAAACTCTTAATGAATATTCAAAATAATATTCATTGTACTCAATAATATTTATTCGATATATTATGAAAATATATCTCCAAAAGTATATGAAATACCGACTCCCGGTCTTTTACAAAAGATACGACATATACACCCTTTATTATGGGTAATAATAAAGTCCGGCTTATAACTGATATCCCCATATCTAGCTTATAAGCCAATTCCCAATTCATTTCCTAGTAATAAATACTTTCTGGAAATATAATAATATTATTAATAATAATCCTCGAAGTACATAGTATTCTGTCGCTGGAATCCCTCCGGGTTTCCACGACTATCTCTATATCTTAAATACTGACTCCCGGTCTAGAGTCGAACAAAAGTATGCTCTTATCACTAGAGCTACAAGGTATACCGGTTTATAAATACTTTATCTCAAAGTTCGTATATAAACCGAAAGTCAAACTTACACAATAAGCATATATCGCAAAACTATGCAATTCTATATATGGCAAAGCAGTATATAGTCAATACTTCAAAGTATCGAAATAGGAAACTTGCCTGGTGCTCGAGAAGTGGTAGGGGCTCGTGACGATGTCGGGCAATCTAGACAAAGTCAAAAAGAAAACGTACGATTAATCCCCTAGATAATCCACTTAATATCTAAAGCATAAACACGTACGCGAATCACCACCAAGGCATTACTAACTCGCTTTAGGCTCATACTAAGTCCATGTTAATCAAAAATTACTTAGGTCGCAGATTTGTTTTAGAAATCGGATCTCGCTCGTCCGTTTCACTAAGTGGTTTACAAAGTTATAATCATGTGCTCCTCTAAGGGGTTCCTTCGCACTTAACCTTGATTCAAACATTTTTATAAAATCCAAAAATAATCTTTTTGACACGAGGTCTTCTCTCATATCTTCATTATGACCTCTAGTATTTAATTACCAAGATTCGTAACCGAATATCTCATTTTAAAGGGGTTCAATTGAAGTTACGAACTCATGCTTATGGTTACGAACCGCTTTTACGAATTTTACCATAACGCATAAACCGTAAGTCAGAATGCTACGATTCTTGCGCCAAAACGATCTATGACTCGAGGTCCTCGAATACATGTCATATACTCAGTAAGGTCAGAAGATTACCTCTACTGTTATGCACGGTTTTTAAGGGTCAAGGAAATTTCGTCATTACGACGGCTATAACTCGGATATTTCCAAAATTAAAACCCTCCAAATAATCATTCAATCTACCACCAACACTCATGGACACTATTCATCATCATCACCACTGCCTAGACTAGGTTTGGTGCTCTAAATCATATTTTTCTATTTTCATAACATTCACACAACATACATGCTCTAAATCATGCATACAATCTCTATATCTCATCTAAACCATCAAAACTCAAATTAAGGGCTAGGGTTTGACAAGATGATTACCTTCCTTGATGTGTGTAGGAGCTTACTAAACCTTGTATAGCCCTTATATAGCCTTGATCTAGCTTAGATCATCCAAAGAAATCAAGAAAACCAAGTTAGCAATTCGGAGTTACTATTCATCATCTAAAAGAACTGGATAAAGGAGGTCCTTACCTTGCTTTTCTGGACGAGGATCCTAAAGAAGAGTTGTAGAGCATCTCAATACCTTTCCAACAAGCTATAGAATGCATGATTCCAGTGAGAAATGAAGGCGCTATGGCCATTTTACCAAGCTGATGTTCTGCTGGGCAGAATGGAGTTCTTGGTGGTGATGTTTGTTTTTGCTTTGGATCATGTTTGTATAATGTTTGTCCATCCACTTTATCTCATCCACTTGCATCCTATCTCTTTAACATCAGATCTCATCTTGCTTTAATGTGTTGGCAAAGTCTCATTGGCTAAGCAAAGATATTACTCCATTTTGTTGTTTAATGACTAGTGTAGCCTTGCCCCTTGGTTTTTATTGCTATTCTAACCTTGCCCCTTCATAATTCCAAGAGCCACTCACTCAATTAACTTGTATTGCAGCTCCATGAAGTCCTTGGGCCGAAATTTGGGCCTTTACCATGCTCTAGGGCTTTTTGTTCGGGCTTCGTTCAAAGTTCTTTAGTCGTTTGACTTACCGATTGAATTCTGTGATTGTCTCAGTGGTTTATCTCTTGTAAATCCCTCAAATATAATTCTCTTGATGATCATGTAGGATATTTAATCTTGATATGAACTCAATCCATAATCCATTTTTCGTTCGATTTATCGCTTAATCTCGTTATAAAGTTTCAGCGATTTCTTGAACGCTCGTTTCACTATCTCAGTGGTTTCATTCTAAATTCTCAAATCAATATAATGAAATTCCAAAATATTAAATCCTCCATTCCTCAAATTTAATATCTCATTTCTTGAATATAATAATATATAATTCACTGCTCGGTCAAATATTATGCTGAAATCAAAATTGGAATTTCTGAATTCCGATCGTCTTTACATACACTTATTTCCTCTGTGGATTACTAATATGACTTCGAAACATCCATACCACGTCCCGTACATAGGGTGGCGTGAAAAGTTTTCCAACTTACAAAATCACTATTCATCCATCCAAATTACTATTCACGTATGAATAGTACTATTCATCAAAAAGTGAATTCTTCTCTTAAATCCAGAAATTAGGGTTATCACCCTAACCCATTGCTCATCTCCCCTCTAGGGTTCACCATCTCATTTCCTGGACAATAGATTACTCCTATCTATGTCCTCAACCATCAAATTGATTTATTCTGACAATACACTTTCATTACAATCACTGTTCCTTAGAATCGCTATTCATTAATGCACTTATTCGTAAATAAGAAAAGTTATTACAGTCTCCCCTCCATAAAAGGATTCCGTCCTCGGAATCAGTTTAGGAACAACTGGGGTTACCTTTCTCCCATGGCACTTTCTATTTCTCAGGTGGATTCTTCCACTTCTTGATTTTCTTCAAATTTCTCACTATCTTGACAACCTTATCTCTTAGCACTTGCACTTTTCTATCCGTGATTTTCCACAGGTTGTTCTTTGTAAGTCAGGCTAAGTTATATATCTAACTGCTCGTATCTTATCATATGCCGGGCATCTATAGTATACTGACGAGGCATATACACATGAACCATGTTATTACCATTCTACATGTTTGAGTAAGGCTGGCTCGTAGGCCACCTTTCTGATGCGTTTAAATTCTCAGATGGCCCAATGAATCTCGGGCTCAACTTCCTTTCATTACCAATCTTGTTAATTCCTTCTACGAGGATACCTTTTCGTAACACGCAAATCGATCCTCATTTTCTCTATCTTGTTTGTACAAAAATACACCAACATAAACTTGCTTGTCATTCATCAACATGCCATTTAGCTTGTCAATGGCATTCTTTCAAATCTCTAAACAGTTTGGTATCATCTTGGTGCATATAATATCTCGAACTATGGGTCTCGTGTAAATTTCCATCCTGTACTTCCTGATCATTCAGAATCCGTCTCTTTCTTAGTTTTACTAAGGGTATCGGCCACCACATTGGCCTTCCTCAAATAGTAGTGTATCTTACTGTCATGATCATTTGGCAATCCTAGCCATTTTCCAATTCCATCGTATAAATGTCAACTCACTTGTTGACGGTGTACTTCTTATTGAAACTAATCCGAGTGTTCTAGCAATCGATTCGAGTAACTCTTGCCATCTAGTAACGAGCTTGTCGGCCATCACTATTTTGGCCTTGCTATCTCATTGTTATCTACTATCAATCCCCCAGTATTCCTGCCTCTTCTCTAACCATTTTACAGAAAGCTAATCTACATCCTATATTCAGTCATTCTATATCATCTCTTCTCTCTTCTTTCTGAAAGAAAGGCGAGTCTCTTGGGGAGTTTATTTGCGGGGAATGTTGTCTGGCTCGAGGACTCTTAATTCTTTTATCACAAATCATAATCTTCATATACACATAAGCACACCTATTTTCCTATCTGATAGACCTGAAAGTCGATCATGTTTGATCCTTTTTGATTCTGCACCTTTCCTTTATATATACAACATTTCGATATACTTAGGGCGAACACTATCGCAGACGACTCATTGTCAATTCACTACTTTCCATAAAAAGTTGCGGGTGCAATAGTCAACCCAAAATATCCTTACTGAAAACTCGGAGTGTCTATACCTGGTACGAATCGCAGTCTAGGTATATCCTCGAATTTACTCCCAACTGGTGATGTCCAATTCTCAAATAAGTTTGGAGATACACAACGCCCTCCAACCGATCCAACGACCATCTATAAGAGGGTACCTATTCTCAATGTTGAGCTAGTTTAACTCTTCGAGGTTCGATGCACATTCTTGTGCTAACATCTTTCTTTCTTACCACAAAACCAGGCTTACCACGGTGGTATACTGGGTCTTATTATACTCTTGCCCAACACTCTTCGTAACTGAGTTGCTAATCTTTTCACCCTTACTAGGGCTAACAGGAGGTGTAGCACTATACTCTGAATACTCGGTACTCATTCTCATGTCATCCAAATCGATATCTGGTAGCTCATGCCATCCAGATCGTTATCTGGTAGCTTATTAAAACCTTGTACAACCTCCCAAAATCATTATAATTTCCTTTATACTTGAGGTCTCTTTTCTAAGCATCAACTATAAGGGACCATCAAGCCTCATATCTCTGGCATCATAATTTCTCAGTCTGAACTATATTCAAGAATTTCTGAATCTGTCTCCATCCCATAATCATTACTCTCTTTTCTTTACCATCAGTTTGCTTCATTGGGTATTAGCCAACCCATCACTATTGTTATATCAACTTCTCCCAACTCGAAGGGAGTCAAACTTATTAAAAGTGTCGGTCTCATATTTCTAGTCCCTCACTTGTATGTACCAATTTTAGGGAAAATCTCTCGATTGGGTGGTAACCAGGGTAGATTCTCTGGGATACATTCTCAAACTTTTCAATCGCTGGAATTTATTGTTGGCTAGGTGCTTTTCTCTTTGTATCAACCATATAAGCTAGATAAGCCACACACCCATCCCATAACAACTCATTTGTTCATATTACCGTAGGAAATTTCGTAATTTGCTTCTGTCCTTTAAAGGACCACTCCCCTTCTCTGGGCAATCAAAACTTCACTCCAACATCGCCACGCGATTCTAGATTCATCATTTCAGCTCTAGTCGAAACCTTTAGGCTCGTTTTTCTTCTATATCCACCAACTTGGCCTCATACTCTGCCACAGTCATGGTTTCTTATTTCAACTCTAGGAACTTTTTATTTCCATCTAGATCTTCATATATTTTAGAAAACATTTCTCTAAAAACAATAATCTGAATCTCTCCCAAGTCACAACACCTTTTACCTCTAGGTTTGTCTTACAATTCTCACCAGTGATTCGCCTCTCCCTTCAGGAGATAGGCGTCGACCACTGTTTTCTGATTCTCTACAATACTCAGTATCTCAATTGACTGCTTTATCTTTTTAAGCCAAGCTCTGACCTCCACTGGGTCAGTGGTTCCATGGAATTTTGTGGGTTCTAACTGACTCTATTATCATTGGAGTTTCACAACACATTGCTATTCCTCCCACATATATCGATTGACCAACCTTTCATTATCATAATATCCTTAAGAGAGAAAATAGACTAAGTCTATTGATACGTCATCCATGTTCTATTCGTCATAGGGATCCGTTCTTGTCATTGACTATTTCGTTACGAATCTAACTCCTATCAGCGAATTTAACTTAATCGACCTGGTTGGCCTCCCCTTGATATTCAATAAGATAACAAGAATCATGGAGCTTCGGAAAGATAGCTCCCATATCAAAGAAAACATCACACACTGGTGATTACAAGGTTATGACTGTTAAGGTAACCTTATTTGAAATAAGGGAATTTACTGAGAGATCAATATGATCATAAGAACTCAATGTCGCGTGTCTTAATTTAAGACATTACTAAAGGTAATTAGCCTTCTTGTATTTCACAACTTACAAGTGATGGCATCCCATCAGACTTCTATCACACAGATAGACGGTCCTTGTGGCCCCTATAAGTATAGGGTTGTTCGTCTCAGTGGAATTTGAGAAGTACGAAAGAAATTCAAAGTTGAGTTAATAATTATCGTCGTTTGACAAATAATTTCTCAGATGGACACCTTGGATCAAAAGTAAACAGGTTCCAAGGGTGCGATTTCCAAAGAAAAGAATAACCAGAGAATACTGGTATTTAACACGGAAGTGGTGCTATATCACCATTAAATTACCCACTATTGAAGGAAAGTGGGGGTTTTAGATAATATCATTCACCAGGGCTTTGAAAACCTATAAGCAGGTATTATGACGGCCTCTGGCACAATTGAAACTAATTGTGAATTAACACAAGGGTCATCAAATACTTCGAAGAGGAATTATTCCCTTTCTCAATTCTCTCTTGGAGAGATGTCAAGATAGACCATAGATTAGGAATAATCAGCGTAATTTGCAACTGGGGAGGGTACTGCCATGGTCTCTACGGATGCCTTTTATGTCGGCTCCTCTATTGGGTAATCGTTCGATTCCGGAGCTTTTATTCTCCCTACACACCCTAAGGTGTTCGATACTTACGTCGTTGCTGACTCATAATAATCGCTACGGATTCAATCATCGATATTTGCAATCGCAGGGAGTTCTATCGGACCAGGCAAAAGCATCGCAAGCAAGCGTTCTATTCTATATGAAGGCTTCGATACCGTCGTCACTTATAGCAACAACGAATTCCACATGTCGAACGGGCGGTATTCCGGAAGATCGTTTAGAAACTGCAGTCTTCCCCCTGATTATTATTATAACCGTCCTTATACCACATTTTTCTTCTCCTCGTATCACTCCCGGGTGTTACCTAAGCGTACCCCAGGCAGCATTGCAACCTTTTCATTTAAGTCAATCCCAGACTTCCTTAGTCCGTCTTGATTCTTGAAATATATCTCGTCTTAGCGCATTTGTGTTACAATAACATTGTACATAGTACGTACCTATACAATCTCGTTCGAGGTAGCAAAATTCCTTGGTTCCTTAGTAAACACCATCCCTGGTGGAATCGCTTATCGTGGGAAATTAAACTCCATAGATAAGGTAATGCCTCTACGGTTTAAGGTAACTAAGTACCCTTAATCATACACGAAGTTCGAACGTCTCAGTTCTTACGTATGCTGCCTCCCTAGGGCAACTGCAACAGATTACGAGTAACAGGTCTCGTTCAAGTCGAATTAATCCACTGGTATTGGCTATACAGCCTCTACCTCATCTGCTTTTGGAGACTCTACTCCATTCTCTTCGTCATATCTCTTGGTGAATCATAATCGATTCTAAGTTCTTATCTTGTCACTTATTTGATCTCTGAGGATTCGTCCGGTCCTATCATAAGACCTCAACTAACATATCACATCTTTGTCAACACGTTCTCTTACAAGATTCTTACTTTGACCCACCATGGGTGTAACAGCCCCAGATCCGGGGTCGGGGATCTGGTCGTTACGGTCTCATTTCCATCAATAATACTTGTACTTGAATCAAAATAAATAAACAACATGCAGTGACCCCGCAATAATACACACTCACAACCAGTTATAGTCCCAGAGATGAAATTGAAATAAGCATAAAGTCATAGGATCCACAAGTTATAAGTTATTACAAGCCCAAAAGATCATCAGTTTTAAGCTTACAGATTCTTGCCATAGTTAAACATAAGTGATAATTATACAATAGTCTGAATCCCAACATATAACCATCCTAGCCTGCTAGAGGTTCCTACCTCAGCTATAGCCTCAAGGATGTCTGCGGGTAGCCCTCGAGCGGGTGCTACGCGCTTGCGGCGCGTCTGGCAAGGTCTGGCCATCTGTTGTTGTGATATCAATAAAGAAAGCAAGAGTGAGCAAAAGAGCCCACCACATAATATATATAACTGATTAACAAAAGGGTAATCAAATACTTACTACTCCTGTAATCCTTTATTATAAGTGAGCAAGTTTTAGTGCATTATAAAAGGATGTGGTTTCAAAGTAAACCAATATAATCTTTTCGTAGAAAAGAAATATCTGCTATATAAGTATAAGCAGAATATCAACACCTAACTCAAAAGATGCAGTTATAGTGTGATTTAATATAAACAACCCCCTTACCATAACCCCCGTTATGTAAGGTAATCACAGAGTCATATAAAAGATGAAGTGACAAGGTGATTCAATATAAACCAACCCCTTACCATAACCCCCGTTATGTAAGGTAATCCCAGAGTCATATAAAAGATGAAGTGACAAGGTGATTCAATATAACCTTTTTAAACACTTTTCAAAACCCTGCCAACATGACCATTGTGTTTCCTGATCCATGTTGCAGAAAATATCCAAATTGGATGATTGAACTAATACCGGAGTACGTCGCGCAGAAGCCACACCCTTATGATGATCAGTCACAGGTTGTGCCTCTCAGAATTTGTTTCTCTACATGTAGAAGGAAGATCATACGGGCTGTCATCCAGCCTCTGCTCCCCAGCCAACGGTTGGGCATAAACGGGACCGGCGCCACTCGGGCCCTTCAAAGAGGAGGGACTGTCATCCAGTTTCCTCGGGACTGTCATCCAGTCTCAAATACTCCTAGTTCGAGCAGTTATCCATGACTCTGAAACATAAAGCTCGTCCTCCTTTCCCCGAGTATAATACTCGTTAATAGGACTCCACAAAGAAGCCGTATCAGGTTGGAAAGGGGAGTTCACCAATATTTCCCAAGCAATGCTTGTTAATGGATTTCAAACTTAACGCCCAGATTACTTCTCGAACAGTTGAGGAAGTAATGAAATTATTTTGTCTTGCAGTCCTTGTACTGTGAACGAGATGAGTCTCTTTTAAAGAGTTATAACCGGGGAGTCAATTACAAATAACAGCTTCCAAGTAGGGTTCCCTATGTTTTGAAGGTTTGAGCGAACATTTAAATCCCCTTAGAGGGTAGATTTAACATGGAAAAGAGTCTGTGGGAACCACTTCCTTGATGAAGTACTTATTAATAGGACTCAGAAATATTCTTTATAATTATTGCAGGTCAAAGAATATTTCTAAATAAGATAAACTATTTTAGAAAATAGTTAAAGGTATTTAATAAATATTCGAAGAATATTTATTAAATAAATAAGTATTTACTAAATAAATACCCTTTAAATGAATATTTGAAAATAATATTCATCAAATAAATAGTACCTAAGTGAATATTCAAAAAGTAATATTCACTTAATAATTAGTCCTCAAATGAATATTTGAAAATAATATTCATTAATTAAATAAAGGCTAAATGAATATTCGAAATAATATTCATCCAGTAAATAGTATCTAAGTGAATATTCAAAAATAATATTCACTTATAATTAATCCTCAAACGAATATTCGAAATAATATTCGTTAAATAAATAATCTTAAAAGAATATTCCAAATAATATTCATTTAAATAAATAGACTCTTAATGAATATTCAAAATAATATTCATTAACTAAATAATCTTAAATGAATATTCAAAATAATACTCATTTAAATAAATAAACTCTTAATGAATATTCAAAATAATATTCATTAACTAAATAGCTCCCAATGAATATTCAAAATAATATTCATTGTACTCAATAATATTGATTCTATATATTATGAAAATATATCTACAAAGTACACGAAATATTGACTCCCGGTCTAAGGAGTAATAATCATATGCCTTACCCTGATGGCAATAATAACCCGGCTTATAACTAACATATCAAGTCTAGTGTATGAGCCGATCGATATACTTCCCACAAGCATATGCATATATATATATATATACAGAACACAATCACAGTGTATATATATATTTCCAGGAGTAGTCATGCTTTTCATATAGCATACATATCAGATATACTATCACAACAACAGTAGAGAGTAGGTATGAAGACTTGCCTGGTAGTCGAGCGGGTATAGTGGTAGCTGGTCTCGGAACAGTCTGGTGATCTATACATATCATCAAAATATCCGAGGTTAATCACTTAAGCTTGAAAGCTACGCTTGTTTTACACTTATACCAAAGTACGTTTTTAAGTTAACCTTTAGTACGTTTCATTGCGCATGCTCGACTCCGACAATTTTATAAAATCAACGATTAATCATTTTAATACGAAACCTTTTCGAGGGTCTTTCTAGACGCTCCTAACATGTCATACAAAAGTATCGTAACCCACTTAGTCGTCTACAAGGTTCATTCATAGCCTCGAAGTTGTATGCATTTCATAGTTTGGTTTTACCGAACGTCGTTTACTAAAACGGACGCTCCTCCTAAACCGTAAGTCCGAATGTTACGATTCTCGCGTCAAAACGATCCTCGTAACACGAGTCAACTATTCATGGCATATAACCTTACTGGTCAGTGGGCTATTGACACGAAAAATGGCCAACACAAAGTGGTTTTACAAAATCGGGCATTATAACGGCTATGTTTACGCGATTCTCACGTTTTCGCATCACCGCGATTCATACGAGCACTACACACCAACCATCATACACATGATTCATCATGACTAATCTCATATAATCTCCTTATATCAACCACATGGATCATCAAGCAAGATCATCCACCAATCAACTAGCTAATCATGGATTTTAAAGCATCATATCATACTAACATGAAAATCAATCCTAAAAACACTTAATAATCAAAGTAGCTCTAGGGTTTCATGATTGTATACCTTCCTTGAAGTATATAAACACTTGGTAAGCTTTGTAGGATCCTTGATATGCCTTAGCTAAGCTTGAATCATCAATCAAAGACATGAAAAACAAGTTAGTTTCTTGAATTTCACTATTCATCCTCCTCAAAAACCCATTTTTCTACCTAGGTTAGAGATAGAATTAAAATCCAAGATTCATACCATATCTTAGTTATGAAATATAGGTCTTACCTACAAAGTATGAGAATTGTTGGATGCTTGAAGCTTGGTGTTCTTCTTTGTCCTTTTTGCTTGAGGCCGTATGTATTGTAATGGAGGGGGGAGGAGTTGGTTTTGCTTGCTCTTGCTTTCTATCAACTAATAATACATCTAGATATGATATGTATCATTTAACCTTGGATGCATCAACTTTGGATGTGTTGTCAAGCCCTTATTGGCTTCCCAGATTTTCTTATCCACTTAAAATTGCAAGCAAGTCCTCTACTTATAAGTAATTGCACCAAGTCCTTGGTTTAATTACATTTTGATGCTTATTACTTTAATAAAGTGCTTATGTCATGTTCCACTAGCTTTTGGCTAGGTGACGTCACTTTCTGTTAGCTTTTCCGGCGGTTAAACGCGAAGTTATCGTCCGTTTGTTAACCGTCTCTCGTTTACACTGCTATGTCCCTTCCTCAATATTTATTATAATCCTTTTGATGATCATATATGATATTTAATCTAGATATGAACTTAATTCATAATCCCAGATTCGTTCGCTTTATCGATTAATCTCGTTATAAAGTTTTCGGCGTTTTCTGGAATGCTCGTTTCACTGTCTCAGTGGTTTCTGTTCTTCATTCTTAAATCAATTATAATCAATCCTCAAATTATTAAATCCTCCATATTAATATCTCAATTCTTGGATTATAATAATATATAATCCGCTGTCCGGTCAAATATTGCACCGAAATAGATTTTGGAATTTCTGAATTCCGATCGTCTTTGCATACACTTATTTTCCCCGTGTATCACTAGTATGACTTCGAAATATCCCTAACACGTCCCGTACATAGGGTGGCGCGAAGAGTTTTCCAACTTCCCAAATCACTATTCATCCACCAGAATTACTATGCACGTATGGGAATTACTATGCACGTATGGGAATTACTATGCACGTATCATTTTTCTTCCCAGGGTTCATTAGCTCATCCTTGGACGATAGATTATTCTTATCTTGTATTATCAATCCATTTCCATCATTCATATAATACACAAAACCTTGGAATCACATTCATTGCAATACTTGTTCATTCATACATTATGGTTACAACCATACATTGCTTTACAATGAAAGTTTTAATTCCTACCAAAAATCTGGGTTATTACAGTCTCCCCTCCTTAAAAGGATTCCGTCCCGGAATCAGTTAGGAAACAAATGGGGGTACTTTTCCAGCATAGCACTTTCTAGCTCCCAAGTTGATTCTTCCACGTTATGGTTTCGCCACAAAACTCTGACCAACTTGATGACCTTGTTCCGGAGCACTTGTTCTTTTTGATCTATGATTTCCACTGGTTGCTCCACATAGGTTAGGTCTGGTTGCATGTCCACTTGATCATATTCCACTATATGCTTGGCATCCGGGTTGTATGTCCTCAACATGGAGACATGAAACACATTGTGTACTTGTTGTAGGTTCGGGGGTAGAGCTAGCTCGTAAGCTAACTTCCCAATGCGTCGCAAGATCTCGAACGGTCCAATGTACCTAGGACTCAGCTTCCCCTTCTTCCCAAATCTCATCAAACCTTTCCAAGGAGATACCTTTAAGAACACTAGGTCTCCTGCTTCATATTCTTTACCCTTCCGTGCCAAGTCGGCATACTTCTTCTGGCGATCCTGGGCTGCCACCAGCCGCCCTCTGATAAGGTCTACTGCTTCCTTAGTCCTTTGGACTACCTCAGGTCCGAGCATCTTTCGCTCTCCAACCTCATCCCAATACAAGGGAGATCGACATCTTCTTCCGTATAGGGCCTCATAGGGTGGCATCCCTATGCTGGCGTGAAAGCTATTGTTGTAGGAGAATTCAATCAGTGGTAGGTGCTCATCCCAACTTCCTTTAAAGTCTATAGCACAGACCCTCAACATATCCTCTAAAGTTTGGATGGTCCTTTCGCTCTGCCCGTCTGTTTGTGGGTGGTAAGCGGTACTCATATTCAGCTTGGTCCCTATACGTTCTTGGAAACTCCTCCAAAACCTGGAGTTAAACCTGGGATCCCTGTCAGACACTATGGCGACTGGAACTCCATGTCGCAACACGATCTCTTTCAAGTAGACATCCACTAGTTTGTCGACTGGGTACCTCTCATTAATTGGAAGAAAATGAGCGGACTTGGTTAATCTGTCTACGACCACCCATATGGCGTCGTGATTGGCTTGGGTCCTTGGCAGTCCGACTACGAAGTCCATGGCTAATTGCTCCCACTTCCATTCAGGAATCTCTAGTGGTTGTAGGAGTCCACTGGGCCTTTGGTGTTCTGCCTTGACTCGTTGACAAGTTAAACATTTGCTTACCCATTCTGCTACGTCCTTTTTCATGTTTGGCCACCAGTAGTACTCCTTCAAGTCTCCATACATTTTGGTGCTCCCTGGGTGGATGGAATACCTTGAGCTGTGGCTATCATGTAGAATTTCATCCTTTAGTTCGCGCACATTTGGGACCCAAATCCGATAGGTATGCCTCCTTATTCCTTTACTGTCTTCGACAGTGTGGATCTCTTCCCCTGTCATGGATTCTCGGTCCTCACTCACCATTTTCTCCTGGCATCTTTTGATCTTTTCCAACAGTGCCGGCTGCAGTGATATCTCAAACAACTTTTCAGCACCATCTCCGGGTATTCTCACTTCTATCTCCATCTTTTCAAATTCTCGGATCAGTTCCTCTGAAGACGTTATCATCTTCAGCTTCTCTTTTCGACTAAGGGCATCAGCCACCACATTGGCTTTCCCTGGGTGATACAGAATTTCACAATCATAATCTTTGATTAGCTCTAGCCATCTTCTTTGGCGCATGTTTAGCTCTTTCTGGGTAAAAATATACTTGAGGCTTTTATGGTCCGTGTAGATTTCACACCTTTCTCCATATAGGTAGTGCCTCCAAATCTTTAGAGCAAAAACTATGGCTGCTAGTTCTAGGTCGTGGGTAGGATAGCGAATCTCATATTCCTTCAGTTGCCTTGATGCATACGCGATCACTTTGCCGTGCTGCATAAGCACGCATCCTAGTCCTTTATGCGAGGCGTCACTGAAGATTACAAAATCTCCCTTCCCGTCAGGCAATGCCAACACAGGAGCCGTGACTAACTTCTTCTTCAGCTCTAGGAAACTCTTTTCACATTTCTCAGTCCATTCGAACTTCTCAGCCTTACGGGTAAGTCGAGTCAATGGAGCTGCAATCTTGGCAAAGTCTTGCACAAATCTCCGATAATATCCTGCCAATCCAATGAAACTCCTCACTTCTGTTGGGGTGGTTGGCCTTTCCCAGTTTGAAACTGCCTCTATCTTGGAGGGGTCAACCAACACTCCCTCTTGGTTGATTACGTGTCCTAAGAACTGAACTTCATTCTGCCAGAATTCGCACTTGGAGAACTTGGCATACAGCTGTTCTTTCCGGAGTATCCCTAAGGCAATCCTCAAATGCTCTGCGTGTTCTTCCTCTGTCCTCGAGTAGATAAGAATGTCATCGATGAACACTATCACACACTTGTCCAAATGCTCCTTGAACACTCTATTCATTAAGTCCATGAAGGCTGCGGGGGCATTGGTTAACCCGAACGACATCACCAGGAACTCATAGTGCCCATAACGGGTACGGAATGCAGTCTTTGGAATATCTTCTGGCTTAATCTTTAGCTGGTGATATCCGGTTCGTAAGTCAATCTTGGAGAAGTATACCGCATCCTTCAGCTGGTCAAACAAATCATCTATTCGTGGCAATGGGTACTTATTCTTGATGGTCAGCTTGTTCAACTCTCGATAGTCGATGCATAACCTCATGCTCCCATCCTTCTTCTTAACAAACAACACAGGTGCCCCCCATGGCGACACACTGGGTCTTATCATCCCTTTGTCCAACAGCTCTTGCAGTTGCGCAGCCAGTTCTTTCATTTCTACTGGTGCTAACCGGTACGGGGCCTTTGAAACTGGCGCCGTCCCCGGGGCTAACTCAATGGCAAACTCGATTACTCTATCTGGTGGTAATCCCGGAAGATCTTGCGGGAACACATCCTCAAACTCATTTACTACTGGAATATCTTGCATTCGGGGTACCTCTTTCTGGGTGTCTATGACATAGGCTAGATAAGCTTCGTTCCCCTTTCGTAGCAGTCTTTTTGTTTGGGCCATTGTTAAAAATTTCCGTGTCTGGCGTATCCCCTTGAACACTATCTTCTTCTTCTCTGGCGTAGTCATTCTGACCTTCTTCCCCTTACAATCTATTTGGGCGTTATTATTAGACAACCAATCCATTCCCAAAATAACATCAAACTCCCCTAGTTTAAAAGGAATTAGATCAACACTAAAAGGTTGATCCCCTATCATTATTTCGCAATTGGGGTAGATCTGGCCAACAGGAATTATTTCGTGATTGGCTATTTCTACTTGTAATGGGTTCTTCAGTGGTTGAGCCTTAAGATTCAGTTTATGTGCAAAATCCCGCGATATAAAAGACTTAGTTGCTCCAGAATCAAATAAAACATTTGCACTTAATGAATTGAGGGAAAGGGTACCTGCTATCACATCCGTGTTTCTCACGGCATCCCGCACAGTCATGTTGAAGGTCCTAGCAGTTGGTGGCCGGTTAGAAGCTGCTCTGCTTGCTCCTGATGCAGCTGGTTTATTCATTGGGCAATCCCTCTTCAGATGGCCCGGACGCCCACACTGGTAACAGTTGGTGCTAGGGTTGGCATTAGGAACGGCCACGGTACAATAGGTGGCATAATGGCCCACCCGTCCACACTTAAAACAGGCCATCGGTTTTGAGTGGCATGCACCGGTGTGCTTCCTCCCGCAAGTTGCACAGGTTGGCAGCGGGGGTCGAGCATGGTGAGGTTGAGACACTCCTGAAGGTCTGCCACCTTGGTTCACAGTTGTGCTCATTGGTCGCTTGAATCCCTTATTCTTCCCAGGTAGGGAAGTTGCCCCTCTATTGAACCTATTGGGAAAGTTCCCTCCAGTGGAACCCTCACCCATACTGGCTGCCTTCCTTTTTATCCCTCCTTTCTCCCTTTCTTTAAACATTTGATCACTCCCGGTTTCCAAAATAGTAACTTTCTGTACTAGGGTGGCATAGTCTGTGATCTCAAGAAGAGCCACACGGTTCTGAATCCACGGTTTAAGACCCTGCTGAAACCTCTTAGCTTTCTTCTCCTCAGTATTTACCATATCGGGCACAAACCTTGACAGCTCAGTAAACTTGGCCTCATATTCGGCCACTGATAAGTTGTTCTGCTTTAGCTCCAAAAACTTGAGCTCCATCTGAGTTTCCATGTGTTTTGGGAAGTACTTTTCCAAAAACAATTTCTTAAATCTTGCCCAGGGTACAATAGCATCCGTCTCCATGTTCATCTTGGCTTCCCACCAATAGTTGGCCTCTCCTTTCAGTAGGTATGTGGCAAAGACAGTCTTTTGTGCCTCACCTACGCTCAGAATTGCGAAGGACTTTTCCATCTCCTTTAACCAGGCTCTCGCCTCGACCGGGTCAGCCGATCCTTGGAACTCTGGGGGTTTGAGTGACTTGAAGGCTCTGAATGAGTTGGACACGGCGTTATTCCCTGGAAGTGGTGGTTGGGGATAACGGTTTAAGTTCTGCCTTAGCAAATCCATGAACTGTCCCATGGGGTCTCCTCCCAGGTTCTCCCCTTCCTGCTCAGTCTCAACTTCCTCTTCTTCTGATTCAATTTCAAATTCTGCAGTGAAGAAGGGTTCGTCAGCCTCCCCATACTGGGAGTCTTCTAGCTCATTATAATCCTCATCTGATTCCTCCTGTTGTTCGGGGTTTCCCCCCTGGTGGTTGTTATTACTCTCTTGGTCCCCAGACTCACGGGGATTAGCTCTAGTTCCCATTATGCGTGGAGGCATATTTCTGAAAATTTTGGAAGATTATACATTAGGCTCATTCACCTGTTTTACAGGTTACCTTTATTCCCAGTCGTTACATGGTTGGATGTAGGATCCCACAGTTCTATATCTCATGGCATATACTGTAATTAGAGCGAATAATAATATAAGAACTCGCGATCGTATCACGACAACTGAAATAACTGAAAGGAAACAAATATATTACAAGGTACTGAGTACAAAGTTTGAGTCACAACGACAGTTTAAAAGTACAACTGTCCTAACCAACAACTAGCAAAAGTGAAATACATGGTCTATCCATCTAGTCTGTGTAAAAGGGAAACTAAATACAATGATACCATCCCACCAAAAGTCGGCACCAACTGGGGCCGCACATGACTAGATGACTAGACTACCACATCACCATCAACGGGGTCGACTATCCATACGGGCCAAAGCCCTCACCCTCCGCATAGCATGACGAAAGATCTCCCCTGAATCCACCCTAGACACTCTGCCAGACCAATCAGCGGGTAGGGAGCGGGCTGCAACCCGGGCCCTCAGCTCAATACGGGTCACCCTCCTATGGGTAAGTAGCCGGGCACGGAGACGCTGGTGACTCCGTAGCGCCGCCCTGGCTGCTCTCTCTGCTGCTCTCTCTGCTGTCTGCTGTGCCCGTGCCTCAGCCAGTCGGGCCTCTGCCAATCTGCCCTCTAGTACTGCCATATCCTGGTAAATCCGGTTCACTACCCAATAGTGCATAGCTGCCGGAACTCCTCCCACCGGCTCAGGTGGTGGGGGAGCGGGGTCTGCCGGTGCGGCTGCCTCTATCTGTAGGGGCTCAGGGGTCAGCTCCTCGAAACCCTCGGGAGGGCTCAGAGGTAGGGGTGGAGGGGTAGGAGCTCTCTCCACAGGAAGTGGAGGCAAGTAAAAGCCCGTACTCTCCGCAGTAGTAACAGCTAGCTCCCCAGCAAAAGTCTCTGTCTCCCAACCCTCACTAGCAGTATCATCCTCAGGCTGCCCCTCGGTGTCTCCCTCAGCACCCTCATCCACTGTCTCGGCTAACGCCGTCCCCATCACCTGCTCAGTAGTCAGGTCTGTGTCCGTCTCCATAACCCGAACCTCAGATACTAGCTGCAGCTCCTCTGGATCCTCATCCTCTGACTCCTCAATAACCTCAGTATCCTCCATAGTCGGATCCTCCTCAGGGTCCTCCTCCTCTGACTCTATGACCTCTGTCTCAGTCCCCTCCTCAGAATCACCCACTAGCTGCTCATCATGCTGTCTCTCAAAGGCCTCGGGGTCCGAGATGTCGCCCTCCTACACAATAACGAACTTATATTACTATCATGATAATTAAGAGTTCCCATAAGGGTTTTAGTCGAACTTGGCAAGAGTTCTTATTATCTTAGTGAATTTATTATTGAAACGTCTCATCATCTCTGGGGTTTATAACTCTCTCTCTGATACCATTTCTGTAACAGCCCCAGATCCGGGGTCGGGGATCTGGTCGTTACGGTCTCATTTCCATCAATAATACTTGTACTTGAATCAAAATAAATAAACAACATGCAGTGACCCCGCAATAATACACACTCACAACCAGTTATAGTCCCAGAGATGAAATTGAAATAAGCATAAAGTCATAGGATCCACAAGTTATAAGTTATTACAAGCCCAAAAGATCATCAGTTTTAAGCTTACAGATTCTTGCCATAGTTAAACATAAGTGATAATTATACAATAGTCTGAATCCCAACATATAACCATCCTAGCCTGCTAGAGGTTCCTACCTCAGCTATAGCCTCAAGGATGTCTGCGGGTAGCCCTCGAGCGGGTGCTACGCGCTTGCGGCGCGTCTGGCAAGGTCTGGCCATCTGTTGTTGTGATATCAATAAAGAAAGCAAGAGTGAGCAAAAGAGCCCACCACATAATATATATAACTGATTAACAAAAGGGTAATCAAATACTTACTACTCCTGTAATCCTTTATTATAAGTGAGCAAGTTTTAGTGCATTATAAAAGGATGTGGTTTCAAAGTAAACCAATATAATCTTTTCGTAGAAAAGAAATATCTGCTATATAAGTATAAGCAGAATATCAACACCTAACTCAAAAGATGCAGTTATAGTGTGATTTAATATAAACAACCCCCTTACCATAACCCCCGTTATGTAAGGTAATCACAGAGTCATATAAAAGATGAAGTGACAAGGTGATTCAATATAAACCAACCCCTTACCATAACCCCCGTTATGTAAGGTAATCCCAGAGTCATATAAAAGATGAAGTGACAAGGTGATTCAATATAACCTTTTTAAACAATTTTCAAAACCCTGCCAACATGACCATTGTGTTTCCTGATCCATGTTGCAGAAAATATCCAAATTGGATGATTGAACTAATACCGGAGTACGTCGCGCAGAAGCCACACCCTTATGATGATCAGTCACAGGTTGTGCCTCTCAGAATTTGTTTCTCTACATGTAGAAGGAAGATCATACGGGCTGTCATCCAGCCTCTGCTCCCCAGCCAACGGTTGGGCATAAACGGGACCGGCGCCACTCGGGCCCTTCAAAGAGGAGGGACTGTCATCCAGTTTCCTCGGGACTGTCATCCAGTCTCAAATACTCCTAGTTCGAGCAGTTATCCATGACTCTGAAACATAAAGCTCGTCCTCCTTTCCCCGAGTATAATACTCGTTAATAGGACTCCACAAAGAAGCCGTATCAGGTTGGAAAGGGGAGTTCACCAATATTTCCCAAGCAATGCTTGTTAATGGATTTCAAACTTAACGCCCAGATTACTTCTCGAACAGTTGAGGAAGTAATGAAATTATTTTGTCTTGCAGTCCTTGTACTGTGAACGAGATGAGTCTCTTTTAAAGAGTTATAACCGGGGAGTCAATTACAAATAACAGCTTCCAAGTAGGGTTCCCTATGTTTTGAAGGTTTGAGCGAACATTTAAATCCCCTTAGAGGGTAGATTTAACATGGAAAAGAGTCTGTGGGAACCACTTCCTTGATGAAGTACTTATTAATAGGACTCAGAAATATTCTTTATAATTATTGCAGGTCAAAGAATATTTCTAAATAAGATAAACTATTTTAGAAAATAGTTAAAGGTATTTAATAAATATTCGAAGAATATTTATTAAATAAATAAGTATTTACTAAATAAATACCCTTTAAATGAATATTTGAAAATAATATTCATCAAATAAATAGTACCTAAGTGAATATTCAAAAAGTAATATTCACTTAATAATTAGTCCTCAAATGAATATTTGAAAATAATATTCATTAATTAAATAAAGGCTAAATGAATATTCGAAATAATATTCATCCAGTAAATAGTATCTAAGTGAATATTCAAAAATAATATTCACTTATAATTAATCCTCAAACGAATATTCGAAATAATATTCGTTAAATAAATAATCTTAAAAGAATATTCCAAATAATATTCATTTAAATAAATAGACTCTTAATGAATATTCAAAATAATATTCATTAACTAAATAATCTTAAATGAATATTCAAAATAATACTCATTTAAATAAATAAACTCTTAATGAATATTCAAAATAATATTCATTAACTAAATAGCTCCCAATGAATATTCAAAATAATATTCATTGTACTCAATAATATTGATTCTATATATTATGAAAATATATCTACAAAGTACACGAAATATTGACTCCCGGTCTAAGGAGTAATAATCATATGCCTTACCCTGATGGCAATAATAACCCGGCTTATAACTAACATATCAAGTCTAGTGTATGAGCCGATCGATATACTTCCCACAAGCATATGCATATATATATATATATACAGAACACAATCACAGTGTATATATATATTTCCAGGAGTAGTCATGCTTTTCATATAGCATACATATCAGATATACTATCACAACAACAGTAGAGAGTAGGTATGAAGACTTGCCTGGTAGTCGAGCGGGTATAGTGGTAGCTGGTCTCGGAACAGTCTGGTGATCTATACATATCATCAAAATATCCGAGGTTAATCACTTAAGCTTGAAAGCTACGCTTGTTTTACACTTATACCAAAGTACGTTTTTAAGTTAACCTTTAGTACGTTTCATTGCGCATGCTCGACTCCGACAATTTTATAAAATCAACGATTAATCATTTTAATACGAAACCTTTTCGAGGGTCTTTCTAGACGCTCCTAACATGTCATACAAAAGTATCGTAACCCACTTAGTCGTCTACAAGGTTCATTCATAGCCTCGAAGTTGTATGCATTTCATAGTTTGGTTTTACCGAACGTCGTTTACTAAAACGGACGCTCCTCCTAAACCGTAAGTCCGAATGTTACGATTCTCGCGTCAAAACGATCCTCGTAACACGAGTCAACTATTCATGGCATATAACCTTACTGGTCAGTGGGCTATTGACACGAAAAATGGCCAACACAAAGTGGTTTTACAAAATCGGGCATTATAACGGCTATGTTTACGCGATTCTCACGTTTTCGCATCACCACGATTCATACGAGCACTACACACCAACCATCATACACATGATTCATCATGACTAATCTCATATAATCTCCTTATATCAACCACATGGATCATCAAGCAAGATCATCCACCAATCAACTAGCTAATCATGGATTTTAAAGCATCATATCATACTAACATGAAAATCAATCCTAAAAACACTTAATAATCAAAGTAGCTCTAGGGTTTCATGATTGTATACCTTCCTTGAAGTATATAAACACTTGGTAAGCTTTGTAGGATCCTTGATATGCCTTAGCTAAGCTTGAATCATCAATCAAAGACATGAAAAACAAGTTAGTTTCTTGAATTTCACTATTCATCCTCCTCAAAAACCCATTTTTCTACCTAGGTTAGAGATAGAATTAAAATCCAAGATTCATACCATATCTTAGTTATGAAATATAGGTCTTACCTACAAAGTATGAGAATTGTTGGATGCTTGAAGCTTGGTGTTCTTCTTTGTCCTTTTTGCTTGAGGCCGTATGTATTGTAATGGAGGGGGGAGGAGTTGGTTTTGCTTGCTCTTGCTTTCTATCAACTAATAATACATCTAGATATGATATGTATCATTTAACCTTGGATGCATCAACTTTGGATGTGTTGTCAAGCCCTTATTGGCTTCCCAGATTTTCTTATCCACTTAAAATTGCAAGCAAGTCCTCTACTTATAAGTAATTGCACCAAGTCCTTGGTTTAATTACATTTTGATGCTTATTACTTTAATAAAGTGCTTATGTCATGTTCCACTAGCTTTTGGCTAGGTGACGTCACTTTCTGTTAGCTTTTCCGGCGGTTAAACGCGAAGTTATCGTCCGTTTGTTAACCGTCTCTCGTTTACACTGCTATGTCCCTTCCTCAATATTTATTATAATCCTTTTGATGATCATATATGATATTTAATCTAGATATGAACTTAATTCATAATCCCAGATTCGTTCGCTTTATCGATTAATCTCGTTATAAAGTTTTCGGCGTTTTCTGGAATGCTCGTTTCACTGTCTCAGTGGTTTCTGTTCTTCATTCTTAAATCAATTATAATCAATCCTCAAATTATTAAATCCTCCATATTAATATCTCAATTCTTGGATTATAATAATATATAATCCGCTGTCCGGTCAAATATTGCACCGAAATAGATTTTGGAATTTCTGAATTCCGATCGTCTTTGCATACACTTATTTTCCCCGTGTATCACTAGTATGACTTCGAAATATCCCTAACACGTCCCGTACATAGGGTGGCGCGAAGAGTTTTCCAACTTCCCAAATCACTATTCATCCACCAGAATTACTATGCACGTATGGGAATTACTATGCACGTATGGGAATTACTATGCACGTATCATTTTTCTTCCCAGGGTTCATTAGCTCATCCTTGGACGATAGATTATTCTTATCTTGTATTATCAATCCATTTCCATCATTCATATAATACACAAAACCTTGGAATCACATTCATTGCAATACTTGTTCATTCATACATTATGGTTACAACCATACATTGCTTTACAATGAAAGTTTTAATTCCTACCAAAAATCTGGGTTATTACAATGGGTCCTCCTCTAGATCCTCCTATGGATCTTCCTTTATCGGGTCTCCGTCCATCTCAAGGAGCCCATCATCAAATGCCTACTCGAAGGCCTCGGGATCTGGTATCTCAGAATCCCATCCATCTACAACTCATACGAGTCGAGGTTACTAACCATGAAGTCCTAAGCATGGTTTCCCAGAAGAAGTCCCCTCTTGGGCTTCATCTCAAACAGTCAGGGTCATGTCTTCTAACCCTGCTATGAACTCTACTGGAGCTCTAGTTGTTCTTATCATTCTTAAGGGTATTGTAAGACTCAATCTCCTATCGTTTCTGAGAACTGTAACCTAACTCTCTGATACCATTTCTGTAACAGCCCCAAATCCGGGGTCTGGGATTTAGAGTAGTCACGATCCATTTAATCCTTGCCTTACCTGTATTACTCATAATGTACACAATTTAACTATTTATGACCCCACAATATATATCTCACACACACACACAGGTTAGAGTCTCAGAAACGACACAATACAATAACTGCGGAATAAACAACTTTTATTACAATACCCAAATGTTTTACAAAGTCTGATACTGGTACAATCTCTAAGTAATGGTACATTACCCACTAAGGATCCGGATGATTACAATCTTCTCATTCCACTCACATCTATACATAAGTTCAACAAGCTGCAGCCTGATCTGACTGGTTCGTATTATCTCCGGGATCACTGGTGCCCTTGTCATCCTGCTTCGCTGCTCTATAATATATATAAAACAATAGCAAGAGTGAGCAAATAGCTCAGCAAGGTAATGAAAGCATGGCATAACTATGCCTATGACTCAACCCAGAATAAAGCGGGTATAAGACAATATTTGTCAAAATATCTCTTTACCGAAAATATTTCCTCATCGGAATATATTCCAAAAATAGTACTATCGTAGTACTCCAAATATCATTTCATAATATCTCTGCAAACTTTTATTATACTATTGAACCAAGTTCCAGTATATTATAAAAGTTGAGGTTTCAAAATAACCCAATATAACCTTTTTGTAGGAAAGAAATATCTGCTATATAAGTATAAGCAGAGTATCAACATATAACTTAAAGATGAAGTTATAAGGTGATTTAATATAAACCAACCCCTTACCATAACCCCCGTTATGTAAGGCAATCACAGAGTCATAAAAAAGATGAAGTGACAAGGTGATTCAATATAAACCAACCCCTTACCATAACCCCCGTTATGTAAGGTAATCACAGAGTCATATAAAAGATGAAGTGACAAGGTGATTCAATATAACCTTTTTAAACACTTTTCAAAACCCTGCCAACATGACCATTATGTTTCCTGATCCATGTTGCAGAAAATATCCAAATTGGATGATTGAACTAATACCGGAGTACGTCGCGCAGAAGCCACACCCTTATGATGATCAGTCACAGGTTGTGCCTCTCAGAATTTGTTTCTCTACATGTAGAAGGAAGAAAGCATGGGTACCCCCCATATTCCAGATCTCCCGGCCAACGGTTGGGCATAGACGGGACCGGCGCCACTCGGACCCTGTATAAAGGATGGACTGTCCCACAGCCTCTTACACAGTACTCCTAGTTCGAACAGTATCCATGACTCTGAAACGTAAAGCTTGTCCTCCTTTCCCCAAGTTTAACACTTGTTAATAGGACTTCACAAAGAAGCCGTATCAGGTTGGAAAGGGGAGTCCACCAATATTTCCCAAGCAATGCTTGTTAATGGATTTCAAACTTGATACCCAGATTACTTCTCGAACAGTTGAAGAAGTAATAAAATCATTTTTGACTTGCAGTCATTGCACTGCGAATGAGAGATGAGTTTCTTTTAAAGAGTTATGACCGGGGAGTCAATTACAAATAACAGCTTCCAAGTAAGGTGCCCTATGCTTTGAAAGTTTGAGCGAATATTTAAATCTTCTTAAAAGATAGATTTAAATGAAGAAATAGGATTTGGGGAACCTCTCCTTGGTAATATAGCTTTAATAAAGCTTCAGAAATCTCCTTCAGAATTATTGAAGGTCAAAGATAAATTTTAAATAAGATAAACTATTTTTAAAACTAATTAAAAGTATTTAATAAATATTCGAAGAATATTTATTAAATAAATAAGTATTTACTAATTAAATAACCTTTAAATGAATATTTGAAAATAATATTCATTAATAAATAGTAATTAAATGAATATTCAAAAAGTAATATTCACTTAATAAATAATCCTCAAATGAATATTTGAAAATAATATTCAGTACTATAAATAATCTTTAAATGAATATTCAAAATAATATTCATTTAAATAAATAGTATTTAAGTGAATATTCAAAACTAATATTCACTAAATCAGAAATTCTCAAATGAATATTCGAAAATAATATTCATTTAAATAAATAATCTTTAAATGAATATTCAAAATAATATTCATTTAAATAAATAGTATTTAAGTGAATATTCAAAAGTAATATTCACTAAATAAATAATTCTTAAATGAATATTGGAAAATAATATTCATTAAAGTAAATAATCTTTAAATGAATATTCAAAATAATATTCATTTAAATAAATAGTATTTAAGTGAATATTCAAAAGTAATATTCACTAAATCAGAAATTCTCAAATGAATATTCGAAAATAATATTCATTAAAATAAATAATCTTTAAATGAATATTCAAAATAATATTCATTTAAATAAATAAACTCTTAATGAATATTCAAAATAATATTCATTGTACTCAATAATATTTATTCGATATATTATGAAAATATATCTCCAAAAGTATATGAAATACCGACTCCCGGTCTTTTACAAAAGATACGACATATACACCCTTTATTATGGGTAATAATAAAGTCCGGCTTATAACTGATATCCCCATATCTAGCTTATAAGCCAATTCCCAATTCATTTCCCAGTAATAAATACTTTCTGGAAATATAATAATGATTATTAATAATAATCCTCGAAGTACATAGTATTCTGTCGCTGGAATCCCTCCGGGTTTCTACGACTATCTCTATATCTTAAATACTGACTCCCGGTCTAGAGTCGAACAAAAGTATGCTCTTATCACTAGAGCTACAAGGTATACCGGTTTATAAATACTTTATCTCAAAGTTCGTATATAAACCGAAAGTCAAACTTACACAATAAGCATATATCGCAAAACTATGCAATTCTATATATGGCAAAGCAGTATATAGTCAATACTTCAAAGTATCGAAATAGGAAACTTGCCTGGTGCTCGAGAAGTGGTAGGGGCTCGTGACGATGTCGGGCAATCTAGACAAAGTCAAAAAGAAAACGTACGATTAATCCCCTAGATAATCCACTTAATATCTAAAGCATAAACACGTACGCGAATCACCACCAAGGCATTACTAACTCGCTTTAGGCTCATACTAAGTCCATGTTAATCAAAAATTACTTAGGTCGCAGATTCGTTTTAGAAATCGGATCTCGCTCGTCCGTTTCACTAAGTGGTTTACAAAGTTATAATCATGTGCTCCTCTAAGGGGTTCCTTCGCACTTAACCTTGATTCAAACATTTTTATAAAATCCAAAAATAATCTTTTTGACACGAGGTCTTCTCTCATATCTTCATTATGACCTCTAGTATTTAATTACCAAGATTCGTAACCGAATATCTCATTTTAAAGGGGTTCAATTGAAGTTACGAACTCATGCTTACGGTTACGAACCGCTTTTACGAATTTTACCATAACGCCTAAACCGTAAGTCAGAATGCTACGATTCTTGCGCCAAAACGATCTATGACTCGAGGTCCTCGAATACATGTCATATACTCAGTAAGGTCAGAAGATTACCTCTACTGTTATGCACGGTTTTTAAGGGTCAAGGAAATTTCGCCATTACGACGGCTATAACTCGGATATTTCCAAAATTAAAACCCTCCAAATAATCATTCAATCTACCACCAACACTCATGGACACTATTCATCATCATCACCACTGCCTAGACTAGGTTTGGTGCTCTAAATCATATTTTTCTATTTTCATAACATTCACACAACATACATGCTCTAAATCATGCATACAATCTCTATATCTCATCTAAACCATCAAAACTCAAATTAAGGGCTAGGGTTTGACAAGATGATTACCTTCCTTGATGTGTGTAGGAGCTTACTAAACCTTGTATAGCCCTTATATAGCCTTGATCTAGCTTAGATCATCCAAAGAAATCAAGAAAACCAAGTTAGCAATTCGGAGTTACTATTCATCATCTAAAAGAACTGGATAAAGGAGGTCCTTACCTTGCTTTTCTGGACGAGGATCCTAAAGAAGAGTTGTAGAGCATCTCAATACCTTTCCAACAAGCTATAGAATGCATGATTCCAGTGAGAAATGAAGGCGCTATGGCCATTTTACCAAGCTGATGTTCTGCTGGGCAGAATGGAGTTCTTGGTGGTGATGTTTGTTTTTGCTTTGGATCATGTTTGTATAATGTTTGTCCATCCACTTTATCTCATCCACTTGCATCCTATCTCTTTAACATCAGATCTCATCTTGCTTTAATGTGTTGGCAAAGTCTCATTGGCTAAGCAAAGATATTACTCCATTTTGTTGTTTAATGACTAGTGTAGCCTTGCCCCTTGGTTTTTATTGCTATTCTAACCTTGCCCCTTCATAATTCCAAGAGCCACTCACTCAATTAACTTGTATTGCAGCTCCATGAAGTCCTTGGGCCGAAATTTGGGCCTTTACCATGCTCTAGGGCTTTTTGTTCGGGCTTCGTTCAAAGTTCTTTAGTCGTTTGACTTACCGATTGAATTCTGTGATTGTCTCAGTGGTTTATCTCTTGTAAATCCCTCAAATATAATTCTCTTGATGATCATGTAGGATATTTAATCTTGATATGAACTCAATCCATAATCCATTTTTCGTTCGATTTATCGCTTAATCTCGTTATAAAGTTTCAGCGATTTCTTGAACGCTCGTTTCACTATCTCAGTGGTTTCATTCTAAATTCTCAAATCAATATAATGAAATTCCAAAATATTAAATCCTCCATTCCTCAAATTTAATATCTCATTTCTTGAATATAATAATATATAATTCACTGCTCGGTCAAATATTATGCTGAAATCAAAATTGGAATTTCTGAATTCCGATCGTCTTTACATACACTTATTTCCTCTGTGGATTACTAATATGACTTCGAAACATCCATACCACGTCCCGTACATAGGGTGGCGTGAAAAGTTTTCCAACTTACAAAATCACTATTCATCCATCCAAATTACTATTCACGTATGAATAGTACTATTCATCAAAAAGTGAATTCTTCTCTTAAATCCAGAAATTAGGGTTATCACCCTAACCCATTGCTCATCTCCCCTCTAGGGTTCACCATCTCATTCCCTGGACAATAGATTACTCCTATCTATGTCCTCAACCATCAAATTGATTTATTCTGACAATACACTTTCATTACAATCACTGTTCCTTAGAATCGCTATTCATTAATGCACTTATTCGTAAATAAGAAAAGTTTTAATTCTATCGAAAATCTGGGTTATTACAAGGCAGACAACTCTTGTCAATTACATCTCATGTTATTCCCTAATAAAACTTTAGCCTCTTGAATAATTGAGTCACGGCTGTAGCACGACAAACTCAAAATTCTGAGTCAAGTCTAACCCAACATTTCGTACAATTGAATCATTCTCCAATGGCCCACGGCTGTAGCACGTAACGACCATTAGATTCTAATTCATTGTACACATCTCTATGTAATAGACAAGTATTTCTTATCTCGAAATCAAAGCCCTCGGCTGTAGCACGAAATGACAATGATTCGAAAATAAAATCTACTTTCTACCATGTTGGAAGGCTATGACCGACACAAGCCCGTTGTGTCATTGGCCAATTACTACTTGATATTATAAAGGAGGGTTTTTATTTTACTAAGGTCACGGAACATTTTCGTATAAACCTATAAGTCTAACGTGTTTTAAGTTTAATAGATAATATAAATCTATAACAAAAACACGAAAAATCCCAATATTATTAGTCAAGTCAGATCCAACATTTTGTACAATTAAATTAGATTCCAATAGCCCACGGCTGTAGCACGTAACGACCACTAAAATCTAATTTTGTACACATCTAATGTAACAGACAAGTATTTTCATGTTGATCGGTAACAGAGCCCTCGGTTGTAGCACGAAACGACAATGCACCGAAAACAAGAAATACTTTCTGTCATGTTGGAAAACCATAACCGATACAAACCCTTTTGTGCCTATGGCCGATTACAACTTGACATATATAATACATGGATCTCATCTTCTCTGTTATTAACTAATAATTAAAACTCTTTTAATTATTAATTCTATTTCTAAACTCTTTAGAAAATTAATCTCTCCTTTAATTTAATTTCTTAAATTAAATCAATAATTAATAATATTAAGATCACATCTTAATTATTTTATAATCAATTAAATCTTATTTAATCAATTAATAAAATTGCTAACTAATTATTCGTTTCATAAATAAATAATTATCAGCCATTATTAATTAACTAATATTATTTAACAATCATAATCATATTATAAAGAGATTCTCTTTTCTGAATTAAATATTTCAAATCAATAATCGATAATCAGATGATTCCCAGATCGGGGGGAGCATTGTCAAGAGGCTTCACTTAATACCCCTTTCTTACAGATCAATATCTATTTTTGACAGAATCATCCTTTCTCTCAATATTGAAAATTCATATTTAATCACGTGTTTCATAAACACAAGAATCTCATGATTATATTTATAATATTAATATTAAGGTAAGAAACGATTCCTATTCCAGATTTTCTAGAGCACGCCTTATGTTGATTTAAGTTCGCCTAAATCTATCATCGCATGGTAAATATAGGCATATATCTCATATATAAACATAAATAAACATGTAAGCATGCAAGTAATATCATGTCACACAATGATATAATGATGTATGGATTTATTATAGTATTTAAAAGCATTTAAAACAATTAATACATGCTTTAAAACACTTCCAGGAATATAAATAGTTCATAACTATTTTATAAAAAATATTTGACCACTCCATTAGATCCGTCTCGGAAAAACGAATCCAACGATATATCGCACGCCCAAAACGGAGTTACGGAACTCCCGAAAAATCAAATTTAATTTTGGGCAGAGGGCTGTAATGCATTACGGGAATGCGTTACAACAATTAAATCCAATTAACTGAGTAACGCATTTGTTAAATGCGCAATCAGCCCTGTAACGCATGTCTCACATGCGCAACAGTCGGTTTAACCAGCCACCACTCACACGCATTTAACGAATGCGTGACCAGCGCGTGGTCCCCACTCGCGCGTGGGTTCCACGCGCCTGATCCCTTTCTTTTTGCCTTTTCAGTTTTTTTTTTTTTTATTTTAAAATCCTGACATTTCAGCTTTCGGCCGTTGCTGTGTAAAGTTGTACTGATTGTGTCAGATAGAAAAGTAATGCCCGAACAGTTACACCGAACAGTTACAAAAAAAAAATAGCACAAACAAAAAACTGATCTAATCAATTAATGCCCCTAATAACAATAACTTTTATTATTATTTAATTTTAATATTAATAAATTAATTAACAATTAATTAATAAATTAATAAAAATTATCAAAACATGATTTCTAAAATCAATCAGCAGCAAAAATATTAGATCATCAAGGGGTTCTTGTGCAAAATTTTAATTTCATATTTATCCACATGCATAATTATTTTATGAATTTTAATTAAAACAATTTTAAAAAATTCATAATAAATAATCTATACATCAGAAAATTATGAAAAAAAATATCCAGATGATCCACAACACTTGTAGAATCCAGATCAATGGTCAAAATCACATGCAAAATTTATTTTGAATTAATTCATAATTAAATCTAAATAAACTTGCAAAAATCATAATAAATCCATACATGCATAAACAATTCTGAAATTTTTTATATGAGTCTCTATATGCAAGAACCTAACTCTGATTCCATTGAAGGAATTTACGGACGAGCGGAAGCGCGATATAACAATTATTCCGTAAAAACCATAAATCGTGCATATAGAAAAGCATATAAAAATTCTAAAAGTGCGAGGGGTTATGATCATACCTTAAACATTCGAAGCTTTTCAAATATGGTGTTCGCAAGCAGTTGCTCCTCAGAGTGTGAAGCACTCTACCGGTATCCACCAAAAATTGTTCTTCGACGAAGCTTTTTATAAAATCTTGATTTTATAAAAATGGAGATTTAAGAAAATGAAAGAGAGAGAGGAAGAAGATGAAGATGGTGGCTACTAGGTTTTTCACAAAAACCAAAGTATATTTTAGAATGAGCCATCTCATTCTATTTATAGTCTCACTTTAGGGTTTTTAATATTATCTTAATAATATTTCTTAACCCCACATTTTATCTTATAAAATGCTCTAATAATAATTAAAACTATTTTAATAATTATTTCATTTTCTAAACTATTTAGAAAATAATTCTCTCTCTCATAATTTAAAACTTTTCATCAAAGAAAATATTCTTTTATGGTGTGACCCTGTAGGTTCAAAATTAAGCCGGTAGTAGAAATAAATAATAATAAACATTTTATTTATTATTTATATGAATTCTAATAATTCATTAAATATAATTAACTAATTAATTTTATTTATTCTACATCGTGAGTGATGCTTCTCAACATATCGCGACTATCCGGATAATATGAATTCACTGCTTAGAATACCAAGAACCTGTCAGTGACTAGTTACCGTACAATCGATTCCTTCTACCCTACAATATCCCGATTAAATACAAGGCATGGATCTCGTGTCAAGCCTATCAAATTTAATCATATGATTCCTTATTCATAATGCAAAGCTCATATTAATGCAAATTAGAAACGTCTTTCTAATTTCATTCACTCTGGCCAGAGATTCCAGAACTTGCATACTAAGAATAACATAGGATATTCACTTCCTTACTGGAAGGGGTAGATCCTTTATTGACCGTTAACTATCTCCATACACAAAACCCTATGCCCAGAATAGACCTAATGGATGTCCTTGAGACTAAGGACTAAACCAAAGCACAGTTCATTATATACAAGATTACTCTAATGATCTCAAGTCTAAGGACACTTGTACTACTATCACCCAGTGAACAACTATAGACACGTGAGTAAACTCCATTAGTTGTTCAACTTATCGAGTCATGTTCAGTGAACTTATTCCCTAATAAGCACCTACATACTAGCTATAGTGTCACCACACAAATGCCTATGAGAACAGACATCCTCCTGAAAGGAGCAAGCATAGTATGTACCAATCTTTGCGGATTCACTAACTTCCAATTAGTTATCCTATGATCAGGAACTGTTTAAGTCTAGAGTTATCATCTTCTAGATCTCACTATTATAATCTCATTATAATTCTAGAAGCTTTACTCTAAACTATGGAACATCTTATTTAAAACACTTTAAATAGATAAAGCCCGTAATAAAAACAAATAAGTCTTTTATTAATATCAATGAAATCAAATAAGAGTACAAGAAAGATCTTCCTAAATCATCATACATGATTGGATTTTAGGACAAACTCTTTCAAAGACTGCTTAGAGAAGCTCATCCAGAAATTGTAATTCAATATGAAAACTCAGAAGAGAAGCAAGCCTGGCTAGCTTAGGAGTTACTTGATGAGATTGAAGAAGAAGAGAAAGAGGAAAGGGAACTTGAGGAACTCCCTAAACCCAAAAAGAGAAAAGGTGGAATTAAGCATAGGGCAAAGAAAAACCCAAGGCTAAAGCAAAGAGCCAAGAGACCTGTTTCTCTACAAACGGAATCAAGAGAAAGAGAAAGCACACCACCTCCAGTTCAAATCCCTAAAGAGGTGATCAACCCAACTGTGAACTTCCATGGAGAGCCAACAATTCCAAAGGAGGAACTTGTGGACTTTGACAAAATTGAAGTGCCTAAATTTCTATTGGAAACCAAGCCAAAGAAAAAGGTTTCAAGGAAGCAAACTCCAAAGGCTCCTATCCTTGTGTCTAGAGTACCCCCAATTGTCAAACAATCAACTGTTGAGAACAAGGATGACTTCATCTATCAGGCAAAAATTGAAGAATACTCTGGCATCAATCTATTCCTAGATGAAGTGTCAGAAGTAAGGGGAATTGATAAATACAACCAATTGCCTGAGAGATTGGTGTTTGTCTACAAGAGAGGAAAGCAAAGGACATGGCCTCTTAAAAAGGTACTTGGAGAAAATTATCACACTTTAACCAAAGTATTCTCTAGCATCAAGAGAAATACAAGGTTCTCCCAAGTAGCCAGAAGTGAAATAATAAAGAGGATTGAACGGATAAGAGCAGAATGGAATTCTCCATCAAGTCTACCAAGGAAATTGAAGATCCCATATAATGGAGAGAATATTCACAGTCAGCCATTTTGGATGATGGAATTCAGGGATGAAGATGGATGCAGGAGATTCTTCGGGATGGAAGACCAACTGTCTAAGGCTAGCACTCAATACCTTAGATGGTTGCAATTAAAGCTTAATCCAAAAATTGCTGAAGAAGATGCCTTCTATAGGCAACTCCAAGTGCAGATAGAATTAAATTCTGCCAAGGAAGGAAAGACAAGGGTGTTGCCAACCATAAAAAAGAAAACAGAATTGATCTGCTCAGTCTAGAGGAGCTACCTTTCTCTGTAAATCTCTCAACCTTTCTGTATTCATTTTTGTAGCTTAATACAATTATGCATCTATCAATAAATCTGTTTAGGGGAATGTTTTTGTTATCATCAAGTCCCTGAATTTATGGATTTATAACTATCAAACATAAATTGGGGGAGATTGTTAGGAATATGTTGTACTTGATGATAACTTTACATTTATGCACAAATTGTATAAGTATAAGTTTTGTAACTGTCAACGAATGAGGCATTATAACTCTATCCGTTGACAGGAAGCTCATCAACGGATGAGGTACTGTAGCATACTGTAGTATCTCTATCTATTAGTTGATAGTGTTTTTCTATGAGTCATGTTGACTATAAGTGGATATTCATAATAGGATAGCCAATTGTAAATATGCTATGCTATGTAATTCTGTCTAAGTAAAAGTATGTCAACGGATGATTACAGGATACTATCAACGGATACAGCCCAAGCTTCAACGGATGACTTTGTATACCATCAACAGATGATCAACTCATTGTCAACGGATGATTGGTTACACTGTCAACGGATGATCAAGTCAACCTCAACGGATGCTACCTGGGGATTAGCAGTTGATTGAGACAGGTTGATCTGACAGATCACATGGGTTGATAGTAGGTACTAAAGCAGTATGGAAGCCATACCTTGGAAACACAGAAGAAAGAAGCTTTCCAGTTACACAAGGGATTTGAGAAAGGTATAAGGAATTGATCTGTTCACAAGGACAACCTTTCAGCTACATTTGTACATGGAGTGGTGTAGCAAGTCAAACAAGAATTAGATTAGTATTATCTTATTCATGTTAGTACTTGTAAACTTGGGACATATAACCAAGTGTAGCAACTCTTTGGTAGACAAGAAAACTGTTTTGTAAGTTCATTTGCTTAGGTTTCTTGAATATCCTTATAAGCAAAGAGTTGTAAAAATAGCAGCTGTGTACATTTTGTATCACAGAGTTTTCTTCAAATAAACACATCAGGTGGTACATTTAACCACCTGATTTTTTATATGCTTGTGCTTATTTGTCATATAGTAATTATCTTTTTATAAGTTTCTGTGGTTTTTATCAGAAATTTATAAACTATCAAGAATTGTATTCAACCCCCCTTCTACAATTATACTAAGTAATACAAGTGTGTAATCTGGGAATAACAAGACGCAGAAGAAAATTTAATTAATGTTGTTACTTGCTAAAAAGAAAAAGAAAACATTGTATTGCAGTTGGTCCAAGAGGCAGAGGGGTAGATGAGGGTGTGCAAAGAGCCCAACTGCAGCGGGGCCCCAATCTACAAGAGTCCCTAAATATTACAAGCCCGTTATATATGTGTAGAATAGGGTTAAATGACATTTTGGTCACTCAACTCACTACAAAGTTGCAATTGGGTCATCGCACTCAAAAAGCTTTCAATCAGGTCACATAGCACTTAAAAGCTTTCAATCGAATCACTAAACAGGAAAAAAAAATCACGACCGTTAACTCATGTTGACTTTAGACGGAATCCGTTAAATCATCCTCCAACTCAGCCTCCAACTCATCCTCCAACTCAGCCTAATTCATTCATTCAAATTTTTTCAAAATCAAAAAGAAAATTTCCAAAATAAGAATTTAAAAATCAAAACCTCTCTCTCTCCCGACACCTTTGTCTTCTCTGCCATCTCTCCCTCTCTCTCACCACCTTCACCTCCACTATTTCCGACGAGCCGCCGACACAAAGTATAATTTCGTAATCTTCCACTGCTTTGACCTCCACATGGGCACCATTATAATCCCTCATTTTAAACATAACTTGCATAGCCCCAAGATTCATTTTATCAATGACAACATGAAAAACGTGCTGACTAGGATCTTTAGCATTTTTCACAGCCGAATTCACCACCACCGAAGCTGCAATTACATTATCAGAGAAAATAGCATAGTGATATAGGTCCGGATCTTCAAGCACGAGCGGAGGTTGCTTCCCTTCATCAGATTACTTATCTGGATTGCAATCCTCTCTTCCATTAGCCTCATCGTGACACAATGCAAGCTTTTGGGGATGGATTTGGCAGCAATCAAACTCGAAAAAGCTCCTTGCTTCGTAGCCTTAGTCAACTGCTCATTCTGCGCAAAAATCGCATCTTTCAACTTCTGAATCTTGAGTTGATTATCAAAAGACGCTTTAGCCTCGGTAATGACTTGTCTCGTAACCTTAATCCGTTCTTTAACATCCTTCTCAAACTGCCTCAACAGCGATTCATTAATCGAACTAGAATCGGAGTTATGTAGTGCTTGGTAAGCAGGTTTAGAAAGGAGATCAGTATAATTACGAGATAGATGAGAAAAAATTACCTCCACTCTGCCTATAGCACAACTAATACCAACCCATCCACACTCATACCAGCCACACCTCAACATACACTCGCACACTGATGTTACTGGCCCTGCACCAAAACCACATAAAGACTCACACCAGGCGTTCCTAGACACAACTAGTAAACTCTCACTCTCAACTAGTAAAATATTTTTCGGTAGTCGCCCTCCTCCCGACTGTTACACGGCGTCGCATCCACTACCACGCCAAACCCAAACACACGTATCTATATATATATGTATATGAGGGAGGAGAAAGAAAATGAAGGGGAAAACGAGAGAGATGGAAGAGATATAGAGGGATGTTAATTGGGAGAGAGAGATGGAAAGGATTTGAGAAAATAAGAAACAAGACCGAGTTCTACCGATTGAAATTGGGGGTGGTAGTGGTACTGCTAATTTAGGGATTGAAGATGGAGGGGTATTTTGGTAAAATCGTGGGTTAATGATGGAGGGGTATTTGGTAATTATTTGTAAAAAATTGGGGGTTTTATTTGTAAAATCGTGGGTTATTGGTAAAATTGGAGATGTACAGCCATGTCAGCCGCCCAGTCATCTTTCCATCCAAAATTTAACGGAACCAACGATAAGTGATCTGAATGAAAGTTTCAAAGAGTGTAGTTATTTGACTGAAATCTTTTTCAGTTCGATGACCCACTTGCAACTTAGGGGTCAGTTGAGTGACCAAAATGCCTATTAACCCGTGTAGAATATGAACATTTGATTGATGATTTTGCTTCAAAAATCATTCGTAGAATAACATTTTTTAAATAATTAGTATTATTAGATTATACTTGTATTAAAAAAATAATTGTTTGTTTAAATAAAATATTGGCTTTTGATTTCTTTTTGTGTGCTTCAATCTTAAAAGCTCTTTGTGTTGGAGTTCTGACAATCCTAAAAACTCTTTGTGTATTTGAAGTTATGATAATTTTTTGCTATATAAAAGACCCAAATTTTAAATTTAACACAAAACCTCTAAAAAACATTGATACGGGTCTGCCAAGACCAAGAGGTTGGTTGGACATGATACATATATCATGTCCTCTCGGGGGGTTGTCACATGCCAACAACCGGGGGTGGGTTGGTTTCGGAGGGACTTGTATCATATGTGTGCAACTTTAGAGGGCCTCTTTTGACTATTGGGCTTACCCCAATATCAATATGGGCCTCTTTTTGCCCAAAAGCCCATTGGGGTAGCCTGTGTATTACCAACAGAAAACACACCCAGAAGATTAAAACAAAAAGTTAACCTATTTGATCATTCTTCTTGCTTGGCCCATTCTCTCTGTGTTTCTCACTTCCCAAATACTGGCGGGTCATACTTTCTTCTTCATTATCATCAGTTCATCACTGTATTTATGTATATATATGCAGATGAATATTGAATTTCTGTATGTATATGCGTGTGTTTGTATTGCAGACGAGGTTTAGCAGCTGTACGTGATCTTAGGAAAGGGGAATTGATTCTTAGAGTTCCAAAAGAGGCATTATTTACAACTCAAAGTGTTGTGTTGCAAGATCACAACTTTACTGTAGATCTTCAAAAATATCAAACCCTCTCTTCTACTCAGGTTCTTGTGCCATTTTTACTTCATTTTGTATTGTATGCTTGCTGTTAAGGATATTCTATGTGTGATGTCCAGGAGAAACAATACTTTGCTCATATGTTATCTATACTCCATACCTTGTTCATTCTACACTACACTCCATACCTTACCCACTTCACATTCTATCCTAGTAGTTTGTAATATATATAAGCATGTAATGTCATTGTAATAATCATCCAAGTAATATACAATGTAGCCTTTGAGCTTACTCTCGTTTGTAGTATAGTTATATTATTATCTATCTACATATATATTATTAGAGTTTTTATCATGGTATCAAAGCCATAAGGGAGTTTCAAGGCTTAACAACCTTCCCTTCGATCCTATCTTAATTTTCGCATTCTAGTCCCAGAAATTTTTCTGTAGTCCCAGAAAATTTCTGCATCTTATATAATTTTTCGGTTTGTCATGTTTTAATAAATTGCTTCGGCAAAAGTGTGTTTTCCATCCATTCCAAAAAAAATCTTGAGCAAGGTTACAATCGGTCTCATCAGCAAATTCAACAACCCAACAGCAGTAGTAAATCTCAATCCACATCTTTATTTGGAGTGGCCACTTACTACATGTCTATAGCTGGTATTCGGCATGTAGATAACTGGGGTGACACTTACGAAATATCTATAGATAGTTTCCGGCATGTAGGTAGCTATACTTAGCTTCAATTCAAGCGCATTAATTTGTTTAGCCAAGAGCCAAGAGCCAAAAGAGCCAAGAGCCAAAAGAGCCAAGAGCCGGAGCAAACAAAAACAAGTCGCAAAAATTCAAGCCAAAGAGCTTCACATCATTTAACGTACGCTGCAACTTGCTGTTTGAATTATATCGTCAAGTTGAATGTTTCCGATTCTATCCAACATACAACTTGAGGGAGGATGTTAAGGATATTCTATGTGTGATGTCCAGGATGTTGGTAATCAAAAGTTGATAAATTAAAATGGTCTTGAGCTTTACTTAAACACTCAATCAATTAAAACACTGAATGTATGTATAACAAACGCGGAAAGGAGATAAACTAATACAAGCCTTCTTCTCATTTAATAAACTGATTATAAGTAGATATATATAGAACAGAAACAACGTGATAACTAAAACCTACATTATCTCCACTACTTTAATGGACTTCAACTAAGTCCACTAAGCCCACTACATCTCCTAATTAATCTCAACTACACACGACTTATTTTTGTTGCTACTACATGCTAATATTAACAACAACAATAAATCATTTTCTTCTCAAAACACATAAAACAAATACTTAACTAAATGAAACAAATAATTACTAACTAAATTTAAGATTATTCCAACAATCACCCCCATAATCTTAAATTTACGAAGCACTTCTCTTCATCTCTTTGTTGATACATAATTTTTTTTATCAAACATTTGTCTTCTTCATTTGTGTGATGCACTTCTCATCACCTAGCATATTGTTTGTTGATGAACTTTTCACCAACATATACTTTGGATATAGAGCACTTCTCTCTAAGTTTTTCTTCGATTGATGCACTTCTCATCAACATATCTTTGATTTTTGGAGCACTTCTCTCCATGGTGCACTTCTTACCCGCATCTTTTACATGGCTTCTTGACCCGCATCTTTTACATGGCTGCTTGTGCCATTGTTCCTTTCTCATCATTTTGAATCTTCATTATCTTGCCATAATCAAGCCCTCACAAGCCCTTTGATCATTTGGCTCTGATACCAAGTGTTGGTAATCAAAAGTTGATAAATTAAAATGGGCTTGAGCTTTACTTAAACACTCAATCAATTAAGACACTGAATGTATGTATAACAAACGCGGAAAGGAGATAAGCTAATACAAGCCTTCTTCTCATTTAATAAACTGATTATAAGTAGATATATATAGAACAGAAACAACGTGATAACTAAAACCTACATTATCTCCACTACTTTAATGGACTTCAACTAAGTCCACTAAGCCCACTACATCTCCTAATTAATCTCAACTACACACGACTTATTTTTGTTGCTATTACATGTTAATATTAACAGCAACAATAAATCATTTTTTTTTCAAAACACATAAAACAAATACTTAACTAAATGAAACAAATAATTAATAACTAAATTTAATATTATTCCAACACAGGAGAAGCAATACTTTGCTCATATGTTATCTATACTCCATACCTTGCTCATTCTACACTACACTGAAAGCCTTGTTATTTTGATGATAATATTGTTACATATATTTTGGCAATGATATTTATGCTACTAACATGCTTTGATTTGATGATAATATTGTTACATATGTTTTGGAATGAAATGTGTACTGTTATCATGCTGTTAGTAAGTTTTGCAGGGAATTAACTTGTATTCAGCAAGCTGTATGGTCTTTTAGCAAGCCGTTTCTGGGCAAAATTCATTCCCAGAAAAACAGGAACAAAGAAATATTTATGAACTGATTATATGATTAATATATAAGGATTCTCTGCATATATAAAGTATGTTTAATGTATTTAGAGCTCATTTTCAAACCGATTTTTTCAACAAAAGACTTTTTTCTTAAAGGTATGAGTTGATTTTCAAAACAAAGACTTTCTTTCCAACAACTCCAAGACTTTTGTTAAATGTAGGTGATGATTTTCAACACATAGATTTTTCTCACCAACTGATAATACTCCTTCAGATATGGGAGCCTATGTTTGTTTAAAGCAAAATCATTTCAAACATCTATTTTGTGGAATATACCTATAATAATATTTTGTAGAGAAATTTCAGGAAGCTGTTTTCAAACTGCCAAGCTTTCTATATATATGTGTTCTTGATTTCAAACGGTACTACACCAAGAGAAACACAACAACTCAGTTGTTTACTTTGCAAAATCCATAAACAACATTCTTGAGCTCTAGATATATTATACATGTTTTATATATATAAAGAGTCTATATTGGAGTTGTAATCTCTTTTATTCAATTTGTATTGTTCAAGTTGTACTTAGTTGTTGATTAAGTGGCTTAGGGAAACATGGGTTTGGTGAACTAGAAGCTAGAGAAGTTTGTACTAAGGGAATAGTATAGTACTTAGAGAGCAAGTTCAGAAACGGGGTTTCAGCAAGCCATTTTGATAGAGTATATATTTATATGTATTTTATAGGATTTTATTCCCATATTTATAGTGTTTTGTGAATATTATATGTTATTAATTAGTGTTGAATGTGTTTATGACAGGAAATGAAGAATTGCCAAAGTTGGATGGAATTTAGCATTATTTGATGTTTAGATGATGGATTCTAGCTCAAGGGTGCAAGAAATTGAAGTTGCAAGCAAATCGGGATGAAAAGTGGTAAAACCATGAAAGCCAACAGAACCATTTAGGCGCAGGAGCACTCCAAACAGCTCAAAAAGGGGTCAAGAACAGAATGGATGCGGCGCTCTAGCGTTGTGCACGGCGCAGCAGCGTTTCGAGGCAGACTTGACACGGCGCAGCAGCGCTAGGGGCGGCGCAGCAGCGCCCGCGCGTCAGAAAATTTTTCAGTACTTATTTATTTTTTTAGACTTCTATTTTAACTTGGAAACTGCCATCTTCTAATCCTACTCTAAATTGGCGATTACTTGGAACCCAATACATATAGAGGCTATATAAACACATCTAGGGGAACAATTTTAGGATCTGGAATCTCGTATTATATTTTAGAACAATTGAGTTTGTAAGAAAAATCTAGAGTTTTTATTCTTCTCTTTCATTGGAAGCAAGTTCAAGCTTGGTTTATTTGTTCTTCATTAATATAAAGTCAAGGTATTCTTTAGCTCATCTTAATTATTAAATATATGTTTCATATGGCTTCTTTAATCGATTTTGTTAGTTTAATCTTAATATGAGTGAGTAGTTTACTTCTAGGGTAAAAAGGGGAGCCATGTTTGCACCATGATTAGGTCTTAATTTGATTAGTAGTTAATGGGTGAAGAGTAATTCTAATTGATATGTTTTAATACTTAATTTGTGTAATTGGCCAATATCACGAATTAACTAAATGCAAATAGGAGTAACAGATCGAGAGATTTTACTCACTAGAGGCACACATACGATTAGCAGAATTGAATTTGAGTGCGAGAGCATCATTGGATTTCTGAAAGTGTTAATGCTTGAGAGAGATTAACCATTACTTTAATTATTTGACCCATTGAACTGCTATACTTTCGTGATTATTTGGTGTAAGCATGGTGAACCTGAATTGCCCTAGACCTTTAGTTAATTGATTTAAAACATATTTAATTCACGTTATTAGTTAATAAAAATCTTCAAACACTCGATTTTCTCTAGGAACAATTTATAATAATTAGATTGAAATTCTTGAAACTTGTCTCCTTGAGGATACAACCCATTTGCCATTATTGTGCTAGCAATAGACACCGTGCGCTTGCGGATAGATATAATTTGACACATCAAGTTTTTGGCGCCGCTGCCGGGGAGACGCCTAGTTTCTATAGATTTTAGTTTAATTGTTTAGATTGTTTTCCTTGTCTCTTTGGAACTTCTGTTCCAACACCGATTTTACTGCCTTTCCTTGTTTAGTTGTTGATGCCCAGGACCAGGTCTCAAACGAATAAAGATACAACTCCTCCTAGTCCAGATTTTGAAATTACTTGTCAATAATACATAGATCAACAAAGGAAAGAAAAGCAGAAGCAGCAACAGATTTGTGATTCAAAGATCAAAATGGCAGACCTTCCTATCAAATCTTTGAAGAACTACTCACAGCCCTCTCCGAGAGGTGTGCCTATAGGCCTTGCTATGCCAGCTATTCAAGCAACAAACTTTGAGATCAAACCTGCATTGCTTACTATGATCCAACATAATCAGTTTGATGGTCTTCCCTCTGAAGACCCTACACTTCATCTGCAAAGGTTTCAACAACTCTGTTCTACAATTAAACATCAGGGAGTCACTGCGGACCAGTTGAAAGTCATGTTGTTCGGATTTTCTCTTCGTGACAAAGCTAAAAAATGGTTGAATGGTATCGACTTAACCGGGTGGGATGCGATTGCTCAAGCCTTCTTAACTGAGTTTTTCCCTCCCAACAGAACTGATGAATTGATCGACAAGATGACGGGTTTTAAACAAGAGTATGGAGAGTCTATTAGAGATGCATGGGAAAGATTCAAGGATCTTCAACGTGCCTGCCCTCACCATGGTCTTGAGAAGTGGTTTCTGCTCAAACGCTTCTACAATGGTCTTGACCCCGATACAAAAGGTACAGTTGATAATGCTCCAGGTGGTGTATTTTTAGATAAAGGAGTTGATGATGCATATACTTTTCTTGCAAATTTGGCTGCCAATCACTACAATAACCCGAGAGCGCCCAAGAAGGGGGGAAAACTTGAAGTGGATGCTTATTCCCTTTTATCAACTCAACTCGCTGCATTAACTCAGGAGATACATTCATTAAAGACATCTCGGTCCTCTACTCCTCCTATGAGTATTAATGCATTGTCGTCCATGGCTCCTATGAATACTCCTGTTTGTGAAGTCTGTGGCATCCAAGGCCACTTTAGTAATGATTGCGCACACAATGTTCAATATTCACAAAACTTTCAGATGGAGCAAGCAAATGTTTTTCAACAGCGGCCACAGTACAATCCGTACTCCAACACTTACAATCCTGGTTGGAGATATCATCCGAATTTCTCATATAGGAACAACAATGCTCAGAATCTTCATGTTCCTTACCAGTAGCAACAGTATCAACAATCATATCCTCAAGAACAGCAATATAGGCCTTCCCAAGGACCTATGAATCCTCCTGGCTTCCAGAAGCCCTCTCAAAACTATGCTCCTCAAGCAAATCAAGCTGCACAACCTGACCAGACAGGTGATATGATGAAGATATTGCTACAAATGCAAAAGAGCCAGGAAGATAACATGAAAGAGATCAAAGAATTGAGGACTCATAACAAGATGATGGAAACTCAGATTGCACAATTGGCTAGTTCTTCCACTACAAGGCAACCTGGCTATCTACCAGCACAACCAACTCAGCCCAAGGAGAATGTGAATGCCATTACTCTTAGGAGTGGCCACATATATGATAGTCCTCCGATGCCTACTAATGATGTTACTGTTGAGAAAGAGAAAGAGAATTCTGAAGATGACAAGGTAGAAAAAGCTGTTGATCTAACAAAAGAAGGTGGAACTGACGGAAGCAAGAACAAAGACAACGAGAAGATTGAGGCTGCTCCTCCACCATTTGTGCCCAAGCTACCATTTCCTAGCAGGATGAACAAAACTAAGGCGGATCAGCAATTTGGTAAGTTTATGACGCTTGTCAAGAATCTCGAGGTAACAGTTCATTTCACTGATTTAATTTCTCAAGTTCCATCATATGCAAAGTTTCTAAAGGATATCCTCGCTAAGAAAAGATCTTTTGGTGAAGTGGAGACAGTAGCTTTTACTGAAGAATGTAGTGTTGTTTTGCAAAATAAGTCTCCACCTAAACTTAAAGATCCCGGAAGTTTTTCAATCCCATGTCATTTAGGTGCATTATTCATCGACAAAGCTTTATGTGATTTAGGTGCTAGTGTCTCTGTCATGCCTCTCTCGATTTTTCAAAAATTAAACATGGGAGAACTGAAATGTACACAAATGACTTTGTAAATGGCCGACCGTTCTATAAAATATCCCCTTGGTGTCCTAGAAGATGTGCCTGTTAGGGTTGGAAAATTCTATTTTCCTGTGGACTTTATGGTATTAGACATGGAAGAGGATAGTCAGATACCCATCATTTTAGGTAGACCATTTCTTTGTACTGCAGGTGCTGTTATTGATGTTAAAAATGGGAGTCTTACAATGAGTGTTGGTGATGATAAAATTACTTTTACTCTAACCTCTGCTCTTAAGTCCCCTTTGCTTGAGAATACTTGTTGCAGGATTGATATCATAGATGAAATTGTCCATGACGACCTACCTCAGATTCTATTGAAAGATCCATTGGAAGCAGTGCTCATGCTTGAAGCTTCAGAAGGAGAAGGACATGTCGCAACGGACTCCCTGATTTTAGAGTTGGATGGTAAAGTAGATTCAAGCCAAAGTTGTGAGGTAACCAACACTATCACTTCTTGTGTTAAGCCTCAGGTAAAGAAACTAGAGTTAAAGCCTTTGCCATCTAATCTTAAGTACATGTTTCTTGATGATGATGAGTCTTGTCCAGTGATTGTTAGTTCTAATCTCGATGATAGTGAAATTTCTAAGCTTCTTACTGTTTTGCGAATGCATAGAAAAGCTATTGGGTACAGTATTGATGATCTTAAAGGGATTAGCCCAGACTTTTACATGCATAGAATTCATCGAGATGAGGATCATAAGCCTTACATACAGGGACAACGTCGGTTGAACCCTAACATGCAAGAAGTTGTTAAAAAGGAAGTTTTAAAGTTGCTTGACGCGGGCATCATTTACCCAATTTCTGATTCAAAATGGGTAAGCCCAGTTCAGGTGGTCCCTAAGAAGGGAGGAACAACAGTAATCAAGAATGACAAAAATGAATTAATTCCCACTAGGATTGTCACTGATTGGCGAATGTGTATTGATTAACGTAGGTTAAACACTGCCACTAAAAAAGACCATTACCCTCTCCCATTCATAGATCAGATGCTTGAAAGACTTGCGAAACATAAGTTCTTTTGCTATTTAGATGGATATTCAGGGTTCTTTCAGATCCCTATACATCCTGATGACCAAGAAAAGACTACATTTACTTGCCCATATGGTACTTTTGCATATCGTAGGGTGTCTTTTGGTTTGTGCAATGCCCCTGCTACTTTTCAGCGTTGCATGACAGCCATATTTTCTGATTTCATAGAGTCAATTATGGAAGTATTTATGGATGATTCCAGTGTTTATGGGTCTGATTTTGATGTATGTCTGCATAATCTTTCAAAAGTGCTTAAGCGTTGTGAAGAGGTCAATTTGGTTTTAAATTGGGAAAAGTGCCACTTCATGGCCAATGAAGGAGTAGTACTTGGTCATCTTGTTTCTGAGCGTGGCATCCAGGTTGACAAAGCAAAAATTGAGGTGATTGAGAAACTTCCTCTTCCTGTTAATGTCAAGGGAGTGAGGAGTTTCTTAGGGCATACAGGGTTTTACCGACGTTTTGTAAAAAAAATTTCAAAAATTGCAAAACCCCTCACTTAATTGTTGCTTAAGGATGCCACCTTTGAGTTTACTAATGCTTGTTTGGAGTCTTTTGACAGGATCAAAGAAACTTTGATAAGTGCACCAATCATACAACCTCCAGATTGGAACCTTCCATTTGAAATCATGTGTGACGCAAGTGATTATGCTGTAGGAACGGTTCTCAGTCAAAGGAAAGCTAAGGTATTGCATGCCATCTACTACGAATGTAAAACCTTGGATGAAGCTCAGGTCAATTATGCTACTACTGAGAAGGGGCTTCTAGCTGTGATCTATGCTCTTGACAAGTTCCGAGCCTATCTCATTGGCTCCAAAGTAATTGTTCACACAGATCATTCAGCACTGAAATATCTGTTGGCGAAGAAGGAAGCAAAACCAAGGCTTATTCGATGGATTCTGTTACTCCAAGAATTTGAGCTGGAAATCAAAGACAAGAAAGGTGCTGAGAATGTGGTTGCAGATTATCTCTCACGGTTGCGCTTCCAATCAGATATCACATCAGACACTCCCATCGATGATTCTTTTCCGTATGATCATCTGTTTTCGGTTGTTACTAAAACTCCATGGTATGCAGATCTTGCAAATTTCTGTGTTAGCGGATCTCACCCTCCAGATTTGACTTATCAACAACGAAAGAGGTTTTATCACGATGCTAAACAATACTTTTGGGATGACCCTTTCTTGTATCGCAAGTGTGCTGATGGAATCTTCCGTAAATGTGTTCCTGAGTTTGAAGTAAACGACATTCTCAAGCATTGTCATTCTCTTGCATGTGGAGGTCACCATGGTCCTTCTAAAACCGCTGCTAAGGTACTTCAATCCGGTTTCTTTTGGCCTTCTCTATTTAAGGATGATCGTGCTTTCTGTTTGGCTTGTGATGCATGTCAAAGAACGGGTAATATTTCTAAACGCCATGAGATGCCTCAAACCGGTATTCTTGAGGTCGATATATTTGATGTATGGGGTGTTGATTTTATGGGATCTTTCCCAACTTCTTGTGGGATGAAATACATCTTGGTTGCAGTTGACTATGTGTCCAAGTGGGTTGAAGCTATTGGATCGTCAACCAATGATTCAAAGGTAGTTATGAAATGTTGGTCCCTTTGGATCATAGTGAATTGCGTTTAACCCGTTTATGATTACAAAGGGGGTTTAGAAGATTTACCTTAATCGCTACGGCGCAAGCGATTCAAATCCACGATCTTCTATTGTATTCCCTCACTCCCTTGAACGAAGTGTGGACTTCGATCCTCCAAGGATTGGCCTCCAAGATCTAGAATTCAGAACTATGAACAATAATGATTCTTGAAGTCTTAATGAGTATTTATAGGCTACAATAGGGATCAAGGACAATTGGGTTATGCCTCCCAATAACATTCTGGGCCTGGCCCAATGTTATTAAATATTAATTCACTCCACTAAAGAATTAATATTTGCACTACCTAGCCCAATACCGTAAATTATTTAATCAATTAAATCGGCTCCTTTATTATTTGCTTATTAAATTTCCCATGTTTAAACTAACGCATGCCCATTAATTAAATAAATTACTGATAATTCATTTAATTAATATCTTTTATCCTTGATTATCCACTCAACCTTTATTTAATTATGTCGGAATAAGTCCACCTGCAGGGTTTGACATAATTAAATCTTTTTTGAGCTTTCAAGGGGACATCATTAACCCGAATATTATCAGGACATGGATTCCTTCTACAAATAATATCCACCATGTATATAATTCCATCACCCAAAATATAATGATATAATTCAATAGAATTATTTCATATATAAATCAAAGCATGTAAATAATATACACGTGTCAATTAATTATATCCGGATTAAGAACCTAAGCATTAACAATAACATAGAATCTTAGTTCACCTTCTTAATCAGTTTAAGGGAACAATTCTAAATTTGATCCTGTTCAATATACACAAAGTATACTAGTATTATTTATTAGTCAATATAAACTAATCTAAATAATACTACAGCCATACCAGTGGATTGTCCAACACCACCTCTGCTGTGAACCTTATTATATTATATTATATAAACCGTATTTAACAATCTAATATTCTGTATCCCATTTGATACTAGATTGTCCACAATATATAATATTAGACAACATGTAAACATTCAAATGATTCTCAATAAAACTGGCCAGAAATAAATGTATATACTTCAAATAAATATTTTCAGTATACCCCAACAATCTCCCGCTTATACTCAAAATATCCTAAGAGTATATCAGTGTTTATTTAATCCACTATTACTCACAAAACTACTTTATAACCAAACATCTGACTCCTATCTTTCTGGAAATCTGAATCGGTATACCCTATAGGAAACAAATCTGAGGCCTTATAAATTAACATATACTCCTTAGTCCTTCTCAGGTACTTGAGTATCTATTTTTTACTACTCTCTAATTTCCTGACCTGGGTTCGACTAATATCTACTAACTATGCCCACTGCAAAGCAGACATCATGCCTCGTACATAACATAACATACATTAAGCATCCACATGCCCAAGCATAGGGAACTGCTTTTACACTCTCTATCTCCTTAAGTGTCGACGGACACTGCTCCTTTGATAGAGCAACTCCTTTCTTGAAAGGTAAGAAACCCCTCTTGGAGTTCTGCATGTTAAAACGAGCCAATACCTCATCAATGAAAGGTTCCTGAGATAAAGCCAACATCCTTTTCTTGCGATCCCTTATCTCTTTGATCCCAAGAATGTATGCCGCTTCACTCCAATCCTTCATTTCTAATTGTTTGAACAACTATGATAACATCTTAACATTATTTACAATAAGCAAAATGTCATCTACATATAGTACTAGAAAAACCACTGCATTACCCTCACTTCTCTTATACACGCACGATTCGCTTGGACTTTGATCAAATCCATATGAATGGATTGCCTGATCAAAACGAATATTCCAGTCCCTAGAAGCTTGTTTAAGTCCATAAATAGACTTCTTAAGCTTACATACCAGATGCTCTTGGCCTTTCTTAATGAATCCTTTTGGTTGCTGCATATAGATGGTTTCCTCAAGACTTCCGTTAAGGAAAGCTGTCTTGACATCCATTTTCCAAATCTCATAATCGAGATGAGCTGCTATAGATAAAAGAATCCGGATTGACTTAAGCATAACAACCGGCGAAAAGGTTTCCTCATAATCGATCCTTTCTTTATGAGTATACCCTTTCGCAACAAGTCGTGCTTTCCAGGCTTTCACCTTTTATTCAGATCCTCTTTTCTTCTTGTAGATCCACCTACATCCAACGGGTTTTACACCTATGGGTGGTTCCATGAGCTCCCAAACTTGATTGGAATACATAGATTCCATCTCAGATTCCATTACCTTTTACCATAGATCTGCATCTTAATCTAGAATTGCCTCTTCGTATGTCCTGGGATCCTCATCATGTTCACTAGAGACCAAGTCCGAGGACTCTACCAAAAACATGAACCTATCAGGTTGTCGTACAACCCTCCCACTATGATGAGGCACTGGTGCGGTATTAGTGTCAAGTTGTGCATTTACTTACGGCTAATCTACTTGTACTATTGGCCCCTTAGTATTTTCTAATCCTCCCACTAATTCCTTTAAAACAATACTACTCATGGGTTTGTGGTTCATTATATAGTCTTCTTCTAAGAATCTAGCATTGGTGCTAACAACGACAATCTGATCCTTAGGACTATAAAATGAATACCCTTTCGTTCCCCTAGGATAGCCTACAAACAACCTTACTTCTATACGAGAACCCAACTTAGTCACGTTCTTGTTCAGCATATGTGCCTGACAACCCCAAATCTGAATATGCCTTAGGCTTGGTTTGTCACCAGTCCACAATTCTATCGGAGATTTAGTAACTGGCTTAGAAGGTACTATGTTCAGAAGGTAAGCCGATGTTTCTAAAGTATGTCCCTAAAACGATCTGGATAATTCTAAATAACTCATCATCGATCTAACACTCTCTTAAAGAAGTCTGGTTCCTTCTCTCTGCTACACCACCCTATTGGGGTGTTCCAGGTGCAGCTAACATGGATGTGATCCCATAATCTGATAAATAATCCCTGAATCCTCCAAGCATGTACCTAGAATAATCGTCAATAAAAGTGACAAAATATTCATAACTAGCTCTTGCTTGGATATTCACGGGTCCATATAAATCAGAATAAATCAATTCTAACTCTTCCTCGGCTCTTATTTAGTCATTTTAACTTCCAAGCATGATTCACAAACTGGAAATGGCTCCACTGCCAACGAGCCTAATGACCCATCTACTACCAGTCTTTGAATCCTCCTCAAGTTAATATGACCTAATCTTAAGTGCCAAAGATATGTTTGGTTCAATTCAATGGTTCCTTTCTTTTACTTGAGCTAGAAGATGTGTTATTCATTACCCTATGTTGCAATGATGGTTAAATAGGATTATTAAATACAGACTATCTTGTAACGTACCAGAACATATAATTCGTTTATTCATCATAATTGAAACATTATGATCCAAACAAACATTATAACCATCCAACTCAAGTTTAGAAACTGAAAACAAATTCCTTCTAAAAAAGAGTACATTAAGACAATTGTTTAAAACAAAAATCCTACTTAAACCAAAGTAACGACTCCCACTACAACTACTACCACTTTCGTAGCATCTCCCATGAACACATACATCTCATCATCTCTAAGTAGTCTGGTTAACTGGAACCTCTACATAGCGTTACAAACATGGTTAGTGGCTCCTTTATCTACACACCAAGTGCTCGTAGATATAGCCGCTATATATGTTCCTGTAACTAGAGAAAGAGACATACCAGTATCGTTTGTCTTCCTAGGAAGAGGACAATCCTGTTTCCAGTGACCTGACTGCATGCATCTGAAGCACTTGCCCTTAGGCTTTTTCACACCACCTTGAACTCCCACTGTATTATCAATCTTTCCAGCTTTCGGTGTCCGAGTCTTTTTCTTCTTCTTACCTTTCGGCTTATATGAAGAAACTTACTCAGCCACATTCACTTGAACATTCTGTTTAAAGAGTCCTTCAGCTGCTTGAAGTTCTGTCAGAAGTTCCGCGAGACTATACATCCTTTTGTTCATGGTGTAATTCAAGCGGAACTGCTCAAAACTTTTGGGCAAGCTCATAAGGATGATATCGATCTGGGTTTCCCCATCAATATCAGCACCAAGGATCTCCATCTCATTCAGATGCGACATCATCCTGAGAACATGATCCCTCACATGTGTTCCTTCAACCATCTGAGTGTTCATTAAAGCTTTCATCTCTACTTGCCTAGCAGCCCTATTCTGTTCTCCAAAAAGTTCCTTGAGATTATAGAGCATATCTGAAGCAGTGGGCATAGCCTGATGCTGATGCTGCAAAACACCCGACATTGCTGCCAGAATGTAACATCGCGACATCTCATCCGCCTTAACCCACCGCTTATAATACTCCTTCTCACTTTCAGGAGCATCTTCAGCAGGCTGATCTGGCTTGGGTTCATAAGTGCAAAACTTGTACTCCTCAGCAGTCAACACTATGTCCAAATTACGTTTCCATTCAATATAGTTTGGTCCGGTAAGTTTGTTATCCTTAAGTATGGTGAATAGTGGATTAAAGCCTATAATGTTCTTATCCTGAGAATCATACATGTAAACACATAATTAGAAGGTTGCATAAATCTTAAAACCTATTGGTTTCCTCTAACAATTAATTAAAATTAATGCACTAATATTTAAACACCATAAGTATCTGGTACGCCACGATGGGTGGTCATATATACCACTTAAAATCGTTTAAATATTACTTCGGTCCTACTACTAAATAATACGCCACGATGGGTGGTCATGTATATTATTTTTCATAGCTAAGTGTATACCATTATCAAATCTTAAATTAATAATAATAAAGACCGGGTGCCACCATTAAATATTTCAAATCAATAATCGATAATAGGATAATTTCCAGATCGGGGGGAGCATTGTCAAGAGGCATCACTTAAGACCCATTTCTAGACAGAATCATCCTTTCTCTCAAAATCGAAGATCTATATTTAATCATTGGTACCCTATAAATGAATCGAATTCTATGAAACTTGGTACGCCACGATGGGTGGCATGTATACCTTTCAATATTCGTAATTAATTTATTAATTGAATTCTATGAAACTTGGTACACCACGATGGGTGGCATGTATACCTTTCAATATTCGTAATTAATTTTGTCTCATTATTGAATTCTATGAAACTTGGTACGCCACGATGGGTGGCATGTATACCTTTCAATATTCGTAATTAATTTAGGAAGTTTGTTCTAGTAATATCCATAACACTACCCGACACCACAAATCATACGCCACGATGGATGGCATGTATGTAATTTATATTCGTCTCGGTGTTAAATTACATACAAACAATAATGGAGACCGTGAGATTTAATACCAAATCAATTCCCTCTCCTACTTAGTATTTTTATTAAAATTGAGGAATTTTATCTAGATGCATCGCCCTATGTTAATTCTTCGAGGTCCACATGTTACCAAAATAACAATACAAAGAACACATAACATAGTATAGCATACATCTCATGATTAAAGCATAAAAAATTAAATACTATGTCCATGTCGTCCTAATTATGTTAAACATTCAATTAACAAATAATTACACACATAATTAATCAACACACATAATTAATTAATTAAAGCAATAATCAAGCAAGTGGAAAATATGTAAAACATATTAAAATACATCCACTATTATGGCCCCCAAAACAATTTCTACAGCCCAACAGCAAAAACCAAGCCCAAAAGCAAAAAACAAGCCCAACGGCAACAGCCGCGCCGCTTGTCAGATTCTGGGAAGCGTGATACGCATTACATGGATGCGTGATCGGCGTAGAACCTGGACTGGGATACGCATCTCCAAGATGCGTGACTGGTGATGTGCATCTTGAAGATGCGTATCCCCTTTTCCTGACTTTTACGCGCGCGTCGCCATACCTGCTTCTCCTGTTTGTTTTCTGTTCGATTGTTCGACTTCTGTTCGACTACTGTTTCTTCTGCCTTCAACCAGCTACGCAGCGGAATAATTCTTGTCTCCGTTTTGATTTCCGATCGCACATAATTGTTACAAAATACCCGGATTTTTAAAAAATCCATCAAACAATTACATACAAAACAGATCTAATACAAAACTAAATATCACGATCAACCCTCGTGATTTACAACCACGATAAACCACGTGGAAACCAAAAACAAAAATTAACCACGATTAAACCACGTGGGATCCAAACACATAATTAAAATATACATGGCCATAATAGTGGATACTAAACAACCTGCAAAAGATTATTATCCAAGCACACCACTATACATACACAACCAATTTTAATTACGACATGGACGTCATCAAACACAAACACAAGTCCACTAAACCTCAGGCTCTAGATGCCAATTGTTGGTCCCTTTGGATCATAGTGAATTGCGTTTAACCCGTTTAATGATTACAAAGGGGGTTTAGAAGATTTACCTTAATCGCTACGGCGCAAGCGATTCAAATCCACGATCTTCTATTGTATTCCCTTACTCCCTTGAATGAAGTGTGGACTTCGATCCTCCAAGGATTGGCCTCCAAGATCTAGAATTCAGAACTATGAACAATAATGATTCTTGAAGGCTTAATGAGTATTTATAGGCTACAATAGGGATCAAGGACAATTGGGTTATGCCTCCCAATAACATTCTGGGTCTGGCCCAATGTTATTAAATATTAATTCACTTCACTAAAGAATTAATATTTGCACTACCTAGCCCAATACCGTAAATTATTTAATCAATTAAATCGGCTCCTTTATTATTTGCTTATTAAATTCCCCGTGTTTAAAATAACGCATGCCCATTAATTAAATAAATTACTGATAATTCATTTAATTAATATCTTTTATCCTTGATTATTCACTCAACCTTTATTTAATTATGTCGGAATAAATCCACCTGCAGGGTTTGACATAATTAAATCTTTTTTGAGCTTTCAAGGGGACATCATTAACCCGAATATTATCAGGACATGGATTCCTTCTATAAATAATATCCACCATGTATATAATTCCATCACCCAAAATATAATGATATAATTCAATAGAATTATTTCATATATAAATCAAAGCATGTAAATAATATACACGTGTCAATTAATTATATCCGGATTAAGAACCTAAGCATTAACAATAACATAGAATCTTAGTTCACCTTCTTAATCAGTTTAAGGGAACAATTCTAAATTTGATATTGTTCAATATACACAAAGTATACTAGTATTATTTATTAGTCAATATAAACTAATCTAAATAATACTACAGCCATACCAGTGGATTGTCCAACACCATCTGTGTTGTGAACCTTATTATATTATATAAACCGTATTTAACAATCTAATATTCTGTATCCCATTTGATACTAGATTGTCCACAATATATAATATTAGACAACATGTAAACATTCAAATGATTCTCAATAAAACTGGACAAAAATAAATGTATATACTTCAAATAAATATTTTTAGTATACCCCAACATGAAACTCTTCAAAAATATCATTTTCCCAAGTTTTGGAGTTCCACGAACGGTGATAAGTGATGGCGGTTCTCATTCTCACCATCGACATTTTGAAGCTTTATTGAAGAAGTATGGTGTTACTCACAAGGTTGGTCTTGCTTATCATCCTCAAACCAGTGGCCAAGTGGAGGTTTCAAATCGTCAAATAAAAAGCATTCTAGAGAAGGTGGTTACAAAATCTAGAAAAGATTGGTATTTGAAGTTAGATGATGCTTTGTGGGCCTATCAGACAGCATATAAGACCCCTATTGGAATCACTCCTTATCGGCTTGTCTATGGCAAGGCATGTCACTTGCCAGTAGAATTGGAACATCGTGCTTTTTGGGCTATAAAGGAGCTAAACATGGATTTAAAGGCTGCGGGGCAAGCAAGACTTCTTCAATTAAATGAATTAGATGAGCTTCGATTTGATGCTTATGATAATTCTCGAATTTACAAGGAGAGAATGAAGAAAATGCATGACAAAATGATCCAGCGAAGAGATTTTCAAGTTGGTGACAAGGTGTTGTTGTTTAATTGAAGACTTCGACTTTTTCCGGGGAAGCTCAAATCAAGATGGTCCGGACCTTTTACTGTCACTGGAGTTAAATTTCATGGTGCTATTGAGATCATGGGGTAGGGTGGAGCAAAATTCAAGGTAAACGGTCAACGCCTAAAATTATATGTGGATGGTGCATTTGTTGGAAAAATGGAGATAATTCGTCTCGACAACCCCCCCACGTACATCTAAATCGAGGATAGCAGTCATGCTATTGACGTTAAAGAAGCGCTCCGTGGGAGGCAACCCACGTTTGTATTTGTTTATTTTATTCTTCACTTGTTCAAAAAAAAGAAAAAAAATGATGAAAAAATTCGAAATGGGCAGAACAGTTCCAGCGCCAGAAGCAGCGCAGCTGCGCCATCTCGCACCTGTCGAAAAGTTTTCTTTCCCACCCCCATTCTAAATCCCTTAACCTAATTCTATTTCATTCCCTATTTCTTTTCCCCAATTCCTCTCTATATCTTCCTATTCTCCTAATCTATCTCTAAAGCCTATCTATACACACAAATCCTATCTATATTCCAAATCCTTAACTCTCCATTCAAGCATCAAGGATTCTCTAATTCAAGTTTGGGGGAGCTTCATACAAGGTTCACATCTCTAATTCGAGTGGGTAAGATTCTTCTCTCTTTATTTGATTACATCGAATTGAGCCTTGTCTTATGGATATTGTGTGTGAAGAGTTTGGTTTTTTTGTGTGTGAAAAGTTATTTGGGTTTTTGGGTCTTGTTGGTTATTCTTGCTAAGAGTTTGATTATGGCACGTAAAAGATCAAAGCTTATGGGTAATAGTAGTACTAATTAGGGGTGCCCATGGGTCGGGTAACCCGACCAAACCCGCCCTACCCGCCCGTTTTTTAGCCGACCCAACCCGATGATATTTAAACCGAAACATAACTGGGTTATAATTTTTTAAAACCGACTTAAATGGGTTGGGTCAGGGTTTTATAAAATTTGACCCAACCCAACCCAACCCGACAAATTACTAATGGGCTGGACTTCTATCTAGATTCTAGACAGTGGACTCAGACACTCAGTACTCGGTAGTCATACTTTACTAGTTTACTACTTTACTTATTTACTTATTATTACTTTACTAGTTTACTACTTCTAAAACCCTAAGCTAAGCGGCGGATCTGGGAAAAAAAGCGATCTTGAGAGATACTTGGCTGAGGAACCTATCAGCCCAATGACCCCCTCCTTTGATATCCTAGATTGGTGGAAGGATAATTCATGTAAGTATGAATTTTTATCTATGATGGCCAAAGATGTCCTTGCTATTCCTGTGTCTACGGTTGCTTCTGAATCAGCATTTAGCACTAGTGGCCGTATTCTAGACTCATTTCGGAGTTCTTTGAGTCCGAAGATGGTGGAGGCACTTGTATGCACTCAAAGTTGGTTGAAAGAAGGTTATGCGGGTGTCAAATCAAGAGTACATTTGGATGAAGCTGCATATTATAAATTTCTTGAAGAAGGTACATAATACATCTATGATCTATTAAATAAATTTGTCTGGTGAATATGTTTAGTTGTTTACTATAGTCTATACTCTCTAGTCTATAATTTATAGTAATATACTTTATTATTAAATTTTGTAGATGATGGAAAGAAGGCGAAGGACAGTGACACATCAAATGATAAGATTATCAACATCGGCGATGAGTGATTCAAATAGCTGCTCACTTTGATTTAAGTTGAATGTTATGAACTTCTAAATTTGTAATTCTGTTGATTTAATACTTATTCTATGTCCTGTGTCTTTTATTTGGATGTAATCTTATGATATGACTATGTCTTTTATTTGGATGTACTTAAGTGAACTACTGAACTACTGGAACTCTGGAAGTCTGGAAGTTGGAACTTTATTATTATTTTGTAGCTCAATTGCATTTTAAAATATTTTATTTTATGTTCAACCCGACCAACCCAACCCGACCCAAATTATTGTTAGTAAGGCTGGGTTATACAATAATTTTTTTTATAATGGGTTTAAATTTCGCAAACCCGAATTAAATGGGTTGGGTTACATAATTGCTTATAACCCGCCCAACCCGACCCGCGGGCACCCCTAGTACTAATCCCTCTACGGATGAGGATTCGACAATGGGTGATGTTAATGAGAAATTTGCAAGATGAGTTTGAAAGATTAATGTCGAAAGCCGTAATTAAAGAAAGGGGTTTCTCACCTACGGACCAAGATGGTGAGTTGCTAGCTATGGTTGAGGAGATGAATTGGGAGGGTGTTTGTGACGGGCCGGTTGCGGTTCCTTTGAGCGTTGTGAAAGAGTTTTATGCCAACGCAAAGATAGAGAAGAGTGGGTTGACAGTGGTTAGGGGTAAGACGGTAGATTACCGGCCGGCTGCTATTCGTCGCGCTGTGAGTCAGCCAATCAGACCTAGACAGGCAAACAAACATTGAGGGGCCTTGGTTATATTGTTGATGCTAAGGAAGGTGGTAATCCGCCACCGGTGCATAGAGTTCCTAGATAGGGTCCTTCTCATGGAGACATTGACAGAACGGAGTATAGGCACTTGGCAAGGCGCATTGATGCTATACACGACAACCACTACCGTTATGCTAGGGAAATGGCACAGGCTCTAGGTGTTGCCTTTCAGGCTACTGGAACCAATATTCAATGGCTTGTTTTTGGGGGTCATTCTGTTTATCCACCACCGAACACACCACCCGAGGATTGTGGCCCTGATGACGACTAGCACCACAATCTTTCATCAAGGACAGAGGCACTTCATAGGGGAGTACTTCTTTCCTTTTACTTATATATTGTATAGTTCATTGTTTAGTATGTCAATGAGGACATTGCCCCATTTAATTGTGGGGAGGTGTTTTCAATAGTTGTATGTATAGAAAAAAATTAAAAATTTGAAAATACCAAAAATAATTCTAGCCATGCAAAATGATTACTTGTTGTATTTTACCTTGATGCACCCATGCATGCTATAGGAATTTTGTGTTATTAACACTTTTGACTGAGAAGTTATATGCTTTGTTCTTGAGCACACACATACACTAGCAAGTTGAAGCTGGTAGACTTATTGAATGTTGTAAGTGATTAAAATGACATGAATATGTGCAAGATGATTTGGTTTGCATGATTTGAGTACAAGTCAATGCGTTAGAGAGACTTTTTGCTTGGGATTGATTATGTTTTTCACACCAAGTGAGTTTTGAGCCTATATGCATAACTTTTGCATTTTATATTCGTTTGCTTGAGTGTCCACGTGTTGTTTGCATTGCTAGCACTTGTTTGAGATCTTTCTTGAAACGCATAATATTATTTGATGATAACATGATAAAGGCATTTATGGATAACCATATATTTTCCCATATTACCACACCATTTATACATGATCAATTAGTTAACCCGTTGAGCTTAATCCTATTTTTTCGGTGACACACCACATTACTTGCCTAGACCTTTTTCTTGTATTGGCCTTACTTTATCTTGAACCTAAATTGTCAAAGGCTAGTACAGTGCTTGAGGGAGTGATAAGGTGTGCAAAGTGGGTTTTATTGATGATCATTATCTTTTGGGAAATATTGAGTTTGGTTGATTGCTTGATAGTCGAAGTTTGTAAAAATATCAATGGATCATTGTGCTTGTTTATATTTAGCTCTCGAAAAAAAAATGATAAAAAAAAGAGAAAAAAAAAGAAAAAAGAAGGAAAAAAAGTATCTATATGAGAGCATAGTTATGTCTTTGTGATCCTTCCTTGTCCGACTAATCAAGTTATTTGTTGAAGGGAATAGAAAAATTCAAGTGTGGGGAGGTGTTTTAGGGAGTTGAATGATGATTATTGTTGGGTACTAGCTTTTGACTTAACCTTCTTTGGCTTTACTTGACATGCCTTGTCCCTAGCCCCATTACAACCTGAATAAAGACCTTTTGATTATCATCAGTGGTGTATGTTGTGTTAGAGTTAGATTGATATCAGGTGTCAAGCATGTTTATGATTTTGTTGGAATTGAGTGATATACTTAACCTTGTTTTTGAGTGAATATTCTTTTGTGAGTGAAAGGTGAGTTATTGCTTATTTTTTTGCATAGGAGATCCCGAGTTTTGTTTCAAAGATGTGTTTCTTGTGGGCTTAGCATGTTTACCAACTTATTCTTACATTTGACATAGACTTTCGTGATCTTATGCTTGTTCATTGAGTAGATTATGTAGATACTTGCACTTTCGACACCAAGGCATTGCATTATTACTTTGATTCTTTAGTTGATGTGGCATGAGAGGACTTGTATGTGTGGTGTTATATTGGCATTTGATCTTTTGCATGAGCTAGATGGATTTTGTGGGTACATTCACTATAGGCCCTCACGAGATCTCATTCGTCCACTAGGGATACCTAGGGGTTTAAAGGGCTTGTTGCATACGCCAAATGCAACTGTGATCACCTACGGAAGTGGTACTAGTTAGTTAGTATAGTTTGTTATGCTAGTTTGCCCGAGGACGTGCAAAGTGCAAAATGTGGGGATATTTGATAGAGTATATATTTATATGTATTTTATAGGATTTTATTCCCATATTTATAGTGTTTTGTGAATATTATATGTTATTAATTAGTGTTGAATGTGTTTACGATAGGAAATGAAGAATTGCCAAAGTTGGATGGAATTTAGCATTATTTGATGTTTAGATGATGGATTCTAGCTCAAGGGTGCAAGAAATTGAAGTTTCAAGCAAATCGGGATGAAAAGTTGTAAAATCATGAAAGCCAACAGAACCATTTAGGCGCAGGAGCGCTCCAAACAGCTCAAAAAGGGGTCAAGAATAGAATGGATGCGGCGCTCTAGTGCTGTGCACGGTGCAGCAGCGTTCCGAGGCATACTTGACAAGGCGCAGCAGCGCTAGGGGCGGCGCAGCAACGCCCGCGCGTCAGAAATTTTTTCAGAACTTATTTTTTTTTAGACTTCTATTTTAACTTGGAAACTGCCATCTTCTATTCCTACTCAAAATTGGCGATTACTTGGAACCCAATACATCTAGAGGTTATATAAACACATCTAGGGGAACAATTTTAGGATCTGGAATCTCGTATTATATTTTAGAACAATTGAGTTTGTAAGAAAAATCTAGAGTTTTTATTCTTATCTTTCATTGGAAGCACTTGTTCAAGCTTGGATTATTTGTTCTTCATTAATATAAAGTCAAGGTATTCTATATCTCATCTTAATTATTAAATATATATTTCATATGGCTTCTTTCATCGATTTTGTTAGTTTAAATCTTAATATGAGTGAGTAGTTTACTTCTAGGGTAAAAAGGGGAGCCATGTTTGCACCATGATTAGGTCTTAATTTGATTAGTAGTTAATGGGTGAAGAGTAATTCTAATTGATATGTTTTAATACTTAATTTGTGTAATTAGCCAATATCACGAATTAACTAAATGCAAATAGGAGTAATAGATCGAGAGATTTTACTCAATAGAGGCACACATACGATTAGCAGAATTGAATTTGAGTGCGAGAGCATCATTGGATTTCTGAAAGTGTTAATGCTTGAGAGAGATTAACCATTACTTTAATTATTTGACCCATTGAACTGCTATACTTTCGTGATTATTTGGTGTAAGCATGGTGAACCTGAATTGCCCTAGACCTTTAGTTAATTGATTTAAAACATATTTAATTCACGTTATTAGTTAATAAAAATCTTCAAACACTCGATTTTCTCTAGGAACAATTTATAATATTTAGATTGAAATTCTTGAAACTTGTCTCCTTGAGGATACAACCCGTTTGCCATTACTGTGCTAGCAATAGACACCGTGCGCTTGCGGATAGATATAATTTGACACATCACATTTACAACAGCTGGGAGGTTTTGGGTTACTGCATAACAGCAAGGAGATCTAGGTGATCAAGGAGTGTTGTGCTCAAGGGGAAATCATTGTCCTAAATAGGTTGCTCAGGGAACCAGAGGAATTCAAGGAAGGGGGACTTCAAGAGGAATTCAGTGTTCAGGGGAGCAAGGTTGTTAGAGAGGCATTGGTTCAAGGGAGCTGTTTTACTCCGGGGGAGCAGTTGTTCCAACAAGCTGTTATCAGTAATTGGGTGATATATTATTGGATCTTGTAATTGGTATATTTATTGATCAATAATATATTCTCTTACCAAGTTGGTAAGGGACTAGGACGTAGACCATAGGGGATTAGGGGTCGAACCTAGCTAAAAGTCTTGTGTGTTCTTTACTTACCATCTGCACTTAATTTCAGTACTGCATTGCATCATAACAGCATGCTATTATATACTATAACTGAACTCAGCAAGCTTCCTGCAGACTTACTCTAAGTCAGCAAGCTACCTGCAGACTATTTCTAGTCAGCAAGCTGTTTAACTACTTGGTAAATTTTAAAATACAATAGTCAGCCATAACACCTATATTTAATCCCCTCTAGGTGCATATTCCGCATATTTTCACACTACACTCCATACCTTACCCACTTCACATTCTATCCTAGTAGTTTGTAATATATATAAGCATGTAATGTCATTGTAATAGTCATCCAAGTAATATACAATGTAGCCTTTGAGCTTACTCTCGTTTGTAGTATAGTTATATTATTATCTATCTACATATATATTATTAGAGTCTTTATCACTTGCTTTAATGTTTGGTTGATTGGTGAATATATAATCTTTTTATTGACTCAATGTGGTTATATCATAGAAATAGATTGTAGTATCTCTATTGGAGATCTGGCCTTTCGGTTAGCTTTTCGCTCGGCTAAACTTGGAGTTCTAAGCAAAAAAGAATCTTGATTGAAATTTATATCTCTAAAGCTGTAGTTTTTAGTTGGAAGTAGTGGTTTGGCTTTTTCTTGGATGGTGGTTTATGAGGCAGAAGGTAAGGGGAAAGGATGGAATGAGGATGCACTGATGAACTTTGTTTACTAAGTCGATTTTGCTCCTCTAACAGAAGATGGAAAAATGAGGTTAAATTATATTTGGATAGTGGTACACCTTTGACCTTTCATATTTTAACTAAGTTAATGGAGCACTTTAGCAGATCCACTCATCATATTGCACTAAGTTAATGGATAGTGGTACAACTAATGGAGAACTTTAGCAGATGATTGTGCCTTCTTTTTACCCGCATAGTTCTCAAACCATCTTGTTCTCTAATTAGATTTCCTTTTTCTGATTCCATATTTTGCTCTACACTGCCTGCTATTCACCTTGCATACCTCCAAAACATAAGATATGCAGATATTGTATTGTTGGTGTCTTTGAAACCACCTCCACCGGAGTTCAAGTGTTTAACTGATATATGGGATTGTTAGTGTAAAGACTGAAGAGTCAGTGTGATAACAAACCACACATGTTTCTTGTTTTTTAAGGCCAAAGAGACTGTTTCAACGTGACGGTTAGTTTGCATATTGTTTATATCTAGTATATTTCCAAGTTATTTTCCATGTTTGGCTTAGCTTCCATATCTAATTCTCTGCTGTAATATTCGGTTGCCTCTTTAAAGCGAGTTGTGCTTCTCAGATCTTGGACTACGTTTATCAAGCAATTTTGATCATGTGTTCACTCTGTTTGGTACCTTACAATAACTCCTACTTCCTTCCTTCAAATCTAAATGTCTCGAAAAATATAAAGGTTTCTCTATACTGTCATAACCATAGTTTGAGAACTTACAAACTGTAACAATTGAACTTTAAACTATATTTACCTTTCGGTTATGGATTTTTGACCTCTGGATGTAGTTGCTCTTTACTGCTTGGTTTTATTTTAATGGAAGATTACTGAATATAGGCAACATATTGTTCTGTTCAGATACTGACTATTGCATTATTGAATGAAATCAGTAAAGGGAAGAGTTCCTTATGGTTTCCTTATTTAAAGCATTTTCCATGAAGTTCTGACATATTGGCAAGTTTTAGTCATTTTGAAACACAATCTTTGCAGGTTTGGCTTCTGTCAGCTAACAATCAATTTCTGAACTAGTGGCGAAACCTTAAAAAGTGTTTATAGTACAAGTTTGTTAATCAGTTTTTGTTTTGTTTTGTATATAATATAATGGATAGGTAGATGATGCAATGTGGGCAGCAGAAAAAGCTATAGGTGGTTAGGCTAAATCAGAGTGGAAGGAAGCTATATTGCTGGTGAATGATTTGAAGATAAAAAATAAACTTCAAATCTTGAGGGCTTGGCTCTGGGCTTCTGGAACTGTAAGTATATATTGGCTGGCTATCAACTATGCCTATAGTACTCTCATAGTATATATATATATTTCCAGACCCTGAACTTTTCCTTATGTCATCTTTAACAGAACAATTCAATTGATATACATGAGAAGTAGAAGCACAGGAACCATGAGGAATTTGCTGAGACTGCACTAGGTTTCCTCAGAAGACTATTATTACCTTTACAAAATAAAGAAGATCCCTGAACTTTCCAGCTTTTCTTGGAGATATACTTGATGCAGAAACAGGGGGTGAAAAGGTCTTATAATCTTATTCACTGGCACAGATGCAATCAATGTACCAGGTTGATGCCACAATCGGGATTCTGCATTATCCGTGTAGATTAATTTATCATTCACCAATTCTTTCTTTTCTTCTTTAACCATTTTTAGAGATTTGTCGGGTGTCAACGGCTCAACGCAGAACCACCTCCAGTCTCCAGACACAGTTTCCTTCCTCGCTATTATGGAAAACTTGTATTTTCTTGATAGGAGAAGCTCTGGCTGTAAACTTCTATTAGCTCAGTGTACCACTTTCAGAAGAACAGTTGATTCCAGAACAAAATTCCGGATTTTCTACTGTAGGAACCTCATTCTTTAGACAATTTCTTAAAAAGGTACTCGCATGTATAATGGTGCCACCGAGACAAATCTGGTTGCCCATATCATTTGCAGGACAAGTGGAAACAATTTTGTCCCCTTGAATAATGGTGATAGCAAAATAGGAACTTGAAGGGGAACTAGGACTACAATCAGAGCCGTGTTTATCTACTGTACCACTCATCAACTACGTTTCCATTTGATTGGACAATTCAATATTACCATGGCCTCGGCTCCAAGTGAGATTCAGCAGCATCCAGGCATGCTTCCTCAATGCCAGTTTGTAGCAGATTATTGTTCTCCATTAATGCCAACTGCTTGTCATAGCACAATCCTCTATCCTCATCTACGTTTGCTTCTCTCTCATCCTCTATCCTACATTTAGGAAACACAACACAATCTTTATCTTTACCCCTCAAACTATCCCAATTCTTTTCATAGCTCCTACTATTGCATTCCTCTTATGGGTATCCCATAATCTGAACTACATTGCATCCTATCGCATGGCTATATACGAACCAACATCCCACATTCTTCAGTTTTAAAAGCCCAACTTACACCACTAATTCCAACTATGATCATCAACTACCATCTTTCGGATATCAATTTTGTTCTTCCGGTGCTCACATATTATACTTGCTTTTGTAGTTTTGTTGCATCATTCCCTGGAAGTTGTGCTAAAATATTTTACCAATTCTATCAACTCATCGTCTCATTATTTAAATGCACATGCGCTTTTCACTTTTTTTAAGAAATATAAATTTAGTCCTATGTTTATCATTCCATGATTAAAACAAAAAAACAAAATTAACAATCGTCGACCCTAATAAACTTTACAAATACGCGTACATACATAAAAAAATTGGAATAGAGATAATTTAAGGGGTGATGGCGATTTTTACCACTTTTTTAGAAAAAAAAATGAAAATACCATTTTTCGGAAGCTTTGGCGAATTTTACCACTTTTGTTACGCATTTTGGGTTGGGGTAAATGCTGTTACGCATTTCGGGTTAGGTTACGCATTTTAATTCTGGGTATTTCATGTATTTTAAAACTGGGTTATGCAAAATAAATCTGGGTAAAGGGGGGATACGCATTTCGATCCTGCGTATCAGCTGTCACGCATGTGTGTGATGCGTGATGACGTCAGCTGACGTCATCATCACTTTTCTCAGAAACTCAAACGGGGGAGCTCTAATGGCGATTTTTGCCGGATTTTCGCCGACATCTATTCACCACCCTCTCGCAACTTTACATTAACGTTCTATATACCATTCAAATAATTGTTTCGAGCTCTACAATCCTATACCCATTTTATCACATTTCTAATGCACAATTGAAAACCCCCAATTCAAACCTAAAATCCTGATTCATGATCTGATTCTCGACTGCGATGTTTGATTCCGGCAATTACACGCCCTTGCGGGACCGGAGCTTACTAAAGGGATACGAGGAGAGATTGAAAAGAGGATATTGCAGCCATGGCAACGGCAGCAGCAAGCAATGGAGAGGAGAGAAATCGTCGGAGGGGAGTGGAGAGAGATCTGTGAGATGGCTGCTACAGTGCTGTTACGCATTTGCGTGATGCGTAATAAGTAATACGCAAGCTACAACGGGGTAACCAAAGTGGTAAAATTCGCCATCCCCCCGGAAAGTGTTATTTTCATACTTTTTGTTAAAAAAAAGTGGTATTTTTCACATTAATTCTAATTTAAATTGCTTGTGATGTGATTCTTTAAGGACTAAAGAAACACAAAATAAAACTCAAGATCTGATCTCTAAAGGCTACGCCACCAAGAAACAAATCAAGAGGTCGGAATCTAAACAAACTTGATTAAAGCCTAAGCACCCTCAGGAATGAATAAAAACCTCACACAAGTATAAAGGAATTAACCACCAATTAACTTGCAAAGAACAAACGTTTATAAAGAAAAACGAATAAAACTAAGCATTAGCTTTCATAAAATTCTGGTCCCTTAAAACATTACAAGATATGGGTATATATAGGCAAGGCAAATAACCTAAACCCATTAGGAATCCAAACTCAATTCAAAATCAGCTATTAATTGGCTAATATTTGAACCCAGCTAGGAAACCAATTAAAAACCCAATCAAACTAGGAAATACATAAAAACCAAATCCAACGAGGAAAATAAAATCCTAGTGCTTAAAACAAGAAAAACCATTTCAAGTGAAAGGTAAAAACTTGCAAGCAAAATCTACTTAGTAACATATAATAATACAACTAGCAAACACAAGAAAGCACAATACAACTAAACAAACATAACAAGCCAAAGAATACTACCTAACCCTTGGATTAAGGGATTAGTTACTCATAATAAGATAAAATAAATATAAATTTAGAACGCAAACCATGAGTTTAAGAATTTAAGTATGAAGAATACAACTTGAAGAAATCGTTTGAAGCCCGGATGAATCCCTTCACTCCTTCGTTCAATCTCCCCCTTTTCTCTCCAAAAGTACGGCTAAGAATAATAATATTTACAATATGATATGGGTTGGTGTGTTGTGGTCTGTTTCTGGGCTAATCCAGTAATATTTTCGATGTTGGACCACTTCTGAATTGTAGGAAAATTATGTTGTTTTCGCGTGGGCTATAAAATTACCCAATTTTAGGGATTTATGGATTTTCCATTTCCCCCCACAAATCCAACTCCAAAAGGGAACATGGAGTTGGGCGGAAAAAATTAAAACTTAAAAAAAAATCAAATGAGACAAATATATACTCTATATCATAATGTTCGAACAAGGAAGGAGTTTTGTACCTGCAAGATTTACCCGAAAGAAAATCAAGGGGAGAGCCAAATATCTATAAATGGTGGTGGTTGCCATTGTCCAACTGATGTGGTGTTGTAGGTAGGTGGAGCATAATATGGAGGGTTTGTGTGTGGTGTGTAGTGATAAACAGGTGCTTGAGTAGTATATATGTAAGGATTATTTGGTACATTAGAATTTAGAGCTACAGTAGCATTATAAGGAGTGATGGTATGAGTCACCTGGCCAGTTGTATTGTGAGTGCCTCAATCCCTTCGATTTAAATGCAGATTGAGAATAAGCTGCCTCAGCTCCCCCAATGATCCCACGAATCAACAAAATCATTTGCTTCATGTCTATCAAGATTATATGAAATAAAATTATAGCAAGTAAAAACTATTGGTTCACCGTTGTTCCTTAGACCCAAGACTTCCTCCCGACAACCTTCAGTTAGACCAACATTCATCTTCTTCTCCCAAAAAAACTCATTTATTGAATCGCCTTTTAATACCCACATGTCAACACGACCTGCTCTGTAGTTCTCAACAAAATAAGCAACCCAGTCTGGCAACAAGATTTCTCGCAGCGTATTGGTCTTAGTATCAAAGCACACAAGTATTCGACAATCCATCGGCTTGGACCCTAACCAAAATGCAACACCATTAACGAGAACAGAGTGATGCATCTCGATGGTACCTTTAAAGAAATAATCTTGCCTACGTCTTCCATGAATTATTGTTTAGACTATAAACAACAATCTTAACGAAGTGGGGGTTAGGTGGGCGACAGCTCCAATGAGGCTGGATAAGATTAACCACCACATAATCATTTAAGTACGGTACAAACCTGATAATGCTCCTTGCTCCACTCTACCGCACTTGTCCCTCTTCCGGAAAGGCTTGGACGGAAATGTGGTATAGCTGTCGGAAGGGTGTCTGCAAAACAATGCCTGGCCGGGGGTGGTGGCCGTCAAGCACCTCCGGCGTGATAGTAAGTAACTTGGTGGTGGAGAATACAAGAAACAATATCGGAAAATGTAAATACCGGTGACTGAGAATGTTGAGAGCAAAATGTGAAATGTGAGAGTGAGTGTGTGAGTTTTTAACCCCCTCCATGTGTGAATTTACCTTGGTATTTATAGAGTTTGGTGTTACCTCCTCTTGTCCGGAAGAATGTTCCCTTCCTTGAGACAGGTGTTGGTTAATAACATGTCTCTTTAACTTTCTTCTGTCAAAGTGACTACTTTCGTGAAGGCTCCACATTGTCCGGGAGTGAGAAGGAAGACTCGAGCTAAGTCCACGAAATAATATGCTGTGGAGGAGAGAACACCATTTGTCCAAGAGGTAGAATGTGCTAGGGGAAGAAGGTGCCTTTTGTCCGGAGGAATGTTCCTGGAACATGCTTTGACCTGGAGGGTGAAGAGTCTGCTTCTGGGAGGGTATTAACATTGCCCCCCACTCCTTCAACTCACTTTAGTGGGTTGGAGGAGTAAGTGCGTAGTTGTGACATGATTTCTGATATTTATTACCCCAACGGCTCTTTATAACGGCTAGTTGGTGGAGGCCTATAAATACTTTAATTTCCTTCAAAAGTTGGGATATCTTCTTTTCCTGAAATCTTTCATATCTTACTTTATATGTTGTAGATTTTGAGAAATTCTTCATGGAGGGATAGCAGAAGACTTGCTACTGTGACATGTTCGTGGTTGTGAAAACCATATGGGCCGGAAGCAATGCTGGTCGAAGGTTTGAGCGTTGCGCCACCAGGGAGTGTCACTATGACATTTGGATAGATGAGCCTCTTGGTTCCCGAGCTTGTGAGGCTATTGAAGAGCTGGTTCGGGAGAAGAATCAGCTGCACCGCTTCTACATGCAGAAGATTGACTGCTTGAGGGCTTGGGAGATGTCCAAGCGGGGAGCTATGTTGGCGAAGCTGCAGGAATTGGAGGACGAGGTGCACCGTGAGGAGTACTCTGAAGATGAAGATGCTTTCGTAGCTTAGTGTTAGATCTTTCCTTTGTATCCTAATGAGGACTTGATGGGTCTATCCTTCACTTGTCTTCTTTGCATTGTAATATTTTCCCTAATGAATGAAACATGCTTTCCTTCTCTTCCTGCAAATATCGTTTTTGTTGTTTTGAGTTGTGTCTCCCCCCCCCCCCCCGGGCATCACTTGTGGGTAAAGTCCACTAGTGATGGCCTTAGAATTTTACAAAAGTGTTTCTTTGAGAAGGAAGGAAATTTTGAGGGGGGGGGGGGGGGAATTGTGCCCCCTGAAATTTTACTAAGTTTGAATTTGGTGCCCCCCGGACATTGCTGGCGGATAGTGTCCGCTAGCAAAGGTTTCAGTACTAAAACCGAAAAATTTGTAAATGTTTATATTAGAGTGAAGGAATTTTTGTGAGGTGGAAGGAGTCTGGCGAGGAGGAAGTAATGTTTTTGGAGAGGAGGGATTTTCTGGGGAGGAAGTAATTTTTGTGGAGATGAGGGATTTTGTGAGGAGGAAGGCATTTTTTCGGAGAGGAGGAAGGAATTATTGTGTTTAAAACTTGTTTTGTTTTAAGGGACGTAAATAACATAGAACAAACCAGGGCTTTGCCATACAAAAGAGTAGCTATTGAGCTAATTTCTAGACCATTGAGGGAAGTCCTATCAATAGAGGAGGGTCATCCAGGAACAGAAAACCAGCTAGACTTAATAGCAATATATATTTAACAAATTAGAATTAGAAACCACAATAATTGGGCCACCACCAATCTGCAAAGAAAAAGCCTGAGTGTCCTTAGTGACTTGAGGAAGGTGAGCTGCAAAGAGCCAGGGGCGACTGATCCTCCACAGAAGCCAAAGACAGACTAGAAGTAGTAGTCTCCGAATATAAAATCAATAGTGCGTGAGATGGTGCAGTCACGATAGAATTGGCGGTAATCGTGAGTGAAGAGTGTGTCTTGGTTACCATCCATACGGCAGTTGAAGAATATCGATTTATCTGCTGCTACGTGAAGGGCCACTGCTGGACCTTCGTCTGCGGCTGCTGTGTTCTCGAATGAAATGCCCTTTCCTATTATGTTAAATCCACGTATTCCAACAGTTGCAGAATCCAATGTGGAAAATCCTATGCGGAATGCCCAGATTCTATCAAGAAACCATTTCTACCCTGTAGGGAGAAGGGTCTAGGAAATATGGTCCGAAGAATCTCGATAGTCTAACGATCTTTTTATATTCACCAGCCTTAATGTATATAATTAATAGTCTTAACTTTCCCGAACCATCTTGAGCCACAATCACATTAGCCATGTGTTTGGATTTATCACCTTTAAGGAGTTCTTTGTTGTTACCCTTTACCCAAGCAGGAAATTGCCCCTGTTCCGGGACCTGTAAAAGTTTTCGTGGAGGTTGTGGACCTGTCACCTGAAGGTCTGCCAACTCACGCGATAATTGATCAATCATATTAAAATCGTCAATGGTCAGCTCTCGAGATAGCCTCAAAAGCTCCTTCAGTTTTTCCCCTGCATCTCCACTTGTTTTCTCAAAAGTATCCAAACAAGTCCCTTGAACTGTACTGGCAGCAGATAGCCATACTTTCACATCAAAAAGATATTCATCTATATGATTCGAATCAATATCAAAATCATTCACTTTACTAAAAGATCTCTTTAAATCATCAATAGCTGACTCAAGTACATTCTGGCACACTTTATAAGCCCCGGATGTTCTTGGATCCATCTCCGCTGCATGTAAAGTTGTTGATTTGTTAATGGAGTCCCGGATATGTTGCACTGCATATTCAAACCCGGCCTTAAACAACTCTTTTGGATCCGTCGTATTTCTTGATGCAGGACCAAGAACTTGAACACAAGTGTCCTTGTATTGTGTAGGCCTGCAAACTGATTCTACAACCTTTTGTGATTCAGCTATTTGGGTTTTTTGAGCCTCTTCTTTATTCTTGTTTTTGAGCCTCTTGATCTCATTACCACTGGCTACATCTTCATAGCACTCATATAAGATTTCCATGTATGGGTAATATGTGGCACTATATGCAGCCTCAAACTCTTTTTTCTCATCTTCTGACAACGAATTGTAGACTGCTAACATGCCCTTGGAAGATATTATCTTGGATATAATCCCTGTTATGCCTTCTACAGTATTCTTATAAGCCAAATCTTCACTCATCCCATTCTCATTATACCTTCTGAACAATGATTCTACAATACCGTGAACAGCTCCAAGCAAAATCCCTCGAAAGACGCCCGAATCAAATAGACCCCCTTTCGAATACAAATAAACTTGACCAGAGTTATTGGGGTTGCCCATATTTGACACAGAAAATGACTATGAATGGGGATTGTAACCCATTAGCAAAGCCTTTTCAACAGCCTCCTGCTCAAGTCTTTGCGTTAGCAAACTAACAGGCTCATGAATGAGACCATTAGAGAAGGCATTAGAATGAAGCTTATTCTTCTCCGTCGAATCATCGAATCCAAACCTACTAAACTTGGCATAAACCCTATCCCCACACCAAATCTGCGTCCAGTCACGGGAACACTCTCCATCAATCTGCGATCTGACATAATTTCAACTCAGACATAATTTCAGCAATATTGTCCTTTGGTGTTGCTGTTGAAATTTAAGAACAGAAGAAAAGCTCTCAGCTTGCTCAATTTCCGAAAAATGTCGATTCCAAACGATTCCAATCCCAATCCAAACAAGAATCATCTTTATAACCGTTCGAAGTAGAAGCATTCATATTACTCCCACTATCATTCTCATTCCCACTACACCTACACCTCCTTCACAACTTTACTCCCAATTTTACAACTTGGGCTTCTTGATAAACTATTACAACTCCAGCCCAACAAATAATTAAGCTTTGTCAAACTCAAAAACTTATTAGAATTCAAACAAGATTGAGGATGGGTTATGTGTGGCGCTGGAACAGAGTGACCAGTGGCCAAAGCGTTGGTCACACCCAGCTACGAAGGGCAATGAACAAAAAATGCGAAGCCTCAAGGAACCTCTAGGTTCTGACTAAGTGTTGTTTCAGCACTGGGGTTTCAAGAACGCATGGATTTGTGTGTATATATGTGTGTATAGGGCGTGTGGGTGAGGGGAGTTTGGTTTATGGATAGAATCGCCCGCCGAGATAATAATGTTTATGACCCATCACTCAATCAAGAAAATCTTGAGTGAGTTGATCTAAGGAGCGTAATAAAATGGGTATTTATAGGTGTTTTTTGATTTATTGTCTGTAAAGCAAAGTGATAGATACAGTGTTGTCTGTGTGTGTGTGAAGATCTGAAGAGCTAAATATAAGTCAAGTACATAAAAAGAGTGGTTTTGTGAGGCAGCATCTGTGTGAGTGTGTTGGGAGAGAATAGAGGAGGCGGGACTGTATAGATAGGTGGAGGCGGGGCTAGGTTTCGTAGATTTAGTGTTTTTGTGTGGAGGCGGGACTCGAGGAGGCGGGACTGGGGAGGTGGGAGCAGGTTATTCCAGAGGAAGCGGGAGTGGAGAAGATGTATGTTTTTCCTGTGTTGTTTGTAAGTTGCAAGTAGGAAAAGTATAGTATATTTTTGGTAGTGGGGCGTGTGACAGGTAGGACATGTATTTGTCATTGGTTGAAAGTGTGAGTGTGTTTGGAGTAGAGAAGGCGGGACTGTATAGATGGGTGGAGGCGGGACAAGTTTGTGAATTTTTTTTTTGTTCCTCCTCCTCCTCTCTCAAAACAAACAAATGAAAATAAAAGTCAATACCTTGGTGTTTTTATTTTTGTTGCATCACCTTTATTTCATATCTGCTTCCTCCTCGCATGTATACCATTTTTTTTTTCATTTGACTGACTTGTCTTTTGTTGCATGTATTGACAGATGGCAGGAGTTAGCACTTCTAACGGAAGAAGCAATACGAGGTCAATTTCAAGTTTGTTGCTTAAAGACGGGACTTGGACGGATGCTAACTCTCTCTTTCCTCTGGCTCCTGTGACTATTGATCCCGAGGCTTATTTTACTAGCAAGGAGGAGTATTATGAGAGAAATAATATTAATCCTCCATCATTTGATCGAAAGAAATTGGATGCTACACGGGGGAAGCTTGAGCATCTCAAACATGGGAGTTCTTTTCAACATCTCAAGTGGAAGATTTTCTGTCTAAAGCTTTCCAAATCGGCGGTAACTATTCTTGGAGGGTCCCTTCTCCTGATGAGAGACTATACTCCCGGCCTGAAGGCGGTGGAATAGCAATGCCCGCTTTTGTCTGCATAAAACTTATGATAATATAATGCAAGAAATTTGTCAGAAAAAATATTTTGTGTGCCCGGATGAGTCTCATTAGATAATATAGTGCTCTTAATCATTTTTGAGATGCTGTTACTTATGTCAGAGATAATGTAACTTGTGTCTGAAGCGGTTTTGCTCGCCTTGTATCTGAATTGTGTCTGTTCACATGTTTCTTGTGACTTGGTTTGTTTTCTTTGTGTCTGAATGAATCTCGTGAGGTAAAACAAAGCCTTTAGTTTTGTTTGAGATGATGTTACTTTGTGTCTGAGGCAGCTTTGCCTGCCTTGTGTCCGATAGAATATTACTTGTGTCTGAGATGATGTTGCTTGTGTCTGAGATGATGTTTCTTATGTCTGAGATGATGTTATTTTCCTTGTGTCTGAATGGATTTTTTGAAATAAAATTGTACATATTTTGTCTGAGGTTGTTACTTTGTGTCTGAGAGGGCTTTACTTGCCTTGTTCCTGAGATAGTATTGCTTGTGTCTGAGATACTTTTGCTTGCAATATATTGTGACTAGAAAACAGATGATTCATTCATGAAAGATGATTACACGAGTAGTTGATGAGATCCACTAATAACATAGATAATGTGTTGTGGAGACTCATAGAGGTATGCCTCCAACACTTCATTGTAGTAGTAGTAGCAGTAGTAGTAGTAGTAGTAGTAGTGGAAGAGGACAAAATATCCTTAGGTATAGTACTTTTCAACCATTTGGACATCTCTCTTCCTCTTTTTCTGATTTTGTTGGTGCTCAAGGTGCCTTTTCCTCTTTCCCCTCTTCCGTTGGATTGTCCGATACCTCCTCATGTTACTTGGATCAGTTTGAGCCAAGTTGAGGGCAGAGCCATAACAATACTTCGAAGCCTCCGTGTCTCCTTTGATCTCCCCTGTTCCCGCAATGGTTGGGAACTTCATTTTCAAATGTGTAGTGGAGGTTATCGCTCTCAAACGAGTTAAGGTGGGTCTTCCCAAAATCATGTTGTAGGGGGGAGGAGTGTTAACCACGTAGAGCTTGATAATATGTTGTACTTGTCTCGGGGCTGTCCCAAAGAGTATGGGCAACTTCACTACTCCTGCTATGGGGACTGCATTGTGGCCAAAACCATAGAGTGGTGCCTCTTCCTCACATTCTTCTAACTTGTCCTCCAATTTCAACCTTTCCCAGCAATGGGTGAATATTATGTCTACCGATGAGCCATTGTTAATTAATACCTTTTTGACCACGTTATCACGTGTCTCTATAGTGACAACAAGGGCTTCAGTGTTGTAAGGATTGACTCCTTCCACGTCAGCATTGGAGAAAGTGATAACATCTCCCACTGTATCCTTTTGAGATATTGCCATAACTTCATGAGTCGCAGATGCTCGTGGAGGGGACTGTGTTCCTCCAATGACTACATTGACAATGTTCTTGTCTCTGTTGGCTTGAGAGGTGGAAGGAGTATCATAGTTGTTTCCATTAGTAATTTGGCGAGGAAGGTATTGGTTGATGAGTCCTTGGTGAACCAACTTTTCAAGGAAGTGTTTAAGGGAGAGGCAATTCCCCGTAGTATGCCCGTGGGTGATATGGTATTCACAATGCTTGGACGAATCTCTGTCACCCGGAGCTGTCCAAAGTGGTGGAGGTGCCTGGTAGAAGGGTTTATTTCGTATCTCTCGCAAAATATTTGCCCGGGACATGCTCAGTGTTGTCCACTCCGGCTCAGATTTACGCACAAGTCTTGATTTATCAAAATGGGGTTTTTGCCTTGGCGGAGCGGGACCATGTGTGGTTTGTACTTGGTGTTCGTGGACGGGCCTTTGGCTATGGTGGAAGGTGAAACATTCCTTTTGAAAGTAAGGATTCTGGTGGTGAGGATTCCTTGTTTGCTTCATGACCCTCATAGCCTCCGTCTCGGTGATGAAGTGTGAAGCTAACTCGTATGCTCTGGCCAACGTAGTTAAATTGTGTTCCATGAGCTTGCAAATATATCTCTCACAATTGTAAGGGTCTAAACCCCTTCTCAAGTGTACCAATGCTTCCGTTTCATTGACCGACACCACTTTGTTTACCGCTTCCTTGAACCTTTTTAAATAGCTTTCCAACGTCTCTCCACTTCTTTGCGCGATGGTTTCAAGGAAGACAGTGTGCACCTCGTGTGGTTGGTTTGCCTTAAACTTGTTCAGAAAAACTTTTTTGAAATCGGCCCATGTGTCAATGGTCCTTGGAGGAAGCCTACAGAACCACCTCTGGGCACCTCCTCTCAAGGTAGAGGCAAAGAATCTACAACATGTTAGGTCCCGGTACTCATAGAAAAGAGCCAATTGATCAAAATAACTTAAATGTTCTTCCGGATCTCCGGTACCATCATATGAGTCTAAGTTAGGGTGTTTCAAATGTGTTTGCCTGCTCTCATCTTCTAGCCTTTTGGAGAAAGGAGATTCACCGGGACTAGCAGATACTTCCCCTTCAACTTTGCGCTTTAGCTCGTTGAGGGTGTTGAGGATTTCTTGTTGAGAGCTTCTGATACCTCCCACCGGGGTAGGCTCGGGAGTTCTTTCCCTTTCTTTTTCTTGGTAGAACTCATCTTCGAATCTCCTCTTCTCTCTCTCATATTCTGCCTTCTTTGCTTCTAGTTCATGTCTAAGGTCCCGCATTCTCCTGTTTGCCCCCCATGTCTCCGGGCGATGATGGTTTTTTCCGTGTCGGACATGGTTAGTATTTTGGGAAGAGCCAAGGCGGGAGAAGATTGACTTGGTTATCCTCAGTCTCTTGCTGCCATTGTTGTTTGCACTATGTGCTTCGTCTTCGAGGGGAGGTGGTTCCCTCCTCCCGTCAGACCGAGGTGGGTCATTTTATTGGTTGGGGTTTTGGAGATTCGCAGCAATACTGAGGAGAAATTCCACTTGGTTAGGAGTGAAACGGGTCAGGTCTAAGTTGAGAGGAGGGTTTTCCTCTCTTGTGCCAATCCTTTGGACGACGGGTTCGCTGTGGTGGGAGGTGCCATGGATGATCTCTTGGTGATTTCCTTGGAGTTGTTCTTCAGTATAGTTTGGATTATTTGGGTCTACCGGGGTTCGGGTTTGGAACCTCGTGTTCTTAGAAGGTCCCATTCAAGACAACTTGTTACTGAGAGCCTCTTGTTACTTCTTACAATCTGGAAAGGATGGAGGGTCTTTCAAGGAGAAAATCCCCTCCTTCTAGCGCCAAATGATAATGCTCCTTGCTCCACTCTACCGCACTTGTCCCTCTTCCGGAAAGGCTTGGACGGAAATGTGGTATAGCTGTCGGAAGGGTGTCTGCAAAACAATGCCTGACCGGGGGTGGTGGCTGTCAAGCACCTCCGGCGTGAGAGTAAGTAACTTGGTGGTGGAGAATACAAGAAACAATATCGGAAAATGTAAATACCGGTGACTGAGAATGTTGAGAGCAAAATGTGAAATGTGAGAGTGAGTGTGTGAGTTTTCAACCCCCTGCATGTGTGAATTTACCTTGGTATTTATAGAGTTTGGTGTTACCTCCTCTTGTCCAGAAGAATGTTCCCTTCCTTGAGACAGGTGTTGGTTAATAGCATGTCTCTTTCACTTTCTTCTGTCAAAGTGACTACTTTCGTGAAGGCTCCACATTGTCCGGGAGTGAGAAGGAAGACTCGAGCTAAGTCCACGAATATGTTGTGGATGAGAGAACATCATTTGTCCAAGAGGTAGAATGTGCTGGGGGAAGAAGGTGCCTTTTGTCCGGAGGAATGTTCCCGGAACATGCTTTGGCCTGGAGGGTGAAGAGTCTGCTTCCGGGAGGGTATTAACAAAACCCAAATGCTAAAGCAAACAAGCATACAGGGTCATAAATACGAGAAAGAGGTGAGCGATGAAGAGTCCTATACTTTGAACAAGAGGATTCCACAGATGTACGTCTCCTGTTTGAGGAGTCATGTCATCAACATAAGTGATGCAAAACAAACCATGTGATTGTAGGTGGAATGGGGCAAGTGAGGAAGATATGTCTCCTGGCACTCCTCCTTATCTAAATCCTTCTTGTAAGAGTCACCAAGCTGTTAGTGTAGGTGCCCTAGAGGCAATACACTGGTTCTTTTAAAGAACCATTATGTCATTTGATTAAATGAATATATTTATTATGACTTTAATTACTGCGATATATATTAGCATAATAAATGTCCTTAGAATCATGATACACATTATATAGTTTAAGTACATGACTTGAACTTGAGATTATATAATGAATCATATTCTTAAAGGTCCCTAGTCGAGTATTATTATATAGGACAATAATAATACATAAATAGACTAGTATGTGATTTGACAGATAACCACATCTCATTGGTTATAAGTATGGAGATACTAAAGTCAAATACATAGGTACATGTAGGAGTACATGGTACTGGACAGACCCACACTGAGATTCTTCATGTTTGATAAAGTCATAAGAAAGACTCACAGTAATAATGGTGTAATGGTCCTTAGACCTGAAGTCATTATATTTCTACATGAGAATTAGTATATTTTGATTTCATCAAAAGTTATCTTTAACCGGATAATGATAAAGGTGAATATTGGATATATTATGAATCATGTGAGAAATATGAATGATCTAGATGGGATTTAAATCTCCTGATAAAGGAGTGATATTATCGGCCTCTTGTTTGAGTGAGACTATGAAATGCATGGCCATGCTCAAATGTTGATTTGATTAATAGTCTACTCATCGATCAAGAAAACTAAGATTAAATTATGAAGAGGATGACACATTACATGCCTCGAGTTTAATCTATAATATCGGATTTAAAGGGATTATATTACATGGAAACATTAGTTACAAAAGGTTGATTGAATCGTTGATTTAATTATTATTTAATTGGGTAGCAATGATGTGTTACTAGACGCCGCTCATTGTTTATAATTTTATTATAGAATAAAATTATTGCCAAAATAAATAATAACCTACAGGGTCACACGCAAAGAATGTTTAAAAGGGAAATTAATTTATTTCATGAATTTAAATTAATCGTAATTTAAATTATGAATTTAAATTAATAATAAATAATAATTCAGATTTTATATTACTAATTAAGTGAGACTTGATTAGTTGAAGATAAAATTTGAAGATGTATTTTCTTGACTTATTTGATTAATTAAGTATGACTTAATTAATTAATTTAAATAAATAAGATTTGTTTAAATAAAGGAGGCCTAATTATTTAAGCCTCCATGTCCTTTCTCCATCTATAAATAAGATGAGAAGGCTTCTCATTCTATGAACAACACAACTGAAATTTTCAGTTTGTAGGAGAGAATAAGAAGTTCATAAGTCAAGAATACATTCTTGATTATTTGTTTCGGCTAGTACCTAATTCCGTGGCTTAGTCGTTCGACGTTTTGAGCAAGCATTCTCGCGTGGATACCGGTGGAGGAGTTATAATTTTAGCTCTGGAAATCAACAAGCTAGGATCTCCATTTGTCATCCTCAAGAAATCTTCAAGATCAACAAGCTAGGATCTCCATTTGTCATCCTCAAGAAAGCTTCAAAGAGGTACAATCTTGTTCTTGAACTTTTTATACCATGATCATCGTTTTATACAATGATCCGGGACTTGGAATTCATTTTTAATTGTTATTTACGTAATTTCCGTTGCGTTATCATGCCCGAATTCCAACAATGGCATCAGAGCTACTTGTATAAAAGGATGATTTGGTCTTGTGTTCTTGAAAATGAAGCCTACATGATTTTTTAGAAATTTTTCATGCTTCATTTTAACATACAAAACATTTTTTATAAATTGTTTTGTAGGATGTTATAAATTGTTATAACATATTTTGGATGATGTACTACATGTTAGATATGTTAGATACATCATAAGAATGATTTTAGGATTGAACACTGCTATTAAAATCAAGGCCATGATTTCTGGAAAAATCTGTTTAGCTACTGCATAAAAACCTGCTGCGCCAGAAATTTAGCCTACCGGGTCACGCATGTTGGACATGCGTGACAGCTACAGTGCTGGGTTGCGCATGTCCAACATGCGCAACACCTACAGTAAACTGGGGTTGCGCATGTTGAACATGCGCAACATGGAGATATTATTTTTTTCCCCCAGCTTCCAGCCGGCAGTTTCAATAATTGTATTGAATTATTAGAGGCCCCATTTCTTTTAGCTTTTTATTGTTAATCCTAATGCTTTTAATTATTATATTCCTTGTGTTTTTAATGATTAAAGTTTTAATAATTGAATGTTTAAATTATGAATTTAAATATTATTATTAATTCCAACTTTATTAATTATTTTAATTTCGATTTTTAATAATATATTTAAATTATGAATTTGAATATTATTATTATTATTAATTCGAATTAATTTAATTAATTTAAAAGTTTTAATAATTGAATTTTTAAATTCTGAATTTAAAAATTATTATTAATTCGAATTTATTTTTTTAATTAAATTTTGAATTTTAATAAATATATTTAAATTATGATTTAAATATTATTAAATTCAAATTTTGATTAATTAAATATTAATTTCATTTTTTATTCGAATTAAATTTAATTTTTTTTTATAAAAGAGTTTATTTAAATTATTTTTTAATTCAAATTTAATTAATTAAATTTGACTTTATTAATTTTAATTCCTTTTAAATAATTAGTTATTTAAATTATGGAGTTAAATATTAATTATTATCTATTATATGATCATGATAAGTGTGATGTCTATTATTTGTTATATGAGCATGGTGCATTGGTTATGGCCCCTAAGACCCGTAGAATAAATGTAATAATTTATTAATGGTCTGTAATAATTAAAATACGACTTGCATGTCGTTATTCTTGTAATTATTTTATCTTGAATGCAACTCGAGTTCTTTTGTAATATATATTTCAAAAGGAGAGGGAGGCAATCAATGGAGGCTTTGGAAGCAAAGAAGAATTTTGTAATAATTAGTTATTACAACCATAGATTGACCTTGATCTTTTCATTAGCTCGAAAAGATCGCATAGGATCGGGCCATAACCATCGCACATTTTATTTTACGTAATTGCACTTTACATATGATGTATGGATTGTATATGTAGAATAGAAGATGCATGCTTAATTAGATTAAGTAGAATGTATGAATGTATGTATTAGATACGCCATCCATGTCATGTTAAACAAGATAAAATCTGCAATGATTCAAGATTTTATATTAACAAACGATCATGAGATTCTTGTGTTTATGAAATATGGATTTTAGAACACGGAATTAAATATGGATTTTAATATCTAAAATTGAGGATCTCTTTATGATGTGATCATGATCGTTATAAATTTTCTAAACCCCTTAACAAAATATTAAGTTATTATATGCTTTCCAATTGAATAACACTCATCAAAGCCTAGATCATTAGGAGTTGGTCAGCCAAAGCAGAGAATTCCTAGTTATCGTGGTTAGGTGCGAAAGAATAAGATGTGATATTCGATATGTTAATCAAATTGGGTCTAACTTAACTAAGTTATTGCAATATGATTGTAAAATGAGAACTTAGAAGCATAGGTTTGAGCTGGAGCAATTATTGTTCACCAAACTATCCAAGAATTATATACGAGATATAATTGACAAAAGTTGTTTACCTAAATAGTTTTGTTTCGGGAGTATCAGCCAACGCTGACCCAAGACATGATAAAATATGGATCTTGGCCCACTAGAAAGTAAAGTTTCGCATAGGCTTTCCGAGTTAATAGTAAGGGCTATTAATTTGATAAAAATAGTGGGAGGTATATTAAGTTGAATGTACCATAATCACTTGAACATAATTAATGTAACAATCTAATTTATCTTGTGCTTTTATCATTGTAGAAATTAAGTAATGACAAAAAACACAAACTCACTATCCGTACGATCAATCCTTGAGAAGGATAAACTGACAGAAGGAAATAACTTCCTAGACTCGCAGAGGAATTTTGAGGATTGTCCTCAGGCAGGAGCGCAAGCTTCATGTCATTGATATCCCTCCGCCAGGCCCCCTTCCTGAGGGCGCTACTGATAATGATCGAGCGGCCCATACAAAGGAAGAGAAACTGTCATATCTATTTGGAGGATCTGAAGAAGAAGAAATCTGCCATGAATTTTTTTTATTCAGGTATAGAAGTCAATTTGTCTACTTCTACATCTTGGGTATTGGATACCGGATGTGCTTCTCACATTTGTATAAATGTGAAGGAAATGCAGAGAAGTAGGACTTTGGCTAAGGGAGAAGTGAACCTACGAGTTGGCAATGGAGCAAAAGTTGCTGCCTTAGCTGTGGGGACTTATTATCTATCTTTGCCCTCTGGGCTTGTTTTAGAACTTAATGACTATTTCTACGTGCCTGCGATTCGCAGAAACATTATTTCTGTTTCTTGTTTGGACAAGAAAGGTTTTTCATTTACAATAAAGAACAACAGTTGCTCTTTTGCTTTGAATGATTTAACCTATGGTGTTGCGCGTTTGTTTAATGGTTTATATGTTCTTGACTTAGATACTCCTATCTGTAATATAGAAAACAAACGAATTAAAGTTTATGACTCAAATCAAACATACCTCTAGCATTGTCGTCTAGGCCATATAAATGAGAAACGCATATCCAAATTACATAAGGATTGATACTTGGATAAGTTTGATTTTGAATCATATCAAGAATGTGAATCGTGTTTACTTGGTAAGATGACTAAAGCCCCTTTCACTGGTAAAGGTCAAAGGGCCACTGAACGTCTGGAGCTAATACATAGTGATGTATGTGGCCCAATGCGTGTGATGACTAGAGGAGGCTACTACTACTTCATAACATTTACTGATGATTTCAGTAGATATGGATATGTATATCTTATGAAGAATAAATCCGATTCTTTTGAAAAGTTCAAAGAATACAAGGATGAAGTAGAGAAGCAAATTGGTGGAGGTGCAAGTATTAAGATCTTACGATCCGATCGTGGGGGTGAATACTTAAGCACCGAATTTAAAGATTATTTAAAGGAGTGTGGTATTGTATCACAACTCACTCTTCCAGGTACACCTCAATGGAATGGAGTTTCAGAGAGGAGAAATCGCACCTTGTTGGACATGGTACGATCGATGATGAATCACGCAGATCTTCCAATTAGTTTCTGGGGTTATGCTCTAGAAACAACGGCTTTCACACTTAACCGTGTTCCTACTAAAAAGGTTCAAAAGACTCCATATGAGATATGGGAGGAGAAACGGTCAGGCATGAGCTTTATGAAAGTTTGGGGATGCAAGGCGTTTGTAAAACGTCAAGTATCTGTCAAGCTTGGACCTAAATCCGAAGAGTGCAATTTTGTGGGATACCCTAAAGAAACAAAGGCGTATTATTTTTATAGTCCTTCTGAGCAGAAAATGTTCATTGCTCGAGATGTTGTCTTCATGGAAAGAGATTTTGTTTCCAAAAGAAACAGTGGGAGAACTATAGATCTCGATGAAGATCGAGAACCACAAAATAACATTGAACCTGAAGTGGAACAAGAGCAAAATAATGATAATGCTCAACAAACACAGGTTGTTCGTAGAACTGGTAGAATTCACCATGAGCCAGAAAGATATGGATTTCTTTTGACTCAAAGTGGTGATTTGATGCTTATAAATGATGATGAGCCTCTCACATACCAAGATGCTATGAACAGTCCAGACTCTAAGAGATGGCTTGAATCCATGAAATCTGAGATGGATTCCATGTATGAAAATCAAGTATGGACTTTGGTTGATCCACCTGAAGGGGTAAAACCCGTAGGGTGCAGATAGGTTTCAAGAAGAAAACTGACATGGATGGAAATGTTCAGACCTATAAAGCTAGGTTGGTTGCAAAAGGTTTCAAACAAATTCATGGTATTGACTATGATGAAACTTTCTCACCAGTAGCTATGGTCAAATCCATAAGGATTTTGCTTGCCATTGCAGCATTCCATGATTATGAAATCTGGAAAATGGATGTCAAAACAGCCTTCCTTAATGGAAGCCTTGAAGAGGATGTGTACATGACACAACCTGAAGGTTTTGTCGATCCAAGGAATGTTGGCAAGGTATGTAAATTACTTCGATCCATTTATGGATTGAAGCAAGCCTCTAGGAGATGGAATATTCGTTTTGATGAAACAGTCAAAGAGTATGGCTTTGTTCAAAACAAAGATGAACCTTGTGTTTACAAGAAGGTTAGTGGGAGGCATGTGGCATTCATAGTACTATATGTTGATGATATACTACTACTGGGGAATGACATATCTTCTCTAAAGGCTGGTAAGACTTGGTTAATGTAATAACCCGAAATTTCGATAGAATTAAAACTTTTCTTACTATGATTAAGTACATGAGTGAGTGGTGATTCCAAAGAACAATGATTGTAATGAATGGATATTGCTTTGGACAATGATCCTGATTCAATTGTATATTGTCAGAATAGAGTGATCCAATGTTTGAGGACATAGATAAGAATAATCTATCGTCCAGGAATGAGCTAATGAACCCTGAGAGGGGAGATGAGAAGTGAATAATGTTTCCCATGCGTGCATAGTGTTTCCCATGCGTGCATAGTATTATTCTCCATGCGTGCATAGTAAATTGGTGGATGAATAGTGATTTTGTGAGTTGGAAAACTTTTCATGCCACCCTATGTACGGAGCGTGGTATGGATATTTCGAAGTCATATCTGTGATCTACAGAGGAAATAAGTGTATGTAAAGACGATCAGAATTCAGAAATTCCAAATTTAATTCTGGCTTAATATTTGACCGGGCAGCAAATTATATATTATTATATTCAAGAAATAAGATATTAAAATTGAGGATTTGAGGATTTGATATTTTATAATTTTATGAAATGAGAATTGAGAATCTAGAACGAAAACCACTGAGACAGTGAATCAAGCGTTCTAGGAACCGCCGAGACTTTATAACGAGATTAAGCGATAAAGCAAACGAATCATGGATTATGGATGGAGTTCATATCAAGATTAATTATCCTACATGATCATCAAGAGAATTATATTCAAGGATTATTAAGAAAGATTGAGGAAGGTATTATTTATACCGAGAAATTTCCCGGTAAACCCTAGCGGTAAATCTGCTTGGTTATTCTTCGAACGATCAACGAAATTGAGTAATAACCGGACAAAGAAACATACAAACAACCAAGGGGCAACCAAAGAATGACAAGTGGCACCAATAAGAGCTTGACAACACATATGGAAAGGATGCATCCAAAAGATATAGATACAATACATGTATTAATCTTGTAACATAAGATTGCTAGTGGAAGATGATGCAAGGGATGACCTCACCACTTTAATAAAGTAGCTTTATGATAGATATTATTGAGATGCATCACAATTATTCATAAACCAAGCAACAAAGCAAACAAAAGACTATCTCTCCATTTTTAAGAACAAAACCCGAGAGCAAAGAGAGAAAAAAATGGAGGAGAAAGAAATGCTTGTATCTTGAGTTTCCCTTGGCCGATTCGCGCGTTCTACCTGTCAAATCGAAGCCCTCAAGAAGCTCTACGCATATAGGGTAACCACTCTCCTCACCTCCTTGATTCCCATACTCGTTTTTAATGTTTTATAGTTAGATGAATAGTAACTATGTTTGTGTTCTTGATTTTATTTTGAAGATGTGATCATTTTAAGGTTATATAAGGATAATCCAAGGCTTGTTTAGCACTACCCACTCATCAAGGAAGGTATGAACATCAAGAACCCTTAGTTTTACTTTGATCTTTATAGATGTTTTGATGATTATGAGATGAGGAGGTGTTAGTATGTATAGATCCATGTATTTGGAGTTGATTGTTGTTGTTGTTTTGGCCATAATCAAACTTTGATGAGTATGACTTGTTCTTGGAAGATTATGGTTTAGTTTAGATGATGATCATGAGATCTTGGTATATTGGTTATTGGTTGATGTTTATATCATGATTTCAATTTTGGAAATCGTTAGTTTATAGCCGTTATAATGCCCGATTTTACATTGCCTTGTTTTGTGTGTCATTTTGCGTACCAAGACCCTACTGACCTGTAATAACCCGAATTTTCGATAGAATTTAAAAATTTTCTTACTATGATTAAGTACATGAGTGAGTGGTGATTCCAAAGAACAATGATTGTAATGAATGGATATTGCTTTGGACAATGATCCTGATTCAAGTGTATGTTGTCAGAATAGAGTAATCCAATGTTTGAGGACATAGATAAGAATAATCTATCGTCCAGGAATGAGCTAATGAACCCTGAGAGGGGAGATGAGAAGTGAATAATGTTTTCCATGCGTGCATAGTATTTCCCATGCGTGCATAGTGTTTCCCATGCGTGCATAGTATTTTCCATACGTGCATAGTAATTTGGTGGATGAATAGTGATTTTGTAAGTTGGAAAACTTTTCATGCCACCCTATGTACGGAACGTGGTATGGATATTTCGAAGTCATATCTGTGATCTACGGAGGAAATAAGTGTATGCAAAGACGATCGGAATTCAGAAATTCCAAATTCTATTCCGGTGTAATATTTGACCGGGCAGTGGATTATATATTATTATAATCCAAGAATTGAGATATTAACTTGGAGGATTTGATATTTTAGGATTTTATTATATTTGATTTAAGAACGAAGAACGGAAGCCACTGAGACAGTGGAACGAACGTTCTAGAAACCACTGAGACTTTATAACAAGATTAAGCGATTGAGCGAACGAATCATGGATTAAGGATATGGTATGTTAAGAGTCCAAGGGAGGTTATATGATGAGAGAAAGAGAGGATTGAGAATATAATCCTAGAGCAAAGGGAATGCAAACGAGTCACGAGAACATTTTTCGAGAACAAGAAATAAAGAGAAAATGCAAAGGAAATTGAATACAACAATTGCTTGGGGTATTAGGCCACACTATTACAATGGAGTGCAACATATAAGTTGTAGCATGTGGATTTAATTGATTAAATGTAACAAAAGTAAAGAGGCAAGGGCATTGGGGGAATAAATCATGAAAGGGCAAGGACATGGAAGTAAAAGACCAAGAAAGGGAGTAACATGTTTATCATCCAACACTTGGCATCCTTGGATTGGTCCTTGAGATTACAAAGGGATAATATGAGATGAGGATGAGATAAAGTAGATGAGATATACATTATACAAACCATTATTCAAGACAACAAAGAAAACAAAACACAAAACAAAACAAACACCACCATTCTGCCAGCAGAAAAACAGCTCGGTAATTTGAGCATAGAGCCTTCATTTCTCAATGAAATTTTGTGTTCTATAGCTTGTTGGAAAGGTATTGAGATGCTCTACAACTCTTCTTTAGGAGCCTAATCCAGAAAAGCAAGGTAAGGATCTCCTTTTTCCCGTTCTTTCAACTGGTGTATTGTAAATCCGAGATTCTAACTTGGTTTCTTGATTTCTTTGGATGATCCAAGCTATCCTAAGGTTATATAAGGACTAAACAAGGCTTACTAAGTGTTATTCACTCTCCAAGGAAGGTATAACACTCTTGAAACCCTAGCTCTTAATTTGAGTTTTGATGATTTAAATGAGTTATAGAGATTTGATGCATGATTTAGAGCATGTATGTGGTATGATTGTTATGAAAATATAAAAATATGGTTTAGAGCCCCAAGACCAGTTTAGGCAGTGGTAGGGATGATGAATAGTGTCCATGAGTATTGGTGGTAGATTGGTTGATTATTTGGAGGATTTTAATTTTGGAATTATCCGAGTTATAGCCGTCGTAATGGCGAAATTTCATTAACCCTTAAAAATGGAGGATCACCGAACGAAAAACCTCCTGACCAAGTTGAACACTTGACCCATACTTGTAGGTTTTTAATCATAGATCATTTTGGCGCAAGAATCGTAGCATTCTGATTTACGGTTTAGGCGTTATGGTAAAATTCGTAAAAGCGGTTCGTAAACGTACGTATGAATTCGTAACTCCAATTGAACCCCTTTAAAGTGATAAATTCGGTTGCGAATCGTGGTAATCAAATACTATAGGTCATAATGAAGATATGAGAGAAGACCTCGTGTCGAAAAGATTATTTTTGGATTTTATAAAAATGTTTGAATCAAGGTTAAGTGCGAAGGAACCCCTCAGAGGAGCACTTGATTATAACTTTGTAAACCACTTGGTAAAACGGACGAACGAGATCCGATTTCTAAAACGAATCTTCGACCTAAGTAATGGTTGATTGACGTGGACTTAGTATGAGCCTAAAGCGAGTTAGTAATGCCTTAGTTGCGATTCGCGTACGTGTTTATGCTTTCGATATTAAGTGGATTATCTAGGGGATTAATCGTACGTTCTTTTTGACTTTGTCTAGATTGCCCGACATCGTCACGAGCCCCTACCACTTCTCGAGCATCAGGCAAGATTTCCAAATCTATACTTGAAGTATTGATTATAATACTGCTTTTGCCATGCTTAGATTTGCATAGTTTTGCGATATATACTTGTTGTAAAAGTTTAACTTCGGATTGTATATAATCTTTTGAGATATAGTATATACAAACCGGTATACCTTGTGGCTCTATAGATAAGAGCATATTTATTGTTTCGACTCTAGACCGGGAGTCGGTAGTTTCTGTTATATAGATAGTCGTGGAAACCCGGAGGGATTCCAGCGACAGATTACTATGTACTTTGAGGAATGTTATGATTAAACATTATTATATTTCCAGAAAGTAGTTACTACTTGGAAATGGATTGGGATTTGGCTTATAAGCTAGATATGGGGATATCAGTTATAAGCCGGAATTTATTATCACCCTTAGTGAAGGCGTACGCGTCGTATCTTTCGTAAAAGACCGGGAGTCGGTATTTTGTATACTTTTGGAGATATATTTTCTGAATATATCGAATAAATATTATTGAGTATAATGAATATTATTTTGAATATTCATTAAGAGTTTATTTATTTAAATGAATATTATGTTGAATATTCATTTAAGATTAATTATTTAAATGAATATTATTTTCGAATATTCATTTAAGAATTATTTATTTAGTGAATATTACTTTTGAATATTCACTTGAATACTATTTATTTAAATGAATATTATTTTGAATATTCATTTAAAGATTATTTATATTAATGAATATTATTTTCAGATATTCATTTGAGGATTATTTAGTAAATGAATATTACTTTTTGAATATTCATTTAATTACTATTTATTAATGAATATTATTTTCAAATATTCATTTAAAGGGTATTTATTTAGTAAATACTTATTTATTTAATAAATATTCTTCGAATATTTATTAAATACCTTTAACGATTTTCAAAAATAGTTTATCTTATTTAGAAATATTCTTTGACCTTCAATAATTATAAAGAATATTTCTGAGTCCTATTAATAAGTACTTCATCAAGGAAGTGGTTCCCACAGACTCTTTTCCATGTTAAATCTACCCTCTAAGGGGATTTAAATGTTCGCTCAAACTTTCAAAACATAGGGAACCCTACTTGGAAACTGCTATTTGTATTCGACTCCCCGGGTCATTAACTTTCAAAGGAAATCATTTCTATTCACAAACTCAGATGCTTCGAGTCCAAAAGAGATTTGTTACTTCCTCAACACTCGAGGAGTAAGATTGATGGAACAAGTTAATATCCATTAACAAGCAATAGCTTGGGAAATATTGGTGAAATTCTCCTTTCCAAACCCGATACGGCTTCTTTGTGAAGTCCTGTCAACAAGTACGATACTTGGGGAAGGGAGGACGAACTCTATGTTTCAGAGTCATGGATTTTATTCGAACTTGGAGTAGTGTAAAAGGTCGAGTAGCGCCGAACCTTCATTGGCCCACAGTTGGCATGGGGAGCTTCCAGAGGGCGGTAGACAAGTAAATCCGTCGGACCTTCCTTCTACCGGTAGTAAAGTTTAAATGTATTTGTACGACCGCGACTGATCATCGATGGTCGGGACATCTGTGCGCTGAGAATACTCCAGTGATAGTTCATCATCCAATTTGGATATTTTCTGCAACATGGATCAAGAATCATAATGGTCATGTTGGCAGGGTTTTGAAAAGTGTTCAAAAAGGTTATATTGAATCACCTTGTCACTTCATCTTTTATATGACTCTGTGATTACCTTACATAACAGGGGTTATGGTAAGGGGTTGGTTTATATTGAATCACCTTGTCACTTCATCTTTTATATGACTCTGTGATTACCTTACATAACAGGGGTTATGGTAAGGGGTTGGTTTATATTGAATCACCTTGTCACTTCATCTTTTATATGACTCTGTGATTACCTTACATAACAGGGGTTATGGTAAGGGGTTGGTTTATATTGAATCACTTTATAACTTCATCTTTTAAGTTACATGTTGATACTCTGCTTATACTTATATAGCAGATATTCCTTTTCTACAAAAAGGTTATATTGGTTTACTTTGGAAACCTCATCCTTTTATAATATACTAGAACATGGTTCAATAGTATAATAAAAGTTTGCAGAGAGATTATGAAATGATATTTGGAGTACTACAATAGTACTATTTTTGGAATATATTCCGATGAGGAAATATTGTCGGTAAAGAGATATTTTGACAATTATTGTCTTATACCCGCTTTATTCTGGGTTAAATCATAGGCAGAGTTATGCCATGCTTTCATTACCTTGCTGAGCTATTTGCTCACTCTTGCCATTGTTTTATATATATTATAGAGCAGCGGAGCAGGATGTCAAGGGCACCAGTGATCCTGGAGATAGTAAGAATCATTTGGATCAGGATGCAGCTTGTTGAGTTTATGTATAGATGTGAGTGGAATGAGAAGATTGTAATCATCAGGATACTTAGCTGGTAGTGTACCATTACTTAGAGATTGTACCAGTATCAGATTTTGTAAAACATTTGGGTATTGTAATAAAAGTTGTTTATTCCGCAGTTTTGTATTATGTCGTTTCTGAGACTCTAACCTGTGTGTGTGTGAGATATATATTGTGGGGTCATAAACAGTTGAATTGTGTGCATTGTAAGTAATACAGGTGAGACAAGAAGTATATGGATCGTGACTACTCTAAATCCCAGACCCCGGATTTGGGGCTGTTACAGAAATGGTATCAGAGAGTAGGTTACAGTCCTCAGAAACGATAGGAGATTGAGTCTTACAATACCCTTAAGATTAATGATGAGAATAACTAGAGCTCAAGTAGAGTTCGTAGTAGGGTTAGCAGACATGACCCTGACTGTTTGAGATGAAGCCCAAGAGGGGACTTCTTCTGGGAAACCATGCTTAGGACTTCATGGTTAGTAACCTCAACTCGTATGAGTTGTAGATGGATGGGATTCTGAGATACCAGATCCCGAGACCTTCGAGTAGGCATTTGATGGTGGGCTCCTTAAGATGGACGGAGACCCGATAAAGGAAGATCCATAGGAGGACCCAGAGGAGGACCCATGCTGGGTCAAAGTAAGAATCTGGTAAGAGAACGTATTGACAAAGATGTGATATGTTAGTTGAGGTCTTATGATTGGACCGGACGGATCTTCAGAGATCAAATAAGTGACGAAATAAGAGTTCGGAATCGTTTATGATTCATCAAGGGATATGATGAAGAGAATGGAGTAGAGTCTCCAAAAGCAGAAGAGGTAGAGGCAGTATAGCCAATACCAGAGGATTGATTCGACTTGAACGAGACCTGTTACTCGTAATCTGTTGCAGCTGCCCTAGGGAGACAGCATATGTAAGAACTGAGACGTTCGACTTTTGTGTATGATTAAGGGTACTTAGTTACCTTGACCCGAAGAGACATTACCTTATCTATGGAGTTTAATTCCCCACGATGAGCGATTCCACCAAGGATGGTGTTTACTACGGTACTGAGGAATTTTTCTACCTCGAACGAGATTGTATATGTATGTACTACGTATAATGTTATTGTAACACAAACGCGCTAAGACGAGATATATTTCAAGAATCAAGACGGACTAAGAAAGTCTGGGATTGACTTAAATGAAAAGGTTGCAATGCTGCCAGGGGTACGCTTAGGTAGCCCCCGGGAACGATACGAGGAGAAGGAAATGTGGTATAAGGACGGTTATAATAATAATCGGGTTGAAGACTGCAGTTTCTAAACGATCTTCCGGAATACCGCTGGTTCAACATGTGGAGTTCGTTGCTATTATGAGTAATAACAGTATTGGAGTCTTCTTATAAGATAGAACGCTTGCTTGAGATGCTTGCGCCTAATCGAATAGAACTCCCTGCGATTGCGAATGACGATGGTTGAATACGTAGCGATTATTACGAGTCAGCAATAACGTAAGTATCAAACACCTTAGGGTGTGTAGGGAGAATAAAAGCTCCGGAATCGAACGATTACCCAATAGAGGAGCCGACATAAAAGGCATCCGTAGAGACCGTGGCAGTACCCTCCCCAGTTGCAAATTACGTGGATTATCCCAAATCTATGATCTATCTTGACATCTCTCCAAGAGAGAATTGAGAAAGGGAACAGTTCCTCTTCGAAGTATTTTATGACTCTTGTGTTAATTCACAATGAGTTTCAATGGTGCCAGAGGCCGTCATAATACCTGCTTATAGGTTTTCAAAGCCCTGGTGAATGATATTATTTAAAACCCCCAACTTTCCTTCAATAGTGGGTAATTCAGTGGTGATATAGCACCACTTTCGTGTTAAATACCAGTATTCTCTGGTTATTCTTTTCTTTGGAAATCGCACCCTTGGAACCTGTTTACTTTTGATCCAAGGTGTCCATCTGAGAAATTATTTGTCAAACGACGATAATTATTAACTCAACTTGAATTTCTTTCATACCTCTCAATTTCCACTGAGACGAACAACCCTATACTATAGGGGCCACAAGGACCATCTATCTGTGTGATAGAAGTCTGATGGGACGCCATCACTTGTAAGTTGTGAAATACAAGAAGGCTAATTACCTTTAGTAATGTCTTAATTAAGACACGCAACATTGAGTTCTTATGATCATATTGATCTCTCAGTAAATTCTCTCATCTCAAATAAGGTTACCTTAAAACTCATAACCTTATAATCATCAGTGTCTGATGTTTTCTTTGATATGGGAGCTATCTATTCAAAGCTCCATGATTCTTGTTATTGAATCCCAAGGGGAGGCCAACCAGGTCGAATAAGTCAAAATTCGATGATAAGAATTAGATTCCCACGAAATAGCCTATGGCAAGAATGGATCCCTAAGATGAATAGAATATCGGTAACATGTCCATGAATTTAATGAGTGTTTTCTCTCAAGGATATTATGATAATGGAAGGTTGGTCAATTGATGTATGCGAGAGGAATAGCAATGTGTTGTGAAACCCCAATGGTAGTGGAGTCAGTTAGAACCCACATAAATTCCTGAAACCACTGAACCAGTGGAGGTCAGAACTTGGCTTAAAGAGATGAAGAAGTCAATTATGATACTGAATATTACAGAGAATCGGAAAACGGTGTTCGCCGCCTATCTCCTGAAGGGAGAGGCGAATCACTGGTAAGAATCGTAAGACGAACCTAGAGGTAAGAGGTGTTGTGACTTGGGAAAGATTCAGAGTATTGTTTTTAGATAAATGTTTTATGAAATGTATGAAGATCCAGATGGAAATAAAAGCTTCTAGAATTGAGATAAGAAACCAGGACTGTGGCAGAGCATGAGGCCAAGTTTTCCGAGATATCGAGGTTTGTCCCGAAATCCGTGGACACAAAGGTGGAAAGAGACCGTAGGTTTCAACTAGGGCTGAAGCAATGGATCCAGAATCGCGTGGCGATGTTGGAGTAAAATTTGAATTGCCCAGAGAAGGGGAGTGGTCCTTTAAGGACAGGAGTAAATTACGAAGTCATTACGGTAATCCGAACGAATGAGTTATTATGGGATGGATGCGTGGCTTATCTAGTTTATGTGGTTGATACCAAGAGAAAAGCACCTAGCCAACAATAGATCCCAGTGATTGAAGAGTTTGAGAATGTATACCAGAGAGTATACGTAGATTACCACCCGATCGAGAGATTTTTCCTAAAATTGGTACATACAAGTGGTGGACTAGGAATATAAGATTGACACTTTTAATAAGTTTGACTCCCTTCGAGCTGGGAGAAGTTGTTATGACAATAGTAATGGATTGGCAAATCCCCAATGAAGCAACCTGATGGTAAAGAAAAGAGAGTAATAATTATGGGATGGAGACGGATTTAGAAATTCTGGAATATAATTCAGATTGAGAAACTATGATACCAGGGATATGAGGCTTGATTAGCCCTTATAGTGGCGCTTAGGACAGAGACACCAAGTACAAAGGAAATTATAATGATTTTGGAAGGTTGTACAAGGTTTTATGAGCTACCAAGATATCGATCTGGATGACGTGAGGATGAATACCGAGTATTCAGAGTATAGTGCTGCACCTCCTATTAGTCCCAATGACAATGAAAGAATTAGCGACTCAGTTGCAAGGATTGCTGGGCAAGGGTATGATAAGACCCAGTGTGCCATCGTGGAAAGCCTCGGTGGGGTTATGAGAGAAAAAACGTATTAGCACGAGATGATGCATCGGACCTCAAGAGTTGAACGAGTTCAACATTTGGAATAGATACCTTGGTAGATGATGGTTTGATCAGCTGAAGGAGGCTGTGTATTTTGGTCCAAAGTTATATAAGAACTGGATATCACCAGTGGGAAGTTAAACTCGAGAGTATACCCAAGACTGCGATTCGTACGAGGTATAGACACTCCAAGTTTTCAGCAAGGACATTTTGGGTGGACTAATGCCCCCACAACTTTTATGGAATTTGATGAATTAGCGGTGAGTCATTCGCGATAGTTTTCGCCCTAAGCATATCGAAATGTCGTATATACGAAGGAAATTGCAGAATCGAAAAAGGATCAAACATGATCGACTTTCAGATCTATCAGATATGAAAATATGTGTGCTTGTGTGTATATGAAGATTATGATTTGGTGATAAAAGGATTGAGAGTCCTCGAGCCAGACAACATTCCCCAAGAAACTCGCCTTTCTTTCAGAGAAAGGAGGGCTGGAATAATATAGAATGACTGAATACGGGAAGTAGATTATCTTCCTGCAAGAAGATTAGAGAAGAAGCTGGAACCCCGGGGGGTGATAGTAGATAACAAAGAGATAGCAAGGCCAAAACAGTGATGGTCGACAAGCTCATTACTAGACAGCAAGATTTACTCGAATCGATTGCTAGAATACTCGAATTAGTTCGATAAGAAGTACACTGTCGACAAGAGAGTTGACATTTATACGATGGAATCGGGAAATGGCTAGAATTGATAAAGGATTAGGACAACGAGATACACTACCATCCAGGGAAGGCCAATATGGTGGCTGATGCCCTTAGTCAAAATGAAAAAAAGTGATGAATTCCGAATGCTCTGGAATTAAAGGACGGGACTTTACCCGAGAGCCATAAATTGAGATATTATATGTACCAAGACGGTACCAAAATGTATAGAGATTCGAGAGGAATGCCATTGACAAGCTAAATGGCATGTTGATGAATGACAAGCAAGTTTATGATGATGTATTTCTGTGCAAACAAGATAGAGAATCTGAGGTTGGAAATTGTGATGCTAAAGATGTCCTCCTGAAAAGGGAGTAATGAGATTTGGAAGGAAAGAAAGTTGAGCCCGAGATTCATTGGGCCATCTGAGAATTTAAACGTGTCAGGAAGGTGGCCTACGAGCCAGCCTTACCCAAGCTTATAGAATGGTCATAACATGGTTCAGGTGTATGTGCCTCACCAGTATACTATAGATGCCCGACACATGACAGAGTACGAGCAGATAGATATACATAACCGGATCTGAACTACGAAGGACAACCTGTGGAAATCACGGATAGAAAAGAGCAAGACAAGGTTGTCAAACTAGTGAGAGACTTGAAGAAAATCAAGAAGTGGAAGAAACCACCTGGAAGTTAGAAAATGCAATGGGATAAAAGTAGCCCCAGCTATTCCTAAACTGATTCCGAGGACGGAATCCTTTTAAGGAGGGGAGACTGTAATAACCCGAATTTTCGATAGAATTTAAAAATTTTCTTACTATGATTAAGTACATGAGTGAGTGGTGATTCCAAAGAACAATGATTGTAATGAATGGATATTGCTTTGGACAATGATCCTGATTCAAGTGTATGTTGTCAGAATAGAGTAATCCAATGTTTGAGGACATAGATAAGAATAATCTATCGTCCAGGAATGAGCTAATGAACCCTGAGAGGGGAGATGAGAAGTGAATAATGTTTTCCATGCGTGCATAGTATTTCCCATGCGTGCATAGTGTTTCCCATGCGTGCATAGTATTTTCCATACGTGCATAGTAATTTGGTGGATGAATAGTGATTTTGTAAGTTGGAAAACTTTTCATGCCACCCTATGTACGGAACGTGGTATGGATATTTCGAAGTCATATCTGTGATCTACGGAGGAAATAAGTGTATGCAAAGACGATCGGAATTCAGAAATTCCAAATTCTATTCCGGTGTAATATTTGACCGGGCAGTGGATTATATATTATTATAATCCAAGAATTGAGATATTAACTTGGAGGATTTGATATTTTAGGATTTTATTATATTTGATTTAAGAACGAAGAACGGAAGCCACTGAGACAGTGGAACGAACGTTCTAGAAACCACTGAGACTTTATAACAAGATTAAGCGATTGAGCGAACGAATCATGGATTAAGGATATGGTATGTTAAGAGTCCAAGGGAGGTTATATGATGAGAGAAAGAGAGGATTGAGAATATAATCCTAGAGCAAAGGGAATGCAAACGAGTCACGAGAACATTTTTCGAGAACAAGAAATAAAGAGAAAATGCAAAGGAAATTGAATACAACAATTGCTTGGGGTATTAGGCCACACTATTACAATGGAGTGCAACATATAAGTTGTAGCATGTGGATTTAATTGATTAAATGTAACAAAAGTAAAGAGGCAAGGGCATTGGGGGAATAAATCATGAAAGGGCAAGGACATGGAAGTAAAAGACCAAGAAAGGGAGTAACATGTTTATCATCCAACACTTGGCATCCTTGGATTGGTCCTTGAGATTACAAAGGGATAATATGAGATGAGGATGAGATAAAGTAGATGAGATATACATTATACAAACCATTATTCAAGACAACAAAGAAAACAAAACACAAAACAAAACAAACACCACCATTCTGCCAGCAGAAAAACAGCTCGGTAATTTGAGCATAGAGCCTTCATTTCTCAATGAAATTTTGTGTTCTATAGCTTGTTGGAAAGGTATTGAGATGCTCTACAACTCTTCTTTAGGAGCCTAATCCAGAAAAGCAAGGTAAGGATCTCCTTTTTCCCGTTCTTTCAACTGGTGTATTGTAAATCCGAGATTCTAACTTGGTTTCTTGATTTCTTTGGATGATCCAAGCTATCCTAAGGTTATATAAGGACTAAACAAGGCTTACTAAGTGTTATTCACTCTCCAAGGAAGGTATAACACTCTTGAAACCCTAGCTCTTAATTTGAGTTTTGATGATTTAAATGAGTTATAGAGATTTGATGCATGATTTAGAGCATGTATGTGGTATGATTGTTATGAAAATATAAAAATATGGTTTAGAGCCCCAAGACCAGTTTAGGCAGTGGTAGGGATGATGAATAGTGTCCATGAGTATTGGTGGTAGATTGGTTGATTATTTGGAGGATTTTAATTTTGGAATTATCCGAGTTATAGCCGTCGTAATGGCGAAATTTCATTAACCCTTAAAAATGGAGGATCACCGAACGAAAAACCTCCTGACCAAGTTGAACACTTGACCCATACTTGTAGGTTTTTAATCATAGATCATTTTGGCGCAAGAATCGTAGCATTCTGATTTACGGTTTAGGCGTTATGGTAAAATTCGTAAAAGCGGTTCGTAAACGTACGTATGAATTCGTAACTCCAATTGAACCCCTTTAAAGTGATAAATTCGGTTACGAATCGTGGTAATCAAATACTATAGGTCATAATGAAGATATGAGAGAAGACCTCGTGTCGAAAAGATTATTTTTGGATTTTATAAAAATGTTTGAATCAAGGTTAAGTGCGAAGGAACCCCTCAGAGGAGCACTTGATTATAACTTTGTAAACCACTTGGTAAAACGGACGAACGAGATCCGATTTCTAAAACGAATCTTCGACCTAAGTAATGGTTGATTGACGTGGACTTAGTATGAGCCTAAAGCGAGTTAGTAATGCCTTAGTTGCGATTCGCGTACGTGTTTATGCTTTCGATATTAAGTGGATTATCTAGGGGATTAATCGTACGTTCTTTTTGACTTTGTCTAGATTGCCCGACATCGTCACGAGCCCCTACCACTTCTCGAGCATCAGGCAAGATTTCCAAATCTATACTTGAAGTATTGATTATAATACTGCTTTTGCCATGCTTAGATTTGCATAGTTTTGCGATATATACTTGTTGTAAAAGTTTAACTTCGGATTGTATATAATCTTTTGAGATATAGTATATACAAACCGGTATACCTTGTGGCTCTATAGATAAGAGCATATTTATTGTTTCGACTCTAGACCGGGAGTCGGTAGTTTCTGTTATATAGATAGTCGTGGAAACCCGGAGGGATTCCAGCGACAGATTACTATGTACTTTGAGGAATGTTATGATTAAACATTATTATATTTCCAGAAAGTAGTTACTACATGGAAATGGATTGGGATTTGGCTTATAAGCTAGATATGGGGATATCAGTTATAAGCCGGAATTTATTATCACCCTTAGTGAAGGGCGTACGCGTCGTATCTTTCGTAAAAGACCGGGAGTCGGTATTTTGTATACTTTTGGAGATATATTTTCTGAATATATCGAATAAATATTATTGAGTATAATGAATATTATTTTGAATATTCATTAAGAGTTTATTTATTTAAATGAATATTATGTTGAATATTCATTTAAGATTAATTATTTAAATGAATATTATTTTCGAATATTCATTTAAGAATTATTTATTTAGTGAATATTACTTTTGAATATTCACTTGAATACTATTTATTTAAATGAATATTATTTTGAATATTCATTTAAAGATTATTTATATTAATGAATATTATTTTCAGATATTCATTTGAGGATTATTTAGTAAATGAATATTACTTTTTGAATATTCATTTAATTACTATTTATTAATGAATATTATTTTCAAATATTCATTTAAAGGGTATTTATTTAGTAAATACTTATTTATTTAATAAATATTCTTCGAATATTTATTAAATACCTTTAACGATTTTCAAAAATAGTTTATCTTATTTAGAAATATTCTTTGACCTTCAATAATTATAAAGAATATTTCTGAGTCCTATTAATAAGTACTTCATCAAGGAAGTGGTTCCCACAGACTCTTTTCCATGTTAAATCTACCCTCTAAGGGGATTTAAATGTTCGCTCAAACTTTCAAAACATAGGGAACCCTACTTGGAAACTGCTATTTGTATTCGACTCCCCGGGTCATTAACTTTCAAAGGAAATCATAGAGTTCCCTATGAATACTCTGGGTGGACTATACTCTGAATACTCGGTATTCATCCTCACGTCATCCAGATCGATATCTTTAAGGATCAAACCATCATCTACTCGGTACATGTTTTAAGGATCGTTTTGACACGAGAATCATAGCTTTCGGATTTACGGTTTAGGAGAAATCGTAAAAGTAGTTCGTAATCGTAAGCGTGAGTTTGTAACCTCGATTGAACCCCTTTAAAACGAGTAATTCAATTGCGAATCTTGGTAATTAAATACCAGAGGTCATAATGAGGATATGAGAGAAGACGTCGTGTCAAAAAGATTATTTTTGGATTTTATAAAAATGTTTGAATCAAGGTTAAGTGCAAAGGAACCCCTTAGAGGAGCACTTGATTCTAACTTTGAAAACCACTTGGTAAAACGGGCAAACGAGATCCGATTCTTAAGGAAAACCTTCGACTTAAGTATTTGTCGATTGACATGGACATAGTATGAGCCTAAAGCGAGCTAGTAACGCCTTAGTTGTGTATTGCTTACGTGTTTAAGCATTGGATTATAAATGAATCATCTAGGGGATTAATCGTACGTTTTCTTTTGACTTTGTCTAGATTGTTCGACATCGTCACCAGCCCCTACCACTTCTCGAGCATCAGGCAAGATTTCTAAATCTATACTTGAAGTATTGATTATAATACTGCTTTTGCCATGCTTGGACTTGCATAGTTTTGCGATATATACTTGTTGTAAAAGTTTAACTTTCGGATTGTATATGATCTTCTGAGATATAGTATATACAAACCGGTATACCTTGTGGCTCTATAGATAAGGGCATATTTATTGTTTCGACTCTAGACCGGGAGTCGGTAGTTTCTGTTATATAGATAGTCGTGGAAACCCGGAGGGATTCCAGCGACAGATTACTATGTACTTTGAGGAATGTTATTATTGAATAATATTATATTTCCAGAAAGTAGTTACTACTTGGAAATGAATTGGGAATTGGCTTATAAGCTAGATATGGGGATATCAGTTATAAGCCGGACTTTATTATTACCCATAATAAAGGGTGCATATGTCATATCTTTTGTAAAAGACCGGGAGTCGGTATTTCATATACTTTTGGAGATATATTTTCATAATATATCGAATAAATATTATTGAGCTAAATGAATATTATTTTGAATATTCATTAAGAGTTTATTTATTTAAATGAATATTATTTTGAATATTCATTTAAAGATTATTTATTTTAATGAATATTATTTTCGAATATTCATTTGAGAATTACTTATTTAGTGAATATTACTTTTGAATATTCACTTAAATACTTTTTATCTAAATGAATATTATTTTGAATATTCATTTAAAGATTATTTATATTAATGAATATTATTTTCAAATATTCATTTGAGGATTATTTATTAAGCGAATATTACTTTTTGAATATTCATTTAATTACTATTTATTAATGAATATTATTTTCAAATATTCATTTAAAGGTTATTTATTTAGTAAATACTTATTTATTTAATAAATATTCTTCGAATATTTATTAAATACCTTTAACTATTTTCAAAAATAGTTTATCTTATTTAAAAATATTCTTTGACCTTCAATAATTATAAAGAATATTTCTGAGTCCTATTAATAATTATTTCATCAAGGAAGGGGTTCCCGAATACTCTTTTCCATTTAAATCTACCTTCTAAGGGGATTTAAATGTTCGCTCAAACTTTCAAAACATAGGGAACCCTACTTGGAAGCTGTTATTTGTATTTGACTCCCCGGTCATTGACTTTCAAAGAAATCATTTCTATTCACATCTCAGATGCTTCGAGTCCAAAAGAATGTTGTTACTTCCTCAACACTCGAGGGGTAAGATTGATGGAACAAGTTAATATCCATTAACAAGCAATAGCTTGGGAAATATTGGCGAATCCTTCCTTTACAATGGTGACGACTACTTTGTGGAGTCTGGTCAACAAGTATTATACTTGGGGGAAGGGGGATGAGCCTTACGTTTCAGAGTCATGGATTTTATTCGAACTTGGAGTAGTGTATAAGGTCGAGTAGCGCCGAACCTTCATTGGCCCACAGTTGGCATGGGGAGCTTCCAGAGGGCGGTAGACAAGTAAATCCGTCGGACCTTCCTTCTACCGGTAGTAAAGTTTAAATGTATTTGTACGACCGCGACTGATCATCGATGGTCGGGACATTTGTGCGCTGAGAATACTCCAGTGATAGTTCATCATCCAATTTGGATATTTTCTGCAACATGGATCAAGAAACATAATGGTCATGTTGGCAGGGTTTTGAAAAGTGTTTAAAAAGGTTATATTGAATCACCTTGTCACTTCATCTTTTATATGACTCTGTGATTACCTTACATAACAGGGGTTATGGTAAGGGGTTGGTTTATATTGAATCACCTTGTCACTTCATCTTTTATATGACTCTGTGATTACCTTACATAACAGGGGTTATGGTAAGGGGTTGGTTTATATTGAATCACCTTATAACTTCATCTTTTAAGTTATATGTTGATACTCTGCTTATACTTATATAGCAGATATTCCTTTTCTACAAAAAGGTTATATTGGTTTACTTTGGAAACCTCATCCTTTTATAATATACTAGAACATGGTTCAATGGTATAATAAAAGTTGCAGAGATATTATGAAATGATATTTGGAGTACTACAATAGTACTATTTTTGGAATATATTCTGATGAGGAAATATTTTCGGTAAAGAGATATTTTGACAATTATTGTCTTATACCCGCTTTATTCTGGGTTAAATCATAGGCAGAGTTATGCCATGCTTTCATTACCTTGCTGAGCTATTTGCTCACTCTTGCTATTGTTTTATATATATTATAGAGCAGCGGAGCAGGATGTCAAGGGCACCAGTGATCCCGGAGATAGTAAGAATCAGTTGGATCAGGATGCAGCTTGTTGAGTTTATGTATAGATGTGAGTGGAATGAGAAGATTGTAATCATCAGGATACTTAGCTGGTAGTGTATCATTACTTAGAGATTGTACCAGTATCAGATGTTGTAAAACATTTGGGTATTGTAATAAAAGTTGTTTATTCCGCAGTTTTGTATTGTGTCGTTTCTGAGACTCTAACCTGTGTGTGTGTGAGATATATATTGTGGGGTCATAAACAGTTGAATTGTGTGCATTGTAAGTAATACAGGTGAGACAAGAAGTATATGGATCGTGACTACTCTAAATCCCAGACCCCGGATTTGGGGCTGTTACAGAAATGGTATCAGAGAGTTAGGTTACAGTCCTCAGAAACGATAGGAGATTGAGTCTTACAATACCCTTAAGATTAATGATGAGAATAACTAGAGCTCAAGAAGAGTTAGTAGTAGGGTTAGCAGACATGACCCTGACTGTTTGAGATGAAGCCCAAGAGGGGACTTCTTCTGGGAAACCATGCTTAGGACTTCATGGTTAGTAACCCCGACTCGTATGAGTTGTAGATGGATGGGATTCTGAGAGATCAAATCCCGAGGCCTTCGAGTAGGTAGTTGATGATGGGCTCATTGAGATGGACGGGGACCCGATAAAGGAAGATCCATAGGAGGATCTAGAGGAGGACCCATGATGGGTCAAGGTAAGAATCTAGTAAGAGAACGTGTTGATTGATAAGATGTAGTAGGTTACTTGAGGTCTTATGATAGGACCGGACGAATATTCAGAGATCAAATAAGTGACGAGATAAGAGTTGGAATCATTTATGATTCATCAAGAGATATGACGAAGGGAATGGAGTAGAGTCTCCAAAAGCAAAAGAGGTAGAGGCAGTATAGCCAATACCAGTGGATTGATTCGACTTGAGCAAGAACTATTACTTGTAGTCTGTTGCAATTGCCCTGGAAAGGCAGCATACGTAAGGACTGAGATGTTTGAATTTCGTGTACGATTAAGAGTACTTAGTTACCTTAACCCGTGGAGGCATTACCTTACCTATGGAGTTTAATTCCCCACGATCAGCAATTCCGCCAAAGACGGTGTTACTATGGTGCTGAGGAATTTTATTACCTCGAGCAAGATTGTATATGTACTACGTAAAGTGCTATTATAACACGAATGCGCTAAGACGAGATTTGTTTTAAATCAAGACAGACTAAGGAAGTCGGTGATTGACTTAAATGAAAAGCTGCAATGTTGCCAGGGGTACGCTTAGGTAGCACCCTGGAGTGATACGAGGAGATGGCAAACGTGGTATAAAGACGGTTAGAATAGCAATTGGGTTTAAGCTTGCAGTTTCTAAACGATCTTCCAGAATACCGGCCGTTCGACATGTGGAATTCGTTGTTGCTATGAGTGACAACAGTATCAAAGTCTTCTTATGAAAGAAAACGCTTGCTTGCGGTGCTTGCGCCTAATCGAACAGAACTCTTTGCGATTATAAATATTGATGGATTGAATCCTCAGCAACTATTACGAGTCAGCGATAACGTAAGTATCGAACACCTTAGGGTGTATAGAGAAGAAAATCTTTAGGATCGAACGATTATCCATCAGGGGAGCCGACATATAAGGCATCCGTAGAGACCTTGGCAGTACCCTCCCCATTTGCAAATAATATTGATCACCCCTAAATCTATGATCTATCTTGACATCCCTCCATGGGAGAATTTTGATAAAGGGAATAGTCCCTCTTCGAAGTTATTTTATAACACTTGTATTAATTCATATCTAGTTCGATTGTGCCAGAGGCTGTCACAATACCTACTTTCAGGTTTTCAAAGCCCTGGTGAATGATGTTATTCAAGCTTTCACTTTCCAATGGTGAATAATCCTATGGTGATACAGCACCACCTTTTTGTTGACTACCAGTATCTTACTGGCTATCTTTCTTTGGAAATCGCACCCTTGGAACCTGTTTACTTTTGATCCAAGGTGTCCATCTGAGAAATTATTTGTCAAACGACGATAATTATTAACTCAACTTTGAATTTCTTTCATACTTCTCAAATTCCACTGAGACGAACAACCCTATACTTATAGGGGCCACAAGGACCATCTATCTGTGTGATAGAAGTCTGATGGGACGCCATCACTTGTAAGTTGTGAAATACAAGAAGGCTAATTACCTTTAGTAATGTCTCAATTAAGACACGCAACGTTAAGTTCTTATGATCATATTGATCTCTTGGTAAATTCTTTCATTTCAAATAAGGTTACCTTAAAAGTCATAACCTTGTAATCACCAGCGTGTGATGTTTTCTTTGATATGGGAGCTGTCTTTTCAAAGCTCCATAAATTTTGTTATTGAATTACAAGGGGGAGCCAACCAGGTCGAATAAGTTAAAGTCGCTGATAGGAATTAGATTCGCAACGGAATAGCCTATGACAAGAACGGATCCCTAAAATGAATAAAATATCGGTAACATGTCCATGAATTTAATGAGTGTTTTCTCTCAAGGATATTATGATAATGGAAGGTTGGTCAATCGATGTATGCGAGAGGAATAGCAATGTGTTGTGAAACCCCAGTGGTAGTGGAGTCAGTTAGAACCCACATAAATTCCTGGAACCACTGGCCCAGTGGAGGCCAGAGCTTGGCTGGAAGAAATAAAGAAAGCAATTGAGATACTGAGCATTACAGAGAATCAGAGGACGGTGTTCGCCGCCTATCTCCTGGAGGGAGAGGCGAATCACTGGTGGAAATCTAAGACAAACCTAAAGATAAAAGGTGTTGTGACTTGGGAGAGATTCAGATTATTGTTTTTAGAGAAATGTTTTATGAAATGTATGAAGATCCAGATGGAAATAAAAGCTTCTAGGATTGAAATAAGAAACCATGACTGTGGCAGAGCATGGGGCCAAGTTTTCCGAGATATCGAGGTTTGTCCCGAAATCCGTGGACATAAATGTGAAAAGAGCCCGTAGGTTTCAACTAGGGCTGAAGCAAGGGATCTAGAATCGCGTAGCGATGCTGGAGTGAGACTTTGATTGCCCAGAGAAGGAGAGTGGTCCTTTAAGGACAGAAGTAAATTACGAAGTTATTACGATAATCCGAACAAATGAGTTGTTATGGGATGGATGTGTGGCTTATCTAGCTTATGTGGTTGATACCAAGGGAAAAGCACCTAGCCAACAATAGACCCCAGTGATTGAAGAGTTTGAGAATGTATTCCAGAGAGTCTACGCAGATTACCACCCGATCGAGAGATTTTCCCTAAAATTGGTACATACAAGTGGGGGACTAGAAATATGAGACCGACACTTTTAATAAGTTTGACTCCCTTCGAGTTGGGAGAAGTTGATATAGCAATAGCGATGGATTGGCTAATACCCAATGAAGCAAACTGATGGTAAAAGAAAAGAGAGTAGTGATTATGGGATGGAGACAGATTCAGAAATTCTCGAATATAGTTCAGACTGAGAAATCACGATGCCAGAGATATGAGGCTTGATTATCCCTTGTAATTGATGCTTAGAAAAGAGACCTCAAGTATAAAGGAAATTATAATGATTTTGGGAAGTTGTACAAGGTTTTAATAAGCTACGATCTGGATGGCATGAGCTACCAGATATCGATTTGGATGACATGAGAATGAGTACCGAGTATTCAGAGTATAGTGCTACACCTCCTGTTAGCCCTAGTAAGGGTGAAAGAATTAGCAACTCAGTTACGAAGAGTGGTGGGCAAGAGTATAATAAGACCCAGTATACCACCATGGTAAGCCTGGTTTTGTGGTAAGAAGGAAAGATGTTAGCACAAGAATGTGCATCGAACCTCGAAGAGTTAAACTAGCTCAACATCGAGAATAGGTACCCTCTTATAGACGGTCGTTGGATCGGTTGGAGGGCGTTGTGTATCTCCAAACTTATTTGAGAATTGGACATCACCAGTTGGGAGTAAATTCGAGGATATACCCAGACTGCGATTCGTACTAGGTATAGACACTCCGAGTTTTAGCAAGGATATTTTGGGTTGACTATTGCACCCGTAACTTTTTATGGAAATTAGTGAATTGACTATGAGTCATCTGCGATAGTGTTCGCCCTAAGTATATCGAAATGTCGTATATATAAAGGAAAGGTGCGGAATCAAAAAGGATCAAACATGATCGACTTTCAGATCTATCAGAACTGAAAATGTGCGTGCTTGGGTGTATAGAAAGATTATGATTTGTGATAAGAGAATTAAGAGTCCTTGAGCCAGACAACATTCCCCGCGAACAAATTCCCCAAGAGACTCGCCTTTCTTTCAGAGGAAGGAGAGATGAGATAAGAGAATGACTGAATACAGGAAGTAGATTAGCTTTATGTAAAATGATTAGAGAAGAAGCTGGAACATCGAGGGATGGTAGTAGATGACAATGAGATAGCAAGGCCAAAACAGTGATGGCCGACAAGCTCGTTATTAGACAGCAAGAGTTACTCGAATTGATTGCTAGGATACTCGAATTGGTTTTAATAAGAAGTACACTGTCGACAAGTGAGTTGACATTTATACGATGGAATAGGGAAATGGCTAGAATTGATAAAGGATTATGACAACGAGATACACTACCATCCAGGGAAGGCCAATATGGTGGCCGATGCCCTTAGTCAAAATGAAAAAGAGATGGATTCCGAATGTTCTGGAATTAAAAGATGAGACTTTTCACTAGAGCCATAGTTTGAGCTATTATATGCACCAAGACGGTACCAAAAGGTATAGAGATTCGAGGGAATGCCATTGACAAGCTAAATGGCATGTTGATGAATGACAAACAAGTTTATGGTGGTGTATTTTTGTGCAAACAAGATAAAGAATCTGAGGTTGGAAATTGTGATGCTAAAGATGTCCTCCTGAAAGGGGGTAATGAGATTTGGAAGGAAAGGAAGTTGAGCCCGAGATTCATTGGGCCATCTGAGAGTTAAGCACGTCAGGAAGGTGGCCTACGAGCCAGCCTTACCCAAACCTGTAGAATGGCCATAACCTGGTTCATGTGTAAATTCTACGTCAGTATACTATAGATGCCCGACATATGACAGAGTACGAGCAGATAGATATACATAACCGGATCTGAACTACGAAGGACAACCTGTGGAAATTATGAATAGAAAAGAGCAAGTGCTAAGAGATAAGGTTGTCAAGATAGTGAGAAATTTGAAGAAAATCAAGAAGTGGAAGAAACCACCTGGAAGTTAGAGAGTGCAATGGGATAAAAGTAGCCCCAGTTATTCCTAAACTGATTCCGAGGACGGAATCCTTTTAAGGAGGGGAGACTGTAATAACCCGAAATTTCGATAGAATTAAAACTTTTCTTACTATGATTAAGTACATGAGTGAGTGGTGATTCCAAAGAACAATGATTGTAATGAATGGATATTGCTTTGGACAATGATCCTGATTCAATTGTATATTGTCAGAATAGAGTGATCCAATGTTTGAGGACATAGATAAGAATAATCTATCGTCCAGGAATGAGCTAATGAACCCTGAGAGGGGAGATGAGAAGTGAATAATGTTTCCCATGCGTGCATAGTGTTTCCCATGCGTGCATAGTATTCTCCATGCGTGCATAGTAAATTGGTGGATGAATAGTGATTTTGTGAGTTGGAAAACTTTTCATGCCACCCTATGTACGGAGCGTGGTATGGATATTTCGAAGTCATATCTGTGATCTACAGAGGAAATAAGTGTATGTAAAGACGATCAGAATTCAGAAATTCCAAATTTAATTCTGGCTTAATATTTGACCGGGCAGCAAATTATATATTATTATATTCAAGAAATAAGATATTAAAATTGAGGATTTGAGGATTTGATATTTTATAATTTTATGAAATGAGAATTGAGAATCTAGAACGAAAACCACTGAGACAGTGAATCAAGCGTTCTAGGAACCGCCGAGACTTTATAACGAGATTAAGCGATAAAGCAAACGAATCATGGATTATGGATGGAGTTCATATCAAGATTAATTATCCTACATGATCATCAAGAGAATTATATTCAAGGATTATTAAGAAAGATTGAGGAAGGTATTATTTATACCGAGAAATTTCCCGGTAAACCCTAGCGGTAAATCTGCTTGGTTATTCTTCGAACGATCAACGAAATTGAGTAATAACCGGACAAAGAAACATACAAACAACCAAGGGGCAACCAAAGAATGACAAGTGGCACCAATAAGAGCTTGACAACACATATGGAAAGGATGCATCCAAAAGATATAGATACAATACATGTATTAATCTTGTAACATAAGATTGCTAGTGGAAGATGATGCAAGGGATGACCTCACCACTTTAATAAAGTAGCTTTATGATAGATATTATTGAGATGCATCACAATTATTCATAAACCAAGCAACAAAGCAAACAAAAGACTATCTCTCCATTTTTAAGAACAAAACCCGAGAGCAAAGAGAGAAAAAAATGGAGGAGAAAGAAATGCTTGTATCTTGAGTTTCCCTTGGCCGATTCGCGCGTTCTACCTGTCAAATCGAAGCCCTCAAGAAGCTCTACGCATATAGGGTAACCACTCTCCTCACCTCCTTGATTCCCATACTCGTTTTTAATGTTTTATAGTTAGATGAATAGTAACTATGTTTGTGTTCTTGATTTTATTTTGAAGATGTGATCATTTTAAGGTTATATAAGGATAATCCAAGGCTTGTTTAGCACTACCCACTCATCAAGGAAGGTATGAACATCAAGAACCCTTAGTTTTACTTTGATCTTTATAGATGTTTTGATGATTATGAGATGAGGAGGTGTTAGTATGTATAGATCCATGTATTTGGAGTTGATTGTTGTTGTTGTTTTGGCCATAATCAAACTTTGATGAGTATGACTTGTTCTTGGAAGATTATGGTTTAGTTTAGATGATGATCATGAGATCTTGGTATATTGGTTATTGGTTGATGTTTATATCATGATTTCAATTTTGGAAATCGTTAGTTTATAGCCGTTATAATGCCCGATTTTACATTGCCTTGTTTTGTGTGTCATTTTGCGTACCAAGACCCTACTGACCCGAACCCTTTTCTGCCATAGTTGGATAGTACATGTTTTAAGGATCGTTTTGACACGAGAATCATAGCTTTCGGATTTACGGTTTAGGAGAAATCGTAAAATTCGTAAAAGTAGTTCGTAATCGTAAGCGTGAGTTTGTAACCTCGATTGAACCCCTTTAAAACGAGTAATTCAATTGCGAATCTTGGTAATTAAATACCAGAGGTCATAATGAGGATATGAGAGAAGACGTCGTGTCAAAAAGATTATTTTTGGATTTTATAAAAATGTTTGAATCAAGGTTAAGTGCAAAGGAACCCCTTAGAGGAGCACTTGATTCTAACTTTGAAAACCACTTGGTAAAACGGGCAAACGAGATCCGATTCTTAAGGAAAACCTTCGACTTAAGTATTTGTCGATTGACATGGACATAGTATGAGCCTAAAGCGAGCTAGTAACGCCTTAGTTGTGTATTGCTTACGTGTTTAAGCATTGGATTATAAATGAATCATCTAGGGGATTAATCGTACGTTTTCTTTTGACTTTGTCTAGATTGTTCGACATCGTCACCAGCCCCTACCACTTCTCGAGCATCAGGCAAGATTTCTAAATCTATACTTGAAGTATTGATTATAATACTGCTTTTGCCATGCTTGGACTTGCATAGTTTTGCGATATATACTTGTTGTAAAAGTTTAACTTTCGGATTGTATATGATCTTCTGAGATATAGTATATACAAACCGGTATACCTTGTGGCTCTATAGATAAGGGCATATTTATTGTTTCGACTCTAGACCGGGAGTCGGTAGTTTCTGTTATATAGATAGTCGTGGAAACCCGGAGGGATTCCAGCGACAGATTACTATGTACTTTGAGGAATGTTATTATTGAATAATATTATATTTCCAGAAAGTAGTTACTACTTGGAAATGAATTGGGAATTGGCTTATAAGCTAGATATGGGGATATCAGTTATAAGCCGGACTTTATTATTACCCATAATAAAGGGTGCATATGTCATATCTTTTGTAAAAGACCGGGAGTCGGTATTTCATATACTTTTGGAGATATATTTTCATAATATATCGAATAAATATTATTGAGCTAAATGAATATTATTTTGAATATTCATTAAGAGTTTATTTATTTAAATGAATATTATTTTGAATATTCATTTAAAGATTATTTATTTTAATGAATATTATTTTCGAATATTCATTTGAGAATTACTTATTTAGTGAATATTACTTTTGAATATTCACTTAAATACTTTTTATCTAAATGAATATTATTTTGAATATTCATTTAAAGATTATTTATATTAATGAATATTATTTTCAAATATTCATTTGAGGATTATTTATTAAGCGAATATTACTTTTTGAATATTCATTTAATTACTATTTATTAATGAATATTATTTTCAAATATTCATTTAAAGGTTATTTATTTAGTAAATACTTATTTATTTAATAAATATTCTTCGAATATTTATTAAATACCTTTAACTATTTTCAAAAATAGTTTATCTTATTTAAAAATATTCTTTGACCTTCAATAATTATAAAGAATATTTCTGAGTCCTATTAATAATTATTTCATCAAGGAAGGGGTTCCCGAATACTCTTTTCCATTTAAATCTACCTTCTAAGGGGATTTAAATGTTCGCTCAAACTTTCAAAACATAGGGAACCCTACTTGGAAGCTGTTATTTGTATTTGACTCCCCGGTCATTGACTTTCAAAGAAATCATTTATATTCACATCTCAGATGCTTCGAGTCCAAAAGAATGTTGTTACTTCCTCAACACTCGAGGGGTAAGATTGATGGAACAAGTTAATATCCATTAACAAGCAATAGCTTGGGAAATATTGGCGAATCCTTCCTTTACAATGGTGACGACTACTTTGTGGAGTCTGGTCAACAAGTATTATACTTGGGGGAAGGGGGATGAGCCTTACGTTTCAGAGTCATGGATTTTATTCGAACTTGGAGTAGTGTATAAGGTCGAGTAGCGCCGAACCTTCATTGGCCCACAGTTGGCATGGGGAGCTTCCAGAGGGCGGTAGACAAGTAAATCCGTCGGACCTTCCTTCTACCGGTAGTAAAGTTTAAATGTATTTGTACGACCGCGACTGATCATCGATGGTCGGGACATTTGTGCGCTGAGAATACTCCAGTGATAGTTCATCATCCAATTTGGATATTTTCTGCAACATGGATCAAGAAACATAATGGTCATGTTGGCAGGGTTTTGAAAAGTGTTTAAAAAGGTTATATTGAATCACCTTGTCACTTCATCTTTTATATGACTCTGTGATTACCTTACATAACAGGGGTTATGGTAAGGGGTTGGTTTATATTGAATCACCTTGTCACTTCATCTTTTATATGACTCTGTGATTACCTTACATAACAGGGGTTATGGTAAGGGGTTGGTTTATATTGAATCACCTTATAACTTCATCTTTTAAGTTATATGTTGATACTCTGCTTATACTTATATAGCAGATATTCCTTTTCTACAAAAAGGTTATATTGGTTTACTTTGGAAACCTCATCCTTTTATAATATACTAGAACATGGTTCAATAGTATAATAAAAGTTGCAGAGATATTATGAAATGATAATTGGAGTACTACAATAGTACTATTTTTGGAATATATTCCGATGAGGAAATATTTTCGGTAAAGAGATATTTTGACAATTATTGTCTTATACCCGCTTTATTCTGGGTTAAATCATAGGCAGAGTTATGCCATGCTTTCATTACCTTGCTGAGCTATTTGCTCACTCTTGCTATTGTTTTATATATATTATAGAGCAGCGGAGCAGGATGTCAAGGGCACCAGTGATCCCGGAGATAGTAAGAATCAGTTGGATCAGGATGCAGCTTGTTGAGTTTATGTATAGATGTGAGTGGAATGAGAAGATTGTAATCATCAGGATACTTAGCTGGTAGTGTATCATTACTTAGAGATTGTACCAGTATCAGATGTTGTAAAACATTTGGGTATTGTAATAAAAGTTGTTTATTCCGCAGTTTTGTATTGTGTCGTTTCTGAGACTCTAACCTGTGTGTGTGTGAGATATATATTGTGGGGTCATAAACAGTTGAATTGTGTGCATTGTAAGTAATACAGGTGAGACAAGAAGTATATGGATCGTGACTACTCTAAATCCCAGACCCCGGATTTGGGGCTGTTACAGTTAAGGAGCAACTTCTCTATGAAAGACTTAGGAGAGGCATCCTACATTCTAGGAATGAGAATCTATAGAGATAGATCTAGAAGGATGATCAGTCTAAGTCAGAGTACATACATTGATAAGGTTTTTCATCGTTTTGGTATGCAAAATGCAAAAAGGGATATGTCCCCGTGTCTCAAGGGATAACGATCTCTAAAGACCAGTGTCCGAAATCATTGGATGATAAGGACCACATGAGTAAGGTTCCATATGCCTCAGCAATTGGATCTATCATGTATGCAATGGTATGTACTCGCCCGAATATTTCGTATGCTTTAAGCATGACGAGCAGATACCAGTCTAATCCAGGTGAAGGTCACTGGACAGCAGTCAAGAATATTCTTAAGTACCTGAAAAGGACTAAAGATTCATTCTTGGTGTATGGAGGAAAGGAGAAACTGGTTGTAAAAGGTTACACCGATGTAAGTTTCCAAACAGACAAGGATGATACTGTATCACAGTCTAGTTTTGTGTTTTGTCTAAACGAAGGTGCTGTAAGCTTGAAAAGTTCAAAGCAAGAAACAGTAACTGATTCTACACTGGAGGCTGAGTACGTTGCAGCTTGTGAAGCAGCAAAGGAGGCTGTTTGGATTCAAAAATTCATTACTGAATTGGGAGTGGTTCCATTGATCTATATTGCGATAATAATGGAGCCATTGCACAGGCTAACGAGCATAGAGCGCACTCCCGAACCAAACACATACTCAGTAGATTTCACCTCATTCGAGAGATTAATGAAAGGGGTGACATACACATATGTAAAGTACACACAAATAATAACATAGCTGACCAACTGACCAAAGGCTTGTCGCAGAAAAAGCACGACGGTCACACTAGTTCCATGGGTATTAGATACATGGGTGATTGGCTCTAGTGCAAGTGGGAGATTGTTAGTGTAGGTGCCCTAGAGGCAATACACTGGTTCTTTTAAAGAACCATTACGTCATTTGATTAAATGAATATATTTATTATGACTTTAATTACTGCGATATATATTAGCATAATAAATGTCCTTAGAATCATGATACACATTATATAGTTTAAGTACATGACTTGAACTTGAGATTATATAATGAATCATATTCTTAAAGGTCCCTAGTCGAGTATTATTATATAGGACAATAATAATACATAAATAGACTAGTATGTGATTTGACAGATAACCACATCTCATTAGTTATAAGTATGGAGATACTAAAGTCAAATACATAGGTACATGTAGGAGTACATGGTACTGGACAGACCCACAGTGAGATTCTTCATGTTTGATAAAGTCATAAGAAAGACTCACAGTAATAATGGTGTAATGGTCCTTAGACCTGAAGTCATTATATTTCTACATGAGAATTAGTATATTTTGATTTCATCAAAAGTTATCTTTAACCGGATAATGATAAAGGTGAATATTGGATATATTATGAATCATGTGAGAAATATGAATGATCTATATGGGATTTAAATCTCCTGGTAAAGGAGTGATATTATCGGCCTCTTGTTTGAGTGAGACTATGAAATGCATGACCATGCTCAAATGTTGATTTGATTAATAGTCTACTCATCGATCAAAAAAACTAAGATTAAATTATGAAGAGGATGACACATTACATGCCTCGAGTTTAATCTATAATATCGGATTTAAAGGGATTATATTACATGGAAACATTAGTTACAAAAGGTTGATTGAATCGTTGATTTAATTATTATTTAATTGGGTAGCAATGATGTGTTACTAGACGCCGCTCATTGTTTATAATTTTATTATAGAATAAAATTATTGCCAAAATAAATAATAACCTACAGGGTCACACGCAAAGAATGTTTAAAAGGGAAATTAATTTATTTCATGAATTTAAATTAATCGTAATTTAAATTATGAATTTAAATTAATAATAAATAATAATTCAGATTTTATATTACTAATTAAGTGAGACTTGATTAGTTGAAGATAAAATTTGAAGATGTATTTTCTTGACTTATTTGATTAATTAAGTATGACTTAATTAATTAATTTAAATAAATAATATTTGTTTAAATAAAGGAGGCCTAATTGTTTAAGCCTCATGTCCTTTCTCCATCTATAAATAAGATGAGAAGGCTTCTCATTCTATGAACAACACAAATGAAATTTTCAGTTTGTAGGAGAGAATAAGAAGTTCATAAGTCAAGAATACATTCTTGATTATTTGTTTCGGCTAGTACCTAATTCCGTGGCTTAATCGTTCGACGTTTTGAGCAAGCATTCTCGCGTGGATACCGGTGGAGGAGTTATAATTTTAGCTCTGGAAATCAACAAGCTAGGATCTCCATTTGTCATCCTCAAGAAAGCTTCAAGATCAACAAGCTAGGATCTCCATTTGTCATCCTCAAGAAAGCTTCAAAGAGGTACAATCTTGTTCTTGAACTTTTTATACCATGATCATCGTTTTATACAATGATCCGGGACTTGGAATTCGTTTTTAATTGTTATTTACGTAATTTCCGCTGCGTTATCATGCCCGAATTCCAACACAAGCGACGTCAAAGCATTTGAAATCACAATATGCGCCATTAGGAAAGCTTCCTGAGCAGCACAAACAGGCTCTTTATCATCAAATTCGTGGTCGACTTCCACATCTACTTTCTTGTAAAGCTTTTTGTTGAAGTCAATATAAGCTCCCTCACCTACCACCATCTACCACCATGTGTGTGTGTCCGTGTGTGAAGTTTGTGTGTTGTATGTATTTTTTGTTGGGAGAGATGAAGTGGATGAATCTGGGAAAGTTTGGTTTGGCCAAATATCCATTTTGTACCCAATCTTTTCCGTTGTTTACAGATTGAACCTTGCAGTTTTGGAAACCTATATTTCTGTCACTGGACTATTAAATATTGCAGTTCAGTCCCTGAAGGTTTCCAAAGTAGCAAAGGAGGATTAAAGTGTTCAAGGGATCTCATTGTTCGAGAATACATGTGTTGTTCAGGGAACTAGGAATTCATCGGAAGTTGGACTTCAAGGAATTCATGTTCAAGTGGAATTATGGAATTCATCGGAAGTTGCATCTTCAAGGAATTAAAGTTCAAGGGAGCAAACTTGTTAGAGTAACTTTGGAGTTCAAAGTGAGCTACTTACAAGATTCTGACCCAACCATCATCAGAATTGTTTTATCGTTCTGACAGTACTTCTACCAGCCATCAGAATTATTATCTTACCGTTCTGACAGTGTTTCTTCAGTTTACAAACTCAAGTTGATTTCTCAACCATCTTAAGTTTGAGGGGGGGTGTTGAAGTCAATATAAGCTCCCTCACCTACCACCATCTACCACCATATCACCTACCACCATCTACCACCACCTACCACCATATCACCTACCATCTTAGACTTTATGTACTAGTTTCTTCTATTTAAGGATATCATCTCCTTTGTAATAATCACCCAACTAAATACAATGTAGTCATTAAATCATCTCCGGTTTATTGTTCTTTATTTTATTATCTACACTTTTTATATTAACATCATTTGTACCTCGCACTGCCATCCTAATGCTGTTTTAAACAAACAAGATACCTGCAGCAATCCACAGTTTAGTACCGAGATAATGTAATTGCTAATATTATTGAGACTCTGGATTCTTTGTTGTCCGTAAATTGTAAGGTATTATGGCTAACTAAATACTCTAAAGATATAGAGTTGTATGATGGTCCAATCACCACACCGGTATACATAAAAGCGATAACAATCAGAATTACACTAGTTACACAATAATGTAGCTTGATTTTCTTCCTCGGCTACAAATTTGGCTGAATTATTGTCGACTGTAGCATTTTAAGGCCTCAGGCGCAGCCGCTCAATTAGTCCCAGCATTGCTGCTAGACATAAACCTACACAATAAATGAGTAAAGGTTTATTACTAATATATATAGACATAAACAAGGGAGAGTGCATTTTGCTTAATTTTCTGAAGACAGTAATATGGAAGAAGTATTCATTCGAGGTTGAAAATGTACTTCAAGCCAACTTGTTAAATGGTAGACAATGCATGAACTGCAAGTAATTCACTGTACATTACTATAGAGTTGCACATTAAACTCCCTTGGCAGGGAAGAAATCTTAGTTTTTTACAACAGTAAAAGACGATTTTAATCCATATGTCTCCCAATCGGCACACAATGAAAAGAATCAACAATTATGTATATACAAACAGGCCAATTTGGCTTCATGCCTGGGCGATCGACGACCGAGGCCATTCATCTCGTCAGACGCCTTATGGAGAAGTTTAGAGAGCGTCGTAAGGACCTCCATATGGTGTTCATAGATCTAGAGAAGGCATATGACAGCATTCCGCGTGAAGTGATTTGGAAGAGCCTAGAAGAGAGAAGGGTGTCGTCGTTGTACGTTAGGGCGATTCAAGACATGTACTCTCAAGTTAGGACTTGCGTTAGGACCCCAGTTGGTGACACTCGTTATTTCCCTGTTGAGATAGGGCTGCACCAGGGGTCGGCACTAAGCCCTCTTATTTTCGCTCTAATCCTAGATGTCATTTCGCGAGGGATACAAGATGGCGTCCCGTGGTGCATGCTTTTTGCAGATGACATTGTGTTAGTGGCGGAAACGAGGGGGGAGGTGAACGCTAAGTTGGAGTTATGGAGAGCAACGTTGGAATCTCAAGGCCTGCGTGTGAGTAGGTCTAAGACCGAGTATCTCTGGTGTAACTTCAGTGGTGAGCCCAACGAGGAAGGGGTAGAGGTAATGATTGAAGATCAGATCGTTCCTCGTACGGGTAAATTCAAGTATTTGGGTTCGATCATCCAGACGGAAGGAGAGATTGAGGATGATGTCACTCATCGTATCAAGCCTGGGTGGCTAAGGTGGAGAGCAGCATCAGCAGTGCTGTGCGACAAGAAAGTCCCTTTAAAACTAAAGGGTAAATTCTACAGAGCGGCAATCAGACCTGCGATGTTATATGGTTCGGAATGTTGGGCGATGAAGAAGGCACTTGAGTGCAAGTTGGAAGCAACTGAAATGAGAATGTTGCGTTGGTCTTGTGGGCGCACTTTGTTGGATAGAATCCCGAATGGGGTTTTTAGGAGTGAGCTAGAAGTGGCGCCCATTTCTGCGAAAGTTAGGGAAGGGAGATTGAGATGGTTTGGTCATGTCCGCAGGAGACAGGTTACAGCACCAGTGAGGAGGGCTGAGGGTTTATTGGTACGAGGGGCAAGGAGGAGAGGCAGACCGAGGAGGACGTGGGAGGAGCAGTTGAGGTTAGATTTGAAGGCCTTAAACCTAAATGATAGCATGACCGCAGATAGGGGCTCTTGGAGGCGCCAGATCAGGGTTGTGGATTCTCTATTAGGGAGCGGATCTGTAGTAGAGAGCCTCAGGGTGGGGTTTTCTCGGTTAGCTTTGACTTAGAGCATTGCTTTTTTATTGTTGTATTGTATTGTATTGTTTAGGGTATATTATCTTTTCTATTATCTTTTCTATGATTTTGCTTGTGGTGTAGTCTTGTCAGGGGGCTGTGAACGGATTCGACCTTTCTACTGTTAGAGCAGAGTGCAACAAGAGTGGAGTAGCCAAATTTCTCTGAGGTATGTCCCATGTGGATAAAGCCATGGGCGCAGGTATGGTTTTGAGCATTTTCGAATCATATGCATCTCTTTATAATTATCACTCTCTATTTTGTTTTGCACTAAGCTGGGGGTCTTCACGGAAACAGCCTCCCTACTGTAAAAAGTAGGGGCATGGTCTGCGTACATCTTACCCTCCCCAGACCCTGCTTTGAGCGGGATATACTTGGTATGTTTGGTTTGGTTTGGTTTTTAATTTGAATGGCAAAGAGAAACAAAAAATCAAAAACAATATGTCAAATAATCAAATGCAAGTAGAGATCAAACAACAGTTGGATTAAATCACTGGCTCAGATAGTGACAAAACAACTTTAGTGGTTGCTTACTTGGGTTATTTTAATCACAAAGAGGGAGACAGTGGGAGAAGGGAATAATGATAGGTGAGCTCATTCGTTCAGTTATGACCAGTGGCGGACCGAGTGTATGGCTGGGGGGAGCCTTGGCCACCCCTGGTCTGAAAATTTCAGTGTAATTATTTATTTATTTTTTTTAAATTATGCTTGAAATTTTGTTTTGGCCCATCCTATTTTTTGGCCCCTCCAGTTAAGCATTGGCCAAAATAGAGCATTTTGGCCTAATTGACAGAATAAAATAGAGCATTTTAGCCTACCTGACGGAATAAAACAGAGCATTTTGGCCTAATTGAGTGAAAAAAACAAAGCATTTTGGCCTAATAATAGAAAAAAAAAAATTGCGGTCCGCGCGAGATTTTTACAGTACATTTTGGCCCCCCCTCATTTACACTTCTGCGTCCGCCCCTGGAATGACTTGTAAGAATCTGAAGGAGGTAAACTGCAAATGACTTGTATCATCAACTCGAGTAAGAGATAATTTGTAAATTCATACTGAATAAATTTGCTTATTCCGAACAGTTCATTCTCGTTATTCAGTTGTCTACAGAAAATAAAAAACAAGGATACACATTTACCTGATGAACTACAAAGTAAATCCAAACAAACAGTGCTACCTCGTGCTTGTATTTTTGACAAAGTAAATCGGAAGACAATATTGTAGTCAACTTCTACTGAAAAACACATCAATAAGCAGGTGGTTGTTGGAAAGAGCTCTTACTTATCCATTCATATTCTTTAAACAATATAAAAAAGAATTGGAGAATGACCTTGCAAGAGAACATAAAGGAACTTGTAATTAACTATTTAGAAAGAAAGGGTTTAGTCTTCAAACTTTTCTAATCTGGAAGAGGAACATTTGCTATTTAACACCCGAATAAGCTGAGGTAGATATTTAATTATTCTGATTCAACTTGCCACGACACATACCCAGCAACAATACTGAACTCGGTACACAGACACCATTGGCATATACAAAGTAACAATACAAACAAAAAGGTATATTAACCAGGATACACTTCCATGGTCAATAACTTCTTTACATGATTATTAGAGGCTTGTTATGAGCACCAAGTCTTATTTCCTGCACAATTTTCAGCCAAGTAAGAGTAAGAATAAGCAGATTGAGATTACCAAGGTACACATAATTTATTAATTTTAAAAAGGAATTTTTTGTCAATCTAGGGGAAAATTTTACAAACCTTCTACTTTTACCTTTTTGCAGGGGCTTCAGCTAGAGATGTCAACTGAAGCATGGACTCCGAATGGTTTGTTAGCTACCTATTTGAATTGAAAGTATATTTTGTCAATAGTCAGGTTGCGAGAAGTGGCAAAAATAGTAATATTCAGTTTCTTACTAAAAATATTTGTTTGAACGTTTCCATGATTTTCTATCACCATATGAGTGTTGACGAGAAGGGAAATACTGTTCGCTGACACCACCTAACAGCGCAAAGGTCGTATACAAGGCGAATGGAGCAGCATAGCATAAGCATATTGTACTCGTATGTTAATATTAGACATGATTGTATTAGACCTTATTTAACTATTTTTGTTTGGCGTTCTTGATGGTTAATTCATTTGACGAAAAAAAATGCATAAATACGTTTTACAGTTTGAGCCGGGTTGAGTTCTCAGAGAATCTAAACATGCATCTCATTTGGTCAACCTTGGAGTTCTCCGACAATCTAAATACGAGAACCCCTGCTTAGGGAGGCCTACTACATCGACCATCTACTTATAAGCTCACTCTTACTTCTACTTATATACGCGACTTCCTCTAAACTGCAGAATTGTAGTAGAACAGATTGCATTGCATTCCTTAATTGTTGAAAAAATTTATGTAAGAAAAAAAAATGTGGCAGTGTAAGTAGTTGTAGTCTTATTCTTCCCTATTGGCACATGTCCTTATTCTATGGAAATGAGGAAGACTTAGTCTGTTATCTGTACAACCTATCTAGTCTTTGTAACTGTTCTTATCTTTGTTTTTAAGAGTCATGGTTTATCTGTTAAGTAACAGATCATGTATGTATGTACATCTGTTTTAAGAGATTTATTCTAACAGATATGATTGTAGAATGATGTCTATATACATAACACCATAACCTGTTTTGGTGTGTGGGAAAACCAAATTCAACTTTCCCTTGTATAGAAAGGCATCCAAGTTACTCAAATTTCGGACATGGTGAATAATAGCTGACCTATTTCCTGATTTCTTGGAGCAAATTAATTTAGAGTGGAGCCAGCGTATGAAACAGTCGATGCTAAATGACCTGAAAGCATAAGAGAGTCACGAGATTACATAGGAGATAACATATGCAATCCAAAAAAATATAGAGCTACCTCTCCTATTTTTTTCGCTGGTATTTTTTTTCTGGCACTACACTCAGAGGAATCATAGTGTAGGCACAAGAGAGGACGTAAAAAACACTAATAATGGCGCATCAGAATATAAATTGGAAAATTAGTTCAACCCAACATATATTATGTATGAGGATTGAGGCCTATTTTGCTGAGCTGATTTGTAACAATTTCCAGTTTAAAAGTTGGTGCTACTCCTTACCGGGCTTGGTCGAGAGGTATTGTAAAGATAATATACAGTACTGTTGTCTCATATCAAAACTTATATATGTAATTGCATTTTAAAACAAATTCATGCATCTCTAGATTTAGACAATAGTTAATTCTAAAAATTATCGTGTCAGGCTAATGTAATCCTAAATATTTGAATGAAAAACAACCAAAAGATAACATATCAGAAACCATTAATAAAAAAGGATAACATGTCAGTAATGAAAGTCAAGTACAATATCGTAGCAACCTCGGCTTCTCTTAATTTGGCGATGCAACAAACAAGTAGTAGTTGTGCATATAACATTTTAGGACCAATAAGCAATAACTACAAATTAATTTATATTTGAAAATATCATAAGTTGTCACAACCGTGCAAATATCAGCCAACTGAGACAGAATTATTAATCTGAGATGTTGCCTTATATTTTAATAACATATGTGTGATGCTATATAAGAATACAATACAGAGTTTCATGCTTAAAGCTTGGCTAAGTCTGTTTCTACAATTTTGCGTTCTCCAAAAACTATTTGAGCATATTCAACCCGTGTACACATAGAAGAGAAGTTACTAATTTGTCAAACAAGGAGCCTAATTTGAGGCATTTTTGTCAAATGAAATAAAATTCTAATTTTATTGGCTAAATATGATGAGATAGACGAGCACATATAATTTAAGTTGGTTCATTAAGCTATTGTCTGTACTTTAACTCATATGATGTTGGGTCAGGCATAGGTATGCTTCTTATTGATAAGAACCTGCAAACCAAGCCAATGCATGTATATTTTGGTTAACAAGATGTTAGATTAGCACTATAATTTTAATCAATTATAGAATTGTATTTTAAATCGCTAACTTGGAAGATTATTTCTGTTGATGGTGTCTCTTGATGATTTGAACATGCTCTTTGACTTTCATTGATACTGCTCAATTTGGAGAAAAGTCCTAACTCCTAAAAGAGGAGCAGTAGCAGATGTGGTAGGCTCGGTTTGTTCATGATTGGCCCAATCATCATTAAACTCGTCATTCTTGTTAGGACCACCAACTAAGCCCCCATATATGACATTAGGGTTCTTTCCATGAAGCCGATGCCATGTCTCAAATACTTGCACACATCCAACAAGAGAGCGTAGGATTGATATATGAGCAATTGAAGCACCCTAGTGGTGAACATGAATTAGATAGGTTTGGCCATATCCAACTATGTAACTCATGGACTTTGGGAGTTTGGGTTCTTTCCTAGAATATAATCAGCCTACAATAAAAAGGCAAAGTAACTTTTTTCATAATTTCATGAACTATATAACGAATGTGAGTGCCTTTGTAAATGAAATGAAAATATCGGAGAAGACTTGCCTGAGACCCCGCAAAATTGAGGAGGCCTTGGGGATACAATCTCGCATTTAGACAATTGACCACTGCATTTGATGTAGAGAGATACTCAGAGTAAACAACATTGTAAAAAATATTGTAGACGCCGCATATTGCACGTTGTTCCACTCTTTATGTATAGTAGTGCCCCTAACAAATAAACCACCAAGAGAGGAATTCAGTTGAATTTTCAGACAAAAATAGTCATTAATATTGTGATATTAGAAGCTATGGGTAGTGTTATCAAATATTACCACGAGTCATGGAAATATTGTAGCCATCATTCTTTTGTTCACAACTACAAGTAAAATAATCTGCCATGGCTTGCTATTGCTTTAGTATGGAAGTGTATGATACTTCACCCATTCTAATAACACCTGCCACATATTATGAACCATTGAAAACATCAGTAAAGAAGCTATATTTTTTTCCCAAAATTGTCTAGAATACGGCGACGTACCTCAGCATACTTGTTGTCCCAAGAAGACTGGCTTACTTAGTATACAACGTGAACGACACATATTAAAGAGAAAACATAAGAGCTTGGCAAATATATTAAGCTAAAGGGAAAGGATTAGACATATAAAGATAAACAAAACCTAAAGTACGGAAACATAGACATAGAACTAACATGTTTTTTTTAACAAGTCATAGAACTAACATGTTAAATTGGTAATAGCAAAAATGTTAAGTAAATATTGCTAAATCGTAATATATCTTGTGAAAGACTTGACAAGATATCAAACAGAAGATAATATATGCCAAACAACCCATCAACACCCTCCAATTTCATACGGAGTACTTTTCTTAAGCGACGTGTTCTCCTTTTTTAATCGAATATCTATCTCTCTGTAATTTCTTCAGCTCCAGAAATTTGACAAAAACTTAGAATAATAGATCATCAACAATACCTTTGTATCGTTAAGAAGTCGAACCTGATCAAACCAACAAAATGATCGATTCCTCACGTCATATAGCTCCTGCAATCATAATCACAAAGGAAATAAAGTTGAGATTCAGTAATCGTTACTCCAGCAAAGCACGATTAGTTTCTTCCTCACAACATTTTCTCTTTACAACCTATATTAAAAAAGATTATTAGATGATGGCCCGAAGCCTGAAGGAGGTGAAAAGCCTAAAATTGAGTGAACCGAATATGAAAACTGAAGCATGGATGATACAAATCTGTTTTTATACCGGGTAAAATATACGAGTAATTTAGTAAATTTAATTGGGATAAATTTGCTCAATTTGAAGTTGATGTTCTCCTATAATAGATATAGTAGATAATAAGATTAGAGGTCGAGTCCCTGTACCCATTACACGGTCATTGCAGAGTGAGGAAAATAAACAAACTTGGGGCATGACAGAATGCATAAATATGGCGAGCCTCAAAAAATAAACCTTAGAAAAATACTAAAACTTCAGTGAAATCAAAATACATTACATGTTACAAATTTTGTGCACAACTGCTTAAAAACTAAAAGATCTCAGTCAATTCAAAATCATAACAATAAAGTGATTAAAATAAGAGTGCATTACAAAAATATTTGAACAATTTCACAGCCATTACATAAAATAGTCTCAATACTCCGGTCTCCCCTCAAAAGTGTCAATACTCCGGTCTCCCCTCAAAAGAAAAATAGTAGTTTGTACTTTTGATCTAGTGATCTAATCTAAGAGTTCTAACTTGAGGCTTCCATAGTTCCATCAACAACTCATCAAGTGTGGCAGCTTATAAAACCTGTATCAAGATTAAAGAAAATAATTAATTCAAGTGAACACATATTACTAAATTACTGAATACTGATTTTTGGGTATAGTTACTGATTCATAAACTAACATATATTATCAAAGGGAAGCAACAATTAAATTGAAAACAACTCATAAACGTGCTTTGAGCGTGCTTTTGAAAACAACATAGAAACGTGCAATGTAGACAGGATTTATATTGAAAGTCAAAAGGGTGAAGAATTACCTAAAGAAGATTATCAACTTAAATCCTAATCAGTAAGGTGGAGCATTTTTGCGAATCAAAAATTCGTTCAACTTAATAAAAAGACCTGGGAAAAATCGTGTCAGCATCAGGTATACATATCCTTCTTTCGCATAATGCTTCTCTTTACGATGAGTCATGTTGATATTCTTGTAGTTTCCTGTGACTAGGTCCTTGTCACATACATGAACCGAAGCGTTTCTCAAGAACATCACGAAATCGTCAACATTGTTTGCCTTGTAAGCTCTGCTACCACTCCTGTAGTTCAGAATTTTCAGCAGAGGGCCTCCCTTGGCTCTTATAGTGTTAACCCAATCACTTAAGAAATGGCGCAGTTCCGGGACTGTTGTTAGAGCCTCAGAGGCCAATGTTTGCAGAAAAACATTATTATCCGAGTGAAAGCGCCAATTGTATAGCTTTTCAATGACATTTTTTTCCTCCATCCAGGACATGAACACACCATGTGCTTCACAACACTTCCATTCCTCCTCCGTAGACAAGTTACTCACAGATGCCACATATAACGATTCCAAACGATTATGCAAATCAGTCCACTCCGGAACTAGATTAGCTTGGTTTTCAAGGATTTGTGAGAAAATCAAATGACACAATGCCTGGATATGCTCAAATTCAGGACCATCAAGACGTCTAGAGTTTATAATACACACTTCCACACAAGGGTTGTACTGTATCTGATTCTTTAAAGCATCAAAAAATGAATTATGATTACCATTCATGAACCTATACGAGTTAGGGACAAACCTCTCGGGAAAGATGACATAACTTTCTGTGTCAGAGGCGTCAGCAGGTCCCAATCCTTGATCCAGAAGTGATGATAAGGCAACAATGATCCCTTGAATGAGAGATTTAGTGAAACGTCTGACAGTAGTTTTCCCATTGGGATGAGTGAGAACCCTAGCTTCAATAGAATTGGTTTCCATATAGTGCGCCAATGTGAATTGAACTGGACGACAAGATGCAACATACATATTGTTTTCCGACATTTCTCCCACCGGTAGATGATGACCCTTCGAATTAATCTGAAATTCACCGCCAGGTGCTTGAATTAGGGGGAAATCATTTCCCATAAAGGAGAGTTTAGGCGGGTCGTCAGATTTAGATAAGGAAACGTCCGATTTAGTAGCCGTCGTTGGCGGAGGAACTTTCGCCATTGGGTTAGGGTTTCTCCTCTAGGTTTTGTGGAAGTTTTATTCTCACATTCCTAATTTAAGCCCAAACTTAATAATTCTGCCAGAATTATTCTTATTATACCATTTTTTCTCAGAATTTTTCTATTATTATTATTATTATTATTTAATTTTATAAGGATAAGGTAGTCTTTTAACATAATCCACACAGTTTTTTTATATATAAATTATAAATATTATTTATTATTAATTTAATTCCTTTTATGTAACTTTTAAATTTTAACATGTTTATATAAATATAAATTATTTATAATAAATCATATTAAATTATAATTTTAATATATCTTATTAATATCAATATTTTAATTTTCTTCTTCTTTTCCATGACAATATCTCAATATCAAAACTAAATTTTAATTTTTAAATATATATATATATATTAAAATATTCTTGAATCATAATCAAATTCAAAACTTCTAACATCATTATATCATTTTTCTTAATAGATAAATTGATTTATGTGACTAAATCAAAAATAAAGTCGCATTAATCTCTTAAAATAGGACAATGACGTCAGGCTGATATATATATCCCGTGCGATGTACAGGTTAATTTTAAAATTTATTATTTTATTATTTATATCATCATATATATTTTTGTAAGAGATATGTTAATATTAAAATTATATATGTATTGTGATTGTGTCGGTTGTAGAGTAGTTATGTAATTAGAATATAGGTTGTTGTGCAGGTAGTATTAAACTATTAGTAATTACAATTTCTCTCTGGATATCCATGGATATCCAGAGTTTGTCTTGTCTATATGACAGGTTTATAAACTATTATTCATTTATATTCAACCCAATCATTTTTTCATCAGTTTACGGTTACAAGCAGTTGTTTCAATTCGTTCAGTATGTCTTCTAATTCAATGAATCTGGAAGAAATGTATGCTCGGTTGGCATTGGAAGATCAAGGAGGGGAAGGAGTTGTCGTAGAAGGGTCAGAGAATGGGGTACAGGAGACAACGTTCGTGTTGATTGGGCGGTTTCTGACTGAGAAAAACATTAATTTTCAAGCAATGCAAAATGTGTTGGCATCAATTTGGAGACCAAAAAAGGGGATGGAAACCCATGATCTAGGGGGAAGGAGGTATTCTTTCGTGTTCTTGATTTACAGAAGGTTGTTGAAGGGGGGCTGTAATAACCCGAATTTTGGGTAGAACTAAAACTTTTCTTATTATGATTAAGTACATGAGTGAGTGGTGGTTCCAAAGAACAATGGTTGTAATGCATGGGTATTGCTTTGGACGATGATCCTGATTCAGTTGTATATTGTCAGAATAGAGTAATCCAATGTTGGAGGACATAGATGAGAATAATCTATCGTCCAGGACTGAGCTAATGGACCCTTGGAGGAAAATGATACGAGCATAGTGTTTCCCATACGTGCATAGTGTTTCCCATACGTGCATAGTGTTTCCCGTACGTGCATAGTAATTTGGTGGATGAATAGTGATTTTGTGAGTTGGAAAACTTTTCATGCCACCCTATGTACGGAACGTGGTATGGATATTTCGAAGTCATATCTGTGATCTACGGAGGAAATAAGTGTATGCAAAGACGATCAGAATTCAGAAATTCCAAAATTTATTTCGGTGTAATATTTGACCGGACAGTGGATTATATATTATTATAATCCAAGAATTGAGATATTAATTTGGAGGATTTAATATTTTGGGAATTGATTATATTTGATTTAAGAATGAAGGACGGAAACCACTGAGACAGTGAAACGAGCATTCCAGAAAACACCGAAAACTTTATAAAGGGATTAATCGATAAAGCGAACGAATCTTGGATTATGAATTAAGTTCATATCTAGATTAAATATCATATATGATCATCAAAAGGATTATAATAAATATTGAGGAAGGTATTATGAATATCGAGAAATTTCCCGGTAAACCCTAGAGGTGAAACTACTTGGTTATTCTTCGAACAATCAACGAAATTGAGCAATAACCGGACAAAGAAACGTACAAGCAACCAAGGATGCATCCAATATAGATAGTGGAAGATGACATCATGCCTTTATGAAAATATCTAAGCACCTAGTTGCATTTTACCAAGGACTTAAGTGCGAGAAGGCAAGAGATGAGTACCTAGTTGCAATTTTGTGGATAAGAAAATCCAAAAAGGACCAATCAAAGCATGACAACACATCTTGAAGAGATGCATCCAAAGACATCAGATATATATTACAAGATATTAACATTATTGGCCATAAAGCAAGCAAGAACAAAGAAAACAAAACCAAACACCAAGAACACACCATTCTGCCAAACTAGGAAGCAGGTCAGTAAAACGGGCCTAGAGCCTTCATTACTCAATGAAATTTTGTGTTCTTTATATGGTTAGAAAGCTGTGAAGATGCTCTACAACTTTCCTTTAGAAGCCTCGTTCAGAAAAGATCGGTAAGGGCCTCGTTTTTCATGATCTTTCAGTTCGGTTTTAGGGACTCCGAATTACTAACTTGATTTTCTTGATTTCTCTTGATGATCTAAGCTTGTATAAGGCTAGTTGAGGGCTAATCAAGGCTTGTAAAGGTCATACATACATCAAGGAAGGTATAACACTCTTGAAACCCTAGCTCTTAATTTGAGTTTTGATGATTTAAATGAGTTATAGAGATTTGATGCATGATTTAGAGCATGTATGTTGTATGGATGTTATAAAAATATAAAAATATGATTTAGAGCCCCAAGACCAGTTTAGACAGTGGTAGGGATGATGAATAGTGTCCATGAGTATTGGTGGTAGATTGATTGATTAATTGGAGGATTTTAATTTTGGAAATATCCGAGTTATAGCCGTCGTAATGACGAAATTTCATTAACCCTTAAAAATGGAGTATCACCGAACGAAAAATCTTCTGACCAAGTTGAACACTCGACCCATAATTGTAGATCTTGATTCCTAGATCATTTTGGCGAAAGAATCGTAGCATTCGGATTTACGGTTTAGGAGAAATCGCGAAATTCGTAAAAGCGGTTCGTAACCGTACGTATGAATTCGTAACTTCAATTGAACCCCTTTAAAGTGATAAATTCGGTTACGAATCTTGGTAATCAAATACTAGAGGTCATAATGAAGATATGAGAGGAGACCTCGTGTCGAAAAGATTATTTTTGGATTTTATAAAAATGGTTGAATCAAGGTTAAGTGCGAAGGAACCCCTTAGAGGAGCACCTAACGATAACTTTGAAAACCACTTAGTGAAACGGACAAACGAGATCCGATTTCTAAAACGAATCTTCGACCTAAGTAATTGTTGATTGACATGGACTTAGTATGAGCCTAAAGCAAGCTAGTAACGCCTTAGTTGTGTATTGCTTACGTGTTTAAGCATTGGATTATAAATGAATCATCTAGGGGATTAATCGTACGTTTTCTTTTGACTTTGTCTAGATTGTTCGACATCGTCACAAGCCCCTACCACTTCTCGAGCATCAGGCAAGACTTCTAAATCTATACTTTGAAGTATTGATTATAATACTGCTTTGCCATGCTTAGATTTGCATAGTTTTGCGATATATACTTGTTGTCAAAGTTTGACTTTCGGTTTATATACGAACCATTGAGATAAAGTATTTATAAACCGGTATACCTTGTAGCTCTAGTGATAAGAGCATACTTTTTTTCGACTCTAGACCGGGAGTCAGTATTTGAGATATAGAGATAGTCGTGGAAACCCGGAGGGATTCCAGCGACAGATTACTATGTACTTTGAGGAATGTTATTATTAAATATTATTATATTTCCAAAAAGTATTTACTACTTGGAAATGATTTGGGATTTGGCTTATAAGCTAGATATGGGGATATCAGTTATAAGCCGGACTTTATTATCACCCTTAGCGAAGGGTGTACGTATCGTATCTTTCGTAAAAGACCGGGAGTCGGTATTTTGTATACTTTTGGAAATATATTTTCTGAATATATCGAATAAATATTATTGAGTTTAATGAATATTATTTTAATATTCATTAAGAGTTTATTTATTTAAATGAATATTATTTTGAATATTCATTTAAGATTATTTGTTTAATGAATATTATTTCAAATATTCATTCGAGAACTATTTATTTAGTGAATATTACTTTTGAATATTCACTTAAACGCTATTTATTTAAATGAATATTATTTTGAATATTCATTTAAGATTATTTATTTAATGAATGTTATTTTCAAATATTCATTTGGGAATTGTTTATTTAGTGAATATTACTTTTGAATATTCACTTAAATACTATTTATTGAAATGAATATTATTTTGAATATTCATTGGAGGATTATTTATTTTAATAAATATTATTTGAATATTCGTTCAAGGCTTAATCATGAAGCGAATATTACTTCGAATATTATTTTGTTAAGACTATTCCCTTAAGTATTATTTAATTAATAAATATTCTTCGAATATTTATTAAATACTTTTAATTAGTTTTAAAGATAGTTTATCTTATTTAAAATTTATCTTTGACCTTCAATAATCATGAAGGAGATTTCTGAAGCTTTATTAAAGCTATATTATCAAGGAGAGGTCCCCAAATCCTATTTTCTTCATTTAAATCTATCTTTTAGGAAGATTTAAATGTTCGCTCAAACTTTCAAAACATAGGGAACCTTACTTGGAAGCTGTTATTTGTAATTGACTCCCCGGTCATAACTTTTTGAAAGAAACCCATCTCTCATTCGCAGTGCAATGACTGCAAGTCAAAATGATTTTATTACTTCTTCAACTGTTCGAGAAGTAATCTGGGTATCAAGTTTGAAATCCATTAACAAGCATTGCTTGGGAAATATTGGTGAACTCCCCTTTCCAACCTGATACGGCTTCTTTGTGAAGTCATATTAACAAGTATTAAACTTGGGGAAAGGAGGACAAGCTTTACGTTTCAGAGTCATGGATACTGTCGAACTAGGAGTATTGTGTAAGAGGCTGTGGGACAGTCCATCCTTTATTCAGGGTCCGAGTGGCGCCGGTCCCGTCTATGCCCAACCGTTGGCCGGGAGATCTGGAATATGGGGGGTACCCATTCTTTCTTCCTTCTACATGTAGAGAAACAAATTCTGAGATGCACAACCTGTGACTGATCATCATAAGGGTGTGGCTTCTGCGCGACGTACTCCGGTATTAGTTCAATCATCCAATTTGGATATTTTCTGCAACATGGATCAGGAAACATAATGGTCATGTTGGCAGGGTTTTGAAAAGTGTTTAAAAAGGTTATATTGAATCACCTTGTCACTTCATCTTTTATATGACTCTGTGATTACCTTACATAACGGGGGTTATGGTAAGGGGTTGGTTTATATTGAATCACCTTGTCACTTCATCTTTTATATGACTCTGTGATTACCTTACATAACGGGGGTTATGGTAAGGGGTTGGTTTATATTAAATCACCTTATAACTTCATCTTTAAGTTATATGTTGATACTCTGCTTATACTTATATAGCAGATATTTCTTTCCTACAAAAAGGTTATATTGGGTTATTTTGAAACCTCAACTTTTATAATATACTGGAACTTGGTTCAATAGTATAATAAAAGTTTGCAGAGATATTATGAAATGATATTTGGAGTACTACGATAGTACTATTTTTGGAATATATTCCGATGAGGAAATATTTTCGGTAAAGAGATATTTTGACAAATATTGTCTTATACCCGCTTTATTCTGGGTTGAGTCATAGGCATAGTTATGCCATGCTTTCATTACCTTGCTGAGCTATTTGCTCACTCTTGCTATTGTTTTATATATATTTTAGAGCAGCGAAGCAGGATGACAAGGGCACCAGTGATCCCGGAGATAATACGAACCAGTCAGATCAGGCTGCAGCTTGTTGAACTTATGTATAGATGTGAGTGGAATGAGAAGATTGTAATCATCCGGATCCTTAGTGGGTAATGTACCATTACTTAGAGATTGTACCAGTATCAGACTTTGTAAAACATTTGGGTATTGTAATAAAAGTTGTTTATTCCGCAGTTATTGTATTGTGTCGTTTCTGAGACTCTAACATGTGTGTGTGTGTGAGATATATATTGTGGGGTCATAAACAGTTGAATTGTGTACATTATGAGTAATACAGGTAAGGCAAGGATTAAATGGATCATGACTACTCTAAATCCCAGACCCCGGATTTGGGGCTGTTACAGGGGCCATGGGCATTTGAACAAAATCTGTTACTGCAGCACAAACTAGAAGCCAATGAAGATGCGCACCTGGTGAAGTTAACTAGAATGGATATATGGGTTCAGATTTATGACTTGCCTATTGGGATGTTATAAGAGAGGATATTGAAGAGTATAGGAGATTATATAGGAGTGTTTATTAAAGCAGATCCTCAAAATGTTAACGGTGGGTGGAAATTGTTTGTGCGTATGTTGGTGGAGATATACGGGATTTTACGGGTGTCCGGAAAGAGGAAGGAGACATGAATCATGGGAGTTAATAAGAGAATTAGCAAGAAGGTCCAATCTTCCGTGGTGTATCATTGGTGACTTTAATGATATGATGAGTGCAGATGAGAAACGAGGGGGTAGACCACAACCATATAATCTTCTTCAAGGCACTACTGGAAAAATACCCTACAACATCGGTTTTTGACCGATGTTAAAAGTCTGTCAGAACTGATGTCTTTGTAGGTGTAGATAAAGGGGGGTCTTTAACATCGGTTCCTGACCGATGTCAAAGATGTATATAGACATCGGTTCCCGAGAAGAAACTGATGTCTTTCCTACGTTTTAACATCAGTTTTGAAAGGAGAACCGATGTTTACTTATAGCTTAGACATCAGCTGATTAAGTAAATGATGTTTAATACAACCTTTAACATCGGTTTATTACTCAATGTCTGATGGGTTTTGCTGATTTAGACATCGGTTTTCTGGTAAAACTGTTGTTCATTTAGACTTTAACATCAGTTTTAGAATGACCAAAAATTGAAAGTGATGTTAAAATTTAATACATTTCTTCAATAACGTGCTGATTTTGTGCACTAACCAAGAAATTGAATCCAAAAACAAAACAAACCAAAAAACTAAAGCCAACCATCCATGTCATTCAACAAATTAAAATCATCCAAGTCATACATTCAACATTCAACATACTTAACCATCCAAAGTCTTACATATCCCACTAACATCCACTAATTACCAAACTTCTAAAGTATTCATAATTAACATCAAAAGTATCACATACTAAGGGATTCAAAAAGTAAATAAAGTTCATTAAAAAGTTGCTGCCTGATCACATCTTGTCTTCGATGAATGCTGCAGCCTCGAAGCGCACATCATCAAGGTCCTTCATTTGGTAAGAAACCCGAGTAGTCTTGGTCGCCCACTGAAAATTGCAACACGCAAAAAATAATTAGGATAACCACCAAATATATGCACTATATTTTTTTACAATTAATGATCAAATTGTAGTGCAGGTGCCTCCTCGCATATAATCATATACTAAGTTTATGTTTTTTTAAATAGGAATACGGGCTGACCATATTTAATTCTTGTAAAAACTCAAGACTTAAGAGTAAAATTCTTATTTTTCATACTCTGTATTAATTAAAGTATTTAAAATTTTAGCATACAAGTTATACACCACAATGACACTTGACATCCTGCATCAAGCATAAGTGCCCTTAGCGTATTCAGGTGTGCAAGTAATAAAGAATTGGAAATGATTATTACCAGTTTTTGAGAGTGCCCTTAGCCTATTCAGATGTTCCTCTTTAAGTTTAAAAGGCGCATCGTTCAAGTCGACTGTCGTCCTCTGAGCATCAGACATAACTTTAGAAATCATGCCAGCTGATGGAAATTCAGAGGTGCCTTCAACTTGAGCAATATCCATCGCAACTTTAGCCTCCATAGGGAAAAGCAGTTTTGCAAGTCCAACTGAAAGTGCAAAGGACTTGTCATCAATATCATTACAGTTGCAACAGAAAGCTAACTAGAAAAAAAGTAAAATGCAGTTGCGAAAAACAAAATTGATAAATGAAATGCATTATTCAACACAAACTAAACACAAACAATAAAAAGGATAGGAGAAAGGGGTTTTCTGGTTAAGTCAATCATTGATTTGAACAGTAATTGTTCATACAAACCATCATCTTTCCATAATAATAATGATGTATCCTGCAGACCGGAATATCGACAAATAATATTTATAGAAATAGCAATCAACTAATATTTCCTGTAAACTTCCAACAGAAACTTTCAATTGGGGTGTTAAGAATGAAGGAAGACGCATAAATTGTAGGTGCTTACTCCCCTTGGCTTCCCTTGGAGAGCAATAGGCACGATTAAACATGTTAACAGCAATCATCTAGAGATATACAATCCCTTTGCGATATTAGAAAAGGCTGTAAAGTTTCTGTCATCTTTCGACATTACACAGGTGTCCTCCATGTGCTCTCAAAGCAATAAGCATGTACTGCCTTTTTTTATATACTTGTTTTGATCAAAGCATGACAAAAATGCTAGAAACATTAAATTACTAGGATAGGGCATGTGATTAAGCTACATAACTTATAGGAACAATGACAAGTGAAAGTGAACAAGAGACAAACATGCGGCACTAGAGTTGGGAGACTTGCATCAAACTACCAATAATTTGAACACGAAGGGCACCTGTTCACTACCACTTCAATAACCAATTAAGCTTAAGAAGGTTAAGAAGTCCTGAACGAGATATAAAATGGTCTGTGTGTTTGATCTTACTCTTTTATAAAATGTTTTCCATATAATCAAGCATAAAGCTTATCAAAACCAGGTAGGGCTGAGGCCTCCCCTGACAAGTGCGTTAGTTTCTATCATAGCTTAGATAAAGCACATATCAACGGATGATAAGAAGCATGCATAAGTCAAAGTTATTTACCAAAACTATAACCATATAAATAATATTTGTAAGTTCCTAAATTAAGCGTAGGCCGAAAAGATTCATGGCCTCAAAGAGTCACAGTTCTGCTCCTGCAGACGGGTCCTATCATGTCCAAACAATGCAGGGACCAATTCGAGTTGCTTGCGGGTTGCGTAGATTATACCATGGAATTTTCCTTTGCTTATTTTTTCTTGGAAAGTAGGGCCTGAATTAACATGTGGGCAATTCTATCTGTTAAAACAGCAAAGCAAATACCATTATCTCCTCTGCAGGAAATCTATTTCTGGAAGTAAACTCATATTTTGGTGTCTATATTCTTCTGGTGCAAACTTGAGTTGTACAAAGTTTTAGACATAGCTAAGCATTATTTGGTCGAAATACGCTCCTGATTACTACCATTTAACATGTCTGGCATACAGGACTTCCTCTCGGTGTTTTGACATTGACAACCCGTCCAAACTACCAAGGGGGATTAGCAACAAAGACCAGACAGATGCTGACATTGGAATAAAGCTTTAGCTGAAGGCAGTGTCATAGGAAGTAACAACGACACTGCTCCCTTTTTTCGCTAATTTGATTATATTATAGACAGAAAAGATACAATGGAATGAACAAACAAGAGAAAACAATCCTAAAGCTAGCAATCTACACGTACGTGATTGCTAAAAGAAAGCAACTCAAGTAAAGTTTTCAAATATACATTTCACACGTAAGAAGAAAAGGAACCATTAAAAACTCACTTCTGAGTCAAAAGGCTCCAGCTTGTTCAGTTTGGAAAACATATTTCCATAGAACTGGGCATCCTTCTTGTTGATTTCTTTTACCTTCTCCTTCAGAACCTTGTACTCGAGCTTCACATCCCTACAAGCAGCTAACATAAACTACTAAATCTGTATAATTACATCAACTACTAAGAATATCTTATTAGATATCAGTTAATTATTTCAGTTACAAAATCATCTGTGTTTTAGCAAACAGGTTTGACAAAGTCAACAAGATGCAACCATTTTACATTTCTGAATATACACCGTTTGACTAAGTCATAAAGTACAAACACAGTTCTCTTTTAAAATATTAATAACCATTTATAAAGCTGTGTTCATACATCATATTACACTTGCAGCCCATAGATTTGACCAAAGTAAGATAATCGTATCGTTATATCAAGATATTTTACAAATAAATCTACCATGCGTAATGTTATACCAAATAATATACAATTAGATATTCTTTAATCGAACAGATATCATACCAATTTTAGCCATTTCATATACCACATAACTCATTACGACTTTTTAAGATATCACAGGATACACAGAGATTTACGATATAACAGAAATCAATTCAGGACACATAGACTCCATATATCTTCACAGAAGATGAGAGTACTGTCGAATTAAAACCATACATGTGCCCAAGGCCTCGTAGTCTTCTTGGGGCTTACCTTATCCTGAACACAATGCATGCCGATTTAACTCACCGAGTCAACCTTCGATTTGATCGAATTAGGGTTCCATTGCCTTTGATTTGGGGCTTTTTACCACAGTATTATCTCTAATTTGACTAATCCTTCATCGACCCTGCATAAACTCTCAATAAACTAGTTAGGGTTTCAGACAATCAAAGAGTAAATTAAACGGGATGTGCGCATGTGTGTATAGATATATATATCGTGTATAAATGTTCGATTTTGTTTTACAAATCGAGATCGATTGCGACGATAACGATTGTTTATCAAAATCAAGTTCTCTGTACCCAACCCGTTTGTTTTCGAATCAATTTGAAATTTCTGAGAATTAAATCGATGTTAAAGTGATATGTAGTATATATAGTAGTGTTTAAACGATACTTCATCGGAAAAGATCGATGAAAGCGTCAGAAAAAGCGAAGATCGCCTGAGAGATCTCGAGAGAGAACGAGAGAGACTGAGAGAGTACAGAGAGGGAGAGATTTTGTTTAAGGGGGAAGGGAAATTTCGTTAAGCGGGGAAATGAAATTTTTTTTGTGTATAAAGGGGGAAGGTATGGTGTACGCGTTAGTTTTTTATTTTTAAAAAAAGAGATTAGACAACGTATGTTATTACAAGCGATGTTTGATTTATACTTTAACATCGGTACTGTACCAACCGATGTCTAGAATACTTTTAACATCAGTGACATTTCTAACTGATGTTAAAGGTGTGATGTTATATCTACCAATTCTAGTAGTGAGGATTTACAGAGGTTGTAGATGCATGTGGGTTGACAGATCTGGGATTTATAGGGGAGAAGTATACATGGGAGAAATCAAGAGGAAGTTGTAATTGGGTCCAGGAGAGGTTAGATAGAGGTCTGGCAACTCAAGACTGGTGTAATATGTTCCCGCAAGCGGAAGTTCAAGTACTGGAGGTTGCAACATCTGATCATTTACCGCTATATTTACAGTTACATAAGAAAGTTTATAGGAGGAAAGAAAGAAGGTTTCGGTTTGAGAATTCGTGGCTTAGAGAAAGTGAGTGTGAGATTGTGGTAAAGAATGGATGGAACGAAGCAACAGAGTTGGAGTTAATGGCAAAGATAAATTTTTGTGGGCTCAAATTACAAGAATGGGGTGGGGGAATCAGTTGTGAGTATAAGAAAAAAGGGCAAGAGTACAGATATAGGTTGAGGAAGCTTCGATCTCGGATGGACATACAGGGTATCAATGAGTATAACGAGGTCAGATGGGAGTATATGAATTTGTTGGAAAAATAGGAAATATATTGGAAACAAAGAGCGAAGAATTTTTGGTTAAGGGAAGGAGACTGTAATACTCGATTTTTTCACAGATTCGCAATGGGTAGAAGGAAAAATAATGGGTTCCAACGTATTAAGGATGCGGATGGAGTATGGCAAGAATCAACGGAAGGAATTCATGGGACAATCGAAGGGCATTTTTCCCAGCTGTTTGAATCAATGAATGTAGATGGTAAGCTAGCAGAAAGGGAAACTGTACCGCAGATTTCAGCCGTTGAAAATGAAGATCTAACAGCTCCTATAACAGTTGAGGAAGTTAAGAACACAGTTTTTTCTATGCATCCGGACAAATCTCCTGGTCCGGATGGGTTTAATCCAGCGTTCTTTCAGTCATTTTGGAGTGTAGTAGGAGTGGATGTTGTTCGTTTCTGTCAGGTTTTTATGAATACGGGTAATCTTCCGGAAGGGGTAAATTACTCACTTGTTTGTTTGATACCGAAGGCCAAGACCCCTCAAACGTGTGCTGATCTCAGACCTATCTCTCTCTGTAACGTGTTGGTGAGAATATTGTCTAAAGTACTGTCAAACAGGTTGAAACTATGTCTTAACTCTATTGTGTCTGATAAGCAAAGTGCTTTCATAGAAGGACGGCTACTTACTGACAATGCAATGCTGGCGTTTGAAATAAACCATTACATGAAGAGACGTACACAAGGAAAAAATGGGTTGGCTGCTTTGAAAATTGACATTTCGAAGGCCTATAACAGGCTGGAATGGAGCTTTATTCATAACATGATGAGGAGGTTTGGTTTTCACGAGGTATGGATGGATCGAATTATGAAGTATATACGTTCAATTTCGTATAGCTTTACGCATAATGGGGAGGAATTTGGAAGAATTGTGCCTCAACGTGGTTTAAGGCAAGGGGACCCCATAGTACCATATATTTACATATTGTGTGCAGAAGGTTTAAGTGCAATAATTAGAAGAAATGAGGAAGTTGGGTTTATTCATGGGTGTACAGTAGCAAAAGGAGCACCAATAATATCCCATCTTTTATTTATGGATGATTGCTATTTTTTCTTCCGGGCAAATGTATCAGAGGCGAGGGTAATGAAAAGGATCTTGGAACGTTATGAACACATGTCTGGACAGGTGGTGAATTTTAACAAATCAGTGGTGACTTTTTCACCTAATACTATGGCTGATAGTAGACAGGATGTGTGTCGAGAAATAGGAGTGAGAGAAGCTGATTCACCAGGAAAGTATCTGGGTTTGCCAATGCGGATCGGGCATAATAAGGTGGCAGAGTTTGGTTTCTTAGTAGATCGCGTTGACCAAAAATTACAGGGTTTGAGTAAGCAGACAATTTCGAGGGCTGGAAAAGTAACACTCCTCAAGACAGCAGCACAGTCTATACCGAACTTCTGGATGAATTTGTTATTGATTCCGAATGAAGTGTGTGATCGAATAGAGAAGAAGATGAACGCTTTCTGGTGGGGTAAGAGTGGAACGAATGGAGGAATTAAATGGCTATCCTAGGACAGGCTATGCACATTTAAGGAAGAGGGTGGTTTGGGTTTCAAGAAATTGAAGGATTTTAATGTGGCTATGCTAGCAAAGCAGGCGTGGCATCTGATTAATGAAAGTAACCCGTTGGTTAGTAAGTTCATGAAAGCTCGATATTATCCCAAATCTGATTTTTTGAATGCTGTAGTTGGTTCGAATCCGAGTTATTTATGGAGAAGTATATTTGCAGCCCAGGGAACTGTTCACCAAGGGATTCGTAGAAGAATTGGTAACGGGAAAACAACAAGGATCTGGAAAATTCCTTGGTTGCCAAACGTGGATAATGGATACCTCACAACTGAGAATAATGAATATCTCCAAGATGTTTATGTTTATAACTTATTAGACAAAACTCAAAAGCGTTGGGATGAAGATATTCTCCAGGATATATGCACTGAAAGGGATAGGAAACTGATTCTACAAATTCCCATACCGTCGAGAGATCGAGAGTATTCTTGGTACTGGATGTTGGAGGAAAAAGGGGACTTCACTGTGAGGAGCTGTTATCGTAGAATTCGTGGTGAACATGAGTGTGTCGATGGTCGATTCTGGAAAAGGTTATGGGGTCTTCGCTTACCGGGGAAGGTTGTTAATTTTGTATGGAGAGCTTGCCGGAATGTGTTACCAACAGATGTTGATCTGCAGTGTAAAAGAGTTGATATAAATGCAGGTTGCTCATGGTGTCATGTACATATCGAGGATGCAGTCCATGTCCTGTTTAATTGTTGTATAGCAAGGGAAGTTTGGAGCTCAGTGGGTTTGCAAGAGTTGGTGAGTACCACGACACAAGACACTGTTATGACTGTCTTTAAACGGGTTTTTAACACAGGGGACAATGAGAAGTGTGTCATGGTGGGACTTCTTTGTTGGAGTTTGTGGTCAAGGAGAAATAAATGGATATTGGAGAGGGTCAACACTTCTGCTTTTGGAATCAAGGCCATGGCTCTGAACTTAGTTACAGATTGGAGACGAGCAAGGCATGAGGGCAAGGTGATTCGTAACAGTGGCCATGGGAATGTAAATGCATGGAGTAAACCTCTGGGAGGCTATTTAAAAATTAATATCGACGCAGCTTATCGACAAGGTGACGATTATATTGGTATAGGATGTGTGGTAAGGAATGAACATGGTCAATTTGTTCGAGCTAGAACGAATGTACTCAGAAGTACGAGGCAAGTTCGTGAAGCAGAAGCCTGCAGTTTGAAAGATACGTTAGAATGGATGAGCCAATGGAGGAGTACAAGGTGTATCTTCGAATTGGATGCCAAGATATTGGTGGATGCATTGAAACATGAAAGGGGTAAATCAATGTTTGATAATATTGTTGAGGAATGTAGTGATAAAATTAGACACTTTGAGGATGTGTCAGTTGTTTATGTGAATCGATCTGCGAATAAAGTGGCTCATTTGTTAGCACATGCTTCTTATTCTACGACAGGTCCTATGGAGTGGCTTTATTCTGCTCCAGATTTTATCTCTTGTAATCTTGCTTTGGAAGCAATTTAATTTATGCAAGTACGATTTATTCAAAAAAGGAATAGAGGTTGTTGTCGGTTGTAAAGTAGTTATGTAATTAGAATAGATTTTTGTTTTAAGAAAGTGTTATTTTAATATTAAAAAGTCTAGTCCAAACCCGTTAAACCAAACAGTTGAACCAAACTTTTAATGTTTCGGCTTTAATAGTAGTGTATAGATATGGTATGATATCTTCTTGTATTAATTTTTTGATGTTTAAATAATTATATATAAATATTATTTATTATGTTGTAAACCGGAATCGAACCTTAGACCTTTTGAAGTAGAGTTTAATATGGAATATTCTTTAAATTCCTTAGTATTAGATCTAACGGTTCTCATCTATTTATTTAATATCTAACGGTCGATATTATTTTTAATCAATGTGTTAACCAACGTGTTGGTTACAAAGGAGTGTCTGTACACATAATATAACAAGCCTAATTGTTAGTAATACTTTGTATTACTTGCATGACCCCTTAACTGGGGAAACCTTTTGTAGAATACATTCTTGCACATTGTACTTTGTAATAGGCACAAACCTACAGCTGTGAAACTGTAATTACCAGTTCTGTATCTACTTGAAAGAAGATCCAAAGATCATGCCTCAAGCCAGAGACGTTAGCTAAAGGAATAAATCACAGTTGAAGGATGAAGAATGGATATTTGCCTAAGTACTTATTCGAGAAGTAATTTGCACTGTTCGAGAAGTCGAAGATTCGAGAAGTCAAGGATTCGACATGTACATTGAACTAATCGAGAAGTCCTCAATTCGAGAAGTCAGACATTCGAGTTATGGATTGACCTATTCGATATCTCTGGGAATCGATATCTCCAGGATTCGATATCTCCAGGATTCGATATCTCAATGGTTCGACATCTCCAGGATTCGATATCTCAATGATTCGACATCTCAAGGAATCGATATCTCAGGAGCTTGTACATTCGACAAGTCGAGCACATCAAGTCAATAGCTCATTCGAGAAGCCATTCGATAAGTATGGAATAGCTAATTCAAGAACTCAGAGTTATCGAATGAACTAATTCTAGTTCTCGAATCAGCAGCTAAGGGACATCTCGAATGGACTACTAAAGCAGATTACAGAAGATATGCAAGTCAGTAAATCTACACAAACCATGACACCTACAGTGACATCTCATTGTATAGTGTATATGGAAAAATCTACAGTTGAGCTTGGAGAAATGTGTATAGCCGCAAGTCTACTAAAGGGAAGGTCTAAGCAGAAAAAGGAGGAGGACTTTAGTACCTGCTACTCTGACTTACACCAAATAGTACAGAGCAGGTAGAAAGCAACTTAGGTTGTTTACCTACTTTGTAAGAGAGAGAAGTGCACATGTTATATAAGCACAGTCTCTCTCCTTTAGATAGTATCGAAGTTATTCACTGTAAATAATATACATATCTCTCTGAGTAACGAAGCTGGGAATACTAACATTTGTATTCCCAGGTTGTAGCAACCTTGATCTAATATACAATTAGATTAAAGTGAACTGTTTTGTGTTTTACTTCCGCACTCTTATCTTTTAAACACACACACATTCACCTACAACATACGATCCAAGTATCACTCAAACTATTCTTAATTGAAGAAATCTAAAGAAAGTTTCGAAATACATTCACCCCCCCCCCCTCTGTATTTTACCTTGTGGTGTATTCCATACCCAACAAGTGGTATCAGAGTAGGCTATTGATTTACAAACAGAAAAGATCGAAATGGATGCACCTAAAACAACAGGAACAATCAAGGTCCCTAAGTTCGACAAAGAAAATTATGGTCTCTGGAAGATCAAGATGCTATTGTTCCTCAAAGCAGCTCATCCCATGTACCCAGAGATTCTCAAGAATGGTCCATTAGTTTCTCAACAAGAGATTCCTGAGAACTCTATTGGGACTCTCGTTATCCCAAGATCATTCGCACCAAAGGATCCATCTAAATGGACTGATAGCGAGAGAGAGAAGGTTGCTCTTGAGAGACGTCTAATGTTAAACATTATAGACTCAATGGAGCTATCCATGTTTGCAAACATAGCTTCCTGCACCTCTGCTAAAGAGATGTGGGATCATATTGAGGTCTTATGTGAAGGGACAGACGAAGTAAGAGACAACAGAAGATAGATTCTGGTCACTCAGTACGAAGCTTTCATGGCTCAGCCTAAAGAAAGCATATCAGATATGTTCGAGAGATTTCACAAGCTTGACACAGAACTAAGAATGAATGGAAAATGTTCTGAGGTCAGGGAACTCAACCTAAAGTTTCTTCTGTCAGCACCAAACCATCTAGAGCAGAGAATCTTGGCACTCAGAGAAATTGATCTAAGTAAAGTAGCTTATGACGTGCTCTCTGGGGTGTTGAAAACTCACGAGCTTGAGATGTTGCAAAAGAGGGCCATCCAAAGCAACCAAGGCAAAATGATAAATACGTCATGTGCCTTGATTGTCAACAAGTCAATACAGGACCTCCAAGCACCTACAGGTGAAAGTCATATGTTTACCCTATTTGTAAATATCGAGGATCAACTCAACTATAACAAGAATGTAATATTAAATGATACATAGCTACTGTCAACGGGATCTCAAATGCCTACCTGTCAAAAGAAAGAAGACAAAGTCAATGTACCGTTTTGAGTTTACTACATTGAAGAACTTAATGTTTGATCAAGAGTCAGTGGAGTAGTCAAGACAGTGGATTCTATTTACAGTGACAAGAGGTCCTTACTGTGACAGAATACAAAATTATATTGGTTTGAGATAAAGTGAAGAAAGGAAGAAAGAACCACAGCTTTTAAAGTCAACAATAAAGAACAGTCATTGAAGTTAGTCGCTCATGAACCAGACCGTGCATCGAGCGTCAACACAAATTCAGTGGTACATCTTTGTTATTATTTTCAGTGGTTCAGAAGAAGATTGGGGCTGTCAAGAATTAATATTAATTCTATTTTTAATTAACTATATTAATGGTTGATTTATTCAATAAATTAATTCTGAAAGAATTAATTTATTTAATAAATTAATTATCAAGTTAATTAATTTTAGAATTATTAATTAATTAGTCAAAGGAATTATCTGAGCTGGATTTGAAGCGGGGTGAATATTTTAGTGAGTTGCAAAAGAAAAGAAAAAAAAAAAAAGAAATCGAAAAAGAAAAAAAAATATAAAAAATAAAGTACGAATAAATAAAGTGGTAGCAGTTCAAAAGAATTCAAAGAATCAAAAGTTTCAAACATTGCTAAACCCACGTGAAAACACTGCAATCTGTCTCCTCTGTAAAAGCTATGTGCATGTTTTCCTGTCGGTTGCCAGACGCGCCTCCAAGAGCGTGACGTACACGCGCCCCAGAGAAGCTCTATATTTTGCGCGCGTGACTCCCACCTTCTGTTCCTACGACTGGGATGATTCATGCCAGCCAATTCAGAATTTTGTTCACTGATTAAGTCTTCCCGAAGATTTCAGTTTAGGTCTTCCCGAAGATTATCAAATTAGGTCTTCCCGGTGATTAAATAAAGATTAGGTCTTCCCGGAATGTGAACAATAAAGATTAGGTCTTCCCCAGAAACAAATATCTTCTAAAAAGGTGGCAGCCTTTGCTTTTGTATAAAAAGAGACAGAAGCAACAGACTACCACACGGAGCACAGCTTCTTCACAATCTGCTCCGCACAAACAGAAAAAGAGACCAAGAGAGTTCCAATCTTCATAGAAAAAATTCATGTAAATTATTTCGGACTTGTATTGTTATATCTGATCCGACAGAAATAATTTATTTGTTACCGTGGAACTATCTACCGGATTAATTTCCCTAGAGTTTGAACTTTATAGCGGATTAATTTCCCTAGTGTTTATCTCTCGAATAGCTTTTTAGCATTCGATCTTTTTATTACAAATATAGAAAAGTTCATGTCGAATTTTCTATAGAATTTGTAATAATTAGTTTGGTCCTCAAACCATTGTAATTTGTAACCGTGCATTAAGGCACACACCCTCAAGTTAATATAAATTTTATATTCAACTTGAAATTGGCTTTGTATTATTCCGCATCGAATTGTTTAATTATTAAATTTTATTTTACGAACAATTTCGATTAAAGGACACAGTTTGTATTCAACCCCCCCTTCTACAAACATATCTGGACCTAATAATTGGTATCAAAGCTAATTGATTGACGCACAAATCAAGATCCTTATTTTTGTGGTCCTCCAATTGGTTCTCGAGCTTTGTTGACCCAAACACATTTTTATCCGGTATTAGACCAAACAGTCAACTCCTCTTATTTTCAATTTATTTAACCTTCAAAAATTATCATTTTGTGATTTTTTAGATTGTTAAATAATCTTAACTTATATTCGAATTTTTTTAATTCTTGAAATGATTAATTCTTGGAAATTTTGATTTTTAAACAACTTGAATTAATTTTCAAATTGTTTAATTTTCAAAACTTTTAATTTTTGATACTTTCGAATTTTAATCAACTTGAATTTATTTTCGGATTCTTTAACTCTATAACAATATCATTTAATTGAGATTTTTTGATTCTTAATAAATTTGACCCTGATTTCAAATTTTAATTAATTTGAACTTATAGTCAGATTTTTTATTTCTCAAAAATTTTCAAGTCCTTGAAGTTTTTGAAGTTTAAAAATTTTGAATTTATTCTAAGCCAATGGTCTCAAGAAATTTGTAAGCTAAAGATTCCTCCGGACATCAAAGATGATTTGAATCTTTTAAAGAAGATGCATTTTTCACTGGAATTAATTTCTATCTACTGAAGAGAAATTTGTGGTACTTCCTCAAAGTAATATCCTTAGGATCCCACTGGTTTTTCAGAAGCAGAAATGGAAGAGGTTTTAGTGGATGGTATTTTTGTTGAAGATTTTTAATCAACTCTAGTGATTCAATGATATACAAACACTTAGTGGTTTGTACAAGAGCATAATTTTCAAGGAATCAACAGAGACTTACAAGAATGGAATCAGGGTGGTTTGAGAATGAACTAGACAGTTATACATCTCAGTCATGAATTAATGATGAAACCTCAGAACAGTAATGAAGAGTTACTAACTCAGAAGGAGTACTAAAGTTGTATCCAGGATCAGGCCTATCTATTCTGATGCAGAAACTTTTCAGATATAGTTCAACTCAAGAAGTGGTTATAAGACTGAGATGGTGGAAAGAACAAGACATGATAGTTGCAGTTATGAAAAGCTAAATGTCATGAGTAACTATCAAGGTGTTCAACGTGGTACAAAATTCTGACAAACAAGGATGAATAGGGATTCATTAAATGAGATGAAACAGAAGCATCAATGCAGAACTTATCTTGCTGAAGAAAAGAGTTGGGATGGATCAGATGATGATGAGGAGAGCATAATGTATATCTTGCCTTCATAGCATTCTCTGAAGATGATTCACCTCAAATGTCTCAGGTATCAATTCTTCGAACTAGAGTATTATGTGATTCTCAGAAATTCAAAAGCATGTTAAGATCTTAGCTGTTAATTGTTATATGCTTGGTTAGAAGATCTTAATATGTGGATGGAAATTTGTTGAATCTAATTAATTGCAATAGTGAGTAAGAAGTGTTCCTTAGAAAATATCTCTTAATTCTTAAATGATATATGTCAAGCATGTAAGACCTCTGCTTTAGCTGGTTTCATGATCCCCAGTAAAACAAGATTTGATTATTCATTCTGAATTGTTTGTTAAGGTTTAAAAAGTTTTAAAGATGGAATAATTACCTAGGGTGTCAGTAGAATTTCAAGTTATTTTATAAAACTGACTTAGGTAATAAAGACTATATAATTTCTTATGACAACAGGATTGGATTGGACAGAATTAGTGATTCATTGTTAATTCCTCTATTCCATGTTTGTTTAGAAAATTATTGAATATCTGTAAATCTACTTACTACCTGTTACACAAGTGTACATAGGTTAAAGTAGATAGTACTGAATTTTCTAACACTGTTGTTAACTCTAATAAAAGAGAAATCTCTAATCCATCTGGACCCAAGTAAATATGGGTACCAAGAACTTTTTATCTATTTGTGAATGTAGGGCTTAACAGGTTAATCGATTATGCATTGTCAATGATTTATTCAAAGCATATCATCGAAGAAAGAACCCTACAATCAAATGTGATTGTGAAGACAGGCCAAGTGCTATCCCTTGGAGACAACAGCAAGGGTACGACCCAGGGTCATGGCTATTCAATAGCTAGGAATGTTGTCAGTAATAAAACAGACTGCCACATTTGGAATTACAGTCAAATGGAAATTATGAGGCATGTCATTAGAGAAAGTCAAAGAAGCATCACACAGAAGTTTTACATCAAAGTTATATATACTTAAGTGGTGATGACTGATGACTTCTCTCTCCAAAAAAGTTGTTGTTCAGACAATCTGAAGACAGAACATCACTAATGATTATTGATCACATCTCAAGTAGTTGATCAATATAAAGTGATTGAAAGTCTTAATGTGATGATTCAACAACTTCAAGCTCCCAGCTTTCATTGATGATGATGATTCAGATCCAAATTATGTCAACATGGAGAATCTTCATATTAACCCAGCAACAGCTGAGGGGGAGTAAAAGTAGGATCAACTAGTCAATTCAACACCACATTGAAAATCACAGGACACTATGAGAACATGTCTGCCAAGACAAAGAATGTTGACTCAATCAATTCTTTGTCCTAGTTCTTAGTGTTCCTAATGGTGGAAGTAAAAGACTAGCAGAGCATCAAGTATTATGCCAAGGCTCTGAAAGATCCAGATTGGGTGATTGCAATGCAAGATGATCTCAATCAGTTCAAAAGGCAGATTGTAGTTAAGCTGGTATCCAGACCAAACAACAAGGCTGTATTTGGTAGAAGGATAACCAGAAGTCTACCTGGATGATGTCAAGGCATTGTTATGAGGGACAAAGCCAAACTGGATGCAAGGTCACTAGCTGATAAGACAGTTTATCTGACAAGATGCACCAGTGACAAGACTTGAGGATATCAGGCACATGCTGCACATTCAAGATTACAATGTACATCTGGACATTCTGAATCTGGATGCTAGATGAATGTGAACAAGTGCACTCCTGCTGTGAGATAATGAAGATCCCTACAGGTTAGTATCAACTGGTATCATCACTCAAGCAATCAAAGAAGACATGGTATGACACCCTAACTCTAATTTTTAATATTTGGTATCAATCTTAACAATTGATATCATTTAGCAATTGGTGTTATTTTATGTAGTCTTTGCTTAAGATTAACTTGCAAACATATTTATTAAATCACTTGATTAAGTTAATTTTTCAAGATTGGTTTGTAAATCGTGGGATTTTAGTAATGTCATTTTTCTTGGACATCCCATCTGTAAGTAATTCTTAAAGATTATTTACAAGTACTCAAATGTCAATATTGAAAGGACTTGTAAGTAATTCTAGATGAGTCATAAGTATTCAACTTCCTTATTGAAAGGACTTATGAGCTCAGTTTCATCCAGACCTCAATCTGAGGATTATCTATTGAATGATTGCCATGTGTATAAATGAATATATTTCATTGGTGATTATTTAAGGATAATTTGAATATTTAAATGCTAAAATCTAACTCATAGAGATTTAGTATTTATTTATTTATTTGTTATTTATCTTGATTTGTATGAGTTATGGAACTTGAAGCAATTCAATTTTAGTATTTGCTCTGTACCTCATATTTATTAAAATAAATATACATCATACTAGATTGGATCTAACAATCTGTTAGCTATCAATTTAGTTATGAGATGTTAATTCTAGTGAATCCGTCAATGTTCAATTTTCTGAAATTCACTATAATTAATATCATGATTCTTACAGTTGGTTGTATTGAAATTTTGACTTGTATCAGTTAATGATATTTAGTTCGAATTTTATTTACTAACTAATTGTGGTGTATTAGTGTGAGTGAAATTACTTGGAACTCCTCTAAGTAATCATTGTTATATCTTTTACAATTCACTCATACTACTATACATGGTGTGAAAATTCTTTTAAGTAGAACTATGGATATTGTCATATCTTAAGTGACAATAGTTCATTACTTTGAATAATTTTTATGCTTATTTGCAATTTCTGATCACCTTGGTAATAATGATGTTTACTATGAATCAAGGTGTATTGGACTTAGAAATTTATTTCTAAGTTTGCAGACAGGACAACCTTGGTAATAAAGTCTTATTTATAGAACCAAGGTTGTTCATCATCATTCAACAGTTGTTAGGAGTTAACAATTGTTATTTTCGAGGAGTTGCCTTGAAGTCATAAGTTTAAAATGTGTATCTTAAGAACTTGTGCATTTCTTGACAACTAGTTCCTCGTGCTTATGGATATCAGTGGATGATAATCATAAGTGGTTAGATACTAATATTCATTTTGACAATTGGTATTCAATTTTTCTATTTCAAACAATTGGCATCAATGAATATTTAGTATTTAACAGTGGTTATTTTATTTGAGTTAAATTATGACTTAAAGCAATTCAATAGTTCATTTGCTCATAATTTAAGTTAAGTAAAATAATCATATTATCTTTCTTTCTTAATTACTGCGAAGTCAAGAGTTTGTGTCTTTTAAAAGGGATAAAACGACTCAGTTTTTCATTAAAAGACATGTTAATATATTGTTTTATGAATAAATGCAAACTCTTGCACATTAACAGTTTTTAAAGAAAACTCAATCTTTCTACAGTTGTGATTGCTTATATTGTAAATCTTTTTGAAATCATAACTGTACATCATTTCTCTCAAGATTTAATGCATATGTTCTTACTCAATGTTCTGATATGATATCTATGCATTCTATCTCTTTGTTGCTCTATCTGTGCTGTGATACATGTTCAGCTCCTAGTGGAAAGTGTTCTCACATGCAAGTCATGAGGTTGTAAACCCAACAACTTCTATCCCAGACTATAAATCCAAATCTAAACACATCCTAACTTACCCCTAAAGTGGAAGTAGCCTTTTATATACTGAAGCTTGTTTGTTAAGGGAGTAACTGCACTTGATGCAGCAAATAAGGATGTGAGGGATAGTAAACCCACAGCTCTACCTCTCAGGAGAAATAAATGTATACAACTCGAGGTATCTGTAAGCTCGCCTGCATTCTCCCAATAAGATGCAGAGTTGAAAATGGCACTAAAACAGTCTCTGGATTCATTCTCTCAACAGGATGAGTCTATTGAAATTCGCCTGTTAACCAGGGCATCTGTTGGTAAGTCACTACCTCATACACTAACCAAAATATTCTATATGCGCAAAGTGAGATTGCACACACTAAGGACGAATTGACGGAAACTTGTAATCCGACCATTTTACGGTTAGGATTATAAGTTGAAGGCTCTTTAATGAACCAAGTGTCTTCACAGACATCGAGAGAAGGTTTTGATCTCAATGCAAAATTCTACAAGATCATTATCTAACTCCCCAGAGGAAATATCTCTGGATCCTGCGGGTAACGGGTCCGACATAGGTGCGGATCGGCAACTTGTAAGACTGTGATTCAGATTCAACTGATGAGTTTAACAAGGTAATGTCTGTATAGACATTCGAAGGGAACTTTGATCTCATTTTTAATAGATCATTGTTTACCTTCTCAGAATTCAAATCTGAAAACCCCAAAAAGGGAAAATTAATAACTTGTAGATTATGACTCAGATTCGTCTGACGAGTCCAACAAGGATTTGGGATTTGCGAACTCCCATTGCACCACCACTGACCTCTCTTGAAGGGGCTAGGGTGATTTTTCCCTGCAGGTACACATGGATGTTGGAGCTATGAGAGATAAGAGTGATACACTAGTGAGCATGAGTGTAAACACTTGAGAATGAGAAATGAGAGATCATTCACTTTAAGTGATCTGAGCGGAGAGATGAACGAAACACTTGAAAGGTACATGATACAGAATCACACACTCACAGTGAGGAAGAAAGAGAAACACCAGATCCCTTTCCCTATTCCCTTTCAACAATTGATATCAACACTGTTACTTTTAACAATTGATATTAACAATGTTACATTCAGTTGGGAGATATAAGGATATTGTCGGGAGATTTGGTTGTCAGGATGATTGACTGTAAAGCCATAATTTATTATCTGAAGGGCAAAGTTGATCAGACTGCATACTTCTTTTCAAGCTAAGTCTCAATGAGGATTACTTCAACTCCAGAACAGCTTCAACAGATTAAATTTATTTGCACCTGAGTTTGCAGCAGACTTGTAATATCTATGAAGGAACTATTGCACTCAAGGGGACAAGTAAGTTTTATTTGCATTTTTTCAACTTAGGAGGATTTTTTTTCTTCTAAGGAGGAAATGTTGGAGGATTACTCATTTTTGAGGATTACTCAACTAAGGGGGAGAGATATTGAAGAAGATATATTTCGATGAAGATATATTTCGATGTTGTTTGGAGGATTCATTCTTCTGACAGGGGAGAGATATATTGGAGAGATATAGTCAAAGCTTACCTTAGTATGATTACTCAACTAAGGGGGAGATTATAAGCTTACCTTAGTGAGGGGGAGATTTTCTATCTAAGGGGGAGAGATATGAAAAAGGATATACCTTAGAAAGGGGGAGTATTCACCTTGGAGTATTCACCGGTTTAAGGAGGAGACATATCACCTTAGGTAGGGAGACATAAGGAAGGAGAGAAGTATGAAACGACAAAGAATTCTTCAGTATGTGGTTGTCAAGTCATATTCATTACCACTGAAGGAATTCCAGTACTTGCTGATAAAGTTCAATGTAGATGTAAAGGGTTATCAGGCAAGTATGTCGAGAAATGAAGATGAGTTACCTTATGGAGATCAGCTCAGTGCTAGAGGAGCAATCATCTATCATTTCATGACTGAGAATCTGGAAATGTTTTATCTACTCCAGAAACCTTTTTAATTGTATCATTTACTATAGCTCTTAATTCTTTATCTTCTTCTTGTTTATAGTTGAGTTATCCTCTAGGATTTGCTTGTTAATGTTTAACAAACAAATAGGGGGAGATTGAAAGTCATATGTTTACCCTATTTGTAAACATCGAGGATCAACTCAACTATAACAAGAATGTAATATTAAATGATACATAGCTACTGTCAACGGGATCTCAAATGCCTACCTGTCAAAAGAAAGAAGACAAAGTCAATCTACCGTTTTGAGTTTACTACATTGAAGAACTTAATGTTTGATCAAGAGTCAGTGGAGTAGTCAAGACAGTGGATTCTATTTAAAGTGACAAGAGGTCCTTACTGTGACAGAATACAAAATTATATTGGTTTGAGATAAAGTGAAGAAAGGAAGAAAGAACCACAGCTTTTAAAGTCAACAATAAAGAACAGTCATTGAAGTTAGTCGCTCATGAACCAGACCGTGCATCGAGCGTCAACACAAATTCAGTGGTACGTCTTTGTTATTATTTTCAGTGGTTCAGAAGAAGATTGGGGCTGTCAAGAATTAATATTAATTCTATTTTTAATTAACTATATTAATGGTTGATTTATTCAATAAATTAATTATCAAGTTAATTAATTTTAGAATTATTAATTAATTAGTCAAAGGAATTATCTGAGCTGGATTTGAAGCGGGGTGAATATTTTAGTGAGCTGCAAAAGAAAAGAAAAAAAAAAGAAATCGAAAAAGAAAAAAAAATATAATAAATAAAGTACGAATAAATAAAGTGGTAGCAGTTCAAAAGAATTCAAAGAATCAAAAGTTTCAAACATTGCTAAACCCACGTGAAAACACTACAATCTGTCTCCTCTGCAAAAGCTCTGTGCATGTTTTCCTGTCGGTTGCCAGACGCGCCTCCAAGAGCGTGACGTACACGCGCCCCAGAGAAGCTCTATATTTTGCGCGCGTGACTCCCACCTTCTGTTCCTGCGACTGGGATGATTCCTGCCAGCCAATTCAGAATTTTGTTCACTGATTAAGTCTTCCCGAAGATTTCAGTTTAGGTCTTCCCGAAGATTATCAAATTAGGTCTTCCCGGTGATTAAATAAAGATTAGGTCTTCCCGGAATGTGAACAGTAAAGATTAGGTCTTCCCCAGAAACAAATATCTTCTAAAAAGGTGGCAGCCTTTGCTTTTGTATAAAAAGAGACAGAAGCAACAGACTACCACACGGAGCACAGCTTCTTCACAATCTGCTCCGCACAAACAGAAAAAGAGACCAAGAGAGTTCCAATCTTCATAGAAAAAATTCATGTAAATTATTTCGGACTTGTATTGTTATATCTGATCCGACAGAAATAATTTATTTGTTACCGTGGAACTATCTAGCAGATTAATTTCCCTAGAGTTTGAACTTTCTAGCGGATTAATTTCCCTAGTGTTTATCTCTCGAATAGCTTTTTAGCATTCGATCTTTTTATTACAAATATAGAAAAGTTCATGTCGAATTTTCTATAGAATTTGTAATAATTAGTTTGGTCCTCAAACCATTGTAATTTGTAACCGTGCATTAAGGCACACACCCTCAAGTTAATATAAATTTTATATTCAACTTGAATTTGGCTTTGTATTATTCCGCATCGAATTGTTTAATTATTAAATTTTATTTTACGAACAATTTCGATTAAAGGACACAGTTTGTATTCAACCCCCCCCCCCTTCTACAAACATATCTGGACCTAACAACAAGCCAGTTGAAAATTGAAGAGGTTGAAGACGAAGAACCAGAGGTTGAGGAGCCTGAAGTAGGAGAAGAGAAGGCTGAAGATGAGTTCTTTACTCTTGAGGAGTTAGACAAAATGAAAAACACATCTTTTGCTCTCATGGCTAGAAAGTTCCCAAATATAAGATTCAAAAGGAACCTACTCATCAAGGCTCGACCTGGAAATCCATCATTCAACAAAACCAGAGCTATGGTGAAATCAGGAAGAGAAAAGTTCAAATCCAACTATGTGGATAGGTCATCTGAAAGATGGTATAGATACAATGACCTAGGGCATCTTGCAAATGAATGCATAAAGCTTAAGAAGAAGGACAAGGAGTTTCTTGACCTTGAAGCTAAGTATGAAGCTCTTCTCAAGCAACAGAAGGGTAGCAAGGCCTACATAGCTGAAGGGAAGTACTGGGATGATAGTGACAGTGATGATGGAGAGAAAGTATTCTGAACCTATGCCCTGATGACCAACTCCAGGGAAGAACCATCATTCCCACAAATTCAAGTATCATCACTTACTTCTACTAACTTATCGTAACTGAGTCCAAGCAATTGCTTGAACAGATGTCTGTTAAATTGTTTAATGTTCTAACTAGTTTGTCATCTTCTAATGAAGAGCTTGAAGCAAATGTCATACAAGTAGAAATTCCTAAACTAGAACTGGAGTATCTTAAGAATAAGGTTGTCTGCTTAGGACAGGTAGACAAAGCTTTAAGAGAGGAAGTAGCTGAAAATGAACCAAAGATTAGGGTCTTTAAGAACTCATCTAGTTTAGTACAGACTTACAATGATAAGATCACAGAGAATACTAAGGCTGCTATTGGTTTTGATTATGACACACTCAATAAGAGGAAGGGCAGTGTGGTCACTGAGAGTGACAAGGTTGTTCACAAGAATGTGCCTCGAGTATTGAAAAATGCCAAAACTCAAATTGTTAAAGCAGCAACATCTGAGATTGATGAGGATGCCATACTCATTAAACAAATGTTGACTAAAGAAGATGAAGCACCTTCTACTGAACAGCCTGCACCCTCTTTGAGTGAGAGTGCCAAAATGGAAACCAAGAAGCCTCTAGATGAAAAGGCTAAAATTGTTAAGACTGATGTTGTTGAAGAAAGAAAAAGTGTAAAGATTGATTCTATCAAAACCGAGGCTGAGAGGGAACAGAACAGGAATGGTAAGCTAGGGATAACCAAAGATAACATTTATGCATATGTGCCTAATGCCCCTAGGACAGCTTGCCAAAACTGTTACAACACTAATCATTTAACTCATACTTGTAAAAAGCCTGTTGGTAGTGTTGAAAACCCTTTATATGATTGCTCTGTGCCTTTAAGACATAGAGACTCACCTTTTTGTGATAAATTGGACTGCATGCCTTGTAACATAATTGTCATGACTAGCTGCTTTAATTTGAGAAGGAAGTTTACTGAAGTTTGCATGAGTCACAATGATCACACACACCACACAAGGCCCAAGTCTTCGAGTCCTCCTAAAGCTAGGAAGGTGCCTCTGTCACCCAAGTCTGAGAGCTCAAACTCTAAGACTTCTAGCAGTGATAAGAAGACTGTGCCTAAGAATGATGATAAGCATGATGTTAGAGTTGATAAAATTGTTTCTAAGCCTGGTGGACCCAAACTTGTTTGGGTACCAAAGAAGAATTAATCCATTTGTGATTGCAGGGAAAACAGGTTTATACGAAAGTCATTTGGGTGTTGGATAGTGGATGTTCAAACCACATGACCGGTGATATGTCCCTGCTATCACAGTATGAAGAGGAAGCTGGCCCGAAGGTTGCCTTTGGAGATGACAGCATGGGCAATACCTTGGGTTATGGAAAATTAAAAGTTGGAAATGTCATCATTGAAAATGTAGCATTGGTCAGGGGACTCAAGCATAATCTACTAAGTGTTGGTCAGTTCACTGACAGAGGTTTCAAAGTAATTTTTGACAAAGATGAATGTTTGATCTCCTACAAGAAGACTGGTGAACTTGCTCTATCTGGAGTAAGGAAAGGAAGCCTGTTTGAAGCCAACATGGACTCTGCAAACAAGGACAAAAAATTGTTGCTTTTACTCTAAAGCTTCAAATGATGATTGCTGGCTGTGGCACAAGAAGCTAGCTCACCTGAACCTCAAGGCCATCAATGCTTTGATAAAAGGGAGAGTTAGTAAGAGGCATGCCTACACTTGAATTCTCTCAAGAAGGAGTGTGTGAGGCATGTCAGAAAGGGAAAATGAACAGATCAAGCCACAAGTTCAAGACTGTTACAAATATTACCAAGCCCTTACAACTAATCCATATGGATCTCTTTGGGCCTGTTAATGCTTTGTCACTATCTAGAAAGAAGTATGCCTTGGTGATGGTTGATGACTTCTCAAGGTATACATGGGTTGAATTTCTAGCATCAAAAGATGAGGCTGTTAGCACTGCATGCTATACTCAAAACAGAACCCTCATCAACAAAAACACATGAAAGACACCTTACAATTTGATGACTTGAAAGAAACCCTTACTAAAGCACTTACATGCTTTTGGGACCAAGTGCTTTGTATTGAAGGACAATTCTGAATATGTTGGGAAGATCGATGCAAAAGCATTTGAAGGAAGTTCTCTTGGCTATTCTATGGAGAGGATTGCTTATACAGTTTTTGTCATCTGTCAAAAGGAAGTAATGGAAAGCACTGATGTGACCTTCGATGACAGCAAACTACCTGGACTAGAAGAAGCCAATGATGAAGATAAAGATCCACTGAGATCTGAGAACATGGAAGATTCAGATGATGAAGCTGAAACTAAAGTTGAGATAGTTCCTCAACAAACTCAAGTGAATGATAGAAGAAGAGAAGAACCTGTGCCAGACAACAGTGATAACACAACCATCCAAGATACCCCTGTGAATGAGAGCACCTTCACAGGGGGAGCAGAAGGAAATGACAATTACATGGATGTTGAAGCAACCTCAAGGTTCAGAAATCAGAATGATCATCAAAGAAAATGGGACAGATAACACACTGCAGAACAAGTTATTGGAGATCCAAATGCTGGTGTGAGAACTAGGAGTACAACTCAGAATGAGTGTCTCTATGGATGTTCTCTGTCTCAAGCTGAACCAAAGAGTGTTGATGAAGCACTGTTGAATCCAGAGTGAATTGTTGCTATGTAGGAGGAGCTGAATCAATTTGAAAGGAACAGAGTATGGGATCGAGTGCCTGCACCTGGGGATAGAACCATTGTTGGTACAAAATGGGCTCTAAAGAATAAGATGGTTGAGGATGGTGTAGTCATTACAAACAAAGCAAGGCTGGTTGCAAAAGGATACCCTTTACAGGAATGGAGAGTTAGAGGAAGAAGTTTATGTGCAACAACCTCCTGGCTTTGAAGATCCTAACTTCCCAAATTTTGTTTACAGTCTGCTAAAAGCCCTATATGGTCTTAAGCAAGCTCCAAGAGCATGGTATGAGACTCTGTCAATTCTTACTGGGGAATAAATTCACAAGAGGCACCTTGGACAAACCACTGTCTTTCCAGCAACATGGTAATGATATGATCCTAGTTCAGATCTGTATGGATGATATCATTTTTGGTTCTACAAATGAGAAGCTATGTGAGAAATTACTAAGCTCATGCAGAGTAAGTATGAGATAAGCATGGTGGGAGAGTTGGACTTCCTTCTTGGATTACAAGTCAGCCAAAGAAAGGAAGGAATCTTCATCAGTCAAGCTAAGTACATCAGAGATCTTTTGAAGAAGTTTGAACTGGAAGAAAGCTCACCTGCAAAGACACCTACGGCCACTGCCACCAAATTGGATAAAGATGCAAAAGGAAAAAGGGTAGATATTTCAGTCTACAGAGGCATGGTAGGTTCGTTGCTCTATCTCACTGCAAGTAGCCCAGACATCATGTTTGCAACATGTCTGTGTGCAAGGTTTCAATCAAATCCTAAGGATTCTCTCATGATTGCTATAAGAAGGATCTTTAGATATCTGAAGGGCACTCCAAGCTTGGGATTATGGCATCCTAAGGACTGATACTCCTTATGATTTTGATGATGACTTACAGTGAGCTGATAAAGGGAATTCTGCTGTTTTCAGCAGGCTGTCATTATGTGTTTTATTATGTTACTAAGTGTGTTTTGCAGGTTAATTCTAAATTACTGTCAGCAAGCTGACACTCGAATTTAATAGCCTAACATCGAGCTATCACTGAAATGACAGATTAAAGATTCAAGTCTGATGTTCAAGGATATCTTCTAGGATTTATTTGGTGTAAGGATTTTAATCATATATATTTATCGTTTATATATATATATAAGCTCATATTTTCAAATCATTTATGAAGTCTTATGTATAAACGATTTTACATGAAAATAGGAGTTTGACTACGTCAAAGTTTTATCCAAAACAAACTTTCTATTTTATTGTTTTACAAAACTGAGGATAATGTTTTCAAACGTTTAAATTTCTTTTCTATCCATCAGATAAATAGAGTTAAACAGAATTATAAGTTTGATTAATTCAAATTGACTTTGAACGTGAGATAAACCGATTATCAAGACCGTTGCAAGTAACTTGAATTTATCAGAACATTACATACTGTTTATCTATATATATACCTTTGCGTTTTTAACGAAAAGGTTAACAACGGAACTGACATTGATATATCTTTCAAAAACACTTTGAGCTTATAAATATATTATCCGATCTATATCTGATTAAGTTCATAGTTTTTCAGTTGTAAACAGATTCATTTTGTATTGTTCAGTGTGTAAACATTGTTGCTGGATTTGTCAGCTTGGGAAACTAGGGTTCAGGGAATCAATAGGCTAGAGAAGTTTGTACTCGGAGTAGTATAGTACTTAGAGAGCTAGTATTCGAGGAACAGGGGTTTCAGCAAGCTGCAATCAGTGACAGGGAGTAAAGGGAGTTATATTATTGTATCTTGTAATTGTGATTTAAAGATTGATCAATAATATAATCTCTTAACCAGTTGGTTAGGGGACCAGGACGTAGACCATTAGACATAGGGGTCGAACCTGGATAAAATTTGCTTGTCTTCTTTACTTACTGTTATTTACTTTCTGTATTGCATACTGCATCATAGCTAGCTGACAGAATATATAATTGTCAAAACAGTAAGCTGACAGACAGCATTTCCAGACTATATTGTTTTACATAGTCGTTACAACTTGAACAAAATTAAAATTGGACATAGTTAGCCATAACACCTATTCACCCCCCCTCTAGGTGTGTATTCTCATTTGGTATCAGAGCTTTGGTATACTAATTGTTTCTGTAACAGGAAGTGTATCGATCGCAATGGCTAATATGACTGATAGTTATCCACTCGGAAATTCATACAATCGAGCTCCTCTCCTACTTGGGACTGAAAACTATAACTGGTGGAAAAGCAGAATGGAGATGCATCTAGCTAAAGATCCACTAGAATGGAGAGTTGTTAGCAAAGGCCCATACGAATTCAAGGATAAAGATGGCAAAGATAAAGACGTTGATGAACTCACGGATGCTGAATTACAAAAGCTAGGCTACAACAATAAAGCTATGAACACTCTCATGAATGGTCTCTCTCCAGCGGAAAGTGATAAAGTATCTTCGTGCAAATCTGCTAAAGAAATGTGGGATACGTTGGAAGTATATCATGAAGGATCATGAGCTATTAAGAAGTCCAAACTTGGAAAAATGATGAGAGAAATAAACAGTTTCACTCTCAATGAAAATGAAACTATCAAAGAAGCTCAAGCTCGTTTCCACACAACCCTCAATGCTCTTAAAGTTCTTGGGAAGACAATACCACAAGAAGAAATTAACATGATTATTTTGGGTTCGGTTCCTTGGAATTATACTCCAAAAGTTGCTGCCTTGGAAGCCTCACCTCAGATTGACACAATGGACAGTTTAGCTCTCTTCTCAGAACTGGAGGAATTTGAAGCAAAAATCAATGCCAGCATGTCAAAATCAGTTCAACCATTAACTGCCAAGATGAAGAACATTGCTCTTCCATCTACTGACAGCAAGCTGGAATCTGATGATGAATCACAATCTGATGAGGAAATTGCTTTAATGACAAGAACAATCAAAAGAATGATACAGAAAAAGAATCAATTGAAGAAGGCAAAAGGATACTATACTGGAACAAAGAAAGAAACTAAAGATTCTAAGGAAGCTACCTGCTATGAATGTGGCAAGAAAGATCATTACAAAAGAGATTGCTATAAGCTCAAGGGAAAGCCTAAACAGCAAGCTACCTTCAAAGATAAGAGGAAAGCTAAAGCATTCATGACTTGGAGTGACGATGAATCAAAATGAAATGATGACTCAAGTGATGAAATGGTAAACTTAGCTCTCGTTGGTCTTGATGACATCTGTCGTGGAAACACTGAAGATATTCTCGTAGAAAGCGATGCCTCAGATTCAGATGAAAGTGAGGTAAACTCTTTTAAATTTAATCTATCGACAAATAATTCTATATTGGATAGTATAACCTTGCAGGAAGGAAATCATGTTACTATGAGTGAGTTTATGGAACTAAAAGCTGAGAACAGCCAGCTGGAAAAGAAGAATCACAACACCAAACTGGGCAATTAGTAACGGATATTTCCGTTATTTTTTAGGATTAGTAACGGATATATCCGTTACTAATAGCCCGTTATAATTGTTTTTTTTTTTTTTGTAACAGATATATCCGTTACTAATTAGTAACAGATATATCTGTTACTAATTACATTAGTAACGGATATATCCGTTACTAATTAGTAACGGATATTTGCAATTAGTAACGGATATATCCGTTACTAATTAGTAACGGATATATCCGTTACTAATATATTAGTAACAGATATATCTGTTACAAAAAAGTAACAGATATATCTGTTACAAAAAAAAAAAAAAGCAACTGTGACGGACGATTAGTAACGGATATTAGTAACGGATATATCCGTTACTAATTAGTAACGGACACTTTCAATTAGTAACGGATATATCCGTTACTAATTAGTAACGGATGTTTCAATTAGTAACGGATATATCCGTTACTTTTTTTTGCTAATTAGAAAAAAAATTATTCGGCTTAGCCAGGACACGTGGCCACCTCTCAGCCCGCCACGTGTCCCCCCAACACAGCCACCCACAGCCCGCCACGTGGCGCCCTGACAGCCCGCCACGTGGCACCAGATATTCAAGAATTGTTGAAGTGAGGATTCGAACTCCTGACCTCGTGTGAGCTAGTACAACCCCTCAACCAACTGTGACACGCAAGTATTTGTGATATATATTGAAATACAATCCTTATACTATGAACTTTTACACTTTTTTATATTTTGTTAAATTTTATTTATTTTATTATAAAAAATCGAAAATAATTATTTTTTTTAAAAAAATCGAAAATAATTATTTTTTTTAAAATATTGAAAATAATTTTTTTTATAAAAAATTTGAAAATAATTATTTTTTTAAAAAAAATCGAAAATAATTAATTTTTTTAAAAATTCGAAAATAAATTTTTTTTTTTAAAATCGAAAATAATTATTTTTTTAAAAAAATCGAAAATAATTAATTTTTTTAAAAAATTTGAAAATAATTATTTTTTTTTAAAAATTCGAAAATAATTAATTTTTTTAAAAAATTTGAAAATAATTATTTTTTTTAAAAAATTCGAAAATAATTATTTTTTTTAAAAAATTCGAAAATAATTATTTTTTTTAAAAAATTTGAAAATAAATTTTTTTTTTAAAAAATTCGAAAATAATTATTTTTTTTAAAAAATTCGAAAATAATTATTTTTTTTAAAAAATTCGAAAATAATTATTTTTTTAAAAAAATTCGAAAATAATTATTTTTTTTAAAAAATTTGTTTTTAAAAATTCGAAAATAATTATTTTTTTAAAAAAATTCGAAAATAATTATTTTTTTTAAAAAATTTGAAAATAATTATTTTTTTTAAAAAATTCGAAAATAATTAGTAACGGATATTTAGTATTAGTAACGGATATATCCGTTACTAATTAGTAACGGATACATGAAATTAGTAACGGATATATCCGTTACTAATGCCAAAAATCCGTTACTAAAACCCTAAACCCTAAACCCTAAACCCTAAACATTGGTTTCGTTTCGATTGCACAAAACAATATTTTTAAAATCTTTTTTCGACGATCCAACTGTACGGATGTTAATATCTAATGATTTTAGTGATGTACACAAAAAATTAAAAAATAACAAGCTTATTTGATGTGATTTTATAATATAAATCTCCAAAAAACAATACTCGCGATAACTAGTATCGTCCCGATTGCACAAAACAATATTTTTAAAATCTTTTTTCGACGATCCAACCATACGGATGTTAATATCTAATGATTTTAGTGATGTACAAAAAAAATTAAAAAATAACAAGCTTATTTGATGTGATTTTATAATATAAATCTCCAAAAAACAATACTCGCGATAACTAGTATCGTCCCGATTGCACAAAACAATATTTTTAAAATTTTTTTTCGACGATTCAACCGTACGGATGTTAAAATCATATCATTTTAGTGATGTATAAAAAAAATAAAAAAATAACAAGCTTATCTTGTATTATTTTATAATATAAATCTTTTAAAAGTATTAAATTAGTAACAGATATTTCTATCATTAGTAACGGATATATCTGTTACTAATTAGTAACGGATATATCCATTACTAATACCATTAGTAACGGATATATCTGTTACTAATTAGTAACAGATATATCCGTTACTAATGCACAAAAATCCGTTACTAATTAGTAACGGATACATGGAATTAGTAACGGATATATCTGTTACTAATTAGTAACGGATATTTAGCATTAGTAACGGATATATCCGTTACTAATTACTAACAGATATATCCGTTACTAATGATAGAAATATCTGTTACTAATTTAATACTTTTAAAAGATTTATATTATAAAATAATACAAAATAAGCTTGTTAATTAGTAACGGATATTTAGCATTAGTAACGGATATATCCGTTACTAATTAGTAACAGATATATGTACATTAGTAACGGATATATCCGTTACTAATTAGTAACAGATATATCCGTTACTAATGGCATGTATCCGTTACTAATTAGTAACGGATATATGGAATTAGTAACGGATACATGCCATTAGTAACGGATATATCTGTTACTAATTAGTAACGGATATTCGTGCATTAGTAACGGATATATCCGTTACTAATTAGTAACGGATATATCCGTTACTAATGGCTTTAATAACAGATATATCTGTTACTAATTAGTAACGGATATATCCGTTACTAATGCCTTTTTTTTTCCGTTAGTAATTGGCCAGTTTGGTGTAGTGAATAGTTATCTTCATAAAGTGGTAACTGATCTCATGGCTGAAAAGACTCCAGTTAAGAAGAATAGTGACTTTGCTGATATGAAAGCAAAAATTACACAGCTCGAATGATTTAACAAAACTTTACTGAAAAGAAACGATGCCTTAATGAAGGAACTCTGCGAGCTGAGAGTCGAGATTGATGCTCAAAATGCATGTCTGGAAGCATTCCAGCTTAGAGAATCAACTTCAGATGAGGTAAATCAGCAAGCTGAAAAGGTGAAATTGCTAGAGGATGAAATTATTCATCTAAAGAAAAGAATGGGAAGACTCGTTCAAGGAGAAGAAACTCTAAAGCTCATTATAAAGAATTCTACTGTCTCTCTTGGAAAAGAAGGATTAGGATTCAAAGGAAATCTGAAAAGCCGAAAGCTTAAGTATGAAGGAAGCAAAGTTCCGTATACATATGCTATGCCATGGAAGGTTTGCAATGTTTGTGGATTAAAGGGACATCTACCAAAGTATTGCAAGACTTATACTGCAAAGACAGCTAAACAGAACAGACAGCCATACATCAAACAGCAAGTTGATAAACGGAGACAGAATGAGGAAACAACACCAAAAGTTGTTCAGAAATGGATTAAGAAATCTGATTTAAATGTGTTATATACTATGTCTGAAGCATATACACTTGCAATTTTAACATAGTTTAACAGGCTTGAATAATATATAACAAAAAATGCAAAATACAAATATGAGAAGGTTCTTGAGAGTTGAGTGACACACGACATCCTTGTTGGATAACAACATAAGTGATGTGTAGTACATCTAATTTTCAAATAGAAGATTTAGGTGATACCTAAAAATAGCTATCATCGGGAGAAACATGTATCCAAGAGATCTAGAATAAGAAATTGCACACACGCCCTTCATTGTCAATTTTTTATGTGAAAATCAACAATAGTTTTAATAAAACTTATAGTATTAATTATGTTTTGCAAGACAAAAAAATGTATATATGGTAATATATGTATAGGCTGAAAAGCTAACTGATTTCCTACAATAGGTGCATATTTCATTATTAAAAAACTTTAACAGCGACAACTTAATCCAAATGCTAACTGACATCACATCTCCTTAATTAGTGAACTATTTTTTGTTATATATGAAAGAATATATAGTATTGCAAATATCTAAAACTAATAAATGTAGTAGGCAAATCAAATAAATATAAGTAAAAAGAAAAGGCTTACCTTTTGCTCAAGTCAGCAGAAAAATAAGAACTTCCGAGCTTGCTTGATGGTAAATGCTACAAAAGATCAACACTAAAGAGACCATTAGACAGTTTGGCCAATAGCCTTCTTCATTTTAATTAGATTAGGAGCCCCAAATTTTCTCCAACTGAAAGAAATTCTAATTATTTTTTGCACTGCCTGAAAGTAATGTACCCAATATGATTAATCACTAATAATCTGACTTGAGCCATAATTAAACAACTCAACAGTTTAATCTCTACCAAAAGGACAATCATCTTATTCTTATTGATCTTTTCTCCTGTGCAAATCATCATGTTCAATCTTGTTCTGATGCTCAATACATTGAACAGTTCATGGGCAGAGTTTGATCTGCAAAAAAGAAGAACAAAATGATGAATAAAATCATATAATCTCGAAATTTTGGAAGAGAAGTTGAATTTTAGCATTAGATTCATAAAACATTAGGAAGATAAATTATAGAGAGAAGAGTATCAATACATTAGTAGCTTGTATCACAATTTCATTCTGCAATAAAAACAAAAACAAAATTAAAATTAATGAGAACCAATTCACAGAAAAGAAGTAAAATGGGAGAGAAATATAGAGAGAAGACAATAGCATTCAAATATAGTAAACATAACTCATAAACCCATTGTAATTCACTTTAATTTGAAATCTTGAAATTCGGGATTTCAAAAGTGAAGCTTCCTCGATAAGTCTTGAATTTCAATTTGATAATTTCTTATCACATGGGTAGGCTGAGAATGAAAGAGAAGATAAATAAATACTATAGAAAGAGACGAAGAGATTAATATGTGAATAGTTATTTGAATTTGAATTCTTAGAAGATGGGATGTTAGTTGTTCACATCGAGAAGACAACAGCATAGCAAACATATACACGTCTGATGTATATAATATAGGATACAGTATATAATGGCAAAGTATGTAAATAAGTATGAAGTCTTGGGGCAGGGGGTGTAAAAAGGCATGGATTTGGATTCGGGATTTATTATATAGATGGATTACTAATAGTCTGCATAGACTTTGGCCAAAATTTACAAATTACACTTGTCACTCTCTTTCTGATGGCCCCTTGATTTACAACATAAAATTTTAAATGTGTCTCCTTGACCATACACTCAGTAATTAAATAAGTAAAACTCGATGCACCCTTTGAGCCAACACATACAAAAAAAATTAGTTCTCCCCTCATGAATTGGACTTCTGAGGAATATAATAAATTAATAATCTGAGTTTGTTGCAATTAACAACAAATACCTTGACTGATTATTAGGATCAAATACACGTAACAACTAATTACATAATAGAAAGTAGTTGAAAGAGACTACCTGAGATTATTCTCTTAGGAGGAAGAAGTGGTGAATCTGGATTATAAGGCATGCTAAGGCATTTACTCCAAAAACCTGCAAATGTTGTGAACGGCTGACCTACATCATCAAGAACTTCACATGGTTCATATAGCAAGTCTGCGTTGAAGGAATGGACAGTTGGTCCATGAGCAGTTAAAATCTCATTTGCGCGGTGTGTTATGCCACATTTTGGCATGTCTAATAAAACTCCCAAATTTCTAATATCCATTAATTATTAATTATGATTAATAATTATTGCTTATCCACTAAGTTTTATCCTCTCTCTGAAACGAGGAAAGAATCAATCTCAAACAATCAATAACAGAAAATATCTCCAAACGATATTCTTCAAATCAGGAAGATATCACAACGATAAGATTAAATCAGATAAAATCAGTAATTACCCAGATTAATAAAGTTTATCCCTAAAGTCTCTAAGGATAGACACAAATCAATTTCACAGAACTAAGGCTTGATCCTATATAAACATATAGGTACGTAGGCATCTTGGGACGATATGGAATCCGATACACGAGACAAATCGAGACACCTGCCAAGTCCAGCCCCCTCTTTTTTCATAAACCCTAATCCCCTAAAACAGCCACATACTCATAATTCCGTTCTATTATTCCAGCAAACCTCCAATTTCGTGTTGTTACGAAATTCCTCCAACAACATTTGGCGCTAGAAGGAGGGCCTACAAATCATTATTCGTGGAGGACGAATAATTAACTTATATTCATGGGGGCTTTTTGGTTTTAGTGATACACACATAATAACCCGGGGCTTCGACAACAAAAAAAAAAGACGAAACAAAAACACGCAGCAGTGGAAGCAGAAGGTTGAAAAGAAAGGCCAATTAATCATCACGGGACCCGCTGAATTAAAGAAAGAAATAGCAATAAGATGGACAAAAAGCATCAGCTTGGAGGCCGTAACAATATCAACAGCGAACAACAAAGAAAATTCAATTCATATATGGTGGGACCGGAGGAGTAAATAAGAGGAAGAAAAAAGATCAACAAAAAAATACTCCAACATGAACCAAGTAAGGAGGCAGAGACAATCAACTAGAGCTGGCAACATGCACGCACCGAAAAGGAAAAAGAAAAAGATAAGATTTCTATTCTTATTTTAATTTTCTGCTCATTAATTAAATAATATGCCATGCATGCATAAATCATGTTTTTAAATATTGTTAAGAAAAAATATTTATTATTTCGAAAATTCTTGCGAGCTATATTTTTATGCTTGTAAAATTATTGCGATTTAGAAAATATCGTACGAGATATTTATATCTTGATGAATTGTGAATATTTATGTGGATGAATTGCGGATTTATTTTACAATCCCGTACGAGCTGCATGCATCAAAGAAAAAAAATTATAAATACGAGACGCATAATTTTGAAAAAGATTTACTACAAAAAAAAGGACATTATATTTATAAAAAATAAATATCGCGACATTCTTAAAAGAGCATATTTATTATTACACTTGGATTTGTAAAATATTTTTCATATATTGTCGCGATAGTACATATATGTCAAAAATATTTTCAAACTTGCGAACTAAATTGTCAAGTAGGGTAGCCTGGATAAGCTATAAATTTCGTAGTGCTACACGCTTGAGTAAAGTGCAACACCATCTGGAAGTGGAAGGCATCCCTATGCATAACATCTACATCTCTTTTGGCTAAGACTCATGCCCAGGCCCAACGAGGTCACATGAGTAGCTAGTATTACGTCTACATCTTTACATCTTTATTGGAAGACTCATGGCTAGGCCCAAGCGAGGCCACATGAGTAGCTAGTATGCGAGGACACATCCTATGTGGTTGCATCAAACACTTGAGCATGTACGCCAATTCGGGATATATACAAACGCCAAGGTCCTAACTAGACAATGAGGATCGCAAAGGATTTCAAACGAATTATTTATGCTCGCACATTTGAAACCTTGGCAAAATAAATATATCTTATATTGGTCATCATGCTATCACGCTTGCATCCGCATACGCCTAACGAGCACTGTGATGCTCTAAATGTTTTACTAATCTTCTATTTTCAGTTTTTTCAGCGACTCCCGAAATTTGGAAGCTTGAAGAATTTTTAGTTCTCCACTGCAGCAAGCTACACTGAAGAACTGGGGGCTTGTTGTTATGCCACATTTTGGCATGTCTAATAAAACTCCCAAATTTCTAATATCCATTAATTATTAATTATGATTAATAATTATTGCTTATCCACTAAGTTTTATCCTCTCTCTGAAACGAGGAAAGAATCAATCTCAAACAATCAATAACGGAAAATATCTCCAAACGATATTCTTCAAATCAGGAAGATATCACAACGATAAGATTAAATCAGATAAAATCAGTAATTACCCAGATTAATAAAGTTTATCCCTAAAGTCTCTAAGGATAGACACAAATCAATTTCACAGAACTACGTGGGCTTGATCCTATATAAACATATAGGTACGTAGGCATCTTGGGACGATATGGAATCCGATACACGAGACAAATCGAGACACCTGCCAAGTCCAGCCCCCTCTTTTTTCATAAATCCTAATCCCCTAAAACAGCCACATACTCATAATTCCGTTCTATTATTCCAGCAAACCTCCAATTTCGTGTTGTTACGAAATTCCTCCAACAACACGGTGAATATCATGATTCTTAAAAGTTTACTATTTTGATTACCTGTGAATTCCTTTGGGGAAGTGTGTGAATCACATGGAAGTCTAGACAATGCTCAGAAAAGTATTCAAATAGTCTGCCACAATTAACATTCAAAAATTTAGGACCTGCTCCAACTGTTAGAATACGGAATGTAATATGCAAATTTGATAGAGAATTAGATATAGCAAGTAAATAACTGAAAACATAGACCCCAACGGCCAACCATATATAGAAAAATATAACAAATTTCAGTTCCATCAAACTAAAACAACCGAAAGCTATGCCAGCATAATCCCAACATATAAAATGGAACCCTGATGATTTCCAATGCCGATATAAAATGGTACATTAAAAACAAAAAATTAGCAATATCATCATCCAAACTAAATAATAACCCAATGAAAAATTATCATCCTTAAGGCGAAAGAAGAATTCAATTATAATCTATATGGACCATTAGCATTGCTCATCACCCTCAAACATAGTCAAATCAAAAAACTTACAACTAAAAATCACAAATGTATATAATTTATAATTTTCTATAACGTGGTTATAGTTAAAAGGAATATACACATACAAAATAAACAAATGTGAAACAAACAATTGAGATTTCGAACCTTAAAAATGTTGCCGGGTAGATTGATTTGATGCATTTATCAATCTGGTTCTCATGCTAAATTCATCAAACAGTTGGTGGCCCGAGTTCTATCTGCACTAAAGAAGAACAAAAAATGAGTGAAGTTACATAATCTCGGAAACAATAGCAAAAAAAGGGGAAAAGAAGAAGAAAAAATGGATTAGAAGTAGAACTATCAATATACATCTCATCTTGAATCCATCAAAGTGTTGGTGTGCACCTGCAATTAATTTAAACAACCTTGATTAGTAAAATCTCCTATATAATCTGAAAAGTTATGATAAAAATGAAGAGAGTTTTATCCTATATATGATAAAATCTCCTATATATATATATTGAATTTATATGATATTTATAATATATATGTATAATTTCGGATTCGGATATTATCGGATACAAATGTGCCTATATCCATATCCGTATCCGAAATTGTTGAATCCGAATATGGAGAATATTCGATTTATTTCGAATACGAATACAGATATTTCGAAAAATATCGGATTTTTTGAATTTTTTTTGACAGCCTACTGGTAAGATTAGTATATATATATCAGATCACATTAAGAGAGGCAATTTTACAAAACTTTAAAAAGGTGTTACCTCCAATCATATCTTCCGAGCTAAATAGATGCCAAGATTTGTCAAAATCTTCACCCTGCTTAGAGAATATTAAAGTATTAGGATCGAATATTATTATAGCCATATGAAGTTAATTTACATAATTGCTAAATGCAGTAATAAATTACTTCATACAGTATCTTGTAATTACAACATTGCCCTTAATCAATTTGTTCGATTATCCAATTTCAACGCTATTTTTTAGATTTACATTAAGAGAAAACTGTTACTGAGATTACCTCAGGGAGTTACCTGAGGTAATTTCTATAAATTCCTATAAATAAATGGCCCCGTGGGGGTATTTTTGTGAAAAATAGAATAATTATAAGATTTCTTTTAAGTTTAGGTAAGTATCTTTTGATTTTAGGTAAGTATCTCATGAAAATACCTGAGGTAATCTCAGGTACAGTAATCTCTTAAATTAATCTTTAATTTTTCAGATTTTTTCATTGCATCTCTAATTATATTGTTTTTTTTTACAAATTAATTATTTTGTTTTGAGTAATGTTAGAGATACAAAATTTTGTACAAAAAAATTTGTACAAAATGATGTGTCAGAGGTGACGTGACAAAAAGAAATATTTTTATTGGTTGATATTGGTGTAAATGCAGGGGGGACCCATTATTATTAATTAAGTTATAACCAATCAGATTATGACACGTATCATTTTGTAAAAAAATTTGTACCACGTTTGTTAACTCTAGTATTTTTCTATTGTTTTCTAATTTTGCGTTCACTTCTTAATATATTTTCGAATTAATACTTTGGACAAATAAATAAAAAAATGATTTAAATGCATACATGTCATGGTAATACTTTAATTAGGGTTATAAACGAATCGAGTCGAGTTTTTGTTTATCGAGTTCAAGTTTTTGCTTAACGAATCGAGCCAAATCCGATTATCTTATCGATCAATTTCTGTTGTTCGAACTCGAGTTCATTAACAAACGAGTCGAGTTCAAATTGTTCGCGAACATTTCGAGCCGGATCGAGTTTGTCAATAAAATTTAATTTTTTTAATACTTTTTTTCATTATTTATTGAATTTTCATGATAATAAAGGATTAGTCATGTTTAAATAAACTCTAAAGACGTGTTTTTATTTAATTGGGTCCAAATAATAAAAAATAAATAATAATGTTTGTGTACCAAAAATATGTACTAAACGATTAATAAATTTTTTATATTTCAATTTTAATAATATAATATAAGTATATTTAATCCCCTTAATTGTTTATTTTAAATGCGTGCATGTTTTATTTTAATTCACTTATGTTGTATTTGGTTGGGTTGATTGGAATGGAATGAGATTTGTCGTATAAAATGAATAAAAATTCAAAATTTTCATTCATTGATCCATTCCATTCCAAGCCAACTACATTATAATTTAAACATCCCAATTTGATAGGGAATAGTGGAATACTGATAGTGTTAGTGCCCTAGAGACAATGTAGTTGTGCTTCTAGAAAGACTATTTTGTTCATTGAATGTTTATTTTATTATTCCACATGATTTATTATGTCTTAATTTACTCCGATATAAATATTAGAATAATGAATGTCCTTGGAATATGTAACACGCATTCTATATCTTTAAGTATGTGACTTAGAAATGAGATTATATGAATAGTGTTTATATTCCTAAATATCCCTAATCGAGCATTATAAATATGGGACAATTATAATGCATAAAGATTAGTATGTTTGTTGACTGATGACCACATCTCATTGGTCATAGGCATAGTGATACTAAAGTCAAGAACATAGGTGCATGTAATATTCTACATGGCACTGGATAAACCCGTAGTGAGATTCTTCATGTTTAAGTCATAAGAAAGACTCACAGTGATAATGGTGTAATGATCCTTTGACTTGACATCATTATATTTCTATACGAGGATTAATATACTTTGACTACATTAAAAGTTACCTTTGACCGGGTAATGATAAAAGTGGACATCGGGTATATTATGAGTCGTATGAGAGATATGAATGATAGATAAAGGATTTAACCCTCCTATTTGATAGGAGAGATATTATTGGCCTCTTGATTGAGTGAGACGATGAAATGCATGGTCATGCTCAAATATTCATTTGTTTTTAATAGTCTACTCATTGATCAAGGAAACCCGGATTAAATTATGAAGAGGATGACAAATGACATGCCTCGAGTTTAATCTATAATATTTGGTTAAAGGGATTATATTACACGGAAACATTAGTCACGAAATGTTTAATTGGATCACCAATTATTATTATTACTTGGGTAGCAATGATGTATTACTAGATGCCGCTCATTGTTTATAATTTTATTATTGGATATTAAAATTGCCAACGTAATAATAACCTAAAGGGTTACACAATAATAACGTTTAAAAGGAGTTTTAATTTAAATTACGAATTTAAATTAAATCACTATTAAATTCGGAATTGATTATTTAATTAGTTAAGCTAGTCTTGATTAATTATCTAATATTCGAATTTAATGATAAAACCATAGTAGGATTAGGTTTAAGGAAGCCCAATTCGTTTTATGGATTTAGCCCGATCTCTATCCCTATAAATACATAAGGATGTATTGTTTTAGGGTTAACTTTTGCATAATTCGTTTTGCATAAAACCCTAGCAGCTCTACGTCAAGAGAGGCTAGAGAGAGAGAGAGATCGAGGGCAGTTATCGGCTAGTACCGACTCCGGTGATTGTAGAGACAATCGGGCGTTCGTGTGGACTACTTTGGCGACGCAGATCTTGTTACAAGGGCTGCGAGGTGATTGCTTTGGACCTCCATCTGTCATCCATACGTAAAGCTTCTTAAGGTAATGATTCTTTTCTCCATAATCTGTCATACTTGTACACGGATCCTAGGTTTGGGTTTCGATATTTCTAATGTTTTACGCTTTATATCCGCTGCGTTTGTGCCTCGGAACCCAACAATGGTATCAGAGCTACGTGTATAAGGGGTTGATTTGGTTACGTGTTTACTATATATGATACGAGTATGCATGTTTTATGAATCTGCCATGATTAGGTTATGATATATGATGATTATAAACTGTTATATCACATGTATAAGGTTCTGTTATGCTTTAGACTGTTATTGTATGATGGTGTGTTGATCATATGATGATCTATTCAGATATGATACAGAGATAAGAATCGATAAGAATAGTTCTATACGATTCCGAAACTGTATATGATCTGATAGAGTTACTAAAGTTGCTGTCATTGACAGCATGTTTGTACGTTGACAGCAAGTTTGGGGATACTGTTATTGACAGCATGTTTGTGTATATGACTGCATGTTTGTACGTTGACAGCAAGTTTGGGGATACTATTATTGACAGTATGTTTGTGGGTTGACAGCATGTTTGTGCTGTCATCGATAACATGTTTCTGTATTGACAGAATGTATATGATACATACTTCCGGAACTGTATATGATGCAGTGGCGGCAAAGATTAAAGATATGATCCGTTGTTCGGAAATTGAGATTTCTGAATATGACTAGTCTTCTAGAATTAAAAAAAATTCTGATTTCGAGCTGACAGCTCGACCCCAGCCTGGGGCTGCCACCCCCGGACCCCGCCCGGGGCTGCCGCCCCCGGACCCCCGCAGTGTTTGTTTGTATGTTCTTAATTGTTTACTTGAGCATGGTGCTGGTTATGGCCTTAAGACCCTTAGTTTAATGTTTTATGGTTTTGGTTTTATAAATACGACTTGCATGTCGTTTTCTTCACTCTTGTAATTGTTTAACCTCGAATGTAACTCGAGTTTTATTATGTAAGTACATTAGTATAGGTTGTCTTCAATTATTCAATGTAATGTACTTGAAGATTAAAGGACGAGCAAGGAGGAGAAGCAACCAAGGAGAAAGAGAAGAATGAAGACTTGTAATTGTATTTATATTTATCCACCATAGATTGACCTTGATCCTTTCATTAGCTTGAAAAGGATCATATAGGATAAAGGCCATAACCAAGCACGTTTACTTACTGCACTTTACATATATATGAATGTATGCGATATATAATGTATATGTAGAGATAAAGATGCATGTTTAATTAGATTAATCATGTATGTATTAGATACATCACCCATGCCATGCCTACTTAAACAAGATAAATTCTGTAACGATTCGAGATTTTAACTTAAACATAACGATCATGAGATTTCCGTGTTTATGAAACACGGAATTAAATACGAATTTTTAGTTATTACGATATGGGGAGATTTTGTCAACAACGGGCCATGCCTGTAAGGAAGTTGGTTTTTAAGAGAGACCGTTGTGACTCCTCCAACGACCTGGAAATCAAACCATTGAGAATATTGATTTGAAGTATTTAATTCAAGGAAAAATTGGGAATCTCTTTATGATGGGATCATGGTCGTTTTAATTAACAAATCCCTAAAGAATAAATATTAAGTTTAAGATGCCTTCCAATGGGAAACACTCGTCAAGACCTAGATCGATGAAGGGTGGATTTGCCAAAGCGAAGTACCCTCGTTTATCGTGGTAAGGCGCGATTGAGTAAATTAGTGATACTTAACTAAGTTACCACAATAGGATTGTGAACTTAGAGGCATGGAGTTTGGTAAGATTTATTTGATAAATGGGAGCAAATGTTGTTATGTGAACAAATGTTGTTCTACCAAACTATCCAAGAGTTATATGTGATATAATTGACAAATGTTGTCTACCTAAATAATCTTTTTAAGGAGAAAAACCAAAGCTGACCTTAAAAGTGATGAAATATGGATCTTGGCTCACTAGAAAGGTTTAGGGAAACTTTTCCGAATTAATAGGTAGGGCTATTAATTTGATAAAAATAGTGGGAGATATATATTTTGAATATATATGAATAATCCTTGAACATAATTTAATAATACCGTATACTAATTATTTTATGCATTTTAACATTGTAGATATTCAAATGGCAAACAACTCAAATAACTTCTCTGTGCGATCAGTCCTTGAGAAGGACAAGTTGATAGGAACAAATTTCCTAGATTGGTAAAGGAATTTGAGGATTGTCCTCAGGCAAGAGCGAAAGATCTATGTCATTGATATTCCTCGTCCTAAAACTCTCCAAGCAGGTGCATCGGTCAATGAATGAAATGCTTATCAGAAGCATATCGATGATGACAATGATGTTACTTGTCTGATGCTTGCGACTATGAGTCCTGAGCTTCAGAAACAGCATGAGCAAATGGATGCTTATGTCATGATTGAGCACCTTAAACGTATGTTTGAAGGACAGGCTCGTCAAGAGAGGTTTGATACACGCAAAGCCTTGTATGTATGTAAATAGGGTGAACGTGATCCAGTTGCACCGCATGTTCTAAAGATGATTGGATATATGGAGTACCTTGCTACTCTGGGTTCCCCTCTTGGTCCGGAGGCCCAGATAGATCTGATCTTGCAGTCTTTGAACAGCAGCTATGCTCAATTTGTAATGAATTACAACATGAATGAGATAGACAAAACACCGACTGAATTGTTGGCTATGTTGAAAACTGCCGAGACCAACATTCAGAAGGCATCCCCTGCTCCTATAATGATGGTCAACAAGGGAAAGGCCAAAGGAAAGGGTAAATGGAAAGGCAAGAAGAAGATTGGATCTAAATCTACAAATCCAAAACCCGCTTCTAAGGCTTTGAAGCCTACTGGAGGTGTTGCAAAGGGAAAGGCAAAGGCAACGGGTGATTGTCACTATTGCAAGAAGCCGGGTCACTGGAAGAGAAACTGTCAAGCTTACTTGGAGGATCTGAAGAAACTGAAGGGAGTTCAGATTTCTGACCCAAGTATTTATGTTATAGAAGTCAATCTATCTACTTCTACATCATGGGTATTAGATACCGGATGTGGTTCTCACATTTGTATAAATGTGCAGGAACTTCGAAGCAGTAGGACTTTGGCTAAAGGAGAAGTCGACCTACGCGTTGGCAATGGAGCAAAGGTTGCTGCTTTAGCTGTAGGGACTTATCATTTATCGCTGCCCACAGGGCTTATATTAGAACTTGAGAACTGTTTTTGCGTGCCTGCAATTTGTAGAAACATTATTTCCGTTTCATGTTTGGACAAGATTGGTTTCTCGTTTTTGATTCAGAACAATATTTGTTCCTTTTCATTGAATAATGTTACCTATGGGGTTGCACGTTTGTTTAATGGTTTATATGTTCTTGATCTTGATACTCCTGTCTATAATATAAATAATAAACGTCTAAAGACTAATGACTCAAATCAAACATACCTCTGGCACTGTCGTTTAGGCCATAGTAATGAGAATCGCATTTCTAAGTTACATAAGGATGGATACTTGGATAAGTTTGATTTTGAATCATACAAAGAATGCGAACCGTGTCTCATTGGCAAAATGACTAAAGCTCCTTTTACCGGACAAGGTGAGAGGGCCACTAAACGATTGGAATTGATACATAGTGACTCAAGATGTTGAGAATAATACTGCTCAAGAAACACAGGTTATTCGTAGATCTAGTAGGATTCACCATGAGCCATAAAGATATTATGGATTTCTCCTGACTCAAAGTGGTGATGTGATGCTTGTAGATAATGATGAGCCTCTCACCTACAAAGATGCTATGAATAGTCCAGATTCTGCGAGATGGCTGGAAGCCATGAAATCTGAGATGGATTCCATGTATGAGAACCAAGTATGGACTTTGGTTGAGCCACCTGATGGGGTAAAACCCATAGAGTGCAAGTGGGTTTTCAAAAGGAAAACTGACATGGAAGGCAATTTACGGACCTATAAAGCAAGACTAGTGGCGAAAAGTTTCAAGCAAATTCATGGTATTGACTATGATGAAACTTTCTCACCAGTGGCTATGGTCAAATCCATCAGGATTTTGCTTGCGATAGCAGCTTATTATGACTATGAGATTTGGCAAATGGATGTCAAGACCGCTTTCTTAAATGGGAGCTTAGAAGAGGATGTGTACATGACACAACCTGAGGGTTTTGTCGATCCAAGGTTTGCCAAGATGGTCTGTAAGTTGCGACGATCCATTTATGGATTGAAGCAGGCCTCGAGAAGATGGAACATTCATTTTGATGAAACAGTCAAAGAGTTTAGTTTCATTCAAAATTAGGATGAGCCGTGTGTGTACAAGAAGGTTAGTGGGAGCCATGTGGCATTCCTAGTGTTATATGTAGATGACATATTACTAATAGGGAATGACATATGTGACACCCCCAAAATCCGGGGTCTAGATCCGGGAGTCACCAAATAAATCAAACTAAAATATAAATCAGAATGCGCAATTGACCCCGTATACCAGAGATCGCAAACAGGTTATTGTATAAAATAAGCAGTCGCAGTCCACAAGTCAACTACTAGATTATTACAACCCATGATAAAATCTTAGATTCAGTCTAATTCAATTTTATTATTACATCAATTTTATTCGAACTCTAACTATCGCCACTAAAACCCATGAATACCTGGTAACCCTGGGGTGCTGACACAAACTCACTCTGCCCCGCCCTAGTGCGGTCAGGACTGCTGATCAGTCTCGTACCACTCATCTGGAACAAGAAATCAATGCAAGAATGAGCCAAAGAAATGCTCAGCAAGTATATATATATCAGCAATAAACATTTAAATCAGAATCAATAAATCAATAATCAACTGGTATGTAAAGCAGTTTATGAATAAACGAAATACAGAACAGCAGTAATCTCAACAGAAATTGAACTCACTTGGCAGGTCATCAAAATGAACCATCTGCCATCTCATAACAACTACTAGCCAAACTGGTGATAGGATTGGATTAAATATACACCATGCTCCTGATCATAACTGAGCCATGGGACCCTCTATAGTCTGCCGGTAGTATTCTTTGTACCGGTGCTATAGTTCGGATTTATATACACCATCATTCCCATGATCAGGTATGAGAAAGTGGGACCCTCTATAACGACGGGTACAACGCTGGCACCCGCCCTATAGTTCGGAATTTACGTAGAGTACTCGAAATAGGCAAGTAATGTTAGCATAAAGGAAGATGGAATGGTTACCATATCCTCCTTAGCATAGTCTGACCAACTATCTGGTTGTGGCCTCCTATACTCACTTTACATCCAATCCAATAGAACATTTCCGAATACAACAGGAAACGTTTAGTTTTAAAAATACAGATCATACTCCTATTATTTTATACGATAATAGGATCTGAAGAGTTTTATAATCAACAATCACCCATCTCAAGGGTATCAATATCAATCAACTATCACAATAGCTTTTCATCAGTATAAGAATGGGTTCAACACAGTGAATAATATTCATGAGAATCAAGAGAAAAGTACTTGCATAATAGTTGCAACATATCACTTGAACAATAAGTGAGAATGGAAATACTTGCCTCAATGCACTGCTGATATACCTCAGTCTCAAATCAAGTATCACTCCACAAATAAAAGATCTCATTTATACAATTATCTAGGACTATTGCCCCAATATTGTTCCACATCTTAGCTTCAGTGGTCAACTGTACCCCTTCAGCATTACCAGTTAACTCATATAAGCAATTAATAGCATGCATATAATCATTAGCCACTTAATTCACATAGCAGGCATGACTCACCATGTACTAGAACACTTCACGTATTTTTAGAACCCTTAGAAATATTTTTATAGCATTTATAGGAATTTTTAAGGATTTAAATAACCCCTTTTGAATTAAAAGGGATCATCTAAAACCCTACAAATAATTATTGGGTCATCAAAATATTTTTCAAATTACCTAATCCGGTCTTATAATCAATTTTAGAATTTTAAAACTATTTTTACCCTTCCCGGATTATTTTTAGAATTTTAAAACAATTTTATTTCAATTTAAACAAATAAAGAAATTAAAATAAAGGTAAAATAATATTTAGAAATTAAATAAATTATTTTCTTTTTCAAAATAATTAAATCTGATTATTTTTAATCATATTTAAATAATATTTAATTAATTAAATTAATTGATTATTATTAATTAATCAATCAATTTAAATTAATTAAGATATTAGCTAAATATATTTAAAATAATCAAATAAAATAAATTTTGAAATTAAAATAATTTATTACAATTTAAAAACATTTTTTGAAATTAAAAATAATTTTTTTTGAATTTTAAAACTATTTTTCGAAATTAAAAATGAATTTTTGAAATTAGAAAGTAATTTTCGAATTTAAAAAAAATATTATTTTCGAATTTTATAAATAAAATTCGAATTTATAATTAAATTTTAAAAATAAAGTCCAAAAACATTTTTCAGAATTTCTTTTCAGATTTTAAAGATCAAACTGTCACTATTCATCACCATCTTCACACATTCATCACATGAATGCTCCAAGAACACTCATCGCCGTTAATGGCAGAAGTCGCCGCCGGCGACTTTTTCCGGCCAACTCCGGCGAGGCTCGAAACACCCCCTTAACAGCTAAAAACAACGCGAAAACACGGGGTTTTGAGTCCCCCGTGACCCAAACATCCCCAGAAACGCGAATCAATCACAAAACGAACCAACAAATCGGTGTTTAACCGATTTTTACCAAAAATCCGATCGGAGTCCGGCCAAAATCCGGTGAGTCGGTGACCTCCAAAACGGAACCAAAATTCAATCTAAAAATAGCTATAGACTGCTAGACACACGATCTATACATTCATGATCAAAAGAAACACAACCAATCAACCAACAAGAACATAAAATTTTGAATTAAAACCGAAAATCATGAAATCGAAATCGAAGCATACCCACATAAAATAAAGCATGTAATCATGTAGTACAGATGATACCATTCAATTCGGTTACTCATATGAAGGATTTGGATTACAGAATCATCTCCAAAAGTCGCTTTGATCTTCAAGAACACTCAAGAACAATTTAGAGAATTTTCCAGAAAAATAAATAAAAATTTGATTTTTCTGATTTTTATATAAATAAAAATAAATCCGCTGCTATTTATATTATTCGAAAATTAATACCCCAAAAATATTTTTAGCCCCTAATTAAATTTATTAAGCCTTAAAAATAATTTTTAAATGATAAAAATGTAAAAACTTTAATTTCGAATATATATAATATATATGTCAAAATTTTCCAAAAATTATGAATATTACAAAGATAATAAAATAATGCCCCATAAATACTCTTATGATTTTATAAAAATTATCGAATCAAAAACAAGGCCTCGGATCCAACATAGGGGCCGGGTCCGGAACGTAAAACGCGAAGAAATTGTTTTCTGACGAAACAAAAATTACAGAAAAATAAAATAAAATACATTTTACTGCACTAGGCGATTGGCTCTAGTGCAAGTGGGAGATTGATAGTGTTAGTGCACTAGAGACAATGTAGTTGTGCTTCTAGAAAGACTATTTTGTTCATTGAATGTTTATTTGATTATTCCACATGATTTATTATGTCTTAATTTACTGCGATATAAATATTAGAATAATGAATGTCCTTGGAATATGTAACACGCATTCTATATCTTTAAGTATGTGACTTAGAAATGAGATTATATGAATAGTGTTTATATTCCTAAATATCCCTAATCGAGCATTATAAATATGGGACAATTATAATGCATAAATATTAGTATGTTTGTTGACTGATGACCACATCTCATTGATCATAGGTATAGTGATACTAAAGTCAAGAACATAGGTGCATGTAATATTCTTGTAAGTCTTATGTTAAACCTCTATTTGTTTAACATCGAGGATTCAACTCAACTATAACAAGAATGTAATAGTAAATAATACATAGCTACTGTCAACGGGATCTCAAATGTTTATCCGTCAAAAAAAAGAAGACAAAGACAATCTATAGTTTTGATGTTTTACTCCATTGAAGAAGTTCATTGTTTGATCAAGCGTCAGTGGAGTAGTCAAGATAGTAGATTCCATTTATAGTGACAAGAGGTCCTTACTGTGACAGAATACAGGTTATAAAAGTTTGAGTAAAGGGTGAAGAAAAGGAAGAAAGAACCACAGCGTTAAAGTCAAGATATGAAGAACATCATTGTAGTTAGTCACTCATGAACCAGACCGTGCATCGAGTGTCAACATCATGCAGTGGTAGTTCCTCATACACTTCAAGTGGTTCAAGCTATCAAGACTGGTAATAGAAGAAATCATTGTGCAAGCAACAGAAGTGCTACAATAATTAACCACAAGGATTTTGCTGTCAAAACTGTTTCAGGAATCTCAGAAATTATTATCTGTCAGAAGAAAGAAATAAAGCCAATCTATAGTTTTGATGTTTTACACTGGAAGAAGATTCAGTCAACTGATCAAGCCTCAGCGTAGCATTGAAGCAAATGGATTCATTTAGAGTGACAGAGATTTCTGAAGAGATGGTACATAATTGGCTATTAAATGATTCATTTTAATTCTCCTCTAATTAATTAAATTATGTAGTTAATTTAATTAATAAATTAATTCTATTAGAATTAATTTATTCATTAAAATAATTACTTGATTAATTATTTCAGAATTATTATGTAAAAGAGAATAAAGTTAATTGATTTACAAAGAAAACAGTTAATTAATTTAATCAGAAAATAGTCCATTAATACCAAGCAAACTGCTAAGTATTACCAGCTATTTAATTAACCAGTATTACCAGCTATTTAATTAACCAGTATTACCAGCTATTTAATTAGCTAGTATTACTGACTAATTAAACAGCTAGTATTACTGATTAAGTAAACAGCTAGTATTACAAGAGTTAAAGGATGTAATACTGCGCTAGTATTACTAGCTTAGAGCTAGTATTACCAGGATTAAAAGAATTAATACCACGCTAGTATTACTAGCAACCGCTAGTATTACCAGGTTAAGCAGCGCCAGTATTACAAGGCTAGAGCTAGTATTACAAGGAGATTTTGCCGCTAGTATTACATGACAGTGCTAGTATTACCAGGCTAACTTTAGTATTACTAGCACACAAAATCAGCTAGTATTACAAGGTGTCCTATAAGACTAAAACAAGTCAGGAGCTTCTTCAACAACAGACAACAACTTCATCTTCTCCTCACGAACAGACAGGAGAGACAGAGAGACCAAGAGAAATTGTTCCGGGCTCAAATAAATTCTTGTAAATTATTTCTAGCTTGTATTGTTAAATCTTAACCACTAGAAATAGTTTACTTGTACTATTGGAACTATCTAGCGGATCAAATATCCCTAGAATTTATCTCTCAAATTGCTTTTAGCATTTGATCTTTTTATTACAAATATAGAAAAGTTCATGTCGAATTTTCTATAGAATTTGTAATAATTAGTTTGGTCCTCAAACCTTGTAATTTGTAACCGTGCATTAAGGCACACCCCTCCAAGTTAATATAAATTTTATATTTAACTTGAATATTGGCTTCGTTTATTCCGCATCGAATTGTTATCAAAATTTATATAAACACAAAGAACAATTTCGATTAAACGACATAGTTTGTATTCAACCCCCCTTCTACAAACTAAATTGGACCTAACAATTCTACATGGCACTGGATAAACCCGTAGTGAGATTCTTCATGTTTAAGTCATAAGAAAGACTCACAGTGATAATGGTGTAATGGTCCTTTGACTTGACATCATTATATTTCTATACGAGGATTAATATACTTTGACTACATTAAAAGTTACCTTTGACCGGGTAATGATAAAAGTGGACATCGGGTATATTATGAGTTGTATGAGAGATATGAATGATAGATAAAGGATTTAACCCTCCTATTTGATAGTAGAGATATTATTGGCCTCTTGATTGAGTGAGACGATGAAATGCATGGTCATGCTCAAATATTGATTTATTTTTAATAGTCTACTCATTGATCAAGGAAACCCGGATTAAATTATGAAGAGGATGACAAATGACATGCCTCGAGTTTAATCTATAATATTTGGTTAAAGGGATTATATTACACGGAAACATTAGTCACGAAAGGTTTAATTGGATCACCAATTATTATTATTACTTGGGTAGCAATGATGTATTACTAGATGCCGCTCATTGTTTATAATTTTATTATTGGATATTAAAATTATTGCCAACGTAATAATAACCTAAAGGGTTACACAATAAGAACGTTTAAAAGGAGTTTTAATTTAAATTACGAATTTAAATTAAATCACTATTAAATTCGGAATTGATTATTTAATTAGTTAAGCTAGTCTTGATTAATTATCTAATATTCGAATTTAATGATAAAACCATAATAGGATTAGGTTTAAGGAAGCCCAATTCGTTTTATGGTTTTAGCCCGATCTCTATCCCTATAAATACATAAGGATGTATTGTTTTAGGGTTAATTTTTGCATAATTCGTTTTGCATAAAACCCTAGCAGCTCTACGTCAAGAGAGGCTAGAGAGAGAGAGAGATCGAGGGCAGTTATCGGCTAGTACCGACTCCGGTGATTGTAGAGACAATCGGGCGTTCGTGTGGACTACTTTGGCGACGCAGATCTTGTTACAAGGGCTGCGAGGTGATTGCTTTGGACCTCCATCTGGCATCCATACGTAAAGCTTCTTAAGGTAATGATTCTTTTCTCCATAATCTGCCATACTTGTACACGGATCCTAGGTTTGGGTTTCGATATTTTTAATGTTTTATGCTTTATATCCGCTGCGTTTGTGCCTCAGAACCCAACAAATACTTCATTCTTTACCTTTTCCATTTTCTTCACAATTCTTATCATAGCAGTTTTATATTATATCAATTTTTTTTTCAAATCTTACCTTCAACCAAACAAACACAACATAGTTGTTTCAAATAGTAATAATATATATATATTTTTTTTAATTTTAATTAGTTGTATGGTTAAAGATGAAAAATGATAAAATGCCATAGATGGTGTTGGTGTTGAGTAGACATCGCAAGGGTGTTGGTGTTCAGTAGACAGTGTTGCCATAAATTTTATGCCAACATCGGAAATAGTGTTGCTATTTTGCACGAAATGTTGGCATAAGTGCCTAAGGCAACATGATGTCGATGTTGCCATAGTTTTGACAAAATGTGTTGGCTTAACCTCTAAGCCCACATGCAAATTCCCAACACCTTCAAAATTGATCAAAGTGTTGCCTTAAAGCTTATGGTAACATGTTTCAGCATTTTTAACACTTATTTTGGGTGTTGGGATAGACCATATATGGTGTAGTGATAGTAGAATTATATTTAATTTATGTAAAAGAACTACATTGATAATTCTATTCAATGTAGGAAATCTAATTATATATGATTTAAATCATTGACATTCACTTTTTCGTATTTCAATATAAATACACTTTTTAGTTACATGTTAAAATATAAAATATTTTTTATGCTAGATCCAACGTTTTTCATCTATTTATTTTAATATCTAACGGTTATTATTTACTTCGTTGTACTGAGGACCGGACTACCGACTATCAAAGTTTTGGACAAAATCCCTCTTACACTTATTATTAAAACTGTATTTGGTTGTTAGTACAATTATCTTCAAATAATAACAAGGTTATTTTGATAATCAAAATGAAATATAAGTAGATTTCCTAAATCGAATAGAATTTTCAACGTAAAAATCGTCAATTTATTCCCTTTTTTGTTTTTTGGTAGTTTTAATTAGAAAATAATTATTAAACCATCACTAAATTAAAGATTATTTTGTTAATTTTACATGGGTTGTAAAAGCGTCCAAATCAAGTTTTAAGAATTTAAGACAAAACAGATCGTAAATTGATCATGAAAAATCTTATATATATCAATTTTTTAACAACAATTTGATATGTAAACTTAGGGCTGCACAACATTCCGGTCTGGACCGGTAAATTAGACCGGACCGGGTCTACCGGTCCACGACCCGGACCGGACCGTGTATAGCCGGTCCGGTCTCCGGTCCGCAAAATCAAAAAAAATCTGGTCTTCGGTCCGGTCCGGTCCAAACCCTGAAAAAACCCGGACCGGACCGGATTTTATGTATATAGTTATTTTATATTACTTTACTTCTTAAAATATCTAATATAGAGATTGTTGAGTATGAATATACCAATAAAACAATACAGGGGGGGTGAATGTATTGTTTGACGTTTCTTGATTTTTCTTTACTGTGATTGTGCGTGAGTGAGTGTAGCTGAATATGTGTTTTGTGAAGAATGATAAATATGCGGAATAAGAAAGCACAAGAACACAATATTCACTCTAATCTAATATTTTATTAGATTATGTGTTGCTACAACCTGTGAACACAAATGGTAGTGTTCTCAGCTTCTCTTTTTCTTAGAGAGATAGGATTTTACAATATGCACTCTCTCAACTCACTTGATTGATTAACCCTAAAGAAGTGAGGCTGTGCACTTATAGATCACGTGCACATGCCACTTGTTACAAAGAATGGAAACAAACAATTCTGCCTTCTATTTTGCATATCCATTTTGGTACAAGTTTGAGCACCTCGAAGTACAGTCAGTTTCTAGCTCTGCTCAGATCCACTTCTTTAGCTGTATGTCTCCTTATCTCTCTAAGCTTCCTTGTAGACTTTCCATGTACAAACAACAGAGTACAGACTGATGTTGTACTTGGTTTGTAGATTCTCTGTCTCGTAAATCTTCAGAAGTTTGTCTTCAAGAATTCATTCGATAAGTAACTTAGGTGCCAGTTCGAGAACTAGAATTGTATATATTGACAACTCTGAGAACTCTAACTGGCTTACTTGAAGCATTGGTTACTTGTCGAATGTATCTTTTGAAGGATTTTATAGCACATACGGAAGCGTAAATCGTAATTTAAAGCATATATATCGCATATATATACATATAATTAATTGATAAAAAGATGGGATTCGTTTCTAACCTTTAAAATTGAACCAAGGATGATGAATATGGCTTCCTTGCAATCACTCCTCAGTGTGTGGAGTGCTCTACCGGTATCCACAAGAAACTGGATCTAAAGGAGGAAGAGGAGGCAGAGAGAGAACAAGGTTTGGTTGCGTAAAACTTTTTACGTAAAACAACGCGTAACCAAAATAGGGTTAATCACAATATATTTATAGGGAAATATCTCAGCTGATATTTTCCTTATATTTATTAACCCTATTAATTAATTAATCTCATTAATCAATTAATTAATAATTAAAACTATTTTAATCATTAATTCTTTTTCTAAACTCTTTAGAAAATAATTCTCTCACTTGATTTAATTTCTTAAATTAAATCCTTAATTAATAATATTAAGAACCCTTCTTAATTAATTTATAATCAATTAAATCTTATTTAATCAATTATAAAATTGCTAATAAATTATTTATTTCACAAATAAATAATTACTAGCCATTATTAATTATTTCCTCCACCAATAAATCAGTCTCTTTTATTGTGTGACCCTGTAGGTTCAATATTAAGCCGGTAGTAGAAATAAATAATAATAAACTATTTATTATTATTTATACGAATTAATATTTAATTCGTTAAATATAATTATCACAATAATTAAATTCATTCTACATCGTGAGGGATACTTCTCAGCATATCGCGACTATCCGGATAATATGAATTCATTGCTTGGAATACATAGAACCTAGTCAGTGAATAGTTACCGTACAATCAATTCCTTCCACCCTACAATATCCCGATTAAATACAAGGCATGGAACTCATGTCAAGCCTATCAAATTTAATCATATGATTTCTTATTCATAATGCATAGTTCATATTAATGCAAATTAGAAACTCCTTTCTAATTTCATTTACTCTGGCCAGAGATTCCTGAACTAGCATCATAAGAATAGCATAGGATATTCTCTTCCTTTACTGGAAGGGGTAGATCCTTTATTGATCGTTAACTATCTCCATACATAAATCCCTATGCCCAGAATAGACCTAATGGGTGTCCTTGAGACTAAGGACTAAACCAAAGCATAGTTCATTATATACAAGATTACTCTAACGATCTCAAGTCTAAGGACACTTGTACAACTATCACTAAGTGACCAACTATTGACACGTGAGTAAACTCCATTAGTTGCTCCACTGATCGAGTCATGTTCAGTGAACTTATTACCCTAATAAGCACCTACATACTAGCTATAGTGTCACCACACAAATGCCTATGAGAACAGACATCCTTCCTAGGAAGCTAGCATAGTATGTACTGATCTTTACGGATTGACTAACTTCCAATTAGTTATCCTATGATCAGGAACAGTTTAAGTCTAGTGTTATCATCTTCTAGATCTCATTATTATAATCTCATTATAATTCTAGAAGCATTACTCTAAACTATGGAACATCTGATTTAAAACACTTTAAATAGATAAAGCCCGTGTTAAGACAAATATGTCTTTCACTAATAATCATAAAACCTACTACGATTATAAGAAAGTTTATCCTAACTCATCATCCATGATTGGATTTAGGACACTTATCTTTCAATCTCCCACTTGTACTAAAACCAATCACTTCGGTATCGCATACCTATCTTCACTATGTGAAGATCAAAGTGAGTCTGAGAAATGGCTTTAACAATGGGTCTATTACGTTGTTTGTGTATGTCAACTTTCCCAATGTTGACAACCTCTCTTTCAACGATCTCCGTAATCGGATGAGAGAGCTGCAATATGTGTTTAGACCTTAGGTACGGTTCCTTAGCATGCACTAATCTAATGCCCTTGAGTTGTTACATTACAACTCAATGGCTTATTATCTGCCAGGAACTAACCCAACACAGAAACTAGTTTTCCAATCCACTGTTGCAACACACTTGCAACAAAAAACACATTATGCTTTCTGATCTAATATTAATGAGTGTCTACTGCTTGAAACTATTTCAACTCACTGTCTTTCCATTCAGGACTATCAAGTGCCCCGAAATGAATCTACTATCAAAATGATCTTAATTAAAACTTGAGTATACAAGGACCTTCAGTTTTAATTTAGATCCAATAGAGAAAACAAATATATCACTATGCCTTCTCAAGTGCATTATGACATATTTATTTTCATATGATCTTTTTTTTCTTAGGAGTAGGTTGATATTTGCTTGTCACGACAAGAAACCTCATTACTTGTACATATCATGTAACACAGAATGGATTCAAAAATGAATCTCAGGGACATTCCATTCACGTGTTCTCTCTTTCTCAAAGAGATATTCTCCCATGTTCATCATCATGAAACATCACTTGGAGTTACCATGCTAAACATTTTAGCATCCAATCAATGTACATTACTTGCGTCAGACCTCAAATCCTAATCATGATCTATCAACATAGATCATCACCCTTAGTTTATTCGAGGCCTAACTCTAGTCCAAGGAGAAATTCTTTGATAGCTTAATTCTAATGAAAACCAAAATTATCAAAGGTATATAATCACTAATATATCTACATATATTACTATATTACATCACTCCCACTAAACTCCTGTACCAATAAATGGATTATTCACCTTTTTGATAAAGTCAAACTCTTTGACTATCTCATCAAAATTAATGTTCCATTTCCGAGAAGCATGCATGCGAAATCTTTATGGTTTTGATCATGGCTATTCGATAAAGGTTTCTTTAAGGTGATCATATTACCTTCACTTAAACCTTTACAATTAGCCTGGCTTTATAGGTCTCTACCTTACCATCCGTTCAAAACTCTCTACAAAACCATTATAGATTCCATTACATACTATCACTCCTCAGAGTTATCAAAACTCAAAACATTATTATTATCATTAATGGTGGATATCGTATCGCCATTCTAAATGATGAATCCATGATACCCTCCTAGATTACAACAATGTTGTTGTACAGAAAGTTCTACTACTCAAATAGGTTCCATACTTAATCCGCGATGATTTGTGGTTCTTGAACTTCATCAAGTTCACTATAGTTCCCACTGAGCCCTTGAAGGGTAAACTAATTTACCATAAAGGTGGAGTATCTATAAAACAAACACTCCCAGTGTCTAATAAATACTCCCTCAGCAAGATTGCAAAATGTTGTCCTTAACTCTGTTGAAGACTAACCACAAACCTAATCAATCAGATACAGTCTCTAACTTATTCAACTTTTGACATAAGTTAGACAACCCCTAATCTCAAGACAATTGAGACTTGCGTTTTCCTTCTCCACATCTCATGCAGACTTCAGTTAACGTGTATTGAGGATACCTTATCGAGTAGTTTGACTATTCTCCTAAGTCATTTCCTAATAGATACCGGAATTCTCGATGTGATTTTCATTGTGGACTAAACCTTGTCTAACAAGATTCTACAGTGAAAAACATCATTATATATGAGATAATTCAGGAACTAACTATTTAAATATTAACGACCTCAATCTTATTGAATGTCTTAGTATCCTTAAATAGTTTGTTATCATACCTCATCATTCATTGATCCTATCAATAAAACTTGGATTTTGTATTTCAACAAATACACATATCCTTATCTACATTGATCGTCATTGAATGTGACAAGGTATCAAATCTGATCTATCTCATTATATCTAGTTTGTTCAATATGAAACATATAATCCATAAGTCGAACAGCACGACTAATCAACAAGTTCTTATAATTGAAACAACAACAGTTGTTCTATTTCAATTATGTAGGACTTCATCGATGTCTAGATATCTACTTACACTTTGGTTAAGATTCGTAATCCTTGAACCTAAGTGGTATCTAATACCCAAGTAGATGATTGACTTATAGACTTATTCATTTCAACTATTAACAAACTTATATTAAAGTTGAGGTTACACTAACCTTCTACTTCCTTGATTCTGTAAGACTTATCTTACATAATCCAATTCCAATATCCTATCCTTATTTAGTGGAAGTCTAATACCTTTGCTTTCTTGGCTAACACATATCTTTAAGATTGTGTCTTTTCAACTCACCTTCCTATTCTTATAATAAGACCTCAAGATCACATCTTGATTGTATTCTTACAATGAGATTTCAAGATCACATCTTGACTTAACTATATATCTATCTAAAAACCAGTTATATAAACGAACAATCTAATTGATCATTTAAAACAAGGTCATTGACAGAAATATTGCTAAATCGTTGTTATCGATAAAAAAAAAAACTTCGATATCTTATATCTATGTCCCCTAACTTATTCATCTAACAACCCTTGTAGATGAACAAAATGAGACATTTAACTCATCGTTAGATATATCTCTCACATATTGTGAAGATTGGTGAGTTCAAGACGAAAACAATATACTACACTTGTGAAAACTATTCTCACTTTCCTTGTCAATTAGTTATTGACCTAGCATCTATTATGCTATTTCTACAGTGCAGAAGACATCACATTTATATTTTAAAATCTTTAAATAAAATAAACAACATAAGTAGATTATTCGATTTTATAATCTTAACACCAAATGAATCGGGTCTTTATTCATTGGTGGCTCCCACTATTTTACCTAAATTATATAACCCTCTATATTTATAATTGAGCATTCACAATGCTAGTGGGAATAGGGATCCTACTTTCCATCACACAACCCCGGCTGTGGCACGAAACGCCATGTGATGTTCCATAGGCAGACAACTCTTGTCAATTACATCTCATGTTATTCCCTAATAAAACTTTAGCCTCTTGAATCATTGAGTCACGGCTGTGGCACGACAAACTCAATATTCTAAGTCAAGTCAATCCCAACATCTCGTTCAAATTTAATCAGATTTCAATAGCCCACGGCTGTGGCACGTAACGACCATTGAACTCTAATTAATTCACGCATCTAATGTAATAGACCAGTACCTCCTACTTCAGAAACAAAGCCCTCGGCTGTGGCACGAAACGACAATGCCCTAAAATAAGAACCAATTTCTACCATGTTGGAAGGCTATGACCGACACAAGCCCGTTGTGCCCTTGGCCATTTTATCACTTGATATTTAATAAAAGAGAGTTTCTATTTTACTAAGGTCACGAAACATTTTCGTATAAACCTATAAGTCTAACGTGTTTTAAGTTTAATAGATAATCTAAATCTATAATTTTAAAAACACGACAAGTCTCAATATTATTAAGTCAAGTCAGATCCAACATCTCGTACAATTAAATCAGATTCCAATAGCCCACGGCTGTAGCACGTAACGACCACTGAAATTTAATTTTTGTACACATCTAATGTAACAGACAAGTACTTTCATGTTGATCGGTAACAAAGCCCTCGGCTGTAGCACGAAACGACAATGCACCGAAAACAAGAAATACTTTCTATCATGTTGGAAGACCATAACCGACACAAACGCTTTTGTGTGTTTGGCCATTTACAACTTGACATAAATTAATATTAGAGGGATTATATTATGTTACAATCATAATCAAATTATAAAGAGATTCTTCCTTTTAAATTAAATATTTCAAATCAATAATCGATAATAGGATGATTCCCAGATCGGGAGGAGCATTGTCAAGAGGCGTCACTTAATACCCCTTTCTTACAGATCGAAATCTGTTTTTGACAGAATCATCCTTTCTCTCAATATTGAAAATTCATATTTAATTACGTGTTTCACCAACACAAGAATCTCATGATTGTATTCATAATATTATTGCTAAGGCAAGAAACGATTTCTATTCTAGAATTTTTCTAGAGCACGCCTTATGTTAATTTAAGTTCGCCTAAATCTATCATCGCATGGTAAACCTAGGCATATATCGCATATATAAACTTAAATAAACGTATAAGATTGCATGTCATATCATGTCATACAATGATATGAGGATGTATGAATTTATCACAACATTTAAAAGTAGTTAAAACAATTAAAACGTACTTTAAAATGCTTTCGGGGAAAATAAATATTTCAAAAATATTTTTATAAAAATATTTGACCACACCATCAGATCCGTCTCGAAAAAACGAATCCAACGATATATTGCACGCCCAAAACGGAGTCTCCAAGCTCCCAGAAATGGCAAAAGAAGAAAACGACGAACGAGCGTGCAGACAGGCCTGAGTAACGCATTAGCCACCTGCGTAATACCCTGTCACGCATCAGTACTATGCGCAACATGGCCAAAGTCGAGCACAGCTATCACGCATGACGGTCATGCGTTATGACGTCACGCTGACGTCATGCTTACGTCAGCATTGACCCGACGCGACCCGTTTGACCGTTGACCGACCCGACCCATCGAACCAACCCGACGCGTGTCGTACACGCGCGGCGCGTGGACATTCAGCGCGTGGCTCTCACGCGCGGTCACCAGTCGCGCGGTCCTCCTTTCTGTTGCAATTCTCAGCCGACAGTGTAATATAAAAAAAAAATAAAACACTTCACTGACAGTACATCACTGACAGTACATGACAGCAACTGTACACCATTTCAATTCACAATTGATCAAAACATTAGTACAACAATTACACACGATAGTACAGTATGACTGACGCACGCAGCAGCAGTTTTGGATCAGCTTCAATAATCAGTCAGGCTTCGAAATTCGTGCAACCAACCACACATTTTTCTCCATAATTCAAATCTGATGATATTTTAATAATACGAATTTAATTGAAACAACTTTCAAAAATTCATAATAATTAATCTACTCATCAGAAAATTATGAAAAAAATATCCATACGATCCACAACAATTGTAGAACCCAGATCAGTGGTCAAATACCAAAACAAAATTTATTTTGAATTAATTCATAATTAAATCAAAATAAACTTGTAAAATCCGCAATAAATTCATACAACATCATTAAATTCTGAAATTTTGCAGATTAATCTATATGCATACAACCTATAGCTCTGATACCATTGAAGGATTTTATAGCACATACGGAAGCGTAAATCGTAATTTAAAGCATATATATCGCATATATATATACATATAATTAATTGATAAAAAGATGGGATTCGTTTCTAACCTTTAAAATTGAACCAAGGATGATGAATATGGCTTCCTTGCAATCACTCCTCAGTGTGTGGAGTGCTCTACCGGTATCCACAAGAAACTGGATCTAAAGGAGGAAGAGGAGGCAGAGAGAGAACAAGGTTTGGTTGCGTAAAACTTTTTACGTAAAACAACGCGTAACCAAAATAGGGTTAATCACAATATATTTATAGGGAAATATCTCAGCTGATATTTTCCTTATATTTATTAACCCTATTAATTAATTAATCTCATTAATCAATTAATTAATAATTAAAACTATTTTAATCATTAATTCTTTTTCTAAACTCTTTAGAAAATAATTCTCTCACTTGATTTAATTTTTTAAATTAAATCCTTAATTAATAATATTAAGAACCCTTCTTAATTAATTTATAATCAATTAAATCTTATTTAATCAATTATAAAATTGCTAATAAATTATTTATTTCACAAATAAATAATTACTAGCCATTATTAATTATTTCCTCCACCAATAAATCAGTCTCTTTTATTGTGTGACCCTGTAGGTTCAATATTAAGCCGGTAGTAGAAATAAATAATAATAAACTATTTATTATTATTTATACGAATTAATATTTAATTCGTTAAATATAATTATCACAATAATTAAATTCATTCTACATCGTGAGGGATACTTCTCAGCATATCGCGACTATCCGGATAATATGAATTCATTGCTTGGAATACATAGAACCTAGTCAGTGAATAGTTACCGTACAATCAATTCCTTCCACCCTACAATATCCCGATTAAATACAAGGCATGGAACTCATGTCAAGCCTATCAAATTTAATCATATGATTTCTTATTCATAATGCATAGTTCATATTAATGCAAATTAGAAACTCCTTTCTAATTTCATTTACTCTGGCCAGAGATTCCTGAACTAGCATCATAAGAATAGCATAGGATATTCTCTTCCTTTACTGGAAGGGGTAGATCCTTTATTGATCGTTAACTATCTCCATACATAAATCCCTATGCCCAGAATAGACCTAATGGGTGTCCTTGAGACTAAGGACTAAACCAAAGCATAGTTCATTATATACAAGATTACTCTAACGATCTCAAGTCTAAGGACACTTGTACAACTATCACTAAGTGACCAACTATTGACACGTGAGTAAACTCCATTAGTTGCTCCACTGATCGAGTCATGTTCAGTGAACTTATTACCCTAATAAGCACCTACATACTAGCTATAGTGTCACCACACAAATGCCTATGAGAACAGACATCCTTCCTAGGAAGCTAGCATAGTATGTACTGATCTTTACGGATTGACTAACTTCCAATTAGTTATCCTATGATCAGGAACAGTTTAAGTCTAGTGTTATCATCTTCTAGATCTCATTATTATAATCTCATTATAATTCTAGAAGCATTACTCTAAACTATGGAACATCTGATTTAAAACACTTTAAATAGATAAAGCCCGTGTTAAGACAAATATGTCTTTCACTAATAATCATAAAACCTACTACGATTATAAGAAAGTTTATCCTAACTCATCATCCATGATTGGATTTAGGACACTTATCTTTCATCTTTTATACTGTTGTCTTTGAGATGTCGAATGCAGCCTTTGCTCCTAGAATCCTTGAGATCTCGAATATCTCATAGTTTCTTTTGAGATATCGAACGCTATGAACTCCTAGAGATATCGAATAAGTCATTTCTCAGTTAAGTCTTTGAGATGTCGAATGCAGCTTGACTTGTTGACTTCCTGAGATATCGAATAGTAGAGATGACACGTCGAATGACTTAATATCTCGAACTCCTAACTTCTCTAACAGTGACACAACTTTTCGAATGTGTACTTAGGCAAATCTTCAATTCACAACCTTCAACTGTGTTTATTCTTTCTGTCTTGAAAACTCAGGCTTGAGGCATGATCTTTCAATCTTCTTCCAAGCATTATTTGTGACATGATTTGTACAATGACACAGCTAGAGTTGGTGCCCATCACAAGTACAGATACAAGTGAGAATCTAACTTAAATTGGTTCTTGATCCATTCTCTGCCTTTGTAGTATTTGTTATCATCATCTATAGGCATGCATGACTCAACAGTCTCCCCCTATTTATGTGCAGAATACAACATAAATCAAGAGAGTGATGATAACAAAAACTACCCTTTGGATTATTCTTTTAGCTAGGCAAAGATTGTGAAATTGATCAAGCTGCCATGACAATGGCTGCAGCTGCTCAAACTGAATTGCAGCTGCTCCAACTGCTCCCCCTTACTCCCCCTTACTGCAATAACCCCTGAGCATATAGCTTTTTCTCCCCCTTTTTTGTTATCAGCAGTATGAAGGCTTAGAGTAAGGTCATCTGCAGAAAGAGTGATTGGAAAAAAAATATGTCTCTTAGTCTCTCCCTCTCTCTCTCTGTTTTTACATCAGGATCTCATCCTGGCTCACTACACACATCTCACCTTCCCTACTAAGGGGTACTCAGCCTCTCCTTTTGCTCTCCTGGAAGAAATAGGAGACCTCTCTTTCACACACTCTCCTTTTGCCCTGGAATAACCAGGCCTCTCCTGTTTTTCACTCTTTTCCCTCAATCCTAAAGAATGTAAGTGGGTGATCACATGACTGAAAGAGCATGGACTGCCAATATAAGAAAGAACCTGAAGGTTCAGCAACAAGCCCTATAAGGAACTGTGAGAACTTCAGAACTGAGTGTTGGCTCCTTCATGAAAGAAAATGAAGGATCAAGAGGTGTGTTGGGTGTGTGTGTGTGTGCTGCATCTTCACAAAGTGAAGTGTTTATGAGTGGGGCTGAATCTTCTGTTTTATAGAAGATTCATCAAGCTGAATTTGAGAAGAAAGTGTAAAGTAACCAGTGTGTGCTCCCCCTGTGTCCCTGCAACTTGTACTAACTCCTGGCTAGAACTTGAGTAGGTTGCACAACTGTGTCCCTTACCCCCACTGAAAATGTTCCTTGGATGGGAACTTGATTCAATAGTTGAAGTCTGTTAAGAGACTACAACTAGAAGTGTGTGTGTGTCCTTTTTAATCACTATGCCTTTTTGGGAAGACATAGGATGGCTTGGCTGGTTTTCACTCAACCTCTCCTGCCTTATCCTTGTGCCTTCTTGATGTTCAGCACTTCCCTCGCCCTCACTTACCACCTGGTCACTCCCCTCAAGCTAAGATTTGCAAGTTTTGTCAACTACAGTCTGTTGAGAAACTGTAGAGGGGGTTTAAGATTGGGGAACAATGAGTATGAGGTGCTGATTGGGTAGAGAATCTGGGGGACAGTCCAGCAATTCTCATTTCAGCTGAGCAAGGCAAAGAGTTAGATTAAAAGGAGACAATGCTGATAGAGTTGAACTCAATACCTGAGCTAAATGTATACAGTCAAGAGCCTTCTCCACATGAAGGTTTATTCTCTTAAGTGCATGACATTCATGGATTAGATGCTGTGGGTTGACAGTGCCTCTGCATTTGGTCCTGAACTCTTAAACAGTCAACTCACATTAGTGGTCAATCAGCATAGATAACCCTTTTCATGTGTTTTAGGAATTAGCTAATTAGGCCTGTTTTAATTCAAAGTGTTTACACAAGACAAAAGGTTGATTAGAAGAACCTGAAGAGTGTGGCATCCATTTTGTGCTTGTGTTCTTACCAACACATCATCATTGCCTCTCGTTGTTAGCTCAAGTTTTTTGAAGTACTAAGGTTTTTGACATGAGCTGAACAGCAGTGTGGCTAAAAATGCTCACTGAGTGGTTAGATGAATATGGTAACTTGAATCAATCAACATCATGAAAAGTGCAGATTATTAATGAAATGAGTGCTTTAACAATCGACAGATTAGGAATTTATTCAGTTCAAATGTTAATGAGCACATATTAGTTTGTTCCTTTACTACTGCTTCTTGTGGTGAATTAGATCTATCATTAGCCTATAGTGATAACAGTCGATATAGAGACATGCAAAGAAACATGCTTCACACAACATATTAGGTCACTAAGATGAACAGACAAGAAGTGGAATGGAGAAGACAAACTTTCATTTCATTAAAATTTAAAAAAAATACATAAAATGATCAAAAGATCATTTGAACAAACAACTTAAAAACAATTTAAAAGATGCCCCCCTTCCCCACCTAGACTAATCTAGGCTGCGGCGGCTGCATCGTCACCACCGGCCCCCCTGCGGTTGTGAGCATGGAGGGCTTCCAGGACTGCCCTCATGGCAGCGATGACTTGGCGTTCCTCATCCATAAGTTCCTCTATCTTCTCTTGAAGAGCCCTCACCTTCGCGTAGAAGGGAAGGGCTTCAAACCCCTCCACAAAAATGTTCAAGATGCTCCTTGTCATGGTGAGAAAAGGTTTTGGAAAAGAGAAATATAGAAGGGTTTTGCTTGGAGATGGTTCTAAGTGATCTCTACCCCAGTCTATTTATAGGCCTAGAATGCTAAGAGACGCGACTTAAAAGCAATATAGAAACTGGTGGCAGGTTAATCAAGGGTCACACTGCATTTAAACACATTAAGGCATGCAAAAGATTACACGGTGTCCTAGATAAACTCTGTCAGATCACTTGGGGAGAATAAAAAGAAAATAATTATGTGTGCGTTTTGTTCCAAAATCTTTTAATTAACTGACAAGACGTGTCAAGAAAAGTAATTGATTTTAGACTACAAAACAAAGATTATTCTGGAAAAGAATATTTACCAATAAATGAATATCTACAGGTAATCATTCGATATCTCAAGCACCACACAACAAGCAATTAAGACAAATTTGCACATTCGATATCTATAAGCAAAATTTATTCGATATCACAAAATAGGCATGCTTGTTTGACAACTCATGAGATCATTACCATTCGATATCTCCAGAACATCTCATCAGATAAATATGGCAAGTATTAAATCACACATAATCATTCCAAGAGAGTAAAATTCTCTGGCTGCAAATAAGTTGAGCTGATATTTTAAGAAAATATGAGAGATGTAACATACCAGACTCACTTACCAACCTCAAAGCGGTTGCTTCATCCACAGCTGTCATCTATTCGAGAAGAGAAATCCAGCTATTCGATAAGTCAAAGATGGCTTATTCGATAACTCAGGCAGATAGAAAACTTACAGCTGGCAGTTTTATCCAATTAGAGAAGTCTAATTTGAATAAAATGTATTTTATGAGTGAATTGGTTCGAGAACTCAATGTTATACCATTCGAGAACTCAGGAGAAAAAAAACACTTGTTCGAGAAGTCTCAAAATAAATCATTCGAGAAGTCTGACTTATCGATCTTTAGTTTCACTCATAAAACTCAATTTTCACTATTTTTCTCAATTTACCAGAAATTCTCACAGGGAGAGATTCTAATAAATTATATAGTGATGATCTCAAAACTTCAGAGAAATTTCAAGCTACATGATATATTTTGCCTGTATGCAGCAGATTTGAAATATTTATAAATCATATCTCAGCTAACACTTACTCCAAAAATATTGAGCATTTAGATAGAGCAAGTGTCTACTGATGCAACAACTTAGATGACATTTTCACTTAGCCTATTCATGAAGAATTTAGCATTCCAATCTCACTAACCAACCTGTTGAAGGTGGCTTCATCTAGAGGCTTAGTGAAAATATCAGCTAGCTGTTTGTCTGTGGGAACATAATGCAGCTCAATGTTTCCATTGCTTGCATGTTCCCTGATGAAATGATATCTGATGTCAATGTGCTTTGTCCTAGAATGATTAACAGGATTTGCAACAATAGAGATGGCACTTGTGTTATCACACATGATAGGAATTCTTTCCAACACAAGTCCATAGTCTCTAAGTTGATTTCTAATCCAAAGCACTTGAGCACAACAACTTCCAGCAGCTATGTATTCAGCCTCAGCTGTGGAAGTTGACACAGATTGTTGTTTCTTGCTGTACCAAGATACTAACCTTTGTCCAAGAAATTGGCAGCTACCTGATGTGCTTTTCCTATCCACTCTGCATCCAGCATAATCAGCATCAGAATACCCAACCAAGTTGAACCCTGTGTCCTTAGGATACCACAATCCTAGGTTTGGAGTGCCCTTCAGATATCTAAAGATCCTCTTTATTGCAACCATGTGTGACTCTTTGGGGTTAGACTGAAACCTTGCACATAAGCATGTTGCAAACATGATATCTGGCCTACTAGCAGTGAGATAGAGCAATGAGCCAACCATGCCTCTGTAAACTGAGATGTCTACCTTCTTGCCCTTAGCATCTTCATCCAATTTAGTGGCAGTGGCCATTGGGGTCTTGGCAGGTGAGCTATCTTCCAAGTCAAACTTCTTCAACAGATCCTTGATATACTTGGTTTGACTGATGAAGATTCCATCTTCCCTTTGGCTAACTTGCAGTCCAAGAAAGAATGTCAATTCTCCCATCATGCTCATCTCATATCTGCTCTGCATGAGCTTAGAGAATTTCTCACACAGCTTCTCATTTGTAGAGCCAAAGATGATATCATCCATATAGATTTGAACTAGGATAATATCATTACCATGCTGCTTGTAGAACAGTGTCTTCTCTATTGTGCCTCTAGTGAATTGGTTCTCTAGCAAGAATTGTGATAGAGTATCATACCATGCCCTTGGAACCTGCTTGAGACCATACAATGCCTTGAGCAATCTGTAGACAAAGTGTGGGAAATGTGGGTCTTCAAAGCCAGGTGGTTGTTGCACATAGACCTCTTCTTCCAATTCTCCATTCAGAAATGCACTATTGACATCCATTTGATAAACTTTAAAGTTTGAATGAGCAGCAAATGCCAAGAAAATTCGGATGGCTTCTAGTCTAGCAACAGGAGCAAATGTCTCTTCATAGTCAATGCCCTTCTGTTGAGAATATCCTTTTGCAACCAACCTTGCTTTGTTCCTTATGATCACACCATCCTCATCCATCTTGTTTTTCAGAACCCATTTTGTACCAACAATGGCTCTATCCTCAGGTGGTGGCACAAGTTCCCATACTTTGTTTCTCTCAAATTGATTCAGCTCCTCTTGCATAGCAATAATCCAGTCTGGATCCAATAGTGCATCTTCAATCCTTTTAGGCTCAATCTGATATAGAAAGCAACCATAGAGACACTCATTTTGAGTTGCTCTCCTAGTTCTTACTCCTGCATTTGGATCACCAATGATTTGGTCAGCAGTATGTGATCTATCCCATCTCCTACCATGAGTAGCTTGATTTCTCATATTTGAAGTTGCTTCATCATCCAAGTTATGCTCATCATCATTTGCTCCCCCTGTGAAGGTGCTCTCACTCACAGGTGTGTCTTGGGTGCTTGAAGCTCCACTGTTGTCTGGCACATCCTCCTCTCTGGCTTCTCTATTCACTTGAGTTTGTTGAATCTGAATTTTAACTCCAATTTCAGTCTCATCATCAGAATCATCTAGATCTTCAAATCTCAAAGGATCTTTGTCTTCATCATTGGCTTCTTCTAATCCTGGTAATCTACTGTCATCAAATGTTACATATGTGCTTTCCATTACTTTCTTCTGACTGATGACATAGACCTTGTATGCGATTCTCTCCAAAGAATAGCCAAGAAAAATTCCCTCAAATGCTTTGGCATCAAACTTGCCAACATACTCAGAATTGTCCTTCATCACAAAGCATTTGCTTCCAAAAGAATGAACATGCTTGAGTGTGGGCTTCTTTCCAGTCATCAAATTGTAAGGTGTCTTTCCAGTGTTTTTGTTGATGAGGGTCCTGTTCTGAATGTAGCATGCAGTGCTCACAGCCTCAGCCCAAAAACATGTAGGCAATTTTGCATCAAGCAACATTGTTCTAGCAGCCTCAATTAGAGTTCTATTCTTCCTCTCAACAACCCCATTTTGTTGTGGAGTTCTTGGAGCTGAGAATTGTTGAGAAATACCATTCTCTTTGCAAAATGCTTCAAGGATGGCATTCCTGAACTCTGTTCCATTGTCACTTCTCAATGCTACCACACTTGCATTGTTGGCCTTTGCTTCCTTGTCAATCTTCTTGATGTGCTCAATGATTACTTGTGGAGCCTCATCCTTTGATGCCAGAAATTCCACCCATGTATATCTAGTGAAGTCATCAACCATCACCAATGCATACTTCTTCCTTCCAAGTGACATGATATTCACAGGTCCAAACAGGTCCATGTGAATCAGTTATAGAGGTTTGGTGATTGAAGTCACTGTTTTTGACTTGTGGCTTGACCTTGTCATTTTTCCTTTTTGACAAGCCTCACATACTCCTTCTTGAAAGAACTCATATGTGGGCATGCCTCTCACTAATTCTCTTTTGACTAGAGAATTAATGGCCTTGAAGTTCAAGTGTGATAACTTCTTATGCCACAACCAACTTTCCTCATTTGATGCTTTTGTGTAAAAGCAACAAACCTTGTCCTTGTTTGCAGAGTCCATATTGGCCACAAGCAGGCTTCCCTTCCTTACTCCAGACAGAGCAAGTTCACCAGTCTTCTTGTGAGAAATCAAACATTCATCCTTGTCAAAATTAACCTTGAAGCCTCTGTCAGTAAATTGACCAACACTCAAGAGATTATGCTTGAGTCCTCTAACCAGTGCTACATCTTCAATGATGACATTTCCAACTTTCAATTTGCCATATCCCAATGTGTTACCAATGTTGTCATCTCCAAAAGTAACCATTGGGCCAGCCTTCTCCTCATACTGTGATAGCAGGGCCATATCATCAGTCATATGATTTAAGCATCCACTGTCCACAATCCATATGACCTTCTTTTCTTGTTCTTTGCCCTGCAAACACAGATGGATTACTTCTTCTTTGGTACCCAAACTAGTTTGGGTCCATCAGGTTTAGAAACAGACTTATCATAAACAGCATGCTTATCATTCCTTTTAGGGCTAGTCTCCTTGTCACAGCTAGGAGTCTTTGAACTCGAGTTCTGAGACTTAGGTGACAGAGGTACCTTCCTAGCTTTAGGAGGACTCAAAGACTTTGACCTTGTGTAGTATGTGTGTGTGTGTGTGAATTGTGACTTATACAACCATCCATGAATTGCCTCCTCAAGTTAAAGCAGCTAGTCATAACATTCATATTGCATGGCATACAGTCAAATTTATCACAGAATGGAACATCTCTATGTCTTAAAGGCACAGAGCAGTCATAGAAAGATTCAGGTACACTACCAACTGGTTTCTTGCAAGCATGAGTTAAATGATTAGTGCTCAAACAGTTCTGGCATATTTTCCTAGTAGCATTCCTGTTTTGTTTCTCCTTGAACACACTTTTCACAGACTTAGACACAACAACATTCACATTCCTAGCAGATTCAGATTTATCAGACTTAATAGATTTAGCATGCTTGGACACAACTTTGCCAGCCTCCTTGGTTTCCACTTTGACACTCTCACTATTGGAAGGTGCAGGTTGCTCACATGATTGTGCATCAACCTCAATGACTTCACAGCCTATCACCTTATTAAGAGTGTCACAATCTAAACCAATGGCTACCTTTCTACTTGGTTGATTTTTATCATGAAATGATTCCATCATACTGGCATTTTTCTTAAAAGCTTTAAGTCTGAATCCATTTTCTGCTATCTCATCCCTAAGAGCCTTTTCTAACTGACTAGCACATAGAACCTTATTCTCTAGATAAACAACATCTTTCTTCAGGTTTTCTACTAGTACAGTTGTTAGCTCTAGTTCCTCATTTCTCTTGTTTAACAATTCATTTTTAGCAGACAGTCTAGCAATTTCTTCATTAGCAGCAGTCAAACTAGTATGAATGTTAAACATGTCAACAGATAGTTGTTCAACAATAGCCTTATAGTCAGAAGCAGACATGTCTATGGTAGTGAGGATTGGTACCTGAGAATCAGATGAAGAGTTTCCTTCCTGGGAATGAGCCATCAGGGCATAGTTGCACAGTTCCTTCTTCTCTTCATCACTGTCAGAGTCATCCCAACACTTCCCTTCAGCTATGTAGGCCTTGCCTTGCGAGTGCTTCCTTAGAAGGGCTTCATATTTGGCTTTGAGCTCTAGAAACTCCTTGTCCTTCTTCTTAGGCTTTGTGCATTCACTAGCAAGATGCCCCAGGTCATTGCATCTATAACACCTTATAGATGACCTATCCACATAGCCCGTTTTAAACTTGTTCTTGTTTGATCTCACAAGTGCTTGGTTCTTGTTGAATGGTTGGCTTTGATTTCTGGCTTGGAATGGTTGTCCTCTCTTGAATCTTATATTTGGAAACTTCCTTGTCATAAAAGCATAGGAAGTGTTTTCCATCCCATCCAGCTCTTTAAGAGTATAAAACTCTTCCTCTACTTGCTCCTTAGCAGCCTCAGCTCCCTCTTCATCTGGTTCTTCATCTACAACTTCTTCAATTCTGAGCTCACTTGTAGAGGCCTCCAAATCTTGAATAGATCTGTTCACTATCAAGGCACATGATGTGTTTATCATCTTGCCTTGATTAGCTTGTATGGCTCTCTTCTGCAAAAGCTCAAGTTCATGTGTCTTCAGTACACCATAGAGCACATCATAAGAGGTTTTGTTCAAGTCTCTTTCTCTGAGAGAGATCACTCTTTACTCTAAATGATTTGGTACAGACAGCAAGAACTTTAGATTGAGCTCCTTGGTGCTGTAGAGCTTCCCATTCATCTGTAGTTCTGTCACCAGCTTGTGAAACCTCTCAAACATCTCAGTGATGCTTTCTTTTGGCTGAGCCATGAAAGCTTCATACTGAGTGATCAGTATCTGTCTTCTGTTCTCTCTAACCTCCTCTGTTCTTTCACATAGAACCTCTATGTGGTCCCACATCTCCTTAGCTGAATTGCTTGAAGCTATGTTGCCAAACATGGAGTTGTCCATAGAGTCTATGAGTATCAACATGAGATTGATATCCAGTGCAACCTTCTCCTTCTCTGTTTCAGTCCATTTAGATGGATCCTTTGCCTCATAAGACCTTGGAATTGTTAGAGTTGCAACAGTCTTTTCAGGGATTTCTTGTTGAGGAATAAATGGACCATTCTTGAGGATGTCTGGATATAGAGGATTGGCAGCTTTGATGAACAGCAACATCTTTATCTTCCAGAGGTTGTAATTTTCTTTGTCAAACTTAGGGATCTTTACAGCTCCTGTAGTCTTTGGTGTATTCATCTTGATCTTTTACTGTTTTGATTAACAGCCCGCTCTGATACCACTTGTTGAGTATGAATATACCAATAAAACAATACAGGGGGGTGAATGTATTGTTTGACGTTTCTTGATTTTTCTTTACTGTGATTGTGCGTGAGTGAGTGTAGCTGAATATGTGTTTTGTGAAGAATGATAAATATGCGGAATAAGAAAGCACAAGAACACAATATTCACTATAATCTAATATTTTATTAGATTATGTGTTGCTACAACCTGTGAATACAAATGGTAGTGTTCTCAGCTTCTCTTTTTCTTAGAGAGATAGGATTTTACAATATGCACTCTCTCAACTCACTTGATTGATTAACCCTAAAGAAGTGAGGCTGTGCACTTATAGATCACGTGCACAGGCCACTTGTTACAAAGAATGGAAACAAACAATTCTGCCTTCTATTTTGCATATCCATTTTGGTACAAGTTTGAGCACCTCAAAGTACAGTCACTTTATAGCTCTGCTCAAATCCACTTCTTTAGCTGTATGTCTCCTTATCTCTCTAAGCTTCCTTGTAGACTTTCCATGTACAAACAACAGAGTACAGACTGATGTTGTACTTGGTTTGTAGATTCTCTATCTCGTAAATCTTCAGAAGTTTGTCTTCAAGAATTCATTCGATAAGTAACTTAGGTTCCAGTTCGAGAACTAGAATTGTATAGATTGACAACTCTGAGAACTCTAACTGGCTTACTTGAAGCATTGGTTACTTGTCGAATGTATCTTTTGTACTGTTGTCTTTGAGATGTCGAATGCAGCCTTTGCTCCTAGAATCCTTGAGATCTCGAATATCTCATAGTTTCTTTTGAGATATCGAACGCTATGAACTCCTAGATATATCGAATAAGTCATTTCTCAGTTAAGTCTTTTAGATGTCGAATGCAGCTTGACTTGTTGACTTCCTGAGATATCGAATAGTAGAGATGACACGTCGAATGACTTAATATCTCGAACTCCTGACTTCTCTAACAGTGACACAACTTCTCGAATGTGTACTTAGGCAAATCTTCAATTCACAACCTCCAACTGTGTTTATTCTTTCTGTCTTGAAAACTCAGGCTTGAGGCATGATCTTTCAATCTTCTTCCAAGCATTATTTGTGACATGATTTGTACAATGACACAGCTAGAGTTGGTGCCCATCACAAGTACAGATACAAGTGAGAATCTAACTTAAATTGGTTCTTGATCCATTCTCTGCCTTTGTAGTATTTGTTATCATCATCTATAGGCATGCATGACTCAACAGAGATTAAATATTTAAATACATCATAATTTGACAAGCCAAATTAATAGAAAATAAATTGATGAAATAGTGGCGATCAACATTACAATCTAAATGATTAAATGTCATACTATATACGATAAATACTTAACATTCACATGTTTAGAAATTACGATTATTTCACAAAAAATAAGATATGGACTACATTTTTAAACTTATATTAACTTGCAAAGTAATTATTTATTTAGTGTATTTAAACTTTAAAAAAAATATATTTAATTATCAAAAAAAATATTTTTTATGTAGAAATTAACTAACCGGTCCATACCGGTCCAGTTCCGGTCCGGTCCGGGTTTTTTCGGTCCGGTCCGGTCCCAAGACCGGTTATAACCGGTTCGGTCCTCGGTCCAAGAAATTGAAAAAATCCGGTCTTCGGTGCGGTCCGGGTCGGTCCGGTCCGGTCCGGTCCGGTCCGGTTTTGAACCTTTGTGCAACCCTATGTAAACTAATAACTAATTAATATTAAAAAAATTAATATAATTAAAGATATTAGAAAAGGAGTCTTGCATTGCACGGGTTATAAACTAGTATATCTATACTAATATATAATAAGCAAACAGGGGTATAATTTGGTTGTTTGGTTCAACCATCCGTTAAAATAATAGTGACCGTTAGATATTTAATAAATAGATGATAACCGTTAGATCTAATAATAAGAAATATTATATATTTAAATCTCTATTCTAAAGATCCAAGTTTCGAATCCCGTCAACAACAAATTTAAAATAAGATTTTATATTATTAGTTTTATATGATACATATCATTTATTGAATAACTATTATTATTACTAATAATTTTATTAATTAATATTATAAAGTTGGGGTATAATTTGGTTGTTTGGTTCAACCATACGTTAAAAGAATAGTAACCGTTAGATATTTAGTGAATAGATGATAACCGTTAGATCTAATAATAAGGAATATTCTATATTTAAATCTCTCTTCTAAATATCCAAGTTTCGAATCCTGTCAACAACAAATTTAAAATAAGATTTTATATTATTAGTTTCAAACAATACATGTCATTTATTGAATAACTATTATTATTACTAATAATTTTATTAATTAATATTATAAAGTTAAATTATATACATAATAAATTTTTATACTCTATTTTGTTTAATCATATAATTTTAAAAATATTTAAAAGTACACGTGCTTTGCACGGGCTATAAGCTAGTATATATAATAAATGTAAGAGGGATCTTATCCATAATTTTGGTTTGGTCACTATACTACCAAAATAATCTCAACCGTCAAATCTAATATTCTTAAAAATAGACAATAAAAATTATATCATATTAAAAATAGACGATTAAGATTATAAGTCAACCCTAAACCCTAACGTGTCCTGATTTTTAAACGCTTCAGACCGTCGGATTCAATTTTTTAATTAAAATTTTAAATTTTATCTGTATTCCCTCGGGGTTTCTACAGTTAACCTTTGGGGTTCAACAGTTGCATTTTGGGTTTAGAAATATTCAATTTTTAAGTTTAAAAAAAATTGATAACACCACTTAAAGTAGCGTTTTGGATCCAAAACACCACTTTAAGTAGAGATTTGAACCCAAAACTCTACTTAAAGTAGCGTTTGGCATAAAAAAAGTAAAACCACGTGTAAGTATGTAACGCCACTTTAAGTGGTGTTTTACCCTCTTGTTTTGTTTTGAAAACGCTGTGTTTTACCCTTTTGTTTTGTTTTGAAAACGCTGGATTAAGCTGCGTTTCCCCGGCCCCAAGTGTAGGTAACGCTACACGAAGTAGCGTTTTGAAAACTAAAAAATAAAAAATGTTATACGAAGTAGCGTTTTACTATGATATACGGGGCCAACTTTTTCATTTATGATCTTTGCGGTCATTTGCTTTCAAATTGTGATAGAAAGGGCAAACACCCCAAAACTCTATGAAAATCAATTTAATACTTCAAATAACATTGATCATACACTGTTTAATTTAAAAATATAATTTAACCTAGGGACTCGTGCCTCGCATGGGTTTTTATGCTAGTTTGTTACTCCCTCCGTCCCATCCATTTCTTTACAGTTTTTTTTTCACAGCTTGACACGCATTTTAAAACTCTTAAAAAGTATAGTTCCATAACTTATTTTTAAAATTTTCTTTTTTTGTATAAAAATTTAACATACCTATTTTTATACAAAAAAAAGAAATTTTGAAAAATAAATCATGGTACTATCATTAAAATGCACCTTAAAATGCGTGCCACGCCCCCGTCCATAACAGGATCAAAGGTTTTACAGTTACAGGATCGGTTTGTGACTTAAAATCGCGATCAGAACGTGAACAACTAATGAACTCTGTGGCCTCTGCTTTCAACGGAAAGCTCAATATTTTGGTAATATGTTTCCTCACATTCTTGAATATTGTTTCAGGTGGATTATTATAACAAGTTAAATATTTTGTTTAGGTTAATAATGCTGCAATATCTGTAAGTAAGAAGACTGCAGATTTCACAGAAGAAGACATTTCCAACATAATGAGTATTAATTTCGAAGCGCCTTATCATTTGTGTCAACTTTCACAACCGCTGCTAAAGTCATCAGGCACCGGAAACATTGTATTCATATCCTCAGTTGGTGGAGTTGTAGCTTTTCCTCTGATTTCTCTCTATTCATCGTCAAAAGGTGTGTTACCCAGAATTCACATTACTTCTAAACTCCATTTTTTTCGAAAACTAAAATGGATGAAAATATACAGGAGCAATCAACCAACTGACAAAAAATTTGGCATGCGAGTGGGCGAAGGATAATATTCGTGTTAATTGTGTTGCACCTTGGATTATCAGAACTGAAATGTTTCAGAGACTTGAAGTAAGGATTCTACTTCGTATTGCATTACTTGAAGGATAATATTCGTGTTAATTGTCTTATTTGTATGAATATTGTAGGATGAGAGTTCAGAATTTCGGGAGAATTACAAGGCCATGCTTTGTCGGACTCCGCTTGGGCGGACGGGAGAAGAAACTGAAGTCTCAGCACTAGTAGCATTTCTCTGCTTACCTGCACTTAACTTTGTAATGTTAAAAGTTATAACATTCGATCCCTATGTAATTTTTTGTTCCTGGCGTTTCACTACAAGGATTTTTGCTTTAGACAACAGGCAAAACGTGTTGTCTGAATATACCAAAAACTGTTGACTATTGAGAAGTCGTCTGATACACACCTCAGACAACACACGACAAACTGTTGTGTGAAAGTTGAAAGACAAGTAAAAGCGACCTGAAAAGTGTTGTCTGATACCCAGAAACAACAACACTCGACTTAGAAACCATTATTGTTTGGGATGCTGTTTAATTCAACTATTTTGGCATTTAGAAACAGCTTGTTTTCATTTTGAGTGGTCAGAAAAAAAAATTAATGTTAGCCAAACATGCTCTAAGGATTAATCTACTTGGTACTGCTTTACCCGCCGACCATTATCATATACTCCCTCCGTCCCTAAATAATTATCTTTCTCATAAAATACATAAACAGAGAAACTATTACATTAGATTTTAACGCGAACTAAAAGTGACAAACTAGCAACCTTAGATTTACAACTGCAAAAATTAAATACTAGCTAAAACCAAGACAATCCTTAGATCTGGGAAACAAACCCACAAGAACAAGATAACTCGGACCACTTTCGAGAACAAAATCACTAGGAAGAACAAGAAATCCGGAGCTCCGTGGAATTGAGATCGAAGAAATTTAAGGCCAAATCGAAAAAGGCTTTGAAGCCTTAGATCCGAAAATACAAACTAATGCCAAATCTTAAGAAAAAAACAGACCAATCTTACTTAACAAGGAAGATTTTTAGGGAAATCAAAACTTTAAAACAAGGTTTATTGAAAGAAGGAAGAAAACACAAAGGAAATAAAAGGTTTTGGGGCTTTCCACCGGTGGAAGCCCCGGTAGCTGCTTAGCAAAAGAAAAAAGAAGAGGAGCGGCTAGAGAGAGAAAAGGGTTTTATCAAAAGGGACTAATGCTTATTTTGTAAATGGAGTATTACTTTTCATTATTGAATAATATTTTTTGTTTGTTAACAATGCCAATGTTATTCCTTACGGGAATTTCTTTTTTCTGTGGATATTATAGGATGAGAGTCCAGAATTTCCGCAGAACTATAATGCTAAACTTTTGCGGACTCTGTTTCGTCGGGCCGGAAAAGAAACTGAAGTTTCACCGTTAGTAGTGTTTCTTTGCTTACCTGCAGCTTCATATATTACCGGTCGGATTATTTGTGTTGATGGAGGCCATACAAGTTCCACTTAATGGTCAGTAATTAGTATAAGAAACTGTTATGGTTGGAATGCAACGAGAAAATCGTGGTTGATCAAGGGACCATGTCTGACAACCTCAGCTGCGGCAAACAAGTAGACAAAGTCCCTTCTGGCTCATCATACATGATCACATCTATTGATTCTTAAGGTCAGACAACCAACATCAAACCAGCGAACCTCATCCCAAAAACATGCCTGAGCACAGATCTCATCTAACAGGGATTCAAGTTGATCGAACTTGAGCATTTATGATACAACTATACAAGCAGTAACACACTTAAAATGCAGAATTGCACTGACAATATGTTACATTTACAGGTACCAATTATTATACATCAGCTAGCATATACCTACAGTAAGGATACTAAAACTAAAACTATCTGTTATAGCCAAAATTTCATTCGGGTATTTTGAGATGAATTCGGGTCAACTACAAGTTCAATTTGGGGATTTTGTAAAGAGAATTCGGTTTTCATTTAGGAAGGACGCGCCCTCTCTTCCCTAAAGGGGAGGACGCGCCTTCTTGGACTAAAAAAAAGCATTTATGGACTAAATATTGGTTCCTTCATTAAGAATTCCCTCGTGGGGTATACCAGGAGGGAAATGTCCGTCGTAGAAAGGCCTCCAGAGGTTTTCCTGGATCCAAGGACCCTTTCTTATACATAGAGGGCGCGCCCTCATGTGGAAAGACCTGGATCCAAGAACCTTTTCTTATACACAGAGGGCGCGCCCTCATGTGGAAAGATGGGTACTTTTTGGTGTGTGCTTTGGAGCTCTGTTCCTGTTATCAATGGGCGCGCCCTCATTGGGGAACTTCGAGGTAATCCTGCACTTTGCACCCAAAAGCTCTGGATCACTTGTCCGGTGGGTGCTTCTCATTCGGGGGACAAGGATGCGCTCCACACTTGGGGTAAACCATGGTTATACCTACATTCATGAAATCAGAAAATAGCTGGTAGCGGAAAGGACTAGTGCTCGATGGGGGAAGTTTCCTTAGCCGTGAAGTTTTGAGATCATGGATGGGCATTGGGCCTTTGTGGTTAGGCCTCATAGTGGAACATTCCGGAAGTTGGACCGTCAATCCAAGCCCAATTGGGTTTCTTGCTCTCCAAGAACTACTTATGGCTTGATCCCCTTTAAATATCGGGGTACGTAGGCCGATTGAGGGGTTGGAAGTTGAGAGCTCTGAAGCGGCCACCACTAACCCTTTTCAATCTCAGCCACTAATTACATACAACCACCGTGCACCACCACTTTTCCCGGTGAAGAACCACCATCGTAGATCTTGTTTCCGGTAATGTAAACCCCCCCCCCCCCCCCCCCCCCCCGCGCCCGACGAATCGCAAACTGCATGTGGTAGGAGTTCATGGAGAAGGGTGCATTACTTATAGCTTTACCGCTTTGGACTAGCTTTGCCACTTGCAAAGTGTCCAAAGCCCAGAGTAAAGACCGAGAGTAAAGACCGAGTAGGGTAGCCAATCTGCAAATCTCCTGTGGATTATCAGATTTTTCCAACTACAGGTGCAAGCCAAACAAATGAAATGACAACAAAAATTATGCTTCTTTAGAGAGCAATAGTTACGGTACTTTGTAAAAGTAAAATATTTCTTTTTTTGCTTAAACTTTAAAGGAAAATACTATCCAGAATGGCATACTAAGTGACTACTAACTCAATGAATAGGAATCAGATTAAGAAATACCTAATGACTTGAGTAGTCTGGAAGGAATGACAAACGAAGTTTAGCAATAATTACCTAAAAGCTAAGGAAAAATTTAGGTGTTCAATTTGAAATTACACACCTAGATGGCTTACTAAGATTACTTTTAGATTTACCAAGTAATAAGGTTGACTGTTATTCGAACAGTCTGCGTGCCAGAATAAAACGGCTTACTGAATTGATTAAACAGATTAAAATGGCTTGCTGATATGTAAATATGATGCAATGCAGTGCAGAATTATAAAGCAATAAACAGTAAAGAACACCAAGGATTTTAGCCAGGTTCGACCCCTAATCTCTATGGTCTACGTCCTGGTCCCTTACTAACCCGGTAAGAGAATATATTATTGATCAACGAAAATACCAATTACAAGATCCAATAATATATCTCCCTCTTAACCCAATTGCTGAAAAAGGCTTGCTGAAACACTACGTTTCCCTTGAGCACACAGCTCCTCGAGCACCAGTCTTCTTGAACTCCAAAGTTCTCTCTAACAAGCTTGCTCCCTTGAACACTGAATTCCTTGAGTCCCACTCCTTGAATTCCTTTGTTCCCGAACAACCTGTTCTCTAGAACGATGAGCCCCTTAAGCACCAAGCTCCTTGATCACCTAGATCCCTTGCCACTATTTCAGCAACTAATAATACAACTTTGAACAATATAAATATTCAATGAATGTTTTACAACTGAACCTGAACTCTCTTATATAATATATGTATATAACAATAAAGCTCGAGAGTTTTGAATGTGTTTGAGAGAGAAGAGAGAAAGCTTGAATATCAGTTCTCAAAACTTTTCAAGATAAGTTCATTACTTACAATAAAATTGCAAGTCTATATATATAAACAATACAACGGTTGTGAGAACATTATGCAATAAAAAGAGATTTGATTTGTACCAAAATATTCTCCAACAACTAGATTAGTTAGAAGTTTTGAATTTTGAAATTTGAAATAATTTAAATCTTCTAACAAATCAAATTAGAGATATATACGATTATATATATGATAAAATCAGTTTCTAACAGCTATAAGAAGATATGAAAGAATCTGAGCTGTTATGGAAAGATTTTGATAAGGAAAAGATTTGATAGAAATCTGTTTTGGAAAGATATGGTAAGTAGAATAAAATCTGAATAGAAAAGGAATGTAGTTTGAAAACCTTTTTGAGCTCTATCAATTATATAAACAATATATTATATAATAGAGTCCTTACACATTTAATTCCTAATCAATCTCTGATATCCTTAAGCAATCTTCAAGAAATCTCCAAGATCAAACTTGACTAAGAACAGCTTCTGGAGAGTCCATGTCAGCTTGCTGTTTTGGTTCTGGCGAGTTCATGTCAGCTTGCTGTTTTAGTTCTGGCAGGCTGAACAGATAGATGACTTTAAACCTTTGCCTTTCCATATCTTCAACCAAGTTACCTGGGAGTATACTTATATATTGCAAACACAAATATATGCACATGACATATCAAGTGATTCAATCATATAATGGTAAGCTGAATAGAGTAAAACTAGTACAAGATAAGCAATCAGCTTGCTGTATATAACATCAAAATACACTAGGGTAACACAATTTTCATAAAGGAAAATCTAGACGGTAATAGTACATTAGCAGAAACACCATCATATAAATACAAATGTAAACATGAATGTTTAACCCCAAAAGAATTTCATACTATATAATTGGAAAACACTTTCCAACTTGTGATTTGTTGCAAGTGGGCTTGGGCTTGATATTTCTTGAACGAATGCCTACTTCTACTAGGCCTAGGTCTCTCTCACGGAGTTCTACTTCCATTAGATCTAGGTTTCCTATCCTACAATAACTATGTAAGACTTGATCATCTATAAATATAGAGTTATGTAGGTGTTGACGGAGGAATTTGGTAACAACAAAATTTGAGGTTCATCACCGGAATCAAGATCTATGACGGTGGTTCTTCGCTGGAAAAGTCGCCGGAGTGTGGTGGCTGTGATGAATTGGGGGCTGAGATTGAGAGGGTTTTTGGTGGTGGCTCATAGCTCTTCGCTTCCTCCCCCCTCAATGTGCCTACGTACCCCTGTATTTATAGGGGATCAAGCCCACGTAGTTCTTGGAGAGCAAGAAACCCAAGTGGGCTTGGACTGACGAACTAGCTTCCAGAATGTTCTACTATGAGGCCTAACCACAAAAGGCCCAAGGCTCATCCATGACTTTCGGACTTCACAGATAAGGAAACTTCCCCCGTCGAGGACTAGTCCTATCCGCTACCAGCTATTTCCTAATTTCATGGATGCAGGTATAGCCGTGGTTTACCCCAAGTGCAGAACGCATCCTCGTCCCCCGAATGAGGACACCCACCAGATAGCAGGACGAGTGATCCAGAGCTTTTCGGTGCAAAGTGCAGGATTACTCCGAAGTTCCCCAATGAGGACGCGCCCATTGATAACAGGAACAGAGCTCCCAAAGCACACACCAAGAAGTACCAACCTTTCCCTCTTAGGGCGCGCCCTTTAGGTCTAAGGAAGGTCCTTATATCCAGGCAAACCCCTGGAGGCCTTCAGCGACGGACATCCCCCTCCTGGGATACGCCAGGAGGGAATTCTTCAATATTATTTTGTAAAATCAATAGACAGCATGTATCCAATTGTTTCTAGTACATCCAGGGCGCGCCCTCCACATTCAGGAGGTAGGGGCGCGTCCTTCCTTTGTAAATTCTCACCAAAACCCTAATTTATTCCATAAAATCCTTCCCTTTACTTCAAGAGGGCGCGCCCTCCCCTTTAGGGAAGAGAGGGCGCGTCCTTTCCCAATGAAAACCTAATTCTCTTTACAAAACCCCCAAATTGAACCCGTTATTGACCCGAATCCATCTTGAAAGTACCCGAACCGAATTTTGGCTATAACAACTACCCCCCAATTCCATACGAGATCAAAGATGAAGCATGGAATTAATTTCTAAAAAACCCAAAATTCTCCTACAAACACTCCATCAGGGCGCGTCCACATGCTTTTTATCTTTAAGATACTATGCGGAGGGCGTGTCCTTAAAATTTTATCTCATTGCCAACTCTAGTTTTGATTTCTTAAAAGGGATAACACAAATGCACCACATCTCTAAGCTTACATGAGCTAACTCGGCGTAAGAAACAAGAGATATTATGCATAAGTGTAAAACCTTTCACAGGGCTCGCACTAAAGCTAAATATAAATATGCTGAGGGCACGCCTTCTGACATCAATGCGTACGGATTCCCCCAGATGTCCTAAATTCAAAAATGGAGTAATAATCAGTTGTACCACTCTACTCAATGACCGACACGTTTCACCTAATATCTCATTTTAACCCTCCATACAAACCTTTCTTCATTCTCATTCCCTAACTTTTACTCTTTCTCTCTTAGAAAATACTCTACCACTCCTGCTATGTTTTCCGAGTAGAAATTCCAATCATCTCACCGCTGAAGTTTAACTTTGTTGGGCGATTCCTTTTATTCTTCATATCAAGAGGTACATAGATCTACTCTCATTCTTCAATTTCACCATGTATTATGACCAGAATATGCTTGTATTTTTCCATGTTGTTTTTGTACAATGCTTGCGTTCTTGAGTTCATATATGTATGTATACTTATATATGCCAGAGTTTGATATTTCTTCCATAGAGGGCGCGCCTTTAGTAATTAGGACGCGTCCTTGTTGATAAATCATATGTAATTAGGCTTCTTTACAACTATGACATCTTCCTTGGAGGGCACATCCTCATTAAGAGAGAAGTCTTCCTCAACAAGGGCATTTACCAAGCCTTCCAATAGCATCCTTCTTTCCTCGATCTGCTCACCCCTAATGTTGATTATTTTGATATCATCAGAGTTTTCTTCTTCAATTTCCTCCAGAATTCTTTTCTTGAAAATTATTAGAAACAAATGATTCTTCTGCCCGGAATCCGTGAGGGCGCGCCTTAAGAGTGGGCACATCCTCCTCCTTTGGCTCTTGAACAAAATAATGGGCTTGAACCTCTTCCGGGATAGCATTCACGATTCCTTTAGAACTATTTCCTCTGAGGGCGCGTCCTCCATCTCTTTACCTCCTACAACCTTTGATTGCCTTGTGGTAACACTCTCTTGAATTATGTTGGGATCCTCGAATAATGCCCACTCCATGTGGTGTAGAAAACTTCTTTGTGAGATGATAAATAGAGGTCACAACCTTCATTTTCCTTGTCTGGCGCAGAAGGACCAGAGTTTTCCACGTGGTGCGGTGTTCTTGGATCAAGATCAAAATCAAAACTTCGAGGATCTTTTATGGTTACATCATCCTTGGAGGGCGCGTCCTCCTTAAGAGGGAAATCTTCCTCAAGGGTATTCACCATATCTTCCAGTAGCCTTCTTCTACCTTCAATTTGTTCGCCCCTAAGATTGACTAATATGATGTCATCAGATTGGTTCATCTACAGTAAAAGTAATATCCACACATTCTTCTTTTAACATCTTTGGCGGTCTCAAATCTAAGTTGTTCACATTGGTCAAGGGCCTACGTCTTGCTTTTCTGGCGTATCTTTCCAAAGCATTGTTATTGTCACCCCCAAGTGATGTCCTCCAAAGATAGTATGGATACTCCCTTCTGACAAATTTCTGCTATTCGGGCTTGTCTTCATTACCGAGAGAGTGACCCGGGTCTCTCCTTTCAGAATTCTCTTTGTGCTTCTTGACCTCTCTGACAATCCAATTAGTTAAGTATTCTTCCTTAATCAGTTCTTCAATCTCGTCTTTCAACTGTTGGCACTCCTAGGTGTTATGTCCGGTAAATTCATGATAAACATAATATTTCCTCTTGTCTTTAATTTGACACCACCTTGAGTATCAGTCTTGCGATAATCTTGAAAGACTCAGCCTGTGAAAACACATCAGATAATGTAGCTGGGTTTTTTCCTTGGAGATGCTTCCAGAAATCCGTTCCTCCCTGCAATCCAGCTATCAAGAAACTCTTGAGTGTCTCGTCGATCTCTCCTCTTACCAAGGTAGATTCTGCATTGAATCTTTTGAAATAAAATTGCAGGCTTACTCCTTCCTTCTGCTTGTCATTGGCCTAAATTGTGACATGAGGTGCATACTTCACTGCCGCCTGGAATTTTGTTTAGAATAGAGTTCTCATCACTTCCCAAGAGGTAATTATTCCCGGTCCAAGCTTTTGAAACTATTGATGTGCACTCTCCCTGAAAGTCGATGCCAATAAACAACATCTTGCCAAGCTAGTAACCTGATAGACATCCATCTCAATATCAAATCATCCCAGCAATTCCAATGGATCTGAATTTCCATGAAAATGCAAATCACTTAATCGTAGCCCTATACCCAGTAGGGAGCTATGCCTCTCTTACTTCTACTGAAAACAGAGAAAGAGTTTGTGCTGTAGCTGATATCCTTCCTCCATCCAAGTGAATAAGGAGCTTCTTCAAATCATCCATGTTGACAGTTTCAAACCCAGGAATGTTCTGAATATGTGTTTGCACACCTGATTGAATACCCCCCGAGGGTGGAGACTGAGTTGTGGTTTGAGTATTTGCTGGAATTTTAGCTTGAGTCTGTGTCTGAGCTTCTTCCTGGGTTTGAGTTTGAGTCTCCCTCTGAGTGCGAGTTTGAGCCTGAGTATGACCCCTTTCCTGATTCTGACCTCGTGGTTGTGGATTTCCCTAAGATCGATGGTTTCCTTGAGATTGTTGATTATCATCCGGAGGAGGGCGCGCCCTATCACTTCTGGAGGTACTTCGCGATGGAACCTGAAAAATACAAAGAGGCCTCCTACCCGAGGGCGCGTCCTGAGTACGGTAGATCTGTCTATCTCTCTTGTACGCATCCATTCTCCTACCTTCATAGTTACGATCTCTTCTTCCCGAATCACTACGAGGAAGGGCTCGCCTGTGCTCATGGGGCCTCACCCTGTTGTCAGGGGGCGCTCGCTGTGAATCACGGCCTGCATCATCTCGAGGAAGGGCGCGCTCATGTCCATGGGGCCTCACTTCCGAGGAATCCTTCCCCTTCTGGTGCTCCAGAAGTACCATTCTCAGATCATCATCATTAAGTCTGATTCCCAGGCGTTCCTTCAGGCTGGCCAAATCTCTGTTTTCCTTAGTAAGCCTCACTTCATCTCTGCTAATCTCGCTAGGGGCGTGCCCTGAGCGGTTGGGATGAGGAGGCGCCCTCTCTTGCGTAACAGACATCCTTCGGTTAGGAACTTCATCATCGGGGTGTTCAACATAAGGTACATGATCTTCAGAATACTCCAATCTTCGAGGAGTTACAAGCTGGAACCTCCTATTTCGCACAGCCTCCCCTTGGGGCGCGCCCTCAGATTGAGGTACCTTACCAGCGCGCTGTGGGTCGCGGGGATGGTGCCGAATTCTTCGCCTACTTCTTTCTTCAACTGAATTCAATCTTGCTCCAAAGTTATTTAAGGCAGTTCCCATCCGATGCAGCTGTTCCAATAATTCCGCGTTGGTGATAAGAACAGACGGCTATCTGTTGACAATCCGAGTTCAATGGTGGTGAGGAGCAACATGGATTTCTTGTTAAACATAAGTTTCATGGTGGGCTTGGTTACCCCCCAAGCTGAGGGCTCTCCTTCGAAGAAAGTGAAGGTTACTGAATCATCCTCACTGGCGACCACCCTTATGGGTCCTTTGGCCGCATCTTTTATCAAGGACGAAGACATATCCAAATGGAAATCTAGAAGCTTCCAAGAAGAAAATGAAGCAGATTTCTCCAAAAGAGTTTGATGATACTACTGAAATCCTGAATGCTCTGAACACACCCTATGATGGATGGGCTGAAAAGAAGTAATGGGTAGAGGACGCGTCCTTTGAAGACGGTTTTGAGAACTTATGCTTCCGGATTCATAGCTGTTGACTTTGATTATGACTCCTCTAAATTTGATCAAGAGAATTGATAACTTCAGAGTTCGGGAGGCTGAAACCATCAAATCTAAGAGAATTGCACTGGGGCTTCAAAAGGCTGTGGAGATGGAGGGCGCGTCCTCTACATAGAGAAAACTTGTGCAATCGGCCAAAATCCAAACTCCACCTACTGAGTACAAAAGTGAGGACAAGGGCAATTCTCACTCAAACATGGAGGAGACTTCTACACAGGCAGATGTTTCCATTCCTCCAACAGACCCCGTGCACGGCGCGTCCTAAGTGAAGGGAGCTTTCCTTTTTTCTTTCCGAACTGCTTTTGCTAAGCCTTCTGAATTAAGGTGCAGGTTCTCACTTGTAGGCCTTGCGAGTTGTATTGACATAACTATACTTTTGGAAAAGTTGCACATCTCATCTCTTAACCGAGGGCGCGTCCTCTATTGTACAGGGACTATGTAAACTCACCCTTATGGGCGCGCCCTACAGGCATAATCTTGGATTCTCAAAAAAGTTGAAAATTTCACTGAACTAAGACTAGGGAAAGTGTACATGGACTACCCCCTAGACTAGGAGGTAATTAATTTACCTTGTAGTCTACTATTCAGGCATTGCCATACTTCAAGATACTTCTGGTAGAATGGAGATCTAAAGCATCACTCTGTTCATAATGGAGAAACAGGCCTCGGCCTGTTGAGAATAATTCATCAAGTGCCTTCATGACTATTCGGGGGCCTCACCCTCAAACATTTTGTTAGGCAGGGGGCACTCTCCGATCACGGACTACTTCAGATCTCACCCCATGAAGGGGCCTTCCGATATGGGACATTCTGATTGAGAGCAGCTCCAAAATTCCGTTCCTTGGAAGGGCATCTCATTATGAGGCATCATATGAATGGCATTGCTCGGAGAGGCATCTCACTAGGAGGCATCCTATGAAGGGCATCTCACGAAAAGGCATCTCACTAAGAGGCATCTCACTAGGAGGCATCCTATGAAGGGCATCTCACGAAGAGGCATCTCACTAGGAGGCATCTCACTAAGAGGCATCCTATGAAGGGCATCTCACGAAGAGGCATCTCACTAGGAGGCATCCTATGAAGGGCATCTCACGAAGAGGCATCTCACTAAGAGGCATCCCAAGAGGGGAATTTCAGGAGAGAACCGTTGGAGTCGACGAGGGCGCGCCCTGTTGCTTAGAGCGCGTCCTAAGTGGACGAGGGCAATGACAAAGCCTTTCCTAGTCCAGATGAGGGTCTTGATGATAATTATGATGGATGCTCCATTTTAGATGTAGAGGGGCTCACTCACAACCTTGGGGCCTCACCCTGACGATCAGGGGGCGCACTTCAAGGTTCGTGGGGCCGCACCTCAACAGCTTCTTTCCTTGTGAAGTTCACTTGAGAAGTAAATTGTCCGCGTAGGTATTGGAGTCCACTTGAGCATTTGCATTTTTCCTTGAGGGTGCGCCCTAATCGGAAAGGTCTTCTGAAGGAGAGTTCCTTGAGGGCCCGTCCTATGTTGGAGGATTCTCCTGAAGTCGTGTATTTCCACTAATTGCACTATGAGAAATCAAGAAAACAATTGTAGGGCTTCTCTCTCTAGAGGGCGCGCCCTCAGCAACATGTCGAGGGCTATTCCTCACTTGGTGACTAGGCCAAACAATGTCATTCCTACAACTTTAGCTTCATTGTCTTCCAACGAAATCTCAAGGAAGGGCTCGCTCATGTTCACGGGGCTTCGCCCTATAATTAGGGGGCGCTCCAAGTGAATCACGGGGCCTCACTTCCAAGTCTTCAAGGAAGGGCTCACTCGTGTCCATGGGGCCTCACCCTGTTATCAGGGGGCGCTCCATATGGATCACGGGGCCTCGCTTCCGCATCCTGAGGAAGGGCTCGCTCGTGTCCATGGGGCCTCACCCTGTTATCAGGGGGCGCTCCATATGGATCACGGGGCCTCGCTTCCGAAGAATCTTTCTTCTGACCAGGCAAACCCCTGTAGGCCTTCTCATCAGGCAACCCCTGGAGGCCTTCATACCTGCAATAAATATGTAGGGCAAAATAATATGGAGGGTGTATATTACCTGGAGGCGCGCCCAGTCAGGGGAAGGCGCGCTTCTTAACAATCCTCTAAAGCATGCTCTGCTTGAATTAGCAAAATTCACCATTTGCAGCTTTCTCTTCTATATCATCTTCCATGGGTGCGCCTTGTGGTGCATCCTCAGGGCGCGCCCTAAAAGTTCTTGGGGATTTTCCTTCACAATCTCCTTCCTGCAAAAGTTTAAGAAACAAATAACAAAAATCACAACACAAGTTAAGGGTTACCTTGAGGGCGCGTCCTGATGATGAGGGCGCGTCCTGATGGCGAGGATCAGTTCCCGATAATTATTCCTCTTCTCTGGACTATCCTTTGAATCCAAGTTGTGTTCGATGAATCTTTCTTCAGATCTCGTTCGACCTCCCCGCTAGAGATTGTCATGCTTGGATCTTCCTCGTAGCCGCCAGCCTGCACCTTCATCGAAGGCTTTCCCTCAGATCTTGCTTGATGCTTCATAAGAACCTTCATCGTGATGAAAAATCCATATTCCTTGGATTATGATCTTGATTAGTAGCCTTCCTTCTCAGAATAGGATGTTGATTTCATCCTTAACCAATTACCAATAGATTTCCTAAACCAAGTAGAATTCTTCATTGAAAATTCGTAATTGTCTTTTCTCTCCAGTTTCGGACTGATTCCAACCAAATTCTTCAGATTATAACACCTTTGGGTTACCGAGAATTTAACAGGCTTCGCGTGAGCTGTAAAATCATCCAAATCTGACTTCTAGAACTCAAGATATGACCCAAACAGTGTAGGTAGCGCGTGCAGCACAATACATACGAATTTTCATATATTTGAACTCCAAGATCGATGACCCATCATCAATTAAGCCATACTGGGGACCATATCTTTCAAACTATGATGAGAATCGTAACCAGTTGAATGCAAGAACCCATGAAAATCTTCAAAACCGCAGATTTGGTGTAACATCTTTCTTCCTAAGATGTAGATCTTGATTGGCGCCCCTCCTTCTAGCGCCAATTTGTTGACGGAGGAATTTGGTAACAACAAAATTTGAGGTTCATCACCGGAATCAAGATCTATGACGGTGGTTCTTCGCTGGAAAAGTCGCCGGAGTGTGGTGGCTGTGATGAATTGGGGGCTGAGATTGAGAGGGTTTTTGGTGGTGGCTCATAGCTCTTCGCTTCCTCCCCCCTCAATGTGCCTACGTACCCCTGTATTTATAGGGGATCAAGCCCACGTAGTTCTTGGAGAGCAAGAAACCCAAGTGGGCTTGGACTGACGAACTAGCTTCCAGAATGTTCTACTATGAGGCCTAACCACAAAAGGCCCAAGGCTCATCCATGACTTTCGGACTTCACAGATAAGGAAACTTCCCCCGTCGAGGACTAGTCCTATCCGCTACCAGCTATTTCCTAATTTCATGGATGCAGGTATAGCCGTGGTTTACCCCAAGTGCAGAACGCATCCTCGTCCCCCGAATGAGGACACCCACCAGATAGCAGGACGAGTGATCCAGAGCTTTTCGGTGCAAAGTGCAGGATTACTCCGAAGTTCCCCAATGAGGACGCGCCCATTGATAACAGGAACAGAGCTCCCAAAGCACACACCAAGAAGTACCAACCTTTCCCTCTTAGGGCGCGCCCTTTAGGTCTAAGGAAGGTCCTTATATCCAGGCAAACCCCTGGAGGCCTTCAGCGACGGACATCCCCCTCCTGGGATACGCCAGGAGGGAATTCTTCAATATTATTTTGTAAAATCAATAGACAGCATGTATCCAATTGTTTCTAGTACATCCAGGGCGCGCCCTCCACATTCAGGAGGTAGGGGCGCGTCCTTCCTTTGTAAATTCTCACCAAAACCCTAATTTATTCCATAAAATCCTTCCCTTTACTTCAAGAGGGCGCGCCCTCCCCTTTAGGGAAGAGAGGGCGCGTCCTTTCCCAATGAAAACCTAATTCTCTTTACAAAACCCCCAAATTGAACCCGTTATTGACCCGAATCCATCTTGAAAGTACCCGAACCGAATTTTGGCTATAACAGTAGGCACATTCAAGTAGTTGAACGTAATCACTCATTTGATCTCACCCACCTACAAACACATATACCATCACACTTCGATAACTTTTCCGACCATAAACCACCATCGTAGATCTTGATTCCGGCTTGAAAACTCGAATTTTGTTATCCCAAATTCCTCCGTTAACAAAGTTCTCCAACAATTGTTTGTTCAAAGAATCTGTTTGCAGCATCAGCTCAGTATACATGAGGAAAACTTGGAAGAAATCATAAATGGAAGTTGATCTACTAAAAAAAGGCTATTTAGAAAATTATGGAGTTAATCGCACATTTTTGCGTATTCTTAGAGTATGAACGATCTTCTTTTAGGATCAAATTTAAGTGCATTTGTAGATGATTTATCTTCACAAGCCATTCAATCAATCATATAAAGGAGGATACACGGGAGCTTAGGTGGCGCTCTAAGATCGTTTCAATCTATTTTTCTAATTTTTTAGAATTTTAGGATTTTAAACACTAATAAATATAAAAATATCTTTTAATATATTAGAAGTAGAAAAGGTGTTCGAATTTATAAATGAGAAAAGTTTGAATTTATAAGGAATACATATAATTAGAAGTTCTATTGGAAGTAGAATAAGTATTTAATTTTAAGGCATATGATTAAAAATTCTATTGGAAGTAGAATAGGAGTTCGAATAAATACTAATAAATATAAAAACTTTTAACATATTAGAAGTAGTTTCGAATTTATAAATGAGAAGAGTTCGAATTTATAGGGAAGACATATAATTAGAACTTTTATTGGAAGTAGAATAGGTATTTATAAGGCATATGATTAAAAGTTCTATTGGAAGTAGAATAAGATTTCGAATTTATAGATAATAAAAGTTCGAATTTATAGAAAAAAAACTTATAATTATAAGTTCTATTGGAAGTAGAATTGGTGTTTTAATATACAGAGGAGATATATAATTAAAAAATTTATTGGAAGTAGAATACAAGGACAGTGGTGACATCTTTTACGATATTCTAAAATTAAATATTTCTTATATAAGTTAATTATATTTCTGTTAGGAAAAATTTTCATAAATCCAATAATAATCTCATAAAAAAAAGTCTTCGGATTTAAAAAGAAAAGAACTGATGTGTTAACATAATAAAAGAACATTCTCATGCGGAACCCTAAATAAATACAGTATCTATAATATAAATAGAAAATGAGATGTTTTTTTATTTTTAATACTCCATAAATTTTAGAAAGCTTGGAGAAAATAAAAATTGGAGTTGAAATTTCCATGTCAAACGAGAGCGGTTCGAAACGTGTTTAACGGGAAGACGGTTCATTGGAAAAGATTGTATCAGCTATTAGAGTTTGATATTGATGTTATAAGGAAGATATATAATTAAAAGTTTTATTGGAAGTAAAATAGGTGTTTGTAAGACATATAATTAAGAGTTTTATTGTAAATAAAATAGGAGTTCTAATTTATAATTAAGAAGTGTTTGAATTTATAGAAAATACATATAATTAAAAAATTAATTGGAGGTAGAAAAGATGTTTGAATATATAAAAAATACATATAATAAAATGTTTTATTGGAAGTAGAATACGAGGACGGTGGAGACGTCTTATACGTTTTTTTAAAACTTTATATTTTTTCCTAGAAATCCTTTATTTTAATTTTTTTATACAAGTTAATTATACTTGCATTAGAAAAATATGTCCATAAATTCAACATTATTTCCTTAATGAAAAGTCTTCGCATTTAAAAAAATTGATGTGTTAACATAACAGAAAAACATTTTCATGCGGAAGCTGTAAATTAAAACAGAAAATAAAATGTATTTTCATTTTTTAAAACTCCATAAATATTAGAAAATTTGAATAATGTAAAAATTGGAATTTACGTTTTAATTTTTAAGAAAAAAAAGTTATTTCATAAGATATGTGCCATCAATAATATGTAATGAAGTTAGAAATTCGGTTCCAAATAAGAACGGCTCGAAACATGTTTTAACGGGAAGACGGTTCAATAGAAAGGATTGTATTAACTATTATAATTTAATATTGATATCATAATTTTTTTTGTTAGGGTTCGATTTTTATGGATAAAAATTATTATATAAGTCTTTATAATATATGTTAAAGTTTGGATTTCGGTTTTAACGAGAGAGTGACTGAATCGAAGGGATCGTGTTTAACAAAGAAATCGGTTCATTAGAAAAGATTATGTAACTATTAAAATTTAAGATATTGATAATATAATATAACGTAAATATGTATTGAATTTTTTTAAAAAAATTGTAATGCCGCCGCGAAGCGCGGCTTTATCTACTAGTTTCCAATAAGCCCGAACTTAGAGCATCTCCAATGCACTAGGCTCCTTACCAATATTTCTGCCAGGTGGACAAGTATAAGGATTTGACATTAAAATCACCACTCCAACACTGCAGATCCTTACCAAAATAATTTAGGTGAGAGAAAGAGCTTACCTATATGTGGGGAATGAATATGGTTCCCTATATGCTGCTGACTCGGCTCAGGCTTTTGTTTATTCTTCTTTGCTCACTCAAAGGGCACTGATACAAAATTTACAATGAATATTAAATATTATTTTTCAAATATAGGTAATCATATAAGGAATTCCGTTGGAGTAAAATAGCTTTTTCATTCCCTATATATTAGATAATTATTATTTAATTATATTTTAGAGAACAAAAATAAGAATTTCCATTGGAGTTGCTCTTATGACTTTCCGTGCCAATGTTAGATCCCTTCCAAAAAACTCAAAGCTTTACCGATTGGGTCTTCTAAGCCCACTACAAGACAACAAAGGCCCAATTCAGATTGTTGGTTGGCCTGGCAGTAGAATAAGAGCAACTCCAACCATACATGTTCCTTACCTATAATGTGTCTAGGTGGACAAATATAGGGATTTTAGTTTAAAAATAAAGCTCCAACCCTACCCCTCATCCCCTTTATTTTTTAGGGGAGAGAAAATATAACCCCTTATTTGAGGGATCAAAATTAGACCCTATATCCTCCACCTCATCTCCCATTGGTTAATTTATAAGAATGTTCAAAATTTAAATTTAAAAAAACTACATTAAAAATTACTTTTAAAATATAGGATATAAATATAGGGTATATGATTGGAGTGAAACATAATTTTCATTACCTATATTTTTAATAATCCCTATTTTAGGTGTTAAGGAAAGGGAAGAGCATTCGAGTTGCTCTAAATAGAATAGACTATAGAGACAAAAGTCTGTTGGGAAGTTAGAGGTTAAAGTTAAAAATTCCGTTCAATAGTATACATTTTTTATTTTAAGTTAAATTAGAGATTTGACCGAATAAAATCTTTAATATGAATGTGTGATAGTAGTTTAAAAATATACTCTCTCCGTCCATTTTATATGTCCCTTTTGATTTTTTAATGGTCAAATTGACTAATCATTGACTAAATATTAAAAATTAGTCAATTATTATTTTTGGATTTTTTTCTAATATGTCCCATTTTAAAATGTCATTTATAATTGTCTCCTATCTTTATTTGTTATTATAAATATATCCCATTTTTCTGATTTGTCCTACTTTTTGTTGTAACCATGATTAAATAACTAACTACACACTCGTAAAAGACAATTTTGTCATTTTATTTAAATAATAATTATACCAATTACTAACTATGATTTTTTTTCTAATATGTCCCATTTAAAAAACACAGTTGATATACTGGGTGTCAAAACACAAAATTTTTCTTTGCAATTTACTGGATGTCAAAACACAAAATTTTGATAGAAATAACAAGGATAACATGATAGTAAAATTTGTTCATCACCAAATTAATACGGATATAACTCAACTATAAAGACTTGACAAGGCGTGCTATACTTTATTATTTGTTTATATGATGTTTAGATATACATTCAGCAAATGGACTAATCAAAACTTACAACAATTTAAAGTTAATGTTCCTGGCGGAGCCTTTTAAGAAACAAATTTATCCCAGATCGGAGAACAGGAGATGCTTTAACATGACATCTAATCCAATGGCCTAGAATTCAATGCTTAGAATTGCGCAGAGATTCTTTGAATCATAATTATAAGTCTACAGTGATAGAAGTATCTTGAATTGAAGCAGATTTTAAAATTCTCCATCTAGCTACCAAAGAGACTAAATTTAACTAATTTTCCTTAAGTTAATTTAGATAACCTATTTCTAGACTAATGCTTTGGGTATTATAGTCCTAATATAAATATCATATATGTATAATTATATGTATATGAGTTAATTTTAACCAAGAGACATATTTATAAATATTATATAAAAAGGGATATATCTATAATTGGCCTTTAAATTTGGGACATATTAAACTAATACCCATTATTTTTTTCAATTATATTATACATATAAATTTTAATCAAATTTTGATCAATTTGATCAATCAAAAATCAAAAGAAACATATATTTTGGTATGGAGGGGATATTAAAAAACTAACTAAAACAATTAATTATCAAATATTTTTCATACCAAGCAATTAATTCAATCCACTTATCAAAATAACTAATTCAAATCTATTAGTCGAAATAGTTAATTCAATTCGCTCTATCTAATAGCTAAACGACCAAAATGTAGGTGTTACATTGGATCTCTAATTTTTTTTGATGAAAAAGGAACGATTTTATTAACTTAAAATATCATTCAACATTACATTTTTAACTTCAATAGGTATATCTCTCCGACCAAAATTCGATCAGGATGTGAATATGACGCTTTAGCTAGATGATGATCCGTCATATTTGCAGATCGCTTGATAAAAAATAACGAAACGGTGTTTAACTCTTTTAATAAATTCGGCACTCCTTCACTACCACACCGAAAGGAAACACCATGTTCAACTTGCTTCTAATCGCCTGTATAGCCACAAGGCAATCAGATTCCACCTGGATTAAAGAACTCTTCTCTAATTTTAATTTTAGCTTGAATCGCTTTTCCAATCACATCTCTAAAACAATTCACTCTTTTAACAAATTATATATAAGCTAAAATGACATAACAAATTATGTATTGAAAATGAAACCACATGTCTATATACAGAAAAATGTGTAATTAACCACATGTTCGTACCACGTCAAAACAAACCAAATATATATACAAATTTAATTGATCAAAACAAACCAAATATATACACAAATTCAATCGAACCAAATATCCATAATCAAAATAATCAAAATTTTAAACTAGCCAAAACCAAACTCCATAATCGACCTAAACAAACTATCATCACATACAATGGATCCCGCTAATAAAATTCTAATGGAAAGTGATTTTAATTTTAAACATATAATTAGTTATCTAATATATGTAGTATTAAATTCTTTATTAATTATCATATAGCTTTCTAATATTTAATTAAATTTTTATTAGAATTACAAATGGTTATTTGTAATAGAACTTTACTAGGATAATAATATATTAATTAAATTAAAATATCAATAGAGTTATGATATTAATCTTTTATCTACAATTTTTGTATAAAAATACTATTACAACTTCAAATAACATGTAAGCTCAATAAAAATAAATTTTTTTAATAATATTTTCATCACAATAAATGATTTTAATTATTTATGCACATACTTTGCACAACTTCTGCACTTGATTTGCATGGATTCAGTACTAGGAAGTAGGAACTGATTTTTGAATAGATACTTGGAGTTGAAGTCAATGTAACAAAAGTTAAAGAAGGTTGTTATAGCCCTAAATAACATTGTTACAATAATTTTTTTATCAACTTATAATTTTTAGTAAATTATTTATGATTTGCTAGCTAAAATATTGCTTTTAGTTAATTCTTGAAACAGAATTTGGCCAACTAAGTACGTTTGCTAAAACCCTTTAGGTGTTGTGTTGGAGGTAGATTTCCCCTTTACAGTAGTACATCAAACTTATATCTAGAGACATACTAGAAAGAAGAATTATATTATTATCTTCTTCATTTTTACCACCACCACAATTATTATATGTGGATGACACAAATTCATACACATTTATGTATTGAGGGCTGTCTTTCTTCTTGATGCAGATGACAACATCTCTCAATCGTCGTTCTGGAATATCTCAGGGTACTTGATTTTTGGATACCATTAATCTCCGCTCTCCAACACCTTTGTTATGTATGGAAGGGTCATTAGAGCATCTCCAACCATATCAAGCAAAAGTCTACGTAGTTTTCCAAAAATAATATACATAATATGTAAAAAAAATTAGTCACTACAATGGGACAAAATCCTTGTCTATAATTATAGATAATCTCTTGATGTTGGTTATATTTGTCGAACATCTAGAAACCTGTAGTGAATTGCCACATCATTTATTTCTATATTAAAATATTATATTCAATTAATAACAATTTGAAATATTAATAACATACCATTTTTAAAATATAGCCAATTATTATAGTCAATACCATCGGAGCACAATGTCTTACAAGTTCGACAAATTTTACAAAATCAATATTTTATGTAATTTAATCAACCATTTATAATCAACGCGGTTGGAGATGCTCTTATGGTATTTACGTATTGAGTAATGTGACCGATAAAAAAGACAAAGTTTGTTAGTCCTGCGAGGCTATTTGTGTAATTTACTTTTTTTTTTTTGCTAAAATTGTGTGATTTGTTATTTATGACCGTTTTGGCTATATTAAGGATTAGGGGCCTACAATCATTGGACACGGAATCATATTACATTCCCTATAAAATGATGTTTTTCTTTCTCATTACTCCCTACGTCCCATAAAACTCTTCCCATTTCCCTTGGACACGTTTGTCAACGCACACTTTTGATCGTTAATATCTTCAATTTCGTATTAGTTTTAAATATAAAAACTTCACTATACTAAATTACTCATGAATACGAATCCAACAAAATCAATCATTACTATATTTGGTTTTATAAATTAAACGTAAATTAGTAATTTGTCTCAGGTTATGACATTTCAAACTAGAAGAACAATATGGCACAGAGGGAGTACTATTTTGTTCTTCTATTTTCTTTTTGCACTCCTTTATGGATCCTAAAATGTTATCTTTATTGTATATTATCTTTATTGTTCATATTTTGATCAGTACATATAGCATTGTTGTGGCCAACTAGCTGCAGATAGGGTCTCTGCAGATGGAAATGCTAAAAGACTTGAAATGATTAGTTTTATACAAAAGAAGATAGTTGTTATAAGCTGTAGTAAAGATACAAAATTAGTTAACATTAGTTTTCATCAATTAGTCTGAATTTTTTAATTATTCAAAATTGTAAAATTTAACTTGTTTCATAATGCCTAAAATTTATTTTTCAACAGAAGTTACAAATAATTTGTGATCAAACGAGCATGCATTGTATGCTGGAGTCAATTTTTTTTTGTACATTATTAAGAAGTTCCTCTGCTTTTAGAGGGTTTTTAATAATCTAACGTGCGTGTGTACGTGTGAACTGTGAAGAGTACGTCCAATTTATATATAATAATTGTTATCCAATTTCTAATCAAATTACTAACTTAATTCTAAATTCCTTACCTACTCAGAATTATATTAACACGATTATATTTTATTATTATTATTATTATTATTATTATTATTATTATTATTATTATTATTATTATTATTATTATTATTATTATTATGAACAAAGTTCAGTGGAGACCATATTTTTTGTGGAGTCCTGGAGTCCACATTTGTTCTGCATACATTCATCCGCATTTAACAATGTTTTACCAATGCAAAAACGCTTTCCTCCTGAACATGATCGTAATCTGCTCCGAAACATGCCTAAACATCTCTTGAATTGATGTCGAATATTGTTCTTGAACACTTGGTTCTGCAAAATAAAATTTGTTCTGCAAATTCAATATTTTTGTCATTGTGTGCAATATAATGTATATTTGTGATGGATTTCGACGATATTGTTGAAAAAATCCTAACTAATCTTGGTGATGACCGTAGAAAATTATTAAATGCAATGTAAAATGCTGATGAATGTATGCAGAACAAAGGTGGACTCCAGGACTCCACAAAAAACATGGTCTCCAGTGAACCCCACTCTTATCATTATTATTATTATTACTACTACTACTATTACTATTTAAAATACACATATATTACACCAATGCATAACTATACTTAGTCCTATAGCTATAGTATAGAATTAAGTTTGTAAAATTAACACTCCAATGCATAGCTATACTTAGTTTTATAATAGCATAAATGGATAGTTGATCCCATATTTAGGACTAAAAATGATTATAGTCATCCTTGGCACATCATCTCCAACCGACCACATAATTCTATTCATTATCAAAAAATGTTAAAATATACTTTAAATTCTAGTTTGAATGTATTTGATCCGATTTTAGAACTATGCATTGAAGCACTAGTTGTATTTTAATTTTTTAAGACCAAAAACTACTTTTGATCTTAAATTATAGCAATAGCTATAACCATTTTAGTTTTAGCATTGAACATGCTCTTGGACGAGCATAGAGTTGTAAACGAATCGAACTCGGACGAACTTTTAACGAACACGAACAAAATCTTAACGAACCGAACGATGTTCGATAACCTTACCGGACAGATTTTCTTGTCAGTGTACGTGTTCGTTAAGCAGTCGAACGAACACGAACGAACACCGAACTGTTCGCGAACATATCGAACCGAACCAAAAACGAACCGAACACGAACAGTTCGTTAACATTTTATATTTTCAAAATTTTTTAACCTATTTTTACCTTAATTTAATATATAAAAAATTAGCTCAACTATTATTTAAATATTTTTAACCCATACAATATCTATTTTAGACAATTTTATAATTATAAAATTAAAAAATACATATATTATGGATACTATATATTATATATACATATAATATTGTAAATAATATTGTTTTTTATCGAACGAACGCGAGCTCGGACGAACTCGAACGAACTCAGACGAACTTTTAACGAACACGGACTTTTAAAGAATCGAACTGTCGAACTTATCGGACAGATTTTCTTGTCCGTGTTCGTTAAGTCGTCGAATCGAGCTTAACGAACTCGAACACGAGCGAACTTACCGAACTGTTCGGTTCGCTTACGGCTCTAGACGAGCATGCAGATAAGCTGAAGTTCAAGATAAAATTTGTACGGTCAACATTTAAAGTAAGAAACGTGTTGGATTTATTCAAAGCAGTTTTAATATTTGGAAGCATGCACCAAATTATTAAAGGCATACGCACATTACTGAAGGCATACCATTTCAATTCTGTTCAAGCTTCAAAATATCAATGGCCAAGACAGTTATAGGTAGTATCGGTGGAGATAAACGATGGTCTCTCGACGGAGCAACCGCCCTCGTCACCGGTGGAACTCGTGGCATAGGGTTCGTTAATCCGCAACTATTTGTACTTTCTATTCCATTTTATTTTTACTTGGACAGTTGTTTTTTCTTATATTTTTCTGTCTCCTGATCATGAACTGCAAGAGTAGGATTAACATATATAAAATCTATAATTTGACCGAATAGGCATGCAATAGTAGAGGAGCTAGCAGGGTTTGGAGCATCAATTTATACATGTTCTCGCAGCCAGAAAGACATCGATAAATGTTTAGAGGAATGGAAAATCAAAGGTTTTACAGTTACAGGATCGGTTTGTGACTTAAAATCGCGATCAGAACGTGAACAACTAATGAACTCTGTGGCCTCTGCTTTCAACAGAAAGCTCAATATTTTGGTAATATGTTTCCTCACATTCTTGAATATTGTTTCAGGTGGATTATTATAACAAGTTAAATATTTTGTTTAGGTTAATAATGCTGCAATATCTGTAAGTAAGAAGACTGCAGATTTCACAGAAGAAGACATTTCCAACATAACGAGTATAAATTTCGAAGCGCCTTATGAAAGTTTCTGAAAATATGCAGCTCAATTTCTATTGATCATCATCAAGTCTATACAATACTATTGACTAAAGAATATATATACAGAGATGTCTACAAGGAAAGGAAATGAAGAGTGAAAACTCTAACTAACTTTTGGCGGGAAGTAACTAACATTTGAGTTACTTCTATTTCCTAATAATTTAGCATTGACTAAAGTTTGACTTGACTTAATATCACTAATATCCCCCCTCAAGTTGGGAGGAGATTTGACAAGAGAAACACCCAACTTGGAAAGAAGATCATTAAACTGTTGTGACGGCAAGATCTTTGTCAATACATCGGCTAGTTGGCTTTGTGTAGGCAAATAAGTAAGTTGCAGCAACCCCTCCATAACCTTGTCTCGTGTGAAATGACAATCGATTTCTATATGCTTAGTCCTCTCATGGAATACTGGATTCCTGGCAATGTGGAGCGCAGATTGATTATCACAATGTAGTGTGACTGGCTTTAAATTTGTAACCCCCAATTCTTCCAGAAGTCGAACTGTCCATACTACTTCAGATGCTGCAGATGCCATGGCTCTGTACTCTGATTCTGATGAAGATCTGGAAACTGTGGACTGTTTTTTAGACTTCCATGTAACAGGTGAAGAACCTAGTAATAGTACATATCCTGTGACAGACCTCCTAGTATCAGGACATGCTGCCCAGTCTGAATCAGAGAATGCTTGCAAAGTTAAAGTGTCTGAAGCCTTTAGAAGAATCCCTTGTCCAATAGTTGATTTGACATACCTTAAAGTATGCAAAAGTGCTTCAAAATGAGGAGTTCTTGGAGATTGAAGAAATTGGCTAAGTGTCTGGACAGTGTAGCTTAAATCAGGCCTTGTATTTGTGAGAAAATTCAATTTCCCAACTAGTGATCTATAAAGTTCAGGTCTGTCAAACAAATCTCCATCTGTTGTATTTAACTTGACATGGAGAGGTAAAGGTGTCACAGCTTGTTTGGATAAATCAGCCTCTATAAGATCAAGAATTTCCTTAGTATATTTAGCCTGACTTAGGATTGTCCCTTCTGTTGAATAAGAAACCTCTATACCAAGAAAATAATGCATGACACCAAGATCCTTGATACCAAACTGAGAATGTAGATGCTGTTTCAAAGCCTCAATTTTTGTAAGATTAGTTCCTGTGACTAAAATGTCATCTACATAAACAGCAACAATAGTAATATCAAATCCATCTTTGCAAATGAAGAGACTGTAATCTAGTTTTGACTGAGAAAACCCTTGATGCAACAACTCATCAACAAGGGTTTCATTCCATTCTCTTGAAGCTTGTTTCAATCCATATATAGAACTGTTTAGTCTACAAACCTGATTAGGACTGTGAGGTATCCCATCTGGAACTTTCATATAAACTTCTTCCTTCAATGTTCCATGCAAAAAAGCATTATTGACATCCATTTGAAACAATTGCCATTTCTTATGAGCAGCTAAGGCTATTAAACATCGAACTGTGTTCATCTTAATAACTAGAGAAAAAGTCTCCTGATAATCAATACCATACTTCTGAGTGTATCCTTTAGCCACCAACCTGGCTTTACATCTCTCAAGTGAACCATCTGGATTTAGTTTCAGCTTATATACCCATCTGCAACCAATTGCCTTTTTTCCTTTAGGCAACTCAGTCAAAGTCCAAGTATTAGTATTCTGCAAAGCTGTAATCTCTTTTTGCATGGCCTCTACCCAAAGTGGATTGGCAGATGCTTCTAGATAAGAAGAAGGTTCAATGATTCCAGGATTCTTGTCAATAAAAGAATGAAAATCAGAAGGCATTTGATTAGCTGCAACAAGATTACACCAATGACTGCTAGAATGTTTGCTGGCAAGACATTGATAATCTTGTAAATAGGAAGGAGGATTTCTTTGTCTTGTGGATTGTCTTACAGGTGGAGGCAAATTACTTAGATCCACAGAATGAGATGAATCTGTAGAGCTATGAGTATTTGTAGAACTAGATGAACTAGTACTAATTGGTGTAGAACCAGATGAAACACTGGATGATGATGAAAAAGGAATAGACTCTGAAGAATTATTTGGATGATTAATATGTGAAGAATTTTGATGAATCAACACATCATCAAAAACAGAACCATGTGTTGTTTTTGGAAGAAAAACAGAATTCTGATATATACCAGGTGATTGAGATTTGAACAAATGGTAAGGAAAATGTGTTTCATGAAAAGAAACATCTCTGGAAACTGTAATCTCATTATTAAAGAGATTAAGAACTTTGTAACCCTTTTGGGATGCAGGATATCCAAGAAAGACAGCTGGAAAAGCTTTTTGATCAAATTTTGACATTTGTACTTTAGAAGTAGAAACATAACACAAACATCCAAAACTCTTCAAATGCACTAAAGAAGGTTGGTCATTATAAAGCTTGTAATAGGGAGAAAGAAAACCAATACTCTTGAGTGGCATACGATTAACTAAGTAAGTTGCACATAATACACACTCACCCCAAAACCTTTCTGGAACATTAGATTGAATGTACAAAGACCTAGCAGTTTCAAGTAAATGTCGATGTTTCCTCTCCACAACTCCATTTTGTTGTGGAGAATAGGCACAAGTAATTTGACTAACAATTCCTTCTCTGAGAAATAACTCCTTCATCTTTCCAGCAATTAATTCCAAAGCATTGTCTGACCTCACACAAAGAACAGTAGTGTGAAACTGATTTTTAACATATTGAAGAAAATTTTCAAACACATAAGATACATCAGATTTGTGTTTCAAAAGATGTATCCAGGTAAATCGACTAAAATCATCAACAATAGTAAGGAACTGATTACAACCAGATTGGGTTTTGACCTTATAAGGTCCCCAAATGTCAATGTGAAGTAGCTGAAAAATAGCTCTAGACTTGATACTACTGGAAGAAAAAGAGTTTCTAGTTTTCTTTGCTAAAGGACAAACATTACAAATCTGAGATAAATTCTTGTTTTTACATGAAGGTAAAACAAGTTGCATCTGTGAAAAAGGTAAATGCCCCAATCTGACATGCCAAAGAGTAGCATCATGAGTTGATATAGTTTCAAAAGAAGATGAAACAGAACTGAGACAAGCTTGAAGCTTCAGTTTAGACTCCACTTTGTCCAAACTGTATAGACCATTGTGGAGTTTACCAAGAGGAATCAGAGGACCTTTCTGAGAATGGTCCTGGAGCATACAAGATGCAGAATCAAATATCAAATGACAATTAAGATCAAGACACAACTTGTGTGTAGATATGAGTTTGAAACGAAAATCAGGGACTAAAAGAACATTTTTTAGCATAATAGTGTCTGTGAGTTGAACATTGCCAATATGTGTCACTTTGATTTGACTGCCATCAGGTATTGTAATACTATCATCAGAAACAATCTTGTAAGAACAGAAATCATTCATATCATTGGTAATGTGATCTGTTGCCCCACTATCAAGTATCCAGTTTGCCTTAGTGCAAGAAAGTAAACAGAGTTTACCTGTGAGTAAAGCTGTGTGGGAATTTTGATCAACACTTGTTGTATTGTCAGAAATATGTTGCTTGTTTAGAAGCTCCATTAGTTGAGTATACTGTTCCTGAGAAATATTGCTAGAAGTCAAGGAACCATCATTGCAAGAATCATTCTGCAAGGAATCATCTGTAAACCCCTGTGTTGGTCCTTGTGAAAAAGCTGCAACCCTGTCCTTGGGTTTGAAATTCTCTGGGAATCCATGGATTTTGAAGCACCTATCAATGCTGTGACCAGGTACCTTACAATGTGTACAGTAATAATTCGAACCCGGTCTTGCAGGTCTAGTTCCAAACTTTCGAGGGCCTGCAAACTTTGTCTGTGATCCACCTGATTGACCCTTATTGTTGAAATTTGCCATTTTCTTCCTATCTGCCATGAATGCCATGGCATCAGTTGTAGCAGTAGCCTTGAGAAATTTCTTTATGTCTCTCCTCCTGAGCAAACAAACGATATGCAGAAGAAACATTAGGCAAGGGATGCATCATCAGTACATTTGCTCTCACAGCAGCAAAGTTATCATTCAGTTTCATCATAAACTGAAGCAGTTTTTGATCTTGTTGTCTATTCTGAATCTTCTTATTCACATCACAGGTACATTTTCCACAAGTACAACTAGGCAATGGATTAGCATCATTAACTCCATCCCAAATTGTCTTGATTGCAGTAAAGAATTCAGAAACAGTTTGTGAACCCTGTGTAATCTCAGCCAATTTCTGTTCCAAAGAATACACCTGAGTTGTGGATGCATAACCATATCTCTCCTCTAAATCAGACCAAATTTCCCTAGCTGTAGGCAAAAACAGTACACTTCGAGCAATATTCTCATCAAGATTGAAGATAATCCAGGAAATCACAAGATCATTACAACGAGACCAAAGCTTATATTCAGGTGTAGCTGCATCAGGAACAGTAACAGAACCATCGACAAAACCGATTTTATTCTTAGCAGAAAGAATCAGAGTCATAGATCGCTTCCAATTATTGAAACCATGACCATCAAACTTGACAGAAACAAGTTGATTTGACGATGCATCAGAAGGATGTATATAGTAGATACTAGATTGATCATGATTAGTAGAATTAGATGACGTACTCATCGTAGATTTCAACAAATTTCAACAAATCTCTCAGAGTAATTTTGTCAAACAGCTCGTGATCAACAAGAAATCAAGAATATTTCAGATAATCAAGATTATTTCAGATGAAAGGATCGTCAAGAAAATTCGGTAATGAATCAGAAAAGAATCAGAGATGCAATTGACTATTTAAATCAATGCAATCAGAACAACTTTTAGTATCCAGAAAGATAACAAACAACGAAGATAAACGAAGATACTCGTTATCACAATCAACTCAAGATCAGTAATTCACAGATGAAAGAAACAAGATCAAAATGAGGAACGTATTACCGATATGACGAATTCATACTCGCAAGAACAACCGGAAAAGACGATAACAGTGATCGGAAAAACAACACGGAAAGAGGAACGAATTCCAAGCTCTGATACCATGAAAGTTTCTGAAAATATGCAGCTCAATTTCTATTGATCATCATCAAGTCTATACAATACTATTGACTAAAGAATATATATACAGAGATGTCTACAAGGAAAGGAAATGAAGAGTGAAAACTCTAACTAACTTTTGGCGGGAAGTAACTAACATTTGAGTTACTTCTATTTCCTAATAATTTAGCATTGACTAAAGTTTGACTTGACTTAATATCACTAATACCTTACCATTTGTGTCAACTTGCACAACCGCTGCTAAAGTCATCATCACGCACCGGAAACATTGTGTTCATATCCTCAGTTGCTGGAGTTGTAGCTTTGCCTCTGATTTCAATCTATTCATCTTCAAAAGGTGTGTTACCCAGAATTCACATTACTTAGGGTATAAAATAAGTAGTTCTAAACTCAATTTTTTCGAAAACTAAAATGGATGAAAATATGCAGGAGCAATCAACCAACTGACAAAGAATTTGGCTTGCGAGTGGGCGAAGGATAATATTCGTGTTAACTGTGTTGCACCTTGGGTTATCAGAACTGAATTGTTTCAGAGATGTGAAGTAAGGATTCTACTTCGTATTGCATTACTTGCCATTTGTCATATTGTTAAGATAATCATATTGTTAAGATAAATATATGATCTACCAGTCAACTCCCAACACCTTGAGGTTTTAGAAAAACCGGTAACTTAACACATATACTCCCTAGCTCCGTTCCTAAATAACTATGGTTTCAATTTTAGACACTCAGGTTGAGATGAAAAAAAATAAAGGCACAAGCAATTATGAACATGGAAAATGTATGTATTTGTTTTTTAACAATAGTAGTGTTATTCTTCACGGGCATGTCTTTTTTGTATGAATATTGTAGGATGAGAATCCAGAATTTCGGGAGAATTTTAAGGCATGTCTTTCTCGGACTCCGCTTGGGCGGACGGGAGAAGAAACTGAAGTTTCAGCACTAGTAGCATTTCTCTGCTTACCTGCAGCATCATATATCACCGGTCAGATTATTTGTGTTGATGGAGGCCATACAATATGTTGCATTTACAAGTACCAATGATTATACATCAGCTAGCATATACCTACAATAAGGATACTAAAACTAAAACTGCCCCCCCGCCCCCCCCCCCCCCCCCCCTCGGCGAACCGCAAACTGCATGTAGTAGGAGTTCATGGAGAAGGGTTCATTACTTATTCGAGTAAAATATTTCTCTTTTTGCTTAAACTTTACAGGGAAATACTATCCAGAATGGCATACTAAGTGACTAATAACTCAATGAATAGGACTCAGATTTATAAATACCTAATGACTTGAGTAGTCTGGAGGGAATGACAAACGAAGTTTAGCAATGATTATCTAAAAACTAAGGCAAAATTTAGGTGTTCAATTTGCATAAAGGAAAATCTAGACGGTAATAGTACATGAGCAGAAACACCATCATATAAATACAAATGTAAACAGGAATGTTTAACCCCAGCAGAATTTTCATACTATATAATTGGAAAACACTTACCAACATAGTAATTTATCTTCTGCCACTAGTATAAGTTTTAAAATATCGCTTATTCTTCTTTCGTGTGAAGCTAAATAAATTATGTCGTTCAGATAATTACATGAAATCAAAGAATTAACCAGAAGAAATATATAAAAGCATCCTTTCAGTAAGAATCGCTATACTTTACCCACAAAAATGCAACAGGAAACATCAGACTGCAAGAACATGAGATACTTGAATATCAGTTTTGGCGTTTTGCAAGGAATCACTGGGACGCTCGTTTGCAAAGCTATAAAGAAGCTATGAAGAAAGACGAAGCAGCATATATTTGACGAGGATGAAACACAAAGTATGATGAGTAACAGCATAAACTATAGTCATCAAGAAACAAGTCAATTTAATTAAATATATACATAACAAAGAGGCAAAAATTCTTAAGGAGAATAGGACACACAGTATATACCGTGGGATGGTAAACTGATCATGATTCATAGTGATGCTAATATCCAAAACATTACATGTGAAGATACGGCAATAAGTAACCAAGTAGTGAAAGCCAGAGCAATGGAAAGGTCAAATCTAGCACAGGGGATATTCGACTGAGGATTGCAAAAATCAAAGTCTTTCGCATACAAAACTGCAACCCCTGCTGATGAGCATGCAGCAGCAAGTGATAAAGTAGCAGTCACCTGCATTTTATAATTAATATGATTACATGTGTTAAATGCTAATTTAAGTCTGAAAGCTTGAAAGTACATTGTGCAACTTGGATGTACTAAAGACGAAGTAGGCAAGAGATGAGAGGACATCCTAAAGTTAATGAAAAAAATCACGAAACATACACATTTTGAGATTATAGGGAAGTACAAGGAATTTGAAGGGACTAGATAAATACCCAATCACCGACAACAAAAAGGCTGATTAGGACTGGATTTTGAAGGTCTTTCTTTATCTTTAAAGCATAAACATCAAGGCACGCGAGTCCAAAGCTCCATAAGACTTGAAGCCCCATCGATGCAATCAAATAACTGTTTCAAAACAGATTCCGTCAGTAAGAATAGCAAACAGCTTGATGATTGCAGAATCATATCTATGATGCCAATAAACAAAAACATTGAGAATGTTGGAAGAAGATAAAAAGAGCAGTTGGACAAAAAACAGCAGGCCACAAAAAGCTGGTGGATGGGAATGGGAGCACGGATGCAAAAGAACCAGTAACGATGCTAGTTAGGGTACAATACTCTTTTTAATTTCCTGAACTGTAACTCTGACTCTCTTCCCATAGACCTAAAAGACGACCTGTTGGCAGACTCCAGATTTGCATTTTCCTTGCACTTCTATGATGGAATAAAACAATAGGCCACCGACATCTACAAGAAAAAAATATTTAGGGGCCTTATGCTGTACTGTAGTGTAGACCAGATAATTGTCCCAGAGAAGATTCTTGTTCATAAGCTTGTGGCTAGAAACAACTAAACAAGTACTCATCCCTTCTTTGATATTCGTGTAAATATCATTTTTGGCTTCTAAAGTTCAGCAAAGGCACGGGGCTTTACGTTTTACGACACTCCTAAACCATAAAAAATTTATTATAATTCTAAATATGTCATGGATACTCCACCATTTTAGACACAAAACTTCTAAAATCTAAATAAAGTAAGCGATGTTCCATTTTTTCTTCTATAATTATAAAGCTAGTATGCATGTTGTACTTATTAGATTGTTATAAATATCAGTATTGACACTAAGGTAAAGGAACAACATTCCTACAATACATCACTTTCTATTTAAATGAATTAAGAACCAGTTCTCATAGTTTTATGCTTTGTTTGGATAGACATTCAATTGGCAAGCAGTGTACAAGATCAAAGAACATATCTTCAAGCTAATCCATGACCTACGTCATCAGGATACACCTTCTACTAGAAGATACCAGGCTTTTTATGTGAAAAAATTGACAAACACCTCGTGAATAGATAAATAATATCAAAGACCATCCTTCACCAGCAACCTCATATAAGTAATATCAACAAGATATTATTACAAATAAAATTGAATCACCCCACTTGAGCAATGAAATATTTATGATTCACAGCAGTGTTGCACGGATCGCGGGTCGATCCGGCACGTGGTACGAGTTCGGGTACGTGGAACTTTAGTTTGCATGAATCGGGTACGTTGAGTTGTGAATCGGGTTCGCGGGTCGATATAAGGATCCTTTTTTTTGTATAATTCGATTAACTTTTAAACTAGTAATAAAAAGGACCAGATTTTTTTTAAAAAAACAATGATATTATATTGTCATCTATCATTTTTAATCAGTCATTGACTACCCATCTTAAATTTTAAAACATATACAAATTACATTTATATTTTTTGCTTCTTTTGAACTGAACCATATTTTACAAATAAAAAAGATAATTTCTGAAATAAAAAAACAAATACGAAATTTAATTTTTAGGTTACTAATTATAAATCAAGAAATTAAAAAGTTACCAATAAAGCTTACATGTAATATTAAATAAAATAATCATATCATAATATAGAGTATAACTAATTTAAATAATGAAAATAGATAACTCGTTAGGCTATAATCAAACCAACACAAAAATAATAATATTGTATAAGACAGCTGGAGGTCATTCACTCATTCTCATCCTCTTTGACTTCAAAGCAACGGGTCGTCTTCTTCTTTTCTGTAGAAATAGATATAGATACATGTATATATATGTAAGGCAGCATATCCTCATCGATCCCGTCTTTTCTTCGTTTTAGAATTTTTATTGATACAACCCATCATCCTTTTTCTTCCTTTTCGTCTCTTTACAGTCGTGAGGGAGGTTCGCCGGAGATGGCGAACTGGTGCGTGAACCGTGGTGATCTGGGTCGAAGTCGACCCGTGTTCCGGTACGAACGAACCAGTTCACGGATCCATGGGTCGACCCGCGAACCGTGCATCACTGATTCACAGTGCACATACTTGTGCAGTAACCAAAAAGAACATTAAAAAAAAACACTTGAACTCAACTTTCATGAAAGGCCAGATTGTTGGCCTTCATCAAATTAGCTAACCAAAACAATCTAAAAGGCAGTAGTTTCAAACTTATCAACAAAAAGACACTTAGACACCAATTACCATCAACAAGAAGTACTCAAGTTGGTCTACTCTTGTGAATTACTAATATTTAGATCACCCGATTATCTAATTACAGAAAAAATTGTGTAAATCCTATACGAAATACTTCAATTTAGTTTATCACTAGATTATCCAAAAACTGTTACCAAACTCTAATGCATTCAACCACAACCCCGAAAACCATCCAATATATTAGTACCAAATCAAGGTACCATCTTGTATTCATATCAAAACATGACATAAAAGTAAAAAAACAGTAAAAAAACTGAAACCAATCAAAGATTAAAACCCAAATACAGAAAATGTACCAGAAAGCAGTGTAGCCAGAGAAGCCTCTAGCAGAAACCATAACTCCAATAGAAGCAGCAGCACACAAAAACTGACCACTCCTCAAAATCAGCCCACTAACATTTCCAGGGCTCCCAATCAACTTCTTCATTTCTTATCCTCTAAAAACAAAAACAAAAAACAAAAATCCTAATACATAAACATAATCAAGATTTTACTCATCCCGAAAAGCTCAAATCAATACATACATCTCTATATGCATATTCCACAAAACCCCAAAAGATGGGTTCTTGAAAAAGTGGGATCTGGGTGGTTTTTGAGTGAGATTAGATTAAACAATATGACCCTTTTCCAAGAAATCTATTTGGGTTAATGAGAAAAGGGTTTTGGTCCCTGACAATCGATTGTCAGGGACCCCCTGGATGACATGTGGTTTCCCAGCCGTTGGATTCTTGATCCAACGGCTGGGATCCCATAAAAAAAATTTTTATGATCCGCGGAAATTTTCCGCGGAACGTAAAAAGGCCTATCCGCGGAAAATTTCCGCGGAACGTAAAAAACCCTATCCGCGCCGCGGATCATAAAAATATTTTTATGAAATCCCAGCCGTTGGATCCTTGATCCAACGGCTGGGAAACAGATTGTTAAATAAGGGGTCCCTGACAAATGATTGTCAGGGACCGGGACCCTAATGAAAAACCCAAAAAGATGAGTTTTTGATGATTTTTAATTTGACTGCATTTTTTAGCTTTGGACTTTTTCCGACAAAAGGTTGGAGATTATCCTACGTGGATGTAACATTTATTAAACAGAATCAGTGTTTGTGTACGTATGAATTATGATGTGGGTTTAGTAGAGTTTATTTAAGCCGTTAAAACGGTGTTAATCTTTGGCTTTAGAGCATCTTCAGAATTATAGAGAATTTGTAAACTTTTGTCCATTCTAACGGGACAAAATTCTTAAGTAAAAATTTAGACAATCACAATAGATTAACTATATTTGTCGAACCATTAACAACATGTAGAAAAATTTCACATCATCGATTACTATATTGAAATAATATATTCTATTTTTAACAAATTGAAATAATATTAACATACCATTTTTAAAATATAGTCAACAAATAACTCATTGGAGTAAAACACGTTACAGGTTGAACAAATTTTACATAATTAATATTTAGCCAATCATTTTAAAGAATACCGTTGGAGATGCTTTAAGTGAGTATTGATAGGTGTTGGATTAGGTACGTATGAATGAATATGATATTTTCGTCTTCTTTTCGTGACATATAATTGTTCAATTAACACGTGAAGTCCCGGTAATTTAGGAATTTATCATTACATACAAGTTCGAATCGATTGAGAGGCACGAAAAATTATTAAAACGATGAAAAAAAAAGTACTAATATTCGTTGTGGATGGACATAAATACGGTATGATGAGGACTAAAACTTGTGCTCGATGAATTTGTTTACTTTTTTTTGGTTGTTTATTTTCTTTTTCTTTTTTGAGGACTTATTTCTTGTCGTACTGGATTCGACTCTCGCTTATCTCGAGCCTAATTATTTAAAATAAATAAATTTATTAAAAAAATTAAAGTAAGTGTAATTTTGAAATTTTTGATTAAATAAATGGAAGATATTATTGAATGAATTTCAATTCAAGAAAGACCTTCATGTTGAGAAGCATATTTTTGCCAGCATCTTCAATATTTTGAGTACGTATAGTAATTGAAAACATAAAAGAATCAATTCATACCACATAACGAAAGAAATCAAAAGAATGGTCAACCTGTATTTTGGTATAAATCTAGTTATGTTACTCAACTAAACTTGAACAAGCAATATCCATCCAATTTTGATTTTTCTCAGCTGGGAAAAGTTGCAAGAAATGTGAAAGAAAGATCAAAGTCTTGTACGTGACTGCAAGGTAGGCCTGTCAATACATCGGGTTTGGATTCGATCAGTCTGAATCCATATTCATGTCCATTTATTTTTTGGATCGGATCGGATTAAATGTCGAACTGTTCCGTTAAAATCACGGGTAATCGGATCGGATATCCAATATAAAAATCTATTAAAATCTAAAATGATAAAACAAATGATTTTAAGATATATGAGTACACACTAACATCCAAAGCGTAGAACATTGAAAATCAAAAATAAATATCTATCGGTCCTGAAACTAATCTACTAGATAAAACTAGAATAATCAAGATATGAATTTTAAGTATAAAAATAATTCAAATTAAAATATAAATCCAATTTTAGATGCAATACAATGACAACGTATTAATCATAATACTTTCTTCAAGTATAAAATTTTCTTCAAGTAAAATTTTACGAAAGAATTTTGGATCTTATGTGATTAGAAAATCATACATTATTATATGCTGATCTTCCTCTCTTCAGCTTACCTACAGCCGACATGCATCTTCTTTTGCATGTTTCTTTTGGGTGTGTATCGGAGTGGTTTTCCATCATCAATTAATCGAATCATTGTTTCTGCAGATTAAAGACGACCCGTAAATTGCACAGGCTATGCAACTTTTACTTGGTTATGTGGCGACTATTGCGCAGAAGATAGTTGTGATAATTGTGACGAGGGAATTCCTGCTGGTTAACATAGATGATAAGAAGATTAACAGAATGAGATCTTGATACTATTTGTGTTTTGCATTTAGACCAGAATCGATTTAGGACGTGTTATGTTTAAATTTTAAAACTTCATTAATCTTCGATTTTGTTCAAGCGGGTTTTCAATCTAGGATAAGCTCGTATACCCGAAATCAAATTTAAATCCACACTCTTTCGAAATTAAAAAATTAAATTCAAAATATCCGAAGTGGTAAAGTTAATTGGACCAGAATAGTTTGTCATTTGTCATTGGAAATCAATGAAATAGTTTGCGGAGATGGTGGGTTGTTACTTCTTGACCATCCCAAGTCCTAAAGCAGCCACTTAGTAGATGCAAAATGTTAAACGAAATTCAGCCTGTGTTCCATAAAAAAGAATATATTGTGTTCTTATTGTTATAAAAGTCTTTGAAGGATTTGTTCCGTATTGGTTACACAAAATCAAATTTTAGCGAGGTTAGGATTTATATATTTAACATTTTTTTTCTCATGTTAATCGATTAAGAGTTTAAATAAGAAGACGAATTCATTTAGTTTCGTGAATGTGAATTATTTTAATATGGAAAAAAGAGATTAAATCTTGTTATAAATCAAATGGATTACGAAAAGACCGATACAAGATGCTTAACTTAATTTATATGCTAATAGATTAATAATAATTTCTACAATGTTTTGCTAAGATAATATTTTATATGCTAATTTAATTTTATATAATTTAATTTTATATGCTAATAGATTAATAATAATTAATATAATATTCAAAATAATATTTTTCTGCTATGTGATTATATTTTTTCAATAGTTACATTATTTACACGCCCAAGAGTATTATTTGATTTGTCTTATCTGATCAAGATTAATAATTATGAGTTGTATTAAAATTTAAAGAAAAATCTAACCAGATGGATCCCCTTTGATCTAGATTTCTTACTATTGTTGCAAAACTACATGTTTGTTCATATATTATTATGTTATTAATATTCATAAAATACTAGCTTAGAGTCCGTGCACAGGTTACTTTTAAATGTTTTACTATTTCAATGACTTTAAATAATAGATGTTTTTTTATCCTTTTAAATATTTTATAATATAATATAACTATATGTGGTTAATGAAATTTTAAATTTATTTATATTTTTATAAATAATATTATAAATGTTAATTTTAATATGCTATTGTTGGGAATCAAACCTTAAATTTTTACATAAACAATTTTTATTATTGCATCTGACGGTTCTTATATATTCGAGTTGAAAGATCTAATAGTTATGATTTAATAGTTATGATTAAAAGGGATAACCAAACAACCAAAATAGTGGAAATCAAATTACAAATTCTACCCTGTTTTACTTATTATAGTTTAGTATAGAAATATATAATAAGATATACTCCCTCCGTCCCTCTCATTTCTTTACAGTTTTTTTTCACTGATTTGCACGTATTTAAAGGGGTACATAAAGTATATTTTCATAATTCATTTTTAAAACTTTCTTTTTTTTGGATAAAAATTTAAAATTTGGTTATTTTTTTCTAAGTCTTTCAAATTTAAAAATTTTATATTTTTTTTCAATGAAATATTAAAATTTATCTGATAAAAATCAAATTAAATATAATTTAAGAAAATTTGTTTAAAAATATTATTTATATAATTATATATATTAAAAAAAACCGTGTAAGCTAGTTAATTAGCCTGTTTGGCTTAACTTTTATTAATGATTTATGGACTTATTTTCGGGTAAAAATTTTATATTTTGATAAAAAAATTTTAAACAAGTATTTAATGTATGTTTGAAATTTAATAAATTACAAAAATAAGTTGGAAAATAAGTTGAAAAGTTAGGAATCTTAACTTTCAACTTAAAATAAGTTGACTTATTCTGAAAAATAAGTTCCCCCAAACACCCCCAATATAAATTCAACTGGTGTGTTACAAACATACGAACACATATTTCTGACTGTGTTGCGAGGAGGTAGTTTTCGGTACGTTTTGAAGAGGTATATTTTCATTACCCAATCAAGTTTCATTGTCTTGTTTTAGGATGGTTAGCAGTTGGCATAGCACTCAGCAGGAAAGCATGAAAGTCATGATATACTATTCCTTTGAAGAGTTGTTCAGGGCTATTTATGCACGTATAATTATGTGATACTATTTCAGTTAGGAATATTTTTATGTTTGTAAATATTAAATTTTATTTTATTATTAATGAGATCGAATCTTAAATTTTGGTTAATATATTTAAAATTATAAATATTATATTTAAATATGCTTTTAATCTAGTATTTGTTTAATCTAGTATATTTAGAGTTATAAATATTAAATTTAAATTAAAATATGTTGTTACCGAGAGTCGAACTCTTGACCTATGGTAGTACTCTTGTATTATCCTTCTTACTCTTATTATATAATAGGATATAATTTGATAAATAAATTTTGGGAACTAATTTTCTGTTGCCATTTTTTATTCATTTTTGCAGGGGCGATTGGACTTTGGATGGGATAGAGTATGCTACAAAGGCAGATGTGATGCATAAAGATCTTTTTTTTTTTTGCCAGGAAAGAAAAATTTCATTAATACTTCAAATCCTCCAACATTACATGAGAAAACTTTGGATGAACATTTCCTCTATTCCAGATACGCATACGCTCAGCTAATGAACTAGAGTTTCTCGCTATGCAGTAAGCAACCCTGTTCGCAGAACGTTTAACAAAATTTAACGTAACATTACGTTGTTTTAAAGATAACAAAAGATCCTTGCACTCGTTTACTACTCTACCCAAATACGACAAATTGGTAGATGAACATCTAATTGCTTGTACCAGTGCAAGACAGTCTATTTCTATCACCACCTCTGAACACTCTTTCTTCTTAACCCAGTTGAGGGCTTCGTGAACACCAAACGCTTCTGCCATAACTGGATCCAAGTTTCCTTGTTTACACCTTGAAGACACCTCAATCAGTTCTCCTAAATGATCCCGAACGATCATCGAATAACTATAAGAATTAGACTCCTCAAAAAGAGCAGCATCCGTGTTCCCAATGCTCTTTGCCATCCGATTGGGTCATGAACCCAAGAAAATTGTCAAATGACTTATCCTGAGCGTTCTTCCATTGATTAAGACAAATTTTACTGATGTTACCACTTCTGAAGCTTCCATACTGTTAGGTCCCGAAGGAGGGCTATTTTAAGCTAGAAGGGGGGTTGAATAGCTTAATATCCAATTTAAAAATTATTATGGCATTTTAAAAATATTTTTACCCTTTTTAAATATTTTTACCAAGTCGTTATGCAATTTATAAGTGCGGAAATAAAGACAAGGAAAGTAAATACCACACAGGAGATTTTATCCTGGTTCGCGATGGCGCAACCTCTAATAGATTCGCTCACCCCTACATCCAGTTTCCGAGCTCCTCTCCGGACTCGAGTTTTCCCTTAAAAATAATCTCGCTCCTTTAGTAGGCGAAGAAGCCTTTACAAATATTGGTCTTGGTACTTGTGTCTCCCTGACACTACCTCACAATAAATATAAAAATATTACAAGACTTGTCTTGGAACGTAACTCCCCGTTACTCCCTCAAAGTCATTTTACCCCTACACAACTTATCTTAGACAGCAACTCCCCGTTACTTCTTCAAAGTTGATGTAGAACCCTTGGTGTAGTCTTTGAATCCTTAGCTTTTGCCGATCTTGGGTCTTAGATGAAAGGTCTTAGGTATTTCCTCTTCTTCACGGTGCAAAGGCCACTAACTCCCCGCTAGTGCCTAGGACTTGGGTCTTAGAACGAGAATCACCTCACTGCAAAACTTATAAAACAATATCTACGAGACAAAATGGTTAAGATGAAAAGATTTGGACTAGTATATTTCGTTACTAGGCCGAGAGTGACTATAATATTCTTGCATGAATATTAGTGTATTCTTGTATTCGATATGTCTTGTAAATCGAGGAATACGTTTAAATACAATACTCCATAAAATGATATTTAAGTATGTCTCGGAGTTTGTAAATATTGATTACGTCCTTTAAACTCGTAGGCTTATAAGGGTTGTAATCGTATACTTTTATTCGACTTTTGTAAATGTCGATGTATACTTAAAATTACTTCGTTATTGAAAATATATCTATTTTCGAAGTAATGTATATATATATATCAAATCCTTCTTTTAGCTCTTGTAGCTTAAAGATGTTTGATAAACAACTTTTCGTTAGATATCGTCTTATTTTGGACTATATATATTTAAACGAGAGTGTTATAATGTAACTTTAACGTTTTGCACCTTAATAAGATTTGGCCAATTAAAACACCACACACAATTATAACTCACACGACATAAAAGTAGCTCGTTATCTATAGGATAAACGAGGGCCACTATTATGCGTTAAATTAGTGCGGAAAATATATAAACGGCTTTCGCCACGCTATTATGCGTTAAGATATATAACAGTTATATCACAAGTTTATATATAGTAGAAGCTTAACAACTTATTTCTCTCGGAACACTAAGGTGATAGAGAGGAAATAAACCGAGCTTTATCACAGTTTATAACAGTTATATCACAGTTATATCACACCCACAATTATAACGAACACGACAGAAAAGTAGCTCGTTTATCTATAGGATAACCGAGGGCCGCTATTACGCATTAAAATAGTATGGAAAATATATAAAAGGCTTTCGCCACGCTATTACGCGTTAAGATATATCACAGTTATATCACAAGTATATATATAATAGAAGCTTAATAACTTATTTTCCTCGGAACACTAAGGTGATAGAGAGGAAACAAATCACGCTTTAGCACAGTTATACATATATATGGCCAAAGTGAGTGCGTTAAAGTATTACAATATGGTCGGTTAAGACTCGAATATGAAGCTAAAATATTACCACTTTTGAAGACGATCGGAAAGTTCGCCGGAAAAGTTCGCCGAAAAAAGTCGTAGGAGGTTCGGCCGGATTTGGCTTGGTGGCCGAACTTAGGGCAGCCCTTGGGTGGCCGGAAGGAAGTGGTAGGAGAGCTTGCTTGATGGGAGAGAGCTTGGTTGGGTGGAACTAAGCTTTATGAACAAAAATCCTGAATATATTGTAAGTATATATGAGGAGGAGAAGGTTTTTGAGAAGAAGTATGTATAGAAAGTGTTTGTATAGATGAAGAGAGGTTATACTTCTAAAATCCCAGCAATTGTTTGGCTCTTTAGCTTGTGGAAAATGGGTGTGGGGAGGGGTTTATTTATAGGAGCAGTTGGGTGAAAGGAAGGGTGAGGATTGAAGGAAAAAGGAGTGGTTGAGATTGAAAGCACTTGGATTGGCATGAGTTTCACTTGGATTGCCAACATGGAAAGTGGTTTGTGCTTTCTTGCAAGTGGATGGACTAAAGATCCCAGCAACTATTTGAGCTTTAATATATTATATTAAGCTCGTACCAATTGATAATTAAATACGTAACACGTATCGTTAATTAAATAATCGATAATTCCATAAATATCCTATAAATAAAACAAAAAATATGGAGCACTTAGGAATAATATAAAATGAGGATCTGGAGAGTTTGGTCAACTTTTGGTCAAAGGTTGACTTGGTCAAATGTGAGACCCACTACCTCGATTTTCGTGTCCGGACAAAAATTCTCAGAAAATTACGAAAATTTTACCATGCATAGAAAATAACATTTAAGTTATCCATCTCAAGTTTCAAGTCATTCTAGCAAGTGGAAGTGTTTTATTTGGATTTAATACGATTAAATCAGGTTTCGGTTTCGAATAAAATACAATTGGTCTTTTCGTGAAATAGATAAATCTTTTGACCAATGTTTTGACTTGAATAAGTACTTAGAATATATTTCCTAATATATAAAATATTTTGAGAGTGTAGGAAATATTTTTGAGCGATTTAAAGTATTTTTCTCCGAGATAATATATATTGACGAATCGTGAGAAAATTTCCTTTAAAAATTTCTGGCACGAGATAAAATTAAGTATAAATATTCTACCACTGAATATTAATATACTTGATGATAAAAGTCTTTTATAGGATATGAAAACATTTTGAGTGTGAAGACAGAATATTTTTTGAATAAAGCAGGTCGTTTTTAAATATAGCACGAGTTCTCTAAAGAATATTAAACCTCGAATATTCTTTATTTGAGCTTGTTGCCTTATCAATGTTGCAACGGAGATCTTAAATATATCAAGTCTTGATATTTCTTTTTCGATCTTATTACCTAGATGTAGAGATATATTCCATAAAAATATATTTTGAGTTTTTCGATATAATGGAATATCTCTTTATATTTATATTTAAAATATAAATAGGAAGATGAATTTTGCTAGAATTGACCATTTGACTTTTGACTGAATCAATTAAATAAATGACCTAGTGGAGAGGATTCTACGTGTAATTAAATTTTATGTTTAATCGTACAAATACCAAAATAAATAATATATCGAAGATATCCTTTCACATACTCTTTTGGTTCCATATGATGTCGTTCCAATTTTTCCACTAAGACCACATGATCATGACTATCCTCTCGACCTCCTCACTTTTATGCTGCTGGATAATGATAGACATCCACTATATGAAATCATTGTGCGAGTTGACTCCTGTCAAGAGACCTGAAAGATCCCAGCATACCCTTGCAAATGGACATGTCACCAAGCTATGCATTAACGTCTCTTGCTCAAAATTACAAACTGGGCATAACGAACTAGCAGCCACCCTTCTATATTGTAACTGTTCTTTCGTAGGCAGGCATTCTGATAGGGCCCTCCAAATAAAAACTTTAACTTTCTGTGGAATTTTCAGATTCCAAATCTTTCGCCAAAAACCTGAATTGCTACTCGAATTGTGATTTTTTTCTTGACCTTGTAACACAGCATATGCACTCTTCACAGAATATAACCCCATATTTTCTTTATTCCAATACCAAGAATTAGCCTCTGATCGACCTATAGGAATTGATAAAATCAGATTGACATCCCTAAGCTCAAAAATATCCTTGATCAAATCAACGTCCCATTCATTTTGACCCGTAATTGATAAGTGGATTTTTATCCACTTGGATCGTTCCATTTTGGCTTGAATTGATCGCGTAATCCTCAAGTTATTGTGTGGTTTAATGTGCTTTGTGGAGATTGTGCAGGATACATGATTTGCAGGTTATTGTGGTGTTTATGAGGCCTAAGGAACAAAGGTGGGAAGTTGTAGAAATGGCGCGTGAAGAAATTAGTCTAGGGAAGAAAACCTGCAGGAACAGTATCTGTATAGCGCGACCGCGCCATAATTTAAACTAGGAGCCGCGCGACCGCGCCAGACAAAATAACATGAAATCCAGAATTTGGTACAGCGCAACCGCGCCAGTTTTTGTACTGTGTGGAGCGCGACCGCGCCACTTACTTCCTGAGCCGCCAGAACTTTATCAACTTCGAAAATAAATTGGATTTGTTACCGTTTTCTTCTCCTATTCAACATGGAAACATTATTGGACGGTGGGAATGATCTAGAATCATTATATGACAAGGGAAATTGTAATTTTTATCATATTCTAAGATGGAAACTTGTCAAATTCAATTCCTACTTAAGAACGGCAATTGTTTGGAGAAGAGGCAACCGTGAGCTATAAATACACATCCTTGGGGGCTTAAATCAGTACATCCAACACCACCACATCATCAGAAAACGTTCAGATACATACCACACGGAGTTGAAGACTTGGAGACGGATTCGAGAGCACGAAGAAGCAACGAAGACCACTTTTATTCATCTTTTGTATTAGGCGTTAGCTTTGGATGCTTTTACGGATTTGTTTTCTAAACCTTGTTACTCTATCATCTTATTATCTATTCATCTTTGATTCTATGTTCTATACCATGTTTTCATCATACCCCATGATGACGAACGGTTCGATTATGAGCTAATAACCGTCATGGGGTCCTAACGGATTTACTTATGGAATTTAGTTATTGATTGCCTAATTGATATGTGTGTGGTGAATTATCGATATCCTTGTATGGTTGTGCTTAATTAAATTAGATGCGTCGCGAACATCTATTTTGTTAATCTTTAGTGAAGCGACAGTGGATCTTTAGATTTAGAACTTGCCATGCTAGCATAAGTTTGTGAATGATATTCATGATTTGTGGTGTGATTTTAACCATCTCATACTACCTTGTGTAATCTATGTGGATAGCTTGCTCTTCAACCATTATGTTTTCAAATTCTATAAACATATAGGGTCTAAGCATAATTGGTGCCTACATGATTTCTATCTCTTTTGTGGATATTGTGTAGATTGGTGTGCGTGTACTGAAAGGTAGCGTATACTTATTTCGTGTTGTCCGATTAGGTATCGTAACCACCACATATGTTAACTAAGGGCATGATCTCTAAAGGAAGTTTGTAATGAAGTTAGGATCCCATGTGTTCCATATCATTAGTAATTCAATTTCAATCTTCATTAGTTAATTCTCATAGTTAATTTAATCTAGTTGCTATTTAATTCTTTGTAGTTGATTAGATAAACAACAACCAACTTTGTCAATTGTCTTAGCAGTGAATAAAAATCATACATTGTTGCTTATGTGCATAAACTGAATTACAATCTCTGTGGGAACGAACTTGACTTATTCATATATTACTTGTGACCACGTGCGCTTGCGTGATTTAGTGCAAACAAGTTTTTGGCGCCGCTGCCGGGAATTTGTTATAGTTTATGTGCTTGACATTAGTGGTCGTTGGAGTTCACTGACTCGGATGGGTTACTAATTGTTCTTGTTTAGTTCTTTGGTTTTAGGTACTTGAGCGTGTATGCGAACGCGCTCTCGAGCTCTGAAGGACAAGCTGGAAAATAAAGAAGAAGAAGAAAAGGAATTTGAAGTGCCCGAACTTGAAGTGGAGATGGGAGACCCAGTTAAAGCTCTGAAGGATTACTCTCAGCCAAAGATCAATGACATTACATCGAGCATTGTCAGGCCAGCTATTACAGCTAATACTTTTGAGATCAAGCCTAGCACAATTCAGATGGTGCAGAACTCAGTCCAGTTTGGGGGTGCTCCGACTGAAGATCCCAACATGCACATCCGGAATTTCATCGAGCTCTGTGATACTTTCAGAACCAACGGGATGTCTGAGGATGCTGTGAAATTTAGACTTTTCCCGTTTTCTCTGAGGGATAAGGCTAAGAGCTGGTTACACTCTTTACCAGCCAGTTTCATCACTACATGGGAGGATCTTGCTCAGAAATTCCTCACTAAATTCTTTCCCATGGCGAAGACAGCAGCAATCAGGAATGCTATTACTCAGTTTGCACAACAGTCTGGAGAATATTTGTGCGAGGCTTGGGAGAGATACAAGGAGATGCTTAGGAAGTGTCCACATCATGGAATGCCTGATTGGATGGTCATCAATTATTTCTATAATGGCTTGGGTGCACAGTCGAGACCTATGCTTGATGCAGCATCTGGTGGAGCCTTATGGGCTAAGAGCTACGAGGAAGCTTACGAGCTAATTGAGATGATGGCTGCTAATGAATACCAGTATCCAAGTCAAAGGCCACCACAAGGCAAAGTAGCAGGAAATCTGGGAGTTGATACAGTTACAGCTCTAGCAGCCCAGCTAGAGGCACTAAATATGAAATTGGATTCTATGTCAAAGTATGGGGTGCCTCAGGTTGCGAGAGTCTGTGAGCTATGTGCCGGTGCACACGAGACGAATCAGTGTGCCATATCTAGTGAATCGTTACAATTTGTTAATAATTTCCAGAAACAGCAGCAACCAGCTCCCAATCATCCTAATTTCAGCTGGAGCAACAATCAAGGAGGCATGCAGCAGCCACAACAGCCTTATCAGCCATTCCAAGGTCAGCAGTACGGAGCTAAGCCATTCAATCTTTCAGGTTTTCAGCAACCGTATGCTCCAAGTCAACAATTTCAACCTCCTGGTTTTCAGCAGCAACAGTTTCATACTGGTTCTAGCCTTCAGTCGAATGAAAAATCTGAATTGGAAGAGTTAAGATTAATGTGCAAAAGTCAGGCAGCTACTCTCAAGAGTCAGGAAGCATCTCTCAAGACATTGGAGAGTCAGATCGAACAACTTGCAAATGCCTTATTCAATAGGCCACAAGGAACTCTTACTAGCGATACGGTGGCTAATCCAGGTAGAAGGGAAGGCAAAGAACAGGTCAATGCAATCACCTTGAGATCAGGAAAAGTTACAAGTGAGCAGAATTCAGCAGCAGAAGAAGAAGATTTTCAGGATCAGCAGGTGGAGCCTCCACGCTCCCCAGAAATTCAGATTGAAGAAAATCCTGAAAAATCAGCCGATCAGTTGGATGTCGAAGCTGAGAAGAGTAAAAATTCTGCCGAAAAGTCTACTTCGAAGCAGACTATTTATCCACCTCCTCCATATCCGAAGAGGCTCCAGAAGAAGACTACAGAGAGTAACCAGGTTTATCCTCCTCCGCCATATCCTCAACGTTTGCAGAAGCAGAAACAGAAGATGGAAAAGCAGTATTCCAAATTTCTCGAGGTGTTCAAGAAGCTACAAATCAACATACCTTTTACAGAAGCATTGGAGCAGATGCCGAGCTATGCAAAGTTCATGAAGGGTATTCTCTCAAGGAAGTTGAAGCTCGAGGACTTGGAAACAGTCACTTTGACGGAGGAGTGCAGTGCGGTTTTGTAACACAAATTGCCCCCGAAACTCAAGAATCCAGGAAGCTTTACCATACCTTGCACCATCGGAAATCTCACCATCGGCAAGTGTTTGTGTGACCTAGGAACAAGCATTAATCTCATGCCTCTATCTGTTTTTAAACAGCTTGGTCTTCCTGATCCGAAACCGACGAACATGACATTGCAGCTGACTGATCGATCGATCACATACCCTAGGGGTGTAGTGGAGGATGTCTTGGTTAAGGTTGATAAGCTCATCTTCCCAGCAGATTTTGTGATTCTTGATTTTGAAGAAGATAAGAAGATTCCCATCATCTTGGGAAGGCCATTCTTAGCTACGGGACAAACTTTGATCGATGTTCAAAAGAGAGAGCTTACAATGAGGGTGCAAAATCAAAAGGTCATCTTTAATGTGTTCAAGGCTATATAATTTCCAACAGAGGAGGAAGAGTGTTTCAGCGTGGAAACGATTGATACGGGTCAGAGGAAGGAGGTTGATCAGCTGTTGAGCGAGAAGTCGGAAATGCACATGCTTAACCATTATGCTAGTGATTCCATTGACAGTCCTTCTATTCGAGATCTCTCGAATGACAAGCTTGGAAAACTTCCATCATATTTGAAGTATGTCCTTCTGAATGATGAGTTGGTGATTTTTAGAGAGTGTGATGATAATGTGCTAAGAAGATGGATCGTTGATGACGAGGATGAAGAGTGTTCTGCTCAATCGACTGCGAAGCATAAACACCTTAGAGGTGTGAAGAAGAAAAAGAAAAAATCGGTTGGTGGAAAAGTCAAGGAGAAGTTTGATTTAGTAAAGATGTGGGTAGAACGCAAGAAGATTGTCAAACAATGGGTGAATGGTCCTTCTGCTAAGGACAAGTCAAATGCGATCTTCGAGCCACCATGAGTTGATTCAGATGTGTCCGGCTAAATGACATTAACGACAGCGCTTCGTGGGAGGCAACCCATGTGTTAGGTATGTGTTTCTACTATCCTTTATTCACTTTCAATGAGGGCATTGAAAATTTTAAGTTTGGGGGTGGATTTGAGGATAAGTAGTTGTATATGTGAGTCTTTGTATATTATATGTGAGTCATTGTTCATGTAGGATTTCATATAGCATCATATTTGTATGTGTAGTATTAGTGTCATGCATGATATTTGTCATATAGAGCATTCTGTTTGCATATTTGTATGTGAGTCCATTTTAGTTGCATTACATGCATTTTTCATGATCCCTTAGAATGAGCTTATGCCATGAGGTAGGTAGATGTTGATTTGGGTGTGAGAATGATGAACAGAGGGCTGATTTTAAATTTTGATGAAATTGACATGCGTGTTTCATGAACAAAATCTTTACACAGTCTCGTCGTTTGCTTTTGGACTAGGTTGGGGTCATGCTTGTTTGGATCTAGGATTTAATCACTTAATTATGTTTAGAATTTGCGTTATTCCCTTGATGATGAAAGAGCACTAAAATATAAGTTTGGGGGAAAATAGGAATTTCATGCTAGTGTGTTTATTATTTGTTTTTGTTGGCTAGGTGTCAAATGGCTAGTAGCCGGCTCATTTTTATATGAGTAGTCTAGGGTTGGAATTGAGAATTCTCATTCCAGATTCCATGTGTGAAAAAAAAAAGAGAAAAAAAAAGAAAAAAATCAGAAAAGAAAAGAAAAGAGTGAATAAAAAATGAGTGTTTTGTGAGAGTGTGTGTATGCAGAATTGATCAAGGTGAGCTCTTTAATACTCGAGCAATTAAGTTCATAGGGGACTTTGTGCCTAGTGACCTAAGACTTTTCCGGTCTGGGATCCACTAACCCAACGCTCGCTACATGGGTATTATTGTATAAGCCTTTGGGGGTCTCATCCATTGCACGGTCAAATAAGCATGTGTGTCTGTTTTGTATATAGTGTGTTTGTGTGTCGTAATAAAGCATGAATTTCTGTCTACCTTAGATGATGATGGAGGTATGTCTTAAGTGATCTTGTGACTAACGTTCATTCTGTTCATAAACCTGTGATTGTCTTGGTGAAGGATTGGTATGATTTTTGATCTAGTGTAGGAGTATATCTGACGAGCATCGCACACACGCACGTTCTGATCATGTATTGTTAGTATATCGGAATTTAGTCGAGCTCTGTTTGGATTGATTGCATTCTTTGAGATGTTTATTTGCTAAGTGGTGTTGGTGAGTTTGAGGGGGATCTTTGCATTCATAGTAGTTGCATTCATGCATTGCATTGTTTGAGTCGTTTGTGTCAGTTGAATTTTGTGGGTACATTCACTATAGGCCCTCACGAGACCTTACTCGTCCACTAGGGCTGTCTAGGGGTTTAAAGGGCTTGTTGCATATGCCAAATTCAACCATGATCACCTACGGAAGTGGTACTAGTTAGTGTATATTGATATGTTTATTTATGCTTGAGGACAAGCATCGGTTCAAGTTTGGGGGTGTGATAAGTGGATTTTTATCCACTTGGATCGTTCCATTTTGGCTTGAATTGATCGCGTAATCCTCAAGTTATTGTGTGGTTTAATGTGTTTTGTGGAGATTGTGCAGGATACATGATTTGCAGGTTATTGTGGTGTTTATGAGGCCTAAGGAACAAAGGTGGGAAGTTGTAGAAATGGCGCGTGAAGAAATTAGTCTAGGGAAGAAAACCTGCAGGAACAGTATCTGTATAGCGTGACCGCGCCATAATTTAAACTAGGAGCCGCGCGACCGCGCCAGACAAAATAACATGAAATCCAGAATTTGGTACAGCGCGACCGCGCCAGTTTTTGTACTGTGTGGAGCGCAACCGCGCCACTTACTTCCTGAGCCGCCAGAACTTTATCAACTTCGAAAATAAATTGGATTTGTTGTCGTTTTCTTCTCCTATTCAACATGGAAACATTATTGGACGGTGGGAATGATCTAGAATCATTATATGACAAGGGAAATTGTAATTTTTATCATATTCTAAGATGGAAACTTGTCAAATTCAATTCCTACTCAAGAACGGCAATTGTTTGGAGAAGAGGCAACCGTGAGCTATAAATACACATCCTTGGGGGCTTAAATAAGTACATCCAACACCACCACATCATCAGAAAACGTTCAGATACATACCACACGGAGTTGAAGGCTTGGAGACGGATTCGAGAGCACGAAGAAGCAACGAAGACCACTTTTATTCATCTTTTGTATTAGGCGTTAGCTTTGGATGCTTTTACGGATTTGTTTTCTAAACCTTGTTACTCTATCATCTTATTATCTATTCATCTTTGATTCTATGTTCTATACCATGTTTTCATCATACCCCATGATGACGAACGGTTCGATTATGAGCTAATCGCCGTCATGGGGTCCTAGCGGATTTACTTATGGAATTTAGTTGTTGATTGCCTAATTGATATGTGTGTGGTGAATTATCGATATCCTTGTATGGTTGTGCTTAATTAAATTAGATGCGTCGCGAACATCTATTTTGTTAATCTTTAGTGAAGCGACAGTGGATCTTTTGTCACACCCTAACTTATACAACACTGAAAATATACATTTTATAATAAAATACTCTGATATCCATGTATATATATGTTATTGTCTGAACTACACTTTAGGGAATATTAAAAACCTTGAATAACCTTATTATGTTCTAAAGAATATACATTAATATTCTAAAATACTTTTGTAATGCGGAAGCTGAAAACTTTGGAAAATGTGACTCACTATACACATAACACTTAGCAATTGAAGCATGCTCTTAACTATTGGAATTAATCAGATAAAATAGACTTTGACACAGGGGGATTTTAGAAAATTTCGGCATGAAGTATTCGTTTATCGGACTACGGGCTCAGCCCCTCCATGCCAAATAAAAGCAAAATAACCATTCCAACTTTTAAGAAAAATAACCACAAGTTCAACCTGTCCTAACCGATCAGGTGAACAACCACTACAAATATAACTAAGTTCAACCTGTCCTAACAGATCAGGTGAACAATTACAACAAATACAACATAACATGATAACTCAACATTTACCCTTAATAGCAGAAATAACAACTTGACTATATGTATATGCAAATGCTGAGGAGGGGACTCTGGAGGTCTAGCTGGCCGACCATGCAACTTAACCTGAAAAACATGAGCAATTTTAATGAGTCGCAACTCAGTGAACATAAATCATCAAATAATGTACTTTGGTGAAAAACTATATATTCGAAACCAATAATCCAGTATTTTGCATTCTGTGATGATATCTAAAAATACCTGTTATCTTTAACAATCTCATAGTATTGTATATTTATACTTGTAATCCATGATCTCTTTAATGACCGAATTCTCCTGGTATCTTTCCATAGTCTTATCCCTGTTATTAGTACAACAACTTTGTTCTACGTATTTATAAATACAACCAATCACATATAAACCTGCAGTATATATCCGAAGACCATCTATATACTTATAAGGATTAGCTATGCCATTCGTAATAACTATACAGGCAATTTCATGTATATAACATTCACATATAATAAAATTCTTAATGATTTCACCTGTATTCAAATCTTGTCAATCCATATTCACATAAACAAATCCAAGTAAATCATTCAATAATTCCACGTAAGCATTTGCTATGAATGTATGCAACATACGCACGTGACTCTCTTTTATTTTTATTTTGTTGTGACTGATCAACTTAACTTTAGAATTTCCCGGGACCATGTCCCATGTTTATAGTCTCAAGGACTTTCCCGGCTAGCTAGGCCATTTATTCCCTAAAGTTTCATTGACAGTCACAACACCCTTATTTAGTCGAATGCACCTGCATGAAATGAATGACATGCATACAACATATCCTTTGTATCACTATATCAAACATTATTTATATATTCATCCATGTACACATCACCTTTATCATGTATTCGTATTTTTCCTTTTTTGTATATACGACCCTTTTTCGGGGTCCTTACAATCCTTCCTATATATCCCTTTTTGTGTAATCCACATTCTCACAACAATCACGTACGCCATATAATAACTTCATTTAACAATACTACAGTTATCACGTAGTCATTTTCACCACATATCATATAGCCATGTATCACATAGCATATAATCCCAGATAATCAACTTAATCCATTTAATTAACATATGGATTCAAGTAACCGTATAAATTCCAAATAACATTCTCATGAAATCATTTAAAGTCCACGTAACGACTACGTCTATCAGAACACATCACAATCATCACGTATCATATAAACCCACATATTCTGATAAATCATGTAATTCTTTCTTGTAATATATACATATCAAGTCTTGAGCATTCCTTGGTTATATCTTTTAATCCCATAAATATCACAAGTTATTATAGAGTATACGTATATAAAGCAAAGCTTTGATAAATGCTCACCTTGGCCTCTGCAATATTTCTTAATGTTGTTTACCAGTTGATTACCACAGATGACTGCCCTTCTCGAACCTCGCTAACTGTTCAAGATCCCATTTTATATAATTGAGTTAGTACTTAATTAACTAGTACACATAACCTTCATCTAAATCTGAATTTCATAATACTAAGAGCCTAAAGATAATTATCCATCTTATAACAATAACTCTTATCTTATACCACGCAATTTCCTTTTAAACTTAATTTTAATAATAGCTCTTATTTATATATTTGTTTCTAACGAAAATTCGGCATGACCTATTCGTTTCACGGACTATCCAAAAATACCAACCAAGCAAATTAGGCCCATGCCAGTCTCCAAACATCAATCAATAGTCCACCAATAGTTTGCAAATATCAACCCTCCGAATTAAATATCGGAAATTCAACCAATAATCATAATCTTACAATTTTAGTCTAATTATAACCATTACCACATTAAGCTCTCTATTTAAACTAATTGATCACCACAATTTTCTCTAATTAAAATTACAACCACTAAACCATATTTTATAATTACCACTAATTAAATTACCATAGTTAACTAACTAAAAATATGATAATTAAACTATCTCAATTTTACACTAATTAACTCATAACAATTAACTAATTAAGACACCAAAATTAAATACATAATTTAAATGATTAAAACATGAAAGAAATTTTATACCGTTCCGTTTTCAATCCAACCCACCGGAAAATCAATCTCGGAACAATCTCTCTCTTTTTCCAGCCTCTCTCTCTCTCTCCTTCTCTCTCTCTCTCTGCAGAACCACCACCATCACTGGCCTTCCTCGCGCCTTGCTGTCTCCTGCTGTTCGACAACCGGCCGCCAGGAGCTCAAGCTCGCCGGCGCCGTCACCACTGCCGCTGCTATGCTGCCGCGCGGCCTCCTCCTGCAACCACCAGCGCGCCCAGCCTCATCCACACGCCATAACGATGCTTTAATCCCCCACTGAAAATCTCTCTTCCTCCCCCGCTGATCTCTCCGCTCCCCTTTATCCCCGATTCTTTTCTCCCCTTTTTCTTTCTGCGTATGTGTGTCTTTGTATGTATATTAAGCTGTGTTCGTGTTTTGTGGTTATTGGGTATACACGTATGTATATTATGTGTGGTACTGAATGTTTAATCTAATGGGCTTGGCCCAATAACACTTAAAAACAATACATTTAATTACTACACACCTCAAATAATATTCATATTTTAAATCTCCTTATTATTCTACTTATAATTGTTTTAATAAAACAATTATCCACAAAATCCTCAAAATAATCTTTACTATTTAACTATATAAAATAAAGTCATCAAATCTCCGGAATCTCTTATTCTAAATAATTACGAGTTCACTAGCAAATTCTCGGAAATAAATCCTAAAAATTTTCCACCGTCAAATAATTAATATTTGACACAATAATTTAATCCTTAACCAATAAAATAAGATATTCCTCAAAATCCACAATTTATCGACTCGATCTCTAATTTCTTTATTATTCCCAATAATATCATTTTGACACATAATAATCAATTATTATTATGCACATGTATTCTAAATTAAGCACTTATAAATATTTAAATAATAATCCCTTTAACAATCAAATATATAAAATCACGAATGACACATTAAAATACTTTAATGGTCGTAAATGATTTTATTTATTAACAATAAAAATGCATGTGGGTGATTTGGGACGGGGATGTTACATCTTTAGATTTAGAATTTGCCATGCTAGCATAAGTTTGTGAATGATATTCATGATTTGTGGTGTGATTTTAACCATCTCATACTACCTTGTGTAATCTATGTGGATAACTTGCTCTTCAACCATTATGTTTTCAAATTCTATAGACATATAGGGTCTAAGCATAATTGGTGCCTACATGATTTCTATCTTTTTTGTGGATATTGTGTAGATTGGTGTGCGTGTACTGAAAGGTAGCGTATACTTATTTCGTGTTGTCCGATTAGGTATCGTAACCACCACATATGTTGACTAAGGGCATGATCTCTAAAGGAAGTTTGTAATGAAGTTAGGATCCCATGTGTTCGATATCATTAGTAATTCGATTTCAATCTTCATTAGTTAATTCTCATAGTTAATTTAATCTAGTTGCTATTTAATTCTTTGTAGTTGATTAGATAAACAACAACCAACTTTGTCAATTGTCTTAGCAGTGAATAAAAATCATACATTGTTGCTTAGGTGCATAAACTAAATTACAATCTCTGTGGGAACGAACTTGACTTATTCATATATTACTTGTGACCACGTGCGCTTGCGTGATTTAGTGCAAACAGTAATCATTAGAGATGAAATAGTCTGACCTGGTAAAGCATCATGGATTGTTTGTACAAACGGATTATCCTTATCCGGCAGCCAAGGATCTTTATCAATAATGATTTGGTTACCCATTCTCTCTCTACGAACTGCATCTTGTTTGAGTAACACCTGGGATTCCATAATGCTCCTCCAGATATAAGAAGGGTTGCTACCAATCTTTGTAGTTAAGGAAGAATCACTGGGGTAATATCGAGCTTTCATTAATCTGCTAACCAAATTATCTTGATGCGTAATAAGACGCCATCCTTGTTTACCCAGCAGAACTACATTAAAATCATGTAACTTTCGAAAAACTAACCCCCTTGAGACTTTCTTCTACACATCATATCCTAACTCATCCAACGAATGCCATTGTTATTGTTGTGCGACGTCTTCCACCAGAATTTAGACATCAACCGTTCAATCTCACTACACAGCTGCTTAGGGAGTAAAAACATACTCATAGCATAATTTGGCATAGCCTGAGTAACTATTTTCAAAAGAACTTCTTTGCCGCCCTTTGATAGGATCTTCTTGTCCCACCCTTCTATCCTATTTCGAACACGCTCTTTTAAATATCCAAGAACTGCAGACTTATTTCTACCCATTGTATTTGGTAGACCCAAATACATTGTGTTCTCGTTAGCTTACTAGAAATGAAGAAAATTACACACTTCTTGCTTCTTACCTTGGCCAGTATTTCGGCTAAAAAATGGATGACTTCTCAACATTGATTTTTTGGCCTGATGCTTTCTCAAAGACACTAAGAAGACGAGCAATTTGGATAGCATCCTCTCCTCTTACTTTACAAAATAAATAACTATCATCGGCAAAAAACATGTGAGAGATAATAGGAGTGCCACGAGCAACCTGAACACCTTTTATTAAGCGCCTACTTTCGTAATTTTGAATCAGCACTAAGAGCCCCTCCATACAAATCAAAAATAGATAAGAGGAAAGAGGATCTCCCTGCCTAATTCCTCTCCCAGGCACTATTCTACCAAATTCTTTACCTGTATGACTAATTTGGTATTGAACGGAAGAGATACACTCCATAAACATGTCAACCAGTCTACTATGAAAACCCATTTTGATCAGCATAGCTTCTAAAAAACTCCATTCCACGCGATCGTAAGCCTTGCTCATATCTAGCTTTAAAGCCGTCCACCCCGTCTTGCTTTTAGTTTTCCTTTTCATGTAATGCATGATTTCATACGAAATCATAATATTGTCTATAATTAGCCTACCCGAAATGAAGGCACTTTGACTCTTCGAAATGACTTCATTAATCACCCTCTTTAACCTTTTATCAACAACTTTTGAAACCACTTTATAGGTCACATTACATAAGGAAATGGGGCGCAGCTCAGTCATGCTGGTTGGATTCTGCTTCTTCGGGAGAAGAACTATATTGGTCTCAGTAATTTGTTTTCTGTTGTTGTGTGAAATCTCATCTTTTAATTCCTGAACATTCGGAATCCATCCCTTTATCATTTTGACATCAGATTATGACTGTAAGATACCTTACCTCCAGAGAAGGCCAATGTGGTGGCCGATACCCTTAGTCAAAATGATAAAGGGATGGATTCCGAATGTTCAGGAATTAAAAGATGAGATTTCACACGAGACCCATGGAGTATAGTGGGTAACGATATAGTCAAGTTGGTTGTCATTCAGAACATACTTCAGCATGTTCACCGTAATTCTAAAATATATGCTATTTTTATTATATAATATCAATTACAATTCTAAGGTTATTAATAAAATAAGAAAATGTTATATTATCTAGAACAAGTATATGTTAATCCCTCCATTTCAAAATACGCATATCTTTTAAAATGTATTGATTGAATATTTATAAATATTTTTTATTTCTAATATAATTTATACAACTATGTGATCAATAAATTTTAAAATACGTGCACAAAATCCAGGAGAGGACAATTATTTAAAACGGAGTAAGTACTATAATTATCAAAGACATGCAAGTGTCAAAATGAAGAGAAATGAATTAATAAATTTTAATGAATTATAAGTATTAATTAAATTTAAAATTAATTAATGTTATTTTTTAAAATTATACAAAAAAGTGTAATTTTATTTTAATAGTAACAATTATTTTTTAATTTTTAAATAATAGTTATATTTACATTATAAATTTAATATTGAACGTGCTCTTAGAAATATGTTAGTCTTTTTTGTCATGAGAAATGAGTTAGGTTAGTTAAACATAAGAATGTTGTGTTTTAATAATTTTATTTTAAGAATGTTGTGTTTTAATAATGGTGAACAAGAACAAGTCAACAACAGGTTGAAATAAACAAGGACCATAAATTAATTTGCAGAGAGAGGACACTAATAATTTAAGCTTGCTGGGGGACAAAAGCGTATCTGCAAAAATCCTCAAATTCGATTCAGGTCGCTTTAAAAATTTGGGTTACAGAACATATTTCCCTGCATTTTCATTTTTTTTTAAATAAATAATTTGTACCCAACACCTAAAGATTTTAATACAGAAGTCATCTTCGTTCAAATTTGTACACAACCCACGTTCAGTTCTTGTCCTAAAAGCAGATTTATCTCCTCTTTCTCCACTCTTACACACATTTACATGTACTATTATAGACACACATGTTCTATGTATTTGCAGCTTAGTTTAGCTGGTCAATGTCTTTAGGTGTTTGATTACTTGAAACTCCTTTTTTATGTGTGTTTATTAGTAAAACATAATGCACCATACTTGTCTGGATTATTCAACTTAACATCACGCTTGCACACAAAAACACACAGAGAGGATAGTATGATTAGAAGTCTTGTCATTTTATAATCCATTCAAACCTATTGGGTTTTTGCATTGGAATGTGAGCTTATACATCTTTTGATAACTGCAGTAAGCCATGCTTGTTCCATGATGATTTTGGTAAATCTTTCTTTTTCTTGGTTTTCTTGTTGTGTTTGTGTGTGTGTGTGTGTATAAAGAAGAACCATTGAATTGTTTGTAGTATTATTTCACACAAAACAATGTTGTGACAATAATTTACTTAGGGTGAATAAGTAGCCTTTTTCTTTGTGCAACAGAAAAAGTGATTCTGAAAAATTCTCCAAGTCTTTTGATAAAGCTGTGGCAACTGCCCATGTGTCTGAGATATGTATATTTTAATGGGTGTTTTGTCTTTTAGTTTGATTATGAATTTGAAGAGGAGGGGGGAGAAGAGATTGTGAAAAGTTTGGAATTTTTGTGTTTGTGATGGGCTTAAAATTGCAGAGTCATCATATGGTGGCTGTGAAGTTGAATGATCAATTTGGGACCAAAAGAAAGTATACTTTTATTAATAGAGTATGGCTCCCATATATTCTGTTGCTTTGGATTTTATCAACTGTTTTTGTTAGTAGAGTGATTTATAATAGAATGAATGCTGATAATAAGGAGAGGAGGGAAGAAGTGCTTGTGAGTATGTGTGATCAAAGGGCTAGAATGTTACAAGATCAGTTCAGTGTTAGTGTTAATCATGTTCATGCTCTTGCTGTTTTGGTTTCGACTTTTCATTATTACAAGAACCCATCAGCAATTGATCAGGTTTGAGCTAGTTTCATGTTTTTGGGTTTTATTAAAATTTTCTATGGTATTTTTTAGCTTGTTTTGATTCTTGTAAATTGTTTGGGGAAATGTAGGAAACTTTTGCTGAGTATACAGCTAGGACAGCTTTTGAGAGGCCATTGTTGAGTGGTGTGGCATATGCTCAGAGGGTTGTGGATTCAGGAAGGGAAAAATTTGAGAAGCTTAATGGGTGGACAATAAGGACAATGGAGAGAGAGCCTTCACCTATTCGAGATGAGTATGCGCCTGTCATTTTCTCTCAAGAAACTGTTTCCTACATTGAATCACTTGATATGATGTCGGGGGAGGTAATTTCCAGCTCTCAAATTGTTACTGGTATTGCAGTTTAATATATAGGTCTTTTCCATTTTAAGTTTACTTGTTCTCTGTTCTGATACAGGAGGACCGTGAAAACATACTGAGGGCTAGAGCTACTGGAAAAGCAGTTCTCACTAGCCCCTTCCGACTGCTTGGTTCTCATCATCTTGGGGTAGTGCTGACATTCCCAGTTTACAAATTCAAGCTTCCCTCAAATCCGTCCTTGGAACAGCGAATTGAAGCCACTGCTGGGTAAGCTTGTTCCTTGTCTTGGTCTCTAATATTGCTATTTGAAGCATTCTCATTACTTCATTTACAGTTTGATCTCTAGAACATAGTCCAAACTCTATATACAGCATGATTAGGATATATTTCGTCCCATGAACAAATAAGGTGTTTTTATGTTATTTAAGATAAATTTTGCATATCTTTAATGATACAAGGTATGTTGGTACTATGCCAAATTTGCATATTGACCTAATTTGTTGGTTTTGATTGCCTCTTGCCTGCAAAGTCCACTGACCGGACTGTAACCTTTGAAATACATTATTAGAAATGCAATTTATTATGTAAGAGCCAAAACATCTGTTATTGATCCCCCACTGTTGCATTTCTAGGTCCTCCTAAGTTCACTTTTATGTGTTTAGCTTAGAAACTTCAAGCCCATCTCCCCAGATTCTGCAAAATGTTACATGTATAAATTTCCAAAAAATAATAATTTGTGATCTGATCCCTGCAATCATTCTCGGTGCCAATTAATTGTAAATTTGATAAGAAATCAGTCTCCTTTGAGTTGTTACATTTTTCAGTTTTTTAGTGGAAAAGGCTTGAGGATCCCTTATCTCAATCTAATATTCGATGCCACCAAATTCAAAAGCTAACAGTGACATGATATATATACATAATCTTTCTTGGTCAATGATGCCTACCTCACTTTTGTTATTTATTTCCTACAACACTTTCAAGAAATTCAAGTTTCCAGTTCCAGTTAGAACTGTAGATACTTACCGGTGTGCAAGGAGAACCGGTGTGCCTCAAGCGATGTCATTCACCCATTTCATCATTAAGGGAGCAATTCTATGAAAAGGAAAATAATTTTGCTCACCTATGTGATCGAAACAAATGAAGTAAAATTAGCAGCAAAGATTTCGAGGGTCGTGGTTTACACATACAGTACATTTTTTAATTGATGCTTTTATAGTTAACAGGTTTATCACTTGTAGATACTCATCTCAATGTGCCAAAAAAACGTCGAGATGATCTTGGTCCTGTATATCAAATATAATTGTTAAAAGCAACAGATCATATATCATATATTACCTAAAGTAAGATAAAATAAAACTAGGTGATACAATTGGACTGTGAAGATGAGAATATAGGAAGATGATTAGACGGGGTACACGATGCTCTCATATGGTACAAGTTAGGCACCTTAGATGTAGAGATGTAGACATGTAATGCAAGAGCTGATGGTTTCCTTCTATTTTTTGAATGGCAAGCGGGAGTTCTAAGAGGACCCCCACCCCTATACTCACGCACACATGTGACTTAAATCCAACCTCCCACTGGAGGGAGAGAGTTGATACCACTGATGTGCACTGCCCCTTAAAGTCTACATATTTTTTGACACTTTGCAATGTGCTTTTGTCCAAAATTTACAAGGCTTGTAGTGTCAGAATTACTTTTAATGGTTAATTGATGTACCTGATTCACTGAAATTGTGTTTTTTCCCATCTTAAATATTATGAAACATTAATTGGAACCCCATATAATGAAATTTTAACTGAAGCATCTTCTTGAAATAAAATATGAACATACAAATTATGTGGTCTGCCATCAATATATGTATTGCCAAATACCAATTCAAAATTCCAATGAATTGTTAGTTTTTTCCCTAAGGTGGAAACTTGGGTTAAAAATGATCCAATGTGGCTAAAACAGATCTTATGCTTTACAGATACATTGGAGGAGCCTTTGATGTTGAGTCCCTGGTGGAAAATCTACTTGGGCAGCTTGCTGGGAACCAGGCAATTGTTGTGAATGTATATGATATAACCAACTCCTCTGACCCACTCATCATGTATGGACATGAAAATCAAGATAGTGACATTTCCCTCGAGCGTGTGAGCATGCTCAACTTTGGGGATCCATATCGAAAACACCAAATGATATGTCGGTGCGTACACCTGAACTTACATATTTTGAGGAATAATCTATACTTTTTTTTTGAAATTAAAGATACTAATTTTAAGTTTAATATAAAAATTCATACTTTCTGGGTTCCTCCTATTCAGGTATCTTCAGAAGGCACCAACACCGTGGACAGCAATCACCACTGCATTCTTGTTCTTTGTGATTGGTCTATTGGTTGGCTACATGACATATGGCGGAGCAATTCATATTGTTAAAGTTGAGGATGATTTCCATGAAATGGAGCGACTGAAAGTTCGAGCTGAAGCTGCTGACGTTGCTAAATCACAGGTTTCATCCCACCGCCTATTTTTTTTTAAAATCTACTTCAATTATTGTTATATTTGCATTCAATTTGTTGTTTGAATTGATACCTTTATTAGATAGACACTTTCTGAGTTTTCTGTATGTTTTCCTGTCAGTTTCTAGCTACTCTTTCACATGAGATTAGAACTCCGATGAATGGCATTCTTGGTGGGTTCTTAATCCTTTCTGATTTCCTGTTATCGGCTGGATTCAAATGGGAACTCTTGTCTTTATTATTAGATATAGCCCATTGATTTTACATATGTTATAACAGGGATGCTTGCATTGCTTCTTGATACTGATTTAAGCTCAACCCAAAGGGATTATGGTCAAACTGCTCAGGCTTGTGGGAAGGCGCTGATAACTTTAATAAACGAAGTCCTTGATAGGGCGAAAATTGAAGCCGGGAAGTTAGAGCTGGAGGCAGTCCCATTTGACATCCGCTCCATACTAGATGATGTCCTTTCTTTGTTCTCTGAGAAGTCTAGGCACAAGGGTATTGAGGTAAGATGTACTAAGATGTTATAATCGGTTTAGTTACTTTCTTGTAGTCATCACCATGATTGCTTATGTGCTTGTACTAACATTGCATTCTTTTCTTTCTTTCTTTGCTATACTGTCTTTTGATACTTATTCTGCTGGGGAAGTAAAGTTGGCCGTGTTTGTATCTGATAAAGTTCCGGAAATGGTTATGGGGGATCCTGGAAGATTCAGGCAGGTTCTTACAAATCTTGTGGGCAATTCTGTCAAGGTAAGGAACTACAATCCTCTTGCTAATTTCTTTTCCTTCTTTTCTGCAAGAAACATCATAGGGGACCGAATTGTATATGATCTCTCCACCTAAAAGTATCCTCTAAGTTGTTTGTCCTTCTTTCAAAATAGTAATTTATCTGATCTATCCCTCCCTAAATCTACTTTTCGACAGTTTACAGAACAAGGACATGTGTTTGTTCAAGTCCATCTTGCTGAGCATGCAGAAGCTTTAATGAAGGCAAAAGCTGACACCTTCGTGAATGGAGAATGTGAAGGTGTAGTTTTATCTGGTGGGGGTCGCACTAGTACTCTAAGTGGTCGTGAAGTGGCTGAAGACATGAATAGTTGGAAAACCTTTAAGAATTTAATTGTTGATGAAGAGTCCCTGTACTTGGCCAGTCAAAAAGTAAGTGCTCATGAGGAAGCATTTCAGAATGTCAAACTGATGGTATCTGTCGAAGATACAGGAATTGGGATTCCCTTAGGTGCACAAGAGCGAGTATTCACGCCTTTCATGCAGGCAGACAGTTCAACTTCTAGAAATTATGGAGGTACTGGTATTGGATTGAGCATTAGCAAGTGCCTTGTAGAGTTGATGAGTGGTCGGATTAATTTCATTAGCCACCCTCAGATTGGAAGTACATTTTCATTTACCGCTATCTTTAGAAGGTGCCAGAAAAGTGCAAATGGTGAAACACAAAAGTATCACTCCGTAGATTTACCTGTGGCATTTAAAGGACTGAAAGCAATTTTAGTGGATGAAAAAAAAATTAGAGCTACTATAACAAAATACCAATTGAAGAGACTTGGTATACTGGTTGAAATTGTGAATAACATTAGGACCGCAGCCTCTATATCTGGCAAAAATGGTTCTGTAAGATCAAAGTAAGTTCTAAGATTCTGATTCATTTTCTTTTTCCATCTTTCCAACTGATGTAACTTATTCTGATTTGTGACCTGAAATACTACTTGTCATAGCAGCAGTGATTGGCAGGCAGATATGATTCTCATTGAGAAGGATTCATGGTTATCCGGTGAGAATGATTGCTTAGACCTACAACTATTGGAATGGAAACAAAATGGCCACATGGTTAAGTCGCCCAAGATAATCCTTCTTGCAACTAATATTACTAGCACCGAGTTTGACAAGGCAAAAGCAGCAGGTTTTGCAGATACTGTGATCATGAAACCTTTAAGAGCAAGCATGGTGGCGGCATGCCTTCAACAAGTAATGGGGACGGAAAAGAAAGCACAGCATGAAAGAGACATGATAAATGGATCTGCTTTTCTTCGTAGCTTGCTTTGTGGCAAGAAGATATTGGTAGTTGATGACATTAGGGTAAACCGTAGAGTTGCTGCTGGCGCACTCAAGAAGTTTGGTGCTAGTGTGGAATGTGCTGAGAGTGGAAAAGATGCCCTTGCATTGCTTCAGCTACCACACAATTTTGACGCATGCTTCATGGATATTCAAATGCCCGAAATGGATGGGTATGTTTTGATGTTTTCTGTGAAGTAGGTGTTAAATACACCTTCATTCTTGCGTTTCATACCGATTTCTGTCGATTTAATCAAAAATAAATATCAGTGTATGCGTATTGCTTTACATATGATGATATAATAGTTTTTCCGTATTCTGCAGTTTTGAGGCAACTCGTCGTATTCGAACATTGGAGAGCAAGGCAAATGAGCCAATATTAGCTATGAATGGAGGAAATGACTTTGAAGGAACTGCAAGAGAGGGGAAGTGGCATTTACCAATATTAGCTATGACAGCAGATGTTATCCATGCCACTTATGAAGAGTGCCTGAAATGTGGAATGGATGGTTACGTTTCTAAGCCCTTTGATGAGAAAAGTCTGTATCAAGCTGTTGCAAAATTTTTCGAACCTAACTCCTCTGTGGACTCGTAGAAGACCTCGGTCATCTGGTGAAATGCTTTATCAAAATCGGATGGCTTGACCTGTACCAGCCTGCAATCTTTTGCATAATCGGCTAGCTGGTTCTTCTAGTTCAAAGTCTGTGCTGATGCTTCTCTTTCACTACGGAATATGCTGGCCGGCAGGAGTGCATGTCTGGAGAGCCAGTATATGAATTCTAACCACATACAACATCTAACTTGTTTTTCTTGAGTGCAGGTCAGTGTATACAATGTTGAGGTGTACTAGTACTAGGTCTCACCTGTTTGTATTAGTGTATGTGTATAGCTCCTTAGAAGTTATGATGCTTGAATTTTTTGTTGACCCATGTATCGATCGAGTAGTATCCAATATAAATATATAATGCATATCAAGCACTCCCGTTGTTATAGAATTACATACGCACAGTTTCATTTCTGAGTGTAAATTTATACTTTGAGGGATTCCACCTTAAAAAGAGACTGCTGATGTCAAGTGGCTGAAGAACCATATTTTTTGGCGGGTCCTGGTCCCTGACAATCGATTGTCAGGGACCAGTTATACAACAATTGACTTCCCAGCCGTTGGATCGAGATTTGGACGCCCAGGATTTAAAAAAAATCCTACCCGCTCCGCGCTTTTTTTCCGCGGATCTCCACTGCTCCGCACTTTTTTTCCGCGGAGCCTCACTGCTCCGCGCTTTTTTTCCGCGGAACGCCTTTTTCTACTTTTCCCTCCGCGCTTTTTAACCCTAAAAGCATTTAGATTGATCATAAGTGTAGCAGCCACTTAGGTTAGAAAAGAGGGAGAAAATCAGAGTTTGAAGAAGTTGGAGAGGTATTGCTTCATTTCTTGGATTGTGTAAGTCTTTGTGTATGTATTTGTTTTAGTATTATGGCAAATAAAATGTTTGCAAAGTTTGATCCAAGAAAAGTATCCAAACCAATTGAAAGTAATGATTTTTATGATGATGATTTTGATGTTTGTAATTTTAGTACTAAATCCTTGCATCGTGATGATGTAGAGCATGTTAATATAGTTGATGATGATATAGAGCATGTTAATATAGTTGATGATGATGAAGATGATAGTTTGCATGAGAAAAATGTACGTAATGTTGATGAAGATGTTGATAATGTTGTGCCTTATTTGCATCAAATGTTTGATAGTTTAGAAGCCGCGGAGAATTTATTTAGAGCTTATGCCTTAAAAAATGGCTTTGCAATTAAGGTTCAAGAATCACAAAAACGTGTTGGAAATAAAGAAATATATGCTCGATTATTTGTTTGTAATCTATTTGGTGAGAATAAGGATAAAAATATTGATAACGATGAAGCATGTTTTATGAGTCAAGGTAAAGGTAAACGTCGCCGGGATGTTCTTCCTAGATGTGGTTGTAAGGTTAGAATGTATGTTTTGAATAAAAAGAAAACAAGTATTTGGGAGATAACCGCCCTAGAGTTAGAGCACAATCACGAGGTTGTTACACCTTCAAAAATGAATTTAATTCGAAGGGAAAGACATGTAAGTGCGGCACAAAGGAATATAATGAGAACATTACATATGTCGGGTGTTCCTCCTAGGCAACAAATGTCCATTTTTAGCAATTTAAAAGGCGGAGCTCAACATGTTGGTTTTGATGGCCAACATGTAAGAAATGTGGTACGTGAGTTTAGAAAGAACAATTTAGATGTTAATGATGCTCAAGCGGGTTTAGACTTGTTGAATAGGTTGAAAGAAGAGAGTGGTGGAAAATTTTACATTAAAACTTTACTCGATGAAGAACAAAGGTTGAAATGTCTAGTATGGGTCGATCACCGTTGTTTGATGGCATACCAAAATTTTGGTGATGTGGTTGCCTTTGATACCACTTACCGAACTAATAGATATGCTATGCCTTTTGTTCCTTTTACCGGGGTAAATCATCACTACCAATCGGTTGTTTTTGGATTTGCCCTAATGAGAGATGAGGTTAAAACAAGTTTTGAATGGGTATTAGGTAGTTGGCTTGAGGCGGTTGAAAACAAACATCCCTTAACTATCATTACGGATCAAGATCAAGCAATGGCCGGGGCTATTTCATCACAACTACCGAACACCACTCATTTGTTGTGTAGTTGGCACATTAGTAACAAATTCCCCGAGAAACTTGCAAGTTACTATTCCAAGCACCCGGATTTCAAAGTTGATTTCAATAATTGCATTTACAACTCATTGACCGAAGATTTGTTTGAGGAAAGGTGGAGTGCATTGGTTGTGAAGTATGAATTGGAAGATAATACATGGCTACAAGGATTGTACGGTTTGAAGCATAAATGGATCAAGGCTTTCACTAGAAGCACATTTTCCGCAGGACAAACAACCACTTCAAGGAGTGAGGGAATGAATGCTTTTTTTGATAGTTATGTTAGTTCTTGCACGGGTTTGAAAGAATTTGTTGAAAATGCTCAAAAAGCTTTGGAGATGCAATTTATGAGGGAGAAAGAAGAGGATTTTAAGACTCGTCAAACCTGTCGTGGGATTAAAATGAAGACCGCATTGGAGCAACATGGTGCTTCCATTTACACAAAAACAATGTTTAGGAAGTTTCAAGAGCAATTGGTGGAAGCTACAACCTACTTTGTGGAGAAAGATAGAGATCGTTCTTTGGAAGAAGATGAGTACACATACTACAAATGCTATAGGCAATTGGTGGATCCCGAGAAAAGAACAACGTATCTTGTTACATTCAACAAATTGTCTCTAAGTGGTGGTTGCAAGTGTAGAATGTATGAATATTTGGGCATCCCTTGCCGCCACATTATAGCCGTCTTGACAAAGAGATGTGTTTCCGAAATACCTAATGCCTTTTTGAGACGACGTTGGACAAAGGATGCCAATAGAGTTGATGGTGTTTTGCCTTATTATTTGACCGGAGAAGAATCATCATCCCATGATTTGAGTCCTACCGAAAGATTCAACAACATGACTTTACTCACCATGGCTTTTTGTCATAGTAGCATGGCATCAAAGGAGCGTTACGAGTATGCCATTTCGGTAATAAATCGGGAAACAGAAATTCTTGAAAATATGGGAGTTGATGGAATTGAGCATGTAAGTAGTGAAGTTGGCAAGTCAACCACCCAAGAAGATGGTGATGGCTTGCATGAGGCAATTCTCGATCCCATTGTGTCACAAACCAAAGGAAGGAAAAAAGACCCTCGTTTTAAAAGTCCCATCGAAACAATTCGTAAAGCACCGAGGAAATGCTCTAAATGTGGAGTAGAAGGACATGATATTAGAACTTGTGAAAAAATAAAAGAAATTTTAATAAATGCTCAAAGTAGTCAAAGTGGTCAATGTGGTGGTGAAACCGTTCAATTGTAATTTATAAAAATCTCTACTTCATCTTTTTCTACCTTACATTATGATCTTCTCACATTTTGTAACAAAGTTATTTGATTGTCATGTGTAGGTAACATGGATTGTGGTAATGCTTCAGATGATGATTCGGTGTCACATGTTAGTGATTCACTTCCGAGCTCCGAAGGTGAGGTGTTTATGGAGTCACCGACCTTAGATGAGTTGGAAGAAATATGTCGTAATTTACCACCGTATTACGACATAATGGAGTTCAATGAGGTTAGTGAGCCGCCACTATTTGTTGAAGAAGAAGATGGTAGCTTGTATCCCCCGGAGGAAATGACTTATAGGTCAACCAATTGGAAAGATGCATGCCTTTGGACGGCTAGTGAGGCAATGTTTGAGAAGGTTGCATATAATGTCACTCCCTACTTTCTTCCAATATTGAATTTGGGCAAGGACATTGAAGGTAAGTGGAGGCTTTCTGATTGGGATGGTGGTGATGTTGTGGAATGTGACAACATTAGGGACATTTTCAGTTTGAGGCCTAGGGAAGGATGCACACGCGATCAAATGCGTGTTGAATATGTGAAGGGATGGGTTTCCAACGTAACCGATGGTGGAAACGTCAAGGGCTTGTATGCAACATTCCGTCTTTATGATGGAACAAGAACCATATGTGTCTCCCTTCACAATGACACCTCTACTCACAAAGCAATTAGTACGGGTGTTCTTCGCGATGGTTGTGTTGTAGTATTATACCATGTTGTCGTGTTCATCAATGCCAACCCTCCTCCGGGAGTTCGTTCTCACCGTTTGTCGGCCGGCTTCTCCAATGTGTTAGAATATTTTGGTTAGAACTTATGTTTCAAATTAAATTGTAATATTATTAGTTAACTTTGATACCTTTTTGGGGGACTTATGTTGTAATATGGTACATTTTCCAATTTTAACCAAGTAACTTGTCAATTTGTAATATTGTTGTTTGTTTGCCCTCCAACTAACTTACCTAGGTCTTTAGTCTTGTTTGAAATCTGAATTTGATGAAAAAGCAGAGTTTACAAGAAAAAAAAATCGCTGTGGTCTCCGCGGAAAATAAGCGCGGAGCTATACACCGCTCCGCCCAATACTCAGCAACGGGGAAACTTTCCCGCTGGGGATCTGCAATAGGAAGCCCTATGTCAAATCGCTCGTACGACCAAATCTGCAACAACAACAAGCATCCACTAACACTAACAGCCCCCTTCCTCGCAGCGCGCTCCAAACCCCTATATAGATATGCCAGCACTGCAGAACCCCAAGAAAAGGTGTGAATACGATCCAAGTAAAAGAGAGGAGCAATGTACCTCGGATGCACCACGTTCCTACTATTAGTAGGAAACAAAACAGACCCCACCACCAACATCAAGTATGCCTTCGTGTGCAGAGTAATCTTCTCCGGGTCATTACCAGGATCACCCCCGTACCTCTTATGCAACCACGTATACTTAATCCCTCCTCTTTTATCCATTGCCAAATCTATCTCCGGATCAGTAAGCTGTTCGAACCAGTTCCTCGTGAAATAGGCCTTTGGATTTTGGATTGCAGGCCCAACCAACGGATTACCAGTAGTGGGCAAGCCCAATATGTAATGAACATCCTGCAAAGTCACAGTCATCTCATCCTGTCTCATGAAGAAGGTATTAGTTTCAGGGCGCCACCTCTCTACCAAGGCCGTCACAAGCGCAGTATCATTCTGAAGCACAACATCATTGTTAGCAAACAAACCAAACCCCGTCATGTCAAGTATCTCCTTCTGAGCATCATTCAGAAACCACGAACGCATCAATCTATTACCAGAATAACACTCCAAGGTACCCCTATCAACTCCATCCCAAACCTCCTGACTGACATGATAAGCATTGTCAAAGATGACCGTCTGACTAATAGGACCCGGTAGTATATCATCTAGCCTGAAAACAGTCACACAACAACAATAGTAAATACATAAGAAAGCAGTAACAAAAAGTTTTTCCTTGTACACACAAGTATGTTGAATCTGTTCATAAAACACATGCTAAGCAAATATCCAAGAAGAGGCATTTTACAGAATAATTAAACACAAGTATATTGCATTTTCTCTCAAGCAAAAACTATGCTTCTATCATCTATTTTTTCAAAGATTTAGGCTTTTTTGTATTATGTGTGGCAAAGTCTAAATTCTCTCTTTTGTTCCTCCTAATTGTTTCTTGATATATACACTTGCTTGCAACCCACTTTCTAGTTTAAACACTGTCATCTAACATCTTTTCACTCTCTAACTCTCTTCAATCTTCCTTTTAGTTTTATGTATGGAACGTGTGGAAAACTTTAAATTATTGCATAACAAAAACTTTAAATTTCATAACAAAAACTTTAAATTTCGAACCCTCAATGCTAAAGATCAAAACTTTATTTACAATTGTGAAAAAAAACCCATAGCTTTAGCAACAACAAGCAATCTTCGAACTACAACCATCCACACCCAATAACAAGCATGTAAAACATTTCAAATATAAAACAAAAACAAAGATTACATACCAGTGGACAAAAACAAGAAACATACCTAATCATAAAACTGAAAAAACAAGAAACACAATATAGCAATGTAACAAAGATGAAAATCAAACAAAAACAAGAAACATAAAACATGCCTTCAAATATTTCAAACACAACCAAATTCAAACTTTGACATATTACCCTAATCATGAAAACACCCAAGAAACTGAAAAAACTGAAAAACGATTACATACCTCGCTTCGTAATCCTCCACTGTTACTGTTGGCTTCGTCATTCCAATTGCAAGACAAATCGTCGTTTAATCGCCGGAAAATTGCCACAAATCGCCACAAATCGCCGTCCTTATTGTGTTTCTGAAAATTGGGGTTTATTTGGGCGAAAACGGGATTATTACAGTTTCTCAGAAGCTCCGCGCTTTTTTTCCGCGGAGACATTTTAAGGACAAGATGGTAATTACACGCTCCGCGGAAAAAAAGCGCGGAGCAGTGGAGATCCGCGGAAAAAAAGCGCGGAGCGGGTAGAATTTTTTTTAAATCCTGGGCGTCCAAATCTCGATCCAACGGCTGGGAAGTCAATTGTTGTATAACTGGTCCCTGACAATCGATTGTCAGGGACCAGGACCCTTTTTTGGCCAGTCTCAGTCTGCAATTGAGGTCATTGCCTGATCATAATATTTTTTGGCTAGATCTTGAAGCTAATTACTCTTGCATTTGTTTTAAACTAATATAATATCATATATTATATTAAATTAAACATCACTTGCGAAAAAGTTCATAGATTGTAAATTATTGAATGATTCCTGTAACAATATAAAATTTAGGCTTAATTATAACATAAACCTTGAAGTATGACTTTTTGTATACATAAAACTCTAAAGAAAAATGTTGTACATATCAAACTTTTAAGTAACGATTATGTATATATAGAACCCTCTTCCAAAAAACACAATCGAGTAAGGTAGGATTTAAGTGGTATTTCATGCCACCATGTCATCTATTGCTTGAATAAGATGGGGTACAATGTCGATAATTATATAGATGTTTATTTTTTAATCACAGAAAGTCTTTTTCAAGGATAACATTTCCCATAAATGGACATGAACTATGGTTATTTGGTAGGGTGTTTTGGAGCAGGGGTCAGTGTATACATAACTAATACTTGAAGGTTGTACGATATTTTTCTTTAGGTTTCTATGTGTACAAAAAGTCATAATTCAATGTTTATATTATAATTAAGCCTAAAATTTAACATATGCAATGTAATATGTATCATGTTAGTACATGTTAGTACTTGGATATAAATAAAAATAAAGGTCTAAGACTTTTTTTTTATGGGGGTTTTTTAAATAAAAACTACAACCATAAAAAATCGGATTGAAGCAGTGGTGTTTAATTCAATTTTTTAACTGAGGATTGATGTTTGTTAGCTGCAAAAATGCTGAGAAGCTGTACAGCCCCTTGGTACTTCATGTTTATTGACACTTGATAGTGTGTTTGTCAAAAATTTACAAGGCTTGTAGTGTCAGAAAAACAATGGAGCATCTTCTCAAAATAAAATATGAAAGATTTACATTAATTATGTACTCCACATTCAATAGTTCTTACCAAATACCAATTCAAAGTTCCAATGACTTGTTAGTTTTTTCCCTGATTAGGAAATTTTGGTTATAAGTGATCCAATATGGTTCGTGTTAACGGAGGAATTTGGTATTAACAAAGTTTGAGTTTCGTCACCGGAATCAAGATTTATGATGGTGATTCTTCGTCGGAAGTCGTCGGAGTATGGTGATTGTGATGAATTAGGGGCTGAGATTGTAAGAGTTTTCTTGGTGGTGGCTCGCTGAGCTCTTCGCTTCCAACCCTTACAATGTGCCTACTTACCCCGTATTTATAGAGGATCAAGCCCTACGTAGTTCTTGGGGAGCAAGTACCCTATATGGGCTGGTTTCTGATTTCCGAGGCCCACTAGGATACTTGATCCATTTTCTGGAATTGGTCTTCGACTCGCTTTAGGAATGTTCAACGATAAATGTCCAACGATAAGGCCTAGTCACAAAGGCCCAAAACTCAACTACAGTCTAGGGACTTCACGAATACGGCATCGACCCAACTTAGGAGCCGACATTAACTGCTACCAGCTATCTCCCTGACCAAAGTAGTTGCAGGTATAGTCATGACTTACCCAAAATGTTGGACGCATCCTTGTCCCCCGAATGAGAAGCACCCACAAGATTGCAGGACAAGTGATTCCAAGCGTTTGGGTGCAAAGTGCAAGATTACTCCAAAGTTCCCCAATGAGAACGCGCCCATTGAATACAGGAACAGTGCTCCCAAAGCACACACCAAGGTTCACCCCACATCCCCAATGAAGACGCGCCCATTGAATACAGGAGGATGCCTTCAATCATCAGGCATATCCCTGGAGGCCTTCAACAACGGACATCCCCCTCCTAGGACACATCCTAGGAGGGAATTCTTCAATCATCAGGAAAATCCCTGAAGGCCTTCAATAACGGACTCCCTCCATTAGGAGACATCCTAGGGGAGAAGTCTTCAATATCTTGCCTTCATCAAGCCAATGTAGTCATCCTTTATCACCAAGTAGCTACTTCAAACCAAGAGGACGCGTCTTCAAGGGGTGGACGGCCTAAAGGGGCGCGCCCGTACCCCTATGTGGGCAAGTCCTAACTCTTCCTTATGTCAATCTCATGTCAATGTAGCTCTTATTCTCTGTCAAGTCATCACTTCGTACCATGAGGGTGCGCCCTCTAAGGGTGGACGACTATTGGGCGCGCCCCTTCCCCTATTAATGCAAGCCCTAAATCTTCCTTGTGCCAGTCCAAATCCTAATTGCATCTTGTATATTCCCAATTGATTATTACTTGACCCGAATCTATCCTAAAATCCTGATACCGAATTTTAGCTATAACAGCTTGAATAGATGTTTATTCTTAACAGATACACTGGCAGAGTCTTTCATGGAGGAAATGTCGTTGAAGGAACTGCAAATTAAAAGGGGGTGGTGAGTGGCATTTTCCAATATTAGCCACGATAACAGATGTTATTTATGCCACTTATGAAGAGTGCCTGGAGTGTGGATTGGACATTAACGTTTCTAACGAGAAGTTTGTATCAGGATGTTGCAAAAATTCTCCAACCCAACTCCACAACAGGCTCATAGAAATCTTGGTCATCTCTTAAAATACTTTGACAAATTCGGGTGGCTTGACCAGTATGAGCATTAATGAACAAATTTGTTGGTTGTAGATCAAAACTTTTATTACTAACTACTTGATGGTACTCCTAAGATGTACTAGGCTTGACATGCTTGTATTAGTGCACGGGTCTTTGGGGTCAAATTTTTTTGGTATCTTTGTGTTATTCGTGGACCTATGTCAACAAGTAGTATCCATAATTCAATATAACTATTGATAAGTGAAGTGATGCACTTGTCCTCCCGTTTATTTTACTATTTCGGTGATGGTAATGACTTGTGTTATCGAGCGTTATATTGTTCTGATGACGGTTGTAACTTGTGAATGGGAACCTGCAAAACAATACTTATCCAGGAATAGTGACCGTCAAGCACCTCTAACATGATAATCAATCATCGGAGCAAAGGAGTATGAAATGCAGTAAATATCAAAAATAGTGTTTATGTGTTTGTGTTTTTGTGAGAGAGAGAATGTGTGTGAGAGTGAGTATGAATTTGATTGTGAGAGTCCAGTTCTCTTGTTTGTGTGTAGAAGTGTTGTATTTACAGCGTGACCATCATTACATTGTAGTCTAGGGTGGTATTTGAATTAAGACTTTTAATAACTTTTAAAAAGTTATTAAAATTAAGGTGTTATTCAATTTAAACTTTTAACAACTCTTTAAAAGTAGACTGTTATTCAAAAAGTCATGAATTTGGAATGACAATTATATTTAATGACTTTTAACTTAAAATATAACTAGGGATCTAATGTAAAAAGTCACGAGGTTTGGGGTAGATTTCACATCACTTTTAAATTATTATTTTATTTTCTTCAATTTCATTTATTTCAGAATTTTGTTATTTCTGTTTCATAAATATAATATCTCCTCTCTTAAATTATGAACGATGGTTATTATCTCTTTGTGATATGGGCTGAAAATAACTCTGGAAATGTAATTAATGATATATTAATTAGACCTAGATTGGTCCAAGAACACGACCCAATAAACAAGGCCCGAAACCCTAATTATTTATTAATTTTGTAATTAATAAATAGGGAAAATATACAGCTCATAAAAGGAGTCCAAAATATGGTAAATTCTTCAAAGAAGGATCCAGAATCCCAATTAAAAGAAATAATGAGTCACAGTCCTTATCCTACAACAAGGAAAAGACTTGTCCACCAAGAAATACAATATTTATCCATTATCAAAAAGGAGACTTATTCGCTAAGTCTCCTAAACATACTCTAAATATGAGGCTCCCGACGCCTATATAAGGACCCTGATCCTTCACAATAGAACTACGTTTTCTGGCTTGATTCTCAGCATTGATTGAGATACGTAGGCATCTTGTGAGAACCGATTTAGTCACGAAACACAAGAGCAGCCATTAAAAGCTCTAAAGCTCCTAAACCCTAGTAGTAAATTTACAATTACGTTTTTTAATCCATAACATTTGGCGCCATCTGTGGGAAGACAACATCAACCATGGTTCGAGATACTCAAACTTCTGAAGAGCTTCCTCTCACCTCTGAGACAGGAGCTCGAGGAAGCCAGCCACCACCGATCACCTCCACTCAAGGACCGGAAATCCTGATTTCGGTTGAAGGGACGAATCCCCTGCAAATGGTCGTTCATGGACCTGATCCACAAGAGACCGTTTTCTAGCAACCAATCATGACCTCCCCACTGCTCATGAATGCACCAAGTGGCCTTCAACTTCATACCACGGATCTTCCCCCATACGCAACTCAAACTCTTGGGATTCCAAGTTATGGCATGCCCGCTCGACCCACGATGGGCGGCAGTGGTCTCAATCCCACTTACCATGAAGCATATGTTCCCCCTTACATACAAGGTCTGGGACCCCAAAACCAACAAACTCAAACTCGAAGGACCCCTTTGATTCAAGATTACTCAGGACCCTACACTGAGGATGAGAATGATTCAACTGGAGAAGAAAGGGATCTTGCCCCAAGAAGAAGTCGTTCTTCTCAAACGAACCGAGAGAAATCCCAAACTACGAAAGAAAGGATTGCAGCCCATGAGGCAGAGGCTGCAAGACTTAAGAAATTATTGGCAGAAGAGGAAGCCGCAAGAGCGCAAAGCCAAGTAACTAGGAGAATCCCGATAATCAACTTAGATCCAGCACCGAGAAGAACCAAGAGGGCTGAAGCCCCAATGGGTGATCCTAGTGTTTTGTTGCCCCTAGGAGATCCTGATGATCCTACACCATCGTTTACTCAAGAAATCATGAAAGCTAACATATCCAGGAAATTTAAGATGCCAACGATCAAAGCTTATGAGTCCCGCAAATCACGTGAGAACCTTTTCTAATGCACTACTGTTGCAGCCAACCAATGATGTGGTTAAGTGCAGAGCGTTTCCACAAATCCTAGCAGGCATGGCTCAAAGTTGGTACAACCGTTTACCTCCCAATTCTATTGGATCTTTTAAAGAACTAAGCAAAGAATTCATCAACCAATTTGTTAGTGAAAGGGTGCATGAGAAGAGTTCTACATCACTCATGGGAATCCAGCAAGGAAAGAATGAATCTTTAAGGGATTATATAAACCGATTCACCCGGGAGGCTCTGAAAGTCCCAGACTTGGAAGACAAAGTAGATATGATAGCCCTGCAGCAAGGAACCACTGATGATCACTTCAAAAGATCCTTGGCAAAACATCCACCCGAGAGCATGTTGAAGCTCCAAGATAGAGCCGGAAAGTACATCAAGGCTGAAGAAAGCATGAGAAAATATGAACCCACTACTGGTGGAAGTGGAAATTCAAAGAAAAGAAAGGAAACTCGGGAGTACGATGTTAAGGAAAAGTTTCCTAGAACGTCAAAAGATTTTGATTCTCCACCCAAGAGGAACAATTTTGGGCCAAAGTTTACGGAGTATGCAAGATTAAACACTCCCAGGAGCCAAATCCTGATGGAAATAGCAAATGAGGAGGATCTTCGATGGCCGAAGCCACTGAGGACTGACATGTCTAAACGGAATCAAAACCAATTTTGTCGGTTCCACAAAGAAGTTGGTCACGACACGGATGATTGCAGACAACTGAAAGATGAGATCGAGTTTTTGATACGAATAGGAAAGCTCAATAAATTCACTAAGGATGGAAATCAAGGGAGTCGGAGAGGAAACTATGAAAGGAAGGATTACGACAGAAGGGACAACGATTAAGATCGTAATCCCAAACCCCGAGGGCCTGTCATCAACATGATATTTGGAGGACCAACTACTGTTGGGTCCTCCCGAAACTCAAGAAAAGCCTATGCCCGAGAGGTAATGACTGTGGTTAGAGAAGCACCGAAACGTGCCAGAACGGAAATATCAATAGGTTTTGATGATTCTGACTTGGAAGGAGTGAAGTTTCCCCACGATGATCCCTTAGTCATCGTACTTGTGATAGGCAATTCTGAAACGAAGAGAGTTCTGGTTGACAATGGAGCTTCAGTGGACATCTTGTTCCATGACGCTTTTATCAAGATGGGCTATACTGATTCTCAGTTGACACCCTCGAATATGCCCATATATGGATTCAATGGAGTGGAATCAAAGGTGGAAGGCACAATCCAACTCCCTATGACAATGGGGCAAGGGTCGAATACGTCTACTCAGATGTTGAACTTCATAGTTATAAAAGCATCCTCAACCTACAATGCGATCCTAGGAAGGACACGTCTTCATGCATTCAAGGTTGTAGCCTCGTCTTATCATCTGAAAATTAAGTTCCCAACAAGGAATGGGATTAGTGAAGAACGAGGAGACCAAAATATGGCTAGATGTTGTTACGTAGCCGCGTTAAGGCCTGATGGAATCGGGGGGGGGGGGCAGGTTCTCCCCATTGAAGACATGGATACTAGATATAATGAGGACAGAAGAGGGAAACCAGCTGAGGATTTAATCCCAATTCCCTTAGTTCCTGGTGAGCCGGAGAAGGTGACTTACATTGGAGCACTATTACTTGAACCATTGAAGAGCAAGATCATATCTTTTCTTTAAGAAAATAATGATGTTTTCACTTGGACAGCGGCTGACATGTCAGGGATTGATCCCCAGTTGATAAACCACAAATTGAAAGTGGATCCTGAACGAAAGACTATGAAACAGAAAAAGAGAAATTTTGCTCCAGAGAGGCAAGAGGCCATCAAACAGGAAGTAGATAAGCTTCTGGAAGCCGGGTTCATTGAAGAAATTCAATTTCCAGAATTATTGGCTAACCCAGTAATGGTCAAAAAGGCCAATGGGAAATGGAGAATGTGTGTGGACCACACTGATTTAAACGATGCATGTCCTAAGGATTGTTTTCCCTTACCAAGGACCTTGATGCCCTAATAGATGTCACAGCTGGGCACGAGATGCTGAGTTTCATGGATGGCTTCAGTGGATACAACCAAATCAAAATGCATAAAGATGACATCTCCAAGGTATCATTCATCACTGACTTTGGTGTTTTCTGTTATCTAATCATGGCATTTGGACTTAAGAATGCATGGGCAACATACCAAAGTTTGGTGAACAAAATTTTTGAACACCTGATTGGAAAAATCATGGAGGTCTATGTTGATGACATGTTGGTTAAAAGCCTCGACAAGGCCGATCATATAAACCATCTACGTGAAGCATTTGAAGTGCTGAGGCACCACAAGATGATGTTGAATCCAGCTAAGTTTGTCTTTGGTGTAGGCTCGGGAAAGTTTTTAGGCCTGATGGTTTCCAAGAGAGGAATAGAGGCTAACCCCGACAAAATCAAAGCAATTCTAGACATGGAACCACCACGGACCGTCAAGGATGTTCAGAAACTAACGGGAAGAGTGACAACATTGGAAAGATTCATCTCCAAGTCAGGAGAGAAGTGTTTACCTTTCTTCAAAGCACTCAAGAACGTGAAATTTTTTGAGTGGACAGCAGAAAGCCAGGAGGCCTTTGAGGCCTTGAAGAAGTACATGGCTGAGGCACCATTGTTGGAAAAACCAAAGCCAGGGGAGATACTCTACTTATACTTGGCAGTTTCTAACACTGCTCTTGGAGCCGTTTTGGTTAAGGAAGAATTGAAAGTTCAGAAGCCTGTCTACTATATGAGCAAGATTCTTCATGGAGCAGAAATAAACTACTCTATGATAGAAAAATTTGCCTTAGCCCTGATTATGGCCTCAAGAAAGCTACGCTCATACTTTTAGGCACACAAGATAGAGGTCTTGACCAATCAGCCTATAAGAAACATCTTGCATAGCCCTCAAGTTAGTGGAAGGTTGATCAAATGGGCTATTTAATTGGGAGAATTTGACATCAAGTATAAGTCTCGAATGGCAATAAAAGCTCAAGCACTCGCTGAATTCATGGTTGAATGCACCATTGACAACTGTAATATCCCGTAATTTTTAGATTAATAATAATAAAATATTAATAGAAAAAAGGGTTAAAATTGAAATAGAATAGGATTTATAATTAAATTAGACCAATGGGCCTAAAATATGAATCAGATTTTGACACAGTTAAGTTTTAGGTTTGGAATTAGGGTTTTGTATCGTTATATAAACATTATGTTCTCCTTCTTCATATTTGTAATCAAAATTCGTAGGACTTTTTCTCACACAAATCAGCTGTTTTGAAAAATTCGTAGAATATTCATCGTAAGTCGGAATTTGATGATTCCGGACTTTTCAGAAAGATTTTTCAATTTTCTACAACTTCTATTTCATAGTCTTTTTCCAGATTATGCTCAGAACTGTTATTAAAATCATAAAACACAAACAGGACTCGTTTTTCAGTTTCTGTTCAAATTCAGAAGACGTTTTATTCAATTCCCGATTCGTTATAAGTCCGATTTTGATGAGTCGTATCTTTTCAGAAAGGTCTTTTAGTTCTCTACAACTTTCATCCTTTGAGTTGTTCATGAAAATGTCATTTAGAGAGTCAAAAAGAGTAAACACTGTTCTGGTCAGAGGTGGAACATGGAGTCATTCAAGATTTTAGATGTCGAGGTAAGTTTCCGATTGATTTTCCTAGTGTTTTCGAAATTATGTGTTATATGTATATATTTGCTTATACAACTTGGGCTAAGTGAGATTATATTTTGAATTAATGATGTGTTTATTTGATATGTGTTATGTGTAAGCAATAATAATCTTGGAATTCTAATTTGTGTCATGGTTTGTGAAAATATCGAATAAGAATAAGGACCGAGTCACCGGGTTATAGTGACAGTTTTATGAAAATTTAGGACCGTTATCACCGGGTTGTAGTGGTCGTGGCATGAATTATGAGTTTCAAGTTATTGTTGTTTATGTGGTTATGTGGTGTCGTATCGTATCGTATCGAATAAGAAAAAGAATAAGAATATATGTAATCGAAATTATGTATTGTGTATCGTTATTGTATCGTATTGAATATCATATTATTTTGTATGTATACATGTTATTTGCCCAACTATTTGGATCGATTGGTTTCTTGCTGGGCTGTATGGCTCATTCCTTACAATTTTCAGGTTCAAGTTAAGATCGAGTTGGATAGCATTGGAGTTTGGATGAGCTTAGTTTTGGAGCAGTTTATCTTTTAGATCATTGTTAGCTGCGCTTTTGTAATAGTTCTCTTTGTAATTGACTTTTAGATTAATAAATTGTATTGTGTTATAGTTTTTGATTTAGAATAATAGTCCGAAAATTCGGGCTGTTACAACAACCAAGAAGTCGGGGGGCAGGAAGTAATAATGAAAGACAAGAAAGATGAAGACATAGTGTCCAAAGAATGTTGGGTGCTCTATTTTGATGGAGCGTCAAAAACAAAATCAAGTGGAGCAGGTTTGGTGCTACAAAGTCCTGATGGATTTCTCATAGAATACGCACTAAAACTGGACTTCCCAACGACCAACAATGAAGCTGAGTACGAAGCCCTGATAGCTGGCTTAGGGCTGGCTGGAGCCTTGAGAGTTAAAACTCTGAAATTGTGTGGAGACTCGAGGCTAGTGGTTTCCCAAGTAAAAGGAGAGTTTGAGGCCAGAGATGAAGTCATGGCCAAGTATTTGAAGCTTTTCAAGGCCATTATGACTCAGTTTGATGAGTGTTATATGGAACACATTCCAAGGGAAGAAAACATGAAGGCGGACGCCTTGTCTAAGTTTGCCTCTTCTGAAATTGAGAACTATGCAGGAAGTGTATACTTCCAAGTCTTGAAGACCCCAAGCATTAATGGAAAGTTGATAGCACCCATTGAGGTGGCTAACTGTTGGATGGATCCCATCAAATCTCATCTGGAAACTGGTTGGTTACCCAACGACACTTCAGAAACACGAAAGTTATATGTGAGAGCACTAAATTATACCTTGATTGAGGGAATCCTATACAAAAAGTCTTTAATTGTTCCCTATTTGAAATGCTTGAGACCCCAGGAGGCAGAATTGGCCCTAAGGGAAGTACATGAGGGAATTTGTGGGCAGCACTTGGGGGGCAGAGCCCTTGCTCATAAAATCACTCGTCTAGGTTTCTATTGGCCAAGCATACTTACAGATGCTAAAAGTTATATGAAGAAATATGAACGGTGCCAAAAGCATGCACCAGTGGTTAGACAACCGCCAGAGATGTTGACATCCATAAACTCACCTATTCTATTTTCCATGTGGGGAATGAATATACTTGGACCATTTCCAATGGCAAGTGCGCAAAGAAAGTTCTTGATAGTGGCAATTGCCTACTTCACTAAGTGGATTGAGGCTAAACCTTTAGCCAAGATGTAATAACCCCAAATTTTGGACTTAGTTAATTTTTTTTTATTTGATGAATAGTAAAATCCTGATGAATAGTAAATTTCTGAACCGAAAAAGATTTTCAGACCACCCTATGTACGAGTCGGGATAATGAACTTTCGAAGTCGTATTAGTGATCTACTATGAAAATGAAGGAATGCAAAAGTTGTCAGAATCAGAAAAAGAGGATTTTCTATTTTCTCCGAAATTTCACCTATTACTGATGGATTAATCATTATTTAAATATATTGGAGGATTTTAAATTATCAATTCCATGGATATGGATTTAATAAAAGAATTAGTGATGTCAAGAACGTTTACGGTAAACTACTTCGATAGAACACTTAAGAAATCCCTGTGAACGTTCAACGAGATTAAGCCGTAATCGAACAACGCGACACTTACAGGATTAAATATAGGCATGGAAGTAACATGTAACAAGATTAATCCAAGGAATGCAACAATTGTAGCATCCATGTGAAAGGAAACAAACTAGTAAAGCTGCTTTGCCACCCAGACATCTCATTGCTCGACAAGTGTCCCGATGTTGAGGCAAAAATGTGATGACTCACTAAACCAAAGATGACACAAGCACACTACATCCTCATGTCTATCACTTATTCCACCAGCCAACCACTCCACTTTATCACAAAATATCAAGGAAAGCAAGTAAATACTCTCCCCCATTTTCTTCCCAAATTTCTGCTCAGCTTGCACAAGGAGAAAAGAAAAATTCATAACTCCAAATCTACTTGTCCTAAAATCACAAAATGTTAACCATAGCTTCCCCACTCCATGGGTAACATTCGTTCAAAATTTCATGGTCAACAAAGGAGTGTAGCCTAGCCAAATCCCTTCCCCAAGTTGGAGAACCCAATCTTTCCAGTTTCTGTCCAGCGGAAAGATGGAGCTCAAAACCCTAGCTAGGAAGCTTCAAATTTGACGATCTATAACTCAAAAAAATATTATGAAGAGAACAAGGTCTGGTAAAAATCTTAGCACCGAACTCTTATTTTTCGATTTGTTATGGATTTTACAAGATGAGGATGAATAGTGATTTCAAGAACTAACTTCTTTGATCTTAAACTCTAGGCTTTCCAAGGATCACCCAAGGCTTGATTAGAGGTTATAAGTGATTGTTAATGTCTCTAAAGCTCTAAGGAAGGTATAAAAACCTCTGCCCCTTTTTGTTTATATGAGTTTTATGGTTGAAATAATGATTAGAGTCATTATTCGTGTTATCGTTAAGATCCGTGAATCTTATGTTCGATTTGAGGATGAGTGATTTTGTGAAGCTTGATTTAGTGTATGATAATGTTTAGGGGCTGTTTTGGATGTTTTGATGAAGTATAATGGTTGTTGGTTTGGTTGGTTGATTGTTGATTGGTGGTTGTTTGAAGTGTTTAAAAACACGGGAATCGCGTATAAGCGCCGTTACCATGCCGAAATTTCCTTAGATAGTTTAGGAAGATATCACGGTAACATTAAAGGGCATGAACATGAAGTTTCTGACCATTAACATGTAGTCCTTGTTTCCTAGATTGTTTTAGCGAAAGAATCGTGTCGTTACAATTTACGGTTTAAGAGAAATGTCCGTTTCAGTGAAAGCGGTTTCGCGTAACTAAGTAGTTCATTGCATGAACTTTGAGATAGTGATCAAACCCCTTAAGCGACTTATTGGAATGTGAAACTTTGTGTTAACATGCTAGGTACATTTAGGAAGACCCTCGAAAATATTTCGTGTTAAAAGGATTATATTTCAATTTTATAAAAATGCGTGAGCGAGCATGCTCGAGTAGGAGTTCTTAAGGAGTTAACTTGAAAATGGACTTGTACTTGAGTTAGTATATACCTAGTATGGTGAAAGCGTTTTAAGTTATTAATCTTGAACATTGTGTTGATTCTAGATTACTGGACCAACCTAAGACTTATTGCTACTTCGGGATTTCCAGGCAAGTTTTCTCATTCCATGCTTTATTTTAAGTTATAATATTCTGATGATGCATATGGTATTATGCATGCTTTCAAACCTCACGTATTATATAGATGTGATGGTATAAAATTGTTGAGATGAAATATATGCATATGATAGATGCATGCAAGTTTCTAAATCTATACTTTGAAGTTTTGACTAAATAATACTACTTTTGCCATGTATAAAATTGGACAGTTTTGCGATATATCTTATTTCTTGTTGAAATGGATTTGACCTTTGGATTATATAAAATCTTTTGAGTTAAGTAGTTATGAACCGGTTTACCTGGTAGCTCTAAATATAAGAACATATTCATTGTTTTCGACTCTAAATCGGGAGTCGGTATTTTGAGATATGTAGATAGCCGTGGAAACCCGGAGGGATTCCATCGGCAGAATACTATGTATTTTGAGGAATGTTATTTAAGTATTATCTCAGTCGAGAAATACTATTTGAATACTATTTCAGTTATATATGCTAATGGAAGGCATAACTGTTTTCGAAAGTATATTGTGATACTTGCTTTATGATTTAATTATGAGCTTCTAAGCTAAATATGAGATATTAGTTAGAAACCAGGTTTTTATAAATGCCCTAGGTAAAGGGCGTATGATTTTATTCTTTAGACCGGAAGTAATTATATTTTCTGTATATATTAAAGGTTATTTTTCGATAAAGATATCGGGCAACTGTTATTCAATCCTTATTTATTTAATGAATATTATTCTGAATATTCATTTGAGTTTTATTTATTTAATGAATATTATTCTTGAATATTCATTTGAGGTTTATTTATTTAATGAATATTATTCTTGAATATTCATTTGAGGTTTATTTATTTAATGAATATTATTCTTGAATATTCATTTGAGGTTTATTTATTTAATGAATATTATTTCTGAATATTCATTTAAGGTTTATTTATTTAATGAATATTATTTCTGAATATTCATTTGAGGTTTATTTATTTAATGAATATTATTTCTAAATATTCATTCAAGGTTGTTTATTTAATGAATATTATTTTTGAATATTCATTTAATCATTATTTACTTAATGAATATTATTTTCGAATATTCGTTTAAGGTTTACTTATTTAATAAATATTATTCGATTATTTATTAAATACTTTTAAAACGTTATAAAAATGAGAAATGTATTTAAAGTTTATCCTCGACCTTCAATAATTATGAAGGATACTCTAAGCTATATTGTTAATTATTTTTAAATCAAAAAGAGGTTCCCAAAACACTGTTTTTCCATTTAAATCTGTCTTTTAAGAGGATTTAAATGCTCGCTCAACTATCAAAAATATGGGAAACCTGATTTAAGTGACTGCTATTCATTTTAAACTCTCAACTCAAAACTGTCAGGGAACAGATATTTTCTCGAAGCAATTTAGTTGCTGCAAGTCAAATATTGTGTTACCACCTCAAAGCTCGAGGGGTAAATTCGTGGAACAAGTCGATATCCCTTAACAAGCAATAGCTTGGGAAATATCGGAAAATCTTCCTTTCCAACCTAGATATAACTACTTTGTGGAGTCGTATCAACAAGTATTACACTTGGGGAAATGAGGACGATCTTTACGTTTCAGAGTCATGAATTTCATCTGAACTAGGAGTGGTGTAAGTGGTCCAGTTGCGCCGACCCATCCAAATTATTGCCCCAAATGGGCCGGGAGATCCTGAAAGGCGGTAGACAATGTCAGGATGTCGTGATTCTTCCATCTACATGTAGAGAACATATTTTTGTTGTACGACCTGCTACTGATCATAGTAAGGTTGGTACGACGGGCGCGGTAGCAACTCCCGTATTAGTTCATCATCCATTTTGGATAATTCTGCAACATGTATTGAAAGGGACTACGGATGACATCCTTGGTACATGTTTATCGATCATGTTGGCAGAGAGATTCTGCAGCATGTATTGAAAGGGACTAAGGATGACACTCGTGGTACAGGTTTACCGATCATGTTGGCAGAGGGTCAAAAAGTGTTCAAAGAATAAAGTTACAATGAATCCTTGCAACTTCATCTTTTATTTTATGAGTTATGACTCTGATAAAACCTTACTCAGATTATATATGCATAAGTAAATTTTGGGTTACGGAAACATTATATTAATTTTCCTCGTAACTTCATCAATTATGTTTTACTAGTTTCTTATCCGTTTAATGCATAGCCTGTGGTTATAAAGATATTTTCGAACTATATAGTGTTTTGAATCAATGAATAGGCTTTAAGCCTTGATTCCAATATTTGATATCTATTTTAAAAAAGATATGTTTTGAGTCTTGGTTTATCATACTGATACCAAGGATTTCTAAATGATTACGAAGAGTATCTGAGTATGATTATAAGTCATACGGTATTTTAAACAGTATACTATTTTGGGGTTAGACCCTAGTAGTGATAAAAGCTTTGATCCCATATGGATTATCTCCCAAAAAGGTTTAAAGATTTAAACTGAGATAGATTTCTTGCTAAGCACTATTAGCTCATTCTTGCTTTATTAAATATTTCAGCATGAGGAAAACATTGCCGAATCCACCTCGTGTTACAAGAGCAAGGGAATGGAGAGACCACCCTGAAGTTAGTTGATGCATGATGGATACTGTCGGTGTGAGCAGAATAGTTGCAGCTTGAATTAGTGGGAGTTATTTTGAGTGGGTTTGTATTACTAAACCTTGGATAGAATTGTGAGGTCTATTATTGTAACTTCAAGTAAAGGTTGTAAATAATAGATGAGATCTTGGATAGTACATTTGGGTTGTAATAACAAATGTTGATTATTGTTGCTCATTTCCAAGGCTATAACTTGTGTGTGCGTGCGTAAGTGATTGGGGTCTTTGGAGTTGTATTATGAGAATGTTGTAAGTAATGCAGGTATTGTATCATTGATAGAGCATGACAACACAGATTCTTGACCTCGGATCTGGGGGTGTTACACAAGATAACCACCAAACAAGTAATACATTTCTTCTGGGAGAATGTAATATGCAGATACGGGATTCCACGAATCTTGATCACAGATAATGGAACTCAGTTTAACAATGAAGATTTCAAGAAGTATTGTGAGGAGAATGATATCAAGTTACGTTTCACTTCTGTTACCCATCCTCAAGCAAATGGGCAAACTGAGGTTGCCAATTGAATTATCCTAGATGGACTGAAGAAAAGAGTTGAACGCTCTAGAAACACTTGGGTAGATGAGTTGCTCCCCATACTATGGGCATATCGTACTACTTGTAAAGTCACCACTGGTTAGAGATGAGGCAAATGGGACAGAAGCAGTGGTTCCAGTGGAGATTACTCACACATCTTCAAGAATCGAAGCTTATGAGCCAGAGGCAAATGAAGAAGGCATGAGGCTGGCCTTCGATCTAATTGATGAAGTTAGAGATGAGGCAAATGCTAAAGTAGTTGAACATCAAAAAAGGGCATCTTTCTACTATAACCTAAGGGTTAAAGAAAGATTCTTCCGTCAATGAGACTTAGTCCTCCGAAAGATTGAGGCATCCGGGGTTGGACAAAAAGGCAAGTTAGACCCAAATTGGGAAGGACCATATCGCGTTAAGAACGTATTTGGTCGAGTCTCGTACAAATTGGAAACCCTTGAAGGGATTGAAGTGCCAAGAACTTGGCATGCTGCAAACTTGAAAGTCTATTATGTTTAAAGTGTGTCCTGGCTGGACTCACTATTAGGACAAGTAGAAATAAGGTCTATGAAACCAATCCAAGTTTTTAAACTTGAGGTAGAAAGTAGAGTATTATGTAAGGGTTGAACCCATTTTCAAAGTTATAATCCAATATTCTTATGTTTTCATGACGCTTTATGTGCTTTGAATACTGATAGATATGCACAAAATGCTAACTAACATGCAAAGTCAAGAATTAGAAGAAACTGGAAGAAATAAAACTAAACTTACTAAGAGTTTAAGTTAAGCCCGAAGGCCGAAAATACATGAAAAATAATACAAGCCACAGACGGTCATGAAAGATAAACAAGATACAACTACGCCCCCCCCCCCCCCCAAAGGAGTAAGAGGGTGAGGAGATGGAAAGTCAGCAGAATCAAAAGTCCCAGGATGCTTGGCCAAGATAGCGTGAACAGCATCTTCCCATCCCGCTGTATGTTGGACTGGTAAAAAGATCTCATCGTGCTTCTCTATCAAGTCCTTGTACTCCTGAGAGTCAAGGTACTCGTCAATGTAGTCCTCCTTGCTCTTTCTCAGCTCGACTAGATCAGCCTGAGCATCAGCAAGCTCCTTCTCCCTCCTAGCTAAAGTCTCTTTTAGAGACTTCACCTCTTCCTCGGACCTTTCCACCTTGATCCGGTTGGCCTCAGAAGAGGTACGCCAAGCTTTAGCTTGGAAAAGTGCCCCCTGGAAGTTGGCATTGCTCTGCCAAAAAGTAAAAGAAATTCAAAGTTAGATAAGAAAAATAAAGACTTAAAAAAGGCTAAGGTAAAAAGAATACCGCAGCAATGGCCTGAGCGCCCAGATGCTCAACTCCCTCGATTGTAGAAACTGCAACAAAGTCTTTGTAGTCGCAGGGAGTGAATGAATGGTATGACCAATCAACAGCGTGTTTGGACACCCCAGTGATGGTGTCCCTCTTCCTAATACCCCAGTTGGGGCGCCAAACAGAGGACTTCGAGGACACATGAATATCTCCCTCATCCATAGGAATCTGAGGAGGGATCAAGAAACCAGGAACATCAGGCTTCCCACGAGGATCATCTCATATCCTGGCCCTCTTCATCCTCGAAGTCTCATCAGCCTTGGGCTCGTTGGTCTTGTATATAAAGGCCGCAGCTGTAAATACAACCAAAAAATGGTTAACAGAAAATCACAAAAAGAAAGGAAGTAATAAACAGAAAGGATAAGTAAAATTACCCTTATCAGAAACAGTTGAAAGATGAACAAATTTGAGGACAAATTCGTCCAGAAGCTCCCAAGCCACGGTAGTCCCATTGTCTTTAATTAGCTCGGAGTAGGCATGGGACTCCTCGACATTCAAGATTATGTTGCTGGGACTACCATCCGCAACTCTCCCAAAAGATTTACGGAACAAAGTTCCCCAATCTCTGCCTTCCCAGACAAGATACATAAACTCATTCTTCCACCTAGGGTTATTATCTAGGATAGACTTTGGGTGGAAGATAAAAGGAAAGTCAACCCTATGGCTAATGTATACCCAACCCAAGTTGTTGGCAGAACTGTTTTTAAACTGAAAAATCTTTCTGAATAAAGGGACAGAAAGATGAAAATTATTACGAAGGCAAAAAACCATAAAACAGTGAATTATCCTCCAGGCATTTGGAGGTAATTGGCTAGGGTTTATTTGAACATCGGCCAGGAGCCTAGGTATAAACTCGTGAAAGGGGAACCTAAGGCCAGCGACTATGGAGTCTTTGTAAATACACAAGGCGTTGGGCCGCCAATGACAAGAACGGTCACCGGCACCGGCATGAACTAATTTTAAAGGGGCTTTGACCCTATGCATCTTATTATAATCTTTGATTTTATCTACGTCATGGAATTTGTTACTACAATCATACGAATCTAAGGCAGACACAGACGGGTACTCATCTCCACGTTCATTAATCATATCATGCAAAGACATGTATTTAGAACGAATAGGAATGAGAGTACCTCGTTTAGAAGCAGAATTCATTTTCTGAAGATGTTGGGAAGCGCGATCAACCATTTCAGAAAACCGAGAAAAGCCCAGAATCTTCAAATCTTCAAAGGTAGAAACCCAGAATCTTCAAATATTCAAAGGTAGAAACCCAGAATCTTCAAATCTTCAAACAAAAAAGCCCAGAAACCAGTGAGTTTAAACGGAAAACCTCGCCGGGAATCGCCTTACCGCAGAACCCTAGCAGAGCTTTGGAGAGAAAATTTTGGAGAAAATTTAGCAGAGTATCTTTGAAAACTAGAAAGTGAGAAGTGAATAAAGATAAGTGAGACTTCACACTTATATAGAAATAATAGTCGGTCAATGGGCCGGTTGAAAGAAGGGTAACTGGCATTAGCCGGTATAGCCCATAAAAGACTACATGCCCAATTATTAATTGGCCCAATAAAAGCCTTGGGCCCAACTTGAGCCCAACAGAGATGGACCTCAAATGGCACAAGAGGTACAACTTGAAGAAACTCGTGATTCTATGTTCGTCCCCAAGCGAGATCGAAATGGTCGACTAGAATCCTGGTCGAAAGTGTTCGACCGGGGGCCAAAATGGCACAAATTCTCGATTTCAAATGAGGTCGAATCCCACTATATCATCCTGGTCGAAGGAGTTCAACAAGAGGCCAAAATGGCACTTATATTCGACCAGAATCCTGGTCGAAAGTGTTCGACCAGGGACTAAAATGACACTTATATTCGAATAGAATTCTGGTCGAAAGTGTTCGACCAGGGACCGAAATAACACCAAAGTACGACCAGAATCCTGGTCGAAAGTGTTCGACCAGGAGCCAAAAGTCAGGTCAAATTCGACCAGGATTCTGGTCGAAAGTGTTCGACCAGGAGCCAAAAGTGAGACCGAATTCGACCAGAATCCTGGTCGAAAATATACCAGATTTTCAAATTCTGAATTATTTTCCTTGAAATTAATGAAAAATCCCGATTCCTATTTTTTGGAAAAATTGTTGGTTTAGAACTATATTTTCTTAAAACCAGACTAGTATGAAATAAAACTCCGTAACTCCCGAATAAAATAACTTCTACGATAATCCAAAAGAGATTTTCCTAAAAGTTGAGGGGCAAATGATATGGGCTGAAAATAACCCTGGAAATGTAATTAATGATATATTAATTAGACCTATTAATTAGACCTAGATTGGTCCAAGAACACGGCCCAATAAACAAGGCTTGAAACCCTAATTATTTATTAATTTCGTAATTAATAAATAGGGAAAATATACAGCTCATGAAAGGAGTCCAAAATATGGTAAATTCTTCAAAGAAAAATCCAGAATCCCAATTAAAAGAAATAATGAGTCACCGTCCTTATCCTACAACAAGGAAAAGACTTGTCCACCAAGAAATACCATGTTTATCCATTATCAAAAATGAGACTTATTCACTAAGTCACCGTCCTTATCCTACGTTTTCTGGCTTGATTCTCAGCATTGATTGAGATACGTAGGTATTTTGTGAGGACTGATTTAATCACGAAATACAAGAGCAACCATTAAAAGTTCGAAAGCTCCTAAAACATAATAGTAAATTTACAAGTACGTTTTTTAATCCATGACACTTTGATTTTTTTTTTTTTTTGATTTACTTTTTAACTTTAAAGTTTTTAGCTTCTAATATCTTTTTAGTTTTGATTTAATTTTAATTATTGTGTATTTATTTTGAATGTTAAGATTCTTAATGTTCATATTTACACATATTCATTTGCAAAAAAATTTATTGAGCCCTTTTTTACTAATCTTTATTTTTATTTTAAGTTTAATTAAATTATATTGATGTTGGAGGTTAGAATTCTACTTTTTACTTGATTTTATACCATTCGGATATTTGACGAGTCTAACCAAAGGGATCCCCTTTGGTTGAGTTTCTATTTGTATTAATTATTAATTATTAATTATATAATTTTCTTTTCGTTTAGATTTTGTTGTAAAATTTTTTACTTTACTTAAAAATTCTATTTTCTGAGTTTTAATGTCATATTTTCTCTCACGACGCTTGAAGTTTAGGATGTTTAGGATGTTTATTTTCAGACATTAAAGTCTTATTGTCTAAATTTTCCGGGGACACATTGCATATCCTTCAGTTAGATGATAAACCTTTGAAAGTTTAAAATTCCTCTACATACATATATCCCAGATTAAAAATTAAAAATTAAAAATCAATAATTTAATAATAGTTTATATTACAATTGTATATAAAAAAATTATTGGTGAAATATCAATAATTCGATCTTCTTGTTATATAATTTTTAATATAAACTTATTATTTATTACATTTTTCTATATGTTACGTATTTATAATTTTATATTCATATTAATATAAATAATCGATCAAAAGTCATTAGATGTAAGTAAAACTACTCAAAAGTCAATATAAAAAAGTCTATAAAAGTAATGATGAAATATACAAACTCCATAAAAGTCATTAAAAGTTTATCAAATCAACAAAAGTCATTGACTTTTTAGAAGTCAATAAAAGTCATTTAAAGTTATAATACAACTAGTTGAAAAAGCCGCGTTTCGCGGCGACATAATAATTTTTTTTAAAACTTTATCAATTAAATTATGAAAATTACTCGGTCCTCGCTAATAAGCCGTTATCCCGTGAAACACGCTATCCTTTTTAATATCAAAATGTCAAATTTAATATATTGAATATATACTTGTGTCTTATATATTAATTTTTATGTTATCATACTCTTTTCTAATGAGTCACTCTTTCGTTGAAAAATACATGTACAACTTTACATATATTATACTTCAAATGAAAATTTTAGTTATGTATTACAAACGTTTATTCTACTTACAATAGAACTTTTAATTGCAAGTACTTATTTTATATTCGAACTCTTCTCCTTTATAAATTGAAACATTTATTCTACTTCAAATAGAACTTTGCAAGTACTTTTTTTATATTTGAACTCTTCCCCTCTGCAAATTCAAACACCTATTCTACTTCAAATAGAACTTCGAACTTCGTTACAAATTCGAACACTTATTCTACTTCTAATATGTTAAATGATATTTTTTTGATTTATTAGTATATAAAATTCAAAAATTCTAGAAAATTAGAAAAATAGATTGACACAATCTTAGGGCGCCACCTAATCTCCCGTGTATTCTCCATATATATATATATATATATATATATATATATATATATATATATATATATATATATATATATATATATATATATTGATAGCATCCCCTAGGTGGCACTGTACAATGTAAGGTATGACTTTACGTGCAGTGATAACATGTCTATACTTTATGTCATGCTAATGCTACACTTGAGTGATTGCACTTGTTATTTACAGTTAAGCGTTTTTTCGGTATGGTGTGATGTTGATGGCTTTTTTTATTGACACTTGTGCTTTGCTTATAATTTGCTTTCGTGAAATATGCATTTATGTTTTGTGTGTGTGACTTTGAAAGAGTTTGTTAGAGTTACTAAGGGGTCGTTTGGTTCAAAGAGTGGTATAGGTTTGGAATCAGGAATCGGGTTGAGGTGGTATGGAGTTGAAAAATCATTTATGATATTATGTGTTTGGTTCAGTCCAGGAATGATATTTAAAATGATATTTAAAATGTATATTAAATTAATTTATTATATTATAAAAAAAGTTAAAAATATTTTATTGTTATCAATATCATTTTTTGTATACAAAATAATTTTTAATATTCATAATGTTTTTTTGCATGAAATTAATAAATGATATAAAGTTGATACCCATACCCTTATTTTCATACCCACCTCCCCACTAGGGTATCAAAAACTCATAGTTTGGGGGTTTGAGGTATGGGTTTGACAATAAAAGAATTTGAACCAAACATGAGGTATGGGTTTTGCTCATTCTAAACCCATACCTGATTCCTGATACCAGCGAACCAAACGACCCCTAATAACGACATCTTGAAAGAATAGCGGTACCTTATCAAGATATGATTAAGATGATGACGCTGTAACGAGAATAATGTCTTGTGAAGATGGCGGCATATTTGTGGTTCAAAAAATGAATATATATCAATTATAGAATTCATATGAAGCACCCCATTGAACTGGTTCTAGAAAATTTGTTCCTATCAACCAATTCTTTGAATTGATTCGCCAATATGGAGCACTCCTTTTAGCTGGTTTAGTTGGTTGTAACAATTTTGATCTCATTATTTATCAAAAAAAAAAAAAAACAATTGCGATCTCATAAATTTGTGAACACGGTTTAGGACTTTAGGTTGATAAAAAGAAAGTGCTAAACGCTATAGGTTGGGTTCATATGAATGAAATTAGAGAAAATAATCCAGCAATCTGCCAATGAACTACCTTAATTAGCGTATCAATCAAAGCTGTAATTTTGTTCCTAATAAGATTGTTGTTGACCTTTGCACTCTTCACACGAGATGAGATTCACCAAAATGGACACACGGTGCTTCTTTAAACTTTTATTAATCAAACACTACTACCCATTAATTACTTTTAACACAAAAAATATGTCCTAGGTTTATGCTTATCTTCTATACCATACCATATTCTAATTTTACTCTCGGGTCCCCAAACGGCCAAACGCACATGCAACTCTACTTTCCCTGTTTCTCCAGAGTCCACCCACAAAAGTAGATGTAGATAAATTTTGACAAAAAAAAAGAGTAGATGTAGATAGATATATAATTCGCGATGAACCAACGATTTTTAATCTACCTAATTACGATAATTCATAAAATTCTACTTGTAATTAATTTTATTTTTCATAAATAATTCTCTTCTATATTATTTACATATCTATCTATACTATATTATTAAAAACAAAATATTAAAAGTTTGGTCAATATAGTACATGTTTTTTGGTATTTCGTGGTTTTACTTAATTACAATTACTTATATATAAAAAAATATATTCAATAATAACATTAAATATGTTTTTAAGTAAATAAGTAAGATTTTGAACATGATATTTTTTTTAAAAGAGGGGTTTTAGTAAGAAAAAATAGAAAATGTAACATGTTTTAATTGAAAATTTTAAGGTTTTAGCCGTGATATTTTTGAAAAAAAAAAGTTTTAGTAAGAAAAAATAGAAAGCGTAGCATGTTTTAATTGAAAAAGATAATTTTCCGTGATATTTTTGAAAAAAGAAAGAATCTTGTTGGATAAAATAGAAAAATTAATGTGTTTTAGTTGAAAAAAATAATTTTTTTTTTGACAAAAGAAGAACACTTTCATTCCCTTAGAATATCACTCATACATAAGGATAATACCTCTGAAGGGGCATCAACCTCTGTAAAATTACGATCAGATAGAGCATATGATTGCCTTGCTAAGTAATGGGCAACCCTATTTGCTGACCGTTTAATAAAACAAAAATCAGCATTTGCAATTTCTTGCATAATCTGTTTACAATCTGAAATAACTAAACCAAAAGGAGACGTTAAGATGACTGAGCTACGCAGAGCCTGCACCACAGCAACACAATCAGTCTCCACCAAAATCATGTCCCAGCCCTTCGCTTTCGTCCAGCTTAGCGCCTCTTTGAACGCTAAAGCTTCTGCCAAATCTGCTGAAACAATCCCTGGATGACTAGCCGCCCTGGCTCCCATCATCCTGCCTAGATAATCCCGAGCAACACACCCATGACCATAACTATTCTCATCATTAAAAAGGGCTGCATCTACATTTATCTTGATTATATTCCGTTCCGGTGTCGTCCAAAGCTCTTTGCCATCCATCGCGTATATCATAACAATAGACGGAGTAAAATTCCTAGCCTGAGCTTCAATCCACTGATCAAGAGTAAACTGAGCAGTACGTACTACCTCATCAACGTGGAGATAAGTATTGTTCCAAACAACCGAGTTGCGTGCCTTCCAAACCGACCACACCAGCATTACTAATCTAGATACCATTGTAATATTAAACTGGGACATTGCTGCACCCAACCAGCCAGCAAAGCTATCACTATCATCTGTAAAGCTACCAAAACCCGCTCCTCTTCTACATGCCTCTGCAAACCCGCATTTCACCAAACAATGCAGTGTAGATTCCTCAGAAGCAATACACGTCGGACACAACGGAGAGATTGGCACATGCTTCATACAAAGAGCAGTTTTCGTTGGCAAGTACCCATTAGAGGCTCGCCACAAAAAATTCTTCACCTTAGGGGGTATTTTCAAATTCCAAAGACGTCTCCAAAAACCAGAATTAGCATTAGGAGCCCAATCCCCTTTCAACTCTTGTCGTCTAAAATCTAATAAATAAAATCCAAAATTAATAATAAGAAATATTAAAAAAAACACAAATTAATATAATTATAGATCTTATCCAAAACTTTTGTCTATGTACTGTCAAACTAATAACGAAAGTTGATTTTAAATCAGATAAAAAAGAACCATTAGATCTAATATTAAAAATACGAAGTGTGTTTGATTGTTATTAGAATTATATTCAATTACTGAAAAATTAATTTTAATAATAGAAACAAAAAATAATTAGATTTTTTAAGTTGAGTAGAATTGAAAAAGATAATTGGTTATAAATATATTATTTAATAATTTTTTTTATAGATAAGTAAGAGCAATTAAGTAAAATCACGAAGTACCAAAAAAAACTGGTACTGTACCGACCAAACTTTTAATGTTTCGTCTTTAATAATACTAGCTTATAACCCGTGCAATGCACGGTTATTTTAAAAAAAAATTATAATTATAATAATTAATGAAATTATTTTTAATTTTATGATGATTCAGTCATTATTATTCAACTGAAATTACTTAGGAACCGGAATAGAAGAGAAAGTTATAAACTATTACATTGACAATTCTACTCAACTTAAAAAATTTAATTATTTTTTGTTTCTATTATTAAAATTAATTTTTCAGTAATTGAATATAATTCAAATAACAATCAAACACACTTCGTATTTTTAATATTAGTTCTAATGGTTCTTTTTTATCTGATTTAAAATCAACGTTCGTTATTAGTTTGACAGTACATAGACAAAAGTTTTGGATAATATCTATAATTATATTAATTTGTGTTTTTTTTAATATTTCTTATTATTAATTTTGGATTTTATTTATTAGATTTTAGACGATCAATTAACTATTTGTGATGTATTTTTAGTTCTAAAAATTAGATTTGAACATTTTACGACACACATGAAACTCAAAAAATAATTTTTAATTTAGTGGAGGTTTAACAATTTATTTCCAATTGAAGATACTCTGAAACTAAAGAGGGAAAAAAAGTGACGAATTTTTACATTAAGAATTCTTATTGAACTTAGGAAATTAATTTATACTAGCTTAAAACCCGTGCGATGCACGGATTGTTAATTGTTATTTTATTATTATTGTTTTAATATTTTATTAATTGTAATTATGCAAAAAATAAATAGACATGTTAAAATAGCTAAACACTTTTAATTAATTAAAAACATTAAAACATATTTTAAAATAAACAAGTATGGGGTCGCCCGTTATATTTTTGAAAATGAAGGGTTTTAGTTAGAAAAAATGTAACATATATTTAGTTTAGAAATGTAAATGCCCGTGAAATTTTTGGAAAATGAGGTTTTAAAATTTAATAATTAAAAGTATTTAAATACGTTTTAAAATAAATAATTAAATGGTTTCCTGTGATATTTTTGGAAAAAGAATGGATTTTAGTGAGAAAAATAGAAAAAGTAAATTGTAAAAGACAATTTCCCGTGATATATTTAGAAAAGAAGGAACTTTTTAGAAAAAATATATAATATATTTTAGCTGAAAAGGTAATTGGTTATAAATAGGTATTTGATTATTTATATTTTAATATTTGTAGTAATTGCATTTGTTAAGAAAAATAGGTAGACATGTTAAAATAGGTAAACTTTTAAAAAATAATTATAATATTAAAATAGTTTTAAAAATAAATAACTAAACGTCCGTGATATTTTTGAAAAAGGAGGGGTTTTAGTAAGAAAAAATAGAAAACATAACATGTTTTAGTTATAAAAAGGTAATTGCCTGAAAGGCATATGCTATAGCCTATTTGTAATTCGAGGATTCTACTCAACTTAAACCAGAATGTAATAAGTAAATATTAGATTAAATGTCACAGGAATCTCAAAAAGTTTTATCTGTCAAGAGATTGAAGATTAAAGTCATCTACAGACTTGAAGTTATTCTACATTGAAAGAAGTTCAATTTATTGTTCAAGCCTCAGTGAAGTATTCAAGGAAGTAGATTTACTACAGTGACAGAGATTTCCAGTTGGTGACGGAAGAAGTACATGATACAGAGTTTAGTCAAAGCTAAAGAAAAGAAGCCACAGCTTTAAATGTTTTAAAGATGAAGAATTATCATTGAAGTCAGTTATTCATGAAACCAGACAGTGCATCGAATGACGACATCAATCAGTGGAAATAAATCATCTATATTCAGTGATTTTCAGAAGATAGAGGAATGCAAGGATTTTAAGTTATCTTCTTTGATTTATTAATTTAATTTAATTAATAAATTAATTCTATCAGAATTAATTAATTTATTAAATTAATTATGTTAGTTGTTTAAATTATTTATTAACTTAATTCTATTTGAGAATTAATTTAATCTAGAATTTAATCTAACTAAATGAATTAAAAGAAAATATCTTAAAGCTGGTATGACCTAGCTTTTACTCGGTATGACCTAGTGTTTTTAAAACAAGGTTCTACCGAATGAACTGAGGTCATACAGAGGCAGTGGTGCTAGGTTCTACCGACACCCTTGAGGTCATACTGGGTCTAAATGAACAGGTCATACATATTGCTTTTCCAGGTTCTATCCAGAGTTGGTGAAAGTACAGAAGGTCATACCAGACAGTTTTTGAAGGTTCTATTGGATGAAGCAAGTTCTACCGAGCAGAATTCTCAGGTCATACAAGGATCTTTTATTAATTAATCAGGTCATATTGATTAATTAAAAAGGTCATACAAGGTTATTTGTATTGTATATTACCGGAGGCTGCTAGCAAAAAAAAAGAATACAGAACACAGAAGTAAAGAACAGACAGAAGCATTAAACATAAAATTCTCTCAACTGTCTTAACAACTTCAACTGCAGAGCAAATTCATTCCGACCAGTGAATTCAATTCTTGTTTGTTTGTAACATTAAATCCTTGAGAATTAATTCACTTGTATTGCTTTGATTATCTAGCGGATTTTTATCCCTAGAATTTATCTCGAACTTGCTTTTAGCATTCGATCTTTTTATTACAAATATTAGAAATGTTCATGTCGAATTTATTCTAAATTTGTATTAATTAGTTTGAGATAAATACTTTGTAATCCTTATTGTATTTGCAGCACCCTTCAAGTTTTAATATAATTTATATTTAACTTGAATCTTGTTTCATTTATATTCCGCATTAATTTGTTCTAAATTGTTAAATTTTTCAAAGGATAAATTCGATAAAACGGTATAGTTTGTATTCAACCCCCCTTCTAAAAACTTATCAGGACCTAACAATTGACATCAGAGCCTTTTGATTGATATACAAATCAAAGATCCAATTGTTTTGAGATTTTTTCAACTCTGAAATTTTTATTATTCTAAAAATCTCAAAAGATGTCTACCACACAGAAAGTGGGTACAGTGAAAATCCCAATGTTTAGCAAGGAGCATTATTCAATGTGGAAGAAGAAGATGCTACTATTTCTTAGAGTGGCTAATCCTAAATACATTGATGTGCTGAAGAATGGACCAAAACTTCCTATGATTATTGAGGAAGAATTAAAAGAGGATAACGTTGTTACTAGGGCTGCTAGAATGTACCCTAAAGATCCCAAGGAGTACACTCCTGATGAGAAAGAGGATGTTACCTTGGATTCCTGTCTTCAGTTGATCCTTATTGAGAGTCTTGATCCTATCATGCATAATCATGTCCTAAATTGTGATACTGCCAAACACATTTGGGGAACCATAAAGATAATCAATGAGGGGACAGAGGAAGTTAGAGAGAATATGCTGGAAATTCTCACTTCACAATATGAGCATTTCAGATCAAACCCGGTGAAGGTATCTCTCAGGTTTTTGAGAGATACAACAAATTAATCAATGATCTGAATCTCAATGGGAAGCACTACACCAACAAGGAGATTAACAAGAAGTTCCTTCTTACACTTCCACCTCATTTGGAGCACAAAATATCTACCATTAGAGAAGCAAGAGATATGAATGAGATTGCTTTGGAGAGATTGTATGGTGTTCTGAAGACCTATGAGCTGGAGCAGATTCAACAAAGGGAGCTGTATGGAACTGGGAAGATTGTTGGTACCTCTACTGCATTGACTGCTGAAGTCCCACAGAAACTGGAAGTGAAGGTTGTTCAACCTTTCAGTTCTAACATGAATGTTATTAATGCTGAATATGGATTAACATCCATTGATCAATCTGGTGGTGACTTCTATTCTTTAGAAGAACTTGATCAGCTGGAGGATGGTGACTTGGCTTTGATAGTCAGGAGTCCGAGGCAGATCCTCTGAATGAATACTCCATCATTATTGCTGAGGAGATTCGTGAAGAAGATATTGCTTTGGAAGTTGCACAGTCCAAAAAGTGTATATCTGATATTCCAGTCAAAGTTGTTACAACTGAAAAGACTAAATCAGATATCCATATGTTGGATCAAAACAACTGTAGAAATAACATGCCTGCTAATAATTCTTCTCATAAAGCATGTGGTGTGATTAATTGCATGTCTTGTGCTTTCAATGTTATGTATGCTTATTTTAATAGTAAGCATGTATCTAGTGATAAGACTGCTCCACGTCAACATGTCAATAATAAGAAGCATGTTAAAACAAAGACTACTAGTCCTCCTAAGACTAGAGTGGATTCATTTATCCCTAAGCCTACTCAGAAATGTGTTAAGGCTGGCTATAAATGGAAACGCTCTTATGTGAAAGAGGTTGAAGTAGTTTTAGTTAAAAATGTTGTTTTGCCTGACAAAGGCCAGTTCTTTAAGTATGCCGGACCCAATCAAGTGTGGGTTCCGAGGAAGGACTAATCAATCTGGTATTGCAGGGAGTTAAACAGGTAAACCGTGTTATGTGGATTCTTGACAGTGGATGTTCAAGGCATATGACCGGAGATAGAGCCCTGCTATCAGATGTGGTTGAGAAAGCTGGCCCAGTAGTTACCTTTGGAGATAACAGCAAGGGTATTACGAAAGGATATGGCTGTTTGAAGTTTGGTAATGTTATCATTGAAGATGTATCTTTTGTGGAAGGTCTGAAGTTCAATCTTCTCAGCATCAGTCATTTCTGTGACAGAGGATATGTTGTTTCCTTTGAAAGAGAGAAGTGTCAGATCCTTCACAAGAAGAATGGAAAGCCTGCTCTTCGAGGAGTAAGGAAAGGTGACTTGTTCATAGCTGATCTGCACTTGGGATCCAAAGATGAAGTTAATTGTTTTTATGCTAAAGCTTCATCAGATGAAAGTTGGCTATGGCACAAGAAGATGTCTCACCTTAACTTCAAAACCATGAACTCTTTAGTCAAGAGGGAATTGGTTAGAGGTTCGCCTCAGATGGAATTTACACAGGAAGGACTGTGTGAGGCATGTCAGAAAGGAAAGTCAAAGAAAGCTTCTCACAAGGGCACTGACACATCATCAATAACTGAACCACTTCAGCTACTGCACATGGATTTGTTTGGTCCAGTTAATGTGATGTCTATGTCAAAGAAACAATATGCACTTGTGATTGTTGATGACTTTTCAAAATATACATGGGTTTTCTTCCTACGTTCCAAGGATGAGACCCCACACCTGGTGATTGACCATATAAAGTTGATTGAGCTGGATTCTAGATTCCCTGTTAGAGCCATAAGGTCAGATAATGGTACTGAATTCAAGAATGCCATTCTAAATGATTTTTGTGCTGATAAAGGAATAACAAGACAGTATTCTGCCCCTAGAACTCCTCAACGAAATGGAGTAGTGTAAAGAAAGAATCGTACATTGATTGAAGCTGCAAGGACTATGTTAAGTGAGTCCAAACTTCCAACGTACTTTTGGGCTGAAGCAACGAATACAGCTTGTTATACTCAGAATCGAACTTTAATCAACAAGGACTTAATGAAGACTCCGTATGAGATCATGAACAACAAGAAACCAACTCTCAAGTACTTTAATGTATTTGGAGCAAAATGCTTTGTGCTTTTAGATGATAATGTGAAACGTGGCAAGTTTGATGAAAAGGCACAATAAGCTATTTTTGTTGGTTATTCCAGAAGATCTTACAGGGTCTACTTGGTTGGCAGTCACACGGTAAAGGAAAGTGTCAATGTTACTTTTGATGACACTAACCTCCCTAATATCCAAAAAGAAGACTCATCTGAAAAGCTGAAGTTTGATAACTTGCCAGACTCAGAATCAGATGATGAAGCCCCACCTGAAGTTATTGCTGGTGATGATAATAACAATGATGATAATGATCATGGTGATGGTGGTGGAAACACTGGTAACAATGGAGATACCACCAACACTGGAGAAGAATCATCAAGGCAATCAAGCAACAACTCAGGGGGAGCAAATGAAGGATCAACTAGTCACTCACAACATCAAAGTGAAATTCAAGGCGAATCATCAAGATCAAATCTTCCAAGACAGACTATATGGAATAGAGCTCATCCCTTTGAGCTGATCATTGGTGGTCCAAATGTTGGAGTTAAAACTAGAAGTGCAACTCAGAATGAATGTCATTTTTCAGCATTTTTATCTAAAATGGAGCCAAAGAAAACTGAGGAAGCACTGACTGATCCAGATTGGGTGATTGCTATGCAAGATGAACTCAATCAGTTTGAACAACAGCAAGTCTGGAAGCTGGTACCCAGGCCAAAGAACAAGAAAGTAGTTGGTACAAGATGGGTATACAGGAACAAGCTAGATGAGGATGGCATTGTTACAAGGAACAAGGCAAGACTGGTTGCACAAGGGTATTCTTAAGCTGAAGGCATTGATTATGATGAAACCTATGCACCAGTGGCTAGACTTGAGGCCATCAGGATGTTCTTAGCATTTGCTGCTTATTCCAATTTTAAAGTCTATCAAATGGATGTTAAGAGTGCATTCCTGAATGGTGAGCTTGATGAAGAAGTGTATGTGGAACAGCCCCCTGGCTTTGAAAATCAGGAACAGCTGGACTTTGTGTACTTTCTCTTCAAGGCTATCTATGGTCTCAAACAAGCCCCAAGAAAATGGTATGACACTCTCTCTGATTTTCTTTTAGAAAATGGTTTTGTTAGAGGTATCATAGACAAAACTCTTTTTTCAAAGAAACACAAAAGTGATATGATATTAGTCCAAGTCTATGTGGATGACATCATATTTGGGTCTACTAATGATAATCTATGTAAGAGATTTGCTGAGCTTATGCAGAGTAAGTTTGAAATGAGTATGATGGGTGAGCTGAAGTTCTTTCTTGGATTGCAAGTAAGTCAAAGGACAAATGGTATATTTATTTGTCAATCCAAGTATCTTAAAAAACTCCTCAAGAAGTATCACATGGAGGATTCAGCATCAGCAAGGACTCCATCTTCAACAGCCATCAAACTTGGAGCTTCTGACAAATCTATCAAGATAGATGTTACAAGCTATAGAGGTATGATTGGCTCCTTACTCTATCTTACTGCTAGTAGACCAGATATTATGTATGCTACATGCTTGTGTGCAAGTTTCCAAGCGGACCCTAGAGATGTACATCTCGTTGCTGTGAAAAGAATCTTGAGATATCTTAAGGGTACACCTAATCTAGGTATCTGGTACCCTAAAGATTCTGGTTTTAATCTTGTTGGATATACAGATTCTAATTATGCAGGTAGTGTTGTGGATAGAAAGAGTACCTCTGGGAGTTGTCAATTCCTAGGAGGTAGGTTGATTTCCTGGTATAGCAAGAAACAACAAACATTTTCCAATTTCAACAGCAGAAGCTGAATATATTGCTGCTGGAAGCTGTTGTGCTCAGATCTTATGGATAAGGAATCAATTAAAGGACTATGGCTTTGCATTAGACAAAATTCCCATTTTGTGTGATAATACAAGTGCCATAGCAATCTCCAACAACCCTGTGCAGCACTCGAGAACGAAGCACATTGATATCAGGTATCATTTTATCACAGAGCATGTCATGAATGGAACTGTGGAGTTACACTTTGTACCCACAGAAGAACAGACTGCAGATATATTCACTAAATCTGTTGACGAATCCACATTTACCAAGTTAGTTGGTAAATTGGGTATGTTAAACAGTCTTAGTGATTAAAATATCTCTGTCATGTTTGTTCTTTCAAAATCATTTTCTTTTGCTGATATTGAATGATATAATTTGCCAATTCTTGTTTAGAGTATAAAGCTTGTTAATTTAAATATTTTGAATGATTTATTTTCTTTAAAAATATTTTTCTCATTTTTAATGGAGAAATGTATTTTTATTGAAAATATAGTTATTTAGAATCATTTAAGTTATTTTCAGATTGTAAATACTATTGTTTAAATTTTTCTGCAGGTCTATATTAGTTTAATGCTCTTTTATAATTTTCTGCATTTGTTTTAGGATGTTTAAAATATTCTGTGAAGTTTTTGTTTAGTTGTAATGTAGATATGTTTGTATAAACAGGTTTATGCATTTTACTTTTTCTGTTTTTTTTATTTCTGTTCAGTTAAAATTCGGTATGACCTACTTGTTTGGTCATATTGGAAGTTTATATTATTTTTCTGTTTTTATTTTCCTTAATAAAACTCGGTATGACCTCTCTGTTGGTCATACTGATTTTTATTATGTTCTTATTTATTTTCGTTTGTTTTTTTTGCATGACCTCTTGTCAGGTCATATAGGAATTCGGTATGACCTATTCTAAGGTCATATTGGATTTTAATTCTGTTTTATTTTTATTCAGTTTTTCTAGTTTCCTGTAAATATGTTTTTTTTTATTATTGTATTTTTTTTTATTGCTTATTATTTATTATCTTTTATTTTCTATTTGACTTAGTAGTTTGTGTAAATATAGTGTATATATTATTTTTGATCTAGCTCTTGCTTAGCTGGAAATTCAGTGCCAAATCCAGATCAGGTATTACTTTCTATCTCTCAATCCACTTCTTTTACTGCTGCTGAACCCAAGTGGTTGTTAGGGTTGACCAAGGGAATGTAGATCCACAATCTCTATCCCAGGTCTTAGAGCCAAACAATGAGTCTACAACCTTCTTGAACTCTCAGCCTGAACAGAAATCAATTGTTAAATAAAGAAGTATTTTGATTGAAACAGTGAGTGATCCCACAGCTCTGCCTCCTATAAAGAAATTCAACATATACTGAGGCATCTGTCAGCCCATCTGTATCCTCTCAATAGGATATGGACCTTGAAATGGCCAATGAACTGTTTCTAGAGACATTCTCTCAACAGGATGAATCTATTGAAATTCGCCATAGGGCCATGGCACTTTGTACTGAGTCAAGCACACTCTCATTACTCACAATGGGAGAAAACAATTTCATTAGATGAAACTCAGGACACAGTGAAAGCAGAGCACCTGCAACTGGTTACAGTACCTACCATTGTCACGGTAGAAGTGCCTTCACAGGCATCAGAGGGAAAATCTGATTCTTGCCACATGTAATAGAATCATTTTCTCCCCTCCAAGAGTGAACACCTCTGGCTCCCTAAGGGATTTTCCACTCGCAGATTTATCTGGAGAAATTGGAAGGCAACTTGATCAGTCTATCACTGAAGCAATTCAGATTTCAAATCCAAGTGATTTGATAGACATGATTGAGGATCGGGATTTGCGAACTCCCATTGCACCACCACTGACCTCTCTTGAAGAGGCTAGGGTGAGTTTCAATGCAGGTACTGATCAAAAAGGAGCAAACAGACAACTAATGTTGAGTGATAAGAGTCAAACACTGAGTGAAACACATGCACGTGAGATGAGTGATACACTTACAAGAGAAATTCAAGTGAGTGCACACACAGACACATACACTGCAATGTAGTTAGCTCACATAGCTGATCTACAGGAACATCTATTCAAAACCCAGGCTGATAAAGAAATTTTGCAAGCACAAGTGGTTGAACGGTCTTCTTCTTCCACCTCTGTCAACAATCAGCTGGGACTGCTCAAGGAAAGATTGAAGACAGTTACTACCCAAGATCAACTCCATCAACTATCTCAACTCCTACTGGCTTCAGATACTCATAAAGTTAAATCTGTAGAGAATTCCTCAACTAAGGGGGAGAAGTTTCTAGACAAGTTTCTAGAAAAGTTTGGGGAGAAGTTTCTAGAGAAGTTTCTATTTCTAAGGGGAAGAAGTTTCTAGAGACTTTTGGTGAAGCTAGTAAAAGGGGAGCTGAAAAAGATATAAAAGGAAAATGAGGAGTTTCTGGGGAGTAAAGGTAATTAGCTCTGTTTTGTAAATGTTATATGTATAGAGCTTAGGTAAATCAAGACAGGTTCAATGTTATCATATGTTCAGTCTAGAGGAACATCTGTCTTGTATTTATCTATACTGGTGAAATCTGGAAATGTTATATTTGATCCAGAACTTTCTAGTATTTACTTAGGTTTAAGAGTCTTATCTTTTTCTTGGTTTTAGTTGAGTGATCCTCTAGGTATTTGGTTGTTATTCTCTAACAAACAAATAGGGGGAGATTGAAAGGCATATGCTATAGCCTATTTGTAATTCGAGGATTCTACTCAACTTAAACCAGAATGTAATAAGTAAATATTAGATTAAATGTCACAGGAATCTCAAAGAGTTTTATTTGTCAAGAGATTGAAGATTAAAGTCATCTACAGACTTGAAGTTATTCTACATTGAAAGAAGTTCAATTTATTGTTCAAGCCTCAGTGAAGTATTCAAGGAAGTGGATTTACTACAGTGACAGAGATTTCCAGTTGGTGACGGAAGAAGTACAGGATACAGAGTTTAGTCAAAGCTAAAGAAAAGAAGCCACAGCTTTAAATGTTTTAAAGATGAAGAATTATCATTGAAGTCAGTTATTCATGAAACCAGACAGTGCATCGAATGACGACATCAATCAGTGGAAATAAATCATCTATATTCCGTGGTTTTCAGAAGATAGAGGAATGCAAGGATTTTAAGTTATCTTCTTTGATTTATTAATTTAATTTAATTAATAAATTAATTCTATCAGAATTAATTTATTTATTAAATTAATTATGTTAGTTGTTTAAATTATTTATTAACTTAATTCTATTTGAGAATTAATTTAATCTAGAATTTAATCTAACTAAATGAATTAAAAGAAAATATCTTAAAGCTGGTATGACCTAGCTTTTACTCGGTATGACCTAGTGTTTTTAAAACAAGGTTCTACCGAATGAACTGAGGTCATACAGAGGCAGTGGTGCTAGGTTCTACCGACACCCTTGAGGTCATACTGGGTCTAAATGAACAGGTCATACATATTGCTTTTCCAGGTTCTATCCAGAGTTGGTGAAAGTACAGAAGGTCATACCGGACAGTTTTTGAAGGTTCTATTGGATGAAGCAGGTTCTACCGAGTAGAATTCTCAGGTCATACAAGGATCTTTTATTAATTAATCAGGTCATATTGATTAATTAAAAAGGTCATACAAGGTTATTTGTATTGTATATTACCGGAGGCTGCTAGCAAAAAAAAAGAATACAGAACACAGAAGTAAAGAACAGACAGAAGCATTAAACATAAAATTCTCTCAACTGTCTTAACAACTTCAACTGCAGAGCAAATTCATTCCGAACAGTGAATTCAATTCTTGTTTGTTTGTAACATTAAATCTTTGAGAATTAATTCACTTGTATTGCTTTGATTATCTAGCGGATTTTTATCCCTAGAATTTATTTCGAACTTGCTTTTAGCATTCGATCTTTTTATTACAAATATTAGAAAAGTTCATGTCGAATTTATTCTAAATGTGTATTAATTAGTTTGAGATAAATACTTTGTAATCCTTATTGTATTTGCAACACCCTTCAAGTTTTAATATAATTTATATTTAACTTGAATCTTGTTTCATTTATATTCCGCATTAATTTGTTCTAAATTGTTAAATTTTTCAAAGGACAAATTCGATAAAACGGTATAGTTTGTATTCAACCCCCCTTCTACAAACTTATCAGGACCTAACATTGTCCATGATATATTTGAAAAAGTAGGGGAATTTGTTAGAAAAAATAGAAAAAATAATGTATTTTAGGTGAAAAGGATAATTGATTATAAATATGTAATATTATTATTTAATAATATATTTCTATAAATAAGTAAGGTTAATTAAGTAAAAACACAAAGTACGGTTAATTAAGGGCAATTAAGTAAAATCACAACGTACCATACCGACCAACCAAACTTTTAATGTTTCGTCTATTATATAATAGTATTGATTTGGTTTAAATTATCAAAATATTTTTTAGTAGTTGAATATAGTTCCACTAAGAACCAAATACACTTTTTAATATTACATCCAACGGTTTTAATCTATCTATTACAATGGAATTTGAGATAACAAGCTTTATTCGTCTTTATATTCATTCATCCCCAACAAATTTTTTAAATTCTCAGTTGATTTCAAATTATTTTTTAAAAAGTTGCATCTGGTTTCTTTTGTTGAATCTGGTTACTTTGCTTGTAGATCGTATTTTTGCAAATATCTTTAAGTTGCATTTAGTTACATACCGTATTTTTGAAAATATTTTCAGAAAATGATAAAATTGCAAAAAAAAAAAACTTAGAAAAAGTATTATTTTTGATAATTTCTCTAAAAGTTTTGGTACATATATTTTGGTATTTATTTTTTGGTATGATATGATACTTGCTTTATTTAAATATTTTTACTTAATTATTTTTAATTATAAATATGTTTTCTTTACTTAGGCTCAAAATTATTACGGGAAATATATAAGAATATTTTACGCTATGTTCCCGAATTTTTTAAGAAAAGAAACTAACATTGTGTTCCCGAATCCATGGAAGAAAAAAAAAGAATAAAAAAAAGGACTTTTTTCATAAATATCCAACCCAAAAATGTTTTTTGCAAAAATACAATGTGTTTTTTAAATTTTTTGCGAAAATACCAAAATATTTGCAAAAATACGGTCTGCAACTACTTTCAACCATATCTGCAACTGCAACCAAAATCAACCATACATGCAACTTTTTAATAAAAACGATTTTTGGTTGCATCTGTGGTTGATTTTGGTTGCAGTTGCAGATATTGTTGAAAGTAGTTGCAGACCGTATTTTTGCAAATATTTTGGTATTTTTACAAATATTTTCATAAGATGGTAAAATTGCAAAAAAAAACTTAGAAAAACTAGTATTTTTGGTAATTTCCCTAAAAAATAGAGTATTTTCTTTTCTGTCTAAATCACTCCAAAAGTGAAAAGAAAATTTTATAAATAAATATATAAAAAATTTCTTTCCAAATTTTTAGAAATCTTTTCTTTTCTCTCTTAAAACTTTTTTCGGGAACAAGCTGAATTCCATAAAAAAATTCTGGAACGATGAGGGCGTTAAATATTTTCCGAAAGAAAAGCAAGATGATTGAAAAAAATAAGGCCATGACTTGATTATGCCACGTTATCTCACCTTCCCTTTCCTTTTCTCTTGATTCTTTTCCTTTAAAACCGTTAATAAACACAAATATCCACCCAAATCAATTTCTCTTACACATATACCCACACACATCACCCTCCATCACCGCCGTTTGATCTGCCTTCAAAACACACACAAACTCAAAAAGCTTCAATTTTCTTGAAACCCCAGCTCAAATTCACCCCAAACATGAAGCCCCCCGGAGCTTATCTCCTCCCACTCATCTTTCTCACAACCCTTTTCATCACAGCCCACTCTGACAATGATGCTTTAGTAATGCAAGACTTAAAAAAATCACTCAACTCGCCCTACTCACTGGGTTGGACTAACTCGGACCCTTGTCAATGGCCTCATATACAATGCAATAAAGACAACAGAGTCACAAGAATTCAAATAGGTAATCAAAATCTATCTGGGTATCTCCCAGAAACCCTAAAAAACTTGTCTTTTTTACAAGTTTTTGAAGTTCAAAAGAATCAACTCACTGGGTCAGTACCGAGTTTATCAGGGCTAAGTTCTTTACAAACACTTTTATTGCATGATAATAAGTTTGTGTCTATACCCTTTGATTTTTTTGATGGTATGACTTCTTTACAAGATTTTTATATAGGGTATAATAGTTTTAATGCTTGGCAATTACCTGATAGTATAAAAAGTGTTAGTACTTTACAGAAATTTTCAGCTACTAAGTGTAATATTACTGGAAAGATTCCTGATTTTTTCGGTGGGGATACGTTTGCTGGCTTGACATTTTTAGACCTTGCGTTTAATTACTTAGAAGGTGAATTGCCTGGTAGTTTTTCGGGTTCTATGATACAGACATTGTGGTTAAATGGTCAGCAAAGTTTGTCGAAATTGAATGGGAGTATTGAGGTTATAGGAAATATGAGCCAGTTGACTGAGGTTTGGTTGCATTCGAATTCGTTTACGGGTCCTATACCTGATCTTTCGGGGTTAGGGCAGTTGCAGAATTTGAGTTTGAGGGATAATGAGTTGACGGGTCGTGTGCCTGCGTCTGTGAGTGGGATGTCGTCGCTTGTGGTAGTGAATTTGACGCATAATATGTTACAGGGGTCACCACCGAAGTTTCAGGATTCGGTCAAGTTGGATATGGCTGAGAATACTAATAGTTTTTGTGTGGATGATGTGGGGGTTCCGTGTGATTCACGTGTGGATATGATGCTTGCTGTTGCGGAATCAGTTGGTTATCCGAGTAAGTTTGCTGAGAACTGGAAAGGAAATGATCCTTGCGTACCATGGTTAGGTCTTACGTGTGTTAGTGGGAATATTACCGTTATTAACTTTCAGAAAATGGGTCTCACAGGTAGTATTTCTCCCAACTTTTCATCTATTACCTCATTGCAAAGGTTGATTCTTGCAAATAATAATCTTAGTGGTGTTATACCGGAGGAGCTCACAAGTTTGGACAATCTCAAGGAATTAGATATTAGTAACAATCAGCTTCATGGTAAAATACCATCTTTCCGGAGTAATGTGATGGTTAAAACTGAGGGTAATGTAAATATCGGAAAGGATCATGTTCCTAGTTCAACACCAACAACGCCTTCTGGTAAAACACCAGGTTCATCCCCTGGTTCCACTGCAGAGTCTCCCCAAAGCAAGGGAAAGAAATCTTCGACGGGAGTGATTGTTGGCTCTGTTTTTGGTGGTGTGTGTGCATTTTTCTTTGCTGGGTTCCTAGTTGTATGTCTCTACAGGGCCAAGCATAAGCGTACTGATATAGAGCAGAATCCTAGTACTACGGTGATTCATCCACGGCACTCGAACTCAGACCAAAATGCCGTAAAGATCACAGTTACTGGTTCCAGTGTTAACGGTGGGGCTACTAGTGAAAACTTCAGTCTTGGAAGTAGTGGACCTAGAGATTTGCATATTGTTGAGGCTGGAAACTTGGTGATATCCATCCAAGTCCTAAGGGATGTGACCAACAACTTTAGCCAAGATAATATACTGGGTAAAGGTGGTTTTGGAACTGTTTACAGCGGTGAGTTACATGACGGAACTAAGATCGCTGTTAAGAGGATGGAATCGGGGGTGATGAGTGAAAAGGGTTTGGATGAGTTTAAGTCAGAGATTGCTGTTCTTACTAAGGTCCGGCATAGGCATCTGGTTGGGCTTCTAGGATATTGCCTTGATGGAAATGAGAGACTACTTGTTTATGAATACATGCCTCAAGGGCCCCTTAGTAGGTATCTGTTTAACTGGAAGGAGGAAGGATTGAAACCTCTTGAGTGGTCGAAAAGGCTAATCATTGCATTGGATGTTGCCAGAGGTGTTGAGTATCTGCATGGTTTGGCTCAACAGAGTTTTATACATAGGGATCTCAAACCTTCCAACATTCTTCTGGACGATGATATGCGGGCTAAAGTTGCAGACTTTGGACTTGTTCGTCTTGCTCCAGATGGAAAAGCTTCACTTGTGACAAGATTAGCAGGAACTTTTGGGTATTTAGCACCGGAATATGCAGGTATTCTCGTCTTTTACATAATGCTTTTAGCATATATTATCATATTGATTTTTCCCGTTATATGGATTAATTTTTTTTTTGATAAATCATTATATGGATTATGGCCTGCTTAATAGCAATTTTTTTTTGAAGTTGTAGAATTATTTGTTACCTGATTGTCTGTATTCTTAGCTTTACATTTGGAAATTGGAAGTCCTTAAATTTCATGGAGGATCTTTTTGAATACTTCTATTGTATTTATTTGATGTCTTAATTTATAATATAATTTCACTAGTAATCTTTGGTATATGGAAATTTTATATAATTGTGAAACTTAATCCTGTTTCTGAATTTATCATTGTATCTTTAATGTTCATTATTGGTGATTTTATAAATTCTGAAATGTATGGTAAGTAATAAATAAATAATTTATCTTCTTGACCTCAATTTGATATGCACAATTAATTGACAGTGACTGGCCGAGTAACTACGAAGATTGATGTCTTCAGCTTTGGAGTAATTCTTATGGAGCTGATCACAGGACGCAGAGCACTAGATGAGACACAGGAGGAGGATAGTATGCACCTTGTCCCTTGGTTTCGCAGAATGCATCTCAACAAGGAGACATTCCGAAAGGCAATCGACCCAATTATTGATCTTGATGAGGAGGTCCTTGTTAGTGTAAGCACAATATCTGAATTGGCTGGTCACTGCTGTGCACGAGAACCCCACCAAAGGCCTGATATGAGTCATGCAGTTAATGTTCTGTCATCTCTGGCTGAGCTCTGGAAGCCATCAGACCCTGATCCTGATGACATTTACGGATTTGATCTCGATATGACGTTGCCACAGGCAGTTAAGAAGTGGCAGGCACTCGAGGGATTGAGTGGTATGGATTATTCTTCCTCTGGTATTGGTAGCAGTGATAATACCCAAACCAGCATACCCACAAGGCCATCAGGATTTGCAGATTCTTTCACTTCATCAGATGGACGTTGAGAGAAGATATTGGAGGACTAGAAAGCCTGGTTCTTGTTAATGTTTGCTAGAGGTTTGTTATGTTATTATGCTTCTTGTTACTCAAAGTTTCTTTGAATAGTTTTACACTTTTCTCAGGGTTAATTACTGTATTTAAAATACCATCCGACTCTTTTACCCTCTTTACTTTGTGGAGCTTGAAATGCAAATTGATAGCCCATTCTTGTATTTTGTGTTTTTTAGTGCTAATCCTTGTTGGTTTGGATTATGTACCTTTTTGGTAGCTTTCGTGCATTTTCTCTACTTAATTCAATATTGTATGTATATCAGCATGCCAAATAGTTTAGGTATAATTCTTAGCTTATGACTTGCAATTTTCCAGTATATTTAATTTCTTTTGTGACGTGATATATGTTCGATACTTGGATGTACGTGTACCCAATAAGCCACAAGGGTCTCTAGTTTTGTGTTTGCTGTCCTTTTCTGTTTAAAATTGGAAGTTACAGAGAGATATTAATTAATAAGATCAGTAGTTTATCATTTACCATGTTTTCATAGACCAATATACGTATTGATATAAATTAACAGGGCACAGTCTCTACCATAACCAAAATAAGACCAGTGCAAGAAGACAATAGGCTTGGAATTTGAACCAAATCAAACATTACCTGCCGGTATCTATGTTGTCATTGCTGCTTGTTGTTAGCCGTGTAGTTGTGCACAACTAATTCTCATGTTGGTGCCACCTGTTTCGGATACATAGCCTGACAAAGATGAAGGATGTTGCTAGTACTGCAACTGGGCTCTCCTAAATATCTCTACTTAACACGTATATGCTCATTTTGGTCAATGATTAAATAATATGTTACATATAAAATATTACACAGCGGTGGTTACGTGTTATCATCACAGTGTTGTTTTGTTCCATCATGTAGATCATATGCCATTTACATGGTTCTTTTTATGTGGTCTCAATTACAGGTGGATGGATTAATTTGCAACTTGTCATTTTCTAGAAATTGTTGAATATATTCTGTTTCTTGCAACAGTGACTACTAGTAACACTACGTGAGTATGTGGGTACCTCTACTCACACGAGTCACTATCCGGGTCTGCTATATTATTTCTTTGCGGATTTGGTGCCGATAAATATGATTCTTAGTGATTGACTTTTTTGATTAATCTGCTATATAGGAGTAGTATTTGTTGTTCCCCATTTTCTATTCTTAATGTTTTGACTCTTTGATTGAACCGCTTCTTTTACTATGTGTTCTGGCATTTCTATTCTTGTTTTGATTTCTTTTAGGTTCTGGATGTAGTAAGTGGAGATTTATTTATGTTTATAAGATCAAATCAGTATCTCGAACTTGGGTTTCTTGTGCAGAAATAGTATATTTATTGTTCATTATTCTTGCTCTTTGCTGCTCCTTTTTTTTCCTAGAGAAGTGCCTCCCTTACTTTCAGATATAAAACTGTAAGGTGTTATAAAATAATCTTACATGTCTTTTTTAGTATAAAAGCCTAGCATGGAGATTAGGAAGTTGTTTTCTAGGGGTTTTTAGGTACAGCTGCACATTTGGCCCATTAGCTATATTGGGTCCTTGTTATCGAAGTAATGTTATCTGTAAAATCATTTGGTTTGAACCAGATGAACCCATTTGTGATAATATAATTAAGTTAGCTCATATATTCGGATGGAGTTTTTCAATTGGTCTATCATTAATTTAAGAATATGTTCCCAAGATTTGCATATGCCCTCAGAAGAGGGAGAAATTTGGTTTCCAAGTAAGAGTTCAACATAGGTAACAAGTATTCAAGTAATAAGGCGTCAGCGTTCAAGCAATTATATTTCAGAATCGAAATTAATTTGTTTTTGACTGATTTTTGGAAAAGTTCTGCTTCCAAGGTTGTACACAACTGGTTAAGATTTCAGTTTCGAGTCCGGCAAGGTCACTCTAATGAGTTTTCCAGTTACCGGGAAAATTTGATTCATCTTTGGTTCGGTCCTAGTTAAGTGGAGACGTGTTGGTCCAAGGAAGTAGGAACTGTGTCCTTATTGCTGCTTGTATTGCTTGAGTCTGAAAGATATCTAAGTTCCCATTGTATAGGTCTGGGAAACTAATATATTTCCATTATGTAGCGGGACGTACCTTCAAGCCCACGATTGAATATCGCCCACAATAGAATATCAGACCCAACAATTCACTACATACCGGTTCAAAAGTGTTAGTAAATTGGTATACATTAGTTGTTGAGTTATATATACAGAGGTCTGGAACACTCTTATTTTAATCGATGTGAAATGTCATAAATACACATTTTTATTGGGTCGATGTCCTCGTCGAGTCCATAAACATACTTTCAAAACCCAGGGCAGTGTATCTTTGCACTTTCGATTGGATCAACGTTCTCGACGAGCTCACAAACACACTTACGGAACTCAAACAATGCATCTACACTTTTAGCCAGTATCTACACTTTTGACTAGAGATACCATTTATAATACTCAAGTATATAAAAGTGATAGCAAATCTCTTATTCTAATTGACGTGGAATGTTACAGGATTGATTTAGCTAACAACAATTTATATAAAAAAAATATGGGTTACATATAATAAATTTTTAACTAAACCATTTAGTCTTTAAATATTCCTTTTTTCTAATGCTCTAAAAGCATTTCCAATACTAAAACCCCTTAGCTAAAATATTGAGGTGGTATATCAAAATAAAAAAAATATAAAAAATCTCTAAAATTTGTATCTCCAATGATACATTTAGCCAATGATTTTAGTAAATTCTATCGGATTGAAACAGTTTAATAAATTTTAGTCAATCATTATTTTATATCATTTTAATCAAATATTTTAGCTGATCGCATTAAAGATGCTCTAATGCTTGATTTAAATATTCAATAACAAATTTACTTGGAAATAATTTTAAAAAATTAACTGCTATAACTTTTAACCCCTGCATCATTCCGACGGCCTAAGAGAACGACCCATTCAAAATTTTGATGAAACATCACTTGAGTTTCGTTAGTGGTAATAGTTTTTAATTCTAAATTTATGTAGTCAAGTTAATAGTAAAATTCTATGAAGTGAGCAGATCAATGTCCAAAGCGTCTCTGCAGTTGTTGGGTTTAAAATTAAAAAAATTTCAAAGTATAACAACATGAATATTAATTAACAACATATAGTGTTCATATTGTTCGAATATAAATTGACTTAAAATCATTTTTGTAGTCTCAAGTATATATCCACGTGCAGACTGTACGTAGTTGGTGTCTGGCGAGTGTGTATGCAACAATGTAACACTTTCTACTAATGTAAACACAATTTAGCAATAATCAAATACATCACCTATTTTTAAGGGGGAGATCTCGGTCCAATTTAATTCGGGTTAGATATCAAATCGGAACCAAACTGTAAATTAGTAGTTTTTTTTAAAAATTAAACCAAATCATAACTCGTAAATCAACAAAACCAAACCTTTCGATTCGGTTTTAGTTGATTTGGATTAACAAATTTTGACTGTTCTCGATAAAATTTGGTTAACAAAATTATAAAATAAATAACATCTTTCCGATTTAATTTTTGTCAGATAGTTTGATTAGTAAAATTAGGAAATAAATTCAAATTATCCTTTTTTAAATGTGCATAAATAATAAAAATTATTCCTACATAATAAAGTATTAATCGCAAATGACTAACGTTCAATTTAGTTAAACAATGAAATATTGGCTACGAAAAGTAATATATAATTTATGATTTAATTTGTGATTCATAAGATAAAATTACTTTATATTATATAATCATAAATATAAAATTAATATATATATATATATATATATAAGTATATAGATGCGGTTCGGATTGAGAGCGGGTTGGGTTCTTGTCAACCCGAAACCAACTCACGATCCGCGTTTTTTTAAAGTAGTTGAACCAAAACCGCGAACCACACTTTGGTTTCGGTTCTAATCGATTCAAAATCGGATTGGTTTTTGCGGATTATGCGATTTAACCGAACCGTAATCACCCCTACCTATTTTCACATCACTTACTCCCTCCGTCCTAAAATGAATGAACCACTTTTTTTTGCTCGCATTTCAATAAGCTCGATTAAGGTACTTGTAAATATTATTTTTCTGATTTTCTTGTTTTGTAAAAAAATAAAATATAGACTCTATATTTTTGTACAAATTAAAAAAATTAAAAATAAATTATTCACAAATATCTTAACCGAACATATTAAAATACATGAAAAAGTTAAAGGATCATTCAAATTGAGAGGGATATACTACTAATTAATTACAAGTATGAAAATAGAGGCCAGAATCACTCACCGGTAACAAGAAGAAAACGTTTAACAGGACGCGAGATACATCATAGACCATGGGACGAGAAGAAAATAATAATATAAAAAATATGCCATAATTATAAATATAGACCACGCCTGGACGAGTGAAAATCAACGAAAATTATTCAAAGTAATCGTGTAGGGTCCGACGTCAAATTTGTGGAACGGCGTCCATCAAAGTACGTTAAAGTCTCACCGACATCTTGACCTTGACGGCCATTTCCGTCAAAAGCTTAAAATTTTGATCCATTTCATATCCCTTGTCTGAGCATCACCCTAGCTAAACTTGAATACCATGAAGTCTCAGGGTCTTCTTGTTATATTTTGACTTGTTTTTCCAAATATAATAAAAGAATAAAATACAATTTTAATGTATTTGTAAGTTACAAATTTATTATATGAATATTTAATATATAAGTTACAAATCCATACATGTTAATTACTGTTATGCCATATTTTGGCATAGTCCAAATTTCTCCGTTTAATAATTATTAATTTAGATTAATAATTAATTACTTGAACACTAAGTAATATCCTCTCCCTGAAACGAGGAAAGAATCAATCTCAATCAACGAATAACGGAAAATATCCCCAAACGATATCCTTCAAATCAGGAAGATATCACAACGCCAAGATAATGCAAGATAAAATCGGTAATTTACCACATTAACAAAGTTTATCCCTAAAGTCTCTCAGGGATAAACACAATTGCATAGAACTGCGTGGGCTTGATCCAGTATAAATTGGTACGCAGGCATCTTGGAAAAGGGATCCGATACATGAGACAAATCGAGACACCTCCCAAGTCCAGCCCCCAAACATCCAAAAATCCTAAATCCCCCTATTTTCATATTTCGTTATTCCAGCAACCTCCGATTTGTGTTGTTACGAAATTCCTCCAACAACAATTACTATGAAACGGTATTAAATGCAAGAGGGGCAGTTGTAAATGTGTTGGTGAACCTCGTCATGCCTTGAGTGCATGTTTTTAGTCTTGTTCATGTGACAAGTTTATATTCTATCAAAATCATTATCTGTTATCAAAATCATTCTCTTTTATTAAAATCATTCTTGTCCTTTTCTATCATTTTGCTCATCAAAGTATGGAGTATAATAAAGCGAATCCGGAGAAAATGTGTTATTCCCCGTTACACACTTACAGAATTATAGAAGGGAAGTTGAATACAATTCTTGATTTTTATAATTTTTCTGCAACTTGAAAGTAAGAACAGATAAACTAAATTGCAGAAACAGAATTGTTGTTACGAGAATTTCGTACAACAGTGTGTTGGAGGTTTATGGAAAGTTGTGGCTGAACTTGTATGATGACTCCTCATAAATTGAATAGAGAATGGGTTTTTTCTCTTGCTCTTGCCGAGTGTCAATTGTGTATCATACAAGGTGCCTACATACCCCTTTATATAGGGATCAAGCCTCACGTAGTTCTTGGAAAACAAGTTATTGAATAAGCCCATTCAGTCCAAACCCATTCAATAGTCAAGATTTATGTTCCCATAAATAGCTCAAGGATTATCAATCCACCTCATGTTCCCATAAATAGCTCAAGGATTATCAATCCACCTCATGTTCCCATAAATAATCCAAGGATCATCAATCCTCTTCATGTTCCCATAAATAATCTGGTATTCACACGTCTTCCTACAATCTCGCGGCATCTCCGCAATTCTTCCCATGATTGTAGGTCTGTCCCGTGTCAACCAAGAAACATTCCATAAATAGGAATTTCTATATGCTGGGCTTCACCCACGATGCGAGCTAGCCAGGCTCGCATTGCACAAAACATATAAAATTACCCTTTCATAGTTTAAGTGGTGCGAGCTCACCTATGTCCAATTATTCTTATTTCTGATAAGTAACACGAGCCCATTACTTCATAATGGTGAGAGCCCATAAGCTTATGGCGAGGGTTAATAAATAAAGACGCGAACCCATCAAAGTGAACTCATAAGGAAGAGAGCCCAACATTCATTTTAGCGAAGCGAGCCCGATTATGATGCGACCCCTTGTCAAGGTGGGGACTCATAACGAAGCGAGCCCACCATACTTAGAGGGATTTTGGCTTAACATCACTCATGACGCGAGCCCGATCCTAGTTCACACCATTCTTTCCCAAAACATAATTCATTTCTAAGCCCAAGTCACTTAGGGACCTGTCTAGGGCCCATTACCGAAAATCCAGTATAACAACTACCCCCCAAAATTCCTTAGTAATTTTAGATAAGGAATTTTCATTTGTTCCCAATAACGCGATGCGAGCCCAATTCCCAGCTCGCATAGTATCCTGTTAGGCCGAATACACAATATATAATCAATATATGTATAAGAATAACAATCAAGAACACTATTTATGAATCAACAAACTGAATTATATAAATAACTCTTCTCTCAGTGATGTTAATGAATCACAGAGAGCTGCTAGGTTTACAAGTATGATAATTCTATTAACGCATCCCTTATAGGGATAACCTATCTGTGTTTATATAGTACACAGCTACATAGAATCAATCTCTAATTGATATTCTTATTAATTAGCTATACAATAGTTATCAATTAGAATTGCTTCTGTCTTCTGTCCGTTTCCTTATCTGTCTCAATATATCTTGCTTCTTTCCATCTTCAAGATATATTGCTTCTAGAATCTTTATCTTTGCACCGACAGCTTAAGTAAACTTCTTCTCCCCATCAGAGTTTATCAAACTCTGACTGGCTTCAAGTAAACTCTCATCCAATCAGACTTTATCAAACTCTGACTGGTTTCTTGATACGCTCAAACTCTGATGTGTACATGTTTCTCAAACACTGATAAACAAACATCAGCAATTATATCTAACAATCTCCCCCAACTTGTTCATACTAAAATGTACAAGTTAAAAAGATAATTGATGATGTCAAAATATATAACAAATGCAGTGTTTTCAATATAACAGAGTTTAACTTTAAAACAGAGTTTAACTTTAACTTAGAACAGAAAACATAAAAACTTACAGTCAGACTTTACTTAATCTCTTGAATATCAGGCACTGTCCTGACATAATCTGATAGTAGTTTCTTCTCAGCTCTATCCAGTTCAGCAATCATATTCTTCTTCAGCTCCTTCATTTCTGGTTCATCTTCACCAATTTGATAGATGGCAGCCCTCAAAGAATAGATGATGTTCTTGTTCATTTCATTGCCAAGTCTGATATAAAAAGGTTTATCAGACTCTAGATTGAACTCAAGAACCTTTTTATTTAGTGCAGTCCTGAATTTAGCACTATTCCTTTTCATCTCCACTAACTTTCTATGTGCATCTCTGTATTTGGGAATGTATGCACTCGATACTCCAGCTCCACTTAAAATTTTGGATTTTATCATCCTTTCCTTCAAAACTCGAGCAGCATAATAAGTACTTCTATTCTTCACTTCAAGTAGATATAGAACATACTCTAGCTCTTCCCAAAGTTTTAACTGAATATCAGATTCACCAATTCTATATACTCTGCCATCAGCCATAAAATATAACAAGAATTCCTTTCTGATTCCTTTGTGAAAAATCATCTGTACATACTCTAGTTTGTCAAGGCCTTCTTGAGTTACCCCAACACCAGGTGCTGCCAGAGAAGTATGATCTAAAGGACTTGTATTTACTCTCTTTTCTTTATGTGAACCCAATCTATCAAATGACTCTTTTCCCATAACTGTTCTGGTTTGAAGAAAGTTCACTTGGCTAGGCTTCAGAGTTTCTTCTGTGGTTTGTTTTCTGAACATACTTTGAAGTTGTGTGGATTGTAACTTAGTTTGAGTTTGTACAACTTGAGCAGTGTCAGAGGTTGTCACAACTTTATCAGAAATATCAACTTGAGCCTTGTCAGAGGTTGATTTAATTTGAGCAGATTCAACTTGAGCAATGTCATAGGTTGAATTATCTTTCTTCTCCAGGTTAGGCTCTTCAATCATTTTGCCTTTACCTTTTTATCAGAGTTTGAACCACTAGGCCTCCTTGAGTACTGTAAACTCTGATCAGAGTTTACATTCTCTTTGATAACAATTCTTGTTTCCTTTTTCCTAGGAGCCTTGGTTTCTTTCTTTTTGTAGATTCCAGCTTCAACATCTTTCCTGTGTTCCTCAACAAGCAATTTCTCTTCAGCCTGGATATCTTCAATAGTAACATCCTTACCATGTTCAGCTAAGAATAACTGTGTAGCAATTTCTTCATCAGTAACTGGAGATTTAGAGGAAAGAAGTAAACTTCTAACTCTTGAAGAAGATTGACCACCAGAGTTTATTCTCCTTCCAGCATTTGTTTGAGCATCAGAGTTTGATCTCCTCCCTTGCCCTTGAACATTTCTTGTCCTTGGATTTTTATCTCTTGCACCACCATCAGTAGTATCATCCTTCCGAGTCAGAGTTTGAGAGCTCTTGCATTTGTCTTTAGATACTCTCTCCCCCTTTTTGACATCATCAGAAAGTAAAACTGATGTGAGCAATTCAATGGAATTTGAAATTTCATCCAACTTGGTTGACATTATAGCTTGATTTTCTTCAACCTTGGACAGCCTGGAATCAAAGTTCTTCTGATCTTTACACAAGGAAATATATAATGATTTATCCTTCTGATGTGTAAGCTCCCTTGTAGCTAGATCATTCCTTAATCTTTCAATCACCTTGTCAGAACCATTAAAACGATTGTTTAATGATTTGATTTGAACAATTGTGGCTTTTAGATGACTGAGAAGCTCAGGATTTATAATCTCTGTAGATGACTTAGTAACAAAGTCTGCAGCTCTCTCATCAGGAAAGATTGTATCCTTGTTGGACCAATTTGAGAAATACATTTCTTGAAAATGAGCATTTGTGGCTCTTTGAGCAGCAACTCTTGCAGAATGATCAACAGAGTTTGCAAAAGAATCAGCATTAGAAGAATCAGGAACATCTTCTGCAGCATCATCTTGAGCTCCCTCACTGTTATCAGAGTTTTCAGTATTCTCTGCAACATTCTCATCATTTTCAGCTACATTCTCTTGTACTGGAACAGTCTCTGTAGCATGTGCAGCAACAGGAATCTCAGAGTTTAAAACAAACTCTGTTTCAATAGGAACAGACTCTGCCATAGCTTCATCTAAATTCTCTACAGCAGCTTCAGTAGTTATCTGCTCAGCTTTATCAATTCCAGAGTTTATAACAAACTCTGCTTCTATTAGAACATTTTCTATTGCATCCTTGTCATCAACATCAGGATGTGCAGCAACAGTTTCTGTAGCATTAGCAGCTAAAGTCTGATCGACTTCCTCACCTTTCTCAGATGCAAAAGATATGATTTCTGTGTGAGAAGCCATAGATTCTTCAATAACAACTGTATCTTGATCAGCTTCCACACCCTCTGTGAAATGTTCAGAGTTTAGAGAGAGGTGTGCTTCAAGATCCATATCAAAACCTTGTTGTTCAAAAATCTCAACATCTGTATCAGCATTTTCAGTAGCCTCCTGAACAAAAACCTCAGGAGCTTCAGATGCAATCTCCTGATTTACAGCTTCAGGAGCTTCAACTGCCTCTTCAACATTTGATCTATCCTCTGTGGGCATAGTAGCTTCATTTGCAGCAGCTTCCTGAATCACAATATCAGAGTTTACTTGTAATTCAGCTTCAACATCTTCAGGAACAACAGAGTTTATAGTTTCACCAACTTCAGTGTCTATCTCTTCAAACAAATAATCAGCCACAAGCTTCCTCCTCTTGACTTGGACATCTTCTTCTACATCAGACACTCTTGCTTCATCACAACGAGGTCTGTGTGCCCTAACCTTTCTCTTGACTGCTCTTTTCTTAGTCCTACCACCAGACTGTGGTTGTTGAGAAGTTGAAGGTGTAGGAACAGCAGTATGCAGTGTTGAGGTGTTCAGAGTTTGTTGTTCTGTTTCTTGTTGAGACCTTGTGATTTGGGAAGGATTAACTAAAAACTGTTGTACTGTCTCTGGTAAAAGAAGATTACCAACATCCCATTTCTTAAGATCTTTATTGGTTAAGTCAGAAAAGATTCTCTTATGTAATCTAAACGACTGAATAACATCATCGTCCAGAATTTCAATAGCAGGAACACAGAAAGAAAATAGCAGTTGGCAAAAACGAGCAAAATAAACAACTCCCCTATTTTCTGTCATCTTCTCACCAATATTATGCAAAACTAATCTAGCAAAATCAAAGTGAGTACCAAAAAGTAAAGAGTACCCGATTTGCAGACTATCTGTAGGAATTGCATCCCAATTCGTGCATTTCTTCCCAAAAGCCCTGGTGATGCAGTCAAAGAAAAAACTCCATTCTTTTCTCAAGAATGGACGCTTCAAGTTCCCGACCTTTGCCAATGAACCTCCATACCCGATTGCCCTCATCATTCTTATCAAATCTCCATCACAAACAGAGATTGTGTACGAATTAAAATCTTCAAATTGAAGGGCATCACGAACTGTTGTAGGAGTTATCACAAACTCTTGACCTTCATATTCAAAAATAATGGACGGTGACCCAGCCTCTCCTCCATTATCATAAACACCTGTCTGCCAGAAAGTTTGGATTTGAGATGTAGACAGCTTCGTAGGTGCAGTCAGAGCATGTCCAATGTTAGAACTTGTCAAGAAACGCTGAATCAAGTGAAACGCCTCCGATGCGTTCTCAGTGTTTAATGGGGCAGCATAATTATTTGGAACATATTCTAACCCAGAAACAACAAAAGCTGTGGTGGCCATTAGTACGAATTAAGAAAAAGAATCAGAAACTAAGATTAGTAAGCTCAAGAGAATTTGGCTCAGAAAGTGTTTGAGTGTTTGTGTGAATGACTGTAGATTGCAAATGCATAAGATGTGAAAAGTGTAAGCAGTTGTGTGTATAATGTATAAATATTAGAATTAAAATTAAAAACTGAAGAGTTTTTTAATCATTAAAACTCACAATTGTCTTACTTGGAAATCGTGGGACATTTACACACGACAGACAATTTATGACAGACAGCGGTATTTTACAGTTTCCAATGCACATGCGCAGTAAAAACAGCAATAATTACCGCCTTTCACACTTATCAAACACACTTTTTCTTTCCTCTGTTTAATACAAAATTGAACCGTTACCAATCATACTCTTTTATTTTCAAAAATGTTTTCTCAAAAATCATAATATGTCTGAAACAACCAAAATTTATTTTAATCAACAGAGATTAAAATGAAATTACCTCGGCGTAGAGTACACAAATCATCAGTGTTTACCAATCCTCCTCCTTTATAAATAAACTCTTTTCACAAAATGTACAGGTGTGTATATTTGTGTGTGTTAGCAGAGTTTACTGAATATGAATATTTAGACCATCTCAAAGTGCATAGAATCCACAAACTAAAGCAGTAAAAACTGGTTGCCTAAACTCTCATTTATAAAATAAAATCTGATTTATATCTAAACTCTGTATTCTGATATCCTTTCATTTGGATATGTCTTTTATTTTCACCCCCTTTTTATATTATATTTTTATATTATTTTTTTATTATTTTTTATTATTTTTAATTTTCCAGTAATCAGTGGTTGACACTAGTCACCAAAAATCAAAGATTTTAGCCCTTATTTCATACAATAAGTTCCTGGATCTTCCTAGGCACAACATGATCTCAAAGGAATTTGTGCTTATTTTTGCATCTTTTGATTTGAGGGTGAAATATTTGCAATTAATAATCAGAGTTTAGACTTTTTATCAGTTAATACAATTAATTTATGAGAGAAAATGCAAACAGCTAATACAAATTCAGTGTATAGGATCTATAAACTAAGAGATGCTAGAAATATAAAGACAGTATCATGCTGTGTAAAATTTCTGCACATCTTGTAATCAGAATTTATAATACTTAGAAGAATTCAATATTACTTACTGAAAATTATGCTTCATACATTTTCTTCATCGGTCCATGTGTTTCAGACAAAAATCACAATCAGAGTTTAACATCAGAGTTTAACCGACAGAGTATGACTGACACTTCACAGAGTTTACTGGAGAGAGTTTGCTTCGACAGAGTTTACTGGACAGAGTTTGCTTCGACAGAGTTTACTGACAGAGTATGACGTACAAAGTTTACCATCAGAGTTTAACATACTGGTGTACATAACAGTTAACACATGCAAAGAACAAAGAGCATAAAATCATGTATTGAGTTTTGAATCTAACCAGTATCTCTAGTCAAAACCAGAGATCATTCCAAGTTCATTAACCAGTCTTGTAAAGGTACTTTCACTCAAAGGCTTGGTGAAAATATCTGCAAGCTGTTGGTCTGTAGATACAAAATGAAGCTCAATATCTCCTTCTTCCACATGTTCCCTAATAAAATGATACCTTATGCTGATGTGCTTGGTCATGGAATGCTGTACTGGATTACCTGTCATAGCAATAGCACTTTGATTATCACAGAAAATAGGTATTTTAGAGTACCTTAATCCATAGTCCAGCAATTGATTCTTCATCCATAAAATCTGTGCACAACAGCTACCAGAAGCAATATACTCTGCTTCTGCTGTGGATGTGGAAATTGATTTCTGTTTCTTGCTGTACCAAGAAACTAATCTGTCACCTAAAAACTGACAGCTTCCACTTGTGCTTTTTCTGTCTATCTTACAGCCTACAAAGTCTGCATCAGAGTAACCAATTAATTTAAACTCTGATTCTCTAGGATACCACAAACCAAGAGTTATGGTTCCTTTGAGATATTTGAAAATCCTCTTCACAGCTGTTAGATGTGGCTCTCTGGGGTCTGCTTGAAATCTTTCACAAAGACATGTTGCATACATGATATCTGGTCTACTTGTAGTGAGATAAAGAAGAGACCCTATCATTCCTCTATAGTTTGTCATATCTACTGAGGCTCCTGTGTCTTTGTCTAGCTTTGTTGCAGTAGCCATGGGAGTTGTAGCAGATGAACTATCAAGCATACCAAATTTCTTGAGAAGATTTCTGGTATATTTTGCTTGATTGATAAAAATTCCATCATCTGTTTGCTTGACCTGTAAGCCTAGAAAATAACTAAGCTCTCCCATCATACTCATTTGATATCTTGACTGTATAAGCTTGGCAATTTTTTTACAGAGTTTGTCATTAGTAGACCCAAAGATTATGTCATCCACATAGATTTGAACTAACAACAAATCATCACCAGCATTAAAATAGAACAAGGTTTTGTCAATTGTACCTCTAGTGAACCCACTTTCTAAAAGAAATTGAGCCAGAGTTTCATACCATGCTCTAGGTGCCTGCTTTAGTCCATATAATGCCTTATCAAGCCTGTAGACATAATCTGGATGTTTGGGATCTACAAACCCCGGTGGTTGTTCAACAAACACTTCTTCCTCAAGTTTCCCATTGAGAAAAGCACTTTTCACATCCATCTGAAAGACTTTAAACTTTTTGTGAGCAGCATAGGCCAGAAAAATCCTTATTGCCTCCAATCTTGCAACTGGAGCAAAAGTTTCATCATAGTCAATTCCTTCTTGTTGAGAATAGCCTTTTGCCACAAGTCTAGCCTTGTTCCTTGTAATCACTCCATCACTATCTGTCTTGTTTCTGAAAACCCACTTTGTACCAACAATAGATCTGTTCTTTGGTCTTGGTACAAGTGTCCAGACTTCATTTCTTTCAAATTCATTTAACTCCTCTTGCATTGCTGTTATCCAGTTAGCATCTTGAAGAGCTTCTTCCACTTTCTTGGGTTCTGTTTGAGATAAGAATGAATGAAACAGACATTCATTATTTGTAGCACTTCTAGTTCTCACACTAGCTTCTGGATTTCCAATTATCAAGTCAGATGTATGAGATTGTGTCCACCTTCTTGCTGTTTGTAATTGGCTTCTATTATCATTGTTAGATCCTCCCCCTTGATCCATGCTTTCCCGATTTTCTTTATCAGTTGCATTCTCTGAGGCTCCCCCTGAATTGGATTGCTCAGTATTTGAACTTTCAGAGTTTGACTCAGAGTTTCTGTTTGATTCTTCATTTGACTCACTTTCAGAGTTTGAGTCATTACTTTGAGGAGTTTCTGAAGTTTCTTCACGCTCCCCCTCAACTGGTTCTCTATTTTGATCTGTCAGAGAAAATTCTTCAGTGTTTACCAGTAGAGGTTCAGAGTATTCTTCGTCAGAGTTTGTTGGATTTCCTTCATCAGAGTTTACTTCATCAGAGTTTACTTCTTCATTTTCAAATCGAAGTTGATCATGATATTCTACATCTTCTATTCCAGTTATCTTCTTGTCATCAAATGACACATTTATAGATTCCATGATCACTTTTGTTCTCAGATTGTAGACTCTGAATGCTTTAGTTGACAGTGGGTATCCAACAAAAATTCCTTCATCAGCTTTTAAGTCAAATTTGGTCAACTGTTCAGGATGACTTTTCAACACAAAGCACTTGCATCCAAATATATGAAAATATTTCAAATTTGGCTTCTTATTTTTCACCATCTCATATGGTGTTTTCCCATGCTTGTTGATCAGTGTAGCATTTTGAGTAAAACAAGCAGTTTGAACAGCTTCTGCCCAGAAATAAGTTGGCAATCTTGCTTCCTCAAGCATTGTTCTGGCAGCTTCGATTAAGGTTCTGTTCTTCCTTTCAACTACACCATTTTGCTGTGGAGTTCCAGGTGTAGAAAATTCTTGCTTCACTCCTCTTTCTTTGCAGAAAGCTTCCATTACAGCATTTTTGAATTCTGTTCCATTATCACTTCTTATGATTTTCACTTTAAACTCTGATCCTTTGTCCAGTAGCTTTACTTGATCCATTAGAATTAAGGCAGTTTCATCCTTCTTTGCTAAGAAATACACCCATGTGTACCTTGTGTACTCATCAACAATAACTAGAGCATACTTCTTTCTGCCCAATGACATTACATTTACTGGACCAAAAAGATCAACATGAAGAAGATGATAAGGATCCACAATTGAAAATTCAGATTTGCTCTTGAAAGATGACTTCCTTTGCTTGGCCTTTTGACAAGAATCACACAGGCCATCCAAGCTGAGTGTTGACTTTGGAAGCCCCCTTACAAGATCTTTTCTAATAAGCTCATTAATGTTGTTCAAGTTTAGATGAGAGAGCTTCTTATGCCAATTCCAACTCTCTTCATTTGACATTTTTGCAGATAGACACACAGTTTTTCCTTCAGAGTTTGTTACCAAACTTGCTTCATAGATGTTGTTGTGCCTGTGTCCAACTAGAACAACTTTTCCTGTAGATTTACTGATAACTTCACAATGTTCAGTATGAAAATCTACATGGTATCCTCTGTCACAGATTTGACTCACAGACAACAGATTATGCTTGAGTCCTGAGACTAGAGCTACATTGGTAATGATGACACTTCCAAGATTGATATTTCCATATCCCAGAGTACGTGCTATGTTGCCATCTCCATAGGAAACCTTTGGGCCAGCTTTCTCTTCAAAATCTGATAGCAGGGCTTTCTTTCCAGTCATGTGTCCTGAACATCCACTGTCCAAGACTAGGGTACTTTCCCTTATGCCCTGCAATCACAAACAATCACAAACAGTTAGTTTTAAGGATCCGGACTTGCTTGGATCCTTTGTCTTTCTTAACAGTGTTAGCTTTTGCAGCGGAATTACTATCAACAGAGTTTAAGCTAACATTGTCAGACTTTACACTTGCAGAGTTTGCTCTAACCCATTTCAAGTTGGGTTTTATCTCATAATAATTGTGATAAATTGCATGATAACTCTTACATGTGTAAATTGAATGCCAAGTACTCCCACAGTGAGTGCATAAAGTCTGTGGTCTAACCCTAACATAATCATTCTTTACTCCTGACTTAGAAGATAAGGAATTAATATTTTTGTTCTTCTTGCAAAATCTGGCAAGATGGTTAGTACTACCACAGCTATAACATGTTTTTCTGGGAGCTTCAGAATTAGGCAGATAGTCATTTCTCTTATTAATGCCTACTTTTCCATTCCTATTCTTCTTGAACATTCTCTGTTTGTTAACAGACTTTACCTCTTTCAACTTATGGTTGAATTGTTTCTCTGTCATTAAACCAACATTAACCTGTTTTTCACAGATTTTTACTGGTTCTTTAACAGCTTCTATATCAATCTTATTCTCTGTTATTGAACCAACATTAACCTGTCTTACACGAGTTTCAACTGGTTCCATAACAGCTTCTACTGTAACAACAGACTTTAACTTACTGTATTCAGGGACAAATTGCACAGGTTTAAGTTGTGGTTTTACTTTAACTTTATCCTGAAATCTAAGTTCATCTCCCTCACAGTAACCTAAACCTACACTATCTGTCTGAGAAACCTGATGAGTATCTCTACCAGAATTGATCCAGGTTTTAATTACTTTTCTCTCTTTTTCCAACTCAGATTCTATTTGCCTATACCTTTTAAGAAATTCCTGTTCAACATAAACAACATCATCTCTTTCTTTTTGAACTTGTTGCATGTTAACAAGCTTCTCTTCAAGAACCTTATTTCTCTCTTTAAGACCTAGATTCTCAGATTTGATTCTTTCATTCTCTAAAGTCTGATCCCTATAACTAACATGTATGCTTTTAAGATAAATTCTTAACTCAGATATATTATCAGTATCATAAACATAAGTTGTTAGGGGTACCTTGTTTTCAGATGACTCAGCTTCATTAACAGTTGCCATGAGAGCATAATTGACTCCCTCATCTGAGTCTGAAGTGTCTGCCCAATCCTTGCCTTTAGTGATGAGTGCTTTCTCAGATTTTCCTTTCTTGCACTCTGGAGCATAATGACCCATCTCTTTACACTTGTAGCAATGGATCTCAGACTTGTCCTTCTTTCCAGACTTGGTAGCTCCTGCATCAGACTTTCTGAAATTTCTCTTATCAGAGTTTGAATTTTTCCTAGAGAATCTCTTTCCTTTCTTGAAGTTCTTGAATCCCATATTCTTGAAAGTTTTTACCATTAAAGCAGCCATCTTCATCATCTCTTCTTCATCATCCTCAGAATCAGAAGCTTCATCATCAGAGTTTGAGCCATCATCAGAGTTTGATGACTCACTGTCAGATTTAATGACTAAAGCCTTCCCTTTGGCTTTCTTTCTTGATGATTCCTTCTTAACATGCTTTTCTTCAACTTTGAGAGCAACAGACTTTGACTTCTTGCTTGATCTTCTGTTTCTTTGCTCTATCTCAAGTTCATGAGTCTTGAGCAATCCATAGATTTCATCAATTTCTGTATCAGCAAGTTCATAGTTATCTCTTATTGTGGTTGCCTTCAAGTCCCATCTTTCAGGAAGTGATAGAAGAAACTTGAGATTTGATTCTTCAAGGTCATATTCTTTGTCCACAAGAGATAAATCATTCAACAGCTTACAAAATCTGTCATATGTCTCAGTCAAAGTTTCACCAGATCTTGAATCAAAGTGCTCATACTCCTGTGTGAGTATAGTTTTTCTGTTCTTCTTTATAGCACTTGTTCCTTGACATCTGACTTCCAGAGCATCCCAGATCTCTTTGGCAGTCTTGCAGCCAATAACCCTGTTAGACATAACATTATCTAATGCACTGTGGAGAAGATGTCTAACCTTTGCATCCTTTGCAATTGATGAGATGTCCTCAGGAGTCAGATCTTTCTTTTCCTTTGGAATTAGCTTCTGCTCTTCATCAGGAACAACAGTAGACAATTTAGTTGGCTTATGAGGACCATTGTTAATTCTGTCAAGGTATTCTGGATCTGTGGCTTCCAGAAACATGGTCATCTTCACCTTCCAAATAGGATATTCTGCTGGTCTGAGCATTGGAACCCTGATTGACTCATATCTGCTAACAGAGATTGGTTGAACCTTTTCAGTATTGGAACCTGTTTGATTGTTTTCAGCCATGATTATATTTGTGTTTGAATCGTAAAACTGTATATATTAATCAGCCTTGGCTCTGATACCAATTGTTAGGCCGAATACACAATATATAATCAATATATGTATAAGAATAACAATCAAGAACACTATTTATGAATCAACAAACTGAATTATATAAATAACTCTTCTCTCAGTGATGTTAATGAATCACAGAGAGCTGCTAGGTTTACAAGTATGATAATTCTATTAACGCATCCCTTATAGGGATAACCTATCTGTGTTTATATAGTACACAGCTACATAGAATCAATCTCTAATTGATATTCCTATTAATTAGCTATACAATAGTTATCAATTAGAATTGCTTCTGTTTTCTGTCCGTTTCCTTATCTGTCTCAATATATCTTGCTTCTTTCCATCTTCAAGATATATTGCTTCTAGAATCTTTATCTTTGCACCGACAGCTTAAGTAAACTTCTTCTCCCCATCAGAGTTTATCAAACTCTGACTGGCTTCAAGTAAACTCTCATCCAATCAGACTTTATCAAACTCTGACTGGTTTCTTGATACGCTCAAACTCTGATGTGTAACTGTTTCTCAAACACTGATAAACAAACATCAGCAATTATATCTAACATATCCAGTTCGCGAACTACTGTTAGACGCGTGTTCACCCAATCTTTTTACAGCTGTTCATAGAAAGACGTGCCATCCATTCACATTCGAACACGTGTCTCTTGTATTCTCTCTCCTATCCTCTATAAATACCTCAGAATTTCCTTTCATAATCTCATTCTATCAGAAACAGTAAGGAAACTTTGCCCAATTTTGCTCAAGGATCAAACACGGCGAGAATTATTATAACTTCCCGGCGTTCGTCTGCAACTTCATCAAGTTCTTCAAGTTCATCCTCTAATCCTTCCCAAAGTAAGCATTTCAATCTTAAAAACCCTCTTTCATATGTATTTTTATGTTTCTATATATTATCTGTTCGAACTGAACAAGTTGCGAACTGAGTTCCCTCATCGAGGTGAACCCAAACCATGGTTCGAGCTGAGCCTTGGTTTAATGCGAGAACAAGACCTGTGTTCACATCGAACACAGTGGCCTTAATTGTCCGTGCGAGGCGAGGACACTTAGGATTCTTCGCTCTTTTTTCTTTATTTTTAGGGGCACACACTAATTTTCACTATCTTTTTCAGATGTCGAGTGCGACCCTATCTCCATCTGCCGGTTCGCTCAATAACACCCCGAGCCCGACTCGTTCTTCTGCCACTCCATCTCCCTTGAATCAGTATCCTCCTGAGCTTAGGGGTTCCAAGGAGTTTCAGCGTGAATTAACATCCATCTCGGGTCGTTTAAGCCAGCCTATCTCTCCCAACTCAGCCATTACTCCTGAAGGGGCTGCCAATATCGCAAGGGTAGAGAGTGTGATGCGAGCTAGTGGTTCCAGCTCGTTGGGACTTCAACTCGATCCCAACTCCGCTCCAGAAAACTATACTAGGGAGAAGGATCTTTATTCATGGAGAAACAAGAAAACAGGACCAAGTGTCTCCAGCTCATTTGATATTGATGAGCTTTTTAATCGTCCATTACCACCCATGAGCGAAGAGGAGGCCAATGCCCGTATCAATCAGCTGCGTCGAGAAAGAGAGGTAAGGCTTCACCTCGCACCAGACTCCGCCAAGCTTCCAATCGAAATTTCAGAGTCGTCCACAGATAGCTCCCTATGAAGCACTTTCTATGCTAAACACAAAGGAAAGGCTGTGACTCGCATCGCATCTCTTCAAGATGAGTTCGACCAAGATGATGAAGATGAGGATACTAGTTCACATTGGTCCTATGACAGCCCTGCTAGCGAAGAGATAGCAGATGTATCCAAAGAAGTGGACTTCTGTAATTATGCTTATGTCCCCGAATCGTCTCCTGTTCCATATGAACCCATTCAATAGCCCGAGCTTGAAGGAGTGGTTTTCCTTAAGAAACGAGTAATTCCAGATGGCGATGAGAGCTCATCTTCCTTTCATGAGGACGGAAAGATTCTAGCTTGTCGAGATATGCCCTCCTCGCTGACTGAGGATTCTCTACGCGACCTCGTGGAACAGTTCAGGCCAGAGGGTCGTATAATCCTGCCCGCATCGCATATGAGGTGTTATCATTTCAATCATCCAGAAAATGGAGGACATGCACCTCGCATGGTCCTTTCATCTTTCCTGTTGAAGCTGGGTATTTCTGCACCCCTTCATCCTTTTATTCAAGAAATTTTGGATTACTATGGGCTCGCACCGTTACAAATTAACCCTAACGGTTACAGGTCTGCCATCGCTTTGTATATTCTTTACAAAAAACAAGGCTACCCTACCCTCACCGCCAGGCAACTTGGGTATTTTTTAAATTTGAAGCATTCGGCTGAATTTGGGTATTTTTATTTATCTGTCTGGCCTTATTACAATAAGAAAAAATTAATCTATGGGGGCCCAAGCAACTCGGGAAAATGGAAAGACCCTTTCTTTTACGTGCACGAAGTTCCTCGAGTTCAGACCCATTTCTATTACGACCCTGGTAAGCATTTCATTTAAGCTCGCATCGCTTTGTTTTGTCACCTCGCATCGCTCTTTGAACTCGCGTCGTTCTCATAGTGTATTTCTATTCATTCATAGCCTCCCGTGAGAACGTCCTTGCAAGGTCAAGAGAAGACAAATGCTGATAACCTCTTAAAGATCCCCGTCTCAGAACGGAATATTAGAAAATTGATTACGACTGCCAACCTCGTTGAATATGGCTTTTTGAAGGAAGGGACTAGATTGACCCCTAGCAAAAAGTCTAGGAGAAACAGAAAGGGTAAGTTCCCTTCGATGCGAGCCCTCAGCTCGCATCGTTACTTTATTTTTAGCACCTTTATTTATTGTGTACTAACTCTTTTGTCTTCATTTTATTTCAGAAATGGCAATTTCTTCTCCTCCATTTTTGGACGAGCAAGAGGTCCAGGCTCGCACCGTTCCCTCTGCCAGCCAGGTCGGTTCGCAAGCAGGAGGCTCGAACAAGGTTAGATCAACAGAGATCCCTCCCCAGTTCAGGACTACCCTTACTGAACACTTGGCTACTGGGGGGGTCTCTCCGTTGAAAAGAAAAAACAAGCATGCCAAGGACTCTGCTCCTGAGCTCGATGTTGTGAAACGGGCTCGCAAGGATCTTCCCCCGAATCCTCAAGGAAACGTTGTGGCGAGTACTCTGGTTCGTCTTGGAGCCCCACACGTTTCTGAGAGTGACCTAAGGGCATGGACTTCGGGTTCGTTCGAAGCTAACAACGATGCCCTCACCAAGGCCACAGCTGAGGTGTTCATAAGGCAAATCAACAGACACAGGGAGCTTCGCTCTATGGGTCAGGCTTCTGCCCGTCTGGATAAGGACAACAGGATTTTAAAGGGCAAGCTAGATGAAGCGAGGAAGGCTAATGTGGCATTGGTGGAAGAGTCCAAACAAAGAATTCTCGATGCGACCACCAGGCTGGAAAAGGATCTTCGCGAGTCTAGAGCACTTGTGGAGAAAATGAAGGGGGAACATTCCATGGTTCTGTCCGAGGCCACCTATCAAATTAATCTTCTACAATCCCAAGTTGCTGAGCTCGAGTCAAAGCTGGCTGCCCAGGGTACTGAGTTCGAGGCCAGAGTCTCAGCCTTAAAAGCGAGCCGGGATGAAGAAGTCAGGGACGCGAGGGCCTTAGGATCCAAGAATTTCATGAAGGGCTTCATGGCGAAGGTCCCTGAATTCGATTGGAGTCCTTTGGGTGCAGCCACAGTCAATTATGCTGATAAGCTTCGCAAAGAAATGGAGGAGGAGGCTGCAGAGAGGGCTCGCATCGCAAACGAGGCTCAGCCCGTCCCGGAAGCTCAGCTCGCTTCTGAAGCTCATGAAGAGACTCCTCAGGCTTGATTTTACTTTGCTACTTTCTTTGGGGATGCGGGCACCCCGTTTGCCTCGCAAGTTGTAAACTTTTAATGGTCTTCGAACCAGTAACACTTGCGACTTTTTTTTTTTTATCAAGTTTTTTGTGCTCGCCCATGATTTTGTATTTTTTCATGTTCATGTCTTTACTTTTCTTTTCATAGTAATTGTTTTGAATGCACAACTTCCATCAGGTTCACCTCGCACGGGACTAATTTACCTGTTCACGCGAGGTCCCACCTCGCACAGAATTTAGTCTCACCTCGCACCAAGTTCCACCTCGCACAAAGTTCCACCTCGCACAGAGTTCCTAATCGCACAGAGTTCCTACTCGCTCAGAGTTTCACCTCGCACCAAGTTTTACTTCGCACAAGGTTTAAGTTCAAATTTTTATTTTATTTCCCAACTTTCCTGAGCTCGTTTCTAGGGAGGGCTCGCCTCGCACGAGTTCTTTTTGCAAAATTGATGGGCCGAGGCCCAATCTAATGTACTAAAAAGAAAGTAAAATTTACTAAATGCACAATAAACTTCAACTTTATTTAGATAATAAAACTTCCATCTATTTAAATAATAACAGACCTAGACTTATTACATTGTACGCCAAGGGAAGGTGCCTATATGGCACTACCCCCCGAGACTTAGGATAAATATCAATGTATGCTAAGTCTTAAATAGATAGAAGCTACTGATAATATCTCCTCAAGTGCTCAGCATTCCAGACCCTTGGTATGAGCTTTCCCCGTATGTCATTGAGATGATAAGTTCCCTCCCATAGAACTGATTTTATCTGGTATGGACCTTCCCAATTTGCACCAAACACTCCATGATTAACTACCTTGGTGTTAGGCATGACTCGACGGAGAACCAAGTCCCCTACCCGGAAAGGTCGGGCTCTCACCTTGCGGTTATAATGCCTGGTAGTTCTCTGGTGATATGCTAGTAGCCTTGCTTGGGAATCAACCCGTGTTTCTTCAATCATATCCAAGTAAAGACGATGATTCTTCTCACTATTCTCTGGGTCATAATGAGCTCTCCTAAAAGATCCAGCTCCTTCTTCCACCGGGACCATAGCCTCACATCCATACACCAAGGAGAATGGGGTCTCACCCGTTGTGGTTCGGGGAGTGGTGTTATAAGACCATAAGTCTTGTGGAAGTTCTTCTGGCCAATTTCCCTTAGCATCCTCTAGCTTTGTCTTCAGTGTGTGCTTGAGAATATTGTTGATTGCCTCAGTCTGACCATTCGTCTGTGGATGGCTCACTGCACTGAAACTCTTCAGAATCCCCAACCGATCACAAAATTCTCCCATCTCCTTACTGTCAAACTGTTTACCATTGTCTGAGATCAACTTGTAGGGTATTCCAAGTCGACAAACAATAGCCCGATACACAAAATCAATGAGCTTCTTTGCAGTTATTGTGGCTAAGGGCTCAGCCTCTGCCCACTTAGTGAAATAATCCACCGCGACCACAGCGTACTTCACACTGCCTTTAGCCTTGGGCAATTCTCCAATCAAATCTATCCCCCACATGGCAAAGGGCCAAGGGCTCATGAGTGAGGTTAGAGGTGCCACCGGGCTGTTATGAAAATTTGCATACCTTTGGCATTTGTCACAAGCTCTAGCAAACTCGAAAGCATCTTTCTTGAGAGTCGACCAATAATATTCTTGACGAAGTATCTTTTGTGCCAATGAGCTACCCCCCGAGTGATTACCACAGATACCTTCATGAACTTCCCTTAGTATGTAGTTGCACTCGTCTCCATCAACACACTTGAGTAGGGGCACATTGAAGCCTCTCCTATATAAGTTTCCATCATATATTGCATATCTAGCCGCCATATACCGCACCCGTCGTGCTTCGTTCTTTTCATCTGGTAAGGAACCATTTTTTATATAAGCCAAGAGTGGGGACATCCACGTTACCCCATCTTCTACCACCATAAGCTCTGCCTCTGGCACGCTAGGCCTCCTCTGTATTTCCAAGGGTGTTGACCCTAACAGAGTGGTCTCACGACGTGAACCGAACTTTGCAAGTTCGTCTGCCGTCTCATTCTGGCCCCGAGGGATGAGCTCCAAGTTCACCTCATTAAATAACTTGATCAATCTTTCCGTGCAGCGCAAATACAACTCCGTTCTAGGCCCCCATGCTTGATACCCCCCCATTTATCTGGTATACCACGATCATGGAATCACTAAAAGCGTTAAGGTTTTCCACATTTAGTTCCAATGCCAACTTGAATCCGTTGATCAAGGCCTCATACTCAGCATCATTGTTTGTTTCATAAAAAGTGAAGTGAACAGCCCTCTTCACTCTACATCCTTCTGGGCTCACTAACTCGAATCCGGCTCCAGCCCCGTCTCCATTAGATGCCCCATCCACATACAAGCTCCACCATGGGGCACTATTCTGACTTTTCTCTGCTGGCATTTCATGAAAAATTTGCAAGGCCCTAGAGTTCTCTTCTACTTGAGGTGAGAATTCTAACATGAAGTCTGCTAGAGCTTGCCCTTTAATCGTGACCCGAGGCTTATATTCCACATCGAACTGTCCTAGCTCTACAGCCCACTTCAAAATTCTTCCTGAAGTTTCTGGTTTGTGCAACACTTGTCTAAGTGGATAAGCCGTCCTCACCTCAACTTTATGAGCCTGAAAATAAGGACGGAGCTTCCGTGAGGCGAGAATTAGAGAATACACCCGTTTTTCCATGTTCAAGTATCGAGTTTCCGCGCCCACCAGTCTTTTGCTCACATAATAAACCGGGAGCTGAACTCTATCTTCCTCTCGAATTAGCACCGCACTTACCGCATATTCCGACACGGCCAAATAAAGCACCAGTACCTCCCCTTGCTGCGGGTTAGACAATAGAGGTGGTGTGCTCAAATGTCTCTTGATATTTTGAAAGGCCCCCTCACATTCCTCTGTCCATTGAAAATTCTTGCCCACCTTCTTAATAGCTTTAAAGAACTCTTGGCACTTGTCAGAAGATTTTGTTACAAATCTGTTCAACGCCGCAATTCTCCCTGTGAGACTTTGCACATCCCTCACCCTACGAGGTGACCTCATCTCCATTAGAGCCTTGATCTTGGCCGGGTTAGCTTCAATTCCTCGATTATTGACAATAAACCCCAGGAATTTCCCCGACTCTACCCCAAACACACATTTTTGGGGGTTGAGCTTCATTCTGTAGATACGCAAGATAGTGAACATCTCTGCCAAATGCTGAATATGGTCCTTGGCCTCCTTTGATTTTACAAGCATGTCATCAACATATACCTCCATTGTCTTCCCGATGTGATCTTTAAACATCCTATTCACCAATCGCTGATAAGTTGCTCCTGCATTAACCAACCCGAAAGGCATCCCAATATAACAGTATAGGCCTCGATCAGTGATGAACGAAGTGTGTTCTTGATCTGGCCCATACATAGGAATTTGATTATAGCCTGAGTAAGCATCCATGAAGCTTAACAATGCGTGTCCTGCAGTGGCATCTACAAGCTGATCGATACGAGGAAGTGGGAAGCTATCCTTTGGACAAGCTTTGTTCAAGTCGGTGAAGTCAACGCAGGTTCTCCACTTCCCATTTGGCTTCTTCACCAGCACAGGATTAGCCAACCAAGTCGGGTAGAATGACTCATTGATGAGCCCGACTTCTATTAATCTGTCCACCTCTTCTCTAAGGGCCTCGGCTCTCTCTCCGCTAATAGGTCTTCTCTTCTGCCTTGTTCCCTTCTTGCTGGGGTCTAAGTTCAACCTGTGGCACATCACTTCTTGGTCGATCCCTACCATGTCAGCGTGAGACCATGCAAACACATCCAGGTTCTCCTTAAGGAATGAGACGAGGTTGTTTCTCATTTCGGGGCCGAGGTTTGCTCCAATCCTCAAAACTTTAGCCGAGTCATTTGGGTCCACCAAGATAGGAATGATATCCTCGAATGTTCCAGCTCCGTCTGGTAGGGGAGGCATTCCTGGGTCCAAATCAACATCAACAATTCTATCCATGCTAGGCTCTCCTACTTTAGTAACACTAAGATGGTCCCCATTATTGATGGACAACTCCGGTGTTTCTTGCTGGATGTTTCCTTCTGTTGTAATGGTGACCTCTCGGGAGACTCCAGTAGGCAAGTTTATCAGAATTGAGGTCTCTTTCTTTACCCACTTTCCTTTATTCAATCTGGCGGCTATCTGTTCTGGGCTCTCTTCCTTATCGCTGGCCTCCTCTACTATGCCTTCCTGCAATGTCATTATGGGTTGGGAGGGCTCCATCATTAAGGCTCCGGGCCTAGGCTCCACTTCAATTCCCAGATTTTCTAAGTAGTCTTCCGGGAGTTCCTCTATAGATATCATGTTACAGACATCCATCATGGTAGCGTCCACACGCTTCCTTTTCTTCTCTTCACTATCTTCCACAGGCTCTGGTTCTCTAAGGTCTACCACTTCTCGTCGAACATCTAACTTTTCTGCCCCTTTCACGGCTTGGTTGTAGCATACTCTTGAGTCATATTGGCATCCCTTCACTTGTCCGACGCCTGTAGGAGTTGGAAACTTCATGGTTAAGTGATAGACAGAGGTAACTACCCTCATCTCCTTAAGGAGTGGTCTCCCAATAATGGCGTTATAAGCACACGGTTGGTCCACCACAGTAAAAGTGACAATTTGTGTGGCCACGTGGGGGTTGTCTCCTAAACTGACCGGTAGCTGGATTGTTCCCCGGATTCCTACTGAAGCCCCGGTGAACCCGTAGAGCTGGTTTCCGCTTGAGGCCAACTCTCTGTCCAGGAATCCAAGTCTTTTGTAAGTGTCGTAGGTTAAGACATTTACAGCGCTCCCATTGTCCACCAGCACCCGATATACATTAGTAGACCCGATTTTTATCCTTACCACAAGAGCATCAGCATGAGGATGGTGTACCCATTTGGCATCTTCTTCACTAAACATGATTTCATCTCTCTCTTTTGTGAACAGATAAGGAGGCCTTTGTTCAAGACGATGAACATTGGTTAGAGGGCGGTCCTTTGCTTCTCGAGCATATCTCTCCATGGCTTTCTTACTATCTCCTCCCACATGAGGTCCTCTAATAATAACGTGAATGCTATCAGCCCTAGCAGTCCTCTCTGTGTCACCATCCTTTGCTATCGGGGGTGGAGGGGGCACCTGACGGTATTCAGACTTATGTTTTTGTACTTCCTTGACGACCCAATCCGTTAGCTTTCCTTGTCGAATCAGATTTTCAATCTCATCCTTCAACTGTCGGCAATCAGCCGTGTGATGTCCTGTGGATTCGTGGTAAGCACAGTATTTAGAGGTGTCCCTTTTGCTATATTCTGTCAGAGGGGTGGCCTTCTTGAATACCCATTTCCCAGCGTAAGTGGCGTATATATGATCAATGGAGGCAACCAAGGGGGTATGATTCTGCCATTTTGTCGTGTAAGGCCTCCCAGTCTCCTTATTGACGTTTTCCTTAGCCCTATTAAACTTCTTTGGACTGGGGCTCCTTTTATAAGTCTTTCTCCTTTCTTCAGGACTAGAAGATCTCCCTCTCTTCTCCCTCCTTCGGCTACTGCTTCTTAGATCCCTCATGGATTTTTCTACCCGCTTGTGAGGCTCCGCCTGTTCGTAAAATTCAGCCAACGTTTCTGGCTCCCTAGCCTGTAGAGTCTTCCAGAATTTTGAGCCCTCTCTCAACCCAGCAATTAGGAAATTCTTCTGGGCTTCTTCTGTTGCCCCTCGAACTCTAGGAACCTCGGCATTAAATCGCATGAAATAATCCTGCAGGGACTTTTCCTCTCCCTGCTTAATGTTTGCGAGGGTAGCCACTGGGGGGCATACTGAAGAGTGGATTGAAATTTCCTTAAGAATAGATCTCCCAATTGTCTCCACGTGCCAATGCTAGCTGGTCCTAGCTTAGTAAACCACTGCTGGGCACTTCCCCGTAACGAGGCAGCGAATAATCGGCAACGAGTTAGATCAGGAACCTGGTAGACCTCCATCTCGGTGTTGAAACGGGCCAGGTATTCAGCAGGATCCGCATCCCCATTGAAGGCCAGCTCGAGGTTGCTTCTAAATGTCGGGGGCAGAGGAGACATCCTTACTGCAGGAGTAAAAGGAGATGGAGCCGTAGTAGGGGGTGGGGCTCTCTTCTCATGTTCCATCTGCACCAGCAGGCGCCGCAGATCACCAACCCTCAGGTCTCCAATTCTCTCGTCCGATCCCTCTTCACTAGAATGGCGAGAGAAAGTCCTCTCCCTTCTCTCCCTTCTATGAGTTCGAGGCGGAGTCCTCTCTCTTCTTTCCGTTCTAGGTGGAGCCCTCTCCCTTCGCTCTGTTCTAGGTGGAGTCCTCTCCCTTCGATCTGTTCTAGGCGGAGTCCTCTCCCTTCGCTCTGTTCTAGGCGGAGTGCTCTCTGGCGCCTCCTTTCGTGCCTTAGATTTTTCCAGTCTAAGCCTTAGATCGTGCTCAGTTAGCTTCTTCCCAATTCGATCCAAAACACTAGTGGATCTAGCCTCGGACGAAGCTGGCTCATGCCGCGGCTCGCTCGGAGCCTGGCTGCTTCGCTCCTCCTGGCTTGGAGATATCTCATCTGTCTCAAGAGGCCCGGTTTTCTTTAGCCCATCAGCTACCTCGTCGAACTCGTGTATGAGTTTTTTAGAGGTTTTATCCTTCTTGTCCTTAGTGCCCTTAAGCCTTCGAGCCTTCCTCTTCGCATTCTTGATTGAGTTCTGCTCTACCTTAGCTAGTCGGACGTTCATAGTTTTGAATTGGAGCTCGATCCCCTCAAGGTAGCCTAAGATCTTCTGGCCATCTAGTGTAACTGGTGCGACTTGAGGCATGAGATGGGTGATTTTGCTTGGTGCTCCCTCTACGTGGGGTGGTGGATCTGTCTTCCCTCCTTGTGGTGTGGCATCCTTCTTGTGCTCAATCCCCTTGTCACCGTTCTTGTTGTTCTTCGACATCCTTCTCCTTAAGATGTAAAGTGCCCCTCCTTCTAGCGCCAATTGTTGTTAGGAGAATTTCGTATAACAGTGTGTTGGAGGTTTATGGAAAGTTGTGGCTGAACTTGTATGATGACTCCTCAGAAATTGAATAGAGAATGGGTTTTTTCTCTTGCTCTTGCCGAGTGTCAATTGTGTATCATACAAGGTGCCTACGTACCCCTTTATATAGGGATCAAGCCTCACGTAATTCTTGGAAAACAAGTTATTGAATAAGCCCATTCAGTCCAAGCCCATTCAATAGTCAAGATTTATGTTCCCATAAATAGCTCAAGGATTATCAATCCACCTCATGTTCCCATAAATAGCTCAAGGATTATCAATCCACCTCATGTTCCCATAAATAATCCAAGGATCATCAATCCTCTTCATGTTCCCATAAATAATCTAGTCTTCACACGTTTTCCTACAATCTCGCGGCATCTCCGCATTTCTTCCCATGATTGTAGGTCTGTCCCGTGTCAACCAAGAAACAGTCCATAAATAGGAATTTCTATATGCTGGGCTTCACGGCTCGCATCGCACAAAACATATAAAATTACCCTTTCATAGTTTAAATGGTGCGAGCTCACCTATGTCCAATTATTCTTATTTCTGATAAGTAACACGAGCCCATTACTTCATAATGGTGAGAGCCCATAAGCTTATGGCGAGGGTTAATAAATAAAGACGCGAGCCCATCAAAGTGAACTCATAAGGAAGAGAGACCAACATTCATTTTAGTGAAGCGAGCCCGATTATGATGCGACCCCTTGTCAAGGTGGGGACTCATAACGAAGCGAGCCCACCATACTTAGAGGGATTTTGGCTTAACATCACTCATGACGCGAGCCCGATCCTAGTTCACACCATTCTTTCCCAAAACATAATTCATTTCTAAGCCCAAGTCACTTAGGGACCTGTCTAAGGCCCATTACCGAAAATCCAGTATAACAAGAATAAAAATAAGAACATAGTGCTTTAAAATTTTCAGGTGGATTATTTTGTGATCCACCTGAGATAAATATTGAAGGAATAATATGTGATATTTGGTTACAAATACACAGCTGCTATTATAGTTCTTTGCTTCTTAGCAATGTAAGAGAGAAAACCTAAGCAAAGACAATGTTAACTATTTTCTCTATTTTCAAAAAACTGCTACACTTGGTTATAAAAGACCCAAGTTTACAAGTTTCAGGTGGATTATTTTCATATTATTCATTAATTTTCTACTCCTAGTTGTTTCAGTGACTCGGGAAATTCGGAAGATCAAAGCACACTTAGTTCTCCAGTCCGCCAAGCTGCACTGAAGAACTGTGGATAGTTGTTACGCCATATTTTCGGTTGCCTCAAATATCTCCCTAATTTCCCAATATGAATATATTAATAAGTAACTTATTCCTAAGTTAAATATTTCCTCTCTCTGAAACGAAAAAATATCTCCAATTAATTATAGAAAATATCTCTAAACGATATCCTTCAAATCAGGAAGGTATCCCAATCTAAATCTAAAAAGATAAAATCAACTAATTCCAAATACATCCCTAATAATCACAAGGATTAAAAACACGATCATATAACAGAACTGCGTTGACTTGATTCCTATAAACACAGGGTACACAGACATCTTGGAATTTGATGCGACACATCTAACAAGTCGAGACACCTTTCAAGTCCAGCCCCAAACATCCAAAAACCCAAAATCCCCTATTATCATAATTTCGTTATTCCAGCAATTCCCGAAATTTGTTATCACCAAATTGCTCCATTAACACTTACCTACAGGCTACATGTTATCTATTAAAAAAGAACTACAGTAGTTTAATGTTACATTTCTTTACTTACATATAATTGTGAGTATTGATATACTGTTAATTCTTCCTCGTTTAGGAGAAAATATCTTCTTTGAGATTATACTTGGTCAAATTATAATATATACTCCCTCCGTCCCCCTCAATTATTTACATTGAGGAGACGATATGGAGGTTAAGAAAACGTGTAAATTAATAAGAAAAAGTGTAAATTAATAGGAAAAAGTAAGAAAAATGAGTAAAGTGGCGGGACCAATCAATATTTAATGTATAAAATGGGTATAAAGTAGGTATAGTGGAGGAAAATAGAGAATGTGATTGAATTTTATATTATAAAATGTTACTATTTTTGGTATGTAAAGAAATTAGAGGGACGCACCAAAAAGTAAAGTGTAAAGAAATGAGAGGGACATAGGGAGTATTAGAAAACAACTTGAAATATATCAATTTTTATATTTGTTTAGGGAGATGATCAGAAGCAAATGATTTTTACAATATATTATATTAGAAATTTTTTTTGATGTACGTGTAAAAAACGAGCTCGTCGTATATTTTTTTTTTTTGACAAAAGAAGATAACTTTTCATTCATTTAAAATATCACTCCTACAGATAGACAACATCTCTGCTGGGGCATTGGCATCTAGAGCTGGCAATTTGATACACGACACGTGAACACGGTACGAACACGACACGGATAATTAGTGTTTGGGTGCAAAAAATTGGTACACGAACACGAAAGTACACGAACACGAAAAAACACGAATATAATTAGTGTCGGGTTTGGGTTTTCACAATAGGTACACTACACGGAACGAAAGTACACGAATTAATGAAGTAAATAAATAATTTTAAAAAATATATATTATTTATAGTATTGTATATTTAGAGAATATATAAGCAATTACATATGAACAATAAATAAAAGTTTCACGATTAATTGTCAATAAGTTACACATTTATATATAAGAAGTATACATTTATATATATAAATTATATTTACAAATTTTTGTAAAATTGTATGTGATAAATATTTAATACACATTTCATAAAAATTTACAGAATTAAAATAGTTTTATAATATATAAATTTTAATTAAATTAAATTTATATTTTTGTTTAATGTACACGAATACGACACGTAAAGTACACGACACGTTTTGAATTGGATATGTGTTTCAAATTTAGTACACGAATCCAAAACGGGTCGGATATGGGTTTTACATTAAGTACACGAAAACACGAAAGTACACGATACGAAAGTACACGTACACGGTCCATTGCCAGGTCTATTGGCATCTGTAAAATTACGATCAAAAAGTAAATAGAATTGCATGGCTAAGCAATGAGCCATCCTATTTGCTGAACGTTTAACAAAACAAAATGCAGCATGAGCAAAGTTTCACCGAATGGGGATGCTAGTTTCACTGAGCTTCGAAGAGCTTGTACCACTTTGATGCAATCAGTTTCTAACAAAATGTTGTCCAAAATGCTTCGACTGAATCCAACTAAGCGCTTCCTTAAACGTCATTGCTTCAGCTAACTCGGCAGTAATCTTCCCTCGTTGACTCGCCGCCCTGGCGCCAATCAACCTACCAGTGTAATCACGGACAACAAGACCATACCCAAAGCTACTTTTCTCGTTAAAAAGGGCTGCATCTACATTTATACATAGCGTAACACTAAAACTTTTATTACACACGTATTATGAATTTTTTTTCGGGTTAAATATCGAAGTGGTCACTGAAGTGAAGATCATATATCATTTTCATCACTGATTTCAATGGGGTATCGTTTCAATCACTAAAGTCATCATAAATATGAAACAGATAACTCTAAATATGTGTTCGAAAAGTAAAAATAACTTTTCTCGAGTTCTACACATATTTGTTCAATACTACCGCACCCAAATTAAAAGTTATGAATTCTAGTATTTCAGATAATTTATTTAGATTTTAAAAAATTCATTTACTATTTATTTTTTATTAAATCAAAGTAAATAACTATAAAATTAAAAATAAATAGTAAATATTTTTTTTTAAATCTAAATATAATATCATAAATACTAGAGTTCATAATTTTTCATTTGGTTGCGGTAGCATTCAAGAAATATGTGTAGAACTCGATATAAATTATTTTTACTTTTCGAACACATATATAGAGGTATCCGTTTGATATTTATGACGATTTTAGTGATTAAAGTGATACCTCGTTGAGATCAGTGATGAAAGTGATATCTGGTCTTCACTTCAGTGATCACTTTGATATTTAACCCATTTTTTTTCACAAGACGACAATTACAACAATAAATTGTTCTTGATCGGACTCCTTTTCCGGACACCCGTCTTGTAAATACGTATCTAATTTTTTTGGTTTTTTAAGTTGAAACACATTGGGACATTACGCACAAGGGGTAGAACTATGATACACATCTTAGATGCATCACCTGAATTTGTTTAAAATAAAACGACTCAGGGCTGATAATGAATGGAAAGAAAAAAAAATGCAGCCCCAGTTTACCAGATTAAAACAAAAAAGAGTGATCTTAAATATTTTATAGAAAAATGGTAAAAGCCCCAAATTAGATATAAAAAGTTTTACAAAATATCACGAGTTATGCTTTGATTAACTATATAATAATGAGTCTGCATTTACACCGGTATCATCAATAAAATCATCGGGTTAATTATTTTATTGGTCACTAAAGTGAGCCTAAAGTATCAAGTTTATCACCAAACTGAAAACGGTCACAGGTCACTAAAGTCAGTTACGGGTACATTCCATTATAAAACTTAATTTTTTCTGTACGGAAAATACTAATATTAATGTTGATTTCTTCGATTTTATGGTCTGAAATGGATATGTTACCCTACCATATAGATATCACATCAAATATTTTTTAATACATTATCATTTTTCGTTCAAAAAAATGAGTTATTTAACAGAGTGTACCCTGTAGCCGATTTTAGTGACCTGATTGAAACAATTTTCAGTTTGGTGACCAACTTAATACTTTAGACCTAATTTAATGACCAACAAGATAATTAACCCTAAAATTATCTCATATTAACACATTATTTTTTTAACAAAATTTGATAACTAATTTGATACATCTAGCATTACTCTCTTTTATGCTCTATAATTTTTGAAATTACGAACTACGTGCATCATCACCAGCCCTCAGATCCTATAATTTGTAGTATGATATTGAAAAATCTTGATAAGCTTGTGTTATTTTCTCCGAAAATGAGACAAAGGGGATCAAAGATTTTGTCCCAATTTATTTCACTGTTTTTTCATTGCAGTGTCCTATAAATCCTGTTGTACTTTTATTCCAGTGAACTTGCAGATTATCATTGTTTATACTACATTTTTTATTGCTGTTCGCTCATGTTGACACATTAAAATGTCTGTGTTCGAACTCGTACTTGCCTAAAACTACTAGTTATATATATAAATACTATACTATCCACACTATATTATTAAAACCGAAACATTAAAAATTTTGGTTTTCGGTTAGTTTTTGGTTTTCGGTACTTTTTCTAATTAATAAATTAATAATATAATCAAAATTCGGGAAAGTTTTATTCTACATTAATATTTCACTATATTTTTTACTACATAAAAATCAAATAATATTGAAATCTAATAAAAAAAATGGAAATGTGGGATCTAATTTGTTTAAATTTAGGATACACTGCTACAAATATACTTCCATCTTTTTAGGATAACGAAAGCTACTACAAATCAAATCTTTTTAATACTCTATTTAATAAATAATAAAATAATATAAAAATAGTAACTAACTGATTGCCTTTTATAATTAAAATATTTTTTTTCTAACAAAATCTACTTCTTTTCCAAAAATATCATGACAATTATCTTTAAATTAAAACATATTAACTTTTATATTTGTTATCACTAAAATCTCTGTTTTCCAAAAATATGAGTGTTGTGGATTAAAAAACGTACTTTGTGAATTTAATGAGCTTCGAGCTTTAATGGCTGCACTCGTGTTTCCGGATTAAATTGGTCCTCACAAGATGCCTACGTATCTCAATTATTGCTGAGAATCAAGTCAAAGACGTAATTCTGATTGTAGGATCAGGGACCTTATATAGGCGTCTGGAGCCTAGTATTTATGGTATGTTTAGGAGTCTTAGCGAATAAGTCTCCTTTTTGATATTGGATAAACATTGTATTGCTTGCAGGATAAGTCTTTTCCTTGTCGATAAAGGCTATGACTCATTAATTGCCTTTAATTGGGATTCTGGATCCTTCTTTGACCAATTTGTCATAATTTGGACTCTTTTTATGAGTTGTATATTTTCCCTATTCATTAATTACGAAATTAATGAATAATTAGAGTGTCGGGCCTTAAATATTGGCCTTTTGTTTGACTAGTCAATTATATTTCTATAATTACTTTTATGACCATATCATTTGCCCCCCAACTTCTGGGAAAATCTCCTTGGGGTTTTCGTAGAAGTTATAGCGTGTTTTTCCCAAAATTTTCCATTTTTTAAGGCATTTTCGACCTCAAATTAGGTCTTTTTCGACCAGGATTTCGACCAGGAACCAAGTCATTTTCGACCAGGATTTCGACCAGGAATGGTCCCAGGTCGAAGGATTCGACCTCAGATTCTCGGTCATTTTCGACCAGGATCGTTCGACCTCGAGCATCCTTTTTTCGACCTCGATTCTGGTCCCAGGTCGATGAACTCGACCTCAGATTCTCGGTCATTTTCGATCAGGATCGTTCGACCTCGAGCATCCTTTTTTCGACCTCGATTCTGGTCCCAGGTCGATGAACTCGACCTCAGATTCTCGGTCATTTTCGACCAGGATCGCTCGACCTCGAACATCCTTTTTTCGACTTCAAACAGCTGTGAGGTCGAAGCTATCGACCAGGATTCCTAAGTCTTTTTCGACCTCACCTGTTCGACCTCGTTTTCCATATATCTTCGACTTCGATTCTAGTATATCTTCGACTTCGATTGATTGTGAGGTCGAAGCTGTCGACTTCACTTCGTAGGCCATTTTCGACCTCGACGTGTCGACTTCGTTTTCCATGTGTTTTCGACCAGGATTTTCCTAGGTCAAAATAGACTTTATTCTCTGAGTCATTTTCGACCTCGTTTTCTTCTGCTTTTCGACCTCATTTTAGTGTGAGGTCGGGGGATATGAACTCGATTTATCGTGTATTTTCGATCTCAGTCAATCGACTTCGATCTAGGGTCTTTTCGACCTTATTTTTTCAATTTTTTGACTTGCTTTTGGTGCGAAGTCGATGGACACGGCCTCAATTTCGTGTGTATTTTCGACTTGGGTCGTGCGACATCGATTTAGGGTCTTTTCGACCTTAGTTCTTTGATTTTTTTCGCTTTATTTGGGAGCGAGGTCGTTGGATGCGACCTCGTTCTCTCATATATTGTCGACCTCGATTGCGCGATCTCAATCTAAGTTCTTTTCGACCTTAGATTTTTTGTTTTTGCCTTGGTTTTATTCCAAGAATGATTTTTGGATTTTAATTAGCCTAATTTGGGTTTTAAATCTTTCCAGCCTTGGGCCTTAATGGGCCTTACTTGATTTGGGCTTCGATTTTGCTTGAGACTTAATTTATTTGGGCTTTTGCCTTTGTAATCCATAAATGGATTTTATGGGCCTTACTGGCTATAGACGGTTGCTCTTCCTTAACCGGTTGAGTTCCCAGTCATCTCTATTATAAAAGAGTGAGATTTCTATTTCATTTCTCATTTCTCACTTTCAACTTTCTAAAATTTCTCTCTAGTATCTTTAGTTTTTCTCTCTTCTTACTCCGTAGTAAGGCGATTTCCGGCGAGTTTTTTCACGGCGGTGTTCTTCTTTTTCTGGGATCAATCTTCATCCCTTGGAGATTTCTGGGTTTCCACCTTCATCGCTTGAAGATTTCTGGGTTTCTTTGAAGATTTCCTGGGAATTTCTTTGAAGTTTTGAAGATTTGAAGATTTTTCTGGAGATTTTTCTGGGATTTCTCTTGAACGTTTGAAGAATTGAAGATTTGAAGATGTCTGGCAAAGCTGCTCAATGCCTTCAAAGAATGAACAAAGCTTCTAAGAGAGGTATCATCATTCGTTATTCTCATATGTCACTTCAAGATATGATTTTAGAACGTAGTGATGAATATCCTTCTGTGTCCCACTTAGATTCTTTCGATTGCAGTAATAAGTTTCATGAAATCGACTTAATTAGGGACTATAACAAAATGTATAGGATTAAGTCCCCTTATAGATTAGTCCCAGCTGGCCCAGGGGACCGTTCTTACCATTGGCGTCCTGATGCACTCTGCATTTACAAGGATGCCATTGTCGCAGGACTCAGGTTTCCCTTTCATGAGTTCATTCCCAGGCTTTTGGCTGATGTTGGGATTAACCCTTGCCAACTCCCGCCAAACGCCTGGAGAATCATTATATGTTTTATTGTTCTTTGTTTGAAGAAAAAATTTCCTTTGTCAATAGCTTTGTTTAGAAGAATTTTTCAGTTTAAGAATAGCTCAGCCCTTTCTTTGGGTTGGGTTTATATCAACCATCGACCTTCCACTCCTCCAATATTTCACCCAAAATCCATTCCTGACAATAACCTCAAATGGAAGGAAGAGTTTATGTACTTGATTTGGGAAGGAGGGGATTGGGGCTCCCTTTTCCGTAGCTCGTTTAGTAGGGTTTCATATGGTAGCCCTAGTGACATCATCCTGAATGATGAAGAGGCCCGTGCATATGCTGAGCTTACAAAGAATAACTATGCCACAATGGCTTGGGTGCTCCTGGATGAGTTCCAGCTTAAGTCCTTGGGACTTTCAAATGTTTCTGATAAGGGGAATTCTCACCTCATATTTTCCTTTGTTTATTTGAGATTGTCTTATACCAATTGTTTCTTTCCTTGTGTTTCTTTACAGTTGCGGTATTTATTAATAAGACCAACGAGCCCGAAGATGGGGAGACAACAAGGATGAAGAGGGCACGTTTGGCAGGGAAGGACCCTCGTGCTTCCAGTGCTACTGCTTTTATAAGGCCCCATGTGGACCTTACTGAGGATGCTGAGGGCCCTGCCTCGGCTAAAAGCTCAGTTTGGCGCCCCAACTGGGGTCTCAGGAAGAAGGACACTATGGTGGGAGTGTCCAAGCATGATGTGGAGTGGTCTTATCACTCTCTGACTCCTTGTGATTACAAGGATTTCGTCTCTAACTCCACCATCGAAGGGGTGGAGCATGCTGGATCTCAGGCTATGGCCGCTGTAAGTGCTTCTCCTCTTCTTTTTTCTTTGCAGTTAATAATGTATTTCAAGTTTAAGTATTTGACTTGTAACTTGCTTGCAGGTTAATGCCAACTATTAAGGGGCTCTCTTTCAAGCCAAGGCTTGGCGCTCATCTTCTGAGGCCAACCAAGGCAAGTTTGAGAAAGCCCAAGAGGAGGTGGGCACACTGAAGGCCACCTTGGCCAGGAAGGAGAAGGAGTTAGCTGACTCCCAGGCTGAGCTGGTGTCTTTGAGGAAGGGCAATGATGACTTTATCGACGAGTACCTCGACTCCAAGGAGTACGAGGACTTGATTGATAAGCATGACGAGCTCCTCTTCCCAGTTCAGTATACTAAGGGATGGGATGACGCTCTTTCTGATGTCTTGGAGAAGATTCCTGGATCCCTCATTATTTCTGATTTTCCTAGCCCTCACCTTCCTACTCCTTTGGAGTTGGCTCTGGCTGGAGAGGAAGACATGGAGGAGGATGACAGGATCTTAGACCTGGATCACACTTCTCCACCTGGTCAGACTGCCGGGGCTGATGATGATGCCCTTCACTCTGGAGAGGAGGAGGCCGTAGACAAGGCAGCTTAGATGTAGTTTTACTTATGGCCATTCATGGCTTGTACTTTTGTTTATGTACTTTCAGCCTACGGGGTTAACTTAACTTTTTTTAATTTAAGTTTTTATCCAGCCTTATTGTTGACTCGTAAACACGCAAGTATACGCGATCACAAATAGCAAGTGATAAATAGAATTCGTTCCGCAGAGACTAGGTGTAAATGCCAATTTAATACCTATGCAACAGTGTATGGTTACTTCTTAATGCTTGAACAATTATCAATTTGGGTTGATGATTACTAACTTAATTAATAAAACAATTAGCAACTAAGATTGAATTAACCACGAGATTACTTATGTAATAGAAAACATGGAGTTCCAATTTCATTGAATATTTCACTAAAGGTTGACACATAGAATTGATATAGGTGATAAAACTTGATAATTAATCAGATAACACGACAAGAATATGAGCTACCTTTCAATATACTCATATCAAACCACTTAACATCCACAATAGTTAGAAGTCAAGAGGACACCACATCACGTTCAAATTATATATGTCTATACAATCTGGAAACACAACTGGTTTAAGCACAAGTTATCTATAAGATTACATGGAGCAATATATTTTGGTCAAATCATATCACTAATCATGAACATCAAATTAATTCATGAACCCATGCTAGTATGGCAAAATCTCAACCCTAGAATCCACTTTCGCATTCATCAAGGATTAATAAATTAGATGCTAGCTACACATCTATCAATTAAATCAACCATAGTAGATTATCACACTTAAATCACCCAACAATCAATTACGTGTCAAACACAATAATTACGTAAACAAATCCATTGGAACCCCATGATAATGATTAGTTCATAATTGAACCTTTCACCATCATGGGTTCTAGAGAAAACATGGTTCTAGAAAACAAATAATAATAGAAGAGAAATAGGGTTAGAAATAAATCCCCAAATAGTGTGAAGAAGAATACAAATGATCCAAAATAGATTAGGCCTCCTTGCTTGTCACTAGCTTGAAGATCCCCCTCTAAAGTGTTTTTGGAATGATAAAATAATAATAATGTCTTAGCTAATTGTTGATAGGAAGATAAAAATAACTTCTACTCGGTTCCTCCTCTAATTTTTTAGATTTTTCAGCATATACATAAAGATGCCCTAAAATACATGGGCCTCAAAACTTGACCCGAAATCCTTCTGCCAAACCACACACTACTCGCGCGCCTTGTCAAGGCCTCCACCCCGCGCAGCAGCGCGCACAACCCGCGCAGGAGCGCGCCTAGCCTCCTGGAAAATCCTCTGCCCGCGCTATAGCGCCGCCCTCTCGCGCAGGAGCGCCCCAACACGCGCTATAGCGCCTGAAAGCTCCTGGAAACTCCCTTCCTCGCGCTATAGCACCTAAAGCTGCGCAGCTGCACCTGCTAGCTCCTGGAATTACTACAAAACTTCACAACTTGACTTGTTACCTTGCTCTGATTTTCTTGCACCGACTTTAGATTAATTTCACACCACCACAACATTGATTTAGCCCAAAATGTCTTCAACGACACAACCTACACAAATTACATAAAAACACATTACTTGGCAACGAAACTCGAGAACTTGCAAACGTTTTAAGTCAAAACAGAAGGTAAAGAGTGGACATAAAATCCACCTATCAAACCCCCAAACTTAACCCGTTGCTTGTCCTCAAGCAATGCGAACTATCCCTAAAATGATGAATGAATGCAACTAATAACTAAATGACATGATAATGCGAACGTGACCTAATGCAATGATCCCACACAGATGATCCGAAACCACTCAACACGCAACGCCTCAACAAATGCAACAACTCCAAACAGAGCTCGACTAAGTTCCCGTATACTAACAATACGTGCCCGGTACGTGGTGTGTGCAATTCTCACTAGATATACTCTCGTAACTAGATCAAAGGCATCACCAATTCTTCGCCAAGACAATCACATGTTTATAAACAGAATGAACTCTAGCCACAAGAAACCACTTAAAGACACCTCAATATCCACTTGAGTTAGACAGGAATACATACTTTTATTACAACGCATCATACTAACCACAATACGCACGCTTATTTGACTGTGCAATGGTTGAGACCCCAAAAGGCTTATACAATAATACCCATGTAGCGAGCTTTAGGTTAGTGGATCCCAGACCGGAAAAATCTTAGGTCACTAGGCACAAAGTCCCCTAGAACTTACTTGCTCGAGTATTAAAGAGCTCAACCTGATCAATTTTGCATAGCAACTAACAAAACACTTTTTTTTTCTTTTTCTTTTCTATATTTTTTTTTTCTCTCAGAATGAGTGCGCTTTGCCTTTTTCTCATTCCACCCTAGACTACTCATCTTTTCAATGAGCCGGCTACTAGCCATTTGACGCCTAGCAATTATTGACAACTAGCATGATATCCCTGTTTTCCCCCAAACTTAGACTTAAGTGCTTCTTTCAATTTCAAGAGAATAGAAAACATTCTAAATATAAATAAGTGATTAAATCCTAACAACCAAACCAGGTATGACTCAATCTAGCCCTAGAGCAAACTGTGAGACCGTGAAAAGATTGTGTTTCCGACACACGCAAGTCAATTTCATAGGAACTTAAAATCAACCCTCTATTCATTGTCATCACACTCAATTTAGTATCGACCTATCAAGCCAGAAACAGACACTAATGTGGAATCATGTGATATGCATGAATGTGCATGAACAAAATGATTATACAACCTACATAATCTATATGTCATGGCATCCTAAATGCAAACTACAAGGCATGGCAAGACTAAATGCAAAATTACTCATATGAACTATCATGAAAATGCAACTATATGCAATGCAAAGACTCTTAATACCCTACAATCACCCCCAAACTTATTAAATTCAATGTCCTCATTGAAGGTAAATTACAGGGTACAAGAGAACTCCCCTAGTTGTCGGCATCTCCACCCTCCTCGGGTGGTGTGTCTGGTGGTGGATAGGCATGGTGCGCTCCAAAGGTGGGCCATGTGACCTGAACACCCTGCTGCTGGTACACGCCATCCAAGGACTGAGTCAAGTCCGTAGCGAATCGATGTATCATGGCATGTGTAGTATCATAACGCCTCATCATGCGCCTGAACTGAGCATCACTGAAAACCACATTGCCCTGACTCGACTGGCTCGGCTGTGTATGTGAAGGTCCTGCTCTGTCTGCCGACCGAGGTACTCTCTCCACCAGTGGCGGATTACCACTTCCCTCAGCAAGAACAACATAACCACGGCCCCTAGGGTGGGGAGTGCCGCCCGGCCACTCCACCAACCTCTTAATCGCCTGGTGATCAAGATCACCAATCGGCCTGTGCAAAATCTCATCATTATTCCAGCGAACACCAACATGAATACACAACTCAGCAACAATCACAGCATGGGGAATCCACCTGTAGTGCTACCACCTAAGAATTTCATGATGTTCTGATAGACTAAGTACCCGAGATCAATGTACTTTCCGTTCAGAATACCCCACAAAATGATAGCACGGTCAACCGTAACCGCAGTAACATGCGAAGTCGGCATTATGCGGGCACACATAAAATGGAACCAAGCTCGAGCATACCTGGTCAATGCAGCTGCAGGAAAAGTACGCTTCGTAGTCGTACCGGCCTTGCACTTCCAAACCGTGCCCGGTATACACATCCCTGCTACAATAGCGTCTAAGTCGACGTCATCCCGTGTCTTCTGCACCCAATCCTCCGCACCTCTGGGCTTCGCTGGTTGTTCCAAAATGCGACGTATAGACCCAGGTTTGTAAGCCACTGCCCGGCCCCTCACCATAGTGATCCCATTCTTCTGCATCTTGGCATTTGCATAGAACTCCCGTACTACACTTAATGGAACCGCCAAAGGTGTGTTACAAAACGCCGACCACCCTAACTCCGTAACCATAGCTGCCAATTCCCCATCCTCGGCCGAAGGGGCGAACCCCCGTTCCTTGACAACTCCTTTTGTCGATAAATTATCAAACTCCACTAGAGCCGCCTTAGATACAAATTTGTCCACATCATAATCCACATCCCCCTCTTCCTCCGAACTACTACTACTCACAATCCGTGCCCTCTTAGGAGCCATAACAACAATACCCACAAATACAATTTCACCAATATCCACTAGAAATCATTAACCAAGCAAAATTCCCCAAAAACCACCAATCCACAAATTCTCCACAATTTACAAGAGCTCAATTCATAAATAAACAAGAGTGAAGAATGATATACCCATTCCGATAGGTGAACTTGCAAGTAGACTCCACCAAGCTTGAGTCTTGAAGCCTTCAAATTAGAATTAAGTTGGGCAACATTGAAATGGGGGTTTGGGTTTGTGTGTATAGGTGTATGTATAGATGGGTGAATAACTATTAGGTAGGATATGAGATGATTTGGAATTGGGAGGGTTTAGCTTGATAAGAATTTAGGGATAGGTTTAGGAATTGGGAGATGAAGATGAGATGAATTTAGGGATTTAGGAGAATAAGAGGATATAAAATGAAATTGGGGGGGGGGGGGTGTTTTGTGTTTTAATCGAACATGGCTGGGCAGTGAATTGAAGGCGCAGCAGCGCAGTTTACACGCGCTGGGGCGCGTGGGAGCCCCTGTTTTTTTTCTCTTTTCTATTTTTTTTTATTTTTTTTTATTTTTTTAATATCCGAACAACAACCGAACGCGTGGGTTGCCTCCCACGAAGCGCTTCTTTAACGTCACTAGCTTGACTTGAAGTTTCCAGCTATGTCGACTCAAGAACCGCCAACATTTTCTCACGATTAACCGTACCTCCAAAATAATGTTTCAACCTTTGACCGTTAACCTTGAATGCTTGATCATGTGACTTCTCGAAAATTTCTACCGCTCCATGCGGATACACAGTTTTAATGGTGAAAGGCCCTGACCACCTTGACTTGAGTTTACCCGGAAAAAGTCTGAGCCGGGAATTGAATAGAAGAACTAATTGGCCTGGTTCAAAGGTTTTGGGCACTAATTTCCTGTCATGCCATTTCTTCACTTTCTCTTTGTACATTTTTGAGTTCTCGTAAGCTTGAAAACGAAACTCATCCAGTTCATTCAATTGCAGCATCCTCTTTTCACCAGCAGCTGCCATGTCAAGATTTAACTTCTTCAATGCCCAATAAGCCTTATGTTCCAGTTCCGCGGGTAGATGACATGCTTTCCCGTAAACAAGCTGAAACGGGGACATTCCCAATGGAGTTTTATACGCTGTCCTGTAGGTCCATACGGCTTCATCTAATTTCATGGACCAATCCTTCCTTGAAGGATTCACTACCTTTTCCAAGATTCTTTTGATTTCTCGATTAGAAACCTCGGCTTGACCATTTGTCTGAGGATGATAGGCTGTGGCAACGCGGTGAGTTACTCGATACTTGGCTAGTAAAGCCGTGAACTGGCGATTGCAAAAATGAGTTCCTTCATCACTGATAATAGCACGAGGGGTCCCAAAACGGGTGAAGATCTGCTTGTGAAGGAAATTAAGCACTACCTTAGCCTCATTCGTTGGTAGGGCTTTTACCTCAACCCATTTGGAAACATAATCCACTGCCAACAGAATATACTGATTATTGCACGATGATACAAAAGGTCCCATGAAATCGATTCCCCAAACATCAAAAATCTCCACTTCCAGCATATTATTTAGAGGCATCTCGTTCCTCTTAGAAATATTACCAACTCTTTGGCAACGATCACATCTCATCACGAACTGATGAGCATCTTTGAATAGAGTTGGCCAGAAAAATCCTGCCTGAAGCACCCGAGCAGCGGTCTTATCTCCGCCATAATGACCACCATAGATAGTGTCATGACAATCTCGCAAAATTCCCTCCATCTCACTGTAAGGAATACATCGTCTGAGAAGCTGATCTGGCCCTTGCCTGAACAAGTAAGGCTCATCCCAACGGTACCACTTGACATCATGAAGGAATTTCTTTTTCTGAGCATAAGAAAACTCAGCTGGAATGACGTTGCTCACCAGATAGTTCACAAAGTCAGCAAACCAAGGCACTTCACCTTGTATCTGAAACAGCTGCTCGTCCGGAAAGTGCTCATTTATGAGAGTTTCATCCCTACTGCCTTCCTGTCCCTGCTCCAATCGAGAGAGATGATCAGCTACCTGATTTTCCGTTCCTTTTCTGTCCTTAATTTCAAGCTCGAACTCCTGAAGTAGAAGTACCCAACGAATCAGGCGGGGTTTAGCATCCTTTTTAGATAGTAGAAATCTGATAGCTGCATGGTCTGTGTAGACCGTGACCTTCGCTCCCAGCAAGTAAGACCTGAACTTCTCGAATCCATAGACAACTGCAAGAAGCTCTTTTTCAGTGGTGGTGTAATTCAGTTGTGCATCATTGAGAGTCTTGCTCGCATAGTAAACCACATGAAATACATTACTCTTCCTTTGCCCTAACACCACACCCACCGTGAAATCACTCGCATCACACATCATCTCGAAAGGCTCATTCCAGTTGGGAGCTGTGATGATTGGAGTAGTCGTCAGCTTCTTCTTCAAATGTTCGAATGCCTGCAGACACTCATCAGTGAATTTGAAAGGAGTGTCCTTCTCTAATAGACTGCAAAGTGGCTTTGTGATTTTTGAGAAGTCCTTTATAAAGCGCCTATAGAAACCGGCGTGCCCCAGAAAACTGCGAACTCCTTTGACAGAAATAGGAGGAGGGAGTTTTTCGATTGTCTCCAGCTTGGCCTTGTCCACTTCTAAACCCTTTCTAGACACCTTGTGACCAAGAATGATTCCTTCCTGTACCATGAAGTGGCACTTCTCCCAGTTGAGCACTAGATTCGTTTCAACACATCGCTTCAACACCATGCTCAAGTTGTGCAAGCACTCGTCATAAGCCGAACCAAAGACTGAGAAGTCATCCATGAACACTTCGACATTAATGCCAATCATATCAGAAAAAATGGCCATCATGCATCTTTGGAAAGTAGCTGGAGCACCACATAGTCCGAAGGACACACGTCGGAACGCAAAAGTTCCAAATGGACATGTAAAGGTAGTCTTCTCCTGATCTTCAGGAGCTATAGCAATCTGATTGTAGCCCGAATACCCATCCAGCAAACAATAGTACTCATGTCCAGCTAGCCTGTCCAGCATCTGATCAATGAATGGCAGAGGGAAGTGATCCTTCCTAGTAGCCTTGTTCAATTTTCTATAGTCCATGCAAACTCTCCAACCTGTGACTGTCCGAGTTGGAATGAGCTCATTCTTCTCATTAGCTACCACTGTCATACCCCCCTTCTTTGGTACACACTGAACCGGGCTCACCCAAGAACTATCCGAGATGGGATAAATGATGCCTGCATCCAGCCACTTCAGAATCTCCTTCTTGACAACCTCTTTCATGATAGGATTCAGCCTCCTCTGATGTTCCACTGAAGGTTTGCTCCCTTCCTCCATTGGAATTTTGTGCATACAGTAAGAGGGGCTGATGCCCTTGATGTCTGCAATTGTCCACCCTATAGCTGACTTGAACTCCCTCAGAATCCGCAAGAGTTTTTCTTCCTCGCTACCTGACAGGTTAGATGCAATAATCACAGGTAATGTAGATGCATCACCAAGAAAAGCATACCTTAAATGGTCCGGCAGTGGTTTAAGTTCAAGTTCAGGAGCTTCCTCAATAGATGACTTTAGACGAACTTGTGATTTTTGAAGCTCAGCTAAGCCAAGAGATTCCGGTGGAGCATTGAATTTCCTTTGGTAGGGATTAGCATTCAACAATTTAACACATTCTGAAATTTCTTCGTCTTCAGAATCCGAATCCCCTTGTAAAGTGCTTACTAAGACATCTTCTTTCGACAACTGCTTCCTTTCCTCATGTTGCAATGATTTAACCATGTCAAGTCTGAAACACTCTTCCTCTTCAGTTGGAAGTTGCATGGCTTTAAACACGTTGAAGGTGACGTTTTGATCATGCACTCTCATAGTCAGCTCCCCTTTCTGAACATCAATCAAGGTTTTGCCAGTGGCCAAGAATGGCCGTCCCAAGATGATAGGGATGTTCTTGTCTTCCTCGAAATCCAAGATGACAAAGTCAGCGGGAAAAATGAGTTTGTCCACTTTGACTAAGACGTCTTCCACTATGCCACGAGGATATGTAACCGACCTGTCAGCTAGCTGCAAGGAAATATTGGTCGGTTTTGGGTCGGGAAGTCCAAGTGTCAAGAAGACTGAGAGTGGCATCAGATTAATGCTTGCACCAAGATCACACAAGCATTTGTTGAACGACACATTTCCAATAGTGCAGGGAATAGTGAAGCTACCTGGATCTTTAAGCTTTGGAGGTAGTTTTTGTTGCAAGATTGCACTACATTCCTCCGTCAATGCAACCGTCTCAAAATCAGCTAGCTTTAACTTCTTCGAGAGAATTCCCTTCATAAATTTGGCATAGCTTGGCATTTGTTCCAAAGCCTCAGCAAATGGAATGTTAATATGCAACTTTTTGAATACCTCCAGAAATTTGCCAAATTTCTGATCCAATTTCTGTTTTTGCATCCTTTGAGGGAACGGTGGAGGCGGATAGACTGGAGGATTAGCCTCTGAAGGAACTGACTGCTTAGCTCGTTGAGGGATTGGCTGTTTTTCCTTTTCCGCTACTTCCTCTTGCTTTTCCTGTTCTGAATTCTGCTCAACTCCTGCTTCCCCTGTGACTTTTCCTGACCGCATAGTAATAGCTTGTACCTGTTCCTTACCATCATTCTTTCCTGGATTCGGTTCTGTGTTGCTAGGAAGCATTCCTTGAGGCCTGTTGAGTAGGGCACTGGCAAGCTGTCCCACCTGGTTTTCCAAGTTCTTTTGAGAAACTGTTAGGGTTTTTATCATTAACCTCATATCCTCCATTTCAGATTTCTCATTGGATGTCTGACCAGAATTCCCATAAGATTGTTGAAAACCTGGTGGATGATATTGCTGCCTCGGAGCATACTGTTGCTGCATTCCTGAAGGGTTGGTTTGTCTACCCCCAAACTGCTGATTAGGAGAAGGATAAGATGTTTGCTTCATGTTGTTCTGACTGTTCCCCCAGCTAAAGTTAGGATGATTCCTGTTGTTTGGATGATAAGCGTTAGGAATTGGAACTTGTGGCCTTTGAAAGTTGCTGACGAACTGCGCTGACTCATTAGATATGGCACATTGACGAGTGTCATGTCCACCTGCACATAGCTCACAGATGCTAGCTACCTGTTGCGTCCCAAGATTAGCCAAAGAGTCCACCTTCATGCTTAGAGCTTCTAACTGAGCCGACAGAGCAGTAGCGGTATCAACTTGAAGAACTCCTGCTACTTTGTTTTGCTGCAATCTTTGCGAAGGATTTTGATATTCATTTGCAGCCATCATTTCAATCAGATTATAAGCTTCCTCGTAGCTTTTAGCCCACAATGCTCCGCCAGAAGCAGCATCTACCATAGGCCTAGATTGACCTCCCAGTCCATTATAGAAACAGTTTATGACCATCCAATCGGGCATACCGTGATGGGGGCATTTTCTGAGCATCTCCTTATAACGTTCCCAAGCCTCACACAACGATTCACCCTGTGCCTGAGTAAACTGAGCAATAGCATTCCTAATGGCAGCTGTTTTTGCCATAGGAAAGAATTTGGAGAGAAATTTTTGCGCAAGCTCTTCCCAAGTAGTGATTGATCCGGCTGGTAGAGAATGTAGCCAGCCTTTAGCTTTATCCCTCAAAGAAAAGGGAAAGAGTCTCAGCTTCACAGCATCATCTGAAACACCATTGAATTTGAAGGTGTCACAGATTTCAATAAAATTCCGGATGTGCATATTAGGGTCCTCAGTTGCACCACCCCCAAACTGGACTGTGTTCTGCACCATTTGGATAGTACCAGGCTTAATCTCGAAGGTATTTTCTGCGATAGCTGGCCTGACGATACTCGATTGAATATCATTTATCCTTGGTTGCGAATAATCCATGAGTGCTTTTGGAGGTACTTCTGGATTCAGATTAGCATCTCCCATTGTAACAACCGGTCCAACTTCTTCTTCTAGTAATTCTATCTCTTTCTTTCTTTCTAGTTCCGCTTTAGTTTGAGATCGTGTTCACATGCACGTTCAAATACCTGTAAGACGACGGCCAGAAAGACACCAAATATGTAAGTAACACGAATCAAGTCAGTAATCTATAACGACCACTGCTGACAAGCATATAAACTACAAATAACACCGAAGTCCCCGGCAGCGGCGCCAAAAACTTGTTGACTCGTAAACACGCAAGTATACGCGATCACAAATAGCAAGTGATAAATAGAATTCGTTCCGCAGAGACTAGGTGTAAATGCCAATTTAATACCTATGCAACAGTGTATGGTTACTTCTTAATGCTTGAACAATTATCAATTTGGGTTGATGATTACTAACTTAATTAATAAAACAATTAGCAACTAAGATTGAATTAACCACGAGATTACTTATGTAATAGAAAACATGGAGTTCCAATTTCATTGAATATTTCACTAAAGGTTGACACATAGAATTGATATAGGTGACAAAACTTGATAATTAATCAGATAACACGACAAGAATATGAGCTACCTTTCAATATACTCATATCAAACCACTTAACATCCACAATAGTTAGAAGTCAAGAGGACACCACATCACGTTCAAATTATATATGTCTATACAATCTGGAAACACAACTGGTTTAAGCACAAGTTATCTATAAGATTACATGGAGCAATATATTTTGGTCAAATCATATCACTAATCATGAACATCAAATTAATTCATGAACCCATGCTAGTATGGCAAAATCTCAACCCTAGAATCCACTTTCGCATTCATCAAGGATTAATAAATTAGATGCTAGCTACACATCTATCAATTAAATCAACCATAGTAGATTATCACACTTAAATCACCCAACAATCAATTACGTGTCAAACACAATAATTACGTAAACAAATCCATTGGAACCCCATGATAATGATTAGTTCATAATTGAACCTTTCATCATCATGGGTTCTAGAGAAAACATGGTTCTAGAAAACAAATAATAATAGAAGAGAAATAGGGTTAGAAATAAATCCCCAAATAGTGTGAAGAAGAATACAAATGATCCAAAATAGATTAGGCCTCCTTGCTTGTCACTAGCTTGAAGATCCCCCTCTAAAGTGTTTTTGGAATGATAAAATAATAATAATGTCTTAGCTAATTGTTGATAGGAAGATAAAAATAACTTCTACTCGGTTCCTCCTCTAATTTTTTAGATTTTTCAGCATATACATAAAGATGCCCTAAAATACATGGGCCTCAAAACTTGACCCGAAATCCTTCTGCCAAACCACACACTACTCGCGCGCCTTGTCAAGGCCTCCACCCCGCGCAGCAGCGCGCACAACCCGCGCAGGAGCGCGCCTAGCCTCCTGGAAAATCCTCTGCCCGCGCTATAGCGCCGCCCTCTCGCGCAGGAGCGCCCCAACACGCGCTATAGCGCCTGAAAGCTCCTGGAAACTCCCTTCCTCGCGCTATAGCACCTAAAGCTGCGCAGCTGCACCTGCTAGCTCCTGGAATTACTACAAAACTTCACAACTTGACTTGTTACCTTGCTCTGATTTTCTTGCACCGACTTTAGATTAATTTCACACCACCACAACATTGATTTAGCCCAAAATGTCTTCAACGACACAACCTACACAAATTACATAAAAACACATTACTTGGCAACGAAACTCGAGAACTTGCAAACGTTTTAAGTCAAAACAGAAGGTAAAGAGTGGACATAAAATCCACCTATCACTTATTTATATCTTGTGGCCATTCATGGCTTGTGCTGTTTTTCTTGCTTCTTGAATGTTTGTAAACACTCATAGTAGATAAGATTTAAAACATGAAAAATGCTGAATTTATTCATAACTTGAAAATGGGATCAATCCTTACATAGTACCCAGTTTAAAACTTGGGTTGGTTTCATCGAACCTTATTTCTAGTAGTGAGTCCTTTCAGGAAACACTTTAAACATAATAAATTTTCAGATTGGAGCCATGCCAAGTCCTTGGCACCTCATGCCCATCAAGGGTTTATAGTTTGTACGAGCCTCGACCAAATACGTTCTTGACGCGATATGGTCCTTCCCAATTTGGGGCCAACTTCCCTTTTTGTCCAACTCCGGATGATTCAATCTTTCTGAGAACCAAGTCTCCTTGAAGAAAGAACCTTTCTTTAACCCTTAGGATGTAGTAGAAAGATGCTTTCTTTTGATGTTCAACTATCTTGGCGTTTGCCTCATCTCTAACTTCGTCGATTAGATCCAAAGCTAGCCTCAAGCCTTCTTCATTTTCTTCTGGTTCATAAGCCTCAACTCTTGGGGAGGTGTGAGTAATCTCCACCGGGACCACTGCCTCTGCTCCATAAGCCAATAGAAATGGAGTTGCCCCGGTGGTGACTTTACAAGTAGTACGATATGCCCAAAGTATGGGGAGTAATTCGTCTACCCAAGTGTTTCTGGAGCGTTCAACTCTTTTCTTTAGTCCATCTAGGATAATTCGATTCGCAACCTCAGCTTGCCCATTTGCTTGAGGATGGGCAACAGAAGTGAAGCGCAACTTGATATCATTCTCATCACAATACTTCTTGAACTCATCGTTGTTAAACTGATTTCCATTGTCCGTGACCAGGACTCGTGGAATTCCATATCTGCATATCACATTTTCCCAGAAGAAGTGCATCACTTGCTTGGTGGTTATCTTGGCTAATGGCTTAGCCTCAATCCACTTGGTGAAGTAGTCAATTGCTACTATCAAGAACTTTCTTTGAGCACTTGCCATAGGAAATGGCCCGAGTATATCCATTCCCCACATATCAAAGGGGATAGGTGAGTTAATGGATGTCATCATCTCTGGTGATTGTGTAACCACTGGTGCATGTTTCTGGCACCGTTCACATTTCTTCACATAGCTTTTAGCATCAGCAAGCATGTTTGGCCAATAAAAACCTAGACGGGTGACTTTATAAGCAAGGGCTCTGCCCCCCAAATATTGCCCACAAATTCCTTCATGTACTTCCTTTAGGGCCAATTCTGCCTCTTGAGGTCTCAATCACTTTAAGTATGGAATAACAAAAGATTTCTTGTATAGGATTCCCTCAATTAGGGCATACCTTAGTGCTCTGACGTATAGCTTTCGTGCTTCTGAAGTGTCGTTGGGCAGCCACCCAGTTTCCAGATGAGCTTTGATGGGATCAATCCAACAACTGGTAATACCAATGGGTGCTACCAACTTTCCGTTGATGCTCGGGGACTTCAAGACTTGGAAGTATACACTCCTTGCATAATTTTCAATTTCAGAAGAGGCAAACTTAGACAAGGCATCAGCCTTCACGTTTTCCTCCCTTGGAATGTGCTCCACATAGCATTCATCGAACTGAGTCATAATGGCCTTGACAAGTTTTAAGTACTTGGCCATGACTTCATCTCTGGCCTCAAACTCCCCATTTACTTGGGAAACCACTAGCCTCGAGTCTCCACATACTTTTAGAGTTTTGACCCTCAAGGCTCCAGCCAGCCCTAAGCCAGCTATCAGAGCTTCATACTCAGCCTCATTATTTGTCGTTGGGAAGTCAAGATTTAGTGCATACTCTACGAGGAATCCATCAGGACTTTGTAGCACTAAACCAGCTCCACTTGATTTTGTTTTTGATGCCCCATCAAAATAGAGCACCCAATATTCTTTGAAATCCATTTCCTCATCTTTCTTATCTTCCACTGTCACTTCCTGCCCCCCCGACTTCTTGGTTGTCAATAGTGCATTCAACCATGAAGTCAGCAAGTGCTTGAGCTTTTATGGCCGTCCGAGGCTTATATTTGATATCAAATTCTCCCAATTCAATGGCCCATTTGATCAATCTTCCACTAACTTGAGGGCTATGCAAGATGTTTCTTAGAGGTTGATCAGTCAAGACCTCTATCTTGTGAGCCTGGAAGTAGGGGCGTAGCTTTATTGAGGCCATTATCAAGGCTAAGGCAAACTTCTCAACTGTTGAGTAGTTTATTTCTGCCCCATGAAGAATCTTGTTCACATAGTAGATGGGTTTCTGAACCTTCGACTCTTCTTTCACTAAAACGGCTCCAAGGGCTGTGGTAGAAACCGCAAAATATAAATAGAGAATTTCCCCTGGCTTGGGCTTTGCCAGCAGTGGTGCCTCAGCCATGTATTTCTTCAGGGCCTCAAAGGCCTCTTGGCTCTCAGTTGTCCATTCGAAATTTTTCACTTTTTTGAGTGCTTTGAAGAAGGGTAAACACTTCTCTCCAGACTTGGAGATGAATCTTCCTAATGCAGCCACTCTTCCCGTTAGTTCCATGTCTAGAATTGCTTTGATTTTGTCGGGATTAGCCTCGATTCCTCTCTTGGAAACCATCAAGCCTAAAAACTTTCCCGAGCCTACACCAAAGGCACACTTAGCTGGATTCAACATCATCTTGTGGTGCCTCAGCACTTCGAATGCCTCTCGGAGGTGCTCAATGTGATCGGCCTTATCGAGGCTTTTGACTAACATGTCATCTACGTAGACCTCCATGGTTTTTCCAATCAGGTGCTCAAAGATTTTGTTCACCAACCTTTGATAGGTTGCTCCTGCATTCTTAAGCCCAAAAGCCATGACTAAGAAACAAAAGACACCAAAGTCAGTGATGAACGATACCTTGGCGATGTCATCTTTATGCATCTTGATTTGATTATATCCACTGAAGCCATCCATGAAACTTAGCATCTCATTCCCAGCAGTGGCATCTATTAGAGAATCAATCCTCGTTAAGGGAAAACAATCCTTGGGACATGCATCATTCCAGTCGGTGAAGTCGACGCACATTATCCACTTCCCGTTAGCCTTTTTGACCATTACGGGGTTAGCTAACCATTCTGGGAATTGGATTTCCTCAATGAAACCAGCTTCCAAAAGCTTATTCACTTCTTGCTTAATGGCTTCAAGCCTTTCTGGAGCAAAATTTCTTTTCTTTTGCTTCACTGTCTTCCTTTCTGGATCCACATTCAATTTGTGAGATATCAATTGGGGATCAATCCCTGGCATGTCGGCCGCCGTCCAAGCAAAAACGTCATTGTTCTCTTGAAGAAAAGATGTGAGTTTGCTTTTCAAGGGCTCGGGCAGTAGCGCCCCAACATAAGTCACCTTCTCTGGTTCACCCGGGACTAAGGGAATTGGGATTAAATCCTCAGCTGGTTTCCCTCTTCGGTCCTCATTGTCACTAGTGTCCATGTCTTCAATGGGGAGAACCTGCCCCCCGATTCCATCAGGCCTTAACGCGGCTACATAACAACTTCTAGCCATCTTTTGGTCTCCCCGTTCTTCACCAATCCCATTCCTCGTGGGGAATTTGAGTTTCAGATGGTAAGATGAGGCAACAGCCTTAAACGCATGAAGACCCGTCCTTCCAAGGATCGCATTGTAGGTTGAGGTTGCCTTGATAACTATGAAGTTCAACATCTTAGTGGATGTATTCATCCCTTGCCCCATGGTCATTGGGAGTTGGATAGTGCCTTCCACCTTTGATTCCACCCCATTAAACTCATATATGGGCATATTCGAGGGTGTCAACTGAGAATCAGTGTAACCCATCTTGATAAAAGCATCGTGGAACAAGATATCCACTTAGGCTCCATTGTCGACTAGAAATCTCTTTGTTTCGGAATTGCCAATCACAGGTATGATGACTAGAGGGTCATCGTGGGGGAATTTCACCCCTTCCAAGTCTGAATCATCAAAACCTATTGACACTTCTGTTCGTGCACGCTTCGGTGCTTCTCCAACCACGGTCAGTACCTCTCGGGCATAAGCTTTTCTTGAGTTTCGGGAGGACCCAACAGCAGTTGGTCCTCCGAATATCATGTTGATAACTGGCCCTCGGGGCTTGGGATTTCGATCTTGATCGTTGTCCCTTCTGTCATAATCCTTTCTTTCATAGTTTCCCCTTTGACTTCCTTGGTTTCCATCCTTGGTAAATTTGCTGAGTTTTCCTCTTCGTATCAGAAACTCAATCTCATCTTTCAGTTGCCTACAATCGTCGGTGTCATGACCAACTTCTTTGTGGAACCAACAAAATTGATTTTGGTTCCGTTTGGACAAGTCAGCCCTCATTGGCTTTGGCCATTTGAGATCTTCTTCCTTAGCTATCTCCATTAGGATTTGACTCCTGGGAGTGTTCAATCTTGCATACTCCGTGAATTTTGGCCCAAAATTACTTCTCTTGAGAATCAGAGTCCTTTGATGTTCTGGGGAACTTCTCCTTAACGTCGTACTCTTGAGTTTCTTTCTTTTTCTTTTAGTTTCCACTGTCGCCAGCGGTGGGTTCATATTTTATGATGCTTTCTTCAGCCTTGATGTACTTTCCGGCCCTATCTTGGAGCTTCAGCATTCTCTCGGGTGGATGTTTAGCCAACGACCTTTTGAAGTGGTAGTAAGTAGTTCCTTGTTTCAGGGCTATCATAGCCACTCTGTCCTCTAAGTCTGGGACTTTCAAAGCTTCCCGAGTGAATCGATTGATGTAGTCCCTTAGGGCTTCATTCTTTCCTTGCCGTATTGCCTGAGCGATGCAGAGCTTTTCTCATGCACCCTTCCACTAATGAATTGATTGATAAAAGCTTTACTCAATTCTTTGAAAGATCCAATAGAGTTGGGAGGTAAACGGCTGTACCAACGTTGAGCCATACCCGCAAGAGTTTGGAGAAACGCCCTACACTTGACCGCATCATTGGCGGGCTGCAACAGCAGTGCATTGGAGAAGGTTCTCACATGATTAGCGGGATCTCCCGTTCCATCATAAGCTTTAATCGAGGGCATCTTGAACTTTCTGGATATAGCCGTTTTCATGATGTCCTGAGTAAACGGTGGTGTAGGATCATTAGGATCTCCTAGGGGTAACAGAACGCTAGGATCACCCCTTGGGGCTTCGGCCCTCTTGGTTCTTCTTGACGGTGGATCCAAATTTATAATTGGGATTCCTTCAGTTTGATTTCTTGCCTTCGCGGCCTCCTGTTCTGCCAATACTTTCTTAAGCCTTGCGACTTCTGCCTCATGGGCCGCAAGCTTCTCCTTAGTAGTTTGGGGCTAGTTTGCGAAGAACGTCTCCTTCTAGGAGCGACATCGTCCCCAGTTGTATAATCCTCATCCTCGGTGTATGGACCCGAGTAATCTGGAAAAGATATCTGGCGAGTTTGTTGATTCTGAGGTCCCAGACCTTGAATGTAAGGGGGCACATACGCCTCATGGTAGATTGGATTAGTTCCACTACCACCCGCTGTGGGGCGAGGGGGCATGCCATAGCCTGGCATCCCCAAAGTCTGATTTGCGTATTGAGGGAGATCAGTAGTGTGGAGTTGAAGACTACGGGGTGCGCTCATGAGAAGCGGGGAGGTCGTAATTGGCTGTTGATGAACGACCTCTTGTGGATTAGATCCATGAACAACCATCTGCAGGGTATTCGTCCCTTCAACCGAAATTGGGACTTCCTGTCCTTGAGTGGAGGTGAGGGGGATATTCGTCCCTTGAGTGCCAGTAGTTGGCGGTGGTTGGCTTCCCTGAATCTCCGTTTCAGAGGTGATAGGGAGGCCCTCAGAAGTATCAGAATCTCTGGTTGTTCTTCGCGTGTTTGCCATGATTGATGTTGTTGTCCCACAGACGGCGCCAAATGTTGTGGATTAAAAAACGTACTTTGTGAATTTAATGAGCTTCGAGCTTTAATGGCTGCTCTCGTGTTTCCGGACTAAATTGGTCCTCACAAGATGCCTACGTATCTCAATTATTGCTGAGAATCAAGCCAAAGAAGTAGTTCTGATTGTAGGATCAGAGACCTTATATAGGCGTCTGGAGCCTAGTATTTATGGTATGTTTAGGAGTCTTAGCGAATAAGTCTCCTTTTTGATATTGGATAAGCATTGTATTGCTTGCAGGATAAGTCTTTTCCTTGTCGATAAAGGCTATGACTCATTAATTGCCTTTAATTGGGATTCTGGATCCTTCTTTGACCAATTTGCCATAATTTGGACTCTTTTTATGAGCTGTATATTTTCCATATTCATTAATTACGAAATTAATGAATAATTAGAGTGTCGGGCCTTAAATATTGGCCTTTTGTTTGACTAGTCAATTATATTTCTATAATTACTTTTCTGACCATATCAATGAGGTGCAATACTTACTTAATTATTTTAAAACCTATTTTAATACTCTATTTAATAAATAATAAAATAATATAAAAATAGTAACTGGTTGATTGCCTTTTATAATTAATTTTTTTTAACAAAATCTACTTCTTTTCCAAAAATAGCACGACAATTACCTTTAAATTAAAATATATTATCTTTTATATTTGTTATCACTAAAATCTTTATTTTCCAAAAATATGAGGTGCAATACTTACTTATTTATTTTAAAACCAATTTTAATAATCTATTTAATAAATAATAACATAATATAAAAATATAAAAATAGTAACTAGCTGATTACCTTTTATAGTTAAAACATTTTTTCTAACAAAATCTACTTCTTTTTCAAAAATATCACGGGCAATTACCTTTAAATTAAAATATATTACCTTTTATATTTGTTATCACTAAAATCTCTTTTTTCCAAAAATATCAAGTGCAACCCATACTTATATATTTTAAAATCTATTTTTAATACTTTTAATTATTTAAAAAAACTTACCTATTTTAACAAGTCAACGTATTTTTTTAACAAATGCAATTAATATAATTAAAACACATCTAAAAAATATTAAAGTTTTGATTTTCGGTTTTCGGTCGGTTTTCGGTCTTTTATTCTATTTAATAAATAATAAAAAAAATATAAAAATAGTAACTAGATGATTTTCATTTATAATTAAAATATTTTTTTTGTAACAAAATTTACTAATTTTTCAAAAATATCATGGCAATTATCTTTAAATTAAAACATATTACCTTTTATATTTGTTATCACTAAAATCTCTGTTTTCCAAAAATATGAGGTGCAATCCTTACTTAATTATTTTAAAATCTATTTTAATACTCTATTTAATAAATAATAAAATAATATAAAAATAGTAACTAGCTGATTACATTTTATAAATAAAAAAAATTCTAACAAAATCTAATGATTTTCCAAAAATATCACGACAATTATCTTTAAATTAAAATATATTATCTTTTATATTTGTTATCACTAAAATCTTTATTTATCAAAAGTATGAGGTGCAATCTTTATTTATTTATTTTAAAACCTATTTTAATAATCTATTTTAATAAATAATATAAAAATAGTAACTAGCTGATTTCCTTTTATAGTTAAAACATTTTCTTCTAACAAAATCTGCTTATTTTCCAAAAATATCACGTGCAATTACCTTTAAATTAAAATATATTACCTTTTATATTTGTGATATGGATAGAAAAGTAATTATAGGAATATAATTGACAAGTCAATGGAAATGCCGATATTTAATGTAAAATCCCTTTATTTTATTTTATTTTTATTAATAGTTATTTGATGTTAAAGTAATTGATATTTAGATATTTATTTTATATTGAAAATTTTAGAAATATTTATGTATAAGTTATTTGATTAAGGATAAGATTCATTATTTGCGGAAAGAAGAGTAAGAATATTTTTTATAATCGATATCTTTATATTTAAGTAAATTGTGTGTGAATAAGATATTATATTTTAAAAATTACTTGGAGAGGTTGTATAATTATTAGGAGTAAGTTTTATGTTTAATTTATTATTTTTAGGGTTTGTGTATAATAAACTCATTATAATAACGAGGTACAACCGCACCAAAACAAGAAGAGGTGCGTTTTCTCTTTCTATAACTTTTATTAATTTTATATTTTGTGATTAGATTGTATGCTCATAAGCTATATTCATATGCGGTGGTTCATGCTCTGCTTTTATGTACATGTTTTTGTTTACAGACTCTTAATGTACTTTTGTGAATAATTATCATACATATGATTTGTACTAAGAATTAGAAATTTATGTAATGTCCGTATGCTATAATCTCTGATTTTGATATACATGTTTCGTAATTTGTATATAGGACCTGTGTAAATAATAATTAAATTATTAGAAGATTGTTTATAAGAATTCAGTGAATTTATTTTGTTTTTGTATGTGAATTTATTATGCATGTTAATCGGTTGAATGTTGAGTAAATTAACATGTTAATATGGGTAGAGTGTTTACACTTTTGTAATGTATGTATGTTTTAAATTGGCTACTTGATTTATGTCTATGTGTTTTAGTTATATTAACATATGCATGCATGCTCCGCTGAATCATGTGCACACAAGTTGTTAATTTAGGTGGACAAATGCATGACAAAAAGAAAAATATAGTTTTAGAAAATGTTCTGTCCAGTTTGCAATCACATTAATTTGGACACGGCCATGGGTGTGTCTTTTCCATTTTAATTGCATGGTTAAATTAATAGTTTGTTTGTGTAATATTAAATATGTGTTTATCTGCTAAGCTTTTGTTGATTAAATTTTAGGATTTGTCCGTGCATTGATTTTCAGTTTTTGGTCGCTTTGGAGGTAAGTACTCTTTGACTTACTTTTATTTTCGAAAAAGATATTGATATTCTGTTTTTGAATTTCGTATAAGATATAAGATTATTGTTTCGAAATATATAAGAAATAAGATACGAGAATATTCGAATCCCTCAGTCTCTACGTTATCGAACCCGTTCGTAATTTACGCTATAATTCCGGAACTAGCCTTAGATACCCTTAGTAGGCGCACAAGTGTGCAACTTTAGATACCTATTAAGGGCGCGTAATTATTGAACTTTAGATGCCGGTCACTGGCAAAGTGTGGCGAAAGTATAAGAATAAAAATAAGATCTCGGCTACTGGGAAAGTGTGGCCGTAGAGCAAGACTGTGACATTTATAAGAATTTCATTTCTATTTTTAAAATTCTGCTTCTGTTTTAAATTATGGATTTTTAAACATAAACTTTGGGTTGGACCTGTTTTCGCAAAGGTTTGTAAAATTATTATTGTTTTGAGAAAATCTATTTTATTAAAACGCCCAATGATTTTTGAGAATAACTGTAAGTCGATATGTTACTTGCTTAGCTGTGTAGCTCACTCTTTCATAATATTTCAGGTTGGTACACTGTGGAAGCTTGTTGAGAATATCGATGTGAACTTTTGAATTTCGTGCTACGTGATTTGATGCAAATTATTGGTTAAGAATAATTCTGCTATTAAAATAAATTTTGTTAAGTACAAGATATTGATTATTGGAATTGTGGAGCTGCGTCTCCGATTTTGTGTTTTCGAATTATTGAGTTTAACCGCTGTTTTGACCTTTGTATGATTTTGTATTTATTGAATAAAGAAATGTATTTTATTTTTAGTTTTGATTTAGAATTAATAGTCCGAAAAGTCGGGCTGTTACATTTAAGGCCCGACACCCTAATTATTCATTAATTTCGTAATTAATGAATAGGGAAAATATACAGCTCGTGAAAAGAGTCCAAATTATGGCAAATTAGTCAAAGAAGGATCCAGAATCCCAAGATGATGTGAGGCACCATAAGATGATGTTGAATACAGCCAAGTGTGCCTTCGGTGTAGGCTCGGGAAAGTTCTTAGGCCTGATGGTTTCCAAGAGAGGAATCGAGGCTAACCCCGACAAAATCAAAGCAATTCTAGACATGGAACCACCAAGGACTGTCAAAGATGTCCAGAAACTAACGGGGAGAGTGGCTGCATTAGGAAGATTCATCTCCAAGTCTGGAGAAAAGTGTTTACCCTTCTTCAAAGCACTTAAGAAAGTGAAATTTTTTGAATGGACAACTGAGAGCCAAGAGGCCTTTGAGGCCCTGAAGAAATACATGGCTGAGGCACCACTGTTGGCAAAGCCCAAGCCAGGAGAAATTCTCTATTTGTACTTGGCGGTTTCTAACACAGCCCTTGGAGCCGTTTTGGTAAAGGAAGAATTGAAGGTTCAGAAACCCATCTACTATGTGAGCAAGATTCTACATGGGGCCGAAATAAACTACTCAATGGTTGGGAAGTTTGCCTTAGCCTTGATAATGGCCTCGAGAAAGCTACGCCCCTACTTCCAGGCTCACAAGATAGGGGTCTTGACTGATCAACCTCTAAGAAACATCTTGCATAGCCCTCAAGTTAGTGTAAGGTTGATCAAGTGCTCAAAGAAAGTTCTTGATAGTAGCAATCGACTACTTCACCAAGTGGATTGAGGCTAAACCATTAGACAAGATAACCACCAAGCAAGTCATGCATTTCTTCTGGGAAAATGTGATATGCAGATATGGAATTCCACGAGTCCTGGTCACGGAAAATGGAACTCAGTTTAACAACGATGAGTTCAAGAAGTATTGTGATGAGAACGATATCAAGTTGCGCTTCACTTCTGTTGCCCATCCTCAAGCAAATGGGCAAGCTGAAGTTGCGAATCGAATTATCCTGGATGGACTAAAGAAAAGAGTTGAACGCTCCAGAAACACTTGGGTAGACGAATTACTCCCCATACTTTGGGCATATCGTACTACTTGTAAAGTCAACACCGGGACAACTCCATTTCTATTGGCTTATGGAGCAGAGGCAGTGGTCCCGGTGGAGATTACTCACACGTCTCCAAGAGTTGAGGCTTATGAACCAGAAACAAATGAATAAGGCTTGAGGCTGGCTTTAGATCTAATTGACGAAGTTAGAGATGAGGCAAACGCCAAGATAGTTGAATATCAAAAGAAGGCATCTTTCTACTACAACCTAAGGGTTAAAGAAAGGTTCTTTCGACAAGGAGTCTTGGTTATTCGAAAGATTGAGGCATCCGGAGTTGGACAAAAAGGCAAGTTGGCCCCAAATTGGGAAGGACCATATCGCGTCAAGAACGTATTTGGCCGAGCCTCGTACAAGCTAGAAACCCTTGAAGGGCATGAGGTGCCAAGGACTTGGCATTGTTAGGTCCTGATAAGTTTGTAGAAGGGGGGTTGAATACAAACTATACCGTTTTATCGAATTTGTCCTTTTAGAATAAAACTGTTTAGGAACAAATTAATGCGGAATTAAATGAAACAAGATTCAAGTTAAATAAAACTTTATTAAACTTGAAGGGTGTTACAAATGGTACTGAATACAAGATTGAATCTCAAATAAATTAAAACAAATCTAGAATAAATTCGACATGAATTTATCTATTTTTGTAATAAAATGATATAACAATATTTGATAATTTGAGATTCGTTCTAGGGATAAAAATCCGCTAGATAGTCAAAGCAATACAAGTAATCAACTTCTAGTGGTTTGGATTTAACAATACAAACTAGAATTAATTGCTTGAGAAGAAATGAGATCAAATGCTTTCTTCGTTTGTTCTTAAGAGAAATGTCTGATGCTTTTTATAATTCAAGTCTCTTGATATTACAATCCTTATCTTCTGTCTATTTTTTGTCTCGGGTAAATACAATCCATAAGCCTTGTATGACCTGCCAAATTGCTCGGTAGAACCTTGTTTTAAAAACTCGGTAGAACCTTGTTTTTAAAAACTCGGTAGAACCTTGCTCACCAGCCTTATATGACCTGACAGAAGTCCTTGTATGACCTGACAGAAGTCCTTGTATGACCTGACAGAAGTCCTTGTATGACCTGTTCATATAGAACCAGTATGACCTGAAAAGAAACTTGTATGACCTTATTAAATAGGTCATACCGTGTTTTTGATTTTTAATACCTCAGGTCATACCGTGTTTTTGATTTTTAATACCCCAGGTCATACTAAGTTTTAAGACAGGTCATACTAGTACTTAAGTTACTTTCTTTTAATTAATTTTAGTTGAATTAAATTCTAAATTAAATTAATTCTTTTCTGGAATTAATTTAATAAATAATTCAAGCAACTAAATTAATTAATTTAATAAATAAATTAATTCTTAAAGAATTAATTTATTAATTAAATTGATTAATAATTTAATTAATTAGAAGAAGATAACTTAGAATCATTGTATCTCTCTCTCTTCTGAAGACCACTGAAAATAGATGATTTAATTCCACTGATTGATGTCGTCATTCGATGCACTGTCTGGTTTCATGAATAACTGACTTCAATGATAATTCTTCATCTTTAAAACATTTAAAGCTGTGGCTTCTTTTCTTTAGCTTTGACTAAACTCTGTATCCTGTACTTCTTCTGTCACAAACTGGAAATCTCTGTCACTGTAGTAAATCCACTTCCTTGAATACTTCACTGAGGCTTGAACAATAAATTGAACTTCTTTCAATGTAGAAAAACTTCAAGTCTGTAGATGACTCTAATACTCCATTCTCTTGACAGATAAAACTCTCTGAGATTCCTGTGACCTTTAATCTAATATTTACTTATTACATTCTGGTTTAAGTTGAGTAGAATCCTCGAATTACAAATAGGCTATAGCATATGCCTTTCAATCTCCCCCTATTTGTTTGTTAGAGAATAACAACCAAATACCTAGAGGATCACTCAACTAAAACCAAGAAAAAGATAAGACTCTTAAGCCTAAGTAAATACTAGAAAGTTCTGGATCAAATATGACATTTCCAGATTTCACCAGTATAGATAAATACAAGACAGATGTTCCTCTAGACTGAACATATGATAACATTAAACATGTCTTGATTTACCTAAGCTCTATACATATAACATTTACAAAACAGAGCTAATTACCTTTACTCCCTTGAAACTCCTCCTTTTCCTTTTATATCTTTTTCAGCTCCCCTTTTTACTAGCTTCACCAAAAGTCTCTAGAAACTTCTCCCCCTTAGAAATAGAAACTTCTCCCCAAACTTCTGTAGAAACTTGTCTAGAAACTTCTCCCCCTTAGTTGAGGAATTCTCTACAGATTTAACTTTATGAGTATCTGAAGCCAGTAGGAGTTGAGATAGTTGATGGAGTTGATCTTGGGTAGTAACTTTGTCTTCAAGATTTCCTTGAGCAGTCCCAGCTGATTGTTGACAGAGGTGGAAGAAGAAGACCGTTCAACCACTTGTGCTTGCAAAATTTCTTTATCAGCCTGGATTTTGAATAGATGTTCCTGTAGATCAGCTATGTGAGCTAACTACATTGCAGTGTATGTGTCTGTGTGTGCACTCACTTGAATTTCTCTTGTAAGTGTATCACTCATCTCACGTGCATGTGTTTCACTCAGTGTTTGACTCTTATCACTCAACATTTGCTGTCTGTTTGCTCCTTTTTGATCAGTACCTGCATTGAAATTCACCCTAGCCTCTTCAAGAGAGGTCAATGGTGGTGCAATGAGAGTTCGCAAATCCCGATCCTCAATCATGTCTATCAAATCACTTGGATTTGAAATCTGAATTGCTTCAGTGATAGACTGACCAAGTTGCCTTCCACTTTCTCCAGATAAATCTGCGAGTGGAAAATCCCTTAGGGAGCCAGAGGTGTTCACTCTGGGAGGGGAGAAAATGATTCTATTACATGTGGCAAGAATCAGATTTTCCCTCTGATGCCTGTGAAGGCACTTCTACCGTAACAATGGTAGGCACTGTAACCAGTTGCAAGTGCTCTGCTTTCACTGTGTCCTGAGTTTCATCTAATGAAATTGTTTTCTCCCATTGTGAGTAATGAGAGTGTGCTTGACTCAGTACAAAGTGCCATGGCCCTATGGCAAATTTCAATAGATTCATCCTGTTGAGAGAATGTCTCTAGAAACAGTTCATTGGCCATTTCAAAGTCCATATCCTATTGAGAGGATACAGATGGGCTGACAGATGCCTCAGTATATGTTGAATTTCTTTAGAGGAGGCAGAGCTATGGGATCACTCACTATTTCAATCAAAATACTTCTTTATTTAACATTTGATTTCTGTTCAGGCTGAGAGTTCAAGAAGGTTGTAGACTCATTGTTTGGCTCTAAGACCTGGGATAGAGATTGTGGATCTACAATCCTTTGGTCAGCCCTAACAACCACTTGGGTTCAGCAACAGTAGAAGAAGTGGATTGAGAGATAGAAAGTAATACCTGAATTGGAATTGGCACTGAATCTCCAGCTAAGCAAGAGCTAGATCAAAAATATTATATACAATATATTTATACAAACAACTAAGATAAATAGAAAATAAAAGATAATAAATAATAATAATAAACTAATATATAAAATATTTACAGGAAACTATTTACATGCAACTAAAGAAATAAGCTGAATTAAAATACAATGCAGAAAGTATTTACATGCATAGAAAACTGCAGAATATTATAGAAATGCATAAAAATAATATAAACTTGCAGAAATATTTAAACAACAATATTTACAATCTAAAAATAACTTAAATGATTCTAAATAAATATATTTTCAATAAAAATAAGTTTCTCCACTTAAGAAATATGAGAAAGATATTTTTAAAGAAAATAAATTATTCAGAATATTTAAATTAACAAGCTTTCTACTTTAAACAAGAATTGGCAAAATATATCATTCAATATCAGCAAAAGAAAATGATTTTGAAAGAACAAACATGACAGAGATATTGTTAATCACTAAAACTGTTTAACATACCCAATTTACCAACTAACTTGATAAATGTGGATTCGTCAACAGATTTAGTGAATATATCTGCAGTCTGTTCTTCTGTGGGTACAAAGTGTAACTCCACAGTTCCATTCATGACATGCTCTCTGATGAAATGATACCTGATATAAATGTGCTTCGTTCTCGAGTGCTGCACAGGGTTGTTGGAGATTGCTATGGCACTTGTATTATCACACAAAATGGGAATTTTGTCTAATGCAAAGCCATAGTCCTTTAATTGATTCCTTATCCATAAGATCTGAGCACAACAGCTTCCAGCAGCAATATATTCAGCTTCTGCTGTTGAATTGGAGACTGTTTGCTGTTTCTTGCTATACCAGGAAATCAATCTACCTCCTAGGAATTGACAACTCCCAGAGGTACTCTTTCTATCCACAACACTACCTGCATAATCAGAATATGTATATCCAACAAGATTAAAACCAGAATCTTTAGGGTACCAGATACCTAGATTAGGTGTACCCTTAAGATATCTCAAGATTCTTTTCACAGCAACGAGATGTACATCTCTAGGGTCCACTTGGAACCATGCACACAAGCATGTAGCATACATAATATCTGGTCTACTAGCAGTAAGATAGAGTAAGGAGCCAATCATACCTCTGTAGCTTGTAACATCTACCTTGATAGATTTGTCAGAAGCTCCAAGTTTGATGGCTGTTGAAGATGGAGTCCTTGCTGATATTGAATCCTCCATGTGATACTTCTTGAGGAGTTCTTTAAGATACTTGGATTGACAAATAAATATACCATTTGTCCTTTGACTTACTTGAAATCCAAGAAAGAAATTCAGCTCACCCATCATACTCATTTCAAACTTACTCTGCATAAGCTCAGCAAATCTCTTACAGAGATTATCATTAGTAGACCCAAATATGATGTCATCCACATAGACTTGGACTAATATCATATCATTTTTGTGTTTCTTTGAAAAAAGAGTTTTGTCTATGATACCTCTAACAAAACCATTTTCTAAAAGAAAACCAGAGAGAGTGTATACCATTTTCTTGGGGCTTGTTTGAGACCATTGTTAGGTCCCGAAGTATCGTAGAAGGGGGGGGGGGTTGAATACGATACTCACAAATAATTCGATTTCGTTCGCGGATCATTCTTTCAGTTCTATAACGAAATCAAACACACCAAACCAAATCAAGTTTCGGGGAATATATCTTTTTATAAATATAAACCTCGAAGGGTGCTACAATTTCTAATCCGTAGATTAGCTTCAATGAGTTCTAGGCTATTCATAATCAATACATTGATTGAATTCTGAGCACTATAAATTTTCAATCGTCTCCGGCTCAGAACTCTTCTCTCCGTAATGCTACTATGAATTTTTCTAGACTGAAGAAGACACTTTCTTCCTCTGCATAATTGTAGGCTTCTGTTTTGGAAAACTATCGAACTAAGATTAAAAAGAATTAATCCTGGCCGTCCAATTTCCATCAACCTGACACACAAAGTTACTTTTCACCTGCTCCTCAAAGAAAACTATCGAACTAATTAAAAAAGAATTTTCCATCCGATAGTTTTTAAATAAAACTATCGAATTTTAGAATCTTTTGTAATTAATTCAGGTGGGCTCCATTGACCACTCGATAGTTTTTTTGTTTTGGAAATGTAAACCATCGAATTGTTTTCTTATAAAACAAAACTATCGAACCTTAATTCACCTGGCCAATTTGAAAACCAAAGGGGCTTATTTCGTCCCTTTGTGTATTTCGTCATGTAGTGTGACAGCTCCTTAAAAATGCTTTTCGACCCGCACAGCTTCTAATCTTAATAAATAAATAATTAATTTAATCCAGAAAATATATAAATAAATATCTAATAATATGTAGATATTTATAAATATAATTTTCTAATTAAATAAAATATTTAATTATTTATTTAAATCCTTATAGTCCAAGCTGCGGTCTGTGAGTGTCTGGAACTGGACTCCTTTTGCTTAGCAAACCATATATCAATTCCAACCGGGGTTCCAGCTTTCCAAATATCTCAACCTGCATTTCTTTCGGGTTTATTATTTTCATAACTTTGGCTCAGTGGGTTCCTGTAGTTCTGACCTTTTAGAAAATCTATTCAGAGCTCCTAGGTGTTTAAGTTTTAGACTGTATCAATTTCTTCCGAGACGATAAAACAATTTGATCTTTTAGTGCCGTCACCTAGTGCAACTGGTCTGGTTCACAGATGAATAACACTTGATCAATTCTTCTTTTATGTCTGCAATTCAATGCTGCTGATAAGTCCTTTGTCGTCGTGGTTGCTTCATCACTGGAATCCTGTGGTACTGACTCTAAATCATTCACATACTTCTGTCGTCTTGAAAGTCTTGTTTCTTTTGCTGTCACTGAGGCTTGAACATTTTCATGAACTTCTTTCTGTGACCTGTTTACGGACTTCAAGAATACATAACGTATTTTGACTTTTTGAGTTTACCTTATCTTCATTGATCCTGGATTCCTGTGCTTCTGTTAATATTATTGTCTGTCTTGTCCTTGGTTGAGTTGTAGTTATCTCTTTTACATCTTATGATACATTATGCTTTAAAATCTCCCCCTATTTGATTGGATAGAGTTCGACAAGCAAATACTTCGAGGATAACTCAACTAACTAAGGAAACATGAAACTACTTAAAGTAAGACAGCGTAATAATATTAATGCATTCTGGATCAGATATATATACTTTCCAGATTTCATAAATCAAAGAACAATAAACCTTTTGACATTGAAGTTGCTCCTCCTGTCTGAGCTGATAGTTCTGTTGTTCTTTGCTTCTGTTTTTCAGTCCATTCCAATCTCACCTTCTTCAATCATTGGATCGGAGTTAGCAGCGTGATAATCAATCACTGATAGATAGTGCAGTGGTTCTCCAGGTTTAAGGATTGCTCCTTGGTTGTGTCTTCCAATATATTCAACCTCTTGACCCACTCCAGCCCACAGCCATGCAATGTTAACATCTTCCTTGTTTAGCTTTGGCATGTTTGGTAGTCTGGGAAGCACTTCCAATCCTTTCTCCACTCTCTTCCTATAGTAGGGAACATTCTCCATAAGATATTTTCTTAGAGTGTCGGCTGCTTTTGTCCTTCTCCGTTGATGTGAATCTAGTGGATCTAAGATACTTCTCAACTGATATTAGATATTCGTTTGGGTAATCTCTCAGTTTGTCCTCCGTCATGTAGCAGATTCTGAACAAGTCATTCGTCATGAATCTAACCATAGGAGGGTTTTCAGTAATCTCTGGACCGACTTTCATCAAGATCTCCTTATCATTTAGCCTTGTAGTCCTTTGTATCTTGATGAGAATCACCTGCAGTTCTTCATGAGTACTGCTTGGTGTCTTTCTTCCAGTGAAGAGAATTTGCTTCTTTGGCTCATGCTCCTCCTGATTCGGTTGCTCTCGCATGAATTCAAATCCCTCTTCACTCTTTTCTTCTTGTACATGTCCTCAATTCAATACTGTCTAACTGGAATGACTTCATTGGTTCCCAACCCCATTTCCCCTTCTCCAACTTTTCCATTTATCCTTATCCCCTTCTCCAACTTTCTCCCCCTTAGTTGAGGAATCCTTGAAGAAGTTATCCTCATTCCAAAAGGTAGTAGAAGGATCAGGTTGTTGTTGTGAAGGTCCGGGTTGTTGGTTCCTCAGCATATTCCAAATAGACTGTACCCCGTCACATTGATTCTTTTTGACATCAGTCCTCAATTCGACCAGTTCTTCCATAGTGGATTTCCTTGTTTGTTGTGAACTGTCATCTCCTTGAGTGTGGATTGAACATGTACCTTTCGGTAATAGCAAATCATCAATATTTGTAAGGGTTAGGGTGTCACTCCTCACGTTTGGCTCTGGGTGTACACTCACAGTTTCTGTCAGTGTTTCACTCATATTTCCTTTCCCACTCAGGCCAGGTGTAAGTGTTTTTGTTTCACTCATTCCCTTAGTGCTAGTTGTACCTGCAGAAGAAAACACCGTAGCCGTCCTTAAGGAGGTCACCGGTGGTGCAATGGGGCTTCGCAAGTCCCCGTCCTTGGTTAAACCAAGTTGCTGATCATCTTTAAATGATATATCCTTTGAAGGATCTAGAGTTTGAATCTCTAGGGGGTTAGAAACAGGCTCTTTTTAACAGCAGAGATCCCAATCTTCCCCAATAGTCTGTAAAGACTTTACCTCAGCAGACTCCTCAATAGTAATTGATTCATCGTCACTGAGTTGCCGATCTGCACCTACGTCAGACCCTTTACCCGCAGGATCCAGATATGTTCCATCTGGGGAGGTAGACAATGACCTTTTAGATTTTGCATTTAGGTCAAAGCCTTCTCTCGACGTCTGTGAAGACCTTTGGTTCTTAGAACCTTCAACCAGTGAACCTGACCGTAATATGGTCGGAACACCAGTTGCTTCCGTCAATTCTTCCTTACTTGATTGAGCTATTGGTTAGATATAGCTTTCATTAGCGTAGCCCAATTAGCATCAGAAAAATCGATAAAGGGCGCTTTGGCTGAGAAAAATGAAATATCAACAGTTGCCTCAGTTTCTGTTCTTCTCCTTTTAGAGGAAGGCAGAGCTGCTGTTTGAAAGGTTGTAACTCCTTATGTGGTGCTACTTTGGCACTATCTCCCTCTACACTCAGGGATGTCTATATACTGGGTATAGTAGGAGAAGGAGCTTCGTTTGTTGTTTCATTTGGCTCGTTCAAAGGCTCTTCGACCGTGGTTAGAGATTGTGGGTTGCAATCTCATGGTCTGGATGGCCACTGAGGGCTCTGGATCAACATCCATTGGTTCATGACCAATTGTAGGTTCAGGTTGAGGAATGTTACCTTCATTTACCTGTTCCCCTGGGGGTAGAAGAGGTAGGGGCACCGTTCTTAGATATTCAAGTTTGAACAGTGGGTACCCCTGGAAGATAGTTGTTCTTCCTTATCAGAGCGGTTATGGCATTGCTCTTCATCTTCATACACTCCAGTGTGTCTTCTCTTTGGCGAATGTCTCACGCTCATCATCTGTTAAGATATCATTGAGAATTAGCTGTAGGAACCTAGGATAGAAACAAAGCACATTTTCATTTATGCCTGTTCTTTCATCCAGTGGTCCCATGCACAGAATGACTTGATCAATCACTATCCGTCCTATGTTAATATGCCTGTTGTTCGCAATGGCAAACCCTATCTTTTGAAGGAATAAGGGAATCCCATGCAGATTAGTTAGCTTGGCAGTAAAAACATGGATCAGGGCATGAAAGAAAAAGTTCCATGGCTTTGGCAGGTAATGCTTAAGGAACTCTCCCACCAAGAAGTTAGAAAGATGACTTCTTATGAGAGTGAAGAAAGCATGTATCTCCTCAGTTGTGGGATCCGAAACATGGTTTTCTGTAGGAAAATGTAGTATTCTGTTAAAGTCATGTTCCGTCACCCTTAATGTTCTGCCCCCTGGCACAACAAAACTGAAGGATCTTACGTTATTCTCACTTGTATCCGTGGCGGTTGTGTACAACGCAGTCAATTGATCAAAGCAAAGGACTACGGGAGTACTCAAAGCATATGCCACTAATGAACGTGTGTTCAGAAACTCTGCCCATGTACGAAACTGTAAACTCGTAATGGCTTGCAAGTTTTGAAACAAGACATGATTAGTCTTGGTTACTTTTAAACCAAAACTAAAACCAATAAAATTTAATTAATTATTACTAATTAATCAAACTTGACATAAAATACCCTTAAAACAAAATTACCCCTTTAACTTAATAAACACAACTTCGAATCACTATTATCAAGAACCCTACTTTTGGTAACACAAATAATCAGAATTATCTGAAGAAATCAATTGAAAACAATTAACTTCTAAAGAACAATAGTGAAAATAGTTTTCTTAGAAACAAGTTCTTGAGGCAGTGATGTTCTTGGTTGTATATATTCTAGTAAGTATAAACAAAATCCCTTATATCTGATAATAAGAAAAAAACGTAAGGGGTTGTTAAATACTTATTGAATTGACAGGGGCAATATTGTCTTTACAGTTCAATAGTTTTTAATAGAATGTTCGATGGTTTTCAGTTGGGGGTAAAACTGTCAACTTTACTTCGATAAATTTTGAAAAATAACGAAGAGTTTGAAAATCAGAAATTAAAAAGTTTTTCTGAAAAACTATCGAACATGTTACCTTTTAAAGCTTGAAAAACTATCGAGGTATTTATTTTGGAAAAACTATCGAGGAGTTTAATTATTGAAAAATTAAATCCTCCCGATAGATTTTCACTTTGATTTTTAAAAACTATCGAGAATTAAATATTGAATTATATTAATTCACTTCGATATATTTTTAAAAGAATCCTCAAAAACTATCGAGAAATGCTTTCAATAGTTTTTCTTTTTCCTTTTCAAAAACCATCGAAATTAATTTCGATAGATTTATCATTGTACTTTGAAAAACTATCGAATTTCCTAAGATTCGATATTTTTTGCTTCTGTTCAAATTCTAGAACCTGTTCATGTTCTAAAATTCAAACTGTTTTATTTCCTGTCAAGTTTTAATTCTAATAAATCTTTTCAAATTTACCAAAATTAATTGTCAACAGAAAATTCACAATTTTCTCAGAATAAAATCGACTAAATATCATTGAATGATATTAACCAATTAAACTCCAATAAATTATGCTGCATATTTATTTTATGTATTTTAAATTATGGAGCAAATAAGATATTGAACTGCTTCAATTTCCATAATTCAAATTTCATAAAATAAATAATAATAACTTAATACTAAGTATCTATGAGCTAGATATTAGCACTAAATTATTAAAGTGAGGACTGGATGTTTGAAGACATGCTTTTGAAAGAAATGATACATGTTGTCAAGATGCATTGTCGTGGAGTGGTCCACAGAGTTGTTGAAGAAGAATTTATTTCCTTTCATAATAAAAAGAAATCAATCTTCCTCCACGAAGTTGACAGCTTCTAGAGATGCTTCTCCTGTCATTTGGGTTGACAGCTTCCAGAGATGCTTCCCCTGTCTTTCTTACAACCTGCGTATTTTATATCTAACTAGCTAAACATGTTAACAAGTATCTTTAGGTTACCATATTCTGAGATTTGGTGTTCCCTTAAGATATCTAAGAATCATGTTAATAGCTATAAGACTAGATTTTGTTCCACTCGGAACCTTGCACATTGGCAACTTGAGAATAAAATATGTGGTGTCAATTTGCAGCTAATAACTTAATGAGACGCATACCTCTCTAGCTTGTCATTTCTGTCTATTACCTGATTTGTCCTGATCAAGCTTTAGTGGCTGCTGTTGGCAGGGAGTCTTGGCATGTCTAGAATCTTCTCAATTGTGCACATTCAAAAGATTCTTGACTTACTTTTATTGCCATCACTCTTTTGGCTTACTTGTGCTCCTAAAAGAATTATTCTTCTAGCTTGCTCAAAGTAATTCTAAAAGAATTGCAACTTTCCCAACTTACTCATCTCGTACATTCTCTGCAGTGACTTGGCAAAAATTCTTGCACAAGTTTTCGTTAGTAGACCAACATATAATATAATCATGATATCACTGCACATATATGACATTATGTTTGTGCCTTATGACGACTCTAATAAATTCATATTCTGTAAAAGTTCAGTTAGAGTGTCATACCATGTCTTTGACGATTGCTTGAGTATTGATACCAGTTCATACCAACCTGTAGTGATCTTGTGAAGAGAAGTTATACAACGTCCAATTGATCTGCAACAGCAAATGTCATGAGCTGCTGTACATTGACTTCTTCTACTATCTCACCAACCAGGAGTGCACTTGAACATATTCACCATATAGATACTAAATGTTGAATATGCAGTAGGTGCCAGATATATCCTGATATCCTCAAGTCTCGTCACTGGTGCTTCTTGTTAGATACTGCTTCCTAATAGTAACCTAGCATCCAGTTTGGCCTTGTCCCTCATAACAATGCCAATGTTGTCCAGTGTCCTGGATACCCATTTTGTTCCAATAACAGATTTTCCTTTAGTCCTGGGTACCAGCTTCCAAACTTTCTGCCTTTCAGATTGATTGAGTTCATTTTGCTTTGCAATCACCCAATCTGGATCCATCAGAGCTTCTTTACCTTTCTTTGTTTCTTCTTCAGAAAGAAAACCAAGAAAATAATCATTCATACTCTATAGCTCCGGTCTTTACTCCACCACTAGGATCACTAAGAACTAGACATCAGGAATGATATTGAATCTAAACCCTTTGTCTTGACAGATACGTTCTTGAAGTGTCCTCTTGATTTTCATTGTGGTGTTGATCTGACTAATTGATCCTTCTTTTGCTCCCCCTAAGCTGTTGCTGGGATTTCCTGAGAATCCTTATCCTTGCTGAGTGGTTCTGTTGAAGTACTGGGATGTGTAGATAAACTACCATTACCACTGCTTAGATTTGAATCATCATTACCATAACTTCACACATAACAGCCGAGAGCTTGGAGTTGTTGAACATCATATTCAGACTTTCAATCACCTCTTGTTGATTAATCCAATTTACCTCGTAGGCGTATTCCACTGATTAGCCGAGGAACATATCCTTAAGAGCCTTAGCTGCCAATCTTGCCAAGATGCTTCCTTGTAAAACATTTTCCTCCAAACCCCTGAAAGAAATTCAGTGTTTGCTTCTATTGGCCATCAGGGAAATGTGATTAACCTCATCTGTGATGTCCTGTCCTTCAGATTGAACAAACAACACCAGTTTGTATTAAGAGTAGTCATCAACCATCACTGAAGTATATCTTTACTTCGTTGTAGACAAGACATTAACTAGTCCGTAGAGTTCCATACGTATCATCTGAAGCGGCTCAGTAATTCTTGTCACATTATAGCTTTTCTGTGATGTTTCTTGACTTCCCTTAATGACGTGCCTCATATATTTCATCCAGCTTGAATCCCAGATGAGGCAGTCCTCTCACCAACACCATCTTTATAAAAGAGTTCCTTGTATTGTCATGCAAGGGTGAGAGCTTCTCAACCTTCCTACTTGAGATAAAACACTGCTCCTTCATTGAATAAAAAGATTTGTGCTTTGAATCTTCAGCAAGAAAGTTGCTTCTAATTGATATCCTTGACTCCAATTATCAGTTGTTATCAATGATACCAATTATTGTAAACATGATGACATTCCATTTCAAACGTAGCCTTGTCCCGTGATGAAAACCTTTGCTGTCATCTCCAAAGATTATTAACGGAACAGCTTTCTCAATCACATTTGATGGCAAGTTCTTTCTTCGATCATATGTCTTCAGTAGTAAAGACCAAGAAAGCATATAAATCGATTAACCTGATTTGCCTGCACTCACAAATGGATTGACAGTTCTTGGTACCCAACTTATTTGCTTGGGTCCAGATGGATTAGAGATTTTGCTTTTAAAAGTGGTAACAACAGCTTCAACCTATACATGCTTATTCTTATCTCTGACTGACCTTGCAGTTGTTGCTCTAATGTAATTCTTTAAACATGCTTTTTCTATGATTAATGCAAGTACTAAGAGATGCATTCATAATTTTTAAATAAGCAAACATGTTAAAAAGAATAAATGGCATACATTGAGCATTTTGACATTGCAGATAAGAGATGTGCAAATTAGGCATCTTAGAAAATTCAGTACTTTCTACTTTAACCAATATACACAAGTGTAACAGGTAGCAAGTAGATTTACAGATATTCAATAATTTTCTAAGCACACATGGAATAAAAGAATTAACAATTAAATCACTAATTCTATCTAATCCACTCTGTTGTTGTATGGCATCTAACTTTCTCTATTACCTAAGTCAGTTTTAGATACAGCTTGGTGTTCTACAAATTCTACTGACTCTAAGGTAATTCCTCCATCCTTCAAACTGATTATCCCTTAACAAACAATTCAGAATAAATGAGCAAATCTTGTTCTACTAGGGATACTGAAACTTAGCTTAACTAAGGTCTTATGTGCCAGAAACTTAACCCCTAAAAATAAGAGTTGTTTCTTAAGAAAGCTTTATCTCACTTGCAAATCTTATTCTTCAAATATTCATACACACATATATGTGATCACTATGTACATGCGTTGAATATTGAGAATTAAATAATGCATTGGTTCAAGGAAAAGATACCTGAGATATGTGAGGTGAATCATCTTCAGAGATTGCTATGAAAGCAAGATATCCATGATTTTCTCGTCATCTGATCCATCCCAACTCTTTCCTTAAGCAACATAAGTTGTGCTGATGCTTCTTCAACAAAGCATTCCACTTCTGTTTCAGCTAATTAACTGAGTCCCTATTCTTCTTTGTTTGTTAGGCTTCTTCATTGTGTAGCACACCCTGATAGCTTCTCGTTACATAGTTCTTATCATAGTTGAAACTATCAGTCTTGATTTAGTTACCATCTCAGTCTGTAACTACCTCTTGAACTGAATCCTGAAGAATCTTTGCTTCATAATAAATAAGCCTGATCCATGGATGTGGCTTTTGTACTCCTTCTGAATCTGATGTGACTAAACTTCCTTGACAAGTGAAACACTGATCTTTAGTCTAGTCTCTCGAGGTTTTCTACCTGAGCTTCTTCTGATTCAGCTACTAGTAATTCTTCTATTCTGTTCTGAGGTTCCAACATTAATGCATGTTACTGAGATATTTGTTTGTCCGTTCAATTCTCTAACACCCTTTATTCCTCGCTCCATAATCTCTTTTGATTAAATCTCCTTAAAAAAATATCCGTAGAAACTTCTTCCTGAAATCAGCTTCATGGTCATCTTTTTCTTCGAAAGATAAAAATCAGTTTAGCACCCGGAGGAATCTTCTTCTACAAGCCCTTGAGCACCTTCAAATTAATACTTAAGAAAAATTTAAATATTCAGAATTTTTAATTTTCCTTAAAAATAAATTAATCAAAAATAAATATTTACAAAACATTTAATTTTCAAGAAATTCGAAATTTCTTAAAAATTAAATCATGTAAATTAATATTTAAGAAAAATTAGAATTTAAGAAATATTTTTAACAAAATTCGAAATAAATAAATAACTCAGAAATGTATTAATTCGGGGTGTTTTTGTAAAGTTGTTCAATTCAAGCACTTCCATTTTTGTTTAACAACAAATGTTAATGGCTGACCACTTCGATTGTTTTCAAAACAAAAACCATCGAAAAACTATAATTCATTTCGATAGTTTCTGAATTGACTACAATTGGCCACCTAAATTGACAAATTCTAAGGGTCTCTTTAGCACACTACAAATTGCTCTGTGCCGCACCTCTAAAATAAATTCATAACATAAATTAAATTTAATTAAGCTTAAAATATAAATTTATGTAACTTGAATTTATAAAATAAATTTATTTAAATTAAGTTAATCAAATAAACTTATTCAAGTTTAAATAATGAACTCATTTAAATTAAATTTATAAGATAAATTCATTTTAACTTAAATTTATAAAATAAACTTAAAAAAAATAAATTTATAAAATAAATTTATTTAGAAGTTGGCCTCCTCAGAATTCTTGTCTGACTGGTCTGAAATACCCGGATCTAATCTGTATGTCGATTAACAAGCTTTGATACCAATTGTTAGGTCCCGAAGTATCGTAGAAGGGGGGGTTGAATACGATACTCACAAATAATTCGATTTCGTTCGCGGATCATTCTTTCAGTTCTATAACGAAATCAAACACACCAAACCAAATCAAGTTTCGGGGAATATATCTTTTTATAAATATAAACCTCGAAGGGTGCTACAATTTCTAATCCGTAGATTAGCTTCAATGAGTTCTAGGCTATTCATAATCAATACATTGATTGAATTCTGAGCACTATAAATTTTCAATCGTCTCCGGCTCAGAACTCTTCTCTCCGTAATGCTACTATGAATTTTTCTAGACTGAAGAAGACACTTTCTTCCTCTGCATAATTGTAGGCTTCTGTTTTGGAAAACTATCGAACTAAGATTAAAAAGAATTAATCCTGGCCGTCCAATTTCCATCAACCTGACACACAAAGTTACTTTTCACCTGCTCCTCAAAGAAAACTATCGAACTAATTAAAAAAGAATTTTCCATCCGATAGTTTTTAAATAAAACTATCGAATTTTAGAATCTTTTGTAATTAATTCAGGTGGGCTCCATTGACCACTCGATAGTTTTTTTGTTTTGGAAATGTAAACCATCGAATTGTTTTCTTATAAAACAAAACTATCGAACCTTAATTCACCTGGCCAATTTGAAAACCAAAGGGGCTTATTTCGTCCCTTTGTGTATTTCGTCCTGTAGTGTGACAGCTCCTTAAAAATGTTTTTCGACCCGCACAGCTTCTAATCTTAATAAATAAATAATTAATTTAATCCAGAAAATATATAAATAAATATCTAATAATATGTAGATATTTATAAATATAATTTTCTAATTAAATAAAATATTTAATTATTTATTTAAATCCTTATAGTCCAAGCTGCGGTCTGTGAGTGTCTGGAACTGGACTCCTTTTGCTTAGCAAACCATATATCAATTCCAACCGGGGTTCCAGCTTTCCAAATATCTCAACCTGCATTTCTTTCGGGTTTATTATTTTCATAACTTTGGCTCAGTGGGTTCCTGTAGTTCTGACCTTTTAGAAAATCTATTCAGAGCTCCTAGGTGTTTAAGTTTTAGACTGTATCAATTTCTTCCGAGACGATAAAACAATTTGATCTTTTAGTGCCGTCACCTAGTGCAACTGGTCTGGTTCACAGATGAATAACACTTGATCAATTCTTCTTTTATGTCTGCAATTCAATGCTGCTGATAAGTCCTTTGTCGTCGTGGTTGCTTCATCACTGGAATCCTGTGGTACTGACTCTAAATCATTCACATACTTCTGTCGTCTTGAAAGTCTTGTTTCTTTTGCTGTCACTGAGGCTTGAACATTTTCATGAACTTCTTTCTGTGACCTGTTTACGGACTTCAAGAATACATAACGTATTTTGACTTTTTGAGTTTACCTTATCTTCATTGATCCTGGATTCCTGTGCTTCTGTTAATATTATTGTCTGTCTTGTCCTTGGTTGAGTTGTAGTTATCTCTTTTACATCTTATGATACATTATGCTTTACAACCATAGATAACCTTGAAGAGAAAGTACACAAAGTCCAGCTGTTCCTGATTTTCAAAGCCAGGGGGCTGTTCCACATACACTTCTTCATCAAGCTCACCATTCAGGAATGCACTCTTAACATCCATTTGATAGACTTTAAAATTGGAATAAGCAGCAAATGCTAAGAACATCCTGATGGCCTCAAGTCTAGCCACTGGTGCATAGGTTTCATCATAATCAATGCCTTCAGCTTGAGAATACCCTTGTGTAACCAGTCTTGCATTGTTCCTTGTAACAATGCCATCCTCATCTAGCTTGTTTCTGAATACCCATCTTGTACCAACTACTTTCTTGTTCTTTGGCCTGGGTACCAGCTTCCAGACTTGCTGTTGTTCAAACTGATTGAGTTCATCTTGCATAGCAATCACCCAATCTGGATCAGTCAGTGCTTCCTCAGTTTTCTTTGGCTCCATTTTAGATAAAAATGCTGAAAAATGACATTCATTCTGAGTTGCACTTCTAGTTTTAACTCCAACATCTGGATCACCAATGATCAGCTCAAAGGGATGAGCTCTATTCCATACAGTCTGTCTTGGAAGATTTGATCTTGATGATTCGCCTTGAATTTCACTTTGATGTTGTGAGTGACTAGTTGATCCTTCATTTGCTCCCCCTGAGTTGTTGTTTGATTGCCTTGATGATTCTTCTCCAGTGTTGGTGGTATCTCCATTGTTACCAGTGTTTCCACCACCATCACCATGATCATTATCATCATTGTTATTATCATTACCAGCAATAACTTCAGTTGGGGCTTCATCATCTGATTCTGAGTCTGGCAAGTTATCAAAATTCAGCTTTTCAGATGAGTCTTCTTTTTGGATATTAGGGAGGTTAGTGTCATCAAAAGTAACATTGACACTTTCCTTTACCGTGTGACTGCCAACCAAGTAGACCCTGTAAGATCTTCTGGAATAACCAACAAAAATAGCTTCTTGTGCCTTTTCATCAAACTTGCCACGTTTCACATTGTCATCTATAAGCACAAAGCATTTTGCTCCAAATACATGAAAGTACTTGACAGTTGGTTTCTTGTTGTTCATGATCTCATACGGAGTCTTCATTAAGTCCTTGTTGATTAAAGTTCGATTCTGAGTATAACAAGTTGTATTCGCTGCTTCAGCCCAAAAGTACGTTGGAAGTTTGGACTCACTTAACATAGTCCTAGCAGCTTCAATCAATGTACGATTCTTTCTTTCCACTACTCCATTTTGTTGAGGAGTTCTAGGGGCAGAATACTGTCTTGTTATTCCTTTATCAGCACAAAAATCATTTAGAATGGCATTCTTGAATTCAGTACCATTATCTGACCTTATGGCTCTAACAGGGAATCTAGAATCCAGCTCAATCAACTTTATATGGTCAATCACCAGGTGTGGGGTCTCATCCTTGGAACGTAGGAATAAAACCCATGTATATTTTGAAAAGTCATCAACAATCACAAGTGCATATTGTTTCTTTGACATAGACATCACATTAACTGGACCAAACAAATCCATGTGCAGTAGCTGAAGTGGTTCAGTTATTGATGATGTGTCAGTGCCCTTGTGAGAAGCTTTCTTTGACTTTCCTTTCTGACATGCCTCACACAGTCCTTCCTGTGTAAATTCCATCTGAGGCAAACCTCTAACCAATTCCCTCTTGACTAAAGAGTTCATGGTTTTGAAGTTAAGGTGAGACATCTTCTTGTGCCATAGCCAACTTTCATCTGATGAAGCTTTAGCATAAAAACAATTAACTTCATCTTTGGATCCCAAGTGCAGATCAGCTATGAACAAGTCACCTTTCCTTACTCCTCGAAGAGCAGGATTTCCATTCTTCTTGTGAAGGATCTGACACTTTTCTCTTTCAAAGGAAACAGCATATCCTCTGTCACAGAAATGACTGATGCTGAGAAGATTGAACTTCAGACCTTCCACAAAAGATACATCTTCAATGATAACATTACCAAACTTCAAACAGCCATATCCTTTCGTAATACCCTTGCTGTTATCTCCAAAGGTAACTACTGGGCCAGCTTTCTCAACCACATCTGATAGCAGGGCTCTATCTCCGGTCATATGCCTTGAACAGCCACTGTCAAGAATCCACATAACACGGTTTACCTGTTTAACTCCCTGCAATACCAGATTGATTAGTCCTTCCTCGGAACCCACACTTGATTGGGTCCGACATACTTAAAGAACTGGCCTTTGTCAGGCAAAACAACATTTTTAACTACAACTACTTCAACCTCTTTCACATAAGAGCGTTTCCATTTATAGCCAGCCTTAACACATTTCTAATTAGGCTTAGGGATAAATGATTTCACTCTAGTCTGAGGAGGACTAGTAGTCTTTGTTTTAACATGCTTCTTATTATTGACATGTTGACGTGGAGCAGTCTTATCACTAGATACATGCTTACTATTAAAATAATCATACATAACATTGAAAGCACAAGACATGCAATTAATCACACCACATGCTTTATGAGAAGAATTATTAGCAGGCATGTTATTTCTACAGTTGTTTTGATCCAACATATGGATATCTGATTTAGTCTTTTCAGTTGTAGCAACTTTGACTGGAATATCAGATATACACTTTTTGGACTGTGCAACTTCCAAAGCAATATCTTCTTCACGAATCTCCTCAGCAATAATGATGGAGTATTCATTCAGAGGATCTGCCTTGGACTCCTTACAGAAGGGTGTTTCAATACCCTTAAGCACATATGGAACATTCCTTCCTTCAGATCTGACTCTACACGGGGAATTAATTCCAAGTAATCCAACAGCCTCATTATAGTCATAACCTATACTGACATGATTACCAATAGCTTGTTTATTGAAAATTTCTTTAGCCGTTTTACAAGAGTTGTAATAGGCATTAGCTTTGGTCTTAAGCTCACTAATCTGATCTTTGAGAATGGTTTCCAGTTGTTGATACAATTTAACCCTTTTCTCAAGAACTGCTACATTATTAGTAAGTTCATCTTGATTGATATGCACTAGTTTTAATTCTTTTATTTCCTTTTCAAGATTTGTGTTCAAAAGAATTATTCTATCATTTTCAGTGCGTGCACAACTTAAAGTATCACCAAGATGACGAATCATTTCAGCATCAGTAAATTTTACCTCAGACATGTCGGGTGAAGATAACATGGACTCAAAGAGTTTGCCTCCTTTTGCCATAAGCGCAAGATTTCCAACTTCTTCATCTTCAGTGTCTGTATCATCCCAGCTCTTTCCTTCAGCAACATAAGCCTTCCCAATCTTATTCTTCTTGCTAGAATCAAATGAGTTCCTTGTCACTTGCCTTGGCTTTTTACATTCAGTAGCAAAGTGACCCAACTCATTGCAATTGTAGCATCTGATAGAGCTCCTATCCACAGTTCCAGTTTTGTAGCCACCCCTTGTGCCACTTGAAGATGAGGAATCACCTCTCTGAAACCTGGGCCTGAACTTAAGATTGGGATTCCTCTTGAATCTAAACTTCCCAAACTTCCTGACTATCAAAGCCAAGTCACCATCCTCCAGCTGATCAAGTTCTTCTAAAGAATAGAAGTCACCACCAGATTGATCATTGTTAGATATAATTGCTGACGTTTGTTTATCAGTGTTTAAGCAACAGGTACATATCAGAGTTTATCTAGAAGCTAGTCAGAGTTTACTTAAAGTCTGACTAGGTGAAGAGTTTATCAGAAGCCGGTCAGAGTTTATTTAAAGTCTGACAAGGTGAAGAAGTTGAATTAGCTGTCGGTGCTGAATCAAGTATTCTAGAAGCAATATATTCTGAAGATGGAAAGAAGCAGAATATATTGATACAGCTAAGGAAACGGAATAGAAGATAAGAAACAATCCTTAATTGATATAATTTGTATAGCTAATTTATAGGAATATCAATTAGATAAGGATTGTGTAGCTGTGTACTATATAAACACAGATAGGTTATCCCTAGAAGGGATACGAACATCGAATTATTATTCTTGTAACCTAGAAGCTCTTTGTGATTCGTTAACATCATAAAGAGAGAAGCTGTTAATATAATTACAGTTTTATTGAATCAAAAACAGTGTTCTTGATTATTGTTATTCTCATACATACTTGATTATATTGTGTATTCGGCCTAACAATTGGTATCAGAGCCAAGGCTGTTTAATATATACAGTTTTACGATTCAAACACAGTAATAATCATGTCTGAAGAAAATCAAGCTACTCCCAAGGTTGAACAGGTTAAACCTAATTCTGTGAGTCGATATGAAACAATCAGGGTTCCAATACTCAGGCCAGTGGAGTATCCAATTTGGAAGGTGAAGATGACCATGTTCCTGGAAGCCACAGATCCAGAATATCTTGATCGAATTTACAATGGTCCTCATAAGCCAACTAAATTATCTCCTGTTATTGGTGATGAAGAGCAGAAACTGATTCCAAAGGAAAAGAAAGATTATACTCCTGAGGACATCTCATCTCTTGCAAAAGATGCAAAGGTTAGACATCTTCTCCACAGTGCTTTAGATAATGTTATGTCTAACAGAGTGATTAGTTGCAAGACTGCAAAAGAGATCTGGGATGCTTTGGAAGTCAGGTGTCAAGGAACCACTGCTATCAAGAAGAACAGGAAGACAATACTCACACAGGAGTATGAGCACTTTGATTCGAGACCTAATGAAACCTTGACTGAGACTTATGACAGATTTTGCAAACTACTGAATGATCTGTCTCTGGTTGATAAAGAATATGATATTGAAGAGTCTAATCTCAAGTTTCTGTTATCTCTACCTGAAAAGTGGGATTTAAAAACAACAACAATAAGAGATAATTATGAACTTGATGATACAGAACTTGATGAAATCTATGGGTTGTTGAAAACTCATGAACTGGAGATAGAAAAAAGGAACAAAAGAACAAGCAAAAAGTCAAAATCTGTTGCTCTCAAAGTTGAAGAGAAGCCCATCAAGAAGGAATCATCAAGGAAGAAAGCCAAGGGAAAGGCTTTAGTTATTAAATCTGAAAGTGAGTCATCAAACTCTGATGATGAATCAAACAATGATGAAGCTTCTGACTCTGAAGATGATGAAGAACAGATGATGCAAATGGCTGCATTGATGGTGAAGACCTTCAAAAAGATGGGATTCAGGAACTTCAAGAAGGGAAAGAGATTCTCAAGGAAAGATTCAAACTCTGAAAAGAAAAGTTTCAGAAAGTCTGATGGAAGGGAGACCAAGTCTGGCAAGAAGGATAAATCTGAAATCCAGTGCTACAAGTGTAAGGAGATGGGTCACTATGCCCCAGAGTGCAAGAAAGGAAAAACTGAGAAAGCACTCATCTCTAAAGGCAAAGACTGGGCAGATACTTCAGACTCTGATGATGAAGTAAATTATGCTCTTATGGCAACTACCAAGAATGAGACTGAATCATCTGAAAATAAGGTACCCCTAACTACTTATGCTTATGATACTGATAATATTTCTGAATTGAGAATTTATCTTAAGCACATACATGTTAGTTATAGGGATCAGACTTTAGAGAATGAAAGAATTAAGTCTGAGAATTTTAGCCTTAAAGATAGAAGCAAGTTTCTTGAAAGAGAACTTGAAAATATGAAGCAGATTCAAAAAGAAAGAGATGATGCTGTTTATGTTGAACAGGAGTTGCTTAAAAGATATAGGCAACTAGAATCTGATTTAGAGAAGGAAAGAAAAATAATTAAAACTTGGACTAATTCTGGTAGAGGTACACATCAAGTGTTTCAGACAGATTCTGTAGGTTTAGGGTACAGTGAGGAAGATGAACTTAGGTTTCAGGATAAAATCAAGTTTAGAGAATTCACTAGTTCATATTCAACTCCTGTAACATTTGTTCCTGAATCCAGTAAGCTAAAATCTGTAATAGTGAAAGAAACTGTTATGGAGCCAGTTGAAGCTTGTGTTGAACAAGTGAATACTGAATCTAAAACAGAGAAGCCTATTGAGCTAGAAGCTGTTAAAGAACCAATTAGAGTCTGTGAGAAACAGGTAAATATTGGTTTAATGACAGGAAAACAGTTCAATCATAAGCTCAAAGAGGTAAAGTCTGCCATGAAACCAAAAGGGTTCAAGAAAAATAGGAATGGAAAAATAGGCATAAATAATAGAAATAATCATTTGCCTAATGCTGGTGCTTCAAGAAAAACATGTTACAATTGTGGTAGTTCTAATCATCTTGCTAGATTTTGCAATAAGAACAAACATATTAATTCTTTACCTTCTACATCAGAAGTGAAGAATGATTATGTTAGAGTAAGACCACAGACTTTATGCACACATTGTGGGAGCACTTGGCATTCTATTTATACTTGTAAGAGTTATCATGCTATTTATCACAATTATTATGAGCTAAAACCCAACTTGAAGTGGGTTAGAGCAAACTCTGCAAGTGTAAAGTCTGACAATGTTAGTTTAAACTCTGTTGATACTGATTCCGCTGCAAAAGCTAACACTGTAAAGAAAGACAAAGGATCCAAGCAAGTCTGGATCCTTAAAAATAACACTTAGTGTTTGTTTGTGATTGCAGGGCATAAAAGAGAGCACACTTATCTTGGACAGTGGATGCTCAGGACATATGACTGGAAATAAAGCCCTGCTATCAGACTTTAAGGAGAAGGCTGGCCCAAAGGTTTCCTATGGAGATGGCAACATAGGACACACTCTGGGATATGGCAATATTAATCTTGGAAGTGTCATCATCGCAAACGTAGCTCTAGTCTCAGGACTCAAGCATAATCTGCTATCAGTGAGTCAAATCTGTGACAAAGGAAACCATGTAGATTTTCATGCTGAATACTGTGAAGTTATCAGTAAATCTACTGGAAAAGTTGTTCTAGTTGGACACAGGCAAAACAACATTTATGAAGCAAGTTTGGTAACAAACTCTGATGGAAAAACAGTGTGTCTATCTGCAAGAATGTCAAATGAAGAGAGTTGGAAATGGCATAAGAAGCTCTCTCATCTCAATTTGAACAACATCAATGAGCTCATAAGAAAGGATCTTGTAAGAGGACTCCCAAAATCAATACTCAGTCTAGATGGTCTATGTGATTCTTGTCAAAAGGCCAAGCAAAGGAAGTCATCTTTCAAGAGCAAATCTGAATCTTCAGTAGTGGAACCTTATCATCTTCTACATGTTGATCTCTTTGGTCCAGTGAATGTGATGTCTATGGGCAGAAAGAAATATGCTCTAGTAATTGTTGATGAATATACTAGATATACATGGGTATATTTCTTATCAAAGAAGGATGAAACTGCTCAAACTCTGATGGATCATGTAAATCAGCTGGACAAAGGATTACAGAACAAAGTAAAAATAATAAGGAGTGATAATGGAACTGAATTCAGAAATTCAGTAATGGAAGCTTTCTGCAAGGAAAGAGGAGTGAAACAAGAATTTTCTGCACCTGGAACTCCACAGCAAAATGGTGTAGTTGAGAGAAAGAACAGAACTTTAATTGAAGCTGCTAGAACTATGCTTGATGAAGCAAAACTACCAACATATTTCTGGGCAGAAGCTGTTCAAACTGCTTGTTTTACTCAAAATGCCACACTGATCAACAAGCATGGGAAAACACCATATGAGATGGTGAAAAATAAGAAGCCAAATTTGAAATATTTTCACATATTTGGATTCAAATGCTTTGTGTTGAAAACTCATCCTGAACAGTTGACAAAATTCGAGTTAAAAGCTGATGAAGGAATATTTGTTGGCTATCCATTGTCAACAAAAGCATTCAGAGTAATCAATCTGAGAACTAAAGTGATCATGGAATCCATACATGTGTCATTTGATGACAAGAAAATAACTGGACTTGAAGATGAAGGTGAATATGATCAACTACGTTTTGAAAATGAAGATTTATTCTCTGATGGTGTAAACTCTGATGAAGCAGAGTTGACAAACTCTGACGAAGCATACTCTGAACCTCTAATGGTAAATTCTGAGGAATCTGGAAATTCTCATATTGAACAAAATAGAGTACCAGTTGAGGGGGAGCGTGAAGAAGCTCAACAAGACACAGCAAATGAGTCAGTTGAGGAAACTGATTCAAACTCTGACAGTTCAAACTCTGAGCCATCCAATTCAGGGGTAGCCTCAGATACTGCAGAAAGTCAACATATGAATCAGGAGAGCATGGATCAAGGGGGAGGATCCAATAATAGTAATGCAAGAAACCACTTACCAACAGCAAGAAAGTGGACACAGGCACACACACCTGATCTCATAATTGGAGATCCTGATGCTAGTGTGAGAACTAGAAGTGCAACAAATAATGAGTGTCTGTATCATGCTTTCTTGTCTCAAACAGAACCAAAGAAAGTGGAGGAAGCTCTTCAAGATGCTAATTGGATTACAGCAATGCAAGAAGAGTTAAATGAATTTGAAAGAAATGAAGTCTGGACACTTGTACCTAGACCAAAGAATAGATCAATTGTAGGTACAAAGTGGGTATTCAGAAACAAAACAGACAGTGATGGAGTGATAACAAGGAACAAGGCTAGACTTGTGGCTAAAGGCTATTCTCAACAGGAAGGAATTGACTATGATGAAACTTTTGCTCCAGTTGCAAGATTGGAGGCAATAAGAATTTTTCTGGCCTATGCTGCACACAAGAAGTTTAAAGTCTTTCAGATGGATGTAAAAAGTGTTTTTCTCAATGGGAAGCTTGAAGAAGAAGTGTTTGTTGAACAACCACCAGGGTTTGTAGATCCCAAACATCCAGATTATGTCTACAGGCTTGATAAAGCACTATATGGACTAAAGCAAGCACCTAGAGCATGGTATGAAACTCTGGCTCAATTTCTTTTAGAAAGTGGGTTCACTAGAGGTACAATTGACAAGACTTTGTTCTATTTCAATACTGGTGATGATTTGCTGTTAGTTCAAATCTATGTGGATGACATAATTTTTGGATCTACTAATGACAAACTCTGTAAGAAATTTGCAAAGCTTATGCAGTCAAGATATCAAATGAGTATGATGGGAGAGCTTAGTTACTTTCTAGGCTTACAGGTCAAGCAAACAGATGATGGTATTTTTATCAATCAAGCAAAATATACCAGAAATCTTATCAAGAAATTTGGTATGCTTGATAGTTCATCTGCTCCAACTCCCATGGCTACTGCAACAAAGCTAGACAAGGACACGGGAGCCTCAGTAGATATGACAAACTACAGAGGAATGATAGGGTCTCTACTGTATCTTACTGCAATTAGACCTGATATCATGTATACAACATGTCTTTGTGCAAGATTTCAAGCAGACCCCAGAGAGCCTCATCTAACAGCTGTAAAAAGGATTTTCAAATATCTCAAAGGAACCATAACTCTTGGTTTGTGGTTGATAAGTGGATTTTTAATCCACTTGGAACGCTTCATATCGGCTTAAATTGATGACTTGAACTCAAGTATGTGGTGTGTTTAATGTGTTCTCATTAAGTTTTGCAGAACCAAGAGTTGGAGGTTAATTTGATTAAAATTCGGATTTTCCGGGTAGGTCGCGCAGTCTTCACTGTTTTGGCCATATCTGGAGTTCTACAAGTCCAATTCTGACGATCTTACAGCTCACGCGAAGAGGACAACATTTTCTATAATTCTGGACAGAAGGTATGGCGCGGCAGCGCCGTGTTTGAGCTTGCCTATGGCGCGGCAGCGCCGCTGGAAATTTTCGGATTTTTGGGCTGGTTGCGCAGATTTTACTGTTTGGGCTCTATCTGGAGTTCTACAAGTCTGTTTTGGGCCCGTAAGCAGTCGTTGGAAAGCTTGGAAGAAGATCTTTAATTCTGAGTTGGGCTCATATTTTATTACTGCTCGGAGCGGTCCAGAATCAGGAGGGAACAGAAGCCAACGAAATTTCCATTATAGAAATCTAATTCTGATTGGGAAATCTCCTTGTAATTATTTTAGTTAATTAAAAATACTTTATATTAGATATATTAGAGACATATTATTCAGACCTAGGAGGAGACAGAGACATACGTATATTGTAAGCAAAGGAGGCTCAAGAACAAGAGAAGTTTTCTTTTGTCTTTTCTCCTTAGTTAATTGATTTCATATTCAGTTCTCATAATTAGTTTATTATTGAATTCAGATTTCTTTCTTCTATGCTTTATATTGTTTTAATCATGTTATCACTTGAACCCATGATGATGAGAAGTCCGATTATGGGCTAATCGTTATCATGGGGTTTTAATGGAGTTTTCCATGGATTCTAGTTATTAAATGTTTTTATGCCTTGGTGTGTGCTTGATATATGTTTAACCTAGTATGGGGGTGCTTATTCGTTATGGGTGCGTCGCGAACATCCATAATTGTTTGTTGAATCCTAGTGAATGCGAAAGTGGATCTAGGGTTTAGAACATACCATGCTAGCGTAGGTTTTTGCATGTGAAGAACATGTATTAATTTGTGGTGTAATTCTAACCGTCTTGCACTGACTATGTGATTATTTGGATGCTTGATTGTAAACCATTATGTTTTCAATCTCTATAGACATATAGGGACTAAGCATAATTGGTGACTACTTGACTTCTATCAATTGTGGATGATCAGTAGGATGATATATGTACAACGAAAGTTGGCGTGTGTCAGTTTAGTGCGTCTAATCAGTTATCATCGCTTGCACATGCTAGGTTGAAAAGGCATAAGATTCTAGATGAATTGGTTAATGAAGTTGGAACCCCATGTTTTCTCTTACATAAGTAATCTCGTTTGTTAATTCACTCTTAGTTGATAATTGTTTTATTAGTTAAGTAATAATCAACAACTCAATTTGATAATTGGTCAAGCATTAAGAAGTAACCATACACTGTTGCATAGGTATTTAATTGGCATTTACACCTAGTCTCTGCGGAACGAATTCTATTTATCACTTGCTATTTGTGATCGCGTATACTTGCGTGTTTATGAGTCAACAAGTTTTTGGCGCCGCTGCCGGGGACTACAGTGTTATTTGTAGTTTAAGTGCTTGTCATCAGTGGTCGTTGTAGATTACTGACTTGAACTGTTTTTTTATTTATTTGATGGATTATTGGGAGCAGGACTTCGTAATTGTGTGTGAGCTGTGTGCAGGAGGACATTACACTCATCAATGTGAGTATAACAGAAACCGGCCAAATTTCAGCTGGGACTACAATCAGAGTGGTATGGAGCAATCCCAATATCCGTCCTATCCGCTCCAAAATCAGCAGTTTGGAGATGAGCCATACAGTCCATGGGGAACTCAGCAGCAACAGGGGCAACAATTTCAGCATCAGTATGCCTCAGTGCATCAACACTTTCAACCTCCTAAATTTCAGCAGCAGCAATTTCAGACTTGGTCTAACCAACAGTCGACCGAAGAAGCTGAATTAGAAGAATTGAGGTTGATGGCTAAAAGCAATGCATTGTCCCTCCAGACAATAGGAGATCAGATTGGTCAAATTGCAAATGCATTAAAAACATTGAATCAAATTGCAAGTGACACAGAAGGCCTGGCTGTAGAGCAGGAGGACAAGAACCTTCCTATCAGTCTGGACTGGCCTTTCTTAGCCACGGGTGAGACCTTGATCGAAGTTCAGGAAGGAGAGTCTGAGGGCAAAGATGAGGAAGAAGCAGAACATGAAGCTGATAAGGAAGGAGAACCGGAGGCAACCCAATCAGAAAATTCAGAATGTCCAGAAAATTCGGTTCTGAATAATCAGCCGCAACCACTTCCTTTGCAATCTGAAAATTCTGAAGAATCAGCCCAAGATCAAGAAAACTCCAAGGCTCAAGTGGCTATGCTATTTCCTTCGAAGGATGAAGAGGGTCGCAGTGTGGTAATGCTTGATACTGAACACCGTAAGAAGGTTGATCAGCCGTTAAAGTCAAAGTCTGTAGAGAGTGCTTTTCAATGGAAGTTTGACATTGAAGATGATGAATTAGAAGAGCATGTTCATTTGTTAAATGTCGCTCCGTTGCAATCTTACTTCGACCAGTTGGAGGCCGAAGAGGAAAAGAGCATCACTCCTGCTGACAAATCTACTCCGGAGAAGACTACAGAGAGTACCCAAATCGATTTTCCTCCTCCATATCCACCGAGGCTTCAGAAGCAAACTCTAGCCATGAATTTGCCGGCGGAGGATGAGGAGTGTTTTAGCTTGAAATTGGTTGATGCAGGGCAGAGTAAAAAGTATGACACGGAGAAGGAGAAGGCAAGGCATGGCCAGCTGAGGATTACAGTGCCTTGGCTAATGGGGCTGCGTATTCCACATAAGTTGCTTGGAGTGAAAGATCTCTGGAATTCTCAGGTGCGCCTTAAGCCATCATTTGAAGGAGCTCCCAAACTCGAGCTCAACCCATTGCTAGTTCACCTGGGGTATGTTTCTTGTAATTCATCTCCTTTGCTTGCTATTGTTATTGCTGCTAACTTTTCAGGTAGGCGGGAGAATGTTGTTAAGAGATCTGGTGAGGAGCGAAGACGGGTAAAGCTTGTCGTTGAAGATGTCGCTCCAGAAAAGATCCTTAAGTGGCCCTTATAGAGGTGCGGTGTGAAATTTTTTTCAAGTTAAAATCGTGGCCAAGTCTAGCTAAAGACGTTAAAGAAAAGCGCTTCGTGGGAGGCAAACCATGTGTTAGGTATGTTTCTACTATCTTTTTATTACCTTCAATGAGGACATTGAATATTGTAAGTTTGGGGGTGGTAATTAAGGTTAGTGTGTGTGTCATATAGGTTTCATATTGCATATGTAGTTAGTTCATTCATATCTTTGCATGTTTGTGTCATATAGAGCATTATGTTTTGCATTAGTATTTATATCTGTTATGTAAGTCCATTTTAGTTGCATGCATATTTCATGATCCCGTAGGACTTGACTATTTCCGTTGGTGAGTCGATGTTGATTGGAGTGTGGTTGTGATGAATAGAGGGTTGATTAAGTTTCTAAGTATTGACTTGCATGCCAGAAACAAATCTATTTCATAAGTCTCATTGGTTGTTTTTGAATTTGAGCAGACCATGCTTGTTTGGTGTTAGAATTTAACCACTTGTTTACATTTAGAATGTTGGCTAGATTCTTGAAAACGAAGGAGCACTTGTGTATAAGTTTGGGGGAAACCAGGGATTTCATGCTAGTTGTAATAAAGGTTAGGCGTCAAATGGCTAGTAGCCGGCTCATTAAAAAGATGAGTAGTCTAGGGTGGATGAGAAAAAGGCAAAGAGCACTCATTCCGAAATTGTTGAAAAAAAAAAAGAAAAAAAAAAGAAGAAAAAAAAGAAAAAAAAAAGTTGTGTTTGTTGTGTTTTATGCATAATTGATCAGGTTGAGCTCTTTAATACTCGAGCAATTAAGTTCTAGGGGACTTTGTGCCTAGTGACCTAAGACTTTTCCGGTCTGGGATCCACTAACCTAAAGCTCGTTACATGGGTATTATTGTATAAGCCTTTTGGGGTCTCAGCCATTGCACGGTCAAATAAGCATGAGTTTTGTTCTGTGTGTGTAATAAAGCATGAATTCCTGTCTAACTCAGATGGACTGCGAAGGTGTCTCTTAAGAGTTCTTGTGTCTAGCGTTCATTCTGTTTGTAAGCTTGTGGTTGTTTTGGCAAAGAGTAGGTATGGTCTTGATTTAGTTGGGAGTATATTGGTGAGCATCGCACACACGCACGTTTCTGTGTTTGTCTTATTGGTCGATGGGAATTTGGTCGAACTCTGTTTGGAAGACTGTGTTCTTTGAGATGTTGGTTCGTTGATTGGTTTTGGTTGGTTTGAAGGGATCGTTGCATTTTCATATAGTTGCATACATGTAGTTAGTTGCATTGTAGTTGCGTTAGTAGATGGATTTTGTGGGTTCATTCACTATAGGCCCTCACGAGACCTTACTCGTCCACTAGGGCTGCCTAGGGGTTTAAAGGGCTTGTTGCATATGCTAAATGCAACCGTGATCACCTACGGAAGTGGTACTACTTAGTTGTATATAGTTATATTATTTATGCTTGAGGACAAGCATCGGTTTAAGTTTGGGGGTGTGATAAGTGGATTTTTAATCCACTTGGAACGCTTCATATCGGCTTAAATTGATGACTTGAACTCAAGTATGTGGTGTGTTTAATGTGTTCTCATTAAGTTTTGCAGAACCAAGAGTTGGAGGTTAATTTGATTAAAATTCGGATTTTCCGGGTAGGTCGCGCAGTCTTTACTGTTTTGGCCATATCTGGAGTTCTACAAGTCCAATTCTGACGATCTTACAGCTCACGCGAAGAGGACAACATTTTCTATAATTCTGGACAGAAGGTATGGCGCGGCAGCGCCGTGTTTGAGCTTGCCTATGGCGCGGCAGCGCCGCTGGAAATTTTCGGATTTTTGGGCTGGTTGCGCAGATTTTACTGTTTGGGCTCTATCTGGAGTTCTACAAGTCTGTTTTGGGCCCGTAAGCAGTGGTTGGAAATCTTGGAAGAAGATCTTTAATTCTGAGTTGGGCTCATATTTTATTACTGCTCGGAGCGGTCCAGAATCAGGAGGGAACAGAAGCCAACGAAATTTCCATTATAGAAATCTAATTCTGATTTGGAAATCTCCTTGTAATTATTTTAGTTAATTAAAAATACTTTATATTAGATATATTAGAGACATATTATTCAGACCTAGGAGGAGACAGAGACATACGTATATTGTAAGCAAAGGAGGCTCAAGAACAAGAGAAGTTTTCTTTTGTCTTTTCTCCTTAGTTAATTGATTTCATATTCAGTTCTCATAATTAGTTTATTATTGAATTCAGATTTCTTTCTTCTATGCTTTATATTGTTTTAATCATGTTATCACTTGAACCCATGATGATGAGAAGTCCGATTATGGGCTAATCGTTATCATGGGGTTTTAATGGAGTTTTCCATGGATTCTAGTTATTAAATGTTTTTATGCCTTGGTGTGTGCTTGATATATGTTTAACCTAGTATGGGGGTGCTTATTCGTTATGGGTGCGTCGCGAACATCCATAATTGTTTGTTGAATCCTAGTGAATGCGAAAGTGGATCTAGGGTTTAGAACATACCATGCTAGCGTAGGTTTTTGCATGTGAAGAACATGTATTAATTTGTGGTGTAATTCTAACCGTCTTGCACTGACTATGTGATTATTTGGATGCTTGATTGTAAACCATTATGTTTTCAATCTCTATAGACATATAGGGACTAAGCATAATTGGTGACTACTTGACTTCTATCAATTGTGGATGATCAGTAGGATGATATATGTACAACGAAAGTTGGCGTGTGTCAGTTTAGTGCGTCTAATCAGTTATCATCGCTTGCACATGCTAGGTTGAAAAGGCATAAGATTCTAGATGAATTGGTTAATGAAGTTGGAACCCCATGTTTTCTCTTACATAAGTAATCTCGTTTGTTAATTCACTCTTAGTTGATAATTGTTTTATTAGTTAAGTAATAATCAACAACTCAATTTGATAATTGGTCAAGCATTAAGAAGTAACCATACACTGTTGCATAGGTATTTAATTGGCATTTACACCTAGTCTCTGCGGAACGAATTCTATTTATCACTTGCTATTTGTGATCGCGTATACTTGCGTGTTTATGAGTCAACAGTGGTATCCTAGAGAATCAGAGTTTAAGTTAATTGGTTACTCTGATGCAGATTTTGCAGGCTGTAAGATAGACAGAAAAAGTACAAGTGGAAGCTGTCAATTTTTAGGTGACAGATTAGTTTCTTGGTACAGCAAGAAACAGAAATCAATTTCAACATCCACAGCAGAAGCAGAATATATAGCAGCTGGTAGCTGTTGTGCACAGATTTTATGGATGAAGAATCAATTGCTGGACTATGGATTAAGGTATTCTAAAATACCTATTTACTGTGATAACCAAAGTGCTATTGCTATGACAGGTAATCCAGTACAGCATTCCATGACAAAGCACATCAGCATCAGGTATCATTTTATCAGAGAACATGTGGAAGAAGGAGATATTGAGCTTCATTTTGTGTCTACAGACCAACAACTTGCAGATATCTTCACAAAACCTTTGAGTGAAGCTACTTTTACAAGATTGGTAAATGAACTTGGAATGATCTCTGGTTTCGACTAGAGATACGAGTTAGACTCAAAAACTATACATGTTTACTTTTTAAGCTCATGATTTTTTGCATGTTTTAAAATGTTATGTGCACCAGCATGCTAAACTCTGATGTTAAACTCTGATGATAAACTCTGAAAGTAAAGTCTGTCAGTAAACTTTGTTAAGTGTCAATCATACTCTGTCGGTTAAAGTCTGATGTTAAACTCTGATTATGATTTTTGTCTGAAACGCATGGACCAATGAAGAAAATGTGGAAAGCATAATTTTCAGTAAGTAATTTTGAATCCTTCTGAGTATTATAAATTCTGATTATAAGATGTGCAGAAATTTTACACAGCATGATACTGTTTTTATATTTCTAGCATCTCTTAGTTTATAGATCCTAAACACTGAATTTGTTTTAGCTGTTTGCGTTTTCTCTCATAAGTTAAAAAGTATTATCTGATAAAAACTATACTCTGATTTTTAATTGCAAATATTTCACCCTCAAATCAAAAGATGCAAAAATAAGCACAAATTCCTTTGAGATCATGTTGTGCCTAGGAAGATCCAGGAACTTATTGTATGAAATAAGGGCTAAAATCTTTGATTTTTGGTGACTAGTGCCAACCACTGATTACTGGAAAAAAAAACATATTTATACAAATAAAGGGGGTGAAAAATAAAAGATATATCCAAATGAAAGGATATCAAAATACAGAGTTTAGATATAAATCAGATTTTCTTTTATACACATGAGAGTTTAGGCAACCAGTTTTTACTAATTTAGTTTGTGGATTTTATGCACTTTGAGATGGTTTAAATATTAATACTCAGTAAACTCTCCTAACTCACACACAAATATACACATCTGTACATTTTGTGAAAAGAGTTTATTTACAAAGGAGGAGGATTGATAAACACTGATGATTTGTGTACTCTACGCTGAGGTAATTTAATTTTAATCTCTGATGATTAAAATAAATTTTGATTGTTTCAGACATATTATAGTTTTGAGAAAAGACATTTGTTTTGGAAATTTAAAAAGAGTATGATTGGACAGTTGTTCAAGAGTGTTTTAAACAGAGGAGAGAGGTTAATTGCCTAGAAAAGTGTAACAGGCGGTAATTATTGCTGTTTTTACTGCGTATGCGTATTGGAAACTGTCAAAAATTGCTGTCACAGTCATTGCATGTGTGACACGTGTCCCACTCACATGATTATAGGAGTAAGACCGTTGTGTATTAATGATTAAAAACTCTTCAGTTTTTAATTTTTAATTTTCTTTTATATAAAATATACACATCTACGGTTAAACCTTTCACATCTTACTCATACACATCTATTGTCACACACACATATTTACAAACACTTTTCTACACATAAACTCTGTTAAGCTTTCGCATCGATTACTTGTTCTTTTTCAAAATCTTCAAATGGCAACCACAGCTTTCGTTTCATCTGGGTTAGAGTTCGTTCCAAACAATTATTCCGCACCACTAAACACTGCCAACGCACCAGAAGCATTTCATATGATTCAAGAATTTCTCGCACAGTCAGTAATTGGACGTGCTTTGGTAGAACCAGCAAAACTCTCTGGTTCACAGATTAAGGCGTTCTGGGAAACAGGTTTGTATGATGATGGTGGTGAGACCGGAAATCCATCAATTATTTTTGAGTATGAAGAAGCAGAGTATGTAATTACTGCTGCTACTATTCGAGCTGCAATGGGGTTTCCTGAGTTTCCATCATATACTATTGGCATGGGTGATGAGGATTTGATTAGAATGATGCGAGAGATTGGCTACTCTGGGGCATTGACAAAGATTGGGCAACTCAAAAGGCCGTTTCTGCGCAAGGAATGGAGTTTCTTCTTCGATTGCATCACTAGGACATTTGGAAAGAAATGCACAAATTGGGATGATATTCCTACGGACAGTCTGCAAATCGGGTATTCTTTATTATATGATAATCATTTTGATTTTGCACGACTTGTTTTGACTAACTTAGGGGAGAAGATGACAGAGAATAGAGGAGTTGTTTATTTTTCTAGATTCTGTCAGCTTTTGTTTTCTTATTGTGTTGAAAGAGTACATGTAATTGAAGCAGATGTTTCTTGTTTTAAATTACATAAGAGGGTATTTACTGATCTAGTAAATAAAGATGTTAAGAAAGGAGTTGTTGGAGACTTGTTGCTACCTGCCTCAGTGCAACAGTTTTTAAATGCTCAAGTCAATTCACCAACTCAAGAAGTACCTCCATTAACTTCTGTTAATCCTGCAAGAGGTGGTAGAACTAAGCATATGGGTTCTAAGCCAGCTAGGATTTCTAAACCATCTACTGAAGCTGAACCTTCTGTGTCTCCATCACAAAGGTTAAAGACGTCCAAAACCAGAGCACTTAAAAGAAAAGTAAGGGCACAAAGACCTCTTCCTGAAGAAGCCAGAGTGTCTGCTAGTGAAGATGAAGAAGAGGATTCTCAAACTCTGAGCAAAAGAAGAAAGCTTGTAGCCACTTATCTTTTTGATGAGGAGGAAGAAGCTGAATTGCCTGTAAACTCTGAAGTGGTAATTCAGGAAGCTGTTCTAGAGGAAGCTACTATGCTCTCAGAGGATAGAGCAAATCTTGATGAAACTGAAGCTCCTGCATCAGAGAATGAGGAGACTGTGACTGAAACTATCCATCAAGATACTACTGCAATTGTTGTTGAGGAGGATATTCTAAATGCTAATGAGGACAGAGTGTTTGACAACACTGTAGCTCCTGAAGAAATTATTCAAGAGGAGATTCTTAATACTACTGTGCCTTCTCAGGACAGAGTAAATACTGATGCTATCATGTTGGATATTGATATAGAAGCTCCTACATCAAAAGCTGATGATGTAGTTGAGGAAGCTGCTGAATTCTCTGACAGCAGAATTTTTGATCATGAAGATATTGAAATAGAAGCTGATCAAGCTACTACTGAAATAGTAGAATCTATGGCTTCTCACACAGAAATCATTTTTCTTGATTTTGAGAAAGGTGAGGAAGTTGATCAGACTAAAGCTGATAAAGTTACAGAAGCTGTTGCTGTAAATGCTGATGCAACAGAGAATGATCAAGAAGACAATGTTTTACTTAAAGCTTTACAACAGTCTATTGTAGAAGTTGTGACAAAAGAAACAGAGGTTATTGCTCAAGCAGACTCTGATGTTCCTGACACTGTAGCAGAACAAGTACATGATGAAACTGCACAGTTGAACAATGAAGTCACTGCTGAAAATATACCTGAAGATATTCCAAGAGAGGATGAAAATGCTGAAGCTAGTCCTGCTCATTCAAATTCTGATATCCAAGTGGCAGTTTCTGATATTCAAGCAAACTCTGATGAGGAAAGAGAAGTTCAAAGAGCCACTGCTGAGCATTTTCAGAATATGTACTTTAACAGATGGGATAAAGCAGATTGTATCTTTTCAAATCAAAGGGCTGCTGATTTTCTTGGTGATTCTGTGAAGACAATTTCAAATCCTGACATTCTTACAAGTCTAAAGGCCACTGTGGTTCAAGTCAAAGCTTTAAACAATAGGTTTGATGAGACACATACAGAGGTTACAAATCTAAGGAATGAAGTTGGTCTGAGGGATCTTACACTAAAGTCTGATAGGTTATACTATTATACCATGTTCAAGCAGCAAGCCAAGGACTCTGAAGAACTTAAGACGAGGCTTGGGAAAGTTGAGGAGAATCAGACTGCTATGTCTGCCCAACTAACTTCAATTTCTACTGCAATTGAGTTGCTGACATCAGTATTACTTTCTGATGATGTCAAAAAGGGGGAGAGTGTACCTAAAGACAAATGCAAAGACACTCAAGCTCTGAGACGGAGGGATGATTCTGCTGATGGTGGAAGCAAAGAAGAAAGAAGGATTCCTGCTCAAAGGCAAATAAGGTCAAGAGTAAACTCTGATATGCAATCAAACTCTGACAAGATAAACTCTGGTGGACAATCTTCTTCAAAACTCAAGAGTTTAGCTGTTTCAGCTAATCCATCTACTGATGAAGAGATTGCTGCTAGGATATTTATGAAAGAGCATGGAAAGAATGTCACTATTGAAGATATCCAGGCTGAAGAACAGATGCTTGCTGAGGAACACAAGAAAAATGTTGAAGCTGGAATCTATAAGAAAAGTGAAATCAAGGCTCCTAGAAAGAAAGAAGTTGGTATTTCTATCAAAGAGAATACACAACAGAGTATACAATATACAAGGAGGCCTGTGATTGCAAACTCTGATAAAGGCAAAGGTATACTGGTAGAAGAAGGACAGTTACCTAAGAAAGATTATTCAACCTCTGACGTTGCTCAAGTTGAAACAAGATTAGAGAAATCAACCTCTGACGCTGCTCAAGTTGATGTTACTGTGAAGGATATGCCAACCTCTGACAAGGCTCAAGTTGTGCAAACTCAGCTAGCACCGCAACTTCAAAGTATTTTCACAAGACCAACCCTATCACAAACTCTGAATCCTAGTTCAGTCAACATACTGCAAAGTAGGACTACTATGGGTAAAGAAGGAAAAGACAAATCTGGTCTAGGGTCACACAGAGAGAGAAGGATAAATACAAGTCCAATGGATCAATCATCACTGGCAGTATCTGGTATCTTTACTCAAGAAAATCTTGATATGCTAGACTCTGTTCAGATGATATTTCATAAAGTATTGAAGAAAGAGTTTTTGTTGTACTTTATGAATGATGGAAGAGTTTATAAGGTTGCAGAGTCTGATATAAATCTCAAATCTTATAAAGAATTGGAGTATGTTCTGTATTTGTTAAAAGTCAAGAATAGAAATACTCACAATGCTGCTTCAGTTATCAGAGAAAGGATGCTAAGATCAAAGATGATGCTTGGAGGAGGAGTATCAAGTGCATATATTCCTAAGTACAGAGATGCTTATGGAAAGGTTGTTGAGATGAAAAGAAACAGTGCTAAGTTCAGAATAGCACTGGGTACAAAAGCTCTGGAATTTAATTTAGAATCTGATAAAGCTTATTACATTCGGCTAGGGAATGAGATGAGGAAGAATTCCATCTATTCTCTGAGAGCTGCAATTTATCAGACTGGAGAATCTGATCCAGAGTTGAGAGAATTGAAGAAAGTTATGGTTGAAGAGCTAGAAAGAGCTGAGAAGAAACTACTATCAGATTATCTAAGGACTGTACCTGATATTCAAGAAATCAAATAAAATCTGACTGTAAGTTTTTAATATTTTCTATTCTAAGTCAAATTTAAACTCTGTTTTAAATTAAACTCTGTTATATGTTAAACACTGCATTTGTTAAATGTTTTTGACATCATCAATTATCTGTTTAACTTGTACATTTTATTATGAACAAGTTGAGGGAGATTGTTAGATATAATTGCTGACGTTTGTTTATCAGTGTTTAAGCAACAGGTACATATCAGAGTTTATCTAGAAGCTAGTCAGAGTTTACTTAAAGTCTGACTAGGTGAAGAGTTTATCAGAAGCCGGTCAGAGTTTATTTAAAGTCTGACAGGGTGAAGAAGTTGAATTAGCTGTCGGTGCTGAATCAAGTATTCTAGAAGCAATATATTCTGAAGATGGAAAGAAGCAGAATATATTGATACAGCTAAGGAAACGGAATAGAAGATAAGAAGCAATCCTTAATTGATATAATTTGTATAGCTAATTTATAGGAATATCAATTAGATAAGGATTGTGTAGCTGTGTACTATATAAACACATATAGGTTATCCCTAGAAGGGATACGAACATCGAATTATTATTCTTGTAACCTAGAAGCTCTTTGTGATTCGTTAACATCATAAAGAGAGAAGCTGTTAATATAATTACAGTTTTATTGAATCAAAAACAGTGTTCTTGATTATTGTTATTCTCATACATACTTGATTATATTGTGTATTCGGCCTAACATTCATGTTAGAACTGAAAGGTTGAACAGCCTTCACTTCTAGTTTCTGTGGGACTTCAGCAGTCAATGCAGTAGAGGTACCAACAATCTTCCCAGTTCCATACAGCTCCCTTTGTTGAATCTGCTCCAGCTCTTAGGTCTTCAGAACACTATACAATCTCTCCAAAGCAATCTCATTCATATCTCTTGCTTCTCTAATGGCAGATATTTTGTGCTCCAAATGAGGTGGAAGTGTAAGAAGGAACTTCTTGTTAATCTCCTTGTTGGTGTAGTGCTTCCCATTGAGATTCAGATCATTGATTAATTTGTTGTATCTCTCAAAAACCTGAGAGATACCTTCACCAGGGTTTGATCTGAAATGCTCATATTGTGAAGTGAGAATTTCCAGCATATTCTCCCTAACTTCCTCTGTCCTCTCATTGATTATCTCTATGGTTCCCCAAATGTGTTTGACAGTATCACAATTTAGGACATGATTATGCATGATAGGATCAAGACTCTCAATAAGGATCAACTGAAGACAGGAATCCAAGGTAACATCCTCTTTCTCATCAGGAGTGTACTCCTTGGGATCTTTAGGGTACATTCTAGCAGCCCTAGTAACAACGTTATCCTCTTTTAATTCTTCCTCAATAATCATAGGAAGTTTTGGTCCATTCTTCAGCACATCAATGTATTTAGGATTAGCCACTCTAAGAAATAGTAGCATCTTCTTCTTCCACATTGAATAATGCTCTTTGCTGAACATTGGGATTTTCACTGTACCCACTTTCTGTGTAGTAGACATCTTTTGAGACTTTTAGAATAATAAAAATTTCAGAGTTGAAAAAATCTCAAAACAATTGGATCTTTGATTTGTATATCAATCAAAAGGCTCTGATGCCAATTGTTAGGTCCTGATAAGTTTGTAGAAGGGGGGTTGAATACAAACTATATCGTTTTATCGAATTTGTCCTTTTAGACTAAAACTGTTTAGGAACAAATTAATGCGGAATTAAATGAAACAAGATTCAAGTTAAATAAAACTTTATTAAACTTGAAGGGTGTTACAAATGGTACTGAATACAAGATTGAATCTCAAATAAATTAAAACAAATCTAGAATAAATTCGACATGAATTTATCTATTTTTGTAATAAAATGATATAACAATATTTGATAATTTGAGATTCGTTCTAGGGATAAAAATCCGCTAGATAGTCAAAGCAATACAAGTAATCAACTTCTAGTGGTTTGGATTTAACAATACAAACTAGAATTAATTGCTTGAGAAGAAATGAGATCAAATGCTTTCTTCGTTTGTTCTTGAGAGAAATGTCTGATGCTTTTTATAATTCAAGTCTCTTGATATTACAATCCTTATCTTCTGTCTATTTTTTGTCTCGGGTAAATACAATCCAGAAGCCTTGTATGACCTGCCAAATTGCTCGGTAGAACCTTGTTTTAAAAACTCGGTAGAACCTTGTTTTTAAAAACTCGGTAGAACCTTGCTCACCAGCCTTGTATGACCTGACAGAAGTCCTTGTATGACCTGACAGAAGTCCTTGTATGACCTGTTCATATAGAACCAGTATGACCTGAAAAGAAACTTGTATGACCTTATTAAATAGGTCATACCGTGTTTTTGATTTTTAATACCTCAGGTCATACCGTGTTTTTGATTTTTAATACCCCAGGTCATACTAAGTTTTAAGACAGGTCATACTAGTACTTAAGTTACTTTCTTTTAATTAATTTTAGTTGAATTAAATTCTAAATTAAATTAATTCTTTTCTGGAATTAATTTAATAAATAATTCAAGCAACTAAATTAATTAATTTAATAAATTAATTAATTCTTAAAGAATTAATTTATTAATTAAATTGATTAATAATTTAATTAATTAGAAGAAGATAACTTAGAATCATTGTATCTCTCTCTCTTCTGAAGACCACTGAAAATAGATGATTTAATTCCACTGATTGATGTCGTCATTCGATGCACTGTCTGGTTTCATGAATAACTGACTTCAATGATAATTCTTCATCTTTAAAACATTTAAAGTTGTGGCTTCTTTTCTTTAGCTTTGACTAAACTCTGTATCCTGTACTTCTTCTGTCACAAACTGGAAATCTCTGTCACTGTAGTAAATCCACTTCCTTGAATACTTCACTGAGGCTTGAACAATAAATTGAACTTCTTTCAATGTAGAATAACTTCAAGTCTGTAGATGACTCTAATACTCCATTTTCTTGACAGATAAAACTCTCTGAGATTCCTGTGACCTTTAATCTAATATTTACTTATTACATTCTGGTTTAAGTTGAGTAGAATCCTCGAATTACAAATAGGCTATAGCATATGCCTTTCAGGCATGCCTCCAATTTGAAAGTTTATTATGTTTAAGGTGTTTCCTAAGTGGACTCACTACTAGGACAAATTGAAATAAGGTTCGATGAAATCATGAGCTTCCTAGAAAGCAAATGAAGGGTTGAAACCCCAGAAACCTAAGAAATTCAGTCCAAACCCCATCATTCGATATGCTCAATGAAAGGCTTGAAGCCAAAACAAGATGGTATAAGATATAAGAGGCTTATGCAAATGACAAGTTAGCCTCGAATAAGGCAAAATCGTCGTAAATGTGTAGGTCGCTCCACACTTTACACCAAGACGATACTCGTGAAACACTAGTGTATATTAAAATCCCCAAAAAAGGGTAGTAAGTCCCAGTTAAGGGATAAAAAGCTTCAAGTCTTCAAGAAAAAGTGCCCAGAAATCTTCAAATCTTCAAAGAAATTCCAGAAATCTTCAAAGAATTCTTCAAAACTTCAAGTAAGAAACCCAAGCAGAGCTACTCAGAAAGAATTTTAGAGAAAATTTAGCAGAATATCTCTGAGAAATGGAAAGTGGGGAGTGAGTTGAAACAAGTGAGATTTCCTCCTTTTATAAACTCAAAAGCCGGCCAATGGGCCGGTGGAAAGAAGGGCAACCGGCATTAACCGGTACGGCCCATGGAAAGGCTAAAGGCCCAATTAATAAATTAGGGCAACTAAGATCCTGGATCCAACCTAAGCCCACTACGATAATGAACATATTTTCGACCAAGAATCCTGGTCGAAAGTATTCGACCAGGGCCTGAAATGATACACATCTTCGACTAGAATCTTGATCGAAAACATTCGACCAAGTCCTAAACATACCAAAAAAAGGCTAAAGGCCCAATAAAAAAGGCTAAAGGCCCAATAAAGGCTAAAAGCCCAATAAAAAAGGTTAAAGGCCCAATAAAGGCTAAAAGCCCAATAATAAAGGCTAAAGTCGCAATAAAGGCTAAAAGCCCAATAATAAAGGCTAAAGGCCCAATAATAAAGGCTAAAGGCCCAATAAAGGCTAAAAGCCCAATAATAAAGGCTAAAGGCCCAATAAAGGCTAAAGCCCAAAAATAAAGGCTAAAGCCAAACAATAAAGGCTAAAGCCCAACAATAAAGGCTAAAGCCCAACAATAAAGGCTAAAGGCCCAATAATAAAGACTAGAAGCCCAATAAAGGCTAAAGCCCAACAATAAAGGCTAAGGCCAAACAATAAAGGCTAAAACCCAACAATAAAGGCTAAAAGCCCAATAATAAAGGCTAAAAGCCCAATAATAAAGGCTAAAAGCCCAATAATAAAGGCTAAATGCCCAATAAAGGCTAAAGCCCAACAATAAAGGCTAAAGCCCAACAATAAAGGCTAAATGCCCAATAATAAAGGCTAAAGGCCCAATAAAGGCTAAAGGCCAACAATAAAGGCTAAAGCCAAACAATAAAGGCTAAAGCCCAATAATAAAGGCTAAATGCCCAATAAAGGCTAAAGCCCAACAATAAAGGCTAAAGCCAAACAATAAAGGCTAAAGCCCAAAAATAAAGGCTACAGGCCCAATAATAATGGCTAAAGGCCCAATAATAAAGGCTAAAGACCCAATAAAGGCTAAAGGCCCAACAATAAAGACTAAAGGCCCAATAATAAAGGCTAAAGGTCCAATAAAGGCTAAAGGTCCAAATTGAGCCCAATATATGTGGGCCTTAAAAGTCTAAAACGAACCAAGTATTCGACCAGAATCATGGTCGAATGAGTTCGAACAAAGCCCGAAGTGAACCAAGTATTCGACCAGAATCCTGGTCGAATGAGTTCGAACAGGGCCCAAAATGGAGCATGTCTTCGACTAAAATTTTGGTCGAAAGTATTCGACCAGGGCCTGAAATGATACCTATCTTCAAAATTAGAATCTTGATCGAAATCATTCGACTAAGTCCTAAAAATGACATCAAACTTCAACTAGAAACCTGGTCGAAAGTGTTCGACCAGGGCATGAAAATACACATAAGTTCGATCAAGAACCTGGTCGAAATCGTTCGACCAGGAGGTGAAATGACTATAGGCTTCGACCAGAAACCTGGTCGAAACCATTCGACCAGGAGGCAAAATGGAAGCCAAAATTCGACCAGAAACCTGGTCGAAACCATTCGACCAGGAGGTGAAATGACAATATTCTTCGACCAGAAACCTAGTCGAAATTATTCGACCAGGAGGTAAAATGGAAGCAAATTTCGACCAGAATCCTGGTCGAAGGAGTTCGACCAGGAGCTAAAATCGAGGTCGAATTCGACCAGGATCCTGGTCGAAACTGAACTGAAAAATCAAAAATTGATTTATCTTCTATATAATTGATGAAAAATCCCGATTCCTGTTTTGGGAAATTATAAAATTGGTTTAGAACTATATGTTCGTCAAACCAAGCCACGATACGGAAGAAAATTTCGTAAACTCCTGAATGAAATAACTTCTACGATAATCCAAGAGAGATTCTCCTAGAAGTTGGGGGGCAAATGATATGGATAGAAAAGTAATTATAGGAATATAATTGACAAGTCAATGGAAAGGCCGATATTTAAGGCCCGACACCCTAATTATTCATTAATTTCGTAATTAATGAATAGGAAAAATATACAGCTCGTGAAAAGAGTCCAAATTATGGCAAATTAGTCAAAGAAGGATCCAGAATCCCAATTAAAGGCAATTAATGAGTCATAGCCTTTATCGACAAGGAAAAGACTTATTCAGCAAGCAATACAATGTTTATCCAATATCGAAAAGGAGACTTATTCGCTAAGACTCCCAAACATACCATAAATACTAGGCTCCAGACGCCTATATAAGGTCCCTGATCCTACAATCAGAACTACGTCTTTGGCTTGATTCTCAGTAATAATTGAGATACGTAGGCATCTTGTGAGGACCAATTTATTCCGGAAACACGAGTGCATCCATTAAAGCTCGAAGCTCATTAAACCTTAGCATTAAATACACAAATACGTTTTTTAATCCACAACAATTTGTTATCAATAAAATCTCTTTTTTCCAAAAATATCAAGTGCAACCCATAATTATATATTTTAAAATCTATTTTAATACTTTTAATTATTTAAAAAAACTTACTTATTTGAACAAGTCAACGTATTTTTTTAACAAATGCAATTAATATTATTAAAACACATCTAAAAATATTAAAGTTTTGATTTTCGTTTTTCGGTCGGTTTTCTGTCTTTTATTCTATTTAATAAATAAAAAAAATACAAAAATAGTAACTAGATGATTGCCTTTTATAATTAAAATATTTTTTTTCTAACAAAATCTACTATTTTTTCCAAAAATATCATGTCAATTATCTTTAAATTAAAACATATTACCTTTTATATTTGTTATCACTAAAATCTCTGTTTTCCAAAAATATGAGGTGCAATCCTTACTTAATTATTTTAAAACATATTTTAATACTCTATTTAATAAATAATAAAATAATATAAAAATAGTAACTATCTGATTGCCTTTTATAATTAAAAAAAATTCTAACAAAATCTACTGATTTTCCAAAAATATCACGACAATTACCTTTAAATTAAAATATATTATCTTTTATATTTATTATCACTAAAATATTTATTTTCCAAAAATATGAGGTGCATCCTTACTTATTTATTTTAAAACCTATTTTAATAATCTATTTAATAAATAATAAAATAATATAAAATAGTAACTAGCTGATTTCCTTTTATAGTTAAAACATTTTTTCTAACAAAATCTACTTCTTTTCCAAAAATATCACGGGCAATTACCTTTAAATTAAAATATATTACCTTTTATATTTGTTATTACTAAAATCTCTTTTTTCCAAAAATATGAAGTGCAACCCTTACTTATATATTTTAAAACCTATTTTAATATTTTTAATTATTTAAAAAAACTTACCTATTTTAACAAGTGAACGTATTTTTTTAACAAATCCAATTAATATAATTAAAACACATCTAAAAATATTACGGGCAGTTACTTTTTTTTTAATTAAAACATGTTAGTTTTTCTATTTGTCCTTAGTAAAAAAACTTACTTATTTTAATATGTCAACGTATTTTTTAATAAATACAATTAATATATTTAAAACACTTCTAAAAATATCACGGGCAATTAATTTTTTTAATTAAAACATGTTAGATTTTCTATCTGTCCTTATTATTAATATTATTTTATTATAAAATAATATTAATAATACCTTATTTATCTTCCTCAGCCCCATCTATATTTTTTTTTATTTTTTTATTTTCCAATTAATATTTAAGTTTCTCATTTTATAATATATCATATTAATTTTACTTTTATTTTAATATTTTTCGTTCACATTAAATATTTTAGTTTATTAATTTTTAAGACCCATGTCTTGCACGGGTTATAGGCTAGTATTATATAATACACGAAACATTAAAAGTTTGGTAGGTTGGTATGGTACGTTGTGATTTTACTTAATTGTCCCTAATTAACTGTACTTCGTGTTTTTACTTAATTAACCTTATTTATTTATAGAAATATATTATTAAATAATAATATTACATATTTATAATCAATTATCATTTTCACCTAAAATACATTATTTTTTCTATTTTTTTCTCACAAATTCCCCTACTTTTTCAAATATATCACGGGCAATTACATTTTTTAACTAAAACATGTTAATTTTTCTATTTTTCTTTACTAAAACCCTTCCTTTTTCAAAAATATCACGGACAAACCTTTAGTTATTTATTTTTAAACCTATTTTAATATTATAATTATTTTTTAAAAGTTTACCTATTTTAACATGTCTACTTATTTTTCTTAACAAATTTAATTACTAAAAATATTAAAATATAAATAATCAATTACCTATTTATAATCAATTACCTTTTCAGCTAAAACACATTATATATTTTTTCTAACAAAGTCCCCCCTTTTCTAAATATATCACGGGAAATTGTCTTTTACATTTTACTTTTTCTATTATTCTCACTAAAATCCATTCATTTTCCAAAAATATCACAGGAAACCCTTTACTTATTTATTTTAAAACGTATTTAAATACTTTTAATTATTAAATTTTAAAACCATATTTTTCAAAAATATCACAGCCATTTACTTTTTTAAACTAAATATACGTTACATTTTTAATTTTTCTTACTAAAACCCCTCATTTTCCAAAAATATAACGGGCAAACCCATACTTATTTATTTTAAAATCTATTTTAATGTTTTTAATTAATTAAAAGTGTTTAACTATTTTAATATGCCTACTTATTTTTTGCACAATTATAATTAATAAAATATTAAAAAAACAATTATAAAATAATAATTAATAATCCGTGCATCGCACGGATTTTAAGCTAATATATATATTTATATATTTATATATTGTCATGAAAATACTAGTTATATTAAATTATATCAGTTGAAAATACTAGTTATATTAAATTATATCAGTTGTTGGTAATTTCTTGTTAAGGTGATGTGGAAATTTCATACAATATATGTATCAATTTATTTAACTATAAGTCATCTAAACCATTTGTGTTGATTTATTAAATTAGACTCATTCTCACTAATCATTATACCGGAATTTTGATCTCAAGAAAGAGTAAATGACTAAGTAATTTAAAGGGACTCCTTAAAATTAAACAAACAAATTGTTTAGAATTTATTTTGACTTAAGGAAGGAGTCTTTTACATTTGTTTATTTTACTTGCGAGCAAAGAATAGGACTTGTAGCCAATAACATCTGAAAGCCTACATGTTTTGTAATTTCGTATTTTACCATTTCAATGGTCAATATTCAACTCCATTCTCGTCCTACTCCCCTTTCATACGTTTCTCATTTTCCTATTATATTAGTAGTACGGCAGCCGCGTATGAAATCAAGTTACACGGACTTCATTTATATATAAACGTACCCCAAATAACATTATCGTACCAAGTAACTCTCTTTCTTCTCAACTCTCTCATTTACTAATTTCTTTCAAATTTATAATTACAAACCCTAAAAGAGCACTTAAATTCTAGTCTTGCACTTGATTCTAAACATGATTTCTTCATGGAGGAAGATTAGAAGATCGAGCAACAAGAAAGCTGATGTTTCCAACATAGAGGTTTCCATCCCGAATCACTATCGTTGCCCGATTTCACTAGAGTTGATGAAAGATCCTGTAACTCTATCTACCGGAATAACTTATGATCGTGCTAGCATCGAGACGTGGATTGAAGCCGGTAACCGAACGTGTCCCATCACAAACCAAGTATTGAAAACCCTTGAGCCCATTCCAAACCATACCCTTAGAAAAATGATTCAAGATTGGTGTGTTGACAATAGTTCGTATGGCATTGAGAGGATTCCTACTCCTAGAATCCCACTCAGCTCACACGAGATCTCCGAGATTCTATCCAGACTTGTGGCAGCTCAGCAAAGAGAAGACGCTCGCGGGTGCCAAGAAATAATAGCTAAGATTGTTGCCTTGGCTAAAGAGAGTGAACGAAACAAACGTTCCATTTTGGAAAAGGAGACTATTGGAATTTTGGCTTCATCATTTGAAGCATTCTCAAAGACTTCCTTCGATAATAATGTTGGTGTTTTAGAGAAAATTTTATCGGCTTTAACAATATTGATATCGTCATTGGACGGAGAGGCAAAATATTATCTTGGATCAAATTCATCTTTACGTTGCATGGTGTGGCTTTTGAACAGCGGAGATTTATCTACGAGAAGAAATGCAGTTCTTGTACTAAAACATGTACTTTCGTCCGATCAAAGAAAAATGGACGAGTTTTCCGATATTAAAGAGTCTTTGGAAGGATTAGTGAAGCTAATCAAAGAGCCAATTTGCCCAACAACCACAAAAGCCTCGTTAGTGATTATTTACAACACGATTTTATCAAACAAGGTAAATGAGAAGGTTGTAACAAAGTTTATTGACATGGGGTTGGTGGAAAGGCTGCTAGAAATGCTTGTAGATTCAGAGAGAAGCATTTCCGAAAAGGCGCTAGGTGTTTTAGATGGAATTTGTATGTACAACCAAGGGAGAGAAAAGGCATATGCTAATGCCCTCACAATGCCTGTTCTAGTGAAGAAGATACTGCGAGTTTCGGAATTGGCTACTGAGTTTTCGGTGTCAATTCTTTGGAATCTAAGCAAAAATGAGAAGACCGGGGAAGAGAACAATGGAAGTGGTAGCATTGTTCTTACCGAAGCTCTTCAAGTGGGAGCTTTTCAGAAACTGTTGTTGCTGTTGCAGTTTGGTTGTAGTGAAAGAACAAAGGAGAAGGCCTCAGATTTGTTGAAGATGTTGAATGTGCATAGAGATACGGTGGAATGTATAGATACTAAGGATTTTAAAAATCTCAAACGGAGCTTGAATTAATGCAGGGAACCATTCATTTATTAGATAAGATAAATTTTCACTGAGCTATTGATTTGTAGATTGAATATACTGCTTTAATTACAAAGCAGACTACATATACAACTGCTTGTAATAATTTGTTACATTGTGCACCAAATTTATGGCATGTAATTTACACTTATGAACTAATAAAACGCATATGGTGTTTTGATGATGTGATTAGTTGCCGCCAAAGTTCTTTTTTTCGTAGATAATTAATTCATTAATATACGGCAGTTAGTATTTACAAAAAACAAATAATATTCAATAAACATATCAATCTATTGTATAGATCATTGTGGTACATCTCCCTCTCATATGGGTGAAATTTGCTACCATTTTAAAGAGACAGTTTAACAATCTATTGTAGTCGTACAAAATTTATATATCCAATTAGTTAATGTACTTGAAACAGTGATCATAATTGCGATCACATACAATCCAAATCAACGAACCAATATTATAAACTTGCAGATTTACGATCCTGAATACTAAATCAAACTAAACTATCACAAGAAGAAAAAACGAGCCCAAAATATGTGAAGTAAAAATCCGCTATGAGGTACTAAAACTTTCAAAAAAGAAAGATATTTATTGAAATTAAAAGTAAAAACAAGAAAAAAAGGCTAAAGATGGAGCTTATCATCAACCAAAATGCCGGTGACAGCCCCAAAACTAAAACAAAGGTTAGGTTTTCTGCAAACTCTGTCTTTTATTATATTGAAGAAATTTAATCATTTGTATCATATATTTTACTTACCATGTTCTTGCAATATTTGTATATTAAGAACGTGGAGATTTTTTTTTTAAAAAAATAATTAAGTTTATATGCCTTACAAATGAGTATATGTTTAACAAACAAATCTCGGGATTTACGAGAATTAATTCCAAGATTAAAAATAACAAAAAAAATAAATTGTTAATCACTTGAATTATCTTTATCACGTTCAGAAAAGTCGGAGAATTAATTGAATTCAAATCAAATACTATATTCTCTAAATATAAACGCATGGATGCACGTATGCATGTACCCTGACTCGGACCATCCAACTATACAAATATGAACGGTGAACACTGAACCGTACGTATATGTGTTTTATAGTAAGACAAGTCTAAAGTCTTTACTCGATCAGAAGCATAAAAAGACAAAGTTGTTTTATTAAATTTAAGGTGATACTCCCTCCGTCCCATTCATTTCTATACACTTTTCATTTTGGGACGTCCCATTCATTTCTATACATTTCAAAAATAGTAACTTTTAATAATATAAAACACTATTACACTCACTACTTTTTCCACTATCTCTATTCTATAACAATATAAATCACTATTACACCAACTACTTCCTCCACTATCTCAAATCTATTATTAAATATTGATAGGTCCCACCACTTTACTCACCTTTCATCTAATTTTACTCATTTTTTATATATTTTTTCTTAATATACGTGTCCAATCTCAATATATAGAATTCACTGGAACGGAGGGAGTACAAAATAAATGTTGAACTATTTATGTGTGTACGCTTTATGGAAAATTTCTACAAAATGCAAAATTAATAAATAAAGAGAAAGATCGGGAAATGATAATTGAAGTTGGACGGATTGAGTCAGCATGGGCTGGCTAGTATAACCTTTTGACTCAAGTTTTAGCTTGCTACCTCCAATGTGATTCAACAGAGCTGCTCTTTGTAATGGGGCCCACAGCGACTATGTCAGTTTTTCAGTTAAATGCCAACTCAGACATTACCTTTTGAATTACCAGATTGCTTTCCTTCTCGGGTTGTTGGGTTCGTTTTGTATGCTCTCATGTCGCGCACATAACATAAATTTAGCTATTATCACGAGTCTAACGAGCAATGTTAGAAATTATAAAAGATCTTTTCGAAAAGGGAAAAAGAATTTATTTTGAAAGATTTTAAATTAATTTTATCTAATTAAAATCGACCGTACCATCCACATTTATTAACTAATGATGAACCGTCTTCATTCGTCACGTTGGTATTTCAAAACTAACTTCAGATTTTTATTTAAAAAATGATAGACATCTCAAATGGGGTACAAAAATTTATCAAATGATACATGTTATACTCTGATTAGCTACGTAATAATGAATCTGTATGTATTCACACCGACATCACTAATAAAATCATCATGTATTATCATATTAACATTGTCACATCATTTTATAACGATAATTAATATTCAATTTGATAACTCTAACATAACTCTTTATATAACTATTTTATTTATTTTTTCCATTCAACTTGGACATATTAAAATAAGATTCACGTAGTGTCAACATTGGACTGCCATTTTTGAACCATGAAATCAAAAACATTTTACTTGTGTTCCGTTGGTATGTAGCAAGAAATTGAACATGTCAAGTTGTACGATGTAGTAACTACTAACGTTTTACATACTATATAAGTAGGGAAAAATGATAAAGAATCATAAAAAAGTTTCAACTGTTCTCTTGTAATTGGTTATATATATAATAAATGAAATAGATCCCTTACATACATAATATTTTCATCAATTAAACTTTTTTATTTTATCATATCAATACTGTCACGTTATTCTAATAATTTTTATGAGAATATTTTATAATTTCCTAGCATTACTCGTCAATATAGTACCACGTGCCCTTTGATTTGTGTATGAAATGCGATTGAAACAAACAAATCTAAAACAGGTAATCTCAGTTCTATACGTAAGAGCAAGTCCAACAATGTTATAGTATGTTACTTATAAATATAATAAAATAAAGAATCTTAGTGATTTATGACAAGTTTTTGAATGTCAATTCCAACAATAATCCCTATACTCATTCCTTATTATTATTATAATAATAAATTTGAAAAGAGATTGGACAACAAGTAGAAAAAGAGAGAGAAAAGAAGTTAAGAAAAGGAGGGAAATAATTTTTTTATTGATAGAAGTGAAATAGGTAATGGCTAGTGGTTACCTAAAGATAAGTAATGAGAGTAATGTCCTAGTGTTTTAAGTAACCACTAGGACACTGTTGGAGCACTTTTTTGTGCCATATTACCTAAATTTTGACTTAAGACATGAAATAGGTAAGCTGTTGGACTTGCTCTAAGGAATAATTTGAATAGTCACTACGTCCCTTTCATTTTTTTAATTTTTTTTTTTTTGAAATGTCATTCTTAATTATTTACATTTTAATTTTTTTTTAAAATTATAAAATTTTATAATATAAAAATTAACTACATCCACTACTTTTCCCCGGTATCTCCACTTTATACATTAAATATTGATTGATTCCACCGTTTTACTCATTTTTCTTAATTTTTTTCACTAAATTACACTTTTCTTAAATTTCGTACTCAACTTCAATGTAAATAATTGAGGAATAATATAGTATTAAATTAAGGGTCGCGCTCCATTGAGAACCCTCCCTATTGTGAGATATGAGATCAAATCCTAGCCATTCATTTAAATACACTATATTAATCTCTCACCACTCATTTATTTTTTTTAATATTTTATTATTCAACCACCTCCACCCACTCACCATCTTCTGCCACCGGCGACCACCATCTCCGGCGACCAGTAGTAATCACCAACGTCGTAACTAAAATCACCACAATTCTGAATAAAATCATCACCGTCAAACAAAAATCACCATCATCTCCGGTCATCGCCGACCACCACCTCCGATCACCACCTCCCGTCATCACCTCCAGTTACCAAAATTACAGAAATCACCATCAAATTTACATGAAAATCACCAAAATCAAGTATAAATCATAACAAACACCACACCAAAATCATATATAAATCACAACCCTTACCGCCGTTACCCCCACCACCACGACGAACGCCGTTACCCCCACCACCACGACGAACCCCAAATCAGGAAAAAAAACACAAATCAGCAAAAAATCATGAAAATCACCAGTTTTTTGGAAAAAAACACCACCTACGGGATTTTTAATCCAAATACAGAAACTTGTTTTTACAGATCTATTACTTGCTGGAGTTTGGTCGCCGGAGTTTGGTGATGATGACGGCGGGAAGGTGGTGGTGGTTTTAGGTGGACTGGTGAGGAAGGAGCCGGTGGCGGAGGGTGATGGCGGTGGGCGGAAGATGGTGGCGATGGTGGAGGCAGGTGGTGGCGGAAGGTGATGGTGGCGGAGGGTGGTGGTGGTGGAGGCAGGTGGTGTGGGGGGTGGTGGGGGGGTGGTGGGTGGAGAGAGAATGGAATTAGATAAAAGATTAAAAACATAAAAATTAAAATATCATTTGTGTGGTTAAGATCTAGTTTAGATATAAAATTGTGTGGTTGAGATTAGATCTCAATTCTCACAATAATTGGGGTTCTCATATGAGCACAAGCCATTAAATTAATTCCTTGTACAATAATGTCGTAGTTCAACTGCACGTCGGCACTCGTCTCTAATGGAAATAACTCTAATTTTGGCAAGAGATGACCACTCAAGTATCAGGAAAGTGTCGAGTAAATATGCGTGTGGTTAACCTATGTTATTGTTTTGTGGTTACTTTCTTGCAGGAATTATGAATTTGTCAAGATTAATAAAACAAACAAATTGAAAATAGTATCGTAAGCTACGCGTTTGAGTGATATGGATAAGGAAAATGTTAGGTATTTCAATTTTTTTTTTCAAAAATGTTCTCAAATTCAATGAATACTTGTTAACTTTCTAATAATAATAATAATAATATAAGGATTCCACGTGTATAAATATAAGTCCACAAATCAAAAACATTTACTTATCGTGCAACCTAATTTGGTAGAAGTTTTGGAAATATATTTGGGGTATCTAACATTATCCGATGGATAATGGGACCTTAAATTGTTTGTTATGCCGTATACACATGATTAATGTAATATCGAAAGACGTGAGATAATGTAATGAGTTAATTAAATTGAAGTGAAATCAGTATGTATTAGAGTCAAAATGTTACATTCATTTAGGAGGTTCTCTCATTTAGCTATTTTTCCAACCTATTCTAATGAGGGGTTGAGGGTATTTATAGGGGAAGGTTACAAATGTGTTTCTTTACAAGTGGACTTGTTTCTAATTGGGCCTATGTACAAACTATTATTTAAGCCTTCTTCTCATGTGCTTTGGCCCAACATTTGTCCCCCCTTTGTTGGAAGTTACATCTTTTAGATTAGCTGGGACCCTGAAATATAAGTCCAAATAAGCACAATGATGTGAGTAAATAAAATAAATTTAGCAGAAAAGTTTAAAGGTCGAATTTTGAACGGATCAAAATAAAAAAATAAAAGAAAAATGTGATTATAGGCTGTTCCATTATATTTATCCTGTCATCTTTTTTATTATTATTATTTTTGTACGGAAATCGGGGCCTGACTTGCGGCGTTTCGACTTCCCTTGCATCTGGTGGCGTTTCTTTTTTCCTTCCCCGCGATTGACTGTAGGGTTATCTTGCTCATTCACCCTTCTTCTTTCCTCCAGGTGTGCTCTCTTTCTTTTGTATTTTCAATAACTTTACATTTCATAAATTGTCTTTCTTTTGTTATTTCTAGTATTTTACACCATGTATGTTCCGTCTACTTACTCTGAAACCACCGTTAGCCAGGACCTTCATAGGAACGTATCATTAGATCAAAACTTCGACCCTCCTTTTAACTTAGACCATCTGGACCTTCCTGATGTCGAGTTGGGCTCTGGTTTTAGTTTTTCCGGGGATGGGGAGGGAGAGGAGGCTCATTTTTCGCCTCCTTTGACCCCCGATACTGTGGCGGGGCGTGAGAGGGCGGTCGAGGAGGCTCTTGTTTCCGGTCAATTGGAGTTTAATGATAATGCCAACCTTAATATGTCGAGCATTTTCGCCAATCCCTCGATGCGGGTGGAAATCAATAAGAGTTGGGTCGACCTGTCCGTTGGGGGTTATCGGTGTGAGATCCCCAATTCCGATGACCGGATATGGACTATGCCCGAGTATGAGATGCACGGGATACCTTTAATCCACTTTGAGTACGGGTTGCGCCTACCTCTTCATCCCCTTTTCCTTTGTATGCTTGAAGCCATTGGGTGCGGGGTGGCTCAGATGACCCCTAATGCTATTGCCCAAATAAGCGGATTTATAGCTCGTTGTGTCGAGGTTACTAGATTACCTTCCTTGAATTTGTTTTTTTTAAATTTATAGTATCCATTATACCCGAGGTCAAGTTTATTTCTATAAACGAGCTGGGGTTCGTCTTGTTGATGTCAAGTCGTTGAACCATGGTTGGCATGGGAAATGGTTGTTTTGGTACGGGAAAGATCTTGAGTTTGTGACATCCTGTTGGGCTGTGCCCAAAGATACTGTCGACCTCTTAAATGGCTTGAGTAAGTATGATGCCGCATTTCTTAGAACTTTCCTAGGGAACTGGTCATAGTTGAGAGATGAGTCTTTCTTAGGGGGATCACAATCGTAAGATTTATCTGTTCGTTGTTATTGTTTTGTTATTTGGCGTCCCGAGATTGCTACTAACTTTTTCCTGTATGTGTCTTTGTCTCTTAGTTTCTGGACGATCTCTACGGCAGGTGTTGGACGGGGGGCTAAAAGGCGAGATGGACAAGGAATTGTCATTGCTGGCTAGCTAGGAGACCTCGTTCGCAAGTGGCGAGAAGTAACCCAGTTACGGTTCCAGGTGGGAGCGGTGCGGGGATGGGTACCGAGGAAACTGTGGCTGCTGGGTCAGTGCAAATTGTGGAAATCGACAAAGGGACCAGTCTAGAACGAAGCGGAAACACTGAGCTGGTGTCCCGTGAGCGTAAGAGGTCGCGAGTCGACGTGGGGAATGATGGTTCGGAGAAGGTCGCGGCACGAAGGGGACAGGACTTGTCTAAGTCTGTGGGTGCGAAGTCGCTAACCATTACGGGGCTGCGAGGTGGACATCGTCCTGCTGTGTTGCAACCCGAGGCGGCCGTGGAGCCCGCTCGCTTTGAGATCCAGCCCTTTGAGCGGTGGACTGCAGGCCCGCATGTTCCCCTACGGGTATACGTTGTTTAGTTTTGCATTTAGTTATATGTGTATCGTTTTTATCTATTACCCTATTGACGTGCTGTGGTGTTCTGTTAACCTTTGTCATGTGTTGGCAGATTTTTGAGGCCTTCGACCTGCCCCAGGACTTTAGCTCGTATGTAGATCGGAGCCGGACTGAGGTCGCTGATCACTGTCTTACACGTGTTGGACGGGTAAACCTCTTATTTTAACTTCAACTTTCTTTACTTTCCTTATCATAATGTCGCAGTGTCCCTATCTAACACTGTTCCTGTGTTTAATATTTTAGTTCCTAGTCGACATGAAGCACATAGTTCGTGAGTACCGGGCCGACGTGGATGGTCAGTGGCGGTCTGAATCGCTACGAGAGATGGCCACCATGAAGGAACAACGGGGTGCTGCTGAGAAGCGAGCTACGGACGCCGAGCTACGTGTGCAAGAATTGTCTGGCGAACTGGAGAGGTTGAAGGTGGAGAGTAATATAGCTACCCATACGATCGGTAAACTGTCAGGAGATTTGGAAGGGAGGAAGAAGTTGTGTGAGGAGGCGCAGAAAGAAAGGGATGAACTTAAGTCCGAGCTCGATCGTTTCCGGGATGAAAAGGAGACCCTCGCGAGGGAGGTCGATGGCCTGAAAAGCGAGGTCGAGAAGGGAGTGGAGGAGATCGCGAATGGGCTTGAGACGGGGTATGATCGTTGCTATGCTCGGGCGGTCGCCGCTGGGCTAGACATGACAGGTCATGCTTTTGATGATTTTTGTACGGATTTAGCTCAACAATCCAAGGATGTGGAGCCAGAAGAAGTACCAAACTGAAGGCGGGGGATGCCCCGTGGTTTTGTATCTCCAATTTCAACTATCGTATGTTAGCCCCTTTTTAACAATTCTCATAAACTTTGGTATGAACCCTTTTTGGGTTTTGGTTTTATGAATACTTGATTGTGCTGGCTTTTATTGTAATGTTGTTATTGGGTGATCTATTATGTGCCACCAATTTTAAGTAAAAACCAACAATGGTTTGGGCCTTCGGGGTATATGAGGAAAATAAATGAATTCCATAGAATATGCAACTTTGGCAAAGGGAGACTTCTTTTTGGTGCTTGATGGATTAAATACTGGTAATTGATAGCATGATAAAAGAAGCATTGATTTTTTAATCCCAGAATCCTGACTCGACCAGAATTTTCAACTAGCACATAACTTCATTGTAAAACATGGAGATCCTTACCTATTCTGCTAACTATTTTCCTCTACTTGGCGCTTTATAGTACTATGACGTTTTTAGTAAAGTTCGTAATGCGAAAGTGCATCCTTTGTAGTAAATGGAGAGGCCTTTTTAATTGGCTTAGATTTTGGACAGCAGCAACTTGTTTGGCCAGGTGACCCTTGAAGTTGTCAAACACGACAGCCGGGATCAAGTTGATATGGATGATACGTGAAAATGTTGAAGCATGGTTCATAACAGTTTAGAAGTACATGTCTCTAGCTGAACCTTGATTGAAAACATCTTAATGAAAGAAAGTAAATGTGCTAGTTATCCTCAACTTATGGGAAGAATTTCTTCAAGTGAATTGCATTCCATGCGTTCTTCACTGGCACACCATCGAGTTGGGCGAGCTCATAGGTGCCTGGTCGCAGAATTTTGGAGATTTTGTATGGGTCTTCCCAAGGTGCCTTGAACTTCCCGGTGACATTTGGCTGATATGAGGCCGACTCCCTCAAGACTAGGTCGTTAACCTGAAATTTTTTAGTTTTTACTTTCTTGTCGAAATACTTGGCCACCGCTTTATGATGGTGTGCTGTAGCCTAGTTGGCCTCTTCCCTGACCTCTTCCAGTAGGTCGTTGTCGAGGTGAAGTCCCTCTATTGAGGCCGCGGGATCAAAGAGATCAATTCTGGGTGACTCAAGACTCGTTTCCAGAGGGATAACGGCGTCTGTGCCATACGCCAGCCTGAATGGGGTTTCGCCCGTGGAAGTTCTTGGTGTGGTTCGATAAGACCACAATACATTGGGGAGCTCTTCTGCCCATGAGCGGGGTTGCTCTTGAAGTCGTTTTTTAAGTCCCTGGAGAATGATTCTATTAGTGACTTCCACCTGACCATTGGCTTGAGGATATGCCACCGAAGCTTTGGAGTGTTTGATGGTAAGGTCGCGCAACATGGTTTCGAACTTGTCACCGACGAACTGGGTACCGTTGTCGGTGACTACCAACCTGGGGATGCCGAAGCGAAATACAACACATTCCATGAAAAATTCAATCATTTCCTTTTCCCAAATGTGCGCTAATGGTTTAGCTTCAACCCACTTTGTGGCGTAATCAATAGCGACGACGAGATATTGAAGTTGTCCCTTAACTTTTGGGAGTGGGCCTACGATGTCGATTCCCCGCTGAAAGAAAGGGCAAGGGCAAAGAATTGGCGTCATCGTCTGAGAGGGGGCGTGGCTGACAGTCCCGTAGAGTTGACATGGGACCCAGATTTTCACGTAGGTCTCGCAGTCCTTCCTCATTGTGGGCCAATATAGTCCTTGTCTGATGATTTTGAGGGCGGTGTTCTTGCCTCCCATGTGCTCTCCACATATTCCTGTGTGTGTTTCTAGAATAGCGAGCTGGGACTCAACGGGCCCTAAACAGCGAAGTAGCGGCTCTGTCAGTGCTCGTCGATAAAGCTTAGAATCCAAGACGCAATAATTGCGAGCTTTAAACATGATCGAGCGAGCTTCTTTCTTGTCATCTGGGAGCTTGTTGTCAACTATGTAGTCTAGAAATGTGGAGCGCCAGTCCAAGGAGGTCGTGACTTCGCTTACTGTGAGTTCGTGAATAGTCGGGTTTAACAGCTCCTCGACGTATACGAGATGAGAGTTGATCGGCATGTTTGATGAGGCTAGTTTGGATAGCGCGTCGGCCCACTGATTTTCAAGTCGGTCGACGTTTGTAATTGTCCAAGACATGAAGCTTTTCAGTAAGGATTGGGTTTTTTCCAGGTAGGATGCCATTCTATCATTATGGGTTTTGAATTCACCCTTGATCTGTTTAACCACTAGCTGAGAGTCGCTGAAGATGTCGACGATTTTAGCTTCCAATTCACTTGCTAGCCTCAGACCTGCTAACAGGGCCTCGTACTCCGACTCATTGTTGGAAGCCCTAAATGAGAATTTGATTGCTTGTTGAACCTGAAATCCTTCGGGGCTAATCAAGATGACCCCTGCCCCACTGGTTTCCACGGTGGACGACCCGTCGACATAAAGAGACCAGGGGCGCGAGGAAGGAAGACTCGTCACCTTCAATGGGTTTTCCTCTTGGGAGAACTGGCATTTGACAACAAAATCTGATAGTGCTTGGGCTTTCATTGCTGTTCGTGGCTTGTACTCGATGAAGAATTGGCCTAGCTCGACCGTCCAAGCAGCAAGGCGACCAGTCATGTCGGGTTTATGTAATATCCGCTTTAAGGGTTGATTAGTCATGACCTGAATCTCGCGACCCTGGAAGTAATGTCGCAGTTTCCTACTTGCAATGACGGGAGCAAAAACCAGCTTCTCGATTTGTGGGTATCGCGTTTCAGCGTCTCGAAGTGTATGACTGACATAGTATACTGGTGACTCCGTTCCTTCCCTGAATTTTACCAAAACAGCGGCGATGTTGACATCGGTAGCGGCGAGATAAATTCGTAACGGCTCGCGGCCGACCGCATGGGTCAATATAGGAGGAGAAGTCAAAAACTTTTTGAGTTCGACCAACGCCTCTTGACACTTGTCATTCCAATCAATTTTTGACGTTTTGGCTGTCTCTTTGATTACCTGAAAGAAGGGTGCGCAACGCTTGGATGACTGGGGAATAAACTGTCTCAGAGCGGCGACGCAGCCTGTTAAGATTTGAACCTCCTTCAAGGTGGATGGGATTTTAATGTCCATAATGGCTTTGATTTGAGAGGGATCTGCCTCAATCCCTCGTTGTGTGATCAGGAAACCGAGGAACTTGCCTGTGGTGAGACCGAACGAGCATTTTACCGGATTAAGTCACATATTATGGAGACGAATTGTCTGAAAAGTTTCTCGTAAATCGTCGATGTGATCTGAGGCTTTCTGGGACTTGGTGATCATGTCATCGACGTAGACCTGCATATTGCGACCTATTTGCGAGGAAAATATGGAATCCATCATTTGTTGGAACGTTGCTCCTGCGTTAATAAGCCCGAAGGGCATGTTTTTGTATGCGAAAACGCCTCTATGCGTGATGAAAGAGGTTTTTCCCAATCTTGGTTGTCCATTTTTACCTGTTTGTAGCCCGAGAATGCGTCCATGAATGACAAGAGCTCGTAGCCTGCAGTGGCGTCGATTAATTGATCGATATTTGGTAGCGGGTAGAAGTCCTTAGGACATGCCCGATTGAGATCAGAGTAGTCGACGCACATGCGCCATTTACCGTTACTCTTTTTCACCAGTACCGCATTGGCGAGCCAAGTGGGAAACTGTACTGGTTCAATGAATCTGGCAGCAAGTAGGCGATCAAGTTCGGCATCAATTGCCTGTTTTTTGTCCTCTGAGAAAACACGTTTCTTTTGGTTTACAGGTCGGATTTTTGGATCGAGGTGGAGTGAATGGCGAGCTATGACCTCTGGGATTCCTGGCAGGTCACTAGGATCCCAAGCGAAAATATCAGAGAATTCACGGATGAGATCGACAATATTTTGTCGTAAAGGATTCTGGAGTTCTTTTCCAATTTTGACCTTTTTCTCCGGATTTCCCAGAACGACCTCTATTTCGTCCGTATCTTCCATGGGAACACAGGCTAAGTTCGTTGGAATATCAATCACGTCATTTGGGTCGATTTCCACAACCTGATTAATGGAGGAGTCGTCGCCAGATTTTTGCCGAGGGATCACGGCGGATAAGTAACACTGTCTAGCTGTGACCTGATCACCTATAACTTCTCCTACACCGAAGTCTGTGGGAAATTTCATTTTAAGGTGGGGGATCGATGTAATGGCTTTGAGGGAGGTTAGTGTCGTACGACCAAGAATGGCATTGTAGCTTGACATCGCGTTGACAACGTGGAACTTAACCATTTGCCACGTTTGACATGGAGACGCTCCAAATAAGACGGGTAACTCGATAGTGCCTACCACCTTGACTTCATTCTCTGTGAACCCGTACAGGGGAATATTGACATTTTCTAATTTACGATCCCCAAGGTTCATTCGCGAATACGCATGATGGTAGAGGATATCGACGGAGCTGCCGTTATCGATTAAGATCTTTTTCACGGTATTCGTGCCTACTTTGGCGGTGATAACCAGGGCGTCCTGATGAGCTTCGATTATTCCCGACGGATAATCATCATCTGAGAAGGAGATAACCGGTGTTGGGTTGTGTCTTGGCTTTTTGGGAGCCTCTGGGTTGATGGAAAACACCTCACAGGCGTACGACTTTTTGGAGTTATTATACGTGCCTCCCGCGGAGTGTCCCCCCGCGATGACATCAATGACTCTGTCAAGGTCATGGTTTCGCGAAGGAGGGTGACAGTTGTCATCAATGAAATGGACGAGTTGTCCTCGGCGGATCTTGCTCTCAATGAATGAGCTGAGTTGGAAACAGGAGTCTGTTGTGTGGCCGGTATCTTCATGATACTCACAATATCGGGAGCTTGGGGGTCGCCCTGGCTTCATTGGCCTTGGAGGACGGTAATCAGGTTCTGTTTTAAGGATTGCGAGTATAGTTGCCTTGTCGGCGTTAAGCTTAGTGAATTCCTTCTCACCACGGTCCCGTGGTTTCCATGACCTTTCTGCTTTGTCGTTTCTGTCGGTTCTGTCCGACAGTGGAGTTCGGTGATCATGGAGCGAGATTGGGATTCGTATCCACGCCTTGCATTATTTTGCGGAGATCGCCGTCGTGGACTACGGCTTCTATCTCGTTTTTGAGAAAATCGTCGTGAGATTGTATGCTCCACGATTTGAAATGCTGACTGGAGAGTACGAGGATTCTTCTCGAAGAATTCCTCCAACAAGAGTGCGTGTCGGTGTTTGTTAATGCCGGCTGCGAGGTAGTTGATGGCGAGCTCTTCAATTAAGTTTGGGATGTCGGCGACCTCTGCTCGAAAGCGAGCTAGGAAGTCTCGTAGAGATTCAGAATGCCGTTGGCGTATTGTCATCAAGGACGCAGTGATCTTGCCCCCCTTGTAGTTACTGGAGAAACGACTCTGAAACTTGTTATTTAGAGCATGCCAGGAATCAATGGAACACGGTGTCAAGTTATTATACCAGCGTAGTGCTGTGCCCTTCAGGCACGTGGAGAAGAACTGGCACCTAGCGACTTCAGAATGTCCAAAGAATGCCATTCGTCCATCGAAGGTGTTTAGGAACCCAATAGGGTCGCATGACCCATCGAAGTAGTCATAAGTGGAACGCATTAGCTGTTCGCTCGGTCGATCTTTGCGATTTCAATAGATCGGGACATGGGGCTCTCTGTGGAGGCAGGTTGTCCGGAGTGGTTTTTTATGTAATCCTGGCACTCGACGAGGTCATTATGCATTTTAGCGATGTCCTCGGGACGGAAAGACTCGCATGAGTCGCTTCACCATGAGGCGTCATTTGTTGACGACGTCATACGCCGTTTTGAAGTCGGTCGGGAGCATTGGGACTCACTGGATACGTCCTTATCGAGGTCGTAGTTTTCCTCGCAATCCTCACCCAGATGTCGGCGGGAATCCTTGTTACGGCGCGATATTGACGTTTGCTGCAACTCCTGCTGCAGACGTCGAATCTCCCTGTGCTTTTCTAGGCGAGCCTCCAACAAACGTTTCTGCTCTTCCAAGTATGCCAACTAGTCATCCGACCCAGCGAACTCCTCAAAACGGTGAGTTTGCAACGGTTGTTTCTTTTGTTTTCGCAACTTAAGCAGATGCAGGCGTACATCGCTTGTTAGCACTTTTTTGCCCGTGGGAGTCATGACCCTCAATCGTGTGTCAACGGGGGGTCCAGGAGATCCCTCGTTTTGGTCGTCGGTAAGGGAAAATAGCTCCCGAGGCTATAGCACGGGGGCAGTGGTGCCTCCTTCCGACGAGGTATAGTCACCACTTCGTTTGTGCCGCCAATTTTGGAGATAAACGGCTCGCTCTCCTCCATTTCAGTTGGAACTACAGATAAAAGAGCTCCTTCTAGCGCCAAATGATGAATGTAATATCGAAAGACGTGAGATAATGTAATGAGTTAATTAAATTGAAGTGAAATCAGTATGTATTAGAGTCAAAATGTTACATTCATTTAGGAGGTTCTCTCCTTTAGCTATTTTTCCAACCCTTTCTAATGAGGGGGTTTGGGGGTATTTATAGGGGAATGTTACAAATGAGCTTATTTACAAGTGGGTTTGTTTCTAATTGGGCTTCTTTACAAGTGGACTTGTTTCTAATTGGGCCTATGTACAAACTATTATTTAAGCCTTCTTCTCATGGGTTTTGACCCACCAACATAATTTGATCAACGAATCATAATTATTTATAATTTTATCCGGTGTCTAAATAATTTTGAAAAAAGGTAACAGGGTTATTGGCAAATCTGAAATTCTCCACCTTAAGTTTCTTCATTTTCGGCAGTTATTTTGAGTACAATTTTATCCTGGAGAGGCTGGTTCACTCACATTATACATAGCAGGCCTTATGTTAGCACTCTCTTTCTTCTTCTTCTTTGAATGGAATAGTTACTTTTAGCAACAATAAAAATATTAACTTATTTTTTTCATCATTTGTGAATTACCATTTTTGACTTTTTACTGTGCAGAGAAACTTACTGGAATATAATATTTTCAAATTATTTAATTAAAATAAATTTGAAATTAGTTTACATCAGGAAAGAAAAAGAAAAAATATACTACTTATTTACCTAGTACTTTTCTAAGATTTAAAATGTACAAGTCCTCACACAGTATGCAATGTGCTTTACGTTGGGCTAACTGCTAAGTGAATTCAGCTCAGGTAGTGTATAAATATATCTATATCCTTGAGCTTGAGGAGCCCAGCAACGATTGTCATTTCTCTTGTAAGTGTCTCACACTTTGGGGTACAAGTTGATAGTTGATACCACTTATGGAATCACGGTTTATGCACAAGCAAAGAAAGCTCACTTAATATATGCAAATTATCTGGTTTCCACTCCTAAGATATAGACGTGGCAATTCATTCGTGTCGTGTACTTTCGTGTTTCGTGTTTCGTGTACATGAACGCTAAACACAAAATCGATCCGTTTAGTTTCGTGTACATTTCGTGTCGTGTATCTTTCGTGTCGTGTACTTTTCGTGTCGTGTTTCGTTTAAATTTTAAATAAAAATTTAAATAAAAAAATTTTAATATTAAAATTTTCAATTAAATTTTTACAAATATGTATTAAAAATAAGTGTTTACATCATATTATAAAACTTTAAAATTATGTATAAACATGTAATAAATATTAATTTATCTAATGTAAATATTAAAATATCTAATATAAATATTAATATATAAATATATATTTATTTATTTCGTGTACTCCGTGTCGTGTCGTGTACCCATAGGGTAAACACAAAACCGACATTAAATCTCGGTCGTGTACTTTCGTGTTCGTGTACTTTCGTGTCGTATACTGAAAATGCAAACACAAACACTAAATTTTTCGTGTCGTTTCGTATCGTGTTTTCGTGTCGTGTCATAAATTGCCGGGTCTACTAAGATATAAAGATATTGACAAAAATGTTTGCCTGTAATGAAATCAGCCCAACTTTTTTATATAGTTTGTAATAGACGATAGCATGGACAAATTGTACAGGCCCAAATGTTAACTTCTTATTATTTGTTGAGTAAAGTACATTTTATTAGACGCGATAATTTGATACACAACATGAATAATTAGTGTTTTAGTGCAAAAATTTGGTACACGAACACGAAAGTACATGAACACGAAAAACCACAAATATAATTACTGTCAAGTCTGGGTTTTCAAAATAGATGCACGACACGGAACGAAAGTACACGAATTAAATAAATAAATAAATAAATTTAAAAAATATATATTAGTTATAATATTGTATATTTAGAAAATATATAAAAAATTATACATGAAAAATAAAATAAAAGTATTACTATTAATCCAGTCTTTAATATTTATATTAATGTTGAACAATTTGTTTTAATGTACTAAGCAAGATGTTGTTTTCCTGAACCTTTCCGGCTTGTTTAAGTATTATGTATTGAACTTATTGGTTGCATGTAGATGTTGGAGCCCGGAGATTCTCAAATTAGCTAGTACATTTTCTGACATTTAAGATTTATTTTTCTATTTAAAATCTGTGTACTTCCGTGTAGACACGAAAGTATCCGTTCCGGATTAGTGACACCTAAATGGTACACGGATTTAATCCGGGTTGGGTCCGGTTTACAGATTTTTGACACGAAAACACGAAAGTACACGACACGACCCATTGCCAGGTCTACATTTTATGTACTCTCACTTTGGGTGTCAGACCACTTGAGATACTGGATTTTTAAAACTATTACTTTCTATACTAGACTTCTAACTTTTTTACAAGATTTGTACTTCCGTCAAGTATGACTAATTCTGTTAACTTTTTCAAGGATATTTCAGTATTTTTGTCATCATCTTCTTACTCAAACCCATTTCCACCCTTGTTGAAACTTTTGAAAAATTAAAAGTGGAATATCTCATTCATTTTTTAACGAAATCAAGTTATTCAAGTTGCAACGTAATCATCTTTTCTTTCTCTACAAATAGATATTGATTTTCACTATCAATATTTTAATTTGACGAAAACAATTTAAAAAGACATAACTTAACAAGCTATACATGAATTGAAGTTTGTTAAATATATAAGTTCTTGAAAGTAAATTTTTAATATTTATAATTGATATCCCACTGAAGAGAATAAAAAGACGAATATACTCCTGAATTTCTTAATGGCGTCAAATGAATTTAACGAAAGTACACATATCGTAAAAATGTTAGAAGTCGAGTATAGCAAATGATAGTTTTAGAAGTTTAATATCTTAAATGATTTGACATCCAAAATAGAAGTACAAAAAATGCACTTTATTCTTATTTGTATGCGTTAGTAGTTTAGTTGAACTTCTTTAGTGCTAAAAGGAATGACTTGGAAGTTCCAAATGAACCGATTGGTAATTTCGCCCGCCCAATTTATAGATTTTGTTCCTAGTTTTGTTGAATATTCACTCGCTATCCATTTCGTTTCACGATTTTTAGTCAATTTTACTAATTTTCGTTCCTTTTACTTGTCAAAGATAGACGTTTCCACAGAAGTAATTGCGTAGTTTTTCCAATACGATATTATTGGAACGTTAGCTGCAAAATATTAGGTTACAAAGTCATCTTGTGTAATTTTATATTCAAACTAGATTACTAAGTCGCGCTTCGCAGCGGCATTATAATATATTTGTTAAGAAAAAGAATATTAGAATAAAAATTGTGAAATTAATATCTATAAAATTATTTAAATTATCAAATAAAATATATTATATAATTAAAACACATTTTTCTAAAAAATTCTACTCCTCTTCAAAAAATATCACAGGAAATTACCTTTAAATTATAGCATTCCGTGATATTTTTGGAAAAAGAGTAGATTTTGTTAAAAAAAAGTATTTTAATGATAAAAGGTAATAAGCTAGTTAGTATTTTTATATTATTTATTATTAATGGTAATATGTTTTAAATTAAAGATAATTGCCCGTGATATATTTGAAAAAATGAGTAGAATTTGTTATAAAAAAGTGTTTTAAAGATAAAAGACAATCAACTAATTACTATTTTTATATTATTTTATTAGTTATTTTCATCCTATTAATAAACATTTTTTCCTCAGGCGACATTATGGGGAGAGAGACTCCACTAATTTGCAATTTAGTAGAGAGGTGAGCAAATCTCTCTCTCAGGGATGACACATACGGTGTATCCAGATTTGTATAAATTTTACTATTTATTGTGGTAGAACAACTAATTGTATCTGCATATATAAGAGTAAATAAATGATTAAAAAACTAATATAACAATTAAATCAATAATATAAATGAAACAAATATTTGTATAATATCTAATGATATTCGTTCAATCGAGATAAGATAGATTTATATATGTGCAATTTCTAAAACTATATATTATAAAAAACATTAATAAAGATAATTACTTTTAAATTTTTTAATCTGGGTAGATGTGACAATTATTATATAGGGTTCACCATCCTCCTTGTATAAATTTGTATCAACCATCTCGGCCAACTTTTCCCACAAAGTTATGGTACTGGCATAGCTGTTTAAGAAAAAAATTAGAACAAATTAAATAAGTAAAACAAATAAATTGGAATAACCAAAGAATTAATATAAAATTACAAGAACAATAAAAAACAATTAACATTTATATTAAAATTAATATAATGCATAACTTACTAATTTGTGATAATTTTAAATTAAATAAGTAAAACAAATAAATTGGGATAACCAAAGAAGTAATATAAAATTACAAGAACAATAAAAAATAATTAACATTTATATTAAAATTAATATAATACATAACTTACTAATTTGTGACAATTTTGAGATCTCTTTTTTTCCAACTGCCTTTGACAACTTCAATGCCACCCAAGTAGGTCAAGCAGCCCACAACATCTAAATCAACATAGAAAAAATAATATTAGAACATGATAGTTTGAATTATAACTTATATAATAGTATTACTTATATATTACTCTAATATATTACTGCATCAAAAACCTGAGAGTATGTTGGTGTCATTAATACATGCATTAATCATATCCGGACATATGAACTGAAATTCATGCAGTGATATGTTGACGATGCCTTCTTCCAATCTCTTAGGCAACGTTATGCGTATGAAGAGCAATTTAGACCCATGTGATAGCGGTCTATATTTTCCTGTACTTGAAATAACTTTCAGATTTTTGATGCTATACACGGAGCTTTCCTCTAAAAGATTTTTGAACCGAGAGACCAGAATCTTCGGGATCGTAGCATGGATCAAATTTTCCTGTCATACAACGTATCTTAGAAAAGTTAATAACATCATACAATTTGACAAACTAATAAGTTATAAGTATATTGATTTATTAACCTTTTCATCGATCAAAATCATGTCAAGACTGATCAGTTCTTCAGTATTTGGATGGATTGACAGATTCCCACATTCTACACACTCGTACTCTTATCATCCAGGTATAGCTATTGTCGTTCAAAGCATCCAACATGATGTAAGCCATAGTTGTATTGATTGTAAATATGGTTGTAAAAATTTGAAGCTATGTAAAAAAGTTTCTGTGTAGATTTTTTGTTATGAATGGTCTTTAATTTATAGGTGTTTGTAAGGTGAATAACATGGAAATCCATTATGTTTAAAAGTCAAAAAGTATTATAAAAGAAAAGTTCTATAAAGTTTGAAAATAATAAAAGAAAGTTCTATCAAGTTTGAAAATAATAAAAGAAAGTTTTATCAAGTTTGAAAATAATAAAAGAAAGTTCTATCAAGATTGAAAATAATAAAAGAGAAAATTACAATTATTAACATAAGAGCCTACAAATTCAAAAATAATAAGGAAGTTGTAATTTTCTAAATCAAAGAAAGTTCTATCAAGTTTGAAAATAATAAAAGAAAGTTCTATCAAGCCTACAAATTCAAAAATAATAAGGAAGTTGTAATTTTCTAAATATAAGAAAGTTCTATCAAGTTTGAAAATAATAAAAGAAAGTTCTATCAAGCCTACAAATTCGAAAATAATAAGGAAGTTGTAATTTTCTAAATCAAAGAAAGTTCTATCAAGTCCTACAAATTCAAAAATAATAAGGAAGTTGTAATTTTCTAAATCAAAGAAAGTTAGATCAAGTCCTACAAATTCGAAAATAATAAAGAAGTTGTAATTTTCTAAATCAAAGAAAGTTCTATCAAGTTTGAAAATAATAAAAGAAAGTTCTATCAAGCCTACAAATTCGAAAATAATAAGGAAGTTGTAATTTTCTAAATTAAAGAAAGTTCTATCAAGTCCTACAAATTCAAAAATAATAAGGAAGTTGTAATTTTCAAAATCAAAGAAAGTTCTATCAACTTTCAAAATAATAAAAGAAAGTTCTATCAAGTTTGAAAATAATAAAAGTGTAATTTTCAATTTTCTTCCTACAAAATCGAAAATAATAAAGGAAGTTGTAATTATTAAAAATAAAAATTGAGAAAATTAGAAAAATAGAACGGAGCGATCTGAGAGCGACACCTCACCGTTTGAAAATAATAAAAGTGTAATTTTCAATTTTCTTCCTACAAAATCGAAAATAATAAAGGAAGTTGTAATTATTAAAAATAAAAATTAAGAAAAATTGAGAAAATTAGAAAAATAGAACGGAGCGATCTGAGAGCGCCACCTCACCGCCCCCGTCTTCTCCTTTATATAAGTATATTGATGGCGACGAGGATCTGTTTTTTTTTTTTTGAATTCAACATGCATTTTTAAATTTTTTTATATGTGAATTTAAAGATGAGCTCAAAATCAAAATGAAAGAACGAAATTATAAGTATTGTAAAAATAATGTTATTACGAATTATGATTTGAAGTACGTAATCTATACTCTTTATTAATAAGCAAAACAATGTGAAAATGGCGCGCGGTACTAAAGTACCAAAGTACCAAAGTACCAAATTTGGTACCAAAGTACCAAATTTGGTTATCACTTAACCCGGGTTCGATTCCTCGCAACTACATAATTATACATGATTTATTTACTTTAAATTATTTATCTTCATCCAGGGTTCGAATCCTTACAACTACATAATTATACAAGATTTATTTATTTACTTTAAATTCAATAGTTTCATACAAGATTTATTTATTTACAAGATTTATTTATTTACTTTAATTTCTTTAGCTTTATGCACAGTTTGATTGTCTATAACTACATAATTAAATAGTTATTTATTTATTATATATTTTTATCATTCAATTCTCGAGAAATACATTTTAAATAATATTTATTAATAATTTATTAATACTAATATTTTAATGTCAACTTATACTTGGCCCGTGCTTGGCATGGGTTATAAGCTAGTATACAAAATAAGGAATGTCATTAAAAGGGGTGAACAATAACTGGGATTTGATGTAGACAACCAAGTATATTTTGTTGACCAGCTGCGTTTTGCAATATAAATAAGATTTCAGGTGCAGAAGTTTGCACGGGTATTCGCGGTGCGGGCGGTACGATTTTTCTTTAAAACTGTGGATCAACTCACGCATGTGATTTGGTCTAATTTACAAACCGTAATCACAACCGCACCGCATAACTCAAGAATCGCGTAAACCACAACACATTTGCGGTATGATGTGGTTTATGCGGTCCATACGGTCTAACATGTGTCAATTTTTTTGCAAATCAAAACTTCCTACTTTAACGTTTAACCATAAAACTTAAAAGAAAAGCAAGTAAAGCCAGAGACTTAGATTTTAAAAATTACAAAACAGGTTTAAACATTTAAAATACAATACTCCCGGTCTTTAGAAAATAAAAATTGTATATATTTATAAATATATTTAGTGCGGTAAGAGTCAAATATATGTATATATTTATATTATAGTAATATGCGGTGTGGTGCGATTTGAACCGCGAGAATGATTTTCCAAATCATAAACCGCACCACACCACGTGTTTTGGCTAAAATGCAAATCAAGACCGCACCACGAAAAATTTAAACCACGCGAAATGGTGCGGTGTGAGCGATTTATGCGGTTTGATGAACACATCTCGTGCAAGCCAAAGTAGAAGAAATGAACGAAACGAAGTTAGTCTGATGCTGGTCAAGAAAGGAGTACTAGCTACTGCAATTCTAATTCGGGTCACCAAATAATTTGTCACTAATTTAATTTATAAAATCAAAGCTGTATGTGGTAGTAGTTTTGATTTGCATGCAAGTGTATGGCATTGACAAAACTCCAGGAAAATTGGTCACAGATTACATCATCGTAGAAGATACAGGTAAGAAGTTAATTGTTAGTCAAGGCGTGACTCTGATTAGTTATGACTTGTGCTGCTACATCCAGTGCCGGTCCAACCACGGCTACCACTACTCTAAATGAAAACACCAAGTTGAGCGTTAAAACATCTTGATGGCTCTAGTGATAAACCTTGTCTCGAATCTGGATGTTGAAAGAAAGTAATGAAATTTATAATTAATGTATACAAAATTAAATAGTCACGAATTAATAATAGGGGTGAACTAATTTTTGGTCGTCTAGTTATTTAGTGCTCACTAATTTATTTAATATATATATAGAGTTGCACTCTAGGAAGAACACCTTATATAAAGAACAATAAAGAACACCATCATAAGCCCTTTATTTTTCATAAAAATTGATTTTTTTAAATTAGAATCATAAAATTGAACAACAATTAAGCCTAACATATCGAATTTAACGTAGAATCTCATCTAAATTTAAAAATTAAACATTACATATAATCCAGTATAGAATCCAGTACAGAACCTTGTATATATATTTATCACAATGAAATTACATGTAATCATGTTTTATTTGATTCTAATTTTTTGTTAGATTCTATTTTTATTAGTAATAAACCTTTTTTGGTGAGAAAATTAGAATTAACATACAATTTATGTAAGATTCTATGGTGTTCTTTATTGTTCTTTATATAAGAGTGTTCTTCATGGAGCAATGGCCTATATATATATACTTTTGTCACTATCCGCAAGCCATTCAGCTATGTCGACGCCGGCACAGTTCATCTTCAGACACAAAAGTCATAGGTCATATTTTAACTCTTGCAACACCACCCTACCCGAGAATCAAGATATGCATATAAAATGGCAACTTGAGATCATTGCCATTCAATATTCTTATCTTCGTAGTTACTACTGCACTCCGCAAGCAGTGATAATGGAGATTTACTCGCCTATTCTTCCCATAATATTCTTTATTTTCTTGATCAAACTACTAAAGATATCTAAAACATCCAAAACAAATACGAAAAATGTTCCACCTGGTCCATTTAAACTGCCCTTTGTAGGGAATCTCCCGCAAGTAGCTGCCGCTGGTAAAATTCCGCACCGCGGTCTGCAAGCCTTAGCCAAGAAACATGGACCTGTCATGCAACTTCAACTTGGTGAGATCCCTTTAGTTGTAATTTCATCAGCTAAAGCTGCAAAACAAGCACTACGAACCAATGACCTTGCACTTGCAGATAGGCCAGGACTTGTACTTGGCGAAATTATCTTGGCAAATTGTAGAGACATTGTTTTAGCACTCTATGGTGATTACTGGAGACAAATGCGGAAAATATGCACGTTGGAACTCTTGAGTGTCAAGAAAGTCAGGTCATTTCGTGCTATTCGTGAAAATGAGTCCGAGCATCTCTTGGAAACCATTAAGAAATCTATTGGATCGCCTTTCAATCTCAGTGAAAGTGTTGCTGATTTGGCACATGGGGTGATTTCTATTGCTGCAACTGGAAAGAGAAGTGATGATGAGCTTGCGAAGATTGTGGAAGAGATATCGTATTGGGGTGCGGGTTTTCTGCTTCCTGATTTGTTTCCATCAATCAAGTTTCTTTCTACTCTTACTGGGATGCGAACTGGAATACAGAAGTTGAGAAATGCGATCGACCCTATTTTTGGTTCAATCATTGAGGAGCATAGACAAAAATTGGCTACAAAAAAAGAAGGAACAACAATTGACAACGATGCAGATGAGGAAGATCTCATTGATGTCCTTTTGAGAGTTAATGAGAATGAACGCCTTGAATTTCCAATGACTTCTAATGACATCCAAGGAATTGTACTGGTAATTAGATCATTTGAATATTTCCGTTATAATTTAACTACTATATTAATGGCTCATGTGATTGTTATATCATACTTACTGCTGATAACAAGTGCGGTAAGGTGAAAATCTTTCAATCTTTATCTTAAACCTATGTCCTAAGCACAGTAAGAATGAATGGACCTCTTGTATTCACATAAAAACACCTGTTACTCCTTAATAAGTGCGGTAAAGTATAAAAACCTATAATATACACGTCACTAGTAACATTTAGTACTGATTGGTTGCTTGCCTTCTATAATTTTCAAGTTCTATCCATCAATTTATAGGTAATTCGATCAAGAGTTCCCATTAAGTTTGTATGTGGTGCAGGACATGTTCACAGCCGGTATTGATACAACTTCAGCTGTGATCGAATGGGCTATGTCGGAGTTGATGAGGAATCCTAGAGTAATGAAGAAGGTGCAAACAGAAGTACGTGAAGTCCTGAAAGGAAAAGAAACAATAACTGAAGATGACCTTCAAGGATTAAGTTACTTAAAGCTGGTGATTAAAGAAGCTCTTCGACTGCACACACCTCTTCCCTTATTATTACCTAGACAATGCAGGAAAGAATGTGAGATTGATGGTTACACTATTCCTGTGAATACCAAAGTCATCATCAATGCTTGGGCTATTGGAAGAGACCCTGAATATTGGGTTGATGCAGAAAGTTTTATACCAGAGAGATTTGAGAACAATTCTATTGATTTCATCGGACTCGACTACGATTACTTACCCTTTGGATCAGGAAGAAGAATGTGCCCAGGCATGAATTTTGGAATAGCAGGAGTTGAGCTTCCTCTCACTCAGCTGCTCTACCATTTTGATTGGAAGCTTCCTAATAATATGAAACCTGAAGATCTAGACGTGGACGATGCCTTTGGATCAACTACTAAGAGAAAGAATCACTTGGTCTTGATTCCCACCTCTGAATATACAGCTGATCAGGAGGCCTAGTTAGTTGATTTAAGTAACAAGACATGCCTGGATGAACGACAAACAAGTAATCAGAGCTTAAATGCATTTTGAGCTTGAGAATAAAATAAGGTTTATATTGTCTTTGGTGAGGCTTCGACCCATCCTATGTAAGAAAATGGTTTAGTATAAATTATTCCCTCTTTCGGTTTGTAAAATTGTATTTCTGTCATTGGTTCTGCAAACAGATTCCCATGTACTTCATGATTTTGTTACTAGCTCCTTGTTGCTTTTCTCGTCTGCTGAAGATGATTTCTACTTTTAAGAGACATGGAGTAACTTTTAAGAGTAATGTTACCGTAACCAAAATAATCTATTATCTATTATATATATAGGGGTTGTTTGAGACAATTTAATCGATGTGAAATTACTATATTACCCCTCATATATTAGGATGACAAAAAAACGTTTTTAATGGGAATTGAACCCTTGACCTCTAAATTATAAGTGACATTCATTACCACTATGCTAGACATCTATTTTGAGTGTTTAATGAAACTCTTTTATAATATGCACAAATACTCAATATGTTATATTCTATTTTGATCTCTTCTTGTAATCTACTTGGTAAGGTAGATAATTTATTTTCACAAGTTTATTTTCACAAATGCCTTAAAATCATATATTTGACCATGTTAGAGAAAAACTCGCGAAAAATAGATATACAAAATGTTATAAAACTGTAATTGATCCAAAAAATATGAAACTCTTTATTAATATCCGCAAATACTTAATATGTTATACTCTATTTTGGCCTTTTCTTATAATCTACTTGGAAATGTACATAATTTATTTTCACAAGTGTCTCAAAATTATATTTCAGGGAAAAACTCGCGCAAAAATAGATATACAAAATGTTATAAAATTGGATTTGATCCATTAAAAAGGAATTATATTATATTGCATGTTTATTTGCATTAAGTACATAATGGCTCATATCTATCTATTATCTATTATATATATAATAGAGCAACTAGGGGTTTAGTGAGACAATTTATTCAATGTTAAATTACTAAATTACCCCTCCTATATTATATTAATGATAAAAAAAAATTATTTCTAATGGGAATTGAACCCTTGACCTCTTGATTAGAAGTAACATTCCTTACCACTATGCTAGATATCAATTGTGGTTATATCATAAAACTCTTTATTAATATGCACAAATACTCAATATGTTATATTCTATTTTGGTATCTTCTTGTAATCTACTTGATAAGGTAGATAATTCATTTCCAGATTAGAGAAAAACTCGCGCAAGATATACAACATATTATAAAATTGGAATTGATCCATAAAAAAGATTATATTAATATTTTAATATTGTAAATCAGGTTTATTTGTATTAAATATATAATTACTCGGATTATATATACTATTAGATTACAAATTCTATATACTATCAGATTATATATATTAGATTCCTGATTACCTTTTCAATATTATATTGATGATAATAGATTACTAAATTACCCTTCTAATTTTATATTGATGATAAAAAATTGTTTTTAATGAGAATTGAACCATGACCTAGGTGATAATGTAACAAATGTTGACATTTATAGCCACTATCACTTATTATAGTCTTTTTTAATTTTTATTTTAAAATTTAAAACTATCAACCTATTTACTCCATTCCAATTATATCCTTATATATAATAAGCGTAAAACGGATTTTATTCATCATTTAACATTTATTAATGCTTCATTATAAGATATTAACAATTGATAGATTATATACGCAGTTTTGAAATTTTAGATACTAATATAGATCAAAACTTTAGTTTTACTACGATCCTATATATTATAAATCTCGTCTTCAATAAATAAATTTTATACGTTGATCATTTTCGAAAAATACACTATTAGTATATAAAGTATTGAACCCGAAAAATGCAAAAGAGTTTTCTCTTTGTATACTAATAAAAAAGTTTGTATTGGAGATTTTTACAAAAAAGTTGAAGTTGTCATCGTATGATTAAATCAAATCTTAACTAAAATTGGTTTAAATTTTTTGAATATCTATGATAAAATGTTAAAATTATTAATTGTTAAATTATTTGTGTCAAGTGACAATTTTAAGGTGAAACGAGTAACTTATCACGAATCAGTTTAGCGGCTTCTTGAGAGGTATAAGTAATAGTTTTATAAATAAAGTATATCCACAACTGTACAATTATTGTATTCGATTGTTAACCAATTAAGAATATGTATGTAAAAACATATCGAGTTTTTTTTTAAAAAATTATGCAGTAAAAAAACATCAAATACTTACTTACTCGAAAATCAATAGCAACTTATTCACATCCAAATCATTAACATATCTAACACGAACTTCTAATTCAAAGAATACAATACAATAAAAAAGAGGAATATTAACTTTACAAACAACTATGGCTAACTTACAATTTTCAAATATCGCAATCACCAAACCATCAACACTAATTAAGAATATGTATATAAAATCATATCAAGTTTTTTTAAAGAACAAATTATGCAGTAAATAAAGATCAAAATACTTACTTACTCGAAAATCGACAACAAACTATTCACATCCAAATCATATACGTGTATCACACGAATTTCCGATTAAAGAAATAAAATATAATAAAAAATAGATATATTAATTTTACAATAACTATTGCTAACTTAAATTTTCAAATATTTCGATAATCAAACCATCAATATGAATATACCACAAACAAATATACCGGAATTAATGACAAATTATAAAATACTAGCGTAACAGCCCGTGCAAGGCACGGGCCTGTGTAAATAAGCTATAAATTATTTGTTGTCAGAAATACGTTTGAACTTGATCTATTTGCGATAGGTAAGTGATGTGTAAAAATAATTGTTTGAGTTTATCATTTTTGGTGAATCTTGTTGAAAAAGGGTAATAATCACATCAGACAACGATATAGTGTACATTTTTTGAATCACAAATACACCTGATCGAAATTTTGCGAGTTCACAAGAATTAACACGTGTTCAAGTTACACAAAACAACTTTTATAGAAGTTATTTTTTTTCTCAGCAAGGGAAATATAGATGTTCATGATCCCCCGGTGTTTATGTTGTCTCTTTTTTATGATAAAGAGAGTCATGTTGATATGGCTGAATAAAATAATTGTTAGCAGTCTCCGTTATTACAATATGAACGAAACAAAAACTATTAAAGCAGAACGTATACTGAATGCGACTAAAATTTTCAAAATGTTAAAGTAGAACATAAAAAAAAAATCAAAATTTAATAGCATGTTGTATCATGTAACACCTTCTCTCACAGTACCCGCATTCTTGTGTTTGCTTTGTTATTTCGGTAAAATTGTTGTTTAAGTGGTTATACAACCATTTGTTTGTTCAACTGTAAGTATCACTTCATTATTAAAGATGAATAAGCGCTAAAGTAATATGACCCAAAATTTCAAGTTATTAGCGTCTTTATATGTCTCATATATTGAAATAATTATAAAAAATTATTAATAGTACATGAACTATATAAAGATTATTAATATTCAAGACAAAAAAATAATAATATAATTTCATTTCAAAAGAGCTAGACTTTGTTATGTTGTTTGAAGCTTCATACATACTCTTTCGCTTAAAAATAGCACGTTGGAGGATAATATCATGAGTTTCTCAAAAATTAGCATGTGGAAAAAAAATTCATTTGCTTCTATGCAATGTAGTGAACTAATGAAATTCATTAACATGTTTCTTATTATATTCATAGAACTAACATGTGTCTCATCTTGAGTAGCATAAAGTTCAATATGTATATGCAATCTAATTTAGTGGGGTTTTTCATTTTGGGTTGTTATCTAATATTATATGATTAGACTATATTAATAACTTGTAAATCGAGATAATACCTTAAATTATAATTTTTTGTTTTATCTTACATTAGTCTTAGTATATGGTATAACTCAATTATTATATATTATTGTTAGCATAAATCTTAAAAACTCATTTTAACTCAAATTTATTTATTTTAAATGCTCCTTTGAAAAATTCATGTATTTTATTTAATATCGTTTAATAGTTTCATTGTACACATTAAAAATTTCTAAATTAATTATAATATATACACACACACACACACACTCTTTTAATACTAAAAAATCACTAAAAAGTATTGTATGTACGATAACTTTCGAAATATTCATTGATTGTTCATATATTTAGAATTTCATTCATCAAAATAAATTGTATGACATAATACATTAATTTTACAAAAAACCATTTTCATACTTGATAGTCAATTTATGTCTAAATTTTTGTGATGCAATTATACATTATGTTGATTTTATAAATACAACATAAGCCTTTCTTAGATACTATTTCTATTTTATTCTTTCAATAATCTAATTTCTGCAAAAATATGCACGTTAATAAATTCTTATTTTTTATCTAGATTCAATTACATATATGTATAATTTAGAAGTTTATTTTTGTAAATTATATTAACAAACAATTTATCTACTCAAAAGTTAAAACTAAAAAGAAACAATAGGATAATAATAGAACATGCGGTTTATCCAATAAGTTTTTTAAACTTAACTCAACAAAACATTGTAGCGCAATGGTTATGACATTAATTTCATAAGAGGAGGTCGGGGGTTCGATTCCTAAAGCCAACCTAAATTCAACATTTTTTACATAAATAATAGAGGGATGACAATTTTGAAAAGTTATTTTTTTTTCTCACCAAGGGAAATATAGATGTTCCTAATCCCCCTGTGTTTATGTTGTCCCTTTTTTATGATAAAGAGAGTCATGCTGATATGGCTGAACACAATAATTGTTAGCAGTCCCAGTTATTACAATATGAACGAAACAAAAACTATTAAAGCAGAACGTATAATGAATGCGACTAAATTTTTCAAAATGTTAAAGTAGAACATAAATAAAATTTTCAAAATGTAATAACATGTTATATCATGTAACACCTTCTCTCACGGTACCCGCGTTCCTGTGTTTGCTTTGTTATTTCGGTAAAATTGTTGTTTTAGTGGTTATACAACCCTTTGTTTGCTCAACTGCAAGTATCACTTCATTATTAAAGTAAAAATGAATAAGCGCTAACGTAATATGACCCAAAATTTCAAGTTATTAGCGTCTTTATATGTCTCATATATTGAAATAATTATAAAAAATTATTAATAGTACATGAACTATATAAAGATTATTAATATTCAAGACAAAAAAATAATAATATAATTTCATTTCAAAAGAGCTAGACTTGTTACGTTGTTTGAAGCTTCATACATACTCTTTCGCTTAAAAATAGCACGTTGGAGGATAATATCACGAGTTTCTCAAAAATTAGCATGTGGATAAAAAATTCATTTGTTTATATGAATGTAGTGAACTAATGACATTCATGAACATGTTTCTTATTATATTCATAGAACTAACATGTGTCTCATCTTGAGTAGCATAAAGTTCAATATGTATATGCAATCTAATTTAGTGGGGTTTTTCATTTTGGGTTGTTGTCTAATATCATATGATTAGACTATATTAATAACTTGTAAATCGAGATAATACCTTAAATTGTAATTTTTTGCTTTATCTTACATTAGTCTTAGTATATGGTATAACTCAATTATTATATATTATTGTTAGCATAAATCTTAAAAACTCATTTTAACTCAAATTTATTTATTTTAAATGCTCCTTTGAAAAATTCATGTATTTTACTTAATATCGTTTAATAGTTTCATTGTACACGTTAAAAATTTCTAAATTAATTATAATATATATATATATATACACACACACACACTCTTTTTTAATACTAAAAAATCACTAAAAATTATTGTATGTGCGATAACTTTCGAAATATTCATTGATTGTTCATATATTTAGAATTTCATTCATCAAACTAAATTGTATGACATAATACATTAATTTTACAAAAAACCATTTTCATACTTGATAGTCAATTTATGTCTAAATTTTTGTGATGCAATTATACATTATGTTGATTTTATAAATACAACATAAGCCTTTCTTAGATACTATTTCTATTTTATTCTTTCAATAATCTAATTTCTGCAAAAATATGCACGTTAATAAATTCTTATTTTTTATCTAGATTCAATTACATATATGTATAATTTAGAAGTTTATTTTTGTAAATTATATTAACAAACAATTTATCTACTCAAAAGTTAAAACTAAAAAGAAACAATAGGATAATAAGAGAACATGCGGTTTATCCAATAAGTTTTTTAAACTTAACTCAACAAAACATTGTAGCGCAATGGTTATGCCATTAATTTCATAAGAGGAGGTCGGGGGTTCGATTCCTAAAGCCAACCTAAATTCAACATTTTTTACATAAATAATAGAGGGATGACAATTTTGAAAAGTTATTTTTTTTTCTCACCAAGGGAAATATAGATGTTCCTAATCCCCCTGTGTTTATGTTGTCCCTTTTTTATGATAAAGAGAGTCATGCTGATATGGCTGAACACAATAATTGTTAGCAGTCCCAGTTATTACAATATGAACGAAACAAAAATTATTAAAGCAGAACGTATAATGAATGCGACTAAATTTTTCAAAATGTTAAAGTAGAACATAAATAAAATTTTCAAAATGTAATAACATGTTATATCATGTAACACCTTCTCTCACGGTACCCGCGTTCCTGTGTTTGCTTTGTTATTTCGGTAAAATTGTTGTTTTAGTGGTTATACAACCCTTTGTTTGCTCAACTGCAAGTATCACTTCATTATTAAAGTAAAAATGAATAAGCGCTAACGTAATATGACCCAAAATTTCAAGTTATTAGCGTCTTTATATGTCTCATATATTGAAATAATTATAAAAAATTATTAATAGTACATGAACTATATAAAGATTATTAATATTCAAGACAAAAAAATAATAATATAATTTCATTTCAAAAGAGCTAGACTTGTTACGTTGTTTGAAGCTTCATACATACTCTTTCGCTTAAAAATAGCACGTTGGAGGATAATATCACGAGTTTCTCAAAAATTAGCATGTGGATAAAAAATTCATTTGTTTATATGAATGTAGTGAACTAATGACATTCATGAACATGTTTCTTATTATATTCATAGAACTAACATGTGTCTCATCTTGAGTAGCATAAAGTTCAATATGTATATGCAATCTAATTTAGTGGGGTTTTTCATTTTGGGTTGTTGTCTAATATCATATGATTAGACTATATTAATAACTTGTAAATCGAGATAATACCTTAAATTGTAATTTTTTGCTTTATCTTACATTAGTCTTAGTATATGGTATAACTCAATTATTATATATTATTGTTAGCATAAATCTTAAAAACTCATTTTAACTCAAATTTATTTATTTTAAATGCTCCTTTGAAAAATTCATGTATTTTACTTAATATCGTTTAATAGTTTCATTGTACACGTTAAAAATTTCTAAATTAATTATAATATATATATATACACACACACACACACACTCTTTTTTAATACTAAAAAATCACTAAAAATTATTGTATGTGCGATAACTTTCGAAATATTCATTGATTGTTCATATATTTAGAATTTCATTCATCAAACTAAATTGTATGACATAATACATTAATTTTACATAAACCATTTTCATACTTCATAGTCAATTTATATCAAAATTTGTGTGATGCAATTATACATTATGTTGATTTTATAAATACAACATAAGCCTTTCTTAGATACTATTTCTATTTTATTCTTTCAATAATCTAATTTCTGCATAAATATGCACGTTAATAAATTCTTATTTTTTTATCTAGATTCAATTACATATATGAATAATTTAGAAGTTTATTTTTGTAAATTATATTAACAAACAATTTATCTACTCAAAAGTTAAAACTAAAAAGAAACAATACGATAATAAGAGAACACGCGGTTTATCCAATAAGTTTTTTAAACTTAACTCAACAAAACATTGTAGTGCAATGGTTATGACATTAATTTCATAAGAGGAAGTCGGGGGTTCGATTCCTAAAGCCAACCTAAATTCAACATTTTTTACATAAATAATAGAGGGATGGCAATTTTGAAATTTTTTAACAAATAAGGGTAAAATCGTATTTTCACAGGTATTAAAATGGCTCAAATTACCCCTAGACGCCATTTAATATATATAAGTAGATTTTAGAATAAACCCGTGCCTCGCACGGGTAATAAAGCTAGTTATATATAAGATTACAAATTATATATACTATCAGATTAAATTTGCATCTGAAACTCATCTTCATTGTCACTACTTTCATATTCTTCAGGTATCACTATTGAGATTTTAAAAGAAAACATTTAGTGTAATTTTCACCTATATAAATGAGATTTATTAATATTTGAAATTGCAACATACTTTCTTCATTTTCTTTTTCGTCCACACTATTGAAGAACTCACGCAAATTTCTATTTTTCGGTATGAGCCTATTTCTGAAAGGTCTCTTGGCTTTTTTAGTTGAAATAAAATGTCAATTATACCCTCTATGTTGTAAAATGACATTTTTACCCCTTCCTTAATTATTCTATATCAATTCTCTCTTATTTTACTTATTAATAGATCTATACATTAATTACTAATCTTCATTAAAGCATGTTAATTATAGTATAATTAACATTTATCGTTTATTTACATGATATTTTAAATGATATATATTATTTGAGAAAGTAATATAATATAATTAAAAAAATTAATGATATTGAAATAATTATATACAAAATACGAATTCGAAGATATGGCATTGTTAGTAATATGATATGAGTTCAAGTTATCTCAATTGTGATGCAAGACGGTTATCCATCATTAACTAATTTAGAATATGTATATAAAATCATATCAAGTAGTATTTATATAAGTTTATGAACGTGCAGTATGATCATTCATGTTTTTTAAAACAAATTATGTGCAATAAATAAATGTTAAATACTTACCCAGAAATAAACAACAACCTATTCACTCTAGATATACGTGTATCACACCAACTTTCGATCAAACGAATACAATATTATACAATTAAAAAATGGAATATTAAGTTCACAAGAAACATTGCTAATTTACATTTTCAAATATCTCAGTCATTAAACCATGAATATGAGTATAGCTTGAGACAATTTAATCGATGTGAAATTACTATATTACCCCTTATATATTAGGATGACAAAAAAAAGTTTTTGATGGGAATTGAACCCTTGACCTCTAAATTATAAGTGACATTCCTTACCACTATGCTAGACATCTATTTTAAGTGTATAATGAAACTTTTTTATAATATGCGCAAATACTCAATATGTTATATTCTATTTTGATCTCTTCTTGTAATCTACGTAGATAATTTATTTTCACAAGTTTATTTTCACAAGTGCCTTAAAATCATATATCTGACCATGTTAGAGAAAACTCGCGCAAAATAGATATACAAAATGTTATAAAACTGTAATTGATCCAAAAAATATGAAACTCTTTATTAATATCCGCAAATACTTAATATGCTATACTCTATTTTGGCCTCTTCTTGTAATCTACTTGAAAATGTAGATAATTTATTTTCACAAGTGTCTCAAAATTATATTTCAGGGAAAAACTCACGCAAAAATAGATATAAAAAATGTTATAAAATTGGATTTGATCCATTAAAAAGGAATTATATTATATTGAATGTTTATTTGCATTAAGTACATAATGGCTCATATTATATATAAGATTACAAATTAGATATACTATCATATTATATATATATATATATATAGGGTTAGGCTCAAGATAGAACCAATCACTAAAAAAGAACTTTAGAACTGTTATAAGCCGTTGGATTATTACTAGATCAACTGTTCAGATTCAACTCATTTTTATATACAAAATCTTATAAGGGTATTCTTGGAATAAAAGGATTCTACTGTCGAACCTATTTTGTTTCATAGTATAAATACAGTGTTCTGCAGCTGTATTTTTCATAACTGTATTTATGCTTACAGTTATCAACTTGTATTGACTGATTTCATATGATCTATGATATTATTTTCATCGCTAACAATACACACTCTTAGAGATTTGGTGCTTATTTTTCAATATGGGAAAGAAACTGAATGTACAAACTTTGCACAGATTGCGTTTTTTTTAACTTGGGGGTTTAGCCTAATGGTAAAGCACTCCCCATCCCCATCCCCGTCCTCATCCCCATCCCCCCTATATATATATGGATTGTTTTAGTGTCGTGTTCCAACAGCGAATGCAATCAGTTCAACACTGTCAATGTATGGTTCGTAGAACGACAATTCTAGCAACTTGTTTGCTTAATTGAGCTGGTTGCTGTTTGGTACTCTTATCTTAAAGGCTTGTATGTCACTGATCCTACCAAAACCTATTAGATGGCCTGATCATTGTTTATTTACTGAACTTCATCAGAGGTTTAAATGGCACACTTGTATGCTCAATATTTTCTCCGATAATTTTTTCTAGACTTTCTAATTGGTCTCTGTAACTTTTGCCATAGATGGATGGCTGCGAAATGAGTAGAGCATATATATAACAAAGGGAAAATAAATTCTTTCGTCCTTAAACTATATGCCGTTTTTGGTTTAGGTCCTTGAACTATCCGAAAAAATATTACGATACCTAAACTTCCAAATTTTCTGATACTCGTCCTTCTGTCCAAAAACGCTGACGTGGCAATTACGTGAAAATCGAAAATTCTTGGAATGGAGTGAAATTTTGGCATGTTAATCTACGAATGATTACAAGAACTTCGGTGGTGAAAGTTTTCGATTTCGAGTTCACTAACATATGGAAATCTGCAGGAATTTCCGATTAAAGAAATAAAATATAATAAAAAATAGATATATTAATTTTACAATAACTATTGCTAACTTAAATTTTCAAATATTTCGATAATCAAACCATCAATATGAATATACCACAAACAAATATACCGGAATTAATGACAAATTATAAAATACTAGCGTAACAGCCCGTGCAAGGCACGGGCCTGTGTAAATAAGCTATAAATTATTTGTTGTCAGAAATACGTTTGAACTTGATCTATTTGCGATAGGTAAGTGATGTGTAAAAATAATTGTTTGAGTTTATCATTTTTGGTGAATCTTGTTGAAAAAGGGTAATAATCACATCAGACAACGATATAGTGTACATTTTTTGAATCACAAATATACCTGATCGAAATTTTGCGAGTTCACAAGAATTAACACGTGTTCAAGTTACACAAAACAACTTTTATAGAAGTTATTTTTTTTCTCAGCAAGGGAAATATAGATGTTCATGATCCCCCTGTGTTTATGTTGTCTCTTTTTTATGATAAAGAGAGTCATGTTGATATGGCTGAATAAAATAATTGTTAGCAGTCTCCGTTATTACAATATGAACGAAACAAAAACTATTAAAGCAGAACGTATACTGAATGCGACTAAAATTTTCAAAATGTTAAAGTAGAACATAAAAAAAAAATCAAAATGTAATAGCATGTTGTATCATGTAACACCTTCTCTCACAGTACCCGCATTCTTGTGTTTGCTTTGTTATTTCGGTAAAATTGTTGTTTAAGTGGTTATACAACCATTTGTTTGTTCAACTGTAAGTATCACTTCATTATTAAAGATGAATAAGCGCTAAAGTAATATGACCCAAAATTTCAAGTTATTAGCGTCTTTATATGTCTCATATATTGAAATAATTATAAAAAATTATTAATAGTACATGAACTATATAAAGATTATTAATATTCAAGACAAAAAAATAATAATATAATTTCATTTCAAAAGAGCTAGACTTTGTTATGTTGTTTGAAGCTTCATACATACTCTTTCGCTTAAAAATAGCACGTTGGAGGATAATATCATGAGTTTCTCAAAAATTAGCATGTGGAAAAAAAATTCATTTGCTTCTATGCAATGTAGTGAACTAATGAAATTCATTAACATGTTTCTTATTATATTCATAGAACTAACATGTGTCTCATCTTGAGTAGCATAAAGTTCAATATGTATATGCAATCTAATTTAGTGGGGTTTTTCATTTTGGGTTGTTATCTAATATTATATGATTATACTATATTAATAACTTGTAAATCGAGATAATACCTTAAATTATAATTTTTTGTTTTATCTTACATTAGTCTTAGTATATGGTATAACTCAATTATTATATATTATTGTTAGCATAAATCTTAAAAACTCATTTTAACTCAAATTTATTTATTTTAAATGCTCCTTTGAAAAATTCATGTATTTTATTTAATATCGTTTAATAGTTTCATTGTACACATTAAAAATTTCTAAATTAATTATAATATATACACACACACACACACACACTCTTTTAATACTAAAAAATCACTAAAAAGTATTGTATGTACGATAACTTTCGAAATATTCATTGATTGTTCATATATTTAGAATTTCATTCATCAAAATAAATTGTATGACATAATACATTAATTTTACAAAAAACCATTTTCATACTTGATAGTCAATTTATGTCTAAATTTTTGTGATGCAATTATACATTATGTTGATTTTATAAATACAACATAAGCCTTTCTTAGATACTATTTCTATTTTATTCTTTCAATAATCTAATTTCTGCAAAAATATGCACGTTAATAAATTCTTATTTTTTATCTAGATTCAATTACATATATGTATAATTTAGAAGTTTATTTTTGTAAATTATATTAACAAACAATTTATCTACTCAAAAGTTAAAACTAAAAAGAAACAATAGGATAATAAGAGAACATGCGGTTTATCCAATAAGTTTTTTAAACTTAACTCAACAAAACATTGTAGCGCAATGGTTATGACATTAATTTCATAAGAGGAGGTCGGGGGTTCGATTCCTAAAGCCAACCTAAATTCAACATTTTTTACATAAATAATAGAGGGATGACAATTTTGAAAAGTTATTTTTTTTTCTCACCAAGGGAAATATAGATGTTCCTAATCCCCCTGTGTTTATGTTGTCCCTTTTTTATGATAAAGAGAGTCATGCTGATATGGCTGAACACAATAATTGTTAGCAGTCCCAGTTATTACAATATGAACGAAACAAAAACTATTAAAGCAGAACGTATAATGAATGCGACTAAAATTTTCAAAATGTTAAAGTAGAACATAAATAAAATTTTCAAAATGTAATAACATGTTATATCATGTAACACCTTCTCTCACGGTACCCGCGTTCCTGTGTTTGCTTTGTTATTTCGGTAAAATTGTTGTTTTAGTGGTTATACAACCCTTTGTTTGCTCAACTGCAAGTATCACTTCATTATTAAAGTAAAAATGAATAAGCGCTAACGTAATATGACCCAAAATTTCAAGTTATTAGCGTCTTTATATGTCTCATATATTGAAATAATTATAAAAAATTATTAATAGTACATGAACTATATAAAGATTATTAATATTCAAGACAAAAAAATAATAATATAATTTCATTTCAAAAGAGCTAGACTTGTTACGTTGTTTGAAGCTTCATACATACTCTTTCGCTTAAAAATAGCACGTTGGAGGATAATATCACGAGTTTCTCAAAAATTAGCATGTGGATAAAAAATTCATTTGTTTATATGAATGTAGTGAACTAATGACATTCATGAACATGTTTCTTATTATATTCATAGAACTAACATGTGTCTCATCTTGAGTAGCATAAAGTTCAATATGTATATGCAATCTAATTTAGTGGGGTTTTTCATTTTGGGTTGTTGTCTAATATCATATGATTAGACTATATTAATAACTTGTAAATCGAGATAATACCTTAAATTGTAATTTTTTGCTTTATCTTACATTAGTCTTAGTATATGGTATAACTCAATTATTATATATTATTGTTAGCATAAATCTTAAAAACTCATTTTAACTCAAATTTATTTATTTTAAATGCTCCTTTGAAAAATTCATGTATTTTACTTAATATCGTTTAATAGTTTCATTGTACACGTTAAAAATTTCTAAATTAATTATAATATATATATATATATACACACACACACACACTCTTTTTTAATACTAAAAAATCACTAAAAATTATTGTATGTGCGATAACTTTCGAAATATTCATTGATTGTTCATATATTTAGAATTTCATTCATCAAACTAAATTGTATGACATAATACATTAATTTTACATAAACCATTTTCATACTTCATAGTCAATTTATATCTAAATTTGTGTGATGCAATTATACATTATGTTGATTTTATAAATACAACATAAGCCTTTCTTAGATACTATTTCTATTTTATTCTTTCAATAATCTAATTTCTGCATAAATATGCACGTTAATAAATTCTTATTTTTTTATCTAGATTCAATTACATATATGAATAATTTAGAAGTTTATTTTTGTAAATTATATTAACAAACAATTTATCTACTCAAAAGTTAAAACTAAAAAGAAACAATACGATAATAAGAGAACACGCGGTTTATCCAATAAGTTTTTTAAACTTAACTCAACAAAACATTGTAGTGCAATGGTTATGACATTAATTTCATAAGAGGAAGTCGGGGGTTCGATTCCTAAAGCCAACCTAAATTCAACATTTTTTACATAAATAATAGAGGGATGGCAATTTTGAAATTTTTTAACAAATAAGGGTAAAATCGTATTTTCACATGTATTAAAATGGCTCAAATTACCCCTAGACGCCATTTAATATATATAAGTAGATTTTAGAATAAACCCGTGCCTCGCACGGGTAATAAAGCTAGTTATATATAAGATTACAAATTATATATACTATCAGATTAAATTTGCATCTGAAACTCATCTTCATTGTCACTACTTTCATATTCTTCAGGTATCACTATTGAGATTTTAAAAGAAAACATTTAGTGTAATTTTCACCTATATAAATGAGATTTATTAATATTTGAAATTGCAACATACTTTCTTCATTTTCTTTTTCGTCCACACTATTGAAGAACTCACGCAAATTTCTATTTTTCGGTATGAGCCTATTTCTGAAAGGTCTCTTGGCTTTTTTAGTTGAAATAAAATGTCAATTATACCCTCTATGTTGTAAAATGACATTTTTACCCCTTCCTTAATTATTCTATATCAATTCTCTCTTATTTTACTTATTAATAGATCTATACATTAATTACTAATCTTCATTAAAGCATGTTAATTATAGTATAATTAACATTTATCGTTTATTTACATGATATTTTAAATGATATATATTATTTGAGAAAGTAATATAATATAATTAAAAAAATTAATGATATTGAAATAATTATATACAAAATACGAATTCGAAGATATGGCATTGTTAGTAATATGATATGAGTTCAAGTTATCTCAATTGTGATGCAAGACGGTTATCCATCATTAACTAATTTAGAATATGTATATAAAATCATATCAAGTAGTATTTATATAAGTTTATGAACGTGCAGTATGATCATTCATGTTTTTTAAAACAAATTATGTGCAATAAATAAATGTTAAATACTTACCCAGAAATAAACAACAACCTATTCACTCTAGATATACGTGTATCACACCAACTTTCGATCAAACGAATACAATATTATACAATTAAAAAATGGAATATTAAGTTCACAAGAAACATTGCTAATTTACATTTTCAAATATCTCAGTCATTAAACCATGAATATGAGTATAGCTTGAGACAATTTAATCGATGTGAAATTACTATATTACCCCTTATATATTAGGATGACAAAAAAAAGTTTTTGATGGGAATTGAACCCTTGACCTCTAAATTATAAGTGACATTCCTTACCACTATGCTAGACATCTATTTTAAGTGTATAATGAAACTCTTTTATAATATGCGCAAATACTCAATATGTTATATTCTATTTTGATCTCTTCTTGTAATCTACGTAGATAATTTATTTTCACAAGTTTATTTTCACAAGTGCCTTAAAATCATATATCTGACCATGTTAGAGAAAACTCGCGCAAAATAGATATACAAAATGTTATAAAACTGTAATTGATCCAAAAAATATGAAACTCTTTATTAATATCCGCAAATACTTAATATGCTATACTTTATTTTGGCCTCTTCTTGTAATCTACTTGAAAATGTAGATAATTTATTTTCACAAGTGTCTCAAAATTATATTTCAGGGAAAAACTCACGCAAAAATAGATATAAAAAATGTTATAAAATTGGATTTGATCCATTAAAAAGGAATTATATTATATTGAATGTTTATTTGCATTAAGTACATAATGGCTCATATTATATATAAGATTACAAATTAGATATACTATCATATTATATATATATATATATATATAGGGTTAGGCTCAAGATAGAACCAATCACTAAAAAAGAACTTTAGAACTGTTATAAGCCGTTGGATTATTACTAGATCAACTGTTCAGATTCAACTCATTTTTATATACAAAATCTTATAAGGGTATTCTTGGAATAAAAGGATTCTACTGTCGAACCTATTTTGTTTCATAGTATAAATACAGTGTTCTGCAGCTGTATTTTTCATAACTGTATTTATGCTTACAGTTATCAACTTGTATTGACTGATTTCATATGATCTATGATATTATTTTCATCGCTAACAATACACACTCTTAGAGATTTGGTGCTTATTTTTCAATATGGGAAAGAAACTGAATGTACAAACTTTGCACAGATTGCGTTTTTTTTAACTTGGGGGTTTAGCCTAATGGTAAAGCACTCCCCATCCCCATCCCCGTCCTCATCCCCATCCCCCCTATATATATATGGATTGTTTTAGTGTCGTGTTCCAACAGCGAATGCAATCAGTTCAACACTGTCAATGTATGGTTCGTAGAACGACAATTCTAGCAACTTGTTTGCTTAATTGAGCTGGTTGCTGTTTGGTACTCTTATCTTAAAGGCTTGTATGTCACTGATCCTACCAAAACCTATTAGATGGCCTGATCATTGTTTATTTACTGAACTTCATCAGAGGTTTAAATGGCACACTTGTATGCTCAATATTTTCTCCGATAATTTTTTCTAGACTTTCTAATTGGTCTCTGTAACTTTTGCCATAGATGGATGGCTGCGAAATGAGTAGAGCATATATATAACAAAGGGAAAATAAATTCTTTCGTCCTTAAACTATATGCCGTTTTTGGTTTAGGTCCTTGAACTATCCGAAAAAATATTACGATACCTAAACTTCCAAATTTTCTGATACTCGTCCTTCTGTCCAAAAACGCTGACGTGGCAATTACGTGAAAATCGAAAATTCTTGGAATGGAGTGAAATTTTGGCATGTTAATCTACGAATGATTACAAGAACTTCGGTGGTGAAAGTTTTCGATTTCGAGTTCACTAACATATGGAAATCTGCAGGAATTTCCGATTAAAGAAATAAAATATAATAAAAAATAGATATATTAATTTTACAATAACTATTGCTAACTTAAATTTTCAAATATTTCGATAATCAAACCATCAATATGAATATACCACAAACAAATATACCGGAATTAATGACAAATTATAAAATACTAGCGTAACAGCCCGTGCAAGGCACGGGCCTGTGTAAATAAGCTATAAATTATTTGTTGTCAGAAATACGTTTGAACTTGATCTATTTGCGATAGGTAAGTGATGTGTAAAAATAATTGTTTGAGTTTATCATTTTTGGTGAATCTTGTTGAAAAAGGGTAATAATCACATCAGACAACGATATAGTGTACATTTTTTGAATCACAAATATACCTGATCGAAATTTTGCGAGTTCACAAGAATTAACACGTGTTCAAGTTACACAAAACAACTTTTATAGAAGTTATTTTTTTTCTCAGCAAGGGAAATATAGATGTTCATGATCCCCCTGTGTTTATGTTGTCTCTTTTTTATGATAAAGAGAGTCATGTTGATATGGCTGAATAAAATAATTGTTAGCAGTCTCCGTTATTACAATATGAACGAAACAAAAACTATTAAAGCAGAACGTATACTGAATGCGACTAAAATTTTCAAAATGTTAAAGTAGAACATAAAAAAAAATCAAAATGTAATAGCATGTTGTATCATGTAACACCTTCTCTCACAGTACCCGCATTCTTGTGTTTGCTTTGTTATTTCGGTAAAATTGTTGTTTAAGTGGTTATACAACCATTTGTTTGTTCAACTGTAAGTATCACTTCATTATTAAAGATGAATAAGCGCTAAAGTAATATGACCCAAAATTTCAAGTTATTAGCGTCTTTATATGTCTCATATATTGAAATAATTATAAAAAATTATTAATAGTACATGAACTATATAAAGATTATTAATATTCAAGACAAAAAAATAATAATATAATTTCATTTCAAAAGAGCTAGACTTTGTTATGTTGTTTGAAGCTTCATACATACTCTTTCGCTTAAAAATAGCACGTTGGAGGATAATATCATGAGTTTCTCAAAAATTAGCATGTGGAAAAAAAATTCATTTGCTTCTATGCAATGTAGTGAACTAATGAAATTCATTAACATGTTTCTTATTATATTCATAGAACTAACATGTGTCTCATCTTGAGTAGCATAAAGTTCAATATGTATATGCAATCTAATTTAGTGGGGTTTTTCATTTTGGGTTGTTATCTAATATTATATGATTAGACTATATTAATAACTTGTAAATCGAGATAATACCTTAAATTATAATTTTTTGTTTTATCTTACATTAGTCTTAGTATATGGTATAACTCAATTATTATATATTATTGTTAGCATAAATCTTAAAAACTCATTTTAACTCAAATTTATTTATTTTAAATGCTCCTTTGAAAAATTCATGTATTTTATTTAATATCGTTTAATAGTTTCATTGTACACATTAAAAATTTCTAAATTAATTATAATATACACACACACACACACACACTCTCTTTTAATACTAAAAAATCACTAAAAAGTATTGTATGTACGATAACTTTCGAAATATTCATTGATTGTTCATATATTTAGAATTTCATTCATCAAAATAAATTGTATGACATAATACATTAATTTTACAAAAAACCATTTTCATACTTGATAGTCAATTTATGTCTAAATTTTTGTGATGCAATTATACATTATGTTGATTTTATAAATACAACATAAGCCTTTCTTAGATACTATTTCTATTTTATTCTTTCAATAATCTAATTTCTGCAAAAATATGCACGTTAATAAATTCTTATTTTTTATCTAGATTCAATTACATATATGTATAATTTAGAAGTTTATTTTTGTAAATTATATTAACAAACAATTTATCTACTCAAAAGTTAAAACTAAAAAGAAACAATAGGATAATAAGAGAACATGCGGTTTATCCAATAAGTTTTTTAAACTTAACTCAACAAAACATTGTAGCGCAATGGTTATGACATTAATTTCATAAGAGGAGGTCGGGGGTTCGATTCCTAAAGCCAACCTAAATTCAACATTTTTTACATAAATAATAGAGGGATGACAATTTTGAAAAGTTATTTTTTTTTCTCACCAAGGGAAATATAGATGTTCCTAATCCCCCTGTGTTTATGTTGTCCCTTTTTTATGATAAAGAGAGTCATGCTGATATGGCTGAACACAATAATTGTTAGCAGTCCCAGTTATTACAATATGAACGAAACAAAAACTATTAAAGCAGAACGTATAATGAATGCGACTAAAATTTTCAAAATGTTAAAGTAGAACATAAATAAAATTTTCAAAATGTAATAACATGTTATATCATGTAACACCTTCTCTCACGGTACCCGCGTTCCTGTGTTTGCTTTGTTATTTCGGTAAAATTGTTGTTTTAGTGGTTATACAACCCTTTGTTTGCTCAACTGCAAGTATCACTTCATTATTAAAGTAAAAATGAATAAGCGCTAACGTAATATGACCCAAAATTTCAAGTTATTAGCGTCTTTATATGTCTCATATATTGAAATAATTATAAAAAATTATTAATAGTACATGAACTATATAAAGATTATTAATATTCAAGACAAAAAAATAATAATATAATTTCATTTCAAAAGAGCTAGACTTGTTACGTTGTTTGAAGCTTCATACATACTCTTTCACTTAAAAATAGCACGTTGGAGGATAATATCACGAGTTTCTCAAAAATTAGCATGTGGATAAAAAATTCATTTGTTTATATGAATGTAGTGAACTAATGACATTCATGAACATGTTTCTTATTATATTCATAGAACTAACATGTGTCTCATCTTGAGTAGCATAAAGTTCAATATGTATATGCAATCTAATTTAGTGGGGTTTTTCATTTTGGGTTGTTGTCTAATATCATATGATTAGACTATATTAATAACTTGTAAATCGAGATAATACCTTAAATTGTAATTTTTTGCTTTATCTTACATTAGTCTTAGTATATGGTATAACTCAATTATTATATATTATTGTTAGCATAAATCTTAAAAACTCATTTTAACTCAAATTTATTTATTTTAAATGCTCCTTTGAAAAATTCATGTATTTTACTTAATATCGTTTAATAGTTTCATTGTACACGTTAAAAATTTCTAAATTAATTATAATATATATATATATATACACACACACACACTCTTTTTTAATACTAAAAAATCACTAAAAATTATTGTATGTGCGATAACTTTCGAAATATTCATTGATTGTTCATATATTTAGAATTTCATTCATCAAACTAAATTGTATGACATAATACATTAATTTTACATAAACCATTTTCATACTTCATAGTCAATTTATATCTAAATTTGTGTGATGCAATTATACATTATGTTGATTTTATAAATACAACATAAGCCTTTCTTAGATACTATTTCTATTTTATTCTTTCAATAATCTAATTTCTGCATAAATATGCACGTTAATAAATTCTTATTTTTTTATCTAGATTCAATTACATATATGAATAATTTAGAAGTTTATTTTTGTAAATTATATTAACAAACAATTTATCTACTCAAAAGTTAAAACTAAAAAGAAACAATACGATAATAAGAGAACACGCGGTTTATCCAATAAGTTTTTTAAACTTAACTCAACAAAACATTGTAGTGCAATGGTTATGACATTAATTTCATAAGAGGAAGTCGGGGGTTCGATTCCTAAAGCCAACCTAAATTCAACATTTTTTACATAAATAATAGAGGGATGGCAATTTTGAAATTTTTTAACAAATAAGGGTAAAATCGTATTTTCACAGGTATTAAAATGGCTCAAATTACCCCTAGACGCCATTTAATATATATAAGTAGATTTTAGAATAAACCCGTGCCTCGCACGGGTAATAAAGCTAGTTATATATAAGATTACAAATTATATATACTATCAGATTAAATTTGCATCTGAAACTCATCTTCATTGTCACTACTTTCATATTCTTCAGGTATCACTATTGAGATTTTAAAAGAAAACATTTAGTGTAATTTTCACCTATATAAATGAGATTTATTAATATTTGAAATTGCAACATACTTTCTTCATTTTCTTTTTCGTCCACACTATTGAAGAACTCACGCAAATTTCTATTTTCCGGTATGAGCCTATTTCTGAAAGGTCTCTTGGCTTTTTTAGTTGAAATAAAATGTCAATTATACCCTCTATGTTGTAAAATGACATTTTTACCCCTTCCTTAATTATTCTATATCAATTCTCTCTTATTTTACTTATTAATAGATCTATACATTAATTACTAATCTTCATTAAAGCATGTTAATTATAGTATAATTAACATTTATCGTTTATTTACATGATATTTTAAATGATATATATTATTTGAGAAAGTAATATAATATAATTAAAAAAATTAATGATATTGAAATAATTATATACAAAATACGAATTCGAAGATATGGCATTGTTAGTAATATGATATGAGTTCAAGTTATCTCAATTGTGATGCAAGACGGTTATCCATCATTAACTAATTTAGAATATGTATATAAAATCATATCAAGTAGTATTTATATAAGTTTATGAACGTGCAGTATGATCATTCATGTTTTTTAAAACAAATTATGTGCAATAAATAAATGTTAAATACTTACCCAGAAATAAACAACAACCTATTCACTCTAGATATACGTGTATCACACCAACTTTCGATCAAACGAATACAATATTATACAATTAAAAAATGGAATATTAAGTTCACAAGAAACATTGCTAATTTACATTTTCAAATATCTCAGTCATTAAACCATGAATATGAGTATAGCTTGAGACAATTTAATCGATGTGAAATTACTATATTACCCCTTATATATTAGGATGACAAAAAAATGTTTTTGATGGGAATTGAACCCTTGACCTCTAAATTATAAGTGACATTCCTTACCACTATGCTAGACATCTATTTTAAGTGTATAATGAAACTCTTTTATAATATGCGCAAATACTCAATATGTTATATTCTATTTTGATCTCTTCTTGTAATCTACGTAGATAATTTATTTTCACAAGTTTATTTTCACAAGTGCCTTAAAATCATATATCTGACCATGTTAGAGAAAACTCGCGCAAAATAGATATACAAAATGTTATAAAACTGTAATTGATCCAAAAAATATGAAACTCTTTATTAATATCCGCAAATACTTAATATGCTATACTTTATTTTGGCCTCTTCTTGTAATCTACTTGAAAATGTAGATAATTTATTTTCACAAGTGTCTCAAAATTATATTTCAGGGAAAAACTCACGCAAAAATAGATATAAAAAATGTTATAAAATTGGATTTGATCCATTAAAAAGGAATTATATTATATTGAATGTTTATTTGCATTAAGTACATAATGGCTCATATTATATATAAGATTACAAATTAGATATACTATCATATATATATATATATATATATATATATATATATATATATATATATATATATATATATATATATATATATAGGGTTAGGCTCAAGATAGAACCAATCACTAAAAAAGAACTTTAGAACTGTTATAAGCCGTTGGATTATTACTAGATCAACTGTTCAGATTCAACTCATTTTTATATACAAAATCTTATAAGGGTATTCTTGGAATAAAAGGATTCTACTGTCGAACCTATTTTGTTTCATAGTATAAATACAGTGTTCTGCAGCTGAATTTTAAAAGTTATGCGTATGGACTTCAAAGTTCTACAACTGAACTTACTTTTTTCCACAAAGTTCTACAAGTGAACTTGATTATTTTTATAATGTTCAGCTGTTGAACAATGTTATTCACATTATTTTCATACCATAACTTTCATGTTCTACCGCTGAACATAAAAGTCATGCAATCGAATTTGAAATCAAACACATTAATTTTAAAGTTCTACAACTGAACTTACTTGTATTTAAATGTTCAGCTGCTGAACACTGTTATCTGATATTGTGTTTATGCAATAACTTGAATATTTTCACAAAAAATGATAAAAATAATTAGGGAAATTTTATGATGATGATGGAGAATTTTGTGATCGATATCGATGTATGATTATGATCGTTAATAAAATATTAATTAGCTCTAAATTATGTATTTTGTATTTTTGGACAACTTTACCCATGACCTTCATATAATAAATATATATTATTTTAAAAAATAAGATAGAGTTCTAAGGGTTCTAAGGTTAATGTTTCTACAAGGAACATGATATATATATTAGTAAATTTTGAAGCTTACCATTAATTTGCATCTGAAACTCATCTTCATTGTCACTACTTTCATATTCTTCAGGTATCACTATTGAGATTTTAAAAGAAAAAATTCAGCGTAATTTTCACCTATATAAATGAGATTTATTAATATTTGAAATTGCAACATACTTTCTTCATTTTCTTTTTCGTCCACCCTATTGAAGAACTCAATCAAATTTCTATTTTCCGGTATGAGCCTATTTCTGAAAGGTCTCTTGGCTTTTTTAGTTGAAATAAAATGTCAATTATACCCTTTATGTTGTAAAATGACATTTTAACCACTTCCTTAATTATTCTATATCAATTCCCTCTTATTTTACTTATTAATAGATCTATACATTAATTACTAATCGTCATTAAAGCATGTTAATTGTAGTATAATTAACATTTATCGTTTATTTACATGATATTTTAAATGATATATATTATTTGAGAAAGTAATATGATATAATTAAAAAAATTAATGATATTGAAATAATTATACACAAAATACGAATTCGAAGATATGGCATTGTTAGTAATATGATATGAGTTCAAGTTATCTCAATTATGATGAAAGACGGTTATCCATCATTAACTAATTTAGAATATGTATATAAAATCATATCAAGTAGTATTTATATAAGTTTATGAACATGCAGTATGATCATCCATGTTTTTTAAAACAAATTATGTGTAATAAAGAAATGTTAAATACTTACCCAGAAATCAACAACAACCTATTCACTTTAGATATACGTGTATGTTATGGATCAAAAAATGAGTTTAGGTATTGACGGCGGTATTCAATGAATGATGGGGGACAATCGTGTCTTTATGGCTGCTCTCGTGTTTCGTGACTAAACAGGTCCTCACAAGATGCCTACGTATCTCTGCTGTATAGAGAATCAAGCCAATAAAACGTAGTTCTAGAGTGAAGGACGAGGGTCCTTATATAGGCGTCAGGAGCCTTGAAATTAGAGTATGTTTAGAAGACTTAATGGATAAGTCTCGTTATTGGTAACTGATAAGGAATGTTCTACTTGGCAGGCAAGTATTATCCTTATCTGATAAGTGCTGTGACTCATCATAATATTTGATCGGGATTCTGGATCCTTCTATGAAGATATTATCACATTTGGACTCTTTTATGAGCTGTATATTTTCCTTTATTTATTAATTTCGTAATTAATAAATAATTAGGGTTTCGGGCCTTTTATCGGGCCTATTTGTTGGACCAAACTAGGTCTAATTAATACATCATTAATTACATATCTAGGGTTATTTTTAGCCCATATCAGTGTATCACACCAACTTTCGATCAAACGAATACAATACAATTAAAAAATGGAATATTAAGTTCACAAGAAACATTGCTAATTTACATTTTCAAATATCTCAGTCATTAAACCATGAATATGAGTATACCACAAACAAATATTTCGAAAGAGTTATTCATCCATTTACTAATTTAGAATATGTATATATAAAATAATATCGAGTAGTATTTATATAACTTTTTGAACATGTAGTATGATCATTCATGTTTTTTTTTAAAACAAATTATGCAGTAAAGAAGCATCAAATATTTACACGAAAATCAACACCAACATACATATAAATGATAGACGTGTATCACACGATGTTCTGATTAAAAAAATACAATACGATAAAAAAGTAAAATTCTTCAGAAGAACCAGTGCTAACTTACATTTTCAAATATTCCTCCATCAAATCATTACTACGAATATATCAAAATTAATAACAAATTATGTAATATTCTAGAATAAACCCGTGCCTCGCACGGGTTATAGATGAAAACTAGGTTATACTGAGCAGTATCTCCCCCACAGAGTCGCTATGCAATTTGGTTTCGACCAAGATGTTCCTCCTCTTGATATGAATCTTGGTTTAGGCAGTTATGACATGCCTATTAGAGGTATAAAACTATATATACCACCTCGGATTTTTCAATCTAACGTGTCTTCTCGATATGTGGCTTGGTGGAGGGGCCTTGTGGCTGTCAATGAGAAAATGGCAAACAATAGCAACCATAATAAAGAAATTTTACCAATGGTTTCTTGTGGACACAATAAAAATGCAGAATCATTAAATACTCATGGTTCTTCTGGTTGTGCTGAGGACAGACCTGAAAATGGTCTTACAACTGCTTAACTTATGATTTTATCAGGAAGATCTGATAGCTTTGATAGAAAAAATGATCTTGACGATGATCTAGTAATAGATTGTAATGATAATGTTGAAGAAGATAGTCTCACCATTGCACGACTTCTTATTCGATCTAGAAAGATAAATAATTTTGAGAATGCAAGGGATGCTGGTGATGAGCTGGTGCTGAATACTGTAACTTCAAATTTGATGGCATTTGAAATATGCCCTGATGCGACTAAAAAGTTAACCTGTACGAGTGAACAAGTAGAATCAAGTGTGCCAGTTATGCCTACTTCAAATTCTTCTGCTGAAAAAGTAAGTGGACCAAAAGAAGATGCAATTGTGACTAGAAGTTTTGAGTTTACTTAACGAACCTCTGGAAATGAGTGTGCATAGTATGCCTTCTCCTGACAAGGGTAAGAAAAAGAAATCTTCTATTGAAAGGCAAACAGAAGTAGAAAAATATGCTGTAGTGAATTCAGAGGATAACATTGTTAAACATGGTATGCCTTCTTACAATGGTAAGAAAAGGAAATCTTCTACTAAAGGGGAAACAGTTGTGAATCCGGAGGATAACATTATCAATCTTGAAGAAGAAAGCTACGAGGATACTACATTGGAATCAGAACACCTGGGACTTGAGGCTCGTATTTGGAGGCTTGAAAATATTTTCGATATGATTAAAGCAGCAAAATTTAGTCTTGAAATGTAGTTTTAACTATTACTTAGAACTACCTTTATTACCCGTGCGAGGCACGGGTTCATTCTAAAATATTTTATAATTTGTCATTAATTCCGGTATATTTGTTTGTGGTATATTCATATTGATGGTTTGATTATCGAAATATTTGAAAATTTAAGTTAGCAATAGTTATTGTAAAATTAATATATCTATTTTTTATTATATTTTATTTCTTTAATCGGAAGTTCGTGTGATACACGTATATGATTTGGATGTGAATAGTTTGTTGTCGATTTTCGAGTAAGTAAGTATTTTGATCTTTCTTTACTGCATAATTTGTTCTTTAAAAAACTTGATCTGATTTTATATACATATTCTTAATTAGTGTTGATGGTTTGGTCATTGAGATATTTGAAAATTGTAAGTTAGCCATAGTTGTTTGTAAAGTTAATATTCCTCTTTTTTATTGTATTGTATTCCTTGAATTAGAAGTTCGTGTTAGATATGTTAATGATTTGGATGTGAATAAGTTGCTATTGATTTTTGAGTAAGTAAGTATTTGATGTTTTTTTACTGCATAATTTTTTAAAAAAAAAACTCGATATGTTTTTACATACATATTCTTAATTGGTTAACAATGGAATGCAATAATTGTACAGTTGTGGATATACTTTATTTATAAAACTATTACTTATACCTCTCAAGAAGCCGCTAAACTGATCTGTGATAAGTTACTCGTTTCACCTTACAATTGTCACTTGACACAAATAATTTAACAATTAATACTTTTAACATTTTATCATAGATATTCAAAAATTTTAAACCAATTTTAGTTAAGATTTGATTTAATCATACGATGACAACTTCAACTTTTTTGTAAAAATCTCCAATACAAACTTTTTTATTAGTATACAAAGAGAAAACTCTTTTGTATTTTTCGGGTTCAATACTTTATATACTAATAGTGTATTTTTCGAAAATGATCAACGTATAAAATTTATTTATTGAAGACGAGATTTATAATATATAGGATCGTAGTAAAACTAAAGTTTTGATCTATATTAGTATCTAAAATTTCAAAACTGCGTATATAATCTATAAATTGTTAATATCTTATAATGAAGCATTAATAAATGTTAAATGATGAATAAAATCCGTTTTACGCTTATTATATATAAGGATATAATTGGAATGGAGTAAATAGGTTGATAGTTTTAAATTTTAAAATAAAAATTAAAAAAGATATAATAAGTGATAGTGGCTATAAATGTCAACATTTGTTACATTATCACCTAGGTCATGGTTCAATTCTCATTAAAAACAATTTTTTATCATCAATATAAAATTAGAAGGGTAATTTAGTAATCTATTATCATCAATATAATATTGAAAAGGTAATCAGGAATCTAATATATATAATCTGATAGTATATAAAATTTATAATCTAATAGTATATATAATCCGAGTCATTATATATTTAATACAAATAAACATGATTTACAATATTAAAATATTAATATAATCTTTTTTGTGGATCAATTCCAATTTTATAATATGTTGTATATCTTGCGCGAGTTTTTCTCTAATCTGGAAATGAATTATCTACCTTATCAAGGACATTACAAGAAGAGACCAAAATAGAATATAACATATTGAGTATTTGCGCATATTAATAAAGAGTTTTATGATATAATCACAATTGATATCTAGCATAGTGGTAAGGAATGTTACTTCTAATCAAGAGGTCAAGGGTTCAATTCCCATAAAAAACAATTTTTTTTATCATTAATATAATATAGGAGGGGTAATTTAGTAATTTAACATTGAATAAATTGTCTCACTAAACCCCTAGTTGCTCTATTATATATATAATAGAGTAAACCTGTACTTCCGGGGTGCTTATCCGTACTTTCGGAAAGCTCATCAAGAAGAGAGTTCTATCTCTTAAGAAGGCGAGGTTACTCTTCCCTTTTCTTAAACTCTGCTTTGCATAGAGTGTATAAGAAGGCGAGGTTACTCTTCCCTTTTCTTAAACTCTGCTTTGCATAGAGTGTATAAGAAAGCGAGGTTATTCTTAACTAATTCTTAAACTCTGCTTTGCATTACTCTTCCTTTTTCTTAAACTCTGCTTAGAATAAAGTGTATAAGAAGGCGAGGTTACTCTTCCCTTTTCTTAAACTCTGCTTTGCATAGAGTGTATAAGAAGGCGAGGTTACTCTTCCCTTTTCTTAAACTCTGCTTAGCATAGAGTGTATAAGAAGGCGAGGTTACTCTTCCCTTTTCTTAAATTCTGCTTTGCATGAGTGTATAAGAAGGCGAGGTAATTATCTTATTCTCATTCTCCTACACTTACAAAGTTACTCGTACATATGTTCTTCTCACATCTCGCATGTTGTCTCTCTTGCAAGCACAGACATATTACGGACACATCATGTTGTCTCTCTCGATTTTACAGGCATATTACGGGTAATTATTTTCTTCATATTATCTGCTAATCAAAACTTGGACAAATTCTGGAAAAGACACACATCAAGTTTTTCAAACAGATACAGTTGGGTTAGGTTACTGTGAGGAAGATGAACTTGGGTTTAAAGACAAAGTTAAAGTTAGACCAAATTTTAAACCTGTGGAATTTGTTCCTGAAACCAGTAAGAAAAACTCTGTACTTGAAAAGGAAGCTGTTAAGGAAGAATCAGTAAAAACTTGTGTTAAACAGGTGAATGTTGGATTAATGATAGAAAAACAATTCAAGTATAAGCTCAAAGAGGTAAAGTCTGTTGAAAAACAGAAAGTGTCCAGGAAGAACAGGAATGGAAAAGTAGGCACTAATAGGAGTAATAATCTGCCTAATTCTGATGCTCCTAGAAAGACATGTCATAATTGTGGTAGTACTAACCATCTTGCAAGTTTTTGCAGGAAGAATAAAGATATTAATTCTTTACCCTCCAAGTCTGGAGTAAAGAATGATTATGTTAGGGTTAGACCACAGACTTTATGCACACATTGTGGGAGTACTTGGCATTCTATTTATACTTGTAAGAATTATCATGCTATTTATCACAACTATTATGAGTTGAAACCAAATTTGAAGTGGGTTAAAGTTGATTCTGCAAGTATTAATAGTGTAAACTCTGATACTGTTAGCTTAAACTCTGATGTTAAGAATTCCGCTGCAAAATCTAACTATGTTAAGAATGCCAAAGGATCCAAGCAAGCCTGGATCCTTAAATCTAACTCTTTGTAATTGGTTGTGATTGCAGGGCATAAGGGAAAGTTCCCTAGTCTTGGATAGTGGATGTTCAGGACACATGACTGGAAATAAAGCCCTGCTATCAGATTATGAGGAGAAAGCTGGCCCAAAAGTTTCCTATGGAGATGGCAACATAGGACGTACTATGGGATATGGCAATATCAATCTTGGAAGTGTCATCATCACAAATGTAGCTGTTGTCTCGGGACTCAAGCATAATCTTCTTTCAGTCAGTCAAATCTGTGACAGAGGATATCATGTAGATTTTCATGCTGAACACTATGAAGTAATCACAAAATCTACTGGGAAAGTTGTTCTAGTAGGACACAGGCGCAATAACATCTATGAAGCAAGTTTGGTAACAAACTCTGAAGGAAAAAGTATGTGTCTATCTGCAAAAATGTCTAGTGAAGAGAGTTGGAAATGGCATAAGAAGCTCTCTCATCTAAACTTGAACAACATCAATGAGCTGATCAGAAAAGATCTTGTAAGGGGACTTCCAAAATCAATACTCAGCTTAAATGGTCTGTGTGATTCTTGTCAAAAGGCCAAGAAAAGGAAGTCATCTTTCAAGAGTAAGAATGAATCTTCAATTGTAGAACCTTATCATCTTCTTCATGTTGATCTTTTTGGTCCAGTAAATGTAATGTCAATAGGCAGAAAGAAGTATGCTCTAGTCATTGTTGATGAGTACACTAGGTATACCTGGGTGTATTTCTTAGAAAAGAAGGATGAAACTGCCTTAACTCTGATGGATCATGTAAAACTACTGGACAAAGGATCACAGTTCAAAGTGAAAATTATAAGAAGTGATAATGGTACTGAATTCAGAAATGCAATAATGGAAGAATTTTGCAAGGAAAGAGGAGTGAAGCAAGAATTTTCTGCACCAGGAACTCCACAGCAAAATGGTGTAGTTGAAAGAAAGAACAGAACTCTGATCGAAGCTGCCAGAACAATGCTTGATGAAGCAAAATTGCCAACTTATTTCTGGGCAGAAGCTGTTCAAACTGCTTGTTTTACTCAAAATGCTACACTGATCAACAGGCATGGGAAAACGCCATATAAGATGGTGAAAAATAAGAAGCCAAATTTGAAATATTTTCATATTTTTGGATGCAAGTGCTTTGTGTTGAAAAGTCATCCTGGACAGTTGACCAAGTTTGACTTAAAAGCTGATGAAGGAATTTTTGTTGGATACCCACTGTCAACTAAAGCATTCAGAGTTTACAATCTAAGAACTAAAGTGATCATGGAATCTATACATGTGTCATTTGATGACAAGAAAATAACTGGAATAGAAGATGAAGAACATCATGATCAACTTCGCTTTGACAATGAAGATCTAAACTCTGATGATGTAAACTCTGATGAAGCAAATCCAAAAAACTCTGATGAAACAAACTCTGAACCTCTACTGGTAAACACTGAAGAATTTTCTCTGACAGAACAAAATAGAGAACCAGTTGAGGGGGAGCGTGAAGTCACTTCAGAAACATCTCAAAATGAAGACTCAAATTCTGAAAGTGAGTCAGCTGAAGGATCAAATAGAAACTCTGAGTCAAACTCTGACAATTCAAATACTGAACAGTCCAATTCAGGGGGAGCCTCAGAGAATGCAAATGGTCAAGAAGAAAATCAGGAGAGCATGGATCAAGGGGGAGGATCTAATAATAATGAGGGAAGCCACTTTCCAACAGCAAGAAGGTGGACACAAGCTCATACACCTGATCTAATTATTGGAGATCCTGATGCTAGTGTGAGAACAAGAAGTGCAACAACAAATGAATGTCTGTATCATGCATTCTTATCTCAAACAGAACCCAAGAAAGTGGAATAAGCTCTTCAAGATGCTAACTGGATAACAGCTATGCAAGAGGAGTTAAATGAATTCGAAAGAAATGAAGTATGGACACTTGTACCAAGACCAAAGAACAGATCTATTGTTGGTACAAAATGGGTTTTCAGAAACAAGACAGACAGTGAGGGAATAATCACAAGGAATAAAGCTAGACTTGTGGCAAAAGGATATTCACAGCAAGAAGGAATTGATTATGATGAAACCTTTGCTCCAGTTGCAAGATTGGAGGCCATAAGAATTTTTCTAGCATATGCTGCTCACAAGAAATTCAAAGTTTTTCAGATGGATGTGAAAAGTGTTTTTCTCAATGGGAAACTTGAAGAAAAAGTGTTTGTTGAACAACCACCAGGGTTTGTGGACCCTAAGTATCCAGATTATGTCTACAGGCTGGACAAAGCATTATATGGACTAAAGCAGGCACCTAGAGCATGGTATGAAACCCTAGCTCAATTTCTTTTAGAAAGTGGGTTCACTAGAGGTACAATTGACAAAACCTTGTTCTATTTTAACTCTGGTGAGGATTTGCTGTTAGTTCAAATCTTTGTGGATGACATAATTTTTGGGTCTACTAATGATAAACTCTGTAAGAGGTTTGCAAAGCTTATGCAGTCCAGGTACCAAATGAGCATGATGGGAGAGCTTAGTTACTTTCCAGGCTTACAGGTCAAGCAAAAAGATGATGGAATTTTTATCAATCAAGCAAAATATACCAGAAATCTTCTCAAGAAATTTGGTATGCTTGATAGTTCATATGCCACAACTCTCATGGCTACTGCAACAAAGCTAGACAAAGACACAGGAGCCTCAGTAGATATGACAAACTACAGAGGAATGATAGGGTCTCTTCTTTATCTGACTGCAAGTAGACCGGATATCATGTATGCAACTTGCCTTTGTGCAAGGTTCCAAGCAGACCCCAGAGAGCCCCATCTAACAGCTGTGAAGAGAATTTTCAAATATCTCAAAGGAACCATAACTCTTGGTTTGTGGTACCCTAGAGAATCAGAGTTTAATCTAATTGGTTACTCTGATGCAGACTTTGCAAGTTGTAAGATTGATAGAAAAAGAACAAGTGGAAGCTGTCAATTTTTAGGTGACAGATTAGTTTCTTGGTACAGCAAGAAACAGAAATCAATTTCCACATCCACAGCATAAGCAGAGTATATTTCGGCTGGTAGCTGTTGTGCACAGATTCTATGGATGAAGAATCAGTTGCTGGATTATGGTTTAAGGTACTCTAAAATACCTATTTTCTGTGATAATCAAAGTGTTATTGCTATGATAGGTAATCCAGTACAACACTCCATGACAAAGTACATCAGTATAAGGTATCATTTTATCAGGGAACATGTGGAAGAAGGAAATATTGAGCTTCATTTTGTGTCTACAGATCAACAGCTTGCAGATATCTTCACTAAGCCTTTGAGTGAAGCTAGCTTTACAAGACTGCTAAATGAACTCAGAATGGTCTCTGGTTTTGACTAAGAGATACTGGTTAGACTCAAAATCTATACTTCTGTCATTAAATGCTCATATCTCTTTGCATATGTTGACTGTCATACATACCAGTTTGGTATACTCTGAAATCATACTCTGATGTTAAGTGTCAAGCATACTCTGTCAAGTTAAACTCTGAAAATCATACTCTGTCAACCATACTCCGTCAAGTAAACTCTGAAATCATACTCTGATGTTAAGTAAACTCTGATGTTAAACTCTGATTGTGATTTTGTCTGAAACATATGGACCGATGAAGAAACTTGTATGAAGCATGATTCTTAGTAAGTAATCATGAATCTTTCTGAGTTACATAAAATCTGATCTCAAATGTGTGCAGAAATTTTACACAGCATGATACTGTCTCTATATTTATAGCATCTCTTAGTTTATTGATCCTATACACTGAGTCTGTATTCGCTGTTTGCACTTTCTCTCATAAATTATATGTTTTAACTAATAAAAGTCTAAACTCTGATAATTAGTTGCTAATATTTCACCCTCAAAGCAAAAGATGCAAAAAGATGCACAAATTCCTTTGAGATCATGTTGTGCCTAGGAAGACCCATGAACTTATTGTATGAAATAAGGGCTAAAATTTTCAAATTTTTGGTGACTAGTGCCGACCACTGATTACTAGAAAAGAAAAGAAAAACAAAATTCTTTTTAGGGGGGTGAAAATAAATTTAAATAGAAGTACAGAGTTTAGATGAAATCAGAATATGTGTTACATATGAGAGTTTGGACAACCAGTTTTTACTGATTTAATTTTGTGGATTTTATGCACCTTGAGATGCTCTAAATATTTATATTCAGTAAACTCTGCTATTCACACACAAATATTCACAACTGTGCATTTTGAGAAAAGAGATTATTAATAAAGGAAGAGAATTGATAAAAACTGATGAAATGTGTACTCTACGCAGAGGTCATTTTTTTTTTTAATCTTTGATGATTAAAATATTTTTTTCAGACATATGATGATTTTGAGAAAAGACATCTGTTTTGAAAATTCAAGAGAGTATGATTGGACATAATTTCAAAATTTGTATTAAACAGAGGAGAGAGGTTGAGTGTCTAGGAAAGTGTAATGGGCGGTAATTATTGCTATTTTTACTGCGCATGCGTCTTGGAAACTACCGTGATAACTGCTGTCAGTTAATGCATGTATGCCAACTGTCTAAATTACACACTTCACGAGTAAGCCTGCTGTGTATATTAATGATTATTAATGATTAAACTCTTCCGTTTTAGTCTTTATTTAATCATTATACACACATCTTTCAAATCTTTTACAGACTTACTCAATACACATCACAGTTTTCATCTAAGCATATTGTCAAACACTTTTCTGCATCTCTTTTTCAAACATTTTTCTAAGCTTAAACTCTGTTTTATCTCAAATCGTTCTAATGGAAACTACTATGCTGCTCCGTTAGCAAATGAGACCGCACCGGAGGCGTTTCATTTCGTTCAGAATTTTCTTGCCCAATCACCAATCGGGCGTGCTCTAGTTGAACCAGAGAAGCTTTCTGGATTGCAAATCAAAAGCTTCTGGGAGACAGGTATTTATGATGGTGGTGGTAATTCTGGAACCCCGTCTATTGTCTTTGAATTTCAAGAAGAGGAGTATGTTATCACTCCTGGAACAGTTCGTGCGGCTATGGACCTTGGTGAACACATTGCATACACCATTGATGTTGGTGATGCTGATTTGTTAAGAATGATGAGGGAAATCGGCTATGGTGGATCGTTGGCCAAGATAGGTCAATTGAAGCGACCGTTCTTAAAGAAAGAGTGGAGCTTTTTCTTTGATTGCATTACAAGAACGTTCGGGAAGAAATGCACCAACTGGGATGCCATTCCCACAGAAAGTCTGCAAATAGGGTATTCTCTGCTCTATGGTAATAACTTTGATTTTGGTAGACTTATTTTAACTAACATAGAAGAGAAAATGACAGAGAATAGGGGAGTCATTTACTTTGCTAGATTCTGTAAGATTTTATTTTCTGCTTGTGTTAGTGGGGTAGTTATTTCTGATGCTGATGTTATTCCATGTTTTAAATTACACAAGCGTATATTCTCTGATCTTGTGAATAAGGATGTTAAGAAAGGAAATGCTGGTGAATTGTTGCTACCTGACTTAGTTCAACAATTTCTACAACCTCAACCACAGTTCGTAAACTCTGAACCTCTTCCATCAACATCTCAACAACCAAAGACTGGTGGTAGAACCAAACACAGGGCTTTTAAATCTTCAAAGTCTGTGAAACCAGCTACTGAAGTTGGAGTGTCAAAATCCTCTCTGCCAATTTCTGATGGCCCATCTAAGAAGAAAAGGGCAAAAAGACCACGTTCTGATGCTGAGGAGGATACTCAAACTCTGCAACAAAGAAGAAGAAGGCTGGTAGCTAACTATCTTTTTGATGAGTTAGATGCTGAAGCTGTTCCTGAAGCTGATCAGAATGTAATTCCTCATATCAATGATGAACCTACTGTGCCTACAGAGGACAGAGTAAATGATGAAGCTCCTGAGGTTGTGATAGAAGATCATTCTGAAAATGCTACGGTGCCTGAGGAAGCCAGAACAAATACTGCTGAAGCTAATAATGATTTTCTTGAACCAATAATGGAGATGGATTTTGAAGAGGAAGTTGAAGCACATCCTACCATAAGTGTTTGTGACACTGAGGATGTGGCAGCTGACAAGTCACTCTTTTAGTTGAAGAATCTATAGCAACTCATACAGAGATTCTCTCTGTTAATAATCAAACTCTTAAGTTGGGTGAAGAAGTCAGTAAGGAAGCCAAATATGTCTCTTCTGAGAAGATTGTTGAAGTTGCTGCTGAGAAAATTGATGAAGCAACAGCAGAGCTTATAGCAGAAGAAGAAGTTGCTGATAAAGTTAATTCTGAGATTAAAGAAGCTGCAGAGCAAGTTAATGATGAAGCTGCACAGCTAAATGTTGAAGTTACTGCAGAGAATATTTTTGAAGAAGCTGCAGAGCCTGTAGCAGATAATGTTACTGATGACAGAGTAGTTTCTGCGAATGATGATCTTAATTCTGTAAACTCTGATCATGTAAACTCTGATCATGCAAACTCTGGGATCAATATAGCTCTTTCAGACTCTGATGACAATGCCTCCATACCTTTTCTAAGGAATCCTACTGGAGAGTCTATCAAGGAAAATCAGCGTGCTACTGAAGCTCATTTTCAAGACATGTACTTTGCCAATTGGTCAAGTCATGAATGCATATTTCCTGAGCAAAGAGCAGCTGAGTTTGTTTCAAAGACTGCTACAACTATTCAGAATCCAGAGCTACTTGCACATCTTAAAGCTACAATCGTTACAGTAAAGTCTCTTAACAATCGATTTGATGTCACTCAAAAAGATGTTACTGGACTCAGAAATGATGTTGCTGCAAGGGAACTATCTATGAAGCATGAAAAGCTGTCTTTCTCTAGAGAACAAGAAGCTTTAAGGACCAGATTATCCAAAGTTGAAGAAAATCAAGATGCAATGTCTGCAAAAATTGATTCTATTGCTGCATCTTTGGAATTGCTGACATCAGTGCTTATTCCTGATGATGTCAAAAAGGGGGGGATAGTTTCTAAAGACAAATGCAAAAGAACTCAAACTCTGAGACAGAGGGATGATGCAAATGATGGTGGAAGCAAAGAAGCAGAGAAGAGGTCAAGAGCTATTCAAAAGCAAGGGAGACTTAGGTCAAACTCTGCTAAGCTGACAAACTCTGGAAGGATAAACTCTGGTGCTGCTCAATCTTCTTCAAGACTTAAAAGTCTAGTTATTTCAGCCAATCCAACTACTGATGAAGAAATTGCTGCTAAGATGTTTTTAGAAGAGCATGATGGTGAAGCTACAATTGAGGATATGGAAGCTGAGATGCAGATTCTTGCTGATGAGCATAGGAAGAAAGTTGAAGCTGGAACTTACAAGCAAAAAGCTACCAAGGCTCCTAGGAGAAAGGAAAAAGGCATTATAATCAAAGAAAATGTAAACTCTCAACAGAGTTTACAATACTCAAGGAGGCCTGGTGGTTCAAGCACTGATAAGGGAAAAGGGAAGATGATAGAAGATAAAGTGATCAAGCAAAACTATTCAACCTCTGACATTGCTCAAGTTGAATCTGTTCTAAATCAATCAACCTCTGACAAGGATCAAGTTGATAATTCTGTTAAAGTTGTGACAACCTCTGACACTGCTCAAGTTGTACAAACTCAGTTGTTATCTACACAACTCCAAGGAACTTTCAGAAAACCAACCACAGATGAAACTCTGAAGCCAGGCAATGTGAATTTTCTTCAAACCAGATCAGTACTGGGAAAAGAATCTTATGATAAATCTGGTTTGGGATCACATATGGAGAAGAGAATAAATAACAGTCCTTTAGATCATACATCACTGGCAGAACCTGGTGTTGGGGTAACTCAAGAAAGCCTTGAGAAGCTAGAGTCTGTTCAGATGATCTACCACAGAGGAATCAAAAAGGAATTTCTGTTATATTTTATGGCTGATGGCAGAGTTTATCGAGTTGGAGAAGCAGACATTCATCTAAAGCTATGGGAAGAGCTAGAGTATGTATTATATTTGCTAAAAGTGAAGAATCAAAGTACTCATAATGCTGCTCAAGTCTTAAGAGAAAGAATGATGAAGTCGAAAGTTCTGCTTGGTGCTAGAATTTCAAGTGTATATATTCCTAAGTATAGAGATGCTCATGGAAAGCTAGTAGAGATGAAGAGAAATAGTGCTAGGTTCAGGACTGCACTGGATATGAAAGTCTTAGAATTCAATCTGGAATCTGATAAGCCTTTCTATATCAGACTTGGAAATGAAATGAACAAAAACAACATCTATTCTCTGAGAGCTGCCATTTATCAGATTGGTGAAAGAGAACCAGAATTCAAGGAGCTGTAGGAGATAATGATTGCTGAGCTAGATAAATCTGAAAGAAGACTACTGACAGACTATCTCAGGACAGTGCCTGATATTGAAGAACTTAAGTAAAGTCTGACTGTAAGTTTTTAAAGTTTTCTGTCTAAGTAAAAGTTAAACTATGTTATGTTATAAACACTGCATTTGTTATATGTTTTGACATCATCAATTATCTTTTAACTTGTACATTTTTATTATGCACAAGTTGGGGGAGATTGTTAGATATAATTGCTGATGATTGTTTCTCAGTGTTTAAGAAACAGGTACTCATCAGAGTTTATACTGGAAGCCAGTCAGAGTTTGTTAAAGTCTGACGGGGTGAGAGTTTATTTAGCTGTCGGTGCTGATATTGAAGATTCTAGAAGCAATATATCTTGAAGATGGAAAGAAGCAAGATATATTGAGATAGCTAAAGAAACGGGATAGAAGACAGAAGCAATTCTAATTTGATATCAATTGTATAGCTAATTTATAGGAATATCAATTAGAGATTGATTATGTAGCTGTGTACTATATAAACACAGATAGGTTAACCCTAAAAGGGATACGATTATTGAATACATTATTCTTGTAACCTAGAAGCTCTTTGTGATACTTTACATCACGAAGAAAGAAGTTTTTAATTCCATTCAGTTCAGTTCATTATTCATAAACTGTGTTCTTGATTGTTATTCTCATACTTATTGATTATATATTGTGTATTCGGCCTAACAATTATATTTATTTGTATGTTAAATAATGTTATGTATACAGTGTTTAACTTTCATATTCATACAGAAGCTCTCCACTTGACCAACTTTCCCGCAACAAGATTCTACTTGAACCCAAGACACTATGCTGTCAAATTGCTGAGACAAAGGTTCACGTTTTTTAAATTCCATTTACTTTCAAAGGCATTAGTCTAATTAATTCAATTTTTGGTACATTTTTCTCAATCATTCTTCTTATAGACTTGAAGAATTAAATTTCTATGTCATGGATATAGAGGATGATTATGTAGAACAATGTCAAATTTTAAAAGTTGCGGACATTAAGAAGTTGAATGATGAATTCATTGAGGTACAATTTCCTTATAAATTCTACACAAATTCAGTATTACCAGAAAAAACTAATATAGGTTTGTTTTCAATTTGTCAAAATTAGAAAAAAGTGGCCTGTCAATTGACTGTTAAAAAAGTTGACGAGCGAATGAATTGGTATGTTCATTTCTGTACCAACTGTGAAAAAGATTTGAAGTTGGTTGATGAAGAATACAAATGTTGCAACCGTACTTATCCTTATCCTGATAAAAGGTTGTAATTAAAGAGAACAAATTTTAGTTTTAATAAATACAATGCACTAAAAATATGTACACTATATGTTCTTCAGATTCAAGCTATACACCTTATGCTCTGATGACACTGGCACTATTCCAATTATCTGACCAAACGATGAAATCTGTCGCTTAACAGGAAAAACAGTTTACGATGTGGAAGCTGATGATGATGAGGTCAGTTTAATTTCCCCACAGTAATGTCAAATTAACAATAAAGGAACCTAAAAATGGTAATTTTTTACTTAGGATGTGGATGGCACTAAATTCCCTGTAATGCTTAAATTTTGAGTTAAGAAAGCATTCAAATTTATCATTTCTATTACAAGAGAAATTGTCAAAGAAGGCTCCAATGTGTATACAGCATCAGAAATCTGTGGACCATTGGAAATCTCTGACACTCATTCACCAAACATGAACAAAGTTCCTATGCTGTCACCAAATAAAAGCTCCAAGGTTAGTACTCCTTAATTTCATAATTAAATTTTCATGGTTGTAATGTTAAATCTTTTCCCTATACAGACCAAGGGAGAAAGCCCCGCAACAGCGTCGTCAACAAACAAGACAAGGCCACGCCTAACTGAAGAATTTAATGATCCCAAAGAAATCCCTCCTCTTAAAAATGTGAAGATTGAAAAAGTATGAAGATAAAATTTTATTTTACTCATTTCTAAATTAGGAACCTTATCACTTTAAATCGGATATAAATAACATTTTTTTATATGGTAACAGGTTTGAAGATTGAAAATCAAAGAAGATTATGTTTTGATGGCAACGAAAGAATATGTAACTGTTTACAATTTTACAAGGAAAATGCGGTGTAATCAGTATCGGAATTGTTAATGTATTATGCATACATACAGTTAAATTATAACACTTTTTAATCTGTATTAACATTTACACTTAATATCTAAAAATTTGAAGTAGAGAAAGGGTCATTGATGAGGTAAAACCTTATACCTGATACAATTTGTTTGGTTAAACTAAAAAGATTGTGGAATGTTCAAGCTGAATGAGTGACAATAATTTCATGCTAGTATTATCTGATAATTTATTCAGTGCAATTCTATTTCCTGATTCATGCAGTCAAGTTTTGTTTCATGTGGTTCATATTGTTCCAAAACAAGACCAAAGAGATGAATAAATAAAAAAAATTGGTTGAATCTTTCAGCCTCATTTTATTCAGCTCCGCTAGGTGTTAATGTGATGAATCACCCTTTGCCTTGTAGAACCCACAAGCACATACTTGATCTCTAAGTCTTGTACGAGTAATACCTAATTTAATATAGTCTCCATCTCTTAAATATTTTTATTTATCATATCAAATCAAACAAGAGTTTATGCCCAAGTACATAGATATAAATGACACAATAAAACACACATTACACTTAATGTACTTGCAGCAAAAATGGCACAAAATAAACTGAAATGCACCCAAATGCAGTCAGGGACCGAGCCAGGATGGTAAGCGAAAGTTATTAACAACATAGGAAAAATATGTGTATAAAATATAAACATATTATATATATATATATGGGAAAAGAGTATCTAAAGGTCACTATAGAACAATTTTCTACTAGTGCGGTTCAAATTCACAATATTTAGACATTTAATAAATATTCCAACCGTACGGATGTAAGAATCTAGTGAAAATGAAAAGATTTACAAATTTTTAAATGATTTAGTGATTTGGATTAATCATTTTTTAACAAAAAATAATCGATCAATCTCTACGATTAACATTATATAAGAAAATACTATCATTATAAAATCAATACTCTACAACTTAAATTTGCATAAAAATATATTTTACGACTATATTTTGACATAATCTTCACATCCGTACGGTTGGATCATTGAAAAACAATGATTAAATATGATTATAGGCCACACAAATAGAAAAGTTTTCTATTGTGACCTTTAGAAATTCCCTTTTGCTCAAATGAGAACTTCTTAAAATGAGAATCGTGAGAACCGGTGATTTGTGTAGTTAAAATTGGTGATTTTTACAAAATTCAGAATTTTTGGTTTGCACTAAATCGCCACTTTTTTGAATTTGAAATTTTAACTTTTCAAAAAAATCACAGAACTAGAAAAATCACTGGTTCTCATGGTTCTCATTTTTAAGAAGTTCTCATTTTTAAGAAGTTCTCAATGGAGCGCAACCCTATATATATATATATATATATATATAGGCAAATGATCAAATGAGACCCTATGTTAAAATGAGAACTGAGACTAAATCTCAGCCACTCAATTTTAACTACTACTTTTAATCTGGACCACAAATAAACACACATATCTTTAAATTAGAATAATTATTTCTCTCTCCTCACACCACTCATCCACCCACCGATCTATCCTCTCTCTCTCTCTCTCACCATTTCTCTCTCTGCACTCTCTCGATCTCTCTCTTCTCTCGCGATCTGTCTCTCTCACACCACCCTCTCTCTATCCTGTTGTCTCTCTCTCTGATTTCCGACTCAAACGGCGCCACCACCACCAGAACGCACAGGGTGGTTGACCAAACAAGGCGAGTACATCAAGACATGGCGTCGTCGTTGGTTTGTCTTAAAACAAGGTAAGCTATTCTGGTTTAAGGAATCTAACATAAGTCGTTACTCTATTCCACGTGGCGTAGTCCCAGTGGCTACTTGTCTTACAGTTAAAGGCGCTGAAGATGTTTTACATAAACAATTTGCGTTTGGGTTGTCAACGAGAGATGAGACTATGTATTTTATTGCGGATTCGGAGAAAGAAAAGGAAGATTGGATTAATTCGATTGGGAGATCGATTGTTCAGCATTCCATGTCTGTTACGGATAATGAGGTTGTTGATTATGATAATGGCAGATGATAATTTGGTGGTTACGGTGTAGTGTTGATTTGGTGGTAATCGATGGTGATTTGTGTAGAAATTTGGTGATTTCTATTGAGTTTTTGTGATTCTGGAATAAATTTGGTGAATAATTTGGTGATTCGTGATAATTTGTGTAGAAATTTAGTGATTTCTGTTGAGAAGTGATTCTGGAATAATTTGGTGATTCGTGATAATTTGTGTAGAAATTTAGTGATTTCTGTTGAAAAGTGATTCTGGAATAATTTCTGTTTGTGCTTGTATTTTACGATTCAGATTTTTGGTGATTTGGTGATTGGGACTCAGTTCTCATTATAAGAGGGGTCTCATTTGAGCGCGACCCTATATATATATATATATATATATATATATACAACTTGCCAAGCTAGCATACATCTCGCCAAACTAATAGAATTGCTACAGGGTAGAAGTAAACCAAAGTTGGCATAATTTGGAAAATTATTTTCACTACAATATATACCTGCAAAAGCACCAATGATAGCATTCTCAGGATCATTAAGATCCCTCTTCGCCTGTGGTAATGGTAAAGCATAATCGTCATCTCATTATTTCAAATGCAACAATATAACAAAGAAATGTTACACTTTGTAAGCTATTTCATATATTTACTTTTACTAGGCATGAGTAACTAATTGCTGCAATTAAATCACAAATTAACTAGTAATTATATCATATAATGGAACTGGAAGTAGGGGCGGATTTAGGGGGGTCCATGGGGTCCTGGTACCCCTGAAATCTGAATATATAGTAGCTAGTATGTAGTTTGCAAGTGTTGTGTATGTAGTTCAACTGGTTGATGATGTTGTTTTCTTTCCTAGAGCTCAGGGTTCGATTCCTTAAAACTCTGGCAGTACAACACTATATTTTTTTTGAGAAAATGGCAGTGAACTTGCTCTTAACTACTCTTGTCCATGCAAATACCAAGTTGTCTTTTACCATTTATTAATATTTTTTACTTTCTTCTTTGAACATTTTCCATTATTTAATAATAATAGTAGCTTTTATACTTAAAAGTTGACTCGATCTTAGATAAAATTACATATTTAAGTAATTTTTGACTTCAAATTTTAAATAAGTTTGTTTTTCATTTTCTTCATGCCATTCAATCATAAACATGTTTACTTACATTATATTAGTCTTTATAATTACTATAAAAATTATACGAAACAACAATTAATATTTTCATTATTTTTTTCCGGACCCCCCTAAAATTTATTTCTGTGTCCGCACTGACTGGAACAGTAGGAAAGAACATCCATCTTGTGCAAGGACTTGAAAGCGGTCAATAGTAAATGAAGCTATATTAACACTACACCAAAAACAGCCTGCGGTAACCCAAAAATTCGGTTACATTAGGGTGCTAAAATGTTACCATAGACCCATTTGTGGGCTAAGGTAACATAAATTAGAAGTTACATATTTCGATGTTACCTTAGGGTACCTAAGGTAACTTATTTCACTCCTAGGGTAACATGGCGTTTTCGGTTACCTTAGAGATCTACTGTAACATAAAAATGGCATATTGCAACATAAATATTCGGTTACCTTAGAGTGCTACAATTTTTTTTAAAAAGTGGGCCCCACCAGTGGGCCCCACCTATGCCCCCTGTTTGGTGTACCTGTTGTAACACTTATTGTAGCAATAGTAACATTTAAACTAGCAACATTTTAACTAGTATATTGTAACACTCTAACAAGCTAATGTAACACTTTACCCAAAAAAATTTGAATAGCACCTTTTTAAAAGTATACAATCCCAAAATACCATTCAACCACAAGCATTCAACCACAAGAGATCCATCTCATCCAAACATACAATTATTGTTAGGAGATGCAATTTTGGACGATGAATCCCCTAGCATACAATTATTGTTTACAAGGTAGGATAAAAAACAATAGAAAAACCGTCACACCACTAACACTCTAATAGAAAACAGTTCTTCCTCCGCATGGAACTTTTTGATTTTGCTGTTGATGAACAGGCACAGGGCCACCTATTGTTCTTGCTCCCATCCTCCTAACCTCATACCAGGGTCATAATTTGTGAACAGCCTAAACTCATTGCCAAGTTTGCTGGAGTGCTGAGGCCGAAATTGACAAGGGCGCAAGCCCAAGAGTTCCGCTGCCCTATCCTTTTGCACCTCACCTATACATTATAATATTGGACTCTTTAGCAACAAATTTATCTACATCTAAAAATTTAGATACCTGACTGATCTAATTGTATTAGTAAGCTCATAACGGCTTATAAAGACTCCAATTTATTAAGAACCAGAGTAGCATTTTGTATGGGCATATTCCCCAAAACTAGTCAAAGTAAATAGCATAACCATTATGGAGCCCTGTTCAGTAATAAATGGCCACTGAAATACTTCGCGTGGAAACAACAGTTGCAACATTGTGGGTAGAAGCTCGAGAAACAGAAAAATTGTATCCATGTAAGCTATTGGAGAGTGGTAATTACCAGTTTGTAAACATTTTTGATGTTATATGGAGAAAGTCACAATTGAACTCCTAGCAAATCCTCTTTATGATCATACTTTTTTTTAAACAGTATCCATTACACTGTCACTGGCCCTGTTTTGCATCTAATTTAATCGTGTACCATGTATTCACAATGCTAATATGTATTGTTCTAGCTTTTGAAATAACATGAATGAGCTTACAGATGTCTACTACTATTGTTATTCAAGATTCATTTTTCCAAATAAAGATAAAAATGTGTCCACTGTATGGTATTCGAAAGTTTGGTCAGGGTTGCGGAGAGTGACATGTATGGGTAAGTCAGTAACATGGTTACCTGTATCCTGTAACATGTTTTTGGCAAATGTTATCCAGATGTTAGCTCTCGAAGCAGATATATGCATTGTTGTTTTTGCAAGCCTGCACGAAACATGGTGTACTTGTAATATATAATTTGATATTTTCATAACATAATCATACTATGAATTTATATTGTGATTTTATGAGTGGGCAAAATGTTATTCTTCCTATAATAGTAAATTACAATGGCCTAATATCTCTGCCTCCTTCGATTTGGGAATTTCCTTAACATCCGGCTGCAATTTAGTAGGCGCCAGACATTGATTTTTGTGTGTATTTAGTAATAGATTGCAATTTGTATTTGCAGGCATTGCTTTCACAAAAACAGATTTCTTTGGTTGCATCAATTTACACAGGAAAATGTCTGAACCAAAAAGCACGTTCGAATCTCTCAGGGAATGGATTGCAACAGTTAAACATTATAATTGTTTGAAGATCGAGAAAGAGAAAAATTGTTTGAAGTTTCCTGCTGCAATGAATGCAGCAGCTTAAAATCTTAACAACACGCAAAACTAGAATCACAAAAGCTAAGAAAATAAGACAGCAACTTACCAGCCACTTATCCCGGGCAAACAAGACGGTGTTTAACATGTTCTCGTACAGCAAAAAGTAACCCATCCATTCAGAAATAATTATATCCACTTGAGCAACTGGAAGATCAATTTCTTCGATCTTTCCCTTCAAAACTGTTATAACTTTATACGTAAAGAAAATTAACAAATTAGTTGAGAATTAAGTCAGGTCTCATTACTGTCGTTAAATAATCATGACATTAGTACCATTTGAATAACCATTTGCTTTAATAATCTCTTGAGCCTTTTCAGCCATCTGGGAGCATTCAACCTATAATCAGTGGAGTAAGCTGTCAATTATTTCCTTGGCTCAAAAATCTACATGTACAGATGCTACTATACACGACATCAATAATTAGTCAAAATGATAATTAGTCAAAAGAAACTTATTCCTATAAATCACATTCTGGTACGTTTTTGTTCTCACGACATCCTTTAGCACAAAAAGGCCATACCTTTCCAGTACCAGGAGGTCCATGTAGTAACAATCCACTAGGCCACTGAAAAATAACACCAACCCAGATAATTAAACATGAATACACACACATATACACATCAAACATCAAGATTACTCAACAATAAAATTATAAAGTTTGCAACTTTACAATTATACACACAAATACATACCTTAAGGCCTAGTTTTTGGGCTTCTTGAATGTAAAGATGAGGAAAGATGATGAGTTCTCTTAAAGCCCTAAGTGCTTCTACATTGCCACCTATCACTTCCTCTGCTTTCCACATCCAATTCAAGTTTTTGAAGTTCTCTCTCGTCATCTGAGCTCCAAATTACAGCTTTTAGGTTTCCACCGTCCGCCATTTTCGTGCTTAAGAAGCTCTCCACTTATTAATTGAAGTGAATCTAAACAGGGGAATTCACTTGTGTGTGAGAGGGAGAGATAGGGGAGAGAGAGAGAGAAAGGGGAGAGAGCGGGGGAGATGGTTAGGGTTTTGTATATTTGGGGGAAAATATACAAAAAGCTGAGTACAGTTGGCAGCAGTTGCATAAAATCAGAGATGAATTAGAGCATACAAACAAAATCGAAAGCCCCAATTTTAAAACCTAATTGAAATCCCCAATCGAAACCCTAATCGCAACCCACAATCAATTAATCTGTGATTCAGTTTGTGAATTAAACTCTAATTCAGTCTATGAAAGTGTGGAAAGAGATGTGCGGGCATGAAAGAGAGAGTGGAGTGAGATGTGAGCTGTGAAAGAGAGAGTCGAGTGAGATGTGAGATGTGAGAATTTTCGTTAAGGGGGAAAGTTTGTTCCAATAATTCAGTTTTGGGGGGAAAATTGCCGCCCGTGAAAATTCATTCTGTGTACTAATTTAATTTGTGTAAAAACAAAATTTATAATTAAGCAAAAATCATGAGTAATTACATAATTTAATTATAAAAATATTAATATACTATAATTGATTTAAAATATAAAAATTATTTCAAAATTTGATTGTTACTACAACATTTTTTATAATTTCAAAAAAATTATTTACTGAATCTGAGACGTGTCATATTCCCAAAAAACAGTATTGTTCCAACGTTTTTTGAAAAGATGCGGCACAATTCAGACTTTTTATTTTTTGATTATTTATTTGTTTATTACGTATGCACGGCCCACTGCATATTTATTTGATTTTAAATTTCCTAAATTACTACCCAGCTATATTTTCTTTTAACTAAATTATCCTTGAAATCTTGTTTACTTTATTTCACGAATTATAGGACCAATAAATTTATAAAAAATTATTTATTTTTATTCGTTCAAAGGGGTTTTTTGGTTCGTAAAGTAGTATGAGGTTTAAAAATTATTTTTTGAAAAAAAATTGATTTTAAAAAATGAAACAGTTTTCCAACTCATTTTATAAAAAAGTTAACAAATTTTAAAAACTAAATTTATTTAAAGAATTTAAAAAAAAAATTAGATGAAAAGAGTTGGCATGGCCAACTCTAATGTAACACATACATATTTATGTTACATGCTTCAACACTTTCTAGCTACTGTAACATCATATTTTTGGCTAAGGTAACATAAAATACATATTGTTACCTCAGGATGTAAGTAGTATAGTTAAGGTAACATATTGGGCTAACATTTCTCCGATAGGGGTTACGGTAGGTCATATATGGTGTAGTGTAAATTTTACTTTTATCGAAGGTTATGACCTAGAATCACAATTTTGTTAAATGCATGTCTTAATTTACCAATCTACAGAGTCACCAAAAAGTCACCCTACCACGACAAGGTTTTTTTGCTGGATTTGTGATTAATAAGACAACCCAAAAATACAAGACAATCTATTTAATCTTTCTAAGCACTGAGCATTTACAAATTCTTGAATACTTAATTAAAAGGTCATAAATGTACTTTATCAATCATATATGAAATTTTCATACAGTTCCAAATAGTTTTTTAAAATCTCCCTTGCTTATGAACAATCCCTATAAATGGCTTGAACATGCATATGAATCTTTAGACATGTGGCAGCATTTATGCAAAAATGAAATAATACAAGACAGCTTACTGCAATCTTGTAGCCCATCCGAAGCTGCTCATATATGCAAAACTGGATAGCGTCAAAAGGCAAATCTCGCAATAAAAAGGACCCATACCCCTACAGTAATTTAGACAAAGGTAAACACATAGAACATAAAATGGTCTTTACAAAGCTAAAGAGGAAAACAGGGAACTTAAATATCTGGAACAGGATCACCATAATCTGTCAAAGAAACTAAATGATGATCTGAAAAAAAATTGTGGCATAACTGATTCCTTGATATCCAGGAATTATTTGTAGATTTAAAAGCATATATTATGTCATTATTGATGCATATATTGTGACATGATTGATTGACTAATTGATTAGTTGTACATGATAGGACAGCTTGTAATTACCTAGTGTTTAGCCTCTATCTGGCCTGTAATTAATTAGGACTCCTACTGTATAAAGGAACACTTCTCAATGAGAAAAGGGACACAAATTTTACAGTTAAATCAATATATAATTTTAATTTTATTGTCTTTAAAATATTTATTAAATTTATATAAATAAATAAAATTTTTAAAAAATTCATACCTTAAAACTAAATATACAATGTTTTCTCCTAAATTTTTTAAATTAATAATATAAATTTATGAATTATTAATATTAAAGATCAGAAAAAATCTCATTTGCCTTTTTATAATCTTTACTAATAGAGAAAAGTTAATATACAAGTTAAATATCCTACTAAATTTCTTGATTAGTAAATATCTTAATTACCATTTAAGCCTTTCCTAATAGATGCAACTAAATATACAATTTTAACAAAACTAAATATACAATGTTAATATTCTCCTAATTTTTTTATTTATCAATATTTTCTAATCAATATCAATATCTTTATTATTATTTTTATTATCGTTATCTTCTTTATATTATGTAAAAGGAAATCTCTATGAGTCATTAGATCGTCTTAATCCTATTTATCTATTTTTTAAAGCACCATTATTTAAATATTAAAATTTAAAACTTTCTTTTTCAACTACTAATTGTAGAAAATGTGATACTTATAAAAGACAAGTATCTAAAAATTATAAATCTAACCAAATTCTACAATAAGTTGACTATATCTATAATCCTAAAATTACAAACTTAATAAAATTCTACAATCTATATAAAAAGAATTATAAATTCAAAAAGATGTCGACCTTCTTTTATTAAGAATTCAGATGATTATATAAACAAATTTATAAAGTTCAAAAGATTTTATTCTCAGTCTCATCGAGCTCATATTTGTGTTTGTTTTTAGAATATTTATATTCTCATACCCGAAATTTACTTACTTACTTACTCTTGTGTTTGATTGTTTTTGCTTTTAAGAATAAGAAGGTACATGAACCGAGACCAAAGTTATGTTAGAGAAGAGAAATTTGATGACATTAGTTGTATTATTGAATTAAGAAAGTGGATGCATGTATCATGATGATTTGCATATATCAATTCTGATTCACCGAATCTCCTCTACTCAGACCTTACAATAGAATACAAGGTAGAGATTTTATGTCATCTAATTTAGTTTTTATATTTGATAAAAGTTTTGACATATTATTCTCTCTTTTTGTGTATTTTTCTCGAATTTACTCTGTTTTTGAATGTAGGACATCTCATTGTTATTGAATGTAAGTTTGGTTTAAAATTCCTCAAAAAAAAAATAAAAATTTAAAACTTATCTTCAAGGCAAGTTTGTGTAACTATTGTATTATATGTAAAGAATACAAAACAAATTTAGAAATTATATAGTTTATTTAGTAGATTAATGTGTTATCCGTTAAATTTGGTAATAAAGAGAGAGAGAACGGCTCATTGGGAGGGTGGTTCATTAGGAGAAGCGTAATATATGCTATAATTAAATATTAATATTTATATTATGTATTTTAAAATATGATTTAGAATTTAAATTCTGAAAAATTGTAATTGGTAATCAATATAATAATACTCAACATAATATAAAAATAATGAAAATATTAAATAATTGTCTTTTTCTATATTTATTCAAAATTTATGTGAATGATTAATACGATATGAAAACTCCAAAAAAAATCTTATGTTAAAACTATAATTATTTACTTCATTTTTTTAATCAAATAGGACAATTATTTACTTCATTTAAAATTGTTTTTGTAGAATGTTTTTTATTAAAAATTAAAGAAATTATTATAAGGCGGTGGTAAACTAGATTATAGAAGCAAATATTTATGTCTGAACATATCAAATTTTGAATTATAATTTTTTATTCTTTTATGAATATTTTTCAAAAGCTAAGTTGCCCTAAGCCCAATCTTCATACGTCACCATATATATATAAATATTTAAAGTGGGCCGATCCGATACCTAATGTAAAACAAACTGTGAGCCCAGAAAAAAGCCCATATTACGACCTACTTAAGATACTAGATGAAACATATACACGGGGCAGACCAGTTTAAAAATGTAATTGAGATATTTTCTAATATTTAATATTAATAATTCAAAAATTCAAGAAAATTATAAAAAAAGTTTGAGGTAATTTGGGAGACCCATCTCACTGTCCTTGTCTTCTTTATAATATTTTTTAAAATTTTAAGCTTTGGGTTAAATATAAAATTTAGAAGAATATTAATATAATATATTTAGTTTCATATGTTAGTAATTATATTTAGTTTAACTTACTTATCTTCGATGGTTAATTTTTTTTATATATATGAATGATTGTTGGAGAAGAAGTTAGTCTTGAATAATTAAATTAAGGTAAACTTTTGTAATAAGTTTCAAATTGGTGTCTAGAGAAATTTAGGAAAATATTAGTAAAAGTCTTTTTCAATTTTAAAATTTGGGAATTTTTTAGGAGAATATCCATTAGTCAAGATTTTAAAGGAAAAAATATTAAAATTATATATTCGGCTTCCTTCATTAGGAAAGATTTCAAAAAACAAATGAGATATTTTTTAATCAAGGAGAATATTAAAATTGTATATTCAGTTTTCTTATATATATAAATAAAAAGATAAATAAAAGAAGAAATAAGATAAAAATTGATAATCTTAAAACATAAAAATGTTGAATATTAATAAAAAGATAAATATGTCCAAAACTATCATGACTAAAACCTTACTTATATAGTTTAAAACTATTTTAATACTTTTAATTATTAAAAAAGTTTACATATTTTAACATGTATACTTAATTTTATTAATAAATACAATTAATAAAATATGAATATTGAAATACCAATTATTAAAAACACTCATTTAAGGTAGTATATATAAAGAAAAAGATAAATAAAAGGAGAAAGAATATAAAGATTGATAAGATAAAAAGATAAAGATATCGAATATTAAAATAGTATATTTACTTTCCTCCATTATTAAAGATTTTATTGGAAAAAAATATTAAAATTATATATTTAGTTTCCTCCATTAACAAATATTTAAAAGACAATTGAGATTTTTTCTATCCTATAAATTCAAATTTAAATAAGAAACTTTAATTTTATTGAATTAAAATTGAAAAAGGAAAGAATATTAAAATTGTATATTCTGTTTCCTCCATTAGTAAAGATTTAAAAGAAAATTGAGATTTTTTTAATCCTATAAATTCAAATTTATATAAGGAACTTTTATTTTATTGAATAAAAATTAAGAAAGGAAAGAATCTTAAATTGTATATCAGTTTCTTCCATTATTAAAGATTTAAAAGGTATTTCATATTTTCAATCCTATAAATTTCAATTTAAATAAGGAAATTTAATTTTATTGATTTAAAATTGTATATTTAGTTTCCTCCATTAACAAAAATTTAAAAGGCAATTGAATTTTTTCTATCATATAAATTTAAATTTAAATAAGGAACTTTCATTTTATTGAATCAAAATTGAGAAAGGAAAAAATATTAAAAGTGTATACTATATTTCCTTCATTAGTTAAAATTTAAAAAAAAATGATATTTTCTCTATCCTATAAATTTGAATTTAAATATGGAAATTTAATTATATTAAATTAGAATTCAAGAGCTCTAAAAAAATAAATAAATAGTTATATTTAGTTTTCTTTATTAATAAAGATTTAAAAGATAATTGAGATTTTTTCGAAAATTGAGACTCTATTAGTAAATATTTAAAATGAAATTGAGATTTTTTCTATCCTATAAATTCAAATTTATATAAGGAACTTTTATTTTATTGAATAAAAATTGAGAAAGGGAAGAATCTTGAAATTGTATATCAGTTTCCTCCATTAGTAAAGTTTTAAAAGGTATTTGATATTTTTCTATCCTATAAATTCTGATTTAAATAAGGAAATTTAATTTTATTGAATTAAAATTGCATATTTTGTTTTATCCATTAACAAAGATTTAAAAGACAATTTAGATTTTTTTTATCCTATAAATTCAAATTAAATAAGTAACTTTAATTTTATTGAATTAAAATTGAGAAAGAAAAGAATATTAAAATTGTATATTCTATTTCCTCCATTAGCTAAAACTAGCTTTATAGCCCGTGCGAGGCACGGGCATGTTCTAGAATATTGTGTAATTTTCATTAATTTCAACGTATTTTATGAGTTACAGATATATTGATACGAGATAATTATAATATATATTAAAATGTCATTTCGAAATTTGAGAGTATAATTATCATTTCGTATTGAATAAATTGACTCATTGAAATTCTTAGTTCATTGAAAAATTATTGCATTCTCCACCCCACCCCGACCCGAAATCCCCCCCTCTCTCTTATGCCCCCTCCTGTGGTGGTCTCTCTCTCATTTCCCCTCCTACGGTGGTGGATCCTACGGTGGTGGCTGACTTCTATTTTCGATATCATTTTTTGGAGACCCCTCTCTTATCCTTCTTTTCCCTCTTTTACTGTCTCTTTGCCTTTTATTTCATTTCTCTCCGTCTCCTCCACTTTTTCTTCTCAACTTTTATTTAGGATCTGTATTTTGATCTCTCTATTTTCATGCCCCCTCCAATGGTGGTTACCTTCTATTTTCGGTGTCAATCTCTTGAGACGTCTCTCTTATGTGATGATCATCGGGAAGACATAATATATTCCAACACATTTACTGAAATGCATGTTATGCTTTGTTTATTTAGGGTGCGTCATAATTGTTTACTTAAATGCATTCTTTGACTGTTTAGTTTGTGTTTATTTGGAGTGTGTATCATGTGTTTGATGGAATGATTGAACCAAATTTGTAGGCTTTGTGCATGTAAATGCACTTGGGGTTGGTCTGCTCATTAAAGTAAATATTTGTCACGGGTTGTTGTTTGAGCTGACAGTGACAAATTGTTCTTCATCGATATTGTCGAGTTTGTGCTTTTTTTGGGGTTAATTTATTTATGTTATTTGCCTCTTTCTCTCATGCCTCCTCCTACGGTGGTGGTTGTCTTCTATTTTCGGCGTCACTCTTTGGAGACCCCTCTCTTATCCTTCTTATCCCTCTTTTATTGTCTCTTTGGCTTTTCTTTCTTTTTTTCCCGTCTCCTCCACTTTTTTTTCTCAACTTTTGTTTTGGATATGTATTTTGATCACTCTCTCTCATGCTCGCTCCTACGATGACTGCCTTATATTTTCGGCGTCACTCTATAGAGACCCCTCTTTTATCATTCTTATCCCTCTTTTACTGTCTCTTTGACTGTACATTGAGCCAATTTGTTCACCGTTAAAAGACAATTATATACTTCAAAGTGTAAAATGACTTTTCAACCCTTTACTTTATTTACTTACAAAATTATTATTAATATATAATAAGTAGAGATATTTAGTAATTTCAGACTGAATAAATTGTCTCAAGCAACCCCCTAGTTGCTCTATTATATATATAATAGATAGCAGACATACTTATTACATATAAGGATATAATTGGAAAGGTGTAAATATGTCGATAGTTTTAAATTTTAAAATAAATATTAAAAGAGAAAATAATAAGTGGTAGTGACTATAGATGTCAACATTTGTCACACCGTCACCGATCATGGTTTAGTTCAAATTAAAAACAATTTTTTTATCATCAATATATAATTGGTGGTTTTAGTAATTTGATTTCATCAATATAATATTGAAAGGGTAATTTAATAATTTAATATATATATTGATAGTATATAGAATTTGTAATCTAATAATATATATAATCTGAGAAAATATATACTTACTGCAAATAAACATGATTTACAATATCAAAATATTAATACAATTCTTTTTCTATCGACCAATTTCAATTTATAACATTTTGTTTTGCTTGCATGAGGCTTTCTCTGATACGGTCAAATATATAATTTTAAGGCGCTTATGAAAATAATTTTTTTTATCATCAATATACAATTGGTGGGGTAATTTAGTAATTTGATTTCATCAATATAATATTGAAAAGATAATTTAGTAATTTAATATATATTGATTGTATATAGAATTGTGTAATCTAATAGTATATATAATCTGAGCAAATATATACTTATTGCAAATAAACATGATTTACAATATAAAAATATTAATATAATTCTTTTTTCAATGGACCAATTTCAATTTATAACATTTTGTATATCTATTTTGCATGAGTTTTTCTCCAATATGGCCAAATATATGATTTTAAGGCACTTGTGAAAATAAATTATCTACCTTACCAAATAGATCACAAGAAGAGACCAAAATAGAATATAACATATTGAGTATTTGCACATATTAATAAAGAGTTTTATGATATAACCAAAATTACTCTCTAGCATAGTGGTTAGAAGTGTCCTCTCTAATTTAGAAGGTCAAGGGTTCGACTCCCATTAGAAACAATTTTTTTATCATTAATATAATAAGTAGGGGTAATTTGGTAATTTCACACCGATTAAATTGTCTCAAGGAACCCCTAGTGTCTTTTATATAGTAAATCATGTTTATTTTCAATAAGTATATATTTTCTCAGATTATATAGACTATTAGATTACAAATTATATATACTATCAATATATATTAAATTATTAAATTACCCTTTCAATATTATATTGATGAAATCAAATTACTAAATTACCACACCAATTGTATATTGATGATAAAAAAAATTGTTTTTAATGTGAACTAAACCATGACCGGTGATAGTGTGATAAATGTTGATATTTATAGTCACCACCACTTATTATTTTCTCTTTTAATATTTATTTTAAAATTTAAAACTATCGACATATTTACACCTTTCCAATTATATCCTTATATGTAATAAGCGTAAAATAAATTTTATTGATGATATCAAATTACTAAATTACCCGACCAATTGTAATTAAACCTCAATTCACCGTTTCCAGTGGCATATTTGTTTACCTGCAATGAACATGTATTACAAAAGAAAAATGATCATAATATTGAAAACCATAAGGCCAAAATGATCGTAATTCATAAGCAACAATAATGCAAATCAATATAACTATTCAACGTCGATTTCATTGAAGAAAAAGAAAAATAAATGACCAACGAAACAGAATTGCATGTATTTGCTCATACATTCTATAGATTCCATATATACAAAATCTTTTACAAGATAAAAATGTAAAGATCAGGTGAAATACAAACCAGCAGTGATTCTCAAAAGTATTTTCTTCATTGTCGAAAAAAGATATCATGGATTGATCACATAAGTACTACTTATATGAAATCTGCACTTAAATGGGTTCCAGAATGTGATGATAATTTACAAAGAAATTACGGAAAGAAAGAAGTTGCAGGAAAGAAAAGAGGCAGAAAATGAGCTAGTAGGAAGGTTTGATAGATTATTACATGGCCAACCAAACATGAGGATGACATTTTTGTAAATATTTGGCTATTAGTAAAATTGTTACAGTTGTCAAAATTACTACCGGTTTTCAAGAAGTCCTTGGAGAGAAAATGATGGGGCAAAGGAGAGAGAATCACATTATTAATAGGGAAATTCGTCAGCACATACATGAATTCTGATGGATAGCCGCTTAACACTGCCATGAACAAATCCCATTCTATATTTTCTACCCAAAAAGAATGAATCACTTCTTTTTGCACGCATTTCAATGAGCTGGATTGGAGTACTAGTAAATAATATTTTTTTGAATTTCTTGTTTTGTATAAAAATATTGATTTTATATTTTTATACAAATCAAAAATTTTAAAAAATATTATTTAAAAGTACCTCAACCGAACGCATTGAAATGCATGAAAAAGTCAAGATGTTAAAACAATTTGGAACGGAGGGAGTATGCGAGTAAATTGGTTACTCCAAATTGCATACTTCCGTTACTTCAAGTAAACACTGTTAGATTCATAAAGGTTAATTTGGTTATTCTTTTTGTTGAACCGACGAGCCGTCTTAGTTATAAATAAAAAACACGATAATTATAATAAATTGTATTAATATTATTTATTTTAAATAATTATACACTAAAATTTAACTAAATTATATGATATTATTTTAAGAGAATTTACCGTATGTACCTAGCGTATTCTTTCTTCTTTTTTCGCTCTTCTTCTCGCCTTTTTTATATATTTTTAATCAATCAAGCTCTCTCACCCAAACAATCAAATTACTTGCTATTAATTGTTAATTTTTATTACGTAATTGTTTAGATCGTTGAGTAAGAAATAATATATATGTGTTATGGATTTTTCTAAATAAAATTTTTAGTCGCCGGATTTATGTTAACTCGTCGGAAATCTTCGTGGTGGTAGTTCGATTGTGAATGATTTGACGCAAACTGTAGTATTTTTGGTCATTTGAGAGTTGTGAAATGATTATGAATTGGATTGTTGAACATTCTGGGCTTGCATGTCAATGGCCGGAGTTTATAAGCTTGTCGGAAAGTCGTCGATTTTGGGAATTAGATCTGGTTGAACTAAGTTGATTTTGGTTGATTTTGTGAAACAGGCCCCGCAGGGCACCCCATCTTAATAGTCAGATTCAAAAATTGGAAGTTGCATATGTGGTTGATTTTGGTTGATTTCAGTTGCGGTTTAATTATGTTTTGGTTATCTTTTGATGAATGCAACTTATGCAAATTCCAATTATTAAAATTTTATAAGTTGCATATGTGGTTGATTTTGGTTGATGCAGTTGCATCTGGTTGCAAATTGTATTTTTGAAAATATTTTCAAAAAATTGATATTTTTGCAAAATATTTAAAAAAAACATAGTATTTTTGATTTTTTTTTAAGAATTAGGTATTTATGAAAAAAAAAACCCTTATTTTAAATATACGAATTTCACAAGAAATTAACATTATACTAATATATATCTTACTAATTATAACAAAAGAGTAGATATAATATTATATACTAATAGCGAAAGTAATAATCATGTACACATTACATTTTAACTCAAAAAAAAAAAAATGTACACATTACATTATAATCATTTAAATGTCATATTACACTATACTACATATTAAAAATATAATAATATTATCATCAAACTGGTATAATATTATAGAACAGTTTATTTTATATATATTTTTGTTATTCGTGAGAAAATTCTATACGTGTCGTAGTATTTTTATACTTTATAAATAAGGGTCTTACTCATGTGAGAACCCTCATTTTTGTGAGAACTGAGATCTAATCTCAGTCACACAATTTTAGATCTAAACTAAATCTTAACCACACAAATAATATTTTAGTTTTTTATTTTTTATGCTTCTCTCTCTTTCTCATATCTATGTCCTCCCCCCGTCACCAACCCAAACCCACCTGCCATTATTTCCAGTCATGAACTTTCTGTCTAACCCTCCCCAGCAGACTCAAATTCATTCTCTCTCTCAATTTTCCGATCAATCTCCCTTTCTCTTTCATTTCCCCCCGCCACCAACACTAACCCACCTGCTATCGTCATATTTATGACATCTATCGACGAAGTAGACTTTTTTAATTAGTTAATAGTTCGTCGTCTTTGTTGCCTTCAACATCATCGCGATCGATATGTTATATTCCGATCTGCTCATAACCAACACATCCGACAATTAAAAATGGTGATTAGTCGGTACGATGTAGTGATTTGTAGGTGGTGTTGAAGGTGGAATGTGGTGGTTAAAGATGGTGGTAGTGTATTGATTCGATTCTGATGGTAATTTTTGTTTTTCGGGGGTGATTTTTTGTTTTCCGGTGGTGGTTGGAGGTGGCCACGATGGTGGATGGGCGGCGATGGAGGGAGGTTGAGAGAGATGAAGCGTGATAGGTCCATATTTAATACATTTTTAATACCTATTTTATGTCTGTTTTCGTAATTTTATTATTTAATAATTTGTTTTCTTTTGTTTTGTAGGAAAATAAATAAAATCATATTTCAAGCAGTCCACTTTTGATCAGTCTTTGGTAGTTAATAATGAAACTCATAATGTTGTTATCTCTAGTGACATAGTTCATGACCACGAAATTCAAGTAATTAATCTGCTTAAACAACATAAAGAAGCATCTACTTGGTCTATGAATGATGTTAGTGGTATGAGTTTTATTCTGGTTCAAGATCATCTTACTTTAGTGGATATTGTCTTTTCTGTGGGTGAGTTTCACATGCTTATTGATTCTGTTATGAAGGTAGTTTTTCCTCGAGCTGGTATTGGTTAATAAGTGGTTTTGTTTTGTGTCTCCCATAGTCAAGTGTAGGTATGGGGGAAAGTGTGTGTGTGTGTGTATTTTTGTGTGTTATAGGTATTGTGTATCTCCGTCATTCCCTTATCAGGTATTCTCGTCCTTTTACTCTGTCATTTTTCTCTCATTTGCATACATTGAGGACAATGCATGATTTAGGTATGGGGGAGGGGTTTAGTAGTATTATTAAAAAACAAAAATCCAAAAAAATTGAAAAATGAAAAATCCCAAAAATAATTTTAGTTGTAAATTGTAGAATTCTAGCCTTTTGAAATGATTTCTAGTGGCTTGATGCACCCTTACATGCTATAGTAATCTTGTGTTTCTGATACTTTTGATTAAGAAGTGATTTGCTAAGTTCTTGTTCACACACATACACTAGCAAGTTGAAACTAGTAGACTTACTGAATGTTGCAAGTAATTAGAAGGACATGAATATGTGTAAAATGATTTGGTTTTCATGCTTTGAGTACAAATTTTTGCACTGAAGAGATTTTTACTTGGGATTGATTATGTTTTTACCACCATGTGAGATTTTGAGCCTATATGCATATCTTTTGCATTTTATATTCGTTTGCTTGAGTGTCCACATGTTGTTTGCATTGCTAGCGTTTGTTTGAGACCTTTCTTGAATGCATGACATTATTTGATGGTAATGTTAGGTCCCGAAGTATCGTAGAAGGGGGGGTTGAATACGATACTCACAAATAATTCAATTTCGTTCGCGGATAATTCTTTCAGTTCTGTAACGAAATCAAACATACCAAACCAAATCAAGTTTCGGGGAATATATCTTTTTATAAATATAAACCTCGAAGGGTGCTACAAATTCTAATCCGTAGATTAGCTTCTATGAGTTCTAGGCTATTCATAATCAATACTTTGATCGAATTCTGAGCACTATAAATTTTCTAATCGGCTCCGGCTCAGAACTCTTTCTCCGTTATTGCTACTATGAAAAACACAAGACTGAAGAAGACACTCTCTTCCTCTGTATATTTGTAGACTTCTTTTTAGAAAACTATCGAACTAGAATTGCTAGGGACAATCCTGGCCGTCCAATTTCCATCAACCTGTCAGACAAAATTACTTTTCACCTGCTCCCTCAAAGAAAACTATCGAACTAATTAAAAAGGATTTTCCATCCGATAGTTTTTTAAATAAAACTATCGAATTTTAGAATCTTTTGTAATTAATTCAAGTGGGCTCCATTGACCACTCGATAGTTTTTTGTTTTGGAAATGTAAACCATCGAGCTTTTCTTTTAGCTTTTCATCCGATGGTTTTACTAAACTAGGAAAGTAATCATTACATTCAATAGTTTTTTTCTTTTAAAACAAAAAAACTATCGAATGAGAACTTTTACTTTATTAGTTTTCATTTCAATCATTACTTGTCATTCGATGGTTTTCAATTTAGAAAAACCATCGAACCCTTTTCTCTTCTTTTTTTTTTTTGTCAGCCTCCAGAAAAGTTTCAGGGTGTTCAAGTTTTAGACTGTATCAATTTCTTCCGAGACGATAAAACAATTTGATCTTTCAGTGTCGTCACCTAGTGCAACTGGTCTGGTTCACAGATGAATAACACTTGATCAATTCTTCTTTTATGTATGCAATTCAATGCTGCTGATAAGTCATTTGTCGTCGTGGTTGCTTCATCACTGGAATCCTGTGGTACTGACTCTAAATCATTCACATACTTCTGTCTTCTTGAAAGTCTTGTTTCTTTTGCTGTCACTGAGGCTTGAACATTTTCATGAACTTCTTTCTGTGACCTGTTTACGGACTTCAAGAATACATAACGTATTTTGACTTTTTGAGTTTACCTTATCTTCATTGATCCTGGATTCCTGTGCTTCTGTTAATATTATTGTCTGTCTTGTCCTTGGTTGAGTTGTAGTTATCTCTTTTACATCTTATGATACATTATGCTTTACAATCTCCCCCTATTTGATTGGATAGAGTTCAACAAGCAAATACTTCGAGGATAACTCAACTAACTAAGGAAACATGAAACTACTTAAAGTAAGACAGCGTAATAATATTAATGCATTCTGGATCAGATATATATACTTTCCAGATTTCATAAATCAAAGAAACAATAAACCTTTTCACATTGAAGTTGCTCCTCCTGTCTGAGCTGATAGTTCTGTTGTTCTTTGCTTCTGTTTTTCAGTCCATTCCAATCTCACCTTCTTCAATCATTGGATCGGAGTTAGCAGCGTGATAATCAATCACTGATAGATAGTGCAGTGGTTCTCCAGGTTTAAGGATTGCTCCTAGGATGTGTCTTCCAATATATCCAACCTCTTGACCCACTCCAGCCCACAGCCATGCAATGTTAACATCTTTCTTGTTTAGCTTTGGCATGTTTGGTAGTCTGGGAAGCACTTCCAATCATTTCTCCACTCTCTTCCTATAGTAGGGAACATTCTCCATAAGATATTTTCTTAGAGTGTCGGCTGCTTTTGTCCTTCTCCGTTGATGTGAATCTAGTGGATCTAAGATACTTCTCAACTGATATTAGATATTCGTTTGGGTAATCTCTCAGTTTGTCCTCCGTCATGTAGCAGATTCTGAACAAGTCATTCGTCATGAATCTAACCATAGGAGGGTTTTCAGTAATCTCTGGACTGACTTTCATCAAGATCTCCTTATCATTTAGCCTTGTAGTCCTTTGTATCTTGATGAGAATCACCTGCAGTTTTGAGCTGCTTGGTGTCTTTCTTCCAGTGATAGAGAATTTGCTTCTTTGGCTCATGCTCCTCCTGATTCGGTTGCTCTCGCATGAATTCAAATCCCTCTTCACTCTTTTCTTCTTGTAGTACATGTCCTCAATCCAATACTGTCTAACTGAAATAGCTTCATTGGTTTACCAAACTTCCCATTTGTACTTGTCCCCTTCTCCAACTTTTCCATTTATCCTTATCCCCTTCTCCAACTTTCTCCCCCTTAGTTGAGGAATCCTCGAAGAAGTTATCCTCATTCCAAAAGGTAGTAGAAGGATCAGGTTGTTGTTGTGAAGGTCCGGGTTGTTGGTTCCTCAGCATATTCCAAATAGACTGTACCCCGTCACATTTATTCTCTTTGACATCAGTCCTCAATTCGACCAGTTCTTCCATAGTGGATCTCCTTGTTTATCGCGAACTGTCATCTCCTTGAGTGTGGATTGAACATGTACCTTTCGGTAATAGCAAATCATCAATATTTGTAAGGGTTAGGGTGTCACTCCTCACGTTTGGCTCTGGGTGTACACTCACAGTTTCTGTCAGTGTTTCACTCATATTTCCTTTCCCACTCAGGCCAGGTGTAAGTGTTTTTGTTTCACTCAATCCCTTAGTGCTAGTTGTACCTGCAGAAGAAAACACCGTAGCCGTCCTTAAGGAGGTCACCGGTGGTGCAATGGGGCTTCGCAAGTCCCCGTCCTTGGTTAAACCAAGTTGCTGATCATCTTTAAATGATATATCCTTTGAAGGATCTAGAGTTTGAATCTCTAGGGGGTTAGAAACAGGCTCTTTTTAACATCAGAGATCCCAATCTTCCCTAATAGTCTGTGAAGACTTTACCTCAGCAGACTCCTCAATTGTAATTGATTCATCGTCACCGAGTTGCCGATCTGCACCTACGTCAGACCCTTTACCCGCAGGATCCAGATATGTTCCATCTGGGGAGGTAGACAATGACCTTTTAGATTTTGCATTTAGGTCAAAGCCTTCTCTCGACGTCTGTGAAGACCTTTGGTTCTTAGAACCTTCAACCAGTGAACCTGACCGTAATATGGTCGGAACACCAGTTGCTTCCGTCAATTCTTCCTTACTTGATTGAGCTATTGGTTCACATATAGCTTTCATTAGCGTAGCCCAATTAGCATCAGAAAAATCGATAAAGAGCGCTTTGGATGAGAGAAATGAAATATCAACAGTTGCCTCGGTTTCTGTTCTTCTCCTTTTAGAGGAAGGCAGAGCTGCTGTTTGAAAGGTTGTATCTCCTTATGTGGTGCTGCTTTGGCACTATCTCCCTCTACACTCAGGGATGTCTGTATACTGGGTATAGTAGGAGAAGGAGCTTCGTTTATGTTTTCATTTGGCTCGTTCAAAGGCTCTTCGACCGTGGTTAGAGATTGTGGGTTGCAATCTCATGGTCTGGATGGCCACTGAGGACTCTGGATCAACATCCATTGGTTCAGGACCAATTTCAGGTTCAGGTTGAGGAATGTTACCTTCATTTACCTGTTCCCCTGGGGGTAGAAGTGGTAGGGGCACCGTTCTTAGATATTCAGTGAGAACAGTGGGTACCCCTGGAAGATAGTTGTTCTTCCTTATCAGAGCGGTTATGGCATTGCTATTCATCTTCATACACTCCAGTGTGTCTTCTCTTTGGCGAATGTCTCACGCTCATCATCTGTTAAGATATCATTGAGAATTAGCTGTAGGAACCTAGGATAGGAACAAAGCACATCATCTATGCCTGTTCTTTCATCCAGTGGTCCCATGTCAGGTAATGCTTAAGGAACTCTCCCACAAAGAAGTTAGGTTATTGACTTCTTATGAGAGTGAAGAAAGCATGTATCTCCTCAGTTGTGGGATCCGGAACATGGTTTTCTATAGGAAAAATGTAGTATTCTGTTAAAGTCATGTTCCGTCACCCTTATTGTTCTGCCCCCTGGCACAACAAACTGAAGGATCTTACGTTATTCTCACTTGTATCCGTGGCGGTTGTGTACAACGCAGTCAATTGATTGATGCAAAGGACTACGGGAGTACTCAAGGCATATGCCACTAATGAACGTGTGTTCAGAAACTCTGCCCATGTACGAAACTGTAAATTCGTAATGGCTTGCAAGTTTTGAAACGAGACATGATTAGTCTTGGTTACTTTTAAACCAAAACTAAAACCAATTAAATTTAATTAATTATTACTAATTAATCAAACTTGACACAAAATTACCCTTTAAAACAAAATTACCCCTTTAACTAAATAAACACAACTTCGAATCACTATTATCAAGAACCCTACTTTTGGTAACACAAATAATCAGAATTATCTGAAGAAATCAATTGAAAACAATTAACTTCTAAAGAACAATAGTGAAAATAGTTTTCTTAGAAACAAGTTCTTGAGGCAGTGATGTTCTTGGTTATATGTATTCTAGTAAGTATAAACAAAAGCCCTTATATCTGATAATAAACAAAAAAAAACGTAAGGGGTTGTTAAATACTTATTGAATTGACAGGGGCAATATTGTCTTTACAGTTCAATAGTTTTTAAAGTAACTGTCGATGGATTTCTCAGAGGGGCAAAAAGGTCATCTGATCTTCGATGGTTTTATTAAAAACTATCGAAGTGTATGAGAGTAGAATTTTAAACTAATTTCTGAAAAACCATCGAGAGTTATTACTATGAAAAGACCAAAAACTATCGAGGCAATATTTATTTTGGAAAAACTATCGAGGAGTTTAATTATTGAAAAATTAAATCCTCCCGATAGATTTTCACTTTGATTTTTAAAAACTATCGAGAATTAAATATAGACTTGATATTAATTCACTTCGATATATTTTTAAAAGAATTCTCAAAAACTATCGAGAAATGTTTTCAATAGTTTTTCTTTTTCCTTTTCAAAAACTATCGAAAATTTATTTCGATAGATTTATCTATGTACTTTGAAAAACTATCGAATTTCCTAAGATTCGATATTTTTTGCTTCTGTTCAAATTCTAGAACCTGTTCATGTTCTAAAATTCAAACTGTTTTATTTCCTGTCAAGTTTTAATTCTAATAAATCTTTTCAAATTTACCAAAATCAATTGTCAACAGAAAATTCACAATTTTCTCAGAATAAAATCGACTAAATATCATTGAGTGATATTAACCAATTAAACTCCAATAAATTATGCTGCATATTTATTTTATGTATTTTAAATTATGGAGCAAATAAGATATTGAACTGCTTCAATTTCCATAATTCAAATTTCATAAAATAAATAATAATAACTTAATACTAAGTATCTATGAGCTAGATATTAGCACTAAATTATTAATGTGAGGACTGGATGTTTGAAGACATGCTTTCGAAAGAGATGATACCTGTTGTCAAGGTGCATTGTCATGGAGTGGTCCACAGAGTTGTTGGAGAAGAATTTATTTCCTTTCATCATAAAAAGAAATCAATCTTCCTCCACGAAGTTGACAGCTTCTAGAGATGCTTCTCCTGTCATTTGGGTTGACAGCTTCCAGAGATGCTTCCCCTGTCTTTCTTACAACCTGCGTATTTTATATCTAAATAGCTAAACATGTTAACAAGTATCTTTAGGTTACCATATTCTGAGATTTGGTATCCCTTAAGATATCTAAGAATCATGTTAATAGCTATAAGACTAGATTTTCTTCCACTCGGAACCTTGCACATTGGCAACTTGAGAATAAAATATGTGGTGTCAATTTGCAGCTAATAACTTAATGAGATGCATACCTCTCTAGCTTGTCATTTCTGTCTATTACCTGATTTGTCCTGATCAAGCTTTAGTGGCTGCTGTTGGCAGGGAGTCTTGGCATGTCTAGAATCTTCTCAATTGTGCACATTCAAAAGATTCTTGACTTACTTTTATTGCCATCACTCTTTTGGCTTACTTGTGCTCCTAAAAGAATTATTCTTCTAGCTTGCTCAAAGTAATTCCAAAAAGAATTGCAACTTTCCCAACTTACTCATCTTGTACATTCTCTGCAATGACTTGGCAACAATTCTTGCACAAGTTTTCGTTAGTAGACCAACATATAATATAATCATGATATCACTGCACATATATGACATTATGTTTGTGCCTTATGACGACTCTAATAAATTCATATTCTGTAAAAGTTCAGTTAGAGTGTCATACCATGTCTTTGACGATTGCTTGAGTATTGATACCAGTTCATACCAACCTGTAGTGATCTTGTGAAGAGAAGTTATACAACGTCCAATTGATCTGCAACAGCAAATGTCATGAGCTACTGTACATTGACTTCTTCTACTATCTCACCAACCAGGAGTGCACTTGAACATATTCACCAATTTGAATATGCAGTAGGTGCCAGATATATCCTGATATCCTCAAGTCTCGTCACTGGTGCTTCTTGTTAGATCCTGCTTCCTAATAGTAACCTAGCATCCAGTTTGGCCTTGTCCCTCATAACAATGCCAATGTTGTCCAGTGTCCTGGATACCCATTTTGTTCCAATAACAGATTTTCCCTTAGTCCTGGGTACCAGCTTCCAAACTTTCTGCCTTTCAGTTTGATTGAGTTCATTTTGCTTTGCAATCACCCAATCTGGATCCATCAGAGCTTCTTTACCTTTCTTTGTTTCTTCTTCAGAAAGAAAACCAAGAAAATAATCATTCATACTCTATAGCTCCGGTCTTTACTCCACCACTAGGATCACTAAGAACTAGACATCAGGAATGATATTGAATCTAAACCCTTTGTCTTGACAGATGCGTTCTTGAAGTGTCCTCTTGATTTTCATTGTGGTGTTGATCTGACTAATTGATCCTTCTTTTGCTCCCCCTAAGCTGTTGCTGGGATTTCCTGAGAATCCTTATCCTTGCTGAGTGGTTCTGTTGAAGTACTGGGATGTGTAGATAAACTACCATTACCACTGCTTGGATTTGAATCATCATTACCATAATTTCACACATAACAGCTGAGAGCTTGGAGTTGTTGAGCATCATATTCAGACTTTCAATCACCTCTTGTTGATTAATCCAATTTACCTCGTAGGCGTATTCCACTGATTAGCCGAGTAAAATATCCTCATGAGCCTTAGCTGCCAATCTTGCCAAGATGCTTACTTGTAAAACATTTTCCTCCAAACCCCTGAAAGAAATTCAGTGTTTGCTTCTATTGGCCATCAGGGAAATGTGATTAACCTCATCTGTGATGTCCTGTCCTTCAGATTGAACAAACAACACCAGTTTGTATTAAGAGTAGTCATCAACCATCACTGAAGTATATCTTTACTTTGTTGTAGACAAGACATTAACTAGTCCGTAGAGTTCCATACGTATCATCTGAAGCGGCTCAGTAATGCTTATCACATTATAGCTTTTCTGTGATGTTTCTTTGACTTCCCTTAATGACATGCCTCATATATTTCATCCAGCTTGAATCCCAGATGAGGCAGTCCTCTCACCAACACCATCTTTAAAAAAGAGTTCCTTGTATTGTCATGCAAGGGTGAGAGCTTCTCAACCTTCCTGCTTGAGATAAAACACTGCTCCTTCATTGAATAAAAAGATTTGTGCTTTGAATCTTCAGCAAGAAAGTTGCTTCTAATTGTTATCCTTGACTCCAATTATTAGTTGTTATCAATGATACCAATTATTGTAAACATGATGACATTCCATTTCCAATGTAGCCTTGTCCCGTGATGAAACCTTTGCTGTCATCTCCAAAGATTATTAACGGAACAGCTTTCTCAATCACATTTGATGGCAAGTTTCTTTCTTCGATCATATGTCTTCAGTAGTAAAGACCAAGAAAGCATATAAATCGATTAACCTGATTTGCCTGCACTCATAAATGGATTGACAGTTCTTGGTACCCAACTTAATTGCTTGGGTCCAGATGGATTAGAGATTTTGCTTTTAAAAGTGGTAACAACAGCTTCAACCTATACATGCTTATTCTTATCTCTGACTGACTTTGCAGTCGTTGCTCTAATGTAATTCTTTAAACATGCTTTTTCTATGATTAATGCAAGTTCTAGGAGATGCATTCATAATCTTTAAATAAGCAAACATGTTAAAAAGAATAAATGGCATACATTGAGCATTTTGACATTGCAGATAAGAGATGTGCAAAATAGGCATTTTAGAAAATTCAGTACTTTCTACTTTAACCAATATACACAAGTGTAACAGGTAGCAAGTAGATTTACAGATATTCAATAATTTTCTAAGCAAACATGGAATAAAAGAATTAACAATTAAATCACTAATTCTATCTAATCCACTCTGTTGTTGTATGGCATCTAACTTTCTCTATTACCTAGGTCAGTTTTAGATACAGCTTGGTGTTCTACAAATTCTACTGACTCTAAAGGTAATTCCTCTATCCTTCAAACTGATTATCCCTTAACAAACAATACAGAATGAATGAGCAAATCTTGTTCTACTAGGGATACTGAAACTTAGCTTAACTAAGGTCTTATGTGCCAGAAACTTAACCCTTAAAACTAAGAGTTGTTTCTTAAGAAAGCTTCTATCTCACTTGCAAATCTTATTCTTCAAATATTCATACACACATATATGTGATCACTATGTACATGCGTTGAATATTGAGAATAAAATACTGCATTGGTTCAAGGAAAAGATACCTGAGATATGTGAGGTGAATCATCTTCAGAGATTGCTATGAAAGCAAGATATCCATGATTTTCTCGTCATCTGATCCATCCCAACTCTTTCCTTAAGCAACATAAGTTGTGCTGATGCTTCTTCAACAAAGCATTCCACTTCTGTTTCAGCTCATTAACTTAGTCCCCATTCTTCTTTGTTTGTTAGGCTTTTTCATTGTGTAGCACACCCTGATAGCTTCTCGTTACATAGTTCTTATCATAGTTGAAACTATCAGTCTTGATTTTGTTACCATCTCAGTCTGTAACTACCTCTTGAACTGAATCCTGAAGAATCTTTGCTTCATAATAAATAAGCCTGATCCATGGATGTGGCTTTTGTACTCCTTCTGAATCTGATGTGACTAAACTTCCTTGACAAGTGAAACACTGATCTTTAGTCTAGTCTCTCGAGGTTTTCTACCTGAGCTTCTTCTGATTCAGCTACTAGTAATTCTTCTATTCTGTTCTGAGGTTCCAACATTAATGCATGTTACCGAGATATTTGTTTGTCCGTTCAATTCTCTAACACCCTTTATTCCTCGCTTCATAATCTCTTGATTAAATCTCCTTAAAAAAATATCCGTAGAAACTTCTTCCTGAAATCAGCTTCATGGTCATCTTTTTCTTCGAAAGATAAAAATCAGTTTAGCACCCGGAGGAATCTTCTTCTACAAACCCTTGAGCACCTTCAAATTAATACTTAAGAAAAATTTAAATATTCAGAATTTTTAATTTTCCTTAAAAATAAATTAATCAAAAATAAATATTTACAAAACATTTAATTTTCAAGAAATTCGAAATTTCTTAAAAATTAAATCATGTAAATTAATATTTAAGAAAAATTAGAATTTAAGAAATATTTTTAACAAAATTCGAAATAAATAAATAACTCAGAAATGTATTAATTCGGGGTGTTTTTGTAAAGCTGGCCATAAATCAAGCACTCGATTGTTTTTCAGACAAATGGTAAATGGCTGACTCTTTTTATTAAGTGCATCCACTTCTGAAACAAAAAACTATCGAAGAAACCAAATCCATTTCGATAGTTTCTTTTGGCCACCTAAATTGACTAAACTTCACAAATTCTAAGGGGTCTCTTTAGCACACTACAAATTGCTCTGTGCCGCACTTCTAAAATAAATTCATAACATAAATTAAATCTAATTAAGCTTAAAATATAAATTTATGTAACTTGAATTTATAAAATAAATTTATTTAAATTAAGTTAATCAAATAAACTTATTCAAGTTTAAATAATGAACTCATTTAAATTAAATTTATAAGATAAATTCATTTTAACTTAAATTTATAAAATAAACTTAAAAAAAATAAATTTATAAAATAAATTTATTTAGAAGTTGGCCTCCTCAGAATTCTTGTCTGACTGGTCTGAAATACCCGGATCTAATCTGTATGTCGATTAACAAGCTTTGATACCAATTGTTAGGTCCCGAAGTATCGTAGAAGGGGGGGTTGAATACGATACTCACAAATAATTCAATTTCGTTCGCGGATAATTCTTTCAGTTCTGTAACGAAATCAAACATACCAAACCAAATCAAGTTTCGGGGAATATATCTTTTTATAAATATAAACCTCGAAGGGTGCTACAAATTCTAATCCGTAGATTAGCTTCTATGAGTTCTAGGCTATTCATAATCAATACTTTGATCGAATTCTGAGCACTATAAATTTTCTAATCGGCTCCGGCTCAGAACTCTTTCTCCGTTATTGCTACTATGAAAAACACAAGACTGAAGAAGACACTCTCTTCCTCTGTATATTTGTAGACTTCTTTTTAGAAAACTATCGAACTAGAATTGCTAGGGACAATCCTGGCCGTCCAATTTCCATCAACCTGTCAGACAAAATTACTTTTCACCTGCTCCCTCAAAGAAAACTATCGAACTAATTAAAAAGGATTTTCCATCCGATAGTTTTTTAAATAAAACTATCGAATTTTAGAATCTTTTGTAATTAATTCAAGTGGGCTCCATTGACCACTCGATAGTTTTTTGTTTTGGAAATGTAAACCATCGAGCTTTTCTTTTAGCTTTTCATCCGATGGTTTTACTAAACTAGGAAAGTAATCATTACATTCAATAGTTTTTTTCTTTTAAAACAAAAAAACTATCGAATGAGAACTTTTACTTTATTAGTTTTCATTTCAATCATTACTTGTCATTCGATGGTTTTCAATTTAGAAAAACCATCGAACCCTTTTCTCTTTTTTTTTTTTTTTTGTCAGCCTCCAGAAAAGTTTCAGGGTGTTCAAGTTTTAGACTGTATCAATTTCTTCCGAGACGATAAAACAATTTGATCTTTCAGTGTCGTCACCTAGTGCAACTGGTCTGGTTCACAGATGAATAACACTTGATCAATTCTTCTTTTATGTCTGCAATTCAATGCTGCTGATAAGTCATTTGTCGTCGTGGTTGCTTCATCACTGGAATCCTGTGGTACTGACTCTAAATCATTCACATACTTCTGTCTTCTTGAAAGTCTTGTTTCTTTTGCTGTCACTGAGGCTTGAACATTTTCATGAACTTCTTTCTGTGACCTGTTTACGGACTTCAAGAATACATAACGTATTTTGACTTTTTGAGTTTACCTTATCTTCATTGATCCTGGATTCCTGTGCTTCTGTTAATATTATTGTCTGTCTTGTCCTTGGTTGAGTTGTAGTTATCTCTTTTACATCTTATGATACATTATGCTTTACAGGTAAGATGATAAAGGCATTTAGGAATAACCTATATTTTCCAAATTACCACACCATTTATATATGATCAATTAGTTACCCATTTGAGCTTAATCCTATTTTTTCGGTGACATACCACATTATGTGCCTAGACCTTTTTCTTGTTTAGCCTTACTTATGCTTGATCCCAAATTGTCAATGGCTAGTAGGAACTTGAGGGAGTAATAAGGTGTGTAAGATGAGTTTACTTTTGTTCATTACTTTTGAGGAAATATTTGGTTTGATTGCTTACTTGATAGTCGTTTTTCAATAAATTTTTGAAGGAGGATTGTGGTTGCTTATATCTATCTCTTAGCTCTCGAAAAAAAAAAAGATGAAAAAAAAGAAATAAAAAGAGAATATATGAAAAAAAAAGCAAAAAGAAAAAAAATTATATGAGAGCATACTTATGTTTTTGTGATCCTTCTTCATTCGACTACTCAATCCTTTTGTTGAAAAAAGAAGAAAATCAGAAAATCAGAAAATTCAGTTGTGGGGAGGATGTTTGGTGATGTGTATGATTTATTATGGTGCCTACTATCTTTTGACACTTCACCTTCTTTGGCCTTACTTGACATACCTTGTCCCTAGCCCCATTACAACCCAAATAAAGACCTTTTGATTATCATCATTGATGTATGTTGTGTTAAAGTTAGATTGATACCAAATGTCAAGCATGCTTATGATTTTGTTGGAATAGAGTGATACACTTACCCTTATTCTTGAGTGAGTATTCTTTTGTGAGTGAAAGGTGAGTTATTGCTTGTTTTTGCATTTGAGATCCCAAGTTTTGACTCAAAGGTGTACTCTTGTGGGCTTAGCATGATTACCAACTTATTTTTACACTTGACATGGACTTTTGAGCACTTATGCATATTTCTTTGAGTAGACTATGTGAATCCTTGCACATTCCACGACAAGACATTGCAAAGTCATTTTCATTCTTAAGTTGATGTAACATGAGAGGACTTGTATGTGTGGCGTTGCATTGCCATGCGATCTTTTATATGAGCTAGATGGATTTTGTGGGTACATTCACTATAAACCCTCACGAGACCTTACTCGTCCACTAGGGCTGCCTAGGGGTTTAAAGGGCTTGTTGCATATGCCAAATGCAACCGTGATCACCTACGGAAGTGGTATTATCTATTAGTTGGTAGTTTATAATATTTTAGTTTTTCTCGAGGACGAGCAAAAGATAGGTATGGGGGAATTTGATAGGTCCATATTTAATACATTTTTAATACCTATTTTATGTCTGTTTTCGTAATTTTATTATTTAATAATTTGTTTTCTTTTGTTTTGTAGGAAAATAAATAAAATCATATTTCAAGCAGGAAAAGGTAAAAAAGGCAAGGAGATGGAAATACTTGAAGTCAAAAGGAAATTGGAGAAAAATTGGAAAACTTATCGGAGAAGAAAAAGGAATTGAGGAAATATTTCTACAATCCGATTTGCAATCAAAGAGCCCAAGCCCAGTATTTTTCCTATAAATATAGATCTCCCCCCTTGTATTTGATACACCAATCTAAAATTTAGACTAGATCTAATAATTAGGAGTAGGATAGATTTATTATTGTCTTTCAATACAAGTTCTTTATTCTATTCAAACACTTTTGCTTGCATTCTTTATATTTAATTGTTTTGTTTCTTCTGCCATGTCTAGCTAAGTTAATTCTCCTAGGATGAAGATGAAGTTAACTTAATTATTGTTGATATCTTATTGTTCCTATTAATTGGTTCTCATAATTTTTCTTGGAGCTTAATTGGTCAATTGACAAAGTGATTTTGATATATTATTGTTACCGGATTTATTTTTCATAGCCTATGCTTGCTCATGAAGTTTTGATGGGTTATTGTTAGATAACAAGTTTCATAGTATATGCTTGTCTCGTTAATTGATATATCTTATTTGTGAAGGAAAGAGAATTGATTTTAGGACGAGTTGATATTAATTGTGATTGATTAATGGATTCGGATTCCTAGGTTTTCCTTATCTGATTTTAATTGTTAATTAGGTTAAACAAATCTCATCTCAAATCTTATTGTCTAGTTCGCCTGAGTTGATTGTTAGGGTTTCGAAAATTCATAGTCTCTGTGGATCGATCTGTGATTGCTACAACTGAACACTGTGCGCTTGCAGTTTAAATTATTTTTACACATCAAAGTGGGTGGAGGAATATTTGTATGGTGGGTTGGTGATTTTTGATAATAGATGATGATTTGTGATGACAACAGTTGGTGATTTTGTGTTTTCCGGTGGTGATTTTTTGTTTTCCGATGGTGGTCGGAGGTGACAACAGTATGGTGATTTTTTGTCTTCCGATGGTGATTTTTTGGATTGACCGGAATTGATGTTCGGAGATGGTGACCGGAGTTAATGGTGGCCGGAAATGGAGCTTCCCGGTGGCTGGAGGTGGTGGATTGGTGAGGGTGATGAAATATTAAAATATTAATATATTTAATGAGTGGTAGGAGATTAATGTAGGATATATTAAAGAATGGCTAGTATTAGATCTCATATCTCACAATATTGAGGGTTTTCAATGTAGCGTGACCCTTATAAATAAATATTATATTTAATTAGTGTTATACATTATGCACCGGACGCTAATTTTCGTCATCTTTAATATGTATTTTACATGAGATATTTAGCTAATTTTACATAATATTTTAATATTAATATAAATAATTACTATATAATATTTTCTCTGTTCCTCTAAATTTTTACATTTTTTATTTTGTAATTTTTATATCAATCCTTTACATTTCTAAATTTTCTCTAAATAATAAATTGTTAGTAATAAAAGAATGTCCCTACTGCTTTCCTTTACCTATCTAATATTTTAATAATGTTAATATTATTGTAATTATGTGAATTTTTATTTTAGTTTAAAACATAATAATGTTAAAAAAAATTGCACATAATAGTTTTTTTATTTTGAATATACTATTATGCTTACATGTTTAAAGACCCGCCAGACAAGCAAATTACGAATTTAACCTCGTCCAAGTTGACAGTGGTAACTTGAGTTAACGGAAATATGCATTTTGCTAGCTATTAGTAATTGCAACATGCATTTTGCTAGATATTAAACTCTGGGTACACAATGTGTACCAACTTAAAAGAAAAAGTTTCATGGAGACTATTGGAGATGCATCAAAATATTGCAAAATAATATATATTTTGTAATCAAAAAAATTGCAAAACATATTATTTTGCAAATAATGTTCTATTAAAATTATTATTTTATTGAAAATCATCCATGTTTTGCAAACTAAACACGTATGTTCAGCTTGCAAAACATATATAATTTAAAAGATTTTCAATTAAATAGTGATTTTCATATAATATAATTGATAAAATATTACATTTTGCAAGATTTTACTTGCATAAAATATATGGTCTCTAAGGTTTCTAATGAAATACGGTGTTCATGAAACTCAACTCAGATACACAATATGCAAATTACTCTTTGTATATACACATTTTAAATGAAGAATACTTCATTTTAAGAGTACATTTGTGACGAATGATCAATATTATAGTATTCAGATTTCGCCAAAAAAATTAAATACAATCAATATTGAAATTTTTAAAATTATTTTTGAAAAATAATAAAGCATAGTATAAAATTCTCTCGAAGACATTAACATGATATATTTGAGTTCGGAGGTCTCTTATTTGTGTGTCTGCTGTTGTAAAAGTTGTTTTTCATAGAAGTGATCCAACATCAAACCTCACACATTTGAAACTTTGAAAAATATTAGCAATTTTTTAATTTTCATAACTACACTTATTTACAATACTTTTTTCAACATAACATCAAGTTTTAAAAACAATCACAGAGTATAATTTGTGATCCCTTACATTTCTTTAGACCAAATAACAAAATTAAAAGAGCTACTAAGAGATCCAATTGAATACGATGATTTTAATACCATATTCTAACATAAATTAGACCCAAAAAGAAAAACAAATCTAAGTATAATATCAAATAAATGGTTCGATTATGGTTTTGAGTCAAAACAGAACCCAAGTTAACCAAATCTATATATTCATTTAATATTATATATGTTAAAAATAACTTTGAAATAATTAATTTTCATATTCACTATATAAATATTCTTTATATTTAATATAAATAAAATTATATAATACATAAACCATACAAATAGGTATTGTTTTTATTTTAACTCTTTGTTTTAAAAGTTTTGTTTGGTCGGGCTCTATTTTGTGTGTTACCTTGTTATTTTTAAATAGGTATTTGTTATGTTTGTTATTTTTGATTTATCATATTTGAATTAGTATAAAAAATAAATTTATGAAATAAATTTAATTAGTTTTACAAATTTGGAAATGATTATTCTTTGACCTTTAATGTAATAAAATCAGTGTTCTAAAAGTCGGCGATTAATCGCCGATTAATCGCTAGACGGCGGATCATCGAATTGATTAAACGAAAATCGGTCAATTAATCATTTTTTCAGAAAAACGGTCAAAAATCGGCTGAATCGGCCAAAAATCGAATTAATCGATAAAAAATCGGGCTAATTATTAAAAAATAGTAAAAAACAGTTAAAATTAAAAAAAAAAATTAAAAGATAGAAACTTGATTAAACAATAGGAAAAAACATTATTTTTGTATATATAATTATAATTTTAGATGCCTAAATCATAAATTCTCTTAATTGTTTTCTCATAAATTGATCTCTAATTGAAAAGTTAAACCTTCAAAATTTTATTTATTACAATTATATAACATTTTTAACATATTTACATAAATATATGATAATAACATATGTTTAGTTGAAATAACGAAACAATTATATATATGAATATAAATGTATATAAAAAATATTATTAAATTTATTCCGATTAATGATCCGATTAATCATTCTGATTAATCCCCGATTACTCGATTAATCCCTGGACAGTGCCTTCACCGATTAACTCTGATTCCCGCTTTTTACAACACTGAATAAAATGATAAACCCTTGCCTTATTTATTTCATCTTAATACATCACCAACAAATAAATTCACATAATACGTATTTTGTACAAATAAAAGAAAATAATAACATTAAAAATATAGAAATTAATAAATGGTCAACAAAAAAAATCCAAAAACTGTTTCTGTTTGGTAATAATTAATAGCAATTAAACAATCCAAGCATAACCGCGTGTACCAATTTAGTAAAATTTAATACTTGAAACAACATCAAAAGTCAAAACGCATCATAAACACCTTAATTATGTAACAGATGTTGCATGTTAGAAATACAAAGAAAAAAAAAACAAGAGAAATAATCAAAGCAAACAATTTTAGTATAAATATAAAGTAACACATTACTTGACATAAGCCTAAACGGTTAAGCTAGATCAGAGGATCAAAAAGATGGCGAAGAAAGCAGTGTTGATAGGGTGCAATTACAAAGGCACAAAAGCCGAACTCAAAGGCTGCATTAACGACGTCAAGCGCATGCACCGTTGTTTAATAGACCGCTTCGGTTTCTCAGACAATGACATTTCTGTTCTTATTGACACAGACAAATCATACACTCAACCTACGGGCAAAAACATCCGCCGAGCTCTCTCTAATCTCGTCGGATCTGCTTCCTCTGGCGACATTCTCTTCGTGCATTACAGCGGTCATGGCACGCGTCTTCCAGCTGAGACCGGTGATGATGATGATACCGGTTATGATGAGTGCATTGTGCCTACTGATATGAATCTCATTACTGGTGAGATTTATTTTATTTTTTTTATTGTTAGATTTGTTGATTTATTGATCGGAATGTTTGTGCATGATATTTATTATTTGTGTTTTATATGGTTGAGATGATTGATTGATATTCGGATTGCCATGTAATATTACGAGCTTTTGAAATTAAAGATCGAATGGTTCTTGTTTGTTTAGTTTCTTTGTACATTGAGCATTGTGAAGAAATGAGCTCGGTGTGTAATTTGGACTGTGGTAGCAGTAATTATATACTAGTTGTTTGTGAATAATCTTCAGAGTTATAACATTGCACTATTTTTGCTGCTTCCACAGTACTAGTGTATTCATTTTTAATACACATTTGTCAAAAAAATTGGTAGAATAGACTAATGTATTTGTTACATGTTCTAACTAATTTCCAACTTTTTTTGCAGATGATGATTTCAAAGAGCTTGTAGACAAAGTACCTTGTGGGTGTCGAATAACAATTGTATCAGATTCTTGCCACAGTGGTGGCCTCATTCAAGATGTGACAGAACAGATAGGAGAGAGCACTAATTCTCCTTGTAAGAAGCAAGACTCAGGTTCTGGGTTCAAGAACTTTCTGCATCGCACTGTGGATGATGCACTTGAATCTCGTGGTGTTCACCTCCCATCTGGACTCCGCCCTCATCATGGACAGAAAGAAGATGCAGGTGACGAAGAAGTTGATCTAGGAGATGGGGACCGAGGCTATGTGAAGAGCAGATCCTTGCCCGTTCCTACCCTTATAGAGATACTCAAACAGAAAACTGGTAAGGATAATGTTGATGTTGGAAATCTGAGGCCAACCCTCTTTGATGTCTTTGGAGATGATGCAAGTCCTAAAGTCAAAAAGTTTATGAAGGTCATATTTGAAAAACTTCAAGGCAGTGGTAATGGACAAGGTGGAGGTGGATTAATGGGAAAGGTCGGAGGTTTAGCCCAGGACTTCCTTAAGAAAAAGCTCAATGATCATGGCGAGAGCTATACAAAACCCGCATTGGAGACAAAGGTAGATAGCAAAACAGAGGTTTATGCTGGAGCAAGTAATAAGGCACTTCCTGAAGGTGAAGTCATGATTAGCGGTTGCCAAACTAACCAAACATCTGCTGATGCTACCCCTTGCGGCAACAGTGCTGAAGCTTATGGGGCTCTTAGCAATGCAATCCAGACCATAGTTAAAGAAACCAACGGTCAAGTTACTAATTACGAGCTTGTTACCAAGGCAAGGAAAATGCTGAAGAAACAGGGCTACACCCAGCGTCCTGGTCTTTATTGCAGTGACTGTCTTGTGAAAACCAATTTCGTGTGCTAGTACCAATGAATCAAGTGCACTCATTTCGATTTTATGTGTGAAGGTGGTCCTGTTGCCTGGAGTGCTTATATAAGACTGCTGATCTGATCCAGATGGGAGGTGGTCCGTGCCTCGCAGTGACGATGATACATTATAATTAAAATATAATGTATCATCGTCATTTTAGAATGTTTTTATTGGGTGCGTACTGCGTACCTCTACGTTACTCTAAATTTTAATATCTACTTTTTTCACCCTTTTAATATCTATTTTAGATTTAAAATAACAGAGTTTTTTTATACAAACAAATTATAAGATTTGCTTTTTTGGACATATAATTTCTCTGCTAACTAAAAATGTATAATATGCTTCTCTCTCTCTCTCTTTCAAAATAGGTATCACTGGTTTACTAAGCCGCGCTTCGCAGCGGCTTTATAATAATATTTCTAAATTTTTTCAAAAAATATTCTACAAAATACGTTTTTAAATAAAATAATATTTCTAATATAAAATTAAGTTTTGTTTTGAATTATATATATATATATATATAAAGTTATAGATCATTTAATCAAAAACTACAATTATATCTTTAGAGCTATTAAAATATTCACTACCTCTAAATTTACTCCCAGTAAGAAAAAAATCAAAAAATATGAACAAACATCTTTTTTTTTGTTGGGAGAATTTTTTATTAATAATGATCTATAACAAAAAGAACAACAACCTCTTCCTTTAAAAAAAAATAATGACATCTTCTCAATGTTTCTTATTCACTTTTGTTATAGATGCACCGACTTATTGAATTTTGTTTGTTAGGTCCTGATAAGTTTGTAGAAGGGGGGTTGAATACAAACTATACCGTTTTATCGAATTTGTCCTTTTAGAATAAAACTGTTTAGGAACAAATTAATGCGGAATATAAATGAAACAAAATTCAAGTTAAATATAAACTATATTAAACTTGAAGGGTGTTGCAAATACAGTATGGATTACAAAGTATTTATCTCAAACTAATTAATACAAATTTAGAATAAATTCGACATGAACTTTTCTTAATATTTGTAATAAAAAGATCGAATGCTAAAAGCAAGTTCGAGATAAATTCTAGGGATAAAAATCCGCTAGATAATCAAAGCAATACAAGTAATCAACTTCTAGTGGTTTGGATTTAACAATACAAACTAGAATTAATTGCTTGAGAAGAAATGAGATTAAATGGCTTCTTCTTGCTTGAGAGAGAAAATGGCTGCTGTATGTTTTTGATAATACAATGTCTTTCTTTTCATTTCTGGCCCCGGGTATATACAATTCATTTGCCTTGTATGACCTGACAAATGCCTTGTATGACCTCAGAAACAAGTTCGGTATGACCTGCAAAACTGTCATGTATGACCTGAGACAATTTCAACAACTCTCGGTAGAACCTGCAAAAAGGAACTTGTATGACCTCTCAAACAAACCCGGTATGACCTGCTGTACACTCTCTAAATCTCGGTAGAACCACAAAAGCAGAATGTATGACCTCTCAGAAAGGACTTAGTATGACCTTATAAATAATTCAGTAGAACCTAGAATTAGGTCATACCGAGTTATCTATATAGGTCATACCGAGTTATCTATATAGGTCATACCGAGTTACTGAAAATTAATAAAACAGGTCATACTAGTTTGATTTCAGAAAATCCTTTTAATTTAATTAGTTAGATTAAATTATAGATTAAATTAATTCGTTTATAGAATTAAGTTAATAAATAATTTAAATAACTAACTTAATTAATTTAATAAATAAATTAATTCTGATAGAATTAATTTATTAATTAAATTAAATTAATAAATCAAAGAAGATAACTCAAAATCCTTGCATTCCTCTATCTTCTGAAAACCACTGAATTAATAAATAGATGATTTAATTCCACTGATTGATGTCGTCATTCGATGCACTGTCTGGTTTCATGAATAACTGACTTCAATGATAATTCTTCATCTTTAAAACATTTAAAGTTGTGGCTTCTTTTCTCTAGCTTTGACTGAACTTTGTATCATGTACTTCTTCTGTCACAAACTGGAAATCTCTGTCACTGTAGTAAATCCACTTCCTTGAATACTTCACTGAGGCTTGAACAATAAATTGTACTTCTTTCAATGTAGAATAACTTCAAGTCTGTAGATGACTTTAATCTTCAATCTCTTGACAGATAAAACTCTTTGAGATTCCTGTGACCTTTAATCTAATATTTACTTATTACATTCTGGTTTAAGTTGAGTAGAATCCTCGAATTACAAATAGGCTATAGCATATGCCTTTCAATCTCCCCCTATTTGTTTGTTAGAGAATAACAACCAAATACCTAGAGGATCACTCAACTAAAACCAAGAAAAAGATAAGACTCTTAAACCTAAGTAAATACTAGAAAGTTCTGGATCAAATATGACATTTCCAGATTTCACCAGTAAAGATAAATACAAGACAGATGTTCCTCTAGACTGAACATATGATAACATTGAACCTGTCTTGATTTACCTAAGCTCTATACAAAACAGAGCTAATTACCTTTACTCCCTAGAAACTCCTCCTTTTCCTTTTATATCTTTTTCAGCTCCCATTTTACTAGCTTCAACTTCTTCCCCTTAGAAATAGAAACTTCTCCCCAAACTTCTGTAGAAACTTCTCCCCCTTAGTTGAGGAATTCTCTACAGATTTAACTTTATGAGTATCTGAAGCCAGTAGGAGTTGAGATAGTTGATGGAGTTGATCTTGGGTAGTAACTTTGTCTTCAAGATTTCCTTGAGCAGTCCCAGCTGATTGTTGACAGAGGTGGAAGAAGAAGACCGTTCAACCACTTGTGCTTGCAAAATTTCTTTATCGGCCTGGGTTTTGAATAGATTTTCTGTAGATCAGCTATTTGAGCTAACCACATTGCAGTGTATGTGTCTGTGTGTGCACTCACTTGAATTTCTCTTGTAAGTGTATCACTCATCTCACGTGCAAGTGTTTCACTCAGTGTTTGACTTTTATCACTCAACATTAGCTGTCTGTTTGCTCCTTTTTGATCAGTACCTGCATTGAAACTCACCCTAGCCTCTTCAAGAGAGGTCAGTGGTGGTGCAATGGGAGTTCGCAAATCCCGATCCTCAATCATGTCTATCAAATCACTTGGATTTGAAATCTGAATTGCTTCAGTGATAGACTGACCAAGTTGCCTTCCACTTTCTCCAGATAAATCTGCGAGTAGAAAATCCCTTAGGGAGCCAGAGGTGTTCACTCTGGGAGGGGAGAAAATGATTCTATTTGATTTGTCAAAGAATCAAATTTTCCCTCAGATGCCTGTGAAGGCACTTCTACCGTAACAATGGTAGGCACTGTAACCAGTTGCAGGTGCTCTGCTTTCACTGTGTCATGAGTTTCATCTAATGAAATTGTTTTCTCCCATTGTGAGTAATGAGAGTGTGCTTGACTCAGTACAAAGTGCCATGGCCCTATGGCGAATTTCAATAGATTCATCATGTTGAGAGAATGTCTCTAGAAACAGTTCATTGACCATTTCAAAGTCCATATCCTATTGAGAGGATACATATGGGCTGACAGATGCCTCAGTATATGTTGAATTACTTTAGAGGAGGCAGAGCTGTGGGATCACTCACTGTTTCAATCAAAATACTTCTTTATTTAACATTTGATTTCTGTTCAGGCTGAGAGTTCAAGAAGGTTGTAGACTCATTTTTTGGCTCTAAGACCTGGGATAGAGATTGTGGATCTACATTCCCTTGGTCAACCCTAACAACCACTTGGGTTCAGCAACAGTAAAAGAAGTGGATTGAGAGATAGAAAGTAATACCTGAATTGGATTTGGCACTGAATCTCCAGCTAAGCAAGAGCTAGATCAAAAATACTATATACAATATATTTATACAAATAACTAAGATAAATAGAAAATAAAAGATAATAAATAATAAGCAATAAAAATAAAATACAATAATAATAAAATAAAAAAAAACATATTTACAGGAAACTATTTACAGGCAACTAAAGAAATAAACTGAATTAAAATACAATGCAGAAAGTATTTACATGAAGCTATTTACAGGCAATTAGAAAAAACTGAATAGAAATAAAACAGAATTAAAATCCAATATGACCTTAGAATAGGTCATACCGAATTCCTATATGACCTGACAAGAGGTCATGCCAAAAAACAATAAACGAAAATAAATAAGAAAATAATAAAAATCAGTATGACCAGCAGAGAGGTCATACCGAGTTTTATTAAGGAAAATAAAAACAGAAAAATAATATAAACTTCCAATATGACCAAACAAGTAGGTCATACCGAATTTTAACTGAACAGGAATGAAAAAATAAAATGCATAAACCTGTTTACACAAACATATTTACATTACAACTAAACAAAAACTTCACAGAATATTTTAAACATCCTAAAACAAATGCAGAAAATTATAAAAGAGCATTAAACTAATATAAACCTGCAGAAAAATTCAAACAACAGTATTTACAATCTTAAAATAACTTAAATGATTCTAAATAACTATATTTTCAATAAAAATACATTTCTCCATTAAAAAATGAGAAAAATATTTTTAAAGAAAATAAATTATTCAGAATATTTAAATTAACAAGCTTTATACTCTAAACAAGAATTGGCAAATTATATCATTCAATATCAGCAAAAGAAAATGATACCTCTAACAAAACCATTTTCTAAAAGAAAACCAGAGAGAGTGTCATACCATTTTCTTGGGGCTTGTTTGAGACCATAGATAGCCTTGAAGAGAAAGTACACAAAGTCCAGCTGCTCCTGATTTTCAAAGCCAGGGGGCTGTTTCACATATACTTCTTCATCCAGCTCACGATTCAGGAATGCACTCTTAACATCCATTTGATAGACTTTAAAATTGGAGTAAGCAACAAATGCTAAGAACATCCTGATGGCCTCAAGTCTAGCCACTGGTGCATAGGTTTCATCATAATCAATGCCTTCAGCTTGAGAATACCCTTGTGCAACCAGTCTTGCCTTGTTCCTTGTAACAATGCCATCCTCATCTAGCTTGTTCCTGTATACCCATCTTGTACCAACTACTTTCTTGTTCTTTGGCCTGGGTACCAGCTTCCAGACTTGCTGTTGTTCAAATTGATTGAGTTCATCTTGCATAACAATCACCCAATCTGGATCAGTCAGTGCTTCCTCAGTTTTCTTTGGCTCCATTTTAGATAAAAATGCTGAGAAATGACATTCATTCTGAGTTGCACTTCTAGTTTTAACTCCAACATCTGGATCACCAATGATCAGCTCAAGGGGATGAGCTCTATTCCATACAGTCTGTCTTGGAAGATTTGATCTTGATGATTCGCCTTGAATTTCACTTTGATGTTGTGAGTGACTAGTTGATCCTACATCTGCTCCCCCTGAGTTGTTGCTTGATTGCCTTGATGATTCTTCTCCAGTGTTGGTGGTATCTCCATTGTTACCAGTGTTTCCACCACCATCACCATGATCATTATCATCATTGTTATTATCATCACCAGCAATAACTTCAGGTGGGGCTTCATCATCTGATTCTGAGTCTGGCAAGTTATCAAACTTCAGCTTTTCAGATGAATCTTCTTTTTGGATATTAGGGAGGTTGTTGTCATCAAATGTAACATTGATGTTCTTATTGACTGATAACATTTCTTGATTTCAAACATGCCATATCCTCAGTTATACCCTTGCTGTTATCTCCAAAGGTAAGCACTGGGCCAGCTTTCACAACCACATCTGATAGCAGGGCTCTATCTCCGGTCATATGCCTTGAACAACCACTGTCAAGAATCCACATAACACGGTTTACCTGTTTAACTCCCTGCAATATCAGATTGATTAGACCTTCTTCGGAGCCCAAAATTGATTGGGTCCGGCATACTTAAAGAACTGGCCTTTGTCAGGCAAAACAACATTTCTAACTAAAACTACTTCAACCTCTTTCACATAAGAGCGTTTCCATTTATATCCAGCCTTAACACATTTCTGAGTAGGCTTAGGGATAAATGAATCCACTCTAATATTAGAAGGACTAGCAGTCTTAGCTTTAACATGCTTCTTACTATTAACATGTTGACTTGGAGCAGTCTTATCACTAGATACATGCTTACTATTAAAATAAGCATACATAACATTGAAAGCACAAGACATTCAATTAATCACACCACATGCTTTATGAGAAGAATTAACAACAGGCATGTTAGAACAGTTGTTTTGATCCAACTTATGGATATCTGATTTAGTCTCTTTAGTTGTAGCAACTTTGACTGGAATATCAGATATACACTTCTTGGACTGTTCAGCTTCCAAAGCCATATCTTCTTCACGAATCTCTTCAGCAATGATTATAGAGTATTCATTCATAGGATCTGCTATGGATTCTTTACAGAAGGGTGTTTCAATACCCTTAAGTATATAAGGAACAACCTTTCCTTCTTCTCTGACTCTACAAGGTGTGTTAATACTGTTAGGAATATGTTATTCTTGATGATAATTATAAAACACTTAGTAGATTTTGTATTAAGACATTTTGTAACTGTCAACGAAACAACATGGTTTGCAGTGTTTCGTTGACAGGTAGCTCATCAACGAAATGAGTCTTGTAGCAATTGCATTGTACAATACTTCAATTTGATAGGCATTTTGTTGTATGTATTAGATAGGTTTTCTAAGTCATGTTGACTAAGTAGAAGATAGGCAAAATAGGTTGGTGAATTGTAAATAGATTATGCCATGTAATTTTGCCTAAGTGAAGACATGTCAACGGTATGAAGAATACTCTATCAACGGTATGAAGACTAGTCTGTCAACGGAATGAAGACTACTCTATCAACGAAACGAGGAATACACTATCAACGAAATGAAGAATAAAGCTATCAACGAAACACATCTCCAGACTATCAACGAATCACTATTGCTTTATCAATAATTGATAAAGTGATAGTGACAGTTTACTGAACAGATCTAAAGGAGATATGGAAGTGTACTTTGCATTGGAAGCCATCAAAATGGTTACTGGAAATAAGGAAACATTCCAATTTCCAATAAGGCTCTTGGGAATGATTATAATAAAGCATGAAGACAAAAGCAAAGATCTCCAAGGACCATTGGACAAAAGGAATGAGAAGCAAGCTACTGATGGTTACTACTATTATTCTTTAGTTTAGCCAAACGTAGAATTGTAAACTTGGGTATATATAACCAAGTGTAGCAGTTACTTTAAACAAGAGAAGAAAAACAAATAGATTGTATTAGCTATTTTTGAGAGCACTTCTTCTCTACATTCTTGTAACTGAGCAGCTGTGTACAATTTGTATCACAGATTATTTCCGCAATAAAAACACTTCAGTTGTATCATCAAACAATCCAACTGAAATTATTTAATTGCTTGTGTTTTTATTTTACAAGTTCAGTTTAATTTCGAAAGTTGTTTTTAAGTTTAAAATATCTAGAATTGTATTCAACCACCCCCCCTTCTACAATTCTGTTAGGTCATTTGGGAATAACAATTGGTATCAGAGCAAGCTTCTAACATACAAGAAGTTTAAAGATCAAGACCAAGAACAGAAACCATGGTGAAGAAGGATGCATGTGTGAAGATACCAGTTCTTGATAAGGACAATTACTTTCACTGGAAAGTAAAGATGCATCTACATCTCATGTCTATGGATGAGAGGTATGTAGACTGCATTGAGAAAGGTCCACACGTTCCTATGAAAGTTGGAACTAGAGTTGGATTGCCAGATGATGCTCCTGATGTAGAAGTTCCAAAACTTGTCTCAGAATGGACTCCTGAAGATGTTGCAGAAATCCACAAAGATAAACGAACCATGAATATTTTGTTTAATGGTTTGGATCAAGAGATGTTTGACAATGTCATAAACTTTAAAACCTCCAAGGAAGTATGGGATACAGTTAGAACACTCTGTGAAGGAACTGAGCAAGTAAGGGAGAACAAAATGCAGCTCCTCATACAACAATATGAGCATTTTCACTTCAAAGCTGGTGAAACTCTAAATGACACGTTTAGTAGATTTCAAAAGCTTTTGAATGGATTGAAGTTGTATGGGAGGATCTATCAAATCAAGGATTCAAACCTTAAATTTCTTAGAGCTCTTCCAAAAGAATGGAAGCCTATGACTGTTTCTCTCAGAAACACTCAAGAGTACAAAGATTACACTCTTGAAAGGCTTTATGGAACCTTAAAGACATATGAGTTGGAAATGGAGCAAGATGAAGAAATTGAAAAGGTCCAGAAGAAAGGTGGATCCATTGCATTGGTTGCATCTGAAAACCAACTGGAAGTTGACAACAAAGAAGCTGCAAAAGCCACAACTAGTCAAGCTAGTTGTAGAAGTGATTTTAGCAAAGGAAAAGGCAAGATGACAGAAGAAGAAGAATCAGAACCAGCCAACTTGGATGACTTAAATGAGATTGATGAGCACATTGCTTTTCTATCAAGAAAATTCTCTAAGTTCAAATTCAAGAGGAACTCAGAAGCAAGGCCACCAAGGAAAGACTTTCAACCAAGCAAAAACAATTGGATTGAAAAGTCTAAAGCCAAATGTTTTAATTGTGGAATACTTGGTCACTTTGCTGGGGACTGCAGAAAGCCCAGGGTTGAGAAGGGCAACAGGAATTTTGAGCCTGTTGACTATAAAAAGAAATACTTTGAACTTCTCAAGCAAAAAGAAAAGGCTTTCATGTCTCAGGATTATGATTGGGCTGGTAATGGTGAAGATTCAGATGATGATGTTGAGTATGTCAACTTGGCACTTATGGCTAACAATCATGAGCAGGAAGCAAGCTCCTCAAGCAACCAGGTAACTATCACTAATCTTTCTGAGCTTTCTAAAGAGGAATGCGATAGTGCAGTAAATGGAATGTCTAATGTACTATATAATCTTCGTGTTACTCTTAAATCACTTACCAAAGAAAACTCTAGATTAAAAGAGACTAATTTGTTCTTAAGTGATAGGAATGCAATGTTAGAAGCTCAGCTCATTGAATTTGAGAAAATGAGGTGTGTTAGTAGGGATGCTAAGAAGGAACTTGAGAACGTGTTAAAAAGAGAAGAAATTCTTAAGACACAACTTGAAATAGAACAAAACGTGATTGCTAAATGGAAAGATGCCAGGAATGTTGCCAACAACATCATTAATGTTCAAGGTATGGAGTCTTTCTGTGAACAATCATGGAAAAAGAATAAAGAGAAGCTAGGGTATGTTGGTGAAACCTTAGAATCAGAAACTGAGTCAACAAACAACAATGATCATGTGTTGAAGGTTGATACGTCAACGGAATGCCCTGTTTCGTTGACAGATGAACCTTCAACGGATCAGGATGTTTCGTTGACAGAGAAAAGAAAAGAGAAACTCACTAAACTCAATGACAAATATGGTCCTGTCACCAAGAACTTTGATCAAGGTGAGTCTAGTAAACCTAAGAAAGTTGAGAAGCCTGTTGAGAAAGCTAATGTAGGTAACTTGTCTAATGAGCAATTAAAAGACAAAGTGGAGAAAGTTCAAGATGAGGCTAAGGGTAATAAAAAGAATAACAGGAATGGCAAAGTAGGGATTAACAAACATAACAATTACACATCAGATAAATATGCTCCTAGGAAGACATGTGTTAATTATGGTAGTGTTAATCATTTATCTACTAACTGCAAATCTGTTAAGAAAACTGCCAATGTGAAAATGCCCAAGCCTATAATGAATACTTCTATGCCTACAATGCCTGTTATGCCTAACATGTTTGCTCCATATGCACAGTTTCAGAATCCATATGCTAACATGTCATTTGTGCCCAATCCATACATGAATATGTTTAATGTGCCACAAATGCCATGGAATGTGAATAGCATGTTTGTTCCACCAACTATGTATGCTATGAATGAAAATATGAGCAACCTTCAGAAATCAACACCAAAGGTGAAAAATGATAAGAAAGGAAAAACAAAGGCTAACAAGACAGGACCCAAGGAAACTTGGGTACCAAAATCAACTTGATTTGGTTTTGTTGTGTGCAGGGAGACAAAAGGAATCTTTGGTACTTGGATAGTGGTTGTTCAAGACACATGACTGGTGATTCTACCCTGCTCACAGAGTTTCAGGAAAGAGCTGGCCCTTGTATTGCTTTTGGAGATGACAGCAAAGGCTACACTAAGGGATATGGCTTGATTTCAAAAGAGAATGTCATCATAGATGAGGTTGCATTGGTGGATGGCCTTAAGCACAATTTGCTTAGTATCAGCCAACTCTGTGACAAAGGTTTTATTGTTACTTTTTCAAAAGAAGCCTGTGTTGTTTCTAAAGTAGGAAACAACAATGTGGTCATGACTGGATTCAGAAGAGGGAATGTGTACATTGCTGATTTTAGTAGCACAAGTTCAGACACTATCACTTGTCTTTTCAGCAAGGCAAGCAAGGATGAAAGTTGGCTATGGCACAAGAAGTTGTCTCATCTGAATTTCAAAGTTATGAATGATTTGGTGAGGAAAGATCTTGCTAGAGGAATTCCTCAAGTGGAATTCTCTAAAGATGGTTTGTGTGATGCCTGTCAAAAAGGGAAACAAAAGAAGGCATCATTCAAAAGCAAGACAGAGTCATCAATTGTCCAACAGCTTGAGTTGCTTCATATGGATCTATTTGGCCCTGTAAATGTCATGTCCATCTCAAAGAAGAAATACTGTCTTGTGATTGTTGATGATTTTTCTAGATTTACATGGACTTTCTTTTTGCACTCTAAAGATGAGGCAAGTGAAATCATTATCAATCACATCAAGATGGTAAGCAATCATCCTGATTTCAAAGTAAGAAGGATTAGGAGTGACAATGGGACAGAATTCAAGAATTCAAGCATGAAGGTGTTCTGTGAAGAAAAATGGTATATTGCATGAGTTTTCAGCAGCAAGAACACCACAACAAAATGGTGTAGTTGAAAGGAAAAATAGAACACTAATTGAAGCTGCAAGGACAATGCTAGATGAATCAAAGTTACCTACTTATTTTTGGGCTGAGGCAGTTAACACAGCTTGCTTTACTCAAAATATTTCTTTGATTAATCAGGCCAAAGGAATGACCCCTTATCAGCTGCTCAAAAGAAAGAAGCCACTATTGGATTTTCTTCATGTCTTTGGATGCAAGTGCTTTGTTCTGAGAAATCAAGCTGAGCATTTGGGGAAATTTGATGCAAAGGCAGATGAAGCAATATTTGTGGGATATGCAGCAGGGAAAGCTTACAGAGTCTACAATCTCAGAACCAACATTGTTATGGAATCTGTACATGTTGTTTTTGATGATCTCAAAATTCAAGGTCTCTGTGATGAAGGTTTCCATGAAAGTATTTCTTTTGAGAATGGGGAAGAAGATAAAGTGAATCATGAAAAGACTATTGAGAAACAGCCTAAAGTTGTTGTATCTAACACAGATGAAAGCAGCAGTGAAGATGAAATTGCTGCATTGAGATTGAAAAGAATAAGTGCTAGCAGACCAAATGGTCGTTTCGTTGACAGTCAGAATGAGCGTTTCGTTGACAGTCAGAATGAGAGTTTCGTTGACAGTCAAATTAGTCATACCGTTGACAGTCACAGGAATGCTTCAAGAAATGATCATTTAGGGACAACAAACTCAGGGGGAGTTTCTCAAGGACAAATATCCAATCAAGGCAATCATGACCATGAAGCTACCTCCTCAAGAGCAAATCTTCCTCCCTCAAGGAAATGGACTAAAGATCATCCCTTTGAACTCATTATAGGTGATGTTTCTTCAAAAGTCCAAACTAGAAGAGCAACTCAAGAAGAATGTCTATATAGTAGCTTTCTGTCTCAAGAAGAGCCGAAGAAAGTTGAGGATGCACTTCTAGATCCAGATTGGGTTTTAGCCATGCAAGAGGAGCTAAACCAATTTGAGAGGAACAATGTTTGGAAGCTGGTGCCCAAGCCTAAAGACAGGAGTGTCATAGGCACAAAATGGGTGTTCAGAAACAAGATGGATGAAAATGGCATAGTCACAAGGAACAAAGCAAGACTGGTTGCAAAAGGTTATTCACAGGAAGAGGGAATTGATTTTGATGAAACATTTGCTCCTGTTGCAAGACTAGAAGCAATAAGAATTTTCCTAGCCTATGCAGCCCATGCCAATTTCAAAATCTTTCAAATGGATGTGAAGAGTGCTTTTCTAAATGGGAAATTGGAAGAGGAGGTGTATGTGAAACAACCTCCTGGTTTTGAAGATGATGATTTTCCAGACCATGTGTATTTCCTTCTCAAAGAACTCTATGGTTTGAAACAAGCACCTAGAGCCTGGTATGACACACTATCACAGTTCCTCCTTGAGAATCACTTCACTAGAGGTACTGTAGATAAAACTCTATTTCATAGAATTGTGAATGGCTCTACTATACTTGTTCAAATTTATGTAGATGACATAATTTTTGGGTCTACAGATGAAAAACTTTGTCAAAAGTTTGCCAAGCTTATGCAAAGTAAATATGAAATGAGCATGATGGGAGAATTAACTTATTTTCTTGGTCTCCAAGTGAAACAAGTTAATGAAGGCATTTTCATTAGTCAAACTAAATATATTCATGATTTGTTGAAGAAGTTTAACTTAATGGAATGCTCTCCTGCCAAAACTCCCATGCCTACTGCTACCAAACTTGAATTGAATACTAAGGAAAAATCTGTGGACATTTCAAGTTACAGAGGCATGGTAGGCTCACTTTTATATTTAACAGCTAGTAGACCTGATATTATGTTTGCTACATGTCTATGTGCTAGATTTCAGGCTGATCCTAGGGAATCCCATTTAGTTGCTATTAAAAGGATTTTCAGATATCTCAAAGGAACACCAAACCTTGGCATTTGGTATCCTAGAGAATCTAGTTTTGAACTAATTGGTTATTCAGATGCAGATTATGCAGGATGTAAAATTGACAGGAAAAGCACAACATGAACCTGTCAATTCCTAGGAAACAAGCTTGTGTCATGGTTCAGCAAGAAACAAAACTCAGTTTCCACCTCCACAGCTGAGGCTGAGTATATTGCAGCTGGAAGTTGTTGTGCACAGATTTTATGGATGAAGAGTCAACTTCTTGATTATGGATTAAGAGTTGAGAAAATTCCTATCTTCTGTGACAACACTAGTGCCATTGCTATAACTGAGAATCCAGTACAGCATTCAAGAACCAAGCACATTGACATCAAGTACCATTTTATTAGAGAACATGTTATGAATGGTACTATGGAGTTACATTTTGTTCCAAGTGAACAACAACTTGCAGACATCTTTACCAAGCCACTTGATGAATCAACATTCTCAAGATTAGTAAGTGAGCTAGGTATGCTAAATTTCTCTTAATTCTTTTGAGATTTTTGCAAGTTAAGATGCAGCCAGAAATTTACTAGGTTTTTCTGAGAATTAATTTTCTAAGGAAAAAGTAAAATTTTGTCTAAGTCAAAATTTACTATGCCAACGAAACGCACCATTTCGTTGACAGCCTTAGTACTTTTCTGGGTGTTTCGTTGATAGTACCTTTTTATCAACGAAACGCAGCTTTATCAACGAAATAGATAAGACATTAAAACGTCTTTAATCTGATTCGTTGATATTGCGCTTTTAATCTGAACCGTTGAAATTGCACGTCTTTTACCACGATCTATGCATACACCCCTGTAAGTATAAATCATGGTAACTCTTCATTTGTAACGGTTATATTTTTTTTTGGGCCAATCCAGTAATTTAAAAGTATTATTGGACTTAGTTTTTGAGAATTTTTGGGGGGAGTATTTAAGGAATTCTATTTTCTTTAATTCTTTTCTACCTGTTCTCAAAAATTCCAAAGATTTTTTTTTTCTCTTCTTCTCTCTAACAAGCAATTCAGTTCGAAGCTTTTCCTCACTCAACAATGGCACCCATAGTCAAGCTCATGTCTGCTGGAGGGTTCATCTACGAGAAGAACAACTCCATCCCATTTGTGGTCAAGGAAAACCCGAACAGAATCTTCTTCAAAATGATGGATTTTATGAAGAATTGCAAGTTGAGCTATGCAATGTTTCACTCTGTACCACTTTACAATGAAATAATTGAGGAAATTTGGACCTCATGTGAATATAGTGGAACAAACTGCACACTCCAATTCACTCTTCAAGGTAATGAGTATATAGTCAATTCTGATGTATTGCAAGCATGTCTACATATTCCTGAAAATAATTGTAATGCTTTGCCTACTTATGCTGAAATGATTACCATGCTAAATTCAATAAACTACTCATTGCCTACTGATAACTTGGGTAAGATAATTAGGAGAGGTTTGGTTAGGGAATATAGTTACTTAGTTGATGCATTCATTAAAGTCTTTTCTGGAAAGATTAGTAATTTTGATGCATTAACTAACTCTATGTTAATTCTGTTTACCATGCTCCTTACTGATAGATATTACAACTTTAGCACCCAACTTATGTATGAAATTGGTGCTAAGTTGGGTGACAAAGCAAATAGGAAGAAAAATATCTATTATGCTAGGTTTCTGATGATGCTGGCTAACCATGTTAGTCCAGCACCATTAGTTATCTCTAACCCTGTTTCCAGGTTTGAGTGCTTTGTGCAAGAGAAGGGGGTTCTGACAGACATTCTGAGACTTAACCACAATGGTGCAGTCCCAGTAGTGTATCTGCCTATCATTGAGGTAACTACATCTAACTCTCTTAGTGTATTTGTTACTTCTACTGTTTCACCTTCCAATGTTGCTAGGGAGTCTGTAGCTGTGTCCCAACAGGCTCCTGCCCCAGCAACTAAATCTAAATCTAAGAAATCCTCAAAGCCAACCTCAGGTGCTTCCCAACAGGCACCTGTTGCAAAAACTACTTCACAACCCAAGGGGAGTGTGTCAGGAGTTGTAAGAGGTGAGGGAAGGGGTGAACATCAAAGAAACCCCAAGGATAAGGAAGGAAAGGAAAGTGTGTCCCAGCCAAGCCCCATTGTGTCTTCCCAACAAGGCACAATGAGTAAAATGGACTTAAACACAAGTCTAATTGCATCCTCCCAAAAGGATGTGATTATTGAAACAAGCTCTCCTCCAAGAGCACAGTCCAAGAGGGTAAGGGACACTTCTAGCCCACAGTCTGCATTCTCCCAATACCAAAGGAGAGTGAAGCAAAAATCCAAGGGTACACAGGGGGCACACACTCTGGAAGCAACACTTCCAGTTTCTCAAATTCAGTTTGATGTAACCCTTATTATCACTCAGGGGTTACAGTCCCATTCTCTAAATATAAATCTTGAATTATATCCACCAAATTCACCTACTCAATCTCTAGATGTGGACATGATCCATACATCTTTTCCTGATTCTCCAACTCTTATCTTGGAGAAGCCCCACTCTGAAGTTGATGGTCATCACTTATTAAGTGATTTGTTGGGCCAACAACCAATTTTTTCTGAAGTTGCAGGAGGATCTGTGGACCCCAATCTCAAATCAATCACCACAGATTCAATTGTGATTTCACTCTCTCAGAATGCTTCATTGACTTCATCAACGAAACAACCTATTTCGTTGACAAGTGTCTCTCCATCAACGGTATCCATACCGTTGACAGTTCAACCTACCATTTCGTTGATAGGCCAGTCTACACCATTCTTTGAAAATCAAGTTGTTTCCACAACTAGTGTAGATGACCTGGTGGTAGTTGAGACACTTTTAGGGTTGAGAGGGAGTGAAAATGAGAGGCTGGCTTGCAGCCAGGCAAAAGGAGAGAATGAGAGTGAGAGGCTGGCTATTTCTTCCAGCCAGGCAAAAGGAGAGATTGAGAGTACCACCTTAGTAGGTGAAGGTGAGGGTGTGAGAGGTGTGAGCCATGGGGAGCCCATGATGCAAGAACAGAGTGGAGAGAGAGAAGGGACTACAGAAGCAGCAAGGATGGAAACAGCCATTGCTAGTGAGTTAATGAGGGTCAGTGAGGGAGAAAGGGAACTTACTTTCCAAGAGCATTATCAACAAACTTTGGACAGTATTTCCCTGGATCCTGAGACCTTTACTCATCCTGTGTCAGCCTATCAATTTATGGCTCAACAGGGCAATGTGGAGGCAGAAAGGTCACTTAACCTCATTCATACAACTGCATCAATGCAAAGATCAAAGGATGCTTTGACCAATCTACCTTCAGGAGCTGCAGAAAGTGAAGACTTTGATCTTTCTGATGATGAAGACAGCTATGGTGACAATCCACAAGGGGCCACTACTTCTCAGGCTGGGGTCTTTGTGGTGCCTCCCAGACCACGCTGGCTTTCTCAGGATATACATGGACACTGCACTCTGGATGCTGCTATCTCAAGGCAGTATAATGAAGCATATCTAGCTCATGAGTCTGCAAATGCAAGGGATAAGAAATTCTTCAAGGCCATCATGGATTCACTGGAAATTCAGAGGCTACAGATGCTGCAGACAAGAATTGAAGCTACAGAGATCAAAGATTCTATTGGAAACCTCAGGGATGCTAATGACAGGAGGCTAGATGAAAAGCTTCCTCTTCTCACTGTGTCCAAGATGAACAGGTTTTTCTCTAAGGAACCTGAGGTGGCTACCTCCTTGAAGACTCTCTCTTCTAGAGTGGACAAGGTGGAAGCTACCTTATCTCAGATGCAAAAGGAACAGGAGAAGCAAACACAACTTTTGGCCCAGCTAGTGGCAGCTCAAGGACTCCCAGCCATCTCTTTTGATGATAACAAAAAGGGGGAGAAATCTAAGGAGCTGGACATTCAAATCACAAAGGTTATGGTCCCAGCCATTTCCCTACCAAATGAGCCACTAGCAATGGGGGAGCAAGGAAAGAAGAAAAAGGATGGTATTGATCTTATACAGGAAGCTTCTATGAGGATGAGACTTGCAAAACAGATTAAAGATCATTGGTCCAACATAGAAGCAAGGTTCAATAAAATTGCTGGAACTACAAAAAGAGTAGATCCATCAACGAATCATCCATCAACGAATCAGCCGTCAACGGAACAACCATCAACGAATGCCATGGTTGTAACGTCAACGGAATGGGAGCCACAGAACAATTCTTTCTATCACCAAGAGCCCCTTCTACATGGAGTCACTCAAGGTCCAAGGAAGGAAAAAGGACAAACTTCATGCATTAGGGATGTGGAACAAGCTACACTCCAAGGAAGCTTATCTCCCAAATCTCCTGCTAAACCAAAGGGCAAAAATATAGCAAGGACTTTCTTTCCTGCACCATATCCAGATGAGCTCAAGCTTCTTGGTCTTCTTATCACAAAAAGCAAGGAAAGAAATGATCCTGAGATAAGAAACAAAAGGGCAATTGTCTACAGGAATGGACAGATATACACTTCTTGGACTGTTCAGCTTCCAAAGCCATATCTTCTTCACGAATCTCTTCAGCAATGATTATAGAGTATTCATTCATAGGATCTGCTATGGATTCTTTACAGAAGGGTGTTTCAATACCCTTAAGTATATAAGGAACAACCTTTCCTTCTTCTCTGACTCTACAAGGTGTGTTAATACTGTTAGGAATATGTTATTCTTGATGATAATTATAAAACACTTAGTAGATTTTGTATTAAGACATTTTGTAACTGTCAACGAAACAACATGGTTTGCAGTGTTTCGTTGACAGGTAGCTCATCAACGAAATGAGTCTTGTAGCAATTGCATTGTACAATACTTCAATTTGATAGGCATTTTGTTGTATGTATTAGATAGGTTTTCTAAGTCATGTTGACTAAGTAGAAGATAGGCAAAATAGGTTGGTGAATTGTAAATAGATTATGCCATGTAATTTTGCCTAAGTGAAGACATGTCAACGGTATGAAGAATACTCTATCAACGGTATGAAGACTAGTCTGTCAACGGAATGAAGACTACTCTATCAACGAAACGAGGAATACACTATCAACGAAATGAAGAATAAAACTATCAACGAAACACATCTCCAGACTATCAACGAATCACTATTGCTTTATCAATAATTGATAAAGTGATAGTGACAGTTTACTGAACAGATCTAAAGGAGATATGGAAGTGTACTTTGCATTGGAAGCCATCAAACTGGTTACTGGAAATAAGGAAACATTCCAATTTCCAATAAGGCTCTTGGGAATGATTATAATAAAGCATGAAGACAAAAGCAAAGATCTCCAAGGACCATTGGACAAAAGGAATGAGAAGCAAGCTACTGATGGTTACTACTATTATTCTTTAGTTTAGCCAAACGTAAAATTGTAAACTTGGGTATATATAACCAAGTGTAGCAGTTACTTTAAACAAGAGAAGAAAAACAAATAGATTGTATTAGCTATTTTTGAGAGCACTTCTTCTCTACATTCTTGTAACTGAGCAGCTGTGTACAATTTGTATCACAGATTATTTCCGCAATAAAAACACTTCAGTTGGATCATCAAACAATCCAACTGAAATTATTTAATTGCTTGTGTTTTTATTTTACAAGTTCAGTTTAATTTCGAAAGTTGTTTTTAAGTTTAAAATATCTAGAATTGTATTCAACCCCCCCCCCCCTTCTACAATTCTGTTAGGTCATTTGGGAATAACAAATACCAAGCAATCCAACGGCCTCATTATAATCATAACCAATACTGACATGATTACCAATAGCTTGTTTATTGAAAATTTCTTTAGCCGTCTTACAAGAGTTGTAATAGGCATTAGTTTTGGTCTTAAGCTCACTAATCTGATCTTTGAGAATGGTTTCCAGTTGTTGATACAATTTAACCCTATTCTCAAGAACTGCTACATTTTTAGTGAGTTCATCTTGATTAATATGCACTAGTTTTAATTCTTTTATTTCATTTTCAAGATTTGTATTTAAAAGAATTAAACTATCATTTTTAGAGCGTGCACAACTTAAGGTGCCACCAAGATGACGAATCATTTCAGCATCAGTAAATTTTACCTCAGACATGTCTGGTGAAGATAACATGGAATCAAAGAGTTTGCCTCCTTTTGCCACAAGCGCAAGATTTCCAACTTCTTCATCTTCACTGTCTGTATCATCCCAGCTCTTCCCTTGAGCAACATAAGCCTTCTCAATCTTATTCTTCTTGCTAGAATCAAATGAGTTCCTTGTCACTTGCCTTAGCTTTTTACATTCAGTAGCAAAGTGACCCAACTCATTGCAATTGTAGCATCTGATTGAGCTCCTCTCCACAGTTCCAGTTTTGTAGCCACCCCTTGTGCCACTTGAAGATGAAGAATCACCTCTCTGAAACCTGGGCCTGAACTTAAGATTGGGATTCCTCTTGAATCTAAACTTCCCAAACTTCCTGACTATCAAAGCCAAGTCACCATCCTCCAGCTGATCAAGTTCTTCTAAAGAATAGAAGTCACCACCAGATTGATCAATGGATGTTAATCCATATTCAGCATCAATAACATTCATGTTATAACTGGAAGGTTGAACAGCCTTCACTTCCAGTCTCTGTGGGACTTCAGCAGTCAATGCAGTAGAGGTACCAACAATCTTCCCAGTTCCATATAGCTCCCTTTGTTGAATCTGCTCCAGCTCATAGGTCTTCAGAACACCATACAATCTCTCCAAAGCAATCTCATTCATATCCCTTGCTTCTCTAATTGCATATATTTTGTGCTTCAAATGAGGTGGAAGTGTAAGAAGGAACTTCTTGTTAATCTCCTTGTTGGTGTAGTGCTTCCCATTGAGATTCAGATCATTGATTAATTTGTTGTATCTCTCAAAAACCTGAGAGATACCTTCACCAGGGTTTGATCTGAAATGCTCATATTGTGAAGTGAGAATTTCCAGCATATTCTCTCTAACCTCCTCTGTCCCCTCATTGATTATCTCTATGGTTCCCCAAATGTGTTTGGCAGTATCACAATTTAGGACATGATTATGCATGATAGGATCAAGACAATCAATAAGGATCAGCTGTAGACAGGAATCCAAGGTAACATCCTCTTTCTCATCAGGAGTGTACTCCTTGGGATCTTTAGGGTACATTCTAACAGCCCTAGTAACAATGTTACCCTCTTTTAATTCTTCCTCAATAATCATAGGAAGTTTTGGACCACTCTTCAGCACATCAATGTATTTAGGATTTGCAACCTTAAGAAATAGGAGCATTTTCTTCTTCCACATTGGATAATGCTCCTTGCTGAACATTGAGATTTTGACTATACCCACTTTCTGTGTAGTAGACATCTTTTGAGATTTTTAGAATAATAAAAAATCAGAGTTTAAGAAAAATCTCAAAACAATTGGATCTTTGATTTGTATATCAATCAAAAGGCTCTGATGCCAATTGTTAGGTCCTGATAAGTTTGTAGAAGGGGGGTTGAATACAAACTATACCGTTTTATCGAATTTGTCCTTTTAGAATAAAACTGTTTAGGAACAAATTAATGCGGAATATAAATGAAACAAAATTCAAGTTAAATATAAACTATATTAAACTTGAAGGGTGTTGCAAATACAGTATGGATTACAAAGTATTTATCTCAAACTAATTAATACAAATTTAGAATAAATTCGACATGAACTTTTCTAATATTTGTAATAAAAAGATCGAATGCTAAAAGCAAGTTCGAGATAAATTCTAGGGATAAAAATTCGCTAGATAATCAAAGCAATACAAGTAATCAACTTCTAGTGGTTTGGATTTAACAATACAAACTAGAATTAATTGCTTGAGAAGAAATGAGATTAAATGGCTTCTTCTTGCTTGAGAGAGAAAATGGCTGCTATATGTTTTTGATAATACAATGTCTTTCTTTTCATTTCTGGCCCCGGGTATATACAATTCATTTGCCTTGTATGACCTGACAAATGCCTTGTATGACCTCAGAAACAAGTTCGGTATGACCTGCAAAACTGTCCTGTATGACCTGAGACAATTTTAACAACTCTCGGTAGAACCTGCAAAAAGGAACTTGTATGACCTCTCAAACAAACCCGGTATGACCTGCTGTACACTCTCTAAATCTCGGTAGAACCACAAAAGCAGAATGTATGACCTCTCAGAAAGGACTTAGTATGACCTTATAAATAATTTAAATAACTAACTTAATTAATTTAATAAATAAATTAATTCTGATAGAATTAATTTATTAATTAAATTAAATTAATAAATCAAAGAAGATAACTCAAAATCCTTGCATTCCTCTATCTTCTGAAAACCACTGAATATAGATGATTTAATTCCACTGATTGATGTCGTCATTCGATGCACTGTCTGGTTTCATGAATAACTGACTTCAATGATAATTCTTCATCTTTAAAACATTTAAAGCTGTGGCTTCTTTTCTCTAGCTTTGACTGAACTTTGTATCCTGTACTTCTTCTGTCACAAACTGGAAATCTCTGTCACTGTAGTAAATCCACTTCCTTGAATACTTCACTGAGGCTTGAACAATAAATTGAACTTCTTTCAATGTGGAATAACTTCAAGTCTGTAGATGACTTTAATCTTCAATCTCTTGACAGATAAAACTCTTTGAGATTCCTGTGACCTTTAATCTAATATTTACTTATTACATTCTGGTTTAAGTTGAGTAGAATCCTCGAATTACAAATAGGCTATAGCATATGCCTTTCATTGTTAAAAATACACACACTAAATAAATTCTTCGGTCGAATAAATCTTAACATGATATTTTCGAAATACATATACTCTAAATTTCTTAATATACAATTTTTATCTTTGAATTTTCGTGTATGAGTTACAGAAAATATTTTATTAAAAGATATAATCTTTTCTCATAAAAATTAGAGCAATAACTATCTAAACGTTAAAAAACAATGATAAATTTTTTTTTTGAAGACATGATAAATTCTCTACTTTCGAGTTACCTTGTATACATGTGTATCAACTTTTAACAATAAATTCAAAACTAATTAATAACGTACACACATAAACGTATAAATCAATTCACAACTGAATATACATGAGAATCACCTTGATCGACCTATTATTTTAATTGATTAACTGATGAATCCCCCTCCTTATTAATTCATGTCTTAACTCAATCAACAATAATAGCAAATAACTTGTCTTATTAAAGATTATAGAAAATGTAAACTGAGAAAAACAAGTTGTATTGATTTACAAACTTACTCACTAACTGTTACAATCTAAGATCAAGAGTATATATACAAAGGCTTAAGCTAGCTAACTAACTAACTTCTAACAAACTAACTAACTTCTAACAAACTTTCCCTCCTAAACTTAAATACCTATATTTACAATAATGCCCTTGACTGTTTATATTTATTACAAGTATGTCCTTTGACTAACTTTGACTTGAAGGAGAGGTTATTTCCTCAATATTCCCCCGCAAATTAGGAGGCGTAAAGATATTGCAGGCACCTAATTTGGTCAATAAAGTAGAAGTACGAGCAGCAGTTAATGGTTTGGTGAACAAATCTGCAGGTTGAAGATGAGTAGAGATGTAGGTAGGGTGTAAAAAACCAGATTTCACATGATCTCTAACAAGATGACAGTCCAGTTCTATGTGCTTAGTACGCTCATGTAATACGGGATTATCAGCAATACTTATAGCAGAAGTATTGTCACAGAATAGTTTGACAGGTGTAGGAGCTTTGAAGTGTAATTCACTTAATAGATTGTAGAGCCACTTCACTTCACACAGAGCATTTGCCATAGACCTATATTCTGCCTCAGCAGAAGAACGTGCAACTGTATTCTGCTTTTTACATTTCCAGGAGAGTAGAGAATTCCCTAACTGAACACAGTAGCCAGAGACAGATCTCCTGGTCATAGGGCAAGATGCCCAGTTAGCATCACAAAAGACTTGTAATTTAAGTGCATTGTCAGCAGATAGAAGAATGCCCTGTCCTGGAGATTTCTTAAGATACCTTACTAGTTTGAGAGCAGCTAGCCAGTGTTGATCAGTAGGTTTTGCCATGAATTGACTCAGAATGTGGACTGGACAGGACAACTCTGGTCTCTTGATAGTTAGGTATATCAACTGTCCAACAAGTCTTCTGTAGCTGGTACCATCTGAGAGCAGCTTGCCAGATGTAGTAGATAGATTATGTTGAGTAGCCATTGTAATAGCACTTGGCTTGCCAGCAATTAGACCAGTCTGTTTCAGGAGATTTAAGGCATATTTTCTTTGATGAATGTAAATACCATTGCTAGACCTTGCTATCTCAATTCCCAGAAAGTAATGTAAGTGACCTAGATCCTTCAATTTAAACTGAGTCTGAAGAAAAGCCTTAACAGAAGATATTTTGATATGTTGAGAACCAGTAAGGATAATATCATCCACATACACTAAAAGAGCAGTAAAAGACTGAGAAGTGTGAAGTATGAATAGTGAGTTGTCAGCTTTGGATTGAGTGAATCCATATGTCAGTAGAGACTGAGAGAACTTAGTGAACCATTCTCTGGGAGCTTGTCTGAGACCATATAGGGATTTAATAAGTTTGCACACAGGATGCTTACCAGAGAAACCAACTGGAATGGCAACACCATGAGGTATTTGCATATATATTTCTTCATGTAAGTCTCCATGCAGAAAAGCATTTGTTATGTCCAGCTGATGTAAAGTCCAATTCTGCATTGCAGCTAAGGCAAGGATAGTTCTCACTGTTGTCATCTTAGCTACATGAGCATAAGTTTGGAAGAAATCCACCCCTAGGGTTTGAGTAAAGCCTTTTGCCACTAACCTGGCTTTATATCTATCCAAAGTACCATCAGCTTTATACTTAACTTTGAACAACCATTTGCAACTAACCACCTTTTTGTCTGGAGGTAACTCCACTATTTTCCATGTGTTATTTGATTCCAAGGCATTTAACTCAAGCTGCATAGCAGTACACCACTTTGGATCTTGAACTGCCTGTTTGTATGTTGTTGGCTCAATGATTTTTATAGAATTAGCTAGGAATTTTTGATAGGAAGGAGACAAGTGTGTAGTGGAATCCACATCCTGAATAGGGTACTGAATAGTACAATTTGATGATTTTTGAAGAAAAGAAGGAAGTCCCTTGTAATCACTAAATTTGGCTAGAACTGTTTTTGTCCTTACAGGTCTAGAAGAAGGAAATGACCTTTGACTAGTTATAGGGACTGGAATAGAGTGAGGTAATGTTGTAACAGAATCATTTTGTGAGGAAATATTGGGTGACAGTGACTGGTCTGACAGTGATTGTTCTGAATTTAGAGGCTGTTCTGAACTGTCTTCAGTTTGAAGATTAGGATTAGGAGAGGGTGGAGATGTTGCATTTGATACATTTGATTGGGAATTATTGTTATTATCAGAAGTGAAAGGCATCTCAATGTCATCTATAAATGAAAGATTAGATGGGAACATTGACATTTGAGACTTCTGAGGTTTAAGTGCATAAGGAAAAATTGTCTCATAGAAAACAACTTCCCTGGAAATAAAGGTTTTGTTACTGTCAAGATGAAGAAGTCTATACCCCTTTTGATTATGAGGATATCCCAGAAATATGCATTTATAGGCTCTAGGGTAAAATTTGTCTTGTCTTTTAGAGAGAGTTGATGAAAAACAAAGACACCCTAGTACTTTAAGATGAGAGAATGTAGGAGGTTTTTGAAACAATATTTCATAAGGAGTTTTATTGTTTAGAACTGAGCTAGGAGTTCGATTTATGAGGTAAGTTGCTGTCAAAAGACAATCACCCCACAAGTGAATAGGAAGGGAGGCTTTAAATCTTAAAGCTCTAGCTACAGCCAATAAGTGTCTGTGTTTACGTTCAACTCTCCCATTTTGTTGGGGAGTTTGAACACAAGAGTGTTGATGTTGAATACCAAGTTTGTGAAACAAGGTACTAAGTTGAGAATTAAAGAATTCTGTGCCATTGTCAGATCTGACAAATTTGACTGTAGTTTTAAAATGATTAAGAACATAATTGAAGTAGTTCTGAAATATACCAGTTACTTGAGATTTAGAAGCTAACAAATAGGTCCAGGTACACCTACTGTAGTCATCCACAATTGTGAGAAATGAGTGACAAGTATTGTAAGTTGGTCTTTTATATGGCCCCCATAGATCACAATGAATTAACTCAAAGCAAGTAGTAGACTTGTGATTACTGATAGGAAAAGGCAACCGAGTTTGTTTAGCAAACTGACATACATCACATGGAACTAAAACATCAGAAATTTGATGAGACAAACAATCTATATTTTTAAGAACATTTACAGGAGAGTGCCCCATTCTATCATGCCAGAGTTGGCTAAGTCTAGGATTATTGTTTGAAGTAGTTGAAAGAGATACTGAAGCTTTTGAAGAAGCATTGACAGAATAAGAACAATTGGATGGAGTAGAACCAGGAATGACAAGCTTGTACAGGAATCCTTGCAGTTTACCAATCCCCACCACCCTCTTCATAGGGTCATGTAGTAAACAGTGATGAGAATTAAAGTAAACTACATATTTTAACTGTTTAGACAGTTGACTTACAGATATGAGATTGAATTTGAAATCAGGAATAAGTAAGACATCAGACAAGATTATTTCTGAAGTCAGTTTCACTTGTCCTTTAAGTGTAACATTGGTGGAATGACCATTTGGAAGACAAATTTTGACATCACAGGGAATTGGATTTACCAAGATATGTTTATGACAAGTTATGTGGTATGTAGCACCAGAATCAAGTAGCCAATCATAGGAGTTATGATGATTTGTAAGACATACAGTTGAAGTATAGGAACATACAGACACATGGTTACCTGACTGAGGCATATCCATTGCAAGAGTTGAAGTGTTTGATTGATTCAGCAGAGAGATCAATTGCTGATATTGTTCAGTAGTAAGAGTAGATGTTCCAGCTTTTTCTATTTCTGTGTTTGTGACACTAGGATCATCATCACTAGTATGGACTTGAGCAATGACTTTGTTTCCAACCATGAACTTTGTAGGTTTGTTAACTCCAGTAGATGAGCTGTTATTTCTTGGAGGAAACCCTATCAGATGATAGCATCTATCCTTGGTGTGATTAGTACCATGGCAGTGTGTACACTCTAAATTCCATTTTCTTCCCTGAAACCTGGAATTAGAGCTTCGATTATCTGTATTGTTAAACTTTCTTGAGTCAGTCTTATTAAACCTGTTACCACCATAGGATGTTTTAGCCATCAATACAGCAGACTCTGGAGTTGAAGTAGTCATTTGAGAGTAATTTCTCTGACGTTCCTCCTGTTGCAAAAGACTCAACACATGAGTTAGTTTTGGCATTGGACTCATCATGAGTAGCTGTCCCCTGATATTAGTAAAGTGCTCACTAAGCCCCATCAGAAACTGAGTTACTTTCATAGTCTCTTCATAGACTTCATATTCAGCTTTAGCCTTGCAAGTGCAATTACATGAACATTTAGGAGCATTTGAGACACTTACCAGATCATCATACATCTTCTTGAATTTAGTATAATATGCAGAAACAGTCAGACTTTCCTGAGTTAATTCAGATAACTGTTTCTTGATCTCAAATAAACGAGGACCATTGTTCTGAGTGAAATGAACACGCAAATAACTCCACATTTCTGAAGCAAGAGTGACATACACAAGACTTGAACGAATTTCAGGTACAATTGAGTTCAACAACCAGGTTATGATCATATCGTTACAACTCTGCCAGTGATCAAAATATGCAGAAGAGATCCCTGGTACATTATACTTCCCAGTGACAATTCCCAATTTGTTCTTGGCTGATAGTGCAAGAGACATGGATCGCTGCCATTCATTGAAGTTATCGCCATTGAGAGATGTAGAGACAAGAACTTGTCCAGGATGATCAGATGGATGCAGATACAACGGATGACTCGAATCAAGAGTTACAGTTTTAAACGTTCCGTCAAAATCAGATGGAGATGCATCGTTTGTAGTCTCAGTTTCAGCCATTTAAAGTGTTCGATAAAATGCTTCAATGAGATAATCTCATATTTCGGACTCAATATCAAGTATGGATCACTATATATGACAATTATATGACTTCAATTGAAGAAATTACACTAGATGATTACTACCAAACCAGTAACAATGAAGGAGTAGACGAAGCTTATAAAGATTGATGTGCGGATGTAGAACTAGTAAGTTCGAAGATGAGATAGTACCGGAGTAATGATGATGAGTAAGATGAAATAGTACCGGAGTAATGTTGACACCGGAGACGATGAGTAATGTTGACACCGGAGACGATGAGTATCACGGTGATGAAAACAACATGGACGATGAGACAGCTACGACGATGCCGTCAGAAAACCTTTAAGCTCTGATACCATATAGAAAATGTAAACTGAGAAAAACAAGTTGTATTGATTTACAAACTTACTCACTAACTGTTACAATCTAAGATCAAGAGTATATATACAAAGGCTTAAGCTAGCTAACTAACTAACTTCTAACAAACTAACTAACTTCTAACAAACTTTCCCTCCTAAACTTAAATACCTATATTTACAATAATGCCCTTGACTGTTTATATTTATTACAAGTATGTCCTTTGATTAACTTTGACTTGAAGGAGAGGTTATTTCCTCAATAAAGATTTTAATATGATCATGCATTAGGATACAAACAAACGTAATAAGATAAATAACATAAAAGAAAAAGTATCATACTCATGTACTCATATACACACTTTTAACATGAACAAACAAAAAAGTAAAGAAGAACAATGTTGACAACAAAAATTGCAGTAGACAATTAACATCGTTTAGATGTATATTTATACTATTAATTAGTTGTTTGTATGAAAGTATTAAATGTAATTAATTATTTGTCAATTAATTACTTAATTTCTTATGCAAGACGAGTCTAATTTCTTAACTTCTTATTTATTAATATGTTTTTGTATTTTCTATTATATTACATTAAAAAAGAAAGTTTAGGAGATCAGAATGTTAAGATGGTAATTTCATTTGAAAAGAAATATTATGAGAATATCTAGATAATAATAAAGGGAAGTTCAAAATAATGTAAAGTAATACACTTTTTTTTTTGAATTTAGATATTTGAAGGCAAACATATTATAATTGAATATTTAGTTTCCTCCATTAGTAAAGATCTATTGTATATTTACTTTTTCCATTAGTAGAGATTTTAAATGCAAAAATATTAAAATTGTATATTTAGTTTCCTCTATTAGTAAATATTTAAAAGGCAATTGAGATTTTTTTCTAATCTTTGGTATTAATTACATAATTTCTTATGCAAGACCGATCTAATTTCTTAACTTCTTATTTACCAAAACGTTCCTGTATTTTCTATTATATCACATAAAAAAAGAAGAAAGTTTAAGAGAAGAGAATGTTAGGATGTTAATTTCATTTGAAAAAAAAAATATTATGAGAATATTTAGATAATAATAGAGGAAAGTTTAAAATAATGTAAGGTAATACATTTTTTTTTATAATTTAGATATTTTGAAGACAAGAATATTATAATCGAATATTTAGTTTCCTCCTTTACTGATCTATTGTATATTTACTTTCTCTGTTAGTAGAGATTTTAAATGCAAAAATATTATATTTACTTTCCTCTATTAATAGAGATTTTAAATGCAAGAATATTGAAATTGTATATTTAGTTTTCTCCATTATTAAATATTTAAAAGGCAATTGAGATTTTTTTCTAGTTTTTTGTATTAATTACTTAATTTCTAATGCAAGATCGATCTAATTTATTAACTTCTTATTTACCAAAATGTTCCTGTATTTTTTATTATATTACATAAAAAAAAGAAAGTTTAGGAAAACAGTATGTTAAGATAGTAATTTCATTAAAAAAATATTATGAGAATATTTAAATAATAATAGAGGAAAGTTCAAAATAATGTCAGGTAATACACTTTTTTGCTAATTTAGATATTTTGAAGGCAAGAATATTATAATTGAATATTTAGTTTCTTCCATTAGTGATATTTAGTTTACTCCATTAGTACAATTAGCAAAGATCTATTGTATATTTACTTTCTCCTTTATGGATTTTAAATGCAAAAATATTGTATGTTTCCTTTATTAGTAAATATTTAAAAGGTAATTGAGATTTTTTCAAAATATTATTATTATTAATTCAAAAAATTGAGAAAATTAGAAAAACAGAACGAAGCGATCTGAGAACGCCACCTCACCGCCCCTGTCTTCTCCTTTATATAATAGTATTGACTTTGGATTTTTACGCATTTGAGATTAAAAAAAAACAATACTTTACTTTTTGGGATGATATTGTATTACAACTTTAAATGACTTTTATTGATTTCTAAAAAATCAATGACTTTTGTTGATTTGATAAACTTTTAATGACTTTTATAGAATTTGTATATTTTATCGTTATTTTTACAGACTTTTTTATATTGATTTTTGAGGAGTTTTACTAACATTTAATGATTTTTGATCGATAACTTATATTAATATTAATATAAAATTATAAATACGTAACATATAGAAAAAGATAATAAATAATAAGTTTATATTTAAAATTATATAAGAAGAAGATCGAATTGTTGATATTTTTCACCAATAATTTTTTTATATACGATTGTAATATAAACTATTATTAAATTATTGATTTTTAATTTTTAATTTTTAATCTTGGATATATGTATGTAGAGGTAAAAAGTTGATTTTTTTTTTCTGAGAAGTACATAAACGTACAAGAATATAATCCATGTAGAGAAATTTTAAACTTTCAAAGGTTTAATCTAACCGAATGATATGCAATGTGTCCCCGAAACCTCTAACATCAATATAATTTAATAAAATTTAAAATAAAATTAAAGATAAGTAAAAAAGGACTCAATAAATTTATTTTGCGGATGATATTGTGTAAGACCCCGGTCCCACGTCGAATATATTTGTGACTTCAGTTCAATTTATAAGTTTAGTTTATAAGGCAAAGTACCAATAAATTATGATTTTTTAAGCACTTGTTGTTACTCAAGTTGGCTATATTTGGGCCAGTAGTCTTCGGCTTATTCGAACTCAGAATCGGGAATTGACTTGATTTTTGAAAAAATACACAATAATTAAACTTAAATCAAAACTAAAAGGATATTAGAAGCCAAAAACTTTCAAGTTAAAAAGTAAATCAGTTAAATCAAAAAGATAATATTTGACAAAAAAAATAATTAAAGGGATAATAATCATCCTTCATAATTTAAGAGAGAATATATTCTATTTGTGAAAAAGAAATGACAAAATTCTGAAATAAATGAAATTGAAAAATATAAAATAATAATTTAAAAGTCATGTGAAATCTTATCCCAAACCTCAATACTTTTCAAATTGGATCTATAGTTATATTTTAAGTTAAAAGTAATTAAATGTAATTGTCATTTCAAATTCACGACTTTAAATTGAATAACACATTATTTTTAAAGAGTTGTTAAAAGTTTAAATTGAATAACAACTTACTTTTAATGACTTTTTAAAAATCATTAAAATTCTTAATTTAATAATACATAGTGTTTAAAAAGTCATTTTATAGGGGGGAAATGTAATACTTTAAGAGCAAGGACAGCGCAACAACCCAATTCCACTGACAGTCACATGCCACCTCGTCAAATGGTGGACTTTGTAAAAAAGTGAACAACTTGCTCCAATCCAAAAGCCCAAATCTTAACCCAATTCTGCTCAACTCAATTGAAAAGAGATACAAAATAATAAGAAAAAATATAAAATTAACATACATCTGCATCAATTGGCCAGCCCAAGACCGGACCGTGAACCTGACCAGTACGCGTGGTCACTGCCCAAATACCGCTCCGCCTAAGAAAATGAGTCACGTATTGGAGTGCTCTAAGACCCGACTTTCAGAAGAATTACTACACATACTAGTTTGGCAAGACCAAATTTGAGCACAAAAGGAAAGTTGAGAACATCGATCCAGCTAGTAAACTAAAACCCAGAACACAAAATGAAAAGCCCAAAATAGGCCCAGAACAATCTTAAAACCTTTAGCCTGTAACTAAATAAAAGCCCATGCTCTGAGGCTGCTCCTAGGGTTTGTTACTTTGTAGACGGCAATATATATATCTCTTCGTCCAATCCCAAAACATGAGTAGTCAGTCTGTTTCTGAGTTCATGTTCTTATCTCAACTTATATCCCTACTTTTTTTTCAGACACGCCGTTGGTGTCTAGAATTTCAACCCAATTATGGGAATGAAAATGAGTATGTGTTTGTAAAGCATTTGTTTTTTATGTTTATAAAGGATAGTCTCTGATGATGATTTCAAACAATACTTTCGTTCTTCTGAGATTAAATCTATGTGGAACCCTTTTTGGAGACCTGAACTGAAGAGACTGCTTACGTAATTTTTATATGCGTGTCTAATGTCTATATGTTTTTTTTGATGATTAAATTATGCTTCTGATGATGATTTCAAAAATACTTTCGTTCTTCCTAGATTAATTTCGATGAGGAAGATCATGGAGACCTGAACTGAAGAAGCCTCTTTATGTGTTCTTATACAATATTAATGTTATTTTTTGTGGATTTTGGTTGTTTTTTTTAATTTAAATTCAAATAATGGGTATAGTTTTTGTTGTTTTATAAATTTCTAGTAAAGGAAGCAATACTAATCTCTGAGGATGATTACCGTTAAAACTTTCTGAATTTATGTGGTGCTGAAAGTTATGGAGACCTGAACTGAAGAGACTTGAATGAATGTATTCGTTAATTTCTTGTTTTTTACAGCAGCAATACACATTTTTTGGCTGGTTTGTGATTTTTGTTGATGTATCTATTATGTGTTGAGTAGCCTTGGATACAGAGTTGAATTTTGTAAAACCAGTCGGAACATTTTTAAACAATCAGGAGTTGCATTGGCAAACAAAGTCACTTCTTGTAGTTCTGAATTCAATTTAGACAAAATAACACAACAAAGTAGATTTCAAATGTGAGTTTGAATCTGGGGAAAATTACTCTTATGGATTGAATCAAATATATGGGAAAAAGGGGATCTGCAGGAAACGCATTTTCATTGGCTCAAGTGTTTATACATGTATCCCCAACTCATTTTTTTGTACAATTCTTGTTTAAATCTCTACTTGAAATCAATTCATGCGATGATTTTACTAATTTGCAGAAGAGAATTTGCTAAAGAGTCTTGCAAATCCTTATATTCAGGGCTGTCCATTCGGTTTTACCGAATGAATTGAATCAGTTTAGTTTTTTGATTAACTGAAATTGAAATGTTGAAGAAAATACTACCGAAAACTGATTTGAAATATATCTATCTACTAGCAAGGCACGATCTTTTAGCCATTCATATAAATTTATTTATTTTTGTGACTTAAAAAAATATATTTTGGTGTAATTATATATTTTTTGATCAGACATATTTTATTATAATGTCACTATTTTAATTTATAAATAATTTAATTTAATCATTCATATAAACATAAAAAATAAGATGTTTCACAACATATAAATATGTTGTATAGATAATAGTGTATAATACATATAGATTATTTCTTTGAATGTCTACAAATTTATGTAATATATAGAAATCATATTCATTTAGTAATTTAATCTTATAGTAACTTTCATTAAAATAACATGAAGTTCAAAAATAGGAGTGTTTTTCTTTTTCATTCTCTTTAGAGCTTTTTATCGCTCTTCATCCACATAAATTGAATTTGGAATGAAATTGTTTAATATTTTATCCTGATATTTTTGTTCTACGTTCGTTCATTAAAGAATTTAGTAATTACATGAAGGGAGGAATAAAATTCTTTTCATTTCTTTCTCTTCCAAGGTATATATTCGACAATACAATCACAATGTAAATGAGTTATACAAGGATGACACATTTTTTCGTATATTAGCTATAATTTTGACATCTCAAGAAACATAATATTTATTAATATAATGTTAAGAAGCAGTAAAGATGCCATCATCAATATGTGCAAAATTAATTATTTATTTTAAATTTTCAATAATTTAAATGGCTTATAGTGTATAATGAAGTTGATCGAGCATAATATATTGTGTATGTGCATGCTATGCATTATCCTATATTCTAAAAAATAAGAACTCTTGTGAACTTGATTATACATTTTAACCCAAAATTTTGTACAATTTATTATCAACTTTTTAATATTTATTTCAACCGAAATTTCTATAAGTGTATTATCCAACATTATAATCGATGTACTTATAGATTGATTTTTATATTTTGTCCTATGATATAATATTTATGATCTTTTTTTTGAAGAAGAAATTTTCAACTTGTATAAGATTTATTTAGTTTTCTTTTTTTGTATTATCTAATATTTTTAAAAATCTCATATTTCAATTATTTTGAACTCAAGATCAAATAAGTTTTTTCAAATATGATTATATTTATTCATTAATTCGATTGAGACTAATCTATTTTTTTCTTGAGATAATTAAAATATAAGTTCATATTATTATTAACTAAATATGTTAATATAATTATAAATCTATTCACTTCTTTTATATATATGTATATGAGAAAATATCCACATTTGAGTACACTTGGCCCTGATCAATACTCATTTTTATTATTATGGCCCTTAACACCCTCCTAACATGTTAAACTGGATATTGTATTTTGTTTAACGATGCTGCTTATTAAATAGTGTATCAAGTGTCAACTTTAATATGAACTAATTTTTTAGTGTAAGCAATAGCTCAGTGGGCCCATTGTCATGGAATGCAAGTAAGTCGGTTAGTCTTATATAAGACTCTCAGAGTAAACTTCAAACAACAGCGATATGTGGGATCTAGAGTGAGTTTTAGTCTATATGAGATCTAGAGTGAGTTACTATTTAGAGCGATGTGTGGGTGTCGTTATCCTTGATTCTTTGACTTTTCACATTGAGTGAAGGAGTTAGACCCTCCGTTGCCTCAATAAATATTATATTTCAGTGTTTGTTGACTGAGTAAAATGAGTAGGCAATAGATAGAAAATGCTAAGTAAAGGTTTTACTGTTTATGCGGCATTCTGTATACAGTATATAATAGATATGGTAAACATTACACAGTGTTCAGATTATCACGATACTTACAATGATGTGTAAGTCTATTGTCACACATGAAATAACGCCTCGGGGATGTTGTTGCACCCGAAGTGCCGCATCTGACTTCATGCATCACCTGATATATCGGAGTAGAGAGGTATTTAAGTCATTGTTTGTAATTTGAGGCATTTTCGACATTATGCCTTCAAAATTGGGTATATAGGACCATAATCATATATATATCAAGAATTATTTAGGTAATATAAATATATAATCTCGATAAATGACATAAATATCATGTAAACATGTTATCAATGTATGTCATATAACATTTATTATTGTGTAATTTAAAAATAATTTTAACACTACTTTTATTAATTTAGAAAAATATAAGTAATAAACATATAATTAAAATACTTGTAATATGTTGTATAAACTTTATTATTATGTTTTATGTATTAAATATTTAATTAATTCAAAAAGAGTACAAGAAAAGATATATTGTTATATAAGAATAGAAAATATATTATGGTTAATATTATGTATAAGAAATATTTAATTAATTGAAAAAAGACAATTTCATAGCACGTGATTTTCTTACCAAAATATTTGAAATTTGTTAAATACATAATCACGTACCATATTTGAAAAATAAAATACAAATTTTTAAAAAAAAATGTGAATCACCATCAATTTTACTCTAAAGTTTAAGTATTTGTAAAAATAGGATACATGTCAGTTCATGTAAAAGGATTCTTAACCCGAAATTAGAAAATTATGTAGCACAATGGTTAGAAGGATTAATTGATTGGATGGTGTCAGTGGTTTAATTCATGATACAAATAAATTTCGCTCATTTTTTCCCTTGAATAAGAAAATGATAATTTTTTTTTGTAAATTGATTGTATATATAACTGGGTACCATATTTTAAAATACAAAATTTTGAAAATAATGTGTATCACTAATTATTTTTACTCAAAACTTAAATTAGTAATAAAAAAAAGGACAAAAGAGATGTCGGGTTTATGTAAAATGATTTTTAACTCAAAACTCAAAAAGCTATGTAGCACAATGATTAAGGAGGTTGAGTTGTTTAGAGGAGGTTGTTGGTTCAATTCACCACTTAAGCAAAATTGTCTCATTTTTTCTACATTAAATAAGAGAGTGACATATTCATGTAATTTTGCAACATAAAAGGGTATAATTGTACTTTCACAAGGAATTTATTGGCTCAAAATGCCCCTAAAATATGTCCTTGTTCTCCTATTATATATAGAAGAGATTACTATATATTAAATCTCAATACAAAGTCAAAAAGTATCATTTTAATAACTGTGAAATTATGATTTTGTCTTTATTTTTTTTAAAAATTATAAAAATGCAACTCATTTAATATTTAAGCAAAAAGTAAATTAAATTATGTTAGTTTTGGAAGTTGAACCACTAACCTCCTACAATTATACTCGCATCCCAACTATTGTGCTACACTTTATTTTGAGTTTATTTTCAAATTCTTATTAGATAAACAATTTTTTTTAGTAAATAAACATTGGTTTTTATTATTTATATAATATTGCATAGTATATAGTTACAACAAACATTTTTAGCGATCGAGCATAATTTACAACTCTCTTTTTTCAATTCAAATTATTAATATATGTCATTTTAATACCTGTGAATTTATGATTTTGCCCCTACATGTTAAAAAATTACAAAAATATCACCCATTTTATATTTACGTAAAGAGTAAATGAAATTATGTTAGTGTAGTGAATCGAACAACTAAACTTCTCTAATCAAGCTCATGCATAAGCATTGTAATACATTTTATTTTTATTTAAAAATTTATTAGATAAATTACATTTTCTCCCTTTCTCGTTCTTTTTTTTTTTATTTTTTTTTCATATTTAATTAAATAAAATGTTGGTTTATATTCTCTATAAAATATTGCATAGTATATAATTACAAAAAATTTATTTTAATGGATTGAGCATACTCAACAATTCTCATTTGCCATTTTAAATGACTGATATAATTTTTTTAAAATACTATATGATTATAGATAAATGTAATCGATTCCGAAAAAGATATGAATTTATTTACATTAGTCTTCGTGTAGATATTAAATTATTGAAATAAAAAATAAGATTTGATTTTAAGATACATTTTAATTTTATTTATCAAATCATACATAATAAATGATTGCATCACACAAATTATAGGTATATAAAATTTTAAATATGCGAGTCATATTACTGATATTTGGTTGATCAGTTATTTAGACTTTCAGCGATTCAAAGGTATGATTGGTCTAAAAACATACAATATAAAAAAATTGAATTTATGTTAAAAAGATTATAACTCTAAAAATAAGATTTATGTTATATATATAGAAAATAACGTAATTAGTATTCAATATAAAATGAACAAAGTACATATAGAAAATAACATAATTAATATTCAAAATAAGATAAACAATTATATAATTTTTTGAATCATAAATATTACAAAATTATAATAATTATTATTAATGACCAGTTATACTATAACTCGAATAAAATGTTATAATATAAAATTTTATATAATATAGTAAATTGATCAATACAATATATAATGGTTGAGTTATAACATATGTGATATGGTCAGAAAAGTAATTATAGAAATATAATTGACAAGTCAATGGAAAGACCGATATTTAAGGTCCGACACCCTAATTATTCATTAATTTCGTAATTAATGAATATGGAAATATATACAGCTCATGAAAAGAGTCCAAATTATGGCAAATTGGTCAAAGAAGGATCCAGAATCCCAATTAAAGGCAATTAATGAGTCATAGCCTTTATCAACAAGGAAAAGACTTACCCTGAAAGCAATACAATGCTTATCCAATATCAAAAAGGAGACTTATTCACTAAGACTCCTAAACATACCATAAATACTAGGCTCCAAACGCCTATATAAGGTCCCTGATCCTACAATCAGAACTACGTCTTTGACTTGATTCTCAACATTAATTGAAATACGTAGGCATCTTGTGAGGACCGAATTAGTCTCGAAACACAAGTGCAGCCATTAAAGCTCGAAGCTCATTAAACCTTAGCATTAAATACACAAGTACGTTTTTTATTCCACAACATTTGGCGCCGTCTGTGGGAAAACAACATCAACCATGGCAAACACACGAAGAACATCTCGAGATACTCAAACTCCTGAGGATTGCCCTGTCACCTCTGAGGCTGATACTCACGGAAATCAACCGCCGCCAACTACTGGCGTTGATGGGGCGAATATCCCCATCAACACTCAAGGACCAGAGGTCCCAATATCGGCTGAAGGGACGAATCCCCTACAAATGGTCATTCATGGATCTAATCCACAAGAGGTCGTTCATCAACAGCCAATTACGACCTCCCCGCTGCTCATGAGCGCACCTCGTAGTCTTCAACTTCACACCACGGATCTCCCTCAATATGCTACTCAAACTCTCGGCATGCCAACATATGGTATGCCACCTCGACCCCCGGCGGGCAGCAGTGGGACTAATCCAATCTACCATGAGGCATATGTGCCCCCTTACATCCAAGGTCTGGGACCCCAAACTAGGCGAACCCCTTTTCCAGATTACTCAGGTCCTTATACTGAGGATGAGAATTACTCAACAGGAGATGAGAGGGATGTTGCCCCAAGAAGGAGACGTTCTTCCCAAACTAATCGGGAACAACCCCAAACTACTAAGGAAAAACTTGCGTCCATCGAAGCCGAGGCTGCAAGGCTCAAGAAACTATTGGCCGAGGAGGAAGCAAGAACTCAAAGAGTCCCTGTGATTAACTTGGACCCAACACCAAGAAGAACCAGGAGGGCTGAGGCCCCAAGGGGAGATCCTAATGTTCTATTACCCCTAGGAGATCTTGATGATCCAACACCACCCTTCACTCAAGACATCATGAAAGCCAGCATCTCTAGAAAATTCAAGATGCCAACGATCAAGGCTTATGATGGAACGGGAGATCCCGCGAATCATGTAAGGACCTTCTCTAATGCACTGCTGTTGCAGCCAACCAACGATGCGGTCAAATTTAGAGCGTTTCCACAAACCTTGGCATGCATGGCCCAACGCTGGTATAGCCGTCTTCCTCCCAACTCTATTGGGTCCTTCAAGGAACTAAGAAAGGCTTTCATCAAGCAATTTATTAGTGGAAGAGTGCATGAGAAAAGCTCTGCCTCACTCATGGCGATTCAGCAAGGAAAGAATGAAGCCCTAAGGGACTACATCAATCGATTCACTCGGGAGGCTTTGAAGGTCCCGGACTTAGAGGACAGAGTGGCTATGATAGCCCTGCAACAAGGAACTACTGATGATCACTTTAAGAGGTCGTTAGCTAAACATCCACCCGAGAGCATGCTAAAGTTCCAAGATAGGGCTGTAAAGTATATCAAGGCTGAAGAAAGCATGAGAAAGTATGATCCCCCTGCTAGTGGTAGTGGAAACTCAAAGAAAAGAAAATAAATTCAGGAGTATGACGTCAAGGAAAAGTTTCCCAGAACGTCAAAGGACTCTGATTCTCAACCCAAGAGAAATAATTTTGGGCCAAAGTTTACGGAGTATGCAAGATTGAACACTCCCAGGAGTCAAATTCTAATGGAGATAGCTAAGGAAGAAGATCTCAAATGGCCAAAGCCAATGAGGGCTGACTTGTCCAAACGGAACCAAAATCAATTTTGTCGGTTCAACAAAGAAGTTGGTCATGACACCGACGATTGTAGGCAACTGAAAGATGAGATTGAGTTCCTGATACGAAGAGGAAAACTCAGCAAATTTACCAAGGATGGAAACCAAGGAAGTCAAAGGGGGAACTATGAAAGAAAGGATTATGACAGAAGGGACAACGATCAAGATCGAAATCCCAAGCCCCGAGGGCCAGTCATCAACATGATATTCGGAGGACCAACTGCTGATGGGTCCTCCCGAAACTCAAGAAAGGCTTATGCTCGAGAAGTAATGACCGTGGTTGGAGAAGCACCAAAGCGTGCACGAACAGAAGTGTCAATAGGTTTTGATGATTCAGACCTGGAGGGAGTGAAGTTTCCCCACGATGATCCTTTAGTCATCGTTCCTGTGATAGGAAATTCTGAAACCAAGAGAGTTTTGGTTGACAATGGAGCCTCAGTGGATATATTGTTCCATGATGCTTTCATCAAGATGGGTTACACCGACTCTCAGTTGACGCCCTCGAATATGCCCATATATGGATTCAATGGAGTGGGAATCAAAGATGGAAGGCACTATCCAACTCCCAATGACCATGGGACAAGGGATGAATACGTCTACGCAGATGTTGAACTTCATAGTTATAAAGGCAACTTCGACCTACAATGCAATCCTGGGAAGGACTGGTCTTCATGCGTTTAAGGCCGTTGCCTCATCTTATCATCTGAAAATCAAGTTCCCAACGAGGAATGGGATTGGAGAAGAACGAGGAGATCAAAAAATGGCTAGAAGTTTTTATGTAGCCGCGCTGAGGCCTGATGGAATCGGGGGGCAAGTTCTCCCAATTGAAGACATGGATATCAGTGACAATGAGGACCGAAGAGGGCAACCAGCTGAGGATTTAATCCCAATTCCCTTAGTCCCTGGTGAACCGGAGAAGGTGACATATGTTGGAGCACTACTACCTGAGCCATTGAAAAGCAAACTCATATCTTTTCTTCAAGAGAATAATGACGTTTTCGCTTGGACAGCGGCTGACATGCCAGGGATTGATCCCCAATTGATAACTCATAAGTTGAATGTGGATCTTGAAAGAAAGACGGTGAAACAAAAGAAGAGAAGTTTTGCTCCAGAGAGGCTTGAAGCCATAAAACAAGAAGTTGAAAAGCTTTTGGAAGCCGGTTTCATTGAAGAAATACAATTCCCGGAATGGTTGGCTAACCCCGTGATGGTCAAAAAGGCCAATGGAAAATGGAGGATGTGTGTGGACTTCACTGACTTGAATGATGCATGTCCTAAGGATTGTTTTACCTTACCAAGGATTGATGCATTAATAGATGCTACGGCTGGACACGAGATGCTCAGCTTCATGGATGACTTCAGTGGATACAACCAAATTAAAATGCACAAGGATGACATCTCCAAGGTATCATTCATCACTGAATTTGGTGTTTTCTGTTATCTAGTCATGGCATTTGGACTTAAGAATGCAGGGGCAACCTACCAAAGATTGGTGAACAAAATTTTTGGACACCTAATTGGAAAAACCATGGAGGTCTACGTAGATGACATGCTAGTCAAGAGCCTCGATAAGGCCGATCATATTGAGCACCTCCGAGAAGCATTTGAAGTGCTAAGGCACCACAAGATGATGTTGAATCCAGCTAAGTGTGCCTTTGGTGTAGGCTCGGGAAAGTTCTTAGGCCTGATGGTTTCCAAGAGAGGAATCGAGGCTAACCCCGACAAAATCAAAGCAATTCTAGACATGGAACCACCAAAGACTGTCAAGGATGTCCAAAAACTAACAGGAAGAGTGGCTGCATTGGGAAGATTTATCTCCAAGTCAGGAGAGAAGTGCTTATCTTTCTTCAAAGCACTTAAGAATGTGAAAAACTTTGAATGGACAACTGAGAGCCAAGAGGCCTTTGAGGCCCTGAAGAAATACATGTCTGAGGCACCACTGTTGGCAAAGCCCAATCCAGGGGAGATTCTTTATTTATACTTAGTTGTTTCTAACACAGCCCTTGGAGCCGTTTTGGTAAAGGAAGAATTGAAGGTTCAGAAACCCATCTACTATGTGAGCAAGATTCTACATGGGGCAGAAATAAACTACTCAACGATTGAGAAGTTTGCCTTATCCTTGATAATGGCCTCAAGAAAGCTACGCCCGTACTTCCAGGCTCACAAGATAGAGGTCTTGACTAATCAACCTCTAAGAAACATCTTGCATAGCCCTCAAGTTAGTGGGAGACTGATCAAATGGGCCATTGAATTGGGAGAATTTGATATCAAGTATAAGCCTCGGACGACCATAAAAGCTCAATCACTTGCTGACTTCATGGTTGAATGCACCATTGACAACCAAGAAGTCGGGGGGCAGGAAGTGATAGTGGAAGATAAGAAAGATGAAGAGATGGATTTCAAAGAATATTGGGTGCTCTATTTTGATGGAGCATCAAAAACAAAATCAAGTGGAGCTGGTTTAGTGCTACAAAGTCCTGATGGATTCCTCATAGAGTATGCACTAAAGCTTGACTTCCCAATGACAAACAATGAGGCTGAGTATGAAGCTCTGATAGCTGGCTTAGGGCTGGCTGGAGCCTTGAGAGTCAAAACTCTGAAAGTATGTGGAGACTAGAGGCTAGTGGTTTCCCAGGTAAATGGGGAGTTTGAAGCTAGAGATGAAGTCATGGCCAAGTACTTAAAACTTGTCAAGGCCATCATGACTCAATTTGATGAATGCTATGTGGAACACATTCCAAGGGAAGAGAACGTGAAGGCCGATGCCTTGTCTAAGTTTACTTCTTCCGAGATTGAAAACTATGCAGGGAGTGTATACTTCCAAGTCTTGAGAACCCCAAGCATCAACGGAAAGTTGGTAGCACCCATTGATGTTGCTAGTTGTTGGATTGATCCCATCAAAGCTCATCTGGAAACTGGGTGGCTATCCAACGACACTTCAGAAGCACGAAAGCTATATGTGAGAACACTAAGGTATGCCCTGATTGAGGGAATCTTATACAAGAAATCTTTTATCATTCCTTATCTGAAATGTTTGAGACCCCAAGAGGCAGAATTGGCCCTAAAGGAAGTACATGAAGGAATTTGTGGGCAACACTTGGGGGGCAGAGCTCTCGCTCGCAAAGTCACTCGTCTAGGTTTCTATTGGCCAAGCATGCTTGCTGATGCTAAAAGCTATGTGAAAAAGTGTGAACGGTGCCAGAAACATGCACCATTGGTTAGACAACCACCAGAGATGATGACATCCATTAATTCACCTATCCCCTTTGCTATGTGGGGAATGGATATACTTGGACCATTTCCAATGGCAAGTGCTCAAAGAAAGTTCTTGATAGTAGCAATCGACTACTTCACCAAGTGGATTGAGGCTAAACCTTTAGCCAAGATAACCACCAAGCAAGTGATGCATTTCTTCTGGGAGAATGTGATATGCAGATATGGAATTCCACGAGTCCTGGTTACGGACAATGGGACTCAGTTTAACAATGATGAGTTCAAGAAGTATTGTGATGAGAATGATATCAAGTTGCGCTTCACTTCTGTTGCCCATCCTCAAGCAAATGGGCAAGCTGAGGTTGCAAATCGAATTATCCTAGATGGACTAAAAAAAAGAGTTGAACGCTCCAGAAACACTTGGGTAGACGAATTACTTCCCATACTTTGGGCATATCGTACTACTTATAAAGTCACCACTGGGGCGACTGTTGGGTTTGTGGAGTCTAACAGGTTTCAGAATTGGTTTCTGATTTGAGTTAGAATTTCCAGATCTGAATTCTAATTAGAGTTAGTAAATTCAGAATTTCAGAATTAGACTCTAATTAGTTTTAGGCCCAGTTTTTTTCTCTTATAAATAGTCTCATGTAATTGTAAAACACCAACACATCAGAACACAACAGAACAACATAGTTGTGAGAGATCAATACAAAATTAGTGCGACTTGTGGAGTAGGAATTTCCGAACCACGTAAATCTTTGTCTTGTGTGATTGTCGTTTATTTTCTTGTTCTTGTTTATTCGCTTTGGGTTTTGCTTTCGTTGTTGTATACTCAACAACTGGTATCAAGAGCCTAGGTTTTCAGGCGAGTGGGAGCGATGGCAGAAGAAGGGAAAGTAAAGATCGACAAATTTGATGGCAAAGATTATGGATATTGGAAGATGCAAATGGAAGATTATTTGTATCAGAAAAAACTACACCAACCGCTAGAGGAGAAGAAGCCAGATTCAATGGATGAGACTGAATGGAAGCTATTGGATAGGCAGGCTCTGGGTGTTGTCAGATTGACTTTGGCGAAGAACGTTGCATACAATATCGTCAAGGAAACGACAACTCATGGATTGATCAAGGCGTTAACAAATATGTATGAGAAGCCATCTGCTTCGAATAAGGTGTATTTGTGTCGTTTGTTGTTTGCCGCGAGATTGAATGAAGGTGATTGTGTTGCTGATCATGTGAACGAATTTAATTCTATCCTGTCAAGATTGGCATAAGTGGATATTAAATTTGATGATGAAGTACAAGCCTTGTTGTTGGTATCCTCGTTACCTGACAGTTGGTCAGGATTTGTCACTGCTATTAGTAATTCATCTGGGAGCAGTAAGATGACTTTTAATGGAGTTCGAGATTCGATTCTTGGAGAAGATATTCGTAGGAGAAACTCAGGAGAGTCGTCAGGTTCCTTATTGAGTACAGAGAGCAGAGGCAGAAAGTCCGAGAGGGGGCAGAATCAGGGGCGTAGTATATCGAAGTCACAAAAAAGAGGGCAATCCAAAGATCGTATGGAGATTGTTTGTTGGAATTTTCAGAAGAAGGGTCACTTCAGAAATCAGTGTACGGCTCCTGCAGCTCCTAAAGGAAAGAAAAAAGAGGATAATTCAGCTAATGTAGTTGAGGAAGTGGTGAGCGACGATGCTTTGATTTGTTGTGTTGAATGTTCGGTTGAATCATGGGTTATGGATTCTGGTGCATCATTCCATGCTACCCCTTGCAAGGATTTGATGTTAAATTTCAGACTTGGAAATTTTGGTAAAGTCCGTCTTGCTGATGATGAGACTTTGGATATTGCGGGCATGGGAGATATTAATCTCAAGACCTCTTTGGGGACTAGCTGGACGTTGAAAGATGTAAGGTACATTCCCGGACTTAAGAAGATGTTGATATCTGTGGGTCAGTTAGATAAGGAAGGGTATCGAGTTTCTTTCGGAAACGGACAGTGGAAGGTTATAAAGGGGAATCTAGTTGTTGCTCGTGGAGACAAGAAGGGGACTTTGTACATAGTTGAACAATCTAGCTATGAAGCAAATGCAGTTGCTGATGAGATTGGGTCTTCAACTTTGTGGCACCAAAGACTTGGTCATATGAGTGAAAAGGGTATGAAGCTGTTAACTTCGAAGGGGAAGATTCCAGAGCTGAAGAATGTGGAAGTTGGGTTCTGTGAGCAATGTGTTCTTGGAAAGCAGAAACGAGTTACTTTTGCAAAATCAGGGAGGACCCCGAAGGCTAAGAAGTTAGAGCTAGTTCATACAAATGGTGTTGCAGAGCGCATGAATAGAACCTTGAATGAGAGGGCCAAGAGTATGAGGTTACATGCAGGGTTGCCGAAGATTTTTTGGGCAGATGCAGTTAGCACAGCAGCGTATCTCATAAACAGAGGACCTTCAGTTCCTTTGGGGTTCAAGATTCCTGAAGAAGAGTGGCAGGAAAAAGAGGTAAATCTTTCACACTTGCGAGTTTTTGGTTGTGTTTCTTATGTGCGTGTTAAAGATTCAGACAGAGACAAGCTTGATCCGAAAGCAAAGAAGTGTATCTTCATTGGTTATGGCTCAGATGATATGGGTTACCGTTTCTGGGATGAACTGACGAAGAAGGTCGTTAGAAGTAGAGATGTTACTTTTAATGAAAATGCGGTGTACAAGGATAAGCTTGCAGTCGATTCTGAGTTTACAAAGGAACAATCAGAAAAAGAGAAAGCGGTGCTTGAAGATATTACTGAAGAAGATCTTGCAGGAAATAGTGGGAGTTCTGGGAATGCTAATGAGACAGGTTCAGTTACTCCACAGGCTGAGGTAAGAAGATCTAGCAGAATTGTGAGGCCGCCACAAAGATTTTCTCCTTCAGCATATTACATGTTATTGACCGAGGACGGAGAGCCTCAGTGTTATTCAGAGGCAGTTCAGGTGGATGATTCAGTTAAGTGGAAATCAGCCATGGAAGAAGAGATGAATTCTCTTGAGAAGAATGAAACTTGGTCTTTAACAGAATTACCAGCAGGAAAGAAGGCTTTACAAAATAAGTGGGTGTTCAGGATCAAAGAAGAACCAGATGGCCGCAAAAGGTACAAGGCAAGGTTAGTAGCCAAGGGTTATCAACAGAAAAAGGGTATTGACTATACTGATATATTTTCTCCGGTTGTTAAGATGACTACAGTTAGACTTGTGCTAAGCATTGTGGCTGCAGAGGAGTTACATCTAGAGCAACTAGATGTTAAGACCGCGTTCTTACATGGTGATCTTGTTGCCCAGTAAATAACAATTGTAGAAGGGGGTTGAATACAATTGTATAAGATTCTCGACTTTATGTAACACAAATATGAAAGATCAATAACAGCTTTATTAAATCTGATATAAAATTGTTACAAAACTCTCTCAAGATATTCTATGATCTCAAGAGCTGCTAAGCTATTACAAGCTTACAAAAACTCTCTCAAGAGATAATATATTCTCAAGAGCTTCTATTCGATTAATGCTATCGTTGTGTGTCGTCTGTGGTGTTGTTTTGCATAAATCGAAACCTAAACTGTGTTTATATACTTCACACAGATTCTCTATCAATTACAAGATAAATCCTAATCAATAACAAAGATAGAAACATATCCTTAATTAATAGCTACGTTCTACAAACCAGGAACCGACAGAAATAAACTTCCATGTTTATCTAGACTCCAAATATAACTCAAGTTCTGATGATCAATCCTGATCATAGTCTGAGTAGGAATCCTGATCAGCTTCAAGTTCTGATGATCAATCCTGATCATAGTCTGAGTAGGAATCCTGATCAGCTTCCACATTCTGATCCTGACGACCATGTAATCCTGATGACGTCAGCAATCCTGATCAGTTGAGTCTAGCTCCTGACGATCATTGAATTCTGATCTAACAATCTCCCCCAATCTCATACTTTGTGAAATAAAGTATAGATTTCTAAGATTCAATGATGTCAAAAACATATATACAAAATGTACAAGTATCTGCAGCAACAACTTATCTGTTTAAATTCTTTGATAGAACAGATTCATCTTCAAGAAATTGGATAACAAATTTTCTTCTTTTTCTTCAAGAATTTGAATCAGTCTTTCCTTAAGATTTCTGAGTTCTTCATCTTCCTCATTAATCTGGTAGATAGCTGCTCTGAGATTCTGTATGGAACTTCTTTGTAGACTGTGCTCTTCAAGCAAAAGATAAGCAATTTCCTTCCCATCAGGATTGAGAGAAAGTTGAGTTATGCCAAAGATTACTTCTTTAACCGCAGTACCTCTTTGCATTTCCACATCCTGATCTCTTAGATTTAAATACATGGGAATATAATTACCATTGAAATTTCTATCACCATCCAGTCTTCTTTGAATTGTTGACAAAATCATGTCACTCCATACTTTGCACATTTGATTCTTCCATTTCAAAAGATAATGAACATATTTCAGTTCCTGTGTAGTTTTCATCAGCAGATCTTGAATAGATAGAATCTTCACACTACCATCTTTCATGAAGTACAGAAGCTTTTCTTTCTTGTCAAAACGATCATGACAATCTATAACTATATCAACAGCTAGTAAATTGTTCAGGTTATCAGAAGTTAAAGTACCTCCAATTTCAGTCAAGGAGTAAGGATCAACATAAGTTATGTTCAAATATTCAGCATCCCTGTGTCCAATACCTCCTCTTGTATTACTTGATAATTGCTTCAGATTTGAAAACATTCGTATCCAGAGTGTTTTTGATCTAGCCAAATCAGATAAATCAACTACACTTGAAGCAGTTGTAATAATTCCACCAGACTGAAAATTGATAGGTGTATCACACCTTAGTGTACTAATATGTTTCCACTTCTTGTCTTTCTCCTTTTCAAGAGCATAGCTTCTTTCAAGTAAAGATTCTTGTCTGCTTGGGTTCCTCCACTTTCTTTCATTTGAAAATTTAACCCTTTGAATATAGAGATTGAATTCTCTATCTGTTCTTCTTATAATGTCTGTTCTTCTGGTTTCTTCTTCTTCATCTACTTCTTTGTTGTGAGAATCAACCACAGTAGATAAGATTATTAAATCAATCTCTTGCAAAATTTCAGAATCATCAGGATCTTGATTATCAGGAATAACATCAGGATTAGATTCTTCAATTTGATTTGTATTGCAGAGACTTGATTTTCTTCTCAATTCTGGTTCTTCTTCAACAACTCCATCATCACCAAAAGTAGATCTGTCCGGAACTACTAGAGTTTGAATAGGTTCAGGAATTTCTTCAATTCTTAACCCTCTAGACCTTGTCTGTCTAGGTACTGTTTGAGTTGAAGAACCTCTTCTACTTCTTCTAGCACCTCTCCTACCTCTGCTTCCTCTACCTCTAGTAGAAACAGAATAAGTTTCCATCATCTCTTTTTGTAGTTTCAAAAATTCTTCATTTGTGAGATCTGGATATTCTTCATTTGCTGTAGAGAGTGCTTTTCTAGCAAATAATTGTTGAACTCTTTTATCAGTATGATATAGAGTAACAATTCTACCATCCTTTGTAGAAAACTTCTGGAATAGATTTGATGCATCTTCAGGATTATCAATAATAATATCTTCATCACCTTCAGGAATTGTAGCAAGAATATGTCCATGACCAGGTGTCATACCAGATGTCAGGATCTGTTCTTCCGTCAGGATCTGAGATTGCATCAAAGTTCTTACTGTCTTAACTCCAGAATCAGAAACATGAGTTGACTGTGTTGTTTGATTTTGAGAAGTATGAATTGTAGACTTCAAAACAACAGCATCAGAGGTTTCTCCTTGTATCACTTTGTCACGACCATCATCTCCAGTATCATCATCATCATTATCCCTTAATACTAGATCATGTGTACATTTTGTCTGACTAACCTTCTCCCCCTTTTTGACATCAGGATTTGACAATAAATTCAAAATCAAGGAAAGAGAAGTTTGAATGTCAGTTACCTTAGCATCCAGAGAATCAATCCGGCTGTTGATGGAGGTTTGTTCAGAAATGACAGACGTCAAATGAGATTCTACCACCCTTAACTGAAAAGCAGTAGCCATCTTTGTAAAATTTTGATAAATGTCATTCCTCACCAGCTCAGTTGAATTCTTGATTGAATCAATCTCACTTTTCAGGCTCTTGGATAACAAAGTTGTAGCCTTCAGATGATTCTTCAAGTCTTGATTCTCTATAGATTTCACTGCATCATAAGCATGTTCCAAAACAGCAGAATAACTTACCGAGTCATCAGATCTGTGCCAGGAATCGTTCCATTCATTCTGTCTAAATGCCTCAGCAGGATTAAAGAAAGGAATAGAAAAATCTTGTCTTTGATCTTTCCCAGTGTCAGCATTGCCAGCCATAAATGTACTTGATGAACCAAAAGTAGTTCCAAGACTAACTTTCAGTGCTGTAGCAAGCTGTTCCTTTTCTTTTCGATTTGCATCATCATCACTATCATCAGAGTCATCATCATCAGTACTATGAGTAATATCAGGATCAGGAATAGCAATACCTTTCAGTTTATCCTGTGAGTCTGAGATAGGATGATCCATTGGTCTTGATCGAAGTGGTTGTATAAGAATAGGCTCAGTATCAGGAGCACCACTAGCATCAGGAGTATCACCGTCAGTATTTGATATGCTTGCATCAGTATGTTCTACCAATGGTTCTTGTGGAGCTTGAGGTTCAGAAGCTGCTTCAACACTTTGAGTTAAAGGTTCTTGTGTGCTTCCCTCATTGACAGTGTCCTCGACCAATCTTGTAACTTCATCTGCACCAGAAACTGTAGCTCTGCCTGCATCTTCACTTTGAGAAGATGGTTCTTGTGTAGCCGGAATGTTGATGTCTTCATTCTCCCTTTGAGAAAATGGTTCTTGTGTGACCATTCCACGAGCTAAGCCTTCACCCAAACTTTGATTGAGTGGTTCTTGTGTGGCTGGATCATCAGAAATAGCTGCTGAACCACTTTGAGGTTCAGGTTCTTGTGGGCTGGATCCCTTCAGTTTCTTCTGTCTCTGATAGACGAACTCTTCTGCTTTCCTCAACTTGGACATTGGATGTTTTATCCCTAGATTAGAAGCAGCAGCATCCAACTTCTCCAATGATATATCAACACGTCTTTTGGTTGGAGAGTCTTGTGCTGGAGAGTCTGAAACATTAACCACTTGACTTGGTGCAGCATCAGGAATACTATCATCAGGATTTGCTTGAGCAGTTGAAACAGATTGCTCATTTAGAATTGAAGTTTCCTGTGTATCAGTATCCTGCTTCTTATCCAAAAGAATTTGATACCTGCCCTTAGATAATCTTCTTCTCTTCTGTGGTGATGATGATGGAACAACAGCTACAGTAGCAGTATCAGCAACTTCCTTATTCACATTCATTATAGAGGATATAGGTAAATCATCCTCTGAATCAGTCTCATCCCTGAGAACTAATTTTCTTTTAACAGAAACAGCCTCAACACCTTTTGCAGCTTTCTTCACCAGGACCCCTTGTACACCCCCTTGTAACTTCTTTTTAGTGAGTGGTGTAGAGGAAAAATCCTTTGAACCTGATTGCCTTCCTGACACATCAGTTCGAGCTGATTTCTTTGATTTTACAACTAAAGTCTTTTGAGAGACATTAGAGGTGGTTGTGGACTGTTTAGACTGTTTAGGATGAATGCTTGGGTTAGGAACAAGGTGTGATTGGCCTTGCCCCATAGCATTAGAAATTAGACCATAACAAGTAGGCATTTTCCTATGTAAGAAAAACCTGACCTCATCAGGAATAAAAGCATTTCCTATGAAACCATTTGCCTTATCACTGTTGACTAAGGACTTAATATTATTCTCAGTAATTCTACAGATAGGTAGAACTACATCATTCTCAAAAACAACATTAGGACATAAGTGATTAAATATCAACTGGAAAAATCTAAGAAAACAGATAGAACCTAACTTATCTGATTTCCTATCACTTAAAGCTTTTAAGATAAATGACCCATAATCAAACACTGTAGAATGGATTAGAGAGTACCCAATTTTGATAGATCCTGATGGAAGAGCATCAAAGTTTGATGTCTTGTTCAGGAAACAACGACTGATTGTATCAAAGAAGAAATTCCATTCCCTCTTAAGCTTTGTCCTAAAGAGATTTCCATATCTCTTTACTTCACCATTGTAGCCCAACTTAGTAACAAACTCAAAAAGAGTAGAGTCCGAAACATTAGCAGGAATAGCATCACCAAGAACAGGTAAATGCAGGGCTTCCTCCACAATTGTAGGAGTCACATAGTGAGTAATGCCATCATATTCAAAACTCATCAAGATTGTATCAGAATGCCCTTTGTCAAAAGTAACTGAGTTCCATACCTGCATGACAGACTTAAAAGAAACACTCGCAGGTTCTGTTAAAGCAAACTTCAATTGACTTGAAGCTAAAAAATCTTGAATAATATGAAACTCATTGGGTAAATCTTGATGATTTAGAATAGCCACAAAATTGTTAGTGGCAAAGGTAACACCATTAACCACAGTCTGTTTGTTTATGAATGATGAAGACGCCATTGTTAATTTAACAAACTTGAGAATAGGTATTTGAAAACAGTTAGGTTTCGTAAGCACAGAGAGATAGAAAACTGATGATGAGAGAGTAATTAGAGATTTAGAACAGGTAATTGTATTTGTTTGAAACAAAACTTTACTCTCAATGACAGGTGGCAAAATATGATTTGTGCATAAGTAATTAGTGGACAGATGACGTGTGTAATTGAAGAAAACTGCACCGCTTTTTATGTGTAAATCTATTAAAGTGCAACACACGCGCGCATACAGTTGTCCTACTAAAACTCAATCGTCCATCAGTAGATACTGACGAAACATTATGCACAAATTAAGCAATTAAATACTGACCTGTACATCAGGATTGACCAGTTGACTTCTATCAGGATTTGATCAAAGAAAACATACCTTTCTGAATAACCATCAGAATTTGACAGTTATCAGGATTTCCTCTCTGTAACTTTCCTCAGAAATTCTCAAAGTTCATCATTCCAAGTTCATTCACCAACTTATTGAAAGTAGCTTCAGGCAGTGGCTTGGTGAATATATCAGCTAGTTGTTGATCAGTAGGAACAAAATGAAGTTCAATTGTTCCTTCCAGAACCTGTTCTCTTATAAAGTGATATCTGATACTGATGTGTTTAGTAAGAGAATGCTGAACTGGATTTCCTGTCATTGCAATAGCACTCTGGTTATCACAATAAATAGGGATTTTTGAGTATGACAGGCCATAATCTAACAACTGATTTCTCATCCACATTATCTGAGCATAACAACTTCCGGCAGCAATGTACTCAGCTTCTGCAGTTGAAGTGGAAATAGATTTTTGCTTTTTACTGAACCATGAAACTAATCTTCCACCCAAAAACTGACAACTTCCTGAAGTACTTTTCCTGTCTATTTTGCATCCTGCAAAATCAGCATCTGAATAACCACACAACCCAAAATCTGATTCCCTTGCATACCAAAGGCCAAGTGAAGGAGTGCCTTTGAGATATCTGAAAATTCTTTTGACTGCAATCAGATGGGGTTCTCTTGGTTTTACTTGAAATCTTGCACACAGACAGGTTGCAAACATGATATCTGGTCTACTTGCAGTGAGATATAGTAAAGAGCCAATTATTCCTCTGTAGTGAGTTACATCTACCTCAGCACCTTGATCAGGATCAAGTTTGGTAGCTGTAGCTATGGGAGTTGTAGCAGGAGAACTATCTTGCATGTTAAACCTTGTCAATAAATTCCTTGTATATTTAGACTGATTGATAAAAATCCCTTCATCAGTCTGTTTAACTTTAAGACCAAGAAAGTAACTCATCTCTCCCATCATGCTCATCTGATATCTTGACTGCATAAGCTTAGAAAACTTTTCACAAAGCTTATTGTTTGTTGACCCAAAAATGATATCATCAACATATATCTGAACTAACAACAAGTCCTTACCATGATTCAAATAGAATAGAGTTTTATCAATAGCACCTCTGTTGAATCCACTTTCTAGTAAGAATTGAGCTAGGGTTTCATACCATGCTCTTGGAGCTTGCTTTAGTCCATAAAGTGCTTTATCCAATCTGTAGACATGATCTGGATATTTAGGATCAATGAAACCAGGAGGTTGTTCAACATACACTTCTTCCTCCAGTTCTCCATTTAAGAAAGCACTTTTAACATCCATCTGGAAAACCTTGAATTTCTTATGTGCTGCATAAGCAAGAAATATCCTGATGGCTTCTAGTCTTGCAACAGGAGCAAAAGTTTCATCATAATCAATTCCCTCTTGTTGAGAATACCCCTTTGCAACTAGTCTAGCTTTATTTCTGATAATCACTCCATCAGAATCAGTCTTGTTCTTGAAAATCCACTTTGTACCAACAATTGATCTATTCTTTGGTCTTGGTACCAGTTTCCAGACTTCATTTCTTTCAAATTCATTCAGTTCTTCTTGCATTGCAATAACCCAATCAGCATCTTTAAGTGCATCTTCAACTTTCTTAGGCTCCTCCTTGGACAGAAAGTTATTGTATAGACATTCATTCTGAGTTGCACTTCTTGTTTGAACACCTGCATCAGGATCTCCAATTATCAAATCAGGAGTATGACTTGCAGTCCATTTCCTTGCTGGTGTTAAATTGTTTCTTGAAGTAGATGCTCCCCCTGGATTGGTGTTATCTTGATTTGAAGAATTTGATTGATTTGAAGTTCCTCCTGAATTATTGAAATCCCTTCCTGATGAATTATCAGGATCATCACTTGAATCAGTATCTGAAGAATTCTGTCCTGATGATTGAGTTGACTCTGTACTTGTAGTCGAATGCTGTTGCTCCCCCTCAACATTAGCACTACTTGTTGTATTACTGTTGTTTGCATCATCAGTATTATCACCATCAGTATCTGGTGTGTCATTAGGATTTGGTGACCCATCAGGATCTGATGTGTTGACAGGATCTGATTCACTTTCTTCAGGTTCCTTGGAGGCTTCATTTTCAAAAATCAATCTATCATGGGAGTCTTCAATGATTCCTGTTATCTTCTTATCATCAAACGATACATGTATTGACTCCATGACAGTTCTTGTTCTCAAATTAAAAACTCTGAAGGCTCTTGATGCAGGATAGCCAATGAAAATTCCCTCATCAGCCTTTGTTTCAAATTTTCCTAGCTGTTCAGGATGAGTTCTGAGAACAAAACACTTACAGCCAAACACATGCAAATGCTTCAGACTTGGTTTCTTCTCCTTGAGTGACTGATAAGGAGTAACACCATGTCTATTTATCAATGTGAGATTTTGTGTATAGCATGCTGTGTTGACTGCTTCTGCCCAGAAATATGTAGGTAATTTAGCTTCTTCCAACATAGTTCTGCCAGCTTCAATAAGAGTTCTATTTTTCCTTTCAACTACTCCATTTTGCTGGGGTGTGCCAGGAGCAGAGAATTGTTGAATGATTCCTTTGTACTTGCAGAACTCTTCCATATTTGAATTCTTGAATTCAGTTCCATTATCACTTCTTAATATCTTGACTTTGTACTTTGTGGTTGTCTCAATCATTCTTACATGATCCAACAGAACTTCAGGAATTTCATCTTTTCTATGCAGAAAATACACCCAGGTGAATCTAGAATATTCATCAACAATTACAAGAGTGTACCTTTTCTTACTGATGGACATGATATTGACTGGACCAAATAGATCAAGATGTAGCATGTGATATGGTTCTTCAATTGAGGATTCTGATTTACTCTGGAATGATGTCCTTCTTTGTTTTGCTTTCTGACATGCATCACAGAGTCCATCAGGTACGTATAAGGCATTAGGTAATCCTCTCACTAAATCTTTCTTAACCAACTCATTGATGTTGCTGAAGTTGAGATGAGAAAGCTTCTTTTGCCAATTCCAACTTTCATCTACTGAAGCTTTACTGATGAGACATGTAGGGGAGCCATCAGTATTTGAGAGAATGTTGGCTTCATATATGTTACCATGCCTGTAGCCAGTTAGAGCTATCTTTCCTGATTCTTTGCTGACTACTTCACAATGTGTGGAATAGAAATTGACATGATAACCTCTGTCAGTGATTTGACTAATACTCAACAAGTTGTGTTTTAGTCCCTTCACTAGAGCTACTTTTTCAATGATGACATTTCCAATGATTATATTGCCATATCCCAAGGTTTGTCCAATGTTGCCATCTCCATAAGACACAGTTGGGCCAGCTTTTTCCTCATATTCTGATAACAGGGCTTTGTTTCCAGTCATGTGCACAGAGCATCCACTATCCATGACTAACACATTCTTCTTTTTACCCTTATCATCAGGAGCAGCAGTTACATCAACATAGGCCATTAAAGCATAGTTGACTACCTCAGTATCAGATTCTGAGGAAGAGTCCATCCAATCCTTGCTTGATGTGATGAGTGCCTTTGTCTTGTTGCACTCTGAAGCAAAGTGACCCATGCCATTACACTTGTAGCATCTAACCTTTGACTTGTCAAATTTGCTACCTTTGCTATCCTTTTTGGTATACTTGTCTTTGTCTGCATTGAAGGTCTTCTTCTGAAAGTTACCTTGTCTTCTATTCTTCCTGAACTTCATCCTTCTGAAGTTTCTGACAAACATAGCAACCATCTCTTCCATGTCTGAATCAGAAGATTTATCATCAGTATTGGCATCAGGATTGCCGTCAGAATCTGATGAGGAGTCTTCAAGGTCTGATTCAGCTACCCTTGATTTCCTTCTAGAGACCTCCATAGCTTTGCCTTTTGATTTTGTCTCTGCTTTCAAAGCAATTGATTTTGCCTTGCTGCTTTTCCGGTTCTTTCTCTGTTGAACTTCAAGATCATGAGTTCTCAGCATCCCATAGATCTCATCAAGAGACACATCGTTCAAATCATACTGGTGTCTAATGATTGAGGTCTGAGTATCCCATTCTTCAGGTAAAGCTCTCAGAAACTTGGTGTTCGAATCTTCAAGTTCATACTCTTTGCCAACTAAAGATAGATTGTTTAACAACGTCAGAAATCTGTCATATAGGTCAGTCAGGCTCTCTTCAGATTTTGCATCAAATTGTTCATATTCTTGAATCAGCAGAGCCCTTCTGTTTTTCTTGACAGATTCAGATCCTTGGCATTGAGTCTCCAAAGTATCCCAGATTTCTTTTGAAGACTTGCATGCAATCACTCTGTTTGACATGACAGCATCAAGACCATTATGCAAGATATTCTTTATCTTTGGTTCCCTGAGTACATGAGCTTTTTCTTCTGGAGTCCATTCACTTTTAGCCTTGACCACATAGTGTTCAGCTGCAGCATCTGTTCGTTCAACGAACTTCGTAGGTATATATGGTCCATCACGAATCCTGTCCAAATTGTCAGGATCCATAGCCTCCAGGTACATCAACATCTTTACCCTCCATGTAGGATATTCTGATATCTTCAAGATGGGAATCTTCATGTTTTCATACTTGGTTGTCGACATCTTAGATCGTCTTTGATTTAAAATTAAATCAACCTGGCTCTGATACAAATATGAAAGATCAATAACAGCTTTATTAAATCTGATATAAAACTGTTACAAAACTCTCTCAAGATATTCTATGATCTCAAGAGCTGCTAAGCTATTACAAGCTTACAAAAACTCTCTCAAGAGATAATATATTCTCAAGAGCTTCTATTCGATTAATGCTATCGTTGTGTGTCGTCTGTGGTGTTGTTTTGCATAAATCGAAACCTAAACTGTGTTTATATACTTCACACAGCTTCTCTATCAATTACAAGATAAGTCTTAATCAATAACAAAGATAGAAACATATCCTTAATTAATAGCTACGTTCTACAAACCAGGAACCGACAGAAATAAACTTCCATGTTTATCTAGACTCCAAATATAACTCTGAGTAGGAATCCTGATCAGCTTCAAGTTCTGATGATCAATCCTGATCATAGTCTGAGTAGGAATCCTGATCAGCTTCCACATTCTGATCCTGACGACCATGTAATCCTGATGACGTCAGCAATCCTGATCAGTTGAGTCTAGCTCCTGACGATCATTGAATTCTGATCTAACAGATCTTGAGGAAGACATCTACATGGTTCAGCCAGAGGGATTTCAGGTAGCTGGGAAAGAAAACTTGGTTTGTAAGCTTATAAAAAGCTTGTATGGTTTGAAGCAAGCACCAAGACAATGGTACTTGAAGTTTGACAGCTTTATGATGAAGAATGGGTACACGAGGAGTGCTATGGATCATTGTTGTTACTTTAAACAATTTGATTCATCTTATATCATATTGTTGTTGTATGTTGATGACATGTTGATAGCAGGATCAAACATGAGGGAAATCAACAGGTTAAAGAGACAGATGTCTGAAGAGTTTGAGATGAAGGATATGGGTGCAGCAAAACAGATACTTGGTATGAGCATCATAAGGGATAGATATGAAGGTACTTTGAAATTATCTCAAGAGAAGTATATTGAGAAATTATTGTAGAAATTCAGTGTCCAGGATGCGAAGACCAGAAGTACACCGTTGGCAACTCACTTTAATCTCACGAAGAAGCAGTCACCTAAAACGGATGAAGGCAAGAAAGATATGGCTAACGTTCCGTATGCATCTGCAGTTGGCAGTTTGATGTATGCTATGGTGTGTACAAGGCCAGACATTGCTCATGCAGTGGGAGTTGTTAGTAGGTTCATGTCTAATCCAGGAAAAGAGCATTGGAAAGCAGTCAAGTGGTTGTTACGCTACTTGAAAGGCACATCCAAGTTTGCATTATGTTTCAGTAAGAAAGATGTTATTTTGGAAGGGTTCTCTGATGCAGATTTGGGTGGATGTTTGGATACAAGAAAAAGTACTACAGGATATATTTTCACTTTGGGTGGCACATCAGTTAGTTGGATGTCTCGACTTCAAAAGAGTGTTGCTCTTTCAACCACAGAAGCAGAATATATGGCTATCTCTGAAGCTGGCAAGGAGATGATTTGGTTGAAGATTTTTCTTGAAGAGTTGGGCAAGAAACAGGCGGACAATGCTTTGTATAGCGACAGTCAGAGTGCCATTCATCTTGCGAAGAATCATGTGTTTCATGCTAGGACGAAGCATATTCAGCTGAGATATCACTTTACGAGGGAGTTGATTAGCAATGGTACTTTGTCCTTGAAGAAAATCCTTGGTTCAAAGAATCCTGCAGATATGTTGACTAAGGTGGTTACCAATGAAAAGTTGAAGCTTTGCATAGCTTCAACTGGCCTTCAGAATTGATTGATGAGAAGGCGCTGCACTAGTTAGAGTTATTGATCGAAGTATCGGGTGTTACTAGATTTACAAGAGTGAAGAGAAGATGTGGTCAGACTCCAAGTGGGAGATTGTTGGGTTTGTGGAGTCTAACAGGTTTCAGAATTGGTTTCTGATTTGAGTTAGAATTTCCAGATCTGAATTCTAATTAGAGTTAGTAAATTCAGAATTTCAGAATTAGACTCTAATTAGTTTTAGGCCCAGTTTTTTTCTCTTATAAATAGTCTCATGTAATTGTAAAACACCAACACATCAGAACACAATAGAACAACATAGTTGTGAGAGATCAATACAAAATTAGTGCGACTTGTGGAGTAGGAATTTCCGAACCACGTAAATCTTTGTCTTGTGTGATTTTCGTTTATTTTCTTGTTCTTGTTTATTCGCTTTGGGTTTTGCTTTCGTTGTTGTATACTCAACAGCGACTCCATTTCTATTGGCTTATGGAGCAGAGGTAGTGGTCCCGGTGGAGATTACTCACACCTCCCCAAGAGTTGAGGCTTATGAACCAGAAGAAAATGAAGACGGCTTGAGGCTAGCTTTAGATCTAATTGACGAAGTTAGAGATGAGGCAACCGCCAAGATAGTTGAACATCAAAAGAAGGCATCTTTCTACTACAACCTAAGGGTTAAAGAAAGGTTCTTTCGACAAGGAGACTTGGTTCTTCGAAAGATTGAGGCATCCGGAGTTGGACAAAAAGGCAAGTTGGCCCCAAATTGGGAAGGACCATATCGCGTCAAGAACGTATTTGGTCGAGGCTCGTACAAACTAGAAACCCTTGAAGGGCATGAGGTGCCAAGGACTTGGCATGCCTCCAATTTGAAAGTTTATTATGTTTAAGGTGTTTCCTAAGTGGACTCACTACTAGAAATAAGGTTTGATAAAACCAACCCAAGTTTTTAAACTTGATTATTATGAAAGTGTTGAACCCGTTTTCGAAGTTATGAATTCCATATTCTTATGTTTTCATTAAGTTATATTTGCAAAGCATTCTGATAGACATGTTAACTAAGCATCCAAAAAATCAAGAATGCAAAAAGTTGAAGAAAAATAAAGACTTAAATAAAAGTTAAGTTAAGCCCGTAGGCTGAAAGTACAGTACGAGCCATGAAAGGCCATAAATAAAACTGCAAAGGAAAAACTACATCATCTAAGCTGCCTTATCTATGGCCTCCTCCTCCTCTTCATCTCCCTCTAAAGCAGATGCAGAGTGAGTGGCAGCATGATCATCCCCGGCAGTCTGACCAGGAGGAGAAGTATGATCTAGGTCTAAGATCCTGTCATCTTCCTCCATGTCATCCTCTCCAGCCAAAGCTAACTCCAAAGGAGTAGGAGTGTAAGGGCTTGGAAAATCAGAGATGGTGAGGGATCCAGGCATCCTCTCCAACACAGCAGCAAGAGCGCCATCCCATCCCTTAGTATACTGAACTGGGAAGAGGAGCTCGTCATGCTTATCAATCAAGTCCTTGTACTCCAAGGAGTCAAGGTACTCGTCGATAAAGTCATCCTTGCCTTTCCTCAAAGACACCAGCTCAGCCTGGGAGTCGGCCAACTCCTTCTCCTTCCTGGCCAAAGTGGCCTTCAATGTGCCCACCTCCTCTTGGGACTTCTCAAACTTGCCTTTGTTGGCCTCAGAAGATGAGCGCCAAGCCTTGGCTTGAAAGAGAGCCCCTTGGTAGTTGGCATTAACCTACAAGCAAGTTACAAGTCAAATACTTAAACTCGAAATACATTATTAACTACAAAGAAAAAAGAAGAGGAAAAATACTTACAGCAGCCATAGCTTGGGATCCAGCATGCTCCACCCCTTCAATGGTGGAGTTGGAGACAAAGTCCTTGTAGTCACAAGGAGTCAAGGAATGGTAGGACCACTCCACAGCATGCTTAGACACCCCCACCATAGTGTCTTTTTTCCTAAGACACCAGTTGGGGCGCCAAACTGAGCTTTTAGCCGAGGCAGGATCCTCAGCATCTTCAGTAAGGTCCACATGAGGCCTTATAAAGGCCGGGACACTTGAAGCGCGGGGATCCTTAGCTCCCAAACGAGCCCTCTTCATTCTTGCTGTTTCTCCTTCTTGGGGCTCGTTGGACTTGTTAATAAAGGCCGCAGCTGCAAAAAACAAGAAAAGAAACAGTCGGTATAAGACAATTTTAAATAAATAAAGGAAAATATGAGGTGAAAATTACCCTTATCAGAAACATTTGAAAGTCCCAAGGACTTAAGCCGAAACTCATCCAGAAGCGTCCAAGCTGTGGTAGCATAATCATCCTTGATAAGCTCAGCATATGCACGAGCCTCCTCATCGTTCAAAATGATATCATTTGGGCTACCATCTGAGACTCTAGAGAAAGAGCTACGGAAAAGGGTTCTCCAGTCCCCTCCTTCCCAAACTAAATACATGAACTCACTTTTCCACCTTGGATTATTATCAGGGATGGATTTTGGGTGGAAAATGGGAGGAGTAGAAGGGCGATGGTTAATATACACCCAACCCAAAGTAACGGCTGAACTATTCTTAAACTGGAAAATCCTCCTAAATAAAACTACAGATAAAGGATATTTGTTCTTCAAACAAAGAACAATAAAACACATAATGATTCTCCAGGCGTTTGGCGGGAGTTGGCAAGGGTTAATCCCAACATCATCCAAAAGCCTGGGAATAAACTCATGGAAGGGAAACCTGAGTCCTGCAATAATGGCATCCTTGTAAATGCAGAGTGCATCAGGACACCAATGGCAAGAACGGTCCCCAGGGCCAGCCGGGACTAACCTATAAGGGGACTTAATCCTATACATCTTGTTATAGTCCCTAATTAAATCGATTTCGTGGAATTTATTACTACAGTCGAATGAATCTAAATGTGAAACAGAAGGGTATTCATCACTACGCTCTAAAATCATATCCTGAAGTGACATATGAGAAGAACGAATGGTGATACCTTTCTTAGACGCTTGATTCATTTTCTGGAGACGTTGAGCAGTACGGTTAGCCATCTTCAGATCTTCAAAGAAATTCCCAGAAAAATCTTCAAATCTTCAAACTTAAAGCCCAGAAGATCTTCAAGGGATGAAGATTGAGCCCAGAAAATCTTCAAGGGATGAAGGTTGAGCCCAGAAAATCTTCAACATAAGAAGATTAAACCCAGAAAACCACCACGAAAACCTCGTCGGAAATCGCCTTACTACGGAATAAGAAGAGAGAAATTTTTAGAAGTTTGAAAGTATGAAGTGAGAAATGAAATGGAAATCTCACTCTTTTATAATCGAAATGACTGGGAACTCAACCAGTTAAGGAAGAGCAACCGTCTATAGCCAGTTAAGGCCCACAAATCCATTTATGGGTTACAGAAATAAAAGCCCAAATAATTTGGGTCTCAGGCAAATTCGAAGCCCAAACAAATAAGGCCCAATTAGGCCCAAGGCAGAAATAACTTAAATCCAATCAAAAATTGGGTTAGTTAAGGCCCAAGAAAAGAATGAAATTTGAAATATAGCCAAGGAAAAATCAAAGATTTGAGGTCGAAAAGACAATAAATCGAAGTCGTACGACCAAGGTCGAAAATATATGGAAAAACGAGGTCGAATCCAACGACCTCGCTCCAAAATAAAGTCAAAAAATAATGAAATCGAGGTCGAAAAAACCTTAGAACGACATCGAAGGCTCGAAGTCGAAAATACACGAGGATTCGAGATCGTATCCATCGACTTCGCACCAAAAAACAAGTCAAAAATTTGAAATTCGAGGTCGAAAAGACCCTAGATTGAAGTCGATTACACGAGGTCGAAAATACACTATAAATCAAGCTCGAATCCCTCGACCTCACACCGAAATGAGGTCGAAAATAGAAGGATTCGAGGTCGAAAGAACGAGGTCAAAAATGGCCTAGAAGATGAGCTCGTATCCTTCGACCTCACTCCAAAATCGAGGTCGAAAACAAAAAGGATCCAGGTCGAAAGAATAAATGACCAATGTGGAAAATCCTGGTCGAAAAAACATGACTTCGAGGTCGAAGCCACGAGGTCGAAAATGACCTGTAGTTCGAGGTCGAATCCTTCGACCTGGGACCAAAATCGAGGTCGAAAAAGGAATTCCTGTTCGAATGATCCTGGTCGAAAATGACTAGGAATTCCTGGTCGAATCCTTCGACCTGGGACCATTCCTGGTCGAAAATTGAGGTCGAAAAAAGGCTAATTCCTGTTCGAATGATCCTGGTCGAAAATGACTAGAAATTCCTGGTCAAAACCTTCGACCTGGGACCATTCCTGGTCGAATTTCTGGTTGAAAAATACTTGATTCCTGGTCGAATTTCTGGTCAAAAAATACTTGATTCCTGGTCGAAAATGACCTAATTTGAGGTCGAAAATGCCCTTAAAAAATGGGAAATTTTGGAAAAATACGTTATAACTTCTACGAAAACCCCGAGGGGATTTTCCCAGAAGTTGGGGGGCAAATGATATGGTCAGAAAAGTAATTATAGAAATATAATTGACAAGTCAATGGAAAGACCGATATTTAAGGCCCGACACCCTAATTATTCATTAATTTCGTAATTAATGAATAGGGAAAAATATACATCTCATGAAAAGAGTCCAAATTATGGCAAATTGGTCAAAGAAGGATCCAAAATCCCAATTAAAGGCAATTAATGAGTCATAGCCTTTATCAACAAGGAAAAGACTTACCCTGCAAGCAATACAATGCTTATCCAATATCAAAAAAGAGACTTATTCGCTAAGACTCCTAAACATACCATAAATACTAGGCTCCAGACACCTATATAAGGTCCCTGATCCTACAATCAGAATTGGCTTGATTCTCAATATTAATTGAGATACGTAGGCATCTTGTGAGGACCGAATTAGTCTCGAAACACAAGTGCAGCCATTAAAGCTCGAAGCTCATTAAACCTTAGCATTAAATACACAAGTACGTTTTTTATTCCACAACAATATGCTTAGATCAATCAATAATCAAATCAAAAAATTTGATCTTAGATATCATGTAAATGCACATGTCATTAAAGTCATCTTACATTAATCGAAATATTTGTGAAAATTTAAAGTAGAGTTAAAAAGTAATTTGAAACGATAAGATTAAAAATGTTTCAGTTTACCAAAATTTTAAAATAGAATTTCAATACTTTGTAATAAATATTAGACTAAAACTAAACAATTGAGTTTAAAAGTGTATGATATACAAAAATATATATAAAAAAATGAGTGAGACACTGCATGGATGACTTTTAGAAGAATTTGGTTATAATATTCAGAATGAACTCATACTTTTGTTGTCAAGAGATAAACATTATTTCTATTGTTAAGGAGGCAAAGTATTATTCTGTTATTCTTGATTGTACTCCTGATATTAGTCATGAAGAACAAATGAGTCTTATACTAAGATGAGTTAATGTTTCTACTACCCCTGTAACTGTGGAAGAGTTATTCTAAATTTTGAACTAAAATATTGCAAGTAATGTATTGAGCAAAGTGCGGGTACACAAAATGCAATTTAGAGTAAAATGCGAGTACACAAAATGCACTTTACTCCCTAAATTAATAACGGAGTTAACCTCCGTTAACGGAATGCAACAAAGTGCATTGAAATATAAACATTGATATTGCAACTGCTCGATTTTGAACTATAGTATTGCAAGTGGTGTTTTGACTAAAGTGCGAGTACACAAAATGCATTTTATTCTTAATTTAATTTATAACTTAATATTATTTTACAAGTCATCCCAGCACTGAATCAAACACATAATATCATAAATGAACTTTCAACCCGATACCACCTTAAACCGATTCCTGATTCCAAACCTATACCACTTTACGAACCAAACGACCCCTCAGAATTAATTTAAATTTGAGCTATTTGATAAGCTTACATGCAAAAACAAGAATGAAAATTGCCCAATTTGACAATATCTAATATCAAATTATCAATGACTGAAAGTAAAGTTGCAGGAATCCCCCTGCTCGGCTCGTGTGCTCAGCTTCAGTGAATATTTGAGGAAATAGAGTTTATTCCATAAGATAGATTCAGGGCACCCTGAGCTGCCCCCTGAACTAGCTACTGTGAACTACTACAGAAAAATTGTATTAAGGATTCTTTTCATCTAGTTTTCCTACACTGAATATTAATACTACTACCAGGCATACTACCAGACATACTGTACATTGCCCATACTCTACTTTTCCCCATACTATCTGACATAAGCATGGGCTTTACTCTACTTTGCCCCATACTATCTGACATAAGTATGGGCTTTTATATTATTCAACACTCCTCCTCAAGATGGGCGATAGATATCAATCATTCCCATCTTGTTACATATATTATTCCATTCTTTAGATCCTAACCCTTTAGTTAACCAATCGGCTAATTGATCACCCGTCTTTATGTAGCTCAGCTCCAGCCTCTTTATATCGATGTTCTCTTTTATAAAGAATCGATCAATCTCTATGTGTTTGGTCCTATCATGCTGAACTGGATTGTTAGCAATACTGATTGCAGACTTGTTGTCACACCAAAGCTTCATTGGATCTCCTGGAAACAGATGTAATTCGCCCAACAATCTCCTAATCCATATCATCTCACAGATGCTTAAAGCCATAGCTCTATACTCGGCCTCCGCGGTAGAGCGAGCAACCACAGCCTGCTTTTTACTACGCCAAGACACAAGGTTGCCTCCAACAAATACACAATAACCAGAAGTAGATCTCCTATCATCCAAGCTACTCGCCCAATCAGCATCACAGTAGCCCTCTACTCTAGTATTACCATGAGTCCTAAACCATATACCCTTTCCTGGACTTCCTTTTAAGTACCTCAATATCCTCAAGGATGCTTCCCAATGCTCCATTCTGGGATCATGCATGTATCTACTAACAATGCTAACAGCGTATGTGATATCCGGGCGTGTATGACATAAGTAGATAAGTCGTCCAACCAGCCTTTGGTACCTCTGTTTATCAACGGGATCTCCTGATTTACTACACAGTTTATGATTCTGCTCAATCGGTGTTTGGGCTACTCGACAACCCAACATTCCTGTCTCGGTAAGCAAGTCAAGGACATACTTCCTTTGAGAGAGTACGATCCCTTTATCAGATCGAGCAATCTCAATACCCAAGAAGTATTTCAAGAGACCCAAATCTCTGACTTCAAATTCCCTGTTGAGTTGTCCTTTTAAGAGAACTATTTCTTTTTCATCATCCCCAGTGATGATAATATCATCAACATAAACAGCTAAAATAGTAACTCGGCCCTGCAAGTGTCGGTAGAAGATAGTGTGATCACCATTGCACTGCTTATATCCCATTCTAATGACAACGTGCCGGAATTTATCGAACCACTCCATTGGTGATTGTTTGAGCCCATACAGAGTTTTCTTCAATCTACATACCATTCCATTCGACTTCATAGTGCTAAAACCAGGCGGAATTTCCAAATAGACTTCTTCTTGCAAGTCCCCATGTAGAAAAGCATTCTTAACATCTAGTTGGTACAAGGGCCACCCAAAGTTTACAGCGCATGAAATTAATAATCTCACGGAACTCATCTTAGCCACCGGTGCAAATGTTTCGTTATAATCTATTCCATATGTTTGACTATAACCTTTCGCCACCAACCTTGCCTTGTACCTTTCCACTTTACCTTCGGGTGTTTGTTTCACAGAAAAAACCCACTTGGATCCAACTACCTTTTTTCCTTTTGGACGAGGAACAAGCACCCATGTTTTATTTTTTTCCAAAGCACTAAGCTCCTCGTGCATCGCTCCAAGCCACTTTGGATCCTGCTTGGCTTCCTGCCAACTGCTTGGTGTAGAAACTGGTTGTAATGATGCAATGAATGTTTTGTATGAAGGTGTGATAGATGCATATGACACATAGTTAGCTATATCATGCTCGAAGCCATACCGAACTGGAGCTTTTCCAGCATTAGTTCTAGGTTCCCTACGAATTGCAATGGGAACAGATTCATTAGTAGGGACAGATTCGTTACCATTTGTTTGTGGAGAGGATGATGGACTTGAGGAGGGACTGCTTGGGATGGATTGTGACGACCTGGACTGTGGAGTTTGTGGAGACCTGGACTGTGATATTGCACTTGCTCTTGTCTCATCTTCAACTTGTGGCATGGACTGTAATGCTTCTCTCTCTCCTATCTCCTCCTGCACACTTCCTTCTCCCATTGGACACGGTATCATACCCACAATAACTTCTTCCTTTGAACCATTTATAATTTCATCTCTTTCATTATATTTCTCCTCCTTTCTACTGGTACTACTAATTCCAGTAGAATTTTGTAGCCACTCAAGGGGTTGTGTTGTGACCCCATAAAAGGGTTCTTGCTCCCTAAAGGTGACATCCATACTTACAAACATTCGCTTCTCAGAAGGACACCAACACCGATAACCTTTCTGTGTGCCAGAATATCCTACAAGGATACACTTTAGTGCTCGGGGATCAAGCTTACTCACTGATGGCCGATGATCTCGCACAAAGCAAACACATCCAAATACCTTGGGGGGAACCCCATACACATTTTCTCCCACCAACAACTCACAAGGAGATTTAAAGCCTAAGATTTGGGAAGGCATCCTGTTAATCAGATAGGCAGCAGTCAGTACTGCCTCGCTCCAGAAATATTTTGGAACATTTGTTGTAAACATGAGCGATCTGGCCACCTCCAATAAATGACGATTCTTTCTTTCCGACACACCATTTTGAGCTGGTGTATCTGGACAAGTAGTTTGGTGCACAATCCCTTGAGCAGATATGTATGATGCAAACTCTTTGTTCATGTACTCAGTGCCATTGTCGGTCCTGAGAACACAAACATCCCCCTTATACTGTTTGCGTGCATAAGCTAAAAAATCTTGAAAGCAAGTGAGAACTTCTGATTTGTTCTTCATTAAATACACCCATGTCATTCGAGTAAAGCAATCAATAAAAGTAACAAACCACTTAAAACCTTTGATAGAAGTAATTGGACAAGGTCCCCAAACATCGGAATGTATTAAATAAAAAGGTTTTACACTTCTCAATCCTGAACGACTATAACTCGTTCGTGTATGCTTCCCTAGCTCACAAGCATCACACACAACCTTTTTACTATCTACTTTGCTCATCAATTCAGGTTTTAATTTCCTAAGAGTTTCAAAAGGTACGTGGCCTAGACGACAATGCTCCAACATCACTTTAGCTTCAACTCCCTCATCAGCTGCAACGTTGAGGGCAACCCCGACACTGTCCTTATTCAAATACCACAGTCCATCACGCCTGATGCCAGTCCCAAGCGTCCTCTTCGTGTCCTTCTCCTGGAAACAACATGAATTTCGATCAAATATTACTTGACAGTTCAACTGATCAATGATGGAACTGACTGAGAGTAAATTAACTGAAAAGGAGGGAACATGCAAAACAGAATCAAGTGTAAGTGATGGTGTGCATTTAACAGAACCGGTCCCTTCAATCGGTTGAAAAGTCCCATCTGCTGTTTGGATAGTCTCTTTATGCAAGGGAGGAGACTTGAAATATGTATCAAACTCACTTGATGCCCCTGTAACATTCTTAGATGCACCTGAATCTATAATCCAGTTCAGGGATGGTTTAAATGATGCTAATGCTTGTGATGGAGTACCTGAATTAGTCTGGGCAAAATCTGCAACATTACCAAGAAAGGAATAAGTTGCACCTTGGCCATTGGAGCTTTCCATCCTTTTCTTATATGCTCGAAGTTCTTCTAATTCAGCCTTTTCTGTTGTCTCTCCACCCTTTCCATCAGTTCTGTCCGTGACAGCTACATTTGCCCGACCACCAAAACGTCCTCGTCCTCCTCGACCACGAGCACGTCCTCTGAAAAATCCTCGGCCACCACGATTACCTCGTCCATTATTCTGTGACGAAAAACAATCCGTGCTGATATGCCCTTTTTTTCCACAAGTATAACATTCTACGTTATTAAAGACGGGTGCTACCATTGCAGAACGAACCGGAGTTGAGTTTGCACCTGTGGTCATAACCTTCATCCTTGACTCCTCCTGACTTAGAGCTGCTATGACAACCTCCATAGGAGGTAGAGGGGATTGATGGCAAATCATGGCTCTTCTAGTCTCAAACTCCGGATTCAAGCCTTTCATAAGATGAATCACACGCCTCCTTTCCAACCATGTGGTAGCTATAACAGCACTCTCACTGTGAGTAAGTGTCAATGGGTCGTAGTGGTCTAGTTCAGACCACAATCTCTTTAACTCAGTGCTATATTCTGCAATATTTTTTTCTCCCTGCCTCATTGCATCTATTTGATCCTGAATATCCATCACAACCATCATATTCCCAGTTCCTGAAAATTGTTTGGATAAGATATTCCATACCTCAGCAGCACTTCGTATTCCTTCAACCATACCCGTAATTGATGGACTAAGAGACCCCGTCATCCACACAACTACTAACGAGTTACTAGTCTTCCACACCTTCCACGCGGCACTAGTTTTGTCCGCTGGTTCTTCACAAGATTTTTCAACATAGTGTTCCAAATCTTTGGACTCCAATATCAGCTTAACCCTTCTCGACCAACTCAAATAATTCTTTACACCTTCCAGTTTTTGCTCTACTGGAATTAGTTCCAACCTCTGTGATTGTGTACCTTCAGTTCTCGATGTTCCATCTTCCCTAGATGCAAACAGCTTGGCCATCTTGGCCATGCCCTCCAAAATCTCCTTCAAATCCGCAGTAGAGATTGTTGAATCTGCAGTAGAACTTGTAGTTGTAGCCATCTTTATCACCACTGTATTACACTTGATGGCCGTCAAGAACACAGTTTCGCTCTGATACCAAGTGAATATTTGAGGAAATAGAGTTTATTCCATAAGATAGATTCAGGGCACCCTGAGCTGCCCCCTGAACTAGCTACTGTGAACTACTACAGAAAAATTGTATTAAGGATTCTTTTCATCTAGTTTTCCTACACTGAATATTAATACTACTACCAGGCATACTACCAGACATACTGTACATTGCCCATACTCTACTTTTCCCCATACTATCTGACATAAGCATGGGCTTTACTCTACTTTGCCCCATACTATCTGACATAAGTATGGGCTTTTATATTATTCAACAGCTTCTTTCAATCTGTCTGTGCTTCTCAAACTTCATTCCTGCTTTCCTGGCCAGTGGCCATTCAAGTTTTATTAGCAAATTGCTGTTTAGTTGTTTAGTTGTTTAGTGGCTTACTGGCTATTGCAAATCAGTGCATTAAGAATGAGAAGTTTAATATATCTAACACTAAAAGACTAACACCCAAATGAAATGCTGCAGCCTGTAAAGATACTAGTCACTCTAGTGTGCAGTCACACGACAAGATCTGAAACTCAAGCACACAATCCTTCATCTGATCAAGTACTTAAGAGGACAAATGACAATCCTACTTAAAATGTCGACATGAACATATGAATCATTAGTCATCCATATGCTCGCATGGGTGTACGCAGTGTGCTGTCTTAAGCTGGAAGGCAATATGAAAAAGGGTCTTCATCCCTGACAATCAATTGCTGAAACTAGGTGTTTGCGAAAAATTATTGCAGATAAGTTTAATACTGAAAATTGATGTAAATGCAGGGATCACGTTACTCTATTCGCGATTTTTTTTTCAATTTTGGAGCTTTTCACAAATAATTTGTCAACAATTGTTTGTTGTGAATCAACATCCAATAACAAAAATTATGAAACCAAAGATTTAATAGTTCTCAAATGTCAAAGGTCCTGCAATCGAAGGACAAAAGCTCCAACTAATTAATAAAATGATTTCAGCACCTACAGCCAGCAATGAAATACCAAGTGCATCCGGATGATCGGCATTCTAGAAGCAAAGCTTCCCGGCCGCCTCATTGTTCCAAAGTTCTTAACATATAGGAATAAAATTGCAAATGCAAGACCATTTAATTTATAACATATACCTTAGCATCTGTTTTGATGTCACATTTCAACTTAAAAATTGAGAAACAAATTATCGTATCAAAAATCATAAAAATATATCCAGCTTTCTTCTAAATAATTTTGCATTACCGATTTTGGCAATCACACTGATTTTACAAAACTGTTGTACGAGCATATGATCGGCTCAAAGCCTGCCACGTGGCGCTCAAGCATAGGAGACAGAATTGCATAAATAAGGCACGTTGTAGGTTACTAGGTTTTACCACAAAAGTACAAGCATACCATTTGAAAACACAAACCTAAAGTAGGACCCACATCCCACCTTGTAGCGTCTTCAATTCATCGAGGGACATTGGATAGACCCTTCACCAAACATCGTTACATACATTATCTTTGTCACCTCAACATCATCACTTCCCAGCCGTTAGATTTCCTTCATCAACAGTCCTCATTGCACCCTTCATCTCAAACTATAAATATTTAAAGGGAAAATCAATTGATAGTCCCTGAACTATTCAGTTTTTATTGTTCAGGTCCCTGAACTAAAGATTCCGCATTTCGGGTCCCTAACGTTTCAAAAAATTTGTTTCAAGTCCCTGCCGTTTACAAGATTCTGACGCCGTCAATTCACTATTCATCATCTTCTTCCTCAACCACCACTGTTCACCGCCGCTGGCGGCGGCAACTGCGATTTCCGGCATCCCTAAACGCTCCGACGAGCTCGTTTGCTCACTAAACGACCACCAATTACTTGCCCAGCCTCTGGGCAACTCAATACAACAAAAAACATCATGAAAATAGCTCGAATCGGACCATAAAGATCAAAAAATCCGGCGAAAACGAGCCTTTTCCGGCGAAGTTCGAATCCAGCCATTTCTAAACTAAATCACGAGTTCTTTACATCAAATCGAAGCTGAACTTACGTACAATCTAACCATGGCTATCACTTACACCAACAATTAACACAATGAACGGACGAATCAAAAGAAAAACGCGATTTTCGAGCTCGTTATACAATAATACGAACATAATCAACATAACTAATTACATGAATCGATTCTAAACAACCCCCGGAAGCTAATGGAGGCATCAAATTTAACAAACAATCAACAAATCGAAAAGCCCCAAATTGAATATTAAAAACCTAACTAAGATTCTGACGGCGTCAAAATCTTTTAAACGGCAGGGACTTGAAACAAATTTTTTAAAACTTTAGGAACCCGAAATACGGAATCTTTAGTTCAGGGACCTGAACAATAAAAACTGAATAGTTCAGGGACCTATCAATTGATTTTTCCCCTATTTAAAACATTGTATTTTACACTTCCACTTCCACACAACTAAGTGTAACCATAATTAGCTGGCTCATAAACATGTACAACCTTTTTTTGACAATTTTCTACTACCTTTTTTTTCTAAATTAGGCTTCTTGCTTGGTGGGCTTCAACTGTCAAAAACTGGTAATTTATCTCCCACACTTCTTGAATTTTTTTTTACTTTGTTATTTTACACACATTTTCTAGTTGATGTTTTACTATTCTATTCTTCTGTACTTGTCCTTGTATGTTCACAATCAGTCAATGTCATTTTGTTCTACTACATGTAATGATCTGAACCACTGAATGTATTCACTACCTGTCTAATCTATATCTGTCTATGTGGATACAACAGTACTATGTACTATGCGGATCTGATAGGTTATGTTATGGTTCACCCCACTAATTATTAGTAGTAATCTAAATCTATGTATTTGCATTTAGCAAAAAAATAAAAATCTATGTGTTTGTTTTAGCACCAATAATTTAGACTTGTTGGATTCATCACTATTAATTTGGTTTTGTAACTTTGTGGGGTGGTTGTTTTATAATTTGCAAGAAAATTGGGTGTGTGTATTGGTAGTTAGTGGAAAGTGAAAATGGTGTCAAGATCATACTCAAACCTCTTGCAGCTTGCCTCTGGTGAGGGTCCATCTCCGTCTTTAGGGCGTATGAGTCGGAGAATTCCAAGAGTTATGACAGTTCCTGGTATAATATCTGATCTTGATGATGACCCATCAGAGAGTGTGTGCTCTGATGACCCATCTTCAGTAGCTCAACCAGATAGACTAATTATTGTAGCTAATCAGCTGCCTATTAGGGCACAACGGAAAACGGATGATAGTAAAGGTTGGATTTTTAGCTGGGACGAAAATTCGATTCTACTTCAGCTGAAAGAGGGGTTGGGTGATAATGATCTTGAAGTTTTTTATGTTGGCACACTTAAAGAAGAAATTCACCCAAATGAGCAAGATGAGGTTTCTCAAATCCTTTTAGAGACATTCAACTGTGTGCCCACCTTTCTGCCCCCTGATCTGTATTGTAGATACTACCATGGGTTCTGTAAGCAGCAATTATGGCCTTTGTTTCATTACATGTTGCCCTTATCCCCGGATCTTGGTGGTAGGTTTAATCGCTCGCTGTGGCAGGCTTATGTTTCAGTTAATAAGATATTTGCGGATAGGGTTATGGAAGTGATTAATCCTGAAGATGATTTTGTGTGGATTCACGACTACCATCTTATGGTACTTCCCACCTTTTTGAGGAAGAGATTCAATCGGGTGAAACTGGGATTTTTCCTTCATAGTCCATTTCCATCATCAGAGATCTATAAGACTTTACCAATCAGAGAGGAGCTCCTCCGAGCATTATTGAATTCTGATCTGATTGGTTTTCATACTTTTGATTATGCTCGTCATTTTCTCTCGTGTTGCAGCCGTATGCTTGGTCTGTCATATGAATCTAAGCGGGGTTATATTGGCCTTGAGTATTATGGACGAACTGTTAGCATCAAGATACTTCCTGTTGGTATCCACATGTCTCAGCTTCAGTCGGTTTTGAGCCTTCCCGAGACCGAAACAAAGGTTGCTGACCTCATCAAACAGTTTCATGATCAGGGTAGGATCATGTTGCTTGGGGTTGATGACATGGACATTTTCAAGGGCATCAGCCTAAAGTTGTTAGCCATGGAACAGCTGCTTTTTCAACATCCAGAGTGGCAGGGAAAGGTCGTTTTAGTGCAAATAGCAAATCCAGCTAGAGGTCGTGGAAAAGATGTGAAGGAAGTTCAGGCAGAGACCAATTCTACTGTGAAGAGAATTAATGATACATTTGGAAAACCTGGATATGAACCAGTCATCTTAATTGATCAGCCCCTGAAATTTTATGAGAGAATTGCTTATTATGTTGTCTCTGAGTGTTGTTTGGTTACAGCAGTGAGGGATGGTATGAATCTCATACCATATGAGTATATAATCAGCCGCCAAGGGAATGAGAGGCTCGACAAGGTGTTGGGGCTAACATCTAACAGTCCAAAGAAGAGTATGTTAGTTGTGTCAGAGTTTATTGGGTGCTCTCCATCTTTAAGTGGAGCAATTCGGGTAAACCCATGGAATATCGATATTGTGGCAGAGGCTATGGATTGTGCTTTGAAAATGGCAGAGCCAGAGAAACAGCTGCGACATGAGAAACATTACAGATATGTCAGCACCCATGATGTTGGGTACTGGGCTCGTAGTTTTTTGCAAGATTTGGAGAGAACGTGCAAGGATCACGAGACAAGAAGATGCTGGGGAATCGGCTTTGGGTTAAGTTTCAGGGTTGTATCACTTGATCCTAATTTTAAGAAGCTTTCTATGGAGCACATTGTTTCTGTGTATAAGAGGACTACATCTCGAGCACTCCTTCTGGATTATGATGGCACATTAATGCCTCACTCTGCAATTGACAAGAGCCCAACTGCTAAAACCATAGAGGTCCTAAACCATTTGTGCAGGGATAAGAATAATATGGTTTTTATTGTTAGTGCTAAAAGCCGAAACACTCTAGGCCAATGGTTTTCTGCTTGTGAGAATTTAGGACTTGGAGCTGAACATGGTTTTTTCTTAAGGTTTGTATCATGCTTATTTTGATATTTATATTTGTTTAATCCTTGAAGCCCAGGAACTTAATATTTGAACAATATCGAAGTTTATTATAACTATAATCTGACATTCTGCATTTTTTAGACTGCATAAAAATGCTGAATGGGAAACATGTGCACCAGTTGTCGATTGTAGTTGGAAACAGATTGCAGAACCTGTCATGAAGCTGTACACCGAGACAACTGATGGATCAACAATTGAAGACAAAGAAACTTCTACGGTCTGGTGTTATGAGGATGCTGATCCTGATTTTGGTTCTTGTCAAGCTAAGGAACTTCACAATCATCTTGATAGTGTGCTCGCCAATGAACCAGTTACAGTCAAGAGCGGGCAGAATGTTGTGGAGGTTAAGCCGCAGGTAATAATCTTTTATACAGTAAAGTTCATGACACATCATCTAATATATCTCTGTAATTTGTGCTAGTTTTTCCAAGTTCAGAGTACAGGTCAGTGAGTTGCCTAGTCTCGTTGCAATTAATTTTTGAGGGAAAATGGTTTCTCCTGAATCCTGATTAGGCATTTCTTACTTGATCGTGCATGATCTGGTCTAGTATGTCAAATCTTGATTGATAGGAACAATGTTGCACAAGAGTGAAAAATTGTTTCCAGTTGGTGCATTATCCTTATGAATATGGAAAATTATCTGATACAGGCATAGCAATGCTTGTCAAAAAGGTTGATTGGATTTGAAATTACATAACCAGTCAAACATGGTTTTTCGATTTTGGTTCTCCTTTTATAAATGGTGTCTCATGGCAAATCTCTGGAGAAACAAAATAAACATTCCCAAAATCAATCTTATTTCAGCATATTACTTATAGACCAATGACAGTGTAATTACAAACTTATTTTGTGCTAAATAAGCATTTGACTTGGTTTCCACAATGTCCATCTGTTTTTGTTCCGCAGGGTGTAAGCAAAGGGCTAGTAGCAAAACGCATACTTTCCACAATGCAAGAGAGAGGAATGATACCAGATTTTGTACTGTGCATAGGAGATGACCGATCCGATGAAGATATGTTTGAGGTTATTTCTAGTTCAATTCCCAGTCAAACTATAGCTTCAAATGTCGATGTTTTTGAATGCACAGTTGGTAAAAAACCAAGTAAAGCCAAGTACTATCTTGATGATACTGTGCAAATTCTTAGATTGATGCAGGGATTAGCCTCTGTTTCAGAACAAGCTGTAGTTGAGTAGGCTTTGAGGGGATGTAAGAAACAAGATATTTGTAATATACTAATATGGTAGTGTGAGATATATTATACTAGAGTTTTTCGTTTCTCATCCTTTTTTCCCACACTAGATGCAAGTATTAAGAATGTAAGAAATGTAAGGATTCAGCAGTATTTTGTTGTGTTTTTAATCTAGTAAAGATGTGCAATGTTTTCGTCCCTGGGAAATAGTTTGTTTCTTCTTGGTAGACACTAAATCCTGGAAGCTGCTTGCATACATTTTGGGATCACTCTTTTGGTTGTTTCTGGTTTCTGTATAGTTGGGATTGGGTGATCATTAATTCCTTACAAACTTATAAAATTATTGAATAGTGTGTTTCGGAAACTGAATTTGCTAATGCATGCAATAAATAAAAATTAGAATATTCCAAACCAGTGGTGGGGAAATAAAAATGTCCAAAATATATGCCACTGCAAATTTGGAATTGAGTAAACTGGTTCAAAGGTTGGGAATATGAGGGTCCAGACATGTAGATGCAGCTCTGTTCTAAAAGTTGGCGATTAATCGGGATTAATCACCGATTAATCGCTAGACGGTGGGCCACCGAATTGATTAAGCGAAAATCGGTTAATTAATCATTTTTTCATAAAAACGATCAAAAATCGGCTGAATCGGTCAAAAATCGGATTAATCGGATTAATCGGTCAAAATCGGGCTAATTATTAAAAAATAGTAAAAAATAGTTAAAATTAAAAAAAATAATAAAAAATTTAAAAGGTAGAAACTTGATTAAACAATAGGAAAAAACATTATTTTTGTACATATAATTATAATTTTAGATGCCTAAATCGTAAATCCTCTTAAGTTTTTCTGTTTAATTGATCTATAATTGAAAAGTTAAACCTTCAAAATTTTATTTATTACAATTATATAACATTTCATATGTTTAGTTGAAATAACGAAACAATTTTATAATTGTATATAAAAAATATTATTAAATTTATTCCGATTAATGATCCGATTAATCATTCCGATTAATCCCCGATTACCCGATTAATCTCTGGACGATGCCTTCACCGATTAACTCCGATTCCCATTTTTTACAACACTCAGATGCAGTAGCTTTGATCTGCACTAGTTAAACCGATCATAAATTTTAAATATTTTGATTCGGTTCGGTTTCAATATAATATCAAAATCATAATGGTGTGATGAAGCTTAAAACCAACTAGCCTAAAAACCCGTGCGAAGCACGGGCCTGCTTATTTACTGAAATAATTTTTCGCACAAAAATGTATATATATCGAAACAATTTTGTAATTAAAATTAATTTTGAATTTATCTTATATTTGTATAAATTTTTTTTAATATTTAATAAGATTTCACAAAATTTGGAAAAAAAATCTATAAAATAAAGATCAAATTATTATTTTCATTTGACAAAATATTAATTTAGTTTTAAATGTCGTGAAATGCATTTTATCAAATTCAACAATTAAATATAATCTAAATGATTATTTTAGTATAGTTGTTCATATATGATATGGATGTATCTAAACTAATGTGTTTTTAACGAAATGACAATATACTTGTAAATAAAATATAAAGTTGGTCAGGTACGTAAGACTACACACCGTGATCACATCTTAAAATCTTTTAGTCTAAAGTCCGTATATAACATTAGTGTATGTAAATTAATATGATAACGTAACTGTGCCAAACCCAAGGCTTTGGGACTTGTTCATAGTGAGTATTATTGATATTAAGAACAAATAGAAACAATGTAAAATTTGAAACACGGTCGAACTATTGTTCTTGTTGCAATTATAATCAGGTTTACCGGAGTTTTCTATGTTGGAGAAAGTATAATTTGTAAATAGGTATTTTGCCTTAGTAGTTGTTGTTTGTTTTTCAGCGATCAATTGATTTGGTTTTTTTTATTTTTTTGCAGTCTAGAATATAAATCGTTAAATGCACACAATGTTGTTGTAATATAATCGAACACATGTGAATGAGATAGAGGATTTTAAAAAGAAGCTGAAGGTTGGTGCATCTTTGCACACTCTCACAAGACAAATACTTTGGGAGATGAGCACCTATTGCAATATGGAGTATTCATATCACGTGTTTATTTTTTTAACTTGGGAACTGATTTCGCACTTCTCTCTTGTGTCCATCACTGTATTAAATTATATGAACACACTTAGTACTTTAATAATATGTTTGGAATGTCGTTTTACAGTTACAAATTTTAATCCAATTTTTTTTATAAATGATCATCGTGTACTAATAATAATGTATTTTAACTTGACTATATATATGTATTTTATGTAATTAATTAAGCGTTAATAATATCGAATTCAAAATTCAAATCTCATTTCGATTAATTTAATATATATACATATATATTGGCGACCGGAACGCCCTTAAATTCATATATATATATATATATATATATATATATATATATATATATATATATATATATATATTGAAATCGTAGATCCAACCATATATTTGAAAAAAGATTACATAATTGTTTTTGAGTATATTAACTTATGTACAAATTGGCATGGTTAATGATGCAATTTATAATTTATAGGATATAAAATTTGAGTCTTTGTCTACTTGATACAAATAAATATTATTTACAATATAAAAGTAATTCTATTATTTTTGGGTCAATTTTAGAACAAGTTGTTTTCGTGCTTATTTATTTATGTTTTTTTTATATGTTATTATTTAAGAGATAATTGAAATAGAGTCCAAAATTTAAATCTCATATATATTAATTTGATTAAATATTTTTCGATCCAAACTCCTTTAAATTCACATTGTGTTTTTTTTAAATCGTAGATGCAATCATACAAACGAAACAGTAGTTACGTAAAAATTGTTAAATGTATTAATTAAGTTACTTACAAATTACAAATTAGTGCATAGATGATGCAAATTGTAATTTATATATAAAAAATATGAACCACTATCTATGTATAGTTGCATGGTTACATTTGCAAAAAACAAAATATGTTATAGATGAAAACATTCGTCTACTATTTTTAAAAACATTTAAAAGAAATTAAAACATTCGGCTATATATGTATTATTTCGACCGAAACGTTCTTAAATTCAAATTATTTTTCTTAAAAAAATTGTAAGTTCAATCATATAGATGAAAAGATGACGTAATAATTATCGAGTATATTAATTTATGAAAAAATTTATATGATAGACGACGCAATTTGTAATCTAATACGATATAAAGTTAAAACCGTTATATATTTAATGCAAATAAATAAAATTTATAATATTAAAATAATCTTATTTTCTACGGGTGAAATTTATAATATTTTGTGTAATTTGTTATTTTTGTACGATCTTTTCTTTTAGTACCGTTAGATTTACAAAAAAAATATGAAAAATATTTATGTAAATCATTTGTGTAGATAGATTCCCTATCTTGCGAAGTAAATTACAAAATTGTCGGTATATAACATAGGTGATGCAGTCTTAACATTGTCAGATATAAACGTAGGGCTGAGACTTATTACAAAATCTATTAATATTATTTAAAAGTCATCCATGCGGCGTCTCACTCAATTTTTTTACTTTTAAAATTTTATAAAAATTTTATACTCTAATCTTATATGTTATCTATAATCTTATTATTATGTAGAAATTATACGTTATCTATAATCTTATACTCTTTTAAAATTTTATTTTTTATATCAATCATTTAAAATAAAAGAAAGAGAATCGTAGAGTATGCTCAATCCATTAAAATATTTTTGGTAATTATATACAATGCAATATTTTATAAATAATATAAACCAACATTTTATTTATTTAAAAATAAAAAATTATAAAAAAGAAGATGAGAGAAGAAGAGAAATTAACATTAATAAGATTTTAAAGAAAACTTAAAACAAAATGTACTATGCTACTTATGCATGAGCTTGATTAGAGAAGATTAATGGTTCAATTTACTACACTAACATAATCTTATCTACTATTTGCATAAATATAAAAGAGTTGACGTTTTTGTAATTTTTTAGCATGTAGGGGCAAAATCATAAATTCAAGGTATTAAAATGACATATATCAATAATTTAAATTGATAAAAGAGAATTGTAGATTATGTTCAATTGCTAAAAATATTTATTATAACTATGTATTGTGCAATATTCTAAAAATAATATAAATCAATGTTTATTAACTCAAAAAATAAAAAAATTGGAAGAAGAGGTGGTTTATCTAATAAGAGTTTGAATATAAACTCAAAACAAAGTGTAGCACAGTTGGTTATGACATGAGTTTGACATGGATATGTTAAGGGTTCGATTCCCATCATTAACATAATTTCACAATTTTTACATTTTTATTAAAGAATGGTATTTTTGTAATTTTAGAAAATATAAGGGTAAAATCGTAACTTCACAGCCATTAAAATGGCAAACTTTGCCCTTTGTTGGCTTTTAATATATAGAGAAAGATTTTTCTCTTGATAACAGTTTGATTCAGTTCGGTTTCAATATAATATCAAAAGTCATAATGGAGTGAAGGAGCTTAAAACCAATTTTCTTTTGATAACAGTGTTTGAACACAGACTTTACATAATGCGATTAAACTTTTAACTTTTTCATGCATCATTTAACCTTTTTCAGTAGTTTGACATGTATGTCGTGTTGTACAAAATTAAAATATAGAAAGTCACAACAAATCAGACTACATTTTAATAGGTTAATAATATTTAAGAATGTAACAGTAGGCTGTATGATTATGATTCCCATAATTTCATGGGAAAAAACTTCTTCTTAACCTCCCAGAGATAATGTAATTTTTATCAAGTGTCCATTTCACCAAAACGTAACGCAAGTGTTTCCTCCAATAATGAATAGAAGAAGGAACCCTGGCTCTTATTCAAAGAGTAGAGTATTTCCTGGTTCCAGGGAGCCATTTTCACACACTGCCTGCCTCGATCTCCAGTGTGGACATGAAATGTGTAAACAACTACAAGTTTAGTCCCCTGGTCTGGTCCTGTCAAAAACAAAAATAGTTTACCTGGTCAACAAGGACCCTCGTTCTTTTTTCTTTTATTCATCTCACACGTTTTATTACGTCCTCAATCATTGTCTTTGTATACACTTTACTGTTTAAATTAATAACAAAGTTAACATCAGTTAACAAAATGTAACAAAGTGTGGTGAAATACAAACATTGATATTGCAAGTTCTCGATTTTGAACTATAGTATTGCAAGTGATGTCTTGACTAAAGTGGGAGTACACAAACTGCACTTTACTCTATTTTTATTCTAATTGAGACGCAACGAGAAATGCTTATAATGTGTCTTGGTTAAATGTCGTAAGACTACGAGGTTTACAAAGTAATTATTGCTTCTTTTCCCTTTGAATTATGTCTTGATTCGTTCTTTTTTAAGGTATGACTTATGACTTATGAGTGCTTTTCGTTTTTCACCTGATATGCAGAAGGACAGTTAATCTATAGAGTCATGTTCCTTGTAGAACACTCAACCTAAAAACTCTTAGAATTTTATCTTATATTTTAAAATAATATATATTTATTATATAGGCTTGTGCTCATATGAGAACCCCTATTAAAATGAGAACTGAGATCTAATCTCAGCCATTCATTTTCTTTTAATCTTAACCACACATTTGAATTATATACATACAATTGTATATGTATCACCCTCATCTTTTAATCCACCCACCCCACTTCTTCTTCCACCATAACTTCCACCCCACACCACCACCACCACCACCAACTGCCTCCACCCTCCGCCCACCACCACCTGCCTCCACCGCCTCAACCGCCTCCACCCTCCGCCCACCACCACCACCACCACTCCCCCCGCGCTGCCACCGCGTCGGCGCCACCCGCGCCGCCGCCACCATCACCCACCGTCGCCGCCTTCTTCACCACCATCTCCGATGCCGACCACGTAGCTCCACCGGTGTTCCATTTTCATCGCATAATCAATCCGTGGCAGTAGTTGCTGGAGCAGACAAGGTTGCTTTCTACCACTGTGCATTTCATAGCACCCATAACACACTTTTCGACTACAAAGGGAGGCATTACTATGACAATTGTTACATTCAAGGCTCAATTGACGTCGTTTTTGGGCAGGCCAAGTCCATTTTTCATGTGTGTACATTAGAATTCTTTGTTCCATTCTCGATACCAAAATTTATTAACTTTTGATTCCTTTCGACAATTTTGATTCTGATTTAAACTCATTCATGAAAACAACAAATATTTGTGGATGCAGACCTGTGAGATATTTGTGATTGAAGACAAAAGTGTAGACCTACGTGGGTCAATATTTTACTTTGATTTTCGTTGATTTTTTTGGTGATTTTTGTAATTTGAAAATTCTGTTGTGGTGGCTGTGTGGTGATTACTGGTGGCTACAGTGGTGGTTATTGGTTCAGGCGGTGGTGCGGTGGTGATTATTGATGACGACGGTGGTGATTAATGGTTGTTGTATTAAAAATGTGATGATTAGGTGTTGAATTTTGGTAACGGTGGTGGTGATTATTGATCATGACGGTGGCCGGAGTTAGTGATGGCCGGAAGTTATGGTGGGAGATGATTGAAATTTGAAGGAGATGATGGTGATTTTCTGTTTTCCGGTGGTGATTTTATTCTGAACTGTGGTGATTTTAGTTATGACGTTGGTGATTACTGCTGGTCGCCGGAGGTGGTGGTCGCCGGAAATGGTGGTCACTGGTGGCAGGAGGTGGTCGGAGGTGGTGGATGGGTGGGGGTGATGGAATATTAAAATATTAATAAATTTAATGGGTGGTGGGAGATTAATATAAGATGTATTAATGAATGGCTAGGATTAGATCTCATATCTCACAATAGTAGAGGTTCTCACTGGAGCGCGACCCTTATTATATATAGGTCATGTTTAAAGTTGTCCAAAAATACAAAATACATAATTTAGAGCTAATTAATATTTGATTAACGATAACAATCATACATCGATATCGATCACAAAATTCTCCATCATCATCATAAAATTCCCGTAATTATTTTTATCAATTTTTGTGAAAATATTCAAGTTATAGTATAAACACAATATCAGATAACAGTGTTCAGCAGCTGAACATTTAAATAAAAGTAAGTTCAGTTGCAGAACTTTAAAATTTATGCGTTTGATTTCAAATTCGATTGCATGACTTTTATGTTCAGCGGTAAAACACGAAAGTTATGGTATGAAAATAATGTGAATAACATTGTTCAACAGCTGATCATTATAAAAATAATCAAGTTCACTTATAGAACTTCGTGGAAAAAAGTAACTTCAGTTGTAGAACTTTGAATTCCATATGCATAACTTTTAAAATTCAGTTGCAGAACACTGTATTTATACTATGAAACAAAATAGGTTCGGCAGTAGAATCTTTTTATTCCAACAATACCCTTATAAGATTTTGTATATAAATCTAACGACTTATAACAATTCTAAGGTTCTTTTTAGTGATCGGTTCTCTTTTGATCCTAACCCCTCTAAAGTAACTGTGAATTATAATGTCAAGACTTTAGGTCAAACAAAGAATATTTTAATCTCAAGACCTGGATTCTAGTTCACATATGTTTTAAGTCCCTTTTATGCTTAAAGAGCTAGCTAACCCAAAAAATTACCGTTTGTTATATTAGTTAGAAGACTCCTTAATAGTAGTAGTAACAGTCAAGTTCCGACTTTCTAACTTTAGATTACGAACTCGTAAAATTTTAAATTCATGATTTAGAAGAACTTGACTAAGCTAGTACAGGAGTTCGTTAATATAACAACTTATTAAAAATATGACAAGTTAAGTTCATAAAAAATATAAACTAGCAAAAAATATAAGAAGTAAGAGGTTTCTATATTAAGCGTCAGTTCCTACTATTATTGACCAGACGGGTCTGAGCAAAAATAAATTTTTTTTGACATATAATGTTAACGGAGGAATTTGGTGATAACAAATTCGGGGAGGGTTGCTGGAATTGTGGTAGAAACCGAGGATGATAAGTAGTGTAGGTTATAAGGATTAGGGTTTGTGATTTGGGGATGGCTGAGATTGTATGTGAGAATAGGTCGCAATTGAGATTGAATATTGAATTCTCTCTTGTTTGCAAGTTTGCATCGTACCATACAATGTGCCTACGTACCCTATTTATAGGGATCAAGCCAAACGTAGTTCTTGGGGAACAAGTAACCCATGGGCCAAGTTTCCTTCTTTAACAAAGGTTAGGATCACCACTTTTGATACGTCATTATGAGCTGTCGTGGTCTGGCCATTATCTCGGGATTGGATAAGATAATGTTTGACCACGAGTTTATTGGGGTCAATACTTATCTAATCAGAGATAGCGAAAGACCAGCTCTATGCGTAATAAAAGCGGAAATATCTCAACTTTCCTTGTAAGATGAAGTACAAATAGGATTTAAATAATTTTATCTGCTCTAGACGAGTATTCTTATCTTTCCAGGCGAAGTTGTCTTCAAACCTTTTCAGGTGAAATTATCTTCGAACCTTCCTAGGCGAGATCCTCGAACACGGGCGAGATACCTAGATGGGCGAGATATCATAAAGGTGGCAATGTTTACCAAGCAAAACCATTTGGACTAGGCCCAAACCATACCTAGCCTACAAGGAGGGCGAGGCCCACAGATCAACAAACTAAGCCTACCAGAAATCTTGCACAATCACAAATACTACATTAAAGCAACCCATCTTCCTCTAAAGAAACAAAGGGCGACGCCACATATTAGGGCGAGATCTAGCCATTCCGTTTTTGGTGATAACAACTACCCCCCAATTTCTTGTAATGAAAATTCATAAGAGAAAATTTATTCGAATGAGGCCTTTACATGCGTCGCCCCTTTGAAAATCTCTTTCCCTCTGTGTCCGAGGCCGTAAACACAATTCCTTCCTTCTAAATTATTTACCCCAAACATTTTCAATTTCTATCAAAAATGCGCAACGGTCAAAAAATGGGGACCTAATCAGAAACGGCCACGTGGCGCTTTTCACTGTCTATATAAAGCAGAAATTTTCATTTCCACTTATCACTCACAAACAAACAAACTGCTGTCAAAATCTTTCTCTAGACCAAGAAGGCGAGACCTTATTTTCAGAAGGCGAGACTCTCAAATCGGAAGGCGACTCTCAATCTTCTTCAAGGCGATCTGCTCAATTTTTCAAAGGTACGACTCCCCCACTTAATTTTAAACATTGCATCATTAATATCATTGATGGGAGAAACCATGAAAAAACTAGATCTAGGATAAAACGGTTCGTAGACCTAGGACTCCCATTATACATTCCTCAGGGCGAGGACTTTCAATCCCTTGACCAACACCCGAAGCCTTTGCCTAAAACGTTTCTTTTTCTAATAATGTCCTCGCCCTTCATTTCAGATGTCGAACGAGGACGCGCCTTCTGTGACTCATTCGGCGTCGCCTTCCAAAGCTCAATCCCTCAGAACTGAGGGCGAGAGCATCGAAAAGTTTATGAACCCTCAATGGTTGCGAGCCCATCAAAAGAATGCCAATATCCTAAAAATTAAAAACCATGTTGCGGAGATTATAAATCTTTATGACAACCTCCCTTCCAATGAGGGCGTCGAAGACCTTACAAGCACATTTCATGCAGATGAAATGGGGGAGGAAAATGATGATGACCTTCTCGACCTATTCGCAGACCTCGACCCCCCGCAAACTGGTCCTTCTAGATTATTAGGAAGGGGTCGAGGTAAAGACTTGGCAAAGTATGAAGAATTTCTTCGTGACCGACCCGATTCAGAGGGCGAGGAAGCAAGAAAAAACGACGAGGACGAGGCATCTGATGGCGAAACAGAGGATGAGGACGAGACTCTTTCCATTTCCCCCATTAGATATGCCATGGAAATGCCCTCTCCACAACACAATCCTTACAAAGCCACTATCTTTGAACACGAGTTAGATCTCGAATTCGAAGAAGGACTTACAGAGAAAGAAATGGCAGACGCACGTCTAGAAAGGAGAATCATCTCCTGCGCAGGTTTAAAGTCCAAAATCTCGTCCGAGGAAATCATGTATCTGATCGAGTACTATAACCTAGCTGGTAGATGGCTAAGACCCCGTTCCTTTATGAGAATGCACATTTTTGACACAGTAGGGCTTCCCACACCCAGGATGGTTTTAACGAACAAATTGGTAGAACTAGGATTGGGATGGCCCATGCATCCCTTCCTGCAAGAGTTGATCAACTACTACCAGATTGCCCCGATCCAGTTGTCGCCTAACAGCTATAGGGCAGCTATTGGTCTGTACATGATGTATAAAAATAGCGGGTTCAAAGCCCCCTCCATGGGCGAGGTTAGCCACTTTTTGTCCATAAGAAACAGTGGCAAAGATCTAGGCTTTTACTATCTCGCCTTCTGGGCAAAACACAACAAGAAGGGATTTGCCACTGGGAATCCAAGTAACATGAAAATATGGAAGGACGGGTTCTTCTACTTTTACGACGTCCCAAGAGTGAGGACTCAATTTAACTTGGAAGTTTGTAAGTATTCATAATCCTCGCCCTTGATCAATAACTCGCCTTTATCTTTTCCTGAACCACTTGCTAATATTAAATTGTCAATGTTATGTTTTCTTTAGTTAAGCCTTCCCAAACTGAGCTACAAGGCGACATGCTCATACGAGCCCAAACTATAGACAACCTTTCGCGAGACGAAAAAGATTTGAACATATTAGTCAAACCTGAAAACCTTCTCGTCCACGGTTTCTACAACGAAGGGTTTGGTAAAGTTGCCCCAATAAAATTTGTACGGAATTCTTCGAAAAGAATTCGTCAAAAACAAATAGAGAACCTCACTGGTCAAGGTATTTTCAACAGCGTCGCCCTCCCAGGGGACGTCGCCCTTTAATCAAACATCTATTTACTTGTAATTTTTACTCAACTTATCATTCCCTAACGTCTTTTCTGTTTTTCTTTATAGGACTAATGGCTGCTATACCATTCAGCAAGAATCCTTTTTCCAAGTCAGGAGCTACCCCAGCTACGACTACTGCAAGTCAATCTCGCCCCTCTATTTCTGTGTTAGGGAACTTCCCTCCTCCATCTCCTAATCAAGTTGCTGAGAAGAACAAGAAACAGGATGGAGCAGAGACTACGAAGAATCCTCAGAAGAAACTCAAAGCAACAGTTACAAAGGAGTCGCCCATTGACTCTGTGGCCTCACTTTTTGGATCAATTGCCTCTGACAACTACTCTGATCAAGATGCTCAGACTTGGTTGACCCGCAAGGAAGATGATGATGAACTTAATTTTAAGATGGGTCTGGGTGATGTGTTTGTGCACGGCTTATCCATCCTCGCCCAGAGGAATGCAAAAATTAGGGAGCAAGACAGGTCTCTCAAGAGGCTAAAAGGCGAGGCCTCTTCTTTTTCTAGCGCGCTGTCTGAGGCGCAGAAAAAGTTGACCGAGGAAACCAAGGCTAGGAAGGACGAGGTTGGGAAACTCCAGCCTTCTCTGGAGAAGCTGTCTTCAGAAGCAAAATTAATGGGTGAGGCCCTAGAGGAAGAGAACGCCGCCTTGAAAGAAGAGCTAGGAAACATAAAGGCAGGGCGAGACAAAGAACTGAGCGATGCCTACAGCCTGGGATTTCTCGGCTACCTCCAAAATTTCTTAGCCGCGGACCCTGATTATAATTGGTCCACGCACTTTGCCCCTTCAACTTCTGACTATATGGTCAAGTTTAAAGCTGACAATGTTACGGGTATCGCGGAGGCCAGGGAAGAGTTGCTAAAAAAGATTGAAGCAGAATTAGCCGCGAAGGAGGCGAAGACGAAGCAGATAGGCGAGGCTGACCAAGAGAACAGGACAACGGCGTCGCCCTCTGAGACTGCAGGTTCCTGACTCGTTGATTTATTTATAATTGCAAACACTATTGGAGTGCGAATGCTCCGTTAACTTTTGGGTATTTTTAACTTGGGGAAGCGCGCCCTCCGTTTATAGGTGTCGCCCGTGTAATGTCTTGACTTATTTTCCATTTACGCCGAGCTTATTTCTACTGTCTTGAATCATTTTAAATGAAGCAAATATAACCTCGCCTAACATAACACTTGCTGACCATCGGTAGAGACATAACAAACTAGGACTTGTATTGTAATCTCGCCTTCTTCAGGACTTACAGATTTTATGAGGAAAATCAATGACCTCGCCTCTATATATTGTAATCTCGCCTTCTTTAGGACTTACAGATTTTATGAGGAAAATCAATGACCTCGCCTTTGACGGAATAGAAAGCAGTTAATGAACATAAACCGACTTTGCCCACCTATTTATTCAATGCCTTGGCAGAATTTTAGGGGGGTGAAGGTAATCTCGCCCACCTATTTATTCAATGCCTTGGCAGAATTTTAGGGGGGTGAAGGTAATCTCGCCCACCTATTTATTCAATGCCTTGGCAGAATTTTAGGGGGGTGAAGGTAATCTCGCCCACCTATTTATTCAATGCCTTGGCAGAATTTTAGGGGGGTGAAGGTAATCTCGCCCACCTATTTATTCAATGCCTTGGCAGAATTTTAGGGGGGTGAAGGTAATCTCGCCCACCTATTTATTCAATGCCTTGGCAGAATTTTAGGGGGGTGAAGGTAATCTCCTTAGTGAGCTTTCCGGAAGTACGGATAAGCACCCCGGAAGTACGGGTTTACCAAGGTTTTTGTAAAGCATAACAGATAGGTTTCGTCAAAGATTATAGACCAAGAAAAGAATTCTGTGAAAGGATAAATGCATGTTTTATTCATAAATATAAAATAGATTCTGTCAAAGGAGTAGTACATGCACTACCCCCTAGACTTTATTGCCATTTTAATTAAGAAAAAGTCTACATGATATAGTTAGAATAGCGTACGCTACTGATAGTATTTCTTAAGGTGCTCCATATTCCAGGCACGAGGGATATCCTTTCCATTCAAATCGGCAAGATAGTAAGTTCCACTCCATAACACGGCTCGAACTCGGTAAGGTCCTTCCCAGTTTGCTCCAAAAACTCCATGATTGTGGACTTTGGTGTTAGGCATAACCCGTCGCAGGACATAATCACCGATCTTAAGAGGCCTTGCTTTTACTTTGGTATTGTAATGTCTAGCCACCCTTCGATGATAAGCTGCCAACCTAGTCTGAGAGGTAGTCCTGAGTTCTTCGACCATATCTAGATAGAGACGATGATTTACCTCATTAACTTCTGGCTGAAAATGTTCCCTTCTGAACGATCCTGCTCCAAGCTCGACTGGTACCATAGCTTCACACCCATAAGTCAAAACAAAAGGAGTTTCCCCTGTTGTTGTTCTGGGAGTGGTATTATAACTCCAAAGTACATTAGGTAATTCCTCAGGCCAACTACCCTTGCTATCCTCTAACTTTGCCTTCAGAGTATGCTTGATGATCTTATTAACCGCTTCTGTTTGACCATTAGTTTGAGGGTGACTGACAGCAGAAAAACTCTTTACAATGCCAAGGTTACCACATAGCTCCCGCATCTCTTTACTATCAAATTGTTTCCCATTGTCAGATATGAGCTTGTAAGGAATTCCAAATCGACAAACAATTGAACGATACACAAAATCTACCAACTTCTTGGCAGTAATTGTAGCCAAGGGCTCGGCCTCTGCCCACTTGGTAAAGTAATCCACAGCAACCACAGCATACTTAACACCTCCCTTCCCTTTAGGTAACTCCCCAATCAAATCGATTCCCCACATTGAGAAAGGCCAAGGACTAGTAATAGAAGTAAGTGGAGCAGCAGGGTTATGAATGTAATTAGCGTACCTTTGGCATTTGTCACAAGCTTGGACAAACTGAGACGCATCCTCCTTCAGAGTAGGCCAGAAATACCCTTGCCGTAGTATCTTCTGGGCTAAAGATCCACCCCCCGAGTGATTGCCACAAATGCCCTCATGAACCTCTCGGAGAACGTAGGTACATTCATCACCATCCAGACATTTGAGTAGGGGTTGATTGAAGCCTCGCCTATAAAGAACCCCTTCATAGTTGACATATCGGGCTACTTTCTAACGTAACCTTCGAGCCTCTCCCTTGTCTTCCGGAAGAGTTCCGTTCGTCAGATACTCCCAAATTGGTGTTTTCCAAGTGAGGGAGACAGGTTCCTCCACCTGCATCAAATCAGCTTCTGGCACACTAGGTTGTCTTCTTATTTCCAAAGGAATGACCCCCAAGAGCGCAGCACCCTTTTGAGAACCTAGCTTAGCCAAAGCGTCCGCCTCTGCATTAGCATCTCTAGGAAGCTGTTCCAACCTAGCCTCCTTAAACAAGTTCATCAACCGTTGAGTGCATCTCATATATAACTCTGTACGAGGTCCTCTTGCCTGGAACCCCCCGTTAACTTGGTGTACAACCAGCATAGAATCACTCCAGATATTTATATTCTCCACTTTCATCTCGAGTGCAAGTTTTAAGCCAGAAATTAAAGCTTCATACTCAGCATCATTATTTGTAGCATAGAACATGAAGTGGATGGCGCTTTGTAAGTGATGTCCCTCTGGACTGACCAAGACTATTCCTCCTCCAGCTCCTTCATTATTGACAGCCCCATCAACATACAAAGTCCACCATGGGGATGAGTTCTCATGCTCAACTTCAGCCTCAGGCGCAGGGATTGATACTACGGCGAGGTTGTCACCTTCTCTTTCCAGAGGGAATTCTAAAATGAAATCAGCCAAGGCTTGGCCCTTGATGGAATTCCGAGGTTTGTACTCTACATCAAACTGTCCTAACTCAATAGCCCACCGGAGCATACGTCCAGAAGTCTCTGGCTTATGCAGCACCTGCCTCAGAGGATACGCTGTTCGAACCTCTACCTTGTGTGCCTGGAAATAAGGCCTCAATTTTCTGGAAGCTAAGATTAAGGCATAAACTAGCTTCTCCATGTTGTTATATCTGGTTTCCGCATCCAGTAGTCTTTTACTCACATAGTAAACTGGGAATTGAACCTCGCCTTCTTCTCTAACCAGGACTCCGCTTACCGAATATTCTGAAACAGCCAGATACAAAATAAGGGTCTCACCTTCCAAAGGTTTTGATAAGAGAGGAGGAGACCCCATATGATCTTTCAGCTGTTGAAAAGCCTTCTCACATTCAACTGTCCATTCGAACCTCTTTCCTGCACCCTTGATAACCTTGAAAAATTCCCGGCACTTATCAGAAGATTTGGAAACAAAGCGATTCAAAGCTGCAACCCTGCCAGTTAAACTCTGAACTTCCTTCACTGTTCTGGGTGACCTCATATCAAGAAGAGCCTGTATCTTTGCTGGGTTTGCTTCTATTCCTCTATTATTCACCATGAATCCCAAAAATTTTCCGGATTCGACCCCAAACACGCATTTCTGGGGGTTGAGCTTCATTCTATACTTTCTTAATATCTGAAATGTTTCATCCAGGTGAATTATGTGATCCTCCGCCCGTTTAGATTTTACAAGCATATCGTCCACATAAACCTCCATTGTCTTGCCGATCTGCTCTTTGAACATCATGTTGACCAGCCTTTGGTATGTGGCTCCTGCGTTAATCAAACCAAAGGGCATTCCTATGTAACAGTACAATCCTCTATCTGTAATGAACGAGGTATCCTCTTGGTCAGGCTCATACATGAGAATCTGATTATACCCTGAATAAGCATCCATAAAACTGAGAAGAGCGTGCCCAGCGGTGGCATCTACCATTTGATCTATTCTGGGCAAAGGGAAGCTATCCTTTGGGCATGCTTTGTTTAAACCGGTGAAGTCTATGCAAACTCTTCACTTTCCATTAGGCTTCTTTACTAAAACAGGGTTCGCCAGCCAGTTAGGATAGAAAGACTCTCTAACCAGGCCGACTTGCATAAGTCGATCAACCTCTTCTTTTAAGGCTGTTGCTCTTTCTCCACTAATCGGGCGCCTCTTTTGCCTGAATCCTTTCTTCCGTAAGGGGTCAATGTTGAGATGATGACACATAACTTCTGGATCGATTCCTACCATATCAGCGTGACTCCAGGCGAAAACATCCAAATTTTTATTCAGGAATTCAATCAACCTCGCCCTCAGTCCTGGCTCAAGCCTAGCCCCTATCTGAAGCACCTTGGGGGAGGCCGTTTCCTCCATTAAAATTGAAAGGGTATCTTCTGCTGGTGCCAGCTTTTTGTCATTCTCAGGAAGACGATGATCTAGATCAACTTCGACATCTGTTGCGCCGCTTGATTTTCCTATTTCCTGGACGGACACTACCTTGCCCTTCCTATGTAGCTGAGAGGACAATGCTTCCGATAATTCTGCAGGGAATTCTATCAAAGGTTTCGAGCTATCTTCCATGATCATTTTACCTTTCTTTGCTCGTAGACTACGCTGATCTGCTTCATCATCACTGGCATCTTCAACAATTCCCTCATAGAAAGGGTTAGGTGGGGGGGCTTCGATCATTAGTACCCCATATTTCTGGTTCAGAGAAGCCTTGTCTCCTTGCAAAGCCTCTTTTGCCTCCATCATGTCAGCAGCTCTGCCCACAGGTGGTGGGGCTTCCAAAAAGAAAATTGGAATTCCATTTCTTGCGAGAGCCTCATAATTCTGAAGCCTTTCTTCTTCTGGGAACTCAATTGTATAGACCATATTAGTACTAGCATACGGGGGTTTGAAAGATACCTGAGCTTCCTGGGTACTTTCTTGATCAAAATTAAGCATATCGGAGTCCTCCCCTACGCTTTTACTTCCTTTGCGAGATGATTTGATCATTCTGCTGTAACAATCGCGAGAATCGTATTGACACCCTTTGATGCAACCTACGCCGTTTGGAGTTGGGAACTTCATGGACAGATGATAAATTGAGGTGACAATCCGCATTTCTTTTAGAACTGGTCGTCCTAATTTATAGTGCGTAGGTTGATCGATTACCAAAAAATCGAAGACTTGTGTGGCAGATAGAGAACCTTCCCCTAGAGTAAGAGGTAGCCTGATTGTTCCTTTCACTCGAACAGAGTCTCCCGTAAATCCATATATATGGGTTGTTCCTTGAGTCAGCTCCTTATCCATCAACCCCATCTTCTTAAATGTTCCATAGTTGAGGATATTCACTGAACTCCCTGTATCAACAAACACCCGGTGAACATTTCTAGACCCAATTCGGGCATTGACTACCAGAGCATCACTGTGAGGATGGTGTACCCATCTAGCATCTTCTTCGGAGAAAATTATCTGAATGTCTTCTCCCTTAAATAACTTAGGAGGTCTTTCCGATAGATGGTTGACATTGGTCAAAGGCGGATGCTGAGCCTCCCGAACGTATCTCTCCATTGCATTCCTCCCGTTTCCCCCGATGTGAGGTCCCCCAAAGATAGTGTGTATGCTTTCCTCTCTCACGAACACAGGCTTCTCAAGTTCTTTTCCTTCCGTAGACCCTTCAATAATCTCGGTTACTTTTACTGGAGCCTCTTCTTTGTATTTCCTTACTTCCTTCACTACCCAGTCAGTAAGCTTTCCTTCCTTTATCAACTTCTCGATTTCTTCTTTCAGTTGTCTGTAGGCATAGGTGTGGTGGCCATGAGACTCATGATATGCACAGTACCTGCCTTTATCTTTCGTAGCAGCTCTTGACAATGGTGCAGGCTTCTTGTATAAACCTTGACTCTTGGTAATTTCGTAGATATAATCAATAGATGCCGTGAGAGGAGTGTAATACTTGCGGGGGAAAGCCTGATTTTCTCGCCGATTCGGAGGCGGAGGAGGACAACTTGGGGGGCTTGGCGATCGAGATCTGATGAATCTATCTCTTCCTTTATTCCCCTTTGGACTAAGGGATTTTGAACGGGTTGGGTCGCCCTCCTCAACTAGATTCACATCTCCCCTACCGTTCTTTTTTCCTGTTTTGGGGCTAGGAGATCTTTCTTTTCGTTTATTCCGCCGTGATGCATCTCCATAGTCACTCCTCTTCAAAGCCTCTTCCTCTCTTTTAAAAGGTTCGGCCTGTAGGTACAAGGCAGCTAACGTTGACGGTTCCTCTCTTTGCAGATTTTTCCAAAAATCAGTTCCCACGCGAACCCCAGCAATCAAAAAGTTCTTAATGGTTTCCTCGGATGCCCCTCGAACAGTGGGAACTTCTGCATTGAAACGTTTGAAGTATTCTTGGAGGGTCTCTCCATCTCGTTGTTTGATGTTAGCCAAAGTTGTAACGGGTGGAGCATAATGAATTGAAGACTGAAACTGAATTAAAAACATCTTACGCATTTGTTCCCAGGATGTGATTGATGCAGGTCCTAGCTTTTGAAACCATTGGTGTGCATTTCCTCTCAGTGTTGAGGCAAGAAGTCTACACTTCGTTAGGTCCTCAACTTGATAGAGCTCCATCTCTGTATTAAACCTGCCTATATACTCTGCGGGGTCTGTGCTTCCATTGAAGCGAAGATCTCCTGTACCTCTGAATGCAAGTGGGAGAGGAGCCTCTCGTACAGCGGCAGAAAAGGGAGAAGGTGCTGCATCGGGTATCGCCCCTCCCTGACCTTCTGACTGAGCAATAAGCCTTCGTAGTGCATTCACATTGATACCTTCCAAGCCTGGGATTGTTTGAGTTCTACCTCCTAGTTCCGCACGAGGTGTAGATCTTTGAGGTGTAGGTTCCCTATGATGATAGGTTGGTTCTTGAGGCGTAGGTTCCCTCTGATGATAGGTTGGTTCTCGAGGCGTAGGTTCCCTCTGATGTCGCAGGTTACTACCATGATTAACCTGGCGTCCGCCTTGGTTGTGCTGAGAAAAAGTCATATCTCTGTCTCCCATTATTTCATCCATAGGAACGCGCTCACCTATTATTCTTTGATCATAAACTTGATCTTCCTGAGGGCGAGGTCGCCTGGAATCCTGGGTTCTCTGATATGCGCGTCCGTTTCTATAGATAGTTTGAATCGGATCTATTATCATAACATCGTCGTCAGATTGAGAATTCCTAGGACGATCCCTTATCTGGCTGGCTGTCCTCACCCTTGGTGGAGAGGGTCGCTCTCCTCCATATCTTCTCTGATAGATCTCGATCCTTCTGTGTAGGTTATCAGGTGAAACCGGTCTAGAACGCCTTCCATAAGGTTCGATCCTTAGTTCGCCCGGATTTTGACTTCTTGGGGTAGGAGGTCTTGAGAGGTTTCTGGGACGATCAGGGGGAAACTCCACGTATGGGATAAGATCGTCTTCATAGGTTAACTCTCTTGGGGTCACGGCTTGAAATCTTCGATTCTGACGGGTTTCCTCAACCGTGCGGATTTCTCTCTCGGGAGGGGTATCCTTCCTTGAAGGTCCTCTACGGTCGGTGGCAGGTTCTTTTCCGGGACGATGAGGTCTTTCGGTTGCATATTGATGTCGGTTGTTGGCACGTGAGGGACGCCTGTCCCTAATGGAGCTACGTCGCCTGTCAGGGCTTCGACGAGCCCGCTCCGGTAACCTCCTCTTTCTTTCAAGTGACTCCATACGTTCTGCCATTCTATTCACCGTGTTTCCCATGTGAGCGATTTGACTTAACAGCTCGGTATTGCTCATCAAGACGGGAGGATCTCCCCCAAGGCGAGGAGTTGGGTTTGTCTGATTTGGCGTGGTAGCATCTCTCAGATCTGATCGCCTGGGTGGTGGAGGAGGTAGATCCGTAGTATGGATCTCAACCTCCCTTGCGTCGTTACCTGCATTAACTGGTTCTTCGACGTGATGCGACATCCTTCCTCCAGAGATGTCAAGTCCCCCTCTTTCTAGCGCCAATTGTTAACGGAGGAATTTGGTGATAACAAATTCGGGGAGGGTTGCTGGAATTGTGGTAGAAACCGAGGATGATAAGTAGTGTAGGTTATAAGGATTAGGGTTTGTGATTTGGGGATGGCTGAGATTGTATGTGAGAATAGGTCGCAATTGAGATTGAATATTGAATTCTCTCTTGTTTGCAAGTTTGCATCGTACCATACAATGTGCCTACGTACCCTATTTATAGGGATCAAGCCAAACGTAGTTCTTGGGGAACAAGTAACCCATGGGCCAAGTTTCCTTCTTTAACAAAGGTTAGGATCACCACTTTTGATACGTCATTATGAGCTGTCGTGGTCTGGCCATTATCTCGGGATTGGATAAGATAATGTTTGACCACGAGATTATTGGGGTCAATACTTATCTAATCAGAGATAGCGAAAGACCAGCTCTATGCGTAATAAAAGCGGAAATATCTCAACTTTCCTTGTAAGATGAAGTACAAATAGGATTTAAATAATTTTATCTGCTCTAGACGAGTATTCTCATCTTTCCAGGCGAAGTTGTCTTCAAACCTTTTCAGGTGAAATTATCTTCGAACCTTCCTAGGCGAGATCCTCGAACACGGGCGAGATACCTAGATGGGAGAGATATCATAAAGGTGGCAATGTTTACCAAGCAAAACCATTTGGACTAGGCCCAAACCATACCTAGCCTACAAGGAGGGCGAGGCCCACAGATCAACAAACTAAGCCTACCAGAAATCTTGCACAATCACAAATACTACATTAAAGCAACCCATCTTCCTCTAAAGAAACAAAGGGCGACGCCACATATTAGGGCGAGATCTAGACATTCCGTTTTTGGTGATAACATATAATATGATAAATTATCGGAAGTAAAATAAGTTTTCAAATTTATGGGATAAAAGAGTTCGATTTTATAAAAAATATATATACCTAAATTTTTATTGAAAATAGAATAGACGTTTGTAAGATATAGTTAAAAATTCTATTAAAAGTAAAATATGAGTTTGAATTTATATTGATGTTTTTTCAACGAGAGAGCGACGCTCATTAGGAAAAAGTATGTTAACATGAAAATTAATATATAAGACAATTATTTAATATGTTAAACTTGAGATTTTGATCTTAAATAGAGAAACGTGTGATAAGTGCTACACTTGTTCTCCGACTCATTTTACTGTTCCGGTGGTGGTAATGACTTGTGTTGTCAGGCATCACAGAGTTCCGATGACGGTCGCAACCTATAGAAGGGAACCTGCAAAACAATGCTTGCTCGGGGGTGGTGGCCGTCAAACAACTCCGGCGTGATAATCAATGATTAGAGCATAGAAGAATGTAAATGCAGTAAATATCAGAGAAAGTGTTCATGTGTTGTGTTTTGTGAGAGAGAGTAAGTGTGTGTGTATGGGAGTGAGTATGAATGTTATTGTGAGAGTTCCGTCCCTTGTTTGTGTGTAGAAGTGTTGTATTTATAGTGTGACCATCATTACACTGTATCCTAGGTGGCGCACACTGTAGCCACAGTATAAGGTATGGCTTTACCTTGTGCAGTGATAGTATGTCCATACTTTATGTCATGCTACAGTTGAGTGGTTGTACTTATTTTTTACAAGTGTCGTCCTTTCGGTATGGTGTGATGCCGACGGCCTTTGCTTTATTGAGAATTATGTTTTGTTTGTAATATGCTTTCCTGAAATATGTATTTTGCCAAGTGTGTATGTATGCATTTGTGTAACTTTCAAAGAGTTTGTTAGAATTACAGGTAGCGACACCTTGCAAGGATAGCGGTGCCTCAACGAGATAGCGGTACCTCATAGAGATAACACACACCTGGTTAACGCACACCTAGTTAAGATTGTGACGCGGAGTAGTATTTTCTGGAGATGGTGAAATCTTTGTGGCTGAAAAGGTGGGTATATATCATTGCCCCCACTCTTTCTAGCCGCTTTAGCGGGTAGGGGGAGTAGAGAAAAAGAAAATGATTGCTGGAAATTAGTTGAAAAATTTTGTGAAAATTTTTCTTGGTTGGCCCCCAAGCGTGGTGAGTGACCCACACTTGAAGATATAATTTTTTTGTGAAAATTTACTTGAGAGAGAAATTTGTGAAAATTTTGCTTGGTTGCCCCCCAAGTGTAGTGAGCAACCATACTTGGAGATAGAAATTTTTTGAGAAAGATTGCTTCTAAGAGAAAATTTTAATGTTGGTTGATGTCCAAGTGTAGGGAGCATCCACACTTGAAGATAGAAAGTTTTATGAAAATTTTGTGATTGCCCCTCAAGTGAGGTGAGCGACCACACTTGGGGATATAATTTAAATTTTTTTTGAGAAAATTTGCTTTTGAGAGAAAAAATTATGTTAGTTTCCCCCTAAGTGTAGTGAGCGATCACACAAGGAGATATAATTTTTTTTTGAGAAAGTATGTTTTTGAGAGAAAAATTTGATGTTGGTTGCCCCCTAAGTGAGGTGAGCGACCACACTAGGGTCTTGGGGATAAATTTTTTTTAAGAAAATTTGCTTTTGAGAGAAAGTTTTGATGTTGTTTGCCCCCAAGTGAAGTGAGGGACCACACTTGGGTATAGATTTTTATTTTGAGAAAGTCTGATTTTGAGAGAAAATTTAGATGTTGGTTGCCCCCAAGTGTGGTGAGCGACCACACTTGGGGATATGATTTTTTTTTTTTTGAAAAAATTTGCTTTTGAGAGAAAAATTAGATGTTGGTTGCCCCCTAAGTGAGGTGAGCGACCACACTTGGGGATATAATTTTTTTTGTTGAGAAAGTTTGATTTTGAGAGAAAAATTAGATGTTGGTTGCCCCAAGTGAGGTGAGTGACCCACACTTGAAGATAGAATTGTTTTGTGAAAATTTGTTTAATGAGAGAAATTTGGGAAAATTTTGCTTTTTGTTGTTAATCGTTGATAGAAGACATATGAGAAATGTTGGTATTTGATGTTAACATGAGAAAGAGATGACATGTGCTTTGTTGCTTTTTTGACTTTGAGCATTTTACCTTTGTGAATTGTAGCTTTTATGACTTGTTGCTTGTAGTTTTCAAAAATTGTCGGTTTGAAAGTTGGCTATGTACAAGACTGTTTCCTTCGATGAGTGTGCACCCTTTGGTAAGTTGAACGTTGTATGTTTGATGCTTTTGAGATAGCAAAATTGGATTGATGTACGCTAACATCATGGATGTAGTCTTTGGCGTGTTGGAAATTATGTTGAATTATGAACCACTATCTTGCCTTGTGGTTCACTATGTGGCTATACGCTCTGCCTTTTTGAGATATACTTTGTTATATGTTGTTGCGCAATTTGATATATTGAGATGTGTGTCGCCATATTGATATGTAATTTGATAGATTGAGATGTATGCCTCTTCGTCGATATGTGATGTAATAAGTTGGGTTGTGCGATACTATGTCCATTGTGCTATGATAGGTTGAGATGTTTGCTGCTATGTTGATGTTTGCTTTACTGATGTGTGGTTATTTGTTTTGCTGCTTTGAGATCCTTTTTCGCTATGTTGATATTTGCTTTGTTGGTCTAAATGTTTGTCTCTATGTTGACATTAGCTTTGCTCGCTTGAGATGTTTGCCGCTAAGTTGATACACTTTGCCACTTTGATATGTTTGTCGTCATGTTGATATTCACTTTGACGAGTTGAGCTGTTCGCTTATATGTTGACATGTTCTTTGACATGCTGAGATGTTGATATGTGCTTTTAATATGTTCAGCTTTACGTAACCATATTGATGTGCACTTTTGAGATGTTGAGCTTTGCTTTGCTGTATTGATATGTTCTTTGATATGTTGAAGCGTTGACTTGATGCACTATATCATATTTTGAGATGTGAGCCACCATGTTGATATGTTGATGTAAGCGCTACTGTGTTGGGATGTCCTTTAATAAGTTGAGTTGTGTGTCGCTAGCTATGTTGATGTCTTATTTGATTTTTGAGTTGGGTGCCGCTATGTTGATATGTGTTTTGATTTGATATGTTGAGATATTTGTCGCTATGTTGACATTGGCTTTGTTGCTTTAAGATGTTTGTTGATATTTGCTTTGTTGCTTTAAAATGTCGCTCGCTTTGTTGCTTTAAGATGTCACTCGTTTTGTTGCTTTAAGATGTCACCCTGTTGATATTTGCTTTGTTGCTTCAAGATGTCGCTCTGTTGATATTTGTTTTGTTGTTTCAAGTTTTTTGTCGCTATGTAGATATTTCATTTGCTTCTTTGAGATGTTTGCCACTATGTTGATATGTTGGGATTTATGGGTGATAGCATAGAAACAACTTAACTTTGAATGTACTTAATTTTTTAATTAAGTAGAACATACTGTCACAGCCAAAGTATGTTCTTGTAATCAGTATGTAATGTTATTCTAGTTGTGTAATTTGAAATAAGTTCACTTGTTGTGTTCAAGCCTCAAAGAATGCATAATTAGATGACAGCATGAATAAAGGTTACTGTCCTAAGCATTGACAGTAAGATTACAAAAAGACAGAATGTTGCAAGTCACGACAGCATATTCACTCTGACAGCAACATTGGTGGAAGACTACGCGACATCAACTTTAGCCTTCGACAGCAAGTTTGGGAACCTCGACAGCACTTTATGCGGGGAACTCATACTGTCACCAAAAGAACATTCCTGTGACAGCAAGCTTTGCGGCAAAAGTAACTGTCTCGAGAAAGATCCTTGTTCTAGGTATCTTTCTCAGTCAAATCCCGTGACAGTCTCATTGTTCAAGAAACAAGCGTGTTACAGTATCCCTAAGCTGCACCAGGTCTGCAAGACTACGACAGAAGCTTCAAACACTGCAAAACAAAAGCGAATCAATTCAAGAGCAAGGTCAAGTCTCTATTTGCTGAATTGATTTAGCTGGAAATAGAATGAATCTAGGTTGCTTTCTTTGTAATGTATATCTGACATGTTAGCAATTTAGGAAAGTCACATGGGTAGACAATCTGTAAGAAGCTGCCACTTGATAATGACAGCAGCTTCACAAACCCGTGATTGACAGTGATAAGATTAGTTTTATACTTAGACTATCAATTCATTCTAGAAATGTATCGAAGACAAGCAAGTGTCTTGGAGAAAACAGAAGCTCAAGAATTCTCTCTTGAGGTTGTAGCAACACTTTGAAAAATAAATATAACATTTATTTTGTGAATCTTGTTTTTAGTACATACTGTTTGTGATTGCATATACATTGCTGATAACATTTAATCTTAGTTTTAGTTGTTGAAATTGAGATTGAATTTTATCAGTATTGCATTCATCCCCCCCCCCCCTTCTGCAATACACGAGGACCAACAACTGGTATTAGAGCTATCAGATTAACATACATATCTGAGATCACGAACACAATGCAGAAATCAAACAGTATCAAGATCCCAGCTTTTGATAAAGAGAACTACATCATTTGGAAAAGAAAGATCTTGTTGTTTATCAAAGCTGCGAATCCACTATACCCAGGTATACTCGAGAATGGTCCTTTCATACCAAGGAAGGAAATTGAAGCCACAACTGTAAATGGTGAAATCATTCCTGCACATTGGGTTCCCAAAGACCCCTCAGAATTTTTGGAACCTGAGAAGGAGAAAATGGTGCTAGATGATCACTTGCAACTCATCTTGCTCGATTCTCTCACGTTGGATAAAGCCATGTGTGAAAGTGTGATAAGCTGCACATCAGCCAAGGAGATGTGGATCAGGTTAGCCTTACTATGTGAAGGAAGTGAAGAAGTTAAGGGCAACCAAAGGCAAATACTGATATCTCAATATGAGGCATTCATGGCCAAGCCTGGTGAAGACTTAACTTCCATGTTTGAAAGGTTCAGTAAGCTCTTAACTGAACTACATATACATGGCAAGTACTATGACAGAAAAGAATTGAATGTCAAGTTCCTGCTTACATTGCCTGATCACCTTGAACACAAGACAACAGCCATACGAGAAGGAAGAGATCTCAACAATATAACCTTTGAGACACTTTATGGTATTCTGAAATCCTATGAACTTGAACTCTTTCAAAAGAGAGCCATACAAAGTGGAACAAGGAACAAGATGGCTAATATGTCAAGTGCCCTAGTAGCACATGTGCCAAGGATCACACAGCCAAGTGAAGTACTACAAATCACACAACCAACCCCTGCATAAACTTTGAAGATAGAAGAGGTGGTTGAAGATGATGAGAAAGTGGTACTACAGCTCAAAGATGTGGAAGATGAAGACTTCTACACAATAGAGGAACTGGAAAGCATGGACAATCCTACTATGGCTTACATGGCCAAAAAGTTCAAGAACTTTAGGTTCAAGAAGGATAGGTCATACAAGCCCCAAGGCCAAGCATCCAAGTTCAACAACGGAAGTTCATCAAAGGCTGCTGTGGGAAGTTCAACCAAAGGAGGATACAAGACTGGATTTGTGGATAGATCAAAATTCAAGTGTTAAAACTGTGGTGAACCTGGTCATTTTGCTACTGAATGCAAAAGACCCAAACATGTTCAAAGATATGAGAAAGGAACTGGTGGATACTCTAAGAAGAATCAAGGTAGAGCCTATGTGGCTGAAGGAAAGTGTTGGGATGATTCTGATGATGAAGAAGAAGAAGAATATGTCAACCTAGCTCTCATGGCTAGCACTGATGAAGTAGCATCAACATCTTCAAGTCAGGTACCTTCACTTGTCTTACTTGATATGTCCATTGATGAGTATAAGAAAACCATTAAAGACTTAAGTGCTGAAATGTTCAATGTCTATACTAGCTTATCTGCTGCTAATGAGGAAATCACTAGGCTAGGTAAGCTAAATGAAACACTACAGTCTGAAAATGATTCTCTAGTTCTCAAAACCAGTTCACTAGGCTCTTTAGCTCAAGAGAATGCTAGACTTAAAAATGAATTAAAATGTGCTAAAGAGGTTGAGGAATTCCTGAGGAATGAGATTGCTGAAAATGAATTCAAGATTAAGGCTTATAAAAACTCATCAAAGATAGTTCAGGATTACAATGATAAGCATACAGAAAATCAGTCAGTTGGTATAGGTTTTTCATATGATAGAAGACCTGGAAAGGAAAATGTGATTCAAGATTGTCCTGGAAATGCTGCTGTCAAACCCACCATTCTCAAGAAGGTTAAAACTCCTATTTTCAAAGCTGCTGAAATTGAGTTTGATGAAGAAGCCATGCTCATCAAACAAGAAATTATTGATGAGGATGAAGGTGTTGACAGCACATTCAAGGATGGAAAGGATACTGTCACAATCCCCAAGACAGTAAACTTACCAAGCAATCAGACAGTAAGTTCAAAAGATGCTGTCACAATTGGCAAGACAGAATCTTTCAAAGATACTGTCAAGAATGGTTCCAAGACAGTAACTTTCAAACCTTCTGTCAAGACAGTAGGAATAAAAGATACTGTCAAGGAAAGTTCGACAGCAACTTCTGAACATACTGTCAATCCAGTAACTCCCAAGTCTAAGAATAGGAATGGTAAGGTAGGTGTCAATAAAGGAAATGGACATACTAGTGTTGGAGGTGCTTCCAGAAAACTATGCAATAACTGTGGATCTACACATCATTTAACACATGTTTGTAAGAAACCAATTGAGGATAAGATCAATGCTACTGAACTCAATGATAACTTACACAGAACCCCCCTTATGCATAGAACTATGAGTGTCTGTAATAACACTGAATGTATGCCATGCAAAATCACTGCCATGAGTACATGCTTTAACTTACCTATTCTCACTACTGAAAAATGTTCATACATAAACACTGTTGAGATTTCTGAGCCTGCTGGCAACAGCAAAAAGGTTTCATCCACTAAGAAAAGGACCAAGTCCAATTCTAAACCTTAGTGGGTGAAAAGAGAAGTCAAACAGGAGGTTGTTGATGATGCTTATGATTTTATGACTGGAAGAAACTCAGGAGACACTGAAACTGCAGGACCCAAAAAGGATTGGGTACCATATGCAACTTAGAAACATTCTGTTTTGCAGGGCAAGAAGAAAAATCAAGTCATGTGGATCATGGACAGTGGTTGCTCAAGACACATGACAGGTGATAAAGCCCTGCTATCACATTATGTAGAGAAAGCTGGCCCAATCATAACCTTTGGAGACAACAACAAGGGTTACATAGTGGGATATGGCTGTCTGGAAATTGGAAATGTTGTCATTGAAGACATTGCTCTTGTGGATGGATTGAAGCACAATCTACTCAGTGTCAGCCAATTCAGTGACATAGGATTCAAGGTTGATTTTGATATGATGATGTGCAACATCTATCACAAGAAGGATGGAAGCCTCTCTTTAAAAGGGGTCAGAAAAGGAAGCTTGTTTGTTGCTGACTTAAACTCAACAAAGAAGGATAAAGTTTACTGTTTTTACAGTAAAGCTACTGTTGGTGACAGTATGCTTTGGCACAGGAAGCTCTCACACCTCAACTTCAAGACAATGAATATTTTGATGAAGAAGGAGTTGGTGAGAGGTTTGCCCCAACAGGAATTCTGTCAAGAAGGACTGTGTGAAGATTGTCAAATGGGCAAACTAAGGAGAGCTGTGCACAAGTCCAAGCAATTGAACACCAACATAGAAGCACTCAAGTTGATTCACATGGATCTTTTTGGACCAGTCAATATACCATCTATGGCCAGAAAACGATATGCCTTAGTAATGATGGATGATTACTCAAGGTACACTTGGGTGAAATTTCTTGAATCCAAAGATGAAGCTGCTCAAGTGATTATTGATCAAATCAGAGTTCTTGATAGAACTCCAAACTCAAAAGTCCAAATCTTGAGGGGTGATAATGGTACAGAATTCAGAAATGCCACACTTGGAAATTTCTGTAAAGATGAAGGAATTGTACAACAATTCTCTGCTGCAAGGACTCCACAGCAGAATAGAGTTTTAGAAAGAAAGAACAGGACTCTTATTGAAGCAGCTAGAACTATGTTGCATGATGCCAAACTGCCAACATATTTCTGGGCTGAAGCTATCAAGACAGCTTGTTATACTCAAAACAGAACCATGATTAACAAAACTCATGCAAACACACCTTAATGTCTGCTAACTGGAAAGAAACCTACTGTCAAATACTTTCATGTGTTTGGAAGCAAATGCTTTATGATGAAGGATAACCATGAGACAGTATTGAGGCATTCTGGCAAACTGCTGTTGCTTAAACAGAGGGTGAAAACCCAGCTATTCAATTCAAAATTAATGGGCAACAATACATTCTCACAGCTGAGGTCATCAACACTGCTCTTGGAATTACACTTCAAGCAGACCATAACTTTGCTCAACTTGCTACTGATGACACTCTCAAGAAGCTCTTCTTGAAGATTGGGTATGCAGGCCCTATTCTCGAAGAGGGAACAACCAAATGGTACCCGTATGGTGAAATGGATAGGAAATATCTGAGAAAGGAGTGGAGTATTATATTTGATGTCATGGTCAAGGTGTTCTCTACCAAGTCCACTGGCCGGAATGGAATACCCTCCTACATCAAGAAACTGACACATTCTCTTGTCTATGGATACAAAGTGAATGTTGGAGCTCTTCTCATGGCACACCTCAGGGCTGCCATAGGTAAGAAGGTATCAATCTACCATCGCTTTCTTATGATGTGTATCAACTCATTTTGTGATTTTAATGATGATGCCCCTCGATTAGAGGCTTGATCTGTCTTGAAAAAGAACACACACACACACACACACACACTATTATCATCACAAAATCTCAATGCACATATTCCACTTTGTTTCACTCAGCACATGGTTGATCAAGTGTCCAACCTTGATTTTCCATTACCTTCTGGTTATGAATCTTTCACTCTTGTGAATGAAACTGAATTAAAACCAAATTCAGTTAACCCACATTCAACACCATACACTCAGCCTAGGCCCTCTAGACTTCCCAAAGCCCAAAGAGAAGCCTTGCAAGAATCTAGAAAAAGACCCTTAGAAGCTGGTGTTGGTGGTAGCTCTGTCAGTCAAGAGGGAGACACTACACCTAGTGCAGCAAATAAGGAAGGTAGTCAAACAGGACCCCCAGTGGTTTCCCCTGAGCCTAAGAAGAAGAGAGCTAGGAGAACCAAAACCACTGTTAGCCAAGCTGCAGTTTCTCAACAAACTGTGGTTACTGAAAGGGATTCAAACACCTCCCTAGACGTGCCTTCTCAACAAGGTGCATCTATTGAAATTGGCATGTCTCCCAAGGCACCCTGTACAGAGTCTGCACAAACTCATGGTTCACAACCTGAGATACCCCCACTTGAAGAAACACACAGTGAGTTAGGGCACAAAGAGGATTTCTCTACTCCTATTGATGGTTCACATGTTTCACCTGTGAATCAGCCCCCAATCTCTGCTACACTTTCACCTTCTTCCTTCCCTATATATTCTTTTGTTTCTTCTCCACAACCTAGAGAAGGGACAGTCCCAACCCTTCAGGTTTTGATCATCCATCTCCAATCATGGATGAGCCCCCATCTAGTGGTCCATAAGAACCCATTTCTCAAAGTGAAGTGAATACCACTTCTCCAAACACTGAGCAAGGGAAAAGTGGTATTTTGTCATAAAATGAAACATCCAACACTTTGTCTGAACTCCAAGGAGCATCTTACCTTCAGGAAGATGCTGTCACAGCCTCTGTTGCTGTCAAAGACACTGGAAATGTTGCTGTCTTGGACACAACTGCTGTCATGAGTGGAGAGAAAGCTACTGTCAACACAGAACCTACTGTCACTCCACTTCCCAAAGATGCTGTCATGACAGAACCTGCTATCCACGCCCCAGCTGACAGTAACATTCCTGAAAAAGATGTTGTCCAGTCCTCTAAGCCAGATTTTGATGCTGTAATTCTTGAGGATGCCTCTGATGATGACCTACCTCTTGCCAAACTCTTGAAGGTACATTCTAAATCTTCTACTTCCATGCATGATAGTACTGCTCATACCCATGCATCTAGGTTGAGTGAGGGTGTGCAAAAGAAAAGAGAGATAAAAGAAAAGAGAGGTGAACATAAACATGAGAGGCAACCAAATGAGCTGGCAAAAGGAGAGGGACTTGAGCATGTCCAGGGAGATCTTGAGGGAGCCCACACTATTCAGGCATTAGGCCTTGAGAGTCAAACAGTGAGGAGTGATGAGATCACTCAAAAACACCCTGAGAGTGTGAGAACCCCCATATCCTCCAAGCCCCTTTCTTTTCCTTCCCCTCCTAGAAGGTTAAGGATTGGTGGCCCCTCTGCAAATTTTGGTAACAGGATTGAAGCTCTGGAAGGACAGTGTGCTACTTTGAACTCCAAACTGGACTCTCTCTCTCAACTGGTGGTTGATGGTTTTGCTGCTACTCAAATCTCTATCCAGTTCCTTACTGACCTAGTAGCTGCCAACTCAACTAAGGAGGAGAAGGTAGTAAGATCAGAATCTACAGCTATTCAGGAATCAGGTGGAACTCAGGGGGAGCCAGTAATTGTGAAGACCAAAGGGGGAGCAAAACAAGTTTTTGGAGTTAAGAGGAAAGCAATGACAAAGGGGGAGAAAGTCAAACCAAGCAGTGAACAACCAAAAGATAAAGCTGAAGATATTGTTGAAGTTGAATTGGATGGTGAACAGGTGTTAATGTCTAAGGCAACTCAAGATGCAATGCAAAGAAGACCTGCATCTAGACACCCAATTCTACCTCGTGTGACAATTAGATAACCAACTTCAGCAACTCAATAAACTGCTCTACAGAAGAAATGGAGAGAAATGGAGGAACAAAACAAACTTGGGAAAGGTAAATGGAAACTGCCTGAATCCATCCAGAAGGGAAACATTTGGTCAAATGGTACTGAGTTTGATCAAGAAGAAGCCAATATTATGATGGTGGATTACAGGGAGAGCACATTGCACAATCATGACACTGAATTTAGCAGTCTGGTGGAAGAAGCATTGAATGCACCAAGCAACAGTCCAACCAACACCTCAAAACTGTTAAAGGATCAAATCATAAGTGTCAGTGTAATGGTGAATGATGAGAAAAGATGGGCTGTAAGTATTTATCTCACTTCTGGCATATCTTATTTCATCACAATGAAGCTATTGCAGAGTCTGCCAGCAAAGGTGTTGTGTGCTATGAAAGGAAAGATCAAGGAAACTCAAACACCATTCAATGAAACATTGAATATGCAAATCCAGAACATGATCACACAGAAGCTACCTGAAGTCTACACAAATCCACCAAGTGTTTTCTACAGATCTACTACAAAGGATGGCACAAGAAGGAACAACTTCATGAATTTGATCAGTCCATCCAGGATGCAAACTGAGTCGATTCTGAAAGTGTTAAATGGAATACTCAGCTCAAATGCCAATCCAGGAAGAGTCTATGCTGTTCAAGAGATCTACAAAATGCTGGTGTTGAGAGACAGGGCACTGGGAGCTAGAGTGAAGGAACTAATCACTAGAGCCAATGCCAAAAGAGCTGATCAAGGTGGAAGCTGCCTCTATGATATTCCTGCTCATGATGATGATGATGATGATGATGAGATTGGAGGTGGTGAAGCTTCTGGAAATGCAGGTAATGCTGGTGGAGGTAATTCTGGGGATACTGGTATTCAATCTCAGAATGAAGGCAATGAAGAAACTCCTAGTCAAGAAAATAAAGATGCTGGTGCAACAGATGAAGAGGAGTCAAGAATACTGGAAGCTTTGGAGGCAAGCATTCTTAGATGTGCTATTGATTGCATAAATGCAGAAAAAGATGCTGTCCCCAAAGGTACTGTCGACGAGGAAACTGTCAAAGAAGATGCTGTCATGGAAGATACTGTCGACAAAGGTACTGTCAAGGAAGGTTCTGTCAAGGATGAAGCCAAAGCTACTGTCAAGCCCAAAAGACTGAAAGCTAAAGCAAAAGCATGGTTTTCTAGACAGAAACCTGCAGGAAAGCACAAGTACTCAGGAAAGGAAAAGGCCACTGGATTTGGGAGAAATCTTAAGATGCCAATTCAATCAATACCTCCTAACAGTCTTAAGGTTCAACATATGCAATCTAGAGAAATCAAGAGTGTTGAGGTTAAGATGGATGCAAATCAAGAGGTCACTGAGTACATTCTGTGGTGGGAAGAATCAAGATCTACCAAGGTTGATAAGGACTTCTATCTAGTATCCACATCAACCAGTGGTAGGACATCAACCATAGATAGGAGAAGAATTGACTTCTTGTACCTGGAAAGAATGGTAGAGTTGCTGGAGGGCTATGACAATGTTCCAGAGCCTGTCATGGAACATATTCTGAAATATCAGGCAGATAGGGATGCTGAATTCTATCAGAAATTTGGCTACAATTTTGCAGATTTTGATGATGCTGATATTCTAACTGATCTCCCAGCTTCTCCTATACCATATCACTGGTACTATGAGTTTGATGATTTACCCACAGAAGAAGGGCAAACCCAACCAACTCAGGAAGGGCAACCCAAGCCAAGCAAAAGATCTGAACCTTCTCAATATTCTCAATATCAGTCAGAACTTGATAAGAAGGAAGCTGAACTCCTGGAAAAATGCAAGACTGTCAACAAGGCAGAAAGTGAAGCTCCAAATTATCAAACATGTATGCTGGAAAATACCTTAAGAATGAGGTACCTAAGAGAAGAAATCTATGTTTGCAGCTTGCACAAGCTAAAGACAACTATTCTGAAGGATTTACAATACATGGTAGCTGGATCAATTCATCCCTTGGAGCAGATTTGTTCTGATGAGATAGAGAAATTGTTGGAAAGGAGAAAAGGAGAAGATTCAAATCTGGACAAGCAAAGGAGGATGTCACTCAATGCTCATCCTAGAAGTAGATTCAAGCTCATTCATGAAGAACTTCACTTCAGAAGCTATCCATATGATATAGAGCAATGGTTGAATCTCAGGGATGCTAGTTCTCTTCTCTCTCCCACTATCAAGAAGATCATTGAAGAAATAGAAGATGCTGCAGTTACTGCTGCTGAAATCTCTCTTGTAGAAGGTCTAAGAGGCTGCTTGGTAGAAGCTCTCAAAAGAGAGGATGTAGCAAGACAGAAGAGGAAATCTCAAGCTAAGTAAAAATTCTTAATCCATTCTGATCTTGTTAGTTAAGTTGTCAGCACATATTGTAAATTTGTTGTTATTTTCCATAAAAACAAATTGGGGGAGATTGTTGGGATTTATGGGTGATAGCATAGAAACAACTTAACTTTGAATGTACTTAATTTTTTAATTAAGTATAACATACTGTCACAGCCAAAGTATGTTCTTGTAATCAGTATGTAATGTTATTCTAGTTGTGTAATTTGAAATAAGTTCACTTGTTGTGTTCAAGCCTCAAAGAATGCATAATTAGATGACAGCATGAATAAAGGTTACTGTCCTAAGCATTGACAGTAAGATTACAATAAGACATAATGTTGCAAGTCACGACAGCATATTCACTCTGACAGCAACATTGGCGGAAGACTACGCGACATCAACTTTAGCCTTCGACAGCAAGTTTGGGAACCTCGACAGCACTTTATGCGGGGAACTCATACTGTCACCAAAAGAACATTCCTGTGACAGCAAGCTTTGCGGCAAAAGTAACTGTCTCGAGAAAGATCCTTGTTCTGGTATCTTTCTCAGTCAAATCCCGTGACAGTCTCATTGTTCAATAAACAGGCGTGTTGCAGTATCCCTAAGCTGCACCAGGTCTGCAAGACTATGACAGAATCTTCAAGCACTGCAAAACAAAAGCGAATCAATTCAAGAGCAAGGTCAAGTCTCTATTTTCTGAATTGATTTAGCTGGAAATAGAATGAATCTAGGTTGCTTTCTTTGTAATGTATATCTGACATGTTAGCAATTTAGGAAAGTCACATGGGTAGACAATCTGTAAGAAGCTGCCACTTGATAATGACAACAGCTTCACAAACCCGTGATTGACAGTGATAGGATTAATTTTATACTTAGACTATCAATTCATTCTAGAAATGTATCGAAGACAAGCAAGTGTCTTGGAGAAAACAGAAGCTCAAGAATTTTCTCTTGAGGTTGTAGCAACACTTTGCAAAATAAATAAAACATTTATTTTGTGAATCTTGTTTTTAGTACATACTGTTTGTGATTGCATATACATTGCTGATAACATTTAATCTTAGTTTTAGTTGTTGAAATTGAGATTGAATTTTATCAGTATTGCATTCATACCCCCCCTTTCTACAATACACGAGGACCAACATGATATCTACTTTTTTGCTTTGAGATGTTTGCTGCTATGTTGATATTTGCTTTGTTTCTTTGAGATTCTCATCGCTATATTGATATTTGCTTTGCCGCTTTGATATTTTTGTCGCTATGTTGATTTTTGTTTTGTTGTTTTGCCGCATCGAGATGTTTCTCGCTATGTTGATATGTGTTTTGTTGTTTTAAGATGTACATCGCTATATTGATATTTGCTTTGCCTTTTGATATTTTTGCCGCTATGTTAATATTTGCTTTGTTGTTTTGCCGCATCGAGATGTTTTTCGCTATGTTAATATGTGTTTTGTTGCTTTAGAATGGTTGCTGGTAGTTGATGTATGATTTGAGATTTTGTGTGCGTTCGCTCTCTATGTTGATGTCTGATTTGATTTGTTGAGTTGGGTGTCTCTATGTTGATATGTGCTTACTAGAAAAACTAGATTAAACATCACACATTAGACATCGGCCAGAAAAGCCACTTATGTTAAAAGTGTCTCTACATCGAAAATTCTAAAACTGATGTCTAATAGTAAACTACACATCGCTTACATGAATAAATGATGTCTAAACCTCATTTAAAAAAAAATAAACCCGCGCCTTCCCTGTTTTTCTTTTCCCCCTTGGCAAAATTCCCCCCGATCCCGCTTCCCTCTTTACCCCTTAAACTAAAAACATAAAAATTAAAAAACATATACTACCCACAACCCACCCCCCTCCCTCCAAAAAACATAAAAATCAAAACCCCCCATCTTTTTTCTTCAAGAACCCTAACCGGCTCTTTTCAACAAACCCCTAATTAGCCTATGTAATTCTTCGATTCCTTTCAATATTAGTTATGTCAAACCCCTTTTAATATTAGTTCAATTTTATAACACTCTTCAATATTAGTTCGATTTATAAACCCCCTTTCAATATTGGTTCGATTTTATAAACCCCCTTTCGATTTTGATTAACCTAATTGTTCGATTTGTTCAATTTTTAGATTTGGAGCTTGGAAGATACCCCTCACTATTGCAGTTTACCATTTCATTGTAATTAGCTCGATTTGGTACCCTTTTGCTTTTCTTTTTGATTTAATTTCCTTTTTTGATTGTATTTGCTCAACTGCATGTATGTCCTCTTGGAGTACTCGTTCATAAGTTTATATATAGCATGTGTTTGTATATTTACAAATTTTTCTGATGTGTTTGTGTTTGTGTATAACAAGTGTTTGTGTATTTCAATTTGGTAGCATGTGTTTGTGTATAATTCATTTTGCTGGCCTCAAAGCTGTTGGTGAGAGTGTTGAGCATCCATTTCGGTATTTTGATAATAATTTGATCAGATCAATTACTTTGTATTAAACAATGGCCAAGTATAACTGTAAAAAGGTTTGTTATTTCTCCACTTGAATATTGTACATAGGTGTTATGTTTATTGTTGTATATATTTTATTTTCGTTGGTGTCTTAGGATAACCTGGCTGACATTTACAATTTTTCAGTTTGTTGAAAGCTATGAATCCATATGGGCACACTAAGGTATATATGTACAACATATGCCATCATAAATACCAAATAAATTATACTTTATCTTTCATTGTTAGGTTGAATCAGTTGTAGCTTATCCTCAATAACTTGTCATTTTGTGTTTTTTTTTGCTAAGTGTCATTTTGTGTTCTGTTAGCTCTTTCTGGAAGAAATTGCATGAGATATTCACAAGGCAGATTCAGATTGGAAAATCATTTTGCTAAGATATTTCAATCCTATTGGGGCTCATGAGAGTGGTAAACTTGGTGAAGATCCCAAGGGCATTCTCAACAATCTTTTGCCATATATACAACAAGTTCTTGTTGGAAGATTAGACGAGTTAAATGTATATAGTCATGATTATCCAACACCAGATGGTACTGCGGTACATGTGATGTATTCATCTCGATGTAGTATGTTAATTCTTTAAGGTCATTATAATGCTCTGTTTCAATTTAGGTTTTTCTACCTAGTATATTCTGTATTACTCAACTTTTCAGATCTTGATGAGTATATGATTTTACAGATCCGTGACTATATACATGTTATGGGCCTGGCAGATGGTCATGTTGCTGCACTCAGAAAGCTTTTCGCTGCAGATAATATAGGTGATTACATAATTTTACTCTTACACTGGTGGTTTCTAAGTAAGACCGGTCTTCTTTAGCTTGCAACAAATCCGAGGTTCTCAATGTTTCTGGACATGTGGCACCATGTAAAGTGAGTGTTTATGTACATGTTTCAGTAATTCAGTTCCATTCAAGTGCTTTTTAAAATAAATACACCACATTTAAATGCAAGAAAATTCACTAAATTATGTGAGTTTAGTAAATTTAAACGATGGAAATAGACATACTTTCTATTATGCACTAAATTATGTGAGTTTAGTAAATTATGTAAATTATGTGAGTCAGCATTTGAATTCTGTTATGCAGGTTCCTATTATGAACACTGAGCATGAGGAAAGAGTTCAATTGCCAACTTTTAGTGAAGACATTAAGCTGGTTTGTGTTCCTTCAGTATGGATTTGTTTGCATATCATCTCTTCCAATTATTTATATATACATATCAAAATGACGACAATAGTATTCCATGACAATACAACATTCTGTTATAACATAATAGTAATTCATTTTAGGCACTTTCTGCTAGTTTTTACTCTGGAATAATATATTTAGCACAATTTTTAGAAAAAAAAGCTCTTCTCTTATTTTGGGGAAGAAATGAATGCCTTATTGTTAGATATGTTATACAACAATGGTAGCCTAAAGTTTTGATATCTGTTTACATTTTGTTTATTTGGATAGCCTTAGTTTTTGGAGGCAAAATCCTTGGCATGGTGGTTAGATTCTGCATATTTTCTTGCGCCTCTACTATTTTGCATGGTGGTTTCTAGAATATAATTAATTATATACTAATACTACTGCTATCCCCCCCCCCCCCCCGCAAGAATATGTATCCTCATTTGGTAATGTCACTGTAAATTTAGGATGATTTTATTGGTCCCAAATTCGACGAATAATAATATGTTCTAAAATATGATAAATCATCATAACATTTCAGAGAGACCCTTAGTTCATGTAAATTGTCTCGTCGATGATGCATTCTATATATTTACAGTCTCCAACTATAAAGAAAAATGACTATCTAGTTGCATTATTCATTATCAGTACGTTTTTGCAAGTACTTGATTTTCTGCAGTTTCTGTAATCAACCATGACCAAGAAAAATGCATTCACACAGCTGGAAGGATAATCTTGCCATGAATGTGTATGAAAATACACCTTACTGAACCATTACTCTCTTAGTAAAAAGGCTAATCAAACTTTTCTTCATTAGATTGTTGAAATCGTACTTGAAAAAATTTGGTACATGTACACACACAGACACAGTGATTGATAATGTAGAGAATATTACAATTTTCATATTGTATCATGCTCTTATTTTGGGTAAATTCTATTAAAGGGAAGAAGAATGAGGGAAGATGGCTTTGTCTTGGCACATTGCTAGCGTAAGGAAAGCCACACCACAACTAGAGATGCAACATTTACAGAAGTTTCTGAAATGGGATCTTCATTTGGCGAGCTAAAACTGAAGTTGAAGCACTTGGGGACCTATTGTGAAGATCTAAAAAAGTCTCTCAGGCAAGCAGCACAAGGAAAGAATTACCAAGGTTTTGAAAAACTAGGAAATGTGCCTGAAAAACTAGGAAATGTGCCTATATGAATGTAGTTTTGATATTTGGATGATTTGGATTATGTAGTTAGTTTTGATATGAATTGGATAATGTAGTTGGCCTATTGAATTTTATATTTGGTTTTAGTATATATTAGACTTTTGATTTCGATATTTGGTTTTGTTTTGGCTTTTTGATTTTGGTCATTTGGTTTTGGTTTTTGGCCATGTCAAATAGGGCATCCATGTATTAAAAAATACAGAACTTACATCACTTTCGCAAAAAACCGATGTTAAATATCACAAGTAACATCAGAACACTAATGTTTAAAGAATAGAAACCGATGTAAAACAGAAACATAGACATCGGTTCCTTATTAAGAAACCGATGTTAAAAAGGAACATAGACATCTGTTGCTTATTAAAAACCGATGTTAAAGATTAACATAGACATCGGCTAAAAACCGATGTCTAATACCCCTACCTTTCTCTACACATGCAAAGACATCGCTTCTCTTTTTCAATAGACATCGGTTTTTAGCTGATGTCTATTGCAGTTTTTCTAGTAGTGTGATATGCTGAGATGTCATTTGTTGATGCATTCTATCAAAATTTGAGATGTTTTCCACCATGTTGATATGTTCATGTACGCACCACTATGTTGAAAAGTTCTTAGATAAGTTGGTTTGTGTGTCGCTCACTATGTTGATGTCTGATTTAATATGTTGAGTTGGGCGTCACTATGTTGATAGGCCGACATGTTCTGTTGCTTTGTGAATCGCTTTCTTGCGTTGTAGTTCGTTGAGAGGTGAGCGACACCCATCTATTTGACTTTGCTTTATTGTGCTGATAGGTGAGCAATACCCCTCTATTTGACTTTGCTTTATTTTGCATGTTGTTGTTTTGAGAGGTGAACGACACCCCTCTATTTGACTTTGTTTTATTTTGCATGTTGTTGTGCTGATAGGTGAGCGACACCCCTCTATTTGACTTTGCTTTATTGTGCTGAGAGGTGAACGACACCCCTCTATTTGACTTTGCTTTATTGTGCTGAGAGGTGAGCGACACCCCTCTATTTGACTTTGCTTTATTTTACATGTTGTTGTGCCGAGATGTGCTGAGAGGTGAGCGACGCCCTTCTATTTAACTTTGCTTTATTTTGCATGTTTTTGTGTTGAGAGGTGAGCGACACCCCTCTATTTGACTTTGCTTTATTTTGCATGTTTTTGTGTTGAGAGGTGAGCGACACCCCTCTATTTGACTTTGCTTTATTGTGCTGAGAGGTGAGCGACACCCCTCTATTTAACTTTGCTTTATTGTGCTGAGAGGTGAGCGACACCCCTCTATTTGACTTTGCTTTATTTTGCATGTTGTTGTGCTGAGATGTGATGTGTTGAGAGGTGAGCGACACCCCTCTATTTGACTTTGGTTTATTGTGTTGAGAGGTGAGCAACACCCCTCTATTTGACTTTGCTTTATTGTTCTGAGAGGTGAGCGATGCCTCTCTATTTGACTTTGCTTTATTTTGCATGTTATGCGGAGATGTGATGTGCTGAGAGGTGAGCGACACCCCTCTATTTGAATTTGCTTTATTGTGCTGAGAGGTGAGCGACACCTATCTATTTAACTTTGCTTTATTGTGCTGAGAGGTGAGCGACACCCCTCTATTTGACTTTACTTTATTTTTCATGTTGTTGTGCTGAGATGTGATATGTTAAGAGGCGAGTGACACTCCACTATTTGACTTTGCTTTATTGTGCTGAGAGGTGAGCGACACTCCTCTATTTGACTTTGCTTTATTTTGCATGTTATTTTGCTTTGAGAGATTTGTTTGTTGCCTTGATTTGAGAGATGTGCATGTTGCTTTGCTTATGTTGTTTTGCTTTGAGAGATGTGCATGTTGTTTTGCTTTGAGTGATGTGTATGTTACTTTGCTTATGTGCTCTATTTCATCTTGATTTTTTGAGATTTGCTCACACCATTTGCTTTTTTGAGATTTGAAGCTTATGTTGTTCGCTCCTTTAACAGTTGTCACTTGCTTTTTTGCAATTTTAATTTTTTTGTCGCTTGCTCCTTTGAAGTTTGTTACTTTTGCCACTTGCTCTTTTCAAACTTGTCACTTGTTCTTTTATGACTTATCGCTTGTATGCTTCAATCATTTCCTCCTTGAAATTTTATTGCCTTTGTTGCTTGTGGCTCCTTGAAAGTTTTTTGCTTTATCGCTTGCTCTTGTAGGACTTGTCGCTTGTTGTCTTAAGACTTGTCGCTTGCTTGTTTAGAATTTGTCTTTTGCCTTTGCTCTTGTTGTTTTGATCCTTGAAAGTTAGTTACTTTTGTTGCTCGTGGCTTGCTGTTGATAACCCGATTATTGATGTTCTTAATTGACAAGGTATGAGAAGTTGATAATTGTCCGCTTGATGTAGGAAGAAATTAAATATTTGGTGCCTTCTTGTTGACAGTTGATGCCCTCCTATGATGCAGTATAACCTGGACCAAAGTTTGTAGGGACTTAAAGTCTTCGTGCATAGTTGATGCCCTCTTTTGGTGCAGGATAACCCGAACCAAAGTTTGTAGGGACTTAAAAGTCTTCGTGGATAGTTGATGCCCTCCTTTGGTGCAGAATAAATCGTACCAAAGTTTTTAGGGACTTAAAAGTCTTCGTGGATAGTTGATGCCCTCCTTTGGTACAGAATAAACCAGACCAAAGTTTGCAGGGACTTAAAATTCTTCGTGAATAATTGATGCCCTCCTTTGGTGCAGAATAAACCGGACCAAAGTTTGTAGGGACTTAACGATCTTAATTGATCTAAAAATGCTGGAATGTGATGTTTTTTTAGTGGAGGGTTTTCTCAGGGAAATAACCCTTCCTTCTAGCATCAAATGATAAGTGCTACATTTGTTCTCCGGCTTCTTTTACTGTTCCTATGATGGTAATGACTTGTGCTGCCAGGCATCACACTGTTCCGATGGCGGTCACAACCTGTGGATGGGAACCTGCAAAACAATGCTTGCTCGGGGGTGGTGGCCGTCAAGAACCTTCGGCGTGATAATCAATGATTGGAGCATAGAATAATGTAAATGCAGTAAATATCAGAGAGAGTGTTTATGTGTTTGTGTTTTGTGAGAGAGAGTAAGTGTGTGTATGGGAGTGAGTATGAATGTTATTGTGAGAGTTCCGTCCCTTGTTTGTGTGTAGAAGTGTTGTATTTAGAGTATGACCGTCATTACACTGTAACCTAGGTGGCGCACACTGTAGCCATAGTGTAAGGTATGACTTTAACTTGTGTAGTGATAGTATGTCCATACTTTATGTCATTCTACAGTTGAGTGGTTGTACTTGTTGTTTACAGCTGAGCGTCCTTTCGGTATGGTGTGATGCCAACGACCTTTGCTTTATTGAGAATTTTGCTTTGCTTGTAATTTGATTTCCTGAAATATGTATTTTGCCGAGTGTGTATGTATGCATTTGTGTAACTTTGAAAGAGTTTGTTAGAATTACTGGTAGCGACATCTTGCAAGGATATAGGTACCTCACCGACCGAGATAGCGGTACCTCAAAGAGATAGCGCACACCTGGTTAGCGCACACCTGGTTAAGATGGTGACGCGGAGTAGTGCTTTCCGGAGATGTTGATATCTTTGTAGTTGAAAAGGTGGGTATATATAAAAGTGTTTAACGGGAGAACGTCTTTCTAGGGAGGAATGAGTAATTGTTGTAATTTAGAAAAAAAAACATTCGTTAACATATTAAAAGTAGAAAATATATTCGAATTTATAGAGAAGAATGGTTAGAATTTATAGAGAATACACATAAATAAAAATTATATTTAAAGTATAATAGGTGTTCGAATTTGTAAAAGAGAATTGTTCAAATTTATAGGTTAAGTCATATGATTAAAAAATTTATCGAAAGTAGAATATATTTTCAAGTTTATAGAGTAGAAAATTTTGAATTTATAAGAAAAATATATAATTAAGTTCTATTGAAAGTAAAATAAGAGCTTGTATGACATACTTAATAGCTCTGTTGGAAGTAAAATAGGAGTAAATATATATATATATATATATGTTTATTTAACTAGAGAGCGGCTCACTAGAAAGAAGTATATTAACATAAAAATTAATGTACAAGACAAGTATTTAATATATTAAATTTGGAATTTTAATCATAACAAGAAAATCGTATTTCACTGTTAGGGAGGAATGAGTAATTGCTATAATTTAATTGATAACTAGCATAAAAACCCGTGCGAGACACGGACCGCTAGCTTAAATTGTGTTTATAAATTATTCTATGCATGATCATTATCGTTTCAAGTATATGATTGATATATATAGAGTTTTTCTTATTGGTGGTATATGTAGCTATTGAGTACTTACTTAAGTATGTTTAAGTTTTTAATTTAGAAATTAATACGAGTATTACGAATAGCTGTCATGTTAGTTTACAATTTTTTGCGGGATAGAATAGATACTGGGTGTTCTAGATGAGTTTTAGAACATTGCAATCCTAAATTTTCTTCCAATTCTTCAAGATGTTACATTCTTCAGAGTAGGTTTTATTACTGATTTTGATCAAAAGCCTTCGTAAATCTTCTAATAATCTAATTAGGTCTTGCGCTTTCAGTTCTTAAAACTTTCTTTCTAACTCGTTCATATCTTTTCTTGCAATTTTTTGATTTTAAGCATTCTTTTCCTTTGTTTCGCTTCCTCTATCTTTCAGACTTTCAAAACATCGAATAATTCAGTGCCAAGTAATTAGCCCAAATACAACAACTTGGGTAATCCACAAACCCACCCAAAGTTCCCAAAAGATCATGATTTGTTGGTGTAATTTGTAGTAATACTTTGTGTTATAAACTGAACTAAAGTCCCAACTCTTCTCAATTTTGAGACTCGAGTGGTACAAACTCCCCCACTTAAACTCTTGACGGCATCGTTAGATCTGAACGGATAGCTCATACGTCCAAGATCGTACATCTCTAGCGATTGTGAGATAATACTGGCTAGTTTATGTCCCCACCTCTGGACCTCAGTCCATTATGAAATAATACCACCAGTCTTCGTGTCCCCACCTCCAGCAACTTCACGAATCAACCGCCGATCAATTGGCCCAAATGCAATAACGTGGTTAATCCACAAACCCACCACAGGTCTCCAAAAGATCATGATTGTTGGTGCACTTAGTAGTTGTACTTTGTCTTATAAACTGTACTAAAGTCCCCACATTTTTCGATGTGAGACTCAGGTGTTACAATATGTTTTAATTTAATAATATTTCAATCTATTGTCAATATTAGTATCACCAAGTATTTTTCCAACCCAAATTTATGTGTTTATATTGTCTAACATTTTCAACATGACCATATAATTCGTTTAATTTTTTTGTTGTATTATCTATTTATTTTTATTATCTCATCTTTTAAATTATTTTAATTCAAAACAAATAGTTTTCATATGCTAATTATTTTCTTCCATAAAATGACATTAAAATTCATGTGATAATAATTAAAAATGTCTCATATACACAATGCATCCAATCTAATTATATATCTACTCACTTTTATTATATCTATCTATTTATATTGTATTATTAAAACCGAAACATTGAAAGTTTTGTAGTCAGTCGGTACGGTACTCGTATTTTTGTATTTGCACTTTAGTTCTTTTGTTTTTACAACTTAACCTTAATTTATTAAAAACAACGATTTTGATCAAAATATAATGTAGTCGGCCGGTTAGAATGATACTCATATTTTGATATTTGCACTTTAATCCATTTACTTTTGCAACTTGACCTTGATTTATTAAAAATAACAATTTTAATTAAAAAATATTTTTTAAATACTGTTAAACATAAAATTCTTGAAACACAATTTAATCACGCTCAAACACAAACACATACGTCAATTCAACATCGAGTTCAACAATCACATTAAACTATTTAAATTTAAGTTCATCTTCGTTAAAAAAAGTATAAATATAAAGAATAATGCTAGAGGTACCGAATTGGGTACCAAAATTTGGTACCGAATGCCATGTGTTATATTCTGATTGGCTAATAATAATGGACCCCCTGCATTCATATTAATTCCACCAATAAAATTATTCTAAATTGTCACGTCATCAATGTCACATCATTCGGTACCAGATTTCGGTACCCAATTCGGTACATCTAGCATTACTCAAATATAAAATAAATTATTAAAATACATATAAGATAACAAATTTGAAAGTCATCTTTGCATTCCACTGGCCCTATGCTTGTATACATAAGAAGAATATTCATAAATATCATGTATACATTTTATCGATATATGCTATATAATAATGCTTATTGTAGAGATAGACATTCACCCCTTCTCGCATAACCACAATCCATTCTCTGCCCCGTTTCGGGCGGAGAATTGTGAACTTTTCTGGCGATCAGGAAAAAATATGTAAAAATTTCGGGGATCAGGATGGGGTCAGGGATTAGTGTCTCTCTGCCACGCTTCCCGGTCCCCAATTTCTATATTTAACAAAAATATTATATATTTTCATGTATATTAAATAAATTATTGTGAATAAATATGATTTGTATATATTCTTATAGTTTAAAATTTTAATCCATTTTTCTAATTCAAAGTTTCCACATGTAGAATACAATTAAATTACAATAATATTTATTTTACCTCTTATTTTAAATAAATATTAATTTGAATTATTATTTAAAATTTAAAATATAAATTATATATCATGATTTATCAAACTAATTTTATTATAAAATTTTAAAGAAATTTTATAGAAATTAATAAGTATGATTTAATAATTTAAATATATTGTATATTACAAGAAAAGTTAGACCCTTATATAAGAAAATAGAATATATTATAGTTAAAGTTACACAACCGAAATATTTATTTTAAACTAAAGGAAAGATAAAAATACACCACACTTAATATTGTTTTTGAAGCTTAATATAAAAATTTTATAAGATTGGTAGTATATAGTTTTGTATGATATTTTAATAATTAAAAAATAAATATTATAAATATTCTTTGCAAACATACTCTAAAAAAAGAATTCAAAAAATAAAAATTTAATAAATATTATAAATCAACTTGATTTTTACTTAAAAGTTTAAATAATAATTAATATAGGATTAAGAATGATGTGAGGTTTATGTAATTTGATTTTTCACTCAAAATCAAAAGTAGTCATGTAGCTCAATGGTAATAAGATTGATTTCCTTAGGACTATCTTTTTTCTTTAGATAAGAGAGTAGTGACATTCTATGTAATTTCAAAATATAAAAGAGTAAAATTGTAATTTCATAAGGGTTTTATTTGCTATTTTTACCTTGTTTTCTTCTATTATATATATATATATATATAGAAGAGAAGTTTCTAAAAAAAAAAACTTTATAACGCGTCGCGAAACATGACTTTATTAACTAATATGTTTTTTTTATTAACTAATATGTTAGAGTAGCAAGAATCAAACTCTTGACTTATGATAATATTAACTTATTATCCATTTTACTCTTATTATATAATAAAATATAATTCTTCAAAAATGCATGCATGTTAAGTTATATTTGATAGATAATCCTTATAAAATAAGGAATTTCTTGTGTATTATATTATAGAACTAGGGAATTTTTGTCCGCCCTACGCGCGCTCTAAAAATTATAATAAATTTTTAAAATTTTCATTTTTACATGTTTTTGTGATATCGAGCAATTTATATTGATATATACCTATAGGATATGATTAATGGTAAGCTAAGTTTAGCATGTTATAAGACATTTATAAAAAATTAGTTTGATAACAATTTAATTTAAATTTCAAAACTAATTGAAAATTAAATATATATTAAATAATTATTATATTTTAATCATTACAATATGATATATTTTAGGAAATGTGCTCGCGATTTGTGTGCTAATACTATCAATATTGTAATGAATAAATAAAAATCAACTAAAGGCTTCTTATATATAAATATGAAAGTACAATTGACTATATGTTATATATGGTGTAATACAATCTTACATCCCATTTTTAATTTAATACTTATACAGTAATAAAATCATACATCTTCTTTTAATAATTTTTATATTAAATATTTTTATTGTTCTATTTTAAATGTTTGTTGAGAATAAATTTATACATTGACAAACAAATTATTTTAGTTCTTTAATACATTTTATGATTATTAAGTTAAAAAATTATATTATGAAGTAATCCATTTATTATCATGTTCAAATTTCAAATGTATCAAAATATTAATATAATACAACGATCTCTAGTACTTTTTCCGTTAAGTTTTAAAAAAATTATTAAATGAAAACATTTGTTTAAAAATAATTTTATTGAATTAAATTTTTAATAGGATAAGATCGAGATAGTAATAGAATATGATTATTATGATTTTGTAATTTTTCACTCAGTGACTTTATCTAATTATGCAAGTAAATGTTACGATGTTATCTCAAACTATCATTTTGTATTTTATAATATAATAATATTTATTGTTGTTATTGGAGCCAAATTAGAATTATTTAAAATGAAATTGTTGATAAATAACTTCCAGTAAAAAAAATCAATCATATTTTCATCTTAAACGGCGGAACAATTTCACATCTTTTTTTTAACAATTTTTGTAAAAATATATGAAATATAAAATCTTGTATATATTTGATTTACTTTACAATTTGCATGAAATGTGGCCTAGTCTTTTTATAGTCTTTTTAGAGTATAATTTTCTGTTAATTTTAGTTTATATAAGTATATATTCTAATATTACTCGACGCCGCCCGCGTCTCACATTTTATTATATGAAAATTATTATTATCATAAAAGAAAATTTTAAATTATTGAGAAATAAGTTTTGAAAAAAAACGGACAATGAAATTTATCAATTACAAAATATTAAATAACATGTCCATCTTTATTCATATATTAATTTCCATAACATTGCTTAAATATAACAATTTTGAGTGCTTAATTTAGTTATTTCAATGTTCTCACTTTTTCATTCAAAATTATTTCAGTTTTTTCTAGAAAAAAAAAGTTAGGTCGTAAGAAAGTAAAATTAGGATAAACTATTCACCTTACTTTTTGAGCAAGTATAAAACATTAAAAAGTACAACCATCTTTTATTCTAATTTCATTGATCTTATTAGAATTTCTCTTTTTTAATAGAATTTATTAAATATGATTTGGTATGTATTTAATTTAGTTTATTTAATTTAATATACTTGAAGATAATATTCAAAATTTGTTGTAAAATATGATTTTCATTAATTTGTAATTGCATTCAATATGAATCATTCATGACGACATTTTGCATTTTATTTTGTGAAAATTATTACGGTTATTGAAACAAATTTAAAATTGTGTTAAAATTAATTTATTGAGAGATAACTTCAAGAAAAAAATTCTATTATTTTTTTTATTAACAATACAACATTTACTGGTATGATAATTTCACATTCTTTTAAAAATAATTATTTATATGAAATTTGTGTAAGTTTGATTGGTTAATTACGATTCGAATGAAATATGAATAGAAAAGTCATTGCAAAATATAATTTTCACTCAACAATATTACATATAATTATATAGTAGAATGTTACTCGACATGGCTCGAGACGTCGTTTCACATTCTATTTTCTGAAAATTATTTTTTCATGTATGAAAATTTTAAAATTATAAACAAAAAGTTATTGACAAATCATTTTTAAAATAAGGAAATCATAATCTTTACCAAGTAGATAATTATTTTGTTCACTTGATTTAATTATTCGACTTTGATTGAAATGAGATATGAAAAGTATTTCAGAAATATGATTTTCAAAATTCTAAAAATTTCATTCAAGTGTTGTTATTTAATTTTATAGTAGAAGGTACTCGACATATTAAATTCTGAAAGAGTTAGGTTAAGATAAATTAATCAAATATTTTTTTATATTAAGTTTTAACACACTAAGAGGTATATTAATATCTTATCATTTTTAATTAATTTCAAAGTATTAATTAAATATAAAACTGATTGTATAACTAATTTATATGATAAAATTTTAAATAACTTCGTTAAGATTAAAAGTGTGATAATAGTATATTATTCATAAATTTATAAACTCAACTTAACTCTATACAAATATATGTTAGAACCATATTCAATCTCACTTGTGTACATTAAATTTACTCGATGTCTTAATAGATATGTCATATGACATTATATTATGTAAAATTTATTATTATCACTCGAAAAAAAAATTAAATTATGTATAGTCTTTTTCATTAAATTAATTAATTTTGTGTGACAATGTATGAATTCTTAACATAATGATACAAAATTAACTTATTTCATATATGATATTTCGAAATTTTAATAAAATTTTATAAATTTTCAGTAATTTATTATAAAATGTAACTTTTTATTATATTCCCTAGGTGTATAATTTAATCTTAAGCACTAAAATTTACAAAATAAATGTGAATATCATATAATTAAACCCTAGCCCTAGTACTTTATAAAATTTATGACTTTAAAAATCTTTAATTAAAATATATGATTTAAAAAAAACAGGTATCTTTAATCTTTAATAATGTAAAAATTGAATAAAATAATGAACATACTAATCTAAAAATCAAAAATCATTACTTACAAAAATAAATATGACATGTCATATTCACAACTAAATATAATAATATTATAGTATTCTAACCATTAAAAAAAATCATATTTGCATACACATGTATTCTTTTGAAAAAGAAAATCCATTAAAATCATATAGCTTTACATGTGGTTAAAGTTTCAGGATTACCAGTCCCGCCCACCTAGATTGACCACAAAACTTAATTACATATTTGCATTAATATGAATGACACTTAATTACAACAAAAAAACTCCTTACTAAAACTTAACTAAAGTCAATAAGAAAGGTGGAACAACTTTGGCGTGGCTTCCAGTTCACATCTCTTGAAATTTCCCATCTTAGCAACCTGGCGGTACATATCTTCCATAAAACCTATAACACTTGCTATTGCACAAACTCTGGCAGATCCGAGTTAAAAACATCAACTGGGTTAGTCTCATTTTAGATGTAGACATCATGGTTTATCGTGTCATAAGATCCAAACCCCATGTTGTAGTCCAGACATATTAATGTATCTCCCAACAGCCTTATTAAGTGGCAAAATCTATCATATTAATTGCTTTCTAATGGAGCTAAACAAATAAAAGTATTCTTCTTCACCTGTCATGCATCTACATAGCTTATCTTGTTTTTTACTGTCTATGAGAATAGCCATCTCTTTGAGCTCTGCATACAGATAATTAAATTAAAAAAAATTTATAAACCATTTTCCAAAGTTAGACTAATACTACTACATTAATATACTCAATCTCCTCTAGCTAAAAGTTCTATAAATTTATCACTAAAACTAATTTTGCAAAGATTCCTACATACTCTAACTTGTATTATTACAAAACAAATTACTGATTCTTCATTGCAAGTTATTCTCATAAAATCATGATGACTCGCTATCTATAAATTTTCTTGTTTGAAGCCAAAAAAATATACTAAAAATGTACACAAACTATTGCATCAAATAGGTCTATTGAAACCTCAACTAAAAGAAGCAAAACAAACACAAATTTAACAACCATCACAACCTATGAAAAAGCAACCACAACATATGAGAATTCAAATAAGCATACCATATACATGCTCTTGCACTGCCTTTTAGAAATCCTATGTTATATCAGAAATCTTCTCAAACATGTCTTCAAGACTCTATCCACTAAATTACCTTATCAAAGATTTCTTCGGAATCTATTCCCTGAAGCTTATGTTACAGAACAAATTCATCATCTCACCCATTACTCCAGCAGCATCTATCATTTCTCCACCAGAATGCACTAAACTTCCTGCATCAGCCATTACTCCATGTACAACAAAGAAGTCAATAGGTTCAACCTTGTTCTCTTGATTGATTCCAGGGTTCCTAATTGTCTCAAATTATCTAATTTGAATAACACTTGAAAAAAAGATTAGGCTACCTTGAATAATATATCATAGTCTGTATTTGGTACCATAAAATTACAGATATTTGAACCATTCCAATTTCTGATCTGCTTTATTTTTCTTGTCCATGTTTAGGTCTCCTAAAGTTCATTCACAATTTTATCTATCTACAAAATTCATTAACAGCTTAAATTATAGAATAAGTATTTAACTTGCAACAAAGCTATGCACTCCTAAGATTGTATCAAACATGGTATTAGACCTGCATAATGTGTTAAAGTTCAAGACTTGATTTTAAACTAATTTAATCCTAAATTTGTACCAATGCAATCAATGAACAAAACTAAACTATATGTTGGGAATTAAGGAAATCAAATTCCAAAACTAAAAATTAACAACAAAGTGAGAATCATAACAAAATAATAGGTAAATTTTATTGGTCTAAATTTTGCGGAAACAAATCTGATGAAGCATTATTAGTTCTTGTATCAAACCTACACACACGTGTATAATAATCACTGCATCTGGTAAATTAGTGTTACAAAAGATCAAACTACTATTTAGGCTAGGATCTTTTATCTACGGAATGAAAAGATTGAATTAATCAGACTAAAGAAAAGCTATGCATGATCAAACTTGTCACTTTGGAAAAGCTTATTATATGCACGCACTCAACAATTTATAATTTATGTCCAGCCAAGATCCACCTGCTAAACACTACTTCCTATTCAACTTCCTCAAAAGGTCTGCGTTGCTTGTTCAGAAAATCCTCTACCGCAATGGGGTGTATGTTCTATTATATACACAATCATCATATATGGCCTGATGTTAGAGGTGTTAATATTAATTGAATTTTTTAAATATATTAATATAAAGAGAAAGCTACTATACCATCTTACTGTTCTGCTCCGCTGGCTACACATGGACACTCTTCACTAAAACACTTCAGTTAATCTTTCATCTCCTCACCTTTATATTCTTGAGTTATGTCGCAAGCTCTATTGATCCACAACTTTCTTTGATCATGTTATAAATATTAACAACGCATAGCTTTTGTAAATTGTTAAGACATAAAAACTTCAAAAAAATAGTACACACCTGGTAGTGGTCTTGGATCAACAACATTAGATTTTTTTTGTGTTACAACCTTGATGCATAATTGTGAAGACATATATATTTGACGAATCACCTCATGTGAAAGGTGCGAATTTGTTGTCCAGGGACCACCATCAGTAGCCATGCCTCTGTCCATTTTCTCCTACATATTTGTACATGAAAAAGATAAGCATATTTCTGTGTGAAGTTTAAATTTGGTCATAATTACATTTGGAATTATCAAAATCATAAACAAAACAGCCAAAAGGCACAGAAGGAAAATACTAAAAATAATCTCACATATGCAAATGCAAAAATTATACAATAAAATAAAAAACACTTTTTTACACATATTCAAAAATTATACATGCTTTAACACTTGATTGCAGATACCAGAATTCACAATTGTTAAAAGAAACTCTGATAAATTCCATCACTGTTCCATCACTGCTTTGCATCCTGTAAATTAAAACAATATAGGTAAGCAAATTCAAAAACCAGTACATATTTGAACATATACAATTGTTAACCAATATAAACAATTAAAGATTCATCCTTACATACCATGTTAATTAAAACAAATAAAAGTAAAGGATAAATAATACACATGAACTCAAACACAAAAAGATCATAGAGACGTGAGAAAAACTTGATTCTTTTGATGACTTGAATTCTATAACAATGAACTCTTTTAATACAACTTCTGAAAGATCTGCAGCAAAAGATACCCATACAAATTAGTTCAGAACTAACAAAACCAAAAATTAAATACTGTATATACATACATATATACACATTTTATACATCTAAAATTGAAATCAATACAAAGAAAAAAAAGCTATGAAGAAGGAGAGAAAGATAAAAGACGAATATGAAGAAAAAAAGATGAGAGAGACAATGATAAAAGAAACTGAAATTGTGTGATATAATCAAAGATTAGATACATAATTAATTATGCATTTAAATTTTGAAAATAAAGAGAAAATCAAGCAAGATAATCAGGAAGATATGTAACCATAAATAAGTATTTTGAAATTCAAAATTATGACAGCAAATTAGATTGATTGTGCTGACTTTATCATAAATGTGTAATTTGAAATTCAAAATTAGGATAATATGATTTGGTATATGGGTCAACAAAATGGATAATCCATGGATCTTGTGAAATATAGTAGAAAATAGTACAAATAGGATCCATGGGTAAATTTTTTTACCCAGTGGGTAAATTCCTCATTACACTTTAAGAATACTAGGGAGTTTTTGCCCGCGCTACGCGCGCTCTAAGATTTTTCTAATTTTTTCATAATTAATTTAAACAAAAAATGTTAGAAAAAGGATTTTATTTATACATGTTAAGAATTGAGTTTATAAATTTTACTGTTTAAGACAATGAGTTTGTCGATATTTTCGTAAATTGTCACGTATAAAAGGTCATTGCACATAAAATATTGCACTCTTACCAATAGAGTTAACGATATTTAAATTATTATTTTCATGATGATAATTGTCAACACATATGTCTTTTTAGTACAAACTTAATAAAATTAACTTGTATTTGAAATATTTATTTAAATTTTTAAGAATTGTTTTGGTAAAATGTGATTTACTTGTAAATATTAATTAAAAAAATTTCATATTGTAACATAACTTCATAAATTTTATTAATATTTTTAAATTTCTTTTATCGGCAATAGTAGTTTGGAAGATATAAACTACACTAAAAAATTGGTAAAAATATAAATATACTTATTTGGTAAAAAGGTTTTCCAATCTAAATTGAAAATTAATTGAACTTGGTGACAGTCTGTCCTAATTAACTCCTAATTAAGTCCCAATTGCAACCGTATCAAACACTATCTTCTTCGACTATCTTCTTCAGCTGTATGCATCATCTGCAAATTGGGAATTTGACGAATTCAATCGGCTGCAACTTCAAGAACACCCGAATGGAGGTTAGCAACACGATTCTTCAGTTTCTGTAGCATTATGTTTTTAGGTACTGTGTATTGATTGATGATTGAATGAGCAAAGTTACAATGATCGAAGATGATATTAGATTCTTGTTGTTCCTCTTCAAGAATATGTTCACTGTACTTTGAATTTCTTGCTTAAACTATGTTCCGAATAGGTTATTAGAGATTACTACTTGCCTGGTTGTATGTATTGCATGCAGAAGGTGTTATAGATTGGGTCAATATTATTTGATCTTTATGGTTCTTGTCAAAAGAAGAGTACAATGAATTAAAGTTTGCAATGCTCCTAAGGATATAACAATCTACTCAAATGATCTATATTCAAGCTGGTATCAAATAAAACTAACTGAGTAAAAACATAGAATCGGGTAATATATCAATGGATTTTGTTTCAGTACCTGAAAATCTATATAGAATGGCTAATGGATTTGGATATCATTAGCAAGTTATTATAGAATCAATGGATTTATATTGGCGATAATATGATTTTACATTAGTGCAGTGCTTATATTGACTGCTTACTTAGGAACATAGTGCAAACTGTTGAAGTGCTTTTGTATTGTTACATATCTAACTCAGTGCAGTTTGATGAAGTGCAGACATAATGCAAAATTTAAATTTAAAATTCTTAATCATGCCTTAAATGTATCCTATTACTAAGAGATGTCTGTTTTAAATGCATAGAAGATTACTTCCAACTTATATGAAATTGAGAGCTGGCTGTACAACAGGTAAACATTATTGATTTAAGTTGTACTCTGTAAAAAAATAACATCAGCTTGTCTTTGTCTTGTTTAATTGAATCATGGTCTGATTAGGAGAGAATCGGAAACCATTATCCAGCTTTATTGCATCAAATGTCGAAAGAGATGAAGATGGGTCATTTGTAAGTAAAATAGTCCTATAATCTTGATTGAAATAGAATAAGCACGCATATGATACTTTGTAGGATGACAGAGTATGTTTTTTTCTATGCAGAGGATTCCATCTTTTTTTCTTGACAAATTTGGAAGTTCCCTTTCCTACCATTTACAAATTAAGTGTAACAATCTGATGTGGCATGCAATTTACGATAACAATAAGAAAAAAATTCGCGGTCTATATGACTTTCTAAGATTTTATGACCTGCGAATGTACTCAGTGGTCATTTTTGACTATTTTGGATGTGGTAAGTTTGTTGCGAAATGTTACACACATAATGCGACTGTAGTGGTTAATCCAACAGTTGAGCCTGATGATTTTTTCAAAAATGAAAAATCAAGATATTTGACGATGGATCAGTTTGTCTATGGTCATAATAATCTGGAAATTGAAAAACTTATAGCAATATCATCGTATAATTCAATCAAGGAAAGTGCAGAGGAATTCAAACTCGAGGTCAAAGCAGTCGACAACATGCAAGGAATGCAATATATGGTAATTATACCTGACAAATGCTACATTTACATTCCTTTTATATTATACTTACATTTATTTTAACAGGAATTGGAGAAAGATTTAGAGGATCTTTACAAAAACTGGAAAGGAATGGATAAGATATACCTTACTCTTGGGATAAGGAAGTGGGAAATAGAGGTTCGTTGCGATGTTGAGTCCTGCACGTTCGGTTCTGGTTGGTATAAGTTTCTCAAAGAACTGGACATTTCAATCGGGGATGTTATAGCTATGAATATAGCAGAATCTCCTGATAATGTTCTCGCATGCATTTTTAAAAAGGAAGAGTTAATATTTGAGAAAGAAGCAGGTATAATTCTAAGTGTTTATATCTGTATACATCATAAATTCTAAATCTTCTCTGCATTTCTTTATATAAATTATCTATTGTTACAATGTAAAACAGGAGTGAGGGATGGAAGGAGATCATTCTTCAAAATTGTACTTGAAACAACACTAAAGCATGGATATATTGTAAGTACATTATATTTTGTTTATGGTAAATAGCACTATTTAATCATGTATGAATATATATGCACTCATCGCTTTTTATTTAATAATTAGTTGTTAATGTAATTAAGTATATATGTTTTAACCGTAAATTAGGTATTGTCGGCTTTAATTGGTGTGGAGACAGAAAAATCTCTGTGTCGTGTTTCTCAAATTAGAATATATGGGATGGATTGGCAGATAAGATATCATGAAAAATTAAGAATTATTTATGGTTTGGAAAAGGTTGTCCAACACTTTAGTCTGGTGGAATTTGATGCTATTGTTTTTAGTTTTGATATGGATGGGGAGCTTTGTGGAAGGATTTTTAAGAGTAATGGAATGGAAATCGTATACTATACACCGGGAAGCATTTCTAGCGTTCAAGAATGTGAAGATTGTTTTATTTTTGAAGAAAAACATTCTGATTCTCGTTTGGATATGGGTATGTTCCGTGGTATACTACTTTGTATTTAATTTTGAACTAATATATATATCAGAACAACATTATAATCATTTGTATGTAACTTGTGAAGGTGATGCAAAACTTCTGGATGTAGTTACTGCGGGCAAAGTTCGAAGACATACTGTTAACAGAACTGATGTGATGGCTAATGTGGTACCTGATAACATAGGCCAGGTAGTTGGTGATGAAGCGGTAGATATTGTGGAACCTGAAGTGGTAGAAAATGCAGAAGATGCTGACGCTCTGCAATTCTCAAGGAGGTTGATTCCCTGCAACATGAACGGAAGATGTCATGGGCAGGTATATTGGCAAGATTTTATGATCATATACATTGTATAATGCCATCTCAGTTTCTTTCTAAAATGTATGTAAATATTTTGTTTTGTAGCATATACCTGCTGATATTAGACTCGGTGACCGAGATTGGGAAAGAGGAGACCGTGTCGTCTTCAGGACTGAAGAAGGAATTTGGAATATAAATATTGTTTTAAATCATGGGAGTGCCAGGTTTTCTGGTGGATGGAGTAGGTTTGTCAAGGATAATAATCTGAATTTGCATGATAACCTGCGTTTCACTTTGCGCGAAGAAGCAAACACTGCTGTTTTTGATGTCGAAGTTAATCCAGTAGACTGAGATTCTATAAACAGTTTGGTACTTGTAACATAACTTTTAGAAGCATGGTGCTTCTTAGTAGTGGGTTTTAAATATTGGAGAAGGATGCGTTAAATCTGGTTATGAATCGTTTGGAAAACTTAAGTACAATTTTGATGTTTGCTTATATTTGCTTATTTTGAGTTTTTGGTTTTGGATTCTAGAAGTATTATCATAATAATAACTATTTGCAAAACAAATGAACATGATAATGTTTTTTTGTGACAACATGGAGAAGAATGTTATATAAATATCTAATCTACTTTAATATTAGATTTATTTTTTGGATAAATCGTCAAAAATCGCAAAATATCTAACATAACTTTTTCCATCCATGTAAGTGTATTCTCCTGCAGAGTTGTATTTATAAGATAAGCTTCCAAATTCATATATTTTGATCATATTTGAAGGATTATTAATCTCATTCTTATAAAGGTTAGTCCTTAGACACAACATCCATAGGAAAAGGAGAAAGACAACTTGTAGTTCAGTTTTCATTGGATACGATGTTAAGTTCATTGTTCTATTCTTCCTATTTAAATTCAACAACAACCATAAATTCTTGCCATATCCGTTCCTTTTTATTAGTAGTTTTCAAACATTCTACACAAATCAAGGAATGTAATGAATTATACAATAATGTAAATTATAAGACAGAGTTTTACAAATTTATATCCTTGGAAACTTTATAGAGGAGGAGGATGACAGTTGGTGACTAATTAATGAAATAGCAAGTAGCGGAAAACCTTACAAATTGTAGCATTCAATATGTTTTTGAAATAGAGAATGACATATAGATAGTAATTAAAAAATTAATGAAGTGGCAATTCGTGAAAAATCTTACAAATTGTAGCATTCAATATTCTTTTAAAGTAGAGAATGACATATAAATAGGAATTAAAATGAAAACATAGAACAACTAACATATGGGAATAGAGGGAGTATTTGCTAGGAGCATAAATGACAATCCTTTTTGCACTCAACTTTAAAGTACACTATGTTGATGTTTGTGTTTTGGACCATAATGTAAATTTTGAGAGTAAGCTATTTGCCTTCACCACCCAGTCTATGTATATTATTAAGCAATTTATAAATAAATCCATCTCGCTATACAATGTAGTATGGCAGCAAATATAAATGCATTTAAACATTAAACATTTTGTTCATTGTCGAGAATTCTTAACAAAGACTTACATATCAGCAAATTGAAAGATTGAGAATAAAAACATGATTATTAGCTTACGGAATTAAGGAGAATTTTATAAACCAATAGTTGTAGTCTGCAATGGTGACATTCAGAGCCCCAAATGTGCTGCATGTTCAGAATCTTTCCATATGGATTTCTCTCGTCGCGAAAGTTTTCTTCTACAGTTTTCTCACAAAGAGAAAGCCATAGTTCTTCAGACATAGGTATCCCTTCTGATAAGTCGAATGGCTCTGGATTTCTTGCATTTGGACAGAATTTTTTACTGGGCAGGAGATAGTCTCTCTCAAACAGATAAAAATACATATCTTGAAGCAAATCAATTTGTTGTAAAACCTTACTTCTAACAGAACTTATATTAAGGAAATGAAACATCTCATCAGCTGCTTGATTTAGGCCAAATGGTATGTGTATTGCCTTAAATAAAAAGTAAGCAAATCGAGATGGCAAATGATTACCTGACAGAGTTTGTAAAACTGATATATTCTGGTGAACATTGACATTTAAAAAAAGCTTCTGAACAGAGTTGTAGAACATCGCCTGCTCAACATGAAATCGTACTGCGAACCTTATGAATCCATGAAACTGGTCTCGTGTTACTTCAAAATCATGACGATGGAAGTGGTACAGCGAATCCCAGTCCAACCTTTCAAAAACATCCTTAATTCTATAAGCACTTCTCTTAGTCACCCATGCAATTAGTAATCTTCCAAACATGTAGAACTCACATCTGTCGAATATCAAACAGTTGAAAATCAAGCTTAGAGCATCAGATTTAAGATCGAGTATGTTGTTATTGTCCATTTTAAGTAAGATTTGGGAGGACTGTAGGATGAAGGCAATGAAAGGTCTTAAGGTAAAAAAGTGTTTTATAGAGTGTCTATATGATAGATCTTGGACAATTATATAATGTGTAATCAATTTTATAATACATTTGTATATATTGAACAAATGCATGCACACGGTTGCTGGACTGTTCACCTTCTTTAATGCCAGAATATTAATGATATATTGTAGTAACATATGTTGCTTGTAGGAGATAGTACAATCATGATTGACTGATCTATTAATTATATTTATTTTCAAGATAAATTTTAAGAGGCATGTTAGATGAATAAAATAAGAGATATTTTAAAAGATTTCAACTGCATAATAATTTTTTTCTTAGTACATAGTCTAAATGATGAAGCAATTATGCGACTTTTTCATTAAAATGGTATGGACTTTCGTTACAAAGACAAACGTTTGTGTATGCTTTTCAAAAACTTATCTCAAATATATTAGTAAGAGAGTACATAAGTTATTAAATTTTGACATATGTACACAATTATATTTTTCTATAATATTAAATCAAAAGGATTTTCAGTTATGATCGTGATGAGTTAATAATTATACAAAAAACCATAATATAATAAAATAATAAAAGAGAAATAAAAGAGAAATTAACGTGTATATTGTTTCAAAGTTGTCTAAATTATAAGTTTTCCATAAAAAATCCACACGTAAAGAATACCTATGTTTGTTTTACAGGGAGTTGTGGTGAGTAATTATGTTGGTTATTACTTTCGTATATCAAACCTATGTATGTTTCGTAAAATGCAAATATGTATTATTTTATTATATATGCGAGAACGTAGAAAACGTAGTAAGAGAATTCTAAAAATTAGTTAAATTTGTAACTGGTCTTTAAAAAATAAAATAGATTAGTGCTAAACATATGAGTAAATTGAAGCAAATGATATATTGTAAATATATCACGTCTTTAATATCTATATTCTAATTTTAAATATATAATATTTAATATTTGATCTTATGTTCTATAAATATATTACGTCTTTAAAATTAGTTTGGTCAAAATATATTTCTTCTTTGTTGTATCCAGTTTCTTCTTCAATGAGACGATTAACAGAATTTCTGAAATAATCTTCACCGGGAAATGGATTTAAGATCTTATAGTTCTCCTTCTATTAGTTTGAGTTTTTGGTTTTGGATTGTAGAAGCAACTGATATATTGTGACCCGATCTTATAGTTTGTTGAATATATTACGTCTTTAAAAATTATATTCTAATTTTAAATCTAAAAGATTTAAGATTTGATCTTATATTTTATAAATATATTACGTCTTTAAAATTAATTAATTTGGTCAAAATATAAGATCTAATCTTATATTCTATAAATATATTACGTTTTTAAAAAAAAATTCATGTTGAATTAATTTAAACTACTTACAAATATTATTAACTATTGAGCAGTTACCACTAAAAAGTAACTTATGTGCAGTTACATGTACATGTTATAGCAGTTTTATAACTGATGACTATTGGATTACTCTTTAAACATTATTATAAATACTATTTTCTGTCTTTTAGATTACAATAACAATCATCACTAAGATCATATCTGTATTTACAAAGATGAGTTCACCATCTGCAAAGAGGAGAAGGTATTCTAACATGAAGAATTTGGTGGTGAATGACTTGAATAGCATCAACATTTCATCTGCAGAGTTAAATGAAGATATACGTATAGCAAATGAAGATTTCTGTTTGTTTTTCAAAAGTATGGAAGATAGACAAACAGAATTATTTGCTCGCACTATTGGACTGGAGGAAAAATACATGTACACATACATATTTCTAATTTTAATTATAGTTATTCAGAAATGTTTTGCTATCCTATTTACCATTTTCTCTGTTGATATACAGTTTATGTTTATAAATCGCAGGGACCTTAACAAAGTGTTGAAAGGAAATCCAAATGCAGCAGTTGGTGAATCATCAATGACAAATGTGCAAATTGATAGAGACTATGCAGGAAGTGAAAGAAGATTTCTCGAAGATACTTCAACTTCTCTGAATGGTCACGTGAAGCAGTCCAAAGATCATTTGGAAGAAATGTTGGCAGGTTTTAAAAAGTTTGAAGCGGAATGGATTAAAAGGATAAGCGACTGGATAATCAAGGCTGGTGAAATTGAGGATCAAAACTCAACCATGATTGCTCGAGTGGATGATTTAAGGCGTAATATCTGAATTCGTTTTATGTTATAATATATTCACATGCTTCATGTAGATATGTTACTCTGTTATGTTTATCTTAGGATTATGCTGTGACCGGCAACATTATTATAATTGCATGTCAAGATATTGGCCTATGAAACTAAGTTCATAATGTTTTGTCTACATGTTTATACTTTATGCACCAGTTTTATTGTCAATAATTTAGATAGATTAAGAGTACCTATTTCAGTTGTTTGAATCAATGTAGAATATATATTTTACATAAAAAGTAGTAAATTTAGCAAAGAACGCTGCATAAAAAAGTAACATAATTATTTATTTTATGCTCCACCGCAAAAATAACTGTTTTGCGTCTGAAAATTAAAGTACTTTCATATGGACTCAAAACCACATCAAAACCAAAACAATAAGATAGAGAACAATCCAGAAATCCAGAAAATAAACAAAGTTTAATATGATAAGAATTTATTCAGAAAAAACTTCAACTGTGAACTTCAGTAATCTTCACTGTCAAATCCATGAAATCAAGGTTCCTGTAAAGACCATTTGAAAAAATAGACTGTTACTTTTATTTTAAACTAAAGTTATAAGATAGAACAATATATTGAAATTACTCAACTTCCTTTACCATTTTAATTTTTTTGGTCACTGATTTGGCGGAACCTGGAGTCTGCATGAAGTCATTAACTTCAAAAGTCTGCAACAATGATGTTCAATTTAATAACTTGTAGATTCTTTATAATTATCAGAGCCAACAGTCTATCAAAACATATATTTAGATAGGCTCACATTGTCAGTTAAGTCAACACTTGAAGCATCGGAAATACAGGGATTCTCAGAAGTACTTGGAGTCGGCAATGTAGTATCATATATATCTTCAGCTTGGAAGAAAGTGTTATCTTGAGTAACATTTGATTTGTTTAACTTTAACTGAACTGAAATTTCTTTCCCAACCAAAGTTTGAAGACGCTTAGGAATACCTTCTTCGGGAACCTACGACATAATGTAAACTATGATATGGATACAACTGACAAATCTATTAAAAATGCAAAATGTTCATTGTTACCTTCTTCAAATCATCAAGAACCTTGGCAGCGCTTGTGCCAAGAATTCTTCTAGCAGTTTGATCCATTAGAACAATATTGCATGAGAATGTAGAGTCTTCAGCAAGGACCATGATACGGAACCTGAATATAATTTAACACTTCATTGTTTAAGCAAACATCTCTGTTTTGACACAAAAATGTACTTATATCAAATCTGTTTGGAACAATTTACCTTTTAGGAGCAACAGGTATGATCCTTGGACAATCAGAACATTTGAACCTATTGCCAAAGCTTTCAACTTCAGACTGACATTTGTTGCAACTATAAAACCACCGGGAGGAATCTTCATCTACTTTCATAATTGTAAAGCTACAACATATTATTTTCTACAACACAAACATATAGAACATGATTAATATATTAAACAATTGCCAAATTACAAAGAAAAATGTTTGTATAAATTTAAAAAATTACCTTGAGATGATCATAAGTCAAATTCTCATTCAAGTCCTTCAATGACAGTTTCTCAAAGAAGGTTAAAATCTGTTCAGGTCTTGAGGAAATGAGGCTTTTTTCTGCCTTCAAATGATACTCTTCAGCAATGAGCCTTTACATAAAATATTTATCATTAACATTCAAGAACAAAGAGAAACATTATTAAGAAAACTAAGTACAATATACAACCTCAGCCTCATGTCTGTAACAGCTTCATCATCTAAATTTATATAAACCTTTGTGGAAGGCAATGTAGCAATCTGCACAGAATCTATACAAACAACTTGTAAAAAAATACTGTTGTTAAGTGCCTTAGCATTTAAAAAGGTATCAGTTGGATAAGTTCTTACTAATAAACTTGGTCACTTTTGTGCTTGTAAGAATTGCTATAATTGGTTTCTCAAGTTGTTTCACATACATTTCCTCAACAGAAAGAGCAAGATCTCCCCATATAGTGACTTTGTGAGCATTGCTATTTTAATTTAAAAAAACAAAAAAAATGTAAAATATAAGTAGCACTACATGATCTAGATGTATACAAATTCTAATATAGATAGTTAAAAAAACCTTGAATCGCAGATCCTGAACTTCACAATGTCTCTGTCCCCGAATTTGGTGTCAATACGCTTGACATTCTCATATTCCTCAATAACTCCAATGATATCTTTTTCCAAACAAAATAAAAAAAAATTGAATGAGTGCACCAGTTATATATTAAGTAAAATTCATATTACAATTTCAATTAGGAACTTGTAGTAAATTACCTATAGCAAATTCTGGATTCTCTCCCGGCTGAGATTTATTGGCTTCGGCAAATAAATCTTCTAAATCCAAAAATTCAAACTTATAGTGAGGAATCATGCCGTCGTCTTCAGCTTGCTTGACAGTAGTTGCATTAGTAAACCTAATGCAGTTTTTGGATTGGACCGGTTTCAAATTCCCCACAGCATCCTTCACACTAAACTGATCAAAAACATATACACCTCCTTCCACAATAGCAGTGCCAGTTGTCAATGCATTCCAAATGTTGTGATAGGCAAATGCATGAACATGGTTATTCTACAAAAAAGATAAACAAATTTAATGGTTCAGTTGTATACATTTCTCAAAATAAACTGTGAATAAACATAAAAAGATAAAATAAGGTTTACATCATCATCTAGGAGAATGAGATTGAAGCCCTTCAACGATCCACTCTCATTGGTAACACTGGGCCACTTCCTCGTCACTCTAACTTTAATCTTCCAGTTAGTAGTCGACTGGTTTAAGTTCTCAAGACGGTCAAAAACAATAATCTCCATTGACAATGAGGCTATAAGAAAAAATAAAATATCATTGGGATAACCATTATATCATCAAAAAAATGACAACAGAATAGTAGTAATACATTACACAATGACATCAAGATATTGTATACACAAAGAAAGTTAGTATTACTTACTAACAACTTAATGCTGCAGAAAAATGAAAATGCAGAGAAGAGTACAATAAGTAAGTTATGGTTTTATGTTTTATAATAATAGTAAAAAGTATAACTAATGATAAACCAAAATTTATTGCTGATATTGTAGTCCAACTAATAATTGATTTGTGATTGATTCTTTGATGATTTCGATAAGGATTGATATATGATTGATTCTTTTATAATTTTGATAATGATCCGTAACAGATATATCCATGTTGTTCATGCTGTATTTTTGTGATTGATACTTATCAAATATATGTCATTTCAATATTTGACATTTTAGCAAATTTTTAGTGATATTTGACGTATATATTTATTAAAACAAAATGAATCCTGTAATGATTTAATGAATCTTGATAAAATAATCCTGTGATTGTACTGACATTTATAAAATGTTTTTTTTATTGAACTTGACATGTATATAGTAATCTTGGTATACAAACACTTGAATAATTTTAAAATTTATTTCATATCATACATTAATTGTAATTGAATTTTAAAAAATCAAATCTATAGAACACGATCAATTCCAACATAATGATCAAATTATTTTAAATGCAAATTAAAAAGGATTAAACCACAATATCTATGAAATAAATAGTACATCAATCATCTACATTAGGAAGATTGTAAAAAATCTCCTCAAAAACTACATTGGAGGTAACATTTGTGGTAACACCGGAATCACTATCAATCAAAATATGAAGACCTTCCGGCCTTGTAACTCTTGAGATGGCAACATAGATGTGACCATGCGAAAAAGCAGCTCTAGGGAGATATAAACCAACATTATCAAGGCTCTGTCCCTGACTCTTGTTTATTGTCATTGCATAACATATTTGGATCGGAAACTGAATTCGTTTAAAGTCAAATGGCCATACGGTATCAGTTGGCATCATTTCGATCCTTGGTATCAAATGTTTAGTTCCGACATGAGAGCCACAAAGGATTTCACATTCAATACTATTTTTCTTGCATGCAATAACTATCATTCGGGTTCCATTGCACAATCCCATTATCTGGTTCAAATTCCTCATAAGCATAACTACGACTCCAACTTTTACTTTTAACTCATGTTTGGGAATGCACGGCATATTTATTGAATTCAAGTACTCAACTGGAAATGCAGCAGCGAAATCGTTATCTTCATCACCAGCATCATCAATAGAATCTTGACTAAGATAAGTATGTTGCGTACCAGGAATCTTGTCAAGGATTTGATTATTGATGTCGTCCACCACAATATTTGTTGGTGTCAGAATAGCTCTAGATCTCAGGTAAGAATGTGAAGACATGTTGTTGCTAAAATCCGGATAAGTCACATCAAAAAGAGTCCGAATAGGATCTTCCGAGGTGTGAACAACATACTGATCTGGTATCTTTATCAACATTTCACCAACATCCGATTGAGTAGTTACGTGTTCCACTCTCCCATCACCAACAGCAAGCTGCCACTTGCTGAACTCGGCAATGATCTTATTCTGTTCTTCTGTATTACCTGAATGTAACCGCATATTCTGCTTCAGTAAATGTACTTGACAAAAGTCCCATAATTTAGAACTGTTTAGAGCAGCACATACGACTTCGGCTCTTGTTGCCTTTGGAATTACAGGCAAAATTTGTCGAAAATCTCCACCAAAAACAACGGTGATACCACCGAATGGCTTCTTGGATCTTGTCTTATCAACAACAGACATGATATCTCTCAAAGATCGGTCTACGCATTCAAAAGCATGACGGTGTTGCATTGGAGCTTCATCCCAAATTATTAGATTAGTCTGTTGAATTAGCTCGGCAATATCAGTTCCATGTCTTATACCAGCTGTAGAATATTGATCAAGTTTCAAAGGAATATGAAAACGGGAATGCGCAGTTCTTCCACCAGGCAACAACACCGCTGCTATACCACATGAAGCAACAGGAAGTACAATTTTACCTTCGGAACGCAATCGACAACATAGAGTCTGCCACAAAAAAGTCTTGCCACAACCTCCACTTCCATACACAAAAAAAAATCCGCCTTTATCCTCATTTATATTGTTTATAATGGCCTCATAAACATTTCGTTGTTCAGCATTGAGGAGTTTATGGTTTTTTTCATGTTGTGATTTCATTTCTTCTTTGTTGTATCCAGTTTCTTCTTCAATGAGACGATTAACAGAATTTCTGAAATAAGCTTCACCGGGAAATGGCATAGTTGAAAAGTCTCTCAAACTCTTTCCGATATCATTTAACAATTTCTCAATTTCTGAAAAAAAAACACAATAAACTTTGTAATATAAGTAACATTTTAGAACCACAACAAATTAATTCAATAGTAAATAATGCACAATGATATTATTTGCCGTGTGTAAAAATCCTAACCTGCAAGAGCATATTTTTGAACATCATCGTCAGATAGAAATAAAGTATGATCATCAAGCAAATGTCTTCGCAACAGTATAATGTCATCAGACATGCATCGCCAGTGAGCTTCCCAAAGCCTGAGAGGATCTGAAATTGGACTATAAGCCAAAATATTGACAAACATTGCACGCAACTGAGGAGGCATGGATGTGTGTGAATTTTCAGAAATAGCCTCATGCCATTGGTTATCGTTCTGAAGAAGACCCAGCGCTGAACATGCTTCCTTAAATGATTTATGAACATGACCATCTACATTTTTTAGATCCTCGAATGATGTAGCACCTTTTTTTCGAAGCAAAAGCATTCGTAGATATAATAGATCACCACTGGAAGAATGGACCTCACTAAGTCTGCCAATAACATCACCTCTTTTCCTTTCTTTCCACATGCCTGGTCGTGCATGCCAAGTAAACTTACTTGGAAATTCAGAATAAGTCCAGTTCTTTGCATCAGGCAATGTTCTATTCGCATCAAACCAAGCTTCCAACTTGCTTTTTTTGGAATTGGCTTTATCACACACTTCCTGCAAAACAGCTCCAGTTTTGAACGACACATGTTTGTCATTTGGTAAATGTATAGGCAAACGATCGACAGATGGCCAACGTGAATGAATGTCAAAACCAAATATCCTCCAAGCCGCTTCTGATGCACAAACATATCTACCATCCAAATAATGTTTGATCTCATCAATATGACGCTTTTCTGGATTTTCTGGAATGCAGGAAGAAAGATGCGGACCCTTTGTTTTTTTCTTTAGTAACATAGTAGCTGTATCATGTCCTTTTAAACAGTACTTGAATAGGTATTTTAAGGACCTCGAACTATTGCATATCTCCAAATTCGTGTGACATTGAAATCGAACTAAAAGATCTCGATTGTATGGGACGACATAACGATTATCCAAATCAATGCCTTTCTTTTTAACATATAATCCAGTCCTCCTTCTTTTGTAGACTGGAAAACCGCATTCATCGAAAAATGTGTGAGAGTTGTACCTTATAAAACAACAATGTTTTAAAAACATAGACATTTGTATCTAATTTGATAAATTTCAAAAAAAATTGAAAACTAACCTCTTAGGAAAATGCTTAATACATTTTCCTTTGACCATACATGGAGATTTCACGCAATCAGTACCACATGGTCCGTGGATCATGTAATTATTAACAGCATGATATCCAACTGGATCAATGTCTATGTCTGGAATTTCCGCAGATACTAAAGAGTCAATTTGTTCAAATGTCTTAGGCCTGTCATCAGGATGTAACCATATAAGCATATGGGCATGAGGCAATCCTCGTTTTTGAAACTCAATGACATGCATCACTACACAAAAACGGATACGATAATAAAAGATACAACTATGAGAATTAATTATAAGGTAATTATGTAGAAAAATGTGTGTAGCAACACCTCATAACATCACTTACCTCCTATGCAGCGACCAAAATAATTTTTTTTCTTTACCAATTCGATAATCTGGTCAACTTTTAACTTAAATACTCTTGAAACGACATCAGGAGCATCAGCAACATCAACACCAGGTAGGTATTTGAGCATTCGTTGAATTTCTGGCCATTTGGTGTTACATGTCATAGTGAGGAACAAAGAAGGATGGCCAATTGTTCGACAAATAGCCAAAGAATCCTTAAAATATTGGTTCATGTAACGCTTGCAACCGGTGAAAGAGGCTGGCAGAATAATTGCTTTACCAACTTTTGATGGATTATTGTCTCCCTTCTGTACTGCATCCCTAATATTATGATATAGATCAGCACGTATAGTAGTCTGATGTTCTCTAATCCACTCCAATCTATATTGCTCAATTGCAGTAAATGCATCTACAATGTATTGCTGCCACAAACGTCCACCCAAATGTGGAGTCAAGCCTATCACATATATGTATACAATTATTAAAACATAATTTTAAACAAAAACCTAAAAATAAATAAGTATTGCAAATTAGTAGCGATGCTAATACCTTCTGATGGACGTATCATTAGTTTATAATTGTAATACTCCTTCATGGTGATGTTCTCGCGAGGTCCTCTTTCTTCAGAATCATCAACATCACAATGTTCTGATGTTTTCGTCGGTTGCTTATGAGTTTTAATTAAAGGAATTTCACGGTGAAATCCTACATCTCCATGAGGAAAAAGAATTGGATATTGTAGTTGCATAAAGCGTGGATCAGTTTCATAAATCCTCTCCAATCCATTCACTCTGGAATGTATAATAGTATATCTACATCCCTTGCTATAATCATCCGTCACAATCAATCCAGCAACCTCATTTGATGGTCCAACATGGTTTGGTCTACCACTCGCCGAGCTTGAAGATATAAGAACCAATTTAAACTCATCAATTGGATTTTCTTTTACTCTTTCCCGAGCCATACGAAAACCATGGACCAACCTGTTATGTTCATCCAACATTCGCAACAAAGACTCAACAATCTCTGGATCAACAACATCACTTGAACCATTAACAACATTGATTCTATTGTTTATTTCTTCTTCTGTGTCATAAATGTAGAGTTGACAGAATTTAGGAGTGTCACCTTCAGGTGGTAATAAGCTTCCAATATTATGATAATTCGTGCCACGAAGCTTGAAACAGTAAGGAGCACCACCTCTGTTTATTTTATGGTCAATCTTACCACCAGAAGAGGTCATTGCAAACATACAATTGTATATTCTAATATTGTTCTTGAAATGTTTAAAATGCACGCCACCGGTAAGAAGAGTTGCGAGAGGTTCAGGAGGCTGTTTTTCTTTTTCAAGAACAACCTGACCATTTTTACAACAAAGAGAGAAAGTTGGAGTTTTTTTCTGTGTAGCTTTGTTGTTCCTTTCTTCATTCCACATTACAGACTCACATTTCCCACATAACTTGTCCGGAGCTCCAATATCCATGTATCCATTCCAAGAATCTTGTTGAGTGTAGAAAATCTCTTCATCGTCCAGGTCCTCATAATCACCTGGTTTTTAATTTTCTTAAAAATTAAAAATGCAAAATAATATGTGTTCAGATAAAATTAACTAAAAATAACCAAATAATAGAGAGTGACCAAATATCAAAAATACCTTGTTCTAATGAATCACTTTCACTGATAAAAGTGTCCTCGACATTGTTAAAGTCGCTCATTAAATTTATTGGGCCAGAAGTCTCGCCAACTTCAAAACTACTCCTTACACCATCTTTACCTACTGAAAATGGAATCGGTGACATTTTACCACAACTTTTCTTCGCAACATGCTGCTCTGTTTCATCACGTGGATGTTGTTTCTTGTAATCTGGCCGACGTTTATCAATAGGTTTTAATGTAGAAGCAGGCATGGAAAAGGTGAGAGTACTCTGGCCAGATTGATCCGTATTTTTATGATTGTTGTTTGTTTGATTTCTTTGCATATCACCTAATCAGAATTGAGAAAAAATGAATAATGTGAGTATTTTGGGGATTGTATGAAAAATACACAAAAATTAAGAGATATAATACATCAGAGTTGATAAATCTAAAAAAAACCTGAAAGATTAATGGTTTCCAGTCTACTATGAAATGTAGTTCTAGGTGTCATATGAGATTTACTTAATATAGATGAACCTGTTCAAAATGTGTGAGACATCTTGATTAATAGTATGCAGATTAGCATCAATTTTGACAAAAATGGAACAACACTGAAATAATGAAATGTGCACTTGCCAATGATGAAGGACCTGAAGACTGAGAAATAAACGGTGACTGAGAATTCTGGTCTATTGTTGTCAAAGGAGGTCTGGAGTAGGCTTGTTTTGATACATTACTCATAATGTTATCAACATTTTTGCCACGAACTCGACATTTGCTTACTACATTCACATAAAAGTAGAAAATATAAGAAATGAGAAGGTTAGAATATATGGACATTAGAAAACTGAAATCGATAACATTAGACACTTGATATTATACCATTTTTTCCAGTGATATTTTTTCCTACATGACCTGATAACAATATAGCAGGATCATGTAGAATACTTTGTGGCAATCGTCTCAAGTTTGTAGAAACAGATGCAACATTTGGAGAGTAATTTTCTTTATTGTTTGTGGAATCAGCACTTGACAATACATTACTGACATTTTTTCCACGAACTCTTCTATTTGCACCTTCAGATTCAATCAAAATATGGATGTCAAACATGAAAAACCTCTCGTGTGAATCACAACATGGATGTCAAACATGAAAACATATGTATTGTATTGACGAATATAACATTTGATTAGACTAACAAAATCAAACATACCTTGATTTTCATCATAATTACTTCTCTGAAGGACTGTTTCAACATTCCGACCACGCACACGACGTTTTGTACCTATACAGAGACGTAAATAATCATATCATTGACAACATTATAATAACTTAAACATCAGAATGAGAACCTGATATAGAATTCCGATGAGAATCCATAAACACGTAGTTTCTGTGAGATATATTTGATTATTGTACAGAGAATTTGCCACTATCACGATTAGGTCTGCAAAACTTGAAAAGAAACAGAAGAAAGAAACGGACGTACAAAAAAAAGAAAAGAAGGAAGAGATTGAGAAAATCAAGGAAGATATTGTAACCATAAATGTGTAATTTGAAATTCAAAATTAGGATAATATGATTTGGTATATGGGTCAACAAAATGGATAATCCATGGATCTTGTGAAATATAGTAGAAAATAGTACAAATAGGATCCATGGGTAAATTTTTTTACCCAGTGGGTAAATTTTTTTACCCAGTGGGTAAATTTTTTTACCCAGTGGGTAAATTCCTCATTACACTTTAAGAATATATAGATATAGATAATGCTAGATGTACCAAATTGGGTCCAAAAATATGTACAAAATGACATGTGCCATTATTTAATTGGCTATAAATTAATGGACCCCTGCATTTATATCAATATCACCAATTAAAACATTCCAAATTGACACATCAGCAATGCCACATAATTCGATAGCTAAATTTTGTACCCCAATTCGATATCTCTAACACTACTCTATATTTTATGTTGATAAATTTAAAATTATCATGTATTAATTGGAACATATTTTATGAAAATTTTAAAATTTCTAACACCGAGCATTAAATAATCGTATCATGTATTAATTGGAACATATTTTATGAAAATTTTGAAATTTCTTATTAATGGTATATGTAGCTATTGATATTATCTCTCACACTTATCCGATAAAGACGCCGCAATAATCTAGTAGAAGGATGGTAGCGTGAAAAGAGCGTAGTATCAGTGTATCACTATCAAAATTGTATCCTAACAATATTCAAGTTTAAATAGGTCGATTCTAAATCTTTAATTGAAGGTCAAAATGACCAATTTAATTCTTATTACAATATTCTAACAAGAATAATGAAAATAAAACATTTCCTCATACCATTCACACTTACTAGTCCTCCTATAATATTACAATTACATAAAATATAAATTTAATCTATATTCTTTATTAATAAAAAAATAATGTTTAATTGACGCACAATAAAATTAAAATATCAAAATATCAAATTTAGTTATAATTAAACCCAGGTTCAATTTATTGCAACTACGTAACTATACAAAATTTATTTATTTACTTTAATTTCTTTAGTTCGTCTCATGTTCGATTGCCTATAACTATATAATTAAATAGTATTTTTTTTATTATATACTTTTAACATTCAGTTCTATACAAAGACATATTTTAATAATACTTATTAATTATATTTATTCTAAATAATTCATTAATATTAATATTTTAATGTCGGCTCATGTTTGACCCGTACATTGCAATGATTATCATATATACGAACATATTACGTAGGTAATACGGAAAAAAAAAATATGATAATCAATCAACTCCAAAAATATAAATAAACCAAAATGGAGAGAATCAATAGAAAATCGCGCAAATGACTCATAGCTCAATTAACTAATACGAAACAGTTCTAAATTAAACTATGTTTAAATCTCAATCATTTTAATAATACAATATCACATGATTAGGCGAGTAATCTTTTTTTTTTACAAATTTAAAGTAAATTCCATTAAAGTAATCTTAATTTTTAAATATTAAGAAATTGGATGAAAAAATTAATACATTAGTTGGTGTTTTAGGCGTAGGGGTAGAGAGGATTAAGAAAGTCAAGGGGTGCTTGAAAATCAAGTACGAGAAAAAGAATGAAGCTTCTGTTTACATGAAAATACTTTAGCAAGACAACATTAGTACGGAGTTGCTTACAAGGAATCATCAATATAAGCCAAGTCTCTTCTCTCTCGGTCTCTGTTCCATACAATTCACTACTAGTACAGTTTCAGTTTCTCTCATCTTTTTCCAACTGCTTCTACTCAAATTTAGATTGGTTGTGTCATCATATTGTTTAACAGAGTTGCAGATGACTCATAGTGATGCAATAGTAAGAAGGGCTCTTGACAGCCTTGGCAAAGGTTTTGATTTAACCTCGGATTTTCGACTCAAATATTGCAAAGGTAAAGACAGTTTAGTAAGTCTTACTCAGGATCAGACCAAGCAATTATCTGTACCAGGTTTCGGACTTTTCAATGATGTTTCAACCGACATTAAATGTGGTAAAGGAGATCGAACTCGATACCAGTCGGACATTCTTGATTTTAAACAAGTAAATGCTTCTCTTCTCTTTTACTTGTCCATTTGATATTTGTTAATGTACTAGAAGTTTATTTTTATTTTTTCTTGTAGATGTCGGAATTCATGAACCAGAAATGCTCTGTTCCTGGGAAGATTCCGTCGGGCTGGTTTAACTCCATGTTTGGTTTTGAAAGTGAATCATGGCAACGTGATGCTGCAAGGACAAAATATTTAGGTTTAGATGGTTACTTTATATTGTTATTCGACCTTCATATAAATAGATATCCTCTTCAACTTTTGGATCAGGTAAAAACTGCAGTTCCTTCAACCTGGGATCCATCTTCTCTTGCGAGGTATCTATTCTTCATTTCTTTTTTACTTATTCTATGCTACAAGTTTCATATGCGCAACTGGATGTTACAATTGTTTTTAGTTCTAATTAAGCTTACGTCAAAAACAATAAAGGGTGAATTAGCAGTAGTAAACATGAAACTATTACCTGATTACATTTGGCAGACTTCTATCAAAACACAGGTGGTTATCTGCCGAATGCCCAAGTTTGACCATAATTTCATGATAATCAAATTTGGTATTTTGATATCGTCCGCTATTTTTAAATTATTTTGATAATTAATATTAATTTTAATTATTAAAAAAAATTATTAAAAAATGTACTTATAGATATTTGAATGATAGAAATATATAATAAATAAATACTATTTAATTATGTGGTTATAAACAATTAATCTTGAATTTGGATATATTTTAACAGTATTTTCTTTATTAATAAAGAATATAGAAGTTATAGACAATTGAATTGTATAATAACGTAGTTGTAAGGAATCGAATCCTGAATTAAGCCAAAGAATTTAAATTAATAAATCTTGTATGTAGTTGCGAGAAATCAACCCTTGATAACCAAATTTGATATTTTGATATTTTGATATTTTTGATACCACCCATAAAGAGTTTAGATGCGCTTACATGTTGTATGTTTATAATGAGCTCATTTCATATATTCTGTAAAATTTCTCATAGACCGTTTCTCAACCATAACTCATTCCAACTTTACAAATGGTCACTTTGGACTTGGCAGCCCAGATGTTTAAATGAATGGCAATTTCTGTGCCATGAAATTCAATATGGTTAGTAGTTGGAAAAGTTTGATACGTTTATAATGTCAAAAGAAGCTATCCTCTGTACCTGTTATACTGATGAAAATACCATTTTGTGCTAGGGTCAAAGTTAAAATAACTAGCCACCTACTTGATAGACTATCATTATGAAAATTATATTACAAATTGGCCATACTGTAACAAGAGGTCAAAACTTTAAAGTATTAAATTTTTATAATAACCTTGACACGGAAACAGCAAAAGAGGAACATACTGAATTTTGATTGTGACTAATACACAAGTCTTTATATATTATGTATAATTCACTCATAATTTAAAAGCATTTGGAAATTTCAGTGTAAGTGTAAAATTTTGGAAAATCAAAAGATTTAATTCTCTGCATGCATCTTGTATGTCTTGTCTTAAATTGTTCAAGATTGACATAAGAATCGACAGAAAGTAAAAATTGCAGAGAAATGAATGACTGAGCTGAACGATTCTGATGTTTCACAGGTTCATAGAGATATACGGGACTCACATAATTGTAGGACTGGGCATAGGAGGACAGGACACAGTGGTGGTTAGGCAAGATAAATCATCAAACTTGGAAGCATCAGAACTGAAAAAGAATCTTTATGAACTCGGAGATCAGTTGTTTAATGGGACTTGCACCTTCACCCCCAAAGATCAAAAGCATAAGGTTTGTTATAATATCTGTTTACTGCAAAAAAAAAAAATTAACTGCAGTTTAGTCTTACAATATTACAGGTTTAAACTAATTAGCTACCTGACTACCTCTGATAATTTCAGGCTCCGCCAGCTTTTAATGTCTTCGATCAGCAGTCACCTTTTTTAGATAACTTATCATCAGTCAAGACAAAGAATGTAAGTTGGATTCTTTTTAACTTGTTCGCATGCATGATTTTTTCATACAAGCTTCATGTTTGATAAAAATTCTAATTTCTACAAAATTTTCCCATACAAGCTTCATGTAAGATGTAAACTGTATTTAACTGTACACCATCACAAGTCATCTTTTGTTGTAATTGCTTTTGAAATTGGATGCATTTTTGTTATCCGTCGAATATATGTTGGTTGATTTCAGGGGATCAACGTAATATGTTCAAAGAGGGGCGGAGACGTGTCAGCAATGACACATTCTGAATGGTTATTAACAGTTCCGTTAATGCCAGACGCTGTTCAGTTTAACTTCATTCCCATCACCTCTCTCCTTAAGGGCGTCCCAGGCAACGGTTTCTTATCTCATGCTATTAACCTGTATCTTCGTTGTAAGTTTCTTCTACTTGGCAAACATTTAGAAAGCGGGAATATCAAAGTAATTCAACTACTACTAATTATGCACATGTACTTGTAAAATTGGATGTGCAGATAAACCACCATTGGCAGATTTAAAGTATTTTTTGGACTTCCAAAATCATAAATTATGGGCTCCAATTCACAGTGAACTCACTCTAGGACCAGCCTCAAACAAGGGGCCTTCTAATCCTTCTCTCGAGTTCAACCTAATGGCCCCCAAGTTGTATGTAAACACCACTCAGGTACACATACCACACTTCTTGGTATCATTGCCTTGTATGAATTCCCGCTCTACAGTCTTTCACTTGTGTTGTAAATGGATACTATCATACTTCTTCAGACTGCAATAGTTACTAAGAATTTTTTTATACAATCAGGTTGCAGTTGACAAGAGACCAATCACAGGAATGCGATTGTATCTAGAGGGAATGAAATGCAATAGGTATTAACATCTCAATCTCAATACTTATCTAACAGTATTTGTTGAGAGCCTAGTGGCAAGACTCCTTCCCTCCATTCCCCGGCCCCTCCTCGTGTACATAATGTACATATAACATAAAATCAATGGTTCTGAGTTTATCATTGGTCATAAAGAAACATTAGATATTTTCTAGACGCTTGGCTCATGTTCATCTGAATTGAAGTTGTGACAATATACAGTTCGCAAGACTTGACCAAAACATTAACAAAGAAATTTGTTATTACTTTATTTTGCAGGCTAGCAATTCATCTCCAGCATTTAGCAAACACGCCACAGTTCCTCCAGAACAGGCTCGATGATACCCATTTCTGGCGTGGAACTGAAGATTCCCTATCCAATGGATACTTGGAACCAATCCAATGGAAAAATTTCTCTTACATAAGCACAGCCCCTGTGAAATATGATCCGGATTGGACTACAACAGGAGAAAATGCCACATTCATTGTCACCGGAACTCAACTTCATGTCGAAAAATATGAAAATTCCAAGACGGCATTGCATCTTCGACTTCTTTATTCCAAGGTTTCAAATTCATACATTGTAAAATCAAACTGGATGCAGTGTCAATCAGATGTTTCTCAGAAGTCGGGATTCTTCTCGGCAATAAGCCAATCAATCAACTTAGGTGGAATTTCTGATAAAGAAGATACTAAAAAGGTGGTGCTGGACTCGAGCGTGTATCCAAGTGGACCACCAGTGGCAGTGCAAACGAAGAAGCTTTTGAAGTTTGTAGATATGTCGGAGTTATGTAGTGGGCCTTCGGATAGTCCAGGACATTGGTTGGTCACCGGAGCCAAGTTGCAGTTGGAGAAAGGGAAGATTTGCATGCATGTCAAATTCTCCTTATTAAACGTTTTGTAGTAGCCAAAAAAATCTGGAAGAAATTTATCTTGCAAAGTCGTGTACATAAATCAACAGCGAGTTTTAAAATTATTAGGTACACTTCAAAAAAGGAAGTGTTTTGTGTAGTGGCTGTATTATAAAGTCTAGCAATCGTACAAATTCATGTTTACTCATGCGGATTATTATCTTTTATACATGACATGTCTTTAGCAGTTTTTGATTTATTTTTTCCTCCCATGTTTGTTTTCCATAGGCAGAGCCTTCGCTTTTGAGTAAAAGTATCGACTTTACTGATCCCACTCTATTTATAATTATTCTTTTTACTAACTTATATCCCGTGTAATGCACAAATATTTTTTATTATATTAATTCATAATTTTATTATTACAATATTTATAATTGTTTTAATTTTATTAATATTTATAATTCTAGAATACATTTTTAATATATTGTTCACGAATTTCGAACCTTGGATTTTTGAACAAATAAATTATCTATTAAAATATAAAATATTACTTAACATTATATTTAACGGTTCTCATCTATTTATTTTAAGATCCAATAATTCTTATTATTTTGTAGTACTATCATCCCTTTACGACCAAAATTCTGAAATTTTATTTAATATATTTAGAGATAAAAAAATTAATTTTTATATTTGATACGTTGTTGATGAAGTTCAAACACCTCACAATATTCACATCTATTTATTTTATAGTTTGATGATTCTTATTTTTTTATGGTATTGTACCGTGACGACGTATTGGTCAAAGTACTAGTTAAATTTCAGAATTAGTATTACCAACGGAATAGTAACGGAGACAATTTAATCGACTATTTCGTAGGCAAAAATTCGTTGAAAAACCATAGCTATTCCATTGGCACATTTGGGTGGGCATTTTTGCCACCTATTTTACCAACGAAAATATTCCGTTATTAAATATCTGTTAGTGATTCATTGAGTTTCGGTTGACAGGATTTTGACTTTTCAAACTTTTGAGACCCGTCAACAATTTTTCAATAACTACCAACAGATGAATTTTCGTTGCTAAATTCTGTTGGTATAATAACTTATTCTTGTAGTGGACCAAAATTATGAATAAAATATATAAAGATATATTTTTGGATAAATTATTTCGTGTTGCGTTTACCATGTGCAAAACTCATATATTTTATGTATATTTATTCAAATTGATAAGATTCAAAATTTAAATTCCTTATTAATATTTGAAATAGGTAATATTAATATGCTATTGAGGTGATTCAAAATTTAAATTTTTGTTAGTATGTTATGAGTATGAGAATAGAGAACCTAACCCTTTAATTGATCATTTGAGTATATTACATTAAATATGTATTTAATTACTCACTTTCCTAATTTATAAACAAATAAAAATATATGGTAAGTAAGTACTTAATAATATGATTAGATTTATTTGTTTATCTGTATTAGTTGTGATTAGGGTTGTAATTCGAGTTGAGTCGGGCGAGTTCGAGCCGGGTATTATTTCGAGCCGAGCTTTTTTTCATGAACCGAGCCGGCTCGTATAATTAAACGAGTCCAATCTTCTGCCCAAACTCGGGTCGTTTAATTTCACGAGTCGGGCCGAGTCGGCTCGTTTAGTTAAACGAGCCTTTTTAAACGAGTCGGGCGAGCCTGCTTGTGTAAAATTACACTTAAACGAGCCTAATCTTCTGCCCGAACTCGGCTCTTTTAATTTCACGAGTCGAGTGGAGCCGAGCCGGCTCGTTTAGTTAAACGAGCTCGGTCTTATGTTCGAGCTCGACTCGTTAACGAGTTCGAGCTCGACTCGTTAACGAGTTCGAGTCGAGCCGAGCCTTACTAAACGAGCCGAGTCGGCCGGGCTCGCGAGCCGCCCGACTCGAATTATAGGCCTAGTTGTGATTTTAGGAAAAATATGAATGATAAAGTTGGTAAACGTTTGGTTGGCCAGACTGTAACAAAAACTATCGCTGACAACATCCATGTTTGTAAAGATAATCCATATTTCTGACATGTATTGACATTTATTATTGTTTTTATATCACGAACACATCTTAAAGTTAGCCAGACTGCAACAAAAACTATCGCTGACAACATCCAGGTTTGTAAAGATAATCCACCTTTCTGACATGTATTGACATTTATTATTGTTTTTGTATCTTTAACTCATCTTAAATAAATTTTATCTATGAACCGACATACTGGAACGAGCAATATATTTCCAACCCAGATAACTCGAATTGCAGGCAAAGTAAGTTATTTTCAAAGTTGAGATAAGTGATGACAATGTTTTGTTAAATAGTAAGATATTTAATGTCATCGATGCTTATGAGATTGAGACTTGCACGTCATCTTCTTCCCAAGCAACCATGGCTAGATTTACTATTACCAGTCTCTCTGAGGTAGGCATGCCACTTTATTTTTTGATACAATGTCTTCATTATTCATTATTATTTCAACTTTAAATTTAGTACAATCATTAACTTATAACAATGCATTATTCATAATATGTCACAAATTATTCTTCGATTGACATTTACTATATATTTCAGAATATGATGGACTTATCTAATTGTGTGGATACTCCAGGTTCTGCTAAGTCATGTTCCAAAATGTCTAAACTGGTTTCTTTTCCCTCTGATCTTTCTAATTGAATCATATTAGTTTCTTTTATTTTATTGTCAAGACTTTTTAGCTATTTATCATTATTATTTGTGGTATTACAGGAAACATGAACAATTTCCACCACCGGAGAATTGCTGCGGTCAGACTTGGTTCAGGGATTGGACGTAAGCTTCGGCCTCGCCATTTTTTTCCCGAATTTATTATCTAAATAAAGTGTTTGAGTATCATGGATTCTAAATATTATTTCTTGGTTTTTTAATTATCTAGGTTTTATTGTTGGTTTTGAAGACTATTTCATCTTAATAAAGTTCCCCTTTTGCTTTCTTTTTTTAATATTCAACCCGTGTATCGTACATGTCTTACTTTTGTCTTTCATTTATCTTATTTAAATTATGCAACACAAATGTCATCGAGACTGCTGGCTTTAAGAATAGATCAGATACTTGCATGCGTAAAGTTTTTGTTTCTTCGTAACTGATTTAAAGTCAGAGGTTTTTATTCTTTTGTAATTGATATGTAATGTATACATTTTCATTGCTCTGATATGATATTCTCACTTGGAAGACACTTAGATGTGGCTATCATGATGTTTGCAATACAATGTTCTTTGTGTAGGACTGGGGTTATTTAGACATTAGATAGTTGTATGGATAAATGACGGTTGGTTTAGTTATCTAGAAGTTGAAAGCGTTGACAACTTTTGAAAATTAGTGTATGCTTTTGGATAGCTACCCTTTATGGGTTTGCATAAGCTGCTTAATTATTTTGCCAGTATGGCTGATGAATGTTTTCCCGAATTGCCTAGTTTAACTATAATGGCAACAGATCCAAGATTACGATGGAAACGAGCATCCATTTTGATTCTGGAGTAAGTAGCACTTTTTGATTCTAGGAGTAAGTACTTTTAAATCAACAACAATATCATTCCCTGTACCGTTCTTATATCAGTTAAGAGTCGGGACTAACATGTTTTTAATCATTTTTTGTAGAAAGTCTTAAGAAAAACCAATGAATGTTTGCGGTTGATCTTCCAACTGCAAGATATTTATATATTAACTTGGTCTAAAGCTCAACCATTCGATCAGCGTTGTCACTGTAATAAAAGAACAAGATTGTAAGTTTTTCAATTTTATATCTACTCAATAATATGTTTACTCACTTTTTCTTATTGGCTGAGGTTTGTTTTTGTAAATGGTAATTATAATTCTATTTATTACATGATATCAAGATGTTTCACACCACATTGAGTCTTTGAGTTCATAGCTGCAAAATTAGGACTGAGCAATTCAAAGCACCTTATCATAGTGTCATACCAAAAGTTGAGCATTGTACCTATATTCAAGATGACTAGATGAAGTTTTAAGCTTTGTTTTTTTTAATCTAAATTCGAGTTCATTAATTCCACTTTGTTGTTTCATGCAAAATCGCATCATTTACCACTTGATATAGTACAAAAAATTAAAGCAAGTAGTCTCCAACCCTTTAAATATGGATCCTCCAGTTGTATCGACGTACTTCTTTGCTTAATCCAGAGCTGTATTTGAATTCTGGTGCTCTACATATTGAACTCCTAAATCAATAATATGGTTTCTGATATAGTAGTATTAATTGACATTTGGGTGTCTTTTTAAACCATCAGAAGTCACATTGTTGGGTTGATTCATGCATATACAAGCATAATCCAAAAATAAAGTTAAAACTTAGGATTTGCTTATAATATTGTGAATATTGTGAAATGTAGATTACAAATATGTTTTATGATATAAGGATATATGTCCCTTTTCTTTTTATTAAGACTCGTTGTAATCTCATATTTTTACTTATTTTAGATTAGATGCTTTTTTCATTTTTTTAATGTTTAAATTTAATCGTAGAACATTTGTTCAGTTGATCTGATTCCATTTTTCATTCTGCGCCTGCAAACAGGTTCTTCTGTTCGGTAGGTGCATATTTTGATGCTGCTGTTTTTTTTTACTTTTTATATATACAACTCAATAATTGGCAGTTCAAAAGAAAAAGGTCCTAAGCTGGAAATCGTAGAAGATATCCATATTCAAAATGTGGCCTGTTGTGAGGGAAATTTGGTAACAACGCCGAGAGAGAATGTCGCTGGAATAATCAGGTTTTGCCCTTGATTATGGGGCGGAGCTGCAGGTTCACACGTCTACAACTCTACTAGAGCTTCAGCCGCAGCTGCCGGAGCAGGTGGAGAATGTGACGTTTTTGGGACTGAGTTTGCAAGGATTCCGGGCAACTAGGGCGGAATAGCTGCCGGAATTGTGTATTGCTCAAGTGCTTCTACGAAATCCATGTAGAATAAGTGAGATTCATCCTTTGCAAAGTGCCTACATATCCTATATTTATAGGAATCAATTCCAATGTAGTTCTTAGGGTTTGGGCTCTATTACTTGATGAATAAGCCAAGTTTTGATAAGCCAAAGTGTGTTTTCAGAGCTGATCCAATTGCCTTGTGATAATCCATCTGAGAGTTATAGTTTATCCAAATACCTTATGTTGAGCTTCCAAGTAAACTTACCCAAGTACACCTCTAGAAACCTTAAATCCTCTATTTATTTGATAACTATCCAAATATATTGATATAAATTCATTTTTTGTTGTAATTATTTGCCCTGGCGATTTATATGCGATAAACGCCTTTATTTTAAGGATAATCACGTACTCCTAGAAAATAGGAAGTAGAATTATCATCCAACTCTAATTCTGTCCAGTGGAGGTATAGACGACTCTGAACCTACACCTCAGCTTACCCTGAACCTGAACCTCAGCTTACTCTTAACCTTCAGCTTGGCTCACTCTGAACCTCGGTACTGCGAAGCTGTACCTTTATCCATACAAACCTTACCAAGTCCACCCAAATTGGGCTTATATTACGTATGGGCCTTAAATCTAACCCATGTAAAATTTTGGGCACAACAACTACCCCCCCGGTTCCTTGCAGTATTGAATACAAGAGGAACCAAAACAAGACAAGGTTCAATCCTTCCTTATCCTTCTCAGAGAAATACATAACTTCAGCATCATGCTTCCAAGCTTACATGAGCTAACTCGGCGTAAGAAACAGGACACACAACGCCTCCGCATATGTACCTCAATCTGAATCCTTGAGTAAAAAATTCCTTGAATATCCTTTAGACCAGGTGTGACCATCCAACTCCAATCACGAGTTTCCTATCCTTAGCAGCTGAACTGGTTAGCGACCAACCTTCTTCCTTCAAAAACCGTAACCTGACTCCTCGAGGTATCCTTCGTCTCCACGAAGCTATCCTTCATCTGAGAAGCTCTTGTAAATGATGCCATGAACCTTCTACTGCTAATGAGCTTCAAGTCTCCAGAACCTGCCCTACTAAAACAACTAGAAAAGATGATAAGTAGCATGAGCTAAGTAGCTCACCTATTTTATCCACACCACTCGTACATATATAATGCATGAATGCAAGCAAGTATGTATGGTGCAAAAATGATTTTTGAATATTTATACGTATTTGTTGATGCCTCTGCAATCAAGTAGAACCTTGGCGAACACACTCTTCAAGACATAGTGCCACGATTTTCAGAAATTTCCATTATCCCGACACATTGGACCTCATTGTTTTCCAACACCGTGGAAAACATAAACCATTGAGTTTAACCAAAATAGCCATATACCGTGAAATACCATAAATAACCTTAAATAACCATATACCATGGAATACCATGAATAACCTTGAATAACCATATAAAAATGTCGTAAGAGGAACCAATGGAAGGTTGCGAAGACATCCTCAATCGCCGCCATGTCTTTTCGAGTGGTTACATAATGGGGCATGTAGCATGCCTAGGTACCTACTCAACAGCTTCAGCTAGCAAGTTTGAAAAATATTTTTGAAAACCATGCATGATGATGATCTTTTATTTATAAATCCATGTAGGCTACCTTCCTTGAAATCATGTGATATGCACATTTAAATAAACACAAGTCCATGTGTGAAAATAATTATACATTTAAAAAGTTGAGGATCGCAATGAAGTTTTTAATTAAATGCTATAAAAATTTCCTTACATGCACATAAAACATGTATGACTATGAATATGTAAGGCATATGAATTAAACTTATCTTTGTCCTTATAGCTCCACTTGAGGTTCAGGTTAGAACATTGAACCTACCACGCGGAAGCTCCCTCCTACGTAAGCTGAAGTTGAGAACCTCATTTCCATTAAGTAAGTTTTTTCATGGAAAACTGATTTACCCCCCGAGCCATCAGGTAAGTAAGCTTTTCCTTGGGCAACTGATTTACCCCCTAGCCATCAGGTTTCCTTTTCATTTGAAATGTAAACCCCTTCCATCTTGAATCCTATCATGTTGAAAAGCTCATCACCCGCTGGCTGAAGTCTGTAGCTGTACCTGAGAATCAATGAACCTGCAAGCTAGAAGCTACACACTTGAAACTGTCAGATGTTAGCTATGAGTTACAAGTAAATATTGAGGAACCTCTAAGTTGGAATATGATAGCTGGAAGCTATTTGCAACGAATAACTGACAAGGAACCTGCTTGATGTATATAAGTATGGGTGAACCTGTCAAGCACATATGAGGTTCAAAGTGAACATGTTAAGCAAAGGTGAGCTCCACGCGAACCTGTTAAGCACAGATGAGCTCCAAAGTGAACCTGTCAAGCACATGTGAGCTCCACGCGAACTTGTTAAGCCCAGGTGAGCTCCACGTGAACCTGTTAAGCACAGGTGAGCTCCACGCGAACCTAAAAGTTGTTTGCTTAAAGTGAATGATCACGAATCTGCAAGTTGTTAGTCACATACATATAATATAAAATCTTTCAACAATAGGTGTGTAACGTAGAATCTGTGAGCCGTAGGGGGATACCAAAGGACATGTAGGCTGTTTCCAAGACCTCTACTCCTCGATTCCTCTTTTCATCTGACCCTATTGTGCTTGGATCAGATGCATATAGATGTAGCTGTCATGTTAGAAGCATATGCGCGAACATGCAGCTTCATACTAGGGCCATACCTATGAACCTGAACCTATTACATTTTAATCATAGACATGTAGATGCACCTGCATAACTTGTTAGCCAATTCATATAAAGCACATAGTATAATAGTCCACAAATTGCAAGTTCATACATGCGCGTTTAGATATGCAAATTGCCATGCACCTAAATCTACCCAACTACCCATTCATGCAATCCATCGCCTGGTAGTGTGAATCAAAAATCGGTCATGGACCTTCTCCAGGTGCGCGCACATTTCATCTACACCTCTTCCAAGAGGTGTCTTATCCATCTGGACCTCTTCCAAGGGGCGTTTTATCCATCTACACCTCTTCCAAGAGGTGTTTTATCCATCTGCACCTCATCTAAGAGGGCAGTCTTCATTCACACCTCATCCAAGAGGGCATTAAAAGGTTCATAGTCAGCCATGTAAAGGGCTACAAAACTCTGGGCGCACTTGCACATCCCAACTGAGATGGGTACCTGATATTTACTCATATGAGAGCTACACATGCCTAGGCATCTAGGTGCATATATATGCAGGAGTTTATATTCATCCAGCTCTGTGGATTTTGCAAAGTCCTAAAGGGATGAACAAGGTTTGTTCGCAGCTGATGCGAACCTGTGCAGGAGCTTACATGCATCCAACTCCGTGGATTTGGCAAAGTCCTAAAGAGTGCGCGCCTGAAGGTACCTTTCCATGCAATCTTTAACATGTACATGCCTTAGACTGTCATGATAAGTTTATATGCGGTTATCTGTAGCTTCATGCTAAATCCTGAACGCGTAAGCTAAACCTGTTTAGATAACCAATATTCTTGTACCAGTAAATAGATATGTGCCAGTCCAAGAATATCCCTGATATATACCATGTAGGTAGTCAATAGGATCTAAATCATGAGATCACTTTTTACCTAAGGTTGATCAATACGCATATTTGCGTTATTGTAGCCACAAACCTGAGGCTCACCTGAGCTGTCATCTACCTCTTACCCAGAAATACAAACCATATATGATAATAATTATTCACAACATGATTATTCCAATAATATAATGTGTAATTAAACCATCCTTGCACATAATATTCTTAGGTACATAATCCGTATTCCATAAATTAAAATATCCATAAGCCATTTTATCCAATGCCTTAGAAAAAATCAATTATCCATGCATATCCCTGCCTAGGGTAATGTGCCATTAATTTCCATGTACTTCATAAATCCGTATGAAGCTTAATCTGTGCTACAGCTTCAGGGGTTCGCCAACCTTGAACATCCCTGGTGTAGTTTTGACCTATTTAGTGTTCCATCTTGCAATCGTGCAAGGAGTTTGATCCAGAATGTGGCCTGTATTTGGCTCCCACACTTTACCATAATATTTACCTAGTGTCCCTAGGGCTTATATGAGCTGTAATAAGCTTTATTTGTTGTACAACAACATCAAACAAGGGCTTCATTAAACCAGTCCTCTGGTGGAAGCATGAGCCTGCGACTTATAATCCATAAGTCTTAACCTTCACCTCATAATCCATGAGTGTGAATCTCCAATCCAATCCAATTCCATTAAATCCAATCCAAATCCATTAAATCCAATCTAATCCAATCCAATCAAATTTCATATGTGCAGTACTGGAGGTTCGAACCTGAACCTCATTCGGAGGTTCACAGTTGAACCTCACCAATCTCTCGAACCTGAATCATTTGTTAGAAAATCCAGAATTTTCGAAATATCATAATGAGGTGCATATCATCTACTACCCCTAGTTCTTTAACACATAATCAAATATAGCGAAGAACTAAAACCAAGTACTCATACATTGAGATTCATACATATCCATGAAAAGCATAAATAAAACATGTAATCATCAAGGCATGTAACCATGTATAATCATGTGGGGTGAACCAAGTGTAAAATAATTCATATTGGTTGCATGTATAACCTCTCTATTCATGCATGTATTTCAATCAATTGAATATGCCAACAAGTAATAATCTTAAATCTAAAGATATAGCATCCCACATACTTGTCATTTAAAAGCAATCTCATGCATAAAGCAATTTAAATTCTCATACAGACATATAATTGAGATGTGATGGATGAACAACAAGTTCGTAAGACGTACCTCGCACCTCACCTTTTTGGTACCGCAGATATGGTAGAGGAGCTTCTTTCCTTGAACCCCTCACACAGCTCAGAACCTGCCTTCTTAGGAACTTACCAATCACAAGAAGATTCTAATCGACCTATTTAACACAGGTGAACGCCGTTCAACCTGCACCAATGAAGCTGCAACCCGCAGCTGAATTCCAATCAACCTGTAACAAGCAAGTGAAGACTATTGAAGCTGCAACCCACAGTTGAATTCTAATCAACCTGCAACCAGCAAGTGAAGACCATTGAAGCTGCAACCCACAGCTGAATTCCAATCAACCTGCAACCAGCAGGTGAAGACCAATGAAGCTGCAACCCGCAGCTAAATACCTGTCAACCTGCGCCAGCAGGAGAATACCTATCAACCTGCAACCAGCAGGTGAATACCAATGAACCTCAACCTGCAGATGAATGTCAATCAACCTGCACCGACAGGTGAATACCAATTAAGCTGCAACCCGCAGCTGAATACCAGTCAACCTGCACTAGCAGGCGAATACCTATCAACCTACAACCAGCAGGTGAATACCAATGAAGCTACAACCCGCAGCTGAATGTCAATCAACCTGCACCAGTAGGTGGATATCAATTAAGCTACAACCCGCAGCTAGATACCAGTCAACCTGCACCAGCAGGCGAATACCTATCAACCTGCAACCAGCAGGTGAAGACCAATGAAGCTGCAACCCGCAGCTGAATACCAATCAACCTGCAACCAGCAGGTGAATACCAATGAAGCTGCAACCCGCAGCTGAATACCAGTCAACCTGTATCCCGCCAGTAAGTGATAATGAATCTGCAAAAAATTCACTCTAATCCTAGCCATAGCTTCACGTCCATATCCATTAGCACCTCCAGAATCAAATCCTATTAGAGGTTCACACATCTGAACCTCAGAAAGCTCGTGAACCTGAACCACTTATTGATTGTAAACTCCATTTGCTTGAAAATTTACCACTTTCAAGATACCATCTTGGACAGCATGTCATCCACTACCCCCTGGTTCCTTGAAGCCATTAAATGCAAGAGGAACCTTATATAATCCGTAGTCAGGTTCAAACAAACTTCACCATGAACCTCTAATAAGTACCATGTTACCCATCCTCGATGACAAAACCATAATTCCAGTTGTCAAACCTCTGAGGTGTAGATTCCAGAACCTCGACATGGGGGGTACCAATGAAACATTAAGTATTAGGTTCCTTGATTGGGTGGAGAACTAGATCAACACGTATATAAACCTTCACCATTTGGCCAATCCAACCTCCCTGTAGTTGCGCCATTAAGAGGTTCTGTACCTGATGGTAGTTGAGGGACCGCGAAGCTGAACCTCATTCCTATTCTGTTTAATTTGGTCACTGGTTGTTTTCAGAAACCTTCCATATATTATGGTATCCTCTACCCCCCAAGTCTTTGGAGTATTTTATCCATGACCAAGAATTGAACCTTATAGAGCCTCTCATTCTCTTGAAGGAGAAGTCTGAATAGATATCCACGAAGCTGGCAATATACGTCCAGCTGCAGCTTCCAACAAGTTTGGCAATCTGTGTGTGAAGCTACACCTCTCCATATTGATGGGAGGTTCGTAATCATTTTTTTCAGTTTTATTGGCGGACCTCCAGTGCCTCCAAGAACGCCTTCTACCGGGTAATTTAGATTTTTTTCATCCTTTTGTAAGGAAACATCCGACAATAGTGTTTGAGGGGAAGTTACCCCTTCAAATATAGGAACCTCCTTGTAAGGTTCACCTAATTTATCTCCATTGCCTCAGCATACTAAAATCCAAGCCCAATTCAGCCGAGATTCCTTTATCAGCTCCGTTGCTCTCCTGAGCTTCCATAGTTTTTGGTCTTTTCCTCGAGAGGTTCAGGTTTGAACCTCGCCCTATTTCCTTTATTAACCGAGAGGTTACCCGTACCTCTTTCCTTGTCTGGTAGCATCATTCTCAAAACCAAATCACCAACCTTTAATGGACGAGTACGAACCTTGCTGTCAAGGTACTTCCGAGTACGTTACTGGTATGTAGCTAGCTTCAGCTGCGCAGTAGCCCGAACCTCTTCCACTAAATCGAAATACAAACGGTGATTCATCTCATTATTCCCAGGATCATAATTGTCCCTTCGAAACGATCCAGCCTCAATTTTAACGGGAACCATAGTCTCACAACCATAGGTTAAGGTGATGAGTGACTCCCCAGTAGTGGTTCGTGGTGTTGTGTTGTATGACCACAAAACCATAGGGAGTTCCTCAGGCCAACACCCTTTGTTTTCTTCCAACTTGGTCTTCAAGGTATGTTTAATAATCTTGTTGACAGCCTCAGTTTGACCATTACTTTAAGGGTGATAAACTATCGTGAACCCCTTTTGAATCCCAAGATCATCACATAGCTTCCGCAACTCCTTCCCTGGGGTAGGCCTAGGTTACAACTTCTTGGTTTGGAGAAGCTTCCAACATGAGAACCTCTTTCACTGAAGCTTCAGCTTGACCTAGGTTCAGCTTCATGACCAACAAAGTACTCCTTCTTTTCCTTGACCTTTTTCCTCAAACACCTCCTTTTATGCTCTCTTTTACATGAGGCATGAAGCAAACTAGAGCTTCGCTATGAACCTCCTTCATCAAATGTAAAAACCAGACATCTTGGAGAATCCTCCCGATCGAAGCACCTTCCATCATTGAACCTCTCCTAGCCAAACCTCGTTCTTGGAAAGAGCTTCGCTGTTAAGTCTTTTTCGCAGTTTATCAAACATGCTGGTGCCTTTGGTAGGTGAAGCTGAAGAGCTAGTCAACCACAGTGAAGCTGGACCAATAAAGTTGCATCCCACAACTAATCCCAATGAAGATATAACCAGGAGATGAGTTCCGATAAAGCGCATGTGAAGCTAATGATCCGCAGAACACAACTTCTTGCCAATGAACCTGACTCATTCCTTACTTAAAAATCTATTTCGCTTGAAAATTTAGCAATTTCAAGATACCATTCTCGAGCAGCATACCATCCACTACCCCCCGGTTCCTTGCAGTATAAAATACAATAGGAACCTTATATAATCCACTACCAGATTCAGCCAACCTTCCATTTCCAGTAGAAAGAATAGACAGCTTCAGCTACGAACCTCAAGGTTCAACTTCAGCTACGGACCTCTCGGCTCATCTTCAGCTACGAACCTCTTAAGCCTTAACCTCCAACTGGTTGAATCTCTCCAGATGGCATTTATCTCCATTAGCAGGTGGAGGTTCAGCTTCTCACCTGTCTACACCTCGACAGAGCTTCAGAGTAGTCTACACCTTGACATAACCTCATATTAGTCTACACCTGAACCTTTATTCCAGTTCCTCTTCATCACACTAGATATCCACAACCTCATGTTTTTCCAAGTTCGATCGTACCTCCTCGTTAAAGAGGTTTTATCTAACTCCACATGTACGTCCTTAATCAGGAGGTTCGCATCTAGTTCCATCTGTACCTCCTCAGTCAAGAGGTTTCCCTTGACTTTGCCGCTTGAACCTCTCGATTGTGCCTCTCTAGATGGCCCGCACCTCCGTTGATAGTTGGACGTTAAGCTTCACATGCCCTACCAATCATATCAGCGCTCCTGATGCGAGAAGCTCTGGGATCATTCGAAGATGTTCACACCTGAACCTGCACCTGATTCACAGGTATGAACCTGAAGCTCATGCGTACCTACTTTCCGGCTATTCCAGACCATAATCTCTATTAGAAATCCATCTTTGGTCATTCTTTTCTGGGCTCCTTCCATCAAAATCAAATTTCAGGCATCTTGGAGTCGCATCTCCTTGTTTTATGCATTTTACCACCAAATAACTAGAATAAAGGTGGTTGGGGAACCTCCTTTGGCGGTTTTCAGAGCTTCAGTCTGAAGTTCTTTTGTTCGCACCTCCTGGCAGACTCTTTTTCACCCTTTTTCCGGTGAGCCATGATTTCTCCTTCGTTTCTTCATCTTTTATATCTTTTTTTCCAGAAAACCTCCATTGTTCTTCGTTGTACGATCATCACTGGAGCTTTTCGTCATCTTTCCCCTCAAAAGATCAATAAAGCCCCTCCTTCTAGCGCCAAAATGTTGTGAGGGAAATTTGGTAACAACACCGAGATAGAATGTCGCTGGAATAATCAAGTTTTGCCCTTGATTATCGGGCGGAGCTACAGGTTCACACGTCTACAACTCTGCTAGAGCTTCAGCCGCAGCTGCCGGAGCAGGTGAAGAATGTGACGTTTTTGGGACTGAGTTTGCAAGGATTTCGGGCAACTAGGGCGGAATAGCTGCTGGAATTGTGTATTGCTCAAGTGCTTCTACGAAATCCATGTAGAATAAGTGAGATTCATCCTTTGCAAAGTGCCTACATATCCTATATTTATAGGAATCAAGTCCAGTGTGGTTCTTAGGGTTTGGGCTATGTTACTTGATGAATAAGCCACGTTTTGATAAGCCAGGGTGTGTTTCCAGAGCTGATCCAACTTCCTTGTGATAATCCATCTGAGAGTTGTAGCTTATCCAAATACCTTATGTTGAGCTTCCAAGTGTCCTTACCCAAGTACACCTCTAGAAACCATAAATCCTCTATTTATTTGATAATTATCCAAATATATTGATATAAATTCATTTTTTGTTGTAATTATCCAACCCCTGGCGATTTATATGCGATAAACGCCTTTATTTTAGGGATAATCACGTACTCCTAGAAAATAGGAAGTAGAATTATCATCCAACTCTAATTCTGTCCAGTGGAGGTGTAGACGACTCTGAACCTGCACCTCAGCTTACCCTGAACCTGAACCTCAGCTAACTCTTAACCTTCAGCTTGGCTCACTCTGAACCTCAGTACTACGAAGCTGTACCTTTATCCATACAAACCTTACCAAGTCCACCCAAATTGGGCTTATATTACGTATGTGCCTTAAATCTAACCCATGTAAAATTTTGGGCACAACACGGCCTACAAGATCAGGCCAATTCACTATAAAGAAGTTTTACCACAGAGTCTTTTGCTATAATTTATGTTCTTCATGTTTATGTTTTAATTAGTTACTTTTGAGTTTAATCTGGGTCATCCCGGAGAATGTTACCTTTTCTTTTCACTATGGATTGGATGATATAACACATCTGCATACTTCTGTTCTGGGCAAATAGGAATCACATATGCTAATTTGATAGTTTTACCAACCATAAAAAAGAAAGCAAGTACCATTGTCAAACAAATGTAAAACATGTAGAATATTTAAACAATTTCCTATCAAGAGATTGAAACTGTCCAAGATAAAAATGAATTACTCTTTGCCATTTTTTTGAAAATAAAAAATACTTCGTGTGCGAAGCACGACATATTTCTAGTACAACCTGGAAGTTGGAATTTCTAGAGTTGTTATGGATGACAGTGTTCTTGACATTTTGCATGCTATATTGGGCTGGTCAGAAGCTGCAAATGGTATTTTAGTTTTGATTGTCATGTCTTTTGGTCTCTCTTGGTTGTACCTGTTTTGTTTTCGATTTTTCATTTGTATGTTATTTGTTTTATGTGAGTACTTAAAACGATGTCTCCTTTCATTCACTCGTGTTTTACTCACAAACTTAAATTTTCAGCATCAATTTCTTTTATGCACATAATCTTGGTTACATTTGGAAAGTGTAGATGTAACATTATTCATAAATACATTATTGATTATATTTCTAGGGGACAAATTTAAGTTCTTTCCAAGATTTAAATAGCAAATACTATTATACAGGAGCACCTAAAGCTTTTGTGAGGTTTTCTATATATATATTTTTATTTTTATTGTTTTTCATAAAAGAGCTTGGTGCAAGATTACGGATCCCACTTCAGCCTTTGGTGGAGCTGGGAAGGGGCAGGTGCACATTCTCGTTCAATTGTTCATAGCTTAGCACCAGTACATGTTAAAGTTACTGGCGAATTGGTTTCAGCCTAAACTTAAGCTACTATCCCAGCCTTCTAAGTTCATCCCCCTAACCAATGTCCAACTAACTATTGTGGTTCCATTATTCTCCTGGTTGGTTTGTGGGTAATGAAATATGAATTTGTTTGGTTTAAGTCGTTCAATAGGCATAATAGATGATTTTGCATAATGAATACTTCTCCCCATTGTCACACGAACACCACTCTGTATCTGAACCAGATACAGAGTATGTTTTTAAATCGAAGTTCAGGCTGCACAGTGTACCCAAAATTCAGGATTTAAAGCATGCTTCAGGACAAGGCTTATGCATGTATGGCTAATATAAACACCATACTACAATTCTAAAAGTCGACAATTGCTTCAAAAGTTCTGCATTCACACATCTTACGACGAACCAGCTTAGGGAAAACGAACTTATAGATCCAGAAGTTTCTGATAGCATGTGTAGCTAAACTACAATCCTGATGCAATCATTATTTAGCATACTTAACAGTTGGCATAATTATTTACATCCCAAACCGCAGATCAGTTAGATACTCCATATAAATATGGGCTACCAAAGTGGATTCATTTCAGAAGGTTCTTTTCATCTTCATTTTTCGCTAATTGATCTCAGAAGCTTAGGCATATACGGTGTCAAAGTATCTGCTTCAGTGTTCTTTCTCTTGCCGAAAGATTACACTCAACCACAAATCATACGTCCTGATGGCCGTAAGGATTTTGATGTTAATCCGTAGCGATCATCAGAAGATTCTTCGAAAGAGTCCTGTTTTTCTATTCCTAAAATTGTCCTTAGCCTCCTCGGGAGACTGTCCTTTCCATTTTATAGGGAGTAGGAGCCTCCGCCATCTGGAGGTCTACCTCCTAGGATAGGTGACGGGGCTACCATCAGGTGCCTGTCTGTCAACCTACCTCCCTGTAGAGTAGGTGACAGACACAACCTACGCGTCCAGGTGGAGAGGTCCTGGGCATGTTTCTGGGCCCCGGGGGTGACTGGTTCGTACAAGGTCGACATGTGTCTGATGACGAGGAGAATGGGTACGGGGAATGAGACTACGGATTCCGTAGTCCGAGCCCTTTGCGGGAAGGGGAACTCTTTGGGGCCGTAGGGCCGTAGCCGCGGTCTAGAAGGCCATCATTTGCCCCCATTGTGAGGGGGTCTTCTTTAGGTGACCCACTCAGCTTGTTCAATGCCAGACAGGGTAACCACGATCAGAGGCACGGGTCTGTGAACCATGATGAGGTTGAAGAGGGAAGGTGCGAATCACGGGGGAAAGATCAACCGTTGAAACGGTTGTGCTTAGCGTTAGTGCACATCATAAATGAGGAGAAATGCCTTTTTTTTCCCCCTAAACGGGCGAGACGGTAGGGTTTCTTTCTTTATTTCTATGGCGCGTGTAGGCACGCATGGGTTACTTCACTCATATATATATATATATATATATATATATATATATATATATATATATATATATATATATATATATATATATATATATGTACACACACATTTCACTTCCTATTCTCATTGTCTTCATCATCTATCGACTTCAATCGATAAGGAGAGGGAAGAAGATTTTTGCGAAAAGTCGGGTTCGCATCCAAGATACTTGTATTCAGGTTATGGCATTCTCTTGATAGTACTACCGCTCTTTCTCATTATTTGTTTTATTTTTGAAGTGGGTGTGTTCCTTCTGGTCTTCTTTTTCCCTTTTTCTTCTCTCTTTTCTGGGGCAACACACATTATATGCGAAAGATTGAGAGCTGTCACTATAAACCCTTTCAAAATGGTTAATCGTTTGTTGAAATTGGGGAGTTCAGGTTGTTGGGACGGGATTAATTAGGTTTTTAACTAGAACATTGAGGCATATAGTGACTATCCTTTCTTTCGCCTGTGTAGTTTCCCCACGGCTGTCAAATGACTAAACGGAAGAGAATCGCGGCTTCTGAGGAAGGGGGGGCGCTACGAATTCAGACAACGAGCAGTTGTCAAATTCGGGCGACGCCGAGAGTTACGGAGATGATGACGCCTTGTCAGCATCGGGGGAGAGTTCGACGGCTGCCAGTTCCCAGAGCAAGTCCGCAATTGGAACGTTCCCGAGGGGAGGAAGGTAATTATTACGAAAGCATCCAATGAGGATATTGTCGTGGGGCTTCAAGGTTTGTTCCAGGAAGTAAAAGAGAAGAGAAGGAGGTGGCCTCCGAAGGCAACCTCCGAGGGAGAGGCCGTTGAACTTTCAGGGCGGAGGGCCTGGTGGTTCCAACGAAGAGCTGTTTGGGGAAGGCAGGGGAATGGTTGGATCCTTCACAAAAGTTCGTGAATGCTCCTCCAGACACTCGAAGGGAGGACTACTTCAGGACACACGGGCTACGGTGTTATTACAAGCCCGGGGATGCTATTTTTTTGGATAAAACCTTACGGGATCGCTTGAAGGGACTCGAATATCTCCATAAAAAGTGTTTGTTCAATTTAGAGTTTTACGGGTCGTTGTGGTGATGGTTGTAAATATGTGTTCCTCGGCGGCAGCGCCAAATGATGGCCGTAAGGATTTTGATGTTAATCTGTAGCGATCATCAGAAGATGATTCGAAAGAGTCCTATTTTTCTATTCCTAAAATTGTCCTTAACCTCCTCGGGAGGCTGTCCTTTCCGTTTTATAGGGAGTAGGAGTCTCCATCATCTGGAGGTCTGCCTCCTAGGATAGGTGACGGGGCTACCGTCAGGTGTCTGTCTGTCAACCTACCTCCTTGTAAAGTAGGTGACAGGTGCAGCCTACGCGTCCAGGTGGAGAGATCCTGGGCATGTTTCTGGACCCCGGGGGTGACTGATTCGTACAGGGTCGACACGTGTCTGATGACGAGGAGCATGGTTACGCAGAATGAGACTACGGATTCCGTAGTCCGAGCCCTTTGCGGGAAGGGAAACTCCCCGGGGCCGTAGCCGCAGTCTCGAAGGCCATCACGTCCCTTTCTAGCATATTTATGATCTGATTCTTAATGATTCTGATCCATATTTTTCTTTATCTTATTTACAATATTCATAATCAGCCAGTGGTGGTATAACTTTCGAAACTCTAAATTGAACAATGCTTTTTTTTTTTGTAGCATTATTCAAGGGGTTGTGTTTTCTTTCCATTTTTAAGTGCCTCTTCCCAGTATATTGGCGTGCATGATAGAAAACGAAGGGGTCTACAGAACAGAGGACTCGGATTAAGTAAACACTTGGTCCACTCCATTCCAATTAACAAAAGCTAGAACAACAATTTTCTATTACGAAGCAATGGGCAGTCATCATTCGATATTGGAAGATGGCTTCAACGCGTTGTTGAGGCAGCTGATTCAGAAGCTTTAGCCTTGGCCTTTTATGCTCTAACCTTTCTTTGCGACAATATCCTATCTTCTCGTCACATGCCAAGGCAGACTCTGCATTAACTTCTCAAAACTTTATACTACAAAAAATATGCTTTTCTAGTTTTATTCAGCTACAGGCTACTCAACAAAAGAGAAGAAAGCCAGTCTCTTTCTTAGTCAACAACGATTTATGAAGTTTGTTTATAGATCCGAACACTGGGAACACACCTCACCTTTGTTAGCATGGTGAATATCCATACAGTACATTGAGAAGAAAAATTTGTAAAATAAACAACTCCCTGGGGATTTTGGACTTTCACAAATACCAAAACTGAGCATGTCTCCTTTGCAATAGTCAGCAATGAGCTCATTGCATATGAGACGGTATGATCTTGCACCGGAAATGCCACTGGCAAAATAAGTCAACTATAAAAGCAACTCTGCAATCTGGACAGCATTTAGAGCTGCTCCTTTGCGTATCTGATCACCGCAAACAAAGATGTCCAACCTGTTTTACATGTACCCTTTTAGTTTGAGGTTTCGTCACATTACAGTACTACACAAAGCAGATATGTTAATTTATTTTATTTACCCATAGTTGCCATCTTGAGAAACATCCCTGCGTATTCTGCCAACTGCTACATCATCTCTGTTTGAAACTTCTAATGGTGTAGGAAAGTGATTGGATGCTCGGTCATCAATAATCACCACTCCAGGTGCATTCTTCAGAATCTCTCTTGCTGTATCCTGGACATCGAAAACAATAGTATTCCTTTTTTTCATTTTTTTGGTAAGTACTACTCTTTTTATTCACCATACCACAACTTTTTCTTTCATATTTTAATATTTCCTGCACAATTATTTAGTACTACATTTTAACCCTACACTGCTTAAATGAAGGAGCAACATAAAACCAGTTGGCTATTTAAAACTTTACATATAAAGTTATTACAAAGTGGCATTATAATGTCATCACGAGAAGATCAGCTCAATTTGTATTATACAAACATAATCCACCTTACATGCTTCTCAACTTTTTAGCAAACAAATCAGTTGATGGGACGAAGCCAGGATTAGTAACATTGTGTTTCAAAAAATAGAGAAAAATGAAATTAATTTCCAACTAAAACCACCATTCTAAATAACAAACACATGTATATCTGCAATTAAAGAAAACTCAAAATGGAAGGGCTTGTGGCCGGAAAGGGCATTTAAAAATATATACAGTAAACCAAAATGATCAAATGGTAGTTTCAACTGCAATGTTATCATGGCGAAAAACGCACAGAAACATTGAAAACTAATTCATGAAGAACAGGGGATGGTTCACGAAAAGTCAAGATTATCAGAAAGGCAGTTCTCATCATCTTGATACTATTTTTTTGATTTTGTTAATAAAATATTACGTCCAGTGAATATTATTGAAAACCTAAATCATAAATAAATAAAATAAAACACATTTTCTACAAGTACCGTGGATAAACATATTAAATCAAACAAATAGGAGCTGAAGAAAACTAAATATTACAGGATTACCTCATCCAGGGGATTTGCAAATTGAAGGTTTATACTCTCAGCATGTGCACGCATAACAGGAACGCGTATGCATGTGGCTGTCACTTTGATATCGGTGTCATTCTGTATCCTCGAAATAGAAAAAAAAAGGTAGGATTGTTATTCAAGAGTCTTCTTACCAGTATCAACTAAAGAACTCCTACAGATAGTAAGAATTTTCTAAAGTATAATATATTGAATGTTGATGGGTACCCAAATTTTCCTTGTTTCTTTCACCAACTTCATTTCTTCCTCATTATAACCATTCGAAAGAACAGGTGCATTGTGAGAGAAGAGATTAAAAGCATACTGCATGTTGAAAAGATATAAAACAAGTTAAGCAAGTAGACAAGACCTTATCGCAGGTCATCATAAAGTTAATTCACCTCCAAATGTAAGGAAAAAAATATAAATGATAGACAGACCTGTCGCTTAAAGATATTACAAGTTGGTGGTTTTCCTTCAAGGACCTATCATCAACAAATGAAGAAAAATAAATAAATTAAAAAGACCAAAGATTCAGCATATCGAATCATTCAAGACTGGATGAATCCAACATGAAACTCCAACACACAAAAATTTGGATGAAGAGTAAACCTCACGAGTCTGCTGCACAAGTTCTTCCATTGCTGCCGCACCAGCACCACTAGCTGCCTGGTACGTGCTAACAACCATACGTAATACCTGCAACATTCTCATGTCATGAGCAACAGTGATGTTTGTAACATCAATCTACTAGCTGGAAAATTGAAACACATTTTAAATGAAAAATATTAAACTACATGAAATGAACATAGGACATATAACAAAGACATATTGCAATAACAGTTTCAGAGCGAGCATGTTTCCTAAAATTTTACTTCTTTCTTCAGCAAAATACAGGCCTTTACACTTTCTTCATTTCTTATTTTTATGTATAGTAGGCATATTGAGATGAAGGTTACAGATTGAGCTTGTCTCCTAGGATTTCAATTAAAACATATCCTCTAAAATATGTCAAACATAATTTCAGCATTGTTCACAAGAAGATGTCCGCTTTCCTATCTCTTTAAAAGTTGAAGTTGACAAAATATACACATAATTCAGCTTGGATAAGTTCAGTAACTAGCTTGGTACTGCTGCAACTTCACTGCAGGTCTAGAGACTCGGGCATTAATTCACTAACCTACATGATAACTAAAATAACCTCATAGCTTAATACGCCAAACTACAACTCCCTTTCCTACCTAAAACATCAATTCAAGTAAACCTCACTAAATACCCTTAACACAATTAACCTCTAAATATAAACATCAAATACCACTGTTGAGTAACCAGCTCATCTAAAACCTTAATGTGTTAGAGGAAGGCCCCAATTGGATCATATAGTATTTAACATTCCCCCTCACTCGAAATCAGCAGGAGTCGAACTCGTGACCCCCGCCGACCAGAGCTCTGATGATACCATGTTGAGTAACCAACTCATCTAAAACCTTAAGGTGTTAGAGGAAGGTCCAATTGGATCATATAGTATTTAACAACCACATTCTAACAAACAACTAAATCATCAAATCAATAATTTATTGTACATCAACAATCACGCAATTACTAGTAACATCCGTAAAAAATCACAAAAACACATAATGTACTATCATTTCGAGTAATTCACCTTAGCTCTTTTATGAAGAGGTGTTACAGCCATCAAGCAAATAATAGTCGAACAATTCGGGTTCGCGATAATCGCACCTTTCCCCAACTTAATACCCCTCATTGCTTCTGGATTAACTTCCGGAATAACCAAAGGCACATTCTCATCCATCCGAAAAGCAGAGCTATTATCCACCACAACCGTCCCACATTTCGCAGCAACAGGTCCTAATTTCTTACTAATACCACCACCGGCACTAAACAACGCAATGTCCACACCGGAGAATGAGTTTTCAGTGAGCTCTTCGACGACGTATTGGTTGTCTTCGAAGGTGAATTTCTTTCCGGCGGAGCGGCCGGAGGCAAGCATTTTGATGGAGGAGTAAGGGAAGTTACGGTCGGAGAGGACGGAGAGAAATTCTTGGCCGACGGCGCCGGTGACGCCGACGACGGCGACTGAAGGGGCGTCTTTTTGGAGTGACATGTGGACGGTGAACGGCGAAAATTTCGGAGCTGGTTTTAGGCGGAGAGGGGAGAGTTTGAAGGCGGCGGCGCCGTGGAGGAGTTGGTTTCCGGTGAGAGTTAGAGAGTTCATTTTGGGGATTTGGGGGAGAGATTTGGTAGGGTTTTGGAGAGAAATGTGTAATTATTTGCGGTTTTTTATATGCAATTTGGTTTGGGTAACTAATGTAATGGCTGTTAAAGTATTTAAAATGATCTACTATTTAAGAAGCTAAAATAATACGGTAGTATTTTTTATATAGAATTGAAAAGTAATTCAAAATAAATAAATTATAATTTTTTATATATAATTAGTATAAGAGAGTTTTTATGGTTTGGTAATCAAAGATATGATAGTCAGATTAGAAGCAGCATTATTAAATAATGAGTTTAAGATTCGATTCTCGACGAGTACAAACATTCCTGAAAGTTAAAAATTAGTAATAATTTATATTTACTTCATAAAGTTTTAAAAAGAAACAAAAAAAATTGATAAACAAATAAAATTATATTTATATAAATAATTTATAAAGTTTTCCGTGCAATGCACGGATATAAAACTACTACATAAAAAATAAATCAAGTTAAGTTTGTTGAGTCGATAATGTAGGAGTATATTTTGTTCATATTATTGGAATTAAGAAATGTAAAGAAAAAAAGTGAGTACGAGCATTTTCAATGGGATTATGTATATAAAGAATTGATGATGTTAGTATGATGTGTCACTTTTAAATTTTATGTAAAAAAAATTAGATATCGGTCATATATAGCCAACTTAAAACAAATTATCCAAAATTTTAGACAATGAGAGAGATGGTTAGAAATTAATAAAAATAGAGCATTTGTGTAAAATAAACGACACATCATCTTTTTAGCTAAAGTGAGTGTATGATTGAATATGTCGTAAGTTGGTGGGATATATTAAAAGTAATAAAAAATATGTTATTTTAGAAAATATTAATAATTAGATTGGACATCGTAAAAAGAAAAGTGTATTTGTTGGGAGAGGCATGGTTGTAGATTTCGGAAATCGGAACAAATCGGTTGAGGTAACGTATAGCGATTTGTCGAAAATCGGGGATTTATCAGAATGATAAATCGGTTGAGGTACCGTATACCGTATAGGATAATAGTTTGAATAACGTTATTGCAAATACTTTATTCAAAATTGTACTATTTTGGATAGCTTGACCACCTCAGTGTGATAACTTTCTGCAGAAAATGCATTTTTATGATCCGTAAATGTTGCTAGAAACTAGACTTCGATACCTTTCCAATGATATATCACACTGCACCTAGAACCGTCTAGATCAAAACAGTTTATTATGCCAAATTGGCTAAAAAAACAACCTTAGAATTGTGATTTTCTGCGTCATTCTCCCCGAGTTGAAATTGGCATCTCTTTGGTTATAATATTTTTAGTATTCACAGGTTCATATGTTGAAGCTACAAGTTCTTATGGAGAATTTAAAATTATGAAACTACTAAAGTAAAATGTACCCATTTCAGTAAAGTATAAAACATGTAAAATGTGATAAAAAAACAAATTTAAGCAAAAGAAACCTTTAAAAATCAAAGCCAATGTGATTACAAGTTTGTTGTCCGAAAAAAGATAATAATTTTCTTCGCTTGGCGTTAAAGGCATCCATTGATTTTTCTTTCCCACTTTTAATCCTACTCCCACAACCTTTGTTCCGACTGATATTAGGATTCTGAACTACAACAACATCCGAATGAGGTTCGTCATCGATAAGTGCACGGATATTTGCTTCAGTAAAGCGCACTCCAGTTTGAGATGTAGAGCCTTTCATATCATCTTTCATTGTATTAACATGGGCACGCATCTTCAGTGCTCTCTCCCTATCGTGACCAGCATCACTCATACAAGACTGAAAATCAAACCATATTTCATTCAAAATCAGCTTTAACTCATCAACTTCAGCACAATACTCGGGTATTTCATGTGAACCAAGGGTGTCATGACGCTTTTCAACATTCTTTGTCCAACACGTCATTACAAAAAATTGAGATGATGTTCATACCTGATTCGTCATCAAAAGCTTCCATGGTAGTCAGCTAGTCTGAATTCATATTAGAGTTATGAAAGATGAATGACCAAGGAGATACATATAGCTCAGATCGTACGTATCATAGTTGATATGATTTTAATCTACTTATCTACTTATATATATTAAATGGCGTCTAAGGGCAAATTGAGCCCAAAAAATGGCTGTGAAATTACAATTTTACCCTTATTTGTTGAAAAATCACAAAATTGTCACTTTCTATAAGTTAAGCTAAAAATTAATTAATTTGCGTGCTCATTAAGAATCGAACCCTTGACTTCCTCTTAGTAAGTTCATGTCTTAACCATTGTGCTAAGTTAAATTTTGATTTGTAATTTAGAATTCCTATTAGGTAAACCACATGATCTCTTTTTATTCTTTTCATAATTTAAATTTTAAGAATATAGAACGTTGACTTATATTATTTATATACCATTATTTTTTGTTTTCGTAGCTTTATATATAACTACATATCCGATCATGTTTGTAAATTTTTTATTATACATATTTCTTTTCAATTAAAAAATACCAATTATATTGTTAATTGATATAATTTATATTTATTTGATCTGGTCAAGTATTTATACATAAAATATAATAATAAAATTTGATATAATATAAATTACATATTAGATACAAGGATCTCATTATTCGTTAGTTAATATTTTTTAAATTAAAAAAGTTAGCGTTGATATTTATCATTAAATTATGAAATAATTATTATACAATTTGTTCGTCTCATTCATTTGTTAACAGTTTTATTTTCGAAATGTACATTCCTTTATTTTTATCTTTCCAAAAGACATATTATTCTTTACAACTTTAATGAATCTCACATGTCACTAATTTGTCCATTTTTTTATCATTCATTCACTGTTCACATCTTTCACAAAAATTTGATTTATGACGCGAAAATTTAGTGTTTGATTTAATTTTTGATACACGAAGTTACACGAACACAAAAATAAATGATAAAAACATATAATGTCTTAATGACATGTATCGTAGACTTTGTGATTATACAACAACCGCTCATATATATATTATGTATACTTCCGCCAAAAAAATCTTAACTCTCAATTTTTAGTTAAGGGGTTGTCATTAACCAAAAAGTTGGTGTTAACACCCCTCTTTACTGTTTTCTTTTGATTTCGTTTTCGATTTGTATAAGTCTTTCTCATTATTGAGAGTTTTAGTACCCCTTTTAGTGGATTTCTCTACCTATTCTTCGGGTTTGTTCTCTCTCCTTGTGAGAGTTTGGTTTGTTTTAGTATCCGGGATCGTAGATCTGCAGGATTTATAATAGTGGTTCATTGATTTGGATTGTATGGAGTCGCAATTACAATTAATTGTTCGAATACGTATTGACGAATTATATATATATTGCACGATTACAACAGATTGTTAGATTGTCTCTCTAAAAAGGCTGCAAATTTCAGCGATATGAACGAGTGATGTGCCACAATGAATGATTTGCTCAACAATCATAGCTCGGGGTGAAGAAAATTCTGATTTGATCTATTTTATTAAGTGTTTGTTCTATTTTGATTATTTTTGTAGATGTCGTATGACCGTTTATTAATGAATTACTTGATTATCAAAAAAAATATTATGTATAAGATATAAAAAATTAAGAAAATTTGTAATATATCTTAAGATATAATCTCACATACATGATTATCTTTTTTACAAATATACTTTTATTACATTAAAATCACATGAGTTTACAAACATCTATGTTATACACAAACAATTATGCTACAATAATTATTTATATTACACTTTATTGATCATTTTAATAAATTTCATTTCACGACATTGAAAATTAATTATTATTTGAGAAATTATTAATAATAATAATCATGTGATTATTATCGTATAGATATATTGATCCAACTTTTTAAACCTGATCAAATTATAAAATATTTGGTTCATGAAAACGGCATACAATATTATAAAATTAATTTATAAATATAAGATAAAGTTGAAATACTATAATTTACCATATATTTAATTATAAAATTATTTCGAAGATACTGATTTGTGCGAAAATTAATTCCGTATATGAACAGGCCCGTGCATCGCACGGGCTTCTACGCTAGTTGTGTATAATAGTTGATTGATTTTAATTAAAATCAAATATGTTGAATTACTTCATTGTCCTTTTAATCTATTTATATAAATATTGTACTGATTGTTATATAAATTGTCTAAAATAATATGAGCCTTTAAATCTAAATGAATCTGACGGTGTATAATAGTTCTAAAGTTCTATTTTAAGAGTGGGTTCTCTTTTGAGCCGGACCTTAAGGGTCATGTTCCTTGTAGAACCATTAACCTAAGAACCCTTGGAAACTTTTTTTTAATTTAAAAAAATATATGATATATTAGATATATTTTAGAAGGGCAGTTTTGTACAATTAAATTACAGATTGAAATCAGTGCCAAATCAAATTTGATTGATAACTGCTAAAATACTCCTATGTTATACATATTACACTATCTCATAGAATCCTCGATCAGTATCCAAAAAGCATTTATTGGTTATGAATCAAGTTTCCTCACAGTTCTTCACAAAAACTCATTACCATCGAATGCTCTACAGGTTAGTAGAAATTTGGAGAGATTAGTAAGGTTTTTCTATTCCTTCCTTTGCTATGTATAAACTATTGATCAGTGATAATGATTGTAGGTGCTTCATGGGGTTATGTTCGTGGTATTGAGTCAAAGAAGCAAACAAGGGTTGTGAGATTACAATTGACATTGTAAAATGGGTAATCCTTACCATTTTATTTTCTATTGTCAGTAACATTTTTTGGTATTAGGGTTCTTCAGCAGAATCTTAGTTTTGTTTTCGTTTTTTTGAAAGTACTTGGAAAATTCACTATCCGATTAATATGTTCGCCTATTGTATATGTGAGTTCTTCAGTAGAACACTATTTTTGTTTATGAAGTTGTACAAGTTTTAGTGTGTTTGATGTTTTTGTATATCAGGGTTCTTGAGCAGAATCCTAGTTTTGTATTCTATGAGAGTACTTGAGTAGAAACTAAAATTGTTTGCTGAGATATAGAAAATAATTTCCATGTCCAACCCATTATTTGATGATGAACGAATTTTTTAATTAAATATATTATGAGTTGCCCAATTGTTAGAGATGATTGTGATCGACTAAATATGCAGCTCTACATAGGGGAAATTTGAGTGATGACAAAAAATTGTGAGGAAAAACTAAAATCAAACCATATTTCATACAAAAATCAGCTTTACCTCATCAACTTCAACACAATACTCGGGCATTTCATGTGAACCAAGGGTGTCATGACGCTTTTCAGCATTCTTTGTCCAACGCGTCATTACAAAGAATTGAGATGATGTTCATACCTGATTCGTCATCAAAAGCTTCCATGGTAGTCGACTGGTCTGAATTCATATTAGAGCTATGAAAGATGAATGACCAAGGAGATACATATAGCTCAAATCGTATGTTGGGATTTATGGGTGATAGCATAGAAACAACTTAACTTTGAATGTACTTAATTTTTTAATTAAGTAGAACATATTGTCACAGCCAAAGTATGTTCTTGTAATCAGTATGTAATGTTATTCTAGTTGTGTAATTTGAAAGAAGTTCACTTGTTGTGTTCAAGCCTCAAAGAATGCACAATTAGATGACAGCATGAATAAAGGTTACCGTCCTAAGCATTGATAGTAAGATTACAAGAAGACAGAATGTTGCAAGTCACGACAGCATATTCACTCTGACAGCAACATTGGCGGAAGACTACTCGACAGCAACTTTAGCCCTCGACAACAAGTTTGGAATCCTCGACAGCACTCTATGCGGGGAACTCATACTGTCACCAAAAAAACATTCCTGTGACAGCAAGCTTTGCGGCAAAAGTAACTGTCTCGAGAAAGATCCTTGTTCTAGGTATCTTTCTCAGTCAAATCCCGTGACAGTCTCAATGTTCAAGAAATAGGCGTGTTGCAGTATCCTTAAGCTGCACCAAGTCTGCAAGACTACGATAGAAGCTTCAAGCACTGCAAAACAAAAGCGAATCAATTCAAGAGCAAGGTCAAGTCTCTATTTGCTGAATTGTTTGAGCTGGAAATAGAATGAATCTAGGTTGCTTTCTTTGTAATGTATATCTGACATGTTAGCAATTTAGGAAAGTCACATGGGTAAGACAATCTGTAAGAAGATGCCACTTGACAATGACATCAGCTTCACAAACCCGTGACTGAAAGTGATAGGATTAGCTTTATACTTAGACTATCAATTCATTCTAGCAATGTATCGAAGACAAGAAAGTGTCTTGGAGAAAACCGAAGCTCAAGAATTCTCTCTTGAGGTTGTAGCAACACTTTTCAAAATAAATAAAACATTTATTTTGTGAATCTTGTTTTTAGTACATACTGTTTGTGATTGCATATACATTGCTGATAACATTTAATCTTAGTTTTAGTTGTTGAATTGAGATTGAATTTTATCAGTATTGCATTCATCCCCCCCCCCCTTCTGCAATACACAAGGACCAACAACTGGTATCAGAGCTATCATTTTAACATACATATCCGAGATCACGACGACAATGCAGAAATCAAACAGTATCAAGATCCCAGCTTTTGATAAAGAGAACTACAACATTTGGAAAAGAAAGATTTTGTTGTTTATCAAAGCTGTGAATCCACTGTACCCAGGTATTCTCGAGAATGGTCCTTTCATACCAAGGAAGGAAATTGAAGCCACAACAGTAAATGGTGAAATCATTCCTGCACATTGGGTTCCCAAAGATCCCTCCGAATTTTTGGAACCTGAGAAGGAGAAAATGGTGCTAGATGATCACTTGCAACTCATCTTGCTCGATTCTCTCACGTTGGATAAAGCCATGTGTGGAAGTGTGATAAGCTGCACATCAGCCAAGGAGATGTGGATCAGGTTAGCCTTACTATGTGAAGGAAGTGAATAAGTTAAGGGCAACCAAAGGCAAATACTGATATCTCAATATGAGGCATTCATGGCCAAGCCTGGTGAAGACTTAACTTCCATGTTTGAAAGGTTCAGTAAGCTCTTAACTGAACTACAGATACATGGCAAGTACTATGACAGAAAAGAATTGAATGTCAAGTTCCTGCTTACACTGCCTGATCACCTTGAACACAAGACAACATCCATACGAGAAGGAAAAGATCTCAACAATATAACCTTTGAGACACTTTATGGTATTCTGAAATCCTATGAACTTGAACTCTTTCAAAAGAGAGCCATACAAAGTGGAACAAGGAACAAGATGGCTAATATGTCAAGTGCCCTAGTAGCACATGTGCCAAGGATCACACAGCCAAGTGAAGTACTACAAATCACACAACCAACCACTGCACAAACTTTGAAGATAGAAGAGGTGGTTGAAGATGATGAGAAAGTGGTACTACAACTCAAAGATGTGGAAGATGAAGACTTCTACACAATAGAGGAACTGGAAAGCATGGACAATCCTACTATGGCTTACATGGCCAAAAAGTTCATGAACTTCAGGTTCAAGAAGGATAGGTCATACAAGCCCCAAGGCCAAGCATCCAAGTTCAACAAGGGAAGTTCATCAAAGGCTGTTGTGGGAAGTTCAACCAAAGGAGGATACAAGACTGGATTTGTGGATAGATCAAAATTCAAGTGTTACAACTGTGGTGAACCTGGTCATTTTGCTACTGAATGCAAAATACCCAAACAGGTTCAAAGATATGAGAAAGGAACTGGTGGATACTCTAAGAAGAATCAAGGTAGAGCCTATGTGGCTGAAGGAAAGTGTTGGGATGATTCTGATGATGAAGAAGAAGAAGAATATGTCAACCTAGCTCTCATGGCTAGCACTGATGAAGTAGCATAACATCTTCAAGTTAGGTACCTTCACTTGTCTTACTTGATATGTCCATTGATGAGTATAAGAAAACCATTAAAGACTTAAGTGCTGAAATGTTCAATGTCTATACTAGCTTATCTTCTGCTAATGAGGAAATCACTAGGCTAGGTAAGCTAAATGAAACACTACAGTCTGAAAATGATTCTCTAGTTCTCAAAACCAGTTCACTAGGCTCTTTAGCTCAAGAGAATGCTAGACTTAAAAATGAATTAAAATGTGCTAAAGAGGTTGAGGAATTCCTGAGGAATGAGATTGCTGAAAATGAATTTAAAATTAAGGCTTATAAAAACTCATCAAAGATAGTTCAGGATTACAATGATAAGCATACAGAAAATCACACAGTTGGTATAGGTTTTTCATATGGTAGAAGACCTAGAAAGGAAACTGTGATTCAAGATTGTTCTGGAAATGCTGTTGTCAAACCCACCATTCTCAAGAAGGTTAAAACTCCTATTTTCAAAGCTGCTGAAATTGAGTTTGATGAAGAAGCCATGCTCATCAAACAAGAAATTCTTGATGAGGATGAAGGTGTTGACAGCACATTGAAGGATGGAAAGGATACCGTCACAATCCCCAAGACAGTAAACTTACCAAGCAATCAGACAGTAAGTTCAAAAGATGTTGTCACAATTGGCAAGACAGAATCTTTCAAAGATACTGTCAAGAATGGTTCCAAGACAGTAACTTTCAAACCTTCTGTCAAGACAGTAGGAATAAAAGATACTATCAAGGAAAGTTCGACAGCAACTTCTGAACATACTGTCAATCCAGTAACTCCCAAGTCTAAGAATAGGAATGGTAAGGTAGGTGTCAATAAAGGAAATGGACATACTAGTGTTGGAGGTGCTTCCAGAAAACTATGCAATAAATGTGGATCTACACATCATTTAACCCATGTTTGTAAGAAACCAATTGAGGATAAGATCAATGCTACTGAACTCAATGGTAACTTACACAGAACCCCCCTTATGCATAGAACTATGAGTGTCTGTAATAACATTGAATGTATGCCATGCAAAATCACTGCTATGAGTACATGCTTTAACTTACCTATTCTCACTACTAAAAAATGTTCATACATAAACACTGTTGAGACTTCTGAGCCTGCTGGAAACATCAAAAAGGCTTCATCCACTAAGAAAAGGACCAAGTCCAATTCTAAACCTAAGTGGGTGAAAAGAGAAGTCAAACAGGAGGTTGTTGATGATGCTTATGATTTTATGACTGGAAGAAACTCAGGAGACACTGAAACTGCAGGACCCAACAAGGATTGGGTACCATATGCAACTTAGAAACATTCTGTTTTGCAGGGCAAGAAGAAAAATCAAGTCATGTGGATCATTGACAGTGGTTGCTCAAGACACATGACAGGTGATAAAGCCCTTCTATCACATTATGTAGAGAAAGCTGGCCAATCATAACCTTTGGAGACAACAGCAAGGGTTACACAGTGGGATATGGCTGTCTGGAAATTGGAAATGTTGTCATTGAAGACATTGCTCTTGTGGATGGATTGAAGCACAATCTACTCAGTGTCAGCCAATTCAGTGACAGAGGATTCAAGGTTGATTTTGATATGATGATGTGCAACATCTATCACAAGAAGGATGGAAGCCTCTCTTTAAAAGGGTTCAGAAAAGGAAGCTTGTTTGTTGCTGACTTAAACTCAACAAAGAAGGATAAAGTTTACTGTTTTTACAGTAAAGCTACTGTTGGTGACAGTATGCTTTGGCACAGGAAGCTCTCACACCTCAACTTCAAAACAATGAATATTTTGATGAAAAAGGAGTTGGTGAGAGGTTTGCCCCAACAGGAATTCTGTCAAGAAGGACTGTGTGAAGATTGTCAAATGGGCAAACTAAGGAGAGCTGTGCACAAGTCCAAACAATTGAACACCAACATAAAAGCACTCAAGTTGATTCACATGGATCTTTTTGGACCAGTCAATGTACCATCTATGGCCAGAAAGAGATATGCCTTAGTAATGGTGGATGATTACTCAAGGTACACTTGGGTGAAATTTCTTGAATCCAAAGATGAAGCTGCTCAAGTAATTATTGATCAAGTCAGAGTTCTTGATAGAACTCCAAACTCAAAAGTCCAAATCTTGAGGAGTGACAATGGTAAAGAATTCAGAAATGCCACACTTGGAAATTTCTGTAAAGATGAAGGAATTGTACAACAATTCTCTGCTACAAGGACTCCACAGCAGAATGGAGTTGTAGAAAGAAAGAACAGGACTCTTATTGAAGCAGCTAGAACTATGTTGCATGATGCCAAACTGCCAACATATTTCTGGGCTGAAGCTATCAACACAGCTTGTTATACTCAAAACAGAACCATGATTAACAAAACTCATGCAAGCACACCTTACTGTCTGCTAACTGGAAAGAAACCTACTGTCAAATACTTTCATGTGTTTGGAAGCAAATGCTTTATGATGAAGGATAACCATGAGAAGAAAGGAAAATTTGACACCAAGGCATTTGAAGGATTATTCATGGGTTACAGCACAAAAAGGACTGCCTACAGAGTTTATTTTATGGAACACGGGATTATTGAAGAAAGTGTTAATGTCACATTTGATGAAACCAAGTTTCCAGAACTGCATGAAGAAGGAAAGATGCAGACATTCAGATTTGAGAATCAAGGATACTTGGAAGATGAGGAAATTGTTGATGAAGAACCTAACTTCACTCAAATTGTTGAAGTTGACAAAGATACTGTCAATACCACTACTGTCAACCAAACTCCGGCTCAATCACAAACCATAATTTCTAACATTCATAACAGTGATGACTCTGGAGACAATGAAGAACATGGTGAAGACAATGGAATTGGTGAGAATTCAACTCAACAAACTGAAGCAATTGTTCCTGTACAATCATGTAGCTTGCCCAGAATCACCAAGTGGAACAAGGATCACACAAATGACCTTAACATTGGTGACCCTAACTCTGGGGTGAGGACAAGGAACAAAGTCTCTACTGACATCATGTTTTCATGCTTCCTGTCTCAAATGGAACCCAAGACAACTGATGAAGCATTGTTGGATTCTGACTGGGTGATAGCCATGCAAGAAGAGCTAAATCAGTTTGAAAGAAACAATGTATGGAAGTTGGTTCCAAGACCTAAGGGAAAGTCAGTCATTGAGACCAAATGGGTTTTCAGAAACAAGCTTGATGAAAATGGATTAGTGACAAGAAACAAAGCAAGGCTAGTGGCTAAAGGTTACTGTCAACAGGAAGGAATAGATTATGATAAGACATTTGCACCTGTTGCAAGACTTGAAGCTATAAGAATCTTTCTAGCCTATGTTGCACACTGCAACTTCAAAGTATTTCAGATGGATGTCAAAAGTGCCTTTCTAAATGGAGAATTGGAAGAAGAAGTGTATGTTGAACAGCCTCCAGGGTTTGAGGATGTTGAAATGTATGATTTTGTGTACAAACTCTTCAAGGCTTTGTATGGACTAAAGCAAGCACCCAGGGCTTGGTATGACACTCTTTCCACCTTTCTTCTGGAAAATCAGTTTACTAGGGGAGTTGTGGACAAGACAATTTTCTAAAAACATCATGGCAAGGACATCATTCTGGTACAAATCTATGTGGATGACATCATTTTTGGTTCTACAAATGAGAAGCTGTGTGAGAAGTTTTCCTCTCTCATGAGTAACAAATATGAGATGAGTATGATGGGAGAATTGTCATTCTTTCTGGGATTACAAATTCTTCAACAATCTGATGGAATCTTCATTTGTCAAGCCAAATACATCAAGGAACTTCTCAAAAAGTTCAACTTGGAAGATTCATCACCTGCAAAGACACCAATGTCCACATCTACTAGTCTGGATCTTGACCCTAAAGGAAAGAAAGTTGCCTCAAGCACCTATAGAGGCATGGTAGGATCTCTCCTATACCTAACTGCTAGCAGACCTGACATCATGTTTGCTACATGTCTCTGTGCAAAGTTTCAAAGTGATCCAAATGAGTCACACTTAGTAGCCATCAAGAGAATCTTTAGATACTTAAAAGGCACTCCTAACCTAGGCCTTTGGTATCCTAAGAACACTGGATTTTATCTAATTGTCTACTCAGACTCAGACTATGCTGGATGCAAGATTGACAGAAAGAGTACTACTGGTAGCTATCAATTTCTCGGTGGAAGATTGGTCTCATGGTTTAGCAAGAAGCAGCATTCAGTTTCTACCTCAACTGCAGAAGCTGAGTATATTACTGCAGGCAGTTGCTGTGCACAAATTCTATGGATGAAGAGTCAACTTCTGGATTATGGTTTAGTGTTAAGAGACATTCCTATTTACTGTGACAACACTAGTGTCATAGCCATCTCAGACAATCCAGTTCAACACTCTAGGACAAATCACATTGATATAAGACATCACTTTATAAGAGAGCATGTTGAACAAGGAACTGTGAAGCTGATCTATGTCCCAACTGACAAGCAACTTGCTGACATCTTCACTAAGCCATTGGATGAAGCAACCTTCAACAGGTTGGTAAGTGAATTGGGAATGCTGAATCTGGTATGTTGATTTACTAAGGTTTCTAAATTTTCAATTTTTTTGTGAAGCTCATGACAGCACCTTCAAACCTGCTGTCAAGAGAAGTTACTGTCTACTTGGTCTATGTCTGCTATGTGACATCATGTTTTTATTTGACTTTTCATGTCTATATTCTGTGCCAGTCTCATACTTTTAGACTCTGTATGACATTAATGTGGTTAATTGTTTAGTTTGAGAGATAAATGTCTGTTCCATTGGACTTTCACACCTTTTTGCATTAATCTGTAGGATTAAAGGAGGACACGAACATTAATTACTTATGTGGTAGTTGTATGGGTACTCTAACTGTTGATCATTAGACTTTAATCCTTAGACGGTTTTGCCTATAAATTAACCCTAGGTTTCACCAGTCTACTCTCAGTTTTAAATTAAATCATGGAAAATAAAGAAGGAATAGAGTACAGGCCTAAAGTCTCGTGTGATTCTCCTAGTCGCAAAGAAGTAGAAGTCTTGTTTGATGAACTTGAAGACTTGCTTCATGAAGAAGATGAACAGTCTCAAGCCTCTCAAGCACAGGAAGAGGCTAAATGGAAGATTCCGGAGGAAGAACTTCAGGCACTCCTCAAGGAAGAAGGGTGCTGTGAAGAAACGATTAAGAAAGAAGTCTTAGAATTAGTTAATAAAATCAACAAATAATGTAATCCATGTAATGATTGAATGATTTTATTAATAAGAATAAGGTTTCTTGCTATTGAGTTTATTGAGTTTTTTTTTTCTGTGTTAACTGAATAGTACCTGTGCTCAAAAGATTACATTGCTAAATCCATATTCTGTTAATTTTAGGTTAAGTGTATGAATAAAGCATTCTGATAAGTTACTGACAGAAACAATTTCCCATCTAAGTTACTGTCTCTAAGAGGGATACTGTCTTGTGTTTCTTGACAGCAACCTTCTTGACAGCAGGCAAAGACTTTATGTCAAGACCTTTAAAGGATACTGTCATTCAAATGCTTAACGGTGACAACATGTTTTTGCGCAATAGTTGCTGTCGCGCAAAACCTACTGTCACCACCACCTATCACTGACAGATTGTTTCTAGCGCACAGGTTACTGTCACCAATAGTGGACCGTTGGAATTGGATATTCACCCCACGTCTGACAGTGAATAACGGGCAGTAACTCACGTGTAATAAGAGTGGGTTAAGACACGTTCTTTAATTCCACTTTTTGTGCACAAACGTTTGAGATACCCATATTTATTCACCAGTTACTCAGACATATCATTCTCATCAAACTCAAGGCAAACTACCTTTCTTCAAGAAAAAAAAGCTACTTTCTTACTTTCTTCTTTTCTTGAAATCTCCATGGCCCCCAAACAGACTCTCTCTCAAACAAACTTTGCTGGCATCTTTTCCCCAAATGATGCTGGTGAAGGTTTCAAAGGACTAGTGTTTTTCATGAACAAGTCCTATCTTGGTTCTGCCATTACCTCAACACCCATTCTCGACCAAGACAGAATTGTGACATTCTGGCAAACTGCTGTTGCTCAAACAGAGGGTGAAAACCCAGCTATTTAATTCAAAATTAATGGGCAACAATACATTCTCACAGCTGAGGTCATCAACACTGCTCTTGGAATTACACTTCAAGCATGCCATAACTTTGCTCAACTTGCTACTGATGACACTCTCAAGAAGCTCTTCTTGAAGATTGGGTATGCAGACCCTATTCTCGAAGAGGGCACAACCAAATGGTACCCGTCTGGTGAAATGGATAAGAAATATCCGAGAAAGGAGTGGAGTATGATATTTGATGTCATGGTCAAGGTGTTCTCTACCAAGTCCACTGGCTGGAATGGGATACCCTCCTACATCAAGAAACTGACACATTCTCTTGTCCATGGATACTAGGTGAATGTTGGAGCTCTTCTCATGGCACACCTCAGGGCTGCCATAGGTAAGAAGGTATCAATCTACCCTCGTTTTTGTATGATGTGTATCAACTCATTTTGTGATTTTAATGATGCTGCCCCTCATTTAGAGGCTTGCTCTGTCTTGAAAAAGAACACACACACACACACACACACACTATTATCATCACAGAATCTCAATGCACATATTCCACTTTGTTTCACTCAGCACATGGTTGATCAAGTGTCCAACCTTGATTTTCCATTACCTTCTGGTTATGAATCTTTCACTCTTGTGAATGAAACTGAATTAAATCCAAATCCAGTTAACCCACATTCAACACCATACACTCAGCCTAGGCCCTCTAGACTTCCCAAAGCCCAAAGAGAAGCCTTGCAAGAATCTAGAAAAAGACCCTTAGAAGCTGGTGTTGGTGGTAGCTCTGTCAGTCAAGAGGGAGACACTGCACCTAGTGCAGCAAATAAGGAAGGTAGTCAAACTGGACCCCCAGTGGTTTCCCCTGAGCCTAAGAAGAAGAGAGCTAGGAGAACCAAAACCACTATTAGCCAAACTGCAGTTTCTCAACAAACTGTGGTTACTGAAAGGGATTCAAACACCTCCCTAGATGTGCCTTCTCAACAAGGTGCATCTATTGAAATTGGCCTGTCTCCCAAGGCACCCTGTACAGAGTCTGCACAAACTCATGGTTCACAACCTGAGATACCCACACTTGAAGAAACACACAGTGAGTTAGGGCACAGTGAGGATTTCTCTACTCCTATTGATGGTTAACATGTTTCACCTGTGAATCAGCCCCCACTCTCTGCTACACTTTCACCTTCTTCCTTCCCTATACATTCTTTTGTTTCTTCTCCACAACCTAGAGAAGGGGACAGTCCCAACCCTTCAGGTTTTGATCATCCATCTCCAATCATGGATGAGCCCCCATCTAGTGGTCCACAAGAACCCATTTATCAAAGTGAAGTGGATACCACTCCTCCAAACACTGAGCAAGGGCAAAGTGGTATTTTGTCAGAAAATGAAACAGCCAACACTTTGTCTGAACTCCAAGGAGCATCTTACCTTCAGGAAGATGCTGTCACAGCCTCTGTTGCTGTCAAAGACATTGGAAATGTTGCTGTCTTGGACACAGCTGTTGTCATGAGTGGAGAGCAAGCTAATGTCAACACAGAACCTACTGTCACTCCACTTCCCAAAGATGCTGTCATGACAGAACCTGCTGTCCACGCCCCAGCTGACAGTAACATTCCTGACAAAGATGTTGTCCAGTCCTCTCAGCCAGATTTTGATGCTTTAATTCTTGAGGATGCCTCTGATGATCATCTACCTATTGCCAAACTCTTGAAGGTACATTCTAAATGTTCTACTTCCATGCATGATAGTACTACTCATACCCATGCATCTAGGTTGAGTGAGGGTGTGCAAAAGAAAAGAGAGATAAAAGAAAAGAGAGGTGAGCATAAAAATGAGAGGCAGCCAAATGAGCTGGCAAAAGGAGAGGGACTTGAGCATGTCCAGAGAGATCTTGAGGGAGCCCACACTATTCAGGCATTAGGCCTTGAGAGTCAAACAGTGAGGAGTGATGAGATCACTCAAAAACACCCTGAGAGTGTGAGAACCCCCATAGCCTCCAAGCCCCTTTCTTTTCCTTCCCCTCCTAGAAAGTTAAGGATTGGTGGCCCCTCTGCTAATTTTGGGAACATGATTGAAGCTCTGGAAGGACATTGCTACCTTGAACTCCAAACTAGACTCTCTCTCTCTCAACTGGTGGTTAATGGTTTTGCTGCTACTCAAATCTCTATCCATTTCCTTACTGACCTAGTAGCTGCCAGCTCAACTAAGGGAGAGAAGGTAGTAAGATCAGAATCTACATCTATTCAGGAATCAGGTGGAACTCAGGGGGAGCCAGTAATTGTGAAGACCAAAGGGGGAGCAAAACAAGTTTCTGGAGTTAAGAGGAAAGCAATGACAAAGGGGGAGCAAGTCAAACCAAGCAGTGAACAACCAAAGGATAAAGCTGAAGATCTTTTTGAAGTTGAATTGGATGGTGAACATGTGTTAATGTCTAAGGCAACCCAAGATGCAATGCAAAGAAGACCTGCATCTAGACACCCAATTCTACCTCCTGTGACAATTAGAGAACCAACTTCAGCAACTCAAGAAACTGCTCTACAGAAGAAATGGAGAGAAATGGAGGAACAAAACAAGCTTCGGAAAGGTAAAGGGAAACTGCCTGAATCCATCCAGAAGGGAAATATTTGGTCAAATGGTACTGAGTTTGATCAAGAAGAAGCCAATATTATGATGGTGGATTACAGGGAGAGCACATTGCACAATCATGACACTGAATTTAGCAGTCTGGTGGAAGAAGCATTGAATGCACCAAGCAACAGTCCAACCAACACCTCAAAACTGTTAAAGGATCAAATCATAAGTGTCAGTGTAATGGTGAATGATGAGAAAAGATGGGTTGTAAGTATTTATCTCACTTCTGGCATATCTTATTTTATCACAATGAAGCTATTGCAGAGTCTGCCAGCAAAGGTGTTGTGTGTTATGAAGGGAAATATCAAGGCAACTCAAACACCATTCAATGAATCATTGAATATGCAAATCCAGAACATGATCACACAGAAGCTACCTGAAGTCTACACAAATCCACCAAGTGTTCTCTACAGATCTGCTAGAAAGGACGGCACAAGAAGGAACAAATACATGAATTTGATCAGTCAATCCAGGATGCAAACTGAGTCAATTCTGAAAGTGTTAAATGGAATACTCAGTTCAAATGCCAATCCAGGAAGAGTCTATGTTGTTTAAGAGATCTACAAAATGTTGGTGTTGAGAGACAAGGCACTGGGAGCTAGAGTGAAGGAACTAATCACTATAGCCAATGCCAAAAGAGCTGATCAAGGTGGAAGATGCCTCTATGACATTCCTTTCCATGAGGATGATGATGATGATGAGATTGGAGGTGGTGAAGCTTCTGGAAATGTAGGCAATGCTGGTGGAGGTAATTCTGGGAATACTGGTATTCAATCTCAGAATGAAGGCAATGAAGAAACTCCTAGTCAAGAAAAGAAAGATGCTGGTGCAACAGATGAAGATGAGTCAAGAATACTGGAAGCTTTGGAGGCAAGCATTCTTAGATATGCTATTGACTGCATAAATGCAGAAAAAGATGCTGTCACCAAAGGTACTGTCGACAAGGATACTGTCATAGAAGATGCTGTCATGGAAGATACTGTCGACAAAAGTACTGTCAAGGAAGGTTCTGTCAAGGATGAAGCCAAAGCTACTGTCAAGCCCAAAAGACTGAAAGCTAAAGCAAAAGCATGGTTTTCTAGACAGAAACCTGCAGGAAAGCACAAGTACTCAGGAAAGGAAAAGGCCACTGGATTTGGGAGAAATCTTAAGATGCCAATTCAATCAATACCTCCTAACAGTCTTAAGGTTCAACAGATGCAATCTAGAGAAATCAAGAGTGTTGAGGTTAAGATGGATGCAAATCAAGAAGTCACTGAGTACATTCTGTGGTGGGAAGAATCAAGATCTACCAAGGTTGATAAGGACTTCTATCTAGTATCCACATCAACCAGTGGTAGGACATCGACCATAGATAGGAGAAGAATTGACTTCTTCTACCTGGAAAGAATGGTAGAGTTGCTGGAGAGATATGACAATGTTCCAGAGCCTGTCATGGAAAATATTCTGAAATATCAGGCAGATAGGGATGCTGAATTCTATCAGAAATTTGGCTACAATTTTGCAGATTTTGATGATGCTGATATTCTAACTGATCTCCCAGCTTCTCCTATACCATATCACTGGTACTATGAGTTTGATGATTTACCCACAGAAGTAGGGCAAACCCAACCAACTCAGGAAGGGCAACCCAAGCCAAGGAAAAGATCTGAACCTTCTCAATATTCTCAATATTCTCAATATCAGTCAGAACTTGATAAGAAGGAAGATGAACTCCTGGAAAAATGCAAGACTGTCAACAAGGCAGAAAGTGAAGCTCCAAATTATCAAACATGTCTGCTGGAAAATCCCTTAAGAATGAGGTACCTAAGAGAAGAAATCTATGTTTGCAGCTTTCACAAGCTAAAGACAACTATTCTGAAGGATTTACAGTACATGGTAGCTGGATCAATTCATCCCTTGGAGCAGATTTGTTCTGATGAGATAGAGAAATTGTTGGAAAGGAGAAAAGGAGAAGATTCAAAGTTGGACAAGCAACGGAGGATGTAACATCCCCAAATCCGGGGTCAGGGATTTAGAGTAGTCACGATCCATTTACTCCTTGCCTTACATATATTACTCACACCGTGCATAATTCACCTGCTCATGACCCCACAATATATGTCTCACACACACACACACACACAGGTTAGAGTCTCAGAAACGACACAAATACAACCATTGCGGAATAAATAATTTTTATTACAATACCCAAATGTCTTTGAATCTGTCACTGATACAATTTCTAAGTAATGTTACATTACCAACTTAACCTTCTGATGCTCACAATCCTCTCACACCATTCATATCTATACATAAGTTGAATACCAAAACTGTAGCCTGATTCGATTGGTTCGTACTACTCTCGGGATCACTGCCAGAAGCTGTTCATGGAAACGCCTTGCGGGGTATGTGCCGTCCCAATGGCATCCTGCTTCGCTGCTATATAATATATATAAAACAATAGCAAGAGTGAGCGATAGCTCAGCAAGGTAATGAAAGAATGGCATAATTCTACCTTTAACTCAACCCAGAATAAAGCGGGTATAAGACAATAATTTGTCAAAATATTTCGATACTGAAATTATTTCCTTATCGGAAGGTATTCCAAAAATAGTACCTTTATTGTAATTCAAATATCATTTCATAATATTTCCGCAAACTTTGCTGTATTATGAACAAAGTTCTAGTATAAAAGGTGAGGTTTCAAAATAAACCAAATATAACCTTTCCAAAAATATCTCCTATATAAGCAGAATATCAAAATATAACTTAAAAGATGAAGTTATAAGGTGATTCAGTATAAACAACTCCCTCACCATAACTCATGTTATGTAGGGTATCCACAGAGTCATATGATATAAACGATGAAGTTACGAGGAAAATTAATAAAATATTTCCGTAACCCAAAATCCATTTATGCATATATATCCTTAGTTAGGTTTTATCAGAGTCATAACCCATAAAATAAAAGATGGAGTTGCATGAATTTATTGCCACTTCGTTTCCAAACACTTTTCGACCCCCTGCCAACATGATCGGTTCTTCACCCCAATACATGTTGCAGGAATATCCAAATTGGATGATGAACCAATACAGGAGTTGCTACTGCGTCCGTTGTGCCTAACCTTGCTATGATCAGTAGCAGGTCGCACCGCTCAAATAGTTTTCTACATGTAGATGGAAGAATCACGACGGTCTGACATTGTCTACCGCCTTACAGTGACCTCCCGGCCAACGGTTGGGCCAATAAAATAAAAGTTGGATGGGTCCACGCAACTTGACCACTTATACCACTCCTGGTTCGGATGAAATCCATGACTCTGAAACGTAAAGATCGTCCTCCTTTCCCCAAGTGTAACACTTGTTGATACGACTCCACTAAGTAGTTATATCTAGGTTGGAAAGGAAGATTCTCCAATATTTCCCAAGCTATTGCTTGTTAATGGATATCGACTTGTTCCATGAATTTACCCCTCGATCGTTGAGGTGGTAACACAATATTAGACTTGCAACAACTAAATTGCTTCGAGAAAATATCTGTCCCCTGACAGTTTTGAGTTGAGAGTTTAAAATGAATAGCAGTCACTTAAATCAGGTTTCCCATATTTTTGATGGTTGAGCGAGCATTTAAATCCTCCTAAAAGACGGATTTAAATGGAAAACATTGTTTTGGGAACCTCTTTCTGATTTAAAATAATTAATAACATTTATTAAATAAGTAAACCCTCAAATGAATATTCGAAAATAATATTCATTAAGTAAATAAACCTTGAATGAATATTTAGAAATAATATCCAGTAAATAAATAAGGATTAAATGAATATTCAACATAATATTCATTAACTAATAAATCTCGAATGAATATTGAAAATAATATTCATTAAATAATAATCTCAAATGATATTTGAAAATAATATTCATCAAATAAATAAAACCCAAATGAATATTCAAAAGTAATATTCATTAGGTAAATAATCCTTAAATAAATAATCCCTAAATAGATAATTAAATGAATATTCAAAAATAATATTCATTAATTAAATAAATCTCGAATGAATATTCATAAATAATATTCATTAAATAATTAAATAATCTTCAACTGAATATTCAAAATTAATATTCTTTAAATAATCCCCAGAGGAATAGTCACAATAATATTCTTTAAGTCAATAGTCATCAAATGAATATAAATAATATTCTTTAAATAAATAATTAACCCTCGTATAACAGTTACCCGATATCTTTATCGGAAAATAACCTTTAATATATACACAGAAAATATAATTGTTTCTGATCTAAAGAAATATCTTACGCCCTTAACCTAGGGCCTTTATAAAAACCTGGCTTATAACCGATATCCCATATCTAGCTTATAAGCCAGTTACCAAATCATTTTCAAATAATAACTTTCGAATGAGGTAATATTCAAATAACATTCCTCAAATCATTTTCAGGTAATTAATACTTTCTAGAAATATAATTACTGTTTAATAATAGTAGTCCTCAAAATAATTAGTACACTGTCGTTGGAATCCCTCCGGGTTTCCACGGCTATCTCCATATCTCAAAATACTGACTCCCGGTCTAGAGTCGAAAACAAGAAGTATGCTCTTATCTCTAGAGTTACAAGGTACACCGGTTTATAACTACTTTATCTCAAAGCTCATATATAAGCCGAAATCAAACCCTATTTTATACAATATATAACATGTATCGCAAAACTGTATAACTCCACACATGGCAACATCAGTAATATATAATCAATACTTCAAAGTATAGATTTAGGAAACTTGCCACAATACTTGCAACAAAGATTTGATATATAAATTGGGAATATGCAAGTATCGAACATTTAAAAATATACCTACTCTGAATAATAGAGTGAGGTTTAGTAAACTTGCCTGATGCTCGAGAAGTGATAGGGGTTCGCGACGATGCCGGACAATCTAGACAAAGTCAAAGAAAACGTACGATTAATCCCCTGGATAATCCACTTGTACTCAATGCTTAAATACGTAAGCGAAACACAACCAAGGCATTACTAGCTCATCATAGGCTCATACTAAGTCCATGTTAATCGACAATTACTTAAGTCGTAGGTTTAGTCCGAAATCGATCCTCGAATACAAGTTATACTTAACCATTTACAACATTGGTTTTTAAGTCATGTTCTTAGTGGTTTTCACTTGCGCAACCTCTGCTGTCGCATTTTTATAAAATCGAAAAATAATCTTTTTAATACGAATGTTTTTCATGAGCCTTCCTAACTGTCTCTAGTATTATTCCTCAAAGTTTCACATTTTAATATGGCTTCTAAGTGGTCCAAAAGTAGCCTCAAAGTGACTGACCAGAGATGGGTTGTTCCTCCGAACGACGTTTACTAAAACTCACTTTTCTCCTAAACCGTAATTCGTATAGACATGATATTTATACCAAAACAAACCTTAAAACAAGACCCACATGTTCATAGTCAGTGTTGTTCAAAAATATGCCAAGACCAGTTCGTAATCCTTGCTCAAAACAGCCTAAAATCAAATGGGCATTACGACAACTATAATAGTAACGTTTTCCATTTCCAAAACACAACCAAATCAATATCAATCAATCCCAAACTAACCATCCACCTTATACACCCTCCACTCAGTCAAATCCTCCATGAATAATCAAAACAAATTCATAACCCATCCTCCAAACTCAACCAACAATTCATCTAATCACTTAATTATGATCTTAACTTTACATGAACATCAAAACAACTTCGAAACTCATATAAACAAAAAGGGGCAGAGGTTTTTATACCTTCCTTGAATCCTTAAACACACCACAAGATCTTGTAAGCCTTAAGAGAGTCTTTATCCATGTTTATCATCCTTAAACTTGCAAAAGAAATCAAGAACAAGTTATGAAACTTTCGGAGTTACTATACACCGGTTTAAAGAACTGGAAATATGAAGGTCTTACCTTGCTCAAATGGAAGAAACTTGTGACATAGGAAATGTAGATTATCTCAAGACCTTTCCAACGAACTACAGATCGCCATTTTCCACCGAGAATTAAAGGAGATGTGGAGTTTACAATCCGGCAGTCTGTTTTTGGCCGAAATGAAGAAAAGAATTGTTTTTGTTGGTTTTGGTTGATTGTTTTGATAATTGTGATATTTGTAATCAAATGGTGAGTCATCAGCATGTCCAGGACACGTGTTGAGCCATGGAGTATCATGGTGGCAAGCAGGGACACGTGTCGCGCATGCATGCGTTTGGCTAAAGTAGCTTTACTGGTTCGCTTTCCTTTCACATGGATGATCCAAATGTTGCATCCCTCGAATTAATCTTGTTACATGTTACTTCCATGTCTATATTTAATCCTGTCATAATTTCAATCCTTAATCCATGATTCGTTCGCTTAATCGCTTAATCTCGTTATAAAGTATCAGCGGTTTCTAGAACCTTCGTTTCACTGTCCCAGTGGTTTTCGTTCTAAATTCTCAAATCAAATATAATAAAATTCCAAAATATTAAATCCTCAAATCCTCAATTTTAATATCTCATTTCTTGAATATAATAATATATAATTCACTGCCCGGTCAAATATTATACCAAAATAAAATTTTGAATTTTTGAATTCCGATCATCTTTGCATTCACTTATTTACTCCGTAGATCACTAATATGAGTTCGGAATATCCACACTACGTCTCGTACATAGGTGGCATGAAATTTTTTGTTAATCCTCAAAATCACTATTCATCCACCAAATTCACTATTCACTGATGCACTTAATCATAATAAGAAAAGTTTTAATTAATCCAAAAATTCGGGTTATTACAGAGGATGTCACTCAATGCTCATCCTGGAAGTAGATTCAAGCTCATTCATGAAGAACTTCACTTCAGAAGCTATCCATATGATATAGAGCAATGGTTGAATCTCAGGGATGTTAGTTCTCTTCTCTCTCCCACTATCAAGAAGATCATTGAAGAAATAGAAGATGCTGCAGTTACTGTTGCTGAAATCTCTCTTGTAGAAGGTATAAGAGGCTGCTTGGTAGAAGCTCTCAAAAGAGAGGATGTAGCAAGACAGAAGAGGAAATCTCAAGCTAAGTAAAAATTCTTAATCCATTCTGATCTTGTTAGTTAAGTTATCAGCACATATTGTAAATTTGTTGTTATCTTCCATAAAAACAAATTTGGGGAGATTGTTGGGATTTATGGGTGATAGCATAGAAACAACTTAACTTTGAATGTACTTAATTTTTTAATTAAGTAGAACATACTGTCACAGCCAAAGTATGTTCTTGTAATAAGTATGTAATGTTATTCTAGTTGTGTAATTTGAAAGAAGTTCACTTGTTGTGTTCAAGCCTTAAAGAATGCATAATTAGATGACAGCATGAATAAAGGTTACTGTCCTAAGCATTGACAGTAAGATTACAAGAAGACAGAATGTTGCAAGTCACGACAGCATATTCACTCTGACAGCAACATTGGCGGAAGACTACTCGACAGCAACTTTAGCCCTCGACAGCAAGTTTGGAATCCTCGACAGCACTCTATGCGGGGAACTCATACTGTCACCAAAAGAACATTCCTGTGACAGCAAGCTTTGCGGCAAAAGTAACTGTCACGAGAAAGATCCTTGTTCTAGGTATCTTTCTCAGTCAAATCCCGTGACAGTCTCAATGTTCAAGAAACAGGCGTGTTGCAGTATCCCTAAGCTGCACCAAGTCTGCAAGACTACGACAGAAGCTTCAAGCACTGCAAAACAAAAGCGAATCAATTCAAGAGCAAGGTCAAGTCTCTATTTGCTGAATTGTTTGAGCTGGAAATAGAATGAATCTAGGTTGCTTTCTTTGTAATGTATATCTGACATGTTAGCAATTTAGGAAAGTCACATGGGTAAGACAATCTGTAAGAAGCTGCCACTTGACAATGACAGTAGCTTCACAAACCCGTGACTGACAGTGATAGGATTAGCTTTATACTTAGACTATCAATTCATTCTAGCAATGTATCGAAGACAAGCAAGTGTCTTGGAGAAAACCGAAGCTCAAGAATTCTCTCTTGAGGTTGTAGCAACACTTTGCAAAATAAATAAAACATTTATTTTGTGAATCTTGTTTTTAGTACATACTGTTTGTGATTGCATATACATTGCTGATAGCATTTAATCTTAGTTTTAGTTGTTGAAATTGAGATTGAATTTTATAAGTATGTCATTCATCCCCCCCCCTTCTGCAATACACGAGGACCAACATCGTACGTATCATAGTTGATATGATTTTAATTGTGTATAATAGTTGATTGATTTTAATTAAAATCAAATATGTTGAATTACTTCATTGTCCTTTTAATCTATTTATATAATTGTACTAATTGTTATATAAATTGTCTGAAATAATCCGAGCCTTTAAATCGAAATGAATCTGACGGTGTATAATAGTTCTAAAGTTCTATTTTAAGAGTGAGTTCTCTTTTGAGATGGACCCTAAATGGAAGTATTGGACATTAATTGAAATTATGAATATTTCTAAAAATATTTTAAATTATGAAATTTTGAAATTTGGAAATATACAAGTTCAATGTAACTTCGTTATATGCAAATTAGCGTTCACAAAAGTCAAATTCAGAAAATATAGAAAGTATATGGTTATCTGTGCATAGTCGTCTTCTTCCTCCTTCCTTAGTTTCCTTCCTGAGTTCAGTACTTGTATTTTCTCTCTTGCTCTCCTCTTCTACTATTCAAAACCACTTTTCTATCAATATTTTTTTCGCGAAATCATAATTTTATGAATAAATTTCTCCGATTTTTACTGGTATTGACCCGATTTTGACCAAATTGATCGAAAAACATTTTTTTCGGCGATTTCACAAAATCAGATCGGTAGGTCTCCGACTACCGATATTTCGGCCGATTTATCAGCGATTTGTCCAATTTTTAGAACCAGGGGGAGAGGGAGTAATTCAACAATTTATTGTAGTCATTGAGATGAATGAATTTAATTTGTCAAAATGTATTTAAATAACTGACTGTTAACTGAAATTTTATATAGTTTATATACACAGACTGATATAATTAGATATTAAAAAAATACAAAAAAGAAGTAACTAATTAGATATGTAAAAGTTTTTTTGTTTTGTTTAAAAAAAGAAAAATACTAGTCAAAATTATAATCCTAAGATTATTGTCACAGTGGTCGCTGTAATCGGGCAAAGTGGCGGTCCGAAAAGCAATTTTTCTTGAAAATGAAAAGAGAAAGGAAAAGGAAAAGGGAAAAAAGAAAATTGTAATCGTACTTTCGAGTTTTTTAGAAAATGAAGAAGACAACTTATTTTGAATAATTATAAATGATCCTCTCATTCTTATATATTCATGTATGTAGATATATATATTTTTTATATTTATCTTCTTCACAAATAAAACTCGAAGCCGGGGAATAGATTCTGAAATTAACTTTTTGAATCATTTTCAACTTTGGTATATCTTTTTTTTTTTGCTTTTCGGCTCAACTTGATTCGAACTGTAAATTAAATTTGAATAACACTTTCAATCTAAGTCTCAATACGTAAATAATGTATTCACTAAAGTAAAAAAGTTAAAAATCCATGAACCTTTTAAAAACAATACTATTTTCTCAATTTGGTCCTAGATTTAAATTATAAATACCTTTAAAAAAGGCTAATTTTGAATGTTAAAACTAGTAATTGTGACTTTTTTTCCTTTTGCTAAGGAACAAAACATAAACATCATCGAAACAAATTAGTACAATATTTAGGGCATGCCCCGCAATAAATTAGTAATCGTAACCTGTAAAAAAAACTTGTAAATGTAAAATGTAAAGTCAAGCAGGAATTGTTGGAACCAAATTTCTGTTGGGTTGGACTTCTCAAGGTTATTCGGATAACATGCAAAGAGAAGAATGTGAGGGGTGTGTCTCCCGATTCACCTCTGGTGTGAGAATAAATTAATAGGCTCCAAATGAATAAGAATGAACGTACAAGAGCTTGTGTATTTAATTGTCTTCAATTATGAATGAATATCAAACCTAATCCTTTGTTAGTATTTAACCAATAGTCCGTTCATGATCCTCGGGCCACCTTCGATTAATTGAGAAGGTGGGTGCTCACTTCTCGGGAAGTGGCCTTGATCGAGCCACATGAGTCTAACGGCTGTTTATGACCCTTTGGGCTTTAACAATTGGGCTTCGTTCGGTCCACACGAATGGACTTGGAGTCTCTGTTGGCCTAATTATGCTCGGGCCTCTAACATGTTCCTGGGCTTCGGCCGGATATTTCATCTGGATGAAGACCAAAATCGAGCCTTTTTTCGGGATAACCTTCAATTTCGTAATTCGGAATTTTAGACGGAGTGTACAATAATAACACGTCACATGGGAAGTTGTGCCGGTTAATGATGAAAACCGTCATATCCCGAGATTCGTGTTCAATCCTGGCCGTGGAATCTGAAACGCCCCAATCTCTGCCGTTGAATTCTAAACTGCCACGACCTTGTGTCCAAACGTCATTTCAAGTCTTTATATAAACTCCAAAACTCCCCCTCATTTAACTTTTACGCTTCCAAAACGTAAAAAACAAATCTGCCACACATACTATCACACAAAGCCAGCAGCAAGCAGTTCCAGGAACCAAACCAACGCATCACTCTTTCGTTTTATTTTTCTACTTACAAGTAAGTCCTCCAACTACTCCATATATACCATTAATTGCATGTGAATCTATCTTTTTATGAAGTAGGGAATGCTATATTGTTTGTAGATAATAATGCATGTATGGACGAAAGTTATGGGCTTATTTTTGCACCATATGAGTAGAAATGCATATGTAGGGTTAAGTATGTGAGATATTGGGGTATCTAGTTAGGGCGTAAAAAGGTGCGTCCTTTTGTGGTAGTGCCTTTTGTCTATGTTATCTGGATATATGGAGGGTAGGTTAAGAACAGTCTTCGGACTAAACATGTCCCTAGAACATTTTTCGGACTAAACATGCTTCTAGAACAGTCTTCGGTCCGCTACGTTCATCTTGACTTGACTTAATCTTTAGGATGTCCCCGACCGATCCAAGCCCAACCGGCGAAGCGAGATCCTCTTCGGAAGCTGGGCCTTCCGAAGAGTCTCCTTTCAGCAAAATCACGGACTATCATGCGGTGAACTATCGCTCGTTGTTGACCGGGTCATTCGTAGGCAAATTCCCCGACGTATACGACATTCCTTACGATGCATGGCATGTATACCCGACAAGGAGAAATGATAAAATCTGGCACAATCCCACCGTCCCCGAAGGCTGCAGAGGGGTAGCTACAGGCATTTCCGAAGCTACCTTCAAGTGCGGCTTTCGGGTGCCGGTCCTTCCTCTCGTACGAAAATTGTTCCAGCAGATGGGCATCGCCCTAGGACAGATGGATCCGAACGGATTCTTTCACAGCAATGGTTTCTAGTGTCGATGTTTAGCTGCCAACGTCGAGCCCACTCCTCGGCTATTCTGGCATCACTACGACTTTAAGAAGAACGGGAAAAGTAAGGGTTATTACACCGTTTCCCGAAGGACCAACATGGCGGATTGGGCGGAAACCAATTCGAACAATAAGGGGAGCCATGATAGATGGTTCTACCTTTCAGGCAACAAGATCGCCGCCATGGCCCAGTGGCATTTGGTCGACCCATGATCAAACCTACTTTGATCGGCGCCGAGGACCATGAGTACACCCGGCTGTGTCAATTCGACATTGGTCAAATCCCGTTGGTAGACATCCGGGATAAACAATGGGTCTTCGCCCTATGGGGTAATGGTAAAGATTTCTTTATCTTTTGTCTTGAGATATTTGTATTTTATGTACTTTCATGTCTTTCTTCGGTCGTATTACCCTGTTATAACTTATCGATTTTATATTTACAGTGTCTACTCTCCATGAAATCATCGAGCGTAAAAAGGCCAAGCTCCTTGCTTTCCAAGCGGTTCAGGCTGGGGACACCACCACTCATACTCCGGAAAGTGAGGACCAAAGGGGAACTGATCTGACGGCTCCCTCCTCGCCCCAAATCGAGCGGGGAGAGGATAGGTCACAGTCCCCGAACTCCCAACAGAGAAAAATGGGGCGAACATACGAAGCTATAGTCAAGACCTACGTCCCCTAGTGGGGCGTGGAGTCTGATGCTTTCATCGCCCCGGCTCCCAGGGCAACCAAGGAGGTCGGTTCGGACTTGTGCAGGGCTCTAATGTTGTCGGTTGATCGGCCTCTGTATGAGTAGTTGTCCCCCGTCGATGCCTGCGCTAAACTTCTCGGGCTTCTTTCCATGGTAAGAATTATACTTTGTCTTATATTTTGCAAAATTACTTTCTTTTCATTTTGTCGCCTTTATTAACATTTGCCTTATTTTCTTTCAGGCTGCGCCCATGGCCGCTGCTGTCACCGACAAGGTGATGGACATACAGGGTCGTATCAACCATGTCGAAGAGACCCAGATGAGGGCGATTAAGGCCGAAGGGGATCTCCGAGCTGCTCGGGAGGACTTGGAAAAGGTGGAGGGCCAGGCTTCGGCGCTCCAAAAAGATAAAGAGAACTTCCAGAAGGACATAGATACTCTTCAGGCTCGCCTTACCAGGCGGAATTTGCAACTTAAGGCGGCCAAGAAGCTAACCCGGAAAGAGAACAAACTGAGGCTGCTTGCCGAAGAGCGGTGCTATTAGATGGGTTACGACGGTTGCATACTGAAAGTGCACAGTTTGGGATTTTGACCATAAACAGCTCATTAAAGAAGGTTTTCCTGATCCGGTCTACCATGAAGACGAGCCCAAAGAAATTCCGGTAGTCTCCTCTGGAGAGGATGAGCCCTTGTCCGATTAGGACCTGTAATTATGTTCTTATTTTTTCCGCCTTCGAGCTTTTAACGTTCTCGCCCTCAGGCTTTTAATGTTCTCGCCCTCGGGCTTTTAACATTTCTGCCTTCGGGCTTTAAATTTAATGTTATGCTTCTTTTCTTTAATTTAGCCTTAGCATTTTTAACAATTTTCGTAACTCTGCCTTGGCATAACTTTCTGTCGTTTTATGCGGCTTCGGTTTGATATTACCTTAGCATAATTTTCATAATTCTATGCCTCTTCGGAATATGATTTTTTTTGCTTCGGCTTAATTTTGCCTTAACACAAAATTATATAGTTTTATGCGTCTTCGGCCTTTAACTGCCTCAGCATATTCTAGGTTATTTTAAAAAAAAGAATTATGCGTTTTCGGCTTTCATTTTGCCTTAGCATAATTCTAATTGGTTTATGCATCTTCGGTTTATGATTCGCCTTGGCATATTATTTTACCTTATACATCTTCGACCTATGGTTTTCCTTGGTATAATGCTTGCCCCCAAATATTTAGGAGATCGGGCGGTCGCCTCTTCGGTCATTTTCCCGATGTATAAAATATTTTTCATGATAAGGTAAAAGGAATTAACATTTATCTATTTTGGTCGCCCCTAGGTAAGTGTTGGAAAAATATTCCTTTGTATTACTGGCTTTGTGTAGCTCAACTTATTCGCATGATTAAATAATGTACTTATGAAACGTACTAATATCAAATCTTTGCTATAGAACAGACGTTTAGAACAACCAAAAAGCATATGTATTCATTAATATGAGTTCAAACTACACATGCTTCTCTTTAGAGAATTTCAAATACAGACCGAATTAAAGATGCTAAATTCAAAGTAAAACAACAAAAACAGTAGAGAGGCTTCGCTACTTCGACCATTTTCAAAGGTAGAACAAAGCTCATTGGTAATACATGCATAATCGCAAGGCATGCCAAGTGTTTTTGATGGGATTGCCATCCAAGTTTGCCAACTTGTATCTTGTAGGTACCTGGGCGAACAACCTCTATCACAGTGTAAGGTCCTTCCCAATTAGGCATAAGTTTTCCTTGCTTCGCCGGCATGGAGGTAACTAGCTCCCGGAGGACCGAGTCTCCCACCACAAAGGTCCTCTTCTTAACACCCGAATCATAGTATTGTGCAGCTTGGAGTTGGTACCTTAGGTTTCTCTTGTGGGCAACTTCTTTGTCTTCTTCCAATAAATCCACATTGGCCTTTAGTCCGAACTCATTAGCTTCCACATTGAACACTTCTGTTCGGTATGAATCTAGACCGACTTTCGCTGGGACTAATGCATCTGTTCCGAACGCCAACCTGAAAGGAGTTTCACCGGTAGATGATCGTGGTGTCGTACGGTAAGCCCACAACACCCAAGGTAATTCTTCGGCCCAGAGTCCTTTGGCATCACCTAGGCGTTTCTTTATTCCATAAAAAATGATCTTGTTTGTGGCTTCAATCGCTCCATTTCCTTGGGGGTGGCCGACTGAACTGAACTTTTGTTGCACTCCGAAGTGGGCTAGGAACTTTCTGAACTTGTTCCCAATGAATTGAGTTCCATTATCCGAAACACACACCTTCGGTATCCCAAACCTAAGTATCACTTGCTCTAGCATGAACTTCTTTGATCACTACGCCATAAGTGCTCATATGCAATGCTTTTTGTGAGCGTTGCTACCAAAGCATTGCATTAGCTATACTTCTTTTTGGTCTTCTGCAACAGAACTAAAAAAGCATTGCATTAGGCGTGAATGCACCGTTGCGATGAGAATTTTAGTGTTACGACGTGCAACACCATTTAAAAACGTTGCATTACACTTAATTATTTTTTAAATTAAAAAAATTTAAGGTATTGTCAAAATATACACAATGACAATTAAATTTTGATATATTTCTTATTTTAAAATTTAACATATAATATATTATTTATTAAAACAATTTTTACATATATTTACCTAAGTATCTTTAATGTTTTATTGTTCTTAATACTCTATAAATTTAAGATTAGTATTTAACAAAAAAAAAATTTTAATTAAAAAAATAAATTTAAGATTATAAATTAGTATAGGACATCACAACACACCGGCAACACTGGTTAGGAAGCAAAAATTTTAGGCGGATAATTTACCCCTAAAACAAAATAATTCGCACTCTACTTTTCCCCCCAATTCCCAAACCACTACTCCCTCCTTCCTCCTTCCACACTACTCCCTCTATACAACCTTATCCACAAAAACTCTACACACCACATACTCTCTCGACAAACACACTCGGCAAACTCAATTTACAACCTCTATACTCCACTCGACAAACACAATTTATAAACCCATATCGATTTACAAACTCTTATAGCTCCAACTGGTAGTTGAGTATACATTTTCTTCTCTATGAGTATTTACTCTCGACTCACTTTTAATTCGTTTTATTTTGCAGGTAATTAGGGGTTTGAACTTGGGGCTTTAATTTTAGGGCTTTTCATTTAGAGCTTAAATCTAGGTAATCAAATTTAATTGATTTGGGTTTTATATTTGACTGATTTGGGTTTTGTACGTATTTAATGAGTTGTGTTTTGTTTTGCTTGATTTGGATATATTTATGTGTATACGTAGTTTACATACAAAGCTTTGTGTACAAGAGCTTTGTGTGGAATATGTACTTCTCGGTTCCTTTGTTTTTGTTGATGCTATATCCAGTGAGTGGATTATGTTTTTAATTTGATTTGTTAGTTGTTTTCACTATTAATTAGTACTAATTAATAGCTGTGAGTCTGTGATGCGTAATTTCATTTTATTGTTTTTTTATGCTTAAGATGAGTTGATTTTGATGTTTCTGTATAATTTATGTTAATCAGCTTCTGAGAATCCTTTCAAAGACTTATGTACTGCTCTTCCCAAACCCGACGGTGGTGAATATAGAAAGTACTACAGCTTTACCGCTCTCAATGACGTGGAGAAGATCATTGACTGGGAAATTACTTCACCGAAGCAAGTTGAAATCCCATTTAAGCCAGCCCGTGTGCTTTTACAGGTCAATGCCATGGGATTGTAATCTAGTTGGTGATTTTTTTTTAATTATTGATGTCTGAACTATTGTTCCTTTTTTTTAAGGATTTTACCGGAGTTCCAGTTGTGGTTGACTTGGCTTGTATGCGTGATGCTATGAATAACCTCGACGGTGACTCCAACAAAATCAATCCTTTGGTATGTGTAAACTAGTCATTTAAGTTGAATTTGTATAATGTTCTACAATATAATTTGCAATGTTAAGTAGTATAGGATGATTTCATTATTTTGTCTGATACGTCTTAATCTTATTGCATAAATAAGAGACAACATGGTGCTATAATATACCTATGATCTTGGATCATAATTTTTATTTCGTTTATTACTAAACAGAAAATATGTTCCACGTGTCGGTGGACCTTGTCATTGATCATTCAGTTCAGGTGGATGTAGCTAGACACGAGAATGTTGTGCAAGCAAATATGGACCTTGAATTCCATAGAAACAGTGAATGGTTTGCGTTTCTGAAATGGGGATCAACTGCATTCCAGAATATGCTGGTCGTGCCCCCTGGTTCTGGTATTGTGCACCAGGTAAACTTTTGTATGTGTAATTACATATCACTGTTGACACATAGGCCAATCTGTTGTAGTTTCACCCTTCGCATTCCTATTTGTTGGTCAAAGATTATCACTGAACTTTCTGATAAGTTTTTACAAGGGCTGCATGTTTTACACATTAAATTCATCAATAATTGTTCTCGTTGATTTTTTAACATTCTTTCATGCAAGTCATGTTATATTCCTATTCATACTTGTAATATGATTATTTTGAACCTTTAACGAGAATTTGGTTTACATACTTGCATTTTTATTCTAACTGCATCTTTTCGTCTTAATATCAAGGAATGCACTTGAAATTTAAGAACACCTTTCTCTTGTGACTCTTGTCCAAGGTAGTTTTTGTATGACTAAAATAAATTTGAGATTCATTAGCACACGTCAAATATCCCCGGATATATTGTTAGAAATAATTGAGTGTATTGTCTTTCAGACGGTGAAATTTTTAGCAGACTTTTAGTAAGGATCCTTGAACATGACTTGTAAGGAGAATCGCCTGAAGTAAAAAAAACAAGAAGAAGAAAACCATAATAAATTGACATTAATATGGTGTATCTTAGAGATGTTATGAACTTAATAGCTATGTCATTCAAGGCTGTCACATATGTGGCATGACTAATTCGGAAAGAAAATCTAATGGGAAATAGCGTGGAAGCAGATACACTTGCAGTACGATGTAGATGCTTCTGTCATGATGAGTTGCATTTTCTATGATTAATTGCAAGATACCTTTTTTAGTCTTACAACCAGCGAAAAAGAATTGTTATTTGAACCAACTCATATTTTAAGCTTGTCTAAGATGTCTAATGTAGCAAGAGTTTGACTACAGCTTTTGCATGTTACGTTATTCAAACTTTAACGTCTCTCTGATGTTTTAGAAGTAAGTTTACCAAATAGTGTTTTTTAATTTATTAAGTACATACGTTTTTATTAAATAGATTTCTTTGGCTTTTGGGTGAGTTATGATGTCTCTCTCTCTCACCTCCCTCTCGATTTCTTCTCAGGGAGGTGCAATCCTTGATAAAGTTTTACAGCCTCACGAGTCACACGTACCATTCCTTCTCCAGTTTTTGGTAATATTTTGTGATTGTAAAATTTGGGTAATGGTTTTTATGTTACATTTTTATATTGTCGCATGCGTCACTTTTTTGGTCTTCATATGTTTCCCTGCTAGTCCTATGTCAAGCGTACTTCTCTGTAAAATTCCTAATCATTTATCTACTCCTTCTCTATGTGGCTGCCATGTCACTATGATGTGTTAATCTTAAGTTCTTAATTTTTATAGATTGACCATAACCTGTATGGAATGGGTCATCTGCATGTATCGAAGATGATGTTCCGCATTCCTGTACCAGTTGGTTCTTGGAGTAAAGCAAAGGAGAACAAACATCATAGGCTGAATACGAACAACAATGATTGTTTGCCTGTTGATTCTCTGGTTTTTTTCTTTTACATTTAACGCCGCTAAATGTATTTGTTTTTTTGTGCCATGTCTGGTGACCAGCCCTCGATATGGCCTAATAGGGTTTTATACTTGGCAATATTAATTACTAAATCTTATGGACTGTGTGCAGAACTCTTTGTTTGATCTTGTGGTAATCTTTGGTTAGGTTGACTCGAGTGGAAATGCATGTATAGGTTTACCCCTATGGACTTCCCTCACAATTCCAGATGGTTGGATTTGGCAACAATTTAGTCAGCTAGATCCTCCTATAAGTACAAATCCTTATATTGTCTCACGTTAAAGTACGTGTCAACTAGAAGGAGGTGCTTCAGTTCATGATAATTTTTCAAATGCAACTATAAATTTTTAGATCCAGGTTGCCTGATATCCTGACCATTTATTAAATTGTAGAGAATCAAAATTGCTAAGTCAAATAAACCTCTACCTGGACCGAGAACTCGTTCGCGAGCCAATGCACCCATTGAAATCGAGAAGGAACCGACACGTGCTGCCACGATAACCGAGAAGCAACCTAAGAAAGCTGGAACTAACAGGGAAGCGACAAGTTCGTATCGTCCACCAGTACTGATAATCTTACGTGCTTGGTGTTGGCACTTACATTTGAAGAATTTGTAATAATCTTTTAGGTATTTTGCTATGTTGTTTGGATGTGCCTTGGTTGCATAGTTTGTTTGGTATGTAGAATATTTGGGATTTTTTTTAGGATGATTTCGATGGGATGATGAATGTTTTACATGGATTATTTTACGTACAAAACTGTTATGGCCAAAATTTTAATTGAAGCGTTGCATTTGTCTTTTTATTAATGTTGAATTTTCAAAAAAATGGTGTTGCATTAGTAAATATATACTGTTGCATTACATGACAATTACTGTTTAAGAAGCTAGTGCAAAACGTTGCATTATTGAAGACATGTGGACCCCACCGTTGACGTGGCATGCGTGCCCTACTGATGACGTGACACGTGAGCCCCGCTACTGACGTGGCATGTGGGACCCACTACTGATGTGGCATGCAAGTGGGCCCATCTTCTAACGTGGCATTTTAGTGGGCCCCACTGCTGACGTGGCATGCAAGTGGCCCTGTGTTTAAGGCAACACTCATTGGTGTTGCATTTCCTTGATTTTGATGTTGTAGTACAATTATAATGCAATACTTTCTCTTCGTTGCAGTAGATGACCAAAAGTGTTGCATTACATATCAAAGGCCACGCCCGCGGATGCAACGCCCATTTCGTGTTGCATTTTTGAAAACGAAGCTGAATGCAACGCTTTTTTGGTCAACAGCCACATTAAAAAACATTGCATATGAGCACTTATGACGTAGTGGCTACTTCCTCGGTTATGGTGGCCAATGGTCTTGCTTCTACCCATTTGGTCATATAATCGATCGCCATAATACAATATTTGGCTTGCTTCATGCTCGTGGGTAGAATCCCCACAATATCAACCGCCCACATCGCAAAGGGTTTCGGGCTCAGATTTGATGTCATTTCCTCGGGGGGCTTCTTCGGTATAGTGCTGAAGAACTGGCATTGTCGACATTTTTTCGCATACTCAGCTGCATCTCCTCGCAAAGTCGGCCATTAAAACCCCTGTCTAAGGATCTTAAAGGCGAGTGACCGATCAGCTAGATGTTCGCCACATATTCCTTCATGCACGGTCTTTAAGGCCAACAGTTGTTCTTCGACGTTCAGACATCTAAGGAGTGGTTCGGTCACCGACCTCCTATATAACTTCCCTCCGATGATGGGTTATCTTGAGGCCCTATAATTCACCTTCTGTGCTTTTTTCCGGTCTAGGGGCAATGTACCTTTCTCCAGGTATGCCCTGATAGGAGTCATCTAGTTAATGCCTTGGTGGATTTCGATGCATTGTTTATTTTCGACCGAAGGTTGTTTCACTTCGGTCAAGTAGATTGATCATGTCAAGCTCGGAGCTTCTGCCGAAGCGAGCCTAGATAGCGCATCGACTCGGCTGTTGTCCTCCCTGCCAATTTGACTTAATTCAAATGATTCAAACAAAGTCGAAGCATCACGTACCTTTATGGCATAAGCTTTAATCCGGGGTTCTCTTTGCTCATATTCTCCAGAGAAATGTTTAACCACCAACATAGAATCACTGAACGCCCTCAGGTGTCTGACTTCTAGATTCTTTGCCAAATTTAGTCCAGCTAGAAACGCTTTGTACTCAGCTTCATTGTTTGTTAGAGGGAAAGTGAACCTTATTGTCTGACATATCTCAAACCCTTCCGGACTGGAAAGAAAAAACCCAGCTCCACATTTCGAACCAGCGACCGAACCATCTACAAATAGCTTCCATTTTCCTGGGGTTCGGATCAGTTGATCTTCGGGCGCCAGGTCCTTTGGCCCGGAGAAAGAACATTCCACCATAAAGTCTGTCAACGCCTAGGCTTTTCTAGAGGTTCTCGGGATGTACTCCAGATAATATTCGCCCAGCTTAATGGACCATGCTACCATCCTTTCTGATGCATCTGGTCTAGTCAATATTTTCTAGAAGGGTTGGTCGGTCACTATCTGCACCGTTCGTCCTTGAAAGTAATGTAGAAATTTTCGGGTAGCCATGACTAACCCATATGCAAACTTCTCAGCGTTCGGATGCCTTGTTTATGCGTCCTTCAGCATGTGTGACATGTAGAACACCGGGTGTTGGTTTTTTTCATGCTCTTTTACTAACACTGCTCTCAGAGTTCGGTGACTGACAGCTAGATACATCTACAACATTTCTTTCAGGTCTAGTCTCATTAAGAGTGGCGCCTTGGTAAGGTATTCTTTTACTTCTTCAAATGCCTTTTGGCAATTCGACCCCCAATCAAAATTCTTCGACCCCCGAAGTACTTCGAAAAAAGGTAAAGCTTTCTCTGCTGACCTTGATATGAACCTTCATAAGGCGACCAAATGACCTGTCAACTTCTGAATTTCCTGAACTGTCTTCGGTGACTCAATGTCTATCACAGCCTGAATCTTCTCCGGGTTTGCCTCAATCCCTCAGGCGCTCGCCATATATCCCAGGAACTTTTCGCTGGACACCCCGAACGTGCACTTGTTTGGATTTATCTTCATGTTGTTCCTCCTTAGTGTTTCAAAACATTCCTTCAAGTCCTCAGTGTGATCTTTAAACAACGACTTGACAATCATATCGTCCACATAGCACTCCATATTTCTCCTAATTTGTTTGGAAAAAATCTTGTTGACCACTCTCTGGAACGTGGCCCTTGCATTTTTCGGGGTGATGGATGATGTCTTCGGAATATCCTCGGCATTCATCGCAAGCTGATGATAACCTGAAAAAGCATCCAAAAAACTAAGTACCTGATATCCCGAGGTATCATCGGTGAGCTGGTAAATGCTCGGCAGAGAGTAGTGATCCTTCGGGCAAGCCTTATTCAAGTCCGTATAGTCTACGCACACTCTCCATTTGTTGTTAGCTTTCTTCACCACCACCACCACATTGGCTAACCAATCGGGATATTCACTCTCTTCTATGAACTATGCCTCTAACAGCTTTTCTACTTCGGCTTCAATGATCTTCTTTCTTTCCATGGCGAAAGTTATTTTTCTTTGTTTAACCTGTTTTGCCTCGGGCTTAACATTGAGGCAATGCTTCGCCGTCTTTGGATCCAAACTAGGCATATCTTCGGGCCCCCGGGCAAGGACGTCGTGGTATTGCCTAACCACTTCAATCACCTTCTTCTTTAAGTCAGCTTCCATATTCTTCCTAATTCGGACAATCTTTCCCGAGCAACCTGCATATAACTCTACCTCTTCGGTTTCTACTGTTGGTTCGGCAATTGGGCTGGATAGATCCCTTCCAAACTTTTCCAACTCGATGTTCATTGTTTGGTGACTCTCACTAGCTTCGCCATCGACTCGCTTTCTTTTTCCTCCTTCGGACGCCTCAAACTCTTGATCCTTCTCCAAATCATCCAGCATTATAATTCGGGAAGTTTTTTGGTCGCCTCTCATTTCTCCGATACCTTGTTCGGTCGGGAATTTCAACTTCAAATGGGGGACTGAGGACACCGCCCGGAAGGATGTGAGAGCTAGCCTTCCCAATATGGAATTGTACGGGCTTTCCACCAGAACCACGTAGAACTTCACCTGTTTTTCAACAGTATATGGTGCTTTACCTAAAAGAATAGATACAGTGATGGTACCTTCGATTGGGACCCGTTGATTTCTGAATCCGTATAGAGGAACTTCATGACATGGCTCTAACTATTCTCCTCCCAAGTTCATCTTGCTATATGTTCGATGGTACAGAATGTTCACCGAACTTCCTCCATCCACTAGCACCTTCGAAATCTTATTTTGACCAATCACAGGGTTAATGATCAAAGGGTCCTCATGGGGCCATATCACATCTTCATAATCATCTTCGGTAAACACAATGGGCATAGCTTGTTTAGCGGACTAGAACTGATATAAATTGTATACCTGTCTGGCATACCTTTTCTTCGATGTTTTACTGTCTCGATCCAAAGTGCTTCCTCCCGAAATGGTTTTTACCTCGCCCCTATACTTTTCTCCTTCTTCGGGATCTTTACGGTTGTACTCCTTCAGGCCTAGCTTGTCCCTTAGGTCTTTGACAAATTGGTTCAACTCTCTATCTCTGATCATCTTCTCGATTAATTTTTTCAAATGATAGCACTCATCAGTGTTGTGACCCTTGTCCTTGTGATAGCCACAATACTTGGCACCATTCTTCTTGTGGCCAGGTGTCTTCAGTCGGGTTGGACGAACGAATTTGGGCTTTCCTTTTATTTCATGGAGAATCTTCGAGATAGGTGCATTCAATGGAGTAAACACCGTACTATCTCTATCTCTTCTTCGTTCGGCCCCTTTGTCCCGGCCCTTTGTGTCACTTCGGTAATGGGCATTGGGCCATCCTTCATCTCAACATCGAAATTAAGAACACGGTTTATCAGAGGCATGGAGGTAGAAGCTCCTTGGTGGGGAGTTTCAGTAAAACCAGGTGGTCGATCGTCAATATTATCAACAACCGTAGTATTTGTTTGTTTGTTTCAGGCTTACTTGTACGTTTCCCACATACGGCGCCAAATGTTGGAACCAAATTTCTATTGGGTTGGGCTTCTCAAGGTTCTTCGGATAACTTGCAAGAGAAGAATGTGAGGGGAGTGTCCCCCGATTCACCTCTGGTGTAAAAATAAATTAATAGGTTTTAAATGAGTAAGAATGAACGTACAAGAGCTTGTGTATTTAATTGTCTTAAATTGTGAATGAATATCAAACATGATCCTTTGTTAGTATTTAACCAATAATCCGTTCCTGAACCTTCGGGCCACCTCCGATTGATTGAGAATGTGAGTGCTCACTTCTCATGAAGTGGCCTTGACCGGGGCCACATGAGTCTAACGGCTGTTAGAGTGTTAGTTGCTCTCGTTTAAACAATATTTCGCTGTTATTTCTCTGTTTCGAGATATGCGTGTCGTATGCATTCCAGTTGACATAATTACGTTTAATACTGTCATCAACTGCTTTTGTCACTTGAATCATGTCGATTACGTTTAATACTGTTATATGATTACCTATAACACTCTCATTAAGGGGCTTATTTCCGAGTATATAAATCTGTGGAGGCTGAGCATTTATTTAAGAACCTCATCAGATTTAAAGATACTGAACCCAATGTTGTTAGCAGTGGCGGAGCCAGAAAAATAGAATAGTTAGGGCTAAATTATGGTAAAAAAAAGTTAAAATTTATGGATGATAATTAGTTTTTTAAGGAGAATTTTATCTCTTTCTAAAACTAAATAACAACAATAGTTTCAAAATAGAGAAAATGCCCAAAATACCTACCAAAACGGGGTGTATTGCCCAAAATACCCACCAGCGGAACAGTGCGCCCAAACTACCCGCCGAATACGCATATCAGACATGCGCATTCAATTTTTACAAAGGATGCGCATGTGAGACATGCGTATTCTTTGTTTTTTCAAAAAGTGAATACGCATGTCTGACATGCGTATTCAGTAAAGCATTTACAAAGAATACGCATGTCAGAGATGCACATCCTTTGTAAAAACAGTATGCGCATGTCTGTAATGCGTATTCCGTGGGTAAAAAGGGCGGAACAGTGCGCTAGTGGGTATTTTGGGCAAAAAAACTGATTTGGTGGGTATTTTGGGAGCTCACCCTTCAAAATACACAAGAGTTTAAATATATTAGAAAACAAAATTTTAAAATTATTAGACAACTATTTTACGATACTAAAAATTACTCAAAAAAGTTTTGATGTCATCTATTGGATTCAAATTTATATTTTAATAGTTAAAAAATAATAATTAAATTAAGATAAACGTAATTTAAATGTCTGAATCAATATTAAAATAAGAGGAACATAATTTTGACATGACACTAAACAAATTGTAAGATAATTTTTTGAATTATATAAAACATATGCACATTTAAGAAATTAAAAGATAAGAAATAAAATAAATATATACAAATATTGACTAAGATAATTATATGTGACTTTTTTTTTAATTTTAGTGGGGGCTAAAATATAAATTATACTATCTTATTCTAAACCTAGTGGGGGATTTAGTCCTCACTAGCCCCAACTTAGCTCAGCCACTGGTTGTTAGTTATACCACTATTATTGAAGGCCTCTCTGCAAGAGTGGTCATGCTTATATGCCTGTTACGTAGTTCAGGTATATGGAGAAGAAAGGCTGCAAACTGGATATCAACTTATAGCACAATAATTGATTGCTTATGTAAACATAGATTAGTAAATCAAGCATTGGGTCTTCTAAATGAAATGAGTAAAAGAGGCATACCACCAAATGTTATAACCTATAGCTCTTTGATTCAAGGTCTGTGCGACTTCAGTGGATGGCAGGATATTAGTCAATTGTTAAGTGAGACGGCCATTAGAAGTATCTCCCCAAATGTCCATACTTGCAGTATATTGATTGATGCATATGGAAAAGAAGGAAAAATAGAACATGCAGAAGATTTAATAGAAATAATGATCCAAAGAGGTCTATATCCTAATGTTGTCACTTTGTAGACTTGTAGTGCACTCATGGATGGATACTGCTTGCGGGGAGAATTTGATAAAGCATCAGTAGTGCTCGAAACCATGAGGAGTAAGGAGATATTGCCCAACACTCTCAGCTATAATATCTTGATTAATGGCTATTGTAAGAAGCTGAAAGTTGATAGAGCAGTAGATCTCTTTCAACAAATGTCCTATGAAGGTCTGACACAAAGTATCGGGACTTACAGTACTATATTGCAAGGTTTTTTCCATACGGGCAGACCTGTTGAAGCGCAATTTTTTTTAAAGGAGAAGTTGTTAAAGCCAGGTCTTAAGCTAGACAAGGTGACATGTCATATCTTGTTGCATGGTTTTTGCCAGAACCCTTATGTTGTTGAAGCACTGTCCCTTTTTGACATCATGGAATGCAGTGGGTTAACTCCTGATACACGCATATACAATATTCTGATAGATGGATTGAGCAAAAATAGACATTTTTTTAAAAACAAGAAATCTTTTTGAAGACCTTCCTTCTAAAGGTTTGCAACCTAATGTCAAGACATAGACAAAGATGATCTAAGCATTTTGTCGAGAAGGATTGATCGATGAAGCGAATGAATTATTTGTGGAAATGGAATCTAGTGGTTGTTTGCTGAATGATGTTACCTACAACACACTTATTCGTGGATGTTTTCATCATAAGAAGTACAATGAAGCAGGTGTACTTATAGATAAGATGTGTGCTCGCGGCTTTTCAGCAGATGCATCTACTGCCTCCGTGTTACTGGACTTACTTGAATCACAAGAACAGGATCCTGCTCTTCTTGCTTTGCTTAAGAAGTTCTTGCCACAGGAATAACGTGAGAGATTGCCAAGGTACATAATCTTTTCAGTTTGCCAACATCTTTCAAGGGTTTGCAACCAAGTTTGCAGGTAGCAACCCTTATAATGTCATTGTTGTAAAGTTTGCAGTTCTGCTCTGACTGAGAGTGTACTTTTTCCTATGTAGTATGACTGAGAGGGTAGTATGACTAATAATAATAAGAAAAATAAGGGAAATATGTCCTATCATTATTTATGCAAAATTTTCAAAATTTTATTATTTGAAACTCTACAACAAGTTGTTAAACAATTGCTTCCTTATTAGGGAGTACATTATTACCTGCACCGATTCCTCAATGAGATTATTCAGCTCAAAGCTGTTTCAACTGAGATGGTTACAACTTCTTAGTCAGCACACAAAAATCAAGCCCAGTGCCTAGCATAATACATTACGAAGCACTGTGAAGATATAGATAAAATGATGGATATATAAAGCTATGATTTTTCTACTAGGATAAGGTTGTGCATATGGATGGATCCAAGTAAGTTAAGTTACAGAATCAGCATCAGCAGCAGGAGTCTTATTCATTAATCTGTCCGACTTGATTATCCTCTACTGGGGTTAGTACAACATCCTGAATAGGTACAAGCTTTGTGCGCCCTCCTCCGTACTCTTCTGGTAATATCTCATCGCCAATTTCTTCCACCATTTCCTTCATTTCATCTTCATTCGTGACAATCACCACCTGCATTCGATATCCAAGTCATACAAATGTAACATGTCACATTAGGAAATATCAAGATTGATTGCATATACAATAGCTAGCCTCAAAGGGCAGAATGGTCAACAGATTAAACTTGAATTTTGTTTTGCTGAATTCAGTAGGGGGTTTTTTGTGTGTGTACTTGGGAGGTGAGAAATGTGTGAACGTCAGACTTCTACTCAGCCTTATCAATTAGCATAAATGACATCTTACACATTTTAATTAGTGTTCAGTAGTGCATTTGTAATTTTGTATTATACATACACTTGGACAATCGTGTCGTGTACGTTTGTGTATTTGGTTGATAGAAGGATACCTTTTGTAATGTTGCTTTCTCAAGAAAGCGGGAGACAAATCTCCAGATGCTCACAAAGAACCCAGGCATATTTAATACGTAACACTTAGCCAGCCGCTCTGGATAGTAACCCTATATAAAGGAGGAAGTATGCTGTAGATATTAAGATACGAGACAGTATACTAACATAAAGATTTCTCAACATCAGTTTATATATCATACATTTGTGCATTACAACAAGAAACACCAACTTCGATCAAAGTTCCAGTAGCATTATCTTGATCCCTTAAAGCCTAAACTAAAGCTCCAAGGTATTTTTGATACTTTCACCTGGTCTGTTAAATGGCAAAACTATGATCAAGTTTTTTACTCGTTAATTGGATGGTGCTTAAATAGATATACTATGTCAAACCTAACAAACTCGCTTAAGGATAGCATGGTATTAGAGATCAAACTAGTACATGAACAGGGAAGTCAGCTCAAAACTTTATGATAAAGTTGCAAAACTATTAGTGTTGTGGTCCTTGCCAGAACCACAATTTTTTTCAAACTATTTAGTGTTGTTGTCCTTGCCGTAACTACCAATTTATGACATTTAAGAGCTAGATATAACTTGGCAGTGGTTGTCACAAGTTCACAACCAGCCAGTTGCAACTTGAGAATTTGACATAATTGTGTGTGGCTGATTTTTGTTCTGTCATAAATCTGAGGCAAGCGCCATTGTTGTCACTCGAGGTAATTGAAAAAGTCACCATCACGCAAAGTTTACAGTAGAAGATGATAATGAAACTGAAGATTACTGAAAGCGAACATGTTGTGCTCAAGACTATTATATGTACACATATTAATGCAGTAGAATGAGAACGATACAAGTGGTTACCTGTATAAATTGAAAGCCGGTGATTAACCCACGAGCATCAACATTCTTATAACTAATCTTCTGTAAATCAAGAATTCCTATCAACTTCTCATCTCCTATCTCTGTTTCTTTGAATGAACTGAAATGAGCATTAGATAATCTATATGAGAATGGAACCCCATATTAATTGGCGAAATTTGGACTAACTACACCAAACAGAGGATCGTTTTGTCATGTCAAGTGCAAAGTTATAGGGGCTATAGCTAACGCAAGAGTGAATCCTCAATTACTGACATTCGAGGATTCTGCTATATAAAGCACAAGAAGTGCTGGTCATATAATTAGTTTGAAAAGCAACAGTCAAATGTAAAACTATTAGTTAACTAGAAAACAGAAAGGAAACCAGGGCTAGGACTCCCTTATAGGTAATTTCGTAGTACTTATCAAATGTTGTTGCTAGAAATAAATATTCTTCTCGCAAACAAACACATGTTTCATATACAGACACATTTAAGGAGTAAATGAGCATAGAGTATTTGTTTTACCATTAGTTTGCAGTTTTATATTTTTAACTTATTGTAGATCAACAATAGCAATATAGACTTACAATGCAACGATCTAGAAAAATATGTTTTTGATCATACAATGTAATCTATATTCTATATGCAATTATTTCTTTTAAACAAGCAAGCATGACACCTTAAACTCATTTGTTCTTGCAGTTGTCATGGAAAATGAAAAGAATACCTTGCAATAGTTTTGTCCAACATGTGAACCAAGAATTCTGCAATGAGACATAAAAAAGTACTAGATAATTAGTAGCTTAAGGAAATTAGACTGTACCTTCTGGTTGGCATGTTTGTCTATAATTACATGATCATTCGAGAGTATATACACACAGATTAGCACTGTAATGCAGTCAACTGTGACCGTAAATTTAACAAAGAACCCTATAGAAAATGTCAATGGGACATCAAAAACTTCAAAAAAAATGCAGTGAAGCCGATGTTATAGATATCAAAATAGCACATGGAGCTGTATAAACAAGGTCCCAATCATCTAAAGAACATAGGAAACTACAAAATTTATGTGTTAGGATTCTGGAAAACCAGTCTATGAGAAAGATTTGCAGTTTGGTAAGAGAACAAAGTTTAAAGAATAAATAACAGGGACGCAAGCACATGTGAAATTGTTTCGATATGATGATATTTTTATTATACTCTGGGTCCTAGAATAACTTAAATTAGGCTTCACATTAGACTGGCTATGATACAATATATTTGGATGCTCCATTCAAAACTTATACTTCAAATCTTCATCGATTAAATCTTTTAGTAGATCAATATATGGTTGTGCATCCAATGCAGAACTTCATATTCAACGCCAAAAAATCACAGTTTCACATGGTATAGTACTTAAGACTTGGATAGATTATGGAAGATGAAAGAAAAGCAAAGCTACAAATACATGTAGTAGTTACTAGTTAAGAAAGTTAACACAGTTTAGAAGAGAGCAAAGAGGATATAGCCATATATATTTAAGGGTGGCATTTTGCAATGTCTGATCACAAGACCAATAACCTGACTTGATTTATATTTGAGAAAACCTAAAATAATCTTTTTAATCAACTAGAGATTTAACATAGCCTATGTAAACTGGTAATCTAATCTACATATAAAGAGAGGAGAAGCCAAGTAGCAGACATGAGGAAGGAAGTTACTCTTAAATTGTGGTTGATCCTTGGAAGGAAAATGCCTGCAGGCTTTAATCATGACCACTGGTAAACCATTCTTGGCCAAACCCTGTAAGAAACATTTATTTGCTTCCAACTCATCAGGTATTTCAGAATCTTGGATAAACCCTGAGGGAACAAATGATTCCCTCCATTTATGCCACTGTACAAACATCTTTGCAGCTTTGTTCGGATCCATTGATCTTGCTATCAAGAACCTCATCATAGTTTTGTCATTATACTTCTACAAACCAGAACAAAAAAGATACTACATAATAAAACAAGTGTATAGTAATCTAAACATAAAAACAAGTATAATATTGCAAAAACATCAACTTACATTTGTTGAGCATCCAAGCTGCTGCTCAACTGATGTTCTCAACTGTGTCAGTGCTAACTCTTGGTTATTGTCCATTTAGTCTTCTGGGCAATAATTTTGTGCAATGTATAGTAAGAGGTTTACAGAAAAGGAAGATGAGGATTAAAAGTCTTATAAAAACAGCGGAAAAAATGTGGGTTTTGAAAAGAGAGTGTTAGGAGAAAAAAATCAAGTTGAAAAAAGAAGAGAATGGAGTGGGGAAGGATAGTCTAATGAGGATACGTGGACACTACTTGTTGGTTCTCATTCGAGAAGTTACTACATCAAGGCTTGTAGGCCATTAATCTAGCTCCTCACTTTAATAATTTATTCTCACAAGTAGGATTACTGTAAATTTAAATAAATAGATAAATATTTTATCCTCACATTTAAGGTCTGTCATTTTTTCTAACTAAATATTATTAGTGATATACTGTACAAACAATCAAATATAGACGTATCTAAATGAAAAGTTAAAATTAATTCTGTTGGGTTAGACTCAAGAGAGAACCGATCACTAAAAAAGAATATTAGAACTGTTATAAGTCGTTGGATTATTACTAGATAAACTATTCAGATTCAACTCATTTTTATATACAAAATCTTATAAGGGTATTGTTGGAATAAAAAGATTCTACTGTCGAACCTATTTTGTTTCATAGTATAAATACAGAGTGTTATGAATATGAACTTCAAAGTTTTATAACTGAACTTACTTTTTTCCACGAAGTTCTACAAGTGAACTTGATTATTTTTATAATATTCAGCTATTGAACAATGTTATTCACATTATTTTCATACCATAACTTTTGTGTTCTACCGCTGAACATAAAAGTCATGCAATCGAATTTGAAATCAAACACATAAATTTTAAAGTTCTGCAACCAGTGACGGAGCCAGGAATATATATGAGGGAGGGCCTAAGTATACTATAATTTTTTTCCCCAATGGTATATAAAAAGAATGCAAAAAAAAACATCATAAAGAATACAATTTATTAAAATTACCTGTTTACAGCACTCCTCTACGAGATTTCATATTCTGAAATGTTTGAAGTACATCTTCAGTTTTCACGCTTAAGAAAATATCTCGCTCAATATAGGCTACCAAGAGATCATTCAACCATTCATCCCCTATCCTATTACGAAGCCGAGTCTTGACAATATTCATAGCAGAAAAGGCCCTTTCCACTTCCGCTGTTGCAACCGGTAAAAGCATGGCCAACTTGACAAGTAAATAAACCAAAGGATGAATCAAATGTTTTTTCGTTTCAACCATTTTTTTACCAAGTCCTGCTATCCCATCAAGATTAGAAAACCTTGCATCATGTGTGACATCTTGAAAGTAGGTAGGAAGTGCCCATTCAAGTTCCATGATATTGACTGGAGAGAATTCATAAGGATATAATTTTGCAAAATTTATCAATCTCTCCTTGTCAAATGCAGAAAATGAGTTCTGTGGATCAAGACAAGCCATACCAAAAAGCAATTCAGTACCAATTTCACCAAATCGGTCATTCAACTCTTCAACTTGTCTTTCTAAAATATCTATGAACATGTCACTCCGATAGTGATGTAGATTTGTCAACACCTCAGACTTGCGTAAAACTCTTCTAGGATCAACAAAACTTGAACTCATGTCAACAACAGCAATATTATGGCTCTCACAAAATAAAGTAACTTCTTGTAAAAAAGAATCCCACCCATCTGTCCTCGTAGATCTTAACATGTTTTTTGTGACATTAACTAGGTTCATTGCATTAACAATGTCCTGATCTTTTTTTTGTAAAGCACGTGACAATCCATCACTAATTCCCATAATATTTTTCATAAGATGTAAGAGAAATATGAAGTCAAATTTATTCATATAACTACGCTTCTTTTCCATGTAACAACAAATCTACGCTTCTTTTCCCCAAAAATTCTTCTAGGAAATTCTATCTTCGGTTGACAAGGCCCCTTCTGCAAATAAAATCTTCTGATCTTTTCTCTATCGTTAACATGAGAATCATAGATACTCTTTCTTTTAGCAGGATCAATTGGCAATTTATCTACATCAACTTCCTCCCGAATTTGTTGACAATTCTGAACACTAGCTTCACTAACATAATTAACATTTTCAGATTGTCCAGGAGGTATATCATTCTGTAACATGGCTTGATAATATCTCTTCATAGCTGATAGCTGTAAAAAATATATAAAATTAAAAATAACACTTCTAATTTGGTATTGTAACTATGTAAATTTGTAATACAAAATATACTAATCAATTAAAATCCAATTGATTCAACTATGTATCTCCAAGAATCAAAATTCTAGGTTAAATTATAAATTAAAATTGAGAATATACCTGAAAAGAGGAGACCAGGGAGTAGAGAATGGCAAAATTGAATTTTCCAGCAAGAAGTAAGCAATCAATCAAGAAGAGGCTAAAGACTTTAAACTTAGCGTAGGCACATGTTTGCAAATGTTTAAACTTTAAAGGGTTAAAGACTTGAACTCATAATTTCTAAAAAATCTTAGCGTAGGCACATGTTTGCAAAAAATGGACTGGGCTTAAAAAAAAAAATTTATTAAGGCAGGCCCAATTCCAGGGAGGGCCCAAGCCTACCCTGGTCTTGTACTAGCTCCGCCACTGTCTGCAACTGAACTTACTTGTATTTAAATGTTTAGCTGCTGAACACTGTTATTTGATATTGTGTTTATACCATAACTTGAATATTTTCACAAAAATTGATAAAAATAATTGGGGAAATTTTATGATGATGATGGAGAATTTTTGATCGATATCGATGTACGATTATTATCGTTAATCAAATATTAATTAGCTCTAAATTATGTATTTTTGAACAACTTTATCCATGACCTACATATAATAAATACTAGCCTATAACCCGTGCGATGCACGGACTTCATTTAAAATTCTATAATTTTCTTATTTTATTTGAATTGAAATTTATAGAAAAAGTAGAAGCAATATGAATTCTGGAGGTAAATTATTAAAAAATATGATTTGATAATAATTAAAAGTGTTGACCTAATTATAATTTGAAATGTGACATATTTAGAAGTGTGATATCTATAATTTTATATTTATATTCTCATATGTAATAAGTGTAACAAAAATCTCATTCAAAATTTTGGTCCGGTTATTGTCAAATTAATAAAAAACGTTAAATCTTAAATGGAGAACTGTTAGATTTAATATTAAAAAGTGTATTGATTAATATTAGGATTATAATTAAATACTAATATGTGTATATTGATAATTTAAACTTCTATATTGAATAGAATTCTCCATGTAAAAATTCGTGACTCTTTTTACTCTTCCATTTATAGATAGTTTCAATTAGATAAAAATTGTTAAATCGTCATTAAATTAAAGATAATTTTGTTAGCTTCGCGTGGGCTGTAAAATCGTCGAAATCCGATTTTTATAATAATTTTTTTGGGTAGTTTTTTAATGAAGTAATTTGGAACGTAAGAGAGTTATTATTATTTATTATTATTATTATATTTATTCCTGAAAATGTTATTTTTAAATTAACTCTTTTAGGAAAGTAGTATAGATATTTTTGGAAGGTGTTAACCAAGTACCAAATTATACCCTGTTTCGCTTATAATAGTATAGTATAGATATATTATTTTAAAATATAAGATAGAATTCTAAGAGTTTACCGTGAACATGACCCTATAGTAGTAATCTAGAAAAAAAGATTGTTTATTTAGCGACAAAAAAAATATTGAAGAAACGAGGGCATTTCTTACTTTCTTTTTTTCTTTTAAAGAATAATAAATGTATGAAAAGGAGATTAAAAGAAGATGTGCATGATTAGGAGAATAGAACTATAGGAGGATAATTTTTAAAAAGTGCAACTTTATTTATTAACAAGTAAAAGAATGTGTAAATGACGCGGCAAGTACTAAAATACTAAATTAACAAATTTAGTTATAAAGTATCAAATTTGATTATCACAAAATTCGAGTCAACTCCCTATAAATACATAATTCAATTTTTTTTTAGTTTCATCTCGATTTTTAATTAATATATATTAATCTGAAGCCCAGGTTATCACCTTAGTAATTATTCGACTTGAATATGTGATTCCTCAAAACTGATAACTGAGGGCTCATTTGTTAATAACTGAATAGAATCTGAATGGGCTTTTACTGGACCAGTCGCTTGTTCAGGCTATTTGGTTGGGTTTTTCTTCATCTGGACCACTTAAAATTATCTGGACGACACCCTAAAATTAGCTGGACGAGTGGAGTTAAAATTTTTGCCTGAATCGTTCTTATAATCAAATTTTCCTATATATCCAGCCCATCCTAGATATCCATCAGCTACCATTCTCGCGCACTTTTGTGGTTATCTTCTCCAAAAGTGATTTCTTCATATCTTCTCCATCCCTGCGCCATCTCTCTCTTCCAATCAAAGGTAACTTCATTTTAATTTCTAGGTCAGAGAACCTACTTTCGTTGTTGTATGACTATATCATTCTTGTTATTATAAGAAGTTGTTAAATTGTTTTGGTTGATAATCTGATAAGTTTTACTAGTTATCTTTAAATTAAATATAGTGCAAGTGAATTGTACAAGGTTGTCAGAAGTTAATTTGCTCCAAACCAAGAAAGTCCTACCAGTATCTGTTAGAAAAATAAAATAGGAAAATCACCTCATCTTGTTTTATCTTTGCTTTGTTTTGTACGTATGTATACAGTATATATAAATGGGCGACGGTCCGTTTACGCGTCAACGATCCAAGGAGGTTAAAAGAGAAAAGCAGTAGTTGTTGAATAAATATTATCATTTGCATAATTATAATGATGTTTGATTGATGAACGAGTCTTGTATTTTCAAGAAAATTGAAGAAAGATCACTTCTTTATTAGATTTCTGTAAGTTTTACTCTAATTATTGAATACCCTTTAATTCTTTTGTTGATTTATTGTTGTTGTAGTTGTCTTTTTGTAATTTTTATTAGTGATGTTTAATTTGTTTGATGAGTATGGTTTATTGTTTTGTTGGGTTTTTTAGTTTAAAATTTTGATCTTGTAGCTAAAGTTGGTTCCTTTTTTATGTTCTTGTTTTTTCTGTTTTTAGTGAATTTGTGTTTGAATTGCATTAAGTAGGGTCTGATCACTTGTAAAAGTCCCTGCTTTAGGGGATTTATCCTCTGGATAATCGCATTGAGGTCGGTTAGGGACTCGTTATTTTATTTGCAGAATGATATTTATAAAACTGTTTTTGGTTGAGGCTGGAACCACTAAGTTAGTCTAATGGGTTTGAGATTTAGTAAAATGAGCTAATGAAGAGTTGATGCATAGTGATTAGTGAGCAGTGGGAAATGGCTTTTCATATCAGACGTATGATGCAGATGAATAATAAATATACTGCTATTGCATTGTCAAAGCCAGATATTAGAGATGTTTCTTTGTTCATACAATTTGTCTACAATTGGCTCTTTGTATACTGCATCGTTTATGTTTTTGTTTCTTCAGGTTTTTTAAATTTTATCAACTTGTCTTCAAGTTTATCTTCAGTTTGTCTTAGGTTTCCAAACTTGCAAGATTCTTGAATTAAACTTTTTGTATTTGTTTTGATTTGAGTTGTAGGCTTGCATTTTATAACTAGTTATAGATGCTTAATGTGCAGTTTTGTTTTCCAATTATTAGGTATGGATCCATCAAACACAACCCAAAATCAATCCAATGAAACCCAAAAGAAAGGAAAAGTATATTGGAGGGGTGAACTCATAACAAAAACATTTCTTGAAGCGTGCATTGAGGAAGTTACAGCTAATGGTAGGTTAGGTAGTAGTCTAAAACCACATTCGTGGGTAAAAGTGGGAGATATTCTAAAGAAAACTCATGGCTTTGAAGTTGATGCTAGACAAATGAGGAATCGATATGATTACTTAAGAAATCGTTATGTTGCTTGGTGTCAACTCAAATCCAAGACTGGAAACCACTATAACCCGGTAACTAACTCATTCAACTTCAATGAAGAAGAATGGGATCAGCTTTGTAAGGTAATTATGATAAATAAACTTAATTTATCTCAAGTAATTTTATTTTAAGATAATTTATACTTTACTTTTATCTACAAAGAAATAAATATGTAGAGACTTTGAAGTCAACACCTTTGTGTTATCCTGAGCTTTGCACCCATCTTTATGATGGAATTGCTGCCACGGGAGTTAGTGGATGGGGACCTAGTTCTAAAAGGAGCAGGATAGTTGACACAAATGATGAAAAAGAGATTCCTGATATAGAAGAAATTCAGTCAAATGCTCCAAATGCTCAGAGTGCTTTCAATATAGATACCGAGGAAACTCCTAAGAAAAGAAATAAAGCATCACCAAAACTTGCAAAAATCACAGAATTTGAAAATGAGATGACTAGTGCACTAAAACTTATGGTTCAGGCTAACAGTGGACCACCGCTTAAAGAATGTAAAGAGAAGCTGAACAACCTTGGATGGGGAGCAACTAATCCCCTGCACATTGTTTTTCATAAAAATATAGTTGATCGGAAGAATATTGATTAGAATTATTCACGTAATATTTTGTTAAATTTTATTAATCACTCAGCAGGGTATAAAGTAAATCACTATCATCCAGATTATTTAAAAAATTGTTAACAAACAACACTAGTCATCCAGATATTCAGAATAATCATTCGTTCAGATCATCCAGAAATTTTAGTGATTCAGAAAAAATGGTTCAGATTTAACAAATGACCCCTGAGGAGTGAGGACGGAGATATAGAAATTTTAATTTCCCAACAATTTTGTTATGAATGGTTGCAACCGTTTGTGGGGTTTTAAATGTTTGGCGGTGGATTGGGCAGGGAGTTTAATCAAGGCGACCCAACTACAAAGGACCTGGGCCTGGCCATTATTATGGATATCTAAAAGACCAAAGCGGAACATATCAAGATTAGTCTCACATTGTACAGAGCGGTTTCAGAATTCCAAACCAAACTCGATAATGAAGAGCATTCTTCACCAATGCCTCTTCAAGACAGGAGGTCAAATCAGGCGCTCTGATATGATTATAGATTGAATCCAACATTCAATCCATATAATCAGGAAACATACTGAAATATTAAGAATTTAAAGAAGAAGATAAGATGAGATAACAGAAGTTTAGAGTAAGTAACTGTATTTCTCCAATCATAAGTCAATTACATTCCCTCTGTAGATTATATATCTCAGAGAGTCAACCACTAACACCACTAACCATTCAGTTATAACTGAAGTAATTATAATTGAGTTATGCTTAATATCTAAAAGTATTTAAAATGCTGAAAAATACTAAAAACATCTAACTAATTTATTTAAAACTAGACATATGTAATATCCATATCATACCCTCCCCCTTTAAAAGACTTGCCCCAAGTCTGGATTTCAGATTCAACTACCAAAGGCAGGAAATTGATTAAGAAAAGTCTCAGCATCCTCCCAAGAATTCTCATAAGCTTCATTGTTAGTCCAGGCAATCAAGTACTGCACTTGCACCCTATTCTGAAATTTAATCATCCTAGTCTCAAGGATAGCAGCTGGTTTCTTATCCGGCACTGCAGTAGACTGATTAGAGTTATCAGGGAAGTTGGTTACCATTGGAATGCTTCCAATCACAGGCCTCAACTGTGAAACGTGAAAGACATCATGAATTCGAGATGTAGCAGGTAACAGTAGCTTGTAAGCAGCCTTTCCAATCACGGCAATAATTTTGAAGGGACCAAAATATTTTGGTGCCAATTTCTGATTGACTCTAGACTGCACAGACTTTTGTCGATACTCCTGAAGCTTCACCCACACAAAATCTCCGACTTGAAAGACTCTATCACTTCTATGCTTGTCTGCTTGCTGCTTCATTCTATTCTGAGCTCTATAGAGATGAAACTTGAGTCTTGCAATCATTGCTTCTTTTTTCTGCAGAGATCTATCCAAAACATCATTGTTAGATTCTCCCGGTAAATAAGGAAGATGGAGAGGAGGTGGTTGATTGTACACCACTTCATACGGAGTGATCTTAATGGATGTATGGTAATGCGTATTATACCACCATTCAGCAGTTGCCAACCAAGAACTCCATTCCTTAGGTCTTTCACTGCACATACATCTCAGGTAAGTCTCCAAGCACCTATTTACTACTTCTGATTGTCCGTCGGTTTGCGGATGATAGGCAGTAGACATCTTAAATTCAGTACCATGAATAGTAAACAAGCCCTTCCAAAACTGACTAAGGAATACAGAATCCCTATCACACACAATGCTTCGTGGTCAGCCGTGCAACTTAAACACATTGTCCATGTAAACTTGAGCAACTTGTATGGCAGTATAGGGATGTGTCAAAGTCATGAAATGAGCGTACTTGCTCAATCTATCGACGACCACAAAAATAACATCCTTTCCCTGTGATTTCGGCAATCCTGTAATGAAATCCATAGATACATCAGTCCAAACTTCTTCAGGTATAGGCAAAGGTTTTAATAAACCTGGACTGGCCAGAGTTTCATTTTTGGATACTTGACAAACTTGACATTGAGCAATCACTTGTTTCACTTGCTGAGTCAAACCTTTCCAAATAAAAATAGATTTAATCCGTCGACAAGTTAATTCAACTCCAGCATGACCACCTTCAGATGAAGAATGATTCCAATGAATAATTTTAGACCTGAGATTTATATCTGGTCCAACTACAATTCTGCCTTTCTTCCTAAGAAGGTCCTGTTGCAACTGATAATGAGGAACTACTTCCTTGTTTTGTAGTTTTTGCAGAATAATGAGCAAATCATGATCAAAACCATAGCTGTTCTGAATGAGAGAAGGAAGTTCAGAAGACGTAAGTGATAGAGCCATACACAGGATATCACCTGATTGCACCCTAGACAAAGCATCCGCTACTACATTATCAACTCCCTTTTTATATTGAATTTCGTAGTCAAACCCCATTAGCTTGGATAGCCAGAATTGTTGGAATGGCGTTGACAATTTCTGTTGTAACAACCACTTTAAACTCTTCTGATCAGTTCTAATAATGAAATGAGTTCCCAATAAATATTGTTCCCATTTCTGTACCGCAAAAACCAATGCCAACAACCCTTTTTCGTAAACCGATAACTTCTGTCATTTTGGTCCCAAGGACTTGCTAATAAAGGCCAAGGGATGCCCTTCTTGCATTAATACAGCTCCAATGCCCTCTTTTGAAGCATTTGTCTCAACAACAAAGACCTTAGAGAAATCTGGAACAGCTAGAACAGGAGCTACTACCAAAGCTTGTTTTAATTGCTCAAAAGCTACTTGAGCTGTGTCATTCCACTTAAAACAGCCTTTCTTCAATTGCTCCGTTAAGGGTTTGCTGATAACCGCATATCTATGAATAAAAGTTGAAAGACATCTTCTAAGTGACATAAATGGTCCTTCAAGTTTTTGCTGTAAATGAGTATGTCATCAAAGAAAACTAAAACGCACTTTCTGAGTAAAGGCTTGAAAACATAATTCATCCAGCCCTGGAATGAGGCAGGTGCATTGGTTAAGCCAAAAGGCATAACTAGAAATTCATAATGCCCTGTATGCGTCTTGAAAGCTGTTTTAAAAACATCTTGTTCCTGAACTCTCAATTGATGGTATCCAGCCCTTAAATCCAATTTCGTATATACTGCAGATCCAGCCAACTCATCTATGAGCTCGTCAATAACTGGTATAGGGTATTTATTTTTCACAGTTTTCCTGTTGAGCTCCCTATAATCCACACATAACCTCCAAGTACCATCTTTCTTTCCCACGAGCACAACTGGAGACGCAAATGGGCTGGAACTATTTTGGATGATTCCTCTCTCTAACATTTCCTGAATTAACTGTTCAATCACGTCTCTCTGTTTCAATGGGTATCTGTAAGGCCTTATGTTCACTGGTAAAGTGCCAGGTTCCAAAGGAATAGTATGATCAAATACTCCTCTATGTGGAGGCAACTCTTTTGGCTCTTCAAAAATAGTTTGGTACTTGTTTTTCAACTTGCTCAACTGTTCTCCTTGTAATTCCTGGTTGGTCTTACACTGTTGGTCTTCATCATTATTACTCACCTCTCGTAACTGCAAGAAACAGAGATGTGCTGCATTACTCAACATCTTAGCATTAGGCTCTCCCTCAACTACCTTTACTTTCTGTACCGGTATTCCTTTTAATACGAATGGCTCACCATTAATGGCAAACTGCATAAGTAATGTTTTGAAATCCCAACAGACTGGTCCCAATTTGCTTAACCATTGTATTCCGAGAACCATGTCGCAACTGCCTAGAGGAATCAACATAACATCTGTACTGAATAACACCTCTTGCATCTTCCAACTAAAATTCTTACACACTTGTTGACATGGTAGGTGGTTACCATCAGCTATGGTTATAGCTTGTGGGCTGATATCTTCCATTTTACAACCAAGTTTCTTAGCCATTGAGACATCCAAAAAGTCATGAGTACTCCCAGAATCTATTAAAATGTGTATCACCTGTCCACGCACCACTCCTTTAACTCTCATAGTGTGGAAATTTTGATTACCAGTTAGTGCATTAACTGATATGCATGGTTCACTGGTGTTGGTTAGATTTTCTTCTACATCTTCTTCACTGATGTCACAACTTTCTTGGCCTGCCACTTCTACCGTAAAAAGTTGTGTCTCCCTGAACTGACACTTATGACCTCTAGAGTAAGGTTCTGTTGGGTTTGACCGGTTGTTCAACCCAATATGGTAATATGAGTTTGGGTGATTAAGACTGTTTTGGTAATAATTGTATGGGTAGACAATTATTATATATGGTATGTCTTGGTTATTATATTAGGGAATTAGGTACCAAGAATAAAAAGTCTTGTATAACAAGTATGGTAAGTCTTGTAAAACAAGTATGGCAAGTCTTGGTGGCTAAGTTTTGGGTGGCTATATAAACATAGTCATATTGTATTTGTTTGATGTATGCTTGAGCATTGTTTGGCTTGAGTATCGTGTGAGTGATACACCGTTGGTGAGATTGATTGTATTATTGATAACTGTTTTGATTAATAATACAAGTTGGGACGTGGTTGTTTCCGCGTCATATATATTGTTTGTGTGCTTTGCTTTGTTTGTTTGTTTGAATCTCGTATTGGTGTGTAGCCCCTAAACCTAACAAGTGGTATCAAGAGCCAAGGTTCGTGATTCGAGATGGATAAGTTTGGGGGAAAGCTCGAGATTGAATTGTTTGATGGAAGAAACAATTTTGCCTTATGGCAGAGCACGGTGAAAGATCTGTTAATTCAGCGAGGGTTATATGCAACTCTTGAAGAGAAAAAGCCTACTGATATTGAGGCCACAAAGTGGGAAGACATGAAGTTACGTGCGGCATCGTCGATCCGGTTGGCCCTTGCACCGGAAATCAAGTATGATGTTCTTGAGGAGAATAACCCTAAAAATTTATGGGAGAAGTTAACGAAGACGTATCACTCAAAGTCGTTAGCAAATAAGTTGTTCCTTAAGAAAGATTTGTTCGGGCTCAAGATGGAAGAAGAGGGAGATCTGAGAGATCATCTGAATCGTTTTAATGGCCTGATCAACCAGCTGAATAATTTGGATGAAAAATTGAAGGATGAGGACAAAGCTGTTCTTCTACTTGTGTCTCTACCAAAGAAGTATAGTACTGTGATTACTTCTCTGTTGGTTGGGAAAACGAAGTTAGCTTTGGATGAGACCATTGTCGTTCTTCTAGAGGCCGAAAGATTGATGAAGCAAGGATCGAGTGACGCATCGAATGGAAGTGCACTCGTGGTGGATGCGCGTGACAAGAAAAAGAAGTATGGTAAGAAACATAACCCAAATATCAAGTGCTTTTATTGTGAAGAATTGGGGCATATACAATCCATGTGTCCAAAGGCAAAAGAAGACTTGAAGGAGTTGAAGAAAACTCGAGGAGGGGGTAGTGTTTCGCTTGTGGCAACTGATGATGATGCTCTTTTGGTTCAAGAAGATAAGGGATCGAAAGAAGAATGGGTGCTTGACTCGGGATGTTCTCATCACATATGTGCTAGGAGGGAGTGGTTCTCGTCCTACAAGAAGTGTGATGGAAAGATGGTAGTTTTACCAAACGGTAAAAGGGTAAAGGTTGCTGGAATTGGTGAGGTAATGATGAAACTTCACAATGGTCATGTTCGGAAGTTAACTCAAGTAAGGTACGTGCCGGAGTTAAATCGAAATCTAATTTCATTGGGTAAATTAGTTGATTTGGGATATACTGTTATGATGAAGAACGGAATGTTGGAGGTCACTAAAAGGGATTTAGAGATACTCAAAGGTTGGAAGGACAAGAGAAATCTTTTCGTGCTAGAAGGAGAGGTTCTTGTTCGAGGGGAGGCATGGCGGAGGGACGTCAATGTCGTTGATGGATATCGTTCAACCTGATATGGGTATTGGGTTGAAGGGGAGGATTGTTGGGTTTGACCGGTTGTTCAACCCAATATGGTAATATGAGTTTGGGTGATTAAGACTGTTTTGGTAATAATTGTATGGGTAGACAATTATTATATATGGTATGTCTTGGTTATTATATTAGGGAATTAGGTACCAAGAATAAAAAGTCTTGTATAACAAGTATGGTAAGTCTTGTAAAACAAGTATGGCAAGTCTTGGTGGCTAAGTTTTGGGTGGCTATATAAACATAGTCATATTGTATTTGTTTGATGTATGCTTGAGCATTGTTTGGCTTGAGTATCGTGTGAGTGATACACCGTTGGTGAGATTGATTGTATTATTGATAACTGTTTTGATTAATAATACAAGTTGGGACGTGGTTGTTTCCGCGTCATATATATTGTTTGTGTGCTTTGATTTGTTTGTTTGTTTGAATCTCGTATTGGTGTGTAGCCCCTAAACCTAACAGGTTCATCACAGTAGTAACACAAACCTTTTGCTATTTTCTCAGCCCTTACATCAGCAGAAATATGTTTAAAGGTTTTGGCTGCTGGTTTTACCATTTTAGACAATACAGAATTGTCTACTTTAGACCCCGGTGTAGGCAATAGTGGAGGTTTGAGATTAGCTAAAGCAGGTGTATAAGAGGAAGGTTTTTGCACATTATAAACCACCTTATTACTCCTCACATTTGCACAATTCAAAGATTCCTCTTGTAATCTAGCAAACTCCATAGCTTCAGCCATACTATTTGGCTTGAAAGCTCTTACAAATGGTTTAACAGCTGGTTTAAGTCCTCCAATAAAACTCTCTAAAATATAAGAATCTGGTAACATAGAGTTAGTCTACATCATCATTGCTCTAAGATGTTCGAAATCATCAATATAACTCTCTAAAGAATCTTGTTGTTGAAGCTTATTGAATTGTTCCACCACCTTACTTCCACTATCATCTTTAAATCGAGCAGTTAAGTCAATCACAAAATCACTCCAATCCACATGTTTTCTAATAGTAAGATAGCTAGAAATCCAATGTTCCGCTTTATCAATCATATTTAAAGATGCTAAGTCTACTTTCTGATCTTCAACAATGTTACACAAACTAAAGTATTTGCAGCACTTTTTAATCCACAATCTAGGATTTGTTCCATCAAACTTCGGAAATTCAAGTTTAGGCACATATCCGAGAGTATGTTTAGTTGAATTACCTGCACTGGAGTTTCCCATAGTTGAAGTCCCCTGTGAATTCTGGTTCGGACCTCTATCCGCACTACTAGCTTCTTTCATCTCCTTCATCATGTTGATCAGATCTGCAAATTTTTTATTGTTTTCTGTGATTTGTTGCTCCATCCTCCGTTCTAAGTTTCTCATTTGTTCCTCCATAGATGTTGTTTTCCTGGTTGTAGGAGCCAGGACTGAATTTCAAGACCTTGAATCAATAACGATGAACTGTAATTGTGTCTTCCAATACAAACTCCAACTGATATTAAAAATGAGGAATTTGGAAACGAGATTGAAATTACAACTGGATCAAAGCTCTGATACCATTGATATGATTATAGATTGAATCCAACATTCAATCCATATAATCAGGAAACATACTGAAATATTAAGAATTTAAAGAAGAAGAATAAGAAGAATAAGATGAGATAACAGAAGTTTAGAGTAAGTAACTGTATTTCTCCAATCATAAGTCAATTACATTCCCTCTGTAGATTATATATCTCAGAGAGTCAACCATTAACACCACTAACCATTCAGTTATAACTGCCTGAAGTAATTATAATTGAGTTATGCTTAATATCTAAAAGTATTTAAAATGCTGAAAAATACTAAAAACCTCTAACTAATTTATTTAAAACTAGACAGATGTATCACGCTCTTCTTCTGGAAATGCATGGGCAGTGGTAGCCTACGTGCATAATTTATATTTACAAAACCAAGTCTTTACTCTTAAAAAGGATCGAAAATGATTTTAATAACTTACAAAACATATATAGTATGAACACAAGGGGGTGCTATACATTGCTAGAAAAGCGCTACAAAGAGATCTATACACTGCAAGAAAATATACATATAGAACAAGCCGAAACTAAGCATTGACAATATTCAATATATACAAGCATTTCTTAATTCCAACATTGATAAATAGACGAGCACCTGGAGTTAACAGCCTGCAACTACATAATTACACAGCTGCCTCTACAACTTATTCACTACATCTAGAAAACTACGTGTAACCTACTGAGAAGACCACACGAGTTTTCCCCTGCATTCTTACTTCAAGTCTTCTGCAATAACTAGACTTCAGTTCCAAAGGTTGATGAAATACAAAGAACATCTGACCATGTGCAACTTAAACATTTGGTGCCGATTGGCAATTCCGGCTGTTGGAAACAAACCTCAACATTAGACAGGACCAGAAAGTTGAAAACTATCCAAATCTTCAGACCCTTATGATCGCAAGGCCAACAGCCAACTAGTTATTACCCTTTGATAATTGCATACGTCAAAAAAAAAAATTTAAAATTTAAATTTCTGGCAAAATGACCATCAATACCAACCTGGAATCATGTCAACAAAATCCTATATGCAAACTTCATTTTTACACAGAAAAATTAATCGAAATCCAAAACTCAATATCCAAATCCAAATCCAACGGTTTTTTTTTTCGGGTATCTAAAATTAAAATAATGTAGAGTCAAGTTAAATGTCACTGGTATGTGCTGATAACATTAATTATATTTATATAATAATTAAAATTAAAATTATTAAACTAAATAAGTAGTCAAATGTAATATATATTGCACGGATTGATTTGCTTAATGAAATCAATTATATATTTTAAAAAAAAATAATACTTCACATGTTAATACAAATGAATATTTTATATGAAGAAAATGAAAATTACATCTTAAATCTATTAATAGAAGGTGAGGTTTAGAAAGAGAAGTCTAATTTACAAAATAAGTATTGAGTATTGATTGACAATGAAATAATGAATTAAAAGTCAAATGGACTAATGTAAAATCCAAATCCAAAATTTCGAGTATTGGATCAGATATTCGGCGGATCAGAATCAGATTAATTTGCCATCCCTAATGGACGTGCACATATTGCACTGAACAACAGTTTATCTCTTCACAAATGGTAACAGATAGATAATAAACAGCTAGCAAAGTATATAGATAAAACCAATGTCCTAATAATAACTAAAAACCTACAAACCAATGGTTGTCTGGAAAACAAGACGCACGTGGATATCTCAAACGATAACCAAGAAATAAAGATAAGAGAATCAATTATGCATGTCGAGACAAATTAGCAATAGTAAGAAACTAATTTAGCATGCAAAAAGAAAAGAAGAGCATACCTACTCGGAGAAAACACTCATGAGATCGTTTGGAGAGAAATGGTGCATCATAGGATTACTCGTATTAGCCATTTCAATGAAATCCACATTTGGCTCCTGCTTCACTTTTTTCCCATTCCCCCTGTATGTATTTCCATTACAGCTGATAAATGATTCCACTTCATCAACGGCAAAACGGCGTGGAATACACGTCTCTTTACCAACAAATCCAAGCTTCCTCAGTGTTCCACGATCAAGCTGACTAGATTTCTCACTATAAGAACCTTGGATGTCATTTATATTGCGTAATAAAATCGGCACCTGTCTAGAAGTATTAAATTCAGGGGATGAATTTTGGACTCTTCCTAAGGCATTATTATCATCGTTCGCTGAGCAAGATGGTATAGACGGAGAAGCAGGACCTGCACCTGAGTAACCATTAAGAATCTTGGTCGTTCTATGATCTCCACCCAACATTTGTCCAACACCATATAAAGAATTATTTGGCCGAGGTGTCGTAACCAGGCCATAATCAGTGCCATTAAAGATAGCCTCAGTACCACCAAAGCTGCAGCTTTGACTAATTGAAGGCCCGTTTACCACCTGAAAACTGGCTGGCCGAGAGGGAACAACAAGGCAAGAAGGTTGCACGTTAATGGAAGGGGTGGATTCCTGCACAATGGACTGATTATGCTGCTGTTGCTGCAGCATCTGCCTTTGCATTTGTTGCTGATTGTGCATAACACCCATTAACAAATTACCGTTTTGAGCAGCTACACCTGTAAGGTTACTGCTAGAACCAATTGAACCAAGGCTATTAGGTGGCCATGTCTGGAAATTTGAATTTACATCTTCCGAGGATATTTGGGAAAATTGTTTGGAGATGTCGGATGGGCACTTCCTCACAGGCTGCCCATATGTCACACCTGCATCACAATGGACACTCTCTTGTCCCTGTCGAGATCCTTGCAATAGAAGTTGCTGATGAATTTCTGGCAATACAACACTACCAGTTGGTCGACCTAAAAGCTCAGCATGCAGAGCTGCCAATGTCAGTGGAGGAATTTGACCAGATGCAGCCAAAGCTTGAAAATCAAATCTTTCCAATGGGCCTAGTTTCGGATTTTGTTCTACATGACCACAAAAAGAATTAGGAAGCCCAACTTGCTGTTGGGAAACGCCACTTAACCTTTTCAAATACAGTCTGAATTTCTGCAAATAGTTTAAAAAAAAGAAAAAGTTAAGGAGGTGATTACCCAAAATTGCAGTACAAATAGAAGCATAAACATATGCAGCACTAAATACATACATAGTTATAATTCGCATCTACTGGCAGAACACACTAAACAAATTACAATGTGATGCTACAGCCATTATTGTAATAAACAAATCCTGACAAGTTATCAAGCTTTGATACTCTAGAATCTGGATATCATGCTTTGATACAAAGAATTTTGATATCCAAAGAATGAGTCATGATTCTGTGGCATTTTAAATCCTACAATATCATACACTTGCATCTTTCTGAAAACTTAGAGAACCAACATTTAATCACCATTCTTTGTTTTGATTTGTTGATCATGAATGAATAGGACCGTATATCTAAATACCATCATTTTTGACAGAGCACTAAATCTCAATCTTCATTTTTAATTTTGAAATAACAAATGCACTTCCTCACAGCACACACCAGATGTTCCTATCACCATTAGAAGCATCTATTATCTCTGCTAAAGACATGCACTTCCTCTCTATATAATCTATTATATTTTTAAGAAAGAAAAAACTTTCCCTGGTGCTCTCTGCTAAAGGCATGCACTTCCTCTCTACATTATTTATGATATTTTTAAGAAAGAAAAAACTTTCCCTAGTGCTCCATTTGGTTTGGGGAGAATATACTAGTATGAAATCAAAAATAGTACATGAAACAAACGGAGGAACAATGGAGGTAGGAGGGAAGAGTTAAGAAGAAGAAACTGAATTAAATTATTCAGCTCCACCAAACACAACACAAAAGTTGTCTATAAAGTTGTGGGAAGGCCAGAGCAGCTGGAAAAGGATGAATAAGGAAAAACTTGTATTTTGAGAGGTTATTTCCGCAGCTATAGATAGATTGACACGCAAGAACATATACTCAAGGATTATTGCACATCAGCATGCAAAAATGGACACAGTTATCTATTCAGGAAACAAAATTATTATTAATAGCAACTTCAATATTATAAATCCTGAAAATTCAATATTAGATGTACCTCACAGATTCATTTGATTTGGGAGTTGGAAATTGGTAATTACTGAAAAGTATATTGAATACATTTGAAAAGAGGATCACCTGCAAGTGGCTCGCAACATTTTCTCGAGTCAGGCCTGGGACATTCATCAATTCGAGAATTCTCTTTGGAACAGCCTCTGAAAGGAAACCCAAAGAATTTGGCTAAGCATCCATAAAATATTAATTAAGTGTGCTGCTCATTTTCGACAAGACAATGCATTTTTTGCGCTTTAATATGCAAATTCGAACTATGAAATTACAAAGTACAAGAGAACAATATTATAAAGAATTTCTTAAGATCGTACTATCTATTCCAAGTTGGTTCACCGCACTAACAAATTGCTGATGGAGCTCCACCGACCATACTACACGTGGCTTCTTTGATGCAGACGAGTCATCATTATCAAATTCACCATCATCTTCTTCTTTAATATCTCTCCTCTTTTTTTGAGCTTTTAATATTCCTTCTGACCCTTCATTAACAGAAGAGGCATATTCCACATCATCAGTTCCTCTTCTATGCCGATCATTTTCATCCAAACTACTTGAATTCTCCTGTTCTTTAGTTTCATTCCACTTTTTCCGGACAACATGCTGCCATATGTTCTTTAACTCTTCCTCACGTATAGGCTTGATTAAGTAATCACAAGCCCCGTGTCTAATTCCTCTCATAACAGCACTGGTCCTTCCATCTGCTGACATCACTGCAATACCATAAATCACATGAGTATACAAGATATACTTATAGCCTGTATTAAAAAATGACTACTTACTAATGACAGGAAGGTCCATTTCCAAACCAACAAGTTCGAGGAGCTTAAAGCCATCCATATCTGGCATATGTACATCACTCAGTACCAAATCAAAGCAACCTTTTTTCTCCCGTAGCAGGTTTAAAGCAGCAGTAGCATGGGAGCATGTAGTAGCTGCAATGACGTAAACACTTAGTATAATATAAGACTGAAAAATAAACACCAAGAAAAAAATCTTCAACTAAGAAGGCCAACTCAAACTATTATTATGTTCACTTGAAAAAATTTTGGAATCTAACAAGCAGCACGTCCTGTGTAGCAGATAGTTGCATGCAAAACTTTAGCATGAAGGTGGCCTAACCTAGAAAGTAAGCAGACTGCAGAAAGGATGACACAAAGTCTATATTGAGCCCATTTCAGAAGCCAACACTTTATGAACAGACCTAGATAAGTCAGTGAACATAAAGTTGCACTATATATAACTTTTATCGAGGATAAAAATACCATGTCCTCTATTGTGCTGGGATCGGCAAAAATTATTCATTTGACAAGGTTATTCGTTTACTGAATATTCACTTTTCGAGGTATTACTGTATCGAGATTACTCATTTATGAGGATAAATATACATTGTCCCTATTATGTTGGGGTCGGAAAAATTTCATTTGACGAAGTTATTTATTTATCGAAGTTATTTATTTATCGAATATCATTTATCAAGGTTCTGCTGTAAACATAATTTTTCAAACCACTGACCAACATGCCTTTACTTATGGGATAGGGATACTCAACGACCTCACTCCACACCTAACTATGAGAACATCTAGTCATCTACGGTGATTTCTTTCACCATTTTTGTATGCAAGTTTTCAATAACATAAAAACATGGGTACTAGGGTCCTCTGATGTAGCAATGACTTGAACGAAAACGATGTAAATCAGATGTAGGATAATATAAAAGGGTGTTTAAACAAATCCCTTTATTTCACTAATCCCAGTACTCCTTACTAAAGCAAATTTTATCAGCCACTCCAATCTTTGTATCCACTATCCCGACCCAAAAAACATAACAAACTCTCTAAATTAAAAAAAAAAGATTTGATCTTTGTATCCCAATCCAAAAAACATAACAAACTCCATGAATCGGAAACATATTGAATCTTTGCATGAAACTCCATGAATCGGAAACATATTGAATCTTTGCATGCCAACCTCAAAAAACATAACAAAGTCCATAAACGGAAAAAACTATTCAATCTTTGTATGCCAACCCCAAAAAACATATCCAACTCCTTCTATAACATGTTTGGAACCCATATAAACACACACCATTCATACAAAAAAAAAAACCACTCAGCATGACAACTACGATCATAATCATTACTTTGAAACTATCCAACTACTAAGCAATCACCAATGAGCAAACAAAAACTAACAATCACAACAAAAATACCACATTCAATAAGATAAAAACTACAAATGAACTTAAAAAACTGAAAAATAACAAAAGGGGCCTCACCCAAATAACTGCATCTTCTAAGCATTTGCTCCACAATCCTCAAACAAGCAAAGTCATCATCAACAACAAGAACTCGTAAACCAGCCGGAAACATATCTATTTTATCCGAATGAACACCATAACTACTCGCAGTCGAGCAAGAGCTGACATACGGCAGCTTCTGCAAAGTAGCCATTCAAGAACCCAAAAGATCAAATCTTTATACTTCAGCCGCCATACAAACACCCTAAAAATTCCCTAAAAATCAAATCTTTCCACTTCAATAGCCAACAAAAACCCTAAAGATGAAATCTTTCCACTTGTTTAGCCAGAAAAACACCTAGAAATCAAAACTTTCCACTTGTTTAGCCAGCAAAACACCTAAAGATCAAATCTTTACACTTCACTAGACACAAGAACCCTAAAGATCAAATCTTTATACTTCACTAAACCACTATTTTCACTATCCCTATCACCAAAGCAGCTCAATTTCATGAGATCCCTAATAATTTGTGATCACAAGCTAAATTCACAATAAGAGCTGAAACTACTAAGACAAAGAGTTAATAATGATGGGTTTGGTGTGAAATGATAAGCAAATAATGCAGAATTAGTATAGATCTGCACAAAGATCGATGTGGGAAAGGCAAGAATGATTGAGGAGGTAAAAGGTGTTGTTTTGCGGGAGAAATTTGTGTGTGTGTTTTTGGGTTTAGTTATGGAGAGAGATGAGAAATAAGAAGACAAGAAAACGACACCACAAGTGTGTAATTTACAGTATGCAAAGTAATTTAAAAGGTTGTCTTTATAAAGTAATCCTAGTTTTTATGGGGTGTTGGGCCTATATGATACAATTTTGAATAATAATGTCCTAAATGGCACAATTGGAAAAGATTGCCCTAAATGGCACGCTAAAACGCCAATGCGTGTAGCGTTAGTACATGTTCAATTTTTTTTACGTTGAAAACGCTAATTGAAGTTGGGTTTTCGGGTCAAAACGCAACTTCAAGTTGAGTTTTCGGGTCAAAACGCAACTTCAAGTTGGGTTTTCGGGTCAAAACGCAACTTCAAGTTGGGTTTTCACGCGATTTTCAGAACGCTAGACGCATTGGCGTTTTAATGTGCTATTTTGGGCCATTTTTTTCAATAGTGCCATTTTGGTCCATTTGTCTTATAATTGTGCCATATGGGGCCTTTTCTCGTTTTTATGAGACAATTCATCTTCATTTTCTATATTAGCAGCACAATTTAGGTACTCCTATATAAAACATTTTTTGTCACATAAAAGTATTTAGCCAAATTATAAATTATTTCTGCAGTATCATAAAAAGTATTTGGATCAGTTCTGAACTATCAGTTTTACAACTCAACAAATAAAAATGAACAAAACTAAAATTCATCTTACCTTTTACGGAGAAAAGACCTTTTTTTATCACAATTTAGAATTAAAATATTTAAAATATCACTATTCAAACAAATGGTCATTAATATCACTTGAAAACGCATGATTTAATCGCGTTTATATATATTTTTTGCATTACAAGTGTTTCTGTTGGTGGGCCTTTGTTATTGGGCTTAATCGACTTAGATCTGTCTCTGGAATCGCATGTTGTGCGTTTTGTGTTTTTTTTTTTAAATTTTGTTTTTTCACCCTAAACGCATTTTCAACCTGCGTTTTTATAGAACCCAAACTTTTTAACAAATGGAACGCAGGATGATGATGCGTTTTGAGAAACGCAAGTTAAAAATGCGTTTCTGTGTGATAAAAAAGGTCATTTTCCTGAATTATAATATTTTGGACTATTTTCATTAAAATTGAGATACAACGGGCCATCACCTCCTTTTACGGCCAAAGGACTCCAGTACTAATGTTATGTTTCCGAGCTTTTTACATAAAAAATAAAATGAAAAAGAATTAAATATGGGAGAGAAAAAATTGATAAATTTTCTTTTTTTATGTTCCTGATTTTTTTTTTTAAAGGTAAAGATATGGAAAAATATTCAATATATTTATTATTATAGTCTATCTTTCTCTCAATCATTTTATTTTTTGAAAAAAAGATTTTGGAAAAAATAAATAAATCACATTTAACCTAGTTTTCTGCTAAAAAAATCTTGAGAATATGTAAAAGAAAATAATAGGCACAAAATTTTTTCCTTTATCTTTAAATTAAAACTCGGGAACACATAGTAAATGTTTGAGATAAACTTGGAAGTATATGATTTTAATTTTTTAATAAATTTTGAAAGATAATTTGAATAAGAGAGTTCCCGAACTTATCATGGGCCAGGGAAGATGGAAGGGGAGCACTGTCCCTGTTTGTTTGTCTTTTAGCACCTCGATTATTGGATTGCGTTCTCTTTTTCTTTTCAGATTCATATAAAAAAAGTAGTTTTTTTTTTTTTGTTTTTTGAGAAAAAATATAAAAAAAGTAGTTAGAAATACATTTCAGTAACTAGTTATATAACCCGTGCGAGGCACGGGTATAATCTAAATTCACATTTTGCTGAATTTCTTACATGTTTAAGAAATGAATTACTTATCATTTTAAATTAATTTTTTTTTCCAATTTTTAATATAACCTACCCTTGTTCACAAAAAATGTAAGAATTTTGAAGTTTTGACTTTTGCAGTAGTCGTGATTGAATATGAACGTTCATTAGTTTGGAAGAGATGGTTAATTGATTAAGAAGAAAGTGAGTTGATTTGCATCAGTTGCCTTAATTTTATATGTTATGTCTGTAATATACACGATATCAACTGTCTCTCATTAATTCCATCAAATGCGTGAGAGTCAGCAACTTGCACTGTTCAGACTGTATGCCTTTTTGGTTTTGGCGTATATAAGGTGTAACGAAAACTAAAACTTCGACATGATCGATAATTTTTTAATATTTCGGGTTTAACGATACAGTTTAATACACACATACACACACATGTATGTATTGACATATTAATTTTGAAATATTATTAAGTAAATTTTTGAATACCAAATTTATCTAGGTCATCCGCCATCTGTCATGCACTAAGATATTTGAAATGTCTATTTCTTTTCACACAATAACATATTACTCCTTTCAGCATCAATTGATCAAAGTTGCACTCCGGTCCTCAGTTTCATTTAGCTAATTGAAAAACAAAAAATGTAAGAATTTTGAAATTTTGAATTTTGCAGTAGTCGTGGTTGAATATGGACGTTTATTAGTTTGGAAGAGATAGTTAATGGATTAAGAAGAAAGTGAGTTGATTTGCATCAGTTTTCTTAATTTTATATGTTGTGTCTGTAATATACACGATAACAACTGTCTCTCATTAATTCCATCAAATGCTTGAGAGTCAGCCACCTGCACTGTTCAAAGTGTATACTTTTTGGTTTTGGCATATATAATGTGTAACGAAAACTAAAAATCCGATATGATCGATAATTTTTTAATATTTCGGGTTTAACGATACAGTTTAATACACACACACATGTATGTATTGACATATTAATTTTGAAATATTATTAAGTAAATTTTTGAATACCAAATTTATCTAGGTCATCTGTCATGCACTAAGATATCTCAAATGTCTATTTCTTTTCACACATTAACATATTACTCCTTTCAGCATCAATTGATCAAAGTTGCACTCCGGTCCTCAGTTTCATTTATCTAATTGAAAAATATTTTAATTTTAGTAACCAAAAGCACGAATATATTCTGTTATGGATCAAAAAACGAATTTAGATGTTGACGGCGGTCTTTAATGAATGATGATGGACAATCGTGTCTTAATGGCTGCTCCTGTGTTTCGAGACTAAATCGGTCTTCACAAGATGCCTACGTATCTCTGTTGTATAGAGAATCAAGCCAAAAAACGTAGTTCTAGAGTGAAGGACGAGGGTCCTTATATAGGCGTCTGGAGCCTAGTATTTATGGTATGTTTGGGAGACTTAACGGATAAGTCTTCTTATTGATAACTGATAAGGATTGTATTACTTGGCAGGCAAGTATTATCCTTATCTGATAAGTGCTGTGACTCATCATTATATTTGATTGGGATTCTGGATCCTTCTATGAAGATTTTATTATATTTTAGACTCATTTAATGAGCTGATAATTTCCCTTATTTATTAATTACGAAATTAATAAATAATTAGGGTTTTGGGCCTTTTATCGGGCCTAATTCTTGGACCAAACTAGGTCTAATTAATATGTCATTAATTATCTCTAGGGTTATATTTCAGCCCATATCATTTGCCCCCCAATTTTTGGAAAAATCCTTCAGGGTTTTTGTAGAAATTACTTCATATTCCCCCCGGAATTCTCCATTTTTTCAGAGTATTTTCGACCAGAAATTGACCAAAATCTGGTCATTTTCGACCAGGAATCCTGGTCATTTTCGACCAGGATTAGGAACGAGGTCGAAACGTTCGACTAGAAATCATAGTTCATTTTCGAACTGGAACTTTCGAACTCAATCCTGCATATTTTCGAGCAGGATTTCGAACAGAAATGGAGACGAGGTCGACATGTTCGACCAGAGATTTTAGTTCAATTTCGAACTGAAATTTTCGAACTCAATCCTGTGTTTTTTCGAACAGGATTTCGAACAGAAATGGAGACGAGGTCGACATGTTCGACCAGAGATTTTAGTTCAATTTCGAACTGAAATTTTCGAACTCAATTCTGTGTTTTTTCGAACAGGATTTCGAACAGAAATGGAGACGAGGTCGACATGTTCGACCAGAGATCTTAGTTCAATTTCGAACTGAAATTTTCGAACTCAATTCTGTGTTTTTTCGAACAGGATTTGTGTTACCTTCGACCAGGAATTGAGACGAGGTCGACATGTTCGACCAGAGATTTTAGTTCATTTTCGAACTGAAATTTTCGAACAAAGATTCCTTGTAATTTCGACCAGGAACCGAGGTCGATTTCGACCTGAAATTGGAGCGAGGTCGACAACATCGAACAGCATTTTCAGAGTATTTTCGAGCTCAACTTTTCGGGCTCAATCTCGTTTAAATTCGACTAGGATTTGTGTTGCCTTCGACCAGGAGTTGAGGTCGATTTCGACCTCAAACTGTCTTCAGGTCGACAACATCGGCTAGGAAATACAGTGTATTTTCGAGCTCAAAATTTCGACCTCGTGCTTATGTAATTTCGACCAGAGAATCGAGGTTGATTTTGACCTCAAACTGTCTTCAGGTCGACAACATCGACCTTATTTTTTAGTTCATTTTCGAACAGGATCGTTCGACCAGGATGCAATGTAAATTCGAACAAAAATCCTGGTCGACATCGACCAGGAATGGATGGCGAGGTCGACTATGTCGACTAGAATTTCTAGTATGATTTCGATCAGGAATTTTCGAACTCAATTTCTGATCTAGGCATTTTTTAGACTTTCGATTTTGCCTTAGAATTATTTCTGAAATATAGAATTTTCTTCAGCTTTCCAACCTTTTGGGCCTTAACTTTATATTGGGCCTTAAGCCTAGTTCTTTTCTGGGCCTTGTTTTTTATTGATTGTTACTTTTTGGGCCTTGTTTTCAGAAGCCCAAAGAGTGATTTGTGGGCTTTGACTGGCTGCAACCGGTTAGACTTCCTTAACCGGTTGAGTTTCCAGTTACCTTGCCTATAAATGAGTGAGGTTTCACTTTTCACTTCATCACTCAAATACTTTTCCAAAAATTTCTTTCTTCAAATTTCTCTTCTCTTTCTCTCTAAATTTCTGGGTTCAAACCTTCTTCCCAAGAAGGTTTTCTGGCGTTGATCTTCATTGTTTGAAGATTTTTCTGGGTTCATACACTTTTCTGGGCAGAAATCTCCTTCCCAAGAAGATTCTGGATTTTAATCTTCATAGTTTGAAGATTTTCTGGGTTGCAATCTCCTTCCCAAGAAGATTCTGGGTTTTAATCTTCATAGTTTGAAGATTTTCTGGGTTCCAATCTCCTTCCCAAGAAGATTCTGGGTTTTACTTGAAGATTCAAGAGATGTCTGATCGTTCTGCTAGCCGTCTTCAAAGGATGAATCAAGCGTCCAAAAGAGGTATTATCATTCGTTCTCCCACTATGTCTTTACAAGATATGATTTTAGAACGTAATGAGGAATACCCTTCTGTGTCGCACTTAGACTCATACAATCATAGCAATAGATTTAATGATGCCGAGGCTGTTGCTAATTACAAAAACATGTATAAAATTAAGCCTCCTTATAGGTTAGTCTTGGCTGGTCCCGGGGATCGTTCCTGCCATTGGCGCCCTGATGCTCTTTGCATTTACAAGGGGGTCATTAGTGCAGGTGTTCGATTCCCCTTTCACCCGTTCATTCCTCAACTTCTAGCTGATGTAGGAATCAGTCCTTGTCAACTCCCTCCTAATGCTTGGAGACTCATTATGTGCTTTATTGTTTTATGTTTAAAAAACAAATTCCCTCTTTCTGTTGCTCTTTTTAGAAAAAATTTTCAATTCAAAAACAGTGCTTTGAAAACTTTGGGTTGGGTATACATTAGTCATCGACCCTCAGTTCCTCCCATTTTTCACCCAAAATCCATTCCCGACAACAATCCCAGATGGAGGGATGAATTCATGTATTTGATTTGGGATGGAGGGGACTGGGGCACCTTATTCCAAAGCTCCTTTAGTAGAGTTTCGGATGGTAGTTCTGGTGACATAGTCTTGACTGAGGAAGAGGCTTTCGCCTATGCTGAACTTATCAAAGACGACTATGCCACCAAGGCTTGGGAGCTCCTGGACGAGTTTCAACTCAAGTCTCTAGGACTTTCAAAAGTTTCTGATAAGGGTAATTCCTTTTCTCATCTTCTTACAATTGTATTAAGATAGACTTATACCAACTGTCCTTCTTGATTTTTGTTTGCAGCTGCTGAGTTTATCAACAAGCAGAACGAGCCAGAGGATGGGCAGACAGCTAGGATCAAGAGGGCTTGCCTGAAAGATCCTAGGCTAAACGAGAAAGGCCCCGCTATCTTGAGGCCTCATGTGCCTGAAGTTGATGAGGTCGGGGCCTCAACTAAAAGTTCTGTGTGGCGCCCCAATTGGGGAATAAGGAAGAAAGACACTATAGTAGGAGTGTCTGCTCATGCTGTTGAATGGTCGCACCATTCATTGACTCCTTGTGATTACAAGGATTTTGTCTCCAACTCCACCATCGAAGGGGTGGAGAACGCTGGATCCCAAGCTATGGCTGCCGTAAGTATTTTTCTCTTCTTTTTGTAGTTAACAATGCATTTCAAGTTTAAGTTTTTGACTTGTAATTTGCTTGTAGGTTAACGCCAACTACCAAGGGGCTTTATTTTAAGCCAAAGCCTGGCGTTCATCTTCTGAGGCCAACAAGGCTAAGTATGACCAATCCCAGCTGGAGGTGGGTTCACTCAAGGCTTCTTTGGATCGAAGAGATAAAGAGTTGTTGGATGCTCAAGCGGAGCTGGTGGAGCTTAGGAAAGGGAAGGAACACATCATTGATGAGTATTTTGATTCTGCCGAGTACCAGGAGATCATTACTCGGCATGATGACCTCCTTTTCCCTGTCCAGTTCACCCAAGGATGGGACGAGGCTTTGGCTGAGGTATCGAGGAGACTTCCGGGATCTCTCACCATTTCAGACTTCCCCAGTCCCCATGCTCCTAATCAGTTGGAGAGGGTCTTGGCTGGAGAAGATGTTATGGATGAGGATGATAGGATTCTCCATCCTGAACATGCCTCCCAACCTGGGGAAGAGTCAGAAGAATCCAGTTCTGAAGAGGAGGAATCTGATGAGGAGGAAGAAGAGGAGTCTAGCTCCGAGGATGATGATGATGCTTAGTCATAGCTAGTTATTAGCTTTTATTTATGTTCTGTACTTCTGCCTTTGAGCATTAACTTAAACTCGTAGTAAGTTTAATTTTATTTGCTTGCAGTTCTTCATATTCTTGCGTTTACATGCCTCGTACTTTGATTCAAATCAACATATGTAATGCTTTAATAACATTTGATGAATGAATTCATAACTTAAAAAAGAAGTGGGTTCAACCCTTACATAGTATACTTGTCCTAATAGTGAGCCCAAATAGGACACACTCAAACATAATAAACTTTCAAGTTTGCAGCATGCCAAGTTCTAGGCACTTCAATCCCTTCCAGAGTTTCTAACTTGTATGAACCTCGACCAAATACGTTTTTGATACGATATGGTCCTTCCCAATTTGGGGCTAGCTTGCCTTTTTGTCCAACTCCCGAAGCTTCAATCTTTCTAAGAACCAAGTCCCCTTGACGGAAGAATCTTTCTTTAACCCTTAGGTTGTAGTAGAAAGATGCCTTCTTTTGATGTTCAACTATCTTGGCGTTTGCCTCATCTCTAACTTCGTCAATTAGATCTAAGGCTAGCCTCAAGCCTTCTTCATTTGTCTCTGGCTCATAAGCTTCGACTCTAGGAGATGCATGAGTGATTTCAACAGGAACCACTGCCTCTGCTCCATAAGCCAGCAGAAATGGAGTTGCCCCAGTAGTGACTTTGCAAGTAGTACGATATGCCCAAAGTATGGGGAGCAACTCGTCTACCCAAGTGTTTCTGGAACGCTCGACTCTTTTCTTCAGTCCGTCTAGGATAATCCGATTTGCAACCTCAGCTTGCCCGTTTGCTTGAGGATGAGCAACAGAGGTGAAGCGTAATTGGATATCATTCTCATCGCAATATTTCCTGAATTCATCATTGTTGAATTGAGTCCCATTATCCGTAACAAGGACTCTTGGAATTCCATATCTGCATATCACACTCTCCCAGAAGAAGTGCATCACTTGCTTGGTGGTTATCTTGGCTAATGGTTTAGCCTCAATCCACTTAGTGAAATAGTCAATTGCCACTATCAGGAATTTTCTTTGAGCGCTGGCCATTGGAAATGGCCCAAGTATATCCATTCCCCACATAGCAAAAGGGATGGGAGAGTTGATGGACGTCATCATCTCAGGTGGTTGCCTAACCACAGGTGCATGTTTCTGGCACCGCTCACATCTTCTCACATATTCTTTGGCATCAGCCAGCATGCTTGGCCAATAGAAACCTAGACGGGTTATTTTATGCGCAAGGGCTCTGCCCCCCAAGTGTTGTCCACAGATTCCTTCATGTACTTCCTTTAGGGCCAATTCTGCCTCTTGGGGTCTCAGACACTTTAGGTAAGGAATGACGAAAGACTTCTTGTATAATATTCCTTCAATAAGGGCATACCTTAGTGCTCTGACGTATAACTTTCGTGCCTCTGAAGTGTCGTTGGGCAACCAACCAGTTTCTAAGTGAGCCTTGATGGGATCGATCCAACAACTGGTAACACCAATGGGTGCCACCAACTTTCCATTGATGCTTGGGGTCTTCAAGACCTGGAAGTACACACTTCCTGCATAATTCTCGATTTCAGAAGAGGCAAACTTAGATAGGGCATCTGCCTTCGTGTTTTCTTCCCTTGGAATGTGCTCCACATAGCATTTATCGAACTGAGTCATGATGGCTTTGACAAGTTTCAAATACTTAGCCATGACTTCATCTCTGGCTTCGAACTCTCCATTTACCTGAGAAACAACTAACCTTGAGTCTCCACAAACTTTGAGAGTCTTAACTCTCAGGGCCCCAGCTAGGCCTAGACCAGCTATCATAGCTTCGTACTCAGCTTCGTTGTTTGTTGTCGGGAAGTCTAGTTTCAGCGCATATTCTATGAGAAATCCATCAGGACTTTGTAGCACCAAACCTGCTCCACTTGATTTTATTTTTGATGCCCCATCAAAATAGAGCACCCAACATTCCTTGGACACTATGTCTTCCTCATCTCTGTTGTCCTCCATCACTACTTTCTGCCCCCCGACTTCTTGGTTGGCAATGGTACATTCAACCAAGAAGTCAGCGAGTGCTTGAGCTTTTATGGCCGTACGCGGCTTATACTTGATATCAAATTCCCCCAATTCAATAGCCCATTTGATCAATCTTCCACTAACTTGAGGGCTGTGCAAGATGTTCCTTAGAGGTTGATCAGTCAAAACCTCTATCTTGTGTGCCTGGAAGTATGGGCGTAACTTTCTTGAGGCCATTACCAAGGCCAAAGCAAACTTCTCTATGTTAGAGTAGTTTATTTCTGCCCCATGTAAAACCTTACTCACATAGTAGACGGGTTTTTGAACCTTTGACTCTTCTTTTACCAAAACAGCTCCAAGGGCAGTGTCGGAGACAGCCAAGTATAGATATAGAATTTCCCCTGGCTTTGGTTTTGCCAACAGTGGCGCTTCTGCCATGTATTTCTTTAAAGCCTCAAAAGCTTCCTGACTTTCAGGTGTCCACTCGAAATCTTTCACATTTTTGAGTGCTTTAAAGAAAGGTAAGCACTTTTCTCCTGACTTGGAGATGAACCTTCCCAATGCCGCAACTCTTCCAGTCAATTTCTGCACATCCTTAACGGACTTAGGTGGCTCCATGTCTAGGATTGCCTTGATCTTGTCAGGGTTAGCTTCGATTCCTCTTTTGGAGACCATCAGGCCTAAAAACTTCCCTGAGCCTACCCCGAAGGCACATTTAGCCGGATTTAACATCATTTTGTGGTGCCTCAGCACTTCAAACGCTTCCTTGAGATGTTTTATGTGGTCTGCCTTATCGAGGCTCTTGACTAGCATGTCATCCACATAAACTTCCATTGTTTTACCAATCAGTGGTCCGAAAATCTTATTCACCAATCTTTGGTATGTAGCCCCTGCATTCTTAAGTCCAAATGCCATGACTAAATAACAGAAAACACCAAAATCAGTTATGAATGATACCTTGGAGATGTCGTCCTTATGCATCTTGATTTGGTTGTATCCACTAAAGCCATCCATGAAACTTAGCATCTCGTGCCCAGCAGTGGCATCTATCAGTGCATCAATCCTTGGTAAGGGAAAGCAATCCTTAGGACATGCATCGTTCAAATCTGTGAAGTCCACACACATTCTCCATTTTCCATTTGCCTTCTTGACCATCACGGGGTTGGCCAGCCATTCAGGAAACTGAATTTCTTCAATGAAGCCTGCTTCCAAGAGCTTTTCTACCTCCTGCTTGATGGCTTCTTGCCTCTCTGGAGCGAAGTTTCTTTTCTTTTGTTTCACTGTCTTCCTTGCTGGATCCACATTCAGTTTGTGGGTTATCAATTGGGGATCAATCCCTGGCATATCAGCTGCGGTCCAGGCAAATACATCACTGTTTTCTTGAAGGAAAGATGTCAACTTGCCTCTCATGGACTCTGGGAGTAAGGCTCCGATGTAGGTGACTTTGTCTGGTTCTCCTGGAATAAGGGGAATGGGAATAAGATCCTCAGCTGGCTTCCCTCTCCTCTCTTCATCGTTTCTGACGTCCATGTCTTCAATTGGGAGTACCTGCCCCCCGACTCCATCTGGCCTTAACGCGGCCACATAACAGCTCCTGGCTGTCTTCTGATCACCTTTTTCTTCTCCAACACCATTCCTGGTTGGGAACTTGATTTTTAGGTGATAAGTTGAGGCCACAGCCTTAAAAGCATGAAGGCCAGTCCTCCCAAGGATGGCGTTGTAGGTCGAGGATGCCTTAATCACCACAAAATTCAACATTTGAGTTACCTCTTTCGGGTCCTTCCCAATAGTCACAGGTAAAAGAATTGTGCCTTCCACTTTAGATTCCACCCCATTGAACCCATAAATAGGCATGTTTGTGGGGATTAGTTGTGAATCAGTATACCCCATCTTCAAGAATGTGTCATGGAAAATGACATCAACAGAGGCCCCATTGTCTACCAAGACTCGTTTTACCTCATTATTTCCAATTACCGGGGCTATCACCAGAGGATCATCATGGGGGAACTTCACCCCTTCAAGGTCAGAATCATCAAACCCAATTGTCATTTCGATTTTGGCACGCTTGGGTGCTTCACCAACAATATGCATGACTTCTCGGGCATAAGCCTTCCGAGAGTTCCTTGTTGCTCCGGCTGCGGTTGGTCCTCCCGAAATCATGTTGATCACAGGTCCCCGGGTTGGCGGGTTTCGACTTTGATCTCTGTCTCCATCCCTCCGATCATAATCCCTCCTAGGAGGATTCCTGTCCTCATCTTTGGTGAACTTATTCAACTTCCCTTTTCGGATTAAAAACTCAATTTCATCCTTGAGTTGTCTGCAATCATCAGTGTCATGGCCCGAATCCTTATGGTACCTACAGTACTTGTTCTTATCTCTTTTTTCAGGATCTCCCCTTAGTGGCTTCGGCCATCGGAAGTCCCTATCTTTCTCAATATCATAAAGGATTTGACTCCTTGGAGCGTTCAACCTTGCGTACTCAGTAAACTTCGTGCCTGGAATGCCCTTTCTTGGAGCTGGATCGGAGTCTCTAGTCACTCGAGGGTATTTGTCCCTGACTTCATATTCTTGCTCTGTCTTCCGTTTCTTTGAACCACCATTATTACCACCTGCAGCAGGGGTGTCAATCTTCTTCATGCTTTCTTCAGCTTTTATGTACTTTCCAACCCTCTGTTGGAGCTCAGCCATGCTCTCAGGGGGGTGCTTGGCCAATGACATCTTGAAAAAGACATCCGTGGTTCCTTGCTGAAGGGCTATCATAGCTACCTTGTTGTCCAGATCTGGTATATTCAACGTTTCCTTGGTGAAACGCTTGAGATAATCTCTCAACGTCTCATTCTTTCCCTGTGTTAAATTCATGAGCGAAGCAGAACTTTTCTCATGCACTCGTCCACTTATGAACTGACTGATGAAGGCCGTGCTCAAATCCCTGAAACACCCAATAGAGTTGGGAGGCAAACGGCTATACCATCTTTGGGCCATGCCGGCCAAGGTTTGAGGAAACGCCCTACATTTGAGAGCATCCGTGACCGGTTGCAGCAACAGTGCATTCGAAAAAGTCCTCACATGAGTAGCGGGATCACCTGTTCCGTCATATGCCTTGATTGTTGGCATCTTAAACTTCCTTGATACATGAGCATTCATCACTTCTTCAGTAAAAGGCGGGATAGGATCATCGGGGTCTCCCAATTGTGTCAAAATACGGGGGTCTGACCTGGGAATCTCCACCCTTGGAGTCCTAGCTCCTTCCTGCCTCCTTGAGGGTGTTCCCAAATTAATCACGGGAATATCCCCTGTTTCTTGATTCAATTGATGCATCCGCCTCCTTTGTTGTTCGACTTCCATGTCCCTTTTTAGCTTCTGGATCTCGGCTTCATGAGCCCTTATCCTTTCCAACGCTGTCATAGGTGCCCTCGTAGTTGCCCCCCGATTCCTTCTTTCAAGAGGTTCTTTACTGGCTCTCCTTCTCCTTGGAGCTCGATCTCGTTCCTCATCAGACGAGTAGTCATCAGAGTATGGCCCAGAGTAGTCTAAGTATCTCCCTTCAGGGATGGGTCTCAACCCTTGAATGTAGGTTGGCTCATATGGTTCATGGATCATTGGGGCATGGCCACTCCTTCCGGCTTCAGGGGGATAGTTGGGCAGTCCGTATGACGGATTTGTGCTCATAGGAAGCACAGTTGTGGAGATTTGTGCTCCATGGGGAAGGCTATGGTCGAGGGGCGAAGTAACCATCTGAAGAGGATTCACCTCGTTTCGAGGTATGGAAGCTTGGGGATTCGTCCCTTGTGGTTGAGAAACCACCTCTGTAGTGATGGGCAACGTGCCTGGGGGTTGAGAAACCACCTCTGTGATGAGTGGTAACGAACCTGGTTCTGTGGTGACTGGAGCAGTGGTGATGACAGTCGATTCAGTGGTGGTTGCTGTTCTTCGTGTTCTAGCCATGGTTGATGTAATCTTCCCACAGACGGCGCCAAATGTTATGGATCAAAAAACGAATTTAGATGTTGACGGCGGTCTTTAATGAATGATGATGGACAATCGTGTCTTAATGGCTGCTCCTGTGTTTCGAGACTAAATCGGTCTTCACAAGATGCCTACGTATCTCTGTTGTATAGAGAATCAAGCCAAAAAACGTAGTTCTAGAGTGAAGGACGATGGTCCTTATATAGGCGTCTGGAGCCTAGTATTTATGGTATGTTTGGGAGACTTAACGGATAAGTCTTCTTATTGATAACTGATAAGGATTGTATTACTTGGCAGGCAAGTATTATCCTTATCTGATAAGTGTTGTGACTCATCATTATATTTGATTGGGATTCTGGATCCTTCTATGAAGATTTTATTATATTTTAGACTCATTTAATGAGCTGATAATTTCCCTTATTTATTAATTACGAAATTAATAAATAATTAGGGTTTTGGGCCTTTTATCGGGCCTAATTCTTGGACCAAACTAGGTCTAATTAATATGTCATTAATTATCTCTAGGGTTATATTTCAGCTCATATCATATTCTGAATTCGTAAATTTTATTAAATTTTATGAATGTTTTTAGTGTGATAAATGAGTTATTCGAATGTTGACAAAAGTATGTGTTGTCATTAGTTAATTTGTTTAAGTGGTATAATTTAAGTAAATATTTGTTTTTATCTGTTTATGTGCAAATTTAAACCCCTTTTCGTTATAAATGTAATGTTAAAAGTTTAATAGACGATATTAATTATCTAATCATTTAAGTATTTGTAGAAATATAATTATAAATTATTGTATTTGATATTAATGGATAATAAATATATAGGTATTAATGACGATTAATGAATTAGATGTAATTAATACATGCATTAATTATAGAATTATTATTATATAATAAGTAGGGGTAGTTTAGTAAATTGAGATCGAATAACCGGGGGCATAATCGTAATTTTACTCTGATTTTTTTGTTTCACATAACCCCTAGTTGCTCTATTATATATATAATAATAGATAGATGGTAAAACTAAACGGTAACCGTTCATAAAAATATAAATTTACAATAAAATATTTCGAACTTTTTATTGAATAAAAAATTGCAACAGAAGAAGGGCTATAAACCGTGTAAACTATTGGATAATGATTAATAAAGAAATGTACTCCCTCCGTCCCAACAGGTTCTTTACGTTTGCTTTTTTGCACGGAGACCAAGGAATATTCTTAAAATAAGTGAGGTAGTGGATGTAATAGTGTATTTTATTGTTAAAATAAATGAAATAGTGGGTATAATAGTAATTTATTGTTAAGATAAATGAGATAGTGGGTGTAATAGTATAAAGTATTGAAAAAGTGGAGTGAAATAGTGGATGTAATAATGTATTATATTATTAAAAGTTACTACTTTTAGTAATGTAAAGAATTGGTGGGACGTCCCAAAAAGGAAAGTGTAAAGAATTGATTGGGACGGAGGGAGTAGTAAGCAAGTTAGGAAGAAGACAAGATACGACCATTTCGTTTTTGTACATTCCTTAATAATGCTTTTACAAGTTTATGAAGAAAACAAATTTGGAACTATGCACACAACTGTAGTTCTTGGAGCTTTTGTTTTTATCGTAGCCAACAACGGATTGCTGATAATAGATTGAGAAGGTTCCCCCTTGATTATTTTTTCAAAGACGAAGGGCGGGAAAAATTTTCACGGTATATTTTGCTATAACAAACGTTTGTTATAGATCATTTAATTTTTAAGATATAGTCCCTCTGTCTCTCTCATTTCTTTACATTTTCCTTTTTGGTACGTCTCTCTCCTTTTTTTACATATCAAAAATAGTAACATTTTATAATATAAAATCCAATCGCATCAACTATTTTCCTCCACTATATCTACTTTATACCTACTTTATACATTAAATATTGATTGGTCCCACCACTTTACTTATTTTTTTACTTTTTCCTATTAATTTACATTTTTTCTTAAACTCTGTGCCGTACCCCCAATGTAAAGAATTGAGGGGGACAGAGGGAGTACAAGGAAATGAATTAAGTTCCTCTGTCTAGAGAACCCGAAATGGTTTAACTGTCGCCTCAAACTTATTGTCGTTCACTTTCACCATCTTAGAGTGACATGATGTTTTTCATCTGTTCTTACAAAAGTAAATGCAGAAGACTAAATACAGAAATGCTTGGAAGTTACATATATAAACTTTATTAGTTGAATGCAAACATGACAATTCGGATAATCAGTTCAGTTTCGGATTAGATCAATCTCAGATTGGATCAATTTTCGGTTATGATTTATTTAAGTGTAATTTGGATATGATCTGATTCGGTTCGGATCAGATCAATCTCGGATTGGATCAATTTTCAGTTATGATTTATTTAAGTATAATTTGGATATGATCTGATTCGGTTCGGGTTTAATTCAAATTAAATTTGGTTCGGATCAAATTCGGTTTGGATATTTTCGGATCATTACTCATTCTTTTTTTTTTGTAAGACTTTAAAAATTATCTTATTATTAAATATATTATTTCTAATATAAAATAATGTACTTTTCCAAAACTCTTGATTAAATATCTATGTTATTTTTTACATGAAATTGTTCTAAATGTGAATTTTGCTTATAAATAGATTAATTTATTGAATTAAAAGTGGTTTAATATTTGTGGATTATGATATGTAAAAATTATAAAACTGAAATCATCATTTTTTAGTTTGGATTTAAATCGGATCCCGTATTTTGAATCTTATTCGGTTCGGATCATTTATTATTCGGTTATGATCGGTTCTCGATCATAATCGGATCGGATAATTTTCGATTCGAAAAATTTTCGGATCGGTTCAAATCAGTTTTCGGATCATTCTCGGATTAACTATCTCGGATCTAGACCCATGGTCCAGTTGAATGTCGGTATCTTCATTATATCATCATGTGTATAATTGTTGCAAGAATATCAGTAGCTAATGTTGAGGAGTATACAGAATGAACAAATATGGGGTTGATATACTGTTCATAAAAGAATCAAGTTATGAATGAATATAAATGAACTAGATCATGGCTTCTTGCTCCTTAAACTGGGATTCGTATTATTTTGACAAAAATCAGCTTGCTACGACGAAGAAAATGTAGTGCCTGCCTGTAGCAGAGAAACAAGGCATGCTATTATTTCCATGCAACAGCATCAATGTCGTCTCTTGCCGACTTATATAGCTGAAGTCTCTTGGCTAAAGTCTCTCTTTTTTCCATGAGTGATGGGTCCTCATCGAGCATTTTTCCGAGCTGCTCTTTCTGCATTTGTACAATTATATGTGTATCAGCACACACATTACAGATGACAAATACTAGGACTGAGGAAACAAGTTGATTTTGTGTGTGAACATAATTTTTAAAACAACTTTAACAGGGAGATCATATTGCACATAAAAAACATGAGGATCTCACTCTGTTATAGTATATTTTAAGAGATCAGGAGATGGAAGAATTAAAAAAAAAAAAAACTTATGTAAATAATTCTTGTCCATTCTTTGCACATCCATCTCTTGTGCAATCGTGACATTCAACTGCTATAACTTGAGGCTTATTATTATTTAATTTTTGGGTTAAATTGAAGCCTTAAAATTGCTAGTCGACAGAAGAAGGGTATAACACAAACTATGCATCGCATCTACTGATGAAGAGTAGAAGAAATTACCTCTTTTCTTCCAATTTGTGCGTAGAAGTAGTTGAGCAGTGAGCGTCTGGCCTCTCGAACTTGACAATGAACAACAGCCTTTGGAATTGAACTCCTTAAGGTTTCACAAACCATATTAATGTATCCAGAGACATTTGATCCTGATATGAGCCAATAAGTTCATTAAAATTCAGGCTCAGGATTTTATAGAATAAACATACTTCACTCCTGCCATTCCACAGAAAGAATCCGATTTGTGCTTAAATATCTATTTTACAAAGATACCCAACATAAGGATTAAGGACCCAACCCCCTCATTTTGATATCATAATGTCATGTCAATAATTCCTACTTTTAAGCTTCTATACATAGTAGTATACTTTCTAGTTAGTGTACAAAATATGGCATGGACAGTTTACCGATCCTTTTAAAATGAACCTCTGTGTATCTTTCTGAATTTGGAGCCTGAGGACTAGGATTTTTGTCTGCATTTTTGTCTTGAGTTTTGTCTGGTTCATATTGCAATTTTCGGAAGAATTCGACTGTCAGGTAACTAGACTCCTGATCCACTAGCCGTAAAACAGTTTTCCTACTTTCATCACGAAATCTTTCCAATGCTTCATTTGCAGCAGCTGCTATATCGGATTGAAGTGTTGGAAATCGCTTTAATTCCTGGAACAACCATCAAATGCAGTTAAATGAAAATGACATTGTATAAACCCCAATGCATTGCATACCTTTCTCCTTGAAGAAAATGTTTTCACATACGCAGGGGAGATTTCTTCATTGTACCATCTTTTTACATGAAAGTATTGAAACCGTGTAAAGATTGTATACCTGTGTTTCAACCAACGACTTCCTCACAAGTTCTTTGAGAACCATGTGAACCTAAAATAATTGGAAGAGTAAGTAGTCTGTGCATGTCATAAACTTAATTAAGGCAAAATGATCCACATGATTTATGCATTGCAACATTCCCTTGGCAAACGAGAGGGAACATAAACGCAAATCTGAACAGATCCAAGTATAGTATAGGTTGAATAGAAACCTTACAGCATCAACGCAAGCTTCACCAGGGCCCTTGAAATAGCCAAGAGATCCATCAATTAGTCTTCTGTATCCTTGTTCAGGAGCAACCAAATGGGGCTGATAACCATCTGCTTCAGAAACTACTTTCTTGACATTACTTGGAGAGAGATGACGATCCAATGGGAGTTTCTTTAAGGCAGCTGGAAGTTGGTGATCAAAGACTCCATAAATTTTGTGTCCACCAGCTCGCCTAAAAAAAAATAGCTTTTTATGCTTTAACATCGTTCAACATAAATAAGTATTCTAATCCATAATCTCCTAGTGCTGACATCAAGCTATCCATCTAACCCAATTAGCAATAGAGTGCAAATTGTAAATCATTATAGTTTCGAAATTGATAGATGAGAAACAATCCTTGTATTGGAACTGATAGATAAGAACTTGAATAATGCCTTACCCTCCATCCAAGTGCTCTCTAAATACACGATCAAATGCACGGCACATGTCTAAGATGGTGTATAGCTGCGCCTGTAGGTACAATTGGAATCAAGTCAAAGAATACCTAAACAAAACCAATTTTTCTAATGTGTAAGCCATGTTGAATATATACCCCTCCATCAGAACCAATCGGCCTGCCAATGCGGTCTAACTCTGCATTAAGCTCGTCGATTGTCTTGTTTATTAAAGCAATAATGCTAGGTATTCGTTGCCTGATTACAATTTCCAAATGCTGATTTTCACCAACAAAATTCATAAACGTTAATGTTTAGATGTACAATATACGATAACTGCATGGTTACTAGTCAATTTTACATAAATAATTACTTGATGTGTAGTGGAGAAACCTGTGATAAAAGTTTTGCAAGATATTCTGCACCCATTTTATGGGCCAAGTGTCCATACTCGGGACTAGATTCAAAGTATTCCTGCTCCTTGCGGCGAGCAGCTATCATGTCAACATTTTTGTTAATATCAGCTTGTGAACGATTCACAATTCCAACCCATGGATGTTGAAGTCTGTATGACCTTCCCTCAAGAACCTAAATTTGATAAATATGTTAGTATTTATCTCGTCTTAAAGAAAAACGTACAAGTAGATAAGATGCAACACAGTACACATGTAAAAGATAGTAACATTAAGAGAGGAGAAACGATGTGAGCACAAAGATTGGAAGTTCTTTGATATTTAACATTTGATGAAAAATATTGAGTCCATACTTCTATGGCACTTGTTCCTTTGTCCATCAAATCAAGTTTTGTAAGCACTCCGAATGTCCTTTCACCTGATAACATCGATTAATAATGGGGAATCAATTATATCGATTTTTATAGTATCAACACTCAACTAAAGTTAAATTTTAAGGAAAAAGGTATGTTAGGACTTTAAAGATTGATAACAAGGAAGGTAGTGAATACCTGAAGGATCAACTTCTCTTGCAAGCTTTATAGCATCAGAAGTGGCTATATCTTGATTAGCAGGTGAAATGGCCAAAATAATGCAGTTGGGCTACACGAATCAGAGTGATCAACCACATTAGCTCAATATGAAGCAGTACAATGAAGTTGGAAGGAAAACAGATCCTTGTGTATTTAGTGAGTGGTCTTAACTAATGTTACAAAGCTCCGCTCCTAGCTGCTGTTGGTAATACTAAGTATAACATCCTCACCTTCTCAACATAAGAACGGACCATTTGTTCAATGTCTTGAACAATTGTCTCTGGCTGTCCCTCTGCAAATTCCGTTTACTTGTATTATATTGTCATAAACAGAGAATCTGTGAATTCTGAACAAGAAAAAGTAGATCCATCATGCTTACCTACAGCAACCTTTGTCAGCCCAGGAAGATCTATGAGGGTTAAGTTCACAACTGTAAACAAAACAATGTGCTCAAGGAGTAAACATAAATGAGCAGAAAAATATTCAACTAGACAGAGATCACGAATGAAATTTATATTGGATGTCAAAACAGTAGCTCGTGCTAAGAAGAAAGCATTATATGGATTATAACTATCATGCATAATGAAGAAGAATTGGAGAAGATATAGCACCAAATACGTACTGGCCAATAACTTGTAGTGGTGTTTGGGAGTCAAATTTAGAAATTAGGGCCATGGTTATAGCCCTACATACCATGTGGAGAATATATGCTAAGTTGGATTGGATGATTGGAGATTTGCTTGGATTTCCCTGTTACACGATCTGTTTCATCTGAAATCTCCTGACGCACAGCAGCTGCATTTGGAATAAAACAATTTCAAGTATAGTTGATTAACATACATGTAAGGACACATGCATGTTGTAATTTTGATCAGTAGCTAGGAAGTAACCTGAATGAATATAGACATGAGTCACATGACCGATAACGGAACAAATTGTAAGAAGCACAACATGAATTAAGGAAACTCTAGATGATAATAGCATCATTTTCTTTCTTGATTATAGAAAACATACCAAAATCAGAGAACCTTTTCTTGGGAGCATGAAGAAACTCTGCATATTCTGAACCCCCTTCCAGCTTATGTAGTTGCAAAACCAATGGTCTTCTTGTTACAATGCCTTACATTAAAAAAATTAACAATAAAAACAAACTTTCCTAGATCGATCAACACTGACAAATTATCATAAAGTAAGCGGTATCTATCTAATGTACATTACATCCATCTGCATTGCCATACAATTTTTTCTTACACATTTCGACAAATATTTTGGGACATGCAGCATTTCACGAGAGATTTCTGATTACAAACCTGCTCATTATCCATCTATGCACCATTTAAAAGATATGCAATCAGGATGTTTTTCGAAAAAATGAATTACCGGATCCACGGGGCAGGAAATCCCTCCCAACAACGCTTTCCAACACAGATGATTTCCCAGAACTCTGTAGAATTTTGAAAACATGCATATATAAAGATGCATTTGCATTGCATGATAAAATAATAAACACAGTAAAATAGGCATTAGAAAAAGAAAAAAAGGACCTGGCCACCAACAACAGCAACAGAAGGAAGAGCTTCCCATAGGGACATTCCTTCTCCACCATAATCACCCAATACAGTGCATGCTCTTTGAATTTTGTTAACCAGTCCTATTAAACTTTCCATTGTTGCCATTTTTCTAGTTTTTGGCGATCTAATTAAAATTATAAGGATATGTGTATGTGTATATTGAAAGGTCTTAAAGCTCAAATCTGGGAAGAAGATGAATTTACATTTTAGATATGTAATCTGTGTGTGTGTGTGCATGAAGTCAGTTACAACATTCCAACGTGTTTTGTCAAACGGAGGTAACTTTGGGATTGCCACAAAGGAAATCCTTTTTTAGCTTTGGAAGTAATTTTATTACCATCGTGCAATCTTTTTATCAAAATTTGTAATAGAAATTTTACACTTAAAAAAAAAAATAACATTTACAATTAAAAAATTAAAACATCGCAAACACGGATTTATCCAATATTTAATTCAGATAGCTATAACAAATATAATTATATATTAGGAACTGTAGAACTATTATAAATTGTTGAATTATGTCAAGATTAAACTCATTTTTATATACAAAATTCTTATAAGGGTATTGTTGGAATAAAATAACTACACTATTAGTTCAATTAATTTAAATATGGAAGTTTAATCAATTACTTTTTTTTTTAAAATCTGAGATAAAAGGATTCTACTTCGGAACCTATTTTGTTTCATAGTATAAATATAGTGTTCTGATACTGATACTGAATTTTAAAAGTTATGCACATGAACTTTAAAGTTCTACAACTAAACTTACTTTTTTTCACAAAGTTTTACAAGTGAACTTCATTTTTTATATAATGTTCAGTTGTTGAACAATGTTATTCATATTATTTTCATACCATAACTTTCGTATTATATCGCTGAACTTAAAATTCATGCAATCGAATTTGTAGTCAAGCACATAAAATTTTAAAGTTCTACAACTAAACTTACTTGTATTTAAATATTCCGATGCTGAACACTGTTATCTCATATTGTGTTTATACCATAATTTGAATATTCTCACAAAAAATAATAAAAATAATGGGGGAATTTTATGATGATGATGGAGAATTTTGTGATCGATATCGATGTATGATTAGAATTATCAATAAAATATTAATTGACTCTAAATTATGTATCATGTGTTTTTGGACAACTTTACCCCTATGTTGTGTTTGATTGGGGTGAATGAAATGGAATGAATGAAATTAAATGAAAATAATGGGAGTTGGAGGGAAAATTTGAAAAAAAATGAGATAGTGCAAAATTGTTATGATAAGAAATGTGAAGAAAATGAATGAGTTAAAGAATGAAGCAATCCATCTCAAAATGGGGTGTTTAAATTATAATGTAGGTGGTTAAGAATAGAATGAGCTAAAGAATGAAAGTTGTGAGTATCTAACTATTTTATACTTTCTTGTCAAAAAGAAAAAACTATTTTATACTTTAAATCTCATTCCATTCCAATTATCTCAACCAAACACAACATTAGTCTACATATAATAAATATATAGTATTTTAAAATATAAGTAAGAGTTCTAAGAGTTACTAGATTAAGGGTTATTCAAGGAACATGACCCATAACTATGAACAATTAAAGTAAATATCATATATTTCTTAAGAACATTTGTAAAGTATACAAGTAAAAAAGATTCATTAGTGATAACTCCAGAATCCGATCCAGTCCTTCCTCACCGTTCCCACGCTTGGATGCAGTGTAGCTGCTGGTGGGTCTCTGCAAAACAACACCGGAGGGGGGTTTGGACCCTGGCGGTGTCTCCGGCATGAGAATAAGACTGGACTTTGGAAGAATAGATAAGATGGTAGAGAAATCTAAATGTGGAGTGTGTGTGTATAGTGTGTAGGGTAGAGAGTGAGTAACCTCTAAACCTTTTCTCCTTGGTCTATGTTAGGAATGAAGATGATGGTGTTACTGGAGTACAAGGAAGAGTCTATTGTTATAAGAGTCTATGATCGGAGTCTGTGAAACTGTCAGAGTCTGCAGTCTGTAAGAGTCTATAAAGCTTTCTGCAGATTATGGAAACGTCTGTTATCTTTGAAGATAGATCACTGGATAAGCTCAAATCATTATCAAGAATCAGTAGAAGATATGTTCTTATCAGAAAGGCTGGATGATTGAAGCTGTCAACCTAAACAGATGGGACAGAATCCCATGATTCATGTGATTGATTTACTTGTTGTCAAGTTGATAGAAAAATTGTATAAATACTCTCATTCTACATTGTAATATGTGTGTGTGTCAAATCCTAGAGATCATATTAGGTTTTACATTGAGAGTTTACTGCTGTAACATTGTTTACAGAAAGTAGCTGCTAAGGATACTTGTACATCCTTGGTAGAGTTTATAACTTTGATTATTCAATATAAATCATTGTTGCAGCATCTTTGTTTGTGTAATTTCAATTCCGCATATTTATTATTCTGTTTATTAAACAAGAAAACACAAAAACAGACATATTAGTACTACTTGTATTCAAACCCCCCTTTCTACAAGTAGTTCTGGTTTAACAGTCTATTTATAAGCCAAGGATTAGGGTTTAGGGGGTTGTACCTACAATCATGAACGTTGAATCCTAGGTAGCCAGGACACCTGTGTGATGTAGATTGGTCACACGTGTCCAGGTGAAAATTGTGGTGTCGTGTGCCAGACGCATGTTGGAGTGTGATTTGGATATGACATAATTGTGCCAATCATTATGTATTCATACGTGTCACCATCAGGTGTGGTCACCAATCATAACCTGTGCACGTCACGCAATGAGGTGTAGTCTTATTTCACGCGAGCTATTCCCTTTGTTTCCAGGTTAGTAGGAGTTAGGCCTTGAGGTTGAGTCATGTCTCAAGTATGAATTCGGGCTTGAAGGTGAGCCATAACTCAAATATGAGTTCAGGCTTGAAGGAGAGCCATGACTCAAATATGAGTTCGGGCTTGGAGGTGATCCAGGACTCAAATAAGAGTTCGGGCTTGGATGTGAGCCATGACTGGGACATGAGTTCAGCCTTGGAGGTGAGCCATGACTCAAATATGAGTTCGGGCTTGGAGGTGAGCCATGACTCAAATATGAGTTCGGGCTTGGAGGTGAGTCATGATTCAAATATGATTTCGAGCACGGGAGCAAGCCCTGACTGGGAAATTAGTCCGGGCTAGTCATAGCCTATCATTTGCCCCCACTCCCTTATGCAGATTTTCTGGATGGGGGAGTAGAAATGTAACACACCCAGATCCGGGGTCAGGAATCTGGGTTGTCACGCTCCATCAATCATACAATACCTGCATTACTTACAACATTCTAATAATACAACTCCAAAGACCCCAATCACTTACGCACACACACACAAGTTATAGCCTTGGAAATGAGAAACAAAAGTATCATTTGTTATTACAACTCAAATGCACTATCCAGGATCTCATCTATTATTTACAACCTCTACCTGGAGTTACAATAATAGACCTCACCGTTCTATACAAGGTTTAATTATACAACCTACTCGAAAACAATTCTTACTAATACAGTCTGCAACTATTCTGCTCACTCCGGCAGTATCCATCCTACTGAACTAACTCAAGGGTGGTCTCTCCATTCCCTTGCTCTCGTAACACGAGGTGAATCGACAATGTTTTCTTCATGCTGAAAGTTTTAATAAAGCAAGAATGAGCTAATATCGATCAGCAAGAAATCTATCCCAGTTTAAATCTTTAAACCTTTAAGGTAGATAGTCCATATAGGATCGAAGTTTTAAAACTACTAGGGTTTGACCCAAAAATAGTATACCGTTCGAAATACCGTATGACTTATAATCATACTCAAATACTTTTCGTAAATCATTTAGAAATTCTTGGTATCGATATAATGAACCAAGATTCAAAACATATCTTTTAAAATAGATATCAAATATTGGAATCAAGGCTTAAAGCCTATCCATTGTTTCAAAACACTATAGAGTTCAATATACTGTATATCTTAAATCCCTTCTCAATATATATACATACATATCTATTTAGATATCTTATACGGTTCAAAATACTGTAAAATATCAGTAATGAACACCTTTTCGACTCTATTGTGTTGTGATATATAAAAGAAACAAGACTGAGCACTATAGCTCAACAATAAGATATATCAGCATAATCATATATGTAAGCTGATATCACAATTGAAAACCTTTGAAACTCCGTTCATATACAGAACGATATGTTAGATATTCTTTTCGTCAAAAAAGACCATACAGTACAACTACTGTATGAGGAACATCACTACTCATCACTGCCACATTATCAGTAACTCAGCACCTAGGCTTTCGTTACAATGTACAACACAACTCCAATTGGAGGGAAGGGACCTTTTTCAGGGCACGTCACAATACACGATGATCAGTCGTTGTATCGTACTCGCACTTTTCTACTAGTAGATGAACGGCATCTTAACACGATTATCACCCTAGCCGCATATGGGCTTTGTATATGCTGGACTGTCCTACATCCTCTTACGCGAGATAAGTGCTGGACTGCCTACCAGCCTCCTACGCTATAATCAGAGGTACTGTCCAACAGCCTCCTTCGCGTTTCCTTCTGGTCCCGGATGAAAATCAATGAAACGGGATCAGAATTTAATCCTATTTCCCCAAGTACAAATACTTGTAAAAACTTTGCAACAGTTCAGATTCCTTACTCCAGAGTATTTGAAGGGAGTAAGTCACAGTGTGGGTTGACATCAGTCAACGAAACTACGAATGATTACCACGTATTTTGAAATTACGACCCGGGAGTTTTTGTAAAATACCTTTAGTTCTGATAAATCAGAACTCGAAAACATACTCACTTTTAATGAAAGAGGCAAGTGAAATCATATGTTCACTTCCTGAGATGGATTCCCAATTTTTGATAAGTTCAAATCAAAATCGTCATTCGAGATAAATAATTAAAGTAGTTGGGAACCCCTATTATACTCTCATAAATCCTTTTTGAGATCAGAAAATATTTGCGTAAATACTAGAACCTTAAATAATAATATAACAAGGTTCCATGATTTTTAAATCATTTTTGGAATATTTAATAAATATTCAAATAATAAATATTGAATTATGATTCAATATAATTCCATTTAAGTGAATATTCAAGTTAACCCATCGACGGAAAAGACACCAACTCTGGTGGAATCGTTGTTCTCAAGGCTTGGACCTCATACACAAGATAATGCCTTAAATAGTCCACGCAATTTAGTAATTCAGGTCGCGTAAAGGACTGTAAACGTCTTAATCTTCACATGTGCTGCCTTCTCGTGGGCAAACTATGATGAACTACAAACACTTAGGTTCTTACTAAGTCAAGTTATCCATTGGTATTGGTCATTCCGACCTTACCCCAACTACAACTGAGACTCTGTTCCGCGCCTTATCTTAATGTCTTTGATAATCCGTGTATAATTCTAGACGTTCGTCTCATCATTATGATGGTATTCAACGGTCCTATCGGTCCTCCAATAAGTCCTCAACTAAACTCTTTAATCTTAACATCCTCAATGGCACTACTTCCGGTAGTCCACTTAACGAGCTCTATATGAGTCCTCTCGTCATTCTCTTACTTCGATATAACTCTTAACACTCTCATATCCAAGTTTATAACTTATTGCTCTGATACCATTTCTGTAACACCCCCAGATCCGGGGTCAGGAATCTGGGTTGTCACGCTCCATCAATCATACAATACCTGCATTACTTACAACATTCTAATAATACAACTCCAAAGACCCCAATCACTTACGCACACACACACAAGTTATAGCCTTGGAAATGAGAAACAAAAGTATCATTTGTTATTACAACTCAAATGCACTATCCAGGATCTCATCTATTATTTACAACCTCTACCTGGAGTTACAATAATAGACCTCACCGTTCTATACAAGGTTTAATTATACAACCTACTCGAAAACAATTCTTACTAATACAGTCTGCAACTATTCTGCTCACTCCGGCAGTATCCATCCTACTGAACTAACTCAAGGGTGGTCTCTCCATTCCCTTGCTCTCGTAACACGAGGTGAATCGACAATGTTTTCTTCATGCTGAAAGTTTTAATAAAGCAAGAATGAGCTAATATCGATCAGCAAGAAATCTATCCCAGTTTAAATCTTTAAACCTTTAAGGTAGATAGTCCATATAGGATCGAAGTTTTAAAACTACTAGGGTTTGACCCAAAAATAGTATACCGTTCGAAATACTGTATGACTTATAATCATACTCAAATACTTTTCGTAAATCATTTAGAAATCCTTGGTATCGATATAATGAACCAAGATTCAAAACATATCTTTTAAAATAGATATCAAATATTGGAATCAAGGCTTAAAGCCTATCCATTGTTTCAAAACACTATACAGTTCAATATACTGTATATCTTAAATCCCTTCTCAATATATATACATACATATCTATTTAGATATCTTATACGGTTCAAAATACTGTAAAATATCAGTAATGAACACCTTTTCGACTCTGTTGTGTTGTGATATATAAAAGAAACAAGACTGAGCACTATAGCTCAACAATAAGATATAACAGCATAATCATATATGTAAGCTGATATCACAATTGAAAACCTTTGAAACTCCGTTCATATACAGAACGATATGTTAGATATTCTTTTCGTCAAAAAAGACCATACAGTACAACTACTGTATGAGGAACATCACTACTCATCACTGCTATAACGACTCAGAAAAACGCTTGTACAATATTAATATTTAATAATAATTGAGTTCTATGATATGTGAATATTGTATGAAGAGTATATATTTGACAATGTGATAATTAGATGTTTACTTGGTGAATGGTATGGATTAAAATACTTGTGTATGCTTTTAAATGCATTTTATGTGAATTTCTTATTAAAAATTAGTTCTTTTTGACCTTCCGGGAATTTTATAAAATCATCGGAGACTCTTTTTATTGTGAAATCTTTTTCACAACCTTTAGTTTATATTCTAGTATTTTCTAAAATTAGTGGAGGAATTTATTTTTGGCTTTAAGGATTTAAAACTGATTTTATGAATTAAATGTCCTTTAAGTGATCAAAACTTTGAAAATTCATATTTAATTCAATTTTGATCATAAAACTATTTTAAAAATATGGGGGAGCTTGTAAATTCGTATTCTTTGTTTTAAAAATAAAATTGTGATTTTTAGATATTATCTTCATTTTATTTCGAATTTTAGGATGGCATTTATATTGGTTTTCTTATTTAAAAATCAGATTTTGGAATTAGCAAGTTACTATTTTGCCCCTGGGCTTATAAAACCCCAGAAATCAGTTTTTCCCCTTTTCTTCTTTCACCGTTCATCAGTCTCTCTTCTCTCTTTCTCTCGAGTCTCTCTCTCTCTCGGCTATATCTCTCTCTCTCGATTTTCTCTGTAAAAAAATCTCTCTCTCTCTCACATATGTTGATGATTATATGTATATATATATATATTTGTGTATGTGTGTGAGTGTATGGTTGTGTATATGTGCGTGCATCAGTTTTTGCATGCAAAGGGTTTCGGCAATTTTGATTTAATTCAAACCCGAAAGCTTGCTTGTGATGATTTCGTGATTAATTGGTTGATTTATATTGGTTATTGGTGAGGTTGTGAAGGAAACCCGATTTTTTTTCCGGGCACCTCCGACCATGCCGCCGTCGGCAATGAGCTCCGGCGAGCCGACGGGGACGATGATGATATTCTTGAGTCCGATTTTTGTATTAAAACTAGTATTTAGTGAAGTTATGAATTGCATGTTGAGAAATCGAATTGCATGTGCATATTTCGATTTTTCCCCTTTTATAAAATCGGTTTAAAATTTTGTTATGTTGATGTTTAATTGTTAATCTCGGTTTATAGTGAATGCATGTTGATAAATTGTGTTAAGTTTAGTTAAGTTCGAATTTTTGATGGTTAAAGGTTTTGATTTGGGAATTTTAGTGAAGTTTCAAGTATTTGGATTGATAGTTTATTAGCATTGGTATTTGATAAATGCATGTAAAAGTTTAGTAATTTCTTGAGAACATGAGTATTAGTTGTGATATTGGATGATTAGTTGTGGTAGAGATTATAATGGTGGAATGGTTTTATATAGAAAAACATCATGCTGAAATTCCAGAAAAACTGTCTGCCCTGTTCTGTTTTGATTAATTGCGAAATGTTGCTGCCTGTTTTAGACAGAGAGTCTAGGAGTTAACTGTTCTAAATTGAATCTAGTTTGTGCACGCGCTAACCTTGTATCGATAGGATTTACGAATAAAAAGTTATGATTATTTTACTAAAAGTTGCGCAGCAGGGATTTTCTGTGCCTTAGTACCTACTTTATACAGTTCGTTTTTAATCTAAATGAAGTGTTCTGAAGTTGAAACTTTTATGCTAAGTTGAGTTAGTAATCAGGAAGTAGCCTGTCAAATTTGGTAATTGTTTGATTATGTTTGGATTTATGGAAAATGTTTTAGTAAAGTATGCGCAGTTGATTTTTCTGTTTTTGTTGAGACGAAAACATTGTTGCAAAAGTGTTAAGGATATGGTTGGCATGATCAAATTGATTTAAGGAATGCCAAGTGTGGTATAATTTGAAAGATATATTATTGTATATATATATATGTATAAGGAGCATGTTATGTGTATTTAAATGACAATGTGAGACTATATGGTTGATTGCATATTACATGATTATAATTGTTTTATGGTATAACTATTACGTGTTTACGCGCATAGGATGCGTTGGGTAGTTTAGAGAAAAGGATTGGTATTTGAGAAATGGCGTTCTAAGATAGAATATATTCTTTTGTAGAATCCAAGGAAGTGGAACTTAGGAAGTTCAAGGAAGTGGGACTTAGAGACAAAGGAAAGACTAAGGTGGAGAATCAGTGATTGCTCATTACCCCTTTTAGCTACTTAAGGCAAGTAATACAAACTTGCTTTCGTATTTCGATTCCATTGTTTCATTTTGACACACATGAATTGTTATCTTGCCTTGATATACATTTAATTTTGAAAACACTTATTGTTCATTGATAACCCTTACCTTTGTTCATATATACCATGTTGAACTGTATACCATGCTTTGTTTAGTTCTTTATCCTCAAACCTTTATACCATGTTCATATCCATGAATTGAAACCTGATGACCTATGATTCTATAACCTGAATTTGATCATATACTTATGCATTCCCTTTTTATACCTGAAAGTGAATACACCTAACTCTCATTCTAGTACATTTCCAGAACATACCCGATGATAAATATTTCTGATATTCCACTAATAGAAATCCAGATTGTTTTGATTGAACTTATCTGATTTCCAAAAGATTTCTTTATATCTGAAAATGTTTTAAAAAGGAATAAGGTTTAGACTCCTTTAAATTCTGATTTATGGTTTCCACGGATTCCTAAGATTGGAGGCGTAAGAGGCCGAGTAACGCCGGTCCAGCACTTTTTAATTATAATAAATGGACTAGGGATGGACTAGTCTAAAGGCCAATGTGTTGCCTAATGGGACCCAATACAAGGACCAGAGGGACTGTGTGTCCGGTATGGGGACTTTACGTGGCTGATCACCCGTATTGTCCGGTGCGTTGTGAAAAATCTCCAAAATTACTTATTGTTTTCTTGAAACGGATATCTTGAAAATGAAATTGGTTTACCCTTTGAAATTGCATATTTATGCCATTGTTCCGATAATTCCTTAATATGGATTCTGCTAAAACCATGATATATATATTGATGTCGGAAACTGTTTTGAAGCTATATATTCAATTCATTGTTTTGATAATCCCATTGATACAGATTTTGCTATACTAATGTCATACATATTGATATTGAAACTGTTTCCCAGTGGATAACTGTTTGGTCATATTATTACTTGCTGGGCATTTGGCTCATTCTTTTTCCCTATTCTAACCCACAGTGAAACGAGAAGATGGTACGTACATTTCAGACAGCTAGGAAGTCTTCTTATAGGGTTGTTTTTGGGATGCCAGCTCAGGTAGGTGATGGCCATATCTAGAAGGTGTTTTGTAATAGAGAACGTAGAACTTTTAAGTCTTGGTTGTAATAACTTTTGAGACTTATGTTTATGTATTAGTGAATTAGATAGTGGATGCTTGTTTCACACCATCAACTGTTGAGATCCTTTGGTAGAGTTGGGGTCTAGTCTGCATGTTTATATTATTGTTTATGGGTTTATTTATGTATAGAGTTTGTAGTGACTCCCCGATCATGACCCCAGATCGGGAGGGCGTCACAACTGCCACATTATCAGTAACTCAGCACCTAGGCTTTCGTTACAATGTGCAGCACAACTCCAATTGGAGGGAAGGGACCTTTTTCAGGGCACGCCACAATACACGATGATCAGTCGTTGTATCGTACTCACACTTTTCTACTAGTAGATGGACGGCATCTTAACACGATTATCACCCTAGCCGCATATGGGCTTTGTATATGCTGGACTATCCTACAGCCTCTTACGCGAGATAAGTGCTGGACTGCCTAGCAGCCTCCTACGCTATAATCAGAGGTACTGTCCAATAGCCTCCTTCGCGTTTCCTTCTGGTCCCGGATGAAAATCAATGAAATGGGATCAGAATTTAATCCTATTTCCCCAAGTACAAATACTTGTAAAAACTTTGCAACAGTTCAGATTCCTTACTCCAGAGTATTTGAAGGGAGTAAGTCACAGTGTGGGTTGATATCAGTCAACGAAACTACGAATGATTACCACGTATTTTGAAATTACGACCCGGGAGTTTTTGTAAAATACCTTTAGTTCTGATAAATCAGAACTCGAAAACATACTCACTTTTAATGAAAGAGGCAAGTGAAATCATATGTTCACTTCCTGAGATGGATTCCCAATTTTTGATAAGTTCAAATCAAAATCATCATTCGAGATAAATAATTAAAGTAGTTGGGAACCCCTATTATACTCTCATAAATCCTTTTTGAGATCAGAAAATATTTGCGTAAATACTATAACCTTAAATAATAATATAACAAGGTTCCATGATTTTTAAATCATTTTTGGAATATTTAATAAATATTCAAATAATAAATATTGAATTATGATTCAATATAATTCCATTTAAGTGAATATTCAAGTTAATATTCACTTAATTAAATAAATATCTAAATAATAAATATTAATTTATCATTCAATAAGATTCCACTTAAGTGAATATTCAAAATAATATTCACTTAATTAAATAAATATTCAAAATAATATTTTTAATAATATTATTTAAATATCTCACATTAAATATCCAATAATATATATTGGAATATTTAATCAACATTTTAAAATATAACTGTCCCTGGACCTTCCAGTTTCTGACAATATAATCAAGACAAAATAGTAATTTAACTCCCGGTCTAATATTTTAAAATCATCGTACGAGTGCTCTATCCTTAGAGCCTTTAAAAACCTCGGTTTATATCTAGTATTTACATAGCCTATAAACCTTATATCTTATAAAGCTTTTTATCAAAAGCGTAACAGTTATAAATCTTTTCACAGCATTAAAGCAGAATATATATCACGTACACAACAATAAATCACAACAGCATCACTTATAGGATGTAGGGTTTGAAAACTTGCCTTGGTGTCTCGGTGAAGTGGTAGTGGGGGCTTGGGAGTGTGCTCGTCGATCTATAATAAGATACACAATACACAATCAGTCCCCTAGAACCAATTAATGTGCTTTAACTTAAGCACTAAAGTTCTATTAATGAAAATCAAATGTCTCACTCTTGGTCACTTATAACCTCATGACATTCCGTAAACTCTTAAGTCAAAAGTTTGGGTGGAAATCTATTCTCAAAACCCATGTACTTTACCATCGCTAACTCATTGTTTTTAACCATCCCCTTAAGGGTATTTCACTCGCGCAACTTTTGTTCCCGCATTTTTATAAAATCGAAAACTCATCTTTTTAATACGAAACCTCCTAGGTTCCTTTCCTAACTGTCCATACTAGTGTCCACATCAATATATCGACCCAATTCCATTTTTAAAGGGCTTGATCACAATCTCAAAGTTCATATAATGAACTACTTAGTTATCCGAAACCGCTTTCGCTAAAACGGATGTTTCTCCTAAACCGTAAATCGAAACGATACGATTCTTTCGCCAAAATAAACTACAAAACAGAGCCTACATGATCATGGTCAGAAACCTCATTGTTATGTCTACAAGGTAGCCGTGGTCTCTGTCAAATCTTTCTAAGGAAAATCCGACATGGTAACGACGCTTAAACGTGATTCCCGTGTTCAAAACACTCTAATCAATTCACCAATCCATAACAAAACAATCACAACCCAAGGATCTCATCCAAACAACCTTATTTCTGTCTACACAAGCTCATAACACTAATCACTAGTTCAATCATCATTTAATCCACTAAACATCATACATATCATGCATATCACTTCTATATCACACTATCACTAATAATCATCCATTTAATCACTAATATCAAAGTATAAGTAAAAGTGTGAGAGGGTTTATACCTTCCTTGGTACTTAATATGGACTATATATGGCTAGTATACTCTTCCTTGCTTCTTGATTATCCTTTACAAGCCTTAAACTTCAAGATCAAAACAATAAAATCAAGAATTACTATTCATTTCACTATTCATCATCATCTTTGATTCAACTTTGGAGCATGATAACAACCATTGATGGAGATAAGATTAAGAGATTACCTTAATTTGGAAATATGGAAGCTTTAGAATCCATCCTTGCAATTTTTGGAGAAGTGGAAGTGGTAGCAAAATTTTTAAGGAATGGAAGAACTTGAAAAGGCCGAAAGTTTCTTCATGGAAATGGGGATATTATTTTCTTGCTTTTCTTTTTCTTTCTTTTGTCAAAATATCTCTAATTGGATGCATCTCTTTTGTGTGGTTGTGGTGGAGTTTAGTCACCCAAGGACACATGGCACATTACTTGTGGTTTGTGGTGAAAGTGGTGACAAGGTGGTGATTCATCACCTTGTCATCACTTTGTCATCACCTTGTCACCCTCCTGCATCATGCTTATGTCATTTCTTGTATCATCAATCCTCTTATATTATGCACTTGATGATCTTATATGATACTTCCCCTTCGGTTAGGGTTTAATCCATAATTCGTTACGCTTCTGTTTTGCAGTAGCTGACGTGGTTCAGTTATTGATGATGTGTCAGTGCCCTTGTGAGTAGATTTCTTTGACTTTCCTTTCTGACATGCCTCACACAGTACTTCCTGTGTAAATTCCATCTGAGGCAAACCTCTAACCAATTCCATCTTGACTAAAGAGTTCATGGTTTTGAAGTTAAGGTGAGACATCTTCTTGTGCCATAGCCAACTTTCATCTGATGAAGCTTTAGCATAAAAACAAGTAACTTCATCTTTGGATCCAGAGTGCAGATCATGAAGGAATATAAGGATGAGCGGAAGCATGAAATAACATTTTATTTCGTAAAATCCATATATCGCACATATAGAAAACTGTAAAATGATGTGGAATCAAAATCTTACCTTGAAAAATCGAAGCTTTGAATCGAGATGATCGTTAGCAGTAGCTTCTCAGAGTGTGAAGCCCTCTACCGGTATCCACCAAGAATAATTCTTCGATGAAGCTTTTTATAAAACTTGAAGCTTTATAAAATGGAGGTTTTCCTTTTTCTTTTGAGAGAGAGAGAGAGATGAAGAAGAAAGGAGGCAACTAGGTTTTTCACAAAAACAAAAGTGTGTCTAACTCTTCTCATCTCATCCTTTATATAGGGCTCAAGTAGGGTTAGTATATTTAATATATCAATATATATTAATATATAAATCCCTCACTTTCTCTTATAAAATGTTTAAATAATAATTAAAACTATTTTAATCATTATTATTATTCTCTCTCAAAATACCTTCATCAATAAATTAATCTTTTTATGGTGTGACCCTGTAGGTTCAATATTAAGCCGGTAGTAGAAATAAATAATAATAAACTTTTTTATTTATTTATATGAATTCTAAAATTCATTAAATATAATTAACTGATTAATTATATTTATTCTACATCGTGAGTGATGCTTCTCAACATATCGCGACTATCCGGATAATATGAATTCACTGCTTAGAATACCAAGAACCTGTCAGTGACTAGTTACAGTACAATCAATTCCTTCTACCCTACAATATCCCGATTAAATACAAGGCACGGAACTCGTGTCAAGCCTATCAGATTTAATCATATGATTTCTTATTCATAATGCAAAGTTCATATTAATGCAAATTAGAAACTCCTTTCTAATTTCATTCACTCTGGCCAGAGATTCCAGAACTCGCATACTAAGAATAACATAGGATATTCACTTCCTATACTGGAAGGAGTAGATCCTCTATTGACGTTAACTATCTCCATACACAAATCTCTATGCCCAGAATAGACCTAATGGATGTCCTTGAGACTAAGGACTAAACCAAAGCACAGTTCATTATATACAAGATAACTTTAACGATCTCAAGTCTAAGGACACTTGTACAACTATCACTCAGTGAACAACTATCGACACGTGAGTAATCTCCATTAGTTGTCCAACTTATCGAGTCATGTTCAGTGAACTTATTCCCTAATAACACCTACATACTAGCTATAGTGTCACCACACAAATGCCTATGAGAACAGACATCCTCCTGAAGGGAGCAAGCATAGTATGTACCAATCTTTGCGGATTCACTAACTTCCGATTAGTTATCCTATGATCAGGAACTGTAAGTCTAGAGTTATCATCTTCTAGATCTCACTATTACAATCTCATTATAATTCTAGAAGCTTTACTCTAAACTATGGAACATCTTATTTAAAAACACTTTAAATAGATAAAGCCCGTAATAAAAACAAAACAAGTCTTTTATTTATATTAATGAAATAAAATAAGAGTACAAGAAAGCTCTTCCTAAACCATCATACATGATTGGATTTTAGGACAAACTCTTTCAATCTCCCACTTGTACTAAAGCCAATCACTCTGGTATCTAATACCCATTCACTCATTATGACGATCGAAGTGAATCTGAGATAGCGACTTAGTGAGTGGGTCTACTATGTTGTTATGTGTGTCAACTCTCTCAATGTTGACATCTCTACTTTCAATGATCTCCCTAATCAAAAGAAAGCGCCACAAAACAGTTTTGCAGCGTCACTTGCATCTATAAATTCTGCTTCCGCTGTTGAGTCAGCCGTTGTAGGCTGTTTGGAACTCTTCCAACTAATCGCTCCATCCTTCAGAGTAAACACGTACCCTGACATGGATTTGCTATCAATACTTTCTGATTGAAGACTAGAGTTAGTATAACCCTCTATTTTCAACTCAGATCCACCAAAACAAGAAAAATATCCTTAGTCCTTCGCAAGTACTTAAGGATGTTCTTCACTTCTTTCCAGTGGTCTTCACCTGGATCCGACTGATATCTGCTCGTCAAACTAATTGAATGAGCAATATCATGCCTAGTACATAACATCGCGTACTTGATAGATCCTATTGCTGAAGCATAAGGAATCTTACTTATACGCTCTCTTTCCTCAGGTGTCTTAGGAGACATCTTCTCGGAAAGAGATACTCCATGGCTCATCAGTATGAGACCTCTCTTAGAGTTTTCCATGTTAAACCTTTTAAGCACTTTCTCGATGTATGTACCTTGGGTTAAGACCTATCATTCTTCTCGATCTATCTCTATAGATCTTCATACCGAGAATCTAGGATATCTCTCCCAAGTCCTTCATAGTGAAGTTCTTTGATAGCCACACTTTGACTGATTGCAGCATCGATATGTCATTTCCTATAAGAAGTATGTCATCCACATACAACACAAGAAATGTTACCGCGCTCCCACTAACCTTCTTGTAGACACATGGTTCATCTATGTTTTTGATAAAACCAAACTCTTTGATTGTCTCATCAAAACGGATGTTCCATCTACGAGAAGCTCGCTTCAATCCATATATGGATCGCAAGCAAAATCCGAATTGATTTGAGTAGGGCTACAGGTAAAAAGTTTCATCAAAGTCAATCCCTTGCCTTTGTTTGAATCCTTTTGCCACGAGCCAGGCCTTATAGGTCTCCACCTGGCCATCTACTCCAATCTTTCTCTTGTATACCTTTTAGCACCCAATAAGTCTAACATCCTCAGGTGCTTCAATCAAGTCCATACTTGGTTGGCATACATAGAATCCATTTCGGATTTCATGGCACTCTGCCATTTCTCTGAGTCAACACTATGCCACATAAGGTTGTTTAGTTTGAACAGGTGTTTCCTCTTGAACCGTAGTAGTTTGTGTTTCATGAACTTCTTTAAGTTCAATGTTGCTCCCACTGTTCCCTTCAAGGATAAACTATTTTCTAAGAAGGTAGCATGTTTGGAGACAAATACCCTATAATCTCTTTAGGATATCCCACAAACCTACAATTTACGGATCGAGATTCCAGCTTATCCGGGTCAACTTTCTTGACATAAGTTGGACATCCCCAAATCTTAACGTGTTTAAGACTCGGTTTCCTTTCTTTCCATATCTCATATGGAGTTTGAGGAACAGATTTGGAAGGCACCTTATTCAGTAAATATGCCGAGGTTTCCAATGCATAACCCCAAAGTGATACTGGAAGATCTGCATAGCTTATCATGGATCGAACCATGTCTAACAAAGTTCGATTTCTCCTTTTATTAGTATGTTCAATTTGTAGTAAATTATGCTCTATGTCACATACATATAGACCATTATTTAAAATACCACTACCGTAAAGAACATTATCTCTAAGAATTGAACATTTATTATTCTGAATAACAAACGAAAATCCAACCAAGTCTAACATGGGAATAGAAATAGTATTCCTCACAATCGAGGGAACAAAATAACAATTATTTAAAAACAATAGTCTTGCCCGTAGGCATATGTAAATCAAATGATCCTACAGCTTCAGCAGCAACTCTTGCTCCATTTCCCATCCGTAGAATCACCTTCTCTTCCTCAAGAGTCCTACTCCCCCTTAGTTCCTGCAACGAATTGCAAATATGAGAACCATAGGCGGTATCTAATACCCAAGTAGAAATTTGATTTAATGACATATTCACTTCAATCATGAACATACCTGAACCAGAAGCGGCAGTCTCACTACCCTTCTTCTTCAATTCTGCAAGGTAAACCTTGCAGTTCCTCTTCCAGTGCCCCACCTCGTTACAGTGGAAGCAAACAGCTTTGCTCTTGGGGTCTTCAGCTTTTGGTGGAACCGGCTTTTTCTCACCCACTTTCTTCTTCTTAGAAGGGTTCTTCTTCCTTTTCTTAGGATTGGAACCTTCACCAATTAGAAGAACAGAACTCTTCTTAGAGGGAAAATTCGATTCCGCAGTCTTCAACATGTTGTGGAGTTCAGCTAGGCTGACGTCCAGCTTATTCATGTGAAAGTTCACAACAAACTGCGAAAACGAATCTGGGAGCGATTGCAAGACCAAGTCTTGGTTTAGCTGCCCATCCATGACAAAACCAAGTTGTCCAAGACGTTCAATCAAATTGATCATCTTAAGTACATGGTCATTCACAGATGTTCCCTCAGACATCCTACAGCGGAACAGCTCCTTCGATATCTCATATCGAGCTGTCCTCCCTGCCACATCATACAACTCTTGTAGATGCGTTAGGATAGTGTGAGCATCCATAAGCTCATGCTGCTTCTGTAGCTCAACGTTCATGGAAGCTAGCATGATACATTGAGCAACATTAGCATCATCTATCCACTTACGATACACAACATGTTCATCATTATGTGCATCGTCAACAGGTTCAGCAGGCTTAGGTGAGTCAAGCACATATTCCAGCTTCTCAACCCTGAGAACAATTCTCAAGTTTCGAAGCCAGTCAGCAAAATTAGGACCAGTCAATTTGTGAGTATCTAGTATGCTCCGGAGTGATAGTGCAGAAGACATAATGTATATAGTAAATCTGTAAATGATAAACACATAACAACACTTAGCAAATATTCAATTTCATTTCAAAACACTATATGAATCGGGTCTTTATTCATAAGTGGCTCCCACTAGTTTATCTAATTTATACAACCCCTAAGTAAAAATTAAGCATTCATAATGCTAGTGGGAATAGGGATCCTACATTCCATCACACAACCTCGGCTGTAGCACGAAACGCCATGTGATGTTCAGTAGGCAGACAACTCTTGTCAATTACATCTCATGTTATTCCCTAATAAAACTTTAGCCTCTTGAATAATTGAGTCACGGCTGTGGCACGACAAACTCAATATTCTAAGTCAAGTTTAACCCAACATTTCGTACAATTGAATCAGTCTCCAATAGCCCACGGCTGTGGCACGTAACGACCATTAGATTCTAATTCATTGTACACATCTCTATGTAATAGACAAGTATTTCTTATCTCGAAATCAAAGCCCTCGGCTGTAGCACGAAACGACAATGATTCAAAAATAAGAACTACTCTCTACCATGTTGGAAGGCTATGACCGACACAAGCCCGTTGTGTCATTGGCCAATTACTACTTGATATTATTAAGAGGGATTTTATAAGGTTTATAATTATATATATTTATAGACAAAAATTTCAACTAAATTTTTCTATAAAGTATCATAATTACTAACCAATCAATTAATAATTAAAACTCTTTTAATCATTAAAATTATTTCTAAACCTTTTAGAAAATAAATATCTCTTTGTTATTAACTAATAATTAAAACTCTTTTAATCATTAATTCTATTTCTAAACTCTTTAGAAAATTAATCTCTCCCTTAATTTAATTTCTTAAATTAAATAAATAAATAATAATATTAAGATCACATCTTAATTATTTTATAATAAATTAAATCTTATTTAATCAATTAATAAAATTGCTAACTAATTATTTATTTCATAAATAAATAATTATCAGCCATTATTAATTAACTAATATTATTTAACAATCATAATCATATTATAAAGAGATTCTTTTCTTTAATTAAATATTTCAAATCAATAATCGATAATCGGATGATTCCCAGATCGGGGGGAGCATTGTCAAGAGGCGTCACTTAATACCCCTTTCTTACAGATCGAAATCCGTTTTTGACAGAATCATCCTTTCTCTCAATATTGAAAATTCATATTTAATTACGTGTTTCACAAACACAAGAATCTCATGATTGTATTCATAATATTATTGTTAAGGCAAGAAACGATTCCTATTCTAGATTTTCTAGAGCACGCCTTATTTTGATTTAAGTTCACCTAAATCTATCATCGCATGGTAAACTTAGGCATATATCTCATATATAAACATAAATAAACATGTAAGCATGCTAGTAATATCATGTCATACAATGATATAATGATGTATGGATTTATTATAGTATTGAAAAGCAATTAAAACAATTAAAACATGCTTTAAAACACTTTCGGGAATATAAACAGTTCAAAACTTTTATATAAACAATATTTGACCACTCCATTAGATCCGTCTCGAAAAAACGAATCCAACGATATATTGCACGCCCAAAACGGAGTTACGAAACTCCCAAAAAATCAAATTTAATGTGGCAGAAGGGCTGTAACGCATTTCATAAATGCGCCACACTATGTAACGCATTTGTGGAATGCGTTACAACAGTTTAAGTCCATTAAATGCTGTAACGCATGACGCTCATGCGCCACAACCCCTGTCACGCATTTCCTAAATGCGCGACCCCCCTTTCCGCCGGTTGTCATCCACGCGCGCGGGCAGCAGCTGACCAGTTTTTTTTTTTTTTTCTCTCTTGTCAGCCGACCGTTGTGATGTGTCAGTGCTTTTGTAACTGGTGCCTTTTCATGTAATATAACTGTTACACTTACTCCTTTAACTAGTAATAACTTTTATTACAAATATCTTAATTTTAATATTAATAAATTAATTAACAATTAATTAATTAATAAAAAATTACAGGAATATGATTTCTCAAATCAGACAGTAGCAAAAAATTACCAGGTGGTTATGGGGTCCTTGTGCAATTTTTAATTCATATTTATATACATGCTTGATTATTTTATGAATTTTAATTAAAACAATTTTTAAAAATTCATAACAAATAATCTACACATCACAAAAATATGAAAAAATACCCAGATCATCCACAACACTTGTAGAACCCAGATCAATGGTCAAAATCTCATGCAAATAATATTTCGAATTAATTCATAATTAAATCTAAATAATCTTGCAAAAATCATAATAAATCCATACATGCATCAAAAAATCTAAAATTTTTACATGATTCTCTATATGCAACAACCTAGCTCTGATACCATTGAAGGAATATAAGGATGAGCGGAAGCATGAAATAACATTTTATTTCGTAAAATCCATATATCGCACATATAGAAAACTGTAAAATGATGTGGAATCAAAATCTTACCTTGAAAAATCGAAGCTTTGAATCGAGATGATCGTTAGCAGTAGCTTCTCAAAGTGTGAAGCCCTCTACCGGTATCCACCAAGAATAATTCTTCGATGAAGCTTTTTATAAAACTTGAAGCTTTATAAAATGGAGGTTTTCCTTTTTCTTTTGAGAGAGAGAGAGAGAGATGAAGAAGAAAGGAGGCAACTAGGTTTTTCACAAAAACAAAAGTGTGTCTAACTCTTCTCATCTCATCCTTTATATAGGGCTCAAGTAGGGTTAGTATATTTAATATATCAATATATATTAATATATAAATCCCTCACTTTCTCTTATAAAATGTTTAAATAATAATTAAAACTATTTTAATCATTATTATTATTCTCTCTCAAAATACCTTCATCAATAAATTAATCTTTTTATGGTGTGACCCTGTAGATTCAATATTAAGCCGGTAGTAGAAATAAATAATAATAAACTTTTTATTTATTTATATGAATTCTAAAATTCATTAAATATAATTAACTGATTAATTATATTTATTCTACATCGTGAGTGATGCTTCTCAACATATCGCGACTATTCGGATAATATGAATTCACTGCTTAGAATACCAAGAACCTGTCAGTGACTAGTTACAGTACAATCAATTCCTTCTACCCTACAATATCCCGATTAAATACAAGGCACGGAACTCGTGTCAAGCCTATCAGATTTAATCATATGATTTCTTATTCATAATGCAAAGTTCATATTAATGCAAATTAGAAACTCCTTTCTAATTTCATTCACTCTGGCCAGAGATTCCAGAACTCGCATACTAAGAATAACATAGGATATTCACTTCCTATACTGGAAGGGGTAGATCCTCTATTGACGTTAACTACCTCCATACACAAATCTCTATGCCCAGAATAGACCTAATGGATGTCCTTGAGACTAAGGACTAAACCAAAGCACAGTTCATTATATACAAGATAACTTTAACGATCTCAAGTCTAAGGACACTTGTACAACTATCACTCAGTGAACAACTATCGACACGTGAGTAATCTCCATTAGTTGTCCAACTTATCGAGTCATGTTCAGTGAACTTATTCCCTAATAAGCACCTACATACTAGCTATAGTGTCACCACACAAATGCCTATGAGAACAGACATCCTCCTGAAGGGAGCAAGCATAGTATGTACCAATCTTTGTGGATTCACTAACTTCCGATTAGTTATCCTATGATCAGGAACTGTTTAAGTCTAGAGTTATCATCTTCTAGATCTCACTATTACAATCTCATTATAATTCTAGAAGCTTTACTCTAAACTATGGAACATCTTATTTAAAAACACTTTAAATAGATAAAGCCCGTAATAAAAACAAAACAAGTCTTTTATTTATATTAATGAAATCAAATAAGAGTACAAGAAAGCTCTTCCTAAACCATCATACATGATTGGATTTTAGGACAAACTCTTTCAGATCAGCTATGAACAAATCACCTTTCCTTACTCCTTGAAGAGCAGGCTTTCCATTCTTCTTGTGAAGGATCTGACATCTATCTTTCTCAAAGGAAACATCATATCCTCTATCACAGAAATGACTGATGCTGAGAAGATTGAACTTCAGACCTTCCACAATTGATACATCTTGAATGATAACATTTCCAAACTTCAAACAACCATATCCTCTGGTAATACCTTTGCTGTTATCTCCAAAGGTAACTTCTGGGCCGGCTTTCTCAACCACATTTGATAGCAGGGCTCTATCTCCGGTCATATGCCTTGAACAACCACTGTCAAGAACCCACATAACACGGTTTACCTGTTCCACACCCTGCAGTATCAAACTGATTAGTCTTTCCTCGGAACCCAAACTTGATTGGGTCCGGCATATTTAAAGAACTGGCCTTTGTCAGGCAAAACAATATTTTTAACTTTAACTACATAAACCTCTTTCACAAAAGAGCGTTTCCATTTATAACCAGCCTTAACACATTTCTGAGTAGGCTTAGGGATAAATGGATCCACTCTAGTCTTTGGAGGACTAGTAGTCTTAGATCTAACATGCTTCTTATTATTAACATGTTGACGTGGAGCACTCTTATTATCAGATACATGCTTACTATTAAAATAAGCATACATAACATTGAAAGCACAAGACATGCAATTTACCACACCACATGCTTTATGAGAAAGATTAACATCAGGCATGTTGGTTCTACAGTTGTTTTGATCCACTTTATGAATGTCTGACTTAGTCTCCGTTGCTGAAACAACTTTGACTAGTTTGTCAGACATACACTTATTGGACTGAACAAGATCAAAAGCACGATCCTCCATACGTATCTCCTCTTCAATAATGATAGAGTATTCATTCAGAGGTTCTCATTGGGACTCTCTAAAGAAAGGTTTATCAATACCCTTAAGCACATCTGGTATACCCCTTTCTTCAGCACTGACTCTATTAGGGGTATTTATGCTTAATTCACCAATAGACTCATTATAGTCATAGCCTATGCCAACAAATTGACCAATAACTTGTTTATTGATGATTTCTTTAGCAGTCTTACAAGAGTTATAGTAAGCATTAGCCTTAACCTTAAGTTCACTAATCTGATCCTTAAGAATGGTTTCCGGTTGAATATAACATTTAACCCTATTCTCAAGAAATGCTATTTTCTTAGTAAGTTCATCCTGATTAACATGCACAAGTTTTAATTCTTTTACCTCCTTTTCAAGAGCTGTGTTCAAAAGAATTATTCTATCATTTTCTCTAAGTGCACATGAAACAGTAGTACTAAGATGATAGATCATTTCAGTATCAGTAAACTTTACCTCTGACATGAATGTTGATGAAGTGCTTGCCTCATTAGCCATTAAAGCTAGGTTTCCAATTTCACCTGCTTCTTCATCACTATCAGTATCATCCCAACTCTTTCCTTCGGCAACATAAGCTTTCCCAATCTTCTTCTTCTTCTTTCTAGAATCAAATGAGTTCCTTCTCACTTGCTTTGGCTTTTTACATTATGTAGCAAAGTGACCTAACTCATTACAATTGTAGCACCTGATTGTGCTTTTTTCCACAGTTCCAGTTTTATAGCCACCCCTTGTGCTATATGTAGATGAGGAACCACCTCTCTGAAACCCGGGCTTGAACTTAAGATTGGAATTTCTTCTGAATCTGAATTTGCCAAATTTCCTCACTATCATTGCCAAATCACAATCCTCCAGCTGATCAAGTTCTTCCAAAGAATAGAAGTCACCACCAGATTGATCAATGGATGTTAAACCATATTCAGCATCAATAACATCCAAGTTAGAACTGGAAGGTTGAACAACCTTCACTTCCAGTTTCTGTGGGACTTCTGTTGTCAATGCAGTAGAAGTACTAACTATATTTCCAGTTCCATATATCTCCTTTTGTTGAATCTGCTCCAGCTCATAGGTCTTCAGAACACCATACAGTCTTTCCAGAGAAATCTCTCCAAGATCTCTTGCTTCTCTGATTGCAGATATTCTGTGCTCCAAATGAATTGGAAGTGTCAGGAGGAACTTCTTGTTAATCTCCTTGATAGTATAGTGCTTCCCATTGAGATTCAGATCATTGATCAATTTGTTGTATCTCTCAAAAACTTCAGAGATACCTTCACCAGAGTTTGATCTGAAATGCTCATAAGAAAGGTGAGAATTTCCAGCTTATTCTCTCTTATTTCCCCTGTCCCTTCATTGATTATCTCTATAGTGTCCCAAATGTGTTTAGCAGTAGCACAGTTTAGAACATGATTATGCATGACAAGATCAAGACAATCAACCAGTATCAACTGTAGACAGGCATCCAGGGTAGCATCCTCTTTCTCGTCAGCTGTGTAATCCCTGGGATCCTTAGGGTACATCCTAGAAGCTCTAGTAACAACATCATTCTCTAACTGCTCTTCCTCCACAATCACAGGAAGTTTAGGACCATTCTTCAGCATTCCAAGATATTTAACATTAGCCACTTGAAGAAACATGAGCATCTTCTTCTTCCACATAGGATAATGCTCCTTGCTGAACATGGGGATTTTAATTGTACCCACTTTCTGAGTTGTAGACATTTTTGAGATTTTTAAAGAATAATAAAAATTTTAGAGTTTAAGAAAAAATCTCAAAACAATTGGATCTTTGATTTGTATATCAATCAAAAGGCTCTGATGCCAATTGTTAGGTCCCGATATGTTTGTAGAAAGGGGGTTGAATACAAACTATACTGTTTTATCGAATTTGTCCGTTAATGAATAAAACAGTTCAATGACAAATAGGTGCGGAATTAAATGAAAGAGAATTCAAGTTAAATATAACTTATATTAAACTTGAAAGGTGTTACAATTTTTGGTACTGATTACAGAATAAAATATCAAACTAATTAAAACAAATCTAGAATAAATTCGACATGAATTTATCTATTTTTGTAATAAAAAGATATAACGATAAATGATAATTTGAGATTCCTTCTAGGGATAAAGATCCGCTAGATAGTCAATACAATACAAGCAAATGATTTCTGTTGGTTTAGATTCAACACTAAGTTCTAGAAATATTCCTTGTTCTTGAGAAATTGATTCGGCATAAAAGTATTGAGCTTGACAGAAGGTTTTGTTGAAGATGTAATGTTCAGTGTTAAAGCTTCTGTCTTGATTCAATCTGTTTTAACTAATCCACTTGATCAAAAGTAAACTGCACGTTTAATCACTTTAATAAAGCAGAAAGACTATCAATTATAAAGCAGAAAGACTATTCTAATTTACAGAAAGACTAATTTTGTACATAGAAGGACTATTTCTATTTTCATAAATACTATCCTAAGTCTATAAAGACTTTCGGTAGGACTTAGTGAATTATAGAAATACTTTCCAAAATACTAAGTAATTAGAGAAAGACTTTCGGTAAGACTACCAATATAGTCTTTCTGAAATTACTTTAAGTCTTTCTAACTTTAGAAAGATTAGAATTAATTCTAAATTAATTATCTACTTAATTAATTTACCAAATAAATTAATTCTTTCAGAATTAATTTATTTAGTTAAATTAATTAAATAACATAGATAATTAAAGGAGAATGAAAACTAATTTCTTATAAAAAGAAATAGTCCTGAGAACCACTTTAATAAATGATAAACTACCACTGACTGTTGTTGACGCTCGATGTACTATCTGGTTCATGAGCGACTAACTTCAATGGATGTTCTTCATTTTAGACCTTGATAACTCTGATTCTCTTCTCTTTAACTCCCTTCAATGAACACTGTAACCTGTACCTTTGTTGTCACACTCTTGAAATCTCTGTCACTTTAATAAATCCACTTTCTTGAATACTTTATTGAGGCTTGATCAAATTAATGAGTTTCTTTCAATGTAGAATAACTTCAAGTCTGTAGATGACTTTTAACTTTATTCTTTTGACAGTTATAGCCTTATGAGATTCCTGTGATAATTTGAATTATTACTTACTTATTACAGACTTTTTTAATGTTGAGTTAATTCCTCGATGTAAACAAATAGGCCTAAACATATGTCTTTCACATATAAATATTAATTACATCAAAAAATAATTTTAAATTAGCTCCGATTAATGATCCGATTAATCACTCTGATTAATTTCTGATGATCCGATTAATCTCTAGACGGTACCTCTACTGATTAAGTCCGATTCCTACTTTTTACAACACTGGTCTTACTAACGAAACATAAACTAAAAGTTAACAACCCAATGATCACTCCTCTGGGATATCGCGAGATTCAGCATCCCCAGCAAAGCGCCGGTCACGCCTAATGGGCACATTCGCTGTAGTACCTTCCATCATGTAACTACCTTCACTCCCCAGACGTCCAATGATCCTTGTTTCTGGAGATCCACACCTGAAATCTGCATTGCTACTACCTGCTCCTGTCTCTGCCTGCACCCTGCTCCTATTATTGCTGCCACTTCCACTTATCCCTTTGTGCCTATTAGCTCGAGCCTCAGTTGTCCCAACATGGACCTGCTGATTAGGTTTGTTTTCTTTAATGTATCCGATCTCGCCAGTACTAGCACTTTCCCTTGTAAAAACCTCCATATGGCTCTCATAAACTCTACTGTCTCCATTTTTTCCTGTTGCTACTTCCATTCCGGTTAATCCCACTATGACTATGCCCTGAGCCAGATAAAATGTCCTTTTGTATATCCCCTTCCTGTTGCGGCCATTAGGCTTAGCCTTACTTGCATTACACTTAACAGAAGACCATCATAAGAAACAAGGCATCCCAGGAAAGTGGATGATCCGAAGAGCATCTGATCGTGCTTTTTAGGGTAAAACCTAGCACCCAAAGGCTTGTTGGAAATTTCATGATAGATAATACGAACAGAGACCTGTACATGATCTGTGAAATCCTCATTGGGAATTTGGACCCAGAAACATGAAGGTTTATAATTTACACAGTCAAGTTGGATCAACATCTTTGCACCCTGTACCACTTCCAACTCAGGAGTTGATTGTTCAGAGCAAATCACTTTTCCAACAACACCAATAATGTAACTAATCCCTTCCTTTAACATCAAAGAGGGAGGTATATTGGATAAGGTGATCCAGACAAAGTTGACCACTGTCTCAGAGTAATTGAATCCAACCCTATGCTGCCAAGGATTGAAAATCATCACAATATCACTCAAAATTATGAATCTCATCGAGAGGGCTTCATTTTTTGAATGTTCACAATCAAAGGTAAAAGCAAAGAAGCCTTCAACATGGTAATTCATATCACATAACCCTTCCCAGCATTTGAAAACACAAGCACGCACAAACGAAGCTGAGAATTCTTTCCCGAGTTCACAGTTTGTAGCATCTTTTAATCTAATACAATCTTAGATTTAAAAGTAAATTTGGGTGTTGTTTTATTCCGCAATATTCTGTTTACAACATACATATTTAAGCTACAAGTTTTAAATATTCAAAACGAAGATAATAAAAGAATTAACGGATAATATATTAATTCACCCCCTCTATATTATCTTTTAGTGAAACTCATAATCAACAAAAAGAAAAAAGGTTTAGAAAGGTAGAGAGAGAATACAACTCAGTATTATTATGTGCCCTTACATGTTATGTTTGCAAGCAAATGTTCAGTGTAAACCCTTAGACCATGTAGTTTTTATATATGTACTGCAATAAATATTGCAAGTTTTGTAAATAATATGTGCAGTACATATATCAAAGTACATGGTGTACAATTAGTTTTAAGTTTAAAATACTTTAAAATTTTTGCTTAGAAATTGTTGTTGTAAATTTTGTTATAAATTTTTGTAATAAATTTTGTTATAAAATTAAAAAAATTGGGTTTGAAAAAAATTGTTATAAATTTTAACTTTTTAAATATTTTTACAGATTCCATCCTGTTTAATTAGAGGTAACCTAGCTAGCACAGGTAGTTATGTAGTGAAAGATTGCTGCTTGGGGTCTGCCTTAGTTACAACAAGGTTTCCGATTTTAATTAATACTATCATGCGAGAATAGAGTTGTGTTTAGTGTAAATTATTTAAATCGTAGATCTCATAGATTATATATATAGTATATATATTGTACTGCACTATATACTACTATATTAATAAATTTTTTATTTATATAAATTTAATGCATTATATCTCTAGAAAATCTATAATTTATCTTTTAAAAAAATATCATAGTCGAAATGAACTTGTTTTGTAAATCAAATTCACTATACTACAACTTTTGAATTTATTATACTACAATTTCAATGTTATATAAATGAAAAATACATCGGTTGAAGAAGTTTACAATTTAAGTGATCTACACTAAATATTTATCAATGTATGTAATATATACAGGGCCTAAAAAATCTACTGTACAATTTAAATGATTTATACCAAATATTTGTCAATATTTGAATATTAGACATCATCAAAAGGCTATGGGCAGTTCTGCTTTAGAGCGCCTTCTCCAACAGAACCACTTTTAAGACTCCACCATAATCGAACACCGAGTCTAAAGTGGTTGATATTCGAAATTATTTCAAGTAAACGGCTGCCGCTGCTGCAGTAAAGTATATCTTCGAAACTCCATTATGTAGTTAAAAAAGTATTTGGCAACACAAAAATTAAGACATTGAACTCAGTTCCAACAAAGACTAGTAATGTAACGTCCGAGACAAGTACAAAACTTTCAAACTTTACGGCACAAGGTGTTCACTTTACTACCCATTTCATCTTAAATCGTTTGAGCCCGTTACTTCGTTCATCCAATTGTTAACATTTGGAAAAAACTATACACGTATTTTAAGATTTATATAAAGTATAATTTTATAAGTTATTTTTAAAAAAAAATTGAATAAAAGTTTAATCATTAAATTATTATTTAGTAGATTTTTTTTTAAATAATTAATAGAACTATAACGTATATATACCTTAAAATATGTGCCGAATCTTATTTCTCAAATGTTGACAATTGGATGGGACGAATGGAGTATATTTTTTATAATAAAATTGTATTTTAGAGAAATGTTATTTCAAATTTATGTTCATCTGTTCATATATATTTCTAGGTTACTTATTCTTCTGGTTCAATAATTTGCAGATTAATATATTTGTAATCCTCTCTAGTTAATTTGTCAGCAATTTGTTTGAAAGCTTTCAATATCGAAGTTGAACTGTGGTAGAAATGCATGTATTATTACATTTGAATGATCAACACTACGTGTCAAAGAAAAATAAAATATTTTAATTCATTATTTTGCGAAAAATAAAGATGAGCAGTTTGTTTATTAAAGTTGTTAGGACATTGATTTCGAAAAAATAAAGTTGTTAGGACATTCATCATTTAGTCATCAGACTGTGTTACTAGCAAATAGCTTCTCATAATTTCATTTGTACAACTAAAAAATATTACTAAAATTGAAAATATTTTTTATGTAATTTTTGATAACGAGAAATACTTTGTACGTCTATTGCACTATGTCCCAGTCCTAGTATCCTGCAATGATTTAATGAGTTTACAAATAAAGTGGTGTAAGCTGAAATTTGTTCAAAGTTTTGCATAATCCATCTAGCTTCCTTTTTTTGGGTCAGGCATATATAATCCATGCAATTTTACTTTATTACATATACATGGTTATGTTCTGCAATTAACGGTTAGTTGTGAAGGGTAGCAGATTGAATTAACTATTTTGACTAGCGGATTTGATATAGCTAGAAATTGAATTAGCTATTTGACATGAAAATGTTTGATAATTACTTAGTTGTTTGAATTAATTTTTTGTATTTTAACTAGAAATTGAAAAAACTCTTTCAAGTAGCTTTTTCAAATTTAGCTTATTAAGTCTAAATCATTATTTAAATCCGCTAACTATCGAACATCAAATTTTTTATTTAATCAGACCTCTAATTTAGCTCAAAACTCTAATTTTAGCTCAAACTCTAAGTTTCAAGCATTAACTTTCAAACATGGCCACTATATTTTTTTTTGGAGGAAATCATGACTAGAATCATTGTCACACTGTTTAATGAACATCTTTAGGTTCCTTAATTCCTTGTACCTAGCTAGCTTAATTCTTGTATAGGTTATGCATGTCGTAAAAAGGACATCAATGCATGCAATTTCCAGTACTTCAAATTTGACAAGGAGGAGTTTAACAATTTTCCATATTATATATATTACTAATATAACGGTGCGGCCTTGTTGCAGGATGAGGCAAAATTAAGCAGCAACCAACAATAATATCCTCAAGAACTAATTAATACTGAACATAGCCAAATGCCACTGACTGAAGATCATCAATGTCTTCCCTGAAACACCACTGTTGGTTGCTTGTTTGCATATTATGATCACCATAAATTGGATCCACCGAATAATTATAATTAGAAGCCCCTTCGAAACTAGGAAGTGCTGCATTTGCTTCCTGCAGATTATAGTTTGCTGATGACTCTGTATTCATGTAAGCATTTTTGGAATAATCATTCTTCACACTTATATTCAAATCATCAAATTGGGGCATCATCATGCTTGCATTTTCAGAATTACTCCATCTCTGAGCATCTTGTGTGTAATTACAAGGAATTTTAAAATTCCCGTATGACGACGACGATGACATGTGATCATTAGGGTTTCCACTAGTGAAGCTAGTTGTGCTGCCAGAACCGCCGCCATTAGGAAAATTCTGTGCTGCTTGTTCCTTCAGTGACGATAGTTGTGTTTGTAAATTCACAACCTGAAAATTGGAAGCAACAAAATTAGATAAAGTTTACATGTATTGATTACAATTCACAACTATCACAACTTAAAATTATCGTACAAAGTTGATTAATTAAATTCACCTGTTGCTGGAGCGCAAATATATGTGAAACACATCCGTAAATGGGGTCTTGAACTCTAGCTTGGGCTTCATATGAGATAGTAACAGCAGCTTCACCGCGTTCGCTAAGCGGAAGATGAGCAAGGAGCTTTGACACATTGCTTGCACCAAAGATCTTGTGAATGGCTGAGAAATGAGAAGCTCCTTGTTCATGGCAGAAATAAGGTGCAAAAACACAACCCCTTGCACATTTTCTTCTCAAGAACTTGCAAGCACCACAAGGAGAACCAGTTCCAGTCATCTTAAATGATGATCACTTACTTTCAGTTGCTTAATTGAGTCTCAGTTTGATTGGTAATACGTAGCTCTCAGCTTGTTGCAAGAAGTATAATCATGACCATGTTTATATAAACTAGAGGAGGGCAGAGGTGGAAGGTAAACTAAGGAATAATTAATTGCATTTGGTTCCCTTATTGGCCTACAAATTTCAATGTAGTTTTGTTTTTAATTCAATCAATAAGCTTTAAACAAAATTATTATACTCCAGTTTTAGATTCCATTTAGCATCTTAAAGGACAAATTAGCTAACAGAAAACCAAACCCATTTCTATTTGCTTGATGATTTTGGATCATTTCAGCTCATTTTCTGATTTCATGTTTCTTGTTATTTTCTCGACATGTGTAATAATATTAGTTATATATATCGATAGCTGAGCTTCACTCATAGTGAAAAAACAACTAAAACTTTTGGTTTGAAAAGAGATATAAAAAAGGACGGAGTGACTGAAATTTATTGCTACTTGCCGTCGGCAAGTATATATAATACTCAATCGACATTCGAAGAGTCGGTTTTAACTGTCGCAACACATGTATGGCCTGTTTGGCATAAGCTTATTTTTATAAGGTTTATGGCTTATAAATCAATTTTGACTTATGGATGGTGTTTGTGTACTCAACTTATTTCATTAACTTATAAATTATAACTTATTTTGCTCAACTTATTTCATTTTTCATGATTTCTTTATCTATTTAGTAGTTTATATTTTTATATTTATACTTTAAAATGTTTTTTAATCTAAAATGTATTTATCGAGATCATTATATTAATTAATTATTTTTTCAAATTTAAACTTTTAAATGTTTTTTAATCTAAAATGTATTTATCGAGATCATTATATTAATTAATTATTTTTTCAATTTAATTTAACAAAAAAATTATTAACTTATAATTAAATTTATCCAAACACTTACTTAACTTATAAGTTTGCATCAACTTATCACTTATATAACACTTACTCATCATTATAATTATAAGATATAAGTTCACTTTTTTAAGTTCTCCCAAACACTTATAAGAATCCATCAACTTATCACTTATAAAGCACTTACTCATTTTAAGGTATAAGTCAATTTTTATTTGATATCCTAAACGTCCACTATATCAGAAGAACGCTATCTGCTCGAAGCTGACAACTTCAGTCTAATAATCCTGATCAACATAGACATGCAGTGAACACTCTTAATTATTTGTAATGTATTTGTTTACTGCAGTCATATATAGTTGCAATATTTCTGCCAGTTCAGTATTCAACTTGGGAGCCGGAACAAATCTATACTCTTTATTAATAAAAAAACAATGTGAAAATGACGTGCGGTACTAAAAGTATTAAAGTACCAAAATATCAAATTTAGTTATCATGATAGCTGGGTTCGATTTCTCGCAATTACATACAAGATTTATTAATTTAAATTCTTTAGCTTAAAGAGAATAGCAGTGTTTTGGCCACTCAGCCAGCTACACACTATTTCCGAAGAAAAAATACATATCTATACTCTTTATTAATAAAGAAAACAACGTGAAAATGGCGTGCGGTATCGAAAGTATCAAGGTACCAAATTTGGTTATCACGATGCCTGGTTTCGATTCCTAGCAACTACATACAAGATTTATTAATTTAAATTCTTTAGCTTAATTCAGGATTCGATTCCTTACAACAACGTTATTATACAAAATTTATTAATTTACTTTAATTTCATTAATTTCATTCAAAGTTCAATTGTCTATAATTTCTTTACTCTTTATTAATAAAGAAAATACTGTTAAAATATCGCGCGGTACCAAATTCAAGATTAATTGCCTATAACCACATAATTAAATAGTATTTATTTATTAAATATTTCTATCATTCAAAATATCTATAAGTACATTTTTTAATAATTTTTTTAATAATTAAAATTAATATTAATTATCAAAACAATATGAAAATGGCGCACGGTACCAAAGTACCAAATTTGATTATCACGAAATTCGGGTTCGATTCCTTGAAACTGCGTAATTATGCAAGATTTATTTACTTTAAATTTTTTAACTTCATCCAGGGTTCGATTCATTGCAACTACGTAATTATACAAGATTAATTTATTTTAAATTTATTAGCTACATCGAGGGTTCGATTTCTTGCATCTACGTAATCATACACGATTTATTTATTTACTTTAATTTCTTTAGTTTTACAAACGGTTCGATTGTGTTTAACAACATAATTCAATAGTAATTTATTTATTATATATTTTTATTATTCATGTACACAAGTTATTATATATAGTTGACTCATGCTCCACCCTTTGCACAAGGTTATCGGCTAGTAACAATAATATGGCAAGGCAGAAAGAAAGAGAGAGTGATGAGAGCAGCTGCAACAATCCCAACCTGCATTCTTCTTAATTCTTTTATAAATCACAAGTCCCGACTATAGTTTTATTATCCAGATAGTAGTAGGTAGTACATCTTCTTTTCTCTTCTTTACATACTATAAAAGTAGAGACATCTGATCGATCATGTACACACATTAATCTAGTTGTTCGTGCAATATATTAGCTACTCTCGGAGAATCTTATTCTTCTAAAACTTTGCAACACACGCACGCACACCTAAAATCCTCTCAATGCAGTACTGCACATATCAAACCTAACAGTAAATATACATGCTGTAAAACCTAATCGACAAGTCTAGCTAGCTACTACCTATACACTAGCTAGCTAGCTAGTCCACACAATAGCGAGCTACGAGAAAGACAAATATAATTCATTTTTTTCTTCTCTTTTATGCAATTTTACCAACCTTGTAAGAATTACCGGATCAGAGGAGTAGCCTTTATGTACATTTTGCATGTTAATTTTCAAACAATATGCAGATATATACTAATAGGCAGGGGGCACTTAATTAAGAGACACCCGAGATAGTGACATTACTGCAATACAACACTTGACCAAGGGAATTCAGCTGTACAGATTAGATTTTCATTTTATTCCCTATTTTTTATATTTGTTTAAGTTTAGGGAGGTCACAGCTTGTCGAGCAATACAGTTTAACTATCAATTAACTAATATCAAGTATGTATAAACATTAATCTTTATCAGTCACTTTCTTTTGTCACACACTGGCACCAACATGTTGTAGACCTTTCCGATTGTGCATTTAGCCCCCCACCTATTCTAACCTCATATTTACTTAATTCATAAGCAACTCTCTTTTCTTACATAATCATTAAATAATAAACTTTGTGTCGATGAGCTCCTAATCTAGCGGTAATGACATGATCTCTGTACGATAAGTCACAAATCTATAATGCCAAACACGATCTCGGTATATACACATAGCCGATGATCGGCCGGTAGCAAGTCTATATATGGTGTGCTAATGCAGGACACAGTTTAACGTAGCAAAAAGGGGTTTTCTGCAAGTCACAGAAGACCAACCTGGAAGCCATTAGCTAATCTGTAATGAACCAGCTAGAAGGGAATTAGTTTAAAAAATGATAAACCATGAGTACTTGTTGGCCACTTAATCGTAAAAGAGGTAGTGATCTTCGAGACAACAAGGCTAAATGGGATCTTATAGTAATCAACATTTATCAATAATGTACAGAGCTTGATAATCTAATTAATTACATATTATTGTATAATTATTTGAAACTCATCAGTTTAAAACTTTGAAATGCACATATTCATGTCAAAGTGGAGACATAATTTACAAGCCTTTTACAGACACTTTCCAGACAATGTATCGTTCTTTCGTGATGCTATACAGATTAATTTGCAATTAAATCTATTATTTGCAACTCTGGCTTAGTAGCTTAATATATATGAAATGACACACGTACACGGATTAAATAAAAATTTAAAAATCGTTTTAAAGTACAAGTGAGCAGTTATCACTACTTACTCTATGATATTCATAATTAGTGCGCAGGATAATAAACTTTTAATTTGTCTTGAGCTAATTAATTAAATAAAACAACATTATTAACTATAGCAATATAGTTTAAGTAATCCTGTCAGTCGAACCACCTGATGGATTACACATGTACATGATGATCATTGATCAAGTGCAGCGCATGTTCTGGATTCTGATTCCGTACAGCCACCAACTCATGCATGAACACATACAAAACACACATGAACTCCTGATCACTTAATTAATTGTCTGATGATCAATATATTTATTACGTTTTTTTATACCTAAGGTTCCTTTTTTTTTCATATATTTATTTTCAGAACCAAATCGATTCCCGCTTATAGAGAACTTGTAATTTGCTTATTGTTGGATTTGCTGCGGAAAAACCTCGTTTTAATTTCTTTATTTTGTGCACAACCTCGTCATATCGATTTGTTAAGTTAATTAACACACACTGAGTTACTGACCTACACTTAATTAATTGTCCATAATGTTTTGAATTGATAATGTATATCCTGACCTTATAATACTCCGATGTCGATAAAAATATCTGTCTACCAGAAATCATGTAGATTAGCTGGTTGCATACTTGCACGAGACTTTCTAACTTAACCAAGGGTTTTAAGTTCAAAACTTTGAAATGGTGTTATGTTTATAAGTAGGGAGAACTTCGCAGAGTAATCTGGTTTACTGCAATTCAAACTCAGATCAGTATACACTTAAAACTGACCAAGTGACACCGATACACTCTTGTTTCTCTTATTCATACAGTAAGAAGAGGTTGTTGGAGCTTTAAGTTGCGTTCACTGGGTGAGAATGGAATGAGGAAACAATGCAATGAACAAGAACTTACAAGCTCCAACAAGAGAATGGAATGATGCAGGTGTTACGCCATAATTTCGGTTGCCTCAATTATCTCCTAATTTCCCAATATGTATTTAGTACTAATTAATTGCTTAATCACTAAGTAATATCCTCTCTCTGAAACGAGGAAACAATCAATCTAAATCAATCAATTACTAAAAAATATCTCCAAACAATTCATTCAAATCAGGAAAGAATCTCAATGCTAATATAACTCTAAAAAAATAAAATCAACTTATCTCAACATATCCCTTAACAATCACATGGATTAAAAATACTATCATATCACAGAACTGCGTTGGCTTGATCCCTATATATAAACAGGGTACGCAGGCATCTTGGAATAGGATCCGACACATCTAACAAGTTGAGACACCTTTCAAGTCCAGCCCCAAACATCCAAAAACCCAAAATCCCTCATCATCACAATTTCGTTATTCCAGCAATTCCAGAAATTTTTGTAATATTAATTTTTGGGAAAATGAAATAGTTTGAAAAACAATGAAATAAGAAATAAAAATTACAAAACTTTCATCAATCTTTCCCAAATAAGATTATAAATTTCATTCCGTTATTCTGCATTGCCTTCTACCCAAATGAACACAATCTATACTCTTTATTAATAACGAAAACAATGTGAAAATGGTGTGCGGTATCAAAAGTACCAAAGTATCAAATTTGGTTATCACGAGACCTGGGTTCGATTTCTCGCAACTACGATTTCTCGCAACTACGTACAAGATTTATTAATTTAAATTCTTTAGCTTAATTCAGGGTTCGATTCCTTACAACTAAGTTATTATACAAGATTTATTTATTTACTTTAACTTCATTAATTTCATTCAAAGTTCAATTGTCTATAACTTCTATACTCTTTATTAATAAAAAAATAATGTTAAAATATCGTGTGATACCAAATTCAAGATTAAATGTCTATAACCACATAATTAAATAGTATTTATTTATTATATATTTCTATCATTCAAATATCTATAAGTACATTTTTTTAATAAAAAAAATTTAATAATTAAAATTAATATTAATAAGCAAAATAATGTGAAAATGGCACGTGGTACCAAAATACCAAATTTTATAATCACGAAATCCGGGTTTGATTCCTTGCAACTACTGATATGGGCCGAAATATAACCCTAGATATAATTAATGATATATTAATTAGACCTAGTTTGGTCCAAGAATTAGGCCCGAAACCCTAATTATTTATTAATTTCGTAATTAATAAATAAAGGAAAATACGCAGCTCATAAAAGAGTCCAAATATGATAATATCTTCATAGAAGGATCCAGAATCCCAATCAAATATTGCGATGAGTCACAACACTTATCAGATGAGGATAATACTTGCATGCCAAGCAAAACACTCCTTATCAGTTATCAATAACGAGACTTATCTATTAAGTCTCCTAAACATACTCTAAATACAAGGCTCCTGACGCCTATATAAGGACCCTCGTCCTTCATCCAAGAACTACGTTTTATTGGCTTGATTCTCTATACAGCAGAGATACGTAGGCATCTTGTGAGGACCGATTTAGTCTCGAAACACAAGAGCAGCCATTAAATCTTGGACGCTCACAAACCCTAGCATTTAATTCACAAAGCACGTGTTTTAATCCATAACATTTGGCGCCGTCTGTGGGAAGACAACATCAACCATGGCAGTCACACGAAGAACAAATCAAACTTCTGAAGGAACTCCTGTCGCCTCCGAGGCCGGTGCTCAAGGAGCTCAACCACCACCAATTACCAGCACTGAAGGGGCGAATGTCCCCACCAATACTCAAGGACCAGAGATCCCAATTTCAGTTGAAGGGACGAATCCCCTGCAGATGGTCATTCATGGATCTAACCCACAAGAGACCACTCACCAGCAACCGATCACAACCTCCTCACTGCTCATGAATGCCCCGAGGAGCCTTCAACTACATACTACTGATCTCCCTCAATATGTGAATCAGACCCTTGGGATGCCTACCCATAGTAAGACCCCTCGACCCCCGGTGGGCGGTAGTGGTACCACTCTGGTACACCATGAGGCATATGTGCCTCCTTACGTACAAGGTTTGGAACCCCTGAACCGTCAAACCCAAACTCATCAGATGTTTCGAGACAATTTCTCTGGTCCTTATACTGAGGATGAAAATTACAATACTGATGATGACTATCCCCCACGAAGAAGACGTTCTGCAAACAAAGAACAAACCACTCAGGAAAGAATTGCAGCCCATGAGGAAGAGGTTGCAAAACTCAAAAAGAAATTAGAGGAAGAAGAGGCTGCAAGAGTAGCCGGGAGGCCTTCGGTAATTAATCTGGATCCTACTCCTCCTAGATCCAGAAGGGTTGAAACCCCAAGAGGAGATCCTACTGTATTATTACCCCTAGGAGATCCTGACGATCCTACACCACCCTTCACTCAAGAGATAATGAAGGCCAATATATCCAGGAAGTTTAAAATGCTAACCATCAAAGCTTATGATGGAACGGGAGATCCCGCAAATCATGTAAGAACTTTCTCAAATACACTGCTGTTGCAGCCTGCCAATGACGCTGTAAAGTGTAGGGCGTTTCCACAAACCCTAGCGGGCATGGCTCAACGTTGGTATAGTCGCCTTCCGCCCAATTCTATTGGATCCTTCAAAGAGCTGAGTAAGGCATTCATCAATCAATTTGTTAGTGGAAAGATACATGAGAAAAGTTCCGCCTCTCTTATGGGGATTCGACAAGGCAAGAATGAAACATTGAGAGAATACTTGAGTAGATTCACTAAGGAGGCTATAAAAGTCCCAGATTTGGAAGATAAAGTGGCTATGACCACTTCAGGAGGTCTTTGGCTAAACATCCCCCCGAAAACATGTTATCACTACAAGATAGAGCTGGAAAATACATCAAAGCTGAGGAGAGCATGAGAAAGTATGAACCCGTTGCTACTGGCAATGGGAATTCAAAGAAGAGAAAGGATACTCCAGAGTATGATGCAAGAGAGAAGTATCCTAGGACATCAAAGGATTCTGATTCACCACCCAAGAAGAACAATTTTGGGCCTAAGTTTACGGAGTATGCAAGATTGAATGCTCCTAGGAGCCAAATTCTGATGGAGATAGCAAAGGAAGAAGACCTTAAATGGCCGAAGCCTATGAGGGCCGATGTTTCAAAAAGAAATCAAAACCAATACTGCCGGTTTCACAAAGAGGTTGGCCACGAGACAGATGACTGCAGGCAACTGAAAGATGAAATTGAGTTCTTGATTCGAAGAGGAAAGCTTGGTAAGTACACCAAAGATGGAAATCAAGGAAGCCAGAGAGGGAACTATGAAAGGAAAGACTATGATGGACGGGACAATGATCAGGACCGAAATCCAAAGCCCCGAGGGCCTGTCATCAATATGATATTTGGAGGGCCAACTGCTGCCGGACCTTCCAGAAACTCAAGAAAAGCTTATGCCCGTGAGGTAATGACTGTGGTTGGAGAAGCACCAAAGCGTGCCAAGACTGAAGTATCTTTGAATTTTGATGATTCTGATCTCGAGGGAGTAAAATTTCCCCATGATGACCCTCTGGTCATAGTACCTGTGATAGGCAACTCTGAAACAAAGAGAGTTCTTGTTGACAATGGAGCTTCAGTGGACATCTTGTTCTATGATGCTTTCATCAAGATGGGTTACACTGACTCTCAGCTAACACCTTCAAATATGCCCATATATGGGTTCAATGGAGTGGAATCGAAGGTAGAAGGCACGATTCAACTCCCCATGACAATGGGACAAGGTTCAAAGACGTCTACTCAAATGCTGAACTTCATAGTTATCAAAGCGACTTCAACCTACAATGCAATTCTGGGAAGAACGGGTCTTCATGCATTCAAGGCTGTTGCCTCATCTTATCATTTGAAGATCAAGTTCCCTACCAGGAATGGAATTGGCGAAGAGAAAGGCGATCAGAAAATGGCTAGAAGTTGTTATGTAGCCGCGTTGAGGCCTGATGGAGTTGGGGGGCAGGTTCTCCCAATTGAAGACATGGACATCAGAAATGATGAAGAAAGAAGAGGAAAGCCAGCTGAGGATCTTGTTCCCATCCCCCTGATTCCAGGAGAACTAGACAAGGTCACCTACATTGGAGCTCTACTACCTGAATCTATGAAAAGCAAGTTGACATCCTTTCTTCAAGAAAACAGTGATGTATTTGCCTGGACAGCAGCTGATATGCCAGGGATTGATCCCCAATTGATAACCCACAAATTGAATGTGGATCCTGAAAGGAAGACAGTGAAGCAAAAGAAAAGAAATTTTGCTCCAGAAAGGCAATAAGCCATCAAGCAGGAGGTAGAAAAACTCTTGGAAGCAGGATTCATTGAAGAAATTCAGTTCCCTGAATGGTTGGCTAACCCAGTGATGATCAAGAAGGCTAATGGAAAGTGGAGAATGTGTGTGGACTTCACCGACTTGAATGATGCATGTCCTAAGGATTGTTTTCCCTTACCAAGGATTGATGCTTTGATAGATGCCACTGCTGGGCACGAGATGCTAAGTTTCATGGATGGCTTCAGTGGATACAACCAAATCAAAATGCACAAGGACGACATCTCCAAGGTATCATTCATCACCGACTTTGGTGTTTTTTGTTATTTAGTCATGACATTTGGACTTAAGAATGCAAGGGCAACATACCAAAGATTGGTAAACAAGATTTTTGAGCCACTGATTGGTAAAACAATGGAAGTTTATGTGGATGACATGCTAGTCAAGAGCCTCGACAAGGCAGACCATATAAAACATCTTCACGAAGCGTTTGAAGTGCTGAGGCACCACAAGATGATGTTAAATCCAGCAAAATGTGCCTTCGGGGTAGGCTCAGGAAAGGTTTTAGGCCTGATGGTCTCCAAGAGAGGAATCGAAGCTAACCCCGACAAGATCAAGGCAATCCTAGACATGGAACCACCCAAGTCTGTTAAGGATGTGCAAAAATTGACAGGAAGAGTTGCAGCATTGGGAAGGTTCATCTCCAAGTCAGGAGAAAAGTGCTTACCTTTCTTCAAGGCACTCAAAAATGTGAAAAATTTCGAGTGGACACCTGAAAGTCAAGAAGCCTTTGAGGCCCTGAAGAAATACATGGCTGAAGCACCACTCTTGGCAAAACCAAAGCCAGGAGAGATTCTCTATCTGTACTTGGCGGTCTCCGACACTGCCCTTGGAGCTGTTTTGGTAAAAGACGAATTGAAGGTTCAGAAACCCATCTACTATGTGAGTAAGATTCTACATGGGGCAGAAATAAACTACTCTACCATAGAGAAGTTTGCCTTAGCCTTGATAATGGCCTCAAAAAAGCTACGTCCATACTTCCAGGCGCACAAGATAGAAGTTTTGACTAATCAACCTCTAAGGAACATTCTGCACAGCCCTCAAGTTAGTGGAAGATTGATCAAATGGGCTATTGAATTGGGGGAATTTGATATCAAGTATAAGCCTCGCACGGCCATAAAAGCTCAAGCACTCGCTGACTTCATGGTTGAATGTACCATTGACAATCAAGAAGTCGGGGGGCAGGAAGTAGTAGTGTAAGACAACAAAGATGAAGACACGGTGTCCAAAGAATGTTGGGTGCTCTATTTTGATGGAGCATCAAAAACAAAATCAAGTGGAGCTGGTTTAGTGCTACAAAGTCCTGATGGATTCATAATAGAGTATGCACTAAAACTTGACTTCCCAACAACAAACAACGAAGCTGAGTATGAAGCTCTGATAGCTGGTTTGGGCCTAGCTGGGGCCCTGAGAGTTAAGACTCTCAAAGTATGTGGAGACTCGAGGTTAGTCGTTTCTCAAGTAAATGGAGAGTTCGAGGCCAGAGATGAAGTCATGGCTAAGTATCTGAAACTTGTCAAAGCCATCATGACTCAGTTCGAGGAATGCTATGTGGAGCACGTTCCGAGGGAGGAAAATGTGAAGGCAGATGCCTTGTCTAAGTTTGCCTCTTCTGAAATTGAAAACTATGCAGGAAGTGTATACTTCCAAGTCTTGAAGACTCCAAGCATCAACGGAAAGTTGATAGCACCCATTGGAATTACCAGTTGTTGATTGATCCAATCAAAGCTCATCTGGAAACTGGGTGGCTGCCCAATGACACTTCAGAAGCACGAAAGCTATACGTCAGAGCACTAAGGTATGCCCTAATTGATGGAATCCTATACAAGAAGTCTTTCATCATTCCATATCTGAAGTGTTTGAGACCTCAAGAGGCAGAATTGGCCCTGAAGGAAGTACATGAAGGGATTTGTGGGCAGCACTTGGGGGGCAGAGCCCTTGCCCATAAAATCACTCGTCTAGGTTTCTATTGGCCAAGCATGCTTGCTGATGCCAAAAGCTATGTGAAAAAATGTGAACGGTGCCAGAAACATGCACCAGTGGTCAGACAACCACCTGAGATGATGACATCCATTAACTCTCCTATCCCTTTTGCTATGTGGGGAATGGATATACTTGGGCCATTTCCAATGGCAAGTGCTCAAAGAAAGTTTTTGATAATGGCAATTGACTACTTCACCAAGTGGATTGAGGCTAAGCCATTAGCCAAGATAACCACCAAGCAAGTGATGCAATTTTTCTGGGAAAATGTGATATGCAGGTATGGAATTCCACGAGTCCTGGTTACGGACAATGGAACTCAATTCAACAATGATGAGTTCAAGAAATATTGTGATGAGAATGATATCAAGTTGCGCTTCACTTCTGTTGCCCATCCTCAAGCAAATGGGCAAGCTGAGGTTGCAAATCGAATTATCCTAGATGGACTTAAGAAAAGAGTTGAACGCTCCAGAAATACTTGGGTAGATGAGTTGCTCCCCATACTATGGGCATATCGTACTACTTGTAAAGTCACCACTGGAGCTACCCCCTTCTTGCTGGCATACGGGGCTGAGGCAGTGGTTCCAGTGGAGATTACACACACGTCTCCAAGAATTGAAGTTTATGAACCAGAAACAAATGAAGAAGGTTTGAGGCTGGCTTTAGATCTAATTGATGAGGTTAGAGATGAGGCAAACGCCAAGATAGTTGAACATCAAAAGAAAGCGTCTTTTTACTATAACCTAAGGGTTAAAGAAAGGTTCTTTCGTCAAGGAGACCTGGTTCTCAGAAAGATTGAAGCATCCGGAGTTGGACAAAAGGGCAAGTTGGCCCCCAATTGGGAAGGACCATATCGCGTCAAAAATGTATTTGGTCGTGGCTCGTACAAGCTAGAAACCCTTGAAGGGCATGAGGTGCCAAGGACTTGGCATGCTACAAATTTGAAAGTTTATTATGTTTAAGTATGTCCTAACTGGACTCACTATTAGGGCAAGTAGAAATAAGGTCGAAGAAACCAATCCAAGTTTTTAAACTTGAGGTAGAAGTAGTATACTATGTAAGGGTTGAACCCATTTCATCAAAGTTATGAATTCATTCAGCAATATTCTATAAAGCATTGAATATTGATGTTTATATGATTCAAAGTACTAATTAAGTACGCAAACACGAAGAACTATGAGGCATGAAGGTAATAAGTTAAATAACTTATAATAAAGTTAAGTTAGGCCCGAAGGCAGAGTTACATAAAATAAATAAAAATCTACAACTAGCTACGACTAAGCATCACCCCCTCCATGCTCTTCCTCAGAGCCAGACTCCTCCCCAGACTCCTCTCCAGACTCTTCTTCATCACCGGAGCTGGATTCCTCAGACTCTTCACCAGGATGAGAGGCATGTTCGGGATTGAGAATCCTGTCATCCTCATCCATATCACCCTCCTCCGCCAAAGCCATCTCCAAACGAGTGGGAGCGTGGGGACTGGGAAAGTCATATATAGTGAGGGATCCAGGAAGTCTCCTCGAAACCTCAGCCAAAGCATCATCCCATCCTTTTGTATACTGTACAGGGAAGAGGAGGTCATCGTGCTGACTGATTAAGTCCTTATACTCGTTAGAGTCAAGGTACTCATCAATATAGCTCTCCTTCTCCTTCCTGAGCTCTACCAACTCCGCTTGAGCATCAATCAGCTCCTTCTCCCTTTGGTCCAAGGAAGCCCTAAGAGAACCCACCTCCAGCTGGGCCTTATCAAACTTAGCCTTGTTGGCCTCCGAGGATGCACACCAAGCTTTGGCTTGGAATAAAGCCCCTTGAAAGCTGGCATTAGCCTACAAACAGATCACAAGTTAGAATGATAACTTAATATATACTAAGGACTACAAATAAAAAGGGAATAATGACTTACAGAAGCAAAGGCTTGTGAGCCCGCACTTTCTGCCCCCTCGATGGTAGAGTTGGCCACAAAATCCTTGTAGTCACAAGGAGTTAAGGAATGATGTGACCACTCAACAGCATGCTTGGCCACCCCTACTATGGTGTCCTTATTTCTAATCCCCCAGTTGGGGCGCCGGACTGAGCTCTTAGCTGAGGAAGAGCCCTCGACCTCTTCAACCTCAGCTACATGAGGCCTCAGAATAGAAGGGCCTTTAGCAGCCAACCTGGGGTCCTTCAAACAAGCCCTCTTGATTCTGGCTGTCTCCCCGTCTTCCGGTTCATTTTGCTTGTTAATAAACTCCGCAGCTGCAAACAAAAATCAAGGAAAACAAAATCGGTATAAGGCAATCTTAATACAAATACAAGGAAATAGAAGAAAAGTAATTACCCTGGTCAGAAACTTTTGAAAGTTTCAGAGACTTAAGTACAAACTCGTCCAGGAGCTCCCAAGCCATGGTTGCATAATCATCCTTGATGAGTTCAGCATAGGCATGAGCTTCCTCTTCAGTCAAGACTATGTCATCTGGGCTACCATTTGACACTCTACTAAACGAGCTCTGAAAAAGGGTGCCCCAATCCCCTTCATCCCACATCAAGTACATAAACTCATCCTTCCATTTAGGGTTATTGTCAGGGATGGATTTTGGATGGAAAATGGGGGGTGTCGAAGAACGATGACTAATGTACACCCAACCCAAGGTGTTGGAGGAACTATTCTTAAATTGAAAGACCTTTCTAAAAAGAGCAACAGAAAGGGGGAATTTGTTTTTTAAACACAAAACAATGAAACACATAATCAACCTCCAGGCATTTGGAGGTAGTTGACAAGGGTTAATTCCTACGTCGGCTAAAAGTTGGGGAATGAAAGGATGAAATGGGAATCGAACTCCTGCAGCAAGGACCCCCTTATAAATGCAAAGAGCATTTGGGCGCCAATGGCATGAACGATTCTCAGGACCAGCTGGGACTAACCTATAAGGTGGCCTAATTTTATACATGTTTTTATAGTCAGCAATTTTATCAGCATCATGAAATCTATTGCTATGATTGAAGGAATCTAAATGTGATATAGAGGGATACTCATCACTACGTTCTAGAATCATATCTTGTAAAGACATAGTAGGAGAACGGATAGTGATACCTCTTTTCGGCGCTTGGTTCATTTTCTGCAAACGTTGAGCAGAACGATCAGCCATCTTCAAATCTTCAACAAAAACTCAGAAAACCTTCAAGGGATGAAGGTGAAAGCCCAGAAATTCAAAGAAGTTCCAGAAAAACTTCAACAATTGAAGATAAAACCCAGAAATCTTCAAGTCTTCAAAAAGAAATTCCCAGAAACCTTCAAGGGATGAAGGTGAAAGCCCAGAAACCTTCAAGAGATGAAGATCAATCCCAGAAAATCAAGAACACCACCGCACAAGAACTCGTCGGGAATCGCCTTACCACGGAATAAAAGAGAGAAAAAATAAGACACTAGAGAGAAATTTTCGGAAAGAAAGAAGTATAAAGTGAGAGTGAAATGAGAAATCTCACTCTTTTATAATGAAAATGACTGGAATCGCAACCGTTTATAGCCAGTAAGGCCCATAAACCCATTTTTGGATTACAAAGGCAAAAGCCCAAATAAATTAAGATTAAGGCAAACTCGAAGCCCAAAAATTACTAAAGGCCCATAAAGGCCCAAGGCTTGAAAAATTTAAAGCCCAATTAGGCTAATTAAAGCCCAAGAATGAATCTTGGAATAAAACCAAGGCAAAAAATTAAAAAATCTAGGTCGAAAAGACCCTAGAATGAAGTCGATTAAACGAGATCGAAAATACACAGTAAAATGAGTTCATATCCCTCGACCTTACACTGAAGTGAGGTCGAAAAATAAAAGGGAATGAGGTCGAAAGTAAAGCCAGAAAATCAGAGGTTAAAATGACATTAGGAATCCTAGTCAAAAATATATGAAATTCCAGGTCGAAATTACATGGCTTCTTGGTCGATCATGTGAGGTCGAAAAAGAACTAAGATTTCTGGTCGACAACCTCGACTTCAAAGTCATTTGAGCTCGAATTCCTGATCGAAATTTCAGGTCGAAATTACATGAATTCCTGGTCGATCGTGTGAGGTCAAAAAAGAACTAAGATTTCTGGTCGACAGCTTCGACCTCAAAGTCATTTGAGCTCGAATACCTGATCGAAATTCCAGGTCGAAATTACATGAATTCCTGGTCGAACAAGTGAGGTCGAAAAATACCTAGGATCCCTGGTCGACAGCTTCGACCTCACAGCTATTCCTGGTCGAATTTACACTGAAATTCCTGGTCGACAAGTACGACATCAACCCAACCCTAGTCAAAATTTCTAGTCGAAAAAGTACTAGATCCTGGTCGAAAATTCCTGGTCGAAAAAAGCTTAAATTTTCTGGTCGACAGCTTCGACCTCGACACAGTCCTGGTCAAAAAAGACTTGGAATCCTGGTCGAAAATGACCTGGATTCCTGGTCGAAAAATACCTACTTTTTGGCCATTTTTGGGCTGAAAATGCTTTGAAAAAATGAGAAAACTCCGGGAAAAATATGAAATAATTTCTATAAAAATCTTGAAGGGTTTTTTCCAGAAATTGGGGGGCAAATGATATGGGCCGAAATATAACCCTAGATATAATTAATGATATATTAATTAGACCTAGTTTGGTCCAAGAATTAGGCCCGACAAAAGGCCCGAAACCCTAATTATTTATTAATTTCGTAATTAATAAATAAAGGAAAATACGCAGCTCATAAAAGAGTCCAAATATGATAATATCTTCATAGAAGGATCCAGAATCCCAATCAAATATTGCGATGAGTCACAACACTTATCAGATGAGGATAATACTTGCATGCCAAGCAAAACACTCCTTATCAGTTATCAATAACGAGACTTATCTATTAAGTCTTTTAAACATACTCTAAATACAAGGCTCCTGACGCCTATATAAGGACCCTCGTCCTTCATCCAAGAACTACGTTTTATTGGCTTGATTCTCTATACAGCAGAGATATGTAGGCATCTTGTGAGGACCGATTTAGTCTCGAAACACAAGAGCAGCCATTAAAGCTTGGACGCTCACAAACCCTAGCATTTAATTCACAAAGCACGTGTTTTAATCCATAACAACTACGTAATTATACAAGATTTATTTATTTAAATTCTTTAACTTCATCAAGGGTTCGATCCCTTGCAACTACGTAATTATACAAGATTTATTTATTTACTTTAAATTTATTAGCTACATCGAGGGTTCGATTCCTTGCAGCTACCTAATCATATAAGATTTATTTATTTACTTTAATTTATTTAGGTTTACAAACGGTTCGATTGTCTATACTACATAATTAAATAGTGGTTTATTTATTATATATTTTTATCATTCAATTCTTGACAAATATAATTTTTAAAAATATTTATTAATATTTATCAATATTATTATGTTGATGTCGACTCATGCTCGGCCCGTGCTTGGCACGGGTTATCAGCTGGTATTAGTAAATAATAAGAATGAAAGAACACTGCTCTCTCTGCATTGTTATTTTCATAGCTTAACTATCAGGGGTATTATTGTATTTCAGATATAACTATCAAATGTACATTGGGTATTTCAGTAAACAATTCTGTTAGAATGCGAAATGTTATATACTCGATGTAATCAGTGATTCTCTTCTTTTGAGAATCTTTTAACAAACTCTGTGAAATGATCAAAACTATTTCTCTTTCATTTCTTGTTTGATTCATTGCATTCTTCTCGACATGGTATCAGAGCTCTGGTCGACGGAGGTTACAAGTTCGACTCCCTGCCACCCCCAATATTTTCATAATTTATGAGGGACACGAAGGCAAATCAATGCCCCAAAGATGGGCGCCCGTGATCAACTCTTCAACCCAAAAAATGGGATTTCGAGTGAGGAGAAGTGTTAAATTTACTATATAATCCAATTGGGGCCTTCCTCTAACACCTTAAGATTTTAGATGAGTTGGTTACTCAACATGGTATCAGAGCTGTAATCGAGATTCTAATCAAGAAATTTGAGATACGATTGAGATTAATTGCAGAGTACTCGCGTTAAACCTATTTGATTTTTCAAGATATTTTTATTGTTTGTTACATCTGCCTATGAGATATAGAAACACTTAGAGAGGAGGTTTAATCTGACTAATGGATCTAAAAAGTATAAACTGAGTAAAGATTTGTATTCTATGAGGAGAAATAGATTGAGCATTGTTGAATACTATACAACGATGAGTAGTTTATGGGAAGAATTAGATTCGGTGAATGTTTTGCCTGGAATTATAACTTCTACTGCTGAAATTTTAGTATTATTTAAAGCGATTGAGGTTCAGAAAGATGAGTTGAAACTGTTTCAATTCTTGAATGGATTGGATGAGCAGTATGGACCTCAGCATAATCAATTGCTCATGTTGAATCCATTGCCTAGTGTAGAAAATGTGTGTGTTGTAATTCAGCAAGAAGAATCTCAACGAGACATTCTTCAATTGTCTGATCTTGGAATAACTGCTATTTTTAGTAAATCTGTGTCTAGGAATGCTGAAAAATCTGGTATCATCTGTACTGTATGTAGTGGAAAAGGACATTCTAGTGAAAAGTGTTGGCAGGTTATTGGTTATCCGAAATGGCATCACAAAGCCAAGAAACAGGGAACCAAAAGTGCTCAGATTTCTGGTAAATGGAATAGTCAGAGTGTAGTAACCCGAATTTTCAGGATTTATTAATATTATTATTTAAATATTTTATTTCTTTTCTCAAAGAGGAGGAATAGTATTATGTGTATTTTATTAAAAAAATTTTTTTGGGGAAAGCTGGTTATTTTATCGATATTGTTGAATTGAGTTGGTTTTAGAATTTTGGGGATCGAACCGGCATTTTAGTTGCGCCAAAATTTTATCCGATATTTTATTCGGGTTCAAAGTTTTATTTTGTTTAAATTATAAAAGTATTCCAAAATTTAGTATTTTTACATTTTTGGAAGATTTAGAATATTTGAAAATTTTTGGTATCAAAACAGTATTTTATTAGTACCAAAATTTTACCCGGTATCTTATTCGTGCCCCATTGGTATTTGGGTATTTATTTAAAAGACCTCAATATAAAATTATATAAATTATTTGGTTATTAAAATATGTGATTTCCTGTATTTTAAAATGATTCGCAAATTAGGGTATTATTGGGTATTTAACGAAACATTATAAGATTTAACGATACTTTTTATAATTAACAAACCATTTTTCAATAAGTATAAATAGTTTTTCTTTTTCTCATTTTCTCCACACATTTTTCTTTCCTCCCCGTTGTACGTATTTTCTCTGTTTTGCCGACTCTCTCTTCCCGTTCTGGCACCGTCTTATTTTTCTTCTTATTTCTTCTAATTCTGTTGGTTAAATTCGTGGGATTAATTACTAGAACGAAGCCCTTTGAATTATCTGCAAAACGATATTAAATTTGTAGAGATTCATGGGAATCGAAAATTAGGGATTTTTGGGGACTTTGAAATTACAAAGGATTTTGATGCGTTGGTGGTGTATATAAATGGATATGATGTAATGGAGTCGAATTCTAGCCAAGCCGTCGCAAAACCATCAGTATTGAGGGTTACAGCTGGTTGGTCGGTCACCGGTGATGAGCTTCGGTGAGTCGGTGACCATCGACTCTTTGTTTTGTTGTGTTACCGACGATGTTCTGTGTTTATGTGATTTTAGTTTGATTATATGTGGTTGAGTGTAAATTATGTGCACATATTTCTGTAGTTAGTTTGATTTTTGTTTTCGGTTTGATGTTAATAAGTCGAATGCTCATATGATTAATTGTGTACTGATTTGGATGATGAACTCGGGCTGTTGGTTTGAATTCGAGTATAAGCTATGTGTTTGAGTTCTAATTGTAACGTAAATATGGAGAAACCATATATATGTCTATTTATGAAGTAATTGGTCGGATGTCATGGTTTTGAGTTTCGATTTAGGTTATTTCATTGAAATATGTGTTTGCCATGCTAATTTCGGTTGTACATAGAGATTTACTTGGTTTTTGTTTCATTACGCATTGGCCAAAAGAAGGTTGCATCGGTTTTGACCTTCGGTTGTATGTTCTTGTTGGATAACTGATTCTCTATGTTTATGTGTTAAGAACTCAGTTTGTATGCTAGGAACTTTATGAGGGTAGTTGATCTCGGTTTTCCGAGATATGTTTATGTCGGGTTCAGTGTTGGCGGAACGTGTACAGCTATGTATGTATTGGAATTGTTATGTGGATTGTGGTTATATAAATTAGTAATACTTGAAGGGTGTTAGTAATAAGGAATAAGTACACTTTAGAGTATAGATTTCACCTGCGAAAGAATTAGCTTAAAATCATGTTCGAGTTAAAAGTTATGGTCAATCTAGTGTGTTGTGCGCAGAATTCCTAAACAGGGTCTGGTACCCTGTTTTCCGACTCTGTTTGGAGGCCTTAAAACTGAAATTTGCCTCTGAAATATTTATTTTAGATAGATGAACTGTTTAGTGATGTCCCAACAAAATTTCACTTAAAAATGATAATTTTTCTATTTATTAAAAATCAGGGAGTAAGGCAGTCCATGGTACTAGTTCTCATTTCTTTCTTTCATAGTACATAGTTCAAATTACAATTGGTTTACATGCAAATATTTTGATAAGTGGGTTGTGTGCTCAAACCGAATTACATGATTAGTTGTATACGTGTATATAATGATTGTAAATATATGATCACAATTCACACACCGAGATCACATAGTACATAACTATTCAATCTTTGTACGAAAGTATACGCTATTTGCTAAACGTGGCTACATGAAATGACATGGTATCTTATCAGAGTTTATAATCGAGAGGTAATAGATTGATTAGAGTCATTTGTTATATAGGTCCAAGTCAGACGAGTAAACTTCCATTCTTCCAAACTGATCAGGTCTAACCTTATTTTCTATAGTCAAAACTTATATGATGATTAGGTGTGTGGTTGATATACTAGTATAAGTAGTCACTAGACTATTTGCTATATGGTAATTAAAATGAGTTGTGTATAATGGTGTGTTAAGTATTATTGAATATGGTTCAAGAGATATGGAGTTCTAATTATATATATTTATAATTCAAAATTTCGAATGTATATGTATATATGATTAAAATTCTATAAATTCTGCAACATAGTATGAGTAGTATGATTACTTGAGTGTGATTGTACTTGATATGAATTGGTATTAGTGTTGTGGATTGTTGATTAGTTTAGATTACAGGTGGTTTGTTACATAAATAGAGGAGGTGTTGCCGAATTTTCGGCAGAACCATTACGTGATTAATTGCTAATTGTAATATGATGTGATATGCTAGTTTAATTGAAACATTCTTATGTGTTATATACTTAGCTTTTATACCTTACTTTATAATCGAAAGATAGTATTAGAAAAGGTTTTGTGTTAAGATATAGATTTTTTTCAATTTATTAATTATGATATAGGACAAAGCACACATTATGGAATCTCGAGGAGTCAACTTGTAATTCATCATTGTGGGTCAATTTTGATCAATGTCTTTTATGTGTTACGTGAATTAAGTGGTTTATTATCGAGCCTTAAATGTGATAGGTGATCCAGGAATTATTTATTTGAGCCGCTAAATGTTAAATTGGTGCTTAATCGGTTATAATAGTATTTAAGATAGACATTGGATTATTTAATTTACCGATTAGAAGTGTTACCTTTCTTTTCACAAGGATCAAGTGTCGAGTTATGTTCTTGTCTAAACGACTAGTTATTAATTGTAGAGTTCGACGGAGAAGGTCAACGGACTTATACGGGAAGATGTTACATGAAGAAGGTTAGGGATGGATGGAGTATTGTTTGTGGTTATTGGTTAAAGTGAGATGTTTTAACATCGGGAAAACGTCTACCTTTTCTGACAAAAAGATATGGGTAAGAATTGTTAATTACGTTAGAACCAAGTTTTCAAGTTTGTAAGTAGGAATCGTAACCTGAAGATTAAAGTATCGTCTTATGCTTGACTGTCGAGGTATATGCGCGGATTCGATATCGTGGGATCAGATTCGTGACGATCGCAAAAACGTTATACCAAGAAATGAGTGAAATGGAGGATTATGATGCCGTAAGATAGAAGAAGAAGAGAATCGTATTACTTTGGATTTACGTAATAGCTAAGGACCAGAGGCAAGTTTACTAACTCATACTCTTTTGTTCGGAGTATCATAGCAAGTTCTATACCTTCACTTATTATTCAAGTGACATGTTTCTTCAACTATTTTGCCAATATTACTCTCAACTCATATTGAAAGTTTTATATCTCACTTACTGTTCAGATGATATGATTCTGCAACTATTATGCAAGTATTATTTTCAAATCATATTGCAAGTGACAGTCACTATTATCTTTATTTTCAAATACATGAATTACGATGCATGATGAAATATTCTGAACTTTACCGTTCATCTATATACTCTTTTGAAATGATAAATCTTTTGATAAAAAGATTGAGGAATTTTATTGTTATGCTACAAACGGTATTTAGGCCCAAAACTTTTATATGAATAATTATTGAGAATGATTTCTTTAATGATAAGAAATATACTGGATTAGCAGGTTAATATACAACCATTGCTTAAAATTGTTTTTATATGAAGTTGGATGGAATGCGTAAGAGGTCTGTTAGCACCAGCCCGGCACATATATATTTTATTGGAGCCAATGTCAATAAGTGCTTTGGGAACCCCAATTCCTTTATTATTATTGATCCTTGTTCCCCAATTTCTCTATTATTATTTATTGGAGCCGATGTCAATAAGTGCTTCGGGAACCCCAATTGCTCTATTATAATTGATTTGTGTTCCCCAATTGCTCTATTATAAATGATCCTTTGTCAGAATGACATTGAGATATTGGAGCTAAAGATTGACTGATTTTCATCTTTAGTTTGTGCTTTAGATTCCTCTTCGCTTAATAAAAATGGGCCGATGTTTTGATAAGAATTGAACTATACTCAGTAAGTATACTTTTACATGTTCAAGAAATGCATGATTCTAGAAAGAATACCTTATATTCCATTCTTGATTTCAAATCTAAATACATGTAAACTACTACCATGATCATTGGTTTACAAATGTGAAATGGACATTTTACTTAAAAGTTTTATTCATCAAAAACATGTTAAATATTTAAAGTGGACACTTTTAATCAGAAAAGTATCTTTATTATTATATCACATTATTATCTTGCTGAGCATTTCTTCCGCTCATACTTGTTTGTTTAACCTTTTTAACCCTCCAATGAAAGATAGAGTGACATGATTTAATCATATAAGTTTGGAATGCGAAGAGACGAGATGTCGTTATGAAGATGAATTGATGAAGAGTATTTGGATCTAGTGTAAGGCTACTTGTATAAATTTCATTTCTATTAAATATTATTGTGTATCCGATTAGTTTGGCCTGGTATACTTCTCATCGAAGTTATACTAGCGTCTTAGGATTTATGCAAAGAGATTGTTGTAAAGAATAAGTATTTTTATGGGATTTTTGGATTCTTGTTTCTAGCACTGTAACCTAAAAAGATCATTGGTATAGTTGGGGTCGCAGATGTTTTATATTTGTATTGGTTTAATATTTAACAGGTGATTTTATTTGAGATTTCAGGTGACGACCAAATCCATTGACCCTGGATTTGGGGGCGTTACACAGAGGTCTCACAATGTCAAAATGGCACACAATGTGCAAAGCTGTAATGATCAAGATTCAGATCAGATGTTAATAACTACTCAGTAACTTCAACAACTACTTAAAAAAATGCAGTGGAATGTAAGAAAATCAGATGAAACTGAAGACTGTGATGATGATCCTTTTTCAGGAATGATTTCATGTGGCAATATTTCTTTGAAATCATCCAAAGATTGGATAATGGATTCAGGAGCTACAGGTCATATTACTGTTTCTCTTCTTTTGATGCATAATGTTAGACAAGCTCCTCTTCAGTATAATATCAAGATTCCCACAGGTTACATTTCTCTGATAACTCACATTGGTGATTTAACTATGGAAAATGGATTACTTCTAAAGAATGTGTTGTATGTGCCTACATTTACACATAATCTTCTCTCCATTCATAAATTGTCAAGGGATAATCAGTGTGAAGTTCAATTATGTGAGAATGAGTGTCATATTCTGCATTCTCTGATAAAGACAATGATGGGAGTAGGTCATATTATCAATGGTTTGTATTATATCTCTGATGCACCCTCTGGTACTTCTGCTTTTCAAATTGAGTGTTCTGTCAATAGTACTGTGAAGTCTATAGATGAATTTTGTACCTGGCATAATAGACTAGGACATACTCCAGTCTTAAAAATCAAGTTGATACCAGGTTTGCATCATGTTATACAAGATAAGAGACATGTATGTATGACTTGTCCATTGGCAAATATGACAAAGTTACCTTATCATGTTAGCTCCTCTTATGCTACACAAGCTTTTGAGCTCATTCATATGGACACTTGGGGTTCATACAAGAAGTTTATAAGGCAGAAGTTTAAATACTTCTTAACAATTATGGATGATCATACTAGATACTTGTGGATATATCTTATGCAAAGGAAATCTGAGTATCTTCACTTGTTAAAAGTTTTCTCAAAGTATGCTCAAACTCAGTTCAAGGCTTCTATATAGAAAATCAGGACAGATAATACATTAGAATTTCAAGATGCAACTTGTCAACAGTTTTATGAAGACAATGGGATAATTCATCAAACAACTTGTCCATAAACTCCTCAACAAAATGCAAGAGTTGAGAGGAGGCATAGGCATATTCTGGAAGTTTCCAGGGCTTTAAAATTTCAGGCTGGTATTGATGTTAAGCATTGGGGTGAATGTGTTTTAACAACATCATTTAGTATTAATAGACTGCACAATCAGTTATCTGGTTTGGTGGCCACGCCCGTCATCGACGCGCCAAATTGATAATAATAATTTGTTCTACTATGTTCGCACTTAACTACAAAATATAGCAAATGTGGCAAGTAGGGATCGAACCCAAGGGAATAACGTTCAATACTAGTGTAAAGTAAAATGGTGGGGGGGGGGGTTTGAGTTGGTTGTGGTATTTTATCAAACACCTTGCATACAAGAAATAAATTGCTAGAGAAATACTACTAAGTTAATGGCAATCATCCAATTTTACCAACACAATGATAATGGAAAATCAAGTACTTTAACCCAACAAACTCAAGCAAGATATACCCAACTGTACCTAACCAAGATAATTGGTGAAGCACACAAAATCTTATTTCTCTTCTAAAACACTAATTTAGTGAAGCATATAAATTAGTTCTCTTGATACTAGCAACCAATATTGAAGCAATACTAGTTTAACCAAATCAAGGAATTAAACAAAGAGAGGTTAGGACAAATCCAAGAATGAGGAGCTCAGCCTAGGTACTTGCACTTAAATCTTGAGGATTTAGGTACACTAAATCTTGTGCTACGACAATGAATGTACTAACAATTACGGATTAGCACAAACAATTAGCAATTGAAATTACAAGAAGAATAAGATGAAGCAACTTACAAATCTCCAAGCAAATTCATAAACAATACAACACAAGCATTCAAGATAGAGTGAAATAGATCTTACTTAAAATGAAATGGGTTTAGTACAAGAAATCCTTCCTTGAGCCAAATAAATGGAGTTAGTTACTCATAATCAATGCTAGATTACAAGTAATAAATGCTTCCTCTACTTCCCCTAACCCTAAATGAATGTTCTTGAAGTGATAAAGATGAGATAAAGATATGATATTGTTTGGTTCTCAAGTATTCAATTAAAACATCCATTAGACAAGAGGAAAAACGAGTCAATTTGCTTCCCCTGATGAACGGCCGTGCGGGTGCCCGTATAAATGGAAACTCAAACTGCATCACTTGGAACACTCCGCACGGCCTACTGAACGGCCATGCAGACGCCCGTACAAATGGAAACTCAAACTGCATCACTTGGAACACTCCGTACAACCTATTGAATGGCCGTGTGGACGCCCGTACGAGACAACAATCTCCAAAATCATGCATTATGAACCTTCCGGCATCGCAATCCAACATCTTCTAAATTCCCTCTTGAATGATCTTTGTTTTCAAGCCCACAATAAGCCACTTTTTGAACAAATAAGCATGCGGCACTAAAAAAGGAAAACATAACAAATATAATTAAAATGCATATGGAACCGAAAGAAAACCAAGAGAAAAAGAGACAAAAACTTGTATAAAATACACGTTATCATTTGGACAAATTCTCAGCTAGGAGTATACCTGCAATTTTTATTGGATATCCTTCAAGTCAGAAAGGTTATAGATTGCTCAGTCTAGTTGGTAATTCTGTCTTTGGATCCAGAAATGTTTTGTTTCATGGGCATATCTTCCTTCTGGTTGACAAACATTCATTGGAGTCTTTCAGCACTGATGCACCTAGGCTACCTCCTGTAACATTCACTAATGATTTGTTTGAAGATAACAACACTACTGATTCTCACCATAGTTTTTCAAATCCTAGTACTGAGTCTATGTCATCTCAATCCTTTGATGAGTTTGTTCCTAGACAGTCCACTAGATCAAGAAAAACACATGCTTGGTTAGAGTCTTATGTCATTGGCTCATCAAAAGATGCAAACATTACTTCTGTTATTGATCATCCACTACACCATAGATCGCATATTGTAACAACACAAATATATTGCCTTACACATGTAATATTTATTAGCCCATCAAGTCAGACTTTAGATCAACTAGTTGGCTTTGTATTTTTCTAGTAATCCTGGTTTTCTGGACAGCCTCTTCAACCAAATTTAGACTTCAACGTGAGTCTACCTTATTTTATCGGTTCATTGACATCGAACTTTATTTATCTATGTCTTCTTTTGCATAAATTTATTTCCCTGGATAATTCTAGCAAGCCGCCGTGTTTGACTTTTATATCTTCTTCTGGGAGAGTTTAAATTATAACAGACTCTAGTTATAAGCAGCTGATCATAAAGCTTGAGCAGATTGCAAAAAAAAACAAAGCAGTTTAAAGCAGATTGCAAAAACTCGGAGCCGTTTCAATGCAGAAAAATAGAACAGAAAGAAAAAGCAGAAAACTGTATAGAATCATGCATAAATAACAACATGTAGTTGCAGAAATCTGCATAAGTGCATAATAGAATAAATGGCAGAATTTAAACCTACAGAATGCAATGAACAACACTTATAAACAGGAATAATAAGCAGAAAAGAATCTATAGAAAAATGAAAACCTGAAAACATAAAATGTACATCAAAATGTCAATTCTTGTTCAAAGTTTCCTTTACAGCTCAAATTTCCACCTAGCTACCTAAAGCTATTAGCTACAAGAGTCATTGAGTTTATAAATACACTAGGTTGAAGTAGTAATTTTTAATAGAAGTAAGTAACTAAATCAAAAAAAAAATCATGGCATTATGCGTAGAATTGGAGATTTGATGTTTTTAACATTACATTTTTCACTAATAATCCTAAAGTTTATTATCATAATCAAGACATAGAATGCTTCTTAATTTTCTCATTGTACCTCTTATATATTCAAGGAACACTTGAACTTAACTAAAAATATATGCTAAAGCAATATAAAAATGACTAAAAAATAATTACTTGCATAAAAGTATGTCAAAATTGATTAATTTATTTATTTTTGCAAGACAAAGTATGAATTTATTATTTCCAGGGGAGATTGTTAATATTCTATATATACGTATTACCTGAATACATAAGTTTCAATATTATTATTGAAAACAAGTAAGTTTATGTAAATACCTACTTGAAATACTAAGCACTTCTGTGTTATTATACTAGACAAAGGCAGCCCGATAAAAAGGTTTTTTCTTGAAACTGGAAAGGGCTTGGAGATAGGAGTTGTTGTGTAACTGGTGGAACAAGATATGTAGCTCTTTGGCTGATCATTATACTCCTTCAACATGGCATGTCAACGCATTGCCACATTTAAAACACTAGTAAAGAAACAACAGCTACTGGATAAAACTAAAATGAGAAAAGGATGACACCATAATCAGACAATTATAAACTCATATACATTCACATATATATTACATGGGCTCAAATCCATGACAAATATAAGTTAACAACTTATTATTTACAGAGCTTACATTGCAGTAATTAAAATATAAGCCTCGTTGTACTTTGGAAGTGAAACCTAAGTCGTAAGTGCAAATTCACAAACCTATTTTCTACATAAAGAAGTAAAACAGAAAATACATATAAATTTAAAAACAGAGCTTATATGACAGTAATTATAAATTAAAAACAGAGCATTGAGCACAAACACAAACTACTAAGTGAAAAATCTATACATGCTTTATATTGCATGTATATATGACTCTATGTATAAGTGCACTTTCACAAAATTTAAGCATATGACACATAAAGAAACCGATTTAAAAGGATGTACATAAAGAAAGTAAGTGCAAAATCTGTTAACACTGGCAATACATAATTTCACTACATACATACATACATATTTCAATATCTTTCGCGAATATACATACATTACTACATCCATACCCTTCAACATAAAACTAACACAAAAATCAGACAAAACCCCTGATTAAAAAAATTAAAATTTAAAACCCCTAATTTAAAAAATCGACTTAAACAAAATCTCAATGTAAGCGTAATTAAAAATTAACCCTAATTGATACATCTAAAATCAATTTTAAAAAAACACAAATTAACCAAAAAAAACCCTAATTGATACATCTAAAATTGATTTAAAAATCAATTTGGGGGAAAGAATATACCTTTTTCGAGCTTCAATGTTCTTTGAGCTTGAATCTTTTCGAGCTTGAGTATTCTTCGAGCTTCAATATTCTCTCTGTCGCCTTCTCCCCCCCCCCCCCCCCCTCTCTCTATCTCGTCTTTATGTCTGTGTGTGTTGTGTTTTTTTTAGTCAACTATTTTAGTAAAATGTTGTGTTAGAAAGCCCGGGCAAAATAAATTGGCAAGCCCGCTTCTTTCTTTGGCAACCCGCTTAGTTTTTTTAGGCAGCCCGCTAAAACTTTACCCCTAAAATTTTGAAGTTATTGTAACATTTATCTATATTCATTGCAATATAATCCAATTTTCATATAACTGAAATCCAAGTGTAACGATTTTAAAAAGCATTACAATATTTGTACATTTGTAAAAACTTGTCATTAAATTGCAACGATTTTTAAGTAATTTTTTCAATGTGAGTTGCAATAGTCAATCTATGGTGTAGTGAACATTTGAATTCTATAGCTTGTTGTTTTCTGTCTTCTATTGTTAAACATCAAGATCCTACTTGTTATTCTCAAGTTATTGTTCACTCACATTGGGTTGAGGCTATGAACAAGGAAATTGAGGCCTTGGAACTGAATGGCACTTGAGAAATAACAGAATTGCCACCAGGTTAAAGGGCAATAGGCTCAAAGTGGTTGTTTAAAACAAAATTCAAGTCTGATAGCACTATAGATAGATACAAAGCAAGATTAGTGGTGTTAGGCTGGAAACAGATTTTAGGAGTTGACTATAGTGCTACATTGGCTAACCTATCAGATGGATGTCACCAATGCATTTCTGCATGGTGACCTAGAGGAGACAATGTACATGAATTTTCCTCAAGGATACAAGGGACTAAGTACCAGATATGTGATGAATCAAGAATTGTTCAAAACTAAGCTTGTATGCAAATTGAAGAGATCACTGTATGGACTGAAACAAGCACCTAGATAGTGGTTTACTAAATTATCTCATACTCTCAAAACTGATCAGTATGTTCAGTCTAAAGCAGATTATAGTTTGTTCACAAAGCATGAAAGTAATACAATTACTCTTATTCTGGTTTATGTAGATGATTTTCTCATCACTGGTAATTCTCAATTGTATATCAATCTGCTTAAAGATATGTTGTCAAGGAATTTTCACATGAAGGATCTTGGTGAGGTTTCTTACTTCTTGGGCTTGGAAATTTCAAAGTCAGAGAGGGGTTATTTTGTTTCTCAGCATAAGTATGTTATGGATTTACTCAAAGATTTTAATATGAGCAATGCTACTCCTCTGAAAGTTCCAGTTGATGTTCACTTAAAATTGACTCTTGAAAAAGGAGATCCTTTGACTGATCCTAAGTTGATTGGTAAGCTTATATATCTGACCATAACAAGGCCAGCTATATCTAAAAAGCAATTTGTAGTGGCCAGAAGTACAGCTGAAGCAGAGTATAGATCTATGGCTCTTACTACTTGTGAAGTTTCTTGGTTATCTGTTTTTCTTAAAGATATGGGTTTGACTAATTTGACACCTACTCTTATTTGTTGTGATAATCAAGTTGCATTGTTCATATCTGCCAATCCAATGTTGCATGAAAAGACAAAGCACATTGAAATTGACTGTCATTATGTGAGAGAAAAACTGGACGCTGGTGATATTTATACTCCATATGTTCCATCTTATGCTCAACTGGCAGATATTTTTACAAAGCAACTTTCTGTCAAACAACATTACAAGCTTTTGCAGAAGATTGGAGCTTCAACTTCTTAGCATGGTTCCTTGGTGTTCTTGATGGTTTTCAACTTCTTGGTGTTGTTGATGATTTTTTCTTCTTGTTGTTGGTTTTTAGTTTGTCTGTTTGTTGTGGTGCTGTAGTTCAAGTCTACTACCTGTAGTTCAAGCTATATAGTTCAGTATTACTTATCTGTGTGCTTGAGGGGGAGTAATAAGAATGAAAGAACAATGATCTCTCTGCAATGTTATTTTCATAGCTTAACTGTCATGGGTATTATTGTATTTTCAAAAATAACTGTCAAGGGTACATTGGATATTTCAGTAAACAATTCTGTTAGAATGTGAAATGTTATATACTCGATGTAATTAGTGATTCTCTTCTTTTGAAAATCTTGTAACAAACTCTATGAAATGATCAAAACTATTTCCCTTTCATTTGTTGTTTGATTCATTGCATTCTTCTCTTTAGTAAAATCATGCCTTGGGATATCTAAATTGATCGTCTTTAGAAACATTGTGGTATGCATCTATACTCTTTATTAATAAGCAAAACAATGTTAAAATGACGCGCGGTACTAAAATACCAAAGTACCAAATTTGGTTATCACTTAACTCGGGTTCGATTCCTCGCAACTACATAATTATAGAAGATTTATTTACTTTAAATTCTTTAGCTTCATTCAGGGTTCGATTCCTTACAACTATGTAATTATACAAGATTTATTTATTTACTTTAAATTCAATAGTTTCATTGAGCGTTAGATTCTTTGCGTAATCATACAAGATTTATTTATTTACTTTAATTTTTTTAGCTTCATGCACCGTTCGATTGTCTATAACTACATAATTAAATAGTTATTTATTTATTATATATTTTTATCATTTAATTCTCGAGAAATACATTTTTAAATAATATTTATTAATAATTTATTAATACTAATATTTTAATGTCGATTCTCGGGTCGAACTTGGCCCCGGTTATAAGCTAGTATTATTAATCTGTTAAAATGAAATAAATTTTTGTGCATATCCAAAATATAACTCATCAAGTTCACGTGTCTTCAAAGTTTTTTAATGTCGAGAAAAAAAAACTTAAAAAACATGCTACAAGGCATTGAATTCTGTATTCTCACGAAAACAAGGGGACGAACAGGAGAATATGAAGCTGTCATTTTCTTACCTAACGTTTGTGTTAATCAATGAAAATTATGTTATTACTCTACTCGCTAAACCTGATAGTAACACTGCTTTTCTCACTCAATTAACCTAATTTTATATATCAACGCACACACATACACACTAACTATAGCTACGTTAATTCCTTCTAATTAACAAGTTTCCTAAGCTTTGTTTAGTCAATAAAATCTATATGTCACACCGCCCACCGGCCACCAGCTAGCAATTCTTTAGCAATACGTATAACCCTACTTCACTGCAAGCTCCTTCGAGCTAGAATGGGAACACGATAAAATAGAGGTCTACTCTATAAACTTAATTTTATATATCAAATAATGTATATGCATGTATACTTAAGTAGTCATGACATGACTAGTGTAATTTGGACCGACCCTGAAGCATCTTTCTTGTTTTTGGGAAGCACTTTATCTTATTTCCATCAGGAAAAAGGATCAAGTCATCTTGCAAAAAATAGGTTCAAGTCACTTCTTGATTTAGTGTTTGCCCCCCGACTCTCTTTAATTCCCATATTAGCTTTAACTAGTTGATAGCTCAGGCAAAGTACGGGCACCATTTAAATTTATAAAATGTTGTTGTTTTGATTTTATTATATAAATGATTTATAATTTTTGAAATATTATACGTCGTTAATGTGGTATTTTTTATGGATATTGGCAATAACTCAAATTTCTTACTTGAATTTCATATATGATCGTAACAATAGAATCACATCTAGTCATTTAAAAAATAAATTGGAATGATTAAAAAATATGTAATTTAAAAGTCTAATCATGAGTCAGTAGACTCATGTGTTTATATATAAAGAAGTGCTAAATAAGATAATTTACATAAATAACAAGCGAAAACTAATTATGGTCACACATTCAAATCCAATTTACATCTCAACCATCACCCATATTCACTCTTATGCCCCTTCCATTATCGACGACCTTACACACCATCACTTACTTTACATCGCTGTTATCACCATCTCATTTCATTTGTCATCATCATTCATGATACACACACACTTAATAAATCATAATCACTCTACAATCTTTTGTTGTCACCAAATCGACCACCACTCCGAAAGTAACTTATGAACATGTTTGTTACAAATTCCAGTCTCATTCCTGACCACACCTCCAGTAATTCATTCATCCTTCTCTCAACATATCTAAGTTTACCGATCGATGTCATTTTCACTCACTCTACTACCGTCAACACTATTACCAACAACTTCGAACATTTACACAATTCCAAATTTGGAATATTCTTATTATTTGCGTTCAAATTTTTTAGTGATTTAAGTTTAAATTTTGATAATTTTAGTTGAATTTCTAGTGACTTGCTTTGATGATGGTAATTTTGGTTGTGTAAGTGGTGGTGTTCACGTGGTTAGTGGTGGTGGCGTGGTAGTGGTCATGTAACAGTGATTTAATATTCTTCTAGTTCATATTAAAATTAGCTAAAATTTTGGTTTGTATTCATGTTCATTGTGATATATGATCTACTAAGTAGCATACTTGAATAATACAGTGCGACGTTTTAAATTATTTTTAATATAGTATCCATATTCTATTTTTTAATAAATATTTTTGAACTAATTATGTGTTTTATCTAAATATTCATCTGATAACTAATATGAATTCCAAATCTCATCTACAATAATTTTTTGCCCCTTAAATTATCTTTTTATAGACTATAAAAATATTTTTCCTAATAGCAGTGAGAGTGGGGGTGTAATCGAGTCGAACACTGCCGGACTCGAGTTCAAACTCGATAAAAAAATTATGTCAAGCTTGAACTCGAGCTCAAGTTTAATTGGTCCTCCAATTTTTACATTGAATATAATTCATTTTTTTAATATTAATATGATGGAAGTGTGAATCAGTAAATTACTAAATAGTCTGTAAAGGACTTGTTGGCCTATAATATATATATATATATATATGTGAAAATAAAAATGTAAAACATTATAACAATGAGTTATTGGTGTATGTAGTTAACAGCATCTCCAACCTTACTTATCACTTAGGTTAAAAGTACAATTGGCAACTAAACAGTGTGATTTATAGCCAACCTCTGTGAATATGGTCACTCCAACCACTAACTGTTGTTGTTCAAAATTATAGCCATCAAGATATGGTTGGCCATATTTGGCCAAGTCTTACAGATATGTAGAGACTTTCTCTACCTACTTTTTCTCTCCCTTGCTTTTTTCTTTCTTTTTCTTTTCAGCTGCAACTTTGATTTGCACCGACCGAAATTTTCAATATCCTTTTTAATTTTTTTTTTTTGTGAAATTAAAAATTATGGAGGCAACACAAAAAATTAGCTAATGTTAGTATTAAAAATAATGCTAGAGGTATTAAATTGGATATAAAAATAGATATAAAATGACATGTTTCATTATTTGATTATTTATAAATAAATGTATAATGTCATTTACATCATTTTCACAAATTAAAATATTTCAAATTGACATATTAGCAACTCCACATTATCTTGTACCCAATTTCGGCACCTCTAGCATTGATATTAATATATATAAATTATTTTTCAATAAAAAAGTATTGTTTAAAATTATAAATATACTATTTTGAAAATATATCCAACCATTATAATCAACTCATTGGAGTACAATGCCTTACAGATTCAGTAAATTTTACCCAAATATTACTTTATATTATTTTAGCCAACCATTTTAGCTAACTCTATTGGAGATGCTCCAATGATTCATAAAATGGTTCTCAAAATTTCTTTGGTGTAGGAGATGTGAATATAATTCATTTTTTTAATATTAATATGATGAAAGAGCGAATTAGTAAATTACTAAATACTCTTAAAATGGCTTGTTGGCCTTTAATATATATAATATAATATAATATATACCAGATGGATGGATGAGTTTTAAAATAAAGTTTAAATAACATACACATATTAACAGTTATTTAAGTATGGGGTAAATGAGCTTCAAAATTTTTTCAAAATGGACTATAAATTATTTTTCAATGAAAAAGTATTGTTTAAAATTATAAATATACTATTTTCAAAATATATCCAACCATTATAATCAACCCATTGGAGTACAACGCCTTACAGATTCAGTAAATTTTACTTAAATATTACTTATATGATTTTAGTCAACCATTTTAGCTAACTCCATTGGAGATGCTCCAATGATTCATAAAATGGTTCTCAAAATTTCTTTGGTGTAGGAGATGTGAATATAATTCATTTTTTTAATATTAATATGATGAAAGAGCGAATGAGTACATTACTAAATAGTCTTAAAAGGGCTTGTTGGCCTTTAATATATGTAATATAATATAATATATACCGGATGGATGGATGGGTTTTAAAATAAAGTTTAAATAACATACACATATTAAGAGTTATTTAAGTATGGGGTAAATGAGCTTCAAAATTTTATCAAATGGGCTCCTAGCATGATGGTTGAGGTGGTAACATAAAATACCTTTGCATAAGAGTTATTTAAGTATGGGGTAAATGAGCTTCAAAATTTTATCAAATGAGCTCCTAGCATGATGGTTGAGGTGATAACATAAAATACTTTCGTAACCAAAGGTCATGGGTTCAATTATTCCTAGTAACAATATTTTTAATAATATATTTATACATTATAGGGGTATATAAGTAATTTAATAAATGGCATAGAAAGCCATGTTGACCTATAATATAGATAATAGATTAGTTAATGTTGTTAATTAACCTGAATGTCGAGTCACATATACATCTATATGAAAATTAGAAGACATTTGACACACATCTATATTGATCACGATTTTGCTTTCGAAATGCTGGAATATCTTTGATTATACATGCAAACAACACTTAAGCGGCAAGTTCACTTGCTTTCATTTGAACGAAGCACTAGTTGCATGTGTTACCTTTTTAATTAACATAAATTTCGTCATGTTTAGTTGGCTTCTCAAGGCCACAAGATATAATCAGACAGAAACAAAGTAAGCATTCTAGAACCAGACCAATAAAAACATAACAATTTAGCCTATTGACAAGAACAATGTTTATAGATTTTGTTGAATTGTTTTATAGAACAAACAAATAAATTTGTAAGAAAATGGGTAACGTCATGTTTGGTTCAACGGAATAATAAAGAGTGTTGGAGAATGATGCAGATATATTGTTCAGTGCACGACTGGTCAAGCCGACATGGAGAATGCACGTAGGACCGTCGCACGTGTAAAGATAATCTAATTACCTCCATTCTTTATAACTAATCCCAGGTTAGCGTATATATTTATACTCGAATAATTTTTTTGAATATAATCAAAGTTAAAAACTTATTACGTTATTTATTTAAAAATTAAATCAAGAATTTCGTGTTGACAGAATCATCGATTTCATTTATAACATTATCGCTACAAGATTAGCGTAAAGCTTCGTTTTTCAAGAATCACCGCACAATATCTTTACATAAAATAGTAATAGTTAATTGTGTAGATCTGGAAAAAGAGAGGGTCACTGATTGATTAAGCTAATGAACATATATATAAATGAGGGATGTAGTTTGAACAGGAGGCCAGTCTTCAAAGTCCAAACCTTGATATAGGGATGACTGATTTATATAAACTTAGAAGATGGAATTTACTAAGTTGAGGACAAATTGAGGCTGTCAAATCAAGATGGAGTGTTAGTTGATTACGATTTGTAATGACAGAAGCCACACTTAACCGTTTGGGAGCAACCACATGGGATAAAGGGTCCCCCTCCTCATTTTATTTTCGGCTTCACACGCTGCATGCTGCTGAACAAGCTTGAACTCGGCTCGTTTTGTTAAAAATTCAAACTTGAGCTCGAACATAAAAAAAATGTTTGTTAATAAATTGAGTTCGAGTCGAATTATTAGTGAGTTCGGCTCGATAAAGCTCGAAAAAATTGGGATATATTATGTATATTTTTATATTAATTGAGATACTTTTTAATATTTTATATAAATTTATAATTAAAATTCTTAGATTTACTTAGAATTGGTTGGGGAATTGGGTTGAACTTGAACAAAAAATGTTTTAATTTGTTGGGCTAAGAAAAATTGGGTTTTTTATGTATAAAAATTTAAAGCCTCAACGAGCTTAGTTCGGCTCGGCTCGACTCGTTTTTGTTCGATAAATACTCGTTCTCGGCTCGTTAGTTAACGAGCTCGAGCTCGAGCTCGAGCTCGAACATATATTTTGTGCAATAAAAAAGCTCGGCTCGGATCGGTTCGTCAGAAAAAAATATAAAGCTCGACTCGTTTAAGTCAAAACGTGGTTCGGCTCGGTTCGTGAATAAAACTATGCATGTCTATCAAGAACAACGGTGGCATGCGCAATCACATCGTACACTAAGCAAAATATTCTGTGTAGAGAAGTATATATGTTTAGAAAGGGAGCTGGTCTCTCACAATTATTTTGTTTTCTAGGGACACCTTAATCAACAAACTATGTCTTTGCCGTTAGAGAAACTAGTTTTATAACTCGTACGAGACACATGTATGTTTTAAATTCACTTGTTACTAAAGTGCGTACATATTTTTAAAATAAAATATATATTATATCGTAAAATATAATTTTTTTGTCGCTCTGATGAATGCTAGCACTTGCTCCGGATTCACTTGTTGTTGAAGTTATACATATATACTTTCAAAATGAAATATATATTACGTTGTAAAATACAATTTTTTTCTATTTTGTAGTGATACTGACCACTCTGATAGATGCTGGTTCTTTGAAATTTTTAATCCTAGAGTTGTTTTTATTGAGCATATATGTTTCAAATTTTAAATTATGCAATAATTGAGCATTGACGTTTATTGATTTCGCAAGATCAAGTTAGTCGATTAAAAAGAAGTTGAATGAATTTGAATAAGTTGCTTTAATTTTTATGTTACGTATGCAATTTAGACGCTAACAGTTGTTTTTTTTCATTAATTTTATCGACAGTATGAGAGTCAGCTACCTGAACTGTTCAGGACGTAGGTCTATTAGTTTGAAATATATAAAGTGTACAGAAGGATCAAATTACATACACTCCAAGACTATGCAAATTTTATTCTGCCGACTATGTGAGAGTGAGCTACTTGAATTGTTCAGGACGTAGGTTTATTTGTTTTGAAATAAATAAAGTGCACGGAAGGATCAAATTGCATTCACGGCAAGATTATGCAAATTTTATGTAGATATTGTCTTAACATTGTGTTTAAGAGTCCTACATAACGGGTTTTCTCATATACAAATATATTTTTATTTTTTGTTAAATATATAATGAATCTGAATGATAAATACGTGATAGATGATTTATACAATAGTTCATATTGACATAATTATGTGTTGTGAAGTTTATGTTTGATTTTACTTACACGACGATAATCTCAACTTTTTCATTAAAGTCCTCTGCACCAACTTTTTTATCAATATACAAAGAGAAAAATATGTTGCATTTTTCGAGTTTAATACTTTAGACACCTATAATATATTTTTTTCTAAAAATAGTTAACATAAAAATATTTAATTGTTGAAAATTCGATTTATAATAGGAAGTATCATAGTAAAATTAGAATTTTAATTTATATTACTAAAATATAATTAATAAATATGTATCTAATTATTTGTTGTTAATATTTAATAATGAAATAGTAAATGAAGTAGTAATAATTGATATAACTAACCTATACTATTAAATACGATTATTATTATTACATATTAATGAGAGGTGAAATAATAAACGAAGTAGTAATAAGTGTGTAATTAACATATATTATTAAATATGATATTTAATTATTAATACATATTAATGAGGGGTGATTTGGTAATTTAAATGGAATAAATGACTCAAAGAATCCATATATATATATATATATATATATATATATATATATATATTAGCTTATAACCCGTGCAATTCACGGTTTTTTAAAAAAATTTATAATTATATTTATTTATAATTTTTTTATATTTAAATTTTATTAATTTACATTATCAAATTTAGTTAAAAATGTGTATTTATTAGGTTTTACACGCTTAATTTACTATTTGTATTATATCTTAAGTCCTAAAAGTTAGATTAGTAAAATTTTGCGACCCACACGGGAAACTCACGAAATAATCCTTAATTTAGTGATGGTTTAAGAATTTTTTTTTCCAATTAAAATTATTCCGAAACTGAATATAGAAGAAAGTGATGAATTTTTACGTTAAGAATTCTATTCGATTTAGGAAATATATTGATCTTATGTTTAAATTATCAAAATACCTATTTCTTATAACTGCAAATGCACTTTTTAATGCCTCTGGGTGCATAGTTGAGTTGGTAAGAAGTTGAAGGGCCACCAGTGTGGTCTTGTCGAGTTGTCGCTCAATTAGTCCGATTTACATGTCACGTGTTGGGCCTGAGGCGGTCTGGCTGGTCGAACAGTCCAAAAAATACACTTTTTGACCAAATACACTTTTTAATCTTAGATCTAACAGTTATCATCTACCTATTTTAAGATTTAACAATCGTTGTTTTCTAGTATAAAAAATTAAATTCAATTCTAATACCACATCTTTGAGTTTATATCATTTTTAGAAAATAAATTCTTTTATGATATAATTTTAATCGTCTATTTTATAAATTTTAGATACAATGGTTGAAATTGTTCTCTCATTAGTTCTAAAAAAATCATATTTAAACAACTTAACAGCCAACACGAAATTTACAAAATAAATTTTAATTTATTGAAAGTACTCTAATGCTGAAGTGAAAAAGAAAGTTACGAATTTTTACATTGAGAATTTTATTCAAATTAAAAACCTACTCATATTTGGTTTATATTATTAAAGTACAATTTTTAGTATTTGAATATAATTTTACGAATTTTTTAAACTTAAATACTCTAAAACTTAACAAAAAAAAAGTAACTAATTTTATATTAAGAATTCTTATTATTATATTAAGAATTTTTATATTATTGAAATATAATTTTTAGTATTTGAATATAATTCTACGATTTTTTAAACTTAAACTAGTTTACTAAGCCGCGCTTCGCAGCGGCTCTGTAGTAATTCCTATAATTGTTTTGAAATATATTTTTAGCTAAAATAATAATTCTAACATTAAATTAAGGTTTATTTTAAATTCTCCATTTTGTCTTGGTCATTTAATGAAATTTAGAATAAATATAGAAAATGACAATTGTTTATTATTTTTCATTATTCTAATATTGTATCAAATATCAGTTTATTTATCACAATTTCTATTTTTCTTTAAATTCATATTCCAGCTTATATTTTAAAATAACATAACATCAAAACTAAATTCTAGCATATAATATGTTCCTCCTAGGTCTCTCGTTAAACATATTTTCTCCCAATGATCCGTTTTCTCATTATTACCGAATCTAAATAGACGACAAACTAATTTACTAATTAATTACATCATCTATTAATCAATCTCATTATATCATAAAATTTAATTTAAATATTTTTAAGATTTTAATTTTTATTGTTTAAAATATACATACTCAAGAAAAAAAATGAAAATAAAATAAGACTTCCATATTTTTATTTTTTTTTATATAAATTTGCATTTTCTTTACGTATAATTTTTTATATAAATTATAACTCATGGTTGTAGATTTCGGAAATCGGAACAAATCGGTTGAGGTGCCGTATAGCGATTTATCGGCAAATCTGGGATTTATCGAAATGATAAATCGGAACAAAAATCGGATAAATTTTAATATTTTAAATATATTTAATATATTAGTCTTGTATATAATATAATAAATCATTTAAAAATAATTCATAGCAATATATCGGATTTCAAAAATCGAACCGGTCAAATATTTTTAAACGATAAATCGGCGATTTATCGGCGATTTTTAAAAAATCGAACTATTTTTAAAACACTAATATAAGACAAAAATAAAAAAGTAATTTTTAATATATACTACATAGAGTAAATGCACAATTAGTAAGATTCAGAGAGCTTAATAGTTAAATAAATAAAAATATTCAAACAATTTTTACCCTCAATAATTTGTATAATGCATATCCGATCTGCTAATGTAGTGAGGACATATTCTTCGTTTCATACTTGGTAGTCTCAGTTTTTGACTTCCTGCCAATGAGACACTGTGATCCTTCACCGTAATACACTGTAGAGAGAAATCTAAAACGGTAACATCGAGTTAATAATACAAACAAAAGTCATATAGTACTTGCACATATGTATTACACACATAATACGTTAATAAATTTTCACACGAGTGATTTTAACAAAATTTTACACATCTATCTTAGATGTTTCCGTTCAACACCTAGCCATAATTACTGAGTTTTTTTTTTTCTACATGCAACCAAATAAACAGTACAAAAAGTTAAGTAATTAAATAGACTTCAATATCTTTTGCATAATTAATATTGCATGTAACATATGCGGCCAAACCTTAAGATAATAATCTTTTAAACTTTAAAAAGATCATAAAAACACCAAAGCAAAAAATTAGACCATAAAGAACACATGTAATTTTATAGTAACATGTTCTTTAAAAATAAATTAAAAGAAAATTATGAAGACATATAGAAAAACCTGCAAAAAAGATTATTCAAAAGATTAAAATATCAAACAGAACATGAAGAACAACTAAAAGGAGAATCATGCACTCATAAGGCTAAACCCTGCATAAATAAAAAGTTAATTAGCACACAAATAACTATAAATCCTGCGAAGACATCCTACGCTGCGGAAAAAATATCATGTTCTCTCGCCATATGCTGATGTTTGATTATATACTATGTTTGATGGGCTTATATCCAAATCGATCTAAATTATTTTTTAATTTTCTTCTCTAAAAAATTTAGGACAATATCACAATAATCTTAAAATTATATATTTAGTTTTCTCCATTTGTAAAGATTTTAAAGGCAAAAATATTAAAATTGAGATATTTTCCAATTTTTAACATTAATTATTCAAAAATTTGAGAAAATTAGAAAAATAGAACGGAGCGATTCTAGAGGCGTCACCTCACCGCCCCCGTCTTCTCCTTTATATAAGTATATATATATATATATATATATATATATATATATATTGGATAATAAGGAAGTTGTAATTTTCTAAATCAAAGAAAGTTCTATCAAGTTTGAAAATTCTATCAAGATTGGAAATAATAAAAAAAAAAAAAATTGCAATTATTAACATAAGAGCCTACAAATAATAATAAAAGAAAGTTCTATCAAATTTAAATTCGAAAATAATAAGGAAGTTGTAATTATTAAAATTAAAAAGTGTGAAAAATTGAGAAAATTAGAAAAATAGAACGGAGCGATTCTAGAGGCGCCACCTCACCGCCCCCGTCTTCTCAATATAGTAGAATTTTCTTCAAATGTTAAATAAATTATTTGTTATTTTAAAAAGAAACTTAAAATTTGTTTTGCAACTTTTTAATTTATTAAAAGAAAGTTCTATCAAGTTTGAAAATAATAAAAGAAAGTTCTATCAAGATTGAAAATAATAAAAAAGAAAATTACAATTAATAAGAGCCTACAAATTCGAAAATAATAAGGAAGTTGTAATTTTCCAAATCAAAGAAAGTTCTATCAAGTCCTACAAATTCGAAAATAATAAGGAAGTTGTAATAATTTTCTAAATCAAAGAAAGTTCTATCAAGTTCTACAAATTTGAAAATAATAAGGAAGTTGTAATTATTAAAATTAAAAAGTGTGAAAAATTGAGAAAATTAGAAAAATAGAACGTAGCCGACACATCACCGCCCCCGTCTTCTCCTTTATATAAGTATATTGATACTCTAAAACTTAACAAAAAAAAAAGTAACTAATTTTTATATTAAAAATTCTATTCAACTTAGAAAACCTACTTATATTTGGTTTATATTATTAAAATATAATTTTTAATATTTGAATATAATTATACTTTAATTTTAGATCTAACGATTCGCATTAATCTATTTTAAGATCAACTGTCCATATCGGTTTGGCGGTACAGGACCAAAGTTTTGGATAAAAACTTTCTTACACTTATTATATATAAGGATTTAATAATAATAATAATATATGAAAGGCTAGGATTTGAAAAATTACTATATCGTATTATCGAAAGTTTCCGTTGTACGCGTGATGTAATTGATCTGCATTTTTGCCAGTTTTATTCACATAATTTTCATTATTTTATTGTTTTCAACTTTATTATTTTCATTTTTATATTTTATTCACATATGTCATTTAATTTATAATTTTATATTTTATTATATTTTGTTTTATTTTCAATTTATATAGTGTATCATATATTTTTCATTTAGTTTATAATTTTCTATTTTAATATTTTAATTTTCGAGTTAAAGTTGATTTTTTTTACTTATTGGTAGGTAAAAAAAGTAAATTTTGAACTTTATAAAAAATATGTTCTCTTAAAAAAAAAGAGGAGAATGATATTATTCTCTTGGTAAAAAGTATGATCACATTCTTATGTTTAGTATTTTATAAATTTTGGATATAATAATTATCGAAAAAAATCAAATGTAGTAAACTTTAAAATATAACATTCATGAATACAATATGTAAATTGAAAAATGAAATAAAAAGAATAAAATATAAAACTATAAATAAATGAAAAAATATGAATACAATTTGTAAACAAAAAAAAAATTGTAAATTATATATTAATTGAAAAATATGTGAATAAAATTTGTAAACAGAAAATTATAAACTAAAATAAAAATATGTGAATGAACATGTTTATATGCAGAACAGGTTAACACCTATCACACAAACCTCAGTTACTGCGCGGAAACTTTCAGCGATACAGTCTCGATTTAACGACAAAAACATAGTTTGTTGGTTAAGATATCCCAGGTAAACGATTGTCAGGACAGGTTCCGTTTAGAAAAAACACTCCTTTCTTTTAAAAGATTATTCATAAATCATACTCCATACATCCCATATTGTATGAGCCAGTCAACATTACATGTATTTTAATGTATTAATTTTGACTTTAATCTCAACCATAAAAAATGAAATAGTAGATAACAAATACGTATAATATATGAATGTGTGGTCCAGATAATATTAAATGAATACTATAAAAGAAAAGTTCATTCTTTTTTGGATATCTCAAAATGGAAAAGGGTGTAAACAAAATGGGATGAAGAGAGTAATCACCATTGGCATTGAGCAGTGCAGGGAAGAAAAACAATTACCAAATACTTATGTGTTATGTGAAATTGATAAATTTCTTAATAATAATACGGGATCAATATGTCATTTAGTAAAAGTGTTAAGAAATGTGAAATGTTTTGGGGTAACATCCTATTCAAGTTCAATACATTCTATACTCCATAGATTTTTTAGCAGACATTACTTACCAAATTTAAAAGTTTTCCTCCCAATCATTCCACTTATGCGAAGAAATTTTTGAATATTTCATTGCCAGTCTTCAATTTTCTCTCATGAAAACATTCGGAGCACAACTTGATAAAATAAAACAATATGTGATTCAACAATCTAACATATGAGAGGTCCATCCAACTCCGATATTACTTCACCTGTACAGTAATTATCAGGTTACAAATTTGAGATAAGTACTATAATCACCCTTCTTTGTATTCATTTTATTAGCCACATCCCCATGTAGTAAAAAGGTAAATATGATCACACAAGTATATTTTAAACACTAATTCTCAAAGCAATAAAAACCATTATGTACATTAACTGTTTTAGTGGCAACACGGCTGAAATATAATTATGCTACTTCTACATGTTGAACAAAATAATTTCTCATCTCCATTGTGTTGACCAGCTATTTATCTAAAAAGTTCATAGTTCAAATTCAAATTAAAACACAACCTGACTAAAAATAACATACGGATCTTCTTAAAGAGAAATAGATTAACGGACAAGAACTTTATAGAAATGATTGGAACCAATAGCTTACACAGTAATGTAAGAATAAGATTCAGAATATAAAAGAAAAGATGCTCACTCTGTTAATAAAAAGACAATCCTATTTAGCGAAAAAATAAAACTGATATCTTCACAAATTTAGCAAAAAATCTTAATTCATATTAAATATAATACATATAGCTGTGTACCTTCATCATTTAGACCCGGGCAATCCTTTAAGTACATCCCTTAAAGCATAGTAATGGTTATCACACTTGTGGTCTGATAGTATGTTGCTCGACAGTAGAATCTTTTGAAAATGTTCGCCTTGATGTCTTTTCCAAAGTGTGAAGTAATCTGCCGCTTTTCCGTGAATGGGTCCAGGTTCTGTATCAACATGCCTTCTTATGCAGTAGACGGTACCTGGTACAAACAACTCTTCGGGTACTTTACTATTATCTTCCTTCTTCTTAGGAACAGGAACTGTTCCTTCTGATACTGCAGTTGGCGGGCCACTGGATAGTCCAAGTGAGTCCTTTCTAGCGGGAATCTCTGTTTCCAATACAAACAGAAAGTATATAGTACACCTTGGCAAATCTATATATACATCATGCTGTAAGAAGCCAAACAACTTACAGCAACTGAATGTTTAACTTGTCACTGTTGCAAGTAATAAAAAGATTCATGACATTCTTGGATGAATCAAACGATAATAGTAAGAATAATCTTAGTCGACATAATAAACATGTTCTTAAGTGAATTTACCAAGGGTAAACCAGTAATATACTCCGTAATATGTTTATGTGTTACTGTGACTCTTCTGTTTTGGTCACTATACCCATGCCGGACACTTGGACATGACACATTTCGTGTTGGATCCTTTGACTAAAAAGTGGACACTTTGACTATTTTAAAGATTAAATATGAGTTGAACTTAGGATTCAAAATAAATATGTGAGAAGAAAGAAGGAAGCAAGAATGAGATAAACGTAATGAAGACGCCTAATTTGCCAAGTACTTGACAAAATCATGTTTAATACGACTTTAATTGTTACATTTTGTTAAGATGTCTTACTTACCACACTTGTTTTTTAATATATTATGCTGTGTCCACGTACCCGTGTTTTAAAATAGGACGACACTCAGATGTGTCGTGCCCGACACTCTGCACCCGAGTCAGAGACTCAGAGTAACATAGAATTGACATCAAAAGAAGAGTGTCGCTCTATTTAGCAGTATATCATGCACTCACTAGTCCAAAAACCACAAGAAAAAGAAACTTATTGAAATGTCATTTGGTACTACAAAGACACATAAACTGTACAAAGACCAGGCCTGAACAGAAAAAGACTAGGAACCAAGTGAACTAGTGAGGAGGCAGGACTCACCCAGAAACTTAGAATTACTCAACTTAGCATAATCTGCAAGTTTTCGAGCAACATCTTGAACAGAAGTAACGACTTGCTTTGCATTTGTAACCAAATCAGTAACACTTCGCCAGTCTTCCTTTTCAAGAACACCCATCCTGTTCAGAAAAACAAACAATATAATTACTACATCAATTTATATTATTACTACATCAATATAATTTATATTATTACTACATCAATATAATGCCAGGTAAAAGGATATTTAGAAGGATACCTAAAAGCAGGATCTTAATAAAATTTCATGTTTCCAACGAAAGGTTTGTCTGGTTTAACTTGTGCTAAATAAGGTTGGAGCAAAGATACTGCCACACTCAGAGAGGTTTAGAACAGCGAGTCGGCATCCCTGTGCTTTGCCTGGCCGCAATGACATCCCTTACATATAACATATGCTTGAACCATGTACAACAGGACCTTGGGTTAACTGACTTCGGCATTATGACAACTAACAAGTTTTCTATCAATTATTACTGGAAAATATACACTATCCTAGGGCTGTCAAAAAAATTCGAAAAATCTGATATCCGTTGGAAATATCTGTATTCGTATTCGGCAAAAAACGGATATTATCCATATCCGACGTAAATCGGATATTATCCGTATCTGAATCCGAAAATTTCAGATACGGATACGGATATAGGAACATCCGTATTCGAAAATATACGAATCCGAAATTAAATATATATAATATAAATTAAAATATATGTATAATAATTGATTTTTTCAATTAATACGATATCATTAATAATTTAAAATAAATTTCCTTGGGATATATAAATGCAAAGTGCAATCATAATATCATATATTATATTTAAAAATATTAAATTCTTAATTTAATTTAAAAAGATAAAAACATTTCAAATTTTACCATATACTTTACTCTCAATTCTGAAAATAGTTTTTTTTGACAAAACCTTTAAGGCTTTAACTGGTCAGTAGTCAATAGTTATTCACTTCACCCTAAATTGTTTTGTTCATTCCATACGACTCTCCCACTCCCACTCCCATACCATCAGTCCGACGCCGTCTCTCCCGTCCCACGTCGCAGCACCTTCTTTAATCATTATTGTTCGATCCTCATTTCTAATTTCAATTCCTTTATTTTCAAAGACAAATTGTCGGGGACAAATATCCATGGATGGTGTAATCTGGTTTTTTGTAATTTGTTTGCTTGTTTAGCTTACTGAATGGCTTTGTATGTTTGATTGTTTGGGTCTGCCGTCTGCTAATAGCCTAGTACAGTATTATAGTTTGGTTCCTTCTGTGTTGCTTCAGGTGCAAAAAGTTACAATCAAACGAACTTAGTTTATCAATTTTTGAGAAATGGATTCGGATTCGGATATTATCCGCCGGACTCGAATACGGATTTTTTTCCCCGGATATTTCCGAATTCAGATACGAATTAGGATACGGTTTCGAATACCCGGATTCGGATTCGGATATAGCTATATCCGTATCCTAAATATCCGTTTGACACCCCGACACTATCCACTACAGACAAAAGTTGAATATTTATAGTCATGCATGGTAAAGATTTTATACTACATATTTACACCCCTTAAAATATAACAACATGCTGTCACATGTCAGGATGTTATCTTATCTTATACTACCCAAAAAAAAAACGAACTTATATCGAACAAGATTTAGTACAACTTTATCTGTGTATTGCAGGAATTATAACACACACACAAGCTGATATTCTTACCAATCTGTCTGAAGAATTTCATTTCTCAGCCTTGTTAGAGAAGCTACACTTAGTCTTGGAATAATATCATCCTGCATATAAGAGTTCTGTATATAAGTTAAAAAGTCCAAGTTATAACTTGCTTACACCGGAAGATAGAAAGAGAAGGATAAATTAGTGTAAAAAGAATGAAACTAAGCTTAATAATATAGAATATCCTAAAAACATTAATTATTCGTTCTAACCAAAAGACTACTTGATATACCAACCTGCATTACAACATTTCTGACATAATCAGAACATCCATCTGCAATTTCTCTGGAGACGCAAGGTGGAGTGCCATATCCAACGGCTAATACACTGTCAGGGCTGAACCCCAGCTGCTTGCTTGATTTTTGACGCATCATTATTGCTAGTAATGAAGCTGTAGCACCTCCAAGTGAATGACCAACTAGCCTTAACCTAAATCCCTGTTAATGGATTAGTCTGCTACTCTGATAAACAAATACATTTTTAAATTGAGGAGCAGTAAATTGGAAATAACAACAAAATCAACAACTTTACCACCTGATGTTGTTCAAGGCACTTCTTAATGGTTCCCAGCTCGTGACTAAGAAACCAACCAGCCGCTTCAGCTGAGCCAAAATGGGTTAAGAATCCTTCTGATGAAACTTCTTCATGGCTTGAAGAAACTACGTCGGTAATTAAATCTTGGACCGTGTGAGTTCCACGAATTCCAAGGATCACAAGTTTTTTGCGCATGTCAATGCCAATATAATATCCTGGCCTCAAAACACTTGAGTTTTTTACAAATTTCAGTATATTGCTTTCTCGAAGCATGCTGTTCTTTGCAATGGCTGCAACGCTATCCTTATAGGTCCCTTTTGCAAGTTCAGTGTGATATATAAGATCCTCAACCTAGAAAATAATAAACTATAAACACACTCATTTACAAAATTGAAGACAAGATGACTATTGACTTCAAAAGATCTTTGAAAGAAGTAAACGGTGAATATTTGGGGTTGGGAGCTGTAAATTTCTATTAAAGGATGTCGTTAATTACAGTTGAATCACATGAGATCTGCACACCCTTGACTTCCTTGAATGGCTCCGTGGATGCTTGGCGGAGGTATAAAAGATATAAACCTAGCGTAAGATCACTTAAACACCAATCCTGCACTCCAATCTTACTTCGTTGAATGCTTGAGATAATCTCTGAAACAGTTCTACTGCTTGGCGGTGGTTTGTTTTCAAAAACATTTCCTGCAAAGTGTACTGCATCAGTCTCTATAATCTCTCACAACTAGAAAAGAAAATAATAAAAACCACCAGTTCCAAATAGACACATAGCCAAATATCGCCAACATTTCAGCAGCGAAGCTACCACTGAAAACGTGCAACTAAACGGATTTTGCAACAAGAACAAAACACAAACAGACCTGCTGGCAGAGCCCGCTTCAACATTTGCAAAGCTGGTTCTAGTGTCTTACTAAACCAATCAAGTTCCAAATTCCATTCAGAGTCCAATTTCTTCTCCACTTTAGCAACATCTCTTCCCTCATCAGAACCAAAAGCTTTTGTCTTCTCAATATTGGAGCCTTGCGACTGATATCGAGCAATAACATTATATACACTCCTCCTACACAACTCACGATTACTTAACGAGTTTAACCTAAAATCTGCGCATAAAAAAATAGCATAAGTCACAATACAGTCTATGAAGTCGACATATTAAAATACATAAAAATAGGGTAAGTGTCGGTGTTTGCAAAAATGTCGAGCCGGTTCATATTTAATAGCAATTAGATTCGAAAGTACATTGTGTTACCATATTAGTCTGCAAACGAACCACCTATCTATCACTAGTTTAGTAGTTTGATTCGAACAAGTACAGAATCAGCTGTCACGATACCACAAATCACAATTCCTCAGTAATGCAGATCATGGTCTATATTGTAGGCTTAATGAGCTTGTAACTAAACCAACACTAGTGGATATCAAGAACACGCGATAACTATTAATTGTTTCAGCAATTTCTGTAAATATGGTTCTGCAAATTAAAATTGCAGAACAATTCTTCTCGCTTAACACTGTTTCAATTTCAATGTCGCTAGCAAGTAATTAAATTGTTTGATACATACAAACAAAACAAAATAAATAATCCATCAATTATATTAAATTGCACACTTACGTATCTAACACTAAATTAACAATACGATATAAAAAAAACAGAAACGATCAATTAGAAAGAGATAGTGAGAGAGAGAGAGAGTAGGTAATGAGACAGAGACAGAGAGAGAGAGAGAGAGAGAGAGAGAGAGAGAGAGAGAGAGAGAGAGAGAGAGTTGTAATTAGTACCAATAGTGGAACAAAAACGCTTCATGATAGATTGAACGAAGAGTTGGTTGTAAGTAATTGCTGTGCGTATATAGTGATGGAATGAGTAGCGGGGGTGGCGAAAAGAACGGCGACGCTGCTGGCCGGACTAAAGGTATCGCCGACAAACAAGATTTTACAAGTGAGTAAAGGAATAAATGCAACTTTGGTGAAAAGAAAAGAATCTCTTCAATATATAATAGGAGAACAAGGACATATTTTAGGGGCATTTTGAGCCAATAAATTCCCTGTGAAAGTACAATTATAACCTTTTATGTTACAAAATTACATGAATATGCCACTCTCTTATTTAATATACATAAATGAGATAATTTTAGTTAAGTGGTGAATTGAACCAACAACCTCCTCTAAACAACTCAACCTCCTTCACCATTGTGCTACATAGTTTTTTGAGTTTCAAGTTAAAAATCCTTTTACATAAACCCGACATCTCTCTTGTCCTTTTTTTATTATTAATTTAAGTTTTGAGTAAAAATAATTAGTGATACACATTATTTTCAAAATTTTGTATTTTAAAATATGGTACGCAATTATATATACAATCAATTTACAAAAAAACATTATCACTTTCTTATTCAATGGAAAAAATGAGCGAAATTTATTTGTACCATGAATTAAACCACTAACATCATCCAATCAATTAATCCTTCTAACCTTTGTGCTACATAATTTTCTAATTTCGGGTTAAGAATCCTTTTACATGAACTGACATGTATCCTATTTTTACAATTACTTAAACTTTAGAGTAAAATTGATGGTGATTCATATTTTTTTTAAATTTTGTATTTTATTTTTCAAATATGGTACGTGATTATGTATTTAACCAATTTCAAATATTTTGGTAAGAAAATCACGTGCTATGAAATTGTCTTTTTTCAATTAATTAAATATTTCTTATACATAATATTAACCATAATATATTTTCTATTCTTACATAACAATATATCTTTTCTTGTACTCTTTTTGAATTAATTAAATATTTAATACATAAAACATAATAATAAAGTTTATACAACATATTACAAGTATTTTAATTATACGTTTATTACTTATATTTTTCTAAATTAATAAAAGTAGTGTTAAAATTATTTTTAAATTACACAATAATAAATGTTATATGACATACATTGATAACATGTTTACATGATATTTATGTCATTTATCGAGATTATATATTTATATTACCTAAATAATTCTTGATATCGATAGGGTTATGGTCCTATATACCCAATTTTGAAGGCATACTGCCGAAAATGCCTCAAATTGCAAAGAAGGACCTAAATATCCTCTCTACTTTGATATATCGGGTGATGCATGAAGCCAGATGCGACACTTCGGGTGCAGCAACATCCCAGAGGCGTTATGTCATGTGCAGCAATAGGCTTACACATCATTGTAAGTATCGTGATAATCTGAACACGGTGCAATGTTTACCATATCTATTATATACTGTATACAGAATGCCGCATAAATAGTAAAACCTTTACTTAGCATTTTCTATCTATTGTCTACTCATTTTACTCAGTCAACGAACACTGCAATATACTATTTATTGAAGCAACAGAGGGTCTAACTTCTTCATTCAATGTGGAAAGTCAAAGAATCAAGGATAACGACACTCACACATCGCTCTAAAGAGTAACTCACTCTAGATCTCATATAGACTAAAACTCACTCTAGATCCCACATATTGATGTTGTTTGAAGTTTACTCTGAGAGTGTTATATAAGACTAACTGACTTACTTGCATTCCATGACAATGGGCCCATTGAGCTATTGCTTACACTAGAAAATTAGTGCATATTAAAGTTGACACTTGATACACTATTTAATAAGCAACATCATTAAACAAAATACAACATCCAGTTTAACATGTTAGGAGGGTGTTAAGGGCCAAAATAATAAGAATGGGTATTGATCAGGGTCAGGTGTGCTCAAATGTAGATATTTTCTCATATACATATATATAAAAGAAGTGAGTAGATTTATAATTATATTGGACAAATTAATTACTTAACATATTTAGTTAATATTAATATGAATTTATATTTTAATTATTTCAAGAAAAAGATTGATTAGTCTCAATCGAATTAATGAATAAATATAACCATATTTGAAAAAACTTATTTGGTCTTGAGTTCAAAATAATTAAAATATGAGATTCTTAAAAATATTAGATAGTACAAAAAAAGAAAACTAAATAAATCTTATACAAGTTGAAAATTTCTTCAAAAAAAAAAAGATCATAAATATTATATCATAGGACAAAATATAAAAATCAATCTATAAGTACATCGATTTTAATGTTGGATAATACACTTAAATTTCGATTGGAATAAATATTAAAAAGTTGATAATAAATTGTACAAAATTTTGGGTTAAAATGTATAGTCAAGTTCACAAGAGTTCTTATTTTTTAGAATATAGGATAATGCATAGCATGCACGTACACAATATATTATGCTCGATCAACTTCATTATACACTATAAGCCATTTAAATTATTGAAAATTTAAAATAAATAATTAATTTTGCACATATTGATGATGACATATCTATTGCTTCTCAACATTATATCGATAAATAATATGTTTCTTGAGATGTCAAAATTATAGCTAATATACGAAAAAATGTGTCATCCTTGTATAACTCATTTATATTGTGATTGTATTGTCGAATATATACCCTGGAAGAGAAAGAAATGAAAAGAATTTTATTCATCCCTTTCATGTAATTACTAGATTCTTTAATGAACGAACGTAGGATAAAAATACCAGGATAAAATATTAAACAATTTCATTCCAAATTTGATTTATGTGGACGAAAAGCGATAAAAAAACTCTAAAGAGAATGAAAAAGAAAAACACTCCTATTTTTGAATTTTATGTTATTTTAATGAGAGTTACTATAAGATTAAATTACTAGATGATTTCTATATATTAAATAAATTCGTACACATTCAAATAAGTGGTCTATATGTATTATACAATATTATATATACAACATATCTATATGTTGTGAAACATCTTATTTTTTATGCTTATATGAACGATTAAATCAAATTATTTATAAATTAAAATAGTGACATTATAATAAAATATGTATGATCAAAAAATATATAATTATACCAAAATATATTTTTTTAAGTCAAAAAAATAAATGAATTTATGTGAATTGCTAGAAGATGACCTGTGCCTCGCACGGGTTATTATGCTAGTTTAATTTAATTTCGTAAATTTATTTTACAGTTTTTGGTTTGTACCCGACGGGTCTCTTTGTAGTCCGATAAAAATAAACGATACTACTATAGTCTACGGTGCTCCTGGTTAGGCCACAGTTTGACAATTTTGGAGTCTGGGTGCATTATATCTTTATCTATCTATCTATCTATATCTATACTATAATATTAGAGAAAAGGCCCCCTATGGCACAATTATAAGACAAATGGATCAAAATGGCACTATTGAAAAAAATGGCCTAAAATAGCACATTAAAACGCCAATGCGTCTAGCGTTCTGAAAATCGCGTGAAAACCCAACTTGAAGTTGCGTTTTGACCCGAAAACCCAACTTGAAGTTGCGTTTTGACCCGAAAACACCACTTAAAGTAGCGTTTTGACCCTAAAACACCACTTGAAGTAGCGTTTTCAGTGTCAAAACACCACTTCATCTAGCGTTTTTGTTATTAACACAACTTCAACTAGCGTTTTCAACGTAAAAAAAATGAACATGTACTAACGCTACACGCATTGGCGTTTTAGCGTGCCATTTAGGGCCATCTTTTCCAATTGTGCCATTTAGGGCATTATTGTTCAAAATTGTGCCATATAGGGCCAACACCCATAATATTATAAGCAAATCATCCTCTATTTGGTCGGTAGTTTGGTAATTTAGTTTGGTCCTCTGAATAATAACCGTTAGATGTAAATATTGGTAAATGAGAACCGTTGTATGTAATATTAAAAGAATATTCTTTTTTTGATATCTACGATGTTCTCACGGGTTCAAGGTTCGAATGTCGTCAACAACATATTATTATTATTAAATATTTATATCATCTATTTTTCTAAACTACATTCAAAAGTTCAATATATTATTCCGACTACTATAATATTATAAGCAAACCACCCTCTATTTGGTTGGTAGTTTGATCATTTAGTTTGGTTCTCTAAATAATAACCGTTAGATGTAAATATAGGTAAATGAGAACCATTGAATGTAATATTAAAATAATGTTCTTGTTTTGATATCTAAGATGCTCCCACGGGTTCAAGGTTCGAATCCCGTCAACAACATATTATTATTATTAAATATTTATATCATCTATTTTTCTAAACTACATTCAAAAGTTCAATATATTATTCCGACGACAACATATTAAAAATTTTTAAGATCAAAATACAAATAAATGATAATAAAATAAGATAAAAAATAATAATAAATCATATAAAAATAATAAATTAATAAATTAAAAATATTAAAATTCATTTGTGCATCGCACGGTTATAGGCTTGTATATATAATTAGTGTAAAACACTTAAATGGTATGGTTTGTTTGGTCGTCCGCGGGTCCTACAAAGCTAAAAATTCTCTACGGCTACTACATAGCTAAAAACTCTCTACTATAAAACAATTACACTATTAAAGTTATTAATAATACTCTACTTTAGAGAAAAAGTAATATTTCTATAAAAGTAAAGAATAATAGAAGTAGTATAATTTTAATATTTTAAATATTTACACTAAAATTTATTAAAATTGAATTTATAAAAACAATGAATAAACATATAAATAATCATTCTTTTAGTGAATTTGTATATATAAAAAATTCGTAATTTTTATCATTTCAAGAAGTACAATATAAACCGAAATAATATATATATATATGAAAAAATATATTATTAACTTAATAAATTTATATTTTTATGAAAATACACAAAGATATCAATAAATAAATAAAATTATAAAAACACTAAAATAAAATAACTTATTAAACGTCCCGTGCATTGCACGGGTATAAAGCTAGTAAATACTAAATAGCATAGTTGTATTTTTATCGGAGCTGGTTGCATTTTGGTGGTTATAGTTATTACTTTCTCTGTCTCCCTTAATTGTTTACATTGAGATTGGCACGGAGATTAAGAAAAAGTATAATTTAGTGGAAAAAATAAAAAAGTGAGTAAAATGGAAGTGAGTAAAATGGTGAGATCAATCAATATTTAATATATAAGAGCAACTCCGATGCAACAATATAACACCAAAATGCCAATGCAACACTATAATAGTGTAAAAATTACACCAAATCAATATTTAATATATAAGAGCAACTCCAATGCAACAATATAACACCAAAATGCCAATGCAACACTATAATAGTGTAAAAATTACACCAATGAACAGTGTGACACCAAATTTGGTGTCAAAAGTACATTTGGTGTCATTTTTACACCATTTTGGCGTCTTTCATAATTCTCACTATGCCTTCATATTAGTTAACAAAAACAAATATATTCCCTTCATGCCCTATTTATATTCTATTATAACCCAAACAGGATACTTACTTTGAAAAGGTGAAAACAACATATCTTCTTTTAGACTTTTAGTGTAAGATATAGTGTTAATGGGTTGGAGTTGTTTTTGTGGATGGTGTTATTTTTACACCAAAATAGTGTAAAAGCTACATTATTTTAGTATTATGCATTGAAGATGGTCTAAAGCGGAGATAGTGGAGGACATTAGTTGATGTAGTTAATTTTTATATTATCAAACTTTACTATTTTAGGAAATTTTTGATATGTAAAGAATTGAGAGTGACATCCAAAAAAGTAAAGTGTAAAGAATTGAGAGCAACAGAAAAAGTATTGATTTACAAAAAAGTGGATGTACTTTATATTTCATGTATTGGTCGCTATACTTACATTTTAAACGGTACTTTGATGACTAGTCGTTAAACAGATCAACGGAGTTAACAGCGATACGGACCTTGTTGTAATAAGTTAACATTCTTAAGGGTAGGAATGGTATTTCACCCCTTCTTAATATTATACACAGATACTACCCATTTCCCTCTAATTATAATATTTGATCGTCGATTAAGTTCCTTCGCAGACCTCTTTCTCTCTCGCACAAGCGGTTGTAGTCATGAAGTGGTTTACGAGGAAACGAAAAGATATGAATGTTTATGGTCAGAGACAGTGCCCAATTTACTCAGGTATGTGTGAAAGGCATATGCACCGGCCTATTTGTAAACACCAAGGATTCGACTAACTTAAGCAAGAATGTAATAAGTAACTAATATAATTAGTGTAAAGCACTTAAATGGTATGGTTTGGTTGGTCGTCCGCGGGTCCTACAAAGCTAAAAATTCTCTACGGGTACTACATAGCTAAAAACTCTCTACTATAAAACAATTACACTATTAGAGTTATTAATAATACTCTAATTTAGAGAAAAAGTAATATTTCTATAAAAGTAAAGAATAATAGAAGTAGTATAATTTTAATATTTTAAATATTTACACTAAAATTTATTAAAATTGAATTTATAAAAACAATGAATAAACATATAAAAAATCATTCTTTTAGTGAATTTGTATATATAAAAAATTCGTAATTTTTATCATTTCAAGAAGTACAATATAAACCGAAATAATATATATATATATATATATGAAAAAATATATTATTAACTTAATAAATTTATATTTTTATGAAAATACACAAAGATATCAATAAATAAATAAAATTATAAAAACACTAAAATAAAATAACTTATTAAACGTCCCGTGCATTGCACGGGTATAAAGCTAGTAAATACTAAATAGCATAGTTGTATTTTTATCGGAGCTGGTTGCATTTTGGTGGTTATAGTTATTACTTTCTCTGTCTCCCTTAATTGTTTACATTGAGATTGGCACGGAGATTAAGAAAAAGTATAATTTAGTGGAAAAATAAAAAAAGTGAGTAAAATGGAAGTGAGTAAAATGGTGAGATCAATCAATATTTAATATATAAGAGCAACTCCGATGCAACAATATAACACCAAAATGCCAATGCAACACTATAATAGTGTAAAAATTACACCAAATGAACAGCGTGACACCAAATTTGGTGTCAAAAGTACATTTGGTGTCATTTTTACACCATTTTGGCGTCTTTCATAATTCCCACTATGCCCTCATATTAGTTAACAAAAACAAATATATTCCCTTCATGCCCTATTTATATTCTATTATAACCCAAACAGGATACTTACTTTGAAAAGGTGAAAACAACATATCTTCTTTTTGACTTTTAGTGTAAGATATAGTGTTAATGGGTTGGAGTTGTTTTTGTGGATGGTGTTATTTTTACACCAAAATAGTGTAAAAGCTACATTATTTTAGTGTTATGCATTGAAGATGGTCTAAAGCGGAGATAGTGGAGGAAATTAGTTGATGTAGTTAATTTTTATATTATAAAACTTTACTATTTTAGGAAATTTTTGAAATGTAAAGAATTGAGAGTGACATCCAAAAAAGGACAGTGTAAAGAATTGAGAGCAACAGAAAAAGTATTGATTTACAAAAAAGTGGATGTACTTTATATTTTATGTATTGGTCGCTATACTTACATTTTAAACGGTACTTTGATGACTAGTCGTTAAACAGATCAACGGAGTTAACAGCGATACGGACCTTGTTGTAATAAGTTAACATTCTTAAGGGTAGGAATGGTATTTCACCCCTTCTTAATATTATACACAGATACTACCCATTTCCCTCTAATTATAATATTTGATCGTCGATTAAGTTCCTTCGCAGACCTCTTTCTCTCTCGCACAAGCGGTTGTAGTCATGGAGTGGTTTACGAGGAAACGAAAAGATATGAATGTTTATGGTCAGAGACAGTGCCCAATTTACTCAGGTATGTGTGAAAGGCATATGCACCGGCCTATTTGTAAACACCAAGGATTCGACTAACTTAAGCAAGAATGTAATAAGTAAATAATATACAAACTGTCACAGGAATCTCACAAGATAATATCACAGGAATCTCATCATAGAACAAAGTTAGTCATGCCGATAGTCATACAAAAAGGAAATGTAATTCATGCTAGTTCAGTGGATTGTCATTGCTATACAAAGTGGCATAGTCATTCCAGTTAAAAAAATGTGCATACAAATATCTATCAAAGCAGTTGACTTAAGATCAGTTGTACACAAAAGAAAAGAGTCAGAAACATTAACATTACATTTCATCTTCTCTCTCTACTTTTTAAGAACATCAACTGCCGAGCTTAATTTCAAAGCCAGTGAATTAATTTCTAGCCTTAATTGTAACATTCAAACCACTAGAAGTTATTTACATGTTGTTTTGTGACTATCTAGCGGATCATTATCCCTAGAAATTATCTCGAACTACTTTTTAGTATTGGATCTTTTATTACAAATATAGATAAATTCATGTCAAATTTATTCTAATTTGTTTTAATTAGTTTGATAATTATTCCCTGTAATCTGTACTGTAATTGTAACACTTTTCAAGTTCAATATTAGTTATATTTAACTTGAATCTTGTTTCATTTTATTCCGCTTAAATTTGTTCTTGATTTATTATTTCACGAACCGAATAAATTCGATTAAACAGTGTAATTTGTATTCAACCCCCCCCCTTCTACAAACATATCAGGACCTAACAATTGGTATCAGAGCTGATTGATTGACGCAAAAATCAAGATCCTTACTTTCGTGATTTATAAAGAACGGGTGAATTTTTATTTTTCTTAAAACTTCAAGATGTCTACTCAGAAAGTTGGAACTGTAAAAATTCTTATGTTTAGTAGAGAGCACTATGGGATGTGAAAGAAGAAGATGCTTTTATTTCTTCAAGTGGCTAATCCAAAGTATCTTGGTGTATTGAAGAAAGGTCCAAAAATTCCAATGATTATTGAAGAGGAGCGTATTGAGAATGACCATGTTGTTCAAGCTGCAAGGACATTTCCTAAAGATCCAAAAGATTATACAGCTGATGAAAAGGAAGATGCTTCTCTGGACGCAAACTTATTGTTAATTCTTGTTGACTGTCTGGATCCCATTATGCACAATTATGTGTTGAATTGTAAAGATGCTAAACATATTTGGGATACAATTGAGATATTCAATGAAGGGACTGAAGAAGTTAGAGAGAATAAACTAGAAATTCTCACCTCTGAGTATGATCACTTCAGATCAAATCCAGGTGAAGGTATCTCTGAAGTTTTTGAGAGATATAACAAATTGATCAACGATCTAAATCTTCATGACAAGTACTATACACTTAGAGAGATAAACAAGAAATTTCTCTTAACACTTCCATCCCATCTAGAGCATAGGATTTCAGCCATTAGAGAAGTAAGAGATTTGAGTGAGATTTCACTAGAAAGACTCTATGGTGTTCTGAAAACCTATGAACTGGAACAGATTCAGCAGAAGGAAATCTACGGGAAAGGAAGAGTGGTCAGTACGTCTACTGCACTAGTAGTTGAAGTCCCACAGAAACAAGAAGCGAAGGTTGTTCTACCTTTCAGTTCTGACAAGGATGTAATTATAGTTGAGTATGGTGTTACATCTGCAAGTCAATCTGATGGTGATTTCTATTCTATGGAAGAGCTTGAACAGATGGAAGATGAGTCAATGGCTTTGATAGCAAGGAAGTTTGGAAACTTCAGATTCAGAAGAAATCCCAATTTCAAATTTAAGTCCAGTGCTAACAGATTCCAGAAAGGTGGTTCTTCATCCTCAAATAGCACTAGAGGTGGCTATAAAACTGGAATGGTTGATAGAAGCACGATTCGGTGCTTTAATTGCAATGAGTTGAGACACTTTGAAACTGAATGTAGAAAGCCAAGACAAGCAAATAAAACCTCTTACACTACAAATCAGAAGTGCAGACCTGGTAAATCTTATCTTGCTGAAGAAAAGAGCTGGGATGATTCTGAAAGTGAAGATGAAGAAATTGGTAATCTTGCACTCATGGCAATAGGAGACAAAACTTCATTTTACAAATCTGAGGTAACTTTTACTGACGCTGAGATGGTTTATCATCTTAGTGGAACCTTATCTTGTGCACGTAGTGAAAATGATAGAATAATTCTTCTGAACATTGCTCTTGAAAAAGAAGTTAAAGAATTAATATTAGTGCATGTTAATCAAGATGAACTTAAAAAGGAAGTAGTTTTTCTTGAGAACAGGGTGAATTTTTACAAACAGTTAGAAACTATTTTTAAAGAAAAGGTTACTGAACTTGAGACTAAGGTTAGAGCTTACTACAATTCTTGTAAAACAGCTAAAGAGATCTTCAATAAGCAAGCTATTAGTCAAACTGTTGGAATAGGTTATGACTATAACGAGGCTATTAGAGAATTAAGCATTAATACCCCTAATAGAGTTAGTGCTGAAGAAAGGGGTATACCACACGTGCTTAAGGGTATTGACAAACCTCTCTTTAAAGAATCTATAGCAGAACCTCTCAATGAATCTTCCATCATTATTCAAGAAGATATGCGTACTGAGGACAGTTCCAATGAGATTGTCCATTCCAACAAATGTGTGCCTAAGGGTTCTGTCAAAGTTGTTCCAACAACGGAGACCAAATTAGACACTCATAAGTTAAAACAAAACAACAACATGCATAACATGCCTAGTGTAGATTTATCTCATAAAGCTTGTGGTGTTGCGAATTGCATGTCTTGTACTTTTAATGTTATGTATGCTTATTTTAATAGTAAGCATGTGTCGAATGATAAGACTGCTCCCCGTCAATATGTGAATAACAAAATGCATGCTAGATCCAAGAATGATAGTCCTCCTAAAGCTAAGAAGGAGATATATGTACCTAAGCCTAAACAGAAATTTGTGAAGGCTGTTTAAAAGGTAAAATGTTCAGTCACTGAGAAAGTTGATGATGTTAAAATCAAGAATGTTGTTTTGCCTAACAAAGGCCAGTTCTTTAAGTATGCTGGATCCAATCAAGTTTGGGTTCCGAAGAAGGTCTAATCAATTTGATATTGCAGGGTGTGGAACAGGTGAACCGTGTTATGTGGATTCTGGACAGTGGATGTTCAAGGCATATGACCGGAGATAGAGCTCTGCTATCAAATGTGGTTGAGAAAGTTGGCCCAGTGGTTACCTTTAAAAGCTGTTTGGAAGCTGGAAATGTTATCATTAAAGATGTATCTGTTGTGAAAGGTCTCAAGCACAATCTTCTCAGTATCAGTCAATTCTGTGACAGAGGATATGATGTTTAGTTTGATAAGGAGAAGTGCCATATCTTACACAAGAAGAATGGAAAGCCTGCTCTTCAAGGAGCACTACTAGAAAAACAGGATTAGACATCACACTTTAGACATCAGTTAGAAAAACCACTGATGTTAAAAGCCTCTATAACAACGATAAAAGTAAAAATGATGTCTTTTAGAATTCTAGACATCAGTTCACACTAAAAGCGATGTCTAAAACTCTATTTTAAAAAATCAACCTCGACATCCCCCTTTCTTCCCCGCCTTGACTAAATTTCTCCACAAGTTTCCCCCCTTGGACAAATTTTCACCTCCCGTCTATCTAACAAACACCCAGCTGTAAAACAAAAAAATATAAAAAAAAACATAAAACATAAAGCACCAAACATTAAAACACAAAATCAAAGCACTCTTTCCCCATTTTCTTCCTCGCTTTCTCAAACGTAACCCTAGCATTCAATTAAGTCCTGATTATGATTTAATTGTTCGATTTCAACTTTTAATTGTTCGATTACAACTTATTTGTTTAATTTTTCTTTGTTTCTTTCTTCAACAGATCCGAAGCTTGGAGGGTGAAGTTTGTTCTTTGGTTTTAGGGATATTTGGTTTACAGTTCGAATTTGGAGGCTCGATTTATAACAGTTTAACTAGGTTCAACCTAGTCAAATTTAGGTTGGTGTGATTGGGAATCAACAGTTTGATTTCAGTTCAAGTTTGAAGGTCAGATTTATAATTTTGGTTTCAGTTTGAGTTCGGTTCTTTGTTTGTTAAGGTATTTGGTTTGTATGTGTTACATGAATTACAACTTTCTATATTACAAAATTTGGTGCGACTTCCGACAACTTCACCGCTTCTCTTCAACTTCCGGCAGCTCCATTCTTCCCTCAAAACGGTTCAAACTTCCCGGCGCGTCAGTTTACGCGCAAGCCAAATACGATGTCGAAGTCGCTTCTGGTTAGCACTTTCAATTATGTATAATATATAATATGCTAGAGATTTATGTGTTGATTTAAACGAATTTTGTAGCTATTTTATACTAATTGTATAGAGTTGTGCATAATTAAGATAGTTAATGGATGGTATGATTTGTTTCGTGTTCTTATTAGCTGCTGACCTTTATTTCGAGTCGCCTCTCGAAATTGTGGAGTATCCTGATCCCATTCTAAGAGCCAAGAATAAGAGAATTGTTACTTTTGATGATAACTTGAAGAAGTTAGTAGACAAGATGTTCGATATAATGTACAAGTGAGTTTTTGTTTCCATTTCGTTTGATCATTGTGATTTTCGTGATGTGGTTTGTTCACTGTATGCATTTGATTCAACGTTTGAGGTAGTTTCGAAATTCACACAAGGATTAGCATATTTTAAGTGTACATGAAGTCATTGAACAGTATAGTATATTTTTAAACATTCTTTAAGCATATGAATAATGTGCTTTACTATGCATTTAGTTTGAACCTAGTTTCAAAATTATAATTGGTTTGACTAGGTTGGTGTGATTTGGTTTGATATTTGGTTTGACTAGGTTCCACTCATCTCCAAACATTAAGAAAGAAGTTCTTCAGGCTGGTGCTTTGCAACCTGTTATACGGTTACTAAGGTACAACTTCATCTGTTTTAGCACTTGTTGAGTAACCTTCGAATGGTTGTACAGAATTCAAGCTAGAATTTGGGTATATAGATTCATATAATCTGGTGAGTGCTCTGTATTTGTGTTACCCTTTTGATCCTGTACTTACCAGGAATATGTACTTGGACGGTCGTAATGTACAAGTATTCAGCTTAAAAAAATTCACTGTGACATTGGCTTCACAGGAAAAACAAATTTCTTTTGTGTAATTTGGTACTAATGGCTTTATGTAATTTTTGGTTTTACTGTTTCTTCTCCAACTAGTAATGTTTGTATTTCATTTTTAGAACTTCTAATTTGTAGTTTTCACAACACAATTTCCCTCCTCAATGGTACTTATAACGCACCTACCTACATCTATATTTTCTAATACCTAATTACTGTGATTACAGTTCCTGCTGTTCAGAGAGTCAAAGAGAAGCTGCTTTGCTCCTTGGGCAATTTGCCGCCACTGACACAGACTGCAAGGTAGACATACTTGGCTTTAACAATGTGTCATCTGCACATTATACTTGAATTTATAAAGTTTTACCCCAACATTACTGTTAATATCTATTATTGCACTAAATTCTGTTTCCATTCTCTACACCTTATTTAAAGCAATATCATCTATAATGTGATTATTGACCACTTTGGCCAAGTTCCTCGAGGACTCTCTTGCAATTAATTTTCTCTAAAGTGGTCATTGATATATATAATTACTTGGTTCAAGGACAATTCTTTTAATCACTGCAACGTCAAATAATTGCAAATGGGTAATTGTGCACTCAAGTTATGGTTAATTATGCAGATGGGAATATGGATTTGTCTTGGCACATTGCTAGCGTAAGGAAAGCCACATCACAATTAGAGATGCAGCATTAACAGAAGTTTCTAAAATGGGATCTTCATTTGGCGAGCTAAAACAGAAGTTGCAGCACTTGGGGACCTATTGTGAAGATCTAAAAAAGGCTCTAAGGCAAGCAGCACAAGGAAAGAATTACCAAGGTTTTCAAAAACTAGGAAATGTGCCTGAAAAACTAGGAAATGTGCCTATATGAATGTAGTTTTGATATTTGGATGGTTTGGATTATGTAGTTAGTTTCGATATGAATTGGATAATGTAGTTGGCCTATTGAATTTTATATTTGGTTTTAGTATATATTGGCCTTTTGATTTCGATATTTGGTTTTGGTTTGGTTTTTTGATTTTGGTCATTTGGTTTTGGTTTTTGGCCATGTCAAATAGGGCATCCATGTATTAAAAAAAATACAAAACTTACATCACTTTCTCAAAAAACCGATGTAAAATATCAGAAGTAACATCATAACACTAATGTCTAAAGAATAGAAACATAGACATCGGTTCCTTATTAAGAAATCGATGTTAAAAAGGACCATAGACATCAGTTCCTTATTAAGAAACCGTTGTTAAAAAGGAACATAGACATCTGTTGCTTATTAAAAAACCGATGTTAAAGATCAACATAGACATCGGCTAAAAATCGATGTCTAATACCCCTACCTTTCTCTACACATGCAAAGACATCGCTTCTGTTTTTCAATAGACATCGGTAACCGATGTCTAATGCAGTTTTTCTAGTAGTGGAGTAAGGAAAGGAAACTTGTTCATAGCTGACTTGTATTCTGGATGCAAGGATGAACTCAATTGTTTTTATGCTAAAGCTTCATCAGATGATAGTTGGCTATGGCACAAGAAGTTGTCTCACCTCAACTTCAAAACAATGAACTCCCTAGTCAAGAGGGAATTGGTGAGAGGGTTGCCTCAAATGGAATTTACACAGGAAGGACTGTGTGAGGCATGTCAAAAAGGGAAGTCAAAGAAAGCATCTCACAAGGGCACTAACACATCTACAATAACTGAACCTCATCAGTTACTTCATATGGATTTGTTTGGTCCAGTTAATGTAATGTCTATGTCAAAGAAACAATATGCTCTTGTGATTGTCGATGACTACTCCAAATACACATGGGTTTTATTCCTACATTCCAAGAATGAAACTCCACAGATGGTGATTGATCATGTGAAGTTGATTGGGCTGGATTCTAAGTTTCCAGTTAGAGCAATAATGTCAGACAATGGAACTGAATTCAAGAATGCAGTTCTAAATGACTTTTGTGAAAACAAAGGGATAACAAGACAATACTCAGCCCCTAGAACTCCTCAACGGAATGGAGTGGTGGAAAGGAAGAATCATACATTGATTGAAGCTGCTAGAACAATGCTAAGTGAATCAATACTTCCTAAGTACTTTTGGGCTGAAGCTGTTAATACTGCATGTTATACCCAAAATTGAACCTTAATCAACAAGGACTTAATGAAGACACCTTATGAGATTATGAATGACAAGAAACCAACACTCAAATATTTTCATGTATTTGGTGCTAAATGATTTGTGCTTAAGGATGGAGATGTTCGTCGTGACAAGTTCGAGGCTAAAGCACATGAAGCAATCTTTGTTAGTTACTCCAGAAGATCTTACATGGTGTATATAATTGATCAAAACCAAGTCAAAGAAAGTGTCAATGTTACATTTTATGACACTGAACTCCCAAGTATCCAAGCAGAAAATCCATCTGAGAAATTAAAGTTTGATGACATGTTAGATTCAGAATCTGATGATGAGAATCCACCTGAGAATGTTGCTGGTGATAACAATGACAATGATGATAATGATCATGGTGGTGGTGGTGGAAACATTGGTAATAATGGAGATACAATTAACACTGGAGAAGAATCACCAAGACAATCTGGCAACAACTCATGGGGAGATAATGAAGGGTCAACTAGTCATTCATAACATCACAATGAATTTCAAGGCAAATCATCAAGATCAAATCTTCTAAGACAAACAGTTTGGAATAGAGCTCATCCTTTTGAGCTGATTATTGGTGATCCAGGTGTTGGAGTTAGAATTAGAAGTGCTACTCAGAATGAATGTCATCATTCAGGGTTTCTTTCTGAAATGGAACCAAAGAAGATTGAGGAAGCATTGATTGATCCTGATTGGGTGATTGCAATGCAAGATGAACTCAATCAATTTGAACAACAACAAGTTTGGAAGCTGGTACATAGACCAAAGAACAAGAAAGTAGTTGGTACTCGGTGGGTATTCAGAAACAAATTAGATGAAGATGACATAGTAACAAGAAACAAAGCAAGACTGGTTGCTTAAGGGTATTCCACAAGCTGAAGGCATTGATTATGATGAAACCTATGCACCAGTGGCAAGGCTTGAGGCAATCAGGATGTTCTTAGCATTTACAGCATACTCCAATTTTAAAGTATATCAAATGGATGTTAAGAGTGCATTCCTGAATGGTGAGATGGATGAAGAGGTGTATGTAGAACAACCCCCTGACTTTGAAAATCAATATTTGTTGGACTTTGTCTACTTCCTTTTCAAGGATATCTATGGTCTCAAACAAGCCCTGAGAAAATTGTATGACACTCTTTCTGGTTTTCTACTTGAGAATGGTTTTGTTAGAGGTGTCATAGTCAAAACTCTTTTTTCTAAAAAGCATAAAGATGATATGATTTTTGTCTAAGTCTATGTGGATGACATCATATTTGGGTCTACTAATGATAATCTCTGCAAGAGATTTGCTAAGCTAATGCAGAGTAAGTTTAAAATGAGTCTTATGGGTGAACTGAAATTCTTTCTTGGATTACAAGTAAATCAAAGGTTAGATGGTTTATTTATTTGTCAATCCAAGTATCTCAAAGAACTCCTCAAGAAATATCACATGGAGGATTCAGCATCAGCAAGAACTCCATCATCTACAGTTGTCAAGCTTGGAGCTTGTGAAAATTCTATCAAGGTAGATGTTACAAGATACAGAGGTATGATTGGCTCATTGGTGTATCTTACTATAAGTAGACATGATATTGTGTATGCTACATGCTTATATGCAAGGTTCCAAGCGGATCCTAGAGATTTACATCTCGTTGCTGTAAAAAGAAACTTGAGATATCTTAAGGGTACACCTAATCTCGGTATTTGGTACCCTAAAGAATCTGGTTTTAACCTTGTTGGATATACATATTCAGATTATGCAGGTAGTGTTGTTGATAGGAAAAGCACCTCCGGTAGTTGTCAATTCCTAGGTAGCAAATCGATTTCATGGTACTGTAAGAAACAACAAACAGTTTCCAATTCAACAGCAGAAGCTGAATATATTGCTGCTGGAAGCTGTTGTGCTCATATCTTATGGATAAGGAATCAATGCAAGACTATGGCTTAGTATTGAACAAAATTCCTATTATGTGTGACAATACAAGTGCCATAGCAATCTCCAACAACCATGTTCAGCACTCGAGGACAAAGCACATTGACATCAGGTATCATTTTATTCGAGAGCATGTCATGAATGATACTGTGGAATTGCATTTTGTACTCACAGAGGAACAAACAACATATATTTTTACTAAATCTCTTGATGAATCCACATTTACCAGGTTAGTTGGTAAATTAGGTATGTTAAATAGTTTTAGTGATTAATCATGTTTATAGTTGATGTTTGTTCTTGATTAAATTTACAAGTGTTTATGTGTTGTATATAGTTTAAAATTCACTTGTAAATTTATTTTATCAAAACATTTTCTCTTGTGTATATTTACTGTTTTTTATTGCCATGCCTTGTCTAAATATTAAGCTTTCTAGTTTAAGTATTTTTAAATAATTTATTTTCTCTAAAAATATTTTTCTCAAATTTTTCTGTTAAAATTTTAGAGAAATCTATTTTTATAGAAAATTTATTAATTTGAGAATATTTAAATTAATTGTACAGTTTTTGTAAATTATTTCCTGCAATTTTATTATTAGTTTTGAATTGTTAGGATTTTTCTTAGTATTTCTAGTAATTTTATTTGCATTTTTTGTTATTTTATTTCTATTTATCTATAGTCCTACAGTCATTTGTACTGGTATGGCTATCGATATGACTATCAAACAGTCATACTGGATAGTCATACCAATTATATAGTTTATATATATTTTTATATTTAATTTTATTTGTCCTATTAGTCTTTTGTACTAATATGACTATCGGCATGGTTATCTCATAGTCATACCGATAGTCATGTTAGTTGTAGAGTATTAATATCATACATTATAATTTATATATATTTTATATCTAATATTCTAAGTCATTCTAGTATATTATACTGGTATGACTATCGGCATGACTATCCCATAGTCATACCAATAGTCATGTTAGCTATATGTATATATATATATTTTTCTTTTTCCAAAATGACTATCAGATTAGTCTTTCTTTGCTCAAGTTCTTACTTAGCAGTACTTTTCTCTCGGTTACATACACACACACATATATATAAGTCGAACTGCTGCTATTTTTTTTTAATTTCTCCATCAATTCTCCAGTATTGTTGTTTCTGAAACCGTAGTTCTCTAGATCTAATCACAATCGTTCTGTTGAATCCTTAAAATCTAAGTTTGGTTTAGTTTTTAAAATTTGTATTTTTTGAAAAACCATTCGGATTCTTGAGTTTCATATATAGGATTTGATTTTGAGAATTCTAAAAATACTAGTGTGTTTGTTTTGTTATAAGGATCATCATTTCATACTCTAATTTGGTTAATTTTGGTGAAATTTAGATTTTTGGGATTTTAGTTAATTTTTAATTAATTTTAAATCCTTAAATTCGAAATAATCTAATTAATTGAATTGTTTTTGTGTTTTAAAAATGGCACAAAATTTTGAGATCGTTCATAACAATTGTCATGGGTATTTTGATCCACTAAAGTGTTCTTTTGAACGTTTTAGGCCATGGATTCATTTTTTAAATGAGCATTCATGTGTGAGTCATGCTATATGTTCTTCTGTTGATTTAAAAATTGAACCCTTGCGTTTAGTATGTTCCACTGCTGTTGTTGCTGCTGATTCTCTCTCATTCACTTTCACAATTCAGAACAAACAGTACACAGTCACTGAGGAAGTCTTTTGTGATGTTTTGCACTTACCTAAGGACAATTTTGATAAAATGCCCACTGATGATGAATTAACTCATATTTCAAAAATATTCATTATCAAGGTCCTTTAGTGTTAACAAAACTTTTGAAAAGCAATCTGGTTTGTGAATGAGATGTCTTCTTTGATACTTTGGCCAAAGTCTTCAGTAACTGCACCAAAAACAATTTTCAAACTCTTACATCTCTTTTACAATATGTTAATTTTGCAGCATTTTTTAATCGTAGACTTAACATTGGTCATCTTATTTGGGAACTCATGGTTAGGAGAGTTGCTAATGCTAGGAAAGATTTTGATAGTGGTAAAAAGGTTAGGTGCTTTTATCCTCGTTTTCTCACTCTTGTCATTAATTATTTAATTTCTGATGAGCATAAGTAATTGTTCAAACTTGGTCATTTTGAAATCTCTCCAACCATTGACCGTATGTTCTTTCAAATATTACAATCTTCTCTCAGATACAACAACATCCAAGTGGTCATCACTCCATTCATGAAACAATTCATTGACCTTCCTACCTATGGTCAACAAGTTCCTGAGCAACAACCTCCAGTGGATGAATCCACCCAAGCCGGAACTTCGGAGCCAACTCCATTACAGGTAGTACTTCCTAACTCTCTAACTACTTCTGATACTTTTGCTGAAACCCAAGTGGTTGTTAGGGCTGACCAAGAGGTTGTAGAACCACAACCTCTAACCCAGGTAATAGAGCCAAAAACTGAGTCAATAACTCCCTTGGTCTCTCAGCTTGAACATAATGCACTTGTCAGATATAGAAGTAGTAGTGAAGAAGAAACACTGAGTGATCCTACAGCTCTGCCTCCACCAAAGAAGAGCAAAACATATACTGAGGCATCTGTCAGCCAATCTGTATCCTCCCAACAGGATATGGACTTAAATATGGCCAATGAACCACTTCTAGAGACATTCTCTCAACATGATGAATCTATTGAACTTCGACATAGGGCCATGACAACTTTTACTGAGTCAAGCACACTCCCATTAATCACAATGGGAAAAGACATACCTTTAGATGAAACTCAGGACACTTTGTCAGGAGAGCACTTACAGTTGGTTATAGCGCCTACCATTGTCACGGTAGAAGTGCATTAATAGGCATCAAATGGAAAATCTGATTCTTTGCCCCCTTTAACATAATCATTTTCTCCCCTCCCAGAGGGAACATCTCTGGCTCCCCTAAGGGATTTTCCACTCGCAGTTTTAACTGGAGAAAGTGGAAGGCAACCTGGTGAGTCTATCACTGAAGAAATTAAGACTTCAAATCCAAATGATTTGATAGACTTCACTAGGGATAGGGATTCGCGAACTCCTATTGCACCACCACTTACCTCTCTTGAAGGGGCTAGGGTGATTTTTATTGCAGGTACATCAGATCAAAGAGCAAGTAGACAACTTGTGTTGAGAGATGCGAGGCAAACACCGAGTGAAACACATACACGTGAGTTGAGTGAAATACCTTTGAGTGAAATTTAGGTGAGTGCACACACTGACAGAAACACTGCATCGTTGTTAGCTCAAATAGCTGCTCTGCAAGAACAATTATCCAAAAACCAAGCTGAGAAAGAACTTCTACAAGCACAAGTGGTTGAACGGTCTTCGTCTTCCACCTCTGTCAACAATCAACTGGGACTACTCAAGAATGATGTTGAGAGCCTGAAGACAACTTTTCTCCCTAAGATCAATTACATTCAACAATCTCAACTCCTAGTGGCCTTGAACATTTCTGGTTTATCAGATTCTCAAGCTCAGATCTTAGAAAATGTAAAGGACATAGCTTCAATTTCTGCTAAAGTGGACTTACTTCAGAAGACTGCCGATGAAAATCAATTGTTCGATGATGCTAGGTTTGCAAGGCTAAAAGGAGGAATGTAACATCTGAATGAAGGAATGAAGCACCTGTACTTTATGATCAAGAATTCTCATCCACCTAATGTTAAGCAACAGTGCTTCTTTGAAGGAGGATATGAAGGTGGTCCAGGAGCTGGAGGCAATAGAGAGGTAAATCCTGACACTCATACATCTAAAACTGTAGAGGATTCCTCAACTAAGGGGTAGAATCAAGGAGAGCAGGGAGGAGAAGCTCGAGGAGCTGCTGAAAAAGATAACAAGGGCAAAGAGAAACAATCTATGCTTGATGATGACTTCTACTATGCTGGTGAACAGGATGACTTTGATCCATTTAGTGTCCCGGAGGAAACTGCTGATGAGGAACTAATTGGTGAAGAGAAAATTGAAGTAGAAGCTAACTTTGAAGACTGGGAAGAAGAAGCTCCATTTGACCCTGAATTTTGAAAAAGAACTAAGAAAGCAGCAGACAGATCTTCGGAGAAGGGAAGATGAGATTGAAAAGACATATGAAGTTATCACCCAAAAGTTAAAATTGTAGAAGGCTGAACATGAGGAAAAACAACGTCTTCATAGTCTGTAAGTTAAGGAACGAGAATTAGATGTTAAATTAAAAATGGGTGACATATGGAACAAAGTAGGGGAGATGTTTGCACTTCCTCAAAGAGGAACAAATAATGATCGCAGTTTTCTTCAAGTTCTTGACAAGTACAGAACTGTCAATCCAGATAATTCAGTGTACATGAAAGCGTTGCAAGCTGAAATCTCAAGGATTACTACTGGATTTGACAGAGTCAGAAATGAAATGTATATCTATGTCTATAGTCATAATGTTGGATCATTCGCGGTCTCACTACACTTCTTTGAGAACCGAACACTGTTAGAGCTTTGGGTCCTTATGAACAAGGTTAGCAAGACATCTCACTTGAATGAATTGCTTCATGATCAACTCAAGGAGTTTGTTAGAAAGGCCAGTCCTCAGGTTGTTCATGTGTCCTTTGAAGTCAAATTCTATACATGTAAAGCAATTCAGACCTGCGGTGTGGATCATGAATCTCTGAAGATATATTCTGCCATGCATCTTGTTAAATTGGAAAATATGTTAAGGACTTCTGGGTTTGCTACTTAAGAAAAGACTGAAGTTGATGATATGATTCAAGACTATTGCATAGCCAACATCAATAGTATCATCAGTTGAAGAATAGGCTGAAGAAAGTCACAACTCAACCAGTCAAACAAGTTGGTCTCTTATCAGAGAGTGATTTTGTCCTTGATAAAGAATTGTTGAACACCTTGGAGGATTCTGAAGAAGGTGAGATTAGAGGCTAAGGCACGTGATCTCAAGCTCAAATCTTAATGTAATATGTCTAGAGCTTAGGTAAATCAAGATAGGATCAATATAATCATATGTTCAGTCTAGAGGAACATCTATCTTGTATTTATCTTTAATGTTTGAATCTGGCAATGTTAAATTTGAACCAGAACTTTCTGTTATTTACTTAGCTCTTAAAGTCTTATCTTTTTCTTATTTATTAGTTGAGTTATCCTCTAGGTATTTGGTTATTATTGTCTAACAAACAAATGGGGGGAGATTGAAAGGCATATGCACTGGCCTATTTGTAAACACCGAGGATTCGACTCAACTTAAGCAAGAATGTAATAAGTAAATAATACTCCCCCCGTCCCGCCCAATTGTTTACATTTGAGTTGGGCACGGAGGTTGAGAAATATAAGTAAAGTAGAGGAAAAAGTAAGAAGAATGAGTAAAGTGGTGGGATCCGTCAATATTTAAGGTATAAAGTAAAGAAAGTGGAGAAAGTAGTGGAAGTAGTTGATTTTTATATTATAAAACTTTACTATTTTTGGAAAGTTTTGGAATGTAAAGAAAATGGATGGGACATCCCAAAAAGAAAAGTGTAAAGATATTGATGGGACGGAGGGAGTATACAAACTGTCACAGGAATCTTAGAAGATAATATCAGTCAAAGTGAATGAAGATTTAAAGTCAATCTACAGACTTGGAGTAATTATACATTGAAAGAAGTTCATTTTTTTTATCAAGCCTCAGTGAAGTATTCAAGAAAGTGGATCTATTAAAGTGACAGAGATTTCAACAGTGTGACAGAAAGTGTACAGGTTATAGAGTTTGATAAAGGGAAAAGAAAAAGAACCACATCTACAGTCAAAAAATGAAGAACAGTCATTGCAGTTAGTCACTCATGAACCAGACAGTACATCGAGTGTCAACATCATACAGTGGAAGTTCTTCATTAATTTCAGTGGTTTGAGTATTGATTCTGCTATCAAGGAATTGTATTAATTCTATTTCAATTAATTAAATCAGTTAGTTAATTTATCCAATAAATTAATTCAAAGAATTAATTTATTCCTTAAATTAATTATACGATTAATTAAATTAGAATTAATATAAATACTAGAAGGACTTTGAAAATGAACTGGTATGACTATCATAGTCATACCGATTGTCATGCTAGTACCATCAGTAGTCCTGCCGAAAGTCATCCTAGAACAAAGTTAGTCATGCCGAAAGTTAGTCATTCCTTAAATGGAAGTCATGCTAGTTCAGTGGATTGTCATACCGATAGTCATTATTATACAAAGTGGCATAGTCATTCCAGTTAAAAAAAAGTGCGTACAAATATCTATCAAAGAAGTTGACTTAAAATCAGTTGTACACAAAAGAAAAGAGTCAGAAGCATTAACATTACATTTCATCTTCTCTCTCTGCTTTTTAAGAACATCAACTACCGAGATTAATTTCAAAGCCAGTGAATTAATTTCTAGCCTTAATTATAACATTCAAACCACTAGAAGTTATTTACTTGTTGTTGTGTGACTATCTAGAGGATCATTATCCCTAGAAATTATCTCGAACTACTTTTTAGTATTCGATCTTTTTCTTACAAATATAGATAAATCCATGTCGAATTTATTCTAATTTGTTTTAATTAGTTTGATAAGCATTCCCTGTAATCTGTGCTGTAATTGTAACACCTTTCAAGTTCAATATTAGTTATATTTAACTTGAATCTTGTTTCATTTAATTCCGCTTAAATTTGTTCTTGATTTATTATTTCACGAACCAAACAAATTCGATTAAACAGTATAGTTTGTATTCAACCCCCCTTCTACAAACATATCAGGACCTAACAATGTGTATTCTTATTTGTATGTATAATTTAATTTGTAAATATGCATGTGATACTGTAAAAATTGGGGCTTTCATATTTTTGTGGTTCGATATTTACAGATCTATGTCATGGTGATAAGTGGATTTTATATCTACTTGGAATGCTTCAAATCGGCTTAAATTGACTGTTTGTACTCAAGTACTTAGTGTTTCTTGTGTGATTTGAGCTAGACTATGCAGAGTTTAGTAATTGGAAGAGTTGTGGAGTTTCTGTGGTTATGTGGTGGTATTTGAGCATTGTTGTGAAAGCCAAGTGGTGGCGGAACTTGAGAGCGTGAGAAATGTCAAAGAAAAGCGTTTTGAAGAATTCTGGCAGAAACCCAAGCGCCCCCGCTCCAGGATGAAGCGCGCCCGCGCCGCTATGAATGTTGAGGAGCGCGCCCGCGCTTGGGAGGAGCTCGCCCGGTCTGTACTCAAGTACTTAGTGTTTCTTATGTGATTTGAGCTAGACTATGCAGAGTTTAGTAATTGGCAGAGTTGTGGAGTTTCTGTGGTTATGTGGTGGTATTTGAGCATTGTTGTGAAAGCCAAGTGGTGGCGGAACTTGAGAGCGCGAGAAATGTCAAAGAAAAGCGTTTTGAAGAATTCTGGCAGAAACCCAAGCGCCCCCGCGCCTGGATGAAGCGCGCCCGCGCCGCTATGAATGTTGAGGAGCGCGCCCGCGCTTGGGAGGAGCGCGCCCGCGCTTGCCAAATGCTGAAAGAAGCCAATTTCTGTTCTAAAAAGGAAACCAGCGAAGACCAGTCAACAAAAGAGCCTATATAAACAATTGGTGGACGATTTCAGAGATATATCTTGACATACATTCATATATATCCATCCACCGGCAAGGAGCACAAGAAGACGGCTGATTACGAAGATCTAGTTTTCAACTTATCTTTGTATTCTTCTAAATAGGCGATACTTTGGATTCTCGTTTGTTTTTCATAAACCCTAGTACTTTTATTCAGTATTCCAGACATATTTACTATCATGTTTTCATCAGATCCCATGATGACGAACGGTTCGATTATGAACTAATCGTTATCGTGGGATTCTAACAGATTTATTTATAGATTTTAGTAGTTAATTGTTTTAAAGATGTGTGTGTGATGATTTGTTGATATCCTAGTTTGGTTGTGCTTATTCTTCTTGGATGCATAGCTAACATCAAAGTTGTTTGTTAATCTCTATTGATTGCGAAAGTGGATATAGAGATTTAGAACTTGCCATGCTAGCATAGGTTTATGTATGTTTGTCATGCATGATTCGTAGGTAATTTTAACCATCTCTATGTAATCTGAATGGATAACTTGCTCGTTAAACCGTTATGTTTTCAAATCTTATAGACATATAGGATCTAAGCATAATTGGTGTCTGCTTAACTTTTATCTTCTTGTGGATGTTTGAGTGGTTTGGTATACGTATACTGAAAGGTAGCGTGTACTGATTTCGTGTTATCCGATTAGTTGTCACAACCGTCACATGCATTGATTAAAGACAAAAGACTCTGAATGAAGTATATAATGAAGTTAGGATCCCATGTTTTATTCTCATAAGTAAATCATCAATTATTTTCCTTAGTTAATTATAGTATTTATAAGTTGCTAGTTAATTTAGATAATCAAAACTCAAATTTGATACTTGCTCAGAAGTTTCTCACTAAATTCTTTCCTATGGCCAAAACAGCTGCAATCAGGAATGCTCTTACTCAGTTTGCACAGCATTCAGGGGAAACTTTATGTGAAGCTTGAGAGCGTTACAAGGAGATGCTTAGGAAGTGTCCTCATCATGGAATGCCTGATTGGATGGTGATCAACTGTTTCTATAATGGTCTGGGAGGTCAATCTCGACCAATGCTTGATGCGGCATCAGGTGGAGCTCTTTGGGCTAAAAGCTATGATGAAGCTTATGAACTTATTGAGATGATGGCTGCTAATGAACATCAGAATCCAACTCAGAGGTTATCACAAGGCAAGGTAGCAGGAGTTCTGGAAGTAGATGCAGCTACGGCAATAGCAGCTCAGTTAAAGGCTCTGTCTATGAAGGTGGATTCTCTGTCCAACTATGGAGTTCAGCAGGTGGCTAGTGCGTGTGAGCTATGTGCAGGTGCACATGACACGACTCAGTGTGCCATATCCAGTGAATCGGCACAGTTTGTGAGCAATTTCCAGAGACCACAGCAGCCAGTGCCTAATGCCTATCATCCGAATAACAGGAACCATCCGAACTTCAGTTGGAGTAACAATCAGGGAGGCAACCAACAACCACAACAACCGTATCAGCAGTATCAAGGTCAGCAATATGGAGCTAAGCCATTCAACTCTTCTGGTTTTCAGCAGCAATATGCTCCAAGACAACCGTATCAACCACCAGGTTTTCAACAACCATCTCATGGCAATGTTGGTCAGTCGTCTAATGAAAAGTCTGAATTGGAGGAATTGAGGCTAATGTGCAAGAGCCAAGCTGTTTCAATCAAGACTCTGGAGAATCAAATCGGTCAGATTGCCAATGCCTTGTTGAATAGACCACAGGGAACTCTCCCTAGTGATACGGAAGCTAATCCAGGCAAAAGAGAGGTCAAGGAACATGTAAAAGCAGTTACCTTGCGATCTGGAAAGGTTACGAATGATCAGAACTCAGAAATAGAGCAAAACGGAGAAAATTTGAAAATCCAGCAGAATGAGGAGCGCGCCCGCGCCCTAGGGAGCGCGCCCGCGCCTGACCTTCTGCCAGAAGTGGAAAAAAATGAAGAAAAAGCTAGTCAGGGGGGAAACGATGCGGAGAAAAATGACCATTCTACTAAGAAACCTATTCCGAAGCAAGCTACATAGACCAAGGAAGTCTATCCTCCTCCGCCATTCCCTAAACGACTTCAGAAGCAGAAGTTGGACAAACAGTTTGCTAAGTTTCTCGAAGTTTTCAAGAAGTTGCAGATCAATATACCTTTTGAGGAAGCTCTAGAACAAATGCCAAGCTACGCGAAGTTCATGAAGGGTATTCTATCTCGGAAGTTGAAACTCGAGGAGTTGGAAACCGTTGCTTTGACAGAAGAATGTAGTGTTATCCTACAGCAGAAGTTACCTCCTAAACTCAAGGATCCAGGGAGTTTCACCATACCATGCAGCATCGGCAATCTATCTTTCAACAAGTGTTTGTGTGACTTGGGAGCTAGTATTAATTTGATGCCGTTGTCTATCTTCATGCAACTAGGGCTGCCGGAGCCTAAACCTACTACTATGTCCTTATAGCTGGCTGATAGGTCTGTCACATATCCTAGAGGCATAGTAGAGGATGTCTTGGTTAAGGTGGATAGGTTTATCTTCCCTACGGATTTTGTTATTTTGGACTTCGAGGAGGATAAGATGATTCCTATTATCTTGGGAAGACCGTTCTTGGCAACATGCCGTACTTTGATAGATGTGCAGAAAGGAGAGCTCACAATGAAGGTGCATGATCAGAATGTCACCTTCAATGTTTTCAATGCAATGAAATTTCCTACATAGGAGGAAGAATGCTTCAAGGTGGACTTGGTTGAGTCTGCAGTTTACACGGAGCACTTGCTAAAGTCAGATACTTTGGAGAAGGTACTGACGAGGGATTCTGATTCTGAAGATGAAGAAAGAGAAGAGCAATTGAGGTTCTTGAATGCATCCCCGTGGAAAATAAAGACTGATATGCCATTTGATTCTCTTGGCATAGCTGAGCTGAAGAAATCTCAGGAGCGTCTCAAACCATCTGTTGAAGAAGCTCCTACACTTGAACTCAAACCACTACCGGAGCACTTGAGGTATGCTTTTTAGGTGATGCATCTACGTTACCTGTGATTATTGCATCTAACTTGTCAGGTAGTGAAGAAGAAAAACTTTTGCGAATTTTGAGAGAGTTCAAGTCAGCAATTGGTTGGACCATAGCGGATATCAAGGGAATCGGCCCTTCGTATTGTATGCATAAGATTTCGCTTGAACCGGGAAGTAAACCAACTGTGGATCCTCAGAGGCGGTTGAATCCTATCATGAAAGAGGTAGTGAAGAAAGAAATTCTTAAGTGGCTGGATGCAGGAATCATCTATCCTATTTCAGACAGCTTATGGGTTAGTCCAGTGCAATGTGTGCCTAAGAAAGGAGGCATGACAGTAGTTGTTAACGAGAAGAATGGGCTTATTCCTACTCGGACAGTTACAGGGTGGAGAATTTGCATGGACTACCGAAAGCTGAATAACGCCACCAGAAAAGATCATTTTCCTCTTCCGTTCATTGACCAGATGCTAGACAGGTTGGCTGGTCATGAATTCTATTGCCTACTTGATGGTTATTCAGGGTACAACCAGATTTGTATTGCTCCAGAAGATCAGGAGAAGACTACTTTCATATGTCCTTTTGGCACTTTTGCGTTCCGTCACGTTTCTTTCGGACTCTGTGGTGCACCTGCTACCTTTCAGAGGTGTATGATGGCCATATTCTCAGATATGATTGGCATTAATGTGGAAGTGTTCATGGATGACTTCTCAGTGTTTGGAACTTCTTATGATGAGTGTTTACAGAATCTGGGCATGGTGTTGAAAAGATGCGTTGAGACCAATCTGGTGCTCAACTGGGAAAAATGTCACTTCATGGTGCAAGAAGGAATCATTCTTGGGCATAAGGTATCTAGCAAGGGGCTTGAAGTGGATAAAGCCAAAGTGGAGACGATTGAAAATCTTCCTCCACCAATCTCAGTTAAGGGAATTCGCAGTTTTCTTGGTCATGCGGGTTTCTATCGGCGATTCATTCAAGACTTCTCCAAAATCTCTAAACCCTTATGTAATTTGTTGGAAAAGGATGTTCCTTTCAAGTTTGATGAAGATTGATTGGCTGCTTTCGAGCTGTTGAAAAAGAAGTTGACTTCAGCACCTATTATTACTGCGCCTGATTGGAGTGAACCGTTTGAGTTGATGTGTGATGCTAGTGACTATGCGGTGGGAGCTGTTCTTGGGCAAAGAAAGAACAAGGTGTTCCATGTGATTTTCTATGCTAGCAAAACCATCAACGATGCTCAGCTGAACTACACTACTACTGAAAAGGAACTTTTGGCAATTGTGTATAGTTTCGAGAAATTCAGGTCTTATTTGCTTGGGACTAAGGTAGTAGTCTATACTGATCATGCAACCATTCGATATCTAATTTCGAAGAAAGATTCAAAGCCCCGGTTGATTCGTTGGGTTCTTTTGCTCCAAGAGTTTGATTTGGAGATTAAAGACAGAAAGGGTACTGAAAACCAGGTGGCGGATCATTTGTCACGTTTGGAAGACCACGGTACGGATTCAAGGGATAAAACTCTAATCAATGAATCTTTTCCTGATGAGCAACTTTTTGGGGTGCAAGATGAAGAACCATGGTTTGCAGATATTGTGAACTATCTTGTGAGTAATGTCATCCCTTCTGAATTCTCTTATGCTCAAAAGAAGAAGTTTCTACATGATGTAAAGTGGTACCGTTGGGACGAGCCATTCTTATTCAGGCAGGGAGCTGATCAGATGATAAGACGATGCATTCCCTATAGTGAAACTGAGGGTGTCTTGCGAGATTACCATTCCACCACTTATGGAGGCCATTATGGTGGAGAGAAGACAGCTACTCGAGTACTTCAGGCAGGATTCTACTGGCCAACTCTGTTTAAAGATGCGCACTAGTTTGTGTTGAAATGTGATCGATGCCAAAGGGTTGGTAATATCTCTAGGAGGAATGAGATGCCTCTTAATATGTTGCTTGAAGTGGAGATTTTCGATGTCTGGGGAATCGATTTTATGGGACCGTTTGTTTCGTCTTGCAATAATCAGTACATACTGTTAGTTGTGGACTACGTTTCTAAATGGGTCGAGGTAAAGGCTTTACCGACCAACGATGCTAAAGTGGTGCTGAATTTTCTGCATAAGCAAATTTTCACTCGTTTCGGAACTCTGAGGGTAATTATCAGTGATGAGGGTACGCATTTTTGCAACCGCAAGTTTACAGCCTTAATGACTAGGTATAATATCAATCATCGGGTTGCTACTGCCTATCACCCTCAAACAAACGGTCAAGCAGAAGTTTCTAACAGGGAAATCAAGCGTATTCTAGAAAAATTGGTAAATCCTTTGAGGAAGGATTGGTCATTAAAGCTAGATGAAGCTGTTTGGGCTTATAGGACAGCTTACAAGACTCCGTTGGGTACGTCACCGTTTCAACTGGTGTATGGCAAGGCGTGTCATTTGCCTGCCGAGCTAGAGCACAAGGCATATTGGGCATTGAAGAAGTTGAATTTTGATTTGTCAGCTGCTGGTGAGAAAAGAATGCTTCAGATTAACGAGTTGGATGAGTTTCGGATACAGGTTTATGAAAATCACAAGTTATACAAGGAGAAGGTCAAGAGATGGCATGATAAAAAGCTGGTGCAAAAGTCATTTGTACCTGGCCAGCTAGTTTTGCTTTTCAACTCTCGTCTCAAACTTTTTCTTGGAAAACTTAAGTCAAGGTGGTCGGGGCCATTCACGGTCAAAACAGTGTTTCCACATGGTGCAGTGGAAGTTTTTGATAAGTCACCGAATGAAGCATTCAAGGTCAATGGTCAGAGGTTGAAACCGTATTTTGGTGAACGGGTGAATCGCGAGGCGGAGACCGCGGTTCTTGTTTCAGCTGATTAAGGAGTTGGAATCATGTCAAGCCATTGACGTAAAACGAGCGCTTCATGGGAGGCAACCCATGCTATTGTTGTAAGTATTTTTCAGTTTGAAAAAAAAAAAAATCAGAAATTTTTTTTCTGGACAGAAGGGTAGCGCGCCCGCGCCTGGTCTCTGGCCAGGAAAAAAAATCGAGAAAAAAAGCCAAAAATCCCCCAAAAACAGTTTTTTGTGTGTTTTTTTCCCCTATTTAAGCCTACCCCTACCCTCCCCATCCCCTATCTCTATAACCCTAGCCTCCTTCTCTATATTTTTCATCTTCAATCCAAACACCTATACATACACATCTATACATATCTTTGTATCCTAATTCCATGGCACCACCAAAGAGAGGCAGATTTGCAGGTAGTAGCAGCACTCGTCGCTCTTCATCTGAAGAGGAATCGAGAATGGGTGTTGGGGGTGAGAAATTTTCTTCTCCGGAGGCTCAAGCAGAATTTACACAGTTGCTTTCTAAAGCCGTGGCTAAAGAAAGGGGGTTTTTGCCTCAGCCTACAGATGGGCATTTGTTCAGTATGATTACGAAGAGGGGTTGGGAAAGTTTTGTGAAGCACCGGAGCCGGTCCCGTTGAGTATTGTGCGGGAGTTCTACGCTAATGCTAAAGCCGACAAGAATGGATATAGCGTGGTTCGGGGCTTGACTGTGGATTACATTGCAAAGGCGATTCATCGGGTTTTGAATCTGCCTAGGAAAAAGAGGGGTGAAGAGGATTGGTCTTTGAAGACCCGGGATGATGTTGATCTCGAGTACATTCTAGGGGAGATTTGTGTTCCTGGTACTACTTGGAAGTATAAGGCTGGCACCACTGAGCCGATTACTTTCCCGGCTTCTGCGATGAACAGGTATGCGAGGGTCTGGAATATGTTTTTATGTGCTAATATTTTGCCGTCTTCGCATTCGCATGAGGTTACGGTGGACAGGGCCATTGTTCTTTGGGGAATTCTGAACGAGGAGTACATTGATCTTGGGGAACTACTTCATAAGAATATTGTGAAGTTCTTGAGAGGTGGTACAACGGGGGCGATTCCTCATGCCTCTATTGTTATCAAGCTATGTTCAGCTTTCGGTGTTCATTGGTCTGAGGGGGAGCAGCTTCAGTTACCTAGTGCTCCTATTGATCATTCGACGATTTCTAGGATGGAGGATTGGACAGGTGGTGCCCCGGACTACTTTGGTTTGGGCTATACTGATTTTGATGCTGCGGAAGGAGAGGCTCCACTTCGAGAGCCTGCAGCGCGGAGGGGACGTCCATCTGGGATTCAGCGTGAGGTTGATAGGGCTGGTTTTGGTGATACTCAGTATACGCGGCTGACTCGGCGCATAGACGCCATGCACGACATCAATCGTCGCTTTGCTCAGGACTTGACTCAGGCGTTGGGTACTGCATTCCGCGCCACTGGAGTTGATGTTGTTTGGCCTAACTTTGGAGTGGATTCTGTCTATCCACCACCGGATACACCACCCGAGGAGGGTGGTCCTGCTGATGATTAGGTATTCTCTGCGCTTTCCTTGTTATTACCTTCAATGAGGACATTGAATATTGTAAGTTTGGGGGTGATAATTAAGGAATAGTAGTGTTAGTGTGTGTGTTCATATAGGATTCATATTGCATATGTAGTTAATTCATTCATATCTTTGCATGTTTATGTCATTTAGAGCATTCTGTTTGCATATTTGTTTATATCTATCATGTGAGTCCATTTAGTTGCATTTGCATAGCATAATTCATGATCCCGTAAGACTTGACTGTTTCTGTTGGTGAGTCGATGTTGATGGGAGTGTGGTAGTGATGAATAGAGGGTTGATTTAAGTTCCTATGAATTGACTTGCATGCCAGAAACAAATTAATTTCATAAGTCTCATTGGTTGCTTTTGGATTTGATCAGACCATGTTTGTTTGGAAGTTAGAATTTAACCACTTGCTTATATTTAGAATGTTATTCTATTCTCTTGAAAACAAAGAAGCACTTAAGTCTAAGTTTGGGGGAACCCAGGGATTTCATGCTAGTTGTTAATAAAGGCTAGGCGTCAAATGGCTAGTAGCTGCTCATTGTAAAAAATTAGTAGTCTAGGGAGGGATGAGAAAAATCAAAGCGCACTCATTCCGAAAAAAAAAAAAGAGTTGTGTATATGCAGAATTGATCAGGTTGAGCTCTTTAATACTCGAGCAATTAAGTTCTAGGGGACTTTGTGCCTAGTGACCTAAGACTTTTCCGGTCTGGGATCCACTAACCTAACGCTCGCTACATGGGTATTATTGTATAAGCCTTTTGGGGTCTCAACCATTGCACGGTCAAATAAGCATGTGTGTCGTAATAAATCATGAATTCATGTCTAACTCAAGTGGATTTTGAGGTGTCTTTTAGTGGTTTCTTGTGTCTAGAGTTCATTCTGTTTATAAGCTTGTGGTTATTTTGGTGAAGAATAGGATATGGTCTTGATTTAGTTTGAGAGTATATTGATGAGCATTGCACACACACACACGTTTATGTGTTTGTATGGTTAGTATACGGGAATTTGGTCGAACTCTGTTTGGAAGATTGCATTCTTTGAGATGTTGGCTTGTTGATTGGTTGTGGTTAGTCTGAGGGGATCGTTTGCATTAGTATATTAGTTGCATTCATGCATTGCATTATATAGAGTCTGTTTATGCTTGAGGACAAGCATCAGTTTAAGTTTGGGGGTGTGATAAGTGAATTTTATATCTACTTGGAATGCTTCAAATCGGCTTAAATTGACTGTTTGTACTCAAGTACTTAGTGTTTCTTATGTGATTTGAGCTAGACTATGCAGAGTTTAGTAATTGGCAGATTTGTGGAGTTTCTGTGGTTATGTGGTGGTATTTGAGCATTGTTGTGAAAGCTAAGTGGTGGCGGAACTTGAGAGCGCGAGAAATGTCAAAGAAAAGCGTTTTGAAGAATTCTGGCAGAAACCCAAGCGCCCCCGCGCCTGGATGAAGCGCGCCCGCGCCGCTATGAATGTTGAGGAGCGCGCCCGCGCTTGGGAGGAGCGCGCCCGCGCTTACCAAATGCTGAAGGAAGCCAATTTCTGTTCTAAAAAGGAAACCAGCGAAGACCAGTCAACAAAAGAGCCTATATAAACAATTGGTGGACGATTTCAGAGATATATCTTGACATACATTCATACATATCCATCCACCGGCAAGGAGAACAAGAAGACGGCTGATTACGAAGATCTAGTTTTCAACTTATCTTTGTATTCTTCTAATTAGGCGATACTTTGGATTCTCGTTTGTTTTTCATAAACCCTAGTACTTTTATTCAGTATTCCAGACATATTTACTATCATGTTTTCATCAGATCCCATGATGACGAACGGTTCGATTATGAACTAATCGTTATCGTGGGATTCTAATGGATTTATTTATGGATTCTAGTAGTTAATTGTTTTAAAGATGTGTGTGTGATGATTTGTTGATATCCTAGTTTGGTTGTGCTTATTCTTCTTGGATGCGTAGCTAACATCTAAGTTGTTTGTTAATCTCTATTGATTGCGAAAGTGGATATATAGATTTAGAACTTGCCATGCTAGCATAGGTTTATGTATGTTTGTCATGCATGATTCGTAGGTAATTTAACCATCTTACCTATCCTATGTAATCTGAATGGATAACTTGCTCGTTAAACCGTTATGTTTTCAAATCTTATAGACATATAGGGTCTAAGCATAATTGGTGTCTGCTTAACTTCTATCTTCTTGTGGATGTTTGAGTGGTTTGGTATACGTATACTGAAAGGTAGCTTGTACTGATTTCGTGTTATCCGATTAGTTGTCACAACTGTCACATGCATTGATTAAAGACAAAAGACTCTGAATGAAGTATATAATGAAGTTAGGATCCCATGTTTTATTCTCATAAGTAAATCATCAATTATTTGCCTTAGTTAATTATAGTATTTATAAGTTGCTAGTTTATTTAGATAATCAAAACTCAAATTTGATACTTGTCTTAGCATTGAACAATAGCCATACATTGTTGCATAAGTGCATAACTGTGGTAAACCAGTCTCTGTGGGAACGAACTCTACTTATTCATATATTACTTGTGACCGCGTACGCTTGCGTGATTTTGTGCGAACACATGGGTTGTCTTTTTTTTTTTTTTGACAGAGAATGTTGGAGTCGTTGGTGATTTCATAGTCGTTAGTGAAAAACTATATATTTGTGGATATGTCACTAATATATAGTATATCTTGATTTTGTACTGTATGTGAATTGGGTTTTTGTAGATACCGATAATTTTACAATTAAAATGCATCAAAATGGTGAATGGGATGAACATATGAGTAACTATAAGTTTGGAAAAGTAGACTATTTTAACTGCTGCAATGTTGATAGAATTAGTTTGCTTGAAATACATGATATGCACAGAGAATGCGGAGAAGTGAAAGGAGGGTGTTTGATGTGCTGGTATAAAACACCAACATGAACTATAGTTGAAGGGTTGATAGATTTGCTCATAATGTAGATGTTATTAAATTAACTGAGTTGTTTGATCCAAAAATTGATTTTATGAAAGTGTATGTGTCAGTAGTGTTGAAGTCATTAAGAGTTGAAGGATTACCTATTGCATCCCATTTTGAGCCGTTTGATATTGAGCATGAGAGTATGTCTTTAGTAGAAATAAATACGAGGAGTGCTGGTGAAGGGCAAAAACAAGAGAGGAAAAGGTCAAACAACACAAAAAAGAAGATACAGAAAAAGAAAGAATCTGGTGCTGGTTGTATGAATGAGAAGGCTGGTGAAACAACTAGAAAGTCAAGAAAAAATGAGAGAGCTAATGGTTCATGTGCAGAACAGAATGGTGATGAAAGCAGTGGTGATGAAAGTGAGGCTAGTTGGCATGTAGATAGTTCAAATTTGGATGAACCTGATGATGATATAAACTTTGAAGCTTATATTGATGAAATTGAATCTGAAAAGGACGACAATGAAAAGGATAATGGTTATGATGATGCTAGTATAGAGTAAAGAACTAGTTTAGATGAAAGGATGACAGTGAGCAGTGGAGATGATGAAGTCAAAACTGTTTATGTAGAGTTCAATGAAAATGTTGCCATGGAAGATCCTAAGTTTCAGTTAGGAATGCTCTTTGCTAATGGTCTAATACTAAGGACAACAATGTGGTCTCATGCTATAAGGCATAAGAGACCAATTAAGAGACAGAAAAACATGGGATTTAAGATACAATATGTATGTACTGGAGACTATCAATGAAAAATTTATGCTAGTAAATGCCAAAGATCAGATACTTATCAGATTAAGACTTTCATCCCAGAACATGCATACCAACAATTTTTTTTATCAAAAGCAGATTACAATTGCTTGGATTGCTAAGGCTTATGAAGATGAGATCCGGATGAATCCTACATGGGATATTGAAGCGTTTCACAGAAAATTGGTGAATGATTTGAAGTGTCATCTGGAAAAGTCAATGGTATATAGGGCAAAACATATGGCCCCAAAAGTTATACATGGCAGCCATGAAAAACAATATGAAATGATGTGAGACTATGGTCATGAATTGAGAAGAGTGATGCCAAATTCTACGGTTGTAATTGAAATGGAGGAAAAAGAACCTGGACGGGACAAATGTAGATTTAACAGGATGTATATTTGTTTGGGGCCAATCAAGAAAGGATTTATGGAGGGTTGTAGGCCATTAGTTGGATTTGATGGTTGTCACTTAAAAGGTCCATTTGGTGGCCAATTGTTGTCTGTAGTGGGGATAGCCAATAAGGGAATGTATAGTACAAGCTGAAAATTATGACAACTGGTTGTGGTTCATGAAGTTGCTGAAAGGTGACATTAACATAATGAATGATGCAATGTGGGCATTTATTTTTGACAAACAAAAGTAGGGCTGTTCACGAACCGAGCCGAGCCGAGCTTTGATGTAAACGAGCCGAGCTTTACTTTTTTCTCTGACGAGCCGAGCCGAGCCGAGCTTTCTTATCGCACAAAATTCGTGTTCGAGCTCGAGCTCGTTAACTAACGAGCCGAACACGAGCTTTTATCGAACAAAAACGAGCCGAGTCGAGCCGAGCCGAGTCGAGCCGAGCTCATTAAAACTTACAATTTTAATAGATAATAAAGCCCAATTTTTCTTAGCCCAACGAACTAAAACATTTTTTGTCAAAACCGAACCCAATTTCCCAATCAATTCTCAATAAACCTAAAATACACATACTATAAATTACAAAATTAATTTAAAATGTTAACAAATAATATAAAAATAAGTCGAATATATCTTAATTTTTCGAGCTTTATCGAGCCGATCTCGAGCCGAACGAGCTCGAGTCGAGCTCGAGCCGAGCTCGAGTCGAGCTCACTAATAGCTCGGCTCGAGCTCGTTTTCTTAACGAACAATTTTTTGTGTTCGAGCTCGAGCTCGAGCCTTAACGAGCCGAGCCGAGTCGAGCCCTTAACGAGCCGAGCTCGAGCTTGTTCACGAACAGCTCTGTTCGTGAACAGCTCTAAACAAAAGGTATGCCCTGCTTTCCTTTTTATTGCTTGCATATTTTTTGATTGTTTTATACTATATACTGTTTAACTTTTATTTTTACATTATTAGGGACTAATCAATGCAGTGGAGACAATATTTCCAGATGCAGAACACTGTTATTGTGTCATGCATTTATACCGAAATATGTGGAAGGATCATAAAGGTATAGGACTAAGGACATTGTTATGGAAATCTGCCAGATCCACCACTAATTACTTATTTGAAAAAAATATGACTAAACTCAAGCAAGTAAGTACATTCTTGCATTATTTCTTGTATTTAAGATTAAGTGCTAGTTATTGAAATTGAAAGATTCATTAATAATTGATAGGTTTGAAAAAATGTTTATGACGACTTATGGATAAACCAAAATATCAATGAACCAGATATGCTTTCAGAAGTAATTGTCGTAGTGATATGTTCGTAAATAATCATTGCGAAGTCTTTAATTCATCCATGACAAAGTATAGACATTTGCCAATTATCACCATGTTCAAGGAACTCCACAGAGCCTTAATGACAAGGATCCAAAAGAGGAGAAACAAAATGTTACCCAGAGAAGTTAGATTATGTACGACATCAATGAAAAAGCTAAGCAAGTAAGTGACCACTAGTCTTGAATACGAAATAGACTAAAAGAATTCATTATGTGTACATTATTTATGATTCATGTATTAAATTTATGCAGGGCTATAGCCAGGTCTGCAGATGCTCTAACAGAGTGGTCATGAGGACCTAGATTTCTTGTCACTACTACTTCCGGGGGCTATGCAATGGTGGTGGACATTTTTGAGAAGACATGTGCATGTAACAAGTGGCAATTATCTGGAATTCCATGTTTTCATGTTGTGGCATGCTAACATTCTAGAAACATGGATCTTGTAGAAGGTATACATCATTTCTATAGCAAATAGATGTATTTGAAGGTAACATTAATAACTATACCCTTATCTTTCCTTCATTTTTAATGTGCACAACAACTTTAATTGATGACATTTATTTTCAAGGTTTATGAACATATTCTGGAGGTAATTAATTGAGAAGAACATTGGGAATCAACACCATATCCAAAGCCCTTGCCTCCAACTGTCAAGATTGCTCCAGGAAGACCCAAGAAACAATCAAGAAAAAACGATATTCCAGTGGTAGATCCTACTACACTAAAGAGAGAGAATACCTCACTAAGATGTGGCCATTGCAGAGAGTATGGATATAACAAGAGGACTTGTTCAACAAAGGTGATTTTTATGCATTTCATACGTTTAGAAGTTATTTCTAAAATATGTTAGGTGTAGTGATAATTGGTAAAAATGCAGAAAAATGATGATAAGGTTAAAGAAGGAGAAAATTTTGTTGTGGCCGGTGAGAGAAATATCGAGACTGTTGGTGGCATTAATGGAACTGGTGATAAGCAAGTTGAAGTAAGCCCATGTGCTTCATAGCCTGTTGATAATTTGCAAGAAAGTCGAGAGTTACCAGTAAGGCCCCCAACTGCAAAGGCCCCAACTACAAGGCCCTCAACTGCAAGGCCCCCAACTGAAAGGCCCTCAACTGCAAGGCCCCCAATTGTAAGGTTCTCAACTGTTAAGGCATCATCTGCAAGGCCCTCGTCTACAGGCCCAACACAAGTTCAAGGTGGAGTTTTTAACATGCCTTTCATAAGATCAGGGATGGCAAATCAGGCTTCTAATCCCTTGGTCCCGGAACCTAGACACTTCTTACATGGGGGTAAAAAAGTGACCACTAGGCAAGAACTTCAAAAGACAAGAAATGTGAGGAAAAACCAACACTAGTTGGGACTTAGTGAACCATATTTTATTGCAAAATTATGTTAAGTATCAGGTTCTCTATTTTATGGCTTTTGTGAAATATTTGAAATAATATTGTCTCATAAAACTCATGTAAGATGCTTAACATTTGTGGTCTTTAATGTTTGAATTCGTGCACTTTGTTATTACTGATGTTGCATTCTTATTTGAATTATTAAAATATATAACTGATTGTATTTTTTGGTTAATTTTGAGGGCTACTGATGTTTATTTATACAAGATAGGTTAATATTGTATGTGGTGTATGTCAATTGCAAAAAAAATTCATCGATTCAATCAACTCCGTTAGTCTGTTTAACGGCTAGCCACCAAAGTGCCGTTTAAAATATAAGTGTAGCCACCGATACGTAAAATATAAAGTACAACAACTTTTTTGTAAATCGGTGGTAACTATAGCCACCGAAATGCAACTGGCTCTTCTTATTATAAGAGTTCGTTTCCGCCCAGTTATAGTAGCTGCATCCGCTAATGTTATTTGTAAATAGATTTAACATTAGATATTAATGCAAAAAATTTTACAGATAAATTTAAGATAAGAAATTAATATATGAATATAGAAAGTCACGTCATTCTATCGGTGATTGATTTTTTGAGTTTTTATTTTTTTAGAAATTTTTTTACGAACAAATAATTTATCAAAAATGATAGTTATTGACCAATGTCCATCATATAAATAACTTATTTTATAAGTTAGTAATTTATAAGTTAAAAATACATATTTATAAGTAATTTATAAAATATACCAAACATGACCAATGTGAGTAAAATTCGATGTAAATTATTATTTTATTTTCTCATAAAAGTAAAAAGTTATATTAATCATAATTTAAATAATATAATGTGAAGTTGAAATAATTTTAGTATCATAAAAATATCAATTTTAAAAATATAATTTCAAATATTGGAATGATGGGAATGTATATTGTTATTTTTAACGAATATAATTTGCCGTATATATGTCGATTATTGGTTAAGAATTTAAGATAGACAAATGAGACAAATGAATAAGCATGTCAAAAATATATTTATTTTTAGTAATTATGAAATAATTAGCAAGATAGTTGTGGAACGCTAATATAATTATTTCAAACTTTTATTACAAATTGGGTGAGAGCCCGATATAACGTTTTTTTATCAACCACTACCCAAAATGACCACCGCTAGAAAAGCTGTCCAAAATAACAAGTTGAATACGCATATTGTAAATGCGATTACTGTATGCACATTTTGTAAATGTGAGTGCCCTATCCCAAGATCACTAATACAAGACATGCATTCTCGATCTGGTAAATTCTACAAGTATTATGAAAATTCTTTCCCAGCTATACGCATTGGATGAATCTGAATTGCTCTACACGCATAAAACAATTGCGTAATCTGGAGTATTGGCCCTTTTCATTACAATTTTAGGAGAAATGGTCCAAAATATCACATATGAAAAAAATGACCTTTTTTATCACAGAAAAACACATTATTTATATGCGTTTTCACAAAACACATTTTTTGTCTTCGTTTTCAACAGTAACGCAATATTTACATTCGTGGTTACAGATGAAAAAGGGAAAGAGAAACACATCCATTTCATGTGGTTTCTGGACTAACACATATTTACATTGCATTATTTTTATAATTTTAAAAGCAAAGTTCAGGTCAACTGACCCCACCCACGTGATTCTGTACAATCAGTCCCATCATTTTTGCATACAGCAACTTGCTTACAACAGTGGTTATATGTTTTTCAAACTAATATTATAAACGCATGTTAATCCCTCATTTTGAAGTGATATAAAAGACCTTTTATTTGAGTTGTGATATTTAGGGCATTTTGTTTCCAAATTGTGATAATAGGGGCCATTTCTCCGTAATCTGCATAGCTACGCATCATATTTATGCGAGGCCTGTGTTGGCCGCGTTCCATTTTTTCGCAATGGCATGGTCCATACCAACACACCGCCTGCACAACTGAACCCACAGCCGATCAATTTGGCATCATCCCCAACACACTTCAATTACAAGCCCTGAAATTCCGCTAAAGTTAAAAGTCCTTCAAATCCCTGATTTCAAACCATTATTTAATAACAAATAATTATACACATACAAAAATAACAATTTTAACCATTCAAATTCTTACCTTTAGGAGCATAGATTAAACAAATTCCTAAAATTCGTAATAGAAATTTGTTGAATAAAAAGTGGTCAAGACCTCGTTTTATAGATGAATTCGTGGATAATTTTGATGATTCATAATAACATGTATTATCGGAGATGTAGTGATGAAGATTTATGTGTTTAAAGATGATGGATGATGAAAAAGTATATATGTATGTATATATAGGTTGTAGAGGGGATAAAATGAGAGTACAGAGAGAAGTGGGAAGATAATGACAGGGAGAGTGACTCTTATGTTGTGTTTGGTTGGGGTGAATGAAATGGAATGGAATAGATGAAATTAAAGGAAAGTAATGGGAGTTGGAGGGAAGATATGAAAAAAATGAGATAGTGCAAAATTGTTATGATAAGAATTGTGAAGAAAATGAATGAGTTATGGAATGAAGCATTACATCTCAAAGTAGGGTGTTTGAATTATAACGCATGTGATTAAGAATAGAATGAGCTAAAGAATGAAAGTTGTGAGTATCTAACTATTTTATATTTTAAACCGCATTCCATTCCAATTCCAATCACCCCAACCAAACACAACATTAATAAATAAAAATATGACAATGAAGTAGTAGGGTCATTGGGCTTTCTGTTGAATCCATGGAATTAACTATACGTATACATTGAATGCGGGTTTCGGCGGTTAAAAAGGGCAACTAACCCGGCATCGGTCATTTTGGACACACAGTACATTAATATTAGTTATTTAGGGCATTTTCTTTTACGAATTTAATATATTCATTTATGCAAAGAAAATCAATAACTTGTGACATTTCTATTTTTCAAAACCTAATATGTAAATCAGATAATACATAAAAGTAAAGTTTTATGCTAAATACTTATTTTTACATTTTGAGTAAAAAAATACAATCCTAAAAAAGAAACATAAAAAAAAACTACGCAAGAAATACGCATATGAATACAGGGTTTAAGTTGAACCCTGATTAAATTCATCCAACCGCCGGCGACAATATTTTCCGACTTTGCCTCTCCACTCTCATATAATTCGCCAAGTTCAGAACTTTCCGACATAGAAGTATATAATACAACAATACACTACATTATATATTATACACAGACACAATGTTCTACTTGAGTGAAATCGAGCACACAATGCGAGTACCACCCCATCTTCTCAATCTCCCTCTCAATGATGCCATTAAAGGAGAGCTCGAGCGTCTCTTCTTAGATAAAGTCTATCTCTCTCTCTCTCTCTCTCTCTCTCTCTCTCTCTCTCTCTCTCTCTCTCTCTCTCCCTCTCTCCCTACCCCCCTCTCTCTCCCCTCTCTCTCCCCTGCTCTCTCTCTCTCTCTCTCTCTTCTAATTTTAATATTTGTGGTTTTATATTATGAAGCCCACCTGTTTGATAAAATGCCTCAATGAGAGATAAATGTTTTTTACAGGTTGTTGCTAATTTGGGTCTTGTTATATCTGTTTATGATATCAAGTCTATTGATGGTGGGTTTGTGTTTCCGAGTGACGGGGCATCCACCTACACGGTATTGTATATGAATGTTATGGATGATGGGTCTGGTTTGTTTTGGTATAAGAGTTGGATTTTGATGGAATGTTTGTGGTTGTTAACAGGTGAAGTTTAGATTGGTGATTTTTCGACCGTTTGTTGGGGAGGTTGTTACTGCTAAGCTATTGGAGTCCACTGCTAATGGTTTACGGTGTAATGTTTCTTAATTTACTTGCATAATTTTGGATATCTTATGGCTCGTGTATGTTTGCATATAGTGTTTTACTTGGTAATATAGTTTTAGGCACATGTGAATTCGTAATATTTTGTTAGATGTTAAACCATTCCTTAATTCTACGTTAATTGTTGTTAACTTCGTGAAGGCTCTTAACTCAATTACATATAGGCTAAAGCTATTTGACCCTATGAAGGTTTTTAGATGCTTCTTTGATAGTAGGCCAAGGCCATTGTTTCATAGTTGCTAATACTACGCACTTGTTGCTTGCGAAGAATTGTGATACTTACTTGAAGATGATAGTACTTTCTGGATTCTAGAAGACTTTTTATATTCTTTTAACGTATAAGTTTGGATGTGGAATAGTATTAATAAATAGGTATTTTAATTTACTAGATTCCTTATGTACTAAGACCATCTAAGAGAGAGGCAGTACACTGTTTAATACAGGGGATTTCTATAAGTAGGGGGAAGCTCTTTAGTTGTGATCATTAAATCTGACGCTGCATGCTCAGAAGTCAGAAGTCTAGTGAAGAAAGCTCTTTTCCTCCTCGAGTTCTCTTGTATTATCGTTTCTCTGTAAAAAATTAGCATACAAATGCTAAAAGTTTACTTGAAATGTACTTGGAAGTTGGAACCAACAAAACATGGTTGGGGGTAAGTCGCTCCAAATAGCCTGACTAAATATCTAAAATTTCCATCATGGTTATAATAAGCAAGGATTTAATTATTCCTTACGCATACCTAAAATTTTAATATAATAATACATGCTCTCTTAAGAGAACTAAATAATGCCACAGTCAGTATCTGTAAGACGACATGACAGTTGTGTAAAGGCTTTACCTTGGTTAACTTTGTTATACTTCAACTTTTATGTTAATGAGTGTGGGAAATTATATAGGAGGGTTGAGAGTTATTCTAAAGTTTATTTTTATCATGTTTTAGTTCTGCAATGCGAACCAGTTTATGTGGCCACTTAGTTGATTTATGCAGAACTACCTATCTTTATCTGTCTATCTGATCTTTGTAATTGTTATTGGCAGTATCACTTGGATTTTTCGACGACATATATGTTCCTGTCCATTTAATGCCAAATCCTTCCCATTCCGAGGCAGACCCGGTTAATAAGTGGGTTTTCTATTAATTCAAAGTAAGATTTCTTAAATAATTATTTTTAAATAAGTCAAATAAGTACTATTTCTTTCAGGAATCAAGTTGCCTGGATATGGGAATATCAAGATGAAAATTATGCCATAGATGGAGTCGATGAGGTTGTTTTTTAATGCTTTTAGACACAAAAGTTCACTAAAACTGTTGTTGTGCAAAGGAATGAATGTTAACTTTAGGTCTTTACCTGCAGATTAGGTTCAGAGTGAACAATATACGCTACCCTCCTATACCAATTGAAGCAGATAAAGAGTCGAATCGCTTTGCACCCATGGTGATTACTGTAAGTGCCTTTATAATCATGTCTACCCTATACTGTAGTTTGCCTAGTTTGAGTTTATTTTCATTTTGCTGATGTTGGTTCTGTTTACATTTTTGAAGATACAATATGATCTATATATAGAGTTTGTTATAGTTATTTAGGAGGATGGCCCGATATTATTGTTATGAAAAGTTTAGTTCTAGTATACCTTTTTGTTTTTGATAAGAAATATACTTATAAATCTCTAAGTTTTAGAAACAATTAAGGTGATTTTCAGAGCACTCCGATATACATTACCATGCAAAACATCTGACTTTCTATGAGTACGGAAATATTGAATTAAATAAATTATGGAGAAGATGGAGCGTTTCCTATTAGTTAGGCTACAAGGATAGAGCATTGCATACTAAATTAGTTTTTTATTTAGACGTAAGTGTTTTTTTAATTACTAGGTGTGGTATAGTAGTAAGGTGGCCCTCTTATGACAAAGGTCAAAAACAAAATATTTGTTGTATTATCTAGGGTTAAATGCAATTTTTGTGGCTGAACTCCTTCATGCAATTTGTGTTCCTAACTACTATATCTAGTTAAGAGATGACTGTAAAAAGTGAATCATCAATCATTCAAGTAGTGTGCTACCCATTACAATGACTGACGTTGTTTGTAAATGAAGTAAAAACCGAGAGTGGAAGGGAGAGAATAAAGAGACACTAAATGGAGATGGCTGGTCGAGTTTGGATACCGGACAAATGGGGTCAAGAAAATTTAAAAATTGAAATAGACTGCACTGTGTTTGATGCTTCATTGGTTTGCAACACTACTCACAGCTCGGGGTGCTTTAATACAACACTGTTCTACAACAAGAAAAACTTATCATCCTATCCTTCAAAGAAGAACAGAGAACAGGTGCTAGTTTAGTCTTGATGAACTTGTGGTTTTGTTTTTATTGTGTTAGACTCTGAATATTAAGCTAGCTACCTACCGAACTATCTTTATGGTTATATTATGGTAGCATTTGATAATACATGGGTGAATAAAGCAATCATGGGAGTTGAATCTGCAGTTTAAATGCCAGCTGTAAAGAACACAGGCGGAATTGATTGTTTTTTTTTTGGTTTCAATATTCTAGATTTCTAGAGATCATGAAACTTGAAGCTACTTAGAAGACACAGGAAGGGTAAAAATTGTAATCTATACGTAAGTACAGTCCAATACACACAGATATACCCTTGGATGGTAAAATTGCAGTACAGCCGGTGTCTTTTTACAAAATTAGCAAACAGCGTTATACGAAAATAACGGAAGCACACTACTTGCATGATTCCGTATTTACAGCCATCTCTTTGCTAGAATATAATAGTCAAGGTACAAAAATTGCACGAAGGCAATAGTTCAGCTACACAAATTGCATTTAATTCTGTTATCAATCAGGAATATTTTAGAATTTTGATATATAGTAATAGTCATCTTTTAGGAATGTTTGATGTTAACTGCTCAAAGTAACTATGAAATCTTGGCTATAAGAGCTAAACTTAAAGCGAGCTTTAAAAAATTTTCCTTGACTATATGTAGCTTTGTAATTGGTTTAGTATATAGTTGGTTGAACTAGCAATTGAATGTAGTTTTTTCTTAAGTTGTCTGTTTAGAAAGTTGAAGCAGGTTATCATATATTTCAGTTATTGTTTTCACTATTTGCCAAAAGATTTGGAACACACACCACATTTTGATGTTTTTTACTTGTAACTGACAATTTCTCTGAACCAAGTGATTTACCAAACTAATATGTTTTGGCAGGGTTCACTTGATGCTGATGGACTAGGTCCGGTCTCGTGGTGGGTATAGACTTGCAGGATTAGTGTTTTGCTGGAACAGAGCTACATGTTAAAGATCTAGTAGTATAACATCATATTTCTAATATGTATATTTTTACTCTATGCTTGGGAAATTGAATACAATATTGGTATCAAAGAAACATAGATATTAGTTGTCAGAGCTGACACCCTTCGACCAATTAACCATGTGGTGTAGTATATTGATGATAATTATGTGGATTCCGATTTTAAACTATAATACAGAGGATATTTCTTTTCTATTTTTTTTTTGGTCAAATGCAGAGAGTATTTCATTTTCTATTATAGATGAGGTTTACGAGATCTGGGATTTATATTCATTTGGTTTGGTTATTGCTTCTGGTAGTTTGCAATTTTCTTATATTTCTAATATTTGTACTGAGGGCATATCAAGACCGTTTGTTTCTGTCTTAAAATATCAATACAAAATATGTTAGAGCTCCCAAAAATTTTCTCACATCGGGTACAAAAGGCATATTTGATAATATAGACATAATAAATTAGATTGTGACACTTTGACATTTGAGAACATTTTTGGGAATTATTTGGGTACTTGAAAACTTGCAGATGGCATTTAAAGAGGACAAGAACCAAAAATAAATAATAAAAGATATGACTACAATAATAAAAGATTCAACTGTTGTAATAAAAAAATATATTATAACTAGTAGGTGGTTAAGGGTAAACAAAGATGAACATATAGTAATCTCAGACGGCCTCGTGAGGGTGTGGTGTGATGGTCTCATGATTTGCACCTTCACTTGCCACTTGTATGGGACGAGTTGCTCCGTCTACATGAGAACTTGTCGGAATATCAGCAGTTGGTGGGATAATTTCATGATTTGCACCTTCACTTGCCACTTGTATGGGACGAGTTGCTTCCTCTACATGAGAACTTAACTGCAAATCAGCAGTTGAATGCGAAAAAGCACTGGTATTGTCAAGTTGTATTTTGCTGTCATGAGTACTCCGGCTAAAAGGAAAAGATGAGAGATCTTTATTGTCAAAATGTCTGCATACTGCACATACTTTCGACCAGGTAGAGGAGCTTGAATTTGCTATGATTCTTTGAAGAAGTAGTTTGTTCTTGTATAGGTATAAAATTAAGAACACCGCAAGGCACGTTGCCGTGACACTTCCAGTGATTGCAAAGAGGCCTTCAAAGCTTTTCAAGCTCACACTGTTTGATCCTGTTCCTCCTGGATCTGCACATATTGGATCAATTTCAGACATCTTCTTACCTTCTGTAACACTGATTATTGCACGAGAGACATCTGCAACTAAAGGTGATCCTTTGCGAAAAACCTGCACACGTGAGTGGTATCATTACTATATGTGGGTTATTCGGAAAAAAAAACGCTTTTAATTAATAAGCATTAGCAAAAGAAGCTTCGAGTTCAAGCTTGTTTTGCTGGCCTCCTTTATGCAAAGCTTCAGCAAAACCCAGGTTTTGCGCATACTTACAAATGCAAATCCATCTGTTTGGTAGGTTGGTCCAACTTCCATGAACTTGTTGCAGTACTTGGATACAAATATCTTGGAGTAGGGAGTGACATCAAAAAATGCTGATATACCACCCTCTTTACTTCCTTTGGTCAAAGCTTCGCTGCATTCATCTGCAACCCCGTAAGATTTCATCTTTGATTCTTCAAACCCCAAACCTTTCAAGAGGCTAGCGATAAATGAGCCTTCCTGATAGCCAACGGACTTTCCATTCTTGATTAGCTCCTCCACATCAGTGTAACTTGGTCGAAGCCTCTGTACTGTTAATCTCGATGATAAACTAGCAGTGTAAGTGGAACTTAAAATGAGCACCACGAATATCCAGACCACCACAACCAAGCGGGCGAAGTTGCTCATTATTTTTTCTCCTGCACAAGCCAAATTCATATATTATGTGGAATAAACAAGAGAACAGACACAAGTGACATGTTCCACCTTATCCGTGCACACATACAAAATCAAAGAAATGAGGTATCATCCAGTTCTATCATGTACGAAAGAAGGTGGAACTCCGGCATTGCCTTTCCATGTACACGAGTCCTCGGCTAGAATTATAGGACACCACAATTCTTAGTCAGCGGACCACACATTTTATGGGGAGAGCCCTACATCTGAAGAGGACAATACTTAACTCGTGGTTCTAAACACGTTCACAGAGAAAGTGGCGCTTGTTGCAAGTTCATTTTTCCTATTGATGATAGAAAGAGAATGTATAATGACAAAACTTAACTGTGAGCAAATACTACGGTGGACAAGGGGAACCAACAGATCATGCCAACATGCTGGGAAGGTGGACCTCTAAAAGCAGTATTTATTCGGTGTTCAAGAACCCAAACAGCAAAACCAGTGAAGATGAAGAATGCAATGTTTGTCAACCACAAATCCTTCTTGAGAGGCTTTAAGAATGTCCATTTGTTATTTGAATCCTCATAGGTAATGGGAACAATCATAGACACTCCACCTTCTGATATAGGCATTGTGAAGTCTACATACCGTGATCTATTTGTAGTGATTGTAATATCTCCCACAGCAGCATCAAATTTCTATATCATGGACAAACAATAGTATAACAAAATCATTTATCTTCTTTCTACAGTTTGAAATGAAAATTTTGATATAAAAGATATACCCATGAATCTGACTTACCTGAAGAAAGACTTGATGTACAAAATCATTGTAACTCCCATCATTTCCTATCAGAAAAGGAACGTACTCATATTGTACTAAATATGGCAATGCTTTGATGACAGATTCAAACAAATCAATGTAGTGCCCAATAGGTTTAGTTGTATTGGTTTGACGGTCTCTTTCTGCACTAAGAAATTCAGTAAAACCATCTTTAAATGGCACTCCAATTTTTAGCTTCTTTCCTCCTACATGAATTTCCCATCCCCTGGGAACATGTGTTGATTCTCCTGGCCATACGACGCCCTGAAGATCTACCGCCCCTTGATAAGTTTTACCACTTTTCTCTAACATCCTTGATAGACTGTGTGCTGGAGACCAGGTTCCTACTTGTCTCACCCCTCCTCCTACTACATTTAGTATTTGGTACGATGAAGGCTCTACTTGCCCATTGACAAGACTGAACTCACCACTAAGTCTTTCAAACTTCGTCAGCAATATTGCTTGGAGAATTTTAGGACCCGTTTCAGAAATTTTAAAATCCAATAGGTTTGTTGAATTTATATTACTTGCACTATATTTAGAAATTGAGTCACTATATCCAACTCTCTCTGCAGCCAATGCCAGTGCCCAAAGAGTATCATATGCCCATAAACCAATGAAGCTTAGATCAGTTTCTTTCTTGACGTTTGAATTCTGGAAGAGTTTTCTTTCTAACCTTTGAGAGAAAGAATTAAGATTTTCTGACTCTGGAATTTGAGGTTTGACTCCCAATACACCTTGCATTGATTGCACAACATGCGAGTCCAGTGAGGAGATCATATCCATTATACCACTTGAAACAATCCATGCGTAGCCCTCGCTCATCATTCCTAATTCCTGTGCTTTCAGAAAGAGGCGGGCAGCAAGAGGACGTGACATATGCACCACATACACTCTTGTCTGCATATTCATCATCTTATACAGCTCTTTGAGGATAAAATCCTCTGATGGCTGAAGAGGAATGATGCTTCTGTATGAAATCCGCACATCATTATCATAAAATTCATTAGCCAGATACGGAATCATTCCATGCCCATAATCTGTATCTTCAAATATTACTACTGCTTCTCTCCACTGAAATTTTTTAAATATGGAAGCAATTGCTCCTACTTGAGTTGCATCACTTTGAGCTGTTTGAATAAAGTATTGACTCCGGCGACGTAGAGAAGGGCTTGTTGCAGAAAAAGAAATGACTGGTACGTGGGCTCTATCTGTTGGAAACGTAGATGGGCCTAGAAACAAATATTAATACTTTGTATAAACATAAACACACACCTGTATAACACAACACTTATATTTATTTCACTCACAATAAAAATAACAACTTTTCTTTTACACACGAAAGGCTTCAGCCTTTTCTTTTCTCTCTCAAGAGCTACAGCTCTATTCTTTTCCTCTCTACAATGCTGTGTATATTTCACTCGGTGTGTATATTGATACAATAATATGCTGGTTCTATTTATACTAGTTTAAGAAACGCGTGAACAGTAAATACATGCAACACACTGACGCGTCTTTTCCTTGAAAATCTTTCCTTGAAACCCAGCTAGCCACCTTATTTTAGGGTTTGAATAAAGACCACTCTGTACGTGCTGCCAGATATCTACTTTCATGCATGTGTCACCAGCTGCACATTACACCTACTCTTGTCTTCTTCAGTTTACATTTGAGCCGTGTATTGTAATTTGCACAGCCCACCTATTTTCTTGGCCTTCATAAAAACAAAGCTGCATAGGTGATCACACGTATTTGACTTGAGAATTCCGCTCACCATATTTTCAGGACTCAAGCTGTTATCTTCTTATTTTGTTTCTGGAAGAGGTTGAATTGTACTATGAGTCTACATAATTTATGTTAATTATATATTTGATATAATTACTAGCTGCCAACTTTATTTAGATAAGGGTTTGAATTCTAACACTCCCCCTCAAACCCGACTCTGCATTCCGAGCTTTATCTTTATTTTGTGAAATACTTCCGGCTTCAATGGCTTTGTAAATATATCCGCTAAATTTTCTTCCGTTCTGCAGTGTACTAGTTCCACAATTTTGTCGTTCACCTGCTCTCGAATAAAATGATATTTTATATTGATGTGCTTGCTTCGACTATGGGACACCGGATTTTTCGCAAGTGAAATAGCAGATTTATTATCCACATAAATAGTAACCGGATCTTCCTTTGCAAGATTTAACTCGCCCAATATGTAGCCTAGCCACATAGCTTGACACGCGCACGCTGCTGCTGCAATGTATTCTGCCTCACATGTTGAGAGAGCAACTGTTTGCTGCTTCTTTGATGACCACGAAAATATTCCCGAACCGATATGAAAAGCATATCCAGAAGTGCTTTTCCCGTCATCCAAATCACCACCATAATCACTGTCTGAGTAGCCAACTAATTTTGAATCCTGAGAGTGTGTATAAAATAGACCATGATCAAGTGTTCCTTTTATGTACCTCAAAATTCTTTTAGCTGCCATGAAGTGATCTTGCTTCGGCTTCTCCATATACCTACTTACCAATCCAACTGCGTACATAATATCTGGACGAGTAAAAGTTAGGTACCTCAGACTTCCAACCAGACTTTTGAACAATGTCGGATTTACCGACTCTCTCGTTGAATCAATTCTGAGCTTTATGCTTGCTTCTGCTGGCGTGCTCACTGGCTTGCATTCTTCCATTCTAAATTTCTTTAGAATCTGCTCTGCATATTTTTTCTGTGACATAAAAATTCCGTCTTTGCTTTGCTTCACCTCGACTCCAAGAAAGTACGACATTTGACCAATATCTGTCATCTCAAATTCGTTAGTCATAACTTTCTTAAAATCATCGAACATACCAGGGTTGTTGCCGGTGAAAATCATATCATCCACGTACAAGCACACAATCATAATATCTCCCCCTGAATTTGTTTTCGTGTAAAGTGCATGCTCGTATGGACTTTTCACAAAACCATTTTTCTGGAAATATTCATCAACCCTTGTGTTCCATGCTCGCGGGGCTTGCTTCAACCCGTATAAGGCTTTCTTCAATCTGTAGACTTTGTTTTCCCGGCCTTTCTGAACATATCCAGGAGGTTGCTCAATGTAGACTTCTTCTTCGAGATAACCATTCAGAAATGCTGACTTGACATCCATCTGATAAATCTTCCACTGATTCTGAGCTGCGATTGCTGTAAAAAGTCTTATGGTATCAACTCTTACAACTGGAGCAAATACCTCGTCATAGTCAATTCCATATCTTTGCTTGTAGCCTTTAGCCACTAGCCTCGCCTTGTGTTTTTCCACTTTGCCTTCTTGATTTGTCTTGGTCTTATAGACCCACTTGACACCAATTGCTTTGTGTCCTTCTGGAAGATCCGTAAGCTCCCAAGTATCATTCTTCTTAATTGCACCAATTTCCTCATCCATGGCTTTGTTTCATTTGCTTTCTTCAGAAGCTTCTTCAAATGTTACTGGATCACATTCAGCCATTAAACAAAACAAGGAATAATCAAAGGTTGTTTGTACCGGACTTGTTGCTTCATATATATTATCCAGACTCCGCATTTTCCTTGGCGCTCCCCCTAAACTGCTGCTTCCTCCAGTCGATGGTGTCGATGCAGGAGTTTGTTGGTTCGGACTTAGTGGAGGAGTTTGATCATCATTCTCATCGTCTTCAACGTTGGTGTCATCACTGTCATCATCTTCATCCTGAAAAAACAAACCAGCAACTTTTCTTTCTTCCTCGCTCCATCTCCAATAATCGGATTCATCGAACTCAACATCTCGAGAAATGATTAATTTCTTCGTCAGGGGATTATAGAGTCTGTAAGCCTTGCTCCTTTTATCATATCCGGTAAAGATACACTTCTCTCCTTTATCATCCAGCTTCTTTCTTTTCTGATCGGGAACATGGGCATATGCAATACACCCGAAAATTTTGAGATGTCCAACTGATGGTTTGCTACCACTCCATGCTTCATTTGGAGTTTTGTTTCTAACACTTTTAGTTGGACATCGATTCAACAAATAAACTGCACATAGAACGGCTTCAGCCCAGAAAGTCCTCGGCATATGCTTTGCTTTGACCATGCTCCTTGCCATGTCAAGAATAGTGCGATTCTTCCTTTCTGCAACGCCATTTTGTTGAGGAGTATATGCCGTTGTCAACTGATGATTGATTCCATGTGCTCTGCAGAAGCTTTTAAATAAATTTGAAGTATACTCGCCTCCTCTGTCTGATCGGAGTACCTTCAAATAATGACCACTTTGTTTTTCTGCCAAAGCTTTGAACTCCTTGAATTTATCAAGAGCCTCCGCTTTTTCTTTGAGGATATACACCCAACTTTTCCTGCTAAAATCATCAATAAATGTTAGGTAATACCTGTTACCTCCAAGTGATGGAATATCAAATGGACCAGCAATATCTGTGTGAACAATCTCCAAAGGCCTCCTGGCTCTCCATGATTTTCCAACGGGAAAACTTTGTCTATGTTGCTTCCCCTTGACACATGCTTCACACAAATTTTCTGGTTCATTGATTTCTGGCAAACCGTCCACCATCTTTGTCTTTGACAATAATTTCAAGCCAGAAAATCCAAGATGACCGAATCTTAAATGCCACAACCACGAGTCATTTTTAATGACTGACTTTAAGCACCTATGCATCTTCGTTTGTATATCAAGTGTAAACAAACGATTCTTTGACATCTCCACGTCTGCAATTAATTCTCGAACCTGATTTCTGATGATAAGAGAATTATCCTGCATCTGAATATTATATCCTTTCTCCACAAGTTGGCCAAGACTGATGATGTTACTTTTCAAAGCAGGTATATAGTAAACATCATTTATATACTTTTTCTCACCATTCTTTAATACAATCGTAATTGTACCTTTGCCTTTGACCGAAATCTTTGAAGAATCACCAAACGTAACTTCTCCGCTGATAGTCTCGTCTATCTCCGTAAATAAATCTTTGTGGCCCGTCATGTGGTTGCTCGCACCAGAGTCAAGATACCAAATATTTTTCTTTCCTTCTTCATCTCCTTTGTATGTGAGGAACATAGCAGATCCCACATCTTTGTCTTCTTTTGCTGCTGCAAAATGACTTCTTTCTTCCACTTTTGGAGATCTACACTCATAACTGAAGTGACCATATTTGTTACAATTATAACATTGAAATTGAGACTTATCACCTCGTTGAAATCCGCCTCTTCCTCGGCCTCTAAAATTCTGACCACGGCCAGATGGTTGATAACCTTCAGTATTCTGGCTTCTGTTGAAGGACTGCCTTCCACGTCCTCGTCCACCTCGGTAGCCACCTCTAAAGCCACCTCTTCCACGACCAGAACTGCTACTGCTTGAACTTTCACCAATGGACACCTTACTTTGCAACGCCTTTTCCAAATGGCTTGTATCATCATACTGGTTCATCCGCTGCTCATGCGCTTGAAGTGAACCAACTAGCTCATCAATGGAAATTGTGGACAAATCTTTTGACTCCTCGATAGAAGTAACGACATAGTCAAATTTTCTTGTCAATGAACGGAGTAATTTTTCCATGACCCGAATATCATCGAGACTTTCTCCGTTTCTCTTCATCTCATTTGTCACCGTTTTCAAACGCGTAACATATTCACCAATATTTTCTGAGGCCTTCATTTTTATATTTTCGAACTCCCCGCGTAGAACTTGGAGCCGCACCTTTTTAACTTTTTCAACTCCTTGGAATGATTTTTGCAAAATCTCCCATGCCTCTTTCGCCGTTTTTGCTTCAGAAATTTTTTCAAAGGTAGATTCATCAACACCTTGAATAATTGTATACAGCGCCTTTTTATCTTTTTTCCGGGTCTCCTTTAACGCCATCTTCTCGGCATTTGGAAGTGCTGCTTCAGTTGCTGCATCTGCGGGCTCGTTGAACCCATTTTCGACAATATCCCAATTATCGTATGAACCGAGTAACACCTTCATTTGGATACTCCAATTCCCGTAATTTGTGGCCGTCAATTTTGGAATATTGGGTTGCACCATATTCGCCATTTTCTTGAACGGAACGCTGGCTCGGATACCACTTGTTGGAAACGTAGATGGGCCTAGAAACAAATATTAATACTTTGTATAAACATAAACACACACCTGTATAACACAACACTTATATTTATTTCACTCACAATAAAAATAACAACTTTTCTTTTATATCAAAAGCTACAACTTTTATTTAGATAAGGGTTTGAATTCTAACACTATCACCAAGATTTAGTACAAAACTGGCTTGTGAAGATTTTTGTGGACCAATTATTACATCTACCCTTACCTCATTCAACAGTTTCAGAGCTGATACACATGCAAAATTAGAATAAAATTCGTATATAGACTAAAAAGAGTGTTCAGAACTAAAGAAGTTCTTAGTTTTAGCAACAAACTACAAGACTTTTAGTTTTAATAAGTTAATGTCTTGGAATCTACTAAAAATTACTGCCAAGAATCAATTAAGCATATCCTAACATTAGATATCAGGGAGACCGGTGTGTGAGTAGTTTGTATTGAGTAACCGGCTCATGTAAAACCGTGCTAGCCTAAGCTTTTTCTAAAATCTCAAGGTATTAGATGAAGACATTTTCCGGGGATCATATATTGTATTGTAAAACTGCCACTCACTCGAAAGCTCATTTTTTGAGTCGAAGAGTAGATTACGGACGCCGATCTTTGGGGCATAATTTTTGTCTTTCCTATCCATAATAAATTGTGAGAATATTGAGGGTGGCAGATAGTCGAACCTTGGACCTCCCGCGTGCCTGAGCTCGTGCCTGAGCTCTGATACCATGTTGAGTAACCGGCTCATCTAAAACTTTAACTAAACCGTCGTCGTAAACGATTCCACTGATTTTGTTTAGTTTTTGTTTGTTGTTAAATCGAGTTTGAGTTTTGGTCCGATCTCGTTGAGTTAGTATTGCACTTGATTTACCGAGTTTCTGTTGAGTTATAGATTCTAAATTTTGTTTGCGAGTTAGTGAGTGGTTAAGTTACTCAGTTGACTTGCGTGGAGTTGGTTTACTGAGATATGAATTATGTGTTCGGTTTGTTCGATTCATATGTATATGTGTTTTTAGTGGGGTTAATAGGCTAAACCATCATTGAACTCGTTGCTAACTTGCAAGTGAATTACTGAACTGAAAAAGCTTTCTAACAGATCACTTAACTAAATATAGCTTGCAATTCCATCATTAAACATCAAAAACATTGCACAACCGTCAAATCCCCTTTGACTTTAACGGATTCCGTTAAATATATTACACGTCAGCATCCAACTATACTAACTATACATCCACGAAACAAAAGACTCGGGTAATTCTAACCCGACCCATCTTCTAGCAAATCCGATCCTTCATCTCAAACAATTTCACTTATGCTTCTATCTATGACATACACGTATACATACATATTATGCACATATGAAACTTGAAAAGGTTCTAAAGAATGATGAATGAGAAAGATGAATTACAAGAAGTATTGAAAGAGACACACCTCTTTGTGCAATAACTGGGTCTTAATTTGTGGGGTTTTGTTAAGATGATGATGAGTTTAGAGTTGTGTAACAAATATGGTGTTGCTAGTGTGTGGATTAATTTGACAAGAATTATTCCCCTTTTTTTGTGTCCTAGTTCATCATCTGTGCAGTGTGCACATCCACAAAACACCACCATGATTACCACCATCTTATATATCCTTGGTCCTCCCCTTTAACACTTCTTTAACACTTCTTGAATTTATCTTTGTTATTTTCTATTACTCCATCCTCGTTGCCGGTAAAAAATTAAAACTACTTCTGCAACTTAACCACCAATTACACACATTCTTTATGTTCCTGATTGAAAATAAAAAATAGTAATTAGGTAAAAATTGTTGGTTGGTTTGTACGGGTTGAACCGGATGGATGCTGATTTTGTTAACCAAACCCACGCCGTAAAAAAGTTGACACCTCACCTCTTCTCATCATCTTTTCGTCTAAACTTTAACATTTTTAACGGGGTAAACTCATTTGCAAGTTTTTATTAGTAAAATGAGTTGACTGTAAGTTTTTGAGTTCAGTGAGTCACTTGCAATAGTTGATCATGAGTTCAGGGATGTTATAGCCTATTAACCCGTTTTTACTGAGTTCTGAGTCTATGTTCACCGATGTTACCGATTTCACGCACTTTTTTTGTGTTACTCACTGGGTTGCTGGTTACGAGTTGAGTTCTATTTTGAGTTTAATTTTGTGGAGTCATTTTTGTATTTTGATTTGTGTACCATGTACAGTAGTTGATTTTTGAATCCTGTTGTTGGTTTTGTAGAGTTGACACTCTAATCTTCCTTTCATGAGCTGTATCGTTTGCTGATTCTTGTAATGTTTTTACATTTACGTAATTTATTTATGTAATTTTTTTGTTAATTAATATCGGTCATCTGTAATTTAATATGATTATCTGTTATTCTTGTATTCGGATTTTGAATCTTTTTTCTGTTATTCTTGTACCATACAATATGGTTTTTATGCAATTAATGCCATTTATTATTGTTGTTTGACCATAACGATGATTTTTATATGTTATGATTTTTATATGTTGCTAATGACTGATTTTTCTATAATTGTTTACCATAAGATATAAGTTTTTTCTATTCAAAAAATTTCTAATTTTTAAACTTGTAAATTTTTTTGTATAAATATTATATTATTATTTGTTACGTATTTTTTTGCCCTTTGGTGTGAGGTAGTGCCATTTATGTTGGTTTTTTGACCATATATGATGGTGTAATGTAGGGGTGAACGCGGGTCGAATCGATTCGGTTTTAGGTTAAAACCGAAACCGCATATCCTCGGTTTTTAAAATTGAAAACTGAAACCGCAACCGAAACCGTCGGTTCGGTTTCAGTTTTAAAATGATCGGATCAGTTACAATCGGTTCGGTTTCGGTTTTAAAACCGCCTCAAATAAACATAACAAAATAAATAAAATGACTTCGAATTTTTAAGCTTGCAAAGTTACAAATTATTTTTTCGTCCAAAATAAACATATAAAGTTTTCATAATAAATTATTTAAGTCCAACATGATCCGAGAATAATGAAAATTTAACATGATCTTCAAAAATATTTTCTTTGAAATGTATATATATAAGACAATGTTAGAAATTCAATAATCTCGAGTATATCTGAAGTCTTTGTATAAGTAAAGAGTTTTTCCGGGAAAGCCAAGAAAAATCGTCACATCCAAAAATAAAGCAACATATAAAACACCTAGATATAGAAGTTTATTAAACTACATTTATTAATCAACTATTACAAATTAAAACTTCAAAAACAAGAACAAAATAGTATAATTATTAAAAGGAATGTCAGGATCTTTATAGTCTACTCCCACTACTCATAAAAATTGGTCTAGTAGAATATATAATATATTATTTCTTTATTTTTATTACTCGGATCGGTTCAGTTTTTTTCGGTTCGGTTTGGACCTAAAACCGAAACCGAAACATCAAGAACGGTTCAGTTTTTTAATTTTCGGTTTTGGTTCGGTTTCAACTCGTTTTCGATTTTTTACGGTTCGGTTTTTATCAATTTCGGTTCGGTTTCGGTTTTAATTCGATTTTTTGCTCACCCCTAGTGTTATGCATCTCTGATGACTTTGTGCCATATTAGGTGGTTCTTATGTATTGTAAAACAAATTATTAAAATATATTATTTTTGTTCTAACCAAAGGGATCCCTTTGGTTGGATACATACAATTTATATTTATTCTTTAGATAGTAAATAACATCGTTTCGTTTATTTGCTTAGACTAATTATATGTTCTGTTCAATTTTTATCTTGGCAACAGGGAATTACTAAAGTCGCCAGAAGTTACTAGTCTTTATTTTAGTTTTTTTGTAAACGATGTAGTGCACTCTTTTTCCTCCTTGTTTTTTCCCATAGGATTTTACTCTTGCGGGGTTTTAACGAGACCTTTTTTTGATGGGTTATCTTTTCTGTCATTAAAAGCGATATTGTCTAAACTTGCGGGAGTCGTTCTTACTTTTCAGTTAGATGATATACTTTTTTTGAATGAAGGAAACTCTTCCATATTTTATCAATAAAAATCGTTTCCTCTTGAGAAAAGAAATGCTTAAGGTGATAGAGAAAAGCACTTCACAACATCTTGAATTATATTCTAACAGTTTGTTTTTTCAAATATAAGCCCTCTGCACTAACATGCTTAAATTAGAAGTTCACCGCCAGGTGGATTCAAGAATCACCAATAATGTATGCCTTTCTTCTTATGGTGGTTATGTTTATGATCATTAATTCAAGCTTTATTTAGTTTGCTCATTCATGCTTCTTATAACCACAAGGCAGCAGTGTGTAGTTCCTATTTCTATCTCTAAGATGTGATACCTGTTCTCTATTGGATAATTTAGAAAATTGTTAAACTTCAGTATCTCATTGATTGTTGACCTATTTAAAAAATGTATATAAATATTCATCAAGGCCTTTCAGATGCTGAAATAGTCCAGAAAAGGAAGAATACTTATTTCTATCCCTACATTATGATTGGTTTTATAATAATTATGAAAGCAACAGCCTCCAACAGACAGTTGGTGATGTGCTCATTCTGCAGGTGCTGTTTTCTTGAAAACAATGAGAAATCAAATAAAAGCTTCATGCAGAAGGGGTATAAGAAAATAAGAGCTTTAATATAACATTATAATCAGAAGTTAAAGTAATTAAGCCAACCACAGTATAAATGTACGCATGCTGTATATATATGAATCAACATGTTTTGATCAAGAATCAGAGAAGAACATACCTAAAGCAGCAGAATCAATGACACGTCCCTTTGGGTCCTCGACATGGAGAGCTAGCCTGGTAGTATAGTTTGAATGAAGTGCATAAAAGTCCGAAAGTGCCATTTTCAAGTAGCTTAAGCCAATGCCTCCTGTTGGTGAATCCAAATCAAGAAGCACACCGACTTGAAACGTTGCGTTCTTACTGTGGGGATTACTTTGTGATTGTGATGTGCACAAAAAGACATGCAAAGCCAGGAGAGAAACAAAAAGAAGTAACAGGGCCATTTTCTTAGATGCAAAAGATGCATTAACTTGTACACTCCTGTCATACTATGTTCAGCTTATATACTATTCTGTGAGAGAAGCTGGCAGCTATATTACTAAGTCAAGTTGAATTTGTACAAGTCAGGGAGACATGGATTGAATTTGTTAAATAATCCTTTGGAGGGTTACAGAGTACTTGATATTTTTTTAGGTGGGATCAGACAATCTTGTGGAAAATACTACTTGATATGTCATGCATTTTTAGTTGATCAAGTAGATTTAGCTAGTCTCCAATCCTGAGGATCAATTTTTATCTAACTGGAATTATCCATGGAACAGAAAAGAAAGTCACGAATTTTTTACATGGAGAATTCTATTTTTGGTATATTTGGTTTAAATTATCAAAATACACCTTTTAGAATTTAAATATAATCATATTATTAATAAAATACACTTTTTAAATATTTGATCTAACGATTTTCATTTATCTAGTTAAGATCTAATGGTCCTTATTAATTTGGTTATCTACGACCAAAATTTTGGATAAGATCCCTATTATGATTATTATATATAAGGATTTAATATAATAAGGATATCAAATATATACTGATATAAGTATATTACTAACTGCTTTTACTTTTAATGTTTCGGTTTTATTTACAGTGTATATAAAATTTTAAAATACATTATTACTTAAAAATTATTAAACAGAATAAAGATTATGTTATGATTATATAAAATTTTATTCTCATATTATTATATTCTTTATCGATTTGAATTTGTTCTTAATTAATTTTGATACTTTTTTGAAAGAAACATAAAATTTCTCTATATTTAAAAGAATTAGTGGAAAAATAAATAAATTGGTGCTACAATAATAAAAAAATATTTATTAAAATTTAGATACACACTTTACTATTTGGGTTCTATCCTGAGTTTTAGAAATTGAATTTTGACGATTTTACAACCCATGCGAAACTAACGAAATTATCTTTAATTTAATGATGGTTTAATAATTATTATCTAACTTGACCAGTTGACCTACTCATAAAATAAACTGAAAAGAAAAGATGGTTAAGAAGTTTTACATAAAGAATTCAATTCAATATAGAAAATCAATTCATAATTGGTTTAAATTATCAAAGCACACTTCTTAGTATTTAAATATAATCCTACATTTAATCAAATACACATTTTAATATAGGTATTATATTCAAAATTATCGTTTATGAATATGAAACCCTCAATATTTTAATAATATTTGGATATTATCATTTTATGTTTGTTATATGTAAAATAATATAATTATAATTTGGATTAATCAAATTGTTATGTTACTTCAGAAAAAAAGTGTTTAAATTTATTCATGTATAGGACACGTAGGGTCCACGTGTATCATTGTAATCGATATGAATTGTTATCTTGATATTTGGTTTAATAATTATTATCTAACTGAAACTATACATAAATTCAAGAGAAAATATATTTAAGAATTTTTACATAGAAAAAATTTAAATTATCAAAATACACTTTTTAGTATTTAAATATAATTCTATTATTAATCAGATACACTTTTTAATATTAGATCTAACAATTCTCATCGATCTATTTAAGATCTAACTATAATTATTAATTTGGTCGTAATCGTACACGGACGATCGGTTTTAATTTTTTCTTAAATTGGTTTTAATATTTTATTGAAATAAAAATAGAATTTATAAATTTAAAAGAATTAGGAAAAAAAATTAAATTGGTGCTATAATAATAAAAATATATTTATTAAAATTTAGATAATAACTTTACTGTTTGGACTCTATCTTGAGTTTTAGACAACAGATTTTAACGATTTTACACTCCACGTGAAGCTTACAAAATTATCTTTAATTTAATGATGGTTTAATAATTATTATTTAACTGGAACTATCCATAAACTAAAGAGAAAAGATAATTACGATTTTTTACATAAAGATTTCTATTCAATATAGAAAACCTATTTATAATTGATTTAAATTATCAAAATACATCTTTTAGTATTTAAATACTATCCTATTAATAATCAAATACAAGTTTTAATATTAGATCTGACGGTCCTCATTGATTTGAAGATTTATAGTTTAATAAAACAACAGATCGTATACCTTTGGTAGTACAGTGACCAACCAAAGTTTTGGATAAGATTTCCCTTACGCTTATTATATATAAGGAGTTAATTAATAAAGAACTAGCTTATAACCCGTGTCAAGCACGAGCCGAACATGAGTCGACATTAAAATATTAGTATTAACAAATTATTAATAAATATTATTTCTCGAGAATTGAATGGTAAAAATATATAATAAATAAATAACTATTTAATTATGTAGTTATAAACAATCGAACTGTGCATAAAACTAAAGAAATTAAAGATAAATAAATATTGTATGATTACGTAGCTGCAAAGAATCTAACGCTCGATGAAACTATTAAATTTAAAGTAAATAAATAAATCTTGTATAAATTACGTAGTTGTAAGTAATCAAACCCTGGATGAAGCTAAAGAATTTAAAGTAAATAAATCTTGTATAATTATGTAGTTGCGAGTAATCGAACCGGGTAAAGTGATAACCAAATTTGGTATTTTAGTACCGCGCGCCATTTTCACATTGTTTTGCTTATTAATATAGAGTATAGATAGATATTTAATCAATACTTTTGAAAAAGTACTTTATTATATATAAAAAATAATATATTTAATAATAAGATATTTTTAAAGTATTACAAATTAAAAAAAATGAATGAGTAATGATCCGAAAAGATCCGAACCGAATTTGATCTGAACCATATTCATCCGATTTTAATCCAAATTTCATCCGATTTTAATTCGAATTAGACCCGAACCGGATCAAATCCGATCCGATCCAAACTATATCAAAAATATATCATAATCGAACATTAATCCGATCCGAGATTGATCCGATCCGAAACCGAACCGATTATCCGATTTGACAGGTCTAGTTGAGTGTGTTCTTTTAGTAAAATGTTTATTTATTTAGTTACTTGTTATTATTGATCCGGGGAAAGCCTGATCCTCAAGTCAAAGTTTTTAGAAATAACTTTATTGGTGAGATATCCTGGTTGTTTTTAGTCATTCCTATGCACATTAAGACCTGCATTTTCCCCCAGTCCATTAGAGCAGGACAGAGGGTGGGAATTGACACGAATACATGACATTTGAACACATGTACGATAACAGCTCTATTTAGGGGCACGTATTCCTTATTTGCTTGTAATATTATTTAGTTAGTTACCTCTTAGCAAGAATTCATTTTCCATATTATAGGACTCAAATTCCAGAAATCTATACTCTTTATTAATAAGCAAAATAATGTGAAAATGACACGCGGTACCAAAATACCAAAGTATCAAATTTGGTTATCACTTAACCCGAGTTCGATTACTCGCAACTACATAATTATATAAGATTTATTTACTTTAAATTCTTTAGCTTCATCCAGGTTTCGATTCCTTACAACTACGTAATTATACAAGATTTATTTATTTACTTTAAATTCAATAGTTTCATCGAGCGTTAGATTCTTTGCAGCTACGTAATCATACAAGATTTATTTATTTACTTTAATTTTTTTAGTTTTATGCACAGTTCGATTGTCTATAACTACATAATTAAATATTTATTTATTTATTATATATTTTTATCATTCAATTCTCGAGAATTACATTTTTAAATAATATTTATTAATAATTTATTAAAATTAATATTTTAATGTCGACTTATGCTCGGCCCATACTTGGCACGGGTTATAAGCTAGTAGTATTGAAATAATTGAATTAGTCCTAGTGGCTCTGCATCAATCAACGGCAATCACTTGTTTGTCCTAGTGGCTCTGCATATATTTAATTATCTACATGAAATTTCAAATGATGTTGCGACTGCATATATTTAATTATCTACATGAAATTTCAAATGATGTTGCGAAAGAAGCATCGCTTGGACACCTCTGCATTTACAACTCTATGCATCCACGTGAAGAAACATGCTGGGATGTATAGATTAAAACAAGTATATACACATTTTTGTACGCATATCAGAAACATATATCAATCAAACATATCCTGGGATGCATAGATTAATAATTAATTAGTAGCACCAGTACAAGTACTAGACTGTATAAATACCTGAACTTGGTGAAGGTTAAGCATATAGCTCATTTCTATCAATCTTTATCTTAAAAAAAAATTCGGAAAGCTTAATTAACATGTCTACGATGTTCATGATTTGCTCGCTGGTATTCTCAGTCATGGCTATTTTTGCACCGCTAGAGATTTTAGCAGGCCCACTCACACTTGGAAGATGGTTTTTATTCGGAGTCATGCCCGTCTGCTGAACACATAGTTTGGAAGGCTGTGAGTGCAGCAGTAAGAAAGGATCCTACTATATATCCCTGCTGCTATCATTCGTCTTTACTTTCATGACTGCTTTGTCAGGGTAAGATACAATTCTCTAGTCTCTACCTACCATTTAAGTACCTGTAGTAAATATAGACATGATCCGAGAATAATAAAAATTTAACATGATCTTCAAAAATATTTTCTTTGAAATGTATATAAGACAATGTTAGAAATTCAACAATCTCGAGTTTATCTAAAGTCTTTGTACAAGTAAAGAGTTTTTTCCAGGAAAGCCAAGAAAAATCGTCACATCCAAAAATAAAGCAACATATAAAACACCTAGATATAGAAGTTTATTAAACTACATTTATTAATCAACTATTACAAATTAAAACTTCAAAAACAATAACATCGGGATCTTTATTAATCTACTCCCACAACTCATAAAAATTGGTTTAGTAGAATATATAATATATTTATTTCTTTATTTTTATTAATCTTATCGGTTCGGTTTTTTTCGGTTCGATTTGGACCTAAAACCGAAACCTCAAGAACGGTTCGGTTTTTTAATTTTCGGTTTCGGTTCGGTTTCAACTCGGTTTTAGTTTTTTACGGTTCGGTTTTTATCGGTTTCGGTTCAGTTTCGGTTTTAATTCGGTTTTTTGCTCACCCCTAACCACCGATACGTAAAATATAAAGTACAACCATTTTTTTTGTAAACTGGTGGTAACTATAGCCACCGAAATGCAACTGGCTCTTCTTATTATAAGAGCTCGTTTTCGGCCAGTTATAGTAGATGCATCCGCTAATGTTATTTGTAAATAGATTTAACATTAGATATTAATGTGAAATTTTTTGTAGATAAATTTAAGATAAGAAATTAATATATGAATATAGAAAGTCACGTCATTCTATCGGTGATTAATTTTTTGAGTTTTTATTTTTTCAGAATTTTTTTTACGAACAAATAATTTATCAAAAATGCTAGTTATTGACCAATGTCCATCATATAAATAACTTATTTTATAAGTTAAAAATACATATTTATAAGTAATTTATAAAATATACCAAACATGACCAATGTGAGTAAAATTCGATGTAAATTATTATTTTATTTTCTCATAAAAGTAAAAAGTTATAATAATTATAATTTAAATAAAATAATGTGAAGTTGAAAGAATTTTAGTATCATAAAAATATCAATTTAAAAAAATATAATTTCAAATATTGGAATGATGGGAATGTATATTGTTATTTTTAACGAATATAATTTGTCGTATATATCTCGATTATTGGTTAATAATTTAAGATAGACAAATGAATAAGCATGTCAAAAGTATATTTATTTTTAGTAATTATGAAATAATTAGCAAGATAGTTGTGGAACACTAATATAGTTATTTCAAACTTGTATTACAAATTGGGTGAGAGCCCGATATAACGTTTTTTTATCAATCACTGCCCAAAATGACCACAGCTAGAAAAGCTGTCCAAAATAACAAATTGAATACGCATATTGTAAATGTGATTACTGTATGCACATTTTATAAATGTGATTACTGTATGCACATTTTATAAATGCGAGTGCAGTATCCCAAGATCACTAATACAAGACACACATTCTCTTAATGCGAGGATCCGGTAAATTCTACAAGTATTATGAAAATTCTTTCCCAACTATACGCATTGGATGAATGTGAATTGCTCTACACATATACAACAATTGCGTAATCTGGGGTATTGGCCTTTTTCATCACAATTTTAGGAGAAATGGTCCAAAATATCATATATGAAAAAATGATCTTTTTATCACAGAAAAACACATTATTTATATGCGTTACGCATTTTTTGTCTTCGTTTTTAACAGTAACGCAATATTTACATTCGTGGTTACAGATGAAAAGGGAAAGAGAAACGCATCTATTTCATGCGTTTCTGGACTAACGCATATTTACATTGCATTATTTTTATAATTTTAAAAGCAGAGTTCAGGTCAACTAACCTCACCCACGTGATTCTGTACAATCAGTCCCATCATTTTTACATACAACAGTGGTTATATGTTTTTCAAACTAATATTATAAATGAATGCCAATCCCTCATTTTGAAGTGATATAAAAGACCTTTTATTTGAGTTGTGATATTTAGGGCATTTTATTTCCAAATTGTGATAATAGAGGCCATTTCTCCGTAATTTGCATATCTACGCATCATATATATGTGAGGCCTATGTTGGATGTGTTCCATTTTTCGCAATGGCGTGGTCCATACCAACACACCGCTCGCACAACTGAACCCACATCCGATCAATCTGGCATCATCCTCAACACACTTCAATTACAAGCCCTAAAATTCCACTATAGTTAAAAGTCCTTCAAATCCCCGATTTCAAACCATTATTTAATAACAAACAATTATACACATACAAAAATAACAATTCTAACCATTCAAATTCTTACCTTTAGGAGCATAGATTAAACAAATTCCTAAAATTCGTAATAGAAATTTGTTGAATAAAAAGTGGTCAAGACCTCGTTTTATAGAGTAAGTCGTGGATAATTTTGATGATCCATAATAACATGTATTATCGGAGATGTAGTGACGAAAATTTATGTGTTTAAAGATGACAGATGATGAAAAAATATATATGTATGTATATATAGGTTATAGAGGGGATAGAATGAGAGTACAGAGAGAAGTGGGAAGATAATGACATGGAGAGTGACTCTTATGTTGTGTTTGATTGAGGTGAATAAAATGAAATGGATGAAATTAAAGGAAAGTAATGGGAGTTGGAGGGAAGATTTGAAAAAAAACGAGATAGTCCAAAATTGTTATGATAAGAATTGTGAAGAAAATGAATGAGTTAAAGAATGAAGCATTCCATCCCAAAGTAGGGTGTTTGAATTATAACGCAGATGATTAAGAATGGAATGAGCTGAATAATGAAAGTTGTGAGTATCTAACTATTTAATATTTTAAACCTCATTCCATTCCATTCAAATCACCCCAACCAAATACAACATTAGTAAATACAAATATGAGAATAAAGTAGTAGGGTCATTGAGATTTCGGTTGAATCCATGGAATTAACTATACGTATACATTGAATGCGGGTTCCGGTGATTAAAAAGGGCAACGAACTCGACATGTGTCATTTTGGACACACAATACATTAATATTAGTTATTTAGGGCATTTTCTCTTACGAATTTAATATATTCATTTATGCAAAGAAAATCAATAACTTGTGACATTTCTATTTTTCAAAACCTACGTAATATGTAAATCAGATAATACATAAAAGTAAAGTTTTATGCTAAATACTTATTTTTACATTTGAGTAAAAAAATACAATCCTAAAAAAGAAACATAAAAAAAACTACGCAAGAAATACGCATATGAATACAGGGTTTAAGTTGAACCCTGATTAAATTCATCCAACCGCCGGCGACAATATTTTCCGACTTTGCCTCTCCACTCTCATATAATTCGCCAAGTTCAGAACTTTCCGACATAGAAGTATATAATACAACAATACACTACATTATATATTATACACAGACACAATGTTCTACTTGAGTGAAATCGAGCACACAATGCGAGTACCACCCCCATCTTCTCAATCTCCCTCTCAATGATGCCATTAAAGGAGAGCTCGAGCGTCTCTTCTTAGATAAAGTCTCTCTCTCTCTCTCTCTCTCTCTCTCTCTCTCTCTCTCTCTCTCTCTCTCTCTCTCCCTCCCTCCCTCCCTCCCTCCCTCTTCTAATTTTAATATTTGTGGTTTTATATTATGAAGCCCACCTGTTTGATAAAATGCCTCAAAGAGAGATAAATGTTTTTTACAGGTTGTTGCTAATTTGGGTCTTGTTATATCTGTTTATGATATCAAGTCTATTGATGGTGGGTTTGTGTTTCCGAGTGACGGGGCATCCACCTACACGGTATTGTTTATGAATGTTATGGATGATGGGTCTGGTTTGTTTTGGTATAAGAGTTGGATTTTGATGGAATGTTTGTGGTTGTTAACAGGTGAAGTTTAGATTGGTGGTTTTTTGACCGTTTGTTGGGGAGGTTGTTACTGCTAAGCTATTGGAGTCCACTGCTAATGGTTTACGGTGTAATGTTTCTTAATTTACTTGCATAATTTTGAATATCTTAGGGCTCGTGTATGTTTGCATATAGTGTTTTACTTGGTAATATAGTTTTAGGCACATGTGAATTCGTAATATTTTGTTAGATGTTAAACCATTCCTTAATTCTACGTTAATTGTTGTTAACTTCGTGAAGGCTCTTAACTCAATTACATATAGGCTAAAGCTATTTGACCCTATGAAGGTTTTTACTTTTTAGATGTTTCTTTGATAGTAGGCCAAGGCCATTGTTTCATAGTTGCTAATACTATGCACTTGTTGCTTGCGAAGAATTGTGATACTTACTTGAAGATGATAGTACTTTCTGGATTCTAGAAGACTTTTGATATTCTTTTAACGTATAAGTTTGGATGTGGAATAGTATTAATAAATATATATTTTAATTTACTAGATTCTTAATGTACTAAGACCATCTAAGAGAGAGGCGGTACACTGTTTAATACAGGGGATTTCTATAAGTAGGGGGAAACTCTTTAGTTGTGATGATTAAATCTGACGCTGCATGCTCAGAAGTCAGAAGTCTAGTGAAGAAAGCTCTTTTCCTCATCGAGTTCTCTTGTATTATCGTTTCTCTGTAAAAAATTAGCATACAAATGCTAAAAGTTTACTTGAAATGTACTTGGAAGTTGGAACCAACAAAACATGGTTGGGGGTAAGTCGCTCCAAATAGCCTGACTAAATATCTAAAATTTCCATTATGGTTATAATAAGCAAGGATTTAATTATTCCTTACGCATCCCTAAAATTTTAATATAATAATACATGCTCTCTTAAGAGAACTAAATAATGCCAGAGTCAGTATCTGTAAGACGACATGACAGTTGTGTAAAGGCTTTACCTTGGTTAACTTTGTTATACTTCAACTTTTATGTTAATGAGTGTGGGAAATTATATAGGAGGGTTGAGAGTTATTCTAAAGTTTAATTTTATCATGTTTTAGTTCTGCAATGCGAACCAGTTTATATGACCACTTAGTTGATTTATGCAGAACTACCTATCTTTTTCTGTCTATCTGATCTTTGTAATTGTTATTGGCAGTATCACTTGGATTTTTCGATGACATATATGTTCCTGTCCATTTAATGCCAAATCCTTCCCATTTCGAGGCAGACCCGGTTAATAAGTGGGTTTTCTATTAATTCAAAGCAAGATTTCTTAAATAATTATTTTTAAATAAGTCAAATAAGTACTATTTCTTTCAGGAATCAAGTTGCCTGGATATGGGAATATCAAGATGAAAATTATGCCATAGATGGAGTCGATGAGGTTGTTTTTTAATGCTTTTAGACACAAAAGTTCACTAAAACTGTTGTTGTGCAAAGGAATGAATGTTAACTTTAGGTCTTTAACTGCAGATTAGGTTCAGAGTGAACAATATAAGCTACCCTCCTATACCAATTGAAGCAGATAAAGAGCCGAATCGCTTTGCACCCATGGTGATTACTGTAAGTGCCTTTATAATCATGTCTACCCTATACTGTAGTTTGTCTAGTTTGAGTTTATTTTCATTTTGCTGATGTTGGTTCTGTTTACATTTTTGAAGATACAATATGATCTATATATAGAGTTTGTTATAGTTATTTAGGAGGATGGCCCGATATTATTGTTATGAAAAGTTTAGTTCTATGAAGCATGGGTGCGGGTGCGGGTGCGGGGGTGCGCGGTACGGGGATACGGCACTTCGGCAAATTCAAAAATATGGGGGTGCGCGGGGATACGGCAAAAATAAATAATAATAAAAATAAATAATATCTATATATATTTTATGTAATTAATTAACAACACAGAGTAGCAGTAACAGTAGTACTGTAGCTATCGGGTACTGTAGCAGTAACAGTACTACTGTAGCTATCGGGTACTGTAGCAGTAGAGAGAAAATTGGCCCAATTAGCCCAAACAACTACAAATATATATCCACAATCCACTTAATCCCATATATACATACAGCTATACACACATATACACAGACAACCTACAAACATAGATCTGTACGATTATACAAATATGTATACATACAGTCATATACATATAGGGCACTTGAATTTGGGGCAAATGTTTAATTGGTAATTTAAGTACCGTTCTTTTATTTCTTCTGTTTTTTATCCCTGTAAAATGCCTTTTCCGCACCCCGCCGCACCCCCTCCCGCACCCCGCCGCACCCCCTCCCGCACCCCGCCGCACCCCGCCGCACCCCACTGATATTTTGTCATTGTTATACGTGGATACGCCACGTGGCGCACTCCGTGCGCACCCCCGCGCACCCCCGCGCACCCCCGCACTGCGTACGCACCCCCTACGCGACTCTTCACCAAAGTGAAGAATCCCTGCTACATAGGTTTAGTTCTAGTATACCTTTTTGTTTTTGATAAGAAATATAATTATAAATCTCTAAGTTTTAGAAACAATTAAGGTGATTTTCAGAGCACTCCGATATACATTACCATGCAAAACATATGACTTTCTATTAGTACGGAAATATTGAATTAAATAAATAAATTATGGAGAAGACGGAGCATTTCCTATTAGTTAGGCTACAAGGATAGAGCATTGCATACTAAATTAGTTTTTTATTTAGATGTAAGTGTTTTTTTAATTACTAGGTGTGGTATAGTAGTAAGGTGGCCCTCTTATGACAAAGGTTAAAAACAAAATATTTGTTGTATAATCTAGGGTTAAATGCAATTTTTGTGGCTGAACTCCTTCGTGCAATTTGTGTTCCTAACTACTATATCTAGTTAAGAGATGACTGTAAATACTGAATCATCAATCATGCAAGTAGTGTGCTACCCATTACAATGACTGACGTTGTTTGTAAATGAAGTAAAAACCGAGAGTGGAAGGGAGAGACTAAAGAGACACTAAATGGAGATGGCTGGTTGAGTTTGGATACCGGACAAATGGGGTCAAGAAAATTTAAAAATTGAAAGTTGAAGCAGGTTATCATATATTTCAGTTATTGTTTTCACTATTTGCCAAAAGATTTGGAACACACACACCACATTTTGATGCTTTTTACTTGTAACTGACAATTTCTCTGAACCAAGTGATTTACCAAACTAATATGTTTTGGCAGGGTTCACTTGATGCTGATGGACTAGGTCCGGTCTCGTGGTGGGTATAGACTTGCAGGATTAGTGTTTTGCTGGAACAGAGCTACATGTTAAAGATCTAGTAGTATAACATCATACTTCTAATATGTATATTTTTACTCTATGCTTGGGAAATTGAATACAATATTGGTATCAAAGAAACATAGATATTAGTTGTCAGAGCTGACACCCTTCGACCAATTAACCATGTGGTGTAGTATATTGATGATAATTATGTGGATTCCGATTTTAAACTATAATACAGAGGATATTTCTTTTCTTTTTTTTTTTTGGTCAAATGCAGAGAGTATTTCATTTTCTATTATAGATGAGGTTTACGAGATCTGGGATTTATATTCATTTGGTTTGGTTATTGCTTCTGGTAGTTTGCAATTTTCTTATATTTCTAATATTTGTACTGAGGGCATATCAAGACCGTTTGTTTCTGTCTTAAAATATCAATACAAAATATGTTAGAGCTCCCAAAATTTTTCTCACATCGGGTACAAAAGGCATATTTGATAATATAGACATAATAAATTAAATTGTGACACTTTGACATTTGAGAACATTTTTAGGAATTATTTGGGTGCTTGAAAACTTGCAGATGGCATTTAAAGAGGACAAGAACCAAAAATAAATAATAAAAGATATGACTACAATAATAAAAGATTCAACTGTTGTAAAAAAAATAATATTATAACTAGTAGGTGGTTAAGGGTAAACAAAGATGAACATATAGTTATCTCAGACGGCCTCGTGAGGGTGTGGTGTGATGGTCTCATGATTTGCACCTTCACTTGCCACTTGTATGGGACGAGTTGCTCCGTCTACATGAGAACTTGTCGGAATATCAGCAGTTGGTGGGATAATTTCATGATTTGCACCTTCACTTGCCACTTGTATGGGACGAGTTGCTCCGTCTACATGAGAACTTGTCGGAATATCAGCAGTTGGTGGGATAATTTCATGATTTGCACCTTCACTTGCCACTTGCATGGGACAAGTTGCTCCATCTACATGAGAACTTGTCGGAATATCAGCATTTGGTGGGATAATTTCATGATTTGCACCTTCACTTGCCACTTGTATGGGACGAGTTGCTCCGTCTACATGAGAACTTGTCGGAATATCAGTAGTTGGTGGGATAATTTCATGATTTGCACCTTCACTTGCCTCTTGTATGGGACGAGTTGCTCCGTCTACATGAGAACTTGTCGGAATATCAGCAGTTGGTGGGATAATTTCATGATTTGCACCTTCACTTGCCACTTGTATGGGACGAGTTGCTCCGTCTACATGAGAACTTGTCGGAATATCAGCAGTTGGTGGGATAATTTCATGATTTGCACCTTCACTTGCCACTTGTATGTGACGAGTTGCTCCGTCTACATGAGAACTTGTCGGAATATCAGCAGTTGGTGGGATAATTTCATGATTTGCACCTTCACTTGCCACTTGTATGGAACTTAACTGCAAATCAGCAGTTGAATGCGAAAAAGCACTGGTATTGTCAAGTTGTATTTTGCTGTCATGAGTACTCCGGCTAAAAGGAAAAGATGAGAGATCTTTACTGTCAAAATGTCTGCATACTGCACATACTTTCAACCAGGTAGAGGAGCTTGAATTTGCTATGATTCTTTGAAGAAGTAGTTTGTTCTTGTATAGGTATAAAATTAAGAACACCGCAAGGCACGTTGCCGTGACACTTCCAGTGATTGCAAAGAGGCCTTCAAAGCTTTTCAAGCTCACACTGTTTGATCCTGTTCCTCCTGGATCTGCACATATTGGATCAATTTCAGACATCTTCTTACCTTCTGTAACACTGATTATTGCACGAGAGACATCTGCAACCAAAGGTGATCCTTTGCGAAAAACCTGCACACGTGAGTGGTATTATTACTATATGTGGGTTATTCGGAAAAAAAAACGCTTTTAATTAATAAGCATTAGCAAAAGAAGCTTCGAGTTCAAGCTTGTTTTGCTGGCCTCCTTTATGCAAAGCTTCAGCAAAACCCAGGTTTTGCGCATACTTACAAATGCAAATCCATCTGTTTGGTAGGTTGGTCCAACTTCCATGAACTTGTTGCAGTACTTGGATACAAATATCTTGGAGTAGGGAGTGACATCAAAAAATGCTGATATACCACCCTCTTTACTTCCTTTGGTCAAAGCTTCGCTGCATTCATCTGCAACCCTGTAAGATTTCATCTTTGATTCTTCAAACCCCAAACCTTTCAAGAGGCTAGCGATAAATGAGCCTTCCTGATAGCCAACGGACTTTCCATTCTTGATTAGCTCCTCCACATCTGTGTAACTTGGTCGAAGCTTCTGTACTGTTAATCTCGATGATAAACTAGCAGTGTAAGTGGAACTTAAAATGAGCACCACGAATATCCAGACCACCACAACCAAGCGGGCGAAGTTGCTCATTATTTTTTCTCCTGCACAAGCCAAATTCATATATTATGTGGAATAAACAAGAGAACAGACACAAGTGACATGTTCCACCTTATCCGTGCACACATACAAAATCAAAGAAATGAGGTATCATCCAGTTCTATCATGTACGAAAGAAGGTGGAACTCCGGCATTGCCTTTCCATGTACACGAGTCCTTGGCTAGAATTATAGGACACCACAATTCTTAGTCAGCGGACCACACATTTTATGGGGAGAGCCCTACATCTGAAGAGGACAATACTTAACTCATGGTTCTAAACACGTTCACAGAGAAAGTGGCGCTTGTTGCAAGTTCATTTTTCCTATTGATGATAGAAAGAGAATGTATAATGACAAAACTTAACTGTGAGCAAATACTATGGTGGACAAGGGGAACCAACAGATCATGCCAACATGCTGGGAAGGCGGACCTCTAAAAGCTGTATTTATCCGATGTTCTAGAACCCAAACAGCAAAACCAGTGAAGATGAAGAATGCAATGCTTGTCAACCACAAATCCTTCTTGAGAGGCTTTAAGAATGTCCATTTGTTATTTGAATCCTCATAGGTAATGGGAACAATCATAGACACTCCACCTTCTGATATAGGCATTGTGAAGTCTACATACCGTGATCTATTTGTAGTGATTGTAATATCTCCCACAGCAGCATCAAATTTCTATATCATGGACAAACAATAGTATAACAAAATCATTTATCTTCTTTCTACAGTTTGAAATGAAAATTTTGATATAAAAGATATACCCATGAATCTGACTTACCTGAAGAAAGACTTGATGTACAAAATCATTGTAACTCCCATCACTTCCTATCAGAAAAGGAACGTACTCATATGGTACTGAATATGGCAATGCTTTGATGACAGAATCAAACAAATCAATGTAGTGCCCAATAAGTTTAGTTGTATTGGTTTGAAGGTCTCTTTCTGCACTAAGAAATTCAGTAAAACCATCTTTAACTGGCACTCCAATTTTTAGCTTCTTTCCTCCTACATAAATTTCCCATCCCCTGGGAACATGTGTTGATTCTCCTGGCCATACGACGCCCTGAAGATCTACCGCCCCTTGATAAGTTTTACCACTTTTCTCTAACATCCTTGATAGACTGTGTGCTGGAGACCAGGTTCCTACTTGTCTCACCCCTCCTCCTACTACATTTAGTATTTGGTATGATGAAGGCTCTACTTGCCCATTGACAAGACTGAACTCACCACTAAGTCCTTCAAACTTCGTCAGCAATATTGCTTGGAGAATTTTAGGACCCGTTTCAGAAATTTTAAAATCAAATAGGTTTGTTGAATTTATATTACTTGCACTATATTTAGAAATTGAGTCACTATATCCAACTCTCTCTGCAGCCAATGCCAGTGCCCAAAGAGTATCATATGCCCATAAACCAATGAAGCTTAGATCAGTTTCTTTCTTGACGTTTGAATTCTGGAAGAGTTTTCTTTCTAACCTGTGAGAGAAAGAATTAAGATTTTCTGACTCTGGAATCCGAGGTTTGACTCCCAATACACCTTGCATTGATTGCACAACATGCGAGTCCAGTGAGGAGATCATATCCATTATACCACTTGAAACAATCCATGCGTAGCCCTCGCTCATCATTCCTAATTCCTGTGCTTTCAGAAAGAGGCGGGCAGCAAGAGGACGTGACATATGCACCACATATACTCTTGTCTGCATATTCATCATCTTATACAGCTCTTTCAGGATAAAATCCTCTGATGGCTGAAGAGGAATGATGCTTCTGTATGAAATCCGCACATCATTATCATAAAATTCATTAGCCAGATACGGAATCATTCCATTCCCATAATCTGTATCTTCAAATATAACTACTGCTTCTCTCCACTGAAATTTTTTAAATATGGAAGCAATTGCTCCTACTTGAGTTGCATCACTTTGAGCTGTTTGAATAAAGTATCGACTCCGGCGACGTAGAGAAGGGCTTGTTGCAGAAAAAGAAATGACTGGTACGTGGGCTCTATCACCAAGATCTAGTACAAAACTGGCTTGTGAAGATATTTGTGGACCAATTATTACATCTACCCTTACTTCATTCAACAGTTTCACAGCTGATACACATGCAAAATTAGAATAAAATTCGTATATAGACTAAAAAGAGTGTTCAGAACTAAAGAAGTTCTTTGTTTTAGCAACAAACTACAAGACTTTGAGTTTTAATAAGTTAATGTCTTGGAATCTACTAAAAATTACTGCCAAGAATCAATTAAGCATATCCTCACATTAGATATCAGGGAGACCGGTGTGTGAGTAGTTTGTATTGAGTAACCGGCTCATGTAAAACCGTGCTAGTCTAAGCTTTCTCTAAAATCTCAAGGTATTTGATGAAGACATTTTCCGGGGATCATATATTGTATTGTAAAACTGCCCCTCATTCGAAAGCCCATTTTTTGAGTCGAAGAGTAGATTACGGACACCGATCTTTGGGGCATAATTTTTGTTTTTCCTGTCCATAATAAATTGTGAGAATATTGAGGGTGACAGAGAGTCGAACCTTAAAACCTCCCGCCTGTCTGAGTTCTGATACCATGTTGAGTAACCCGCTCTTCTAAAACCTTAAGTAAACAGTCGTCGTAAACGATTCCACTGATTTTGTTTAGTTTTTGTTTGTTGTTAAATCGAGTTTGAGTTTTGGTCCGATCTCGTTGAGTTAGTATTGCACTTGATTTACCGAGTTTCTGTTGAGTTATAGATTCTAAATTTTGTTGCGAGTTAGTGAGTGGTTAAGTTACTAAGTTGACTTACATGGAGTTGGTTTACTGAGTTATGAATTATGTGTTTGGTTTGTTCGATTCATATGTATTATGTATATGTGTTTTTACTGAGTTCTGAGTCTATGTTCACTGATGTTACCGAGTTCACGCACTTTTTTTGTGTTACTCACTGGGTTGCTAGTTACGAGTTGAGGTCTATTTTGAGTTTAATTTTGTGGAGTCATTTTTGCATTTTGATTTGTGTACCATGTACAGTAGTTGATTTTTGAATCCTGTTGTTGGTTTTGTAGAGTTGACACTTTAATCTTCCTTTCATGAGCTGTATCGTTTGCTGATTCTTGTAATGTTTTTACATTTACGTAATTTATTTTTGTAATATTTTTGTTAATTAATATCGGTCATCTGTAATTTAATATGATTATCTGTTATTCTTGTATTCGGATTTTGAATCTTTTTTCTGTTATTCTTGTACCATACATTATGGTTTTTATGCATTTAATGCCATTTATTATTGTTGTTTGACCATAACGATGATTTTTATATGTTATGATTTTTATATGTTGTTAATGACAGATTTTTCTATAATCATCGATATATATATATATATATATATAAAGGAGGATACGCGGGAGGTTAGGTGACGCCCCTAAAATTGTCTCAATTTATTTTTTTAATTTTCTAGAATTTTTGAATTTTAGATACTAATAAATCAAAATATATCATTTAACATATTAGAAGTAGAATAAGTGTTCGAATTTATTGAGGAGAATAGTTCGAATTTATTGAGGAGAATAGTTCGAATTTATAACGAATTTCAAAGTTTTATTCACAAAGGGGAAGAGTTCAAATATAAAAGAAGTACTTGCACGGTTCTATTTGAAATAGAATAAGTGTTTCAATTTATAGAGATTGCAGAGTTCTATTTGAAGTAGAATAAGTGTTTCAATTTATAGAGGAGAAAAGTTTGGATATAAAAGAAGTACTTGCAATAAAAGTTCTATCGGAAGTAGAATAAGCGTTTGTAATACATAAACGGGAGGACGGCCTATTAGCAAGGACCGAGTAATTCTCATAATTTAATTGATATAATTTTTTTTAAAAATTATTAAGCCGCCGCGAAGCGCGACTTTTTCGACTAGTTGTTTACTATAAGATAAAAGTTTTTTCTATTCAAAAAATTTCTAATTTTTAAACTTGTAAATTTTTTTGTATAAATATTATATTATTATTTGTTACGTATTTTTTTGCCCTTTGGTGTGAGGTAGTGCCATTTATGTTGGTATTTATTATTATATATTTAAAACCGAAACCGCATATCCTCGGTTTTTAAAATTGAAAACCGAAACCGTAACCGAAACCGTCGGTTCGGTTTCGGTTTTAAAATGATCGGATCAGTTACAATCGGTTCGGTTTCGATTTTAAAACCGCCTCAAATAAACATAACAAAATAAATAAAATGACTTCGAATTTTTAAGCTTGCAAAGTTACAAATTATTTTTTCGTCCAAAATAAACATATAAAGTTTTCATAATAAATTATTTAAGTCCAACATGATCCGAGAATAATGAAAATTTAACACGATCTTCAAAAATATTTTCTTTGAAATGTATATATATAAGACAATGTTAGAAATTCAATAATCTCGAGTATATCTGAAGTCTTTGTATAAGTAAAGAGTTTTTTCGGAAAAGCCAAGAAAAATCGTCACAACAAAAAATAAAGCAACATATAAAACAGCTAGATATAGAAGTTTATTAAACTACATTTATTAATCAACTATTACAAATTAAAACTTCAAAAACAAGAACAAAATATTATAATTATTAAAAGGAATGTCAGGATCTTTATAGTCTACTCCCACTACTCATAAAAATTGGTATAGTAGAATATATAATATATTATTTCTTTATTTTTATTAATCGGATCGGTTCAGTTTTTTTCGGTTCGGTTTTTTAATTTTCGATTTCGGTTCGGTTTCAACTCGATTTCGGTTTTTTACGGTTCGGTTTTTATCGATTTCGGTTCGTTTTCGGTTTTAATTCGATTTTTTGCTCACCCCTAGTGTTATGCATCTCTGATGACTTTGTGCCATATTAAGTGGCTCTTATGTATTGTAAAACAAATTATTAAAATATATTATTTTTGTTCTAACCAAAGGGATCGTTTAGTTGGATACATACAATTTGTATTTATTCTTTAGATAGTAAATAACATCGTTTCGTTTATTTGCTTAGACTAATTATATGTTCTGTTCAATTTTTATCTTGGCAGCAGGGAATTACTAAAGTCGCCAGAAGTTACTAGTCTTTATTTTAGTTTTTTTGTAAACGATGTAGTGCACTCTTTTTCCTCCTTATTTTTTCCCATAGGATTTTACTCTTGCGGGGTTTTAACAATACCTTTTTTTGATGGATTATCTTTTCCGTCATTAAAAGCGATATTGTCTAAACTTCCGGGAGTCGTTCTTACTTTTCGGTTAGATGATATACTTTTTTTGAATGAAGGAAACTCTTCCATATTTTATCAATAAAAATCATTTCCTCTTGAAAAAAAAAATGTTTAAGGTGATAGAGAAAAGCACTTCACAACATCTAGAATTATATTTTAACACTTTGTTTTTTCAAATATAAGCCCTCTGCACTAACATGCTTAAATTAGAAGTTCACCGCCAGGTGGATTCAAGAATCACCAATAATGTATGCCCTTTCTTCTTATGGTGGTTATGTTTATGATCATTAATTCAAGCTTTATTTAGTTTGCTCATTCATGCTTCTTATAAACCACAAGGCAGCAGTGTGTAGTTCCTATTTCTATCTCTAAGATGTGATACCTGTTCTCTATTGGATAATTTAGAAAATTGTTAAACTTCAGTATCTCATTGATTGTTGGCCTATTTAAAAAATGTATATAAATATTCATCAAGGCCTTTCAGATGCTGAAAACATATGGTTCCTTCATCTTTGACCATATATATAAAAGAAATAGTCCAGAAAAGGAAGGAAAGGAAGAATACTTATTTCTATCCCTACATTATGGTTGGTTTTATAATAATTATGAAAGCAACAGCCTCCCACAGACAGTTGGTGATGTGCTCATTCTGCAGGTGCTGTTTTCTTGAAAACAATGAGAAATCAAATAAATATAGTATTTTTGTTCTAATTCTAACCAAAGAGATCCTCTTTGGTTGGATACATACAATTTGTATTTATTCTTTAGATAGTAAATAACATCGTTTCGTTTATTTGCTTAGACTAATTATATGTTCTATTCAATTTTTATCTTATTTTCAGCGTGTTTGGTATGTTCGACATAGTAAAAGAGTAGCCAAGTATAGAGAAAAAGAAAAGAAGATAGGGGATGGAATGAAGATCTCGGATACAAGTCATTTTAGCTACAAGTACTGATAGCAGCAGGGAATTACTAAAGTCCCTAGAAGTTACTAGTTTTTATTTTAGTTTTTTTGTAAACGATGCAGGACACCTTTTTTCCTTCTTGAGTTTTTTCCCATAGGGGTTTACTCTTACGGGGTTTTAACGAGGCCTTTTTTTGGTGGATTATCTTTTCGGTCATTAAAGACGATATTGTCTAAATTTCCGGGAGTACTTACTTAATTTTCGGTTAGATGATATATTTTTTTGGAAGGAAGGAAACTTTGTTCCTCCGGACATTGTATTTTCGATATTTATCAATGAAAATCATTTCCTATTGTCCAAAAAAAAAACCCTTAATGTGATAGAGAAAAGCAATTTTCAGGATCTTGCAATTTGTTCTTTTCAAATACTAGATGATAACCCGTGATCTTGTAATTTGTTCTTTTCAAATACTAGATGATAACCCGTGCGAAGCACGGGTCCGAGAAAGAATTTGTTTAAATCAATTAATAATAAAATAATTTTAAAAATAATTTAGAATTGTAGTCAATGATAAGAATTTACTGATGAAACCAAAATAAGAATTGAATCAAATTTGGAACTGAAGTATTAATAAAGGTAATTTTATTAATTTAATTATGATAGATACATTATTTATAAATTTCGTAATAAAATAATTGCAATTATAATAGGATTCTGAGAGTATAGAGTCAATATGATTAGGGGTGAAACCAAAATAAAGATGGAATCATTAAAAACTAATATAGATATAGAATTATAATGAAAATAGGAATCTGGAGTGAAACCAAAATAAGTGTGGAACCAAATTTTGGTACCGAAATACAATTTAAAAGGAGGTTTCGTTTATTAATAAAGGTTATAGATAAGCCCTCGGCACTAACATGCTTAAATTAGAAGTTCACCGCCAGGTGGATTCAAGAATCACCAATAATGTATGCCTTTCTTCTTATGGTGGTTATGTTTATGATCATTAATTCAAGCTTTATTTAGTTTGCTCATTCATGCTTCTTATAAACCACAAGGCAGCAGTGTGTCCTATTTCTATCTCTAAGATGTGATACCTGTTCTCTATTGGATAATTTAGAAAATTGTTAAACTTCAGTATCTCATTGATTGTTGGCCTATTTAAAAAATGTATATAAATATTCATCAAGGCCTTTCAGATGCTGAAAACATATGGTTCCTTCATCTTTGACCATATATATAAAAGAAATAGTCCAGAAAAGGAAGGAAAGGAAGAATACTTATTTCTATCCCTACATTATGGTTGGTTTTATAATAATTATGAAAGCAACAGCCTCCCACAGACAGTTGGTGATGTGCTCATTCTGCAGGTGCTGTTTTCTTGAAAACAATGAGAAATCAAATAAAAGCTTCATGCAGAAGGGGTATAAGAAAATAAGAGCTTTAATATAACATTATAATCAGAAGTTAAAGTAATTAAGCCAACCACAGTATAAATGTACGCATGCTGTATATATATGAATCGACATGTTTTGATCAAGAATCAGAGAAGAACATACCTAAAGCAGCAGAATCAATGACACGTCCCTTTGGGTGCTCGACATGGAGAGCTAGCCTGGTAGTATAGTTTGAATGAAGTGCATAAAAATCCGAAAGTGCCATTTTCAAGTAGCTTAAGCCAATGCCTCCTGTTGGTGAATCCAAATCAAGAAGCACACCGACTTGAAACGTTGCGTTCTTACTGTGGGGATTACTTTGTGATTGTGATGTGCACAAAAAGACATGCAAAGCCAGGAGAGAAACAAAAAGAAGTAACAGGGCCATTTTCTTAGATGCATTAACTTGTACACTAAATCCTGTCATACTATGTTCAGCTTATATACTATTCTGTGAGAGAAACTGGCAGCTATATTACTAAGTGGGCGTTTGGGGTATGGAGCAAAAGTTGACTTATAGCTTAAAATGAGTAAGTGCTTTATAAGTGATAAGTTGATGGATTGTTATAAGTGCTTGGAAGAACATAAAAAAGTGAACTTATGTATTATAATGAGTAAGTGCTTTATAAGTGATAAGTTGATGCAAACTTATAAGTTACGTAAGTGTTTGGATAAATTTACTTATAAGTTAATAATTTTTTTGTTAAATTAAATTGAAAAAATAATTAATTAATATAATGATCTCGATAAATACATTTTAGATTAAAAAACATTTAAAAGTATAAATTTGAAAAAATAATTAATTAATATAATGATCTCGATAAATACATTTTAGATTAAAAAACATTTTAAAGTATAAATATAAAAATATAAACTACTAAATAGATAAAGAAATCATGAAAAATGAAATAAGTTGAGCAAAATGTTAGTATTTTCTAACATTCAACTTATCAATTTATAAGTTATAAGTTAGATTATAAGTTAGGTAGACAAACACCCCCATAAGTCATAAGCTAAAAAAATAAGTTATAATTTATAAGTTAATGAAATAAGTTGAGTACACAAACACCCCCTCGTAAGACCCTAAACAGGCCCTAAGTCAAGTTGAATTTGTACAAGTTAATGGATCTGTTTATATCTTAAACGACTTTCTCTAAATGTTAATTAGAGTCAGGGAGACCTGGATTGAATTTGTTAAATAATCCTATGGAGGGTTACAGAGTACTTGATATTTTTTTGGGTGGGATCAGACAATCTTGTGGAAAATACTACTTGATATGTCATGCATTTTTAGTTGATCAAGTCAACAGATTTAGCTAGTCTCCAATCCTGAGGATACATTGCGCTTCACATAATAAGATTATAAGAATAAATTTTTCCCTGTCTTCCTGCAATTGAAATGGGTCAGAAAACCATTTTAAGCAAGAAAAGCACTGATAAACAATGGTTTTTACCATGAAACGCAAGCATCCCCAGAATCGTCTTCCTGGATTTGCATCTGTCCATGATGTTCTTAACACAACTAATCTTCCACACCAACATATAGGTGTGGAACCTATGTTGGTGTGGAAGATTAGTTGTGTTAAGAACATCATGGACAGATGCAAATCCAGGAAGACGATTCTGGGGATGCTTGCGTTTCATGATAAAAACCATTGTTTATCAAGCACTTGCTGAAAATGGTTTTCTGACCCATTTAAATTGCAGGAAGACAGGGAAAAATTTATTCTTATAATCTTATTATGTGAAGCGCAATGTATCCTCAGGATTGGAGACTAGCTAAATCTGTTGACTTGATCAACTAAAAATGCATGACATATCAAGTAGTATTTTCCACAAGATTGTCTGATCCCACCCAAAAAAATATCAAGTACTCTGTAACCCTCCATAGGATTATTTAACAAATTCAATCCAGGTCTCCCTGACTCTAATTAACATTTAGAGAAAGTCGTTTAAGATATAAACAGATCCATTAACTTGTACAAATTCAACTTGACTTAGTAATATAGCTGCCAGCTTCTCTCACAGAATAGTATATAAGCTGAACATAGTATGACAGGATTTAGTGTACAAGTTAATGCATCTAAGAAAATGGCCCTGTTACTTCTTTTTGTTTCTCTCCTGGCTTTGCATGTCTTTTTGTGCACATCACAATCACAAAGTAATCCCCACAGTAAGAACGCAGCGTTTCAAGTCGGTGTGCTTCTTGATTTGGATTCACCAACAGGAGGCATTGGCTTAAGCTACTTGAAAATGGCACTTTCGGATTTTTATGCACTTCATTCAAACTATACTACCAGGCTAGCTCTCCATGTCGAGGACCCAAAGGGACGTGTCATTGATTCTGCTGCTTTAGGTATGTTCTTCTCTGATTCTTGATCAAAACATGTCGATTCATATATATACAGCATGCGTACATTTATACTGTGGTTGGCTTAATTACTTTAACTTCTGATTATAATGTTATATTAAAGCTCTTATTTTCTTATACCCCTTCTGCATGAAGCTTTTATTTGATTTCTCATTGTTTTCAAGAAAACAGCACCTGCAGAATGAGCACATCACCAACTGTCTGTGGGAGGCTGTTGCTTTCATAATTATTATAAAACCAACCATAATGTAGGGATAGAAATAAGTATTCTTCCTTTCCTTCCTTTTCTGGACTATTTCTTTTATATATATGGTCAAAGATGAAGGAACCATATGTTTTCAGCATCTGAAAGGCCTTGATGAATATGTATATACATTTTTTAAATAGGTCAACAATCAATGAGATACTGAAGTTTAACAATTTTCTAAATTATCCAATAGAGAACAGGTATCACATCTTAGAGATAGAAATAGGAACTACACACTGCTGCCTTGTGGTTATAAGAAGCATGAATGAGCAAACTAAATAAAGCTTGAATTAATGATCATAAACATAACCACCATAAGAAGAAAGGCATACATTATTGGTGATTCTTGAATCCACCTGGCGGTGAACTTCTAATTTAAGCATGTTAGTGCAGAGGGCTTATATTTGAAAAAACAAACTGTTAGAATATAATTCAAGATGTTGTGAAGTGCTTTTCTCTATCACCTTAAGCATTTCTTTTTTCAAGAGGAAACGATTTTTATTGATTTTTATTAATAAATATGATTTAAAAATGTATTTTTTGAGAATTGAATGATAAAAATATATAATAAATAAATAACTATTTAATTATGTAGTTATAGACAATCAGACTGTGCATAAAGCTAAAGAAATTAAAGTAAATAAATAAATCTTGTATGATTACGTAGCCGTAAAGAATCTAGGTCTTTTTTCATAAATATCCCATTCCAGAAATATTTTTGCAAAAATACCTTTTCAAAAAAAAATATTTTGCGAAAATACCATCTTATTTGCAAAAATACCTTCTGCAAACTGCAACCAAAATCAACCACAGATGCAACTTGTTAATAATTGTGTTTTTCCGGCGTCCTGATTTTAGGGTTGTAAACAATCCTAAAATCAGGGTAGGTTAGGGTTTAGAGTCTAGGGTTTAGGGTTGCCCTAAGTCCGTATACGAATTATTCGTCATTCTTAATATTTCTAAAATCCAAAATAGAAACATTGAACCCCAAAAGTTAACTATTGAACCCCTAGGGTAAACCAATACCACAAGTTTATCCCTTTTGTTAATACTTTTTTTTGAATTCTTAGCTGTTTTTTCAATTATTTTTTAAAAAGTTGCATCTAGTTGCATCTAGTTTCAACCACATATGCAACTGGATGCAAACTACGTAGGTTGTATTTGGAAAGTTGCATCCAGTTGCATCTAGTTGCAATCACACGTGCAACCGGATGCAACCTACGTAGGTTGTATTTAGTTGCAGAACGTATTTTTGCAAAAATCTTTTTAAAAGATGGTATTTTCGCAAATTAATTTTAAAAATAAGGTATTTTTGTAAATATTTTGAGAAGATGGTAAAATCGCAAAAAAACTTTAAAAAAGTGGTATTTTTGATAAATATCCAAACGCTCCATGAAACTATTGAATTTAAAATAAATAAATAAATATTGTATAATTACGTAGTTGTAAGGAATCGAACCCTGGATGAAGCTAAAGAATTTAAAGTAAATAAGTGTTGTATAATTATGTAGTTGCGAGAAATCGAACCCGGGTTAAGTGATAATCAAATTTAGTGATAACCAAATTTGGTACTTAGGTACTTTGGTACTTTAGTACCGCGCGCCATTTTCACATTGTTTTGCTTATTAATAAAGAGTATAGATTGATCCGGGGAAAGCCTGATCCTGAAGTCAAAGCTGTTGCAGGAGTGTCATAGCCACAGGCATTGTGCTACCTAGTATTGCTGGATTTTGGAAAGAAGTTCTGTATTTTTCTTTCTTCTTATGTGTAATCGGAAATAGAAGACAAGAACTCATAACTTGACGAGATCTTTTAGAAACTTGGGATTCTTATGTTACTGTGTATTATTGGCTTTATTTTCGTGGATGATATATATCATGCGAAGGTGGGATCGAAGAGAGTGACAGAAGAGAGAACATCTAAAAATTTAGTTGTAAGTATAACAAGTAGAGTTTTAGAAATAACTTTATTGGTGAGATATCCTGGTTGTTTTTAGTCATTCCTATGCACATTAAGACCTGCATTTTTCCCCAGTCCTTTAGAGCAGGACAGAGGGTGGGAATTGACACGAATACATGACATTTGAACACATGTATGATAACAGCTCTATTTAGGGGCACGTATTCCTTATTTGCTTGTGATATTATTTAGTTAGTTACTTACCTCTTAGCAAGAATTCATTTTCCATATTATAGGACTCAAATTCCAGAAATCTATACTCTTTATTAAAAAGCAAAACAATGTGAAAATGGCGCGCGGTACTAAAGTACCAAAGTATCAAAGTACCAAAGTACCAAATTTGGTTATCACTTAACCCGGGTTCGATTCCTCGCAACTACATAATTATATAAGATTTATTTACTTTAAATTCTTTAACTTCATCCAGGTTTCGATTCCTTACAACTACGTAATTATACAAGATTTATTTATTTACTTTAAATTCAATAGTTTCATCGAGCGTTAGATTCTTTGCAGCTACGTAATCATACAAGATTCATTTATTTACTTTAATTTCTTTAGTTTTATGCACAGTTCGATTGTCTATAACTACATAATTAAATAGTTATTTATTTATTATATATTTTTATCATTCAATTCTCGAGAAATACATTTTTAAATAATATTTATTAATAATTTATTAATACTAATATTTTAATGTCGACTCATGCTCGGCTATGCTTGACACGGGTTATAAGCCAGTAGTATTGGGATAATTGAATTAGTCCTTGCCGGCATCAATAAACGGCAATCACTTGTTTGTCCTAGTGGCTCTGCAAATATTTAATTATCTACATGAAATCTCGAATGATGTTGCGAAAGAAGCATCGCTTGAATATGCATCCACATGAAGAAACATGCTGGGATGTATAGATTAAAACAAGTATATACACATTTTTGTACGCATATCAGAAACATATATCAATCAAACATATCCTGGGATGCATAGATTAATAATTAATTAGTAGCACCAGTACAAGTACTAGACTGTATAAATACCTGAACTTGGTGAAGGTTAAGCATATAGCTCATTTCTATCAATCTTTATCATAAAAAAAAATTCGGAAAGCTTAATTAACATGTCTACGATGTTCATGATTTGCTCGCTGGTATTCTCAGTCATGTCTATTTTTGCACCGCTAGAGATTTTAGCAGGCCCACTCACACTTGGAAGATGGTTTTTATTCGGAGTCATGCCCGTCTGCTGAACACATAGTTTGGAAGGCTGTGAGTGCAGCAGTAAGAAAGGATCCTACTATCCCTGCTGCTATCATTCGTCTCTACTTTCATGACTGCTTTGTCAGGGTAAGATACAATTCTCTAGTCTCTGTTAGAAAATTGATAGTTTAAGGATATAATTAAGTATATTCTTGATGTTAATTCAAATTTCTAATGATTGGAAGTTGTTCCTTGCTATGGGAACTTAAACTTTCATGTATGGGTTTAATAATTTTCTTGTTTAAATCCATAAGAGAAATTGAGATGAAGGTAGTAGCTTGAAAAAGCTTGTTATAATGATGTTTCATTTATCCCACATAGAAAAGAATAAGGGGACTTGGTGGCTTTATATAGCATTACACACATGAGTAGTATACAACTACTAAGGTGTGTGATGGTGCATGGTGTTGGTGTGTGCTTCACGCGCACACACACACGCGCGCCGCCGCCCGCCTCGCCACGCCACACACCGCACCGGACCGGGTCGGGTCGGGTCGGGTCGAAGGGCGAATGTCTCGGCGTCTCGCGTACGCGAGGCGACCTGGGCGAGAGTTTTTATTTATGTGATTTAATATTTTATTAGAATTATTTATCAAATTGGGCTGGGTTATCAGTTGTCAAATTGGGTTGGGTTATCAGTATTTAACTAGTAAACTCTGATGAAGTTGGTTTATCAGTATTTAACTAGTAAACTCTGATGGAGTTGGTTTATCAGTATTTAACTAGTAAACTCTGATGGAGTTGGTTTGTCAGTAAACTCTGATGGACAACTAGTTAAACTCTGATGGACAACAGAAACTAAACTCTGATGGACAACTAGTTAAACTCTGATGGACAACAGAAACTAAACTCTGATGGGCAACAGAAACTGATATGAACCTGGACATGATTTGATGGATATGTTTAAAATAAATATTAAATCTGTATATGTGGATAAACATGAAAAAGATGTAACAGCTCAGGTTATTAAATTTAAATCAAAAACGTTTATTCATTAAATGGTCAGTTTTGATTTTTTATTTAATATGATCAGCTGTTACGGAAAAATTAATGTGTGTGCTGCAGTTACGAAATTGAATTGTGCTTCAGTTACAGAAAGGAACCACTATAAATAGTGGCCCTTGTAGCTCAGTTGAAACACACAGAAGTTTGCAAAACACACTTCTCTCAAAAACTCACTCTGCCCTCCCTCTCTATATAGTATTCTCTGTAGTTTTCTGGTTCTCCGGCGACTGAGGTGCTGGTCGTAGTTGAGCGCTGCTGTTGCTGTGAACACCTTGCTCGGAGCTGTTTTATCCTGGAAGTAGTATCTCGCCGATAACCTGACACAGTAAGTGGGGGCGAATAACTCTTCAAGAACAGTCAGGATTTCTCGAATTCCTGACGACTCAGCTGTTGCTTCGTTATTTCTGTTCTTATATACACTGTTAAGCTATGGCTACAGGTACTGTTTCTGTCTCCCTGGTTATTTATCAGTTTCTGATATGCATGCTTTCGACCTTCATGCTTTGTTTTGTTAACTTTGGTCTTGGCCTGTCATTGCTATATCTATTATATAACTGCCTCCATGTTGCTGTAGTACTTGTTATTTCCAACAGTCTCTACCTACCATTTAAGTACAATGTTTTCTGTAGTAAATAGAAAATCGTATCTGCTGAAATAGTCAAGTTAATACTTGCTATCCACTAGGTCCTGAATTTGGACTCCGGTGAACAGCCTCTTTGTGAAATTAGTGACAATGTTGCATATGTTGCTTGAGTTAATGACTAATTTATAATTTTCTGCACTAGGGTTGTGATGCTTCCGTACTGCTCAAAACAACGTCGTCAAAGAATCCATCAGAACAAGATAGTGTTGCAAACAAGGGTTTAAGAGGACTGGATGTTATTGAGAAGGTCAAAGCTAAGGTTGAAGCTGAATGTCCAGGAACTGTGTCATGCGCTGACATACTGGCATTTGCAACTAGAGATAGTACTTACAAGGCTGGTGGTATTTACTATAACATTACATCAGGGCGTCGGGATGGAACTGTTTCCTTGGAATCTGAAGTTACACAATTTCTCCCTCCCCCATTTCTCGATGTTCCACCAATGTTACAATTTTTTACCAATAAAAGTATGTCAGTGATAGAAATGACAGCCCTTTCTGGAGCTCATTCCATTGGATTGTCTCAGTGTAGCACCTTTTCGTCTCGTCTCTACAGATTTAATTCAAGTCATCCACAAGATCCCACTTGGATTCCAAGTTTGCGAATTTCCTGAAGAAAAAGTGTCCTGAAAATGCTACCAACAGTGTGGATCTTGATGATGTGACCCCGTATCGTCTCGATAACCAGTACCACAGGAATTTGAAGAGGAATATGGGAGTGCTGACTTCAGATCAAGTCCTTGCCAGTAGTCCATTGACAGCTGATATTATGAAAAAATATATAGATAATCCTGAAGTTTGGGTCAAGGACTTTGCAGAAGCCATGGTGCACCTCGGAAACCTTGATGTTTTAACTGGAACTAAAGGAGAGATTCGAAACAAATGTGGGACTGTGAATTAATGAGGCTTCTGTCACAGCTAGAACAAGTTTCAATTCATGAAGACCGTTTATCATTATCACACAGATTTGTTTATTAATTTGATTTACTACCGATTAAGTGATGATAGATCCTATGGAATGACCATTATATATGTACTACTTATATCCCGTGCTCGTTTTCTTTAAGATATTTTATTATTTTTTATTTAGATTTTTGTAATTATATATTATTTGATGAAATTTTAATATATATTTATATGTGTATATAATAAATTGGATTTATATATCTAACAATATAAGTATTTTAATTTAATAAATTGTTGATGTAATCTTTAGTATTTTAGATATTAAAATAGAAAATCATCAATCAATATATAAAGGAGGATACGCGAGAGGTGAGGTGGCGCCTCTAAAATCGCTCAAATCTAATTTTCTAATTTTCTTAGAGTTTTAGAATTTTAAATACTAATAAATAAAAAATGACTTTAACATATTATAAATAGAATAGAAGTTCGAATTTATAGGTAACGTATAAATAAGAGTTTTATGCTAAGTATAATAGGTGTTCGAATTTATAGAGTAGAAGATTTCGAATTTATAAGTAATGCAAAGTTCTAAAAAAAATGACTTTAGCATATTAGAATTAGAATATGTGTTCGAATTTATATAATGAAAGAGTTCGAATTTATCAGAAAGATATATAACTTAAACTTTTGTAAATTTATTTAAAGTAGAAATAACATTCAAATTTACATAGATAAAGGATTCAGAATTATAAAAAAAAGTATATAAAACCTCTAAATTGCAACACTACCGCTAATAGAACGTTATTTGCTTGCAGTGTACTTTTTTTGTCATTTTTTTTTGTTTTTCTAATGTAATCTTACGATTCTACCTTTTTTTTATTGCCAGGCTTAAGACGATATTTTGATTGAGGAAAGTTGGTAGCTAGCCTTTGATTTCTTCCTGGCAAGTGCTTCTTGATCATCAAAGGTCATATATGTATTAAACATTGGCAAATTAAATGAACCAACAACATATTTAGCTCTGAATGCAGAAAAATCGCAAGGGAGAATCTGTCAATTTTTTCTAAATTTTTTTCTAGAATAGGTGTTCGAATTTATAGAGGTGAAGAGTTCGAATTTTTAAAAAAGACATATATTAAAATTTTTATTAGAAGAAGAATAGATTTTCGAATTTATAGAAAAGAAGAATTTGAATCTTAAAGATATATATAATCATGTGCGAGTTTATAAAGCAGAATTGTTGAAACACTTTCTTTGACATAATTTTATTTGCATGCAAGTTACGTTTGCTTTCATAAATTATTCATTTTTTCTTGATTTAATCTTACAGTTCTACTTTTGTTTTGTCAGCCTCGAGTCGATAATTTGGTGGGAGAAAGCAAATGTAATTTTTGTTGATTTCTCTGGTCAAGCTTGATCACCCAAGGTTGTTAGACAGGTTACATGTATTCAATATAATAATGTATAATATTAAATTATTTTTGAAAGGTTATTGATATGATTATACGCTGATTGCTGCATGTAATTACTATCGTATGCAGTATGCTACATATTATTTTCGATTTGTATTTTTTTCTATTAAATTTATTTTCGGCTATACGTTATATAAGTGTATAGGTAATCAGATATCAAGATATCTATTTTTCTAATTTTTCTAGAGGTTGACAATCAATTTTAAACATTAATAAATCAAAATATATTCTTTAGCATATTAGAAATAGAATAGGTGTTCGAATTTATAGAGGAGAAGAGTTCGAATTTATAGAGAAGACATATAATTAAAGTTCTATTTGAAGTAGAGTAGATGTTCAAATTTATGGAGAATAGTTTGAATTTATAGGTAAGTCATAGAATTAGAAATTTTATTGAAAGTAGAATAAATGTTCAAATTTATTGAGTAGAATAGTTCGAATTTATAAAAAATAGATACAATTAAAAGTTTTATTATTATACAATAGAGGACATGAGTAGAATTTAAAGTTTTATTGAAAGTTTTCACTGGAGAACGGCTATTAGAGAGTAACAGGTAATTTTTTTAATTTAATTGATAGATGTATTTTTTTCTAACGAGAAACTTACTCATTAGAAAAAGGAGTATGTAAACGTGAAAATTAATATATAACATAAGTATTTAATATATTAAATTTGAGATATTATATTAAAAAGGAATGTCATTTCACGGGAAGACGGCTTATTAGATAGTACCGAGTAATTTTTGTAATTTAATTGATGGAGTTTTAAAAAAATTATGACGCCACCGCGAAGCGTGGCTTTTTCAAATAGAATTTATTCTTCTAATTTTTTAGAATTTTTGAATTAAAAGTAGAATAAGTTTACGAATTTATAGAGTAGAATAGTTCGAATTTATAAGAAATAAATATAATTAAAATGTTCTATTAGAAGTATAATAAGTGTTCGTAAGATATAGTTAAAAATTCTATTTAAAGTAAAATAGGAGTGCAAATTTATATATATAAATGTACTATTGCAAGTAGAATATGTGTTTCTAAGATATAGTTAAAAGTTCTATTATAAGTAAAATAGGAATGCGAATTTATATTAACGAGAGAGTGGTTCTTTAGAGATGAGTATGTTAACATAAAATTTAATATATAAGACAAGTATTCACTATGTTAAAATTGAGATTTCGATCTTATCTTAACAAGGAAAACATATTTAACGGGAGGACGATTTATTAGAGAAGAATGAGTAATTGTTATAATTTTGTTGATATTTTTTTAAAAAACAATTATAACGTCGCCGCGAAGCGCGGCTTTTTCAACTAGTTTTTTTTAAATAATAGATCTAACGGTTCGTATTTATTTGCTCTTAAAAAATCTAAGAGTGGCTAAATTGCAAATAACAAAATACTAGCTTATAACCCGTGCGAAGCACGGGTTTCTTTTAATATAATATTTTTTTCATACTAATTTTTTTATATTATTTTTTTTGTATTAATAATAGAAATATATAGAATATAGTATAATTGACAACTATATTATATTATAGTATTATTTATTAAATAGAATAAATGATCAAAAACCAAAAACCAAAACTTTCAATGTTTCGATTATAATATAGATAGTATAGATTAATTACATTTGCTAAAAAAAAATAAGTAGGCGTGTTAAACTTTTTTCAATAATTAAATGTATTAAAATAAGTTTTAAAATAAATAAGTAACTGTTTGCCCGTGATATTTTTTGAGTGAGAGGTTTTAGTAAGAAAAAATAGAAACAACAACATGTTTTAGCTAAAAAGGTAATTGTCCATAATTAAAAGTATTAAAATAGGTTTTTAAATAAATAAATAAGGATTTACCCGTGATATTTTTGAAAAAGTAGGGGTTTTAGTAAGGAAAAATATAAAGAGTAACATATGTCTTAGTTGCAAAAGATGATTGTTTGTGATTTTATAGAAAAAGAACGGACTTTGTTAGAAAAATAGAAAATATAATGTATTTTAACTAAAAAGGTAATTGGTTATAAATAATATTATTATTTAATAATAGTTTTATTAAAAAATGAACAAATATAAAAAATAACATGTTTTATCTGAAAAGGTAATTACCCGTAATTAAAAGTATTAAAATAGGTTTTAAAATAAGTAAGAGTTTGCTTGTGATATTTTTGGAAAATGTGGGGTTTTAGTAAGAAAAAATAGAAATAGTAACATGTTTTAGTTTAAAAAGGTAATTGCCCGTGATTTTGTTAGAAAATAGAGGATTTTGTTAGAAAATATTGAAAAGTTAATGTATTTTAGTTGAAAAGGTAATTGGTTATAGGTTTTTTTTAATGAAAAAATACAAAAAGTAACATGTTTTAGTTGAAAAGGTAATTGTCGTAATTAAAAGTATTAAAATAAATAAGTAAGGGTTTGTCCGTGATATTTTTGGAAAAGGAAGGGTTTTAATAAGAAAAAATAGAAAGAGTAACATGTTTTCGTTGATTTTTTTAGAAAAAGAGAGGATTTTGTTAAAAAAAATAGAAAAGGTAATGTATTTTAGTTGAAAAGGTAATTGCTTGTAATTAAAAGTATTAAAATATATTTTAAAAGAATTTAAGTAAGAATATGCTATTGATATTTTTGGAAAAGGAAGGGTTTTAGTATGAAAAAATAAACAAATAATGTTATTATTTAATATTTTTTTATAAATAAGTAAGGGTAATTAAGTAAAAACACTAAGGTACCGAACGACCAACCAAACTTTTAATGTTTCGTCTATTATATAATAGTATAAATAGCTTAAAACATGCGCGATGCATAAATTATTTTTAATTATTGTTATTATTATTATTTAAGTTATAATATTTTATTAATTGTATTTGTTAAAAAAAATAAGTAGGCATGTTTAACTTTTTTAAATAATTAAAAGTATTAAAATATGTCTTAAAATAAATAAGTAACTGTTTTCCCGTGATATTTTTGGAAAATGAGTGGTTTTAGTATGAAAAAAATAAAAAAGGTTATGTGTTTAGATGAAAAGGGTAAGTGATTATTTATTAATAATTATATATAACAATATTACTATTACATATTTATTTTTCATGTGTTATGTTTAGAAGATGAGTTGTTTTAGTTAGAAAATGTTGAACAAATAATGTGTTTTTGCTGAAAAAGGTAATCAGCTATAAATATGTAATAATAATATTATTATATATATATATATATATATATATATATATATACTAGCTTAAAACCCGTGCGATGCACGGATTGTTAATTGTTATTTTATTATTATATTTTAAATATTTTATTAATTGTATTTGTTAAAAATAATAAGTAGGCATGTTAAAATAGCTAAATACTTTTAATTAATTAAAAACATTAAAACATATTTTAAAATAAATAAAAATAAAAAATGTAACATATATTTAGTTTAAATAGGTAAATACCCGTGATATTTTTGAAAAATGAGGTTTTAAAATTTAATAATTAAAATTATTTAAATTCGTTTTAAAATAAATAAGTAAAGAGTTTCATGTGATATTTTTGGGGAAAAATGAATTTTAGTGAGAAAAATAGAAAAAGTAAATTGAAAAACACAATTTCCCGTGATATATTTAGAAAAGAAGGGACTTTGTTAGAAAAAATCTATAATATGTTTTAGAGTAATTGGTTATAAATATGTATTTGATTATTTATATTTTAATATTCTTAGTGATTGCATTTGTTAAGAACAATAAGTAGACATGTTAAAATAGGTAAACTTTTAAAAAATAATTATAATATTATAGGTTTAAAAATAAATAACTAAAGGTTTGTCCGTAATATTTTTGGAAAATGAGGGGTTTTAGTATGGAAAAATAGAAAAACTAACATGTTTTAGTTAAAAAAGGTAATTGCCATGTTTGAAAAAGTAGGGAAATTTGTTAGAAAAAATAATGTATTTTAGGGAAAAAAGGTAAATGGTTATAAATAGGCAATATTATTATTTAATAATATATTTCTATAAATAAGTAAGGTTAATTAAGTAAAAACACGAAATATAGTTAAGGGCAATTAAGTAAAATCACAACGTACCATACCGACCAACCAAAATTTTAATGTTTCGTCTATTATATAATAGTATTGATTGATAGTATAAATATATATGTTGCCCGTGTTACTTTTAAAAAATTAGTTGTTTAAATTAGAAAATAGAAAATTATATTACCTTTCTATATATATGTTGTTCGTGTTACTTTTAGAAAAAGTAGTTGTTTATGTTAAAAAAAAATAAAAAAGGTTATGTGTTTAGCTGAAAAGGGTAAGTGATTATTCATTAATAATTATATATAACAATATTATCATTACATATTTATTTTGCATGTGTTATATTTAGAACATGAGTTGTTTTAGTTAGAAAATGTAAAACATATAATGTGTTTTAGCTGAAAAAGGTAATCAATTATAAATATGTAATAATAGTACCATTATATATATATATATATATCTATACTATATTATTATAAGCAAACTAGCCTCTATTTGGTTGGTTGTTGTTGGTTAGTTGGTATATTTAATAACAACCGTTAGATTGAAAGATAGATAAAAGGAGAACCGTTAGATTTAATGTTAAAAAAATATTTCTTTCTTGATATTCAAAATACTCCAACGTGTTCAAGGTTCGAATCCCGTCAACAACATAGTTTGAAAAATATTTCTTTTTAGATATTTAAAATGTTCCCACGGGTTCAAGGTTCGAATCCCGTCGATAACATATTATTATTAAATATTTATATTACCTATTTTTCTAAGCTATATTCAGAAGTTCAAGATATTATTTCTGTCCACAATATATTAAAAACATTTATCCTCAAAATACAAACAAATGCTTACACCAACATCATACATACATTATTAATTTTTAAAAATTTATTTTTCTACTAATAAAATTATATAATCAAAATACAGATAATAATATAAAAATTCTAAAATTCATCCGTGCATCGCACGAGTTAAATGCTAGTGTATATATATATATATATATATATATATATATATATATATATATATATATATATATATATATATATATATATACTAGCTTATATCCCGTGCGATGCACGGTTTTCTTTAATATTTTATTATTTTTTATTTAGATTTTTGTAATTATATATTATTTCATGAAATTTTAATATATATTTATATATGTATATAATAAATTGGATTTATATATCTAATAATATAAATAATTTAATTTAATAAATTGTTGACGTAATCTTTAGTAGTATTTTAGATATTAAAATATTAAATATTTTTAAATAATAGATCTAACGGTCTATATTTATTTGCTTTTAAAAAATCTAAATGTGACTAAAGTGCAAATAACAAAATATGTGCTCTGTAATGTACCGAGTCTTGTAACATATGCTATTACTTTTATTTTTTTATTAATTATCTTATTTAAATTGTATGTTATAAAAAATTATATTAAACCCGGATTTTATAAGTTTAATATAATAATATTGTCATTATATCTATATTTTGCGCGTGTTATTTTTAATTTGAATATGAGTTGTTTTACTTAAAAAATATAAAACAGAAAATGTCTTTTAAAAAAACAGTTAGTTACTTATTAATAACTAAATAAAATCATATTACATTTATGTATATGTTGTCCATATTACTTTTAGAAAATTAGTTGTTTAAATTAGAAAATATAAAATTATATTACCTCTTTATATATATGTTACTCGTGTTACTTTTAGAAAATTAGTTGTTTAAGTCAGAAAAAAATAAAAAAATGTTATGTGTTTAGCTAAAAAAGGTAATTGGTTATTTATTAATAATTATATATAACAATATTACCATTACATATTTATTTTACATGTGTTATGTTTAAAACATGATTTGTTTTGGTTAGAAAATATAGAACAAATAATGTGTTTTTGCTGAAAAAGATAATCAGTTATAAATATGTAATAATATTACCATTTTATATATATGTTACCTATTTTATTTTTAGAACTAAAATTATATTATCTTTTTATATATATGTTGCTCGTGTTATTTTTAGAAAATTAGTTGTTTAAGTTAGAAAAAAATAAAAAAGATTTTGTGTTTAGCTGAAAAGGGTAAGTGGTTATTTATTAATAATTATATATAACAATATTACCATTACATATTTATTTTCCATGTGTTATGTTTAGAAGATAAGTTATTTTAGTTAAAAAATATAGAACATATAATATGTTTTTGCTGAAAAAAGGGTAATCAGTTATAAATATGTAATAATATTACCATTATATATATATATGTTACCTATTTTAGTTTTAGAAGATTAGTTGTTTTTGTTAGAAAAATATATAAAATATGTAATGTGTTTTAGCTGAAAAAAATAATTGGTTATAAATAAATTGATTATAGATAGGCCCGACCCAAATTATAGATAGGCCCGACCCAAATACCGACCGACCGACCGACCGACCGTCCGACCAAAACTTTTAATGTTTCGTCTTTAATAATATAGTGTATATATATATATATATATATATATATATATATTATCTATTTTATTTTTAGAAGATGAGTTATTTTAGTTAGAAAAAAAGATAAAATAGGTAATGTATTTTAGCTGAAAAAAATAATTGGTTATATATAGGCCCGACCCAAATTATAGATAGGTCCGGCCCAAATACCGACCGACCGACCGACGACCGACCAAAACTTTTAATGTTTCGTCTTTAATAATACAGTATAGATTACCTATTTTATTTTTAAAAGATTAGTTGTTTTGGTTAGAAAAATATATAAAATAGGTAATGTGTTTTAGCTTAAAAAAATAATTGGTTATAAATAAATTGATTATATATAGGCCCGATCCAAATTATAGATAGACCAGACCCAAATACCGACTGACCGACCGACCGACCGACCAAAACTTTTAATGTTTCGTCTTTAAAAATATAGTATATATATAGGCAAGTGCTCAAATGAGACCCTTTCTTAAAATGAGAACTGAGACCCATTATCAGCTACACACTTTTTATATTATGTTAAATCCTAGCCACACAATTTGGATCATGTTTATCACTCTCCTCCATCCCGACATTCATTTTTCATTCTTTCACTCCACCCACCTCTCTTCTTCACGCTTTTCTTATTCATCTCCGATGTGCTCTCCTCCAGCACCATCACATCTATTTATTCCAGTTTCTTATTTTCATCGGCAACATTCCTCCATAGACTATACTCATATCATTACATCTTTTTTCCGACCTTATATTTCTATTGCTACCGTACCCACCACCACAGCTCCAAATCATATTATTATCATCACAACTATAACCTTCATCATTGATATAATCATCATCGTAAACTTTATATATATATATATATATATATATATATATATATATATATATATATATATATTTCCTATCTTCTGTTTACATCTTGTAAATTCCGCTAAGAGCTAGTATCTTATAGCTTTTAAAGGTAAATCATCCATTGTTCTATACAAATCACTTTATTTGAGTGGAATTCACCGAATTTTACATACAAATCACCTTTTTTTAAATACAAATCACTTTTTTATTTGGTGATTTATGTAAATATATGTGGTGATTTGCGTGCAGAATTGCTAGTGATTTGAACTTAAATGGCTATCAACGACTCTCAATGACCAATATATATTAGTTCTGAGTTGGCTATGTTTTCTGATGCATTAGATCGATAAAAAGGTAAGTAAAGAAATTATCGTAATGACTTGGAAGTGATGGTAATGGAGGATGTAGTGCTATTAAGTGACGTTGGTTACGAGGGACGTGATTGTTGGTAAAAGATTTAATGGAGAGAGAGAACAATAGTGATTATTGGTGAGAGAGAAAGAGAGAGTTGCGTCTGTTGAATGGTGGGGGTTTTGGTGGGAAATTGACCGGGGATTGTGATGGTGATGATGAATGGTGTCGTGGTGGAAGAAGAGACAGTGATGTAGAGTGATGTAGGGACGTTAATGACGCTTTTTGTGGATACATGTCGATATTGGGCTTAATTTATGGCCCAACATGCAGTTCTCACAATAACAAGGATCTCATTAGAGTAGCCCTCTATATATATATATATAGAGCTATTCTAGTGAGACCCTGTTATTATGAGAACTGCATATTGGACCACAAAATTAGGCCCAATAACTAAACAGGCGCTCCTCATCTGTCCGGACAAATATTCGATTTAGTTTGAAATTAAAAGAAGCTGCTATTCCTAACTACCTTCTTTACTGTTCACCATTACCGATGAAACAACCACTCCCAAATTACCACACCTCCTCTTATTTTCTGCTCTAAAACTAAATCACCATAAACAAGTTACCATGACTTTCACTAATTGCCATCACCACCAGTAACTACCATCACCACCACTTACAAAAATCACCAAAATATTAATTGAAAGTCACTAAAATATAAACCACCACTACTATATTGCCACCATCACCACCATAACTACAGAATCACCAAAAATTTAATACAAATCATCAAAATTTTAACACAAATCACCAATTTTCAAAGCAAATCACCAAAATTTCAGAATGTAAATCACCCAAAAATGAGCCTATATACACTTTGAAATTAAAAAAAACTACAATATTCTGGATAACAAACCAATAAATACCATCAAACCATAATCTCTTAGCTTTTCATGCCTTCTTCTTTCACATATCCGACCTCATTTGTATCAATTGATTTGTTTTTCGCTCCTGGACCAAAGTTGTGGAGTCCTCGACATTCTTCAAACCAGATTCATTCTTCAACACCATTATTTCACTTTAAATCTCTGATGGTGATATCAAGAATGGTGTTTAGATGAAACATAAAAAATAGGTTAAAAAGTTGAAATAAAAAGAGGTAAGAAGAGATAAGACGGGGGGATTTTGAAATGGAATTAAAAGAGAAAAAGGGGGTTATAGATTTACAGAAGAGAGATAAACATGTAATTTTAAAAATCAGTAAAAAATCGTACAAGAGTCGCAAAGACAATCACAAAGCTATAATGCATTAGAACACAAAGAAAAGCACACCATCACTACAAACTGTGCGACCTACAAAAATCACCACAATGTAGCCGCTATCATTACAAATACAAACTAAAACTATGTCCAGATCACTAAAAGTTTATCACAAATCACCAAATTTCCACAAAAATCACCAATTTTTTTAGACAAATCATCAAAAGTACAGCCTCCACCATACTCTGTCATCACCATAACCACTATCCCCGCCATATATATTATACCCATATCACAATCATCATCACAATAACCACCACTATTAGAAAGAAATCAGATGAGAAGTCATGAATACGAAGAAACTGTACCTGATGTAAATATTTTCTGCTAAACTAATTAGAAACACGAGTGATGAAAAACGACGATGAATGAGTAGCGATGATATATCTTAGATGTTGATGAATCAACAAGGGGCAACGACGGTTGAAAGAGCAACGATGTAGATCTAGGATGAGGATGGTGATTGTAACAATAATTGGCCGCGATGGTGTTTGGTCGGTGCCGGACAACGACAACAACGTGGGAGTGCAGGAGGGAAGATGGAAATGGGGGAGAGAGAGAGAGAGAGAGAGAGAGAGAGAGAGAGAGAGAGATGGAAATGGAAGTCGTGAGAGTGATGAGAGGGGAAGAAAAAAATCAGATTTTATAATTGTATGGCTACGATTTAGTTTAGGTATAAAATATGTGGGGCTGAAATTGATTCCCAGTTCTCATTTTAAGGGTGGGTCTCATTTGATCACTTGCCTATATATATATATATATGTTGCCTTTGTTACTTTTAGAAAATTAGTTGTTTAAATTAAAAAATATAAAATTATATTATTTTTTTATATATATGTTGCTCGTATTACTTTTAGAAAATTAGTTATTTAAGTTAGAAAAAAATAAAAAAAGTTATGTGTTTAGCAGAAAAGGGTAAATGAATATTTATTAACAATTATATATAACAATATTACCATTACATATTTATTTTTCATGTATTATGTTTAGAAAATGAGTCATTTTAGTTAAAAAAATGTAAAACAAATAATGTGTTTTAGCTGAAAAAGGTAATCGATTATAAATATGTAATAATATTACCATTTTATATATATATTACCTATTTTATTTTTAGAAGATAAGGTGTTTTGGTTAGAAAAATATATAAAATAGGTAATGTGTTTTAGCTCAAAAAAATAATTGGTTATAAATAAATTGATTATAGATAGACCCAATCCAAATTATAGATAGGCCCGGCCCAAATACCGACCGACTGACCGACCGACCAAAACTTTTAATAATATAGTATAGATGTGTCATGTAATGTGCCGAGTTTCTTTTAACATATGTTATTACTTTTATTTTTTTATTAATTATCTTATTTAAATTGAATATTATAAAAAAATTATATTAAACATGGATTTTATAAGTTTAATATAATAATATTTTCATTATTTCTATATTTTGCCCGTGTTTTTTTTAATTCGAATATGAGTTGTTTCAATTAAAAAATATAAAACAGACAATGTCCTTAAAAAGATAGTTAGTTACTTATTAATAATTATGTAAAATTATATTACATATATATATATATATGTTGCCTGTGTTACTTTTAAAAAATTAGTTGTTTAAATTAGAAAATAGAAAATTATATTACCTTTCTATATATATGTTGCCCGTGTTACTTTTAGAAAAATTAGTTGTTTAAGTTAGAAAAAATAAAAAAGGTTATGTGTTTAGCTGAAAAGGGTAAGTGATTATTTATTAATAATTATATATAACAATATTACCATTACATATTTATTTTGCATGTGTTATGTTTAGAACATGAGTTATTTTAGTTAGAAAATGTAAAACATATAATGTGTTTTAGCTGAAAAAGTAATCAGTCATAAATATGTAATAATATTACCATTTTATATATATATATAACCTATTTTATTTTTATAAGATGAGTTGTTTTAGTTAGAAAAATAGATAAAATAGGTAATGTATTTTAGCTGAAAAAAGCAATTGGTTATAAATAAATTGGTTATATATAGGTTCGACCCAAATTATAGATAGGCCCGGCCCAAATACCGACCGACCGACCAAAACTTTTAATATTTCGTCTTTAATAATATAGTATAGATATGTTGTTGGATTTTTACTCTTCCGACTCTTGCTGCTTTTTCTTAAATCCAAAGGCTTTATAACCAAGAATCTATAATATCATCTAGACATCTACCCAAATTATCTTCAGCTATTGATAGTTTAATAAAAATAAACAGGAAAATGATTACAGATATTAAAAGCGGAAAGTAAGAACTCTCACTGCTAATTAAAGAGACATGAAACACAGATGCAATAATTAAAGTACTAAATGAAGAAAGAAACACAAAAGCTCAAAATCGTAAATGTAGCAGTCGCAGATATAAAACATAGGAAGTTGCCAACGTACAAATATGCATTGGTAGCAACAGTAAAAATACATGCATGTTTAATGTTTTCAGTACCTTCTTTGTGTAATTGTGTTACTCCACAGGGCACAGGTGCAACCAAGCATGAGCCAGAAGCTGACTACAACAAAGTTAACTCTGTATCAGATATACAGATTTATCCCAGAATTTATCATCAATCCCATCTCACCAAATCCACACATCGATGCAACTAATTGACAAATATAAAATCATTTCCGAAAGGCCATTTTGGTCATCTGTAGATAGTCTTGAATGTTTAGGTCACAAAGTGTTTTATCTAATGTATACGACCATTTGTAGCATAAAGCTTTGTTTAGATTCCCATATTTAAACAACGCAAACAAAATCCAACTGAGAGAGGAAATTATCCGTATAAAAAAGAGAGACAAACAAAATTAAATCAAGAGAGGAAATTAGCCATATTAAAACAATGCAAATAACATTCAATCAAGAGAGGAAATTTAAAGACTAAAAAAGGATTATTCGATTCATATTTAATGTCAATAGATATACAATTGGTACTACACATTCCTAACTCATGCTAGCAAAGCTGCTAATACCTATCGCAGACATAGCTTCTTAGTCCCGCAAAAACTTTCTTCTTCCAATTTCCTTTTCCCAAGGTTTGCAATAGTGGTGGTGTCTTGAGCCAAATCTTCTTGTGCTAAGGAATTCCAAAGTTTAGCTAGCCAATCCTCACCCAAACAGTAATCATCATTAACAGAGAACTCCGTACCTTGATCATTAGTAAGTTCAACCACAACAGGATCATTATCAACTACACTCGGCTCAATGAGAGTTGAAGTTGAAGTTGTGTGAAGATCAGCAATTTCGGGACAAACCATGTTCTTGGAAGAAAAAACATTAACATAGAACTCCGCAGCTTGGTCATCATTAGTAACTTGAACCATAGCAGGATCATAATTATCAACTACACCCGGCTTAGTGAGATTTGAAATCAAAGTTGTGTCAACATCAGCAATATGGGGAGAAACCATGTTCATCGAAGATTCGTGAGTGCTCTTACAAAGAACGTTAGTACGAGAATGATCAAACTTTTCATAAATTCCACTCAAACAAAATTCGTGCATCCTAAAAGAACCAAATTGAGAGGCAACAACAGCATCGGAATCAGTGTCTTTAATATCGAAAACCAAATATCTTCTCTCACCAATAACATAACCACAACAATCAGTTATTTGTTCAGGTTTTGCCTTGGCAGTCCAAGTCCCACAACCAGCTTTCTTGGAAGTATTATCTCTAGTTCTGCTCTTCTTGTTCTTGGAATTAGGAGTGGTGGTAGCAATCTTTGATAATTTCGTAAAAACTAGTCTAATTCTCTCACTTTGTTTACCAGCACAATCGAACCAAGAATCATCATCATAGAGATCAAAGACTTGCCATGGATTTGAATTTGGGTCATAAACATCTTTCTTCTTGACAACATCAAATTTGAGATCATCGCCCAAGATTTTAGGTTTCAAATAGAATTCAATCACTTGTCTATCAGTCGGTGTAAAGAAGGCCCCTGATGCGAATTCAAGGGTTTTCGACCCCATTCCCCTCTTCGTTTGTGTATGTGTAATGTGTGTTCCTTGAAATTAAGAAAAAAGTTATGTGTTGGAATTAGGAAATTGAGAAGAAAATATGAAAGTGTTACCCTATATATAGGTGTGAGTATGGGTTAAATCTTCTCTGGTTTTTCCTAATCAACCTTGGATCGGGGTTTTGTAATCGACTTTTTTCCTCATAAGCCATTGTTTACGTTAATGACAGTGTCGTATATCTAACGCTAAATTTGAACTCAAGATTAAATCTTTACTAATTAATTCAAATATAATATAATTGTTTATACGAATACTTAAATTTTAATATATTATTTCTACAATTCAGATTATACATATTTTACTATTTTCTTATTTTTATTTCCAGTAATATAAATATTAAATCTTAATAAATAGTTAATAATTTAAAAATCATAAACCTAAGATAATTTATATTTAGAGATAAAATTTATTAAAATTTGAGTACCGTATTAATAAGTAAGTAACACACTGATAAATAAAGTCAAATTATGTCTCTATAAAATTGTAACACCACAGTCTGATATTGAAAAGATTGGAATAATGTGTTGGCAAAATACTACTATTAAGTATGCCAACAAATCATGATCTTTTGAGTGCTTGCTTTATGGATTATCTAAATTACTGCATTTGGGTCGGTATATTTTGACTTATTAACATTTTTGTCATATTAACATCACAACAATCTCGCTAAAAAAGAATGCTCAAACAAGTTTGAAGTTACCTAAGTATGGATATTTGAAACTCATTTTTAGAGTTCAAAGATAAGGACTTATTTGCATTAAGTCGTACACAACATTACTAATCTCTTCGTACAAATTTAATATACTGCATTTTTTTGGGCTTGATAGGATAATTGATATCATTATTTTCTCGATCCACCCCAAAAGACATTAACATTCACGTAACCATCCATTTGATCCATAATTTGAATAAATTAATTCAAAACACAAATTAAATTTATATAAATATATTTTTGAACGAGCTAAATATATTGGTAAAAAAATTGAATGTAGTGTTTTGTAATGGAAGGATGATAATAAAAATAGTAGAAGAGATAAGATGCAGAAAGATAAAATAGGTTAGAAATGAAATTTATGGTAAGTAGAAAACTATGGATAATCTGAAAAAAATACATATTTAATGTAACAATTGATTATAATAATTGTTGGTGAGATCACAAGGCAGTATGAACAGCAAGACGTGACAACTCAACACTAGAACATGACATGCAAATAATACTACGCCTACACAGAAATCAGGAAGAAATGAATACAAGGCAAATACAAAGAATCAAAACATTAGATAGATCTTTGAAGTCTGCTACAGGTCACTGAAAGAAGTTCATTAACATGTTCATGCCTCAGTGAAGAATAAGGTTTGAAGACTTTCAAGGTTTCAGAAGGTGTGTAGATTCAGTATAAGTGCCACAAGAAGATTTCAGTGTATTAGCATTAATTGTGTTATAGATAGTGTTCGAAGCATAGGAATCTGGTTTACTTGAATATAGCGTAAAGACAAAGGTTAAAGAAGATAGCTACAGTCTTGAAGTTATACTCACTGAAAGAAGTTCATTTATATGTTCGAGCGTCAGTGAAGAACAAAGAATGAAGTATTCAAGATTGTAGTACCAATGAAGACGTTGTCTAAGTACCAGGAAGGATTCCAGTGAAAGTGCGTTGTTTATTGACAATCTGTGTTTGAAGCAATTTGTACTGCTGCCGACTTATCAATTGGAATGCAATGAAGATGTGAAGATTCAATTCAGTGTTAGTCGTCTGTGAACCAGACCAGTTGCAATAGGCGTCAACACATACGAAGAAGATCAACATATTTATTCGACAGAAAGAATTGATGAAGTCCGACATGATAATTCCAGAAAATATGAAGCAGATTAACAAGAATTATCAGTGTTGAAGAAAACCGTGAGAAGCTAAATTGTCGGAAGGAAAATCGTACACTCAAAAGGTGTTAAGTGTACAAAAGTTGAAACCTCAATAAAGAAACTGCAAGAAAGGAAACTTGAAGGTTTAAGTGCTGACCAACCAAACCCATGGAACTGGTGATAAGCAAGTTGAAGTAAGCCCATGTGCTTCATAGCCTGTTGATCATTTGCAAGAAAGTCGAGAGTTACGAGTAAGGCCTCCAACTGCAAAGGCCCCAACTACAAGGCCCTCAACTGCAAGGCCCCCAACTGAAAGGCCCTCAACTGCAAGGCCCCCAATTGTAAGGTTCTCAACTGTTAAGGCATCATCTGCAAGGCCCTCGTCTACAGGCCCAACACAAGTTCAAGGTGGAGTTTTTAACATGCCTTTCATAAGATCAGGGATGGCAAATCAGGCTTCTAATCCCTTGGTCCCGGAACCTAGACACTTCTTACATGGGGGTAAAAAAGTGACCACTAGGCAAGAACTTCAAAAGACAAGAAATGTGAGGAAAAACCAACAGTAGTTGGGACTTAGTGAACCATATTTTATTGCAAAATTATGTTAAGTATCAGGTTCTCTATTTTATGGCTTTTGTGAAATATTTGAAATAATATTGTCTCATAAAACTCATGTAAGATGCTTAACATTTGTGGTCTTTAATGTTTGAATTCGTGCACTTTGTTATTACTGATGTTGCATTCTTATTTGAATTATTAAAATATATAACTGATTGTATTTTTTGGTTAATTTTGAGGGCTACTAATGTTTATTTATACAAGATAGGTTAATATTGTATGTGGTGTATGTCAATTGCAAAAAAAAATTCATCGATTCAATCAACTCCGTTAGTCTGTTTAACGGCTAGCCACCAAAGTGTCGTTTAAAATATAAGTGTATCCACCGATACATAAAATATAAAGTACAACAACTTTTTTGTAAATCGGTGGTAAGTATAGCCACCGAAATGCAACTGGGTCTTCTTATTATAAGAGTTTGTTTCCGCCCAGTTATAGTAGCTGCATCCGCTAATGTTATTTGTAAATAGATTTAACATTAGATATTAATGCAAAAAATTTTGCAGATAAATTTAAGATAAGAAATTAATATATGAATATAGAAAGTCACGTCATTCTATCGGTGATTGATTTTTTAAGTTTTTATTTTTTTAGAAATTTTTTTACGAAAAAATAATTTATCAAAAATGATAGTTATTGACCAATGTCCATCATATAAATAACTTATTTTATAAGTTAGTAATTTATAAGTTAAAAATACATATTTATAAGTAATTTATAAAATATACCAAACATGACCAATGTGAGTAAAATTCGATGTAAATTATTATTTTATTTTCTCATAAAAGTAAAAAGTTATATTAATCATAATTTAAATAATATAATGTGAAGTTGAAATAATTTTAGTATCATAAAAATATCAATTTTAAAAATATAATTTCAAATATTGGAATGATGGGAATGTATATTGTTATTTTTAACGAATATAATTTGCCGTATATATGTCGATTATTGGTTAAGAATTTAAGATAGACAAATGAGACAAATGAGACAAATGAATAAGCATGTCAAAAATATATTTATTTTTAGTAATTATGAAATAATTAGCAAGATAGTTGTGGAACGCTAATATAATTATTTCAAACTTTTATTACAAATTGGGTGAGAGCCCGATATAACGTTTTTTTTATCAACCACTACCCAAAATGACCACCGCTAGAAAAGCTGTCCAAAATAACAAGTTGAATACGCATATTGTAAATGCGATTACTGTATGCACATTTTGTAAATGCGAGTGCCCTATCCCAAGATCACTAATACAAGACATGCATTCTCGATCTGGTAAATTCTACAAGTATTATGAAAATTCTACAAATATTATGAAAATTCTTTCCCAGCTATACGCATTGGATGAATCTGAATTGCTCTACACGCATAAAACAATTGCGTAATCTGGGGTATTGGCCCTTTTCATTACAATTTTAGGAGAAATGGTCCAAAATATCACATATGAAAAAAATGACCTTTTTTATCATATAAAAACACATTATTTATATGCGTTTTCACAAAACACATTTTTTGTCTTCGTTTTCAACAGTAACGCAATATTTACATTCGTGGTTACAGATGAAAAAGGGAAAGAGAAACACATCCATTTCATGTGGTTTCTGGACTAACACATATTTACATTGCATTATTTTTATAATTTTAAAAGAAAAGTTCAGGTCAACTGACCCCACCCACGTGATTCTATACAATCAGTCCCATCATTTTTGCATACAGCAGCTTGCTTACAACAATGGTTATATGTTTTTCAAACTAATATTATAAACGCATGTTAACCCCTCATTTTGAAGTGATATAAAAGACCTTTTATTTGAGTTGTGATATTTAGGGCATTTTGTTTCAAAATTGTGATAATAGGGGCCATTTCTCCGTAATCTGCATAGCTACGCATCATATTTATGCGAGGCCTGTGTTGGCCGCGTTCCATTTTTTCGTAATGGCGTGGTCCATACCAACACACCGCCCGCACAACTGAACCCACAGCCGATCAATTTGGCATCATCCCCAACACACTTCAATTACAAGCCCTGAAATTCCGCTAAAGTTAAAAGTCCTTCAAATCCCTGATTTCAAACCATTATTTAATAACAAATAATTATACACATACAAAAATAACAATTTTAACCATTCAAATTCTTACCTTTAGGAGCATAGATTAAACAAATTCCTAAAATTCGTAATAGAAATTTGTTGAATAAAAAGTGGTCAAGACCTCGTTTTATAGAGGAATTCATGGATAATTTTGATGATTCATAATAACATGTATTATCGGAGATGTAGTGACGAAGATTTATGTGTTTAAAGATGATGGATGATGAAAAAGTATATATGTATGTATATATAGGTTGTAGAGGGGATAAAATGAGAGTACAGAGAGAAGTGGGAAGATAATGACAGGGAGAGTGACTCTTATGTTGTGTTTGGTTGGGGTGAATGAAATGGAATGGAATAGATGAAATTAAAGGAAAGTAATGGGAGTTGGAGGGAAGATATGAAAAAAATGAGATAGTGCAAAATTGTTATGATAAGAATTGTGAAGAAAATGAATGAGTTAAAGAATGAAGCATTCTATCTCAAAGTAGGGTGTTTGAATTATAACGCATGTGATTAAGAATAGAATGAGCTAAAGAATGAAAGTTGTGAGTATCTAACTATTTTATATTTTAAACTACATTCCATTCCATTCAAATTCCAATCACCCCAACCAAACACAACATTAATAAATAAAAATATGACAATGAAGTAGTACGGTCATTGGGCTTTCTGTTGAATCCATGGAATTAACTATACGTATACACTGAATGCGGGTTCCGGCGGTTAAAAAGGGCAACGAACCCGACATCGGTCATTTTGGACACACAGTACATTAATATTAGTTATTTAGGGCATTTTCTTTTACGAATTTAATATATCCATTTATGCAAATAAAATCAATAACTTGTGACATTTCTATTTTTCAAAACCTAATATGTAAATCAGATAATACATAAAAGTAAAGTTTTATGCTAAATACTTATTTTTACATTTGAGTAAAAAAATACAATCCTAAAAAAGAAACATAAAAAAAACTACGCAAGAAATACGCATATGAATACAGGGTTTAAGTTGAACCCTGATTAAATTCATCCAACCGCCGGCGACAATATTTTCCGACTTTGCCTCTCCACTCTCATATAATTCGCCAAGTTCAGAACTTTCCGACATAGAAGTATATAATACAACAATACACTACATTATATATTATACACAGACACAATGTTCTACTTGAGTGAAATCGAGCACACAATGCGAGTACCACCCCATCTTCTCAATCTCCCTCTCAATGATGCCATTAAAGGAGAGCTCGAGCGTCTCTTCTTAGATAAAGTCTCTCTCTCTCTCTCCCTCTCTCTCTCTCTCTCTCTCTCTCCTAATTTTAATATTTGTGATTTTATATTATGAAGCCCACCTGTTTGATAAAATGCCTCAATGAGAGATAAATGTTTTTTACAGGTTGTTGCTAATTTGGGTCTTGTTATATCTGTTTATGATATCAAGTCTATTGATGGTGGGTTTGTGTTTCCGAGTGACGGGGCATCCACCTACACGGTATTGTATATGAATGTTATGGATGATGGGTCTGGTTTGTTTGGGTATAAGAGTTGGATTTTGATGGAATGTTTGTGGTTGTTAACAGGTGAAGTTTAGATTGGTGGTTTTTCGACCGTTTGTTGGGGAGGTTGTTACTGCTAAGCTATTGGAGTCCACTGCTAATGGTTTACGGTGTAATGTTTCTTAATTTACTTGCATAATTTTGGATATCTTATGGCTCGTGTATGTTTGCATATAGTGTTTTACTTGGTAATATAGTTTTAGGCACATGTGAATTCGTAATATTTTGTTAGATGTTAAACCATTCCTTAATTCTACGTTAATTGTTGTTAACTTCGTGAAGGCTCTTAACTCAGTTACATATAGGCTAAAGCTATTTGACCCTATGAAGGTTTTTAGATGCTTCTTTGATAGTAGGCCAAGGCCATTGTTTCATAGTTGCTAATACTACACACTTGTTGCTTGCGAAGAATTGTGATACTTACTTGAAGATGATAGTACTTTCTGGATTCTAGAAGACTTTTTATATTCTTTTAACGTATAAGTTTGGATGTGGAATAGTATTAATAAATAGGTATTTTAATTTACTAGATTCCTTATGTACTAAGACCATCTAAGAGAGAGGCAGTACACTGTTTAATACAGGGGATTTCTATAAGTAGGGGGAAGCTCTTTAGTTGTGATCATTAAATCTGACGCTGCATGCTCAGAAGTCAGAAGTCTAGTGAAGAAAGCTCTTTTCCTCCTCGAGTTCTCTTGTATTATCGTTTCTCTGTAAAAAATTAGCATACAAATGCTAAAAGTTTACTTGAAATGTACTTGGAAGTTGGAACCAACAAAACATGGTTGGGGGGTAAGTCGCTCCAAATAGCCTGACTAAATATCTAAAATTTCCATCATGGTTATAATAAGCAAGGATTTAATTATTCCTTACGCATACCTAAAATTTTAATATAATAATACATGCTCTCTTAAGAGAACTAAATAATGCCACAGTCAGTATCTGTAAGACGACATGACAGTTGTGTAAAGGCTTTACCTTGGTTAACTTTGTTATACTTCAACTTTTATGTTAATGAGTGTGGGAAATTATATAGGAGGGTTGAGAGTTATTCTAAAGTTTATTTTTATCATGTTTTAGTTCTGCAATGCGAACCAGTTTATGTGGCCACTTAGTTGATTTATGCAGAACTACCTATCTTTATCTGTCTATCTGATCTTTGTAATTGTTATTGGCAGTATCACTTGGATTTTTCGACGACATATATGTTCCTGTCCATTTAATGCCAAATCCTTCCCATTCCGAGGCAGACCCGGTTAATAAGTGGGTTTTCTATTAATTCAAAGTAAGATTTCTTAAATAATTATTTTTTAATAAGTCAAATAAGTACTATTTCTTTCAGGAATCAAGTTGCCTGGATATGGGAATATCAAGATGAAAATTATGCCATAGATGGAGTCGATGAGGTTGTTTTTTAATGCTTTTAGACACAAAAGTTCACTAAAACTGTTGTTGTGCAAAGGAATGAATGTTAACTTTAGGTCTTTAACTGCAGATTAGGTTCAGAGTGAACAATATAAGCTACCCTCCTATACCAATTGAAGCAGATAAAGAGTCGAATCGCTTTGCACCCATGGTGATTACTGTAAGTGCCTTTATAATCATGTCTACCCTATACTGTAGTTTGCCTAGTTTGAGTTTATTTTCATTTTGCTGATGTTGGTTCTGTTTACATTTTTGAAGATACAATATGATCTATATATAGAGTTTGTTATAGTTATTTAGGAGGATGGCCCGATATTATTGTTATGAAAAGTTTAGTTCTAGTATACCTTTTTGTTTTTGATAAGAAATATACTTATAAATCTCTAAGTTTTAGAAACAATTAAGGTGATTTTCAGAGCACTCCGATATACATTACCATGCAAAACATCTGACTTTCTATGAGTACGGAAATATTGAATTAAATAAATTATGGAGAAGATGGAGCGTTTCCTATTAGTTAGGCTACAAGGATAGAGCATTGCATACTAAATTAGTTTTTTATTTAGACGTAAGTGTTTTTTTAATTACTAGGTGTGGTATAGTAGTAAGGTGGCCCTCTTATGACAAAGGTCAAAAACAAAATATTTGTTGTATTATCTAGGGTTAAATGCAATTTTTGTGGCTGAACTCCTTCATGCAATTTGTGTTCCTAACTACTATATCTAGTTAAGAGATGACTGTAAAAAGTGAATCATCAATCATTCAAGTAGTGTGCTACCCATTACAATGACTGACGTTGTTTGTAAATGAAGTAAAAACCGAGAGTGGAAGGGAGAGAATAAAGAGACACTAAATGGAGATGGCTGGTCGAGTTTGGATACCGGACAAATGGGGTCAAGAAAATTTAAAAATTGAAATAGACTGCACTGTGTTTGATGCTTCATTGGTTTGCAACACTACTCACAGCTCGGGGTGCTTTAATACAACACTGTTCTACAACAAGAAAAACTTATCATCCTATCCTTCAAAGAAGAACAGAGAACAGGTGCTAGTTTAGTCTTGATGAACTTGTGGTTTTGTTTTTATTGTGTTAGACTCTGAATATTAAGCTAGCTACCTACCGAACTATATTTATGGTTATATTATGGTAGCATTTGATAATACATGGGTGAATAAAGCAATCATGGGAGTTGAATCTGCAGTTTAAATGCCAGCTGTAAAGAACACAGGCGGAATTGATTGTTTTTTTTTTGGTTTCAATATTCTAGATTTCTAGAGATCATGAAACTTGAAGCTACTTAGAAGACACAGGAAGGGTAAAAATTGTAATCTATACGTAAGTACAGTCCAATACACACAGATATACCCTTGGATGGTAAAATTGCAGTACAGCCGGTGTCTTTTTACAAAATTAGCAAACAGTGTTATACGAAAATAACGGAAGCACACTACTTGCATGATTCCGTATTTACAGCCATCTCTTTGCTAGATATAGTAGTCAAGGTACAAAAATTGCACGAAGGCAATAGTTCAGCTACACAAATTGCATTTAATTCTGTTATCAATCAGGAATATTTTAGAATTTTGATATATAGTAATAGTCATTTTTTAGGAATGTTTGATGTTAACTGCTCAAAGTAACTGTGAAATCTTGGCTATAAGAGCTAAACTTAAAGCGAGCTTTAAAAAATTTTCCTTGACTATATGTAGCTTTGTAATTGGTTTAGTATATAGTTGGTTGAACTAGCAATTGAATGTAGTTTTTTCTTAAGTTGTCTGTTTAGAAAGTTGAAGCAGGTTATCATATATTTCAGTTATTGTTTTCACTATTTGCCAAAAGATTTGGAACACACACCACATTTTGATGTTTTTTACTTGTAACTGACAATTTCTCTGAACCAAGTGATTTACCAAACTAATATGTTTTGGCAGGGTTCACTTGATGCTGATGGACTAGGTCCGGTCTCGTGGTGGGTATAGACTTGCAGGATTAGTGTTTTGCTGGAACAGAGCTACATGTTAAAGATCTAGTAGTATAACATCATACTTCTAATATGTATATTTTTACTCTATGCTTGGGAAATTGAATACAATATTGGTATCAAAGAAACATAGATATTAGTTGTCAGAGCTGACACCCTTCGACCAATTAACCATGTCGTGTAGTATATTGATGATAATTATGTGGATTCCGATTTTAAACTATAATACAGAGGATATTTCTTTTCTATTTTTTTTTTTGGTCAAATGCAGAGAGTATTTCATTTTCTATTATAGATGAGGTTTACGAGATCTGGGATTTATATTCATTTGGTTTGGTTATTGCTTCTGGTAGTTTGCAATTTTCTTATATTTCTAATATTTGTACTGAGGGCATATCAAGACCGTTTGTTTCTGTCTTAAAATATCAATACAAAATATGTTAGAGCTCCCAAAAATTTTCTCACATCGGGTACAAAAGGCATATTTGATAATATAGACATAATAAATTAAATTGTGACACTTTGACATTTGAGAACATTTTTGGGAATTATTTGGGTACTTGAAAACTTGCAGATGGCATTTAAAGAGGACAAGAACCAAATTAAAGAGGACAAGAACCAAAAATAAATAATAAAAGATATGACTACAATAATAAAAGATTCAACTGTTGTAATAAAAAAAATATTATAACTAGTAGGTGGTTAAGGGTAAACAAAGATGAACATATAGTAATCTCAGACGGCCTCGTGAGGGTGTGGTGTGATGGTCTCATGATTTGCACCTTCACTTGCCACTTGTATGGGACGAGTTGCTCCGTCTACATGAGAACTTGTCGGAATATCAGCAGTTGGTGGGATAATTTCATGATTTGCACCTTCACTTGCCACTTGTATGGGACGAGTTGCTCCGTCTACATGAGAACTTGTCGGAATATCAGCAGTTGGTGGGATAATTTCATGATTTGCACCTTCACTTGCCACTTGTATGGGACGAGTTGCTTCCTCTACATGAGAACTTAACTGCAAATCAGCAGTTGAATGCGAAAAAGCACTGGTATTGTCAAGTTGTATTTTGCTGTCATGAGTACTCCGGCTAAAAGGAAAAGATGAGAGATCTTTATTGTCAAAATGTCTGCATACTGCACATACTTTCGACCAGGTAGAGGAGCTTGAATTTGCTATGATTCTTTGAAGAAGTAGTTTGTTCTTGTATAGGTATAAAATTAAGAACACCGCAAGGCACGTTGCCGTGACACTTCCAGTGATTGCAAAGAGGCCTTTAAAGCTTTTCAAGCTCACACTGTTTGATCCTGTTCCTCCTGGATCTGCACATATTGGATCAATTTCAGACATCTTCTTACCTTCTGTAACACTGATTATTGCACGAGAGACATCTGCAACTAAAGGTGATCCTTTGCGAAAAACCTGCACACATGAGTGGCATCATTACTATATGTGGGTTATTCGGAAAAAAAAACGCTTTTAATTAATAAGCATTAGCAAAAGAAGCTTCGAGTTCAAGCTTGTTTTGCTGGCCTCCTTTATGCAAAGCTTCAGCAAAACCCAGGTTTTGCGCATACTTACAAATGCAAATCCATCTGTTTGGTAGGTTGGTCCAACTTCCATGAACTTGTTGCAGTACTTGGATACAAATATCTTGGAGTAGGGAGTGACATCAAAAAATGCTGATATACCACCCTCTTTACTTCCTTTGGTCAAAGCTTCGCTGCATTCATCTGCAACCCTGTAAGATTTCATCTTTGATTCTTCAAACCCCAAACCTTTCAAGAGGCTAGCGATAAATGAGCCTTCCTGATAGCCAACGGACTTTCCATTCTTGATTAGCTCCTCCACATCAGTGTAACTTGGTCGAAGCCTCTGTACTGTTAATCTCGATGATAAACTAGCAGTGTAAGTGGAACTTAAAATGAGCACCACGAATATCCAGACCACCACAACCAAGCGGGCGAAGTTGCTCATTATTTTTTCTCCTGCACAAGCCAAATTCATATATTATGTGGAATAAACAAGAGAACAGACACAAGTGACATGTTCCACCTTATCCGTGCACACATACAAAATCAAAGAAATGAGGTATCATCCAGTTCTATCATGTACAAAAGAAGGTGGAACTCCGGCATTGCCTTTCCATGTACACGAGTCCTTGGCTAGAATTATAGGACACCACAATTCTTAGTCAGCGGACCACACATTTTATGGGGAGAGCCCTACATCTGAAGAGGACAATACTTAACTCGTGGTTCTAAACACGTTCACAGAGAAAGTGGCGCTTGTTGCAAGTTCATTTTTCCTATTGATGATAGAAAGAGAATGTATAATGACAAAACTTAACTGTGAGCAAATACTACGGTGGACAAGGGGAACCAACAGATCATGCCAACATGCTGGGAAGGTGGACCTCTAAAAGCAGTATTTATTCGGTGTTCAAGAACCCAAACAGCAAAACCAGTGAAGATGAAGAATGCAATGCTTGTCAACCACAAATCCTTCTTGAGAGGCTTTAAGAATGTCCATTTGTTATTTGAATCCTCATAGGTAATGGGAACAATCATAGACACTCCACCTTCTGATATAGGCATTGTGAAGTCTACATACCGTGATCTATTTGTAGTGATTGTAATATCTCCCACAGCAGCATCAAATTTCTATATCATGGACAAACAATAGTATAACAAAATCATTTATCTTCTTTCTACAGTTTGAAATGAAAATTTTGATATAAAAGATATACCCATGAATCTGACTTACCTGAAGAAAGACTTGATGTACAAAATCATTGTAACTCCCATCACTTCCTATCAGAAAAGGAACGTACTCATATTGTACTAAATATGGCAATGCTTTGATGACAGATTCAAACAAATCAATGTAGTGCCCAATAGGTTTAGTTGTATTGGTTTGACGGTCTCTTTCTGCACTAAGAAATTCAGTAAAACCATCTTTAAATGGCACTCCAATTTTTAGCTTCTTTCCTCCTACATGAATTTCCCATCCCCTGGGAACATGTGTTGATTCTCCTGGCCATACGACGCCCTGAAGATCTACCGCCCCTTGATAAGTTTTACCACTTTTCTCTAACATCCTTGATAGACTGTGTGCTGGAGACCAGGTTCCTACTTGTCTCACCCCTCCTCCTACTACATTTAGTATTTGGTATGATGAAGGCTCTACTTGCCCATTGACAAGACTGAACTCACCACTAAGTCCTTCAAACTTCGTCAGCAATATTGCTTGGAGAATTTTAGGACCCGTTTTAGAAATTTTAAAATCAAATAGGTTTGTTGAATTTATATTACTTGCATTAAATTTAGAAATTGAGTCACTATATCCAACTCTCTCTGCAGCCAATGCCAGTGCCCAAAGAGTATCATATGCCCATAAACCAATGAAGCTTAGATCAGTTTCTTTCTTGACGTTTGAATTCTGGAAGAGTTTTCTTTCTAACCTTTGAGAGAAAGAATTAAGATTTTCTGACTCTGGAATTTGAGGTTTGACTCCCAATACACCTTGCATTGATTGCACAACATGCGAGTCCAGTGAGGAGATCATATCCATTATACCACTTGAAACAATCCATGCGTAGCCCTCGCTCATCATTCGTAATTCCTGTGCTTTCAGAAAGAGGCGGGCAGCAAGAGGACGTGACATATGCACCACATACACTCTTGTCTGCATATTCATCATCTTATACAGCTCTTTGAGGATAAAATCCTCTGATGGCTGAAGAGGAATGATGCTTCTGTATGAAATCCGCACATCATTATCATAAAATTCATTAGCCAGATACGGAATCATTCCATGCCCATAATCTGTATCTTCAAATATTACTACTGCTTCTCTCCACTGAAATTTTTTAAATATGGAAGCAATTGCTCCTACTTGAGTTGCATCACTTTGAGCTGTTTGAATAAAATATGGAGTTCGACGACGTAGAGAAGGGCTTGTTGCAGAAAAAGAAATGACTGGTACATGGGCTCTATCACCAAGATCTATCACAAAACTGGCTTGTGAAGATTTTTGTGGACCAATTATTACATCTACCCTTACCTCATTCAACAGTTTCAGAGCTGATACACATGCAAAATTAGAATAAAATTCGTATATAGACTAAAAAGAGTGTTCAGAACTAAAGAAGTTCTTAGTTTTAGCAACAAACTACAAGACTTTTAGTTTTAATAAGTTAATGTCTTGGAATCTACTAAAAATTACTGCCAAGAATCAATTAAGCATATCCTAACATTAGATATCAGGGAGACCGGTGTGTGAGTAGTTTGTATTGAGTAACCGGCTCATGTAAAACCGTGCTTGCCTAAGTTTTTTCTAAAATTTCAAGGTATTAGATGAAGACATTTTCCGGGATCATATATTGTATTGTAAAACTGCCACTCACTCGAAAGCTCATTTTTTGAGTCGAAGAGTAGATTACGGACGCCGATCTTTGGGGCATAATTTTTGTCTTTCCTATCCATAATAAATTGTGAGAATATTGAGGGTGACATAGAGTCGAACCTTGGACCTCCCGCCTGCCTGAGCTCTGATACCATGTTGAGGAACCGGCTCATCTAAAAACTTTAAGTAAACCGTCGTCGTAAACGATTCCACTGATTATGCTCAGCTTATATTATATTATGCTCAGCTTATATTATATTATTGGCACAATCATGAAACGATTTTCAATTTTTATTGAAATAGAAGATTGTACGAACTCGACACTTGTACATGGGCTCTTGAATCAATGATAGGTACATAGGTTCTATCACCAAGATCTCATATTTAAAATTTGATCCTTGCATAGCATATACATATGTCATTATCGTTGCACAAACACGAAATATACATTTTATAAAGTTACATGCAAAACAGAGATATTCATGTAAATATCCACCAGCAGCCTTAGAGTGGAATGTATATTATCATAGCTGTGGGAACTGCTCGCCGCCTAACAGTACCTCCATTTGACACAGATCCTGCTATTGTGCACTGTGATATCAAACCAGCAAACAGTCTTTTGGACTCACATATCAGATTTTAGCATTCCAAAATTCTGGATTAATGCCTTTGTGCCAACTGCTAAGGTTCAGGAAACAAGTGGAACGTTTAAAATACAAACAAATGGATATATTTTCCCGCGTATGTGGATCCTTCTCGTTCAAAGTAAAATTTGGTAGAAATGTAAAAAACATCTTAGTACTGGTGCAAGTTTTCTTGAGGTATTATGACAGAAAGACATTTACAAGAACAGAGATTATGGAATCTGATGTAGACAATTAGTTTTGCTGGAGCTGTTAACTAGTTAAAAGGCCTTGGTCCTTCATTTACAGAGAGCCCCTAGACACTGTAAGCTAGGTTGCTTCTAACACAGGAGTTTACAAGGATTCTAGACCAAACTTTTCGAATGAAGTTATTGGTTCAGGAATCAGAAAACAAGTGACTGATGTTCACTTAGTGGCTTTGAGATGCACAGAAAAGGAGGCAAGCAAAAGGCTCTCGATGGGAAAAGTAGTAAAGCAATTAGAAGATTTGTTTCCAAATAGAACCACAAGAAGTTACCTGAACGCTATATTTTCCTCTTGAAATATGAATCAACAGAGGAGTGTAACTGGACATATTTAAGCAATTCCTTGTTTTGTTTCTCAATGCTATATCAGTTCATGCTGTATTGCTTAACTGTCCACCATATGTAACATATGATCATATTTTATCATCTCTTGACGTTAACATATACTCCCACATGAAATCAATGTAGATAACAAACCAGTGACATATTGGAATAATTATTTTAGTTGCAGGTGAACTAGTCCAGAGTCTTGGGAAGGCTTTTTCACGGTATGTTACAAGTATTTGGCTGTTTAAAATGGTGTAGTTCTTAATTCTTCCGTCCTCTCTATCATACAAATAAAATTCAATGCGGAAGAAAGAGTACAAGAACCAAAAAAATTACCAAAAGATACTACCATGATTTTACTGCTGTTAGACAAATTAAAAATAACTAGGATCAGTAGGTGTTAAGGTTGAACAAAGATGAACAAATAGACTATTATTCTCATACATTAACATCGTGAAGTTTTGGTGGGATAATTTCATGATTTGCACCTTCACTTGCCACTTGTATGGGACGAGTTGCTTCCTCTACATGAGAACTTAACTGCAAATCAGCAGTTGAATGCGAAAAAGCACTGGTATTGTCAAGTTGTATTTTGCTGTCATGAGTACTCCGGCTAAAAGGAAAAGATGAGAGATCTTTATTGTCAAAATGTCTGCATACTGCACATACTTTTGACCAGGTAGAGGAGCTTGAATTTGCTATGATTCTTTGAAGAAGTAGTTTGTTCTTGTATAGGTATAAAATTAAGAACACCGCAAGGCACGTTGCCGTGACACTTCCAGTTATTGCAAAGAGGCCTTCAAAGCTTTTCAAGCTCACACTGTTTGATCCTATACTGCTTTTTGAATCTCGACATTTTGGATCAATTTCAGATATCTTCGTACCTTCTGTAACACTGATTATTGCTCGAGAGACATCAGCGACTAAAGGCGATCCTTTTCGAAAAACCTGTAGACACACAAGTGTTATCAATACTATATAGTAGGAGTAATTGTTAGTCATCAAATATTAAACTATGTAAAGTTGTAACTTATAAGCATTGGCAAAGAAGCATTGAATTCAAGCTTTTCCAGCCGGGCTAATATATGCAAAGCTTCAGAAAACCTAGGTTTTACACGCACAGGCCTACTTACGAATGCAAATCCATCTGTTCGGTAGGTTGGTCCAACTTCCATAAACTTGTCGCAGTAATTGGATACAAATAGCTTGGTATGAGGGGTGACATCAAAAAATGCTGATATTCCTCCCTGTTTACTTCCTTTAGTCAAAGCTTCGCTGCATTCATCTGCAAACCTGTAAGGTTTCATCTTCGATTCTTCAAACCCCAAATCTTTTAAGAGGCTGGGGAGGAACGATCCTGCTTGATAGCCAACGTAGTTTCCGTTCTTAATAAGCTCCTCCACGTCTGTGTAACTTGGTCGAAGCCTCTGGACTGTTAATCTTGATGATAAACTTGCAGTGTAAGTGGAGCTTAAAATGAGCACCACAAATATCCAGACCACCACAACAAAACGGGCAAAGTTGCTCATTATTTTTTCTCCTACACAAGTCAAATTCATATGTTACAAGGACTAAACAAGTTAACAGACACAAGTGACATGTTCCACTTTCTCCATACGCGCATGCAAAATGAGGTATTGTCCTACTCAGTCATGTACGATAAAAACTGGAACTCTTTATTGTTGGCTCCCCATGTACATGAGTTCTTGACTGGGGTTATGACACATCACAGTTATCCCAGTCAACGAACCACATATTTTAGAGGGAGAGTCCTGCTTCCAAAGAGGACAATACCTCAATTCATGGATCTTGATGCGTTCGATGAGAAATTGGAGCCATCAATATTAAGTATTAACCCAAATAGAAATATTGTGTTGCAAGATCATTTTTCTATTTGATGACAAATAATTAACTGACAAAATCGCCACTTAACTGTGAGCAAATACTACGGTGGACAAGGGGAACCAACAGATCATGCCAACATGCTGGGAAGGCGGACCTCTAAAAGCTGTATTTATCCGATGTTCTAGAACCCAAACAGCAAAACCAGTGAAGATGAAGAATGCAATGCTTGTTAACCACAAATCCTTCTTGAGAGGCTTTAAGAATGTCCATTTGTTATTTGAATCCTCATAGGTAATGGGAACAATCATAGACACTCCACCTTCTGATATAGGCATTGTGAAGTCTACATACCGTGATCTATTTGTAGTGATTGTAATATCTCCCACAGCAGCATCAAATTTCTATATCATGGACAAACAATAGTATAACAAAATCATTTATCTTCTTTCTACAGTTTGAAATGAAAATTTTGATATAAAAGATATACCCATGAATCTGACTTACCTGAAGAAAGACTTGATGTACAAAATCATTGTAACTCCCATCAATTCCTATCAGAAAAGGAACATACTCATATTGTACTGAATATGGCAATGCTTTGATGACAGAATCAAACAAATCAATGTAGTGCCCACTAGCTTTAGTTGTATTGGTTTGAAGGTCTCTTTCTGCACTAAGAAATTCAGTAAAACCATCTTTAACTGGCACTCCAATTTTTAGCTTCTTTCCTCCTACATGAATTTCCCATCCCCTGGGAACATGTGTTGATTCTCCTGGCCATACGACGCCCTGAAGATTTACCGCCCCTTGATAAGTTTTACCACTTTTCTCTAACATCCTTGATAGACTGTGTGCTGGAGACCAGGTTCCTACTTGTCTCACCCCTCCTCCTACTACGTTTAGTATTTGGTATGATGAAGGCTCTACTTGCCCGTTGACAAGACTGAACTCACCACTAAGTCCTTCAAACTTCGTCAGCAATATTGCTTGGAGAATTTTAGGACCCGTTTCAGAAATTTTAAAATCAAATAGGTTTGTTGAATTTATATTACTTGCACTATATTTAGAAATTGAGTCACTATATCCAACTCTCTCTGCAGCCAATGCCAGTGCCCAAAGAGTATCATATGCCCATAAACCAATGAAGCTTAGATCAGTTTCTTTCTTGACGTTTGAATTCTGGAAGAGTTTTCTTTCTAACCTGTGAGAGAAAGAATTAAGATTTTCTGACTCTGGAATCCGAGGTTTGACTCCCAATACACCTTGCATTGATTGCACAACATGCGAGTCCAGTGAGGAGATCATATCCATTATACCACTTGAAACAATCCATGCGTAGCCCTCGCTCATCATTCCTAATTCCTGTGCTTTCAGAAAGAGGCGGGCAGCAAGAGGACGTGACATATGCACCACATATACTCTTGTCTGCATATTCATCATCTTATACAGCTCTTTCAGGATAAAATCCTCTGATGGCTGAAGAGGAATGATGCTTCTGTATGAAATCCGCACATCATTATCATAAAATTCATTAGCCAGATACGGAATCATTCCATGCCCATAATCTGTATCTTCAAATATAACTACTGCTTCTCTCCACTGAAATTTTTTAAATATGGAAGCAATTGCTCCGACTTGAGTTGCATCACTTTGAGCTGTTTGAATAAAGTATGGACTCCGGCGACGTAGAGAAGGGCTTGTTGCAGAAAAAGTAATGACTGGTACGTGGGCTCTATCACCAAGATCTAGTACAAAACTGGCTTGTGAAGATTTTTGTGGACCAATTATTACATCTACCCTTTCCTCATTCAACAGCTTCAGAGCTGATACACATGCAAAATTAGAATAAAATTCGTATATAGACTAAAAAGAGTGTTCAGAGCTAAAGAAGTTCTTTGTTTTAGCAACAAACTACAAGACTTTTAGTTTTAATAAGTTATAATGTCTTCGAATCTACTAAAAATTACTGAGTTGAACTTGAGTCCTCCCGCTAGCTTAAGCTCTGATACATGTTGAGTAACCAGTTGCTCTTTCGTGTCCATAATAAATTTTGAGAATATTGAGGGTGGCAGAGAGTCGAACTTTGGACCTCCCGCCTGCCTGAGCTCTGATACCATGTTGAGTAACCTGCTCATCTAAAACCTTAAGTAAACCGTCGTCGTAAACGATTCCACTGATTTTGTTTGTTGTTAAATCGAGTTTGAGTTTTGGTCCGATCTCGTTGAGTTAGTATTGCACTTGATTTACCGAGTTTCTGTTGAGTTGTAGATTCTAAATTTTGTTGCGAGTTAGTGAGTGGTTAAGTTACTAAGTTGACTTGCGTGGAGTTGGTTTAGTGAGTTATGAATTATGTGTTCGATTCATATGTATATGTGTTTTTGCTGAGTTCTGAGTCTATGTTCACCGATGTTACCGAGTTCACGCACTTTTTTTGTGTTACTCACTGGGTTGTTAGTTACGAGTTGAGGTCTATTTTGAGTTTAATTTTGTGGATTCATTTTTGCATTTTGATTTGTGTACCATGTACAGTAGTTGATTTTTGAATCCTGTTGATGTTGGTTTTGTAGAGTTGACACTCTAATCTTCCTTTCCTAAGCTGTATCGTTCGCTGATTCTTGTAATGTTTTTACATTTACGTAATTTATTTATGTAATTTTTTTGTTAATTAATATCGGTCATCTGTAATTTAATATGATTATCTGTTATGAATTCGTGTAAAATCAAATTTTTTGCCATAATTGGTGGTCTTTATATTCGGATTTTGTATCTTTTTTCTGCTATTCTTGTACCATACATTATGGTTTTTATGCAATTAATGCCATTTATTATGGCTGTTTGACCATAACGATGATTTTTATATGCTGTTAATGACCGATTGTTTTCTATAATTGTCGTTCTCTTTTTACCCTAAGATAAAAGTTTTTTCTATTCAAAAATTTTCTAATTTTTAAACTTGTAATTTTTTTTGTATAAATATTGTATTATTATTTGTTAAGTACCATCTCTTTTTGTGTTGTTTATAGTAGTATTTTTGTGCCCTTTGGTGTGAGGTAATGCATGTTGGCTTTTTGACCATATATGATGGTATTATGCATTTCTGATGATGACTTTGTGCCATATTAGGTGGCTCTTATGTATTGTAAAACAAATCTATACTCTTTATTAATAAGGAAAACAATGTGAAAATGGCGCGGTACGAAAAGTACCAAAGTACCAAATTTGGTTATCACGAGACCTGAGTTCGATTCCTCGCAACTACATACAAGATTTATTAATTTAAATTCTTTAGCTTAATTCAGGGTTCGATTCCTTACAACTACGTTATTATAGAAAATTTATTTATTTACTTTATTTTCATTAATTTCATTCAAAGTTCAATTGTTTATAACTTCTATACTCTTTATTAATAAAGAAAATACTGTTAAAATATCGCGCGGTACCAAATTCAAGATTAATTGCCTATAACCACATAATTAAATAGTATTTATTTATTATATATTTCTATCATTCAAATATCTATAAGTACATTTTTTAATAATTTTTTTTAATAATTAAAATTAATATTAATTATCAAAACAATGTGAAAATGACGCGCGGTACCAAAATACCAAATTTGATTATCACGAAATCCGGGTTCGATTCCTTGCAACTACGTAATTATACAAGATTTATTTACTTTAAATTCTTTAACTTCATTGAGGGTTCAATTCATTGCAACTACGTAATTATACAAGATTTATTTATTTATTTTAAATTTATTAGCTACATCGAGGGTTCGATTCCTTGCATCTACGTAATCATACACGATTTATTTATTTACTTTAATTTCTTTAGTTTTACAAACGGTTCGACTGTCTTTAACTACATAATTAAATAGTGGTTTATTTATTATATATTTTTATCATTCAATTCTCGACAAATATATTTTTAAAAAATATTTATTAATATTAATATGTTGATGTCGACTCATGCTCGGCCCGTGCTTGGCACGGGTTATCAGCTAGTTATTAAAATATAGTATTTTTGTTCTAACCAAAGGGATCCCTTTTGATTAGATACATACAATTTGTATTTATTCTTTAGATAGTAAATAACATCGTTTCGTTTATTTACTTAGACTAATTATATGTTCCGTTCAATTTTTATCTTATTTTCAGCGTGTTTGGTATGTTCGACATAGTAAAAGAGCAGCCAAGTACAGAGCAAAAGAAAAGAAGATAGAGGATGGAATGAAGATCTCGGGTACAAGTCATTTTAGCTACAAGTACTGATGGTAGCAGGGAATTACTAAAGTCGCCAGAAGTTACTAGTCTTTATTTAGTTTTTTTTAAACGACGTAGGACACTCTCTTTTCCTGTAGGGTTTTACTCTTGCCGGGTTTTAACGAGCCCTTTTTTTGGTGAATTATCTTTTCGGTCATTAAAGTCGATATTGTCTAACCTTCCGGAGTACTTTCTTACTTTTCGGTTAGATGATATATTTTTTTTGAATGAATGAAACTCTGTTTCTCCGGAAATTGTATTTTCGATATTTTATAAATAAATAAAAAAACCTTAAATGTGCCGGTGAAAAGTACTTTCCAGGATCTTGTATTATACTAGCTTATAGCCCGTGCGATGCACGGTTACTTAAATTTTATTTATAATTATATTTTTATTACCAATGCAACACACAATTGTTTTTTTAATATTTATAATTATATTTATTTATGAATATTTTAATATTTAAAAGTTATTAGTTTACATGATTAAATTATTGTTAAAAAAGATTTAGCCAAAAAAATTGTAGTTAAAATTTGATATTTATTATATTTTACACGCTCAATTTAATATTTGTTTATATTGAGTTATAAAAGTTAGATTTGGCCAATTTTATAGTCCACGTGAAATTCACAAAATAATCTTTAATTTAGTTGTGGTTTAATAGTTTTTTTTCAATTAAAAACTATTCTAAAACTAAAAAGAGAATAAAGTGACGAAATTTAATGTTGAGAATTCTATCCGATTTAGGAAATCTACTTATATGTAGTATAGATTATTAGAATACCCTTTATTAACCAAATACAGTTTTTAACCAAATACAGTTTTTAATGTTAAATCTAACGGTTTTCACCTATCTATTTAAAATTAAACGATTTTTATTATTTTGTTATTAAATGAGTTTCCTTATTTAATTACAACTATTTTTATGTTTTGACTTTTTAGAAAATCCAATTCTAATATAATATCTTTTAACTTATATCATTTTTAGATAATAACTTCTTTTTATATGATATAATCATGATCGTCTATTTTTAAAAGTATTGGATCTAACGGTTGAGAATGTTTTGGCGGTATTTAGGACCAAACTACCACGATAATATCATTAATTTTTCTTAATATTTATAAAAAAATTTAATTTTTAATTTTTTTAAATATTTATTGCTAAAATATAATATACTCTTTTTTGTAATATGTTAATGATGCGGGAACTTTGAACTTTTGAGAAAATAAATTATCAATTAAAATATAATTTTTTTGTAATAGTTCTTCTTTTAAAGTAGTACACCGTGACGATCAAAATTCTGTATAAAATTCATTTTTTTATAGTATATCTCGTAAATATTTATGTTATTATATTAAAGACTAAATAATGAAAGCTTCCTTATAGTATGGTCGCTTTGTTTGATCACTCAATCCATAATCGTTGGATCTTTCAAATTAAATTGTTGAGAAACGTTAGATATAACACTAAAATTATCATGTAGAATGATCTAAGGTTTGAATCTATCAACAACATATTAAAATTTATAGGTTTTTTTAAAAAAAATAAGAATTTTTTTCATTTTTTTCTTGCAGACATAGGTTATTTGATAATATTTTTTGTAAAGTACGATTTTTCAGAAAAGTGGTATAGTAATTGATTAACAAAATTTTAAAGTTTCGAATTTAATAATTTACAATGTATATAGGTTAAAAAAGTTTGGCCTCTTCTGTAGCTGAGTCTAAAATTTCAAAATACGGTTTTTTTTAATATGAATATAGTCGTGCTAACAATGAAATTAGGTCTCTATGAGTTCTTATAAAACAAAATCACATTTGCGTATAATTTATTATTTAATAATAAATAATATTTGATTAGTTATGATCTAAAACTTAATAAAATAGGATAAAAAATATGCACAATTTTATAAAATTTTATTCTCGTATTATTATATTCTTTGTTGATTTGAATTTTTCTTAGATTGATTTTAATTTTTGAACATAGATTTCTAAATTTAAATTAGTTAGAAAAAAGTAATTAAATTACGTTAAAATAATGATGACATAATAATTATTATTAGAATTTAAATACTCACTTTACTAATTTGGGCTTTATCTTGTGTTTTAAAAATTAGATTTTGACGATTTTACACCCCACATGAAGATAACTAAATTATCTTTAATTAAAAGATATTAACAATTTTTATCTAACTGGAATTGTCCATGGAAGAGAAAGAAAGTCGCGAATTTTTTACATGTGGAATTCTATTCAATATAGAAAACTTATTTATATTTGTTATATTTGGTTTAAATTATCAAAATACACTTTTTAGAATTTAAATATAATCCTATTATTAATAAAATACACTTTTTTAATATTTGATCTAACGATTTTCATTTATCTAGTTAAGATCTAATGGTCCTTATTAATTTGGTTGTCCAAGGACCGTACGACCAAAATTTTGGATAAGATCCATATTATACTTATTATATATAAGGATTTAATATAATAAGGATATCAAGTATATACTGATATAAGTATTTTACTAACTGCTTTTACTTTTAATGTTTCGGTTTTATTTACAGTGTATATAAAATTTTAAAATACATTATTACTTAAAAATTATTAAACAAAATAAAAATTATGTTATGATTATATAAAATTTTATTATCATATTATTATATTCTTTATCGATTTGAATTTGTTCTTAATTAATTTTAATACTTTATTGAAAGAAACATAAAATTTCTATATTTAAAAGAATTAGTGAAAAAATAAATAAATTGGTGCTACAATAATAAAAATATATTTATTAAAATTTAGATACTCACTTTACTATTTGGGTTCTATCCTGAGTTTTAGAAATTGAATTTTGACGATTTTACAACCCATGCGAAACTAACAAAATTATCTTTAATTTAATGATGGTTTAATAATTATTATCTAACTTGACCTACCCATAAACCGAAAAGGAAAGATGGTTAAGAATTTTTACATAAAGAATTCAATTCAATATAGAAAACCAATTTATAATTGGTTTAAATTATCAAAGCACACTTCTTAGTATTTAAATATAATCCTACCTTTAATCAAATACACATTTTAATATAAGTATTAAATTCAAAATTATCGTTTATGAATATGAAACCCTCAATATTTTAATAATATTTTGATATTATCCTTTTATGTTTGTTATATGTAAAATAATATAATTATAATTTGGATTAATCAAATTGTTATGTTAAAAAAAAGTGTTTAAATTTATTCATGTACATGAGTTCTCTAAGTCTCTTATAACGTAGGGTCCACGTGTATCATTGTTAGTATGATATACATGAGCATTATATTGATAATTTTTAATATTTTAATCGATATGAATTGTTATCTTGATATTTGGTTTAACAATTATTATCTAACTGGAACTATACATAAATTCAAGACAAAAGATATTTAAGAATTTTAACATAGAAAAAATTTAAATTATCAAAATACACTTTTTAGTATTTAAATATAATTCTATTATTAATCAGATACACTTTTTAATATTAGGTCTAACAATTCTCATCGATCTATTTAAGATCTAACTATAATTATTAATTTGGTCGTATAGTGATCGTACACTGACCAGATTGATTTTAATTTTTTCTTAAATTGGTTTTAATATTTTATTGAAATAAACATAGAATTTATAAATTTAAAAGAATTAGGAAAAAAATTAAATTGGTGCTACAATAATAAAAAAAAAATTTATTAAAATTTAGATAATCACTTTACTGTTTGGCTCTATCTTGAGTTTTAGACAACAGATTTTAACGATTTTACCGCCCACGCGAAGCCAAAATAATTATCTTTAATTTAATGATGGTTTAATAATTATTATCTAACTTGAACTATCCATAAACTAAAGAGAAAAGATAATTACGAATTTTTACATAAAGATTTCTATTCAATATAGAAAACCTATTTATAATTGGTTTAAATTATCAAAATACACCTTTTATTATTTAAATATTATCCTATTATTAATCAAATACAATTTTTAATATTATATCTAATGTCTATTTGAATTATTTATAGTTTTATAATCCAACTATTTTGGTAGTATAGTGAACGAACAAAGTTTTGGATAAGATCTAAGGAGTTAATTATAACAGTTTGTTCTTTTCAAATATAAGCCCTCAGCACTAACATGCTTAAATTAGAAGTTCACCGCCAGGTGGATTCAAGAATCACCAATAATGTATGCCTTTCTTCTTATGGTGGTTAAGTTTATGATCATTAATTCAAGCTTTCTTTAGTTTGCTCATTCATGCTTCTTATAACCACAACAACACAAGGCAGCAGTGTGTAGTTCCTATTTCTATCTCTAAGATGTGATACCTGTTCTCTATTGGATAATTTAGAAAATTGTTAAACTTCAGTATCTCATTGATTGTTGACCTATTTAAAAAATGTATATAAATATTCATCAAGGCCTTTCAGATGCTGAAAACATATGGTTCCTTCATCTTTGACCATATAAAAGAAATAGTCCAGAAAAGGAAGGAAAGGAAGAATACTTATTTCTATCCCTACATTATGATTGGTTTTATAATAATTATGAAAGCAACGGCCTCCAACAGACAGTTGGTGATGTGCTAATTCTGCAGGTGCTTTTTTCTTGAAAACAATGAGAAATCAAATAAAAGCTTCATGCAGAAGGGGTATAAGAAAAATATGCATGTTAAGAGCTTTAATATAACATTATAATCAGAAGTTAAAGTAATTAACATGTGGATCAACATTCTGTTAAGTATCAATAGAACACTGTGTCTGGAAATCACGCTAATCAGCGAGCCAATCACAGTATAAATGTACGCATGCTGTATATATATGAATCGGCATGTTTTGATCAAGAATCAGAGAAGAACATACCTAAAGCAGCAGAATCAATGACACGTCCCTTTGGGTCCTCGACATGGAGAGCTAGCCTGGTAGTATAGTTTGAATGAAGTGCATAAAAATCCGAAAGTGCCATTTTCAAGTAGCTTAAGCCAATGCCTCCTGTTGGTGAATCCAAATCAAGAAGCACGCCGACTTGAAACGTTGTGTTCTTACTGTGGGGATTACTTTGTGATTGTGATGTGCACAAAAAGACATGCAAAGCCAGGAGAGAAACAAAAAGAAGTAACAGGGCCATTTTCTTAGATGCATTAACTTGTACACTAAATCCTGTCATACTATGTTCAGCTTATATACTATTCTGTGAGAGAAGCTGGCAGCTATATTACTAAGTCAAGTTGAATTTGTACAAGTCAATGGATCTTTTTATATCTTAAACTTTCTCTAAATGTTAATTAGAGTCAGGGAGACGTGGATTGAATTTGTTAAATAATCCTATGGAGGGTTACAGAGTACTTGATATTTTTTTGTGTGGGATCAGACAATCTTGTGGAAAATACTACTTGATATGTCATTCATTTTTAGTTGATCAAGTCAACAGATTTAGCTAGTCTCCGATTAGGCCTGTCAATAGATCGGAGATCCGACTCGATCCGATTCGTAGTTAAATTAATGGATATGGATCTTGTCAAAAAAAATCCGATCAGTTAATGATCCGATCCGATAAAGGTCCGATCCGATAACGAGCGGATATGTATTTAGTATGATCCGATCCGATAAGGATCCGATCCGAATATATTATATTTATTTTATATTTTATATATTAATATAATAGATATTAATTATATGTAAAACATATATAATATTTTATATAAATAATATTATTTTGAAATTTAAATTTGAATTTGTCAATGTATATGTCATAATTTAATTTAATTTCATAAAAAAAAATTAAAAAATATTATTTTTGAATTAAAAAAAATGAACAACATTATTTTTTTAATATATTAAACAAGTCGGACCTCCGATCCGATAACCCGAAATCCGAACGGATCGGGTATGGATCAACCTAAAAATTATCCAACTCATGATCCGATTCGACCCGAACCCGAAAATTTTTACGGATTCAGAGGATAATCCAATCCGAATCCGACCCATTGACAGGCATATCTCCGATCCTGAGGATACATTGCGCTACACATAAGATTATAAGAATAAATTTTTAAGTCAATTTCTAGATTAGCTTAAAAATATAGGAGCAGAAGCTTCACTATACAGTAACAAATTCATAGTCAATCATTAGTGCCTTTAACTAGACGCTTCTCACAGGGATAGCTACTTCTATACTTTGATAAAAGTTTTTTGTAGTCTATTTTGGTTATTGGTTAATGCAATATCTATATTATTATACGGTAAAAGTTAGATTCTAATATTTCTTAATCGGTCTTCATTCGGGTTCTCATGAATATCAACATAATCAAAAATATTTAACACTAGATCCTTCCATAATATAAACAAATGACATTATCGTTGCATAATCACCTCCTCACTTGGATATTCTGCATTTTCATTCCTTATACCCCCCATAAGCCATAACCAAATCCTTTAATTGCATCTTTCAACATCTCATTGTTTAGTTTTATACTTTTACTGGCTTATAACCCGTGTCAAGCACGGGCCGAGCATGAGTAGACATTAAAATATTAGTATTAATAAATTATTAATAAATATTATTTAAAAATGTATTTCTCGAGAATTGAATGATAAAAATATATAATAAATAAATAAATAAATAACTATTTAATTATGTAGTTATAGACAATCGAACTGTGCATAAAGCTAAAGAAATTAAAGTAAATAAATAAATCTTGTATGATTACGTAGCTGAAAAGAATCTAACGCTCGATGAAACTTTTGAATTTAAAATAAATAAATAAATCTTGTATAATTACGTAGTTGTAAGGAATCGAACCCTGAATGAAGCTAAAGAATTTAAAGTAAATAAATCTTGTATAATTATGTAGTTGCGAGTGATAACCAAATTTGGTACTTTGGTACTTTAGTACCGCGCACCATTTTCACATTGTTTTGCTTATTAATAAAGAGTATAGATAGATGAAGCTAAAGAATTTAAAGTAAATAAATCTTGTATAATTATGTAGTTGTGAGGAATCGAACCCGGGTTAAGTGATAACCAAATTTGGTATTTTGGTACTTTGATACTTTAGTACAGCGCGCCATTTTCACATTGTTTTGATTATTAATAAAGAGTATAGGTCAGTTATCTTCAGCTAACATTATGTTCTTACACATGCAATTGTTCTACTAATGTTTTTACACACCTACTCAGTGTAACATGACTATTGCCTACTAGAGCTACCTGTATCTGTTGAGTGTGTTCTTTTAGCAAAATGTTTATTTATTTAGTTACTTGTTATTATTGATCCGGGGAAAGCCTGATCCTGAAGTCAAAGCTGTTGCAGGGGTGTCATAGCCACAGGCATTGTGCTACCTAGTATTGCTGGATTTTGGAAAGAAGTTCTGTATTTTTCTTTGTTCTTATGTGTAATCGGAAATAGAAGACAAGAACTCATAACTTGACGAGATCTTTTAGAAACTTGGGATTCTTATGTTACTGTGTATTATTGGCTTGATTTTCGTGGATGATATATATCATGCGAAGGTGGGATCGAAGAGAGTGACAGAAGAGAGAACATCTAAAAATTTAGTTGTAAGTATAACAAGTAGTTTTAGAAATAACTTTATTGGTGAGATATCCTGGTTGTTTTTAGTCATTCTTATGCACATTAAGACCTGCATTTTTTTCCCCAGTCCATCAGAGCAGGACAGAGGGTGGGAATTGACACGAATACATGACATTTGAACACATGTATGATAACAGCTCTATTTAGGGTAGAGATGCACAAAAAGCCCTTCGGACCGGGTTTTATTTGGGTTTTAAAAAGCCCGGGCTTTTTAACAATCAGGTCGGGCCGAGCTTTTTCAAAAATCGGACCGGGCCGGGCCAGGCTTCCTCTAAAATATGAGGCCCGTTTTAGGCCCTTGGGCCGGGCCGGGCTTTTATACGGGCTTTTTTAATTTATATATAAATAATTTTTTTTTTTTGCAAATTTAATATATTAAAATATAGAAAAAACGACCCTAAAAGAGCTACACTCCTCAACTATTAAAATTCAGAAAACATAACAAGAGATACCACGATAGCTATTACTAAAAAACTACTAGCATAATGTTTTATCATAAAACATGAGTGCAACTCAAGTATATTCTACACATAATATGCCTTATTGAACTTAACCTGGTCGTGAGCCATACAAATCTCCTCGTACATGACCATTTTAAGAAGCACATACACTACACTGAATAAATTTTCTTGAAAAAAAGGTTTGTCCTGCACATTGTTGATTATTCTTAGCCTCATTATTCTTCATATTCCCTCTATTACTAAGTTTAATATTCTTAAAATTTATTTCAAATATTATAAATTTTCAGATTTTATCTATAAAAAATCAAGTTTTTATCCGGATCTATCAAAAAGCCCGGGCTTTTATCCGGGCCGAACCGGGCTTTTATCCGGGCTTTTTGAAAGCCCGGGCTTTATCCGGGCTTTTCAAAAGCCCCGGGCTTTCAAAAAGCCCGGGCTTTTAACCGGGCTTTTCGGGCTTCGGGCCGGGCCGGGCTTGACGAAAAATAGTAGGCCCGTTTAAGGCCCTCGGGCCGGGCCGAACCGGGTCGGGCTTTTTTCGGGCCGGGCTTTTCGGGCTTTTTTCCAGATCGGGTCGGGCCGAATTTCGGGCTTCAGGCTTTTTGAACATCTCTAATTTAGGGGCACGTATTCCTTATTTGCGTGTAATAATATTTAGTTAGTTACCTCTTAGCAAGAATTCATTTTCATATTATAGGACTCAAATTCCAAAAATAGTATTGGAATAATTGAATTAGTCCCTGCCGGCATCAATAAACGGCAATCACTTGTTTGTCCTAGTGGCTCTGCAAATATTTAATTATCTACATGAAATCTCGAATGATGTTGCGAAAGAAGCATAGCTTGGATATGCATCCACGTGAAGAAACATGCTGGGATGTATAGATTAAAACAAGTATATACACATTTTTGTGCGCATATCAGAAACATATATCAATCAAACATATCCTGGGATGCATAGATTAATAATTAATTAGTAGCACCAGTACAAGTACTAGACTGTATAAATACCTGAACTTGGTGAAGGTTAAGCATATACCTCATTTCTATCAATCTTTATCTTAAAAAAAAATTCGGAAAGCTTAATTAACATGTCTACGATGTTCATGATTTGCTCGCTGGTATTCTCAGTCATGGCTATTTTTGCACCGCTAGAGATTTTAGCAGCCCACTCACACTTGGAAGATGGTTTTTATCCGGAGTCATGCCCGTCTTCTGAACACATAGTTTGGAAGGCTGTGAGTGCAGCAATAAGAAAGGATCCTACTATCCCTGCTGCTATCATTCGTCTCTACTTTCATGACTGCTTTGTCAGGGTAAGATACAATTCTCTAGTCTCTACCTACCATTTAAGTACAATATTTTCTGTAGTAAATAGAAAATCGTATCTGCTGAAATAGTCAAGTTAATATTTGCTATCCACTAAGTCCTGAATTTGGACTCCGGTGAACAGCCTCTTTGTGAAATTAGGGACAATGTTGCTTGAGTTAATAACTAATTTAAAATTGTCTGCACTAGGGTTGTGATGCTTCCGTACTGCTCAAAACAACGTCGTCAAAGAATCCATCAGAACAAGATAGTGTTGCAAACAAGGGTTTAAGAGGACTGGATGTGATTGATAAGGTCAAAGCTAAGGTTGAAGCTGAATGTCCAGGAACTGTGTCATGCGCTGACATACTGGCATTTGCAGCTAGAGATAGTACTTACAAGGCTGGTGGTATTTACTATAACATTACATCAGGGCGTCGGGATGGAACTGTTTCCTTGGAATCTGAAGTTACACAATTTCTCCCTCCCCCATTTCTCGAAGTTCCACCAATGATTCAATTTTTTACCAACAAAAGTATGTCAGTGAAAGAAATGACAGCCCTTTTTGGAGCTCATTCCATTGGATTGTCTCAGTGTAGCACCTTTTCGTCTCGTCTCTACAGATTTAATTCAAGTCATCCACAGGATCCCACCTTGGATTCCAAGTTTGTGAATTTCCTAAAGAAAAAGTGTCCTGAAAATGCTACCAACAGTGTGGATCTTGATGTTGTGACCCCGTATCGTCTCGATAACCAGTACTACAAGAATTTGAAGAGGAATATGGGAGTGCTGACTTCAGATCAAGTCCTTGCCAGTAGTCCATTGATTTTAGAAATATGACAGTCAATGCTTTTGAATCAAAAATCAAAATTTTCACCCAAACAATAAAATTGTGGCATATTTCTTTATTTTCTAGAAGAAAAAGTACTTAAATAGACTTAGACATGCTCACAAAAATAATAACTGTAAACTGAGTGGGCTCATTAAAGTCGATATTCTTACTCAAGCGAAGGTTCAAGGAGCATTCTCTACCTATGGTATGATATATCTTATCGAAGAAACTTTCACCAAGTCAAAATCCGTGTCTATAAGTATGTGTATATAATGTATGTAAGTAGGTATGTTGACAACAGAGAATTAAGAAACCCATGTGTTTGGAATTATGAAATTGTGAATGAACAGAAAATGTATGTCTTACCCTGTTTATATACGTAAGGGTGAGATTAATTCTTGGGTGACTTATCCTAGTTAACGTGTGATTGTATGCGCTTCTATTAGTACATGGACCATCAATTAGTACGGCCTTACAAGTATAAAACTTGACAACATTTGGGCATGGACTTTGACATTAATTCTATACTTAAAATTAATTTATATTTTTAAAATAAAAATTTTAAATGGTAAAAATAAGAATAATACTCATTTATTTTTTAACGAGTAACTATTAGTGGGTTGTATATATCAATTTTTTATTATTACATTCGAACAAACAATTTATCTTTGAAATATCTTACAAGATAGTTACAATTTCCAAAAACAACTAAATGTGCATACATATTTTGATCAATGTTTTGTAAAACTAGTAGGAAAGTGGTTGTTTCACATATTTTTTAGTATACTTCGTTTTAAATACTTTAATTATAACTACTAATGATGTAAGAAGTATCCATAAGAAAGTATTAAACATATTTGAATTTTAGATGAATTTAGTTTAATATTTGGGTACATATTTAAAGATTCAAAATAAAAAACATCGTCACCACTATGAATCATAGGAACTGCCGCTATGAGTCATAGCGGTAAGCGTTGACTTCATCATCATTAAATGCCAACAAGATGGGTTGTTGGTTGGCATTAAATGAACCACCGCTATGGTTCATAGAGATAGTCGATGTCCCGTTTTTTCAAACATCCCCCATTTTCCCAACATCCCCTTCTTCTTCCCCTTTTTTCATTTCCCCTTCTTATTTTCACTTGGTCGCTCGTTTTTTATGCTTTTTGGAGCTTGGAAATCAAAAAAACAAGGTTAGTCCTCCAACTAGTATGCCTTCATTTTTATTTAGTGATTATAGTTCATCTAGTGAGCATAATGGTTACGATGATAACTTATAAAAGCCTCATAATTCTCTTTAATAATATCAACATAATCAACCCTAGTTTAGACAAATTCAATTCGTGCCATCAAACAAACATAACATATTCATCACATAATTAACATAATTTTCATCACATTCAAGTGTTTGTGTGTGTGTACAGACAGTGTGTGTGTGTAATCGTTGTGGGTGTATGTATATATCTATATATTTTTTTATGAAGAGTGAAGAATTGTAGATGTGTGTGTTAATTGTGTTTGTGTGTGTAATCTCGTGTATGTATAATGGTGTGTGTGTGTGTGTAATCGTGTGTGTGCGCGTGAATATATCTATACTATCTTATAATAGACGAAACATTAAAAGTTTGGTACCTGTTTTTTGGTAAGGTACTTGCCTTATTTAATTGTTTATTTAATTATTATAAACATTATTATAATCAGTTACCCTTTCAGTTAAAATACATTACTTTTCCTATTTTTCTAAAAAAATCCCCTCTTTTTCTAAAAAAATCACGGGCAACTACCTTTTTCAGCTAAAACATGTTACTTTTTATATTTTCCTTACTAAAATCCTTCATTTTCCAACTATATTACGGGCAAACCCTTATTTATTTATTTTAAAATCTATTTTAATATTTTTAATTGGCAATTACATTTCCCCTCTTTTTCTAAAAAAAATCACGGGCAATTTCCTTTTTCAGCTAAAAGATGTTTTTTTCTATTTTCCTTACGAAAATCCCCCATTTTTCAAATATATCACGGACAAACCCTTATTTATTTTAAAACCTATTTTAAAATTTTTATTGTCGTTGTTATTCCCAGACAATGAATCAAGATTGTACAGGGGGGGGGGGGTTGAATACAATCTTTAAAATTTCTCCAGTTCTTTAAACAAACATAAGGACTAAAATAAAAACAAGAACAAAATGTAATACAATAACACAAGAATTAAAAATTCAGGTGGATTGATTGTTCCACCTGAGAGATTTTATTGAAGAAATCTTTGTAATGTTTATGAATAAACACAAAGCTACATACACTGTTTTAGCTTCATCAAATTACAGAGAATTTTTTGTTTTTTGCTCTTGAATAACCTAACTGATTTCTTATCATCTAAAACAGTGTTACACTTGGTTATATAACCCAAGTTTACAAGACAATTTGGACAGCTAATAATACAGAATTGGTAGAATCCAAAAAGACTTGTTTCTCCATTCTGAGTAGTGGTCCTTTTGTTGGTGGCGGGCTTCTTTTGGCTGAATACCCTTTGTAGTAATGCCACTCCCTACCAAAGAAAACAAAATGCTTCTTGTTCTTCTGAGTTTACTAGAAATGCTGGTTTCCATGCTCTCGTGAATTATGTCAACCCATGTGCTCTGTCTGAACTGTCCTTTTCACAGCGTCAGGTACAAATAATGAAGATGGCATCCGTTGACGTTGTTTGAGTAGCATCCGTTGAAGTTGTTTGAGTAGCATCCGTTGAAGTATTATGACTTCATCCGTTAAAGCTCAATTTCACTTATGTAAAATTACAAGGCATAGACTATTTACAATTAGCCTCCTTATTCTACATATATGTTGATAGTCAACATGACTTAGAAAACTAATACTTCAACTGCTAACACAGAATTATACAAACATGTTAAATAGAGTCTTATCCGTAGATAAGCTACCCTTCAACGGATAATGTATACACATGTTATCCATTGAAAGCTACATTTTAACTTATACAATTTTCACTAAGTTAGTTAGTTAGTTATCATCAAGAATCAACATAATTCCTAACAATCTCCCCCAATTTATGGCTGGTTGAGAATCAGACATAAATTAAGGGTCTTGATGATAACAAAACCACTTCTAAAAATATTGACACTAAGCAGTAAAGAATTGTATTGAGCTACAAAGTAATTTAATTGAAAATTGGAAGTTTCAGAAATTTACAGAGAGAGTGCTCCTTTAGACTGGGCAAAATTAATTCCTTTTCTTCTCTCTTGGAGGTTGAACTTTCTTCTTTCCTTGTTTGGCATAGTTGAGTGTGATCTGCTCCTAGAGTTTCCTATAGAAGTTGTCTTCTTCAACAATCTTTGGATCTAGCTTGGATTGCAACCACTTAAGCTATTGAGTACTAGCCTTAGGTAGTTGGTCCTCTAGTCTGAAGAATCTTCTACATCCCTCAGCATCTCTGAATTCCATCATCCAGTAAGGTTGAAGATGGATTCTTTGACCATTGTATGGGATCTTCATTCTTCTAGGCAAACTCTCAGGTTGATTCCAACTGTCCCTTATCACTTCAATTCTTCTCATTACCAATGACCTTGCAGTTTCAGAGAATCCCTTAAGATTTTTAAAGCTTGAGAACACCTTAACCAAGGTAGGGTATCCTTCTCCTAGAATTCTTTTCAAGGGCCATTGCCTTTCCACTCCACCCCTGTAGACAAACATTATCCTCTCTGGTAGATTCTTGTATTTGTCAATCCCTCTGACTTCAATTAGCTCATCCAGAAAGAGGTCCAAATCTGAGTACTCTTGTATGTCAGCAATGTAGAGATAATCAGCTTTGTCTTCTACTGGCTTGACAACTTGAGGTATAGTTTGAAGTTTGATTGGCCCCTTTAGAGTTTTCTTCTTTGGCTCCCTTTTTCTCTTCTTCTTTTCAGCTTCCAAGACAATCTTTGGGAATTCCAAATCATTAAACTCTATAGATTCTTCTTTAAGCTCTATTAGGGTTTCATGGAAAGTTTTGTCAGATTGATGTGAGGGCTTGATAATATCATCAACAGTGAAAGTTTTGCCTCCTGTTTTTCTCACTTCTACTTGCTTTTCTGGAGAGACATGCCTTTTGGATTTGAACTTTAGCCTCCTACTAATAGGATTTTTCTTAGGCACTATCTTTCCTTTGTTTTTCTTCAGTTTTGGAGGAGAGGCCACTTCTTCTTTAGCCTCTTCTTCTTCTTCTTCCTCCAATTCCTTTTCAAGATCTTCAGCTAGCCTGGCCTGTTTATCATGTGTGGACTCATATCCCTCAGTATTGGCTTCCCTCATTTTCCTAGAGAGCTCCTCTTTCTTTGTTTCAGCAAACCTGGGATGGCTGATTGTGATGTGTATTGTCTTTCCATTGCTAAAGATCACAGTCATTCCCTATCTAGCTACCACATCTTTAGTGTCTTTGAATTTTGAGATGTTTTTGCCCAAAAGCTTCTCTTCATCAGGCTTTGGAACTGGAAAATCAGTTTGGAGTTTGTTCTTGCCATGATGTTTGGTTGGAGACCCATGCCTGCCACTCCATAGACCTTGAAACTCCTTAATGAAGGAGGGCTCAACATCAAATAAGCTTTTTGGGACCACAACTTCAGGAGTAAGAACTTGTAGAGTTGTATTGTAAGTGGTAGATGGTTTTGAGGGTTCTGAAGTCACAGCCTTGAAGATAGAATCCTTGATCAGCCTTTCAGAGTTTAAGATTCTCTCATTGATCTCCCTTGTCTTCTGGACTATCTCCTCTTGCTTCTTGACCATTTCTTCATTTGTGAGTCCAGAGAAGTCAAATTCACCAGGCTTGACTTCTGGCAGAGATACTGGAGGGAGAACCACCCTTGTGAATTTAAATTCACTTGGATTGGAAATTATTTGTGGCTCCCTCACAGTTGATTGGGCTCCCTCGGCTTTTGATATGCTTACTGTTGTAGATGCTGGTTCAGAGACCACTAGTGCACTCTCCCCCTTTTTGTTAGCATCAAGAGTTTGAGATACACCAGTAGCCTACAGCAATTGTTGTAGGAGCTGAGTTTGTAGAGCTTGATTGGCCAGGAAGGAGTCCATCCTTTGTTCCATGGTGTCCATCCTTTTGGAGAGAGTCTCCACAGACTGTGAGAGCTCATCTTCCTTAAGCACTTTCCTCTTGATGGTATGGATAGTTGAGAGAGGGAAAACATTGTCTATTCTCCTTGTCAGGGCATCCTTGACCTCATCTATCTTAAGTATGACTTCCTCTTTATCAGCTCTTTGATGAAGAAGTTGCATCTTCTGAAGTTGGAGAGAAGTCATGAACTTTAACAGAAGGAGCTGCTCAGTCGAATTAGCTGATTGGGATTCAGTGACAGCTTGTTGATATTCCTTTAGGAGCACCATGTTGACTGCATCAAACTTGACTTCATTTGAAAACAGCCAGTCAGGTGTGTTGTCTAAGGTGGAAGGACCTGCACCATCTCCTTCACCACCATCTGAATCCTCTTCTTCAAAACTATCATCATATTGAAAATCATCACCAGCTCCTGGAGGCGGATTGTTAGCAGCTTCTTTTCCTCTGGACATTGACTCAGTAGTATGCACTAAGTTCAACATCCTTTCTACCTTCACATTGCCCTGTGCAGCTAAGACTTGATAAGCTGAAACATTATGAGTAAATGTCTCAGCATCCAGGTTGACTTGATCCAGTTCATTTTGATAATCTAACTGGATTAGTCTTTCCCTTTCAGCATCACTGACATTCATTAACTCACTAGCAGTGGTTGTGTCTTTCAACCTTATTGCTCCAGTACCTGCCTTTCTCTCATGTTCTCTCTATTTTTGCATAAGGGGCTCCCCCTGGCTCACACCACTCACACCCTCACCTTCACCTACTAAGGTGGAACTCTCAGGCTCTCCTTTTACCAAGATGGAAGAAGTAGCTTGCCTCTCACACACATACTCTCTTTTTGCCTGGCTGTAAGCTAGCCTCTCACTCTCACTCCCTTCCCTCAATCATAGGAGTGTTTGAACAACTACCATGTCATCTACACTTGTTGTTAGAGTTTTTGAATTTGAAGGTGCAAGTGTAGAAGTAGTAGAAGATAGTTTCAATGGATAGTTGCGGTTAGGCGTATCCGTTGAAAGACAAACACTCATCAACGGATGAAAGGTATCCGTTGAAGAAGGAATTGAAATAGCTTTTGAAATAGAGACTAAGGAAGAATCTGTGGAGATTGATTTGAATTTAGGTGCCACAGATTCAACCATAGTTTCAGAAAGGAAGGATTGGTGGTCCAACAAATCATCTAAAAGATGATGACCACCAATTTTAGAGTGGGGCTTCTCCATGAATGTGAGAGATGGAGAATCTGGAATTGATGTGTTTATCATATCAACATCCAGAGAGTTGGTTTGTGAGTTTGGAGCTTATGTTTCAATTTGGATATTGAGAGAATGGGGTCGTGACTCCACATTTATTGGAGCCACATCAACCTGAATTTGTGAAGGTACAGACACAAAATCAAGAATTTTGGTATGTACTGTGTGTGTGTCATGTGCATCCCCAGAGGTTTTAGTCCTCTTTCTCCTTTCATAGGCCTTGGGCATGTCTTTGTGGCTTGTAGTGTCCCTATCCCTTTTGTGTTGTGTTCCTGGTTGGGAACTCTTTTCAATAGTGACATCCTTTTGAGAGGATGCCACTAGGGATGTGCTCAAATCCTTTTCAACCACTGTTTCCTTTTGAGAGGAAACAGGGTGGCTTGGCTGGGACTCGCGAACCTCTCCCACCATGTCCTTGGGGTTTTGTTGACTTTCACCACTTCCCTCACCACTTACAGCCTCCTTCACACTCCCCTTTGGCTGTTTGGAGAATTTTACAACAAGTGCCTTTTGAGAAGCACATGAGGTTGGTTTCTTTGACTTGGATCTTGGAATTTTAGGTTTGACTACTTGGGTAGGAGGCTGTGCGATAGTGCCAGCCTCCATTGTAGTGCTCAAAGACTAAGAAACATTAGGAGTTGCAGTAGGGACAATAGTAGAGGTTACCTGACTTACCTGTGCAGCTTCAATGATGGGTAAGTATACCATGTTCACTTCACTGTTGAGGTTCATCTTATTCAAGTCCTCAAGGACTCTCTTATTCTGAACCCAACACTCCTTGGAGTTGGAAGGGAAAACAATAGCCAAGTTCTTTGTGACATGGTTAGCTAACATCATAAGAAATCTAGAAAAATAAATATTCTTACCCCTAGACTCTTTGTGTCCTAATTTAGCACCGAGCTCAATTAAAACCATAGATCCTAGCTTAAAGTATTTGTCATTTACGAGCATATATAGCATATCTAGCATGGAAATAGTAACAGCATCCCAATTGCTAATTTTACCGGAAAATACCTTAATGAAGGCATCACACAAATAACTCCACTCTTTTCTCATGCCTTTCCTTTGGATTTTCCCTATATTATTAGTGGGTAGGCTATATCCAATTGAGTTTAGCATGGTAATTATGTCATTATCATTGTGTTTGTTCAAGCAGTTATTTTCAGGCAAGTTTAAGCAAGTAGTTACTTCATCAACATTGATGATATGTTCCTTACCTTGAAGATTGAAACTGATTGTTGTGTTGGTAGAGTCAAACACAGTAGAGGTCCACATCTCCTCTATCACTTCAAAATACAGGGTTGGGGCTTCAAACATTACATATGATAGCTTGCACCCTTGAAGAAATTTCATCATCTTATGATAAGGACTGGTATGTGCTTCAAAATCTACGAACACAGTGAAGTTGTTCATCTCGTAGGTGTACCCAGTGAGAGACATCGTCTTGTTTGTGGGTGCCATTGTTGCAAAAACTTGATTACAGAGAAGGGTTTCGTGCTTTAGGAGAGAAGCGTATATTTTTGCCTTACAGAAGTTGGGAAATGATAGAAAAGTAATAATTTGGAGTAAAATTGAATTTATACTCCCCCCAAATAAATCACTAAGATAATCAAAATAATTAGAAGAAATTATCTGATTGGTGCAAAAAGTAACCGATAAAGAAAATAATGAGATGAAAAGTAAAGCCACGAATTAACTACAGTTATACACATATAGCTGTATGCATACAACGACGGATAGGAAGTGACTTTTAACGGTTGAGATTAGATCTAAAGTTTCAACGGATGAGACAAAACCTTTAGAGATTCAGTGCATCCGTTGAAGAATAAAAAGAAGATAAGAAAAATCTAGTGTCATGAATGACTTTCAACGGATATGCGTATCCGTTGAAAGAGTAATTTTGACTTAGTGCAAAATCTCACTTTTTTTTAGAATGTTAATTCTCAACAAAATCATTGTGACACTGGCTGCATTGCATACATACAAACATTTAAGCTGATTAGGAGTAGTTAAGCATACCTAGCTCACTTACTAATCTTGTGAATGTTGATTCATCAAGTGGCTTGGTAAAAATGTCTGCAAGTTGCTTTTCACTTAGAACAAAATGTAGTTCCACAGTACCATTCATCACATGTTCCCTGATAAAGTGATACTTGATGTCAATGTGCTTGGTCGTTGAGTATTGTACTGGATTCTCAGTTATTACAATTGCACTAGTGTTGTCACAGAAAATTGGAATTTTATCAACTCTTAGGCCATAGTCAAGTAGTTGATTTTTCATCCAAAGAATCTGTGCACAACAACTTCCAGCTGCAATGTATTAAGCCTCAGCAGTACAAGTAGAGACTAAATTTTGCTTTTTACTGAACCATGAGACAAGCTTATCTCCTAGAAATTGACAAGTGTCTGTCGTACTTTTTCTGTCACTTTTTCAACCTGCATAGTCTGCATCTGAATAACCAATTAGATCAAAACCAGATTCTCTAGGGTACCAAATGCCAAGCTTATTATTATCAGTTACTCTTTCAGTTAAAATACATTATTTTTCCTATTTTTTTAACAAAATCCCCTCTTTTTCTTAAAAAATCACGGGCAAATATCTTTTTCAGCTAAAACATGTTACTTTTTCTATTTTCCTTACTAAAATCCCTCATTTTCCAAGTATATTACGAGCAACCCCTTATTTATTTATTTAAAAACCTATTTTAATACTTTTAATTGGCAATTACCTTTCCCCTTTTTTCTAAAAAAATCACGGGCAATTATCTTTTTCAGCTAAAATATGTTATTTTTTCTATTTTCCTTACGAAAATCCCTCATTTTCCAAATATATTATGGGCAAACCCTTACTTATTTATTTTAAAAAATTTAATTGTCGCATTTTTCATACTAAAACCCCTCTTTTTCCAAAAATATCACGGGCAAACCGTTACTTTTATATTTTAAAATTCAACAAAAACATGTTAGTTTCTAGTTTTCCTTACTAAAACCCCTCATTTTCCAAAATATCATGGGCAAACCATTACTTATTTATTTTAAAATATATTTTAATACTTTTAATTATTTTAAAAAGTTTAAACATAAACATTATTATAATCAGTTACCCTTTTAGTTAAAATACATTACTTTTCCTATTTTTTCTAAAAAATTCCCTTTTTTCTTAAAAAATCATGGACAATTACCTTTTTCAGCTAAAACATGTTACTTTTTTCATTTTCCTTACTAAAATCCTTCCTTTTCCAATGATATTACGGTCAAATCCTTATTTATTTATTTTAAAACCTATTTTAATACTTTTAATTGGCAATTACATTTCCCCTCTTTTTCTAAAAAAATCACAGGCAATTACCTTATTCAGCTAAAATATGTTATTTTTTCTATTTTCCTTACGAAAATCGCTCATTTTCCAAATATATCGCGGGTAAACCCTTACTTATTTATTTTAAAATATATTTTAAAATTTTATTTGTCGTGTTTTTCATAATAAAACCCCTCTTTTCCAAAAATATCACGGGCAAACCATTACTTTTGTGACGACCTCATGCCATCACTAACACACACACACAATATATATATCACCCTCTTAATTAAGTTACCTAATTTAAGTAATTACGGAACAGTATAAGTTATTACAAGCCAGGGACTAGTACAAGTCCAAATAAACTAACAACGGTCCACAACCACACAAGCCCGAAATCACAAGGTTTGAAGTATGGAACAACCCATCTAACTATTACAACGAAGTCGAGACAAGACTCGCCACTTGCGAACATTAACTACCTGAGCTATCACGTACTGCTCGGCTACACCATTGGATGACTTACGGGCAGTTTGCTTTGTTCGCACCATACTTGCTAGCTGAAAGGTCAGGGAATAAGCAAGGAATGAGCTACAACGCTCAGCAAGTACTAAACAGTTCCAATATACAGTGCCTTATTAACATGAACAGGAATATATAACCAGGATAAATGGAATAATATCATTAACGGTATCATTTGCATCAAGGCACAAGGAAATCATGGTACAAAAGACATAATAACTTCAGGGTAAAAGATTCATGGCAATCCGTTATAACAATTTTAATCAAAACTTTATAAAAACTATTTTTATGACGCTACGGATTACAGCCGGTGATCAGCCGCGAAGTAATCCCGAACCGCGCTGGGTTCTCAAATATAAAGGGGATCCCTAGGCAACATATAAGCCTATCAATAAGTGTGAAAAGGACTTGCGTCTAATCCAATCCACCAATTCAAGAAAACGTTTGTTTCATTTCAAATATTCTTTTATTGTATAACATGGATGCCCGGGGTGATAACAATACTAACAATATCAAAGGGATCATTATGAATCATAAGTCAATGGTATACTAGGGATTTCTTTTGAGAAGTTAGCTCGAATGAAAGTTAAAGTTTAACTTCAATAAAGGTGACGTTTATTATTAACAAGAATAGTAGGGATAAGTGATCAACTCGTAATAGGAAACGGTCAAGGTATACGGTAAAACGAAGTTAAGGAATTTAGGATTTATGTCAAGGGTTAATTGTAAGCAAGGTATAAGTTGACATTAAAAGCATTTGCAATGGTTATATGATATGGAAAGGTAAGCATGGCAATCATTACAAGATATAAAGCATTTGCAATAAAATACGAGGCGAGGATAGAAGTACTTGCCTCTCGACTTGACCTAGGAATCACTCGATTTTAACCGAACGAGTCTTTCCCTTATCCGCTTCGGAACCTACACATAATAATACCCTTTATTACTAATCGCTCTCTTGACACTTGTACTATATATAACTTTAAATATTAATACACGCACGCTTGCACAAAAATTCCAGCATCGTACAATAAAACCATATTACACATACTTAAATACACATATACTTACGTACACTTAAATATACATATACTTACATATACTTAATCACATCTTCTGATATATACATTAATATACACTGATCATATCCATATTCAAGTGATCACATCACATTTAGATCCAATCAAGCACATAAGCATAAGTTCTTCTCGACACTACTTAGTACATTACATTATCTCATGACTACAAGCAATTAAACAACCAATCAATCAAGTTACTTTGCATAAATCCACACATAACCCTTCTGCACATCTTAAATTTAGCAAGGCACATCAAGGCCTCACTTCAAATAGCTCACAAAATCAATGCACACACTTAAGACACTATAATGTGCACCTTGGCACCACTTGGAGTGCCTCGGCAGAAAACTCACACTCTACTTAGGGCCTTTATCCCAAACTGACTTCTACAGAAACTTAATACAAAATGCTAACTAATGCAAGTGGTTTGGCACTAAGGCCTCACCTGGGCCTCCCTAGGCCTCTCTTCAAAGTTGACACAAAACTGCCTATCCTGTTTTACATTCTGCCCTGTTTTTAGTCACTTGTAACGCCTATATCTAATCCATTTGTTGCTTTTAATGACATGTTAAGACTTCCTAGACTCTATTATGATGTTATAAACCAAAGGCACATGAATGTCTTTCACAAAATATGGTTTTAATCAACCAAAAGTTGACCTATGTCGAATCTGTCCTGTTTTGACCTCTGTTCAGATTTTTGCCAATGCACCTAACCAAATGCACGTTTTCTTTCAGTTTAAAGACACCAAACTCATGCACACACCAAGGCCTAACTCTACTGAAGTTGGGCCTATGAGGGCCTCACAAATGCATGCTCAAAATGCTAGGTTTTAGTGACCTCAAAATCTGTCCTAAGTGATTGACATGACCACTTACCACTTCAACCCTTTTATAAATTTAAAAACTTAACAAGACAAGCAAAACTAAACTTATAACACACACAAGCTACTGATCATTATCAAGCATGACTAATTTTATCAAATCAAGTCATAAAAAGAAAGGATTTTAAGGAAATAATGACATGCAACTAAAAACCACTTAAGCACATAGGCACTTGAACTTGTAACTTAAAAATCTCTACATGCATGTTCTATATTCGAATTTTTATGCATAAAAACAACTAGTATGCACTTTAAACTTGTCATGATCAAAGGTTTAAATAAGGGTTCTTAGTAAAACATCACTTTTGTAACATGCATGAATCAAATTGGAGTTTTTATAAAAAGAAACAAACTAGTTCTTAAATCCTTCTTGAAAACCGAATGAATGCATGAACTTTTAAAACCTTTTGGCTCCATAAGTCATTGCCAAAACGTGATATGAGTTAAAGGATGACATGATAAAGGGAGAGTACACTCCTTCATGATCATACCAAGCTCACATCCTTTATGCCTTATGGTTTAAACCTTAAATTCATAAGAACTAAAGTTTAAACCTTTGGCTTTACAAAAACATGACATGCACCTATTAACAAACCTTTAAATTGTATAAACTAACTACTACAAGGCATGAACTAGCAATGGGGGTGAAGATTATACTTGTAAGAAGCTTGAATTGAACAAGAAAAATGGAGGGGGTGGGGAGAAGGCCTTCGGCCGAATAGAGGGGAGGAAGAGAGGAGAGAAAAGTTTGGTAGAAAAGAAATGGTGAGTAGAGAGAAAGTGGAGTGGCTTTGTTGTTTAGTATGTTTGATTTAGGTAGTGGAAATGAGAGATTACTAAACTACCCTTGCCACTAGCTTAGGATAAAATGCATGCAAGGTTTTTGTGGTAATTTTCATGGTCAACTAGCATGAAATGTCATTCTTAACCTTTCCCATATATAATTCAAATTTGCATGCAAGGGCACTTTGGACATATGCTAACTATTATTCTAGAATTAGAATTATGATTTTAAAAGAATGATTTTTAATAAATAAACTATAATTCCATAAATCATATAATTTATATCATAAAATACTTTAGAATTTTAGAAATTTTATAAGAGTACTTTCATATTTAAGAATAAAATATATATATAAGGATATTTTCCTTAATTAGATACTTTAATAATAACCTTCTTAAAAATACAGTTAAAGAATTTCTATACCTCTAAAATTTAAAATGAGACACATAATCACATAAACAACTAATTCTCATTCCAGTGCGATCGTACGCACACATATGTAATCCACTTAAGATTTAAATTAACACATAAAATATTTAAACATATACATAAATATTCATATAATATTCTAAATAATTTACCGGTTGTTACATCCTCTCCCCCTTATAGGATTCTGCCCTCAGAATCTAGGAGAACAAGTGAGGGTACCGGTTCCGCATCTCAGACTCTAGCTCCCACGTTGACTCTTCAACTTTGGGATTTCTCCACAGCACTTTTACTAAACTCACGGATTTATTTCTAAGATTCCTCTCTCGTTGATCAAGGATCCGAATAGGTTGCTCTTCATACGACAAATTTGCTTGAATCTCTAACGGTTCAATCTCTAGCATATGGTTAGCGTCTGGATTATATTTCTTAAGCAATGAAACATGGAACACATTATGCACGTGCTGATACTGCGGCGGCAATGCTAGCTCATACGCAACTTTCCCTATTCGATCTAGGATTTCAAAAGGTCCGATGTACCTTGGTGCTAATTTTCCTTTCTTTCCAAACCGGGTCAATCCCTTCCACGGTGACACTTTCAACAAAACAGCTTCCCCTATTTGGAAATTTACATCTTTTCTGGCGGGGTCCGCATACTTTCGTTGCCTATCCTGAGCGGCAATCAGTCTCTTCTTGATCATAGTGACCTTGTCTTTCATTTGTTGAATCAAATCAAGTCCAAGAATTTTCCCTTCTCCAACTTCATCCCAATTTGTCGGGGTCCTACACTTTCGCCCGTATAAAGCTTCGAACGGTGGCATGCCAATACTGGAGTGGTAACTGTTATTATATGAGAATTCCACCAAGGGTAGATGGTCATCCCAACTTCCTGCAAAATCAATTGCACATCCTCGTAACATATCTTCAAGGGTTTGGATAGTTCTTTCACTTTGGCCATCAGTCTGCGGATGATATGTTGTACTCATGTTTAGCTTCGTTCCAAGACTGTCTTGAAATTGCTTCCAAAATCTTGAGTTGAATCGCGGATCTCGATCCGAAACTATTGATACTGGTACACCATGTCGCAATACAATCTCGCGCGTATACATATGGACCAATCTATCCATCGAAGATTTCTCATTAATTGGAAGAAAATGCACCGACTTTGTAAGACGGTCAACTATTACCCAAATAGCGTCATGTCCAGATCGAGTTCGAGGTAAACCTACCACGAAGTCCATAGCAATATTCTCCCACTTCCATTCTGGAATCTTCAACGGTTGAATCAAACCACTTGGTTTCTGATGTTCCGCTTTCACCCTTTTACAGGTATAGCATTTGGTAACCCATTCTGCAATTTCCCTCTTCATGTTTGGCCACCAAAAACTTTTCTTCAGGTCTTGGTACATCTTGGTACTTCCCGGATGAATCGAAAATCTCGAGTTGTGTGCTTCTTGCAAAATATCATTCTTCAATTCAGTCACATGAGGAATCCAAATCCTTGACAAAAATCTCAATATACCTTGATCATCTTTCTGGGTACATATATCTTCTCCCGTCAGCTGATTATCCGATTGAGTTATCACCTCCTCTTGACATTTATTTATCTTCTCCAATAATGCTGGTTGAAAGGTAATGGCATAAAACATCTCTTTAGTTTCTCCAAATTCACACAATTCCAACTGTAACTTTTCAACTTCTTTCGACAATTCTTCTGGCATTGATATCATATTCTGCTTCTCCTTTCTACTCAAGGCGTCTGCCACCACATTCGCCTTTCCCGGGTGGTAATGAATCGAACAATCATAATCCTTGATCAGTTCCAACCATAGTTGTTGTCTCATGTTCAGCTCCTTCTGAGTGAAGATATATTTCAAGCTCTTGTGATCAGTGAATATCTCACACTTTTCCCCATAAAGGTAATGTCTCCACAACTTCAAAGCGAACACTATAGCAGCTAATTCCAAATCATGAGTCGGATACTTTTGTTCATGTGGCTTGAGTTGTCTTGAAGCATATGCTATCACTTTTCCATGTTGCATCAATACACATCCAAGTCCTTTATAAGAGGCATCACTGTATATCACAAAGTCTCCCTTATCATCAGGCGTCGCCAGAACTGGAGCAGTAACTAACCTTTGCTTCAATTCTTGGAAACTCTTTTCACACTTCTCTGTCCATTCAAACTTCTCATTCTTCCTCGTCAACTTGGTCAGTGGAACAACAATCTTTGAAAAATCCTTTAGAAATCTCCTGTAATATCCGGCTAATCCCATAAAACTTATTACTTCCGTTGGCGTTCTTGGTCTCTCCCAATTCATCACAGCCTCAATCTTTTCAGGATCCACTCTAATTCCTTCTTGACCAACAATGTGTCCTAAAAACTTCACTTCAGTCAACCAGAACTCACATTTTGAGAACTTGGCGTACAATTTTTCCTTTCGCAACACTTCCAAAGCTATTCTGAGATGTTCCGCATGGTCAGTTTCTGTCTTCGAATATATCAAGATATCATCGATGAAAACTATGACAAACTTGTCCAGGTACTCCTTAAATACTCGATTCATTAAATCCATGAAAGCGGCTGGTGCATTTGTTAGTCCGAAAGCCATGACAAGAAAATCGTAATGTCCATACCTTGTTCGAAAAGCTGTCTTCGGTATATCTTCAGGCTTTATCTTCAATTGATGGTATCCCGATCGCAGATCAATCTTTGATAAACAAGAAGCTCCCTTGAGTTGGTCAAACAAGTCATCTATTCTAGGCAGAGGGTACCGATTCTTGATCGTCAACTTGTTTAGCTCTCGATAATCTATACAGAGTCTCATACTCCCATCCTTTTTCTTTACAAACAAAACGGATGCGCCCCATGGCGAAACACTTGGTCTTATAATTCCCTTGTCCAATAGTTCTTGCAACTGCTTTGCCAGTTCCTTCATCTCTGATGGTGCCATCCTGTATGGAGCTTTCGATACGGGTTCGGTGCCTGGTGCAAGATCTATTGCGAACTCTATCTGACGGTCTGGGGGTAAACCAGGAAGCTCTTCCGGAAAAACATCTGGAAAATCTCTTACTACCGGGATATCCTCTGGATCAGAAACGTCTTTGCTCTTGTCAATTACATACGCTAAATACGCTTCGCATCCCTTTCGTATCAACTTCTTTGCTTGCATTGAGGTGAGAATTGTTTGAACTTGCCTCTGACCTTTAAATTCAACCTTCTTACCTTGAGGAGTTCTTAGTACTACCTTCTTACCCTTACAATCTATCTGCGCATTGAAATTAGTCAACCAATACAATCCTAGGATTACATCAAACTCACCTAATTGGAAAGGTATAAGGTTCGTAGGGAAAACATGCCCATCTATTTCTATCCTACAATGAGGATAAACATGATTCACAGACACTTTGTCCTGATTAGCTAAAATAATAGATAAGGGTTCACACAACGACTGGGTTCCACATTTCAATTTATCAACAAAAGATCTTGAAACAAATGACCTCGTAGCTCCAGAATCAATCATTATCTTAGCATTATTACCATTCACAGAAAGCATACCTGACACCACATCTGAACTCTGGATTGCATCCTTCATATTCATGTTAAAAGTCCTGGCCGAAGCTGGATAAATCAAAGCTGGATAGGTTGAAGATGATGCCATCTCGGGTTGGTTGAAAGACATTGGAAATGCTGGAGTTGGCACAGGGGTTGTTTGATTCATAGGATAAGGGGCTGCAGTCAATTGCAATAGCTGGTTGCTGCCTGATCCTTTGCATTCTCGAGACACATGTCCCACTTTACCACACTTGAAACAGGTGATGTTAGCCTTCTGGTTCTTACACTCATGAGCATAATGGCCTTTCGCATGACACTTAAAACAGACAATACTTGCTTTGTTGCAGGTTCCTGTATGTCGCTTGTTGCAAACCTTACATTCCGGCACTGATGCTTGCGGGGGTCTCTGTCCACTGGTTGTCTGAGATCGGTTCTCTTGGGACCTATTTCCAAATTCTTTCTTCCTAAAGTTTCCTGGTCCTTGCTGAGGTTTAAACTTTGGATTATTCTTCTGATTTTGGCCCTTATGGCTTGAGCCTTCCTCTCCTGCCTCGAATCTCCTCTTCTTGCTACTCTTCTCCTTCTGGTTTTGCTCACTTCCCCCTTCAATAACCATAGCCTTTTGGACCACTTCAGCATAAGTAGTCAACTCGAAGGCCGCTACACGACTCCTAATCCAGGGCTTTAATACTTGCTGAAACCTTTTTGCCCTCTTCAATTCAGAATCAACATATTCACCAACAAATCTAGCTAGCTCCGTAAACTTCTTTTCATATTCTCCAATTGTCATATTCTCTTGCCTCAACTCGAAGAACTTCATTTCCATTTGTGTCTGCATATAACGGGGAAAATACTTATCCAGAAACATCTCCTTAAATCTGTCCCAAGTAATAACTTCTGCCGCCTCTAGAGTCCTAGCTGACTCCCACCAATAGTTGGATTCTCCTTTAAGAAAATAAGAGGCATACTCCACCTTCTGATCATTCCCAACATTTACCAAGGCAAAAGCCTTCTCTATCTCCTTAAGCCAAGCATGGGCTTCGACTGGGTCTTGCGATCCACGGAATTCCGGAGGGTTCACAGATTGGAAAGTCTTAAAAGCAGTAACTGTTGCTGGGGGTGGTTGAGGGGGTTGCAATTGTTGAAGAAGTTGTTGTTGTTGAGCAATAGTGGTGGTTTTCTGGCGTAATAGCTCTAGAAGTTGAGCCATGCCAGGGTTTTGAGCTTCTGGGTCATTTGCGGGTCTTCGTCTGGGTGCCATTTACTGAAATGAGAGTTATACAGTTTAATTAATTTCAGGTAATTCATGGTTAGGGTGTCATTCACAGTTAACATGGTATACAGGTTTCAATTTAAGCAATAAAGGTGATACATGGTTGCAGTTATGAAATTTTAAAAGAGCGGTAAAGAAATTAAGCAGTTCTAAAAGATGCAGAATTGAAATTAACACCAACTTAAAGTCAGGGTACAAACGATAGAATACGAATTAAGGTCTAAGCAATACAATGTCTAAAATAACAAGGTCTCGGAAACAGAATCTTAGGAAATAGAAACAACTAGCGGTGCACAACAGGGGTAGTCCAGCAAAGTCAAGCATTAGACAGATTTTCCATGAACTCTTCCCAGAGACTGTCCTCGTCATGCTGGGCTCTCTCAACATCAGGGGTATTGTGCTCTCGGAGCATCCTCACAACACTCGTCAGCTCGTCCGCCATCATCTGAATCACAATCTGGCTAGTCTGGTCTCGCTGAACCGGCATCTCTTGGAGTCTGATCGTAGCCATCTGAGTCAGGGTCTCGAGCCTCGAGATAGTCTTCGCCTTGGGCCCCTCGCCCATCTGATGCTCACTCTTAAACACCTCCTCGAGTCGCTCCATTAGCTTATCTTACTTCCGCTGAAGAACATCGTACTCTAGCCTCAGGTCCGCATACAACGAAAAAGCAATGACATCACCCGGCGGGGTCGAAGAAGATGAGTGTGCACGTTGCTGCCAATTAATATATACAAGGGAGTCAAATACAACTAATCCGAACAACACACGTTTACACTCTCGACACTATCCTTCAAACCTACACTTCCTATAAACTAATTGGGTTGTCCAGGGACTCTAAACCTTAGGCTCTGATACCAAACCTGTGACGACCCCATGCCATCACTAACACACACACACAATATATATATCACCCTCTTAATTAAGTTACCTAATTTAAGTAATTACGGAACAGTATAAGTTATTACAAGCCAGGGACTAGTACAAGTCCAAATAAACTAACAACGGTCCACAACCACACAAGCCCGAAATCACAAGGTTTGAAGTATGGAACAGCCCATCTAACTATTACAACGAAGTCGAGACAAGACTCGCCACTTGCGAACATTAACTACCTGAGCTATCACGTACTGCTCGGCTACACCATTGGATGACTTACGGGCAGTTTGCTTTGTTCGCACCATACTTGCTAGCTGAAAGGTCAGGGAATAAGTAAGGAATGAGCTACAACGCTCAGCAAGTACTAAACAGTTCCAATATACAGTGCCTTATTAACATGAACAGGAATATATAACCAGGATAAATGGAATAATATCATTAACGGTATCATTTGCATCAAGGCACAAGGAAATCATGGTACAAAAGACATAATAACTTCAGGGTAAAAGATTCATGGCAATCCGTTATAACAATTTTAATCAAAACTTTATAAAAACTATTTTTATGACGCTACGGATTACAGCCGGTGATCAGCCGCGAAGTAATCCCGAACCGCGCTGGGTTCTCAAATATAAAGGGGATCCCTAGGCAACATATAAGCCTATCAATAAGTGTGAAAAGGACTTGCGTCTAATCCAATCCACCAATTCAAGAAAACGTTTGTTTCATTTCAAATATTCTTTTATTGTATAACATGGATGCCCGGGGTGATAACAATACTAATAATATCAAAGGGATCATTATGAATCATAAGTCAATGGTATACTAGGGATTTCTTTTGAGAAGTTAGCTCGAATGAATGTTAAAGTTTAACTGCAATAAAGGTGACGTTTATTATTAACAAGAATAGTAGGGATAAGTGATCAACTCGTAATAGGAAACGGTCAAGGTATACGGTAAAACGAAGTTAAGGAATTTAGGATTTATGTCAAGGGTTAATTGTAAGCAAGGTATAAGTTGACATTAAAAGCATTTGCAATGGTTATATGATATGGAAAGGTAAGCATGGCAATCATTACAAGATATAAAGCATTTGCAATAAAATACGAGGCGAGGATAGAAGTACTTGCCTCTCGACTTGACCTAGGAATCACTCGATTTTAACCGAACGAGTCTTTCCCTTATCCGCTTCGGAACCTACACATAATAATACCTTTTATTACTAATCGCTCTCTTGACACTTGTACTATATATAACTTTAAATATTAATACACGCTTGCACAAAAATTCCAGCATCGTACAATAAAACCATCTTACACATACTTAAATACACATATACTTACGTACACTTAAATATACATATACTTACATATACTTAATCACATCTTCTGATATATACATTAATATACACCGATCATATCCATATTCAAGTGATCACATCACATTTAGATCCAATCAAGCACATAAGCATAAGTTCTTCTCGACACTACTTAGTACATTACATTATCTCATGACTACAAGCAATTAAACAACCAATCAATCAAGTTACTTTGCATAAATCCACACATAGCCCTTCTGCACATCTTAAATTTAGCAAGGCACATCAAGGCCTCACTTCAAATAGCTCACAAAATCAATGCACACACTTAAGACACTATAATGCGCACCTTGGCACCACTTGGAGTGCCTCGGCAGAAAACTCACACTCTACTTAGGGCCTTTATCCCAAACTGACTTCTACAGAAACTTAATACAAAATGCTAACTAATGCAAGTGGTTTGGCACTAAGGCCTCACCTGGGCCTCCCTAGGCCTCTCTTCAAAGTTGACACAAAACTGCCTATCCTGTTTTACATTCTGCCCTGTTTTTAGTCACTTGTAACGCCTATATCTAATCCATTTGTTGCTTTTAATGACATGTTAAGACTTCCTAGACTCTATTATGATGTTATAAACCAAAGGCACATGAATGTCTTTCACAAAATATGGTTTTAATCAACCAAAAGTTGACCTATGTCGAATCTGTCCTGTTTTGACCTCTGTTCAGATTTTTGCCAATGCACCTAACCAAATGCACGTTTTCTTTCAATTTAAAGACACCAAACTCATGCACACACCAAGGCCTAACTCTACTGAAGTTGGGCCTATGAGGGCCTCACAAATGCATGCTCAAAATGCTAGGTTTTAGTGACCTCAAAATCTGTCCTAAGTGATTGACATGACCACTTACCACTTCAACCCTTTTATAAATTTAAAAACTTAACAAGACAAGCAAAACTAAACTTATAACACACACAAGCTACTGATCATTATCAAGCATGACTAATTTTATCAAATCAAGTCATAAAAAGAAAGGATTTTAAGGAAATAATGACATGCAACTAAAAACCACTTAAGCACATAGGCACTTGAACTTGTAACTTAAAAATCTCTACATGCATGTTCTATATTCGAATTTTTATGCATAAAAACAACTAGTATGCACTTTAAACTTGTCATGATCAAAGGTTTAAATAAGGGTTCTTAGTAAAACATCACTTTTGTAACATGCATGAATCAAATTGGAGTTTTTATAAAAAGAAACAAACTAGTTCTTAAATCCTTCTTGAAAACCGAATGAATGCATGAACTTTTAAAACCTTTTGGCTCCATAAGTCATTGCCAAAACGTGATATGAGTTAAAGGATGACATGATAAAGGGAGAGTACACTCCTTCATGATCATACCAAGCTCACATCCTTTATGCCTTATGGTTTAAACCTTAAATTCATAAGAACTAAAGTTTAAACCTTTGGCTTTACAAAAACATGACATGCACCTATTAACAAACCTTTAAATTGTATAAACTAACTACTACAAGGCATGAACTAGCAATGGGGGTGAAGATTATACTTGTAAGAAGCTTGAATTGAACAAGAAAAATGGAGGGGGTGGGGAGAAGGCCTTCGGCCGAATAGAGGGGAGGAAGAGAGGAGAGAAAAGTTTGGTAGAAAAGAAATGGTGAGTGGAGAGAAAGTGGAGTGGCTTTGTTGTTTAGTATGTTTGATTTAGGTAGTGGAAATGAGAGATTACTAAACTACCCTTGCCACTAGCTTAGGATAAAATGCATGCAAGGTTTTTGTGGTAATTTTCATGGTCAACTAGCATGAAATGTCATTCTTAACCCTTCCCATATATAATTCAAATTTGCATGCAAGGGCACTTTGGACATATGCTAACTATTATTCTAGAATTAGAATTATGATTTTAAAAGAATGATTTTTAATAAATAAACTATAATTCCATAAATCATATAATTTATATCATAAAATACTTTAGAATTTTAGAAATTTTATAAGAGTACTTTCATATTTAAGAATAAAATATATATATAAGGATATTTTCCTTAATTAGATACTTTAATAATAACCTTCTTAAAAATACAGTTAAAGAATTTCTATACCTCTAAAATTTAAAATGAGACACATAATCACATAAACAACTAATTCTCATTCCAGTGCGATCGTACGCACACATATGTAATCCACTTAAGATTTAAATTAACACATAAAATATTTAAACATATACATAAATATTCATATAATATTCTAAATAATTTACCGGTTGTTACATCCTCTCCCCCTTATAGGATTCTGCCCTCAGAATCTAGGAGAACAAGTGAGGGTACCGGTTCCGCATCTCAGACTCTAGCTCCCACGTTGACTCTTCAACTTTGGGATTTCTCCACAGCACTTTTACTAAACTCACGGATTTATTTCTAAGATTCCTCTCTCGTTGATCAAGGATCCGAATAGGTTGCTCTTCATACGACAAATCTGCTTGAATCTCTAACGGTTCAATCTCTAGCATATGGTTAGCGTCTGGATTATATTTCTTAAGCAATGAAACATGGAACACATTATGCACGTGCTGATACTGCGGCGGCAATGCTAGCTCATACGCAACTTTCCCTATTCGATCTAGGATTTCAAAAGGTCCGATGTACCTTGGTGCTAATTTTCCTTTCTTTCCAAACCGGGTCAATCCCTTCCACGGTGACACTTTCAACAAAACAGCTTCCCCTATTTGGAAATTTACATCTTTTCTGGCGGGGTCCGCATACTTTCGTTGCCTATCCTGAGCGGCAATCAGTCTCTTCTTGATCATAGTGACCTTGTCTTTCATTTGTTGAATCAAATCAAGTCCAAGAATTTTCCCTTCTCCAACTTCATCCCAATTTGTCGGGGTCCTACACTTTCGCCCGTATAAAGCTTCGAACGGTGGCATGCCAATACTGGAGTGGTAACTGTTATTATATGAGAATTCCACCAAGGGTAGATGGTCATCCCAACTTCCTGCAAAATCAATTGCACATCCTCGTAACATATCTTCAAGGGTTTGGATAGTTCTTTCACTTTGGCCATCAGTCTGCGGATGATATGTCGTACTCATGTTTAGCTTCGTTCCAAGACTGTCTTGAAATTGCTTCCAAAATCTTGAGTTGAATCGCGGATCTCGATCCGAAACTATTGATACTGGTACACCATGTCGCAATACAATCTCGCGCGTATACATATGGACCAATCTATCCATCGAAGATTTCTCATTAATTGGAAGAAAATGCACCGACTTTGTAAGACGGTCAACTATTACCCAAATAGCGTCATGTCCAGATCGAGTTCGAGGTAAACCTACCACGAAGTCCATAGCAATATTCTCCCACTTCCATTCTGGAATCTTCAACGGTTGAATCAAACCACTTGGTTTCTGATGTTCCGCTTTCACCCTTTGACAGGTATAGCATTTGGTAACCCATTCTGCAATTTCCCTCTTCATGTTTGGCCACCAAAAACTTTTCTTCAGGTCTTGGTACATCTTGGTACTTCCCGGATGAATCGAAAATCTCGAGTTGTGTGCTTCTTGCAAAATATCATTCTTCAATTCAGTCACATGAGGAATCCAAATCCTTGACAAAAATCTCAATATACCTTGATCATCTTTCTGGGTACATATCTCTTCTCCCGTCAGCTGATTATCCGATTGAGTTATCACCTCCTCTTGACATTTCTTTATCTTCTCCAATAATGCTGGTTGAAAGGTAATGGCATAAAACATCTCTTTAGTTTCTCCAAATTCACACAATTCCAACTGTAACTTTTCAACTTCTTTCGACAATTCTTCTGGCATTGATATCATATTCTGCTTCTCCTTTCTACTCAAGGCGTCTGCCACCACATTCGCCTTTCCCGGGTGGTAATGAATCGAACAATCATAATCCTTGATCAGTTCCAACCATAGTTGTTGTCTCATGTTCAGCTCCTTCTGAGTGAAGATATATTTCAAGCTCTTGTGATCAGTGAATATCTCACACTTTTCCCCATAAAGGTAATGTCTCCACAACTTCAAAGCGAACACTATAGCAGCTAATTCCAAATCATGAGTCGGATACTTTTGTTCATGTGGCTTGAGTTGTCTTGAAGCATATGCTATCACTTTTCCATGTTGCATCAATACACATCCAAGTCCTTTATAAGAGGCATCACTCTATATCACAAAGTCTCCCTTATCATCAGGCGTCGCCAGAACTGGAGCAGTAACTAACCTTTGCTTCAATTCTTGGAAACTCTTTTCACACTTCTCTATCCATTCAAACTTCTCATTCTTCCTCGTCAACTTGGTCAGTGGAACAACAATCTTTGAAAAATCCTTTAGAAATCTCCTGTAATATCCGGCTAATCCCATAAAACTTATTACTTCCGTTGGCATTCTTGGTCTCTCCCAATTCATCACAGCCTCAATCTTTTCAGGATCCACTCTAATTCCTTCTTGACCAACAATGTGTCCTAAAAACTTCACTTCAGTCAACCAGAACTCACATTTTGAGAACTTGGCGTACAATTTTTCCTTTCGCAACACTTCCAAAGCTATTCTGAGATGTTCCATATGGTCAGTTTCTGTCTTCGAATATATCAAGATATCATCGATGAAAACTATGACAAACTTGTCCAGGTACTCCTTAAATACTCGATTCATTAAATCCATGAAAGCGGCTGGTGCATTTGTTAGTCCGAAAGCCATGACGAGAAACTCGTAATGTCCATACCTTGTTCGAAAAGCTGTCTTCGGTATATCTTCAGGCTTTATCTTCAATTGATGGTATCCCGATCGCAGATCAATCTTTGAGAAACAAGAAGCTCCCTTGAGTTGGTCAAACAAGTCATCTATTCTAGGCAGAGGGTACCGATTCTTGATCGTCAACTTGTTTAGCTCTCGATAATCTATACAGAGTCTCATACTCCCATCCTTTTTCTTTACAAACAAAACGGGTGCGCCCCATGGCGAAACACTTGGTCTTATAATTCCCTTGTCCAATAGTTCTTGCAACTGCTTTGCCAGTTCCTTCATCTCTGATGGTGCCATCCTGTATGGAGCTTTCGATACGGGTTCGGTGCCTGGTGCAAGATCTATTGCGAACTCTATCTGACGGTCTGGAGGTAAACCAGGAAGCTCTTCCGGAAAAACATCTGGAAAATCTCTTACTACCGGGATATCCTCTGGATCAGAAACGTCTTTGCTCTTGTCAATTACATACGCTAAATACGCTACGCATCCCTTTCGTATCAACTTCTTTGCTTGCATTGAGGTGAGAATTGTTCGAACTTGCCTCTGACCTTTAAATACAACCTTCTTACCTTGAGGAGTTCTTAGTACTACCTTCTTACCCTTACAATCTATCTGCGCATTGAAATTAGTCAACCAATCCATTCCTAGGATTACATCAAACTCACCTAATTGGAAAGGTATAAGGTTCGTAGGGAAAACATGCCCATCTATTTCTATCCTACAATGAGGATAAACATGATTCACAGACACTTTGTCCTGATTAGCTAAAATAATAGATAAGGGTTCACACAACGACTGGGTTCCACATTTCAATTTATCAACAAAAGATCTTGAAACAAATGACCTCGTAGCTCCAGAATCAATCATTATCTTAGCATTATTACCATTCACAGAAAGCATACCTGACACCACATCTGAACTCTGGATTGCATCCTTCATATTCATGTTAAAAGTCCTGGCCGAAGCTGGATAGGTTGAAGATGATGCCATCTCGGGTTGGTTGAAAGACATTGGAAACGCTGGAGTTGGCACAGGGGTTGTTTGATTCATAGGATAAGGGGCTGCAGTCAATTGCAATAGCTGGTTGCTGCCTGATCCTTTGCATTCTCGAGACACATGTCCCACTTTACCACACTTGAAGCAGGTGACGTTAGCCTTCTGGTTCTTACACTCATGAGCATAATGGCCTTTCGCATGACACTTAAAACAGACAATACTTGCTTTGTTGCAGGTTCCTGTATGTCGCTTGTTGCAAACCTTACATTCCGGCACTGATTCTTGCGGGGGTCTCTGTCCACTGGTTGTCTGAGATCGGTTCTCTTGGGACCTATTTCCAAATTCTTTCTTCCTAAAGTTTCCTGGTCCTTGCTGAGGTTTAAACTTTGGATTATTCTTTTGATTTTAAAACCTATTTTAAAAATTTTAATTGTCGCATTTTTCATACTAAAACCCCCATTTTTCAAAAAATATCACGAGCAAACCGTTACTTTTATATTTTCAAATTCAACGAAAACATGTTAGTTTCTATTTTTCCTTACTAAAACCCGTCATTTTGCAAAATATCACGGGAAAACCATTACTTATTTATTTTAAAATTAATTTTAATACTTTTAATTATTTTAAAAGTTTAAACATAAACATTATTATAATCAGTTACCCTTTCAGTTAAAATACATTACTTTTCCTAATTTTTGTAACAAAATCCCCTCTTTTTCTAAACAAATCACGGGCAATTACCTTTTTCAGCTAAAACATATTACTTTTTCTATTTTCCTTACTAAAATCCTTCATTTTACAACTATATTTCGGGCAAACCTTTATTTATTTATTTTAAAACCTATTTTAATACTTTTAATTGGTAATTACTTTCCCCCTCTTTTTCTAAAAAAATCATGGGCAATTACCTTTTTCAGCTAAAATATGTTATTTTTTCTATTTTCCTTATGAAAATCCCTCATTTTCCAAATATATCACGGGCAAAACCTTAATTATTTATTTTAAAACATATTTTAAAATTTTTAATTGTCGTATTTTTCATACTAAAACCCCTCTTTTTCCAAAAATATCACGGGCAAACCATGTTAAGAATTATGTTGATTCTTGATGATAACCAAACTATTTTAGTGAAAATTATATAAGTTAAATGTAGCTTTCAACGGATAGCATGTGTATACAGTATCCGTTGAAAGGTAGCTTATCAACGGATAAGACTCTATGTAACATGCTTGTAGAATTCTGTGTTAGCAGTTGAAGTACTAGTTTTCTAAGTCATGTTGACTATCAACGGATATGCAGAATAGGGAGGCTAATTATAAATAGTCTATGCCTTGTAATTTTACATAAGTGAAATTGAGCTTCAACGGATGGAGTCACAATACTTCAACGGATGCTACTTAAACAACCTCAGCGGATGCCATATTCATTAGTTGTACCTGACACTGTGAAAAGGACAGTTCAAACAGAGCACATGGGTTGACAGACTTCACGAGAGCATGGAAACCAGTATTTTTGGTAAACTCAAAAGAACAAGAATCATGGGTTAGAAGGATTATGGAGTGAAGATACTAGTTCTTAATAGGGATAATTACTTTCACTAGAAAGTAAAGATGCGTTTACATCTTTTGTCTATGGATGAAGGATATGTAGAATGCATCGATCATGGCCCTCATGTTCCAATGAAGCCAAACACTGCAATATCTCAAGCACCCGTAGGATCCCCAGGCACCATTCCAAAGTTGTCTTCAGAATGGACTCCTGAGGACATCATTGCCATACACAAAAGTTACTATTCATCAGTGGTTTTTAACAAAAGTTACTATTCATCAATGGTTCTTAAATAAGTACAAAATTTAGGGATATTACAGTCTCCCCTTCTTAAAAGGATTCCGTCCCGGAATCAGTTTGAAAACAAATGGGGGTACTTTTCCAGCATAGCACTTTCTAGTTCCCAGGTTGATTCTTCCACATTATGGTTTTGCCACAAAACTCTGACTAGCTTGATGACCTTGTTTCGGAGCACTTGTTCCTTTTGATCTATGATTTCCACTGGTTTCTCCACATAGGTTAGGTCTGGCTGCATGTCTACGTGTTCGTATTCCACTATGTGCTTAGCATCCGGGTTGTACTTCCTCAGCATTGAAACATGAAACACATTATCCACTTGTTGCAGGTTTGGGGGTAATGCTAGCTCATATGCTAACTTTCCAATACGTCTTAAGATCTCAAATGGTCCAATGTATCTAGGACTCAGTTTTCCCTTCTTTCCGAACCTCATCAAACCTTTCCAAGGAGATACCTTTAAGAACACTAGGTCTCCCACTTCATATTCCTTGTCCTTCCGGGCCAAATCAACATTCTTCTTTTGTCTATCTTGGGCTGCTACCAGCCGTCCTCTGATTAGGTCTACTATGTCCTTAGTCCGTTGGACCATTTTGGGCCCAAGCATCTTTCGCTCTCCAACTTCATCCCAATACAAGGGAGATCGGCATCTTCTTCCATAAAGGGCCTCGTAAGGCGGCATTCCTATGCTTGCATGAAAACTATTGTTGTAGGAAAACTCAATCAGTGGTAGGTGATCATCCCAACTTCCTTTAAAGTCTATAGCACAGACTCTTAACATATCCTCTAGGGTTTGGATGGTCCTTTCACTTTGTCCGTCTGTTTGCGGGTGATAGGCAGTACTCATGTTCAACCGGGTTCCTACACATTCTTGGAAGCTTCTCCAAAATCTGGAGTTAAATCTGGGATCTCGGTCGGATACTATGGTGACTGGGACTCCGTGTCGCACCACTATTTCTTTCAAGTAAATATCCACTAGTCTGTCGACAGTGTACCTTTCGTTGATCGGAAGAAAGTGAGCTGACTTCGTCAGTCTATCTATGATTACCCATATGGTGTCATGATTGGCCTTGGTCCTTGGTAAACCTACTACGAAGTCCATGGCTAGGTGTTCCCATTTCCATTCGGGAATCTCTAGGGGTCGTAAAAGTCCACTGGGCCTCTGGTGTTCCGCTTTCACTCGCTGACAGGTCAAGCATCTGCTTACCCACTCTGCTACGTCCTTTTTCATGTTAGGCCACCAGTAGTATTCTTTCAAATCTCCATACATCTTGGTGCTTCCTGGGTGAATTGAATACCTTGAACTGTGACTCTCGTGTAAAATCTCGTCCTTTAGTTCTCGAACATTTGGAACCCAAATTCGGTAAGTATACCTCCTTATTCCTTTATCATCCTTGACAGTGTGGATCTCTTCTCCTGTCATTGATTGTCTGTCTTCACTCATCATTCTCTCTTGACATCTTCTGATCTTTTCTAACAACTCTGGCTGCAGTGAAATCTCAAACAGCTTTTCGGTACCGTCTCCGGTTACCTTCACTTCTATTTCCATCTTTTCAAATTCTCTAATCAGCTCTTCTGAAGACATTATCATCTTGAGTCTCTCTTTCCTACTAAGGGCATCAGCCACCACATTGGCTTTCCCTGGGTGATAAAGAATTTCACAGTCATAATCCTTGATCAGCTCTAACCATCTTCTCTGGCGCATGTTAAGCTCCTTTTGGGTAAAAATGTACTTGAGGCTCTTATGGTCAGTGTAAATCTCGCACTTCTCTCCATACAAGTAGTGCCTCCAAATCTTTAAAGCGAAAACTACGGCTGCTAGTTCTAAATCATGAGTAGGATATCGAATCTCATATTCCTTCAATTGTCTTGACGCATACGCGATTACCTTACCGTGCTGCATCAGCACACACCCTAATCCCTTATGCGAAACATCACTGTAAATCACAAAATCTCCTTTTCCATCTGGCAACGCCAACACAGGGGCAGTCACCAATCTCTTCTTTAGCTCTTGGAAACTATTCTCGCACGTTTCCGTCCATTCAAACTTCTCAGTTTTACGGGTAAGTCGGGTTAACGGGGCTGCGATATTCGCAAAATCCTTAACAAACCTTCTATAATACCCTGCTAATCCTATGAAACTTCTTACCTCTGTTGGTGTGCTTGGTCGTTCCCAGTTTGAAACTGCCTCTATCTTGGAGGGGTCAACCAACACTCCCTCCTTATTAATCACATGTCCTAAAAACTGAACCTCATTTCGCCAGAATTCACACTTCGCGAATTTGGCATACAATTGTTTAGGGATGGGCATCGGGTCACTTCGGGGCCGGGGAGTGCTATCCCCGCCCCCGCCTCGGATCCCCGAAACCCGTCCCCGACCCCGGCCCGATCCCCGAACGGGGATTTGTTTACTCCCCGATCCCCGTCCCGAACGGGGAACGGGTATCCCCGCGGGGAATCGGGGAATTTTTTGTACTTTTAAAAAAAAATTGTAATTCATAATATTTATTTTTATTTTTATTTTAGATAATATTTTAAACTTTAATTTGAATTAAAATTAATTTATACTATTAATAATATGTAAAAATAATATTATTATAAGTAAATTATATCATAATATGTAATTTTTTGCTAAACTATAATATATAATTTTTAAATTATTGAGTAGATAAAAAATTAAATTTGTAACATTATATATATAAATATATATATATTCTTGATGATTTATTTCATATATATATATATAATTTCTTTTATAAAAATAGGATTCGGGGAGCGGGGACGGGGATCGGGGCGGGGAGACCCTAATCCCCGACCCCGCCCCGATCCCCGAATTTTTTATATATTTATCCCCAATCCCCGCCCCGCCCTCGAAAAAATCCCCGATTCCCCGCCCCGAACGAGACGAGGATCGGATCGGGGTCGGGCGGGGCGGGAAGAATGCCCATCCCTACAATTGTTCCTTCCTGAGTATTCCTAGGGCTATCCTCAAATGTTCTGCATATTCTGCCTCTGTCTTTGAGTAGATAAGAATATCATCGATGAAAACTATAACGAACTCGTCCAAATACTTCTTGAACACCCTATTCATCAAATCCATGAAAGCTGCTGGGGCATTGGTCAGTCCAAACGACATCACCAAGAACTCATAATGTCAATATCTGGTACGGAATGCAGTCTTTGGGATATCTTCGGGTTTAATCTTTAATTGGTGATATCCGGTTCTCAGGTCAATCTTAGAGAAGTACACATCATCCTTTAGCTGGTCGAATAAATCGTCTATTCTGTGTAATGGGTACTTATTCTTTATAGTTAGCTTGTTCAACTCTCGGTAGTCGATGCATAACCTCATACTCCCATCCTTCTTCTTAACAAACAACACTGGTGCCCCCCACGGCGACACACTGGGTCTTATCATACCTTTCTCCAACAGTTCTTGTAACTGGGTAGCTAGTTCTTTCATTTCTACTGGGGCTAACCGGTACGGGGCCTTCGAAACTGGCGCCGTCCCCGGGGCTAACTCAATGGCAAACTCAATTACCCTATCAGGTGGTAATCCTGGAAGGTCTTGTGGAAACACATCTTCGAACTCGTTGACTACTGGGATGTCCTGTAACCTGGGCACCTCTTTCTGGGTGTCTACAACGTACGCTAAGTAAGCCTCGTTCCCCTTTCGTAACAATCTTTTGGTTTGCGCCATGGTTAGAAATTTCTGTGTCTGTTTCATTCCCTTAAACACTATTTCCTTCTTTCCTGGGGTATTTAATCTAACCTTCTTCCCTTTACAATCTATTTGCGCGTTATTGCGAGACAACCAATCCATCCCCAAAATAACATCAAATTCTCCTAATTTAAAAGGAATCAAATCCACATAAAAAGACTGTTCCCCTATTTCCAATTTGCAGTTTGGGTGAATCCGATTAACTGGGACTATTTCGTGGTTAGCTATTTCTACTTGTAGGGAATCCCTTAATGGTTGGGCTTTAAGTTTCAATTTATGCGCAAAATCCCTCGATATAAAAGACTTAGTTGCTCCAGAATCAAATAAAACATTTGCGCTAACTGAATTCAGAGAAAAGGTACCTGCTATCACATCCGTGTCCCTCACGGAATTCTGTACTGTCATGTTGAAAGTCCTAGCAATTGGTGGTTTGTTGGAGGCAGCTTTGCTTGCCCCTGATGCTGCGGGTCGGTTCATGGGGCAATCCTTCCTCATATGACCTTGACGTCCACACTGGAAACAAGTGAGGTTTCGGTTGACGCTAGGGTTAACCGTGGTACAATTGGTAGCATAATGGCCCCTTCGTCCACAGTTATAACAGGTTGCCTGTTTCTGGTTGCACACACCGAGGTGTTTCTTTCCACAAGTTGTACATACTGGTAATGGAGGTCGAGATTGGTGGGAGTGGGACACTCCTGATGGGTTGCCGCCCTGGTTTACGATTGCGCTTTCGGTTCTTTTGAAACCCATACTCCTTTCAGGTAGGGAGACTGCCCCGTGGTTAAACCTATTTGGGGGGTTTCTTCCTGCGGAACCTCCACCCATACTTGCATGCTTCCTTTTTATCCCCCCTTTCTCTCTTTCCCTCTGCATCTGATCACTCCCTGCTTCCACGATTGAAGCTTTTTGCACCAATGTGGCATAGTCTGAAATCTCCAAGACTGCCACGCGATTCTGAATCCACTGCTTCAATCCTTGTTGAAATCTATTAGCTTTCTTTTCTTCGGTATCTACAAACTCTGGCACAAACCTTGATAACTCGGTAAATTTTGCCTCATACTCAGCCACCGTTAGGTTATTCTGCTTCAGTTCCAAAAACTTGAGCTCCATTTGAGTCTTCATAAACCTTGGGAAATACTTCTCTAGAAACAATTATTTGAACCTTTCCCAAGTTACGATAGCATCCGTCTCCATGTTCTTCTTGGCCTCCCACCAATAGTTGGCCTCTCCTTTCATAAGGTAAGTGGCGAAAACAGTCTTCTGTGCCTCCTCAATGCTTAATATCTCGAAGGACTTTTCCATTTCCTTTATCCAGACTCTTGCCTCTACTGGGTCAGCCGATCCTTGGAATTCTGGGGGCTTGAGTGACTTAAAGGCCCTGAAAGAGTTTGCCATGATGTTGTTGTTTCCTTGGGGTGGTTAGGGATAACGGTCCAAATTTTGCCTAAGTAGATTCATGAACTGACCCATGGGATCTCCACCCTGGTCCTCTCTCCTTTGTTCCACTTCAACTTCCTCTTCTTCAGTCTCAAATTCCGCAGTGAAAAAGGATTCATCTGCCTCTCCATACTGGGAGTCGTCCTGCTCATTATAATCTTCATCTATCTCTTCCTAATATTCGGGGTCTTCCCTATCCTGGTTGTGGCTTTCTTGATCATCAGATTCATGGGGGTTAGCCCTAGTTCTCATTCTTCGTGGAGGCATCTTACTGAAAATTTGGAAAATTTTATGTTAGGTTCATTCACTTAGTTACAGATTTTTCTCTTGTACGGTCGTCACATAATTGGAAGTAGACTCCTGCAGTTCTATATTTTATCACAATTTAATCATAATAGTACAGACAATAGTATAATAAACTTGTGATCGCGTCACAACAGAACGGAATTCAACTGAAAGGAAACAAATATATACATGGTACCAAAGATACATAGTCTGAGTCAACATCGATAGTTTACAAGTACAACTGTCCTAACAGCATCTAGTCAAAAGTGAAATACATGGTCTATCCTTCTAGTCAGAAAAGGGATACTATATACAATGGAACAATCCCGCAAAAATCGGCACTACTATGTCCGTACATGACTAGAAGACTAGACTACTACATCACCAACTCTGAAATCAGCCACTAGTGCGGCCCAATGCCCTCACCCTCGCCATAGCCATGCGGAGAATCTCCTCAGCATCAATCCTGGATACCCTGCCGTCGCCATCAGTAGGCAAAGCTCGAATCCTCATCCGTGCCCTCAGCTCAATGCGAGTCATCGCCCTCCTGGCAACTCGAGGGGGCACAGACCTCCCGCCGCCCTGGCGTACAATCCTGGCAGCCCTCTCTGCTGCTAGCTGCATCCGTGACTCTGCTAGTCTAGCCTCAGCCACTACCAAATCTGACTGAAATCTGCTCACTGTCCAGTTATGCACACACACTGGTATCCCCTATAACGGGACATGAGGTGGGGTAACCGGGTCTGCTGGTGGTGCAGCCTCTGTCTGCTGTGGCTCAGGGATAAGCTCCTCAAAATCATCAGGGGAAGGGCTCAAAGGCAGTGGTGGAGGGGTAGGGGCTCTCTCAATAGGGAGTGGAGTCTGGTCCTCAGCATCCCCCCCCCCCATATCCTCAGTATCAGCTAGGGTCTGGTCCTCCTCTGGATCCTCATCATCAGAATCCTCAACAACCTCGGTGTCCGCATCAGCCTGGACCTCCTCCGGGTCCTCCTCCTCAAAACCCTCATAGTATGGATCTGTAGTCCGGAGCAAGTCCTCATCATGCTGTCTCTCGAAAGCCTCAGGGTCAGAGATGTCGCTCGCCTACACATTAACGAACTATGTTACTATCATGATATTAAAGTTCCCGTAAGGGTTTTAATCGAACTTGGCAAGAGTTCTTATTATCTTAGTGAATTTATCATTGTAACGTCGCATCATCTCTGGGGTTTATAACTCTCTCTCTGATACCATTTCTGTAACAGCCCCAGATCCGGGGTCGGGAATCCGGTCGTTACGGTCTCAATTCCCATCAATAATACTTGCACTTGAATCAAAACAATTAAACTGCATGCTGTGACCCCACAATAACAACACCACACACACACACAACTAGTTATAGTCCCAGAGATGAAATTGGAATAAGTATCTAGTCATAGGATCCACAAGTTATAAGTTATTACAAACCCAAAAGATTACAGAGTTCACTTAATAGTTATTGCCGTTGCTTACATTAATCATAAATATAAATAAGTCTGATACACAAAAGCTGTAGTCTAGGCTACTGGTTACTACTACCTCAGCTATGGCGGCTACGACCTCAGCGGGTAAATCTCTGACGGCTGCTACCTGCTTGCGCAGAGTGTGCCTGTTGCGGGCCATCTGCTCTAGCTGTTGTTGTGATATAAATAAATGAAGCAAGGGTGAGCAATAGAGCCCACCAAAATAGTTTATAACAAATTATCAGTATATAACAGTTCAAAGATATTTTTGTAGCCACATGTTATGCCTTAAACGGATAAGAGACTAGTATAATATAAAGGATGAAGTTACAAGGAAAATTAATATAATATTTCCGTAACCCAAAATCCACTTATGCATATATAATCTGAGTAAAGTTTTATCAGAGTCATAACTCATGAAATAAAAGACGAAGTTGCAAGGATTTATTTCAACTTCATTTTCTTTGAACACTTTTCGACCATCTGCCAACATGATCGGTAAACCTGTACTAAGGGGGCTACCCTTTAGTCCCTTTCAATACACGACAGCCTGACATTGTCTACCGCCTTTCTGGATCTCCCCGGCCCATTTGGGGCAATAAAATGATGGATCGGCGTGACTCGACCTCTTACACTAGCTCCTAGTTCGGATGAAATCCATGACTCTGAAACGTAAAGATCGTCCTCCTTTCCCCAAGTGTAATACTTGTTGATACGACTCCACTCAGTAGTTAAATCTAGGTTGGAAAGGAAGATTCTCCAATATTTCCCAAGCGATGCTTGTTAATGGATAGCGACTTGTTCCATCAATTTACCCCTCGATCGTTGAGGTGGTAACACAACATTTGACTTGCAGCAATTAAATTGCTCCGAGAAAATATATGTCCCTTGACAGTTTTGAGTTGAGAGTTTAAAAAGAGTAGTAGTCACTTTAATCAGGTTTCCCATATTTTTGATAGTTGAGCGATCATTTAAATCCTCTTAAAAGACAGATTTAAATGGGAAAAACAGTGTTTTGGGAACCTCTTTTTGATTTAAACATAATTAGTAATATTAAATAAATAAGTAAACCTTAGATGAATATTCGAAAATAATATTTATTAAGTAAATAATGATTAAATGAATATTCGAAAATAATATTCATTAACTAAATAAGGATAGAATGAATATTCAAAATAATATTCGTTAAATAAATAAACATTAAATGAATATTCAAAAATAATATTCATTAAGTAAATAAGGATTAAATGAATATTCAAAAATAATATTCGTTAAATAAATAAACCATAAATGAATATTCGAAAATAATATTCATTAAGTAAGTAAACCTCAAATGAATATTCAAAAATAATATTCATTAAATAAATAATTAATCCTCGAATAACCGTTACCCGATATCTTTATCGGAAAATAACCTTTATCGGAAAATAGTCTTTAACATATACAAAAATATAATCACTTCTGATCTTTAAAGAAAATCACACGCCCTTATCCTAGGGCATTTATATATAAAAACTGGATTATAACTGATATCCCATATCTAGCTTATAAGCCCCAACATCAAGTCATAACCTCGAGTATCGCTATATATAGCAGTTCGAAAACAAGCATGCAATTTATATATCGCATTTGCATATCATATATGAAAACAGTTATTATCACAACAACAGTAGTATATGTTTCGAAAACTTGTCTGGTGGTGAGGTAGGGGTAGTGTGCCTCGGGTTGATCCGGCGATCTATACATAGTCAAAATATCCGAGGTTAATCACTTAACACTTTCATTATAACGACTCAGAAAAACGCTTGTACAATATTAATATTTAATAAATATTTGAGTTCTATGATATGTAGATGTTGTGTGAAAGGTAGATATTTGAAAATGTGATAATTAGATGTTTACTTGGTGAATGGTACGGATTAAAATACTTGTGTATGCTTTTAAGTGCATTTTAAATGAATTTCTTATTAAAAATTAATTCTTTTTGACCTTCCAGGAATTTTATAAAATCACCGGAGACTCTTTTTATTGTGAAATCTTTTTCACAACCTTTATTTTATATTCTAGTATTTTATAAAATTAGTGGAGGAATTTAGTTTTGGCTTTAAGGATTTAAAACTGATTTTATGAGTTAAATATCATTTATGTGATCAAAACTTTGAAAATTCATATTTAATTCAATTTTGATCACAAAACTATTTTAAAAATATGGGGGAGCTTGTAAATTCGTATTATTTGTTTTAAAAATAAAATTGTGATTTTTAGATATTATCTTCATTTTATTTCGAATTTTAGAAAGGGTATTATGTTGGTTTTGTTTATTAGAAATCAGAATTTTTAATTAGCAAGTTACTAAAATACCCCTGGGCTTATAAAACCCCAGCAATCAGTTTTTCCCCTTTTCTTCTTTCACCGTTCATCACTCTCTCTTCTCTCTTTCTCTCGAGTCTCTCTCTCTCTCTCTCGGTTAATCTCTCTCTCTCGATTTTCTTCTGTAAAATCTCTCTCTCATTCTCACTCAATCTCTCATATATATTGATGATTACATATATATATATAATCGTGTATGTGTGTGAATGTATGCCGTGTGTATATATGTGTGTATCGGTTTGCATGCAAAGGATTTTGGGCGATTTTGATTTAATTCAAACCCGAAAGCTTGCTTGTGGTGATTTCGTGATTAATTGTTTGATTTGTATTGGTGAGGTTTGTTGAAGGAAACCCAATTTTCCGGGCACCTCCAAACCATGCCGCCGTCGGCAATGAGCTCCGGCGAGCCGACGGGGACGATGATGATGTTATTGAGTCCAAATAATGTATTAATAGCTATGTTCAGTTAAGATTTTGATTGCATGTTGAAAAACCGAAGTGCATGTGTATATTTCGATTTTTCCCCTTTTAGAAAATTCAGTTTAAAAATTGTTTATGTTGATGATTGATTGATGATTTCAAGTTATAGTGGTTGCATGTTGATTAATTGTGATAAGTTTAGATAGTTCGAAATTTTGGATGTTAAAGGTTTTGATTTGGGAATTTTAGTGAGATTCCAAGTGTTTGGATTGTTGGTTTGTTAGTTTTGGTTTTGATAATTGCATGTATATATTCTAGTAGTTTCTTGAGGTCATGAGTTGATTGGTAAAACCTTTTTCAGCTAAGGAAGAGTTTAGTTTTGATTTGCGATGGTTATTTATGGTAAAGAGTATAATGGTGGAATGGTTTTGTATAGACATACTTCATGCTGAATTTTCCAGAAAACTGTCTGCCTGTTCTGTTTTGATTGTTTGCGAAATGTTGCTGCCTGTTTTAGACAGAGAGTCTAGGAGTTAACTGTTCTAAATTGAATCTAGTTTGTGCACGCGCTAACCTTGTATCGATAGGATTTACAAATAAAAAGTTATGATTATTTTACTAAAAGTTGCGCAGCAGGGATTATCTGTGTTCAGTACCTAGTTTATACAGTTCGTTTTTAATCTAAATAAAGTGTTCTGAAGTTGAAACTTTTATGCTAAGTTGAGTTAGTAATCAGGAAGTAGCCTGTCAAATTTGGTAATTGTTTGATTATTTTTGGAATTATGGAAAATGTTTTAGTAAAGTATGCGCAGTTGATTTTTCTGCTTTTGAGATGAAACATTGTTGTAAGTGTTAAGGATATGGTTGGCATGACCAAATTGATTTAAGGGATACCAAGTGTGGTATGATTTGAAAGATATATTAATATATATATATATGTATAAGGAGCATGTTATGTGTATTTAAATGACGATGTGAGTTTATATGGTTGATTGCCTATTACGTGGTTATAATTGTTTTATGGTATAACTATTAAGTGTTTACGCGCTTAGGATGCGTTGGGTAGTTTAGAGTAAAGGATTGGCATTTGAGAAAGGGCGTTCTAAGATAGAATATATTCTTTTGTAGAGTCCAAGGAAGTGGAACTTAAAGAGTTCAAGGAAGTGGGTCTTAGAGACAAAGGAAAGACTAAGGTGGAGAATCAGTGATTGTTCATTACCCTTTTTAGCTACTTAAGGCAAGTAATCCAAACTTGCTTTCGTATTTCGATTCCATTGTTTCATTTTGACATATATGAGTTGTTATCTTGCCTTGATATACCTTTAATTCTGAAAACACCTATTGTTCATTGATAACCCTTATCTTTGTTCATATATACCATGTTGATCTGTATACCCTGCTTTGTTTAGTTCTTTATCCTTAAACTTTATACCCTGTTCATATCCATGAATTGAACCCTGATGACCTATGATTCTATAACCTGAACTTGATCATATACTTATGCATTCCCTTTTTATACCTGAAAGTGAATACACCTAACTTTCATTCTAGTACATTACCAGAACATACCCGATGATAAATATTTCTGATATTCCACTAATAGAAATCCAAAGTGTTTTGATTGAACTTATCTGATTTCCAAAGGACTTCTTTATACCTGAACATGTTTTAAAAAGGAATAAAGTTTAGACTCATTTAAATTCTGATTTATGGTTTCTACGGATTCCTAAGATTGGAGGCGTAAGAGGCCGAGTAACGCCGGTCCAGCACTTTTTAATTATAATAAATGGACTAGGGATGGACTAGTCTAAAGGCCAATGTGTTGCCTAATGGGACCCAATACAAGGACCAGAGGGACTGTGTGTCCGGTATGGGGACTTTACGTGGCTGATCACCCGTATTGTCCGGTGCGTTGTGAAAAATCTCCAAAATTACTTATTGTTTTTGAAACGGATATCTTGAAAATGAAATTGGTTTACCCTTTGAAATTGCATATTTATGCCATTGTTCCGATAATTCCTTGATATGGATTCTGCTAAAACCATGCCATATATATTGATATTGGAAATTGCTTTGAAAATGTATATTCAATTCATTATTCTGATAATCCCATTGATACGGATTTTGCTATACCCATGTCATACATATTGATATTGGAACTGTTTCCCAGTGGATAACTATTTGGACATATTATTACTTGCTGGGCAATTGGCTCATTCTTTTTCCCTATTCTAACCCACAGTGAAACGAGAAGATGGTACGTACATTTCAGACAGCTAGGAAGTCTTCCTATAGGGTTGTTTTTGGGATGCCAGCTCAGGTAGGTGATGGCCATATCTAGAAGGTGTTTTGTAATAGAGAACGTAGAACTTTTAAGTCATGGATGTAATAACTTTTGAGACTTATGTTTATGTATTAATGAATTAGATAGTGGATGCTTGTTTCACACCATCAACTGTTGAGATCCGTAGGGTAGAGTTGGGGTCTAGTCTGCATGTTTATATTATTGTTTATGGGTTTAATATGTATAGAGGTTGTAGTGACTCCCCGATCATGACCCCAGATCGGGAGGGCGTCACAGGTTGGTATCAGAGCGGTCAGTTTTTGGTCACTGAAACAAGCCAGGATTAGGATCCCTATTAATAAAAGATTAGGATCCCTATTAATAAAAGATGATTAAGATAGTTATGAAAGGAGTAGGAATATGTTAGGATATTAGATTGATAGATGCTAAGTAGCCACGGTAGGCGTAAGTACTTTCTTTTAAGATTAAGTCTTTAGGATTAAGATAACCTGTTATTATATAAGTATCTATATCTATATTGTTATCGCAGGAGATGGACGTTATTGGTGGAGACACACCCCCTCACCCATCTATCACATCATCTGACCCTATGCATACTTTGTCTGATCATGAGGAGGATCCAGTGGAGATAGGTAGTCCTAGTGTTCAGCCCGTTGAGCTACCATTTGCACCTGTACCTGTTCAGACTACTATCCCTTGGAGAGCAGCATCTTTTGATTCTTGTGTTTCAGTTTTGGGAGGTCCTGCACCTATGTTTCTTCATGCACATGTAGACCTTGCTAGAGACCTAGAGACCCTTTCCGGACAGAATGCCGAGCTTCAGGCCCTTGTAGATCAGATGTCTGATGAGGCGGACCGTCGTGTTGCTGTTACTAAGGCGGAGTGGCAGGATAGGATTCGTACTGTAGAGGAGTCAGCGCGAAAGCGCCTAGCTGAGGGACCAGTCACTGTTGATGCTTTAGAGGAGGCCAGGAGAGTGACTAGGATTGTTAGCTGGATGCTGTGTGAGCTGAGAGCTGTTCGTGGAGGACGAGATTAGAGATGGTTGGATTCTGAGAGTGGGACATCTGTTAGAGCCCATTGGTTTAGTTCTGGTTATTTGCGCGCTTGACTACTAGTTGTTAGGATGTTTTCCCTTTTTCCTAGTACTAGTAGACATTATTATATTATCTGCTTTGACATCGACTTTGCTTTGACTTTATGGGGTGATCATGTACCCTGTCATCTATTGTACCTGACTCATATCTTTACATTATGCACGTACTTTTCTTATACCTTACTTTAAACTGTTACACCTTTTATTGTTAACCTGTTCCTATAATACCTATGTTTACCCTGTTTACCCTGTTACGGAGACGAGCAAATTATCTAACAATATGGCTAAAAGTTTTTAAATTTTTTTATGTACATACAGTTTTATAAACGTTTTCAAAAAGAGTTTACATTGTGATATATATATGCATATTGTTTCATAAATTGCTTATCTCTTATCAGAAAAATGCCACCAAAGAAAAAGACTACTGCTTCTACTCAACAAACAACTGATACCGAGGCCCAGAACCCGGTAGACCCAACTATAACTCAGATACTTCAATTACTTCAACAACAAACTGCTGCCTTGACTCAACAACAACAACAAATTGTTCAACCATTGACAACCTTTAAATCATTTCAAGCTGTCCACCCACCTGAATTCAAAGGTACTCTAAACCCTGTTGAGGCGAAATCATGGTTAATCGACATTGAGAAAGCTTTTGCGTTAGTTAAGGTTGGGGAAGATCAGAAAACTGAATTTGCTAGTTACTACTTGAAGGCAGAAGCTAATTTTTGGTGGGAATCTGTGAAGTTAGGAGAAATTACTTGGCAAAGATTTACGGAACTATTTCAGGAAAAGTATTTACCAAGGTACCTACAAGATCAGTTGGAAGTTCAGTTCTTAGAATTAAAGCAAGAAGGGATGAGTGTGGCAGAATACGAAGCCAAATTTACGGAATTGGCAAGATTTGCACCTAGGTACGTAGGAGATGATGTAAGTAAGGCTAGAAAGTTTCAGCACGGATTAAAGCCATGGTTAAGGAGTAGAGTTGCAGCTTTTGAGTTAAGAAATTATACTGCGGTAGTACAGAAAGCGATGATCATTGAGGGCGAAAGCGAATTAGTTCAAAAGGAGAAATTTGGAAAGAAACGAAAGTTTGGAGGATCTGAAAGAAACCAAGGTGATGAAGGACAAGGAAGTTCTCAGAGTAGGAAAAGATTTGGAAATCAATCAGGAGGAGATAGGAATTTTCAGAAACAAAGGAGTGGATTTGGAAGTTTAGACAAGAAATCTCAAGGAGGAAAACCACCAACTATCACGGGAAAGCCATCTATACCAGAGTGCAAGACGTGTGGTAAAAGACATTCGGGAATCTGTAACAAGTTGAACATCACATGTTTTAAATGCAACAAGAAGGGACACTATGCTGATGGATGCCCAAGTTCAAAACCAGGAGGACTAACATGTTTCAAGTGTGGAAAAGCGGGACATTTTGCGCGGGAATGTAAGGAACCGGTCCAATCTGCTAATGTACTTAGACTCACTGCACCACCAACACGGTCACAGTCATCTCAACCTCGAGCAAGAACTTTTAATATGTCAATCAATGAAGCGGTTCAGGACAGAGATGTAGTAGCAGGTACGCTTCCTGTGAATTCTGTTAAAGCTAAAGTGTTAATTGATTCTGGAGCAACTAGATCTTTTATATCTGAAAGATTCCTTGATAAATTGCAATGTGAGGTAAAACCATTGGAAAAGACGTTAGTAATAGAAGTGGCTAACCAGGATAGAGTTCCCGTAAACCAAGTGTGTCCTAACTGTAAAATAGAGATCGGTGGATATCTTTTTCATGCGGATTTGATACCGTTCAAAATGGGAGAATTCGATGTTATCCTAGGAATGGATTGGTTAGTAGATTGCGATGCATAGATTGAATGTAGGAAAAAGCAAGTAAGATTGCGTGTGGACGAAGATCAAGAAGTGGTATTTCAAGGTCAAAGACAAACTAGGAAATTCTTAACGTTTATGCAAACGACACGACTACTTCGACAAGGTTGTGAAGCTTATTTGGCTCATGTTGTGGATGTGGAGAAGCAAGTGTTAAAAATGGAGGAGATACCCGTTGTAAATGAGTTCCCTGAAGTTTTTCCTGACGAACTACCCGGATTACCTCCAGATCGAGAAGTAGAATTTACGATTGATTTGGCACCTGGAACGGAACCAGTATCAAAGGCACCTTACAGAATGGCACCGGCAGAAATGAAGGAATTGGCTACGCAGCTACAAGATCTTTTGGATAAAGGAGTTATAAGGCCTAGTATATCGCTGTGGGGAGCGCCAGTGTTATTTGTCAAAAAGAAAGACGGAATCATGAGATTGTGTATAGATTATCGAGAACTCAACCAGTTGACTATAAAGAATAAGTACCCGTTACCGCGGATCGATGATTTATTTGATCAACTCAAGGGAGCAGCCTATTTTTTCAAAGATTGATTTAAGATCTGGATATCATCAACTGAAGATCAAACCTGAAGACGTTTCGAAAACTGCTTTTCGCACGAGATATGGACATTACGAATTTTTAGTGATGCCATTTGGATTAACTAATGCCCCGGCTGTGTTTATGGATTTGATGAACCGAGTGTTTCGAACGTATTTGGATAAATTTGTGATTGTATTTATTGATGACATCCTGATATATTCAAAGTCTTCGGAAGATCATGCGGAACATCTAAGGATTGCATTGGAAGTCTTGAGGAAGGAAAAGTTATATGCGAAGTTTTCAAAGTGTGAATTCTGGCTGGAAGAAGTACAATTTCTTGGTCACGTTATTAGTCGAGAAGGAGTGAGAGTGGACCCTGCTAAGATTGAAGCTGTGGTTAATTGGGAAAGACCAAGGACCCCTACTGAAGTGAGAAGTTTTCTCGGATTAGCTGGATACTATCGGAGATTTGTTCAAGATTTTTCAAAGATAGCTACACCGTTAACTGCACTGACGCGGAAGAATGAGAAGTTTGTTTGGACTGAGAAATGTGAGGAAAGTTTCCAAGAGCTGAAAGGAAAATTAGTGACAGCACCAGTGTTAGTCTTACCAGATGATCAAGGAAATTTTGTTATCTACAGTGATGCTTCACACAAAGGATTGGGATGTGTTTTAATGCAACATGGAAAAGTGATCGCGTATGCTTCACGACAACTCAAACTGCACGAACAAAAGTACCCAACTCATGATTTGGAATTAGCAGCTATCGTGTTTGCGCTGAAAATTTGGAGACATTATCCATACGGAGAGAAGTGTGAAATCTACACGGATCATAAGAGCTTAAAGTATATATTCACTCAGAAGGAATTGAACATGAGGCAACGGAGATGGTTGGAGCTAATTAAGGACTATGATTGTAGTATTAACTACCACCCAGGAAAAGCGAATGTTGTGGCGGATGCGTTAAGTCGAAAGGAGAGTTTGAATTTGTTCACGATACCTAAGGAATTGCTTCAAGAATTTGAGAAGTTGAAACTAGAAGTTTATGATTCGGAAGTTACCAACGAAGTTCTCAACGCTATGACGTTTCAACCGGAATTGTTGGAAAAGATACGAAGATGTCAAGAGGAGGTTATGAATCAAGAGATGAACACATTGTCTGGTGAAGAGATCTGCACCCAAAGGGACGACAAAGGAATTTTGAGATTTTCTACGAGGATATGGATTCCAAATGTGACAGAATTGAAGAATGAAATCTTGCGGGAAGCCCATAGTTCACAGTACTCAATTCACCCTGGTAGCACGAAAATGTATCGAGATTTGAAGGAACATTTCTGGTGGCCGGATATGAAAAGAAAAATTGCCGAATGGATAAGTAAGTGTTATACTTGTCAACGAGTCAAAGCCGAACATCAAAAGCCGAGCGGACTATTGCAGCCATTGGATATTCCGGAATGGAAGTGGGAACATCTTGCCATGGATTTTATTGTTGGACTACCAAGGACAAAAGCGAATCATGATGCCATATGGGTAATTATAGACCGTCTGACCAAGTCTGCACATTTTCTCCCAATCAATGAAAGATTTTCACTGGATAGGTTAGTACAGCTATATCTGAAGGAAGTTGTGACACTCCACGGAGTCCCAGTAACCATTGTGTCAGATCATGATCCAAGGTTTAACTCCCGATTTTGGAGACAATTTCAAGAATGTCTGGGTACCAAGCTTAAGATGAGTACCGCTTATCATCCACAAACTGATGGCCAGAGTGAACGAACAATTCAAACCATTGAAGACATGCTTAGAGCTTGTGCACTGGATTTTAAAGGAAGTTGGGATGAGCATTTACCGTTAGTAGAGTTTTCGTACAACAACAGCTATCACGCGAGGATTGGAATGCCACCGTATGAAGCGTTGTATGGAAGGAAATGTAGATCGCCTGTATATTGGGAAGAAGTTGGAGAACGAAAAGTTTTAGGACCCGAGCTAGTACAACAAACGAAGGAAAAGATTGAGATCATTCGGAAAAGGCTAGTTACGACACAAGACAGACAACGAAAGTACGTTGACCAAGACAAGAAGGATCTAAGCTTTGAAGAAGGAGATCAAGTGTTGCTAAAAGTGTCGCCATGGAAAGGAGTTACGAGATTTGGCAAGAAAGGGAAACTTAGCCCGAGATACGTAGGACCGTTTGAGATACCGAGACGTATTGGAAAAGTTGCATATGAGTTAGCGCTACCACCGCACATGGAGCATATTCATAACGTTTTTCATGTTTCGATGCTTAAGAGATTTAATCCTGATGCAAATCACGTGATCGAATATGAACCTTTTGAGATTCAACCTGATTTGTCATATGTAGAACAACCTGTAGAGATTCAGGATCATATGGATAGGAAATTAAGGAATAAGATTGTTAAGTTAGTTAAGGTTTTGTGGAGGAATCCTAAAGTTGAAGAATCAACTTGGGAACTTGAGAGCGAGATGCTTGAAAAGTATCCGCATCTATTTTCATAAGGTTAGATTCTGAGGACAGAATCTTTTTAAGGGGGGAAGGTTATAACGACTCAGAAAAACGCTTGTACAATATTAATATTTAATAAATATTTGAGTTCTATGATATGTAGATGTTGTGTGAAAGGTAGATATTTGAAAATGTGATAATTAGATGTTTACTTGGTGAATGGTACGGATTAAAATACTTGTGTATGCTTTTAAGTGCATTTTAAATGAATTTCTTATTAAAAATTAATTCTTTTTGACCTTCCGGGAATTTTATAAAATCACCGGAGACTCTTTTTATTGTGAAATCTTTTTCACAACCTTTATTTTATATTCTAGTATTTTATAAAATTAGTGGAGGAATTTAGTTTTGGCTTTAAGGATTTAAAACTGATTTTATGAGTTAAATATCATTTATGTGATCAAAACTTTGAAAATTCATATTTAATTCAATTTTGATCACAAAACTATTTTAAAAATATGGGGGAGCTTGTAAATTCGTATTATTTGTTTTAAAAATAAAATTGTGATTTTTAGATATTATCTTCATTTTATTTCGAATTTTAGAAAGGGTATTATGTTGGTTTTGTTTATTAGAAATCAGAATTTTTAATTAGCAAGTTACTAAAATACCCCTGGGCTTATAAAACCCCAGCAATCAGTTTTTCCCCTTTTCTTCTTTCACCGTTCATCACTCTCTCTTCTCTCTTTCTCTCGAGTCTCTCTCTCTCTCTCGGTTAATCTCTCTCTCTCGATTTTCTTCTGTAAAATCTCTCTCTCATTCTCACTCAATCTCTCATATATATTGATGATTACATATATATATATAATCGTGTATGTGTGTGAATGTATGCCGTGTGTATATATGTGTGTATCGGTTTGCATGCAAAGGATTTTGGGCGATTTTGATTTAATTCAAACCCGAAAGCTTGCTTGTGGTGATTTCGTGATTAATTCTTTGATTTGTATTGGTGAGGTTTGTTGAAGGAAACCCAATTTTCCGGGCAACTCCAAACCATGCCGCCGTCGGCAATGAGCTCCGGCGAGCCGACGGGGACGATGATGATGTTATTGAGTCCAAATAATGTATTAATAGCTATGTTCAGTTAAGATTTTGATTGCATGTTGAAAAACCGAAGTGCATGTGTATATTTCGATTTTTCCCCTTTTAGAAAATTCAGTTTAAAAATTGTTTATGTTGATGATTGATTGATGATTTCAAGTTATAGTGGTTGCATGTTGATTAATTGTGATAAGTTTAGATAGTTCGAAATTTTGGATGTTAAAGGTTTTGATCTGGGAATTTTAGTGAGATTCCAAGTGTTTGGATTGTTGGTTTGTTAGTTTTGGTTTTGATAATTGCATGTATATATTCTAGTAGTTTCTTGAGGTCATGAGTTGATTGGTAAAACCTTTTTCAGCTAAGGAAGAGTTTAGTTTTGATTTGGGATGGTTATTTATGGTAAAGATTATAATGGTGGAATGGTTTTGTATAGACATACTTCATGCTGAATTTTCCAGAAAACTGTCTGCCTGTTCTGTTTTGATTGTTTGCGAAATGTTGCTGCCTGTTTTAGACAGAGAGTCTAGGAGTTAACTGTTCTAAATTGAATCTAGTTTGTGCACGCGCTAACCTTGTATCGATAGGATTTACAAATAAAAAGTTATGATTATTTTACTAAAAGTTGCGCAGCAGGGATTATCTGTGTTCAGTACCTAGTTTATACAGTTCGTTTTTAATCTAAATAAAGTGTTCTGAAGTTGAAACTTTTATGCTAAGTTGAGTTAGTAATCAGGAAGTAGCCTGTCAAATTTGGTAATTGTTTGATTATTTTTGGAATTATGGAAAATGTTTTAGTAAAGTATGCGCAGTTGATTTTTCTGCTTTTGAGATGAAACATTGTTGTAAGTGTTAAGGATATGGTTGGCATGACCAAATTGATTTAAGGGATACCAAGTGTGGTATGATTTGAAAGATATATTAATATATATATATGTATAAGGAGCATGTTATGTGTATTTAAATGACGATGTGAGTTTATATGGTTGATTGCCTATTACGTGGTTATAATTGTTTTATGGTATAACTATTAAGTGTTTACGCGCTTAGGATGCGTTGGGTAGTTTAGAGTAAAGGATTGGCATTTGAGAAAGGGCGTTCTAAGATAGAATATATTCTTTTGTAGAGTCCAAGGAAGTGGAACTTAAAGAGTTCAAGGAAGTGGGTCTTAGAGACAAAGGAAAGACTAAGGTGGAGAATCAGTGATTGTTCATTACCCTTTTTAGCTACTTAAGGCAAGTAATCCAAACTTGCTTTCGTATTTCGATTCCATTGTTTCATTTTGACATATATGAGTTGTTATCTTGCCTTGATATACCTTTAATTCTGAAAACACCTATTGTTCATTGATAACCCTTATCTTTGTTCATATATACCATGTTGATCTGTATACCCTGCTTTGTTTAGTTCTTTATCCTTAAACTTTATACCCTGTTCATATCCATGAATTGAACCCTGATGACCTATGATTCTATAACCTGAACTTGATCATATACTTATGCATTCCCTTTTTATACCTGAAAGTGAATACACCTAACTTTCATTCTAGTACATTACCAGAACATACCCGATGATAAATATTTCTGATATTCCACTAATAGAAATCCAAAGTGTTTTGATTGAACTTATCTGATTTCCAAAGGACTTCTTTATACCTGAACATGTTTTAAAAAGGAATAAAGTTTAGACTCATTTAAATTCTGATTTATGGTTTCCACGGATTCCTAAGATTGGAGGCGTAAGAGGCCGAGTAACGCCGGTCCAGCACTTTTTAATTATAATAAATGGACTAGGGATGGACTAGTCTAAAGGCCAATGTGTTGCCTAATGGGACCCAATACAAGGACCAGAGGGACTGTGTGTCCGGTATGGGGACTTTACGTGGCTGATCACCCGTATTGTCCGGTGCGTTGTGAAAAATCTCCAAAATTACTTATTGTTTTTGAAACGGATATCTTGAAAATGAAATTGGTTTACCCTTTGAAATTGCATATTTATGCCATTGTTCCGATAATTCCTTGATATGGATTCTGCTAAAACCATGCCATATATATTGATATTGGAAATTGCTTTGAAAATGTATATTCAATTCATTATTCTGATAATCCCATTGATACGGATTTTGCTATACCCATGTCATACATATTGATATTGGAAATGTTTCCCAGTGGATAACTATTTGGACATATTATTACTTGCTGGGCAATTGGCTCATTCTTTTTCCCTATTCTAACCCACAGTGAAACGAGAAGATGGTACGTACATTTCAGACAGCTAGGAAGTCTTCCTATAGGGTTGTTTTTGGGATGCCAGCTCAGGTAGGTGATGGCCATATCTAGAAGGTGTTTTGTAATAGAGAACGTAGAACTTTTAAGTCATGGATGTAATAACTTTTGAGACTTATGTTTATGTATTAATGAATTAGATAGTGGATGCTTGTTTCACACCATCAACTGTTGAGATCCGTAGGGTAGAGTTGGGGTCTAGTCTGCATGTTTATATTATTGTTTATGGGTTTAATATGTATAGAGGTTGAATATATATGTATGATACGCATATGGAATAAGGTATCCAAACAAAAGATACTCGAGCTACAAATGTGTAACTTCAGTAACTTGTAATACTCTGTTATAAAGAACATATTATGTGATACTTTAACCCCATATGTGATACCTTAACCCCCAAACAGACAAACCAAACAAATGAAACCAAGAACAGAAAATATATAATTGCAATTAAACTAAAAACACATGAGTTGAAAATTCAGGTGGATTGATTGTTCTACATGAGTGATTTTATTGAAGAAATCTTTGTGAAGTTATGAATAAACACACAGTTGTATACACTATTTTAGGTTCAGCAATTTACAAAGAATATTGTTTTTTGCTCTTGAAAACCTAATTGATTTCTTACTACTAAAATAGTGCTACACTTGGTTGTATATTCCAAATTTATAAGCCAAATTGAACAACTAATAGTACAAAGTTGATAGAGTCCAAAATGATTGTTTCTCCATTCTGAGCAGTGGTCCATTGTTGGTGGCTTGCCATTTTGGATGGTTGTCTTTTATGGTATTGCCACACCCGACCAAAGAAAATAGAATGCTTCTTTTTCTTCCGAGTTTACCAGAAATACTGGTTTCCATGCTCTTTGTATTCTGTCAACCCATGTGCTCTGTCTGAACTGTCATTTTCATAATGTCATGTGTAAATAATAGAGTTGGCATCCGTTGAGGTTGTTTGAGTAGCATCCGTTGAAATATTGTGGCTTCATCCGTTGAAAGCTGAATGACTATCCGTTGAAACTCAATTTCACTTATGCAAAATTACAAGGCACAGACTATTTATAATTAGTCTCCCTATTCTACATATCCGTTGATAGTCAACAAGACTTACTCAGCCTAAAACTAATACTTCAATTGTTATGCCAAAATTACAAAAGCATGTTACATTGAATCTTATCCGTTGATAAGCTACCCTTCAATGGATATTGTATACACATGCTATCCGTTGAAGGCTACATTTTCACTTACACAAATTTTACTAAGTTAGTTTTAGTTATCATCAAGAATCAACATAATTCCTAACATATTCTTTCTTATAATAATAATAATACATTTTAAACTAACTAATAAATAAGATAGAGATAAATAGTAGAGATATGGAGGGAAATAATTTTTTATTGTTAAAATGAAGTCAGGGATGGTTAGTGGTTACTCAGAAGTCGAGAATGGATAGGAGTTCCTAGTATTTTAGGGAACCATTAACACATTTTCAGAGCACTATTTTTGTCAAATTCCCTAAATTTTAAGCTAAGAATCTATATAGAGAAGTTGTTGGACATGCTCTTACACCGTTACACTTCGTAAGCTTTAAGAAAGTATTTTCCTATGACAAAAAAAGAAGAAAGTATTCTCCGTTTTTACCTGATGGTAGTTTTTTTTTTGCATATATACGGTCTCTTCCAAAATTATTTTGTAGTAATAAGATTTTATTTTTTTAAAATTTTATAAAAGAATCAATTTTTTGAAAGATTTTAGCAAAAATACAATTTTAATTTTCAATAAATAACCCAGAGCAACTCGAGTCAACTTAAATCTAAAAAAAACACAAAATGTAACCAACATTAACTTCAATTTATGTTGATTTCTATCAATATATATATATATATATATATATATATATATATATATATATATATATCAACGCAGATATATGTGTGTACAAATTTGTTTTGCACAAATTGATGATGACGATAAGAAAATAATTAGTGAAATTGAAGATTGAAAAGAATTAAAGATGTATTCAAAAAAAGGAAGTCATGCGATTAAAGTAAGTTTCAAAATAAATGTAAATATTAGGGTTAAAAATGGGGTGGGTTCTGGGATGGGAATCTCAAATCCCAGACCCGACCTGCGGAGATTTATTTTCATTGCCCATTCTCTACCCACGGGGGGATATCTAGTCCCCGCCCCACTCAGCCCTGTCCATTTATTAAATATTATGTTTTTTAGAAAAAATATATAATTATAAATTTTTATTAAAATTATATTACATTATAGTATATAATTTTAATTTAAAATTTACAGTATAAAAGTAACTACTAGCACGTGATATTAGTTTAGAAAATCTAAAAAATCCTCTAAAACATTTACAAAATAATTAGACAATTATAAATATAAAATCATATAACACAATACATTACTAAATATAGATGAATATAATATCATATTATAAACAATTATTATTATAATATATTATATCATATAGTTGTATAAAAATACACACATATATAAAGTATATTATATACATTAATCAGGAGCGGGGCGGGTTTTCCCGTGGGTATCACATAAATACCATACACGCCTCATATAAATACGAGTGGGTTTGCCCCGACTGGTACATGATGATCTTCACATTCCCGACCCCATTTTTAAGCCTGGTAAATATGTAATTTTTCGAGAAAGATAGTATATTTTGCAGATATAATTAGAAAAAGAGAAATTATCAAAAATACTACTTTTTTAAAGTTTTTTTTTGCAATTTTACTATTTTTTGAAATTAATTACAAAAATACGGTTTGCAAACAAATGCAACCTGTTTTTATGTTTTTCTAGAATATAATTGAAGTTGATTTTCGTTGCATTTGGTATTGAATTTGGTTGCATATAAGGTTGCATTTGATTTAATTCATGCAACTTGTTAAGCAAACTATTATGCAGCCAAATATGATTTCAATTGTTAAATTTTTAAAATTGCATTTATGATTAATTTTGGTTGATGTCAGTTGCAAATATGATTGCAAAGTTGCAGACCGTAATTTTATAAATATTTTCTAAAAATCAGTATTTTCACAAAAAAAATCTAAAAAAATAATATTTTTACAATTTTTTTTTAAAACTTAGATATTTCTGTAAAACCAACCGTATATTTGCCTATTTTGGTAAAAAGTCTTTTTTATCTCAAATAAAAACACCAAAGTTGTATTTGGAGTCATAAAAATGGGCTAGCCTGGTTCAATAATTGGGCCTTCTTTCGGATCAAGTTGGTTTACTTGGCCCAAACATACGTTCTTTTAGAGTACCCTAATTTACTATCTGGGCGCCTAGGGTTTTAGGGTTTAGTTCAATTCAGACATTTGAACACAACACAGAGCTTCACTTCTGCTACACACGAGGTAATGAAAACAATTGTAATCTTTCTTTAACTGTATTATCGTTTATTAATTGATTATATGTGTTTTTAATTCTGTTTGTTTTGGGTTTAGTGTTGTAATTTAGCTCTATAAAGTGTTGATTTTGATTTGATTTAATACTTCTTGTAGCTTTGTGAAATGGGTTTAATTTCACAAAATCTTGAAAATTTTAATGAGGGTAGTAAGAAAAAGAGTAAAAGGAAGGTTCTTGATGAGGGTGAAAAGGTGATTGAGCAAGAATCTGATATGGGTAGTTTGGGAATTAAGAAAACTAAGAAGGCGAATGTCGAAAATGCGGAAGTGATTATCAAGGAGGAGATGGAGAGGAAGAAGATTGAGAATCTTTTGTTCGGGTCTTTGCATTCTCCGGTTGAGTTTGGGAAGGAGGAGGATGATGATGATGTGGAAGGGGAAGTTGATGATCGTGCGTTGTTTTTTATGGATAGGGCGGCAAATAGTCATTTGTCGGTTTATGAGGAGGATGAGGATTTTCCGGAGGAGAGTAAGGTGGTGGAGGGAATGCAGGAAAGGAAGTCTGTTTGGGTGGATGATGAGGAGGAGAAGTTGAGTATAAATGTTGCTAAGGTTAATAGATTGAGGAAGATGAGGAAGGAAGAGGAGGAGAGTGTGATTAGTGGTGCTACGTATGTGTCGAGATTGAGGGCTCAGCATGAGAAGCTTAATCGGGGGACTGATTGGGCTCGACTTGATTCGAGGGAGAAAGATTATGATTCTGGTGAGGAGGATTCAGATGAGGAGTCTGGGGTTGTGGCAGCTAAGGGTTACAAGGATGATGAAGATGTCAATGATATTCTACGAAGTGATCAAGATCTTGTTGTGAAAAGCAGTGGGAAATTGTTGCCTGGACTACTTGAGTACACGAAATTAGTTGATGCTAATGCAGAGGACCGTTCTGCTGGTCCGATTACTTCGGTTCAGTTCCATAGAAATGCACAACTTCTTTTAACTGCTGGACTGGATAGAAGGCTTAGATTTTTTCAGATTGATGGTAAAAGGAACACTAAAATTCAAAGCATTTTTTTGGAAGATTGTTCGATTCAGAAGGCCTCTTTCCTACCTGATGGATCTCAAGTTATTATATCTGGAAGAAGGAAGTTTTTTTACAGTTTTGACCTAGTGAAGGCTACGGTAGATAAAATAGGCCCTTTGACGGGAAGGGAGGAGAAGAGTTTAGAATATTTTGAGGTTTCTCCGGACTCTAAAACGATCGCTTTTACTGGCAATGAAGGCTATATTTTACTAGTTTCTGCCAAAACGAAGGAACTGATCGGAACATTAAAGATGAATGGGACTTGTCGCTCTTTAGCTTTTTCTGAAGATGGGCAACATTTACTAAGCTCAGGTGGCGATGGACATATCTACCACTGGGATTTGAGGACAAGAACTTGCTTCCATAAGGGTGTTGATGAAGGTTGCATAAATGGTTCATTTCTTTGCACATCCCCGAGTGGGAATATGTTTGCTGCTGGTTCAGACAGTGGGATAGTGAACATTTATAACCGGGAGGATTTCTTGGGGGGAAAGAGAAAACCTCTCAAGACAGTCGAGAATTTAACAACAAAAGTTGGTTTTATGAAGTTCAATCATGATGCTCAGATATTAGCCATCAGCTCAAAATATGCGAGTAAAAGTCTGAAGTTGGTTCATGTTCCTTCATTCACTGTTTTCTCCAACTGGCCTCCACCGAATAAAAGTTTGAGTAATCCCACCTGTTTAGATTTCAGTCCTGGTGGAGGTTTTATGGCTTTTGGTAATGCTGCAGGGAAGGTGCTGCTGTACAAGCTGCATCACTACAACCGTGCTTAGAATGAATGATGACGGTTCTTCGCCATGTTGTTTTACCAAACTATAGGAAAGACCGTTAAAACCGGCTTTAAGGTTATTAAATTTTTGTTTTGTTTTCAGTGCTCTGCATCTAATTTTATGTTGTTTTCAGATTTGCAACTATTTGCATAATAACATTGTTTGTTAAATTTGTCCTTAATTATATTCACCAGTTTCTATGAAGCAAGAGTTTAAATCTCAACTCTGTTCAGTTCTTATCTGTTCAATGCATATTCACATTATACAATGGTATAATTCGTTTTCAAATTGAATTTTGGAGATGTTCAGCATGTTCTGCAGTTGGCAACAGAAGTAGTTCCGTTGGGGGTTTGTAAATGAGTCCGCAGCTGTGTGTATAATTATGCCTGCCTTCCAATATGGTAGCTGCTACCAACTAAGTTTGCTTAGCCGAGTTTTAGCTATTACTATCTATAATCCTTTGCCTGTGTTTTTTAAAAACTATCAAGCATATCAATGATTGAAGATAGTTTGGGTAGATGTCTAGATGATATTACATATTTTCGACTATAAATCCCTTATGTTGTCAGTGTAAATGTGATGGAAGTACACAATCTGCATAAAGAACTAAAGCAACGGTACACTTAAGTGTCGAACTAAAGTGCAAAAACTGCAAAGTTTAGATACACAAAATGCAATGTACTCTTCATATAGTCTATAAAGTACCGGTAAAATGCAGTTTGTGTAAATGTTTTCGGTGCTCTGCATCTAATTTTTATGGTGCTTTTGGATTTGCACCTATTTGCATAAAAACATTGTTTGTTATTATTGCCCTTAATTCTGTTTGCCAGTTTCTATGAAGCTAGTTTACATCTCAACTCTGTTCAGTTCTTATTCGTTGAATGCCTGTTCATGTTATACAATGGTATAATTTGCTTTCAAATTAAATTTGGAGATGTGCTGCAGTTGTTGCATTTGGTTGGGGTTTGCAAATGAGGTCTTGTTTGCAGCCCTGTGTTATTGTGTCTACCTTCAAATATGGTAGCTGCTGTTAACACTTGTTAAGTTTGCTTAGTGATAATAATTCACCAACGAAGTTGGTGGTATAATAAATAACTTGATGCAGGCAGATATGCAAATGTAACATATGCATAGACACACACATGCATTACAGAGATGCAGCACACATATTCGTTGTAGGATTTGGGTATGTTTCTGTACTTTTGGGTGTCAGTCAAGGTGAATAGTTTTTGTTTCACTTTTTGTAAGTTAATTTAGCAGGGTTTTGATAGCTAGCTTCATTTAATTGCTCCTATTGTTACCCCGAATGTTAGAAACGTATGCAAGCAGAATTGTGGGTAATTTGTATGGTCCATTAGGTTTGAATTGCGTAGTATTCCTGCAGTTCTAAATTGGTTGAATCTTTCTTTTCAAGTTGGTGAATGAATGGTTAGCAGAAAGTTTTAATCTTTGTGACTCGTTGACTAAGTTTCGAAGGTTAATCAATTTTGATTTAGTGGAGATCGAGTAGATTAGTGTGCCCACTCAGTTTATAGTAGTAGTAGTATTATTTTTGTGAGCATGTCTCGTCTATAGAGAAATATGCTACAATTTTATGGTTTGAGTGAAAGTTTTGATTCAAAAGCATTGTCTGATTTCTATTTAACCATCTTTGTCAACGGAATACAAGAAATGGGTTCTGAATAAGGAAATACTCCACATTTAGAACACCCAACTGGGGAGAAATCAGCAGGACCATAGATACAAGAATATTCATAAATAAAATTCGTAATATGCTCCTCAAGTTGGGAACAATTTGAGAAACATATCACTTGAGAAGCATATGCACCTCTCAAGTCCATCAATTCATCAATTCAATCAATGGAGTTGATTACTATTCATGCTAGAATCACTTTTTTCCTTATTTTTTATACACCCACATAACTCCATCAATCCATCAATCCATCAATTACTATTCATCAAATATATAATTATATTATATATCATAAATTTAATTTCATCTCTACTATCTCTATAAATTTAAGCTAATCAGTAGTTGTCAATTTATTATCTCTTGAAATGTATGACTTGACAATTTATAATAAATTTATTTTATTGAATTCGAAAGTACTAAACATAGTTAAAATTAGAAAACATGGAACATAATTAAATTAAAAACATAATAGCTAAATCTAATCTAATCGGATCAACAGATTGTCGAGCCCACGAAACACATAATTGTAGTTCTTCGGAAGGGAGCCAATTACTACCCATTATATATTTATATGTATACTGTGAGACAAAAATAAATCGATAAAATAAAAATATAAGTGTGCTAAAATTTTGTGTGAAAAAATAGTTACAGAAATATCATATTTATAGATGGAAAAATATAACCGTCGAGTATTTTTCGGCCGTTGCTAATATATCCGTTGCAATAGAAATGATAACTCAGAAAAGAGACATAAAAGCAAAAGTAATGTGGGCTCCACGTTATCAACGACCATTTCCAACTCCATCAAATATTGATGGCCTTTGTAATGAACTGATGGAGCACCAATAATTGATGGAGTCAAAAAACCAGCAGTGCATCAATCTTTTTCTCTGGCCCATCAACTCGGCTGCTTAACTAATGAATCAATGCGTCCCGTGCATATGCTCTTAATGAGGATGATGATGATAAGTTTCAGTTTAGCATATTTAAACAGTTGTGTATATGATGGAGGAAACTGATAGGAGGAGAGCTATTATTGTGTATATATGTTGAAGGAGCTGCACACACTACAGAGGAAAAATGCGCTTTAATTTTCAAAACAATTATATAACATTTTTAACATATTTTCATAAATATATAATTGATATGATCAGAAAAGTAATTATAGAAATATAATTGACAATTCAATGGAAAGGCCGATATTTAAGGCCCGACACCCTAATTATTCATTAATTTCGTAATTAATGAATAGGGAAAATATATAGCTCATAAAAAGAGTCCAAAATATGGTAAATTCATCAAAGAAGGATCCGGAATCCCAATTAAAGGCAATTAATGAGTCATAGCCTTTATCAACAAGGAAACGAATTCTCCAGCAAGAAATACAATGTTTATCCAATATCAAAAAGGAGACTTATTCGCTAAGACTCCTAAACATACCATAAATACTAGGCTCTGGACGCCTATCTAAGGACCCTGATCCTACAATCAGAACTACGTTTTGGACACAGCTCCATACGTCCTCTACTACGTTTTGGACACAGCTCCATACGTCATCTACTACGTTTTGGACACAGCTCCATACATCATCTACTACGTTTTGGGCACAGCTCCGTACGTCACAACGCCTCGAAGGCGCAACAAGCCACGAAGGCACCCCTAGAACTACGTTTTAGACTTTATCCTCGAATAAGGACATACAAGTCACTACGTCCTTGGTGTGCCCCTGCCGCCATAGCCCCGAGGGCAACACCAAGAACTACGTCTTTGGCTTGATTCTCAATTACGAATTGAGATACGTAGGCATCTTGTGAGGACCGATTTAGTCTCGAAACACAAGTGCAACCATTAAAGCTCGAAGCTCTCTTACCCTAGCATTAAATTCGCAAGCTCAGTTTTTATTCCATAACATTTACCAGGTAGATAGTCTTAAACTTCAGTTGCTAAAATTATGGGGAGGAGCCACTTAAATCAGATGACTTGTCTTGTATTATGAATTCTAATCGCATTAGTCACTTGCTAAAATTATTTGACGATGATAAGGTATCTGATAAATTGTTTATGGAGGTCAAAGAGACATAATGAACCTGTGAAGTTTGGACTACATTTGTGTACATTGTATCTATTATGATTTAATTATATGAATAAGATTATGAGTTAAATAATTCTCTTTGTTGTGACAGCAAGATTGCTCCAACTATATTGCTACATGTCCCAGAATACTCTTTGATCATGAATGATGAAATATTTGGTCCTTTACTTGCTATTGTGACGGTAAAGAAACCTAATCGATTAACTGATATATTTTTTTAAGCATTTCGTTGTGCTTTAAAAGCTAATTCCTTCCTTCTTCTGATTATTAAATACTGTAAGCTAAAGCTTGTGTCGAAAAGGTCAGAAAAAAAGATTATGTAAGGTAGGAACTAAACTTAGGTTGTTGTAATATAATGATATATTTACACATTATAAGACAGACCGGAGAACATTAGTTTTATAAGTCAATCTAAACCAGGGATATTATATTAAAGTATGGCTTTCCCATATTAAAGCAGGAACTGAAAAAAATTAATTTCCCTTTGGTCTCCAATGAAAAATGTATATGTACCCTCTGTATTCCTACTTTAATCCTACAACTGATAATCCTCTATCTCATTGTATTTCTTTTCTTTAAAGTCAATACTAGATGGATCATGTTGATACAGGTTTGGTACTATTTTAGGCCTGAATTATGTCTGACATTAGTTATGACACTTCATTATATTATGTTGTGACAAGTTTAATCATCGAGTAAAGTGCACTTTGTGTACCTGCAGTTTGTATGTCAGACCATTTGGGATACTATACTTCAAAAACTACCATTTGCTATACTGAAATTCCAATTTCGTAATATTATGTGTATTTCAGTTAAAATAACATTAAAATGCAGGGGTAAAATAGTCTTTTTGTCATCATCTTATTCATCAAACTCATTTGTACCATTGATGAAGTTTTTGAGAAATTAAAACTTGGATATCTCAATCATTTCTTAACGAAATCGAGTTATTTAAGTTGCAACATAATGCTCTCTTTCTCCTCTACAAATTGATATTGATTTGACTATGAAAGAATAATTTCAAGAAATTCCTATATTTTTATTATATTTAGAATCTAAATATGAAAATTTCTTCAAGTTAATCTTTTATAGCCAAAATCGATATCAATTTGTAGAGGAGAAAGATATCATTTTGTTGCAACTTAAATGACTCGATTTCATTAAGAAATGAATGAAATATTCAAGTTCTAATTTCTCAAAAGATTCATCAATGGTAAAAATGAGTTTGATGAAGAAGATGATGACAAAAAGACTATTTTACCCTTGCATTTTAATGTTATTTTAACTGAAATACACATTATGTTACGAAACTGGAATTTCGGTATAGCAAGTGGCAGTTTTTGAAGTAGAATATCCCAAATGATCTGACACATAAACTGCAGGTACACAATGTGCACTTTACTCGCTTTACTCTTAATCATCTGAACGAGAGTTTTAAGATAATTAATTTGAGATGGAAACCACTAGCAACGTGTTTATTTACAAACGACCAGAAGTTAAAGGAGAAATTTGTGACTAATGTCCCTGCAAGGGGGTATGGTGATTAATGATTCTACTTCACACATGTAAGTATATCTTTCTATCACCATGGTGAGATCTGATCCTTGTGCCTGCATCAAGTTTATATAAATATGATTAAATTCAGAGTTTAGGATGTGTAAAATTGGTAGTTAACCTGCTAACCTTTTTGGGTCCACTAGGTAGGAGTTAAAAATCCAAATCATCATAGATGTCAGTTACTTCTTTTAGTTTCAACTAGTCAGAACAAAGGGTTAAATTAGGTTTGAAACTTTTTTCCCCTCTCTTCACTTCAGAAGTAGTTATCTCATGTTGCCATGGCCTAGATCAGCGAAAGGATGCTCAAATTAGTTTAAAATGTTAATTTTTCTCTAGATTTTGGCATTTGGTTTAAGGCGATATTTCGTTCTTGTCTTACAGCATAGTTTAGAACTTATAAAAGAAATTGTGGTTTAACAATCTAAGAAAAATTTACAGAGGAAGTATTAATTCTTTGTTTCATATCCCTTGCGTTACTGGTTATGGCCATCTGTCATCACAATCTCCCCACTTTAGATTTGTGCTTATATCAATTTGAAAATAATGTGTTCTATTAAAACCATAGAGTTGATACTCAACTTGGTGATCTATGCGTATAACACAGACAAACATGAATTACTGCTTTGAGAAACATACACACACACACAATTTAATGTACCATGTTACTAAGGTCGTTGAAAAACTTGTTGCAGCTTACAGTTCCCACTTTACCTTTTGGAAGAGTTGGGAAGAGTGGCATTGGTGGATACCATGGAAAATTTTCATTCTACGCTTTCAGTCACAAGAAGGCAGTTATGTACCGAGTTATCTTGGAGATGCATCTAAAAGGTACCCACCATATAAAACCTGGAAGTTGGGATTTCTGGAGCTGATATGACTGACAGTATTCTTGACATTTTGCATGCTATATTGGGCTGGTCAGAAGCTTCAAATGGTATTTTAGCTTTGATTGTCATGTCTTTTGAGTCTCTCTTGGTTGTACCTGTCATGTTTTCGATTTTTCATTTGCATGTTATTTGTTTCATATGAGTAATTAAAACGATGTCTCCTCTCATTCACTTGCGTTTTATTTACAAACTTAATTTTTAGCATCAATTTCTTTTATGCCATAATCTTCGTTACATTTGGAAAGTGTAGAAGTAACATTATTCATGAATACATTATTGATTATATTTCTAGTGGACAAATTTCGGTTCTTTCCAAGCTTTAAATAGCAGATACTATTATACAGCTTTTGTGAGCTTTTATGTACATATTTTTTACTATTTTTTGTTTTTCATAAAAGAGCGTCTTGCAAGATTACTGATCTCACTTCACCCTTTGGTGGAGCTGGGGAAGGGGCAGATGCACTTTCTCGTTCAATTGTTCATAGCTTAGCACCGGTATATGTTAAAGTTGGCGAATTGGTTTCAGCCTAAACTTAGGCTACTATCCTAACCTTCTAGGTTCAACCCCCCTAACCAATGTCCAACTTATTATTGCGGTTCCATTATTCTCCTGGTTGGTTTCTGGGTAACGAAATATGAATAATATGAATTTGTTTGGTTTAAGTCGTTTAATAGGCATAAAAACAATATCTATTCACTGTAGTAGAGACATAAATGAGGATGTAGCATTAACAATGGCAGAAGAGATTATGCAATATTCTAGAGCAGTAGAGCTTCATTAAGAGCACAAATCAGAGACTTGGAACACCCTGTTACCGTCGATGATTTTGATTTTGCAGTATGGACATATATATTTGATTAGTAATGGAGGGTGAGTCTACTGCTAATGGAGGGTGATGGCTTTGGAGATTCTATATCAGTCTGTATTGGCTTTGGATGATTAATCTGAATTAGAATTATATATAGTTGCCCTGTTTGCAGCCAGCTTATGGTCCATGGTACTTTACTTACAAATGCTGTAAGATTACTTGGATCATATATCAGCTTTTTATGCTTTGTGTCTTGTAAGGTGACTCTCCCTGTACCTTCAGAGTAGTTTCCATGAAGAACAATAATTGAAACTTCCCCAGAAATTATTGAGAAACGAGAAAAATCCAAGTCTTGTTAATTAGGTTTGCTTCATCAAACATTGCATGTACTTCGAACTAATCTGTTGCATGATTATATCGTGCTGCAACAACATTGTGTGATTCCTTGGTAGCAGCCATTAAAAACTTTGTGAAAAGCAAATTGAGTTTCGTTGGTAGCAGTCATTAAAAAATTTTGAAAATAAAAATAAAAGCATGAAAACATTTTAGATATGCCCCTAGTTGATAGCCTGGACGACAAATGCCAAAAACTGTAATGACCTCAATTCCTCAAGCAGTATGACAATGAAAATTACTATCTCAAGCGAAGGAGAGGATCAACTATCAATTATACGATTACTACAATCACCTAAACCAATAATTAGACACCTATATATTGATTCATAGTCTTCAGACCACATGTTAAGATGAAATGGCAAGATCGATTCACGCCCGACTGATTGCAGCAACTCTATAACCTGAATCCGATACTTGTAACTCCAACATCAGTGACTGAATCAGCTGGTAATTCACTGGCCAAGCCAAGTAACAAGACATTCATCAGAGTATCTTAAAACTATAGAAACTTGCACTTTTACATTAGGAGTATTGCAAATGGAAAAATAATGATTCCTTGAGCTCTGTAACATTAAATTATAAACACAAATTACATGAACATGAAACAGCCCACAATTCCTTAAAGCTTAGGAGGAGGAAGAAGCCAAGTAGATGCATTAATATGCGAAAGGGTTATAAATGGTTTAGCATCAGCATCTGATAACTTCTTTACATAACTTGCACGCTGGTCTGGCGCTGCTCCTGGTCCTCTGTTTTTGAATTCCGCAAAGTATGCAGTTCTGCGACAAATAATGATTTAATGTGTTAACCACATTTATAATGTCCTAATCAGTTCTCACCAAAGATAAATGAACTAAACAGAATGAGTAAACTCACTTTGCATAATTTGGTCTGCTTAAGGATGACCAGCCAAGAGGATGAACAACATGACCCATTTGAGTATACGAGAAAATCACCTTAGGATGCGATCTCCAGGTTCTACCCAAGTAGGTCTTTGTAGAGTTTCCTGTTACAGAGCAATGTACAAATGAGAATCCGAGGTCGGCATTAGGATCATCGTTTGCATGCGCAGTTATCACATCTGCTTGTGTTGTCCCCTCCAATACATGTAGTTCTGTATTCAAATATAAAGATTTGGAGTTTCCAAATATAAAATCAACAGTTCCTTGAATGTAACAGTCCTTGAATAAATGGTGCCCCGCGTCATCGCATAACGTGTCCTGAAATCCATGCATTTCCACGTTGTAGTATGCTCCATTTTTGCCGCTCACCCTCATCGCCAAAGCTTGTGCCATAAGTCGTCCATCCGGCCTCGGTGTCGTATTCTTTCAATTTACAAAATAATTGAACAAATAAATTATCCGTCGCAATACATATAGTTACATAACATAAATATAAAGAAATTCATGCTGAGTACTTACTACAATTTTGAGATTAACAGCCATGAAGTAATCAGCTGTTGCTTCAACCGTCAATGTCCCGCTGTGCGTAGTTCCATAAGTCCAAGCATCGCCATTAAACGATATAACCGGAATGTCATTCGGATCTCCATACAAGGTAACAAATGTTTGGTAATGATCAACCAACAATTTCTCTACATAATTTCCTCCAGCAATGCTAATAATAATTCGATACGGATTAAGTCTGGGAACACTTTTAATAGCATCACCAATTGTCTTAAAATCTCCGCTTCCATCTTGCTTGACATAGATAATCTTGGGCGGCCTGGATTCCGCGATGGCTAAGGCCGGATCCAAACCTGTACGTCCACTGGCCGGGCCAACATTTTTAGCAAACCAAGTAGACAATAAAGATTTATCTGAAGGAACTGGATCTGCATCATCAGTTACAACTTTAGGAACCAAAAACACGAGAATTGTCACTAGAATTGCATCATAGGCAACGTGATATGTTCCCATATTTTTATGTGTGTGTAAATGCATATGATGACTAGTGTTTTGACTGAATGAAGTTATTTAGAAATGTAAAGTGTAGTTGTTATGAAAGATATATGAAACAGAAGAGATTCATTCAAAGGGGGAGAGCTTATCGGTTATTCAGTTGAGATTTGATCAAATCAAACTGAATGTTAAATCTACTCATGAGCCTACCTCTAATCTTCTATAGTTGGACTTGCATAAATGCATCTGACTTGGACTCACACGTGTTGCATGCATATGTACACGTGTTACGTGTACTTTTTTTATGTGTTTTTTAGAAATAAAATCAATTTTAAAATTTGTGTAGATTCTTTGTTTATCTATTACTATATACAAACCTATAACACGTGCAAAGCACAGACGACTTTAATATTAATTTTAAAATTTATTTTTAAATTTTTTGAGATTTTAATACTTTTGAAAATGCTACATTTTAAAAAAAAATTAAAACTACTACTTTAATACTTTAAATATAAAAAAACTTATAAATTTTATAAAAGTTTATTAGCTTAGTAATAGCATCTACAACGGCTTTAACTAAAATGGTTGACTAAAATAATATAAAATATTGATTATGTAAAATTTGTTGAACCTGTGAGGTGATGTGCTTCAATGGAGTTGGCTATAATAGTTGACTATATTTTAAAAATAGTATGTTTTTATTATTTCAAGTTGTTATAAATAAAATATATTATTTAAATATGGTAACAAGTGACGTGTGATTTCACTATAGTTCGCTAGTGGTTTAGTGGTTCAGCAAATATGGTCAATCTCTAGGAGTTGCCTATATTTTTTACTAAGGGTTTTGTAACATTGGAGTTGTAAATTTTTTACACAATGTCTAAAAATCTTATTTATGGGATTTCATCTAACATTTTAGCTAAGAGTTTTACTCCATTGGAGATGCTCTAAGCATGTTAGTCAAGATAACCGTCAAAATTATCAATATATTTTGTTGTAATATATATAAATATAAATATTTTTTATTAAAAAAAGTCGTGTTTTTTAATTCTAAGTAATGTATAATTAAAAGAGTTTGTAGTTATGTTATATATGTGAGAAAATCGAAAATCAAAACTTTCAATGTTTCGACTATTATATAATAGTACAGATAGATAGATTAAATAGAATAAATTGCCGAAAATTGAAATCAAAACTTTCAATGTTTCGGCTATTATATAATAGTATAGTATAGATACATGTCGTCTACGATAATTTTAGAAAATGAGAAATTTTAGTTAAAAAATATAAAAAAGAATATATTTTTTGGCTAACAAAGGTAATCGGTTAATTATTAGTATTTATAATATTACTATTTTATGTTACTAAATGAAATTGCATGTGATATTTTTGGAAAAAGTGAGATTTTACTTAGGAAAAATTTTAGTTAGAAAATATAAAAAAGAATATACGCTTTGGAAAAAAAAGCTAATCGGTTAGTTATTAGTAATTATAAATATTATTATTTTCTTTCATTAAAAAGAACTGTCCGTGATATTTTTGGAAAATGAGAGGTTTTAGTTAGAAAAAATAGAAAAGTAAAAATTTTAGTTAGAAAATATAAAAAAAGAATATACATTTTGGCTAAAATAGGTAATTGGTTAGTTATTAACAATTATTATTTTATTTTAATAAATGAAACTGTCTGTGATATTTTTGGAAAAATAGAGGTTTTAGTAAGCAAAAATAAAAAGCTTATATGTTTTAGTTAAAAAAGGTAATTGCCCGTGATATTTTTGGAAAAGTAAAAGATTTTTTCAGAAAAAATAAAAAAAGTAATATATTTTAGGTGTAAAAGGTAGGAGTAATTGGTTATAAAGAGGTAATATTATTATTTAATAATATTTTTTATAAATAAGTAAGGGTAATTAAGTAAAATCACGAAGTACAGTTAAGTAAGGACAATTAAGTAAAATCATAACATACCAAAAAATATTTAGTATTATATCCGATGGCTCTCATTAATTTAATTTAAAAGATCTAACGATTAGAGATTGGATGACCAAACTATGGAGGACCAGACTACAAATCGAATACAAACCGACTACAAAAACTTTTAATGTTTCGTCTTTAATATAATAGTATAGATTAAACCACAGTCCACAACACAAGGGCAAAAAGTGTCATTTTAATGCCCGTGAAGTTACGATTTTACCCATATTTTTTAAAAAATTACAAAAAATGTCACCCCTTTAATGTTTAGGCAACAATTAAATTAAATATGATAATCTTGAGAATTGAACATGTGACCTTCTACGCTCAAACTTGCACCACAACTAGGGTTGTAAGAGAACAGAGCCGTTCGTGAACAAAACTCGAGCTCGGCTCGTTTTAGATGGACTCGGCTCGGTTCGTTTACTAAATGAACACGAGCTTGAACATGAAAATGTGTTCGGTTAGTAAATGAGCTCGAGCCGAGCTTTACACATGTTCGACTCGAACTCGGCTCGTTTTGCTCGGGATCGGCTCGAACTCGTTAAACTCGGCTCGATTCGTTTAACTAATTATAAATTTGTGAATTTCATAATATCCTTAACAATTTGAATATGTTAAATAAAACTAAATTGCGATCTATTTTAGTTATTTTGTGGTTGAACAGGGAATTGTATTTGTTATATCTAAAAGGTATAACATCAACGTACTACCAAAAGTTAAACTCTTTATATTCAATCCAAATTAGTTTTTCATTATTAAAATTTATAAGTTGCATTCATAAAATTACAAAAGAAAATGAATAGAGAAAGAGGGTTTGTCTTATTAATTTATTATATAATATTATTTAAAAGTGGCTCGTACCTCTTAAAATTGAGGAGAAAGATGAGATTTTAGTGAATTTAAGGTTAATAAGAGTATCTTGGAGAAAACAAAGTTGCAAACCTCCTCAAATTTCAAGTTAAGAGCCAAGATAAAGAGGCTCCTAGAGAGGCTCTAAGTTAGTGATAAAATTGTTTTATTTTCACTATTGTTATTAGGTGAAGTGAGTAAGGTTTGATTACTCATAAATATAAATATTAACCTAATATGATTATTAGAAGAAAATAAATTAACTTTTAGTATTGAAATTCAAACATAATCATGTATTTTTAAGATGTGATTTTAGGCATGAGACTGTAAATCGAGTAAGAAATTTTAAAAATTGGATTTGGTTGAATATAAAAGTACGGACTATAAGTGAACAACTCGACTCGACTCGAGTTCGGTTTGTGTTCGGCTCGACTCGAAATGTTCGTGAACAAACTCGTGTTCGGCTCGTTTATCAACGAGTCGATCTTGAACATCACTTTTCGTTCGATTAGAAAGCTCGGTTCATTTTTAAAAAAAATCAAGTTCGGCTCGATTCGGACAAAACTCGGTTCGGCTCTGTTCGTTTACAGCCCTAACCACAACCATTGTGCTACCCTTTGTTTTGAGTTTACTTTCAAAATCTTAATAGATAAACCACATATTCTCCCATCTTTTTTTATTTTTATTATAGAGTAAATAAATATTGATTTATATTATTTCTAGAATATAGCACAATATATAATTACAAAAAATATTTTTATCGATTGAGCATGATCTACAATTCTCTTTTGTCAATTTAAATGATTGATATATGTCATTTTAATACCTATGAATTTAAGATTTTGCTCATATATGTTCAAAAATTACAAAAAACTCATACCATAACCATTATACTATACGTTATTTTGAGTTTTCTTTAAAAATATTTTTAGATAAATCATATTTTCTCCAAAAAAACGTTGGTTTATATTATTTATAGAATGTTGCATATTATATATTCCAAAAAAATATTTTAATGGATTGAGTATACTCTATATTTTTCTTTTGTCATTTTAAATGATTGATATAAAAAATAAAATTTTAAATAATATAAAATTATACATAAATGTAATCGATTACTAAAAAAAAATTAATTTATTTACCTTCTCCTATGTGTAGATATTAAACTATTGAAATAAAAAAATAAGATTTTTTTTAAGAATTATATAATTTTGTTTATAAAATTATATATAATAAATGATTGTCTCGCATAATTTTTATGTATATAAAATTTTAAATACGCGAGTCATAATAGAGATTTTTGGTCGACCAACTATTTAGACTTTCAGCGATTTAAAAATGTGATTGATCTAAAAACATATATATTAAAAGAAACTAAAACAATTGAATTTATGTTTTAAAAAATGACAACTCGAAAAATAGGATTTATGTTGTGTGTATATATATATATATATATATATATATATATAATAACATAATTAATATTCAATATAAAATGAAAAAAGATATGTTTTTTTGAATTATAAATATTACAAAATTGTAATAATTATTCGCAATGACCAATTAGACTATAACTCAAAGTATGATAATATGAATTTTAAATAGTATACTAAATTGATCAAATAATCAACATAATATATGATGGTTGAGTTATAACATATACTTAGATCAACCTATGATGAAACCAAAAAGTTTCATCTTAAATATTATGTTGATGCACAATCATTAAGGTCGTCTAATCATAATTTACATTGATAAAAATATTTGTAAAAATTCAAGTTGAGTTAAAAAAAATAATTCATATTATAAGATAAAAACTGTTTCAATTTACCAAAATTTTAAAATAGAATTTTGATATTGTGTAATAAATTTTAGACTAAAACTAAACAGTTGAGTTTAAAAATGTAAAAATATATATGTAATATATAAAAAAAAATGAGCTATACACCGCAAAGATGACTTTCATATAATATTAATAGTTTCGTAATATGTTTTCGCCTTACATATATATCGATTCTTTATAAATGTACTCTAACTAAGTTAAAATCACATTGCCTATGTTATATATTGACAATTTTCAAAAATATTTATTTTTTTTATACTCAAATGTTCAATTTGATAAAGTTGCGTCATCAAAAACCATATTATTATATACTCAAATGTTCAATTTGATAAAGTTCTTATCACATTTCCCAGTTCTTGGGTCTCTCTGGGTTATCAAAAGAGATCAAATCACACTATGTCTATGCTAAGGTTCTCTTGCGATGATGACATAGACCATGGGCTGCTCTTCGGGTGGTGCGATGAGCAGACAGGGGTCCGAAGGGCTCTTGTTCATGAGCAAAGACCTTAAAAAGGCTTATTAGGGATCTCCCCAAAGGGGATTTCTTTGGTACTTCGCTTCAGAGGTACAAAAGAGAACTAGGCGGGTTATAGATAATATTCTAGCCTGGAGTCTAGTCTCTAGAGGGCCAAAGGCCTTCGAGAGAAGGAGAAATCCTGCTCGCTACAAACTTAGCAAAAAAAAAGTTGCAAACCTCCTCAAATTTCAAGTTAAGAGCCAAGATAAAGAGGCTCCTATAGAGGCTCTAAGTTAGTGATAAAATTGTTTTATTTTAACTATTGTTATTAGATGAAGTGAGTAAGGTTTGATTACTCATAAATATAAATATTAACCTAATATGATTATTAGAAGAAAATAAATTAACTTTTAGTATTGAAATTCAAACATAATCGTGTATTTTTAAGATGTGATTTTAGGCATGAGACTGTAAATCGAGTAAGAAATTTTAAAAATTGGATTTGGTTGAATATAAAAGTACGGACTATAAGTGAACAACTCGACTCGACTCGAGTTCGGTTTGTGTTCGGCTCGACTCGAAATGTTCGTGAACAAACTCGTGTTCGGCTCGTTTATCAACGAGTCGATCTTGAACATCACTTTTCGTTCGATTAGAAAGCTCGGTTCATTTTTAAAAAAAATCAAGTTCGGCTCGATTCGGACAAAACTCGGTTCGGCTCTGTTCGTTTACAGCCCTAACCACAACCATTGTGCTACCCTTTGTTTTGAGTTTACTTTCAAAATCTTAATAGATAAACCACATATTCTCCCATCTTTTTTTATTTTTATTATAGAGTAAATAAATATTGATTTATATTATTTCTAGAATATAGCACAATATATAATTACAAAAAATATTTTTATCGATTGAACATGATCTACAATTCTCTTTTGTCAATTTAAATGATTGATATATGTCATTTTAATACCTATGAATTTAAGATTTTGCTCATATATGTTAAAAAATTACAAAAAACTCATACCATAACCATTATACTAAACATTATTTTGAGTTTTCTTTAAAAATATTTTTAGATAAATCATATTTTCTCCAAAAAAAACGTTGGTTTATATTATTTATAGAATGTTGCATATTATATATTCCAAAAAAATATTTTAATGGATTGAGTATACTCTATATTTTTCTTTTGTCATTTTAAATGATTGATATAAAAAATAAAATTTTAAATAATATAAAATTATACATAAATGTAATCGATTACTAAAAAAAAATTAATTTATTTACCTTCTCCTATGTGTAGATATTAAACTATTGAAATAAAAAAATAAGATTTTTTTTAAGAATTATATAATTTTGTTTATAAAATTATATATAATAAATGATTGTCTCGCATAATTTTTATGTATATAAAATTTTAAATACGCGAGTCATAATAGAGATTTTTGGTCGACCAACTATTTAGACTTTCAGCGATTTAAAAATGTGATTGATCTAAAAACATATATATTAAAAGAAACTAAAACAATTGAATTTATGTTTTAAAAAATAACAACTCGAAAAATAGGATTTATGTTATATATATATATATATATATATATATATATATATATATATATATATATAATAACATAATTAATATTCAATATAAAATGAAAAAAGATATGTTTTTTTGAATTATAAATATTACAAAATTGCAATAATTATTCGCAATGACCAGTTAGACTATAACTCAAAGTATGATAATATGAATTTTAAATAGTATACTAAATTGATCAAATAATCAACATAATATATGATGGTTGAGTTATAACATATACTTAGATCAACCTATGATGAAACCAAAAAGTTTCATCTTAAATATTATGTTTAAATATTATGTTGATGCACAATCATTAAGGTCGTCTAATCATAATTTACATTGATCAAAATATTTGTAAAAATTCAAGTTGAGTTAAAAAAATAATTCATATTATAAGATAAAAACTGTTTCAATTTACCAAAATTTTAAAATAGAATTTTGATATTGTGTAATAAATTTTAGACTAAAACTAAACATTTGAGTTTAAAAATGTAAAAATATATATGTAATATATAAAAAAAATGAGCTATACACCGCAAAGATGACTTTCATATAATATTAATAGTTTCGTAATATGTTTTCGTCTTACATATATATCGATTCTTTATAAATGTACTCTAACTAAGTTAAAATCACATTGCCTATGTTATATATTGACAATTTTCAAAAATATTTATTTTTTTTATACTCAAATGTTCAATTTGATAAAGTTGCGTCATCAAAAACCATATTATTATATACTCAAATGTTCAATTTGATAAAGTTCTTATCACATCATCGAAAATCATATTAATATTTTAGCAATTAAATGTAATCATGCGATTATTATCGTATGGATATTTATCCAAATTTTATGAAATTTAATCAAGTTATAGAATATCTAGTTAATGTAATTGGTATGCCATATTACAAAAATACTATTAAAATATGAGATAAAATCGAAATATTATTCTTTTTTGAATTTTAAATTACAAAATTATCTCAACATATAAAAAATTTTGTACGAGAAATTATTGCAATGTTTGTGCCTCGCACGAACTTTTATGCTAGTTTTAAATTAAACGACATTAATATTTCATATAGTACATGATTCAATTAAAATTAAATTAAAGCATGTTAATATGCTTGTGTGTATTATATTTTGAGCAATAAACAAGTCTTAATTTACATAGGATGTGTATAGGATCTTGACCCCATTTTTGTCATGTTATTTGTTTTTTGATTTGAATTCAAAAATATTTTCAAATATTCAACCTTAAAACGAAAAAGGATCGGACGGGTACAACGAGAAGGGTGAAATACCCGTCCATAATTTCACAATAGTTTAAAGATTTGATTACTCCTTTTCCATATGAGAAATTAAATTAAAGCATGTTAATATATTTGTGTGTATTATATTTTTGACAATAAACAAGTCTTAATTTCACATAGGATGTGTATAATAAGGTCTTGATCTCATTTTTGTCATGTTATTCGTTTTCTGACTTGACATCAAAAATATTTTCGAATATTCAACATCTATTATCTATTATATTAACTCCTTTAACTCCTTATATATAATAAGCGATATGATCCGTTGGATTATAAAATTATAAATATTCAAATAGATGAGGGCCGTTAGATATAATATTAAAAATTGTATTTGATTAATAATATGATAGTATTTAAATACTAAAAGGTGTATTTTGATAATTTAAACCAATTATAAATAGGTTTTCTATATTGAATAGAAATCTTTATGTAAAAAATCGTAATTATCTTTTCACTTTAGTTTATGGATATTTCCAGTTAGATAATAATTATTAAACCATCATTAAATTAAAAATAATTTTGTTAGCTTCGCGTGGGCTGTAAAATTGTTAAAATCTGTTGTCTAAAACTCAAGATAGAGCCCAAACAGTAAAGTGATTATCTAAATTTTAATAATTTTTTTATTATTATAGCACCAATTTAATTTTTTTCCTAATTCTTTTCAATTTATAAATTCTATGTTTATTTCAATAAAATATTAAAATCAATTTAAGAAAAAATTAAAATCGATTTGGTCCGTGTACGACCACTATACGACCAAATTAATTATTACAGTTAGATCTTAAATAGATCGATGAGAATTGTTAGATCTAATATTAAAAAGTGTATCTGATTAATAATAGAATTATATTTAAATACTAAAAAGTGTATTTTGATAATTTAAAATTTTTCTATGTAAAAATTCTTAAATATCTTTTATCTTTAATCTATGTATAGTTCGAGTTAGATAATAATTGTTAAACCAAATATCAAATAACAATTCATATCGATTACAATATTAAAAATTATCAATATAATGTTCATGTATATCATACTAACAATGATACATGTGGACCCTACGTCATAAGAGACTTAGGAGAACTCATGTACATGAATAAATTTAAACATTTTTTTTCTGAAGGACATAACAATTTGATTAATCCAAATTATAATTATATTATTTTACATATAACAAACATAAAAGGATAATATCAAAATATTATTAAAATATTGAGGGTTTCATATTCATAAACAATTATTTTGAATATAATACTTAAACATCTTTTCTTTTCGGTTTATGGGTATGTCAACTGGTCAAGTTAGATAATAATTAAACCATCATTAAATTAAAGATAATTTCGTTAGTTTCACATGGGTTGTAAAATCGTCAAAATTCAATTTCTAAAACTCAGGATAGAACCCAAATGGTAAAGTGAGTATCTAATTTTTAATAAATATTTTTTTATAATTGTAGCACCAATTTATTTATTTTTCCACTAATTCTTTTAAATATAGAAATTTTATCTTTCTTTCAATAAAGTATTAAAATAAATTAAGAACAAATTCAAATCAATAAAGACTATAATAATATGAGAATAAAATTTTATATAATCATAACATAATTTTTATTCTGTTTAATAATTTTAAAGTAATAATGTATTCTAAAATTTTATATACACTATAAATAAAACCGAAACATTAAAAGTAAAAGGAGTTAGTAAGATACTTATATCATTATGTATTTGATATCCTTATTATATTAAACTCTTTTATGTAATAAGCATAATAGGAATCTTATCCAAAATTTTGATCGTGACAACCAAATTAATAAAGGACTATTAGATTTTAACTAGATAAATGAAAATCGTTTGATCAAATATTAAAAAAGTGTATTTTATTTATAATAGGATTATATTTGAATTCTAAAAAGTGTATTTTGATAATTTAAACCAAATATACCAAATATAAATAAGTTTTCTATATTGAATAGAATTCTCCATGTAAAAAAATCGTGACTTTCTTTTATCTTCCATGGACAATTCCAGTTAGATAAAAATTGTTAAACCATCTTTTAATTAAAAATAATTTAATTATCTTCACGTGGGGTGTAAAATCGTCAAAATCTAATTTTTAAAACACAAGATAAAGCCCAAATCAGTAAAGTGAGTATTTAAATTCTAATAATGATTATTATGTCATCATTATTTTAACGCCAATTTAATTATTTTTTTCTAACTATTTTAAATTTAGAAATTTATGTTCAAAAATTAAAATCAATCTAAGAAAAATTCAAATCAACAAAAAATATAATAATACGAGGATACAATTTTATAAAATTGTTGTTATGGATTAAAAAACGTACTTGTGAATTTAATGATAGGATTAATGAGCTTTCGAGCTTTAATGGCTGCACTTATGTTTCGAGACTAAATCGGTCCTCACAAGATGCCTACGTATCTCAAATCGTTATTGAGAATCAAGCCAAAGACGTAGTTCTGATTGTAGGATCAGGGACCTTATATAGGCGTCTGGAGCCTAGTTTTTATGGTATGTTTACGAGACTTAGCGAATAAGTCTTCTTTTTGATATTGGATAAACATTGTATTTCTTGCTGGAGAATTCGTTTCCTTGTCGATAAAGGCTATGACTCATTAATTGCCTTTAATTGGGATTCTGGATCCTTCTTTGACCAATTTGCCATAATTTGGACTCTTTTCATGAGTTGTATATTTTCCCTATTCAATAATTACGAAATTAATGAATAATTATGGTGTCAGTCCTTAAATATCGGCCTTTCCATTGACTTGTCAATTATATTTCTATAATTACTTTTCTGTCCATATCATTTGCCCCCCAACTTCTAAGAAAATCTCTCTTGGATTATCGTAGAAGTTATTTTATTCGGGAGTTACGAAATTTTCTTCCGTATTGTGGCTTGGTTTGACGAACATATAGTTCTAAACCAATTTTGTAATTTCCCAAAACAGGAATCGGGATTTTTTATCAATTCCCTGGAAGATATATCAATTTTTGATTTTTCAGTTCATTTTCGACTAGGATCCTGGTCGAATTCGACCTCACTTTTGGGTCCTGGTCGAACACCTTCGACCAGGATTCTGGTCGAATTTTGGCTGGCTCTTTCCTCCTGGTCGAATGGTTTCGACCAGGTTTCTGGTCGAATCTGGGCTCAGTTTTACCCCCTGGTCGAATGGTTTCGACCAGGTTTCTGGTCGAACATGACTTCCATTTTTCCTCCTGGTCGAATGATTTCGACCAGGATTGTGGTCGAACATGACTTCCATTTTTCCTCATGGTCGAATGATTTCGACCAGGATTGTGGTCGAACATGACCTCCATTTTTGGGCCCTGTTCGAACTCATTCGACCAGGATTCTGGTCGAATACGTGGTTCGTTTAGAATTTTAAGGTTCACATATATTAGGCTAAATTTGGGCCTAAGGCCTTTATTGAGCCTTTAGCCTTTTTTGAAATTGGGCCTTTTAACCTTTCGACCAGATTTTCGGTCGAATACAAGAGCCATTTCGGGCTTTATTCGAACTCATTCGATCAGAATTTTGATCGAAAATATTGTTTATTTTAGTTATGGGCTTAGTTGGGCCCAAGACTTTCACTGTTCAAGTTTGTTAATTGGGCCTGTAGCCTTTTATGGGCAGTACCGGCTAATGCCAGTTGCCTTTCCTTCAACCGGACCAGTGACCGACTGCCATCCCTATAAAAGGGGGAATTCTCACTTGTTTCCATTCATTCCTCACATTCTATTTTCTCAAAGATATTCTGCTGAATTTTCTCCAAAGTTTTCTCTAAATTGCTCTGCTAGGGTTCCACCACAAGGCGATTCCCGACGAGATTTTCCGTTGAATCTCACCGTTTTCTGGGTTTTTCACTTGAAGATTTGAAGAATTCTTTGAAGATTCTGGGTTTTGCTTTGAAGATTTGAAGAATTTTCTGGGTATTCGTTGAAGATTTGAAGATTTTTCTGGGTATTCTTTGAGGATTTGAAGATTTATGGGTTTAGAAATGGCTGATCGAGCTTCCCAACGTCTTCAAAAGATGAACTCTGCATCGGAAAGAGGTACCCCCATTCCTATTCGTTCAAAATACATGTCTTTGCATGATATGATTAATGAACGTGGGGATGAATACCCGTCAGTATTTGCTTTAGATTCGTATGATTGTAGTAATAAGTTTCACGAAGTAGATCTGATTAAAGATTATAATAAGATGTATAGGGTAAAGGCCCCTTTAAGACTAGTTCCCGCTGGTGCCGGTGACCGTTCATGTCACTGGAGGCCAAATGCTTTGTGTATTTATAAGGATGCCATAGTTGCCGGCCTTAGTTTCCTATTCCATGAGTTCATCCCTAGACTCTTGGCAGATGTCCAAATTAACCCTTGTCAATTACCCCCAAACGCTTGGAGGATAATCCACTGTTTTATGGTTTTATGTCTTCGTAAAAACCTTCATTTGTCTGTTCCTTTGTTTAGGAAGATTTTTCAGTTTAAAAATAGCTCAGCCAACAACTTGGGTTGGGTATGTATAAGCCATAGGGTAGGCTTCCCTTTCATCTTTCACCCCAAGCCAATCCCAGATAATAACCCCAAATGAAAAAATGAGTTCATGTATCTTGTATGGGAAGGAGGGGACTGGGGAACCCTGTTCCGTACATCTTTTGGGAGAGTCTCTGATGGTAGTCCCAGTAACATTGTCTTAAATGAGGAGGAACTTCATGCCTACTCAGAGCTCATTAAGGATAATGGGACTACCGTGGCTTGGGAGCTACTGGATGAGTTTGTCCTCAAGTCCGTTGGGCTCTCCACTGTTCATGATAAGGGTATTTTTGCTTATCCCTTTTCATTATGTCTATTTTTCTTTCCTTGTGATTTTTTGCTAACCATTTTCTGGCTTTTCTTGTAGCTGCGGCCTTTATCAACAAGACCAATGAGCCCAAGGATGTGGAGACATCCAGGATGAAAAGGGCTAGGATTGGAGATGATCCAAGGGGGAAGGCTAGTGTTCCCAGCTTCTCGATCCCCTCTGTGGACGAGGCTGACATTCCTGTGTCTGCCAAGTCTTCAGTGTGGCGCCCCAACTGGGGTATTAGGAAGAAGGACACCATTACTGGGGTGTCCAAACATACTGTGGACTGGTCGTACCATTCTCTTACTCCTTGTGATTACAAGGATTTCGTTGCAGATTCCACCCTTGAGGGGGCTGAGCATCTAGGGGCTCAAGCTATTGCTGCGGTAATTTTCTTTACCTTAGCTATTTCTTTGAAGTTTTTGCTTATATTTTTCTAACTTTAATTCTTTGGCAGACCAATGCCAACTTCCAGGGGTATTGTTCCAAGCTAAGGCTTGGCGTAATTCTTCCGAGGCCAACCGGGTTAAGTTGGAGAAGTCTGAGGAGGAAGTGAAGTCTCTTAAGGAGACTCTTACTAGGAGGGAGAAGGAGCTTGCTGACGCTCAAGCTGACCTTGTTGAGCTGAGGAAGAGTAAGGATGATTGCATCGATGAGTATCTTGACTCTCAGGAGTACAAGGACTTGATCGAGAAGCATGACGAGATTCTCTTCCCAGTCCAGCATACGTCAGGATGGGAGGATGTTGTTCAGGCTATCTTGGCCAAGCATCCTGAAGTCTTTGATGCTGCTGAATTTCCGGCTCCTCACCCTCCTACTCCCTTGGAGCGTATATTGGCTGGAGTGGATGACATGGAGGAGGATGATGCCAGGATTTTAGACCCAGGACATTCATCACCCCTTGGTGACACCTCTACTGATGACCATGATGCTGATGAGCATTCTTCTGGATCTAGCTCAGGGGAGGAGACAGATGCGGGAGACAAGGATGGTGAAGCGCAGCCGTAGTTTGTAGTTTACTTATGGCCTTTCATGGCTTTGTATTGTTTTTCTATGTATTTCCAGCCTTCAGGCTTAACTTAAACTTTTGTAAGTTTAGTTTTATTTATATTTTGTGGCCATTTCATGGCTTGTATTGTTTTCTTGATTCTTGACTTTGCATGCTTAGTTAACATGTCTATCAGAATGCAATTCACACATAATGAAAACATAAGAATATGGAATTCATAACTTTGAGAATGGGTTCAACCCTTACATAATACTCAAGTTTAAAAACTTGGGTTGGTTTTATCAAACCTTATTTCTAGTAGTGAGTCCACTTAGGAAACACTTTAAACATAATAAACTTTCAAATTGGAGGCATGCCAAGTCCTTGGCACCTCATGCCCTTCAAGGGTTTCTAGCTTGTACGAGCCTCGACCAAATACGTTCTTGACGCGATATGGTCCTTCCCAATTTGGGGCCATCTTGCCCTTTTGTCCAACTCCGGATGCCTCAATCTTTCGAAGAACCAAGTCTCCTTGTCGAAAGAACCTTTCTTTAACCCTTAGGTTGTAATAGAAAGATGCTTGTTTCTGATGCTGAACTATCTTGGCATTTGCCTCATCTCTAACTTCATCAATCAAATCTAAGGCCAGCCTCAAGCCTTCCTCATTTGTTTCTGGCTCATAAGCCTCAACTCTTGGAGATGTGTGAGTAATCTCCACTGGAACCACTGCCTCTGCCCCATATGCCAACAGGAAGGGGGTAGCTCCAGTGGTGACTTTACAAGTAGTACGATATGCCCATAGTATGGGGAGCAATTCGTCTACCCAAGTGTTTCTGGAGCGTTCAACTCTTTTCTTTAGTCCATCTAGGATAATTCGATTTGCAACCTCAGCTTGTCCATTTGCTTGAGGATGGGCAACAGAAGTGAAGCGCAACTTGATATCGTTATCATCACAATATTTCTTGAACTCGTCATTGTTAAACTGAGTTCCATTGTCCGTAACCAGGACTCGTGGAATTCCATACCTGCATATCACATTTTCCCAGAAGAAATGCATCACTTGCTTGGTGGTTATCTTGGCTAATGGTTTAGCCTCAATCCACTTGGTGAAGTAGTCGATTGCTACTATCAAGAACTTTCTTTGAGCACTTGCCATTGGAAATGGCCCAAGTATATCCATTCCCCACATGGCAAAGGGGATTGGTGAGTTTATGGATGTCAACATCTCTGGTGGTTGCCTAACCACTGGTGCATGTTTCTGGCACCGTTCACATTTCTTCACATAGCTTTTAGCATCAGCAAGTATGATTGGCCAATAGAAACCTAGACGAGTGATTTTATGGGCAAGGACTCTGCCCCCCCAAGTGCTGCCCACAAATTCCTTCATGTACTTCCTTCAGGGCCAATTCTGCCTCTTGAGGTCTTAAACATTTCAGATATGGAATGATGAAAGACTTCTTGTATAGGATTCCCTCAATCAGGGTATACCTTAGTGCTCTGACGTATAGCTTTCGTGCTTCTGAAGTGTCGTTGGGTAACCACCCAGTTTCCAGATGAGCCTTCATGTTTTCTTCCCTTGGAATGTGCTCTACATAGCATTCGTCGAACTGAGTCATGATGGCCTTGACAAGTTTCAAGTACTTGGCCATGACTTCATCTCTGGCCTCAAATTCCCCATTTACTTTGGAAACCACTAGCCTCGAATCTCCACATACTTTCAGATTTTTGACCCTCAAGGCTCTAGCCAGCCCTAAACCAGCTATCAGAGCTTCATACTCAGCCTCATTGTTTGTCGTTGGGAAGTCAAGTTTTAGTGCATACTCTATGAGGAATCCATCAGGACTTTGTAGCAGTAAACCGGCTCCACTTGATTTTGTTTTTGATGCTCCATCAAAATAGAGCACCCAACATTCTTTGGAGATTATGTCTTCAATTTCCTTGTCTTCCATTATTGCTTCCTGCCCCCCGACTTCTTGGTTGTCAATGGTACATTCAACCATGAAGTCAGCAAGTGCTTGAGCTTTTATGGTCGTTCGAGGCTTATACTTGATGTCGAATTCGCTCAATTCAATGGCCCATTTGATCAATCTTCCACTAACTTGAGGGCTATGCAAGATGTTTCTTAGAGGTTGATCAGTCAAGACCTCTATCTTGTGAGCCTGGAAGTACGGGCGTAGCTTTCTTGAGGCCATTATCAAGGCTAAGGCAAACTTCTCTATGGTAGAGTAGTTTATTTCTGCCCCGTGTAGGATCTTGCTCACGTAGTAGATGGGTTTCTGAACCTTTAACTCTTCTTTTACTAAAACAGCTCCCAGGGCAGTGTTGGATACTGCCAAGTACAGATAAAGAACCTCTCCTGGTTTTGGTTTGGCCAATAGTGGTGGCTCAGCCATGTATTTCTTCAGGGCCTCAAAGGCCTCTTGGCTTTCAGTTGTCCATTCAAAAATTTTCACTTTCTTGAGTGCTTTAAAGAAGGGTAAACACTTCTCTCCTGACTTGGAGATGAATCTTCCCAATGCTGCCACTCTTCCCGTTAACTTCTGGACATCTTTGACAGTCCGTGGTGGCTCCATGTCTAGAATTGCTTTGATTTTGTCGGGATTGGCCTCGATTCCTCTCTTGGAAACCATCAGGCCTAAAAACTTTCCCGAGCCTACACAAAAGGCACACTTAGCTGGATTCAACATCATCTTATGGTGCCTTAGCACTTCAAATGCCTCTCGAAGGTGCTTAATGTGATCGGCCTTATCGAGGCTCTTGACTAACATGTCATCTACGTAGACCTCTATGGTTTTCCCAATTAGGTGTCCAAAAATTTTGTTCACCAATCTTTGGTATGTTGCCCCTGCATTCTTAAGTCCAAATGCCATGACTAAGAAGCAGAAAACACCAAAGTCAGTGATGAATGATACTTTGGCGATGTCATCCTCATGCATCTTGATTTGATTGTATCCACTGAAGCCATCCATGAAGCTAAGCATCTCGTGTCCAGCTGTAGCATCTATTAGTGCATCAATCCTTGGTAAGGGAAAACAATCCTTAGGACATGTATCATTCAAGTCAGTGAAGTCGACGCACATCCTCCATTTTCCGTTAGCCTTTTTGACCATCACGGGGTTAGCCACCCACTCTGGGAATTGGATTTCCTCAATAAACCCAGCTTCCAAAAGTTTATTAACTTCCTGTTTAATGGCTTCAAGCCTCTCTGGAGCAAAATTCCTATTTTTCTGTTTCACCGTCTTCCTTTCAGGATCGACATTCAGTTTGTGAGTTATCAATTGGGGATCAATCCCTGGTATGTCGGCCGCTGTCCAAGCAAAAACCTCATTGTTTTCTTGAAGAAAAGACGTGAGTTTGCTCTTCAATGGTTCGGGCAGTATAGCCCCAATATAAGTCACCTTCTCTGGTTCTCCTGGGACTAGGGGAATTGGGACCAAGTCCTCAGCTGGTTTCCCCCTTCTGTCCTCGTTGTCGCTGATATTCATGTCTTCAATTGGGAGAACTTGCCCCCCGGTTCCATCAGGCCTTAACGCGGCTACATAACAACTTCTAGCCATCTTTTGGTCTCCTCGTTCTTCACCAATCCCATTCCTCATTGTGAACTTGATTTTTAGATGATAAGATGAGGCAACAGCCTTGAACGCATGAAGACCAGTCCTTCCCAGGATTGCATTGTAGGTTGAAGTCGCTTTTATAACTATGAAGTTCAAAATCTGAGTAGACGTATTCATCCCTTGCCCCATGGTCATTGGGAGTTGGATAGTGCCTTCCACTTTTGATTCCACCCCGTTGAATCCGTATATAGGCATATTTGAGGGTGTTAGCTGAGAAACAGTGTAACCCATCTTGATAAAAGCATCATGGAACAAGATATCCACTGAAGCTCCATTGTCAACCAGGACTCTCTTTGTTTCGGAGTTGCCTATCACAGGTACTATGACAAGAGGATCATCATGGGGTAACTTCACCCCTTCCAAGTCTGAATCGTCAAAACCTATTGACACTTATGTTCTGGCACGCTTCGGTGCTTCTCCAACCACAGTCATTACCTCTCGGGCATAAGCCTTTCTTGAGTTTCGGGAGGACCCAGCAGCAGTTGGTCCTCCGAATATCATGTTGATAACTGGCCCTCGGGGCTTAGGGTTACGATCTTGGTCGTTGTCCCTTCTGTCGTAATCCTTCCTTTCATAGTTTCCTCTTTGACTCCCTTGATTTCCATCCTTGGTGAATTTGCTGAGTTTTCCTCTTCATATCAGAAACTCAATCTCATCTTTCAATTGCCTACAATCGTCGGTGTCATGACCGACTTCTTTGTGGAACCGACAAAACTGATTTTGGTTCCGTTTGGACAAATCAGCCCTCATTGGCTTTGGCCACTTGAGATCTTCTTCCTTGGCTATCTCCATCAGAATTTGACTCCTGGGAGTATTCAATCTTGCATATTCTGTGAATTTTGGCCCAAAATTGTTTCTCTTGGGAGGAGAATCGGAGTTCTTTGATGTTCTGGGGAACTTTTCCTTGACGTCGTACTCCTGAGTTTCTTTTCTTTTCTTTGAGTTTCCACTACCGCCAGCAGTGGGTTCATACTTTCTCATGCTTTCTTCAGCCTTGATATACTTTCCAGCTCTATCTTGGAGCTTCAGCATGCTCTCGGGTGGATGCTTAGCCAACGACCTTTTGAAGTGGTCATCAATAGTTCCTTGTTGCAGGGCTATCATAGGCACCCTGTCCTCTAAGTCCAGGACTTTCAAAGCCTCCCGAGTGAATCGATTGATATAGTCCCTTAGGGCTTCATTCTTTCCTTGCTGGATTGCCATGAGTGATGCAGAGCTTTTCTCATGCACCCTTCCACTAATGAACTGATTGATAAAAGCTTTGCTTAGTTCTTTGAAAGACCCAATTGAGTTGGGAGGAAGACGGCTATACCAGCGTTGGGCCATGTCTGCCAAGGTTTGCGGAAACGCCCTACACTTGACCGCGTCGTTGGTTGGCCGCAACAGCAGTGCATTGGAGAAGGTCCTTACATGATTTTCGGGATCTCTCGTTCCATCATAGGCTTTGATCGAAGGCATCTTGAATTTTCTGGATATAGCCGTTTTCATGATGTCTTGAGTAAACGGTGGTGTAGGATCATCAGGATCTCCTAGAGGCAACAGAATACTAGGATCACCCCTTGGGGCTTCGACCCTCTTGGTTCTTCTTGCCGGTGGATCCAAGTTGATTATTGGTATCCCTTCAGTTGTTCGGCCTCGAGATTGAGCGGCCTCCTCCTCAGCAAGGAGTTTTTTGAGCCTTGCAGTCTCTGCCTCATGGGCTGCAAGTTTCTCCCTAGTAGTTTGGGGTTGCTCCCGATTGGTCTGGGAAGAACGCCTCCTTCTTGGGGCGACATCCTCCCCAGTTGTATAACCCTCATCCTCGGTGTATGGGCCCGAGTAATCTTGAACGAAAGGGGTCTGGCGAGTTTGGGGTCCCGGACCTTGAATATAAGGGGGCACATATGCCTCATGGTAGATTGGATTAGTTCCACTACCGCCCGCCATGGGTCGAGGGGGCATGCCATAGCTTGGCATCCCCAAAGTCTGATTCGCATATTGAGGGAGATCAGTAGTATGGAGTTGAAGGCTCCTCGGTGCATTCATGAGCAGCGGAGAGGTCGTAATCGGTTGCTGGTGAACGGTCTCTTGTGAATTAGATCCATGAATGACCATCTGCAGGGGATTCGTCCCTTCAACCGAAATCGGGATTTCCGGTCCTTGAGTGTTGGTTGGGATATTCGCCCCTTGAGTGCCAGTAGTCGGCGGTGGCTGATCATCCTCAGAGGTGATAGGGCGATCCTCGGGAGTTTGATTATCCCGAGCTGTTCTTCGTGTGTTTGCCATGGTTGATGTTGTCTTCCCATAGACGGCGCCAAATGTTATGGATTAAAAAATGTACTTGTGAATTTAATGCTAGGATTAATGAGCTTTCGAGCTTTAATGGCTGCACTTGTGTTTCGAGACTAAATCGGTCATCACAAGATGCCTACGTATCTCAAATCGTTATTGAGAATCAAGCCAAAGACGTAGTTCTGATTGTAGGATCAGGGACCTTATATAGGCGTCTGGAGCCTAGTATTTATGGTATGTTTAGGAGACTTAGCGAATAAGTCTTCTTTTTGGTATTGGATAAACATTGTATTTCTTGCTGGAGAATTCGTTTCCTTGTCGATAAAGGCTATGACTCATTAATTGCCTTTAATTGGGATTATGGATCCTTCTTTGACCAATTTGCCATAATTTGGACTCTTTTTATGAGCTGTATATTTTCCATATTCATTAATTACGAAATTAATGAATAATTAGGGTGTCGGTCCTTAAATATCGACCTTTCCATTGACTTGTCAATTATATTTCTATAATTACTTTTATGTCCATATCAATTGTGCATATTTTTTATCCTATTTTATTAAGTTATAGATCATAACTAATCAAATATTATTTATTATTAAATAATAAATTATACGCAAATGGTGATTTTGTTTTATAAGCACTCATAGAGACCAAATTTCATTGTTAGTAGGACTATATTCATATTAAAAAAACAGTATTTTGAAATTGTAGACTCACCTACAGAACATGCCTAACTTTTTTAACCTATATACATTGTAAATTATTAAATTCGAAACTTTAAAAGTTTGTTAATCAATTAGTATAGTACTTTTCTGAAAAATCGTACTTTACAAAAAATATTATCAAATAACCTATGTCTGAAAGAAAAAAAATGAAAAAAATTCTTTTTTTCAAAAATAACCTGTAAATTTTAATATGTTGTTGGTAGATTCAAATCTTAGATCATTCTACATGATAATTTTACTGTTATATGTAACGTTTCTCAACAATTCAATTTGAAAGATCCAACGATTATGGATTGAGTGATCAAACAAAGCGACCACACTTATAAGAAAGCTTTCATTATTTAGTCTTTAATATAATAACATAGATATTTACGGGATATACTATAAAAAAATAAATTTTATACAGAATTTTGATCGTCACGGTGTACTACTTTAAAAGAAGAACTATTACAAAAAAATATATTTTAATTGATAATTTATTTTCTCAAAATTTCAAAGTTCCCGCATCATTAACATATTACAAAAAAGAGTATATTATATTTTAGCAATAAATATTTAAAAAAAATTAAAAATTAAAAAAATTATAAATATTAAGAAAAATTAATGATGTTATCCTGGTAGTTTGGTCCTAAATACGGCCAAAACATTCTCAACCGTTAGATCCAGTATTTTTAAAAATACATGATCAAGATTATATCATATAAAAAGAAATTATTATCTAAAAATGATATAAGTTAAAAGATATTATATTAGGATTGGATTTTCCAAAAAGTTAAAACATAAAAATAGTTATAATTAAATAAGGAAACCCATTTATAACCAAAATAATAAAAATCGTTTAATCTTAAATATATAGGTGAAAACCGTTAGATTTAACATTAAAACCTGTATTTGGTTAATAAAGGTTATTCTAATAATCTAAACTACATATAAGTTAACTAGATTTCCTAAATCGAATAGAATTCTCAACATTAAATTTCGTCACTTTATTCTCTTTTTAGTTTTAGAATAGTTTTTAATTGAAAAAGAACTATTAAACTACAATTTTATTTTGTGAATTTCATGTGAATCGTAAAATTGGCCAAATCTGACTTTTATAACTTAATATAAACAAATATTAAATTGAGCGTGTAAAATATAATAAATATCAAAGTTTTTAACTATAGTTTTTTTTGGCTAAATCTTTTTTAACAATAATTTAATCATGTAAACTAATAACTTTTAAATATTAAAATATTCATAAATAAATATAATTATAAATATTAAAAAAACAATCGTGTGTTGCATCATAATAAAAATATAATTATAAACAGAATAATTATAAATAAAATTTAAGTAACCGTGCATCGCACGGGCTATAAGCTGGTATATATAATAAGCGTAAGAGAGATCTTATCCAAAACTTTGGTCGGTCGCTATACTACCAAAAGTATATGATCCGTTGGATTATAAAACTATAAATATTCAAATAGGTGAGGACCGTTAGATATAATATTAAAAATTGTATTTGATTAATAATAAGATAGTATTTAAATACTAAAATGTATATTTTGATAATTTAAACCAATTATAAATAGGTTTTCTATATTGAATAGAAATCTTTATGTAACAAATCGTAATTATCTTTTCTCTTTAGTTTATGGATAGTTCCAGTTAGATAATAATTATTAAACCATCATTAAATTAAAGATAATTTTGTTAGCTTCGTGTGGGCTGTAAAATTGTTAAAATATGTTGTCATAGAAATCTTTATGTAAAAAATCATAATTATCTTTTCTCTTTAGTTTATGGATAGTTCCAGTTAGATAATAATTATTAAACAATCATTAAATTAAAGATAATTTTGTTAGTTTCGCGTGTGCCGTAAAATTGTTAAAATCTGTTGTCTAAAACTCAAGATAGAGCCCAAACAGTAAAGTGATTATCTAAATTTTAATAATTTTTTAATATTATTGTAGCACCAATTTAATTTTTTTTCCTAATTCTTTTAAATTTATAAATTCTATGTTTATTTCAATAAAATATTAAAATCAATTTAAGAAAAAATTAAAATCGATCTAGTCCGTGTACGATCACTATACGACCAAATTAATTATTACAGTTAGATCTTAAATAGATCGATGAGAATTGTTAGATCTAATATTAAAAAGTGTATCTGATTAATAATAGAATTATATTTAAATACTAAAAAGTGTATTTTGATAATTTAAAATATTTCTATGTAAAAATTCTTAAATATCTTTTCTCTTTAATTTATGTATAGTTCGAGTTAGATAATAATTGTTAAACCAAATATCAGATAACAATTCATATCGATTAAAATATTAAAAATTATCAATATAATTCTCATGTATATCATATAACAATGATACATGTGGATCCTGCGTTATAAGAGACTTAGGAGAACTCCTGTACATGAATAAATTTAAACATTTTTTTTCTGAAGGAACCTAACAATTTGATTAATCCAAATTATAATTATATTATTTTACATATAACAAACATAAAATGATAATATCAAAATATTATTAAAATATTGAGGGTTTCATATTCATAAACAATAATTTTGAATATAATACTTAACCATCTTTTCTTCGGTTTATGGGTAGGTCAACTGGTCAAGTTAGATAATAATTATTAAATCATCATTAAATTAAAGATAATTTCGTTAGTTTCACATGGGTTGTAAAATCGTCAAAATTCAATTTCTAAAACTCAGGATAGAACCCAAATAGTAAAGTGGGTATCTAAATTTTAATAAATATTTTTTTATAATTGTATCACCAATTTATTTATTTTTCCACTAATTCTTTTAAATATAGAAATTTTATATTTCTTTCAATAAAGTATTAAAATAAATTAAGAACAAATTCAAATCGATAAAGACTATAATAATATGAGAATAAAATTTTATATAATTATAACATAATTTTTATTCTGTTTAATAATTTTAAAGTAATAATGTATTTTAAAATTTTATATACACTATAAATAAAACCGAAACATTAAAAGTAAAAGCAGTTAGTAAGATACTTATATCAGTATGTACTTAATATCCTTATTATATTAAACTCTTTTATATAATAAGCATAATAGGGATTTATCCAAAATTTTGATGGTGACAACCAAATTAATAAGGACTATTAGATGTTAACTAGATAAATGAAAATCGTTTGATCAAATATAAAAAAAATGTGTATTTTATTTATAATAGGATTATATTTAAATTCTAAAAAGTGTATTTTGATAATTTAAACAAAATATACCAAATATAAATAAGTTTTCTATATTGAATAGAATTCTCCATGTAAAAAAATCGTGACTTTCTTTTCTCTTCCATGGACAATCCAGTTAGATAAAATTGTTAAACCATCTTTTAATTAAAAATAATTTAATTATCTTCACGTGGGGTGTAAAATCGTCAAAATCTAATTTTTAAAACACAAGATAAAGCCCAAATCAGTAAAGTGAGTATTTAAAATCTAATAATGATTATTACGTCATCATTATTTTAACGCCAATTTAATTACTTTATTCTAACTATTTTCAATTTAGAAATCTATGTTCAAAAATTAAAATCAATCTAAGAAAATCAAATCAACAAAGAATATATTAATACGAGGATAAAATTTTATAAAATTGTGCATATTTTTTATCCTATTTTATTAAGTTATAGATCATAACTAATCAAATATAATTTATTATTAAATAATAAATTATACGCAAATGGTGATTTTGTTTTATAAGCACTCATAGCTAGATACCTAATTTCATTTTTAGCAGGACTATATTCATATTAAAAAAAAACCGTATTTTGAAATTGTAGACTCAACTACAGAACAGACCTAACTTTTTTAACCTACATACATTGTAAATTATTAAATTCGAAACTTTAAAAGTTTGTTAATCAATTAGTATAGTACTTTTCTGAAAAATCGTACTTTACAAAAAATATTATCAAATAACCTATGTCTGAAAGAAAAAAAATGAAAAAAAATTCTTTTTTTCAAAAAAAAACCTGTAAATTTTAATATGTTGTTGGTAGATTCAAATCTTAGATCATTATACATGATAATTTTACTGTTATATGTAACGTTTCTCAACAATTTAATTTGAAAGATCCAACAATTATGGATTGAGTGATCAAACAAAGCGACCACACTTATAAGAAAGCTTTCATTATTTAGTCTTTAATATAATAACATAGATATTTACGGGATATACTATAAAAAATGAATTTTATACAGAATTTTTATCGTCACAGTGTTCTACTTTAAAAGAAGAACTATTACAAAAAAAATATATTTTAATTGATAATTTATTTTCTCAAAAGTTCAAAGTTCCCGCATCATTAACATATTACAAAAAAGAGTATATTATATTTTAGCAATAAATATTTAAAAAAAAATAAAAAATTATAAATTATAAATATTAAGAAAAATTAATGATGTTATCCTGGTAGTTTGGTCTTAAATACCGCCAAAACATTCTCAACCGTTAAATCCAATACTTTTAAAAATAGATGATCAAGATTATATCATATAAAAAGAAATTATTATCTAAAAATGATATAAGTTAAAAGATATTATATTAGGATTGGATTTTCCAAAAAGTTAAAACATAAAAATAGTTGTAATTAAATAAGGAAACTCATTTATAATCAAAATAATAAAAATCGTTTAATCTTAAATAGATATGTGAAAACCGTTAGATTTAACATTAAAACATGTATTTGGTTAATAAAGGTTATTCTAATAATGTAAACTACATATAAGTTAGGTAGATTTCCTAAATCGAATAGAATTCTCAACATTAAATTTCGTCACTTTATTCTCTTTTTAGTTTTAGAATAGTTTTTTATTGAAAAAGAACTATTAAACCACAACTAAATTAAAGATTATTTTGTGAATTTCATGTGAACCGTAAAATTGGTCAAATCTAACTTTTTTAACTCAATATAAACAAATATTAAATTGAGCGTGTAAAATATAATAAATATCAAAATTTTAACTATAATTTTTTTTGGCTAAATATTTTTTAACAATAATTTAATCATGTAAACTAATAACTTTTAAATATTAAAATATTCATAAATAAATATAATTATAAAAATTAAAAAAATAATCGTGTGTTGCATCGTAATAAAAATATAATTATAAACAAAATAATTATAAATAAAATTTAAGTAGCCGTGCATCGCACGGGCTATAAGCTAGTATATAATAGAGCAACTAGGGGGTTCAATGAGTCAATTTATTCAAGTTAAATTACCAAAATACCCTTCTAAATTATATTTTAATTATACATGTATTAATTACAATTAATACTCATCTACTTTAATATGCGTACATTAATCGTGTGCAACTCATTATTGCATATCATTGATATTTATTATTACTTCAATATTTAATATTAACAATTTATGACTATATATTATTTTTTATAGAAAATATTAAAACTTTTAAACATTAAATAAATTGCGATAATGATGATTGATAATTGTTAATTGAAAGAGATTACCAACTAATTTAGAGCTTCGTTCACTATTGCAAAGTGATGCATATGAAATCTTATTTTGCTAAATTAAAAAAAAAAACTATTGACCTTATTGAATATTTCGTATCTAGGTTCGCTATTTGGTTCATTACATTTATTTGCTTATATAGCTGACAATTTAGGGAGATCAAAAGTAATTATAGACCAAATAAATGATGATAAAAAATAATGAATATGGCGAGTGGAAAATGAATATCAATCAAATAAGGAATTTGGATACGGAAGATGTAATAATAAGGCAATAGGTTTGTTTTTCGAAGTTAGCAAAATATGATTTGATATGCATATCAAATCTTATTTTGCTAAATTGAAAAAACAAACTATTGGCCTTATTGCATATTTCGTATTCAGGTTCGCTATTTGGTTTATTACATTTATTTGCTTATATAGTAAATAGTTCAAGAAGATCAAAAGTAATTATAGACCAAATAAATGATGATAAAAAATAATGGATATGGTGAGTGAACAATGAATATCAACCAAATAAGAAATTTGGATACGGAAGATGTAATAATAAGGCTAATAGGTTTATTTTTTGAAGTTAGCAAAATATGATTTGATCTGCGTCACTTTACAATAGCCAACGAGAATATTTTGTACCATATCAAATATTTTTTTTTTATAAATTTAGTATATCTTAAACAATAAGCTATATATCAAACAAATGTTATAGAAATATTGTACTAAATAGTTTTACTAACTACTTCAAACACGTTAAATACTATTTTGTTTTTTATAAAGTTACACGACGGTTGCAAAATAAGTCACACTCATTTAAAATTGTTCAATCTCCCATAATTACAAGACTGCAAGCACTTCAAAATTACATGTCTTACTTACATTGTAAGTCGTTATTAAATATGATCTTTTTCAATAAAAAAAGATTTCATAAAAAGATTTCATTCGCAACAGAACCTATAATACATTTCACATGCATGCATATATTTACATGATTAAATCTATATGACCTTTTCTGACAAAAACTGATCCCACTTACAACAAAACATATATTACATTTAATAAATTGACTTATCATTTTATAACAGAAGAATGGAGAACATACCTGTATCTCGCACGAGTTATAAAGCTAGTTAAAACAAAAAAGGATGGACGGGCACAATGAGTCGCGATAGTTAACTACTACTTTTCCATTATTCCATATGAGAAATCCACATAGCTCCTTGTAAGCCCACATACAAGGGCTCCTTCTAGGCCAATATTGAAATGCTCCACTCATCTTACATTCCATGCGTTCATTAAGGACAACTCACATGACTTTTCCTAAACCTATATCAGAGTCCATCTTGATTTATTACAAATTGTTACAATCAGAAACTTTCCTTTTTATACTATTACAATCTCGGACTTTGCTGCGATGGAAACAAGTTTAAAGTAAAAAATAGAGTAAATCACATTTTTAAAAGTAGGAATGAAATTAAAATTGCTGCTTAGGATGATGTAATATAATAATTTAGAATAGAAATGCCCTCTCAAAAATAACGTGGAATAACTTCAAACATGTAACCAATAACTCGATAAGTAATTATCAACTTTAAATTTTAAAAGAGCTCATAAAACATTCGTTAAAAATTCACAAGCAACTAGCTTTATAGCCCGTGCGAGGCACGGACATGCTCTAGTTATATTTAGTTGCTTGAGATTTGGATGCACACTAAAAATGCAAATACCTGTTGTATTGTGAGCGCACTTTTCTAATTTCTCTGTTATGTTTGCATGCTGTTATCCGTTGCAATGGATGAGCTCCTAAGCTCATTTCTTTGGCTTCTTTTCCCCGTACAGAAGAAGTAGTTTATGGGCTCTTATCAAAAGTTCATTTTCTATTACTGACATCAATCAACTAATTGCCATAACTAAAATATTGAATAGATACATTGTATTAAGCAAATGCATCATAATTATTTTAGAACTTGAAAAATATCATACAATTCTATGTAAGATTCGATGGTGTGACAAAAGGAGTTGAAATTAAAGAAAGAGATCAAAAAGAACAAATTAATTAATAAACTTTAAAAGGTACCAGAACCTTGAGCCTAGAGTAGTAAAAAAATCTAGGTTATCTTTGTGTATCGTCCATGGTTTCCTACTACTGATGCGACTGCACTTGTACCCGTGCAAGGTACGGGAGATGTCATTTTGTGACGATATTTTCTAGTTCACGTCAGTTTAATTTTGCGATGATAAGTATTCTTCAGTTTGTTGTGGTGATCCTGCCACCGGTTTGAACTTGTTGGTGACACTATGTGACATGATTGAGAAGATTTGCAAGGAAGATCGGTTTGGTATTAGTCCGAGGAAGATTTTGTTCATAGTTGAATGTATTTGATGATTAGTTTTATAAGCTAATTAATAATAAGATAGGAATTAGTTAAAGGTGTCAAATAAAGGCTCCATTTCGAAAGTACCAATACTCTCCGGTCTCCATAATTCTCTATAAGCGGCCGGAGTAGTATACTTGTCCTTAATGCATGAGGTGGCGGGATTGAGATGCACACAAATTCGTATTCGAAAAAAACTGTTCGAACTGGTTAAAAAAATCGGAAAAAACTGATTAAAAAAAAGTCCACCTCAATTGGATCCAGCCCGCAGGCTTAAACGGATCGCATATTTTTCACAAAACCCCGATCCGGTTCGAGCCGAATAAACCCAAATTTAATCTTGATTTGGACGTAGTCTTGATCAGGATAAAAGTCCAATCCAAAAAGTTAGAATTTTCAATTAAATCTCGGATAAAAGCTTAAATTTTTTAATTAAATCCGAAAAAATAAAAAAAAGTTAAAGTTAAAGTTAAAGTTATCAATATCTAAAATAATTTGTAAAAATCCGATTTGGCCCCTCCTGACCCGACCCTATCTACAGGTATAAATATTTTAGAGGAAATTTGTCTCGATTTAAAAAAGCCCGGCCCTATCGGATATCGAAAAATCCGACCTGAATCCGGATTACGTTCATCTCTATTCAGGGTAACAACTATAGAGGTGCTTATATTATTATTTATATTATCTGATATGTATGAACATAGTTGAGACAAAATGATTACTATTTTGTATTATTTTGTATTATTGGATGCTCGGACTAAAAAGTGATATTATGTGACTAAAAATGCATTTGTACTTTGTCTTAAAATTGTGAATACAAAGGAAGAAACATAATTAAATTTAATTAAAGAGATACGTGTCTATTGGATATACTTTATACCAATAACCACTTTTATTAATAATCAGACAAATGAAATTATCATGAAAGAATCTTGAATAAAAACTAAAGTGTAAAATAATATTTGTGAAAGACATTACCATACTAATGAGTTTTATACCACAACAAAAAAGCCCAAGTAGCTCAATGGTTAAATTGGTGACTTGAAATTCTTAGTAATTAGTATTGAAGTGTCTTAGGTTCGATTCCCATCAAGATGAAAATTTTCTTACATTTTTATAACATTTGACTTTGGAGGGGCAGTTATGTAATTTCAAGTTGTTGAATAAAATGTTTCACAAAGTCCTTGTTGCAGTATAAGATATATAATAATAGATTGGCTCTGATACAAGTTAAGTTATCAGTTCTTTTAAGATTTTAAAGTTAAGGTTATCAGAATCGTTTCACATATTTAAAAGGGTTATTAAGACATTAGCTCTCGAAATTTCAGCGAAAATACACATAAACCCTCAAAGAAAAAAAAACGTATCTTCGTGCCTCTAAAGTATGTTTGATGTACAACCTGACCCTATTTCCGTTAAAATCAGTCTCAAGTTATATACAAGAATATCTGATGAGGGGCAATAGAGTAATTTCCAGTCTATTTGTAACGTTACATGCATATTATGAACTTATTGATTCTTAAAGCATGGATGTTTCTACACCTTTACACATTCAGATGAAAAATTATTTTTATACGATTGTAAAAATAGATACATGTCTAGTAATGGTTATATTATAGCAAATAGACACATTCCAAGGTATCGATGATAACTTGGCATATATCATGGCACTGATCATGGATGTAAGAAAAATCTCTTCACTCTATAAAAAGAATTAGAAAAGTGCAACACTAGATTGAAAATTTGTGATTTTTCTTAATTTTTACACATCTAAGTTTGACGTTGTCTATATTTGGAGAACCCTTAACATCCATCGACACAAATAATCAAAGGAGAAAATCCCCAGAATTAAATATAAATATATTACTGGAAACAATTTCTTATAATAAAGAACATATGTTTTTCCTAGTGCAACAGGATCCCTCAATAGCAGGTTGTCTGTACACTTCTTTTATATGAAAAATTGTTTTCGAGGTTGTTACTTGTTAGAATAGCGAAAAGAAAAACTTGGAGGCAGTTTGTATTATAATTTTACACCACATGGATACGATAAGCACCAGACTTCTTTCAGGAGAAAGAAGTTGAGAGAACTTATCACGTGCCAAGGTAGAAAGGAGCTGATCACCTTGACGCAAGAAGCAAAACATGAGTATATATAGGCGGGAGGTTTTTAGAGGGAAAATAAGAAAAATTGCATTTGTTTGTCCTTTTTCAAAACTTAGAATACTATTAACATATTGGCACCTGAAGTATGCACATTTGTATAGTTTAATACATAGATTCCGATATTACCCCTCTGCCTAACCAGCGATATTGAGATTATGACCGATATGTACAAAGGACATACTTTAGGGACACGAATTTTTTTGAGGACTTATGTGTATATTCACTAAAACTTTGAGTGACAATGTCTTAATAACCCTATTTAATATTTATATATACTGATTGAAATCATGAAATTTAGTCTGCAAGCATTGATAAGCTCTTCGAGAATTAATTTAAGTCTATACAGTTATTATAACAGTTTGAGGCTTGCGAAAATGACAGTTAATAACATAGACTTGTGCTCATATGAGAACCCACATTAAAATTAGAACTGAGATCTAATCTCAACCCTCTATTTTTTATACCCACATCAAATCTGCACCCTTCATTTAAATTTTATTAATCTTCATCTACCATCACAACTTTCTTCATCTATAATTCCGGCCACACCCCAACAACCTCCGTCTACACCAGATTTTTTTCGATCGATTTTTCCCCTTTTTTGTTTACTATCACCGTCACAACACTGTTCCTCTAACACTGCCACACCACTGATTCATTGCTTCTGATTTAGTTCCGGTCGCAAAGCGTCCATGTGTCTTTAACGAAGACCACAACGTCGATTAATACATCCTCAATCATGTATGATGACAGATCTGAAACATTATTGATGTTCACAAAATTGAATTTTCACAATTTATGTTTAAAACTTTGGTGATTTTCGTTCAGTTTTTGGTGATATTCATTCGTTTTATGTTGATTTTGTGTTAAATTTATGTTGATTTGGTTATGAAATGATTCAGTATATAATGACGATTAATGGAGATAGTCAGTGGTGGTGGTAGTTTAACTTTTTCGATTTTGATGACTTTGTTTTAATTTTATTGGCGATGATGTAGTGGTGGTTAAACGGTGATGTAGTGGTGGTGTTGGTGGTGGGCTGGTGTTAATGGTGGTGGTTGTATGGTGGTGGTAAGGTGGATCTGCTCATAATCAACATGGCTAGTCAGTGGTGATTTTTATTGAAAGTATAGTGATTTTATGCTGATTTGTAATTGATTTCTGGTGATTTCGCCTCACTGTTGGTGATTAGTTGACTATGGTCAGAGTTGGTGACCGGGAGCAATGGTGGTGTGATGATTTGGTTGTGGTGATTTTCGTATTAAATGTGGTGATTTTTAGATGGTAGGAGGTGGGTGGTGATCGGAGTTACTGACCGGAAGTGGGAAGGAGATGACGATGATTTTTGTTTCATGGTGGTGATTTTTAGATACCCGGAAATAGTAACCAGAACTGGTGATTGTGGTGATTTTTTGTTTTCCGGTGGTGATTTTTTGGTTGGACGGAATTTGTTGCCGGAGATGATGACTGAAGTTAGTGGTGGCCGGAAATGGAGGTTCCCGTTGGCCAGAGGTGGTGGATGGGTGAGGGTGGTGGAATATTAAAATATTAAAATATTAATAAAATTTAATGAGTGATGGGAGATTAATATAAATTATATTAATGAATGGCTAGGATTAGATCTCATATCTCATAATAGTGGGGGTTCTCAATAGAGCATGACCCTAATAACATAATATAATTTTATAAATTTCATGTAGGCTTTCTAATTTGTGAGTTTATGACGTCTAACCTAACATAGTTTGTTAAAAAAAGTCATATCTAAGTGAATATAACATCATATTTAAAACATAGAGAAAATATATATTTTATTTTCGAGCTTACTATTTAAACTTCATATATTGTGCAGTTGTTGTGTAAGCCTGATATTACACTAGTAATCAATTCAAAGCTTATTTATTAGTCCCTTCTATAATTCTATTTCAAACAACTAATTTGACGGAAAATATTGAGTTTATCCTTATCCAAATATATCATATACTGTAACTGGGATTTAATGAGGGATGGGCTGTGGTGCTTGTGAATTATAAGTGTAACTAGCATAAAAGCCCGTGCGAGCCGCTAGCTTAAATTTTGTTTACAAATTATCCTATGTATGATCGTTATCATTATCGTTTCAAGTATATGATTGATATTGAGTTTTTTTTATTGATGGTATATGTGACTATTGGGTCCTTACTTAAGTGTGTTCAAGTTTTTAATTTAAAAACTAATACGAGTATTACTAATAGCTGTCATGTTAGTTTATAATTTTTTTGCGAGTGTTCTAGATGAGTTTAGAACATTGCAATCCTAAATTTTCTTCCAATTCTTCAAGATGTTACATTCTGGAGAGTAGGTTTTATTACTGATTTTGATCAAAAGCCTTCGTAAATCTTCTAATACTCTCTACTAGGTCTTGCGCTTTCAGTTCTTAAAACTTTCTTTCTAACTCGTTCATATCTTTTCTTGCAATTTGTTATAACAATTCAGTGCCAAGTAATTAGCCCAAACACAACAACTTGGGTAATCCACAAACCCACCCCAGATTCCCAAAAGATCATGATTTGTTGGTGCAATTTGTAGTATTACTTCATGTTACAAACTGAACTAAAGTCCCAACTCTTCTCGATTTTGAGACTCGAGTGGTACAAACTCCCCCACTTAAACTTTTGACGTCATCGTTAGTTCTGAACGGATAGCCCATAGGTCCAAAATCGTACATCTCTAGCGATTGTGAGATAATACTGGCTAGTTCATGTCCCCACCTCTGGACCTAAGTCCATTGTGGAATAATACCACCAGCCTTCGTGTCCCCACCTCCAGCAACTTCACGAATCAACCGAATAAGCCGGCCAATTGGCCCAAATGCAATAACGTGGGTAATACACAAACCCACCACAGGTCTCCAAAAGATCATGATTGTTGGTGCACTTAGTAGCTGTACTTTGTCTTATAAACTGGACTAAAGCCCCCACATTTCTCGACGTGAGACTCAGGTGTTACAATATGTTTTAATTTAATAATATTTCAATTTGTTGCCAATATTAATTCTTTATATATCTATATTATATTATTAAAGACGAAACATTAAAAGTTTTGGTCGGTCGGTCGGTCGGTATTTGGGTCGATTCACGGGCCTATCTATAATTAATTTATTAATAACCAATTACCTTTTTTCACTACATTACCTATTTTATATTTTTTTTTAAACCAACCCAACTTATCTTCTAAAAATAAAACGGGCAACATATATATAATATGGTAATATTATTATATATTTATAACTGATTACATTTTTCAGCTAAAACACATTATTTTTATATTTTTTACCTAAAACAACTCATCTTAGGACACATATATGGAAACCAAGTTATTGATAACCAATTACCTTTTTCAGCTAAATTATATTACCTATTTCATATATTTATTTAACTAAAACAAATCATTTTCTAAAAATAAGACGGACAATATATATATAAAATGGTAATATTATTATATATTTATAACCGACAGCTAAAACACATTATGTGTTTTATATTTTCTAACTAAAACAACTTATCTTCTAAATATAATACATGCAAAATAAATATACAATGGTAATATTGTTTTATATAAATATTAATAAATAACAAGTTATTCTTTTCAGCTAAAACAAATTACCTCTTTTATATTTTTCTAACTTAAACAACTAATTTTTTAAAAGTAATGCAGACGTATATATAAAAAAATTAATATAATTTTATATAATTGTTAATAAGTAACTAATTGTCTTTTTAAGGATATTACCTGTTTATATTTTTTAACTGAAACAACTCATGTTCAAATTAAAAATAACACGGGCAAAAGATAGATATATTGGTAATATTATTATATTAAACTTATGAAATTCATGTTTATTATAATTTTTTTAACATTCAATTTAAACGAGATAATTAATTAAAATAAAAGTAATAGTATATTCAAATAAACTCGGTATATTGAACAAGCACATATTTTGATATTTGCACTTGAGTCCCTTTTTAGATTTTTAAGAGTAAAAAAATACGAATCATTAGATATGTTATTTTAAAATATTTTATATTTTAATATCTAAAATACTACTATTGATTACGTCAATAATATATTAAATTTAAATATTATATTGTTAGATTTATAAATCCAATATATATATATATATATATATATATTAAAATTTTATCAAATTATATATAATAACTAAAATCTAAATAAAAAATAAGAAAATATTAAAGAAGACCGTGCATCGCACGGGATATAAGCTAGTATATATATATATATATATATATATATATATATATTAAAATAATTTTCGCATACAATAAATGTTTTTATTTTACTACTAAATTTTAAAACATAACTATGTTTAAATGACCTGAGTTTGTCTATTTAGTTATATTTGTACATTTTTTGTTCGTCTCGTTATAATATACTTACTTTAATTTATATAGATAATTTGATTGATCGGGACCTATGATTTTAAATAACTCGGTGTGTATAATGTGATCGATCTGATCATAATATTTTTGTATGCTATATAATATCTTGTTTTCTAAAAGTTGTTAACTGGACTATATATTTTTCTCTATTTATTTTTTACACAAATTAGTATCACCAAGTATTTTTTTCAACCCAAATTTATGTGTTTATATTGTCTAACATTTTCAACATGATAATATAATTCGTTTTTTTTTGTACTGTCTATTTATTTTTATTATATCATCTTTTAAATTGTTTTAATTCAAAACAAATAGTTTTCATATGTTATATATATATATATATATATATATATATGTATATATTAATCCAATTCTATATAACTCATTTTTTTTCTTCCATAAAATGACATTAAAATTCATGTGATTATAATTAAAAATGTCTCATATACACAATGCATCCAATCTAATTATAAATCTAGTCACTTTTATTATATCTATCTATTTATATTGTATTATTAAGACCGAAACATTGAAAGTTTTGTAGTCGGTCGGTACGGTACTCGTATTTTGGTATTTGCACTTTAGTTCTTTTGTTTTTACAACTTGGCCTTAATTTATTAAAAAACAACGATTTTTATCAAAATATAATGTAGTCGGTCGGTTAGAATGATACTCGTATTTTGATATTTGCACTTTAATCCTTTTACTTTTGCAACTTGACTTTGATTTATTAAAAACATCAATTTTAATTAAAATATATTTTTTTAAATACTTTTAAGCACAAAATTCTTGAAACACAATTTAATCACGCTCAAATACAAACATATACGTCAATTCAACACCGAGTTCAACAATCACATAAAACTATTCAAATTTAAGTTCATCTTCATTAAAAAAAAGTATAAATATAAAATAAATTATTAAAATACATATAAGATAACAAATTTAAAAGTCATATGTGCATTGCACCGGCTCTATGCTTGTATATATAAGAAGAATAATCATAAATATCATGTATACATTTTATTGATATGTGCTTATAATAATGCTTATTATAGAGATAGACATTCAACCCCGATCCATTCTCTGCCCCGTTTCGGACGGGGAATTGAGAACTTTTCTGGTGATCGGGAAGAAATATGTAAAAATTTCGGGGATCGGGGTGGGGTCAGGGATTAATGTCTCCCCGCCACGCTTTCCGGTCCCCAATTTCTATATTTAACAAAAATATTATATATTTTCATGTATATTAAATAAATTATTATGAATAAATATGATTTATATCCATTCTATATATAATAGGAGAACATGAGGATAATTTAGGGGCATTTTTAGGCAATAAACCCCCTGTGAAATTACAATTTTACCCTTATATATTTTGAAATTACAAAATTTTAAAGAAATTTTTAAAGAGATTTTATAGAAATTAATAAATATGATTTAATAATTTAAATATATTGCATATTACAAGAAAAGTTAGACCCTTATATAAGAAAATAGAATATATTATAGTTAAAGTTACACAACCGAAATATTTATTTAAAACTAAAGGAAAAATAAAAATACACTACTCTTAATATTGTTTTTGAAACTTAATATAAAAAATTTATAAGATTGGTAGTATATAGTTTAGTGGTTCGAATCACCACTTAAACAAAATTAACTTTTTTTTTTCAAATTAAATAAGTGAATGACATATGCATGTAATTTTGTAACATGAAAGAGTATATCAGTAATTTCACGGGGGATTTTTTTGCTCAAATTACCCATGTGTTCTCCTATTATATATAGAAGAGAGGTTAGGGAAACATAATATTTTTTCATAAAAATTATCATAATGATGTGGCGTTATTTACATGATAAAATAAAAAAAAAATTTAATTGGAAGAGTTATTGTGAATGCAGGAGGGTCCATTTCATGTACTCCCTCCGTCCCATTTTTATTGTCCATCATCAAAAACCCACATTTTATTCAATCATATGAAATAAACTGATAGTTACCAAAAATTTGTATTGTTTTTCATAAAAATTAACATAATTAACACATAATTTATCGTATAAACTAAAAGTGAACAACAATTTTGGAACGAATGAAAAAGAAAATTCTGGACAATAAAACTGGGACGAAGGGACCATTATTTATACAATCAATAAGATGATGACACGTGGATTATGATAACTTTTATGAAAAAAAAATTACAGTCTTCTAGCATTTTTCGAATTATAATCTTGAGGGATTGTACTCATTTTCTACCACAATTTTCTCTTTTTTCCAACGCTCTCTACCTAAAGGAACATTTCTCATTGGCCCCTTTAGTACAAACACATCTACTTGACTTGAAAATGAACTGCCTTAGTAAGGTTTTCATTGTGTGCTGCCAAGTGCCAACACAGCTTGGTGTTGCTGTTGCTAGAGCCTAGTGCCGTCTTGGCATTGTGCTTGGTCATCTAGTGGCCTCAGCTTCTTCTAGTTAATTTGTGTTGTTGTGTTCTGTGCAAAGCCACATATTCCATAATTGTACATGAGAAACATTTTGAATGATGGATTCGTTCTCTCCGTTCCAAAATACTAGTCTCTTTTTATTTTTTTACGTTTATTAAGAAAATATTAATTTAATGATACATTTATACTTATACTTATCATAAATGCATTGATTTAATAAAAATATAAACTATTTTAAGTTAGGGTTTATCAAATGTGTGCATATGGGCACACAATAAGAACTTAGTTGACATTTTTTAATTGATTTGACTTTCAATAATAATAATGGGTCATCTAGATGCACAAAAATCTCAACCAATTAAAATTAGTCAACTCATCAAAAAGTAGTTGTTAGAATGTGTTCATGAACACACGCTAGAAAGACCCTCTAAGTTATTACTACTAACTCCTCATCTCATTGTTATACCATTTTCAAGAAGAATAATTTAGAAAAAATGTTACATTTTTGTATTGGAAGTTGAAAATGAACATATATTATGGGGATTATTTTTTTTTCTAAAAGAAACTATTATTATGGGACCGGGAGTATTGTACATGAAATATCTGTATTTGTGATAAGTATTCGTAATTAATAATGGAATTGTTATTATTTATACAAGGTGGATGATTTACCGCAAGCAATGGTGGCAGTAAGATAGGTTTGGTACATTCACACCATGTATATACTACATATGGTTAACAAATGTTTGCTCTGATCGAACTTTATACAACAATCACAGTGATTTAGACAAGCGAATCCACAACAGCCGATAACTTAATTATGAAATACATAACTTGGATAAAACTTCTAGATGGATATGTGTGCAAGTCGTGAGAGTGAATTCAAAAAATATAAAGGAATGACCTGAGAAACATGAACAAACCGAATCTCTATCCGTAAAATATGGCAAGGTGACGCAAAAGGCTGCACCCGCGCGCACACACGAGGACTTGAATCAACTGGACCAAAACAACAAGTGGACCCATTCGTGGGTGGAGCAGAATGGAAGAACATGGGTGCATGGCCCAGGTGACGAACGGACTACGGTAGAGTATTTTCCTTTTTGTGACTAGACATTTTGAAAAGTAGTAGTAAGAATTTACAGGGCCTCTTTTAAGTACAGCCAAGCCCTTTTCTATCTCAAACTCCAATTTTCAACCTCATTACATCTCACGTGGGCCCACATCTCCCCTTCAACATTTAATTTCTCGCACGGTGCTTAGGATTATTCTCCGTTTCACATTCATACACAAGTCCAAATCTTACCTTTTTCTCGGTACTACTACTTCACTTCTCTACTCCCCTCCCTCCGTAGTCTCATTTCTTCAATGATAATTTGGATTTATTTTGGCCAAGTTTGTAATCTTAGGATATGTACATACAATATCGAAATATATTTTTGGGTCTATCTCGAATTCGAGTCTGATATAATTAGGGCTTAGCAAAACCGAACTGAAACCGAAAAATCGATCCGAACCAAAATATTTCGGTTCGGTTTGGATTGAGTTTTTTCCAATATTTCGGTTATTTCGGTTTTTCAGATTTAACCAAAATAAAATTGGTTTGGTTCGGTTCGGTTTTCAGAATTTTGATTCGGTTAAAAACCGAAAAACCGAAAAACCGAAATATTTTTATATGTTTTTTAAAATTATATATATAGTAACGTTCTAGAGAGAACAGTCTTAAAGAGAGAACAAGAGAACCAGTCCTGGCCCACCATTATCTCTAAAGTCATGCTGATTAACCTAAGGTTAAAAACCAGGGTTAAAACATATTGTTCTATCAAAGACGATCTGTTAATCATCTGATGGTAGTTGAAGTACGAATTTCTCGTATCATTCATTATATCTAATCCTATTAGGGTTTGTAATAAGATCATAACTGAGAATTCTTCTAAGAGAAGATATCTCTGTTTCTATTTGCATAGAGAACTTATAATAAAACCGAACTTGTTCAGTTTTAAATTCTTCTAAGTCCCAGATAAGGGCTCTAATTGCTCTATTGTCTTTGTTAGAGACAACTTTCCTAGATACTTGTAATAGATGCTCTAGATATTGATGGTTATCCATATAAATCATGGCATTACCTTTTATATTGACAAACCACGACTGTGTATTAGTCATAATATTAAGTTCTCGGAGAACTTTGGACGATTACTATCAATCATTATATAAAATGAATTTATATTAATTAGAATAAATTTAAAGATAGAGATTGTAAATGATATTACCGGGTATTCTTTTAATGAACTCCATTTGTAGCAGTGATTGTAACGTTGAATAGAACCTCCGTTTGAATTCTTCTTCTCATGCTAATCTGCCTTGTGGTCGCTCAATCCATGGTCGGCGATTTCCCTAAACGGCCACCTGTCTAAAGCGGTACTTTCTTATGACCCAAGCGGACTCCAGAGTCTATGACCGGACATTAAGCATGAAACAGATTTTAAATTCAAACTAAACTGTTTTATTCCATACAATATATTACAAAGGATTCATTATGAATCCCTTTATCACACTTACAATCCCTAAGGGGACTACTCACACATTTTCTTTCTGGACTAAACTTGTTTCCTTGATTATTGATAATTCAGGGAATTGATGCCCTCACTCTGAAATATAACTCATCCTTTTATAGAATAAGGTATGAGGATCTGTACAAGTGATTCTACGTCATTGCATGCGTAGCCTACATTATTGATGCTCTGAAGAGATAAGATTCCATTCTTGGACCACTGCTTTAGTGGTAGGGATGTCCTCTTTACAGTATTGACAGAGATAGCTTTCATCTGTTCCTGTCTTCTTTATTATTCGAGCACTAACTTTACAAAAGTCTGGATAGTGGGCATCGAATATTTGTTGGCTTTTAGTCATGCGTCTCTTGCATGCAACTAAAGTTTCTTTGTCTTCTTGGCTCATAGTAGTATGAGTCTTGGAAGTCATGATGCAATTTGTGGTAGAGTAATTTATCTTTACCATATCGCTTTATTTTATGCAGAGAATCTTTTCCAAAATGGCTGCATATTTGTGGAAGGCTATTTGCTTCAAGTCTTTCTTTTCCAGGGTGACTGGTTTTGATTCACTTGGTGTATAGCTCCTTTCCTTGACAATTCCCAACTGAACATAATGGAATGGTTTTACCAATATGTCGTTGTAGTCTTCGTCCCAGAATGGTAGTGATGACTGAACCTTAATGAAGATTTCCTTCGCGGGGTTCTTGACGCACTTTGTTCTGAATTTTTTGACTGCTTCCTTGAATGTCTTTGCAAAAATGCCAATTTCTAGCAAATTACTAGATTGATAAATTAGATTAACTAACCCATTAACATAAGCTTCATGAATTATTTCCGCATTTGCATTTGGATAAAAGTTGAAATAACTTATGTTTGTTTTATCTGTGGTGAAAAACTTATGCTCCACGAATTCTTGCTCTGCAGCTGTTCTTCCAAATTCATAGAAGTAACTGAAACTGTCGAAGATGGTTTCTCCACTATCTTCGTTAAAATCTATGATTAGATTTTCTGTCTTTACCTTTCCTAACACCTTTTGTGAAGAGGCTGTCTTTTTCAAGGCTTGTTTGAAAGTTGGTTTCAATGTGTCCGCAGAATTGATAAGACAAAGAGGTGGCTTCATCATTTCTGTGGTATAGAGATCAGCAGATACTCTAGCTTCTTGAAATTCTTTGAATTTCTTATGCGAGACTCATGAAATTCCTGAAACTGCAAGATTTGTAATTGCCCAGTTGTTGTAGATTCCTGGATTGGGACCATTATAAACAACATAGTAATTTTTGGAAGTTGTACCAGAAGGTTTTACAAAAGATTGCTCTGATGATTTTTGTGGGATTTGAATTCCCCCGTTAGGCCTTAGATTTAAATCATAGGGATGAACTAACGTTAGAGAGGTCTGAACCTCCGTCTGAATTTTTTGCAAATTCACAGCATTCAACAGATTTGTTGTTTCTTTACCGGGAGTCGTTTGCTCTGGAATAGCTTGTTCTTCACTCTGTGAAGAGGAAGGTGAACAAATGACCTTTTGTTGTTCGGTCTTCAAAAGACTTACATATTCAAGCTTAGTTCTGACAAGCTCGAGTTCCTTAAGAAGAATGCTCTCCTTTAAACGCAATATTTCTATATTCTCTTCCATTATGATGGAAGGGTCTCAAAGAAAGAGATTTATATTTAGGCCAAATGCCTTTGATTCTTTTGAGAGAATCGTGTGTGTAATAGAGGTGTTTTGAGGTTTTGGTGTGATGAATACCATAGCCGAACGCCTTTATTTATAGGATTTCTGGAGTAATCCTCTGAATACCTGTCCATGATAAAATTTGAATAGCAAAAATTTTATTGGTTAGTATTAAATTCTCTAGTCAAGAAATCTGCTAGACAATTTTTTGTTCCTTCAATGTGCTCTACATCAAAAGAATATCTGGAAAGCCATTGTTGCCATCGCACTAGTCGTCCTTGTTTGTTATCTCCTGCAAGCTTAATTCGCAAAAAATAAGTAAAGTTTCTATTGTCAGTTCTTACTAAAAATTTAATAGGAGTAAGATAGATAGAAAACTTATTGATAACTCTAATTACTGTCAGGTACTCTTTTTCATTAGAGTGGTAATTCCTTTCAGCATTTTTGAAGCTACCAGAAGTATATCTGCATATTAATTCTTGATCAGAATTAACTACCTTGAGAACTCCTCCCCAGTATTCTCCTGAAGCGTCAGTCTTAATGATAAGCTTATCCTCTGGTTGCGGATGATAGAGTTTTGGAAAACTCTTTAGATTCTTCTTGACTTTGCTGATATAGCTGGAGTCTGAATCTTCCAATTTTCATGGTATATCTTTTTTGAGCTTAGCCTGCAATGGTGCACTTAAAGCTACAAGTTTTGGAATATAATCAGATGCATAAGTTAATATTCCTAAAAACCTCTGTAACTATTTTTTGTCTTCAAGTTTATCAGGAAACTTATGAATATGTGGTTGAGGACAATGAGTTCCTTGATCAATTTCTAATCCTAAGAAATTAATCTTTGTCTTGAAGAGTTGAGCTTTCTTCTTGGATAATATGATTCCAAGTTGTTGGCATTTCTTCAAAATTGTTGCTAGATGTCTGAGATGATCCTGCTCATTATCACTAAAGATAAGTATATCATCTACATATACACAACATAATTTTTCAAAGGATCTAAATGCATTTTGCATATGTCTTTGAAATATGGAAGGTGCTTGCTTCAAACCAAAGGGAATAACGATCCATTGATAATGTCCTTGGGGACATGTGAATGCAGTCAATAGCTGAGATTCCTTATCTAACAGTACCTGCCAGAATCCAGATTTGCAGTCTAATGAACTAAACATTTTCTTACCTCGAATAAGGGTGAGAACTTCATCCTTGTTGGGTAAATTATGGTTGTCACCTATTGTCGTGTCATTAATGGACTTGTAGTTGACTACCATTCTTTTCTTTCCACGTCTTCGTTCTGCTTCATTTTCTACTAAAAATGCCGGAGACATATGTGGTGATTTACTGGGTATGATGATCTTCATATCCAGAAGCTCTTGAATCTGTTTACCAAATTCTTCTATGTCATGTGGGCTGTATTTCATAGGTTTTACCTTTATTACAGTTCTGGGATCTTTGAGCTTGATTGTTGATTTCATCCAATTCTTAGTCTTTTCAGGATCTAAGGGATTTTCTGAGCAAACTGAATCTAATAATTTTTCAATTATAGATTTCTTTTCTATTTCCAGAACTAAATTTTGTATAATAAAATTTGATTCTTTATATTTTTTAATACTATCCTTTCCCCGTTCTAAAAAGTGAATTTTATTATAACTAATATTGATAGCATCTGGTTTTTGAACCTTTGATTTCTTTTTCATAGATTCAAGAAAACCTTTGACTCCAACTTTGTAAGCTGTAGTTATCTTACTGATATATACTTCTTTTCCTGAAAGAGTTAGTATAATCATTTTTGTAAACTGAGTAAATGGTTCATATAGCTGACAAAAATTATTGCCTAATATGAAATCAATATCATATTCTTGTTGATAAACAGTTGTAATATGGAATATTTATCCTGCTACTAAAACATTAAGGTTTTTACATACCTTATTAATTGAAATGGTGCTTCCATCTGCAATTTTTACCTGAATAGATCTTTCTGCGTTAACCCAATGTTCTTCTGGGATCACGTACTTGCTTGCAACACATAAGCTTGCGCCTATATCTACGTAGCAATGTAATTCTATTTGTTTATATCCTGCAAATTTCAATTTTCCAGATATGTAAATAGAATTAGGGTTAGTAATATTTGTCATTACTAATTCTTCAATCTCTTCAATTTGAAGAAGATGATTCATTGGATTCCGATTCTTCAGTCTCGGTTTCTATTTCTTCAATAGTATAGATTTTTTGTTCTTCTTCATATGGGTCTTCAATAGGATCATAACCCAAATAACGAATTTGTTCAAGTATTTTGACTTTGTTATCATGCTTCTTTCTATTAGGGCATTCATTTGCATAATGTCCTTCTTTGTTGCAGATCCAACACCTGCAGTTTTTCTTGCCTTTTGGGCAAAACTTTTGTTTATCGTTAGACGATTTAAAAGATTTTTTCTTTACATACTTACCTGGCCTAAAAAGTTTCGTTTTCCTGGTAAATTTGTATTTTGAAGATATACTTTTCTTAGAGTATTTCTTTTTCTTCTTAAATTTTTTGTCATAATTAGGATTACAACCAAAATTATAAGATTCTTCTGAAAGCTTAGCACAACAACTTTTGCTAAACTTCTTTAGTTTCTTCTGTGTCCGGCTGAAATCACAATAACTAAGGATTTCATTCTTGACGATTCGTTGAGCAAAAGCTAAACTATGCTGAGTCAGGATTGTTCTTTCCTGCATAAACTTAGTCATGGCTTTCTCACCTACCAAAGGTATCTTGCGAATGTAATCTTCGACATAGACATGATACTGATTTTGGTCTTCTGTGTTAATCATATGCATTTCATATATACAAAAGAATTTGTCAATGAGGCATATATCACACAATTGCATTTTACTAAGTGCTAACTTAGCATTCTGCTTGATCTTATCTTTTTCCTGTTCTTTAGCATGGATATAATCAACACCTAAAAACATGGTATAGATAGCATCTACAATTTTATTAAAGGCTTTTATTGGTTCAAACATGTCGAGATCCCAATTTACATCTTTAATAAATCTGTTCACAACTCCTGCTGTTTTATGATCAACTAATAACAAAACTGTATTAGCATCATCATAAGATATAGGATTAGTTTGAATTATTAAACTAATTTCTTTTTCCCAACTATCGATTAATATTTTTCTACCTGATTCACAATCGATATTAAGTACATTAGAACCAAATAGACTTTGATTCGTTCTAAACTCAGTAGTAGGTGGATAAAAGTTACATTTTCTCCTGTTTACTGGTCTTTTTGTTCCTGAAGTTGATGCTGCGAATGGATTTTCATCCTGATTCTGATTAACATCTTCTTCTTGTTTATTCATCCTGAATGTTTGAACAAACTCTTCTTCTGATGAATATTCTTCTTGAGAAGTTGACTCTTGAGAATTAACTTCAGGTGAGCTAAATTCGTCAATGATATTTAGATAATTAGTAGAATTAAAGCCAAATCAGGATTGTAATTCTGAATTATCTGATACTTTTTTATTAGCAAGCACGTTGTCTTCTAATCCTAGTAGTTTCAATGCTTTCGCAAATTGTTTTTCTTGTTGGTCGTCTTGAATTTCTGACTCAAGTACTTTCCAAAAGAATTTCTATATGTCTTGCATATAGTTCATGCCTTCTTTATTGATGGTGAACTGAATGGCCAAGTCATACTGTTCGGATTCTTTCCAGTTCCGAGTTCTTCATTACCTACATCATGGTTAGGATAACTATATCGATAACGGTTTTTACCTTTATCTATGTTTCTTTGTTCTGTTGATGGAACAAGTTGTTTATTCTCTGGAGCCTTCGATTGTTTGTTGATAGCTTCAAGAATTTCTTTATTGCAGTGACAATCTTGAATTGTTGTTTTCAATTCTGTAATTATCTTTGCAGTTGCGGCTTCAATAACATTGTTAGCTCGTTGTTCTTTAAGCAACTTAAGAATTTCTTCTATCTGTGGCTTAATAATATCTTGGAATTCTTTAAGACTCATCCTAAGATTTTCTTAAGGTATTCTCCGATTTCATTTAATTTAGAAGTGAAGTCTAAAACTTCATTTCAGTCGATAGGAATTTTTTCAAGATGGTTAATCTTTTCTTCTATTCTATCGATTTTCTCAATGTTTTTAATTAAAAGAGTTTTTAGGTCTTCTAATTTCTGGTTATCTCCCCCTTCTAAAAGAGTGAAGAATTTGTCATAAACACTTTTTGTTTTAGACAATTCTTCACTGGGATCTTTACTGAGTCCAAAATAACTCAATAGTTTATAACATCCTAGTAAAATTCTACCTGTAATCTAGTTAAGATTATTAGTAGAAGAAATAAGAGTTGTTAGACTCTGATTTCCAGTATATCCACTAAAGATATACTTTCTTTGCTGACTATCTGTTCCTTCATTCAATTTCTTGATATTAAGGATTTTTCCTTTTTTATAGATGTATGACTGCATCATAAAAGGGGTAGTCATTTTTATAAGAGTTCTAATCTCTGACATAGATTATCAACTCTTCTAGAGACGCTTTTTAGCAAGTTGCTATCGGATGTCTCTCCAATTTCTAGACTGTTTCTTCTGAAACTCATTCTAGGTTGTTGTCTTAGTAAAGGTTTATCTTTAGCAATGTCAATTGCCCAAGAATTATCTAAGGGTCTTATTTCGGAAAATTGATTTTCTTCAACCGATCCTATTTTTGAGAAAACATCTTCTAAATCTATGTTTTCTTCTTTCCTATAGTCGATACTATGATGACTATTGGTTAACGCATAAGCTACTAAATAGGTTATGCTGAAGACTTTATCTCCTGAATTCATCAAATTCTCTCTTTCGAATTGATGTACAAAAGATAGTACTTGATCTATGTTCTTAGTGTCTTTACTAAATGCATATTTAGGATAGACTGTGAACATAAATTTCTGGTAAGCTAAGTTTCTTCTAGCTGCACCTAAAATACAATCACTACGGTCATTGATTCTGTTGTCTATTAAGGCCATCTTAATAGGTGAATCTATGTCTTCTTTAAATTCTGCTTTCAACAGAATTTTTATAGCTCCTAAATAAACTACGTTGATAGTTGCTCTAATCTTAGAGTCAATTTTTTGAAGGTTTCTATTTATCTTTTCCTTAGTGATAAGGGGTAAGAATACTAAACCTTTAGTATCTTTAATATCTATATGCATTTCTTTTGTTTTAACAAAATAGAATATAGAATTTTTTCTTTTTAAGAAATTTAACATCGGAATATTAAATATTTTCTCTTTTTTCAAATCAAGTTTTGTTTTCCTGATTTTAGAAAGAATTTCTTGCTTTACTAAAAAGCTACCTTGAAAACCTTTTTCATTTTCAGAAAATTCGATTTCAAAATTATTCTGAGTTTCCTCAGAATTTTTCTCAGGATTTTCTTTATCTAAAATATTCATTTTAAATAGAAACATGGCTTTGATACCAAGGTTGTGGGTGTATCCAAATGAAAGCATAATTAAATACTAAAATATTTATAGGATTTTGCGGAAAAAGAATTAGATCAAAATCTAATTTTTTCAATTTGTTATAAATTTTACAAATCATAAAAGATTTTTAAAAAAGAAAGGTGTTCTCTCGTTCTCTTTTTAAGGCTGTTCTCTCTTGAACCTTGGCATATATATATATATATATATATATATATATATATATATATATATATAAGCTTAAAACACCTACGATGCACGGATTGTTTGTAATTGTTACTTTTATGTTTTAATAGGTATTAAAATAAATAAGTAAGGATTTATTCGTGATATTTTTGAAAAATAAAGTATTTTAGTAAGAAAAAATAGAAAAAGTAACATGTTTTAGTTGAAAAGAGTAATTCTATGTGATTTTTTTAGAAAAAGCGGGAATTTTGTTAGAAAAAACCATGTATTTTAGCTGAAAAGGTAATTGATTATAAATAATGTTACTATTTAATAATAATTAATAAATTTTTTTTAAATTATTTTGAAATTTCGGTTTTTCAAAAACCGAACCGAAAACCGAATTATTTCGGTTCGGTTCGGTTTTTGATTCGGTTTTAGTAAAACTTCGGTTCGGTTTCACAAAATTAACATTTCGGATTTTCAGTTTTTCTAATTCGGTTCAATTTTTAACCGAATGATCAGCCCTAGAAATGATTCAGCATTTGTCCATTATTTGATGTACTTGATAGTTGATAGTAATATCTATAGTTAATTTTGAACAAAAATATATTATGTTTTTCGATGTGAGATTGGAGTGTTACAATACTATATTAGATGTTACTCCTAGATGGGTTCAATTTTTAGTTTTGTAAATGGTAATCTTAAACACAAAGTTTGAACCATTATTAATTATTTTATTGATGATGGAGAACTAAAATGAGGGGGAAAAAAGACACGAAGGAAGGTAGATGTGGGGTATAAAATGAGTGGCAAAGAATAAGGGAGAGGGGGGGTGGAGTCCACAACACAAAATAATGGACCCAACACAGAAAGGCTGTGGAGCCTCGTGTTCTTGTGGTCCTTGCAAACTAGCAACCGTACAAAAATATACAACTGAGTTGGGCTCACACTAACATTGAAGCCCATCAAGTCATAACCAAAATATGAGTTGTGCACATGGAGAGAAATGAGAATACTTGTGCCAACGTGGACATGAAAATTATTTATTCCACCTAATTTGACTCTATTCAAGTTGTTGAAATTAAACTACTCATCTGTTTATATGTTTAATTATTATACGACAGATATCTTCAATTAAGCATTTTATTGTTAAAAAGATACTAAGAAGTAAAATAATCAGAGTGACGTGGCATCTGGAGTTAATTCACATGTGTAACTAAAATTAGGCCCCACTAAACACATGCAGATGTTTAGCTTCTCTCTTCCGACATGGAGTGGAACCCGCTAACATGGTTTGAAAATTGCTCCCTCCTTTGGTTGATCAAACGATTCTAAATAAAACACCAAGAATGAATCTTAACCGTTGGGCCACAGAATTAGTTGGGCGTAGGGCTGAATAAATAGTTATACTAATCTGTCTGTCTGTCATATGTCCCCTCCTTGCTCCTCGTGTGACAAACACAGCTGTTTCTCTCTTTATTTTCTTTCCAACCGTGTCTTTCATTCCCCACACGTTTACTCTCTCGCGTCAACACTCAACACTACATACCACACCGGTACTTCCATTATTCATGCTAGAGGAGTTGATGCCAATTTCGGGTTTCGATTTTTCCAAATTTGTTGCGAATCGAATCGTAACATTATTTTCGATTTATGCTTGTCGTCTTCATGTGTTATTTTGAATTTTGAATGTGTGAGCGGATTTACACTTGAATCGTGTCGGATATTATCGTCAGGGTCCCTAACCTGTGTTAAAGAGTGCGTGTGAATGGAGCGTGAGAGTGACAACTTTTTGTGTTGGGAAATTTATGCACCAAGAGAATAACACGCCTAGATATTGTCCAAAAATCCTTATCATTGTATACACACCACCTCTGAGGCTCTGACCTCTCTATATATAATCAACTTCCATTCCATCTCCTCTCACCATTCCTCATACATTGCAATTACATACATTTGTCACAACCTTTCAACTCTCATCTCAGCTTCTCATCTCACACAAAACTTACAAGATTCTTCTTGTGTGCAGTCTAAACCAACTTCTGCATAAACCAAAAAACTAGCTAGTAATGGAGCAGGAAAGCCATGTTATGAAAGCAACCGAGCTAAGATTAGGGTTACCCGGATCTGACGAGCCCGTGAAGAAGAGTAGTAACAAGCGTGGTTCATCAGAGATTGAAAATAATGGAGAAAAGAGTGATCATCAAGAATCATCTGTCCACCCTACCAAGTGAGTAATTAATCTTTTTTTGCTTATAGTCAAGGACAAGATTAACTTATTATTATGCATGGTTAAGGTTAATACAAGTATGAACTTCCTGGAGTCATATATTAACTCTCGTAATTCTTTCAAATTAACAGGACACAAGTCGTTGGTTGGCCACCAGTCAGATCTTTCCGGAAAAATGTTATGCAACAAAAGAAAACTGAGGCAGAGAGCAGTGGGATGTATGTAAAAGTGAGCATGGATGGAGCTCCATTTCTCAGAAAGATTGATCTTAAAGTCTACAACAACTACCCGGAGCTCTTGAAGGCCTTGGAAAATATGTTCAAGTGCACTATAGGTGTGTACTGCGAAAAAGAAGGATATAATGGATCTGAGGATGCTTTAACTTATGAAGATAAGGATGGAGACTGGATGCTAGCAGGAGATGTTCCATGGGAGATGTTTACTAGTTCCTGCAGAAGGATGAGAATTATGAAAGCCTCTGAAGCTAAAGGCTTAGGATGTCTATAATGTAACATCCATACATATACTTACATACACACTCCTGAGCCTGGGATCTCCAAGAATATCTATCGATGATAAAAGAGTATAGGTTCCATCCAACTCGAAGCTGGATGTTTTTTTGGTCACGAACCAGCAGATCATGTTCTCAAAAGTGCATGACATACACTCCCAGAAACAGAGGGAACTGTTTGAGACTTTGTAAAAAAAATATCTCGCAAGTCTTTTCTTTTTGGGGGTTAGCCCCTCAAGATGTAATTATATCCTAATTTTTCATAGAATACAGTATGTTTTCTGCAAGTGCGGGATCTTGTACTAGTTTCAAAAGGATAAACGATATAATTGAATTTGGTAGTACAGGAAACCTATATATCAACGATCATATCCCTTTGCTAATAGAAACTAAACATTATTATTATTATTTCAAGCAATGATAATTGATATATCCCAACATGTTACAACCATTTATCCTCTGCAGCAAAACCATATTGATAGTTGATAACCAACAACCATATCCAATTCAGCAAAAGAAACAACCCCTCAAACTATCACATGCTTGAGTACACGGCAAGTCTATATTTCTATATCAATCAGAAAAGAGAAGGGGAAGAAAATGATTAACAAAGTTGATGATCGGATAGAATTTGACTGATATAAAAATGCTTCCAACTGGGCACCAAATTAAATCAGCACTTAACCAACACCAATCTAAGGTTTATCACATGGTACAGAACTCATGAAACCTATTTCATCTTCATAAAATAAATCTTTTTGAAGGCTTGTTAAGGATAATATGCGGAGACCAGCCAAATTCATCTCAGAAACAATCATTTTAACTGTTTTCATTTCAGTGATTCATATGTCAATGGAAAAAAAAACACATGAGATAACCATATATCATATTTTGGTGGAAGATCACGCTTTCAGGTCATTATTTATTAGCTTATCTTCTTAGGGGTCCTGATAATTAATAAAAGATATTTAGCTCATCTTCTGGACATATACAAAGTGCTGTTATCGTACTCTGGACTAGAACCCTTTAAAAACTTATGCAGGCACTAAATCATTCTAGTTTTGATCATACTCATTATCTACATCATACAAGGAATGTGTTCAATAACTAATGGAAGACGTGATCTATAATCACCTAGAAGAAAATTATATTGGCACAGAAAGTAGAAAATAGAAAGAATTCTAACAATTCAAAAGTTCTAAGCGAATAGAATATAATTTACAAAAATATGTAACTGACAATCTATTTTACGGCATCGATATAAGCAATAGTTTAGAAAGGTGAGAAATCGTCACCAACTATAAAGTTTGAGACGCCAGTGTTTCTTTCAGGAAATGATTCCATCCTTGTATCCAAGATTGAGAGTTGAGATTTCACCCACGGTGGGTTATTCCTGCCTTCAACCCATAAAGCCTCCCCAGTATCTTTGTGTTTGAAATCTGGATAGTTAGGGCTTCTCTGATAATCACATTGAAAAGAAACATAAATGTCACTATGTTAGAGACAAGACAAAATGAGCACTTAACCAAGCCACGGTTTAAGTTCCTGTGCAATTTAATCCTTTAACTCTTTAATACATTAGTTAAAACTCTTTAGTCCAGATAAAAGTTGGATTATGAAATATGGGTTGTGAGTTCATGTATCTCTTTAGCCTTTTCAGACCTGGAGTCCAGGTCCTGGACTAGATTTTGGTAGCATTTTTTAAATTTTTTGGCCATAACTTAAACAAAGTTAACAGATTTCAATCATGCATTATTTATATAGATTACCTTGTTCTTTCTATTATCCCACCATTCACTTGGATTGACAAAAAAGGCTTGCCATAGTTCCTCAACTGATCCTGTGTTGCTTGCAGCATAATTTTTGGGCCTTTTACCTGCTAAAAGGATGCAAAAGCATAAGTACTCGCACGAGATAATATTTCTTGAACAGGACTAGTTTTTTTATAAAAAAAAACCTGAGTTAGAGTCCCCGTCATACAATGCCACTGGCGAGGCACTTTTCTCAATAAAATTCAGCTGTGAAACAACTACCTACAGAACACAACAATAGATTACTAATCACACAAGATAGTTCATACAAGTAGCAATAAAAAAGGAAATTGAATCTAAGTAAGAATAAAAAAATGAAATAAAGAACCTTATAGTAGGTCTGCTGCTTTCCATCATCGCTTTCAACAGTATCAGACACTAGACGACCAGAAACATATATTTGCTGACCTTTTTCTACGTGCTGATAGGCGCTCTGAGCCAGCTCATCCCAGAATGTTAAATTAATCCTGAAAATTTGTACGATTAGTTTCAACAAATGTTATAGGTGTACCTAACCCCAGAGACCGTGTAATTTGAAACAACAATAGACAGGGATATCTTCCTAATTACTGCAAAAGCTTATAATTTAGCCCACTTAAAGCACACATGTCAAGTTGTTTTATATATAATCAAAGTCTACTAAGATAAATAACATTTAAGAAGTAGTCGTACATATATATCTGATAACCAACAGGTACAATATGCATGTGAGTGCGTGCAATACAAAATGAAGTCACTTAAAGAGATAAACAAAGAAAAACTTAGAGATGACTAGCCTGTATAGTGAGGTAGAACAGCTGTTGTCACTAACAGCAGCAGAAGCAGCCGACAAGGTTATAAGTTAAAGCTAGTAAAAGCACCATGTCTTTTGTATAATTATTAAATTTTAAGATGAAAATCAACAAAAAAAATTAAGCCCTTCTCTACTTGTGTGCTAATATTTGCAAATCTCCGGGGAAATCGTATATGAAAGACTTTGGCTGCCCATTAGAAGCATTGATGAGCATTGTTATCACGAAGACGACTAGTCAACGACTAGTCGACACGAAGGTACTCGGGCGCCGAAAGTCTCGAAGCCCGACTTGTTGTCGACTAGTTGACGCGAAGGTTCACCCAAGAGTCTCGAAGCCCGATTTGGGGCCGTAAAACCATGATTGTGGTGTACCGTCACTTGATCAAACCAATAACCGGATCCAACCAAATGACATTAGACTAGAAAGAGATGGAGATTAAAATGATATAAAGATTTAAGATGGATGACTTCGCTTTATATTCATCATACTTGTTCTAATTTGCTTGGATATGTTTGATATTTGTAATATGGATGTTATTATGTAGTAACTATGCTTATTTTGAACTTATTATTCTAGTACTTTTGATATAAATAATGGAACGGATGTGTTTAGTTATGTTATATATAAAATCTAGTAAGTATATGCATAATGAATATATTGTCGACTTGTCGACTAGTCTTCCCGAAGGTACTCGGGCATCGAGGGTCGACTTGGCGCCGTGATATCCTTGTTGATGAGTATAAGTATATGACTCAAGTTGTTCATATTTAAACAATTAATGATTGCACAAAGAAGAAAACTGAAGATCTTGGAACTGAGACATGATTAATTATATATGTCCAAATATGTAAAATAAAGTAGCAAGGTCTCAGAGAGAAAGTGGACATATTTGGAGAGCAAAAAAAGTTGTTATTCCATTCATTTGCATACTTTCCTTCTCTCCCTAAAAGACTCAAGAACACGCCAAAGGAAGTTTTCAAATATCCTTTCTTACTGGAAACTCAAGATAAGGTTGGTAGTTAAAACAGTCAATCCAAGTTTCAACACTACAAGGGCAAGTTTGTTCAAGAATAGCTCTGTTCATCTATAAAATACACACCACTGTCTAAACTCTGAGCATACATACATGTACTACCATGGAAATGACTTAATGGAAAGACTGTAGTACTGTACAAATTTCAAAAACAGTAAACCTCTGAGCAACCATTTTTTGGGTCCTGGCTGGCTATTTTGGTAGCATGTCTCTCTAGAATTTATAATTTTATCACTTATCATCTAATGGATCACCCTTGTCCCGTGTTATATTTAAGCTGTATTCAGAGCTGCTCGATTATGTGCTAGTCTCGTGTTCCTGACTGGAACAGCAATCAACCCTAGATTTTCCAGTCCACTGATACGCCAAAATGCATAAAGGGAGAACTAGCTAGCTCCAGGTTTGAATGGCATTCATTCCTAAACCACAACTCATCGGCTAATTACCAATATCAATCAGTTTAGACCTCTAATAAGGCTTACCCAGGTCTCATCCAATACATGGATATATAACTCAAGTCGGTCAGGCACACAAATTGTGACAGTTACCACTGCGACACTAGGTTCCCTTGACCAAGACAGCCATTGCCTATAAGTGAATCAATTTCCAAAACCCATAATCATACATATGTTTTTTGGTTCTGGAAATCAAAACAGATAAACCTTCGACTCTTGTGCTTAAATACCATACACTTTTACTCTCCTGTCATTTCTCTTTATTTAATATCTATCATCAAAGAACAGTGAAAACAATTGCATCAACCACACAACTCATAACATAATCAGCCCCAATGTTTAAAAGTTTCTGCCTAGCAATCACATAATAACTAACTAATCGAAATCTTTTTTACCCACAATATAACCAAAAATCGACCATATCTACTCTTCCTACCCACTTAGCACTACCTCATCAAATAATCCCAATACACACATCAACACACAATTAAACAAAAACTAGGCATACCCAATATCAAACTAAGCTCTATACCCCTAAAATCTCGATTTTAAAAATAAATACCTAACCAGAAATCAATAAACTTCACATAAACCATACATTTGGAATCGAATTAATATCGAGTCGAATATTAAGAAACACTTAACAAAAGGCAAGGATAAAACATATTACCAAGCAGTATCAGTAGGAGATTTTCTAACAGCAAGTCTAGACCAAGCAACAACTTTCCCAGAACTAAGATGTTTAATCTGAACAGGTGTCCCCACATTCCCAATCAACTGTACACTATTACATATCTCTTTCCTCCACTCTATCTCGGTTGGCCTCGGGAACTGTGTCGTTTCCGCCGCCGCCGCCGCATGTCTCTCGTACTCATAGTACTGACCACTATTAACGTTGTCGTTCCCACTACTAGTACTGTTGTAGTTGTTGTATTGGTTTGAACAAGTAAGTGATTTGCGCGGGAAGTTATGAGGATGTTTGTTTGTTTTGAAGTTAAGTGGGAATAGAAGAGAGTTATGGTGGGTTAGTTTTGGGGCCCACTGAAGAGGAGTCTTTGCTAACACCAATGTTGTTTGGTGTAGCGCAGCCATTGATGTTTTGTTTGATGTTCTTGCTGGGGAAGAGGAGAAATGAGGGGTGTTTGGGTCGGGTCATTTGTTTATTTGGTCTGGATCTCTTTTTGGTTCGTTACCTTGTTGGCCCATTAAGGCCCATTTATATCGTGCTCTTTTATCTTCTTTGAAAAATTTGTGCTCTTTTTTTCTTTTAGAGTAAAATTAATAATATGTTCGTGTTTCGCATACGAAATGATATTTTCTTATTTAATATTTAAATTTTTTTTTGAATAAATCGTACTTGCATTCAAATAATAATATCAAACTCTAATACATGAGAAAGAAAATTATGAGGAGTGACATACCACTCTCATTTATCTGACATAGAATAGGTAGCTCTAGTTAATTCATGTGTCACACTATTCGCAGATCTAAACGCAAACTGAATTAGCACTTGATTTATGTGTTTTAACAATTGGACAAAATCACCCACTATGGTTCCAAAAAATGACTCACCTGGAGCTCTATTGCATGCATGCACTAATGTTTTTAATCGGTTTCGAACACACACTTTTCATACTTTAACTCAATAATCCAAGACAACGCTTCCTTTAGTGCAATAGCTTCCGCTTCTCTTGGTCTCCAAACCCCCTCTATTTTTTTACACATAGCTCCCATAAACATACCTTGTGCATCCCTTATAACAGCACCACAACCAATACTACTGTCTTGGAACACTACTGCGTCCACGTTAACTTTGAACCACACTGCATTCGGTTTCTCCCACTTTCTTGCTCCAACTTCCTGTCGACCACTTGTATCCGTTATCTGAGCTTCTCTCCAATCTCTCAACAAATTACTAGCTGCAGCCATAACTCCAAAGGCAGATCCATTTGCCTTATCCCAAACCCATTTATTTCTTCTGTTCCACAAACTCCAACACAACATTCCCATTTGCACACATTGCTCCCTTGAACACTTGTCAAACACCCTTCTAATCACCATAGCAGCTGAATCTTGAGATGAATGTTGCACCATCGAAGTCATTCCTGCCATAGACCATACTGTTTTCGCAAACTCACACGAAAACAATACATGAACATCTGTTTCAGTTTCAGAATAACACCAGGGACACAATATACTAATGCTAATCTGGTTCATTACCAGTGCATGAGCTGTAGGCAAACATGACTTACAAAGTCGCCATAAGAAATTAGTAACCTTGCATGGTAATTTTAATGACCATAACTTGGTCCAATAATGCTTATCTGCATCTTCAAATTCGCCTTGCAGCCAACGATACCCATTTTTAACTATAAAGTCCCATTTCTCGTCTAGTAACCAAGACCATGAATTTGTGGTATCATTTATCGACAACGGAATTTGCTTAATCATCCCAGCATCTCGACTTTGAAAAATGTAATTAATTATATCAAAGTCCCATCTACACTCTTCATCCTCCATTAAACTATGCAATGTGCTATTATGTGTAAAGCATAATGTAACATAAGATGTAATAGAGATAACTACAACTCAACAAAGGACAAGACAAACAATAATATTAACATAAGCACAAGAATCCAGAATCAAAGAAGAAAAGGTAAACTCAAAAAATCAAAATATGGTATGTATTCTTGAAGTCCGTAAACAGGTCACAGAAAGAAGTTCATGAAAATGTTCAAGCCTCAGTGACAATAAAGGAAACAAGAATTTCAAGATTACAAAAGTATGTGAATGATTTAGGGTTAGTACCACATGATTCCAGTGATTTATTTGAAGCAACCAGAACGACAAAGGACTAATCAGCAGCATTGAATTGAAGACATAGAAGATTTGATCAAGTGTTTTTCATATGTGAACCAGACCAGTTGCACTAGTTGACGACACTTAAAAAGATAAAGTTGTTTTATCGTCTCAGAAGAAATTGATTCAGTCTAAAACTAAACACCCTGAAACTCAGAAGATTTCTTAAAAGATCAAGTCAAAGAAAATGGCTCGATGGTTTTTCCATTTAGAAAACCATCGAATGTGATTCAAGAAATCAATCAGAAAACTAATATAAGTTTTCTTACAGAAAGTTGCATGTGGCACTACATATCCCCTGTAAAATAATCAAACACACTTTCTGACTATTCCAATTATGTTCATATAGATAAGAGATAAGAGTGTGTAAAAGTAGTCATGTTTTCTTTTACTTATCTAATAGTATTTCGTAGCGAAGAGAATTTGTAGAACATCCTCAAGGTCATGGGTTTGGTCCCCCAGATATCAAATATATCAAATAGGAATCAAATATATCAAGCATGCATATTTATCATTTCCTTTCACAGGTTTTAACCTTATTTTATATGTTTGTAATATTGTAAAGATTTATTCTTTAATTGATGTAGAGTCAGACTAATAATGATAACATTCTACGTTTCTTGAAAGTAAGAGTAGGATTATACACTAAGCTCATTCATGAAAATAGAAAACTTTTTCCCATTTTACGAAGCCTTTCAAATGAGTGCCAAGTTCGGTTCTAATTTGATATGTAGAATTTTGTAACTTTGAATATCGAATATGAAAAGAATTGCTAAACGAGGTATAATTAGAACATATTTCTTTTATTCTCAAACCAGGGTTTTCTCTTTTCAAAATTCCTCTAATTATAATCTTTTTCGGCTGATTTATAGTCAAGCTATTCTTTCTGTATGAAATTTTAAAAAATGGCATACCTGTATGTGCCTATTTTTTTACTCCTACAAGAAATTTTCAATTTTGACTTTGTTTGCACCAATATTGGACAATTTTGTAAGTCAGAATCATTTCAAACAAAAGGTTACTATATCAATTTTAGCAAATCCATGTTAACAAATGTTGTACTAATTATTTTCACGGCCTAAAACATAACAAAGGTGTGCACCTTTATCAAAACACGATCACAATTGGAAAGTACTGATACCAATAATGATATTGTGATTTTGTGTTTAATAAAACAATAAAATATTTTGTATCTAACCAAAGGATTTTTCCTTTGGTTAGATTAATAGGTCTAGTTAGCTATTTTTATTATTTTGTCTTTTTGGTACTAACTAGAATACTCAATAGATGAGATATTTTTACTTGGTGTTTTAACTAAATATTTTTTAATCATAGGTTTTAAATATATAATAAAGAAGATCCAACTATAATAAATTCTTCAAATTTCTAACATATATCTTTATAAAGTCTGATTTCTTTCTGGTTTTCTATTTCAGGGGCACCCTTTGGACAGGTTTTTGCGGCGGATAAGGATCGGAAATAAAACAGTCAAGATAGTCTATCTCATCCTCAAGATAAGTCTTTTCGCTTAATTTGTATTGTTTTCAGGTGTCTTATTTTCAGACATTAAGGATTTATTGTCTAAACTTTCGGGGACATCTTGCATGTCCTTCGGCTAGATGATAAACTTTATTGAATGAAGGAAAGTCCTTTTACTATGCTTTGTATTTCGATACATTCTTTACGAGAAGGTATCCCCTGACAAAAAAAAATAATTATAAATAATTAACTTATATAACATATAATATGTTACATTCCTCGTTAATACTAAAAATATTTCATATAACTTTTTATAAATAATTAATTTATGTATCTTACAAATTAGTGTTTATTATAATAAATATCTGGATATGGATAAGTGAGAATCAAAATCATTTGATATGAACAATTATTTAAATATCATAAAAGAAGCTATTGAACAAATAACATATTTTAAAATAAGCTCAAAATTAAATTGTAGATAATATCAAAAGAACAATGAGGTGGGAAGTTGCATATAATAACAAATATTAACGCGACCAACCTATATATTCCTTCCGTCCCCTCAATTCTTTACGGTGAGAGAACGGCATGGAGGTTAAGAAAAAATCTAAATTAATAGGAAAAAGTAAGAAAAATGAATAAAATGGTGGTACCAATCAATATTTAATGTATAAAGTGGGTATAAAGTATGTATAGTGGAGTAAAGTAGTGAATGTGATTGAATTTTATATTATAAAATGTTACTATTTTTTGTATATAAAGAAATGAGAGGCACGTATCAAAAAGAAAAGTATAAAGAAATGAGAGAGACATAGTGAGTATATCACAAGTTTATGCTAATAAATTATATTAATAATTATGATTGAAATGTTCTTTAAATTGAACACAATATCTACTAGAGAATGTCCGTGCATTCCAAAAATTTAAAAAAAAATGTACTAATCTGTACAAAAATTTTAAAACTAAAATTTCATTTTCTATTATTCTAATATGTATTTCAAAAGAATTCATGAAAGAAATATATTTAATGTGGGATAATAGGCATCTTACAGATTTACAAAAAATGCAATATAATCCCAAAAATATTTTTTAATTTTAAATTTATTGTAGATATTATAATCTAAACAGGATATCATATTCTTTTATTTTCTTTTTGTAAAGATACCGTATTTATATTATTTATAATAATAATAATAATATTTTATATACGTAATATCGTATTAGATTCTATAACGTTGCAGTTACAAGAAAAATCTGAAATTAGGCGCAAATAAATAGATATAGCAAGGAAGGGCTGTAGAATTACAAAAGGCAGGGCAAAGCAAAACAACACAATAGAAATTACAGAATGGCCGCTGCTCTGAAAACAAATGCTACTTCATTTCTCAACTTTAATACAAATCAATCTTCTTATCTCTTTCGCCCCAAATATACAAAACATTCTGTTGTGTCTATAGTCTCCTCCAAATCTTACAACCCTCCCATGGCTGCTCTTAGTACTACTGTCGGAACCAACACTGTTGGGCTGTCTGAAACTTTTACCAGGTTGAAGCAACAAGGAAAAGTAAGCATTTACAATTTTTGATTATCTGCGTTTTGGATTGTATTCACTGTTTAGGGTTTTGTTTGCCTCTTAATTGTGTGTATCCACCTCTTGTTTAGTTCAGTTTAAGTCCACTTGTTTTGATTCTTTAGTCTTTATGCGATTTTCTGATTGCGATTATGTCGAAAATGTAGAATAGGTTTGGAGAATAGCTTAGAAATTGATTAATTGATGAAATAAACGAGGGCAAGAGCGTAAACAGTTCATTTCAAGGTGGATGGCAAATGAAATGGGGTTTCATAATGAAGCAAATGTATTTTCGAGTTTCGTAGACATTTTTGTGTATGCTGTTTTTTGTTTTTTTATTGCGGAATATTTTCTTAGATGTACTGTTTTATCGAGCTGTTATCTTATAATTTGGTTACGATGACTTGCTGTCTAGTTTATGATCTGATGTGAATATCTTTGATGTGAAGGTTGCACTGATTCCGTTCATCACTGCTGGTGATCCGGACCTAGCAACAACAGCGGAGGTACTTAAGGTGTTGGATTCTTGTGGGTGTGATATAATAGAATTGGGTGTGCCGTATTCTGACCCGTTGGCAGATGGTCCAGTTATCCAGGTTCGTGGATTTATTTTCTCAATGATTTGTATCTACCTTTGGTCTCAATTATCTTTACCCTATTTGCTTCTATTGCTTTTTCTGTTCTTAGGCCGCTGCCACACGCTCACTTGCAAAAGGTACCAACTTTGATGCAATCATCTCAATGTTGAGAGAGGTAGGGACACTGTTTATTATATTCCTTTCTATTCTTTTGTTGTCAACATAAACATTAATATTCCTGTAAGTGTAACTTTATATAATACAGAGGAGGTTGTCACGTCTTCAAGTCGACCAGTCCTTTTCTTGTTGACAAGTCAAATATGATATATTGGTTTAGCAATTAACTTTATATTGGTGATTCAAATATAATTCAAGACATCCAGTAAAAATGATTTGATTTGGTTCTGTTATTATCATTTATGAAATGTAACATTATATTGATTTAACTTTTTTAACAGGTACTGCCGCAACTATCTTGTCCCATCGCACTATTTACATACTATAACCCTATACTGAAACGGGGTGTTGAGAAGTTCATGACTACTGTGAAAGATGCCGGGGTACATGGTAATAAATACATTTCCCTGCTGTTTTTTCTTGATTTTGCAACCACAATGCTCTTTCATGTTTTTGGAATGATAAACTATGCCGTGGGTTTGGTGGTTCTTGGTGTTTTGGATCAGAACCTTCATGTTTAGAATATATGAAGGTGGTGTCTAATCATTGTCTGGGCATCATGGTTTTGGTAAGACACTTAGAAGTGACTGTTAGGAATTAAGTCGGCACACATCACATGAGAAATTAAAGATAGATAAAGCCACATTATAAAATGTCTGTCATTGATCAAAGACCTTTCTTCATTAATACTCCCCCTTTCTTCATTATTCAACGTTAAATTTTTGCACAGAAATCAAAGTTGCAAACCTTCCCCCTTTGTCTAAAGTTGTTTGCTTATGGCCTCAGTAGGTGCCTAGGACATGAAATCAATATGCCATAGGGTGTTAATGTGATTGACTCTAGTTTGTTGTTTATCTATCTGATTTGTACCTTTCTAAGGCATATTTCTCAAAAGGCTAACAAAACAAGTACTTATGGTTTGCTTCTGACTTTTTGCACCAGTTCCTCTTGAATTTTAAAACTATACGATTTATGTCTGAAATTTTGCTACATACACATTGAATCGTCATCAAATTGAAAAGAACTTATTTTGAGGACATTTATCAAACAGAGCTGTATCCCTTACAGTTTTAATGTTTGGTTCAATTAGTGTGGCAGTTTGAAGCTTAGTTGTCTTCTTTTAAGCGGTCACGTGTTTCATTTGATTTGAAACTTTTGTGACTTGGTGAACATTGTTTTCAGGACTTGTGGTGCCAGATGTTCCCCTGGAAGAAACCGAGATATTAAGATCTGAAGCTCTGAAAAATCAGATTGAATTGGTAGGTTTCTAGCCCCAAAGTTTATATCTGGTAGATTTGTTGCTGTGTGGAGAGATACTGCTTTATTAGTTTAAGTTGCTTCAATGATTGTCTGTATTTCCTTATCTTCTACCAGTTTAGTTTCAAGGAGAGTTAACTTTCGTCTTTGGTGGTATTGTATGTTATTCTACTTATGCACGCTGCCGTTGCATCTTTGGTACACATTGTGATGATATTTAGTCACCTATAATAATTAGACGGTTCTTTTAACTATCAGTATCATATCATATAAGTATCTTAATTTATTTTGCTCTATATCACTATATCATTACAATTTCAGACACTTTCCAGCATTGGTAAAGTCAGTTTAATTTTTGTATTTCATGCTTATGTATACTGTTAAACTTAGGTACTCTGGCATCCCTATTTGTATCTGATTTCATTATTGTGTCTTCATGTCCCCTGTAGACATGATGCAATTTACATGAACTCCTAGGCACTACAACATGTGACCTCTGCAAATATGCAGATTTGTTGATATACTAATCTCTCTTATATCTAATCTTTTTTTGTTATTAAGGTACTACTCACAACACCAACTACCCCTAAAGATAGAATGCAAAAAATCGTGGAAGTTTCGGAAGGATTTGTATATCTGGTAAGTTTTCATTCATTTTGTATGTGCCATCTGAGACCCTTCTTGGTTTTTTACTGTTGTTAAATGCTAACAGTATTACTAGTTGATCGTGTGCTAGTGCTACCCATGCAATTCATACAAATATTTAAAATTTATTAGTAAAAATTTCCAATTTATACAAATACAAAATACTTAACATATAGGGATAAACTCAGTTATAAATATCTATAGGAAAATCTCGTATCATACTATATTCCTGCTACTGTGTTCACTATGTCTTTACCTATTCGCCATGATATATTTAATCCTTCCATCTTAATTGCTTATGGCCACTTTTTAAAAGTTACAAACTGAGCATACTTCTGAAAAAGAAGGCGTCGAAGGAAGTGATTAACCTATTAATTCAGAGATCCCAGGCAACGTGTTGATCACCGATGTTTCCAAGATTATGAACAACTCACACTTTAAAAGCTGCCACTTCGAAAATTCTTTTGTTTATATTTACAGTTTTGGTGGTCTAAATTATTAGATGTAATTTTGAATTGTAGGTGAGCTCAACTGGAGTCACTGGTGCTCGGGGATCTGTAAGTGCAAAGGTTCAGAGCCTGCTACAGGAAATTAAAGAGGTTTGTCTTGCAAAGTGATGCTTTAATGAGATCCATCTATTTTAAAACAAAACTTAGTTTCTAACTTTTCAAAAATACTTAAAATGCCTTCTTAATAAAGAGTTTGATCATTTGTTGTTCAAGTATGCTTCACCATGAGGATATGAATTATGTGATATTGCCGTTCTCATATATCCCAAACAGCACGTGATTAAGCGCCTCATAAGCACCTATATATTAGTACATAGTACTATGCTTGAGAAGATACAAAATTTACTGTATTATCTTTTGACAGGTAACAAACAAGCCGGTGGCAGTTGGTTTTGGCATATCAAAACCAGAGCATGTGAAGCAGGTATGTCTCCAGATGCTAATATCATAAATATTAGTATATTACAATGAGTATCAAGGCTCGTGGAAATGCTGAAATTTGGAGAAACTTTGTAATACTTTATAATTAAATTCTTTGCAGGTAGCAGGGTGGGGAGCGGATGGTGTTATTGTTGGCAGTGCAATAGTCAAACTGCTGGCTGAAGCAGAACCTTCTGAAGTTCTAAAAGAGTTGGAAGTCTATATCAAATCCCTTAAATCTGCATTGATTTAATAAGCTATAGAATTTAAATGTACTCTTACAACATTTGTAAAACTATTTCAGAGTTGAAATATGATTGAATAAGATCAGAAGCTGAAATTTTGAACGTTGATAAATTACGTTGATTGAACTCTGAACTGTTCTTCACAATGTTCAGCATCAGTCCATGCCTCCATGGAAAGTGCAATGTTTTGTTATAGATTATTCTAAACAAATATTCAGCTGAATAGTTGATGAAAAATGCCAGGGAACCAAACAAAAATTCCAAAAAGATGTACAAAATGACATATGTCTGCTTTTAATTGGCTGACATAATAACTAATGAAATAGATTCCATGCGCATTTATATGAATTTCCCAATTAAAACTCAAGATTGCCATGTTATTTTGTACATTTTTTTGGAATTTTTTTTTTGATTTCCTAGCATATGCACATACCTTCAAATACATCTTCTCGAAAAACATGTGATGTGTGCATGCACAATAAGTACATATTAATTTTGTATTAAGTTCACAACAAGTGAATCTCACATTTTTACTGAACATAATGGAGATTTGCAACTGCCAAATAATGAATTCTAAGCAACACACTTGATATATCCCTGAAACAAGATGATGGTAGAACACAACTATCTTGAATTGAACTACCAGTCCTTGGCTGATCTGAAATAAGGTTATAATTCTGAGAACTTTGGGCTAGGCCAGCACGACAGGTCTGCAACATGTTTCATATTTAGAAGAGAAATTTGATGATCCCCTAATAAGATCTTATAACTTGGTGTATAAACGAAATGCTGTTAAAACGATGATCCATCTATTCTGATCTCCGCAGATCTTTCAGACTGCTGTACATTGGTAACAACCAATATGAAGTGTTTTTCCACCTTCCATAACACCTCCAATAAAGCACCAATATCAATACTATTATGCAGACATGTACAGCCCATCTGTTTGAACAATAAGTAAAAAAACAGTGAAAAACTGAACCAACATTCCCGTCTAGAGTACCAGTAATGAAGTTATTACCTGTCCAAATCGAGGATAGGACTAAAAACAATGTTTTCCCAAGTCGCCACAACAAAATGCCAAACCGGATTGTAATAAAGAGACTCTGCTGACCAAAACATCCTGGTATACGTCTCTAAGAAGATGAAGAGCATCCATGCTCCAATCTCAATCAGAACAAACTTTACCATGAACCGGCCAACCACAACCATGACAAGAGAGAAGGCCACCAACCAGTTAAAGAGACGGTGATTATATTCTTTGATAAATAGAGATTTTGATTTTCCCATCATCTACAGAAATTTGTGAATGCACAAACATATATAAATATGAAAAACCTTGTACCACATCGATTATATTGACAGATAAACCAAATAAATGAAACAAGGTGAATATTTAACCTTCATCATCCGCTGTTCATAGCTTGTCTTTGATGGACCAACACATTCCTTCTCAAAACTTTGGTTGCATTGGTGGAACCCTGCATTAAACTTTGCCATTGACGGAAGTCTGAGGACTTGAAGTTGGTCCATATAGTCCTCACATCTAGTATATAGTCCCTCGCACAACTTTGAAGATTTATATTCATTTGCCAAGATGTAATTCTTGAGCACCTGCATAGAGATACTAATAAGCAACAACGGCTCAATTACTATAACTAGGTTCTAGGCACAAATTACCTTATCAATCTCGTAACAAAGTTTTTCAACTGATTTATTGGCATGACGACGACCAAAATGTTGCTCCTCAAAAGCCTTCATTGCTACTTCTCTTGAACTTTTATGAGCTATGTGCAACGATTCCTCAGAGAGAGGTAAAACCATTTTCACCATCCCATCGTTGTACAGTTTCAGGCTTAGCTCCAGGATATCCTTGTTAAAAACCTCTACTAGAGAACCAGCTGAAGGGATCTCTCCTTCATTTAAGGCTTCAAGAATCTAAAAACGTCATCAACGATGAAGTAAAAACGTACAGCACAAAGTACAAAGTGAAAGTAATAAAGATCCAAAACCTAAATTATTTCTCAACTTCATCCACCCTATGACACAAGTTCATGATACAAAAACTCTATGGTGCAGTCTTCTTGTGTTATGCATTTAAGCAGCAGATAACCTACACTCCAAAATTTACAGTCTCGAAGCTCAATGTTGATCAAGAAAATCATTTCATCCAAATTTTGACTCAATCCATAAAATCAGTTGAATTGAGATATTACTATCTCCTACAGGAGGTAAAAAGGATAGCAAGAAAAAGCTACTAATAATATTCCCAGTACTTGTCCATGATCACGGAATATGATACATTTTTTATAATATTAATCCCAGATAATATTTCAAGTGAACCAACATCTAACAACTAATATCTCTTCAGTAATTAGTAATCTACTTCTCCCGGCATATTTACAAATATACACTATCAGGCAACACAATCATCTGGCTGCAAAAAAGAGAAACCGGTTTATAATGGTTTCTAGCCGAAGTCATCAGTAGTTTAGTTCAATTGCAAAATTAACAAAGTAGAAAATTAGAAATACTGTTCTGTATAAATTCAGATTTCAGAGGCTCAAACAAGGCACCTGTTCCAGGAAAAGGACAAACTCCTTTCCGTTTAAAGGTTTGGCCTGCAAAATCTTTGGACGAATAATAGATGCAACAAGTTCTTTCAGTTGTTCTCGTTTAGTAATATAATTTGGGTCAAAATCATCATCAGTCATCTCACATAATTTTGTCCGCTGCAGGTGAGGCTGTCCAGAAGTTTAAATTATGCTATTAGATCAATTATGAGCGCTTAAAAAATTAACATGAAATTATATAAAAGATTATCATGACTTTGCTGCTACACACTGCAGTTTTACAATTAAGAAGCCTATTTTAGTCATAAGTCTATCCAAAGTGAACCCCGTTGATGCATAACGCGTTTGTATGTCTGAAATAATTTAGAAAGCTTTATTCAGAAAAATTCACTACAGAAAGTAAAAACTACAAAATCGCTTTTCCATAAATTAACGACACGCCAACTAAAGCAGGAGACCAACATTTTCACTGTGTTCCACAAACATTTTTTGGAAAGAAAAGAAAGGTAAAAAATATATTTCCACAGCTTGTTCCAGAATGATTTTCTTGGAAAGAAAAGGAACGAAACCTAAAGATTAAGGAAGAAGTTCCCTTTATATTTGTCTCCAAAATCTTCTTCCCACTTTTGGAAAGATTTGGAGAGAAGAGAAAATTGTTTATTTTCCATTCTTTTCTTTTCTTTACTAAATGCAGGAACACGGCGTTTGTGATAATGGAACTATCTAATATCCCTTCATTCTGATGTCAGGGTAAACGATATAAGAGACCTTGCTCAATATTCACACAGTATGTCTCTAAATTTAATACTAAAACTGTACGCATCAGAACATTAGATGGCATAATTATGTAACTGGGCAGATTTTTCAACTCTAGTCCATTTCTTTTCTAGTTAAACAGGAAAAATCGTGATCCAAAGCATACGTCTGTAATATTATCCGAAGGAAATATGTTCTGTACATATCATAGCACCGAATAAGTCTCTTTAATCTTTCCAAAGAAAGTTGAAATGCTTTTGTTCCCAGCCATTATAATTTCAGTAAAACAATAGCAAGGAAAATAATTACTGCAACAAAGCAACCCAAACCTGTGGTAAGCTAAACGCTGTACTGTTGCCACCCATAACAGCTAAAGAATCACGGATTTGGTTAACCTGATACAGATAAAAGAAGGGGTTTAATCAAGAAATATCGTGATTTACTACGTTTAAAGAGAGAAATATACCTTATTAATATTTTTATCGCCTGCATTTAGGACAAGCACCCGTAAGCCACAATCATTGCTTGTATAATACTGATACTAGGCATACCTCACACTAACATACAAAAAGTGGGAAAACTAACCATCTAGATTGGGGACATGTTGAAGAGCTTCTTCTACCATTTGGTTGACAGATTTTCCCTCTGTATAATGCCAGCAAATAGACTAAACTTCATAGGTTGTAAAAAAAAATCGTGGATAATATAACTTGCAGACAGTACTCAAGAAGTCGAGGCACGAGATATATGAGGTTGTTTCCTTTCAAGTTTTAACCATAAATAATAATTGAATAAAGAGAATCATCAGTTTGACTAAGGATGATTCAAGCGATATCACAGGGTCACAAGTATTTGGTGATAAACTAAAATGCATATATTGTGCTGAGAAAGAAAAACATAGAAGAGCTAAGCTTCGTTTGTCTGGCGTAAAACATTTTACAGAAAAACAGTTTCTTATATTATGTTCCTTGGCTTAGGGAAATATTCTGCAAGTCAAAAAAATGAGCCTAAAGAAAATGAGGGAAATTTTTTACAAACATTTTACTTTCCTTGATATTTTCCAAAACACAACGAAGGAGTGAGGATAGAGCTGGAGCAAGTGCTTTTTGGTAACTAAAAAGATTAACAAATAAACCAAAAATTCAGGGTCCCTTTAATTCCAGACAAGAATCACAAAATCAACAACCCTGCAATCTGGATGCTCTGCGAGTCTGTGAATGCTACTACCTAAGAAGTAAGAACAACTTTACCAAGTTAATTGAACTTACGTAGATAGTCACGTTGTATGAGCCATAAAAGCTTAGCTGGTTCGAAAGCAATATCTTGCCCCTGTAAAGACAATAATCCAACAAATCTCCTGAAACAGTTTATTAAATCTTTATATTGGTGGAAACTATTAAGATGAAAGGAGAATTACCTTTACTCTACTCGTCAGAAACAAAATCAAAGAAAACATGAAACAAATCATTGTCAGGTAAAAAAAACATGGGAGCTGAAAACGAAATATATTAATATAATGCCACCACATAGGAGCAAATGTGTGCATCTTAAAGAATTTTAGAACTGCAGACCTCCCATAGAACTCTTCGGCAAGCTCAACTGCAAATGACAATCTAGCTATGTCTGCTTCACGAATCTAAAGAGTTAACAAAAAACATGTTAGTATCCTTAGTTTTATTAAAGTAGATAATACAAGTGCAATAATGTGAATGGTGATCAACGCCGTAGAACAGCTATGTTAAATATTTAGCACTCATTTGAAACAGATTGCCAACTTTACTACAGAAAAAACACATTAAGGAATTTTTTTTTCCCAGTTGACTTGCTTGTAAATAACACTCTTTGTCTTCTCGTTAATTGTTCTTCAGCGCAGAGAATGGTAAAAAGTTTTGCCTGGTTTATTTTGTTGGGTACTTCCGTTTTTTAGCTTGTACATTCCTTCCTCTCTTACCTTCAACAATTGTTTCAAAAAATATCTTGTGACAGAATTTAAAAGATGTGTTAGCAAATGTATAAACATGACACTTATCATATTATATCTTTGTCAAGGGAAGAGTAACGAACCATCTCTGGCAAATTATAGACGAGCACAGAACTCAGAATTGTTGACAGAGCAAATATCCTGCAATGCCAACCCAAGAGAAAGTAAGATTAAATAATCCCTTTAAAAGGCAGATCCAGGACCAGATTGTGACTTGAAGATCACCTGTCATCATATACATTAGACTTCCCAATACTTTCAAAACCCTCCGTGTCTAGGTAAAATACAGAAGTTTCTACTCCATTAACAACTAGCTCAATGGGGGTTCCCCATACCCATATCCCTGTAGAATCAACAGAAACGTGTCATTCATATCTGCAACGAAAGATTGTACAGACATATTGTGTTGTTATAGTTCCGCATCTACCTTTAGTTTTTGTGTCACGCATGTGCCCGACACCAAAACCTTCAAATCAAAAACCAATGTTTTTTTTTAAAACATAGTGCAGTGCTGCCAACTAAACAGATATATAGAAACTTAACACTATAAAGTTAATAAGAAGTGAATTTGAGAGCATAGAAAGGAAGCCACACCTTTATCGCAAGAAAGAGAGAGAAGCTGATTAAGCAAAAAAGATTTTCCAGAACGGTACGGACCAATAACCTGTTGCATATAAATTATGATGCGCAAAACACCACTTGGAAGAAATAAATACGTGTAGCCATTGCTATAATTTGAAATAAAAAACTATAGAAGTTTTGACATAACAGCATGAAACATGATATCTCAAGCTTACAGCAACAGCTGCGACAGGAGTCTTTATCCTCTCAATTGCTTCCAGTCCGGCCCTTGCAAGACGAAGTTTTGTATGACCAGGATCAGGTTCTACAATAGGAAACCTGCAAGAAGGTGACAGAAATTAGGAATACAATAATGTTTGTAAGCCTTGTATCTCCATGGATGCACGAGACATCAAGATATTACTGTGGTTCACGGCAACATTAGCGTCAGAACCATTTTAACTAGATATCAAGACTTTGTACAGGACAAATGTATTTATTTTCGATTTAGGAGCCTGGAAAACAAGTGTATGATGAAACATTGATCTCAGTGACACAAAGATATGCATGAGTAGGATACATACGCTTGCCCGAAATCATGAATTGAAGACGACCCAGTTTGGAGTAAAGACAGCAAAATTAGAAACACAGCGACGACACAGTTTAATATTTTCATCAATGGTGTAGTATTTTGATTTTTCGAGAGGCAAAGTAGAATTATTTACATAAGCTAATAGTAGTTTTGATTACATTGTGTAGGTAAAAGGGTATGGAGAAGCAATGACGGAAGTTACAGGTTAAGAATCTCTCGTGTAGTTTGTTTCTTGTTGCTGGGGTTGAAGCTTTTATTGGGACTTCTGATAACCCAAAGTAGAATGGTGCTTGCTTTGTTTGAGAAACTGGAGATTCGTGTCACACAGCTGCATACTTGCATGTTGGAAACTATAAATAATATGTTACATCATCCCCAGAAAATTTGATTCTTGCATTCTTACATCATAAATAATATGTTAGAATTTCATAATCTAATGAATGCTATAAGCTGCAAACTATAATACAATTGGGGGTGAAAAGCAAACAGTTACATCATCCCCAGAAAATTTGTGACCTTAGAAACATCGCGTCTAGCTTACTCTCTTCTCCTTCAAACAAGGGTTGCATCATTGAGTCATGCAACTACACCATCTCATATAGATGAAGCAGTTAAAGAATGGTAATTACCTTTCCTAAATAAGATTGCATTCTAATGTAAGAACAGACATACATAGACCTCCCTATCAAAATAGTGCTGACAACAGCTTTCATTCTCGGGGAACATTCACAACTTGAATCGATTGCAACTTATCAGATACTGATATTATTTTATCACCAGGTTTGATCATCCCTCTTGCCTTGAGAAAAGCAAAAGTCTTCTCGAGGGTGTTGTCATCATCCTCGGGGAAATTAAGGCAAAAAGGTACTAGACCCCACTGCAGATTCATTCGCCTTCTTGCAGATACTGAGGGTGTAAAAGCAAAGATTGGGCAATCAGGTCGACACTGAGAGAGGAGAGAGGCCATATATCCCGATTTTGTGTAAACAAACAGTGCATCTGCTCCCAGTTTGTTGGCTGAAAAGTCCAATATACTCATCATCAACAAAAGTTAAAGAAATATAACTTATCATCTCTCTTTTAAGAAATGGCAGTATCTTCTGTGCTAAATAATCAAAAACAAACACAGAATTTAAACATCATCAAGATTACCACTGTGTTCCCAGTTTAATTTTAAGTAGAAGATGACAGAAATCTCATGTAAAATTCTTTAGAGAAGTTCCCTGGTTTTTCAAGAGACAAGAGAAAAGAGCATAGAGAATATTTTACACCAAAAGAGGAGTTTGTACCAATCATAGTTTGCAGGAAAAAAGACGCCAATTACTAACTCCAACAACACACAGCAAAGGCAAGCTACAAGGATACATTTGTTGAGACAGCATCAGCTGATAAACTGATGAAGATTTTTTTGTTAAATATGAAGACCTAGATTTCGTTTACATAAATTGAAGAAGTTGTGGTTGTTAATTTATAGAACAATCTTAAACAATACTTCCCTGGTCTATATAAAGAGTCTACTTTAAACAGTGGGAGTATTAGTACAGTGATGTAATAATGAAATCATCAAACTTTAGGACATTTCGTTGTTCTAAACCATGATCCATAAAAAAAAATTAAACGCGACTTTCCTTATTGGACAAGAACTAATAATAAATGCGAGCATTTTCTTTAAATGGATGAAGAATTAAGTTTATTTTATGAAGCGGATGCATAAAAACTTACCCATACTGGCGGCAGCAGTACATAACTCATTTGTAACAATATTTGGGGAAGTGAAGGTAGCAATCGGAACTTTGCGAGGCCTATGACAGTTCTCCTCCCTCCACCACTTTTCAATTCTCAAACTAATACTTCTTAGCACAGAGAGTGCTTTAAATGGGTACTGGCCCATAGCAGACTCACCCGAAAGCATTACAGCATCTGCTTGCTGCCTTATTACTTCTGTAACATCAGCAACCTCTGCTCTTGTAGGTATTGGGTACTCAATCATTGATTCAAGCAACTGTGAGGCAACAATAACAGGTTTCTTCAGCTCCCGGCACATCTCAACAATCTTCTTTTGTACTGATGGTACTTGTTCCAAGGGTATTTGAGCACCAAGGTCTCCCCTTGCTACCATAACTCCATCAGATGCCTTTATAATAGTGTCCAAGTTCTTCAAAGAGTCAACATTCTCTATCTTCGAAATTACATAAGTACCACTGCAAAAAAATGCGCAGGTATATGTCACAGGAAACTATTAGGCTAATGACATAATCCATGATATCTATTGGCCATCCATACTTGCGCGAGAAAGTTTAATTGGCTTCTAGAGTGCATTTATCACCTAAACAGTGACATTTATGAATCTTCTAGTATACTTAATAAATACAACATCAGGCATAAGTGGACTTTAGGAGATACAAGAGAAAGAAGAGTTGTATTAAGCAGCACATATGCTATTTTAGTAGTTTATAGGCCAGCAAAAAGCTTCCTACCTATCATGCGGGTGTGCAGCAAGATATTTCTTTAAGTGATTAATCACTTCAGCAGACTTGACAAAAGACACTGCAATGAAATCGACACCCTCTGATAATCCAAAATCAATATCTAGCCAATCCTGTAAGAAATGGAAAGTTGAATTAGACAGTGACATACATTTTCATCATCAATGAGCAGTTAAAATATTCAAATCTACGCATATGTGAGTGCTCATCTATTTATCTTATGTAAAATGTAAAATGAATATAATCACTGATACAAAATTATAAATGCATGTTAAACACTCCTATTTGGTACAAAATATCTCGTTGGAAACTAAAGATGAGGGGAATAAAAGAAGTAATAGCAGCCAACTTCAAAAAGTTGCAAGAATGCTTCTTGTGATGCCTAACAAGGTACATTCTTCTAAAAAATCTGAGAAAGATGTGAAGGACAGTTACAACCACCAGTTCTTTTAAAATAAAAATATAAGTGAATTATCTGTTAAACAAATGCATTCTACCAACTCATAAACATGAATCCACAAACCTTTGCAGAAATTGTTGGCAGCATGGCATTACGCTCTTGAACCAACCTCCCATCCCTCCAAAAAGTAAGATTAGCGCGTGGTAGCAACAATCCAGGGTCTGTACAGAGGCACTTGACATCAGGCCCTATCTTTTGAATAACTTCAAACCTTGCCATTCCACCATCCACAATAAGTTCATCACCAATATACACATCTGTGACAATCAATCAGGCAAGAATTCAACTATCAGTTACACGATGTCACAGGATACCACATACAATGAGAAGCACAAAATTATACCTTCAGCAAACCCATCATAATTGACACTAACAGTGCGTTCAGGCAACTCTGACTCATAGGATCTCACAGTAAACGTCCATACATCACCATCCTGTAAATCACAAAAGTACCAATAACTGTTATATTTTTACAACAGACGATCTCTTCAAATGTAATCACTTTATCAACACAAATGTAACCATCTATGTACTTCATATAATATCTCTCATACTTAAGCATTCAGACACTAAATCGTAAATCAAATAGATATGAAAGAAAAATAATAATTCCCCCTTTGGTTGGAAGGAAACAAATAGATGAAAATGGAATAAATTTGCTCCATTTTGCAGGTAAAATAGTCATAATTTTCATTCAAATATAAACAACAAACTCAATCTCACAATAAATCTCATCATTCGAAATGTGCACACTCTCATTTGTTTCACTCCTTTATCTTTGATCATTTCTTACACCATTAATTTTTTTCACAATTTTCCATCCATTCCTCTAAACCAAACTTGATATATTTGTATCACCCCACCCCCTCCCCTGTGACATAATAAAATTTCCTTAGCAAACAAAAAATCCTCACATTTGTCTAACATTAGATGAGTCCAATCAATCGAATTTCACACACACATACACACATACACACATACACATACATTGCAAAATTAGGAAGCAAAAAGCTACCTCAACTTTAGCGGAGGAAGCACCACCAACAAGATCACCCATATGAATCTCACTCCCTTGCGTATCCATCATAATCGAAACACCGAACCCTTTCTCCACATTAAGCCTCCTAATCTTCTCAATCACACTCTTATGCCACTCATGAGTCCCATGACACATATTAAGCCTAGCCACATTCATCCCTCCAAGCGCAAGCGCTTCGAGATCATCGAAACCACACGTAGCAGGTCCAATAGTACACACAATCTTGGTTTTTCGAGTACCTCGAAACCCATTCTCCTTCAAATCACTCTCAACTACTCTATCTATCTCAATTACTGGCCCTTCTTCTACTTCATTCACACTTGGTTTCAAAACTAACGCCCCATTTGAAGCTAACGGCGTAGTTGACGGCGCTATTATTTCTGAACGGATCGGAGCATATTTAATAGGTTTTGAAATGCGGAGGTAGGGTTTTGAAGTGATGCGTGTAGGTTGTAATTGTTTAGTTGTTGGTACGGGAGAGAATAGAGATAAGGAGAAACGGAGAGATTGCGCCGCCATTTGTTGCCGGAGATTTGTGTGATTTTCCGGACGACGGCGGAGAGGGGTTTAAGCGAGAGAGAGAGAGAGAGAGAGAGAGAGAGAGAGAGAGTTATATGAGGGTTTGTATAAAAAGAGGAAATATGGTTAGGACTTGGTAGAACATGTGGTTTGGACTATTGTTGTTGTCAGTACAGCCCAGTCGGCAACTAGTTCGTTAAGTTGAGTTCCTACTTGTCCCCACACGAGTACTGGACGTGTCGTTTTTGGGTTCGCTCATCGCATTCCTGGCGGTGCCTATTAATAGAATATTCGATTGTTCTAAATATCAGAGGTAATTTTCAGATTTTGTAAACAAAATTAAACTAATCAAGTATTTTTAAGAAATCGGTTTTGGGTAAAAAGATAGAAATTTTATGGACAAAAACTGAGATTAGTCATAATTGGACAAATATGTTGTTTAATTAGTATGCGTATTAATCCTTTTATTCAACTTTTATCTAATTGATGATTGATTGTTAAAAGATACTACTCGATAATCCGAGCCTAGTACGAGTCGATATTAAAATATTAATATTGATAAATTATTAATAAATATTGTTAAAATAAGATAAAATTATATAATAAATGAATAATATCTTCCTCTATATATTAAACGCCGACGAAGGGCAAAAATTTCCATTTAATTACCTGTGAAAAGACGATTATGCCCCTATTATTTTGAGAATATCAAAAGTGCCATGAGCCCTTACCGTTTTCGATGTCTCGCGGAACAAACAGACATATGCTCAGTTTGTTCGTGTTTTGTCTGCGTGCCGTTTGAAGTGAATTACCCCTTGGAATTGGGCGATCGGCCCACCTGAGGTGATCTAGCATTTGGAGAGCCATCTGAATTGGTCAATTGGCCACCCTTTCGTTCATTTTGGCCGATTCATTAGTGGTGGTGGCATAGGAGGAGCGGCATCAGGATACGTCGCCCTTGGTGGAGGTTGTCGTTTCATCGTGTTGTAAGTTCATATCGATTATGTTATTTGATAATTTTGTGTGTTTGGCCAATTTGAATATATGATTTTTGTGCGGCTTTTGATTTGGGTGTTTTTTTCTGCTTGTAATTGTGAAATTGTATAATCATTTTAGTCGTTGTGAAACGAGACATGAACTGTGGTAGAAAGGGTTGTGTTCATCGTCTGGGTTCTTCAGTTTCTAAAGTGTTTAGGTTAGCAGAATGTTTGCCGATAAGTTGGAGAGGTACTAAACTAATTTGAGAGTGGCCTAGATTAAAAACGGAATTTAGTTAGATTCCTGGGTTTATTTTTCATTAAGAACCTTTAAGAAGGTGTTTTTTTCTGCTTCTAATTGTGAAATTGTATGATCATTTTAGTCGTTGTGAAATGAGACATGAATTGTGTTAGAAAGGGTTGTGTTCATCGTCTGGGTTCTTCAGTTTCTAAACTGTTTAGGTTAGCAGAATGTTTGCCAATAGAATGGAGAGGTACTGAACTAATTTGAGAGTGGCCTAGATTAAAAACGGAATTTAGTTAGATTCCTGGGTTTATTATTCATTGAGAACCTTTAAGAAGAGCCTTTGAGGGGTTTAGTTTGTGTGTGTAAATTTCTGATGACACATCTAGAAGAGGACATGTCAATAACGAAAACAAGTGATTGGGGCATACCTAAAACCTGGTTCTCACAGATTAAATAGATCCATGTAGTAGGAAAAAAAACAAACAGAGATAACAAATATCATAAGATATCCCAGTCATCTATGAGTTTGTCCACTCTAAAAGACCTAAAGTGTAGCCACAAACCTTTAATTGGAATCGAAAAAGCTACTGTATTCAAAGGATTTTGCATGTGACAGCTTTCTTGATCATAAAAGAGGAGCAACAGAGACTGATGGTCTAACTGAATCAGTGTCAATCAGGAATAAAGATTGATGTCTTGGTTGTGTCCAAATTTGACATAAATGGTTCCTGGCACGAGTGATTCTGATGATCCTGCATACAACAACTTCAACCAGGTAATCTTTATAAATGCAGACACGGGCTACATATGAGTTGAAGGATATTATTTGGTTTGATTTTGTATAGTCACTAATCTTAACTTTGTTTTTTTACTCCAGAAGACCTTAATTTTTTTGGTGTATGATTAATCTTCTTTTGTTGATGTTATTGATTTTTTTTCCATGATCTGTGTAGGAATTTCAAGTTTGTCTTTTATTTCCAATGTTATTTTCAGTTGAATTTTCTGGCCCTGAATTCAAATTGGTGTGTGGTTTCTGTGTTGATTATTATCCTATAATGTTATTGGCAGGATGGTGCTCCATTGTGGTGCATTGGTTTTCAAAAAGCTCAAGATCAAGCAGTGACAATATTAGGAGGTTGGTAAAACACTAATTTAAAGGTTAAGTACTGTTTGAAGTTCTTTTATGTATAGCAACTTGCTCCAATGTCAAGAATGCAGTTGTGCTTGGAATCAGATGGGCAGATTATGATTGTAAGTTCTATCTAATCTCCACAACTTAACTTGAAATTTCACTTTTTTCTGTAGGTCAAATTTCTCTCCAATTTATTCCTAAAATGATTACCAACTGTCTGTTCTCCAGGTTAGTCATCTGTGAATGTCTCCATAACATCCAGCAAGGATGAATTTGTCAATGCAGGACAACTACATTCCAGCAGCTCCTCGAGAAATACACAATTGCACTTGGTACGTTTAAGCAGTCGCAGATTCTTCTTCACATTTCTATACATGCGGAAGTTACCCTCCATGAAATCCTGTACTTATCTAACATTTATAAAATCAAATAGCAATGCACTATTAGTAGTCTATTGTCTCATACTTTGGTGTGGCATGATCATGGGGAGCGAAGCTTTAATAAAATTACCAAAAAATGTGACTGTTCCAGGATTGATAGTGTTTGGAGACTCGATAGCGGATCAGGGTAACAATAACAATCTCAGTTCCATTATGAAATGCAATTTTCCTCCTTACGGCATTGATTTCACTGGTGGTTTAGCTACAGGGAGATTTACCAATGCGCGAACACCTTCAGACATGATAGGTACTACTTAATAAGTACTAAAAGTCGTTAGCTCTTCAAGATACATGCTTGTGTGTTTTCCTAAATCTGTATCTATTAATATCATCTGCGAGCGTGTTAGTGGCCTAATTAATATTTAAGAAAAGAAGAGTATTGTTAAACTGACATGAAATGTTAATTCTGTTGAAAGCTGCAGAATTAGGAATTAAAGAGCTTGTGCCAGCATACTTGGACCCTTCTCTACAAATCAAAGATTTGTCCACAGGTGCAAGCTTTGCTTCAGGTGGCAGAGGATATACACAGGATATGATCCTCATACATCTAAGCTAGTGGTATACATATATTATCAAACAAATAACAGATTCTTATAATGTTACTTGTTTGATGTGTTACTATTGTCTTTAATGTTTTATCAGTGTTATCTTACTGGTGTAAAGGACTTGTATTTTAGTATATTATGTTTAAACAAATAACAGAAATTCTATTATCAAACAAATGACACAATGTATAATCTTACTTGTATTTTTATAATAGAAATTCTATTCTTTTATAATAACATTTTTATAATGTTTGATCAGTATTTTTACACTACACTCTGAAACAAATGATTAAATGATGCAACTGAAAATAAATAATAGATCATACTCTTGATTTATTACAGAAATTAAATGGCGTGCCTTTTTATCTATTTGATTGTTGTTTATCTTCTTATTTGGCCAGTAGTCATTTATCATTTTGAAGTTTTATGCATGTGTTGTACTGTTGTTGATGGGTCTTCACAGTTATATCACACCTTTTTTGTGGTTATCAGGTTAGAACTATCTTGGCTATAGGATGTGGTTGTGGTAGTTTCGAAGCTCATCTTTTCTCAAAAGGATTACTAACCATGTGCCTTTTGGAGTTTGAAGCTTCAGGCAGTCAGGTTCAACCAACTCCAACCAACTCCAGAAAGAGGCCTTCCTGCTATGCTTGGATCTTTAACTTCGATGCAGTTTCCCTATCCGTCACTCTCTTTTGACATGATACATTGTGCTCAATGTGGCGTGGACCGGGAAAAGTACTGATAATGACATAGTTAGGTGCATATAAACATATAAAACAGTACTGACACAGTGTAACCCTTGGATCCCTCTTGTATTTTTACTAGAAAAGTTGCTAAAAAGCCATAGCAAATATGAAATATCAAAAGATCATCTTGCTACTATTACAAAAAAATTATAGTAAGTTGCTATATTGCCTAATTTGTTGCTGATTCTTTTGGTATTTTAGCCGAATATATCCTCTTTCTAAAGGGGATTTTATTAGCAATCGTGTACAGTTTCTCAAACCCTTAATAGCATCTTTATGTGTGTGCATGTATAGTTATTATACTCGGTTATCCAAACGACATTTGCATATTATCTAAATTGCTTAGAAGATAGGTTTGTACATAAAAAAATATTTATGGTTTTTTTGGGAAGTCATGTACGTATTGGCCGGAATGGAGCAGGTTCAGATTCTCATCTTCCTATACATATAACTAATGAAATATATTATTGCTTTCATAGAATGAAGTAATGACACAAGTACCAGTTGCTATCAAAAAGAAATCGGGAAAGTCTGTGGTTTCTTAATTAAGGTCAATACGTACATGACTGTGAGGAATATGTTCTTACACGTGCAATAATGTTTTTGGCAACAAATTGAAGAAGAAACAAAAGTGCGCTTGAATGATTACAAAAAAAATAGTTCTCTTCCCGTATAACATGCTTCCAAACTTTGCATTTTATTTTGGTTGTCGTTTCTTGTATGCACTGAAATCCACAGCTTGATTTACAATGCATCCATTGGCAGTCTAATTGGTCATACATTTAGGTTAAATGATTAAGGGCTTCTACATTTTATTTCGAAATCTCAAATTCTAAATGCAACACATTTTCATAGAATGCTAGAAAATGGTCTGTGCCTCGCACGGGCAATTAAATGGAAATGGATGTGAAATTACATTTTTACTCATATTTGTTCTATATATTAAAGTCCATCCAAGGCAAAATATGCCAATTAAATGGATGTCAAATTACATTTTTATCCCTATTTGTTGAAAAATTACAAAAGTGTCATCCATATATAACTTATACAAAAATTGATTAATTTGTGTTGCTTTTAGAAATCGAACCTCTATCCACCACTTACAAAGAAAATATAATAACCGTTGTGCTACATTAATTTTTCAGCATACTTTAAAAATCTTATTAGATCAATCACATGTTCTCTTATAATCCTATTATTTCTTTTTTACATTTAAGAGTAAACAAATTGTTGGTTTATATTATTTATAAAAATTAAATTCTAAGTTATATATAAATGAAACAAAATCTGGATAAAAATATTAGATTTAAATAAAAAAACATGATTATATTCTAATATTTCTTTAATTTTTATTTTTTAATAAATAAAATTTTAATTCCTATTATTAATATAGCTCTATTTTCTAAGTTTTCGAAGTTTTATATATAATTATATGTTCAATTATCTTTATAGATTTTAATTTCCCTTGTACTTTTTCGATTAAATATCAATTTTGTTCTTAATTATTATATGATTTATATTTTTATATCATACTTTGTCATTTAATATGCTCTATATGGAGTGTCCACGTTTTGATACATTAATATAATAATAAATTTTAATCTAATATAAATAACATATTACTCCCTCCGTCCCATCCATTTGTTAACATTTGAAATGGAGTAATCCGCACGTAGATGTAAATCATTTAAAAATATTCAGTACCAAAATCCACAAATAAAAATAAATAATTAGTCATTTATTTAACTTTCATCCAGTTAAAACTTGCAATCTTTAACAAACTGAAGTAAGTTTATTAGCTTAAGAATACTGAAAATGTTATAATCACTTCGCAAACATGAAGATTGTTCTAAATGTTTAGTCATGGAAAAAAAATTAAACAGGAAAAAGGCCTTCTGTTTCTTACATGTAACATTATCTCATAAACAGCCTTGGATCCTCAAATGTCTCAGCTGCAAAGATGACACTTCATGGTAAAGAAAGAATTATCAGTGAACTCACATCCCCAGTGTAGGAAACATTTTCCCATTAGGGACAAGAAACCGATCTCTTGCGATCACATACGACTCGAGCATTCTTTCATTGATTAATAAGGTATAATATAAACTCATACCCAACCTATTTTGTCGGTTTGAAATCTTTTCAAGCCAATTGAGTATATTTTTATTAGCTATCAATTTTATATTTCTCCGAGTAATCCTATCCAACCCGATTTAAGTTACAAATTTTGTTTCAATAATTCAAATATATATCTCTATATTATATATATTATATAGACAATTAAGTTTAAAAGTGTACAAATCAATACTATTATATAATAGACGAAACATTAAAAGTTTGGTTGGTCGGTATGGTACGTTGTGATTTTACTTAATTGCCCACATTTTTTGTTGGTCGGTATGGTACGTTGTGATTTTACTTATTTGCCCTTAATTAACTGTACTTCGTATTTTTACTTAATTAACCTTACTTATTTATAGAAATATATTACTAAATAATAATATTACCTATTTATAACCAATTACCCTTTTCACCTAAAATACATTATTTTTTTCTATTTTTTCTAACAAATTCTCCTACTTTTTCAAATATATCACACACAATTACCTTTTTCAACTAAAACAGATTAATTTTTCTATTTTTCCTTACTAAACCCCCTCTTTTTCCAAAAATATCACGAACAAACCTTTAGTTATTTATTTTTAAACCTTTTTTAATATTATAATTATTTTTTAAAAGTTTACATATTTTAACATGTCTACTTATTTTTCTTAACAAATGCAATTACTAAAAATATTAAAATATAAATAATCAAATATCTATTTATAACAAATTAACTTTTCAGCTAAAACACATTATATATTTTTTCTAACAAAGCCCCTCCTTTTCTAAATATATCACGGGAAATTGCCTTTTACAATTTAATTTTTCTATTGTTCTCACTAAAATCCGTTCTTTTTCCAAAAATATCACAGGAAACCCTTTACTTATTTATTTTAAAACGTATTTAAATACTTTTAATTATTAAATTTTAAAATCTCATTTTCCAAAAATATCACGGGCATTTACCTTTTTAAACTAAATATATGTTACATTTTTTATTTTTTCTTACTAAAACCCCTCATTTTCCAAAAATATAACGGGCAAACCCATACTTATTTATTTAAAAATTTGTTTTAATGTTTTTAATTAATTAAAAGTGTTTAGCTATTTTAACATGCCTACTTATTTTTTGCACAATTACAATTAATAAAATATTAAACAAAATAATAATAAAATAACAATTAACAATCTGTGCACCGCACGGGTTTTAAGCTATTATGTATATATAAATAGTAGACTGATAACTTTGGGATCGACCTTTACATAAAATGTAGAGATGCTATAATATGTTAATGGTATAATCTTACAGCAATGACGAAATTTATACATTATAAATATCATGTATATTCATCAAAATTATATTAATTTACATACTTCCATGTTAAACAATATAGGGACTTCAAACTAAGACATTTTATGATGTATTTACAGTTTATTCTTACATACGTGACCAATTTTGTATTTCAAAAATACAATGTTGTTTCATTAAGAACACATAAGTTTACATACGTCCATGTTATATACAGATAACTATATTAAAATAATTAATTGTTGAATTTGATAAAATTCTTTATACATCATTTAAAACTAAATTAATATTTTGGCAATTAAAAATAGTCATTTGATCGTTATATTATATAAATTTATGCAAATGAATCTTATTAAATTAAAAAATATTTAGAAAAATATTATATAAGTATAAGATAAATTCAAAATATTTTATCTTAAATAAATTTTAATCACAAAAATATTTCGATATATATACATATTTATGCGCAAAATAATTTCAATATATAAACAAACTCATGCCTCGCACAGGTTTTTACGCCCTAAATTAAAGGGCGTCCAAGGGCAAATTGAGCCCAAAATATGGTCGTGAAATTACAATTTTGCCCTTATTTGTTGAAAAATAACAAGAATGCCACTTTTTAGGTTATGCTAAAAATTAATTAATTTATGTCCTCATTAAGAATCGAACCCTTGACTTACTCTTAGCAAGTTCATTTCTTAACCATTGTGCGAGTTTAACTTTTGACTTGTAATTTCAAATTCTTATTAGGTAAACCACATGATCTTCTTTTATTTTTTTCATAATTTAACTTTTAAGTGTATAGAACATTGGCTTATATTATTTATATACAATTATTTTTGTTTTCGTAGCTTTATATATAACTACATATCTGGTCATGTTTGTAAATTTTTTATTATACATGTTTCTTTTTAATTAAAAAATACCTATTATATTGTTAATTGATATAATTTATATTTATTTGAACTGGTCAAGTATTTATGCATAAGATATGATAATAAAATTTGATCTAATATAAATTACATATTATATACAAGGATCTCATTACTCGTGAGTTAGATATTTTTAAAATTAAGAAAGTTTGCGTTGAAATTATTTATCATTACAACATTCAATAATTATTATACAATTTGTTCGTCTCATTCATTTCTTAACAATTTTATTTTTAAAATGTACACTCCTTTATTTTTAACTTTCCAAAAGACATATTATTCTTTAAAACTTTAATAAATCTCACATGTCACTAATTTGTTCATTTTTTTTATCATTCATTCACCGTTCGCATCTTTCGAAATCTCCTTAATAGACTTGAAAATTTGATTTATGACACAGAAATTTAGTGTTTGGTTTAATTTTTGATACACAAAGGTATACGAACATGAAACAAATGATAAAAATATATAATGGAATGACATGTATTATAGGCTTTGTGATTATACAACAATTGCTCATATATATTATGTATACTTCCGCCAAAAAACCATAACTCTCAATTTTCAATTTTTAGTTAAGGGGTTGTCATCAGCCAAAAAGTTGGTGATAAGACCCATTTTTACTATTTTCTTTCGGTTTCATTTTCTATTTGAATAAGTTGGTGAGAGTTTTAGTACCCCGTTTAGTGGATTTTCTCTACCAATTCTTCGGTTTGTTCTCTCTACTTTTGAGAGTTTTGTTTGTTTTGGTATCCGAGATCGTAGATCTACGGAATTTATAATATTGGTTCATTGATTTGTATTGTATGGAGTCGCAGTTATGATTAGTTGTTCAAATACGTATGGACGAACTAGATATATATATTTTGCACGACTACAACCGATTGTTAGATTGTCTCTCTAAAAAGGCTGCAAATTTTAACGATATGAACGAGTAATGTGCCACAATGAATGATCTGCTCAACAACCGTAGCTCAGGGTGAAGAAAATTCTGATTTGATCTATTTTATTACGTATTTGTTCTAATTTGATTGTTTTTATAAATGTCGTATAACTGTTTATTAATGAATTACTTGATTAACAAAAAAAATATTATGTATAAGATACAAAAAATTAAGATTTTTTTTAATATATCTTAAGATATAATTTCACATACATGATTACCTTTTTTACAAATATACTTTTAGTACATTAAAATCACACGAATTTACAAACGTCTATGTTATACACAAACAATTATGCTACAATAATTATTTATATTACACTTAATTGATCATTTTAATAAAATTCGTTTCACGACTTTTAAAATTTAATTATTATTTAAGAAATTAATAATATTATTATTATCGTATAGATATTTATCTAACTTTTAAACACTAATCGAATTATAAAATATTTGGTTCATGAAAACGACATACAATATTATAAAATTAATTTACAAATATAAAATAAAATTGAAATATTATAATTTACCATATAATTAATTATAAAATTATTTCAAAGATCACGAACCTTGTATATGAGTGGAACCGAACCCGGATTTAGTGATAACCAAATTTGATATTTTGATACTTTAATATCACACGACATTTACATATTATTTTTCTTATTAATAAAGAGTAGGGAAATTCTATATGGTACCAATGTAGTTTTGGCTTTTCTATGTGGTACCACTATATTATTTGCTCCTCTATGTGGTATCCCTAAATTTATGTTTTTAAGTCGATTATAACTCTCTGTTCATTGAAACGTTATAGAACCGTTTAAAAGTCAATTCCTGTAATATAAAATGATGAAAAATTTTATATGGTACCAATGTAGTTTTGACTTTTTCATATGGTACCACAACATTATTTATTCCTCTATGTGGTACCCTAAATTTTTATACTTTAGAATATGTTGGTTTACTTTGGATGTTATCTAGTTTGGATGCTTAATTAAGGTGATATCAATTGTTTTTTCTTCATTTTTTACTGTTTGTTAAAATTGGCGTCAAAATTAGTTTAAAAAATGGCTACTTTTATGCTTTTAAACGTTTCTATAACGTTTGCTTTGACGGAGTGTTATTATATAGGAGGATACAAGACTTAAGGGGTACCACATAAAGAAACAAATAATGTGATGATAACATATGAAAAAGCCAAAACTACATTGATACTACGTAGACAAGGCTATCATTTTTGACGACAACAATGACAAAGAACCTTATGTGTTACAAAATTCAATTTATTTAATTTCGGAGGCGTCAAATAAAATGATGCATAGTTTTGTCTTTCTCTGGTTCATTTTCAAATTTTACAAGTAAGGCCGTAGTTTTTGTTTCAATGATTATCATGTTTCTCTTGTTTTTAAGTGTGTGAGAATAATCCTTGCGAACAATGATCATTCTCGGAAACGTGTTCTTGGTATATTTGGAAGCAGGCTCATCCAGCTTTCTAAGTATAGTAAAACTTTTTCTGTTCAAAAATGGTATAGCTGAAAGTATGTGTGTAAAAATGGTATAGGACGCCACCTCATGTGGCGATCCCCGGAAAAAACGTCACATGAAGTGGCGAGCCCCTGTTAATATTTTTTTCCCTTTCTTCTTCTTCCCGTGTGTGTTAACTTAGTAAAAAATGGTAAGTAGTAAAATTGTATTTTAGTAAAATTGGCTAACTGTCAAGTTTGAGGGTTTAAAAAATATAATTATAGAATTTATTAATTTTTTTTGGTTCCGTATCAAAGCTGAACCGTTCAACTTTATAAAAAGTAAAAAATTGAGAAAAAATGTCAAACATTACTATGACTTTTTTTCAGTTGAACATGAGACCTTGAAAATACAAAAAACACACAAGTTGTTGTAATATGATAATTATTGGTCCGTAAATCCACAGGAAATTGTCCCGTGATCAAAATTATTTGTTGGTGTGCCCATGCCGCCATACCCCCGAGGGCAACACCAAAAACTATGTTTTATTGGCTTGATTCTCTAAACACTAGAGATACGTAGGCATCTTGTTAGGATCGAGTTAGTCCCCGATAACAAGAGCAACCATTAAAGCTCAAAGCTCCCAAACCCTATAAATAAATATATGTATTAAATACACCCTAGATTTTATTCCATAACATTTGGTGCCGTCTGTAGGAAAAATGGATATCAACCATGATGAATACACTGAGAAACAATTGTGGTGACGAACCACCAGCAATAACTCAGGTTTTGACGTTCGACGTCGAGAACCACCCCGCTTCAACTTCTGCACAAGGGACGGATTCCCCTGCAGCGACTACTCAAGGATTGAATCTCCGAGGGTCGAATCCCCAATTCCAACATCAGGGATTAAATGCACGAGGGGCCGATCCCAAAACACCTATCAATCGTGCCTGTAGGGACGAATCCCTCATCCTAGAAAGCGAATTCTCAAATACAAGGCATGGTTGCGCCCTTTATCACTAATGCACCCCCACTTGGATTGCTCAAACCGGAGATCTAGTATATGGGTTGCCCATACTAGGAGGAAGTAATATCCATCTTCCTCCTCCTCAAATCAATAAGAGTTATGAATCCCCTTATGTTCAAGGCTTGGAGCCCCCAAAGACAGGAAACGATGATTTTTCTGGTCGATATACAACTGATACGAACGAATCCACTGATAAGGATTCTCATTCCCGAAAAAGGAGACACTCTAAAAGGGATACCACTATAAGGAACGGTCATCCACAACCCCGAGGGTTAAAAGGAACGAACATTCAGGGTACAAATTCTCAAGGGAAGATTCCCCAAGGGATGCACTCAAGGTGCTAACCCTCGAACTCAAAGGATGATTCAAGATCCCCAAATTTGAGGGACAAATCCCCAACTTTATATGGTGATTTCACCCCTAGTTTGTAGTGCATCACAAGGGCTGCAAGTTTGTATCATCGTATTGCCTCCACGAGCAATTCAAAAAACCGCTTAAGGGTTATCTCTGTTTTCAACTTCTGAAGGAAGCGTTCACTCTCATCAAACTTATGAGGGTATGTTTCTCATTACATTAGAGGCTTGACTCCTCTCCATGAAAGGAATCGTAACTTTTCTGGACTTGTACTACGGATGATGAACCCTCGACTAATGATCCTAGAAGGAGGCATCCAGGCAAATTGCCTATGGGCAGATATGGGCGTTTCCAAACCCAAGGGGCTAAGGGAATGAACCCACAAAGTATAGAAAAAATTGGCTCATAAAACGCGTATTCAGAATTTGAAGCAAGATCTAGAAGGACAACAGACTATGCAGCCCCCAAGGGCTAGGATCCCCTCTATTATTAACTTGGATGAGACCCCGAGGAGGATAATGGTTGATACCCAAGGGGCTGACCCCAATGACTTGAGCCCTCCAACATATCATGATGATCTAACTCTTCAATTCATCAATGAAAAAACAGATGCTTTTATCTCAAGAAAATTCAAGATGCCCACGATCAATACCTATGATGGTGTGAGTGATCCGGTAAATCACGTACGAACTTTCTGAAAAATATTGTTGTTGCAACCAGTCATGAGCGCTATCAAGCAGGACATGTCCTTAAACCCCCGGGGCATGACACAATGATAGTATAGTCACCTGCCTCCTAAAGATCGGTTCTTTCAACGATCTGAGTAGTGCATTCATAAGCCACTACATTAGTGGAAAAATTCATGAAAAAGCTCGACCTCTTTAATGAGCATGAATTAAGTAAAGAATGAGAACGTAAGGGACTACTTGGATCAATTCACTAAGGAAGCCTTAGAGGTCCGATACTTAGATGATAAAGAAGCTATGATAGCCCTCCAACAAGGAACTATGGATGTCAACTCCATGATGTCTTTAAAAAAAACCTGAAAGCATGCACAAGTTGCGAGAGACGCTGACATGTATATCAAGTTTGAATAGAATAGGAAGAAGAAGACATCCCCCGTAGGAGGCAATAAAACAGGGAAAATAGATCAAAAACACAATGCTAAGGATAAGTTTTCCCAACTAAGTAAGGACTATGATCCCCCTCCTAAGAAGAACGCCCAAGGGCAAAGGTTTACGTAGTATGCAGGGCTGAGTATGCCAATGAGTCAGATCCTGATGAATATTGAGATGGATAAAGATCTTCGATGGCCGAAGCCACTAACAAATTCACGAAGTATGAAAATAAGAACACAAACAAATTATGAAAATCGAGATAAGGGATTACAAAAACCCTCAACCCCGAGGGCTAGTTATAAATATGACGTTCGGAGGCCCAACAGTGGTCGGGACTTCAAGGAACTCTAGATAGGCTTATGACTGATAATTTATGTAAGTTATTAGAGAAGCACCAAGCGTGAACAAACCGAAGTGACCATAGTCTTTGATGATTCATATTTGGAAGGGGTGAAGTTCCCCCATGATGACTCATTGGTCATTATACCTATAAAAGGCAACTCTTAAGTGAAGCGAGTCCTAGTGGACAATAGAGCTTATATGGATATCTTCTGTGGATACAACGACTCTCATCTAACCTCCTTAAGCATGCCTATGTACAGATTCGATAAGGATTGAGTCGAAAGTACATGAAACAATTCAATTACCCATGATGATTGGGCAAGAGCCTAAGAAGGCCACTCAGATGTTGAAATTTTTGTGGATCAAATCAGCCTCCACTTTCAACAAGATCCTTGAGAGGACAAGCTTGCATACCTTTAAGGCGGTTGCCTCAACTAATCACATAAATTTCAAATTCCCTACGAGAAATGAAGTGGGTAAAGAGAGATGAGACAAAAAAGGCAAGAAGTTGTTATGTAGCCGTGCTACGACCTGATGGATTTGGGTGGCAGGTTCTCCTGATTAAAGTCATGCATTTTAGAGAAGATGAGGAACGACGAGGGAAACCCGTTGAGGACTTGATCCTTATTCCCTTAGTTCTTCGAGAACCCAATAAACATACATTGAGGCATCATTGAATGAATCCGTGAAAAGCGAATTGATCATGCTCCTACAAGAGAACAGTGACGCTTGCTTAGACAATAACTTATATTCCAGGGATTGATCCTCAAACTCATTTCACATAAGTTGAGTGTGGATTCGGAGAAAAAGAAGGTGAAACAAAAGAAATGGAATTTTGCTCTCGAAAGCCAAGAAGCCATAAATCAAGAAGTGGACAAGCTCTTAAAAGTTGGGTTTACCAAGGAAACTCAATGGTTAGTTAACCCCTTGATGGTCTAGAAATTCAATGGCAAATGAAGGATATGTGTAGACTTCAATGGCTTGATCGATGTCACTGACGAACATAAGATGCACAAGGATGAAATCCCAAGGATGAAATCCCAAGGTTTAATGGATGGATACAACCAAATCAAGATGTACAAGGATGAAATCCCAAGATTTTTAAGAATCTGACTGGAAAGACCATGGAGGTTTAAGTGAATGAAATTTTAGTCAAGAGTCTCGACAAGGCCGATCATATTAAGCACCTTCGAGAGGCATTTTAAGTGCTGAGACACCATAAAATGATGTTGAATCTTGTCAAGTGCGCCTTTGGCGTAGGGTCAGGCAAGTTTTTGGGTTTGATGGTCTCTAAACGAGGAATTGAAGCCAACCCTGACAAAATTAAATCAATTGTGGATATGGAACCACCGCACTTTGTTAAAGATGTTCAGAAACTCACTGGGAGAGTGGCAGCATTGGGAAGGTTCATCTCCAAGTCAGGGGAAAAGTGTCTACCCTTCTTCAAAGCATTGAACAACATGAAAATTTTTGAGTGAACAGCAGAAGGCCAAAAAGCCTTTGAGGCCTTGAAAAAATACATGACTGAAGCACCATTGTTGGCAAAACCAAAACCTAGAGAAACGCTCTATCTATACTTGGCAGTTTCAAACACCGCCTTGGGAGCTGTTTTGGTGAAGGAAAAATCAAAGGTTCAGAAACTCATCTACTATGTGAGTAAAATTCTGCACAGAGCAGAAATAAACTACTCTCTGATAGAAAAGTTTGCTTTCGCCTTGATCATGGCCTCAAGAAAATTACGCCTGTACTTTCAGGCGCATAAGATAGAAGTCTTGACTGACCAACCATTAAGAAACATCATGCATAGTCCTAAGGTCAGCGGAAGACTGATCAAATAGGCGATTGAGTTGGGAGAGTTCGACATCAAGTATAAGCCTCGAACGGCCATTAAAGCATAAACACTTGCTGACTTCATGGTTGAATGTACCATCGACAACCAAGAATTTGGGGGCAGAAAGTAGCACCCTTGGAGGGCAAAGAAGTTGAAAAACAAGATAAAGAGATGATACTCAAGGAGTACTGGATACTCAAGGGGTATTATACCTCTTGCATGGAGCATCAAAAACAAAGAGCATAAAAAAAAGATCGAGAGGAGCAAGTTTAGTCTTGCAAAGTCCTCTTTGATTTATGATAAAATATGTGTTGAGGTTAAATATATAGCCTTAATAGCTGAATTTGGCTTGGCCGGAACCCTGAGGGTGAAACTATGGAAAAATAGTTAAAGATTGTGAAGGCTACAATGACTCAATTTAATGAGTGCTATGAAGAGTACATTCCTCAAGAGGAAAATGCAAAGGCTGATGCCTTATCTAAGTTTACCTCTCCTAAGATAGTGAACTATGTGAGAAGTGTTTACTTCTTAGTTTTGAAGACCCCGAGAATTAATTCAAAGTTAGTTTCACCAATTAACATGGAGAGCTTTTGGATAGATCCAATCAAAGCCATCTTAAAACTGGATGGGTTCCTGATAATGCCTTGGAGGCACGAAATTTATCTTTACAAGCATAGGTACGCTCTGATTCTATGCAAAAAGTATTTTGTTAGCCCTTATTTGAAGTGCCTAAGGCCCCTAAGAGGCCGAGTTAGCCCCAAATGAAGTTCATGAGAAAATATGTGGGCGGCCCTTGGGGGGAAAGACCATTCAAGATGACCCGCTTAAGATTCTATTGGCCTGGTCTTCTAGCTGATACGCTGGCTGATGCCAAGAATCTATGTGAAGAAGTGTGACAAATGCCAAAGGCATGCATCCATTGTGAGACAACCATTAGAGATGTTCACATCCATAAACTCCCCCATCCCTTTTGCTATATGGGGAATGGGTATACTTGGTCCACTCCCGGTGACAAGTGGCCAAAGGAAGTTCTTGATAGTAGCAATTGACTACTTCACTAGGCGGAACCTTCGACCAAGATAACCACAAAGCAAGTAACACGATTTTTATGAAAAAGTGTAATATGCGTATATAGACTTCCACGAATCCTTGTGATTGATAATGGATGACAAATCAGTAATGATGAGTTGAAGATAGTAAATGATATTGAGCTACGTTTTACTTCTGTGGACACCCTTAAGGAAATGGACAAAAAGGGTACTTGACTCCTAATTGGGGAGAAGCATATCGAGTTAAGAGCGTGTGAGGACGAAGCTCCTACAATCTCGAAAGACTTGAAGGAGATGCATAGAACATGGCGCACTTTAAACCTGAAGGTTTATTACAGACGATATATCCTAGTAGGATATATCTAACGGGACTAAGTAGAAATAAGGTTCAATGAAATCATGAGCTTCCTAGAAAGCAGATGCAGGGTTGAACCCGTTTTGATTGGTAGAAACATCCTCAAAGCTTTGCCAAGACAAACTACAAATGAATGCAAAGGAAAACATACAAAATATGCATGTCAACTGCACAAATAGAGTTGAATACAACGAACCCCGAAGGGTGAATGTTGCTAATAAACATACAAAAGAAAGCCTAAGATGCCTATTGTTAATTAGCGAAAATTTCAAGCTCGGGAGAAGTTTGATATGATAGACTTGAGAATGAATCACTACGAGTGAAGCCATCAGTAAGAGCTCGTAAGGGTGAAGGGTTGAAACCCTAAAAACCTAAGACATTCAGTCCAAACCCCATCATTCGATATGCTCAATGAAAGGCTTGAAGCCAAAACAAGACGGCATAAGACATAAAAGGCTTATGCAAATGTCAAGTTAGCCTCGAATAAGGCAAAATCATCATAAATGTGTAGGTCGCTCCACACTTTACACCAAGATGATACTCGTGAAACACTAGTGTATATTAAAATCCCCAAAAAAGGGTAGTAAGTCCCGGGTAAGGGATAAAAAGACCCCAAGTCTCGAAAAAGACCATTATAACTTCTATGAAATCCTAGTGCATTATCATAGAAGTTTGGGGGCAAATGATATGGGCTAAAAATAACCCTAAAGACATAATTAATATTGCATTAATTAAACCTAGCTGGTCCATAAATAAGGTTAATTAATAAGGCCTGAAACTCTAATTTCGTAATTAATATTTGGGCTAGAAGTACAACCCGTATTAAGATACGTCCAATACAGGCTTGTTCTAATACGAGTGGGCTTGTTTCAATACAAGTCCATTATGATATGGAAACAACTCCTACAAGGAAGGATCTAAAATTTATCTTTATTCACCGTCAAGGATAAGACTTATCCTTCAAGAAAGTCAATATTTATCCACCGTCAAGGATAAGACTTATCCTTCAAGAAAGTCAATACTTATCCACCGTCAAGGATAAGACTTATCCTTCAAGAAAGTCAATACTTATCCACCGTCAAGGATAAGATTTATCCTTCAAAGAAATCAATACTTATCCATTAGGCTTTTAAACGCCTATATATAAAGGGTCTGACCCCTCATCTCAGAACTACGTTTTTAGACTTCATCCTCGAATAAGGACATACAAGTCACTACGTCCTTGGTGCGCCCCTGCCGTAATAGCCCCGAGGGCAACACCAAGAACTACGTTTTATTGGCTTGATTCTCTAAACACTAGAGATATGTAGACATCTTGTTAGGATCGAGTTAGTCCCCGACAACAAGAGCAGCCATTAAAGCTCGAAGCTCCCAAACCCTAGAAATAAATATATGTATTAAATACACCATAGATTTTATTCTATAACATCTTCATTTTCATTCTTTTAACTTTTCTTTCTCTCCAGCAAATCGCAGAAAAACCAAAGCCCGCCTGTTTAATTGGCGACCTCCCCTTTCAGGCGCCACATCATCCAGTGACCTGGTAATATTCCTATCCAATTAAATCGATTATTACTTTATTCGAATTGTTACTTTATTTTTATTATTTCGGAATATTTGTTTTCAATTGTAGTTTATGAATTGTGAATTGAAAATTGTAAAATTGATTGTTATTGGATTGTGTTGTGAAATTCTACTTGATTTTGGATAGTATTACTTTCAAATTAATGTAATTCTAGTGAAATTTTAGAATGCATGTAACTTGTTTGATAGAATGTCAAAGAGAAATCTTCTAATTTAGGGGCTCTAGCTTGATTAGATATAAAAATAGGTAAAAAAAATTTAGGGGCTCTAGTTTAATAATTCGAATTAAATATAAAAAATAATTTCTTAACTCATATAAGTTATTAATAGTATTTAATGAATAAAAATGGGTTAAAATTTATTAAAATTCGAAATCAAGTTTAAAAAAATTTAATAATTTGAATTAAATATAATAAATCATATAAGTTATTAATAGCATTTAATGAATAAAAATGGGTTAAAATTTATTAAAATTCGAAATCAAGTTTAATTTTTTTTTAATAATTCGAATTAAATATAAGAAAATAATTTCTTAACTCATATAAGTTATTAATAGCATTTAATGAATTAAAATGGGTTAAAATTTATTAAAATTCGAAATCAAGTTTAAAAAAATTTAATAATTCATTGCTCCATTTTTTACAGATATCTATGGCTCAAACTACTTACCACTCGGGTCCTGTAGACCCATCTTTGCTCACACGACAGAACGAGCATCATTCAGAGTTAGTATGGGGGGATGGTATGAATCTCTTCCTTGTCATTGGTAATTTGCATGTTCATATTGATTTAATAGATTAATGACAATTTGAATGATATATGCATGGACATATTTTCAGGAAACAGATTTTCGGCTACTTACAAACTTCAAGAGTTACTGGGATGTAATGAGGTCTATTCCACACCCTCCAGCCTTGGTTGAAGCCATTAGGAGTGCTGGGTTATTTGGTGTATTTTTGATAGGGATGATGACACATGACGCTGGACTGATTAGTGATTTTGTTGAGAGATGGCGTCCCGAGACTCACACGTTTCATTTCAGTTTCGGCGAGGCCACTATCACATTAGAGGATGTATATTACATTCTAGGTCTCCCTGTTGGTGGGTATCCAGTGTTTACAGAGGGGCACTGTCAGTCTCATCCAGAAGGGGGGATTAATATTCCTTGGTTGATTAACAACTTTGTTGATTGTGGTCGTCTAGAGTATGGTAAGGATGATTATGAGGCTCAGATGCTATTCCACAGACATGCTCATATTCTGCTTATACTTGGTTCTTTGTTCCCCTACTCCAGCGGGAACCGCCTTCCGGTACGCATCCTTCACTATGTTCGTGATCTTGATCGGGTTTCCCAATACAGTTGGGGCAGCGCTTGTCTTGCATACTTGTACAAGCACCTGTGTGATGCAAGTATAAGGAAGAAGAAAGAGCTTTGTGGTTCCATGACTCTATTGCAGGTACATTTGACTTCATGTTTACCAACTTTTATTTTACACGTTGTCAATAAGGTTATTCAATTAACTAAAAATAGCAATTTGTGATAGGTATGGATATATGAGCGTTTTACAGGTCTATGTCTCACACACCGATAGAGTTATCTCATACAGCATCCACGTGCTCTCAGGTAATAAACAAAAAAACCAAAATCTACTTCATTATGTGCCTGTAATATTTTGTAACTAATTTATCCTCTTTGTTCTTCCTCATACGCATCTTGTCACAGAATCTCTTGTTCTCATGTTTCTTTTGAATCTCTCGTTTCTCAGCTTCAGGATAAAAAATTTTCCAAACCCTCTTAACAATTGCTGCAAGGCCACCATCTGTTAGCTCAAGGAATTTTTGAAGATCATACTTGGCCATATCGTTACTTTCCGAACCCAAACTAACTGGCCTCTTTCCCTTATCTATTTGATGCAAACTAACTTAAAGAAAAGAGATAAAAACTATGATTATGCATAAAAGAAAAGAACTATTTATAGGGAAAATGTATTGATTAATATTACAGAACAATAATAAATGTGCATTATTTTTGCCTGCAAATTGTGAGATGTGATGTGACAACTCAACTTTGTAACTTTATTTTAATGTTGATTTGATCACTCGTCTTTACAGTTTTGCAATGTCTGCAATTTTTAAAAAAGCACTGGAAAGTTCTGAAAATACTCTTTCGGATCGCTTCGTTTTAACCTACGGTAATTGTCATCTCTTTCAAAAAGCAACCAAACACGACACTCGTACTCACCCATTTTTTGTATTCCAAATTTAACAATACAGTTTGATTCCTTTCGTAAGGCACAGAATGAAGTTATAATCATCAATTATATATAACCTACTTGAAAGTGGAGTTGTCATGTCTTACTGGTTATGCAGGTCTTGAAGTGACCACTCATCTTTTCCAGAAAATTAAAGTTTTGTATTAATTGTCATTTATTTTGGAAATAATTGATCTCAAAAATAAAAGATGTGTAGGCATGTCAAAATAAAAATGAAGTTTTAAGCTGTCATGCTATCAGAAGTAAGCATAACGCGTCAAGTTGAATGTTTTCTGCGATTGAATAAAAGTGTTATTCTAGTCATTTTCTGACCTAAAAATACCATTGTTGTACATGTTAGGAATATGTTGTTCTTGATGATAAACATAAAACACTTAGTAGAATTTGTGTAAAGTCATTTTGTAGATGTCAACGGTATGGTATGCTTTGCAGCATTCCGTTGACAGGTAGCTCATCAACGAAATGAGTGATGTAGCAATTGCACTGTACAATACTTCTAGTTTGATATGCATTTCATTGTAGATATTGGATAGGTTTTCTAAGTCATGTTGACTAAAGTACTAGATAGGCAAAATAGGTTGGTTAATTGTAAATATCTCATGCCTTGTAATTTTGCCTAAGTGAAGACATGTCAACGGAATGAAGATTATCCTATCAACGGTATGGAGTTTACTCATCAACGGAATGAAGATTATCCTATCAACGGTATGGAGTTTACTCATCAATGAAATGAAGAATAAAGCTATCAACGAAACACATCTCCCTGCTATCAACGAATCATTGTTGCTTTTCTGAATAGTTGACAAAGTGATAGTGACAGTTTACTGAACAGATCTAAAGGTGATGTGGAAGTGTACTTTGCATTGGAAACCATTAAAATGGACATGAGGAATAAAGAAACATCCCAGTTTCCAATTGGGCTCTTGGGAGTGATCATAATAAGCATGAAGACAAAAGCAAATATCTTCAAGGACCACTGGACAAAGGGATGAAAAGCAAACTATTGGCGGTTACTCATTGTACTTTTAGTGTAGCCAAAAATAGAGTTGTAAACTTGGGTTTATATAACCAAGTGTAGCAGTTACTTTAGACAGAGAAGAAAAAAACAAATAGATTGTATTAGCTATTTTTGAGAGCATTTTTCTTCTCTACATTATTTTAACTGAGCAGTTGTGTACTTTTGTATCACAGATTATTTCCGCAATAAAAATCACTTCAGTTGGATCATCAAACAATCCAACTGAAATTATTAAGTGCTTGTGGTTTTTATTTTATAAGTTCAGTTTTAATTTGTAAGTTGTTTTTAAGTTTGAGAAATATCAAGGAATTGTATTCAACCCCCCCCCCCCTTCTACAATTCTGTTAGGTCATTTGGGATTAACAATTGGTATCAGAGCGAGCTTCTAACATACAAGAAGTTTAAAGATCAAGACCAAAAACAGTAACCATGGTGAAGAAGGATGCAGGTGTAAAGATACCAGTTCTTGATAAGGACAATTACTTTCACTGGAAAGTAAAGATGCATTTACATCTCATGTCTATGGATGAGAGGTATCTAGACTGCATTGAGAAAGGTCCACACGTTCCCATGAAGTTTGCATCTAGAGTTGGAGTGCCAGATGATGCTCCTGATGTGGAAATTCCAAAACTTGTCTCAGAATGGACTATTGAAGATGTTACAGAAGTCCATAAAGATAAAAGAACCATGAACATTCTGTTTAATGGTTTGGAGCAAGAGATGTTTGACAATATCATAAACTGTACAACCTCCAAAGAAGTATGGGACACTGTTAGAACTCTCTGTGAAGGAACTGAGCAAGTTAGGGAAAACAAAATGCAGCTCCTCATACAACAATATGAGCATTTTCATTTTAAAGCTGGTGAAACCCTAAATGACACGTTTAGTAGGTTTCAGAAGCTTTTGAATGGATTAAAGTTGTATGGGAGGATCTATCAAACCAAGGATTCAAACCTTAAATTTCTTAGAGCTCTTCCAAAAGAATGGAAGCCTATGACTGTTTCTCTCAGAAACACTCAAGAGTACAAAGACTACACTCTTGAAAGGCTTTATGGAACCTTGAAGACATATGAGTTGGAAATGGAGCAAGATGAAGAAATTGAAAAGGTACAGAAGAAAGGTGGATCTATTGCATTGATTGCATCTGTGAACCAACTGGAAGATGACAATGAAGAAGCTGCAAAGGCAACAACTAGTCGAGCTAGTTGTAGGAGTGATGTTAGCAAGGGTAAAGGCAAGATGACAGAAGAAGAAGAACCAGAACCAGTCAACTTGGATGACTTAGATGACATTGATGAACACATTGCTTTTCTGTCAAGAAAATTCTCTAAGTTCAAGTTCAAGAGAAACTCAGAAGCTAGGCCACCAAGGAGAGACTTTCAACCCAGTAAAAGTAACTGGATTGAAAAGTCTAAATCTAAATGTTTCAATTGTGGAATGCTTGGTCACTTTGCTGGGGACTGCAGAAAGCCCAAGGTTGAGAAGAGCAACAGGAAAATTGAGCCTGTTGATTATAAAAAGAAATACTTTGAACTTCTCAAGCAAAAAGAAAAGGCTTTCATGTCTCAGGAGTATGATTGGGCTGGTAATGGTGAAGATTCTGATAATGATGTTGAGTATGTCAACTTGGCTCTTATGGCTAACAATCATGAGCAGGAAGCAAGCTCCTCAAGCAACCAGGGAGACAAAAGGAATCTTTGGTACTTGGATAGTGGTTGTTCAAGACACATGACTGGTGATTTTACCCTGCTCACAGAGTTTCAGGAAAGAGCTGGCCCTTGTATTGCTTTTGGAGATGACAGCAAAGGCTACACTAAGGGATATGGCTTGATTTCAAAAGAGAATGTCATCATAGATGAGGTTGCATTGGTGGATGGTCTTAAGCACAATTTGCTTAGTATCAGCCAACTTTGTGACAAAGGATTTTTAGTTACTTTTTCTAAAGAAGCCTGTGTTGTTTCTAAAGGAGGAGACAACAATGTGGTAATGACTGGAATCAGAAGAGGGAATGTGTACATTGCTGACTTTAGTAGCACAAGTCCAGACACCATCACTTGTCTCTTCAGCAAGGCAAGCAAGGATGAAAGTTGGCTATGGCACATGAAATTATCTCATCTGAATTTTAAAGTTATGAATGATTTGGTGAGGAAAGATCTTGCTAGAGGAATTCACAAGTGGAGTTCTCCAAGGATGGTTTGTGTGATGCCTGTCAAAAAGGGAAACAAAAGAAGGCATCATTCAAAAGCAAGACAGAGTCATCAATTGTCCATCAGCTTGAATTACTTCATATGGATCTGTTTGGCCCTGTAAATGTCATGTCTATCTCAAAGAAGAAATACTGTCTTGTGATTGTTGATGATTTTTCTAGATTTACATGGACCTTCTTTTTACACTCAAAAGATGAGGCAAGTGAAATCATTATCAATCACATCAAGATGGTAAACAATCATCCTGATTTCAAAGTAAGAAGGATTAGGAGTGACAATGGGACAGAATTCAAGAATTCAAGTATGAAGGTGTTCTGTGAAGAAAATGGTATTTTGCATGAGTTTTCAGCAGCAAGGACACCACATCAAAATGGTGTAGTTGAAAGGAAAAACAGAACACTTATTGAAGCTGCAAGGACAATGCTAGATGAATCAAAGTTACCAACTTATTTTTGGGCTGAGGCAGTTAACACATCTTGCTTCACTCAAAATATTTCTTTGATTAATCAGGCCAATGGAATGACCCCTTATCAACTACTCAAAGGAAAGAAGCCACTATTGGATTTTCTTCATGTCTTTGGATGCAAATGCTTTGTTTTGAGGAATCAAGCTGAGCATTTGGGGAAATTTGAAGCAAAGGCAGATGAAGCAATATTTGTGGGATATGCAGCAGGGAAAGCTTACAGAGTCTATAACCTCAGAACCAACATTGTTATGGAATCTGTACATGTTGTTTTTGATGATCTCAAAATTCAAGGTCTCTGTGATGAAGGTTTCCATGAAAGTCTTTCTTTTGAAAATGAGGAAGGAGATCAAATGAATCATGTTAAGGCTACTGAGAAACAACCTAAAGTTGTTGTATCTAGCACAGATGAAAGCAGCAGTGAAGATGAAATTGCTGCATTGAGATTGAAAAGAATAGCTGTTAGCAGACCAAATGGTCATTTTGTTGACAGTCATAATGGAGGATTCGTTGACAGTCAAAATGAGCGTTTCGTTGACAGCCAAAATGGTCATACCGTTGACAGTCACAGAAATGCTTCTAGAAGTGATCAATTAGGGACAACAAACTCAGGGGGAGTTTCTCAAGGACAATTATCCAATCAAGGCAATCATGATCATGAAGCTATCTCGTCAAGATCAAATCTTCCTCCCTCAAGGAAATGGACTAAAGATCATCCCTTTGAACTTATTATAGGTGATGTTTCTTCAAAAGTCCAAACTAGAAGAGCAACTCAAGAGGAATGTCTATATAGCAGCTTTCTGTCTCAAGATGAGCCAAAGAAAGTTGAGGATGCACTTCTAGATCCAGATTGGGTTTTAGCTATGCAAGAGGAGTTAAACCAATTTGAGAGGAACAATGTTTGGAAGCTGGTGCCCAAGCCTAAGGACAGGAGTGTCATAGGCACAAAATGGGTGTTCAGAAACAAGATGGATGAAAATGGCATAGTCACAAGGAACAAAGCTAGATTGGTTGCAAAAGGCTATTCACAGGAAGGGGGAATTGATTTTGATGAAACCTTTGCTCCTGTTGCAAGACTAGAAGCAATAAGGATTTTCCTAGCCTATGCAGCCCATGCCAATTTCAAGGTCTATCAAATGGATGTGAAGAGTGCTTTTTTGAATGGAGAATTGGAAGAGGAGGTGTATGTAAGTCAACCTCCTGGTTTTGAAGATGATGATTTTCCAGAATATGTATACTTCCTCCTCAAAGCACTCTATGGTTTGAAACAAGCACCTAGAGCCTGGTATGACACACTTTCACAGTTCCTCCTTGAGAATCACTTCACTAGAGGTACTGTAGATAAAACTCTGTTTCACAGGGTTGTGAATGGCTCTACTATACTTGTTCAAATTTATGTAGATGACATAATCTTTGGGTCTACAGATGTGAAACTTTGTCAAAAGTTTGCCAAGCTTATGCAAAGTAAATATGAAATGAGCATGATGGGAGAATTAACTTACTTTCTTGGTCTCCAAGTGAAGCAAGTTAAAGAAGGCATTTTCATTAGTCAAACAAAATATATTCATGATTTATTAAAGAAATTTAACTTAATGGAATGCTCTCCTGCCAAAACTCCCATGCCTACTGCCACCAAACTTGAATTGAATACTAAGGAAAAATCTGTGGACATTTCAAGTTACAGAGACATGATAGGCTCACTTCTATATTTAACAGCTAGTAGACCTGATATTATGTTTGCTACATGTCTATGTGCTAGATTTCAGGCTGATCCTAGGGAATCCCATTTAGTTGCTATTAAAAGAATTTTCAGATATCTCAAAGGAACACCAAACCTTGGCATTTGGTATCCTAGAGAATCTGGCTTTGAACTAATTGGTTATTCAGATGCAGATTTTGCAGGATGTAAAATTGACAGGAAAAGCACAACTGGCACCTGTCAATTCTTAGGAAACAAGCTTGTCTCATGGTTCAGCAAGAAACAAAACTCAGTTTCTACCTCCACAGCTGAGGCTGAGTATATTGCAGCTGGAAGTTGTTGTGCACAGATTTTATGGATGAAAAATCAACTACTTGATTATGGAATAAGAGTTGAGAAAATTCCTATTTTCTGTGACAACACTAGTGCCATTGCCATTACTGAGAATCCAGTGCAGCATTCAAGGACCAAGCACATTGACATCAAGTACCATTTCATTAGAGAACATGTTATGAATGGTACTGTGGAGTTACATTTTGTTCCAAGTGAACAACAACTTGCAGACATCTTTACCAAGCCACTTGATGAATCAACATTCTCAAGATTAGTAAGTGAGCTAGGTATGCTAAATTTCTCTTAATTATTTTTGAGATGTTTACAAGTTAAAATGCAGCCAGAAATTTGCTATGTTTTTCTGTGAATTAATTTTCTCAGGAAAAAGTAAAATTTTGTCTAAGTCAAAATTACTATGTCAACGAAACGAACCATTTCGTTGACAGTCTTAGCATTTTTCTGGGTGTTTCGTTGATAGCTCTTTTATATCAACGAAACGCAGCTTTATCAACGAAATAAGATGGGACGTTAACCGCCCAATCCTGATTCGTTGATTTAGCGCAATTAATCTGAACCGTTGAAATTTGACACGTCTGTTACCACGATCTATACATACACCCCTGTAAGTATAAATCATGGTAATACTATAAAGGTAACGGTTATATTTTTTTTTAGCCAATCCAGTAATTTACATTGATTGTTGGATTTATTTTCTGAGAATTTTTGGGGGAGTATTTAAGAAATTCTATTTTCTTTAATTCTTTTTTTACCTGTTCTCAAAAATTCCAAAGGCTTTTCTTTCTTCTTCTCTCTAACAAGCAATTCAGTTCGAAGCTTTTCTACACTCAACAATGGCACCCATAGTCAAGCTTATGTCTGCTGGAGGGTTTATATATGAGAAAAACAACTCCATCCCCTTTGTTGTCAAGGAAAGCCCGAACAACATCTTTTTCAAGATGATGGACTTCATGAAGAATTGCAAGTTGAGCTATGCAATGTTTCACTCTACACCACTCTACAATGAGATAATCGAGGAGATTTGGACCTCATGTGAGTATAGTGGGACAAATTGCACTTTGCAATTCACCATCCAAGGTAATGAGTATATAGTTAATTCTGATGTATTGCAAGCATGTCTACATATTCCTGAAAATAACTGTAATGCTTTGCCTACAAACACTGAAATTGTTAACATGCTAAATTCTATAAACTACTCATTGCCTACTGATAATTTGGGTAAGATTATTAGGAGAGGTTTGGTTAGAGAATACAGTTACTTAGCTGATGCATTCATAAATGTATTTTCTGGCAAAATTAGTAATTTTGATGCATTAACTAATTCCATGTTAATTCTCTTAACCATGCTCCTAACTGATAGATATTATAACTTTAGCACCCAACTTATGTATGAAATTGGTGCTAAGTTGGGTGATAAGGCAAAGGAAAAAGAATATCTATTATGCTAGGTTTCTGATGATGTTGGCTAACCATGTTAGTCCAGCATCATTAGTTATCTCTAACCATGTTTCCAGGTTTGAGTGTTTTGTGCAAGAGAAGAGGGTTTTGACAGATATCCTGAGACTTAACCACAATGGTGATGTCCCAGTGGTGTATCTGCCCATCATTGAGGTAACTTCTTCTAACCCTGTTAGTATAGTTGCTACTTCTATTGTTTCCCCTACCAATGTTGCTATGGAGTCTGTAGCTATGTCCCAACAGGCTCCTGCCCAAGCAGCAAAACCTAAATCTAAGAAATCCTCAAAGCCAACCTCAGGTGCTTCTCAAAAGGCACCTATTGCAAAAACTACTTCACAACCTAAGGGGAGTGATTCTGGAGCTGTAAGAGGTGAGGGAAGGGGTGAACATCAAAGAAACCCCAAGAATAAGGAAGGAAAGGATAGTGTGTCCCAACCAAGCCCCATTGTGTCTTCCCAACAAGGCACAATGAGTAAAATGGATTTAAACACAAGTCTAGTTGCATCCTCCCAAAAGGATGTGATTATTGAAACAAGCTCTCCTCCAAGAGCACACTCCAAGAGGGTAAGGGACACTTCAATCCCACAATCTACATTTTCCCAATACCAAAGGAGAGTGAAGCAAAAATCCAAGGGTACACAGGGTGCACACACTCTGGAAGCAACACTTCCAGTTTCACAAATTCAGTTTGATGTAACCCCTATTATTACTCTGGGGTTACAGTCTCATTCTCTAAACATCAGCCTTGAACTATCTCCATCAAATTCACCAACTCAGTCTTTTGATGTGGACATGATCCATTCATCTATTCCTGATTCTCCAACTCTTATCTTGGAGAAGCCCCACTCTGAAGCTGGTGGCCATCACTTGTTAAGTGATTTGTTGGGCCATCAACCAACTTTTTCTGAAGTTGCAAGAGGATCTGTGGACCAATCTCTAAAATCAATCACCACAGATTCTACTGTAATTTCACTTTCTCAAAGTGCTTTATTGACTTCATCAACGAAACAGTTTCTTTCGTTGACAATTGTTTCTCCATCAACGGTATCTATACCGTTGACAGTTCAAAATACCATTCCGTTGATAGGTCATTCTACACCCCTTATTGCAAATCAAGTTGTTTCCACAACTAGTGTAGATGACCTGATGGTAGTTGAGACACTTTTAGGTTTGAGAGGGAGTGAAATTGAGAGGCTGGCTTGCAGCCAGGCAAAAGGAGAGAATGAGAGTGAGAGGCTGGCTATTTCTTCCAGCCAGGCAAAAGGAGAGACTGAGGGTTCCACCTTAGTAGGTGAAGGTGAGGGTGTGAGAGGTGTGAGCCATGGGGATCCCATGATGCAAGAAAATAGAGGAGAGAGAGAAGGGACTACATGAGCAGCAAGGGAGGAGGCAGCCATTGCTAGTGAGTTAATGAGGGTCAATGAGGGAGAAAGGGAACTTACTTTCCAAGAGCATTATCAACAAACTCTGGATAGTATTTCCCTGGATCCTGAGACCCTTACTCACCCTGTGCCAGCCTATCAAATTATGGCTCAACAGGGCAATGTGGAGGCAGAGAGGTCACTAAACCTAATTCATACAACTGCATCAATGCAAAGAGCAAAGGATGCCTTGACCAATCTATCTCCAACAGCTGCAGCAAGTGGAGACTTTGACTTTTCTGATGACGAGGACAGCTTTGGTGACAATCTACAGGTGGCCACTACTTCACAGACTGGGACTTCTGTGGTGCCTCCTAGACCAAACTGGCTTTCTCCGAATATGCAAGGAAGATGCACTCTAGATGCTGCTATCTCAAGGCAGTACATTGAGGCATATCTAGCTCATGAGTCTGCAAATGCAAGGGACAAGAAATTCTACAAGGCCATCATGGATTCTCTGGAAATCCAAAGACTACAGATGCTACAGACAAGGATTGAAGCTACAGAAATCAAGGATTCCATTAGCAACCTCAGGGATGCTACTGACAGGAGGCTAGATGAAAAGCTTCCTCTTCTAACTGTGTCCAAGATGAACAGGTTTTTCTCCAAGGAACCTGAAGTGTCCTCATCTTTGAAGACTCTTTCCTCTAGAGTGGACAAAGTTGAGGCTACACTTTCTCACATGCAAAAGGAACAGGAAAAACAGACACAGCTACTCACCCAGCTTTTGGCAGCTCAAGGACTCCCTATCATCTCACTTGATGATAACAAAAATGGGGAGAAATCTAAGGAGCTAGCGAAATCTAAAGAGCTTGATATACAAATCACAAAGGTTTTGGTTCCAGCCATTTCCTTACCAAATGAGCCACTAGCAATGGGGGAGCTTGGACAGAAGAAAAAGGATGGTATTGACCTGATTCAGGAAGCTTCTATGAGGATGAGACTTGCAGAACAGATTAAAGATCATTGGTCCAACATAGAAGCAAGGGTCAAGAATATTGCTGAAACTGCAAAGAATTCAAATCCATCAACGGATCAACCATCAACGAATGCCATGGTTGTAACATCAACGGAATGGGAGCCACAGTTCAAGAGTTCTTATGTAATAGAACCCCTTCAGCATGGACTCTTTCAAGATTCAAGAAATGATAAAGGGCAAGCTTCATGCTTTAGGAATGTGGATGCAAGAGGGATATCTCCAATATCACCTGTCAAACCCAAGGGCAAGAACACTGCAAGGATATTTTATCCTCCACCAAAGCCAGATGAGTTCAAAATCCTAGGGAAGCTGATTATTGAAAGCAAAGAAAGCAATCATCCAAGCATAAGGAACCAAAGGGCCATCATCTACAGGGATAGCAAGGAAATCTGTATTTGGGTTGGTCACCCAAATTTTGCTAAGGCCAAAGCTGAAGAATCTGAAAGGGCAGCAATGCAAGCTCTTGCAGTTGCTCAATCACTTGAAGATGAAGAAATCCTAAAGGAAGAAAAGACCAAGGATGAAGCTGAGGAAGCTGGAAAGGAAAGGAAGAGTGTAAGGCAGCCAAAGGCTAGAGCAAAAAGGAATCTAATCTTTGATAAAGATGATTCTCAGGACACTGCCCAAGACTCTTCCACAACTAGTGCACATCAAATTCCTGTTGATCAACCTCATGAAGGAAAGTTGGCCTGTGATCCTGCACATCCTGTCAACTTTCATGATCAACCAATAATGCCAAAAGAGGAGCCTTTTGAATTTGATGAGGCCTACTTTCCAAAGTTTCTATTTGAGAAGGATCAACCAATGAAGACAAAGAAAATGGCTGTCAAAGCAAAGCCAGTATTTATGAGAAAGCCACAACCTCAGAAACCCCCTGCAAATCCAGAGGACTGCATGTACATTGCTGACATCAGGGAAGAATCCAGTCTACATCTTGACTTAGACAACCTGGTGGAAGTAAGGGGCATTGCAGCTTCTCAAAAATTGTCTGAGAGACTGGTCTTTGTATTCAAGGGTGGTAGAGAACAGGTGTGGCCTCTCTATAGAATTTTAGGAGAAGACTACCAAACACTACTCTCAGTGTTTAGATGCTTGAAGAAAGACTTTAGCTTCACCAAAACAGCCAAGTCTGAGGTGGTCTCCAAAATTTGTCAGATAAAGGCTAGCTGGAACAAGCCTGAGGCTCTTCCCAGGATGCTTGGAGTGCCCTCAACAGGAAAGAAGATCCATATTTAACCATACTGGATGATGGAATTTAAGGACAAGGACAATTGCAGAAGATTCTTCAGGATGGAAGACCAGCTGGATAAGGCATCTAATCAAACTCTAAAGTTTATGCAATCCATGCTTGGTGATCAAGATGAAGAAGAGAAGATCTTTTACAGAAGACTATGCCACAAAGAAGACACAAATGAATCATTTGTTCAGTCTAGAGGAGCACTCTTGGGCATTAGTCTTGTAAGTCTTGTATTTTGTCTAAAATATTACGAAGCTTAATGCATTTTCTACTTTTGTAATTTATGATGTATCTGAGTGTTTTTGTTATCATCAAGTCTCTTGATTTATGGCTGTTATTCTATCAGTCATAAATTGGGGGAGATTGTTAGGAATATGTTGTTCTTGATGATAAACATAAAACACTTAGTAGAATTTGTGTAAAGTCATTTTGTAGCTGTCAACGGTATGGTATGCTTTGCAGCAATCCGTTGACAGGTAGCTCATCAACGAAATGAGTGATGTAGCAATTGCACTGTACAATACTTCTAGTTTGATATGCATTTCATTGTAGATATTGGATAGGTTTTCTAAGTCATGTTGACTAAAGTACTAGATAGGCAAAATAGGTTGGTTAATTGTAAATATCTCATGCCTTGTAATTTTGCCTAAGTGAAGACCTGTCAACGGAATGAAGATTATCCTATCAACGGTATGGAGTTTACTCATCAACGGAATGAAGATTATCCTATCAACGGTATGGAGTTTACTCATCAACGAAATGAAGAATAAAGCTATCAACAAAACACATCTCCCTACTATCAACAAATCATTATTGTTTTTCTGAATAGTTGACAAAGTGATAGTGACAGATTACTGAACAGATCTAAAGGTGATGTGGAAGTGTACTTTGCATTGGAAACCATTAAAATGGACATGGGGAATAAGGAAACATCCCAGTTTCCAATTGGGCTCTTGGGAGTGATCATAATAAGCATGAAGACAAAAGCAAATATCTTCAAGGACCACTGGACAAAGGGATGAAAAGCAAACTATTGGCGGTTACTCATTGTACTTTTAGTGTAGCCAAAAATAGAGTTGTAAACTTGGGTTTATATAACCAAGTGTAGCAGTTACTTTAGACAGAGAAGAAAAAAACAAATAGATTGTATTAGCTATTTTTGAGAGCATTTTTCTTCCCTACATTATTGTAACTGAGCAGCTGTGTACTTTTGTATCACAGATTATTTCCGCAATAAAAATCACTTCAGTTGGATCATCAAACAATCCAACTGAAATTATTAAGTGCTTGTGGTTTTTATTTTATAAGTTCAGTTTTAATTTGTAAGTTGTTTTTAAGTTTGAGAAATATCAAGGAATTGTATTCAACCCCCCCCCCCCCCCTTCTACAATTCTGTTAGGTCATTTGGGATTAACAGTACATAATTTTTTTTTCATAATTTTGGCTCGTAGAGAAGTACAAGGTTTGGAGTTTAATGCGAAACCCGAAAAAATAAAAAATATTATATAGAAGAATAATTTTTATACCCCTAAAAGTGCCTACATAAATTATAATTATGTGTAGACCTCATTTTTGGAGTAAAATTTTACAGTCACACTTAATATATTTTTTTTCAATTTTTGGTTAGTAGCAAAATAGAACATTTCAAGTTTAATATAGAAAAGAAAAAATGACATTTTAAATTTTGCAACTACATTTTTTAAACCTTTAAAATCGATTGTTGAAAATCATTTTTTTAGGGGGTCGCCACTTCATGTGGCGTTTTTGGCAGAGGTCGCCACATGATATGACGCCGTATACCATTTTTGCACATTTTCTTTCAATTGTACCATTTGTCTATTTTTGCACCAAAAAAAAAATTTGCCGTACCAGAAACTAGAAGGGGCCTTTAGAAACACTAGTTTTTTAAGCGTATTTTATTGACTACCTGATGCCTGATGTTTTGCAGGTGACTCTTTGTTTGTGTTGGACTCGTGATTAATGAGATAGAGAATCAAAGCATCAATCTCATGTTTAGAATAGTACTTGTTGATACCGATCATGTCACATTGATACAATGCTAAGTTCAGGAAGAGTTGGTTATGTGACAGTTAATCCAGTTGAAGAAATAATACATAAAGAAGAACACAATGATAGGTCCAATGATGAGAAAGATGTTGTGGGGAATATTCTGTCAAAGTTCAAGTCAGTTATCAAGACCGTTAATAGAGAGGGCAAGAATGTCAACACTCCAGGGACCACTTAGCCACCTGCTATAACTACAACTGAGAGTGCATTTCATTTTGATTTGCCAGTCATTTCATTTAAGCATAGGGACAATATATAGACCAAGGGATAAGATCTGTATTTTGGCATCTGATGTATTTGATAAAACTTTATTTCTCTTCTTCCTTTCTGTCAAGAACCCTAGACATACCATTAAGGAGTTATCTTAACAAAGTAACCTTTCTTATCTGATTTACTCTCTAAGAAACTTCATTTCGATCTCCATTCCTTCTTATTGGAATCAGATTGAGTTATTCATCAATATTACTCGGTGTTTCATTTACTAGTTGTATTTCAGATTTAGTATTTGCATCACTGGTATCAGAGCCCTACGACCTCGGACTCATGGGACAAGGCAGAAATACACGCTCCACATCAGATGATGAAGGCGGGGTGGCACCAGATCTGAGCAGAATGAAGGTAAACTTACGAGCTTTATTTGAGGCACAAAATCAACGTCTAGTGCAAACTTGTAAGAACCACAATCTCAATATAGAACAAAATGCTAAATCTATTGTTGCATTTAATGATTTAGTACTGGGTCTCTCGGTGCAAGTATCTAAACTACTGTCTAGTGAAGGAAGGGATTCTGAGAATGCAAGTAGTGGTAGAAACGGTGATAGGGACACTGCACATCATGATAATCACAATAGATACCCCACTTTCTCTGCTAGGATGACGAAAGTCGAGTTCCCAAAATTTGATGGAACAGAACTCAGGTCCTGGTTATATAAATGCAATCAATTCTTCCAAATAGATGATATTCCTGATGTTCAAAGAGTCCAATTAGCAGCTATCCATTTAGAGGGAAAAGCCCTTTTGTGGCACCAAACTTATATGCAAAGGTGTAACAATGTTGTCCCCACTTGGTCTAAGTATACTGAAGACATCAATGTGAGGTTTGGGGATCTTTATGATGACCACATGGCTTATTTAAAGGCTCTCAAACAGACAGGGTCAGTTCAGGATTACCATGATTCTTTTGATGCACTGACTAGTAGACTTACCCTTTCTGAAGAATATTTATTAAGTTGTTATTTGGGCGGCCTCGAAGATGACATCCAATTATCTGTGAGAATGTTTTCACCAAAGACTATTCAGCAAGCACTTTGTTTGGCCAAGTTACAAGAGGCATCTTCAAAGGCTAGAAAGACCAAGCTCAACACAAAACCCCCACTATTACCTAATCCACCATCCTCAAAGGGGTACTATAGTAACTACAATGCCCTTCACAAACCCAATAATTATGTTGTGGACAAGAATAACACTACCAAGACCCTGATACCTACCAAACCCCCCTCACAGACCAATAGACGAACCCTCACCCCTGCAGAATTGAGTGAAAAGAGAGCAAAGAACCTCTGTTTCTGGTGCGATGAGCAGTACACCCCTGGCCACAAATGTAAAGGCAAGAGGCCTCAGTTTTTCCATATTGAGGTTGAAGATGAGGAAGAAGTTGTAGAAACAGAAATAGTACATCAGGTGGAACCAGAAGAAGTGGAGAATCAATGTGCACAAATCTCCCTGGAAGCAATTGAAGGCATCACCAACTTTCAAACCATGAGAGTCACAGGACATCATGGAAAAAGGGCCTTACAATTATTGCTTGATACAGGTAGTACACATAACTTTATTGACTCTAACTCAGCTCTGAAATTAGGTTGCAAGGTGGATAAGATCACCCCTATGGGAGTCAAGGTAGCTGATGGTGGTCAATTAGTGTGTGACAAAATGATCAAAAACTTTGCGTGGAATATGCAAGGAACTGAGTTTCAGGCAGATGTACTTTTACTACCTCTAAGTGGAAGTGATATGGTACTAGGTATACATTGGTTGTCCCAGCTAGGACCTGTTCTGTGGGATTTTGCCAAGCTTTCAATGCAGTTCACTTACAAGGGAGAAAGAGTTAAATTGAGGGGTATAACCAGTAAGAAGCTCAAAAGCACCCATTCTCAAGCTGCTACAAGCCACTGGTGAACTTGCCATGTTGCAGATCATTCATGTTGCTATAGGTAACACTCCTCAAGTATCTGCTATATGTGGCAATCCTCTATCTAATGATCCTGAATTAACTGCAATATTGGAACATTATTCTGAAGTCTTCACAGAACCTCAACAACTTCCTCCCTCTAGAGTGCAATTTGATCATAAAATCCCTCTCAATGAGGGTACTGATGCTATAAATCTGAGACCTTATAGGTACTCAACTATTCAAAAGACAGTCATTGAGGAGATGATTCAGGAAATTTTGGATCAAGGGGTGATTAGACCTAGCACCAGTCCATTTGCAGCACCAATAGTTTTGGTAAAAAAGAAAGATGGTGGCTGGAGGATGTGCATTGACTACAGGAATCTCAACAAGGCTACTGTGAAAGACAAGTTTCCCATTCCCATCATAGAAGAACTTTTGGATGAATTACATGGTACCAAATATTTCTCCAAGATTGATCTAAAATCAGGATACCATCAAATTAGAGTCAGTCCTGAAGATATTTACAAAACAGCATTTAAAACCCATTTTGGTCATTTTGAGTATCTAGTTATGCCCTTTGGGCTGACTAATGCACCCTCAACCTTTCAATCCCTTATGAAACAAGTATTCAAACCTATGTTAAGGAAGGGGGTGTTGGTTTTCTTTGATGACATCCTAATCTACAGATCTACCTGGGAGGAACACTTAAACCATGTACATCTAGTGTTGCAACTGATGAGAGAAAACTCCTTGCATGCCAACTTGAAGAAGTGCTCATTTGGAGTGTCAGAAATCCATTATTTATGACATGTCATCTCTGCACAAGGGGTGCACACTGAACAAGACAAGATTGCCTCAATTATAGATTGGCATGCTCCTAGTAATTTAAAACAGTTAACGGGTTTTCTTGGTTTGACTGGGTACTACAGAAGGTTCATCCAAGATTATGGGAAGATTTGTAGACCCCTCACTGCTCTACTAAGAAAGGACTCTTTTGAATGGGGGTCAGTGGCTCAAGAGGCCTTCCAAACACTCAAGAGTAAAATGACACATCCTCCTGTATTGGCACTCCCAGACTTCCACAAACCATTTGTTATAGAAATTGATGCCTCTAGCAAAGGGATGGGGGCAGTGCTCATGCAAGAAGGGCATCCCATAGCATTCATTAGTAAGGCATTCTCTGAAAGAACTTTCTTGTTATCTGCCAATGAAAGAGAACTGTTGGCCATAGTTTTTGCAGTAAATAAATGGCAACACTACTTAATGGTTTTACCATTTGTCATTAGAACTGATCAAAAAAGCCTCAAATTCTTGTTGGAACATAAACTCTCCACTCCCTTCCAACAGAAATGGCTCTCAAAACTGGCCGGATTTGATTTCATTGTAGAGTACAAGTGTGGGAAAGACAACAGAGCAGTTGATGCGTTATCAAGAGTGCCCAGTCTGCAATTACTTACCATAGTTGTATCATCTGTTAACTCCCAACTAATGGAGGACTTGAGGAAGCATTGAAGGACAGATAACCAATTACTGAAGCTGATTTCTGAACTACAGTGTGACCCTAACTCTCATCCTCATTATAAGTGGGATCAACAAACTCTTCAGAGGAAAGGTAGGTTGGTAATAGGGAATGATCCTAATATCAAGCTCAACATCTTGGAATGGATGCATAGTTCGGGTATGGGAGGTCATTCGGGTGTACATGCCACTCTAAAGAGGATTCAAGCCCTTTTCTTTTGGTCAGGAATGAAACAAACTGTCATGGAGTTTATCAAACACTGTCCAACCTGCCAAAAATGTAAGTATGATCAAGCTGCATCCCCTAGGCTGCTACAACCCTTGCCTGCTCCTAATTATGTGTGGGAGGAAGTCATAATGGACTTCATTGAAGGCCTTCCCAAGTCAGGTGGAAAAGAGGTTATTATGGTAGTTATAGACCGTCTGAGCAAGTATGCTCACTTTATTGCCTTGAGTCGTCTCTTCTCCGCCTTAACAGTAGCACAGTTCTATCTGAATCAAGTGTATAAGTTACACGGATCCCCTAAATGCATCATTTCTGACAGAGACAAGATCTTCACCAGCAATTTCTGGACAGAATTCATGAAACTACAAGGAGTGAGACTTAAACTATCTACTGCATACCACCCCCAAACTGATGGCCAGTCAGAGGTGCTCAATAGATGCTTGGAAAGCTACTTGAGATGCATGTGTCATGACATTCCCCAAGACTGGCTCAAGTGGCTCCCACTAGCAGAGTTCTGGTATAACTCTACCTTTCATTCTGCCACTCAGAAGACTCCATTTGAGGTGCTATATAATCAACCACCACCAGTGCACATGCCCTACATCTCTGGCTCTGGTTTACTGGACTTTGTGGACAGGAGTTTTGTCATGAGAGAACAAGCTATCAGTGTGCTGAAATTCAAATTGCACAAGGCATAGAATAGGATGAAACAAATGGCTGATAAGAAAAGAAGTGATAGGCAATTTGTAGAAGGAGAGTGGGTTTACCTCAAGCTACAACCCTACAAACAAATGTCGGTGAATATTAGACCCTACAACAAACTGGCAGCAAAGTACTTTGGCCCATATTTGATTCTCAAAAAGATAGGTGCAGTAGCCTATACATTACAACTACCAGCTCATTCTAAAATCCACCACACCTTCCATGTTTCCCTATTGAAAAGACACCATGGTGCTCCACCGGATACCCTGGACTCAACCCTTCCTAAACACTACGGATCCTCCAATGATGTACCTGAGAAAGCACATGCATCAGTATTGGAGATCAGAACTATCAAGAGGAGAAATGCTGCAGTGGTTCAATGGTTGGTCTTGTGGGCTCAAAAATCTGCAGAGGAAGCCACCTGGGAATATGCTTCATATATTGTACAACAGTACCCAAACTTTGATCTTTGGGGTCAAGGATCTTCAAATGGAGGGAGTATTGATACAATGCTAAGTTCAAGTTCAGGAAGAATTGGTTATGTGACAGTTAATCCAGTTGAAGAAATAATACATAAAGAAGAACACAATGATAGGTCCAATGATGAGAAAGATGTTGTGGGGAATATTCTGTCAAAGGTCAAGTCAGTTATCAAGACCGTTAATAGAGAGGGCAAGAATGTCAACACTCCAGGGACCACTTAGCCACCTGCCATAACTACAACTGAGAGTGCATTTCATTTTGATTTGCCAGTCATTTCATTTACGCATAAGGACAATATATAGACCAAGGGATAAGATCTGTATTTTGGCATCTGATGTATTTGATAAAACTTTATTTTTCTTCTTCCTTTCTGTCAAGAACCCTAGACATACCATTAAGGAGTTATCTTAACAGAGTAACCTTTCTTGTCTGGTTTACTCTCTAAGAAACTTCATTTCGATCTCCATTCCTTCTTATTGGAATCAGATTGAGTTATTCATCAATATTACTCGGTGTTTCATTTACTAGTTGTATTTCAGATTTAGTATTTGCATCACACATGTGTATCAAGATTATAAAAATCAAAAATAAACTTTACTCATTTATGATCTTGAAATTCGAGTAATTGTTTTCAACATCAAACTATCCAAAATAATCAATAAACTCATTTGTGATCTTGAAATTCGAGTAATTGTTTTCAACATCAAACTATCCAAAATAATCAAGAAACTTGATCTAGGTCTAGGTTTCAATTCACTTAACTCCCAAATACTCAATGAGTACACGGTTAAATCAACAAATTTTACCCTTAGTCACTGTAAACTGCCAACCATTTCAAAAAATCGGTCTATTTGTATACTGTATATGACAAAGCTACAAAGCTTATAGACTTCTGGTTCCCAATAGTTAGCAGATAAATTTAAAATTTTCAGTTTGATACTCCAATGATTTGCTACTACTAATAAATTTGCAGGGGAAACTCATACATGTAGGAAAGAAAGACATACAACAAACTTTTACAATCATTAGTCCAATAAAGACAATCCCAGAAAGCAATACCAAATATACACTACAACAATCTGTTAAAACTACATTAACCTAGAAAAAAAAAATCACTGAATGTTAAAACAAGTCTTGCAGCAATACATTCTTTCTGAGTCAGACATTTGTTCAAATTAATGATCAAAGTCACTTACTCTTTGGTGGCTTTGTTAATGAGGGATTTGTGAATATGAGGGATCACACCTCCTCCAGCAATGGTACCTTTAATGAGTGTGTCCAGCTCCTCATCCCCACGAATGGCTAGTTGCAGATGCCTTGGCGTAATCCTCTTCACTTTCAGATCTTTGCTTGCGTTTCCAGCTAGCTCAAGAACTTCTGCTGTGAGGTACTCGAGAATTGCAGCTGAGTACACAGCAGCAGTGGCACCAACACGCCCATGTGCAGAAGTTCTCGTTTTGAGATGACGATGAATACGTCCAACTGGAAACTAAACTCACAAAAAAATAAAAGACAAGTCAAGTTAGAATGGTAGTAATAGCAGAAAGCAACATTAAAAATAGTAATATCCAATTACCCAGAAATGTGATGAAGCAGATATAGTAGTGTAGATAGAATCATTAACATCTAGAACAATCTTGCAGAGCAATAACATAAGCATTTTGAGTTTGAATTTCCAAGGCTGACTACCACAGGCTTTGAAATTGCATGCCTCTTATATGAGTTTTGAAGTAGTCAATAGTTGATAAGACCTTATCTACCAGTATCTAACCATTCCCCCATTTACTATTTTTAACAAATATAAACCAAGGCCTGACTTAAGAAAGTAAAAAAAAAAACATTGCAACCCTCTTTTCAAAAACACAGAAGTTATTACATCACAAGAATACTGAGAACAGCTGATTGTTACTAGCAAATCTGAAGCCACTGTTTGAACTATTTATGCAAAAAACCAAGCTAACTCCAAATGTAAGAATAATATAACCAATGTATCGCACTCTTGTGAGTCTGGGAAGTGGAAGATTAATCGATATACCCAAGCTAATTTTGACTACACCAAGACATCATGCAACAGAAGAAGACACTAATTTACCAACTTAATAAAAAGTATTTTCTTATGATATTCAATCAGTGGCTATGTTGCATAGACAACAGAAAAATGGACCAATTTGCTTAAAACTCAGTAATACACCCAACCAATCTTGATAAATTAAGCAAGATGTCAGTAGCATTTACTGTCAGCTCTGTAAAATAAGTTAAAACCGGCACTAGACACAGCACCCAGTGAACTAGAATTAGACAGAAATCATACAGAGCAAGTGATATCTAGTACCATTATCAAAGCATGCAGGTAAAAAGGAAAATTTACCACTAAAAAAAAACATTTAAATTTGTGCACTTGCTGTCACTTTCTAAGCAGAACCACTGGTCCCAAAACTTAATAGGTCACGGGTAGGGGGGTGTCTTGTTTAGAATAATAATAAGTGTCTTAAAAAATTTGTATTCAAAAACCAACTTATCTTTACTAAGGTCCTGGGCGAGAGACTAAATTCTAGATATGTCTTGCAAAATGAATTTCATTTTATCGACTTACTTTTTTTCATATTTCTAAAGAATTCCTAAAGGAGCCAAAAACATTTACCGAATTGTCAGACAGAGTAATTGTTTATTTTATCAACGATTAAAACAATTAATTCTTGGCACCAAATTAAAATAAAAATTGACAAAGGAGTTATTTATACACCAAATTAACATTTATATACATGATCATGGTTGTAGATTTCGGAAATCGGAATAAATCGGTTGAGGTACCGTATAGCGATTTATCGGCAAATCGGGGATTTATCGAAATGATAAATCGGAACAAAAATCGGATAAATTTTAATATTTTAAATATATTTAATATATTAGCCTTATATATAATATAATAAACCATTTAAAAATAATTCATAGCGATATATCGGATTTCAAAAATCGAATCGATCAAATATTTTTAAACGATAAATCGGCGATTTATCAACGATTTTTAGAACACTATACATGATTAACAAAGAATTAATTAAATTAAAAAGTAAATTGAATAATTAATTGTACATAACTATGATTTAAATAGACTACAAACAAAAACAAATTACACATAAACAACAGAGATTTATAAATATATATACCTGAAGACCGGCACGAGAGGAACGAGAAATGGGCCTCTTCTTGTTATCCTTCTCCTTGTTAGCCGCTGCCGCAGCAGCCGCCGCCGTGGTTTTTCCGGCTACAAGACCTTTGCCACCTTTTCCCGCCATTTCTCCGACTTGAAATAAAAAACTAAACAACACAGAAACAAAAAAACAAACACAAGATCTGTTAATTTAAACCGCACAGTAATTAAAAATTAAAATAAATTAGCGACAAGTAAATTAAGAGACAGATAATTCATTAATTTGAATGTATGTATTTAGAGAGAGAGAGGGAGAGAGAGAGAGAACCTGGTAGATTGAAGAGACAAGAAAGAGGGGAGAAGTGAATGTAGATCTGAAAGTGAGTTGAGGTTGTCTTATTTTTACTTTTGTTTTTCAGATTTAAATTTTTTGGGGTCTGAATTGGCGGTTCCATTTGCGCGGAAAGATCTGTTTATTTGGATTTCGGAAAGATCTCTATGATGGGCCTGGTGTATAAGATGGCCTTTAATCAGTTGGGTTTGTGCGTTTGTGTTTGGTCTTTCAATCAAACTTCAACGGAGCTTTCTCGGATTATGAATTTAAGTTACACACACATATAAATATAAAATTTTTAAAAAAAATATTACTTATATGATATTAATAATTCAAATTCAATTATATCAGTGAAGAGCATAAGAAAAATAATGCAAATTCAATAATTCCGTGCTCAATGGGTATTTAAAGTTATGTTTGAAAAAAATAAATTTATGAAGGAAATTGTAGTGGACACAAACTCCATGGGCCATAAGGTGAAGTTTACTGTTTGTTAACAAAGAAGGGTCGTTGTGTGTTACAGTTAAACCTCTTTAAACTAATACACCTGGGACCGGAGAAAAATATTACTTTATCGAATTTATTATTTTATCGATATAATAATAAAATATTACTTTATCGATATAGTAATATTTTATTATTTTAAAGAAAATTATGTGCATATTTTTTGTAAATTTTAAAGGTAGTAGAGATTTTTAGTGTGAATTCAAGTATATTTGTATTGCAATAATAAATTTATACTATATAAACAAATTATAATCAAAAAAGGGTAAAATATAAACATATTTTAAATCCATCACATTCGTAATAATTCTTATAAAATCACTAATAAAGTAAAAATTAATCAAAATTAATGATTGATTAGAAATTGATAAGAGTTAATATCACGATTCGTCATCTAATGTTAGGTAAGGAAGTATCAAGATATATCGTACAAACGATTATTTTCTATATTACGAATAATGTGTATAATGAGATATAATTTGTATATACTCCACAAAAATTATGAACACAATTTATTTTGAATTTGGTGGAAACTGGATTATATGAATATAAATTCACACACACACACATATATATATATATATATATATATATATATATATATATATATATATATATCAGTAAATATTACTTTATATTTTCATTGGGCCCTTAAGGATTTTTCCAAAAATTATTATCTTATGATTTTAGCGAATATATTACTTTATCCTACTGGCCCAAGTCGGTACGGGAGAAATATATTATTTTAGCGAGGTTATTACTTTATCGGGTATTATTTTATCGAGGTTTAACTGTACTATACTATTTAGTAGTACTAGCTTTATACCCGTGCGAAGCACGGGGAGTTTTTTGTATTATTTTGACATAAGTTTATGGTGTTTAATTATACTTATTATTAATATTTTAGCATTAATTGCTGGTGTTTTGGTATATTTATTTATTATTTAATTTTACTTTTTTCTTAAATTGTTTTGTACTATATATGTATAATTTTAAATTATAGTTTGGTATTTTGTAATAATTAAAAATGATTTTTTTATTAATATTAATTTGTAAAGTTTGGTTTTTCTTAATATTAATTTGTAATTATAAATGAATTTGTTTTATTATTAAATTTAAATTGTAATGATTTTATTTTATAATATTTTATATTTTGTAATTGTATTTTGGGCTGATTTTTTAGGTTTTTTTACGATGTGTATATGTCATCTGTAATTATTGTCAAACAATTTCTTGAAAAAATTAAATATTTTTGAATTTAGGTTATAATTTATTTATTTTTGTGATAATTTAATAATTTAGATAACTTTTTTTTAACACATGTTAAAATAATATAAAATAAGTAATTAATTGATTGCATTTTATAATTAAAACATTTTTTGTAACAAAATCTACTTATTTTCCAAAAATATCACAGACAATTATCTTTAAATAAAACATATTAATTTTTATATTTGTTTTCACTAAAATGTCTCTTTTCAAAAAATATCATATCTCTTTTCAAAAAATATCAGGTGCAATCCTTACTTATTTATTTTAAAATCTATTTTAATATTTTTAATTACTTAAAAAGGTCACATATTTTAGCATGCAAACGTATTTTTTTAACAAATAAAATTAATATAATTAAAACACTTCTAAAAATATCACGGATATTTTTTTTTTTAAATTAAAACTTGTTGTTTTTTTTATTTGTCCTTATTATTTGTCTTTTATAATTAAAACACTTTTTTCTAACAAAATTTACTCATTTTCCAAAAATATTATGGAATGAAAATAGTTATTTTCATAGAACATAATTTATAAAATATTATATTTTTCTAAATTTAGATTGAAGACTCCATAGAACTTAACTCACTTTATTTATATTTTAGTATATTTAGTTTTTTTTTAATTTCAATTTAATTGATTTTGTATATTAGATCATCAATATTAAATTTATACAATATATCCTTTTTGTAGATTTCCCAAGTACTACTTTTTAGTTGAAATATTATTATAAAATTGATTAGTATTCATTTTTTATTCATTTTTTATTAAAATAGTTTTGTATATTATTGATGAAATCTTTATTCCTTTGAATTTGAAATCACTGAATTTAAAATTTTTAATTTTTTTCACTCTAAAATATTTAGATACTACATAGTAGTAGTTCATTACTAACTGAGAGTTTATCTGCTTGTATTTCGAGTATATTTACCATTTTTCCTTTTTTTCACAATAATAATAATAATTACTAATTTACTATTTTGGCCCTGACGACCAAACCATCTAAACTCCCTTATACCAATTATATATAGGATATAATTTGCAAATAAAAGTCGCAATTCGGATAATCGGATAAGTGATTCAGATTAATCTTGGATCTGATCAATTTTTGGTTATGATATATTTGTATATAGTTTGGTTCAGATTGGATCTGGTTCGGTTCAGGTCTATTTTGGATTAAAATCGGATAAAATTTGGATTAAAATCGAATAAATTTGGTTCGGATCAAATTTGGTTCGTATATTTTCGGATCATTACTCATTTATTTTTTTTAATTTGTAAGACTTTAAAAAATATATCATTATCAAATATATTATTTTCAGTAGAAAATAATGTACTTTTCCAAAAGTATTGATTAAATATCTAAATTATTTTCGACATGAAATTGTTCTAAATATGAATTTTGCTTATAAATAGATTAATTTATTGAATTAAAAGTGGCTTAATATATGTATATTATGATATGTAAAAATTATAACTCAACTAAAACTAATTCACCATTTTTTAGTTCGGATATAAATTGGATCACGTATTTCGAATCATATTCGGTTCAGATAATTTATTATTTGGTTATAATCGGTTCTGGATCATAATCGGATTGGATCATTTTCGGTTAGGATAATTTTCGGATCGGTTCAAATCAATTTTCGTATCATTTTCAAATTTATAAATTCGGATACAAAATCGAATTTGGTTCTATGAATTTCGATTATTTGAATTTGAACCCATTTTACCGGGTCTATTTGCAAATAATAGAATGGGCCTTTATATCTATATATTTGTGACATGTAAATATTGTATTTGTATCAGGAACAGTTCGAAATTATTTATGAGTGCCTCTAAATTTATTTTAATACACTAGCTTTATACCATGTGTTCGAACATGATGATTTATAAATATTATATTATGTATTACTAGGTTATAGCCCGTGCAATGCACGAATATCTATAATATATTTTATTATATTAATTCACAATTTTATCTTTAGTATTTATATTTGTTTTAAATTTTGAATTTAATTTAATTAATATTTATAATTCGAAAATTTAATTTTTAATACATTGTGAATTTCAAACCTTGAACATTGAAAAAATAATTTATCTATTAAAATATTACCTGACATTATATTTAACGGTTCTCATATATTTATTTTAAAACTCAACGTTTCTTACTTTTTTGTAGTATTTTCGTTCCTTAACGACCAAAATCTGGACTTTTCTTTATAATACATTTAGAAATCAAAATATTAATTTTAATATCTGATACGTTATTGATGAATTTTGAACATCTCACAATTCTCATCTATTTATTTGAAAATATAAAGATTTTTTTTTTATGGTGTTATACTGTGACGATCAAAATTATGGATAAAATTATATATAAGCAAGCCCGTCTTGATAATTTTGGGGCCATGTGCTAAATGTAAATAATAATTAGTTAATATATTAATAAAAAGTATAAATAATTTTTGTGTATATAAAAATTAATTTTTTTTATAAATAAAAACAATGTAAATAGTAGGCTACATTTGTTTCAAACACCAAATTACAATAAAATGAGATAAGTTTTTTTTTTTTACATATTTACTGTTTAAAATGATTTATCAAAGAAATACATGATTTCGAACTTTTGAGGCTAGAAATCAGAAAGTCTAGAAAATCACTAATGCCTATTCGTTAACTACAAAAAAAAGACAAAAATTGAATAGCATTTTGTTGTCACGGTACTTGATATTGGACCGAAGATTTGAGGGACCTTCAAAGTTTTGGCGACATGTGCTATTGGGTTGTTTGCACACCCAAATATTAGGGCCTGTATATAATGAAATATTTTGATAAATTATTTCAAGTTACGTTTATCATGTGCAAAACACAAATATTTATTCAAATTTATATTATTCTAAATTTAAATTCTTGATTAATTTTTGGAATAGATAATATTAATTTTGTACTAAGAAAAATTGAAACTTAATTTTTTGATATTATTCTTTAACCTTTGTTATATGTAAAATAATATAATATAATTTGGATAAATCAAAATGTTATGTCCCTCCAAAAGAAAAAGTATTATGTTAATAATAATTAACTAAGTGGTTTAGTTAAAATTTGTACACTAAAATTTGTTGCAAAACATAGATTAATGTACATGATTTCTCCTATGTCTTTTAGGTTTAATAATTAATATCCAAGTGTAATTATTCATAAATTGAAGAGAAATACGAATCTTTATATAGAGAATGCTATTTAATATAAAAAAAATTCTAACTCTTTTTTTTTCAATTTGTAGATAGTTCCACTTGGAAAATAATGTTAAACCATCACTAAATTAAAGATTTTTTGTAATCTCGACATGGGCTATAAAGTCGTTTAAATCATATTTTTAGAAATCAAAATAGAGCTCAAGGTAGCGTCTAAAACCTAATAAATATAATTTTTTAATTTATTTTGACTCCAATTTAATTATTTTTAATATAATACTTTTAAAATAGGTAAATTACTTCTTCATAATTTCAAAATTTTATCAACAATATATTACAAATATATAATTAAAATTAAAATTATTAATAATACTTAGACTCAGTTTGGGATTGTTGTGGTGTAAAAAAAGTGTCGGTAAAAGATGTGCGGTTGCGGAAATTAGACAACTATTTGGTAATGTTTTTGTTACGTGCATATAATATTTTTGGTGAGTTTGATGTTGAAATTAATAGTTATTTCCTGCAAAACATAACTTTATTTCTTTAAAAGCATTTTTAAAATCAAAAATATTTTTTCCCTTTTTATTTGATAAAAGAGTTGTTGTTCTTCTTATATCCTTATATATAATAAATATAAGATAGATCTTATTATGAAAAATATTATTAATTAACAAATTACATATTTATAACTAATTATATTTTCCAGTTAAAACATGTTATTTTTTCTAACAAAATTTCCTCCATTTTCAAAAAAATCATGGGCTATTAGTTTTTTCAACTTACCTTTTCTATTTTTTCTTACTAAAATCCTTCTTTTTGAAAAATATCACCGGCAAATTCTTATTTATTTATTTTAAAATGTATTTTAATATTTTTAATTATTTAGAAAAATATAACTATTTTAACATGCCAACTTTTTTTAACAATTGTAATTAATAAAATATTAAAACGTAAATAACAATTATCAATAACAATCCGTGCATCACGATTTTAAGCTAGTAATATATTAATTGTATTTGATTTTTTTTTTTAACCAATTGTATATTGAGTTTTGTTGGACGAGAAAGTTGTCCGGGTTCAAGCCTAAAATAGATGAATACTCTTGTATTACTAATTCACAAATGTTAATCACGAGCTCCATTCGAAATTTGCAAGTTGTCTATCATGTGCATGTTTTTAACGAAAGCTTAACAATCGAACTAAACTTTACATACGTTTTCATAGCACTTTGAAATATAATAATTAATTAATATGTTGTAGAGGTGAATCAAACTCTTAACATTTTTTTATTATTGTTTTTACTCTTATTATATAATAATATATAATAACATATAATTACTTTTAACTCAATTATAATATTAATACTTTCACTTTTGACTTATATTCTTTTTGGATAATAATTTATATTTTATATGATATAATTTTGATCGTTTATTTTTAAAAATATTAAATTCAATGGTTGAGATTGTTTTTGTGTAATATGATATAGTGGGCGTTTGGGGTATCAAACAAAAGTTGACTTATAGCTTAAAATGAGTAAGTGTTTTATAAGTGATAAGTTGATGGATTATTATGGGCCTGTTTGGCTACTGCTTATTTTATAAGCTTATGACTTATAAATCAATTTTAACTTATAGGGGGTGTTTGCCAAAATAAGTGAAACCAACTTATGGCTACTTAAAATGGATAAGTTGAATGTTAAGAATCCTTAACATTCAACTTATAACTTATAACTTATTCTCGATACACGTAATATATAATATCCTTCAAATCTTCAAAACCATATATCTTTTGATCCGTTCATTAAAAAATTGATATGTATATATCAAATTTCTCTACTCATCGAGATCTATCCATTGATATCAATTTATATATATTAAAAAATAAATATTTTAAAAATAAAAAAAAAAATTAACTTATAAGTTCTGATTTACCCAAACACTATACTGCTTATAAGTTCTGATTTACCAAACACTCTAGGGATTTATAAGCTCAGCTCTACTTATCACTTATAAAGCACTTACTCATTTTAAGCTATAAGTCAACTTATTCTTGATACCCCAAACGCCCACTATAAGTGTTTGGGAGAACTTAAAAAAGTGAACTTATGTATTATAATGAGTAAGTGTTATATAAGTGATAAGTTGATGCAAACTTATAAGTTACGTAAGTGTTTGGATAAATTTATTTATAATACTAATACTCAAACTTTTGACTTGTGTGATATAATTACTTCTAATCCAATTATAATACTAATACTTCAACTTTTGACTTGTATCCTTTTTAGATAATAATTTATATTTTATACTTATGATATAATCTTGATCGTCTATTTCTAAAAATATTAAATTCAACGGTTGAGATTATTTTGGCGGTACTAAGGACCGACCAGAGTTTTGGATAAAATCTTTTTTACGCTTATTATATATAAGGAGTTAATTAGCTTTAAACTCGTGTAATGTATGGGATATTTTATAAATATTATTATTAATTATTCTATATTATATTAATTTACATTTTAATTTTCATTTTAGCAAAAATTAAAATAATGCTTTCAAATGCACATGATTCTTTATAAATATTATTTATAATAACTTTTTTTATATTAGATTAAATTTCAAAACAATATCCACAAATCATATTCACTTTTTTGCAATTAGGAGTACAATTTAACAATATTTTTAATTTTTATTTAATATTATTTAAATTATTATTATTATTAATGTTTATGAAAAGACATATGTGGCCCTGACGATCAAACCATCCTAGCCCCCTTATGCTAATTATATATAGGATATAATTTTGTTTATATTTTAGAATGTCGTCAATTTTTTAAAGATATTACAAATTGTAATTTGAAGTGAGAATATAATTTTAAACTTTTAATAATATTTAGTGTTAATAATATGTAGTTAACAATATATTGATTGTATGTACTTTTTGAAATGTCATTTGTATTACATATTTATTATGTCACTAAATTTTATTGATGGTTGTGTATTTTTTGTATTTTTTTTATCAAATTTTAATATGTATAATTTATTGACAATTATTTGTAAATATTTTACAATAAAATTTTTTGTATTTTTAAATTTTACTGTTTTTGGCAAATAATTTTATCTCATATGTGAATATAGAGAAATTAAAAATTGTTTTTTTGTTAAATTCAAAATTAAATTATTTAGTACATCTATTTTTTTTCTTCTACTCTAGATCCTCTTGTTGCTTTCTCAATATTTTTTTACCTTTTTCAACATATGTATACCTCTTGTAGATTTTTTAATTTTTCTCTCTTTGATGCTTAATGCTTCAAACAGAAAGTTGGGAACAGTCGAACACCCCATAGGTTTATAGGTAGGCCTGTAATTCGAGTCGGGCGGCTCGCGAACTCGACCCGACTTGACTTGTTTAGTAAGGTTTGACTCGACTACAAGTTCGGGCTCGTTTAGTTAAACGAGCCGAGTCGAGTATGTGCCGAACCCGACTAAATTTGGCTCAAAACTCAAAAACCCGACTTGGTTGGAGCTCGAACTCGAGCTCGTTTATAATTTCAAATAAAAAATTATTAAATTTTATTTTTATTATTTAAATAATGAAAATTATTTAAAAAAAATTATATTTTTAATGTTTTTAATTGTTGAGCTCGCGAATATACCCGGATCAGCTCGTTTAAACCCGACTCATTTGGCTCGCGAGTAAACCCGACTCGACTCATTCATTAAACAAGTCGAGTTCGGTGAGAGATTTGAGTTCGTTTATTTAAACGAGCGGCTCTGCTCGACTCGTTTATTTGATGGCTCGAACTCGTTTAGTGAATACTCGGCTCGGCTCGACCCGAGTTACAGCTCTATTTACAGGCTTTAGATTTGTGTAGGTTTTTGTTGTTGTGTGTTTACATGATTATTTGAATGTTCTTACTATCCATTCATTTTTTGCAATCACAAGTGGGAGTCTTTTTTAATAAAAAATAATAATTTAAGGACGTACGTGAAGACCACGTCAAACCATGTCAGACCACGATAACCGCTTTACTCAAATTACATATCTATACTATACTATTATAAGCAAACTACCCTCTATTTGGTTGGTAGTTTGGTACACTATAGTTATATTTGGTTCGTTGGTACACTATAGTTAATTAACATTTAAATAATTTTAAAATACTAATTTTACGTGACATAGTCCAATTCTACGTGACACATTAAAACATAGTCTGTTCAAAACAAAACTCCGGGAGAGAACACATGATACAAAACACGCGCAAGCAGAGCTCACGAAAACTCCATCGCTTTGAAGCTCACACCGTCAAGGCTCCACCGGAGGTAATTCGGATTCCCCTTCGTTTTGGATTTGGCTTAATTAGGAATACCCTTTCGTTTCGAATTTAGCTTTCGGATTTATTTGTTATTTGTGGCTCTAAAGCACAGAATCTATTTGTGCTTTAAAGTTTGTTTATGGTTGTGTTTTATGGGTTTGACATCTCCTGTGCATACTGAGCGAGAGGATGAGTTTGTCGCATCCTCAAACTATTTGATTAATTGCCTTTGTGAAAAGGAGAATATAATTTTGTTTTGATTAATTGTCTTGGTGAAAAGGAGAATATAATTTTGTTAGTCGTTGTTGTAGTATTTGATCCCTCTATGTATAACTAAAGAGATGTTATTTAATTAGAACTAAAGAGATGCTTTTTAATTAGGCTCAGTTTTTTTTTGTATTTGATTGCTCTATTTCTGCAAAGTGAGATAGATTTTTCTTTTTAAGTAAAAGTGAATGGCTCGGGTAAGCTTTTGAGATTTTGCTCATTCATACTCTGTAACTATTTCAGTATTTCTGCACGGCTGAACTAATATAATTGGTTGGTTTGGTCTTGGTTAACCCCTTCTAAAAATTATTAAGACTTTCTAAAAATTAACTAAAAAATATAATGAAAGTTATTAATATTAATAAAAAAGAGTATCCTATAGACCTGCAATCACACACTCTTGCACTCGCACACGACAAAACTTCTCTCGAACGAACAATATCGCAATCCCTTGATTAACCTACAAGACTATCCTTCTATTACTATGTTAGTCTGTTGTTATATGTACAAATTGGGTTTTACCTTTATGTTGGTCTAAATTTCATGGTTATAACACTTATTCTTTTACATCGATTAGCAGGAATGAACTTTTACATCGATTAGCAGGCATGCACGAGGGATTCTGCGAAAATTACAAGAATTAAGGAATAATTGAAATAAAAAACTTGTGTGGGTGTGTGTGAGATTAATTATATTTAATAGCATCCGATAATAAAACATATGATTACGGAGCATTTGATTATAAATTGAGACATGGTTATTTGATTTGTACACATGGTGGTCGTTATTTTAATATTTTGATGTGCACAAGTGACTGTGTGTGTATAATCCTTTACATCTCGGTTTTCATAGAGTTTGGATAGTTACTAGAGGCCCTGATATATGATTTTTGTGATATTTTTCTGTTAGGAGTGAACAACATGAAGCACTCGATAGCCATAACGTGACCGTTTGTAGAACATGTTATAGATTACGGTTCTTTTAAACAACTCTCTTTGTTCTCTTCTACAACCGCGACAACTTCCACCGACACACCTCTATCAGTTGTCCATGTATAGCTTCGACGAAGGTGTCATTCTCCATCTCATTTTTATATAGCTTCCGCTGTCATGTTTATTATTGTGTTTTTTTGGCTCAAATTAGTTCTTCCACTCCCGTAGAGGACTCTTTCACCAATATACAATAGACACTGTAAAAAACACCGCAAAAACTCTCTAAACACAATTGCAATCCTAAGCAAAATAGTCCATTTTTAAGCTCCAGGTAAAAACCTTCAATTTAATTAGAGTTTAAAATCATGTCTTTCTATTCAATCAGAGTTTGAAATCATGTATTCATAGTTTTATGCTCAAATAATTTGTTCAAAAACTTTAAAGGTAAGCTTAATGTCACGTCCCGCCAAAATTCAACCTCTCTAAGCGCGGAACATTCTAGAGGGCAATGACATTAAGTTCACTACTTATTTTACTGTTTCTGCAAAAAAAAAAATAGTAGCGACGATGAGAAAGCGTTTCCCCCAATTTGGGTTGGATTCACAACTTTTTTTAGGTTTTTAGTGTTCTCTCTACTTACTTTTTCTCATATGTCTCTAAAAGCATGCTAATTTGTCATGTCATATCATATAATTTTACTTTGCGTTTTTATTTCATCCATTTTGTTATACCGGTGGTGTTTAATTAATTCTTGATTGTAAGTATCAAACCTGGTTTCCTATGCACATTGACAAAATTAATCTCATTCGTGTATGTGTAACTTTTTTAGCTGCTGATAGTTGCACGCAAACGCCACAACTACTGTCACTGTTCTTATCGATCAAACAACAGCACCAGCGTTCATCTTCCAACAATTCTATACTATAAGCAAGGACCCCACAAAAGAAGCTCAATACTTATGTAAGTTCTTTTAATGATTATACCTCTTTTAATTTTCATATTTCTTATACATGATCTGATCTTAAATTTTGATTAAACCGATCTGATTTTGTTTTCGGAGAATTCGTGCGTTTTCCTTCACCTTTTTGCTTCAAGAATGATTAAGTTACGTGGGTTGGTGTAAAAATTTATATTTAGAATTGAATCAACACGGTCAATGTTTCATTTTCCCAGGTCATGGGTTCGAATCACCACTCACCTCCCTCTATACGTTAAAAGATAATGTATCACAAAATATTCAAATGAAAAGACTGTGCTACATTGTGTTGCTATAATTATGGGATAGCGGTCTATATATTTTTATACAAAAGAGCATATACCTGATTTGCATGTGTGTAGTAATACCTTTTTAATCATTTTGACCTAAAACAGGTTGCTAGGTTGAACCCTAAGAAGTTAGCTTTAACGGTTGTTGTAGCTGGAGTTCTACTTGCCTAAAAACTTGGAATTAGCTTGGTGATTGCGAGAAGGCCTGACTGATCATGGTCTGCTCCATCTGCTATACTATCTGTTGGTTCAGGATGCTCAGATAATACATGCCATCAAGTCGACCTTTCTCTTTTAAACCGTCCCGCTTTTGGATTTTGTTGAATTTCTACTATAGTATTACCAAACAGCATGAGGTTGGAAGAATGAGCTCATGGACTTCATAATTGTCTGAATAAACTATTAGTCTGATAATGTCTATTTAAGTACATATTAATTTCATGATCTTTTGTTGAGTATATATATATGAACAATTACTATATGAATTGAAACATTATGGATTCATTTTTAGGTTTGAATGGTTTGTCTTTTATCTCCAAATCCATGTGATGTCTTTTCTTTTGCATGTTATTTTAGGTTAGAGGTGGCTCATGGACTTCGTGATTCCAAAGCTATGGACTTTATGATTCCAAAGCTGTGAAAACATTTTTGTAGTCGCGTGCATTTTTCTCTTGGAGCTGGTTGCAGTGTTGCAACAGGCCCTGTCGGGAGAGTGCTAGAAGCTGATCTTTGAGCTGGTGATAGAGGGTATGGCAGGTGCTATATTTACAAATGTAGTAAAGGTATGTATACCAGACAATAATTGTGCTCATCTAGCATTTTTTAGAAGATTGCTTTTGAATTCTTTTAGAAGGTTTAAATAATCTATTGCTTTTGATTTCTGATTGTGTATTATTTATTATTTGTTAAATGTTCGTTTTGGAGTTGGTTAACACTTTCCAAAAAATTGTTAAAACCTTCTACAAAACAAATTAAAATGCATATCAGTTCCTTAAATAAACACGTATCATTAACTACAGACTCTCACCATTATAATCTGATTAGAATTTTCCTCCACTCCCAACTTCTTCCTAGACTTTTTTGGGGTTTGTGATCAATAGACTTGGAATCTGTTTTTATCGAATTACAATGAATAGTCGGTTGCATTAACGTCAAGATTTTTAGAGAATATCGGATGTAGTTAACGTCTTTTATAATTGGGATGATGCTCAAGTTCATAAAATATCTGAAATCTAATATGTTCTAGAGCTTCTTTCCTATTAAAACAGAAACCTTGGTTTAAATAAACATTAACTAATCGTTTTGTAGTAGTGATGGCTCAACAAAACAAGTAAAATATAAGATTATATTAATAATAATCATTTAGATGAACTTCTCATGCCCAGTAAACAACTGAGTCCATTCAAGATGATCTGTTCGCTGCTTCAGGCCAACTTCATGTGTGTGTCACATTTCCTTCAAATTAGATTCTTAGCAGGGAAAGTATCATTTTGAATAGTGTTGCTGCGTGCCTTATTTTATATTAATTATCATCATTTTCTATTAAAAAAATTCATCGAGGCACAAGATAATATATTATCCATGCCATGTTTCATTTTTATATGAAAACTCTTGCAAATATTCTTCAATCTCTATAAAACACACAAACAGTAATTTCCCCCTCCGCATACTACACTTGAGGTTTTGAAACTTAAATTTTAATCACCCTCTAATCTACATATTCAAACACTGCATACTAAACTTAAGGCTGAATAAAACAGAATGCCGTATTTGAAAATTTGGTTCAATGGCATTTTATTCCAAGAGTCACTAGATAGGTTCACATCATGTGTAAAAAAGAAGCTTGGTGGCTTAAATACCATGAAATCAACACCTCTACACGATTTAGGCTTTGGTAGTCCCGGTATAGGGTTTTGGGCTTTATAATGAAGCTCGTTTGTGATACAAGAGGCATTAGGTGATTATCTTGGAGAATGTTTGTCTTGCTTCCATCCTTTTAGCATAGATAGAAATTGGATTATCTTCGTAACATTAACTTGGTCAACGCCTTCCAAAAAAATCGACACTTTCCAAAATCAGAGGAAAACCCCAAACCAACAAAACAAAAAAAAACACGACTCTAAAATTTAAACAAAAATTACACAATTCTAAAATTAGACATACATGGCTCTTCCTGCAACACGACAATTCACCGTCGCGAGCAAACCAGGACCTCCAGCACCCTTCTCTAATCGATCACCATCACATACCCAGCACAAAAAACTCAGCAATTCCGTCCAGGTATTCTCAGTTGAGAGTTTGGTTAGTTTTTTGATTAGTTAGTGAGTTTGTACTTGGGTTTGGGGTTGGAGTTATAATTCTCAGTTTAGAGTTTGTTCAGTTTTCGTGTTGATTGTTGTAATCTATAATCTATAATTACAATTATGAAAGTTTATGTCTATTAATCTATAATCTGTAATTATGAAAGTTTGTATCTATTTGTCTTGACCATGTGACTGATCTTGGGTAATAATGAAAACTTCCATGGAAAGAAGCATGATTTACATGTATTGCACTTTTTAATTTGTAAGTTCATTCCCAAAAAAGTATTGATGGAAACATGTTTTATGTTTGCACATTAGCCATCAGACTGGACTTTAAAGGGCATTGTTTTTGCCTCTTATATTTTAATTCTTATATCATCAGAAAAATGGTACCGAGTATTTTGAGTATATAAAGGCTTAATTTACTACACTTAGTGAAATGCATAAGTATCCAGGAACCGATCTTTTGGAAAAGAATCATATGGTTATTTATATGCTTACTTAGGATGTTTTATTCAGCGGTAATTTTTATTCTAGAAAAGTCATTGCGAAACTAACTTTGCCTCAATTTTTATAAGCAGCTAAAACAATGCTTGGAATATTTTCAGTTGGCATATGCACAGTTCAGGCCTTGCTTACGGAAATAATGGGTTATAACTACTCCAAACAGCTTTGTAATATATGTTATAAATCTGAGAGAGCATCGACGTAGTTAAGTCATTTGTCATACTTAACGAATGTGGCCTGCAAAGGCTTTGTTTAATTTGTAAAAATCGTGTATGATTAGTTTGTGTTTTAGTAATTTAGGATCAATAAATCTTTACCAAATTACTAACATTTTATAAAATTCATATGGATAATAAAATTTGGAGTATTAAAGTAGTACTTGTGCCAATACTTTTGCATTTTCAAATCCACTAACATTAGCTAATGTTGCAGTGAGATCAACAATGGAGATAACAAGATACTGCTATAATTATTTGTGCATGTAATTTATATCTCTTTCAACCTGTCTTTTTGTGTGTATATATTTTCTTGAGTGTTTGTAGCTGAGATAAATTACACATGTGAGCTCTATACACACCTTTTCATCCCTTTCATGCTCAGAGTATTGCAAATCTTCATTCTATACTCTATTTTTAAGGGTGAGGCAGAGTTAACCTCGATAAATAAATACTCGATAAAGTAATATTTTTTTCCGGTTCCAACTTGAGACAATAGGATAAAGTAATAAATTCGCTAAAAGCATAAGATAATAATTTTTGGAAAAATCCTCAAGGGCCCGATGAAAATATAAAGTAATATTTATTGAAACATTAAAGCTACGGTATTGTTAGGTCCTGATAAGTTTGTAGAAGGGGGGTTGAATACAAACTATACCGTTTTATCGAATTTGTTCTTTAAATGAATTAACTGTTAAGGAACAAATTGATGCGGAATAAAATGAAACAAGATTCAAGTTAAATAAAACTATATTAAACTTGAAGGGTGTTACAAATGGTACTGAATACAAGATTGAATCTCAAATAAATTAAAACAAATCTAGAATAAATTCGACATGAATTTATCTATTTTTGTAATAAAATGATTTAACAATATTTGATAATTTGAGATTCGTTCTAGGGATAAAAATCCGCTAGATAGTCAAAGCAATACAAGTAATCAACTTCTAGTGGTTTGGATTTAACAATACAAACTAGAATTAATTGCTTGAGAAGAAATAAGATTTAAAGCTTCTGTGTTCTTGAGTAAATGCTTCTGTGTTCTTTACTTTTCTTCAACAACTACTTTCTGCTGTCTGTCCTCTTTTGATTTTATATGAAATCAAAAAAACCTTGTATGACCTACCAATATTAGCTCGGTAGAACCTTGATGACAGTATGACCTACAAGTAAAACGTCCGGTATGACCTGACACACTTTGAATAATATGACCTTATTAATTACTCAGTAGAACCTGAGCTTTTAATACTCTAGGTCATACCGAGTTAATCAAACAGGTCATACCGAGATTTTGAAAAGAAAATCCTTTTAATTTAAATTAGATAGAATAAATTCTAGATTAAATTAATTCAATTATAGAATTAATTTAATAAATTATTTAAACTACTAACATAACTAATTTAATAAATAAATTAATTCTCATAGAATTAATTTATTAATTAAATTGAATTATTAAATTAAAGAAGATAGTTTAAAATCCCTGCATAACTCTATCTTCTGACAACCACTGAATATAGATGATTGAATTCCACTGATTGATGTCGTCATTCGATGCACTGTCTGGTTTCATGAATAACTGACTTCAATGATAATTCTTCATCTTTAAAACATTTAAAGCTGTGGCTTCTTTCCTTTAGCTTTGACAAAACACTGTATCCTGTACTTCTTCCGTCACCACTGGAAATCTCTGTCACTGTAGTAAATCCACTATCTTGAATACTTCACTGAGGCTTGAACAATAATTTGAACTTCTTTCAATGTAGAATAACTTCAAGTCTGTAGATGACTTTAATTCTCCATTCTCTTGACAGATAAAACTATCTGAGATTCCTGTGACATATTAACTTATTATTTACTTATTACATACTTGTTTAAATTAAGTTGTTTCCTCGGAATATTAATAGGCCTAAACATATGCCTTTCAGGTATATAAATTAGTTTTGCTTTCAAAACATGTTTTTCAACTTCTAAATATGTGTAGTATCAATGAGAATACTTTATGAAAACTGTATGACATTTTATTGATTATAATTATTTTTTGCGAGTATTATGTAGGTTTAGTTTGTAGAACAAATTTCTATCTAGATACAAATTTTGTTTGTTAAAGGATGATCTTCGCGTGTAAAAACCTTATAAAAAACTTCTGCTACATTTTCTTTTGACTTCTTGAAGTTCAAACAAGCTCAACACTTGTGCGTGGGGCTTTATTATTTTCTTCTTTCATTTTTCAATGTATTAATAGTTAACTCTCAATCATTTCTTCTAATTTACAAGAAACCGTTAGGATGTAAGAATACATTTTTTGAGAACACAAAGGAAAATGAGAATAAAAAATTACAAAAAATTTTGAGAACACAAAGGAAAAGTATGACATGTTAATTAAAATAGTGCAAAAGGATGTGGCATGCAAGAGTTAGTGTCGAAGTTGCTAAAATAATAAGCTTTTATAAAATTTGGTTATATTTTAAAATTTGGAGCAATTAAGCAATAATTTTAGACTTCTAAAGATCACAAGTTCATTTAAAATTCAAGAAATTTTCCTTTTAAAATTAATAATAAAATAAAATAAATTAACAAGTTAGCCAATAGTTTTATATTACAATATAATTATATGATATATTCGCCCGTGCTTTGCACGGGTTATAGGCTAGTAAAGATATAATTAGTAGGTTATAGCTATTACCTGTTTTTTGTATATTTTATTAATAATTAAAAAGTATAATATAAATATTTTTAAGTTTGTATTAGTGAGTTTTTGATACTTCGTTGTTATTAAAGATATAGTATATGGCATTTTTTGGGTGTATTAATGATCAGGAAATAATTGATATTTTTAGGTATGTTTGTAAGAGATAATATGGTTTAATTAAAAAGTAATGTATATTTATTAGAAAAAAAAACAATATCAATAATTAAAAATATACAGTAAAACCTCGATAAATTAATAAAAAATTTCAGTACGGATATAATAGATGTTAGGAATTATGTTGATTCTTGATGATAACCAAAATAACTTAGTAAAATTTGTATAAGTGAAAATGTAGGCTTCAACGGATAGCATGTGTATACAGTATTCGTTGAAGGGTAGCTTATTTACAGATAAGATTCAATATAACATGCTTTTGTATTTCTGAGATAGCGGTTGAAGTATTAATTTTAAGCTGAATAAGTCTGGTTGACTATCAAGGGATATGTAGAATAGGAAGACTAATTGTAAATAGTCTATGCCTTGTAATTTTGCATAAGTGAAATTGAGTTTCAACGGATAGTCATTCAGCTTTCAACGGATGAAGCCACAATATTTCAACGGATGTCACTCAAACAACCTCAATGGATGCCTTCTCTATTATTTGTACCTGACATTGTGAAAAGGACAGTTCAGACAGATCACATGAGTTGACAGAATACAAAAAGCATGGAAACCAGTACTTCTGGTAATCATGGAAGAAAAAAAAAAGCATTATGTTTTCTTTGGTTACGAGTACCTATACCATAAAAGACAACCAGCCAAAAAGGGGAAGCTACCAACAAAGGACCACTACTTAGAATGGAGAAACAAGCATTTTGGACTCTATCAACTTTGTATTATTAGCTGTTCAACTTAGCTTGTAAACTTGGGATATATAACCAAGTGTAGCACTATTCTAGATGCAAGAAATCAGTTAGGTCTTAAAGAGCAGAAATCAATATTCTCTGTAATTTGCTGAAGCTAGAATATTGTATGCAGTTGTGTGTTTATTCATAAACATCACAGAGATTTCTTCAATAAAATCACTCATGTGGAACAATCAATCCACCTGAATTTTTATATCTTGTGTTTTTAATTTAACTGTAAGTATTTATTTTCTATTAATTCTTAGTTTTATTTGTTTAAATTGTATGTTTGAAGAACTGCAAAATTTAAAGATTGTATTCAACCCCCCTTCTACAATCTTGACTCTCTGTCTGGGAATAACAATAGAGTTAGTGTATATTTTATCTCGATAAATTAATAAAATTTACCGGTCCCAAGGCTATTAATTTATCGAGGTTTTACTATAGTATAATTGATATTTTTTGGGGTGTTTATAAGAGTTAATATGTATTAATTAAAAGTAACGTGTTTTAATTAGAAATTAATCGACTAGTTACTATTATTTATATTATATTATTATTTATTAATTAATTAGACGAAAAATCAGAAAATTAAAAAAATTATAAACCAAATTTTTTAATGTTTCGAATATTATATAATACTAGTTTAAAACCCGTGCGATGCACGGATTGTTAATTGTTATTTTATTATTATATTTTTAATATTTTATTAATTGTATTTGTTAAAAAAAATAAGTAGGCATGTTAAAATAGCTAAATACTTTTAATTAATTAAAAACATTAAAACATATTTTAAAATAAATAAGTAAGGGTTTGTCCGTTATATTTTTGGAAAATGAGGGGTTTTAGTAAGAATAAATAAAAAATGTAATATATATTTAGTTTAAAAAGATAAATGCCCATGATATTTTTGGAAAATGAGGTTTTAAATTTAATACTTAAAAGTATTTAAATAAATAAGTAAAGGGTTTCCTATGATATTTTTGGAAAAAAATGAATTTTAGTGAGAAAATTAGAAAAAGAAAATTGAGAAAGAAAATTTCCCGAGATATATTTAGAAAAGAAGGGACTTTGTTAGAAAAAAATCTATAATGTGTTTTAGAGTAATTGGTTATAAATAAATATTTGATTATTTATATTTTAATATTTTTAGTGATTGCATTTGTTAAGAAAAATAAGTAGACATGTTAAAATAGGTAACATTTTAAAAAATAATTATAATATTATAGGTTTAAAAATAAATAACTAAATGTTTGTCCGTGATATTTTTGGAAAATGAGGAATTTTAGTAAGGAAAAATAGAAAAAATAACATGTTTTAGTTAAAAAAGTAATTGCCATGTTTGAAAAAGTAGGGAAATTTGTTAGAAAAAATAATGTATTTTAGGGAAAAAGATAATTGGTTATAAATAGGTAATATTATTATTTAATAATATATTTCTATAAATAAGTAAGGTTAATTAAGTAAAAACACGAAATACAGTTAAGGGCAATTAAGTAAAATCACAACGTACCATACCGACCAACCAAAGTTAAGGGCAATTAAGTAAAATCACAACGTACCATACCGACCAACCAAACTTTTAATGTTTCGTCTATTATATAATAGTATTGATAGATAGTATGGATTTTATAAGGATGCACAACAATTCCAATTCTATTGCCTATTTGTTTGTATTTTCTTTCTTATCATTCATTTTTTTTACTTTTTTTTTTGAATAATTAGGTTATTTGTTTTTAATAAATTTTGGGAGTGAGCTAAATTTGAACCCGTAACCTGGACGACAAGAGATAACTTGGCGTTCATTTTTTACTAATTTTTAGACGAATGAGAATCAAATTTAGGAGGTGATACGATAAAGTATAACCCTAAACCAAGTTAAATTTAAGTTATAGTTGGCTGGTTTCAAAACGAACAGAGAAACTCTACTGTTATTCAGACCAAAAAACACACAAATGCTGTCAAATCTAGAATGAAAGTATCATGTTTTAGCTAATAATTTTGTTAAAAATGTATCATGTGGACAAATAAAGATCTGTCAAATAAATCTAAATTTATCCCTGATCAGCTGATCCTAAAATCTCTATGGACCACCCTTGTCACACTGAACATGTTCAATAGAGACGAGATAGACTTCAAAGTAGCAGTAAAACTTGGAACATTCCTTGGAAATTGGAATAAAAACCAACCCTCGTCACTCAACCGTCCGTACCGCTCATTATCCAGAAACAGGGTAATGCATAGGAAGAGTAGTTTACATGTACATACAGTGTTTTGAGAAGTGTATAATGTATATGGTCTGCATGACTGCCGTGGGTGTTCATGGGTTGGGTGGCCGGGATGAAAGCATATTTATAATCCGATCCAATTAAATGAGTTTGAAAATTTTCCACCCAACCTCCAATTGTATATTGGATTGAGTTGAGTCTGTTTGAACAGGTCAAATAATTTTTTTAAAAAGTTTAAATATTATACAATATCACTTATTTTGAAAATTTAAATAAAATTAAAGTACGTATAACTTAAGCTTTTAGTATTAATATTTTATTTTGATTAACATTGTAATTTTAGTAAAGTAAATTATGTCTTAAGTCATACATATAAACACAAAATATAATTATATATCTCTAAATGAAATTATAATACATTGATGTATCGTTATATATGATGGGTTAGACTCAAGAGAGAACCAATCACTAAAAAAGAACTTTAGAACTGTTATAAGCCGTTGGATTATTACTAAATCAACTGTTCAGATTCAACTCATTTTTATATACAAAATCTTATAAGGGTATTTTTGGAATAAAATGATTCTACTGCCGAACCTATTTTGTTTCATAGTATAAATATAGTGTTCTGCAGTTGAATTTTAAAAGTTATGCATATGGACTTCAAAGTTCTACAACTGAACTTACTTTTTTCCACAAAGTTCTACAAGTGAACTTGATTATTTTTATAATGTTCAACTGTTGAACAATGTTATTCACATTATTTTCCTACCATAACTTTCGTGTTCTACCGCTGAACATAAAAGTCATGCAATCGAATTTGAAATCAAACACATAAATTTTAAAGTTCTGCAACTGAACTTACTTGTATTTAAATGTTCAGCTGCTGAACACTGTTATCTGATATTGTGTTTATACAATAACTTGAATATTTTCACAAAAAATGATAAAAATAATTGGGAAAATTTTATGATGATGATGAAGAATTTTGTGATTAATATCGATGTATGATTATTATCGTTAATAAAATATTAATTAGCTCTAAATTATGTATTTTGTGTTTTTGGACAACTTTACCCATGATCTTCATATAATAAATATATATTATTTTAAAAAATAAGATAGAGTTTTAAGGGTTCTAAGGTTAAGGGTTCTACAAGGAACATGACCCTATATATGATATATATATACATGCCATTATTCCAGATAGAATCATCTTATATATAGAATCGGGAAGAACCATATATTCTATTATAGAATCTCATAAATAGTTTTAATTTTTTTTACATAAAATATATAATCTGATTTTAACATAGAATATTAGCATAAACAAAATTTATAAAAAAATTTAACTTTTAAAATTTGAATAAAACAGTGATTTTAAATTTGATTCTGCTGCAGAATCATTTTGGATAGATTTGATTATGTGTAGAATCACTTTGGACTATTTAACTAATTTTCAATTATTTTTTTTTAAAAAAGAGTTTAATTTCGTTTTTTGATTTAATAATTGAAATTTATAATCATATCTAATAAAAAATGTGATAAAAATATGTATTATAAATATTTATGTAATAATTTTCTCCCGGACTCTATATAAAAAGTTCTCTCTGAAATGCCACCCATAAATTATTGAACAAAATTGTATCTTAAATCGGGTTGGGTTGGGTTGAAAAAACATAAAACCCATATCTAACCCATTTAAGTCGGTTTAAATTTTTTTCAACCCAATCAAGTATTGGGTTTTTTTCGTCTGATTACTTCGACCGAAAAGAAGTTGGGTTGGTTTGATTTGACCGAGTTGGCGAACCCATAAACACTCGTAATGACCGCATCCATATATAGCAAAATCATGTCGGGGACTGACTACATGCTAGTCCGTTTGACTTTGGTAAAACATTTAAAATTAAATTTCTAGGCCTAACAGAATTTTGGAAAAGTGTTAAGGAAAATTAGGTCGGGTTAGAATCTTAGTACTAATTCAGCATCGTGTCACTCGAAATCCTGGATCTACCATTGTCCAAAAGTTGAACATTTGCATGTGGGCTGTGGGCGTGCCAGAAAACAAGCACTACTGTCTACATAGTCTGGTTCAAGTTCAATCGAGTACTTGGCCATGATCATGTTTTCTTCTATTCTGAAACTGTTTTTGCTGCATCATTGATTTCTTCCAGCGTGATCAATTAGTCACCAAGACAAACAAACATATAATTCATAAGAGGGCCAGGAAAGAAGTGAAAGTGGGAAGGAAAAGATTTTAGCTTATCATCCACAAGGACCACAATTCTGTATGTTTGTGCATCCCTACACTTCCAGACTTTTCTTTCATGGAATATGAATTATGGGAACATGGCAAAAGACAATGATATATAAGAAGCAAAAACAAAGGAAACACGTTGAGCCCTCTATTCTTCATGATTAAAGGGAAATTTAAAGAATCTTTAGCCCACACACAAGTCATTTGCCAATGTCAATTTCAAAAAACCTTGCACCAGAATCCCTTGGATAGAAAAGCAAACAAGTTGGCATGATTGGGAAAAATAAAATTAATACTATTTGATAATAATAATAAAAAAAAAGTTTAAACATACTGGTTCACATGTTATTTCACCCTAATATTCAAATTTAAAACACCAACTTTCTACGGGACGCTAAGAATGGGCTTTTGGCAGATAATTCCTCTAGATCTCGGATCGATTCTCCCACTAAATCTTTAAATATTAGTCGTTCAATATTCAATACAGCTTCCGACTTCTCTACGGGACAATCTCTCCATCCGTTGCTTGAATCTCCGGCAAGGTCCTTCTTTAGCAACCCACAAATTACTTCAAAGAGGTCGTCTGACGATTGATGCTCTCGAAATTTTTGCATTTCCAACCAAATCTGTTGCAGCGATGGTCGTGAAGTCACCCAGGTTTTTGTTGAAAAGGATTTCCATGGTGGAAAGTGGCTGCTGCGCTCCATAATTTCTGTAACAGTATCAAAGATGAGTCGCCTATGGAACATTGACAATTTGGAGTTGTGTTTGCATTTCAAATAATGGTGCTTCTCGAGGTGTACGAAGATGCGATTGTTGGCTTCTTTGGAGGCATAATTCCAAGCTTTAAAGATCTGGGAGATGTATATAAAATCAGGGTCATCGAGTTCATCTTCACATTTAGACTGGACACATGAATAATCATAGCTCCCTGTTTCTTCCTCCACTTCAACTGATTCATTCAGAACACAGTTGTTTGGTAAATCAAGGCATTATTACAAGAATGTAATAAGTAAATATGTTAAAAAAAAATGTATAATTCGGTACAAAACAATAACTTGATAGGAAAAAAAGAACATTTATTATTTTGGACAGCATTATGATCATGGATGGTGACAGAAGACAAGATACCTACTAGGTATGAGAAGGGCTAAAACTGGTAGCTACTTAACAGTCAACCAGGCCTAACAGAGTCAGATAACGTTATCAAAGTAGTAACAAAATCTAGCTAACTAAAATGTAATGGAGTTGAATATGATAGTGATAGTTGCAAATGCTACTTATTGTACCTGGGAAGCTAATGTTTCGTTTCATGACTGGTGAAGGTGAACGCGAGTCATCCTTGTAAAATGACGAGTCAAGTACCGACACTGGACTTGGCTGTGACTCGGTTGCATTCATATCTGCTATGCTGTTTAACAGCTTATCGCATCGATTCAGCAATCTCCTTCCTTCTGTGAACTCTGTTTTACATCTCTGCAAAAATCGAAAATAATTAGCCAAAAATGGAACTAATTAAAACTATCCTTATGAATAGGTTTGTATTTAAACACAATTAATGACATGACAATGTAATAAAATTACCTCACTATCAGTTTGAGAAGGTGTACTAGGAGCACTTTCAGAAATGCACGAGGAGGATTCATCTTCAACAGCCACTGTATTTTTAATCTTATCCTTTGCGTAAGTATGAGTTGCTGGCCTCCTGTTTCTCGGAGATCTATTTTGATCTGCTACATTTCTTCTTGGAGAACTAAGTGGCGAAACTCTCCGTGAACCTGTAGATTCATTCACTCGTTTCGGAGTTTGAATACTTAATGGCTTTGTCTTCGCTAGTGAATTAGATCTACCTCTGACTGGACTAGTCACCTTTCGATCAATGTTTTGCCGTTGAGGCCGTGGACTCACTGATGAAACAACTTGACGATGATCGGATTTTGTTTGGATACTTGGCGCTGATTCATACCCTACTCTTGGATTAGGCTTCATCAGTACAATAGGAGATTTAGGTGCAGAAGAGTATGAGTAATTACGTTCACCAACATTGTGTTTGTTTCTAATTTGTGCGACAGGCTTGGTATGTAAAAGTCCTTTAAGTTGCATAGCCTCAAGAATCTGCTTCAATGTTTCTAGATCCTTCATCGGTTCGTCAATTCCTCTCATTTTCAATCGTCTTTCGATGTCACCATATATTGACAACTTCTGGTTCGGCTCTGGAAAGATATCTGCAGCATTGTAGAAGCTTTTGCGCTGCTGTGGAGATTTAAAGTTTCGCTTCGGACAACCTCTTAGCGTCAGATCAGACCTCACATACGACTTCTCAAATGCATCTACAATGTTGTCTTTTATCACATTACTTGACATGTGGCTTTGTTGCTTCACTTTTAATTTGTCACTGCTGTTGTCAACAAGTCTGGACTGAAAAATTTCTCTTGTTACCCTGGACTCGGATGCAGATCTTCGTAGCTCAACGTGCTTAGTTACTGGTTCGGATGATGACATATTAGGCATTGCTTCAATTCCCATCAACTTAGCAATGACGCTTGTTGAACGACGACTATTATCATCTGATGCATTTGTCTGGACCTCCTTGCGGTAAAGGCTACCTTTGGCTGCATCAAATGTTGCTCTACTGTCCAGTGACAGCCTCGGAGAGAACTTCCACGAGTTCTTTCCGCCTTCATTTACGTCTATTAAGTGAAGAGGAAGCGGTGACTTTGCTTGCATTTCTACCGGCATTGCTGAAACCACTTCCGGAGAACGTGGTTGAGTGAGCTTATAGAGTTCTGGAATTGGAAATGTCATTGTTTTCGTCTTCTCCGGTTCCTTCATTAACGCAGGCAATGCAACAAATTTTTCCTCCGACGACTTCTCCGAAACATCAACATTCTGCCCGAAAATATATCCATCCATAAACAAGCAATTAGCCAAGAACCAATTAAAATATGAAATAATAAAACATCGGTATTTTTCCCCTGAAAAATATCCGTTAGTTCTCATTTTAAGAGCGGTTCTCATTTGCGCATGCGTATCATAAAGTTTGGATAAAATGATTAGTGCAATTGATGTAAAAGAATGAGTGTGGAATGGAAATGTCACCTTTGGCGCAGGTAGGCGCTTGGTAGATAAGAATTGGTGGCGGTCAAGAAACTTTAAAAAACCGGACATACAACCCATTTGTTTCGCTATATGCTTCTCCACATTCCGATCACGTGAAACTTCCGTCGACATTTTCCGGCGACTATTTCTCTGTGAAAATGCGTTTACACACACGCACACTCACACACTATATTAAGCAGGAGAAATGGACAACCCACATAACATTTGGCTTTTGTTATGCGCCAAACTCCCGCTTTACACTCTTTAAAACAAAGCTATAAATAACAAAGTAAGTGCGAGATTGTAATTAGGCTAAACTTACTCTTTTTACTTTTTCAGAATCCCAAAATTAAAAATAAAATCGCATGCAAGTCCCGAGGGTAAAAATGGTAATTAAGATAATGATTAGCCTCGCGGACTGTAGCTGCAGGCTAAATGATATTTTGTGTCAGAGGACTAAGCTTCTTGAATTGCGAAATATTGAACGAAGACTGTGGACACATTTACAATAATGCCCTTGCTTAATTATAAAAAGTATTAAAGGGTAAAGATGCTTGTGGTGTAATTGAATGTGGGGGTTACGAAAGAAAAAGAGAATCACGAGGGGGGGGAGTAAAGTCTGAGAATAAATTGGATTTGACCGAGTCCAAGTGTTTAAGGTGACTGACTAGAAATTTGGATCTAAACAAAAGTTTATATGCTGCTGCTGGCTGCTGCTATACTGAAAGAGAGATGTTGAATCCATGGTTTCTGTCGATGGAAACATATTACTGTCATTGCTCAATGTCAGTTTTCCTTAAACTTATTTAGCACTATTTAAATATGGGATTTTTTAATATATGTACATGGGGATAGTAAGAGCTTAGTTACCTTTTTTAGTTGATTTTAGTTTTATTAATAATAATGAATACCATAAAACATTAAAGTTTTGAGAGTCGACTTTCAAAACTAGGGTTCTAATCGTCACTTTTTATAATCGAGATCTAATTCTATTTGGGTGAGTTCTCGTTTAGTACCTTGTTATCAAGGTTGTTACTCATGTCCATTTTTCTGGGATGTTAGTGTGTTATGTTTTGATGTTTTTGTGTGATTTGTTATGGGTTTTGGTAGTTTTTATATTATTTTTTGCATCTCAAACTTTAAATCATAGATCGAATCACAACCCCTTATACGTTTTCTATCAAAAATAATATTTCTTTAACGAATGTATTGACAAATGCAATATCAAATTATGCAAAGATTATATGTAATCTATATTTTAAGATGGTACAAATATATTTTAATAATTTTATACGTATCATATATCATAGTAGTCACAACTTTATTTAATGAAAACATATTAGTTCAATTTTTATAAATAAATTATAATTGATTAATGGTTATAAAATAATATTAAATTATGATTTAAAATTAGTTACATGTTTAGAATCTAAAATTTATATCAGCACTGTAATAATTTTATATCGCATTTGTCAATATATTCGTTAAAAAGAATATTATTTTTAATAGAAAACATATAAGGCGTTGTGAGTTGTGATTCGACTTATATTTTAAATTTTGGGGATGCAAAATGCAATTTATGAAACTACATATACATAATTGAAATTAAAGTAAAGTTAGGGGATGCAAAGTGCAATTAACTCTAATAATAATAATAATGAATACCTATACGCACAAAAAAATTATCTAATTAAAATTAGATGACTCATCAAAAAAGTAGTTGTTACAACCTACACTAAAAAATTCCTTCAAATATAATAGGATAAATGTAAAATTATATTAATATAAAATTTGTTCTAAAATGACACAACATTGCAAACATGATGTTATTATCAATTTGTATTAGTTTTTTTTGTGTGTATCTGCTATATTTTAAATTAATGGGTAAAGATAATTTTCGTAACATTGTAGAAAAATTCTTTTAGGTTCTCAAATTTATATTTTCAATAAGTTTTTCGCAAATTTAATTGCGTGGATTAAAAAATTAGCAAAATTTAGTGGATAAACTAAATTACATAGAAATGAATTTATATATGATGCAATTTTTAATCTAAAAGGATACAAAATCTAGTCATTACACTCATATTATAAACGATATCTAAAATATCAAATTAAATTAAATGTATTCTCAATGGGTCAAATTTATAAAATTTATTAAATTAAATTAAAACGATATATAAATTTGTAAAATTTATAATTTATAATAAATTATAAATAGTAGTATTAAAATTAGTCTTGCTACTAATTACATAACATTGTATTCCAGTGGATATCAAAAGTCGGAGTCCTATCAATTTTATCTTTTAATTTAAATTTTGTTGATATTAGTATATTGTTATTGATTATGTCGATTGGGCCACCCCTTATGTTTTATAACGGGTGATTACTTCGGAAATTTGGAATCTCTGCACTTACCTCCATGTTTTTCTTCTTTCAAAATTCCATCTAAGTTACGAGTTTACGAACTTTCCCTTTCATAATTCAGTATGTGTATAAGTTATAAATACATTCTCCTAACTTTGATCATGGGATGGAAGGGTTCGAACTAGTTACTCTTTATCTCAGCTCCTGTGGATGTCATAACTCATGGCTACAGCTAAAATTTATTAATGTCACAAATACAAGTAACATTAGGAAGAAGCTTTTGATGAAACCGTAGGTTAAAATTGTATTAGAATTAAATCTATATGAGGTAGTTGAATTATAATATATGTTATATAAAGGACGACTGTTAAGTGAAAGTGATGTAAGCTAGCTAGTATAATTATCACACATTGATAGTGCTCACATGCATGCTGCATCTTGAATTCAGTGAAACTTGAAAAGCAGCGAAGAAGACGATGAAACAGTAGTCAAGAAGTTGATGATGAGGCTGCTGCATAAGTAGCTGTTCCATCTTCCTTTCCATACATAGTAGGCTTCTACAGGGCTACTGTCCTCAGTTAGCCCATGTGCATCACTACTGTTTCACTCATCAAATCCATGCATTATGCATGCACCACAGAGCTCCGCTTCCATGACTGAGCTTTTATTATTACTCTCAACTCTCTAGCTCCTAACTTCTGCAAATTATTCATGCTATATGATTGTTCTTGATATGTCTTGTGTGCTCATTTTTGGTTCATCTGTTCTGCCACCAGGATACACAAGTAAAGAAACCGAAGTCGATACATGACTAAACCTTGATAAATAAGTGCTGCGGAACTCCAAAAATTGAAATCGAGATTATTCATTTAACGAGATGAAAAATAATACATGTATATGCGAAGGGTTTGATTCGTAATGAAACGTACTTGGTCACTTATTTGATCTGACTAGTGACTGCAAAGAAAACGAAGCATATATGCTGTAGTAGTAGATAGAATACATAAAATTATTATGCACTAGTACAACAATAATAGAAGTGGAAATTAATACAGTAAGTAGTTGGAAGATGGTGGTCCAAAAAAGACACAAGTTCCAATGTCTGGAGATGCACAGCCTCCAACCTGAAGCTCTCCCATGTTCAATCTCTCACCGATTATCTTGTTCTGTTCTGCTGCACACACATTCCTTAATATGTTATCCTATATCTTAACTGCATCTGCATCCTCCCCCATATTTCAAAACAATTGGGTCAATTTGTCCTGTTGCACTATGAGTAATTATATTATAGGTTTGTGCAAGTTAATGCGTATTTTATATAATTGACAGTCTTTCATAAGATTATTTTTTTTTGCTTCCTGTACAAAAGGAGATAGGATCCTCCTCATGTACAAGGATTATACTCGTTGGTTCACTTAACATTTAGTTTAGAAATATAAAAATCAAATGTTGGTCACTGATTAATCGAACTTTTTAATAGAGTTCGAGCTTAATATTGTAAAATTCAGTTCGTCACGATTGCCCCATACCTATTTGGTACAAAAATTTGTTACCAAATGACATGACATATGTGATGTGACAATTTGAAATGTTTTGATTGTTGTTATTGGTGTGAATGCAGGGGTCCATTTATTATTTCAACGAATCAGGAATTGCCATGTGTATTTGGAAATAATTTTGGAAACAAATTTTGTGCCTCTAACATTTTCCCCCATATTTATTTTCTAAAGCTTCTATACAGGGGAAAAGGAAAAGGAAAAGGAAGGTGAGACTCCAGGCATATATGCCATAGTTAATACAAATGAGAATTTATTGATTTTTTCTCTCATCTCTCCCTCTTTTAACTCTAATTGTCTTTTTCCCCTTTTTCTTTTCACCTCTTTCTCTCTTCTCCTCTTATTCTTCCTCTTTTTCCGGTTTCTTTGTCATGTCGCTTTCTCACCATTTCACTCCTTCATCACCAAATTTTTTTGATTCGGTTGAAGATGCGTTAACTTTGGTTAAATCTCCTTTTGGGAAATCGGTTCTGTTTGATGTTATCAATGACTCACACCCTGAGTTCTTCGATAAAATTTCCTTGAATTGTAATTCAAGAGTGACCCTTGGAGATTCTAAAGGAAAGAGGGTCTTGACCCCCTTGGGCCTAGATCATTCTCTTCTTTCTTTTCTAGAACGAGATCTGAGCACTGTGGTGCAAGGACGGGAGCAGTCTGACTTGGTGAAACTTCGAGTGAATGTTATTTTGAATGGGGAGCAGACGACTGCTACTACAACTGATTTGGCTGATGCACCCTTCTCCTACCCTACTCAGCACTCACTTTCCTAATTTTCAACCTCAGATCTTGAATACTAGTCTTGCTGGGTATTCGGCTAGCCTTGATTCTTGTAATGGTTTTTCTAGTACCAATATGATGTCTAATGTGAATGCGAATGTGAATGTGAACTTAATTCAGAATCAGAATGTGAATGAAACTATTACTGATGATAATGAGAGAAATGTCGATGTGAATGGGACTGCGAACCTTAATGAGAATGTTCAGGATTTTAATGAAATTGATTTAGATAATGTGTCCTTAATTGGATACTTGATTGGTGACACTCTCCCTCACCTCTTTGTGAGGTCTTGTGCCTTTTTAAGATTGGATGACTTGAAAGATGCAAATTACAATGAATTGGGTTATTATGAGTTTATTTTTTTGAATGAGCAGAGCATGTTAACAGCCCTTGAGCTAGGAAAATTTGTCTTTAGAGATAGTGTTATGATTCTTACTAATTGGCATGACAGATTGGGGTTTTCCCTTACTGATATGGTTTCTCAATTCTCATGGGTTACTATGTTCAATGTTCATTTGGATAGTATTAGTTATGTAGCTAGTGCTATTAGGAAACCTATCTGTCATGACCAACCTTCCAGGACGTTGGAGGATGATGGTGCTAAGAGGTTGTTGATCTAGTTGAACTATAAAGGACTTAAACCCACTTGTATCTGGGTTGGTATCCTGGATGATCACTCTGACTTGGTGAATGTCCCTGTTTGGGTGACCTATCGAAGCACCTCTAGATTAAGGGCGACTCGTTACACCTCCTGCATGTAACATGATATGATGATCTTCAAAGTTGCGAACTTCTTTGGATGCCCTGCCTCTCTTGATGGGCTTGATTATGATGAATTTGATGTCCGTTTTTTCACTCTTAGACAGGAACAATACTTGAGGAATGTGCTGGGACACATCGATCTTAATTGGCAAGAGTGATGGAACCGAGCATAATGGCGTTGGAGGGGCTTAGGCATGGAACCAGGGAGGCTCCTGCTGATCAAGATGTTTCTGAAAGGGAATGGGTGGGTCAGCTACACCAAATGGACCAAGGGGATTTGGTGGTGACAACGGACCAGGGAAGTTTGGGAGGCTGCTATGGCCTGGTGAGCAACATGGAAGAAAACTCGGATTCAATGATGATTACTCCGACAGAGACCCCGACAGGGACACTGGATGAGATTAATGAAGAGAATGGAGTGGTGGACACTCCGATAGCGAACTCTGTCTGTGGTGATTCCAGGGTCTTCACTAGAGCTGGCAATTTGATACACGACACGTGAACACGGTACGAACACGACACGAATAATTAGTGTTTGGGTGCAAAAATTTGGTACACGAACACGAAAAAACACGAATATAATTAGTGTCGGGTTTGTGTTTTCACAACAGGTACACGACACGAAATGAAAGTACACGAATTAATGAATTAAATAAATAATTTTAAAATATATATATTATTTATAGTATTTCATATTTAGAAAATATATAAGGAATTACATGTGAACAATAAATAAAAGTTTCATGACTAATTAGCAGTAAGTTATACATTTATATATAAGAAGTATACATTTATATATATAAGTTATATTTACAAATTTTTGTAAAATTGTATGTATTACATATTTAATACACATTTCATAAAAAATTACATAATTAAAATAGTTTTATAATATATAAATTTTAATTTAATTAAATTTATATTTTTGTTTAATGTACACGAATACGACACGTTTTGAATTGGATATGTGTTTCAAATTTAGTACACGAATCCAAAACGGGTCGGATATGGGTTTTACATTAAGTACACGAAAACATGAAAGTATACGACACGGTCCAATTGCCAGGTCTAGTCTTCACTGATCTCCGCTATGCTTTGTTCCTGTTGCTGAGGTTGTTGAAGTTGAAGATGGTTGTTACAAGATTGTTTATTAAATCATGTACTTTTTATTTGTGAACTTGGCCTTGTGCCTTGAACTTATGTGCCTTATGATTCCATAGTTGTTGTATATGATTTCGTATGCTTCTTTCTAAGATTATAAAAAAGGTTATAAAAAAAAAATGCATGCCATAGTTCCATAGGCCTTTACGGCTAGTAGTATTGAGTGCTCTTTAGAGCATCTATCGCATTGATCCAAAACTTTAAATTTTGGAGCAAAATACGCTAAATTTTGCTGCATTAATCGAGTTCGAGCTTATAATATTGTTAAATTCAGCACATCTTGATTGCACCATATATGTTTCTCTTTTCTAAAGCTTCTATACACAGTAAAAAGGAAGGTGGGACATTGGGTATATATACCATATTAGTTTCACAGGCCTTTACGGCCAGTAGTACTAGTACTGTTTAGTGCTGAAAACAATGGGTCAATTCGTCCATCGTTAAACTACTTACTACAAGTAAAAAAGTACTAGTAATTAGTAATACATAATTTAATTAAAACTTTTTCCTAACACGCTGTAAATTATGATTCAGCTTCTCCCAAAAGGCCACCACATGGAGGTGGTCTGCGTTTTACTGGACAGGTAAAAAGGGACTCAACGGTCTTGTATGTTTCTGGACGTGTTTGCAATAATTTAAAGTACTACAGTAAAATATACATGCATGCAGTGAAGAGAAAGGGAGTGTGTTTGTTTATGTTTCCCACTTTGCTTGGGAGAAGCGTTTCCTGCTAAAAGCTATGGCTATGGGTATGGCCTTCCCGTTGCCTTCACTGCACCCTTCACGTGTGCCAACATGGTCTCGCATCATGCCCTTTATCCTTTATCCTTTCTATTTTTATTTATTCTTTTCCCATATTTAGAATTTTTTTTTTAAAAAAGGATTTTTCTAAACACATCACTTGTTTGTTTCATAGAAAATAATTTTATTTAAAGTGGATGAAAATAAATAATATGATTTTTTTTTCTCGAAAAAGAACTCGCTCATTTATCGCAAATATTTGTTTCACAAAGAAGTGACTCGTTCATTTTAGAAACGATAAGTCATTACTATTTATGAGCATAGATTGGTGATGCCGATATCATAGACAAGAGTGCATAAGTTGCTTAGAGGATTATCAAAGTAATGATTAGACTATACCATTTGTAGTGTGGCTACCAACTTGTTTCACTAAATTAATTCCTTGTATGCATTAGATAAATCTAGAGTACAGATGCCAATGCAGTTCATTCAAATTAAAATGGAATAGAAAAGAAAAAAGAATCGTTGGAATACGGGGGAAATTCATACAATACATGGAATCATGACTTGGTAAACGTTTCTGGGTGACATCATTGCTGGAATTTTTATGCACCCTATTTAATTGACCAACGGATAGTAAAGTAAAGACCTACTATTAAAAATTTGTGCTGAAGTTATTGTTTACAGATTCTACCCAGAGAGTGATTATTTTATTCTCTTTGCAAGGTACGATTCTGTACAAAACTTCTTTTAAAACTGTATACTGTATATAAAACCTCCTTAATAAATACTATCGGTTTATTTAAATTATCTGATAAGCACCTTATATATTAAAATATGAACGTTAGTAGTCCCCGTTCGATTCTCGCTCATTTGTTTGCACTTAACAAAAAAAAAATATACACACGCATGCCCTAATTGTCATTTGTCTTGTTTTAGGAAATTTCATTATTTGTATTACTTATTTAATATGAAATCACATTTACAAACAAGTTGTAAAAGCATAATAAAAAAAAAGTATTACACTATTTACCTCTAATATAAAAAAGTAAGCATTGCTTTATTTCTTGGTTAAAGAACGAAAAAAGCGTTGCACTGCATCTCAGATAGATAAAAAGGAAAAAAGAAACTCCTGCCTGTTGCCTTTGATACCATATGGGCTGGACTCATTATTTATTTTACAACATCAAACTCTTGGTGGACAGAAATTTACTAGAGCATGAAATAAAAACACAAACAACTAACAGCCCTACCCAATTTTCGTTTAAGAAAAGCCCACAATTTAAACTTGGGCTCTAGTTGTAGTAATCTCCTCCATACCAAACACTGAGTTGTGCTTTGAGTTCTCAAATTTTTCTCCATCACCCCATAAAGCATAGGCTTCTTCTCCATGTATAGCATCATCTCCATTCTCTAATTCTTCATCACTTAATCTTAATGGAACAATAAGCCCGATTACCAAACAAATTATGCTAGTTATAACAAGGTTTAAGCAAACCACAAATACAATTCCCAATAGTTGAACTCCCATTTGCCTAAACCCTGCTGTTGTCCTCCCATTATGAAGTCCATATGCAAGTCCTATGTATTTCTTCCATGCTTCTGTCTCCTTAGGAAGTTGGTAGAACATGCGATTAAGCGTGGGATCCGCAAACAATCCGGTGAGAATGCCACCTAAGCTTCCTGCAACTGCATGGGTGTGGAACACTGCCATTGTGTCATCAACTTGTTTCAAGAACCATACTTTTTTGTGAAGGACCATCATTGTGTACCATGGAATACTTCCTGACAGTAATCCCATTGTAATAGCTGCCCAACCTTGTACCACACCTGAAAAACAAAAGGGTCATATTTTTATTCATTTAGTAAGACTCTCTGTTCGGCTAAGTTTTTTTAATGACTCGTGACCTTATAAGTTTAAACAAGTAGGGCATTAAGTTTTTGGAATTCCAAGTGTACCTGCGGCTGGAGTGATACAAACTAATCCCGTAATCATTCCCTGTGTGGCACCGATGACAGATGGCTTTTCGAAGAAAATAATGTCCAGCATGAGCCACGTCAGCAAGCTGGTAGCAGCGCATACGTGTGTGTTAAGGACGGCTAGAGATGCATCAGTGCTGGCAACATAAGGATCTCCGCCATTGAATCCGCTCCACCCCATCCAAAGTAAACCTGCTCCTGCAAGCATCAGGAGTATGTTGTTTGGAGGAAACCTCTCCCTGTCCTTGGGTGCTCTTGGCCCCACCTAGAAAATTAAACAAAATATTGATGCGAGTTAAATAAGTTTATAAAATAATGTAATTTTGGGAGTTCGAGTTTCAGTAAAGATATGTACGTATGTGTGTCCGTACAAGGCATACCATGGTTGTTAACAAAATATTAAAGAGGAATTACCCAAAACGCCGCTGTGAAACCGGCTACACCTGAAGACAGATGAATAACATATCCACCTGAATAATCAATAATTCCCCTCGTTGATAACCAACCCCAAGGAGACCATATACTATAAGCCCCAACCGTATACGAAAATGTTAACCAAAGTGGTACAAATAACATCCATGCTATAAAGTTCATTCTCCCTAGTAAAGCTCCTGCTATCAAAATCAACGTTATAGCCGCGAAAACAAACTGAAAAAAAACCATTGTAGCGTTTGGAAGCATCCCAGCAAAAGCCTGCTCTAACAAAAACTTTTGTTCCAACGCCACATTCGGCCTTCCCACAAACGGAAACAATTGCTTTTTCCCGAATGATAACTGGTATCCCCACCCTACCCAACAAACAAGAACTGCAGCAAAGGCGTAAAGAGCCATGAATGCAGAGTTTACAGCCCATTTCTTTTTCACAATGCTGCCGTACAAAATGACTAGGCCCGGAACACTTTGGATTCCCACTAGAGTTGCTGCTGTGAGTTGCCATGCATTGTCTCCTTTGTTCATCCAATCCGGGCTAGCTTCAGTCGGAGCTAGGTTCGACGGAAGACTCATTGTTGATCAAATAAAATGGATCGGATCAGCTACCGAAATGAGAAGAGAAGAGGAGGCATGCATATATAGTGAGTCCTTGGAAGAGATAATGGTGTGGTACAAAATATCCGAATCACCAAAAATTACTTAAATGTCCTTGTTGAATGTTACAACTAATACTACTACTTTAAAATGGAGGGTAAAAGAGGAATGAAGATGCATTCACCATGAATACAGATAGCTAGCTGGCCTATAAGAATTTGTTGGTATTATGAGAAGATCGGAGAGACCAAAGCTGTACTAAGTTGAAGCAGTGAATCAAAATTCATTGGAGGAGTAGATGGAATTCTTAGGGTAAGCAGATATATATAGAAATATTGATGATATCAATATTATTGGGATCTTACCAATGAAATACAGCTTTAGAGTAGATAAATATACATGTTGCTTGCATGCACTATTAAAGTCTCATTTAGGACTGGATTTCCTTGATCTTTTTAGTTTTAGAATAATTAATATAATAGTTTAACACACATGCTAGCTAGTGATTAACAAGTTCATTAATTAAAAGCTCGTGATTAGTGTGAGTACATTAAGAAAAAAAGTACATAATCCTGTAATTAACTTGTATGTAAGAGGTGTGTTGGTCGATGAACACAAAGAATTCACAAACTCAAAATGAGATTACGGTGATCCTCTCTATTGCCGGACATATATCTATCAACATACGAATATAATTTTCTAACAAAAGTAGTGATATTTGAGAAAATTAATAACTCAAGTGCTCAGCATCATCTAAGCAGTGTCATTGTTAACAAGTTTAAACCACAAATGTTAAGAGGGGTTTTCTCTTTGTCCAGGTGAAGGGGAATAATATCCATTTTTTGGTTTAGATTTATCAAAATATCAATTTGTACAAGTTATAGTGAATTACTATATTTATTGGGATATCCAAATCATACATGGTTATTCATGTCAGGCATTCCTGATTCCTGATTAGGATATATATCAAGTTATCTTTCAATTTTTTTTATGATAGGTGTTAACGAAGGAATTTGGTATTAACAAATTTTGAGTTTTGTCGTCGGAATCTAGATCTATGATGGTGGTTTTTCGTCAGAAAGTCGCCGGAATGTAGTAGTTGTAATGAATTGGAGGCTGAGATTGCAAGAGTTTTCTTGGTGGTGGCTCGCTGAACTCTTCTCTTCCAAACCCCTACAATGTGTCTACGTACCCCGTATTTATAGGGGATCAAGCCCAACGTAGTTTTTGAAGAGAAAGTTACCTCCATGGACTTGGTCTCTGATTTACGAAGCCCATAAGGAGTCTTCTACCGCCTTCCATAATTAGACTCTGACTCGCTTTAGGAATTTCTGATGATGAGGCCTAGTCACAAAGGCCCAAGGCTCGTCTATGACGTCAGGACTTCACGGATAAGGAAACTTCCCCCGTCGAGGACTAGTCCCATCCGTTACCAGCTATTTCCCTAATTCATAGACGCATGTATAGCCATGATTTACCCAAAATGCCAGACGCATCCTTGTCCCCCGAATGAGAAGCACCCACCAGAATACAGGACAAGTGATCCCAAGCGTTTGAGTGCAAAGTGCATGATTAATCCAAAGTTCCCCAATGAGGACGCGCTCATTGAGTACAGGAACAAAGCTCCCAAAGCACACACCAATGTTCACCCCACATCCCCAATGAGAACGCGCCCATTGAATACAAGAAGAGGCCTTCAATCATCAGCAAATCCTTGGAGGCCTTCAACCACGGACATCCCTCCCTTAGGGCACATCCTAAGGGAGAATTCTTCAATATCTTGCCAGTATCAAACCAAGGGAGCCATCATTCACCACCAAGTAGCTACTTCAAACCAAGAGGACGCGCCCTCAAGGGGTGGACGACCTAAAGGAGCGCGCCCTTACCCCTATGAGGGCAAGCCCCTAAGTCTTCCATATGCAAATCCCATGTCAATCTAGCTGTTATTCTCTGTCAAGTCATCCATTCATGTCAAGTTGTCAGTCCACATCAAGAGGACGCGTCTTGAAGGGTTGGACGACCTAAGGGCGCGCTCTCTCCCCTATGAGAATGAACACTGAGTTTCCCTTGTACCAATTCAATCCCTAATTGCATCTTGGATATCCTCAATTGAATCCTACCTGGTCCGAATCTAACCTAAAAATCCGATATCAAATTTTGGCTATAACAACTACCCTCCAATTCAGTGTGAAGTTAAATACAATACATTGAACTTCTTTAAAACCTTTTCCCAAAATTTCCCAATCCTTTACCGAACAGGGTGCGCCCGTACAGAGAACGCGTCATTCCTTTACCATCATGTTGCACGTGCTTGACAGGTGTCCTCCACTAGGCGAGCCTTCGCCTATAAATACATAAAAGTTACTTTACCATTTTTACTTTACTCTTTTATTCTGAAAAATAACCACCGACGCTACTTCATTTTCCCGAGCAAAATCCGGCCAAATTGTCCCGTTTTTCGTTGATTTTCTTCACAGATCTTGTTCAGCAACTAAAAAGGTACAATTCCATGTCTTTATTTCATGTTTTTACTGTATATTTTGCTCAGAATTTCTATGTGACCGTTGAGTTCTTGCGTGTTCTTGATGAAATACATGTATATATATCGGTGTCTATCTGCGTTTGATCTTCGTTTTGCTATTGTTTGATTTCGAATTATGTTTCTGTCACTTCAATGTTAAATGTAGACTTAGGGCGTGCCTTCAGGTTAGGGCACATCTTTTCATTCATAACTTTAACGCGTAAATAACTGCATTCAATTGTCTGTAGATACCCTTAGGGCGCGTCCTCATAGACCGCATCTTCCAAACTCTTTGGAACGTCGCCTTTATAGATGATTAGAACGCATCCTCCAGAATATATTCAAAGCGTGTTAGTTAGATCCCGTTGTTGTTAACCCATGCCACGATTTCCATTGTACTTTCGTTCTTCAATTTTGTTTTCCTTTCAGGGCGCGTCCTTACCATTTTTCCTTTCTTTTTTCAGCTGGAGGGTAAGGGCGCGTCTTCTCCTTTTCACCCATTTAAAGAGTCCAACAAACGAGTTGGAATTTACTCTTCTCCTTCACTCTCTTTCCCGACCCAAAGTTCATCTTCAATCCAATCTTTTCACATTCAAGCTGTAAAAAATCTACAAAGAGCACCACCCTTCAGGGATACTACTAGAATCATGTCTTCTCCTTCCAATTCCAACTCATCCATTCCTCATGTAAACGATACGAATCCTGAAGTGACTAATCAACATAGTAGGACGCGCTTTCATCAATTTAAACCCATTATAGACGAAGGAGAGGAAATCGTAGAAGATATAGAAGCAAGCGTTTCTCGAAAAAGAAAAGGAAAGCAAGTAGAATCTTCAAATTCTGAGGGCGCGTCCAATTCTGAGACAGAGTCTGACCATAAGGGCGCGTCCTCGGATAGTCTGTACCCATACATAGATGAAGATGATCGTATGCTGCCTCCTGAGAGCTCTCCTATCCCATTTATTCATCCTGAAGTTACTAAGAGGAGATAGATTTTGATTGGGGCCAATATGAAGACACACTCACAGAGTTTGACAAAAGAAGAATGATGAAACAAAATAATAAATTGTTCAATGTTGGAATGTCATCCAGCGTGTCTGTAGAAGAAATAACCTGGTGCATGACATACTACGGGATGAAAGGCAAGTGGGTGCGTCCTCCTTCTCTAATGATGCCTCATACCTTCAAATAACCTGAACCTTTTAAAGTGCCTAGGATGATTACCTCCCCGAAGTTGATGGCATTAAGAGTAGGCGCGCCTCTTCATCCTTATCTCAAAAGTATTTTGGAATGGTACGATATTGCTCCTATTCAACTCTCTCCAAACTCATACAAATTAGCTATCGCTTTATTTATCTTGTATCATGATGAAGAAATATCCAGTCCACCAACCATGGAAGAGTTTAGCTACTTTTTTGGCATCAGGAAGAGTTCGAAAGGTTACTTCTTTTTTACAACTCAGCATAAGCATAACAAAATGGGTTTTTCAAGTGGAAAGATAAGCCACGAGAAGAATTGGAAGGAACCATTCTTCTATCTCTGGAATGTAGAAAGAGTTAGAGTCGTCTTCAATTGTAATTACAGTAAGGACACGCCTCTTTGTTTTTGTTGTTTTAATCAGGACGCGCCCCTTTGGGTCTCGGCCTTAATTACTTTGTCATTCTTTATTTTTAGATAACAGAAGCACAAAAGAGCTTTTTGGTGAAGCCAAAAGAAGAGCTGACAAGATTACCTCTCTTCCCCCCTCTTGATTTCATTTAAAGACTTTAGTCACAGAAGAGAATCTTAAAAGAGTCGGGATTCTTAAAAAGGAAGTAGGAACTATCATCCCTTTCCAGCATTTCAGGAAAGGTGTTCTTATCAAAGGGTGTAAGGATTATGACTCTGATGAAGAGGAAGAATATGGGGAGGATGAATCTGAGAAGAATGCCCATATTGCTAAGGGCACGCCTTCTAAGCTGGGTAGTTAACACTTATATAACTAACTTTGTTTACCCCTTTTCACTATAAATTCTAGTATGACTGTTGTCTTTCACTCTTCTTTGGTCTTGTACACTATCTACCTTGTGGTTAATTGTATTCCTTTTAAATGGACGCGCCTTAACACCCTTGTTTTGTATTTTCAGGTATGGACAGTCTTCCAACAGGCTGGGGTCTCGAGATGGGAGTTACAGCTGCTGAGGCTTCAAAGGCTAAGAGGACACGTCCTCATAAGAAAGACGACAAAAAATCCCAAACACTGGTGAAAAACCCTCAAGTTGTTATTGACCTTGAAAATAGGAAAAGAAAGGAAGTCCCAGATGACATTGCTCCTCAAGAGGACGTGTCCTCGAAGAAAATAAAGACTACTCCTTCTTTCTCCTTGGTATCGGCTGCCCTTAGTCTATTGGCTATCCCATATGTTTCTGATGATGAGGTAGTCAAGTGGAGAAACAGAAATCCAGTGGAGGAGAACGAGGCCATTATCAAAGCTTCATCTGAAATTCTTATTTCAGCTCTCCATAGACAATCAACTCTTCAAAACGACGGGACGCGCCTTGAAGCTATTGAAAAGGAGAAGAATAAATTGTCAAAGAAACTAGAAGATCGCGACAAGGTCATTAACAGGTTGAACAAAGAACTTCAAAGCAAACAGAGCTACTACGAGAGTGAACTCAAAACCCAGGAAGAGGTCATAAATGGTTTGAGCACCACCATTGATAATCTGAAGGAGGAGAACCAAAAACTATCTGAACAACTTTCTGAGCTCACTGAAGATCAACGAAATGGCTGGGCCCTGGAGAAGAAGAAAATTGAGAAAACATCTTTTAGGGATGGTTTTAGAAATTATGCCTCTGGATTCCTTGCTCAAGACCCTGGTTATGACTTTACCAAATTTGGTGAAGAGACTGTGGCATAGATTACAAAGTTCAAAGTTGATGAGGCTAAATCTATCAAGGCAAAAAGGGTTTTTCTTGGTCTTGAAGAGGCATCTCCTGCAAGTGACGAGGAAGAGGAGGACGCGTCCTTTGAAGGTGCGTCTCCTGAGAAAAAACCTGATACTACTCCGACTAAGCAAGGAGATGTCACTTCTAGAGATGATGTTGTTGTCGAAAAGTTTCCAGAACAAGCTTCCAAGACTGATGATATCTCACAGAATATCTCTCCTCCTCCTGCTGATAATGCTTAGGACGCGTCCTAAAGCACATATGATCTTTTGTTACTTTTAACATTATGAGGTGCAAGCCCTCATTGGATGCCTTGTAAATTGTAATTTAACCTAACCCTCTTTTGATAACATGACAAGGGTCTATTCCCTTGGTAACTTGCTGCTTAACTTTTTTATCATATTTATGCTTGTCAAATTTACTTGGTCTTTCATTGCTTTGTGTTATATTTTTATGGCCAAATATTTTGTTTATATTCCATGCCGAGGGCGCACCTTTTCTTGAAAGGAATATCTTCAGGGTTTGTGAAGGTGCGTTCTTCAAGTTAAGTATTATGTTTCTATTTACCTCGTACCTGCATGTCATCCATATAGGGCGCACCCTTTAGGGATCTATTCAAGTATGCGTCCTTTACTTTATCACAGATTGATTCAAAACCCTTAATAAATTCTTCAATTTTATAAGCAATCAAACACTTGGTAGATAAATCTTCAAAAGTCTTGATAAAATAATGCGCTCCGGACCTCAACTAGGACTAGGGAAAGTGTATATAAACTACCCCCCTAGACTAGGAGGTAATTAATTTACCTCATAGTCTACTATTTAACCATTGCCCGTCTTCAAACAACCAAGTCATCACCTTATTGAAAATACTCCATCAAGCGCTTGCATGACTATTCGGGGGCCTCACCCTCAAAAATTTCATTAAAACTTTAGGGGGCACTCTCCGGACACAGAATACTTCGAATCTCGACCCACGAAAGGGGCATCTCAATATGAGGCATCTCTCGAAGAGGCATCTCACTAAGAGGCATCTCATGAAGAGGCATCCCATGGAGAGGCATCCCATGGAGAGGCATCCTATGAAGAGCATCTCCTAAGGAGGCATCCGTTAGAGGGGAATATTAGTCATCACTATCTTCTATATAATTTATCGTGTACAGGGCCTTCATCAGACTAGCCTAGGGCCACACCTTAGCGCCTATGTACGGTGAAGGGGCACACCATAGGCGTCAATTGTATCTTCAAACGTCTTTTCACGAAGAAGCATCCCCGTAAGAATACTCTGTTCATAGGAAGAGCCGGGAGATGCATCAGTACCCCCCAGCGTCGTGAGGGCGCGCCCTCTTGCGTAGGGCGGCCTATATAGAAGAGGGCAATGTCGAAGTCCCTTCTAATTTTCTAACCCATTTTATAATAGCATTCTCCTGCGGAGGGGCTCACTCATGACCTTAGGGCCACATCCTGCTGATCAGGGGGCGCATCCTAAGGTCCATGGGGCCTCTTCTCCAAATATTCTTCTTGTTGGAAACTCGAGGGCTTCTACAATCATGTTTAAATTCAAAGCCTTACCATATGAGACCAATACCATTATGGCGCGCCTTGAAGGGCATGTCTTCTATTATTGAGGATATGATGACGCGTTCTCTGGAGATAAAAGTCTTGTCTTTTCGGAGGGGCACACCCATGTCCATGGGGGCCTCGACCTATAAACAAGGAGCACTCACTGTGGACCACAGGGCCTCTACTCCAATGGCTTCCTTTCTTATGAAATTCAAGTAATAAATTCTTCTTGCAAACATTGGAGTCTACTTGAACATAGTATTGTTCCTTTCCTTTGGGGGCGCGTCATGTGTGTTCTGACGCCGATCATTTCGCACAAGCTTCCTATCATGCCTTATGTGGCAGTCACTCATATTCCACCAATCTTGATCTCGACGACCCATAGAATTGTCACGCGGAGGGTGTTGCCCAGTAATAACCTATTGTAGAAGGGGGGTTGAATACAATAGTGTAAGATAATCGACTTCTTAATGTATATATCACAAATATGAAAAGAAAGATAACAGCTTTATTAAATCTGATATAAAACTGTTACAAACTCTCTCAAGAAATTCTGATGTTCTTGAGAGCTGCTAGTTTACAAAAACTCTCTCAAGAAATTCTGTTCTTAAGAGCTTCTCTCTTGATTCCCTCGATTATGTTCTCTCTCGAATGAATTTGTTCTCGTTCGAATCAATACATAAATCGAAACCAAGATTGTGTTTATATAGTGCACACAGCTTCTCTATCAATAACAAGATAAGTCCTAATCAATAACAAAGATAGAAACCTATCCTTAATCGATAGCTACATTCTACAAACCAGGAACAAATAGAATAAACTTCCATGTTTATCTAGACTCCAAATATAACTCGAAGTAGGAATCCTGATCAGCTTCAAGTTCTGATGATCAATCCTGATCATAGTCTGAGTAGGAATCCTGATGATCAATAAGATACTGACGCTTGATCAAATACTGATGACCATGCAATACTGATGACGTCAGCAATCCTGATCAGTTGAGTCTAGCTTCTGACGATCATTGAATTCTGATCTAACAATCTCCCCCAATCTCATACTTTGTGAAATAAAGTATAGATTCCAAATATTCAATGATGTCAAAAACATGTATCAAAATGTACAAGTATCTTCAGAAACAACTTATCTGTTTAAGCTTTTTGATAGAACAGATTCATCTTCAAGAAGTTGGATAATAAACTTTCTTCTTTTTCTTCAAGAATTTGAATCAGTCTTTCCTTAAGATTTCTGAGTTCTTCATCTTCCTCATTAATCTGGTAGATAGCTGCTCTGAGATTCTGTATGGAGCTTTTCTGTAGACTGTGCTCTTCAAGCAAAAGATAAGCAATTTCCTTCCCATCAGGATTGAGAGTAAGTTGGGTTATACCAAAAGTTACTTCTTTAACAGCAGTACCTCTTTGCATTTCCACATCCTGACCTCTTTGATTTAAGTACATGGGAATATAATTACCATCGAAATTACTGTTTCCATCCAGTCTTCTTCTTATAGTTGACAAAATCATGTCAGCCCATACTTTGTACACTTGGTTCTTCCATCTTAACAGATAGTGAACATATTTCAGTTCCTGTGTAGTTTTTATCAGCAGATCTTGAATAGATAGAATCTTCACACTACCATCTTTCATGAAGTACAGAAGCTTTTCTTTCTTTTCAAAACCATCATGACAATCTATAACTATATCAACAGCTAATAAATTGTTCAGGTTTTCAGAAGTTAAAGTACCTCCAATTTCAGTTAAGGAGTAAGGATCAACATATGACATGTTTAGATATTCAGCTTCCCTGTGTCCAATACCTCCTCTTGAATTACTTGACAATTGCTTCAGATTCGAAAACATCTTTAACCAGAGTGTTTTTGATCTAGCCATATCAGACAAATCAACAACACTTGAAGCACTTGTAATAATTCCACCAGTCTGAAAATTGATAGGTGTATCACACTTCAGTGTACTTATATGTTCCTACTTCTTGTCTTTCTCCTTTTCATGAGTGTAGCTTCTTTCAAGTAAAGATTCTTGTCTGCTTGGATTTCTCCATTGTCTTTCATTTGAAACTTTAAGCCTTTGTAGATAGAGATTGAAATCTTCATTTGTTCTCTTTGTAATATCTCTTCTTATGGCTTCTTCTTCTTCATCTACTTCTTTGTTGTGACAATCAACAACAGTAGATAAGATTATCAAATCAACCTCTTGCAGAATTTCAGATTCATCAGGATCTTGAATATTGTCAGGATTAGAATCTTCAATTTGAGTTGTATTGCTGAGAGTTGATTTACTTGATTTTCTTCTCAATTCTGGTTCTTCTTCAACAATTCCATCATCACCAAAAGTAGATCTGTCAGGAACTACTAGAGTTTGAATAGGTTCAGGAATTTCTTCAATTCTTAACCCTCTAGACCTTGTCTGTCTAGGTACTGTTTGAGTTGAAGAACCTCTTCTACTTCTTCTAGCACCTCTCCTACCTCTGCTTCCTCTACCTCTAGCAGGAGCAGTATAGCTTTCCATTGTCTCTCTCTGTAATCTCAAGAATTCTTCATGTGAGAGATCTGGATATTCTTCACTTGCTGTAGAGAGTGCTTTTCTTGCATATAATTGTTGAACTCTTTTATCAGTGTGATATAGAGTAACAATTCTGCCATCTTTTGTAGAAAACTTCTGGAATAAATTTGATGCATCTTCAGGATTATCAATAATTACATCTTCATCACCTTCAGGAATTGTAGCAAGAATGTGTCCATGACCAGGTGTCAGGATTTGATCTTCCGTCAGGATCTGAGATTGCACCAATGTTCTTACTGTCTTAACTCCAGAATCAGAAACATGAGTTGACTGCGTTGTTTGACTTTGAGAAGTTTGGATTGTCTTCATAACAACAGCATCAGAGGTTTCTCCTTGTATCACTTTGTCACCACCATCATCTCCAGTATCATCATCATTATTTCTTAATACTAGATCAGGTGTACATTTTGTCTGAATAACCTTCTCCCCCTTTTTGACATCAGGATTTGACAATAATTACAAAATTAAGGAAAGAGAGGCTTGAATTTCAGTTACCTTAGTATCCAGAGAATCAATTCTTTGATTGATTGAGGTTTGTTCTGAAACAACAGATTTTACTTGGGATTCCACTACCCTTAGTTGTAAAGTAGTAGGCACCTTTGTAAAATTATGAAAGATATCAGTCCTCACTTTTTCAGTTGAACCCTTGATAGAATCAATCTCACTTTTCAGGCTTTTGGATAACAGAATAGTAGCCTTCAGATGATTCTTCAAGTCTTGATTCTCTATAGATTTCACTGCATTATAGGCATGTTCAATAGCAGAAGAAAAACTGATAGATTCATCAGATTGGTGCCATGAATTGTTCCATTAATTCTGTCTAAATGCCTCTGCAGGATCAAAGGAAGGAGTAGAAAAATCTTGTCTCTGATCTTTCCCAGTGAAAGCATTGCTAGCCATATATGTACTTGATGAACCAAAATTAGTTCCAAGACTAATTTTGAGTGCTGTAGCAAGCTGTTCCTTCTCTTTTCGATTCTCATTATCATCATCACTATCATCAGAAGTATCATCAGCATTATCATGAGTAATATCAGGATCAGGAATAGCAATACCTTTCTGTTTATCCTGTGGTTCTGAGATAGGATGATCCATTGGTCTTGAACGAAGTGGCTGTATCAAAATAGGTTCATTATCAGGAGCACCACTAGCGTCAGGATGAACATCGTCAGGATTTGATATGCTTGCATCAGTATTTTCTACCAATGGTTCTTGTGTAGCTTGAGGTTCAGAAGCTGCTTCAACACTTTGCGTTAAAGGTTCTTGTGTGCTTCCCTCATTGACAATGTTCTCGACCAATCTTTCAACAGAAGCTGTAGCTTTGCCTGCATCTTCACTTTGAGAAGATGGTTCTTGTGTAGCTGGAATGTTGATGTCTTCATTCTCCCTTTGAGAAAATGGTTCTTGTGTAACCATTCCACTAGCTAAGCCTTCACCCAAACTTTGATTGAGTGGTTCTTGTGTGGCAGGATCAACAGTAGCTGCTGAATTACTCTGAAATTCAGGTTCTTGTGGGCTTGATCCTTTCAGCTTCTTCTGTCTCTAATAGACTAACTCTTCTGCATTCCTCTTTTTCTTTGATGTAGGTGTAAGACCAACCAAGGAAGCAGTTGTAGAAACCTTCTCCCAAGAAATTTCTCTAATCTGAGATGGAGAGGCTGGAGAGTCTGATATAGAGACAACTTTTGTTGTTGCATCAGGAATACTAACATCAGGATTTGCTAGAGCATCAGGAGTAGATGACTCATCAGGATTTGATGTCTGAATATCAGTATCCTTCATTTGCACTGTCAAAGGAATATGATACCTGCTCTTTGATAATTTCCTTGTCTTTTGTGGTTTTGATAAAGGTACCACAGCTTTAGTAGCAGTATCAGCAACTTCCTTGTTCACATTCATCACAGAGGATATAGGTAAGTCATCCTCTGAATCACTTTCATCAATCAACCTTAACTTCCTTTTCACAGGAACATTCTTAACAACCTTATCAGCTTTCTTCACCAGGACCCCTTGTACACCCCCTTGTATCTTCTTTTTAGTGAGTGGTGTAGAGGAAAAATCCTTTGAACCTGATTGCCTTCCAGACACATCAGTTCTAGCTGATTTCTTTGATTTTACAACTAAAGTCTTTTGAGAGACAGTAGAGGTGGTTGTTAACTGTTTAGACTGTTTAGGTTGCATGCTTGTGTCAGGAACAAGGTGGGTTGGGCCTTGCCCCATAGCATTAGAAAGTAGTCCATAACGAGTAGGCATTTTCTGATGTAAGAAAAACCTAACCTCATCAGGAATAAAAGCATTTCCTATGAAACCATTTGCCTTATCACTGTTGACTAAGGACTTAATATTATTCTCAGTAATTCTACAGATTGGTAGAAATACATCATCCTCAAAAACAACATTAGGACATAAGTGATTAAATATCAACTGTAAAAATCTAAGAAAACAGACAGAACCCAATTTATCTGATTTCCTATCACTTAAAGCTTTTAAGATAAAAGACCCATAATCAAACACTGTAGAATGGATAAGAGAGTACCCAATTTTAAGAGATCCTGATGGAAGAGCATCAAAATTTGATGTCTTGTTCAGGAAACAGCGGCTGATTGTATCAAAGAAGAAATTCCATTCCTTCTTAAGCTTTGTCCTGAAGAGATTTCCATATCTCTTTACTTCACCATTGTAGCCCAACTTTGTAACAAACTCAAAAAGAGTAGAGTCCGAAACATTAGCAGGAATAGCATCACCAAGAACGGGTAAATGCAGGGCTGCCTCCACAATTGTAGGAGTCACATAGTGAGTAGTTCCATTATATTCAAAACTCATCAAGATTGTATCAGAATGCCCTTTATCAAAAGTAACTGAGTTCCACACCTGCAGCAATGTACTCAGCTTCTGCAGTTGAAGTGGAAATAGATTTCTGCTTTTTACTGAACCATGAAACTAGTCTTCCACCCAAAAACTGACAACTTCCTGAAGTACTTTTCCTGTCTATTTTGCATCCTGCAAAATCAGCATCTGAATAACCACACAACCCAAAATCTGATTCCCTTGCATACCAAAGGCCAAGTGAAGGAGTGCCTTTGAAATATCTGAAAATTCTTTTGACTGCAATCAGATGTGGTTCTCTAGGTTTTGCTTGAAATCTTGCACATAGACAGGTTGCAAACATGATATCTGGTCTACTGGCAGTGAGATACAATAAAGAGCCAATCATTCCTCTGTAGTGAGTTACATCTACCTCTTCACCTTGATCAGGATCAAGTTTGGTAGCTGTAGCTATGGGAGTTGAAGCAGGAGTACTGTCTTGCATGTTAAACCTTGTCAGTAAATTCCTTGTGTATTTAGACTGATTAATAAAAATCCCTTCATCAGTCTGTTTAACTTGAAGACCCAGAAAGTAACTCATTTCTCCCATCATGCTCATTTGATATCTTGACTGCATAAGCTTGGAAAACTTTTCACACAGCTTATTGTTTGTTGACCCAAAAATGATATCATCAACATAAATCTGAACTAACAGCAACTCCTTACCATGATTCAAATAAAATAGAGTTTTATCAATTGCACCTCTTTTGAATCCACTTTCCAGTAAGAATTGAGCTAAGGTTTCATACCATGCTCTTGGAGCTTGCTTTAGTCCATAAAGTGCCTTATCCAGTCTGTAGACATGATCTGGATATGTAGGATCAATGAAACCAGGAGGTTGTTCAACATAAACTTCTTCCTCCAGTTCACCATTTAAGAAAGCACTTTTAACATCCATCTGGAAAACCTTGAATTTCTTATGTGCTGCATAAGCAAGAAATATCCTGATGGCTTCTAGTCTTGCAACAGGAGCAAAAGTTTCATCATAGTCAATTCCCTCTTGTTGGGAATACCCCTTTGCAACTAGTCTAGCTTTATTTCTGATAATGACTCCATCAGAATCAGTCTTGTTCTTGAAAATCCACTTTGTACCAACAATTGATCTATTCTTTGGTCTTGGTACCAGTTTCCAGACTTCATTCCTTTCAAATTCATTCAGTTCTTCTTGCATTGCAGTAACCCAATCAGCATCTTGAAGTGCATCTTCAACTTTCTTAGGCTCCTCCTTGGACAGAAAGTTATTGTATAAACATTCATTCTGAGTTGCACTTCTTGTTTGAACACCTGCATCAGGATCTCCAATTATCAAATCAGGAGTATGATCTTTTGTCCATTTCCTTGCTGGTGTCAAATTGTTTCTTGAAGTAGATGCTCCCCCTGGATTGGTGTTATCTTGATTGAAAGAATTTGATTGATTTGAAGCTCTCCCTGAATTATTGCTATGCCCTCCTGATGTGTTATCAGGATCTTCACTTGAATCAGTATCTGAAGAATTCTGTCCTGATGATTGAGTTGACTCTGAACTTGTAGTTGAATGCCGTTGCTCCCCCTCAACATTAGCACTACTAGTTGTATCACTGTTGTTTGCATCATCAGTATCACCATCAGTACCTGGTGAGTCATCAGGATTTGGTGACCCATCAGTATCTGATGAATTGACAGGATCTGATTCAATTTCTTCAGGTTCCTTGGAAGCTTCATTTTCAAATAACAATCTATCATGCGAGTCTTCAATGATTCCAGTTATCTTCTTATCATCAAAAGATACATGAATTGACTCCATGACAGTTCTTGTTCTCAAATTAAAAACTCTGAAGGCTCTTGATGTAGGATAACCTATGAATATTCCTTCATCAGCCTTTGTTTCAAACTTCCCTAGTTGTTCAGGATGAGTTCTGAGAACAAAACATTTACAGCCAAACACATGCAAATGCCTCAGACTTGGTTTCTTCTCCTTGAGTGACTGATAAGGAGTGACACCATGCCTGTTTATCAATGTGAGATTTTGTGTATAGCATGCTGTGTTGACTGCTTCTGCCCAGAAATATGTAGGTAATTTAGCTTCTTCCAACATAGTTCTGCCTGCTTCAATAAGAGTTCTATTCTTCCTTTCTACTACTCCATTTTGCTGAGGTGTGCCAGGAGCAGAGAATTGTTGAATGATTCCTTTGTATTTGCAGAACTCTTCCATCTTTGAATTCTTAAATTCAGTACCATTATCACTTCTCAGAATCTTGACTTTGTACTTTGTGGTTGTCTCAATCATCCTCACATGATCCAACAGAACTTCAGGAGTTTCATCTTTTCTATGCAGAAAATACACCCAGGTGAATCTAGAATATTCATCAACAATTACAAGAGTGTACCTTTTCTTACTGATGGACATGATGTTGACTGGACCAAACAGATCAAGATGTAGCATGTGATATGGTTCTTCAATAGAGGATTCTGATTTACTCTGGAATGATGTCCTTCTTTGTTTTGCTTTTTGGCATGCATCACAGAGTCCATCAGGTGTATATAAGACATTAGGTAATCCTCTTACTAACTCTTTCTTAACCAACTCATTGATGTTGCTGAAGTTGAGATGAGAAAGCTTCTTGTGCCAATTCCAACTTTCATCTACTGAAGCTTTACTGATGAAACATGTAGGGGAGCCATCAGTATCTGAGTGAATGTTGGCTTCATATATGTTACCATGCCTGTAGCCAGTTAGTGCTATCTTTCCTGTTGCTTTACTGACTACTTCACAATGTGTGGAATAGAAATTGACATGATAACCTCTGTCAGTGATTTGACTAATACTCAACAAGTTGTGTTTTAGTCCCTTCACTAAAGCTACTTTTTCAATGATGACATTTCCAATGATTATATTGCCATATCCCAAGGTTTGTCCAATGTTGCCATCTCCATAAGACACAGTTGGGCCAGCTTTTTCCTCATATTCTGATAACAGGGCTTTGTTTCCAGTCATGTGCACAGAACATCCACTATCCATGACTAACACATTTTTCCTTTTACCCTGCATCAGAATAGTAAAACACTAGTCAGAATGTTTAGGAACCCACACTTGTTGGATTCCTTGTTCATGCATTTTATTAAATTTAACAGCAGAAGACTTTTTGACTTTAGCAGTCCTGACAGGATTTACTCCATCAGGATTTGCTTTGTCAGTATCAGTATTAACAAAAGCATGCTTCACTATGACATTTTCAGTTCTATCAGACTTTGTACTACTTTCAAACTTAGGCACTGGATCATAAAAGTTATAGTACAAATCATGATACTCTTTACATGTATAAATAGAATGCCATAGACTACCACAATGAAAACAGGAATTCTGTGGTTTGTAAAATACTGATCTATTCCTAACATCAGACTTAGGAATTTCAGCCATTTTATTCTTACTCTTTTTACAATCAATAGCAAGATGATTAGAGTTACCACAGTTAAAACAACTCTTTCTAGGTGCATTTGGGATATACTTATAACCATTTTCTTTATTGATCCCAAATTTACCATTCCTGTTTCTCTTAACAGTAGCTTCCTTTTTCTTATCTGTAACCTCACAGATTTTATCCTTTAGCTGTTTCTGAGACAATAGACCTACATTCTTAGTGACTTTGTTCATGACAGGTTTAGACTTTATAATTTTAATTCCTTGAGTAGAAGAAGATCCCTTTTCAAAAGTAGAATTGGAATCCTTACCAAAAACAAAATTAACAGGAGTAATCTTAGATTTGGTTGAGTCTATAACATGTCTATAGGTCTTTGGACTGACTGTCTCATCAATGACAATTTTCTCTGCTAATTTCTTATCTTCATCTGACTTATATCCTAGACACTCTTTCCAATTCTTAGAGGTATTAATCTCATGAAATTTCCTACCAGAGTCTGTCCAGGTTCTGATTTTCTCATTAGCATATTCAAGTTCTTTTTCAAGGGAAGTACATTTAGATGTCATCTCTAAGTGCATGTGTTTAACATTATCACATTCTTTTTGTACTTCTTGCATACGAGAAAATTCAGCTTCTAATATCTCATTCCTCTTTCTAAGGTCAGACATCTCAGATAAGATTCTAGTATTCTCAGCAGTTTGACTTCTAAAGCTAATATGTAATGACTTTAGAAAACGTCTTAACTCAGAAGCATTGTCAGTATCAAAATCAAAGATAGTATTTAGTACCTTATCATCAGGAGCAGCAGTTACATCAGCATTGGCCATTAGTGCATAGTTGACTACCTCAGTATCAGATTCTGAGGAAGAGTCCATCCAATCCTTGTTTGATGTGATGAGTGCCTTTGTCTTGTTGCATTCAGAAGCAAAGTGACCCATACCATTACACTTGTAGCATCTAACCTTTGACTTGTCAAATTTGCTACCCTTGCTGTCCTTTTTGATATACTTGTCTTTGTCTGCTTTGAAGGTCTTTTTCTGAAAGTTGCCTTGTCTTCTATTCTTCCTGAACTTCATCCTTCTGAAGTTTCTAACAATCATAGCAACCATCTCTTCCATGTCTGAGTCAGAAGAATCATCACCAGTATTGGCATCAGGATTGCCATCAATATCTGATGAAGAGTCGTCAGGATCTGATTCAGCTACTCTTGATTTACTTCTAGAGACCTCCATAGCTTTCCCTTTTGATTTTGCTTCTACATTCAAAGCAATTGACTTTGCCTTGCTGCTTTTCTTGTTCTTTCTCTGTTGAACTTCAAGATCATGAGTTCTTAGCATCCCATAGATCTCATCAAGAGACACAATGTTCAGATCATACTGATGTCTAATGATTGAGGTCTGAGTATCCCATTCTTCAGGTAAAGCTCTAAGAAATTTGGTGTTTGAATCTTCAGTTTCATATACTTTGTCAACTAAGGATAAGCTGTTCAATAGTGTCAGGAATCTATCATATAGATCAGTCAGGCTCTCTTCAGGTCTTGCATCGAATTGTTCATATTCTTGAATCAATAGAGCCCTTCTGTTTTTCTTGACAGATGCAGATCCCTGGCACTGAGTTTCCAAAGTATCCCAGATTTCTTTTGAAGACTTGCATGCAATCACTCTATTTGACATGACAGCATCAAGGCTATTATGCAAGATATTCTTTATCTTTGGTTCCCTGAGTACATGAGCTTTTTCTTCTGGAGTCCATTCTGCTTTAGCTTTGACCACATAATGTTCTGGTACTGTATCTGTTCGTTCTACGAACTTTGTTGGTATATATGGTCCATCACGAATCCTGTCCAAGTAGTCAGGATCCATAGCCTCCAGGTACATTAGCATCTTTACCCTCCATGTAGGATATTCTGATATCTTTAAGATGGGAATCTTCATGCTTTCATACTTGGTTGTCGACATCTTAGATCGTCTCTGATTTAAAAATAAACCAGTTTGCTCTGATACCAATTGTTGCCCAGTAATAACCTATTGTAGAAGGGGGGTTGAATACAATAGTGTAAGATAATCGACTTCTTAATGTATATATCACAAATATGAAAAGAAAGATAACATCTTTATTAAATCTGATATAAAACTGTTACAAACTCTCTCAAGAAATTCTGATGTTCTTGAGAGCTGCTAGTTTACAAAAACTCTCTCAAGAAATTCTGTTCTTAAGAGCTTCTCTCTTGATTCCCTCGATTATGTTCTCTCTCGAATGAATTTGTTCTCGTTCGAATCAATACATAAATCGAAACCAAGACTGTGTTTATATAGTGCACACAGCTTCTCTATCAATAACAAGATAAGTCCTAATCAATAACAAAGATAGAAACCTATCCTTAATCGATAGCTACATTCTACAAACCAGGAACAAATAGAATAAACTTCCATGTTTATCTAGACTCCAAATATAACTCGAAGTAGGAATCCTGATCAGCTTCAAGTTCTGATGATCAATCCTGATCATAGTCTGAGTAGGAATCCTGATGATCAATAAGATACTGACGCTTGATCAAATACTGATGACCATGCAATACTGATGACGTCAGCAATCCTGATCAGTTGAGTCTAGCTTCTGACGATCATTGAATTCTGATCTAACAGAGGGGATCGCTCATGTCCATGGGGCCTCGACCTGTAATTCTCTCGAGAATCAGGGGCCGCTCTCTGTGGATCACGGGGCCGCTCTCCCATATTATCCATTGAATTATCAAGTGAGGGAGCTTACTCATGTCCATGGGACCTCGACCTGTAACCAGGGGGCACTCTCTTTGGATCATGGGGCCTCACCTTCATATTATCTTTCTCCAAAAATCATTGGAGTTCATGCTGAGTAGTTCTTTTTCTTGAGGGCGCGCCTTGGAGGGATGACGCGCCTTCGGAGGGCGCGCTCTGAAGGGATGATGTGCTTGAAAGACGAGATAGTGGCCCAAGTATTGGAGCTTATCTGGTCATCATTTATCTTCCTTAGAACTGTTGGTAGACATTTTCCCAGAAGACGCGTCTTTGAGGAGAAACGATCCTTTGGACTTCTAGTATACTGAGGGCGTACTTAACATGGAGGGCGCGTCCTTTCGGATTTAGACGTATAGCTTGATAACTCTTGGGATATTTTCCCAAGTAGGATTTTCCAACTGCCAAAAAACTCAATAATATGAGAAGTTTTGAAATTACCTGGTGATATGGGCTGAAAATAACCCTAGAAGCATAATTAATGATGTATTAATTAGACCTAGATTGGTCAAAGAGTTAGGCCCGATAAATGAGGCCCGAAACCCTAACTATTTATTAATTTCGTAATTAATAAATAAAGAAAATGTACAATTCATAAAAAGAGTCCAAAGTGTGTTAAATCCTTCAAAGATCAGCCACCAAGACATACAAACCTAATAGGAGTTAGCCTCCTACAAAATAGGATTCGCAATCTTATTCTAAGAGGGTGACTTGGCCCCCAAGTCACCTAATTCTACCCTAAATACAAGGCTCTTGACGTCTATATAAAGGACCTGATCCTTCAACCTAGAACTACGTTTTTTGGCTTGATTCTCAGCATTGATTGAGATACGTAGGCATCTTGTGAGGGCGGATTTAGCCACGAAACACAAGACCAGCCATTAAAGCTCGAAAGATCTTAAACCCTAGCATTAAATTCATAAGTACAGATTTCATTCCACAACATTTGGCGCCGTCTGTGGGAATACAACATCAACCATGACCAATACACGAAGAACAAATCGAGAAACTCAAACTTCTGAAGGGCTCCCTCTTACCTCTGAAATAGAGACTCACGGAAGCCAACCGCCGCCAACTACTGGCACTCAAGAGGCAAGTATCCCCCTCACCACTACTCAAGGACCAGAAATCCCAATTTTGGTTGAAGGGACGAATCTCCTGCAAATGGTCGTTCATGGACCTAATCCTCAAGAGACTAATCTCCAGCAACCAATCACAACCTCCCCACTACTCATGGATGCACCACGTGGCCTTCAACTTCACACCACGGACCTTCCCCAATACGCGACTCAAACCCTCGGGATGGCAACCTATGGTATGCCACCTCGACCCACGGTGGGGAGTAGTGGTATCAATCCAACCTACCATGAAGCATATGTGCCCCCTTATATTCAAGGTCTGGGACCCCAAAATCAGTAAACTCAAATTCGACAGACCCCCTTGATTCAAGACTACTCAGGTCCTTATACTGAGGAAGAAAATTATTCAACTGGAGATGAGAGGGATGTTGCCCCAAACCACTAAGGAAAAGATTGTGGCCCATGAGGCAGAGGCTGCAAGACTCAAGAAAATACTGGCGGAAGAAGAGGCTGCAAAAGCACAAAGCCAAGCTACTGGAAGAGTCCCGATGATCAATTTAGATCCTGCACCGAGAAGAACCAAAAGGGCTGAAGCCCCAAAGGGTGATCCTACTGTGTTGTTACCCTTAGGAGATCCTGATGATCCTACACCGCCTTTTACTCAAGATATCATGAAAGCTAATATACCCAGAAAATTCAAGATGCCAACAATCAAAGCTTATGATGGAACAGAAGATCCCGCAAATCATGTAAGAACTTTCTCTAATGCACTGTTGTTGCAGCCTACCAATGATGCAGTCAGATGCAGAGCGTTTCCACAAACCCTGGCGAGCATGGCTCAACGTTGGTACAGTCGTCCCCCTCCCAATTCTATTGGATCTTTTAAGGAACTGAGAAAGGCGTTTATCAATCAGTTCGTCAGTTGAAGGGTGCATGAGAAGAGTTCTGCATCACTCATGTGAATCCAGCAAGGTAAGAATGAAGCCTTGAGGGACTACATAAATCGATTCACTAGAGAGGCTTTGAAGGTCTCGGATCTGGAGGACAAAGTAGAAATGATAGCCCTACAGCAAGGAACCACTGATGATCATTTTAAAAGGTCCTTAGCTAAGCATCCACCAGAAAGCATATTAAAGTTATAAGACCGGGCTGGAAAATATATCAAGGCTGAAGAAAGCATGAGGAAATATGAACCTGCTGCTGGTGGAAGCGGAAACACAAAGAAAAGAAAGGAGACTCAAGAATATGATGTTAAAGAAAAGTATCCTAGGACATCAAAGGATTCCTACTCTCCACCTAAAAAGAACAATTTTGGACCAAGGTTCACGGAGTATTCAAGATTGAAAACCCCTAGAAGCCAAATTCTGATGGAAATTGCAAATGAGGAAGATCTCCGATGGCCAAAACCACTGAAGACTAACTTGTCTAAAAGGAATCAAAATCAATTTTGTCGATTCCACAAAGAAGTTGGTCATCATACGGATGATTGCAGACAATTGAAAGATGAAATCGAGTTCTTAATTCGAAGAGGAAAACTCGATAAGTTCACTAAGGATGGGAATCGAGGAAATCAACGAGAAAACTATTAAAGGAAGGATTATGACAAAAGGGATAACGATCAAGATCGTAATCCCAAACCCGGAGGGCCTGTCATCAACATGATATTCGGAGGACCAACTGCTGTCGGGTCCTCCCGAAACTCAAGGAAAGCTTATGCCCGAGAGGTAATGACTGTTGTACGAGAAGTATCGAAGCGTGCCAATACGGAAATAACCATAAGTTTTGATGATTCTGACTTGGAAGGAGTGAAATTCCCCATGACAACTCTCTGGTCATCATACCTGTGATAGGCAATTCTGAGACAAAGAGAGTTTTGGTTGATAATGGAGCTTCAGTAGACATCTTGTTCCATGATGCTTTCATCAAGATGGGCTACACTGATTCTCAGTTGACACCCTCGAATATGCCCATGTATGGATTCAAAGGAGTGGAATCGAAGGTGGAAGGTACAATTCAACTCCCTATGACAATGGGACAAGGTTCGAAGACAACTACTCAAATGTTGAACTTTATAATTATAAAGGCAACCTCAACTTATAATGCAATCCTGGGAAGGATGGGTCTTCATGCATTCAAGGCTGTTGCCTCGTCTTACCATCTGAAAATCAAGTTTCCAACAAGAAATGGGATTAGTGAGGAACGAGGTGATCAAAAAATGGCTAGAAGTTGTTATGTGGTTGCATTAAGGCCTGATGGAGTCGGGGAGGGGGGGGGGCAGATTCTCCCCATTGAAGACATGGATACCAGAGATAATGAAGAAAAAAGAGGGAAACCGGCTGAGGATTTAATTCCAATTCCCTTAGTTCCTGGTGAACCAGAAAAGGTTACTTACGTTGGAGCACTGTTACCTGAACCCTTGAAGGGCAAGATTATATATTTTCTTCAAGAAAACAATGATGTTTTTGCTTGGACAGCGGCCGATATGCCAGGGATTGATCCCCAGTTAATAACTCATAAGTTGACTGTAGATCCCGAAAGGAAGACGGTGAAGCAAAAGAAGAGAAACTTTGCTCCAGAAAGGCAAGAGGCCATAAAGCAGGAAGTAGATAAGCTATTGGAAGCAGGTTTCATTGAAGAAATTCAATTTCCTGAATGGTTGGATAACCCGGTAATGGTCAAGAAAGCCAATGGAAAATGGAGGATGTGTGTTGATTTCACAGACTTGAACGACGCATGTCCTAAGAATTGTTTTCCCTTGCCAAGAATTGATACTCTAATATATGCCACAGCTGGGAACGAGATATTGAGTTTCATGGATGGCTTCTGCGGATACAACCAGATCAAGATGCACAAGGATGTGTAAAATATAATGTAACATAGTATGTAACAGAGATAACTACAACTCAACAAAGAACAAGACAGACTATAATATTAACATAAGCACAGGAATCAAGAAGTAAAGAAGAAAAGGTAAACTCAAAAAATCAAAATATGGTATGTATTCTTGAAGTCCGTAAACAGGTCACAGAAAGAAGTTCATTAATATATTCAAGCCTCTATGACAAATAAAGGAACAAGACTTTCAAGACTACAGAAGTATTTGAATGATAAAGAGCTAGTACTAAAGGATTTCAGTGATTTTAATGAAGCAACCAGAACGACAAAGGACTTATCAAAATCATTGTATTGAAGACATAGATGTATTGATCAAGTGTTAGTCATCTGTGAACCAGACCAGTTGCACTAGTTGTCAGCACTAAAAAGATCAAGATGTTTATCGTCTCGGAAGAAATTGATTTAAGTCAAACCTGAAACATCTTGGCAGTGAAAAGAATATTATAAGGTATGTTCAGGTTTAATTGGAAGTACAATATGCTTGCTGTAAAAAGAGAGAACCTTCAAGGATCAAAATGCATTTAGAAGACATTCGATAGTTTTCTTTTAAGAAAAGCTATCGAAAGAGGTGAAAGAGGTTTCAATGAAAAACCATCGAATTACTTTTCAAAGTAACTAGATTTCTCTACAATAGATTTTATTAAAATCTATCGAAGGAAAAGGAATTAGTTTATTCGATAGTTTTTAAAATAGGGAGCAGGTGAAATTTGTAATCTTTATCAGGTTGATGAGAAAATTAGACGACCGGGATTCACCCTTGGCCTTCGATAGTTTTCAAAAGACTACAATTGCAGGATGAAGACAATGTCTTCTTCAGTTGGTTAATTCACATAAGATCATTTAGGAAGAGAGTTTTGAGCTTGAAAAATTGACAGAGAAATTAATAGTGCTTTAAATTCTATCATTGTATTGATTTTGTGTAACCTGAACTCATTGAAGCTAATCCTACGGATTAGAATTACAGCACCCTTCGTGTTTTATATTTATAAAACGATATATTCCCCGACTCGTGTTTTGATTTGGTATATTTGATTTCGGACAAGAACACAATTAATTATCCGCGAACGAAATTGAATAATTTGTGAGTAATGTATTCAACCCCCCCCCCCTTCTACGATACTTTGGATCTAACAGGATGGCATCTCCAAGGTATTTTTTATCACTGACTTTGGTGTTTACTATTATTTGGTTATGGCATTTAGGCTCAAGAATGCAGGTGCGACATATCAAAGGTTGGTGAACAAAATTTTTGAACATCTGATTGGAAAGATCATGGAAGTCTATGTGGACAACATGTTGGTTAAAAGCCTCGATAAGGCGGATCATGTAAATCATCTACGAGAAGCATTTGAAGTGCTAAGGCACCATATGATGATGTTGAATCCAGCTAAGTGCGCCTTCGGCGTAGGGTCGGGAAAGTTTTTAGGCCTGATGGTTTCTAAATGAGGAATTGAGGCTAACCCCGATAAAATCAAAGCAATCCTGGACACGGAGTCGCCACGGTCCGTCAAGGATGTTCAGAAGCTAACGGGAAGAGTGGCAGCATTGGGGAGATTCATCTCCAAGTCAGGGGAGAAGTGCTTGCCTTTCTTCAAAGCACTGAAAAACGTGAAAAAAATTGAATAGACGACAAAAAGTCAGGAAGCCTTTGATGCCTTGAAAAAGTACATGGTCGAGGCACCATTGTTGGCAAAACCAAAACCATGAGAAATTCTCTACTTATACCTTGCAGTTTCTAACACTGCCCTTGGAGCTGTTTTGGTTAGGGAAGAATTGAAAGTTCAGAAACCTATCTATTACGTGAGCAAGATTCTACATGGAGCAGAAATAAACTACTCTATGATAGAGAAGTTTGCTTTAGCCCTGATCATGGCCTCGAGGAAGCTACGCCCGTATTTACAGGCGCATAAGATAGAAGTCTTGACCAATCAGCCTCTAAGAAACATCTTGCATAGTCCTCAAGTTAGTGGAAGGTTGATCAAATGGGCTATTGAGTTGGGATAATTTGACATCAAGTACAAGCCTCGAACGACAATAAAAGCTCAAGCACTTGTTAACTTCATGGTTGAATGCACCATTGACAACCAGGAAGTCGGGGAGTAGGAAGCAATATTGGAAGGAAAGGAATAAGAGAAGAAGGATTAAGACACAGTGTCCAAAGAATGTTGGGTGCTCTATTTTTATGGGGCATCAAAAACAAAATCAAGTGGAGCCGGTTTGGTGCTGCAAAGTCCCGATGGATTTTTCATAGAGTATGCACTAAAGCTGGACTTCCCGATGACAAACAATGAAGCTGAGTATGAAGCCCTGATAGCTGGCTTAGGCCTGGCTGGAGCCTTGAGAGTTAAGACTCTCAAAGTATGTGGAGACTCGAGGCTGGTAGTTTCTCAAGTGAATGGAGAATTTGAGGCTAGAGATGAAGTCATGGCTAAGTATCTGAAACTTGTCAAAGCCATCATGACTCAATTTGATGAGTGTTATGTGGAACACATTCCTAGAGAAAAAAACATGAAGGCTAACGCCTTGTCCAAGTTTGTTTCTTCTGAAATTGAGAATTATGCAGGAAGTGTATACTTCCAAGTCTTGAAGACCCCAAGCATCAATGGAAAGTTAATAACACCCATTGATGTTGCTAGCTATTGGATGGATCCCATCAAGTCTCATTTAGAAACTGGTTGGTTACCAAACGATACTTCAGAGGCACGAAAGTTATATGTGAGACCACTAAGGTACACCTTGATTGAGGGAATCTTGTATAAAAAGTCTTTCGTTGTTCCTTACTTGAAATGTTTGAGACCCCGGGAAGCAGAGTTGGCCCTAAGGGAAGTACATGAGGGAATTTGTGGGCAACACTTGGGGGGCAGGGCCCTTGCTCATAAAATCACATGTCTAGAGTTCTATTGGCCAAATATGCTTGTAGATGCAAAAAACTATGTGAAGAGGTGTGAACGATGCCAAAAGCATGCACCAGTGGTTAGACAACCACCTGAGATGTTAACGTCTATAAATTCACATGTTCCATTTGCCATGTGGGGAATGGATATACTTGGACCATTTCCGGTGGCAAGTGCACAAAGAAAATTCTTGATAGTGGCAATTGACTACTTCACTAAGTGGATTGAAGCTAAACCTTTAGCCAAGATAACCACCAAGCAAGTAATGCAGTTCTTCTGGGAGAATGTAATATGCAGGTACCGGATTCCACGAATCTTGGTCACGGATAATGGAACTCAGTTTAATAACAAAGAATTCAAAAAGTGTTAGGCCGATTACACAATATATAATCAATATTAATATGATAATAACACTTAAGAACACTGTTTATGAATCAATAACTGAATTATATATTTAACTCTTCTCTCAGTGATGTTAAAGAATCACAGAGAGCTGCTAGGTTACAAGAATAATGTATTCAGTATTCGCATCCCTTTTAGGGTTAACCTATCTGTGTTTATATAATACACAGTTACATAATCAATCTCTAATTGATATTCCTATAAATTAGCTATACAATTTATATCAATTTAGGATTGCTTCTGTCTTCTGTTCCGTTTCCTTAACTGTCTCAATATATCTTGCTTCTTTCCATCTTCAAGATATATTGCTTCTAGAATCTTCTTATTAGCACCGACAGTTAATAAACTCTTCACCCCGTCAGACTTTATCAAACTCTGACTGGCTTCTATTAAACTCTGTTGAGTACCTGGTACTTAAACACTGATGAACAAACGTCAGCAATTATATCTAACAATCTCCCCCAACTTGTGCATAATAAAGATGTACAAGTTAATAGATAATTGATGATGTCAAAACATATAACAAATGCAGTGTTTAAATATAATCAGAGTTTAACTTTAACTTAGAACAGAAAACTTTAAAAACTTACAGTCAGACTTTACTTAATTTCTTCAACATCAGGCACTGTCCTGAGATAATCAATGAGAAGTCTTCTTTCAGCCTTTTCTAGCTCATCTACTATGATTTCTTTCAGTTCCTTGAGTTCTGGATCACTTTCTCCAGTCTGGTAGATAGCTGCCCTTAGTGAATAAATGTTGTTTTTCCTCATATCATTTCTTAGCTTTATGATGAAGGATTTATCTGATTCCAGATTAAATTCCAACACTTTTATGCCAAAATCTGTTCTGAGTCTTGCACTGTTTCTTTGCATCTCAACAAGCTTTCCATTGTAATCTCTGTACCTTGGTATGTAAGAGCCAGCAGACTTTAAACCAGAAAGAATTCTAGCTTTCATCATCCTGCTTCTTAACACTTCGGCTGCTTGATGAGTTCTTTGATTTTTAACTTTCAACAGATACAGCACATATTCCATTTCTTCTTTCATCTTTAAACCAATATCATCTTCACTAACTCTGTATACTCTGCCATCAGATTTGAAGTATAACAGAAAATCCTTCTTCAACCCTCTGTGGTATATTAACTGAACTGATTCTAGAGTATCAAGATTTTCTTGAGTTACTCCAACACCAGGTTTAGCTAAAGAAGTGTGATCCATTGGACTATTGTTCACTCTTTTCTCTCTATGAGATCCAAGCCCAGATTTATCTCTTGTTTCTTTTCCCATGACTGTTCTGCTTTGGAGAAGATTTATATTTGCTGGAATCAAAGAGTGTTGAACAGTGACTGGCTTGCCAAAAGTCCTTTGTAATTCTGAAGATAATTTTGTCTGTACAACTTGAGTAGTATCAGAGGTTGTTACAGCTTCTGATTTTTGAACAACTTGAGCAATGTCAGAGGTTGATTTGTTTATCCTTGATTCAACTTGAGCAACGTCAGAGGTTGAATAATTCTTCTTTGGTAACTGTCCTTCTTCTACCAGTTTACCTTTTCCTTTATCAGACTTTGCAATCATAGGCCTCCTTATATATTGTAAACTCTGTTGAGAGTTCACATTCTCTTTAATAGAAATTCCCATTTCCTTTTTCCTAGGAGCCTTAGCCTTTTTCTTGTAAGTACCAGCTTCAATATTTTTCTGGTGTTCCTCAGCAAGAAACTTCATCTCAATGTCAATATCTTCCATTGTGGCTTCACCACCATGTTCCTCCATGAAAAGTTTAGCAGCAATCTCTTCATCAGTAGTTGGATTTGATGAAATCACTAGACTTTTAAGTCTTGAAGAAGATTGACCACCAGAGTTTAACCTCTCGGAGTTTGTCTGTCTAGTAGAGTTTGACCTAAGTCTCCCTTGCTCTTGACTAGTCTTTGACCTTCTCTCTGCTTCCTTGCTTCCACCATCATTTGCATCACCCCTCAATCTCAAGGTTGGAGTCCTTTTGCATTTGTCTTTAGGAACTCTCTCCCCCTTTTTGACATGATCAGGAATAAGCACTGATGTTAGCAACTCCAGTGAGGCAGCAATAGAATCAAGTTGAGAAGACATAACAGTCAGATGCTCTTCCACCTTGCTTAGCCTTTGTTTGATTTCCACTTGATCTTGAATCAGATAAATCCTTCATAATAAAGCTAGGAAATGATATGAGGAAAAACATCATTTATTCACTAAGGGCAGCTATCTACCAGACTGGAGTTCTGTTTCTTGCTGTACCAAGAAACTAATCTGTCACCTAAAAATTGACAGCTCCCACTTGTGCTTTTTCTGTCTATCTTACAGCCTGCAAAGTCTGCATCAGAGTAACCAATTAAGTTAAACTCTGATTCTCTAGGATACCACAAACCAAGAGTTATGGTTCCTTTGAGATATTTGAAAATCCTCTTCACAGCTGTTAGATGTGGCTCTCTGGGGTCTGCTTGAAATCTTGCACAAAGACATGTTGCATACATGATGTCAGGTCTACTTGCTGTGAGATAAAGAAGAGACCCTATCATCCCTCTATAGTTTGTCATATCTACTGAGGCTCCTGTGTCTTTGTCTAGCTTTGTTGCAGTAGCCATGGGAGTTGTAGCAGATGAACTATCAAGCATACCAAATTTCTTGAGAAGATTTCTGGTATATTTTGCTTGATTGATAAAAATCCCATCATCTGTTTGCTTGACCTGTAAGCCTAGAAAATAACTAAGCTCTCCCATCATGCTCATTTGATACCTCGACTGCATAAGCTTGGCAAATTTCTTACAGAGTTTGTCATTAGTAGACCCAAAAATTATGTCATCCACATAGATTTGAACTAACAGCAAATCATCACCATGATTAAAATAGAACAAGGTTTTGTCAATTGTGCCTCTAGTGAACCCACTTTCTAAAAGAAATTGAGCCAGAGTTTCATACCATGCTCTAGGTGCCTGCTTTAGTCCATACAATGCCTTATCAAGCCTGTAGACATAATCTGGATGTTTGGGATCTACAAACCCTGGTGGTTGTTCAACAAACACTTCTTCTTCAAGTTTCCCATTGAGAAAAGCACTTTTCACATCCATCTGAAAGACTTTAAACTTTTTGTGAGCAGCATAGGCTAGAAAAATCCTTATTGCCTCCAATCTTGCAACTGGAGCAAAGGTTTCATCATAGTCAATTCCTTCCTGTTGAGAATAGCCTTTTGCCACAAGTCTAGCCTTATTCCTTGTAATCACTCCATCACTGTCTGTTTTGTTTCTGAAAACCCACTTCGTACCAACAATAGATCTATTCTTTGGTCTTGGCACAAGTGTCCCAACTTCATTCCTCTCAAATTCATTTAACTCCTCTTGCATTGTTGTTATCCAGTTAGCATCTTGAAGAGCTTCTTCCACTTTCTTAGGTTCTGTTTGAGATAAGAATGCATGAAACAGACATTCATTATTTGTAGCACTTCTAGTTCTTACACTAGCTTCTGGATCTCCAATTATCAAGTCAGGTGTATGAGCTTGTGTCCACCTTCTTGCTGTTGGTAATTGGCTTCTACTAGCATTATTCGATCCTCCCCCTTGATCCATGCTCTCCTGACTTTCTTCTTGACCATTTGCATTCTCTGAGGCTCCCCCTGAATTGGACTGTTCAGTATTTGAACTTTCAGAGTTTGGCTCAGAGTTTCTGTTTGATTCTTCATTTGACTCTCTTTCAGAATTTGAGTCATCACTTTGAGAAGTTTCTGAAGTTTCTTCACGCTCCCCCTCAACTGGTTCTCTATTTTGTTCTGTCAGAGAAAATTCTTCAGAGTTTACCAGTAGAGGATCAGAGTATGCTTCATCAGAGTTTGTTGGATTTGCTTCATCAGAGTTTACGTCATCAGATTTTAGATCTTCATTTTCAAAGCGAAGTTGATCATTATATTCTTCATCTTCTATTCTAGTTATTTTCTTGTCATCAAATGACACATGTATAGATTCCATGATCACTTTAGTTCTCAGATTGTAGACTCTGAAAGCTTTAGTTGATAGTGGGTATCCAACAAAAATTCCTTCATCAGCTTTTAAGTCAAACTTGGTCAACTGTTCAGGATGAGTTTTCAACACAAAACACTTACATCCAAAAATATGAAAATACTTCAAATTTGGCTTCTTATTTTTCACCATCTCATATGGTGTTTTCCCATGCTTGTTGATCAGTGTTGCATTTTGAGTAAAACAAGCAGTTTGAACAGCTTCTGCCCAGAAATAAGTTGGCAATTTTGCTTCATCAAGCATTGTTCTGGCAGCTTCGATTAGGGTTCTGTTCTTTCTTTCAACTACACCATTTTGCTGTGGAGTTCCAGGTGCAGAAAATTCTTGCTTCACTCCTCTTTCCTTGCAGAAAGCTTCCATTTCAGAATTTCTGAATTCAGTACCATTATCACTTCTTATAATTTTCACTTTGTACTCTGATCCTTTGTCCAGTAGCTTTACATGTTCCATTAGTATTGAGGCAGTTTCATCCTTCTTTGCTAAGAAATACACCCGTGTGTACCTAGTGTACTCATCAACAATGACTAGAGCATATTTCTTTCTGCCCAATGACATTATATTTACTGGACCAAAAAGATCAACATGTAGAAGATGATAAGGTTCCACAACTGAAGATTCAGATTTACTCTTGAAAGATGACTTCCTTTGCTTGGCCTTTTGACAAGAATCACACAGGCCATCTAAGCTGAGTATTGACTTAGGAAGTCCCCTTACAAGATCTTTTCGAATCAGCTCATTTATGTTGTTCAAGTTTAGATGAGAGAGCTTCTTATGCCATTTCCAACTCTCTTCATTTGACATTCTTGCAGATAGACACACAGTTTTTCCTTCAGAGTTTGTTACCAAACTTGCTTCATAGATATTATTGTGCCTGTGTCCAACTAGAACAACTTTCCCTGTAGATTTGCTGATAACTTCACAATGTTCATTATGAAAATCTACATGGTATCCTCTGTCACAGATTTGACTCATAGAAAGCAGATTATGCTTGAGTCCTGAGACTAGAGCTACATTTTTGATGATGACACTACCAAGATTGATATTGCCATATCCCAGAGTACATCCTATGTTGCCATCTCCATAGGAAACTTTTGGGTCAGCCTTCTCCTCATAGTCTGATAGCAGGGCTTTATTTCCAGTCATATGTCCTGAGCATCCACTGTCCAAGATAAGTGTGCTCTCTATTATGCCCTGCAATCAGAAACAATCACTAAGTGTTAGATTTAAGGATCCAGACTTGCTTGGATCCTTTGGCTTTCTTAACATTGTTAGCTTTTGCAGCGGAATCACTATCAACAGAGTTTAAACTAACATTGTCAGACTTTACACTTGCAGAGTTTGCTCTAACCCATTTCAAGTTGGGTTTTAGCTCATAGTAGTTGTGATAAATAGCATGATAACTTTTGCAAGTATAAATGGAATGCCAAGTGCTCCCACAGTGTGTGCATAAAGTCTGTGGTCTAACCCTAACATAATCATTCTTTACTCCAGATGTGGAAGGTAAAGAGTTAATATTTTTGTTCTTATTGCAAAACCTGGCAAGATGGTTAGTACTACCACAACTATGACATGTTTTTCTAGGAGCAGCAGAATTAGGCAGATAATCATTTCTTTTATTAATGCCTACTTTTCCATTTTTATTCTTCTTAAACATTTTCTGTTTGTTGACAGACTTTACTTCTTTGAGCTTATGTTTAAATTGTTTCTCTGTCATTAAACCAACATTAACCTGTTTATCACAGATTTTTACTGATTCTCTAACAGCTTCTATTTCAATCTCATTCTCTGCTATTGAGCCAACATTAACCTGTTTATCACAAGTTTCAATTTGCTCCATAACAGCTTCTTTTACAACTACAGACTTTAGCTTACTGGATTCATGAACAAATTTCACAGGTTTAAGTTGTGGTTTCACTTTAACTTTATCTTTAAACCTAAGTTCATCTTCCTCACAGTAACCTAAACCTACAGTATCAGTCTGAAAAACCTGATGTGTGTCTTTTCCAGAATTGGTCCAGGTTTTAATCACTTTCCTCTCTTTTTCCAACTCAGATTCTATTTGCCTATATCTTTTAAGCAATTCCTGTTCAACATAAACAGCATCATCTCTCTCCTTTTGAACTTGTTGCATGTTAACAAGTTTCTCTTCAAGAAATTTATTTCTTTCTTTAAGACCTAGATTCTCAGATTTTATTCTTTCATTCTCTAAAGTCTGATCCCTATAACTAACATATATGCTTTTAAGATAAATTCTTAATTCAGATATATATTATCAGTATCATAAGCATAAGTTGTTAAGGGTACCTTGTTTTCAGATGAGTCAGCTTCATCTCTACCAGTTGCCATGAGAGCATAATTGACTCCCTCATCTGAGTCTGAAGTGTCTGCCCAGTCCTTGCCTTTTGTGATGAGTGCTTTCTCAGATTTTCCTTTCTTGCATTCTGGAGCATAATGACCCATTTCTTTACACTTGTAGCACTGGATCTCAGACTTGTCTTTCTTTCCAGACTTGGTATATTTTCCATCAGACTTTCTGAAATTTCTCTTATCAGAATTTGAATCTTTCCTTGAGAATCTCTTTCCTTTCTTAAAGTTCTTGAATCCCATCTTCTTGAAGGTCTTCACCATTAAAACAGCCATTCTCATCATCTCTTCTTCATCATCCTCAGAGTCAGAAGCTTCATCATCAGTGTTTGAGCCATCATCAGAGTTTGATGACTCATTGTCAGATTTAATGACTAAAGCCTTTCCTTTGGTTTTCTTTCTTGATGATTCCTTCTTGACAGGCTTTTCTTCAACTTTAAGAGCAACAGATTTTGTCTTCTTTCCAGATCTTTTGTTTCTTTGTTCTATCTCCAATTCATGAGTTTTGAGCAACCCATAGATTTCATCAAGATCTGTTTCTGCAAGATCATAATTGTCTCTGATTGTTGTTGCCTTTAAATCCCATCTTTCAGGTAGGGATAAAATAAACTTGAGATTTGACTCTTCAAGTTCATATTCTTTATCAACCAGAGACAAATCATTCAATAATTTACAAAATCTGTCATATGTATCTGTCAAACTTTCATCAGATCTAGAGTCAAAGTGTTCATACTCTTGTGTTAGAATGGTCTTCCTATTCTTCTTTATAGCACTGGTTCCTTGACACCTGACTTCTAAAGCATCCCATATTTCTTTGGCAGTTTTACAGCCAATAACTCTGTTAGACATAACATTGTCTAAAGCACTGTGGAGTAGATGTCTAACTTTTGCATCCTTTGCAATTGATGAGATATCCTCAGGAGTCATATCTTTCTTTTCCTTTGGAACAGTCTTTTGTTCTTGACCATCAACAACAGGAGACAGTTTAGTCGGCATATGAGGACCATCATTGATTCTATCAAGGTATATATTCTGGATCTGTGGCTTCTAAAAACATGGTCATCTTTACCTTCCATATTGGATATTCCACAGGTCTGAGAATTGGAACCCTAATTGCCTCATATCGACTTACAGAAGCTGATTGAACCTTTTGAGCATTAGAACCTACCTGGTTGTTATCAGTCATGATTATACTTGTTGTTTAGATCAAAAACTGTATATATTTAACAGCCTTGGCTCTGATACCAATTGTTAGGCCGATTACACAATATATAATCAATATTAATATGATAATAACACTTAAGAACACTGTTTATGAATCAATAACTGAATTATATATTTAACTCTTCTCTCAGTGATGTTAAAGAATCACAGAGAGCTGCTAGGTTACAAGAATAATGTATTCAGTATTCGCATCCCTTTTAGGGTTAACCTATCTGTGTTTATATAATACACAGTTACACAATCAATCTCTAATTGATATTCCTATAAATTAGCTATACAATTTATATCAATTTAGGATTGCTTCTGTCTTCTGTTCCGTTTCCTTAACTGTCTCAATATATCTTGCTTCTTTCCATCTTCAAGATATATTGCTTCTAGAATCTTCATATTAGCACCGACAGTTAATAAACTCTTCACCCCGTCAGACTTTATCAAACTCTGACTGGCTTCTATTAAACTCTGTTGAGTACCTGGTACTTAAACACTGATGAACAAACGTCAGCAATTATATCTAACAAAAAGTATTGTGAAGAGAATGATATTGAACTACGTTTCACTTCTGTTGCTCATCCTCAAGCAAATGGACAAGCTGAAGTAGCAAATCGAATTATCCTGAATGGACTGGAGAAAAGAGTTGAACGCTCTAGGAATACTTGGGTGGACGAATTGCTACCCATACTGTGGGCATATCGTACCACTTGTAAGGTCACCACCGGGGCAACCCCATTTCTGTTAGCATATGGAGCAGAAGCAGTGGATCCAGTGGAGATTACTCACACTTCTCCAAGAGTGGAAGCCTACGAGCCAGAGGCAAATGAAGAAGGCATGAGGCTAGCTTTAGATCTAATTGATGAAGTTAGAGATGAAGCAAATGCTAAGATAGTTGAACATCAGAAACGAGCGTCTTTCTATTATAACCTAAGGGTTAAGGAGAGATTCTTTCGTCAAGGAGATTTGGTTCTCCGAAAGATTGAAGCATCCGGAGTTTGACAGAAAGAAAAGTTGGCTCCAAATTGGGAAGGACCGTATCGGGTCAAGGCCGTATTTGGACGAGGCTCATACAAATTGGAAACCCTTGAAGGGATTGAGGTGCCAAGAACTTGGCATGCTGCAAACTTAAAAATTTATTATGTTTAGTGTTTCCTAACTGGACTCACCATTAGAGCAAGTAGAAATAAGGTCGATGAAACCAATCCGAGTTTTTAACTCGAGGTAGAAACTAGAGTATTATGTAAGGGTTGAACCCATTTTCAAGTTATGTTTTATTCAACATTCCCATATTTTTATGATAATTTATGTGCATCAAGTGTTGGTAAACATGCAAAGTTCAACCACGGACATCCCTCCCTTAGGGTACATCCTAAGGGAGAATTCTTCAATATCTTATCACTATCAAGCCAAGGGAGTCATCCTTCACCACCAAGTAGCTACTTCAAACCAAGAGGACGCGCCCTTAAGGGGTGGACGGCCTAAAGGAGCGCGCTCTTACCCCTATGAGGGCAAGCCCTAAGTCTTCCATCTGCAAATCCCATGTCAATCTAGATGTTATTCTCTGTCAAGTCATCCATTCATGTCAAGTTGTCAGTCCACATCAAGAGGACGCGTCTTAAAGGGTTGGATGACCTAAGGGCGCGCCCTCTCCCCTATAAGGACGAGCCATGAGCTTCCCTTGTACTAATTCAATCCTTAATTGCATCTTGGATATCCTCAATTGAATCTTACCTGACCCAAATCTAACCTAAAAACCCGATATCAAATTTTGGCTATAACAATAGACATATGGAATTGGGTATTGTATATGAGATACCCAACTCACACTTGGTATCATAAATTATTATTTTTTAGATACGCATTTGCCAAAGGAATATCTTATTCAAATGGAATATATCATTCACAAATGTGTATTTCAATCGTTAAAAACAACCCACACCCCCGATAATTATTATTTTTGTTTATTTTAATCAAAAAATCGTTATTTTTAACCATTTGTCTCTTTAGCCCGGCCCAGTCAATTTACTTTAAAAAAATTAGTATTGTTTCCAACTATTTAATACACCACATTACATGTATAAGTTTACACTAGCTTTATACCCGTGCGATGCACGGGATGATTTATTAATATTTTTTATATAATTTTATATATTTTATATTATTATTATTATGTTACATAATATTTATCTCAATTTAGTTTTTCAAAGTAAAATTTATCTGCTAACTAATAATTTAAAAATATTCATTTACAATCGTACAATGTTACTAATTATATAGAATATTCAACCTCTATTAAGATATTTTAAAAATATAAATTTTATAATATATAATATGTTTAATTTGTTACTTAAATTTGTGAATTTTACGGTGAAATGTCAAATTATAGAAAGAAGAGTTTTACTTTATAATATTTAGATACCATACATAACAATTTTTTTGATATATTTTCTACAAACTTGTTCAGAACACGTTTCCTTTTTCTTTCACGTGTGTGTAGTCTTTTGCTACCACCATGCATTTTACATATAATGTTTTTCCTTTTTAATTATAATAATAATTATAAATTTACTAATTTAGCCCTGACGACCAAACCACCTAAACTCTCTTATGCCAATTATATATAGGATATAATGTGTCCAGGAAAACTTATAAAACTGAAAAAAATGTTTATGACTTTATTTTTACCATCTAATTATATTATAGGTAAATATTAATTGGAATTAGTGTTTAAAACAAAATTTAAATGATTATGATTTTATATGTTGAAAAACATAAATTTTTTCAATAAAAATAAAATCTCAAATTCTTTGCAGGAGGTGCAATATGTATTTTATAAGTGTCTGTGTCATAAATATATTCACTTAACAAACTTCTAAATATCAATTGTACAATGTTGATTATTATTATTTTTTGCTAACCTACAATGTTGATACTATTAAGTGGGCTCTAAATTGAAGCAAGTGCTTGCAGACAACCCACTAGACTTGGGCCTGGAAAAAGCTGTTAAGCGCTGCACACGACACTAAACTACTCCCTCCGTCCCAGTCATTTCTATACACTTTTCATTTTGAATGTTCCTTTCATTTCTATACATTTCAAAAATAGTAACTTTTAATAATATAAAATACTATTACACCCACTACTTTCTCCACTATCTCTATTCTATAATAATATAAAACACTATTACACCCACTACTTTCCTCCAATATCTCAAATCTATTATTAAATATTGATTGGTACCACCACTTTACTCACTTTTCATCTAATTTTACTCATTTTTTATATGTTTTCTTAGTCTACGTGCACAGTCCCAATGTATAGAATTCACTGGGACGGAGGGAGTATTAAGAGGTCGTTTGGTTCCCTGGTAGGAGAAATGAGTTTAAAATGAGCAAAATCCATGCCTGTGTTTGATTCAAATTTTTTTATTTTCAAATTCATACCTCAAACCTACAGTATATGAGATTTTGATATCCTAATGTTGAGGTGTGTATGAAAATGGAGGTATGGATATCAATTTTATATTATTTATTAATTTCATGCCAAAAAACATTATAAATATAAAAAATTATTTTATAAATAAAAATAATGTTATAAATAACAATAAAATATTTTTAATTTTTTTATAATATAAAAAATTAATTTAAAATATAACTTAATATTATTTTAAAAATTATTTCAACACTAAATCAAACACAAAATATTATAAATGATTTTTTAAGCCGCCTCCACTCAGAACCAAACGACCCGGTACCAAACTATAGGCCTGTTTGACTGCAACTTTATAAATCCAAAAATGCTTATTGGGGGTGTTTGCCAAAATAAGTGAAACCAACTTATGGCTACTTAAAATGAATAAGTTCAATGTTAAGAATACTTAACATTCAACTTATAACTTATAACTTATTCTCGATACACGTAATATATAATATTCTTCAAATCTTCAAAACCATATATCTTTTGATCCGTTCATTAAAAAATTGATATGTATATATCAAATTTCTCTACTCATCGAGATCTATCCATTGATATCCATTTATATATATTAAAAAATAAATATTTTAAAAATAATAAAAAAAAGTTAACTTATAAGTTCTGATTTACCCAAACACTCCATTGCTTATAAGTTCTGATTTACCAAACACTCTAGGACTTATAAGCTCAGCTCACTTATCACTTATAAATTACTTACTCATTTTAAGCTATAAGTCAACTTTTGTTTGATACCTAAACGCCCACTATTTATGTGGGTGGGGCTACTGAACTGTACAAACTGCAGGGTTTAAGGCAGCAGCTTCACTTTACTTGTGAGATCATGTTCTGATTCTTCAAATCAGTCGAAAAAATCGAATCTTTCAGGTTTTATGTATCTGGGTCTTGTTTTATTTTTCATTTCCATGGCTTCTTCAATGTTAATTAGTGCTACTAATGTTTCCCTTTTCAATAAGAGTTCAATTTCCCCAAATGGGCTAGGTTTTATTAGGTCTGATTTACATGGAAAAGCCCATTTTCCCAAGATTTCTGTGGTTTCTTGTGATAAAAATCCAATCTTTAGGAACAAGAATTTGGTGACCCAATGTAATGTTTCTGCATCAAGGCCTGCTTCACAACCAAGATTTATTCAGCATAAAAAAGAGGCCTTTTGGTTTTATAGGTTCTTGTCGATTGTGTATGATCATGTTATTAATCCTGGACATTGGACTGAGGATATGAGAGAGGATGCACTTGAGCCAGCTGATTTGAATGATAGGAATATGACTGTGGTTGATGTTGGAGGTGGGACGGGGTTTACGACATTGGGTATTGTGAAGAATGTTGATGCGAAGAATGTGACTATTCTTGATCAGTCTCCTCATCAGCTTGCTAAGGCGAGGGAGAAGAAGCCGTTGAAGGAGTGCACGATAATTGAGGGGGATGCGGAGGATTTGCCGTTTGATACTGATTATGCTGATAGATATGTTTCTGCAGGGAGGTATAATGTGCAAACTAATTCATTTTACTGTTTTCGTGTAAATTATTTGTTATGATTTCGTTTTGATTTAGTAGTAGATTGCGGTGTGTGGATTGTTGTTGGGGATGAGAATGACTTTGCCAATGATGTGTGGTTCAATCTGAAATGGGAATGACTTTACCAATTTAATGTACTATATTTATTTATTGGTGATGGGAATCAAGTGAACAAGATTTGGAATCCCACGGGGAATGCGGAGAAATGGCTCAACTGGTTAGTATAGATGAGTTTTTATTCTTACCATTAAACCCCTGAACCAAACACAAACACCAACACCGGGTAATAGCATTCTCATTCCCAAAAATTAGGATAAAATACCTAAAACAAACGACCCTTTAATGGTTTTAGTGAACGAGTCTATGTGTGTTAGTGTTGAAGAGAATTTGAGAATATTTTATCAGTTAGCTAGATATCACCAGTGTTAATATTGTTCAAGAGAATTCAATGTTATATCCACGTCCTATCTTATTTTTTTAAGATCATTTTAAGTTACTTCTCTAGTACCCAATTTGTTTATAACCTGGCTTATTGTTACAAATGCTATCTTTAAGATCATTTTAAGTTACTTCTCTAGTCCCCAATTTGTTTAACCTGGCTTATTGTTACAAATGCTATCTTTCTTGTTTGAACTTCTACAAATGTATGCATTTGAGGAGTTATGATCATCACATATATGTAGCTTGATAAATAATAAATACATCCACCGACTTGTACGGAGGTTGTGTTGGAGCTGTATTTGATAATAAACATGATCTTTAGGAGTCAATAAGATTGAAACTTAAAACATGTATCTGAATTGGTGATTTTTGGATTGGCTATGTGTTCATTTAGTTTTTACGTACCACCAGTTTTAATAGAGCCCTTTATACGTTCCTATTGATGCCTGCTAGCCTGTCAAATGACTAGTGCATGTTTCCTATGCAATTTCATAATCGCTTTTTGCTCTATACTATTAGTCGTTAAATGGGGGTGGCTCTAGGTGATATATATAATGGTCACTATTGAGAAGATTTAATATTGCAAAAAACCGTAAGAAGTTCATGATATTTTACTAAGCATTTTTCTGGATATTTTACCTGAAAGAGGCTTTATTTTGTGTATTACCTAATAGTAAATCATTTTTTTTGGACCAATGAGTATGCAGTAAGTCTGTGTATAATGTATAGTTTGTGATTAGTAAATGTGCCATTACTACAGTAACTTACTACCTTTTGAAGCCAAAGTGAAAGCAGTTAAAAGATAAGTTTTGTGGTACCATGTCTTATGCTATTACATTTCTGTGATCTTCTCAGTATTGAGTACTGGCCAGATCCACAACGTGGAATCAAGGAAGCATACAGAGTTCTGAAGCTAGGAGGGAAAGCTTGCTTGATCGGACCCGTATACCCAACTTTTTGGTTGTCTCGCTTTTTTGCAGATGCGTGGATGCTCTTCCCGACAGAGGAAGAGTACATTGAGTGGTTTGAGAAGGCAGGATTCAAGAATGTACAGCTAAAACGGATTGGCCCAAAATGGTACCGTGGGGTGCGTAGACATGGTCTGATAATGGGATGCTCTGTCACCGGTGTAAAACCTGCATCAGGCGATTCACCTTTGCAGGTTAGATCTTTTACTTTTTGATTCGTTAACCTTCTATATTTATTGCATCTATCCATGTCATTTTTGTGAATCTTCTTTGGAATCTCCACCAAAATGTATGCTCCTTCACAAAGAGCATGCAAAATCATCTTTGATACTCTTTGTTGCGTCTTGGTGATAGTACTTACATTGAAGTTTACAGTGTCCATCTAATTTGTAACCACAATGTGAACCAAGTATAGACTTATTTTGCTCAATTCATCTGTTTTCTTTTATCTGCCTTGCCATTTACGCAATGACTATATTTTTGCAGATGGGTCAGAAGGTAGAAGATGTGAGTAAACCAGCACATCCAGTTGTTTTTCTCATACGCTTCATTCTTGGTGCGCTGGCAGGAACTTATTATGTAATTGTTCCAGTCTACATGTGGGTTAAAGATCAGGTTGTTCCAAAGGGTGAACCAATATGAGCGTTTAAGTGCGAGGGGGGGTGGGGTTGTTATGAATCATAATTCCAGACTTCCAGTCTTTCTTGTAGCCACCAAAGTTGCTTGTAAACCTTTCTCAGTTTGATGTTAATATTGGACTTGTTTGCTTTCTGTTATAATTTTCTTGATTGCAGGAAACTGAACTCGAGAATTCTATCAAAAACAGCCGAACTTTTTCTCTTTATTGCAATTGAAGTACATATCTAATCCTGTAAATCCAGATTTATTCAAAAATAACTGAAACTAGAGATTATTTGTTCCGGAGAAGAGCTTTTTTAAGCACTATTTAGGTTTCAGTTTGCACCTGAAGCTGTTCTAGTTCTTTCTTTCTAAAAAAAAGCGAGGGAAGGAAGAAAGAAGATTGAAGAGCTTATATTCTAATAAATTGCATAGACCGCATCCCTTTTTGGTTTCACACGAGGGAAGCAGATGGAGTAACATTTTGAAAACTGATGTAGTCCTTCACTTTGTATCTTTCAAGTTTCAACCCATGTTGAGGGTTTGAATAGAGAACAAAATAGTTACAAGCTTTCATAAATTTTCAAACAATAGTCTCTTGTCATTTTGTTTCTAATGATAATCTGCGCATTATTTTCTCACGTAGAAACCCAAAATTAATTAGAACAACAGATATTTCGTGACACTTTTTCCTCTCATTTTCAAAGGGCCTTGGAAGTTTGAAAGCACCAGGGAAAGTTTTCTATTTCTGTAATGTATTACTCCAAAACCATAAATCAGACTCCTTTTAGATAAGACTTTGGACTTGAAAAATGATTTTTTACTCGTTAAATGAAAATAAATCATACCAAATGTTTCAACACAGCAAAAACTCTTATATACACGTGTAATCCAAAAAAAAAGCCATAGCTTTAAGCTCCTGACATTTTCACCTGAGCACCTAGTAGCAGATCCTATTAAATTTGAAAACTATCAAGGCCATGCAGTTTACTGAGTAGAGGTGGCCAAATGGGAGGGTTTATTCAGCTCATTCAACCCGGCACGGTACCTTATTCGGATATTATTCGGCCCGATTGGACCGCGAATAATTCGACCCAACCCGCATATTAGTTAATACCGGTTACGAGTTCAATTTTTAAAACCCGTAAATCGGCCCGGCCCACCCAATTCAAAACCCGACAACGAACCGAACGAGCCCGCACGGACCACACGAGCCGCACAGCCCGCACAGAGCTCGCCACAGCACTGCATCACATAAGAATAATACAACTTGTCTGTTGCTCTCCACTTGACCACCTCTAATAACTTGCATAAATGTAAATTCTAAAAAGTCTAATTAAAAATTAACAAATTAACTTGTCTTTTATCAACTTGTCTTTTATCACAAACTAGGTTACTAAGTCGTATTTCGCAGCGGCATTAGAATATATTTGTTAAGAAAAAAAATATTAGAATAAAAATTGTGAAATTAATATCTACAAAATTATTTAAATTATCAAAAATAAAATATATTCTATAAAATCAGCGGTATTAGAATATATTTGTTAAGAAAAAGAATATTAGAATAAAAATTGTGAAATAAATATCTAAAAAATTATTTAAATTATCAAATAAAATATTTTCTATAAAATTTGCATTTGGGTAGGTAATATTATAAAGTATTTACATGTTCCTTTTGTTTATATTGTTTGAGTTTTTTATTTTCTTGGACCGATACCATTACCATATATATATATAAAAGGAAATTTATATTGATAAAAAAATACTAATTATTTGTAATAATAAAAAAATTCTAAATCAAAGAAAGTTCTATCAAGTCCTACAAATTCGAAAATAATAAGGAAATTGTAATTTTCTAAATCAAAGAAAGTTCTATCAAGTTTGAAAATAATAAAAGAAAGTTCTATCAAGCCTACAAATTCGAAAATAATAAGGAAGTTGTAATTTTCTAAATCAAAAAAAAGTTCTATCAAGTCCTACAAATTCGAAAATAATAAGGAAGTTGTAATTTTCCACGTGGCAGCTTCAAGTTGTGACAGGCTGATGACAACATTGACAACTGACAAGCGACATTTGTGGACTGTGGTGTGACCGCGTGGACTGTGGACGGTGCAACTGTGCAAGTTGCTTGCAAATTAATTTAGTTATTAATCTAATAATATCCCACCAAACACAAGCCCGTTATTCGCCAGGTTATTCGCCCAGCCCGCCCAACCCGCTGATTCGTCCGGAAAAACCGTCCAACCCGCTTATTCGGTTAACTCGTCGTGCCGGTTCTGGTTTTACTTTGCACGATTCGAGCCCGGCCCGTATTCGGCTCGTACATATTTAGTGCAGGTTCCGTGCCCGGCTGAGCCGAGCCCGACCCGTGCAAAGCCCGGCCCGGCTCGCACGGACCGCCCGAGTGGCCACCTCTAACTGACAGAAATGGGATTGAAATCCTGAATGATTACTTTAGGGATCTATTCAAGGACGCGTCCTTTACTTTATCACAGATTGATTCAAAACCCTTAATAAATTCTTCAATTTTATAAGCAATCAAACACTTGTTAGATAAATCTTCAAAAGTCTTGATAAAATAATGTGCTCCGGACCTCAACTAGGACCAGGGAAAGTGTATATAAACTACCCCTAGACTAGGAGGTAATTAATTTACCTCATAGTCTACTATTTAACCATTGCCCGTCTTCAAACAACCAAGTCATCACCTTATTGAAAATACTCCATCAAGCGCTTGCATGACTATTCGGGGGCCTCACCCTCAAAAGTTTCATTAAAACTTTAGGGGGCACTCTCCGGACACAGAATACTTCGAATCTCGACCCACGAAAGGAGAATCTCAATATGAGGCATCTCTCGAAGAAGCATCTCATGAAGAGGCATCCCATGGAGAGGCATCCTATGAAGAGCATCTCCTAAGGAGGCATCCGTTAGAGGGGAATATTAGTCATCACTATCTTCTATATAATTTATCGTGTACAGGGCCTTCATCAGACTAGCCTAGGGCCGCACCTTAGCGCCTATGTACGATGAAGTGGCACACCATAGGCGTCAATTGTATCTTCAAACGTCTTTTCACGAAGAAGCATCCCCGTAAGAATACTCTGTTCATAGGAAGAGCCGGGAGATGCATCAGTACCCCCAGCGTCGTGAGGGTGCGCCCTCTTGCGTAGGGCGGCCTATATAGAAGAGGGCAATGTCGAAGTCCCTTCTAATTTTCTAACCCATTTTATAATAGCATTCTCCTGCGGAGGGGCTCACTCATGACCTTAGGGCCACATCCTGCTGATCAGGGGCGCATCCTAAGGTCCATGGGGTCTCTTCTCCAAATATTCTTCTTGCTAGAAACTTGAGGGCTTGTACAATCATGTTTAAATTCAAAGCCTTAACATATGAGACCAATACCATTATGGTGCGCCTTGACGGGCATGTCTTCTATTATTGAGGATATGATGACGCGTTCTCTGGAGATAAAAGTCTTGTCTTTTCGGAGGGGCACACCCATGTCCATGGGGGCCTCGACCTATAAAAAAGGAGCACTCACTGTGGACCACAGGGCCTCTACTCCAATGGCTTCCTTTCTTATGAAATTCAAGTAATAAATTCTTCTTGCAAACATTGGAGTCTACTTGAACATAGTATTGTTCCTTTCCTTTGGGGGCGCGTCATGTGTGTTCTGACGCCGATCATTTCGCACAAGCTTCCTATCATGCCTTCCGTGGCAGTCACTCATATTCCACCAATCTTGATCTCGACGACCCATAGAATTGTCACGCGGAGGGGCTCGCTCATGTCCATGGGGCCTCGACCTGTAATTCTCTCGAGAATCAGGGGGCGCTCTCTGTGGATCACGGGGCCGCTCTCCCATATTATCCATTGAATTGTCAAGTGAGGGAGCTTACTCATGTCCATGGGACCTCGACCTGTAACCAGGGGCACTCTCTTTGGATCATGGGGCCTCACCTTCATATTATCTTTCTCTAAAAATCATTGGAGTTCATGCTGAGCAGTTCTTTTTCTTGAGGGCGCGCCTTGGAGGGATGACGCGTCTTCGGAGGGCGCGCTCTGAAGGGAGGATGTGCTTGAAAGACGAGAGAGTGGCCCAAGTATTGGAGCTTATCTGGTCATCATTTATCTTCCTTAGAACTGTTGGTAGACATTTTCCCAGAAGACGCGTCTTTGAGGAGAAACGATCATTTGGACTTCTAGTATACTGAGGGCGTACTTAACATGGAGGGCGCGTCCTTTCGGATTTAGACGTATAGCTTAATAACTCTTGGGATATTTTCCCAAGTAGGATTTTCCAACTGCCAAAAAACTCAATAATAGGAGAAGTTTTGAAATTACCTGGTGATATGGGCTGAAAATAACCCTAGAAGCATAATTAATGATGTATTAATTAGACCTATATTGGTCAAAGAGTTAGGCCCGATAAATGAGGCCCGAAACCCTAACTATTTATTAATTTCGTAATTAATAAATAAAGAAAATGTACAATTCATAAAAAGAGTCCAAAGTGTGTTAAATCCTTCAAAGATCAGCCACCAAGACATACAAACCTAATAGGAGTTAGCCTCCTACAAAATAGGATTCACAATCTTATTCTAAGAGGGTGACTTGGCCCCCAAGTCACCTAATTCTACCCTAAATGCAAGGCTCCTGACGTCTATATAAAGGACCTGATCCTTCAACCTAGAACTACGTTTTTTGGCTTGATTCTCAGCATTGATTGAGATACGTAGGCATCTTGTGAGGGCGGATTTAGCCACGAAACACAAGACCAGCCATTAAAGCTCGAAAGCTCTTAAACCCTAGCATTAAATTCATAAGTACAGATTTCATTCCACAACATTTGGTGCCGTATGTGGGAATACAACATCAACCATGGACAATACACGAAGAACAAATCGAGAAACTCAAACTTCTGAAGGGCTCCCTCTTACCTCTGAAACAGAGACTCACGGAAGCCAACCGCCGCCAACTACTGGCACTCAAGAGGCAAGTATCCCCCTCACCACTACTCAAGGACCAGAAATCCCAATTTTGGTTGAAGGGACGAATCCCCTGCAAATGGTCGTTCATGGACCTAATCCTCAAGAGACTATTCTCCAGCAACCAATCACAACCTCCCCACTACTCATGAATTCACCACGTGGCCTTCAACTTCACACCACGGACCTTCCCCAATACGCGACTCAAACCATCGGGATGGCAACCTATGGTATGCCACCTCGACCCACGGTGGGGAGTAATGGTATCAATCCAACCTACCATGAAGCATATGTGCCCCCTTATATTCAAGGTCTGGGACCCCAAAATCAGTAAACTCAAATTCGACAGACCCCCTTGATTCAAGACTACTCAGGTCCTTATACTGAGGAAGAAAATTATTCAACTGGAGATGAGAGGGATGTTGCCCCAAACCACTAAGGAAAAGATTGTGGCCCATGAGGCAGAGGCTGCAAGACTCAAGAAAATACTGGCGGAAGAAGAGGCTGAAAAAGCACAAAGCCAAGCTACTGGAAGAGTCCCGATGATCAATTTAGATCCTGCACCGAGAAGAACCAAAAGGGCTGAAGCCCCAAAGGGTGATCCTACTGTGTTGTTACCCTTAGGAGATCCTGATGATCCTACACCGCCTTTTACTCAGGATATCATGAAGGCTAATATATCCAGAAAATTCAAGATGCCAACAATCAAAGCTTATGATGGAACAGAATATCCCGCAAATCATGTAAGAACTTTCTCTAATGCACTGTTGTTGCAGCCTACCAATGATGCAGTCAAATGCAGAGGGTTTCCACAAACCCTGGCGGGCATGGCTCAACGTTGGTACAGTCGTCTCCCTCCCAATTCTATTGGATCTTTTAAGGAACTGAGCAAGGCGTTTATCAATCAGTTCGTCAGTGGAAGGGTGCATGAGAAGAGTTCTGCATCACTCATGTGAATCCAACAAGGTAAGAATGAAACCTTGAGGGACTACATAAATCGATTCACTAGAGAGGCTTTGAAGGTCCCGGATCTGGAGGACAAAGTAGCAATGATAGCCCTACAGCAAGGAACCACTGATGATCATTTTAAAAGGTCCTTAGCTAAGCATCCACCGGAAAGCATATTAAAGTTATAAGACCGGGCTGGAAAATATTTCATGGCTGAAGAAAGCATGAGGAAATATGAACCTGCTGCTGGTGGAAGCGGGAATGCAAAGAAAAGAAAGGAGACTCAAGAATATGATGTTAAAGAAAAGTATCCTAGGACATCAAAGGATTCCGACTCTCCACCTAAAAAGAACAATTTTGGACCAAGGTTCACAGAGTATGCAAGATTGAACACCCCTAGAAGCCAAATTCTGATGGAAATTGCAAATGAGGAAGATCTCCGATGGCCGAAACAACTGAGGACTAACTTGTCTAAAAGAAATCAAAATCAATTTTGTCGATTCCACAAAGAAGTTGGTCATCATACGGATGATTGCAGACAATTGAAAGATGAAATCGAGTTCTTGATTCGAAGAGGAAAACTCGATAAGTTCACCAAGGATGGGAATCGAGGAAATCAACGAGGAAACTATGAAAGGAAGGATTATGACAAAAGGGATAACGATCAAGATCGTAATCCCAAATCCGGAGGGCCTGTCATCAACATGATATTCGGAGGACCAACTGCTGCCGGGTCCTCCCAAAACTCAAGGAAAGCTTATGCCCGAGAGGTAATGACTGTTGTACGAGAAGCATCGAAGCGTGCCAAGACGGAAATAACCATAAGTTTTGATGATTCTGACTTGGAAGGAGTGAAATTTCCCCATGACGACTCTCTGGTCATCATACCTGTGATAGGCAATTCTGAGACAAAGAGAGTTTTGGTTGATAATGGAGCTTCAGTAGACATCTTTTTCCATGATGCTTTCATCAAGATGGGCTGAAAGGCATATGTTTAGGCCTATTAATATCCCGAGGAAACAACTTAATTTAAACAAGTATGTAATAAGTAAATAATAAGTTAATATGTCACAGGAATCTCAGATAGTTTTATCTGTCAAGAGAATGGAGAATTAAAGTCATCTACAGACTTGAAGTTATTCTACATTGAAAGAAGTTCAATTTATTGTTCAAGCCTCAGTGAAGTATTCAAGTTAGTGGATTTACTACAGTGACAGAGATTTCCAGATGGTGACGGAAGAAGTACAGGATACAGAGTTTTGTCAAAGCTAAAGGAAAGAAGCCACAGCTTTAAATGTTTTAAAGATGAAGAATTATCATTGAAGTCAGTTATTCATTGAAGTCAGTTGATAATGGAGCTTCAGTAGACATCTTTTTCCATGATGCTTTCATCAAGATGGGCTACACTGATTCTCAGTTGACACCCTCGAATATGCCCTTGTATGGATTCAAAGGAGTGGAATCGAAGGTGGAAGGTACAATTCAACTCCCTATGACAATGTGACAAGGTTCGAAGACAACTACTCAAATGTTGAACTTTATAGTTATAAAGGCAACCTCAACTTACAATGCAATCCTGGGAAGGACGGGTCTTCATGCATTCAAGGCTGTTGCCTCGTCTTACCATCTGAAAATCAAGTTTCCAACAAGAAATGGGATTAGTGAGGAACGAGATGATCAAAAAATGGCTAGAAGTTGTTATGTGATTGCATTGAGGTCGGATGGAGTCGGGGGGGGGGGCAGATTCTGCCCATTGAAGACATGGATACCAGAGATAATGAAGAAAAAAGAGGGAAACCGGCTGAGGATTTAATTCCAATTCCCTTAGTTCCTGGTGAACCAGAAAAGGTTACTTACGTTGGAGCACTGTTACCTGAACCCTTGAAGGGCAAAATTATATATTTTCTTCAAGAAAACAATGATGTTTTTGCTTGGACAGCGGCCGATATGCCATGGATTGATCCCCAGTTAATAACTCATAAGTTGAATGTAGATCCCGAAAGGAAGACGGTGAAGCAAAAGAAGAGAAACTTTGCTCCAGAAAGGCAAGAGGCCATAAAGCAGGAAGTAGATAAGCTATTGGAAGCAGGTTTCATTGAAGAAATTCAATTTCCTGAATGGTTGGATAACCCGGTAATGGTCAAGAAATCCAATGGAAAATGGATGATGTGTGTTGATTTCACAGACTTGAACGACGCATGTCCTAAGGATTGTTTTCCCTTGCCAAGAATTGATACTCTAATAGATGCCACAACTGGGAACGAGATGTTGAGTTTCATGGATGGCTTCAGCGGATACAACCAGATCAAGATGCATAAGGATGTGTAAAGCATAATGTAACATAGTATGTAACAGAGATAACTACAACTCAACAAAGAACAAGACAGACTATAATATTAACAGAAGCACAGGAATCCGGAAGTATAGAAGAAAAGGTAAACTCAAAAAATCAAAATATGGTATGTATTCATGAAGTCCGTAAACAGGTCACGGAAAGAAGTTCATTAATATGTTCAAGCCTCTATGACAAATAAAGGAACAAGACTTTCAAGACTACAGAAGTATTTGAATGATAAAGAGTTAGTACTAGAGGATTTCAGTGATTTTAATGAAGCAACCAGAACGACAAAGGACTTATCAACATCATTGTATTGAAGACATAGAGGTATTGATCAAGTGTTAGTCATCTGTGAACCAGACCAGTTGCACTAGTTGTCAGCACTAAAAAGATCAAGATGTTTATCATCTCGGAAGAAATTGATTTAAGTCAAACCTGAAACATGTTGGAAGTGAAAAGAATATTATAAGGTATGTTTAGGTTTAATTGGAAGTACAATATGCTTGCTGTAAAAAGAGAGAACTTTCAAGGATCAAAATGCATTTAGAAGACATTCGATAGTTTTCTTTTAAGAAAAACTATCGAAAGTGGTGAAGGATGTTTCAATGAAAAACCATCGAATTACTTTTGAAAGTAACTAGATTTCTCTACGATAGATTTTATTAAAATCTATCGAAGGAAAAGGAATTAGTCTATTCGATAGTTTTTAAAATAGGGAGCAGGTGAAATTTGTAATCTTTGTCAGGTTGATGAGAAAATTAGACGACTGGGATTCACCCTTGGCCTTCGATAGTTTTCAAAAGACTACAATTGCAGGATGAAGACAATGTCTTCTTCGGTTGGTTAATTCACATAATACCATTTAGGAAGAGAGTTTTGAGCTTAAAAATTTGACAGAGAAATTAATAGTGCTTTAAATTCTATCATTGTATTTATTTTGTGTAACCTGAACTCATTGAAGCTAATCCTATGGATTAGAATTGTAGCACCCTTCGTGGTTTATATTTATAAAACGATATATTCCCCGACTCGTGTTTTGATTTGGTATATTTGATTTCGGACAAGAACACAATTAGTTATCCACGAATGAAATTGAATAATTTGTGAGTAATGTATTCAACCCCCCCCCCCCCCTTCTACGATACTTTGGATCTAACAGGATGACATCTCCAAGGTATTTTTTATCACTGACTTTGGTGTTTACTATTATTTGGTTATGACATTTGGGCTCAAGAATGCAGGTGCGACATATCAAAGGTTGGTGAACAAAATTTTTGAACATCTGATTGGAAAGACCATGGAAGTCTATGTGGACGACATGTTGGTTAAAATCCTCGATAAGGCGGATCATGTAAATCATCTACGAGAAGCATTTGAAGTGCTAAGGCACCATATGATGATGTTGAATCCAGCTAAGTGCGCCTTCGGCGTAGGGTCGGGAAAGTTTTTAGGCCTGATGGTTTCTAAACGAGGAATTGAGGCTAACCCCGATAAAATCAAAGCAATCCTGGACATGGAGCCGCCATGGTCCGTCAAGGATGTTCAGAAGCTAACGGGAAGAGTTGCAGCATTGGGGAGATTCATCTCCAAGTCAGGGGAGAAGTGCTTGCCTTTCTTCAAAGCACTGAAAAACGTGAAAAAATTTGAATAGACGACAGAAAGTCAGGAAGCCTTTGATGCCTTGAAAAAGTACATGGCCGAGGCACCATTGTTGGCAAAACCAAAACCATGAGAAATTCTCTACTTATACCTTGCAGTTTCTAACACTACCCTTGGAGCTGTTTTGGTTAGGGAAGAATTGAAAGTTCAGAAACCTATCTATTACGTGAGCAAGATTCTACATGGAGCAGAAATAAACTACTCTATGATAGAGAAGTTTGCTTTAGCCCTGATCATGGCCTCGAGGAAGCTACGCCTGTATTTCCAGGCGCATAAGATAGAAGTCTTGACCAATCAACCTCTAAGAAACATCTTGCACAGTCCTCAAGTTAGTGTAAGGTTGATCAAATGGGCTATTGAGTTGGGAGAATTATATTATAGGTAAATATTAATTGGAATTAGTGTTTAAAACAAAATTTAAATGATTATGATTTTATATGTTGAAAAACATAAATTTTTTCAATAAAAATAAAATCTCAAATTCTTTGCAGGAGGTGCAATATGTATTTTATAAGTGTATGTGTCATAAATATATTCACTAAACAAACTTCTAAATATCAATTGTACAATGTTGATTATTATTATTTTTTGCTAACCTACAATGTTGATACTATTAAGTGGCTCTAAATTGAAGCAAGTGCTTGTAGACACCCGGGCCTGGAAAAAGCTGTTAAGCGCTACACACGACACTAAACATTTTCATACACTTTTCATTTTGAATGTCCCTTTCATTTTTATACATTTCAAAAATAGTAACTTTTAATAATATAAAATACTATTACACCCACTATTTTCTCCACTATCTCTATTCTATAATAATATAAAACACTATTACACCCACTACTTTCCTCCACTATCTCAAATCTATTATTAAATATTGATAGATCCCACCACTTTACTCACTTTTCATCTAATTTTACTCATTTTTTATTTGTTTTCTTAGTCTATGTGCCCAGTTCCAATGTATAGAATTCACCGGGACGGAGGGAGTATTAAGAGGTCGTTTGGTTCACTGGTAGGAGAAATGAGTTTAGAATGAGCAAAATCCATGCCTGTGTTTGATTCAAATTTTTTTAATTTCAAATTCATACCTCAAACCTACAGTATATGAGATTTTGATATCCTAATGTGGAGGTGTGTATGAAAATGGAGGTATGGATATCAATTTTATATTATTTATTAATTTCATGCCAAAAAACATTATAAAAATAAAAAATTATTTTATAAATAAAAATAATGTTATAAATAACAATAAAATATTTTAAATTTTTTTTATAATATAAAAAATTAATTTAAAATATAACTTAATATTATTTTAAAAATTATTTCAACACTGAATCAAACACAAAATATTATAAATGATTTTTTAAGCCGCCTCCGCTCAGAACCAAACGAACCGGTACCAAACTATTTATGTGTGTGGGGCTACTGAACTGTACAAACTGCAGGGTTTAAGTTCAAGGCAGCAGCTTCACTTTACTTGTGAGATCATGTTCTGATTCTTCAAATCAGTCGAAAAAATCGAATCTTTCAGGTTTTATGTATCTGGGTCTTGTTTTATTTTTCATTTCCATGGCTTCTTCAATGTTAATTAGTGCTACTAATGTTTCCCTTTTCAATAAGAGTTCAATTTCCCCAAATGGGCTAGGTTTTATTAGGTCTGATTTACATGGAAAAGCCCATTTTCCCAAGATTTCTGTGGTTTCTTGTGATAAAAATCCAATCTTTAGGAACAAGAATTTGGTGACCCAATGTAATGTTTCTGCATCAAGGCCTGCTTCACAACCAAGATTTATTCAGCATAAAAAAGAGGCCTTTTGGTTTTATAGGTTCTTGTCGATTGTGTATGATCATGTTATTAATCCTGGACATTGGACTGAGGATATGAGAGAGGATGCACTTGAGCCAGCTGATTTGAATGATAGGAATATGACTGTGGTTGATGTTGGAGGTGGGACGGGGTTTACGACATTGGGTATTGTGAAGAATGTTGATGCGAAGAATGTGACTATTCTTGATCAGTCTCCTCATCAGCTTGCTAAGGCGAGGGAGAAGAAGCCGTTGAAGGAGTGCACGATAATTGAGGGGGATGCGGAGGATTTGCCGTTTGATACTGATTATGCTGATAGATATGTTTCTGCAGGGAGGTATAATGTGCAAACTAATTCATTTTACTGTTTTCGTGTAAATTATTTGTTATGATTTCGTTTTGATTTAGTAGTAGATTGCGGTGTGTGGATTGTTGTTGGGGATGAGAATGACTTTGCCAATGATGTGTGGTTCAATCTGAAATGGGAATGACTTTACCAATTTAATGTACTATATTTATTTATTGGTGATGGGAATCAAGTGAACAAGATTTGGAATCCCACGGGGAATGCGGAGAAATGGCTCAACTGGTTGTATAGATGAGTTTTTATTCTTACCATTAAACCCCTGAACCAAACACAAACACCAACACCGGGTAATAGCATTCTCATTCCCAAAAATTAGGATAAAATACCTAAAACAAACGACCCTTTAATGGTTTTAGTGAACGAGTCTATGTGTGTTAGTGTTGAAGAGAATTTGAGAATATTTTATCAGTTAGCTAGATATCACCAGTGTTAATATTGTTCAAGAGAATTCAATGTTATATCCACGTCCTATCTTATTTTTTTAAGATCATTTTAAGTTACTTCTCTAGTACCCAATTTGTTTATAACCTGGCTTATTGTTACAAATGCTATCTTTAAGATCATTTTAAGTTACTTCTCTAGTCCCCAATTTGTTTAACCTGGCTTATTGTTACAAATGCTATCTTTCTTGTTTGAACTTCTACAAATGTATGCATTTGAGGAGTTATGATCATCACATATATGTAGCTTGATAAATAATAAAGACATCCACCGACTTGTACGGAGGTTGTGTTGGAGCTGTATTTGATAATAAACATGATCTTTAGGAGTCAATAAGATTGAAACTTAAAACATATATCTGAATTGGTGATTTTTGGATTGGCTATGTGTTCATTTAGTTTTTACGTACCACCAGTTTTAATAGAGCCCTTTATACGTTCCTATTGATGCCTGCTAGCCTGTCAAATGACTAGTGCATGTTTCCTATGCAATTTCATAATCGCTTTTTGCTCTATACTATTAGTCGTTAAATGGGGGTGGCTCTAGGTGATATATATAATGGTCACTATTGAGAAGATTTAATATTGCAAAAAACCGTAAGAAGTTCATGATATTTTACTAAGCATTTTTCTGGATATTTTACCTGAAAGAGGCTTTATTTTGTGTATTACCTAATAGTAAATCATTTTTTTGGACCAATGAGTATGCAGTAAGTCTGTGTATAATGTATAGTTTGTGATTAGTAAATGTGCCATTACTACAGTAACTTACTACCTTTTGAAGCCAAAGTGAAAGCAGTTAAAAGATAAGTTTTGTGGTACCATGTCTTATGCTATTACATTTCTGTGATCTTCTCAGTATTGAGTACTGGCCAGATCCACAACGTGGAATCAAGGAAGCATACAGAGTTCTGAAGCTAGGAGGGAAAGCTTGCTTGATCGGACCCGTATACCCAACTTTTTGGTTGTCTCGCTTTTTTGCAGATGCGTGGATGCTCTTCCCGACAGAGGAAGAGTACATTGAGTGGTTTGAGAAGGCAGGATTCAAGAATGTACAGCTAAAACGGATTGGCCCAAAATGGTACCGTGGGGTGCGTAGACATGGTCTGATAATGGGATGCTCTGTCACCGGTGTAAAACCTGCATCAGGCGATTCACCTTTGCAGGTTAGATCTTTTACTTTTTGATTCGTTAACCTTCTATATTTATTGCATCTATCCATGTCATTTTTGTGAATCTTCTTTGGAATCTCCACCAAAATGTATGCTCCTTCACAAAGAACATGCAAAATCATCTTTGATACTCTTTGTTGCGTCTTGGTGATAGTACTTACATTGAAGTTTACAGTGTCCATCTAATTTGTAACCACAATGTGAACCAAGTATAGACTTATTTTGCTCAATTCATCTGTTTTCTTTTATCTGCCTTGCCATTTACGCAATGACTATATTTTTGCAGATGGGTCAGAAGGTAGAAGATGTGAGTAAACCAGCACATCCAGTTGTTTTTCTCATACGCTTCATTCTTGGTGCGCTGGCAGGAACTTATTATGTAATTGTTCCAGTCTACATGTGGGTTAAAGATCAGGTTGTTCCAAAGGGTGAACCAATATGAGCGTTTAAGTGCGAGGGGGGGTGGGGTTGTTATGAATCATAATTCCAGACTTCCAGTCTTTCTTGTAGCCACCAAAGTTGCTTGTAAACCTTTCTCAGTTTGATGTTAATATTGGACTTGTTTGCTTTCTGTTATAATTTTCTTGATTGCAGGAAACTGAACTCGAGAATTCTATCAAAAACAGCCGAACTTTTTCTCTTTATTGCAATTGAAGTACATATCTAATCCTGTAAATCCAGATTTATTCAAAAATAACTGAAACTAGAGATTATTTGTTCCGGAGAAGAGCTTTTTTAAGCACTATTTAGGTTTCAGTTTGCACCTGAAGCTGTTCTAGTTCTTTCTTTCTAAAAAAAAGCGAGGGAAGGAAGAAAGAAGATTGAAGAGCTTATATTCTAATAAATTGCATAGACCGCATCCCTTTTTGGTTTCACACGAGGGAAGCAGATGGAGTAACATTTTGAAAACTGATGTAGTCCTTCACTTTGTATCTTTCAAGTTTCAACCCATGTTGAGGGTTTGAATAGAGAACAAAATAGTTACAAGCTTTCATAAATTTTCAAACAATAGTCTCTTGTCATTTTGTTTCTAATGATAATCTGCGCATTATTTTCTCACGTAGAAACCCAAAATTAATTAGAACAACAGATATTTCGTGACACTTTTTCCTCTCATTTTCAAAGGGCCTTGGAAGTTTGAAAGCACCAGGGAAAGTTTTCTATTTCTGTAATGTATTACTCCAAAACCATAAATCAGACTCCTTTTAGATAAGACTTTGGACTTGAAAAATGATTTTTTACTCGTTAAATGAAAATAAATCATACCAAATGTTTCAACACAGCAAAAACTCTTATATACACGTGTAATCCAAAAAAAAAAGCCATAGCTTTAAGCTCCTGACATTTTCACCTGAGCACCTAGTAGCATATTCTATTAAATTTGAAAACTATCAAGGCCATGCAGTTTACTGACAGAAATGGGATTGAAATCCTGAATGATTACTTAAAAAAAAAACAGCAGCTCTTTATTCATCTTAGCATTCTTCCACAAGCTCAGTTCACATGTTCAAATTGGATTGAAATCCTGAATGATTACTTTGAAAAAAAGGCAGCAGCTCTTTAATCATCTTAGCATTCTTCCACAAGTTCAGTTCACAGGTTCAAATTGCAAAAGGGTCATTCGATAGCCCAAACAAAATTTTAGAAAATATCACAATAATAGAACAGTTTGATTCTGTAGCAAATCAAAGGCTTGGATAGAACCAAAGCAAATTCAACGCAACTGTAGGAATTGGAATGGCACAATCTCAAGGGCTAATATCATCATACGAAACTAAACCTCTTTGCGGCACTGGGGAGCTTGATCTGGATCTGCTTGGTGATACACGTACTACTTTCTTGGGATGCTCTTCCTTTAGAGTAGCATCAGGAGATACAGAACGAGAACCACGGCTCTTGGATCTTGAGGTGGACCTTCCTCTCTTTTCCACTTGAGGGCCAAGACGAGATCTTAATCTGTCACTCAATGCAGGTCTTCTCTCCCTTGGGCTAGGACTGCGTGCACGATTCCGTCTACGATCTCCATTATGTCCATGATATAAACCTGGTGAGCGAGAAGCACTCCTACTTCTACTCCTTCGGCTTTGGTACCTTTTCTCCAACATAAATTTTAATCAGTAACATGTACATGTCAAATCCCACTGCCTAAACAAAAGACTAAGCAAGCAGACATGTTAGCTACCCATTGTACAAAATTTAACCTGCTAAATTCACAGGGGTTGATAATGTATATAAGTTCCAACAAGGGAAGGTCACTTGGAATTAAAAGTAGGCAGCAAAAACATAAGGGCCGTCTAAAGAAGTTACTTGTTAGTTATTTAATTTAACTCAAAGGCAGAAGTAATTTTCTTTTACTTGCAAGTTATTATCTGGTTGATATGTGTAACTCACAAGTTATCATTAAAAAATGACTTGGTGCTAGAAGTTACAATTAGGAAAATAATATTTATAGACAGGTTGTCTTGACTTTTATATTAAAGGTACTTGTTACAAAAGTTATTTTTATAACACAAAGATAAAAGCTATATTGCCCAGACTCAGGCACGGGCGGTAAAATAGAATAAACAGCATAGAAGGACAATACAGTTTTTTTTTTAAAAACGTATTCAAAGTACACACTAATGCCCAGACAAAAGACAACACAAGCCTAACTACAGGGGCATCAGACCCGCTCTTTCCCTCTACTTACCTAAAAACCCTGCTACTTTAGTTGAGGGAAGTCATAATTTAAAACCTTGGGCATAATTTGTATTTTCGAGCATCAATTATTGTGAGTATTCTGTAAAAAGTAAAATAAGCAATTAAGGCCTTAGATCGGGTGTTTAATACATCCGGTGTCATTTATACAAGGTCTGTAATATCGTCCCCGTGTTATAGAATTTTTTTTGCAAACTAACATACCCAAGTGTGCATGCATGTGCGTGTGTCTCTGTGAGTGAGAAAAAGAGAGGGAGAGAACCTGGGTGGACTCCGGTACCGTCTTTGTGAGGAACGATCAGAATAATTTCTGTAGCTTGGATACCTAAAAAAACAAGCAAAAGTAAAAAAAAAAGGTTAGCCACTTCCATGATTCCACTTATACAAGTAAATTACTCCCAATTCTACCTATCCTGCTTCCTTTCAGGAAAATTCCTTCCACCATAACGATATCCACGAGGAGAACGCTCCGGAGATGGGGTATGGTACCGTCTTGCAGAGGAATACTGTTCAGTAAAACCACGGCCTTTTCTAATGCGCTTTGGAGATCCATTTGAGGACTGGCTCCTTGACAAACCTCGATTCACGTTTGAACCTGATGGTTCAGGGGCTTTTCGTGCAGGACTGCTAATAGGACTCCTTGAAGAATTCTTATTTTGCTGATCAGACTTCATCACAGGAGATCTACTTCCATTCTGAGTACTGGGACTTCTAGTAATCCTTCTAGGACTGCGGAGATTCTCAGACTTTCGCCTTCTTGTAGGGCTACGGCTCCTTTTTTAAATTCAGGAAGTAAAGACTGTCAGAAGATGACATATACCACTAAACTCTATGAAAAATAAACCAATGTAAAACCTGGATTTGCTCAACTCATCCGCATAATGACGGATATTGGTAGCTTTATCAGCTTTCGTTTCTGTGGGCTGGCCATTTCTGGGAAATTTCTCGTCCTGCAAAATCTGACCCTCTTCATCGGACAAGTTATCTGATCTTGTCTTCAATTTGAATTCTTTCTCCTGCTCTGCTTCGGCTTCTGTCACTGGTAAATATTAAAATATTAAGTGAAAGTACTTGTGGCCATAGCATAGTCTAAACACTAAACTATTGAAGACTACAGTAAAACCTCTTTAAAGTGATCCCTTCTAAAGTGATTACCTCTCTAAATTAATAAAAACCTCTACTGTACTAACATCGGTTCGAAAGCCTTGCAATTTTAGATGCAAAATGTATGTCACGGACTAAACACTAACACAACAGTAATGAATAACTAATGAAGGTAATAAATTCAAGTAAAACAGATGATATACCAGGAATTTTTGTTGGCTTAGTCTTAACATTTGTAGCATTCCTGCCTTTACGGGTGGCCTTCTCATCATCATCAGAGCTACTTCCGCTGTTGCTGGTGCTCCCTGAACCACTTGAACTCACTGAAGTCCTGTTTTGTTGAATATAAGCTTTCATCATGTAACAGTCATAGTCGAATCTGAACATTAAAATCAACTAAATCTAGAATCTGCAGCTGAACGTATAACTTATCCTAAACAGATGGCGGATGCACAAGAACTTTTAGCTCAAAATCAAAACCAAACCTTTTAGATTTATGCCTAGCTCGTTTTTCATTGCGTCCACCTTTCCTATTCCCTCGTTTATCTCTCTTTTTTCTACTTTGGTGTGTATTTCTCTTGGTAGACCTTTTCTTTTTGCGGCGCTTGCCATCACTTGAACTTGAAGAATAAGAATCCGAATCAGAGTCAGAATCAGAAATGAAATCGGAATCAGATTCTGTATCAGAACTCGTATAGCTTGAGGAATCAGATGAAGAGTATTTCCTTTTTCTCTTCTTCTTGTCCTTCAGAGATGTTTTACGTATTGTTTTAGCTTGTTCATCAGATGGAACAGCTTTGACTATCTTTTTCTTTTTCCCTAAAACAAAAATATAACTAAAAGCTTAATTCAGTTACAAAGATACTATCTAATATTAGTTCAGTTCCCAAAACTGTAGTACTACACAGTTACCTTTTTCTGCGTCTACTGAATGTTCAGATTTACTTTCAGAAGTTTCTCCACAACCTATAATTTTAACAACCTGGGAAGGCTTCCCATCAGCTGTTCCTACCTGCTCAATCTTCTTGACAATGTCAATTCCCTTCACAACTTTTCCAAAAACAACATGTTTCCTGCAATGTAATTGTTAACAAAACTGTAATCAACTGCAACACAATATAAAAGCCAATTAAGCACTAATAGAATCAGCTAGAATATGATACATAAGGGTTACGAATGGGTAGAAGACGTGCAACTATTACAAAAAAAAAACAAGATAGTACTAAAACAAGAGGAAGCACCCATCAAGATGTGGCACACGTTTGAAGGTTATGAAAAACTGGGACCCATTTGTGCCTGGACCACCGTTTGCCATAGAAAGAAGACCAGGTCCACTATGATCCATTTTAAAGTTTTCATCTGCAAAAACAATGTGATGTATTAAGAAAAAATGTAACTACTAAGTAACAAGACATGAAGTACACATGTAACCTTATGGACAATAAATTTACCTGCAAACTTTCCTCCATATATACTTTCTCCACCAGTCCCTGCAAACCATTAAAATCTTGTGCCTTACAAAGTCTGGGCATGAACGAATGTAAACCAGACATCTCTTCACTGAAGGATTAAATTAAATCAGGAAAAGAATTGAATACCATTCCCCTTGGAAAAATCGCCGCCCTGATGGATGACAAAATAAAAATTGAGTAGTAAGTCAGTCTCAAATACTCTACAGAGATGAAATAAGAAAAACATATGAAGGCAGAAAATTGCCTTCCTTTACTGCCATCATAAAGGTGAATGATAATTCATAAAATGTACAGTACAAAAAACATCATTAAAATGATTACATATATTGATAATATATTTTAAAATATAACAAATATGATATACTATTTAAATTGAGAGAATTAATTCTTATGTATTAAACATCTTACTTGTCAAATACATACATACATACATACATACATATATATATATATATCAAAAGACTTCTATATATAATATAAAAAATTAAAATTTAAAACAAAGAGATTAGAAGCAGAGCAAAACAATCTTAATATAGAGGAGACGGTCAGTGAAAATTTGCGTATAGAGATAGATAAATTCTATGAAATAGTTTAAATATGATGTTGGCATTTAGCAATTGAATAAGAAACTATGAAGTGGTAGTAAGTAACTAATAGTTATATTATTTATATATTTCAAATTTACAGTAAATTGTGTAATAAATTATATAACTTTTTAACTAAAAATAAAGAGTCTTACAGCCTACAGGGCTAATAAGGTATTGATAACAATTAAAAATGTAGATTTATTTTTAAAATAAAATTTAATAATTTTTTTATTGATAAAGATTGAAATTTTGTCGAACATATATTAAGATGTTAAATAGTATTTAAGAATAAAAATAAGAGAGGTGACTGGAAATGAGGCAGAGATATTAGCATACAATGTCACGTATACATAATTAGGGCTCACAAATAAAAACAGCACTTAATCAGAGTAGACATACTTGAGCCATGAAACCCTTAATTATGCGATGAAACACAGTGCCTTTAAAGTGCAGAGGTTTCCCAGTGGAGCTTCCAATTCCCTTTTCACCTACAAATTATAATATAAGTCTTAAGTATCATTCTTTCATGCATCACAACACACAAAAAAATCGCCAGATGATGGAAAAAGAAGCAAGTAAAGAATAATACAATTAAACTTGAAGATTTTCCCATTACATGCAAAGTTTGGAACTAATTGTTGTTACTTCAGGCTAGAGAACAACATTCATTATTTTTTGTTATTGACATCTACTACCAGATAAATAAACCAATGATCTCTGTTTTTGTATTATCTCCTGCAAGGCAGAAATTATAAACGAATAAACCAAACTAACATTCCTTGAGAAGAACATGGAAGTTGTTACCTTTCTTTAATTATGGATAAATAAGGTTTTTCCAACTTCACCAAACCCTACTAGACATAAACAGGATGCCAATGTTACAGAATCTAGAGTTACACATTTACGTTGCTTATGTTTGATAATTCAGATATAAATCATGCAAAGCCAGAGCATAATGCTCGATACTTGGATTTCGGACTGGAAACAAATGGCAACTGTACTTCAGTTGCAGTGTTACTAACGTCAGTGATGGAGTTCAATAGAAGAAAGAGAGGACATCCGTTTAGGCCAATGTCTAGACACAAGTTTCCAAATGTAAAAACTGCAGGCAGTGCAAAATTTCAGATTTCGATTTATTTTTATTTCAAATTATTTACCTTTCTATAGAAATAGATTATATAAAACAATATTAGGTTCCAATGGTAGTTATTGATGATTAAAAACAAAAATCGCTCCTTGCTAGATGTTTTGTGTTTCTCTCAAACGAAACCTGTGTTATTAAACGCGATACGCGCACTGAAGCGCAAAGCTCTCCTGGAGCATAAGCGCAACACGTCGGATTCATCGAAGACAAGTAAATATACATATATACATGGTATATAATTCTAAACATTAAAAATTAATGGATAATAGAAGCAAAACTAAATTGTCATGCATGATAAAGCAACAAAATTCATTACATATTCCAAAGTCTAGAATAGTTTAAAGTCAAAGTAACAAATTAAAAAACAAGAACCGGAGTTAGGCGCAATTAAGTCATAATCTGGTACAAACGTGTATCACAAATCATATACAACAGTATGCTTAGGCAATCATACTGCTATACTAAGTAATTTGGTAAGCAAATCAGCGATCATACAAGGAATATTACTGATTTATATAAATATTTAGCATAATCAGTGATAACAAGGAATATAATCAGCATATACGAGTAACAACTCAGTTATTCATGTATTACAAGGAATATAAACAAGAATACAAGAAGAAAGATACGTGTATATATACACTAAAATCATATATATATTAATATATATATATATATATATATATGTGTGTGTGTGTGTGTGTGTGTGTGTACGAGAATCAGTATATTTGAGAAGAAAAAAATAATATAAGATGAGAAAGATAATCAAAAGCTGAGAAAGCGCGCTTTTTCTGCGCATCTCGCAATGCGCCTAAGCCCTCAACGCGCAAAGAAGAGATTGCTTCAGTGAAGTAGCATCGCATATGCAAAGCGAAGCGCTTCAGGTGCGCATCGCATCACTTTTAGGCTTCTAGCATATGCGAGCACATACTTTTAATAACACTGAATGAAACATTAATCACTCGAGGGCAATTGCGATTTCATCCAAGTTTATCCTTCGTTCTTCGAGCCATATCACTTTTATTTATACAGTACATTACATTTCACAATCAATTCCTAAGATCCAAATTCTACATGAAATCAAAACGGGTCAACCAGATCCGCATCAAGACAAATCATCAATATCATAATTATATAATTCCTTAAGCAAGGCATGCAAAGATTCTAATATGCAACATATATATCAAACTTTAAAAAGAAAATAGAACCTGTACAGAGTGCGCGGAAATTCTCAGCCGTCCTAGGCACAACATCAGCAAAAAGCTGCAATTATAGAAAAACAGAAATTGTCATTATTTGTAAAGACAAAACAGGTGGCCAAGGGGTCAAAGGGTTCTTGATAGAAAATTACCTCGAAAACAATTCTTTCCGCAGGACCTTCATCTATTGATATGTCCATAAATACTAACGGGTTCTTCATTTTCATATCTTTTGCTCTACTCATCTCCACTCAATTGAAACCTGTACATAAACAAAAATGTCACCCCAGTGGATTCTCAAGACATGAAAGCAAAAGAAGAAAAACATATAAAAAATGGCAAATTTGGTTTCGCTTATCCGTCATACGAGAGATATACCGACTCCTTGTGACAACTATAAGAAGGCCATTAAATTTTACCCACACTTCATTAGCATTAACATTAAGTTATAAAAACTACGGCCACATAATGGAAAAAAAATCTCAGTTGTTAAACCACCAGTTACCCCCGATACTTCTATCTCTATTCTTACTATAACCTAAAACTTCCCGTCAATTATCAGCACCACTAACTTTCATAAAATTGACTATCAACAAAACAAACAACTGAAATTGCTAACATAATTGTACCACAAAGGCATTTATAAAACCCCTCAAATTATGTATTAAAAATCCTCAAAAATCTACAAACAAAGAAAAGCAAGAGCAACAGATCTTTGCTTCGGAACATCCTCACTTAATTCTCAACTTAATATTACAACTACGGTTCTCAGTCACCATCAATATCGTAAAAACACACACACATTCATAACACTAAAGCAGGCGCTACATAAACCCTACAATCTCAATTAAACAACAAAAATTACAAGATACATACATATATTAGGCACAAATTGCACTAACTGAGTTAGAATACATACATATACATACAAATAAACATTAAAATCAGATTTAAATTGATACAAAAATGAATTCTCAAAACGGCTGCATAAACCCTAGATACACATACATACATACATATATACAATTACAACAGCAACTAATTGAAAATTAGTAAGCAAATGACAGTAGAGACAAAATGAGAATATATGTATGTATATATGTGTGTGTGGCTGAGCGTGTGAAATCTATAGAAATTACGCCGGAAGAGTGCGAGAGTAGACGGCGTTGCTGAGTCTGCGACTTGTGAAAACGAGTGTGAATAAATAATATTCAATTTGTGTCTCTTTTTTTATTTTTTTATTTATTTTAGACAAATCGATATATTTTTTTAAAAAAATTAAAGCTCAATGATATTTTTCAGATTGGTCCCGGTCCCGATTTATTTAACAATCAGTTCCTCAACCGTTGGATTAAGATTTTAACGATCAGGATTAAAACAAAAAATTTAGTCACTCCGCTATAAATTTTCGCGGAGCCCTAGTTGTCCGCTATAAATTTCCGCGGAGGGGTGTTTTAGCCCTAGTAAGCTCGACGTTTTTTTTTTCACGGATGGTCTGATACTTAAAAACTAAGCTAAACCTAGTTGTTAACACCTTAAACAACTATATATCATTACTTTTAATTATTTTAATTATTCTTCTCCAAATTTTAATTATTTTAATTGTTCTTTCCCTAAAAAAATATTTTAATTTTTCCTAATTGTTTACCCACAATTAGCTTCCTAAAAGCAGTTTTTAATGTTTTTAAATTACATTTTGAACACATTAAAATAATCACCTAAACAATTTTATAAATAAATTAAAGATGAAAGCTTAAAAAAATATATTAAATTTTTCATAATTTTAATTAAATGACAAGAAGTATACCAAATATAATAGATTGATTGTAAAAATATTATATAATTATAATTTTACAATTTTTTTTACAGTTTTGATATAATTATTTGGTATAATTTTACAATTTTTATTACTATAAAACTTACATTAGATATTGCTTACCAGGAATCATTATCAAAATGTCTAGCACGATGGACCATATCATTTATAAAACTTACATATTAAAGAAATATAATAGGTATTAAAATTTGAAGAAATGATAAAAGAATAATAATTAAATAATTATATCTAATGATTTGAAGAAATGATTAAATAATAATAATTTGAAGAAATGATTAAATAATAATAATAATTTGAAGATATGGTCCATCGTGCTAGACATTTTGGTAATGATTCCTGGTAAGCAATATCTAATGTAAGTTTTATAGTAAGAAAAATTGTAAAATTATATCAAATAATTATATCAAAACTGTAAAAAATTGTAAAATTATAATTATACAATATTTTTACAATCAATCTATTATATTTGGTATACTTCTTGTCATTTAATTAAAATTATGAAAATATAATATATATTTTTTAAGCTTTCATCTTTAATTTATTTATAAAATTGTTTAGGTGATTATTTTAATGTATTCAAAATGTAATTTAAAAAATGCTTTTAGGATAGCTAATTGTGGGTAAATAATTAGGAAAAATTAAAATACTTTTTTAGGGAAAGAACAATTAAAATAATTAAAATTTGGAGAAGTATAATTAAAATAATTAAAAGTAATGATATATAGTTGTTGTTAGATATAATTGCTGATGTTTGTTTATCAGTGTTTAAAGTATCAGGATACTATCAGAGTTTAGCTGGAAGACTGGTCAGAGACAGTCAGAGTTTACTTAAGCTGTCGGTGTTATTCAATGAAGATTCTAGAAGCGATATTCTTTGAAGATGGAAAGAAACAAAGAGATATCGAGATGGCTAAGAAAACGGAACAGAAGACAGAAGCAATTCTAGATTGATATTAATTGTATAGCTGATTTATAGGAATATCAATTAGAATATTGTATGTAGCTGTGTACTATATAAACACAGATAGGTTAACCCTAAAAGGGATGCGAATACGTGAAAACATTATTCTTGTAACCTAGCAGCTCTCTGTGATATTTTACATCACCGAGAGAGGAGTTATTAATTCCATACAGTTTATTATTCATAAACATTGTTCTTATTGTTATTATCATACGTATATTTGATTATATATTGTGTATTCGGCCTAACAATTGGTATCAGAGCCTAGGCTGTTGAATATATACAGTTTATCTTGATCCAAACACAAGTATAATCATGGCTGAAAATATCCAAGCAGGTTCAAATCCCGAAAAGGTTCAACCAACTTCTGTGAGTCGATACGAGACGATTAGGGTTCCAATTCTCAGACCAGCGGAATATCCAATATGGAAGGTAAAGATGACCATGTTTCTAGAAGCCACAGATCCAGAATACCTTGATAGAATCAATGATGGTCCTCATAAGCCAACTAAGTTGTCTCATGTTGTTGCTGGTCAAGAACAAAAGACTGTTCCTAAGGAAAAGAAAGATTTGACTCCTGAAGACATCTCATCAATTACAAAGGATGCAAAAGTTAGACATCTTCTCCATAGTGCCTTAGATAATGTCATGTCTAACAGAGTTATTGGTTGCAAAACTGCCAAAGAAATTTGGGATGCTTTAGAAGTCAGATGTCAAGGAACAAGTGATATAAAGAAAAACAGGAAGACTATACTAACACAGGAATATGAACACTTTGACTCGAGACCTGATGAAACTTTGACTGAGACATATGACAGATTCTGTAAATTGTCGAATGATTTATCTTTGGTTGATAAAGAATATGATCCTGAAGAGTCTAATCTCAAGTTTCTTCTATCTCTACCTGAAAGATGGGATTTAAAGACAACGACAATAAGAGATAATTATGAGCTTGCAGATACAAAACTTGATGAAATCTATGGGTTGCTTAAAACTCATGAACTTGAGATAGAACAAAGAAACAAAAGATCTGGTAAGAAGACAAAATATGTTGCTCTTAAAGTTGAAGAAAAGCTTCTTAAGAAAGAGACATCAAAGAAGAAAGCTAAGGGAAAGGCTTTGGTCATAAACTCTGAAACTGAGTCATCAAACACTAATGATGACTCAAACACTGTTGAATCATCTGAATCTGAGGATGATGAAGAACAGATGATGCAAATGGCTGCTTTGATGGTGAAGACCTTCAAGAAGATGGGTTTCAAGAACTTCAAGAAAGGAAAGAGATTCTCTAGGAGAGATTCAAACTCTGAAAGGAAGAGTTTCAGAAAGTCTGAAGGAAGGGATACCAAATCTGGGAAGAAAGACAAGTCTGAGATCCAGTGCTATAAGTGTAAAGAGATGGGTCACTATGCTCCAGAATGCAAGAAAGGAAAATCTGAAAAAGCACTCATCACTAAAGGGAGAGAATGGGCAGACACTTCAGACTCAGATGAAGGAGTCAACTATGCTCTCATGGCAACTGTTGAAGATGAATCTGAAAACAAGGTACCCCTAACAACTTATGCTTATGATATTGATAATATATCTGAATTGAGAATTTATCTTAAAAGCATACATGTTAGTTACAGAGATCAGACTTTAGAAAATGAAAGAATTAAATCTGAGAATTTAAAGCTTAAAGAAAGAAATAAATTTCTTGAAGAAGAACTTGTTAACATGCAACAAGTTCAAAAGGAAAGAGATGATGCTGTTTATGTTGAACAGTAGTTGCTTAAGAGATTTAGGCAACTAGAATCTGAATTGGAAAAAGAGAGGAAGATAATTAAAACTTGGACAAACTCTGGAAAAGACACACATCAAGTGTTTCAAACAGACGCAGTTGGGTTAGGTTACTGTGAGAAAGATGAACTTAGGTTTAAAGATAAAGTTAAAGTTAGAACACATCTTCCACCTATGAAATTTGTTCCTGAGTCCAGTAAGCTAAACTCTGTAGTTGAGACAAAAATTGTTAATAAAAAACCAGTAAAAACTTGCGTTAAACAGGTTAATGTTGGTTTAATGACAGAGAAACAATTCAAGTATAAGCTCAAAGAGGTAAAGTCTGTCGAGAAACAGAAAGTGTCCAGGAAGAACAGAAATAGAAAAGTAGGCATTAATAAAAGTAATAATCATTTGCCTATTACTGATGCTCCCAGAAAAACATGTCATAATTGTGGTAGTATTAACCATCTTGCAAGTTTCTGCAAGAATAACAAAGACATTAATTCTTTACCCTCCAAGTCTGGAGTAAAGAATGATTATGTTAGGATTAGACCACAGACTTTATGCACTCACTATGGGAGTACTTGGCATTCTATTTATACTTGCAAGAATTATCATGCTATTTATCATAACTATTATGAGTTAAAGCCCAATGTGAAATGGGTTAAAGTTGATTCTGCAAGTGTAAACTCTGATACTGTTAGCTTAAACTCTGTTGATAAGAATTCCGCTGCAAAAGCTAACAATGTTAAAAAAGCCAAAGGATCCAAGCAAGTCTGGATCCTTAAAACTAACTCTCAGTAATTGTTTGTGATTGCAGGGCATAAGGGAGAGCACCCTAGTCTTGGACAGTGGATGTTCAGGACACATGACTGGAAATAAAGCCCTGCTATCAGATTATGAGGAGAAGGCTGGCCCAAAAGTTTCCTATGGAGATGGCAACATAGGACGTACTCTGGGATATGGCAATATCAATCTTGGAAGTGTCATCATCACAAATGTAGCTCTTGTCCCAGGACTCAAGCATGATCTGCTATCTGTGAGTCAAATCTGTGACAGAGGTTATCATGTAGATTTTCAACCTGAATATTGTGAGGTTGTTAGCAAATCTACAGGGAAAGTTGTTTTAGTTGGACACAGACGCAATAATATCTATGAAGCAAGTTTGATAACAAACTCTGAAGGAAAAGCTGTGTGTCTGTCTGCAAAGATATCTAGTGAAGAGAGCTGGAAATGGCATAAAAAGCTCTCTCATCTAAATCTGAACAACATCAATGAGCTAATTCGAAAAGATCTTGTAAGGGGACTTCCAAAATTGATACTCAGCTTAGATGGTCTGTGTGATTCTTGTCAAAAGGCCAAACAAAGGAAGTCATCTTTCAAGAGTAAGTCTGAATCTTCAGTTGTGGATCCTTATCATCTTCTTCATGTTGATCTATTTGGTCCAGTGAATGTAATGTCTCTTGGCAGAACGAAATATGCTTTAGTCATTGTTGATGAGCACACTAGATACACCTGGGTGTACTTTCTAGCAAAAAAGGATGAACCTGCCTTAATTCTGATGGAACATGTAAATCTACTGGATAAAGGATCACAGTATAAAGTGAAAATCATCAGGAGTGATAATGGTACTGAATTCAGAAATGCAACAATGGAAGAATTTTGCAAGGAAAGAGGAGTGAAGCAAGAATTTTCTGCACCTGGGACTCCACAGCAGAATGGTGTAGTTGAAAGAAAGAACAAAACTTTAATTGAAGCTGCCAGAACAATGCTTGATGAAGCAAAATTGCCAACTTATTTCTGGGCAGAAGCTGTTCAAACTGCTTGTTTTACTCAAAATGCTACACTAATCAACATGCATGGGAAAACACCATATGAGATGGTGAAGAAAAAGAAACCAAACCTGAAATATTTTCATATTTTCGGGTGCAAATGCTTTGTGTTGAAAACTCATCCAGAACAGTTGACCAAGTTTGACTTAAAAGCTGATGAAGGAATTTTCGTTGGATATCCACTGTCGACTAAAGCATTCAGAGTTTATAATCTGAGAACTAAAGTAATCATGGAATCTATACATGTGTCATTTGATGACAAGAAAATAATTGGACTTGAAGATGAAGAAAATTATGATCAACTACGCTTTGAAAATGAAGATCTAAACTATGTTGACGTAAACTCTGATGAAGCCAATCCAACAAACTCTGTTGAAGCATACTTTGAACCTCTACTGGTAAACACTGAGGAAGTTTCTTTGACAGAACAGAATAGAGAACCAGTTGAGGGGGAGCAAGAAGATACTTCTGGAACATCTCAACATGATGACTCACATTCTGGAAGTGAGTCAGCTGAAGAATCTGAAACAAACTCTGGCTCAAACTCTGAAAGTTCAAACACTGAGGAGTCCAATTCAGGGGGAGCCTCAGAGAATACAGATGGTCATCAAGAAAATCAGGAAAACATGGATCAAGGGGGATGATCTAATAATGGTGAAAGAAGCCACTTACCTACAGCAAGAAAGTGGACACAAGCTCATACACATGATCTGATTATTGGAGATCCAGATGCAAGTGTGAAAACACGAAGTGCAACAACAAATGAATGTTTGTTTCATGCATTCATATCTCAAACCGAACCAAAGAAAGTGGATGAAGCTCTTCAAGATGCTAACTGGATAACAACAATGCAGGAGGAATTGAATGAGTTTGAAAGAAATGAAGTATGGACACTTGTACCAAGACCCAAGAACAGATATGTTGTTGGTACAAAGTGGGTTTTCAGGAACAAGACTGACAGTGAGGGAGTAATTACAAGGAACAAGGCTAGACTTGTGGCAAAAGGATATTCACAGCAAGAAGGAATTGACTATGATGAAACCTTTGCTCCAGTTGCAAGGTTGGAAGCCATACGGATTTTTCTAGCATATGCTGCTCACAAAAAGTTTAAAGTCTTTCAGATGGATGTGAAGAGTGCTTTTCTCAATGGGAACCTTGAAGAAGAAGTGTTTGTTGAACAACCACCAGGGTTTGTGGACCCCAAGCACCCAGATTATGTCTACAGGCTTGACAAAGCACTTTATGGACTAAAGCAGGCACCTAGAGCATGGTATGAAACTCTGGCTCAATTTCTTTTAAAAAGTGGGTTCACTAGAGGTACAATTGATAAAACCTTGTTCTATTTCAATACTGGTAATGATTTGCTTTTAGTTCAAATCTATGTGGATGATATAATCTTTGGGTCTACTAATGATAAACTCTGTAAGAAGTTTGCCAAGCTTATGCAGTCCAGGTACCAAATGAGCATGATGGGAGAGCTTAGTTATTTTCTAGGCTTGCAGGTAAAGCAAACAGATGATGGGATTTTTATCAATCAAGCAAAATATACCAGAAATCTTCTCAAGAAATTTGGTATGCTTGATAGTTCATCTGCAACAACTCCTATGGCAACTGCAACAAAGCTAGACAAAGACACATGAGCTTCAGTAGATATGACAAACTACAGAGGCATGATAGGGTCTCTTCTTTATCTGACTGCAAGTAGACCAGACATCATGTATGCAACCTGTCTTTGTGCAAGATTTCAAGCTGATCCCAGAGAGCCTCATCTAACAGTTGTGAAGAGGATTTTCAAATATCTCAAAGGAACCATAACCTTGGGTTTGTGGTATCCTAGAGAATCAGAGTTTAAGCTTGTTAGTTACTCTGATGCAGACTTTGCAGGTTGTAAGATTGACAGAAAGAGCACCAGTGGAAGCTGTCAATTTCTAGGTGACAGACTAGTTTCTTGGTACATCAAGAAACAGAAATCAATTTCCACATCTACTGCTGAAGCAGAGTATATTGTTGCTGGTAGCTGTTGTGCACAGATTCTGTGGATGAAGAATCAATTGCTGGATTATGGGTTAAGGTACTCTAAAATACCTATTTTCTGTGATAATCAAAGTGTTATTGCTATGACAGGAAATCCAGTACAGCACTCCATGACCAAGCACATCAGCATAAGGTATCACTTTATCAGGGAACACGTGGAGGAAGGAAATATTGAGCTTCATTTTGTGTCTACAGATCAACAGCTTGCAGATATCTTCACCAAGCCTTTGAGTGAAGCTACATTTACAAGACTGGTAAATGAACTAGGAATGATCTCTGGTTTCGACTAGAGATACTGGTTAGACTCAAAATTAACACTTCTGTGATTTGTTGCTCATGTTTCTATGAATATGTTAACTGTTATGCAAATCATGTTGTTAAACTCTGTTAGCATACTCTGTTGGTTAAACTCTGATGTTATACTCTGATTGTGGTATTGTCTGAAACATAAAAACCGATGAAGAAAAAGTATGAAGCATGATTCTCAATAAGTAATCATGAATCCTTCTGAGTTATATATGATCTGATCTCAAATGTGTGCAGAAACTTTACACAGCATGATACTGTCTCTATATTTATAGCATCTCTTAGTTTATTGGTCTTATACACTGAGTCTGTATTAGCTGTTTGCACTCTCTCTCATAAATGATATGCGCTAAATGATGTTTGTCTAAACTCTTATAATTAGTTGCTACTACATCACCCCCAAGAAAAAGATGCATAAATAATGCACAAATTCCTTTGAGATCATGTTGTGCCTAGGAAGACCCAGGAACTTATTGTATGAAATAAGGGCTAAAATTTGAAATTTTTGGTGACTAGTGCCAACCACTGATTACTGGAAAAGAAAAAAAATAGATAGGGGGTGAAAACAAATAAATACATATAAAGGTACAGAGTTTAGATGACATTAGATTTTGTTTTCTAAATGAGAGTTTGGGCAACCAGTTTTTACTGATTTAATTTGTGGATTTTATGCACTTTGAGATGCTCTAAATATTTACATTCAATAAACTCTGCTATTCACACACAAATACTCACAACTGTGCATTTTGAGAAAAGAGATTATTAATGAAGGTGGAGGATTGATAAACATTGATGAACTGTGTACTCTACGCCGAGGTAATTTATTTTTAATCTCTGATGATTAAAATAAATAAATGTGTTTCAGACATTTCATAATTTTTGAGGAACATTATTTTTTGAAAATAGAGAGTATGATTGACAACGGTTTGTATGCATTTTGAAAATGATGAAGCGTGTAAATAGCAGTAATTGTTGCCTGTTTTTACTGCGCATGCGTGTTGGAAACTACCACGATTAATGCTGACAGTTACTGCATGTGTGACAACTGTCCCACTCACACATTTCACGAGTAAGCCTGCTGTGTGTCTTAATGATTAAAACTCTTCAGTTTTAATTTTTGTGTTTCATATTTAACCATTATACACACAACGTTCATATGCTTTACAGACTTACTCCATTCACAGACATTTTCACACACACACATTTTCACAAACACCTTTTCTGCATCAATTTTTCAAACACCTTTCCAAGCGTAAACTCTGATCATTTTCAAATCTTTTCTAATGGCAACTACTGTTTTTCACTCTGTTGGTTTAGAGTTTGTTCCTAACAACTATGCAGCACCACTAAATAATGAGAACACACCGGAGGCGTTTCATTTGTTTCAGAATTTTCTTGCCCAGTCTGCTATTGGGTATGCTCTTGTCGAACCTACTATGCTGTCTGGCTTGCAAATCAAAGCCTTCTGGGAGACAGGCGTTTATGATGATGGAGGAGAGGCTGGAACTCCTTCAATTGTTTTTGAGTTTCAAGATGATGAGTTTGTGGTCACACCAGGCACTGTTCGTGCAACTCTAGGTTTTGCTGAGTTGAATGCTTATACCATCTCTGTTGGTGATTCTGAGCTACAGAGAATGATGAGGGAGATTGGCTACAGTGGATCATTGGCAAGGACTGGTAACTTGAAGCGACCGCTCTTAAGGAAGGAATGAAGTTTCTTCTTTGATTGTATAATTAGAGCATTCGGGAAGAAATGCACTAATTGGTATGCTATTCCAATTGACAGTCTGCAAATCGGGTATTCTTTACTCTATAGTCACAATTTTGATTTTGCTAGACTTGTTTTGCATAACATAGGCGAGAAAATGACAGAAAATAGAAGCGTAGTATATTTTGCTCGTTTTTGTCAAATGTTATTTTCTGCTTGTGTTCCTGAGGTTGTAATTGTTGCAAATGATGTGATTCCTTCGTTTAAGTTGCACAAGAGAATATTCTCTGATTTAGTAAACAAGGATGTCAAGAAAGGGAATGTTGGTGAGTTATTGCTTCCAACTACTGTCCAACAATTTCTTGAACCACAACCTCAACCACAACAACCAGAACCCCAATCACAACAAGTAAACACTGATCCTCAAGCTACTTCTCAACGACCAAAGACTGGAGGTAGGACTAAGCATAGGGCTTACAAGGCTGTCAAGACTGCTAAACCACAATCTACTGATGCTAATTTACCACAATCTGGTGGTACTTCAAGGAAAAAGAAGAGGGCAAATAGACCAAATCCTGATGCAAATGAGTCTTTACAACATAAAAGAAGGAAGCTGGTAGCTGATTATCTGTTTGATGATTTGACTCAAGATTCAACTGATGCAGTTCCAGAGAATGTTGCTCCAGATGCTAATATTGATGCTAATGTGCCGAATGAAGCTGGAGCTAATACTGATAAAATGGCTGATTTTAATGATGATTTACCTGAGCCATTGGAGATGGAGGTAGAAGAGAATATTGAAGCACATCCCTCTGCAACTTTTGAAGAGGTTGATAGTGTTGATGCAACAGAGGATGTGGCTGCAGCTGATGAACCTACTCTGATTATTGATGAGTCTATGGCTACTCATACAGAGGTTTTCTCTGTTTCTCACCAGGATCTTGAAAAGGGTGAAGAGGTTGATCAGACAGCAAAGGCTGTAGTTGCAGAGAATGTTCTTGAAGATGCTGCAGAAAATGTTTTTGAAGCAACTGCAGAGCCTGTTGTTGAGGCTGTTCATGAAAATGTAGTTGAGCATTTAAACTCTGAAAAGCTTACAAATGAAGATGCACAAGAAACTTTTGATTCAAATATTCCTAATTCTTCAAGTGCAGAGTCTTCAACAAAGTCTGGTCATCCAGCTGTTTCTTCATCTTCTCCAAGGCTTTCTGCTCAACACGATCCTAAAGTGACTGATGTTGGAGGTTCAACTCAACATAATACTGAAACTCATTTTCAGAACATGTACTTCGCCAATTGGTCAAGTCATGAATGTATCTTTCCTGAACAGAGGGCAGCTGACTTTGTGTCTAAGAGTGCAGCTACTATCACAAATCCTGAGCTTCTTGCACATCTCAAAGCTACAATTGTCCAAGTAAAGTCCCTTAATAATCGTTTTGATGAAACTCATAAAGTTGTTACTGGGTTGAGAAATGATGTTGCTGCAAGGGAGCTGACTCTAAAGCAAGAAAAATTTTCTTTATCTAGAGATCAGGATGCTCTAAGAACCAGGTTAAGAAAAGTTGAAGAAAATCAAAATGTCATGTTTGGCAAGATTGATTCAATTTCTGCTTCACTTGAGTTGCTCACCTCAGTGTTGATTCCTGATGATGTCAAAAAGGGGGAGAGAGTTTCTAAGGACAAATGCAAGAAATCTCAAACTCTGAGTAAACAGGATGATACTACTGATGGTGGTGCTAAAGAACAGGAGTTAAGGTCTAGATCAAGTCAAGAGCAAGGGAGACCGAGGTCAAACTCTGCTACTACTAAGACAAACTCTGAAAGAGTAAATACTGGTGCTCAATCTTCTTCAAAAGCTAAAAGCTTATTGCTTACTTCTCAATCAAATACTGATGAAGAGATTGCAACTCAGTTATTTTTGGAAGAACATGGTGAACATGCAACTATTGAAGATATTCAGGCTGAACAGAAGATGCTAGCTGAAGAGCATGAGAAGAAATTGAAGACTGGAAAATTTAAGAAAGCTAAGAAGGTTTTAAGGCCAAAGGAGAAGGAATTGTAATTAAAGAAAATGTAAATTCTCAACAGAGTTTACAATATTCAAGAAGGCCAGTTGAAGCTAGTTTGGATAAAGGCAAAGGGAAGCTTGTAAAAGAGACACAAGTACTGAAGAAAGCTAAATCAACCTCTGACAATGCTCAAGTTGTTAAATCATTGGAAGCTGTGACAACCACTGATACTACTCAAGTTGTACAAACTTTGGTATCTTCTGAACTTCAAAGAACTTTTGCTAAACCAATTACAGTTCAACATTCTCTGATTCCTGGCAATGTAAATCTTCTTCAAAGCAAAACCATCATGGGTAAAGAATCTAGAGATAGATCTGGTTTAGGATCTCATAGAGAGAAGAGGGTGAACAATAGTCCCATGGATCACACTTCTTTAGCTGAACCTGGTATTGGTGTAACTCAAGAAAAACTTGATTCTTTGGAGTCAGTTCAGTTAATATACCATAGAGGTTTGAAAAGAGATTTTCTGTTATACTTTAAGACTGATGGCAGAGTATACAGAGTTGGTGAAGCTGATATTGAACTAAAGATGAAGGAAGAGCTGGAGTATGTGCCGTATCTATTGAAAATTAAAAATCAAAGAACTCAACAAGCAGCTGAGGTATTAAGAAGCAGAATGATGAAAGCTAGAGCCCTCAGTGGCCTAAAGTTTGTTGGTTCTTATATACCAAAGTACAGAGATTACCATGGAAAGCTTGTAGAGATGAAGAGGAACAGTGCAAGACTCAGAAAAGATCTTGGTATAAAAGTGTTGGAATTTAATCTGGAGTCAGATAAATCCTTCATAATAAAGCTAGGAAATGAAATGAGGAAGAATAATATTTATGCTCTAAGAGCTGCTATCTACCAAACTGGAGAGAGTGATCCAGAGTTAAAGGAACTGAAGGAGATAATGGTAGCTGAACTTGAAAGAGCTGAAAGAAGATTGCTTATGGACTATATCAGAACTGTACCTGATATTGAAGAAATTAAGTAAATGGAGTCTGTAAGTTTTTAAGTTTTCTGTTCTAAGTTAATATATAAACTCTGTGATTTTATAAACACTGCATTTGTTATATGTTTTGACATCATCAATTATCTGTTAACTTGTACATTTTTTTTGTATGCACAAGTTGGAGGAGATTGTTAGATATAATTGCTGATGTTTGTTTATCAGTGTTTAAAGTATCAGGATACTATCAGAGTTTAGCTGGAAGACTGGTCAGAGTTTTTTAAACTCTGACAGTCAGAGTTTACTTAAGCTGTCGGTGTTATTCAATGAAGATTCTAGAAGCGATATTCTTTGAAGATGGAAAGAAGCAAAGAGATATCGAGATGGCTAAGAAAACGGAACAGAAGACAGAAGCAATTCTAGATTGATATTAATTGTATAGCTGATTTATAGGAATATCAATTAGAATATTGTATGTAGCTGTGTACTATATAAACACAGATAGGTTAACCCTAAAAGGGATGCGAATACGTGAAAACATTATTCTTGTAACCTAGCAGCTCTCTGTGATATTTTACATCACCGAGAGAGGAGTTATTAATTCCATACAGTTTATTATTCATAAACAGTGTTCTTATTGTTATTATCATATGTATATTTGATTATATATTGTGTATTCGGCCTAACAGTTGTTTAAGGTGTTAACAACTAGGTTTAGCTTAGTTTTTAAGTATCAACCCATCCGTGGAAAAGAAGCGCGAAGCTTACTAGGGCTAAAACACCCCTCCACGGGAATTTATAGCGGACAGCTAGGGCTCCGCGGAAATTTACAGCGGAGTGACTAAAATTTTTGTTTTAATCCTGATCGTTAAAATCTCAATCCAACGGTTGAGGAACTGATTGTTAAATAAATCATCTCTGACAATCAATTGTCAGAGACCAGGACCCTTTTCAGATTATGTGGTAAGATTTAAAGCAAGTGTAACCTAAAACAATTAAATTTTTGTGTGCCTATCGGGAGTTGGGACTACGTTGAAATGATAAATTCAAAGTTTTTTAAATAATTAATCGAGAGTAAAGTGCACTCCGTGTACCTACACTTTAGCTGTCAGACCATTTGCAATACTCACATTCAAAAACTCTCACTTGCAATATTGTAATTTAATTTTCGATACACTTTAGGTATCTCCGTCAAATAAGGTTAACATTGTTTACTAAAATAGGGGTAAAACAGTCTTTTTACTATTCATCTTCTTCTTGAAATTGTTATCCACCATTGATGAATGTTTTTGGAATTTAAAACTCCAATATCTCTTTATTTTCTTAACGAAATCAATGGATTTAAATTGCAACATGATCATCTTTTTCTCCTCTATAATATGATATCATGTTTGACTATTGAAGATTTGAACATTTTCGATGCCATTTTTGTTATAAATAATCGTTCAAATATACGGAGGAAGGGAAGTAATATATACAAAAACACCAAATCAGTGTCTCCATCATCACCAACAACAGAATCAATTACTTCGAGATCACACCGATCCACCACCAAATTTCACTACTTTTGAGACGAATGCATCGTCAAAACTCGGGGACTTTTTAGGCGGTGACTCGTACATTCACCACCACTATACCGAGTCACAGTCTGATGTTGAGTATACAACAACGAAAGAAAAACCTAAAGCGAATAAACAAGAACAAGAAAATAAACGACAAACACTCAAGACAAAGATTTACGTGGTTCGGAAATTCCTACTCCACAAGCCGCACTAATTTTGTATTGATCTCTCACAACTATGTTGTGTTCTGTTGTGTTCTGATGTGTTGGTGTTTTAAAATTACATGAGACTATTTATAAGAGAAAAAACTGGGCCTAAACTAATCAGAGTCTAATTCTGAAATTACTAACTCTAATTAGAATTCAGATCTGGAAATTCTAACTCAAATCAGAAACCAATTCTGAAACCTGTTAGACTCCACAAACCCAACACCTGAAGACCCTAAGTCTTTGGTGCCACAAAGTTGAAGACCCAATCTCATCAGCAACTGCATTTGCTTCATAGCTAGATTGTTCAACTATGTACAAAGTCCCCTTCTTCTCTCCTCGAGCAACAACTAGATTCCCCTTTATAACCTTCCACTGTCCATTTCTGGAAGAAACTCGATACCCTTCCTTATCTAACTGACCCACAAATATCAACATCTTCTTAAGTCCAGGAATGTACCTTACATCTTTCAACATCCAGCTAGTCCCTAAAGAGGTCTTGAGATTAATATCTCCCTTGCCCGCAATATCCAAAGTCTCATCATCAGCAAGACGGACTTTACCAAAATTTCCAAGTCTGAAATTTAACATCAAATCCTTGTAAGGGGTCGCATGGAATGATGCACCAGAATCCATAACCCATGATTCAACCGAACATTCAACACAACAAATCAAAGCATCGTCGCTCACCACTTCTTCAGCTACATTAGCTGAATTATCCTCTTTCTTCTTTCTTTTAGGAGCTACAGGAGCCGTACACTGATTTCTGAAGTGACCCTTTTTCTGACAATTCCAACAAACAATCTTCTTGCGATCTTTTCTGTGACTTCAATCTACTACGCCCCTTGTAATAACCCCAAATGTTGGACTTAGTTAAAAAAAATTTGACGAATAGTAAATGTGGATGAATAGTGAATTTGCTGATAAAAAATATTTCAGACCACACTATATGAAAGACATGGAATGAATGTTTCGAAGTTATATTAGTGATGTATAAGGAGAATAAGTGAATGTAAACGCGATCAGAATCGGGAGATTCCAACTTTAAATTTTGATAACTATTCATCGGACAATCAAGGATGTATTGATTTGATCGTTTTGAGAAAGTATGTAGAATAAGAATCCATGATCATATCTTAAACCAAGGTGGGAAATCTAGGATCATATATTAAACCAAGGTAATGGAAAGATCAAGGAAGTATCTCCTAGCATTGGTACAGAGAAACGTTTTTAAAATCACTTGAAACTATCGTGAAACGAAAGCGTAATGAATTATGGATTATCTTCTTCCACAAAGATAAGAAATTTTTTCCTCCAATTCTACTCACCCATAATTCAAGTTCTTGGGCTCTAAATCACCCTCATCCCTAAACTAAGGTAAATCCTTGATCTCATCATCATCCACGGTTGTTATCATACTTAAAAATTGAATCAAAGTTGATGATGAATAGTAGAAATGAACAGGAATGTTTGGATTCTTGATTTGTTCTTGAAGTTTTAGGCTTGTTAAGGATGTTTAAGGATCAAGCAAGGATATATAAGCTCTTGATAGTCTTTACCAAGCATCAAGGAAGGTATAAACCATCTCACCCTTATGATTATACTTTGTTATTAGTGATTATGTTAAGAATGATTAGTGATAGTATGATGAAGAGACGATTTGCATGATAATCATGGTGTTTAGTGGATTGATTGATGGTTGAACTAGTGATTAGTGTTATGAGCATGTTTAGACAGAAATAAGATGGTTTAGATGAAATCCTTGGGTTGTGATTGTTTGGTTATAGATTGGTGAATTGATTAGAGTGTTTTAAACACGGGAATCGCGTTTAAGCGTCGTTACCATGTCGGATTTTCCTTAGAAAGATTTGACAGAGACCACGGCTACCTTGTAGACATAACAATGAGGTTTCTGACCATGATCATGTAGGCTCTGTTTTGTAGTTTATTTTGGCGAAAGAATCGTATCGTTTCAATTTACGGTTTAGGAGAAACATCCGTTATTGTGAAAGCGGTTTCGGATAAGTAAGTAGTTCATTGCATGAACTTTGAGATTGTGATAAAGCCCTTTAAAAATGGAATTGGGTCGAGATATTTAAAAGTATACTAGCATGGATTGTTAGAAAAGAAACCTAGAAGGTTTCGTGTTAAAAAGATAAGTTTGTGATTTTATAAAAATGCGGGAACAAAAGTTGCGCGAGTGAAATACCCTTAAGGGGATGGTTAAAACGATAAGTTTAGTAATGGTAAAGTACTTGGGTTTTGAGAATAGATTTCCACCCAAACTTTTGACTTAAGAGTTTAAGGAATGTCATGAGGTTATAAGTGACCAAGAGCGGGACATTTGATGTTCGTTAATAGAACGTTAGTGCTTAAGTTAAATGCACTTTAAATGATTAAGCCAGAGGACTGATCAGGTATTTCTTTGTTTATAGATTTCCCGGTAAGTTCTTGAACCCCTAACAACCAAGGACCCGAGGCAAGTTTTCTCATTCCATGCTGTATTTTAAATTACAATATTCTGATAATGCATGTGATATGTAATATATGCATATGATATTATGCATGCTTTCAAACCTCACGTCATATATAGATGTGATGGTATTAAAAACGTTGAGATAAAATATATGCATATGATATTATGCATGCTTTCAAATCTCACGTCGTATATAGATGTGATGGTATTAAAATTGTTGAGATGAAATATATGCATATGATATTATGCATGCTTTCAAACCTCACGTCATATATAGATGTGATGGTATTAAAAACGTTGAGATGTAATATATGCATATGATATTATGCATGCTTTCAAACCTCACGTCTTATATAGATGTGTTAGGTCCAAAGTATCGTAGAAGGGGGGGGGGGGGTTGAATACGATACTCACAAATAATTCAATTTCGTTCGCGGATAAATCATTCAGTTCTATAACGAAATCAAACACACCAAACCAAATCAAGTTTCGGGGAATATATCTTTTTATAAATATAAACCTCGAAGGGTGCTACAATTTCTAATCCGTAGATTAGCTTCAATGAGTTCTAGGTTATTCACAATCAATACATTGATAGAATTCTGAGCACTATAAATTTCTATGATCTTCTCCGGCTCAAACTTCTCTCTCCGTAATTGCTACTATGAAATAACCTGACTGAAGAAGACACACTTCCTCTGTTAGTAATTGTAGACTTGATTTTAGAAAAACCATCGAACCAAAAATAATGGAATATTCTTGGCCGTTGGATCTTCATCAACCTGACAACAATGTCACTTCTTCACCTGCTCCTCCAATTAGAAAACTATCGAATTGGAAATCCATCGAATGGAAAACCATCGAATGGATTAAAAGAAACTTTCCATTCGATAGTTTTTAAAGAAAACTATCGAAAAAGAAATTCTCTTTTCCATTGAATCTAATGATTTTCTTAGAAAATCTTTCGATGGTTTTTATTTCTTTAAAAAATAAAAACCATCAACTCAATTTCTTTTGATTCCTTAGAATCACATTCGATAGTTTTTCATAAATGAAAAACCATCGAATCACATTATGTCCTTGTTCCTTTTAGAAAACCTTTCGGAGCTTCTTGGTGTTTCAGTTTTAGACTGTATCAATTTCTTCTGAGACGATAAAACAACTTGATCTTTGTAGTGCCGTCAACTAGTGCAACTGGTCTGGTTCACATATGAATAACACTTGATCAATTCTTCTTTTATGTCTTCAATTCAGTGCTGCTGATAAGTCCTTTGTCGTTCTGGTTGCTTCGTTTAAATCACTGGAATCCCGTGGTACTTAACCCTTATTAGGCAGAATACACAATATATAATCAATATAAGTATGATAACAACAATCGAGAACACCGTTTATGAATCAACAACTGAATTATATAAATAATTCTTCTCTCAGTGATGTTAAAGAATCACAGAGAGCTGCTAGGTTACAAGAATAATGTATTCAGTATTCGCATCACTTTTAGGGTTAACCTATCTGTGTTTTTTTATAATACACAGCTACATAATCAATCTCTAATTGATATTCCTATAAATCAGCTATACAAATTATATCAAATTAGGATTGCTTCTGTCTTCTGTTCCGTTTCCTTAACTGTCTCAATATATCTTGCTTCTTTCCATCTTCAAGATATATTGCTTCTAGAATCTTTATATCAACACCGACAGCTAAGGTAAACTTTCTCCCCGTCAGACTTTAATAAACTCTGACTGGCTTCCAGTAAACTCTGATGAGTACCTGGTACTTAAACACTGATGAACAAACGTCAGCAATTTATATCTAACAATCTCCCCCAACTTGTGCATAATAAAAATGTACAAGTTAAATAGATAATTGATGATGTCAAAACATATAACAAATGCAGTGTTTAAATATAACAGAGTTTAACTTTAACTTAGAACATAAAACTTTAAAAACTTACAGTCAGACTTTACTTAATCTCTTCAATATTAGGCACTGTCCTGAGATAATCGATGAGAAGCCTCCTTTCAGCCTTTTCTAGCTCTTCTACCATGATCTCTTTCAATTCCTTAAGCTCTGGATAACTTTCTCCAGTCTGGTAGATAGCAGCTCTCAGAGAATAAATGTTGTTCTTCCTCATTTCATTCCCTAGCCGGATATAGTAAGATTTGTCAGACTCTAAGTTGAATTCCAAGACTTTTATACCCAGTGCTGTTTTGAACTTAGCACTGTTTCTCTTCATCTCAACAATCTTTCCATAAGCATCTCTGTACTTAGGAATATATGCACTAGAAACACCTCCTCCAAGAAGAACTTTGGATTTCATCATCCTATCTCTTAGAACTAGAGCAGCATCATGAGTACTTTTATTTTTGACTTTGAGAAGGTATAAAACATACTCAAGCTCTTCCCATAGCTTCAATTGAACATCAGCTTCTCCTACTCTGTATACTCTTCCATCAGACATAAAATATAACAAAACCTCTTTCTTCAATCCTCTATGATAGACCATCTGAACAGATTCTAGTTTATCAAGGCTCTCTTGAGATACCCCAATACCAGCTTCTGCCAGTGATGTTTGATCTAAAGGTCTGTTATTTATTCTCTTTTCCCTGTGTGAACCTAAACCAGACTTGTCATAAGATTCTTTTCCAAGTACTGTCCTGGTTTGAGAAAAATCCACAGCTTCTAATGTCAGAGTTTCAGAAAGTACAGGTCTTAAGAAACCTTGAAGTTGTGGAGCTAGCTGAGTTTGTACAACTTGAGCCTTGTCAGAGGTTGTCACAACTTTAGTAGAAATATCAACATGAGCAACGTCAGAGGTTGATTTGTTTATCCTTGATTCAACTTGAGCAACGTCAGAGGTTGAATAATTCTTCTTTGGTAACTGTCCTTCTTCTACCAGTTTACCTTTTCCTTTATCAGTATTTGCAATCACAGGCCTCCTTGTGTATTGTATATTCTGTTGAGTATTTTCTTTGATAGAAATTCCAATTTCTTTCTTTCTAGGAGCCTTTACTGATTTCTTCTTATAAGTACCAGCTTCAATCTTTTTCTAGTGTTCTTTAGCAAGAAGCTTCATCTTAGCATCTATATCTTCAACTGTGGCTTCACCACCATGTTCTTCCATGAAAATCTTAACAGCAATCTCTTCATCAGTAGTTGGATTTGATGAAATCACTAGACTTTTAAGTCTTGAAGAAGATTGACTACCAGAGTTTAACCTTTCAGAGTTTGTCTGTCTAGCAGAGTTTGACCTAAGTCGCCCTTGCTCTTGAGAAGACTTTGACCTTTTCTCTGTTTCCCTGCTTCCACCATCATTTAAATCATCCCTCAGTCTCAAAGTTGGAGTCCTTCTGCATTTGTCTTTAGGTATCTTCTCCCCCTTTTTGACATCATCAGGAATAAAACCTGATGTCAGCAACTCAAGTGATGCAGCAATAGAGTCAATCTTAGTAGATATGTCAGCTTGATTGCTCTCAACCCTTGTTAGCCTCTGCTTAATCTCTTCTTGATCCTTTACCATAGATGTAAATTGAGCTCTATCTTTCTTTAGTGCTAACTCCTTAAGAGCAATATCATTACTCAATCCAAGAACAACCTTGTGAGTCTCATCAAAGCGGTTGTGCAATGATTTAACTTGAACAATGGTTGCCTTAAAATGTGATAATAACTCAGGATTAGTAATCTCTGTAGCAGTCTTATGTACAAAATCAGCAGCCCTTTGAGTAGAGAAAATGCAGTCTGCTCCTGACCAATTAGCATAATGCATTTCCCTGAAATGATCTTCAGTGGCATTGTGATTTTCTTTGATAGACTCTGTTGTAGGATCTCTTAGAAAAGGTATAGACTCATCAGAGTCTGAAAGTTCAGCATTGATCCCAGAGTTTGCATGATCAGAGTTTACAGATGTGTGATCAGCATTATCAAAATCAACTCTATCTTCATTAGCATTCTCCTCTAACTGCTCTGCAATTTCTTCAATAACATTGTCAGCAGTAACCTCAGCATTTACCTGTGCAGCTTCAGGAATCTCAGAGTTTACAATAACCTCTGTTTCTATAGGAACAGTCTCTGCAACAATATCTTCTGTTTGTACAATAGTTTCTTTAACATTCTCTGCCATAGCTTCATCAAAATTCTCTATAGCAGCTTCAACTACCTGAGCAGCTTCAAGTACCTGATCAACCTCCTCACCCTTTTCAGAAATTGTATTATTGACAGAGAGAATCTCTGTATGAGTTGCAATTGACTCATCTAGAATTTGGGTGGGTTGATCAGCTGCCACATCCTCAGTATCACAAACACTGATACTAGGATGTGCTTCAACATTTGCATCAAAATCATCAAATAAAACATCTTGATCAAAATCAGCCTCTATATCAGCATTTGCCAAGTCAGGCACAGAGACTGCTTCAACATTTTCAGTAGCCTCCTGAACAATAACTTCAGGAGCTTCAGTATCTACAAAAATCCTGTCCTCATCATCAGCATTTACAACAGGCTCCTCAACAACAACTTCAGGAGCTTCATGCTGGACAGCTTCATCCACATTATCAAAAAGATAATTGGCTACTAATCTCCTTTTTCTCTTATGAAGAGTTTTATTGTCAAGATCATCCTCATCATTTGCTTTTGATCTATTGGCTCTCCTTTTCTTGTAATGACCCTTTGGCTCATCATTTGATTTGGACACCCCTACATCAGTAGCTGGTCTAACAGACCTTGCAGGTTTAGAACCAACATGCTTAGTCCTACCACTAGATTTAGGTTTGACAGATGTTGATGGAGGAAGCTCTGTTTGCAAAGGTTCTGGTTGAGAAGGAATTTGTGTTAGTGAATTAACTTGTTCATCTACAAATTGTTGCACAGATGCAGGCAGTAACAAATCTCCAACAACCCCTTTCTTAACATCTTTGTTAATAAGATCAGAGAATATCCTCTTGTGTAATTTAAAACAAGAAACATCTTCAGCAACAATGTCTACCCCTTGGACACAGTAAGTGAACAAAATCTGACAAAATCTAGAAAAGTATACTACCCCTCTATTCTCTGTCATTTTCTCCCCTAAATTATTCAATACAAGTCGTGCAAAATCAAAATGATTATCATATAATAAAGAATACCCAATTTGCAGACTGTCCGTGAGAATAACATCCCAGTTTGTGCATTTCTTTCCAAAAGTTCTTGTGATGCAATCAAAGAAGAAGCTCCACTCCTTCCTTAAGAATGGTAGTTTCAACTGTCCAATCTTAGTCAAGGGTCCAGAATACCCAATCTCTCGCATCATCCTCAGCAAATCATTATCACCCATTCCAATGGTATATGACGAAAACTCAGGAAACCCCATTGCAGCACGAATGGTTCCTGAAGTAATTACATACTCTGTTTCTTCAAATTCAAAAAAAATAGATGGGTTACCAGTCTCACCACCATCATCATAAAGACCCGACTCCCAGAACGCCTTGATTTGAGAACCAGAAAGTTTTGCTGGTTCTACTAAAGCACGCCCAATCGCTGACTGAGCAAGAAATTCTTGAATCATATGAAAAGCTTCTGGTGCGTTAGCAGTGTTTAGTGGTGCTGCGTAGTTGTTTGGAACAAATTCTAACCCAGAAGAAACAAACGCTGTAGTTGCCATTTGAAAGATTTGAAAGAATAACAAAGAAACTGATGCAAAAGCTTCAAAAGAGTTTATAAGTAGAAAGGTGTTTGTGAATATGTGTGTGTGACAATAGATGTGAATTGAAGTAAGATGTGAAAGGTTTAGACGTATGTGTGTGTATTGTATAAATATGAAATTCAAAATTAAAAACTGAACAGTTTTTAATCATTAATACACAACTGTCTTACTCCGTTAACTGTGTGAGTGGGACACGTGGCACACATGCAATGACTGACAATAGTAATTGGCAGTTTCCAATGCGCATTCGCAGTAAAAACAACAATAATTACCGCCTTTTACACTTTTCTAGACACTCAACCTCTCTCCTCTGTTTAATACAAATTAGAACCGTTACTAATCATACTCTTTTATTTTCAAGAATGTTTTCTCAAAATTGTTAACTGTCTGAAACAAATAATTAATTTTAATCATCAGAGATTAAAATAAAATTACCTCAGCGTAGAGTACACAGTTCATCAGTGTTTACCAATCCTCCTCCTTTATAAATAAACTCTTTTCACAAACTGTACAGGTGTGAGTATTTGTGTGTGAATTAGCAGAGTTTACTGAATATGAATATTTAGATCATCTCAAAGTGCATAAAATCCACAAACTAAAGCAGTAAAAACTGGTTGCTCAAACTCTCATATAAAATAAAATCTGATTTTTATATCTAAACTCTGTATTCTGATATCCTTTCATTTGGATATATCTTTTATTTTCACCCCCTTTATATATATATATATTTTTTTAATTTTCCAGTAATCAGTGGTTGGCACTAGTCACCAAAAATCAAAGATTTTAGCCCTTATTTCATACAATAAGTTCCTGGATCTTCCTAGGCACAACATGATCTCAAAGGAATTTGTGCTCTTTTTGGCATCTTTTGATTTGAGGGTGAAATATTTGTAACTAATTTTCAGAGTTTAGACTTTTCATCAGTTAATACAATTAATTTATGAGAGAAAATGCAAATAGCTAATACAGACTCAGTGTATAGGATCAATAAACTAAGAGATGCTATAAATATAGAGACAGTATCATGCTGTGTAAAATTTCTGCACATTTTGTAATTTAGAATTTATAATACTTAGAAGGATTCATGATTACTTACTGAAAATCATGCTTCATACAATTTTCTTCATCGGTCCATGTGTTTCAGACAAAAATTACAATCAGAGTATAATATCAGAGTTTAACCGACAGAGTATGACTGACAGAGTATGACTAACAGAGTTTACTGTCAGAGTTTAACATACTGGTACAAATAACAGTTAACACATGCAAAGAACCATGAGCATAAAATCATGTATTGAGTTTGAATCTAACCAGTATCTCTAGTCAAAACCAGAGATCATTCCAAGTTCATTTACCAGCCTTGTAAAGGTAGCTTCACTCAAAGGTTTGGTGAAGATATCTGCAAGCTGTTGGTCTGTAGAAACAAAATGAAGCTCAATGTTTCCTTCTTCCACATGTTCCCTGATAAAATGATACCTTATGCTGATGTGCTTGGTCATGGAGTGTTGTACTGGATTACCTGTCATAGCAATAGCACTTTGATTATCACAGTAAATAGGTATTCTAGAGTACCTTAATCCATAGTCCAGCAATTGATTCTTCATCCATAAAATCTGTGCACAACAGCTACCAGCAGCTATATACTCTGCTTCTGCTGTGGATGTGGAAATTGATTTCTGTTTCTTGCTGTACCAAGAAACTAATCTGTCACCTAAAAATTGACAGCTTCCACTTGTGCTTTTTCTGTCTATCTTACAGCCTGCAAAATCTGCATCAGAGTAACCAATTAATTTAAACTCTGATTCTCTAGGATACCACAAACCAAGAGTTATGGTTCCTTTGAGATATTTGAAAATCCTCTTCACAGCTGTTAGATGTGGCTCTCTGGGGTCTGCTTGAAATCTTGCACAAAGACATGTTGCATACATGATATCAGGTCTGCTTGCAGTGAGATAAAGAAGAGACCCTATCATCCCTCTATAGTTTGTCATATCTACTGAGGCTCCTGTGTCTTTGTCTAGCTTTGTTGCAGTTGCCATGGGAGTTGTAGCAGATGAACTATCAAGCATACCAAATTTCTTGAGAAGATTTCTGGTATATTTTGCTTGATTGATAAAAATCCCATCATCTGTTTGCTTGACTTGTAAACCTAGAAAATAACTAAGCTCTCCCATCATACTCATTTGATATCTTGACTGCATAAGCTTGGCAAATTTCTTACAGAGTTTGTCATTAGTAGACCCAAAAATTATGTCATCCACATAGATTTGAACTAACAGCAAATCATCACCAGAATTAAAATAGAACAAGGTTTTGTCAATTGTACCTCTAGTGAACCCACTTTCTAAAAGAAATTGAGCCAGAGTTTCATACCATGCTCTTGGTGCCTGCTTTAGTCCATACAATGCCTTATCAAGCCTGTAGACATAATCTGGATGTTTGGGATCTACAAACCCTGGTGGTTGTTCAACAAACACTTCTTCTTCAAGTTTCCCATTGAGAAAAGCACTTTTCACATCCATCTGAAAGACTTTAAACTTTTTGTGAGCAGCATAGGCCAGAAAAATCCTTATTGCCTCCAATCTTGCAACTGGAGCAAAGGTTTCATCATAGTCAATTCCTTCCTGCTGAGAATAGCCTTTTGCCACAAGTCTAGCCTTATTCCTTGGTATCACTCCATCACTGTCTGTTTTGTTTCTGAAAACCCATTTTGTACCAACAATTGATCTATTCTTTGGTCTTGGTACAAGTGTCCAGACTTCATTCCTCTCAAATTCATTTAACTCCTCTTGCATTGCTGTTATCCAGTTAGCATCTTGAAGAGCTTCTTCCACTTTCTTGGGCTCTGTTTGAGATAAGAATGCATGAAACAGACATTCATTATTTGTAGCAATTCTAGTTCTTACACTAGCTTCTGGATCTCCAATTATCAAGTCAGGTGTATGGGCTAGTGTCCACCTTCTTGCTGTTGGTAATTGGCTTCTATTTTCATTATTAGATCCTCCCCCTTGATCCATGCTCTCCTGATTTTCTGCTTGACCATTTGCATTCTCTGAGGCTCCCCCTGAATTGGACTGTTCAGTATTTGAACTTTCAGAGTTTGACTCAGAGTTTCTGTTGGATTCTTCATTTGACTCTCTTTCAGAATTTGAGTCATCACTTTGAGAAGTTTCTGAAGTTTCTTCATGCTCCCCCTCAACTGGTTCTCTATTTTGTTCTGACCGAGAAAATTCTTCAGAGTTTACCAGTAGAGGATCAGAGTATGCTTCGACAGAGTTTATTGGATTTGCTTCATCAGAGTTTACATCAACAGAGTATAGATCTTCATTTTCAAAGCGAAGTTGATCATGATATTCTTCATCTTCTATTCCAGTTATTTTCTTGTCATCAAATGACACATGTATAGATTCCATGATCACTTTAGTTCTTAGATTGTAGACTCTGAATGCTTTAGTTGATAGTGGGTATCCAACAAAAATTCCTACATCAGCTTTTAAGTCAAACTTGGTCAACTGTTCAGGATGAGTTTTCAACACAAAACACTTACATCCAAAAATATGAAAATATTTCAGATTTGGCTTCTTATTCTTCACCATCTCATATGGTGTTTTCCCATGCTTGTTGACCAGTGTAGCATTTTGAGTAAAACAAGCAGTTTGAACAGCTTCTGCCCAGAAATAAGTTGGCAACTTTGCTTCATCAAGCATTGTTCTGGCAGCTTCGATTAGGGTTCTGTTCTTTCTTTCAACTACACCATTTTGCTGTGGAGTTCCAGGTGCAGAAAATTCTTGCTTCACTCCTCTTTCCTTGCAGAAAGCTTCCGTTACTGAATTTCTGAATTCAGTACCATTATCACTTCTTATAATTTTCACTTTGAACTCTGATCCTTTGTCCAGTAGCTTTACATGTTCCATTAGAATTGAGGCAGTTGCATCCTTCTTTGCTAAGAAATACACCCATGTGTACCTAGTGTACTCATCAACAATAACTAGAGCATATTTCTTTCTGCCCAATGACATTATATTTACTGGACCAAAAAGATCAACATGTAGAAGATGATAAGGTTCCACAACTGAAGATTCAGATTTACTCTTGAAAGATGACTTCCTTTGCTTGGCCTTTTGACAAGAATCACACAGACCATCTAAGCTGAGTATTGACTTTGGAAGTCCCCTTACAAGATCTTTTCGAATTAGCTCATTGATGTTGTTCAGATTTAGATGAGAGAGCTTTTTATGCCATTTCCAACTCTCTTCATTTGACATTCTTGCAGATAGACACACAGTTTTTCCTTCAGAGTTTGTTACCAAACTTGCTTCATAGATGTTATTGTGCCTGTGTCCAACTATAACAACTTTCCCTGTAGATTTGCTGATCACTTCACAATGTTCAGAATGAAAATCTACATGATATCCTCTGTCACAGATTTGACTCACAGAAAGCAGATCATGCTTGAGTCCTGAGACTAGAGCTACATTTTTGATGATGATACTTCCAAGATTGATATTGCCATATCCCAGAGTACGTCCTATGTTGCCATCTCCATAGGAAACTTTTGGGCCAGCCTTCTCCTCATAATCTGATAGCAGGGCTTTATTTCCAGTCATATGTCCTGAGCATCCACTGTCCAAGATAAGAGTGCTCTCTTTTATGCCCTGCAATCACAAACAATCACTAAGTGTTAGATTTAAGGATCCAGACTTGCTTGGATCCTTTGGCTTTCTTAACATTGTTAGCTTTTGCAGCGGAATCACTATCAACAGAGTTTAAACTAACATTGTCAGACCTTACACTTGCAGAGTTTGCTCTAACCCATTTCAAGTTGGGTTTTAGCTCATAATAGTTGTGATAAATAGCATGATAACTCTTGCAAGTATAAATGGAATGCCAAGTGCTCCCATAGTGTGTGCATAAAGTCTGTGGTCTAACCCTAACATAATCATTCTTTACTCCAGATGTGAAGGGTAAAGAGTTAATATCTTTGTTCTTCTTGCAAAACCTGGCAAGATGGTTAGTACTACCACAACTATGACATGTTTTTCTAGGAGCAGCAGAATTAGGCAGATAATCATTTCTTTTATTAATGCCTACTTTTCCATTCCTATTCTTCTTAAACATTTTCTGTTTGTTGACAGACTTTACTTCTTTGAGCTTATGTTTGAATTGTTTTTCTGTCATCAAACCAACATTAACCTGTTTATCACAGATTTTTACTGGTTCTTTAACAGCTTCTATCTCAATCTTATTCTCTGTTATTGAACTAATATTAACCTGTTTTTCACAAGTTTCAATTGGCTCCATAACAGCTTCTTTTACAACAGCAGACTTTAGCTTACTGTATTCAGGAACAAATTGCACAGGTTTAAGTTGTGGTTTCACTTTAACTTTATCTTTAAACCTAAGTTCATCTCCCTCACAGTAACTTAAGCCTATAGTATCTGTCTGAAAAACCTGATGTGTGTCTTTTCCAGAATTTGTCCAGGTTTTAATCACTTTCCTCTCTTTTTCCAACTCAGATTCTATTTGCCTATATCTTTTAAGCAATTCATGTTCAACATAAACAACATCATCTCTCTCCTTTTGAACTTGTTGCATGTTAACAAGTTTCTCTTCAAGAAATTTATTCCTTTCTTTAAGACCTGGATTCTCAGATTTGATTCTTTCATTCTCTAAAGTCTGATCCCTATAACTAACATGTATGCTTTTAAGATAAATTCTTAATTCAGATATGTTATCAGTATCATAAGCATAAGTTGTTAGGGGTACCTTGTTTTCAGATGACTCAGCTTCATCTCTAACAGTTGCCATGAGAGCATAACTGACTCCCTCATCTGAGTCTGAAGTGTCTGCCCAGTCCTTGCCTTTTGTGATGAGTGCTTTCTCAGATTTTCCTTTCTTGCACTCTGGAGCATAATGACCCATCTCTGTTAGAAATGAATACTACTAGAAACTAGACAGAGGGGGGGGGGGTGAATGGATAGTTTGATATATTTTTCGATTCTTGAAACCTAAGTAAACAACTGTATGTGATTATGATATGTAATATGCAGAAAGTAAATAACACACACAATCACTTTAATCTACTTTGTATAAGCAAATTAAATACTACAGCTTTCCAGGAAATTCACAATCGAATTTCTGGCTTCTAAACAAGAACAGTTTGAACTTGCTTGCTTACAGAGAAAAGAGCTTAGCAAATAACTATGTGTATCTCTCTTGCAGCTTACAGTTGTGTGTGCACGATATATATATTCACCTATACAAACTAGGCACACACAATATTACACAGCTACCCCTTCTGAAAGTCCAACTTGTCCTGCCATAAGAAGTTCACTGTGTCAGGAAGGACCACCTGCTTTTCGGAGTCTTTCCCGTTTCTGTAGCTGCTTGTCTCTTATCTTTCTCTCCAAGTTTAGCTGTAGATTTGCCATCTGTTCTTTGGACCACCTTGCCAGAACAAATGCTTCAGTATTTGTCTCCTTTGATTCTTGGTTCTGTACCTTGATTTGTCTTGTTATAAACGGCTAAGTGTTGATATCGTGAACTCCACTTTATCCCTGACTTCGCGATCTCCCTTGTGAGGACTACGCGATATAGCCTTTGAAGACTTTGCGACATAGGTCATTTGATGACTATGCGACATAGGTCATTTGATGACTATGCGACATAGGTCATTTGATGACTATGCGACATAGGGCTTCTGAGGACTTCACGATCTAGGCTCTTTTGACTTTGCTGACTTCAACACTTCACGACATGTGTCTTGAGGACTTCTCGACATAGTACAAAATGGACTATGCGATATAGTACTTCACGACATGGATATTGGTGACTTCACGACATAGCTTTCTTTTGACTTTGCTATATAATGCCTTAGACAAATTCCTGCAACTTATTTCTCCATGGCCTTATTCATCTCTATCCTGCTGCATGAACACTTTTGAACTTCTACCAGGATAATTATTCAATGGCCTATATACAATCTAGATGCAAGAAACTTTACTAAGCTCATTATAAATTTGAGCATACATGATCAAACTAATGTTCATGAGAACAAGACAAGTACATTTAGAGACCTATACTATATCCCAGTGATAGAAATCACTAGGTCATGTAATGTGACATAGTCACATAGTGTAGGCTTGTTAATAGTGGTATTCAGACATGTCTTGAGCCTAACAATCTCCCCCAAATTGTGAGTAAGACCCTTAGGCACAATTTCATGTCTGATAACAAGCCTATCTAACATAAAAAGAACAGATATAAGGAAGATACAGTTAAGCACAGAATTTGATAACAACTTGGAAATTTAAGCTTACAGAGTTCTTCCTTGAGCTACATAGCTTCTGTTTCCAATTGTTTCTTTAAGAAGTCATCATAGATCTTCTTCTTCCTCATTTCTTCATTCTTCTTTATCTCAGAGATGGCCATTAGAATATCATTTCTAGCAGTCATTTCTTCAATGAGAGGAGAGTCCTTTAGATCTTCAGCTGCTGTTCTGAGGGCACTCTCCACATATGAGTGTATAAACTCCATCCTTATCTTGCTTTTTCCTCCATAATTATTTTTGTACTCCACAGTATAAGGATTTTGTTTTACCCTGCACAGCCCTTTCTTTCTTAGCTCCCTTGCTCTTTCTTCCATCTCGGCCAACTCCTTCTCTTTCTTACATCTCCTTTCTTCATTCTCTCTCCTCAGGTTTTCTTCATGATCAACATGCATTTTCAAGAACCTGGCAATATCTATCTTCCATGTCCTTTCTTCCTTTTCTTCAAAGTTCAGCAAGGCATTTATCCTTTCAAGCTCATATTTATAGAAATGTTGCCAGCCTCCTTGCTTCATTATCTTCTCTCTTCCATCAGTGTACTTAATCTCTAGATGATCTAGCTTCAGTTTGACTTCAAAGATCCTTTGAGCTCTCAAAAATGCTAGGGCATCTTCATCATAGTCTTCATCAAGTGGAAACACATGGATGCCAACAACATTTGTGAGTTTTCCAGTTTTCTTTGTTATCCTTATTCTTTTGGGTACACTCTTGATCTTCAAATGCCTCACAAGAGGTACCTTTCTGGAACAAGGTGACTTTGTCTTTACTGCCACATCATTTGGAAGTAGCTTCATTCCTTTGCCCTTAATCCACTGCAACACTCCACTGGCTGTGACCTTGTGGAGGTGTTTTCTTGATTTTTCTTTTGTGACTTCACCCTTCTTCTGTGGCAACTCAGGTTCAGAAGTCTTAGATACTGATTTTGGAGGATCATTACTAACAGTACTCACCCTAGACTTAGAGTCTTGTGTTTTGGTTAAAGTACTGCCAGCAATGTCCTTGACTTGCTGAGTTCCACTCCTAGTTCTCTTCACTGTCTCCTTTGCCCCCTTTGTGTCATGAGATCTCCTCCTGTAGGTTTTCTCCTCATCATCATCATCCCCATCCTTCTTCTTGTTCTTTTCTTTGACAGATTCTGGCAAAACACCATGAATCAGAAAAGATTGTAGAATGTGAATCATCTCTAATTCCTCAGCTGTCCTGACTCCCCTCTTGGCTCTTAGCATTTGCAGCACCTGGTTGATCTTTGCATTATTCTTTCTTGTCAAATCTGAAGGGATCACCAACTGGTCAATGCTGCTGTCTTGAGATAGACTTTGGAAGATTATTGTCTTTGGCTTTGAGATAACCTCAGGCAGTCTTTGATCTTGATCCATCTTCAAGTCATCAAACAGTCTCTTGTTGTTAGCCCCACCTTTTTCTATTAAGTCCATTATTGTTGACAGCTCAGTGAATCTCAGTTTCTCTAGAGTTTGAAAAGCTAGGTGCCACAAGCAGTTGTCCTTGCACACCATGATTATCTCTCTTAGATGGACATCCTTGATTTTCCTTACTGCAACTGTGAAGTACTTAATGTTTTCCTTGAGCTTCATTCTGTAAGTCCTTGCATCTTCTTGTGCATCTCTGTAGGTGGCTTTCAGAAACTCCAGGAAGGCCTCATCATGATAGATGTGAGAATTGGCAACTTCCTGTAGCTTGGCCTCTGTGATTGTTGTTGCTTTGGCAGGTTGAGCATTGGAAGTAGGTTGAGCAGGTTGAGAAGTGGAGATTTCTTTTGGCATTGTGGAGGGATAGTAGGTAGTGGTGACTGTGCTTTTCTGGCCTTGTGCATTTATGACCTCTACAGGGGGAAGATTGATTGGCTTTAATGTCTCTTCAATGAGCTTGCCCTTAAGTTTTGACTGCGTGGCAGGTACTCCCCCTTTCTTTTTCACAATGGCCTCCTTTCCTTTCTCCCCCTTAGGCTTGGGATCAGACAAAATGTCTTGAGCTTCCCCAGGAATAGGCAGGTTCATGGATCTCATCATTGAAGTCATCATTTGTTGCTGCACCAGCAAAATGTTTGTTGTGTTGGTGCCTTGATCATCTAGTTTGTCATTGAGTTGGCTTAGAGATGTAGATAGCATCCTGTTTTCATCTTTGAGAGAGGCCACTTCTCTTTCTAAGCCATCCACCTTGGAGAATAATTGGTGAGACTTAAAGGAGTTTAGAGATTGATCTTTGACCCTGGCAAAGTCATATTTGGAGATGTCTGACAGAGGGACTTCATCCACCAGCTTATCACCATACTGATTTTTCCACATGACATTCAACATAGCATTGGTGGTGATGGTAGTTTTTGCTTGATTTTCCAGTGTAGAAGCCAGTTTCTTGATGTTGTTTGTGACCATGGCAAGAGTCACATCCATCATGGACACATTTGTGGAGGTTTTCTGGACTTCTTTGAGGATACCATCCACCTTGGGAAAATCAGAGAGATAAGAGTTTCTGAGCTTAGTGAGGGATCTGTCTGTCTCCTCCTGAATTGAAGAAATCTCTGATTGAAGCCCTTTCCCAAGATAATGCAGAGCCTTCAACTGGTTCTTGTACACATCATTTACAGACTCATAGATGGCAACAAGAGAAAGATCCTTAGCATTGGAGCCCAGAGAGGTGAGGTATTCTTCTCTCACAAAAGCCAGGGCATCCTTGAGCTTGAGAGTCCTCTTAGCATCCAACCAGGCATCCACATTCCCCTCTGGTTCAGCTGTATCCACAATCTTCTCCTGTTGAGCTTCAACATCCTCCTTATGGCATAGCAGGATAGCTTCATAATCAGCATTTGGAAGGTTGGAGGTGAGGAGATGTTGAGCTATCTTTGAGAACTCATCAATCTGTGCCACATGGAGATCTTGAATAGCTTCTTCTGTCATTTGGGAAGGCACAGATGATGATCCTGAAGGCCTGTCATGGTGCACAGGCTTCAGCCATTCTGACATTGTGGCCTGAGCCAAGTGAGAGCTAGTGCTAGGCACTTCATGAGATGTGTGAGTTTGAGTCTCCTCTAGCCTTGGAATGGCTGTAGGGTCTGATGTTGTCTCCATTGAAATGGGATGTGTTACAACATCAGCCCTATATGTCTGTGAAGACATTTCCACATCCCTAAGGATGGGAGAATTTGGCACAGAGTCTCCAGTGAAAACTGGTGAAGCCTCTATGTTTGTGTTGGTGTCATTAGGATATGCCTCAGCATGCATTCCCTGACCAACTGAATGTGGGTCCTGAGTGGTGAGCACAGTGTCAAGCACCATGTCACTTGAAGTTGGCTCAATCACAGGGCTGGATTGTGATTGATCAAGGGCAAGATTGTCATGAGAATGACTCTCTTGTTCAGAAGAAATTTTAGTGGAGGAATCTGAGAGAGAAGTGGGGTCCAGATTAGATTTTGGCAACTCCCCCTGAGAAATAGGAGGAGTTTCAACATTGATGTGCTCTCCACTTAGTGTTTGATCACCCTTATCACTCCTAGGGTCAAGAGTGAGGTCTTGACCCTGTGCAGACTCTTTACAACTTGCAGTGGGGAGGCTGCTCTTTTCAATGCCCATGACCTGTTGAGAGGCCATAGACAGTAGCAGGTGTACCCCTTTTTCCACATCTGAATCCTGTTGAGAGGATGCAGTGGTGGCTACAGATTTTGATTTCTTCTTTGGTCTGGTGAGAGGTGACTCAGGAATCTCACTTGCTAACTCTACAGATTCATGGATAATAGCTAGGGTTCTCTTCTTCTTCTTTTTAGTGACATCAACCTTTTGAGAGATTGATGCACTTGGCTGACTAGCCTCTACAGTGGTGTTTACAGTGGGGTTGCTGGATGGGATAGGGAGGCTTGGGTTAGACTGTGAAGCTCTTTCAGTCTCAGCCTCCCCTGTCCAGGAAAGAGCATGGTATATGGGCTTATCAAGTGGATAAGACTCGAATGTGTCCTGCATATGCTTGGTCACACTCAAGATCACATCCACTTGATTCCTCGTATCCAATGAACCAAATAGAATTTTGGACATGGACTTGGAATAAGCCATCTTTGATTTATCTATACCCTCCAAGTCATGGACATTAGCATCAAGATAATTTAAAATAACTTGAAGAAAGCGAGGGTAAAAGATGTCATTACCTCTTCCACGGACTGTCCTCCCTAGCCTTTGAGCCAATTCCTTGAGGATTATTGCTCCAACATTGATTTCCTGATTGTAGGCTAGGGAATAGGCCAGCTTCACAGCAATGTGACTGATATGGTCCAATCCTGTCTTTCTGCAAAGGAACACCTTCTAGAGTGCATCAAATAGGAATGACCACTCCCTTCTTACAAATTTCTTGTTCAGCTTTCCGGTATCTATCTCATCTGCATACCGAATGAGGGTCATGAAGTCTACTATTTGAGCATCAGTAGCTTCTGGGTCATGACCCTCCACCTTGAACCCCAATGCTTCATTGATTTCCTTTTCACCAAACTGGAAGTGTTTGCCTCCAATTGAACAAGCAACCTCCTGGAATGAAGTTCCATCTTCTCTAGCCATTGTTGATACCAACGCCGTTCGCCAAAATCCTTCCAACACATCGACATACAGTGTAGGGTTCAAGGTTAGGGCTTGGATGAGGTAGGAGGTGTTCAAGAACCGTACAAAACACTTGTACCTTGGTTTAGCCTCAGCCTCAGAGGGAATGGTGAGAAGATTGGTTTCTTTGGGTATGGTTAAAGGAATAGAGGATGATACTGTTTGAGATTTGGGTGCCATTTCAAAAGAGAGAGTAAGAAAGAGAGTAGAGAATTTGTGCTTAGGTTTGAGAGTTTGAGAGCAATAGACAAGATGAAAAGTTGTGAACGGTTAGAAAAAAAAGGTATTTATATGATAGAGACACTGCGATATGGAGTTATGAATATGTACAGTCTATATGTATGTCGCGAAGTCAATAATAGCCTGTACCGCAAAGTCTTGCAAAATATATCGCATAGTCTCAACAATGAACTATGTCGCAAAGTCTTCAAAATGAAAGGATCGGGGAGACTTTGCGATATAGTAGAAATATCCTGTCTAAAACTCTCTTTTAGGAATTTTAAGCAATTTGACAGACTTTTATCAAATTTTGAAATAAAATTAATTTAAATCAAAATTCTGTCAACTATGGAGACTTGTCGATATAGTTATTCTAAGTCGCGAAGTCATAAAATTAACTATGTCGCAAACTCATGAAATGAACTATGTCGCGAAGTCTCACAATCTCAACAGTTTGCGATATAAGTCTGTTTAATTTGAACTATGTCGTGAACTCTGAAAATCATCTATATCGAGATGTCTCAAAAGCTCACAACTCCACCAACAAATATGATTTTGAAAAATATGCAGTAAAATACTGAAATATTTATAAATCATATCTCAGCCAATTTCCACTCCAAACAAATAGATCATTTAAATACAGTGAAAATTTACTGCTGCAACAATTAACCAGCATATTTACTTAGAACAACTGAATGAAGGATTGAGCATTCCAATTTCACTCACAAGTCTGTTGAAGACTGCTTCATTCAGAGGTTTAGTAAATATGTCAGCTAGTTGTTTCTCAGTTGGAACATAAGAGACTTCTATGGTACCATTTGCAGCATGTTCCCTAATGAAATGGTACCTGATCTCAATGTGCTTTGTAGTAGAATGATTAACAGGATTGGCCACTATGGATATTGCACTAGTATTATCACACATGAGAGGAATGTGTTCTAACACTAGCCCATAATCCATGAGTTGATTTCTAATCCAAAGCAATTGAGCACAGCAACTTCCAGCAACAATATATTCAGCCTCAGCTGTGGATGTTGCTGTGGACTGTTGTTTCTTACTAAACCAGGACACTAACCTTTGACCTAGGAATTGACAGCTTCCAGAGGTGCTCTTCCTGTCAATTCTGCATCCAGCATAATCAGAATCTGTGTAACCAACCAGGTTGAACCCAGTGCCCTTTGGATACCATAGCCCAAGATTAGGAGTCCCCTTTAGATATTTGAAAATTCTTTTGATGGCCATCATGTGAGATTCCTTGGGATCAGACTGGAATCTTGCACAAAGGCATGTGGCAAACATGATGTCTGGCCTGCTAGCTGTGAGATAGAGTAGGGATCCAACCATTCCTCTATAGACCTTGATATCAACTCTCTTGCCTTTCTTGTCTTCATCCAGCTTGATTGCAGTAGACATAGGAGTTTTAGCTGGGGATGACTCTTCTAAACCATATTTCTTTAAAAGATCCTTGACATACTTAGATTGGTTTATAAAGATGCCATCCTCCCTTTGATGTACTTGCAGGCCTAGGAAGTAGGTTAACTCTCCCATCATACTCATCTCATATTTACTTTGCATCAACTTAGAGAACCTTTCACAGAGTTTTTCATTTGAAGAGCCAAAGATGATATCATCCACATAGATTTGAACAAGAATGATATCATTTCCATGCTTCTTGAAGAATAGGGTTTTGTCTATTGTACCCCTGGTGAATTGATGCTCAAGAAGGAATTGAGATAGAGTTTCATACCAGGCTCTTGGTGCCTGTTTGAGTCCATAGAGTGCCTTGAGCAGTCTATACACAAAGTTTGGGAAGTCTTCACTTTCAAAGCCAGGTGGTTGAGACACATAAACTTCCTCAGCAAGATCACCATTGAGAAATGCACTTTTCACATCCATTTGATACACCTTAAAATCTGAGTGAGCTGCAAAAGCCAGGAAGATTCTTATGGCTTCCAGTCTAGCTACAGGTGCAAATGTCTCATCATAGTCAATGCCTTCTTGCTGACTATATCCTTTGGCAACCAGCCTTGCTTTGTTTCTAACTACCACTCCTTCTTCATCCATCTTGTTCCTGAACACCCATTTGGTGTCAATAACATTCTTTCCTTTTGGAGGTGGCACTAGTTCCCATACCTTGTTTTTCTCAAATTGATTCAACTCTTCTTGCATGGCAACAATCCAATCAGAATTCTTCAAAGCTTCTTCAATAAGTTTAGGTTCCTCTTGTGACAGAAAGCAGCTATACAGACATGTATTCAATGTTGCCCTTCTTGTTCTAACTCCCTCACTAGGATCTCCAATGATTTGATCCCTAGTGTGGGCTCTGTCCCATTTCCTTGTGTGCCCCTGTTCATTTCCTTGATCTGTTCCAATCTCATTTTGGTTGACAGTTGCATTCTCTTCTTCTCCCCCTGTGTTTGTGAATCTTTGCACAGGTGTTTGAAGAAGATTGTCAACTTCAAGAATTTCATTTTCTAGAACAGTTTGAACAGGTGGTTCGTCTTCACTTTCAGAATCCTCAAGATAACCCTGATTTTCAAATCTTAATGGCACACTGTCTTGATCACTTGTTTTAAGTCCAGGAGTCTTCTTGTCATCAAAGGTAACATCCATGCTTTCCATGACTTTGTGTTGCTCAGGTACAAACACTCTGTATGCTGTCCTTTCCAGAGAGTATCCAATGAAGATACCTTCAAATGCTTTTGCATCAAACTTTCCAACATGCTCAGAGGTATCTTTCATCACAAAACACTTGCTTCCAAACACATGCAGATGCTTGAAGGATGCTCTTTTTCCAGTCATTAATGAGTAAGGAGTTTTGCCAGACTTCTTATTGATCAATGTTCTATTCTGCACATAGCATGCTGTGTTAACAGCATCAGCCCAAAAGCTAGTAGGTAGCTTTGCATCCAACAGCATTGTCCTTGCAGCTTCAATGAGAGTTCTATTCTTTCTCTCAACTACTCCATTTTGTTGAGGTGTCCTAGGAGCTGAGAATTGTTGAGAAATTCCTTTATCTTTGCAAAACTCATACAATGTTGAATTTCTGAACTCAGTCCCATTATCACTTCTCAAAGCAACTACAGAGGAACCAGTGCTTTGTGCTTCTCTATCAACTCTCTTGATATGCTCTATTATGACTTGAGGTGCTTCATCCTTGGAGAATAGGAATTCCACCCAAGTATATCTTGAATAATCATCAACCATCACTAGAGCATATTTCTTTTTGGAAAGGGACATTACATTCACAGGGCCAAATAAGTCCATGTGAATTAGTTGCAGAGGTTTTGAGTTTGTATTGAGCAACTTGTTCTTGTGACTTGATCTTTTAATCTTCCCTTTCTGACAAGCTTCACATGCTCCATCTTGCACAAACTCCAAGGCAGGCAAATCCCTGATGAGTTCTCTCTTGGTTAGAGAGTTCATTGCCTGAACATTCAAGTGAGACAGTTTCTTGTGCCACAGCCAGAATTCCTCATTTGTGGCTTTTGTGTAGAAACAACAAAATTCTCCCTTATCTGCAGCCTTAAGATTAGCTACAAACAAGCTTCCTTTCTTCACACCAGTTAGAACAACTTCACCACTTTCCCTTTTTGAGATTGAACAAAGGTCTTCATCAAATTCCACTTTGAAGCCTCTGTTGGTAAACTGTCCAATACTCAAGAGATTATGCTTCAGTCCTTCAACAAATGCTACATCTTCAATAATGACATTTCCAGATTTAACACTGCCATATCCCATTGTATAACCAATGTTGTCATTTCCAAAGGTTACTGATGGGCCAGCCTTTTCCTCAAAATGTGATAGCAGGGCCATATCACCAGTCATGTGACTTGAGCATCCACTGTCCAAGATCCATATGACTCTTTTATTCCTGTTGCCCTGCATTCACAAAGTGACTAAGTTGTTTTTGGTACCCACACTTGGTAGGGTCCAGATGATTTAGAAACATTTTGATTAATAATTCTTCTGTCATAAATTGCATTTCTCATAGTAGGAGACTTCACTTTTTCTGTGGCTTTGGAGTTTACACTCTTAGGCTCACATGAAGTTTTCACCCTCTCAACCCTGATTGGGGACCCTGTCCTATGAGAATGTATGTGTGTGTGTGATTCACCAGATTGTGCAGAGTCAAGTTTATGTTTAAGAGATAAACAGTTAGCAATCACAGTCACATAGCATGTCATGCAGTTTGGCTTACCACAGAAAGAATCATGACTAGAATTTATGCTTGCAGAAAGGTTACTTAGGTTGTCAACTTCAACAATTTCAGGCTTACTACACTTATGAGTCAAATGATTAACAGATAGGCATTTTTGACATTGTTTCCTGGGAGCATTTGGCACATAGGCATAGTTGTTTCCTTTGTTAACACCAACTTTACCATTTCTGTTTTGTTTCCTTTTCTTAACAACTTCTTTCTTTGCTTTAGGACTCTTGACAAGATTGTCTTTGGTCTCTTTCTGATTGACAAGTTCAGGAAAGGAAGAAGTGTTCTTAGCAGCCTCATCTTCTTCAAGTAGTTGTTGCTTGATGATCAGTAGTTCCTCATCAAACTCAACAACACTCTTTCTGAAGATGGGCAGTTCAACACTTGACAGTATGGTTGGGGCATTTTTGTTTGTAAAAGTTTCCTTTCCTTTGCCCTTGACCTTCTTCCTTCCCTTGTCATTATCATAGTCAAAACCAACTCCAACCTTGCAGTCTTCAGTGTGTTCCTTGTGGTAGGTTTGAATAAGTTCAGAGGAGTTTTTGAAGCTTCTTAGTTTCAGTTCAGTTTCAGCAATTTGTTCTCTAAGGGCTTTCTCTATCTGCTCAGCACAAATCACTTTGTTTTTAAGATACTCAACCTCCTTTTTCAAACCATCCAGGTTCACAACCATTAACTCAAGTTGCTCATTCTTTTCTGTAAGCTCAACATTCTTAGCAGTTAGTCTGTCAATTTCTTCATTAGCTACTAACATGCTAGTATGAATATTAAACATCTCAGTGCTCATATCTTCAACAGTTTGCTTATATTGAAGGGGAGTCATATCAAGAGAAGTAAGAATAGGTACCTGACTTGAATCACCTTCATCAGAAAATGCCATCAAGGCATAGTTTGAATACTCTTGTTCTTCTTCTTCATCAGAGTCATCCCAGCATTTTCCCTCAGCAATAAAAGCTTTGCCCTGTTGTTTCTTGAGTAGAGCCTCATACTTAGCTTCAAGCTCTAAGTATGCTTTGTCCTTCTTGACTTGTTTAGGCTTTTTGCACTCAGTGGCAAAATGCCCAAGTTCATTGCAGTTATAGCACCTTATTTTGGTCCTATCCACACTTCCTGTCTTGTATCCACCTTTAGCAGCACCAGCAATCCCTTTTCCTTTATTGAAGGTGTTTGAGCCAATAGATCCACCAGTGTTTCCATTATTGAACTTGGACCTAAATGGCTGCTTTCTTTTAAACCTTATGTTAGGATACCTCCTAGCCATATAAGCAAAAGATTTGTTTTCCATTTTGTCCAGCTCATCTATACTGTAGAACTCATCCTCTTCAGGTAAATCATACACAACCTGAGTTTCATCACCAGTGTCTTCAACTTCCAGTTCCTCAATCTTGACCTGACTGATTTTAAGAGAGTCCATTCTTTGACTTAGGTTGTCAGCAATAAGTGCACAGGAGGTATTAGCCACTAATCCTTGCTTTGCTTGAATAGATCTCTTTTGAAACAGCTCTAACTCATATGTCTTTAAAACACCATACAACACATCAAAACCAATCTTTGTCAGATCTCTTTCTTTAAGGGAAGAGATTCTTGGTTCCAAGTGATCTGGCAGAGTTAGTAGAAACTTCATATTGAGCTCTTCTGTTTCATAGTGTTTGTCATAGAGTTTGAGCTCGTTTATCAGCTTGTTGAATCTCTCAAACACTTCTGTGATTCCCTCTTTTGGCTGAGCCATGAAGGCTTCATATTGTGAAACAAGAATCTGCTTCTTGTTCTTTCTTACTTCAGTAGTTCCTTCACAGAGCACTTCTATAAGATCCCACATCTTCTTGGCACTAGTACAATGAGCAACAGTGCCATACATGTTGAAGTCCATAGATTCACAAATGATAAGTTGAAGATGTCCATCCAATGCTACTTTTTCCTTTTCAGGATCAGTGTATTTTAAGGGATCTTTGGGCACATGTTTTGCTGGTACAATCTCAGTGCCAATGGTTGTTTCACCAATCTCGATCATTGGAATGAAGGGACCATGCTTTAGAATATCTAAATACATGGGGTTAGAAGCTTTGATGAAAAGCAACATCTTCTTCTTCCATAAACTGTAGTGCTCCTTGTTAAAGGGAGGAATCTTGATACTGCTTAGTTTCTGTGAACTCATTCTTGATCTTTTCCTGTTTGTACGTTAACAGCCTAAGCTTTGATACCACTTGTTAGAAATGAATACTACTAGAAACTAGACAGAGGGGGGGGTGAATGGATAGTTTGATATATTTTTCGATTCTTGAAACCTAAGTAAACAACTGTATGTGATTATGATATGTAATATGCAGAAAGTAAATAACACACACAATCACTTTAATCTACTTTGTATAAGCAAATTAAATACTACAGCTTTCCAGGAAATTCACAATCGAATTTCTGGCTTCTAAACAAGAACAGTTTGAACTTGCTTGCTTACAGAGAAAAGAGCTTAGCAAATAACTATGTGTATCTCTCTTGCAGCTTACAGTTGTGTGTGCACGATATATATATTCACCTATACAAACTAGGCACACACAATATTACACAGCTACCCCTTCTGAAAGTCCAACTTGTCCTGCCATAAGAAGTTCACTGTGTCAGGAAGGACCACCTGCTTTTCGGAGTCTTTCCCGTTTCTGTAGCTGCTTGTCTCTTATCTTTCTCTCCAAGTTTAGCTGTAGATTTGCCGTCTGTTCTTTGGACCACCTTGCCAGAACAAATGCTTCAGTATTTGTCTCCTTTGATTCTTGGTTCTGTACCTTGATTTGTCTTGTTATAAACGGCTAAGTGTTGATATCGTGAACTCCACTTTATCCCTGACTTCGCGATCTCCCTTGTGAGGACTACGCGATATAGCCTTTGAAGACTTTGCGACATAGGTCATTTGATGACTATGCGACATAGGTCATTTGATGACTATGCGACATAGGTCATTTGATGACTATGCGACATAGGTCATTTGATGACTATGCGACATAGGGCTTCTGAGGACTTCACGATCTAGGCTCTTTTGACTTTGCTGACTTCAACACTTCACGACATGTGTCTTGAGGACTTCTCGACATAGTACAAAATGGACTATGCGATATAGTACTTCACGACATGGATATTGGTGACTTCACGACATAGCTTTCTTTTGACTTTGCTATATAATGCCTTAGACAAATTCCTGCAACTTATTTCTCCATGGCCTTATTCATCTCTATCCTGCTGCATGAACACTTTTGAACTTCTACCAGGATAATTATTCAATGGCCTATATACAATCTAGATGCAAGAAACTTTACTAAGCTCATTATAAATTTGAGCATACATGATCAAACTAATGTTCATGAGAACAAGACAAGTACATTTAGAGACCTATACTATATCCCAGTGATAGAAATCACTAGGTCATGTAATGTGACATAGTCACATAGTGTAGGCTTGTTAATAGTGGTATTCAGACATGTCTTGAGCCTAACAATCTCTTTACACTTGTAGCACTGGATCCCAGACTTGTCTTTCTTTCCATTCTTGGTATTTCCTCCATCAGACTTTCTGAAATTTCTCTTATCAGAGTTTGAATCTCTCCTAGAGAATCTCTCCTAGAGAATCTCTTTCCTTTCTTGAAGTTCTTGAATCCCATCTTCTTGAAGGACTTCACCATTAAAGCAGCCATTTTCATCATCTCTTCTTCATCATCCTCAGAATCAGAAGCTTCATCATCAGTATTTGAGCCATCATCAGAGTTTGATGACTCACTGTCAGATTTAATGACTAAAGCCTTTCCTTTGGCTTTCTTTCTTGATGTTTCCTTCTTGACAGGCTTTTCTTCAACTTTAAGAGCAACAGATTTTGTCTTCTTTCCAGATCTTTTGTTTCTTTGTTCTATTTCCAGTTCATGAGTTTTGAGCAACCCATAGATTTCATCAAGATCTGTTTCTGCAAGATCATAATTGTCTCTGATTGTTGTTGCCTTTAAATCCCATCTTTCAGGTAGGGATAGAAGAAACTTGAGATTTGACTCTTCAAGTTCATATTCTTTATCAACCAGGGACAAATCATTCAACAATTTACAAAATCTGTCATATGTATCTGTCAAACTTTCATCAGATCTAGAGTCAAAGTGTTCATACTCCTGTGTTAGAATAGTCTTCCTGTTCTTCTTTATAGCACTTGTTCCTTGACACCTGACTTCCAAAGCATCCCAAATTTCTTTGGCAGTCTTGCAGCCAATAACTCTGTTAGACATGACATTATCTAAGGCACTGTGTAGTAGATGTCTAACCTTTGCATCCTTTGCAATTGATGAGATGTCTTTAGGAGTCAAATCTTTCTTCTCTTTTGGAACAGTCTTTTGTTCTTGCCCAGTAATAACATGAGACAATTTAGTTGGCATATGAGGACCATCATTGATTCTATCAAGGTATTCTGGATCTGTGGCTTCCAGAAACATGGTCATCTTCACCTTCCATATTGGATATTCAACTGGTCTGAGAATTGGAACCCTTATAGTCTCATATCGACTCACAGAAGTAGGTTGAACCTTCTGAGCATTAGAACCTTCTTGAGAGTTGTCAGCCATGATTATACTTGTGTTTGGATCGATAAACTATATATATTAAACAGCCTAGGCTCTGATACCAATTATTAGACATAATACACAATATATAATCAATATAAGTATGATAACAACAATTGAGAACACCGTTTATGAATCAACAAATGAATTATATAAATAATTCTTCTCTCAGTGATGTTAAAGAATCACAGAGAGCTGCTAGGTTACAAGAATAATGTATTCAGTATTCGCATCACTTTTAGGGTTAACCTATCTGTGTTTTTTTATAATACACAACTACATAATCAATCTCTAATTGATATTCCTATAAATCAGCTATACAAATTATATCAAATTAGGATTGCTTCTGTCTTCTGTTCCGTTTCCTTAACTGTCTCAATATATCTTGCTTCTTTCCATCTTCAAGATATATTGCTTCTAGAATCTTTATATCAGCACCGACAGCTAAGGTAAACTTTCTCCCCGTCAGACTTTAATAAACTCTGACTGGCTTCCAGTAAACTCTGATGAGTACCTGGTACTTAAACACTGATGAACAAACGTCAGCAATTTATATCTAACAACCCTAAATCATTCACATACTTCTGTCGTCTTGAATGTCTTGTTTCTTTTGCTGTCACTGAGGCTTGAACATTTTCATGAACTTCTTTCCGTGACCTGTTTACGAACTTCAAGAATACATAACGTATTTTGATTTTTTGAGTTTACCTTTTCTTCTTTGATTCTGGATTCCTGTGCTTCTGTTAATACTATTGTCTGTCTTGTCCTTTGTTGAGTTGTAGTTATCTCTTTTACATCTTATGTTACATTATGCTTTACAATCTCCCCCTATTTGATTGGATAGAGTTCGACAAGCAAATACTTCGAGGATAACTCAACTAACTAAGGAAACATTAAACTAATTAAAGTAAGACATCGTAATAATATTACATGCATTCTGGATCAGATATATATACATTTCCAGATTTCATAAATCAAAAAACAATAAAACTTTTCACATTGAAGTTGCTCCTCTTGTCTGAGCTGATAGTTCTTTTGTTCTTTGCTTCAATCTTCAGTCCATTCCAATCTCACCTTCTTCAATCATTGGATCGGAGTTAGCAGCTTGATAATCAATCACTGACAGATAGTGCAGTGGTTCTCCAGGTTTAAGGATTGCTCCTTGGATGTGTCTTCCAATATATTCAACCTCTTGACCCACTCCAGCCCATAACCATGCAATGTTAACATCTTCCTTGTTTAGCTTTGGCATGTTTGGTAATCTGGTATGCACTTCCAATCCTCTTTCCACTCTTTTCCTATAATAAGGAACATTCTCCATTAGAAATCTTCTAAGAGTGTCTGCTGCTTTGTCCTTCTCCGTTGATGAGAATCCAGTGGATCTAAGATACTTCTCAACTGAGATTAGATAGATACTTGGGTAGTCTCTCAGTTTGTCCTCAGCCAAATAGCAGATTCTGAACAAGTCATTCGTCATGAATCTAACCATTGGAGGATCTTCAGTAATCTCTGGACCGACTTTCATCAAGATCTCCTTAACATGCTCATAGAGCAGTTCATTTAGCCTTGTAGTCCTTTGAATCTTGATGAGAATCACCTGCAGTTCTTCCTCAAAACTGCTTGGTGTCTTTCTCTCTCATCTTGCCTGGCATCTATTTCAGCTCTTTGAGCTTTCACCATCTCCAAGGCAGCTTCTTCTTCCAGTGATAGAGAATTTGCTTCTTCTTCCATATCATCATCCAAGATAGGATGTTCAATTGGCTCTGGATAATATGGCTCATGCTCCTCCTGTAGTGGTTGCTCTTGCATGATCTCAAATTCCTCCTCACTTTCTTCTTCTTGCACAATGTCTTCAATCCAGTACTGTCTAACTGGAATAGCTTCATTGGTTTCCCAAACTCCCCATCCAGTTGTTTGCCAACCTTCATTAGTCACTTCATTTGTTTCCCCTTCTCCAACTTTCTCCCCCTTGGTTGAGGAATCCTCGATGAAGTTATCCTCATTGTAAAAGGCAGCAGAAGGATCAGGTTGTTGCTGTGAAGGTCCGGGTTGTTGGTTCCTCAACATATTCCATAATCTCCTTGAGGGTGGATTGAACATGTACCTCTAGGTAATAGCAAATCATCAATATTTGGAAGGGTTAGGGTGTCACTCCTCACGTTTGGCTCTGGGTGTACACTCAACATTTCTGTCGGTGTTTCACTCATTTTACCTTTTCCACTTAGGCCAGGTGTAAGTGTTTTTGTTTCACTCAATCCCCTTTTGCTCAATGTACCTGCAGAAGAAAACACCGTAGCCGTTCTTAAGGAGGTCACCGGTGGTGCAATGGGGCTTCGCAAGTCCCCGTCCTTGGTTAAACCAAGTTGCTGATCATCCGTAGATGATATATCCTTTGAAGGATCTAGAGTTTGAATCTCTAGGGGGTTAGAAACAGGCTCTATAAACAACAGAGATCCCAAATCTTCCCCGATAGTCTGTGAAGACTTTACCTCAGTTGACTCCTCAATATTAATTGATTCATTGTCACCGAGTTGCCGATCTGCACCTATGTCAGACCCTTTACCCGCAGGATCCAGATATGTTCCATCTGGAGAGGTAGACAATGACCCTTTAGATTGTGCATTTAGGTCAAAGCCTTCTCTCGACGTCTGTGAAGACCCTTGGTTCTTAGAACCTTCAACCAGTGAACCTGACCGTAATATGGTCGGAACACCAGTTGCTTCCGTCAATTCTTCCTTACCTGATTGAGCTAATGGTTCAGATATAGCTTTCGTTAGCGTAGCCCAATCAGCATCAGAAAAATCAATAAAGGGCGCTTTGGAAGTTTGAAATAAAGTATCAACAGTTGCCTCGGTTTCTGTTCGTCTCCTTTTAGAGGAAGGCAGAGCTGCTGTTGAAGGGTGTATCTCCTTATGTGGTGCTGCTAAGGCACTATCTCCCTCTACACTCACGGATGTCTGAATATTGGGTATAGGAGGGGAAGGAGGTTCGTTTATGGTTTCATTTGGCTCTTCCAAAGGCTCTTCGACCGTGGTTAGAGATTGTGGGTTTGCAACCTCCTGGTCTGGAATGGCCACTGAGGGCTCTGGATCAACATCCATTGGTTGTGGTTCAGGAGCCAGTTCAGGTTCAGGAATATTACCTTGATTTACCTGTTCCCCTGGGGGTAGAAGTGGTAGGGGCACCGTTCTTAGATAGTCTGTGAGAACAGTGGGTACCCCTGGAAGATGATTCTTTCTTATCAGAGCGGTTATTGCATTGCTCTTCATCCTCATGCACTCCATGGTCTCCTCGCCTTCGAATGTCTTTGCTGTTTAATACAAAAACTATCGAAAACCTTTTGTTGAAAAACTATCGAGAATTAAAATAAAGGAAAAATTAATTCTCTCCGATAGATTTTCTTTTTATTTCAAAAAACCATCGAGAATTTAGATAAAGATTAATGAAATTCAATTCGATGCTTTTTCAAATTTTCTTCAAAAAATATCGAGAATTGTTTTCGATAGATTTTCTTTTCCTTTTCAAAAACTATCGAAAATTAAATTCGATAGATTTATCTATGTACTTGAAAAACTATCGAATTTCCTAAAAATTCGAAATTTTTGCTTCTTTTCCAATTTCTAAATCCTGTTCTTGTTTTAGGAATCAGAAATTTTATTTCCTGTCTAGTTTTAATTGTAATAAATCTTTTCAAATTTACCAAAATCAATTCTTAACAGAAAATTCACAATTTTCTTAGAATAAAATCAATTAAATATCATTGAGTGATATTAACCAATTAAAATCTAATGAATTATGCTGCATTAATCTACAATGTTAAAAACAAAGCAAATTAATTCAAATTAAATAGATGCTAAAATATTTAGAACAAATATTAGCACCTAAATAATTTTAGAATTAATAACTAATTAAATGCCAGAAGATATATCATCCATAATTATGACATACAATTAGTACAATAATCCTAACTACGAGAATTACTCCAGAAAATAAACTCACGAGTCCTAAGGATATAGAAATTCTTAAACTCATGTATTTACTAGGACTATCTGCAGTTACTGACTTCTAATCAAAATCAATTAGCACTACGTCAAATTTTGGCTTCCGTCACATAAAATACGTGTGGCTAAGCACTTTACGTCACGTTTTAATTTTTCAGCAAAGTGTCACCTAAGGTCGGATCATTTTACGCCCCCTACGGCCACACCCCAGATGTGTGGCTGTAATTCAAAACAGAGTGACTAAAGCATACCACCCCTTGGGTCTGACAGCCCCTGTTTTAAGCTCAAAAGTGTGACTAAATACCAGCTTTCAGCCACAGGATGGGTCGTGGCTAAAGATAATTAATAACGTGGCTAAATACCAACATTCATCAAAGGCTTAGTTTTGGTCGCACTATTTATTGGTAAATCGTGGCAAAAAACTTGGGTATGGCCACATTTTATAATTTTTCTGTGGTCGTTTGTATGTTTCATATACTATTAAACAACTGCTTTTAGTCACTAATAATTGTAGTAACTATCCCCCAATATAATATAATAGGTAGTGTGGCTGAAGTGTGGTACTAGCCACACATACTTAACCACATCACAAACAGGTTTCATTTGTAATATAAATGACCACGGCCGTACCAAAAAGCCGATACAAATCACAATACCAAAAGGCCACAATCCAATTCAAAAAGGCCACAATATGCAAACAAGTAAAATGCCAAAATACAAGTAAAAAAAATGCCAAATTCCAAACTAGTCCATATTAATCCATAAAATCCATACTAAATCCATGATCCATAACAACGATATGGAGTATAACTCCACAATCCATAAAAACCACATAACCATAACCAGAGTACAGAAAATTAACAACTTATCGAAAAGTTAACAACCAGAAAACCACATTAACATGAGTCAAATTAAGTTTACAATTACACCACCAGCTTCCGCTTCTTCCTCAGATTGTCTGCCTTGTTCGCCTTAGCCTTTGAACGTGTTACTGGGGAACCAGTAATGGTATTACATCTCTTCTTCTCCTTCTTAACTTGATCTGCGCTATGTTCTTCCTTAGCTTGAGCTGCGCTATGTTCTTCCCCTTTCCCATTGGCCGTTGGATTTGGTACCTAGAGTAAAACATGAAAACAAATACGATGATCATTCCAACAGCCCTCAAGTTAAGACCATTCTAACACAAGTAATGTAATTCTATAGATAAGCAAGTTAAGACCGTTGGACAAGTAATGTTATTTAATTAAAGCTCCATCATTTTAAACAAAATTATAAAGCAGGATAATAAATGCACACAACCAAAATGGAATGCAAAGTAAGAAACGTACTTGATGATCAATTATCTTGATAAGGTTTTTGGGCCAAGCCACAAAAGAACCCAAAGCATCCTCAACTGTCCGCATATCACCGGCTTCATAAGGTAAGAATGCTGCCCCCTTCACAACTTCATCAACAGAAACTCTATAGCAATCATCTTGTAGGGGGACTCCATGAATGGTTTGTCCTTTCTGGTCTGAAAGGATAGCCGTACCACGTGCAACCGGGTTGTTGAAATTCAACATATACAGAGTACACTTCATTGGCTAAAAAACGTACGTGGCATAATTAACATCATAAAGGTAAAGTGAACTAATATACATACGCATTTAGAAATATAATGCATACCGATTGGACAACTGTTGAGGTTTGATTTGACTGAGATGGCATTTGACCAGAGATAGTGCTAGGCTGAGATAAATTAATCTTCTTCCTGGTTCCGGATCTAATTACCTTTTCCTACAAAAGTAGAAGCATAATTGCCAACATATTAAAGTTAAAGTTAATCTCAATATACATGTGCATTTAGCAATGTTGTAATACCTGTTGCACAATTGTTGGATCTTCTTGTGATTTAGTGGTACGCGGAGATATATAAACTTTCCTCCTGGTGGTGATGACATTTTGCCCCATTATGGATGTGTCGGCAGTGATCACCTTTTGCGCCATTATGGATGTGTCGGCAGTAGGAGTCACTTGCTTCTCCACAGATTTAACCTACAATTTAAGAAATTTGGACAAGAAATCAGCAACTACTTGGAAAAAATTAAAAAGAAATTAAAGTAGCCATTACTTACAGGTGTTAAAAACTCTTTCGATGCTGGGATGGTAACATTAATGAAGCTGTCCCTCGAACCATTCCCACTTATCGGTGTTCCCTACAGAATGTAACGTGAAATGGGAAAGTCAAGTGATAACACAAGTTTTGTAAACTATGTTTTGGAATATAGACACAAGATAACTAAATTCCAACACAAAAAACTCCAACAATTTACGTAGTGCTTACATCTTGTTTTGTTGCTGAAAGCAGTCCTTGCGAATCCAATTGAGCCATGACTTTATTCAGTTTATTGTTCGTTGCCTCCATCTGCAACGACAGGTTCTTCAGCTCTTCATCCTTCTTCTCACGCAGCAGTTTTTCATTTTCCAATTGAAGCTCCAGAATCTTGATTTTATCTTTTCCTGTTGTCCTTTGCCGAGGACAATGCCAGTACGCACTGGGAGTGACTCCACAACCAACACCTCTCAAGTATGAACCCTGCTCCCTGCCAAAAACCACTGTAAGGGCATCCTCGTCCGGCCCAATCTTGATTAGTCCGTCCTTTATCTGTGCTTCAATATCCATCTGTAAAGAAAAAAGTGAAGAAAATTAGTAACAAGGACATGTTCTTCACTTTAGGATATACTAACTCTCATATTTAAACTTACTAAATAATCTGCCATGCTCTTCACTTTTGGATCTCCCAACTCTCCATCTTTGTTTTCCCTCCCCTTCCTCCACATAAAAGCACGGGAGGGGACATCATCAACCTTTATTTCATTTTTTGAAACCTTGCATAATGCAACGATGACACAATCAGACATTTAATATCCAAAATAATCACTAGTAACACAATAAAAACACATCTGAATTACCAATTTTTCTTTGAGACGAGGGTATCCTCCTCGTCCCAAGCGATGATCAAAAACTGACTGTGATCGCGCAATTTTCGTAGTTTTGGAGACATCCTTCCAATAGTCAAAAGAATTATTTCAGCAAAGTGCATTGGAAAAATACGTTAATTCAAACGATGATCCGTATATTAAAGTATTACAACCTTGAATTTATCCGTTTGCGTGTGGGCTACGAACCTATCCCAATCAGCTTGCTCTACCAGTGTACGATACTGCCTAGGAACTTTTGCAAGCTTTGCTGGTTTATTCAGGTTAGGTTGTATGAATCTTGCATACATCTTTCTTCTGAAATTGCGAAGCAGCCCACCAAGCCGAGTCATTGTAAACTTTCGACGACAAAGTTCTATATCAAAAAAATGCTGCAATATATAATACATGGTGTTAATACACATAAAAGGCAAGCAGATAAGTTCAACAATAGTGTTTCATATTAAAAATGTAACATATATTTAGAGTACTTAATGCGAAGTAGCTGATTTACCGTTACTTGATCCCACAGCTTATCCTTCACTTCTTTTGGCACCTCCTTCCATGTTAACCATCTTAAGCCAACATGCTCCCTGACCGTGTCTCCCAAAAAGCTCGTAAATTCTGATCTGTATTCCCCCATTAACCTACCAAGTGAGTCAAATTCAACCTCATGTCTTTTTCCACCAGAGTTTGTAAACCTGGTACGCAGCTTCGGCAACCTGGTTAGCCCCCTCTTAGCTTTGACATCATTCTTTTGTTGCACCTTTTTGCACTCTTCTACTTCTTCTTCTGCGTTTTCTCCTTCGTCTTCTACTTCTGTGCTTTCTTCTTCTTCGCTACACTCTTCCGTTGAATATTGTTCCTCAAATTCCTCATTGTCCTCACCTACAACCAGTATAAGAACCCTTAGCAATTACAGGATTTATCTGTTCAATATACATAAAAATGCATAAATATGAGAAGTCAAAAATTAGTCTACCTAGGTATTCTTCTTCAACGCAAACTGGTGCAGTAGCTGTGGACCAGGAATGGAAGACATGAATCTTGCAGACTCCAGTCATGGTAGAAGCAACAGCCAACTCTTTTAAGTCACTGTCTCCAAGGATCAAACCATATCCATGATCCGGGGTCACCCCATCTTTCATGAAATAAAGCTTATCATCATCCGAAACTACATCCGCTACCAAATCCCTAACTTGTTTAACAGTCATGTTGTAGACTTCCATTCCGTCGAACACCTTTGCCTTAGGACCGGTGTATTGCCACTTAACCTTTGTCATGAACTGACCCCCATAGTAAACAACTAACCTGTACTTCTTTCCCATGGTACTCAAATTAGCTGTAGACAACAAGCACAACAATGTCAGATATTAATACATCAACATTAAAGCATAAGTAGTATTATTCATATAATTGGAACTCAATTCGTCCCAATCTCTCAAATACAACTCAAATATGCAATCTCTCCAACCATATATCTCAAACATATAGTCTGTGGAAGAATGGTTTACCTGCGACAAGCAAGGTGATTTAAACGCCGGTGGAAAAAACCCTAATTTCATGAACATAAACCAGATTGGGTCACCAGATCTGACCGACGGCGTAACCTAATTTCACCGACTGAAAGTTGTGGAGAGATTATGGTGCACAGAGAGGGAGAGTTTGAATGTGAGTTGGGTAAAGTGATGTTGAAAGTGAATTGGGGGGAAGTTTGATATTTTGGGGGGGAAGTGAATTGGTAAAGTGATGTTGCCGGTTTTTAGAGTATTAAGTCAATAAGCCATAATGTTCCAAGTGCAGTCAAATCTTACTAAACTTAAATTTGAAACTATTTTCTATTTTATTTTTGTAAAAAATATATATATAATATTTATGATAATATGTATCTAAATAATTTTAATATATTTATTTAATTATTTAATTATTTCGTGTACTTTCGTTTCGTGTCGTGTACCCAAGGGTAAATCCAAAACCGACACGAAATTCGCTCGTGTAATTTCGTGTTCGTGTATTTTCGTGTTCGTGTACCGAAAAGGTAAAACCAAACCCGTTATTATCGTGTCGTTTTCGTGACGTGTTTTCGTGTCGTGTACGAAATTGCCGGCTCTAGTCGAATCTCGTTCTTTCGAGTAGTACTTTGGCCAGATCCCTCAAAAAATGTCGTACAAGATAAATTCCCGATTTTTCGATTATTTTTCCCCAACATCACAATGCGTATCCATTAACATCCGTACGGTTGGATCGTCGAAAAATGCATTAAAAAAAATTATTTCCCCAATCGGGGTCGAATCTCGTTCTTTCGAGTAGTACTTTGGCCAGATCCCTCAAAAAATGTCGTACAAGATAAATTCCCGATTTTTCGATTATTTTTCCCCAACATCACAATGCGTATCCATTAACATCCGTACGGTTGGATCGTCGAAAAATGCATTAAAAAAAATTATTTCCCCAATCGGGGTCGAATCTCGTTCTTTCGAGTAGTACTTTGGCCAGATCCCTCAAAAAATGTCGTACAAGATAAATTCCCGATTTTTCGATTATTTTTCCCCAACATCACAATGCGTATCCATTAACATCCGTACGGTTGGATCGTCGAAAAATGCATTAAAAAAAATTATTTCCCCAATCGGGGTCGAATCTCGTTCTTTCGAGTAGTACTTTGGCCAGATCCCTCAAAAAATGTCGTACAAGATAAATTCCCGATTTTTCGATTATTTTTCCCCAACATCACAATACGTATCCATTAACATCCGTACGGTTGGATCGTCGAAAAATGCATTAAAAAAAATTATTTCCCCAATCGGGGTCGAATCTCGTTCTTTCGAGTAGTACTTTGGCCAGATCCCTCAAAAAATGTCGTACAAGATAAATTCCCGATTTTTCGATTATTTTTCCCCAACATCACAATGCGTATCCATTAACATCCGTACGGTTGGATCGTCGAAAAATGCATTAAAAAAAATTATTTCCACTTTCGGGGTCGAATCTCGTTCTTTCGAGTAGTACTTTCATCCACAACGATAAATTTAGATTTTTTTTTAAATTTTGCATATGTCTTCTAAATATTCCAAAATGATTTAAAAAAATTAGATGAATTAAATTTGGAGTTTTGGTATTTTAAAATGATTTTTGAAAATTAATTTTCATTTTGAGGTAAAACTTGTAAAAATCATAATAAATTCATTTTTGATCCCAAAATTATTTTAAAAATATGGGAATGAAGCTAATTTTGTGATCTTGTTTTTTTTAATTAAAATTTTGATTTTAGAAATTATCTTCTATTTAAACTTCAGATTAATAAGTGATTAAATTTGATTTTCAGCAAAGTAGTATAATAAATTAGTAAAGTAGAGGTTACACATGGTTATGTTTTAACCCTAATTCATTGCTACACACAGCAGTAGCCACACTCTCTTCTATTTTGCCGCCTAAAACAAGAACCCCACACAACTTAAGGGCTCCGCAAGGTTATTGTTCCAACTTTTCTAGTTTGGTGAATGAAAAGGATAGGAAGCTTATGGGACTTAAATCACATGATTACCATATGCTTATGCAACAGTTCTTGCCAATTGCAATACGGTCTATCATGCCTAAACCCACAAGATATGCTATTATCAGACTTTGTTTTTTTTTCAAATCAATATGTAGCAAAGAAATCAATGTAGCAGAACTCGATAAATTGCATGAGGAGCTTTGTGTTACACTGTGCTTGATGGAGAAATACTTTACCCCATCCTTTCTTGATGTTATGCTTCATCTAACTGTGCACCTTGTTAGAGAGGTCAAATTATGTGGCCCAATATGCTTTCGGTGGATGTATCCCTTTGAGAGGATGATGAAAGTTATTAAAGGGCATGTGCGGAACAAAGCTTACCCAGAAGGATGCATTGCTGAGGAACATATTGCAGAAGAAACAATTGCGTTCTTCAACGAATACAAAAAATGCATGAGGTCCATTGATATTCCAGAACACCAGCACAACACATCTGAAAATGGTAATGAAGAGGGAATTCCTTTGTCAGCTGGTAAACCAGTTGAAGTTTCTCAAGATCTCTACATGAAAGCACATTTCTATGTACTGCAAAATACGCCTGAAGTTGTGCCGTATATCGAGTAAGGACTCCTACTGAACATGTTTATTTGTGTTTTTCTTTTATTTAACAGTAGGATCATATTTGATACTCATTTTTGTACTTGCAGACAACACATGACATTTTTGAAAAACAAACATCCTGGTAAACAACAAGCATGGCTGGAGAAAGAGCATAGCACAACGTTTGGTCACTGGTTACGCAACAAGGTAATATTTAAATCAGTATGATCTTAGTTTTTTCTCAATTGTAATTTGTGCAAGCTGAATCTTATCCTTGTTATTGTGTAATTTAGGTTGAAAGCGAGTTATCGATCTCCAACGAAAGTGTATCAGAAACAGTTAAGTGGATCTCACATGGAGCACGCAGAATCGTGAACAAATACGATGTATATGACATCAATGGCTATACATTTCGTACAAAAATTCGTGATGGCAGAATTCACCAGAACAGTGGGGTTTGTGTAGAGGCAATTGAGATGCACATTTCTAAAGAAGTAGTAACCTATGGAAAGAACTTTTATTACGGGGTTCTACGAGAGATATGGGTACTAGATTATCATATTAAGAAAATTCCTCTTTTCATGTGCGACTGGGTTGACAGTAGAAATGGTGTCAAGCAAGATGGCTTGGGTTACACGTTGGTCGAACTTAACAGATTAGGCCACAAGGATGATCCGTTCATATTGGCCTCACAAGCACGACAGGTGTTTTATGTTAAAGACCAGCTGGATAAAAAAATGTCTATTGTCTTGATGACACCTCCTAAGAATTATAGAGATCTGTACGATGATGTCAATGAGGATTTCAGTACTGTAATTTTTCCTCACAATGATAATATATTACCACCTGTAGATCCACGTGACTTGGGTAATGAATCTCGTGATGATTACTTCAGACAGGACTGTAAGGGTATTATTATACGTAATGCTAACTGAATCCGGTAATTATTATCATTATGTTTGTCATTTTCCATGTTTTTTATGTAATGCTAAATTCTATTGTATGGTTAAATTCTATGCTCTGTTTGAATTCCTGTTTTTTTTCTCCAGGTGTGTGCAAAGAAAGAGACCTGATCATGATGTCGTCTTCAAATTCCTACAGCTCAAACCAAAATCGATGTGATCTGTGCTACTGTGGTCTTCCTGCCCGGATTAGAACATCAAACACACTTGACAACCCTGGAAGAAGATTTCGGGTGTGCCACAAATCAAGTTCATTGGTAAGCTGATGTCTATCAGTTTCATCTGTTAAATTTAATAAACAGCTTTTAATTTGAATTCCCTTTTCAAGTCTTCTGGACCCAAATGTTCGTTTTGGGAATGGATTGATCCTGAACCAGTTGGCATGAAGATCAAGATCCAGAAAGAAGTTGATGTTGTGAAGACTGACCTGCAAAACTGCATGTCAACAGTTGAAGATCTTCGAAAGGAGGTTCATGTCATACGTGGGAAGTTGTATAATGTTATCATTGTCTTGGTCATTTTCTTTGTTTTTTATTTGATGAAGAATTAATATGTAATGGTGAATTCTAATGTTGGCCGAATGACATGGATTAGTTGAATTGTTCTAGTTTTAAGCTTCATTATCAAGTTTTAAGCTCATCTGGTATGCAACTTGGATAAATCAAGTTTGTGTTTGTCATTTCTGGTTAATCTGCTATACCAATACTTCATGTCCAGTGGTCAAATATTTTGCCACACCCTAATGTAATAATGTGACAGATCAGTTGGAAATGAGGATCCTCAAAACAGAATGCTCTGTTCCTGAAAACAGAGTACTTTTTAGTCACACAATAATACAGTCACTAGTTTTTAGCTGCCTTAGCGAACAAAGATCTGACATAATGCAGAAAACTCTACTTTTTAGTCACATATAAAATGTAGTGACCATAGGTTATTTCACATTTAGCCACATCCCCGAAAATGACTGTGACCGTTTGGTAACATTTAGATACAGCAAAGAAGCGTCACTATTTTTTGTCACACTTCTATCTCTCAAGTATGACTATAAATGTTGGATTTGGTCAAAGTCAACAAAAAAAACATGCTGTTTCATCTCTCACTTGTCACACTTTTATAAATTGTGACTAAATCTTCCAAAAAATGTGTCTTCGGTCACTCGAAAAACAATTGTGTGGCTAAAACTTGGGACGATGATCTTTAGCCACTCGTTTGTTCCAAAGTGTCACAGCCCTTACTGTACAAAAGAGTGACGAAAGCCCAAATTTGACGTAGTGTAGAAAGATTTAACATCCCAAGTTCACCAACCAGCTTATTGAAAGTGGATTCATCAAGTGGTTTAGTAAAGATGTCTGCAATTTGATCCTCTGTGGGTACAAAATGTAACTCCACAGTTCCATTCATGACATACTCTCGGATAAAATGATACCTGATGTCGATGTGCTTTGTCCTCGAGTGTTGCACTGGGTTGTTTGAGATTGCTATGGCACTTGTGTTGTCGCAAAATATTAGAATCTTTGTCTGCAAAAGTCCATAGTCACGGAGTTGGTTTCTCATCCACAAGATCTGAGCACAGCAGCTTCCAACAGCAATGTATTCAGCCTCAGCTGTTGATGTGGAAACTGAATGCTGCTTCTTGCTATACCAGGAAACTAACCTTCTTCCAAGAAACTGACAGCTTCCTGAAGTACTCTTCCGATCAATCTTACAACCTGCAAAATCAGAGTCTGTGTATCCAATAAGATCAAATCTTGTATCTTTAGGGTACCAAATTCCAAGATTTGGGGTCCCCTTAAGTTATCTAAATATTCGCTTAACAGCTATTAGATGAGATTCTTTAGGATCAGACTAAAATCTAGCACACAAGCATGTTGCAAACATTATATCTGGTCTACTTGCAGTGAGATAAAGTAATGAGCCTATCATACCTCTGTAGCATGTGATGTCAACCTTCTTACCAGTTTCATCCTTATCAAGCTTAGTGGCAGTTGGCATAGGAGTCTTTGTTGTAGATGAGTCTTCCATTTGATACTTCTTCAGAAGATCTTTGATGTACTTGGACTGACAAATGAATATACCATCTTGTTTTTGGTATACTTGCAGTCCAAAAAAGAATGACAATTCACCCATCATGCTCATTTCATAACGACTCTGCATTAACTTAGCAAATCTCTTGCATAGATCATCATTAGTAGAACCAAATATTATGTCATCAACATATACTTGCACCAATATCAAATCATTTTTATGCTTTTTGACAAAGAGAGTTTTGTCTACGACACCTCTTGTAAAATCATTTTCAAGTAAGAATTCAGAGAGAGTGTCATACCATGTCCTTGGAGCTTGTTTGAGTCCGTAGAGAGCTTTGAATAGAAAGTACACAAAGTCTGCCAGTTTTGAATCTTCAAAACCTGGAGGTTGTTCCACATACACTTCTTCTTCTAACTCCCCGTTCAGAAAAGCACTCTTCACATCCATCTGATATACCTTGTAATTGGAATGTACAGCAAATGCCAGAAACATTCTGATGGCCTCAAGTCTTGCTACTGGTGCATAGGTTTCATCATAATCTATACCCTCTTCTTGAGAGTAACCTTTAGCAACCAGTCTGGCTTTGTTTCTCGTTACAATGCCATCTTCGTCCAACTTATTTCTGAATACCCATCTTGTTCCAATAACAGATTTTCCCTTAGGCCTGGGTACCAGCTTCCAAACTTTCTGCCTTTCAAACTGATTGAGTTCCTCTTGCATAGCAATCACCCAATCTGGATCATCTAGAGCATCTTCAACTTTCTTAGGTTCTGTTTCTGAAAGAAACCCAGAATAGTGACATTCATTTTGTGATGTTCTCCTAGTTCTCACTCCTGTGTCCGGATCACCAATGATCAAGTGAAAGGGATGATCTCTATTCCATACCCTTTGTCTTGGCAGATGCGATCTTGATGATTCTCCTTGTTCTAGATGTTGTGGAGTGTGACTAGTTGATCCTTCTCCTGCTCCCCCTGAGTTGTTGACGGTTTGATCTGTTGATTCTGAAGACTGACTAGTGGATCCTGTAGAATGTTGAGGATCTCCACTTTGGTCACCACTTTGTCCAGAATCATTATCATTATGATTATTATTAATGACTGTAACAACTTCAGGTACTTCTTCATTGTCAGAGAGATCTCCTGATAGATTTTTAAATACCAAGGATTCAGAGTTCTCTCCAGTTTGCAGGCCTGGTCTTTTGGTGTCGTCAAATGTTACATTAAAGCTTTCCAACACCTTCTTATCTTCAATCACATATACCCTGAAAGCCTTAGATTCCAGAGAATAGCCCAGAAAAATGCCTTCATCTGCTTTGGCATCAAACTTGCCAAGATGTTCTCCATCTTTAAGTACAAAGCACTTTGCACCAAACACATGAAAGTACTTCAGTGTTGGTTTCTTGTTGGCCATTAACTCATACGGAGTCTTTTCATGATCTTTGTTGATCAGGGTTCGATTCTGAGTGTAGCAAGCTGTGTTCACTGCTTCAGCCCAAAAGTAAGTGGGAAGTTTTGATTCACTCAACATGGTCCTTGCTGCTTCAACCAAGGTCCTGTTCTTCCTTTCCACTACTCCATTCTGTTGAGGAGTTCTTGGTGCTGAAAACTGTCTTGATATTCCTTTCTCTGAGCAGAAATCATTAAGAACTGCATTCTTGAATTCAGTTCCATTGTCTGATCTGATTGTCCGCACAGGTAGCTTAGCTTCCAATTCTATCTTCTTGATGTGATCAATGATTAGTTGTGTTGCTTCATCCTTTGTTTGTATGAACAACACCCACGTGTACTTGGAGTAGTCATCCACCATCACCAATGCATATCTATTTCTTGAAAGTGACATAACATTGACTGGACCAAATAAATCCATATGAATCAGTTGTAATGGTTCAGTAATGCTTGTCATTCCTTTGCTTCCATGTGATGCTTTCTTCGACTTCCCCTTTTCACATGCTTCACATAGTCCCTCCTGATTGAATTCCATCAGGGGTAACCCTCTCACTAACTCTCTCTTTACCAAAGAGTTCATAGTTTTGAAGTTCAGATGTGAGAGCTTCTTGTGCCATAGCCAACTTTGTTCTGAAGATGCCTTTGCATAGAAACATGTAACTTCTCCTTCACTGGTAGAACTTAAGTCAGCTATAAACAAATTCCCTTTTCTCACTCCCAGTAGAGTAAGCTTCTTATCCTTCCTGTTGGTGATCAAGCACTTGTCCTTTCTGAAATCTACATTGTAGCCTTTATCACAGAACTGACTGATACTTAGAAGATTGTGCTTTAATCCTTCAACAAGAGAGATGTTTTCAATGATGACATTTCCAGCTTTCAATTTACCATATCCCGTAGTGTATCCTTTGCTGTCATCTCCAAAGGTTACAATCGGGCCAGTCTTCTTAACCACCTCTGTAAGCAGGGACTCTTCACCTGTCATGTGTCTAGAACAACCACTATCCAGAATCCACACGACCTTTGAGCTTTTAACCTTACCCTGAGATGATTGTGGTGATTCCTCTGAAGAGTCAGCCATTAGAGCAACATTTACATATTCCTCCTCTTCATCCGAATCAGTATCATCCCAGTGCTTTCCCTCTGCTATATAAGCTTTCCCTTTCTGCTTTCCAGAGAATGCCTCCAATTACTGTTTAAGCTTGGCATTCTCTTTCTTCAACTCATCATAAGAATCCTTCTTTCCATAGACATCTTTCATGTCTCTCGCTTGACGAGGCTTCCGGCATTCGGTGGCGAAATGCCCTAACTCATTGCAGTTGTAGCATCTTGATTTGCTTCTATCAATCATGCTAGTCTTGTAGCCTCCCTTAAAGCCTGTACTAGGTGTATAATTGCTCTTCTGGAATCTGTTGGTTGAACCCTTGAACTTGTACTTAGGGTTTCTCTTGAAACGAATGTGACTAAACTTTGCAGCTAAGTACGCCATGGTTTTGTCTTCCATTTGCTCAAGCTCTTTTAGGGTGTAGTAATCACTTTCATCAACACCCAGATTCACAGAATCCATTTCTGCTTCTATTATCACCTCATTTCCAGCTCTAGGGGTTTGAACCTGAATCTCAGAAGTTATTGGTTCATCCACTACAAGTGCTGCTGATCTCACAAGTGCATTGTGCTTGTTCTCCACTGTCCCTGATCCGTAGATTATCACCCTTTGTTCCTGTTCCATCTCATAGGTCTTCAACTTGCCATAGATCATCTCTAATGACATCTTTGTGAAGTCAATTCTTTCCCTAATGGATGATGACTTGTGTTCTACATGATGGGGCAACGTCATCATGAACTTCCTGTTTGATTCTCTCAGTGGATAGGTCTTTCCTTTCATTGCCAATTCATTGAGAAGCTTAGTATATTTCTCAAAGACCTGAGTTATACTTTCTCCTGGCAGAGACCTAAACGCTTCGTATTGAGAAGTCAGGATGTCCAATCTGTTTTCCTGCACGTCTTCAGTTCCTTCCATTATCAAGTTAATGGTATCCCACATATGTTTCCCGCTTGTACAGTTCATCAACTGATAGCTCATTTCCTTGTCTGCGGAGTCCGCCAATATCAACATTAAACCGGTGTCCAATCGAATCAGTTCTTTGTCAGAATCTGTAAATTCACTAATATCCTTAGGTTGGGTGCCTTGAGGAATCCTGCTACCATCAGGAGCTGTAGATTCACTAACTGGTTTCATTGGTACAAACGGTCCGTTCTCTAATATGCCAATATACAACGGATTAGATGCCTTGATAAATAACAACATCTTCATCTTCCACAAACCGAAATCATCTCTAGTAAACAGGGGAACTTTAATACCAGCGGTTGTCTTTGGAGCACTCATGGTTTCTGAAAATTTCAAATTGTTTAAAATTCAAGAAATTCCAATTAAATGAAAAATTTTGAAAGTTAAAAATTTTGCTTCGTATTTTCACGCTACGTTTGATTTTGGTCTCATTCACCGGATCTGATTTGTATATCAATCAACCTCGCTCTGATACCAATTGTTAGGTCCAAAGTATCGTAGAAGGGGGGGGGGGTTGAATACGATACTCACAAATAATTCAATTTCGTTCGCGGATAAATCATTCAGTTCTATAACGAAATCAAACACACCAAACCAAATCAAGTTTCGGGGAATATATCTTTTTATAAATATAAACCTCGAAGGGTGCTACAATTTCTAATCCGTAGATTAGCTTCAACGAGTTCTAGGTTATTCACAATCAATACATTGATAGAATTCTGAGCACTATAAATTTCTATGATCTTCTCCGACTCAAACTTCTCTCTCCGTAATTGCTACTATGAAATAACCTGACTGAAGAAGACACACTTCCTCTGTTAGTAATTGTAGACTTGATTTTAGAAAAACCATCGAACCAAAAATAATGGAATATTCTTGGCCGTTGGATCTTCATCAACCTGACAACAATGTCACTTCTTCACCTACTCCTCCAATTAGAAAACTATCGAAGTGGAAATCCATCGAATGGATTAAAAGAAACTTTCCATTCGATAGTTTTTAAAGAAAACTATCGAAAAAGAAATTCTCTTTTCCATTGAATCTAATGATTTTCTTAGAAAAGCTTTCGATGGTTTTTATTTCTTTAAAAAATAAAAACCATCAACTCAATTTCTTTTGATTCCTTAGAATCACATTCGATAGTTTTTCATAAATTAAAAACCATCGAATCACATTATGTCCTTGTTCCTTTTAGAAAACCTTTCGAAGCTTCTTGGTGTTTCAGTTTTAGACTGTATCAATTTCTTCTGAGACGATAAAACAACTTGATCTTTGTAGTGCCGTCAACTAGTGCAACTGGTCTGGTTCACAGATGAATAACACTTGATCAATTCTTCTTTTATGTCTTCAATTCAATGCTGCTGATAAGTCCTTTGTCGTTCTGGTTGCTTCGTTTAAATCACTGGAATCCCGTGGTACTTAACCCTAAATCATTCACATACTTCTGTCGTCTTGAATGTCTTGTTTCTTTTGCTGTCACTGAGGCTTGAACATTTTCATGAACTTCTTTCCGTGACCTGTTTACGGACTTCAAGAATACATAACGTATTTTGATTTTTTGAGTTTACCTTTTCTTCTTTGATTCTGGATTCCTGTGCTTCTGTTAATACTATTGTCTGTCTTGTCCTTTGTTGAGTTGTAGTTATCTCTTTTACATCTTATGTTACATTATGCTTTACAAGATTTGATGGTATTAAAATTGTTGAGATGAAATATATGCATATGATAGATGCATGCTAGTTTTCCAACCCTACATCTGGTATAAGAGGCTGTTGTGACATATACTGTTTTATTCGTTAAAAGGACTATGTATTGATGTACGCTTTTGGTTAAAGCTTTCGTAAGATGTATGGTTTATATGCTATGATTATATTAGATATAAACCGAGGTTTTATAAAGACTTTAAGTATAGAGTACTGGTATGATAGTTTTAAAACTTAGATCGGGAGTTAAAATTATTATTTTGACTGATTATACTGTCAGAAACTGGAGGGTCCAGGGACAGCTATATTTTATATATGTTGATTAAATATTCCAATATATATATAATATTGGATATTTAATGTTAGGCCGAATACACAATATAATCAAGTATGTATAAGAATAACAATCAAGAACACAGATTTGTAAATCAACAAACTGTAATTATATTAACAGTTTCTCTCTTAGTGATGTTAATGAATCACAAAGAGCTACTAGGTTACAAGAATAATATATTCAATGTTCGCGTGTCCCTTCTAGGGATAACCTATCTGTGTTTATATAGTACACAGTTACACAATCCTTATCTAATTGATACTCCTATAAATTAGCTATACAATTATTATCAATTAAGGATTGCTTCAGTCTTCTGTCCAGTCTCCTTAGCTGTATCAATATATTCTGCTTCTTTCCATCTTCAGAATATATTGCTTCTAGAATCTTTATCTTTGCACCGACAGCTAAGTCAACTATTACCCTGTCAGACTTTAACAAACTCTGACCGGCTTCCATGTAAACTCTTCACCCAGTCAGACTTTATCAAACTCTGACTGGCTTCTAGATAAACTCTGATATGTACCTGGTACTTTAAACACTGATGAACAAACGTCAGCAATTATATCTAACAATCTCCCCCAACTTGTTCATAATAAAAATGTACAAGTTAAAAAGATAATTGATGATGTCAAAACATATAACAAATGCAGTGTTTAAAATATGACAGAGTTTAATTTTAAAACAGAGTTTAAATTTAACTTAGAACAGAAAACATAAAAACTTACAGTCAGACTTTACTTGACTTCTTCAATATCAGGTACTGTCCTTAGATAATCAATCAGCAATCTTCTTTCAGCCTTCTCTAGCTCATCCACCATAATCTCTTTTAGCTCTTTAAGTTCTGAATCACTCTCTCCCGTTTGATAGATAGCAGCTCTTAGAGAATATATGCTATTTCTTCTCATATCATTTCCTAGCCGAATAAAATAAGACTTATCTGACTCCAAGTTAAATTCCAAAGTCTTTATTCCAAGTGCAGTTCTAAATCTAGCACTATTTCTCTTCATCTCCACTAACTTTCCAGTATAATCTCTATACTTTGGAATATAAACACTTGATACTCCTCCTCCAAGCATAGCTTTAGATCTCAACATCTTTTCTCTCAAAACTTGAGCAACATCATGAGTATGTCTGTTTTTGACTTTTAGAAGATAAAACACATATTCCAGTTCTTCCCATGATTTGAGATTAACATCAGATTCTCCAACTTTATAAACTCTTCCATCACTCATGAAGTATAACAAAAACTGCTTCTTCAATACTTTGTGAAAAATCAACTGAACAGATTCTAACTTATCAAGGTTTTCTTGTGTAACCCCAATACCAGATTCTGCCAGTGAAATGTTGTCTTGAGATCTGTTATTTATTCTTCTCTCTCTGTGTGATCCCAGTCCAGATTTATCAAAAGCTTCTTTTCCCAATACAGTTCTGGTTTCTGAGAATTTCACAGCTTCAAGCTTTAATTCTTCAAGAATTTTAGGTTTGCTGAATCCTGGAAGTTGTGTAGATTTCTGTACAACTTGAGCAACGTCAGAGGTTGTCATAACTTTAGTAGAAACATCAACTTGAGCAGCGTCAGAGGTTGATTTAGCTAATCTTGTTTCAACTTGAGCAATGTCAGAGGTTGAATAAATCTTCTTAGGTAACTGTTCTTCTTCTACCAGTTTACCTTTTCCTTTGTCAGCATTTTTAATCACAGGCCTCCTTGAGTACTGTAAACTCTGATCAGAATTTACATTCTCTTTGATAACAATTCCTTTTTCTTTCTTTCTAGGAGCCTTGATTTCCTTCTTCTTGTAGATTCCAGCTTCAAGATTCTTCTTGTGTTCTTCAGCAAGCATTTGCTCTTCAGCTTGGATATCTTCAATTGTAATACCTTTTCCATGTTCTGCTATAAACACCTTAGCAGCAATTTCCTCATCAGTAGATGGCTTATCAGAGATTATCAAACTTTTGTATCTTGAACCACTGGCAGAGTTTGCAATTCCCTTTCCAGAGTTTGATCTTTTATCAGAGTTTGATCTTCTTGAAAGTAGTCTGCTATCAGCATTTCTCTTTAAGCTCTTTTCATCTCCCTTGTTTCCACCATCATTACCATCATCCCTCCGTCTCAGAGTTGGAGTGTCTTTGCATTTGTCACTTGGTACACTCTCCCCCTTTTTGACATCATCAGAAAGTAGTACTGATGTCAACAACTCAATTGCATTAGAAATCGAAGTCAGTTGGGCAGACATAGCAGTCTGGTTGTCCTCAACTTTCCCAAGCCTCTTCTGAATGTCATCAGAGTCCTTAGCTTGCTTCTTGAACATGGAATTGTAATAAGTTCTATCATTCTTCAGAGTGAGATCGCGCATACCAACTTCATTCCTCAAAGCAGTGACTTCCTTATGAGACTCATCAAATCTGTTGTGGAGAGATTTAATTTGAATCACAGTAGCCTTCAGACTTGTAAGAATATCAGGAGTTGAAATTGTCTTCACAGAATCACCAAGAAAATCAGCAGCCCTCTGTGCTGAAAAGATACAATCTGCAGCAGCCCATCTATTGTAGTACATATCTTGAAAATGCTCAGCCGTAGCTCGATTGACCTCTCTTAGCTCATCAGAGTTTGCTTGACTCTCAAATAACTCCTCTTGGGAATGATCAGAACGATCATCATCATTATCATTATCATTCTTTGCTGTATTCTCTGCATCAGGTTCTGGAATCTCAGAGTTTGTAACAAACTCTGCTTCTATAGAAACATTCTCTGTTGCATCCTTTTCAGCAACATCAGAATTTGCAGCAACAGCTTCTTTAGTAGGAGCAATATTCTCAGGAGCATCAGTATTTAAGATCTGATCAACTTCCTCACCCTTTTCAATTACCTGGTGAGTAACAGAGAGAATCTCTGTATGAGTAGCCATAGATTCTTCAAGAACAACCGTGGCATGATCAGCTTCCACACCCTCTGTTTCATCAAAATCTTCAACATGGTCAGAGTTCACAGAGTTGTGTGCTTCAACATCCATATCAAATCCCTGTGACTCAAAAATCTCAGCCTCAACATATTCTGTAGCCTCCTGAACAAGAATTTCAGGAGCTTCATTTGCAGCTTCCTCAACTACATCATCAGCATTTGCATTTTCCTCAAAAACTCTGTCCAAATTGACAGCTTCAGCATTTACATTTGATGCACCAAAAAGATGTGCAGCCACCAATCTACGTTTTCTCTGATGAAGAGTTTCGTCATCAGTTTCACACTCTTCATCTGCAGCATCAGACTGTGCCCTGTTGGCCCTTCTTTTCTTTATCCGTTTCTTCTGAGGCATATCATCAGTATGTGATGCCCCAGCTTCAGCAGCTTGCTTAGCAATCCTTGGAGGTTTAGTACCAACATGCTTAGTCCTACCACCAGTCCGTGGTTGTTGAGATGCAGATTGAATAGGTTCAGAGTTTACAAATGGAGGTTGAGTTGGAGATGGAGAGACCTCAGGATTTACTGGTTCTTGTTGTTGTTGAGGTTCAGGATTTAAAAACTGAAGAACTCTCTCAGGTAACAACAACTCACCAACAATTACCTTCTTTAAGTCCTTATTCGTAAGATCAGAGAAAACCCTTTTGTGCAATTTGAATGAGGGAATTAGGTCCTCCTCATTAATCTCAACATTTGGAACACAAGCAGAAAACAAAAGTTGACAAAATCTAGAAAAATAGACTACATGCCTATTCTCTGTTAACTTCTCACCTATGTTCATCAAAACAAGTCTAGCAAAATCATAATTACTGTTAAAAAGAAGTGAATACCCGATTTGCAGACTGTCTATTGGAATGGCGTCCCAATTTGTGCATTTCTTCCCGAACGCTCTAGTTATGCAATCGAAAAAGAAAATCCATTCTTTTCGTAAGAGCGGTCGCTTCAATTGGCCAATCTTTGCCAAAGACCCAGTATATCCAATAGCTTGCATCATTCTCTGAAGATCAGTATCACCAACAGCAATGGTGTACGCGTCAGAATATGCAAAGCCCATTGCTTCACGAACAGTTCCTGGAGTTATGACAAACTCTGTCTCCTGGAACTCAAAAACTATGGACGGGGTACCAGAATCACCACCATCATCATATACACCAGTCTCCCAGAAAGCTTTGATCTGAGATCCATAAAGCTTTGCAGGCTCCACTAAAGCACGCCCAATTTCTGACTGAGCAAGAAAGTTTTGTATGATATGAAACGCTTCTGGTGCATTGACAGTGTTTAACGGGGCTGAATAGTTATTAGGGACAAACTCAAGTCCAGAAGCAGTGAAAGCAGTTGAAGCCATTAGTAATGTCAAGAAATAAGCAGAAAATAGCTTCAAAAACACAAGAGAGTTTAAGAAAAGAAAGTGTTTGTGAATATGTGTGAGTGAAACTAGAATACAATTGGAGTAAGTCGTGAAAAACTGTAACGGTTGTGTGTATAATGTATAAATTTAAAATTTAAAATTAAAAACTGAACAGTTTTTAAACATTAAAACACAACTGTCTTACCCCGTATTCTTTGTAAATGAGACACGTGTCACACATACAATAGCTGACAGCAGTAATTGGCAATTTCCAATGCGCATGCACAGTAAAAACAGCAATAATTACCGCCGATTACACTTTCCTATGTATGCAATCTCTCTCCACTCTTTAACACTTTTCTAGACCAATGCCCAAACATACTCTTTTGAAATACCAAAACAAATGTTTTTCCTCAAAATTATAAAATGTCTGAAACAAAGAAATTATTTTAACCATCAGAGATTAAAACAAAGTTACCTCGGCGTATTTCACACAATACATCAGTGTTTATCATTTATCCTTCTTTGTCAATAAACTCTTTTCTCAAACTGTACAGGTGTGAAAATATGTGTGTGCAATAGCAGAGTTTACCGAAATCAATATTTAAATCATCTCAAAGTGCATAAAATCCACAACCTAAAGTAGTAAAAACTGGTTGCCTAAACTCTCATGTATAAAATAAAATCTGATTTTTATATCTAAACTCTGTATTCTGATATCCTTTCATTTGGATATATCTTTTATTTTTTACCCCCTTTATTTATATATATATATATTTTTTTTTTAATTTTTTTTTATTTTCCAGTAATCAGTGGTTGGCACTAGTCACCAAAAATCAAAGATTTTAGCCCTTATTCCATACAATAGGTTCCTGGATCTTCCTAGTCACAACATGATCTCAAAGGAATTTGTGCTCTGTTTGGCATCTTTTGATTTGAGGGTGAATTATTTGCAATTAATAATCAGAGTTTAGACTTTCCATCAGTTAATACAATTAATTTATGAGAGAAAATGCAAACAGCTAATACAGACTCAGTGTATAGGATCAATAAACTAAGAGATGCTATAAATACAGAGACAGTATCATGCTGTGTTAACTTTCTGCACATATTTGAGATCAGAATCTATACAACTCTTAAGAATTCATAATTACTTACTGAGAATTATGCTTCATACAAATTTCTTCATTGGTCCTTATGTTTCAGACAAAATTACAATCAGAGTATAACATTAGACTGTAACTATCAGAGTATGACCAACACTTTATGACTAACAGAGTTTAGCATCAGAGTTTAAGTTCAGAGTTTATGACACTGGTACTCATATCAATTAATACATGCACGGAATCATGAGCATTAAAAATCAAACATGTATAGAATTTGAGTCTAACCCGTATCTCTAGTCGAAACCAGAGATCATTCCAAGTTCATTTACCAATCTTGTAAAAGTAGCTTCACTCAAAGGTTTGGTGAAGATATCTGCAAGTTGTTGGTCTGTAGACACAAAATGAAGCTCAATGTTTCCTTCTTCCACATGTTCTCTGATAAAATGATACCTTATGCTGATGTGCTTTGTCATGGAGTGCTGTACTGGATTACCTGTCATAGCAATAGCACTTTGGTTATCACAGAAAATAGGTATTTTAGAGTACCTCAAACCATAATCCAGCAACTGATTCTTCATCCATAGAATCTGTGCACAACAGCTACCAGCAGCTATATACTCTGCTTCTGCAGTGGATGTGGAAATTGATTTCTGTTTCTTGCTGTACCAGGAAACCAATCTGTCACCTAAGAATTGACAGCTTCCACTTGTACTTTTTCTGTCTATCTTACAGCCTGCAAAATCTGCATCAGAGTAACCAATTAGCTTAAACTCTGATTCTCTAGGATACCACAAACCTAAGGTTATGGTTCCTTTGAGATATTTGAAAATCCTTTTTACAGCTGTTAGATGAGGCTCTCTGGGATCTGCTTGAAATCTAGCACAAAGACATGTTGCATACATGATATCAGGTCTACTTGCAGTAAGATACAGTAAAGACCCTATCATTCCTCTGTAGTTTGTCATATCTACTGAGGCTCCTGTGTCTTTGTCTAGCTTTGTTGCTGTAGCCATGGGAGTTGTAGCAGATGAACTATCAAGCATACCAAATTTCTTGAGAAGATTTCTGGTATATTTTGCTTGATTGATAAAAATACCATCATCTGTTTGCTTGACCTGTAAGCCTAGAAAATAACTAAGCTCTCCCATCATGCTCATTTGATACCTGGATTGCATAAGCTTTGCAAACTTCTTACAAAGTTTGTCATTAGTAGATCCAAAGATAATATCATCTACATAAATTTGAACTAAAAGCAAATCATCACCAGAATTGAAATAAAACAAGGTTTTATGAATTGTACCTCTTGTGAACCCACTTTCTAAAAGAAATTGAGCAAGAGTTTCATACCATGCTCTTGGTGCTTGCTTTAGTCCATATAATGCCTTGTCAAGCCTGTAGACATAATCTGGATGTTTGGGATCTACAAATCCTGGTGGTTGTTCAACAAACACTTCTTCTTCAAGCTTCCCATTGAGAAAAGCACTCTTTACATCCATCTGAAAGACTTTAAACTTCTTGTGTGCAGCATAGGCCAGAAAAATTCTTATGGCCTCCAATCTTGCAACTGGAGCAAAGGTTTCATCATAGTCAATTCCTTCCTGTTGTGAATAACCTTTGGCCACAAGTCTAGCTTTATTTCTTGTAATCACACCTTCACTGTCAGTCTTGTTTCTGAAAACCCACTTTGTACCTACAATTGATCTATTCTTTGGTCTAGGTACAAGTGTCTAGACTTCATTTCTTTCAAATTCATTTAACTCTTCTTGCATTGATGTAATCCAATTAGCATCTTGAAGAGCTTCCTCCACTTTCTTTGGTTCTGTTTGAGACAAGAAAGCATGATACAGACACTCATTATTTGTTGCACTTCTAGTTCTCACACTAGCATCAGGATCTCCAATTATGAGATCAGGTGTGTGTGCCTGTGTCCACTTTCTTGCTGTTGGTAAGTGGTTTCTTGCATCATTATTGGATCCTCCCCCTTGATCCATGCTCTCCTGATTCATATGTTGACTTTCTGCAGTATCTGAGGCTCCCCCTGAATTGGATGGCTCAGAGTTTGAACTGTCAAAGTTTGAATCAGTTTCCTCAACTGACTCACTTGCTGTATCTTGTTGAGCTTTTTCACGCTCCCCCTCAACTGGTTCTCTATTTTGTTCAATTTGAGAATTTCCAGTTTCTCCAGTATTTACCAGTAGAGGTTCAGAGTATGCTTCGTCAGAGTTTATCAGAACCGCTTCATCAGAGTTTGTCGGTACTGCTTCATCAGAGTTTACATCATCAGAAAATAAACCTTTATTTTCAAAGCGCAGTTGATCATATTCAATTTTATCTTCAAGTCCAGTTATTTTCTTGTCATCAAATGACACATGTATGGATTCCATGATCACTTTAGTTCTCAGATTGTAAACTCTGAATGCTTTTGTTGATAATGGATAGCCAACAAAGATTCCTTCATCAGCTTTTAACTCGAACTTTGTCAACTGTTCAGGATGAGTCTTCAACACAAAGCATTTGCATCCAAATATATGAAAATATTTCAAATTTGGCTTCTTATTTTTCACCATCTCATATGGTGTTTTCCCATGCTTGTTGATCAGTGTAACATTTTGAGTAAAACAAGCAGTTTGAACAGCTTCTGCCCAGAAATAGGTTGGTAACTTTGCTTCATCAAGCATTGTTCTGGCAGCTTCGATTAAAGTTCTGTTCTTTCTTTCAACTACACCATTTTGCTGTGGAGTTCCAGGTGCAGAAAATTCTTGTTTCACTCCTCTTTCCTTGCAGAAAGCTTCCATGATTGAGTTTCTGAATTCAGTTCCATTATCACTCCTTATAATTTTGACTTTGTGCTGTGATCCTTTGTCCAGTAGATTTACATGATCCATCAGAGTTTGAGCAGTTTCATCCTTCTTTGATAAGAAATATACCCATGTATATCTAGTATATTCATCAACAATTACTAGAGCATATTTCTTTCTGCCCATAGACATCACATTCACTGTGTTAGGTCCTGATAAGTTTGTAGAAGGGGGGTTGAATACAAACTATACCGTTTTATCGAAATTTGTTCTTTTAAGATTAAACAATTTAGAACAAATTAATGCGGAATAAAACTGAAACAATATTCAAGTTAAATAAAACTCTATTAAACTTGAAGGGTGTTACAATTTTGATCACTGATTACAAAGAACTTGATAAAACAAATCTAGAATAAATTCGACATGAATTTATCTATTTTTGTAATAAAAAGGATCGAATACTAAAAAGTAGTTCGATATAAAATCTAGGGATTATGATCCGCTAGAAAGTCAAAGCAGTACAAGTGAAATGATTCTTATGGATTAAATGTTAAGAACAAATCAAGAACTAATTTCACTGGCAAGAAATGAATGCTTTCCGTTTAGAATTGAAGAAGACAGTTGAATGAAATGTTTTGAGCTGCTGTGTCTTTTCTTTTCTTTTTGAGTTGTAATGAATGAATTTTTGTGGCCAAATGTCTTCTGCCTTGTATATATACAAAATTGCATTCCTTTAAATCCACCCACGTGCAGGCCACTTCAACATAATATAAATTGCCTTGGAAGACTTGCAGGAAAACAATCTTTGTGCTAAGAAGACAATCGGTAAGACAAGGGATTGGCCTAGGAAGACATTCGGGAAGACAAGGCTTGGCCTAGGAAGACAATCGGGAAGACTCACTTGTGAGTCTTCCTAGTTCATTTTTCTAAGTCTTCCTAGTTCAAACCTAAGTCTTCCTAGTTCATTTTTATTCTAATTTAAATAATTAACTAAATAAATTATGTATTAAATTAATTCTTTTACAGAATTAATTTAATAAATAATATACTTGATAGTATTAATTATTTATAAGAGAATAAATAGAATTAGTAGACTTCTCAATTAATTTCTTTTTATTCTAATTTAAATAATTAACTAAATAAATTATGTATTAAATTAATTCTTTACAGAATTAATTTAATAAATAATTTACTCAATAGTATTAATTATTTATAAGAGAATAAATAGAATTAATTGACTTCCCAATTAATTCCAGAATCACTAAAAACTTAGATAAATAACAAACACAATAGTACGTTGACACTCGATGCACTGTCTGGTTCATGAGTGACTAACGATAATGTTTGTTCTTTATCTATTTGACTTTAAGCAGTGATTCACTTCCTTCTCATTCAAGAACTCCGTAATCAGTATCTTTTTCTGTCACCACTTGAAATCTCTGTCACTTTAATAAATCCACTGAGCTTGAATACTTCATTGAGGCTTGATCAATAAATTGAGCTTCTTTCAATGTAGAATAACTTCAAGTCTGTAGATGACTTTAATCTTCATTCTTTGACAGATATAATCTTCTGAGATTCCTGTGACATCTGATCTAATATTTACTTATTACATTCTTGTTTAAGTTGAGTAGAATCCTCGAATTACAAATAGGCTAAATCATATGCCTTTCAATCTCCCCCTATTTGTTTGTTAGAAAATAACAACCAAATACCTAGAGGATCACTCAACTAAAACCAAGAAAAAGATAAGACTCTTAAGCCTAAGTAAATACTAGAAAGTTCTGGATCAAATATGACATTTCCAGATTTCACCAGTAAAGATAAATACAAGACAGATGTTCCTCTAGACTGAACATATGATAACATTGAACCTGTCTTGATTTACCTAAGCTCTATACATATAACATTTACAAAACAGAGCTAACTTACCTTTACTCCCCTGAAACTCCCTCTTTACATTTTATATCTTTTTCAGCTCCCTTTATACTAGCTTCTCCAGAAACTTCTAGAAACTCTTCTCCCCCTTAGAAACTTCTAGAAACTTCTCCCCCTTAGAAACTTCTCCCCCTTAGTTGAGGAATTCTCTACAGATTTAACTTTAAGAGTATCTGAAGCCAGTAGGAGTTGAGATAGATGATGGAGTTGATCTTGGAAGTAAATTTGTCTTCTAGATTTCCTTGAGCAGTCCCAGCTGATTGTTGACAGAGGTGGAAGAAGAAGACCGTTCAACCACTTGTGCTTGCAAAATTTCTTTATCAGCCTGGGTTTAGAATAGATGTTCCTGTAGATCAGCTATGTGAGCTAACTACATTGCAGTGTATGTGTCTGTGTGTGCACTCACTTGAATTTCTCTTGTAAGTGTATCACTCATCTCACGTGCATGTGTTTCACTCAGTGTTTGACTTTTATCACTCAACATTAGCTGTCTGTTTGCTCCTTTTTGATCAGTACCTGCATTGAAACTCACCCTAGCCTCTTCAAGAGAGGTCAGTGGTGGTGCAATGGGAGTTCGCAAATCCCGATCCTCAATCATGTCTATCAAATCACTTGGATTTGAAATCTGAATTGCTTCAGTGATAGACTGACCAAGTTGCCTTCCACTTTCTCCAGATAAATCTGCGAGTGGAAAATCCCTTTGGGAGCCAGAGGTGTTCACTCTGGGAGGGGAGAAAATGATTCTATTTAAATTAGGCAAAGAATCAAATTTTCCCTCAGATGCCTATGAAGGCACTTCTACCGTAACAATGGTAGGCACTGTAACCAGTTGCAGGTGCTCTGCTTTCACTGTGTCCTGAGTTTCATCTAATGAAATTGTTTTCTCCCATTGTGAGTAATGAGAGTGTGCTTGACTCAGTACAAAGTGCCATGGCCCTATGGCGAATTTCAATAGATTCATCCTGTTGAGAGAATGTCTCTAGATACAGTTCATTGGCCATTTCAAAGTCCATATCCTATTGAGAGGATACAGATGGGCTAACAGATGCCTCAGTATATATTGAATTTCTTTAGAGGAGGCAGAGCTGTGGGATCACTCACTGTTTCAATCAAAATACTTCTTTATTTAACATTGATTTCTGTTTAGGCTGAGAGGTCAAGAAGGTTGTCGACTCATTGTTTGGCTCTAAGACCTGGGATAGAGATTGTGGATCTACATTCCCTTGATCAACCCTAACAACCACTTGGGTTCAGCAACAGTACAAGAAGTGGATTGAGAGATAGAAAGTAATACCTGAATTGGATTTGGCACTGAATTTCCAGCTAAGCAAGAGCTAGATCAGAAATAATATATACAATATATTTACAAAAACAACTAAGACAAATAGAAAATAAAAGATAATAAATAATAATAATAAAAATAATAATATATTTAGAATTAAATAATATATACATAAGAAAAAAAATATTTACAGGAAACTATTTACATGCATCAACTATACAAAATATTCGAATATTTTAAAATAAAAGATTTTCAATAAAAATAGATTTCTCTACAATTTTAACTTGTAAAATTTGAGAAAAATATTTTTAGAGAAAATAATTAATCTTAAATTACTCAAACTAAGAAGCTTAACAATTAGACAAGACATGGCAATAATCTACAATCAACATGCATAAGAGAAAATTGAGATGATAAAATAAATTTACAAGTGATTTAAAAATATATACAACAAATGAACACTTGTAAATTTAATTAAGAACAAACATAAAAATAAACAGAGTTAATCACTAAAACTATTTAACATACCAATTTACCAACCAATCTGGTAAACATGGATTCATCAAGAGATTTAGTGAAAATATCTTTTGTTTGTTCCTCTGTGGGTACAAAGAGTAACTCCACAGTACCATTCATGACATGCTCTCGGATAAAATGATACCTGATGTCAATGTGCTTTGTCTCTTGTGATTATGCCATCTTCATCTAATTTATTTCTGAATACCCACCAAGTACCAGCTACTTTCTTGTTCTTCGGTCTAGGTACCAGCTTCCAAACTTGTTGTTGTTCAATTTGATTGAGTTCATCTTGCATAGCAATCACCCAATCAGGATCACCTAGTGCTTCCTCAATCTTCTTTGGTTTCATTTCAGAAAGAAACCCTGAATAATGACATTCATTTTGAGTAGCACTTCTAGTTCTGACTTCAACACCTGGATCACCAATAATCAGCTCAAAAGATTTGATCTTGATGATTCGCCTTGTTCTACATTATGGTGTTGTGAATGACTAGTTGACCCTTCATTTCCTCCCCCTGAGTTGTTGGCAGATTGTCTTGGTGATTCTTTTCCAGTGTTAGTGGTATCTCCATTGTAACCAATGTTTCCACCACCATCACTCTCACCATTATCATTGTTATCACCAGCAACAACCTCAGGTGGATTCTTATCATCTGATTCTGAATCTGACATTTCATCAAACTTCAGTTTCTCAGATGGATTTTCTGTTTGGATATTAGGGAGTTTGGTGTCATCAAATGTAACATTGATGTTCTTATTGACTGATAACATTTCTTGATTTCAAATAGGCCATATCCTCAGTTATACCCTTGCTGTTATCTCCAAAGGTAAGCACTGGGCCAGCTTTCACAATCACATCTGATAGCAGGGCTCTATCTCCGGTCATATGCCTTGAACAGCCACTGTCCAGAATCCACATAACTCGGTTTACCTGTTTAACTCCCTGCAATATCAGATTGATTAGTCCTTCTTCGGAGCCCAAAATTGATTGGGTCCGGCATACTTAAAGAACTGGCCTTTGTCAGGCAAAACAACATTTCTAACTAAAACTACTTCATCCTCTATCACATAAGAGCGTTTCCATTTATAACCAGCCTTAACACATTTCTGAGTAGGCTTAGGGATAAATGAATCCACTCTAGTCTGAGGAGGACTAGTAGTCTTTGTTTTAACATGCTTCTTATTATTAACATGTTGACGTGGAGCAGTCTTATCACTAGATACATGCTTTTTATTAAAGAAAGCATACATAACATTAAAAGCACAAGACATGCAATTACTCACACCACATGCTTTATGAGAAGAATTAATAGCAGGCATGTTAGTCCTACAGTTGTTTTGATCCAACTTATGGATATCTGATTTAGTCTTTTTAGTTGTAGCAACTTTGACTGGAATATCAGATATACACTTTTTGGACTGTTCAACTTCCAAAGCCATATCTTCTTCACGAATCTCTTCAGCAATGATTATAGAGTATTCATTCATAGGATCTGCTATGGATTCTTTACAGAAGGGTGTTTCAATACCCTTAAGTATATAAGGAACAACCTTTCCTTCTTCTCTGACTCTACAAGGTGTATTAATACCAAGCAATCCTATAGCCTCATTATAATCATAACCTATACTGACATGATTACCAATAGCTTGTTTATTGAAAATTTCTTTAGCCGTTTTACAAGAGTTGTAATAGGCATTAGCTTTGGTTTTGAGCTCACTAATCTGCTCTTTGAGAATGGTTTCCAGTTGAATATAACATTTAACCCTATTCTCCAGAAAAGCAATTTTCTCATTAAGTTCATCCTGATTAACATGCACAAGTTTCAAATCTTTTAATTCCTTTTCAAGATTTGTGTTTAAAAGATTTATTCTATCATTTTCAGTGCGTGCACAACTTATGGTGCCACCAAGATGATAAATCATTTCAGCATCAGTAAGTTTTACCTCAGACATGTCTGGTGAAGATAACATGGAATCAAAGAGTTTGCCTCCTTTTGCCACAAGTGCAAGATTTCCAACTTCTTCATCTTCACTGTCTGTATCATCCCAGCTCTTCCCTTCAGCAACATAAGCCTTCTCAATCTTATTCTTCTTGCTAGAATCAAATGAGTTCCTTGTCACTTGCCTTGGCTTTTTACATTCAGTAGCAAAGTGACCCAACTCATTGCAATTGTAGCATCTGATTGAGCTCCTCTCCACAATTCCAGTTTTGTAGCCACCCCTTGTGCCACTTGAAGATGAGGAATCACCTCTCTGAAACCTGGGCCTGAACTTAAGATTGGGATTCCTCTTGAATCTAAACTTCCCAAACTTCCTGACTATCAAAGCCAAATCACCATCCTCCAGCTGATCAAGTTCTTCTAAAGAATAGAAGTCACCACCAGATTGATCAATGGATGTTAATCCATATTCAGCATCAATAACATTCATGTTAGAACTGGAAGGTTGAACAGCCTTCACTTCCAGTTTCTGTGGGACTTCAGCAGTCAATTCAGTAGAGGTACCAACAATCTTCCCAGTTCCATACAGCTCCCTCTGTTGAATCTGCTCCAGCTCATAGGTCTTCAGAACACCATACAATCTCTCCAAAGCAATCTCATTCATATCTCTTGCTTCTCTAATGGCAGATATTTTGTGCTCCAAATGAGGTGGAAGTGTAAGAAGGAACTTCTTGTTAATCTCCTTGTTGGTGTAGTGCTTCCCATTGAGATTCAGATCATTGATTAATTTGTTGTATCTCTCAAAAACCTGAGTGATACCTTCACCAGGGTTTGATCTGAAATGCTCATATTGTGAGGTGAGAATTTCCAGCATATTCTCTCTAACTTCCTCTGTCCCCTCATTGATTATCTCTATGGTTTCCCAAATGTGTTTGGCAGTATCACAGTTTAGGACATGATTATGCATGATAGGATCAAGACAATCAATAAGGATCAGCTGTAGACAGGAATCCAAGGTAACATCCTCTTTTTCACCAGGAGTGAAATCCTTGGGATCTTTAGGGTACATCCTAGCAGCCCTAGTAACAATGTTACCCTCTTTTAATTCTTCCTCAATAATCATAGGAAGTTTTGGTCCATTCTTCATCACATCAATGTATTTAGGATTTGCAACCTTAAGAAATAGGAGCATTTTCTTCTTCCACATTGGATAATGCTCCTTGCTGAACATTGGGATTTTCACTGTACCCACTTTCTGTGTAGTAGACATCTTTTGAGATTTTTAGAAAAATAAAAATTTCAGAGTTAAAAAAAATCTCAAACAATTGGATCTTTGATTTGTATATCAATCAAAAGGCTCTGATACCAATTGTTAGGTCCTGATAAGTTTGTAGAAGGGGGGTTGAATACAAACTATACCGTTTTATCGAAATTTGTTCTTTTAAGATTAAACAATTTAGAACAAATTAATGCGGAATAAAACTGAAACAATATTCAAGTTAAATAAAACTCTATTAAACTTGAAGGGTGTTACAATTTTGATCACTGATTACAAAGAACTTGATAAAACAAATCTAGAATAAATTCGACATGAATTTATCTATTTTTGTAATAAAAAGGATCGAATACTAAAAAGTAGTTCGATATAAAATCTAGGGATTATGATCCGCTAGAAAGTCAAAGCAGTACAAGTGAAATGATTCTTATGGATTAAATGTTAAGAACAAATCAAGAACTAATTTCACTGGCAAGAAATGAATGCTTTCCGTTTAGAATTGAAGAAGACAGTTGAATGAAATGTTTTGAGCTGCTGTGTCTTTTCTTTTCTTTTTGAGTTGTAATGAATGAATTTTTGTGGCCAAATGTCTTCTGCCTTGTATATATACAAAATTGCATTCCTTTAAATCCACCCACGTGCAGGCCACTTCAACATAATATAAATTGCCTTGGAAGACTTGCAGGAAAACAATCTTTGTGCTAAGAAGACAATCGGTAAGACAAGGGATTGGCCTAGGAAGACATTCGGGAAGACAAGGCTTGGCCTAGGAAGACAATCGGGAAGACTCACTTGTGAGTCTTCCTAGTTCATTTTTCTAAGTCTTCCTAGTTCAAACCTAAGTCTTCCTAGTTCATTTTTATTCTAATTTAAATAATTAACTAAATAAATTATGTATTAAATTAATTCTTTTACAGAATTAATTTAATAAATAATATACTTGATAGTATTAATTATTTATAAGAGAATAAATAGAATTAGTAGACTTCTCAATTAATTTCTTTTTATTCTAATTTAAATAATTAACTAAATAAATTATGTATTAAATTAATTCTTTACAGAATTAATTTAATAAATAATTTACTCAATAGTATTAATTATTTATAAGAGAATAAATAGAATTAATTGACTTCCCAATTAATTCCAGAATCACTAAAAACTTAGATAAATAACAAACACAATAGTACGTTGACACTCGATGCACTGTCTGGTTCATGAGTGACTAACGATAATGTTTGTTCTTTATCTATTTGACTTTAAGCAGTGATTCACTTCCTTCTCATTCAAGAACTCCGTAATCAGTATCTTTTTCTGTCACCACTTGAAATCTCTGTCACTTTAATAAATCCACTGAGCTTGAATACTTCATTGAGGCTTGATCAATAAATTGAGCTTCTTTCAATGTAGAATAACTTCAAGTCTGTAGATGACTTTAATCTTCATTCTTTGACAGATATAATCTTCTGAGATTCCTGTGACATCTGATCTAATATTTACTTATTACATTCTTGTTTAAGTTGAGTAGAATCCTCGAATTACAAATAGGCTAAATCATATGCCTTTCAATCTCCCCCTATTTGTTTGTTAGAAAATAACAACCAAATACCTAGAGGATCACTCAACTAAAACCAAGAAAAAGATAAGACTCTTAAGCCTAAGTAAATACTAGAAAGTTCTGGATCAAATATGACATTTCCAGATTTCACCAGTAAAGATAAATACAAGACAGATGTTCCTCTAGACTGAACATATGATAACATTGAACCTGTCTTGATTTACCTAAGCTCTATACATATAACATTTACAAAACAGAGCTAACTTACCTTTACTCCCCTGAAACTCCCTCTTTACATTTTATATCTTTTTCAGCTCCCTTTATACTAGCTTCTCCAGAAACTTCTAGAAACTCTTCTCCCCCTTAGAAACTTCTAGAAACTTCTCCCCCTTAGAAACTTCTCCCCCTTAGTTGAGGAATTCTCTACAGATTTAACTTTAAGAGTATCTGAAGCCAGTAGGAGTTGAGATAGATGATGGAGTTGATCTTGGAAGTAAATTTGTCTTCTAGATTTCCTTGAGCAGTCCCAGCTGATTGTTGACAGAGGTGGAAGAAGAAGACCGTTCAACCACTTGTGCTTGCAAAATTTCTTTATCAGCCTGGGTTTAGAATAGATGTTCCTGTAGATCAGCTATGTGAGCTAACTACATTGCAGTGTATGTGTCTGTGTGTGCACTCACTTGAATTTCTCTTGTAAGTGTATCACTCATCTCACGTGCATGTGTTTCACTCAGTGTTTGACTTTTATCACTCAACATTAGCTGTCTGTTTGCTCCTTTTTGATCAGTACCTGCATTGAAACTCACCCTAGCCTCTTCAAGAGAGGTCAGTGGTGGTGCAATGGGAGTTCGCAAATCCCGATCCTCAATCATGTCTATCAAATCACTTGGATTTGAAATCTGAATTGCTTCAGTGATAGACTGACCAAGTTGCCTTCCACTTTCTCCAGATAAATCTGCGAGTGGAAAATCCCTTTGGGAGCCAGAGGTGTTCACTCTGGGAGGGGAGAAAATGATTCTATTTAAATTAGGCAAAGAATCAAATTTTCCCTCAGATGCCTATGAAGGCACTTCTACCGTAACAATGGTAGGCACTGTAACCAGTTGCAGGTGCTCTGCTTTCACTGTGTCCTGAGTTTCATCTAATGAAATTGTTTTCTCCCATTGTGAGTAATGAGAGTGTGCTTGACTCAGTACAAAGTGCCATGGCCCTATGGCGAATTTCAATAGATTCATCCTGTTGAGAGAATGTCTCTAGATACAGTTCATTGGCCATTTCAAAGTCCATATCCTATTGAGAGGATACAGATGGGCTAACAGATGCCTCAGTATATATTGAATTTCTTTAGAGGAGGCAGAGCTGTGGGATCACTCACTGTTTCAATCAAAATACTTCTTTATTTAACATTGATTTCTGTTTAGGCTGAGAGGTCAAGAAGGTTGTCGACTCATTGTTTGGCTCTAAGACCTGGGATAGAGATTGTGGATCTACATTCCCTTGATCAACCCTAACAACCACTTGGGTTCAGCAACAGTACAAGAAGTGGATTGAGAGATAGAAAGTAATACCTGAATTGGATTTGGCACTGAATTTCCAGCTAAGCAAGAGCTAGATCAGAAATAATATATACAATATATTTACAAAAACAACTAAGACAAATAGAAAATAAAAGATAATAAATAATAATAATAAAAATAATAATATATTTAGAATTAAATAATATATACATAAGAAAAAAAATATTTACAGGAAACTATTTACATGCATCAACTATACAAAATATTCGAATATTTTAAAATAAAAGATTTTCAATAAAAATAGATTTCTCTACAATTTTAACTTGTAAAATTTGAGAAAAATATTTTTAGAGAAAATAATTAATCTTAAATTACTCAAACTAAGAAGCTTAACAATTAGACAAGACATGGCAATAATCTACAATCAACATGCATAAGAGAAAATTGAGATGATAAAATAAATTAACAAGTGATTTAAAAATATATACAACAAATGAACACTTGTAAATTTAATTAAGAACAAACATAAAAATAAACAGAGTTAATCACTAAAACTATTTAACATACCAATTTACCAACCAATCTGGTAAACATGGATTCATCAAGAGATTTAGTGAAAATATCTTTTGTTTGTTCCTCTGTGGGTACAAAGAGTAACTCCACAGTACCATTCATGACATGCTCTCGGATAAAATGATACCTGATGTCAATGTGCTTTGTCTCTTGTGATTATGCCATCTTCATCTAATTTATTTCTGAATACCCACCAAGTACCAGCTACTTTCTTGTTCTTCGGTCTAGGTACCAGCTTCCAAACTTGTTGTTGTTCAATTTGATTGAGTTCATCTTGCATAGCAATCACCCAATCAGGATCACCTAGTGCTTCCTCAATCTTCTTTGGTTTCATTTCAGAAAGAAACCCTGAATAATGACATTCATTTTGAGTAGCACTTCTAGTTCTGACTTCAACACCTGGATCACCAATAATCAGCTCAAAAGATTTGATCTTGATGATTCGCCTTGTTCTACATTATGGTGTTGTGAATGACTAGTTGACCCTTCATTTCCTCCCCCTGAGTTGTTGGCAGATTGTCTTGGTGATTCTTTTCCAGTGTTAGTGGTATCTCCATTGTAACCAATGTTTCCACCACCATCACTCTCACCATTATCATTGTTATCACCAGCAACAACCTCAGGTGGATTCTTATCATCTGATTCTGAATCTGACATTTCATCAAACTTCAGTTTCTCAGATGGATTTTCTGTTTGGATATTAGGGAGTTTGGTGTCATCAAATGTAACATTGATGTTCTTATTGACTGATAACATTTCTTGATTTCAAATAGGCCATATCCTCAGTTATACCCTTGCTGTTATCTCCAAAGGTAAGCACTGGGCCAGCTTTCACAATCACATCTGATAGCAGGGCTCTATCTCCGGTCATATGCCTTGAACAGCCACTGTCCAGAATCCACATAACTCGGTTTACCTGTTTAACTCCCTGCAATATCAGATTGATTAGTCCTTCTTCGGAGCCCAAAATTGATTGGGTCCGGCATACTTAAAGAACTGGCCTTTGTCAGGCAAAACAACATTTCTAACTAAAACTACTTCATCCTCTATCACATAAGAGCGTTTCCATTTATAACCAGCCTTAACACATTTCTGAGTAGGCTTAGGGATAAATGAATCCACTCTAGTCTGAGGAGGACTAGTAGTCTTTGTTTTAACATGCTTCTTATTATTAACATGTTGACGTGGAGCAGTCTTATCACTAGATACATGCTTTTTATTAAAGAAAGCATACATAACATTAAAAGCACAAGACATGCAATTACTCACACCACATGCTTTATGAGAAGAATTAATAGCAGGCATGTTAGTCCTACAGTTGTTTTGATCCAACTTATGGATATCTGATTTAGTCTTTTTAGTTGTAGCAACTTTGACTGGAATATCAGATATACACTTTTTGGACTGTTCAACTTCCAAAGCCATATCTTCTTCACGAATCTCTTCAGCAATGATTATAGAGTATTCATTCATAGGATCTGCTATGGATTCTTTACAGAAGGGTGTTTCAATACCCTTAAGTATATAAGGAACAACCTTTCCTTCTTCTCTGACTCTACAAGGTGTATTAATACCAAGCAATCCTATAGCCTCATTATAATCATAACCTATACTGACATGATTACCAATAGCTTGTTTATTGAAAATTTCTTTAGCCGTTTTACAAGAGTTGTAATAGGCATTAGCTTTGGTTTTGAGCTCACTAATCTGCTCTTTGAGAATGGTTTCCAGTTGAATATAACATTTAACCCTATTCTCCAGAAAAGCAATTTTCTCATTAAGTTCATCCTGATTAACATGCACAAGTTTCAAATCTTTTAATTCCTTTTCAAGATTTGTGTTTAAAAGATTTATTCTATCATTTTCAGTGCGTGCACAACTTATGGTGCCACCAAGATGATAAATCATTTCAGCATCAGTAAGTTTTACCTCAGACATGTCTGGTGAAGATAACATGGAATCAAAGAGTTTGCCTCCTTTTGCCACAAGTGCAAGATTTCCAACTTCTTCATCTTCACTGTCTGTATCATCCCAGCTCTTCCCTTCAGCAACATAAGCCTTCTCAATCTTATTCTTCTTGCTAGAATCAAATGAGTTCCTTGTCACTTGCCTTGGCTTTTTACATTCAGTAGCAAAGTGACCCAACTCATTGCAATTGTAGCATCTGATTGAGCTCCTCTCCACAATTCCAGTTTTGTAGCCACCCCTTGTGCCACTTGAAGATGAGGAATCACCTCTCTGAAACCTGGGCCTGAACTTAAGATTGGGATTCCTCTTGAATCTAAACTTCCCAAACTTCCTGACTATCAAAGCCAAATCACCATCCTCCAGCTGATCAAGTTCTTCTAAAGAATAGAAGTCACCACCAGATTGATCAATGGATGTTAATCCATATTCAGCATCAATAACATTCATGTTAGAACTGGAAGGTTGAACAGCCTTCACTTCCAGTTTCTGTGGGACTTCAGCAGTCAATTCAGTAGAGGTACCAACAATCTTCCCAGTTCCATACAGCTCCCTCTGTTGAATCTGCTCCAGCTCATAGGTCTTCAGAACACCATACAATCTCTCCAAAGCAATCTCATTCATATCTCTTGCTTCTCTAATGGCAGATATTTTGTGCTCCAAATGAGGTGGAAGTGTAAGAAGGAACTTCTTGTTAATCTCCTTGTTGGTGTAGTGCTTCCCATTGAGATTCAGATCATTGATTAATTTGTTGTATCTCTCAAAAACCTGAGTGATACCTTCACCAGGGTTTGATCTGAAATGCTCATATTGTGAGGTGAGAATTTCCAGCATATTCTCTCTAACTTCCTCTGTCCCCTCATTGATTATCTCTATGGTTTCCCAAATGTGTTTGGCAGTATCACAGTTTAGGACATGATTATGCATGATAGGATCAAGACAATCAATAAGGATCAGCTGTAGACAGGAATCCAAGGTAACATCCTCTTTTTCACCAGGAGTGAAATCCTTGGGATCTTTAGGGTACATCCTAGCAGCCCTAGTAACAATGTTACCCTCTTTTAATTCTTCCTCAATAATCATAGGAAGTTTTGGTCCATTCTTCATCACATCAATGTATTTAGGATTTGCAACCTTAAGAAATAGGAGCATTTTCTTCTTCCACATTGGATAATGCTCCTTGCTGAACATTGGGATTTTCACTGTACCCACTTTCTGTGTAGTAGACATCTTTTGAGATTTTTAGAAAAATAAAAATTTCAGAGTTAAAAAAAATCTCAAACAATTGGATCTTTGATTTGTATATCAATCAAAAGGCTCTGATACCAATTGTTAGGTCCTGATAAGTTTGTAGAAGGGGGGTTGAATACAAACTATACCGTTTTATCGAAATTTGTTCTTTTAAGATTAAACAATTTAGAACAAATTAATGCGGAATAAAACTGAAACAATATTCAAGTTAAATAAAACTCTATTAAACTTGAAGGGTGTTACAATTTTGATCACTGATTACAAAGAACTTGATAAAACAAATCTAGAATAAATTCGACATGAATTTATCTATTTTGTAATAAAAAGGATCGAATACTAAAAAGTAGTTCGATATAAAATCTAGGGATTATGATCCGCTAGAAAGTCAAAGCAGTACAAGTGAAATGATTCTTATGGATTAAATGTTAAGAACAAATCAAGAACTAATTTCACTGGCAAGAAATGAATGCTTTCCGTTTAGAATTGAAGAAGACAGTTGAATGAAATGTTTTGAGCTGCTGTGTCTTTTCTTTTCTTTTTGAGTTGTAATGAATGAATTTTTGTGGCCAAATGTCTTCTGCCTTGTATATATACAAAATTGCATTCCTTTAAATCCACCCACGTGCAGGCCACTTCAACATAATATAAATTGCCTTGGAAGACTTGCAGGAAAACAATCTTTGTGCTAAGAAGACAATCGGTAAGACAAGGGATTGGCCTAGGAAGACATTCGGGAAGACAAGGCTTGGCCTAGGAAGACAATCGGGAAGACTCACTTGTGAGTCTTCCTAGTTCATTTTTCTAAGTCTTCCTAGTTCAAACCTAAGTCTTCCTAGTTCATTTTTATTCTAATTTAAATAATTAACTAAATAAATTATGTATTAAATTAATTCTTTTACAGAATTAATTTAATAAATAATATACTTGATAGTATTAATTATTTATAAGAGAATAAATAGAATTAGTAGACTTCTCAATTAATTTCTTTTTATTCTAATTTAAATAATTAACTAAATAAATTATGTATTAAATTAATTCTTTACAGAATTAATTTAATAAATAATTTACTCAATAGTATTAATTATTTATAAGAGAATAAATAGAATTAATTGACTTCCCAATTAATTCCAGAATCACTAAAAACTTAGATAAATAACAAACACAATAGTACGTTGACACTCGATGCACTGTCTGGTTCATGAGTGACTAACGATAATGTTTGTTCTTTATCTATTTGACTTTAAGCAGTGATTCACTTCCTTCTCATTCAAGAACTCCGTAATCAGTATCTTTTTCTGTCACCACTTGAAATCTCTGTCACTTTAATAAATCCACTGAGCTTGAATACTTCATTGAGGCTTGATCAATAAATTGAGCTTCTTTCAATGTAGAATAACTTCAAGTCTGTAGATGACTTTAATCTTCATTCTTTGACAGATATAATCTTCTGAGATTCCTGTGACATCTGATCTAATATTTACTTATTACATTCTTGTTTAAGTTGAGTAGAATCCTCGAATTACAAATAGGCTAAATCATATGCCTTTCACACTGGTCCAAAGAGATCAACATGTAGAAGATGATAAGGTTCCACTACTGAAGATTCAGATTTGCTCTTGAAAGATGACTTCCTTTGCTTTGCCTTTTGACAAGAATCACATAGGCCATCTAGACTGAGTATTGATTTTGGAAGTCCCCTTACAAGATCCTTTCTTATTAGCTCATTGATGTTGTTCAAATTGAGATGAGAGAGCTTCTTATGCCAGTTCCAACTCTCTTCATTTGACATTCTTGCAGTCAGACACACTGTTCTTCCATCAGAGTTTGTTACCAAACTTGCTTCATAAATGTTGTTGTGCCTGTGTCCAACTAGAACAACTTTTCCAGTAGATTTACTGATAACTTCACAGTATTCAGTATGAAAATCTACATGGTTTCCTCTATCACATATTTGACTCACAGATAGCAGATTATGCTTGAGTCCTGAGACTAGAGCTACATTTGTGATGATGACACTTCCAAGATTAATATTGCCATATCCCAGAGTGTGTCCTATGTTGCCATCTCCATAGGAAACCTTTGGGCCAGCCTTCTCCTTAAAGTCTGATAGCAGGGCTTTATTTCCAGTCATATGTCCTGAGCATCCACTGTCCAAGATAAGTGTGCTCTCTTTTATACCCTGCAATCACAAACAAACACTAAGTGTTAGTTTTAAGGACCCAGACTTGCTTGGATCCTTTGTCTTTCTTAACAGTGTTAGCTTTTGCAGCGGAATTACTATCAACAGAGTTTAAACTAACATTGTCAGACTTTACACTTGCAGAGTTTGCTCTAACCCACTTCAGATTGGGTTTTAGCTCATAGTAATTGTGATAAATAGCATGATAACTCCTACAAGTATAAATAGAATGCCAAGTGCTCCCACAATGTGTGCATAAAGTCTGTGGTTTCACCCTCACATAATCATTCTTTTCTCCTGATGTAGAAGGTAAAGAATTGATATTTTTATTCTTTGTGCAATAATTAGCAAGATGATTAGAACTACCACAATTATAACATGTTTTCCTTGGAGCACCAGTAGTAGGCAAGTGATTATTTCTATTATTTATGCCTATCTTTCCATTCCTATTCTTCTTGGACCCTTTTGGTTTCATGGCAGATTTTACCTCTTTCAGCTTATGATTGAACTGTTTTCCTGTCATTAAACCAACATTAACCTGTTTTTCACAGACTTTTACTGGTTTTCTAACAGCTTCTCTTTCCATAAGTTTTTCTGTTATAATATTTTCCTGTCTTTCACAGGCTTCATCTGATTCCATATCAGCTTCTCTTATTACAACAGATTTTAACTTATTGGTTTCTGGAACAAATATCACAGGTTTAAGTTGTGGTTTAACCTTAACCTTGTCTCTAAACCTAAGTTCATCATTTTCACAATAGCCTAAACCTACAGAATCTGTCTGAAACACTTGATGAGTGTCTCTTCCAGAGTCTGTCCACGTCTTGATTATCTTTCTTTCTTTTTCTAGATCAGATTCTAATTGCTTATATCTTTTGAGCAACTCCTGTTCAACATAAACAGCATCATCTCTTTCTTTTTGAATCTGCTTCATATTTTCAAGTTCTCCTTCAAGAAACTTGTTTCTATCTTTAAGGCTAAGATTCTCAGATTTAATTCTCTCATTTTCTAAAGTCTGATCCCTATAACTAACATGTACGCTTTTCAGATATACTCTCAATTCAGATATATTATCAGTATCATAAGCATAAGTAGTTAGGGGTACCTTATTTTCAGATGATTCAGTCTCATCTCTGATAGTTGCCATAAGAGCATAATTTTCTCCATCATCAGAGTCTGAAGTATCTGCCCAGTCTTTGCCTTTAGAGATGAGTGCTTTCTCAGATTTGCCTTTCTTGCACTCTGGGGCATAGTGACCCATCTCCTTACACCTGTAGCACTGGATTTCAGATTTATCCTTCTTGCCAGACTTGGTCTCCCTTCCATCAGACTTTCTAAAACTTTTCCTTTCAGAGTTTGAATCTTTCCTTGAGAATCTCTTTCCTTTCTTAAAGTTCTTGAATCTTTCCTCTCTTATTGTGGTTGTCTTTAAATCCCACTTTTCAGGTAGAGATAACAGAAACTTGAGATTAGACTCTTCAAGCTCATATTCTTTATCAACCAGAGACAGATCATTCAATAGTTTGCAAAATCTGTCATAAGTCTCAGTCAAGGTTTCATTAGGTCTTGAATCAAAGTGCTCATACTCCTGTGTGAGTATTGTCTTTCTGTTCTTCTTAATAGCACCTGTTCCCTGGCATCTGACTTCTAAAGCATCCCATATCTCTTTGGCAGTCTTGCAGCCAATTACTCTGTTAGACATAACATTATCTAAAGCACTGTGGAGAAGATGTCTAACCTTTGCATCTTTTGCAATTGATGAGATGTCCTCAGGAGTCATATCTTTCTTTTCCTTTGGAACAGTCTTTTGTTCTTGACCATCAACAACAGGAGATAATTTAGTCGGCATATGAGGACCATCATATATTCTGTCAAGGTATTCTGGATCTGTAGCCTCCAGAAACATGGTCATCTTCACCTTCCAAATTGGATATTCCACTGGCCTGAGAATTGGAACCCTGATGGTCTCATATCGACTCACAGAATTAGGTTTAACCTGTTCAACCTTGGGAGAAGTTTGATTTTCTTCAGACATGATTAATACTGTGTTTGAATCGTAAAACTGTATATATTAAACAGCCTTGTCTCTGATACCAATTGTTAGGCCGAATACACAATATAATCAAGTATGTATAAGAATAACAATCAAGAACACAGATTTGTAAATCAACAAACTGTAATTATATTAACAGTTTCTCTCTTAGTGATGTTAATGAATCACAAAGAGCTACTAGGTTACAAGAATAATATATTCAATGTTCGCGTGTCCCTTCTAGGGATAACCTATCTGTGTTTATATAGTACACAGTTACACAATCCTTATCTAATTGATACTCCTATAAATTAGCTATACAATTATTATCAATTAAGGATTGCTTCAGTCTTCTGTCCAGTCTCCTTAGCTGTATCAATATATTCTGCTTCTTTCCATCTTCAGAATATATTGCTTCTAGAATCTTTATCTTTGCACCGACAGCTAAGTCAACTATTACCCTGTCAGACTTTAACAAACTCTAACCGGCTTCCATGTAAACTCTTCACCCAGTCAGACTTTATCAAACTCTGACTGGCTTCTAGATAAACTCTGATATGTACCTGGTACTTTAAACACTGATGAACAAATGATAGAATATATTTTATATATATTTTAGAGGATTTTATTCCCACATTTATGGTGTTTTTGCGAATAATCGTGTCGATTTAATAAGTTTTATTGGAGTTTATTGCAGGAAATAAATAATTGCCAAGTTGAAAGAAATCGAGCATGATTCAGTGATTTATGTGATTTTTAGTTCGAGAATTTGATTTGGTGAATTTACGAGAAGAAATGAATAAGTTATGGTTGCGAAGCTCTCACGGTTTTGGCCATATCTGGAGTTCTACAAGTCGTATTCTGACGATTCAACAGCTCACGCGAAGCCACGGAGATTTTCTACATTGATGGGCAGGGAACCTGAGGCGCAAGAGCGCCATTTCACGCGCAGGAGCGCTAGGAACGCGCAGGAGCGCTAGCAGAAGGCGCTAGAGCGCTAGGAAGAGGCGCAAGAGCGCAAGAAAAGAGCGCTGCAGCGCAAGGAAGCTCCTGGAAATTGATTTTTCGGATATTTCCTATTTGTATTATAATTAGTAAAATATTAGTTGGGCCTAATTTATTTGGGTCAACTAATTACTTCTTCTAGGACTATAAAAAGACAACTAGGTTATTATATTGGGGATCGAAGAAAAACATATTTTTCTAGAGATACAATTAACATTCATCTTTTAGGGATTTCTTGGAGATCAATTACTTTCTTCCAAGATTTGAGATTAAAGGTTTATTTTCTATACTCTTTTAATTATGTTTTATTCTATTTCTTTTGATTCTTGTTTTGTTAATTCAATTATGCGTAACTAAATCTCAAATCTGAGGATTGGGTAGTACTCCTTGGTTATCATGTGTGTTTGATTATTTGTGATGTTCTTGCTTGCTGATCTGTTATTGAGGGCTTAATACAATTAGGGGAGTCATGAACCTTTGATTGGATTTTAGGAATTGTAACGAATTGGAAGAGGAGTTGCATTTTTAGTACATGATTTAACGGACATAACTCGAATATTTGATTGGGAAGTTAATAGGAGGGTTGTGAGACTTATAATTCTTGGAGCGTAATAATTTATGATTGTACTTTGATTGTATCACGGAAGTGACAATTAAGGTGTAGTTGTAAATATTATATTGTGTCTTGGAAGGGAACAATATAACCTTAGAAGAATTGTTTTCAGCAGAGTAAGAACGTAGATATCACAAAAATATTGAATGTGTATTGATACCAAGTGAAGAACCCCAGTTCTTGGATTGTTTTCTCATATATTTTATTCTCGATTAATAATTAGTTTAATTTAGTTTAAAAACAAACCAAACATTCTTTACACACTTCTAAATTGTGAGAAATATAATACTTGAACTTGATTCTACAAATTAGTCCTTCCCTGCGAACGAACAACAAAAAATACAATCAACAACAAACGTCAGCAATTATATCTAACATTTAATGTGAGGTATTAAATAATATTATTAAAAATATTATTTGAATATTTATTTGATTAAGTGAATATTATTTTGAATATTCACTTAAGTGAAATTTTATTGAGTAATAATTCAATGTTTATATTTTGAATAGTTATTAATTAAGTGAATATTATTGAATAATAAGTCAATATTTATTATTTGGATATTTATTAAATATTCCAAAAATTATTTATAAATCATAGAACTTTATTTAAATATTACGTAAGGTTCCAATAGTTATTTAAAATATTTTCTGATCTCAAAAGAGATTTATGTGACTATAGTAGGGGTTCCCAACTACTTTTAAATTATTTATCCCAAATGATGATTTTGATTTGAACTTATCAAAAATTGGGAATCCATCTCAGGAAGTGAACATATGATTTCACTTGCCTCTTTCATTAAAAGTGAGTATGTTTTCGGGTTCTGATTTATTAGAACTAAAGGTATTTTACAAAACTCCCGGATCGAAATTTCAAAATACGTGGTAATCATTCGTAGTTTCGTTGACTGATGTCAACCCACCATGTGACTTACTCCCTTCAAATACTCTGGAGTAAGAAAATCTGAACTGTTGCAAAGTTTTGACAAGTAATTGTACTTGGGGGAAATAGGATTAAATTCTGATTCCCGTTTCATTGTTTTTATCCGGGACCAGGAGTAGACGTGAAGGAGGCTGTTGGACAGTACCTCTGATTATAGCGTAAGAGGCTGCTAGGCAGTCCAGCACTTATCTCGCGTAGGAGGCTGTGGGACAGTCCAGCAGATACAAAGTCCATATGCGGCTAGGGTGATAATCGTGTTAAGATGTCGTCCATCTACTAGTAGAAAAGTGTGAGTACGATACAACGACTGATCATCGTGTATTGTGGCGTGCTCCGGAAAAATGTCTCTTCCCTCCAATTGGAGTTGTGATACACATTGTAACGAAAGCCTAGGTGCTGAGTTACTGATAATGTGGCAGTGATGATTATGATGCTATATCTTATTGTCGAGCTATAGTGCTCATTCTTGCTACTTTTATATACCACAACACAACAGAGTCGAAAAGGTGTTCATTACTGATATTTTACAGTATTTTGAATCGTATGAGATATCTAAATAGATATGTGTGTGTATATGTTGAGAAGATAATTAAGATATACAGTATGTTGAACTGTATAATATTTTGAATTAATGGATAGGCTTTAAGCCTTGATTCCAATATTTGATATCTATTTTAAAAGATATGTTTTGAATCTTGGTTCATTATATCGATAACAAGGATTTCTAAATGATTTACGAAAAGTATTTGAGTATGATTATAAGTCATACAGTATTTTGAACGATATACTATTTTGGGTCAAACCCTAGTAGTGTTAAAACTTTGATCCTATATGGATCATCTACCTTAAAGGTTAGAGATTTAAACTGGGATAGATTTCTTGCTGAGCTCTATTAGCTCATTCTTGCTTTATTAAACCTTTCAGCATGAAGAAAACGTTACTGATTCACCTCGTGTTGTGAGAGCAAGGGAATGAAGAGACCACCCTTGAGTTAGTACAACAGGATGGATACTGTCGGAGTTAGCAGAACAGTTGCAGATGGGATTAGGGAGAATTGTTTTCGAGTAGGTTTTTCCTTATTAAACCTTGTATAGAATTGTGAGGTCTATTATTTTAACTTCAGGTAGAGGTTGTAAATAATAGATCAGATCCTGGATAGTACATTTGATTTGTAATAACAAGTGTTACTTATTGTTGCTCATTTCCAAGGCTATAACTTATGTGTGTGTGTGTGTAAGTGATTGGGGTCTTTCGAGTTGTATTATTAGAATGTTGTAAGTAATGCAGGTATTGTATAATTGATGGAGCGTGACAACCCAGATTCCTGACCCCGGATCTGGGGGTGTTACAGAAATGGTATCAGAGCGTTAAGTTATAAACTTGGATATGAGAGTGTTAAGAGTTATATCGAAGTAAGAGAATGACGCAAGGACTCATATAGATCTCGTTAAGTGGACTACCGGAAGTAGTGCCATTGAGGATGTTAAGATTAAAGAGTTTAGTTGGGGACTTATCGGAGGACCGATAGGGCCGTTGAAGACCATCATAATGATGAGAAGGACGTTTAGAATTGTACACGGATTATCAAAGACATTAAGATAAGACGCGGAGCAGAGTCTCGATTGTAGTTGGGGTAAGGTCAGAATGACCAATACCAATGGATTACTTGACTTAGTAAGAACCTAAGTGTTTGTAGTTCATCGTAGTTTGCCACGAGAAGGCAGCACATGTGAAGATTAAGACGTTTACAGTCCTTTACGCAATCCGAATTACTAAATTGCGTGGACTAGTTAAGGCATTATCTTGTGTATGAGGTCCAAGCCTTGAGAACAACGATTCCACCAGAGTTGGTGTCTTTTCCGTCGATGGGTATTTTGTTACCTAAGAGGAAGACTTTTGCGTACGTGTAGTACCAGAACGTTATCGTGAGACGAACGTGCTAAATCGCATCGCGAGTATATTTCGTACGATAGGCCATGATGGCTCGACTCAGAAATCAAAGACATGAAGAATGGATAGCGTGATTCTGATAAAGACACACATGGTTGCGACGAGCAATGCGACAATCTCAGGACCTACGAGGGACGAGACCTATGGTGGCCTGGGGTTGGATTCGTTCGATACGACTAGTGTTAAGAAATTACATATACGTTAATTGACCTTCATCTTTTGAGGATGTGTTGATGCGACCATAGGAGGCCCAATCTCTGAACGATTATCGGGGATTGGCGAATATATTTCGAACTCCCGACCTGTTTACAAACTTGTACGATTTTGAGGTACCGTTGGTGAGTACCCTAAGCCATAAAGGCAGAAAGATAAGATCATCCTCGTACGGGTGATGTTAGAAATTATGATGACCATTGACTTTTTGGTATCTACTTGTTGGTGCACTACTCAATCTAAAACTGTTCATGACCGTGTTACCTTTAATAGTTCATGTCAGGTAACCCTTGTTAGGTCCAAAGTATCGTAGAAGGGGGGGTTGAATACGATACTCACAAATAATTCAATTTCGTTCGTGGATAATTCATTCAGTTCTATAACGAAATCAAACACACCAAACCAAACCAAGATTCGGGGAATATATCTTTTTATAAATATAAACCTCGAGGGGTGCTACAATTTCTAATCCGTAGATTATCTTCAATGAGTTTAAGGTTACACAAATTCAATACAATGATCAAATTCTGAGCACTATTAATTTCTCTGAATTTCTCCGGCTCAAACTTCTCTCTCAGTAATGTCTCTGTGTATTTTTCCTTAACTGAAGAAGACACACTTCCTCTTTTAGTAATTGTAGACTTTGTTTTTAGAAAAACCATCGAACCAAAAATAATGGAATATTCTTGGCCGTTGGATCTTCATCAACCTAACAACAATGTCACTTCTTCACCTGCTTTCAAATAAGAAAACTATCGAATATTTAGAATCAAATTTCCATTCGATGGTTTTTAAATAAAAACTATCGAATGAGAATTTAATTCATATTAGTTTTCTTATGGATTTCTTGAATTACATTCGATGGTTTTCTAAATAGAAAAACCATCGAACTCTTTTCTTGTCTTTGACTTTCAAGAAAAGATTCTGAGCTTCAGGGTGTTTAAGTTTCAGACTGTATCAATTTCTTCTGAGACGATAAAACAACTTGATCTTTTTAAGTTCCGTCACCTAGTGCAACTAGTCTGGTTCACAGATGACTAACACTTGATCAATTCTTCTTTTATGTCTTCAATTCAGTGTTGCTGATAAGTCCTTTGTCGTTCTGGTTGCTTCAATTAAATCACTGGAATCCCGTGGTACTAACCCTAAATCATTCACATACTTCTGTCGTCTTGAAAGTCTTGTTTCTTTTGTTGTCACTGAGGCTTGAACATTTTCATGAACTTCTTTCTGTGACCTGTTTACAGACTTCAAGAATACATAACGTATTTTGATTTTTTGAGTTTACCTTATCTTCTTTGATTCTGGATTCCCGTGCTTCTGTTAATATTATTGTTTGTCTTGTCCTTTGTTGAGTTGTAGTTATCTCTGTTTAATCTTATGTTACATTATGCTTTACAATCTCCCCCTATTTGATTGGATAGAGTTCGACAAGCAAATATCTCGAGGATAACTCAACTAACTAAGGAAACATTAAACTAATTAAAGTAAGACAGCTTGAATAATATTAAATGCATTCTGGATCAAATATATATACATTTCCAGATTTCATAAATCAAAAAACAATAAAACTTTATACAATGAAGTTACTCCTCTAGTCTGAGCTGATTGTTCTTTTTGTCTTTTGCTTCTTGTTTTCAGTCCATTCCGATCTCACCTTCTTCAATCATTGGATCGGAGTTAGCAGCTTGATAATCAATCACTGATGGATAGTGCAGTGGTTCTCCAGGTTTAAGGATTGCTCCTTGAATGTGTCTTCCAATGTACTCAACCTCTTGACCCACTCCAGCCCACAACCATGCAATGTTAACATCTTTCTTGTTTAGCTTTGGCATGTTTGGTAGTCTGGGAAGCACTTCCAATCCTCTTTCCACTCTCTTCCTATAGTAAGGAACATTCTCCATTAGAAATCTTCTCAGAGTGTCTGCTGCTTTGTCCTTCTCCGTTGATGTGAATCCAGTGGATCTAAGATACTTCTCCACTGATATCAGATAATTACTTGGATAATCTCTCAGTTTGTCCTCAGCCAAATAGCAGATTCTGAACAAGTCATTCGTCATGAATCTAACCATTGGAGGATCTTCAGTAATCTCTGGACCGACTTTCATCAAGATCTCCTTAACATGCTCACGGAGCAGTTCATTTAGCCTTGTCGTCCTTTGTATCTTGATGAGCATAACCTGCAGTTCTGTGTATGTTCTCTGTTCAAAAAACTTAGTGGAAATCACAAAGGTACCTTTCTCAAGAAAGTTGATCAATATGTTCCAGGCACCGTTTGCTTTAACCCCAGCTTTCAGAAAGATCACAGTATTTCTCAATGCAGTGAAGTAAGTATGATCATCAGGATTTGCACTTCTTATGTCCTGAATTATGACTTGCACCTCCGCATTGTCGTTGACTTCTAATCCGTCTTCAACTCCACAAAAGGTTTTGTAAGCCACCTCCCAGTCAATACCTTCCTTCTGTGCTAAATCCATCATCTTCTTCTTCCTTACTTCAGCATACACCTTGAATCTTTTAAGCTTTTCGCTCCTTAGAACTGTTTGTTGTATCTCTCTCTCAGCTTGCCTGGCATCTATTACAACTCTGTCAGCTTTCACCATCTCCAAGGCAGCTTGTTCTTCTAGTGACAGAGAATTTGATTCTTCTTCCATATCATCATCCAAGATAGGATGTTCTATTGGCTCTGGATAATATGGCTCATGCTCCTCCTGTAGTGGTTGCTCTTGCATGATCTCAAATTCCTCCTCACTCTCTTCTTCTTGCACAATGTCTTCAATCCAGTACTGTCTAACTGGAATAGCTTCATTGGTTTCCCAAACTCCCCATCCAGTTGTTTGTCAACCTCCTTCATTAGTTTCCCCTTCTCCAACTTTCTCCCCCTTAGTTGAGGAATCCTCGATGTAGTTATCCTCATTGTAAAAGGTAGTAGAAGGATCAGGTTGTTGTTGTGAAGGTCTGGGTTGTTGGTTCCTCAACATATTCCAAATAGACTGTACCCCGTCACTTTGATTCTCCATGAACTCCATAATCTCCTTATTCATCTGATGCACAGAAGCTAGCTTCAGGTCAATGTTATCCAATCTTGAGTTGGTAGTCTTTTCAATGTGATCCAATCTCTTGTTTAGCTTAGACTCCACTCTTGAAAGGGTGTTCATTGCATCTTTTACCCTAGCTTGACCATCCCGGATAACCAGAACGTCTTCCTTCAAAGCTTCTTGTCCTTGTTGCAGAGCATTAACTTCATTCATGAAACCATCCTTAAGCTCTTTGACATCAGTCCTTAATTCGACCAGTTCTTCCATAGCTTCCTTCTTCAAGGAGTCCACTACCAATTTAGTACCTGTTATAGTGCCATATGCACTGCCTAAGACCCGATAAGTTCTTCTAGAATCAGCTGCAGCCAAGTCAATCTTCTCTTGAATAGTCTTTAAAGAAGCATCGACTTGACCAGAGGAGATCCATTGGTCAAAGGAAGGTCTCAGTGGAACCTTGAATAGTGGATTTCCTTGTTTGTCGTGAACTGTCATCTCCTTGAGGGTGGATTGAACATGTACCTCTCTTTCTGTCGGTAATAGCAAATCATCTATGTTTGGTAGGGTTAGGGTGTCATTCCTCACATTTGGCTCTGGGTGTGCACTCAACGTTTCTGTTGGTGTTTCACTCATTTTTCCTTTCCCACTCAGGCCAGGTGTAAGTGTTTTTGTTTCACTCAATCCCTCTTTGCTCATTGTACCTGCAGAAGAAAACACCGTAACCGTCCTTAAGGAGGTCACCGGTGGTGCAATGGGGCTTCGCAAGTCCCCATCCTTGGTTAAACCAAGTTGCTGATCATCCGTAGATGATGTATCCTTTGTAGGATCTAGAGTTTGAATCTCTAGGAGGCTAGAATCATGCTCTATTAACAGCAGAGATCTTGAAGCTTCCTCGATAGTCTGTGAAGACTTTACCTCAGTTAACTCCTCAATAGTAATTGATTCATTGTCACCGAGTTGCCGATCTGCACCTACGTCAGACCCTTTACCCGCAGGATCCAGATATGTTCCATCTGGGGAGGTAGACAATGACCCTTTAGATTGTGCATTTAGGTCAAAGCCTTCTCTCGACGTCTGTGAAGACCCTTGGTTCTTAGAACCTTCAACCAGTGAACCTGACCGTAATATGGTCGGAACACCAGTTGCTTCCGTCAATTCTTCCTTACTTGATTGAGCTATGGGTTCAGATATTGCTTTTGTTAGCATTGCCCAATCAAAATCAGACAATTAATGACAATGCAAGTCAATAATATACTTATCTAACGAAAAGTTTTTTTTTGTTATATTTGTGTTGATTAGAACATATTTGTGCCATATAAATATAATACTTAAAAATGTCAGAGATTATCTATAGTTTGATTTATTAGAGGTATAAATAATTGCAATGCACATGCATGCATAATATATAAATTTAACTTAAATGAATTTTTACAATTTTTAATTGACAAATATTTACAATAAATCTAAATAATAGTATAATTTGATATATTATATGTTAGCGAGTAAGTTCATATATTATGATATGTGTACATAAATGTATGTATGTACATATGTCTAAATAAATATGCAACCAAATGTATTAAAATTGCTAAATGAAATAGTATCACATACTCATATAAATATATGCACATGTATGTATGTATATATACAACTAATAATATGTAATTAATGTAGTGTACTAAAAGTCCAAAATAACCCTAAAATGATATAATGAAATGGAGGATAAAATGGGTAATTTAAATTAAATTGCTTATCAAAAGTCCTTGTTAGTGTATTATATATATAATAGATTTTTGTTAGTTTATTAAATCAAATGCATGCTTTGTTTATGTTTAATATTATTAACTTCCATATTAATTGTTTTGTTTGTTCTATAACTATGCGTAGCTAATCGTCTTATCCTATAATGAATATGAAGTTAATTTAATTATTTTTGTTATCTTTTAGTTCCTATTAATTGGTTCTCATAATTTTTTTTGATGTTTAATTGTTCAATTGACAAAGTGATTTTGATATATTATTGTTATCAGATTTATTTTTAATAGTATATGCTTGCTTCATAAAATTTTGATAGGTTATTATTAGATAACAAGTTTCATAGTATATGCGTGTCTCGTTAATTGATATATCTTATTTGTGAAGGAAAAATAATTGATTTTACGACTAGTTGATATTAATTGTGATTGATTAATGGATTCAGATTCCTAGGTTTTCCTTATTATTGTTATTATTTGTTAATTAGGTTAAACAAATCTCATCTCAAATCTTATTGTCTAGTTCGCCTGAGTTAATTGTTAGAGTTTTCAAAATTCATAGTCTCTGAGGATCGACATGTAATTGCTACAACTAAAAACTGTGCGCTTGCAGTTATTATTTTTAAACATCAATTTTTTGGCGCCGCTGCCGGTGACTATTGGTAATTTTCACTCTTTGATATTTAATTCTTCGGATTAGTTTTTTATATTGCATTGTTTTTTTAAGGAATGGTGAAGCGGAGGAAAGCTTGGACAAGAAGATTGCTAGAAGGCCTCATCGTCTCTTGTGAAATTTTTGGAAGCGCTTTTCGGTATTCCGTATCACCACTCTCTATTATTTTTTCTTTCCATCATTATTGAAAAAAAAATACAAAAATCAAATATTTGAAAAATCCAAAAATATTAGTTAGTTATTTGTTAAAAACCAATTTGCTGCATCATTCATTCTATCACATAGGATCACATCATCTAGATTTCTTTATTGTATTTATTGATTTCCATCTTATACAATTATGGTGATTGCTGGAGGAAAGCGGTACGTACAATTTAGAATAGAACGCGTAGTATAGTGCATCCATAAGTGTTTATTTCTCGTTCTTTGTGTGTTGCACAATCAAATCAATCTTAAGGGCGCCACCCAATTTCAAGATAAGGTGAGGGATTTCATCACCCTTTCCTTGGCCCACAATTCACTATTCTTTCATCTTGCATTTCATTTCCTTAATAAAATCAATTAGACGTTAGCCCTTACGATCTCGCGCTCAACTAGGAAGATAATCTAGGAGGAACAAATCACTAAGTATTCTTCGGTGGTGTCTAGGCTAGCGAAAGCTTACCTGGCCTTAGGACTGGTGACTAGAATAATGGTTAGCCTCTTGGAAATGTTTCCACCTGCCTGGCCAGTCACGACGAATGCTTCTTGAGTTGTTACTTTTAGTAGTATCTTATTGTTAGGAGCAAGGTCTAGATTTTTTTAGGATAACATAGATTTTTCTTTTGATTTCCATCTTCTTGGGTGTTTACTTATAGCCCTTGTCTGCTACGTGCTTATTACTTCTCTTGTATGCAAATTATTTGGGTTCGAGACATTACATCTAGATTAGTGAGACAATCCAACCCAAATACAATCAAATTCTATATATATAAGGAAAAATAATGAGTTTGGGTTCTTGGATTATAATCAAATTCTAAATATAATTTATTTAATTCATTTTTCTTCTCCGATAAGTAATCCAATATTTTCTCCAATTTCTTTTTAACTTCAAGTATTTCTACCTCCTTGCCTTTGTTTATCCTTTTCTACTTGAAATATGATTTTATTTATTTTCCTACAAAACAAAAAAAACAAATTATTAATTAATAAAATTACGAAAACGAACATAAAATATGTATTAAAAATGTATTAAATTATGGACCTATCAATATTCATAATACATTAATGAATTAATAAATATAATTATTAATGTGAATACATTTACACAATAATTTAATAATGTTTTATAGCATTGTATACATATACGTCATTTTCAAAGATATGATAAGATGAAATGAACATATTTTGTTACAAAATGAAATATACATGGTCCTACTTATGCAATTCAAATGTCTGATAAACGTCGAATGTAATAAGAAAAACACCTTTCTCAATGAACATGATTGAGAGATAATGTGATAACTATTAATAATGAAATGACGAGGAATGTTAACAGAGTCACTACAACTGTTTATATACTGTAATTGACAATACAAGCCACTGAAAGATGTGGTTGTTTGATAACACCTACCATGAAAACACCAAAATTCTCACATTCTATTGCTAAGTGGCCTAATAAATATTTATTTGTTTATATTTAGATCATTTAAGATCCTCCTTGTAAACAACGGGCAAGCAAAACCTTTCTTTCCCTTAATAGTTTTAAGGATTCAATTATGTTTTGATGACATATTTTGTGTTAGTATATGAGGGTTGTCTTTGACACAACTTCATTTGGAAAGATTATTGACTTCCCCTGATTAAACGAAGCTAATCTACAGTCAGGACATCTTCTACAATTTAATGATAAATCTCATGTTGAACCATTAAGAGTTGGATGTGCTATTAACAAAGTGAATTATGTGTATATATGTACATTCGTGCACGTCAGAGTCATCTTGTTGTAGTAGCACAGATGGAATGTTCTAATAAAATACCTGATGTTGTGAATGTGACGAACTGCATTGACGATCATCTACTTAGTTGTGCGTATTTCACTTGGTTAGATGATAATTTTTACAGTGGTGGAATCTGCTAGAATAATTTAGATTGGTATATTAGGTGTGCTATAAGCAAACAATGACTCTTTAATTTAGTAACCCTGCATACGCGGGGGATTATCCACGTAATTACCGCATAGTAAAGGAAAACGGTTAGTTCACATCATTCTATAGAGTAACTCTGGCTCAATTTCATATGTGATATGACTAATTCGCTCTCAAGTGGTATTAAAGAAATATTTTGAAAGTTCAAGATGATGTTCTTTTTTTAACAATAATTTTTTTTTATATATATCACATTTACGTTTGTTTATGCGTCTTAAAAATTATGTATAACCTGTTTCTGGCACATGACTAGGGTTGTCTTTATATTGTGACTGCTCGTCCCTAAAATCAAACTTAGTTTTACTACTTGATCAGTGACAGTTAACAGCAGGGTCACCTATGACAGCAACATTCTCAGAGTCTTTGACAGCAGCTGAGGCTGTGATAACATCTTCCCTAAGGTAAGATGCTCCTTGGAGATTGAACAAGGTACTGGCTGTTTCACTTTCTAGCAGAGTTGTACCTTGCTCTTTCTCAGTGTTTGAATGAGTGGTGTCCATCTCACTTTGAGAAATGGGTTCTTGTGGACCACTAGATAAGGGCTCATCCATGAGTGGAGATGGATGATCAAAACCTGAAGGGTTGGGACTGTCCCCCTCTCTAGGTTGTGGAGAAGAAACAAATGAATGTGTAGGGAAGGAAGAAGGTGAAAGTGGAGAAGATAGTGATATATGGCTGCTCCACAGATGGAACTTGTGAAGCATCAATAGGGGAAGTGAAATCCTCACTGTGTCCTGACTCCATGTGTGTTTCTGCAAATGGAGGCTCCTCATGAGTTGGAACATGAGGTGGTGCAGACTCTGTACAGGTTGCCTTGGGAGACAGGCTAATTTCAATAGATGGCCCTTGTTGAGAAGGAACATCTAGGGAGGAGTTTATTTCCCTATTTTCCTCTACAGTCTTTTGGGAGACTACAGGGTGGCTGATAGTGGTTTTGGCCCTCTTAGCTATCTTCTTCTTAGGCTCAAAAGGAACCACTGTGGGTTCTGTTTGACTACCTTCCTTATTTGCTGCACTAGGTGCAGGAACTCCCTATTGACTCTCAGCACTACCACCAACATCAGTTTCTATGGGTCTTTTTCTGGTTTCTTGCAAGGCTTGTCTCTGAACTTTGGGAAGTCTAGAGAACCTAGGCTGAGTGTATAGGGTAAAATGGGGGTTAGCTGAATTTGGGTCTAATCCAGCCTCATCCTCAAGAGTGAAGGAGGCATAACCAGAAGGCAATGGAGAATCAAGGTTAGGCACTTGATCAACCATGTGTTTGGTGAAGCATAATGGAATATAAGCATTCAAATTCAGTGAGGTGAGAGTTGTGTGTGTGTTTCTTTTTAAGACACTGCACACCTCTAAACGAGGGGCATTTTCATCAAACTCACACAAGGAATTAATACACAACATGAGAAAGCGAGGATAAATGTTTACCTTCTTACCTATGGCAGCCTTGATGTGTGCCATGAGTAGCTTTCCAACATCCATTTTGTACCCATGAACAAGAGAGTGAGTGAGCTTCTTGATGTAGGTGGGAATCCCATTCCAGCTAGTGGTCTTGGTAGATAACACCTTCACCATTGCATCAAATACCATGCTCCACTCCTTTCTTAGATACTTCTTGTCCATTTCACCAGAAGGGTACCACTTTGTTGTTCCCTCTTTAAGAATGGGTCCAGAATACCCAATTTGAAAGAAGAGCTTTTTCAGGGTCTCATCAGTAGCAAGCTCAGTGTAAGTCTTTCCTTGTTCTAGCACAATTCCCAAAGCTGCATTGATGCCCTTGATAGTGAGAATGTAACTGTGCTCCTTGATTTTGAACTGAATGTTTGTGTTGTCACCATCTCCTTGAGCAACAGCAGATTCCCAGAAGTTCTCTATCCTATCTAGGTCAAGGATGGGGGTTGAGGTAATTGCATACCCAAGATAGGACTTATTCATGAAAGAAACAAGCTCTTTGAAGCCTTCACCAGCATCATTTGGAGAGATGATGCCAGCAAAGTTGGTCTGAGAAATTGATTGTTTCGGTGCCATTGTTGTGAAGAAAGAGAAAATGAGTATGGTGAGTGAGTAGAGAGAGAAATTGAGCAGAAAGTTTGTTTGCTTTTGGTTGTTTTGTGTCAGGTTTGCTTTTGTTTGATTAACTGATGTATAAAGAGTATTTCAAGCGTTTAACTGAAAAAGGGGATATTTGGAATCGTGCTAATACCCAATAACATCACCACGTGGGTTACTCCCTTTAATTTCTGTCAACGTGGAGGTTGAATTTGCAATTTTAACAGTCCACTAATGTTGACAGTAACATGTGCGCTGAAACAAACTGTCAGTGACATTTGGGTGATGACAGTAGGTTTGTCTTGACAGTAACATTGTCGCGAAAAACTTACTGTCATCGTTAAGTACTTTGATGACAGTATCTATTAAAGCTCTTGACAGTATGTTATCTACTGCTGTCAAGAAACTAGCTGTCATGAAGTTCCGTGACAGTTCTTTTCTTGATGACACTAACGTTTAAAAGAAAATAGTAACTGTCATGAGTTTTAATGAATGTTGTCATTAATGTACTTAACTCAATACATACCATTCACAATTATGCAATAGATGACAGATTCATTGTTCAGGCACATTAGATTAATCAACTTAACAAAACAGACACACAACAAATAATAAGGAACCGTAGGAGAAAATTGATAATTTTATTAAAGGAAACGAAAGGGGAAATTACTACAATTGATTAATGCAACTATTCATTACAGGGTTTCTTAATCAATTATAGAAATTCTGCCCTAACTTCTTCTTCTGTGGTTCCTTCTTCCTTGAGGAGTGCTTGGAACCCCTCCTCCTGTTCTTGCCACTTAGCCTCTTCAGTGGCTTTTGCAGCAAGTTCTTTCTCATTCTCCTCATCGAGAAGATCCTCTAACTCATCAAACAATTTTTCAACTTCTTCTTTAAATGGAGACTATGTACTAATCTTAGGTCTGTATTCAATTCCTACTTTGTTTTCCATTTTATCTTTTCTGAATGGTTCACTAATATGACATAAGGTTCAATTTATAGGCATACTAGGTAAAAGGAAGATAAATGGTCAACAGTTCAAAGTACCCATACAACTGCCACAAATTACAATTAATATGCATGTTCTCCAATAAACCAACAATTAACACACAACGGCCAATCAATACAAAGTCTTTGACCAGAAAATACAGACTTTGAGGTTATCCAAGTTAATGACACAAAGTTTTATTACTGACATCATGACTAACACAAAAATCAATTCAACACGGTCATAGCAAATATGCTGTCAGAGAGAATAAAAACTTGTGTGACAGTAACTTCTCATGACAGTGACTTTTAGGTTACTGTCACAAGCTGCATGCAAATTTGAAAATGTAAAAACTAGTAAGTTAACATACCAAGTTTTGCATTCCCAATTCACTTACCAACCTATTAAAGGTTGCTTCAACCAGTGGTTTTGTAAAGATGTCTGCAAGTTGCTTCTCTGTAGGGACATAGATCAACTTCACAGTTCCTCGTTCAACATGCTCTCTTATGAAATGATGTCTAATATCAATGTGTTTAGTCCTAGAGTGTTGAACAGGATTGTCTGAGATGGATATGGCACTAGTGTTGTCACAGTAGATGGGGATATTATTTAACACTAGACCATAATCCAACAGTTGATTCTTCATCCACAGAATTTGTGCACAGCAACTTCCAGCAGCAATGTATTCAGCTTCTGCAGTAGATATAGACACTGAATGTTGTTTCTTACTAAACCATGACACCAATCTTCCACCAAAAAATTGATAGCTTCCAGTTGTGCTTTTTCTGTCAATCCTACATCCAGCATAGTCTGAATCAGAATACCCCACTAGCTCAAATCCAGTATTTTAGGATACCAAAGGCCTAGATTAGGAGTGCCCTTAAGATATCTAAAATTTCTCTTGATAGCTACCAAGTGTGGCTCCTTTATATCAGCCTGAAACCTTGCACAGAGACATGTATCAAACATTATGTCAGGTCTGCTAGCAGTTAGGTAGAGAAGAGATCCAACCATGCTTTTGTAAGCACTAGAGTCCACTTTCTTCCCTTTGGAGTCTAAATCCAAACTAGTTGATGTAGAGATGGGAGTCTTTGCAGGTGATGCATCTTCTAAGTTGAACTTCTTGAGAAGTTCCTTGACATAATTTACTTGACAAATGAAGATTCCATCATCTTTCTGAAGAACTTGTAAACCAAGGAAGAAAGACAGTTCTCCCATCATGCTCATCTCATACTTGTTTCTCATTAGAGATGAAAACTTTTCACACAGATTCTCATTTGATGAACCAAAGATGATATCATCAACATAAATTTGAACTAGAATGATGTCTTTGCCATGATGCTTGTAGAAATGAGTCTTGTCTACTACACCTCTTGTAAACTGGTTTTCCAATAGAAAGGCAGAGAAGGTATCATACCAGGCTCTAGGAGCTTGTTTCAATCCATAAAGTGCTTTGAACAGCTTGTACACAAAATCATACATTTCAGCATCTTCAAAACCTGGTGGCTGTTCAACATACACTTCTTCCTCCAACTCTCCATTTAGAAAAGCACTTTTGACATCCATTTGGAACACCTTGAAATTACAGTGTGCAACAAAGGCTAGAAAAATCCTGATAGCCTCAAGTCTGGCAACATGTGCAAATGTCTCATCATAGTCTATTCCTTCCTGTTGACAGTAACCTTTAGCTACTAGCCTTGCCTTGTTTCTTGTCACATTTCCATTTTCATCCAATTTGTTTCTGAAACCCCACTTTGCCTCGATAACTGACTTTCCCTTTGGTCTTGGAACCAACTTCCATACATTGTTTCTTTCAAACTGGTTGAGTTCCTCTTGCATAGCAATCACCCAATCAGAATCCAACAATGCTTCATCAATTGCTTTTGGCTCCACTTGAGACAGGAAACAAGAAAACATGCTGTCAGCAGAAACATTGTTCCTGGTTCTCACCCTAGAAGAAGGATCTCCAATAATAAGATCATTTGTGTGATCCTTGTTCCACCTTGTGGTTCTAGGCAAGCTTCTTGTTTGAACATAAACAGTAGCCTCAGTTTGAGGAACTGAGTCTTCACCAGGGCAATTGTCTCCACCATTTTCTTCAATATCTCCAGAGTCACCATCATTTTGAATATTTCCTGAAATGGTCTGTGACTGAGCTGGAGTTTGATTGGCATTACTTTCAATGATAGCATCTTTTTCAAGATCAACAATTTGAGTATAAGTAGATTCTTCATCAACAATTTCTTCTTCCTCCAGGTACCCTTGATTCTCAAATCTGATAATCTGCATTTGACCTTCTTCATGCAGTCCAGGAAACTTGGTTTCATCAAATGTGACATTCACACTTTCATCTATAATCCTATGTTCCAAGAGATAGACTCTGTAAGCAGTCCTTTCTAGAGCATAACCCATGAAAATACCTTCATAAGCTTTGGTGTCAAATTTCCCTTTCTTTTCATGGCTATCTTTCATCACGAAACATTTGCTTCCAAACACATGAAAGTACTTGACAGTAGGTTCATTCAGCAAATAGTAAGGAGTGTTCCCATGAGTCTTATTGATCAAGGTTCTGTTCTGTGTGTAGCAAGCTGTGTTGATAGCTTCTGCCCAGAAGTATGTAGGCAACTTTGCATCATGAAGCATAGTTCTGGCAGCTTCAATGAGAGTTCTGTTCTTCCTTTCTACAACTTCATTCTGCTGTGGTGTCCTTGCAGCAGAAAATTGTTGCACAATTTGTGACTCCCCCAAATCCCGGGGTCAGTGGATTGGGTCGCCACCTGAAATCTCAAATAAAACAACCTACTATATATAATAAACCAGAACAATATAACATCTACGACCCCAACTCTACCAAGAATCTTTAAAGGTTATAGTGCTAGAAACAAGAACCCAAAAATCTCACAAACTTTAATAAACTTAAGCTTTCTTATACAACAATATTATTTACATAAAATCTATAACACTGATATAACTTCGATGTGAAGTATACCAGACAAAACTAAATTTATACAATATACTATTTACTAGAATCAACTCTACACAATACCCTTACACTAGGTCCAAATGCTGTAACAGCCCCAAATCCGGGGTCAGAGATTTAGAGTAGTCACGATCCACTTACTTCTTGCCTTGCCTGCTTTACTCACAATAGACACAATTCATCTGCTTATGACCCCACAATGTATATATCTCACACACACACATATGTTAGAGTCTCAGAAACGACACAAATACAACCATTGCGGAATAAATAATCTTTATTACAATACCCAAATGTCTTTTGAATTTGCTACTGATACAACTTCTAAGTAATGGTACATTACCAACCTAGCCTTGTAATACTCACCACCCTCTCATACCATTCATATCTATACATAAGATGAATACCAAAAGCTCCAGCTTGATCTGAGTGGGTCACACTACTTCCAGGATCACTGCTAGAAACTGCTCATGAGAATGCCTTGCGCTTACCACTCGCCTGAGGGATGTGCGCCGAATCCTTGGTATCCTACTTCGCTGCTATATAATATTTATAAAACAATAGCAAGAGTGAGCGATAGCTCAGCAAGGTAATAAAAGTATGGCATAATCCTGCCTTTAACTCAACCCAGAATAAAGCGGGTATAAGACAAAAATTTGTCAAAATATCTCGATACTGAAATTATTTCCTTATTGGAATGTATTCCCAAAAACAGTACCATTATTGTATTTCAATATCATTTTCATAATATTTCTGCGAACTTTTGCTATATTATGAACAAAGTTCTAGTATAATATAAAAGATGAGGTTTCAAAGTAAACCAATATAACCTTTTCGAAAAATATCTGCTATGTAAGCAGAATATCAACATATAACTTAAAAGATGAAGTTATAAGGTGATTCAGTATAAACAACTCCCTTACCATAACTCATGTTATGTAAGGTATCCACAGAGTCATATGATATAAAAGATGAAGTTACGAGGAAAATTCAATATAAGGTTTCCATAACCCAAAATCCACTGATGCATATATAATCTGAGTAAGGTTTTATCAGAGTCATAACTCATAAAATAAAAGATGAAGTTGCAAGGATTTATTGTAACTTCATTTTTGAACACTTTTCAACCCCCTGCCAACATGATCGGAAAACCGGTACCACGGTGACATCATTAGTCCCTTTCAATACATGTTGCAGAACCCCCTGCCAACATGATCGGTAAACCTGTACCAAGGATGTCATTCGTAGTCCCTTTCAATACATGTTGCAGAATTATCCAAAATGGATGATGAACCAATACCGGAGTTGTTACCGCGCCCGTCGTACCAACCTTACTATGATCAGTAGCAGGTCGTACAACAAAAATATGTTCTCTACATGTAGATGGAAGAATCACGGCAGCCTGACATTGTCTACTGCCTTCCCGGATCTCCCGGCCCATTTGGGGCAATAATATGGATGGGTCGGCGCAACTGGACCACTTACACCACTCCTAGTTCGGATGAAATCCATGACTCTGAAACGTAAAGATCGTCCTCCTTTCCCCAAGTGTAATACTTGTTGATACGACTCCACTAAAGTAGTTATATCTAGGTTGAAAAGGAAGATTCTCCAATATTTCCCAAGCGATGTTTGTTAATGGATATCGACTTGTTCCATCAATTTACCCCTCGATCGTTGATGTGGTAACACAACATTTGACTTGCAGCAATTAAATTGCTCCGAGAAAATATCTGTCCCCTGACAGTTTTGAGTTGAGAGTTTAAAATGAGTAGCAGTCACTTAAATCAGGTTTCCCATATTTTTGATAGTTGAGCGAGTATTTAAATCCTTTTAAAAGATAGATTTAAATGGAAAAACGGTGTTTTGGGAACCTCTTTTTGATTTAAAATAATTAATAATATAGCTTAGAGTATCCTTCGTATTTATTGAAGGTCGAGGATAAACTTTAAATAATATTACTCATTTTCAAAATGTGTTGAAAGTATTTAATAAATAATCAAATAATATTTATTAAATAATAAACTTTAAATGAATATTCTAAAATAATATTCATTAAATAAATAATGATTAAATGTGTTAATCCCAAATGACCTAACAGAATTGTAGAAGGGGGGGGGGGGGGGGGTTGAATACAATTCTTGATATTTCTTAAACTTAAAACAACTTACAAATAAAAACTGAACTTAAAGTAAAAATCACAAGCACATAAATAATTTCAGTTGGATTGTTTGATGATCCAACTGAAGTGATTTTTATTGCGGAAATAATCTGTGATACAAAATGTACACAGCTGCTCAGTTATAAGAATGTAGAGAAGAAAAATGCTCTCAAAGATAGCTAATACAATCTATTTGTTTTTCTTCTCTTGCTCTTATTTTAACTGCTACACTTGGTTATATATTCCCAAGTTTACAAAGCTATATTTGGCTACACTAAAGTACACTAAAGGTAACCTCCAATAGTTTGCTTTTCATCCCTTTGTCCAGTGGTCCTTGGAGATCCTTGCTTTTGTCTTCATGCTTATTATGATCACTCCCAAGAGCCCAATTGGAAAATGGGATGTTTCCTTATTCCCCATGTCCATTTTAATGGTTTCCAATGCAAAGTACACTTCCACATCACCTTTAGATATGTTCAGTAACCTGTCACTATCACTTTGTCAACTATTCAGAAAAGCAATAATGATTCGTTGATAGCAGGGAGATGTGTTTCGTTGATAGCTTTATTCTCCATTTCGTTGATGAGTGAACTTCATTTCGTTGATGGGTAATCTTCATTCCGTTGACATGTCTTCACTTAGGCAAAATTACAAGGCACAAGATATTTACAATTAACCAACCTATTTTGCCTATCTATCATTTAGTCAACATGACTTAGAAAACCTATCTAGTACATACAACAAAATGCATATCAAACTGTGAAGTATTGTACAGTGCAATTGCTACATCACTCATTTCGTTGATGAGCTTCCTGTCAACGGAATGCTGCAAAGCATGCCATTTCGTTGACAGCTACAAAATGACTTAATACAAAATCTACTAAGTGTTTTTATAATTATCATCAAGAACAACATATTCCTAACAATCTCCCCCAATTTATGACTGATAGAATAACAGCCATAAATCAAGAGCCTTGATGATAACAAAAACACTCAGACATATTACACATGATAAAAGTAGAAATTGCATTGAGCTTCATTGAATTTAATTGAAATGCAAAGTAGAAAATCTTACAAAACAAGTGCACAGAGTTGCTCCTCTAGACTGAGCAGATTTTTCATCTTTGCCTCTGTGGTCTTGTTTTCTTCCCTTTTCTTGCATTGTTCTCCTCAATTTGAGCTTGAAGTCTTCTGTAGAAAATCTTCTCTTCTTCATCTTGATTTCCCAACTTGGATTGCATTAACCTTAGAGTTTCATTGGATGCCTTCTCCAGTTGGTCTTCTATTCTGAAGAATCTTCTACAGTTGTCCTTATCTCTGAATTCCATCATCCAAAAAGGTTGGAGATGAATTATCTTTCTTGTTTGAGGGACCTTCAATACTCTGGGAAGTGCACCAAGCTTGTTCCAGCTAGCTTTGATCTGGCAAATCTTGGAGACAACCTCAGACTTGGCTGTTTTGGTAAAACCAAAATATTTCTTCAAACATTTAAACACAGATAGCAGTGTCTGATAGTCTTCTCCCAGAATCCTGTGTAGAGGCCAAACCTGTTCTCTCCCACCCTTGTAGACAAATACCAATCTCTCTGGTAGTTTGTAAGAAGCTGCTATTCCTCTCACTTCAACCAGGTCATCAAGATTGATATGAATGTCAGACTCCTCCCTGATATCAGCAATGTAGATGAAGTCTTCTAAGTTGGTAGGGGGTTTCTCAGCTTGTGATCTCCTTATCAGAAATGGCTTAGCCTTGGTAGCCCTTTGCTTAGATTTCTTCTTTGGATCCATTTCAAAGAGGAATTTTGGAAAGTTGGCCTCATCAAACTCAATTGGCTCTTCCTTTGGCTTAATTGGCTGATCATGGAAATTTACAGGATGATTAGGATCACAGGCTAACTTTACCTCTGAAACTGGATCAGGACTTGTTGGAGGTGCAATTGGTGCAGAAGAGTCTGATGCAGTGTTTTGAAAGTCATCATTCTCAAAGGCTATGTTTCTCCTAGCTCTTGCCTTTGGTTGCCTTGTGCTCTTCTTTGCACTCCTTTCCTCTCTTGTTCTTTCTTCTTACTGTCTTTCTTCTTCATCAAGAGACTGAGCAACAAGGGCTTGCATTGCTGCTCTTTCTGACTCTTCAGCTTTAGCTTCAGCAAAGTTTGGGTGACCAGCCCAAACACAGATTTGTTGTCCATTCCTGTAGACAATTGCCCTTTGCTTCCTTATCTCATAATCATTGCTTTCCTTGCTTTTTGTGATAAGTAGACCAAGAAGTTTGAGCTCATCTGGATAAGGTGCAGGATAGAAAGTCCTTGCTATATTTTTGCCCTTTGGTTTAGCAGGGGACTTGGGAGATAGGCTTCTTTGGAGTGTAGCTTGTTCCACATCCTTAATGCATGAAGTTTGTCCTTTTTCCTTCCTTGGACCTTGAGTGACTCCATGTAGAAGGGGCTCTACCTTATAGAAAGAATTGGTCTGTGGCTCCCATTCCGTTGACACTAGAACCATGGCATTTGTTGATGGTTGATCCGTTGATGGATTTGAGTCCTTTGTAGTTCCAGCAATTTTCTTGACCCTTGCTTCTATGTTGGACCAATGGTCTTTGATTTGTTCTGCAAGTCTCATCCTCATAGAAGCTTCCTGGATCAGGTCAATGCCATCCTTTTTCTTCTTTCCAAACTCCCCCATTGCTAATGGCTCTTCTGGCAAGGAGATGGCTGGGACCAAAACCTTTGTAATTTGTATCTCTAGCTCCTTAGTTTTCTCCCCCTTTTTGTTATCATCAAGTGAGATGATAGGGATTCCTTGAGCTGCCAGAAGCTGAGTGAGTAGGCTAGTTTGCTTCTCCTGTTCCTTCTGCATGTGAGAAAGTGTAGCCTCAACTTTGTCCACTCTAGAGGAGAGAGTTTTCAAAGATGAGGACACTTCAGGTTCCTTGGTGAAAAACCTTGACATCTTGGAGACAGTGTGAAGAGGAAGCTTTTCATCTAGCCTCCTGTCAGTAGCATCCCTAAGGTTGCTAATTGAATCCTTTATTTCTGTAGCTTCAATCCTTGTCTGCAACATTTGTAGCCTTTGAATTTCCAGAGAATCCATTATGGCCTTATAGAATTTCTTGTCCCTTGCAGTTGCTGACTCATGAGCTAGATATGCCTCATTGTATTGCCTTATAATAGCAGCATCCAAGTTGGATCTACCATGCATATCTTGAGAAAGCCAGTTTGGTGTAGGAGGCACCACAGAAGTCCCAGTCTGTGTAGTAGTGGCCACCTGTAGATTGTCACCAAAGCCGTCTTCATCATCAGAAAACTCAAATTCTCCACTTGCTGCAGCTCCTGGAGGTAGATTGGTCAAGGCATCCTTTGCTCTTTGCATTGATGCAGTAGTATGAATTAAATTGAGTGACCTTTCTGCCTCCACATTGCCCTGTTGAGCCATAACTTGATAGGCTGACACAGGATGAGTAAAGGTCTCAGGATCCAGGGAAATACTATCCAGAGTTTGTTGATAATGCTCTTGGAAGGTAAGTTCCCTTTCTCCCTCACTGACCCCCATTAACTCACTTGCAATGGCTGCTTCCATCCTTATTGCTCCTGTAGTCCCTTCTCTCTCTCCACTCTTTTCTTGCATCATGGGCTCCCCATGGCTCACACCTCTCACACCCTCACCTTCACCTACTAAGGTGGTACTCTCAATCTCTCCTTTTGTCTGGCTGGAAGAAATAGCCAGCCTCTCACTCTCAGACTCTCCTTTTGCCTGGCTGCAAGCCAGCCTCTCAATTTCACTCCCTCTCAAACCTAAAAGTGTCTCAACTACCACCAGGTCATCTACACTAGTTGTGGAAACAACTGGATTTTCAATAAGGGGTGTAGATTGACCTATCAACGGAATGGTAGTTTGAACTGTCAACGGTATGGATACCGTTGATGGAGAAACACTTGTCAACGAAAGAAGCTGTTTCGTTGATGAAGTCAATAAAGCACTTTGAGAAAGTGAAATTACAGTAGAATCTGTGGTGATTGATTTTAGAGATTGGTCCACAGATCCTCTTGCAACTTCAGAAAAAATTGGTTGATGGCCCAACAAATCACTTAACAAGTGATGGCCACCAGCTTCAGAGTGGGGCTTCTCCAAGATTAGAGTTGGAGAATCAGGAATAGATGTATGGATCATGTCCACATCTAGAGATAAAGTTGGTGAATTTGATGGAGATAGTTCAAGGTTGATGTTTAGAGAATGGGACTGTAACCCCAGAGTAATGATAGGGGTTACATCAAACTGAATTTGTGAAACTGGAAGTGTAGCTTCCAGAGTGTGTGCACCCTGTGAACCCTTGGACTTTTGTTTCACCCTCCTTTGGTATTGGGAAAAAGTAGACTGTGGGCTTGAAGTGTCCCTTACCCTCTTGGAGTGTGCTCTTGGAGAAGAGCTTGTTTCAATAATTACATCCTTTTGGGAGGATGCAATTAGACTTGTGTTTAAATCCATATTACTCATTGTGCCTTGTTGGGAAGACACAATGGGGCTTGGCTGGATCTTACTCATCTTTCCTTCCTTATCCTTAGGGTTTCTTTTATGTTCACCCCTTCCCTCACCTCTCACAGCACCTACAACACTCCCCTTAGGTTGTGTAGTGGATTTTACAACAGGTGCCTTTTGGGAAGCACCTGAGGTTGGCTTGGAGGATTTCTTTGATTTTGGTTTTGTTGCTGGGGCAGGAGCCTGTTGGGTCACAACTACAGACTCCATAGCAACAGTACTAGGTGATACAGTTGAAGTAACAATTGTACTAGAAGAGATAGCAGTAGTTACCTCAATTACTGGCAGATACACCACTGGAACTTCACCATTGTGGTTCAGCCTCAGTATGTCTGTCAATACTCTCTTCTCTTGCACAAAACACTCAAACTTGGAAACAGGGTTAGAAATAACTAATGGTGTTGGACTAACATGATTAGCCAACATCATCAGAAACCTAGCATAATAGATATTCTTTTTCCTATTAGCCTTATCACCCAACTTAGCACCAATTTCATACATAAGTTGGGTGCTAAAGTTGTAATATCTATCAGTTAGGAGCATGGTAAATAGAATTAACATAGAATTGGTTAATGCATCAAAATTACTAATCTTTCCAGAAAAGACCTTGATAAATGCATCAGCTAAATAACTATATTCCCTAACCAAACCTCTCCTAATTATTCTACCCAGATTATCAGTAGGCAAAGAGTAGTTTATTAAATTTAGCAAGTTAACCATTTCAGTGATTGTAGGAAAAGCATCACAGTTATTTTCAGGAATATGTAAACATGCTTGCAATACATCAGAATTAACTATGTACTCTTTACCTTGTATGGTGAATTGCAGTGTGCAGTTTGTTCCACTATACTCACACGAGGTCCAAATCTCCTCGATTATCTCATTATAGAGAGGAGTGGAGTGAAACATTGCATAGCTCAATTTGCAGTTCTTCATGAAGTCCATCATCTTGAAAAAGATACTGTTTGGACCCTCCTTGACAACAAATGGGATTGATTTGTTCTTTTCATAAATGAACCCTCCTGCTGACATAAGCTTGACTATGGGTGCCATTGTTGTGTGAAGAAAAGCTTCGAACTGAATTGCTTGTTAGAGAGAAGAAGAGAGAAAAGCCTTTGGAATTTTTGAGAACAGGTAAAAAGAAAATAAAGAAAATAGAATTTCTTAAATACTCCCCCAAAAATTCTCAGAAAAAGAGTCCAATAATAAATGTAAATTACTGGATTGGCTTAAAAATATAACCGTTACTTTTAAAGAATTACCATGATTTATACTTACAGGGGTGTATGCATAGATCGTGGTAACGGACGTGTCAAATTTCAACGGTTCAGATTAAAAGCGCTAAATCAACGAATCAGGATTGGGCGGTTAAAGTCCCGTCTTATTTCGTTGATAAAGCTGCGTTTCGTTGATATAAAAGAGCTATCAACGAAACACCCAGAGAAATGCTAAGACTGTCAACGAAATGGTTCGTTTCGTTGACATAGTAATTTTGACTTAGACAAAATTTCACTTTTTCCTGAGAAAATTAATTCACAGAAAAACATAGCAAGTTTCTGGCTGCATTTTAACTTGCAAAAATCTCAAAATAATTAAGAGAAATTTAGCATACCTAGCTCACTTACTAATCTTGAGAATGTGGATTCATCAAGTGGCTTGGTAAAGATGTCTGCAAGTTGTTGTTCACTTGGAACAAAATGTAACTCCACAGTACCATTCATAACATGTTCTCTAATGAAATGGTACTTGATGTCAATGTGCTTGGTCCTTGAATGCTGCACTGGATTTTCAGTAATGGCAATGACACTAGTGTTGTCACATAAAATAGGAATTTTCTCAACTCTTATTCCATAATCAAGTAGTTGATTTTTCATCCATAAAATCTGTGCACAACAACTTCCAGCTACAATATACTCAGCCTCAGCTGTGGAGGTAGAAACTGAGTTTTGTTTCTTGCTGAACCATGAGACAAGCTTGTTTCCTAAGAATTGACAGGTGCCTGTTGTGCTTTTCCTGTCAATTTTACATCCTGCAAAATCTGCATCTGAATAACCAATTAGTTCAAAGCCAAATTCTCTAGGATACCAAATGCCAAGGTTTGGTGTTCCTTTGAGATATCTGAAAATTCTTTTAATAGCAACTAAATGGGATTCCCTAGGATCAGCCTGAAATCTAGCACATAGACATGTAGCAAACATAATATCAGGTCTACTAGCTGTTAAATATAAAAGTGAGCCTACCATGCCTCTGTAACCTGAAATGTCCACAGATTTTTCCTTAGTATTCAATTCAAGTTTGGTGGCAGTAGGCATGGGAGTTTTGGCAGGAGAGCATTCCATTAAATTAAACTTCTTTAATAAATCATGAATATATTTTGTTTGACTAATGAAAATGCCTTCATTAACTTGCTTCACTTGAAGACCAAGAAAGTAAGTTAATTCTCCCATCATGCTCATTTCATATTTACTTTGCATAAGCTTGGCAAACTTTTGACAAAGTTTCACATCTGTAGACCCAAAGATTATGTCATCTACATAAATTTGAACAAGTATAGTAGAGCCATTCACAACCCTGTGAAAAAGAGTTTTATCTACAGTACCTCTAGTGAAGTGATTCTCAAGGAGGAACTGTGAAAGTGTGTCATACCAGGCTCTAGGTGCTTGTTTCAAACCATAGAGTGCTTTGAGGAGGAAATATACATATTCTGGAAAGTCATCATCTTCAAAACCAGGAGGTTGACTTACATACACCTCCTCTTCCAATTCCCCATTCAGAAAAGCACTCTTCACATCCATTTGATAGACTTTGAAATTGGCATGGGCTGCATAGGCTAGAAAAATCCTTATTGCTTCTAGTCTTGCAACAGGAGCAAAGGTTTCATCAAAATCAATTCCTTCTTCCTGTGAATAGCCTTTTGCAACCAATCTAGCTTTGTTCCTTGTGACTATGCCATTTTCATCCATCTTGTTTCTGAACACCCATTTTGTGCCTATGACACTCCTGTCCTTAGGCTTGGGCACCAGCTTCCAAACATTGTTCCTTTCAAATTGGTTTAGCTCCTCTTGCATAGCCAAAACCCAATCTGGATCTAGAAGTGCATCCTCAACTTTCTTTGGCTCATCTTGAGACAGAAAGCTACTATATAGACATTCTTCTTGAGTTGCTCTTCTAGTTTGGACTTTTGAAGACACATCACCTATAATAAGTTCAAAGGGATGATCTTTAGTCCATTTCCTTGAGGGAGGTAGATTTGCTCTTGAAGAGGTAGCTTCATGATCATGATTGCCTTGATTGGATATTTGTCCTTGAGAAACTCCCCCTGAGTTTGTTGTCCCTAAATGATCACTTCTAGAAGCATTTCTATGACTGTCAACGGTATTACCATTTTGGCTGTCAACGAAACGCTCATCTTGACTGTCAACGAATCCACCATCATGACTGTCAACGAAATGACCATTTGGTCTGCTAGCAGCTATTCTTTTCAATCTTAATGCAGCAATTTCATCTTCACTGTTGCTTTCATCTGTGCTAGATACAACAACTTTAGGCTGTTTCTCAGTAGCCTTGACATGATTCACTTGATCTCCTTCCTCATTTTCAAAAGAAAGACTTTCATGGAAACCTTCATCACAGAGACCTTGAATTTTGAGATCATCAAAAACAACATGTACAGATTCCATAACAATGTTGGTTATGAGATTATAGACTCTGTAGGCTTTCCCTGCTGCATATCCCACAAATATTGCTTCATCTGCCTTTGCTTCAAATTTCCCCAAATGCTCAGCTTGATTTCTCAGAACAAAGCACTTGCATGCAAAGACATGAAGAAAATCCAATAGTGGCTTCTTTCTTTTGAGTAGCTGATAAGGGGTCATTCCTTTGGCCTGATTAATCAAAGAAATATTCTGAGTGAAGCAAGCTGTATTAACTGCCTCAGCCCAAAAATAAGTTGGTAACTTTGATTCATCTAGCATTGTCCTTGCAGCTTCAATAAGTGTTCTGTTTTTCCTTTCATATCATTTTTCACCTTGGGCTCAGATTGATTTAAATCAATCTTTATCCTTGGTGTTGATTTCTGAGGATTGCTCACATTTTCATTCACAGCATGCATAGTTGGAGGAACAAACATGTTATTCATATTCCATGGCATTTGTGGCACATTAAACATATTCATGTATGGATTAGACACAAATGGCATGCTGGCATATGGATTTTGAAATTGTGCATATGGAGCAAACATGTTAGGCATAACAGGCATTGTAGGCATAGAACTATTCATTGCAGGCTTGGGAATTTTCACTTTAACAGTCTTCTTAACAGATTTGCAGTTAGTAGATAAATGACTAACACTTCCACAATTAACACATGTCTTTCTAGGAGCATATTTATCAGGTGTGTAATTGTTGTGTTTGTTAATTCCTACTTTGCCATTCCTGTTATTCTTTTTATTTCCCTTAGCCTCAACTTGAACATTCTCTAACTTATCTTTCAATTGCTTGTTGGACAAGTGACCTACATTAGCTCTCTCAACAGGCTTCTCAACTTTCTTTGATTTACTAGACTCACCTTGAACAAAGTTCTTGGTGACAGGACCATACTTATTATTAAGTCTAGTGAGTTCATCTTTTCTTTTCTCTGTCAACGAAACAGCCTGATCGGTTGATGGTTCATCTGTCAAGGAAACATTGCATTCCGTTGACATATCAACCTTCAACAAACGATCATTGTTGTTTGTTGACTCTGTTTCTGATTCTAAGGTTTCACAAACATACCCTAGTTTCTCTTTGTTCTTTTTCCATGATTGTTCACAGAAAGATTCCATACCTTGAACATTAATGATGTTGGTAGCAACATTCCTGGCATCTTTCCATTTAGCAATCACACTTTGTTCTATTTCAAGTTGTGTCTTAAGAATTTCTTCCCTTTGTAACACGTTCTCAAGTTCCTTCTTAGCATCCCTACTAACACATCTCATTTTCTCAAATTCAATGAGCTGTGCTTCTAACATTGCATTCCTATCACTTAAGAGCAAATTAGTCTCTTTTATTCTTGAATTCTCTTTGGTAAGTGATTTAAGAGTAACACGTAAATTATATAATACATTAGACATTTCATTTACTGCACTATCGCATTCCTCTTTAGAAAGCTCAGAAAGATTAGTAATTGTTACCTGGTTGCTTGAGGAGCTTGCTTCTTGCTCATGATTGTTAGCCATAAGAGCCAAGTTGACATATTCAACATCATCATCAGAATCTTCACCATTACCAGCCCAGTCATACTCCTGAGACATGAAAGCCTTTTCTTTTTGCTTGAGAAGTTCAAAGTATTTCTTTTTATATCAACAGGCTCAAATTTCCTGTTGCCCTTCTCAATCTTGGGCTTTCTGCAGTCTCCAGCAAAGTGACCAAGCATTCCACAATTGAAACATTTAGATTTAGACTTTTCAATCCAGTTACTTTTGTTAAGTTGAAAGTCTCTCCTTGGTGGCCTTGCTTCTGAGTTTCTCTTGAACTTGAACTTAGAGAATTTTCTTGACAGAAAAGCAATGTGTTCATCAATCTCATCTAAGTCATCCAATTTGGCTGGTTCTGGTTCTTCTTCTTCTGTCATCTTGCCTTTACCCTTGCTAACATCACTTCTACAACTAGCTCGACTAGTTGTGGCCTTTGCAGCTTCTTCAGTGTCATCTTCCAGTTGGTTCACAGATGCAATCAATGCAATAGATCCACCCTTCTTCTGTACCTTTTCAATTTCTTCATCTTGCTCCATTTCCAACTCATATGTCTTCAAGGTTCCATAAAGCCTTTCAAGAGTGTAGTCTTTGTACTCTTGAGTGTTTCTGAGAGAAACAGTCATAGGCTTCCATTCTTTTGGAAGAGCTCTAAGAAATTTAAGGTTTGAATCCTTGGTTTGATAGATCCTCCCATACAACTTTAATCCATTCAAAAGCTTTTGAAACCTACTAAACGTGTCATTTAGGGTTTCACCAGCTTTAAAATGAAAATGCTCATATTGTTGTATAAGGAGCTGCATTTTGTTTTCCCTAACTTGCTCAGTACCTTCACAGAGAGTTCTAACAGTGTCCCATACTTCTTTGGATGTTGTACAGTTGATGACATTGTCAAACATCTCTTGCTCCAAACCATTAAACAGAATGTTCATGGTTCTCTTATCTTTATGGATTTCTGCAAGATCTTCAATAGTCCATTCTGAGACAAGTTTTGGAATTTCTACATCAGGAGCATCATCTGGCACTCCAATTCTAGATGCAAACTTCATGGGAACGTGTGGACCTTTCTCAATGCAGTCTACATATCTCTCATCCATAGACATGAGATGTAAGTGCATCTTTACTTTCCAGTGAAAGTAATTGTCCTTATCAAGAACTGGTATCTTTACACCTGCATCCTTCTTCACCATGGTTACTGTTTTGGTCATGATCTTTAAACTTCTTGTATGTTAGAAGCTTGCTCTGATACCAATTGTTAATCCCAAATGACCTAACAGAATTGTAGAAGGGGGGGGGGGTTGAATACAATTCTTGATATTTCTTAAACTTAAAACAACTTACAAATAAAAACTGAACTTAAAGTAAAAATCACAAGCACATAAATAATTTCAGTTGGATTGTTTGATGATCCAACTGAAGTGATTTTTATTGCGGAAATAATCTGTGATACAAAATGTACACAGCTGCTCAGTTACAAGAATGTAGAGAAGAAAAATGCTCTCAAAGATAGCTAATACAATCTATTTGTTTTTCTTCTCTTGCTCTTATTTTAACTGCTACACTTGGTTATATATTCCCAAGTTTACAAAGCTATATTTGGCTACACTAAAGTACACTAAAGGTAACCTCCAATAGTTTGCTTTTCATCCCTTTGTCCAGTGGTCCTTGGAGATCCTTACTTTTGTCTTCATGCTTATTATGATCACTCCCAATAGCCCAATTGGAAACTGGGATGTTTCCTTATTCCCCATGTCCATTTTAATGGTTTCCAATGCAAAGTACACTTCCACATCACCTTTAGATCTGTTCAGTAACCTGTCACTATCACTTTGTCAACTATTCAGAAAAGCAATAATGATTCGTTGATAGCAGGGAGATGTGTTTCGTTGATAGCTTTATTCTCCATTTCGTTGATGAGTGAACTTCATTTCGTTGATGGGTAATCTTCATTCCGTTGACATGTCTTCACTTAGGCAAAATTACAAGGCACAAGATATTTACAATTAATCAACCTATTTTGCCTATCTATCATTTAGTCAACATGACTTAGAAAACCTATCTAGTACATACAACAAAATGCATATCAAACTGTGAAGTATTGTACAGTGCAATTGCTACATCACTCATTTCGTTGATGAGCTTCCTGTCAACGGAATGCTGCAAAGCATGCCATTTCATTGACAGCTACAAAATGACTTAATACAAAATCTACTAAGTGTTTTTATAATTATCATCAAGAACAACATATTCCTAACAAAATGAATATTTAAAATAATATTCATTAAATAAATAAACCTTGAATGAATATTTTAAATAATATTCATTAAATAAATAAACCTTGAATGAATATTTAAAATAATATTCATTAAATAAATAAACCTTGAATGAATATTTAAAATAATATTCATTAAATAAATAAACCTTGAATAATAATTGCCCGATATCTTTATCGGAAAATAATCTTTAACATATACAGAAAATCTAACTACTATCGGTCTAAAGAATAAAATCATACGCCCTTTTACCTAGGGCCTTTATAAAAACCTGGCTTCTAACTAATATCTCATATTTAGCTTAGAAGCCCATAATTAAATCATAAAGCAAGTATCACAATATACTTTCGAAAACAGTTATGCCTTCCATTAGCATTTATAACTGAAATAGTATTCAAATAGTATTTCTTGACCGAGATAATACTCAAATAACATTCCTTGAAAGATATAGTAAGCAAATATCATTCCTCGAATGATGTCACACTCGAATAACAATCCTCAAAATACATAGTATTCTGCCGATGGAATCCCTCAGGGTTTCCACGGCTATCTACATATCTCAAAATACCGACTCCCGATTTAGAGTCGAAAACAATGAATATGCTCTTATATTTAGAGCTACCAGGTAAACCGGTTCATAACTACTTAACTCAAAAGATTTTATATAATCCAAAGGTCAAATCCATTTCAACAAGAAATAAGATATATCGCAAAACTGTCCAATTTTATACATGGCAAAAGCAGTATTATATAGTCAATACTTCAAAGTATAGATTTAGAAACTTGCCTGATGCTCGAGAAGTGACAGGGGTTCGCGACGATGTCGGACAATCTAGACAAAGTCAAAGAAAACGCACGATTAATCCCCTGAATAATCCACTTGTACCCAATGCTTAGACACGTAAGCGAAACACAACCAAGGCATTACTAGCTCGATATAGGCTCATACTAAGTCCATGTTAATCGACAATTACTTAAGTCGTAGGTTTAGTCCGAAATCGATCCTCGAATACATGTTATACTTAACCATTTACAACATTGGTTTCTAAGTCATGTTCTTAGTGGTTTTCACTTGCGCAACCTCGGCTAACACATTTTTATAAAATCGAAAAATAATCTTTTGGACTCGAAACCTTCGTAAAAACTTTCGTAACTGACCTTGGCACTTCAATACAAAATTTTATATTTTAAAACAACTCTTAAGGGCAAACATAGCGACAAAGTGGGTACATTTCTGCAATCTCATTCCTTGAACCACTTTCACTAAAATGGTCATATCTCATAAACCGTAAACTATTTTGACATGATTCTTGCGCTCACGTAAACTAGAAACAAAGATCTACACACTCATGTTCATCACTGAACCAAAAGGGGCAGTTAGGTTTTCGGATTTTAGGCAGTTTTTAGAGTTACCGAAAATCGAGCATTACGACGGCTTAAAATCGAATAATCCAATTTTTTTAACCAACCCAAATAAGCATTAAACCAACACCCAAGACTCATATACACCATTCATCATCTTCCTCACTGCCTCAACAGGTCTTGGAGCTACAATACTTATTTTTCCATTTTCATAACAACCACATAAGATTCATGCCTCTAAACATGCATACCACATCAAAACTCTATTAAAACACAATATTCATCAAAGGGGTTTCCAAAGATTTATACCTTGGCTTGAAGATTAGAAGTGATCTAAAGACTTTACAACTCTTAAACCTTGCTTAGAACATCCTTTGGAAGCCAACCCATCAAGAAACAAAATATGAAAATTAAGTTAGTAACTAATCATCCTAGAACACACCATCTTGTAAAAATCATATAAAATCGAAAAATAAGAGTTTCATTCTCAAATCTTTTACCACACCTTCTGATATTCAAGGGATTTCGTTTGAGTCCTATATCATCACCAGGGAATGCTTGAAACTCTACTTATGGGCGTTTTAAGATCGGTGGCAGAATCTGCCAGGAACAGGGCAGATTGGAATCTTCAACCTGGGGAAGGGATTTGACTAGGCTACACCCCTTTGTTTGTCATGAAATTTTTAACGAACCTTACCCATGGAGTGGAGAAGCTACGGTAAAAATTTGGTGATTTATGGATGGATAGAAGTGGAGATATGAATTTTTCTTTGAGTTGTGTTCTTGGTTGGCAGATTGGAGAGCTTCTTGCTCATCTTTACTTTTGTTTTGTTTTTCACTTGGATGCATCTTTTCTTTTGTGTTGTTAACCACCCATTAGTCCACTTGTTGCTCTCTCATTAGTCCAAGTGTTGTCCTCTCATCAAACAACCCCATTTTTGCCAATGTTGCAAATACACCACTAGCTTTCTGGTTGACTTTCATGCATGACACCTTGGTTTTTCTTCTTCCACCAATTGGATCGTCTTTGTGTTCTTTTAATAAAATCAATATGTTACAGCTTATATGTTGCATTTTATTACTCCAATGTGGCACAATCCCTTAAATCAATATTAACTCCAACATCCCTTATCTATTCCCTCTTTATTCCTTGTTCTTAGAAAATGTTCTCGCGTTTCTTCGAATATTCTCAAATCAAATATAATAAAATTCCAAAATATTAAATCCTCAAATTTAATATCTCATTTCTTGAATATAATAATATATAATTCGCTGTCCGGTCAAATATTACACAAAAATAAAATTTGGAATTTCTGAATTCCGATCATCTTTGCATACACTTATTTACTCCGTAGATCACTAATATGACTTCGGAATATCCACACTACGTCTCGTACATAGGTGGCATGAAATTTTTTCTTAATCCTCAAAATCACTATTCATCCACCAAATTCACTATTCACTGATGCACTTAATCATAATAAAAAAAGTTTTAATTTTACCAAAAATTCGGGTTATTACACATGCTCTGCATCAACTCATCTTCCCAACGTCATCTTGAATCATCTCATTCCATAGCTATGCAATTAAATACTGGCAATCTATCTTTTTCACTGTAGGGTTAAAAGTTAAACAAGCAAGAGTGAGCAAAAGAAGCTCAGCAAGTATATAGTACTGTACAAGATCAAATAATGATGCAACAATATCTGAAAAGAAATTAACTCAACTGGGATAGAATAATGGTGCAATAATATCAATATGTAAAAGAATGTACTCAGCTGGCCAAGAAAATGGCAACATATGAAAAGAAATAACTTAACTGGCAACAATGAATAAATACTGATAATCAATATCAACCTGTAACATTGAATTGGATTTTTTTTTACTGTGACGCAACGAGTTAAGGTGGATGATCAGTCACACCAAAACTCCGGACCATACCCACGGTATGTCCAAATACTGAACTGGATCCAAGACCACTTTGGCCTACATAATACTGATACTCTGACTGGCGTCTGCAGTCCTTAAAACATTTCATTTTAATTAAAAACTTCCAATTCAAACTTAGCAGTGGGAGTTAGGTGTCGGAACAATCGACCACCTCATTAATTCAAACTATTACTTTCAACTGTCTGATCAACTTTATCAACTGAATTAGGCTAAGACAAATGCATAAGAATTAGATTTCCCATCACAAGGAATCAGGGTATAATCTGACAATACAAGGTGCTGCAAGGTATAAGTTTGGAATTGAAATAGAGTTCGTCAAATCACAAACAATAGGTTATCTCAATCTCAGGATAATAAAAGAATCTGGTTATAAAACAATAATTAAATTAAGGATTGAAAACAGAAATCTTGATACGATACTCTGAACAAGAGAGTACGAGTTAGTAAACTTGCCTTTGGTCCTTAGCTATCACATAAAGCTGAAGTACTATGATTCTCATCTTCTTCTATCTTATGTCATCACAATTCTCTATTCTGATAACTCTTGGTTCCGGTGCATATGCGGTTGCTACGAGTCTGCACTATTGAGATCGTGCCCGCCCATCTATTCACTAGTTAAATATAAGATATACCTTAGCCTTCGTACTATAACTTCTACACAACATAAATGTTTATACACTTAAGCGCAAGTATTTTCTACAGAAAATTGGGCATGACCTATTCATAAAGTGGACATTGCCCTGTTTTCAAAATACCAAAAATACTAATTCAATCATCCGCAACAATTCATAATTTAATCCATAACTTATTTAATACTCAAATAATATGCCTCAACTTGCAGAAAAAATATGAGAAAATAACCATATTAGAAGATAATTCTGCATTGACTTGCAGTTACTTTATCCAGAAATAGCAATCACATTCATATTTATCACGTAGCACGTCCATCATCTAATTCACATAAATTCATATACTTCACATAACACATAGTACATGGATAGACTGACAACTCCTATAACTATACAAATTACTAGCGGCACATCGAACACATAATCACATTTCATTCACTGACGCATTTAAACTAGCATCTCATATACATTTACCAAATAATATTTATTTAATAGTTCTGCCGAAAATTCGGCAGCACCTCCTCTATTTATATACTAATCCGCCTGTTTTAAGACTAGTATCCACAATCCAAAATCAATTCACAACTAACAGATTTATATAACTTCACTTAATCAACTTGAACTTACAATTATAAATAACATACTCATCTCAGTATACTATCTAAACACATTCAAGACTCCACAACAATTTACACAAACCATGAGACACGTAATAAAGTGCAAACTCTTTTTGGAAAATATTTGGTCTTTCTTTTATAAAGATTTGAATATAAAATATCTATGGGTCGAAAACAACAATCATAATACTTTAAAACTAATTATCACTAGATAAAATAGAATGAATCAAAACCAATCAATTAAATAAATCAACAATCAATCAAATCAGGTAAATAATAAAACAATTTTTTTGAAAACATTAATTAAATTTGATTTATAATTAATCAAGATTAAATAATAATTAATTAATAGAATTCGCCAATTAACTACTCAGTTAATTAGTCAATTAGATCAATTACATTATTATTTAGAATTGATCAAGAATAATCAAATTCAACTACTCTTTTACTCTAACAATTTTAAAATAAATAATAAAATAAATACTTAGATTTTTCAAAATTTCGGCATGACCCGTTCGTAAACAGGACTAGCCAGAAATTTTGCATGTACTATGCTGCGTCCCCAATCATAGGACGGATCACATAGTTCAGCCCACAATAACCTGTATAAATAATAGAAAATAACCACACTATCACTTCAACCAATTATGACATTTTCCCCAAGCTGGGAATCCACCATACTAATTCCTCAAACTGGGAATTAAACCAAATATCAAAATTACTAACCCAACTAATTTACAACTCAAACTAACTTTAAATACATCACTTTTACGATATACAACTAACAATTTAAATTTACTCACAACCAACTAAAATTCATAAATACTCTATAACTTTGCGCCACATTACTAATTAATACACTTCAAGAACCTGAACAACCAATAAAATCGATTAATCTCAAATAATAATAACAAATTGAATCTTCAACTAATTAATACCACACACAATTATAAATATCACACTTGATCTCCTATCATTATTAAGGGTATTGTAAGACTCGATCTCCTATCGTTTCTGAGGACTGTAACCTAACTCTCTGATACCATTTCTGTAACAGCCCCAAATCCGGGGTCAGAGATTTAGAGTAGTCACGATCCACTTACTTCTTGCCTTGCATGCTTTACTCACAATAGACACAATTCATCTGCTTATGACCCCACAATGTATATATCTCTCTCACACACACACAAGTTTGAGTCTCAGAAACGACACAAATACAACCATTACGGAATAAATAATCTTTATTACAATACCCAAATGTCTTTTGAATTTGCTACTGATACAACTTCTAAGTAATGGTACATTACCAACCTAGCCTTGTAATACTCACCACCCTCTCATACCATTCATATCTATACATAAGATGAATACCAAAAGCTCCAGCTTGATTTGACCGGGTCACACTACTTCCAGGATCACTGCTAGAAACTGCTCATGAGAATGCCTTGCGCTTACCACTCGCCTGAGGGATGTGCGCCGAATCCTTGGTATCCTACTTCGCTGCTATATAATATTTATAAAACAATAGCAAGAGTGAGCGATAGCTCAGCAAGGTAATAAAAGTATGGCATAATCCTGCCTTTAACTCAACCCAGAATAAAGCGGGTATAAGACAATAATTTGTCAAAATATCTCGATACTGAAATTATTTCCTTATCGGAATGTATTCCCAAAAACAGTACCATTATTGTATTTCAATATCATTTTCATAATATTTCTGCGAACTTTTGCTATATTATGAACAAAGTTCTAGTATAATATAAAAGATGAGGTTTCAAAGTAAACCAATATAACCTTTCCGAAAAATATCTGCTATGTAAGCAGAATATCAACATATAACTTAAAAGATGAAGTTATAAGGTGATTCAGTATAAACAACTCCCTTACCATAACTCATGTTATGTAAGGTATCCACATAGTCATATGATATAAAAGATGAAGTTACGAGGAAAATTCAATATAAGGTTTCCGTAACCCAAAATCCACTGATGCATATATAATCTGAGTAAGGTTTTATCAGAGTCATAACTCATAAAATAAAAGATGAAGTTGCAAGGATTTATTGTAACTTCATTTTTGAACACTTTTTAACCCCCTGCCAACATGATCGGAAAACCTGTACCACGGTGACATCATTAGTCCCTTTCAATACATGTTGCAGAACCCTCTGCCAACATGATCGGTAAACCTGTACCAAGGATGTCATCCGTAGTCCCTTTCAATACATGTTGCAGAATTATCCAAAATGGATGATGAACCAATACCGGAGTTGCTACCGCGCCCGTCGTACCAACCTTACTATGATCAGTAGCAGGTCGTACAACAAAAATATGTTCTCTACATGTAGATGGAAGAATCACGACAGCCTGACATTGTCTACTGCCTTCCCGGATCTCCCGGCCCATTTGGGGCAATAATATGGATGGGTCGGCGCAACTGGACCACTTACACCACTCCTAGTTCGGATGAAATCCATGACTCTGAAACGTAAAGATCGTCCTCCTTTCCCCAAGTGTAATACTTGTTGATACGACTCCACTAAGTAGTTATATCTAGGTTGGAAAGAAAGATTCTCCAATATTTCCCAAGAGATGCTTGTTAATGGATATCAACTTGTTCCATCAATTTACCCCTCGATCGTTGAGGTGGTAACACAACATTTGACTTGCAACAATTAAATTGCTCCGAGAAAATATCTGTCCCCTGACAGTTTTGAGTTGAGAGTTTAAAATGAGTAGCAGTCACTTAAATCAGGTTTCCCATATTTTTGATAGTTGAGCGAGTATTTAAATCCTCTTAAAAGATAGATTTAAATGGAAAAACGGTGTTTTGGGAACCTCTTTTTGATTTAAAATAATTAATAATACAGCTTAGAGTATCCTTCGTAATTATTGAAGGTCGAGGATAAACTTTAAATAATATTACTCATTTTCAAAATGTGTTGAAAGTATTTAATAAATAATCAAATAATATTTATTAAATAATAAACTTTAAATGAATATTCAAAAATAATATTCATTAAATAAATAATGATTAAATGAATATTCAAAATAATATTCATTAAATAAATAAACCTTGAATGAATATTTAAAATAATATTCATTAAATAAATAAACCTTGAATGAATATTTAAAATAATATTCATTAAATAAATAAACCTTGAATGAATATTTAAAATAATATTCATTAAATAAATAAACCTTGAATAATATTTAAAATAATATTCATTAAATAAATAAACCTTGAATGAATATTTAAAATAATATTCATTAAATAAATAAACCTTGAATGAATATTTAAAATAATATTCATTAAATAAATAAACCTTGAATGAATATTTAAAATAATATTCATTAAATAAATAAACCTTGAATGAATATTTAAAATAATATTCATTAAATAAATAAACCTTGAATGAATATTTAAAATAATATTCATTAAATAAATAAACCTTGAATAATAATTGCCCGATATCTTTATCGGAAAATAATCTTTAACATATACAGAAAATATAACTACTATCGGTCTAAAGAATAAAATCATACGCCCTTTTACCTAGGGCCTTTATAAAAACCTGGCTTCTAACTAATATCCCATATTTAGGTTCGAAGCCCATAATTAAATTATAAAGCAAGTATCACAATATACTTTCGAAAACAGTTATGCCTTCCATTAGCATTTATAACTGAAATAGTATTCAAATAGTATTTCTTGACCGAGATAATACTCAAATAACAATCCTTGAAAGATATAGTAAGCAAATATCATTCCTCGAATGATGTCACACTCGAATAACAATCCTCAAAAATACATAGTATAATGCCGATGGAATCCCTCCGGGTTTCCACGGCTATCTACATATCTCAAAATACCGACTCCCGATTTATAGTCGAAAACAATGAATATGCTCTTATATTTAGAGCTACCAGGTAAACCGGTTCATAACTACTTAACTCAAAAGATTTTATATAATCCAAAGGTCAATTCCATTTCAACAAGAAATAAGATATATCGCAAAACTGTCCAATTTTATACATGGCAAAAGCAGTATTATATAGTCAATACTTCAAAGTATAGATTTAGAAACTTGCCTGATGCTCGAGAAGTGACAAGGGTTCGCGACGATGTCGGACAATCTAGACAAAGTCAAAGAAAACGCACGATTAATCCCCTGAATAATCCACTTGTACCCAATGCTTAGACACGTAAGCGAAACACAACCAAGGCATTACTAGCTCGATATAGGCTCATACTAAGTCCATGTTAATCGACAATTACTTAAGTTGTAGGTTTAGTCCGAAATCGATCCTCTAATACATGTTATACTTAACCATTTACAACATTGGTTTCTAAGTCATGTTCTTAGTGGTTTTCACTTGCGCAACCTCGGCTAACACATTTTTATAAAATCAAAAAATAATCTTTTGGACTCGAAACCTTCGTACAAAATTTCGTAAACCGTAAACTCTTTTGACATGATTCTTGCGCTCACGTAAACTAGAAACAAAGCTCTACACACTCATGCTCATCACTGAACCAAAAGGGGCAATTAGGTTTTCGGATTCTAGGCAGTGTTTAGAGTTACCGAAAATCGGGCATTACGACGGCTTAAAATCGAATAATCCAATTTTTTTAACCAACCCAAATAAGAATTCAACCAACACCCAAGACTCATATACACCATTCATCATCTTCCTCACTGCCTCAACAGGTCTTGGAGCTACAATACTTATTTTTCCATTTTCATAACAACCACATAAGATTCATGCCTCTAAACATGCATACCACATCAAAACTCCATTAAAACACAATATTCATCAAAGGGGTTTCCAAAGATTTATACCTTGGCTTGAATCTTAGAAGTGCTCTAAAGACTTTACAACTCTTAAACCTTGCTTAGAACATCCTTTGGAAGCCAAACCATTAAGAAGCAAAATATGAAAATTAAGTTAGTAACTAATCATCCTAGAACACACCATCTTGTAAAAATTATATAAAATCGAAAAATAAGAGTTTCGTTCTCAAATCTTTTACCACACCTTCTGATCTTCAAGGGATTTCTTTTGAGTCCTATATCATCACCAGGGAATGCTTGAAGCTCTACTTATGGGCGTTTTAAGATCGGTGGCAGAATCTGCCAGGAACAGGGCAGATTGGAATCTTCAACTTGGGGAAGGGATTTGACTAGTCTATACCCATTTGTTTGTCATGAATTTTTTATAGAACCTTACCCATGGAGTGGAGAAGCTACGGTAAAAATTTGGTGATTTATGGATGGATAGAAGTGGAGATATGAATTGTTTTTTGAGTTGTGTTCTTGGTTGGCAGATTAGAGAGCTTCTTGCTCATCTTTACTTTTGTTTTGTTTTTCACTTGGATGCATCTTTTCTTTTGTGTTGTTAACCACCATTAGTCCACTTGTTGCTCTCTCATTAGTCCAAGTGTTGTCCTCTCATCAAACAACCCCATTTTTGCCAATGTTGCAAATACACCACTAGCTTTCTGGTTGACTTTCACGCATGAGACCTTGGTTTTTCTTCTTCCACCAATTGGATCGTCTTTGTGTTCTTTTAATAAAATCAATACGTTACAGCTTATATGTTGCATTTTATTACTCCAATGTGGCACAATCCCTTAAATCAATATTAACTCCAACATCCCTTATTTATTCCCTCTTTATTCCTTGTTCTTAGAAAATGTTCTCGCGTTTCTTCGAATATTCTCAAATCAAATATAATAAAATTCCAAAATATTAAATCCTCAAATCCTCAAATTTAATATCTCATTTCTTGAATATAATAATATATAATTCGCTGTCCGGTCAAATATTACACCAAAATAAAATTTGGAATTTCTGAATTCCGATCGTCTTTGCAAACACTTATTTACTCTGTAGATCACTAATATGACTTCGGAATATCCACACTACGTCTCGTACATAGGTGGCATGAAATTTTTTCTTAATCTTCAAAATCACTATTCATCCACCAAATTCACTATTCACTGATGCACTTAATCATAATAAAAAAAGTTTTAATTTTACCAAAAATTCGTGTTATTACACATGCTCTGCATCAACTCATCTTCCCAACGTCATCTTGAATCATCTCATTCCATAGCTATGCAATTAAATACTGGCAATCTATCTTTTTCACTGGAGGGTTAAAAGGTAAAACAAGCAAGAGTGAGCAAAAGAAGCTCAGCAAGTATATAGTACTGTACAAGATCAAATAATGATGCAACAATATCTGAAAAGAAATTAACTCAACTGGGATAGAATAATGGTGCGATAATAGCAATATGTAAAAGAATGTACTCAGCTGGCCAAGAAAATGGCAACATATGAAAAGAAATAACTTAACTGGCAACAATGAATAAATACTGATAATCAATATCAACCTGTAACATTGAATTGGATTTTTTTTTACTGTGACGCAACGAGTTAAGGTGGATGATCAGTCACACCAAAACTCCGGACCATACCCACGGTATGTCCAAATACTGAACTGGATCCAAGGCCACTTTAGCCTACATAATACTGATACTCTGACTGACGTCTGCAGTCCTTAAAACATTTCATTTTAATTAAAAACTTCCAATTCAAACTTAGCACTGGGAGTTAGGTGTCGGAACAATCGACCACCTCATTAATTCAAACTATTACTTTCAACTGTCTGATCAACTTTATCAACTGAATTAGGCTAAGACAAATGCATAAGAATTAGATTTCCCATCACAAGGAATCAGGGTATAATCTGACAATACAAGGTGCTGCAAGGTATAAGTTTGGAATTGAAATAGAGTTCGTCAAATCACAAAAAATAGGTTATCTCGATCTCAGGATAATAAAAGAATCTGGTTATAAAACAATAATTAAATTAAGGATTGAAAACAGAAATCTTGATACGATACTCTGAACAAGAGAGTACGAGTTAGTAAACTTGCCTTTGGTCCTTAGCTATCATATAAAGCTGAAGTACTATGATTCTCATCTTCTTCTATCTTATGTAATCACAATTCTCTATTCTGATAACTCTTGGTTCCGGTGCATATGTGGTTGCTACAAGTCTGCACTATTGAGATCGTGCCCGCCCAACTATTCACTAGTTAAATATAAGATATACCTTAGCCTTCGTACTATAACTTCTACACAACATAAATGTTTATACACTTAAGCGCAAGTATTTTCTACAGAAAATTGGGCATGACCTATTCGTAAAGTGGACATTGCCCTGTTTTCAAAATACCAAAAATACTAATTCAATCATCCACAACAATTCATAATTTAATCCATAACTTATTTAATACTCAAATAATATGCCTCAACTTGCAGAAAAAATATGAGAAAATAACCATATTAGAAGATAATTCTGCATTGACTTGCAGTTACTTTATCCAGAAATAGCAATCGCATTCATATTTATCACGTAGCACGTCCATCATCTAATTCACATAAATTCATATACTTCACATAACACATAGTACATGGATAGACTGACAACTCCTATAACTATACAAATTACTAGCGGCACATCGAACACATAATCACATTTCATTCACTGACGCATTTAAACTAGCATCTCATATACATTTACCAAATAATATTTATTTAATAGTTCTGCCGGAAATTCGGCAGCACCTCCTCTATTTATATACTAATCCACCTGTTTTAAGACTAGTATCCACAATCCAAAATCAATTCACAACTAACAGATTTATATAACTTCACTTAATCAACTTGAACTTACAATTATAAATAACATACTCATCTCAGTATACTATCTAAACACATTCACGACTCCACAACAATTTACACAAACCATGAGACACGTAATAAAGTGCAAACTCTTTTTGGAAAATATTTGGCCTTTCTTTTATAAAGATTTGAATATAAAATATCTATGGGTCGAAAACAACAATCATAATACTTTAAAACTAAATATCACTAGATAAAATAGAATGAATCAAAACCAATCAATTAAATAAATCAACAATCAATCAAATCAGGTAAATAATAAAACAATTTTTTTGAAAACATTAATTAAATTTGATTTATAATTAATCAAGATTAAATAATAATTAATTAATAGAATTCACCAATTAACTACTCAGTTAATTGGTCAATTAGATCAATTACATTATTATTTAGAATTGATTAAGAATAATCAAATTCAACTACTCTTTTACTCTAACAATTTTAAAATAAATAATAAAATAAATACTTAGATTTTTCAAAATTTCGGCATGACCCGTTCGTAAACAGGACTAGCCAGAAATTTTGCATGTACTATGCTGCGTCCCCAATCATAGGACGGATCACATAGTATAGCCCACAATAACCTGTATAAATAATAGAAAATAACCACACTATCACTTCAACCAATTATAACATTTTCCCCAAGCTGGGAATCCACCATACTAATTCCTCAAACTGGGAATTAAACCAAATATCAAAATTACTAACCCAACTAATTTACAACTCAAACTAACTTTAAATACATCACTTTTACGATATACAACTAACAATTTAAATTTACTCACAACCAACTAAAATTCATAAATACTCTATAACTTTGCGCCACATTACTAATTAATACACTTCAAGAACCTGCACAACCAATAAAATCGATTAATCTCAAATAATAATAACAAATCGAATCTTCAACTAATTAATACCACACACAATTATAAATATCACACTTGAACTAAACAATTTGAACTGATAATCAGCATATACTAATGAAAGAAAAGGATATATCTATACTATCCACATACAAAACGGATTTATAATCCATTTACTACAAAACAATTTATTAGCCACTTATTATCAAAAACAAGTTTACAAAATCAACGCGTAATTATAACTCAATTCAATCAACACGAATCTATACTTAATTATTCATAAATGACAGAGCTTAATGACAAACGAATTTTATCACAATCAACTTATCAAGAACTGATTTTAAAATGAAACAATGAATTATATATCTTCACACATATACATATAAACGAATTCTAACTAATACTACTAAAGAAAAACGAATCTAAATCATATATATATATATATATATATATATATATATATATCTAACAGAAAATTTACTGATAAATCAAGCCAAGTTAGACTTGTACCCACAAAGTAGTATTCGGAACTGAAGTGGTGGCCGGATTCTTGGCCGGAAGTGCGTTGACAGCGGCCGGAGCTGCTGTGGCTGTGTGCGGCCGGCCGGAAAATGAAGGCGGCGGCTACTGTTCCCGCGACTACGTGCAAACGGGAAGGAAGGGGATGGCGGCCGGAAAAGAATGAACAGAGGGGGGGGGGGGCTCTTTGCGTTTTCTCCCGATGAGTGTGTGTGTGTATTTTTGTGTATATCTCCGTGTGTGTGTATATGCGTGTGTTCTGTGTATAACTGAAGTTAATAGATTAGGATTAGTTTAGGTACTGTTTTAGATAAGAACGAGTACTTAACACATCATTAGCCCACTGACTGCATTTTACGGAACTTATACGATACTAAAAATATTTCTTTTTAAAACAAAACAACTCTAAAATAATTAAATCAACTCATAAAATTATTTATATACTGAAATTATTCTAAAAATATTTAAATGCACAAAATTCATAATTACATGAATTTTGAACTAATTTACTTAAAACAAATATGTCGGGTTCAATTTTACTAATACTTACTGAAAAATAAATTTTAACACATAATTCTAAAAATATTATTCAGTACTACTAAAATAAATTTTGACTCATAAAAATAATTCAAATACTGTAATCACTCAACAATATTTAAATGCTCAAATTTTATAATTAAACAAATTTTCCGCCTTATTTATAAAATCAAATTAGGCCGGGCTCAAACTTACTAATAAATACTAAAAATAATATTTCACACATACTACCACATTCACACATTCACATACTATTTATTTTAAACATTTAATCACATACTGCAGAAATTTTCAAATTAATCTGAATAAATAACTATTACTATTTTTATTACTTAAATAAATAGGAAATCCGCACTTAAATTTCCCAGATAAAATAATCAGCTTTCACAAATATTTTAAATAAAATATACACATAATACAATTCCTCCTTTTGAGAAAAGCAATAAATCAATCAAATAATAATATTAATAAACCCTGAAAATTAGGCTCAGAATTTGAACTTTGGCATTTGGGGTTCTGTCAAGAACTCTTAAGTGATCAATGATAACTTGAGCAGCTTCATCTTTTGATTCTAGATATTTTACCCAAGTATACCTAGAGTAATCATCCACCATAACTAATGCATATATCTTCTTGTCTAATGATGGAACATTGACTGGTCCAAAAAGATCCATGTGAATTAGTTTGAGTGGCTCTGTGTTGGTGTTAATTTGCTTTGACCTGTGCACAGCTCTCTTCAATTTTCCCATTTGACAATCCTCACACAGTCCTTCTTGACAGAATTCCTGTTGAGGTAGTCATCTCACTAGTTCCTTCTTCATCAGCATATTCATTGTCTTGAAGTTGGGGTGAGAGAGTTTCATGTGCCAAAGCATACTATCACCAACAGTAGCTTCACTATAGAAACAGTAAATCTTGTCCTTCTTTGTTGAGCTTAGGTCAGCAACAAATAGGCTTCCTTTCCTTACCCCTTTCAGAGAGAGGCTTCCATCTTTCTTGTGATAGATATTGCACACCATCATGTCAAAATCAACCTTGAATCCTCTGTCACTGAATTGGCTGACACTGAGCAGGTTGTGCTTCAATCCATCAACAAGTGCAATATCATTAATGACAACATTCCCAATTTCTAAACAGCCATATCCCACTGTGTAACCTTTACTGTTGTCTCCAAAGGTTATGATTGGGTCAGCTTTCTCCACAAATTGTGATAGCATGGCTTTATCACCAGTCATGTGTCTTGAGCAGCCACTGTCAATGATCCATATGACTTGCTCCTTATTTTTGCCCTGCAAAACAAATTGTATTTAAGAGGCATATGGTACCCAATCCTTGTTGGGTCATGTTACTTAAGTATCACAAGAATAATCAACATTTTCAACTTTAATCATCACATCAGGAATCTTCTGTTGGACTCCTTTCTTCACCCACTTTGCTTTAGAATCAGACTTGGTCTTCTTCTTAGTGGATGTAGCCTCCTTACTATTTCCAGTAAGCTCAGAAGTCTCAATAGTTTGCATATAGAGACATTGTTCAGTAGATAAAATAGGCAGATTGAAACAAGTACTCATGGTAGTTATTTTACAAGGCATACAATCAATGTTATTGCAAACCACCATAGATCTATGCATAATGGGGGTTCTATGTAAGTTACCATCAATCATGGTCACATTATCCTTGACTTCTTTCGGTTTCTTACAAACATGAGTTAAGTGATGTGAAGAGCCACAATTATTGCATAATTTTCTGGGAGCACTACCAACATTAGCATTGCCATTTCCTAACTTACCATTCCTGTTCTTAGACTTGTAGGTAACTGTGTCAACAGGATGTTCTGAAGTTGTTGTCGAGCTTTTCTTGACAGTACCTCTTACACCTTCTGTCTTGACAGTAGGTTTAGAGGTTGCTGTCTTCGAAGCTCTCTTGACAGCATCTTTGGAAGGTATTGTCTTGCCATTGTTGACAACATCTTTAGAACATTCTGTCTGATTGTCTGGGAAAGTTACTGTCTTAGGGATTGTGACAGTATCTTTTCCATCAACTGTTGTACTAGCAATGCCTTCATCTTCATCATCAAGTTGTTGCTTGATGAGCATGGCTTCCTCATCAAACTCAAGTTCAGAAAGTTTAAAGATCGTTTTGTTGATCTTCTTGAGAACATGAGGTTTGACAGAACCATCAGTTGAACAATCCTGACTCACAATTTCCTTACCAGGTCTTCTACCATACTCAAAACCTATCCCTACTTTTTGATCCTCTGTGTGTTTCTCATGATACTCCTGAAGTTGTTTGGATGAGTTTCTATAGGCTTTAATCTTGAATTCATTTTCACTTATTTCTTTCCTTAGAAACTTCTCAATTTCTTTAGCACGATCTAATTCATTTTTAAGTTTGGCATTCTCCTGTGTTAGAGATTCTAATCGACTAGTCTTTAACAACAGCATGTCATTCTCAGAAGTGAGTGTTTCATTAAGTTTAGTTAACCTAGAAATTTTTGTTGGGTTTCGGGGCAACAAACGCAGCGAAAATAGTCGTAAAAACAATAAAAATCCGAAACCCTAACCCTAGGATCCGTGTACAAGACATGGCTGATTATGGAGAAACGAAATCATACCTTAATTGAGCTTATAATATTCAGAAAGATGGAGGTCCTTGTTGAAACCACCACGCAGCCCTTGTTCAAGATCTGCGTCGCTAAAGTAGTCCACACGAACGCACGATTACGGAGTTGGTACTAGCCAAAAGAACCGCCCTCGGAAAACCTTTCTCTCTCTGTCTCTAGCCTCTCTAATATGCAGAGCTGCTAGGGTTTTGTGTGAAAAACGTATTTTGTCACTTAAAACCTAAAACAATACATCATTATGTATTTATATGGAGAGGGATATTAGGCCTATACCTAATCTGATTGGGCTTCCAAAACCCAATCTGATTATTAGTAGTAATAGTTATTATATTCGAATTATTATATAATTAATCAAGTCCTACTTAATTAATCCAATAATTCAATAATAATAATAATTCAATTAAATTCGAAATTTAATTATTGCTCCATCTAAAACGTTCTTTATGTGTAACCCTTTAGGTTATTATTACGTTGGCAATAATTTTAATATCTCATAATAAAATTATAAACAATGAGCGACATCTAGTAATACATCATTGCTACCCAAGTAATAATAATAATTGGTGATTCAATTAAACCTTTCGTGACTAATGTTTCCGTGTAATATAATCCCTTTAACCAAATATTATAGATTAAACTCGAGGCATGTTATTAGTCATCCTCTTCAACATTTAATCCAGGTTTCCTTGATCAATGAGTAGACTATTAAAACAAATCAATATTTGAGCATGGCCATGCATTTTCATAGTCTCACTCAATCAAGAGGCCAATAATATCTCTCCTAATAATAGGAGGGTTAAATCCTATATCTATCATTCATATTTCTCATACGACTCATAATATACCCGATGTCCACTTTTATCATCACCCGGTCAAAGGTAACTTTTAATGTAATCAAAGTATATTAATCCTCGTATAGAAATATAATGATCTCAAGTCTAAGGATCATTACACCATTATCACTGTGAGCTATTCTAATGACTTTATTACCTATGTTCTTGACTTTAGTATCATTATACCTATGACCAATGAGATGTGGTCATTTAGTCAATGAACATACTAATCTTTATGCATCATAATTGTCCTAATTTATAATGCTTAATTAGGGATAATTTAGGAATATAAACACTATTCATATAATCTCATTTTTAAGTCACATACTTAAAGATATAGAATACGTGTTCAATATTCCAAGGACATTTATTTCTCTAACATTAATATCGCAATAAATAAAGACATAATAATTGTTGTCGAATAATCAATAGAACATAATCATTATTAAATAACAAAATAGTGTTTCCCAGAAGTACAATTGTATTGTCTCTAGGGCACTAACACTAACAATTTCTTCATTTGCTGCAGTTAAACTAGTATGAACATTAAACATTTCTGCACTCAATTCCTCGACAGTTTGTTTGTATTCTTCTTTAGACATTTCAAGTAAGACAAGTGAAGGTACCTGACTTGGAGAGCTAGAGGAGATCTCATCAGACTTAGCCATGAGGACTAGATTCACATATTCCTCTTCCTCTTCATCATCAGAATCATCCCAACATTTTCCTTCAGCCACATAGGCTTTCCCTTGTCCTTTCTTGAAGTGTCCACTTGACCCTTTATCCATCCTTTGATTCTGCTTTGGTCTTCTGCACTCAGTAGCAAAATGACCAAGCTCATTGCAGTTGTAACACCTAAACTTGGATCTATCCACCATCCCTGTTTTGTAACCACCTTTTGTGGCACCACCTTCAACCTTGGAAGAATTCCCTCTGCTGAACCTTGATGTTTGACCTTGAGGCTTAAATGGCTTGTTTCTTTTGAATCTTATGTTTTTGAACTTCTTAGCCATGTAAGCCATTGTTGGATTATCCATCTTTTCCATTTCTTCTAAGGAATAGAAGTCTTCATCTTCAATATCAGTTATTTGCAGCACAACTTTCTCATCATCATCCACAACCTCTTCAATCTTAAGAGTAGGTACTGGAGCAGGTTGGGTGACTTGAATTCCTTCAACATGTTGAGTGATTCTTGGCACATGAGATACAAGAGCACCAGACATATTAGCCATTTTTCCTCTTAATCCAGCTTGTATAGCTCTTTTCTGGAAAAATTCAAGCTCATATGATTTAAGCACACCATATAATGTTTCAAGGGAAACATTGTTTAGATTTCTTCCTTCTCTTATGTCAGTGATTTTGTGCTCTAGATGCTCAGGAAGTGTAAGCAAGAACTTAACATTTAATTCTTTCCTATCATAGTACTTGCCATGAATCTATAGCTCAGTCAGCAGTTTGCTAAACCTCTCAAACATTGTTGTTAGATCTTCTCCTGACTTTGCCATGAAAGCTTCATACTGTGAGATAAGAATTTGTCGTTGATTGTCTTTCACTTCTTCACTTCCTTCACATAGCAGCTCAATCTTATTCCACATATCCTTGGCTGACGAACATCCAATGACATTCTCACACATGGCTTTGTCCAAAGTGAGAGCATCCAGTAAGATGAGTTGCAAGTAATCATCCAAGGCCACCTTCTCCTTTTCTGGCTCCAGAAACTCTGAAGGTAATTTGTTGACCCAGTAAGCTGGAACAAGAACACCGTCCATAGTTGAGGCTTCAATCTCTTTCCGTGGAACAAAGGGACCATTTTGGAGGATACCCAAGTATAAGGGATTTGCAGCTTTGATAAACAACAAGAATTTTCTTTTCCACACATTGTAATTCTCTTTATCAAAAGCTGGTATCTTTATGCTACTTGACTTCTGCATACTTGTCATGATCTCAGATTTGTAGAACAATTTGTCTGCTCTGATACCAGTTGTTGGTCCTTGACTATTGCAGAAGGGGGTTGAATGCAATACTGATAAATCTCAATCTACGCTTCAACAACAAAGACTAAGATTAACATTTATCAGTTTATGAATTGCAAACACAAGTAGACACAAGAGTATTTCTCACAAAATAAATGTTTTATTTATTTTGCAATGGGTTGCTACAACCTCAAGAAAATATTGGTTTTCTTGAGCTACAATTTCTTGAGTGATACATAGAATGAATTGAGAGATAGTCTAAGTAAACTAATCATATCTCTATCATCACGGGTTTGTGAAGCTGCTGTCATTTTCATGTGGCAGCTTCTTACAAATTGTTTACCCGTGAGTCTTTCCTAAATTGCTATACAAACAACTTATCAGTACTGGACAAAGCAATCTTGAAACATTTTATATTTAGCTAACACAATTCAGTAGATGTAGATTTGTCATACTCTTGAATTGGTGAGCTTTGTCTTGTGATCTCTCAAGCTTCGGTCGTAGTCTTGCAGACCTGATGCAGTGTTGGGATACTGCAACACGCATGTTTCTTGAACATCCAAACTGTCACATGTTTGACTGGGTAGAACCCCAATATCAATATTATCCCTTCATGACAGTATCTTGATGGCTAAGTTTGCTGTCACAGGAATGCGCTTTTGGTGACAGTAAGAAATCCCCACATAAGGTGCTGTCAGGATTTCCAAGCTTGCTGTCAGGCTAAGGTAAAGTTGCTGCCTGAGGGCTTCCGCCAATGTTGCTGTCAGAGTGAATGTACTGTCGTGACTTGCAACATGCTGTCTTCTTGTAGCCTTACTGTCAACGCTGTGACAGTAACATTTATTCTTTCTGTCCATCTTGAGCACTTCTTGAGGCTTGAACAAATAAATGAACTTCTACCAAGATGTACTAGAATCTTATTTGCAATAAACAAAATGGTTACAAAGACATACTCTGGCTGTGACAGTATGTTTATACTTAATAAAATTAAGCATTTAAAATATCTAGTTAAGTTGTCTCATAGCTATCACCCATGAATCCTAACAGTATTTTTATATTTTATATTATAGCCATAATTTTCAGATGAGTACATGTAATATATGAATTAAAAAATTCATCTTGCAATCCGTTTATCTTTCTCGTATAAGTAATCCATTTTTTTGTAATATATAACCTTATATCTACCAATTTGACTTTATTCACGTGACACACGCATATACATATTATGTGCATGATTAAGGACATATACGATCACTACGCCGTAAGTGGGATTGAGCAACACCTGAAAAAGTGTGGTTATAGCCCAAAAAACTGTTGGTAAAAGAAAAAAACAGGCTATGGCTACACTTTGACCAAATTTGAGGGTGTTATAAAAATGGCCGCTACCATAGGGGTCTACGCCAACACTTTTGTAGTTTTTGGTAACACGGGAGAAATGTGTAGGCGTAGACCCCTACGCCAACACTTTCTATTTCTGTGGCTACATATTATTAGTTGTTGCTATAGATCTATGCCAACACAGTTATCTTTGTAGTAACACTACTAATAGTATTGCTATAGACCTATGCCAACACATTTTCAGTACTACTGTAACACCAAATTATGAAACACTTAGATGTTTTTACCAACACCCTTACCACTATGCCTACACTTTTTCTTAAATATTTTTAGATTTTGTGCCAACACTTTGCTATAATTTTGCCAACACATAAAGACTAAATACTTTGGAGTCAATGGTTACACTTTACATGATTTTTACCAACACTTTAAATACAGAACATCAACTTCCCATTCAAAATATTACCAAACATTCCAATACATAAACAGGTTGTCCAGAAGCCATTTCAATACATAAAAAAACCATCCAAAATAACTACATCAAATTCACACCATTCCAATACATAATAATCAATCATCCGTATCTACTACATAAACCAACATCTAAAACCCAACTCAACTACCATGGAGTAGCTAAGCCTAGAAGACCTCAAATCAGCCAACCTTAATGATTTCTCAGCTGCATCTTTTGCGGCCATGACATCATCTGTTGTTTCTTCTTTATATTTAAGTTTATTCTCCGACTCTATTACAACACCTTTATTTTGTAGAACTTTCTCAACATCAGCCTGTAAAAAAGAACAGTGCATTTGATTGACACAGAAAATACAATAAAAAAATATCTGAGAAATGTCCATTTAATACTTACAATTTCACATATGACCTTGGATACCATGAAAGTACTCGTGTTTAAGCGCTTCAGCAGCATTTATTCTCACTTGGATTCCACCACAACATATTCTGACAGATAAAGTAAATTACTGTTACTAATTAGCAATGCAAACATTACTTAACGAAAATGAAAGTTCATCAAGCATATAAAAATTGCATCTTCGATATTTGCTAATTTGTTTTTATGTTCAGCAACCATGTATGTTGTTGGATACTAGGATGGATGGAGTACTAAAATTTGCTAATTTGCTAATTTAAAATTTTAAATTTAAGTAGTTGGTGATATTTTTGTTCAAAATTCCCCGAATGCCTTGCTCCTCGTAGCAGGATCTCTGGAGGGTAAAATGTGTCGTGTGTGTGGACTTTTTGTCTTTACTCTTAGACCACACGCGAGAAGAAAATACTGAGAGGTAGATGTGTAATCAACTAACGTTTTGCTTTTCCATAATCCGGTGTTTAACTTTACATATATACTCTTGGTAAAGAAAAAGGTAAAGAAAGATGCACCTGTAGATCGAATCCAAAGAAAGAAGCTTGTGGTGAATATTATAATCACTACGGACATAAGTGACTACAAGATTGTCTGCATCAGGGTGGGGCCAGCTTCTTGATGTAGGAAACCGCAGCACAAATGTCCCAGGGTCTTGAAGCCCTTTAGCACTAATTCTTGGCATCCAGCAATTTTCCGCAAAAGCTCCAATTCCTGAAAATAATTAAAAGCAATGTTTGCCAAACACAATAAATTGTATTGTGAAGTCCTTTGACCAAGCACATATCGTACGAGTACAATTTAAGGAGAGATAAAGTCCTCCAACGATAAATATCTTGTGCTGCAGCATGAAATTTTTTTGAACTGTTCTTCAATCTCTGAGGACAAATTCTCCCAAAGAACCTGTTTATTGTTTTTTGAAACTAGATTCCAAGCTTTAGTTCCATCCTCAATCAGTTTCTTCGACATTACTATCTTATGCCTGGAAAATTTAAAATTTCTAAATTCGGTAGCATAGTGCCAGAATCCCCATTGTAGAACATCAAGTCATTTTCTAATCCTTGACTTATGTGTTGAAATGAGTGAAAAACTGTAATTTCTACATTAAACTCTTAATCAGTATGCAGACAAGGCACCAAGAAGAGTTTTTTTCCTCCCATTATGACCATGATGCATAAGCTACTACCTTTTCTGGTGGTTAATCAGGCACAATGCAATATCTCCTTTACATTATGCAGTATTACGAAGCTGAAAGCTCAAAAAGAACTAAAATTTGCATCACTATATTTAACTGTTTAACTTGGTTGTTTTCGAAATATGGCTATAAGGGTTCACCTTCATACACACATTCTATTATTACTAACAATAGGAAAGCGCTACGCTAAAGTATGCCAAGTAAAACTACTAGATTTAAGGGGATCTGAAAGACTGAATATGTAATATCTCTGTTATTTACCTGTGATGAAAACATCCTGAATACTGAGAAACCTGCTCTGCAAAGTTTGCAAGCTATAGCTCAGAAGTTGCCATCGCGATTTCCTTGAGCATAAGAGACCTCTCACTGAGGCCTTCTAGGTAGTATTTAAAAATAGTTGAATCTGAAACTGGAGTTTTACTACTTGAAATGCTACAGGATTTAGATATTGCTGCTTCACTACTTTCTGAGCCAGATGAACAATTTTTTGCCTCTACATAGATTTCCTGTATCATCCGCAAACTTGTCACTTCCGCACCATCATCCTAATTCAAATGGTGATAAACAGGGAAACCATGTTTGGACTACCTTTGTAACTTTTTATTACTACTAACAAACAACAATGATCATTGGAATTTATCGATACCTTCAGCGTCTAGAACCACCTAGGGCTTATGCACAGGTCCAACAATGTAAAAGATGAACTTAATCTTGTAGACTTGTACTATTTTCACTAAGTCTAATAATATGGATATAGACCGCAAATGACTAAAATTCATCGACTGCTTGTTAAATATTAACTGTATTAAATAGTGAAAAGGCCAAAAATATTGTGGAGTACATCCATATTATTAACATGACCTCACAATGTTAATGCTTTTATTTCTGAAGATAAAACAATTAATGACCTAGTTCAGTGAACCTACAGACTTAATAAAAGCAGCAATACCTGGAGAACAATAGGCAACTGTTCAGGTGGCTTCTTAAGTTCAGATTCATGATCAAGCGACACCTCAAAAGCTGTCAATTGTTCCATGAAAAAGGGACTAGGTTAGGCTCGCAAAAAACAGGAAAAAAACAATAAGCATTGTGTCCCACATGCTTGGATGCATTCTACTTGTGTGCGTGTTTATTAAAGGATAAATTTTAACAATACATACCTGGAACTCAGCATTTGGATCCTCAACTAATCCTGGAAGCTGAGAAAGACATATTTCTGCAGCCATATCCCATGCATCCCTGCAATTACCTAAAGGTTCAAAAGATAGCAAATCAAAGATTCACAGTTCTTTAAGAATGGAAGTCCACGAACCACATATGATGTTGATGCGTAGTAGGCAACATTGGATGTGAAATCGGAGAGCAATTGGCAGAACGCATAATCCTCTTTGCAAGTAAAAAATTTCGAAAGAGACTGGCAACCAACAGATCTTGTCAAAATAATCTCTGAAATAGATCTGCAGAATGAGAAGAAATGATTATTGACACAATCCTGGCATATATATTGGCACACAATCCTGGATGCTGCTAACATTTAGATGAGAAAGCAGATAAGCATACTAATATACTATCATAACATAAGAAGTAAAATCTTAGATAGTTCCATCTTCCACTGACGGACCTACTAATTCTTTGGGGAGTCAGAACTAAATATGTTTTGAGAGTTGCAATTTTGCCTTATATAGTCTTAAAGATTTTCATATAGGAAGGACAACAATGTAAAATAACCGTATATTATAAAACATAATTGATACAAGACCTAATCAAATAAACAGGAAAAAGAAGAACTGTCACCATCTTAGTACCATCTTAAAAGGAGTGGTAAGACATGACGTAAATATATCAGCGGGAAATTCAACACTATGAGGAAGTGTCTCATGAGCTTCACAAGCTGCCAATAGGATGCAATCCCTAGCAGGAGTTCCAGCAGAAGAGCTGGTAAAAGTACAATCTTGGAGCTGTTCACAGTCAAATATGAAAAGTTGTGAAAGCTGCAAGAAAAATTAATTTGACTCCATTGGCAGGAAAACCTTATTGAATAACCAAATTTCTCCATTGGCAGTTGGCAGTTGGCTTTGGCACACCATGTCCATTGTAGTGAAACAATACCCTCTCTGACTTGGCATATTTACGACAAGTATTACAAAGTTTTTTTACTTCTTCAACGGCAGGATCTAACTGAATCTTGTATCTTGCCTGACATATTAATTATTTGGATAGTAACAAGACCAGTTCGATCCCGATTAGATGGGACAATTAGTAGCAAGAACACCATCTTGCCATGAAGTGTTACGCATATGGACACCAGGCCTATCAAACCAAGCAAAATTAAAACAAACATATCTCACACACACATTCCAAAACACTAACTCGTAAATCTGATACTCTAACTTACCAAGTCATGAGGAGATTTTCGTTCAATCTGTTATTAACATTCAACATGACATCGTAGTTAGTAGTAATAGGACCTGAAAACTTCCTGTTAACTGCTATAACCTGTAACCAAAAATACAAATCAAATCTGAATAAATATTTTGAATGTAGATTTAATGACAACACCGATATCAATTACACAAAAGTACAAATCAAATCTAAACAAATGACAACAGCAAGTTCAATTATTCAGCGAACCAACATTGATTTATGAAAACCAGTTAATGTAGCTAATAAAATTAAAATCAAAACCCAATTACTTAAAACCCCTAAAATCAAGAACGAACATAGAATACTCACAAATCGATGCTAACAAACATAGAAGCTCGGATATGTAAAATTGAAGGTGAGTGGATATGTAATTAACAAAAATAAGATTCAGATGAGTGAAAATGTATAGATATAGAGGAGCGTGTGTATTATAAGCATAATATACCCAATCGAAACAAACAAACAAAGACCATTTAACAAAGACCTAATTTAACAAAGAAGAAGAAGACCTGACCTAAAACTATCAATTAACAAACTAAGACCAAAATCTTACATCATAATTGAGAGGGAGAGAGAGTTGAGAGCCAGAGAGAGTTCTGAGAGAGAGAGAGCTATGAGTGAAAATAATTGAGAGAGTGAGAATAATTGAGAGTTAACCCGCTTAATTGAAAATATTTGGATAAAAATTGACCCGCTTTAACAAATTGAGTGAGCCCGCCTATTTTTTACATTAATCGGATACACTTATTTTTAAGAGCAATGGCTACACGAATTTTGGTGTTAGCATAGATACTGAATAAGGTCTACGGTAACACTGATTTGTAGCAATGCTAACACTGAAAACAGGTGTAGGTTTTGACCATTTTAACGCATATATGGTTACACTTTTGTTTGTAACACTGAAAAAAGCGTTGTTATTGCCCATATATGGTGTAGTGGATATAGTGGCAATGATGGTTTAGAGGTGTAAAACTCAATGGGTAGACCGAGGTTCATTTCTCACTAAAAAAATTATTTTTATAAATATAATAAACAAATGGGCAAATTATTCATTTCATCTGAATAAAATGTCCCACCAATTAAAAGTGAGTGTTGGTGTATTATAGATAGATAATAGATAGATGGATTGTGTAGATATATAATATATTTTATAATTAAAAAAAAGTATAATTAAAAAAGAGGTGTTTCAATAAAATTTTTGTATTTTTTTAATAATTAGGCTTATATGCTTTACAAATGAGTATGTGTTCTAACAAAATTCGGGATGAGCAAGAATCGAACATAGAACCTAGGACGACAAGAGATAAGCTCTTATCACTCGAGTTATGTCATTGCACTCATCAAATTTTTTGTTTAAATACCAAGATTTCAAACATTTATCTGATCTTTATTTTGAATCGTACTTTTAATTTTTTTTAATATAATCAATTATATATTAATAATGAAAATTTGGACCAAGTCCATGGGTATCCATTACATAGACTGGGTCTAAAAATTTCAAATCCAAATATTTTCATTATACATAGTTATTTATTTTTGAAAGAATTTCTTTTATACTTTACACAATCAAATCTTTTAAGCTAGTTGTATATATTCATTAATTTAGAGTCTTGATATTTAACCAACCAACGATCTCACCCTCAATAAAAAAAACCAACGATCTCTAATTGAATTTTCAATTTTTATAAATTTAATATTATAATAGTTAACATAGTTATATGTTTACTATGATTTATATTTAGTATTTCGTTTTTAATAACTAAGCTATTTATTTATGTTACGACGTTAAAAAAAGTTAAGCATGTTCCAATAATTTCTCCTCTCATGTTGCCCACACGTATACACATATTATGTGTATAATTCATAGCATAAGTGAGTGAGGGGTCTAGTGGCATGAGAGTGTTTAAATTTGTTGTGAGACCCAAGTTCAATTTCCTCTAACAATATTTTTTTTTTAAAATAATGCATAAGGGTAAATTAGTAATTTCAGGGGTAAATGAGCTAATTCATCACTGTACTATACTGAAATTTTCAGTTGAATCAACATCCCAAAAAACTTTACAATTGCATTATAAAACTACAGTTAACTTACAATCACATCATTGAACTCCAAAAATACTTGCACGACCGTTAAAATTCGTTGACTATTAACGGAGAACCGTTAACTTATGTCACATCAGATGTGACATGAGCGCCATGTCAGGACTTTAAATTCTGAACCTAATTCATTACGAAACAATATGCAAACTTTCAAATAGGTCACCGAGTGAGAAAACAAAATAGAATTTTGATTTTTTTTATAAAATTCTTTTTCTTAAAAAATTGATTTTTTTTAAAATTTAATTAAATTGTAATCAAATAAAAATAAAAAATTCAACAACAATTTCTTTTTTATCCATTTACAACCATATGAATTAAATGTCGTATGTCCCATTTTAAGTTTTTGTTAAATTATAATCACTAAAATTAATTCCTAGAAAATTTATCGTCAATCAGAATTCGTTAATTTTGGACTTTTCGGAAAGATCTTTTCATTCTGTACAAGTTTCACGCTTTGAGTTTCTCCATTAAATATTGTTTAGATAGTCAAAAAATTTTAAAACAGATCTGGACTTTTCTAAAAAAATAGTTTGTATCGATTTATAAGCATATGAATTAAATGAGAATGTACAATTTAAAATTCAATTAAAAAGAACTGTAAATATTCAAAAAAAATTACACTTTTGGTACGATTAATCGATAGCAAAAAGAGTACGCTTGAAAAATGTGTTGTTTAATAAATATTCATTTGCTCATATCGATTTTAAAATATATGTATTGAATGAGTAGTTTTTATTTAAAATTTAGCTAAATTGCATGCATTCGGAAAACAATAAAAAATTTGAAAAATTTATATTTTTCCTATAAATAATAAAAAAATTGAGTTAAAATTTTTGAATTAAAATTAAAATAGGGTGCTGATATATGCACACCCTTGATTGATTGTTGCACATCCTATAAAATTTTAAGACCAAAATGTCCTTAAACAATATATCAGCTTTTCTTTTTACGATTCATTTCTTTAACCATTATTAAAGCTTCAGACAACAAGAAAGCAATGTATTATACACTGCGAAATAAGTCCCAGACCCAATAATTCATTACAAACTAAAATCTTGAAACTTTTCTGAGTTTACACATTTGTACAATATGTTAGGCTCAAGACATGTCTGAATACCAATATTAACAAGCCTACACTATGTGACTATGTCACACTACATGACCTAGTGAATTCTATCACTGGGATATAGTATAGGTCTCTATATGTACTTGTCTTGTTCTCATGAACATTAGCTTGATCATGTATGCTCAGACTTATAATGAGCTTAGTAGGTTTCTTGCAATCTAGAATGTATATAGGCCATTAAATAATTGTCCTGGTAGAAGTTCAGAAATGTTCATGCAGCAGGATAGAGATGAATAAGGCTCTGAAGAAATAAGTTGCAGAAATTTGTCTAAGGCATTATATAGCAAAGTCAGAAGAAATCTATGTTGTGAAGTCACCAATATCCATGTCGAGAAGTGCTATATCGCATAGTCAATATTGTACTATGTCGTGAAGTCCTCAAGACTCATGTCGTGAAGTGTTGAAGTCAGCAAAGTCAAAGATGCCTAGATCGTGAAGTCCTCAAATGGCTTATGTCGCATAGTCATTTAATGACCTATGTCGCATAGTCCTCAAATGGCTTATGTCGCATAGTTGTCAAATGGCCTATGTCGCATAGTCCTCAAATGACCTATGTCACATAGTCCTCAAATGACCTATGTCGCATAGTCATCAAATGGCCTATGTCGCAAAGTCCTCAAAGGCCATATCGCGTAGTCTTTACAAGGGACATCGCGAAGTCAGGAATAAAGTGGAGTTCACGATATCAACACTTAGCCGTTTACAACAAGACAAATCAAGGTACAGAACCAAGAATCAAAAGAGACAAATACTGAAGCATTTGTTCTGGCAAGGTGGTCTAAAGAACAGATGGCAAATCTACAGCTAAACTTGGAGAGAAAGATAAGAGACAAGCAGCTACAGAAACGGGAAAGACTCCGAAAAGCAGGTGGTCCTTCCTGACACAGTGAACTTCTTATGGCAGGACAAGTTGGACTTTCAGAAGGGGTAGTTGTGTAATATTGTGTGTGCCTAGTTTGTATAGGTTAATATATATATTGTGCACACACCATTGTAAGCTGTAAGAGAGATACACAAGGTTTTATTTCTAGCACTCTTTTCTCTATAAGCAAGCAAGACACAAACTGTTCTTGTTTAGAAGCCAGAAATTCATTTGTGAATTTTTGGAAAGCTGTAGTATTTAATTTACTTAATACAAAGTAGATTAAAGTGATTGTGTGTGTTGTTTACTTTCTGCATATAACATAGCATAATCATATACAGTTTATCTTGTGTTTCAAGAATCTAAAAATATATCAAACTATCCATTCACCCCCCTCTGTCTAGTTTCTAGTAGTATTCATTTCTAACAAGTGGTATCAGAGCGGGCTGTTAACATACAAATAGAAAAAGATCAAGAGTGAGTTCACAGAAACTAAGCAGTATCAAGATTCCTCCCTTCAACAAGGAGCACTACAGCTTATGGAAGAAGAAGATGTTAATGTTCATCAAAGCTTCTAATCCCATGTATTTAGACATACTAAAGCATGGTCCCTTTATTCCAATGACTGAGATTGGTGAAACAACAGTAGGCACTGAGATAATACCAGCAAGGCATGTTCCTAAAGACCCCTCAAAATACACTGATCCTGAAAAGGAGAAAATAGCACTGGATGGACATCTTCAACTTATCATCTGTGAATCTATGGATTTCAACATGTATGGTACTGTTGCCCACTGCAATAGTGCAAAGAAAATGTAGGATCTCATAGAAGTGCTATGTGAAGGAACTCCTGAGGTAAGGAAGAACAAAAAGCAGATTCTGGTCTCACAGTATGAAGCATTCATGGCTCAACCAAAGGAGGGAATCACAGAAATATTTGAGAGGTTCAACAAGCTGATAAATGAGCTCAAACTCTATGACAAACACTATGAGACAGAAGAGCTCAATATGAAGTTCTTACTAACTCTTCTAGATCACTTGGAACCAAGAATCTCTTCCCTTAAAGAAAGAGATCTAACAAAGATTGGTTTTGATGTGCTATATGGTGTTTTGAAGACATATGAGTTAGAGCTGTTTCAAAAGAGATCTATTCAAGTAGAGCAAGGATTAATGGCCAATACCTCTTGTGCCCTTATTGCTGACAATCTAGGTCAAAGAATGGAATCTCTAAAAGTCAGTCAAGTCAAGATTGAGGAACTGGAAAGTGATGACACTGGTGATGAAACTCAGGTTGTGTATGATTTACCTGAGGAGGATGAGTTCTACAGCATAGATGAGCTGGACAAGATGGAAAACAAATCTTTTGCCTATATGGCTAGGAGATATCCTAACATTAGGTTTAAGAGGAAGCAGCCATTCATGTCTAAATTCAATAGTGGAAATGCTAGTGGTTCAGGTAGCTCAAACTCTTTCAACAAAGGAAAAGGGATTGCTGGTGCAACTAAGGGAGGATACAAATCTGGGAGTGTGGATAGGTCCAAAATAAGATGCTAAAACTGCAATGAACTTGGGCATTTTGCCACAGAGTGCAAAAAGCCTAAACAGGTCAAAAAGGATAAAGCATTCTTAGAGCTTGAAGCCAAGTATGAAGCTCTACTCAAGAAACAACAAGGTAAAGCTTTTATTGCTGAGGGAAAGTGTTGGGATGACTCTGATGAAGAAGAAGAACAAGAGTACTCAAACTATGCCTTGATGGCATTTTCTGATGATGGTGACTCTTCAAGTCAGGTACCTATTCTTACTTCTCTTGATATGACTCCCTTTAAATACAAGCAAACTGTTGAAGACATGAGTACTGAAATGTTTAATATTCATACTAGCATGTTAGTTGCTAATGAAGAAATTGACAGGCTAACTGCTAAGAACCTTGAGCTTACAGAAAAGAATGAGGAACTTGAGTTAATTGTGGTGAGCCTTGATGGTTTGAATAAGGAGATTGAGTATCTCAAAAACAAAGTAATTTGTGTTGAACAAATAGAAAAGGCACTTAGAGAGCAAATTGATGAAAATGAATTAAAGCTAAGAAGTTTCAAAAACTCATCTGAGCTTATTCAAACCTATCATAAGGAACACACTGAAGATTGCAAGGTTGGAGTTGGTTTTGACTATGAAAATGATAAAGGAAGGAAGAAGTCAAAGGGCAAAGGAAAAGAATCTTTTACAAATAAAAATACCCCAACCATTCTGTCTAGTGTTGAAAAGCCCATCTTCAAAAAGAGTGTTGTTGAGTTTGATGAAGACACTTCTTCCTCTCCTGAATCTGTCAGTCAGAAAGAGACCAAAGACAACCTTGTCAAGAGTGCTAAAGTAAAGAAAGAAGTTGTTAAGAAAAAGAAATAAAACAGAAATGGTAAGGTAGGTGTCAACAAGGGTAACAACTATGCTTATGTGCCAAATGCTCCCAGGAAACAATGTCAGAAATGCCTATCTGTTAATCATTTGACTCATAAGTGTAGTAAGCCTGAGATTGCTGAAGTTGATAATCTGAGTAACCATTCTGCTAGCATAAATTCTAGTCATGATTCTTTCTGTGGTAAGCCAAACTGCATGACATGCTATGTGACTATGATTGCTAACTGTTTATCTCTTAAGCATAAACTTGACTTTGCACAATCCTGTGAATCACACACACATGTACACACTCACAGGACAGGATCCCCAATCAAGGGTGAGAGGGTGAAAACTTCATGTGAGCCTAAGAGTGTAAACTCCAAAGCCACAGAAAAAGTGAAGTCTCCTACTGTGAGGAATGCAATTTATGACAAAAGAATTGTTAACAAAAATGTTTCTAAATCAACTGGACCCTACCAAGTGTGGGTACCAAAAACAACTAATTAGTTACTTTGTGAATGCAGGACAACAGGAATAAAAGAGTCATATGGATCTTGGACAGTGGATGCTCAAGTCACATGACTGGTGATATAGCCCTGCTATCACATTTTGAGGAAAAGGCTGGCCCATCAGTAACCTTTGGAAATGACAACATTGGTTATACAATGGGATATGGCAGTGTTAAATCTGGAAATGTCATTATTGAAGATGTAGCATTTGTTGAAGGACTGAAGCATAATCTCTTGAGCATTGGACAATTTACCAACAGGGGTTTCAAAGTGGAATTTGATGAAGATCATTGTTCAATCTCAAAAAGAGAAAGTGGTGAAGTTGTTCTAACTGGTGTGAAGAAAGGAAGCCTGTTTGTAGCTGATCTCAAGGCTGCAGACAAGGGAGAAATTTGTTGTTTCTACACTAAAGCCACAAATGAGGAATTCTGGCTATGGCACAAGAAACTGTCTCACTTGAATGTTCAGGCAATGAACTCTCTAACCAAGAGAGAACTCATCAGGGATTTGCCTGCCTTGGAGTTTGTGCAAGATAGAGCATGTGAATCTTGTCAGGAAGGAAAGATTAAAAGATCAAGTCACAAGAACAAGTTGCTCAATACAAACTCAAAACCTCTGCAGCTAATTCACATGGATTTTTTTGGCCCTGTGAATGTAATGTCCCTTTCCAAAAAGAAATATGCTCTAGTGATGGTTGATGATTATTCAAGATATACTTGGGTGGAATTCCTATTCTCCAAGGATGAAGCACCTCAAGTCATAATAGAGCATATCAAGAGAGTTGATAGAGAAGCACAAAGCACTGGTTCCTCTGTAGTTGCTTTGAGAAGTGATAATGGGACTGAGTTCAGAAATTCAACATTGTATGAGTTTTGCAAAGATAAAGGAATTTCTCAACAATTCTCAGCTCCTAGAACACCTAAACAAAATGGAGTAGTTGAGAGAAAGAATAGAACTCTCATTGAAGCTGCAAGGACAATGGTGTTGGATGCAAAGCTACCTACTAGCTTTTGGGCTGATGCTGTTAACACAGCATGCTATGTGCAAAATTGAACATTGATCAATAAGAAGTCTGGCAAAACTCCTTACTCATTGATGACTGGAAAAAGAGCATCCTTCAAGCATCTGCATGTTTTTGGAAGCAAGTGTTTTGTGATGAAGGATACCTCTGAGCATGTTGGAAAATTTGATGCAAAGGCATTTGAAGGTATCTTCATTGGATACTCTCTGGAAAGGACAACATACAGGGTGTTTGTACCTGAGCAACACAAAGTCATGGAAAGCATGGATGTTACCTTTGATGACAAGAAAACTCCTGGACTTAAAACAAGTGATCAAGACAGTGTGCCATTAAGATTTGAGAATCAATGTTATCTTGAGGATTCTGAAAGTGAAGATGAACCACCTGTTCAAACTGTTCTAGAAAATGAAATTCTTGAAGTTGACAATCTTCTTCAAACACCTGTGCAAGGGTTCACAAACACAGGGGGAGAAGAAGAAAATGCATCTGTCAACCAAAATGAGCTTGGAACAAACCAAGGAAATGAACAGGGGCACACAAGGAAATGGGACAGAGCCCACACTAGGGATCAAATCATTAGAGATCCTGGTGAGGGAGTTAGAACAAGAAGGGCAACAATGAATACATGTATGTATAGCTGCTTTCTGTCACAAGAGGAACCTAAAGTAGTTGAAGAAGCTTTGAAGATTTCTGATTGGATTGTTGCCATGCAAGAAGAATTGAATCAATTTGAGAAAAACAAAGTATGGGAACTAGTGCCACCTTCAAAAGGAAAGAATGTTATTGACACCAAATGGGTGTTCAGAAACAAGATGGATGAAGAAGGAGTGGTAATTAGAAACAAAGCAAGGCTGGTTGCCAAAAGATACTGTCAGCAAGAAGGCATTGATTATGATGAGACATTTGCACCTGTAGCAAGACTGGAAGCCATCAGAATCTTCCTGGCTTTTGCAGCTCACTCAGACTTCAAGGTGTATCAAATGGATGTGAAAAGTGCATTTCTCAATGGTGAACTTGCTGAAGAAGTTTATGTGTCTCAACCACCTGGTTTTGAGAATGAAGACTTCCCAAACTTTGTGTATAGACTGCTCAAGGCACTCTATGGACTCAAACAGACACCTAAAGCCTGGTATGAAACTCTATCTCAATTCCTTTTTTAGCATCAATTTACCAGGGGTACAATTGACAAAACCCTATTCTTCAAGAATCATGGAAATGATATCATTCTTATTCAAATCTATGTGGATGATATCATCTTTGGCTCTTCAAATGAAAAACTCTATGAAAGGTTCTCTAAGTTGATGCAAAGCAAATATGAGATGAGTATGATGGGAGAATTAACCTACTTTCTAGGTTTGCAAGTACATCAAAGGGAGGATGGCATCTTCATAAACCAATCAAAGTATGTCAAAGATCTTTTAAAGAAATATGGTTTAGAAGAGTCATCTCCAGCAAAAACTCCTATGTCAACTGCAATCAAGCTTGATGAAGACAAGAAAGGCAAAAGAGTAGACATCAAGGTTTACAGAGGCATGGTTGGATCACTACTCTATCTCACAGCTAGCAGGCCTGATATCATGTTTGCCACATGCCTTTGTGCAAGGTTCCAGTCTGATCCCAAGGAATCTCACATGATGGCTATCAAAAGGATTTTCAAATATCTGAAAGGGACTCCTAATCTTGGGCTATGGTATCCAAAGGGAACTGGGTTCAACCTAGTTGGTTACACAGATTCTGATTATGCTGGATGCAGAATTGACAGGAAGAGCACCTCTGGAAGCTACCAATTCTTAGGTCAAAGGTTAGTGTCCTGGTTCAGTAAGAAACAACAGTCCACAGCAACATCCACAACTGAGGCTGAATATATTGCTGCTGGAAGTTGTTGTGCTCAATTGCTTTGGATTAGAAATCAACTCATGGATTATGGACTAGTGTTAGAACACATTCCTCTAATGTGTGATAATACTAGTGCAATATCCATAGTTTCCAATCCTGTTAATCATTCTACTACAAAGCACATTGAGATCAGGTACCATTTCTTTAGGGAACATGCTGCAAATGGTACCATAGAAGTCTCTTATGTTCCAACTGAGAAACAATTAGCTGACATATTTACTAAACCTCTGAATGAAGCTGTCTTCAACAGACTTGTGAGTGAAATTGGAATGCTCAATCCTTCATTTAGTTGTTCTAAGTAAGTATGCTAGTTAATTATTGCAGCAGTAAATTTTCACTGTATCTAAATGCTCTATTTATTTGGAGTGAAAATTAGCTGAGATATAATCTATAAATATTTTAGTATTTTACTGCATATTTTTCAAAATCATATTTGGTTGTGGAGTTATGAGCTTTTGAGACATCTCGATATAGATGATTTTGAGAGTTCACGACATAGTACAAATCAAACAGACTTATATCGCAAACTGTTAAAATTGTGAGACTTTGCGATATAGTTCATTTCATGAGTTTGCGACATAGTTCATTTTAATGACTTTGCGACTTAGAATAACTATATCGACAAGTCTCCATATTTGACAAAATTTTGATTTAAATTTATTTTATTTCAATTTTTGATTTAAGTCTGACAAAATCTTAAAATTTCAAAAAGAGAGTTTTAGACAGGGTATTTTCACTATATTGCAAAGTCATCCAAATTCTGATATCCTCAAGACTTTGCGACATAGTTCAATTCAGGACTCCGCGATATACTTTGCAAGACTTTGCGGTACAGGCTATTTTTGACTTCGCGACATACAAATAGACTGTACAAATTCATAACTCCATATCGCAGTGTCTCTATCATATAAATACTCTTTTCTAACCGTTCACAACTTTTCATCTTGTCTATTGCTCTCAATTCTCAAACCTAAGCTTAAACTCTCTACTCTCTTCTTCACTCTCTCTTTTGAAATGGCACCCAAATCTCAAACAGCTCCCTCTTCAAACCCTTTAACCATTCCCAAAGAAACAAATCTTCTCACCATTCCCTCTGAGGCTGAGGCTAACCCAAGGTACAAGTGTTTTGTACGGTTCTTGAACACTTCCTACCTACGCCAAGCCCTAACCCTGAACCCTACCTTGTATGTCGATGTGTTGGAAGGATTCTGGAGAACGGCGTTGGTTTCAACAATGACTAGGGAAGATGGAACTTCATTCCAGGAGGTTAATTGTTCAATTGGAGGCAAACACTTCCAGTTTAGGGAAAAGGAAATCAATGAAGCTTTGGGGTTCAAGGTGGAGGGTCATGACCAAGAAGCTACTGATGCTCAAATTGTAGACTTCATGACCTTCATTCACTATGCTGATGAGATAGATACTGGAAAGCTCAATAAGAAGTTTGTGAGGAGGGAGTGGTCATTTATGTTTGACGCACTCCAGAAGGTGTTTCTATGCAGGAAGACAGGATGGGACCATATCACTCACATTGCTGTGAAGCTAGCCTACTCCCTGGCCAACAACCAGGAGATCAATGTGGGAGCCATAATTCTCAAGGAATTGGCTCATAGGCTAGGCAGGACCGTTCGTGGTAGAGGTAATGATATCTTTTATCCTCGCTTTATTCAGTGTATTTTAAATTACCTTGATGCAAATATACATGAACTTGAGGGTATAGATAACAATAAAATGGCTTATTCCAAGTCCATGTCCAAGATACTATTTGGGTCATTGGACACAAGGAATCATGTTGATGTGAGGCTAAGTGTGACCCAGCATATGCAGGACACATTTGAATCATATCAACTTGCTAAGCCAATATACCATGCTTTTTCCTGGACAGGGGAGGCTGAGACTGAAGGAGCTACACAGTCTAACCCCAGCCTTCCCATCCCATCCAGTAACCCAATTGAAAACACCACTATAGAAGCTAGGCAGCCAAGTGCATCAGTCTCTCAAAAGATTGATGTTACTAAAAAGAAGACTAAGAAGAGAGCCTTAAAAGTGATACAAGAATCTGTAGAGATAGAAAGTGAGACTCCTGAGTCACCTCTCACCAGACACAGTAAGAAATCCAAATCTAAACCTACCACTGGATCCTCCCAACAGGATTCAGATGTGGAAAAAGGGGTACACCTATTACTGTCAATGGCCTCCCAACAGGTTATTGACATTGAAAAGAGTAGTCTCCCCACTACAACCTGTACTGAGTCTGCACAGGATCAAGAACTCACTCTTGATCCTAGGAGAAATAAGGATGCTGACACATTGAGTGGAGAGCACATCACACTTGAAACTCCTCCTATTTCTCAGGGGGAGTTGCCACAATCTAATCTACATCACACTTCTCTTCCAGAATCTACATCTAACATTTCTTCTCAACAGATTAGTCATTCACATGACTTTTATGAAATTGATCAATCACAATCCAACACTGTGATTGAGCCAAACTCAAGTGACATGGTGCATGACACTATGCTCACCACCCAGGAACCACATCTAGTTGGTCAGGGAATGCATGCTGGGGCATATCCTAATGACACCAACACAAACATGGAGGATTCACCAGTTTTAACTGGAGACTCTATGCCAAATTCTCCCATCCTTAGGGATGTGGAACTGTCTTCACAGACAAATAGGGCTGATGTTGTAACACATCCCATTTCAATGGAGACAACATCAGACTCTACAGCCATTCCAAGGCTGGAGGAGACTCAAAATCTCACATCTCATGAAGTGCCTAGCACTAGCTCTCACTTGGCTCAGGCCACTCTGTCAGAATGGCTGAAGCTTGTGCAACATGACAGGCCTTCAGGATCATCAACTGTGCCTTCCAAAATGACAGAAGAAGCTATTCAAGATCTCCATGTGGCACAGATTGATGAGTTCTCAAAAATAGCTCAACACCTCCTCACCTCAAACTTGCCAAATGCTGATTATGAGGCTATTCTTCTTTGCCACAAGGAGGATGTTGCAGCTCAGCAGGAGAAGATAGTGGATGCAGCTGAACCAGAGGGAAATGTGGATGCCTGGTTGGATGATAAGAGGTCTATCAAACTCAAGGATGCCCTAGCTTTTCTGAGAGAAGATTACCTCACCTTTCTAGGCTCCAATGCAAAAGATCTCTCTCCTGCTGCAGTTTATGATGCTGTAAATGATGTCTACAAGAATCAATTGAAGGCTCTGCACTATCTTGGGAAAGGGCTTCAATCAGAGATTTATTCAATCTAGGAGGAGACAGATAGATCTCACACTCATCTAAGAAACTCACATATCTCTGATTTTCCCAAGGTGGATGGCATCCTCAAAGAAATCCAGAAAACCAATTCTAATGTCAACAGGATGGATCTCTCTCTAGCCATGGTCACGGACAACATCAAGAAACTGGCTACAACATTGGAAAATCAAGTCAAGGCCAACATCAACTCTAATGCAATGTTGAATGTTATTTGGAAGAATCAATATGGTGACAAATTGGTGGATGAGGTTCCTATGTCAAACATCTCCAAATTTGACTTTGCCAAGATCAAGGATCAATCTCTCAATTCTTTCAAGTCTCAACAGCTATTCTCCAAGGTGGATGGTCTAGAAAGAGAAGTGGCCTCTCTGAAAGATGAAAACAGGATACTTGCTAAATCCTTAAACCAGCTCAATGACAAGCTGGATGACCAAGGCAACAACACCTCCAATATCCTGCTGGTGCAACAACAAATGCTGACTTCTATGATGAGACAAATGAACCTGCCTATCCCTGGGGAAGCTCAAGACATATTGTCTGATTCCAAGCCTAAGGGGGAGAAACAAAAGGAGGTCATTCTGAAAAAGAAAGGGGGAGTACCTGCCAAGCAACAGAAGCTCAAGGGTAAAATTTCTGAAGAAACAATCAAACCAATAATCCTTCCCCCTGTAGAGGTCATAAGTGCAAAAGGCCAGAAGAGCACAATCTCAACCACCTACTATCCATCCACAATGCCTAAAGACATCTCAACTCCTCAACCTGCTCAACCTACTCCCAATGCTAAACCTGTCAAAGCTATAGTTATCACAGAGGCCAAGCTACAGGAAGTTGCCAATTCAAACATCTATCATGATGAGGCCTTCCTGGAGTTTCTGAAAGCCATCTACAGAAATGCTCAAGAAGATGCAAGGGTTTACAGACAGAAGCTCAAGGAAAGCATCAAGTACTTCACAGTTGCAGTAAGGAAAATCAAGGATGTCCATCTAAGAGAGATAATCATGGTGAGCAAGGACAATTGCTTGTGGCACCTAGCATTTCAAACTCTAGAGAAACTGAGATTTACTGAGATGTCAATCATTCTGGATTTGATTGAAAAGCATGGGATGAACAATGAAAGTCTTTATACTGACTTGAAGATGAACCAAAATCAAAGATTGCTTGAGGTTATATCCAAGCCAAGGACAATAATTTACCAAAGTCTATCTCAAGACAGCAATATTGACCAACTAGTAATTCCCTCAGACCTAACAATGAAGAACAATGCAAAGATCAACCAGGTGCTGCAAATGCTGAGAGCCAAGAGAGGAGTTAGGACAGCTGAGGAACTAGAAATGATTCACACTCTACAATCTTTTCTGATTCATGGAGTCATTCCTGAATCTGTCAAAGAAAAGAGCAAGAAGAAGGATGGTGAGGATGATGATGAGGAGAAAACCTACAGAAGGAGATCTCATTCAAGGAGTGATAAGGATGGACCAAGTGACAGTAGCAGGAGCAAATCTTCAAAGAAGACAAAAGGTGCTGATGATGACAAGAGGGATTCTAAGGGGACAAAGGAAACAGTCAAGAGAACAAGAAATGGAATTCAGCAAGTCAAGGACTTTGCTAGTAGTACTTTAACCACAACACAAGACTCCAAGTCTAGGGTGGGTACAGTTAGTAATGATCCTCCAAAATCTTTATCCAAGACTTCTGAACCTGAATTGCCACAGAAGAAAGATGAAGCCATAAAAGAAATATCAAGAAAACACTTCCACAAGGTCACAACTAGTGGAGTGTTGCAGTGGACCAAGAGCAAAGGAATGAAGCTACTTCCAAATGATGTGGCACTAAAGACAAAGTCACCTTTTTCCAGAAAGTTACCTCTTGTGAAGCATATGAAGATCAAGAGTGTACCAAGAAGAATAAGGATAACAAAGAAAACTGGAAAACTCACAAATGTTGTTGGCATCAATGTGTTTCCACTAGATGAGGACTATGATGAAGATGCCCTAGCATTTTTTAGGGCTCAAAGGATCTTTGAAGTCAAAGTGAAGCTAGACCATCTAGAGATCAAGTACACTGATGGAAGAGAAAGAATAATGAAGCAAGGGGGATGGCAACATTTTGACACCTATGAGCAAGAAAGAATCAATGCCTTGTTAAATTTTGAAGAAAAGGAAGAAAGGTTGTGGAAAATAGAGATTGCCAGATTCATGAAGATGCACTCTGACTATAAAGAAAATCTAAAGAAGCTGAATGAAGAAAAGAGGTCTCAGAAAGAAAAGGAGATGGCTGAGATGGAAGAAAGAGCAAAGGAGCTGAAGAAGAAAGGGTTGTGCAGGGTAAAGCAAAATCCTTATACTGTGGAGTACAAAAATCATTATGGAGGAAAAAGCAAGATAAGGATGGAGTTAATATATTCATATGTGGAAAGTACCCTTAGAACAACAGCTGAAGATCTAAAAGACTCTCCTATCATTGAAGAACTGATTGCAAGAGATGAAATTCTAATGGCCATCTCTGAAATAAAGAAGAATGAAGAAATAAGGAAAAAGAAAGTCTATGATGATTTCTTAGAGAAACAATTGGAAACTGAAGCTATGTAGCTCAAGGAGAAATTCTGTAAGACCAAATTTCCAAGTTGTTATCAAATTATGTTCTTAACTTTATCTTCTTTATACTTGTTCTTTTTATGTTAGTTAGGCTTGTTATCAGACATGAAATTGTGCCTAAGGGTCTTACTCACAATTTGGGGGAGATTGTTAGGCTCAAGACATGTCTGAATACCACTATTAACAAGCCTACACTATGTGACTATGTCACACTACATGACCTAGTGAATTCTATCACTGGGATATAGTATAGGTCTCTATATGTACTTGTCTTGTTCTCATGAACATTAGCTTGATCATGTATGCTCAGACTTATAATGAGCTTAGTAGGTTTCTTGCAATCTAGAATGTATATAGGCCATTAAATAATTGTCCTGGTAGAAGTTCAGAAATGTTCATGCAGCAGGATAGAGATGAATAAGGCTCTGAAGAAATAAGTTGCAGAAATTTGTCTAAGGCATTATATAGCAAAGTCAGAAGAAAGCTATGTCGTGAAGTCACCAATATCCATGTCGAGAAGTGCTATATCGCATAGTCAATATTGTACTATGTCGTGAAGTCCTCAAGACTCATGTCGTGAAGTGTTGAAGTCATCAAAGTCAAAGATGCCTAGATCGTGAAGTCCTCAAATGGCTTATGTCGCATAGTCATTTAATGACCTATGTCGCATAGTCATCAAATGGCTTATGTCGCATAGTTGTCAAATGGCCTATGTCACATAGTCCTCAAATGACCTATGTCGCATAGTCCTCAAATGACCTATGTCACATAGTCATCAAATGGCCTATGTCGCAAAGTCCTCAAAGGCCATATCGCGTAGTCTTTACAAGGGACATCGCGAAGTCAGGAATAAAGTGGAGTTCACGATATCAACACTTAGCCGTTTACAACAAGACAAATCAAGGTACAGAACCAAGAATCAAAAGAGACAAATACTGAAGCATTTGTTCTGGCAAGGTGGTCCAAAGAACAGATGGCAAATCTACAGCTAAACTTGGAGAGAAAGATAAGAGACAAGCAGCTACAGAAACGGGAAAGACTCCGAAAAGCAGGTGGTCCTTCCTGACACAGTGAACTTTTTATGGCAGGACAAGTTGGACTTTCAGAAGGGGTAGCTGTGTAATATTGTGTGTGCCTAGTTTGTATAGGTTAATATATATATTGTGCACACACCATTGTAAGCTGTAAGAGAGATACACAAGGTTTTATTTCTAGCACTCTTTTCTCTGTAAGCAAGCAAGACACAAACTGTTCTTGTTTAGAAGCCAGAAATTCATTTGTGAATTTTTGGAAAACTGTAGTATTTAATTTACTTAATACAAAGTAGATTAAAGTGATTGTGTGTGTTGTTTACTTTCTGCATATAACATAGCATAATCATATACAGTTTATCTTGTGTTTCAAGAATCTAAAAATATATCAAACTATCCATTCACCCCCCCCCCCTCTGTCTAGTTTCTAGTAGTATTCATTTCTAACACAATAACTTCAACACCATTAGATAACATAAGACTAGAATATTATCATTACTGAGTTAAATAAACATCATTGTCATTGATCAGTTGATCAACAAGATATTTCAGGAAAAAACTGAACACAGCTTCCATAATCGTTTTAGCTATAAATTCTCCAAAAACTACTTTCCATAGTCTGCTAGCAACTACAATATACATTATCTAGCAATTGGCCCATCATTGAATTGGCTAGAACATCATGCAACACACGGAATGATTCTTTAATCTACATCCAAACAGAACACACGAATTAAAAAGTATTAAAATAGATAAGAACATGTTAAGATAAGATAAATAGTAGAGAAAAAAGTGGTGTTAAAACTTGTTACTCCAACGATATTGAGAAGAGACATCTTGTACTTATTTGTTTTATAAGTGCAATCCATAAAGAAAACAGAAGAATAATTCTTTGTAAGCGTAATCGGTGAAGGATGTGCAACAAATAAATGAGTCAGATGACCCTCACGATCATGTTTTACATCATAAAGAAACTCACATTGCCCTAATTCTTCAAATAGTGCTTGAATCATTGGACGTCCTTGCAAGCTATCTTTTCGAATTTTAGCCCTTGCATTATATATACTCCTTGAAATAACCTGAAGGTCTGTGTTATTTTGCCGAAGAGAAGTCAGTATTTGTCGATGAGCAATTCCAGACAGTGTCATCTCCCGAATTCGAATAAATTCTTCTCTTGAAAATCTGCGATAAGATGGATGCCCTGACATGTCATTAGAAGGATCATGGTTATGTGTTAGAATTTTTATCTCAACTTCCCAGAATCCGTTGTTTTTCCTTCTTCCCCAAATTTCAAATGGGCATTGAATAAGTCGAGTTCCTGTTGTTGTTGTTCTAACTGTAGTATCTCATTTCTTTATTGGCAGTTTATTAATGTGATACTCCCTTCCTCGATCACAACAAATTCTAACATAACGGTCCTTTTTTTATTTTTTGATAACCATTGCGAATCCAAGTGTTGAAGCTACTCCGCGTATGCAGGATATAAGTTTCTCGCGGTCTGAATAATGTGCTGATGTTACAGGCAAAAATTCTTTGAAACCAAAACGTTGTCCATCGTCTTCTTGCCCTGTCACAAAATTACAACATGTTAAACATGTGTTTAAATCGCAATCATTTACTAAATAATTGAGAATAAATGACAAATGACAGGTTAATCACAAAAAAACACTACAATTTTCTCTTGGGCATTTTGTCAAACTGTTAAGATACATTGATAATTATATTTAGCATCAGTCACTGAGTTCAAAGAAGTGCTTCATGTAATCCATTCACCCTTTCTAAAAGTCATGAATTCAACCCAAGAAACAAAAATTAAAAAAGATAAACACAGAGTGTGAATTACATGTGCCAGTGGAGTTGGTCGAATTAGATTTGGAAGAGTTCTGGGGATGAAATATTTTCATAATATGCTTTACACTATTTGATTTAATCAAATCAATCACTTCATTCAGCTCTATTAGTTCTCTATCCATGTTTTCAGATTGTGGTGTTTCTAAATCTCTAGGGTTTAAGTGAATTGTTTCTTTCATATGCTCTCTGTTGTTCCCGATGTTAGATTTTAGGATATTACCAAGTATTAATATAAAATTGAAATGAAAAAAGCCTAAAAAAATTATAGACAAGGTCATTTTAGGCAAAACATAATTTTAGGGTGTGCAACAATCAATCAGGGTGTGCATATATCAGCACCCTTAAAATAAGCTGATGACCTGATTGAAACTAATATAAAGTTGAGTGGTGAATTTATTGTTAAACTTTTATTTTCACTATGCCACGTTAACATCCACGTCACTTTTCCGTTAGGATTTTTAACAGGAGTGACGATTTAAACCTAAATGAAAATTTTAAATAGTACAAGTATTTGACTGAATTTTTTTTTTGGGTTGGTGACCCAACTGAAAGTTTGTGTATTGTATAGTGATGAAATAACTCATTAACTCGTAATTTCAGATGATTAAAATGTCTCACCATTTTTCCCTTATCAAACCCCATGTTGGGCTATTATATATATAAAAATAAAGATTAGTAGTTTATCTTGAAAAAGAGATGAATGAGTATGACTGAATTTTATTGGTTGATTACATTTAGGCTCCACACCAGAACTAATTTTCGATTTGAATGTTTATCAGGTGTTCACGATTTTTTATTTTTCACCTATTGCCAAAATTGAAAGGGAGAGCCATTATATAGAGATGCACAAAAAGCCCTTCGGGCCGGGCTTTATCCGGACTTTAAAAAGCCCGGGCTTTTTAACAAACGGGCGGGGCCGGACTTTTTCAAAAATCGGGTCGGGTCGGGCCGGGCCGGGCTTCCTCTAAAATACTAAGCCCGTTTTAGGCCCTCGGGTCGGGCCGGATCGGGCCGGGCCGGGCTTTTTTTTTATTTGTATATAATTTTTTTTTGCAAAGTTAATATATTAGTATACAGAAAAAAACAAAGTTTTACAAAAAAAAAACAACCCTAAAGAGTTACACCCCTCAACTATTAGAATCCAAAATATATAATAAAAGACACCACGATATCTAATACTAAAAAACTATTAGCCTAATCTTTTATCATATAACATCAGTGCAACTCAGGAACTTTCTACTCATAATGTGCGTTATTGAACTTAACCTGATCGTGAGCTATATAAATCTTCTCGTACATGACCATTTCAAAAATCACATACACTACGCTCAATAAATCTTCAGTAAAGAAGGGTTTGTCCAACATATTGTTGATTCTTCTTAGGTTATTGATTCTTCACATTCCCTCGATTACTAAGTTTAATATTCTTGAAATTTATTTAAAATATTATAAATTTTCAGATTTTATCTATAAAAAATTGGGTTTTTATTCGGATCTCTCAAAAAACCCGGGCTTTTATCCGGGCCGAACCGGGCTTTATCTGGGCCGATCCGGGCTTTATCCGGGCTTTTTAAAAGCCCGGGTTTTATCCGGGCTTTTCGGGCTTCGGGCCGGGCCGGACTTGATGAAAAATAGTAGGCCCATTTAAGGCCTTCGGGCCGGGCCGAATCGGGCCGGACTTTTTTCGGGCTGGGCTTTTCAGGTTTTTTTCCGAATCGAATCGGGCCGAATTTCGGGTTTCAGGCTTTTTGAACATCTCTAGGAGCCATATGTCCATAAGTTTTTTTTTTGTGGACAAAATCCATAAGTAAAATATGATACTAGTGGATGTAATATTTTTATTTTACCTATTTTGGGTGACTGACATCATTGTTAACATGGGATGCTAGATCGAAATGACAAACCGAGTTTCGTTAAATTTTCTAACAAACTGGACTAAACAGTTGTTGCTTTGGTCAATATTAAGACCAGAATGTAAGTTGCACCAAACACATGTGACACCAGACAATGATGTCACGTACTCACGTTATAAATCGAGTAATTCTTGTGAATTTTATCCAAATTTAGGGTTAGTTAATGATGCTTGGATGCGAAAAACAAGTCTTACTCCCTGTCCTTCCAACTGTTCTTATTCGTTAGACGTTAGTTAATAATACAAAGCAAGGTTATGACTTATGAACACATGACATGAAATCCTCCAAATTTCCTCGCAAACTTCACCGTTTCTAATGAAATATGGTTTTTGTAAATCCATGGATGGGTTTTATCGTAGAAATATTATAATATTACATTTTTAAAAGATCTTAAAATTTGGTATAATCAACTGATTACATCAAACTTATGAATTTCATAAAATTAATATGAATTTTCTTTTCTTCTTTTTGTTAAATGTAAATATGAAATTTATAACAAAGAGAAGTGACATGGGTGTCAGTTTCATAAAAAGTATTTACATTTTGTATTTGATACTTTTTTGTTATAAACTTAAATATCTATTAGATTAAGTTACAAGTGTTCGAGGTAAACGGATAACAAACTGCGTCGTTACATCTCGTTGGATCGCAAATTCTATTTTTTTAATACATATTCAACAACATGTAGTCATCACATTCATATTTATTACTTTATGTACTCTCTGAGAAACTAAATCGCATCAGAAGCCAAAAACCCCAAATGTATCAAAGATAAAAGGAATAAAATTGTGTTGATTATCTTTGCAAGCTTGGATCATGCTTATTCATCTTTGATTCAGGTGTCGGGCCAATTAAAAACACCCCATTTCCCAAACCGTTCAATTGTGAAATACATGTAAGATATTATTTATTTAATACTTCTTATTAATATAATATTTTAGTTTAAATATTTTAATTATTCTGAGTAGAAAAAAACGTGAGAATGTTAGTTCAAAATTAATCATATGTATAATTGATATGGCTGATTTATCTAGTTACCTCTATAAATAAATGTGCATATACCAACAGGTTGCCTAGTTATGAATTATAATGATAAAAGTCGAAGATGTCGATGGTGGATTGCTCCAAATAAACGTAGTGGAGTGAGGGTGTGTTTAGTATTGTTGTTGCAGCAATGCTAGTTTTTTGCTCAAAAAATTGTTTGGTAATATTTAAAATCTGTTTTTTCGAAAGGTACTTTTGATCTAATTTTTTTATTTTAACAGCATTTTTTCTAATAAAACATTAATTTTTAACAATAATTTCAAACAAAGTCTAAAAATTGTTTTTAAAGAAAATAGTCTTATACTTTTGAAAAAAGACTTTTTTTAGATACTACGAAAACTGGCTACTGATTTCACCATCAAATCTCGTTAAAAATATTATTTTTATATTTTACTTCCAAACATACTTATATCAAAAATATTACCAAACATTTGTCTATTTTTTTCCCAATAACACAATAATCTTCTTCTATATATTAAAAGCCAACCAATGACAAAATATGTCAATAAAATGGTTGTGAAATTACAGTTTTACCCTTATTTATCATATAATTACAAAAATGTCACTCCTCTATAGTTTATGCAAAAATTATATGAAATTTTTGTTGCTTTCAGAATTCGAACACAAACCTTTCACTTACAAATAAAGTATCATAATCATTGTGCTACATCAATTTTTGAGTTAACTTTAAAAATCTTATTAGATAAGCTACAGGTTCCCTTATGATCCTATTTTCTCTTTTTTACTTTACTTTTTGATTAAATATATTGTTGGTTTATATTTCTTATAAAAAAATTCTAAATTATTCATAAATGTAACCAAATTCAAATTGGGAAAATATGAATTTGTTAAAATTCGTCTTTATGTATATATTAGATTATTGGATAATAATAGGATAATATTTTAAGAAAGATAAATATTTCATTTACGTGTGGATATAATTGCATCATATAATTTTTAGATATATAAATTTAAAGTTGAGTTAAAAAATAATTCTACATCATAATATAAAATATGTTTCAATTTACTTAATTTCTAAACTAGACTGTTAGATAATGTGTGTAATGAATAATAGACTTAAAATAGATAGTTGAATTTAAAATTATATAAATACGAAAATATATATATATACATGGAAAAAAGAGCAGGACAATCTAAATGTATAATTTTACAGACATAACCAATTTTTAAAAAAATCTACTTTTATATATTAAAATATCATCAGAGGCAAAAAGAACCCAAAAAGTGTTCATGAAATTACAACTTTATCCTTGTATTTGTAAAATTACAAACATGTCATCCCTTTATTACCGAAGATAGAAAATGTCAAATTTGTGTGTAAACATCGAGAATTGAAATGTTGGCCTCCTCGTAATAGTTTCATTTCATAATCGAGTGTCCTACATTGAGTTTTGAGTTTATTTTAAAATTATTATTAGATAAAGTATATTCGCTCATCATATTATCTTTTATTATTTCAACTTTTGAGTAAATAATATGTTGTTTTATATTATTTATGCAACATGCTTATTCAATTTTTTTTAATAAAACAAATGTTAGTTTATATTATTATATAGCTCCATTTTTTTTAAGTTTTCATAGTTTTAATATATAATTATGTATTTCTTTACAAATTTTATTATTTCACCCTTAATTTTTTTGATTAAATGTTAATTGTTATATGATTTATATTTTTATACAATACTATGTCACTTATTAGCTTTATACGAATTATTCAAGTATTGATAAATCTATAATCAAAATTTGATCTAAAATAAGTAACATATTATACGTAACTTTTATATTTTAGAATTATACAAGGGACTGTAAAAAATGGGAATCATAGTTAGGGGTGTTGATGGGTTAGGTTGTCGGGGATTGGAAGCATTTTTGCAACCCAGTCTAATTAAATAAGTTTGAAATTTTTTAATCCAACTCACAAAAAATTAATTCATGGCCCAACCGTACTTATCATCCTTAAGTTTTTGCCGAGTTGGGTTGGTTTGAATGTGTTAAATAATTTTTATAAAAAATAAATATTACACAATGTCCTCATTTCAAAAATACAAGTAAAGCTAAAATACGTATAACTTACAATTTTAGAGCTAATATTTTTTTTATTAACATAATAATTTCAGTTATGTACACGTCTATAAATAAGATTATATACTGTATTATATAATGTACAGTTACATATAATAATTTATATATATATATATATAAATTATCGAACAAATTTTTTAATTTAAATAGGATTGGGTTAGGTCGGTTGAAATATATAAAACTGATATGCAACCATTAAAATCAGTTTGAAATTTTTTTATACCCAATTAAGCATCGGGTTTTCTTTGTCGTCTTGGTTGGTTGAAAAAGGGGTTGGGTATATTTTGTTCATTTTAATCGGTTTGTAAGCCAACTTTCGACTGATTAAACCAATGTGTGCCTAGTTAATCCAAATTATATGATTTCTAGATCGATTTCTATAAAAATTGATTTTCCGATCCGATTTTAACATATTCGGATTGATTAGTCACCGTCTAGCGGTTAATCTCCAGTGTTTAATTAGAACATATATTATACATATAAATACAACTGAGTCTACACAGATGTTAAATTATTTAGGTATATTATGATTGTTGCCCAGTAATAAACAATTGTAGAAGGGGGGTTGAATACAATTATATAAGATTCTCGACTTAATAAGATATGAATCACAAATATGAAAGAATAATAACAGCTTTATTAAATCTGATATAAAACTGTTACAAAACTCTCTCAAAAAATTCTGATGTTCTTGAGATCTGCTAGCTTACAAAAACTCTCTCAAGAAATTCTATGTTCTTGAGAGCTTCTATGCGTTTGATTCTCTCCGAACCAAATCCTAAAACTGTGTTTATATACTACACAGCTTCTCTATCAATGATAAGTCCTAATCAATTACAAAGATTGAAACCTATCCTTAATCGATAGCTTCATTACTACAAACCACGAACTGATAGAATAATCTTCCTTATTTAACTAGACTCCAAATATAACTCGAAGTAGAAATTCTGATCAGCTTCCAGTCCTGATGATCAATCCTGATCCCAGTCCTGATATTCATTCTGATCCTGACGACCATGCAATCCTGATGATGTCAGCAATCCTGATCAGTTGAAGTCTAGATCCTGACGATCATTGAATCCCGATTTAACAATCTCCCCCAATCTTATACTTTGGGAAATAAAGTATAGATTCCTAAGATTCAATGATGTCAAAAACATATTTACAAAATGTACAAGTATCTTCAGTAGCAACTTATCTGTTTAAATTCTTTGATAAAACAGCTTCATCTTCAAGAAGTTGGATAACAAATCTTCTTCTTTTTCTTCAAGAATTTGAATCAGTCTTTCCTTAAGATTTCTGAGTTCTTCATCTTCCTCATTAATCTGGTAAATAGCTGCTCTGAGATTCTGTATGGAGCTTCTTTGTAGACTGTGCTCTTCAAACAAAAGATAAGCAATTTCCTTCCCATCAGGATTGAGAGTAAGTTGAGTCATGCCAAAAGTTACTTCTTTAACAACAGTACCCCTTTGCATTTCCACATCTTGACCTCTTTGATTTAAGTACATGGGAGTATAATTACCATTGAAATTTTTATTTCTATCCAGTCTTCTTCTTATAGTTTATAAGATCATGTCACTCCATTCTTTGCACACTTTATTCTTCCATCTTAACAGATAATGAACATATTTCAGTTCCTGTGTAATTTTCACCAGCAGATCTTGAATGCGCAGAATCTTCACACTACCATCTTTCATGAAGTACAGAAGCTTTTCTTTCTTTTCAGTACCATCATGACAATCTATAACTATATCAACAGCTAATAAATTGTTCAGGTTTTCAGAAGTTAAAGTACCTCCAATTTCAGTCAAGGAGTAAGGATCAACATATGACATATTCAGATATTCAGCATCCCTGTGTCCAATACCTCCTCTTGAATTACTTGACAATTGCTTCAGATTTGAAAACATTCGTAGCCAGAGTGCTTTTGATCTAATCATATCAGATAAATCAACAACACTTGAAGCACTTGTTATAATTCCTCCATTCTGAAAATTGATAGGTGTATTACACCTCAGTGTACTTATGTGTTTCCACTTCTTATCCTTTTCTTTTTCAAAAGTATAGCTTCTTTCTAGTAAAGATTCCCGTCTGCTTGAATTTATCCACAATCTTTTATTTGAGAATTTAAGTCTTTGTACATAGAGATTGAAATCTCTATTTGTTGATCTTGTGATTTCTCTTCTTCTGGCTTCTTCTTCTTCATCCACTTCCTTGTTGTGAGAATCAACCACAGTAGATAAGATTAACAAATCAATATCTTGCAGAATTTCAGATTCATCAGAATCTTGAACATTATCAGGAACAATGTCAGGATTAGAATCTTCAATTTAATTTGTTTTGCAGAGAATTAATTGTCTTGGCTTTCTTCTCAATTCAGGTTCTTTTTCAATATTTCCATCATCACCAAAAGTAGACCTGTCAGGAACTACTAGATTTTGAGTAGGTTCAAGAATTTCTTCTATTAATAACCCTCTAGACCTTGTCTGTCTAGGCACTGTTTGAGTTGAAGAATCTCTTCTACCTCTTCTAGCTCCTCTCCTACCTATGCTTCCTCTACCTCTAGCAGGAGCAGGGTTATTAAAGCTTTCCATCATTTCTCTCTGTTGTCTTAAGAATTCTTCATGTGAGAGATCGGGATATTCTTCACTTGCTGTAGAGAGTGCTTTTCTTGCAAATAATTGTTGAACTCTTTTATCAGTGTGATATAGAGTAACAATTCTGCCATCTTTTGTAGAGAACTTCTGGAATAGATTTGATGCATCTTCAGGATTATCAATAATCACATCTTCATCACCTTCAGGAATTGTAGCAAGAGTTTGTTCATGACCAGGCATCAGGATATGATCACCTGTCAGTATTTGTTCTTCCGTCAGGATCTGAGATTGCACCATTGTTCTTACTGTCCTTACTCCAGAATCAGAAACATGAGTTGACTGCGTTGTTTAACTTTGAGAAGTTTGAATTGTCTTCATAACAGCAGCATCAGAGGTTTCTCCTTGTAGAATTTTGTCACCACCATCATTTCCAGTATTATCATCATCATCATTATTTCTTAATACTAGATCAGGTGTACATTTTGTCTGACTTACCTTCTCCCCCTTTTTGACATCAGCATTTGACAATATATTCAAAATTAAGGCAAGAGAGGTTTGAATGTCAGTTACCTTTGTATCAAGAGAATCAATCCTTCTGTTAATGGAGGTTTGTTCAGAAGCAACAGATTTCACTTGAGATTCCATTATCCTTAGTTGAAGAACAGTAGGCACCTTTGTAAAACTCATAGAAATATTGTCCCTCACCAACTCAGTTGCAGCTTTGACAGAATCAATTTCATGTTTCAGGCTTTTAGATAAAAGAGTTGTAGCCTTCAGATGATTCTTCAAATCTGGATTCTCTATCATCTCCACTGCATCATAAGCATGATCCAAGGCATATGGATAGTTGACAGATTCATCAGACCTATACCATTCATTTTCCCATTGATGCCTTTTCAATTGCCCAGCAGGATTGATCTCAGAAGGAATAGAAAAGTCTTGTCTGAAGTCTTTTCCAGTAGATGCCTTGCCAGCCATGAATGTGCTTGATGAACCAAAATTAGTTCCAAGACTAGATTTTAGAACTCTGGCAAGTTGTTCCTTCTCGTCATTATTTTCATCATCACTATCATCAAAATCATCATCATCATGAGTAACATCAGGATCAGGAATAGCTATACCTTTCAGTTTATCCTGTGAATCTTGAAGGAATTTACGGATGAGCGGAAGCGTGATATAACATTTATTCCGTAAAAACCATGTATCGCACATATAGAAAACTGTAAAATGATATGGAATCAAAATCTTACCTTGAAAAATCGAAGCTTTGAATCGAGATGATCGTTAGCAGTAGCTTCTCAGAGTGTGAAGCTCTCTACCGGTATCCACCAAGAATAATTCTTCGATGAAGCTTTTTATAAAGCTTGAAGCTTTATAAAAATGGAGGTTTTCCTTTTTCTTTTGAGAGAGAGAGAGAGATGAAGAAGAAGGAGAGGCAACTAGGTTTTTCACAAAAACAAAAGTGTGTCTAACTCATCTCATCTCATCCTTTATATAGGGCTCAAGTAGGGTTAGTATATTTAATATATCAATATATATTAATATATAAATCCCTCACTTTCTCTTATAAAATGTTTAAATAATAATTAAAACTATTTTAATCATTATTATTATTCTCTCTCAAAATACCTTCATCAATAAATTAATCTTTTTATGGTGTGACCCTGTAGGTTCAATATTAAGCCGGTAGTAGAAATAAATAATAATAAACTTTTTATTTATTATTTATATGAATTCTAAAATTCATTAAATATAATTAACTGATTAATTATATTTATTCTACATCGTGAGTGATGCTTCTCAACATATCGCGACTATCCGGATAATATGAATTCACTGCTTAGAATACCAAGAACCTGTCAGTGACTAGTTACAGTACAATCAATTCCTTCTACCCTACAATATCCCGATTAAATACAAGGCACGGAACTCGTGTCAAGCCTATCAGATTTAATCATATGATTTCTTATTCATAATGCAAAGTTCATATTAATGCAAATTAGAAACTCCTTTCTAATTTCATTCACTCTGGCCAGAGATTCCAGAACTCGCATACTAAGAATAACATAGGATATTCACTTCCTATACTGGAAGGGGTAGATCCTATATTGACGTTAACTATCTCCATACACAAATCCCTATGCCCAGAATAGACCTAATGGATGTCCTTGAGACTAAGGACTAAACCAAAGCACAGTTCATTATATACAAGATAACTTTAACGATCTCAAGTCTAAGGACACTTGTACAACTATCACTCAGTGAACAACTATCGACACGTGAGTAATCTCCATTAGTTGTCCAACTACTCGAGTCATGTTCAGTGAACTTATTCCCTAATAAGCACCTACATACTAGCTATAGTGTCACCACACAAATGCCTATGAGAACAGACATCCTCCTGAAGGGAGCAAGCATAGTATGTACCAATCTTTGCGGATTCACTAACTTCCGATTAGTTATCCTATGATCAGGAACTGTTTAAGTCTAGAGTTATCATCTTCTAGATCTCACTATTACAATCTCATTATAATTCTAGAAGCTTTACTCTAAACTATGGAACATCTTATTTAAAAACACTTTAAATAGATAAAGCCCGTAATAAAAACAAAACAAGTCTTTTATTAATATAAACGAAATCAAATAAGAATACAAGAAAGTTCTTCCTAACTCATCATACATGATTGGAATTAGGACAAAACACTTTCAAATCTGTGATAGGATGGTCCATTGGTCTTGATCGTAGTGGTTGAATCAAAATTGGCTCAACATCAGGAGCACCACTAGCATCAGGATGAACACCGTCAGGATTCGATAAGCTTGCATCAGTATCTGTTACCAATGGTTCTTGTGTAGCATGAGGTTCAGAAGCTGCTTCAACACTTTGAGTTGGAGGTTCTTGTGTGCTTCCCTCATTGACAGTGTCCTTGACCAATCTTTCACTAGAAGCTGTAGCTTTGCCTGCATCTTCACTTTGAGAAGATGGTTCTTGTGTGACTGGAATGTTGATGTCTTCACTATCCCTTTGACAAAGTGGTTCTTGTGGGACCATTCCAATAGCTAAGCCTTCACCCAAACTTTGATTGAGTGGTTCTTGTGTGGCAGGATCTTCAGTCTGAGCTGCTGAATCACTTTGAGATTCAGCTTCTTGTGGGCTAGATCCTTTCAGCTTCTTTTGTCTCTCGTAAACTATCTCTGCTGCTTTCCTTTTCTTCTCCAAGGGATGTGAAAATCCAAGCTTTGAAGCAGTCTCAGCAACCTTCTCCCATGAAATTTCAACAATCTTTGCAGATGGAGAAGCCTTTGCTGGAGAGTCTGAGATAGATACAACTTTCATTTTTGCATCAGGAATACCAACATCAGGATTTGCTAGAGCATCAAGAGTAGATGACTCATCAGGATTTGATGTCTGAATATTGGTATCCTTCATTTGCACTTTCAAAGGAATATGATACCTGCTTTTCGATAATGTCCTTTTCTTCTGTGGTTTTGATGATGGTACCACAGCTTCAATAGCAGTATCAGCAACTTCCTTATTCACATTCATTATAGAGGATATAGGTAAATCATCCTCTGAATCAGTCTCATCCCTGAGCACTAACTTCCTTTTAACAGAAACAGCCTCAACACCCTTAGCAGCTTTCTTCACCAGGACCCCTTGTACACCCCCATTGTATCTTTTTTTTAGTGAGTGGTGTAGAGGAAAAATCTTTTGAACCTGATTGCCTTCCAGACACATCAGTTCTAGCTGATTTCTTTGATTTTACAACTAAAGTCTTTTGAGAGACATTAGAGGTGGCTGTTGACTGCTTGGACTGTTTAGGTGGTATGCTGAGGTTAGGAACAAGGTGTGATTGGCCTTGCCCCATAGAATGAGAAAGCAATCCATAACAAGTAGACATTTTCTGATGTAAGAAAAACCTAACCTCGTCAGGAATGAAAGCATTACCAATAAAACCATTTGCCTTATCAGGATTAAAAAAGAATATGTTCTATTTGAAGTAAAAATAAAATTTCATTTAAGAAAACAAATTTTATTTTACTAATCCTGAAAAAAAAATGTTTTTGATTTATTTTAAAATCACCAAATTAATGATGTAGAACCCACTAAAACATTCTTACCATTTATCAAAGCAAAATAGTCATGTAAAACTGAACCGTCGCCTCGAGAATAAGAAAATGACCTGCAGCTGATCAAATAATCTCTATAAAAGAGAGTGTTAAACAGTATTATCATTTACTAAATACACAAACCCTCTCCACAGAAAGAAAAACTTACGAAAACCTTTCACCTCCTTCTTTTCTCCATGGCTGCTAACCATCAACCAAACAACTTACCTGATGTAGATCTTGATATAATTTGGCAAGAGATGGAGGAGGCTCTTGCTGAAATTGCTGAAAACGAAGAGCCACAACCAATTCCTGATCCTCAGGAACATGAGGCGTTTGTGAATGCCATGGTTGAAGTGCTTCTTCATAACTTCCATCAGGCAAATCCTGATTGGAACCCTCTTGAAAATCTCATCTTTGTCAATGAAGAGGATGAAGACGATGAAGATGATGAAGAGGATGAGGAGCTCGAGCGAGAGCTTGAGAGAAGGAAGAAAATCTGTGATGCTTGTATGTCATGCAAGTTGGAGGCACGGAAGAGTCCCGGTGGACACGGTGACGATCCGCCTTCAAGTGCATCAGCTCCTCTTCTCGTCCTTTAAGGATGGAACAATAGACCTTCCAATCCTGATGGACTGTGAAGCTGCTCAGGAGCATTCATGCTAATTTGCAGGGCACGCGTTCCTGAGTAGAACAATAGACTAGGAAAAGAATATGTAATTTCCTTTTTCATTTGTAATGAATCTTCAAGATTTAATGAATTTTTTTTTAACTTTCTCAATTGTTCTTTTCATTCTTAACTGTCCTGCATAAATTGTTAGTAACAATGCATTTGATACATATCATGATAAATAGTAATCTCTTAGACAATAATTTGAGATGTAAAAATAAGACATAATACTTAATCAGTAACTAAGTATTGCTTATATTTTCCAGAGAATACCAGCACCGTTGTTGTCCAATTTGTCTTAAAAACCTCTTGTTTTCACACCAGCTTCAGTATCTGAGCATCAGGATTGACCAGTTGACTTCCTGTCAGGATTTTGTCCTATCAGGATTTGATCAAAAGTACATACCTTTCTGAATGACCAACATGATTTGATAGTCATCAGGATTTCTTCTCTGTAGCTTTTCTCAGAAACTTTCAAAGTTCATCATTCCAAGTTCATTCACCAACTTATTGAATGTAGCTTCAGGTAGTGGTTTGGTGAATATATCAGCTAGTTGTTGATCAGTAGGAACAAAGTGAAGTTCAATTGTTCCTTCCAGAACTTGTTCTCTTATGAAATGATATCTAATACTGATGTGTTTAGTAAGAGAATGTTGAACTGGATTTCCTGTCATTGCAATAGCACTTTGGTTATCACAATAAATATGGATTTTTGAGTATGACAGGCCATAATCTAACAACTGATTTCTCATCCACATTATCTGAGCACAACAGCTTCCTGCAGCAATGTACTCAGCTTCTGCTGTTGAAGTAGAGATAGACTTTTGCTTTTTGCTGAACCATGAAACTAGTCTACCACCCAAAAACTGACAGCTTCCTGAAGTACTTTTCATGTCTATTTTGCATCCTGCAAAATCAGCATCTGAATAACCACACAAACCAAAATCTGATTCTCTTGCATACCAAAGGCCAAGTGAAGGAGTGCCTTTGAGATATCTGAAAATTCTTTTAACTGCAATCAGATGAGGTTCCCTAGGTTTTGCTTGAAATCTTGCACACAGACAGGTTGCAAACATGATATCTGGTCTACTTGCAGTGAGATACAATAAAGAGCCAATCATTCCTCTGTAGTGAGTTACATCTACCTCAGCACCTTGATCAGGATCAAGTTTGGTAGCTGTAGCAATGGGAGTACTTGCAGTAGCACAGTCTTCCATGTTAAACCTTTTTAGTAAATTCCTTGTATATTTGGACTGATTGATAAAAATGCCATCATCAGTCTGTTTAACTTGAAGACCAAGAAAATAACTCATTTCTCCCATCATGCTCATTTGATATCTTGACTGCATAAGCTTGGAAAACGTTTCACACAACTTATTGTTTGTTGACCCAAAAATGATATCATCCACATAAATCTGAACTAAAAGCAAATCCTTACCATGATTCAAATATAATGGAGTTTTATCAATAGTACCTCTTTTGAATCCACTTTCCAGTAAGAATTGAGCTAAGGTTTCATACCATGCTCTTGGAGCTTGCTTTAGTCCATAAAGTGCCTTATCCAATCTGTAAACATGATCTGGATATTTTGGATCAATGAACCCAGGAGGTTGTTCAACATAGACTTCTTCCTCTAGTTCACCATTTAAGAAAGCACTTTTCACATCCTGAAAGGCATATGATATAGCCTATTTGTAATTCGAGGATTCTACTCAACTTAAACAAGAATGTAATAAGTAAATATTAGATCAGATGTCACAGGAATCTCAGAAGATTATATCTGTCAAAGAATGAAGATTAAAGTCATCTACAGACTTGAAGTGATTCTACATTGAAAGAAGATCAATTTATTGATCAAGCCTCAATGAAGTATTCAAGCTCAGTGGATTTATTAAAGTGACGGAGATTTCAAGTGGTGACATAAAAAGATACTGATTACGGAGTTCTTGAATGAGAAGGAAGTGAATCACTGCTTAAAGTTAAATAGATAAAGAACAGACATTGTTGTTAGTCACTCATGAACCAGACAGTACATCGAGTGTCAACGTACTATTATGTTTATTCTTTATCTAAGTTTTAAGTGATTCTGGAATTAATTGAGAAGTCAACTAATTCTATTTATTCTCTTATAAATAATTAATACTATTAAGTAATTTATTTATTAAATTAATTCTGTAAAGAATTAATTTAATACATAATTTATTTAGTTGATTATTTATATTAGAATAAAAATGAACTTAAGTGATTCTGAAATTAATTGAGAAGTCAACTAATTCTATTTATTCTATTTTAAATAATTAATACTATCAAGTATATTATTTATTAAATTAATTCTGTAAAGAATTAATTTAATACATAATTTATTTAGTTAATTATTTAAGTTAGAATAAATATGAACTAGGAAGACTTAGGTTTGAACTAGGAAGACATAGAAAAATGAACTAGGAAGACTCACAAGTGAGTCTTCCCGAAAGTCTTCCTAGGCCAACCATTGTCTTACCGATTGTCTTCCTAATGCAATCCTTTGTCTTCCCGAAAGTCTTCCAAGAGTAAAAGTATTGTTTTCCTGCAAGTCTTCCAAGGCAATTTGTATTCTGTGAAGTAGTGGCCTGCACGTGGGATTGAATAAGGAATGCTTTTATATAAAAGCATATGCATAAGACAATTGGCCACATCAATTACAATTACAATTAAAAAAAGAAAAGAAAAGACACAGCAGCTCAAAACATTACATTTCTCTGTCTTCTTCAATTGCAAACTGTCCGAGCAATTCAAATTCTGCAGGAGTATTAATTCTTGATTGTTCTTCAACATTTAATTCATAAGAATTGTATCTCTTGTACTGCTTTGACTTTCTAGCGGATCATAATCCCTAGATTTTATATCGAACTACTTTTTAGTATTCGATCCTTTTTATTACAAAAATAGATAAATTCATGTCGAATTTATTCTAGATTTGTTTTATCAAGTTCATTGTAATCAGTGATCAGAATTGTAACACCCTTCAAGTTTAATAGAGTTTTATTTAACTTGAATATTGTTTCAATTTTATTCCGCACTTATTTGTTCTAAACAGTTAAATCTTTAAAAGGACAAATTCGATAAAACGGTATAGTTTGTATTCAACCCCCCTTCTACAAACTTATCAGGACCTAACAATTGGCATCAGAGCCTTTTTATTGATATACAAATCAGAGATCCAATTGTTTGAGATTTTTTTTCTTAACTCTGAATTTTTTATTTTTCTAAAAATCTCAAAAATGTCTACAACTCAGAAAGTTGGTACTGTCAAAATCCCAATGTTCAGCAAGGAGCATTATTCTATGTGGAAGAAGAAAATGCTTCTATTTCTTAAGGTTGCAAATCCTAAATACATTGATGTGCTGAAGAAAGGTCCCAAACTCCCTATGATTATTGAGGAAGAGCTAAAAGTGGATAACATTGTTACTAGGGCTGCTAGGATGTACCCTAAGGATCCCAAGGATTTCACTCCTGGTGAAAAAGAGGATGTTACCTTGGATTCCAGTCTACAACTGATCCTTATTGATTGTCTTGATCCTATCATGCATAATCATGTCCTAAACTGTGATACTGCCAAACACATTTGGGAAACCATAGAGATAATCAATGAGGGGACAGAGGAAGTTAGGGAGAATATGCTGGAAATTCTCACCTCACAATATGAGCATTTCAGATCAAACCCTGGTGAAGGTATCTCTCAGGTTTTTGAGAGATATAACAAATTAATCAATTATCTGAATCTCAATGGGAAGCACTACACCAACAAGGAGATTAACAAGAAGTTCCTTCTTACACTTCCACCTCATTTGGAGCACAAAATATCTGCCATTAGAGAAGCAAGAGATATGAATGAGATTGCTTTGGAGAGATTGTATGGTGTTCTGAAGACCTATGAGCTGGAGCAGATTCAACAAAGGGAGCTATATGGAACTGGGAAGATTGTTAGTACTTCTACTGCACTGGCTGCTGAAGTCCCACAGAAACTGGAAGTGAAGCATGTTCAACCTTCCAGTTCTAACATGAATGTTATTGATGCTGAATATGGATTAACATCCATTGATCAATATGGTGGTGACTTCTATTCTTTAGAAGAACTTGATCAGCTGGAGGATGGTGATTTGGCTTTGATAGTCAGGAAGTTTGGGAAGTTCAGATTCAAGAGGAATCCCAATCTTAAGTTCAGGCCCAGATTTCAGAGAGGTGGATCTTCCTCTTCAAGTGGCACAAGGGGTGGCTACAAAACTGGAACTGTGGAAAGGAGCACAATCAGATGCTACAATTGCAATGAGTTGGGTCACTTTGCTACTGAATGTAAAAAACCAAAGCAAGTGACAAGGAACTCATTTGATTCTAGCAAGAAGAATAAGATTGGGAAAGCGTATGTTGCTGAAGGAAAGAGTTGGGATGACACTGACAGTGATGAAGAAGCAGGTGAGATTGGGAATCTTGCACTCATGGCAATAGGAGACAAACTCTTTGATTCCATGTTATCTTCACTCAACATGTCTGAGGTAAAGTTCACTGATACTGAAATGATTCGTCATCTTGGTGATACTTTAAGTTGTGCACGCACTGAAAATGATAAAATAATTCTTTTAAACACAAATCTTGAAAATGAGATAAAAGAATTAAAACTAGTGCATATTAATCAAGATGAACTTACTAATAATGTAGCAGTTCTTGAGAATAGGGTTAAATTGTATCAACAACTGGAAACCATTCTCAAAGATCAGATTAGTGAGCTTAATACCAAAGCTAATGCCTATTACAACTCTTGTAAGACGGCTAAAGAGATTATGAATAAACAAGCTATGGGTAATCATGTCAGTATAGGTTATGATTATAATGAGGCTATTGGACTGCTTGGAATTAATTCCCCTTGTAGATACAAATCTGAAGGAAAGGTTGTTCCATATATACTTAAGGGTATTGAAACACCCTTCTGTAGGGAGTCTGAGGCAGAGCCTATGAATGAATACTCTATCATTATTGCTGAGGAGATTCATGAAGAAGATATTGCTTTGGAAGCTGAACAGTCCAAAAAGTGTATATCTGATATTCCAGTCAAAGTTGCTACAACTAAAAAGACTAAATCAGATATCCATAAGTTGGATCAAAACAACTGTAAAACTAACATGCCTGCTGTTAATTCTTCTCATAAAGCATGTGGTGTGATTAATTGCATGTCTTGTGCTTTCAATGTTATGTATGCTTATTTTAATAGTAAGCATGTATCTAGTGATAAGACTGCTCCACGTCAATATGTTAATAATAAGAAGCATGTTAAAGCAAAGACTACTAGTCCTCCTCAGACTAGAGTGGATTCATTTATCCCTAAGCCTACTCAGAAATGTGTTAAGGCTGGCTATAAATGGAAACGCTCTTATGTGAAAGAGGTTGAAGTAGTTTTAGTTAAAAATGTTGTTTTGCCTGACAAAGGCCAGTTCTTTAAGTATGCCGGACCCAATCAATTTTGGGCTCCGAAGAAGGTCTAATCAATTTGATATTGCAGGGAGTTAAACAGGTAAACCGTGTTATATGGATTCTTGACAGTGGGTGTTCACGGCATATGACCGGAGATAGAGCCCTGCTATCAGATTTGGTTGAGAAAGCTGGCCCAGTGCTTACCTTTGGAGATAACAGCAAGGGTATAACTGAGGATATGGCCTGTTTGAAATCAAGAAATGTTATCAGTCAATAAGAACATCAATGTTACATTTGATGACACCATACTCCCTAATATCCAAAAAGAAGATTCATCTGAGAATCTGAAGTTTGATAACTTGCCAGACTCAGAATCAGATGATGAAGCCCCACCTGAAGTTATTGCTGGTAATGATAATAATAATGATGATAATAATCCTAGTGGTGGTGGTGGTGGAAACATTGGTAACAATGGAGATACCACTAACACTGGAGAAGAATCATCAAGGCAATCAAGCAACAACTCAGGGGGAGCAAATGAAGGATCATCTAGTCACTCACAACATCAAAGTGAATTTCAAGGCGAATCATCAAGATCAAATCTTCCAAGACAGACTGTATGGAATAGAGCTCATCCTTTTGAGCTGATCATTGGTGATCCAGATGTTGGAGTTAAAACTAGAAGTGTAACTCAGAATGAATGTCATTTTTCAGCATTTTTATCTAAAATGGAGCCAAAGAAAACTGAGGAAGCACTGACTGATCCAGATTGGGTGATTGCTATGCAATATGAACTCAATCAGTTTGAACAACAGCAAGTCTGGAAGCTGGTACCCAGGCCAAAGAACAAGAAAGTAGTTGGTACAAGATGGGTATTCAGGAACAAGCTAGATGAGGATGGCATTGTTACAAGGAACAAGGCAAGACTGGTTGCACAAGGGTATTCTCAAGCTGAAGGCATTGACTATGATGAAACCTATGCACCAGTGGCTAGACTTGAGGCCATCAGGATGTTCTTAGCATTTTCTGCTTACTCCAGTTTTAAAGTCTATCAAATGGATGTTAAGAGTGCATTCCTGAATGGTGAACTTGATGAAGAAGTGTATGTGGAACAGCCCCTGGCTTTGAAAATCAGGAGCTGCTGGACTTTGTGTACTTTCTCTTCAAGGCTATCTATGGTCTCAAACAAGCCCCAAGAAAATGGTATGACACTCTCTCTGGTTTTCTTTTAGAAAATGGTTTTGTTAGAGGTATCATAGACAAAACTCTTTTTTCAAAGAAACATAAAGGTGATATGATATTAGTCCAAGTCTATGTGGATGACATCATATTTGGGTCTACTAATGATGATCTCTGTAAGAGATTTGCTAAGCTAATGCAGAGTAAGTTTGAAATGAGTATGATGGGTGAGCTGAAGTTCTTTCTTGGATTGCAAGTAAGTCAAAGGACAAATGGTATATTTATTTGTCAATCCAAGTATCTTAAAGAACTCCTCAAGAAGTATCACATGGAGGATTCAGCATCAGCAAGGACTCCATCTTCAACAGCCATCAAACTTGGAGCTTCTGACAAATCTATCAAGGTAGATGTTAAAAGCTACAGAGGTATGATTGGCTCCTTACTCTATCTTACTGCTAGTAGACCAGATATTATGTATGCTACATGCTTGTGTGCAAGGTTCCAAGCGGACCCTAGAGATGTACATCTCGTTGCTGTGAAAAGAATCTTGAGATATCTTAAGGGTACACCTAATCTAGGTATCTGGTACCCTAAAGATTCTGGTTTTAATCTTGTTGGATATACAGATTCTGATTATGCAGGTAGTGTTGTGGATAGAAAGAGTACCTCTGGGAGTTGTCAATTCCTAGGAGGTAGGTTGATTTCCTGGTATAGCAAGAAACAGCAAACAGTTTCCAATTCAACAGCAGAAGCTGAATATATTGCTGCTGGAAGCTGTTGTGCTCAGATCTTATGGATAAGGAATCAATTAAAGGACTATGGCTTTGCTTTAGACAAAATTCCTATTTTGTGTGATAATACAAGTGCCATAGCAATCTCCAACAACCCTGTGCAGCACTCGAGAACGAAGCACATTGATATCAGGTATCATTTTATCAGAGAGCATGTCATGAATGGAACTGTGGAGTTACATTTTGTACCCACAGAAGAACAGACTGCAGATATATTCACTAAATCTGTTGACGAATCCACATTTATCAAGTTAGTTGGTAAATTGGGTATGTTAAACAGTCTTAGTGATTAACAATATCTCTGTCATGTTTGTTCTTTCAAAATCATTTTCTCTTGCTGATATTGAATGATATATTTTGCCAATTCTTGTTTTTGTATAAAGCTTGTTAATTTAAATATTCTGAATAATTTATTTTCTTTAAAAATACTTTTCTCATATTTTTTAAATAGAGAAACCTATTTTTATTGAAAATTTATTTATTCAAGAATCATTTAAGTTAGTTTCAGATTGTAAATATTGTTGTTTAAATATTTATGCAAGTTTATATTATTTTTATGCACCTCTATATTATTCTGTATAGTTATTGCATGTAAATAGTTTCCTGTAAATATTTTTTTTATATATATATTTTATTGTATTTTACTTTTATTGATTATTATTTATTATCTTTTATTTTCTATTTGACTTAGTCGATTGTGTAAATATAGTGTATATATTTTATATTATTTCTGATCTAGCTCTTGCTTAGCTGGAAATTCAGTGCCAAATCCAATTCAGGTATTACTTTCTATCTCTCAATCCACTTCTTTTACTGTTGCTGAACCCAAGTGGTTGTTAGAGCTGACCAAGGGATTGTAGATCCACAATCTTTATCCCAGGTCTTAGAGCCAAACAATGAGTCTACAACTTCATTACTTGACCTCTCAGCCTAAACAGAAATCAAATGTTAAACAAAGAAGTATTTTGATTGAAACAGTGAGTGATCCCACAGCTCTGCCTCCTCTAAAGAAATTCAATATATACTGAGGCATCTGTTAGCCCATCTGTATCCTCTCAATAGGATATGGACTTTGAAATGGCCAATGAACTGTATCTAGAGACATTCTCTCAACATGATGAATCTATTGAAATTCGCCATAGGGCCATGGCACTTTGTACTGAGTCAAGCACACTCTCATTACTCACAATGGGAGAAAACAATTTCATTAGATGAAACTCAGGACACAGTGAAAGCAGAGCACCTGCAACTGGTTACAGTGCCTACCATTGTTACGGTAGAAGTGCCTTCATAGGCATCTGAGGGAAAATTTGATTCTTTGCCAAATTTAAATAGAATCATTTTCTCCCCTCCCAGAGTGAACATCTCTGGCTCCCAACGGGATTTTCCACTCGCAGATTTATCTGGAGAAAGTGGAAGGCAACTTGGTCAGTCTATCACTGAAGCAATTCAGATTTCAAATCCAAGTGATTTGATAGACATGATTGAGGATCGGGATTTGCGAACTCCCATTGCACCACCACTGACCTCTCTTGAAGAGGCTAGGGTGAGTTTCAATGCAGGTACTGATCAAAAAGGAGCAAACAGACAGCTAATGTTGAGTGATAAGAGTCAAACACTGAGTGAAACACATGCACGTGAGATGAGTGATACACTTACAAGAGAAATTCAAGTGAGTGCACACACAGACACATACACTGCAATGAAGTTAGCTCACATAGCTGATCTACAGGAACATCTATTCAAAACCCAGGCTGATAAAGAACTTTTGCAAGCACAAGTGGTTGAACGGTCTTCTTCTTCCACCTCTGTCAACAATCAGCTGGGACTGCTCAAGGAAATATTGAAGACAAATTTACTTCCAATCTCAACTCCATCAACTATCTCAACTCCTACTGGCTTCAGATACTCATAAAGTTAAATCTGTAGAGAATTCCTCAACTAAGGGGGAGAAGTTTCTAGAGAATTTTGAAGAAGCTAGTAAAAGGGAGCTGGAAAAGATATAAAAGGTAAAGGAGGAGTTTCAGGGGAGTAAAGGTAAATTAGATCTGTTTTGTAAATGTTATATGTATAGAGCTTAGGTAAATCAAGACAGGTTCAATGTTATCATATTGAAGACTAGAGGAACATATGTCTTGCATTTATCTTTACTGGTGAAATCTGGAAATGTCATATTTGATCCAGAACTTTCTAGTATTTACTTAGGCTTAAGAGTCCTATCTTTTCCTTGGTTTTAGTTGAGTGATCCTCTAGGTATTTGGTTGTTATTCTCTAACAAACAAATAGGGGGAGATTGAAAGGCATATGATATAGCCTATTTGTAATTCGAGGATTCTACTCAACTTAAACAAGAATGTAATAAGTAAATATTAGATCAGATGTCACAGGAATCTCAGAAGATTATATCTGTCAAAGAATGAAGATTAAAGTCATCTACAGACTTGAAGTGATTCTACATTGAAAGAAGCTCAATTTATTGATCAAGCCTCAATGAAGTATTCAAGCTCAGTGGATTTATTAAAGTGACGGAGATTTCAAGTGGTGACAGAAAAAGATACTGATTACGGAGTTCTTGAATGAGAAGGAAGTGAATCACTGCTTAAAGTTAAATAGATAAAGAACAGACATTGTTGTTAGTCACTCATGAACCAGACAGTACATCGAGTGTCAACGTACTATTATGTTTATTCTTTATCTAAGTTTTAAGTGATTCTGGAATTAATTGAGAAGTCAACTAATTCTATTTATTCTCTTATAAATAATTAATACTATTAAGTAATTTATTTATTAAATTAATTCTGTAAAGAATTAATTTAATACATAATTTATTTAGTTGATTATTTATATTAGAATAAAAATGAACTTAAGTGATTCTGAAATTAATTGAGAAGTCAACTAATTCTATTTATTCTATTTTAAATAATTAATACTATCAAGTATATTATTTATTAAATTAATTCTGTAAAGAATTAATTTAATACATAATTTATTTAGTTAATTATTTAAGTTAGAATAAATATGAACTAGGAAGACTTAGGTTTGAACTAGGAAGACTTAGAAAAATGAAAGTCTTCCCGAAAGTCTTCCTAGGCCTACCATTGTCTTACCGATTGTCTTCCTAATGCAATCCTTTGTCTTCCCGAAAGTCTTCCAAGAGTAAAAGTATTGTTTTCCTGCAAGTCTTCCAAGGCAATTTGTATTCTGTGAAGTAGTGGCCTGCACGTGGGATTGAATAAGGAATGCTTTTATATAAAAGCATATGCATAAGACAATTGGCCACATCAATTACAATTACAATTAAAAAAAGAAAAGAAAAGACACATCAGCTCAAAACATTACATTTCTCTGTCTTCTTCAATTGCAAACTGTCCGAGCAATTCAAATTCTGCAGGAGTATTAATTCTTGATTGTTCTTCAACATTTAATTCATAAGAATTGTATCTCTTGTACTGCTTTGACTTTCTAGCGGATCATAATCCCTAGATTTTATATCGAACTACTTTTTAGTATTCGATCCTTTTTATTACAAAAATAGATAAATTCATGTCGAATTTATTCTAGATTTGTTTTATCAAGTTCATTGTAATCAGTGATCAGAATTGTAACACCCTTCAAGTTTAATAGAGTTTTATTTAACTTGAATATTGTTTCAATTTTATTCCGCACTTATTTGTTCTAAACAGTTAAATCTTTAAAAGGACAAATTCGATAAAACGGTATAGTTTGTATTCAACCCCCCTTCTACAAACTTATCAGGACCTAACACATCCATCTGGAAAACCTTGAATTTCTTATGAGCTGCATATGCCAGAAAGATCCTGATGGCCTCTAGTCTTGCAACATGAGCAAAAGTTTCATCATAGTCAATTCCTTCTTGTTGAGAATACCCCTTTGCAACTAGTCTTTCTTTGTTTCTGATAATTACACCATCTGAATCAGTCTTATTCTTGAAAATCCATTTTGTACCAACAATTGACCTGTTCTTTGGTCTTGGTACTAGTTTCCAGACTTCATTCCTTTCAAATTCATTCAATTCTTCTTTCATTGCAGTAACCCAATCAGCATCTTTGAGTGCATCTTCAACTTTCTTTGGCTCCTCCTTTGACATAAAGTTATTATATAGACATTCATTTTGAGTTGCACTTCTTGTCTGAACACCTGCATCAGGATCTCCAATAATTAAATCAGGAGTATGACTTGCAGTCCATTTCCTTGCTGATGGTAACTCATTCCTTGATGTAGATGTTCCCCCTGGATTGGTGTTATTTTGAATTAATGAACTTGATTCATATGAAACTCCTCCTGAGATGTTGTTATCTCCTCCTGATGAATTAAGAGGATCATTACTTGAATCAGTATCTGAAGAATTTTGTCCTGATGATTGAGTTGACTCTGAACTTGTAGTCGAATGTTGTTGCTCCCCCTCAACATTTGCACTACTAGATGAATCTCCATTATTTGTATCATCAGAGTTAGCACCATCAGTATTTGGTGTAACATCAGGATTTGAAGTGTCATCAAGATTTGATGAACTGATAGGATCTGATTCAGTTTCTTCAGGTTCCTTGGTAGCTTCATTTTCAAAAGTCAGTCTATCATGTGAGTCTTCATTCAAGCCTATTATCTTTTTATCATCAAAAGATACATGTATTGACTCCATGACAGTCCTTGTCCTCAAATTAAAAACTCTGAAGGCTCTTGATGCAGGATAGCCTATGAAAATTCCTTCATCAGCCTTAGTTTCAAATTTTCCTAGCAGTTCAGGATGAGTTCTGAGAACAAAACATTTACAGCCAAACACATGCAGATGCTTCAAACTTGGTTTCTTTTCCTTGAGAGATTGATAAGGAGTAACACCATGTCTGTTTATCAATGTGAGATTTTGAGTATAGCATGATGTGTTGACTGCTTCTGCCCAGAAATATGTAGGTAACTTAGCTTCTTCCAACATAGTTCTGCCAGATTCAATAAGAGTTCTATTTTTCCTTTCAACTACTCCATTTTGCTGAGGTGTGCCAGGAGCAGAGAATTGTTGAATAATTCCTTTGTATTTGCAGAACTCTTCCATCTTTGAATTCTTAAATTCAGTCCCATTATCACTCCTCAGTATCTTGACTTTGAACTTTGTGGTTGTCTCAATCATCCTCACATGATCCAACAGTATTTCAGGAGTTTCATCTTTTCTGTGCAGAAAATACACCCAGGTGAATCTAGAATATTCATCAACAATTACAAGAGTGTACCTTTTCTTACTGATGGACATAATGTTGACTGGTCCAAATAAATCAAGATGCAGCATGTGATATGGTTCTTCAATAGAGGATTCTGATTTACTCTGGAATGATGTCCTTCTCTGTTTAGCTTTTTGACATGCATCACAGAGTCCATCAGGAGTATACAAAACTTTAGGTAATCCTCTCACTAAATCTTTCTTAACCAACTCATTGATATTGTTGAAGTTAAGATGAGAAAGCTTCTTGTGCCAATTCCAACTTTCATCTACTGATACTTTACTGATGAGACATGTATGGGAGTCATCAGTATTTGAGTGAATGTTGGCTTCATAAATGTTACCATACCTGTAGACAGTCAGTGCTATCTTTCCTGTTTCTTTGCTGACTACTTCACAATGTGTGGAATAGAAGTTGACATGATAACCTCTGTTAGTGATTTGACTAATACTCAACAGGTTGTGTTTTAGTCCCTTCACTAGAGCTACTTTCTCAATGATGACATTTCCAATGATTATATTGCCATATCCCAAAGTTTGTCCAATGTTTCCATCTCCATAAGACACAGTTGGGCCAGCTTTTTCCTCATATTCTGATAACAGGGCTTTGTTTCCAGTCATGTGCACAGAACATCCACTATCCATGACTAACACATTTTTCCTTTTTCCCTGTAATCAGAAATAGCAGTATCATCAGTATTGGCCATCAGTGCATAGTTGACCACCTCAGTATCAGATTCTGAGGAAGAGTCCATCCAGTCCTTGCTCGATGTGATGAGTGCCTTTGTCTTCTTGCACTCAGAAGCAAAGTGACCCATACCATTACACTTGTAGCATCTAACCTTTGACTTGTCAAATTTGCTACCTTTGCTATCCTTTTTGATGTTCTTGTCTTTATCTGCATTGAAGATCCTTTTCTATTAGTTGCCTTGTCTCCTATCTTTCCCGAACTTCATCCTTTTGAAGTTTCTGACAATCATAGCAACCATCTCTTCAATGTCTGAGTCAGAAGAGTCATCATCAGTATTGGCATCAGGATTGCCATCAGTATCTGATGAAGAGTCATCAGAATCTGACTCAGCTACTCGAGTTTTCCTTTTAGAGACTTCCTCAGCTTTTCCTTTTGATTTAGCCTCTGCCTTCAAAGCAATAGATTTTGCCTTGCTGCCTTTCTTATTCTTTCTCTGTTGAACTTCAAGATCATGAGTTCTTAGCATTCCATAGACTTCATCAAGAGACACAGTGTTGAGATCATACTGATGTCTAATGATTGATGTCTGTGTATCCCATTCTTTTGGTAAAGCTCTTAGAAACTTGGTGTTTGAATCTTCAGTTTCATATTCCTTGCCAACTAAATATAGATCGTTAAGGAGTGTCAGAAATCTATCATATAAATCAGTTAGGCTCTCATCAGGTCTAGCATCGAATTGTTCATATTCTTGAATCAAGAGAGCCCTTCTGTTCTTCTTGACAGATGCAGATCCCTGACACTGAGTTTCCAATGTATCCCAGATTTCTTTTGCAGACTTGCATGCAATCACTCTGTTTGACATGACAGCATCAAGACTATTGTGCAGTATATTCTTTATCTTTGGTTCCCTGAGTACATGAGCTTTTTCTTCTGGAGTCCATTCACTTTTAGCCTTGACCACATAATGTTCAGGTACAGTATCTGTTCTTTCTACGAATCTGGTAGGAACATATGGTCCATCATGAATCCTGTCCAAATAGTCAGGATCCATAGCCTCCAGGTACATCAGCATCTTAACCTTCCATGTTGAATATTCTGATTTCTTCAGGATGGGAATTTTCATGCTTTCATACTTTGTTGTCGACATCTTAGATCGTATCTGATTCAGAATTAAATCAGTTTGCTCTGATACCAATTGTTGCCCAGTAATAAACAATTGTAGAAGGGGGGTTGAATATAATTGTATAAGATTCTCGACTTAATAAGATATGAATCACAAATATGAAAGAATAATAACAGCTTTATTAAATCTGATATAAAACTGTTACAAAACTCTCTCAAGAAATTCTGATGTTCTTGAGAGCTGCTAGCTTACAAAAACTCTCTCAAGAAATTCTATGTTCTTGAGAGCTTCTATGCGTTTGATTCTCTCCGAACCAAATCCTAAAACTGTGTTTATATACTACACAGCTTCTCTATCAATGATAAGTCCTAATCAATTACAAAGATTGAAACATATCCTTAATCGATAGCTTCATTACTACAAACCAGGAACCGACAGAATAATCTTCCTTATTTAACTAGACTCCAAATATAACTCGAAGTAGGAATTCTGATCAGCTTCCAGTCCTGATGATCAATCCTGATCCCAGTCCTGATATTCATTCTGATCCTGACGACCATGCAATCCTGATCAGTTGAAGTATAGATCCTGACGATCATTGAATCCTGATCTAACAATGATTCATATAAGATCAAACACAAGATAATTTATAATTCAAATATTAAAATCGCATGGGATAGAATTTTATGGTTGTGTTAAAAAAATGATTCTAAATTACATATATATAAATTTTCAATTTGTGTAATTTTTAAACTACGATCTTAGATATTTTATAATTAATACTAGACTAAACATATACAATTGAGTTTAAAAGAGTACAAATATGTACATATGAAGGAAAGAGTAAGACAACTTCAAGATTGACTTTTACATAAAATAAAGAAATTTTATAATGTGTTCACTCTATAGTCTTACCTGAATGACCAATTTTATATTTTATAAATATACTTTTATTTCATTAAAATTATATTACTTTACATACGTCTTATACACGAAATTAAAAGTAAAATTTTTTATGATGTATTTAAAGTATATTCGTACATTTGTGACCAATATTATATTACAAATATATTGTTATTTTATTAACAATACATGAGTTTACATACATTCATTTTATATACGGAGAACTCTGATAAAATAACCATTTAAATTATCTTGAATTTTTAAATTTGATAAAATTCACTTCACGACATTCAAAACTAAACTAATATTTTGAAGATTAAAAAAAATCATTTGATCTTTATCTTATAGAAATTTATCTAAATTCTATGAAATCTTATTCAATTAGAATATATATATATATATAAATACTATGCATATATAATATAAATTCAAAATACTATCATTTACCATATTTACAAAATTATTTTGATATGTATATATATTGGTGCGAATTTATTTTTTCAGTATATAAACAGACCCGTGCCATGGGCTTTTACGCTAGTTTTTATCAGTAATCCTAAACATAGCCTAATGGTTTGAGAAACAACCTAAGACACAGTATTTCAGATAATTGAAAAAAATTGTGTTGCAATTTTATTCCGCTTTCTAAAGAGGTAAATTTTTTGATATTTTTTCAACCTATATAATTTTCTACATTTTAAAAAGAACAATGTTATAAAATTCAAATTGTTTTAAAAAAATTATCTCAAATTATATGAATGATGTATGTAGGGGTGGCAAAATCAGACACGACCCGACAACCCGACACGAATTCGACCCGAAGAGTACGAATTCGGGTTGGAGTTTTTCGGGTTCGGGTTGATTTCGGGTTGACCCAAAACTGACCCAAAAATTCGGATAATTTTCGGGTTAATTTCGGGTTACCCGAAATTACCCGAAATAATATTTATATAATATAAAATGAAATATATTCTGAAAATACCTATATTTTATATTAATTTTGTATTATTTGTTATTTAAATTAATACATATTCTAATTCAATAATATTAAAATTAATTTATATTATCAAAATATAATTTATTTATTATTTATAATATATAATTTATATTTATTAAATAAATAATTATTATTTCGGGTTGGGTTCGGGTTGGGTTCGGGTTACTCATAAATTTTTGGGTTGGGTTCAGGTTGAGTATTCTGACCCATTAAAATTTCGGGTCGGGTTCGGGTTGGGTCAAATTTATGACCCGAATCTGTCAACCCGACCCGAACCCGACCCGCAACCCGAAATTGTCCACCCTAGATGTATGACACATTTTGATTTGGATGACATGTGTATATATACACGAAGATTTCATATACAAAATTACCACTTAAACAAATAAAACATAAATATGTTGTTTGGGATTTCCTAACATTTTCTTAAACATATAATAAATTGAGAAAAAAGATATCATACTTTTGGAGTTTTGGTTTAGGTCATCTCCGACCCATGATACTAAAATAATGTCACTATAACACTATTTTGGTGTCAAAAAGACACCATCTATAAAATGTACTGCAATCCATTGACACTAAAATGAATCTTTCACATTAAAATTGAAATATTTTAATTTTTTCTTTTATTTTTATATTGTCAATAAAATCTAAAGTTGAAAAGTACAAAAGAATAAGTTTAATAGGACAAGAAAAAATTTGTTTTATTAACAAACATAAGGGTATAGTGAGAATTATGAAAGTTACCAAATTTGGTGTCAAAATTACTTTTGTCATCAAATTTGGTGACCCAAAACTCATTTGGTGTTTTTGAGTCACTATTTTAGTATTGCGTTGGAGTTGTTTTGACATTATATTCATCCATATTATGATGATTTAATGTTGGGTTAGAATTACTCTTACATATTTGCGTATGAAGTTGCTAAGAGAACGAAAAACACTTAGCGTATGAAGTGATCCAACTCCACATACTTTAGTTGTTCACCGATTCTTTAATCTCTATTCATGCATCGGCAATTAAAACTCGATTAAAATTCTGATGATCTTTTATAGTTAAACAAAAGTTTAAGTGGTTAGCCAAAAAAAAAAGTTCAAGAATTTGAGAGAACTAGCTCTTTAGCCCGTGCAAACTTTAAATATGAATAACCTGTTTATTTGTTCAGAAAAATTTTGTACGTTCGCGTATTAGAGTAGAGTTATACGACATTAAAATTAGTACAAGTTTGTATTACACTTATATACACATTAAAGTTCTTTTTTTGTTAGCTTATAATGATTTGGACGTATTTGTGTCGTAACAAATATAATACTTAAGACATGTCAGAAATTATGTATAGTTTGATTTAATAGAGATAAATAATTACAATGCACGGACACGCTGTAATTTATAAATTTTCTCAAATAATATTTTTAACAATATTTAATTCATAAAAATTTACAATAAATCTAAATGATACTATAATAGTATAAGATATATGATATGTAAACGTATATATATATTATCATAAATTTACATAAATATAAGCATTTATATGTATGTATACATACATATGTCTGTAGTAGTATATAGACATCACGTAAATATTGTATGTATGTATAAGTATGCATATTAATTTGCAGCATTTAATAATATGTAATAAATATATATGTATAAGTATGCATATTAATTTTGTAGCATTTAATAATATGCAATAAATTTATTGATGTTAAAAGACCAAAATAACCCTAAAAATGAATAATATAAGGAAGGGCAAAACGGTCCATTGAATTTAAATTGCTTAATGAAACCGCTTCTTGCTGTATTATATATATAATAGATTTTGTCAAGAAAATCGGCTAGACTCGAAATTTAATAAGTTAAAACTGAAATCTAAATAACTATCATGAAAAATGACATGTTTAATAATGTTTTAATTATCACAATTGGAAAAAAATAAATCTCAAATATTACGATTTTAAAAAAATGGCGTCAAATATCACAGTAAAATGCTACTTTAATAACTTGTGTTATCTTAAAAATGAAATCGCATAATGTTTTTACAAATTTTTTTTTAACCAAAAACGTAATTAAAGTGTTATTTTTGTAATCAAAAAGCTATTTAAGTTATGTTTTAAGATCAAAATATTATTTTAAGTTCAAAATGTTACTTTAAGTTGCGTAATCTGATTTTTTTATTAAAAAAAATTGTATTTGCAAGGTTCAAAAGTTTGACTAACTAAAGTTTTGAAAAAGAAAAAAACACGTAACATTTTAGTATGAATTTTTGACCTATATTTTTCAATTACAATATTTGGGACATTTATTTTTAAAATTGTGATATATCATACCCTTTTTTTTTAACTAGCATTTTTCCACAAAATGAAATAAAGTCAACACTTAACAAATGAGAAGCATGCTAGTCCGGCTAGCCTGCTTCTTGTAAATTCAGACGAGCTAACATTTTGTGTACAATTCAACCGGCCATTTGAACTTGTCAGGCCATTTGTAATGCGCCGATAGGTACAATGAGACAGGGCCCCCGTGGAACCACATGTATTAATATAACCCCGCAGTTGTACTTGGTTGTCCGGCCAACGGTCAACAAACGAAATTGAAAAGTAGTTGCAATGGGAAGACACTAACATTTGGCGTCGTCGTACACAGGAAGATACCAAAACAAATTTCGATACGTCAGTATTAGCGAGCTAATTTTTCACATCACTAGTACCATACTTGTACTGCAAATTGCGATTTGAGTCGGAGTTTCTGATTTTCGATATTTAATTGTGACTAGTCTGTTTTGAAATTTTACGATCAATTTATTTTTTTTATTAATAAGCAAAATAACGTGTAAATAGTACGCATGTAGTAATATATTTGTAGACGTGACGAACATCTGATAAATTTTAGTGCCATGTATTAAACTGCGGCTTTGAGTTGTTATACCAAACAAGAAGCAGGTCAGGGAATTCATGGTAACTGACGTTAGAAAATCTTATATCTCAAGTTCAGTCCCCGTCATGACTTGTAAAATGGAGTAAAAACTTTGCATATGAAATTTCTAACAACCAAAAGTATATCAACTTCGGGGAAATGCGCCAAACAGATTACAACACACAATCAATTTGGTTGTACAATTCAGACATCGTTTATTTATTTGTTTTAGTAGAAAGAGTAGACCAAAATATTACAGTGCTGCACGTAAATGTTAAAAAATTATTAAAGTTTTCGTCTTTTGATCTTTATCGTAACAACCTCATTAAATAAGTACCAAAAAAGAAACAAAAATTTGGCAAACCCCACCATTTTGATTAAATTGCCGCGTTATACATAACTTGAAGTTAGGTACCAATCTGGTACTGGTACTACATCTGTCCCTCTCATTTCTTTATATTTTTCTTTTTGATACGTTCCTCTCATTTCTTTACATATCAAAAATAGTAAAATTTTATAATATAAAATTCAATCACATTTACTATTTTCCTCCACTATACATACTTTATACCCACTTTATACATTAAATATTGATTGGTCCAATCACTTTACTCATTTTTCTTATTTTTCCCTATTAATTTACACGTTTTCTTAACCTTCGTGTCGTTTACTCAATTTTTTATGTAAAGAATTGAGGGGGACGGATAGAGTACTTTTCAACTCAAAGTTTCAGGCTTCGTTGAGAATTTTGCCACAACCTCGTCGTCGGCTGCGTAAAACAAAAGGTTGAACTGTTGTCTCGTATTTTAAGTTTTAAATTATAAACGATCTATTTAATGAACATAGGGAGCGTTTGGATGTGTTATGAATATCGGAATTGAGAATAAGAATGGAGGTTATTGAAATAAGGGTTAATGAGAATGAAATAAAATGGAAATTCAAGGATAGAATGTGTTTGATTTATCCACCATCAAAATTGATTGGGGTTCTCATTCCACTCAACTAATGCTAATTCACACACTATCATTTGAATTTAAGCTTTCAATTTTCATTAACCGGACTCATTAATCATGAACAAAATGCCTCCATAGAAACCTGCACACGGCTACCACGCGTAGAAACTAGATATTTCGGTGCAATAATATCTCATTTAATTCTAAATTCGTACATCTCCACATCCACTGCGTCGTCATCTTGCTTATAGTTTATTCTTTGACAAAACCACCATCCTAGACGTCGGCCTTCACTATATAATCCAAAATATCGTTAACCGATCAAACATATTCGGTATATTTTACTCGAAAAAAAGTCTGAATCACGGCCGGAAAAATTACTGAAAACTAAATAGAATAGGATAGATGTTGGAGTTGATTCAAAATTTTACCACCAGGGTAAAGAGAATAAACTTTTAGTTTATATTTAATTAGTCTCCATTTGTAACACAATTCAGACTCATCACAAAAGTTTAAAAGCAAAAGGCGAGGTAGGAATTTTTGTTGCGACTCTGCAAGTCTCCCCTTGTGCTTAATAAATATCACTAGCATGGAAGACCTGTTCAACAAAGTTTAGAAAAATGAATTACTCGAGTACTTATGTGTACGAAACAGTACTTGATTAATGTTTTGAACATGAAGCGGGAAATTGCTGTGAAACTTCCTTAGCCGACTCCGTTTACTATAAAGATCGCTAACTTGATAGCTTTAAAGAAGTTCAATCCCTTCTGAGGCAGCATTTGAAGAACAAAATTGTTGTTTACACACTAAAAATGGTAAGCACAGTCATTTTACCAAGAGACTATGCCACTCTAATACTCAACATAAGCACCCAAACCCTTACTAAAGCACAGAAAAGATGGCGAGTTGCGTTTGTAGCCATTTATTTCTCGAGGGGCATGCTCTCCGTAGCCAGAGATATGGTTTCGAAGAAAACCAACTATCATCCCATTTCAACAATCATAGCCACCCCTTCCTACACTGTTCTCGACGTTGAACCACCCAATGTCAAAGATGAGCTTGATGGTGGTTCGCATGCTGATAAAACAGAAAATCAGCATGAATATTCTAGCTTTGATACCATAGACAAAACAAAGCTTACAGACATGATGAAAAACAAAGATTTGGAAGAGCTTTGCAGAGTAGGGGATGTTGAGGGCTTAACCAGTGCTCTTCAAACTGATCCTGACAATGGAATTCAAGGCAATGAACAAGATGTTAGCCAACGACGTAACACATTTGGTCCAAATACTTACCAGAAGCCACCACCGAAAGGGCTACTTTTTCATATTGTAGAGGCTTTCAAAGACACTACAATTCTCATCTTGCTGGTTTGTGCTGCTCTTTCTCTTGCCTTCGGCATTAGAGAAGATGGTCTAAAGGAAGGTTGGTACGAGGGAGGTAGTATATTTGTTGCAGTCTTTCTAGTAATTGCTGTATCAGCTGCAAGTAACTTCAGACAAGAGAGACAATTCCAAAAATTATCAAAAATAAGTGATAATATTATGTTAGATGTTATGAGAGGTGGAAGGCGGCAAAAGATATCTATATTTGATATTGTAGTCGGAGATGTTGTGCTCTTGGGAATCGGAGATCAAATACCTGCAGATGGATTGTTCTTAAGCGGACATTCTCTACAAGTAGATGAGTCAAGTATGACAGGAGAGAGCGACCATGTAGAAGTGGACCATGTGCAGAACCCATTCCTGATTTCAGGTTCCAAAGTGGCAGATGGGTATGCTCGGATGCTAGTCATATCAGTTGGGACAAATACTGCCTGGGGAGAGATGATGAGCTCAATAAACCATGATTCCAAAGAACAGACACCATTACAAGCTCGACTTGACAAATTGACCTCGTCTATTGGAAAGGTCGGCCTTGTTGTTGCTTTTCTTGTACTGACAGTTATGTTGGCTCGTTACTTTACAGGGAATACAGAAGACAAGTGGGGGAAACGGGAGTACAATGGTAGCAAAACAGAAGTAAATGACATAATTAATTCCGTTTTACGCATTGTATCTGCTGCAGTCACTATAGTAGTGGTAGCAATTCCTGAAGGGCTTCCATTGGCTGTCACACTCACGCTAGCATACTCCATGAAAAGAATGATGGCTGATCACGCAATGGTCAGAAAGCTATCAGCTTGTGAAACCATGGGCTCGGCCACAGTTATTTGCACCGACAAAACAGGCACATTGACTATGAACCAAATGAAAGTAACAAAGTTCTGGCTTGGACAAGAAAGCATGGGAGAAGATTATTCTGATGCAATTTCACCAGAAGTTGCTGAGTTATTACACCAAGGAGTTGGTTTGAACACCACAGGTAGCGTTTACAAACCAGTTTCAGGAAGTATACCAGAGTATTCTGGCAGTCCAACTGAAAAGGCGATTCTCTCTTGGGCTGTCCTGAAATTGGGTATGGATATGGAAAAATTGAAGCAAAGCTCTACTATTATTCATATAGAAACATTTAACTCAGAGAAGAAACGGAGTGGTGTTTTGGCCAGTAAGAAAGCTGATAACACCATTCATGTACACTGGAAAGGAGCTGCTGAGATGGTCCTAGCAATGTGTTCACATTATTATCAGAGCAACGGAGTTGTAAAGTTGATAAGTGAATATGAAAGAACACAGTTTGAGAAGATAATTGAAGGAATGGCAGCAAGTAGCCTCCGCTGCATTGCTTTTGCTCATAAAAATATACAGGAGGAAATGCAACATAACGATGAAGGGACAAGCAAGATAAAGCTAAAAGAAGAAGGGTTAACCTTGCTAGGAATTGTTGGTCTGAAGGATCCATGTAGACCTGGAGCAAAAACAGCCATTCAAACATGCAGATCTGCTGGGGTTGATATCAAAATGATCACTGGAGACAATGTTTTCACAGCAAAGGCTATTGCAACAGAGTGCGGAATACTTGGACCTGACCAACAAGTTAGTAGTGGGGAAGTGGTAGAAGGCATTGAGTTCCGTAACTACACACCTGAAGAGAGAATGAAGAAAGTCGACTTTATACGTGTCATGGCAAGGTCGTCTCCCTTTGACAAACTTCTGATGGTACAGTGCTTGAAACAAAAAGGACATGTTGTTGCTGTCACAGGAGACGGAACAAATGATGCACCAGCTTTGAAAGAAGCTGATATCGGACTTTCCATGGGAATTCAAGGCACAGAGGTAGCCAAGGAAAGCTCAGATATTGTTATACTAGATGATGATTTCGCCTCTGTGGCCACTGTTTTGAGGTGGGGGCGATGTGTATACAACAATATCCAGAAATTTATTCAATTTCAACTCACTGTAAATGTTGCAGCTCTGGTCATTAACTTCGTCGCATCAGTTTCGGCTGGTGAAGTTCCCTTAACGACAGTCCAACTGTTGTGGGTCAACCTAATTATGGACACACTAGGTGCTTTGGCACTAGCTACAGAGCGGCCTACAAATGAGCTAATGCACAATCCGCCTGTGGGTCGGACTGAACCCCTCATTACAAATATCATGTGGAGAAACCTATTAGCACAAGCTGTATACCAGATAACGATCCTCCTGACTTTGCAATTCAAGGGTAAGTCAATCTTTGATGTGAACGAGACGGTCAAGAACACTCTAATCTTCAACATTTTTGTCCTTTGCCAAGTCTTTAACGAATTCAATGCAAGGAAATTGGAAAAGAAGAATGTATTTGCAGGTATACTTAAAAACCATTTGTTTCTAGGGATCATTGCAGTAACAATCATTCTTCAGGTTGTGATGGTAGAGTTCCTAAAGAAATTTGCAGACACAGAGAGATTGAATTGGGGACAATGGGGCACTTGTATTGCCATTGCAGCAATATCTTGGCCAATTGGTTATTTTGTAAAGTTCATACCTGTAGGAAAGAGACCATTCCTCAGCTATCTTAGAAGACGAGAATGAAGTCCGCGTGTCAGAAAATCACTAAGAAATTCACCATCAAGCATGGCATGAGGAATGATGAGGAGCTTGCATTGTCTTTGCAGCATCATCGTGGAATGTGACCATCGTTATGTTGCATTTCCTCCTCCTGTATATTTTTATGAGCAAAATCAATGCAGCGGAGGCTACTTGCTGCCATTCCTTCAATTATCTTCTCAAACTGTGTTCTTACAACTCCGTTGATCTGATAATAATGTGAACACATTGCTAGGACCATCTCAGCAGCTCCTTTCCAGTGTACATGAATGGTGTTATCAGCTTTCTCACTGGCCAAACTAACAAAAAAGTGCCAAACTTTTTATCACACCAAAATCCTGTATGCACAAGACGCGGTAGAACAGGGAGAACATATTGTACAATAGATTAAACGAGAAGGTTCTACAGGATGATTTGTGCTTGTGTCAAGTGTTATCATCATATTCCACTTTAATTATTCAGTCCTTCATCTAAGGTTATTAGGGCATTGAGTGAAGCTCCATGATGATAAATTGATATGGCGGCAGTTGCGTTGCCCATATGGTGCCTCACATTGTTCATATGTAAACTTTCAATTATATATCGATCTATATATATTATTTTATGTCAGTTGGATCAATTTATGGATTTAGCGTTGCGACAGCATCAACTGTGCCTGGATATATCGACAATATTGCATGGGGGGTAATAACTATGCTTCAACATGTACAAAATTTGTCTTGCAAAATTAGCGAGGAAGAAGAAAAGGCAGACAATGATCATGTGCAAGCACCCCCTTGCTCCTTTACCTGAAACGTTCAGTATGTAGTATCAGTAATCAGGTATATCTTGCTCTGAAGATTATTGACATAGAAGCTAGATGCAGGCAGTAGTTCTGTATTTACAAGTAAGAACCAATAATGTACGTGCTACAGATGGAAATTTAACTAAATCAAGAAGACAACGAGGTTAACAAAAACTATAAGTCTACGATGAAGGCTGCAGCAACAACAGTTTGCAACTCAGGGAAGATATTAGTCAATCCATGGCTGGAAAATCAGAGAATTAACAGATGGAGATATTTCGTTAGAAAAGCCTTAGGAAGAAAGGTTAGTTAGAGACTATCCTGATTGATTGCATAATTGTATCTCTCATCCATCTGTAACAATTTGCATCACAATGAATATACCTTTTGTATTCTTCAAGTTCATATGCTCAATTTCTGCAACTTTCAACAACTTTCAAGGTGACTTCCTGTATTTATTTTGATGATAGCTTCTCAGTTGTATGCTACATTAATTATGTTTGACATGTCTTAAAAATTAGTTGATGTATAAATGAGAGATAAAAAAAAGAGAAAGATGAGAGAGTGTATATGTTGCAGTGTATATATATCTTATATATCAGATGAAGAGAAACCAGTCTCCTTATACAGGAAAAACAAAGATAAATTGCTACGGTACTTTGACCTAATGCATATGACACCTTACCAATTCATTCTTACATCTTAACAGTCTGCATCTTGTAGATGACTCAATCGCATAAAATAACTTGACACTTTAATAGCTTTTTCTATTAATTTAAATTAAATTAGGCAATCATTAGTAGCGTGGAAGATAATACAGTCACATGAATCATAAAAGAGTAGAAACTCAAGCATTCAAGCAACCCAGCGCTATTTGTGACCGTTACTATGGACAATAAACAGTTTTGTGGCTTCAAACTTTGCTTTTCCATTTTTTCAATGTAATTGAAAGAGAGTCACAGTTCTAGGGGTTGAAGTACAAATGTCACCTGATTAGAGCGTACAGCATAAGAAACTTCATGTATAAGTTTAAAGTGTACTAACCTCTGCAAATAAAATTTGATTACGCCCCGACAGGAATGTCTGTCAGACAAAGGGAATTGAAGCAAACAATCCACATAAATAAAAGAGTAATTAGCAATTATTCATAGCATAACTTGCTGTAAAGCCCGTGTGAGTCACGAGCACGTTCCTAATCTGCAAAAATCGCAGGGGTTGAGATGTATGTAGTTGCCACGGGTATTAAAGGTAGTATACTCCAAAGGGGTTGGGATTCGTACAATGTTTAGATTGTATTTACTATAAGATGTAAAAGAAATAAAAAAGGCTGCAAGTTATTTTGACAAGATGGCCTACTTTATCCCTAACATAGACTACTAACAAGTAACACCTTTAAGATGTTGAAAGATATCCAAGCACCCTGCATGATATCACTGTTACGCTACTATCGCACAATTTTAAATCTCATCATGTTGCTGATTAACACTTTAGGATTTTCAAGCACCCTACATGATAACACTTTTATGCTGGTAGTGCACAATGCATCTTTTCAGTTGACTAGTATCCATAATTTTAAATCTCTTCCATATGCAGACGATTAAAGAAAAATAGCACATCATCTATCCTCAGTCACATCTCTAAAAACCTTCCCTTGTCATCAACTGGGGTATTGAAATTTGCGTTTTCACATGTTATTTTTGTAAACATCTAATGCATGAATGTAATTAATTAGCTGAAACATGTTACCAAGGGGATACGAAAAACAGAGCTTGTTCCTTTTCAACTTTGTTTTGTAGGTAAATGTAGCATAGCTTTGAAATGGGAAAAGTATTCTGAGATTTGGCTTGAAGTAAGAATTTCACCACTCCCCTAAAATTGAATTGAATGAAGCTATCTGTAGCAGTATAGAGGGAGGCTATCTGTATTTCCTGCACACGATATGATTAAATATTTGTTGATTAGATGTCTTCTTTAAGTAAATGTAAGTCGATACTGAGCAATTATCTAATCAACTTGCTTCATCTGAAATTGTAAAAATGAAACAGTAGTTGAGATTACATACCAGGAATCACTTTATTAAGACAATTTCTTCCTGATCAGGTTGAGATTTTCGTCAATAGGTTGAGAGAGAGAAAGAGAACGTTTCTGATGAGTGATGGCAATAGCTGTCTGTGTGTAAGGTAGAGGTCCGTTTGTCTGTAGGTAGAGGTCCGTTTGTTTCCAATCATAAACAAAGCCCATAGACTTGTACAACAGGCCCTTAATACCCGAAGCCCAAACTTATTTATAACCCGAATCGGATCCGAAACAAACAAAAGCAAATCTCTCTCTCTCTCTCTCTCTCTCTCTCTCTCGGATCTGAACAACAATCTCTCCTGCGATCAAAATAGATACACACAACTTGTTGTTTCCCACCTCCAATTCACAAACTATATCCACTTCTTAAATCCTCTCTCTCTCAACGCCTACATATATAACATACACACATATATCTTTATTATATACACAACACTAATATATCTACCAATTGATGTTCTTTTATGTGCAAAAGCCCTCTTACAGTGAATATTGAAGATCGCCAAGCCGAATGGCTTCTTAATTGAAGTCATTCAATATGACTGCTGCTTAATTCAACAACTGATTCTATACATACAATCATGTGGTTTTCTTTCTGGAGATCTCGTGATCGATTCTCGTTAGATGAACTCAGGTACTAATTTTTTTATTTTTTTAAATTATGTTTCTACTTTAATTTCATTTATTTATCAATTTAGGGTTTTTGTTAGCAACTAAACAAATAATTTGATGCAACAAACAAATAATGCAATAACAACTCGCATCGTTTAGTTGCCTAAGACTTAAGTACCCGAATAAATCGTACTTGAATGCTTTAGTTATTTGATTAGATTTTTTTGTTATTGAATAGGCTGTTTCGTATTCCGGTTAGGTATGTACAATTGTTCTAATAAATAGGGTATGTACATTCAGTTTATTGTTGAAGAATCACATTGGTAGATCGAAAATTTCTAATGGCTTGAATATCTAGTAACTATTTTTAATTTTATGTCGACCATCTTTTACACTGAGTCACTGACTTGTCATTTTGCAATTTTAAGCAACTATTATTTGAATTGTATCTAGTGTCCCTCTCGGGCTTTTTTACTTGTTTAGTTAATAACCAGTGGTCATAGCGAATTCTACTGTATGATCTAGCTACTTTACAGTTTTGTAGATGATTTAGATAAAATCATAATGGCTTAGGATTTTTTTTGTAAAGTGACTCAAAAAGTTAAAAACTTAAAAACATATTGTATATAAGCCTCTGTTTGTTTTAGTGAAACAGGTAAGTCCTGATTTTCCAGCATTTGTTTAGCTTTTGGATTTAATTTTTTTCCAAAAATCAAACAAGCTCGGGATAATGAGAAATTCTGGAAAATATTTGTGCGTTGGTGTCAGGAAAATAAAATATTTTCTGAAAATTTCTTTCAAAATGTTATGAATTTCTAGAAAGTGACTTCCTCTTTTCAAAATAGGAAATCATTTCTCAAATTAAACATTTTCTCACAAATTTACCGACCTGCATGGCTGCATCTGATCCACTTTAATTGGGAATGAGAATAGAGTACAGACTACAGATACAGACTATACATATACAGACATATGCATACAATGCTGCCCAAAAAGCGAGGCATCACTTCAATCTTTTCTGGTCATCTATTTTCTCAGAATTCATTTTCCAGTTTCCCTGATAGTATTTTCCAGAAAACTAACGGAGTCTAAGTATGGTAAACAGGTTTAAATGTCATTTCTTTTAGCTGCGTAAGGCGGTGTTTTTCTTATGTTAGTAATATTTAAAGTACCTATGATTCTACTTGTACAGAGTTTTTTTATATCCAGCGCATTAGTATATAAATGAAAATAGAGGCGCCCTCTATAATTCTCAATTTGTCTATAGGATTATTACAAATAGTTCCTTACAGCTAAAATTATTTCTCTATCCTCAGGGTGTACTTTTTTTTTATTATTATTTTTCGTGTCAATTGCTGTTTGAATAAATCCTTGAATCTTTTTAGTGTTTAGTGACTTTTTTTGAAAAAATAGTGGATATAGAAGCAGTTTGATTCCACTTTTTTCATATAGCTTCTTGTTGTTTAGTAGTCTTCCAATTGGTGAGGTGAATATCCCTGCTCACTGTAATAAATTTGTTGGTAAGGTGAATATCCCTGCTCACTATAATAGGCTTTCTAGTGTACTGCAGGAGCATAAATTTGTGATTGCTAGATTCTTTTTTAACAAAGTGAAGACAAATTGTATTTCTAAGCTTGGAACACAGGTTTAGTTAAATGTCTTTATGTTTTTGTTGTGCAAAGTGTAGTTATTTTTATGACAGTAATATTTTAAGTACCTATCAGTTTACTTGTAAAAAGGTTTTAAATTTATTGAATCAGTGTCTAAATTAATGTGATTGCGCCCTTCTATAATTCTCAATTTTTCTCTAGGTAAATTTCAGATATTCCTTAACCTTCCGGGGGTCCTTGTTATAAAAAATTTGTTGGTTTGAATGAATCTTAAATATATTTAGACACTTTTTTAGAGAAGCAGTGGATTTAAAAGCAGGTCAATTCCACTTTTCATATAGCTTCTTGTTTAGTAGTCTGCCAATGCGTAAGGTGAATAATCCTGCCCATCATAATAGGCTTCCCAGTGTACTGCAGGTGCCTAAGTTTGCGTTGATCATTGATTGCTTCAGACTTCTAGCTTCGCTCATTATTTATAGTAATGTACATTTTTTTTGGTTCAGATATTTAACTGATCAGCTGATGAAAGTTCAAGTTGTTAACGAGGTGAACAAGGTAAAAGAGAAGTTTTGCATATGATGCTGTCTATGGTAAAATGCTTATAGTGTTATTGTTCATCACTGAATTGTTCTCACTTCTATTTTTGTTAAAGGATTTTGTAATTGAGGCATTGAGATCAATTGCGGAGTTGATAACATATGGCGACCAACATGACACCAGCTTCTTTGAGTAGGAATCCTTAGTTCCTTCTTCTATATCTCTAATGCATTTACTTAAATGTGTTAAATGATTCAATGGCATTCTGATTCATTGGCAGGTTTTTTATGGAGAAGCAAGTCATGGGGGAGTTTGTGCGTGTACTGAGAATGAGTAGAACTGTGATTATTTCACTTCAGTTATTGCAAACAGTGAGCATTATGATTCAAAATCTGAAAAGTGAACACTCCATATGTGAGATTTTCTTGCTTATGTTCGTGTTTTGCAAATTTGTTTAAAGAAAATACTGTTGCTGATGCATTAAATGTTTTTCTTTGAACTTGCTGTGCAGATTATATGTTTAGTAATGAGTATATTAACTATCTCATAACTTATAAGTTTGACTTCCGGAATGAAGAGCTGGTGTCTTACTACATATCTTTTTTGAGGTTTGTTTTGATCTGGTTTTAAAAAACTTTCTGCAATTTTTTTTAAAAAATCTTTTACTGACTGTGGCGCTTGTATATATGTTTTGTCACTCAAAGAGCAATAAGTGGAAAGTTGAACAAGAATACAATCTCGCTACTCATCAAGACACAAAATGTAAGTCGTTCCATGTAAATTAAAGATTTGCTTCGTCACTGTCTTCTTTTGTTCCACTTATTCAAAGGAATACATGTGATTGTTGTTGACTCTCTTCACCGAAGAAGGTCATAATACAGTTGTACATATAGTCTTTGCGACTTCTGTTTTAGTTGGACCGAGACATCCACATTGTATTGTTTACGGTTGTTTAGGCATTGTTTTTTCTGAATCAGGTGGCTTATTTCATATGCGTGCAATCCCTTTATCTGTATAAGTTTTCTTCATAATATACTGTCTATTTCTTTCTGCATATAGGACGAAGTTGTCGCCTTTCCTCTTTATGAAGAAGCGACACGGTTCGCTTTTCATGAAGAGAGCATGGTCCGTACTGCTGTACGTGCTCTGACGCTAAATGTTTATCATGGTGAGTTCATTAGGGGAAATTTTCACTAGCACTATTATTCTTTTAAAATTTATTGCATTAATCAGAGTTTAATCCTGCTACGTATATCTGTTCATTGGCTTTCAGTTGGAGATGAATCTGTAAATACTTATGTTGCCAGCAGGCCCCATGCAGATTATTTTTTGAAGTTAGTTGAATTTTTCCGGGATCAGTGCATAAGCTTGAATGAATGGGTTGCGAAAACCAGGAAGTACGAATACTAATTTCTAGCTTTACATGATAAATTTAACGTAAAAGAATACTTACAGTATCTGAGGATTGTTAATTTGGTATGTATGACAGTAACAAGAGTTCTGAAACAACCTCCAAAATTCTCTCTGCTGTTGATGACATAGAAGATAATCTCTACTATTTTAGTGATGTGATATCTGCGGGGATTCCTGATGTTGGGAGGTTGATTACAGACAACTTGCTTAAGCTTTTGATATTTCCTTGCCTTCTTCCTTCTCTGAGGACGGAAGTTGTCCATGTAATATTCCTCGTACCAATTTCTTACTTATCTAAATTTTGATGTATAATCGCTGCACCTTTTTTGGGCATAACTAGTTACTTTTTTAGCGTCCGTAAATCTTTTGTCTGACCTTGTATTATAAATCCACCCAGGAAACAAAGTTTGATGCAGTGGCCTCTCTCTATGTACTTTGTTGCATTTTGCGCATTGTTAAGATTAAAGATCTGGCCAACACTGTTGCTGCTGCTCTTTTCTGTCACATTGTAGTCTTTACTCCAAGTTCTGAAGCTAGGCTTAATGCCTGCACATGTGGTGTATGTTTTGCTCATGAAGGCCAAGAGGCATCCGGCGGTGTTGGTGATTTGGAGTTGGACCGTGGAAGCTTTAGACTTACTCATAACTCAACTGTTTGTCTACAAAAAAGTATAAGAGATGTCTCAATACATGATCAAGAGGAATCACATCTTGCTATAAGGTAACATGTAAACTCTCATTTCCTTCCCCTAATTTACCTTTTAATTTATTTTGAAGTACTTCCCTTTGGCTATATTTTGCAGACAAATTATGAGATAGACCAAACTTGCCAGAAATACAATTAACATCATATGTTGTGGATGCTTGATACACTTTAAGTTTTGTTCGTTTAACTGTTCTAAACCAACTCTGTGTACCCACAGAAATAAGTGAAAGTAAAGTCAGGCAGATGGATTACAGAGTAGGAGTAGGCAAGCGGTATCCTTTCGTAGATACACTAGGCAGCTGAATCTTTAATGTGTTATAATAGCATCACCCTCTCAGGCTTACACCATTAAAAAAAATTACCCTGATCCTGATGTTGTGTTTATACTAGAAGAAAATTTTCTTGTTGTAATAATTTATTAATTTGTATGATATAATAACAGTATTTCGGTGGCAAAAGTTTTCAGAACAGTTGCAGACATGTCACATATACAACATTAAACTTTAGAGTAGTTCTTCGTCTCATGTTTAAATATAGTGGGTCTGTCTCTTGGTCCCTACCTGAACCAACTAGCAGTTTCAGAGCTCATATACCAAACATTTCCTATCATTCTTGTGTAACACAATGACACAGACTAAAGCTACATCTGAGTAAATCGTCGATGCGGTCTTGTTAGGGTTTTAGACTTAGACTTATACTTAAAAGTTAAATTCCTTTGTGTCGTGAAACTTAGGGATTACTAATTTACTTGTAGTAGAAAATTATGTCTTAGAAATATAGTTTTTGAACTGTTGAGTTGATCTCTTAGTATGTGCATATTGGAGTGTCTTCTATAAATTTTCTAACAAAATAAATGCGGCCCTATACTTTATTTGTTTCAATATAGTAACTTTAGCAGGGCTGATCGCAGGTCAGATTAAACTGCATAACCCACTCGAACATATTCCAATTTTATCTTTACCAAACTTGAGTATGGTTTTGAATTGCAAGGAATGGGACCTGGAATATTCAAAATATATAGGGTGAAACAAAAGTTACTCTTTATTAATAACTAAAACCCCCTTTCCATAGTAATTCATTTTACCTGGTTATTGAAAGTAAACATTGTGAACAAAGTGCTCATTTTATATATAAACTACATTGTCCCTGGAGAACATGTACGCAGATGTTGTTCAGTGGTTGTATTAATATCCTCTGTAGCGTATTATGCTAAAAAACAAGTAATTGTGTTATTTTAGTTAGGGTACAAGTATTTATACTCAAAATGACGTTGCTAGTTTGCAGGGATGCTTTGCTTTCTTATATCACCACTGGGGACGATGTTCAAGTTATGGGTTCTATAAATGTGATGGCTACACTTTTACAAACAAAAGGTTGTATCACTGTGCTTGTGCAGCTTATGTCATATCCTAAAGCTTTATGTTTTTCTTACAGTTTTCTGATATGCAGAACTTGATGAATCAATGCTAGATGCACTTGGAATTCTTCCCGAGCGCAAGAAGCATAAGAAGCTGTTGTTGGTACATGGTCATATAAATCACAATTGTTATTTTCTTTACAAAAGTTTTACTTTATATTTCTGAATAATGTCACGTCATTTAGTTTTTATGTGTTGGGCATAAGTCGAACCATACTGTGTTGACTGTGGAGATAAGAGTATTGTCTCCTCTTGGTACATTGAGATTGCATGGCTAATGGATTGTTTGCATTTGTCATTGTCCTTTACAACTTTTTCTTATCATAGCCTCCCAAGTCATTATATCATTATTTCCAAAAAAACTGTCAGTTTCTTGTTTGTCATAGTGTCATTTAGACTTTAGTTAACCTTAAAATGATTTTCAGATCTGTCTTATATTGTGGTATCCCCTTGTCACAGTTACCAGGAGCTATAACTCATCTGGAATAATAATAGCACTCTAGATTTAGAATTTTCATGGAATTCTAAGCTAATAGTTTTGTTGACCTTTCACAGCAAGCTCTGGTAGGTGAAGGATCTGGAGAAGAACAACTCTTTTCTGGAGAAGGCAGTATAACTAAAGAGGGGTGTGGAGACGAACTTACGAGCTACATAGATAGACTGAAGGTAGTATGTTTCCCGTCACTGTCATATTCTCTCTAGCTCTCCTCGTTTAGTTGCTGCTAGGTTATATTTGCCTTTCTCCCTTGATATTCTTACGTCTGCACATTTGTTCCACTATTATTCAATCTGTCTCTTTAGATATTAATCCTCAAGTAGAAGTCTCGTCACAGAAAGACAATTATTTCATCTAATGCTGGTAGTCCCAAATGTCCAGCTCATAAATATGTGAGCGGTGGCGTCAAGTTTATGTATGCATTGTGTGCATGGAATTTGTTATCCTGTTTGGTGTTATGTTTTCAATGACCCAAACTAAACTTTGCTCATTTCAGAGGGTGACTTTTCTGATTTTTTAGCATGGTTGGAATTCCTGTTTTTGTAGTTGCAATAAACACACTCTCCTGCTGTATTATATTCAGTTCATTTCTTTCTGCAGAATCAGTATGGAGTGTCATGCTCCTGCCCAGAAGTTGCCGAAAGCCCTCGTGTACATAAATTTCAAGTAAATCTCCTGGTTTATTATTTTTTCCAATGTGGTTTTTTCCGTGGAAAATGATTTATCTAGAGCTATGCTTTCCCAAAACATACTTATTATGTGAGTGCATATGGTCGCAATGATCTTTGGACATGCATATGTGTGTGTTAAGTCATTACTGGCATTTATTAATACTCTGGCATAATATTTAACTTAGACAGATGTGCTTCTTTTATACATGGACATAGATATTGATCTCAGACAATTTGACTCGCATTTGGAAGTTCCTTTAAAGATCAAGTCAAATATAATTCAGTAGTGCACTACTGCCATCTTAATATGTATCTTCTGCCGGAGAAGTCACAAATACAAATTAAGTACGGAAGCCTTGTATTTTCAAAACAGAAGTGTGTTTTATCAACATTTAGATGGAAAATAATCTCATGGGAAATTATAAAATCATATAGATGGCTATGATTGAATATTTATGTACCCACAGGACAGATGCATGTGGGATTGGACTGTGGAATGATGGAACTGTAAATATTCTTGCTTCTTTGTACTCTGTCTTCTGATTATTTTTATTTGTATGATTTTAGATTCAAAAAGGAAGAGCTTGTGGTACGAAGTTATTAAACCTTAACGTGCATTGTGATATTAAGAATGAAGTGTTTTTTACCAACTTATGCTTTAGTGTGTTTCCAGTATGCATTCATTGGATAAAGCCTAGAAATTTTATGAAAGTATCCATTTCCTTTTTGTTCTCGAGTGTGTAAATACTATTTTTGTAAATGCTGTTGAAGGTTTTCGATGCATTGGTCAGTCTTTTCTGTCGATCAGATATCTCCGCGGAAACATTGTGGGATGGTGGCTGGCTTCTACGGCAGTTGCTCCCTTATAGGGAGACTGAGTTTAACAACAACCATCTTAATTTATTAAAAGTAAGTAATTTGAAATTTAATTTGCAAATTTACACTATATGCATTATGTAATGACGTGCTAGTTTCTCATGCATAGGATTCATATATGAAGTGCAATAGTCGCCTCATTGAAGAATTTAGAGGATCCTGGCCTGATCTACTTATAACAGTCCTCTGTGATGAATGGAGAAAGTGCAAAAGAGGTTTTCTTTTGTGAATTGAATACATGTTTCTCTTTCCACATTTGGCTTGTTATGTAGTAATAGAATGTTTACTTGCAGCAATTGAGGCTTCATCCCCTCGGAAAGAGCTCAAATGCATACTCCTTCCGCAACACAAGCTCTCTGCAGAAGGTATGACAACAGCTAACTACATCTGTATATCTAATAGTATTATTAGTTCTTACTATCACTCATCGATTTTTAATCAAGATCATTTACACCCTTATAGCTGTTCCAACTTTCATGTAATGAAATATGTTGTCCTGTCAGATCAGAGTGACTCATCTCTTGCTGCTGGTGAAAGATTGTGTGAATTGGTGAAGGTTGTTTGCAACTCAATTATTCCAATACAAATATTTGGAGCATGAGTGAACCTCAACATTCATATGTTAAACACGGGCATTGGTTAATTGTTGATGATTTATTTGCTATTTTATAATCTGATCCCTTTGTTTTCATTCAATTAGGTGTTTGTCCTTTTTCATCAACTCCGTATTTTCTCAGTTGGCAGACCTTTGCCTGACCAACCTCCAATAAACCCCCCAATTGACTTCCCAGAGAAGTGCAGAGCAAAAACAGCAGGTGTAGATAATATTGGTCCAAAACCAAGTACCGAGTTAAGTCTTGGTATGTCTCTTACTTGATCTGCTATATCTCGGTCCTATTTTCCCCCTTCACTTGATATTTTCATTTCATGAGTGCAATATATTATACATTGGATCTATAATTGAAGATATCTGGAGTTGTCTTCTGGAGAATAATATTATTATTTACAAGGATTAGAGAATTTATTATATTTTGATGTTGTTTTTCCATCTTCAGTTGATGCCGTGCCATGTAAAATTGCTTTCGAGAGAGGTAAAGAGCGCCATTTTTTCTTTTTAGCAATCTCGCTGGGAAGCTCTGGCTGGGTTGTTCTTGCAGAAGAATTAACCTCTAAAGTACATCGTGGGGTAGTTCGCATTGCTGCACCTTTGGCTGGATGTAATGTAAGTGTGGTTAAAATAATGAAGAGTACTCCCTAATTGTATAATTTTTAGTCTCCAATTTGAATGTGTAGCTTATGGGTCACATTGGTCGCCAAGATATATTGAGTGTTGACCATTTTCTAGATACTTTCATGGTATATTATGGTTTTAGCCATATCTGGACACATGAAGTAACTCTGTCAGATTTGTTGAGGTCTTAGAATCTATTATATGACCACACATTCCAAAATGACATTATCTATACTTGCTTCACATCAATTGTGGAAAATTATTCCCTCTATTACATTCTGTATGATATTTTGGTGGTCCAAGTTTAACGTTGCAGTCAGCATGACTATTTACAGTTTGGAACTTCCTGTGTTTTATTAAAAAGACTGATGTGTAATAAAATTGCGAAAAAATAGATAAACATACTTCATGCAGAAGTCCAAAATTGTTAAATGGTCTCGCATCATTCTTTCTTGTAGATAATAAGCACTGTTGTTTATTAGTATTAATAGTTTGCTGTATACTTCTTTTCAGCCCAAAGTAGATGATAAGCATTCAAGATGGCTACACCTTCGAATCCGTCCATCTACTTTTCCCCTCAAGGATGCTGTAAATTTTACTTCTCAGGGGAAAACTAAATCAAGAGGTTTAGTTGATGGGAGGTGGACCCTGGCATTCCGGGACGAGTCTTCTTGCAAGTCTGCACTATCAATGGTAGTCGAAGAATTAAATTTACAAAGCAGAGAAGTGGAGAGAAGGCTAAGACCTTTGCTGGATTTCGAAAGTGATCTTGAAAGAGCTGTCAGTTATTTAAACTCTTCCGACTTAGAGCCTTCCTCACCAAGAATACCAATCAATTCTTTGTGAATCTGCATGTAATTTGATTTTGCGTTGTTTAATTTCTTCCCTTTTTTTTTTCTTTTCTTGCAATAATATTTGGGGTGGGTATAGCTTGTTCAGTCACCCTTCTGTATATGTTCATAAAGGCAAAATCCTAGGTACGCAGAGATGTAGATTATGGTATGTTCTTGTGATCATTCTTTGTATATTAGGCTGCCATCAGTTAATTATGTATTCCCCCTGTATTTTTTCTTCAATTGTAACTTGTAAGCTCTGTAACATTAGTTTATTCCTTGGCCAATGAAAAGTTCTTTTAGCATCATCTTTCAATTTTCATATTCGACTCTAAATGGTCACAATTTTCTTGATTTTTGCAGAAAAAGAAAGAAGTTGAAAGAAATGAAAATAAAAGAATTTGTAAATTGTCTTCCCTTGTTTTTAGTGTTTTTTTTAGGCTGAGGTTTGAAGATCTTGGTCACTTTTTACCATGTTTTATTAGAATAATGGTTTAATTATAACATAAATCTTGAAGTATGACTCTTTGTATACATAAAATTTTAAAGAAAAATATTGTACACATCAAATCTTTAAGTATCGATTATGTGTATATACTATATAGACCCCTTTTTAAAAACACACAACCGAGTAAGATGGGATTTGAGTGTCATTTCCTGCTATCATGTCATCTCTTGCTTGAATAAGATGGGGTATAATGTCGATAATTATATAGATGTTTATTTTTCAATCACAGAAAGACTTTTTCAAGGATAATATTTCCCATGAAAGGACATGAACTATAGTTATTTGGTAGTGTGCTTTGGAGCAGGGTCAGTGTATACATAACCAATACTTGAAGGTTCGATGTGTACGACATTTTTCTTTAGGGTTCTATGTGTACAAAAAATCATATTTCAAGGTTTATATTATAATTAAGCTTAGAATAATTATGCGTCATGTGTTGCTGACTTGCGGTGTATATATGTATGATATATTATTATATGAAGATAACAAAGTCTACTTGAAAACAAACGTAGAGCCTGTTTCGATAAATAGACTTATGCATTATAACTATAAGTTAATAAGAGTTTATAGGGGTGTTTGCTAACCCAATTTATGACCTCAACTTATAATTTATAGGTTGATAAGTTGAATGTTAATAATGTGGTACATTTTCCTGAACTTATTGACTTATTACTTGATTTCTTTGTTTTTTAATACTTTATATTTTTACATTTGTGTTTTTAAATATTTTTTTAATTTAAAATGCAATTGTTGAAATCATTGTATTTAATAATTATTTTTTTTAATTTAATTTAGCAAACTCTTAACTAACTTATAATTAATTTATTCAAACACTCGTGTAATTTATAAAAATTTATCAACTTATCACTTATATGACACTTACTCATTTTACGTTATAAGTTAACTTTTTTGTGATATCCGTGTATTGGTACAATATCTTGACCCTAATGCACATCATAATTTGCTAATTCAGGTTTACATCTTAACAATATGCATCTCGTAGATAACTCGATCGCGTGAAATAATTTGGCATTTTAATAATTTTGCTTTTATTCTAATTAGTTTATAGCCCGTACCATGTACACGTATTTTGTAGATATATTTTATTAATTAAGTAATTAAAAGATACTAGCTTAAAACTCGTGCGATGCACGGATTGTTAATTGTTATTTTATTATTATTATTTTAATTGTATTTGTTAATTGTTATTATTATTATTATTCAGTGTGGAAAAATAAAAAATGTAACATATATTTAGTTTTAAAATGTAATGTCCGTGATATTTTTGGAAAATGAGGTTTTAAAATTTAATAATTTAAACTATTTAAATACGTTTTACCGTGATATTTTTGGAAAAAGAATGGATTTTAGTGAGAAAAATAGAAAAAGTGAATTTCCCGTGATATATTTAGAAAATGAGGGATTTTGTTAAAAAAAAATCTATTTTAGCTGAAAAGGTAATTGGTTATAAATAGGTATTTGATTATTTATATTTTAATATTTTTAGTAATTGCATTTATTAAGAAAAATAAGTAGACATGTTAAAATAGCTAAACTTTAAAAAAAATTATAATATTAGGTTTAAAAATAAATAACTAAAAGTTTGTCCGTGATATTTTTGGAAAATGAGGGATTTTAGTAAGGAAAAATAGAAAAACTAATATGTTTTAGTTAAAAAGGTAATTGTCCGTGATATATTTGAAACAGGGGAATTTGTTAGAAAAAACAAAAAAAACAATGTATTTTAGGTGAAAAAGGTAATTGGTTATAAATAGGTAATATTATTATTTAATAATATTTTTCTATAAATAAATAAGGTTAATTAGGTAAAAACACGAATTTAAGAAAGGGCAATTAAGTAAAATCACAACGTACAATACCGACCTACCAAACTTTTAATGTTTCGTCTATTATATAAGAGTATTGATATTTGGATGTATTAATAAATTATATATATTATTAATTGTTGAAAGATATCGTGTAAGATATTTTTGGGAGTGTATTAGTTATTGAAAGATATTGTATAGCTGTGTTTGCAAAAGGTAAATGGTTTAATTTAAAAAGAAATGTGTTAATTTAAAAAAATTAAAAAATATTATATAATTACTATTTTTAGATGTGTTTATAAAAAATAGTAGAAGTATGTTGTAATTAAAATGTAACATATTTTTAATGATTGAAAAAAAATTATGTAATTAGTATTTTTAGGTGTGTTTATAGAAAGAGAGTATGTTTTATTTAAAAGGTATCATGTTTTAGTTAGAGGAGACAATTTTCTATTATTTGTATTATTTATTAATTAAAATGATCGAAAACTAAAAAACTGAAAAATCTAAAAATCGAAATTTTAAATTAAACGACTATTATATAATAACATAAATTTATTAGTAAGCGTACAAGATAATCTAGTCACATCACATGCATCATAAATGAGTAAAAACTTGAGCATTCAAGGAACCCAACGTTATTTGTGTCCCTTGATAAGAACAATAAACATTTTTGCGGCTTTTAACTTTACTTTTCCATTTTTTCGATGTAATTGGAAGACACCATGATCGTAAATTTTGGAAATCGATTTATGAGATATCGTATAGTGATTTATCGGTAAATTGGAGATTTATTAGAATGATAAATCGGAACAAAAATCGGATAAATTATAATATTTTAAATACATTTAATATATTAGCCTTATATATATAATATAATAAACCATTTAAAAATAATTCATAGCGACATATCGGATTTCAAAATTTGAATTGATCAAATATTTTTAAACGATAAATCGACGATTTATCGGCGATTTATGAAAAATCAAACGATTTTTAGAACATTCAAGAGACCAACAATCCTAGGTCTCGGAATACAAATGTCACAGCATACTACACAAGAAATTTCAGGTATAAGTTTCAAGTGTACAAATCTCTCTGTAAATAAAAATTAGCTTAATTATAACATAAAACTTGAAGTATGACTTTATTTACGGTTGGAGACCCGAGTCTAATTGGGCCGAATAGACTTGTTTGGGTAAGTTAGGCCCATTACTTCGGTCCAGCCAACTATACATAACTGTTCTGAATAAGACTAGGTCTCCCGACTTCCAAGGCGGGTGAAAAGGACAATACTCACGATGCAAGGTGGTTCCGAGCATTCCGGGCGACAGTAACGTCTAAGCTTATAAAAACCTTTTGTCAGGTTCTATTTCAGATATACAGAATATACACAAGCACTTGCACGTTCATTTTATACTTACCGAAATCATTTACTTACTCTCACACCGGAGGTGAATCGGGGGCCAAACCCCTCGCATTCTTCTCACTTTGCAGGTGAACCCGAAGAGTCCTTCGGAGTCCGACCCGTCAGAAATTTGGTTCCAACATGTACATATAAAATTCTAGAAAAATGTCATACACATCAAATAAGGCGACCGATTAAACAGGGCCACCCGATTCCATAAATGTTTGGGGAACCGAGATTATGTTAAGGCAAGTTCGAAGCCGAAGATACATAAATTTATTTCAATTATGTTAAGGCAAGTTTGAAGCCGAAAATACATAAGTTTATTTCAATTATGTTAAGGCAAGTTCGAAGCCGAAGATACATAAGTTTATTCCAATTATGTTAAGGCAAGTTCGAAGCCGAAGATACATAAGTTTATTTCAATTATGTTAAGGCAAGTTCGAAGCCGAAGATACATAAGTTTATTTCAATTATGTTAAGGCAATAATTAAAGCCGAAGAGACATATATCAATCAAAAAGATGTCAATGCAGTAATTAAAGCCGAAGAGACGTAAAAAGAAGATTTATGCTAAGGAAAATGAACCAAACATGCATAAATTTAATAAAAGAAAGGCCCGAAGGCTACAATGTTAACGCCCGAAGGCTTAGTACTTTACAAAACTAAAAATATTTTACTCGAACAACTCCTCATCTTCGCCCGAGGAGATCACGGGGAGCTCCTCCTCATCAAAGCGACCGACCGGATCGGTAAAGCCTTCCTCAACCAGCATGAGATGTTCCAAACCCATGACAACGGCCCTCCTCACGACTTCGTCGTGGCCCATTTGATAGCAACATTCCTCCGCATTCAACCTGAGCTTAGTCTCCCTTCGGGACAGCTTCCTTGCGGCCTTAAGAGCAAGATTGCGCCTGGTGAGCCGAGCCCGAAGGGTGTCCATCTCACTTTGCATGGCTTCCCGATCGGCCTTCAGCACCTTAGCTTGGCCGTCCAGCCTCTCTAGGTCTTCTCCAGCCAACCGAAGACCATTTTCGGCTTTAACCGCCCGATACTCCATCTCCTGGACCTGGGCGAAGCCACTCTGCATATCATTCACTTTATCAGTGATAGCAGCAGCTATTGGAGTCGTATGTGATAGAAAAACAAGGTTCGGTTAAAGACTGAAAGAAAAAGAAATAAATGAATAAGGTGAGGTGTACATACCATGGAGAACAGTCCCAGTAGTTCAGCACAAGCATCGGTGGCGCTCAGTTGATCGTATTTGGGGCGATCAACCGGAAGCATTAAAGTCCGACATAAGTCAGGAGCTATGTCCTTGGCCGTCATTAGGGCAGGAGTTGCGACCGAATCCGTCTCCAACACCACCCATTGGGGAACATACGTTTTTATCGTATCCCCCTTCCGCACTCTTTTCCTGGAGGCAAGAGACGGCGGGGCCCTTCCGGTCTAGTCAGCCTGAAGGCGAGGAGAAGGGGGAGCAGACTGCTCGGGAGCATGTTGTTCGTCTCCCCCCCCCCCCCCCCGAGCAGGATTTGGCGAACCCCCTGCCTGGGCCGCCTGAGAAGCTTGGAACTTGGCTCTCTTCCTCTCAATAATTTCTTGGCGAGTAGTCACTGCAAAGAAAAACAAAAAAAGAGAAAGGTTAAAATGCAAGATTTATTACTAGTACAGGAAAATGAAAAGCAAAAGTCTAAAGGATATGAGTGTCGGAGTCTGTTACCATTACCCCATAGGGCGAACAACCACTATTTGTCCTAAAGATCCTCTAAAGAAATTCGGTGCATATCGAATTCACAAAGTCAGTCGTACTCGTGCTCTTCGGCACCTAACAACATGGGTTTTACTACATGAACGGTAGGGTCGACTACACGCCATTGGGACATGGCCGCTATCTTCGGACCAGAAAGATAGCACCATTTGTCATGGCCGCCCTTATTGTTGGAGTTCGTCACTACCCATTCAGCCCTGTTGGTTCGTCGGGATATGGTGTAGAAACCCTTACTCTTGCCATTTTTCCTAAAATCATAATGATGCCAGAACAGTTGTGGTGTTGGGTCGACTCGGGCAGCGATACACCGACATTGAAAGCCGTTCATGTGCAAAAACCCATTTGGGTCCATCTGACCCAATGCGATACCCATCTGGGCAAACAACTTCTTTATAAGGGGAAGTACAGGTACGCGGAAGCCGCACTTAAAGGCCGCTTCGGAGATGCCCATAGCTACCTGCCCATAGCCTTCTGGTACGGGTGGATTGTGCCATATTCGATCATTCTTCCTCGGCATGTATGTGTGCCATGCTCCGGTCGGAATCTCATATTCTTTGGCCAACTTAGACACACGGTCTTTAGAGAGTTGTGATCGAAGATTTGTTGCGGGATAGTCGGCGATAATGAAGAAATGAGATCTCTCCGGGGATATGGACCCCGAAGATTGCGCTGATTCGGAAGATGACCGATCCATAATTCCTGCATTGGGGAATGAAGAAATTAGCCATGTACTCGGAAAATATTTTGGAGAAAGGCGAAAATAAAAATGACAAGGCCGAGTACAAAGGGCCAGGGGATCGGTCGGGTGAATCCTAAGCGCCTAAGTTAAGGGAACGAAGGGGTTTCTAATATATTTAAACAGGTCGAAGACTGTTCTAGGGACAAAGTTATCCTGAAAAGTGTTCTTATGGCGATAAGTTATGTTATCTATTAGGGACGCTCAATACGTCCTTACAAGTATGTGTACATTTCCAGGCAGAGGATTCTAAATATCTACAGTTACATTCCTAAGTGTTACAGTCACAAGGGGTAAAAATATACATAACATTCTCTAGCAAGCATTTGTTTGCAAACTTGAATAGCCAAGAAGAAAGTGATTCGAGGAACTTACTTGTGATTTTTGATTGAGACGGGAGAAATAGTAGAGATTGAGGCAAGAAATGATATCGAAATCACCCGCGGCTGGATTCTTGGAAAAATATCATGAGTGTTTGCAAGAATGTCGTGAAGACATTTGAGGGGGAAATTGATATTTATGTGACGGTGAAACGACGTTTGGACAAGAAAATGCAAACATTCTATATTCAACGGTGTTGATTGAGTTATTTGAAATTCAACGGTTGAGATATGGCACAAGTCTCAAGAAGCGACATTTGTCATTATTAATATGACACATTTCCCCAGGTGACGTGTCATCTAGATAAATGTAAAATTTGTTGAAAGTTATCCCGAAGGTGGGTGCAAAGTTAGGACTCTGATCGAATTGGGCATCCGACCAAAGCCCAGGGACATGTTGGAGGCCCAAGTCTAATTGGGCCGAATAGGCTTGTTTGGGTAAGTTAGGCCATTTACTTCAGTCCAGCCAGCCGTACATAACCGTTGTGAAGAAGACTAGGTCTCCCGACTTCCAACACGGGTGAAAAGGACAATACTCATGATGCGGGGTGGTTCCGAGCATTTCAGGCTACAGTAACGTCTGAGCTTATAAAAGCCTTTTGTCAGGTTCTATTTCAGATATACAGAATATACACAAGCACTTGCACGTTCATTTTATACTTACCAGAATCATTTACTTACTCTCACACCGGAGGTGGATCGGGGGCCAAACCCCTCGCATTCTTCTCACTTTGTAGGTGAACCCGAAGAGTCCTTCGGAGTCCGACCCGTCAGAAATTTGGTTCCAACATGTACATATAAAATTCTAGAAAAATTTCATACACATCAAATCCTTTAGTATCGATTATGTATATACAGACCTCTGCTCCAAAAAATACTACTGAAACACCACCGATCTTACTTCCATTACCATAATTTTCATTCAGACTTTCCAGGCTATCAGATTCTGAGCCAAACAATGAATCATCATCCTCTATATCTTGTTTTTCTTCTCTATCAAATTAAATAAAAAACAAAGTCCGAGTAGAAAATTTTGCACAACCAACATATAATGAACTCACTTCGATTATAAAGATACAAGCTCTATGCCATCAATTAGAGCTATCATTTCTATCTTTATAAAAAGATTTATTCACCAAGACAACATGCAACAAACACTTAAAGATTATTAGCGTAAAGACAATAACATAGATACGAGAAGAGAAGAGAAGAAATGAACTTGCCTTCTCCTTCAGCTTTGTAATTAAATAAAAGATAGTGAAAACCCCAATCCCAAATGATGGCTTAAGGGAATGAAATGGGTGTGGCTAAATGTTGATTAACCACTAATGATGGACTACGTGCATGCATGTCACAAATTGATGGCCACTAGATCTGATCACTTTAGTAAATGAAGGAAAATTCTCGACTAAATGAGGGATGATTTTTGAGTATACTCTCTTTATTTTATTTATTGATTAATGATGATATTGTCCATTCTTGTTACTTGTAAAACTGTCATTCCCCGTATACTTTCTTAACGAACTTGCTGAGCATCGTGCTCATACTTGTATGTTTGGTGATTTTCAAAAAAGAACGTATCTAGGCATCAAATATAGATGGACAATGGGTCGAGCTTAGAGGGATTAAAATTTATCGACTTTTATGCTTTAAAAATCTAAGAAGGTAAAGATCTACGGCCTTGAATATTTTAGAACTCTTATCTTAGGATGAGTGTGCTGTATATAGAAAAACATTAGCAAGTTGTAATATTTTATATTAAAATTTTTCTGGTAGTTACGAGGTTGTTACAAAATCCTAGTCCTAGTACTTTATTCATTTTATCAAGTCATTCTACTTCTGTCAACATTTCCATCGAATAACATGTATCTTCATCACATATGGAGTATTCACTTTCAGGCCCGTCTCAATTTATAAAGGGGCCCTGAGCTAAATGTGAAAATTGGGCCCTTTGAAAGAAAAATAAACAGTATATATATAAAAAAAATCATCACACTAATCATAACTTTACAACTTAAAATTTTATTTAAAAAGTGACATTCTACGAGCGCTTTTCGAAGCAAAATCATCAATCAGATCTTCATATTCTACACTCTCTAAGAGATCATTTTCAATTTCTATCATCGCTAATCCATTAAGTCTGTCTTGTAACATTGTAGAACGCGTGTAAGACTTCAACAACTTCGATTTTGAGAAACTCCTCTCTGCAGATGCAACAGTCACATGAATAGTCAACAAAATTCTATAAGCAATAAACACATTAGGAAAACAGTCCAAGTCTTTCAAAAAATTTAAAACATCAATAGCTCCTACAATTTCTACCGGCAAAAAGTCTCTGAGCAACTTCAATTCCATAAATAATTCATTGCCATCAATATCAGATAACTCATCATGTTTGAGTGCATTTTCTAACTGAATACAAGAATTCTTCAAACTCTTATCATCTAGTAACTTAAACTTCTTAGAAGCAAACAAGAAACCAAAATCATATTTTCTAGTTTTTGGAGGCATAATTAAAAATCTCACAAGAAATTATAATTCGATGAAAGTGCTAATGGATCGAAAAAACCTGAAAATTGCAATTTTAATCCAAGAACGTGTACTCTAATTTTCTAAGCCATTTTCCGCACTTGATTCATGTTTAAATGCCTGCATAAAATTCATACAAGACAAATTATTAGGCATAAAAATTAAAGATAAAAATATTAATATACTTTATACTACCAACACTAATAAAACTGCACAAATGACAAATTAACAATAACCTACAAAGAAATTAAAGAAAACACAATACCTAATTGACCACAAACATTACAATCTTGCGTGAGTAATGGAAACCTCTTTTGATGAAATTGACTAAACCGGAGTCAAAATATATATACTTTGAATTCCCAAAAAGCTATTCCTGTAATTATACTCACTAACCAATTGTAAAGAAGATAAATATAAAAGGGGATTGAGATTGAGATGTAAAAATTGGGAATAAGATGGATTGTATATATAAAAGATTTTTTTACCGTTACTTGTGAATTGAAATCGACATAATAGATTGATTGAATAGATAAATATAGTCATCCTCATTCAAGAGTGGAAGTTTTGTTTCCGTAATTCGAGGCTGGGAGAGAGAGGAAGACCTGAGAAAAATCGCCGAACTCTGCGCTATTGATTTTGTATAACTGTATTCGTGTTTTTTTTTTGTTTTTTCTTGCAAAACAACGTTTATTGTTTTGCTGAGATATGTATATACTATTATACTATATTGGGCCTAAACTAATTGGGGCCCTAGGAAATTTTGGGCCCTGTGCAGTTGGGCTGACTGCACAAGTTAATCGCCGGGCCTGTTCACTTTCAGCCCAATTATAATCATCAACTTCATTACTCTTATCTCCCACATTATTATTTTCATCGTTTTCAATGCTCAAACAAATATTATCATCTTCAAAAGTTCCTAACTCAATGTCATTATACTTTATATAAAGGTCAATCATGTTGTTGTTTTGCACGACATATGCTTTCATGTTTATAACATCATTCTCGTCCCTAATCAGTTGTAAACCTTGTTCTAGAGGCAATATCGACATCCTATAGTATAAACACTTAAGTCCACTGTAACCAAATGAATTAGTTTTTAACCTAAGGTTGTCTAATGTAAGTTCATCACAAGAGTTGATATTGGAATCAATACTTAAAGATTTGATGTGTACGAATTTTTTTATAGAATTTTATGTGTACAAAGGGTAATACTTCAAAGTTTATGTTATAATTAAGCCATAAAAATTTGCTAACTAGACACCACTAATAGCTCATGCATTTATATATTATATATTATTTATAAATTATAATAGTCCAATAACGGATTTTTTGAGAATTTTTTTTCAAACTAAAATTTTAACATATCCTTGTATTTACTTTTTCTTTTAAAGAAAGATATTGTTCTGGAAAATTGAACTTGAGTTAGTCGATTAATTTGCACGCTATCATATAACCAGGATAACACAATCGCATGTGTTGTTAACAAGCGTTTTTTGAGAAAAAAATGGTAATACATTTTATTCAAACTGAAATTACTAATACTAGCTTATAAAGCACGATTTTTTTTTAATATAATATAATATTTTTTATAGTAAAAATATTTGTTTAAATTATTTTTTTGTATTAATAATAGAAATATATAGAATATAGTATAATTGTATTTTTTTTTAAAAATGATATATTGTTTCATATTTTTTAGAATGTATTAATAATTGAAATATATATAATATTAAGAAGATATATAATTAAAAAAGGCAATATTAATGATTGAAAAATATATTATACTAATTTTTATTTTTAGACGTGTTATCAAAGGTAATATATTTTCATTAAAAGGTAATGTGTTTTAATTATAAAATATAATCGTCTAGTTACTATATTTTATATTATTTTATATTGTATTAATAATTAAAAAATATATAATATTAAGAAGATATATAAGTTAAAAAAAGGCAATATTAACGATTGAAAGAAATATTATACTAATATTTACTTTTAGGCGTGTTATCAAAGAAAATATATTTTCATCAAAAGGTAATGTGTTTTAATTATAAAAGATAACCGGATAGTCACTTTATTTTATATTATTATATTATTTGCTATTTTTTAATTTTTTTAATTAAATAGAATAAATGACCGAAAACCAAAACTTTCAATGTTTTGGCTATTTTTGAAAAAGAGAGATTTTTAATGTTTTGGCTATTTTTGGAAAAGAAAAGATTTTAGTAATGACAAATAGAAAAGGTAACGTGTTGAAAACCAAAACTTTCAATGTTTTGGTTATTTTTGAAAAATGAGAGATTTTAGTAAAGATAAATAGAAAAAGTAACATGTTTTAATTGGAAAAGATAATTACCCGTGATATTTTGAAAAAGGAGTAAATTTTGTTAAAAAAAATAAAAAAATCTGTTTTATTTATAAAAGACAATTAGCTAGTTACTATTTTTATGTTATTAAATTATTTTTAATTAGAATAAATAACCGAAAACCGAAAACCAAAACTTTCAATTTTTCGGCTATTATATAATGATATATATATTTTTAGGAAAAAAGATTTGAATGACAACAAATATAAAATGTAATATGTTTTAATTTAAAAGAAATTGCCCGTGATATTTTGGAATAGAAGTAGATTTTGTTAGAAAAAAGTGTTTTAATTATAAAAGGCAATCATCTTGTTACTATTTTTATATATTGATATTTTTTGGAAAATAGAGATTTTAGTGACAACAAATATAAAAGGTAGTATGTTTTAATAGAAAGGTAATAACCCGTGATATTTTTGAAAAAGTAATAGATTTTGTTAGAAAAAAGTGTTTTAATTATAAAAGGCAATCAACTAGTTACTATTTTTATATTATTTTATTATTTATTAAATAGAATAAATGACCGAAAATCAAAAATTTCAATGTTTCGACTTTAATAATACTAGCTTAAAACCCGCGCGATGCACGGATTGTTAATTGTTATTTTATTTTATTATTATTTTAATTGTATTTGTTAAAAAAATAAGTAGTCATGTAAAAATTGCTAAACACTTTTAATTAATTAAAAACATTAAAACAGATTTTAAAATAAATAAGTAAGAGTTTGCTCGTTATATTTTTGGAAAAAGAGGGGTTTTAGTATGAAAAAATAAAAAATGTAACATATATTTAGTTTAAAAAGGTAAATGTCTGTGATATTTTTGGAAAATGAGGTTTTAAAATTTAATAATTTAAATAATTTATCAAATAAATAAGTAAAGGGTTTGTCCGTGATATTTTTAGAAAAAGAATGGATTTTAGTGAGAAAAATAGAAAAAAGTAAATTTAAAAATGCAATTTCCCGTGATATATTTAGAAAATGAGGGAATTTGTTAGAAAAAATCTATAATGTGTTTTAGCTGAAAAGGTAATTGGTTATAAATAGGTATTTGATTATTTATATTTTAATATTTTTAGTAAATGTATTTGTTAAGAAAAATAAGTAGGCATGTTAAAATAAGTAAACTTTTAAAAAAATAATTATAATATTAGGTTTAAAAGTAAATAACTAAAAGTTTGTCCGTGATATTTTTGGAAAATGAGGGGTTTTAGTAAATAAAAATATAAAAACTAACATGTTTTAGGGGTCATTTGGCAAATCTGAACAAAAAAATCTTAATCATTAAAATATCTGAATGATTTATTAATCTGAATACTTATTGAATAATATTGTTTGGTACATAAATTGAAAAATTATCTGAACTGTGCAAATTTTTTAATTGGTTCAATTTTTTTAATTTCTTCTTTTGAATAAATAATACATTATACTTATTTGAATAAAATAAATATTATATGATTATAATTTATAAGATATTTGTTTAATATAAATTTTTCAATTTTCAATAATTCATATGTTAAAACCAACACCATCATGCGTAATTAATATTTAAATAAAGAAATACAGGTGATGACAAAATTTATTTAGAAAAACAAGTGTGATGTGACGTATAGTTTTTTCTGTATGCCAAAGTGATGAAAATAGCTAATCAACAGTTGCTTCTTAATGGCTAGGCTGGGTGCGTGTTTCTTAGTGATTAAGAAGAATTTTAACGCTTAAGAAAGATTAGAATATAAACCAAACAATCTTAATGTCTTAATTATTAAGATAAGTTCTATTAAGACATGTTAAGAGATAAACAAATGACCCCCTTAGTAAAAAAAGTAATTGCCCGTGATATATTTGAAAAAGTAGGGGAATTTGTTAAAAAAATAAAAAAAAAGTATTTTAGGTGAAAAAGGTAATTGGTTATAAATAGGTAATATTATTATTTAATAATATATTTCCATAAATAAGTAAGGTTAATTAAGTAAAAACACGAATTTAAGAAAAGGGCAATTAAGTAAAATCACAACGTACCATACCGATAGACCAAACTTTTAATGTTTCGTCTATTATATAATAGTACTAGCTTAAAACCCGTGCGATGCACGGATTGTTAATTGTTATTTTATTATTATATATTTAATATTTTATTAATTGTATTTGTTAAAAAAATAAGTAGACATGTTAAAATAGCTAAATAATTTTAATTAATTTAAAACATTAAAACGGATTTTAAAATAAATAAGTAAGGGTTTGTCCGTGATATTTTTGGAAAATCAAGGGTTTTAGTAAGAAAAAATAAAAAATGTAACATATATTTAGTTTAAAAAGGTAAATGTCTGTGATATTTTTGGAAAATGAGGTTTTAAAATTTAATAATTAAAAGTATTTAAATTCCTTTTTAATATAAATAAGTAAAATGTTTCCGATGATATTTTTGGGGAAAAAAATGAATTTTAGTGACAAAAATATAAAAAGTAAATTGAAAAAGACAATTTCCCGTAATATATATAGAAAAAAAGAGACTTTGTTAGAAAAAATCTATAATGTGTTTTTGAGTAATTGGTTATAAATAGGTATTTAATTATTTATATTTTAATATTCTTAGTGATTGCATTTGTTAAGAAAAATAAGTAGACATGTTAAAATAGGTAAATTTTTTAAAAATAATTATAATATTATAGGTTTAAAAATAAATAACTAAAGGTGTCCGTGATATTTTTGGAAAATGAGGGGTTTTAGTAATGAAAAATAGAAAAACTAACATGTTTTAGTTAAAAAAGGTAATTGTCATGTTTGAAAAAGTAGGAGAATTTGTTAGAAAAAATAATGTATTTTAGGGAAAAAATGTAATTGGTTATAAATAGGTAATATTATTATTTAATAATATATTTTTATAAATAAGTAAGGTTAATTAAGTAAAAACACGAGATATAGTTAAGGTCAATTAAGTAAAATCACAACGTACTATACCGACCAACCAAACTTTTAATGTTTCGTCTATTATATAATAGTATTGATTGATAGTATAAATAATATTTGACATATTATTTAAATTGAAATTACTAATATATTATTTGACATAACTTAATAATTTCCAAGATTCTCATTTATTATTTATTTTTCATTCACCCAAAATCATACTTTCAAATTTTTAGTACAACCTCGTTTTGAATTAAAACCCCACTACTAAATTTAAACACAACTCAATACATAAACGAATTTACAAATTAGTGTTTAAAAACTCAATAGATTTAAAGTTCAATCCTATATAAAAAAATTCAAACTTAAATTTGATGATCATTAACTTTAATCGAACTCGATTCGAATTAGAATCCCAACTCCCTATTTTGTTGTATATTAATTTATTTTTGGCCTACATATAGTATTTGTCCATACAATTTTGCTAGTGTACAATTTAGCCACACTATATATTCCTCTAAAATCACTTGGATCGAGAAAATCACCAACCTATACACACAATCAAACTGTCCACCAAAACCAATCAACTAAAATCCCTCCCCTTTTAAATCACTCCCCATCATCTCTCTTCTTCACTTGAATCTTTTAAATCTCCGATTCGCCTGCCGGAGCTCCGCCGATCCGATCTGCTCCGCCGCCGATTCTCCGGTCGGATCTCTCCTTGCTCCGGTAAGATTTCATCACACCTTTCTCACTCTCTCCGCATCGCGATCTTTCTCTATCACATACAATTTTTATATGCATTTTGTGTTGTAATTTGATTCGAAATTAACATTCTTGTTTATTGTTTGTTAGTACACGCTTGAAATTGTGTGTGTGTGTGTGTGTATGTATTATACATCACTTGTTCAGTAGTTTATTGAATCTTTATTGTAATAACAATTAGGAAAGGTTTTTGTTTAAGCCGAAAGGATGATAAATCGAGCTCTAGAACTTAAAAAATATATCTTTTTTATAATTCCAATGCAATCGGAATTCAATTAGTAGTAAAAGAATGTGTTTCTTTAAGTAAAAGACGGTGTGATTCCAAAAGAAATTAGAATAGTACTAAAGATTGTTTTTGAAAAGAATAGGTCCGTTTGATATAAATTGAAGTTGAACTAGTACTAAAAAATGTACCTTTTTGTTAGTTTGAATGGAATGATCCTAGTTTAAACCATATGGGCGAGTAGTCGAGCTCTAGGAATTAATTTTTTTTTAAATCTTTTTTGAGTTAAATTCCATTCGACTCCAATCAAATTTGAATTAGTACTGAAAATTGTTTTTTTCTCAAGTAGAGGTCCATTTGATTCCAATCAGAAACCAACTAGTAGTACTAAAATCAATACCCAGCGGACTAAACTTGAATCGAATTTCGATAGCCAGAAATTATCTAGTACTAAAAGGATGTTATTTAACAAGTAAAAGGTCGATTTGATTCCAATAGAAATTTAACCGGCACTAATCAAATTTGAATTAGTACTGAAAATTGTTTTTTTCTCAAGTAGAGGTCCATTTGATTCCAATCAGAAACCAACTAGTAGTACTAAAATCAATACCCAGCGGACTAAACTTGAATCGAATTTCGATAGCCAGAAATTATCTAGTACTAAAAGGATGTTATTTAACAAGTAAAAGGTCGATTTGATTCCAATAGAAATTTAACCGGCACTGAAAATTGTTTTCTTTCATAGGTAGAGGTCCGTTTGATTCCAGTTGGAAATTGACTAGTACCAAAATATGTAACTTTTGTTGGTAGTTTCACTGGTTTAGTTACAACTTCAGTCCACATCCTTAATTTTACACTGGTATCCAAGTATGTTGTAAGTGTAATTTATTATCATTTTCCATATTATTTATCAGTATTACTGTATATTGCCCCTTTAGGACCTTTTAACATAAAAGGTACAACTTTTAATTCTATAGTCTTACTTTATAGTCCTACACTCACATAGATGATAGAACTCTATTTGCTTGAAGTTATCACACCTGAAAATATATAATAAATCATATATTGTGTGTGCGTGAGTCGTGATTCGTGACCTGGGTAATTATTCTCTTATGTATTTTGACGGTGAGTCATTTTTTGAAATAGTTTTATTGGTGATCCTGAGGGCGGGACTTTTGTCAGAAACTCAATAAAGCATTTCCCATATTACTCCAGGTGTCTAGACCTGTACATAACTCATGTAATCAATTTTATTCTTTTTCCAGTTAACTATAAATTTGTTACTGCCCCTGTCTCTTGTATGCTATATTGTGCTGTTGTGTCACTTGATTTACAATATATTGTTTTTAATTCTTCTAAAACAGGCTAGTTTATGGAAATATAGCAATCACGAGTTGATCAGTTGATAGAATACACATGGGGACTGAAGATCCTAGTCGTAAAACTTTTACATACAGACCTGCTGCATCACCGTTTGCATCGCCGCAAAGTACAATTCCTTTCTTATCATCTCCTCCGGTGGTCGGATCAGAGACCTCTGCTTTTATATCCCAAGGGCCCATGGGTGGGTCAGATTCTTCTTCCATTAGGCCGTCCGTGGCACCTGCTTCTCAGACGACAACCTCTTTTATACCTTCAAGACCTGCAGCTGGACCAGAACCCTCAAATTTTAGACCTATGCCACCAGTAAGGTCTCCATTTATGAATCCATCCCAATCATCATATAGCCAGACTGCTGCAGGACCTTTCCAGCGTGCCCCTGGACAACATTTTCCCTCCACCCCCCAAGTGCCGCCACCGCGCACTTCGCCTATGGGTCAGCAAGTTTCTGCCCCACCAACTAATCATTCTGCAGCTTCTTTTGCATCGATGCCAGCTTCACAAAATCTAAATCCTCAATCATCTGCGGGAGCATCTTATTTTTCTCGGCCAAATTTGCAGCAATCTTCAGCCCCGACGAGGCCTTCTTATATTGCTCCAGGCATGCAAGCTAATGCAGTTGCACATACTGCACCTGTACCATCAGCATCCTTTCTTAATCACCAAAATAGTTATGTTCAACCCCCTCCAGTAGCACCCACCCCCTTCCTCTCTCCTCAACGTGGTTATGCCCCACCTCCCCCTGGTGCAACTTTAGGCCCATATTCGAGGGATCAATTACGAGCTCCAAGCTCTACACCTTCTTTGGGACCTGCTCAGGGTTTAGTAGAAGACTTCAGCTCACTCTCTATCGGATCTGTTCCAGGTTCTTTTGATCCAGGACTTGATTCCAGAGCATTGCCTAGGCCATTAGATGGTGATTTGGAACCAAAAAGTTATGCTGAGATGTATCCGTTGAACTGCAATTCTCGATATCTACGACTTACAACTAGTGCTATTCCGAATTCCCAGTCTTTAGCTTCTAGGTGGCATCTTCCCCTCGGAGCTGTTGTTTGCCCTCTTGCAGAAGCTCCTGCTGGGGTGAGCAATATTTATTATTTACACCGTTGCCTGAAATGATTCACTCTGCATAATATGCATATGTATGAATGTCTTATGCTTGTATATGTTGTTCCTACAGGAGGAAGTGCCCATTGTTAATTTTGCCACAACGGGTATTGTTCGTTGTAAAAGATGCCGCACGTATATTAATCCTTATGTGACTTTTACCGATGGTGGTAGAAAGTGGCAATGCAACATATGTGTTTTACTTAATGAGGGTAAGCTTTCAACCTTCACAAGCGGAAACCATATAAGTTAATAATTTAACTTAGGGAAAAAAATTACTAGCTGCTAGACCTCCTAGTTCACTCTCTAAAAATGATATAAATAATGTGGCTCTTATTAATTAGTACATTGGTTAATGTGTCAACTCTAACAATGCTCTTTATATTCTTGCTCCTTATTTTTATTTAATTCATACTCCAATTTAATCTATGACAAAGGTTCAAATTCAAGTAGTGGGAGGGAAGTGAATATGTTGTTGATAAAGGATAAGTTAAGAAGCTGAAGAGGCTCTTTATAATTAAGGAGAGAGAGGAGGCTCTTAAATGAAGAGCCTCTAGGAGTCTCTTGGAGCTGAGCTCTGATTTGATGCATCCTCTTTATTTTTAACTTTAGAGATTGTATAAGGAGCCTCCTGGAGATGCGTTCTTAGAGCATCTCCAAGAGACTCTTAAATTGGTTCTTAACTTGAGATTTGAGGCAGATGAATTTTTTTGCTCGAAGAGACTCTTAGTACTTCTCTCTCCTCACTTTTAAGAGTTTCATTCCCACTCTTAACAAATATTATATATTCATCAAAACAATCTCTTTCTCACTCCACTATCTTTTGTCTCATTTGAATTCAATTTACATTTAATTAAAAAAAATCAATAAAGACTGAATATAAGAAGAATTGTTGGAGATGACCCACATCAAGTCACTAAGAGCCAATATTCTGTATTATACTTGACCGACAATGATGAATAGAGGCGATTTGTTCAAAGAATTTATTATTAGATTTCTTTCTTTGAATTTTTCGTTGTTTACATGTCTTCTGTACTTAATACTTGACATGTAAAAGGAGAGTATGCTGTGCCTGAGGTTGGCCGCAGGTGATAACCTGAGGTTAGACTATTTTTCCATGTAATGCACAAGGATATTTTTGTAATTACAAGAATCAGGTTTGAATTTACAAATACATCCTTATAATTTACATGTAAAATCTTATAACCTTTGGGTTGTTACCTGAGGTCATCCTCAGGTCCATTATTCTCTAAGAAGAAAATACATTTCCATGAAAATTATACTACTGTTCCTCATTTATGTTTAATTTTTTCCTAAAAAGAAATATCAATACTTGCTAGAGATTGATCCAATTTTTTAGTATTTTTATTAGATTTTTAGGTTCTTTTTATGCAAGGCATAGAGATGAATACCTGTCTTTTTTTTTTTTTTGCAAATTTGAAATTACATGCAAAGATTAATGATACATTACACATTTAAATGAAAGTGATAAATTATGAAACTCATGATTTTTTTTATCAGAAACCGATGAACTGCTAATGTGATGTATGTATTTATTATATCTTTCAAGGATGTATTCTGACATATTTGAGTATGCTACTTCAGTACCAGGTGATTATTTCGCCCCTCTGGATGCTGGTGGGAGAAGAATTGATTTGGATAAACGTCCTGAACTTATCAAGGGAAGCGTTGAGTTTGTTGCTCCAACAGAATACATGGTGCGGCCGCCTATGCCACCACTATATTTCTTCCTTATTGATGTATCAGTATCTGCTGTTAGAAGTGGAGTGATTGAGGTTAGAATTTCCATCTTCCAATAGCAGAATGTCAAGAATTCTTGCATCAGTGAATTACGGTCTGCACATTCTTAATATGCAATATCGTGTGTTGACATGTAGGTGGTGGCCCAAACTATCAAGTCTTGCTTGGATACCCTACCTGGTTATCCCAGAACTCAGATTGGTTTCATAACTTTTGACAGCACAATACAGTTTTATAATATGAAGGCAAGTGGCTGAGTGTACTATGGATTTGTAGATCTATTTTTCACTTCTTTTCTCCAAGAATTACTATTTTACTTTATATTGAAATACTTTTCGTTTGTGGCAGTCATCTTTGACACAGCCTCAAATGATGGTGGTGTCAGATCTGGATGATATATTTGTTCCCTTGCCGGATGATCTCCTTGTCAATCTCTCAGAATCCAGAAGTGTTGTGGATGCATTTTTGGATAGCCTGCCTTCCATGTTTCAGGACAATGTTAATGTAGAATCGGCTTTTGGTCCAGCTCTAAAAGCTGCATATATGATTATGGTTAGTTCTTTTTCCTTCTTATTTTCATTTTTTCCATCTTATTTTCATTTTTACCATCTTTACCCCAACAAAGCTTTAATCTAATTTGTGACACCAGAACTATATCGAACTTTATGACGTGCAGACCCAATTAGCCCTTTCTAATTATGTATTATTACGATTACCTTTAGCGTGTTATTAATATGAACTTTCTCTTTTATCTATTTTCAAAGCATTAACACGTCTTGCCTGTTTACAGAATCAACTTGGTGGTAAATTGTTAATTTTTCAAAATACACTTCCATCTCTTGGTGTTGGTCGCTTGAGGTTGCGTGGAGATGATCTTCGGGCTTATGGAACGGATAAAGAACATGCACTAAGAATTCCAGAAGATCCATTTTATAAACAGATGGCTGCTGAATTTACCAAATACCAGATTGCAGTAAACATATACGCGTTTAGTGATAAGTACACTGATATAGCTTCTATAGGTAGGTATGGTATATTTGATTTATCTTAGCATATGAAGTTTAAGCATCTGAAATTCTGTTTCTAATTTTCAGTAATAAGAACAAGGGAAAGTAAAATTACTTAACTGCTAGCCACTTGCAAAGCCTAACTCTGTAAAACATTACCCACTAGACTTGTTACAAGTTGACAAATGTTAGCTTTACATATGAGTATGAGTCTCCGATGAAAACGTATTTGTCTTTGTCTCATAGAGTCCACCCATTGGAAAAAACCTCTAAAAGATAAGCATACAGTTTATGTATTCCAGAAATATAATGACAAGTAATATCTTAATTTACATTTAACATTCTTCTTTTCATGTTTTCTCGCTTGTGTGTGATTTATTTACTATTGGGTGGTTATAAAGATTTCTGTTCCATTATATGTATGTTTTTTGTGCCATTCTAAGATATACTGCGGGTCTTGATCCTTCCAGAATATAATGTGTCTTACCCCTCATTAAATATAAGCAGACTGCCTGCCCCTTTTCTAATAATATGATCGCTAATATATTTGCTTAGCTAAGAAGTCGCGGTGTCCACTAACCCCTAGGCCCCTTCCATATGCCCCTGCCGAGGAAAGACATTTGACAAGATTTTTTCTAATAATAGAGTCGAAGGAGATTGGTACCTGAAGATTCACTGTTGCATGGTCTGAGTAATCTATGCCCCCACACCTTGCAAGTTGCATGCTTTGACACTGTTTCTATAATCTGAACCCATGTTATTACGCTGAAACGAAGCAGTCTCAAAGTCTGAGTCACATTTTAAACGCAATAAATAGAAAACCAATTGCCTGTGCAGCTGCTAACGAATCTTTATTTAATTGTATTAGTCACTACTCTGCATCAAGAATCTCACCATCTTAAGGCAGCAGAGCCTGGAAATTAGAACTTCTGGTCTTGGTTGTAAAAATCAAATGACAAATTTTAATCGTTGATTCTGAAACATTTCCAATTTGTGTTTCTTAGGAACTCTAGCAAAATATACTGGTGGTCAGGTATATCATTATCCAAGCTTCCAGTCTAACATTCACAAAGAAAGGTTACAACACGAGTTAGCAAGGGACTTGACTAGAGAAACTGCCTGGGAAGCTGTACTGCGGATAAGATGTGGAAGAGGTAAGTCAATCCCAATGCAGTGCAGACTCGTGTACATATCAACTATAAATGACCTAATCATTTTTTAATTATGGGTGAATAATTTGACAATAATAAAAAATTTGTAACTTGTCTTGTCTTTCCAGGTGTGCGTTTCACATCTTATCATGGGAACTTCATGTTACGATCAACTGATTTATTAGCCCTTCCAGCTGTAGATTGTGATAAAGCGTATGCCATGCAGTTGTGTCTTGAGGAGACCTTGTTGACAACTCAAACTGTGTATTTTCAAGTTGCTTTACTGTATCCTTAATATTTTCTTTAGTTTTTTGCAATATTTAGTGTGCGTGGGTGACTAGCGGTAATTTTTTTTGGATACTCCTAAATCCTAATGCTTTTAAAAATTAAAAATACACTTCTTTACTATTACTTTTACTAATTATGTTACCTTTCAAGAATAGTCTTAATGTTATGCTAAAATATAATAAATACAAGAGGCTTGCTATGATAGATTTCAGTATGGTTGTTTTGTATCTTTAGATCTAGAACAGGCAAACAGGAGATTGTATTTCTTGGAACTGGGATGTATTTCAACATAATATTTTCTACACTCTCTTATTTTTCTTCAAATTTTTGAAAAAAAAGTGGGTAATTGGCTTGTAGCATGTAATAATTTCGATGCTCTAGAATTTTGATATGATTAGCTTGGTATTTGTTAGCCACGTCGCAAAATCTACCTCTATTCGCCACATTCTCAGTTACTGTTTGTTTTCAAATGTAAGAAGGAATAGATCTAGCATCTCAATTAAAATTGTCTGCAAGAATTTCTTAACATTGAAAAGATACACATCATCATCGGGAGAAAGGCGTATAAGAGTGCATACAGCAGCCGCACCAGTGGTTGCAGATCTAGGAGAAATGTACCGCCAAGCTGATACTGGTGCCATCATTTCCTTGCTTGGTAGATTAGGTAAATAATGCACGTCTCCCATTTCTAATTGGATTTGCCTTCTAGGCTTGATTGTTCTAATAATACTTAAAAGGTGAACTGTTTTGATATGCAGCAATTGAGAAAAGTCTAACTTCTAAGCTGGAAGAAGCTCGGAATTCTATTCAAGTGAGAATTGTCAAAGCTCTCAAAGAATATCGAAATCTCTATTCTGTGCAGCATCGTGTGGGCAGTAGGATGATATATCCAGAATCCCTAAAATTTTTGCCCTTGTATGGATTAGCACTACACAAATCAACAGCACTCCGTGGTGGATATGCTGATGCTCAACTTGATGAACGATGTGCAGCAGGTTTCACCATGATGGCTTTACCTGTCAAAAAATTATTGAAGCTTCTCTATCCTAATTTGATACGGATAGATGAGCGCCTTCTGAAGGTAAGTCAACTTTTACTTTTTGGGTGTCTGAGCTATTTGCATCTAACTACAATATAATATCTGCACTTTATACATCAATTTAGGATGATGCAACGGAAAAAGTTTGGAAAAAGTTCCCACTAGCTGCAGACAGCTTGGATCCCACGGGCCTTTATGTTTATGATGATGGTTTTAGGTTTGTAATATGGTTTGGTAGCCAACTTTCACCTGAAATTGCAAGGAATCTACTTGGTGAAGACTACATTACAGATTACACAAGGGTATGAAACATCTATTGTTGGCATAATTTATACTTCCTCCATGCGTTCTGGTGGACAAACTTCTGGTGATTCCTAGCATAGAAACTAAGACAAGACAAAAACATATGTTATACGATATCTGCATCTAGTGCAAATATAAATTATTTGCAATACCTTTTTTTTTCTCTTCACTAACTATTTGCAATACCTCTATAAGTAGCAACTTCAGTATTATGTACAACATATATCATACACTAAAGCGTTACGGGCTTGTCAAATTTTGTCCATAACACTTAAAAGACAGTGGAAGATGACACAAATACAATATATTTTTGAAGTAATTATTTTTCAAGCAAGTAAGCAGCTTTTCGTCAAGCACAATTAGGCTCATGGATGTCTTCAACACAAATAGTTAGCAGCCAGAAGCTGTTTGTATATCTGCTCTCCTTGTATAATTTCCACTTTTCAGTAGTCTGTATGTGCTTAATCTGACTTATCTTTAAACATTCATTTCCCATATTTTTTATAACTAATAATAATTGAATATAGGGAGGGTGAAGGTACTAACTTTTGACTTTTTACATCTTCTTGCTTTAGACACATGAAATTTTCATTTCAGTACCCTCGATCTCTTTGCACTGACACTTCTTATGGTTTAACTATATAAGCTCCGGTGCTTCCTTCTCTCGGAGTTTGTAGAGTAGTTTATAGCAGTTTCAGTTCATCTTTGTATTCGTTTTTCCCTCTTCCTTCCTGTCTTGTCTAAGTTTGATATATATATATATATATTGGAATATAATAAATTGATATCTGTTACTTCGTTAGCTATTGTTGCTTTCTTTGCTAGATGTAGTCTGTTCTTTCTGATGCTTTATTGTTGTTATAAGGATAAATTTAATCTCAAATATCTATCTGATGCTTTATGATTATTTTGTAAAACAGGTTAGTCTCTACGAGCGTGACAATGCAATGTCCAGGAAGCTAATGAAGATACTAACGACTTTTAGGGAGACTGACCCATCATATTATCAGCTGTGTCATCTTGTGAGACAAGGTGAACAGCCCAGAGAAGGGTTCTTCCTTCTTGTAAACCTAATTGAGGACCAAGTTGGTGGTATGAATAGCTATCTTGATTGGATCCTCCAAATTCATAGGCAAATTCAGCAAAACGCCTAATTATACAGGTAATATAAATTACTGCTTTAATAGTCTGAGTGCTGCCATGTCTGTTCTTTAAATCTTCTATTTTAATATAGAAATTGGCTTTAATCACTCAACTAAGGAAGGTTCTGGTATTTCTTGTTGTTAATTAAGCACTCTATCTGTTAAGCAATTGGCTGTTGTAAACTATTCAAGAAAACACATGTCCTAAGCATTGCTTCTAGCAACCATTTTAGATTCATTTAAACACATGTCCTAAGCCTGAACATTTAAACTGCTAACCAGTAAACACCGTCACCTATGACAAAAAAGATCTTCCTTTTCATTTAAGTTATATGGAATCTCCTCATATACAGAGTTCAAAGTCTAGGATGGGTTTAGTTATCAGTATGTTCCCACTTTCTTTTTTGTGGCAAGCAGATATTCAGTCAGCTCTATCTCTTTTGTGGCATTCAGATCTTCAGTTGGCTTGGAAAGATCTAAATCAATATGCTTGGTCACGTCAGAAGTTCAGATTATTTAGTTGGAAGTGGTAATTTATTACTGGAAGCAACTGTTCTTTAAGTTGCAATTAAGTTAAAATTGTGTGTACATCTGCTCGTTTCTTTATTATATTCTTTATTATAGAATATAGCAAGAAGAATGATACTGTTGTCTGTTCAAGCTTGTACTTGCACCGAGTTCTCAGTTACTGGAGTAAGGGGTTGATAACTTATCTCACTTTGATTGATGTTGATGCTGTTACTCCCAGAGTCGAATGGCACTTTGAAGGGTAAACTTGCATTGCAAAGCTACATGGCTTCCTTGTTATATTTTAGTCATTGCAATTTGCCAATTTACATATTTATCAGTTTCTCAAGAAATTTTGTATTTTTTTAAATAGTAGAAGCCAATTGGCGATTTTTACAGTGTGTATGGTTAGATTACCTCTGAATGTTCAGAAACTTGCATTTAATTTTATGGTGTAGATATCCTTAACTATCAAGGGAGTTATGAGGCTTCATATATACATTTGTTCAGTATTCTATATACACAACAAACGATGATTTGATGGCATCCTTTATCTTAATAATCTGACACATCAATACTGAACCCTTATTAATTCTTTTTTAGCCATGAGGTGTCATTGGTATACGAGCTTTCCATCGGCTGTGCTCGACTCTTGTCTATCACTTGGATATTTGTGTAAGTTTAAAGAGTTGATGGATAGGTTTACAGTTTACACCATCAACGGGAGTGAGGTTGCACTAACCTCCCCATAAGCATAAGTTACCAAATACCAAGTATATTGTTGCTTATAACATCATAGTATTTTAGCCGTTTTTTCCAAAAAAAGAGTTCAGGTTCAACTATTGATCTGATTTTATCTAGACTATCATATAGAAAAAGAGAAAGTCCCCCAAGTACATACTTAGGGGACTTACGTAGTATATATTTTAAATGTCATGATTGCAATTATATTATCAAATCTTGCAATTATAAAAATACTTTTCGCGTACATTTATATGAGAAAACACTTTGTACTCACCTAAGTTACTTAGGAGCATTAAGCTTGTAGAAAAAGCCAAGTAATTGTACATATGTTTTTTTTTTTTGGTTTTGGAATGGCAGAGAAGATGGATTAATTAACTAATTAAAGAACCTTATAAATCCCTTTCATGTATGTATGTAACTGTGTATGTGTGTAATATTTATGTTGACATGACAACAGTGGAGAGACTTCAAAGACGCGAGATCGAATGTCTCGTAGATATAAAGGGTAATGATATTTCCGGCAAAGATCTTCTTTTCTTAGGAACTGTCAGTTTCAACACTTCATCCTTTTTATGAATTGCCATTTCTTTCATTTCATTTATCAACCCTCTTATCGATCACTTTAACGCTTCTTTAATAATAAATAAACCCGCGATTGCACAAGAGATAGTGCCTGAATTTTCAATAATGATATCAACATAATGGAGATACTTTGTGTGTCCGTGATATGATGATGTTGCGTACATGAGTTCTTGATATGTTATTTTGAGTGATGTAATTTTGGAGTCTAATCCAAGACTTCTTACACTAGTATGATTAACATGAATCAATCTTTGATTTATTACTTGATTTTTTTGTCTTTTAATACTTCATATTTTTACATTTGTGTTTTAAAATATTTTTTTAATTTAAAATGTATGTATTTAGCTCATTGTATTTAATAATTATTTTTAAAATGTAAATTAGCAAATTTGTTACTAACTTATAAATAAATTTATCCAAATACCTAACAATTCATCCACTTATCACTTATCACTTATATGACACTTATTTATTTTAAGGTATAAATCAACTTTTTTAAGATACCCAAACGCACTAAGATCAATACGGGTGTGACGTTTTAGATCTCCACCAACAATTTAAACTTAAAATTGATAGTAGTTTTATATCTTTTTTCCTAATTATTATAATTATATTATGTTAGCATATTATTATTGATGTAATACGGAAAGGTACTGTGATTATTATTGTTAGCGTAATAGGATATTTCCTTATTATATTTATTATTATTAGGTATTTATTATATAAACAGTCATTATATTGTAAACGAATCAAGACTTTTATCTTCATCATTGAATAAACAACAATTTTAGAATACTTTATCATATTATTTCAAATTTTTTAATATTTATGGATTTTTCTTTTAAATATTATTATTATTTTCAATTTTAATAATCAAATTATTGTAATTTGCTGTTTATAGAATTTTGAAATTTTAAAGAAGTAATTTATTTATTAACATATATAACATTGTTTTATTATAAAATTGAATTGTAGTTAAAATAAATAAATATTGATAATTATTGTTGAACACTCACTTTACTCTCTAAACTCTATTTTGAATTTTAAAAATTAAATTTGAAAGATTTTAAAGCTCATCCGACTTGCGAAATAAATATTTAGTTAGTGATGGTTTACCATTGTTGTTTAAATGAACTATCCACAGATCGAAGAGAAAAAAAATGTTACGAATTATTTCAATAACAATTATATTCAATTTAAAAAATCTATTTATATTTGTTTTAAATTATTATAATGCATTTTAGGTGTTTAAATAAAATTCTATTAACAACGAATACACTTTTTAATATTAGATTCGGTGGTTTTCATCTATTTATCATAACATCTAACAATTCTTATCATTTTGACCAATACAAAATATTTGTTAAATTCAAATTCTTACCGGGCATAAATTTATTAAATTATAAATTTTTTTTATTAATATATCTAACGATAACTGATTATTTATTTATAGATCTAAATGTTACTATTCTTTCTACGATATGTTACCATCAAAATAACGAAATATTTGGATAAAATTTGTTCTGCGCTTTTTATATACAAGGATATAATTTTGGTATAAAATTGTCTATTTAATATTGTTTTTAACAATTTTGACCATTTTTTAAATTCTTTTCGTGAATTTCTTAAATAATTGAATAAAATGAATTTTAATAATCTTATATGATGACAAATTTATATATGAATTATTTTACATATGAAGACAAGATCATGGAAAAAAATTGAAATTGTTTTTAAACACTAACATTTCATTTGCATTTCTCTCGATTTTAATCTCCTTCAACTTCAACTTTAACTTTTAGTAGTATCTCTATCCGTTGATAACTTGGTATTAGCAATTCATCAGCATATTTACTACTCTTTCTATTTCATTATTATGCATTATTATGCATGTTTCTAAATTGATCTTAAATTATATATTCATTTATTTAATTTGATGGGCAAAAGGATGTCAAACAATTTTTTTGAGGGGTATAAAATCAAAGAGTTTGAACAGATTCATCAGATTCATTAAAAAGTGATATTTTGGAAGTGAAGCCGAAAGTAGAATGGTGCCACTTGGAAGTCAAAAATTTCAAGTGGTACAAAATGTAAAATCCCATAATTTTATAACGGACGACTAACGTTTGATTAACGGAGTGGTATTATGGAGATGAAGTCAAAAATATGATGGTGGCACTTGGAAATCAAAAACTTTGTGGGGTAACCACTAACATATGAAAAAGTCAATTGTACAATGGTAACAAATGGAATATCCCTTTAATTTAATGTTAATTTTTTTTAAAAAAACTCCTTCAATTTTAATATGTTTTGGGTTGTTTAATTCGCAAAATAGTATGTGGTTGAAATTAAGAATCGGTTTAAGGCGATAGAATAAAAATGTTTAATTTAAAATATTTTTGAGTCATTAATTTTAATTAATTTAAAATATTGTTTTTATTACTATTTTAATATTTTTTTGCGTTATTGATTTATTTTGTATTAAAAATTTGCATATAATTGCTTATATAAATGAAAATAGTAGAAATAAACGATTTTCCAACCCCTCTGTTAGAAATGAATACCACTAGAAACTTGACAGAGGGGGGGGGGGGGTGAATGAATAGTTTGATGTTTTTCGATTCTTGAAACTCAAGATAAACTGTATATGATTATGCTATGTAATATGCGGAATATAAACAACACACACAATCACTTTAATCTACTTTGTATTGAGTAAATTAAATACTACAGCTTTCGGGAAATTCACAACGGAATTTCTGGCTTCTAAACAAGAACAGTTTGTAACTTGTTTTTGCTTACAGAGAAAAGAGTGCTTTTAATACAACTATATGTATCTCTCTTACAACATTCAGTGGTGTGTGCTCGATATATATCCACCTATACAAACTAGGCACACTACTATTTACACAGTTATCCCTAGCTGAAAGTCCAACTTGTCCTGCCATAAGAGGTTAACTGTGTCAGGAAGGACCACCTGTTTTTCGAAGTCTTTCCCGTTTCTGTAGCTGCTTGTCTCTTATCTTTCTCTCCAAGTTTAGCTGTAGATTTGCCATCTGTTCTTTGGACCACTTTGCCAGAACAAATGCTTCAGTATTTGTCTATTTTGATTCTTGATTCTTTACCTTGATTTGTCTTGTTGTAAACGGCTAAGTGTTGATATCGTGAACTCCACTTCATTCCAGACTTCGCGATGTCCCTTGTGAAGACTATGCGATATGACCTTTGAGGACTTTGCGACATAGGTCATTTGAGGACTATGCGACATAAGTCATTTGAGGACTTTGCGACATAAGTCATTTGAGGACTATGCGACATAAGTCATTTGAGGACTTTGCGACATAAGTCATTTGAGGACTATGCGACATAAGTCATTTGAGGACTTCACGATCTAGGCATCTTTGACTTTGCTGACTTCAACACTTCACGACATGAGTCTTGAGGACTTCACGACATAGTACAAAATGGACTATGCGATCCAGCACTTCTCGACATGGATATTGGTGACTTCACGACATAGCTTTATTCTGACTTTGCTATATAATGCCTTAGACAAATTTCTACAACTTATTTCTTCAGGGCCTTATTCATCTATATCCTGCTGCATGAACAAATCTGAACTTCTACCAGGACAATTATTTAATGGCCTATATACATTCTAGTTGCAAGAAGCTTACTAAGCTCATTATAATTCTGAGCATACATGATCAAGCTGATTTTCATGAGAACAAGACAAGTACATAGAAAGACCTATACTATATCCCAGTGATAGAATTCACTAGGTCATGTAGTGTGACATAGTCACATAGCTTAGGCTTGTTAATGGTGGTATTCAGACATGTCTTGAGCCTAACACCCTCCTTCAATCATACCCACCTCCTCTGAATATCAAATATTCGTATCAAAAAATGGATTTGAAATATATATTTTCTTAACCAAAGGTCTAGTACGGACTAAACCCATACCTAATTCGACAATAACTCAAATCAATCAACTCTCTTATCTCTATATGTTGATAACTTGGTATTAGAAGTCACATTTTACTACTTTTTCCGTCTCATTATATATGTTCTTAAATTACATGTTCAGATCTTTAATTTAATGTTAATTTCCAAAACAATTCCCGTATCTATTGATTGCAATGTTTAACTTCCTTAGAACTCATGAGAATGTGGAAATAATTAATATCTCTGTGGTTCTTTTGAATGGTCTTAATAACCCTATTTGTAAGCTCTTGGGGATAACTAATCACATGAAGGATCTTAAATTATACTCCCTCCGTTCCTTATTAATAGACGTTTTACATTTTTGTTGATATTCCATTTTGTCAGTCGTTTTAAGTTCCCAAAGTATATTAACTCCTGAACTTTATATTGGTTGTCCCTCAGTTAATTGCTATGCATGCCTCTTCGCTTCCTTTTACACCATTAAGTACAAGGTTATAAACGTAACTTTGTTATAATATTAAAGACTTGTTGTGCAGTTATTATGCCTCCTTGGTCTTTGAAAAAATCACTAAAACGACTAACAAAAAGGAATGGAGGGAGTATTTAACTAGCGCGATGTCATAATCTATCTATTATATATATAATACTACAACAAGGGATTTGGTGTAAGCAATTTAAATCTAATGGACCATGTTACCATTACTTATACTATATATTTTTAGGCTTATTTTGGTCTTTTAACATCAATAAATTTATTACATATTATTAAATGCTACAAAATTAATATGCAAACTTATACATATATATTTATTACATATTATTAAATGATGTAAATTAATATGCATACTTATATATATACATACAACATTTACCTGAATATATATAGTAAGGTTCCAGAGAGAACCATTATATCAAGAGAACCGAGAGAACCCTTCTAAGACCGTTGATATATTATAATATAATTAATGAATATTAATAAAACACTAAAAAGAATCTTAATTATATCAATTAAATTTATTATAAATAAATTTATGTTGAAATATATTATAAAACAATTTGTAGAATACTTAACAGAATCCTAATTTTAATATAATTACTAAAACACTTAAAAGAATCTTATAAAATTATTAAAACACTTAAAAGAATCTTAAAAATACCAATAAAAGTATAATAAAAAAATTTAAAACATATCAACCGTTGGATGGTGTGCTAAATCAAGGGTGATTGGTTAGTTCTCTCGGTTCTCTCAAAAAGATAGGTTCTCTCTAGATCTTTCCCATATATATATATATACACGTATGTATACATATAAATACTTATATTTATGTAAATTTATGGTAATATATGACCATATACGTTTACATATCATATATCTCGTACTATTATAGTATCATTTAGATTTATTGTAAATTTTTATGAATTAAATATTGTTAAAAATATTATTTGAGAAAATTTATAAATTAAAGCATGTCTGTGAATTATAATTATTTATCTCTATTAAATCAAACTATACATAATTTCTGACATGCCTTAAGTATTATATTTGTTACGATACAAATACGTCCAAATCAGTACAAGCTAACAAGAAAAAAAACTTTCATGTATATAAGTGTAATACAAACTTGTACTAATTTTAATGTCATATAACTCATCAATTGCTACTCTAATACGCAGACATACAAAAATTTGCCAAAAAAATAAATAATTTACTCATATTTAAAGTATGCCCGTGCATTGCACGGGCTAAAGAGCTAGTTTTTTTTTAAAACTTCATCAATTAAATCACAAAAATTACTCGATTTTCTCTAATAAGCCCTCCCATGAAACATCATTTCTTTTTAATATTAATATCTCAAATTTAATATATTGAATACTTATGTTATATACTTCCTCCGTCTCATAATAAACGTCCTAATATTTTCAGAATTTGTTTCACGCATATAAAAAAAAGTAGTTTTAGATGTTTATTTTTTCAAATTTCTTGTTTTGTATAAAAGTTTGAATATCCTATTTTTATACCAAACAAAAAAAATGAGAAAATAATATCTACAAACATGTTTTTTACGTGTGTGGAAATGCGTGAAATAAACTTGAAAAATATTAGGACATTTATTATGGGACGTAGGGAGTATTAATTTTCATGTTAACATACTTTTTTTTCTAATGAGTCGGTCTCTCATTAGAAAAAATACATCTTTCAATTAAATTACAAAAATTACTTGTTACTTCCGTGAAAACTTTCAATAAAACTTTAAATTCTACTCATCTCTTCTATTGTATAGTAATAAAACTTTTAATTGTATGTATATTTTATAAATTCGAACTCTTCTCCTATATAAATTCGAACATCTATTCTACTTTCAATAGAACTTCTAATTATATGGCTTACCTATAAATTCAAACTATTCTCCTTTATAAATTCGAACATCTATTCTACTTCATATAGAACTTTATTTATATGTCTTCTCTATAAATTCGAACTCTTATCCTCTATAACTTAATATTTTTTGATTTATTAGTATTTAAAATTGTAAACCTCTAGAAAAATAGAAATATATATATATATATATATATATAGGGAGATGATCAAAGGAGAACCTAAATTAGAGTGAGAACTGAGAATCAATCTCAACCCCACAATTAATATAATTATATTAAATCACATTCGTTCAATTATATATCATCCAAACTGCATATCTCTTTACATTTCTCACCTCTTCACTGCCAACACGTATCTATCTCTGAACACCAAAACTTTTGGCCACCAAACCTCTGGGCAAAAGTATATTTTCACATCTCTTGCTCATTTTTTCGGATCTAAAATTCTCACATCTCTTTCACCTCTCTTCTCCATCTTCGGTGACATCTCCTTCTCCTCCGTAGTCACTAACAATCACATCCATATTTGATCTGAAATTTGAGTTTCGATCTAACATCGTCATTCAGTCGTACTCAAAATTGATGTTGATTGGTTAGAGTAAGAAGCTGATGATGATGTATTCTGATGCATATGGACATTTTTGTTTACAAAAAAAAATGTATGTATCGAAGTATTTTCATTTCTATTTTTGATTTAAAAGTTCTGGTGATTTACATTCAACATTTGGTGGTTCGCGTTCAAATTTTCAGTGATTTACCGTTAAACTTATTGAATTTGTAGATGATGGCGATATTAGTGGGTTGTCATTTAATTTCAGTGATTTGTGTTGAATTTAATGATTTTTAAAGTGGTTTCAATGTGTTTACTGAAAATGACATCATTTTGTTGTAGATAAGTGACTTGATTATGTAGATGATAGTGATGATTATGAGGAAGGAGGTGGTGGTTGTAGATGTTGTGAAAGTGTTTTGAATCGATGATGATGAACGAAGAAGGGGTGGTGGAGATTTATGATGTTGATTAAGGATAGACTCATGAGAGAGATGCTCTGATTTGTTTCTTTTGTGATTATCATTTAAATTCTTTAGTGATTTGCGTTCATAATTTCGGTGATTTGAGACGAATTTTGGTGATTACCTGGAGATGTGGTGGGGGATATGAGTGGTGGTGGTCATGGGAATCGTGAGTAGCAGCGAAAGAGGAAGCGAAGGGTTGAGTCTCGTCATGGTAGTGGAACATGGAAATAAAAGAATGATATATGAATTCTTTTTTTTTTTTTTTAATTTGTACGTTGTAATTTTGACTGCCCCGACACTTTAAGTTTATTACAAAAATGCCACCGAATTCTGAGTTCTCATTATAGTAGGGTTCTCATTAGAGTAGCCCTCTTTATATATATATATATATATATATAGGGTCTTGCTCTAGTGAGAACCAATATTAAGCTGAGAACTGAGAACTAATGCACACCTCTGATTCAAACATGTCACGGTGGCATTTTTGAAATTTTTATAAACTTTAAGACTAGACATATATATAACACACATTACAGTCAAACCTCCTCTCCAACATTCCTCCGCCAGTGCTTCAAAGTCATCGACGACAACCACTCTAAATCGCCATCTCCGTCATCGATCTATTTTTCCTTACACCTTAATTCATTACATAGATTTTCAAGTTTCATCACTGATCACCACCATCATCGCCTCAGTTCATTACCAATCACCATCATCAGTTTTTCCGTGCACCATAATCACTTCAAAACACTTAGAATCGGCACCACGATATTCACATGTATCATACCGTGTTCTCTTTCACTATATACAATTCAGATCCACATTAGTCATGAATTTTGGTAGATCGATCATTTATTTATAACTACAACAGTAACAACCAGGTGATTTATATGTAAATTGTTTATATTTTTTTAGTTTACATTCTAAATCACCAACTTTTATACACAAATCACCAACTTTTATACATAAATCACCATTTGCAATTGCAAAAATCACCAAAAATAAGTGATTTTGTGACATGAAATAAGTGGTTTGGTTCGAGTTATCAGGTGATTTACGAAACCATCGTAGGTGATTTGTATTTAAATCACTGATCAACTGCTTTATATTTTTTTTTAAAATTCAACAGCGTTTTACATCCTATGGTGGAAAGAGAAAAAAAATTAGAAGATAGATAAATCAAAGAATAAAAAACAAAAAAAGATGAATGTCTCAAATTGTAATAAAATGACGATTGGAAATGGATGTTAGATACACGATATAGATAGACGGCCTTGTTTAGAGAGAGAAAGAGTTAGGAGATGTAAAGAAGAATATGAAGCTTCTGGTGAATATAAAAAAACTAAAGAGAAAATGCCTTTTCGCATATTAAAATATTATATAAAAAAACTAAAGAGAAAATGCCTTTTCGTATATTAAAATATTTAAAAATAACAAACGGCTGAGATTTTCTAACAAGAATATATTTGTGTGGCTGAGATTAGATCTCAGTTCTCGTGTTAATTAAGGTTCTCATTTGAGCACCTCCCTATATATATATATATTGATGACTAGAAGAAAAGGATGCATCCTACCTAACATGTTACTCAAAGTTGTAATTGTAATTAGAAAAAGTTATCCTAAGGAGTGAAGTAAACCTGTTTTTTCTTACGAAAAAGCCAATAGTTATAGAACCTCGTGGGTCACGATTAAAGATTCAAGAGCTTTAACTTTTCTTCCCTTTTTACGTACATTAGTGTCTCTAATCCTTTGTATCTGGCTAAGATCAGGTTTTAATAATCAAATTTAGCGACAACACACAAGCTCCATATATAAATTCACAAGCAACAACCAATAGGAAAGCACTCTGATGTGACCATACGAATGCATGCTCTGCATAATTAAGTATAAGAAGATAGGGATCTTAAAAGCACCAACCAAGTTTAGACAGACGAAAACCTGTCACTAAGAACTGTAACATACCAATTTTCTCAACCGCTTTGATTCCCCGGCAGCATATATTGACACCTGCAACAAACAACCACTAAAGTCTAAACCTAATCAATCAATTCCTATCGTAATTAATCAGTTATAATCTTGGTTATTCTTTATTACAATATTTATTGGAACATTAAATCTTTTACTCTTGATACAGGAAAATTAGAATTCATGAATTATTTTCCGGAAAGGCTTGTAATTATAGAATCAATGAATTTACAATTTTTTTTGTCAAAAAAACCGTTTTTGGATATTATTACGGAAGAAATATAAAAACCCAAAATTTTATTTTTGAAATGAAGATCTATGAATAGATGAACAATGTATCACATGCAGGGACAGTTTGTTGTTCCTCTGTATGTGGCTTGATGTAATCAAAACTGCATCAAGAAATTTTGTACTAGGGTTTGTTAAAGAAGCTACATATAATATTATAATACATGAAATTAATGTCCTTGCCTTGTATATATGATATATGTATTGAGCTAGAAATTCTCGTGATCCCAGTAACAGGTGAAGCTACCATATGATCTGATCTTTCCTGGCAATGAAGGGGAAGTTTAGATCATGCTGGCAGCTTCAACTACTACTGGCTCACGTTCCACATGTGATCGATGAGTACCAAGAAAAACTTGCGACATCTACATAAGAGAGAGAGGGAGAGAGAGAGAGAAGGCTGGGGGAGAGAGGAGAGGCTGAGTAATTGCATTGTGATTTAGGTGCCAGTAAACGGGTATATATAGAAGGGGGGGATTGAAGAGTGAAGATGCATGATGTACAATATACATCGTGTATCTGTACGTGAATATTTATATATCGGACATCTATGTAGGTGCATGCTGGCTAGTACTTTAATAATGATAATGTTGTTATTAGGGACCTGAAAAGCTTACCCTAGTATATAATTAATGACAAAAAACAGATCGATGCTGGCAGGAGTGGTCCAAAGTGAGACAAGTTGAATACTGTCGCACCCACGCCACCACCACCATAAGTTAGAGAAGTTACGCTAAAAAGAGTGTCAAAATTAATTGTTAAGTAATCCGTCGCACTTGAATGTTTGAAATTATTAACATACAAACACTACAAAGTCGTTATAAATTGATGAGCATATCACATTATGAGTTTGTAGATTCAAGTATTTTACAAAAAAAATTGTATTCGAAAGTGCGCCTCATAAAAATAAAATAAAGCCTAAAAAAGAGTGGGGAAACATATTGAATTCGTGCGGGACCATAAATAAGCAATGATGCAAGGTTTGTTAGAAATAAGCAACAGTCTCATGTGACCCTAGATCTCTCATGAATCTCTATGTAAGTGACTGCACTCTACGCTCTTTAAAAACATGGAATGCCATGTGTCGGGGACTGCCCTCTCCCGCATCAATTCCTATACATACATTAAAAGGAAGTGGTAGAGACGTTAATTACGATGAAATAGGTAATTAAATATGTCAAGTCTTAATCAAAACAAAGACAATAATAATAAAAACAAGTTCCTGTAATAATCAAATGAAAAAGAAGAATTGGGTTGAATATAATAATAAAAGGGGTAGTTATGATTTTGACATTTAGTTTCTTTTACGAGTGTTTGTTTTGATTCCCTTGGTAGGTTCGCAGAAATGGAAGCCAATAGGTGCTTGCAGAGTCATCCCCATATCAAAGTTATTGTAAAAGTAGATAATTTTTTTTATTCTATCCCAAAAGTTTCCAAAATATTTGGCTTCCCCAAACTATTATTTGTGAACTACATTTCATATCTGTCTTCTTCTACGTATCAGGAACCGACCTCTCATTTGATACATAATTCATATGTACCACCATGACAACGTTACAAGAGATCTGTTTATTATATGGCATCTTTTATTGCAGACTTGTAGTGACTATATCAACTGTGGTCCTCTTTGTTGTTGGCCATTTTCACATGTTATATTCATTGGTTTTTCAGTTGTTCTACTGTATCCGCATTTGTGTTTTGCAGTAGGCTTGCTGCTTGACAGGGTTCAAGGGCTGGCGTGGCGCTATCGTACATGTTCTCCAAGGGTTGGCACTTAAAAATCATATCGGTTTTGAGAGAAATCTCGATCCCCAATTATTTAAATTTATTTTTATTGACCTTTTTTTGTAAAATGGATGTTAACCCAAGTCTCACATTATTAACATAAAGAAAAATTATCTTGAATGTAAGCGGTCAAAAACAACTTCATTAGTATGAAACATTTTGGAGAGCTCAAAAACAAATCTGTGCGGGTTTGGACACGGCCCATAGCGGACAATATCATATAAATGTGGAGTTAATCGATGTTGCGCGGCCTATTAAGTGGTATAAGAGCCGTTGGTTAAGAAGTTGATCCTGGGGTTGCGGACTGCAAGTTGTGTGGTGTGTGGGAGGCTGTCCAGAACTATGGTTGGAGATCTTGGACAACCCAAGTCTCACATCGTTAAGATAAAGAAGAATTATCTTGAATATAAATAGTAAAAAACAACTCCATTAGTATGAGATCTTGTAGGGGAGCCCAAAAATAAATCTGTGCGGACTTGGTCACAGTCCAGAGCGGACAATATCATACTAATGTCAAGTTAATGGGTGTTGCGCGGTCCAACGTTTTTCATATATCAAATGAATTTGAAAACTCCATTAGTATGAGACCTTTTGGGGGAGCTCAAAAATAAATCCGTGTGGGCTTGATCACGATCCAGAACAGACAATATCATAGTAATGTGAAGTTAATGGGTGTTGCGCGGCCCAACATTTTTCATATATCAAATGAATTTCAAGTATTAAGTTTTACCGGGCAGTAAGTGATAATCCGTATATTATTTGAATTTAATCAAAATGGACTTTGTAAATAGTACATTTCTATATAGTCCAAAACAAGAATGTCATTATTTAAAACACAACGATTGCAATTGTACACTTGCATATAGTCCAAAGCAAGAGGGTAATAATTAAAACACAATACTTGTAATTATAAACATTGTAGTTAGCGGAATCATGACTGTTTTGCAATTGATTTTTTGCTTTTGAGAATTTAAAATAGTAATACAATATTTATAAGTTCTAATAGTATTAAACCTTTGTGTAATATTCATTTGAGTTGGAAATTACCTCAAAAGCTTTGTTGGACGTCTACTACACACAACCCTTTCGGACGCAATAGCATTATACATAAAGTCCAGTGTGAAAAACTACTCAAAAATGATTAATGATCAATCATGTACTTATCTATCTATATTTGATTCATAGTGTGTAACCAATGGCAACTTTAGTTAGTGATTGTGGATGCACATTTTTAAACTTTAATCACAGCTTTTGATTAGGTACAAAAACAGTTAACAAAGTTTTTCTTATATGTCATTAATTTAACCAAGGGGGGTCACCTGTATAGCTAGCCTAACTCCATGAAAAAATGATTTTAATTGTTATATCAATATATTTATGGAGTGATTAGATCAAGGAGTCCGGTCCCCGACAATCGTTTGCTGCTGACGTTTTTTGTAACAAACGGTTTCTGCGCCGTTGGATGGTCGATCCAACGGTGCATAAACCGTTTGTTACAAAAAACGTTCCCAGCAAATGATTGCCGGGGACCGGACTCCTTAAATCAATTACAAATTATAGTAAGAAATAATAAAGTTCAACGGGCATTATAGAATTCTCAAATCTGTTCCAAATTAATGGCTTGTTATTCAATTATTGGTCATTTCTTTACAGATAATATAAAACCCACGTATATTAATATGTGCACCACCAATTAGAATATGACATGTGTAATTCGGGAATAATTTTAATATCTAATTTAGTACCCCTAATATTGCTCATATTCTATATATGAAATTGATTATGAGACCCTAGCATTGCTCATATTCAATATATGAATTTGATTAATATATATGACATCGATCCATCTTACATTTAATTTTCACAGTTAAGGTATAAAACATTTATAATTAAAACTTAAAGTTCCGCACAATTACTTTGTTAAATCTTATCAATGTTAATTGTTTCTGAAGTTAAATTATTGTTCATGACAAATGTATGGCAATGATCAGCTGCAAACGTGACAACACAATGCATATAGCCTGGCTCTGGCAAGACTGCAGTCTGCAACTGCGTATGCATGAGCATGGCAGCTTTTAGGTTCAAGGCTGGCTAAGGAAGGAGAATCAAAAACTCAAGTACAAGACTCCAAATTTCATAGTTCAGCTATCAACTTAGCTGGTTAGGGCTATACAGTGCTATCGAACTATGCTTCCAAAAGCCTTAACTTTCCGCATTATTCTTCCTTTGTTACGTATCCGCATGCTACATGTAACATCCTGTTTTCTGTTTTTCGACCACCTATCTGTGAACTGATTCTTGAGCAGAATTTGTGTACATAAAAATTGGTTTTATTTTCTTAATTATATTTTTGAATTGTTTCAAATTTGACATGACTTGCGATAGCTCATGATTTTCTTTTACTTTCGTCTATAATTAATGGAATTATGAAATAAAAGCCATCAATCCGTTGTCGTCCAGCGGTTAGGATATCTGGCTTTCACCCAGGAGACCCGGGTTCGATTCCCGGCAACGGAATTTTTTACAATTTGTTCAGAAAGTTATTTTATGAAGAGAAAGTTTGTTACATTTATTACATGTGAAATCATCGTGTACAAGTTAATTTTTTTCAAACAATAACTTCCAAGTCTACAAGTCGTTACAAATTGTGTGTATAAAATCAAACATAGTTTTCTAATTCAAGGAATTTTTACAGGGTTCATTTTATCTGACAATGCTTACCAGAAATTTCCACAGGAGCAAACTCCATCAACAAAATGATGAAATCTGTTAGCATCTCTTGCTATGATTTCACATCCATAGATTTTCGAGACAAGCTTGCTGAAAGTATGGCAGTCGTCACAAATACGGAGGTTTTTTGTAATCCGAATTGGGGTTCTGTTAGAGTTTTTAAGTAGACCATATGCAATAGCCAGTCTTTCGCTATGACTGTAAAGCATCTTCACCTTCTCTTTCTCATCTACATTGTGCAAAACGAACTTGGTCTGTGCAACGTAGCCTCCTTCTATCTCCAATCTTTCGGTAATATTGGCTAGTTTTTGACGGATTTTATCAGCCTCTGGATGAGATTTGTCTCCTGCCATAAATGTATGTACATTATTTCCAACTTCAATCCAACTACATGCAGGATCTTTCTTAAGTCCTTTTTCTTTCATTTTCGCTCTCACTTCTTCTACATCATCCCATCTACCTTGTGAAGCATATACGTTAGATATAAGCACATAATTTCCAGAATCCCACGGATCTAACTCTAAGAGTTTTTTTGCAGCTAAATCTGATTTCTCTTTGTTGTGATGTATACGACAAGCATTAAGAAGAGCACAGTAGGCAGCAGGAGTAGGCTCTACTTCCATACTTTCTACAAACTGGAATGCCTCATCAAGTTGATTTGCACGGCCAAGCATATCAACCAGACAAACATAGTGCTCTGGCCATGGCTCTAACTTGTATTCACAAATCATTCTTTTAAAATATCTCCTGCCTTCATCTACTAGGGCTGAATGACTACATGCATAAAGAAGTGCTAAGAAACTTATATGATCTGGGCGGATTTTTTCATCCACCATCATCTGAAATAATCTAATGGCAGTTTCACCATAGCCATGCATTCCATATGCATCAATCATGGTAGTCCACAAAACTAAGTCTTTGTCATCAACACAACTGAACACCTTCCATGAGTTCTGCACAGCTCCGCAGCAGGCATACATATCTACAAGAGACCCTGCAACAAAACCTTCCTTTATGAAGCCTTTCCGGATCAAAAAGCCATGAATCTCTTTCCCTTTCCTCAAGGCAGATAAATCTGCAGCAGCAGAGAGTGCACTCACCAGTGCAATTGAATCAGATTCGATGCCTTCTGCTATCATAGATAGGAAAAGTGATAGCCCCTCATTTGCCCGTTGATTATCGACATAACAAGATATCATGCTTGTCCAGGATACAACATCTTTAACTTCCATTGATCCAAAAACATGAAATGCACAATCTACGTCTCCACACCCTCCATAAAGATCTAGGAATGAATTCTCTAGCACAATATCAGATGTTTCTCTTCGCATTGTATAACCATGAAGTTCTTTGACAAGTGAAATGCAATTTAACCCGCTACAAGCTTGAAGAATGCTTCCGATTATCATTGAATCCACATTAACTCTTTTCATCAATGCTTCCCGAAAAACTTGTATGGCCTTCAAGTGAAAGTTGTTCTGAACATACCCCGCAATTAGAGTAGTCCATGAAATATCGTCCTTGAAAAGAATCCTATCAAATACAGAGTTCATATTATCTATCTTGCAACATTTTGCATACATATCAAGAAGTGTGTTACCAACCTGCAAGTCACTGTCTATTCCTTTTTTCATGGTGTAAGCATGAAGTTCCATACCGGTGAATAAATTCCCCAAACGACCAGAGGTAGCAAGCATACTCAAAACTGAGCACTGATCAGGTTCATAACGAGCACATTGCATCTCCCGAAACATTTTAAGAGTTTCGTCGTATAAACCATTTTGAACCAAACCAGATAGCATGGAGTTCCATGATATATTATCCTTTACTTCCATATCATTAAAAACTCTTGCAGCTTCAGCCATTTTACCACATCTACTATACATCACTACCAAAGCATTGGCTACATAAATGTCAGCACAATGAGATGATTTAAGTACACTAGCATGGATCTGCATACCGAATGTTACAAATGGCGACTCTTCACAAGCTTGAAGAGCAATAACAAAAGTATATGTGGTTGGGGAAATACCAGCCAGTCGCATATCTCTAAAACTGCTTAGCGCCTCCAAAGATTGCTTATTCGCCTTAAAACCTGAAATTATTGAATTCCATGATACAACATCCTTTGTCTCGGCCATTCGATCAAATAACAGCATTGCAGCATGTTGATCACTACAGTTGGTATACATAGCCATGAGTGAATTAACAACAAACACATTCGTAAACAACCCATGTTTAACAACAAGCCCATGAATTTGTCTCCCATGGCAAATATCCATAACCTCACCACACGCTTTTAGTACAGACGTAAATGTCCAAGCATCCGGGGAATCTCCAGAAACCCACATTTCCCTATGCAACTCCAATGCTTCAAAAGTCTCCCCATTTGTCACATAAGCACCAATCATCGCATTCCACGTAAAAACACTTCTCTCAGACATTTCATCAAACACCTTACGAGCATCCAGAAGAACCCCACATTTCCCATAAAAGAACACAAGCTTGGTCCACAAAAACACTTGATCATATACATTATTTAATTTCAAAACATGGGTATGAATTTGTTTGCCCTGAAATAAAGCCTTTTGGCTAGCACAAAGCTCGAGCACCAATGAATAAGGTTCATCAAAACAATCTTGACTTGCATTTTGGTCTGCTAGTATATAACTAAGTGATACAAATGCTTCTTTGAGACTCCCTTGTTTACAATTATCTCTTAAAGATTGTGTTTTTACGAGTTTCTTGGGAAAGTTAAGATTTTTATGAGGAATGTTTATATGGGTCTCCTTTAAAATGGCATTTGAAATTAATGGGGACATTTGGATTGAAGTACTCATTACATTACCCTGCATGATACAGTCCGAGCTTGCCAAAGATGAGACCGTGTGGCGTGTGGTTTATCTAATTTTCGAAAAGGGAATGGAGTATTTCATTGAAGTAAAAAATGCGGTTCAACACACTACACACTTTGACAAAGCTTCAAGTCATTGATACGGAAATTTGTTCAATACGTGATGCGGTCTTACTAATCCCAATTTCTGAGTCCATTTAAAACGTACATCTGCCTTCCCCTTCTTCTCCATCTACAGCTTCGTTTCCCCCCGTCAATCCATTCTTCAATCCTCCTCTCAATTACAGTTAAATCTCTTTAAAGTAATACACTTGGAACCGGAGAAATATATTACTTTATCGAGTTTATTACTTTATCGATATAATAATAAAATATTACTTTATCGATAAAGTAATATTTTATTACTTTAAAGAAAATTATGGCCATGTTTTTTTGTAAATTTTAAAGTTGGTAAAGATTTTTAGTGTGAATTGAAGTAAATATGTATTACAATAATAAATTTATACTATATAAACAAATTATAATCGATTAAGGGTAAAGTATAAACAAATCTTAGATTTATCTCACTCAGAATGATACTTATAAATTTACTAATAACATAAAAATTAATCAAAATTAATGATTGATTAGAAACTGATAAAAGTTAATACTAGTATTTGTAAACTAATGTTATGTAGGGAAATATCAAGATATATCTTATAAACGAATATTTACTATATTAGAAAAAATGTATACAATGAGACAATATTTGTATATACTATAAAAAAAAGTTACGAACTAAGTTTATTTTGAATTTGATGGAAACTGGAAAATATGAATATAAATTCATATATATATATTTCATTAGATATTACTTTATATTTTCACTGGGCCCTTAAGGATTTTCTCAAAAATTATTATCTTATGCTTTTAGCGAATTTATTACTTTATCCTATTGGCCCAAATAGGGACCGAAGAAATTTATTATTTTACCGAGGTTATTACTTTATCGAGTATTATTTTATCGAGGTTTAACTGTATCTAAACCTTTTGTTCCAGTTTTTGTTCAATAAAAATCGAACCAAAACCAAACATCTGAAATTTATTTCTCAGATCTATCTTGATTTTGAGTCTGATTCTGCAAATAAAAAATACCTTTAGATTCAAATTCTCCTCCTTAACATCATACCAAAATTTGGTGTCATTATGAGGTCTTTGAATTTTTGGTGTTAGTCTCGCCTATTGGCGTGTGTCCGGCTTGTTACCCTTTTATTGGGATGTTAAGGTATGTTCTTTTGATGTTGGTATGTGTTTTGTTCGTCGTTACTTTGAAAATGATTTATGTGATTTTGCGTGAGATCTGTAATTCGTGCATTGGATTTGGGCTGGTGTCGATCTTATGAGATCTTTCACCTGCGGCATGTCTATAGCTGGTTTTCGGCATGTAGATAGTGTGTCTGAACATTGGGCTACAGGTGGTGCGTACGTGAAGGTCATTTGTGATATTACTGAGGATTGGTGCAGGGTTGATAGATCGGGAAGCCATTTTAATCTTTTCTAGTTCAAAAAATTTAGAAATTCATGATGTTAAACAGTCTGAAAACATAAGCGGCTATTTGTTTAGCTCGTTTATTTGTTTCTATTCAGGTTGTAGTGTCAGTTCAGGGGTTTGTCCTGACTGTGATTCCGTTGATGCAAGTTAATAAAATCTCTTTGTTTGCCAAAAAAAAAAATCCCAATTTCTAAATTTCCAGTTTCTAGAAAAATTGATAACTTAACATGATATCAAATTATCAGAGCTTAGATTGATAGAATCATGCCCGATTTTTCTGTCACCTTTCAATATTACGATTGGATCAAAAGAGACTTTTTATAAAAGTTGAGTTAATCACGTGTATTAGTTAACCAATCACAGAATTTTAAATAATTTTCAACCAATCGGAAGCAAGTATTTTATTTTTTAACCAATCACAATTGAGTTAGCATATTTACTTTTTTAAGAATTAATCATGGATGACTAACTATGGTACCATTCACTCTCTTAAAAATAAAACGTTTAAATGCATTTCAAATAAAAATTTGTTTCCTATTCAAATTTATATTCTATTAAATACTTTCCAAGTCAAATAATTTTAACCAATCACACAATTTTAAATAATTATCAACCAATCATAAGCAAGTATTTTATTTTTCAACCAATCAGAAACAAGAATTTATTCAAATCAATCTCTTTTTATAAAAGTTGAGTTAACCACGTGTATTAGTTAACCAATCACAGAATTTTAAATAATTTTCAATCAATCGGAACCAAGTATTTTATTTTTTAACCAATCACAATTGAGTTGGCATATTTCCTTTTTTAAGAATTAACCATGGGTGACTAACTATAGTACCATTATTAACCACTCTCTTAAAAATAAAACGTTTAAATGCATTTCAAATAAAAATTTGTTTCCTATTCAAATTTATATTCTATTAAATACTTTCTAAGTCGAATAATTTTAACCAATCACACAATTTTAAATAATTATCAACCAATCATAAGCAAGTATTTTATTTTTCAACCAATCAGAAGCAAGAATTTATTCAAATCAATATATATTTTAATAATAAGATAGTAATATAAATGCAATTCCATTTTTAAAATAGTAATATATATATATATTAATAATAAAATAGTAATATAAATGTAATTTTAATCGCTTAATTGAATAAAATTTAAATTAAAATAATCTAATAAAAATAAAAATTTAATGGAATAACGATTTTTTAAAAACTTTTGCAAACAGTGAATCTCGCTTCTACATATTTTAGTTAACCAATCGCAAAATTTAAATAATATATAATTAATATATATCAATACTATATTATTAAAGACGAAACATTAAAAGTTTTGGTCGGTCGTCAGTCGGTCGGTCGGTCGGTATTTGGGCCGATTCACGGGTGATATGGTCAGAAAAGTAATTATAGAAATATAATTGACTGGTCAAACAAAAGGCCGATATTTAAAGCCCAATACCCTAATTATTCATTAATTTCGTAATTAATGAATAGGGAAAATATACAGCTCATAAAAAGAGTCCAAATTATGGCAAATTGGTCAAAGAAGGATCCAGAATCCCAATTAAAGGCAATTAATGAGTCATAGCCTTTATCAACAAGGAAACGAATTCTTCAGCAAGAAATACAATACTTATCCAATATCAAAAAGAAGACTTATCCGCTAAGTCTCCCAAACATACCATAAATACTAGGCTCCAGACGCCTATATAAGGTCCCTGATCCTACAATCAGAACTACGTCTTTGGCTTGATTCTCAATAACAATTTGAGATACGTAGGCATCTTGTGAGGACCAATTTAGTCCGGATACACGAGTGCAGCCATTAAAGCTCGAAGCTCATTAATCCTAGCATTAAATTCACAAAGCATGTTTTTTAATCCATAACATTTGGCGCCGTCTGTGGGAAAACAACATCAACCATGGCAAACACACGAAGAACAGCTCGGGATACTCAGACTCCCGACGATCGCCCCCTCACCTCTGAGGCTGATCAGCCACCGCCGACTACCGGCACACAAGGGGCGAATATCCCCACCAGTACTCAAGGACCGGAAATCCCGATTTCGGTTGAAGGGACGAATCCCCTGCAGATGGTCATTCATGGATCTAATCCACAAGAGACCGTTCACCAGCAACCAATCACGACATCCCCGCTGCTCATGAGTGCACCAAGGAGCCTTCAACTCCATACTACTGATCTCCCTCAATACGCGAATCAGACTTTGGGGATGCCAAGCTATGGCATGCCCCCTCGACCCATGGCGGGCGGTAGTGGAACTAATCCAATCTACCATGAGGCATATGTGCCTCCTTATATTCAAGGTCTGGGACCCCAAAATCAACAAACTCGTCAGACCCCTCTCATTCAAGATTATTCTGGCCCATACACTGAGGATGAGGGTTATACAACTGGGGAGGATGTCGCCCCAAGGAGGAGACGTTCTTCACAGACAAATCGGGAGCCACCCCAAACTACTAGGGAGAAGCTTGCAGCCCATGAGACAGAGACTGCAAGGCTCAAAAAACTCCTTGCTGAAGAAGAGGCCGCTCAAACTCGGGGCCGAACGACTGAAGGAATCCCGATAATCAACTTGGATCCACCAAGAAGGACCAAGAGGGCTGAAGCCCCAAGGGGTGATCCTAGTAATCTGTTACCCCTAGGAGATCCTGATGATCCTACACCACCGTTTACTCAAGACATCATGAAAACGGCTATATCCAGAAAGTTTAAGATGCCTTTGATCAAAGCCTATGATGGAACGGGAGATCCCGCAAATCATGTGAGGACATTCTCCAATGCACTGCTGTTGCAGCCAGCCAACGATGCGGTCAAGTGTAGGGCGTTTCCCCAAACTCTTGCAGGTATGGCTCAACGTTGGTACAGCCGTCTACCTCCCAACTCTATTGGGTCCTTTAAGGAGCTAAGCAAGGCTTTCATCAACCAGTTCATTAGTGGAAGGGTGCATGAGAAGAGTTCTGCATCACTCATGGCAATACGTCAAGGAAAGAATGAAGCCCTAAGGGACTACATTAATCGATTCACTCGAGAGGCTTTGAAAGTCCCGGATTTAGACGACAAAGTGGCTATGATAGCCCTGCAACAAGGAACCACTGATGACCACTTCAGGAGGTCGTTGGCTAAACATCCACCAGAGAGCATGTTGAAGCTCCAAGATAGAGCCGGAAAGTACATCAAGGCTGAGGAAAGCATGAGAAAGTATGAACCCACCGCTGGTGACGGTGGAAACTCAAAGAAAAGAAAAGAAACTCAGGAGTACGACGTCAAGGAAAAGTTTCCCCGAACATCAAAGAATTCTGACTCTCCACCCAAGAGAAATAACTTTGGGCCAAAGTTCACGGAGTATGCAAGATTGAATACTCCCAGGAGTCAAATTCTGATGGAGATAGCCAAGGAAGAAGATATCAAATGGCCAAAGCCAATGAGGGCTGATTTGTCCAAACAGAACCAAAATCAGTTTTGTCGGTTCCACAAAGAAGTCGGTCATGACACCGACGATTGTAGGCAATTGAAAGATGAGATTGAATTTCTGATACGAAGAGGAAAACTCAGCAAGTTCACTAAGGATGGAAGCCAAGGTAGCCAAAGGGGGAACTATGAAAGAAAGGATTATGATAGAAGGGACAACGATCAAGATCGGAATCCCAAGCCCCGAGGGCCAGTGATCAACATGATATTCGGAGGGCCAACTGCTGCTGGGTCCTCCCGAAACTCAAGAAAAGCTTATGCCCGAGAGGTACTGACCGTCATTGGAGAAGCACCGAAGCGTGCACGAACAGAAGTGTCAATAGGTTTTGATGATTCAGACTTGGAAGGGGTGAAGTTCCCCCACGATGATCCTCTTGTCATAGTACCTGTGATAGGCAACTCCGAAACAAAGAGAGTCCTAGTCGACAATGGAGCCTCAGTAGATATCTTGTTCCACGATGCCTTTATCAAGATGGGTTACACTGATTCTCAGTTGACACCCTCTAATATGCCCATATATGGGTTCAATGGAGTGGAATCAAAGGTGGAAGGCACTATCCAACTCCCAATGACCATGGGACAAGGAACGAATACATCCACTCAGATGCTGAACTTCATAGTTATAAAGGCAACCTCAACCTACAATGCGATCCTTGGGAGGACGGGTCTTCATGCGTTTAAGGCTGTTGCCTCATCTTACCACCTGAAACTCAAATTCCCCACTCGGAATGGGATTGGTGAAGAACGGGGAGACCAAAAGATGGCTAGAAGCTGTTATGTAGCCGCGTTGAGGCCTGATGGAGTTGGGGGGCAGGTTCTCCCCATTGAAGATATGGACACTAGTGACAATGAGGACCGAAGAGGGAAACCAGCTGAGGATTTAATCCCAATTCCCTTAGTCCCGGATGAACCAGAGAAGGTGACTTATGTTGGGGCACTACTGCCCGAACCATTGAAAGGCAAACTCGCATCTTTTCTTCAAGAGAACAATGACGTTTTTGCTTGGACAGCGGCTGACATGCCAGGGATTGATCCCCAACTAATATCTCACAAATTGAATGTGGATCTAGAAAGGAAGGCAGTGAAACAAAAGAAAAGAAGTTTTTCTCCAGAGAGGCTTGAAGCCATTAAGCAAGAAGTAAATAAGCTTTTAGAAGCTGGGTTTATTGAAGAAATCCAATTCCCAGAATGGTTAGCTAACCCTGTGATGGTCAAAAAAGCTAACGGGAAGTGGAGAATGTGCGTCGACTTCACCGATTTGAATGATGCATGTCCTAAGGATTGTTTTCCCTTACCTAGGATTGATGCCTTGATAGATGCCACTGCTGGGCATGAGATGCTAAGTTTCATGGATGGCTTCAGCGGATATAATCAAATCAAGATGCACAAAGATGACATCGCCAAAGTGTCGTTCATCACTGACTCTGGTGTCTTCTGTTTCTTAGTCATGGCTTTTGGGCTTAAGAATGCTGGAGCAACCTATCAAAGGTTGGTAAACAAAATCTTTGAGCACCTGATTGGAAAAACCATGGAGGTCTACGTAGATGACATGTTAGTCAAGAGCCTTGATAAGGCCAATCACATTGAGCACCTCCGAGAGTCTTTTGAAGTGCTAAGACACCACAAGATGATGTTGAATCCAGCTAAGTGTGCCTTTGGTGTAGGCTCGGGAAAGTTTTTAGGTCTGATGGTTTCCAAGAGAGGAATCGAGGCTAATCCCGACAAAATCAAAGCGATTCTAGACATGGAACCACCAAAGACTGTCAAGGATGTCCAGAAACTGACGGGAAGAGTGGCTGCTTTGGGAAGATTCATCTCCAAGTCTGGAGAGAAGTGTTTACCCTTCTTCAAAGCACTCAAAAAAGTGAAGAATTTTGAATGGACAACTGAAAGTCAAGAGGCCTTTGAGGCCCTGAAGAAATATATGGCTGAAGCACCACTGTTGGCAAAACCCAAGCCAGGAGAAATTCTCTATTTATACTTGGCGGTTTCCAACACAGCCCTTGGAGCTGTTTTGGTAAAGGAAGAAGTAAAGGTTCAGAAACCCATCTACTATGTGAGCAAGATTCTACATGGGGCAGAAATAAACTACTCAATGGTTGAGAAGTTTGCCTTAGCCTTGATAATGGCCTCAAGAAAGCTACGCCCCTACTTCCAGGCTCACAAGATAGAGGTCTTGACTGATCAACCTCTCAGAAACATCTTGCATAGCCCTCAAGTTAGTGGAAGATTGATCAAATGGGCCATTGAATTGGGCGAATTCGACATCAAGTATAAGCCTCGAACGACCATAAAAGCTCAGGCACTTGCTGACTTCATGGTTGAATGCACCATTGACAACCAAGAAGTCGGGGGGCAGGAAGTAACTATGGAAGATAAGAAAGATGAGGAAATGACCTTCAAAGAATGTTGGGTGCTCTATTTTGATGGAGCATCAAAAACAAAATCAAGTGGAGCTGGTTTAGTGCTACAGAGTCCTGATGGATTCCTAATAGAGTATGCACTAAAACTTGACTTCCCGACGACAAACAATGAGGCTGAGTATGAAGCCCTGATAGCTGGCTTAGGGCTGGCTGGAGCCTTGAGAGTCAAAACTCTGAAAGTATGTGGAGACTCGAGGCTAGTGGTTTCCCAAGTAAATGGGGAGTTTGAGGCCAGAGATGAAGTCATGGCCAAGTACTTAAAACTTGTCAAGGCCATTATGACTCAGTTCGATGAATTCTATGTGGAGCACATTCCAAGGGAGGAAAATATGAAGGCTGATGCCTTGTCTAAGTTTGCCTCTTCTGAAATTGAAAACTATGCCGGGAATGTATACTTCCAAGTCTTGAAGACCCCAAGCATCAATGGAAAGTTGGTAGCCCCCATTGGTATCACCAGTTGTTGGATTGATCCCATCAAAGCTCATCTGGAAACTGGGTGGCTGCCCAACGACACTTCAGAAGCACGAAAGCTATACGTCAGAGCACTAAGGTATGCCCTAATTGAGGGAATCCTATACAAGAAATCTTTTGTTATTCCGTACTTAAAGTGCTTGAGACCTCAAGAGGCAGAATTGGCCCTAAAGGAAGTGCATGAGGGGATTTGTGGGCAACACTTGGGGGGCAGAGCCCTGGCTCATAAAGTCACTCGTCTAGGTTTCTATTGGCCAAGCATACTTGCTGATGCTAAAAGCTACGTCAAGAAATGTGAACGGTGCCAGAAACATGCACCAGTGGTTAGGCAACCACCAGAGATGATGACATCCATTAACTCGCCTATCCCCTTTGCTATGTGGGGAATGGATATACTCGGGCCATTTCCTATGGCAAGTGCTCAAAGAAAGTACTTGATAGTAGCAATTGATTATTTCACCAAGTGGATTGAGGCTAAGCCACTAGCCAAGATAACCACCAAGCAAGTGATGCAATTCTTCTGGGAAAATGTGATATGCAGATACGGAATTCTACGAGTCCTGGTCACGGACAATGGAACCCAGTTTAACAACGATGAGTTCAAGAAGTATTGTGATGAAAACGATATCAAGTTGCGCTTCACTTCTGTCGCCCATCCTCAAGCAAATGGGCAAGCTGAGGTTGCAAATCGAATCATCCTTGATGGACTAAAGAAAAGAGTTGAACGCTCCAGAAACACTTGGGTAGACAAATTACTCCTTATACTTTGGGCATATCGTACTACTTGCAAAGTCACCACCGGGGCAACTCCATTCCTATTGGCTTATGGAGCAGAGGCAGTGGTCCCAGTGGAAATTACTCACACCTCCCCAAGAGTTGAGGCTTATGAACCAGAAACAAATGAAGAAGGCTTGAGGCTATCCTTAGATCTAATTGACGAAGTTAGAGATGAGGCAAATGCCAAGATAGTTGAACATCAAAAGAAGGCATCCTTCTACTACAACCTAAGGGTTAAAGAAAGGTTCTTTCGACAAGGAGACTTGGTTCTCAGAAAAATTGAGGCATCCGGAGTTGGACAAAAAGGGAAGTTGGCCCCAAATTGGGAAGGACCATATCGCGTCAAGAACGTATTTGGTCGAGGCTCTTACAAGCTAGAAACCCTTGAAGGGCATGAGGTGCCGAGAACTTGGCATGCCTCCAACTTGAAAGTTTATTATGTTTAAGGTGTTTCCTAAGTGGATTCACTACTAGAAATAAGGTTTGATAAAACCAACCCAAGTTTTTAAAACTTGAGTATTATGTAAGGGTTGAGCCCATTCTTCAAAGTTATGAATTATATACTCCTATTCATCATGTTTTGAATGCATTACATACTGATAGATATGTACAAAATGCTAACTAAACATGCAAAAGGCAAGAAAACAACACAAGCCATGAATGGCCACAAAATATAAATAAAACTAAACTTACAAAAGTTTAAGTTAAGCCCAAAGGCTGGAAATACATAGAAAGAAAATACAAAGCCATGAATGGCCATAAAGAAACTACAAACTACGGCTGCGCGTCACCATCCTTGACTCCCGCATCTGTCTCCTCCCCTGAACTAGAGCTGGAAGAATGCTCGCCAGCATCCTCAGCACCATCAGCAGAAGCGTCACTGAGGGGTGATGAATGCTCTGGAACTAAAATCCTAGCATCTTCCTCCATATCGTCAACTCCAGCCAAAATACGCTCCAAGGGAGTAGGAGGGTGAGGAGCAGGAAAGTCAGCAGCATCAAAGACTCCAGGATGCTTGGCCAAGATAGCCTGAACAGCATCCTCCCATCCTGAAGTATGCTGGACTGGGAAAAGGATCTCGTCATGCTTTTCGATCAAGTCCTTGTACTCCTGAGAGTCAAGGTACTCATCGATGCAATCATCCTTGCCTTTCCTCAGCTCAACAATATCAGCCTGAGCGTCAGCAAGCTCCTTCTCCCTCCTGGCAAGAGTCTCCTTAAGAGACTTCACCTCCTCCTCAGACCTCTCCAGCTTGACCCTGTTGGCCTCAGAGGAGGTACGCCAAGCCTTAGCTTGGAACAATACCCCCTGAAAGTTGGCATTGGTCTGCCAAAAGATAAAAGTTAGGAAAATATAAGCAGAAACTTCAAAGAAATAGCTAAGGTAAAGAAAACTACCGCAGCAATAGCTTGAGCCCCAAGATGCTCAGCACCCTCAAGGGTGGAATCTGCAACGAAGTCCTTGTAATCACAAGGGGTAAGAGAGTGGTACGACCAGTCCACAGCATGTTTGGACACCCCAGTAATGGTGTCCTTCTTCCTGATACCCCAGTTGGGGCGCCACACTGAGGACTTGGCAGACACAGGAATGTCCACCTCATCCACAGAAGGGATCAAGAAGCTGGGAGCACTGGCTTTCCCCCTGGGATCATCCCCGATCCTAGCCCTTTTCATCCTGGATGTCTCTACATCCTTGGGCTCATTGGTCTTGTTGATAAAGGCCGCAGCTACAAGAAAAGCCAGAAATTGGTTAACAGAAAATCACAAAGAAATAAAAATAGGCATAATGAAAAGGGATAAGCAAAAATACCCTTATCATGAACAGTAGAGAGCCCAACGGACTTGAGGACGAACTCGTCCAGTAACTCCCAAGCCACGGTAGTCCCATTATCCTTAATGAGCTCTGAGTAGGCATTGAGCTCCTCCTCATTTAAGACAATGTTACCGGGACTACCATAAGAAACTCTCCCAAAAGATGTACGAAACAGGGTTCCCCAGTCCCCTCCTTCCCATACAAGATACATGAACTCATTTTTCCATTTGGGGTTATTATCTGGGATTGATTTGGGGTGAAAAATGAAAGGGAAGCCTACCCTATGGCTTATATACACCCAACCCAAGTTGTTGGCTGAGCTATTCTTAAACTGAAAGATCTTTCTAAACAAAGGTACAGAAAGAGGAAAGTTTTTACGAAGGCATAAAACCATGAAACAATTAATTATCCTCCAGGCATTTGGAGGTAATTGGCAAGAGTTGACTTGGACATCTGCCAAAAGTCTAGGAATAAACTCGTGAAAAGGGAACCTAAGACCAGCAACTATGGCATCCCTATAAATACACAAAGCATTTGACCGCCAGTGACATGAACGGTCACCGGGGCCGGCAGGAATAAGCTTCAAGGGGGCCTTTACCCTATACATCTTATTATAATCTTTTATCATATCTACTTCATGGAATCTATTGCTACAATCATACGAATCTAAAGCAGACACTGACGGGTATTCATCCCCACGTTCATTAATCATATCATGCAAAGACATGTATTTTGAACGAATAGGAATGGGGGTACCTCTTTTTGAAGCGGAATTCATCTTTTGGAGGCGTTGGGAAGCTCGATCGGCCATTTCTAACCCAGAAAATCTTCAAATCTTCAAAGAATGTTGCCCAGAAATCTTCAAGGAAACCCAGAATCTTCAAAGAAACCCAGAATCTTCAAAGAAAATCTTCAAATCTTCAAGTGAAAACCCAGAAAACGGTGAGAAAATCTCGCCGGGAATCGCCTTGCGACAGAACCCTAGCAGAGCAATCTAAAGAAAATTTCGGAGAAAATTTAGCAGAGTAACTTTGAGAAAGTGAAATGTGAAGAATGAATGGAAACAAATGAGAACTCACCCTTATATAGGGATCACAGCCGGTCAATGGGCCGGTTGAAGGAAGGGCAACCGGCATTAGCCGGTACGGCCCATAAAAGGCTAAAGGCCCAATAAAAAGATGAAGGCCCAATTGCTAAAATCCTTGGGCCCAAATGAAGCCCAATATATGTGGGCCCTAAAAGTCTGTAACGAACCAAGTATTCGACCAGAATCCTAGTCGAATGAGTTCGAATAGGCACCAAAACTGAAGTCTCGTTCGACCACATCCCTGGTCGAAATCATTCGACCAGGTATCAAAATTGAAGTCATGTTCGACCACATCCCTGGTCGAAATCATTCGACCAGGTATCAAAATTGAAGTCATGTTCGACCACATCCCTGGTCGAAATCATTCGACCAGGTATCAAAATTGAAGTCATGTTCGACCACATCCCTGGTCGAAATCATTCGACCAGGTATCAAAATTGAAGTCATGTTCGACCACAATCCTGGTCGAAACCATTCGACCAGGAGGCAAAATGGAAGTAAGCTTCGACCAGAATCCTGGTCGAAACCATTCAACCAGGAGACAAAATGGAAGTAAGCTTCGACCAGAATCCTGGTCGAAACCATTCGACCAGGAGGCAAAATGCAAACAAATTTCGACCAGAATCCTGGTCGAACTAGCTAAAATCAAGGTCAAATTCGACCAGGATCCTGGTCGAAAATGACATGAAAAATTCAAAAATCAATTTATGTTCTAGGGAATTGATGAAAAATCCCGATTCCTGTTTTGGAGAATTATAAAATTGATTTAGAACTATACGTTCGTCAAACCAAGCCACGATATGGAAGAAAATTTCGTAACTCCTGAATGAAATAACTTCTACGATAATCCAAGAGAGATTTTCCTAGAAGTTGGGGGGCAAATGATATTGTCAGAAAAGTAATTATAGAAATATAATTGACTGGTCAAACAAAAGGCCGATATTTAAAGCCCAATACCCTAATTATTCATTAATTTCGTAATTAATGAATAGGGAAAATATACAGCTCATAAAAAGAGTCTAAATTATGGCAAATTGGTCAAAGAAGGATCCAGAATCCCAATTAAAGGCAATTAATGAGTCATAGCCTTTATCAACAAGGAAACGAATTCTTCAGCAAGAAATACAATACTTATCCAATATCAAAAAGAAGACTTATCCGCTAAGTCTTCCAAACATACCATAAATACTAGGCTCCAGACGCCTATATAAGGTCCCTGATCCTACAATCAGAACTACGTCTTTGGCTTGATTCTCAATAACAATTTGAGATACGTAGGCATCTTGTGAGGACCAATTTAGTCCGGATACACGAGTGCAGCCATTAAAGCTCGAAGCTCATTAATCCTAGCATTAAATTCACAAAGCACGTTTTTTAATCCATAACAACGGGCCTATCTATAATCAATTTATTAATAACCAATTACCTTTTTTCACTACATTACCTATTTTATATTTTTTTTTAAACCAAATCAACTCATCTTCTAAAAATAAAACGGGCAACATATATATAATATGGTAATATTATTATATATTTATAACTGATTACCTTTTTCAGCTAAAATACATTATTTTTATATTTTTTTACCTAAAACAACTCATCTTATAAATAGGACACATATATGGAAATCAAGTTATTGATAACCAATTACCTTTTTCAGCTAAATTATATTACCTATTTCATATATCTATTTAACTAAAAAAAATCATTTTCTAAAAATAAGACGGGAAATATACATAAAAAAATGGTAATATTATTATATATTTATAACCGACAGCTAAAACACATTATGTGTTTTATATTTTCTAACTAAAACAACTTATCTTCTAAATATAATACATGCAAAATAAATATACAATGGTAATATTGTTTTATATAAATATTAATAAATAACAAGTTATTCTTTTCAGCTAAAACAAATTACCTCTTTTATATTTTCTAACTTAAACAACTAATTTTCTAAAAGTAATGTAGACGTATATATAAAAAAATTAATATAATTTTATATAATTGTTAATAAGTAACTAATTGTCTTTTTAAGGATATTACCTGTTTATATTTTTTAACTGAAACAACTCATGTTCAAATTAAAAATAACACGGGCAACAGATAGATATATTGGTAATATTATTATATTAAACTTATGAAATTCATGTTTATTATAATTTTTTTAACATTCAATTTAAACGAGATAATTAATTAAAATAAAAGTAATAGTATATTCAAATAAACTCGGTATATTGAACAAACACATATTTTGATATTTGTACTTGAGTCCCTTTTTAGATTTTTAAGAGTAAAAAAATACGAAACATTAGATATGTTATTTTAAAATATTTTATATTTTAATATCTAAAATACTACTATTGATTACGTCAATAATATATTAAATTTAAATATTATATTGTTAGATTTATAAATCAAATATATATATATATTAAAATTTTATCAAATTATATATAATAACTAAAATCTAAATAAAAAATAAGAAAATATTAAAGATGCCGTGCATCGCACGGGATATAAGCTAGTATATATATAAAGAGATTCGTTTAAAAAAAATCATGTACAATATTTTTTGCGTTGTACATCGTAAAAAAAATATCTTTTGGTTTTAAACCAAATTTTCGTAAATATTTTTGAAAGATAGTATTTTTGGTAAATCCTCTAATAAGAATAAAATCGTTTAATTGAATTAAATTCTGATTGAATTGTATTTGCATCCAAGAAATGATAACTATTTAGATTGATTTTGAGTTGTCAAAAATCTCTTTTTATAAAAGTTGAGTTAACCACGTGTATTAGTTAACCAATCATAAAATTTTAAATAATTTTCAACCAATCGGAAGCAAGTATTTTATTTTTTAACCAATCACAATTGAGTTGGCGTATTTCCTTTTTTAAGAATTAACCATGGGTGACTAACTATGGTACCATTATTAACCACTCTCTTAAAAATAAAACGTTTAAATGCATTTCAAATAAAAATTTGTTTCCTATTCAAATTTATATTCTATTAAATACTTTCTAAGTCAAATAATTTTAACAAATCACACAATTTTAAATAATTATCAATCAATCATAAGCAAGTATTTTATTTTTCAACCAATCAGAAGCAAGAATTTATTCAAATCAATATATATTTTAATAATAAGATAGTAATATAAATGCAATTCCATTTTTAAAATAGTAATATATATATATATATATATATATTAATAATAAAATAGTAATATAAATGTAATTTTAATCGCTAAATTGAATAAAATTTAAATTAAAATAATCTAATAAAAATAAAAATTTAATGGAATAACGATTTTTTAAAAACTTTTGCAAACAGTGAATCTCGCTTCTACATATTTTAGTTAACCAATCGCAAAATTTAAATAATATATAATTAATATATATATATATATATATATATAAAGAGATTCGTTTAAAAAAAATCATGTACAATATTTTTGCGTTATACATCGTAAAAAAAATATCTTTTGGTTTTAAACCAAATTTTCGTAAATATTTTTGAAAGATAGTATTTTTGGTAAATCCTCTAATAAGAATAAAATCGTTTAATTGAATTAAATTCTGATTGAATTGTATTTGCATCCAAGAAATGATAACTATTTAGATTGATTTTGAGTTGTCAAAAATCTTTTTTTATAAAAGTTGAGTTAACCACGTGTATTAGTTAACCAATCATAAAATTTTAAATAATTTTCAACCAATCGGAAGCAAGTATTTTATTTTTTAACCAATCACAATTGAGTTGGTGTATTTCCTTTTTTAAGAATTAACCATGGTTGACTAACTATGGTACCATTATTAACCACTCTCTTAAAAATAAAACGTTTAAATGCATTTCAAATAAAAATTTGTTTCCTATTCAAATTTATATTCTATTAAATACTTTCCAAGTCAAATAATTTTAACAAATCACACAATTTTAAATAATTATCAACCAATCATAAGCAAGTATTTTATTTTTCAACCAATCAGAAGCAAGAATTTATTCAAATCAATATATATTTTAATAATAAGATAGTAATATAAATGCAATTCCATTTTTAAAATAGTAATATATATATATATTAATAATAAAATAGTAATATAAATGTAATTTTAATCGCTAAATTGAATAAAATTTAAATAAAAATAATCTAATAAAAATAAAAATTTAATGGAATAACGATTTTTTAAAAACATTTGCAAACAGTGAATCTCGCTTCTACATATTTTAGTTAACCAATCGCAAATTTAAATAATATATAATTAATTAATATATATATATATATATATATATATATATATATATATATATATATATATATATATATATAAAGAGATTCGTTTAAAAAAAATCATGTACAATATTTTTGCGTTGTACATCGTAAAAAAAATATCTTTTGGTTTTAAACCAAATTTTCGTAAATATTTTTGAAAGATAGTATTTTTGGTAAATCCTCTAATAAGAATAAAATCGTTTAATTGAATTAAATTCTGATTGAATTGTATTTGCATCCAAGAAATGATAACTATTTAGATTGATTTTGAGTTGTCAAAAATTCAAATAGATCATGCATATCTTACAAGATCTTTTCCAGTTATACATGATTTTAGATTGATTTATGTTTATCAAAAAATAAAAAAGATCCGGTAAGATATTTCTCAATGATAATTGATTTTAGATTGATTTATGTTCATCAAAAAATAAAAAATATTCGGTAAGATATTTCTTAATGATAATTGATTTGCGACTGATTTATAGTTATCAAAAAATTAAAACGCAGTATATTTTTTAATGATAATTGATATTTGATTAATTAAAATCTTGCAAAATATATGTATTAATGTAATTGATAAATTTTAGCTCAAATTAGTAATGGTTTGTACCTATAAATAGATCTATGTGTATTTATTATAAAAATCACCAGTCCCAATAACAGATCAATCATTTCTACACCCATACATCATCTCTACAATCATACATCATTTCTACACCTTCAAAATGCAAGGAGCTCGCTTTAATCGTATTGCTTCCTTGACATGTGACAAGACAAATTCTGATGCCATTAATAATGTTATTGACGAATTCAGTAAATGGGTATTGGACATTGGTGATGGTAGAATTTCCTTTATCGATGAAAATGATCCAAGATATTGTTAATTTCGTCTATCCTGGCATTGAATGCAACTTCAAAGAACATCAATATCTCAGGGACAAAGCTATTCTTGCTCCGACTAACAAATTGGTTGATGAAATTAATGCTCATGTCTTGGACCGTATACCAGGTGAGGAACATGTATATCTAAGTGTTGATAACATTGACGAAGGTCCTATGGATGAGAATGATGTAAATTCAGCTTTTCCCGTGGAGTTTTTGAATTCAATCAACATGCATGGAATGCCTAAACACGAACTTAGGTTAAAAGTTGGTGTTGTAGTTATGCTAACAAGGAATATAAATCAGGTTCTTGGACTGTGCAATGGTACGAGAATGATTATCAGGTTCATATTATTCTGAGGTTTACCACAACATCCGGTGAAAGCAACTCAAAGTGGCCTTTCATATTTAAGATGAGACAATTGTCATTGCAAGTATGTTTTGCAATGACGATTAATAAGAGTCAAGGTCAGTCCATGGAAAAGGTTGGTTTGTATCTTACTAGTCCTACTTTCTGTCATGACCAACTCTATGTTTCTCTCTCACGTGTCACTTCATCAGCTGGTCTCCATATCCTTCTGGGAGACGGAACTACAAAAAATAAAAATTGCACAAAAAATATTGTTTATGAAGAAATTTTCTACAATTTACCCGAGTTGTAGTTTTTAATTTGTATGCCTAAAATTATCAAGGCCACTACTTCTGCTTTTGGTAAGCATGGAAACCACTAGACAATCAAATTTGCAATGTTTTAATGAAATTAATTTCTATATTCGTTTCCTTTTACAATATAAATGCTAGTAATTTTTTCCATGTCAAAAAGATCTTTTTGGTTTAAAACAAATTCCTCTTAATCTATGTATATTTAAATTTCGAAAATTTGAAATATACTACTTTTATTCTCAAGGTCCATATCTTTCTATAATTGATTTTGATTGATATTATGCATAATCATATCCAGAAATTGAATAATCAATCAGAAATTTTTTAATCAATCAATTACTTTAAATGCACTTAAATTCGGATGTTTACTGTCTCTTGAAATAAATATTCTAATAATATTTTCAAGTCAAGTAAACATTAATTACATAATAATATTTTTATAATATTTCTAAGTCAAGTGTGTATTATATAATAATAATTACTTAAAATTAAAATTCCAAACAATTTAAACGGTAATATATGTGCATAAATACAATTAATGTTAATTGATTTATACATAAATAAATCTTGACTTATGAGTGGAATCTAAATGAATTATATTCAAAACACAAAAAAAATAGTAACTTACGGTAATATAGGTAAAATAAATAAAATTGATATTGATTGATTCATATGTACTTTATTTGTATTAAGATACTATAAGATATTTGCATTTATGTAATTGATATACAATCTACTTTATTTATATTGAGATACCGTAAGATATTTGTATTTATGTAATTGATCTGAGTTGCATTATATATGAAACAACTTTAAATAATTTCAAAACAACCTTCAATTCATTTATACATAAAAAAATCTTGAGTTATGAGTGATTTTAGGCTGAAATTTTTTGTATTTGGATTCTAAATTAATTATATTCGAAACAAAAAAAACAGTAAGATACGTTAAATAAATATAATCGATACTGATTGGTTCATATGTACTTTATTTGTATTGAGATACTATAAGATATTTGCATTTATGTAATTGATTTAGAATCTAATTTATTATATTGAGATACTATAAGATATTTGTATTTATGTAATTGTTTTGGGTTGTATTATATATGAATCAACTTCAAATAAATTCGAAACAAACCTTAATTGATTTCTACATAAATAAATATTGACTTATAAGTAATTCGAAATTGAAAATTTTTGTATTTCCAATCAAAATTATTTATATTCCAAAAACAAAAAAACAATAAGATTTGCTAAGATACGAAAAATAAATATAACTGATACTGATTGATTAACATGTACTTTATTTGTATTGAGATACTATAAAATATTTGAATTTATGTAATTGATTTACAATCTAATTTATTTATATTGAGATATTGTAAGATATTTGTATTTATGTAATTGATTTGGAATGCATTATACGTAAATCCTCTTTAAATCAAAACAAACCTTCAAAACTATATATACAAATTGATTAAGTAAAATAGTTCTTGGAGATCAATATATACTTGGGTTAGTCACCATTCTAATAGACTCCATTCACATTTTTTGGATCACTTTCTTTGACATTTCTTTATCACTTTATATATTTTGATAGTAACTGGTTTGAGTATTAACATCTTCATATAATTGCTGATTTACATAAGGAGATATGTTTCATCCTCTTTCTTCCTTTGATATGACTAACAACAATTGGAGAGTTAAAGTTCGTGTTACAAGGATGTGGCCTTCAATATCTCAAGAACAAGTTTTAATTGGCTTTAATCTTCTTCTTCTGGATGACCAGGTAAATCTTATACAATTCATAAGATTAATATGATGTCTACATTTGCAAATTGTAGCATATATAAAATTAATAATCAAATTTACTGTTTGTAACAAAACTATCATATACATGCATTTGTGAAGACAGACTTATGGAATGGTTTTGCAGATAACATCTATGAGGGAAACATTTATCAAATAGTTAATTTTAATACGAAAGAAGCAGATAAAAAATTCAGGCCCATTCAATCCGATTTATGCATCGTGTTTTCATCTTCGACTATAGTCCACAGGATTTTTGAAAATGACTTGACGATACCCAGACATAAATTTGAAATTGTGCAACTGCCAAATATGATAAAGATCATTTTTTCGCTATAGGTAGATTAAACTTCTCAACATTTACTTCATGCATAATAACTATGATTAAACACTTCTAAAGTTTTGATGACTATGACAAATTTACAGATGTTATAGGAGTAGTTGAAAATCTTCAACCGCCGGAGTATCAAAATACAATATTTGGCTTAAAACCTCTGGTAAAATTCAGCATAGGTCATGGAAGGTACCAAAAATTCATTTCGGTGTTTATTTTTCAGTTTTATTATTCATATTGAAAAATGAAAATAAAAATAAAATACCATTGTATATGTTCAATATAAGGTACTCAGCAAGAGTTCATATATGGGGAGAACTGACAGAGAGTATGAATCTGTTATATGAAGAAGTATTAGAAACACTTGTGAATGTAATGCACTCAAATGATCAATTAATACTAAGGAATCAGGATCTTTATTCTCATCTTCATAACATACTATTTAAATTTAAGTTTCGAATCATCTCAATAACATATGAATATTACCCATTTCAAAAATTAACAAGTAATTTAAATTTTGAATAAATTTATAATATATGTGTTTTGCACAGGATAAACACAACATGAAATAATTTATCTAAAAATATAGTCTTGTATATTTTATCCATAATTTTGATTTGTAACTGTACAATACAATAAAAATAAATAAGAATCGTCAAACTTTAAAATAAATAGATGAGAATCGTGAGATGTTCGAATTCCATCAACAACGTATCAAATATAAAAATTAATATTTTGATCTTTATATATATATATATATATATATATATATATTTCAAAAGTACAGAGTTTGAGTCGTTAAGAGACGATAGTACTACAAAAAAGTAAGAATCATTGGATCTTAAAATAAACAGATGAGAACCGTTGAATATAATGTCAAGTAATATTCTATATTTTAAAAGATAAATTATAATTTTTCAAAAATTTAAGGTTCAAAATTCGTCAATAATATATTAAAAAATTGTATTTTATAATTATAAATATTAAAAAAATAAAACAATTATGAATACTAAAAATAAAATTGTGAATTAATATAATAAAAAATATTTATATATATCCGAATGGGCTATAAGTTAGTTATATTAAATCAGCGTCTTTTTTTTTTTTGAAAAGTTAAATCAGCGTCTTTGAAAATCTCAGTCTGAAAATAAATTTGTGCTGATTTTGCCTACTTTATTGGCAATCATCAACAGTACAATCAACACTATAGTCATAATTGAAACTGTAACTTGAAAATTTGACTATCTCTCTCTCTCAAAACCTACCGCCGCCCCCTTCTCCGCATAGTCCATGACAGCTGAAAGTCTCAAATTCTTTAATTTGTTTTGTTTTTTTTTTGTCACTTTCAATAATTTTTCCTTTCGGGTAAAGATTTTTATCCATTTAATTTGTTTGGTTTGTTTTTTAGATCTAAATCATCGGAGATTCTGATTTTCTTTCTTCTTCGATTCAAGCGGAGCTTATTGGATTTGAGAGTAGACCGAGTATTTATTAATATGGTTTCGTTTTTCAGATCTAAGATTTTTTATTTGAAATTTCAATTTGCAGGTTCAGTTTATTTTCTCCCCTTGGCGAGAGGTTGTTTGTTTCTTAGTGTTGGTTTTGATTTAGTGATTAAAGTTTGTATGAAATTGTATTTGTGGTCGATAGCTCAAACGGATTGTGACGAAGCGGATACATGTAAATATATCATTATCAAAATATTGCTCGATTGTCTCTTCCTGAAGACATGCGATTTGATCTTTTTTATATTTGTTCGACTCAATTATTTTTGTAGATGTCGTATGAGTTTTCATTATTGAATTAACTCCATTTTTCTTCAAAAAAAACACTATAATACATTGGATCCACAAGTTATAAATTATATTCTTATATATAATTTGAGTAAAACACTTAATATGGTAGGGTTGGTATGACATGGTTGTTAGGAACTGATTTGTCATTTAAAAAATATTATTAGTAAATATATTTTTTAAATGATATTAAATAATTTTTTTTTAAACTATACATTTTATTGCAAAAAATATGAATAGGTTTTGTAAATATTATTTTTTTTTTCAAAAAATCAACTAAAGCACTTAATATGGTATGACTTTGTATGGCATGGTCTAACATGGTTCGTTAGAAGCAGATCTGTCATTTCAGAATTATTATTATTTTTGTTTTTTTGAAGAACAATAGAGTTAATTCATTAATAAAAAGTCATACGACATCTATAAAGATAGTCGAGTCGAATAAATATAAAATAGAGACAATCGTATATCCTCCTAAAGAGATAATCAAACGATATGTTGAAGATGATATATGTACATATATCCGCTTCATCGCAACCTGTTTGAGCTATCGATCATAATTACAATTCCATAAAAACTTTTATCGCTAAATCAAAATCAGTACTCACAATAAAGGAGAGAAAACATCACCAACCCTCTCACCATGGAGAGAAAAACAAACTGAAATAACAAACTAAAAATCCAAATTAAAAAATCTTAGATCTGAAAAAACGAAACCACAATAAGAAATAATCAGTCCACTCTCGAATCCAATAATCCCTGCTTGAATTGCTTGAATCGAAGAAGAAAAGAAACCGGAAGCTCCGAAAATTTAGATCTAAAAAAACAAAACAAAAAAACTAAACGAGTAAAAAACCTTATCCAAAAAGGAAGATTATTCAAGAAAATAAGAAATAAACTAAAAAAAAAAAAAAGAATCGGGGCTTTTCATCGAAGATAAACATGTAGAAGCCCCACCAACTATGTTAAGTTAAAGAACAAGAGAAGAAGGGGCGGCGACTCTTCTGAAGAGAGAGAAAAAATAGAGCGTTTGGGATTTAAAGTTTTAAAGGGGGGGGGGGGGGCGGGGGTCATTAAAAATATTATTGAATTATATATTTTTTTGCAAAAATTATGAATAGAATTTGTAGATATTTTTTTCATAAAAAATCATTAATTAATTATACATAGTGTAAAGAAGTTATTGTGCAAAAAATAGAAAGAATATAATTTTAATAATTTTAAAATTAGGAAAACACAAAATTTTAGGCAGTAAACACAATAACAACTAAAATAATAAAAAATTAAGTTAAAAATTTAAGTATCATCGACTTAATGAGTTTGCGAACACTATTTTACAGTTCTTCAAAAATAAAAATAAAAATATAATTTAAAATAACACAGAAAATTAATGAATAATATTTGTAAAATATCCCATTGCAAGGGTATAATACAAATGCACAAAAAGCCCTTCGGGCCGGGTTTTATCCGGGCTTTTTAACAATCGGGTCAGGCCGGGCTTCCTCTAAAATATGAGGCACATTTTAGGCCCTCGGGCCGGGCCGGGCCGGGCTTTTATCCAGGTTTTTTTTTAAATTTATATATTAATTTTTTTGTAAAGTTAATATATTAAAATACAGAAAAAACAAAGTTTTCCAAAAAAACGATCATAAAAGAGCTACACCCCTGAACTATTGAAATTCAGAAAACATAACAGGAGACACCACGATACCGACTACTAAAATACTATAAGCATAATGTTTTATCATAAAACATGAGTGCAACTCAAGAATATTCTACACATAATATGCGTTATTGAACTTAACCGGACCGTGAGCCATACAAATCTCCTCGGACATGATCATTTCAAGAAATACATACACTACACTCAATAAATCTTTTGAAAAAAAAAGTTTATTTTGCACATTGTTGATTCTTCTTAACCTCATTATTTTTCATATTCTCTCTATTACTAAGTTTAATATTCTTGAAATTTATTTAAAATATTATAAATTTTCAAATTTTATCTATAAAAAATCAGGTTTTTATTCGGATCTCTCAAAAAGCTCGGACTTTTATCCGGGCCGAATCGGGCTTTTATCCGGGCTTTTTGAAAGCCCGGTGTAACACCCCCAGACCCGGGGTCAGGAATCTGGGTTGTCACGCTCCATCAATTGTACAATACCTGTATTACTTACAACATTCTAATAATATAACTCCAATTGACCCCAATCACTTACGCACACACACACAAGTTATAGCCTTGGAAATGAGCAACAATAAGTAACATTTGTTATTACAAATCAAATGTACTACCCAGGATCTCATCTATCATTTACAACCTCTACCTGAAGTTAAAATAATAGACCTCATAATTCTATACAAGGTTTAGTAATACAAACCTACTCAAAAAGAATTCTCACTAATTCAGTCTGCAACTGTTTTGCTAACTCCGACATTATCCATCTTGCTGAACTAACTCAAGGGTGGTCTCTCCATTCCCTTGCTCTCGTAACACGAGGTGAATCGGCAATGTTTCCTTCATGCTGAAAATTTTAATAAAGCAAGAATGAGCTAATAGCGCTCAGCAAGAAATCTATCCCAGTTTAAATCCTTAAACCTTTCAGGTAGATAATCCACGTAGGATTCATTTTTAAAACTACTAGGGCTTATCCCCAAAATAGTATATCGTTCAAAATACTGTATGATTTATAATCATACTCAAATACTTTTCGTAATTCATTTAGAAATCATTGGTATCGATATAATGAACCAAGATTCAAAACATATCTTTTTAAAATAGATATCAAATGATGGAATCACGGCTTAAAGCCTATCCATCGATTCAAAATACTATACGGTTCAACATACTGTATATCTTAAATATCTTTTCCACGTATATACTCACATATCTATTTAGATATCTAATACTGTTCAAAATACTGTAGAATATCAATAATGAACACCTTTTGTAAAAGAAGCAAGAATGAGCACTATAGCTCGACAATCAGATATAGCAGCTTAATCATATATGTAAGCTTATATCATGAAAGAAAACCTTTAAACTTCATTCGTATACAGAATGACATTTTATTATTCTTTTCGTCAAAACATGCCATACAGTACAACTACTGTATGAGGAACATCGTTACTCATCACTGCCACATTATCAGTAACTCAGCACCTAGGCTTTCATTACAATGTGCAGCACAACTCCAATTGGAGGGAAGGGAATGTACTGGAACACCCGATACACGGTGATCAGCCGTTGTATCGTAACTTTTCTTTTCTACTAGTAGAAGGACGACTTCCTGTTCGGTTATCACCCTGACCGCATACGGGCCACTGTGCTAAGAGATCACTACCTCGGGCCTATTTCATCACTGGGTAAGCCTTAGCACGCAAGAGATCACTACCTCGGTCCTATTTCATCACCGGGTAAGCCTTGATAATTTGGCACTACCCCGACACCTATTTCATTGCCGTGTAGGTCTTTCCAATTCCCATGAAGAAAAACATTAACGAAACGGAAATCGGAATTTAATTCCAAATTTACCAAGTACGAATACTTGTCAAAACTTTGTAACCGTTTAGAACACCTTACTCCAGAGTAATTGAAAGGAGTAAGTCAAAGTGTGGGTTGACATTAGTCAACGAGACTACCGATGGTTACTGCGTATTTTGAAATTATGACCAGGGAGTTTATTGAAATATCAGAGTTTAGTGAGTTTGAAAAACTTATTTGAATGGGGGAGCCATCCCCTAGTTATAGATACTTTAGAGGAACAGTGGAAGTAAATCACTGTCCTCTAATTCTTGAACTAGATTCCCAGTTTTCGATGAGTTGGAAAAATACTATTCGCATTTAATTACCTTTAACTATCTTAAGATAATAGTTGAGAATCTCTATTTTAATACCTTTTCTGAAAATCAGAAATTTATATTTTTGTGTAAATAATAGAACCTTTAATTATATAATAAGGTTCTATGATTTTAAATCATATTTGGAATATTTAATAAATACCCAAATAATAAATATTAAATTATTATTCAATATAAACCCACCTAAGTGAATATTCAAAATAATATTCACTTAGTTAAATAATCCTCAGATAATAAATATTGAATTATTATTCAATATAAAACACTTAAGTGAATATTCAAAATAATATTCACTTATTTAAATAATATTCAAATAATACATATTGAATTATTATTCAATATAAAACACTTAAGTGAATATTCGAAATAATATTCACTTATTTAAATAATATTCAAATAATAAATATTGAATTATTATTCAATATAAAACACTTAAGTGAATATTCAAAATAATATTCACTTAATTAAATGATATTCAAAGAATATATATTATAATATTATTTAAATATCTCGCCTTAAATACCCAATTATATAGATATTGGAATATTTAAAATACCCTTAAAGTATAACCGTCCCTGGAACCTTCCAGTTTCTGACAGTAGTTTAAAACAAAATCATAATTTGACTCCCGGTCTAAGTTTTTAAAACCATCGTACAAGTACTCTATACTTAGAGTCTTTAATCCTTAACCTTGGTATATATCTAGTACTTAGCTAGCATATAAACCTTATATCTTATACTGTTGGGATTTATGGGTGATAACATAGAAACAACTTAACTTTGATTGTACTTAATTTTTAATTAAGTAGAACATACTGTCACAGCCAAAGTATGTTCTTGTAATCAGTATGTAATGTTATTCTAGTTGTATAATTTGAAAGAAGTTCACTTGCTGTGTTCAAGCCTCAAAGGATGTATAATTAGATGACAACATGAATAAAGGTTACTGTCCTAAAGCTTCGACAGTAAGATTACAAGAAGACAGAATGTTGCAAGTCAAGACAGCATATTCACTCTGACAGCAACATTGGCGGAAGACTACGCGACAACAACTTTAGCCCTCGACAGCAAGCTTGGGAACCTCGACAGCACATTATGCGGGGAACTCCTACTGTCACCAAAAGCACATTCCTGTGACAGCAAGCTTTATGGCCAAAGTAACTGTCTCGAGAAAGATCCCTGTTCTAGGTATCTTTCTCAGTCAAATCCCGTGACAGCTTCAATGTTCAAGAAACAGGCGTGTTGTAGTATCCCTAAGCTGCACCAAGTCTGCAAGACTACGACAGAAGCTTCAATCACTGCAAAACAAAAGCGAATCAATTCAAGAGCAAGGTCAAGTCTTTATTTGCTGAATTGCCTAAGCTGGAAATAGAATGAATCTAGGTTGCTTTCTTTGTAATGTATATCTGACATATTAGCAATTTAGGAAAGTCACATGGGTAAGACAATCTGTAAGAAGCTGCCACTTGACAGTGACAACAGCTTCACAAACCCGTGACTGATAGTGATAGGATTAGTCTTATACCTACTATCAATTCATTCTAGAAAAGTAAGGAAGACAAGCAAGTGTCTGTGAAGAAAAACAGAAGCTCAAGATTTCTCTCTTGAGGTCGTAACAACACTTTACAAAATAAATAAAACATTTATTTTGTGAATCCTGTCTTCTCGATTATACTGTTTGTGAATGCATACTCATTATTGATAACATTAAATCTTAGGTTTGGTTGTTGAAACTGAGATTGAATTTTATCAGTATTGCATTCATCCCCCCCCCCCCCTTCTGCAATACACAAGGACCAACAACTGGTATCAGAGCTTTCAGATTAACATACATATCTGAGATCCCGACGACAATGCAGAAATCAAACAGTATCAAGATCCCAGCTTTTGATAAAGAGAACTACAACATTTGGAAAAGAAAGATCTTGTTGTTTATCAAAGCTGCGAATCCACTATACCCAGGTATACTCGAGAATGGTCCTTTCATACCAAGGAAGGAAATTGAAGCCACAACAGTAAATGGTGAGATCATTCCTGCACATTGGGTTCCCAAAGATCCCTCAGAAATTTTGGAACCTGAGAAGGAGAAAATGGTGTTAGATGATCACTTGCAACTCATCTTGCTCGATTCTCTCACGTTGGATAAAGCCATGTGTGGAAGTGTGATAAGCTGCACATCAGCCAAGGAGATGTGGATCAGGTTAGCCTTACTTTGTGAAGGAAGTGAAGAAGTTAAGGGAAACCAAAGGCAAATACTGATATCTCAATATGAGGCATTCATGGCCAAGCCTGGTGAAGACTTAACTTCCATGTTTGAAAGGTTCAGTAAGCTCTTAACTGAACTGCAGATACATGGCAAGTACTATGACAGAAAAGAATTAAATGTCAAGTTCTTGCTTACACTGCCTGATCATCTTGAACACAAGACAACAGCCATACGAGAAGGAAGAGATCTCAACAATATAACCTTTGAGACACTTTATGGCATTCTGAAATCTTATGAACTTGAACTCTTTCAAAAGAGAGCCATACAAAGTGGAACAAGGAACAAGATGGCTAACATGTCAAGTGCCCTAGTAGCACAAGTGCCAAGGATCACACAACCTAGTGAAGCACTTCAAATCACACAACCAACCCCTGTACAATCCTTGAAGATAGAAGAGGTGGTTGAAGATGATGAGAAAGTAGTACTACAGCTCAAGGATGTGGAAGATGAAGACTTCTACACAATGGAGGAACTGGAAAGCATGGACAATCCTACTATGGCTTACATGGCCAAGAAGTTCAAAAACTTCAGGTTCAAGAAGGATAGGTCATTCAGGCCCCAAGGCCAAGCATCCAAGTTCACCAAGGGAAGCTCATCAAAGGCTGCTGTGGGAAGCTCATTCAAAGGAGGATACAAGACTGGATTTGTGGATAGATCTAAATTCAAGTGTTACAACTATGGTGAACCTGGTCATTTTTCTACTGAGTGCAAAAGACCCAAACAGGTTCAGAGATTTGAGAAAGGAACTGGTGGATACTCTAAGAAGAATCAAGGTAGAGCCTATGTGGCTGAAGGAAAGTGTTGGGATGAGTCTAATGATGAAGATGAAGAAGAATATGTCAACCTAGCTCTCATGGCTAGCACTGATGAAGTAACATCAACATCTTCAAGTCGGGTACCTTCACTTGTCTTACTTGATATGTCCATTGATGAGTATAAGAAAACCATTAAAGACTTAAGTGCTGAAATGTTCAATGTCTATACTAGCTTATCTGCTGCTAATGAGGAGATCACTAGGCTGAGTAAGCTAAATGAAACACTAAAGTCTGAAAATGAATCTCTTGTTCTCAAAACCAGTTCATTAGACTCTTTAGCTCAGGAGAGTGCTAAACTTAAAAATGAATTGAAATGTGCTAAAGAGGTTGAGGAATACCTGAGAAATGAGATTGCTGAAAATGAATTTAAAATCAAGGCTTATAAAAACTCATCAAAGATAGTTCAGGATTACAATGATAAGCATACAGAAAATCATTCAGTTGGTATAGGTTTTTCTTATGGTAGAAGACCTGGAAAGGAAACTGTGATTCAAGATTGTCCTGGAAGTACTGCTGTCAACCCCACCATTCTCAAGAAAGTTAAAACTCCTATCTTCAAAGCTGCAGAAATTGAGTTTGATGAAGAAGCCATGCTCATCAAACAAGAAATTCTTGATGAGGATGAAGGTGTTGACAGCACATTCAAGGATGGAAAGGATACTGTCACAATCCCCAAGACAGTAAACTTACCAAGCAATCAGACAGTAAGGTCAAAAGATGCTGTCACAGTTGGCAAGACAGAATCTTTCAAAGATACTGTCAAGAATGGTTCCAAGACAGTAACTTTAAAACCTTCTGTCAGGACAGTAGGAATAAAAGATACTGTCAAGGAAAGTTCGACAACAACTTCTGAACATACTGTCAATCCAGTAACTCCCAAGTGTAAGAATAGGAATGGAAAGGTAGGTGTCAATAAAGGAAATGGATACACTAATGTTGGAGGTGCCTCTAGGAAACTATGCAATAACTGTGGATCTACTCATCACTTAACACATGTTTGTAAGAAACCAATTGAGAATAAGATCAATGCAACTGAACTCAATGGTAACTTACATAGAACCCCCCTTTTGCATAGAACTATGAGTGTCTGTAATAACATTGAATGTATGCCATGCAAAATCACTGCCATGAGTACATGCTTTAACTTACCTATTCTCACTACTGAAGAATGTTCATACATAAACACTGTTGAGACTTCTGAGCCTGCTGGCAACAGCAAAAAGGCTCCATCCACTAAGAAAAGGACCAAGTCCAATTCTAAACCTAAGTGGGTGAAAAGAGAAGTCAAACAGGAGATTACTGACAATGCTTGTGATTTTATGACTGAAAGAAACTCAGGAGACACTAAAACTGCAGGACCCAACAAGGATTGGGTACCATATGCATCTTAGACACATTCTGTTTTGCAGGGCAAGAAGAAAGATCAAGTCATGTGGATCATTGACAGTGGCTGCTCAAGACACATGACAGGTGATAAAGCCCTGCTATCACATTATGTTGAGAAAGCTGGCCCAATCATAACCTTTGGAGACAACAACAAGGGTTACACAGTGGGATATGGCTGTCTGGAAATTGGAAATGTTGTCATTGAAGATATTGCTCTTGTGGATGGATTGAAGCACAATCTACTCAGTGTCAGCCAATTCAGTGACAGGGGATTCAAGGTTGATTTTGATATGATGCTGTGTAACATCTATCACAAGAAGAATAGTAGCCTCTCTCTAAAAGGGGTTAGAAAAGGAAGCTTGTTTGTTGCTGACTTAAATTCAACAAAGAAGGATAAGGTTTACTGTTTTTACAGTAAAGCAACTGTTGGTGATAGTATGCTTTGGCACAGGAAGCTCTCACATCTCAACTTCAAGACAATGAATATTCTGATGAAGAAGGAGTTAGTGAGAGGTTTGCCCCAACAGGAATTCTGTCAAGAAGGACTGTGTGAAGATTGTCAAATGGGCAAACTGAGAAGAGCTGTGCACAAGTCTAAGCAAATGAACACCAACATAGAAGCACTCAAGTTGATTCACATGGATCTCTTTGGACCAGTCAATGTACCATCAATGGCCAAGAAGAGATATGCCTTAGTAATGGTGGATGATTACTCAAGGTACACTTGGGTGAAGTTTCTTGAATCCAAAGATGAAGCTGCTCAAGTGATTATTGATCAAGTCAGAGTTCTTGATAGAACTCCAAACTCAAAAGTTCAAATCTTGAAGAGTGACAATGGTACAGAATTCAGAAATGCCACTCTTGGAAATTTCTGTAAAGATGAAGGAATTGTACAATAATTCTCTGCTGCAAGAACTCCACAGCAGAATGGAGTTGTAGAAAGAAAGAACAGGACTCTCATTGAAGCAGCTAGAACTATGTTACATGATGCCAAACTGCCAACATATTTCTGGGCTGAAGCTATCAACACAGCCTGTTATACTCAGAACAGAACCATGATCAACAAAACTCATGCAAGTACACCTTACTGTCTGTTAACTGGAAAGAAACCTACTGTCAAATATTTTCATGTGTTTGGGAGCAAATGCTTTATGATGAAGGATAACCATGAGAAGAAATGAAATTTGACACCAAGGCTTTTGAAGGACTATTCATGGGTTACAGCACAGAAAGGACTGCCTACAGAGTTTATGTTATGGAACACAGGATTATTGAAGAAAGTGTTAATGTCACATTTGATGAAACCAAGTTTCCAGGACTGCATGAAGAAGGAAAGATGTAGACATTCAGATTTGAGAATCAAGGATACTTGGAAGCTGAGGAGATTGTGGATGAAGAACCTAGCTTCACTCAAATTGTTGAAGTTGATAAAGATGTTGTCAATATCACTACTGTCAACCGAACTCCAGCTCAGTCACAGACCATAACCTCTAACATTCATAACAGTGGTGACTCTGGAGACAATGAAGAACATGGTGAAGACAATGGGATTGGTGATCATTCAACTCAACAAACTGAAGCAAATGTTCCTGTACAGTCAAGTAGCTTGCCCAGAATCACCAAGTGGAACAAGGATCACTCAAGTGACCTCATCATTGGTGACCCTAATTCTGGAGTGAGGACAAGGAACAAAGTCTCTGCTGACAGCATGTTTTCATGCTTTCTGTCTCAAATGGAACCCAAGACAACTGATGAAGCATTGTTGGATTCTGACTGGGTGATAGCCATGCAAGAAGAGCTAAATCAGTTTGAAAGGAACAATGTATGGAAGCTGGTTCCAAGACCTAAGGGAAAGTCAGTCATTGAGACCAAATGGGTTTTCAGAAACAAGCTTGATGAAAATGGATCAGTGACAAGAAACAAAGCAAGGCTAGTGGCTAAGGGTTACTGTCAACAGGAGGGAATAGATTATGATGAGACATTTGCACCTGTTGCAAGACTTGAAGCTATAAGAATCTTTCTAGCCTATGCTGCACACTGCAACTTCAAAGTATTTCAGATGGATGTCAAAAGTGCCTTCCTAAATGGAGAGTTGGAAGAAGAAGTGTATGTTGAACAGCCACCAGGGTTTGAGGATGCTGAAGTGTATGACTTTATATACAAACTTTTCAAAGCTTTGTATGGACTAAAGCAGGCACCCAGGGCTTGGTATGACACACTTTCCACTTTTCTCTTGGACAATCAGTTTACTAGAGGAGTTGTGGACAAGACACTTTTCTACAAACACCATGGCAAGGACATCATTCTGGTACAAATCTATGTGGATGATATCATTTTTGGTTCTACAAATGAGAAACTGTGTGAGAAGTTTTCCTCTCTCATGAGTAACAAATATGAGATGAGTATGATGGGAGAATTGTCATTCTTTCTGGGATTGCAAATTCTTCAACAATCTGATGGAATCTTCATTTGTCAAGCTAAATACATCAAGGAACTTCTCGGAAAGTTCAACTTGGAAGATTCATCACCTGCAAAGACACCAATGTCCACCTCAACCAGTCTGGATCTTGATCCTAAAGGGAAGAAAATTGACTCAAGCACCTATAGAGGCATGGTAGGATCTCTTCTATACTTAACTGCTAGCAGACCTGACATCATGTTTGCTACATGTCTCTGTGCAAGGTTTCAAAGTGATCCAAAGGAGTCTCACTTAGTAGCCATCAAGAGAATCTTTAGATACCTAAAAGGCACTCCTAACCTAGGTCTTTGGTATCCCAAGAACACTGGATTTGATCTAATCGGCTACTCAGACTCAGACTATGCTGGATGCAAGATTGACAGAAAGAGTACTACTGGTAGCTGTCAATTTCTTGGTGAAAGATTGGTCTCATGGTTTAGCAAGAAGCAGCATTCAGTTTCTACCTCAACTGCAGAAGCTGAGTATATTGCTGCAGGCAGTTGCTGTGCACAAATTCTATGGATGTAGAATCAACTTCTGGATTATGGTCTAGTGTTAAGAGAAATTCCTATCTACTGTGACAACACTAGTGCCATAGCCATTTCAGACAATCCAGTTCAACACTCTAGGACAAAGCACATTGATATAAGACATCACTTTATCAGAGAGCATGTTGAACAAGGAACTGTGAAGCTGATCTATGTCCCAACTGACAAGCAACTTGCTGACATCTTTACTAAGCCATTGGATGAAGCAACCTTCAACAGGTTGGTAAGTGAATTGGGAATGCTGAACCTGGTATGTTGATTTACTCAGTTTTCTATATTTCCAAATTCTCTATTGAAGCTCATGACAACAACTTCAAACCTGCTGTCAAGAGAAGTTACTGTCTACTTGGTTTATGTCTGTTATGTGACAGCATGTGTTGATTTGACTTTTCATGTCAGTATTTTGTGCCAGTCTCATACTTTTAAACCGTGTATGACATTAATGTGGTTATCTGTTAAGTTTGAGAGATAAAAATCTGTTCCATTGGACTTTCACAAACCTTAGGTTTCACCAGTCTGCTCTCAGTTTTAAAGTAAATAATGGAAAACAAAGTAGGAATTGAAGTTGGTCTAAAGAAGTGTGACAGTGAACCCGACAGTGAAGAGATCGATGAGCTCTTTGAGATACTGTTGGACGCCTTGGATGAGATAGACGAGGAAAAGGAGGCCAAGGCTAAGGAAGAGGAGGCCAAGGCTCAGGAAGAAGAGAAGATGCTTCAGGCACTTCTCAAGGAAGAAGGTCGCACTGAAGAAGAGGCTAGGGCAGAGCTCTTAGAACGAATTAATAAAATCATGAAATGATGTACTCAATGTTCTATCCTGAATGATTTTATTAATAATAATAATAAAAGTTCTTGTCTTTGTGGTTATTGAGTTTATGATTTGTCTGTGTTAATTGCTTAATATATGTGTTCAAAAGATTACATTGCTAAATCCATAATTTGTCAATATTAAGTTAAGTGTATGAATCAAGCATTCTAATAAGTTCATGACAGAACCAATTCCTAATCGAAGTTACTGTCGTTAAGAAGGATATTGTCGTGTGTTTCTTGACAGCAACCTTCTTGACAGCAGGGAAAGACTTTCTGTCAAGACTTGTAAAGGATACTGTCATTCATATGCTTAACGGTGACAGCAAGTTTTTGCGCAATAGTTGCTGTCGCGCAAAACCTACTGTCACTACCTCTTATTACTGACAGATTGCTTCTAGCGCACAGGTTACTGTCACCAATAGTGGACCGTTGAAATTGGATATTTATCCCACGTTGGTCAGTGAATAACGGGCAGTAACTCACGTGTTTAAGAGTGGGTTAAGACACGTTCTTGAAATCCACTTTTTATGCACAAACCGTTTGAGATACCTCTATTTATCCCCCAGTTACTCAGACATATCTTTCTCTTTCTCATCAAACTCAAGGCAATATACCTTTCTTCGGGCAAAAAGCAATTTTCTTACTTTCTTCTTTTCTTGAAATCTCCATGGCACCCAAACAGACTCTCTCTCAAACAAACTTTGCTGGTATCTTTTCCCCAAATGATGCTGGTGAAGGTTTCAAAGGACTCGTGTTTTTCTTGAACAAGTCCTATCTCGGTTCTGCCATTACCTCAACCCCCATTCTTGACTTAGACAGACTTGAGGCGTTTTGGCGAACTGCTGTTGCTCAAATTGAGGGTGAGAACCCGGGTATTCAATTCAAAATCTCTGGGCAACACTACACTCTTACAGCTGAGGTCATCAACACTGCTCTTGGTATTACACTTGAAGCAGGATAGAGATTTACTGAACTTGCCAATGATGACACTCTCAAGAAGCTCTTCTTGAAGATTGGGTATGCAGGCCTTATTCTCGAAGAGGGGACTACCAAATGGTATCCAACTGGTGAAATGGATAAGAAGCATCTGAGAAAGGAGTGGAGCATGATACTTGATGTAATGGTCAAGGTGTTCTCTACCAAGTCCACAGGCTGGAATGGAATACCCTCCTACATCAAGAAACTGACACATTCTCTTGTCCATGGATACAAGGTGAATGTTGGAGCTCTCCTCATGGCACACCTCACAGCTGCCATAGGTAAGAAGGTATCAATCTACCATTGCTTTCTTATGATGTGCATTAATTCATTCTGTGATTTTAATGAGTCTGCCCCTCGTTTAGAGGCTTGCTCAGTCTTGAAAAAGAACACACACACACTGTTAACATCACAGGATCTCAATGCACATATTCCACTTTGTTTTACTCAGCACATGGTTGATCAAGTGTCCAACCTTGATTAACCATTACCTTCTGGTTATGATTCCTTTACTCTTGAGAATGAAACTGAATTAGACCCAAATTCAGTTAACCCACATTCTACACCATACACTCAGCCTAGGCCCTCTAGACTTACCAAAGCCCAAAGAGAAGCCTTGCAAGAATCCAGAAAAAGACCCTTAGAAGCTGATGTTGGTGGTAGCTCTGTTAGTCAAGAGGGAGACCCTGCACCTAGTGCAACAAATAAGGAAGGTAGTCAAACAGAACCCCCAGTGGTTCCCCCTGAGCCTAAGAAGAAGAGAGCTAGGAGGACCAAAACCACTGTTAGCCAAGCTGCAGTTTCTCAACAAAATGTAGTTACTGAAAGGGATTCAAACACCTCCCTAGATGTGCCTTCTCAACAAGGTGCATCTATTGAAATTGGCCTGTCTCCCAAGGCACCCTGTACAGAGTCTGCACAAACTCATGGTTCACAACCTGAGATACCCCCACTTGAAGAAACACACAGTGAGTTAGGGCACAGTGAGGATTTCTCTACTCCTATTGATGGTTCACTTGTTTCATCTGTGAATCAGCCCCCACTCTCTGCTACACTTTCACCTTCTTCCTTCCCTACACATTCTTTTGTTTCTTCTCCACAACCTAGAGAAGGGGACAGTCCCAACCCTTCAGGTTTTGATCATCCATCTCCAATCATGGATGAGCCCCCATCTAGTGGTCCACAAGAACCCATTTCTCAAAGTGAGATGGACACCACTCCTCCAAACACTGAGCTAGGGCAAAGTGGTATTTTATCAGAAAATGAAACAGCCAACACTTTGTCTGAACTCCAAGGAGCATCTTACCTTCAGGAAGATGCTGTCACAGCCTCTGTTGCTGTCAAAGACACTGGCAATGTTGCTGTCCTGGACACAGCTGCTGTCATGGGTGGAGAGAAAGATACTGTCACTCCACCTCCCAAAGTTGTTGTCATGCCAGAACCTGCTGTCCAGACTCCAACTGACAGTAACATTCCTGACAAAGATGCTGTCCAGTCCCCTCAGCCTGATTTTGATGCTGTGATCATTGAGGATGCCTCTGATGATGATCTATCTCTTGCCAAACTCTTAAAGGTACATTCTAAATCTACTCCTTCCATGCATGTTAGTACTGCTCATACCCATGCATCTAGGTTGAGTGAGGGTGTGCAAAAGAAAAGAGAGATAAAAGAAAAGAGAGGTGAGCATAAAAATGAGAGGCAGCCAAATGAGCTGGCAAAAGGAGAGGGACTTGAGCATGTCCAGAGAGATATTGAGGGAGCCCACACTGTTCATGCATTAGGCCTTGAGAGCCAATCTGTGAGGGGTGATGAGATCACTCAGAAACACCCTGAGAGTGTGAGAACCCCCACAGCCTCCAAGCCCCTTTCTTTTCCTTCCCCTCCAAGAAGGTTAAGGTATGGTGGCCCCTCTGCTACTTATGGTAACATGATTGCAGCTCTGGAAGGACAGTGTGCTACATTAAACTCCAAGCTGGACTCTCTCTCTCAACTGGTGGTTGATGGTTTTGCTGCTACTCAGCTCTCTATCCAGTTCCTTACTAACCTAGTAGCTGCCAACTCAACTAAGGGGGAGAAGGTAGCAAGATCAGAATCATTGCCTATTCAGGAATCAGGTGGAACTCAGGGGGAGCCAGTAACTGTGAAGACCAAAGGGGGAGCTAAAAGGAACGTAATGTCAAAGGGGGAGCAAGTCAAACCAAGCAGTGGACAACCAAAGGATAAAGCTGAAGAGCTTGTTGAAGTTGACTTGGATGGAGCAAGAGTGTTGATGTCTAAGGCAACTCAAGATGCATTGCAAAGAAGACCTGCATCTAGACATCCAATTCTACCTCCTGTGGTAATTAGAGAGCCAACTCCAGAAACTCAAGAAACTGCTCTACAGAAGAAATGGAGAGAAATGGAGGAACAAAACAAACTTGGGAAAGGAAAAGGGAAACTGTCTGAATCCATCCATAAAGGAAATACTTGGTCCAATGGTACTGAGTATGATCAAGAAGAAGCCAATACTCTAATGGTGGATTACAGGGAGAGCACATTACACAATCATGACAGTGAATTTAGCAGTTTGGTGGAAGAAGCAATGAATGCTCCAAGCAACCGTCCAACCAACACCACAAAACTGTTAAAGGATCAAATCACCAGTGTCAGTGTAATGGTTAATGATGAGAAAAGATGGGCTGTAAGTATTTATCTCACTTCTGGCATATCTTATTTCATCACAATGCAGTTATTGCAGAACCTGCCAGCAAAGGTGTTGTGTGCTTTGAAGGGAAAGATCAGGGCAACTCAAACACCATTCAATGAAATATTGGATATGCAAATCTAGAACCTGCTCACACAGAAGCTACCTGAAGTCTACACAAATCCACCAAGTGTTTTCTACAGATCTGTAACTAAGGATGGCACAAGAAGAAACAGCTTCATGAATTTGGTTGGCACATCCAGAATGGAAACCAAGTCAATTCTGAAAGTGTTAGATGGAATACTCAGTTCAAAGGCCAATCCAGGAAGAGTTCATGCTGTTCAAGAGATCTACAAAATGTTGGTGTTGAGAGACAAGGCACTGGGAGCTAGAATGAAGGAGCTAATCACTAGAGCCAATGCCAAAAGAAATGATCAAGGTGGGAGCTGTCTCTATGACATTCCTCCTCATGATGATGATGATGATGATGATGATGAAGATGGTGAGGATGGAGGTGGTAAAGCTTCTGGAAATGCTGGAAATGCTGGTGGAAGTAATTCTGGGAATACTGGTATTCAATCTCAGAATGAAGGCAATGAAGTAACTCCTAGCCAGAAAAAGAAAGATGCTGGTGCAACAGATGAAGAGGAGTCAAGAATACTGGAAGTTTTGGAGGCAAGCATTCTTAGATGTGCTATTCACTGCATAAATGCAGAAAAAGATGTTGTCACCAAAGGTACTGTCGACAAGGAAACTATCCAAGAAGATGCTGTCAAAGAAGATACTGTCGACAAAGGTGCTGTCAAGGAAGGTTCTGTCAAGAATGAAGCCAAAGCTGCTGTCAAGCCCAAGAGACTGAAAGCTAAAGCTAAGGCATGGGTTACTAGACAGAAACCTGAAGGAAAACACAAGTACTCAGGAAAGGAAAAAGCCACTGGATTTGGCAGGAATCTTAAGAAGCCAATTCAATCAATTCCTCCCAACAGTCTTAAAGTTCAACAGATGCAATCTTGGGAAATCAAGAGTGTTGAGGTTAAATTGGATGCAAATCAAGAGGCCACTGAGTACATTCTGTGGTGGGAAGAATCAAGATCTACCAAGGTTGATAAGGATTTCAATCTGGTCTCCACATCAACCAGTGGTAGGACATCAACCTTAGATAAAAGAAGAATTGACTTCTTCTACCTGGAAAGAATGGTAGAGTTGCTGGAGAGCTATGAAAATGTTCCAGAGTCTGTTATGGAACATATTCTGAAATATCAAGCTGATAGGGATGCTGAATTCTATCAGAAATTTGGCTACAACTTTGCAAATTTTGATGATGCTGATATTTCAACTGATTTACCAGCTTCTCCTATACCATATCACTGGTACTATGAGTTTGATGACTCACCCACAGAAGAAGGGAAAACCCAACCCACAGAGGAAGGGCAACCCAAGCCAAGCAAAAGACCTGACTCTTCTCAATACGCTCAATATCAGTCAGAACTTGATAAGAAGGAAGCTGAACTCCTAGAAAGATGCAAGACTGCCAACAAGGCAGAAAGTGAAGCTCCAAATTATCAAACATGTATGCTGGAAAATCCCTTAAGAATCAAGCATCTAAAAGAAGAAATCTATGTTTGCAGCTTGCACAAGCTAAAAACAACTATTCTGAAGGATTTACAGTATATGGTTGCTGGATCAATTCATCCCCTGGAGCAGATATGTTCTGACAAGATAGAGGAATTATTGGAAAGGAGAAAAGGAGAAGATTCGAAGCTGGACAAGCAAAGGAGGATGTCTCTCAATGCTTATCGAGGAAGTAGATTCAAGCTCGTTCATGAAGAACTCCACTTCAGAAGCTATCCATTTGATCAAGAGCAATGGTTGAATCTCAGGGATGCTAGTTCTCTTATTTCTCCTACTATCAAGAAGATCATTGAAGAAATAGAAGATGCTGCAGTCACACCTGCTGAAATCTCTCTAGTAGAAGGTCTAAGAAGCAGCTTGGTAGAAGCTCTCAGAAGAGAGGAAGTAACAAGACAGAAGAGGAAATCTCAAGCTAAGTAAACATTCTAAATCCATTCTGATCTTGTTAGTTAAGTTGTCAGCATATATTGTAAATTTGTTGTTATTGTCCATAAAAACAAATTGGGGGAGATTGTTGGGATTTATGGGTGATAACATAGAAACAACTTAACTTTGATTGTACTTAATTTTTAATTAAGTAGAACATACTGTCATAGCCAAAGTATGTTCTTGTAATCAGTATGTAATGTTATTCTAGTTGTATAATTTGAAAGAAGTTCACTTGCTGTGTTCAAGCCTCAAAGGATGTATAATTAGATGACAACATGAATAAAGGTTACTGTCCTAAAGCTTCGACAGTAAGATTACAAGAAGACAGAATGTTACAAGTCAAGACAGCATATTCACTCTGACAGCAACATTGGCGGAAGACTACGCGACAGCAACTTTAGCCCTCGACAACAAGCTTGGGAACCTCGACAGCACATTATGCGGGGAACTCCTACTGTCACCAAAAGCACATTCCTGTGACAGCAAGCTTTATGGCCAAAGTAACTGTCTCGAGAAAGATCCATGTTCTAGGTATCTTTCTCAGTCAAATCCCGTGACAGCTTCAATGTTCAAGAAACAGACGTGTTGCAGTATCCCTAAGCTGCACCAAGTCTGCAAGACTACGACAGAAGCTTCAAGCACTGCAAAACAAAAGCGAATCAATTCAAGAGCAAGGTCAAGTCTTTATTTGTTGAATTGCCTAAGCTGGAAATAGAATGAATCTAGGTTGCTTTCTTTGTAATGTATATCTGACATATTAGCAATTTAGGAAAGTCACATGGGTAAGACAATTTGTAAGAAGCTGCCACTTGATAGTGACAGCAGCTTCACAAACCCGTGACTGATAGTGATAGGATTAGTCTTATACCTACTATCAATTCATTCTAGAAAAGTAAGGAAGACAAGCAAGTGTCTGTGAAGAAAAACAGAAGCTCAAGATTTCTCTCTTGAGGTCGTAGCAACACTTTGCAAAATAAATAAAACATTTATTTTGTGAATCCTGTCTTCTCGATTATACTGTTTGTGAATGCATACTCATTATTGATAACATTAAATCTTAGGTTTGGTTGTTGAAACTGAGATTGAATTTTATCAGTATTGCATTCATCCCCCCCCCCTTCTGCAATACACAAGGACCAACATATACCGCTTTTTATTAAAAAGAGAAAACAGTTTATAAGTCATTTCACAGCATAAAGCAGCATATGTATCAATATCACAACATCATCATTATATGGTGTAGGGTTTGAAGACTTGCATGCATCTATCATATGCATACATCACATCTCATCATTTTTAATGCCATCACATCTATATACGATGTGAGGTTTGAAAGCATGCATAATATCGTATGCATATATTACTCTTGGAAAGCATGCATCTATCATATGCATATTATCAGAATATTGTATTTTAAAATACAGCATGGGATGAGAAAACTTGCCTTGGGTCCTTGGTTGTTATGGGTTCGAGAACTTGCCGGGAAATCTATAAACAAAGAAATACCCGATCAGTCCCCTGGCTTAATCATTTAAAGTGCATTTAACTTAAGCACTAACGTTCTATTAACGAACATCAATTGTCTCGCTCTTGGTCATCTATAACCTCATAACATTCCGTAAACTTCTAAGTCAAAAGTTTGGGTGAAAACCTATTCACAAATCCCAAGTATTTATCATTTATCATTTCCTTGTTTTAAACCATCCCCTTAAGGGTATTTCACTCGCGCAACCTTCGTTCGCGTATTTTTATAAAATCACCAACTTATCTTTTTAACTCGAACTCTTCTAGGCTTCCTTTCCTTATTATACATACTAGTATCCATTTTAATATCTCAATCCAATTCCAATTTTAAAGGGCTTGATCCCTATCTCAAAGTTCATACAATGAACTATCTCGTTACGCGAAACCGCTTTTTACTAAAACGGCCGTTTCTCCTAAACCGTAAATCGAAACGATACGATTCTTTCGCTAAAATAATCTAAGAAACAGAGCCTACATGCTCATGGTCAGAAACCTCAAGTTTATGCCCTGTTTTGCAGTCATGGATTCTGTCTAAACTACCTAAGTAAAATCCGACATGGTAACGACGCTTATGCGTACTTCCCGTGTTTTTCAAACACTCATCCATACTACAATCAACCATCAACCAACCACCAATCAAACTCAAGTCTATAATATCATTTAACTGTCCAAATAAGGTCACCCTCTATTTCACAAGTTCATCCACAAATCATCCATCAAACATGCTTAAAATCATGCATACATGCTTTATTCTAACATAGTTTCAATCTAACACTTCTAACTTACTAGATCAAGCAAAAATCATAAAAAGAAAGAAGTTTATACCTTCCTTGGATCTTAACAAAGGCTATATATGGATGATATACCCTTCCTTGCTCCTTAACTAAGCTAATCAAACCTAAAAACATCAAAACAAATCAAGATTCTATGAGGTTACTATTCACATCACTATTCATCATCAACTTTGCATTCAATTTTGACCAAGCTATCATACATGGATGAAGCTAAGATTAGAGATCTACCTTGGATATTGAAAGGGGGTGATTTAGAGCCCAAGATCATGATTTTTGGTGGAGTGGAAGTTGGAGCAAAATTTTTAAGGACTTGAATGAAGAAAAGAGCCGAAAGTTGATGTTCTTCTTGTTCATCTTCTTTTGTTTTCTTTTCTTTTGTTTTTCTTTTCCTTTTGTTTGTCTAATAAACCTTTAACACTTTGTCATCTGATTTGTGTGGCTAAGACAAGGTTTTGTCATCAATGACAAGGCCAAAATGAACTTGTGGTGGTTGTGAAAGTGGTGACAAGGTGGTGATTCATCACCTTGTCATCACTTGTCATGCCTATGTCATTCCCTTACATCTTGCTTATGTCATCCTTTGCATCCTCAATTCTTTTATATATTGCACTTGATGATCTCGTATAATACTCCCCCTTTTGTTAGGGTTTAATCCATAATTTACTACGTTTTTGTTTCGCGATAGTTTCCAGTGGTTCTAAAGACGTTTCTCTGTACCAAAGCTAGGGTACTTCCTTTATCCTTCCATTACCTTTGTCTAATATATAATCTTAGGTTTCTCACCTTGGTTTAAGATATGATCATGTATTTCTCATTCCACATACTTTCTCAAAACGATCAAATCAATACGTCCTTGATTGTCCAGTGAATAGTGATTTAAAACTCGGATGGGAATCTTCTGATTCTGATCGCGTTTACATTCTTTTATTCTTCCTATACATCAATAATATAACCTCGAAACATTCATTCCATATCATCCTCATAGTGTGGTCTGAAAAAAAATTTCATCAGCAAATTTACTATTCATCACATTTACTATTCATCAAAAATCTTTTTTTTTTTTTAACTAAGTCCAAAATTTGGGGTTATTACACCCGGGTTTTATCCGGGCTTTTCAAAAGCCCGAACTTTTAACCGGAGTTCGGGCCGGGCAGGGCTTGACAGAAAATAGTAGGCCCGTTTAAGGCCCTCGGGCCAGGCCGAACTGGCCGGACTTTTTTCGGGACGGGCTTTTCGGGCTTTTTTCCGGATCGGGCTAGGCCGGATTTCGGGCTTCAGGCTTTTTGAACATCTCTAGGGTATAAAGCTAATAAGAATAAAATAGACACAACGCAGAAATAACTGAATATTATGCCTTCACGGACATCCTTTTTAGCATGAGACTGGAAATTTTACAACATAAAATGGGCATGAGTGACTATAAATACATCCATAATAATGAAATCTATCCATACAATTACAAGCCTCAAAAAGGAACCACATCACCTTCCATCGAATAAACAATATAATTCAGCCAAAACATCACCCCCCTGCCTAGTACTTTTTTCTGCTATACAGCTTTCTTTCTATACCGTAATTGTACTTTTTATATACAACAAAAGGAGGCCACGATCCCCCGTGTATAAATAGAAGTGTACAAAATCCAGCTGTTAATTGTGGAGAAAAAACAACAGCAGCGCCCCGATCAAGTTGGCTCCTGCCTCGCATACCAAATCTTGAACCACAAGATACAGATGATCCGGGAACGCTCTTACTTCACCGACTGCCATTATATACAGGAAGCAAATGTCGCCTTGTTCTGCGTATTCTTTTCATGCTTCCAACCACAGTGTCCACGCCAGCTCTCTTGCGATGACCTCTTTAGATGTATCACAAAATTCACAATCCTTTTTTAACAAAGAGGATAGACATCCAAAACCAATTTCCAATTTAGGATTCTAAAGATCAAAGCTTGCCCAATAAAAGAAGGGTGCAATAAACACTCATTGTTTCAATTTATTACTAAGATCACCCCCGTTTAACTGAAGGTGACTTCAACTTTTCATCTGGTATTGTCCATGAAAGTAAATGCCCACCAGAATCACCACTTAACAACTGTTTAAGATCGCCTGTAAGGTAAAGGGCCGTAACAGGATGCTTGTGAAACTTTAGTACTTTGTGAAGTATTAATCTGTACTCAGGCACTTTGCCACTCAAGCCTAGCCCTCCCGTGGGATTGCTAGTAGGCTTGCTTTTGACTGAATCCTTGTCAGAGATATGAACCATTTCCCAAACCTTTACAGCTCCACTCTGGTGACCTGATACATACCAGTTCATATCCAACCAATCAGAAAAGGTAAAACTGGAGACGGCGAGAATGAAATCTGATGGAAGCTGTGATGTATTAACCACCGCAAGGCAGTCCCCATTAATGCTCCAAACAGCAAGCATAACGCCAGCTGCGGTCACAATTTGACCCGTCAAGTCATTCACATATATAGCTGATACTGGCGATGGAAACTCCGGAAGCTGCCTAACAAAAACTAAAGAGCTAAGATCCCATATAATAACTGTACAGTCATCTGATCCACTCACAATCATCATGTAAGGCTGGCTAACGTGAACACAAGTAATTTTGCCTGTATGGGCACTAAGTGACTTTTCCAACTGCAGCCTTTGTAATGTACGGGGACCATAATTGCTAATTCTCCAAACACATAGCAACCCATCATCTGCGCCAGTAACCATGACCTGACCATCATGACTAACACTGACACACTGGATCTGATCACCACTGTGAAGATTTTCATGAGTGGATAGTAGTCTATCTTGATCATAGCTGAGAAATCTTAAGCTACAATCTGGAAAGCCCCATGCAACATATTTGGTATAGGTTCTGGGTTTAAGCAAATTGTTTGCTCCAGCTACAAGAATCTTGTCATTCACCGTCACAATCTGAGATATAGAAGATGAGCTCTTGCGAACCTCATGTGGAACAAGTAACATAGAATTTCTAAGTAAATTCAAAGGAAACTTTCTATTAGAACTCCTCTTGACGTGTGGTTTGCGGAATAATTGTTTTGGGGTTTGCCCAAAGTGATTAATTTGTGCAAGAATGGAGGCTTTCATTGCAGGATCGTCAACCGAGTCTATGTCAACACTACCCTCATATGTATAATGATAAAACACATTGACAGCCTCTTCAGCAGCCTATAATCCAGAACAGAGTTAGAAACAACAAAAAACAATCCAGGCAAATACAGATTTGGATTATCAATGAAAACAAGAGAAATTAAGGAGACAAGCAATATGAAACTAGACCAAACCTTTATCCACCAACACGACGAAGTTATAAATAGATAACACTTGGTACAAATTTTGATACATATTGCATACTGAATACATCAACAAGCAAAAAGATCAAGAGAAATCTGACCTTTTTTTCCAAGAAAGTGTGAATTTAAGGCATAAAACATGGTCACGTAGCAAGAGAAAAAAGGAAACAAAAATAATGAAGAATACAACCATATTTAGTTGCAGAAACGTTGGGGGTTTAAAATTTGAAAACAATCATACTTACAATTATATATATATAAATAAATAAGGCAAACATACAAAAAACATCTAATACATATTTATGTAACATGTATGTCTATCTAATTCTAGAAGAGGTGAATAGGAGCTATCCCTTATCCAGGTCCAACATAAGAAATGTTAATACTCACCTTTCCTCTCTGTTTATATCCAAAAATGAGGTCTATCCAGTGATGTAGATTATCAGAAACATAATCACTCTCCAATGCTTCCCTATGCTTCCTGATGAACTCCCTAACACTACCTTTGGCCCATGGAGGTAATACAACATCGCCAACCTGGTAGAGTACAAAAAGATGTTACCTTGATTCATTTTTAGAATGTCAAATCACAATCAAATGCAAAATAGATTCTAAGTAGCAAGATAATTACTGATGAAGCATAACATTTTCTCTTAGGTTGATTAAACGTACCTTTTCGCCTGATTGTTTCTCACCCAAATTGAGGTCAAACCGGTTTTCCAAGAACTCCGGCATATAAAAGAATTCCGGTATTAGTTCCTTAACATCTGAGGTGTTGGCTTTACCAGCCGCACTTTGCCATGTCTCTCTTACACTGTTGAATAGACGGTCAGCATGATCAAACTGTCCACCCTGAAGCTTCTGATTCTCCATACTAAATGGTGGCAAGCGTAAAAGATAGAAAAGAACAATGCCTGCACTGGAATAGTGAGACCCGTAATGAAATTTTGGAATCTCTGGATCATCCCAGCTCTCAAACCTGACATTAAAGAGGAGTTTGAAGGTAAATTTTAGACACATCAGATTATCAAGTTAAAATGTGACGGAGAAGTGGAAGAAAAGCAAGCAAGTCCCACGAGTACAGCCAAGAAAATCAACCTCTTCTTAAATTCCTCTGCCCCTTCCAGAGTTTGACAACCCATTGGCTTGTCAAGTTGACGGAATGCTCTTGAATCCGATAAGTCCAAATCTTCACTTTCATAGTCTGACAAAACCCAAGGAAAGACAGGATACTGGGTCAGATCACTGTACCCACGTCCAGCAAGAGTGTTGAGGTGCATGAGGTACTGGAAGTTGCTAATTTCTCCATTTTGCCACCTCTTAGAGAAAGATTTTGCCATAATCTTAAAAAGGCGGCTTCCTTCATTGCTTTCTTGTTTTGTTGAAGAACCCATAATTGTAGTGTCCAACCTGTTTGAGAATAAATTTTGTGAAGTTCAGAACATATTTCCATTGATATAAAAAAAGACTTGTAAAATGGAAAAGAATGACTACTAGTTTTAAGAATTGGTTTAGCATGGAACGAATAATAACAAGTAACAACAAAGAATAAAACCAAGTGAGAGAAGTACAAAAAAGAAAAAAATTGCTGTAAGCTATTATGAAACATGCGAGTTGGATTCCACTTCCAAGAGGTGATGAAAAATTAGAAGAAAAAATTTATTGTCTGTCTTTTCTACATATGTTTTGAATATTATGAGAAGCATACAATAACAAAAAGTGAATCAGGATATGCAATATGAGAACATTCAATATGACATCTACATTTAAAGTGTTAAGGTGTGTGTCCGACCCTAGGAGTTAGTCTCCGTGAATTGTGATTGTAGCACGCCTTAAAATTCCAAATGTAAATCGTAAAAATAAGATAGAATGCATGCATGCTGCAAAATGAAACTAAGAAACTGGGATATATAATTGAAAATGAAGTAGCATACACGCTGTTTCTCGGCAGATTCATCGCCACCAAATTTTTGAAAACTTCTTCTCTCTCCTTCTTATGGAAAACAAGGAGATCGTTGCAACCATCCATGCTGAAAACCTCAATAGCAACTGGACGCAGCTGGTAATCACGCTTCAACATCTCATGGACGCTATTAAGCTTCCACATACGCCAAAGATGAGGTGCATTACCACTATTACATATCTTTTCCTTTCCCCATGCACCACCATTGTATGCCCATGCTCTTCCGCCAACATACGATTTCATGGAAACACCCCAAGATGAAGTAGACTTTCCCTGTGAATCCATACTGCAAGAGAAATCTTTTTTTACCCCTAATGCTCGGTCAATAACAGAGAGTTCATCTTCACCTTCCTTTTCACATATGCACCCGGACTCGTCAATGTAAAAATTCTCTATGACATACAAACAAAGCTCTCCAATAAGAAATATACCATCATGTTTGTCAAGACCTACAACCCTTTCACAATTGTATCGATACTTTATCTTCTCAAGTGGCTCCAGATAAGGTCTAACTAGAAATTCACCATTGTCATTCAGATCCTTATCAGTTTTTTCTTCCGTCAATTTGACGTCCTCTGTCCTTATTGCAGGCGGCTGCACTGGAGATTCTATGTCAGATTTCTCTAGAATACTCTCTGCTGTGGGGATGTTTAGTGCATTAGGCTTGACACCAATATCAGCTCCAGACTGAAGGCTTGCTTCATATATACTGCTGTCTCGGTCATCATTCCAACCTGTCCTACTTGAAGCTGCATCTTTGGCCTCATCTGATTCTTTGAAGATTGATTCATCATAAAGCTCGCTCCCAAAAGAGTCATTCTTCACATTTTCATTTAGAACATTAAAGAAGTAACCAGATTCACTATCAGAAGCATTTGGTTCATTCTCAATCTTCTCTTTGGACAGCTCGAGTTCCCCTAATTCAAATTGTCCACTCAGCACATTCTGTATCGTGTCAATCTTAAGTTTGCATCGGTCAAGCTTTTTGCGCATACGGAAAGGACCCTCAATAGGACAGAGCTGCCAGTCAGGATCCTCATCCGTAACAATTTTACGTGTTGGGAATATTCCTCGTTCATGTACAAGTTGTTGGAGATGTGTTTGCCACTCACTTTCTGCATGAAGCACCCATCCATATTTATCTTGACGAACAACTCTCAGTTCAGTGGACATTGCATCACGAACCAATTCCAGTGCAATTCTACGTTCATTGATCTGCTCCCAGTGCCTGAAATCTAATTTTGAGGAGTCCCTTGATTTTCTACTAATTTCTCTTTTACGACGACCATCCAAGCCTTTTATTCGGACCCCGGGAAACTTTGCTGATCCAGTAATATACTGCATCCACATAATGGAACCACATTGCTCCAATACTTTACTGATATCCTGTTCAGAACTGTGGAACCATTTAAAAAATGTAGACAAATTCTCAGTCAGAAGCTTGTCAAATCCACCATGCAAAACATCGACATGTGGCCCTTGGTTTCGCTTGGAAACCAATAATTCCTCAAGAGCAGGCCTCCGGTGCAGCAGAAGATACTTGAGTATATCCACTGACAAGTTTTGTACATTCTGTCTCTGGTCAAAGAGTAGAGAGACTAGGTTTATGCACAGACAACAATTCAGATCAGTATCAATATTACTGGGACAGAATATGATCCGCCTATGGGCAACTAACAGCTGTAACACTGTGCTTACATCAACCCCAGTATCCACGAGTGATGAATTGAAGGACAGTCGCTTCTTTGCTTCATTTTGCAAACTTAAGCGCACAACAAGATCATCTTCTCCTATGGTGATCAAAAACAACGGTAGGAAACAGTACAATATCATGCGATTCATGTTTTTGAAAATAGCATATATATAACCATCAAGCTGCCTACTTCCTCTTGTTATTGACAAGAGCAATTTTCCGGTTGGAGGTGCTTCCTCAATCCGACCATCTTTATTTGCCAACTGTAACATAGAAAGCAAAAACTCTAATGTTCTCAGTACACCAGCGGGCTGAGGAAATGCACCCATATATACACGATCCACAATCATCCAGCACAAAGCATCTAAGTTAAGTGACCACCGGCTCTTGTCTAGCTTTTTGTCGTTTTCCTCATCGTCACGCAAGAGACGTCTTTCAACAAAGTTCATCAGTCTACTAAGGCACAATCCCTGGAATACTAACACAGACTCGGCATCTATATATAAAGGAACACTCTCCAATATATTTTCAATAATTGGGGTCGCTTTTAGTTGCTCGGTGACAAAATCAGAAAGAACTTCTGCCAGGAAATCCAAAACAGCAGTGGCTCCAGCAGAACAAGGACCACCGCCATATCCAGAATCATCCATTTCAAGAAGCAACCCAGAATTAATTGCCAAATATTCATTTGGAGCAGCTAAACCATGAGAACTGGACTTCGGATCCGATGAAGCATCAGATTCTGTCACAGATATATACGATTCTATGGAAGGAGCTCTAAGTTCACTGTGACTGCCACCACCCAACCAGGATGTCAAAGCAAGAACAGGGGATGATGAAGTTGTCAGTGACATCTTGGAATGAGATCCATCTGATAACATGGGTGAATCAAATAAATTCTGGGGTGTAGAACTTTGGGAATCGTTTGGGTGAAGAGAATTTAATTTGTCTTTGATATCAGGTAAACTGATTTCATTACAGCTTGGAGTGGGAGTAGATATATGGTCCATTGCATCACCTTCTGAACTGAGAACAGCTTGTACATCTTCTTTACCTAGTTCTACTGTTTCCTGGTTGAATTGGGATCCTTTTTCTGCTTTATCACCTGGCATATCACTTGAGACAGTAGGCATCTCATCAGAACTTGTACTATCCTGCCCCTTTGAAAAGCTTCCCACAGTTATGGAGGTTTTATTAGACTGCTCTTGTTCATGAGGAAGACTAGAGTAGGTATTCTGGGAGCTACTGGAATCATCACAGTCATTTAAATTCTTGTCTTCTGTCTTTACAGATAGTTCTTTGGTGATTTTGATGGCATGAGCAGCCCTACATTAAACATAAATAAAATGCAAATTTCAGAGGATATATAAATTTAACATGCCCTAGATTGTCAAGCATATAATTGATTAGATCCATGTACAAAAAAAACAGAGAAACTCATGCTATGTACAGAGAAATACAAACGGACCTAACACAAGAAAAATAGATCTCAACGCAGCTCTCAAGGTATTCTACACGTCTGAAAACAGCAGAAAATGCAGGACACATTTTTGCTAAATCAACCAAAAACCTCAGAACCGCAGTTGCAGAAGCAGGAGCTGATGCTTCTCCACCCATCAGCCGAGCTGCATAGGTTTTGTGCATCAGAGCTACACCTTGAAGTTCTCCAGCAATGTCTATATTACCATCTACAAGCTCTGCGACAAGGCCAGCACTGACCTGCGAAAGATTCCCAGTTTGGTTGGCACGCATTGACTGCATAAACACCCGATCGAATGTTGACTTGGCCATAGAAAGAACCGATTCCACTAACTCTACAAATTTTAGTTCTCCATAGTTCCCATCATTAGGCATAAGAGCATGGAAGTCAATCATACGAACTTCAGGTAGTCTTGGATATACAGGCTTTCCAAATATCAGACAGAACAAAATATAATATATATCTGGAGAATCGTAGAAACTCCGGAGCACCCTTGACAACCCTTGATAACCACCACTAGTACGAAATTTAAGTGCAAATGTAGGTGAAGAAGCAAGGCACACACCAAGAAGTGTCATAATCCATCTCATACTTGTAGGGTGAACAGATTCATCAAGAAAGTAAGTAATCAACTTCGACGAAACAATTTTATGCCACTGCTCAAGCAACTCCTCAAATATAATAGTCATTTGTAGATCGATTAACATCTCAAGCAACATATTTCTTACAATAACATGCTTCCCCATAGGCTCTCGTGTAATTTGATGACGTGAAGTCAACTCAGGAGGATCAAAGGTCATAACAACAAATCTTACCACATGCTCCAGTTCAGAAGCCAGAAAACCATCTTCCAAAATGACTCCTAGAAGTACTACTAATTTTTCTAAAACAGGAACTTCAACATCACCTCGCTGCAGTGTAACTAATAGGTGTTGAACAAGGTTAATCCGACGCAGAATTGTAAGATTATGATTCCGGTACCAATGCATAGATACCAGATTCTCAAGAAAGCCCAGAAGAGAAATTTGGATTGGAATTTGGGCCATTACCCATAGGGTCCAGTCCAGCAAGACATGCTCAACCATATCAGCATTTGATAATACAATGCATCTAGATGTTTCCGTTCCCATGTCAGCATTTTCAAGTTCTGAAATATGGCTAAAAGAATCTTTGGTTGCAGAAAAATCATCCATTTCTCCATGAGATCCGACTGAGGAGAATTCATCACGAAACTTCGACAAAGTTAGATCCTCAAGATTATTATGATTAACCGTTGTAGCAGGAGACAGAACATTTTGGGCATGTTCCAGCTTCTTTGGCTCAGAAAAAGAAGCCTCGCATGCAGCAATCTGGAAAAATATCTCAAGTGAGCGCATATCAAACAGCGACATCTTCCGATGCAGAAAGAGACTCAGCAAGTGATATCCTCTATTTGTTTGCATTTCTCTCACATTCTGAGGATTCTGATGAAGTGCGCATGCGAGTAATGTCAGTGACATGTTCAACATATCCCTTGTCTCGGCAGCTTCAACAAGAGCTAAAACAACAGCCATCCCACCAACTGGACCAATGCCATCACCGATAACATATTGCTTACAGACATAAATATCTCCATGAAGACGTCCAAAACGTGGTATACCTTAAAAGGACAAATTACAATCAAAATCAGAGCAATCCTACTGTTTAACTTATAATAGAAAACGAATATTGTTTGAAAAGTTAATAATAGTTAAAAAATTAGCTAAACGGTGAAGCAGATTCAAAAAAAAAGGTTGAACCCAGTTATGGTAATCAAAGATAATACAACACACCTCCTATGGGAGATGCAGCAGCTGATACAGGATCGACTAGATTCAGCATTGACAATGCTCCAGATGCTCGAGAAGTTTCTGTGCACGTCCCATCAAATGCAAAAATAAGCTTCTTTCCTGAAAGCTGTAAAGAGAGGTTCCCTAGCCTTTCCATATCCCAAACAATTCCACTTCGATCAGCCTTCATGTTACCTTGCTTGACAGTACTATCAGGCCTTTGAGTATTAGAAGACAATGGTAATTCCATATCTAAAGAATCTAAAATGGCCATGCTACCCCCACCACAGGCCTGACTCGGAACAAATCTTAAAAGATTTGTATCTTGGAAGAGACCCCTGTATCCTCTACCCAAAATGTACATGAAACAAACAGAACCTGGTGTGAGAACCTCTTCAAAAAGATAGCAACACCGAAGTTTCCATGATAAGTCGTTGATCCTTGCACACGTGACTGGCGTCCCAATTGTTACCTGCAGAGCTTTCCCAGCTGGAGATGGCGAATATCCTAGTTTACCAGTATGGCTAAGCTTTCCATTAAGATAGACATGAGCAACACTAGCTTGGAAAAGTCCAGCCAAAGCATTTGGTTTGCTATGGACAACTGCTAGGTGGTGCCACCTGCCTTCCTCCATCTCTAAACCCGTAAATGACAGTGCAGAAGAGTTGCTCGTTGCAAGGGTCAAACTACCATCCTCTTGAAGACAAAGTTCTGCATAAAATGTGTTTGCACTGTCTGCTGCACCAACAGAAAATATGCGAAGTACATTTGGCCCACTATGCTGGCTAGTATTCTGGTTTTGCTTTTTAGAAAACCCGCCCTGGGACATATCACTTTCCTTTGCATGTGATTTTAAGAGATTACGGAATTGAAACCAGCATACAAAAGAATAACCAGCAGCAGGAGGCCAAGATCTTTCACCCATAGAGACTTGTATTGAAGCATGTCCAATCTTGCTCATGTCCATCTGCATAAACGGAGCAAGAGATACATTTTCTGAATCAATATCTTCCATAAGCACTAACCGTTCCATCATGGCAACTAGAACATGGCCTGAATTCATCAGCCTAGTCTGCAGGATGTATCTAACAAGCACTCGAAATTCTGATGCTGACAACCTGAAACCAAATTAGCCCACATGATTGGAAGCAAAAATAATAGTTATTAGTATATATATTTATTAAAAAGTTTATACGTGCTACCTATATGCCCCAAGAACCTCAACAATCTTGAGAGTATAGGAAAGTAATGGTGAGGAAACAGTAAGGAATGGATATATGATCTCCAGCAAAAGTTCCACGCAGCCTATCCACAAATCAGTGTAAATATATAAGAATATTATCTGAAAACTAGAACTAAAGGAAATGCTTGAAACCTAATTTCCACCTGCAGATGTGAGGTTTTCCAGATTAAAAGGGCCAGTACAAGCCAGCTTATGGATAAGATCAAGAACTTCTAGCTGCACTTTTGGAGTAAAGAGCAGCAGTGAACGCAAGACCACCCTAACTGCACCAGCATTATAAACACGTTCCTTACTGGGGGAAAAAGTGCCTGACGGAGTAACTAGATGAAAACTAGTAGAACCGTTCTCAATAGTTTCGGAAGATGCAGCATTTTCTGATATTAAGAATGGAGGAATAACCATCTCAAGAGCAAGTTCAATTAACAACTGTATTACTTGCCTCTCACACTCAACAGAAATTAATCCAGACTCCGACAGAAGATCATAGAAAGTCTGGGATGAAATAACTGCATGCAACTTTGTCCGATTAACAGAATTATTGCACACCCCAACTGTCATCAAACGTAGCAGATATGTAAATGATTTAACTGTCAGATTTAACTGCTTTGCTTTCCCTTCATCATTCTGAAAACCATGAAGCGCTGTTAGTAAAAGAGAAAACCCGGTCGCTTCACCGAACACCCTTTGCGCTGAGTTATTAGCACCTAGAATGCGCCACAAGGCTCCATAGATTTCGCACTTTGCCTCGTCTGGAAGCTTGTATTGAGATCCCGAATCAGTTGTAACCATACCACTCTTTGATACCTCAACCAACATACCCAACTCTTCTGAATGAGCCTGAAAAAAATGGTTACAGTGATCAATTAGAATTAGGAGGAGGATGAAGGACTACAAAAGAGTTGAAAGTTAAGACACAATAAGTGAAATTATTTGTCACACTTATGGCAGAGTGGGTGGGGAATAGAAAATATGGATATATTCTTACATGTCTGCAAAACAATTTAAATCTCTACCTATTCCAGCTAAACAAAGACTCAATATTGATGTTAGCAACTTCAATATCCAAGTAGCTTCTGTTAGTATTATTATCTTGTTCTTACAGAATTACATAATTGAATAATATGATCTCGCTATTTATCCTTGCTTTTAGCATATACTTAGAACTAACATATTTTATCAGTTACTAACTTTCCGAGCAGTCTTATGAATTATAAAATGCTTCTTCCACAGCTAATAGTGTCAGGTTTGTATTAACATTCCAAAGCATATAGATTTTGTAAGAAACAATGGTAATTGGTAAGATATATAGTCATTGTGTTGTATACATCCAGAGCTTCACACAATCTCTAAGTTATGTTGGAAACACTGCCATGTTAGCTTATCAAAGCTAACACATAAAGAGATAATATATTATCTTCTGTTCCTTTAAGGAACAGATTATGTTGGCTAAGATAATTATGTTAAATGTGAACTCAATCCATTAGATTAGGTGACAAGTACATAAACAAAAACTTGCTATATCGCCTTCAGATGGATTCCTGAGGATGACAAAATTTAATACTTCGAATGATAAAAGAATCTGAGACACTAAGTATGATATTAATATACGATCAAACAAAAGACTTGTACTGGCTAAAGGGAAAATGTAAAATAAAAAGATAAAAAGTAAAGCATTTCTAGGAAATTAGAGTGCGGTATCCATACCTGATGTGGAACAAGAAATTAATAAATTAATTTGTGTATATTAATATTATACATTATTATTAAGGAATAAAATAAATTAAAATTGATTAGGTATATCAGTTATTTTAAGCAAGTATATAGATGAGGAACATTCTAAACTATAGTCATTTAATAATAGAAGGGTTTCTTTCCTTTAATTAATTACGGTAGTAGATAAAGATAAGGATTTACTTTACTTTTCAATAGGGAATTACTTGGCTTACAAGAAATAGTTTATCTACACACTCTTGTAATCTTTCATTATTAGATAGATGATGAATATTATGAATCGGTTTTTATTAAATAAATCTGAGGATTGATTTGTGACTTCACCGATTCTTTACGGAGATAGGCTTTATCCCTCTATACACCCTTTCTCTTAGTCCGTCCTACATCAATACCTATATGATTGCCTACATGCAATAAAATATAATAACCAACCTTTTCTTCTCCACCTGCATCAAATGTTCCGAAAATTAGACCTATATAACCCATCTTCTCTATGTCGATGGATTATGTTTTCTTAATTATATGTTCCCCGGTTATTTAAGTGATGATTGCTTGTTTAGATGGGTTGGAGATCGATCGTAGAGAGCACAAGCTGTAATGCTCTTTTAATCAACTTAAAAAGGTAAATTTGTGCACTATCTGGTGTATGGAGAATGCTTACCACTAATACAGTGATAGTTGCAATTATTCCAACATAACCGTCTCGAGTTATTTTTTGTTCAAGTTAGTTGAAAAGTCATAAGAAATGGTCATGCTCTATAACCAGAACATAATACTGGAGCTCATACATTATGGGGATAAAACAGGAAAAGACCAAGAACTCCAAACCTGTGAACTGTCCTCGATAATCAAGCAAGACAATGCCCGAAGAACTCCAAGACGGTGGATATCAGATGTCAAGAAAGGAAGAGCAGCCATTACACCACTAGCAGAACGAAACGACGCTTGATTTGCTTCTGCTTTCTTCAACAAGGACACTAAGCAATCCCATGCTACTGCAATAGTTCCCTCAACTTCAAAGAGTGGAAATTTTCCAGAACCCAATTCTAATAGTTTCGGTGAAGAAAGAATTGCATCTTTGCTTTTCATGTGTTTCTGCAAACTGCTCGAACTGAGATTCTTCTCCAGTTGATTTACTTCACTACTCTCTTGGTCTAAGCCCAAGAGATGCTTGTGCTGTTTCAAATCATCTAAAAGAACCTCCATCACTCCAACCTCTCTCAAGACTTTCTTGTACTGCTGATCAAACGATAATAACTTCACAAAAAATGACAGAATAGTGAATTTTAAGTCAGATGTTATGGGCTGCTGTAGCAAGCAGCAGAGTGAAAGCAACTCTTGTTCTGGTATGCAGTTGACAACAGTAACTGCATACTCAAGAATTTTCAAGATTATTTCTTGCAAAGATGAAGGAAAGCCAGCCATATTAAGGATTAACAAGGGCACTGTCCGCAACTGCTGACACAACTTGTAGTTCTCGAGATGACTTGAAAAAATCTTAAACATTCTATTTAGTACTTCCCCTTGCAATTCTGTACTATCTGCTTTAAGAAAAATGTCCTGCAACATCTGAACAGCTTCTAGGTCTTTAACTTTGTATTTGTCCTTCTCCCAAGTTTCGTCCACAAATCTATCAGAAGATGAATTACGTTTCCTGCCATGGCCACTTGGCTTATTATGAGAATTTTTTAGACCTTTGAATCCAGAAGATCCACTTGTATCAGCCAGACCTGTTTGTGACAGATTAACAATTGCATCCAGCAACCTAGAGAGAGAAGGAGATAGATGTTGAGGCGATGAACTCCCATTATTTCCCTTCATAACTTGCTGTTCTGCATCACTAGAGTCATGCAAACTCTTAGAAGAGGATGTTTGTTCAGAGAAAGTGTATGAGTGTGTTGCTTGAGAGCCTTGATCTTTCGAAAGAACTAATGCAAACTGGACTAGAAATTGATAGCCATGAGCATTATGGATATCTTCCCGCAGCAAGACACCTTTGGCATCTAAAATTTAGAAGTAACAAGAATCAGCATATGAAATTAGAAGTAAAGACTAAGAACTTAAGAGTATGCATATCAAAAGTTCACATAGTTAATGAAACACTAGAATCATCCATGGCAAGATTATTTGAAGGCACTATGACAAAGCAGAACAAGGAACCTTGAAGGGATAAAGAAGCTCACTAAACTCAGACAAACTAGTTACCAGTCACCAAAAGTGAAGTTACGCAATTTACCTTGTCTATACGAGAGCTCCACGCACTCAAGTAACATGTCCACAATTCCCATTGTATATGCAGGATCACCGCATTCAAGATTAAAATCCTTCACAGCCATTAGAAGGACTTTTATCTGCACATGAACGTGACATTAAACAATTTAGCTCCACAGCAACAAAATGCAGAAAGAAAAAGAGTTAAATAAAAGCTCACATTTTCCTATACCAGGATTAATGATCCCTGGGCTACCAAAATGGCTCTAACTTTCTACTACACTTAATACAACTTATTCCTTATGTTATCCGATGTACTAAATATTTTCAGATTGTGGTTCATTCAATAATACCTCCCCACAGGGTGGGATTAAGTTGTCCTTTCCAAAGATCCAAAAGTCTATTCAGAACCTCAAATCAGTATAGCTCCCGGCATAAATATGTAGAAAGAAAAAGAAAAACATAAAATCTAACTATTTGCCTATACCAGGATTAATGATCCCCAGGCTACCATATTTTCTCCAACTATCTACTACATTTAACACCACGTGTTCCTTATGTTATCCTATGTACTAAATGTTTTCACATTGTAGTTCAGTTATGGGAGCCAAAAATGCCTCCAGATAGGGTGTGATTAAAGATTAAACGGTCCCCTCCAAATTAAAGAAAATGTGATGGAAGATGGTCACTGAGACTACTTCGAAGTATTTAGTACATAAAAATGAGATCCAATAAAAAAAAACCTTCCCGGATTACAGTCTCTGCAGACAAGCATAACTGTAGTAACATGAACTGCTTACCAGCTGATGCTTTCTTATGTACTTGCTTGTGGAGCCATTGTCACTTGCCAGGAGAAGTCCAAGTATCTGGAGCAATAACCAATTAAAAAAAAAAATAAGGCGTTAAGCATTTTGATATTTATTACTTAGTGAAAACAGAAACATTTCTGCACTATAGACATTGTTCAAAAAAATGAGAGTTACCTGCATTGCATGTCTATGTAGCTGAATATTGTGCAGGGGAACTCGACCTTCCTTGTATTGAGAAAAAACAAAGACAGACCCATTGGCAACCATCTGAAAAAGCAACTGAAGTGAATTGTCTTCAATCAAACTTTGAGCTGCTGATGTATGGCTTGCTAATGCTTTCATAATATGCACAACACTTGCCTCTACCTGCATGAACATGAAATAACAATATAAACCATTATTGATTATAACAAATTTGATACAGTGAACTACATATGTACTAGCAAACCCAAGTATAAATAGATTTGTACAAGGAGTACAAATATGAACAGTGAATATTTTTGGACCGTATTTTAAGGCCATTTTCTTCTAATGGTAAAATTAAATTCCTGAATGCTCAATTTACATTACTGATCACTATCATTTGTTTTGTGCTCCGCTGCTGCGAGTAGAAGTTGACAAGTGCATCCTATCCCCAATTCCATTTGATAGCCCTCAACCACACAGCGAATAATCTTATTTTCATGACAAAAAAGGACAGAAAATGTACAAAGATCATATCTAAATCAACAATGCAAGGGTTTGTATTACAATCCTGTACAAAGATCATATCTAAATCAACAATGCAAGGGTTTGTATTACAATCCTGTTCTGCACTACTCTTGATGCAGAAGTAGATCAAGGCATATGAAGAACATTTAAAAGTTATAATGTAAGAAAATGCCTCTAGTTACCTGCAACAGTAATGCAGGATGAAAATCAAAAGAATAGTTTAAAATTTTAGAGAGAAAAAACTACACATCTGACTGATTGAAGATCTAAATGATAATATCAGATCCTCCCTTCAATGGGGCATAGGTAACAAGTAAACATTCTGGAAGAATCCCGAATTAAACCACAAAATAGTGTGTGATCATATCAAATTTCTAGGTTCACATTATTCCAGTATTAAATCGAATAAAAGAAGACTAAAAAATATTCTAATCAACTCAAACCATTGAAAAACTAGATATAATCCGATGAAAGAAGATTCTAGAATTTCCGATCAAATCGAATTAGGAATTTATAGAAATTGGTCTTTTCCGATGTCAAGCTTGTATAAATATGGACTTTTTTCTGGGCCTTGCTCAGGATCCAGCTGTTCCATAAACTCTTTAGCTATTAATCTTCATGGTATGCACCAATTAGAGCAAGCGTAGTTAAAGGTTTTTACCAACAAAAAATCAAGTAATAAAAAGTCAAGGTGGACAAAAATGAGTTACCTCAAGTCTCCGCACGGCTAAATCATCAACTTCTGACATCTGTAACAACTCAGAAGCTGACTTTTCTTTGACTCTTCCCTCATTGGCACCCAAAAGAACATTAAGTATATGAATCATGCAGCACAAAATTCCGGAATCAATGAGAGATTGCTTATCAATTGGCTGCAGGACAACAAATGGAAGTAATAGGTTACAATACCATCTAAGAAACTATACCTGAATTGATACGCAATTTCAATTGATGCTTAAGGTAGCAGTTAGCTACAGGCTACAAATACGTGTGGTGACCAAATAGTGTTAACTAAACATATAAAGCTCATAAATATACCCCAGACACGAGGATTTCAACTGCATTTAGCAAATTTGAGCCAGGCCGGATTCCATCCTGCAGAATGTACAAACAAATGTTACACACAAAGCAAGGACAAAGGAGAATTTTCAAATAGAGAGAGAAAAGGAAAGATTAACAAAGATGTAAGATCTCTACAAAACCTTAGTCACTTCCGTGAAGAATAACAACAATTTTTCAGCTTCCAAAGATCTTGTTTTACTGCTTAGTTTTAACTTATCAATATCTGTCACAAATGCTCTTCCCACAACGAAAGAGAATATATGTGTCTCTACTAATCTGAAATAAGTAAAACATTGTTAACAGTAAAACTGATGAATAACTGTTACTGATACAAGGGAAGGAATAACTGAAGTTGCTACTTACAATCAATTACGACATGATTGTTATACCATCAAACAAAAATTTAAAAGCTAGAGAAGTTATCAGATCCAAACTTAAATACCATTCCTAAAAAATCCCCACCAAAATTGTATATGCTTTAATTACGGTTCAAAATGAGCTTCTTCGCTCGGACCTCGATCAGTCCACGGTCCATTGACACTAAACATAAACTTTATTCATGGACTAACATCCAGGCACTAATAAAAGGTTAAATTTTCTTTTTCTTTTTTTAGACAGAAAAAGGTAACAATTTCTAGCTTGCTAAGTATTAACAAAACAATACTAAACATATAAACAAAAGAGAACTAAATTGCAAAGCAAAAAATAAATTTGTCATTACGTGATGAAAAATAATGAAGACACAACCCAAAATCATACATGAAGTTTGAGATAAAGATTCAAGAGAATATTGATCATGGATTGATAGTAAATCATGCACAAGAAAGCAAAATCAAGCAATTATATGAGACAGAGTCTTCGGCTTACATTGTAATTAACTGGTCTACATTAGTATGCTGTTTTACTAATCTACAGAAAACTTCTACAGTCCAATTCAACGCCTTTTCTTTCTCCTGCACCAAAATAAGAAAAACCATTGACCATATTAGTCTTCTAATCCAAGTGCACCAAAAAGAGAATTAACCCTTAGATCATACAACATCAACCTTTTCCGAACTTGATGAACGAAAATCTTCCCAGTACCTCTTGAAGTCCAGCTCCAATTCATGCTTGTCATTGCTTATCGAAGAAAAAATAAAAAAAATTAATTCAGAAGATAAATTAATACCCAGATATGAGTAAGACTCCAGAAGGAGCCCATCAGACCCTTTCATCATAAATTACAGACGCGTGATTACAAAGCCTGAAGGACTTTCTAATACACATGGTATCTACAAAAGAACTTGAAAAAAAATAAGGTCGTTGGTTTTAATTGGATAAAAAAAATATCTCCTTAACTGCAGATGCCAACTTTACCATACATTGTCAGTTTAGGATTTGCTAGCAGAAGAGAAATTTAGGATATCATTCTCACAACACATATCAAATACATCAAATAATTTTTTATAATTTATCACACTGAACTATAATAGGGTACAAAACTATTGAGCCAAGATTGCACAGAACTGTTTTCAAAAAAAATTGTACTTCAATGTCCAAAGAGTCCTTTCTAGTCTACAAGAGAAAGTATTTTGGATAGACATTGTAAAGCCAGGAATATCTGTAAAGTTCCAACTTGCTTTAAGTTATACACTATTTTGGTGAGATTGCAAGAATATGCCTTTCAGAATAGTATGCAAACTGATATTCTGTCATTGCGTCAGAAAAATGATAGGACCATAATAGGCCCCTGAGTATGGTAATATAGTTACATCACGTAGATTTTTTTCATTTCTATTAGATTATTTATCCCACCAAGTTTAAGATTTTCTCTCCTTAATTACGCGGTTCATAAGTTGTAAAATTTGTATTTAAACAATTGGTTTAGTTTCCAGCTTTCCACCGACTCTCTTCAAAGATGAATATTTATTCCTACAGCCAAGCCTCGTTAACTTAAAACATTACTGAGTTACGAAGTCAGATACAATGACTTTATACTCCATAAAAGTTATGCACATACAATCTTAACCTAAAACTTATGATTTCCTTTAAGAAACTTGGATTTTTAGTTGGCATTTCATACTTAACCAAGTAAAGTAACAGCCAGCTTCATGACATGTAAACCAAAACCCACATATTGAGAACCAATAGTTGACTTCATAATGTCGATAATCGTGTATGTAAGTAAAAGAGCGCCTCTCCAATCAACAATCTTCATCCATTCAGTGTTCTTTTTTCCAAATTTCCATAAATTCCTGTTCCTTTGACTTTTACCATCCCAGTACCGTTCAGAGCCGGTAGGTGCAAAGCATAGAATATAAGACCATCTACAAAGGCCTACAAGACAAATGAAGTAAAAAGCTACGACCCCACCCCACCCCACCCCAACCAATATTCACTACTCTTTATTTAAATATATATGACTGACTGAAGCAGCATCATGTTGAGCTTTATACATTATAATTATCTAATGAAAGCTTATTATTTTTTTTCCTTAGACCTTAGTTTGAACCTTATTTTATAGAATCACTTTTAAAAAACAATCTACTTGTTTCATTCATCTCTTAAATCTAATGCATCAGTGTTTCAATCCCTACCAAAATACTTGTAAAGGACCATTGAAAACCATTTGGTGACGACATAATTTATCAGATCAACTTCAAACAGCCTATGTTTCAAGATTTTTACAAACCCTAATAATGGCAACTATCAAAACCAACTAATTAAAAAGGAAAACAAACCTTTCACAAAAAGAAAAATTAATTATCTTCCGACATGTTTTGTTATAACCACTTTAACAAGAACCCCCAGTGCAGTATCTTCTTTCCATATCCTGGTAGTCTTAGGTTGGTAATTCCTTTCTTTAAATGTCAGATATCAAACTACAAAGTAGATAAACTAAACTATATTTATATAACGGAGTTACTTTCTTAGCTCCGACCTAGAGTTCCAACGTCCATCTGACCCAAAAGGACCAAAACGATTATTTCTTATAAACATCCGTGTTTTTAACCTACTAATAAGCTCCCGCATAAGGAGAATATTTAATAATTGCTTACATAAATATATATATATATATATGTGTGTGTGTGTGTGTGTGTGTGTGTGTGAGTGTGTGTGTGTGTGTGTGTGTGTAAGTCATAAAAATGTGTTAAACTATAATCTAGCAGCTGAACCTAAAAGCAAGACACAAAAGTCAGTGATCAACTCCCGAAATCTGATCATCATCTACGAAAACAACCAAACTTGCTTATCAAACACTTGATCATCACAATTTAAACTAGTGAAACAACTAACATATAAAAAACAACCAATTAAGTTACCAACTTCCGAAAGCTGGTCAACATCTACGAGAACTACGTAAAACAATCAAACTTGCTTATCAATCACTCGATCATAACTTACACTAGTAAAACAAAGAACACATACAAAATAAAATAAAATAAAACACTAATTTTAATAAATAAGTGATCAACTTCCGAAAACAGGTCAACATCAACGAAAACTACTAAAACAATTGAACTTGCTTATGAAACACTCGATCACAACTTAAACTAGTGAAACAACTAACACATACGAAATCGAAATTAAAAACAACTAATTCGAATAAAAAGTAACAGAACTGTGTGGGAAATTGTAAAACCTTGGAGGAGAGGAGGCAGATGAGTCTTGCGCAGCCAAATCATAGTCATCATTACTATTATCTCTTCCGTTGAACGACGAAGGCGAAGCTGAAGAAGTAGGAGAATTAAACGTAGATGAAGGCTGCGACTGCGAAAAACCAGCAACTCTTTCTCTAAAGTCTTTAATCAATGAGTTCCATTTCATTGTACTTTTTCTAAATAAATCTCTCCTCTCTCATCCGATTAAAACACAAAACAATCACAAATAGTATTCAATGCAAATTCAATTAGGTCACCGCAATGCGATTGAATTTGAAATTTAAATTCAATCGGAGCTGCTGCGACTCGTTCGATCCGAGTCGCGATTGAAGATCTGTAGATATATAGATACAGATTGAGTATGTATAATTTGGTAGTTGATCTGTGAGTGATAGGCTAGGCGAGCTGAATTTGAATATATTTGTGCCCTATAAAAGAGGAAATTTATCAAATCGCGGCTGGATTTAATTAGGCGATGACGATGATGATGATTTATATCTATGTGTGTGTGATTGTGTGTGTGTAAATTTTGGTGTTGTGTGTGTCTGTAGAACTGGTGATTTCGGACGACCTCTCCGCGCCTTGTTTCTCGCTCTAAATCTCCAAATGCTTTCTCTCTCTAGAATTTACACAATACACATACGAGTACTTTTTTCTATTTACTCAAAATCTCTCTCCTCTCTCTGTCTCTCTCTCGACTCCATTCCTTATTTACCCTCTTTTGTTCGTTCGTTCCCAAAGTCCCCGTTACGTGTTTCATGGGCCTCTGATTATAGGCTCCCGGTCTATGGCAAACGTATGCCATAGACCGGTTTTGTAACACAAGGTTCCTGGGCCGTTGGATGAGCCATCCAACGGCTGTGATTTAAAAAAAATGGACATAGTACCGCAGAAACTTTCTGCGGTACGGAGAATTTACAAAAATGCCCCCGCCTCCCGTACCGCAGAAACTTTCCGCGGTACGGTCCTGTCGATTTTGTTCCCAGAAGACACAGTAGCAGTTCACAAACAAAAAAACAAAACCGAGGGAGAGAGAGAGGCGATTTCAAGGCGATTTGAAGGCGATTTCAAGGGGAAATCTACACTAACAAGCACGTTAATAGCTATTTCATAGGTATGTGTTTGAATCATACTCTATGAATATCATTTTATTCACGATTTATGCTATATTATGTGTATATTTTTTGTATATTTTGTGTATGAATGTGTGATATATTCGGTTTAAATTGTGCTATGACTGCAATTGTTTTGAATGTGGGTATGTATGAATGTGTATATTCGAATTATTTTGATGTTTCTATAATTTGAATTGTTATTTAGGGTTTATGAATTATGATTTAGGGTTTATGAATTATGATTTAAGAATTTTCTGTATAAATTTAAATTTGAGGTATATTCGAATGTAGTGCTTCGTTTTAGAGGAATTAAATTCGAATGTAGTGCTTTGTTTTAGAGGAATTTTTTTTGTTCTTAATTTAATTAAAATTTTTAGGAAATTTTTTGAGAAATGGTTTTTTGGTGTAATTTGCAGATATGGACCATTTCCATGATGATTTGATTGATATTTTGCCGGGCCCTAGTAGAAGGAATATTATCTGGGATAATCGCTATCATGTTAGCGAGGATGTGTGGGATGGTAGTGGAAGAGAGGAGTTGGAGTGTGTTTGTGGTAATAGGGCGATGCGAGATTGGAAGTTAAGAAGACCACAGAGGGAGCTTCTACATATGCTGGGGTTTGGGATTTTTAGCAACCCCCATGTTGTGTTGAGTAATGATGCGAGGCTCATTTCTGCTTTGATTGAGCGCTGGAGGCCAGAGACCAACACCTTCTTCATGAGGCAGGGGGAGATGACAGTTACCTTGGAGGATGTTGGTTATATCTTAGGATTGCCGGTTGTGGGTGAGGCAGTGACATGTGGGCTGATAGAGAACCGGAGAGAGTTCTTTGTTCGTAACTGGTTTGAGCCTTTGACAGGTGTAGAGGTGGACAATGCCTTGTTCAGAAATCATATCAAGTTGACATGGTTGTTTGATAGATATGGTAGGGAAAAGCCGGAGAAAGGTAATGTCGAGGCGACTGTCCTACATACACAGGCATACTTGCTATTTCTGTTTGGTGCTGTTTTGTTCCCTACGACGGACAAAGCCTATGTCCATGTCAGATACATTGTGCCTGTACAGAACATCCGGGAGATCCCTAATTATGCTTGGGGTGCCGCTGTTTTAGCTCATCTGTACAGAGGCTTGGAGCATGCTGCGATGAAGAAGACTAAGATGGTTGCTGCTTGTGTGTGGTTGTTGCACATTTGGTCCTATGAGAGATTTCCTCGCATTGGCGTGCCTCAGCGGGGGGATAGTCTGGATGACTATCCAGTTGCAGAGGGATGGGCTTATTCGTCGGTTCAGGGTATTAATAAGAAGCGTCGTCAGTCAGGTCCTCACCACAGCCTACCATTTTATAGGGGTGAGTTTGATGGAGTTGCTGGGGATGATGTTGTGTGGAGGCCATATGCTAGATTTGACGAGGTTGTTGATTGGGAGATGTTACAGGCCCAGTTAGCTGGTAATGCTCGAGTCTCCTTGATATGCTTTGATGTAGTTGAGTGGCAGCATCCGGATAGGGTGATTAGGCAGTTTGACTGTGATCCACATATTCCTGAAGGTCCTGTTAACATGCTCCAGTACAGGCAACCGAAGGGTGCCACTTTTGCAGCTGAGGATTGGCTCGTTCGATGGTTTACTGATATTGGGAGGTGGGCTAGATTCTGTAACGATCTTGAGGGGTTGGTTGAATGCAATTCTAACATTGCATCCCATGCTGAGTACATGGCTTGGTATTCAGAGATTACCCGTGCACGTGTAGGGAAGCCCGAACCTGTCCCTCAAAAAAGTTACCAAACGAGGGAGTTGTATGATAGCGTCGAGGGATACCGAGTTGTAAGTATCTTACCTTTTGTATTACACACCACAGTTGTTTATATATGTTATGAACATTGTTTTACTGACGTATTCTTTGTTTGCTGTTTCTGATTTTTTAGATGGTAGCTGCACTTGACATGCTGAAAAAGTTGGATTCTGTGGTCCCAGTTGGCTTTGTGGAGGATCTTGGAAAGATTTCAGATACCTTCCTCACTCCTTTCTCAAGGTTGATGAAGAAGATCAAAGGACCGGCTTATAAACCTCCCAAATTTGAGAATATTAAACCACTTTCACTCCACGAAGAGGATCCCGAGGCTAGTGTTGCAGCCATTCCTTCGCACGATGTCATTGAGATGACACAACCATCTCAACATGTGTCTCAGCCTCCCATCCCTCCTGACTCATCGAGTAGGCCTCCCAAAATACAAATCCGTAGAATGAGGGGGGAGAAGTGGAGTATCATCAAGAGTTTAGATGTGCAGAAGCGGAATAAAATCTATGATGATTGGGGTTGGGGCATTGGGAAGAAGCCGAAGTTGAAGGGAGGGCTTACGGTGTGTGGCTATCATATATCAGAGATTGCACTGCAGAGCTTAGCTCCATGTTCATGGGTTGATGACAGGATTATTTACTGTTATATGGTATACTATCATTCTTGTCCTTATTTTACATAGTGCACATCTATATATTTGTCCTTCTCAACGCATCTATATATGTTTTTCCTCCAGGGATTGCTACGAGAGCGAGAGGAAGCCATTCTCAACGGCAAGATATGGGATAGGAAGCCAGTTTACTACTTCATGGATCCTTACTTCATTGTCCTTGGGTGGGATCACATGAAAAAAATCAGAAGAGCAGCTAGGAAGGGTAAGGAAGAGGAGAGGAAGGCATGGCATGAAGCACTCCGGAGTTTTAATGGTTTTGCCACTTCAAACATTGGCCCCTCCGTTGACGAGGCGGATTACATATTCATTCCATGTTGTGTTAGTGGTGTTCATTGGATCTTGTTCATGATTTCTACGAAAACATTTGATGTTATCCTTCTAGATTCGATGAGCGATGAGCCTACTTATGCAAAGGAAATACAAGTCGTGGTATGAATCTTTTCCTTCTTATGTACCTTGTCATATATATTTCCTTCATTACTTATGAAATACCTTTGATTTATGCAGTCATGGTTACTACCAAGATTGTTGGTTAAGCTAAATCCTAGCCATGAACGTGATCCAAATGCTTGCGAAGTTCTACCTTTACCGCATAGACCGAAGCAGATGAATTATAATGATTGCGGTGTTTTTGTCATGAAATACATGGATCACATGTTGCAAGGTTATGATTTAACCTCAATCTCATGGTCACAAGAAGTAGTTGATACATTCCGGTGTAGAATAGCAAAGGAGCTTCAAGAAGGAAAGGCAAGGGGGATATCCGGTGTTCGTATGCGTGAACGTCTTCAACTTGTTCAATAGTTGTATTTTTGCCCTATTTTATTTGCATTTTAGTTGGAATTGTAGTGTTAATTTAGTGGAATTCTTTGGTGATTTTTGTCGGAATTGTTGTGGTAATTTAGTTGTATTTTTGCCCTAGTGGAATTGTTGTGGTAATTTAGTGTTAATTTAGTGGAATTGTTGTGGTAATTTAGTGTTAATTTAGTGGAATTGTTGTGGTAATTTAGTGGAAGCAGGCTGTGTTGTTTTGTACCCCTGGGAGCTGCAGTCTGCAAACTGCAGAATTTTCAAGTTCCAGTACGTACCGCAGAAACTTTCTGCGGTATGGCCACGTACCGCAGAAAGTTTCTGCGGTACGTACTGGATTTTCCCTGAGAAACAGAGCAAAACAGAGGAATCAGTCTGCTTCTATTTGCAAAAAACTGACTTTTTTGGAAGTTTGTGCCCAAATTATGTAAAAAAAATATATTCCACCTTCTAAAATCATAAAATGATATAATAAGTTTGTATCAACTTCATTTTCGTAGGAGTGACAAGTACGTGATTGTGATGTAATTCAAGACTTGTTATCTCCCAAAGACCTAAAGTTTTCGAATAGTTCACATACATTCTTGCTTTACAATCACACTTTGGAAGATTTTCTCTACGTCGTTTAGCATTACTACTTTCACCGGGTTTACCCGCAAGTCTACACACATACATACGAGCATATATTTCATTACTTTTAGAACGCGTATGGGTTGATTGAATTCTAATGCCAAATCCATTTTTTAGGGCATATGCCCTAAAAAAATTGCCCGCTTGTTCTAAAGTATGAAACAATTGACGCATATATGGAACACCATTTCCATCCACATTTTCATACAAATTTTCACACTCAATATTTTCCTCGTTTTGAGCATCTAAATCATCATCTAAATCATCATCTAAATCACCATCTTCCTCAACACTACCAAATTCATCATTTTCATCAACATTAATGCACTCATCATTAGAAACAAATTTGGGGGTGCTAGGCTCATCACTACTTGAATCGAAAACATCATTCATACTTAAATCATCAAGATGCAATGAATTTTCAAGTTTTTCTTTTTTTTTCCCATTATCTATTTTTTTTGAGGATCCAAACATACGAGCAAATAATCTATCCGCCATGACAAGTAACAAATTTATTAGAGAGAAATATTACCTCAAAGAGCTTGGCAATTTTCGGAGCAGAGAGAGAGATCTTGGCAATTTTCAGCAGCTGATTAATTTGTTTTTGTGTGAATGACATAAATCGAAGCAGCTGTTGGGGATAAGGGAACAGGACCGTACCGCGGAAAGTTTCTGCGGTACGGGAGGCGGGGGCATTTTTGTAAATTCTCCGTACCGCAGAAAGTTTCTGCGGTACTATGTCCATTTTTTTTAAATCACAGCCGTTGGATGGCTCATCCAACGGCCCAGGAACCTTGTGTTACAAAACCGGTCTATGGCATACGTTTGCCATAGACCGGGAGCCCTGATTATATCACTCGCATATTAAAATTACTATAAGTTTTAAAATAGTTATAAAAAAAATTACAAAATACATCTGATAGGTTTTAATCGGTTGTAATAATAAATGGACCCCTTTATTCATACCAATAATACCGATCAAAAAACATCATACTGCCGCATCAATTATGTCATGTCATTTTGTAACAATTTTTTGTAACAAAATTTTGTGGCTGTAGCACTACTCTACTATATTTGATCTTTCGTAGTGATAAAAATTATCAAATAAATGATATTAATATTTAAATATTATAATTATTAATATATTGTTAAGAATATTATTAATTTTATTTTTTATATTAAATTATTATTATAAACTTAAAATATTTTAAAATTTTATTATTTTTAATAAAAATTTGTGAAAAATAATATTTGATTAATTGTCAGAGTTCGAATATTCTCCTTATTTTCAATTACTTCTTTTTACGACCTTTCTTTAAAAAGAGAGAGGGTAGATAAGGAATGAGGAACGTAAAGCAGGGCAGGAAAGGAGTCTCTCTCTTGACTAATTGCCATCTCAGCGGTGGATCCAGGATGTGATTGGTCCACGCGGCAATCTTTCCTCGAGGATTGTGACGTGAAATCCTTTTGCTTTTTAATTTTCAAGATCAAATGATCAATTAAATCAATTGAATTTGAGGCTCAAGGACCAGCGCACTAAGAAATGGAATTTAATTTAAGTTCGGAATTTCGGATTTTTGTACCCGGTTTCCTAAATTTTGAATTAATTAAATTATAGCCGATGTTACATTTACGGAATTTCAAAATTTTATTTTATAAATATTATAATAAATACTTATAACAAAAATAAATTAAATAAATTGGATAATTGTAAATTTATGATCAAACAACACAATGATGAAAAAATAATTTTAATATTAATTATTTGTGAAGAAGATTACTATATATATATATTTAATATCATTTATAAATATATATATATATATATACTATCTATCTATACTATATCTATACTATATTATTAAAGACGAAACATTAAACGGGCCTATCTATAACCAATTTATTAATAACCAATTACCTTTTTCAATACATTACCTATTTTATATATATTTTTAAACTAAATCAACTAATCTTCTAAAAATAAAACGGGCAACATATATATAATATGGTAATATTATTATATATTTATAACTGATTACCTTTTTCAGGTAAAACACATTATTTTTATATTTTTTTAACTAAAACAACTCATCTTCTAAATATGACACATATATGGAAACCAATTTATTAATAACCAATTACCTTTTTCAGCTAAAACATATTACTTATTTCATATATCTATTTAACTACAATAAATCATTTTCTAAAAATAAAACGTGCAACATATTTATAAAATGGTAATATTATTATATATTTATTACCGACAACTAAAACACATTATGTGTTTTAAGGATATTAACTAATTATCTTTTTAAGAATATTACATGTTTTATATTTTTTAACTGAAACAACTCATGTTAAAATTAAAAATAACACGTGCAAAAGATAGATATATTGGTAATATTATTATATTAAACTTATGAAATTCATGTTTATTATAATTTTTTTTACATTCAATTTAAACGAGATAATTAATGAAAATAAAAGTAATAGTATATTCAAATAAACTCGGTATATTGTACGAGCATATATTTTGATATTTGCACTTCAGTCCCTTTTTAGATTTTTAAGAGTAAAAAATACAAATCATTAGATATGCTATTTTAAAATATTTTATATTTTAATATCTAAAATACTACTATAAATTACGTCAATAATATATTAAATTTAAATATTATATTGTTAGATTTATAAATACAATATATATATATTAAAACTTTATCAAATTATATATAATAACTAAAATCTAAATAAAAAATAAGAAAATATTAAAGAAGACCGTGCATCGCACGGGATATAAACTAGTATTATTAAAGCGGAAACATTAAAAATTTTGGTTTTCGGTTTTCGGTTACTTTTTGGTTTTCGATATTTTTTCTAATTAATAAATTAATAATATAATCAAAATTCGGGAAAGTTTTATTCTTCATTAATATTTCACTATATTTTACTACATAAAAATCAAATAATATTGAAATATAATTAAAAAAAAATGGAAATGTGGGATCTAATTTGTTTAAATTTAGGATACACTACTTCTTTCTTTTTAGGATAACGAAAGTTACTACAAATCAAATCTTTTATGGAATTGTATTATTGTCAAGTTACCAAAATAGTACCTAGATGATTGGCTTTTATAATTAAAATATATTTTTTTGTAACAAAATCTACTCCTTTTCCAAAAATATCATTACAATTATCTTTAAATTAAAACACATTACCTTTTATATTTGTTATTACTAAAATCTATGTTTTCCAAAAATATGAGGTGCAATCCTTACTTATTTATTTTAAAACCTATTTTAATACTCTATTTAATAAATAATAAAATAATATAAAAATAGTAACTAACTTATTGTCTTTTATAATTAAAAAAAATCTAACAAAATCTACTCTTTTTCCAAAAATATCAAGACAATTACCTTTAAATTAAAACATAATATCTTTTATATTTGTTATCACTAAAATCTCTATTTTCCAAAAATATGAGGTGCAATCCTTACTTATTTATTTTAAAATCTATTTTAATACTCTATTTAATAAATAATAAAATAATATAAAAATATTAACTAGCTGATTGCCTTTTATAATTAAAACATTTTTTTTCTAACAAAATCTACTTCTTTTCCAAAAATATCACGGACAATTATCTTTAAATTAAAATATATTACCTTTTATATTTGTTATCACTAAAATCTCTTTTTTCCAAAAATATCAAGTGCAACCCTTACTTATATATTTTAAAACTTATTTTAAAACTTTTAATTATTTAAAAAAACTTACCTATTTTAACAAGTGAACGTATTTTTTTAACAAATACAATTAATATAATTAAAACACATCTAAAAATATTACAGGTAGTTACTTTTTTTTAATGAAAACATGTTAGCTTTCCTATTTGTCCTTATTAAAAAAACTTTTTTTTAACATGTCAACGTATTTTTTTAATAAATACAATTAATATAATTAAAACACTTCTAAAAATATCACGGGTAATTACTTTTTTTAATTAAACATGTTAGATTTTCTATCTGTCCTTATTATTAATATTATTTTATTATAAAATTATATTAATAATACCTCATTTATCTTCATCGGTCTCATCTGTATTTTTTTAATATTTTTTTTACGTTCCAATTAATATTTAAGTTTCTCATTTTATAATTTATCATATTAATTTTTAATTTTATTTTAATATTTTCCGTTCACATTAAATTTTTTTAGTTTATTATTTTTTAAGGTATGTGCCTTGCACGGGTTATAGGCTAGTATATATATAAATATATATGGCCACGCCCGTCGTCGACGCGCCAAATTGATGATAATAATGTTTTACTCTACTATGTTCGCACTTAACTATAAAATATAGCAAATGTGGCAAGTAGGGATCGAAACCAAGGGAATAGCGTTCAATACTAGTACAAAGTAAATTGGTGGGGGTTTTTGAGTTGATTGTGGTATTTTATCAAACACCTTGCATACAAGAAATAAATGGCTAGAGAAATACAACTAAGATAATGACAATCATCCAAATTTACCAACACAACAAGGCACAATGAGTTAATTAGCAAGGTAGAGAGATATTTGACCAAGGATAATGGAAAATCAAGTACTTTACCCCAACAAATTCAAGCAAGATATATCCAACTCTACCTAACCAAGATAATTGGTGAAGCACACAAGATCTTATTTCTCTTATAAGAACACCAATTTAGTGAAGCACATAAATTAGTTCTCTTGATACTAGCAACCAATATTGAAGCAATACTAGTTTAACCAAATCAAGGAATTAAACAAAAAGAGGTTAGGACAAATCCAAGGATGAGGAGCTCAACCTAGGTACTTGCACTTAAATCTTGAGGATTTAGGTACACTAAATCTTGTGCTACTATAATGAATGCACTAACAATTACGGATTAGCACAAACAATTAGCAATTGAAATTACAAGAAGAGTAAGGTGAAACAATTTACAAATCTCCAAGCAAATTCATGAACAATACAACACAAGTATTCAAGATAGAGTGAAAAGATCTTACTTAAAATGAAATGGGTCTAGTACAAGAAATCCTTTCTTGAGCCAAATAAATGAAGTTAGTTACTCATAATCAATGCTAGATTACAAGTAATAAATGCTTCCTCTAACCCTAATTGAATGTTCTTGGTGAGAGAAAGATGAGATAATGTTGAGATAATAGATAGATTTAATGTTTGGTTCTCAACTACACAATTAATACATCTATTAGACAAGAGGACAAAATAGTCAAATTGCTTCCTAATAGTTCTAACATGACTTGTACGGCTTGATGAACGGTCGTGCGGATGTCCGTACAAATGGAAACTCAAACTGCAACACTTCGTACGGCTTACTGAACGGCCGTACGGATGCCCGTACAAATGGAAACTCAAACTGCATCACTTGAAACACTTTGTACGGCCTACTGAACGGTCGTGCGGACGCCCGTACGAGACAACAATCTCCAAAATCATGCATAATGAACCTCCCGGCATCGCAATCCAACAACATCTAAATTCCCTTTTGAATAATCTTTGCTATCAAGCCTACAATAAGCCATCTTTTGAACAAATAATCATGTGGCACTGAAAAAGGGAAACATAACAAATATAAATAAAATGCATATGGAACCGAAAGAAAACCAAGAGAAAGGGAGACAAAAACGTGTATAAAATACACGTTATCAATATATCAATACTATTATATAATAGACAAAACATTAAAAGTTTGGTTGGTCGGTATAGTACGTTGTGATTTTACTTAATTGCCCTTAATTAACTGTATTTTGTGTTTTTACTTAATTAACCGTACTTATTTATAGAAATATATTATTAAATAATAATATTACCTATTTATAACTAATTACCCTTTTCACCTAAAATACATTATTTTTTCTAAAAAATTCCCCTACTTTTTCAAATATATCACGGGCAATTACCATTTTTTAACTAAAATATGTTAGTTTTTCTTATTTTCCTTACTAAAACTCCTCTTTTTCCAAAAATATTACGGACAAGCATTTAGTTATTTATTTTTAAACCTATTTTAATATTATAATTATTTTTTAAAAGTTTACCTATTTTAACATGTCTACTTATTTTTCTTAACAAATGCAATTACTAAAAATATTAAAATATAAATAATCAAATACCTATTTATAACCAATTACCTTTTCAGCTAAAACACATTATATATTTTTTTCTAACAAAGTCTCTCCTTTTCAAAATATATCACGGGAAATTGTCTTTTACAATTTACTTTTTCTATTTTTCTCACTAAAATCCATTTCTTTTTCAAAAATATCACATAAAACTCTTTACTTATTTATTTTAAAACGTATGTAAATACTTTTAATTATTAAATTTTAAAACCTCATTTTCCAAAAATATCACGGGCATTTACCTTTTTAAACTAAATATATGTTACATTTTTTATTTTTTCTTACTAAAACTCCTCATTTTCCAAAATATAATGGGCAAACCCCTACTTATTTTTAAAATTTTGTTTTAATGTTTTTAATTAATTAAAAGTGTTTAGATATTTTAACATGTCTACTTATTTTTTGCACAATTACAATTAATAAAATAACAATTAACAATCCGTGCAGCGCACGATTTTAAGCTGGTATATATATAAATTTTCTATAGCTATAAACGGGTCAATTAAAAATAGGATCTTGTACAAACTAAATATGGATAACACATTATTCAGGGATGAGTTAAAAAATTTATCCAAATCTAAATATTAGTATCTAATTCGAGAATTATGCAAAAAATTATAATACATGTATATATATAGATTAAAAATTGAACCGATTCTAGGGTCGGAACATTGAAGTGAATCATTCTTGCTGTTTTTCAAATAAAGGTCAGAATAAAAAAACTAAAAAGACAAGGTCAATTTATAACATCATTTATTGAATTCTTTTCACTAAAGTGAATTGTAGAATATTTTAAAAAGGAAATTGAATTGTACAAAGGGGTTAGGTAAATGAGAGAACGTTTCTTAAACAGTGATTCAAAGTTATTGAAAGCGTCAATTTAATACCAAAAACGTGTTAATGCAACGTGGATAAGAATAGGACAACCAAAATAAACACTATGCAAATGCAACATGGATTTTAAAATATAATATAGTAAAATTAAGATTATTTTTCTTTTCTTTTGACACGAAAAAATATGTATTATTGTTCAATATTTTAGTACAAACTAGCGTAAAAACTCGTGTGAGGCACGGACATTACAATAATTTATCGCACAAAATTGTTTATATATTGAGATAATTTTGTACTTTAAAATTCGAAAAAAGATAATATTTCAATTTTATCTCATATTTTAATAGTATTTTTGTAATATGACATACCAATTACGTTAACCAGATATTCTATAACTTGATTGAATTTCATAAAATTTGGATAAATAACCATACGATAATAATCGCATGATTACATTTAATTGCTAAAATATTAATATGATTTTCGATGATGTGATAAGAACTTTATCAAATTGAACTTTTGAGTATATAATAATATGGTTTTTGATGACGGAACTTTATCAAATTGAACATTTGAGTATAAAATAAATAAATATTTTTGAAAAATGTCAATATATAACATAGACAATGTGATTTTAACTTAGTTAGAGTACATTTATAAAAAATCGATATATACGTAAGGCGAAACACATATTATGAAACTATTAGTATTATATGAAAGTATAGCTCATATATATATATATATATATATATATATATATATATATATATTACATACATATTTTTACATTTTTAAACTCAAATGTTTAGTTTTAGTCTAAAATTTATTACACATTATCAAAATTCTATTTTAAAATTTTGGTAAATTGAAACAGTTTTTATCTTATAATATGAATTATTTTTAACTCGACTTGAATTTTTACAAATATTTTTATCAATGTAAATTATGATTAGACGACCTTAATGATTGTGCATCAACATAATATTTAAAATGAAACTTTTTAGTTTCATCATAGGTTGATCTAAGTATATGCTATAACTCAATCATCATATATTATGTTGATTATTTGATCAATTTAGTATACTATTTAAAATTCATATTACCATACTTTGAGTTATAGTCTAATTGGTTATTACGAATAATTATTGTAATTTTGTAATATTTATAATTCAAAAAAACAATTTTTTTTTCATTTTATATTGAATATTAATTATGTTATTTTTTATATATACGACATAAATCCTTTTTTTGGAGTTGTCATTTTTTTAAACATAAATTCAATTATTTTAAATTTTTTTTATATATATATTTTTAGATCAATCACAGTTTTAAATCGCTAAAAGTCTAAATAGTTGGTCAACCAAAAATCTCTAATATGACTCGCATATTTAAAATTTTAGTTACATAAAAATTATGCGAGACAATCATTTATTATGTATAATTTTATAAACAAAATTATATATTTCTTAAAAAAATCTTATTTTTTTATTTCAATAGTTTAATATCTACACAGATGAGAAGGTAAATAAATTCATATTTTTTTAGGAATCGATTACATTTATGTATAATTTTATATTATTTAAAATTTTATTTTTTATATCAATCATTTAAAATGACAAAAGAAAAATATAGAGTATACTTAATCCATTAAAATATTTTTCTGGATTATATAATATGCAACATTCTATAAATAATATAAACCAACGTTTTTTTTAGAGAAAATGTGATTTATCTAAAAATATTTTTAAAGAAAACTCAAAATAACGTATAGTATAATGGTTATGGTATGAGTTTGATTAGAGAAAGTTAGTGGTTCGATTTTCAACAATAACATAATTTCATATGCTCTTTGCATAAATATAAAAGAAAAGGTGTTTTTTGTAATTTTTTAACATATAGGAGCAAAATCGTAAATTCATAGGTATTAAAATGACATATATCAATCATTTAAATTGACAAAAGAGAATTGTAGATCATGCTCAATTGATAAAAATATTTTTTGTAATTATATATTGTGCAATATTCTAGAAATAATATAAATCAATATTTATTTACTCTATAATAAAAATAAAAAAAGATGGGAGAATATGTGGTTTATCTATTACGATTTTGGAATTGAACTCAAAACAAAGTGTAGCACAATGGTTGTGGTGCAAGTTTTAGTGTAGAAGGTCACATGTTCAATTCTCAAGACTAACATATTTAATTTAATTTTTGCATAAACATTAAAGGGGTGGCATTTTTGTAATTTTTTAAAAAATAGGGGCAAAATCGTAACTTCACATACATTAAAGTGACACTTTTTGCTCTTGTGTTGTGGTTTAATATATAGTAACTAGCGTAACAGCCCGTGCAAGGCACGGACCTGCATAAAAACGTCAATAATTTTTTTGCAAGGAGGTCGATTTATTAACGTGAGGTTTGTGTAATCGTAAGTTTGATAGTGTAAGATGAGAAGTGTGAGTTGTGCAGAGTAGTAAGAAATTTTGTTGGCGAATAATGTAACTACTTTGAATGACGAACGTACCCCTGTCAAGTTTTGAGACTTGTTCATATATTAATTAAATAATTTCTCGCAGAATTTGTTCATATATCGAAATATTTTTATAATTAAAAATACATTAGATGATAATATTTGCAATTTATCGTAAATTTGTAATATTGCTTACCGTTTTCATGAATCAAATACTTGTAAATTTGATTAGATTTCGTAATATTCAACTAATATCTATATGATAAAAGGCACATGGTTATTTTTATCGATGTAAGAATGATTATACAACATTAATGACTTGTGCATATATATAATTTTCAAACAACTATTTTCTGGTTTCATCTTTTTTTCCCTTCATATAGAGCGGGTCCATGTTATAATGACGTAAGTAAATGTTTCAACTCAATCATCATAAATAATTGAAATCTTAAATTTTAAAAATTCATATATAACTCAAATTGAATTATCATATATATTTCTCAAAATTCATGTATTTTGCTTAGTTATATAATTTTATAAATATATGGTACAAATTAATGAATTCTGAATCAACTACAATCTATACTAAACTATAATAAACAAAATGGGGTATAATTTATCATTTGGTTCACAACTCATATTGGTTATCTTTTTCAATCACAGTCGATACTGATAGGTCTTTGAAGTCAAATTGATTGGAACATCTAGATGTATTACTAAAAGTTATGCTACATAGAAGTTTAAAGTTCAAATCTCATCAACAACATATTAAAATAAACATTTATTACAAATATGCTAAAATTAACATTTACTCTGAGCGACTGATCCGATAGAACAACTCAAAAATTAAAAACATAAATAAAGGTAAAATGTGTGAACCACTTGTTACTATATTTAATTTGATTATAATAATTTAAATAAAAAAGTAAAATAATACAAAAAATAACTCGTGCTTTGCACGTGTTATAAAAAAATATATACTGATAAATATATCATTTTTAAGACTAATTTTTTTTTTAAAAAGTAATGTAAATGTGATAACTTTATAAATGTTCAGAGATTATTCATTTATTTAAAAGTGAAAAATGACCATGATTTTGACCTGAAGACTTATACGAGATTATGTTATTTTTTCAATACAAATATTGAATGACATTTTTGTAATAATAAACTCAACCTTTTCATATACAAAAAATAAACTTTACTTGTATTTTATTGTGTATTAGCTTCAGTGTTGTAATTCAACGATGTCCTCAAAGCCCACAAACCCTATTTAGAATTTCATTTATCAAAATGATTTTATGATATTACGCATCCAATTAATATATTATATAAAATTCAATTATTATTAAAGACTTATACTTTTTTTAACATTATTCAATAATTTTTTACATACAATTTGAATTTTTATTGTTAAAACTTATAGTCTAACTGGTCGTCATTAATAGTTAGACAATTTTATAATTCTTATGATCGAGAAAAATCATATCTTATTTTCATCTATTGCATATTAATCATGTTGATTTTTTATTTTAAACATAGATCATGTTTTTGAGTTATCGTCTTTTTGGAATCAATTCAATTGTATCTTCTACATTTTCAAATATTTATCTTTTTAGTCGAATTATACATTTAAACCCCTCAAAGTCTAAATGTTTGATCAATAAGACATTTCTAATTTAACTCAAATATTTGATATTTTATATACTTAAAATTATTATATATAGTTCATATTTGATGTAGTTATATATTATGTATGATTTTATAGATAGAATTTATATATTTTTATTTAAATAATATAATACATTTATATATATACAAAGAGAAAAATGAAAATGAAAATATTTTTTTATCCGGAATAATTTACATTCATATGTAACATGTGAAATTATATCATATAAATTTTATTTTACGTACTCATCATTTATCATGACAAAGAGAGTGTAAAGATTTTATTTTTTACATTTATCATTTATAATGAAAGAAAACTTTTTTTGTAATTATATACTCCGTAATATTCTACATTTTAAATCATCACCCCGATTTTTGACTCGGACATCAACCGGGGGATTAAAATGGTGGAAAAAGTGAAAAAATTGACGAAAAAATGAGTAAATTAGAGATATACCGAAGTTAATAAAGAATGACATGTAATATTAGTAAATATCAACAAATAAAGTGTTCATTTTGAAAAGAAATTTGCTAAGAAATGAATGTGACGAACAAAGTGTATAAGCATTAGCATTACATAATTTTGATGCTAATTTTCTTAATTTTAAATTATAAACTTAACAAATAATGAGATACATAACATATACAATAGTTCTTATATTAGATCAAGTTCATTACTATATTTTATGTATAATTAATTAATTCTAATAATGTAAAATAGTGATATATAATATGTTATAAAAATATGAATTATCAACAACATAACTAAAGTATATTTAATGAAAAATATACAACTATAATAAAAATTTATAACGGTGATCGATCATTTACCTATATATATATATAATAACGTAAATAAAAAATACATATTTATATAAATAATATGGACCAATATTTCCTTTACTCAAAGGTTCAAAATAAAAAAAGAATATAGAATTAGAGGAAATGATGTGACTTATCTAATAAAATCTTCAAAATAAACTCAAAAAGCAATGTGGCTTAGTGGTTATGCTTTGGACTTCTTAGAAGGAGGTTGAAGGTTTGATTATCTACATTAACAAATATTAACATATTTTTACATGTTAATATAACAGTGGTATTTTTGTTATTTTTCAAAAAATAGGGGTAAAATCGTAACTTCACAGCATTAAAATGACAAACTTTGCCCTTGTGTTGACATATAATATATAGTAACTAGCGTAACAGCCCGTGCAAGGCACGGGCCTGCATAGAGATGTCAATAATTTTTTATCGTGAAAAAGTTGGTCGTGATCGATTTATTAGATTAAGGATTGTGTAGTCTTAAGTTTGAGAGCGTAAAATGAGAAGTATGGTTCATGCATAGTGAGGAGTAAATACTTTTTTTGACGAATAGTGTAATTACTTTGAATCACATACGTAACTATGCCAAGGCTCTAAGACTTGTTTATAGTGACTATTATTGATTTTGATACCAGATTGAAATAATGTAGAATTTGAAGTACGAATGTACTATTGTTCTTCTTGTGATTATAAGCAGGTTTACCTGTGTTTTGTGTGTCAGAGAAAGGATAGTTTGTATATTGGTAATTTGCGTTAGAGAGCGGTTGTTATATGTTTTTCGGGAATTGATTGGGGTTTTTTTTTTTTTTTTGCAATCTAGGTTATGAATAGGTTATATGCATGCAATGTTATTGTAATATAATCGAACATGCATGAATGAGATAGAGGATTTTAAAAAGAAGTTGAAGGCCGACGCATCTTTGCACACCCTCACATCACCCAAGTTTGTGATAAACACCTTGGGAGATGAACACCTATTACAGTTTGGAGTATTCATGTCACCTATTTGTTTTTGGTTTTTTACTTGGGAACTGATTCTGCACTCCTCTTATGTGTTCATCTTTATATTAAATTATATTAACACACTTAGTAAATGCATTAATAATGTGTTTGGAATATCGTTTTACAGTTACACATTTTAATCCAATTTATTACTATATATTAAACCTCAACACAAGGGCAAAAATTTCCAATTAAATGGTCGTCACAAAAATGTCACTCATATATTATTATACAAAAATATATTAATAGTTGTTAGTACAAAGAAACAAACCTCCAACCTCCTTCTAAGATGTTCATGGGTTTAACCACTATTCTACATGCCTGTTTAAGTTTACTTCAAAAAATTTATTAGATAATTCACGTCTTTCTTCTCTTCTCTTATATTATTTTTACTTTGATGTTTAAATAAATAAAATATTGGTTTGTATTATTTATATAAATCAGTTTTTCTTTTCATCTTTTCGTAATTTTGGTCAAAAAATTTATTTTCCGGACACCCCAATCGGTATCACGCCAGACCCTAGAGTGCAGGAAGAATTCCCCACGCTCCCATGAATCAAACCTCGAATGTTTTGGTCAATAACCAGTGCTCTCACCAACTCATCTACAGGCCCAAAGGCTTCTTTTTGTAATTTTATATACCTATATATTCAATCACTGAATTTTATTACAGTTGTATGTTTTCGATTAAATATATATTAATTATGTTGTTTAAAATTCATACTTTTATATTATATATCTTTATTATACTTTATTTGAATTAAACTAATTATTCATACATAAAATATACTATTGAAATTCGACCTAATATAAGAAATATTGTATATGTTGTAGAGGACCCACAAACCCTATTTAGAATTTCATTTTATCAAAATGATTATATGACATTACGAATCAATTTAATGTATTATATAAAGTTCTATTATTATTATGAAAGATTATACTTTTTTTTAACATCGTACAATAATTTTTGGAATACAATTTGAAATTCTATTTTCAAAACTTGTAATTTTCAATTTTCCCAAACTTTATCGTCTACTAACAGTCTGACTGATCATTATGTAATTATATACTATGTAATATCCTATATTTTAAAAACTCACCCCGATTTTTGACACGAACGTCACTGGGGTTGAAGGGGAGGGGGTTAGAAAGGTGAAAAAAAATATAGATAAGTTAATAAAGAATGACATGTTACTTTAGAAAATGTTAACAAATGAACAATACATTCTGGAAAAGAAAATTGTTAAGAAATGGATGCGACGAACAGAGTAGGTAGACGAATTTTTTGTATAATTTGAATGCTAATGTTCTTAGTTTAAAAATTATAGAAATAACTAATAATGAGATATATAATGTGTATAATATTTCTTATATTAGATCGAATTTTAATAGTATATTTTATGCATGAATAATTAATTTAATTCAAATAAAGTATAATATAAATTATGAATTATAATCAACATAATTAATATATATTAAATTGAAAACATACAACTGCAATAATATATAGTGATTGAATATATAGATATATAAAATTACGAAAAAGAAAAACAAATTTATATAAATAATTCAAACCAACATTTTATTTATTCAAACATCAAAGCAAAAAATAATAATATAAGAGATAAAAGACGTGGGTTATCTAATAAGTTTTTTGAAATAAACTCAAAAAGACATGTAGCATAGTGGTTAAGCACATGGATATCTTGGAAAGAGGTTGGAGGTTCGAATCTTTGTAGTAACACGTCTATTAAAAAAAAATTGTATAAAAATATACGAGTGACATGAAAAGGAAAAAAGAAAAACAAATTTATATAAATAATTCAAACCAACATTTTATTTATTCAAATATCAAAGTAAAAATAATAATATAAGAGATAAAAGACGTGGGTTATCTAATAAGTTTTTTGAAATAAACTCAAAAAGGCATGTAGCATAGTAGTTAAGCCCATGGATATCTTGGAAGGAGGTTGGAGGTTCGAATCTCTATAGTAACACATCTATTAAAAAAAATTTGTATAATAATATACGAGTGACATTTTTGTTATTTTTCAAAAAAAAAGGTAAAACGGTAATTTTACTGAAAAGGAAAAAAGAAAAACAAATTTATATAAATAATTCAAACCAACATTTTATTTATTCAATCATCAAAGTAAAAAAATAATAATATAAGAGATAAAAGACGTGGGTTATCTAATAAGTTTTTTGAAATAAACTCAAAAAGACATGTAGCATAGTGGTTAAGCCCATGGATATCTTGGAAGGAGGTTAGAGGTTCGAATCTCTGTAGTAACACATTTATTAAAAAGTTTTTGTATAATACTATACAAGTGGCATTTTTGTTATTTTTCAAAAGAAAAGGGTAAACCGGTAATTTCACGGCCATTTAATTGGCAACTTTTGCCCTTGTGTTGGCCTATTATATATAGTAATAGATAGATAGATAGATAATATACAAAACTAAAAAAATTAAAGAATGACTATTAAAATTTTCGCATTCAGTTTGATACACTACACCATATTTGTCTATTATATTTTAATGGTTAATATGATCTTAGTCATTTTATTTATTATGAATATTTTAAAATAACAAAAATGTCTCAGCGTGACATTGTCAACTACCGCCACAACTCAAAAAGTCACGAGCAGAAATGAGCGCTGCGTTGCAGTGGATACTTGTCAACAAATTTATTTTTATAATTCGAAATGTAACTTTTTATTTTTAATTTTTTTGAAATAAATGTAACTTTTTATTGAATCTATACTTTTGGAAATAATATATATGAAAAACAAATACAGACACACCATTTTAATATTTTAGATTGTATAAAAAATTATTTCGCTATCTTTAATCGCAACAACACTTCATATACTATATAAGCGACAAATCTTTTTTAATTGTTCATAACAATTAAATTAACACGTTAATATGAGGTTTTTATTTGAAAAATCTATTTTTTTGTGAAAAGTATTTAACGAGACTAATTATGTTATATATTCTGATGGTTCTGATTATTTTAAAACTTATTTTTAACTAAACAAAAACACCCAACAAACTACTTTTTGAGCTAGCTTATGCATCTATTTATTTTAATGGGTATAGGTATTATAAAAACTATTGTAATTAAAATAAACACATTAATATGAACCATTTATTTTGAAAATCTATTTTAGCGGACATAAAAAGTTCAAATTTAAAATTTTCTTTACTAAAAACAATTATAAAAACATAATAAAATATTAACATATAAATAATATAACAAATTTAAAAGTTACTCTTGTATCTTAGGTGAATAAACTTGTACTAGTTAGACATATATCTCTCCCTATTCAAATCTTCATAAATTATTTATTTTTAATAAAACTGGGTATGTATTCAAGTCGTTGAATTCTTCATAGAATTAATTTTCTTCATAAATAATGGATATTTTAGTTATTTTTAAAGAATTAATTACATTCACATCTTCAACCACATTAAAATTAATTTATTGCAACATTGCGATGTAACATTTTGATGGTTGTTGCAATATTTTTGAATTTTTAGCAACATTTATCTACAACATTTTTGTCCCTATTGTAATATTTTTTAATATTACTCGCAACACTTATTTGTAACATTTTTTATTAGGCCAGATTGCAATGTCCTGTTTGAAATTTATTAGTCCATATTGCAATGTCCTGTTCTAATTCTGCGTTGTTTATCTAAATGCAGAAGAGGCTTTAATCGGATAAATCCTTCATTTGTTATTAAATTTTTGTAAATGATGAAGAGACTCGCCGCCCAAGTCACACTAATTTTAATTTTAATAGAAAAGAATTTGGTCCTTTACATGAGCAAAACTAAGTTTAATAAAGAAAGTTCTCTCAAACCAATAATAAGTTTTAAAATAAGTATTTGACATGCTAAATCGATAAAAAAAACTAGCAACAAATACATAGAATCTCTTATCCGTGAAACTTTGAAGTCATGACAATATCATTTTGCATATTAATTTACTTCTATTGGTTTCATAAACAAGTTCAACTGAATAAAATAATACAATGAGAAAGCCCTCATATTTATCACTACATTACTTATTTGTTCCTAGGATCCCTTATATTTATCACTAACGTTAATTTTTTTTATTCTCTTGTTAAAGAACCAGTAACATGTAACCCTGTTGTACAATTAATACAAGCAAAATACCTACCAATTTACTCAACCAACCTTGTTAATACAAACTAATTCTTAACTTTTAACTACAAGTTCTTATTGTGGGAAGCTATTATGAGATTACCGCATTTCGGCTCCATCTGTGTGTCCAAAAATGATGCTAAGTTACATATTAACAAGAAATGTATCTCCTTGCTATTTATCTAGATGACATTTGACAACTATCTGCTTGCTAAATTTCTTTGATACTTCTCTCCCTACAATATTCTGGAATTTTTATAAGAGAAAATACTGGCAAGTTGCTCGGACTTCAGAGAATGAAATTATCACTATACTATACCTGTTCATCCAACATTCTTTAAAAATCCTTAAACACAAGTCTATGATATTAGTACCAACGGAAGCTAAGCACACAAATTAGCACAAAATCCCATTAATTAACACAAAGCCCACTAATCACTGACACCAAATTACCAATAATTTGGCATAAAATTAACAATAAATAACACAAAAGAACAAAAAAATCACCTTAAACAAGTTAAAACCTTCAATACCAGCCTTTATATGCACAAAATTAAGAGCAGAAAATATAATCGAATATGTATCTTGTGCATACATATTAAAAAAAACTAGATTTATAGCCCGTGCGAGGCACAAACATGCTCTAGACTCACATGTTACTAAAGTGTGTACATATTGTATCGTAAGATGCAATTTCTTTCATTTTGTACATGGACTTGTTGTGCTAATGAATAACGTTAGTTAGTGATATACCTTGAAAACGTTTTAAAGTTTTGAATTCTACAGTTGATGTCACTAAGCACATACATTTATTGGTTTGACAAGATCTAGTTAGTGATACTGCTATTAAAATTATGTTTTTAGTCCTACATACGGGCATGCTCTAGATACGAATATATTTATTATTCTTTTTTCAAAATATATTGTACACCTAAACCTTAAATGTGCGCTAAATCAATTATATGATAGTTAATATTGACATCAGTATTGTTGTGAAGTTAACGATCCCCTAGTTTGTTGAAGTGTTATGCTTATATATATAAAAATTTGATAATTGTAGTCTCTATCCGAGTTTAAGCTTAATAGCAGATATATTGAATTCGATAATTGTACAATTGTGGATATACTTTATTTTATAAAACTATTACTTATATATCTCAAAAAGTTGGTAAATTGATTCGTGATAAGTTACTCGTTTTACCTTACAATTGCCACTTGACACAAATAATTTAACATTTAATACTTTTAATATTTTATCATAAATATTCGAAAATTTTAAACTGATATTAGTTTATATTTGATTTAGTCATACGATGACAACCTCAACTTTCTTGTAAAAGCCTCATACAATTTTTTTTAATAGTATACAAAGAGAAAAATCTTTTCAAGTTTTCAGGTTATATACTTTGGTTCAATACTTTATATACTGGTTTGTCAAGATCCAGTTAGCGATACATGGCAAGTTTATGCAGATATTGTTTAAACATTGCCATTAAAATTATGTTTTTAGTCCTACGTACGGGCATGCTCTAGATACGAACATATTTTTTTCTTTTTTTCAAAATATATTGTATATCTAAACGTTAAATGTGTGATAAATCAATTATATGATAGTTATTATTGACATCAGTATTGTTGTGAAGTTAACGATCCCCTAATTTGTTAAAGTGTTATGCTTATATATAAATTTGATAATTGTAATCTCCATCCAAGTTTAAGTTTAATAGCAGCCATATTGAATTCTATAATTGTACAATTGTTGACATGCTTTATTTTATAAAACTATTACTTTTATCTCTCAAAAATTGGTAAATTGATTCGCGATAAGTTACTCGCTTTACCTTACAATTGTCACTTGGCACAAATAATTTAACATTCAATATTTTTAATATTTTATCATAAATATTCAAAAAAATTCAACCGATGTTAGTTTATATTTGATTTAGTACGATAACAACCTCAACTTTCTTGTAAAAGCCTTTTGCAAAAACTTTTTTATTAGTATACAAAGAGAAAAATCTTTTCCAGTTTTCAGATTCAATACTTTATATACTGGTTTGACAAGATCCAGTTAGTGATAAACGTCAAGTTTATGCAGATATTGTTTAAACACTGCCATTAGAATTATGTTTTTAGTCCTACGTACGGGCATGCTCAAGATACGAATATATTTTAGAATTCGATAATTGTACAATTGTGGATATACTTTATTTTAGAAAACTATTACTTATATCTCTCAAAAAGTCGGTAAATTGATTCTTTATAAGTTACTCGCGTTACCTTACAATTACCACTTGACACAAATATTTTAATATTTTAAAATAAATATTCAAAAATTTTAAAAAAATATTAGTTTATATTTGATTTAGTCGTACGATGACAACCTCAACTTTCTTCTAAAATTCTGCTACAAAAACTTTTTGATTAGTAAACAAAAAGAAAAAAAAATCCAGTTTTCAGGTTCAATACTTTATAGACTAATAGTGTAGTTTTCGAAAATAATCAACATATAAATTTTATTTATTGAAGACGGAAATTTAAAAAATGGATCTGCAATTATAAGTTGTTAATATCTAATAATGAAAAAGATTTAAATGTAAAATAATAGATAAAATTCATTTTATGCTTATTACATGTGAGAATATAATTAGAAATGAGTAAATATGTTGATAGTTTTAAATTTTAAATTAAATATTAAAGAAAAATATAGCAAGTGATATTTGGTTGACATTAAATTTTTTTAATATTGTAGTAGTGGCAGATGTTAATATCGAATTTGTATTATAAAGATTATTGGTACTACTCTAAAAAAATATTAAGACACATAGAACAAGTGATTTTCGTGAATACGAGGTTAATAATTTTTAAGTTGTTATTCAATTGTTGGGATGGTGTAGTGGATACGTATGTACACATTTGTCACACCTAGGTCCTAGGTTCAATTCACATCAAGAACAAAATTTTTATCATTAATATAATGTAAGAGGGGTAATTTAGTAATTTCAAGATGATTAAATTGTCTCACTAAACCCCATAGTTGCTCTATTATATATATAATAGATAGATTACAGCATACTATATATATAATCGAACATAATAGAAAAAGTTGGGTACTTTACCTCTAATCGGATCTTTAATTGAATATTTTCTCTCATCAATTTTCGGGATTTAAGAGATGTGCGAAAGATGATTGAGAAAGATGAGTGAGAGAGGGGGTTTGGAGTTTTTCTTTAATCAATTTTAGTAATTTAACAGAGATGAGAGAGCCATAGAGAGGCGAAGGAGAGAGACCCTGGGGAGAGAGAACTGTGAGATGAATTAGAGTTTTTGTCAAAAATACTATCCATCCATCCATTATATATATTATTATAGGCCAACAAGGCCTTTCAAGCCTATTTAGTAATTTACTAATTTGCCATTCCATCATATTAATATCGTAAAAATGTTTGTCATGTGAATTGAACCAATGACCTCTCAGAACTATATTCACATCTCCAACCACTATTCCAAAGATATTTTTAGAACATTTTTATAAATCATTAACTACATACACCAAGAAGTCATTTGTTTTATTCTATTTAACAATTAATTTAAGATTTAATCAATATAAAACTATCAAAATGTTCACCGTTGCGAGTTACTCGGTTTCGGCTCACAAAATGTTCGAGTTATTAAATTACTCGACTTATAATTTTTGCGAGCCTAATCAAATTTTTATTATTTAAACTTTTTTACATATTATAAATATATTTCAATGTAAATGTTCAATATTTTTATTAATCCATATATTTCATCGACTCAAATCTGAATCGAACCGTTCATATTCAAACCTTTTTCAAAATAAGTTAAATCAATTCGAGCTTTCGAGTTTCGATTAACTCTATCTCAGCTAATAAAATATTTGAATTTAGTTTGATAGTACTCGAGTCGAACTCGAGTTTGAGCTATTCTAAGTATTTCACCGAGTCGAATTCGAATTTTAAATTATTTGATTCATAAGATTCGTAAGCCTAATCGAACTTTTAATATTTTTGTATAATTCATATATTTTATCGAGTTGAACCGAGCTAAACCGTTTATATTTAAGCTTTTATCAAAACAGGTTAAATTGATTCGAGATTTCAAACTGAACTCGAACATATCCAATTTTTATGAGTCAAGTTTCGAGCTTAAAATTAATGGCTCAATTGAACTTGAGCTTGAGTTCAAGCTTGCCAGAACTTTTTAGTCGAGTTTGAACTCGAGTCTGGAATTGTTCGACTCGGCTCAATTACACACCCCTTACTCTCACTGTTATCTGGTAAAATATTTTTATAGGCTAGAAAAAGACAAAAATTATTACAGATGAGATTTGAACTTCACATTAATTATTAGATATATATTTAGATCAAACTCATAGTTATGTATGATATATTTATTAAAAAAACACATTATAGATACTATATTAAATATTATAGATTTAAAACATCTACCTGATTATTGAAATATGATACTTAATAGAAAATATATCACAATGTACATGAATACAACCCAAATTTGTAGCTAATTTTAATTAAAAAAATTCTATATTACACTTGCATTAAAATCGATTAGTATGATTCTTAAAGGATAAATATACATTTTGCATAAGAGAAAAATGAAATAATTTAAATCTGAGATATAAACACTATATTGATTGTCAATTAAATAATTGAAAAAAATACATAGTTTGATTAAAATACAATATGATAAATTACATTATAGATGCAATATAAATAATTATAAAAATGTAATTATATCTATGTTAATGAAAGATAGATATCTTATAAATATGATACCAGATTATTATATATAATACACAAGTAATGATAATAGATTTATTGAATTCAGGGAATGTAAAAATGGTTTGATTTAAGAATATTGATTCGAAAAATAACTAATTCGATTGCATATAAATTTCAGATTAATAGAAGTGAAATTTTGAAATAAGATTACATGTAATATTCATTTATATAATTATTGGATTACCTGTGGAGCTTCTTATATTATCATTTGTTAGGAATATGTTGTTCTTGATGATAATTATAAAACACTTAGTAGATTTTGTATTAAGTCATTTTGTAACTGTCACGGAATGGTATGCTTTGCAGCTTTCGTTGACAGGTAGCTCATCAACGAAATGAGTGATGTAGCAATTGCATTGTACAATACTTCACAGTTTGATATGCATTTGGTTGTAGGTATTAGATAGGTTTTCTAAGTCATGTTGACTAAGTACTAGATAGGCAAAATAGGTTGGTTAATTGTAAATATATTATGCCTTGTAATTTTGCCTAAGTGAAGACATGTCAACGGTATGAAGATTACTCTATCAATGGAATGAAGATTACTCATCAACGAAATGAAGATTACCCATCAAGGAAATGAAGAATAAAGCTATCAACGAAACACATCTCCCTGCTATCAACGAATCATTATTACTTTTCTGAATAGTTGACAAAGTGATAATGACAGTTTTCTGACAGATCAAAAGGAGATGTGGAAGTGTACTTTGCATTGGAAGCCATCAAAATGGTCATTGGAAATAAGGAAACATTCCAATTTCCAATTAGGTTCTTGGGAGTGATCATAATAAGCATAAAGACAAAAGCCAAGATCTCCAAGGACCATTGGACAAAAGGGATGAAAAGCAAGCTACTGAAAGTTACTTCTAGATTAATTTAGAGTAGCCAAAATAGCATTGTAAACTTGGGTTATATAACCAAGTGTAGCAGTTCATTTTAGAAATAGAAGAATGAGATAAAATTAGTTTGTATTAGCTTCTGTAAAGAGCACTCTCACTCTCAATCAAGAACTGAGCAGCTGTGATACTTTTGTAACACAGATTATTTCCGCAATAAAAAATTATCTCAGTTGGATCCTCAAAACATCCAACTGAAATTTTATATTTGTTTGTGTTTTTATTTCAGTACAGTTTTATTATTGAAAGTTATTTTAAGTTTCGAAATATCTAGAATTGTATTCAACCCCCCCCCCCCTTCTACAATTCTGTTAGGTCATTTGGGATTAACAATTGGTATCAGAGCAAGATTCTAACATACAAGAAGTTTAAAGATCAAGGCCAAAACAGTAACCATGGTGAAGAAGGATGCAGGTGTAAAGATACCAGTTCTAGATAAGGACAATTACTTTCACTGGAAAGTAAAAATGCATCTACATCTCATGTCTATGGATGAGAGATATGTAGACTGCATTGAGAAAGGTCCACACGTTCCCATGAAGTTTGCATCTAGAGTTGGACTGCCAGATGATGCTGAAGATGTAGAAATTCCAAAACTTGTCTCAGAATGGACTGTTGAAGATGTTGCAGAAGTCCATAAAGATAAGAGAACCATGAACATTCTGTTTAATGGTTTGGAGCAAGAGATGTTTGACAATGTCATAAACTGTACAACTTCTAAAGAAGTATGGGACACTGTTAGAACACTCTGTGAAGGAACTGAGCAAGTTAGGGAGAACAAAATGCAACTCCTCATACAACAATATGAGCACTTTCATTTCAAAGCTGGTGAAACCCTAAATGACACGTTTAGTAGGTTTCAAAAGCTTTTGAATGGATTAAAGTTGTATGGGAGGATCTATCAAACCAATGATTCAAACCTCAAATTTCTAAGAGCTCTTCCAAAAGAGTGGAAGCCTATGACTGTTTCTCTGAGAAACACTCAAGAGCACAAAGACTACACTCTTGAAAGGCTTTATGGAACCCTAAAGACATATGAGCTGGAAATGGAGCAAGATGAAGAAATTGAGAAGGTACAAAAGAAAGGTGGATCTATTGCATTGATTGCATATGTGAACCAATTGGAAGATGATAATGAAAAAACTACAAAAGCCACAACTAGTCGAGCTAGTTGTAGGAGTGATGTTAGCAAGGGTAAATGCAAGATGACAGAAGAAGGAGAAGAACCAGCCAACTTGGATGACTTAGATGAGATTGATGAACACATTGCTTTTCTTTCAAGGAAATTCTCTAAGTTCAAATTCAAGAGGAACTCAGAAGAAAGGCCACCAAGGAGAGACTTTCAACCTAGAAAAAATAATTGGATTGAAAAGTCTAAGTCTAAATGTTTCAACTGTGGAATGATTGGTCACTTTGCTGGAGATTGCAGAAAGCCCAAAGTTGAGAAGGGCAACATGAAATTTGAGCCGGTTGATTATAAAAAGAAATACTTTGAACTTCTCAAGCAGAAAGAAAAAGCTTTCATGTCTCAGGAGTACGATTGGGCTGGTAATGGTGAAGATTCAGATGATGATGTTGAGTATGTCAACTTGGCTCTAATGGCTAACAATCATGAGCAGGAAGCAAGTTCCTCTAGCAACCAGGTAACAATTACTAATCTTTCTGAGCTTTCTAAAGAGGAATGCGATAGTGCAGTTAATGAAATGTCTAATGTACTGTATAATTTACGTGTTACTCTTAAATCACTTACCAAAGAGAACTCAAGAATTAAAGAGACCAATTTGCTCTTAAGTGATAGAAATGTCATGTTAGAAGCACAACTCATTGAGTTTGAGAAAATGAGGTGTGTTAGTAGGGATGCCAAGCAGGAACTTGAGAAAGCATTAAAAAGGGAAGACATTCTTAAAACACAACGAGAAATAGAACAGAAAGTGATTGCCAAATGGAAAGATTCTAGGAATGTTGCTAGCAATATCATTAATGCTCAAGGTATGGAATCTTTCTGTGAGCAGTCGTGGAAAAAAAACAAAGAGAAGCTAGGGTATGCTGGTGAAACCTTAGAATCAGAAACAGAATCAACAAACAATAATGATCATATGTTGAAGGTTGATATGTCAACAGAATGCAAGGTTTCGTTGACAGATGAACCATCAACCGATGAGGCTGTTTCGTTGACACAGAAAAAGAAAGAAGAACTCACTAGACTTAATAACAAGTATGGTCCTGTCACCAAGAACTTTGTTCAAGGTGAGTCTAGTAAATCAAAGAAAGTTGAGAAGCCTGTTGAAAGAGCGAATGTAGGTCACTTGTCCAACAAGCAATTGAAAGACAAGTTAGAGAAAAGTCATGTTGAGGTTAAATGCAATAAAAAGAATAACAGAAATGGGAAAGTAGGGATTAACAAGCACAACAATTACACACCTGATAAATATGCTCCTAGAAAGACATGTGTTAATTGTGGTAGTGTTAGTCATTTATCTGCTAACTGTAAATCTGTTAAGAAGTCTACTAATGTGAAAATGCCTAAGCCTATAATGAATGCCTATATGTCTGTTATGCCTAATGTGTTTGCTCCATATGCACAATTTCAGAATCCACATGCTAGCATGCCATTTGTGCCTAATCCATACATGAATATGTTCAATGTGCCACAAATGACATGGAATGTGAATAACATGTTTGTTCCTCCAAATATGCATGCCATAAATGAAAATGTGAGCAACCCTCAGAAATCAACACCAAAGGTAAAGGTTGATTTAAATCAATCTGAGCCCAAGGTGAAAAATGATATAAAAGGAAAATCATAGGCTAACAAAACAGGACCCAAGGAAACTTGGGTACCAAAATCAACTTGATTTGGTTTTATTGTGTGTAGGGAGACAAAAGGAATCTTTGGTACTTGGATAGTGGTTGTTCAAGACACATGACTGGTGATTCTACCCTGCTCACAGAGTTTCAGGAAAGAGCTGGCCCTTGTATTGCTTTTGGAGATGACAGCAAAGGCTACACTAAGGGATTTGGCTTGATTTCAAAAGAGAATGTCATCATAGATGAGGTTGCATTGGTGGATGGTCTTAAGTACAATTTGCTTAGTATCAGCCAACTTTGTGACAAAGGATTTTTAGTTACTTTTTCAAAAGAAACCTGTGTTGTTTCTAAAGTAGGAGACAACAATGTGGTAATGACTGGATTCAGAAGAGGGAATGCGTACATTGCTGACTTTAGTAGCACAAGTCCAGACACCATCACTTGTCTTTTCAGCAAGGCAAGCAAGGATGAAAGTTGGCTATGGCATAAGAAATTGTCTCATTTGAATTTTAAGGTTATGAATGATTTGGTGAGGAAAGATCTTGCTAGAGGAATTCCACAGGTGGAATTCTCCAAGGATGGTTTGTGTGATGCCTGTCAGAAAGGGAAACAAAAGAAGGCATCATTCAAAAGCAAGACAGAGTCATCAATTGTCCAACAACTTGAGTTACTTCATATGGATCTATTTGGCCCTGTAAATGTCATGTCCATTTCAAAGAAGAAATATTGTCTTGTGATTGTCGATGATTTTTCTAGATTTACATGGACTTTCTTTTTGCACTCCAAAGATGAGGCAAGTGAAATCATTATCAATCACATCAAGATGGTAAACAATCATCCTGATTTCAAAGTAAGAAGGATAATGAGTGACAATGGGACAGAGTTCAAGAATTCAACTATGAAGATGTTCTGTGAAGAAAATGGTATTTTGCATGAATTTTCAGCAGCAAGGACACCACAGCAAAATGGTGTAGTTGAAAGGAAAAACAGAACACTTATTGAAGATGCAAGGACAATGCTAGATGAATCAAAGTTACCAACTTATTTCTGGGCTGAGGCAGTTAACACAGCTTGCTTCACTCAAAATATTTCTTTGATTAATCAAGCCAAGGGAATGACCCCTTATCAACTACTCAAAAGAAAGAAGCCACTATTGGATTTTCTTCATGTCTTTGGATGCAAGTATTTTGTTATGAGAAATCAAGCTGAGCATTTGGGGAAATTTGAAGCAAAGGCAGATGAAGCAATATTTGTGGGATATGCAGCAGGGAAAGCTTACAGAGTCTATAATCTCAGAACTAACATTGTTATGGAATCTGTACATGTTGTTTTTGATGATCTCAAAATTCAAGGTCTATGTGATGAAGGTTTCCATGAAAGTCTTTCTTTTGACAATGATGAAGGAGATCAAGTGAATCATGATAAGGCTATTGAGAAACAGCCTAAAGTTGTTGTGTCTAGCACAGATGAAAGCAGTAGTGAAGATGAAATCGCTGCATTAAGATTGAAAAGAATAGCTGCTAGCAGACCAAATGGTCATTTCGTTGATAGTCATGATGAAGGATTCGTTGACAGTCAGAATGAGCGTTTCGTTGACAGTCTAACTGGGCATTCCGTTGATAGTCACAGAAATGCCTCTAGGAGTGATCAATTAGGGACAACAAACTCAGGGGGAGTTTCTCAAGGACAAATATCTAATCAAGGCAATCATGATCACGAAGCTATATCTTCTAGAGCTAATTTACCTACCTCAAGGAAATGGACTAAAGATCATCCCTTTGAACTTATTATAGGTGATGTTTCTTCAAAAGTCCAAACTAGAAGAGCAACTCAAGAGGAATGTCTATATAGTAGCTTTCTGTCTCAAGATGAGCCAAAGAAAGTTGAGGATGCACTTCTAGATCCAGATTGGGTTTTAGCTATGCAAGAGGAGCAAAACCAATTCGAGAGGAACAAAGTTTGGAAGCTGGTGCCCAAGCCTAAGGACAGAAGTGTTATAGGCACAAAATGGGTGTTCAGAAACAAGATGGATGAAAATGGCATAGTCACAAGGAACAAAGCTAGATTGGTTGCAAAAAGGCTATTCACATGAAGAGGGAATTGATTTTGATGAAACCTTTGCTCCTGTTGCAAGACTAGAAGCAATAAGGTTTTTCCTAGCCTATGCAGCCCATGCCAATTTCAAGGTCTATCAAATGGATGTGAAGAGTGCTTTTCTGAATGGGGAATTGGAAGAGAAGGTGTATGTGAGTCAACCTCCTGGTTTTGAAGATGATGATTTTCCAGAGTATGTGTACTTCCTCCTCAAAGCACTCTATGGTTTGAAACAAGCACCTAGAGCCTGGTATGACACACTTTCACAGTTCCTCCTTGAGAATCACTTCACTAGAGGTACTGTAGATAAAACTCTTTTTCATAGGATTGTGAATGGCTCTACTATACTTGTTCAAATTTATGTAGATGACATAATTTTTGGGTCTACAGATGAAAAACTTTGTCAAAAGTTTGCCAAGCTTATGCAAAGTAAATATGAAATGAGCATGATGAGAGAATTAACTTATTTTCTTGGTCTCCAAGTGAAGCAAGTTAATGAAGGAATTTTCATTAGTCAAACAAAATATATTCATGATTTGTTAAAGAAATTTAACTTAATGGAATGCTCTCCTGCCAAAACTCCCATGCCTATTGCCACCAAACTTGAATTGAATACTAAGGAAAAATCTGTGGACATTTCAAGTTACAGAGGCATGGTAGGCTCACTTTTATATTTAACAGCTAGTAGACCTGATATTATGTTTGTTACATGTCTATGTTCTAGATTTCATGCTGATCCTAGAGAATCCCATTTAGTTGCTATTAAAAGAATTTTCAGATATCTCAAAGGAACACCAAACCTTGGCATTTGGTATCCTAGAGAATCTGGCTTTTAACTAATTGGTTATTCAGATGCAGATTATGCAGGATGTAAGATTGACAGGAAAAGCACAACTGGCACCTGTCAATTCCTAGGAAACAAGCTTGTGTCATGGTTCAGCAAGAAATAAAACTCAGTTTCTACCTCCACAGCTGAGGCTGAGTATATTGCAGCTGGAAGTTGTTGTGCACAGATTTTATGGATGAAAAATCAACTACTTGATTATGGATTAAGAGTTGAGAAAATTCCTATCTTCTGTGACAACACTAGTGCCATTGCCATTACTGAGAATCCAGTGCAGCATTCAAGGACCAAGCACATTGACATCAAGTATCATTTCAGAACATGTTATGAATGGTACTGTGGAGTTACATTTTGTTCCAAGTGAACAACAACTTGCAGATATCTTTACCAAGCCACTTGATGAATCAACATTCTCAAGATTAGTAAGTGAGCTAGGTATGCTAAATTTCTCTTAATTATTTTTGAGATTTTTTCAAGTTACAATGCAACCAGAAATTTGCTATGTTTTTCTGTGAATTAATTTTCTAAGGAAAAAGTGAAATTTTGTCTAAGTCAAAATTACTATGTCAACGAAACGCACCATTTCGTTGACAGTCTTAGCACTTTTCTGGGTGTTTCGTTGACAGTAATTTTATGTCAACGAAACGCAGCTTTATCAACGAAATAGACGGGACCTTAAACGCCCAATTCTGACTCGTTGATATAGCATAGTTAATCTGAACAGTTGAAAATTGACACATCTTTTACCACGATCTATGCATACACCCCTGTAAGTATAAATCATGGTAATACTTTAAAAGTAACGATTAGATTTTTAAGCCAATCCAGTAATTTAGATTTATTATTGGACTTAGTTTTTGAGAAATTTTGGGGGAGTATTTAAGAAATTTTGTTTTCTTTGATTCTTTTCTACCTGCTCTTAAAATTTACAAAGGCTTTCTTACTTCTTCTTTCTCAAAGCAAATCAAAGTTCGAGCTTTCTTCACTCAACAATGGCACCCATAGTCAAACTCATGTCAGCAGGAGGGTTCATTTACGAAAAGAACAACTCCATTCCTTTTGTTGTCAAGGAATGCCCGAACAGAATCTTTTTCAAGATGATGGATTTCATGATGAATTGCAAACTGAGCTACGCAATGTTTCACTCAACTCCGCTCTACAATGAAATCATAGAGGAGATTTGGACCTCCTGTGAGTATAGTGGAGCAAACTGCACTTTGCAATTCACCATACAAGGTAATGAGTATATTGTCAATTCTGATGTATTGCAAGCATGCCTTCACCTTCCTGAAAATAACTGCTTAGCTTTGCCAACATACACTGAAATGATTAACATGCTTTACTCTATAAACTACTATTTGCCTACTGATAATTTGGGTAAGATAATTAGGAGAAGTTTGGTTAGGGAATATAGTTACTTAGCTGATGCATTCATTAAGGTATTTTTCTGGTAAAATCAGTAACTTTGATGCATTAACTAACTCTATGTTGATTCTATTTACCATGCTCTTAACTGATAGATATTATAACTTTAGCACCCAACTTATGTATGAAATTGGTGCTAAGTTGGGTGATAAGGCTAATAGGAAAAAGAATATCTATTATGCTAGATTTCTGATGATGTTCGCTAACCCAATTTCCAGGTTTGACTGCTTTGTGCAAGAGAAGAGGGTCTTGACAGATATACTGAGACTCAACCACAATGGTGATGTCCCAGTGGTGTATCTGCCCACAATTGAGGTAACCACTTCTAACCCTGTTAGTTTAATTGTTACTTCAACCACCTCTGTTGCTATGGAGTCTGTAGTTGTGACCCAACAGGCTCCTGCCCCTGCAACAAAACCAAAATCAAAGAAATCCTCCAAGCCAACCTCAGGTGCTTCTCAAAAGGCACCTGTTGTAAAATCCACTACACAACCTAAGGGGAGTGATTCTGGTGTTGTGAGAGGTGAGGGAAGGGGTGAAAATCAAAGAAACCCTAAGAATAAGGTGGGAGAGGTGAGTGTTTCCCAGCCAAGCCCCATTGTGTATTCCCAACAAGGCACAATGAGTAATATGGATTTAAGCACAAGTCTAGTTGCATCCTCCCAAAAGGATGTAATTATTGAAACAAGCTCTCCTCCAAGAGCACACTCCAAGAGGGTAAGGGACACTTCAAGCCCACAGTCAACAATTTCCCAATACCAAAGGAGAGTGAAGCAAAAATCCCAGGTCACACAGGGTGCACACACACTGGAAGCAACACTTCCAGCTTCTCAAATTCAGTTTGATGTAACCCCTATCATTACTCTGGGGTTACAGTCCCATTCTCTAAACATCAATCTTGAACCAACTCCAAAAAATTCACCAACTCAGTCATTAGATGTGGATATGATCCATTCATCTATTCCTGATTCTCCAACTCTTTTCTTGGAGAAGCCCCACTCTGAAATTGGTGGTCATCACTTGTTAAGTGATTTGTTGGGCCATCAATCATCTTTTTCTGAAGCTACAAGAGGATCTGTGGACCCATCTCTAAAATCAATCACCACAGATTCTACTGTAATTTCACTTTCACATAATACTTTCTTGACTTCATCAACGAAACAGTCTCTTTCGTTGACAAGTGTTTCTCCATCAACGGTACCCATACTGTTGACAGTTCAAACTACCATACCGTTGATAGTTCATTCTGCACCTCTTATTAAAAATCAAGTTGTTCCCACAACTAGTGCAGATGATCTAGTGGTAGTTGAGACACTTCTAGGATTGCGAGGGAGTGAATCTGAGAGGCTGGCTTGCAGCCAGGCAAAAGGAGAGGTTGAGAGTGAGAGGCTGACTATTTCTTCCAGTCAGGCAAAAGGAGAGGCCGAGGGTTCCACCTTAGTAGGTGAAGGTGAGGGTGTGAGAGGTGTGAGCCATGGGGAGCCCATGATGCAAGAATATAGTGGAGAGAGAGAAGGGACTACAGGAGCTATAAGGGAGGAAGCAGCCATTGCACATGAGTTAATGGAGGTTCATGAGGGAGAAAGGGAACTTACTTTCCAAGAGCATTATCAACAAACTCTGGATAGTATTTCCCTGGATCCTGAGACCTTTACTCATCCTGTGCCAGCCTATCAACTTATGGCTCAACAGGGCAATGTGGAGGCAGAAAGGTCACTCAACCTAATCCATACAACTACATCTATGCAAAGAGCAAAGGATGCATTGACCAATTTATCTCCAGGAGCTGCAACAAGTGGTGAGTTTGATTATTCTGATGATGATGACAGTTTTGGTGACAATCTACAGGTGGCCATCACTTCACAGACTGGGACTTCTGTGGTGCCCCCTACACCAAACTGGCTTTCTCAGGATATGCATGGAAGAATCAACCTGGATGCTGCAATCACTAGGCAGTACAATGAAGCCTATCTGGCTCATGAGTCTGCAAATGCCAATGACAAGAAATTCTACAAAGCCATCATGGACTCTTTAGAGATTCAGAGGCTACAGATGTTGCAGACAAGGATTGAAGCTAAGGACATCAAAGACTCTATTCAGAACCTGAAGGATGCTACTGACAGGAGGCTTGATGAAAAACTTCCTCTTCTCACTGTGTCCAAGATGAACAGGTTTTTCTTTAAGGAACCTGAGGTGGCTACCTCCTTGAAGACTCTTTCTTCTAGAGTGGACAAGGTGGAAGCTACTCTATCTCAAATTCAAAAGGAACAGGAGAAGCAAACACAACTCTTGGCCCAGCTAGTGGCAGCTCAAGGACTCCCTATCATCTCTCTTGATGATAACAAAAAGGGGGAGAAATCTAAGGAGCTAGACATTCAAATCACAAAGGTTATGGTCCCAGCCATTTCCCTGCCAGAGGAGCCATTAGCTATGGGGGAGTCAGGAAAGGATAAAATGGATGGCATTGACCTGATTCAACAAGCATCTATGAGGCTAACACTTACAGAACAGATAAAAGACCATTGGTCTAACATAGATGCAAGAATCAAGAAGATAGCTGAAACTGCAAAGAAAACACATCCATCAACGGATCAAGCTACTTCTACAGCACCATCAACGAATGCCATGGTTTTAGTGTCAACGGAATGGGAGCCCCATACAAATTCTTCCTATGATATAAAGCCCCTTCTACATGGAGTTACTCAAGGTCCAAGGAAAGAAAAGGGATAAACTTCATGCATTAGGGATGTGGTACAAGCTACACTTCAAAGAAGCCTATCCCCAAAATCTCTTGCTAAACCAAAGGGCAAGAACATTGCAAGGACTTTTTATCATTCACCTTATCCAGATGAGCTCAAAGTTCTAGGACATCTTATCATCAAATGCAAGGAGATCAATGATCCTGAGATAAGGAAACAGAGAGCAATTGTCTACAGAAATGGACAAGAAATCTGTATTTGGGCTGGTCACCCAAATTTTGCTGAGGCTAAGGCCGAGGAGTCAGAAAGAGCAGCTATGCAAGCTCTTGCAGTTGCTCAATCTCTTGATGAATAAGAAAGACAAAAAGAGGAAAAAGCCAATGAAGCTGAGAAGAAAAAGAAAAGTACAAGGCAGCCTAAACAGAAAGCTAAAAGGAATCTGTCCCTTGACAAAGAGGACTCTCAAAGCACATCAACAGATTCCTCTACAAAAGCTGCACCTTCAACTTTTCCTGATCTAATCTTCAAAGAAAAGTTAGCCTGTGATCCTGAACATCTAGTGAACTTTCATGATCAGCCAATTCAGCCAAAGGAAGAGCAAATTGAGCTAGATGAGGCTAACTTCCCAAAGTTTCTATTTGAAATGGATGCAAAGAAGAAAGCAAAGCAAAAGGCTGTTAAGGCTAAACCAGTATTTGTGAGAAGGCAACAAGTTAAGAAACCTCCCACCAATCCAGAAGACTTCATGTACATTGCTGACATCAGGGAGGAGTCTAGCCTAAATATTAATCTTGATGACTTGGTGGAAGTAAGAGGTATTGCAGCTTCTTATAAACTGCTAGAGAGATTGGTATTTGTCTACAAAGGTGGAAGGGAACAAACTTGGCCTCTCTACAGGATTTTAGGAGAAGACTACCAAACACTGCTCTCAGTGTTCAAATGCTTGAAGAAAGACTTTGGCTTTACCAAAACTGCCAAGTCTGAGGTGGTCTCCAAAATCTGTCAAATCAAGGCAAGCTAGAACAAGCCTGGTGCACTTCCCAGGGTTCTCAAAGTCCCTCAATCTGTAGAGAAGATCCATCTCCAACCCTATTGGATGATGGAGTTTACAGACATAGACAACTGTAGAAGATTCTTCAGGATAGAAGACCAACTAGAAAAAGCATCCAATGATACTCTGAGATCAATGCAATCCAAGTTGGGGAATCAATATGAAGAAGAGAAGATTTTCTATAGGAGGCTCCAAGCTCAAATTGAGGAGAACAACACAAGGAAGGGAAAGAAAACACTGCCACAGAGAAAAAGGTGAAATTTGCTCAGGCTAGAGGAGCAACTCTGTGCACTTGTTTTGGAAGACTTTTTACTTTGTATTTCAATAAATTCTTAAAACATTTTGAAGCTCAATGCAATTTCTACTTTTATCATTTGTAATATGTCTGAGTGTTTTTGTTATCATCAAGGCTCTTGATTTATGGATGTTATTCTATCAGTCATAAATTGGGGGAGATTGTTAGGAATATGTTGTTCTTGATGATAATTATAAAACACTTAGTAGATTTTGTATTAAGTCATTTTGTAACTGTCAACGGAATGGTATGCTTTGCAGCTTTCGTTGACAGGTAGCTCATCAACGAAATGAGTGATGTAGCAATTGCATTGTACAATACTTCACAGTTTGATATGCATTTGGTTGTAGGTATTAGATAGGTTTTCTAAGTCATGTTGACTAAGTACTAGATAGGAAAAATAGGTTGGTTAATTGTAAATATATTATGCCTTGTAATTTTGCTTAAGTGAAGACATGTCAACGGTATGAAGATTACTCTATCAATGGAATGAAGATTACTCATCAACGAAATGAAGATTACCCATCAACGAAATGAAGAATAAAGCTATCAACGAAACACATCTCCCTGCTATCAACGAATCATTATTACTTTTCTGAATAGTTAAAAAAGTGATAGTGACAGTTTTCTGACAGATCAAAAGGAGATGTGGAAGTGTACTTTGTATTGGAAGCCATCAAAATGGTCATTGGAAATAAGGAAACATTCCAATTTCCAATTAGGTTCTTGGGAGTGATCATAATAAGCATGAAGACAAAAGCCAAGATCTCCAAGGACCATTGGACAAAAGGGATGAAAAGCAAGCTACTGAAAGTTACTTCTAGATTAATTTAGAGTAGCCAAAATAGCATTGTAAACTTGGGTTATATAACCAAGTGTAGCAGTTCATTTTAGAAATAGAAGAGTGAGATAAAATTAGTTTGTATTAGCTTCTGTAAAGAGCACTCTCACTCTCAATCAAGAACTGAGCAGCTGTGATACTTTTGTAACACAGATTATTTTCGCAATAAAAATTATCTCAGTTGGATCCTCAAAACATCCAACTGAAATTTTATATTTGTTTGTGTTTTTATTTCAGTACAGTTTTATTATTGAAAGTTGTTTTAAGTTTCGAAATATCTAGAATTGTATTCAACCCCCCCCCCCCCCCCCCCCGTCTACAATTCTGTTAGGTCATTTGGGATTAACATCATTAATTTCATATAATTAATCACTTTGGAGTAAAACCTATATATAAGTCGACTAATAAATTTTTAATTCATTTTTTTGGATACATCATTATCTCCATCACCACTAGCAACACATCGCTAACACCACTACCACCATCACGATCACATTACCATTACCACGACCATGCCCACGCATAACTACCAAAATCACAGAGTGATGAGTGTTTAAACCTACACTCCCTCTCTCTCCTCCACTCACACATAAGGGCATGAAAGAGGATATTACCCCAAGACTTACTTTCACTAAGCATTCATTCGTGTACTATCAATTATCTAGCAACTTATTTGGAATACTGATTCATTTTCCCATCCTCTTATGTCTATCTCCGTAGTCGGTCTGACTGCATACTTCAAGTTCTGTGGCAAGATGGTGAATTATGCTTCTTCGGGAACTGATTATTATACATGTGTGTGTGTATATTGAAAGACGTGTGTCCTAAATCCAATCATGGATGATGAGTTAGGAGATACTTTGTTCAATCTGATTCAAGTTTGTTTAATTTAATAAAATGGTAATATGTTTTATAACGGGCTTTATCTATTTAAAGTGTTTAAATTAGATGATCCATAGTTTAGAGTAAAGCTTTAATGGATTATGATGAGATCATTATAATGAGACCTTAAAGACGATAACTCTAAACTTAAATAGTTCCTGGTCGTAGGATAATTAATTGGTAGTTAATTAATCCGCAAAGATCGGTACATACTATGCTTGCTTCACTATGAAGGATGTCTGTTCTCATAGGCATTTGTGTGGTGACACTATAGCTAGTATGTAGGTGCTTATTAGGAATAAGTTCACTGAACATGACTCGATCAGTTGAACAACTAATGGAGTTCACTCATGTGTCAGTAGTTGTTCATATAGTGATGGTTGTACAAGTGTCCTTTGACTTGAGATCATCATAGTCATCTTGTGTACACTGAACTATACTTTGGTTTAGCTCTTAGTCTCGAGGGACAATAATTAGTGCTCTTCTGGGTATAGGAATTTGTGCACGAAGATAGTGAATGATCAATAAAGGATCTGTCCCTTCCAGTGAAGGAAGAGAATGTCCTATGTTATTCCATTTATGCTAGTTCAGGAATCTCTGGCCAGAGTGAATGAAATTAGAAAGAAGTTTCTAATTTGCATTAATCGGAACTAGGCATAGTGAATAGGAAAACATATGATTAAATTAAATAAGCTTGACACGAGATCCATGCCTTATATTTAATCGGGATATTGTAGGGTAGAAGGAATTCATTGTACGGTAACTAGTCACTGACAGGTTCTTGGTATTCTAAGCAGTGAATTCATATTATCCGGATAGTCGCGATATGTTGAGAAGCATCCCTCACGATGTAGAATAAATATAATTAATCAGTTAATTATATTTAATGAATTTTAGAATTCATATAATTAATAAATAAAAAGTTTATTATTATTATTTATTTCTACTACCGGCTTAATATTGAACCTACAGGGTCACACCATAAAAGATTAATTTATTGATGAAGGTATTTTGAGAGAGCAAGTTATTTTCTAAATAGTTTAGAAAAGGAAATAATGATTAAAATAGTTTTAATTATTATTAAAGCATTTTATAAGATAAAATCTGGGGTTAATATATATATAAAGATATATTAAAAAACCCTAGGAGAGCCCTATAAATAGAATGAGATACTTCATTCTAAAAGACTTGAGTTTTTGTGAAAACCTAGTTGTCACCCTCTTCTTCTTCATCTCTCTCTCTCTCTCTCAAAAGAAGAAAAACTCCATTTTTATGAAAGCTTAGTTTTATAAAAAGCTTCATCGAAGGATTATTCTTGGTGGATACCGGTAGAGTGCTTCACACTCTGAGCAGCAACTGCTAGAAGCTTAGTTTTATAAAGCTTCGATTTTCAAAGGCATGGTTACGATTCCCTTCGATCTAGATTTTATATGTTTTTCTATATGTGCGATACATGGTTTTTACGGAATAAATGTTATATCACGCTTCCGCTCATCCGTAAATTCCTTCAATGGCATTAGAGTTAGGTTTTGCATATAGAGATTCATATAAAAAAATTCAGATTTTTTATGCATGTTTGGATTTATTATGATTTTTGCAAGTATATTTAGATTTAATTATGAATTAATTCGAAATATTATTTGCATGAGATTTTGACCATTGATCTGGGTTCTACAAGTGTTGTGGATCATCTAGGTATTTTTTTCATAATTTTGTGATTTGTAGATTATTTGTTATGAATTTTTTAAAATTGTTTTAATTAAAATTCATAAAATAATTATGCATGTTGAAATATATGAATTAAAATTTGCACAAGGACCCCATAGACACTTGGTTATTTTTGCTTTTGTTTGATTTCAGAAATCATATTATTTTGATTTTTTTATTAATTTATTAATTAATTGTTAATTAATTTATTAATATTAAAATAAAATAATAATAACAATAAATGCATTAATGGTTGGGCAGTTTTTTTTTTTGTGTTTTAAATGCTAAGTAAGTTACAACAATTACAACATTAAATAAAACATGTGTTTTTTTTTATTAATTGTGTTTTAAATGCTTACAAAAAAAAAAAAAAAACTGCTGCGGCCTAGGGTATGTAACGCATGAGCGTCATGCGTTACACAATTAATAGCTTTTAATTGTTGTAACGCATGAGCGTCATGCGTTACACAATTAATAGCTTTTAATTGTTGTAACGCATGAGCGTCATGCGTTACAGCCCCACTGTCCACATTAAATTTGATTTTATGGGAGTTTGGTAACTCCGTTTTGGGCGTGCAATATACCGTTGGATTCGTTTTTCCGAGACGGATCTAATTGAGTGGTCAAATATTTTTTATATAAAAGTTTGGAACTGTTTATATTCCCGGAAGTGTTTTAGAGCATGTACTAATTGTTTTAATTGCTTTTAAATACTATAATAAATCCATACATCATTATATCATTGTAATATTACTTGTATGCTTACTTGTTTATTTATTTTTATATATGAGATATATGCCTATATTTACCATGCGATGATAGATTTAGGTGAATTTAAATAAAAATAAGGCGTGCTCTAGAAAATCTAGAATATGAATCGTTTCTTGCCTTAACAATAATATTATGAGTACAACCATGAGATTCTTATGTTTATGAAACATAGAGTGAAATACTCTTTTGATGTTGAAAATGAAAATTTCTGTCTAGGCCGTTGGGTTTTAAGCGGGACCGATGTGACCCCTCCAACACACTGGGAATTTTTCATTTAAATATCATAATTGTATTTTGTTCAAGAAAAAGAGAATCTCCTAGTAATATGATTATGGTTGCAACATAATATAATCCCTCTTAATTAAAATTTATATCAAGTAGTAAATGGCCAATGGCACAACGGGCTTGTGTCGGTCATAGCCTTCCAATATAATAGCAAGTAGAGTTCTTATATTGAGACATTGTCGTTTCGTGCTACAGCCGAGGGCTTTGTTTTGAGATTAAGAGATGCTTGTCTATCACATGAGATGTGTATGATAAATTAGGTTTCAATTGTCGTTACGTGCTACAACCGTGGGCTTTTGGAATTCTAATTTAATTATGCAAGATGTTGGGTTTGACTTGACTTAGAATATTGAGTGAGTCATGCCACAGCCGAGACTCAATGATTCAAGAGGCTAAAAGATAATAAGGAATAACATGAGATGTAGTTGACAAGAGTTGTCTTCCTATGGAACATCACATTGCGTTTCGTGCCACAACCGAGGTGATGTGATGGAAAATAGGATCCTTATTCTCACTAACATTATGAATGTTTAGTTATACATTAGAGGGTTGTATAATTTAAATAAAATAGTGGGAGCCACCAATGAATAAAGACCCGATTCATATGGTGTTGTAAGAATAAAATTGAATATTTACTTAGTGGTTATGTGTATTCACTAATAGAATTAAATATATACTATAATTTCTGCACTATCACACATCGTAGTAGAATAACACGTTGACTTATCCCGAATATGCTGATGAACTTTGAAACTTGAGAAATGTTCTCAAGAATGAAAAGTTAGACGAAATGTTTAACTCGTTAATACAAAGTGTCTTATTTGTGATGCACATGGAGATGTGTATGAGACCAAGTGCAAGAGGTCTAATAATGCAAATGTTGCAAAGTAAACCAAACTGATGTCTATGAGCTTGAGACTGTGCAAACAGTATGAGCACAAGGACATTCAGGGCTACCTTGTTGCTTCTATAAGAGTTGTAGAATGTGATAAATAAGACGATTCAATATAGGATATCGAATGAGCTATTCCATAATAGTTATGCTGAGGGTTGATCTACGAATAATCATAGACTCAAGACAATCAATTTGATTGATCGTCTAGGGTAGGTTGATTTTGTCATAGATGGAAGCTAAGTCGAGATATGATCTTGAATTACCTTCCGAATACGAATTCGCAAATTTGTTGTGAACTCGTACATGAAAAGGTTGGATATCAGATTGCCTGAAATCTACTTCATGTTAAAGATTGTTGAGACGTATTTCCTTCTTAGAGAGCTTTGTTCTTCAGACTGGTAACGGTTCTGGAATCAAGTAGTGGGAGATGAACCATACCATCAAGAAGAAGTTTGTTAGTGAGTGATAACATAATTAGTCAAAGGCTAAGTTTGACTCCAAAAACAAAAGAGTTTGTTGCCACCTATCAAAGGTGGGTTATTGGAAGATCAACTACAAGAGTTGTCTTGTAGAGTTGAAGAATTAGAGAAGTTTAGTGGGACTGAAACTTCTCATTTTGAAATAGGGACTATGGAATAGAGGTAATGGAAATCCAAAGAACTATAGGCTTGTTTGCACGAGTGAGAAGAGTATTCGCTTGTTGCATGGTGATGGGTTACAAGAACCATATGATTATTGAATCACATTATGCATGCGAAACTCGTCTCACTAGAAAGACCACTATATCTCTATTTTCTTGAAATAGAGAGATAATGACCAACGAAAGTGTTAAAATTAGTACACATAATTGTATGTGCACCAGTGACAACACATGCCAGAAAAGGATTCACACGCTTAATTAGAATTCACGGATATGATCCGGATTCAGATACATGTATTTGGTACAATACAAATTCGAATATTTTGGAGTGTTTCAAAATGAATAATAATGAAATACAAAACAAAACAGCAAGTGTTGGGACTCTTTGATAAGATCAAAAAGATATACACTTGAGTGAGTGTTTTGAGGTTATCTCAAATCTTAAGTTTAAAGCTTCACGTTGGACAGATCCTGAGATTCTACAGGTAGATGGAATGTACGAAGGAGCAACGAACTTTGTTAGACATCGTTCGGTTCATGTTAAGCTAAATTGATCTTCTAATATATGTTTAGAGTTGAATTTTATAAATATCAGTATATCTGCTGAATATAGTATCTTCTTAATATGTTCCTAAGTTGTCATATGAGATATGTAGTGCAAGGAACACAAGTCTTAAACTTGTTAAGATTTGGGATGTCTAGCTTATGTCAAAATGTTTAATTTGATAAGCTAGATGGTAGATCCAAAATGTAAGTTTGTGAGATATCCTAATGATAGTCAAGGATGTTGGTTGAATATTCTACTGAATATAGTGTGTATGACATACTGCCTACTTAGAGGAATTGTTCATTCTAGAAGGGTTCAGTGGGAGGAAGGTTGAACTTAACTAAGTTCAAACACCACAAATTATAAAGGTTCCATAGGAAGAACATTTTCAGACAGGATAACTTTTTGTAGGTTAGCTTAAGTATAGGTCTTGATATTTTATCACCAACCTGAGAGGTTGACTGCCTTGTCATTAAAAATGACAATGAGGTGTCAATTATATGATAAAGACCTTATGACCTATACTAAAGTTATGAGTTATGACTCGGAGAAATGGCATAGTACCATGAAATCCGATATAGATTCCATGTACATCAACCAAGTACGGACTATGATTGAGGACCTAAAGGTGTCATAACCGGAAGGGTACAAGTGAGTCTATAAAAGGGAGATTGGAGTGATTGGCTGGGTAAAGACCTATAAGTCCTTGCTTATTGTGAAAGGATTCAATCAAAGCAAAGAGATTGACTTTGATGAAAAAAGAATTTCACATGAAGTAGTGCTCAAGTCTATTCGGATTTTGTTTGCGTTTGCGGCTAGTAATGACTATAATATCTAATAATGGTCAAACGGTCGACCCTCTTTGATAGGAAAATTGAAGAGATGTGTAGTTGACACAATTAGAGGGATTTATTGCTATGAGTAGCAAATCTATGGTCTAATAGCCACAACAATCCATTTATGAATTGAAGCAAGCTTCTCAATGATCGAACATATGTTTTGATGAGACAATCAAATAGTTTGATTTTATCAAAGACAATGATGGATCATGGATCTACAAGAAGGTTAGTGGGAGTGTGATGACATTCCTAATAATGTATGTGACATACTTATGATAAGGAATGATGTATCGATGCTAAAATTAGTCAAAGTGTGGTTATCTAACATATTCTCTATAAAGGACTTGGGAATGGCTTCCTATGATATAGGAATGAGAATTTATAGGATAAACCAAGTGTTGGGCTAAACCCAAAGTGTGTACATCATTTATATGCTAAGATGTTTAGTATAAATAACTCCAAGAAGTTACTTGAATTGTCAAGTCACGGAGTTACTTTCTCCAAGATAGTGTCTTTCTACGACATCTGAGGAGAAATGACGTATGAGTAAGATTTATTATGCTTCGGCAAATGTATCTATCAAAATACCGGATGTACTATACAAGACTTGATGATCGCTAACTCACTAGGCGAGATAAGCGAGCACTAGTCTAGTCCTTGAGAAGCGCGATAGTAAGCTGGAAGAACGTCCTTAAATACTTTCGAAGAATTAAGGACATCTTTCTTGATTATGGTGGGTCCAAAATGAAAATCGAGTGTTATAAACACTATGATTTTCTTAGGACAAATGTGATAGAAAATCCATGTCAAAATAAGTGTTAATTCTGAATGGATGAGCGGTTTGTTGGAAGAATTCCAAGAAGCTTAAGATAACTGATTCCGTAGTGGAAGCACTATATGTATATAGCTATAAGTGAAGATGCAAAGGAGGTTCTTTGGATAGCGAAACCTGTTTTCGCTGGTTAGACATGGTTCCTAGCATAGGATTTATATTGTTGTATCGGTACAACATATGGTAGTAGCGCAGGCTATGGAACCTAAGTTTAATCAGGGATTCAAGATCCAAGTTGCGGCACTTTCATATGATATATGAGATCGTTGAAAGTAGAGATGTTTAAGTCAATATTGACTTGACACCCATAACAACATAGTAAAGACCATTTACTAAACCGTTATTTGAAAATCGCTTTGTTCTCTATTAGGAGAAGTTGTGTATGCGATACCAAGGTGATTGGTTTTAGTACAAGTGGGAGATTGAAAGACGTGTGTCCTAAATCCAATCATGGATGATGAGTTAGGAGATACTTTGTTCAATCTGATTCAAGTTTGTTTAATTTAATAAAATGGTAATATGTTTTATAACGGGCTTTATCTATTTAAAGTGTTTAAATTAGATGATCCATAGTTTAGAGTAAAGCTTTAATGGATTATGATGAGATCATTATAATGAGACCTTAAAGACGATAACTCTAAACTTAAATAGTTCCTGGTCGTAGGATAATTAATTGGTAGTTAATTAATCCGCAAAGATTGGTACATACTATGCTTGCTTCACTATGAAGGATGTCTGTTCTCATAGGCATTTGTGTGGTGACACTATAGCTAGTATGTAGGTGCTTATTAGGAATAAGTTCACTGAACATGACTCGATCAGTTGAACAACTAATGGAGTTCACTCATGTGTCAGTAGTTGTTCATATAGTGATGGTTGTACAAGTGTCCTTTGACTTGAGATCATCATAGTCATCTTGTGTACACTGAACTATACTTTGGTTTAGCTCTTAGTCTCGAGGGACAATAATTAGTGCTCTTCTGGGTATAGGAATTTGTGCACGAAGATAGTGAATGATCAATAAAGGATCTGTCCCTTCCAGTGAAGGAAGAGAATGTCCTATGTTATTCCATTTATGCTAGTTCAGGAATCTCTGGCCAGAGTGAATGAAATTAGAAAGAAGTTTCTAATTTGCATTAATCGGAACTAGGCATAGTGAATAGGAAAACATATGATTAAATTAAATAAGCTTGACACGAGATCCATGCCTTATATTTAATCGGGATATTGTAGGGTAGAAGGAATTCATTGTACGGTAACTAGTCACTGACAGGTTCTTGGTATTCTAAGCAGTGAATTCATATTATCCGGATAGTCGCGATATGTTGAGAAGCATCCCTCACGATGTAGAATAAATATAATTAATCAGTTAATTATATTTAATGAATTTTAGAATTCATATAATTAATAAATAAAAAGTTTATTATTATTATTTATTTCTACTACCGGCTTAATATTGAACCTACAGGGTCACACCATAAAAGATTAATTTATTGATGAAGGTATTTTGAGAGAGCAAGTTATTTTCTAAATAGTTTAGAAAAGGAAATAATGATTAAAATAGTTTTAATTATTATTAAAGCATTTTATAAGATAAGTGTGGGGTTAATATATATATAAAGATATATTAAAAAACCCTAGGAGAGCCCTATAAATAGAATGAGATAGTTCATTCTAAAAGACTTGAGTTTTTGTGAAAACCTAGTTGTCACCCTCTTCTTCTTCATCTCTCTCTCTCTCTCTCTCTCAAAAGAAGAAAAACTCCATTTTTATAAAAGCTTAGTTTTATAAAAAGCTTCATCGAAGGATTATTCTTGGTGGATACCGGTAGAGTGCTTCACACTCTGAGGAGCAACTGCTAGAAGCTTAGTTTTATAAAGCTTCGATTTTCAAAGGTATGGTTACGATTCCCTTCGATCTAGATTTTATATGTTTTTCTATATGTGCGATACATGGTTTTTACGGAATAAATGTTATATCACGCTTCCGCTCATCCGTAAATTCCTTCATATATATCATGAACGATGATGCCAAATGGAATAAGGTGGTGATAATGACAGTGTAAAGCAAATGATGGTGTAAAAGGTCACCGAAAATGGAGGGGACGTATTTGGGTGAAAGTTGAGATGCAAATTAGATTTGAATGTGTGGTTATGATTAAATATAGATATAGAAAAAAACCAGAAATGAGTATTCAGTTCTCATTTCGGTAAATGTTCTTATTTAGCACTTGTGTATATATAAACACGTGAGTCTACTCATTCATGATTAGATTTTCAAAATAATGTAATGTTCAATATTCCAAAATTATGTTTTTAAATTGTTATGTGTGATTATATTATGTTAGTAATGAATGACACTAAGAAACTAGACAGAGGGGGAGGGGGGGGGGGGGGTGAATGGATAGTTTGAATGATTTTCGTTTTCTTGAAACTAAAATGTTGTAAAGGATTATGTTGTATGTAAATGCGGAATTAAAACTAATAGCACACACACAATCACTTTAATCTACTTTGTATTAAGTAAATGAAATACTACAACTTCCAAAATTTCACAGGTGAAATTCTGGCTTCTAAACAAGAACAATGTTTTATTGCTTTACTTACAGAGAAAAGAGTGCTTGAATATTTATGTGTGTTACTCTCTTACAGCTAACAATAGGGTGTGCAAGATATATATATTCTATACAAACTGGTGGACACGCCTATTTACACAGTTACCCCTAACTGAAAGTCTAACTTGTCCTGCCATAAGAAGTTAACTGTGTCAGGAAGGACCACTTGCTTTTTAGAGTCTTTCCCGTTTCTGTAGCTGCTTGTCTCTAATCTTTCTCTCCAAGTTTTGCTGTAGATTTGCCATCTGTTCTTTGTACCACCTTACCGTAACAGATGCTTCAGTATTTGTCTCTTTTGAATTTTGGTTCTGTACCTTGATTTGTCTTGTTATATATGGCTAAGTGTTGACATCGTGAACTCCAGCATATTCCTGATTCTTTGACATGTCGACATAGTGCATTCTTGACTTTGCTATATGAGGACTTTGCTATATGACTGTTTCAGGAGTATGCGATATAGGCTTAGTGAGGACTTCACGATATAGCCTTCTTGAAGACTTCGCGACATAGCCTTTTTGAGGACTTCACGACATAGTCTTTTTGAGGACTTCGCGACATAGCCTTTTTGAGGACTTCACGATCTAGTACAATCTGACTTTGCGATCTCAACACTTCACGACATGAGTAATGAAGACTTCACGACATAGTTCATTTAGGACTATGCGATCTCAGTACTTCACGACATGGATAATTTGGACTTCACGACATAGCTTTATTTTGACTTCACGTTATAGGGACTTAGAAAAACTTCTGCAACTTATTTCTTCAGGGCCTAATTCATCTCCATCCTGCTGCATGAACATTTCTGAACTTCTACCAGGATAATTATTCCATGGCCTATGTACATTCTAGATTGCAAGAAACTTACTAAGCTCATTATGACTCTGAGCATACAAGATAAAGCTAAGTACATGAAAACATGACAAGTACAGTAGAGACCTATACTATATACCAGTGAAAGAATTCACTAGGTCATGTAGAGTGACATAGTCACAATGAGTAGGCTTGTTAATAATGGTATTCAGACATGCCTTGAGCCTAACAATCTCCCCTAAATTGTGAGTAAGAAACTTAGGCACAATTTCATGGCTGATAACAAGCCTACCTTACATAAAAGGAATTAAATTTCAGAGAGAACAATAGATGAACATTATGAACAGAATTTTGATTACATACTGAAAGTGAAAGCTTGCAGATTATCTTTGTTGCTGAACATCTTCAGTTTCCATTTGCTTCTCAAGATAGTCATCATAAACCTTCTTCTTTCTCACTTCTTCCTTTCTCTTCATATCTGAAATAGCTGCTTGAATTTCATCTCTTGTAATTAGTTCTTCAATGAGAGGAGAGTTTTCTAAGTCTTCAATTGCAGATTTTAGGGCACTTTCCACATAGGAATCTAAAAACTCCATCCTTAACTTACTTTTTCCTCCATTTTTATTTTTGTACTCCACAACATAAGGATTTTGTTTCACTTTGCACAACCCTTTCTTCCTCAACTCTTTAGCCCTCTCTTCCATCTCATCCATCTCTTTCTCTTTCTGAATGTTCTTCTCTTCATTTAGTTTCCTTAGGTTTTCTTTGTAATCAGAGTGCATCTTCAAGAATCTGGAAATTTCAATCTTCCACAATCTTTCTTCCTTTTCTTCAAAGTTCAGCAGTGCATTTATTCTTTCAAGCTCATATTGTGGAAAGTATTGCCAGCTCCCTTGCTTCATCTCTCTTTCTCTTCCATCAGTGTATTTGATCTCTAGATGATTTTGCTTCACTTTGACTTCAAAGATTCTTTGGGCTCTCAAAAATGCTAGGGCATCTTCATCATAGTCTTCATCTAGAGGAAGTACATTGATCCCAACTACATTTGTGATCACCCCATTCTTCTTTGTTATCCTTGTCCTTTTGGCTACACTTTTGAGTTTCCAATGTTTGACTTGAGGTAGCTTTCCAGAACAAGGAGATTTAGTCTTTAGTGCCACATCATTTGGAAGTAGCTTCAACCCTTTTCCCTTCGTCCACTGTAACACTCTGTTAATCCCAAATGACCTAACAGAATTGTAGAAGGGGGGGGGGGGGGTTGAATACAATTCTAGATATTTTTAAACTTAAAACAACTTTTAAATAACTTGACAGAGAAAATAAAAACACAAAAGCAAATATAAAATTTCAGTTGGATGTTTTGAGGATCCAACTGAGTTGTTTTTATTGTGGGAATAATCTGTGTTACAAATGTAGCACAGCTGCTCAGTTACAAATGTAGAGTGAGAGTGCTCTTCAAAGAAAGCTAATACAAAATTATTATATCTCACTTCTTACAATAAAATGAACTGCTACACTTGGTTATATATCCCAAGTTTACAATGCTATTTTTGGCTACACTAAAAAGTACTAAAGGTAACCGCCAACAACTTGCTTTTCATTCCTTTTGTCCAATGGTCCTTGAAGATCTTGTCTTTTGTCTTCATGCTTATTATGATCCCACTCAAGAACTTCATTGGTAAATGGAATGTTTCCTCTTTCCCAGTAACCATTTTGATGGCTCCCAATGCAAAGTACACTTATACATCACCTCTTGATCTGTCAGAAAACTGTCACTATCACTTTGTCAACTGTTCAGAAAAGTGATAGTAATCCGTTGATAGTAGTGAGATGTATTCCGTTGATAGCTTTATTCTTCAATCCGTTGATGGTACATTCTTCAATCCGTTGATAGTGTAATCTCCATTCCGTTGACATGTCTTCACTTAGGCAAAATTACAAGGCACATTATATTTACAATTAACCAACCTATTTTGCCTATCTAGTACTTAGTCAACATGACTTAGAAAACCTATCTAATACCTACAACAATTGCGTATCAACTAGTGAAGTATTGTACAGTGCAATTGCTACATTACTCATTCCGTTGATGAGACTCATTCCGTTGATGAGCTACCTGTCAACGGAAGCTGCAAAGCATACCATTCCGTTGACAGTTACAAAATTGACTTAACACAAAATCTACTAAGTGTTTTTTATAATTATCATCAAGAACAACATATTCCTAACAATCTCCCCCAATTTATGACTGATAGAATAACAGCCATAAATCAAGAGCCTTGATGATAACAAAAACACTTAAACAAATTACAAATTACAAAAGTAGAAATTGTATTGAGCTTCATGATACTTTAAAAATTTATTGAAAACAAAGTAGAAGTTCTTACAGCACAGGTGCACAGAGTTGCTCCTCTAGCCTGAGCAGATTTATCATCTTTGTCTTTGTGGCCTTGTTTTCTTCCCCTTCTTAGCATTGTTCTCCTCAATTTGAGCTTGGAGCCTCCTGTAGAAAATCTTCTCTTCTTCATCTTGTTCACCCAACTTGGATTGCATAAATCTTAGAGTTTCATTAGATGCCTTTTCCAATTGGTCCTCTATTCTGAAGAATCTCCTACAGTTGTCCTTGTCTCTGAATTCCATAATCCAAAAGGGTTGGAGATGAATTTTCTTTCCTGTTTGAGGGACCTTTAGAATTCTGGGAAGTGCATCAGGCTTGTTCCAGCTAGCTTTTATTTGACAGATCTTGGAGACAACCTCAGACTTAGCAGTTTTGGTGAACCCAAAATCTTTCTTTAAGCACTTGAACACCACTAGCAATGTCTGATAATCCTCTCCTAGAATTTTGTGTAGAGGCCAAATCTGTTCCCTTCCACCCTTGAAGATAAACACTAATCTCTCTGGTAGTTTATGAGTAGCTCCTATTCCTCTCACTTCCACCAAGTCATCAAGATATAGGTTTAAGTCTGAATCCTCCCTTATATCTGCAATGTAGATAAAGTCCTCTGGGTTTGTAGGTGGTTTTTCAACCTGTGGCCTTCTCACAAAAACTGGTTTAGCCTTAGTAGCCCTCTGCTTTGATTTCTTCTTTGATTCCATTTCAACCAGAAATTTAGGAAAATTAGCTTCATCAAACTCAAATGGCTCCTCCTTTGGCTCAATTGGTTGGTCATGAAAATTGACTAGATGTTCAGGGTCATAAGCTAATTTTGCTCCAAAACCTGGATCAGAAAAAGTTGAAGGCACAGTTGTTACAGGTGCATCTGTTATAGTGCTTTGAGAATCATCCTTATCAAAAGCCAAGTTTCTTTTAGGTCTTGTTTTAGGTTGCCTTGTACTTTTTCTTTTTCCTTTTGCTTGCTCAGCTTCAGCTCTAGATCTTTCTTCTTGCAATCTTTCCTCTTCATCTAGAGCTTGGGCAACTGCAAGAGCTTGCATGTCTGCCCTAGCTGATTCCTTAGCTTTAGCTTCAGCAAAATTTGGGTGACCAGCCCAAACACAGATCTCTTGCCCATTCCTGTAGACTATTGCTCTTTGATTCCTAATTTCAGGCTTATTGCTTTCCTTGCATTTTATAATAAGTTTACTCAGAACCTTGAGCTCATCTGGAAATGGAGGAGGATAGAAGGTCCTAGCAATATTCTTGCTCTTTGGTTTAGCTGGGGATTTTGGAGATAAGCATTTTGGAAAAGTAGTTGGGTCCACATCTCTAATACATGAAGTTTGTCCCTTTTCTTTCCTTGGACCAGGAATCACTCCATGTAGAAGAGGCTTTAGATCATATGAGAATTTAATATGTGGCTCCAAATCCGTTGACACTAAGACCATAACATTCGTTGATGATGGGATGGGCTCATCCGTTGACACTATAATTCTGAGATCCGTTGATCCAAGAGATGCCTACTTGGTTGTTCTCCAATTCCTATGTTCACAATGACACCAAGGCAGTCATTCTCAGAAATTATCAAAGGGTACGTGATGAAGCTCAAACATCAAATCCATAGCATGCCACCACAGTTCATAACTTTGTGGCATCAATTCAGCTTCATCAAGCCCACATCCTGCACCACCGAGCCAACACTGATGACATCAAGAACCATCTGGATGGGGTGAAGGATGCTCTGGTAAGGAGAATTGATGTTGTTGCTCCTTCCACATCTCAAAGATGCAAGCAATACAAGTTGGTAAAGGATGTGGATGCTCTTACTGTGAAGATGGATAAGATAGAGAAGCAAATGAACACCTTCTTGGCTAACCAGAATTTACAGACTCGGCTTCTGCAACAGTTGCTGCAGTCAACTGGTGTCACTCAAACCCTTGATCTTTGTACCAGTAACTCAAGGCGTGCCATCAAGTCAGGGGGAGTCACCTCAAATAATAGCTAATCCAAGTGAGTTTCAACTCACAAAGGTGGTCTCTCCTCAAGATAAGGATGTCCAAGTTTTTCTCAATTCTGAAAAGCTGATCAATGAATCCATCTTCCAGGCTGTGACTTCATCCACAAGCAGCCAGCCTGTCCACACAACAATTCTGAAGGTCCTCACTCCTGACACCACTGTTCTGCAAATCAATTATGATGTTGAACATTCTAGTGTCAAGAGTTTGAACCTATCTTCAGTGGCAGGACTGGATCTCCACCTAAACATCATGGCAAGAACAAGCTAGAGGTGGACTACCCACTTCCTAAGCCTGACGAGTCTAAGGTGTTAGCAACTCTTATCAGGGATCTCAAAAATACCAATGATGTAATGATGAGACAAGGGCTGGATGTTATCTACAGAAATGGCAAAGAAATTCATATCACAAGCAAACATCCCAGGTTCAATGAAGCAAAGGCAGAAGAGATTTCCAGGATAAGGAGAGAAACCAATCCCCAGGGTTATGAATCTACACTTGAGAGACAGGCTAGATTAGCCCAAGAGCTAGAGAGGGAAATAGAGGAAGAAAGTAGTGAGGCTGTAGAGGAAGAGGCCCCTACTAAGAAGAAATTGAAGAAAAGGAAGACAGTGCCTAAATCCAAACTCCCTAGATGGAAGAAAAGATCACACATGCATGTCTCTCTTGAGAAGGAAGAAGAGAAAAGAGATACTCAGAGGAGGATTGTCTTTGAAGATCTTGTCCCAGCTTCAACTCCATCTCAAACCACCTTCCATGGGACTCCTGTAGAGTTTAAAGAAGAACCTATTGAGTTTGAAGACCTAGTATTCCCTAAATTCTTAATTGAGACAGAAAATATATCAAAGAAAAGGGTACTAGTCAAGAAAGCTCAACAAGGACCAATCAAGCTCAATGTTGCACCAAAAGTTGCCAAACCAGTTGAGAACAAGGCATACTTTTTGTTCATTGCGGAGATACAGGAGTACTCAACCATGGATCTATCTCTTGATGAAGTTAATGAAATCAGAGGCACAGACAAGTTCAGAGATCTGCCTGAAAGATTAACTTTTATCTACAAAGGAGGAAAGGTGAGAGCATGGCCCCTGCAACAAGTGCTAAATGAAGGATACTCTACCTTTGTAAAAGTCTTCTCAGGCTTCAAGGACACAATAGGATTCTCTAAGGTTGCCAGGAGTGCTGTGTTAAAGAATATTGAGGAAATCATGAGCATCTGGAGTTCTCCTGATTGTTTGCCGAGGAAGGTGAAGATTCCTTTTAATGGACAAAAAATTCATCTTCAACCTTACTGGATGATGGAATTCAAGGATGAAAAGGGCTGTAGAAGATTCTTCAGGATTGAAGATCAACTGTCTAAGGCCAGCAATAGGTATCTTAGATGGTTGCAAGGCAAGTTAGATCCAAAAATTGCTGAAGAAGATGCATTCTACAGAAAGCTTAAAGATCAAATCCAGGCAAATTATGCTAAGGAAGGGAGACAGAAGGTTCAACCTCCAAGAGAGAAGAAAAGAAATTGATTCTGCTCAATCTAGAGGAGCACTCTCTATGTAACTATCTCTACTCTTCTGATTTTCATTTCATGTAGCTTGACACAATTTTTACTGCTATTATCTATATGTTGGAAGTGGTTTTCTTATCATCAAGACTCTTATTTTATGTCTGATTCTCAACCAGGCATAAATTGGGGGAGATTGTTAGGAACTATGTTGTTTCTTGATGATAACCAAATTAACTTAGTAAAAATTGTACAAGTAAATGTAGCCATCAACGGATAGTATGCTCTTGCAGTATCTGTTAGATCAGGATTCAATGATCGTCAGGATCTAGACTTCAACTGATCAGGATTGCTGACATCATCAGGATTGCATGGTCGTCAGGATCATAATGAATATCAGGACTGGGATCAGGATTGATCATCAGGACTGGAAGCTGATCAGGATTCCTACTTCGAGTTATATTTGGAGTCTATTTAAATAAGGAAGATTATTCTGTCGGTTCCTGGTTTGTAGTAATGAAGCTATCGATTAAGGATAGGTTTCAATCTTTGTAATTGATTAGGACTTATCATTGATAGAGAAGCTGTGTAGTATATAAACACAGTTTTAGGTTTCGATTTATGTGAGACAAAAAGGGTGAACTTAATCGATAACACACTTGAGTATTTTTGTAATCTAGAAGCTCTCAAGAACATCAGAATTTCTTGAGAGAGTTTTTATAATCTAGCAGCTCTCAAGAACACAGAATTTCTTGAGAGAGTTTTGTAACAGTTTTATATCAGATTTAATAAAGCTGTTATTATTCTTTTATATTTGTGATTCATATCTTATTAAGTCGAGAATCTTATACAATTGTATTCAACCCCCTTCTACAATTGTTTATTACTGGGCAACAATTGGTATCAGAGCAAACTGATTTAAATTTGAATCAAATACGATCTAAGATGTCGACAACAAAGTATGAAAGCATGAAAATTCCCATCATGAAGAAATCAGAATATCCAACATGGAAGGTAAAGATGTTAATGTACCTGGAGGCTATGGATCCTGACTATTTGGACAGGATTCGTGATGGACCATATATTCCTACAAGAATTGTAGAACGAACAGACACTGTACCTGAACATTATGTGGTCAAGGCCAAGAGTGACTGGACTCCAGAAGAAAAAGCTCATGTACTCAGAGAACCAAAGATAAAGAACATCTTGCACAGTAGTCTTGATGCTGTCATGTCCAACAGAGTAATTGCATGCAAGTCTGCTAAAGAGATCTGGGATACCTTGGAGACTCAGTGCCAGGGATCTGCATCTGTCAAGAAGAACAGAAGGGCTCTTTTGATTCAAGAATATGAACAATTCGATGCTAAACCTGATGAGAGCCTAACTGATTTATATGATAGATGTCTGACACTTCTAAATAGTTTATCTTTAGTTGACAAGGAGTATGAAACTGAAGATTCAAACACCAAGTTTCTAAGAGCTTTACCTGAAGAATGGGATACTCAGGCCTCGATCATTAGACATCAGTATGATCTCAACACTGTGTCTCTTGATGAAGTCTATGGAATGTTAAGAACTCATGATCTTGAAGTTCAACAGAGAAAGAATAAGAAAGGTAGCAAGGCAAAATCTATTGCTTTGAAAGCAGAGGCTTAATCAAAAGGAAAAGCTGTGGAGGTCTCTAGAAGGAAATCAAGAGTAGCTGAGTCAGATCCTGATGACTCTTCATCAGATACTGATGGCAATCCTAATGCCAATACTGATGATGACTCTTCTGACTCAGACATTGAGGAGATGGTTGCTATGATAGTCAGAAGCTTCAAAAAGATGAAGTTCAGGAAAGCTAGGAGACAAGGCAACTACCAGAAAAAGGACCTTCAATGCAGATAAAGACAAGAACATCAAAAAGGATAGCAAGGGTAGCAAATTTGACAAGCCAAAGGTTAGATGCTACAAGTGTAATGGTATGGGTCACTTTGCCAGTGAGTGCAAGAAGACAAAGGCACTCATCACATCAAGCAAGGATTGGATGGACTCTTCCTCAGAATCTGATACTGAGGTGGTCAACTATGCACTGATGGCCAATACTGATGATACTGCTATTCCTGATGATAAGGTACTTAATACTGTCTTTGATTTTGATACTGATAATGCTTCTGAGTTAAGACGTTTTCTAAAGTAATTGCATATTAGCTTTAGAAGTCAAACTGCTGAGAATACTAGGATCTTATCTGAGATGTCTGAACTTAGGAAAAGGAATGAGCATTTAGAAGCTGACTTTTCTCTTATGCAAAAAGTACAGATAGAATGTGATAATGCTAAACACATGTATTTAGAGATGAAACTTAAATGTACTGCTCTTGAAAAGGAACTTGAGCATGCTAATGAGAAAATCAGAACCTGGACAGACTCTGGTAGAAAATTTCATGAGATTAATACCTCTAAGAATTGGAAAGAGTGTCTAGGGTATAAGTCATATGAGGATAAGAAACTTAAGCAGAAAATTTTTATTGATGAGACAGTTAGTCCAAAAACCTATAGACATGTTATAGACAAAACCAAATCTAAGATTACTCCTATTAATTTTGTTTTTGGTAAAGATTCCAATTCAACTTTTGAAAAGGGATCTACTTCTGTTCAAAATATTAAAGTTATTAAGTCTAAACCTGTCTTGAGTAAAGTCACTAAGAATGTAGGTTTACTGTCTCAGAAACAACTTAAGGATAAAATCTGTGAGGTTACAGATAGGAAAAAGGAAACTACTGTTAAGAGAAACATGAATGGTAAAATTGGGATCAATAAAGAGAATGGTTATAAGTATATCCCAAATGCACCTAGAAAATGTTGTTTTAACTGTGGTAACTCTAATCATCTTGCCATTGATTGTAAAAAGAGTTTAAAGAAAAGTACTGAAATTCCTATTTCTGATGTCAGGAGTAGATCAGTATTTTATAAACCACAGAAGTCCTGTTTTCATTGTGGTAGTATATGGCATTCTATTTATACATGTAAAGATTATCATGATTTGTACTATAACTTTTATGATCCATTGCCTAAGGTTGATAATAGTACAAAGTCTGATAGAGTTGATAATGTCATTGTGAAGCATGCTTTTATTAATAATGAAACTGACAAAGCAAATCCTGATGGAGTAAATCCTGTCAGGACTGCTAAAGTCATTAAGTCTTCTGCTGCTAAAATTAATAAATTGCATGGAAAAGGAACCCAACATGCGTGGGTTCCTAAATGTTCTAACTAGAATATTTCTATTCTGATTGCAGGGAAAAAGGAAAAATGTGTTAGTCATGGATAGTGGATGCTCTGTGCACATGACTGGAAACAAAGCCCTGTTATCAGAATATGAGGAAAAAGCTGGCCCAACTGTGTCTTATGGAGATGGCAACATTGGACAAACTTTGGGATATGGCAATATAATCATTGGAAATGTCATCATTGAGAAAGTAGCTCCAGTGAGGGGACTAAAACACAAACTGTTGAGTATTAGTCAAATCACTGACAGAGGTTATCATGGCAATTTCTATTCCACACATTGTGAAGTAGTCAGCAAAGAAACAGGAAAGATAGCTCTGACTGGCTATAGACATGGTAACATTTATGAAGCCAACATTCTCTCAAATACTGATAACTCCCCTACATGTCTCATCAGTAAAGCATCAGTAGATGAAAGTTGGAATTGGCACAAGAAGCTTTCTCATCTCAACTTCAGCAATATCAATGAGTTGGTTAAGAAAAATTTAGTTAGAGGATTACTGATAAGTGGATTTCATATCTACTTGGATCGCTCTAAATCGGCTTAAATTGATTATTTGTACTCAAGTACGTGGTGTTTTTAATGTATTTTGTGTTAGTGTGTGCAGAGTTGCTTCGTCAGCAGAGTTGTGGAGTTTCTGTGGTTATGTGATGGTACTTGGTCATTGTTTTGAAAGGCAAGTGGTTGCGGAACGAGAGTGCGAGGAAAGTCAAGAAAATGAAAAGTGAAGAAATTTGTCAGAGGTGAAGCGCGCCCGCGCCCAAACAAGCGCGCCCGCGCCCTAGTTGATTTCAATTCAAGCGCGCCCGCGCTCTTCCAAGCGCGCCCACCCTTGTCAGATGCTGAAAAAGGCAATTTCAACTCTGAAAAGGAAACCAGCAGAAGACCAGTCAACCCTGAGACCTATATAAGCTATTGGTGGAAGATTTCTGAGATATAACTTGATATACATTCATACATATCCATCCACCGGCAAGGAGAACAAGAAGACGGCTGATTACGAAGATCTAGTTTTCAACTTATCTTTGTATTCTTCTAATTAGGCGATACTTTGGATTCTCGTTTGTTTCTTCATAAACCCTAGTACTTTTATTCAGTATTCCAGACATATTTACTATCATGTTTTCATCAGAACCCACGATGATGAACGGTTCGATTATGAACTAATCGTTGTTGTGGGATTCTAACGGATTTATCTATGGATTTTAGTAGTTAATTGTTTTAAAGATTTGTGTGTGATGAATTATTGATAACCTAGTTTGGTGGTGCTTATTCTTCTTGGATGCGTAGCTAACATCTATGTTGTTTGTTAATCTCTATTGATTGCGAAAGTGGATATAGAGGTTTAGAACTTGCCATGCTAGCATAGGTTTATGTATGTTTGTCATGCATGATTCGTAGGTGATTTTAACCATCTTACCTGCCCTATGTAATCTGAATGGATAACTTGCTCGTTAAACCATTATGTTTTCAAATCTTATAGACATATAGGGTCTAAGCATAATTGGTGTCTGCTCAACTTCTATCTCTTTTGTGGATGTTTGAGTGGTATGGTATACGTATACTGAAAGGTAGCGTGTACTGATTTCGTGTTATCCGATTAGTTGTCACAACCGTCACATGCATTGATTAAAGACAAAAGACTCTAGATGAAGTATTTAATGAAGTTAGGATCTCATGTTTTATTCTCATAAGTAATTCAACAGCAATCTCTTTAGTTAATTATAATCTTGTTAAGTTGATTAGTTAATTTAGTTAATCAAAACACAACTTTGATACTTGTCTTAGCATTGAACAATAGCCATACATTGTTGTATAAGTGCATAACTATAATAACCAAAGCAGTCTCTATGGGAACGAACTCTACTTATTCTTATATTACTTGTGACCGCGTACGCTTGCGTGATTTTGTGTGAACAAGTTTTTGGCGCCGCTGCCGGGGACTCGGGGTTATATATATAGTTTATGTGCTTGTCATCAGTGGTCGTTAAAATTCACTGACTCGGATTATACTCATCAATTTTACTTTTTTTGGTGTGTTTCAGATACTTTAGTGAGCGTGTATGCGAACACGTTCTCAATCTCGGAAAGAAGAACTTGAATTAAGTCTAGTTATGGGTGAACCAGTAGCAGAAACGAAGGCTTTGAAGGACTATTCTCAGCCAAAGATCAATGACATTCAATCTAGCATTGTCAGGCCAGCCATTGCGGCTAATACTTTTGAAATCAAGCCTGGCACGATTCAGATGGTGCAGAATTCAGTTCAGTTTGGGGGTGCTCCGACGGAAGATCCTAATATGCATATTAGGGATTTCATTGAAATTTGTGACACCTTCAAGTTCAACGGAGTGTCAGAAGATGCTGTGAAGCTTAGACTTTTCCCATCTTCTCTGAGGGATAAGGCTAAAGGCTGGTTGCACTCTCTACCAGCAGGTTCTATTACTACATGGGAGGATCTTGCTCAGAAGTTTCTCACTAAATTCTTTCCTATGGCCAAAACAGCAGCAATCAGGAATGCTCTTACTCAGTTTGCACATCATTCAGGGGAAACTTTATGTGAAGCTTAGGAGCGTTACAAGGAGATGCTTAGGAAATGTCCTCATCATGGAATGCCTGATTGGATGGTGATCAATTGTTTCTATAATGGTCTGGGAGGTCAATCTCGACCAATGCTGGATGCGACATCAGGTGGAGCTCTTTGGGCTAAAAGCTACGATGAAGCTTATGAACTTATTGAGATGATGGCTGCTAATGAATACCAGAATCCAACTCAGAGGTTATCACAAGGCAAGGTAGCAGGAGTTCTGGAAGTGGATGCAGCTACGACAATAGCAGCTCAGTTAAAGGCTCTGTCTATGAAGGTTGATTCTCTGTCCAACTATGGAGTTCAGCAGGTGGCTAGTGTGTGTGAGCTATGTGCAGGTGCACACGACACGACTCAATGTGCCATATCTAATGAGTCGGCGCAATTTGTGAGCAATTTCCAGAGATCACAGCAGCTAGTGCCTAATGCCTATCATCCCAATAACAGGAACCATCCTAACTTCAGTTGGAGTAACAATCAGGGTGGCCAGCAACAACCACAACAGCCGTATCAGCAATTTCAGGGTCAGCAGTATGGAGCTAAACCATTCAATTCTTCTGGTTTTCAGCAGCAGTATGCTCCAAGGCAACCATATCAACCACCAGGTTTTCAACAACCGTCTCATGGCAATGCTGGTCAATCGTCTAATGAAAAGTCTGAATTGGAGGAATTGAGGCTAATGTGCAAGAGCCAAGCCGTTTCAATCAAAACTCTGGAGAATCAGATCGGTCAGATTGCCAATGCCTTGTTGAATAGACCACAAGGAACTCTCCCTAGTGATACGGAAGCTAATCCTGGCAAAATAGAGGTCAAAGAACATGTAAAGGCAGTTACCTTACGATCTGGGAAGGTTACAAATGATCAGAACTCAGAAACGGCAGAAAACGAATTTTTTTTGAATTCCCAGCAGAAGGGGGAGCGCGCCCGCGCCTGAAATTCTGCCAGAAGTTGAAGAAAAAGAGGAAAAAGCAAGTTTGGGGGGAAACGAAGCGGAAAAGCGTGACCATTCTAATGAGAAATCTGTTTCGAAGCAAAGTACAGAGACCAAGGAGGTCTATCCTCCTCCGCCATTCCCTAAACGTCTTCAAAAGCAGAAGTGGGACAAACAATTTTCTAAGTTTCTGGAGGTTTTCAAGAAGTTGCATATCAACATACCTTTTGCGGAAGCTCTAGAACAAATGTCGAGCTACTCAAAGTTCATGAAGGGTATTCTCTCTCGGAAGTTGAAACTCGAGGAGTTGGAGACCGTGGCTCTTACAGAAGAGTGCAGTGCTATTCTACAGTAGAAGTTACCTCCAAAACTCAAGGATCCAGGGAGTTTCACCATACCATGCAGTATCGGCAATCTATCTTTCAACAAGTGCTTGTGTGACTTGGGAGCTAGTATTAATCTGATGTCGTTGTCTGTCTTCATGCAACTTGGACTTCCTGAACCGAAACCTACGAACATGTCCTTACAGTTGGCTGATCGGTCGATCACATATCCAAGGGGTATAGTGGAGGATGTTTTGGTTAAAGTGGATAAGCTCATTTTCCCTGCTGATTTTGTTATTCTGGACTTTGAGGAAGACAAGAAGATTCCTATTATCTTGGGAAGACTGTTCTTAGCTACAGGCCGAACTTTGATCGATGTGCAGAAAGGAGGGCTTACAATGAGGGTTCATAATCAGAAGGTCACTTTTAACGTGTTCAAGGCAATGAAATTTCCAACTGAGGAAGAAGAGTGCTTTAAATTGGAGATGGTCGATTCTGTCGTCAATACATAGATTGAACAACCGCTGAAGTCAGATACAATGGAGAGAGTCTTGATAGGGGATTCTGATATCGAAGACGAAGAAAGAGCAGAGCAACATCAGTTGTTAAATGCACCTCCGTGGAAAAGAAAAATTGATGCGCCATTCGAATCTCTTGGATTAGCAGAGCTGAACAATTCTCAGGAGCGACTTAAACCATCTATGGAAGAAGCTCCTACACTTGAACTCCAACCACTGCAGGATCAATTGAGGTATGGTAAAGTCTACGAGAGCAACAGGCTATATAAGGAGAAGGTTAAGGACTGGCATGAAAGAGGGGTGGTGAAACATTCATTTGTGCCTGGTCAACGAGTTTTGCGTTTCAAGTCTCGTTTCAGATTTTTTCCAGGAAAGCGCGAGTCGAGGTGGTCGGAGCCTATCACGGTTAAATTAGCGTTTCCGCATGATGCAGTAGAGATTTTCCATAAGTTTCCGGACGAAGCGTTCAAGGTTAATGGTCAGTGGCTGAAGCATGACGTTGGTAATACGGTGAACCGTGAGTCGACGTTCACCGTTCTTGTGACTGGATGAAAAAGGATTCACGTCAAGCTATTGACGTAAAACAAGCGCTTCGTGGGAGGCAACCCACGCAATTGTTATAATATTGTTATGTTAAAAAAAATGAAAAAAAAAGGAAAAAAAAATTCTGGACAGAATGTGGAGCGCGCCCGCGCGTGGGGCACTGTTCACGGGAAAAAAAAAGAGGAAAAAAAAAGACAAAAAAAGAGTTTGTGTTGTTTCCCCCTAGGATCCATCTAGGATTCAGCGAGAGGTTGATGGTCTAACTTTGGTGATGCTCAGTATAGGCGGCTAACTCGGCGTATTGACGCCATGCATGACATTCATAGCCGTTTTGCTCAGGATTTGACTCAGGCTTTGAGTACTGCATTCAGAGCCACTGGGGTTGATATCGCTTGGCCTTGCTTTGGAGCGGATTATGTCTATCCACCACCGGATACACCACCCGAGGAGGGTGGTGCTGCTGATGATTAGGTATATTATGCACTTTCCTAGTTATTACCTTCAGTGAGGACATTGAATATTATAAGTTTGGGGGTGATAATTAAGGAATAGTAGTGTTAGTGTGTGTTCATATAGGATTCATATTGCATTTGTAGTTAATTCATTAATATCTTTGCATGTTTATGTCATATAGAGCATTCTGTTTGCATTAGTGTTTATATCTATCATGTGAGTCCATTTAGTTGCATTTGCATAGCATATTGTATGATCCCGTAGGATTTGACTGTTTCCGTTGACGAGTCGATGTTGATTGGAGTGTGATAATGATGAATAGAGGGTTGATTTAAGTTCCTAGGAATTGACTTGCATGCCAGAAACAAATTAATTTCATAAAAGTCTCATTGGTTGCTTTTGGAATTGATCAGACCATACTTGTTTGGATGTTAGAATTTAATCACTTGCTTACATTTAGAATGTTCGTCTATTCTCTTGAAAACAAAGCAGCACTTAAGTCTAAGTTTGGGGGAAAACATGGATTTCATGCTAGTTGTTAATAAAGGCCAGGCGTCAAATGGCTAGTAGCCGCTCATTGTAAAAAATGAGTAGTCTAGGGTGGGATGAGAAAAAGCAAAGCGCACTCATTCCGAAATTGTTTAAAAAAAAAAAAAGAGTTGTGTTTATGCAGAATTGATCAGGTTGAGCTATTTAATACTCGAGCAATTAAGTTCTAGGGGACTTTGTGCCTAGTGACCTAAGACTTTTCCGGTCTGGGATCCACTAACCTAACGCTCGCTACATGGGTATTATTGTATAAGCCTTTTGGGGTCTCAGCCATTGCACGATCAAATAAGCATGAGTGTTGTTATGTGTGTCGTAATAAAGCATGAATTCCTGCCTAACTCAAGTGGATTATGAGGTGTCTTTTAGTGGTTTCTTGTGTCTAGAGTTCATTCTATTTATAAGCTTGTGGTTGTTTTGGTGAAGAATAGGATATGGTCTTGATTTAGTTTGGGAGTATATTGATGAGCATCACACACACGCACGTTTCTGTGTTGTATGGTTAGTATACGGGAATTTGGTCGAACTCTGTTTGAAAGATTGCATTCCTTGAGATGTTGGCTTATTGATTGGTTGTGGTTAGTCTGAGGGGATCGTTTGCATTAGCATATTAGTTGCATTCATGCATTACATTATATTTATATAGAGTCTGTTTATTCTTGAGGACAAGCATCGGTTTAAGTTTGGGGGTGTGATAAGTGGATTTCATATCTACTTGGATCGCTCTAAATCGGCTTAAATTGATTGTTTGTACTCAAGTACGTGGTGTTTTTAATGTGTTTTGTGTTAGTGTGTGCAGAGTTTCTTCGTCAGCAGAGTTGTGGAGTTTCTGTGGTTATGTGATGGTACTTGGTCATTGTTTTGAAAGGCAAGTGGTTGCGGAACGAGAGCGCGAGGAAAGTCAAGAAAATGAAAAGTGAAGAAATTTGTCAGAGGTGAAGCGCGCCCGCGCCCAAACAAGCGCGCCCGCGCCCTAGTTGATTTCAATTCAAGCACGCCCGCGCTCTTCCAAGCGCGCCCACCGTTGTCAGATGCTGAAAAAGGCAATTTCAACTCTGAAAAGAAAACCAGCAGAAGACCAGTCAACCCTGAGACCTATATAAGCTATTGGTGGACGATTTCTGAGATATAACTTGATATACATTCATACATATCCATCCACCGGCAAGGAGAACAAGAAGACGACTGATTACGAAGATCTAGTTTTCAACTTATCTTTGTATTCTTCTAATTAGGCGATACTTTGGATTCTCGTTTGTTTCTTCATAAACCCTAGTACTTTTATTCAGTATTCCAGACATATTTACTATCATGTTTTCATCAGAACCCACGATGATGAACGGTTCGATTATGAACTAATCGTTGTCGTGGGATTCTAACGGATTTATCTATGGATTTTAGTAGTTAATTGTTTTAAAGATTTGTGTGTGATGAATGATTGATAACCTAGTTTGGTTGTGCTTATTCTTCTTGGATGCGTAGCTAACATCTAAGTTGTTTGTTAATCTCTATTGATTGCGAAAGTGGATATAGAGGTTTAGAACTTGCCATGCTAGCATAGGTTTATGTATGTTTGTCATGCATGATTCGTAGGTGATTTTAACCATCTTACCTGCCCTATGTAATCTGAATGGATAACTTGCTCGTTAAACCATTATGTTTTCAAATCTTATAGACATATAAGGTCTAAGCATAATTGGTGTCTGCTCAACTTCTATCTCTTTTGTGGATGTTTGAGTGGTATGGTATACGTATACTGAAAGGTAGCTTGTATTGATTTCGTGTTATCCGATTAGTTGTCACAACCGTCACATGCATTGATTAAAGACAAAAGACTCTAGATGAAGTATTTAATGAAGTTAGGATCTCATGTTTTATTCTCATAAGTAATTCAACATAAATATCTTTAGTTAATTATAATCTTGTTAAGTTGATTAGTTAATTTAGTTAATCAAAACACAACTTTGATACTTGTCTTAGCATTGAACAATAGCCATACATTGTTGCATAAGTGCATAACTATAATAACCAAAGCAGTCTCTGTGGGAACGAACTCTACTTATTCTTATGTTACTTGTGACCGCGTACGCTTGCGTGATTTTGTGTGAACAATTACCAAAAGTGTTATATACTCCCGATGGACTCTGTGATGCATGTCAAAAAGCTAAACAAAGAAGGACATCATTCCAGAGTAAATCAGAATCCTCTATTGAAGAACCATATCACATGCTGCATCTTGATCTATTTGGACCAGTCAACATTATGTCCATCAGTAAGAAAAGGTACACTCTTGTAATTGTTGATGAATATTTTAGATTCACCTGGGTGTATTTTATGCACAGAAAAGATGAAACTCCTGAAATACTGTTGGATCATATGAGAATGATTGAGACAACCACAAAGTACAAAGTCAAGATACTGAGGAGTGATAATGGTACTGAATTCAAGAATTCAAAGATGGAAGAGTTCTTCAAATACAAAGGAATTATTCAACAATTCTCTGCTCCTGGCACACCTCAGCAAAATGGAGTAGTTGAAAGGAAAAATAGAACTCTTATTGAAGCTGGCAGAACTATGTTGGAAGAAGCTAAGTTACCTACATATTTCTGGGCAGAAGCAGTCAACACATCATGCTATACTCAAAATCTCACATTGATAAACAGACATGGTGTTACTCTTTATCAATCTCTCAAGGAGCAGAAACCAAGTTTGAAGCATCTGCATGTGTTTGGTTGTAAATGTTTTGTTCTCAGAACTCATCCTGAACAGCTAGGAAAGTTTGAAACAAAGGCTGATGAAGGAATTTTCATAGGTTATCCTGCATCAAGAGCCTTTAGAGTTTTTAACTTGAGAACAAGAGCTGTCATGGAGTCAATACATGTATCTTTTGATGATAAGAAGATAATTGGATTGAATGAAGACTCACATGATAGACTGATTTTTGAAAATGAAGTTACCAAGGAACCTGAAGAAAATGAATCAGATCATGTCAGTTCATCAGATCCTGATGGGTCACCAAATACTGATGACACATCAAATCCTGATGACACTTCAAATGTTAATTCTAATGATGCAAACAATAGTAATACTACTAGTAGTGCTAATGTTGAGGGGGAGCAACAACATTCTACTACAAGTTCAGAGTCAACTCAATCATCATGACAGAATTCTATAGATACTGATTCAAATGATGATCCTGATAATTCATCAGGAGGAGATAGTAATACTTCAGGGGGAGCTTCTAATGAATCAAATTCTTCTAATCAAGATAACACCAATTCAGGGGGAGCATCTACATCAAGGAATGACTTACCATCAGCAAGGAAATGGACTGCAAGTCATACTCCTGATTTGATAATTGGAGATCCTGATGCAGGTGTTCAGACAAGAAGTGCAACTCAAAATGAATGTCTATATAATAACTTTCTGTCAAATGAGGAGCCAAAGAAAGTTGAAGATGCACTCAAAGATGCTGATTGGGTTACTGCAATGCAAGAAGAACTGAATGAATTTGAAAGGAATGAAGTCTGGAAACTGGTACCAAGACCAAAGAACAGGTCAATTGTTGGTACAAAATGGATTTTCAAGAATAAGACTGATTCAGATGGTGTAATTATCAGAAACAAAGCAAGACTAGTTGCGAAGGGGTATTCTCAACAAGAAGGAATTGACTATGATGAAACTTTTGCTCCTGTTGCAAGACTAGAGGCCATCAGGATCTTTCTGGCATATGCAGCTCATAAGAAATTCAAGGTTTTCCAGATGGATGTGAAAAGTGCTTTCTTAAATGGTGAACTGGAGGAAGAAGTAGATGTTGAACAACCTCCTGGTTTCATTGATCCAAAATATCCAAATCATGTTTACAGATTGGATAAGGCACTTTATGGACTAAATCAAGCTCCAAGAGCATGGTATGAAACCTTAGCTCAGTTCTTACTAGAAAGTGGATTCAAAAGAGGTACTATTGATAAAACTCTATTCTATTTGAATCATGGTAAGGATTTGATTTTAGTTCAGATTTATGTTGATGATATCATTTTTGGGTCAACAAATAATAAGCTGTGTCAAAAGTTTTCCAAGCTTATGCAGTCAAGATATCAAATGAGCATGATGGGAGAAATGAGTTATTTTCTTGGTCTTCAAGTTAAACAGACTGATGATGGCATTTTTATCAATCAATCTAAATATACAAGGAATTTACTGAAAAGGTTTAACATGGAAGACTGTGCTACTGCAAGTACTCCCATTGCTACAGCTACCAAACTTGATCCTGATCAAGGTACTGAGGTAGATGTAACTCACTACAGAGGAATGATTGGCTCTTTATTGTATCTCACTGCAAGTAGACCAGATATCATGTTTGCAACCTGTCTGTGTGCAAGATTTCAAGTAAAACCTAGGGAACCTCATCTGATTGCAGTTAAAAGAATTTTCAGATATCTCAAAGGCACTCCTTCACTTGGCCTTTGGTATGAAAGGGAATCATATTTTGGTTTGTGTGGTTATTCAGATGCTGATTTTGCAGGATGCAAAATAGACAGGAAAAGTACTTCAGGAAGCTGTCAGTTTTTGGGTGGTAGGCTAGTTTCATGGTTTAGCAAAAAGCAAAAGTCTATCTCTACTTCAACAGCAGAAACTGAGTACATTGCTGCAGGAAGCTGTTGTGCTCAGATAATGTGGATGAGAAATCAGTTGTTAGATTATGGCCTGTCATACTCAAAAATCCCTATTTATTGTGATAAACCAAAGTGCTATTGCAATGACAGGAAATCCAGTTCAGCATTCTCTTACTAAACACATCAGTATAAGATATCATTTCATAAGAGAACAGGTTCTGGAAGGAACAATTGAACTTCATTTTGTTCCTACTGATCAACAACTAGCTGATATATTCACCAAGCCACTGCCTGAAGCTACATTCAATAAGTTGGTGAATGAACTTGGAATGATGAACTTTGAGAATTTTTGAGAAAAGCTACAGAGAAGAAATCCTGATGACTATCAAATCCTGATGGTCATTCAGAAAGGTATGTATTTTTGATCAAATCCTGATAGGACAAAATCCTGACAGGAAGTCAACTGGTCAATCCTGATGCTCAGATACTGAAGCCGGTGTGAAAACCAGAGGTTTTAAAGACAAATAGGACAACAACAGTGCTGGACAGTTAAGAAGGAAAAGAACAATTGAGAAAATTAAAAATTTCATTAAATCTTGAAGATTCATTACAAATGAAAAAAGGAAATTACATATTCTTTTCCTAGTCTATTGTTCTACTCAGGAACACGTGCCCTGCAGATAAACATGAATGCTCATGAGCAGCTTCACAGTCCATCAGGACTGGAAGGTCTCTTGTTCCATCCTTAAAGGACGAGAAGATGAGCTGATGCACTTGAAAGCGGATCGTCACCGTGTCCACCGGGACTCTTCCGTGCCTCCAACTTGCATGACATACAAGCATCACGGATTCTCTTCTTTCTCTCAAGCTCTCGCTCGAGCTCCTCATCCTCTTCATCATCCTCATCGTCTTCATCATCCTCATCGTCTTCATCCTCTTCATCATTGACAATGATGAGATTGTCAAGAGGATTCCAGTCAGGGTTTGCCTGCTGGAAGTTGTGCCAAAGCACATCAGCCATTGCATTAACAAAGGCCTCATGTTCCTGAGGATCAGGAACAGGTTGAGGACCTTCATTTTCTGCAATCTCTGCTAACACCCGATCCATCTCCTGCCAGATTAACTCTAAATCATCGAGTTCTTGATCAGGTAACACATTCTGTTGGTTATTAGCAGCCATGGAGAAAAGAAGAAGGTGAAAGGTTTTCGTAAGTTTTTCTTTCTGTGGAGAGGGTTTGTGTATTTGGTAAATGATAATACTGTTTAACACTCTCTTTTATAGAGATTATTTGATCAGCTGCAGGTCATTTTCTTATTCTCGAGGCGACGATTCAGTTTTCCATGACTATTTTGCCTTGAGAAATGGTAAGAATGTTTCAGTGGGTTCTACATCATTCATTTGTTGAATTTTTTTTTTAAAAAAAAACATTTTTTCAAGATTAGTGAAATAAAATTTTGTTTTCTTAAATGAAATTTTATTCTTACTTCAAATAGAAAATATTTTTTAATCCTGATGAGGCAAATGGTTTTATTGGTAATGCTTTTATTCCTGATGAGGTTAGGTTTTTCTTACATCAGAAAATGCCTACTTGTTATGGATTACTTTCTCATGCTATGGGGCAAGGCCAATCACACCTTGTTCCTGACCTCAGCATACCACCTAAACAGTCCAAACAGTCAACAGCCACCTCTAATGTCTCTCAAAAGACTTTAGTTGTAAAATCAAAGAAATCAGCTAGAACTGATGTGTCTGGAAGGCAATCAGGTTCAAAGGATTTTTCCTCTGCACCACTCACTAAAAATAAGATACAAGGGGGTGTACAAGGGGTCCTGGTGAAGAAAGCTGCTAAGGGTAGTGAGGCTGTTTCTGTTAAAAGGAAGTTAGTGCTCAAGGATGATTTACCTATATCCTCTATAATGAATGTGAATAAGGAAGTTGCTGATACTGCTATTGAAGCTGTGGTACCATCATCAAAGCCATAGAAGAAAAGGACATTATCAAAAAACAGGTATCATATTCCTTTGAAGGTGCAAATGAAGGATACCAATATTCAGACATCAAATCCTGATGAGTCATCTACTCCTGATGCTCTAGCAAATCCTGATGTTGGTATTCCTGATGCACAAACGAAAGTTGTCTCTATCTCAGACTCTCCAGCAAAGGCTTCTCCATCTGCAAAGATTGTTGAAATTTCATGGGAGAAGGTTGCTGAGACTTCTTCAAAGCTTGGATTTTCCCATCCATTAGAGAAGAAAAGGAAAGCAGTAGAGATAGTTTTCAAGAGACAAAAGAAGCTGAAAGTATCAAGCCCACAAGAACCTGGATCTCAAAGTGATTCAGCAGCTCAGACTGAAGATCCTGCCACACAAGAACCACTCAATCAAAGTTTGGGTGAAGGCTTAACTATTGGAATGGTCCCACAAGAACCATTTTCTCAAAGGGAGAGTGAAGACATCAACATTCCAGCCACACAAGAACCATCTTCTCAAAGTGAAGATGCAGGCAAAGCTACAGCTTCTAGTGAAAGATTGGTCAAGGACACTGTCAATGAGGGAAGCACACAAGAACCTCCAACTCAAAGTGTTGAAGCAGCTTCAGAACCTCATGCTACACAAGAACCATCAATAACAAATACTGATGCAAGCTTATCAAATCCTGACAATGTTACTCCTGATGCTAGTGGTCCTCCTGATGTTGAGCCAATTTTGATTCAACCACTACGAACAAGACCAATGGACCATCCTATCACAGATTCACAGGATAAACTGAAAGGTATAACAATTCATGATCCTGATGTTACTCATGATGATGATTCTGATGATAGTGATGATAATAATGACGAGAAGGAACAGCTTGCCAGAGTTCTAAAGTCTAGTCTTGGAACTAATTATGGTTCGTCAAGCACTTTCATGACTGGCAAGGCTTCTACTGGAAAAGATCTCAGACAAGATTTTTCTATTCCTTCTGAAATCAATACTGCAGAAAAGCTGAGAGGCATCAATGGGAAAACGAATGGTATAGGTCTGATGAATCTGTTAGCTATCCATATGCCTTGGATCATGCGTATGATGCAGTGAAGATGATAGAGAATCCAGACTTGAAGAATCATCTGAAGGCTACAACTCTTTTATCTAAAAGCCTGAAACATGAAATTGATTCTGTCAAAGCTGCAACTGAGTTGGTGAGGGATGATATTTCTCAAAGCTTTACAAAGGTGCCTACTGCTCTTCAACTCCGGGTAGTGGAATCCCAAGTTAAGTCAATCATTACTGAACAAACCTCCATCAACAGAAGGATTGATTCTCTTGATACAAAGGTAACTGACATTCAAACCTCTCTTGCCTTAATATTGAATATATTGTCAAATGTTGATGTCAAAAAGGGGGAGAAGGTAAGTCAGACAAAATGTACACCTGGTCTAGTATTGAGAAATAATGATGATGATGATGATCATACTGGAAATGATGGTGGTGACAAAATGCTACAAGGAGAAACCTCTGATGCTGCTGTTATGAAGACAATTCAAACCTCTCAAAGTCAAACAACGCAGTCAACTCATGTTTCTGATTCTGGAATAAGGACAGTAAGAACATTGGTGCAATCTCAGATCCTGACGGAAGAACAAATCCTGACAGGTGATCAAATCCTGATGCCTGGTCATGAACAAACTCTTGCTACAATTCCTGAAGGTGATGAAGATGTGATTATTGATAATCCTAAAGATGCATCAAATCTATTCCAGAAGTTCTCTACAAAAGATGGCATAATTGTTACTCTATATCACACTGATAAAAGAGTTCAACAATTATTTGCAAGAAAAGCACTCTCTACAGCAAGTGAAGAATATCCTGATCTCTCACATACAGAATTCTTAAGACAACAGAGAGAAATGATGGAAAGCTTTAATAACCCTGCTCCTGCTAGAGGTAGAGGAGGCAGAGGTAGGAGATGAGCTAGAAGAGGTAGAAGAGGTTCTTCAACTCAAACAGTGCCTAGACAGACAAGGTCTAGAGGTTTATTAATAGAAGAAATTCCTGAACCTACTCAAACTCTAGTAGTTCCTGACAGGTCTACTTTTGGTGATGATGGAAATGTTGAAGAAGAACCTGAATTGAGAAGAAAGCCAAGACAATTAATTCTCTGCAATACAAATCAAATTGAAGATTCTAATCCTAATATTGTTACTGACAATGTTCAAGATCCTGATGAATCTGAAATTCTGCAAGAGATTGAGTTGTTAATCTTATCTATTGTGGTTGATTCTCACAACAAGGAAGTGGATGAAGAAGAAGAAGCCAGAAGAAGAGAAATCACAAGAAGAACAAATAGAGATTTCAATCTCTATGTACAAAGGCTTAAACTCTCAAACAGAAGATTGTGGAGAAATACAAGCAGACAAGAATCTTTACTAGAAAGAAGCTATGTTTTTGAAAAAGAAAAAGATAAGAAGTGGAAACACATAAGTACACTGAGGTGTATCACGCCTATCAATTTTCAGAATGGAGGAATTATAACAAGTGCTTCAAGTGTTGTTGATTTATCTGATATGATTAGATCAAAAGCACTCTGGCTACGAATGTTTTCAAATCTGAAGCAATTGAAAAGTAATTCAAGAGGAGGTATTGGACACAGGGATGCTGAATATCTGAATATGTCATATGTTGATCCTTACTCCTTGACTGAAATTGGAGGTACTTTAACTTCTGAAAACCTGAACAATTTATTAGCTGTTGATATAGTTATAGATTGTCATGATGGTATTGAAAAGAAAGAAAAGCTTCTATACTTCATGAAAGATGGTAGTGTGAAGATTTTGTGCATTCAAGATCTGCTGATGAAAACTACACGGGAACTGAAATATGTTCATTATCTGTTAAGATGGAAGAATAAAGTGTGCAAAGAATGGAGTGACATGATCTTGTCAACAATAAGAAGAAGACTGAATGGAAACAAAAATTTCAATGGTGATTATACTCCCATGTACTTAAATAAAAGAGGTCAAGATGTGGAAATGCAAAGGGGCACTGCTGTTAAATAAGTGACTTTTGGCATGACTCAACTCACTCTCAATCCTGATGGGAAGGAAATTGCTTATCTTTTGCTTGAAGAGCACAGTCTACAAAGAAGCTCCATACAGAATCTCAGAGCAGCTATTTACCAGATTAATGAGGAAGATGAAGAACTCAGAAATCTTAAGGAAAGACTGATTCAAATTCTTGAAGAAAAAGAAGAAAATTTGTTATCCAACTTCTTGAAGATGAATCTGTTTTATCAAAGAATTTAAACAGATAAGTTGCTGCTGAAGATACTTGTACATTTTGTAAATATGTTTTTGACATCATTGAATCTTAGGAATCTATACTTTATTTCACAAAGTATGAGATTGGGGGAGATTATTAGATCAGGATTCAATGATCGTCAGGATCTAGACTTCAACTGATCAGGATTGCTGACATCATCAGGATTGCATGGTCGTCAGGATCAGAATGAATATCAGGACTGGGATCATGATTGATCATCAGGACTGGAAGCTGATCAGGATTCCTACTTCGAGTTATATTTGGAGTCTAGTTAAATAAGGAAGATTATTCTGTCAGTTCCTGGTTTGTAGTAATGAAGCTATCGATTAAGGATAGGTTTCAATCTTTGTAATTGATTAGGACTTATCACTGATAGAGAAGCTGTGTAGTATATAAATACAGTTTTAGGTTTCTATTTATGTGAGACAAAAAGGGTGAACATAATCGATAACACACTCGAGTATTTTTGTAATCTAGAAGCTCTCAAGAACATCAGAATTTCTTGAGAGAGTTTTTATAATCTAGAAGCTCTCAAGAACACAGAATTTCTTGAGAGAGTTTTGTAACAGTTTTATATCAGATTTAATAAAACTGTTATTATTCTTTCATATTTGTGATTCATATCTTATTAAGTCGAGAATCTTATACAATTGTATTCAACCCCCCCTTCTACAATTGTTTATTACTGGGCAACAGTATCCGTAGATGGGAAGCTTATCTAGGGATAAGACTCAATGTAACATGCTTATGTATTTATGATGTTGAAGTTGAAGTAGTCTTGATAGGTTAAATGAGTCATGTTGACTATCAATAGATATGTAGAATAGGGAGGATAATTGTAAATAGTTGATGCCTTGTAATTCTGCATACATGAAATTGACTGTCTACGGATAGCTTGATTAGCCTTCTATGGATATGGACACTGTACTGTCTACGGATAGCAATACTGGTTGATCAAGAAACTGTCAACGGATACAACTCAAGTTGCTTCTACGGATGCTCTCTGTACTTGTGAAAGGGACAACGATGTCAGAGCACATGGGTTTACAGACTACGCAGAGCATGGAAGCCAATATTTCTGGAAAGATCACAAGAAGAAAGCAACATTCTGTTTGCATGGTCAGAAGTAGCATTTCCATAAAAGACAATCAGCCAAGAAGGGCAAGCTACAAACACGGACCACTGCTCGAGATGGAGAAACAAGGATTCTGAACACATGTACTTTTTGTATTATTTGCTGTTCAAATATCTTTGTGAACTTGGGTTATATAACCAAGTAGTAGCATAACTCTAGAACCAAGAAATCAAGTTTTAGCAATTTAGAGAGCACAAAGCAATATCCTTTGTAAGTTGCTGAAGCTAGAGTTGTGTACTTGCAGCTGTGTGTTTATTCATAAACATCACAGAGATTCCTTCAATAAAAATCTCTCAGGTGGAAAAAAACAATCCACCTGAATTTTTAATTCTTGTATCATCTTATTTGTGTTTTTGTTCTTGTTTTTACTTTCATATTTCACTATCAAGAATCGAAAAGATTTTTCAAGATTGTATTCAACCCCCCCCCTTCTACAATCTCGGTCCATTGTCTGGGAATAACAATTACATTTTGAATATCAGATGAGAAATCTACTCCCCGAAACACACAATCAACTATAAAATAAGATGTTCTAGCTATAACATGAGCAACCTTATCTACAGATCATCTAACAAAAAGAATAGACACACATTCTAACTCATCTAGCAAAGCCTTACAATCTTCTATAATACTCCCAAAGTACGATACCATGGAGTAGTTGCTTCGAATTGACTGGACCACCGTAAGACTATCACTTTCAATTGTAACACACCTCAATCTCTTTCTTTTTATCCAACTCAATGTTTCATGGACTCCCATAGCTTCAGCCATGTCGACTGTTATGTGACCTACTCTACAGCTTGAAATAGCTTCCATCACAGCACATGTATCATCCCTAGCAACACAAGCAAAACTATAATTCCATGTATTCTCAAATAATGCGGCATCAATGTTAATCTTCATTGTATTCTCTGCAGGGCGAAGCCATTTCTCCTTCCCATCTTCCGGAATAGAATAGGCTACAGCAGGGACATGAATTTTGTCATGGGCTTTTATCCAGTTTATCCAGAGAATTATGCGCCAAAGTAAGCACATTAGATACCGAGGATCCTTTCTGAATCGTTCCGAGCTTTCCACAAGACCCAACAGATCATAACCATGATTCTTTGATTTTTCTCCTCCAAGAGTTGAAACATCTGAGAAAGCCATAAACCAAAGTTGTTGACCTCCTCCTCCAACACCCCTATCCCTACATGCTCCCAGCACGACCTCGCAAAATAACAGGACACCAGACAATGGAACGTAGTTTCCTCCTCCTGTTGACACGAGGGACAAACATCATCAAAATTTACATGCCTTAATCTCAGCTACATCTTTGTTGGTAAATTTCCTGAAGCCGCTCTCCAAATCTTGTTCTTTACTTTAGGGGGAACACAAAGCTTCCACAACTTCGCCCAAGAATCAAACTGCTTATTGAATGGAGCTTGATTTTTTAGATCCTGTAGCCTCCTATATGCACTCCTTACTGTATAATGACCCATTTTCTCGAACTGCCAAAACCAACCATCTTTTTGACGACTTGAAGAAAGGGTAATGCTTAGAATTACTTCAGGTTCCCTTTCATTAAATAAAGCACGCACCAAGTCTACATCCCAGGCCAAATTATCAGATTGCAACAGACTCGCTACTTTCAAACCAACCAAGCCAGGCTCACCTGATGTAACAAACGGATTTTCCTCCAAAGGTATCCAGGGATCTTCCATAACCGAAATATCAGTGCCATTTCTAACTCTACACCTAGCTCCCTGAGTCACTAACTCTTTCGCTTCAAAAATACTTTTCCATATAAAACTTGGATTATTACCCAGTTCCGCTTGAATAAAGCTTTTACCATGGTAATATCTCGCTTCAAACACTCTACCAACCAAGGAATCTAGTCTACATTGCAATCTCCAACCTTGTTTCCCAAGAAAAGCAAGGTTAAAATCACGTAAATGTCTAAAACCCATGCCACCCTTCGACTTGTGCACTGATAAGCGTTGCCAACTCATCCAGTTAATACCCCTACCATTTGTAGACGAGGATCTCCACCAAGAGTTGCACATCAGTTGTTCTAACTCTTTGCACATCTCCACAGGTAATAAGAACACGTTCTTTGCATAATTAGGGAGAGTCTGAGCCACCGTTTTAATTAAAATTTATTTACCTACCTTCGAAACAAACTGCCCCTCAATACTTTGAATTTTCTGCTTCATTCTATCTTTTAAGAAACCAAGCATAACAGATTTGTTTCTCCCCATAACACTAGGTAAACCCAAATAGTGACTACCCTCATTAGCCTCATGAACATCTAGTTGAGCGCAAACCAGTTCTCGAGTTCTTACATCAGTATTGGAGCTAAAAAATACCTCAGATTTTGCCAAGTTCACCTGTTGACCAGATGCTTCCTGAAAGCTTTGAAGTAGATTCATAATATTCCTTGCTTCTTCTACCGTAGCTCGACAGTATAGATAGCTGTCATCAGCAAATAACATATGAGAAATCACTGGAGCTCTCATGGCCACCTTGCAACCTCGAATCTTTTTATTCTGCTCATAATTCTTAATCAACGATGAGAAGCCTTCCATACATAGAATATACAGATAAGGGGATAACGGGTCTCCTTGACGCAAACCCCGTTGAGGAACAATCGGACCTATTTATTTACCACCATACGCTCTCTTATATTTAACCGAGCGAACACACCTCATAATCAACCTGATCCACTGCTCGCTAAACCCCAATTTTACCATCACAACTTCCAAATATCCCCACTCAACCCAATCGTATGCCTTGCTCATGTCTAATTTTAGAGCCATAAAACCATCTTTTCCTTTGATTTTTCTTTTCAAGTAGTGCATTATTTCGAATGAAACCATTATATTATCTGTGATTAGCCTTCGTAACATGAAAGCATTACTTGCAACAATCAGTAAGTCTACTAGTTTCACCTCGCTAGTGTATGTGTGTGAACAAGAACTTAGCAAATCACTTCTCAATCAAAAGCATCAGAAACACAAGATTACTATAGCATGTAAGGGTGCATCAGCCACAAGAAATCATTTTACAAGACTAGAATTCTACAATTTACAAGACTAAAATTATTTCTATAAGTTTTTATTTTTCAATTTTTTTTTGGATTTTTTTCATTTTTTAATAAAACTACTAAACCCCTCCCCCATACCTAAATCATGCATCGGCGCCAAAAACTTGATGTGTAAAAATAAAGTAACTAAAAGTGCACAGTGTTTAGTTGTGGCAATCACAGATCGATCCACAGAGATTATGAATTTTCAAAACCCTAACAATCAACTCAGGTGAACTAGACAATAAGATTTGAGATGAGATTTGTTTAACCTAATTAACAAATAAAATCAGATAAGGAAAATCTAGGAATCCGTATCCATTAATCAATCACAATTAATATCAACTCGCCCTAAAATCAATTCTATTTTCTTCACAAATAAGATATATCAATTAACGAGACAATCATATGAAAGATGTGTGTCCTAAATCCAATCATGGATGATGAGTTAGGAGACAGTTTGTTCAATCTGATTCAAGTTTGTTTAAATTAATAAAATGGTAATATGTTTTATAACAGGCTTTATCTATTTAAAGTGTTTAAATTAGATGATCCATAGTTTAGAGTAAAGCTTTAGTGGATTATGATGAGATCATGATAATGAGACCTTAAAGATGATAACTCTAAACTTAAATAGTTCCTGGTCGTAGGATAATTAATTGGTAGTTAATTAATCCGCAAAGATCGGTACATACTATGCTTACTTCATTATGAAGGATGTATGTTCTCATAGATATTTGTGTGTTGACACTATAGCTAGTATGTAGGTGCTTATTAGGAATGAGTTCACTGAACATGACTCGATCAGTTGAACAACTAATGGAGTTCACTCATGTGTCAGTAGTTGTTCATATAGTGATGGTTGTACAAGTGTCCTTTGACTTGAGATCATCATAGTCATCTTGTGTACACTGAACTATACTTTGGTTTAGCTCTTAGTCTCGAGAGACAATAATTAGTGCTCTTCTGGGTATAGGAATTTGTGCACGAAGATAGTGAATATGTTATTCCATTTATGCTAGTTCAGGAATCTCTGGCCAGAGTGAATGAAATTAGAAAGAAGTTTCTAATTTGCATTAATCGGAACTAGGGGTGTAAACGAGTCAAACAGTTCGTGAGATACTCGAGCTCGGCTCGGAAAATATTCGAATTCGGCTCGGTAATAATCGAGCCGAGCTCGAGCTCGAGCTATTCGAATAATTTACTGAGCCGAGCTCGAGCTTCAAATTACTCGGCTCGTTGGGTTCGCGAGCCTAATCGAGCCTTTATTATTTTTAGTTTTTAAATATTATAAATATATATTTTCATAAATATTTAGTATTTAGATATATTTTATATATATAATCGAGTCGAACTCGAGCCATATAATCGAGTCGAACTCGAGTCGAACTTGTCATATTCGAGCTTTTGTCGGTATGTGGTGATATCGATTCGAACTTTCGAGCCGAACTCGAACATATCGAACTTTTTACGAGCCGAGCTTCGAGCTTGAAATTGAAGGCTCGGTCGAGCTCGAGCCCGAACTTTTTAGTCGAGCTCGAACTCGAGCCTGGCAGTGTTCGGCTCGGCTCGGCTCGATTACACCCCTAATCGGAACTAAGCATAGTGAATAGGAAAGCATATGATTAAATTAGATAGGCTTGACACGAGATCCATGCCTTGTATTTAATTGGGACATTGCAGGGTAGAATGAATTCATTGTACGGTAACTATTCACTGAATAGGTTCTTGGTATTCTAAGCAGTGAATTCATATTATCCGGATAGTCGCGATATGCTGAGAAGTATCTCTCACGATGTAGAATCAATATGATTAGTTTTACTAATCATATTTAATGAATTAAAAGAATTCATATAAATAATCATAAAATTGTTTTATTATTATTTATTTCTACTACCGGCTTAATTTTGAACCTACAGGGTCACACCATAAAAGAGAAAGTTTTATTGGTGAAGGATGTAATTAATAATGGCATGTAAATATTTATTTGTGAAATAAATAATGAATGTCGTTTTTTTATAATTGATTAAATGAGATTTAATTGATTATAAATTATTAAGATGAGCTCTTAACATTATTAATTAAGAAATTAATTTAAGAAATTAAATTAAGCAAGAGAATTATTTTCTAAAGAGTTTAGAAAAAGAATTAATGATTAAAAGAGTTTTTAATTATTAATTAATTGATTAGTGAGATTAATTAATTAAAGGGTTAATAATAATATTATTTTATAGGAAAATTTCAGCTGAATTTTTTTCCTATAAATATATCATTATAAACCCTAATAGCTTCAATCCAATTTTTACAAGAAAAAGAAAAAGGAGGCAATCCTAATTCTCTCTCAAGCCACATCCTCCCTCCATTGATTCGAGCTCTTGGTGAATACCGGTGGAGTGCTTCACACTTGAGGAGCAACTGCTAGGAGCCTCTATACATCATTCATGGATCGCTTTTAAAGGCTAGTAATCGATTCTTTAATTTTATCTATGAATCGTATGCGTAAAATATGGGTTTTATATGTAAATAATTGTTATACATGCTTCCGCGTATGCAATAAAACCCAACAATGGTATCAGAGCATAGGTTGTATGCATATAGATTCGTGGAAAAAATTTCAGATTTTTATCATGTTGTATGAATTTTTTATCGATTTAATCGTGTATGGGGATATAATTGATTTAATTGAGAATTAAATCAAATTAAATTGTAAAAATATTTTTGATCCCAGTATATGATTCTACAATGGCTGTAGATCAGTAGGATATTTTTTTCTGAATTTTCTGATATGCAGATTATTTTGTTTTGATTTATGAAAGTAATTAAAAAGTGTTTTTAATATAAAAAATTATAATCTGTATATATGTTTGTGTAATGATTGATGAATGATTATTGTAATCATGTGAGTGCACGGAATTCCGTAAAGAAAAAGACAAACAGAAGTCAGCTACTGACCGTGGCAGGTGCCTGCGGTGGCTGCTGTGTCAACTTTTGTCTGGCGCGCGTGGGACACGCGGTATAGACTGACGCGCGACTTTATGTAAGTAGTTTTGTCTGGGCTCGTTTGAATGCATTCGAACTCCGATTGAGGCGTGTAAGGTATCGTTGGATTCGGTTTTTCGAGACGCATTTGCTGGGATTGATATTTAGTTTTAATAAAAAAATTTAAAAATTGATTATAGCCCTTAAAATGTATTTAATGCTTTATTTTATAATATTAAATGCATGCAATAATTTATACACTATTTATAATTGTGCTACATGTTATAACATGTCTACCTATGAGTTTATTGATATTTATACATGCGATGTATGTTTAAATTTGTTATGCGATGATAGACTTAGGCGAACACAATGAACATAGGATTCGCGTTAGACGCTCTAGGTTAGTCAAAGATGTTTAATAACCTAATTAAGAATATTATGAGTACAACCATGAGATTCTTATTTTTATGAAACATAGAGTGAAATACTCTTTTGATGTTGAAAATGAAAATTTATGTCTAGGCCGTTGGGTGTTAAGTGGGACCGTTGTGACCTCTCCAACACACTGGGAATTTTTCATTTAAATATCATAATTGTATTTTGCTCAATAAAAAGATAATCTCCTTGTAATATGATTATGGTTGTAACATAATATAATCCCTCTTAATTAAAATTTATATCAAGTAGTAAATGACCAATGGCACAACGGGCTTGTGTCGGTCATAGCCTTCCAACATAATAGCAAGTAGAGTTCTTATATTGAGACATTGTCGTTTTGTGCTACAGCCGAGGGCTTTGTTTTAAGATTAAGAGATGCTTGTCTATCACATGAGATGTGTATGATGAATTAAGGTCCAATGGTCGTTACGTGCTACATCCGTGGGCTACTGGAAGTCTAATTTAATTATGCAAGATGTTGGGTTTGACTTGACTTAGAATACTGAGTGAATCGTGCCACAACCGATACTCAATAGTTCAAGAGGCTAAAAAGATAGTAAGGAATAAAATGAGATGTAGTTGACAAGAGTTGTCTTCCTATAGAACATCGCATTACGTTTCGTGCCACAGCCAAGGTGATGTGATGGAAAATAGGATCCTTATTCTCACTAACATTATGAATGTTTAGTTATACATATAGAGGGTTGTATAACTTAAATAAAATAGTGGGAGCCACCAATGAATAAAAGACCCGATTCACATGGTGCTATAAGAATAAAATTGAATATTTACTTAGTAGTTATGTGTATTCACTTATAGAATTATATATATAATATAACTTATACACTATCACACATCGTAGTAGAATAACACATTGACTTATCCCAAATATGCTAATGAACTTTGAAACTTGAGAAGTGTTCTCAAGAATAAAAAGTTAGAAGAAATGTTTAACTCGCTAATACAAAGTGTCTTATTTGTGATGCACATGGAGATGTGTATGAGACTAGGTGCAAGAGGTCTAATAATGTAAATGTTGCAAAGTAAACCAAGATGATGTCTATAAGCTTAGGACTGTGCAAATAGTATGAGCACAAGGACACTCAGGGCTACCTTGTTGCTTCTATAAGAGGTGTAGAATGTGATAAATAAGACGATTCAATATAGGATATCAAATGAGCTATTCCATAATAGTTATGCTGAGGGTTGATCTATGAATAATCATAGACTCAAGACAATCAATTTGATTGATCGTCTAGGGTAGATTGATTTTGTCACAGATGGAAGCTAAGTCGAGATATGATCTTGAAGTAGCTTCCGGATACGAACTCGCAAATTGGTTGTGAACTCTTAGATGAAAAGGTTGGATATCAGATTGTCTGAAATCTACTTCATGTTAAAGATTGTTGAGACGTATTTCCTTCTTAGAGAGCTCTGTTCTTCAGACTGGTAATGGTTCTGAAATCAAGTAGTGGGAGATGAACCATACCATCAAGAAGAAGTTTGTTAGTGAGTGATAGCATAATTAGTCAAAGGTTAAGTTTGACTCTAATAACAAAAGGTTTGCATCCACTAAACTAAGGAGGTTATTGAAAGATCAACTACAAGAGTTGTCTTGTAGAGTTGAAAAATTGGAGAAGTTTAGGGGGACTGAAACTTCTCATTTTGAAATAGGGACTATGGAATAGAGGTAATGGAAATCCAAAGAACTGTAGGCTTGGTTGCACGAGTGAGAAGAGTATTCACTTATTACATGGTGATGGGTTACAAGAACCATATGATTATTGAATCACATTATGCATGCGAAACTCGTCTCACTTGAAAGACCACTATATCTCTATTTTCTTGAAATAGAGAGATAATGAGCTACTAAAGTGTTAAAATTAGTACACATAATTGTATGTGCACCAGTGACAACACATGCCAGAAAAATATTCACACGTTTCATTAGAATTCATGGATATGATCCAGATTCAGATATATGTATTTGGTATAATACAAATCCGAATCTTTTGGAGTGATTCAAAATGAATAATAATGAAATACAAAACAAAGCAGCAAGTGTTGGGACTCTTTGATAAGATCAAAGAGATATATACTTGAGTGAGTGTTTTGAGGTTATCTCAATTCTTAAGTTTAAAGCTTCACGTTGGACAAATCCTGAGATTCCACATGTAGATGAAATGTATGAAGGAACTAGCGAACTTTGTTAGACATCGTTTGGTTCATGTTAAGCTAAATTGATATTTTAATATATGTTTAGAGTTGAATTTTGTAAATATCGGTATATATGCTGAATATAGTATCTTCTTAATATGTTCCTAAGTTGTCATATGAGATATGTAGTGCAAGGAACACAAGTCTTAAACTTGTTAAGATTCGGGATGTCTAGCTTATGTCAAAATGTTTAATTTGATAAGCTAGATGGTAGATCCAAAATGTAAGTTTGTGAGATATCCTAATGATAGTCAAGGATATCGGTTGAATATTCTACTGAATATAATGTGTATGACATACTGCCTGCTTAGAGGAATTGTTCATTCTCAAAGGGTTCAGTGGGAGGAAGGTTGAACTTAACTAAGTTCAAACACCACAAATTACAAAGGTTCTATAGGAAGAACATTTTCAGACAGGATAATCTTTTGTAGGTTAGCTTAAGTATAGATATTGATATTTTATCATCAACCTGAGAGGTTGTCTGCCTTGTCATTAAGAATGGCAATGAGGTGCCAATTATATGATAATGATCTTATGACCTATACTAAAGCTATGAGTTATGACTCGGAGAAATGGCATAGTACCATGAAATCCGATATAGATTCCATGTACATCAACCAAGTACGGACTATGGTGTAGGACCTAAAGGTGTCATAACCGGAAGGATACAAGTGAGTCTATAAAAGGGAGATTAGAGTGATTGGCTGGGTAAAGACCTATAAGTCCTTGCTTATTGTGAAAGGATTCAATCAAAGCAAAGAGATTGACTTTTATGAAAAAATTTCACATGAAGTAGTACTCAAGTCTATTCGGATTTTGTTTGCGATTACGGCTAGTAATGACTATAATATCTAATAATGGTCGAACGGTCGACCCTCCTCGATAGGAAAATTGAAGAGGATGTGTAGTTGACACAATTAGAGGGATTTATTGCTATGAGTAGCAAATCTATGGTCTAATAGCCACGACAATCCATTTATGGATTGAAGCAAGCTTCTCAATGATCGAACATCTGTTTTGATGAGACAATCAAATAGTTTGATTTTATCAAAGACAATGATGGATCATGGATCTACAAGAAGGTTAGTGGGAGCGAGATGACATTTCTAATAATGTATGTGGATGACATACCTATGATAAGGAATGATGTATCGACGCTAAAATTAGTCAAAGTGTGGCTATCTAGCATATTCTCTATAAAGGACTTGGGAATGGCTTCCTATGATATAGGAATGAGAATTTATAGGATAAACCAAGTGTTGGGCTAAACCTAAAGTGTGTATATCATTTATATGCTAAGATGTTTAGCATAAATAACTCCAGGAAGGTACTTGAATTGTCAGGTCACGGAGTTACTTTCTCCAAGATAGTGTCTTTCTACGATATCTGAGGAGAAATGATGTATGAGTAAGATTTATTATGCTTCGGCAAAAGGATCTATCAAAATACCGGATGTACTGTACAAGACTTGATGATCACTAACTCACTAGGCGAGATAAGCGAACACCAGTCTAGTCCTTGAGAAGCGCGATAGTAAGCTGGAAGAACGTCCTTAAATACTTTGGAAGAGTTGAGGACATCTTTCTTGATTATGGTGGGTCCAAAATGAAAATCGAGTGTTATAAACACTATGATTTTCTTAGTACAAAAGTGATAGAAAATCCATGTCAAAATAAGTGTTAATTCTGAATGGATGAGCGGTTTGTTGGAAGAATTCCAAGCAGTTTAAGATAACTGATTCCGTAGTGGAAGCACTATATGTATATAGCTAGAAGTGAAGCTACAAAGGAGGTTCTTTGGATAGTGAAACCTGTTTTCGCCGGTTAGACATGGTTCCTAGCATAGGATTTATATTGTTGTATCGGTACAACATATGGTAGTAGCGTAGGCTATGGAACCTAGGTTTAATTAGGGATTCAAGATCCAAGTTGTGGCACTTTCATATGATATATGAGATCGTTGAAACTAGAGATGTTTAAGTCAATATTGAGTTGACACCCATAACAACATAGTAAAGGCCATTTACTAAACCGTTATTTGAAAATCGTTTGTTCTCTATTTGGAGAATTTATGTATGAGATACCAAGGTGATTGGTTTTAGTACAAGTGGGAGATTGAAAGATGTGTGTCCTAAATCCAATCATGGATGATGAGTTAGGAGACACTTTGTTCAATCTGATTCAAGTTTGTTTAAATTAATAAAATGGTAATATGTTTTATAACAGGCTTTATCTATTTAAAGTGTTTAAATTAGATGATCCATAGTTTAGAGCAAAGATTTAGTGGATTATGATGAGATCATGATAATGAGACCTTAAAGATGATAACTCTAAACATAAATAGTTCCTGGTCGTAGGAAAATTAATTGGTAGTTAATTAATCCGCAAAGATCGGTACATACTATGCTTGCTTCATTATGAAGGATGTCTGTTCTTATAGATAATTGTGTGTTGACACTATAGCTAGTATGTAGGTGCTTATTAGGAATGAGTTCACTGAACATAACTCGATCAGTTGAACAACTAATGGAGTTCACTCATGTGTCAGTAGTTGTTCATATAGTGATGGTTGTACAAGTGTCCTTTGACTTGAGATCATCATAGTCATCTTGTGTACACTGAACTATACTTTGGTTTAGCTCTTAGTCTCGAGAGACAATAATTAGTGCTCTTCTAGGTATAAGAATTTGTGCACGAAGATAGTGAATGATCAATAAAGGATCTTCCCCTTCTAGTGAAGGAAGAGAATGTCCTATGTTATTCCATTTATGCTAGTTCAGGAATCTGTGGCCAGAGTGAATGAAATTAGAAAGAAGTTTCTAATTTGCATTAATCGGAATTAAGCATGGTGAATAGGAAAGCACATGATTAAATTAGATAGGATTGACACGAGATCCATGCCTTGTATTTAATCGGGACATTACAGGGTAGAAGGAATTCGTTGTACGGTAACTATTCACTGAATAGGTTCTTGGTATTCTAAGCAGTGAATTCATATTATCCGGATAGTCACGATATGCTGAGAAGTATCCCTCACGATGTAGAATAAATATGATTAGTTTTACTAATCATATTTAATGAATTAAAAGAATTCATATAAATAATAATAAAATTGTTTTATTATTATTTATTTCTACTACCGGCTTAATTTTGAACCTACAGGGTCACACCATAAAAGAGAAAGTTTTATTGGTGGAAGATTTAATTAATAATGACATGTAAATATTTATTTGTGAAATAAATAATGAATGCCGTTTTTTTTATAATTGATTAAATGAGATTTAATTGATTATAAATTATTAAGATGAGCTCTTAATATTATTAATTAAGAATTTAATTTAAGAAATTAAATTAATCAAGAGAATTATTTTCTAAAGAGTTTAGAAAAAGAATTAATGATTAAAAGAGTTTTAATTATTAATTAATTGATTAATGAGATTAATTAATTAAAGGGTTAATAATAATATTATTTTATAGGAAAATTTCAGCTGAAAATTTTGTCTATAAATATATCATTATAAACCCTAATAGCTTCAATCCAATTTTTACAATAAAAAGAAAAAGGAGGCAACCATAATTCTCTCTCAAGCCACTTCCTCCCTTCATTGATTCGAGCTCTTGGTGGATACCGATGGAGTGCTTCACACTTGAGGAGCAACTGCTAGGAGCCTCTATACATCATTCATGGATCGCTTTTAAAGGTTAGTAATCGATTCTTTAATTTTATCCATGAATCGTATGCGTGAAATATGGGTTTTATATGTAAATAATTGTTATACATACTTCCGCGTATGCAATAAAACCCAACAACATATACTATGAAACTTGTTATCTAACAATAACCTATCATAACTTCATGGAGCAAGCATAGGCTATGAAAAATAAATCCGGTAACAATAATATATCAAAATCACTTTGTCAATTGAACAATTAAGCACCAAGAAAAATCATGAGAACCAATTAATTGGAACGAGAAGATATCAAAAATAATTAAATTAACTTCATCTTCATCCTAGGGTAAGAGATTTAGCTAGACATGATTAATGAATAAATGAAACAATTAAAATAAAACATATTAAAATTAATTAAATACCATGCGACTAGATTAAAATATAAAACTTAAGTTAACAACTTATGTCTAAACAAAAGTCAAAACATGCATGCGTAAGAACATGTATTAAAAACCAATATTATTAAATACTTAACCAACAAAAACAACAGGGTAGTAACGAATGTAAAACAAGACAGTAAATTGTCGAATCAAAGTTAACGCCGAGAATAAAATAAAACAGCTAAATTAAAAGAAACGAAGTTGTAACAATAATATAAAATTGTATCTCTAACCTACTCCTAATTATTGAATCTAAATTGATGTCTCAAATACAAGAGAGGAGCCCCATATATATATATATAAGGAAAAATAATGGGTTTGGGCTCTTTGATTACAAATCGGATTCTAAAAATATTTCCTCAATTCCATTTTCTTCTCCAATAAGTTTTCCAATTTTTCTCCAATTTCCTTTTGACTTCAAGTATTTCCACCTCCTTTCCTTTTTCACCTTTTTCTTCTTGAAATATCATTTTATTTATTTTCCTACAAAACAAAAGAAAACAATTTATTAAATAATAAAATTACGAAAACGGACATAAAATAGGTATTAAAAATGTATTAAATTATGGACCTATCAGATACAAAGTGGATATTGGGAAGCTGCTAATTACTCAATTCAATGCAGCCCTTGGGAAGTCAAACTCAAGAAAAAAAAAACACACACACACACACACTGCACTGAACACACAGAATCTCAACATCTCTATTCCATTATGTTTCACAAAGCATATGGTTGATCAGGTGTCCAACCCTGAGTATCCATTACCCTCTGGGTATGAAACATTTACTCTTGAGAGTAAAGCTGAATTAGACCCAAATTTAGCTAACCCACACTCCACTCCATACACTTTCCATAGGTTCTCTAGACTATCTAAAACCCAAAGAATTGCCATCATTGAATCCATAAAATGCCCTCTAGAAGCTGGTGTTAGTGGTAGCATTGAGGGTAAAGAGGGAGAAACTGCATCTAATGCAGCAAATAAGGAAGTCTCTAAGAATGAACCCATAGTAACCCCTCTTGAACCTAAGAAGAAGAGAGTTAAGAGGGCAAAGGTTACTCTCAGCCACCCTACAGTCTCTCAAAAGACTGTAGAGGATGAAAGGGAGTTAAACACATCCTTAGATGCCTCTTCTCAACAAGAGACATATATTGAAACTGGCATGTCTCTCAAGGCACCTTGTAATGAGTCTGCACCACCTCATGTACTCACTCATGAGGAGCCTCCACTTGCAGAAACTCGCAATGAGAGAGAGCGCAGAGAGGAATCTTCTTTTAACTTTGATGCTTCTCTTTTTACCTCTGAGGAGCAGCCAAATCTCAATTCTCTACTTTCTACTTCTTCATTCCCTACTACATCTATTATTTCTTCTCCACAACCTAGAGAAGGGGATAGACCAAACCCTTCAGGTTTTGATCATTCATCTCTTATCATGGATGAGCCCCCATCAAGTGGTCCACAAGAACCCATTGTTCAAAGTTCAATGGACACCACCCCTCCAAACACTGAGAAAGAGCATATTGTCACTTTGTCAGAAATTGAAACAGCCAGCAGTATGCTTGTTCTCCAACAAGCAACTTACCAAGAGGAAGTTGATGTCACAACCTCAGTTGCTGTTAACGACACACCAAAAGTTGTTATCACCCAACATCTTGATAGTAACCGTTTGGATGCTAAAGTCATTGTCAGACCTGAAGTTATTGTGACCTCTACAGTTCCTCCTCTAGAATCTACAACTTAAAATAAACTACCAGAGAAGGTTCTACTTGAAGATATCTCTTAAGAAGATGATCTTCCACTGTCTGCTCTTATCAAGGTACACTCTAAACCTTCTACTTCTATGCATATCAGTATTGCTCACACATATGCACGTAGGATGAGTGAGGGAGAGAAAAAGAAAAGAGAGATAAAAGAAAAGAGAGGTGAGCAAAAACATGAGAGGCAGTCAAATGAGCTGGCAAAAGGAGAGGGAATTGAGCATGTCCAGTGAGAAGCTGAGGGAGCCCACACTAAACAGGCACTAGGCCTTGAGAAATCATTTATGAGGAATGATGAGATCATTCAAAAAAAACAATGAGAGTGTGAGAACCCCACTAGCCTCCTTGCCCTATTTTTCTCCTTTCCATGTTTCTGGAAAAAAGAAAGAGAAGTAGTGGTCCATCTAACTCTTACAGGTGTGATACTGCAACACTTGAAGTCAAGGTGGATGCATTTTCCCAGTCACTACATGCTAGAATGGATACCTTTGAAAAACAAGTGCCTGAAGGATTTGTCCAACTAACTCAAGCTGTAGCCACTCTATTTGTACATCTGCAAGCTGTCAACTCAACTAAGGGGGATAAAAGAAAATAAAGATCAGAACAAAAATCAGAACAGCCTGGAGATGCAGTTGAGGGAGAGAATTTAATTGAGGGGGAGTCAAAAGGAATTGATGAACATAATGAGAGGGAGTTTCAAGAAGAACCAAGCCATGCTGACAAACTCAAATCAAGCAATATTGGAGAGAAGTTGCTAGAACATGAGCTGGATGGAGAAAATGTTCTAGTTTTTGAGGAAGTGTTGAAGGAGATAAAGAGATTAAATCATGCTCAAGGAAAGAAGCCCATAACAAATGAAAAGAAAAGCAGAACAATTCTTCTGGGTATTTCAATCAGGGAACCAGACAATGTTGCCTCAACTGAAGGATTGCAAAACCTTATTCCAATAGAAGAATTGGAGAATGCTAAGGGAAAAGGAAAAGAAAAGGTTCATGAACAGACTACTGAAAACTCTTTGATATGGACAGATAGAAAAGGATACACTTTGGAAGAAACAGACTTAATCATGCTTCCTCACCTTGAAAGCACCATGTACAACAAGGACAATGAAATCACAAAACTGGTACAGAGATTGAAGGTTCAGGCTGAAGGGAAATTCAAGAAATTATGTAACTCAATCAGATCTGAAATCATTGACATCAGGGTGAATGTGAATGGTGAGAGAAGGTGGGCTGTGAGTGTTAGCATTGCAGGGAACCTACGCTATTTCATCAGTATGGAGCAAATTCAAAATTTATCAGCTCCGGTGATTAATGCCTTAGGAGCAAAGGTTAAATCAAATGTTTCTGCTTTCAATGAAAAACTCAAAGCTGAATTAAGAAGGATTTATGTGGATAAAATTCCAGAAATTGATCTAAATCCATTCTCTGTCTACTATGGTTGTGTGCCCAAGTCTGGAAATGAACAAGTTGGATGCATGAACTTAGTAAATCTATCAAGAGTGGATGATAGGAGAATAAAGCTAGTTCTTGATCAAATTCTGCATTCCAAGATTAACAAAAACAAAGTTGAAGCTATACATGCAATCTACACTCATCTAGCAAAGAAAGGAATGAAAGAAGAAATCAAAGAGATGATTATAGATGCAAACAGAAGAATAGGAGACAAAGGAAGAAGCTACATGTATATTGAAGAAGTTGATGAAGATCAAACTCCTGAAGTTCCTGAACCAACAGTTGACCATTCATCAATACAAAGAAAAGATGACAAGGGTGATGATACTGGATGTATAGGTGAAGCTAGTAGAAATGTTGAAACTAGCAAACCTGTAAAATCAATTACAGCTGAAGAACCTGATCAAACCAGAGAAAATCAAGAAATTGGTAAATCTTCATGCAAAGGAAAAGAGAATGAAGCTATGTGTGAAGAAGAAAGCTGGGAAGCCAAAATGCTTGAGAAACTTGAGGTCAATATCCTAAGGACTGTTGTAGACAGTACAAATCTTGAAAAAGATACTGTCACAAAAGATGTTGTCATGAAAGATACTGTCAAGGAAGGAGCCTCAGTAGAAGATGTTGTCACGACAGAACCAAAAGATGCTGTCATGACATACCCAGCTAAAGTTACTGTCACAGAACCAACTGTCACAAAAGACACTGTCAAAGAATTTCCAGTTCCAAGCGAGAAATTAAGGAGGAGAACCCATGCAAGAGTTTGGTTGGACAGAGTCAACTCAGAAGAAGCTAAGCCCAAGTCAAAAGTTGTGACCAAAGCACCAAGAGTAAAGAACATACCTTGTACTGGTCTTGCTTTGAAAAAGCTACACATTATCACTCCTGCTGCTCAAAACTTAGAAGAAAATCAAACTCAGATGCCTGAGAGAAAGCTTGATCCAGCCTTAGAAGAACTTCCTTCCCTAACTCCTATATACTCTCATGGACCTAGCACTATCTCAAATATGTGTGTTAAAGCAATGGGCATCACAAGTGTGCTCCTGCACCTTGATGACAAGCAAAATGCAGAATCTTATGAGCTCACATATAAAGATGAGTCAAAGGTGATAATCAGTGAGATTTTTACCTGGAAATTCCAGAAGAATGACTTTGCAAGGATAGATTTCTTCATTCTTAAAAGGATGATCTTTTTACTTGATGGGTATGACAATGTTCCTGATCATGTAATTGATCATCTAAATGATTATTTGGCTAAGACAGAAAAATAGTTCTATGGTAGATATGGATATGACTGGATGAGATATAGAGACACATCTTCAAGTGAATCTGAAGGAGAAAATAAAGTTGTTCCAGCTAATCCAAATGACCTACAAATTCTGAAACTCAAGAAGGAAAGATTGATGTCAAGGATATGTCTACTGAAGAAATTGAAGCTGAAATCATCAAAACTTACATGCAACATAATTACATTGTAAGTCAGTATCTTGATCATCAATCATGTTTCTTGGAGAATCCCTATAGAATCAGAGAAGGGCCTGAGGAAATTCTTTTTAACAGTTTTCACAAACTCAAGACAGAAACTTTGAAGAATCTTTTCTACAAAGTTGTTGGATCTAGACACAACTTGGAAGCTCTATGTGAAATTGATTTGGAAATAATTCTAAAGCAAATAGTGGGTGAAAATCCAGAGCTTGACTCCAAAAGAAGAAACTCCTTGAAAGCCTATCCTGGAAACATATTCAGAATTGAGAGAAGCAGACATGAGTTCAGATCTATCACAAATATTGGAACCTTCTAGTTAATTCCTGAAGACACAAAGTACTGGACCTCTAAAATAATTCAAAAGGCCATTGAGGAGATTGAAGACTTTGCCATGAATGACGGTGAGAAAGCTGTAGTTGGAGAACTAAAAGCCTTTCTGCAAAATGCCCTGGAAAGAGAAGATGAAGCAAGGTAGAAAAGGAAGCAAAGAAAAGCTAAGTGATTATATCAAACTTATATTGCAAAATGCATAAGAATCATTATTTTGCTGTAGCTGAAAATGCTGATGCATATAGTTCTCAAATTATATCAAAAGCATTTGCAGAATTTACACAGTTCAGAACTTTAGTCATTTCTACTGTTCTGATCTTTGTTAGTTAAGTTGTCAGATTTAAACTCAAATTTTGTTGTTATTGTCCATAAAAATAAATTGGGGGATATTCTTAGGTTTTATGGGTAATTGCAGGTAGACAACTTAGCTCTGTAATTAGTATTTAATTAGATTGAAAGAAACATACTGTCACAAGCCATAAATAATGTTCCATATAATGTTCAATCTGTACTATCATGTATACATGTAATAAAGAATGTAATCTGGAAGAAGTTCACTTTGTTCAAGCCCCAGAAGATATTCTACATTTGATATGTACAAGAAATAAACATGCTATCAAGATTCTCGAAGACAACAACTTTTCAAGGAACATCAAAATATACAATCAAGACAACACTCCTCATGACAGCAACTTTCAGTATTGACAGTAACTTTAGCAGAAGCCCGGAGACAGCAACTTCGTACCACAATGACAACATGTTCTGCAAGGTCATGACAGTAAAGTTCTCTATGACTCCCCAGTCCTAGGAAAATCTTACTGTCAGCTTTAGAACATCCCATGACAGCAGAACTTGGCGAGCACGGTACTTTGTCTCACGGGAGGAACTTTTGATTCACCTACAAAGTCAAAAGCGTGACAGATTGTTTCAGTAGCAGATGGTACAGAACTCACATAGTTCTGTCACAATCCTGAAAGACTACGACATGAGCTTGAGAGAGAACAAGACAAAGCTTACCAATTCAAGGGTATGCAATTTCTACATCAACTGAGATTGAGTATGCTACAAAAGAAATGTATCTAGATTGCTTTATAGTTTATGTTAAGAATTTCTAGTATACATTTTAGGAAAGATCACATATGAGCAAATTATAAGGAGCTGTCACTTGAATATATAAATAGCTTCACACATCACGTATAATCGAAGGAACACAATCAAACAGGCTTAGAAAGCTACTCCCACAACCCAGTTGTAATCTCTCTCGAGATAGAAGTTGGAAACATTGTTTTTCCAGGTTGTAGCAAAACCCTTCGTAAGATAAATAAACCAATTATTTTGTGAAGTCTTTATCATGTCCGATAACTATTGTTTGCACTTTGCATTTGTTCTTACCGATAATTGCTAATCTCTTTATTTGTTGTTGGGAAAAAGATTCTAAATTATCAATATTGCATTCAACCCCCTTCTGCAATACACTCGGGGACTAACAACTACCACCATCACAATCACATCATCACTACCACGACCACACACACATAAAATCGTTAGAAAAAATTTGAACGCGAATTATAAGAATATTCCAGAGTCAAAATTTTGTTAATGTTCGAAGGTGTTGTTGATGGTGTTGACGGTGGTAGAGTGGGTGAAAATGACATTGATGAGCGTTACAGACTTAGATTTATATATTGAGAGAGTAATTAATGAATGTTTTAGAGGAGGTGTGGTCGGGAATGTGAATGGGATTCAGTGATAAACATCTTCATAAGTTACTTTCGGAGTGGTGGTCGATTTTGTGACAAGAAAAGATCGCATAGTTGAACTCGAGCTTTAGCTATTTAAGTACTTTACCGAGCAAAGTTCAAGTTTTAAATTACTCGATTTTTGAGGTGCGCAAGACTAATCGGACTTTTAATGTTAAAATATTCTAAATATATTTCAATGTAAATTTTCAATATTTTGTATAATTCATATATTTTTTCGAGTCAAACCATTTATATTCAAATATTTTCAAAATAGGTTAAAATTAAAGGACCAACTGAACTTGAACTTGAGCTCGAGTTCATGCTTGGCAAAACTTTTTAGTCGAGTTTGAGCTCGAGTCTGACAATGTTAAATTCGGCTTGATTACAGCCCCGCTCACATTGTTATTGGGTAAAAAAAATTTAATAGACTATAAAAAGATAATTTAAGAAAAAGAAAAAAAAATTGCAGGTGAGATTTGAACTTCATATTAGTTATTAGATAAATATTTAAATAAAACACATAGCTAGGTCAAAGATATTTATTAAAAAGTAGATTATAGATACTATATTAAAAATAATAGATTTAAAATGTCTAATTATATTATTGAAATATGATATGTATTGCATAATATATCACAATGTACATAATTGTAAACCAAAATTTTAGCTAATTTTAATATAAAGTACAAGAATATTAAATCACTATCACATGACCACTGTCACGCCACCACCACCACGACCACAACATGCACCACTGCCAAAATCACCAGAATTCTACATGTAACAACATGAACACCACCACTTACACCACAAAAATCACCAATATCAAAGAAAAATCACTAGAAATTCAACTAAAGTTACCAAAACTTAAACGTAAATAACTAAAAAATTTGAACGCAAATTACAAGAATATTCCAGATTTGGACTTGTGTAAATGTCGGAAGCTGCTGGTAATGATGTTGACGGTAGTATAGTGAGTGAAAATGACATCGATCGGTGTTACAAACTCAGATCTATTGAGAGGGGGATGAATGAGTTAATGGAGGCGTGATCAGGAATGTGTCTGGAATTCATGACAAACATATTCATAAGTTAGATGAATAGCACTTGATCAATTCTTCTATGTCTTCAATTCAATGTTGTTGATAAGTCCTTTGTCGTCCTGGTTGCTTCAAATAAATCACTGGAATCCTGTGGTACTAACCCTAAATCATTCACATACTTCCGTCGTCTTGAAAGTCTTGTTTCTTTTGCTGTCACTGAGGCTTGAACATTTTCATGAACTTCTTTCCGTGACCTGTTTACGGACTTCAAGAATACATACCATATTTTGATTTTTTGAGTTTACCTTTTCTTTTTTGATTCTGTATTCCTGTGTTTCTGTTAATATCATTGTCTGTCTTGTCCTTTGTTGAGTTGTAGTTATCTCTTTTACATCTTATGTTACATTATGCTTTACACTATTGTCTAATACCTGATTACATCCTATTTGAGGATGGCAATTGGATCCTACGAGATGACATGTTTTAAAAACGACGTAAAATGACTTCACTATCAATTTTCACAAATATTTCCTTCTCGATATATACCACCAAACTATCATTCATCTATTCATCTCCCATTCGGTTTCGCAAATCCGTTTTCACAATAAAAATTAAACTTTCTAATACACTTACAAGGACTTAAAGCTACTGTCTATTAAGCCATAAACATCCAACTAATAGGCTATACATTTAACTATTCAAGTATTCAACTCAATCAAAAAATCAGATGAAGTGTAACAGCAATTACCAATTAAACTCAAACTTTTTAAATTTTAATTCAACTAATTGTGTTAAGGGCTAAAGCAACAAATCATTAATTAAAGAAAAACTTACAAATTCTAAGTAATTCAGTTTGCTCTTGCAAGTTGCAGCGCCTGACCACCAGTCCCCTTTTCTTTTCTTTCTTTTGGCCCCTATGTTCTCTAACTTGAAAGCCCTAAATTTTACTTGTGTGTTTTATGTTTAATTGCGCTAGAGGTTTGTTAGGATTTATGGGTGATAGCATAGAGGACAATTTAACTTTGTATTTTGTATTACTTAATTTTTATTAAGTATGAACATACTGTCACAGCCAGAGTATGTTCTTGTAACCATTTTGTTTACTGTTAAATAAAGTCTTAGTACATCTTGGTAGAAGTTCATTCGTTTGTTCAAGCCTCAAGAAGTGCTCTAAGAAGACAGCAAGAATAAATGTTACTGTCATGGCATTGACAGTAAGGTTACAAGAAGACAGCATGTTGCAAGTCACGACAGTATATCCACTCTAACAACAACATTGGCGGAAGCCCTGAGACATCAACTTTATCTAAATCTGAAAGCATCTATTGCGGGGATTTCTTATTGTCACCAAAAGCACATTGTTGTGACAACAAGCTTAAAGATCAGGATATTGTCTCAAAGGGATAACCTTTGTATTTGGGATCTACCCAGTCAAACTTGTGACAGTTTGGATGTTCAAGAAACAGGCGTGCTGCAGTATCCCAACACTGCATCAAGTCTGCAAGACTACGACTGAAGCTTGAGAGATCACATGACAAAGCTCACCAATTCAAGAGTATGACAAATCAACATCTACTGAATTGTGTTAACTAAATATAGAATGTATCTAGATTTCTTTTTCCAGTAACGATAAACTTGTTTGTATAGCAATTTAGGTAAGACTCATGGGTAGACAATTTGTAAGAAGCTGCCACATGAAAATGACAGCAGCTTCATAAACCCGTGATGAAAGAGATATGATTAGTTTACTTAGACTATCTCTCAATTCATTCCATGAATCACTCGAGAAATTGAAGCTCAAGAAAACTGATATTTTTCTTGAGGTTGTAGCAACACTTTGCAAAATAAATAAAACATTTATTTTGTGAGAAAAACTCTTGTGTCTACTTGCGTTTGCAATCTTTAAACTGATAAACTTAAATCTTAGTTTTTGTTGTTGAAATATAGAATAGGATTTATCAGTATTGCATTCAACCCCCTCCCTTCTGCAATATTCAAGGACCAACAACTGGTATCAGATCAAACCGATTGTTCTACTAATCTGAGATCATGACAAGTTTGCAGAAGTCAAGTAGCATTAAGATCCCAGCTTTTGATAAAGAGAATTACAATGTATGGAAAAGAAAAATCTTGCTGTTTATCAAAGTTGCGAATCCATTATACTTGGGTATCCTCCAAAATGGTCCCTTTGTTCCACAAAAGGAGATTGAAGCTTCGACTGTGGATGGTGTTCTTATTCAGAGTTTTTGGAGCCAGAAAAATAGAAGGTGGCCTTGGATGATTATTTGCAACTCATCATACTTGATGCTCTCACTTTGGATAAATCCATGTGTGGGAACGTCATTGGATGCTCATCAGCCAAGGAAATGTGGATTAAGATTGAGTTATTATGCGAAGGAAGTGAAGAGGTAATGGACAACCAAAAACAGATTCTTATCTCACAGTATGAAGCCTTCATGGCAAAGTCAGGAGAAGATCTAACAACAATGTTTGAGAGATTCAGTAAACTGCTGACCGAGCTACAGATTTATGGAAAGTACTATGATAGGAAAGAGTTAAATGTTAAGTTCTTACTCACACTTCCTGAGCATCTAGAGCATAGAATCACAACCATAAGAGAAGGAAGAAATCTAAACAATTTTTCCCTCGAAACATTATATGGTGTGCTTAAATCATATGAGCTTGAGTTTTTCCAGAAAAGAGCTATACAAGCTGGAACAAGAGGAAAGATGGCAAATATGTCTGGTGCTCTTGTAGCTCATGTGCCAAGAATCACTCAACCTAGTGAAGGAATCCAAATCACCCAACCTGCTCAAGTACCTTCACTAAAGATTGAAGAGGTTGTGGATGATGATGAGAAGGTAGTGCTGCAACTAACTGATGTTGAAGATGAAGACTTCTATTCATTAGAAGAAATGGAAAAGATGGACAATCCAACTATGGCTTACATGGCTAAGAAATTCAAAAACATAAGATTCAAGATAAACAAGCCATATAAGTCTCAAGGGCAAACATCAAGGTTCAGCAGAGGGAATTCCTCCAATGTTGAAGGTGGTGCCACAAGAGGTGGTTACAAAACAGGGATGGTGGACATATCCAAGTTTAGGTGTTACAACTGCAATGAGCTTGGTCATTTTTCTACTGAATGCAAAAGGACAAAGCAAAATCAAAGGATGGATAAAGGGTCAAGTGGACACTTCAAGAAAGGACAAGGAAAAGCCTATGTGGCTGAGGGAAAATGTTGGGATGATTCTGATGATGAAGAGGAAGAGGAATATGTGAATCTAACCCTCATGGCTAAGTCTGATGAGGTCTGCTCTAGCTCTCCAAGTCAGGTACCCTCACTTGTCTTACTTGAAATGTCTAAAGAAGAATACAAACAAACTGTTGAGGAGTTGAGTGCTGAAATGTTTAATGTTCATACTAGTTTAACTGCAGCCAATGAAGAGATTGCTAGATTAACTAAACTAAATGAAACACTCACTTCTGAGAATGACATGCTTTTGTTAAAGACCAATCGATTAGAGTCTCTAGTATAGGAAAATGCTAAACTTAAAAATGAATTAGTCTGTGCTAAAGAGATGAGATAGAAAAGTTTCTAAGGAATGAAATCAGTGAAAATGAATTCAAGATTAAGGCCTATAGAAACTCATCTAAACAACTTCAGGATTATCATGAGAAGCTCGCGGAGGATCAAAAAGTAGGGATAGGTTTTTAGTATGGTAGAAGACCTTGAAAGGAGATTGTGAACCGGGATTGTTCAACTGATGGTTCTGTCAAACCTCATGTTCTCAAAAAGATCAACAAACCAATTTTTAAACTTTCTGAACTTGAGTTTGATGAGGATACCATGCTCATCAAGCAACAACTTGATGATGAGGATAAGGGTGTTGACAATACAACAGTTGATGGAAAAGATACTGTCAAAATCCCCCAGACAGTAACTTCCCCAGACAATCAGATAGAATGTTCTAAAGATGCTGTCATTAATGACAAGACAGAAACTTCCAAAGATACTATCAAGAGAGTTTTGAAGATAGTAACCTCTAAACCTACGGTCAAGACAGAAGATGTAAAAGGTACTGTCAAGAAGAGCTCGACAGCAACTTCAGAAAATCTTGTTGACACAGTTACCTACAAGTCTAAAAATAGGAATGGTAAGTTAGGAAATGGAAATGCTAATGTTGGTAGTGCTCCTAGAAAACTATGCAATAATTGTGGCTCTTCACATCACTTAACTCATGTTTGTAAGAAACCAAAAGAGGTCAAGAAAAATGTGACCAAGATAGATGGTAACTTACATAGAGCCCCCATTATGCATAGATCTATGGTAGTCTGCAATAACACTGACTGCATGCCTTGTAAAATAACTGCCATGAGTACTTGTTTCAACCTGCCTATTTCATCTACTGAACAATGTCTCTATATGCAAACTGTTGAGACTTCTGAGCCTACTGGAAACAATAAGAAGGCTACATCCACTAAGAAGAAGACTAAGTCTAATTCTAAAGCTGAGTGGGTGAAGAAAGAAGTCCAACAAAAGATTCCTGATGTGGTTGTTAAAGTGGAAAATGGTGAATATTCTTGTGACACTGAAGTAGCAGGATTCAACAAGGTTTGGGTACCATATGCCACTTAAATACAATTTGTTTTGCAGGGCAAGAATGAGAAGCAGGTCATGTGGATCATTGACAGTGGCTGCTCAAGGCACATGACTGGTGATAAAGCCCTGCTATCACAATTTGTGGAGAAAGTTGGCCCAATCATAACTTTTGGAGACAACAGCAAAGGTTACACAGTGGGATATGGCTGTTTGGAAATTGGGAATGTTGTCATTAATGATATTGCACTTGTTGATGGATTGAAGCACAACTTGCTCAGTGTCAGCCAATTCAGTGACAGAGGATTCAAGGTTGACTTTGACATGATGGTGTGCAATATTTATCACAAGAAAGATGGAAGCCTCTCTCTGAAAGGGGTAAGGAAAGGAAGCCTATTTGTTACTGACCTAAGCTCAACAAAGAAGGACAAGATTTACTATTTTTACAGTAAAGCTACTGTTGGTGACAACATGCTTTGGCACAGGAAACTCTCTCACCTAAACTTCAAAACAATAAATATGCTGATGAAGAAGGAACTAGTAAGAGGACTACCTCAACAGGAATTCTGTCAAGAAGGATTGTGTGAGAACTGTCAAATGGGAAAATTGAGAAGAGCAGTGCATAGGTCAAAGCAAGTCAACACCGACACAGACCTACTCAAGCTAATTCATATGGATCTATTTGGCCCAGTAAATGTTCCATCTTTAGCCAAGAAGAGACATACATTAGTTATGGTGGATGATTATTCTAGGTATACTTGGGTGAAGTATCTAGAATCAAAAGATGAAGCTGCTCAAGTCATTATTGATCACGTAAGAGTTCTTGACAGAACTCCAAATGCCAAGGTTCAAATTCTGAGAAATGACAATGGTACTGAGTTTAGAAATGTCACTCTTGGTAATTTCTACAAAGATGAAGGAATTGTGCAACAATTTTCTGCTGCAAGGACACCACATCAGAATGGAGTTGTAGAGAGGAAGAACATAACTCTTATTGAAGCTGCCAGAACTATGCTACATGATGCAAAGTTACCTACATACTTCTGGGCAGAAGCTATTAACACAGCCTGTTATACACAGAACAGAACCTTGATTAACAAGACTCATGGGAACACTCCTTACTACTTGCTAACTGAGAAGAAACCTACTGTCAAGTATTTTCATGTGTTTGGTAGCAAATGCTTCATGATGAAGGACAACCATGAAAAGAAAGGAAAATTTGACACCAAAGCTTATGAAGGTATTTTCATGGATTATACCAAAGAAAGGACTGCCTACAGAGTCTACCTCTTGGAACACAAGATTATTGATGAAAGTGTAAATGTCACATTTGATGAAACCAAGTTTCCAGGGCTGTATGAGGATGAACAAATGCAGATTCTTAGATTTGAGAATCAAGGATACTTGGAGGAAGAGGAAATTGTTGAAGAAGAACCCACCTTTACTCAAACTGTTGATCTTGAAAAAGATGTTGTCATTAAAAGTGATGCTAATCAAACTCCAGCTCAGTCACAGACTATTTCAGTGAATCCTCAAAATGATGGTGACTCTGGAGATATTGAAGAGAATGGTGGAGACAGCTATCCTGGTGAAGACTCAGTTCCCCAAACTGAGACTACTGTTTCAGACCAATCAAGAAGCTTGCCTAGAACCACAAGGTGGAATAAGGATCACACAAATGACCTAATTATTGGAGATCCTTCTTCTGGGGTAAGAACCAGGAACAATGTTTCTGCTGACAACATGTTTTCCTGCTTCCTGTCTCAAGTGGAGCCAAAAGCAATTGACGAAGCATTGTTGGATTCTGATTGGGTGATTGCTATGCAAGAGGAACTCAACCAGTTTGAGAGGAACAATGTATGGAAATTGTTTCCAAGACCAAAGGGAAAATCAGTTATTGAGACAAAGTGGGTATTCAGAAACAAATTGGATGAAAATGGAAATGTGACAAGAAAGAAGGCAAGGCTAGTAGCTAAAGTTTACTGTCAACAGGAAGGAATAGATTATGATGAGACATTTGCACCTGTTGCCAGACTTGAAGCTATAAGGATTTTCCTAGCCTTTGCTACACACTGTAATTTCAAGGTGTTCCAAATGGATGTCAAAAGTGTGTTTCTAAATGGAGAGTTGGAGGAAGAAGTGTATGTTGAACAACCACCAGGTTTTGAAGATGTTGAGTTGTATGATTTTGTGTACAAGCTGTTCAAAGCACTTTATGGATTGAAACAAGCTCCAAGAGCATGGTATGATACCCTCTCAGCCTTTCTATTAGAAAACCAGTTTACAAGAGGTGTAGTACACAAAACTCTATTCTACAAGCATCATGGCAAAGACATCATTCTGGTTCAAATTTATGTTGATGATATCATCTTTGGATCATCAAATGAGAAGCTGTGTGAGAAGTTTTCATCTCTAATGAGAAACAAATATGAGATGAACATGATGAGAGAACTGTCATTCTTCCTTGGATTACAAGTTCTTCAGAAAGATGATGGGATCTTCATTTGTCAAGCAAAATATGTCAAAGAACTTCTCAAGAAGTTTAACCTAGAAGATTCATCACCTGCCAAGACTTCCATCTCTACATCAACTAGTTTGGATCTAGACTCCAAAGGGAAGAAAGTGGACTGTAGTGCTTACAGAGGCATGGTTGGATCTAGGGCTGTAAACGAACCGAACTGTTCGTTAAGCTCGCTCGTGTTCGCTCGAGTTCGTGTTCGATAAGCTCGGTTCGAAGTATTATCGAACTCGAGTTCGAACCATATTTCTTGTCCGATAACCTTAACGAACCGAACCGAACTTTTTACGTGTTCGACTCGGGTTCGTTCGAGTTCGACTCGAGTTCGGTTCGAGTTCGTTAAGCTCGAGTTCGTTAAGCTCGAGTTCGTTAAGCTCGACAACAAACAAGTAATTTACTAATTCTGTAATTCATGATCAATATTCAATAGTTCAATACCAGCAACAGCAATCTGCAATCTTATCCAGCATACTACATAGTACATACTGACATACATGAATAATTTAAAAGCTAAAATATAGTCATAGTAATTACTAATTAGTAATCACTAATCAAAATTAACATAATCAATCCATCAACACAAGTCACAAGTCACAACAGTCAACACTCAACACATTAGACATTAGTGATTAGATATTTAGATTACTGATTAGTCATTACAAAATTAAAACTCAAAATGGAAACTAAGTCTAAAAGTCTTCAACAAGTAGAGCCAAAATTGCTAGAAATTGAAGTCATGAACATCCCACAGCCCACACACATCCAGGGACCAGGAAAGTGGAAACAAACAGGCACATGAGACCTTGACAACCTGCAAAAATAAAAGTACAATCAAATGGTTTGATTTTGACATCTGACATCTGGCATCTACTATGTCCACAAGGCATTTCTATCCTCAAGAAATATCAACAATGTTTCCCATCTACCTCAAGGCTAATGCTGATATTTATTAGTTATCACTGTTTTAGTTACATGCTGTATATATGGCACAAATGAGAACTGCTACATCAACAATTTAAGTGACATACACTAGTGATGCTTTTTGTAATTGTTAATGCTATATCATGCTATGTAAATATTGTCTTCTAAAGACAGTGAAGTGCCTAATTTGGACAGCATCAAGTAATATTACTCCCCTGCTACTCTTTTTGTATCCTAAATTAACTGGTACAGTCATACAATTACAGTGAAACTGAGTGAACTGTTGTAGACTTGCAGCTATAGCATATAAGAAACATGGGAAGTAATATGGTGCAAAAGACAAGAATATGAGAAAGACAAGTAATATTGTGTGCATCTGTAGTCTACATAATCTACGAATATTATCATCCAACTATTTTCCACCTCAATTGGTTCTAGCTTCTAGGAGTTCCGAAGTTCCTCAAATTGTCAGTTTGCAGATTTCTGGGCATACATAGACTTATACATTATAAATTCAATCAAATCTTGCAATTGAGGCAACCAGTAAATGGCCCTTCACAACACCAAAACTGTAGGGATAATATACACTATTTTGTTAAGTACAAATGATACTACTGAAGATCTTATAACCAGAAAACATGATTTGGATAGCTAAAACTACAGATGGACACATAACAGGTATGCTCATGACAGCGGCACTATATAGCAACATCTAAGGTACAGTACTAATGTTTAATATAGGTACCTTATGCAACAAATAATATAGTGTGCATCAGAACTCAGAACATCTCAGGATCATTTACAAGTGTTGAGCATAAATAATATAGTGAAGGAAGCCGATATCTGCCTTTAAGTATATAATTTATATACAAATACACAGATAACAGAATCATGAAAACCAAGCATTAATTGGAAGACAAACCTGATTGGGTTGCACTTATCCTTTTCATGTCTTTGAGGTAACACTTGAAGGAAACAAATCAATCTCGATATCCTTGACAGCCTCCTGAAAAAACAAATTAATTATTAACAGCAAAATCAAAGTAGAATCACAGTGAAATAAAAATAATAATTACAAACCTGATTGGGCTGAGGTTGATTTATCTTTTTCAGACCATAAAGCTCACGCGCCCAATCGGCTCCACACAACAACATTTCAACAGTTTGAGGTTTTAAACAAGAGCGATGTGGCTCTATAACTCTACCACCGGCACTAAAAGTTGATTCAGAGGCAACCGTGCTCATTGGAATACTCAAAATATCACGTGCCATGTTAGATAAAATAGGATATTTCACACTATTTCCCTTCCACCACGACAACACATCAAAATGCTTTGAACTAGAAGAAATAATCGTTTCACATAAATAATCATCTAATTCAGACTTCAATGGCTCTTGAATGGCACCACTATCACGAATAAAACTTTCATAATCATTTAAACCTTGTGGAGTCTCACTCGAATCCTTAATAAAATCAAAATCAGAAGATGATAATTGACTTGATTCACCGACTTCTTTTTTCTTGTTCGCTTTATCTGCATTAACATACTCTTGGTAGAGCTCATTCAAGATATTTGATAAATAAGTCAGTTTTTTAGCAGATTCACCCTCTTTTGGATAAAGAGTCGGAAAACAAAAAGTAGGAAGAATCTTTTTAAACCTCGGATCCAACACTGCACCAATCGATATAACCAAATTACTTTCTCCCCAGTATTTATCAAATTTCTCTTTCATTGCTTCAGTCATCATCCTAATATCCAAGTTAGGGTCCACTGCCCTTTTATCTAAAATGTGTTTAATCATTTTTAATTCCGACAAAAACAGATTTGAAGTTGGATATTGAGTCCCAGAAACAATTTTAGTAACCTCATTAAATGCTCCCAAAATAGAACAAACCCACTCGACTTTTTCCCAATCCTCTTCTTCCGGAACATAACTTAAAAAACCTGAATCAGATGCACCATAACGTGGAAAGACCTTCTTAAACTCAATGGCAGATTGTAACATATTATATGTAGAATTCCAACGAGTTGAAACATCTAATATTAACTTTTTGCATTTTAAATGCAATTGGGTAGAAATTTCAGCAAATTTAATTCTACGACCTTCTGAAGCAGCCACATACTTTACCCCATCCCGAATTCTATCAACAATTGGTTCAATTGGTCTTAATCCATCTTGTACACACAAATTTAAAACATGTGCACAACATCGTGCATGGAACAATTTTCCCTCAATAGGCAAAAGGTTTCTAATACTAAAAGTGTCTTTCAAATTTTGTAAAGCAACATCATTCGCTTTGGCGTTATCAACTACAATTGTTCCAATTTTTTCATCAATCCCCCACTCATTAAAACACCTACTTAAAGCCTCTGCAATTATATAACCAGAATGGGGAGGGGGGACATTACAAAAATTAAGAACCCTCATATTTAATTTCCACTCAGAATCGATCCAATGCGATGTAACAACCATATAACCTAATTTCTGGTTTGATGAGGTCCACATATCTGTTGTTATATTAATTTTTGGAACAGATTTGAAAATCTCTTTCAATTTTTTCTTCTCAATCTCATAGGTAGTCACACAGTCCGCTTTAACAGTTGCCCTACTTATTTTTTGCCATAAAGGAGTAGCTTTCCTCATAACTTCATTAAACATAAAACTCTCTACGTGCATGAAAGGCAACTCGTTTATCAATATGTAATGAGCTACTGTTTTTCTCATCTCAGCATGATCATATTTGAAAGTTTCAAGTGTTACCTCAGATGCATTCCCGCTCTTTTGAAATTGAAGTTGAGTTTGTCTTGTAAGTCCATGGATCACCTTGCACTTGTCCACATGTCTGTTTAGTTGCGTAGTTGAACAAGTCTTGTCTCTTTTTATCTCCGTTTGACAAAGTTTACACCTTACCCATTTTTCACCCTTCACTTCATATTCATCCAAGTACTGCCAAGACCTAGATTTCTTCTTTCTTTGTTTTTTAGCATATGGATTAGCTGTAACTTCAGTTTGCCCGGGGCCGGACTTGTCCTTGGACGATGCATCTGGAATTTGGATTGTATCATCTCTTTTTCTTTTCCGGGCAGATATCTCTTCTTGTTCACCAGTGTCATCCGAAGGAGTTTCATCTCCAAGACTTCGTATATTCTCCTCGTATTCAGCATTTTCTGGAATGATTTCTACACGACTCATTTTCTTTCCCTTTTTCCCTTTTCCAGCAGGACCAGATGACATTTTAAGTGTTACTGCACTATGAACAAAATATAGTAAGATTAAGATTGATAAACAAAATATAGAAGCACAACAGTTAACAACTCATTTTGAATTCCACAAGGAGAACTTCTGAAGTAATAGGGCAACACATGTGTATACGCAAACATTAATCAGACCAAGCACATGGTAAGGACACTGAAAAAAGTCCAGCAAACAAATGTTAAGTCAGTCTTCTGATGATAGTGTTCTCCTAAATTATTTATCAATCCTAAATCTCCCGATTCCCAATAAGCTAATGGCAGGCACCACTGACCCTTCATAACTTGCTAGGGTTCAAGCAATGGCAGAATTTAAGCACTTAATCCTACGATACGAGATTGGACAGAAATACATTCCACATTACGATGCATTCAACCCTGATCTGTATGGCCCAAAGAAGAGCCAGAGGGTATGAACAACCAATACTTCAGTTATTGTTTGTCATCTTCAGATACGAACAATACAAATTCATGACTCTGCATTTTATTCAAGCACATGAAATCAGCATTCATAAACCTGCAATTGGGAATGTGCAATTGGGAGTCTAGTTCTGTTCTGTCTATACTCTATACTCATTTTTGCATCATAAAGGAGTCGCAGAACAGTTTAAAACCAGTGGAAAAAGACTTGTATTGTTTTAGCAAATAGTGTAGCCAAATGCCACAACTATGTATTCTTCTGAATCTCCACCAATTTCTTGATTCACTAAATAGTAAATAACATTCAAACTAGTCCTAAATATAGTTACAACTTACAAGTCTATATATAGTTAGGATTGGCTGATCATAAATTTGAGAACTAAAATAATGACAATTGACAAGCTGCTGAACTGCTAAAGGCCTAAAGCGAATGATAATTAAAAACCCAACTTCATAAAAAGAAATACAAATCAAATATGAAATTCAAAGAAGAAGAACAAAGAAATTAAAAACCCTAAAATTAAAGAAAAGAGGATTAAAGAAAAGAGGATTCGAATATGTACCTAATTAAGAGGATTAACTCTGAGAGAGTGAGAGGAACCCTAATTCAATCTCGGATTAGGTAATCAGTAGTCGGTACTCGGTAGTCGGTAGCCAGCGAGAGGAACCCTAATTGGAAATTGCGGTAGTCGAACTCGAGAGGAACCCTAATTGTAAAGTGTAAAGTGTAAAAATTAAAATGAACTCGGATTATGATTTCATTTTTGTTTAATTGTTTTACTTTAATTGATATAAATTAATTGGTTTGGGCCAGAGTCCAGAGAGATTGTTTAGTGTTTACTTTACTTGTTTGCATTGGGCTTGGCTTACAACTTAACAGAAGTCCAAAAGGACCAAAACCCAAATGGCAAATTGTATTATATATTTATATATCACTTTTCTTAACGAACGGTTCGAACCGAGTTCGAGTTCGGTTCGGTTCGGTTTGTTCGCGAACAACTCGTGTTCGGTTCGATAAGTACCGAACTCGAGTTCGGACAGTAAAAAGTGTTCGATAAGGTTAACGAACATTGTCCGGTTCGTTAAGCTTTTGTTCGTGTTCGTTAATTGTCCGTCCGAGTTCGTCCGAGTTCGGTTCGTTTACAGCCCTATTTGGATCTCTTCTCTACCTAAATGCTAGCAGACCTGACATAATGTTTGTTACATGTCTCTGTGCAAGGTTTCAAGCTGATCCAAAGGAGTCACACTTGGTAGCTATCAAGAGAATTTTTAGATATCTAAAGGGCACTCCTAATCTAGGCCTTTGGTATCTTAAAAATACTGGATTTGAGCTAGTGGGGTACTCTGATTTAGACTATGCTGGGTGTAGAATTGACAGAAAAAGTACAACTGGTAGCTGTCAGTTTCTTGGTGGAAGATTTGTGTCATGGTTTAGTAAGAAGCAGCATTCAGTTTCCACATCTACTGCAGAAGCTGAATACATTGCATCTGGAAGTTGCTGTGCACAAATTCCGTGGATGAAGAATCAACTTTTGGACTATGGTCTTGTGTTAAATAACATCCCTATCTATTGTGACAACACTAGTGCCATAGACATCTCAGACAATCCTGTTCAACACTCTAGGACAAAGCACATTGACATTAGACATCATTTCATAAGAGAACATGTTGAAAGAGGAACTGTGAAGTTGATTTATGTCTCAACAGAAAAGCAACTTGCAGACATCTTCACAAAACCATTGGATGAAGCCACCTTTAACAGGTTGGTAAGTGAATTGGGAATGCTAAATCTGGTATGTTAACTTACTAGTTTTTACATTTTCATTTCTGCATGCAGCTTGTGACAATGACCTCAAAGTTACTGTCATGAGAAGTTACTGTCACATAAGTTCTTATTCTATTTGACAGCATATTTGCTATGACTTTGCTAAATTGATTTTTGTGTTAGTCATACTATCAGTAATAAAACTTTGTGTCATTAACTTGGATAACCTCAAAGTCTGAAATCTTTGGTCAAAGACTTTGCATTAATTGGTTGCTGTGTGTAAATTGTTGGATTAGTGGAGAACATGACTCTTAATTGTAATATGTGGTAGTTGTATGGGTACTCTGAACTGTTGACCATTTATCTCCCTTTTACCTAGTATGCCTATAAAATGAACCTTAGGTCATATTAGTGAATCATTCAGAAAAGATAAAATGAAAAACAAAGTAGGAATCAAATACAGGCCTAAGATTAGCATTGAGTCCCCACTTAAAGAAGTAGTTGAAGATTTATTTGATGAGATGGAGGATCTTCTCGACGGGGAAAAGGAGAAAGAACTTGCTGCCAAAGCCACTGAAGAGGCTAAGCGGCAAGAACAGGAAAAGGAGTATCAAGCACTCCTCAAGGAAGAAGGAACCACGGAAGAAGAGGCTAGGGCAAACTTCCTAGAATTGATTAAGAAAAACTGTGATGAATAGTTGTATCTGTCAATTATAGTAGTTTAACCCTCCTATTTAATAAAATTTATCAATTTCCTTCTACAGTTCCTTATTACTTGTTGTGTGTCTGTGTTGCTTAAATGATTGAACTAATGTGCCTGATTAATGAATCTGTAATCTATATTGCATAATTGTGAATGGTGTTTATTGAGTTAAGTACATTAATGACAATATACATTAAAACTCATGACAGTTACTGTTTTTCCTCAAACGTTACTGTCATCAAGAAAAGCACTATCACGGAATCTCATGACAGTCAGTTTCTTGACAGCAGTAAATAACATACTGTCAAGAGTTTTAAAAGATATTGTCACTGAAGTACTTAACGACGACAGTAAGTTTTTCGTGACAATGTTACTGTCAAGACAAACCTACTGTCATCACCCAAATGTCACTGACAGTTTGTTTCAGCGCACAAGTTACTGTCAACACTAGTGGACCATTAAAATTGCTAATTCAACCTCCACGTTGACAGAAATTAAAGGGAGTAACCCACGTGGTGGTGTTATTGGGTATTAGCACGATTCCAAATATCCCCTTTTTCAGCATAACGCTTGAACTGCCCTTTATACATCAGTTAATCAGACAAGACCAAACCTGACACAGAACAACCAAAAGCAAAACAACTTGCTGTTGAATTTCTTTCTCTACTCACTCAACACACTCATTTTCTCTCTCATATCAACAATAGCACCCAAACAATCAATTTCTCAGACTAACTTTGTTGGCATCTACTCTCCTAGTGATGCCGGTGAAGAATTCAAAGGGCTTGTCTCTTTCCTGAATAAGTCCTATCTCGGGTATGCTATCACCTCAACTCCTGTTCTTGACCTAGACATGATTGAGAACTTTTGGGAGTCTGCTACTACTCAAGAAGATGGAGACCATACCACCATCCAGTTCAAAATCAAAGAGCACGGCTACACTCTCACTATTCAAGGCATCAATGCAGCTCTAGGAATTGCACTTGAACCAGGAAAGACCTACATAGAGCTAGCCAGTGATGAAACCTTAAGGAAGTTTTTCTTGAAAATTGGGTATTCAGGACCCATTCTTGAAGAGGGAACAACAAAGTGGTACCCTTCTGGTGAAATGGACAGGAAGTATTTGAGAAAGGAATGGAGCTTGATTCTTGATGTCATGGTGAAGGTGTTTTCCACAAAGACTACTGGTTGGAATGGAATTCCTACTTACATCAGGAAGCTCACTCACTCTCTTGTTCATGGGTACAAGGTGGATGTTAGAAAGCTACTCATGGCACACCTCAAGACTGCCATAGGTAAGAAGGTAACTCTCTATCCTCGCTTTCTCATGTTGTGCATTAATTCCTTATGTGATTTTGATGAAAATGCCCCTCGATTAGAGGTGTGCAGAGTTTTGAAAAGAAATACACACACAACTCTCACTTCACATAATTTAAATGCACATATTCCACTCTGTTTCACCAAACACATGGTTGATCAAGTGCCTAACCTTGATTTTCCATTGCCTTCTGGATATGACACCTTCACTCTTGAGGATGAAGCTGGATTAGACCCAAATTCAGCTAACCCCCATTCTACACCATACACTCAGCCTAGGTTCTCTAGACTTCCCAAAGTACGGAGACAAGCCTTGCAAGAATCCAGAAAAAGATCCCTAGAAACAGATGTTGGTGGTAGTGTTGAAAGTCAAGAGGGAGTTCATGCACTGTTATTCCCAGAACAATGCAACCTAGATTGTAGAAGGGGGGGGGGGGTTGAATACAATCTAGTTAATTTTACAAAACTTTTCAAACTTTTTACAGTATGAGCATATGTGCTTGTAAATTAACTAAGACTTGAGTCAAGCCATGAAAATAAATGAATTCTTCGAGTTAAAAATAAATGCAGGAGACAAGCAAACTTTTTAAACTTTTCAGGTGGGTTTCTCGGAAAAAGCCCACCTGAGGTGTATATTGAAGAATTCTATGGTTTTGTTTTTCAACAAACTCCAGTTGCTTACACAGATGATGAAAAAGAGCCTAAGTGTTTTTATATTCAGATTTGTGCTCTCTTCACATACATTATCTATGCTACTCCACACAGTCTTATATACATCGAATGTGTGTTACAAACAAAACCTACAACATAATAAAATATTACATTTTTGGTCCTGCTTGATCACATGCTCATCTCAGAAACTATCCTATTCGGGAAATGCCTTGGCTGGCATCACAGATAAACTTGTATAATCCCAAATGGTGCTTTCTGATTGAGTGTGTTGCTCTCTTCAAAATTACCAAGTCCATGCAATTGACCTAGCTTCCAAGCCCATGTGACATCTGCATGAAAGAGACCTCTCCTTGGTTACCCGACTGTCAAGTCACTATCAGCTGAGATAAGTGAACATGTAGTATTGCAAATAGGTCTTCATGATTGTCAAGCTTTTCCTTTGTGTCCAGTTAGAAGGTAAACTTCTAGGTAGCTACCTTAACTCTTATTTATCCATCGAGACATAAAAGACAATAGATGAATTCACATTTCACTTGTAGGAATTTTAGCCTTCGAATATTTACAATTTTGACTCCCTATTCCATACATCTTTTGCGTTGTTATCCAATATCTTTTAGTCACGGGTATGTAATGATGATATCTGAGACTGTCCTCCATTCAACCTGTTAAATAAAGGAAACCTTCAAAAGATTCCGTTACATAGATTTTTTTTCCATGTTGAATGAGATGAACATCAATAGGCGTATTAATTCCAAATCCGTAGACTACCATTCTATGTCAATTATCCGTAGAAAGGTAATCTCAGAATATTCGTAGAAGTCATATTCCATAACTGTATCCATAGATGAGACATGACATTCTTGACTACATCCATAGATAGACCATGACCTCCTTAACTGCATCCATAGATAAAACATGACATCCTCAGTCGTATATGTAGATCGACTTCGTTCAGCTTTTGTCCTTAGAAGTGATGTCCTTAGCTTTTATCCGTAGATGAGATAAGATGTTCCCGGCTTCTATCCGTTGATGAGATAAGATGTCCTCAGCTTCTATCCATTGATGTCATATGATGTTTTCAGCTCATATCCATAGATGAAATAAGATTTCATAGCTTGATCCGTAGAATGGATACACTTAGCTTCATCTTTGGATAAAACATCTTGTCATCTTTATTGATTCACCATTATTGAGTTGATTAGGCAGACTTACCACTGAAACACTTGGTGCTTGATTAGACGTCCGTTGGCTTGCTTCTGAATTGCTTCCTAACTTGATGACAGAATATCCTCCAATCATTTGATGTGGCTTTTAGACCTTGGACAGATAAAATGCCTTCTAGTTAGCTTCCTGATTTATCAGCTTCTGTGAACTAGCTTTCTGAAAATTAGCTTCGGTATCAAGATCAAATTCTTGTCTTGAGCATTTTGTTATCATCATTCCAAATGTGTCAACCCTAACATGCACATAGTGCATCAAATAAGGAAGGTAGTCAAACAGAACCCACAGTGGTTCCTCCTGAGCCTAAGAAGAAGAGAGCTAAGAGGGAAAAAACCATTGTCAGCCACCCTGCAGTCTCCCAAAAGACTATAGAGGAACAAATGGTAGTAAACACCTCCCTAGATGTTTCTTCTCAACAAGGGACATCTATTGAAATTGGCATGTCTCCCAAGGCACCTTGTACAGAGTCTGCACAACCTCATGTTCCAACTCATGAGGAGTCTCCACTTGCAGAAACACACTTGGAGTCAGGACACAGTGAGGATTTCACTTCCCAAATTGATGCTTCACAAGTTCCATCTGTGGAGCAGCCATTATTCTCTTCTCCACATTCCCCTTCTTCCTTCCCTACTCATTCATTTGTTTCTTCTCCACAACCTAGAGAGGGGGACATTCCCAACCCTTCAGGTTTTGATCATCCATCTCCAATCATGGATGAGCCCCCATCTAGTGGTCCACAAGAACCCATTTTTCAAAGTGAGATGGACGCCACTCCTTCAAACACTGAGAAAGAGCAAGGTACAACTCTGCTAGAAAGTGAAACAGCCAGTACCTTGTTCAATCTCCAAGGAGCATCTTACCTTAGGGAAGATGCTGTCACAGCCTCAGTTGCTGTCAAAGACTCTGCAAATGTTGCTGTCACAGGTGACCCTGCTGTCAAGGACTCAGTCGAAGTTGTTGTCCCAACCAAACCTGTTGTCCAACCTGCAGTAGAACCTATTGTCAATCTTTCAGCTGATAGTAACATTTCTGGCAAAGCTACTGTCACCTCTGCACAACCTGATTTTGATGCTGTAACTGTTGAGGATGTATCTGATGATGATGTGCCACATTCTCAGTTCTTAAAGGTACACTCTAAACCATCTCTTTCATTGCATGTAAGTACTGCTCATACCCATGCATCTAGGTTGTGTGAGGGTGTGCAAAAGAAAAGAGAGATAAAAGAAAAGAGAAGTGAGCATAAAAATGAGAGGCAGCCAAATGAGCTGGCAAAAGGAGAGGGACTTCTCCCCCTTTTTGTTATCAGCAATTAGGATAGAAGAGGCATTAACTTAGTTACTGAAAGATATTTGGGTACAGGAATCCAACAGTTCAAGGATCAAAAGATTTCTCTCAGGAATCTCTCTATTCTTGCATCGGGATCTCATCCTGGCTCACTTCACACAACTCACCTTCCCTTACTAAAGGGGTACTCAAAAACTCTCCTTTTGCCATGCTGGAAGAATTAGCATGCCTCTCATTCTCTCCCTCTCCTTTTGGCCTGGTCTCAAGCCAGCCACTCCACTAACTCCCTTCCCACAAACCTATAGATGTCTCAACTATATTGAATTCCTTGATACCCAGTTGGAATGAGCCGAATGATTTTTCAAGAATGAATCATGGAAATCAATATTGTTGGTCTATGGATAATCGCTGGTTAGGCTTATCCGTAGATTGAGAGACACCTTTCTACGGATGAAGGATATCCGTAGAGGATTTTGAAGAATGGGCTTGTGAAATAGAAATTGATGTAAGTTCTATAAGATTGAATGTGACATTTAAGTGCACAGTGCTTACATCAAGATCATCAAAAAGAGACTAGTGATCCAACAAATTCTCTGAAAGAGAATGATCACTAGGTGAATGGAGCTTCTCCAAGAGTTCAGAAAATGGAGAATCAAGTACTGATGAGTTGAATGATGCAGTTATCACTTAATGAGATGAAATGGACTGGGGACTGCATCCTCACATTTGAAGAAGATGCATCAAAGTGAATTTAAGAATAGTGTGTGCTCCCCCGGTGCCTGTGCATATATTTTCCTTCTACTTCAAGAAATAGAAATGATAATAATCCACATTATGCACACAGTGTCACAATCCCTCATTAGTGCTCCTGGATCAGAGCATTTTTCAATGATCATAGTCTTTTGAGAGACTACAACCAGAAAAGAGCTAATCCTTTTTTACCATTATGCCTTTTTGAGAAGACATAAGGCAGTTTGGCTGGTAATCTCACCCTCACCTTTCTTCCAGTGGTTTCTTGATGTTCACCACTGCCCTCACCCTCACTTAACTCCTTTATCACTCCCCACTGGTTAAGATTTGCTAGAATTTTGCAACTACAGTTTGTTGCGAAACTGTAGAGGGGGTTAGGAGTTGTTGATCACGTTTAGGGTGTAACTGACAGGGTAGAGAACTTGGGGGTCATTCCAATCAGTTCTCATCTCAGTTTTTGAAAAGGCAAAGAAAAATGATATAGATTTTAGCAAGTGAGAGTTTGATAAAGATAAGATGATTACCTTCCCTTTATCTATGATGAACTGTTAAGAGCCTGCTCCATTGAAGGTTTCTCCTAAAGTTCAAGATTGCCAGCTTTCCCGTTAATTGTTACAACATCCTCATAAAGACCATCAGAAGCTACAAAAACCTTAACTTGATAGATTGTCAATTTCTTTCAAATTCCTTCAAGTTTTCTTCTGATGTTTCTTCACTGAGTTCATGCAAAATAGATGAAACAGTTTTTGTGTAGCTCAGAGAGCTCACTAGTCTGTTAATGGAACAATTAGGGCTTCTTGACAAGTTAATCAAAGTTGATCCTTAAGCAAGTAGATTTTATGATTCAACCTTTGATCAATTTATTAAAAAGAAAGATAACGTGTAGTTAATTTTGTTTTTATTGTTTGTGTATTTGAGATGTTTGTCAACAGTTTTTTTTTTTTTTAGAAAATGAATCCAGTTAACATGCAAGCCATTTTTAAGAGGATAAACAAGTTAAATGAGTTCAAATGCAGAAAAAAAGAAACTAAACAAGCGCATCACACAACAATATAATAAACTGGGGGAAACCCCATATTCATTAAAAAAATAATTACATCAATAATAAAGAACACTTAAAAACAAAAACTGGAACAAAAACATCCCAGCCCCCCTGTCTCATGCCCTCTCCCCGGAGAGACAGATAGTCAGCAGTTATGCTGCTGTTTCCGCCTCCCCGGAGACTCCTTCAGGGCCTCCATCAGGACCTCCCCAGCGGTTGCGAGCCATAAGAGCATTGAGAGTAGCTCTCATCCTCCTCTTCCCGTATGAGGAGATCAATCTTCTCTTGCAACAGGAAGATTTTGTCCACTGTGGACAATGCGTTGAACTCCTCGGGATTGATGTCAAAAATTGTAGAAGCCGTTTTGGAGAAGTGTTTAGAGATTTAAGATGAAGAAAAGAGAGCTCAACCTTTGCCTTTAAATAGGCAGGGAGCTACAAGATAACCCTTGTGTTTAACTGGGGTTAAACGGGGGTTAGGAAAGCTGAAGAGACATGCATTAAATCACTCTAGTGTAAATGAAAAGACTACTCGAGTTCCTAGAGTGAAAATTGTGTCTCAGCTCAGATTACAAAAATTATCATGACACATATATTTTGAATAAAGATAAGAATAAAACTAAATAGATGGTCATATATATATGTTCAGCTAAATAATATTAAACTAAAATCTCTAGACAAGAAACATTAAGAATATCAATACCTTTTGAATAATGTAACAAGCAGGTTATCTGAATTTTCGAGACACTTATTCAGCTGACATCATTCATTAAATGTGTGACATTTGACAAATGATATCCCTGAATATTTATCCATGGAAAAATCAAAGAACAACAATGCACTTAGCTTGTTAATGTCTAGAGATGATCAACTATTTAATATCAGTGAGAAAAGTAGCTTGTAATCTCATTGAATATTACTCAGAAGATCATTTCTAGACGACTTTACTTAGTGCATAACATCATTCAACTATATTGACTAGTCATGATACCCCAAAAGAAAACAAACAAATAAAACACACAAAATAAACAAATAATTCCAGAGATTGAAATCACGGGCTGCATGCATTTAACACATATATGTAAGAGAGTAAGAAATCATTACCTACCAAACTCATTTGTCAACTCAAGTGAGTTGTTGCATTAAGAGCATTGGCAAGATATCTGGTTAAATGTTGTTCCCTTGGAACACAGTGTAGGTCCACTACAACATGCACTTTACTTCTTCCAATAGCATGGTGCATGAGGTTTATGTACTTGACTCTTTCGAGAAATGCTTGGATGCTTCAGCTGCATCTTGTGATTTGTCCTTAAGCTAAGCATTTCTTCTGAGCCATGACATGAACTCATTTCCCTGGGGTTGGCATGAATTGTGCTATGTCTTCTTGATTAGGAGTTTATCCTGCAAGTATCAACATCTAGACAGCCAATTAGAGCATAGCAAGTATCTCTTGAATTATCAAGTACTGAATGGTTGATAATCTTTTGAGATACAACAAAGATTCCAGGAAAAGTTAAGGTACTAGTACATAAACAGATGGTTAACAAAATTTCTAGCATTCTGTTGCTTAGTTATGCAGGAGATCACCAATTATCTTTTCAAAACATGAATTTCCTACCAAGGTATTTAATTCAGTTGTGTCAATAATTGGTATGAGAATTCTTAAAAGAATACTCACTTATCTCCTCAGAACTACTTTGCATGAGCCTTTCAGCTTAACAGCAAAGCTACTGATCAGTGATGCTAGATACTACGTAAACTACACGTATCTCAGCTAAGGATATATGACTTACAAAAGCTGAGATTTAGATTTTAATTTTATACAGATATAGACACTGTCTTTTTGCACTTTCCGTAGAGGAGCAAAAGTAGTATCCATAGATGTAGAAAATTATCTACGGATAGTCAGTATCCATAGACAAAGCAAAGAAACTAATCCAGTGTTATGAATGACTATCTACGGATAAGTATATCCATCGATAAAGTAAATTTTGACTTCGACAAAATTTTCACTTTTTCTGGAAAACATAGTTTTCAAGAAAGTCATTTGAACACTGGCTACATATAAGACATCTAGAAAAATATGGAAGTTTATTCGTACCTCACTTACTTACCATATTATGAAGAGGATGGTTGATAAGTAGCTTGGTACTGATGTCTTCTTTACCGAGTCACACTTGGATCAAAAGGTATTTCCACTGTACTATCCAACACAGAATCCCTTTAGAGAAAGTCCGTGAAGAATCATGATATGAGCATAGTAGATTTAGAGATTTGCAAGGCAGATGTTCCACTCATTTCTTTAACCAAGACTTTAATTCTAGGAGAAAGATTAGATGTCCAAGAAGTAGACATGGAGATTTGCAGGAGCTAGAAAATCTTGCCTTGATCCAAGTGAACACCTTATTCCTTCAACCCAATAATTGTCTTCAAGAGGACTTTCTTCTGGATTTTTGGAATAAGCTTCTTATGGTAGGTGCAGGTCTTGAAGATGTAAGAATATTCTCATCAGTATGATTACGTGAGGTTGATCTTTAACTCAGAGAAACTCCCCCTAAGTTCATTGGGGTGATAACTCAGAGTTGTGATCCTCCTACGGATGTTTCATTGTGGCTTCCTACAGATGCTCCACTTTGGCTTCCTACGGATGCTCCATTTTGGCTTCCTACGGATGCTTCATTTGGCTTCTAATCAGATGCTCCATTTATCCTTTCCATAGATGACTCATTTGGGCTTGAATCATTCATAGTCCAGACAAACACTCATGGAGGTGCTGATTCATCCACATAATCATCATCTTCTTCATACCAAAAACCACCTTCCATTTCAAACTTAAATTTGAGAACTCCAGATAATCTCTCATCAATAAGCTTGATTTATCTGGCATCATCAGAAACAACCTGTATAGACTCCATAACAGTGTTGATTCAGTGACTTAAAGCCATGTAGGCTTTTTCAGCTACATGCACTCTTTTTGAGTTGCATACCCAACCTGGGCTTCTGAGTAGATAAAAGATTCGATCTTTGACAGGATGTCTTCTTGAAGTTGCAGAAGTAGATTAACACTTTCTGAGAAATGCTCCCCCTGAGTAGATGTTCCATACAGAAAACCCTTCAGGAAAGAACATAAGATACCATGGATGGCTGCTTACTTTCCTCTACACATGAGTGTCATCTCTTATGGAAGATAGTCAAAAATGCATGTATAAGAAACCACCACTCTCAGCTTCACCTCTATTTCCTCTTAGCGAAGATCTTTTCTTCCACTCATGAATTACTTGAGAATATTTATCCAGATGTCAGTTAAACTTAACAATTGTGAAATGTTAAGTATTCGATCATGGACTGGATGTTCTTCAAGTAATTTCTCACACAGATTCCCTTATCTCCTTTAGATAAGCTTCTATTACTTCCTTGGCTAAGGAATGTGAAAAAAGAAAACTGTTGGCTACACTTATTCACACAGTTTGATGATTCCTCCTTCAAGTGCTTGAATGATCAAGAAAACATTCTGGCTGCAATAAGTAGCACCAGCCACAACTTTCCAGAGCTCAAAGAGTTATCCTGATTTTCCAAGCAAAGTCTCTGCAGATATTGTCATTTGTTTCATAAGATCTCTTCACACTGAATTCTTAAGCTAAATTCTTTGGCGACATTTCATGTGCAGTGGCTGAAGAGTTTATCAAACGTATGATCTGTCCCGTTCTTGATAGAGGTCTTCTATTGCTTCCCTTAATGGCATGCATCCTTTAACCCATCCTTGGCAAAACTTGGGGTTCCTATAATCAAGACTCTTCCATCAGACAGCTTCTTATGCACTGGCTATTATTGTCCTGATTTTGCCTTGTCACAAAGAGGTCAAGACATACAATCCTCCAAGGCAGTATTCAAATCAGCTGCATATACTTTTCTAACAAGTGTCCAGTGCTTACCACTTCATTGTCTTTCTATTGATGGACAATGCAGACTACAAATACAAAGTTTCCTTTGTCACATGTTTGATAGATACATAGCAAGTTATGCTTATATCCATCAACTAGTGCTTCAACCCTAACTGATGATATTGTTTGCCAAAGTCATGCTTCATTACTTAATCATGACTACAAATATCATCTCTACTTATCAGTAGAGGGGCTACGTTCCTCTGAGCAATCAGTGAGTAGGACAGAAACTCTAGCAGGAATCTAGAGCTCCTGTATCTTCCTCCTGCACACTTTCAAAACCGAATCAAGCAAGCTTAGGTACCCAAGTTTCCTTGAGCTTTGGCTTTTTAGTTTTTATGACCGTCATCTTCTCTTTCTGAGCTTTGAGCTTCAAAGGATTCAAACCATTTTCATCCCTTGGTTCTGACATTGAGAGATTAGCATTCACATGTTGCTCATGAGTATCAAAATTTGAAGCTCGACAAGGAAATGTTTGAGCATACAGATCATTAAAGTCAGGCATGCTCCATGACATTTGAGGCATATTGAATTCATACCAATATGGATGAGGAAAAAATGGCATGTTAGCATATCTTGTTGAATCTCGAGCATTGTGAGCAAAAATGTGATGCATGACAGGCATATCAGTCATAGGCAGTTGAGTAGATCTTGTTTGAACAAATCTGCAAGAAGTATACAAGTGATTAACTCTATCACATCGAATGCAGGGCCTTCTGGAAGTACTTTCTTCTGATGGGTAGCTGCTACTACAGTCAATCATTGTTGGTTCATTCATGCTTTCCTCTTCATCTGCCTCTGACTCTTCTTCCTTGATGGTTTTGCTCCTTAGTGATTGAACATGGTTTTTGAAACCTGGTCCAACCTTATTGCTCAGTTTCTCTAGAGTCTGATTACTCCTAAATGGTTTTACCATCTTTGGAGCAGTCTCCACATCCTCTAGCTTCTTGTTATTTCAATTCCAGGTCTCTTTACAAAATGTGTCCATTCCTTGAGATTTGATAATGTTGGACACAATGTAACTGGAATTATTCCATCTTGCAATAACCTCTTGTTCCTTTCTCAGCTGCTCTTTCAAAACCACTTCTCTTTTTAAGACAGCCTCAAGTTCATGTTTAGCATTCAGGAATTCAGCAAGTGTTTCCTCAAACTCAGAGACTTGAGTTTCCAACATAGCATTTATCTCATTAAGCATAACATTAGTTGCTTTGAGTCTGACATTTTCTTCAATGAGATTGTTAAAGGAAATACGCACAACATGTAATTCATCAAATAAACTCATTGTAGTGCTGCAACATACTTCTTTAACATGCTTAGTTGGCTTCATAGAAAATACCTGATTTCTGGTTGAACTTGCTTCTTGATTGTCATAGGCTGTGGGTACAAGGTTGATAAATTCCTATGTTGATGTTCAACAACCCTCTTCAGTTGAAACCCTTCGCTAAAAAAGGACTTCATCTTCCAGTGCCGTTCCTTCCTTGCCCTTGTCTGATGTGGTTCTGATACATTCACAGATCTTCAGTTTGAATGTTGAGCTTGCTGCTTCTGTTCTCTCCTCTTCTTTCAAATCTTGGTTGGAGATGACCACATCTCTTGTTTCTGTCTCCCCTTCTTTACTAATAATCTTTGCATCATGCATAGCCTCAAGATTAGAGCATTCAAGAGTACTTAATAGACTGCTAAGATTTAGATATTTGGATTCAGGGGTATTTTTGATAGACACGGAGATATGCTTCCATTTTCTGCGTAGAGAGTTTGCAAACACCAATTTTGAGTCCTTGTTTGACAACTCATTCCCAGCTTCTTCATTGTCACCTCTCTCCATGGTTGTAGTTGTTTTTGATCTTTAAACTTCTTTTATGTTAGAAGCTTGCTCTGATACCAATTGTTATTCCCAGAACAATGCAACCTAGATTGTAGAAGAAGGGGGGTTGAATACAATCTAGTTAATTTTACAAAACTTTTCAAACTTTTTACAGTATGAACATATGTGCTTGTAAATTAACTAAGACTTGAGTCAAGCCATGAACATAAATGAATTCTTCGAGTTAAAAATAAATCCAGGAGACAAGCAAACTTTTTAAACTTTTCAGGTGGGTTTCTCGGAAAAAGCCCACCTGAGGTGTATATTGAAGAATTCTCTGGTTTTGTTTTTCAACAAACTCCAGTTGCTTACACATATGATGAAAAAGAGCCTAAGTGTTTTTACATTCAGCTTTGTGCTCTCTTCACATACATTATTTATGCTACTCCACACAGTCTTATATACATCGAATGTGTGTTACAAACAAAACCTACAACATAATAAAATATTACATTTTTGGTCCTGCTTGATCACATGCTCGTCTCAGAAACTATCCTATTCGGGAAATGCCTTGGCTGGCATCACATATAAACTTGTATAATCCCAAATGGTGCTTTCTGATTGAGTGTGTTGCTCTCTTCAAAATTACTAAGTACATGCAATTGACCTAGCTTCCAAGCCCATGTGACATCTGCATGAAAGAGACCTCTCCTTGGTTACCCGACTGTCAAGTCACTATCAGCTGAGATAAGTGAACATGTAGTATTGCAAATAGGTCTTCATGCTTGTCAAGATTTTCCTCTGTGTCTAGTTAGAAGGTAAACTTCTAGGTAGCTGCCTTAACTCTTATTTATCCATCGAGACATAAAAGACAATAGATGACTTCGCATTTCACTTGTAGGAATTTGAGCCTTCGAATATTTACAATTTTGACTCCCTATTCCATACATCTTTTGCGTTGTTATCCAATATCTTTTAGTCACGGGTGTGTAATGATGATCTCTGAGACTGTCCTCCATTCAACCTGTTAAATAAAGGAAACCTTCAAAAGATTCTGTTACATAGATTTGTTTTCCATGTTGAATGAGATGAACATCAGTAGGCGTATTAATTCCATATCCGTAGACTGCCATTCTACGTCAATTATCCGTAGAAAGGTAATCTCAGAATATCCGTAGAAGTAATATTCCATAACTGTATCCATATATGAGACATGACATTCTTGACTGCATCCATAGATAGACCATGACCTCCTTAATTGCATCCATAGATAAAACATGACATCCTCAGTCGTATCTGTAGATCGACTTCGTTCAGCTTTTGTCCTTAGAAGTGATGTCCTTAGCTTTTATCCGTAGATGAGATAAGATGTTCCCAACTTCTATCCGTTGATGAGATAAGATGTCCTCAGCTTCTATCCGTTGATGTCATATGATGTTTTCAGCTCGTATCCATAGATGAAATAAGATTTCATAGCTTGATCCGTAGAATGGATACACTTAGCTTCATCTTTAGATAAAACATCTTGTCATCTTTATTGATTCACCACTACTGAGTTGATTAGGCAGAATTACCACTGAAACACTTGGTGCTTGATTAGACGTCCATTGGCTTGCTTCTGAATTGCTTCCTAACTTGATGACAGAATATCATCCAATCATTTGATGTGGCTTTTAGACCTTGGAGAGATAAAATGCCTTCTAGTCAGCTTCCTGATTTATCAGCTTCTGTGAACTAGCTTTCTGAAAATTAGCTTCGGTATCAAGATCAAATTCTTGTCTTGAGCATTTTGTTATCATCATTCCAAATGTGTCAACCCTAACATGCACCTAGTGCAGCAAATAAGGAAGGTAGTCAAACAGAACCCACATTGGTTCCTCCTGAGCCTAAGAAGAAGAGAGCTAAGAGGGCAAAAACCATTGTCAGCCACCCTGCAGTCTCCCAAAAGACTGTAGAGGAACAAATGGTAGTAAACACCTCCCTAGATGTTCCTTCTCAACAAGGGACATCTATTGAAATTGGCATGTCTCCCAAGGCACCTTGTACAGAGTCTGCACAACCTCATGTTCCAACTCATGAGGAGCCTCCACTTGCAGAAACACACTTGGAGTCAGGACACAGTGAGGATTTCATTTCCCAAATTGATGCTTCACAAGTTCCATATGTGGAGAAGCCATTATTCTCTTCTCCACTTTCCCCTTCTTCCTTCCCTACTCATTCATTTGTTTCTTCTCCACAACCTAGAGGGGGACAGTCCCAACCCTTCAGGTTTTGATCATCCATCTCCAATCATGGATGAGCCCCCATCTAGTGGTCCACAAGAACCCATTTCTCAAAGTGAGATGAACGCCACTCCTTCAAACACTGAGAAAGAGCAAGGTACAACTCTGCTATAAAGTGAAACAGCCAGTACCTTGTTCAATCTCCAAGGAGCATCTTACCTTAGGGAAGATGCTGTCACAGCCTCAGTTGCTGTCAAAGACTCTGCAAATGTTGCTGTCACAGGTGACCCTGCTGTCAAGGACTCAGTCGAAGTTGTTGTCCCAACCAAACCTGTTGTCCAACCTGCAGTAGAACCTATTGTCAATCTTTCAGCTGATAGTAACATTTCTGGCAAAGCTACTGTCACCTCTGCACAACCTGATTTTGATGCTGTAACTGTTGAGGACGTCTCTGATGATGATGTGCCACTTTCTCAGTTCTTAAAGGTACATTCTAAACCATCTATTTCATTGCATGTAAGTACTGCTCATACCCATGCATCTAGGTTGAGTGAGGGTGTGCAAAAGAAAAGAGAGATAAAAGAAAAGAGAAGTGAGCATAAAAATGAGAGGTAGCCAAATGAGCTGGAAAAAGGAGAGGGACTTGAGCATGTCCAGAGTGAACATGAGGGAGCCCTAAATGTTCAGGCACTAGGCCATGAGAGTTCTTCTGTGAGGAGTGATGAGATCACTCAGAAAAACACTGAGAGTGTGAGAACCCCAACAGCCTCCATGCCCCATTCTTTCCCTTCCCCTCCAAGAAAGTTGAGAACTAGTGGCCCCTCTACTGCACTGAGATTGGAAGCCCTGGAGCACAGATGTCTGTCCATGGAAACTAAGCTTGACAACCTGTGTTGGTCCTTGAATATTGCAGAAGGGGGGGTTGAATGCAATACCGATAAATCTCAATGTACGCTTCAACGACTAAAACTAAGATTTAAGTTGATCAGTTTAAAGATTGCAAACACAAGTAGACACGAGAGTTTTTCTCACAAAATAAATGTTTTATTTATTTTGCAAAGTGTTGCTACAACCTCTAGAAAATATCTGTTTTTTTGAGCTTCAATTTCTCGAGAGATACGTAGAATGAATTGAGAGATAGTTTAAGTAAACTAATCCTATCTCTGTCATCACGGGTTTGTGAAGCTGCTGTCATTTTTATGTGGCAGCTTCTTACAAATTGTTTGTTAGGCCAATTTCACAATATATAATCAATATAAGTATGATAATAACAATAAAGAACACTGTTTATAAATCAACAACTGAATTATATAAATAACTCTTCTCTTTGTGATGTAAAATATCACAGAGAGCTGCAAGGTTACAAGAATAATGTTTTCAATAATCGCATCCCTTTTAGGGTTAACCTATCTGTGTTTATATAGTACACAGCTACATAGAATCAATCTCTAATTGATATTTCTATAAATTAGCTATACAAATCATATCAAATTGGGATTGCTTCTGTCTTCTGTTCCGTTTCCTTGTCTGTCTCAATATATCTTGCTTCTTTCCATCTTCAAGATATATTGCTTCTAGAATCTTCAATGTTAGCACCGACAGCTTTAGCAAACTCTCACTCCGTCAGACTTTAATAAACTCTGACTGGCTTCCAGTAAACTCTGATGAATACATGTTGCTTAAACACTGATAAACACTCATCAGCAATTATATCTAACAATCTCCCCCAACTTGTGCATAATAAAAATGTACAAGTTAAAAGATAATTGATGATGTCAAAACATATAACAAATGCAGTGTTTATAACATATCAGAGTTTAACTTTTACTTAGAACAGAAAACTTTAAAAACTTACAGTCAGACTTTACTTAATCTCTTCAATATCAGGCACTGTCCTGAGATAGTCAATAAGTAGCCTCCTTTCTGCTTTTGCTAGCTCATCCACCATGATTTCTTTCAATTCCTTAAGCTCTGGATCACTTTCTCCAGTCTGGTAGATGGCAGCTCTCAGAGAATAAATGTTGTTCTTCCTCATTTCATTCCCTAGCCGGATAAAGTATGATTTGTCTGACTCTAGGTTGAATTCTAAAACCTTTATACCCATTGCAGTATTGAGCTTGGCACTGTTTCTCTTCATTTCAACAATCTTTCCATAAGCATCTCTGTACTTAGGAATATATGCACTTGAAACCCCTCCTCCAAGAAGAACTTTGGACTTCATCATTCTGTCTTTTAGAACTAGAGCAGCATCATGAGTACTTCTATTTTTGATTTTGAGAAGATATAGAACATACTCAAGCTCTTCCCATAGTTTCAATTGAACATCAGCTTCTCCTATTCTGTATACTCTTCCGTCAGACATAAAATATAACAGCACCTCTTTCTTCAACCCTCTATGATAAACCATCTGAACAGACTCTAGTTTATCAAGGCTCTCTTGAGATACCCCAACACCAGGTTCTGCCAGTGATGAATGATCAAAAGGTCTGTTATTTATTCTTTTCTCCCTGTGTGAACCCAAACCAGACTTATCATAAGATTCTTTTCCAAGTACTGTTCTGGTTTGTGAAAAGTCCACAGCTTCTAGCGTCAGAGTTTCAGAAAGTACAGGTCTTAAGAAACCTTGGAGTTGTGGAGCTAGCTGAGTTTGTACAACTTGAGCATTGTCAGAGGTTGTCACAACTTTAGTAGAAACATCAACATGAGCAACGTCAGAGGTTGATTTATTTGGCCTTGATTCAACTTGAGCAACGTCAGAGGTTGATTTATTTGGCCTTGATTCAACTTGAGCAACGTCAGAGGTTGAATAATTCTTCTTTGATAACTGTCCTTCTTCTACCAGTATACCTTTTCCTTTTTCAGAAACATTTACTGTAGGCCTCCTGGAATATTGTATACTCTATTGAGTATTTTCCTTCATGATAATTCCTTTTTCCTTTAATCTAGGAGCCTTTACAGATTTCTTCTTATAAGTACCAGCTTCAATCCTTTTCTGGTGTTCTTCAGCAAGAAGCTTCATCTCAGCATCCAAATCTTCCATTGTGGCTTCACCACCATGTTCTTCCATGAAAAGCTTAGCAGCAATCTCTTCATCAGTAGTTGGATTTGATGAAATCACTAGACTCTTAAGTCTTGAAGAAGATTGACCACCAGAATGCTTTCTCTCAGAGTATGTCTGTCTAGCAGAGTTTGACCGAAGTCTCCCTTGCTCTTGAGAAGACTTTGACCTTTTCTCTGTTCCTCGGCTTCCACCATCATTTGAATCATCCCTCAGTCTAAAGGTTGGAGTCCTTTTGCATTTGTCTTTAGGTACTTTCTCCCCCTTTTTGACATCATCAGGAATAAAAACTGATGTCAGCAACTCTAGTGAAGTAGCAATCGAATCAATTTTAGTAGATATGGCAGCTTGATTGCTTTCAACATTGGATAGCCTCTTCTTGATTTCTTCTTGATCCTTGATCAAAGATGAAAATCTAGCTCTATCTTGCTTCATTGCTAAATCCTTAAGAGCAATATCATTACTCAACCCAAGAATAACTTTGTTTGTCTCATCAAAGCGATTGTGCAATGACTTGACTTGAACAATGGTCGCCTTAAAATGAGCTAACAGCCCAGGATTAGAAATCTCTTCAGCAGACTTTTGTACAAAATCAGCAGCCCTTTGAGTAGAGAAAATGCAGTCTGCTCCAGACCAATTAGCATAATGCATTTCTCTGAAGTGAGCTTCAGTTGCATTTTGGTTTTCCTTGATAGACTCTGTAGTAGGATCCCTTAGAAAAAGTAGTGACTCATGACTATCAGAGTTTGAAAGTGCAGGATTAACCTCAGAGTTTGCATGATCAGAGTGTACAGATGTGTGATCAGCATTCTCAAAATCAACTCTAGCTTCATTAGCATTTTCTTCTATCTGCTCTGCAATTTCTTCATGAACATTGTCTGCAGTAGCCTCAGCATTTATCTCAGAGTTTGTATTTACAAAAACCTTTGTTTCTACAGGAACTGACTCTGCAATAACTTCTTCTGGTTGAACTTCTTCTGCTGTAGCTTCAACCAATTTCTCGACAGCAGCTTCAACTACCTGATCAACCTCCTCACCCAATTCAGGAATTTGATTATTTACAGAGAGAATCTCTGTGTGAGTTGCAATTGACTCATCTAAAATTTGGGTGGGTTGATCAGCTGCCACATCCTCAGTATCACAAACACTGATACTAGGATATGCTTCCAGAATATTATCCATATCAAGATCAGCAAATAAAGTATCTTGCTCAAAAATTTCAGCCTCTATATCAGCATTTGCCATGTCAGGTACAGTGGCTGCTTCAACATCTTCAGTAGCCTCCTGAACAATAACTTCAGGAGCTTCAGTGTTTACAAAAACCCTGTCCTCATTAGCATTATTTACAACAGGCTCCTCAACAAAATCTTCTGGAGCTTCATGCTGGACAGCTTCAGATACTGGTGTAGATTCATCCACATTATCAAAAAGATAATTCGCTACTAGTCTTCTTTTTCTCTGATGAAGTGGTTCATCATCAATATCAGCTTCATCATCAATTTTTGATCGATTTGCTCTTCTTTTCTTAGAAGGACCAACACCCTTTGGCATAGATGTCTTGGACACTCCTACTTCAGTAGCTGGTCTAACAGACTTTGCAGGTTTGGAGCCAACATGCTTAGTCCTACCACTGGATTTATGTGGGACAGAAGTAGATGGAGGAAGTTCTGTTTGTAGAGGTTCAGGTTGGTGTTCTGATTGAGAAGGAGCTTTTGTTGGTGGATTAACTTGATCATTTACAAACTGTTGCACAGATCCAGGCAGTAACAAATCTCCAACAACCCCTTTCTTAACATCTTTGTTGATAAGATCAGAGAATATCCTCTTGTGTAATTTAAAACAAGAAATGACATCTTCATCAACTATATCTACCCCTTCAACACAGTAAGAGAATAAAATCTGACAAAATCTAGAAAAGTATACTACCCCTCTATTCTCTGTCATTTTCTCCCCTAAATTATTCAAGACAAGTCGTGCAAAATCAAAATGATTATCATATAAAAGAGAATACCCGATTTGCAGACTGTCCGTGGGAATAGCATCCCAGTTCGTGCATTTCTTTCCGAACGTTCTTGTGATGCAATCAAAGAAGAAGCTCCACTCCTTCCGCAAGAACGGTCGCTTCAATTGTCCAATCTTTGTCAAAGGTCCAGAATACCCAATCTCTCGTATCATCCTCAGCAAATCAATGTCACCCATTCCAGTTGTATATGAAGAAAACTCAGGAAACCCCATTGCAACCCGAATTGTACCAGAAGTAATTACATACTCTGCTTCTTCAAATTCAAAGATTATTGATGGGTTGCCAGATTCACCACCATCATCATACATACCTGTCTCCCAGAAGGCCTTGATTTGCGAACCAGAAAGTTTTGTTGGTTCGACTAGAGCACGCCCAATCGCTGACTGAGCAAGAAATTCTTGTATCATATGAAACGCCTCTGGTGCGTTGGCAGTATTTAGTGGTGCTGCATAATTATTAGGGACAAACTCTAACCCAGAAGAAACAAACGATGTAGTCGCCATTAGTAAGATATGAAGGATCAACAAAGAAACAGATGCAAAAGCTTGAAAGAGATTGAAAGTAGAAAGGTGTTTGTGAATATGTGTGTGTGACAATAGATGTGTATTGGAGTAAGATGTGAAAGGTTTAGACGGAAGTGTGTGTATTGTTTAAATATGAAAATCAAAATTAAAAACTGAAGAGTTTTTAATCATTAATACACAACTGTCTTACTCCGTTAACTGTGTGAGTGGAACACGTGGCACACATGCAATGACTGACAGCAGTAATTGACAGTTTCCAATGCGCATGCGCAGTAAAAACAGCAATAATTACCGCCTTTTACACTTTCCTAGACAATTAACCTCTCTCCTCTGTTTAATACAAATTGGAACCGTTACCAATCATACTCTTTTATTTTCAAGAATGTTTTCTCAAAAAATTTTAACTGTCTGAAACAAATAATTAATTTTAATCACCAGAGATTAAAATAAAATTACCTCAGTGTAGAGTACACAGTCCATCAGTGTTAACCAATCCTCCTTCTTTATTCATAATCTCTTTTCTCTCAATACATAGTTGTGAAAAATTGTGTGTGAATAGCAGAGTTTACTGAATATAAATATTTAGAGCATCTTAAAGTGCATAAAATCCACACAATAAATCAGTAAAAACTGGTTGTCCAAACTCTCATGTATAAAATAAAATCTGATTTTATCTAAACTCTGTACTATAAAATTTATTATTTTCACCCCCTTTGAATTTTTATTTTATTTTTATTTTATTTTATTTTTATTTATTTTTTCCAGTAATCAGTGGTTGGCACTAGTCACCAAAAATCAAGGATTTTAGCCCTTATTTCATACAATAAGTTCTTGGGTCTTCCTAGACACAACATTATCTCAAAGGAATTTGTACACTTTTTGGCATCTTTTGATTGGAGGATGAAATATTTGCAACTAATTATCAGAGTTTAGACTTTTCATCAGATAATACAATTAATTTATGAGAGAAAGTGCAAACAGCTAATACAGACTCAGTGTATAGGATCAATAAACTAAGAGATGCTATGAATATAGAGACAGTATCATGCTGTGTTAAGTTACTGCACATTTTGAGATTAGATCATATATTATTCAGAAAGATTCATGATTACTTACTGAGAATCATGCTTCATACAGGTTTCTTCATCGGTCCATTTGTTTCAGACAATATCACAATCAGAGTATAACATCAGAGTTTAACTTCAGACTTTAACCGACAGAGTATGACTGATACTTTATGACTAATAGAGTTTACTATCAGAGTTTAACATACTGGTACAAATAACAGTTAACACATACAAAGAATCATGAGCATAAAATCAATCATGTATAGATTTTGGATCTAACCAGTATCTCTAGTCAAAACCAGAGACCATTCCAAGTTCATTTACCAGTCTTGTAAAGGTAGCTTCACTCAAAGGTTTGGTGAAGATATCTGCAAGCTGTTGGTCTGTAGACACAAAATGAAGCTCAATATCTCATTCTTCTACATGTTCCCTGATAAAATGATACCTTATGCTGATGTGCTTGGTCATGGAATGATGTACTGGATTACCTGTCATAGCAATAGCACTTTGATTATCACAGTAAATAGGTATTTTAGAGTACCTTAATCCATAGTCCAGCAATTGATTCTTCATCCATAAAATCTGTGCACAACAGCTACCAGCAGCTATATACTCTGCTTCTGCTGTGGATGTAGAAATTGATTTCTGTTTCTTGCTGTACCAAGAAACTAATCTGTCACCAAGAAATTGACAGCTTCCACTTGTGCTTTTTCTGTCTATCTTACAGCCTGCAAAATCTGCATCAGAGTAACCAATTAATTTAAACTCTGATTCTCTAGGGTACCACAGACCAAGGGTTATGGTTCCTTTGAGATATTTGAAAATTCTTTTCACAGCTGTTAGATGTGGCTCTCTGGGGTCTGCTTGAAATCTTGCACAAAGACATGTTGCATACATGAACCCTGGTCTACTTGCAGTGAGATAAAGAAGAGACCCTATCATCCCTCTATAGTTTGTCATATCTAATGAGGCTCCTGTGTCTTTGTCTAGCTTTGTTGCAGTAGCCATGGGGGTTGTAGCAGATGAACTATCAAGCATACCAAATTTCTTAAGAAGATTTCTGGTATATTTTGCTTGATTGATAAAAATCCCATCATCTGTTTGCTTTACTTGTAAGCCTAGAAAATAACTAAGCTCTCCCATCATGCTCATTTGATACCTTGACTGCATAAGCTTGGCAAATTTCTTACAGAGTTTGTCATTTGTAGACCCAAAAATTATGTCATCCACATAGATTTGAACTAACAGCAAATCATCACCAGAGTTAAAGTAGAACAAGGTTTTGTCAATTGTACCTCTAGTGAACCCACTTTCTAAAAGAAATTGAGCTAGAGTTTCATACCATGCTCTAGGTGCCTGCTTTAGTCCATATAATGCCTTATCAAGCCTGTAGACATAATCTGGATGTTTGGGATCTACAAACCCTGGTGGTTGTTCAACAAACACTTCTTCTTCAAGTTTTCCATTGAGAAAAACACTTTTCACATCCATCTGAAAGACTTTAAACTTCTTGTGTGTAGCATAGGCCAGAAAAATCCTTATTGCCTCCAATCTTGCAACTGGAGCAAAAGTTTCATCATAGTCAATTCCTTCCTGCTGTGAATAGCCTTTAGCCACAAGTCTAGCCTTATTCCTTGTAATCACTCCATCACTGTCTGTTTTGTTTCTGAAAACCCACTTTGTACCAACAATAGATCTGTTCTTTGGTCTTGGTACAAGTGTCCAGACTTCATTCCTCTCAAATTCATTTAACTCCTCTTGTATAGCTGTTATCCAATTAGCATCTTGAAGAGCTTCTTCCACTTTCTTGGGCTCAGTTTGAGACAAGAATGCATGAAACAAACATTCATTAGTTGTAGCACTTCTAGTTCTCACACTAGCTTCTGGATCTCCAATTATCAAGTCAGGTGTGTGAGCTTGTGTCCACCTTCTTGCTGTTGATAATTGGCTTCTATTATCAGTATTAGATCCTCCCCCTTGATCCATGCTTTCCTGATTTTCTCCTTGACCATTTGCATTCTCTGAGGCTCCTCCTGAATTGGACTGCTCAGAGTTTGGATTTTCAGTGTTTGACTCAGAGTTTGGGATAGATCCTTCAGCTGATTCACTTTCAGAATTTGAGTTATTATCTTGAGATGTTTCTGAAGTATCTTCACACTCCCCCTCGACTGTTTCTCTATTTTGTTATGTCAGAGAAATTCCCTCAGTGTTTATCAGTAGAGGTTCAGAGTATGCTTCGTCAGAGTTTGTTGGATTTGCTTCATCAGAGTTTACGTCATCAGAGTTTAGATCTTCATTTTCAAATCGAAGTTGATCATGATATTCTTCATCTTCTATTCCAGTTATTTTCTTGTCATCAAATGACACATGTATAGATTCCATGATCACTTTAGTTCTCAGATTGTAGACTCTGAAAGCTTTAGTTGATAGTGGGTATCCAACAAAAATTCCTTGATTAGCTTTTAAGTCAAACTTGGTCAATTGTTCAGGATGAGTTTTCAACACAAAACACTTGCATCCAAAAATATGAAAATATTTCAAATTTGGCTTCTTATTTTTCACCATCTCATATGGTGTTTTCCCATGCTTGTTGATCAGTGTAGCATTTTGAGTAAAACAAGCTGTTTGAACAGCTTCTGCCCAGAAATAAGTTGGCAATTTTGCTTCATCAAGCATTGTTCTGGCAGCTTCGATTAAGGTTCTGTTCTTTCTTTCAACTACACCATTTTGCTGTGGAGTTCCAGGTGCAGAAAATTCTTGCTTCACTCCTCTTTCCTTGCAGAAAGCTTCCATTTCAGAATTTCTGAATTCAGTACCATTATCACTCCTGATAATTTTTACTTTGTGATGTGATCCTTTGTCCAATTGTTTCACATGATCCATAAGAATTAAGGCAGTTTCATCCTTCTTTGCTAAGAAATACACCCATGTGTATCTGGTGTATTCATCAACAATTACCAAAGCATATTTCTTTCTGCCCATTGACATTATGTTCACTGGACCAAAGAGATCAACATGTAAAAGATGATAAGGTTCCACAACTGAAGATTCAGATTTACTCTTGAAAGATGACTTCCTTTGCTTGGCCTTTTGACAAGAATCACACAGACCATCTAAGCTGAGTATTGACTTTGGAAGTCCCCTTACAAGATCTTTTCGTATTAGCTCATTGATGTTGTTCAAGTTTAGATGAGAGAGCTTCTTATGCCATTTCCAACTCTCTTCATTTGACATTTTTGCAGTTAGACACACAGCTTTACCTTCAGAGTTTGTTACCAAACTTGCTTCATAAATGTTATTGTGCCTGTGTCTAACTAGAACAACTTTCCCATTAGATTTGCTGATAACTTCACAATGTTCAGTATGAAAATCTACATGGTATCCTCTGTCACAGATTTGACTCACAGAAAGCAGATCATGCTTGAGTCATGGGACTAGAGCTACATTTGTGATGATGACACTTCCAAGATTAATATTGCCATATCCCATAGTACATCCTATGTTGCCATCTCCATAGGAAACTTTTGGGCCATCTCTCCTCATAATCTGATAGCAGGGCTTTATTTCCAGTCATGTGTCCTGAACATCCACTGTCCAAGACTAGGGTACTTTCCCTTATGCCCTGCAATCACAGACAATTACAAAGAGTTAGATTTAAGGATCCAGACTTGCTTGGATCCTTTGGCTTTCTTAACATTGTTAGCTTTTGCAGCGAAATAACTTTCAACAGAGTTTAAGCTAACTGTGTCAGACTTTACACTTGCAGAGTTTGCTTTAACCCATTTCAGGTTGGGTTTCAGCTCATAATAGTTGTGATAAATAGCATGATAACTCTTACAAGTATAAATGGAATGCCAAGTGCTCCCACAGTGTGTGCATAAAGTCTGTGGTCTAACCCTAACATAATCATTCTTTACCCCAGACCTGGAGGGTAAAGAATTAATATCTTTGTTTTTCGTGCAGAAACTTGCAAGATGGTTAGTACTGCCACAATTATGACATGTCTTTCTAGGAGCATCATAATTAGGCAGATAATCATTTCTTTTATTAATGCCTACTTTTCCATTCCTATTTTTCTTGGACACTTTCTGTTTGTTGACAAACTTTACCTCTTTGAGCTTATGTTTGAATTGTTTTTCTGTCATTGAACCAACATTAACCTGCTTATCACAGATTTTTACTGGTTCTTTAACAGCTTCTATTTTAACCTTATTCTTTGTTATTGAACCAACATTAACCTGTTTATCACAAGTTTCAACTGGTTCCATAACAGCTTCTTTCACAACTACAGACTTTAGCTTACTGGATTCAGAAACAAATTTCACAGGTTTAAGTTGTGGTTTTACTTTCACTTTATCTTTAAACCTAAGTTCATCTTTCTCACAGTAACCTAGACCTACAGTGTCTGTCTGAAAAACTCGATGTGTGTCTTTTCCAGAATTAGTCCAAGTTTTAATCACTTTCCTCTCTTTTTCCAACTCAGATTCTATTTGCCTGTATCTTTTAAGCAATTCCTGTTCAACATAAACAGCATCATCTCTCTCCTTTTGAACTTGTTGCATGTTAACAAGTCTCTCTTCAAGAAATTTATTCCTCTCTTTAAGACCTAGATTCTCAGATTTGATTCTTTTATTCTCTAAAGTCTGATCCCTATAACTAACATGTATGCTTTTTAGATAAACTCTTAATTCAGATATATTATCAGTATCATAAGCATAAGTAGTTAGGGGTACCTTGTTTTCAGATGACTCAGCTTCATCTTTAACAGTTGCCATGAGAGCATAATTGACTCCCTCATCTGAGTCTGAAGTGTCTGCCCAGTCCTTGCCTTTAGTGATGAGTGCTTTCTCAGATTTTCCTTTCTTGCACTCTAGAGCATAATGACCCATCTCTTTACACTTGTAGCACTGGATCTCAGACTTGTCTTTCTTTCCAGACTTGGTATTCCCTCCATCAGACTTTCTGAAATTTCTCTTATCAGAGTTTGAATCTCTCCTAGAGAATCTCTTCCCTTTCTTGAAGTTCTTGAATCTCATCTTCTTGAAGGTCTTCACCATTAAAGCAGCCATTTTCATCATCTCTTCTTCATCATCCTCAGAATCAGAAGCTTCATCATCAGTGTTTGAGCCATCATCAGAGTTTGATGACTCACTGTCAGATTTAATGACTAAAGCCTTTCCTTTGGCTTTCTTTCTTGATGATTCCTTCTTGACAGGCTTTTCTTCAACTTTAAGAGCAACAGATTTTGTCTTCTTTCCAGATCTTTTGTTTCTTTGTTCTATCTCCAGTTCATGAGTTTTGAGCAACCCATAGATTTCATCAAGATCTGTTTCTGCAAGATCATAATTGTCTCTGATTGTTGTCGCCTTCAAATCCCATCTTTCAGGTAGGGATAACAGAAACTTGAGATTTGACTCTTCAAGTTCATATTCTTTATCAACCAGGGACAAATCATTCAACAATTTACAAAATCTGTCATAAGTATCTGTCAAGGTTTCATCAGATCTAGAGTCAAAGTGTTCATACTCCTGTGTTAGAATGGTCTTCCTATTCTTCTTTATAGCACTTGTTCCTTGACACCTGACTTCCAAAGCATCCCAAATTTCTTTGGCAGTTTTGCAGCCAATAACTCTGTTAGACATGACATGATGAGATGTCTTCAGGAGTCAAATCTTTCTTCTCTTTTGGAACAGTCTTTTGTTCTTGACCAGCAACAATAGGAGACAGTTTTGTTGGCATATGAGGACCATCATTGATTCTATCAAGGTCTTCTGGATCTGTGGCTTCCAGAAACATGGTCATCTTCACCTTCCATATTGGATATTCAATTGATCTTAGAATTGGAACCCTTATAGTCTCATATTGACTAACAGAAGTTGGTTGAACCTTCTGAACATTCGAACCTGCATTAGAACCTTCCTGAGAGTTGTCAGCCATAATTATACTTGTGTTTAGATCGATAAACTGTATATATTAAATAGCCTAGGCTCTGATACCAATTGTTAGGCCGATTTCACAATATATAATCAATATAAGTATGATAATAACAATAAAGAACACTGTTTATAAATCAACAACTGAATTATATAAATAACTCTTTTCTTTGTGATGTAAAATATCACAGAGAGCTGCAAGGTTACAAGAATAATGTTTTCAATAATCGCATCCCTTTTAGGGTTAACCTATCTGTGTTTATATAGTACACAGCTACATAGAATCAATCTCTAATTGATATTCTTATAAATTAGCTATACAAATCATATCAAATTGGGATTGCTTCTGTCTTCTGTTCTGTTTCCTTGTCTGTCTCAATATATCTTGCTTCTTTCCGTCTTCAAGATATATTGCTTCTAGAATCTTCAATGTTAGCACCGACAGCTTTAGCAAACTCTCACTCCGTCAGACTTTAATAAACTCTGACTGGCTTCCAGTAAACTCTGATGAATACCTGTTGCTTAAACACTGATAAACACTCATCAGCAATTATATCTAACATTGTCTACCCGTGAGTCTTACCTAAATTGCTATACAAACAAGTTTATCATTACTGGAAAAAGCAATCTAGATACATTCTATATTTAGCTAACACAATTCAGTAGATGTTGATTTGTCACCAATAGTAGCTTTACTGTAAAAACAGTAAATCTTGTCCTTCTTTGTTGAACTTAGATCAGCAACAAATAGGCTTCCTTTCCTTACCCCTTTCAAAGAGAGGCTTCCATCTTTCTTGTGATACATATTGCACACCATCATGTCAAAATCGACCTTGAACCCTCTGTCACTGAATTGGCTGACACTGAGCAAGTTGTGCTTCAATCCATCAACAAGTGCAATATCATTAATGACAACATTCCCAATTTCCAAACAACCATATCCCACTGTGTAACCCTTGCTGTTGTCACCAAAGGTTATGATTGGGCCAGCTTTCTCCACAAATTGTGATAGCAGGGCTTTATCACCAGTCATGTGCCTTGAGCAGCCACTGTCAATAATCCACATGACCTACTTCTTGTTCTTGCCCTGCAAAACAAATTGTATTTAAGAGGCATATGGTACCCAATCCTTGTTGGGTCCTGCTAATTCAGTATCACAAGAGTATTCATCATTTTCAACTTTAACAACCACATAAGGAATCTTCTATTGAACTTCTTTCTTCCTGATAGGAAAGTTCTTACTCACACTTCCTGAGCATCTAGAGCACTGAATCACAACCATAAGAGAAGGAAGAAATCTGAAAAATGTTTCCCTTGAAACATTATATGGTGTGCTTAAATCATATGAGCTTTAATTTTTCATTCCCTCCAATGTGAGGTCCTCTAAAGATACACTACACCATAAATGGCCTACTACAACAATTTGAGCCCATGTTGCCTTTGATTGTGTTGGCTTTGCTATGCATATTTTTGGCTACTACAACAATGTCAATTTGATGTTGGCTTAGGCAGAATAAAAATGTTGTTGTAGAATAAAAGTGTTTGCATGTTGCAGTATGTAACAAATATGTTGCCATAGTTTTGTAAGAAATAAAATTTTCCTTTTTAACTAAAAATAAACATATTTAATTTTATTTGACATGAAAACTACTTGATTTTGTTAAAATAATTAAATATTATTTATAGAAATTAAGACTGTGCCAGGAAAGATGAATAATTAATTCAAAAAATTAAAATTAAGTATTTCTTAATTAATTTTAAAAAAATTGACAAATGTTCTATCTTTTTAAAAAAAGATTCAAATTTAATATATTTTAAAATAGTTGCAAAATTACTGGTGGCAACAAAAAACAACCGAATGCAACGTTTCTTTTATAAGATTTGCAATCAAAAGTAATCCAATATAATTTTTTAAAATTCTTTTACAAAAATATTGCAATTCCTTGTAGTTGCATTTGATTTTGATTTTAGTTGAATTTAATTGCATTTGGTTGCGAAGTTTAATTTTCGTAAAAAAAAGTTAGAAAATAAAAATTCTACAAAATATAATAAAAACTGTTGCCCAGTAAATAACAATTGTAGAAGGGGGTTGAATACAATTGTATAAGATTCTCGACTTTATATAACACAAATATGAAAGATCAATAACAATAACAATAACAGCTTTATTAACTTTGATATAAAACTGTTACAAACTCTCTTAAGAAATTCTGATGTTCTTAAGAGCTGCTAGCTTACAAAAACTCTCTCAAGAAATTATGTTCTTAAGAGCTTCTCTCCGATTATGTTCTCTCTCGAATGAATACATAAATCGAAACCAAAACTGTGTTTATATAGTGCACACAGCTTCTCTATCAATAACAAGATAAGTCCTAATCATAATAAAGATAGAAACATATCTTTAATCGATAGCTGCATTCTACAAACCAGGAACAAACTTCCATGTTTATCTAGACTCCAAATATAACTCGAAGTAGGAATCCTGATCAGCTTCAAGTCCTGATGATCAAACCTGATCATAGTCTGAGTAGGAATCCTGATGATCAATAAGATACTGACGCTTGATCAAATACTGATAACCATGCAATACTGATGACGTCAGCAATCCTGATCAGTTGAGTCTAGCTTCTGACAATCATTGAATTCTGATCTAACAATCTCCCCCAATCTCATACTTTGTGAAATAAAGTATAGATTCCAAATATTCAATGATGTCAAAAACATGTATCAAAATGTACGAGTATCTTCAGAAACAACTTATCTGTTTAAGCTTTGTGATAGAACAGATTCATCTTCAAGAAATTGGATAATAAACTTTCTTCTTTTTCTTCAAGAATTTGAATCAGTCTTTCCTTAAGATTTCTGAGTTCTTCATCTTCCTCATTAATCTGGTAGATAGCTGCTCTGAGATTCTGTATGGAGTTTCTCTGTAGACTGTGCTCTTCAAGCAAAAGATAAGCAATTTCCTTCCCATCAGGATTGAGAGAAAGATGAGTCATGCCAAAATTTACTTCTTTAACAGCAGTACCTCTTTGCATTTCCACATCCTGACCTCTTTGATTTAAGTACATGGGAGTATAATTACCATTGAAATTACTGTTTCCATCCAGTCTTCTTCTTATAGTTGACAAAATCATGTCACTCCATTCTTTGTACACTTGGTTCTTCCATCTTAACAGATAGTGAACATATTTCAGTTCCTGTGTAGTTTTCATCAGCAGATCTTGAATAGATAGAATCTTCACACTACCATCTTTCATGAAGTACAGAAGCTTTTCTTTCTTTTCAAAACCATCATGACAATCTATAACTATATCAACAGCTAATAAATTGTTCAGGTTTTCAGAAGTTAAAGTACCTCCAATTTCTGTCAAGGAGTAAGGATCAACATATGACATATTCAGATATTCACCATCTCTGTGTCCAATACCTCCTCTTGAATTACTTGACAATTGCTTCAGATTTGAAAACATTTTTAACCAGAGTGCTTTTGATCTAGCCATATCAGACAAATCAACAACACTTGAAGCGCTTGTAATAATTCCACCAGACTGAAAATTGATAGGTGTATCACAACTTAATGTGCTAATATGTTTCCACTTCTTGTATTTCTCCTTTTCATGAGCGTAGCTTCTTTCAAGTAAAGATTCTTGTCTGCTTGAATTTCTCCATTTTCTTTCATTTGAAACTTTAAGCCTTTGTAGATAGAGATTGAAATCTTTATTTGTTCTTCTTGTAATATCTCTTCTTCTGGCTTCTTCTTCTTCATCTACTTCTTTGTTGTGACAATCAACAACCGTAGATAAGATTATCAAATCAACCTCTTGCAGAATTTCAGATTCGTCAGGATCTTGAATATTGTCAGGATTAGAATCTTCAATTTGATTTGTATTGCTGAGAGTTGATTTACTTGATTTTCTTCTCAATTCAGGTTCTTCTTCAACAATTCCATCATCACCAAAAGTAGATCTGTCAGGAACTACTAGAGTTTGAATAGGTTCAGGAATTTCTTCAATTCTTAACCCTCTAGACCTTGTCTGTCTAGGTACTGTTTGAGTTGAAGAACCTCTTTTACTTCTTCTAGCACCTCTTCTACCTCTGCTTCCTCTACCTCTAGCAGGAGCAGTATAGCTTTCCATTGTCTCTCTTTGTAGTCTCAAAAATTCTTCATGTGAGAGATCTGGATATTCTTCACTTGCTGTAGAGAGTGCTTTTCTTGCAAATAATTGTTGAACTCTTTTATCAGTGTGATATAGAGTAACAATTCTGCCGTCTTTTGTAGAAAACTTCTGGAATAAATTTGATGCATCTTCAGGATTATCAATAATCACATCTTCATCACCTTCAGGAATTGTAGCAAGAATGTGTCCATGACCAGGTGTCAGGATTTGATCTTCCGTCAGGATCTGAGATTGCACCAATGTTCTTACTGTCTTAACTCCAGAATCAGAAACATGAGTTGACTGCGTTGTTTGACTTTGAGAAGTTTGGATTGTCTTCATAACAACAGCATCAGCATCAGAGGTTTCTCCTTGTATCGCTTTGTCACCACCATCATCTCCAGTATCATCATCATTATTTCTTAATACTAGATCAGGTGTACATTTTGTCTGAATAACCTTCTCCCCCTTTTTGACATCAGGATTTGACAATAATTGCAAAATTAAGGAAAGAGAGGCTTGAATTTCAGTTACCTTAGTATCCAGAGAATCAATTCGTTGTTTGATGGAGGTTTGTTCTGAAACAACAGATTTCACTTGGGATTCCACTACCCTTAGTTGAAAAGTAGTAGGCACCTTTGTAAAATTATTAAAGATATCAGTCCTCACTTTTTCAGTTGAACCCTTGATAGAATCAATCTCACTTTTCAGGCTTTTGGATAACAGAGTAGTAGCCTTCAGATGATTCTTCAAGTCTTGATTCTCTATAGACTTCACTGCATTATAGGCATGTTCAATAGCAGAAGAAAAACTGATAGATTCATCAGAATTGTGCCATGAATTGTTCCATTCATTCTGTCTAAATGCCTCTGCAGGATCAAAGGAAGGAGTAGAAAAATCTTGTCTCTGATCTTTCCCAGTAAAAGCATTGCCAGCCATAAATGTACTCGATGAACCAAAATTAGTTCCAAGACTAATCTTGAGTGCTGTAGCAAGCTGTTCCTTCTCTTTTCTATTCTCATTATCATCATCACTATCATCATCAGAATTATCATCATCAGAACCATGAGATATATCAGGATCAGGAATTGCAATACCTTTCAGTTTATCCTGTGATTCTGAGATAGGATGATCTATTGGTCTTGAACGAAGTGGCTGTATCAAAATAGGTTCATTATCAGGAGCACCACTAACGTCAGGATGAACATCGTCAGGATTTGATATGCTTGCATCAGTATTTGCTACCAATGGTTCTTGTGGAGCTTGAAGTTCAGAAGCTGCTTCAACACTTTGAGTTAAAGGTTCTTGTGTGCTTCCCTCATTGACAATGTTCGCGACCAATCTTTCAACAGAAGCTGTAGCTTTGCCTGCATCTTCACTTTGAGAAGATGGTTCTTGTGTAGCTGGAATGTTGATGTCTTCATTCTCCCTTTGAGAAAATGGTTCTTGTGTGACCATTCCACTAGCTAAGCCTTCACCCAAACTTTGATTGAGTGGTTCTTGTGTGGCAGGATCAATAGTAGCTGCTGAATTACTCTGAAATTCAGGTTCTTGTGGGCTTGATCCTTTCAGCTTCTTCTGTCTCTGATAGACTAACTCTTCTGCATTCCTCTTTTTCTTTGATGTAGGTGTAAGACCAACCAAGGAAGCAGTTGTAGATACCTTCTCCCAAGAATGTCCTTGAATCTGAGATGGAGAGGCTGGAGAGTCTGATATAGAGACAACTTTTGTTGCTGCATCAGGAATACTAACATCAGGATTTGATGTCTGAATATCAGTATCCTTCATTTGCACTGTCAAAGGAATATGATACCTGCTCTTTGATAATTTCCTTGTCTTTTGTGGTTTTGATGAAGGTACCACAGCTTTAGTAGCAGTATCAGCAACTTCCTTGTTCACATTCATCACAGAGGATATAGGTAAGTCATCCTCGGAATCACTTTCATCAATCAACCTTAACTTCCTTTTCACAGGAACATCCTTAACAACCTTATCAGCTTTCTTCACCAGGACCCCTTGTACACCCCCTTGTATCTTCATTTTAGTGAGTGGTGTAGAGGAAAAATCCTTTGAACCTGATTGCCTTCCAGACACATCAGTTCTAGCTGATTTCTTTGATTTTACAACTAAAGTCTTTTGAGAGACAGTAGAGGTGGTTGTTAACTGTTTAGACTGTTTAGGTTGCATGCTTGTGTCAGGAACAAGGTGGGTTGGTCCTTGTACCATAGCATTAGAAAGTAGTCCATAACGAGTAGGCATTTTCTGATGTAAGAAAAACCTAACCTCATCAGGAATAAAAGCATTTCCGCACAAAATATTTTGCCATATCAGGATTAAAAAAAATATTCAATAAGATTAAAATAAAATTTTATTTAAGAAAACAAAATTTATTTTAACAATCCTGAATAGCGTTTTGGTTTAAGAAAAATAACCAAATTAATGGTCATAGAATTAAAACACACTTACCAGCAAACGAGGCAAAAATATTTATGGAAAACCGAACCGTCTCCTTGAGATTGTAGAAATGACCTGCACCCTTAATACACATTCTCTATAAAAGAGAACTGTTAAGCATAATCATCATATATCTATTAAAACACAAACCCTCTCCAGAGAAAAACTTACGAAAAACCTTTCACCTTCTTTGTTTTTCAATGGCTGCCAATAATCAAAACAACATACCTGATGAAGAAATTGATAGAATTTGGCAACAAATGGATGAGGCTCTAGCAGAGATGGAGCCACAACCAGTTCCTGACCCTCAGGAACATGAAGCGTTTATAAACGCTATGGTTGATGTGGTGTGGCACAACTTTGTGCAAGCCAATCCTGACTGGAATCCTCTTGAGAATCTCATCTATGAAGAGGATGAAGACGATGAGGATGATGAAGAGGATGAGGATGAAGATGATGAAGAGCTCGTCCGAGAGCTTGAGAAACGTAAGAAGAGAATCCGTGATGCTTGTACGTCATGCAAGTTGGAGGCACGGAGGCGTCCCGGTGGTCACGGTGACGATCCGCCTTCAAGTGCATCAGCTCCTCTTTTTGTCTCTTAAGGATGGAACAAGAGACCTTCCAGTTCTGATGAACTGTGAAGCTGCTCAGGAGCATTCATGCTAATTTGCAGGGCACGTGTTCATGCTTATCTGTAAAGCACGAGTTCCTGAGTAGAAAATAGACTAGGAAAACAAATATGTAATTTCCATATTTCATGTGTAATGTATCTTCAAGTATTAATGAAATTTGTCTATTTTCTCAATTGTTTGCTTCCTGTATTTTCCTGCAAAATTTGTTAGTAACACTCAAAGTGATATAGAGATGATAAATAATAAACTCTGTTAATAATGAAATTGAAATTGATAATTAAGACTGAAAACTTAATCAAAGACTAAGTAATAATCTAATTTTCCAGAGTTTACCAGGAGTGTTGATGACAAATTAGCATAGAACCTCTGGTTTTCATACCAGCTTCAAACATCTGAGCATCAGGATTTGACCAGTTGACTTCCTGTCAGGATTGAGTCCTATCAGGATTTGATCAAAGAAAACATACCTTTCTGAATAACCATCAGGATTTGACAGTTATCAGGATTTCCTCTCTGTAGCTTTTCCTCAGAAATTCTCAAAATTCATCATTCCAAGTTCATTCACCAACTTATTGAAAGTAGCTTCAGGTAGTGGCTTGGTGAATATATCAGCTAGTTGTTGATCAGTAGGAACAAAGTGAAGTTCAATTGTTCCTTCCAGAACCTGTTCTCTTATAAAGTGATATCTGATACTTATGTGTTTAGTAAGAGAATGCTGAACTGGATTTCCTGTCATTGCAATAGCACTTTGGTTATCACAATAAATAGGGATTTTTGAGTATGACAGGCCATAATCTAACAACTGATTTCTCATCCACATTATCTGAGCACAACAACTTCCTGCAGCAATGTACTCAGCTTCTGCAGTTGAAGTGGAAATAGATTTCTGCTTTTTACAGAACCATGAAACTAGTCTTCCACCCAAAAACTGACAACTTCCTGAAGTACTTTTCCTGTCTATTTTGCATCCTGCAAAATCAGCATCTGAATAACCACACAACCCAAAATCTGATTCCCTTGCATACCAAAGGCCAAGTGAAGGAGTGCCTTTGAGATATCTGAAAATTCTTTTGACTGCAATCAGATGTGGTTCTCTAGGTTTTGCTTGAAATCTTGCACATAGACAGGTTGCAAACATGATATCTGGTCTACTGGCAGTGAGATACAATAAAGAGCCAATCATTCCTCTGTAGTGAGTTACATCTACCTCTTCACCTTGATCAGGATCAAGTTTGGTAGCTGTAGCTATGGGAGTTGAAGCAGGAGTACTGTCTTGCATGTTAAACCTTGTCAGTAAATTCCTTGTGTATTTAGACTGATTAATAAAAATCCCTTCATCAGTCTGTTTAACTTGAAGACCCAGAAAGTAACTCATTTCTCCCATCATGCTCATTTGATATCTTGACTGCATAAGCTTGGAAAACTTTTCACACAGCTTATTGTTTGTTGACCCAAAAATGATATCATCAACATAAATCTGAACTAACAGCAACTCCTTACCATGATTCAAATAAAATAGAGTTTTATCAATTGCACCTCTTTTGAATCCACTTTCCAGTAAGAATTGAGCTAAGGTTTCATACCATGCTCTTGGAGCTTGCTTTAGTCCATAAAGTGCCTTATCCAGTCTATAGACATGATCTGGATATTTAGGATCAATGAAACCAGGAGGTTGTTCAACATAAACTTCTTCCTCCAGTTCACCATTTAAGAAAGCACTTTTAACATCCATCTGGAAAGCCTTGAATTTCTTATGTGCTGCATAAGCAAGAAATATCCTGATGGCTTCTAGTCTTGCAACAGGAGCAAAAGTTTCATCATAGTCAATTCCCTCTTGTTGGGAATACCCCTTTGCAACTAGTCTAGCTTTATTTCTGATAATGACTCCATCAGAATCAGTCTTGTTCTTGAAAATCCACTTTGTACCAACTATTGATCTATTCTTTGGTCTTGGTACCAGTTTCCAGACTTCATTCCTTTCAAATTCATTCAGTTCTTCTTGCATTGCAGTAACCCAATCAGCATCTTTAAGTGCATCTTCAACTTTCTTAGGCTCCTCCTTGGATAGAAAGTTATTATATAAACATTCATTCTGAGTTGCACTTCTTGTTTGAACACCTGCATCAGGATCTCCAATTATCAAATCAGGAGTATGTTCTTTAGTCCATTTCCTTGCTGGTGTCAAATTGTTTCCTGAAATAGATGCTCCCCCTGGATTGGTGTTATCTTGATTGAAAGAATTTGATTGATTTGAAGCTCTCCCTGAATTATTGCTATGACCTCCTGATGTGTTGTCAGGATTATCACTTGAATCAGTATCTGAAGAATTCTGTCCTGATGATTGAATTGACTCTGAACTTGTAGTTGAATGCCGTTGCTCCCCCTCAACATTAGCACTACTAGTTGTATCACTGTTGTTTGCATCATCAGTATTAGCACCATCAGTATCTGGTGTGTCATCAGGATTTGGTGACCCATCAGGATCTGATGTATTGACAGGATCTGATTCACTTTCTTCAGGTTCCTTGGAAGCTTCATTTTCAAATTGTAATCTATCATGTGAGTCTTCAATGATTCCAGTTATCTTCTTGTCATCAAAAGATACATGTATTGACTCCATGACAGTTCTTGTTCTCAAATTAAAAACTCTGAAGGCTCTGGATGTAGGATAACCTATGAATATTCCTTCATCAGCCTTTGTTTCAAATTTCCCTAGCTGTTCAGGATGAGTTCTGAGAACAAAACATTTACAGCCAAACACATGCAAATGCTTCAGACTTGGTTTCTTCTCTTTGAGTGACTGATAAGGAGTGACACCATGCCTGTTTATCAATGTAAGATTTTGTGTATAGCATGCTGTGTTGACTGCTTCTGCCCAGAAATATGTAGGTAATTTAGCTTCTTCCAACATAGTTCTGCCAGCTTCAATAAGAGTTCTATTCTTCCTTTCTACTACTCCATTTTGCTGAGGTGTGCCAGGAGCAGAGAATTGTTGAATGATTCCTTTGTATTTGCAGAACTCTTCCATCTTTGAATTCTTAAATTCAGTACCATTATCACTTCTCAGGATCTTGACTTTGTACTTTGTGGTTGTCTCAATCATTCTCACATGATCCAACAGAACTTCAGGAGTTTCATCTTTTCTGTGCAGAAAATACACCCAGGTGAATCTAGAATATTCATCAACAATTACAAGAGTGTACCTTTTCTTACTGATGGACATGATGTTGACTGGACCAAACAGATCAAGATGTAGCATGTGATATGGTTCTTCAATAGAGGATTCTGATTTACTCTGGAATGATGTCCTTCTTTGTTTTGCTTTTTGGCATGCATCACAGAGTCCATCAGGTGTATATAAGACATTAGGTAATCCTCTTACTAACTCTTTCTTAACCAACTCATTGATGTTGCTGAAGTTGAGATGAGAAAGCTTCTTGTGCCAATTCCAACTTTCATCTACTGAAGCTTTACTGATGAAACATGTAGGGGAGCCATCAGTATCTGAGAGAATGTTGGCTTCATATATGTTACCATGCCTGTAGCCAGTTAGTGCTATCTTCCCTGTTGCTTTACTGACTACTTCACAATGTGTGGAATAGAAATTGACATGATAACCTCTGTCAGTGATTTGACTAATACTCAACAAGTTGTGTTTTAGTCCCTTCACTAGAGCTACTTTTTCAATGATGACATTTCCAATGATTATATTGCCATATCCCAAGGTTTGTCCAATGTTGCCATCTCCATAAGACACAGTTGGGCCAGCTTTTTCCTCATATTCTGATAACAGGGCTTTGTTTCCAGTCATGTGCACAGAACATCCACTATCCATGACTAACACATTTTTCTTTTTACCCTGCATCAGAATAGTAACACACTAGTTAGAACACTTAGGAACCCATACATGTTGGGTTCCTTTCTCATGCAATTTATTAATTTTAACAGCAGAAGACTTTTTGACTTTAGCAGTCCTGACAGGATTTACTCCATCAGGATTTGCTTTGTCAGTATCAGTATTAACAAAAGCATGCTTCACTATGACATTTTCAGTTTTATCAGACTTTGTACTACTTTCAAACTTAGGCAATGGATCATAAAAGTTATAGTACAAATCATGATACTCTTTACATGTATAAATAGAATGCCATAGACTACCACAATGAAAACAGGACTTCTGCGGTTTATAGAGTACTGATCTATTCCTAACATCAGACTTAGGAATATCAGTAATCTTCTTCTTACTCTTCTTACAATCAATAGCAAGATGATTAGAGTTACCACAGTTAAAACAACACTTTCTAGGTGCATTTGGGATATATTTATAACCATTCTCTTTATTGATCCCAACTTTACCATTCCTGTTTCTCTTAACAGTAGCTTCCTTTTTCTTATCTGTAACCTCACAGATTTTATCTTTAAGCTGTTTCTGAGACAATAGACCTACATTCTTAGTGACTTTATTCAAGACAGGTTTAGGCTTAACGATTTTAATTCCTTGACTAGAAGAAGATCCCTTTTCAAAAGTAGAATTGGAATCCTTACCAAAAACAAAATTAACAGGAGTAATCTTAGATTTGGTTGAGTCTATAACATGTCTATAGGTCTTTGGACTGACTGTCTCATCAATGACAATTTTCTCTTTCAATTTCTTATCCTCATCTGACTTATATCCTAGACACTCTTTCCAATTCTTAGAGGTATTAATCTCATGAAATTTCCTACCAGAGTCTGTCCAGGTTCTGATTTTCTCATTAGCAAATTCAAGTTCTTTTTCAAGGGAAGTACATTTAGATATCATCTCTAAGTGCATGTGTTTAACATTATCACATTCTTTTTGTACTTCTTGCATACGAGAAAATTCAGCTTCTAATATCTCATTCCTTTTTCTAAGGTCAGACATCTCAGATAAGATTCTAGTATTCTCAGCAGTTTGACTTCTAAAGCTAATATGTAATGACTTTAGAAAACGTCTTAACTCAGAAGCATTATCAGTATCAAAATCAAAGATAGTATTTAGTACCTTATCATCAGGAGCAGCAGTTACATCAGCATTGGCCATTAACGCATAGTTGACTACCTCAGTATCAGATTCTGAGAAAGAGTCCATCCAATCCTTGCTTGATGTGATGAGTGCCTTTGTCTTGTTGCATTCAGAAGCAAAGTGACCCATACCATTACACTTGTAGCATCTAACCTTTGACTTGTCAAATTTGCTACCCTTGCTGTCCTTCTTGATATACTTGTCTTTGTCTGCTTTGAAGGTCTTTTTCTGAAAGTTGCCTTGTCTTCTATTCTTCCTGAACTTCATCCTTCTGAAGTTTCTGACAATCATAGCAACCATCTCTTCCATGTCTGAATCAGAAGATTCATCACCAGTATTGGCATCAGGATTGCCATCAGTATCTGATGAAGAGTCGTCAGGATCTGACTCAGCTACTCTTGCTTTCCTTCTAGAGACCTCCATAGCTTTCCCTTTTGATTTTGCTTCTACATTCAAAGCAATTGACTTTGCCTTGCTGCTTTTCTTGTTCTTTCTCTGTTGAACTTCAAGATCATGAGTTCTTAGCATCCCATAGATCTCATCAAGAGACACAATGTTCAGATCATACTGGTGTCTAATGATTGAGGTCTGAGTATCCCATTCTTCAGGTAAAGCTCTAAGAAATTTGGTGTTTGAATCTTCAGTTTTATATACTTTGTCAACTAAGGATAAGTTGTTCAATAGTGTCAGGAATCTGTCATATAGATCAGTCAGGCTCTCTTCAGGTCTTGCATCAAATTGTTCATATTCTTGAATCAAAAGAGCCCTTCTGTTTTTCTTAACAGATGCAGATCCCTGGCACTGAGTTTCCAAAGTATCCCAGATTTCTTTTGAAGACTTGCATGCAATCACTCTGTTTGACATGACAGCATCAAGGCTATTATGCAAGATATTCTTTATCTTTGGTTCTCTGAGTACATGAGCTTTTTCTTCTGGAGTCCATTCAGCTTTAGCTTTGACCACATAATGTTCTGGTACTGTATCTGTTCGTTCTACGAACTTTGTTGGTATATATGGTCCATCACGAATCCTGTCCAAGTAGTCAGGATCCATAGCCTCCAGGTACATCAGCATCTTTACCCTCCATGTGGGATATTCTGATATCTTCAAGATGGGAATCTTCATGCTTTCATACTTGGTTGTCGACATCTTTAGATCGTATCTGATTCAGAATTAAATCAGTTTGCTCTGATACCAATTGTTGCCCAGTAAATAACAATTGTAGAAGGGGGTTGAATACAATTGTATAAGATTCTCGACTTTATATAACACAAATATGAAAGATCAATAACAATAACAATAACAGCTTTATTAACTTTGATATAAAACTGTTACAAACTCTCTTAAGAAATTCTGATGTTCTTAAGAGCTGCTAGCTTACAAAAACTCTCTCAAGAAATTCTGTTCTTAAGAGCTTCTCTCCGATTATGTTCTCTCTCGAATGAATACATAAATCGAAACCAAAACTGTGTTTATATAGTGCACACAGCTTCTCTATCAATAACAAGATAAGTCCTAATCATAATAAAGATAGAAACATATCTTTAATCGATAGCTGCATTCTACAAACCAGGAACAAACTTCCATGTTTATCTAGACTCCAAATATAACTCGAAGTAGGAATCCTGATCAGCTTCAAGTCCTGATGATCAAACCTGATCATAGTCTGAGTAGGAATCCTGATGATCAATAAGATACTGACGCTTGATCAAATACTGATAACCATGCAATACTGATGACGTCAGCAATCCTGATCAGTTGAGTCTAGCTTCTGACAATCATTGAATTCTGATCTAACAAAAACACATTTTTGAACAAATATAAAAAAAATGTATTTATGAAGTAATGAGTAAATTTAAAATGAATCATTTAAAAAGAAATACAGAATTAATAAACTTTACAAAATCTAAAATGAAAATAATATTGATCAATTTTACACAGAGATAGATGAAAAGTCTTGAGCGGCAAAAATACCGCTCTTTCTCAAAATACTTTGAGAAAACAAACACTCACCCATCGTCTCTCACATAAACACACGGTGCTCTCTCTCTCTCTCTCTCTCTCTCTCTCTCTCTCTCTCTCTCTCTCTCTCTCTCTCTCTCTCTCTCTCTCGTTTCAACAACTACTCTTCAAGTAATTGCTCCCCTTCTCTCGTTCCAAGCATCGCTGTTCGATATAGGGGTTTTTTGATTTAGGACTTCTTCAATTTAGGGCTTCCTCGATTTATGGTTGCTCTATTTTGGGGCCTTTTCGATTTAGGGATTCGTCAATTTAAAATGATTTAAATTCTAGAGCTTTTACAATTTTAAGGTTTAATGTTTGTTCAATTGGTTTATTTATTCTATTTTCATTGAAGGGCTTCAATTTAGGTTTCCTCTCACGAATCTAGCTGTACATAGCCGACGTTTCCACAAAAGATCCCCCTAGTAACCTCCCCCATCTTCAACTCCGCCATCAGGTAACTCTCTCCTCTCTCTTTTATTTATATCAATTTGTATCTTTCTCTTTATTGTCCCTCTTTTTTACTCCTTTTCTGCTATAGATCTGATTGATTTCTGTTCAATTTGTAAGAAACAGAAGGTGTATAATGTAGAGATGAGTGTTAACCTTCATTTCTCTGTTTACCTTGCATAGCGATTCACTAAATTACTCAAGTCTGTTTCCTGCACTTTGTTCATGTTGAGTAAAGCGTCTACCAACTCATGAATGTTACTAGCCTGTATTATCCTTTTCTTATGTACCTGACTATTGCAATGACTGATCAATGATCATTTTCCCCTGGCAGATCCAGGAAGTGTATGAGACTACATACGAGACATGTGGTCAATATTGGCCCTACATCCATAACTATATTGTTATTGCACTTGTTATCATGCAAATTACTATGATAGGTCTGTTTGGGATGAAGGCAAAGCCATCAGCATCGTTCGCGACAATGCCACTTCTTATAGTTACTTTGCTTTTTAACGAGTACTGCAAGATGCGCTTCCTTCCTACATTCGACAATTACTCTGTCCAGGTAAGCTAAACAATTTGAAACACTACTAGCAGTTATTGAAACTTGAAAAGTATAGCTCACTTCAGTTAACTTAGCTTTTAATATAATACCATGATAGCAAATACCAGTTTTTTTGCTTCTACTTTAATTTGAACAATTGAGTTTATCAAGAACTTCAGAAATTGTTGGCAAGTGAATGCATTCTGTTTTGTTTATGGTCAGGATGCAGCCAAAAATGATGAACAGAATGGCCTGATGGAGGATAACTGTCGAAAAGCACTGGACGCTTATTGCCCTCCCTGTTTGTGACCGAAATGTGTTAATGAAGAGTCAACTTCCACGCAACCATTGATTTTGTAACATTGCCCTTCTTCTTCTATTTTTTTCAGTTATCATGTTTTTTAATCCCCTATGTTTCGTACTAATCCATTTGTAGCTGGAGTGTGCAATCTTGATTTGTCACTAAATCTATAGAGTATTCTGATAGAGTAATGGACATGATTGTATCATTGTAGACTTTTAGTGAACTGGATTAGTTTATCCTACTTTTGCCGATTTTGTGCAATCAATAATTTTGATTTTTAATATTTTCTACCTAGACTGTCTATTAATAGACATATAGAAGATATTATATCATTGCTATATGAAAATCTATCACTTAATAGAGAAAAGTAGAGAAAAATGCTCTTTAATTGTGTATTTAGAAGACTTACATGAATATACAACAGAAGAAGGAAACAAATAAAAATTGAAAAATAGAGAAAAATAGAGAAAAATGCTCTTTAATTGTTTTCTTAATGCTCAGTTGCTTAGTGCCAATGTGCTTGATCAATCGATATTATATCTGACCCTTTTCTTTGTTTAATTTTAGTTTAGTTAGATTCGGTAGGTGTTGCTTCTATTCTATAAGTTTTTTTGGATGACTTGTGTTTAAGTTGAAGAGTGATTGTAGTCCTTTCTATACACTTTAGGGCAATTTTTGTGCTGGTTGATTAGTTCAGTTGGTTGAGGACAGTTCAGTGCCTGTGGATGCTTTCATGCAGAGGTGTTGGCATTCCCGATATCCCTGAAGCAGGTCTGTTTGTTTGGATCATGGTGATCACTTATATTATTGCATTAGTAGACGTGGTGCTATAATATATTATTGTACTTTGCTTAAATTTATTGATATAGATTTCTTTTCTGATTACTAGGGGTTGCATTACATATGGGGCAGGATATAAGCTATTGCTTATGCGAAATAGCCAAGTGGTGCTTTTTTAAATTAATAGCTTGTTTGGATTCTAGAAAGGTGAGTTGAGCCTGATGTGCAAGTGTTCTGGTACTTTTTAGGTTTTTTAAGTGCTGCATTGATAAATTGTATCTTAGAGGAACCTAATTAATCGGTAACTCCAGAACAAGGCCATTGCCGAGACTTAGATCATTTGGAAATCCAAGGATAGTGCCTCTTGACATTATTAAAGAGAGAATTCTTCAATGGCGTAGAAGGTATCCTTTTTACTTATTATTTATTGTTTTTACCAAAACACACACTCATTTTATTTGGCATTACACTGGCTAGTGAAAACATGCAATTTGCTTGAAAATTAAAGGTATCGTAGCTTATTGGTCTATGTAGTTTAACCTTTTTCTTCATTAACGTCATCTTCTTTTTTGTGTTTGTCTCACAGCATATATGAGCTGCATCTTCAAGCCGTGCCTTGTTCTAACAGTAAACTTCAGGAGCAGGTATGCTCAGTTTCACACATCCTTGTGTTATGCTTTTGCTATAATTTTAGCGAATGTCTATTGTGCAGGCAATGGAGCATTTTAATGGATTAGTTTCACTTATAATATTATCGGTAGCAATGTCGAAATGTGTTAATGGACAATGGTCTAGTGCTCATGCAACCTTCTATGGAGAAGCTGATGCTTCTGGTACAATGGAGAAGCTGATTATTTTTTGTCCTTGTGTTTGGAGATACTCTCATAGTTGGTTGAATATTATGTTTAGAGATACTCTTGCAGTCGATTGAATTAGAATTGTTGGTTTGGATTATTATGTAATATGATGTTAAATGAAAAAACAGGTTATATTGATTTGGTTGTTTTAGAATGCATATATACAAATTATGTATTTTTTTTATACAAAAAAGTGTTTTCATTGATGCTTAAAGTGTTGAGAAAAGAACAATTGATGTTAAAAAGATGTTTCTAGAACATGTGAGCCCCATATTGGACCCCACAGGTGGGGCTCAGGTTGTGGGCCAATGGTGGGTCCCACTTTATTTTATTGAAAATATAACACAAAGGCAACATAGATATTGTGTTGGTGTAGGGTAATAATATTGTTTCCATAACAGTCTATTACAACACCAAAACTCATGTTGCCATAGAGGAGGATAATGTTGGCATAGACCCCAAAGCTAACATCAAAAAAACCAACACAAAAAAAGTGTTGGCTTTGCAATTTTTGGGCCTACAACAACATATTTTGGACATACGCCAACAGTTTTCAGGGCTTGCCGTAGGCTATTTATGGTGTAGTGATAGTATGTATACTTGCCTCTCGTATGAACACAGGTTTCTCCGGAACCTTACCTTCTGTGGAGCCTCCAATAGCCTCGGTTGTCTTGACTGGAGCCTCATCCTTGTATTTCTTTACTTCCCTGACCACCCATTCAGTAAGCTTTCCTTCCCTTATTAGTTTTTCAATTTCTTCTTTTAATTATCTACAAGCATGAGTGTAATGCCCCTGAGATTCATGATATGCGCAATACTTCCCCTTGTCTTTCATAGCAGCTCTCGACAAATGTGCAGGCTTTTTGTATAAACTTTGGTCCTTGGTGATCTCATAGATATAATCTATAGAAGCTACAAAGGGAGTGTAATGATCACCGGGCGTTATCTGGTCACGTTGTCGATAGAGAGGTGGAGGTGGAAAGCGTGGAGGGCTAGTGTAATAACCCCAAATTTTGGACTTAGTTTAAATTTTTTTGATGAATAGTAAATTTCTGAACCGAAAAAAAGATTTTCAGACCACCCTATGTACGAGTCGGGATAATGAACTTTCCAAGTCGTATTAGTGATCTACTTTGAAAATGAAGGAATGCAAAAGCTGTCAGAATCAGAAAAATAGCATTTTCTGTTTTCTCCGAAATTTCACCAATAACGGACGGATTAATAATTATTTGAAAATATTGGAGGATTTAAATTATCAATTCCATGGATATGGATTTAATAAAAGAATTAGTGATATCAAGAACGTTTACGGTAAACTACTTCGATAGAACACTTAAGAAATCCTTGCGAGCGTTCAACGATATTAAGCGATTAAGCAAACGAATCATTGATTAAGGATTGAAATTATGACAAGATTAAATATCCTACATGATCATCAAGAGAATTATATCAAGTGGATTCAAGGATTTAAACAAAAAGGAAGCTAACCAAGAGTTAAGGAACTCTATAAAAAGAGATTGAGAATATTCGAAGAAACGCGAGAACATTTTCTAAGAACAAGGAATAAAGAGGGAACATATAAGGGATTGTGCCACAGTGGAGTAATAAAATGCAACATATAAGCTGTAACGTATTGATTTTATTAAAAGGACACAAAGACGATCCAATTGGTGGAAGAAGAAAAACCAAAGTATCATGCTTGAAAGTCAACTATAACAAGGATGACCCTTTTGCATTTAACCAAAAAGTGGGAAGTGTTATGTAAAGCCAACACTTGGACCAATGAGGTGTTGACAACACAAAAGGTAGAAGATGCATCCAAAAAAATTAATACATATATACATGTATTAATTCATTTCACAACAACCAAACAAAACAAACAAATTCTGCCCAGCAGAAACCAAGCTCAAAGAAAAATTCATATCTCCACTTCTATCCATCCTTAAATCACCCAATTTTAACCATAGCTTCTCTACTCCATGGGTAACATTCGTTCAAAATTTCATAGTCAACAAAGGAGTGTAGCCTAGCCAAATCTCTTCCCCAAGTTGGGGAACCCAATCTGTCCAGTTTCTGTTCAGCGGAAAGATGGGCTCAAAACCCTAGCTAGGAAGCTTCAAATTTGACGATATATAACACAAAAGAAATCTTATGAAGAGCACAAGGTCTGGTAAAAATCTTAGCACCAAACTCTTATTTTTCGATTTGTTATGGATTTTACAAGATGAGGATGAATAGTGATTTCAAGAACTAACTTCTTTGATCTTAAACTCTAGGCTTTCCAAGGATCACCCAAGGCTTGATTAGAGGTTATAAGTGATTGTTAATGTCTCTCAAGCTCTAAGGAAGGTATAAAAAACCTCTGCCCCTTTTTGTTTATATGAGTTTTATGGTTGAAATAATGATTACAGTCGTTATTCGTGTTATCGTTAAGATCCGTGAATCTTATGTTCGATTTGATGATGAGTGATTTTGTGAAGCTTGATTTAGTGTATAATAATGTTTAGGGGCTGTTTTGGATGTGTTGATGAAGTATAATGGTTGTTGGTTTGGTTGGTTGATTGTTGATTGGTGGTTGTTTGAAGTGTTTAAAAACACGAGAATCGCGTATAAGCGCCGTTACCATGCCGAAATTTCCTTAGATAGTTTAGGCAGAAATCACGGTTACATTAAAGGGCATGAACATGAAGTTTCTGACCATGAACATGTAGGCCTTGTTTCCTAGATTGTTTTAGCGAAAGAATCGTGTCGTTACGATTTACGGTTTAAGAGAAATGTCCGTTTCAGTGAAAGCGGTTTCGCGTAACTAAGTGGTTCAATGCATGAACTTTGAGATAGTGATCAAACCCCTTAAGCGACTTATTGGAATGTGAAACTTTGTGTTAACATGATAGGTACGTTTAGGAAGACCCTCGAAAATATTTCGTGTTAAAAGGATTATATTTCAATTTTATAAAAATGCGTGAGCGAGCATGCTCGAGTAGGAGTTCTTAAGGAGTTAACTTGAAAATGGACTTGTACTTGAGTTAGTATATACTTAGTATGGTGAAAGCGTTTAAGTTATTAATCTTGAACCTTGTGTTGATTCTAGATTACTGGACCAACCTGAGACTTATTGCTACTTCGGGATTTTCAGATAAGTTTTCTCATTCCATGCTATGTTTTAAAGTACCATATTCTGATGTATGCATATAATAGATGCAAGTTTCTAAATCTATACTTTGAAGTATTGACTATATAATACTGCTTTTGCCATGTATAAAATTGGACAGTTTTGCGATATATCTTATTTCTTGTTGAAATGGATTTGACCTTTGGATTATATAAAAATCTTTTGAGTTAAGTAGTTATGAACCGGTTTACTTGGTTGCTCTAAATATAAGAGCATATTCATTGTTTTCGACTCTAAATCGGGAGTCGGTATTTTGAGATATGTAGATAGCCGTAGAAACCCGAAGGGAGTCCATCGGCAGAATACTATGTACTTTGAGGATTTTTATTCGAGTATGATATCATTCGAGGAATGATATTTGCTTACTATATCTTTCAAGGAATGTTATTTGAGTATTATCTCAGTCGAGAAATACTATTTGAATACTATTTCCGTTATATATTCTAATGGAAGGCATAACTGTTTTCGAAAGTATATTGTGATACTTGCTTTATGATTTAATTATGGGCTTCTAAGCTAAATATGAGATATTAGTTAGAAGCCAGGTTTTATAAATGCCCTAGGTAAAGGGCGTATGATTTTATTCTGTAGACCGGAAATAATTATATTTTCTGTATATATTAAAGATTATTTTTCCGATAAAGATATCGGGCAACTGTTATTCGATGATTATTTATTTAATGAATATTATTTTGAATATTCATTTAATCATTATTTATTTAATGAATATTATTCTGAATATTCATTCAATCATTATTCATTTAAAGAATATTATTTTTGAATATTCATTTGAGGTTTATTTATTTAATGAATATTATTTTTAATATTCATTTAATCCTTATTTACTTAATGAATATTATTTTGAATATTCATTTAATCCTTATTTATTTAATGAATATTATTTTTGAATATTCATTTAATCATTATTTACTTGATGAATATTATTTTCGAATATTCGTTTAAGGTTTACTTATTTAATAAATATTATTCGATTATTTATTAAATAATTTTAACATGTTTTAAAAATGAGAAATGTTATTTAAAGTTTATCCTCGACCTTCAATAATTACGAAGGATACTCTAAGCTGTATTATTAATTATTTTTAAATCAAAAAGAGGTTCTCAAACACTGTATTTTCATTTAAATCTGTCTTTTAAGAGGATTTAAATGCTCGCTCAACTATCAAAAATATGGGAAACCTGATTTAAGTGACTGCTACTCTTTTTAAACTCTCAACTCAAAACTGTCAAGGGACAGATATTTTCTCGGAGCAATTTAATTGCTGCAAGTCAAATGTTGTGTTACTACCTCAACGATTGAGGAGTAAATTGATGGAACAAGTCGATATCCATTAACAAGCATCGCTTGGGAAATATTGGAGAATCTTCCTTTCCAACCTAGATATAACTACTGAGTGGAGTCGTATCAACAAGTATTACACTTGGAGAAAGGATGACGATCTTTACGTTTCAGAGTCATGGATTTCATCTGAACTAGGAGCAAGTGTAAGAGGTCGAGTCGCGCCGATCCGTCATTTTATTGCCCCAAATGGGCCGGGGAGATCCAGAAAGGCGGTAGACAATGTCAAGCTGTCGTGTTCTTCCATCTACATGTAGAAAACCCTTTTTAGTTGTACAACTTGTTATTGATCATAGTAAGGTTGGACAACTGGCGCGGAGATTACTCCAGTATTAGTTCATCATCCAACTTGGATAATTCTGCAACATGTATTGAAAGGGACTAAAGGGTAGCCCCCTTAGTACAGGTTTACCGATCATGTTGGAAGAGGGTCGAAAAGTGTTTAACAAAATGAAGTTACAATAAATCCTTGCAACTTCATCTTCTATTTTATGAGTTTTGACTCTGATAAAACCTTACTCAGATTATATATGCATAAGTGGATTTTGGGTTACGGAATCATTATATTAATTTTCCTCGTAACTTCATCTTTTATGTTATGCTAGCATTTTATCCGTTTAATGCGTAGCATGTGGTTATAAAGATATTTTCGAACTGTATATATTGTTGTTAAGCTCCAGTTCTCATTCTTGCTTCTTTTATAAAAGGTGTTCATTACTGATATTTTATAGTATTTTGAACAATATGAGATATCTAAATAGATATTCATGTATATATGTTGAGAAGGCATTTAAGATATACACTATATTGAACTGGATAGGATTTTGAAGCAATGGATAAGTTTTAAGCCTTGATTCCAATATTAATATCTATTTTAAAAAGATATGTTTGAGACTTGGTTTATCATATTGATACCCAGGATTCCTAAAGGATTTACGAAGAGTATATGAGTATGATTATAAGTCATACGGTATTTTAAACGATATACTATTTTGGGGTTAGACCCTAGTAATGATAAAAGTTTTGATCCCATATGGATTATCTCCCAAAAAGGTTTAAAGATTTAAACTGGGATAGATTTCTTGCTGAGCACTATTAGCTCATTCTTGCTTTATTAAATCTTTCAGCATGAGGAAAACATTGCCGAATCCACCTCGTGTTACGAGAGCAAGGGAATGGAGAGACCACCCTGGAGTTAGTTGATGCATGATGGATACTGTCGGTGTGAGCAGAATAGTTGCAGCTTGAATTATTGAGAATTATTTTGAGTGGGTTTGTATTACTAAACCTTGTATATAATTGTGAGGTCTATTATTGTAACTTCAGGTAGAGGTTGTAAATAACAGATGAGGTCCTGGATAGTACATTTGGTTTGTAATAACAAGTGTTACTTATTGTTGCTCATTTTCAAGGCTATAACTTGTGTGTGTGCGCGTAAGTGATTGGGGTCTTTTGGAGTTGTATTATTAGAATGTTGTGAGTAATGCAGGTATTGTATAATTGATGGAGCGTGACAACCTAGATTCCTGACCCCAGATCTGGGGGTGTTACAAAAATGGTATCAGAGCGTTAAGTTATAAACTTGGATATGAGAGTGTTAAGAGTTATATCGAAGTAAGAGAATGACGAGAGGACTCATATAGAGTTCGTTAAGTGGACTACCGGAAGTGGTGCCACTGAGGATGTTGAGATTAAAGAGTTTAGTTGAGGACTTATCGGAGGACCGATAGGACCGTTGAAGATCATCATAATGATGAGAAGGACGTTTAGAATTGTACACAGATTATCAAAAACATTAAGATAAGACGCGAAGCAGAGTCTCGGTTGCAGTTGGGGTAAGGTCGGAATGGCCAATACCAATGGATAACTTGAGTTAGTAAGAACCTAAGTGTTTGGAGTTCATCGTAGTTTGCCACGAGAAGGCAGCATATTTGAAGATTGAGACGTTTACAGTCCTTTACGCGATCCGAATTACTAAATTGTGTGGACTAGTTAGGGCATTATCTTGTGTATGAGGTCCAAGCCTTGAGAACAACGATTCCACAAGAGTTGGTGTCTTTTCCGTCGATGGGTATTTTGTTACCTAAAAAGGAGATTGTTGCGTACGTGTAGTACCAGAACGTTATCGTGAGACGAACGTGCTAAATCGCATCGCGAGTACATTTCGTACGATAGGCCATGATGGCTCAACTCAGAAATCAAAGATATGAAGAATGAATAGTGTGATTCTGATAAAGACACGTATGGTTGCAACGAGCAATGCGACAATCTCAGGACCTACGAGGAACGAGACCTATGGTGGCATGGGGTTGGATTCATTCGATACGACTAGTGTTAAGAAATTACATATACGTTAATCGCCCTTCATCTCTTGAGGATGTGTTGATGCGGCCGTAAGAGGCTCAATCTCGGGACGATTATCGTGGAATGACAAATATGTTCGAACTCCCGACCTATTTAAGGACTTGTACGATTTTGAGGTACCTTTGGTTAGTACCATAAGCCATAAAGGCAGAAAGATAAGATCATCCTCGTACGGGTGATGTTAGAAATTATGATGACCATTGACTTTTTGGTATCTACTTGCTGGTACACTCCTTAATCTAAAACTGTTCCTGCCTATGTTACCTTGAATAGTTCATGTCAGGTAACCCCTTTAATTTCCTACTTCAACTTGGGATGCAACCAACAATTGCTATATTCATTTATTTCTTTTCTTTTCTCCTCTCATTACCTTTGAGGTTTAAATACGCAGAGTTAACTTACCATTACTCACCGGAGCGCTTTGTTCGTGCCCTAGGATGACCGGAAGAGGGAATCATTATTCATCTATCCTTCTAGGTCTATATTTTATTCTTTATTCTTTCAATTATCTAAGGAATGTTCAATTAATGCTTCCTTAATTATTTGACGAATATTCTTTAACGATTATTTTGATATTCGATTTTTTTTTTCATACTTGGACTCCTCGAGATCATAAATATCAAACTGTTTATTTAAAACATGGATGATGTATATTTCAGAGACTACTCGTGAATTCTTTTCTTCTATTAAGGAGAGATTTGCACATCAGACGTTGAAATCGTAGAAAGGATATCAATTTGATATTGATATTCCGAATTCAATTCTATTGGAAAATTTGATAAAATTTATGTACGGAGATACCTTTGGGTGGACCGTTTCACTGATGAGAAATATTTGATGGGAGGTTATCTATTGTCCCGATACCAGGAACTTTCTATTCAAAGCTTATATTCTATTCAAAGTTTATAATTACCTTGTTCACCCTAAACTTATTTACTCTTCTTTTCAATTCATTATCCGAGTAGTCAAAATGTTGTTTTCTTTCTTTCTTTGGCTACAATGTCGAGATTCTGTACTAGTAGATTGAAAATGGCTAATTGCACGTGCCATAATGAGTGACTAGTTAATTGTTCTAACTAGTTGAAATTTTAATGATATGATGAAAATCTAGCTAATTATCCTAGCTAGATGTTGCGTCCCAAACTAATCGAACTAGCAAATTTTGTTCAGCTAGTTGTTAATGTTTATTGAAATGAACTAGTTATTGTATCACTAAGTTCAACCTTTGGTCAAATTTATATAAGTGAATTCACGATGCATTTGTATGCAGTGAAGTATGGTGGGAAGATTTTCAAACGATAATTTGATTGAGACCTAATCAGGTTGCCCCCTCAGCGAGAATTTTTACAAATTTTTTTTATATACATAAAGCATTCTGTTGCTTGAAGTATTCTTGGTACCATGCAAGTATTTTCCTTAGTATTTGGAAAAAGGAGAGTGTTGAAGCTGAGAGCCAAGATATATGAGTACGACAACTATGAATCGAAGTTTACGGAAATTGCCAAGGTTTGTTTCGCATGATGCGAATTCAGAATAACGAAGTGTTTGAAACGACTGATTATGTTACCTTGCTTAATGAAACGACTATGATAGAAATGGAATCAAAGTGGACGAGAAAGAAATGGGCATAAAGAAAATAGAGTATGAAACGTGAATAGATTGAGAAAGAAAGGAAGTAAGAATTCAGATTATCGGACGAGCAAACGTTTGATCTCCAAGGATATGAAACACATTTGGCCTACGTGATAGATACGAAACGGGAAGCACCTAGTATGCGGAATATCCCTGTTATCAACGAATTTGAGGATGTATTTCCAGACGATCTCCCAGGGTTACCACCTGATAGAGGAATAAAGTTTGTTATAGAATTAGCTCCAAGAACGGCGCCAGTTTCGAAGGCCCCGTACCGACTAGCTCCAGTCAAGATGAAGAAATTAGTCGCTCAATTGTAGGAATGATAAGACCAAATGCGTCACCGTGGGATGTACCCCGTGTTATTGGTGAAGAAAAAGGACGGCAGCATGAGGCTGTGCATAGAGTATCGAGAGCTAAATAGGCTAATTGTTAAGAATGAATACCCCTGCCAAGGATCGGTGATTTTATCGATCGGCTGCATGATACAGTTAAATTCTCGAATATTGATTGAGAACTGGATACCACCAATTGAATATTAAGCCTGAGAACGTACCCCATACTGCGTTTCGCACCAAGTATGGACACTGCGAGTTTTTAGTAATGTCGTTTGGGCTGACGAATGCCCTTACAGCTTTCATGGACGTGCTGAATAGACTTTTCAAGAAGTATTTGGATAAGTATATCATAGTGACATCGGCAATATTTAGGTTTACCTCAAAGACCGAGGAAGAACATGCAGAACATTTGAGGATCGTGTTAGAAGCATTGAGGAGAGAAAATGCCAAGTTCTCAAAGTGCGAGTTTTGGCTAAAGGAAATACAATTTTAGGACATGTGGTCAACAGTAAAGGAGTACTGGTCGACCCTGCAAAGATAGGAGACGTTTCAAACTAGGAAAGTTAAGGAAATGTTATAAGTGGTCAGATAAATAAAAGGATTTATCGATTGGTAAACAAATATTGGATATGTCAGAAAATGAAGGCAGAACAAAGACCTAGTTGACTATCACAGTTAATAGAGATTCCTGATTAGGAATGTAATTTTAATATAATGGATTCTGTGGTAGGATCAACAAGAATCAAGTCGGACTATGACGTCAATTGAGCTATAATTGATGGATCAAATGAGTCTACTCATATTTTGTTATCAGCAAAAGATCGTTAACCGAAGAGTTACGAAAGAGATAGTTGGGTGACGTGGAGTTCCAGTCACCATCGTGTCAGATAAGAACCAATGATTGAACTCCCGATTCGGGAGGAGTTTTCCAAACATGTTTGGCAACGAGATTGAGTGCGAGTACTACGTAGGATCCGCAGACCGACGGACTGACCGAAAGAAACATTTCAGACAACCGAAGTTACGGTAAGTGTTGTACCGCCGATTGCAAGAATAATCGAATATTGATAGAAAATGGGTGTATATGTGCATAGCCAGAATTGGCTTATATAAAGCGTCCGGTAGATATCGCAGACCGGAATAAGAAAGTGTTGTAATGAAACCAGAGAGTTGAAGAGTCAACCTGAAAACTGGAGATTACTATATTGGAAGAGTAACCTCGGCTATTTTCTTAGATTCCGGGACGGAATCCTTTTAAGTAGGGGAGACTGTAAAACCCCAAATTTTGGACTTAGTTTAATTTTTTTTTTGATGAATAGTAAAATCCTGATGAATAGTAAATTTCTGAACCAAAAAATATATTTTCAGACCACCCTATGTACGAGTCAGGATAATGAACTTTCGAAGTCGTATTAGTGATCTACTTTGAAAATGAAGGAATGCAAAAGCTCTCAGAATCAGAAAAATAGCATTTTCTGTTTTCTCCGAAATTTCACCAATAACGGACGGATTAATCATTATTTGAAAATATTGGAGGATTTAAATTATCAACTCCATGGATATGGATTTAATAAAAGAATTAGTGATATCAAGAACGTTTACGGTAAACTACTTCGATAGAACACTTAAGAAATCATTGCGAGCGTTCAACGAGATTAAGCGATTAAGCAAACGAATCATTGATTAAGGATTGAAATTATGACAAGATTAAATATCCTACATGATCATCAAGAGAATTATATCAAGTGGATTCAAGGATTTAAACAAAAAGGAAGCTAACCAAGAGTTAAAGAACTCTATAAAAAGAGATTGAGAATATTCGAAGAAACGCGAGAACATTTTCTAAGAACAGGGAATAAAGAGGGAACAGATAAGGGATTGTGCCACAGTGGAGTAATAAAATGCAACATATAAGCTGTAACGTATTGATTTTATTAAAAGGACACAAAGACGATCCAATTGGTGGAAGAAGAAAAACCAAAGTATCATGCTTGAAAGTCAACTATAACAAGGATGACCCTTTTGCATTTAACCAAAAAGTGGGAAGTTTTATGTAAAGCCAACACTTGGAACAATGAGGTGTTGACAACACAAAAGGTAGAAGATGCATCCAAAAAAATTAATACATATATACATGTATTAATTCATTTCACAACAACCAAACAAAACAAACAAATTCTGCCCAGCAGAAACCAAGCTCGAAGAAAAATTCATATCTCCACTTATATCCATCCTTAAATCACCAAATTTTAACCATAGCTTCTCCACTCCATGGGTAACATTCGTTCAAAATTTCATAGTCAACAAAGGAGTGTAGCCTAGACAAATCTCTTCCCCAAGTTGGGGAACCCAATCTGTCCAGTTTCTGTTCAGCGGAAATATGGGGCTCAAAACCCTAGCTAGGAAGTTTCAAATTTGACGATCTATAACTCAAAAGAAAGATTATGAAGAGCACAAGGTCTGGTAAATATCTTAGCACCAAACTCTTATTTTTCGATTTGTTATGGATTTTACAAGATGAGGATGAATAGTGATTTCAAGAACTAACTTCTTTGATCTTAAACTCTAGGCTTTCCAAGGATCACCCAAGGCTTGATTAGAGGTTATAAGTGATTGTTAATGTCTCTCAAGCTCTAAGGAAGGTATAAAAAACCTCTGCCCCTTTTTGTTTATATGAGTTTTATGGTTGAAATAATGATTAGAGTCGTTATTTGTGTTATCGTTAAGATCCGTGAATCTTATGTTCGATTTGAGGATGAGTGATTTTGTGAAGCTTGATTTAGTGTATAATAATGTTTAGGGGCTGTTTTAGATGTGTTGATGAAGTATAATGGTTGTTGGTTTGGTTGGTTGATTGTTGATTGGTGGTTGTTTGAAGTGTTTAAAAACACGGGAATCGCGTATAAGCGTTGTTACCATGCCGAAATTTCCTTAGATAGTTTAGGCAGAAATCACGGTTACATTAAAGGGCATGAACATGAAGTTTCTGACCATGAACATGTAGGCCTTGTTTCCTAGATTGTTTTAGCGAAAGAATCGTGTCGTTACGATTTACGGTTTAAGAGAAATGTCCGTTTCAGTGAAAGCGGTTTCGCGTAACTAAGTGGTTCAATGCATGAACTTTGAGATAGTGATCAAACCCCTTAAGCGACTTATTGGAATGTGAAACTTTGTGTTAACATGATAGGTACGTTTAGGAAGACCCTCGAAAATATTTCGTGTTAAAAGGATTATATTTCAATTTTATAAAAATGCGTGAGCGAGCATGCTCGAGTAGGAGTTCTTAAGGAGTTAACTTGAAAATGGACTTGTACTTGAGTTAGTATATACTTAGTATGGTGAAAGCGTTTAAGTTATTAATCTTGAACCTTGTGTTGATTCTAGATTATTGGACCAACCTGAGACTTATTGCTACTTCGGGATTTTCAGGCAAGTTTTCCCATTCCATGCTGTGTTTTAAAGTACCATATTCTGATGTATGCATATAATAGATGCAAGTTTCTAAATCTATACTTTGAAGTATTGACTATATAATACTGCTTTTGCCATGTATAAAATTGGACAGTTTTGCGATATATCTTATTTTTTGTTGAAATGGATTTGACCTTTGGATTATATAAAAATCTTTTGAGTTAAGTAGTTATGAACCGGTTTACTTGGTAGCTCTAAATATAAGAGCATATTCATTGTTTTCGACTCTAAATCGGGAGTCGGTATTTTGAGATATGTAGATAGCCGTGGAAACCCGGAGGGAATCCATCGGCAGAATACTATGTACTTTGAGGATTGTTATTCGAGTATGATATCATTCGAGGAATGATATTTTCTTACTATATCTTTCAAGGAATGTTATTTGAGTATTATCTCAGTCGAGAAATACTATTTGAATACTATTTTCGTTATATATGCTAATGAAAGGCATAATTGTTTTCGAAAGTATATTGTGATACTTGCTTTATGATTTAATTATGGGCTTCTAAGCTAAATATGGGATATTAGTTAGAAGCCAGGTTTTTATAAATGCCCTAGGTAAAGGGCGTATGATTTTATTCTGTAGACCGGAAGTAATTATATTTTCTATATATATTAAAGATTATTTTTCCGATAAAGATATCGGGCAACTGTTATTCGATGATTATTTATTTAATGAATATTATTTTGAAAATTCATTTAATCATTATTTATTTAATGAATATTATTCTGAATATTCATTCAATCATTATTCATTTAAAGAATATAATTTTTGAATATTCATTTGAGGTTTATTTATTTAATGAATATTATTTTGAATATTCATTTAATCCTTATTAACTTAATGAATATTATTTTTGAATATTCATTTAATCATTATTTACTTAATGAATATTATTTTCGAATATTCGTTTAAGGTTTACTTATTTAATAAATATTATTCGATTATTTATTAAATACTTTTAACTTGTTTTAAAAATGAGAAATGTTATTTAAAGTTTATCCTCGACCTTTAATAATTACGAAGGATACTCTAAGCTGTATTATTAATTATTTTTAAATCAAAAAGAGGTTCTCAAACACTGTTTTTCCATTTAAATCTATCTTTTAAGAGGATTTAAATGCTCGTTCAACTATCAAAAATATGGGAAACCTGATTTAATTGACTGCTACTCTTTTTAAACTCTCAACTCAAAACTGTCAAGGGACATATATTTTCTCGGAGCAATTTAATTGCTGCAAGTCAAATGTTGTGTTACTACCTCAACGATTGACGAGTAAATTGATGGAACAAGTCGATATCCATTAACAAGCATCGCTTGGGAAATATTGGAGAATCTTCCTTTCCAACCTAGATATAACTACTGAGTGGAGTCGTATCAACAAGTATTACACTTGGGGAAAGGAGGACGATCTTTACGTTTCAGAGTCATGGATTTCATCCGAACTAGGAGCAAGTGTAAGAGGTCGAGTCGCGCCGATCCATCATTTTATTGCCCCAAATGGGCCGGGGAGATCCAGAAAGGCGGTAGACAATGTCAGACTGTCGTGTTCTTCCATCTACATGTAGAAAACCCTTTTTAGTTGTACAACCTGCTACTGATCATAGTAAGGTTGGACAACTGGCACGGAGATTACTCTAGTATTAGTTCATCATCCAACTTGGATAATTCTGCAACATGTATTGAAAGGGACTAAAGAGTAGCCCCCTTAGTACAGGTTTACCGATCATGTTGGCAGAGGGTCGAAAAGTGTTTAACAAAATGAAGTTACAATAAATCCTTGCAACTTCATCTTTTATTTTATGAGTTTTGACTCTGATAAAACCTTACTCAGATTATATATGCATAAGTGGATTTTGGGTTACAGAATCATTATATTAATTTTCCTCGTAACTTCATCTTTTATGTTATGCTAGCATTTTATCCGTTTAATGTGTAGCATGTGGTTATAAAGATATTTTCGAACTATATATATTGCTGTTGAGCTCCAGTGCTCATTCTTGCTTCTTTTATAAAAGGTGTTCATTACTGATATTTTACAGTATTTTGAATAATATGAGATATCTAAATAGATATTCATGTATATATGTTGAGAAGACATTTAAGATATACACTATATTGAACTGGATAGTATTTTGAATCAATGGATAAGCTTTAAGCCTTGATTCCAATATTAATATCTATTTTAAAAAGATATGTTTGAGACTTGGTTTATCATATTGATACCCAGGATTCCTAAAGGATTTACGAAGAGTATATGAGTATGATTATAAGTCATACGGTATTTTAAACGATATACTATTTTGGGGTTAGACCCTAGTAATGATAAAAGTTTTGATCCCACATGGATTATCTCCCAAAAAGGTTTAAAGATTTAAACTGGAATAGATTTCTTGCTGAGCACTATTAGCTCATTCTTGCTTTATTAAATCTTTCAGCATGAGGAAAACATTGCCGAATCCACCTCGTGTTACGAGAGCAAGGGAATGGAGAGACCACCCTGGAGTTAGTTGATGCATGATGGATACTGTCGATGTGAGCAGAATAGTTGCAGCTTGAATTATTGAGAATTATTTTGAGTGGGTTTGTATTACTAAACCTTGTATATAATTGTGAGGTCTATTATTGTAACTTCAGGTAGAGGTTGTAAATAACAGATGAGGTCCTGGATAGTACATTTGGTTTGTAATAACAAGTGTTACTTATTGTTGCTCATTTTCAAGGCTATAACTTGTGTGTGTGCGCGTAAGTGATTGGGGTCTTTTGGAGTTGTATTATTAGAATGTTGTGAGTAATGCAGGTATTGTATAATTGATGGAGCGTGACAACCCAGATTCCTGACCCCGGATCTGGGGGTGTTACAGCTAGGTGATCTGGATCTGGTGAATCTGCCGCTTCTCATGTTCCCCTTTGGGCTAAGAGACTTTGAACGGGCAGGTCTTCTAGTCTCTAGTACATTCACATCTCCCCTACCGTTCTTCTTCTTTGTCTTCGGACTAGGTGACCTCTTCTTTCTTTTGCCTCGACGAGGTACATCTCCATAGTCATTCCTCTTCAGAGCTTCTTCATCTCGTTTAAAGGGTTCAACCTGAAAATACAAGGCTACCAAGGTTGCGGGTTCCTCCCGTCGTAGATTTTTCCAAAAATTAGTTCCCACGCGAACTCCAACAATTAAGAAATTCTTGATAGTTTCATCGGACGCCCCGCGAACAGTAGGAACCTCTACATTGAACCGTTTAAAGTATGCTTGGAGAGTCTCTCCATCTCGTTGCTTGATGTTAGCTAAAGTTGTAACAGGTGGAGCATAATGAATGGAAGACTGAAGCTGAATTAAAAACATCTTACGCATTTTTTCCCAAGAAGTGATTGATGCGGGTCCTAGCTTTTGAAACCATTGATGATCATTCCCCCTTAAAGTTGAAGCGAGAAGCCTACACTTGGTCAGGTCCTCTACTTGATAGAGCTCCATCTCAGTATTAAATCTCCCAATGTATTTTGCAGGGTCTGTACTTCCGTTAAAACGGAGATCTCCCGTGCCTCTAAATGCTGATGGGAGGGGGGCTTCTCGTACAATAGTAGAAAAAGGAGAAGGTGTTGCATCAGGGATATCACCTCCCTAACCCTCTGACTGAGCAATGAGCCTTCGTAATACATTCATATTGATACCTTTAAGCCCAGAACTGCCTGAGCCCCACCTTCTGGATCCGGCTGAGGCATAAACTCCTGTTTATAAGGATTTTGAATTATCGGGTAAGGGTTTTGTCCTTGTTGAGGTGTGGAGGCCCTTCGAAGATAAGGAAATTCCCGTCGGGGTATAGGCTCTGCTTGTCACTGCATAGGTTCCCCTTGATGATAAGTAGGTCATCGAGGTGTAGGTTCCCTCTGCTGATAAGTAGGTTCTCCATGGTGAGGTGTAGGTTCTCTCTGTTGGTTGAACTGACGCGGACCACTGCCATGTTTGGTGTGGTGTCCGCCTTGGTTGTTCTGGAACAAAACTATATCTCTATTCATATCTTCTTCCATTCTTCCATAGGGGGGTTTGCGCTCATCTATCCTCCTCTGATTAAAAGCTTGTTCTCCCTGAGGACGAGGTCTCCTAGTATCTTCCCTTCCTTGATTCACATGCCCACTCTTGTAGATAGTTTGAAGAGGAACATGGTCTATCATCACAACATCATCGTCTGATTGGGAATTCCTAGGACGATCGCCCTCCTGATTACCAGTCCTCATCCAAGGTGGGGAGCGTCGCCCTCCTCCAGATCTCCATTGATCTGTCCCTCGGTAGATCTCCATTCTCCTGTATGGATCTTCAGGTGAGATTGGTCTAGAGCGTCGTCCATCCTGATCATAAGGTTCGATTCTCAGACCACCTAGACCATGATCTCTTGGGGTAGGGGCTCTCGGAGGATGACCCGAACGATCGGGGGGAAACTCCACGTATGGCTCGTCATAGGTTAACACTCTAGGGGTTATAGCCCAGAATCTTCGATTCTGACGAGTATCCTCCACCGTACGAATCTCTCTTTCAGGGGGGATATCCCTTCTTGAAGCTTCTCTACGGCTAGTGACAGGTTCTTTTCCGGGGTGATGAGACCTTCCACTTGCATGTTGACGTCGGCTGTTGACAGTTGGGGGATGCCTGTCCCTAACCAGGGTACGTCGCCTATCTAGGCTACGACGAGCCCGTTCTGGTAACCTTCGCTCTCTTTCGAACGACTCCATGCGTTCCGCCATTCTATTCACCGTATTTCCCATGTGAGCAATTTGACTCAAAAGCTCGGTGTTGCTCATTAAGACAGGAGGATCTCCTCCAAGGCGTGGAGCCGGGTTTCTCTGATTCGGCGTGGTAGCCTCTCTCAGATCTGGTTGCCTTTGTGGTGGAGGAGGTAGATCTGTTGTATGGATCTCAACCTCCCTTGTGCGATTACCTACATCAACTAGTTCTTTGGTGTGTTGCGACATCCTTCCTCCAGAGATGTCAAAGCCCCTCCTTCTAGCGCCAATTGTTAATGGAGGAATTTGGTGGAAACAAATTTTGGGAGGGTTGCTGGAATTGTGGTGGTAGTTGATGACGGTGAACAATGTAGGTTGAGAGGGTTAGGGTTTATGATTTGGGGATGGCTGAGATTGTATGTGAGATTAGGCCGCGATTAAGGTTGAATATTGAATTCACTTTTGTTCGCTAGATCTCATCGTGCCATACAATGTGCCTACGTTCCCTTATTTATAGGGATCAAGCCAAACGTAGTTCTTGGAGAGAAAATAACCCATATGGGTCAGACTTCCTTTTTTCTAGGAAGCCGAAAAGACCGGGGTCACCACCTTTGATACGTCATCATGAGCTGTTATGGTCTTGCTATTTTTTCGAAACGTGGTGGATAAGTCATTGACATGAGATTATCGGAGTCAACGTGTATCTTAAACCACATAGAAGAATAGCGAAAAACTAGCGCTATGAGCATCAAGGGACCACGCCTTTCGACCCCCCTAGTAATGCGAAGCTTACTAACCTGGATGGAGTCTAGTCTTCTATGAATGAAATAATATCAATACCCTTTGGGCGAGGTTACCTTCAAACCTCTTGGGCGAGGTTCCTTTAAACCTCTTGGACGAAGTTCCTGTAATGTTACTTGGGCATTACTGTGATAGGCGACAATCATTGGGTTAGGCCCAAGGCATGCCTATTTCACATACGGGCAAAGTTATTCTCATAGGCGAGGTTGCTACTGCATTGGGTTGGGCCCAAGCTATGCAATCCTTATGATAACAGTTGTTCCTTTTCGGACAACTCAATATTACCTATAGACGAGGTTTGTTGTAAATATGGGCTAGGCCCAATAAACATTTCTTAATCTGGTAACGTTTCAGTAAGCTAGATCCCCATTTTTAGCCCAATAGAGGACGGCGCCACCGGGTAGGGCGAGGTTGTCATTTTAACTATAACAACCCCTTAACTAGGGAACCCTTTGTCTTTATAATGGTTTACATTGATTGTACGTAGATATGTGTGTTAACTTTCTGTAATGACAAGTGTTAATAAGCCATGTAATAATATCTGGAAGAAGATCATCTGATCAAGCACATGAATGGTGAATAATGCTATAAAAATGACAAAATTATCTTTTTGTCCTGTACAAATTGATATTTGTTTTTTACTATCAATATTTTAATTTGACGAAAGCAATTTAAAAGGACGTAACTAAAAAAGCTAAATTGATATCCCATTGTACATGATAAAGTAACGCTTCTAATGCAATTTAAATGAGTCTATTTTGTTATGAAACAGATGACATATTTGAGTTTTAGGTTTTCACAAAAACCGTCAATGGTGGAAATGACAATGAGTTTGAGGAAGAAAATGATTGATGAAGACAAATTTATTCATGAATTTTCTAACAGTTTTAATTAATTTGATAAAAGTACACACATTGTAAAAAAGTTTAGAAATCCATTATTGCAAGTGATAATTTTAGAAGTCTAATATACCAAATGGTCTCACACGCCGGGTACATGTTGAAGTTGAGGAGTAAACCTCTGAGCCGCCTCTCTCTTTTTTCTCTCAAACTCAGGAAAAACGCATCTTTTGGCATATAAACTTGTCTCATTTTTTCAATTTGGTCCATCAACTAGTTGTGTATAAATTATAACCCCGTACTTGTCTTCCGTTATATTAAAAAGTCATTCTTGCATGGAACTTCCAAATCAGCAAACACAGAGCTTACCCGGACAACACATTGGACTTTTCCAAAATCATATTGTACATTCTTTTATTTTGATTAACATGTTTAAATTTCATTTATTTTTCCTGATATTTTGATTGGCATTCTTCATCTACCATGTAATTCCCGGTAGTTAATTAGTTGTCATGGCCTTTTTTCCCTTCCACTACAGTCCTTTATTGGTATACCCCAAAATAATATTTTTTGGAGGACGAAGGATAAGAGTGTTCAACACCCGTGATTAAGATTTTTACTAGTAACTTATCTCTTGCAAAATTTGTTGTTACTTGTGCAACATCTATAAAGATTAAAAATATTTATATCAATTTTTATGTAAAAAAGAAATGAAAGGCATATGTCCAGGCCTATTTGTAAACACCGAGGATACTACTCAACTTTAATTAAGATGTAATAAGTAAATAATAAAAATCAATTGTCACAGGAATCTCAGAAGATTATATCTGTCAAAGAATGAAGATTAAAGTCATCTACAGACTTGAAGTGATTCTACATTGAAAGAAGCTCAATTTATTGATCAAGCCTCAATGAAGTATTCAAGCTCTGTGGATTTATTAAAGTGACAGAGATTTCAAGTGGTGACAGAAAAAGATACTGATTACGGAGTTCTTGATTGAGAAGGAAGTGAATCACTGTTTAAAGTCAAACAGATAAAGAACAGACATTGTCGTTAGTCACTCATGAACCAGACAGTGCATCGAGTGTCAACGTACTATTGTGTTTGTTATTTATCTAATTTTTAAGTGATTCTGGATTTAATTGAGAAGTCAACTAATTCTATTTATTCTCTTATAAATAATTAATATTATTAAGTATATTATTTATTAATTTAATTCTGCAAAGAATTAAATTAATACATAATTTATTTAGTTAATTATTTAAATTAGAATAAAAATGAACTAGGAAGACTTAGGGTTGAACTAGGAAGACTTAGAAAAATGAACTAGGAAGACTCACAAGTGAGTCTTCCCGAAAGTCTTCCTAGGCCATTCCCTTGTCTTACCGATTGTCTTCTTAGCACAAAGATTGTCTTCCCGAAAGTCTTCCAAGACAAATTGGATTGTTTTTCTGTAAGTCTTCCAAGGCTTAATCTATTCTGTTGAAGTGGCCTGCACGTGGGAGTTAAAAGAAAAGCAATTAATATAAAGACAAGGCAGGAGACTTTATTACATCAACACAACTGAAGAAAGAAAAGACACAGAAACCTTAAAACATTACATTTCTCTCTCTGTCTTCATTACTTCTTCAAACGGCAAAGGCATTAATTTCTTCAGGAGAATTAATTCTTGTTTGGTTCATAACATTTAATTCATAGGAACTGAATCTCTTGTACTGCTTTAGCTTTCTAGCGGATCATAATCCCTAGATTTTATATCGAACTACTTTTTAGTATTCGATCCTTTTTATTACAAAAATAGATAAATTCATGTCGAATTTATTCTAGATTTGTTTTATTAAGTTCTTTGTAATCAGTGATCAAAATTGTAACACCTCTCAAGTTTAATAGAGTTTCTATTTAACTTGAATATTGTTTCAGTTTTTATTCCGCATTAATTTGTTCTAAACAGTTAAACCATTTAAAGGACAAATTCGATAAAAAGGTATAGTTTGTATTCAACCCCCCTTCTACAAACTTATCAGGACCTAACAATTGGCATCAGAGCCTTTTGATTGATATACAAATCAAAGATCCAATTGTTTTGAGATTTTTCTTTTAAACTCTGATTTTTTATCTTATTCTTAAAAATCTCAAAAGATGTCTACTACACAGAAAGTTGGTACTGTCAAAATCCCTATATTCAGCAAGGAGCATTATCCAATGTGGAAGAAGAAAATGCTTCTATTTCTTAAGGTTGCAAATCCTAAATACATTGATGTGCTGAAGAACGGTCCCAAAGTCCCTATGATTATTGAGGGAGAACTCATTGAGAATAATGTTGTGACTAGGGCTGCCAGAATGTACCCTAAAGATGCCAAGGATTACACTCCTGATGAGAAAGAGGATGTTACCTTGGATTCCTGTCTTCAGTTGATCCTTATTGATTGTCTTGATCCAATCATGCATAATCATGTTCTCAACTGTGATACTGCTAAACACATTTGGGTAACTATAGAGATAATCAATGAGGGGACATAGGAAGTTAGGGAGAATATGCTGGAGATTCTCACCTCACAATATGAGCATTTCAGATCAAACCCTGGTGAAGGTATCTCTCAGGTTTTTGAGAGATATAACAAGTTAATCAATGATCTGAATCTCAATGGGAAGCACTACACCAACAAGGAGATTAACAAGAAGTTCCTTCTTACACTTCCACCTCATTTGGAGCACAAAATTTCTGCCATTAGAGAAGCAAGAGATATGAATGAAATTGCTTTGGAGAGATTGTATGGTGTTCTGAAGACCTATGAGCTGGAGCAGATTCAACAAAGGGAGCTGTATGGAACTGGGAAGATTGTTGGTACCTCTACTGCATTGGCTGCTGAAGTCCCACAGAAACTGGAAGTGAAGCATGTTCAACCTTCCAGTTCTAACATGAATGTTATTGATGCTGAATATGGATTAACATCCATTGATCATTCTGGTGGTGACTTCTATTCCTTAGAAGAACTTGATCAGCTGGAGGATGGTGATTTGGCTTTGATAGTCAGAAAGTTTGGGAAGTTCAGATTCAAGAGGAATCCCAATCTTAAGTTCAGACCCATGTTTCAGAGAGGTGGCTCTTCATCTTCAAGGGGTGGCTACAAAACTGGAACTGTGGAAAGGAGCGCAATCAGATGCTACAATTGCAATGAGTTGGGTCACTTTGCTACTGAATGCAGAAAGCCAAAGCAAGTGACTAGAAACACATTTGATTCTAGCAAGAAGAACAAGATTGGGAAAGCTTATGTTGCTGAAGGAAAGAGTTGGGATGACACTGACAGTGATGAGGAAGCAGGTGAGATTGGGAACCTTGCTTTAGTGGCTAAAGAGGCAAGCACTTCATCTGCACACATGTCAGAGGTAATGTTTACTGATACTGAAATGATTCGTCATCTTGGTGGCACCTTAGAATGTGCTCGCACTGAAAATGATAGAATAATTCTTTTGAACACAAATCTTGAAAATGAGATAAAAGAATTAAAACTAGTGCATGTTAATCAGGATGAACTTGTTGAGAAAATAGCTTTTCTTGAGAATAGGGTTAAATGTTATATTCAACTGGAAACCATTCTTAAGAAAGAGATTAGTGAGCTCAAGACTAAAGCTAATGCCTATTTTAGCTCATGTAAGACGGCTAAAGAGATTCTCAATAAGCAAGCTGTTGGTAATCATGTCAGTATAGGGTATGATTATAATGAGGCTATTGGACTGCTTGGAATTAATTCCCCTTGTAGATACAAATCTGAAGGAAAGGTTGTTCCATATATACTTAAGGGTATTGAAACACCCTTCTGTAGGGAGTCTGAGGCAGAGCCTATGAATGAAGACTCTATCATCTTTGCAGAAGAGATTCGTGAAGAAGATATTGCTTTGGAATTTGAACAATCCAAAAAGTGTATATCTGATATTCCAGTCAAAGTTGCTACAACTAAAAAGACTAAATCAGATATCCATAAGTTGGATCAAAACAACTGTAGAACTAACATGCCTGCTGTTAATTCTTCTCATAAAGCATGTGGTGTGAGTAATTGCATGTCTTGTGCTTTTAATGTAATGTATGCTTTCTTTAATAAAAAGCATGTATCTAGTGATAAGACTACTCCACGTCAACATGTTAATAATAATAAGCATGTTAAAGCAAAGACTACTAGTCCTCCTCAGACTAGAGTGGATTCATTTATCCCTAAGCCTACTCAGAAATGTGTTAAGGCTGGCTATAAATGGAAACGCTCTTATGTGAAAGAGGTTGAAGTAGTTGTAGTTAAAAATGTTGTTTTGCCTGACAAAGGCCAATTCTTTAAGTATGCCGGACCCAATCAAGTGTGGGTTCCGAGGAAGGACTAATCAATCTGGTATTGCAGGGAGTTAAACAGGTAAGCCATGTTATATGGGTTCTTGACAGTGGTTGTTCAAGGCATATGACCGGAGATAGAGCCCTGCTATCAGATATGGTTGAAAAAGCTGGCCCAGTAGTAACCTTTGGAGATAACAGCAAGGGTATTACGAAAGGATATGGCTGTTTGAAGTACGGAAATGTTATCATTGAAGATGTTTCATTTGTGGAAGGTCTGACGTTCAATCTTCTCAGCATCAGTCAGTTCTGTGACAGAGGATATTCTGTTTCCTTTGAAAGAGAGAAGTGCCAGATCCTTCACAAGAAGAATGGAAAGCCTGCTCTTCAAGGAGTAAGGAAAGGTGACTTGTTCATAGCTGATCTGAACTCGGGATTCAAAGATGAAGTTAATTGTTTTTATGCTAAAGCTTCATCAGATGATAGTTGGCTATGGCACAAGAAGATATCTCACCTTAACTTCAAAACTATGAACTCTTTAGTCAAGAGGGAATTAGTTAGAGGTTTGCCTCAAATGGAATTTACACAGGAAGGACTGTGTGAGGCATGCCAAAAAGGAAAGTCAAAGAAAGCTTCTCACAAGGGCACTGATACATCATCAATAACTGAACCTCTTCAGCTACTGCACATGGATTTGTTTGGTCCAGTTAATGTGATGTCCATGTCAAAGAAACAATATGCACTTGTGATTGTTGATGACTATTCAAAATATACATGGGTTTTATTCCTACATTCCAAGGATGAGACCCCATTCCTGGTGATTGGCCACATAAAGTTGATTGAGCTGGATTCTAGATTCCCTGTTAGAGCCATAAGGTCAGATAATGGTACTGAATTCAAGAATGCCATTCTAAATGACTTTTGTGCTGATAAAGGAATAACAAGACAGTATTCTGCCCCTAGAACTCCTCAACAAAATGGAGTAGTGGAAAGAAAGAATCGTACATTGATTGAAGCTGCAAGGACTATGTTAAGTGAGTCCAAACTTCCAACGTACTTTTGGGCTGAAGCAGCGAATACCGCTTGTTATACTCAGAATCGAACTTTAATCAACAAGGACTTAATGAAGACTCCGTATGAGATCATGAACAACAAGAAACCAACTGTCAAGTACTTTCATGTATTTGGAGCAAAATGCTTTGTGCTTATAGATGACAATGTTAAACGTGGCAAGTTTGATGCAAAGGCACAAGAAGCTATTTTTGTTGGATATTCCAGAAGATCTTACAGGGTCTATGTGGTTGGCAGTCACACAGTAAAGGAAAGTGTCAATGTTACTTTTGATGACACTAAGTTCCCCAGTATCCAAAAAGAAGACTCATCTGAAAAGCTGAAGTTTGATAACTTGCCAGACTCAGAATCAGATGATGAAGCCTCACCTGAAGTTATTGCTGGTGATGATAATAATAATGATGATAATGATCATGGTGATGGTGGTGGAAACACTGGTAACAATGGAGATACCACCAACACTGGAGAAGAATCATCAAGGCAAACATGCAACAACTCAGGGGGAGCAAATGAAGGATCAACTAGTCACTCACAACATCAAAGTGAATTTCAAGGCGAATCATCAAGATCAAATCTTCCAAGACAGACTGTTTGGAATAGAGCTCATCCTTTTGAGCTGATCATTGGTGATCCAGATGTTGGAGTTAAAACTAGAAGAGCTTCTCAGAATGAATGTCTTTTCTCAGCATTTCTATCTAAAATGGAGCCAAAGAAAACTGAGGAAGCACTGACTGATCCAGATTGGGTGATTGCTATGCAAGATGAACTCAATCAATTTGAACAACAACAAGTCTGGAAGCTGGTACCCAGGCCAAAGAACAAGAAAGTAGTTGGTACAAGATGGGTATACAGGAACAAGCTAGATGAGGATGGCATTGTTACAAGGAACAAGGCAAGACTGGTTGCACAAGGGTATTCTCAAGCTGAAGGCATTGATTATGATGAAACCTATGCACCAGTGGCTAGACTTGAGGCCATCAGGATGTTCTTAGCATTTGCTGCTTACTCCAATTTTAAAGTCTATCAAATGGATGTTAAGAGTGCATTCCTGAATGGTGAACTTGATGAAAAAGTGTATGTGGAACAGCCCCCTGGCTTTGAAAATCAGGAGTTGCTGGACTTTGTGTACTTTCTCTTCAAGGCTATCTATGGTCTCAAACAAGCCCCAAGAAAATGGTATGACACTCTCTCTGGTTTTCTTTTAGAAAATGGTTTTGTTGGAGGTATCATAGACAAAACTCTTTTTTCAAAGAAACACAAAAATGATATGATATTAGTCCAAGTCTATGTGGATGACATCATATTTGGGTCTACTAATGATAATCTCTGTAAGAGATTTGCTGAGCTAATGCAGAGTAAGTTTGAAATGAGTATGATGGGTGAGCTGAAGTTCTTTCTTGGATTACAAGTAAGTCAAAGGTCAAATGGTATATTTATTTGTCAATCCAAGTATCTCAAAGAACTCCTCAAGAAGTATCACATGGAGGATTCAGCATCAGCAAGGACTCCATCTTCAACAGCAATCAAACTTGGAGCTTCTGACAAATCTATCAAGGTAGATGTTACAAGCTACAGAGGTATGATTGGCTCTTTACTCTATCTTACTGCTAGTAGACCAGATATTATGTATGCTACATGCTTGTGTGCAAGGTTCCAAGCGGACCCTAGAGATGTTCATCTCGTTGCTGTGAAAAGAATCTTGAGATATCTTAAGGGTACACCTAATCTAGGTATCTGGTACCCTAAAGATTCTGGTTTTAATCTTGTTGGATATACAGATTCTGATTATGCAGGTAGTGTTGTGGATAGAAAAAGCACCTCTGGGAGTTGTCAATTCCTAGGAGGTAGGTTGATTTCCTGGTATAGCAAGAAACAGCAAACAGTTTCCAATTCAACAGCAGAAGCTGAATATATTGCTGCTAGAAGCTGTTGTGCTCAGATCTTATGGATACGGAATCAATTAAAGGACTATGGCTTTGCCTTAGACAAAATTCCCATATTTTGTGATAATACAAGTGCCATAGCAATCTCCAACAACCCTGTGCAGCACTCGAGAACGAAGCACATTGATATCAGGTATCATTTTATCAGAGAGCATGTCATGAATGGAACTGTGGAGTTACACTTTGTACCCACAGAAGAACAGACTGCAGATATATTCACTAAATCTGTTGACGAATCCACATTTATCAAGTTAGTTGGTAAATTGGGTATGTTAAACAGTCTTAGTGATTAACAATATCTCTATCATGTTTGTTCTTTAAAATTCATTTTCTCTTGTCATTTAAATGATATTTTCTGTCAATTCTCATTTAATAGTACATGCTTGTGTATTTAAATAGCTCTACATATTTTATTTTCTTTAAAAATATTTTTCTCATATTTGTTTTTAGAGAAATGTATTTTTATTGAAAATATATTTATTTAGAATTATTTAGGTATTTTTCAGATTGTAAATATTGTTGTTTGAATTTTTCTGCAAGTTTATATTAATTTTATGCATTTCTATAATATTCTGCATATTTTTCTAGGATTTATGGAATTTTCTGTGAATTTTTCTAGAATTTTATATATTTTTCATGCATTTTTATAAGTTTTTCAGCATTTTCTGTAAATATTCGAATTTATTTCTGAATTTTTCCTAAGTCTTCCCAGTTTTACACTAGGAAGACTACCGGGAAAACAAGGAATATTTTCTTTTTGTTTTTTGTTTTTTCCTTTTTATTTTAAGTCTTTTTCGAAGTCTTCCCAGTTTTTTGAACTAGGAAGACTATCGGGAAGACTATGGCTTGATAGTTTTATTTCTGTTTTTCTTTAAATCAATTTTCCGGAAAACTTACTAATTTGTATTAGGAAGACTACCGGGAAGACTATCCTAAGTCTTCCCGATTGTCTTCCCAATACAAATTTAAATTTAAAAAAAAAAAACCCCGTTCAATATTCTCTTCTTTTCAGTTTTATTTTTATTCTATTAATATATATACATACACTGTACATACAGCATTCCCTTTCAGTTTTTATCCTTTTCAGTTTTCTTTAGTGTTTCAAATTTCCCCCTTTCGCATTCTATCTCAGTTTCTGCAGAAATCCTTGAACTTGTTCTTGATTGCTCAAGTTTTTACTTAGCAAAGCATTCAGTTCTCTTAAAATCGCACAAATAAGTCGAATTGCTGTTCATTTTCTTTTAAAAACCATTCGACTTTGGTATTCTTGCTTTTGCTGAGTATTCGAATTTACTGTGTGTGTGTTCTTGAAATCTCTTACCCAATTTAGTTTGCATTTCAAAGTGTAATTCGAATTTTTAGGATCTAAAATTTGCAAAGTAATTAATTTTGGTAAAATTTAATTTTGTGGATTTTTGTAATTTTAATTAATTCTAAAATCCCTAAAATTTTATTTTTTTAAATTAATTAAAATTTTAAGTGTCTTATTTAAAATGGATCCTAGTAATTTTGAATTAGTTTTAAATAATTTTGTTGGGTATTTTGATCCGTTAAAGTGTAAAGTGGAACGTTTCAGACCGTGGATTCAATTTTTAAATAGTAATACTTGTGTTAGTTATGCTATTTGTGCCAATGCACTACTGAAAATTGATCCATTAAGGATGTTGTGTTCAAGTGTTGTTATTGCTGACAATTCAAAATCTTTTTCTTTCAATATTCTCAATCAGCAATATACAGTTACTTTTGAGTTATTTTGTGATGTATTGCATTTTCCAAAGGACAGGTTTGATCCCTTACCCACTGATGATGAGTTAACACAGTTCTTTGTGAATATTCATTATCAGGGTCCCTTTCAAATGGTCAAAAACTTTTGTTGTAAGGGAATGGGATCTGTTCTTTGATACTATAGCTAGGGTATTTGGTAACTGCACAAAAACAAACTTTCATTGCATTACCAGTCTTAATCAATACATTGCCTATGCTATAGTATTTGGTCGTAGATTGAACTTTGCTGAGATTCTGTGGAACCTTTTGCTCAACAGGCTTGCTCACTCTAGGAGAGATTCTGATAATGGTGTGAAAGTAAGGTGTTGGTACCCTCGCTTTCTAACTCTTATCATTAATCATCTTCTCACTGCTGAGCAGGTAGAACTGTTTCGAGAAGCTAGATTTGAAACCTCTCCAACCACAGACACCAAATTCTACACCAGACTTGATGTCTCATCCAAATTTACCACCATACCTGTTCTTGTTTCACCATTCATGAGACAATTCATTAATCTTCCTATCTTTGGTGAACAAGTTCCCGAACCACATCCAGTACCACTGCAGGTAGTTATTCCTAACCTTGGTTCTTCTTCTGGTACTTCAATTGAAACCCAAGTGGTTGTTAGGGCTGACCCAGAGATTGTAGATCCACAGTCTCTGACCCAGGTCATAGAGCCAAACAGAGAGTCAAACACTCCTGAAACACCACCTGAGCCTAATGTACAAACCAGTTCAAGAAATGTTAGTGATTTAGCTGAAATGAGTGTTCCCACAGCTCTGTCTCCACCCTTAAAGAAAAGAAAAACCTATAGGGAGACAACTGTTAGCCCATCTGTATCCTCTCAAAAGGATATGGACATTGATATGGCCACTACACAGTCTCTGGAGACATCCTCTCAACAGGGTGGATCTATTGAAATTCGCCATCGGGCCATGGCATCTTGTACTGAGTCAAGCACACTCCCATTACTCACAATGGGAGAAGATATCCATCTAGATGACACTCAGGACACCATGTCAGGAGAGCACTTTACTTTTGACTTTGAAACAGTGCCTACCATAGTTACGGTAGAAGTGCCTTCACAGGCATCTGAGGGAAAATCTGATTCTTCGCCAACTCAAATAGAATCATTTTCTCCCCTCCCAGAGGGAACATCTCTGGCTCCCTTAAGGGATTTTCCACTCGCAGTTTTTACTGGAGAAAGTGGAAGGCAACCTAATGAATCCAACACTGAAGCAATTCAGCTTCAAATTCAATCTGATTTGGAATTCATTGGGGATTGGGATTCGCGAACTCCCATTGCACCACCACTGACCTCTCTTGAAGGGGCTAGGGTGATTTTTCCTGCAGGTACATCCACTGAGAATCTAGACAGACAGTTAGTGGTGAGAGATATGAGTCAAACACCGAGTGAAACACAAGCACGTGAGTTGAGTGAAACACCACTGAGAGCAATTGAGGTGAGTGCACACACTGACACAAACACTGCTTTGTTAAAACAGCTAGCTGATCTACAGAAGAAGTTGCAAGAGACCCAGGCTGAAAACACAATTCTAAAAGCACAAGTGGTTGCACAATCTACCACCTCTGTATCAAATCAGCTGGGTACTATGAAAGATGACCTGGAAGGATTGAAGAATAATCTCCTTCCGAAGCTTAATTCAATCCAACAATCTCAAGTACTGGTGGCTTCAGACATCTCTGATCTTACAATGTCAAATGTTCAAATATCAGAGAGTGTCAGGGAGATAGCTGCCATTTCTACCAAGGTGGACTTTATTCTGCAAACAGCTGATGAAAATCAAAAGTTTAATGAAGAAAGGATTTTCAGGATAGAAGGAGGAATGGAGCATCTGAATGAAGGTATGAAGCACTTGTATGATATGATCAAGAATTCACATCAACCTACTGAAGAGCAAAGAATTTTCTTTGAGGGAGATGATGAGGATGAGGATGATGCTGATGAAAGAGGAGATAGAGGAGAGATAAGGAGAACATCTGAGGTGAATCCTAGGGCTTCCACAGCTCAAACTGTAGAGGATTCCTCAACTAAGGGGGAGAATGTGGAGAAACAAAGAGGAGGAGAAGCTGGAGGTTCTGGTTCTGTAAAGGACAAAGGAAAGCAGAGGTTAACTTTTTCTGATGCTGACTACTATCAAGGTGAACAGGGAGATTTTGACAATATTGAATCTGAAGAAAACCCTGAAGATATCTTTGGTGAAGTGGAGGTTGAAGGAGAGGCTGACTATGCTGACTGGGAAGATGAACCTGAAGTGGATCCTGCCTTTGAAGCTGAGCTGTTAAGACAGAAAGCTGATCTAAAGAGAAGAGAGGAGGAGAATGCTAAAGTTTCTGATATCATTTCAAAGCATCTAGTTATCCAAAAAGCTGAACATCAAGAAAAGCAACGACTTCATGATATAAAGGTCAAGGACAGGAAGTTATATGTGAGGCTGAAGCTTGGAGAAGAATGGGATAGAGCTAGAGAGATGTTTTCACATTCAACAGGTTCAGATAATGATGGAAAGTTTTTTTGCATGTTGGAAAGATACAAGAAGGTCAATCCAGACAACACAGTATATATGAAAGCTCTTCATGCAGAGATTTCAAGGATCTCAACTGGATATGACAGAGTTAGAGAGGAGTTGAAGATCTATGTTTATACTCATAATGAGGGAACTTTCTTAGTGTCTCTCAATCTTCTGGAAAGCAGAACTCTCTCTGAACTATGGGTCTTCATGTGCAAGGTAAAAAGAACTTCTCCATTAGCTGAGCTGTTGCATGATCAGCTAAGAGACTTTGCAATGAAAGCTAGTCCACAAGTGGTGGAAGTGCCTTATGAAGTAAAAATTTTTAAAGGAAGGGCACTTCAGACTTGTGGTGTGGATCCAATATCTCTGAAGGATTTTCCTGCCAAGCATCTTGTCTACTTGGAGAACATGTTGAGGACTTCAGGATTTGCTACACAAGAGAAGACAGAAGTTGCTGATTTGATTCAAGACTATTGCATAGCAAATATCAAAAGATATCATCAAATGAAGAATAGGCTGAAGAAAGTCACAACTCAACCTGTCAGACCTAGTGGCATTACTTCTGAATCTGATCGTGTTCTGGACAAGGATTTGCTTGAAGCACTTGAAGAAGGAGAGATGATTGAGTCTGAAATTTGAAGAAGCTCTGTTTGTAAATATTAAATGTTTAGAGCTTAGGTGATTCAAGATAGGATAAATGTATTCATATGTTCAGTCTAGAGGAACATCTATCTTGTATTTATCTTTACTGTTTGAATCTGGAAATTGTTATATTTAATCCAGAACTTTTTATTATTTGCTTGGCTCTTAAAAGTCTTATCTTTTCTTGTTTTAGTTGAGTTATCCTCTAGAGGTATTTGGTTGTTATTGTCTAACAAACAAATAGGGGGAGATTGAAAGGCATATGTCCAGGCCTATTTGTAAACACCGAGGATACTACTCAACTTTAATTAAGATGTAATAAGTAAATAATAAAAATCAATTGTCACAGGAATCTCAGAAGATTATATCTGTCAAAGAATGAAGATTAAAGTCATCTACAGACTTGAAGTGATTCTACATTGAAAGAAGCTCAATTTATTGATCAAGCCTCAATGAAGTATTCAAGCTCTGTGGATTTATTAAAGTGACAGAGATTTCAAGTGGTGACAGAAAAAGATACTGATTACGGAGTTCTTGATTGAGAAGGAAGTGAATCACTGTTTAAAGTCAAACAGATAAAGAACAGACATTGTCGTTAGTCACTCATGAACCAGACAGTGCATCGAGTGTCAACGTACTATTGTGTTTGTTATTTATCTAATTTTTAAGTGATTCTGGATTTAATTGAGAAGTCAACTAATTCTATTTATTCTCTTATAAATAATTAATATTATTAAGTATATTATTTATTAATTTAATTCTGCAAAGAATTAAATTAATACATAATTTATTTAGTTAATTATTTAAATTAGAATAAAAATGAACTAGGAAGACTTAGGGTTGAACTAGGAAGACTTAGAAAAATGAACTAGGAAGACTCACAAGTGAGTCTTCCCGAAAGTCTTCCTAGGCCATTCCCTTGTCTTACCGATTGTCTTCTTAGCACAAAGATTGTCTTCCCGAAAGTCTTCCAAGGCAAATTGGATTGTTTTTCTGTAAGTCTTCCAAGGCTTAATCTATTCTATTGAAGTGGCCTGCACGTGGGAGTTAAAAGAAAAGCAATTGATATAAAGACAAGGCAGGAGACTTTATTACATCAACACAACTGAAGAAAGAAAAGACACAGAAACCTTAAAACATTACATTTCTCTCTCTGTCTTCATTACTTCTTCAAACGGCAAAGGCATTAATTTCTTCAGGAGAATTAATTCTTGTTTGGTTCATAACATTTAATTCATAGGAACTGAATCTCTTGTACTACTTTAGCTTTCTAGCGGATCATAATCCCTAGATTTTATATCGAACTACTTTTTAGTATTCGATCCTTTTTATTACAAAAATAGATAAATTCATGTCGAATTTATTCTAGATTTGTTTTATTAAGTTCTTTGTAATCAGTGATCAAAATTGTAACACCTCTCAAGTTTAATAGAGTTTCTATTTAACTTGAATATTGTTTCAGTTTTTATTCCGCATTAATTTGTTCTAAACAGTTAAACCATTTAAAGGACAAATTCGATAAAAAGGTATAGTTTGTATTCAACCCCCCTTCTACAAACTTATCAGGACCTAACAGGAAATAAGTTATAATAACTATAAATAGACTTATAAATACACCTGACTTATTTTTGCAACCCTTTTTTATTGTGCCCTTGTTGCTTGTATTGTGAGCATGTCATCTTTCGACCATTCTTGCTTAACTTTCCAGTCTTTTATGGTTCATCTCTGGCCTTTCTCCTGTTTCTCTGTGGTCGCCCTTGTTTAGGTTTAAAAGGCGGTGGTAACATTGGCTCCTTTTCAGTTTTTGCCTATTGATTCTGTCCTCTTAAGAGCAACTCCAATGAAGGTGCCAAAAAGAAAGCTGAAATGCCATGTCGTATGATTTGGTATGACACTCTTGTTGGCTCATTTTTTGAAGTGAGAAGGGTGCCAATCAAAGTTACCAATTTTTGGCACTCTTTGGCACCCTCCTTAAATAGAAAAAAAACATTACATCCTTCTCAAAGACATGTACCTTTCTACCTTGTTATAATTATACCTGTATGAATTGAGTGCCAACCATTGGAATAAATTTTGGTGAGAAATGTGCCAAAAATGCTTTTGAAGAGAGAGAAAATAATATATTAGTAATTTTGATGATTTGACAATATTGACATCTTTAGTTGACACCCCCAATTGAAGATACAGAGGATATGAATAAGCGTGCAAGTATACTTCTTTTCTATACTAGTGTGACACATATGATGCGGGCTCCTCCTTTCTACTATATAAATGGCACATATGACATGTTAACACGACAAACCACTAATATCCAATTCTCTGCACCCTTCAACTTTACGACATGAACCTCCTTATGATCATATACATTGGTTATCTCATAACCATCGTCTTCGTTAAATGCCACAAATTAATTGAATTTTTTTTTTCTTGTTCTTCTCAATTTTTTCCATTGCTCTCAGAGATGTCACATATCCATGAATTTTCTACACTATCTTTTTTCTCCCGCAATCTATTCATTTGCTTCCTAACAAAGCATAACAAACAATACACAAAATAGCTATTCAATTACACACATATATTAGTATAAAAGGTAAAAATAATCTGAAACCAGCAATATGACATGATTATAATTAAGAGTTAACATACTAACCTCAATATGCCTCTAACTGATACCTGCAGTTGATAATTAAGAATTTCTTTACCATGGAGAGATATGATTACTACTTTAGATAAAAATGAAGTTTTAGAGAGGCGCTCGATTAGTTTGGTTTGGGTTTACTTGTGTTCAATATAGGTGGCACGACATGTCAGGTTACTTACGAGTTCTGCTTACTGATTTAAACATGCCGTAAAAAAGTGACCTTTTACATTAGTGAGAACATAGTTGTAAACTTGAAAGAAAAAGTTGATGGAAGTAATCGAAAAAACGAGACAAGTTACCTCTGAGCGTGTAGCTGAGTCGGTGATAGCACTGGTTATAGACCAAAACATTCAAGGTTCAATTCTTGGGAGCGTGATGAATTTTTTCTACATTCCAGGTTGAAGGACCATTAGTGTGGTCTTATCGCTCAGTTAGTCCGATTTACATGTCACGTGTTAGGCGTGTCCGGAAAATACAACTTTTGACCAAAAATGAGGCAAGTTTATATGCCGATGTGTTTTTCCATAAACTCATTATTCGATTTAGGGGCTATCATTAGCCTTTTTGGATGATGACAAACCCTCTTTTATTAATTTTCGCTCATCCTGTTTAGTAAATCTCTCTTCTTGAATTAATTAAATTTTTTCTATATATATATTGTGGGCTTGTTTGTCTCTCCTTCTAAGAGTTTATTTTGTTTTATGTTTATTTATCCCTTTTTACGAGAGTTTGGTTGTATTTTCATGTCCGAAAATGTAAATATGCATAATGTCCTTATGTCCATAATAATGATTCATTTATACGGATTTTTGTGATGTACTCCCTCCGTCCCATTCATTTCTATACACTTTCCATTTTGGGATGTCCCATTCATTTCTATACATTCCAAAAATAGTAACTTTTAATAATATAAAACACTATTACACCTACTACTTTCTCAACTATCTCTATTCTATAACAATATAAATCACTATTACACCCCCTACTTCCTCCACTATTTCAAATCTATTATTAAATATTGATAGGTTCCACCACTTTACTCACTTTTCATCTAACTTTACTCATTTTAATCCCAGTGTATACAATTCACTGGGACGGAGGGAGTAATAAATTATGACTATTTTTCCGATATGTTACTATGTTAGGAATAATAGTTATATCCCTTTTTCAATTTTCCTTTCCAGCAAAAGTATATTTTCTCCACGAAGTCGAGCGGCCGTACCCATAGTCCTCCATTTTCCAAACTCCTGAAGTAGCTAAAAAAGAATGGAGAACGAGTGTTTGCAAATTGGAAGGTTCGAGAACATTCCAACACCTGATGAATTCACCTCTCAAATCGAACTCAAAAACGTCCCTGCTGTAATTCTTCTTCTAACTAACAAACACCGCCATTTTTTCAATTTAAATAACCTAATGGTTTCACTTTTTACTGCGTAGCTAATTGTTGGATGCGTTAAGAATTGGAAGGCTTTTACTCACTGGAATCCATCTAATGGCGGCCTTGATTATTTGCAGGTCTGTATATATGTGTGTACGTGCTCGTTTGATTGTTTTCTGTTATTTTATTCGCAATTGTGTATCCAAATAATTAAAGTGACAATTCATTAAAATAAAATATTAGTTAAGGTGTTGCAAGCTATTTTAATTTCGAATACTTGAGAGTTCCGATTGATTATAGGATAGTAGGCTGGAGGAAGACAGAGAAGCATTTGTTATGATTTGTGATGTTATCTATGACGTATATTTATCGGTTTTAGAGCTAGTAGAGCTCGAATTAAGATCATTGTATATTGTATGTTTGCGAATAATGTTGTAGTTTTACTTGATCAATGACTAGTCACGTTTGCGAGTTCTTTTCAGCTAATTGTTTTTGTTGGAGATGAACTATTTGAAATGTACATGTGAAGATTGTCTTTAATTATAATTGTTTTTAGTTATAATTGCATTTAAATATTATGAATACGTTATATTTGGCAGTGCTTCATTCATTTGCTTAATCTTTGGCTTAATTAGGTAACCTCGAAAGTGTTATAAGTATCATATGGTCTATGTGCTTATTCCATTCTTTACACCATTATAGATTTAAATGTTATTTTTTTGGTTGACTTGTATCTTAATGTGGATACTTAGGAACGAGTTGGGTCATCGATTGTGGAGGCTATGCTATCCAAATCTGCACCAGTATTTTATGGTGATATCAGAAGGCATGAGAGGGTAATTTCCTAATGTTACTGCTTTATCAAAGTAGGTTCAAGTATCTGTTCCTTTTGCTTAACTCTTTAAACTTTTTATTTGCGTTCCTTGCAGGTTCCATTACCCTTTTCTACCTTTTTAGGAATTTGTAAGGAGCTCTACCAAAACATTGAGAGTAATTCAGGTGCTTGCTTTAAGCAAGAGAAAGATGTACTATCAGATGAATCAGGCCAAAGATGTTTAGCATCTGAAGATGATAAGCAACAAGTTTATTTAGCACAGGTTGCAACTTCAGAGTACTGTTTCCCAAGTTTGTAACGTACTTTAAAAAATATTCACTAGGTAGATTATATGGGTCCGTACTCCATATTCTGTCTGCTTTACAACTTTTACATAACTGGAGCCCAACATGGCAATTATTGAAGTCGGCATTTGAATTCTGTAATGCAGGTTCCTATTATGAACACTGAGCATGAGGAAAGAGTTCAATTGCCAACTCTTAGTGAAGACATTAAGCTGGTTTGTGTTCCTTCAGTATGGATTTGTTTGCATATCATCTCTTCCAATTATTTATATATACATATCAAAATGACAACAATAGTGTTCCATGATAATACAACATTCTGTTCTGACATAATAGTAATTCATTTTAGGCACTTCCTGCTAGTTTCTACTCTGGAATCATATATTTAGCACAATTTTTAGAAAGAAAGCGCTTCTCTTATTTTGGGGAAGAAATGAATGCCTTATTGTTAGATATGCTATACAACAATGGTAACCTGAAGTTTTGATATCTGTTTACATTTTGTTTATTTGGATAGCCTGAGTTTTTGGAGGAAAAATCCTTGGCTTCTATCAATCTGTGGATGAACAGTGCCCAAGCCAAATCAAGTACTCACTATGATCCACATCATAACGTTCTATGTGTAGTCAGTGGATGTAAACAAGGTTTGTCCTTCAGTTATCCGTACCTTTATTTTTTTTATGATTAATTGAGGTAAAAGGTGCTTCTGGTAGCTAGTTCATGATTTTTCATGGCCAATAAGATGCTGCATGAAATATGAATTTGAAAAATATTGTTATACATTTTGTCATATACAATTTAGTAAAAAACTGTTGTGCTTTAAGAGATACAACGTCTTCCTAATGCTCTCCAGTCCTCTTTTTCACTCTTCAAATGATAATACATTCCTTGATCTCTGAGAGGATTGATGAAGTTATATGTATTTTTTTTGCTCAATTGATAATATAATAAAAGAGAAGAAATACAATGCCCCTAAAGGAACCAAAAGGTGCTATCTGTAGTCAATCTACATGACAGATTGAGAACAGAAAGCAGCAGCATTTAAAAAATTTGAGCAAACTACCCAACACCCACAATACTAGATAGTAATCCAAGATATGATCTCCGGCCTTTCCCTAATAAATTTCGAGAACCATTTACATGTAAACAAACGAGATTGTATGATAGTTACAATCCCAACTAGCAGCTTCATAGGAGGAAGTGAACCCTTGTTGTGGTGTCTAGCATTCCTCTCATGCCAAATATGGTTAGCAAAGACCTGAGCTGTGAGAAGGGCTAACTGGCGTTTAGTTGAGTCTGTAATTCCGAGTAACATAATAAGGAGGCCAGGCTATGATGAGTTATAGTCTACTCACTACTGTAATCCCCAGGTTGTGCTTAAGCAAACTTCTCAGGATACTTCTTGGATAGTAACAAGAAATAAACAAGTGTTGAGCTATTTCCTGGCCACCAACATAGAGGGAGCAGTGAGTAAGAGTTTGCATTCCGAATGAGGCATCCTTATCAAAGTATTAACACGAATTGTGGCACTCCAGTTTTAAACCAAACAGCATCCTGCCAAGATACAATATCTGTACTTGGTCTTAATCTGTCCCAGATGTCCCTCGTGGTGAGTTTATTTCTGCAATTTTATTCCAGTAGACTGTATCAGGGTTAGCCAGATTAAATTCTGGATAATCAAATTCAGCAAGCCAAGATTGCAGTAGGGTCAACGTGATGATGGTGGGGATTATGCCGAGGAAGAGCTCAGACCCCATCAGTTAGAATGTCGTGTAGAGTAGTCTCAAAAGAGAGACCAGTATTACGAATGTTTGGGTCTGCTCTGGTTAAGCCAAGCTATGACTATGCTACCATGGACAAACCAGAGAGATTGTCTCACCTGATCCAATCGAGTAAGTAATAAAATGTTTGATATTCTCCCTCATTTTTAGAACTTTTTGCCAAATCCACGAGCAATCAGTAGGAACGGACATACTCCAGAAAAATTTCTGTTCTACATTGTTTTTTAAACCCATAAAGACCACAAGGAATATGCGTTCCTAGTTACCTAGTTAGAGTAGCTAAATTCGTAGTTCCCAAAACGGGTTCATGACAACTTTCTATTGTCGCATTAAGATATAAGCATGACCTCCCTCTATTTTCGGTAAACAAATCACATCCCGAGAAATTTTTGCACCACCAGTAGAGTGTGCATCTTTCTTCGGTGGTATGCATATATTTTACCCTCCCGTCGTACACTAGATATCTTTGGCTTGGTTTGATTTTTATATAACAAGTTTAATTATTTTCTGCTCCTCATCATTACATCAATTATTTGATTTTATCTTTTGAATTATGATATTTGACATTTTTAGTTACATGTTAAATTTTGATAATTTGTTGGGCCTTCACTTGTAAATCCCCCTTCCTCTCCCACCCGACCCACAAAATAAGAAGACAAGAAACTGAATGTCATGTTAAAAGATGTTTTCAAGTCTTTATTGTAATATTAGCGATTAGCCTCCATGTGTAGTGTGCTTTAAGCCTTTTATTATTGAAGTCTGAGTATCCTAATTCTTTAACTTTCTTTGTCACGCACTCCCAGTTTTCTTATGGCCCCCTTCAGCAAGTCCTTACTTATACCCAATGCCAATACACGGGGAGGCTTCAAATCATAGGTATACCTTTTATGTCATTTTACCGGTTTCCTCTTGGTACCTAATACAAGGGGCTTTTAATGTTTTTATGAGTTCTATTTTTGTGGCATTAAAGCTATGATTCATTTATTTGTTTAAAGTGCTGTTGCTCTAGGAAAAGTTGATCTTTCAGTGCACCCGAGAGCAGAAGGGTCAGCGAAAATTTCCCAGAAAGTCACTATCCATGCAGGCGATGCACTTTTCATTCCTGAAGGGTGGTAAGTTTACTGTCTATTATTATTAGTACTGCTCCACTTTGTGTGACTTCTGGAATGACAAAGCTGTTTAAATATTCAAGTAGGGACAGAGAGAATTTTTGTATACTAATCTTTTGGTGTTATTATGGTCATTCAAATTTCTCTTATTTAATGAATGTTACGTCTACTCCCAGTATTACGCAGGGATAGTATTTGCATTTCTTGAACATCCAAATTCGAGTCTTCACGATGCTACGCACATGCCTGTGACTCGGAAATGTTCAGAATTCAAATTCAGCACTAGCTTTTGCATTTTCTTATAGTAGGAACTAGGCTGGAAATAGGAGACTGCAATTTTTTTATTTTCGGTTTTAGATCGAGTTTCTTTTGTCTCAGTTATATATTAATATTTTACAATCAATGAATGTGGAGATATAGTTGGTCTAAGGGTAATGTTTTGATGCAAGTGTCATACAGAGCGAGATGTATGTTAAAGCAAGTTTCATACAGAGTGAGATGTATGTTTATCCATCAATGTTTATGTTTCTGCTTTTATATTTTGATTTAGTTTGACTTAAGTTTGTGGTGATAAATCCTCCTGCTTTTGTCGAGTTTCTTACATCTTAGGGTTAAATTTTAGTAATATTCGCAAGATGACATGATGAAGGGGAACATAAGTGAAAATTGAGTGAGGTTCTTTTTTTAATTACAAGGTAGTTCATGTATATCTAGCATTATCAAATTGGTGTCTTACTTTATGTGGGGTGTAGATAAGAATTAGTATATCAGGATGTAGTTTTGATACAGATTCTTTTTTAATTATTGGTAGAGTTTTCAATTAAGCCCAACCCAAGTGATCGCATGCCTTACTCTATCATGTTATAAGCCCAGTGGATGTGATGTAGTCCCCACGTATTCAGTAGCTTAAAGGGTTCCTTTTCTTTTAAAAGAAAGATCATCTGCTGTTGGGAAACCTCAGGGTAGTGGTGGTTCTGTGGTTTAATGCCCCTAGTTCTATCCTTTTACTTTTTCCCTCAATATTTTGCTGTATCTAATTTGTTCCAACTTCTGTCCTGCATCACCTGACACTGACAGTAAAGGCCTGTGGCTATCTATCATTTCTATGGGCAATACATTAGTGAGGTAGTTGTGAACTGCTGCATTTTACTTCCGTCTACATATTGCTTAATCTAAAGAACAAGGGAAGTATATAATATATCAGACCCAAAGTTATTTTTCACACTTTCACTTAATTCCTAATATTTAGTCTTTATTCTTTTGAGTGGCAAAGAAAGCCCAATTTCTTAGGCAATATATTTGTATATACCTTATTTATTTATGCCATTTTCTTTTTTCACAGGTTTCACCAAGTAGATAGTGATTGTTTGACCATGGCAGTGAATTTTTGGTGGCAATCTGAGGTGATGTTGGGGATGTCAGAGCACATGGATTCTTATTACATGCGCAGAATTGTAAAAAGGTGCTTCTTGTCCTTCACTCATGTTGTTACTTCCTCTTATTTCATATTTTAACATATTAGTCAATATAATAAGCTGATGTATATCCTTTTCTGTACATGTATCATTTGCTGTGTTCATGATTTATCAAAGACTAACCGACAGAGAAATGGTAAGTTGCATGTGCATCTCCTCCCTTTAATTTGTTTGTTTTCCTCTGTTGTCAAAGTTGTGGTGGCAACAGAATAATTTCTCTCTTTAGCATCATTGCTTTTCTGGTTAAAAAATTGTTATGTTTAGAGAACACTGCATTTTTTTGCCAACTAGAACACTGCATTTCACATGTATCTTTGTGCACTTTAATGGTTGATAATTTTATGCTTTTGTTTAAACAAGTCTCATCATCATGCATGTGTAAATCTGTTTTGCCTGAAGTGTAAAATGTGTGAACTCCGTACTTGTAAATTTTAAATATCCCAATTTCTCGTTTTCCTTTATTTAGTATGTCAGTTATTTAAATTTGCATCCTTTGTGCTTTGTGTCACCAGTGCTCCCTTCTAAATTCTTAATTTCACTTATTATGATATTAGTATCTTATAATATGTAATATGTTGTTAAATTGTATTTGCCCCCTCTTACTTTTCGTTTCTGCTAATTAAAAGTCTAGAACTTGCATGTTTGATACTTTGTTAATTTATTGCATCAATTGTAATATTTGGAATTAAATGTCATGAAACCTTGTGTTTTGAAAAACACTATTCAGATTGTAGGAATTATATGTATTTTTATTGTTTTATAATTAGAATAGGGAAAAGCATTGCAAAACCATAACTGTGGATCTCATGATCAGAACAGAACCAAGTGCTTTGTAAAGCATCAAACCATGTGGGTCAAAGAGTAACAAATACAACAGACCAGTCTGATAACAGAAAAACAGGTTTGCTTCTCTTTTTTTGTTATATTGTCCTCCAGACTTTGTACGAATATAATTGCTATCTCTTATCTCTGTCCCTTCTATCCGTCTAATTGCTAATTGAATAACTCTGATTCCAACTGCATTGATTATATATAAATTGCTTTCTTAACAGATAATGATGTGCCTAATCTGAACAAAGATACTTTGAGCAAGGGTTTAAAAGCAAAGAAGCTTAAAGAAAGGACCACGTTGCATGAACTAGAGTCGCTTGCTATGCAGTCCCTTCATGCACTTGTGTCTTTAGTCCATGACCGTGTCAATATCGCTGATCAGAGTCAATCAGCAGAACCTTCTACATCAAATGTCTTCGCTGTTGGAGAAAAAGGCGCAAGTAAATTTAATGTAAAAGATTCCTACCGTTTAGAAGATGATCCAGTTGCAAGTATCATTTGGAAACTTCAACCGCTTACCCTTCAAAGTGTCTTGCTTGCAATGGCGGTGAGTTGTAGACCATTGTTTAGTTCTTTGATACTCTGCCATCAATTTGGTAAAGTTGTACCGACTATTGTGCTGGGGACGATGTAGTCAGTTCTCCCGTCAGGAACCCTTGACTCATACACTCATCCAGGTTTTTATGATGCCGTCTTAACAAGTCACTAGATTCACTACAGCTGAGTGTACTTGAAGGTTTAAAGTAAAAAAAAATCACCTTAGAGACGTTCAGCTTGGGTAGAACCATACTGTTTATTTTGGTGGTATTTTCCAAATTGTTTGTCTTTCTGCCTACAACGGTACAACCACTTACTTTTTCAGGTTTTATTCATATAAATATATTTAGGATGGTTTCGTGTAGCCTGGAGACGCTGCTCCAGTGACATAGCATTGTAATTACAATTGCAAATTTTGCTGGTCCTTTATATGTTTGTAGATGAAATATGGTTTATATTGTTCCATTAGCTCTCCTTGTTGAATATGTAAACTAATTTATGTTTTTCAGAAAAATTTTCCTAGAACTTTAGAAGCATTAGTTCTACACTTGCTTTCACCAGTGGGAGCTGAGGTCCTTACAAGGAAGCTGGAAGAGCTGGATCAATCAATGGATGAAGAAGATCGGTGTGTGTTGTCATGCAAAATTATTGTTTTAAATTCTTGAAGGGTATATTCCTATCTGAGTACCGCAACTGTCTGTCTTGTGGCATTTCTAGGAACGACTTCTATCAGATTTTTTATGGGGTATTTGATGACCAGTTTGCTGTAATGGACGCTTTACTGAATCAGAAAGAGTCATTTGCACTTCAGGTATTACAACTGTTGTTTTATGTGTTACCTTTTATTTCGTAATCTTTCATACATGTTTTAATAATAATAAAATACTATATATATAGTTCTCCATGAAGAACACTCTTTTATAAAGAACAATAAATCATAGAATCTTGCATAAAATTGCATTTAGATTCTAATTTTCATACCAAAAAAGTTTTTTATGAATAAAAATAGAATCTAACAAAAAAATAGGATCAAATATAACATGATTACACATTATTTCATTGTCACAAATATATATAAAAAAATTCTATACTAGATTCTATGTAATGTTTGATTTTTAAATTTAGACGAGATTCTACGTTAGATTCGATATGTTATGTTTAATTATTGTTTAATTTTGTGATTCTAATCTTAATAAAGATGTTTCAGAAAAGATGATGAAGTAGAAGATTACTTCTTATTACTTCACTACTTGTTACAAAACTCTGAAGAGTTATATATATATATATAGGCTGATGAGACAGACCTCACAGATGTTTATTCATAATACATTGATACTAATGACCAAGAAATCCTCCTGGTAATCAGGAATCAATCTTCTACAATCCTAACTGATCTTCTCCAGGTCAGAAGATCATGTTCAACTCGTAACAGTTGTGATTACTAAGAATGTATCTGTAATTAGCATCCAGATCATACAATATCTTTCTACACTTAACAAGTCATTTTTTATGAAAAATAAGGTGTTATGATGGTGTTCTTTATATAAAGTGTTCTTCCTAGAGGACAACCCATATATGTGTTTTGATGATGGTGGGGGAGTTTCACGCAAAAAAACTTTTGTTGCAAGCCTGAACCAATAGCCATCTCTATTAAAGTGTCGCCTATGTCTCAAATTTTAGTATTTCTTCAAATTTCAATAGACAATAACATATATTGTGTGCTGTCAAGGTTACCCCTTAGAGTTTCGTGAAGTTTACCCAGTTTTCCTAAATATGTTCTGGAATATGGAGCAGGACTATGACTTTTTTTTTTCTATTATGTTCTTCAGTTATAGTGTCCGTTAGTAAAAGTTACCCTGCGCATAGATACTGGGATTTAGCTGAGACACGTATGGCGGAGATTAATGAGAAGGAAGATGATATGAAATATAAAGTGACAATAAAAGGGATGAAAAAATATTAGCAAAACTCACCTTTATTAATCATAAATATTTTCTTTAAATCCGCCACAAACAAAACAGGATGAATGAAAACCTATTTCGTATATAAGTGAATATGCTGCCTCCTACCCAGTGTTATTTAAGAGGTAAGGCGGCAAGGGTCTTCTTTCGGTTAATAGAGAGGCTTGAGATGAGGTAGTCACACAGACCCACAGAGACATGAATATACACATCTTTATTTTCAAATATAAGAACATGTGTAGCTATATATTTTTGCCAAACATATATGATAATAATATGACAAAAAATATGACATTAGTATTAAATATAGAGGGTATACAATTTCCAGCAGCAACATAGCAATAATGACATCACAGACCACAACTATCAGGAAACATGAATATAAATTGTTATCATTAACATTATATATTGATTACAAAATAAATATTTAATATTAATCAGTACAAACATCCATCAAGCCAATTAAAATTCAAAAAAGCAAATCTAGAACATCTAAAGAGTGAACAGAGAGCTGTGAGTTTTGAGTCTTAAGGAGCCAACAAAAGGGTTGCAGCCTGTTCTGCTCAGGGTCACTCCATTTAATTGCTGAAAATTTTCGTTTTTGCCCTTCAATTTTATTTATTTTACAAGCACAAAAATATAAAATGCTTCCCTTCACAAAGGCTAATTGAGGGTAAGTGGCAAAGGTGATCACCTTACGTGTTCAAATCGAGGTAACAACGCCTTGCCTCTTGATCAAAGCCCCTTTGACAACACTGCTTCTACTTATGCAGGATAAAGTTCATATTATCATAATTGGGAATAGGCATTAAGAAACATGTTTCCATAGTCAAGGTGCTACAGATCCCTCCATTTTCAATTTTGTAATATTTCCAAGTACCAATTACCAAAGGCCAATATTCTATATTGAGTAGCCATATAATATATTGATTTTTTGGAATGTCCTAATGTCCTAATCGGTTTGGGTATCTGATAACTTCCCATCTTTGGTCCTGAAAAGCTAGAAACATGAGAAGTCATGACTTCTTAGACTAAAAGAATTACAGCCGGGGTTAAACAGAAGAAATTAGATAGTCAATATGAACAGTATTAGTAAAGTTGTCTATGCACATAGCTTTTGTACTTCCGGAATTATGCCGAGGAACTTGGTTACGTTTCTGGTTTTTGTAAGAATCATTGACATGACCTGCATGATTGAACTTAATTGCCTCTACTTTTTCAAGTTTGTGGAGTATAGGCAGGGCTTTAATAAGCATAATTACTTTTTGTATGAAAGTATTGATTCTTCTTACAACGAAAGTTGTACCATCCTGAATCGTTTTATTTCTTTGTAAGATTTACTGCTTTATTTCTTTCAAATGTGTATGGTAATAATAACTCACTTATGTATCCATAATCTTACATGTTAATTCAAGAGAAAAGAAAGCTCTTTTTTCAAAATAGAGAAAATAGGTTTGAACCAAATGCAAGCTATGATGCTTTTTTTTTCCCTACAGGCTTTTAAAAATGTTTTAGACAAATATCTGGGAGTCAAGTTTAATGGATCAACACCATGGGTTGGATGAGATATCTATCTGGAAGGACTCCCTCAAAGCAACTGGGCCCTTCAGTAGTGTTGATTGCCTTACCAGTAGCAACTCTTGCATACTTGTGAGTTTACCCTGTATATTACGATTACTTCAAGTTTAGTTCATTTAATCTGTTTGTCTGCTTCAAAATAATTTTGATTTGGATTACATTTTTACTGAAATGTCACAAAGGGCCAAAGGGCGGTACCGATAAATATACTTTCAATCTTTCAGCATGCTTCAGAATTAATTTAATCATACATAGTGTTTTCTTGTTATACTAATCATATCCTTATATATAATTAGAGTAACAGGAATCTTTGGTTGTCCTTCCTGGGGGCGCTCAACCCTCTCATATGATTTTTTAAGGTCTCGAGTCGGACTACAATAATGTAACATATAAAATTCTAGTATCTCCCCTCTACTAAGGCTCTTTTAAGGGTACTGAGTTCTATCCTCCTCAAGGCCACAACTACATATTCTTCACTTATAATATTCAATATCTTATCCTCATATACCACCTAACTGTATTAAAGCGGATGATTTAGATGTACTATAGACTACTTTATTTGACCACAATCACAAAATATTATATCATAAAACTTAGTTATCATTTAAAAAGTGTTACAAATAGCATTTAGTTTTTTGTATTAGAAAAATAATTATACAAATTTTAAATTTACTATTGTAAGATGGCAAATTCAAATATTTTATTATGATAATTGGTCATGTTGCTGCCATCTTAAAAAAAAAAATACAGAGTTGTCTTAAGAAACTCTCATCCAAAATTACTCAATTATGCAACCTAAAATCCTAGATAAACTAACAAGATGTTTAGAAAAAAAAAAGGACTCATGCATTGCACGGTTTTAAAGCTACTATTTAAGAATATGAGCAACTCTTATACTTTGCTTTTAGAATTCATATTGAGTTAATAAGATCATGAAGTTTATCTCGCATTGTATAAACGATTATTGATTATAATAGCTTTAAGAGGAAATAAAAGTCTAGCAGACAAGTCTCTTTTGTTGGGCTGTAAGGAGAGGGAGTGGTGAACTTTTATTTGTGATCTCATAGTTGCACATAAGTAGTCATTCTATTGTGATTTTAACCGCAGTTGTGGTCCAAAAACCATACCTATATATTCTTTAAGACTTTATCTGATTTAGTTGGTGAAAGCTACTAAGAAACACAGGGTCCACTTAGCGAAATGATTAATAGCGGACTGGTAATGTAGAAACTGAGTGACTTATGCTTCTGTTAGGACTTCATCGCAATATGTTCTTTTGGTCTCATGGGATGGTTATATTCAATTAACTTTTGTTTTCATGACCCTGTCTGATTGATCCATCTGTCTAAGTGCTGTCTGCATATTGTGCTGAAAATTAGGTTTTCTTGTTCATTTCCTTTTACTATTTGGATAAGTAATTCTTTTACTATTATTATTAATAAGAAACAAATCATCCTATTATAATTCGATTTCTGTATAACAATTTGATTTGCTATTGTGATTCATAACTTGTTGATAATATTAATTTCAAAACATTCAGCAGAAGCCAAACCCTATTATCACTTTATCAAATTGAACTTTAATGCTGAAGATGGTGATTGAAAAGAGAGATTCACATAGAAATGTGGACTGGGGGTATTAGATTATTAGCATAAATTTGTCAGTATATACAGTTTCTTTACGAATAAAATAAAACATGATCAAGCGGATTTTCTGATCCCCACCCCCTCCAGATCTTTGTCAAGTTCCCACATCGGAATTATTTTTAATTGTCTACTTGTAAAAGGAAATATGTAATGTGTAGGTATTGTCTTGAAAATTTGGATTTAAGTATTAAACGGGATAATATTAATTTTAAAATTCATGTTTGAACTATAGTGGTCAGTAGTTGAATGAATATTGTCGGAGTGCCAGATAAAAATAAAAGCTTTGGCTTAGATAAAGATATATTCTATTGGTTTTAGGAATATAGATATGGGCATTGTAAATTTGAGAATTTTTACACTCTTTGATTTTATTTCTTTTATCTTGACCTGTGATCAATACTTTCTGATATTATGCTAGTCTGTATTCTATGTTGAATAGGTTATGCTGATTCAAGAACTCATGTTCTTTTATCTTATGCTGTTAAAAATATATGATAGGGGAAAATGATCTCTTGAACTTCTGGTCGACCATTGGTCAGCAAGAAGAGCTCCAGCAGGGGAAAGGAAAAAGCATGTAGTTATTATTGGTCTTAGAAGGAAGAGGAGAATAAATAAAGAAATTATGAAGTTGTGAAAATAAGATTCCTTGATAAAAGATGGCATATGCAAAATTCTGTTAGATAGAAAGAGAGAAAGGGTAGGGAATAGAAGAGAACCCTTTTAGTTTGTCTAGTTGTGCTGCAGGGGAAGATAAAAAGAGGCAACCAGACTCTTTTAGTAGGCAAATGGTATATATTGTACCTAAGCCCTGCAACTTACATTCATACTTTCTAAAAGCTTTGGATATACTATAATCCCTGGTCCTTCATTGCATTAATCCCTAGGACCACTCTTCCACTCTCTCTTCTCTTTATAGGTGTTCAATAATGAATATACCTTCTTTTGAGCTCTGATATTTTCAGCTCATTATTTTCATTTCGAAAAATGTGACTCCTAGGAGTAGTAGATGTGTTGTCTTCGTACATTTTACCTTTCTCAGACCTTGTTTTGAGCTGGATAAACTGTATTTTGTTTGGTTCAATGATGAATACGCGGATTAGATCTCATAATCGCGTATGCTTTGCGAACCAACTCCAAATGTGTGTAGTGATATTTAATATTCGTAAATGTTAAAATTCTGATTCAAGTTTCGGTGAATAATGAGTAGCTTAATCGAAGTATTAGTGTTTTAGTTAGTTGATGGGTGTGTGTTCCATTAGTGATACAAGGAAGAGCGTACTGAATAATGAGAAAGTTTGCGGTGGTATTACACATTTGTTTGTTTATACGACAGCCAAAAACTGACTGATATGTAACATGCACGGAATTTAAGAAAGAGTAAACCGTGAAGGGGAAAAGCAGCACGACAGGTTCCGGTGCTTCACACTTTGAAAGTTTTATGGGTGTACTTCTTTTGCAAAAACTCGTTGACATTTTTATTAGCTTTTGTGAAATGATACATGTATTTTTGAATTTCGTAATTTGTTTTTTCCTCTTTATTTTCATTCCTCTCCTTTATTTCCCGGACCACCTGCAGCACTTGCGCGCTCACACACATAAACCCACACCATCATCTTTATACTCATGCTTACAGCAGGTTTTATAGCCCCCGGCTTTACAAAAGTTTACATAAACTTCTGTGTATTTCATCTAATCTTTTTCTTTTCTTTAATCTTTTTTCATAAAAAAAGTAGAAATTGCATTAAAACTCATATAATTGCATCAAGTCGGTCTCTCTCTCTCTCTCTCGATTCAAATTTATTAGATAAAAACCGATGTGGTTCTTTCAACCACTGAATCAATAATTGGATGCATTAATGAAAAGAGTCAACAACTACATCTATTTTAGTGGAGGAAGGTACACTGACATGTATGCTTGCTGGTTGTTTTTACTTGAGATTGTTAAAATTCATATTCTGTTTTGTACCATTTGCTTTGCTCATCTTGTACTTGTACTACTCACCTTCTGATCTCGTATGACAGAATTTCTGTTTTCTTCAATGTCAAGTGGCCCTTCCACATGAAAAACCAAAGCAATTACTAACAAAATTTAAAAGTTTGTAGGTGCCATAAATCATTTCTTTGCATGCAATTGCCCCACACTTCTTTTACGCTTTTGTTTATAATTCGAGTAGACGAAACAAATATTATTTTTGAGTCCATTCCGGAAGAGTGAAGATAAAATGTCCCATTTGTTGGCTAATCTATGTTTTTACTTGTAAGTTCAAAACGGGCAAGACATTACTTGTAATAAAATTTCGGCACGAAGCTGATCGTTTAGCAGCGAAACTAGGATTATAATTTATTCTTTTAACTTAATAAAGCTATGATTTAATTCATAATCGAAAACCAAGTATTACGAGTAAAAAAGTTGTGTGTTAAAATTAACTCAGATTCGAGATCGTTACAAATATGTGGTAGAAAAAACAAGACATTATGCCCATTGAGAACGAAATAAAAAGGCGTAAATTTTTTGTTATCTTCCAAGGCAATAGCTGGAGTAGATATAGATCTTTCTGAATGTCTAACTTAAATTGTGCAATTTATGGATTAAATCGAAACTCATTGAGACAAAATAATAATAAAGTCATGCAGTCCTAAACTCATATTAAAGCATATATGCCACAAAAGTTTCGAGAATCGAAGACATCAAAAAATATTTCATAACATTCTCGTAGCTTCTTAATAATCTCTGATTTCTTTCTCACGATGATTCAACAATTGCCCCAAGTATCAGATCCATGTGGGTCAGATCCGAACCCGACCCGAGCCCTGATGAGTGAGTGGTCACGGTCATTATACCCAGGGAACTCAACACCCCCGGTGTAGGATAGCAGATTCCTCAAATTGACGTTAACGTTAACATTGACGTCAACATTTCCTCTGTGATCACCTCTCTCTCCTCCAGTCAATCCAAGAAAATCTCTAGTCAAACCCTCACTCTTCTGCTGCATTGTAGCGTAGTTCCCAAGGTACTCCGGTGACATGTTGGCACTCACGTGGACCCCCCCACCACCACCAACACTAGAACCTCCCATGCAACCAACATCCATGGTGCTCATGGTGGAGGGGACCTGCCCCGGGGAATGCGCTCCCACCGTAGCCGCCTTCTGAAGCAATGCAGTAGCCGAGAGGTGCGCGAAGGAAGGCGGATGTCGAAAAGATGACGTCATGAAGCCAGGATCATGGTAGTACAACAATGGTGAAGAAGAAGGCACATGATCATCAAGATCATTGTTGTTGAGATTGGTTTCTTCAGCCTTGATGGTTTTGTAGGTAGGGTTTTGAGGAGGCGGGTCCCATGAGGGGTTGAAGGAGATATAATGATCTTGCTGGTGGATCCCATTACTGAAGAAGTTAGGGACAGAGAGGAGAGGAAATGGGTAATTATTTGATGTTGGGATTGAGGAAGGAGAAGAGGTGGTGGTGTTGTTATTAGCAAAATGAGATGATGGTGACATTAAAATGGGGACATTAGCAGCACAGAGCCTGGCACTTTCTTCTGCAAGAGCATCACAGAAGGCTCTGTGTGTAACAAAGCTATCCTTCCTGCATGCACCGTCAAAAGTTACAACAACATCCCCCATTATTGCCATGCATTTTGGATGTTTTCTTGTAGACACATGCATGCTTAATTTGTAAGCTTTTACTGGTACATATATTAGGTAGTCATAAAGCTAACATTAAACAAATAATTTTGTAAAGGTCAAAGTTACAGTAGACTGATATACATGCACAAGACAGAAGGATGATATCATGAGAGTTGACTGATGTGTGCAAGCATATATAGGATGTATTTTGTGCGTGTGTTTGTATCTATAAAAGTTGCAAGTAAATGGCAACTGGATTGGCAAAAAGTGTATGAAAATTGGAGGTCATGCAAGGAAATGACCACAAATATTAGTAGTACTATTAGTTAGCAGACGTGAGATTGAGAATGGATGGGGGTAAAGAAAGCAACTCAACACCAAATCAATTTGTATACATTTTCAGATTTATTTTTACTAGACTTGGCCTCTAAAATTAAAATCATCATGACATTCTCTGATCTGTATTTTAAAAAACAAAAAAAAAACCCAGAAGTACGTACTCTCCAAGACATCTGACTTTTTACCATAGAACCCATTATCATTTTCTAGTGTATTATCAAGTACTTCTGGTAAAAGTGAACCTATTTGCAGACATAGCTGTATACAGTATATGTGACAATAATACAACACATAAAACAAAATTAAAACTTAAATGTATACACACAGATACAGTTCTTCTTTGTTTATGTGTGTCTAATTTACAGGCCCAACCGAACTCACAGATCTTGTTCACTAGTGGATTCTATTTTTGTGCAAACAAGTGTTGCAGTAACTACAAATATTTCTTTGCATATTTGCATGCAAGGTTTCTGCACTTGTATATACTACAAGACAACCTTAAAAAACATACCACCACCAACACTATACAGTACTGTAGTCTCAAAGATTTCAAGAAACTGCAGGGGATAATTTCAAATTTTACAAACAGGCAAGAACATGTATAAAATCTAAAAGGACAAATTCAAACACAACAGGGCTAGCTAGTGTTTATAATAACAAAACAAATTTTATGGGAGAAAAGATGGAAACCTGGAGAAGAGGGTCCCACAGTCACATCTATACTCTCTAGTTCCACAGGTTTTAGTGTGAGCCTTCCAATCTGATTGAACAGCATAAATCTTAGAACATTTCTCACACTTCCATTTCTTTTCCCCATGTTTTCTGCAAAAGTGTTTCTTGATTCCAGTGAGATCTCCTAAAGCTCTTGAAGGATGATGATGCAAACATGAAGGCTCAGGACACACATAGGCTTTCTTCTTTATCACATCTTTGCTATTCCTCTGCTTGAGTTTCCATGGTAGATTATGACCTCTCCTATGAAGCTGCAGATTCTGATCCCTTTGAAACCCTTTGTTGCATATCTCACACACAAACCTATTTGTAGTCATCAGTGTCTTTGGAGATAATGCAATCACTTCTGCATCAGGATCTACACATACAAACATAAATATCAATAAATCTTGAACCAGAATTTAAAAATAAACTTAGGAAAAAACTTGTCGAAAAAAATACCTGGATTTCCAGGGAGGTTTCTCTTTCTCTTGATCTTCTGCTGTGTTGGTTGATGATCAATGGGAGAGAGATTTGAAACAAGTGGATTTAAGGTACCAAAAGAAGAAACACAGCTAGCTTCTTCAGACAAAGAATTAGAGTGACTAGTCATATTGGCAACATGAAACATTTGGGTAGCTTGCTGAGAGAATAAACAAAGAATCCTCCTACTCTCTTTGTTTATATATAAAACTTATTAACCAACCCTAGGTACAAAATAAAGATTTGGAATATTATAAGAGAGTGTAACAAACTATTTGGCCAGTAGAGGGAAAAAATAAGAGAGATTCCAGCTAGGCTGAGAACAGTGGCAGTGACATATATATATTTGACTAAAGAAAAAAACTCGTGAAGGAGAGAAGGGGATATTGAATATATATATATATATATATATTCAAGGTCACTATCTAATCATGGTTTGCTTATTTGTATAGATTTACTCTGCACAGCATCTCTGCTATGTCGATATAGTTTTGATCTTCTTTTGCCTTGCTATATATAACCCCCTTTCATGCAACGTTCAATAATTAAGATGATTGCATTGACCGTCATTAAGATGTTATTTAAAAAATATAAAAATGGAAAAGCTAAGATACGAGAGAAAGAGACTCTCTGAGATAGACATAATTTATAAGCAAAGACACAGAAGAAGAATCGGACCCATTAGAATTATTTGCATGATTATGTGTTAGACAAACAGTAGTTAATTATTAGGTAATTAAAGAAAATGCATTTTTTTTTTTGTTTCCGACCTTGGCACTTTTTGTCTTTCTCTTTGTTTTTCTTGTCAATATAAAACACCCAAATGCTAGTAGTAGAAAGGAATGTAGTGCTATAAAAGAATGGTTAGGAGGATGAAAAAGCCTAAAGTCAATTAAAGTTGTGCTATTAGCTAGAGATAGAGAGATTAGACTTAGTTTCCTAAAATTAACTTTTTCTTAATCCCAACTTTTCATCATTTTTCCATTAACATGCTTAACGTTGTCAAGCCAAAAAAAAACACTTATAATCATGATATTTAAAAGGTGCGTGTGTTTTATTAGTGACGGAATCAGGTTTGAACTGAATATTTATAAATCTTTGGTCTCCCTAAACTGGAAATCACAATTTCTACTGTATCTGATGAATTTTATACAGACAAGCTATGAAAATTATGTCCTTGAACATAAATTCGACCATTAGATAATGTTTCACACCAAAAATGCAATAAACCACTAGATACAAAATCTTGCATCTCCACAAATAGCAATGATTTTTTTTTATATAGTTAAAATGAGTAGTCGAACTCGTAATCTTTTGAATTAATATATTAGCTACTTAATTACCACCGGAGCAAGCTCCCTCACTCACTATATTCCATAAGCTCCCTCACTCACTATATTCCATACTGTGTACGGTTGTCACATATAACTGAAAAGTGTGATTAAGCTTGTAATTGTCAAACCTGAAAAAGAAGATTATATACACTTAAGCAAGTAATTATGAAATGCTGGATTTTACTATCTTATATCACCTGACTCCCCCCCTTTCATCTTTTTGGGTATCCACACTCTTCTATTATTTGATTCTTATTCTTTTTACCTGGAGTAATATAATTATTCAATGTACATGATCAAGTGACTGAATTAGTACAAGCTAGTCTATGGAATCTTGAATAACTTTCTTGTTTACAATTATTTTAGGGAGGATTTTCTCCTTTTTGTCTTTCTTTCTTTTGCAAATATTCTCTCAACCCACCTATAGGGTACACCAAAGGCTACATATGTGTGTATGTTTAACCCTTGTCCTAACCGAGGCGGAATTAAGGAGGGCGAATCTGCAATGAATTTCAAATTAAACCAAAAATTTTAGTGAAGAATTTTTTCAAACCCCGGTTTTTGGTTTAAAATAAATCCTGACTAACGTTAAAATATTAATAATATTTCATTTTAGTTAATCTATCATTTTAAAATTCTGAATCCGCCTTTATCTCTATCACAAGGAATTTCAGAATTTAGAAGATGTCTCTCTTTTTCTCCTTCTCATGAACCTTTTTTATATTCCTAACCCAAACTTAAAGTCATATAAGGATATACCATCTTATCCCCTTAATTTCCTCCCACCCAAAATTCCATTTTACAAAATATACTGAAACTAAATGGCTAAACATGTAATTGAATTAGATGCAAAGAATTCTCTTCTTTACAAAAGACATGCATGATTTAAAAGTTTGTGTATATATGGCACAACTTTTATCTTAATGATACATAAAGCAAAGATAAGAGCCCAATCGCAATCCATGCAAATGATCAAGCCATGAGCCTCATAGGTCATAGCATGCAAAGGGGACCCATCTATATTTAGGCTGTACATAATACACACACTCACACATACATAAATTTACTGCTAAAACAAGAGTAGATTTTTCTCATCATTTACCGTGAGTTATTATGGGAATCCTATGAGGTCTATAAGGGTTGTTTTTGCTATAATCTTGATAATCAGTAAACTAGCTTTTCGTTAAAGTTTATGATTCTTTTCCTTTTGTGAAGTGTTTTTTTTTTATTTTAATAATTAGACTTATATGTTTTACAAATGAGTATCTGTTCTAACAAATCTCGGGGTTGAGAGAGAATCGAACCCAGAATCTAAAACGATAAGAGATAAGTATTTAATCATTTGATCTATCTCACCGTGCTCTCGTGTGTGTTTATATCTCTATTAATAAATGAATATCCTTGACCTAGGAATAAATAAAAGTTTAGTCTATGAGAAGCTATTTGGTAGACACTCATCATTCTTCTTGCAGAGATTTGATAGTAACTTGCAATCTTCTTTGCGTCCTCCTTTGATTACCCACAGACACACACAAACAAGAACTGCATTAAACAAGACATTAAATTTTTGAAAAAATTATTTAAATACTAATCCTGATAGATGACATTACCTTTCGTTTTGGTATTTCGAGTTGAGGAGGAATAGAGACATTTACTGTACCATAAAGTAAAGAATATTTTTTTACCTCCAACTCTCAAAGTAGATTCTGATTTTCTTTTAGCTGTGTGGACTGTGGTGCAATACTGCAATGTTATTGTGGTGAATTAGTATGTTTTTATATTTGCGTGCTTTTTTTAATTGAATTGATGGAGGAACTGATAAGAAACCGTACTTGCCAAAGTGCAAACAAAGTAAAAGTTTTGCCTTGTTTCTGAAATTTAAGAATAACTTGTTAGTTTTTTCGAGCTATTTTCAAGTATTTTCTAGCAAGAGTTTTGTTTTCTCTTTACCTTTTTCCTCATGTTGGATTTATGATTGGGACAAAAGGTATGATTTAATTGAAATGATATTTAATAGAATTCTTGCACTATGTATATATGTAAGTATATTAATAGAAGAAGACGGAAGTTTGTTATACAAAATGAATCAAAATATAAAGTTTGTTACATCTCAGTATTTATAGAAAGCAAACTAGTCAACTAAGTCAAACAATACAAAATAGGCCCATAAGCATTTGGACTAAGCCCATATACACTTCTTTAAACTGCTCTTAATCTGTGCACACAAGGCTTTATGTATGTCTGCTTTATACTGACTAGCTTGGCTGTCATCTGAAGATTCCTCATTCGTAATACTCCCCCCACAAGGTAAGGTTACACAAGGATTGTGTAAACTTAACTTGGAACAAATATACCAGTGAGCAGCACCTCCAAGAGCCTTGGTAAAGATATCGGCCAGCTGAAACTTAGAAGCAATTTTCTGTGGTGAAATGATATGTCCTTGCACCTTCTCTCGGACAAAATGACAATCTAGCTCAATGTGTTTAGTTCTAGCATGTTGCACTGGATTGAGGGCTATGTCAATGGCAGCCTGGTTATCACAAAAGACAGGAACAGCATAATCAACCATGATATTTAAATCAGAAAGCAAAGATTTAAGCCACATTATTTCAGTGGTGATAGTAGCTAAGGCACGATATTCAGCCTCTGCTGTACTAAGGGAAGTAACTGACTGTTTCTTGGCTTGCCAAGAAATAGAAGCTGATCCAAGTTGAAGACAAAAACCTGTGACTGATCTACCAGAAATAGTACACCCCCCCCAATCACTGTCACAAAAACCTTTAAGTTGTAGCTCATTATCAGAAGGGAAAAATAAACCCAAACCTGCAGTACACTTCAAATATCTCAATACTCTATAAACAGCCTCCAAATGTTTCACTCTTGGAGCTTGCATGAACTGACTCAACAAATGAACAGAGTAACTGATATCAGGTCTTGTGAAAGTAAGATAGAGCATCTTTCCAACTAGACTTCTGTATAGAGAAGGATTATCAATCAATATACCAGACTTGTCATCATCATAAAGTTTAATGTGTTGATCAAGTGGAATGGACAGAGGCTTGGCATTCAATAACTGTGTGGAAGCTAACATATCCAAGATGAATTTCTTTTGACTAAGAACTATTCCTGCATCAGTCCTGGACACCTCTAAACCAAGATAATACTTAGCCTCTCCCAAATCTTTGATGCTAAAAGTCTCATGCAGAGCTGTCTTAAGAGAATGAATAAAAGACAGATGATTGCCTGTTAACAAAATGTCATCAACATAGACCACTGCTACAGTAAACAAATCACCTTGATTGTGAATGAATAAGGAGTAATCAGCTAAAGACTTAGTGAAACCAAAAGCAACCAAAAAATCTGATAGTTTGGTATGCCATTCTCTTGAAGCTTGCCTAAGACCATATATAGATTTGATCAGTTTGCAAACCAAGTGAGACAATCCAGATATGTTATACCCTAATGGAATATCCATGTATACTTCCTCATGGAGATCCCCATGTAGGAAAGCATTGTTAATGTCTAACTGAAAAACAGACCATCCCTTAGATGCTGCAACTGCAAATACTGATTTAACTGTGACACCCTTAGCCACTGGTGAAAAAGTATCATGAAAATCTACCCCTGCTTCCTGAGTATAACCTTTAGCCACCAAACGGGCTTTATACCTTTCAATTTCTCCATTAGCATGATATTTAATCTTGTATACCCACTTGCACCCAACAGTTTTCTTTCCAGGAGGCAAAGGAACTAATGTCCAAGTATTATTGGATTCAAGAGCATCTAACTCTTTATTCATAGCAGAAATCCAATTGGGGTCTAACACTGCTTGAGCAAAAGAAACAGGTTCCTTGTTTTGGATAAGTTTAACAAGAAAAGAGGAATGATCAGGTGTCAAGGAATGAGTGGAGAAGTAATTTGACAAAGGATATTTGTTGGTATTTGTCGTAGAATCAAGCATAATGGAATTGACAACAGATTGAGGTAAAGCATAATCATTCCACCACTTAGGACGTTTGATCTCTCTAGTGGACTTTCGCAGATTTGTAGAATTACCAGGATGTTCAGAAGAACTAGTTGGCAAATTGACTAAGGTGTCTTCATCAGGAGGAGACGTAAACCAATCATCATCTAAAAGAGACTGATTAAATGACTGACTAGGTAAAACAGAAGATGAAGAGGACTGAGGATCCTGAACAGAAATATGTGGGGACTGAACATCTGTCACAGGACTAGAGACAGTATCATGAAAGTGAATCGGATTATAACCAGAAAAATCATCAGGAACTGATTTATCATTGGGTATAGGATCAATATTAGGCACAACAGGTGGAGAATCAAAATTGGTATCATCAGATATCCAAGTTTGTACAAAATGAGAATCAGGAGATGATGATGTTGAAACTGAATTCAAAAAAGGAAAAGATGTTTCATGAAAGACTACATGTCTTGAAATAAAAATTTGATTGGTTTCTAAGTTTAAAAGTTTATAACCTTTATGATCTAGAGGATAACCAATGAAAACACTGCGAATAGCACGAGGACTGAATTTGTTGTTTTCATGCGTAGAGGCATAACAAAGACATCCAAAGACTTTGATAAGAGAATAATCTGGTGATTCACGATAAAGACACTCATATGGTGTTTTGTGATGTAAAACAGGACTAGGCAACCTATTAATGATGTAGGCTGCTGTTAAAACACACTCTCCCCAGAATTTAATTGGGAGTCCTGACTGAAAACGCAAAGATCTAGCAATAGACAAGAGTTGTCTATGCTTTCGTTCGACTCTACCATTTTGAGCAGGTGTATTAACACAAGAAGATTGTTGAAGAACTCCTTTATCAAGAAGGAAGGTTTTGAAAACAGTATTGACAAACTCAGTGCCATGATCACTACGAAATGATTTAATGGTAGTCTGAAAATGATTTTCTACATAGGCAAAGAATCTGATAAGCTGGGTAGGAACATGTTGTTTGGTAGGCAGTAAAAAAATCCAAACAGCTCTGGAATGATCATCCAAAATGGTAAGAAAATAACGACAACCAGCAGTTGATTCATGCATATATGGTCCCCAAAGATCCACATGAATCAAATCAAATATATGAGTAGCATGACTGGTACTTAATGGAAAAGAAAGATTTGTTTGTTTGGAAAGTGGACAAATAGGACATTTCTTATTACTTTCATCACACAGGTGTGGAGAAACAGAAGGGATTTTATGTAAAACTGGAGAAGATGCATGACCAAGTCTCATGTGCCATAATGCACTGAGATTACTCTTGGTGACTGCATTAAGACTAGAGGTTGGTACTGTTGAATCATTTGAAGGGACACAAGAATCATGATCAACCAAATCCAAACAATATAAACCTTGTGACAAAGTACCAGTGGCTACAACTTTATCACTATCTTGAGAAGTAAAAATGCACTGATCTTTACTAAGAATGACTGTGCCCTTTGTGTCATTAATCCATTTTGACACAGAAATCAGATTGTAACTAAAATTAGGGACAAAGAACACATTATGGAGTGCCAAGGTTCCTAAGACTAAGGACCCTGACTGTGTAACAAGAATATGAGAACTGTCTGGTAGGGCAACACTAACTGGTTTAGACAAAGACTGAACATTCTTCAAAACATCCAGAGAGCAACACATATGATCTGTTGCTCCTGAATCAATCAACCAAATGTGTTTATAGCCAACAGAATGAACTAAGTTGAGACTAGAAATAGCCATACCTGCTAAATGCTCTTCAGGACTCTTCATGCCTTTATCAGACCCAACAAACAACTGCATCATCTGAGTAAGCTGGTTAATTTGTTGCTGCATTTGAGTGACCTGAGATTGCGAAGACTCTGTACTGGCACAATTTGCTGCAGAAGGTAATGCCCTGAACTGTCCATTTGTGCCTTGACCAGTAGTAGCCACAACAGTTCTATCTTTCTTCTTCCAGTTTGGAGGATACCCTATGAGTTTGTAACAATTTTCCCTTGTATGACCATTGAAATTACAGAAACTACACTTGAGTCCTGACTTGTTGGTAAAACTGTTACCAGCATTACTAGTAGCATTAGGTCCTTTGTTGAAAGTATGTTTCCTCACAAAAGCAGCTACACCAGTATCTGGTACTGTCAAACTAGCATTAACTCCAGAAGACAAATCAGCACTGTGAAAACCTTGTCTAGACTTTTCATCCTGTTTGACATAAGCATATGCCTGTGAAACTGAAGGTAATGGAGACATCATGAGAATCTGTCCTCTCACATTAGCATTGCTATCATGCAATCCCATCAGAAACTGTAACAACTTTCTATTCTGATCTCTTTCAGTTTGAGTCTTGTGAGCTCCACATACACAAGAAACACTAGGTTCAAGAACAGCATACTCATCCCACAAACCCTTCAACTTATGAAAGTAGACCTCCACTGATTTGTTCCCCTGTTCAAGACTGTGAATGTTCTTCATGACCTGATAAATTCGATGGCCATTGACACCAGAAAAACGTTCATGTAACTCATTCCATACCTCTCTAGCTGAGGTCACAAAATTCAAACTGTCACTTATATCATCTGCTACAGAATTCAATATCCAAGTAATGATCATATCGTTTACCCGTTCCCACTGAGCATAAAGACCAGACCTAACAGCTGGTTTCTCAAAAGTTCCATTAACAATAACAAACTTGTTTCTGGCATTAAGAGCTATCTGCATTGACCTACTCCATGGAGCAAAATTCTCAGGTCCAATGAGTTTCTTAGCAATTAATACAAGTCCTGGATGATCATTGTTATGGAGGTACAAAGGATGTGAATTGTTGTCCACAACATTCATATTATATAACAAATTCGTATCAATCTCTGTCTCTAAAGACTCATCTTGTTGTGGATTACTTGTAACTGTTTGTGGATTTGGAATATTACTTGTTCCAACTCCTTGAACCGTACCAATTCCTTGAACCGTACCAATTCCTTGAACCGCATGAGCATAACTATGTGGCACCATGACTAAATCTTAAAGAAACTTAGAGCTAAGGTTTCGAACACTAAAAATTACCAGAAAAACAAATCACCCCAAATTTTATCAATCAATCAACACAACCACCAACACCGATACTCAACAAGCAATTCTAAGCAATTCTAATCAATTGACTTGTAAAATCGCACCGAGAAGACGATAAGAAACTCAAAATAACATATATATAGCACCGATCTCAAGCGATGTATATACGTATCTTTTCACAATCTCAATCGCGAAGCAAATATTGACAAATTAGAGAAATACAAGAAAAGAAGACGAAATTACCGAAGAAATGAAGCTCTAAAACGTAGATTCAGCCATGGATGGCTTTGATACCATAATAGAATTCTTGCACTATGTATATATGTAAGTATATTAATAGAAGAAGACGGAAGTTTGTTATACAAAATGAATCAAAATATAAAGTTTGTTACATCTCAGTATTTATAGAAAGCAAACTAGTCAACTAAGTCAAACAATACAAAATAGGCCCATAAGCATTTGGACTAAGCCCATATACACTTCTTTAAACTGCTCTTAATCTGTGCACACAAGGCTTTATGTATGTCTGCTTTATACTGACTAGCTTGGCTGTCATCTGAAGATTCCTCATTCGTAATAATATTTGATAATCCTTTCAAGATTACTTCAATTGAATTGGCAATAAGATTTGGTATTGAGAACTCTCTAGCTCAGTTAATCTACAGAACCTGGATGATTGTACCCAATAGTTTATTTGTTGCGAGGAACTATTAAAGTTGATGGTTGAAGAATACTACCGTGACATTGTTGTTGTGAAACAACAAGATGGTCTAAACAGGCGAAAGATGAAACAAACAGTTTAGAATAAAGCTATTAGGATGCAACTGAGTGTTAGAACACATATGAATATAGCGGAACAGAACAGAATCTCAGGATCAAGAGGGTCGAAAAACCAATCACATTTGGCACCAGTTGTAGTTAGGATTAGACAAGTTGTTTTTTGTCCAGTTTATATTGAACTTGTTGTGTTATTTGTTTAGCACTTTAACTTGTTAAGGGCCTGTTTGGCTGCAACTTTAAGTTGCAGCTTATGGCTTATAAACCCAAAATTGTTTATTTGGGGTGTTTGTCAAAATAAGTGAAATCAACTTATGGCTACTTAAAATGGATAAGTTGAATGTTAAGAATCCTTAACATTCAACTTATAACTTATAACTTATTCTCGATACATACATGCAATATATAATATCTTTCAAATCTTCAAAACCATATATCTTTTGATCCGTTCATTAAAAAATTGATATGTATATATCAAATTTCTCTACTCATCGAGATCTATCCATTGATATCCATTTATATATATTAAAAAATAAATATTTTAAAAATAATAAAAAAAAGTTAACTTATAAGTTCTGATTTACCCAAACACTCTACTGCTTATAAGTTCTGATTTACCAAACACTCTATGACTCATAAGCCCAGCTCTACTTATCACTTATAAAGCACTTACTCATTTTAAGCTATAAGTCAACTTTTGCTTGATACCCCAAACACCCACTAAGTTAAATTATGTAATTTGTTTCTACCTCGATTTTGTTGAATTAGAGCCTTGACTTTGGAGTTTACCCCATTTCTCTGCACACCTCTCTCCCCTTGTATCCAATCTTTGCGGTTGGAGTGTTATGCTCAGTAAACAAAACTATAAATATGAGTATAATCGATATATTTTGCTCGTAAAATATTTCATTTTAATATGTATATTTTATATAAATAATAGATCATAGTATGTGTAATAATTATATCGATATTTTATATATCTTATATGGGATCTGAAAATTTTCTCGATTTGAATTAAGATCAAAATCCAAGTTAAGCTTCTAACATATAAAGAAAAATGGTTTAATCATAACCAATGGGTAAAATTAAGAGGTGTGTTTAGATTAAAGTCAGCCTTATATTTTTCTTTTTTCAAAAAATAGTTTTAATTGGTTAAAAATTAGAAGAATATTTTTTGTAAGCCTTATTAACATCAAAATATCAATATATACTCTTTATTAATAAGTACAACAATGTGAAAATGGCGCGCGGTACTAAATTACCAAAGTACCAAAGTATAAAATTTTGTTATCACTTAACTTAATTCGGGTTCGATTCCTCGCAACTACATAATTATACAAATTTATTTACTTTAAATTTTTTATCTTCATCCAGGGTTCGATTCTTACAACTACGTAATTATACAAGATTTATTTATACCAAATTTGGTTATCACTTAACCCGGGTTCGATTTCTCGCAACTACATAATTATACAAGATTTATTTACTTTAAATTCTTTAGCTGCATCCAGGGTTCGATTCCTTACAATTACGTAATTATACAAGATTTATTTATTTACTTTAAATTCAATAGTTTCATCGAGGTTAGATTCTTTGCAGTTACGTAATCATACAAGATTTATTTATTTACTTTAATTTCTTTAGCTTTATGCACAGTTCGAACTACATAATTAAATAATTATTTATTTATTATATATTTTTATCATTCAATTCTCGAAAAATATATTTTTAAATAATATTTATTAATACTAATATTTTAATGTCAACTCTGCTTGACACGGTTATAAACTAGTATTTTATTAAAGCCTCAACTGTTTTGAAATTATGACTCCATAATTATGCACAAACATTGTACATATTCTTTATTAAAATTTTGATGATCGTTGACAAAATTCACAAACATTATGTGTTTGTCTGCAGTAGGAGCAGCTAGGTGCATGTTAGCTTTTTCTAGTCAAGTTTATGATTATCATATTTCACAATTATATGCAGCCTGCAGATGCATATTTTTATCATCTATTCCTCCATAATTTTGTGCTTTGCATTCCATTCTGATACACACAAAATTAGTACATATCTCAATGATGTGGTCCGGCCCACGCTTATGATTCACGGGTTTTCTATTTCCAGATGACTGTACTTCTTCAATGTCAAAGTTGCTGGTCTCAGATTTTTTAATACTTTGTCCGAGTTAATCGATTTTTACGACACTGTCTTTTAATATTAATGATCAAAATTATGTACCTCACTATAACCCTTAAGAAAGAGGTGTCTATGTTTATCGAAAGGAAACCGTGATCATGGACATCGGAAATTCATTTATGCATAAATTTAAACAATCTGTCTACAAAGAAAGAGTATTACAACAGTTAAGATCCTGTAATTCTGGAGTACCAATACAAGAACAACAATTTTCTTCCCTTTTACATCTAAATTGTTGCAACAGAATCACATGTAATACCTCTAATGAGTTTAGGGTAGACGAAAATTACCAGGAGACAGACTGCACGACTCAATCTTCTCCTACTAGAGCAAAGGAAACAGATAAAAACATACGGTCAGACCAGTTGCAGCTTGCACTTAAAATGATCACTTAACCGAGTTTGAGCTTGTAGCAGATTTATCTTCAGCTCAACAGCTTCAAGATATCTACATTAGTATGATACTGATATCTTAACTGAGTCTGAGACAGAAAATTTCACAAGAGAAGGCGGATCAGATGTTTTAGTAACAGAATTTAATCAGTTAATGTCATGCAGAGTTTTGTTTTCTCAACAGAAATAAAGCTTGACCTCGACGTAAACCATTAAAAACAACTTCTAGAACATCTGGCCAGTAAATTGCTGCGTTCTGAATACCAGACCAAGAAAGAGAAAAACGAGAGAAAGAGTACATAACATGGAAGAAGGAAGATAATACAGAAATCAGAATGTAATGGACTTAAAAACACCAGCAACAAGATATTTTACATGAAAAAAGGCCTTTTTGATATGTCTTCTGTCAATGTCGAGATCCAGTAGAACTCTGATTGCATCTACAGATTCCTAAGCTACACGGAGGAAAGGAAATAATTAACCATGAAGCAGTATCAGATGAAGTAACAAACTAGCTATTTCAAAACGGAGTTGGGACACGAGGAACCAAAAGATTTGGAGAAGAATTCACATCATCTTTATGCAGTGGACCTAACACAGAAAATAAGACAGAACAAAAAAAACACAGAAAGAGATCAGTTGCTGAATGAGCTTTTTTTGGAGACAGTGAAGAAGTACATGTAGGGTTATCTGAAGAGGTCCAGCTTCCTACTTCGGGATTGAACCCAAGAAGCCTATCCTATGAGCCAGGTCACAGACACCTCCCTCCTCGCCTTCTTCATTTCCACTTGTACCTAACTCATCGTCAAATCCATCATTCAGTAATTCTTCCCAAAATTCATCATCAAGTTCTTTATCATCACTCTCAAATTTCTCAAACTCTTCACTTACTTCCTCTTTCTCACTCCTCGATCTACCAAATCCCTGCATTTCTAATGCAAGCACGTCTAGCTCAGACACGGGAAGACCGTAATAATCTCCAAATTCTGTAGGCTCAGTTTTGATAGGCTTTAGTACTCCTTGAATGCTTTGGCTTGATTCTCCAAGTTCAAAACCTCTACGGCCTTGATCAATTGGGCGCCGCCTTTTTTTGGTAATGGAATCTTCAAGTTCCTTCCGTTTCTCCTTTTGCTGGACTAACTGGTTTATAAAAGCGGGGTTTTGTATCGCTCTTGCTAGGAAACCCATCATATGTTGCTGTTTCTTTTCTGTCCCTTGTAGCTTTTTCTCCATGGATAAAAGGTAAGTTCTGGTATTCAGCTGCTGTTGCCCAAGTTTTGCTAGTTCCATCAGTAGAACCTGTTTGTCACGTTTCAGTCCTTCGACTTCCCCATCTATTACAATCTGTTCAACTTCGACACAAGGAGGCTGAGAAGGAGCCTTTTGTCTCTTTATATTCCTCAGAAGATGCTTTTGACCACGTATAAATGCTTCATTGGCAAACTCCCATAGATCTGGATCAATCTTTCTAAAGCCCTGCATCAGTTAGGATCCATTTCCAAACGTCAACAGCAGTTTAAGATAAGATTAAAAAATCTCTTCATGCTCTGTCAAAAAGCTAAATTCTGTTCTATCAAGCTTATAGCATTCCCCTGTGATACTGTCTTGAATTTGGACATATTAAGATCTTGAACCAAGCAGTTATCAAGAAATATCTACTTGAGCTTATCTTCAAAACAGCCTTCGATGAAAAAGACCAAAGACATAAACACACAGAAATTACAAATTATTATACACAGTTAACAGGAAAGAAGCAACAGGATGCTGGTACGTGTAATCAACATATGCGTCCATATTTCTAACAGCTTTCAACAATATTATTCGTAATGACCCATGTAAATATCTATTATGAAGAAAAAGATTTCCGTTAAATATAAATTCTAGGGTGCTATAGTGTTCCTAAAAGGCTTAAAGGTGTGAGCGGCTCTGACGAACCAAACTTTGGTAGGAAGAGAGCTCTTAATAAACATTTAAACCTACACTTGTTGTGGACTAGCTAATACTAATAGATGATGTTATTATTATTCTGGTTATAGTTATAACATAGTATACACATAATATAATATAATGTGCATTCTATAATCTAGATGGTATGAAAAGACTGTATTCTACAACGGCAGACCATGTGCCAAGGCATTTACGAAGAAGATCATTGCCTTATGGGTTGGATGCAGAACATTATGGAGATCACTTTTTCTTCTCTTGTGAAGATCGTTTCCTAACAAAAAATATTAGTTATATTTGTCTTGGCAGCAGCAGTTTACTTTATTTGAGGAGAACAGTACAGCATCTTTCAACATCAACAGCCTACAAGCTTCAGCTATAAGAAGAGAATAAAATCATTACTAAAGCTTAAAGTATGAAAATGGAATGGAGTTCCTAGGACTATATAAGAGAATCAGAGCACTGAATGCATCTGAGATTTCTTAATTATTTGGTTTGAAGGAAATTATATTTATTATGGATTTGCAAATTAAATTCTAGAGCGCTATGGTGTACCTAAAAGGATTAAAGGTGAAAACGGCTCAAACAAAACAAACAGTGGTAGGAAGAGAGAGTTCTCCATGTTGACATACGAACCTATACATATAATGGGAAAAAAGAGATTTTCGATGAAAGTGGTGTTGCAACTACATTTATAGACATGAGTATTATGGAGATGAAATTTCCCAGCTTCTAATAAAAAGGAATAACCTAGAATCTTACGACTGTCGAACTGTGTTATAACAAGAGGCGAGGTTATGATGAGGAGCTTTACAAAATTAACATTTTCTTGAAGAGATTATAAGTACTAAATGAGAAATGATGCATCCAAAGAAGAGACAGAATAGGTAGTCCTAGCAAGAGGTATGTACTAAATGAGATATGATCCATCGGAAGAGGAGATGGAGTGTCTAATAGTAATAGATGCTGTTAATTTAGATAGTAGATAATATAACCAAGAGCATGATGTGCATTTTATACTCTGGATGGTATGAAAAGACTGAATTCAATACAAAGGCAAACCATTTGCCAAGGCATTACGAAGAAGATCGTTGCTTTAAGGGTTGGATCCAGAATGTTACAGAGATCACTTTTTCTTCTCTTGTGAAGATCATTTCCTAAAAAAAATATTAGTTACAAATTTGTCTTGGCAGCACCAGTATACTTCAATTGGGGAGAATAGTAGCAGCATCTTTGAACATCAACAGCCTACAAGCTTCATTTATAAGAAGAATAGAATCATTACTATAGCTCAAAGCATGAAATGGAATGGAGTTCCTAGGACTGTTCAAGAAAATCAGACCACCATTGGCATTGGGGATTTCGTAATAATTTGTTTATAAAACTTCAATTTATTTCATTCTCTTTTTGGTAATCAATGATATGCCCCCATCTCCTAGGTATTACACAAGTATGTGTTCTCATTCAAGAGATCTTACTACTAAACATAAAATCTTGAAGACCAAGGCATATCAATAACTCAAATAAGATATATCATCAAAAACAAGGATTTCGATTGATAAAATAAAAAACCACCCAAGTGACAAGTCTAAGGTAACTCCATATCTAACATAAGATTAAACAAAATGAGTACATATATAAGTATCGAAAATCAATAAACAAGAGGGACTCACATAAGTATTCAGCTGCCTCACAAAACTCGAAAAGTTGTTGTGCTTGAAGTATCTTGGGAGAAGATTGGTAGAGAAAGCATGAGGATCCCAAACTGCAAAGCTATGACCATCTCTACTCCAAGAAACAATGTGAGCAGTGGCTGGATCATCTACCATATCAAATGTTTTGTTAAGAAAGGGTGGAGGGCCTATTTCATTTAAACCCTCCATTGGCTGTGGCTGCAATACCATCTCTGGTGAATCTCCTGGCGATGAACTTGATCCTGGATACTCCGTTTCAACTGGGTACGAATTATTCATGATCAGGATTACAAAAACATAGAAACTTTCTTACAGGGCCTATTTTTTTTTTTGCCCTGTTTCTTGATTTTCAGATATAATTTAATCAAAGTTCATATACTGTACTCAGACCTGGACAAGCACAAGATAAAGATTGAAACTTTAGTAATCTAAACCAAAAAATATTGAAATTTCAGTCATCTAAACCAAAAAAGATTGAAATTTCAGTAATCTAAACCAAAAAAGATTGAAACTTTAGTAATCTAAACAAGGAAAGATCGAAACAAACAGGGAAAGATTGGAACTTTGGTCATCTAAACAGGGAAATATTGAAATTTAGTAATTTAAACAGGGAAAGATTGAAACTTTAGTATTAAGATCAGTAAACTTACAAGTTATATATGTAAAGATGAAGAGTCCAGTAAGCAAATAAGATTCCAGTAACCAATTACTTTAAAATAAGTGTTTTTCCTGTAACTTGGGAAACATGGATTATGCAGTTGATTACAAGAAGCTTAAATAGTCACTAAGCAAGAAAATAGCCCACAAAAAATGGAGGCAGACCTGAAGAAAGACAATGATAAAGATTCAAACTTTATTCAACAAACATTAAAAAAAATGGATTTTCAAGAAAACAAATATGTATATACAAGTCTTGAGATGAGAAGACTTACTAAATAGATACAGTTTGAAGATGGTGATTCCAACTTCTCCAAACTGAAGAAATGCTCAGAACTGTTTCTATTTTAGTAACTATACTTTCTAATTTGGAAAGGGTAGTTGATAAATTTAATTAAAAGAAAAAATAAAAAAAATTCATTGAAAGTTCTTAGAAGGGGTGAGAAAGTTCTTAGAAGGGGTTGGTATAAATGAAGCTTCTTCTCTAATGGAACTTTCCGGAACTTGTTATGGCCTTACGGGTGAGGAATGGGTGCATCTGTGCTTGGGACCGACGCATACACTTATTTTAATTTGCATTATCCTCTCTTCTAGTCTCCCGTGTCTATTTTGTTTGCACCACTTTTCTTTTTTTTGAATTTTTTTAAAAAGAATAATTTTTTTATAACATTCATTTAAGATTATTTCAATCACACATTTATATATTATATTTATTTATTATCCACTATTTCATCTTTTATGATTGAGATTAAAGTCAAAATTAATATATTAAAATATGTGCTATAGTGACTGGCTCGTAACAGAGGAATTATTTATTGGTTGGATCCACATGATTCACAGGTTATTGGATCACTTTATTCAATCACATCCATTAGTTTCATGGATAAGCAGGAATTGCTTAATTAATGTTTTTGTATTTTTATGAGAACCACCGGATGAAAATCGTAACAACTCCTAGGTGCCAAAGGATGCAAGTTACTTAAAAAAAATATCAAAAAATGCATCTAAATATAGGTTGTCAAATCAATCAATCAATTAATATAAAGGAGATGACAGAACGGTGAGGTGGCGCTCTAATATCGTTTCGTTCTATTTTTCTAATTTTCTCAATTTTTCACACTTTTTAATTTTAATAATTACAACTTCCTTATTATTTTCGAATTTGTAGGGCTTGAAGAACTTTTTTTGATTTAAAAAATTATTACAACTTCCTTATTATTTTCGAATTTGTAGGACTTGATAGAACTTTCTTTGATTTAGAAAATTACAACTTCCTTATTATTTTCGAATTTGTAGGCTCTTATTAATTGCAATTTTCTTTTTTATTATTTTCAATCTTGATAGAACTTTCTTTTATTATTTTCAAACTTGATAGAACTTTCTTTTAATAAATATACAATTTAAATATCCTATTAAATTTATTTTCTAATTTTCTTAAATTTTTGAATAAATAATAAGCAAATATTAGAAAAAATCTTAATTTTCTTCATACTATCTCGTAATAGAGGAAACTAAGTATATTATGTTAATAATTTCCTAAACTTCCTCTACAAGACCAATTTATTTACTAATTTCGTTTTAACTATCTTCTAACGGAGGAAAGTATAAGTAAATAATAGAAAAAATCTTAATTTCTTTGTACTATCTTATAATTTGTAATGGAGGAAACTATGTATATTATGTTAACATTTTCCTAAACTTCCTCTACAAGACCAATCTATTCACTAATTTCGTTTTAACTATCTTTTAACAAAGGAAAGTAGATATATTATATTTAGGTGGTGTTGGAAAATTGTCACAATCATATTTATATGTTTTTAAAAAAATATTTTTCTTTAAAATTTTAAAAGTTAAAATTGCTCTTTTTCTTTCATTCTCATTTCCTAATTTTTTTCCCCTTTTCGTAGTCATGTTGATATATAATTCAACTTTCTCTTTTATCATTTTACTCAGATTTTTCTTTCACTATATATACAGTACAAAGTTTTATCAATCATAACCTCTCTAATTTTCATTGTTTATCGTATGTCATTATAGATTAGATTAATTTTACAATTTTTTAGTTTATTTTTATCGGCGATGTGAACCAATGTATATACTTCTAATTTTGCTTTCACTGTATATACAGTACAAAGTTTTATCTTACTTCTAATTTTTATCTTACTCAAATCTTGCTTTCACTGTATATACAGTACAAAGTTTTATCAATCATAGTCTCTCTAATTTTCATTGTTTATTGTATGTCATTATAGATTAGATTAATTTTGCAACTTTTAAGATTATTTTATCAACGATGTTAACTAATGTGTTGATGTTTGATTATATTTCTTATTCATGTGTTTGTTTTATTACAAGACTGAACTGAATCATGTGAGTTTTTATTATATGCAAGATTAGAGATTGGAAGAGAGGGGAATAAACTAAAAATTGCGCGAGTACGAAGTGAGTTCCACTTAATGTTTTGTATGTTGACCATTAATGGTTATGATCATCTATTTATTTAAAAATATTATTTTAACTAAAAACATATTATGTAGAATTTTTTTTAGAAAAATGTGGAGAAATTATTATAAAGCCGCAGCGAAGGGCGGCTTAGTAAACTAGTATACTTATATAAAGGAGAAGACGGGGGCGGTGAGGTGGCGCCTCTAGAATCGCTCCGTTCTATTTTTCTAATTTTCTCAATTTTTCACAATTTTTAATTTTAATAATTACAACTTCCTTTATTATTTTCGATTTTGTAGGAAGGAAATTGAAAATTACACTTTTATTATTTTCAAACTTGATAGAACTTTCTTTTATTATTTTCAAAGTTGATAGAACTTTCTTTGATTTAGAAAATTATAACTTCCTTATTATTTTCGAATTTGTAGGACTTGATAGAACTTTCTTTGATTTAGAAAATTACAATTTCCTTATTATTTTCGAATTTGTAGGTTTGATAGAACTTTCTTTTATTATTTTCAAACTTGATAGAACTTTCTTTGATTTAGAAAATTACAACTTTCTTATTATTTTCGAATTTGTAGGACTTGATAGAACTTTCTTTGATTTTGAAAATTACAATTTCCTTATTATTTTCGAATTTGTAGGACTTGATAGAACTTTCTTTGATTTAGAAAATTACAACTTCCTTATTATTTTCGAATTTGTAGGCTTGATAGAACTTTCTTTTATTATTTTCAAACTTGATAGAACTTTCTTTGATTTAGAAAATTACAACTTCCTTATTATTTTCGAATTTGTAGGTTTGATAGAACTTTCTTTTATTATTTTCAAACTTGATAAAACTTTCTTTGATTTAAAAAATTACAACTTCTTTATTATTTTCGAATTTGTAGGACTTGATAGAACTTTCTTTGATTTAGAAAATTACAACTTCCTTATTATTTTCGAATTTGCAGGCTCTTATGTTAATAATTGCAATTTTCTTTTTTATTATTTTCAATCTTGATATAACTTTCTTTTCTTATTTTTAAACTTGAGTGAACTTTTTTTTTATTTAGAAAATTACAACTTTCTTATTATTTTCGAATTTTTAGGATCTTATGTTAATAATTGCAATTTTCTCTTTCATTATTTTCAATCTTGATAGAACTTTCTTTTATTATTTTCAAACTTGATAAACTTTCTTTTATTATTTTCAAACTTGATAAAACTTTCTTTTATTATTTTCAAACTTTATAGAACTTTTCTTTTATAATATTTCTTAACTTTTAAACATAACGGATTTCCATATTATTCACCTTACAAACACCTATAAATTAAAGGTCATTCATAACAAAAAAATCTACACCGAAACTTTTTTACATAGCTTCAAATTTTTACAACCATATTTACAATCAATACAACTATGGCCTACACCATGTTGGATGCTTTGAACGATAGCAGCTATACCTGGATGATAAGAGTACGAGTGTGTAGAATGTGGGAATCTGTCAATCCAAATACTGAAGAACTGATCAGTCTTGACATGATTTTGATCGATGAAAAGGTTAATAAATCAATATACTTATAACTTATTAATTTGTCAAATTGTATGATGTTATTAAAATTTCTAAGATATGTTGTATGACAGGAAAATTTGATCCATGCTACGATCCCGAAGATTCTGGTCTCTCGGTTCAAAAATCTTTTAGAGGAAGGCTCCGTGTACAGCATCAAAAATCTGAAAGTTGTTTCAAGTACAGGGAAATATAGACCACTATCACATGAGTCTAAATTGCTCTTCATACGCATAACGTTGCCTAAGAGATTGGAAGAAGGCATCGTCAACATATCACTGCATGAATTTCAGTTCATATGTCCGGATATGATTGATGCACGTATTAATGACACCAATATACTCTCAGGTTTTTGATGCAGTAATATATTAGAGTAATATATAAGTAATACTATTATATAAATTATAATTCAAACTATCATGTTCTAATATTATTTTTTATATGTTGATTTAGATGTTGTGGGCTGCTTGACCTACGTGGGTGGCATTGAAGTTGTCGTTGGAAAAAAAGAAATCTCAAAATTGTCACAAATTAGTAAGTTATGCATTATATTAATTTTAATATGACTGTTAATTGTTTTTTATTGTTCTTGTAATTTTATATTACTTCTTTGGTTACCCCAATTTATTTGTTTTACTTATTTAATTTGTTCTAATTTTTTTTCTTAAACAACTCAATCACCAGTACCATAACTTTGTGGGAAAAGTTGGCCGAGATGGTTGATACAAATTTATACAAGGAGGATGGTAGACCCTTGTCGTGGATTAAAAAACGTACTTATGAATTTAATGCTAAGGTTTAATGAGCTTCGAGCTTTAATGGCTGCACTTGTGTTTCGAGACTAAATCGTTCCTCACAAGATGCCTACGTATCTCAATTAGTTATTGAGAATCAAGCCAAAGACGTAGTTCTTGGTGTTGCCCTCGGGGCTATGGCGGCAGGGGCACACCAAAGACGTAGTGACTTGTATGTCCTTATTCGAGGATGAAGTCTAAAACGTAGTTCTAGGGGTGCCTTTGTGGCTTGTTGCGCCTTCGAGGCGTTGTGACGTATGGAGCTGTGCCCAAAACGTAGTTATGATTGTAGGATCGGGGTCCTTATATAGGCGTCTGGAGCCTAGTATTTATGGTATGTTTAGGAGTCTTAGCGAATAAGTCTCCTTTTTGATATTGGATAAACATTGTATTTCTTACAGGATAAGTCTTTTCCTTGTTGATAAAGGCTATGACTCATTAATTGCCTTTAATTGGGATTCCGGATCCTTCTTTGATGAATTTACCATATTTTGGACTCTTTTTATGAGCTGTATATTTTCCCTATTTATTAATTACAAAATTAATAAATAATCTGGGTTTTGGGCCTTAAATACTTGGCCTTTCCAAAGAATCAGCAATTATATTTCTAGAATTACTTTTCTATCCATATCATTTGCTCCCCAACTTCTGGGAAAATCTCCTTGGGGTTTTCGTAGAAGTTATAACGTGTTTTTCCTCAAAATTTTCCATTTTTAAGGGCATTTTCGACCTCAAATTCGACCAGGAAACAGGTCATTTTCGACCTGAAATTCGACCTGGATTTCGACCTCGACTGGGGTGAGGTCGAAGGTTTCGACCTCGATTTTTAAGTCTTTTTCGACCTCGAGCCTTCGACCTCGATCCAGCTTTTTTTCGACCTCGATTGGTCCCAGGTCGATGGTTTCGACCTCGATTTACCAGTCATTTTCGACCTCGGTCGTTCGACCTCGATCCAGCCTTTTTCGACCAGGATTTTCGACCTCAAATTGGTCCCAGGTCGATGGCTTCGACCTCGACTTCCCAGTCATTTTCGACCTCGGTCATTCGACCTTGATCCCTTATACTTTCGACCTCAAATTGGTGCGAGATCGAATGCCTCGAGCTCATTTTCTGGGCCATTTTCGACCTCGAGCCTTCGAACTCGATCCAGGGTCTTTTCGACCTTAGATCTTTAATTTTTGTGCCTTATTTTGGTGCGAAATCGATGGACACGACCTCGATTTCTCGTATATTTTCGACTTCGGTCGTACGACTTCGTTCTAAGGTTTTTTCGACCTCAAATCTTCAATTTTTCGTTTTTATTTGGGAGCGAGGTCGATGGATACGACCTCGATTTCTCATGTATTTTCGACCTTGGTCGTACGATTTTGTTTTAGGGTCTTTTCGACCTCAAATCTTTTATCCTTGTTTTTGCCTTGGTTTCATTCCAAATTTCATTCTTTCTTGGGCCTTAACTAGCCCAATTTTTAATTGGACTTAAATTATTCCAGACTTGGGCCTTATTGGGCCTCATTGTTTTGGGCTTCGAATTCGCCTGAGACCCAAATTGTTTGGGCTTCAATTTCTATAATCCATAAATGGATTCGTGGGCCTTAACTGGCTATAGACGGTTGTTCTTCTTTCAACCTGCCCATTGACCGGTTGTTGCCCCTATAAAAGGGTGAAATCTCACTTGTTTCAACTCACTTCTCACTTTTCATTTCTCAGAAATATTCTGCTAGATTTTCTCCAAAATTCTCTCTACAAAGCTCTGTTAGGGTTCTGTGACAAGGCGATTCCCGGTGAGGTTTTCTGTTTAAACTCACCGGTTTCTGAGTTCTTTTGAAGATTTAAATATTTCTTTAAGATTCTGGGTTTAAAATGGCTGATCGCGCTTCCCAACGTCGATGATAATGCACTGGGATTTCTTAGAAATTATACCGGTCTTTTTCGAGACTTGGGGTCTTTGTATCCCTTACCTGGGACTTACTACCCCTTTTTGGGGATTTTAACATACACTAGTGTTTCACGAGTATCGTCTTGGTGTAAAGTGTGGAGCGACCTACACATTTACGACGATTTTGCCTTATTCGAGGCTAACTTGACATTTGCATAAGCCTTTTATGTCTTATACCGGCTTGTTTTGGCTTCAAACCTTTCATTGAGCATATCGAATGATGGGGTTTGGACTTAATGTCTTAGGTTTCTGGGGTTTCAACCCTTCATGATTTCATCGAACCATATTTCTACTTGTCCTACTAGCGGATCCTTTTAGGATGCACTAAACATAATAGACTTTCAAATTTGAGGCATGCCAAGTCCTTGGCACCTCATGCCCTTCGAGGGTTTCCAATTTGTAGGAGCCTCGACCAAATACGTTCTTAACGCGATATGGTCCTTCCCAATTTGGGGCCATCTTGCCTTTTTGTCCAACTCCGGATGCCTCAATCTTTCGTAGAACCAAGTCTCCTTGCCAAAAGAACCTTTCTTTAGCCCTTAGGTTGTAGTAGAAAGATGCCTTCTTTTGATGTTCAACTATCTTGGCGTTTGCCTCATCTCTAACTTCGTCAATTAGATCTAAAGCTAGCCTCAAGCCTTCTTCATTTGTTTCTGGTTCATAAGCCTCAACTCTTGGAGACATGTGAGTAATTTCCACTGGAACCACTGCCTCTGCTCCATAAGCCAATAGAAATGGAGTTGCTCCGGTGGTGACTTTGCAGGTATGGGGAGCAATTCGTCTACCCAAGTGTTTCTGGAGCGTTCAACTCTTTTCTTCAGTCCATCTAGGATAATTCGATTTGCAACCTCAGCTTGCCCATTTGATTGTGGATGGGCAACAGAAGTGAAGCGCAACTTGATATCATTCTCATCGCAATACTTCTTGAACTCATCGTTGTTAAACTGAGTTCCATTGTCCGTGACCAGGATTCGTGGAATTCCATATCTGCATATCACATTTTCCCAGAAGAAATGCATCACTTGCTTGGTGGTTATCTTGGCTAATGGCTTAGCCTCAGTCCACTTGGTGAAGTAGTCGATTGCTACTATCAAGAACTTTCGTTGAGCACTTGCCATTGGAAATGGCCCGAGTATATCCATTCCCCACATGGCAAATGGGATAGGTGAGTTAATGGATGTCATCATTTCTGGTGGTTGTCTAACCACTGGTGCATGCTTTTGGCACCGTTCACATTTCTTCACGTATCTTTTAGCACCAGCAAGTATGCTTGGCCAATAGAAACCTAGACGAGTGATTTTATGAGCAAGGGCTCTGCCCCCCAAGTGCTGCCCATAAATTCCTTCATGTACTTCCTTCAGGGCCAATTCTGCCTCTTGGGGTCTCAAACATTTCAGATATGGAATGATGAAAGACTTCTTGTATAGGATTCCCTCAATCAGGGTATACCTTAGTGCTCTGACGTATAGCTTTCGTGCTTCTGAAGTGTCGTTGGGTAACCACCCAGTTTCTAGATGAGATTTGATGGGATCCATCCAACAACTGCCAACATCAATGGGTGCTACCAACTTTCCGTTGATGCTTGGGGTCTTCAAGACTTGGAAGTATACACTCTCTGCATAGTTTTCAATTTCAGAAGAGGCAAACTTAGACAAGGCATCAGCCTTCATGTTCTCTTCCCTTGGAATATGTTCCACATAGCATTCGTCAAACTGAGTCATAATGGCCTTGACAAGTTTCAAGTACTTGGCCATGACTTCATCTCTGGCTTCAAACTCCCCATTTACTTGGGAGACCACTAGCCTCGAATCTCTACATACTTTCAGAGTTTTGACCCTCAAGGCTCCAGCCAGCCCTAAACCAGCTATCAGAGCTTCATACTCAGCCTCATTGTTTGTCGTTGGGAAGTCAAGTTTTAGTGCATACTCTATGAGGAATCCATCAGGACTTTGTAGCACTAAACCGGCTCCACTTGATTTTGTTTTTGATGCTCCATCAAAATAGAGCACCCAATATTCTTTGAAATCCATCTCTTGATCTTTCTCATCCTCCACTATTACTTCCTGCCCCCCGACTTCTTGGTTGTCAATGGTACATTCAACCATGAAGTCAGCAAGTGCTTGAGCTTTTATGGCCGTTCGAGGCTTATACTTGATGTCGAATTCGCCCAATTCAATGGCCTATTTGATCAACCTTCCACTAACTTGAGAACTATGCAAGATGTTTCTTAGAGGTTGATCAGTCAAGACCTCTATCTTGTGAGCCTGGAAGTACGGGCGTAGCTTTCTTGAGGCCATTATCAAGGCTAAGGCAAACTTCTCAATCATTGAGTAGTTTATTTCTGCCCCATGTAGAATCTTACTCACATAGTAGATGGGTTTCTGAACCTTCAATTCTTCTTTTACCAAAACGGCTCCAAGGGCTGTGCTAGAGACCGCCAATTACAAATAGAGAATTTCCCCTGGCTTGGGCTTTGCCAACAGTGGTGCCTCGACCATGTATTTCTTCAGGGCCTCAAAGGCCTCTTGGCTCTCCGTTGTTCATTCAAAAAATTTCACGTTCTTGAGTGCTTTGAAGAAAGATAAGCACTTCTCTCCTGACTTGAAGATAAATCTTCCCAATGCTGCCACTCTTCCCATTAGTTTTTGGACATCCTTGATAGTCTTTGGTGGTTCCATGTCTAGAATTGCTTTGATTTTGTCGGGATTGGCCTCGATTCCTCTCTTGGAAACCATTAGGCCTAAAAACTTTCCCGAGCCCACACCAAAGGCACACTTAGCTGGATTCAACATCATCTTGTGGTGCCTTAGCACTTCAAATGCCTCTCGGAGGTGCTCAATGTGATCGGCCTTATCGAGGCTCTTGACTAACATGTCATCTACGTAGACCTCCATGGTTTTTCCAATTAGGTGTCCAAAAATTTTGTTCACCAACCTTTGGTAGGTTGCCCCTGCATTCTTAAGTCCAAATGCCATGACTAGATAACAAAAAACACCAAAGTCAGTGATGAATGATACCTTGGAGATGTCATCCTTGTGCATTTTGATTTGGTTGTATCCACTGAAGCCATCCATGAAGCTGAGCATCTCGTGTCCAGCTGTAGCATCTATTAATGCATCAATCCTTGGTAAGGGAAAACAATCCTTAGGACATGCATCATTCAAGTCAGTGAAGTCTACACACATCCTCCATTTTACATTAACCTTTTTGACCATTACGGGGTTAGCCAACCATTCCGGGAATTGTATCTCTTCAATGAATCCGGCCTCTAGAAGTTTTTCAACTTCTTGTTTAATGGCCTCTTGCCTTTCTGGAGCAAAATTTCTCTTCTTTTGTTTCACCGTCTTTCTTTCAGGATCCACATTCAACTTGTGAGTTATCAATTGGGGATCAATCCCTGGCATGTCAGCCGATGTCCAAGCAAAAACGTCATTGTTCTCTTGAAGAAAAGATACGAGCTTGCTTTTCAATGGCTCATGTAGTAGTGCCCCGACATAAGTCACCTTCTCCGGTTCACCAGGGACTAAGGGAATTGGGATTAAATCCTCAGCTGGTTTCCCTCTTCGGTCCTCATTGTCACTAGTATCCATGTCTTCAATTGGGAGAACTTGCCCCCCGATTCCATCAGGCCTTAACGCGGCTACATAACAACTTCTAGCCATTTTTTGGTCTACTCGTTCTTCACCAATCTCATTCCTCGTTGGGAACTTGATTTTCAGATGATAAGAAGAGGCAACGGCCTTGAACGTATGAAGACCAGTCCTTCCCAGGATTGCATTGTAGGTCGAAGTTGCCTTTATAACTATGAAGTTCAGCATTTGAGTAGACGTATTCATCCCTTGCCCCATGGTCATTGGGAGTTGGATAGTGCCTTCCACCTTTGATTCCACTCTATTGAATCCATATATGGGCATATTCGAGGGTGTCAACTGAGAGTCAGTGTAGTCCATTTTGATGAAAGCATCATGGAACAAGATGTCAACTGAGGCTCCATTGTCGACTAGAACTCTCTTTGTTTCGGAATTACCAATCAAAGGTATGATGACTAGAGGGTCATCGTGGGGGAACTTCACCCTTTACAAGTCTGAATCATCAAAACCTATTGACACTTCTGTTCTGGCACGCTTCGGTGTTTCTCCAACCACGGTCATTACCTCTCGAGCATAAGCCTTTCTTGAGTTTCGGGAGGACCCAGCAGCAGTTGGCCCTCCGAATATCATGTTGATGATTGGCCATCGGGGCTTAGGGTTACGATCTTGGTCGTTGTCCCTTCTGTCGTAATCCTTCATTTCATAGTTTCATCTTTGACTCCCTTGATTTCCATCCTTGGTGAATTTGCTGAGTTTTCCTCTTCGTATCAGAAATTCGATCTCATCTTTCAATTGCCTACAATCGTCAGTGTCGTGACCGACTTCTTTGTAGAACCGACAGAACTGATTTTGGTTCCATTTGGACATGTCAGCCCTCATTGGCTTCGGCCATTTGAGATCTCATTCCTTAGCTATCTCCATCATAATTTGACTCATGGGAGTGTTCAATCTTGCACACTCTGTAAACTTTGGCCCAAAATTGTTTCTCTTGGGTGGAGAATCAGAGTCCTTTGACGTTCTGGGAAACTTTTCCTTGACGTCGTACTCCTGAGTTTCTTTTCTTTTCTTTGAGTTTCCACTACCGCCAGCAGTGGGTTCATACTTTCTCATGCTTTCTTCAGCCTTGATATACTTTCCGGCTCTATCTTGGAGCTTCATCATGCTCTCGGGTGGATGTTTAGCTAACGACCTTTTGAAGTGGACATCAGTAGTTCCTTGTTGCAGGGCTATCATAGCCACTATGTCCTCTAAGTTCGGGACTTTCAGAGCCTCCCGGGTGAATCGATTGATGTAGTCCCTTAGGGCTTCATTCTTTCCTTGCTGGATTGCCATGAGTGATGCAGAGCTTTTCTCATGCACCCTTCCTCCCCAGTTGTATAACCCTCATCCTCAGTGTATGGGCCCGAGTAATCTTGAACGAAAGGGGTCTGGCGAGTTTGTTGTTTTTGGGGTCCCAGACCTTGAATGTAAGGGGGCACATATGCCTCATGGTAGATTGGATTAGTTCCACTAGCGCCCGCCATGGGTCGAGGGGGCATGCCATAGCTTGGCATCCCCAAAGTTTGATTCGCGTATTGAGGGAGATCAATAGTATGGAGTTGAAGGCTTCTCGGTTCATTCATGATGAGTGGAGAAGTCGAGATTGGTTGCTGGTGAACGGTCTCTTGTGGATTAGATCCATGAATGACCATCTGCAGGGGATTCGTCCCTTCAACCGAAATTGGGATTTCCGGTCCTTGAGTGTTGGTGGGGATATTCGCCCCTTGAGTGCCAGTAGTCGGCGGTGGTTGATTTCCATGAGTATCAGCCTCAGAGGTGATAGGGCGATCCTCAGGAGTTTGAGTATCCCGAGCTGTTCTTCGTGTGTTTGTCATGGTTGATGTTGTTTCCCACAGACGGCGCCAAATGTTGTTGATTAAAAAACGTACTTATGAATTTAATGATGAGGTTTAATGAGCTTCGAGCTTTAATGGCTGCACTTGTGTTTCGAGACTAAATCGGTCCTCACAAGATGCCTACGTATCTCAATTCGTTATTGAGAATCAAGCCAAAGACGTAGTTCTTGGTGTTGCCCTCGGGGCTATGGCGGCAGGGGCACACCAAGGACGTAGTGACTTATATGTCCTTATTCGAGGATGAAGTCTAAAACGTAGTTCTAGGGGTGCCTTTGTGGCTTGTTGCGCCTTCGAGACGTTGTGACGTATGGAGTTGTGCCCAAAACGTAGTTCTGATTGTAGGATCAGGGTCCTTATAAACATTGTATTTCTTGCAGGATAAGTCTTTTCCTTGTTGATAAAGGCTATGACTCATTAATTGCCTTTAATTGAGATTTCGGATCCTTCTTTGATGAATTTACCATATTTTGGACTCTTTTTATGAGCCGTATATTTTCTCTATTTATTAATTACGAAATTAATAAATAATCTGGGTTTTGGGCCTTAAATACTTGGGCTTTCCAAAGAATCAGCAATTATATTTCTATAATTACTTTTCTATCCATATCAACCATATATAATAATTGTCACATCTACCCAGAAATATAAATCAATATAAATTTAGTATTTTTTTTATCAATATAAATTTCCTTTTATATATATGGCAATGGTATCGGTCCAAGAAAATAAAAAATCAAACTATATAAACAAAAGGAATATGTAAATACTTTATAATATTACCTACCCAAATACAAATTTTATAGAATATATTTTATTTGATAATTTAAATAATTTTGTAGATATTTATTTCACAAATTTTATTCTAATATTCTTTTTGTAACAAATATATTCTAATACCGCTGATTTTATAAAATATATTTTATTTGATAATTTAAATAATTTTGTAGATATTAATTTCACAATTTTTATTCTAATATTCTTTTTCTTAACAAATATATTATAATGCCGCTGCGAAGCGCGGCTTGGTAACCTACTTATTAGAAAGGTTATAATAATTTTTAAACTTATATTTTTAAAAATAAAATTGATATGATTTTTAATTTATTTTAAAAAATAATATTTCAAAATATACAGTAATAACCTGTAAATAGTATTTTAGAAATTGAATAAAGAGATAAGGAAGCCACCTTTTCTAAGATACTAAATATATGAATGTGTGTTTTTATATGGACAATCTTTTTATATGCATAATTTTTTTAAATATTATTTTGATATATACAATTTTTAATAATACTGAGTCGATTTTATTTGGTATCTCAGAAAAGTTACCTGATTTGCATTTCAAATTCCTCACTCTCTAGAATTAAATATGCGCAAATCATACTTTAAAAACTAAGGAAGCAAGAGAACCCAGTGAGAAATCTTTCATGATAAATTGTCATGTGGCTATTCTGATCTAAGTGGTCCTATTCTGTGTCAATTCATAAAGTTGAAATGTGTTGATACGGATATTGAATTGAGTTCAAATAGACTCTGGCTCATTTTAAATTTATTTGAGTACATTAATTTAATTATTCAAAAGAATTAATATATATACAGAGAGATATAGAGTGTTAAGTTCTATGCAGACCCCCTTTTTTGTGGAGACCTGAATACCACATACGTTCTGCAATCTAAATTTAGCAAAATATAATATTTTATAAATTATGTTCTATGTAAATAAATATTTTAATTTAAAATCTTTAAAATTATATATGTTTTGCAACTAAAACATAGAAAAACATATTGTTCTGCAAAACATATTCGGTTTGCAGAACATTCATGTTTAGTTTGCAAAACTTACATGATTTTCAAGATTTTCAATGAAATAGTGATTTTCATAGAATATACTTTGCAAAACAGTACGTTTTGCAAATTTTTGATTACAAAATATGATCTATTTTGCCAAATTTAGATTGCAGAACGTATGTGATCTCCAGGTCTCCACAAAAAAGGTGGTCTCCATAGAACCTCTCTCTCTCTCTCTCTCTCTCTCTCTCTCTCTCTCTCTCTCTCTCTCTCTCTCTCTCTCTCTCTCTCTCTCTCTCTCTCTCTCTCTCTCTCTCTCTCTCTCTCTCTCTCTCTCTCTCTCTCTCTCTCTCTCTCTCTCTCTCTCTCTCTCTCTCTCTCTCTCTCTCTATATATATATATATACACATATACATATACATATATATATATATCAGTGTTCTAAAAATCGGCGATTAATCGCTAGACGGCGGGTCACCGAACTAATTAAGCGAAAATCGGTCAATTAATCGTTTTTTCATAAAAACAGTCAAAAATCGGTTTAATCGGTCAAAATCGGATTAATCGGTCAAAAATCGGGCTAATTATTAAAAAAAATAGTAAAAAATAGTTAAAATTAAAAATAAATAAATTAAAAGGTAGAAACTTGATTAAACAATAGAAAAAAAAATTATTTTTGTACATATAATTATAATTTTAGATGCCTAAATCGTAAATTCTCTTAAGTTTTTCTCTTAAATTGATATCTAATTGAAAAGTTAAACCTTCAAAATTTTATTTATTACAATTATATAACATTTTTAACATATTTACATAAATATATGATAATAAAATATGTTTAGTTGAAATAAATAAACAATTTTATAATTGTATATAAAAAATATTATTAAATTTATTCCGATTAATCCCCGATTACCCGATTAATCTCTGGACGGTGCCTTCACCGATTAACTCTGATTCCCGCTTTTTACAACACTGATAATATATATATATATATATATATATATATATATATATATATATATATATATATATATATATATATATATATATAATATAGGGGAAAGATCCATATAGAACCTATCTTTCTGAGAGAACCGAGAGAACTAACCAATCACCCTTGATTTACCACACCATCCAACGGCTGATATGTTTTAAAAAAATTCTATTATACTTTTATTAGTATTTTAAGATTCTTTTAAGTGTTTTATTAATTTTATAAGATTCTTTTAAGTATTTTAATAATTTTATTAAAATTAAGATTCTGTTATGTATTCTATATAGTGTTTTATAATATATTTCAAAATAAATTTATTTATAATAAATTTAATTGATAATTAAGATTATTTTTAGTGTTTTATTAAGATTAATTAATTATATTATAGTATATCAACGGTCTTAGAAGGGTTCTCTCGGTTCTCTTGATATAATGGTTCTCTCAGCAACCTTACTATATATATGATGGGTAACTAGGTTAAAACAAATAAAATGTACGAGGATTGAATACTACATGTAGTTACAACTTACAAAACTACATGTGTTGCTTTATTTTATTAACATAAAGTTTAAATTAGAGAACAATTTAATCCTACAAAGACTACCGTCGTCAACATTATTTTACTTGATTTTATGTGCAAGATATTTTTGTTCAATGTCGAATAATGTGATAAGTTGAACATTGCACGACCGATTAGTTAGTGGCAATTTATTAATACTAGCTTATACCCGTGCGATGCACGGTTACTTAAATTTTATTTATAATTATTATGTTTATAATTATATTTTTATTACGATGCAGCACACGATTGTTTTTTTAATATTTATAATTATATTTATTTATGAATATTTTAATATTTAAAAGTTATTAGTTTACCTGATTAAATTATTGTTAAAAAAGATTTAGCCAAAAACAAATTATAGTTAAAATTTGGTATTTATTACATTTTACACGCTCAATTTAATATTTGTTTATATTGAGTTATAAAAGTTAGATTTGGCCAATTTTGTGATTCACATGAAAATTTGTTTATAATTTGTTTATATTAAAGACTAAATAATGAAAGCTTTCTTATAAGTGTGGTGGTTTTGTTTGATCACTCAATCCATAATCATTGGATCTTTTAAATTAAATTGTTGAGAAACGTTACATATAACAGTAAAATTATCACGTAGAATGATCTAAGATATGAATCTACCACCAACATATTAAAATTTACAGGTTTTTTTTTTTTTAAAAAGAATTTTTTTTCATTTTTTTTTTCTTTCAGACATAAGTTATTTGATAATATTTTTTGTAAAGTACGATTTTTCAGAAAAGTACTATACTAATTGATTAACAAAATTTTACAGTTTCGAATTTAATAATTTACAATGTATATAGGTTAAAAAAGTTAGGTTTGTTCTGTAGCTGAGTCTACAATTTCAAAATACGGTTTTTTTAATATGAATATAGTCCTGCTAACAATGAAATTAGGTTTCTATGAGTGCTTATAAAACAAAATCACCATTTGCGTATAATTTATTATTTAATAATAAATTATATTTGATTAGTTATGATCTATAACTTAATAAAATAGGATACAAAATATGCACAATTTTATAAAAAAATTATCCTCGTATTATTATATTCTTTGTTGATTTGAATTTTTCTTAGATTGATTTTAATTTTTGAACATAGATTTCTAAATTTAAAATAGTTAGAAAAAAGTAATTAAATTGGTGTTAAAATAATGATGACATAATAATCATTATTAGAATTTAAATACTCACTTTACTAATTTGGGCTTTATCTTGTGTTTTAAAAATCAGATTTTGACGATTTTACACCATAATTAAATTATTTTTAATTAAAAGATGGTTTAACAATTTTTATCTAACTGGAATTGTCCATGGAAGAGAAAAGAAAATCACAAATTTTTTACATGGAGAATTCTATTCAATATAGAAAACTTATTTATATTTGGTATATTTGGTTTAAATTATCAAAATACACTTTTTAGAATTTAAATATAATCATATTATAAATAAAATACACTTTTTTAATATTTGATCAAACGATTTTCATTTATCTAGTTAAGATCTAATAGTCCTTATTAATTTGGTTGTCACGATTAAAATTTTGGATAAATCCCTATTATGCTTATTATATAAAAGAGTTTAATATAATAAGGATATCACATACTGGTATAAGTATCTCACTAACTGCTTTTATTTTTAATGTTTCGGTTTTATTTATAGTGTATATAAAATTTTAAAATACATTATTACTTTAAAATTATTAAACAAAATAAAAATTATGTTATGATTATATAAAATTTTACTCTCATATTATTATAGTTTTTATCGATTTGAATTTGTTATTAATTTATTTTAATACTTTATTGAAGGAAAGATAAAATTTTTATATTTAAAAGAATTAGTGGAAAAATAAATAAATTGGTGCTACAATTATAAAAAAATAATTATTAAAATTTAGATACTTACTTTACTATTTGGGTTTTATCCTGAGTTTTAGAAATTGGATTTTGACGATTTTACAACCCATGTGAAACTAACGAAATTATCATTAATTTAATGATGATTTAATAATTATTATCTAACTTGACCAGTTGACCTACCCATAAACCGAAAAGAAAAGATGGTTAAGTATTATATTCAAAATTATTGTTTATGAATATGAAACCCTTGATATTTTAATAATATTTTGATATTATCATTTTATGTTTGTTATATGTAAAATAATATAATTATAATTTGGATTAATCAAATTGTTATGTTCTTTCAGAAAAAAAATGTTTAAATTTATTCATGTACATGAGTTCTCCTAAGTCTCTTATAACGTAGGGTCCACATGTATCATTGTTATATGATATACATGAGCATTATATTGATAATTTTAATATTGTAATCTGATATTTGGTTTAACAATTATTATCTAACTCGAACTATACATAAATTAAAGAGAAAAGATATTTAAGAATTTTTACATAGAAAAATTTTAAATTATCAAAACACACTTGTTAGTATTTAAATATAATTCTATTATTAATCAGATACACTTTTTACTATTAGATCTAACAATTCTCATCGATCTATTTAAGATCTAACTGTAATAATTAATTTGGTCGTATAGTGGTCGTACATGGACCATGTCGATTTTAATTTTTTCTTAAATTGATTTTAATATTTTATTGAAATAAACATAGAATTTATAAATTTAAAAGAATTAGGAAAAAAATTAAATTGGTGCTACAATAATAAAAAAAATTATTAAAATTTAGATAATCACTTTACTGTTTGGGTTCTATCTTCAGTTTTAAACAACAGATTTTAACAATTTTACAGCCCACGCGAAGCTAACAAAATTATCTTTAATTTAATGATGGTTTAATAATTATTATCTAACTGGAACTATCCATAAACTAAAGAGAAAAGATAATTACGATTTTTTACATAAAGATTTCTATTCAATATGGAAAACCTATTTATAATTGGTTTAAATTATCAAAATACACCTTTTAGTATTTAAATATTATCCTATTATTAATCAAATACAATTTTTAATATTATATCTAACGGTCCTCATCTATTTGAATATTTATAGTTTTATAATCCAACGGATCATATACTTTTGGTAGTACAATGACCAACCAAAGTTTTGGATAAGATCTCCCTTACGTTTATTATATATAAGGAGTTAATTAATAATGGAATGAGATCAATAAATTATTATTGATCTCATTCCATTATTAATTAACTCCTTATATATAATAAGCGTAAGGGAGATCTTATCCAAAACTTTGGTCGGTCACTGTACTACCAAAAGTATATGATCCGTTGGATTATAAAACTATAAATCTTCAAATCGATGAGGACCGTCAGATATAATATTAAAAATTGTATTTGATTATTAATAGGATAATATTTAAATACTAAAAGGTGTATTTTGATAATTTAAACCAATTATAAATAGGTTTTCCATATTGAATAGAAATCTTTATGTAAAAATTCGTAATTATCTTTTCTCTTTAGTTTATGGATAGTTCCAGTTAGATAATAATTATTAAACCATCATTAAATTAAAGATAATTTTGTAAGCTTCGCGTGGGCAGTAAAATCGTTAAAATATGTTGTCTAAAACTCAAGATAGAGCCCAAACAGTAAAGTTATTATCTAAATTTTAATAAATATATTTTTATTATTGTAGCACCAATTTAATTTTTTTTCCCTAATTCTTTTAAATTTATAAATTCTATGTTTATTTCAATAAAATATTAAAATCAATTTAAGAAAAAATTAAAATCGATCGTCTGTGTACGATTACGACCAAATTAATAATTATAGTTAGATCTTAAATAGATCGATGTGAATTGTTAGATCTAATATTAAAAAGTGTATCTGATTAATAATAGAATTATATTTAAATATTAAAAAGTGTATTTTGATAATTTAAAATTTTCTGTGTAAAAATTCTTAAATATCTTTTCTATTGAATTTATGTATAGTTCTAGATAATAATTGTTAAACCAAATATCAAGATAACAATTCATATCGATTACAATGATACACGTGGACCCTACGTTATAACAGACTTAGGAGAAGTCATGTACATGAATAAATTTAAACACTTTTTTTCCTGAAGGAACATAACAATTTGATTAATCCAAATTATAATTATATTATTTTACATATAACAAACATAAAAGGATAATATCAAAATATTATTAAAATATTGAGGGTTTCATATTTATAAACGATAATTTTGAATATAATACTTATATTAAAATGTGTATTTGATTAAATGTAGGATTATATTTAAATACTAAGAAGTGTGCTTTGATAATTTAAACCAATTATGAATTGATTTTCTATATTGAATTGAATTTTTTATGTAAAACTTCTTAACCATCTTTTCTTTTCAATTTATTTTATGAGTAGGTCAACTGGTCAAGTTAGATAATAATTATTAAACCATCATTAAATTAAAGATAATTTCGTTAGTTTCGCATGGGTTGTAAAATCGTCAAAATTCAATTTCTAAAACTGAGGATATAACCCAAATAGTAAAGTGCGTATCTAAATTTTAATAAATATTTTTTTTATTGTAGCACCAATTTATTTATTTTTCCACTAATTCTTTTAAATATAGATAAATTTTATGTTTCTTTCAAAAAAGTATCAAAATTAATTAAGAACAAATTCAAATCAATAAAGAATATAATAATATGAGAATAAAATTTTATATAATCATAACATAATTTTTATTCTGTTTAATAAATTTTAAGTAATAATGTATTTTAAAATTTTATATACACTGTAAATAAAACCGAATCATTAAAAGTAAAAGCAGTTAGTAAGATATTTATATCAGTATACACTTGATATCCTTATTATATTAAATCCTTATATATAATAATCAAAATAGGGATTTTATCCAAAATTTTGGTCGAAGACAACCAAATTAATAAGGACCATTAGATATTAACTAGATAAATGAAAATCGTTAGATCAAATATTTAAAAAGTGTATTTTATTAATAATAGGATTATATTTAAATTCTAAAAGGTGTATTTTGATAATTTAAACCAAATATACCAAATATAAATAAGTTTTATATATTGAATAGAATTCTCCATGTAAAAAATTTTTGACTTTCTTTTCTCTTACATGGACAATTCCAATTAGATAAAAATTGTTAAACCGTCATTTAATTAAATATAATTTAGTTATTTTCATGTGGGGTATAAAATCGTCAAAATCTGATTTTTAAAATACAAGATAAAGCCCAAATTAGTAAAGTGGATATTTAAATTCTAATAATAATTATTATGTCATCACTATTTTAACACCAATTTAATTACTTTTTTCTAACTATTTTAAATTTAGAAATCTATGTCCAAAAATTAAAATCAATCTACTAAAAATTCAAATCAACAAAGAATATAATAACACGAGGATAAAATTTTATAAAATTGTGCATATTTTTAATCATATTTTATTAAGTTTTAGATCATAACTAATCAAATATTATTTATTATTAAATAATAAATTATACATAAATGGTGATTTTGTTTTATAAGAACTCATGGATACCTAATTTTATTGTTAGCATGACTGTATTCATATTAAAAAAACCGTATTTTGAAATTTTAGACTCAACTACAGAGGCCAAACTTTTTAACATATATACATTGTAAATTATTAAATTCTAAACTTTAAAAGTTTCTTAATCAATTAGTATAGTACTTTTCTGAAAAATCGTACTTTACAAAAAATATTATCAAATAACTTATGCCTGCACGAAAAAAAATAAAAAAATTCTTTATTTTTTTAAAAAAACTATAAATTTTAATATGTTGTTGGTAGATTCAAATCTTAGATCATTCTACATGATACTTTTACTGTTATATCTAACGTTTTTCAACAATTTAATTTAAAAGATCCAACGATTATGGATTGAGTGATCAAATATAAATAAGTTTTCTATATTGAATATAATTCTCCATGTAAAAAATTCGTGACTTTCTTTTTTCACAATTCCAGTCAGATAAAAATTGTTAAACCATCATTTAATTAAATATAATTTAGTTATCTTCATGTGGGGTATAAAATCGTCAAAATCTGATTTTTAAAACACAAGATAAAGCCCAAATTAGTAAAGTTAATATTTAAATTCTAATAATAATTATTATGTCATCATTATTTTAACACCAATTTAATTAATTTTTTCTAACTATTTTAAATTTAGAAATCTATGTTCAAAAATTAAAATCAAATCTAAGAAAAATTCAAATCAACAAAGAATATAATAATACGAGGATAAAATTTTATAAAATTGTGCATATTTTTAATCCTATTTTATTAAGTTTTAGATCATAACTAATCAAATATTATTTATTATTAAATAATAAATTATACGTAAATGGTGATTTTGTTTTATAAGAACTCATGGATACCTAATTTCATTGTTAATATTCATATTAAAAAAACCGTATTTTGAAATTTTAGACTCACCTACAGAGGCCAAACTTTTTTAACATATATACATTGTAAATTATTAAATTCGAAACTTTAAAAGTTTCTTAATCAATTAGTATAGTACTTTTCTGAAAAAGCGTACTTTACAAAAAATATTATCAAATAACCTATGTCTGCAAAAAAAAAAAAAAAAAATTCTTTATTTAAAAAAAAAACCTATAAATTTTAATATGTTGTTAGTAGATTCAAATCTTAGATCATTCTACATGATAATTTTACTGTTATATCTAACGTTTTTCAACAATTTAATTTGAAAGATCCAACGATTATAGATTGAGTGATCAAACAAAGCGACCAAACTTATAAGGAAGCTTTCATTATTTAGTCTTTAATATAATAACATAAATATTTATAGGATATACTATAAAAAATGAATTTTCTATAGAATTTTGATCGTCACGGTGTACTACTTCTACTTTAAAAGAAGAACTATTCCAAAAAACTTATATTTTAATTGATAATTTATTTTCTCAAAAGTTCAAAGTTCCCGCATCTTTAACATATTACAAAAAAAAGTATATTATATTTTAGCAATAAATATTTAAAAAAAATTAAAAATTAAAAAAATTATAAATATTAAGAAAAATTAATGATGTTATCATGGTACTTTGTTTCTAAATACCGTCAAAATATTCTCAACCATTAGACCCAATACTTTTAAAAATAGATGATCAAGATTATATCATATAAAAAGAAGTTATTATCTAAAAATGATATAAGTTAAAAGATATTGTATTAGGATTGGATTTTCTAAAAAGTCAAAACATAAAAATAGTTGTAATTAAATAAGGAAACTCATTTAATACCAAAATAATAAAAATCGTTTAATGTTAAATAGATAGGTGAAAACCGTTAGATTTAACATTAAAAACTGTATTTGATTAATAAAGGGTATTCTAATAATTTAAACTACATATAAGTAGATTTCCTAAATCGAATATAATCTCAACATTAAATTTCGTCACTTTATTCTCTTTTTAGTTTTAGAATAGTTTAGCGTGTAAAATATAATAAATTTCAAATTTTTAACTATAATGTTTTTGGCTAAATCTTTTTTAACAATAATTTAATCATGTAAACTAATAACTTTTAAATATTAAAATATTCATAAATAAATATAATTATAAATATTTAAAAAACAATCATGTGTTGCATGGATAATAAAAATATAATTATAAACAAAATAATTATAAATAAAATTGAAGTAATCGTGCATCGCACGGGCTATAAGCTATATATATAATAAGCATAATAAGGATCTTATCCAAAATTTTGGTCGAACAGTTCTTGGACAACCAAATTAATAACGACCATTAGATCTTAACTAGATAAATGAAAATTGTTAGATCAAATATTAAAAAAGTGTATTTTATTTGTTAGGCCGAATACACAATATATAATCAAGTATGTATGAGAATAACAATCAAGAACACAGGTTTGTAAATCAACAAACTGAATTATATTAAATAATTCTCTCTTAGTGATGTTAATGAATCACAAAGAGCTACTAGGTTACAAGAATAATATATTCAATGTTCGTGTATCCCTTCTAGGGATAACCTATCTGTGTTTATATAGTACACAACTACATACAATCCTTATCTAATTGATACTCCTATAAATTAGCTATACAATTATTATCAATTAAGGATTGCTTCAGTCTTCTATTCCGTTTCCTTAGCTGTATCAATATATTCTGCTTCTTTCCATCTTCAGAATATATTGCTTCTAGAATCTTTATCTTTGCACCGACAGCTTAAGTCAACTATCACCCTGTCAGACTTTAACAAACTCTGACCGGCTTCCATGTGAACTCTTCACCCAGTCAGACTTTATCAAACTCTGACTGGCTTCTATGTAAACTCTGATATGTACCTGTTACTTAAACACTGATGAACAAACGTCAGCAATTATATCTAACAATCTCCCCCAACTTGTTCATATCAAAATGTACAAGTTAAAAAGATAATTGATGATGTCAAAACATATAACAAATGCAGTGTTTAAAATATGTCAGAGTTTAATTTTAAAACAGAGTTTAAATTGAACTTAGAATAGAAAACATAAAAACTTACAGTCAGACTTTACTTGACTTCTTCAATATCAGGTACTGTCCTGAGATAATCAATCAGCAGTCTTCTTTCAGCCTTCTCTAGCTCATCCACCATAATCTCTTTTAGCTCTTTAAGTTCTGAATCACTCTCCCCCGTTTGGTAGATAGCAGCTCTTAGAGAATATATGCTGTTTCTTCTCATATCATTTCCTAGCCGAATGTAATGAGCTTTGTCTGACTCTAGATTGAATTCTAAAACTTTTGTTCCAAGTGCTGTTTTAAATCTAGCACTGTTTCTCTTCATCTCCACTAACTTTCCAGTATGATCTCTATACTTTGGAATGTAGACATTTGATACTCCTCCTCCAAGCATAGCTTTAGATCTCAGCATCTTTTCTCTCAAAACTTGAGCAACATCATGAGTATGTCTGTTTTTGACTTTTAGAAGATAAAGTACATATTCCAGTTCTTCCCATGATTTGAGATTAACATCAGATTCTCCAACTTTATAAACTCTTCCATCACTCATGAAGTATAACAAAAACTGCTTCTTCAATATTCTGTAAAAAATCAACTGAACAGATTCTAACTTATCAAGGTTTTCTTGTGTAACCCCAATACCAGATTCTGCCAGTGAAATGTTATCTTGAGATCTGTTATTTATTCTTCTCTCTCTGTGTGATCCCAGTCCAGATTTATCAAAAGCTTCTTTTCCCAATACAGTTCTGGTTTCTGAGAATTTCACAGCTTCAAGCTTTAAGTCTTCAAGAATTTTAGGTTTGGTGAATCCTGAAAGTTGTGTAGATTTCTGTACAACTTGAGCAACGTCAGAGGTTGTCATAACTTTAGTAGAAACATCAACTTGAGCAGCGTCAGAGGTTGATTTAGCTAATCTTGTTTCAACTTGAGCAATGTCAGAGGTTGAATAAATCTTCTTAGGTAACTGTTCTTCTTCTACCAGTTTACCTTTTCCTTTGTCAGCATTTTTAATCACAGGCCTCCTTGAGTACTGTAAACTCTGATCAGAGTTTACATTCTCTTTGATAACAATTCCTTTTTCTTTCTTTCTAGGAGCCTTGATTTCCTTCTTCTTGTAGATTCCAGCTTCAACATTCTTCTTGTGTTCCTCAGCAAACATTTACTCTTCAGCTTGGATATCTTCAATTGAAATACCTTTTCCATGTTCTGCCATAAACATCTTAGCAGCAATTTCCTCATCAGTAGATGGCTTATCAGAGATTATCAAACTTTTGTATCTTGAACCACTGGCAGAGTTTACATGTCCCTTTCCAGAGTTTGATCTTTTATCAGAGTTTGATCTTCTTGAAAGTAGTCTTCTATCATCATTTGATCTTAAGCTCTTTCCATCTCCTCCCTTGTTTCCACCATCATTACCATCATCCATCCGTCTCAGAGTTTGAGTGTCTTTGCATTTGTCAATTGGTACACTCTCCCCCTTTTTGACATCATCAGAAAGTAGTACTGATGTCAACAACTCAATAGCATTAGAAATTGATGTTAGTTGGGCAGACATAGCAGTCTGGTTGTCCTCAACTTTCCCAAGCCTCTTCTGAATGTCATCAGAGTCCTTAGCTTGCTTCTTGAACATGGAATTGTAGTAAGTCCTATCATTCTTCAGAGTGAGATCTCTCAGACCAACTTCATTCCTCAAAGCAGTGACTTCCTTATGAGACTCATCAAATCTGTTGTGGAGAGATTTAATTTGAATCACAGTAGCCTTCAGACTTGTAAGAATATCAGGACTTGAAATTGTCTTCACAGAATCTCCAAGAAAATCAGCAGCCCTCTGTGCTGAAAAGATACAATCCGCAGCAGCCCATCTATTGTAGTACATATCTTGAAAATGCTCAGCTGTAGCGCGATTGACCTCTCTTAGCTCATCAGAGTTTGCATGACTCTCAAATAACTCCTCTTGAGAATGATCAGAACTATCATTAATATTATCATTCTCTGCTGTATTTTCTGCAGGAATATTCTCAGCATCAGGTTCTGGAATCTCAGAGTTTGCAGTATGCAGGAACTCTGCTTCTTTTGTGACAATCTCAACAACAGATTGTTGTAGAGCGTCAAGAACAAGAACATCCTCAGAGTTTACAATAAACTCTGCTTCAACAGGAACATTCTCTGTTGCATCCTTATCAGCAACATCAGGATTTGTAGCAACAGTTTTTGTAGCATTAGCATCCAAAGTCTGATCGACTTCCTCACCCTTCTCAAGATCAAAAGAAATTATTTCAGTGTGAGAAGCCATAGATTCTGCAAGTTCAACAGTATCTTGATCAGCTTCCAAACCCTCTGGGAAATGTTCAGAGTTTATAGAGAGATTTGCTTCAATGTCCATATAAAATCCTTGTGGCTCAACATTTTCTGTAGCCTCCTGAACAAGAATTTCAGGAGCTTCATCTGCAGCTTCATGTGCAGCTTCCTCAACTACATCATCAGCATTTGATGTAGGAGCTTCATCTTGAAAAACAGTCTCCATAAAAACTCTGTCCTCAGGAACAGCTTCATCATTTGGAATCTCAAGATTATCAGCAACAGTTGAAGAGATATTCTCAGCACCAAACAACTGTGCTGCTACCAATCTTCATTTTCTCTGATGAAGAGTTTCTTCATCAGTTTCAGTCTCTTCATCAACAATAGCAGACTTTGCCCTATTGGCTCTTCTTTTCTTCATTCTTTTCTTCTGAGACATATCATCAGCATTTGATGCCCCAGCTTCAGTGTTTATCCTGACAGACTTAACAACCCTTACTTTAGATTTCTTTGACCTCTGTGGTTGAGACACAGAAGGTCCAGCTTCAGTGTTTGCCAGTTGTGGTTGTTGTTGTTGTTGTAAGTTTACCAAGAATTGTTGCACAGACTCAGGCAACAGTAAAACACCAACATCTCCTTTCTTGTTATCCTTGTTAATGAGATCAGAAAATATGCGTTTATGCAATTTAAATGAGAGGATAACATCATCCTCTATAATCTCAACATTAGGACAGCAAAAATTGAATATCAATTGACAAAATCTAGAGAAATAAACAACATTTCTATTCTCTAGCATCTTCTCACCAATATTAGTTAAAACTAATCTAGCAACATCAAAATGACTGCCATAGAGAAGAGAATACCCGATCTGTAGACTATCCGTGGGAATTGCATCCCAATTCGTGCACTTCTTTCCAAAAGCCCGAGTAATGCAATCGAAAAAGAAGCTCAACTCCTTGCGCGAAAATGGCCTTTTGAGTTGACCTATCTTTGTCAAAGGTCCAGAGTATCCTATCTCCCTCATCATTCTGACTAACTCAAAGTCTCCAACAGTTGTGAATGCATTAAAATCTTCAAGACCCAGAGCATCACGAACCGTAGTAGGAGTAACAGTAAATTCATCTTCTTGAAACTCAAAAATGATAGATGGAGATCCAGACTCTCCTCCATCATCATAAGTACCCGTCTGCCAAAAAGTCCTTATTTGCGACGCAGACAGCTTCGATGGTGCGGTGAGAGCAGTGCCGATATCAGAGTTTGACAAGAAACTCTGAATCAAATGAAACGCCTCCGGTGCGTTCTCATTTGCTAAAGGAGCTGAGTAGTTGTTAGGAACAAATTCTAATCCAGAAGCAGTAAACATTGTTGTAGCCATTAGAACAGTTTAGAAGAAAACAAACAGAGAATAGATTGTATGCAGTGAAAGTGTTTGAGACAATGTGTGTAAGTAAAAGCTTATGAAAAGTTGAGGTGTGTAAAAGAGTGAACCGTTTATGTGTAGTATATTTAAATAATAACTGTGAAGATTAAGACTCAAACGTTTTAATCATTACTACACACAGCAGGCGTCTTTGAAAAGTGTGTGAGTGGGACAGGTGTCAAACGTGTGTACGCTGACAGCTGTATGTAACAACTTTCAATACACATGCGCAGTAAAAATAGCCATAATTACCGCTTATCACATTGTTCAAAACACTCAACCTCTCTCTTCTCTGTTTAATACAAATATGAACCGTTTGTTATCATACTCTTTTGAATTTCAAAACAAATGACTAATCTCAAAATTATAAAACGTCTGAAACCAATAAAATTTATTTTAATCATCAGAGATTAAAATTAAATTACCTCGGCGTATTTCACACAATACATCAGTGTTTACCATTTGTCCTTCTTTGTCAATAAACTCTTTTCTCAATCTGTACAGATGTGAAAATATGTGTGTGCTATAGCAGAATTTACCGAATATTAATATTTAGACCATCTCAAAGTGCATAAAATCCATAAACTAAAGTAGTAAAAACTGGTTGCCTAAACTCTCATGTATAAATTAAAATCTGATTCTTATGTCTAAACTCTGTATACTGATATCCTTTCATTTGGATATATCTTTTATTTTTCACCCCCTTTATATATATATATATATATATATATACTAGCTTATATCCCGTGCGATGCACGGTCTTCTTTAATATTTTCTTATTTTTTATTTAGATTTTAGTTATTATATATAATTTGATAAAATTTTAATATATATATATATTGGATTTATAAATCTAACAATATAATATTTAAATTTAATATATTATTGACGTAATCAATAGTAGTATTTTAGATATTAAAATATAAAATATTTTAAAATAACATATCTAATGATTCGTATTTTTTTACTCTTAAAAATCTAAAAAGGGACTCAAGTGCAAGTATCAAAATATGTGCTTGTTCAATATACCGAGTTTATTTGATTATACTATTACTTTTATTTTAATTAATTATCTCATTTAAATTGAATGTTAAAAAAATTATAATAAACATAATTTCATAAGTTTAATATAATAATATTACTAATATATCTATCTTTTGCCCGTGTTATTTTTAATTTGAACATGAGTTGTTTTAGTTAAAAAATATAAACAGGTAATATCCTTAAAAAGACAATTAGTTACTTATTAACAATTATATAAAATTATATTAATTTTTTTATATATATGTCTGCATTACTTTTAGAAAATTAGTTGTTTAAGTTAGAAAATATAAAAGAGATAATTTGTTTTAGCTGAAAAGAATAACTTGTTATTTATTAATATTTATATAAAACAATATTACCATTGTATATTTATTTTGCATGTATTATATTTAGAAGGTAAGTTGTTTTAGTTAGAAAATATAAAACACATAATGTGTTTTAGTTGTCGGTTATAAATATCTAATAATATTACCATTTTATATATATATTGTCCGTCTTATTTTTAGAAAATGATTTGTTTTATTTAAATAGATATATGAAATAGGTAATATAATTTAGCTGAAAAAGGTAATTGGTTATCAATAACTTGGTTTCCATATATGTGTAAATAAGATGAGTTGTTTTAGGTAAAAAATATATAAATAATGTGTTTTAGCTGAAAAAGGTAATAAGTTATAAATATATAATAATATTACCATATTATATATATGTTGTCCGTTTTATTTTTAAAAGATGAGTTGGTTTGGTTTAAAAAATAAATATAAAATAGGTAATGTAGTGAAAAAAGGTAATTGGTTATTAATAAATTGATTATAGATAGGCCCGTGAATCGGCCCAAATACCGACCGACCGACCGACCGACCGACCAAAACTTTTAATGTTTCGTCTTTAATAATATAGTATAGATATATATATATATATATATATATATATATATATATATTTCCAGTAAGCAGTGGTTGTCACTAGTCACCAAAAATCAAAGATTTTAGCCCTTATTTCATACAATAAGTTCCTGGATCTTCCTAGGCACAACATGATCTCAAAGGAATTTGTGCTCTTTTTGGCATCTTTTGATTTGAGGGTGAATTATTTGCAATTAATAATCAGAGTTTAGACTTTTCATCAGTTAATACAATTAATTTATGAGAGAAAATGCAAACAGCTAATACAGACTCAGTGTATAGGATCAATAAACTAAAAGATGCTATAAATATAGAGACAGTATCATGCTGTGTTAACTTACTGCACATATTTGAGATCAGAATCTATACAACTCTTAAGGATTCATAATTACTTACTGAGAATTATGCTTCATACAATTTTCTTCATCGGTCAATATGTTTCAGACAAAATTACAATCAGAGTATAACATAGACTATAACTATCAGAGTATGACCAACACTTTTATGACTATCAGAGTTTAGCATCAGAGTTTACGTTCAGAGTTTATGACACTGGTACTCATATCAGTTAATACATGCAAGGAACCATGAGCATAAAAATCAAACATGTATAGTTTTTGAGTCTAACCCGTATCTCTAGTCGAAACCAGAGATCATTCCAAGTTCATTTACCAATCTTGTAAAAGTAGCTTCACTCAAAGGTTTGGTGAAGATATCTGCAAGTTGTTGGTCTGTAGACACAAAATGAAGCTCAATGTTTCCTTCTTCCACATGTTCTCTGATAAAATGATACCTTATGCTGATGTGCTTTGTCATTGAGTGCTGTACTGGATTACCTGTCATAGCAATAGCACTTTGGTTATCACAGAAAATAGGTATTTTAGAGTACCTCAAACCATAATCCAGCAACTGATTCTTCATCCACAAAATCTGTGCACAACAGCTACCAGCAGCTATATATTCTGCTTCTGCAGTGGATGTGGAAATAGACTTTTGTTTCTTGCTATACCAAGAAACCAATCTGTCACCTAAGAATTGACAGCTTCCACTTGTACTTTTCCTGTCTATCTTACAGCCTGCAAAATCTGCATCAGAGTAACCAATTAGCTTAAACTCTGATTCTCTAGGATACCATAAACCCAAGGTTATGGTTCCTTTGAGATATTTGAAAATCCTTTTTACAGCTGTTAGATGAGGCTCTCTGGGATCTGCTTGAAATCTTGCACAAAGACATGTTGCATACATGATATCAGGTCTCCTTGCAGTAAGATACAGTAAAGACCCTATCATTCCTCTGTAGTTTGTCATATCTACTGAGGCTCCTGTGTCTTTGTCTAGCTTTGTTGCTGTAGCCATGGGAGTTGTAGCAGATGAACTATCAAGCATACCAAATTTCTTGAGAAGATTTCTGGTATATTTTGCTTGATTGATAAAAATACCATCATCTGTTTGCTTGACCTATAAGCCTAGAAAATAACTAAGCTCTCCCATCATGCTCATTTGATACTTGGATTGCATAAGCTTTGCAAACTTCTTACAAAGTTTGTCATTAGTAGATCCAAAGATAATATCATCTACATAAATTTGAACTAAAAGCAAATCATCACCAGAATTGAAATAAAACAAGGTTTTATCAATTGTACCTCTTGTGAACCCACTTTCTAAAAGAAATTGAGCAAGAGTTTCATACCATGCTCTTGGTGCTTGCTTTAGTCCATATAATGCCTTGTCAAGCCTGTAGACATAATCTGGATGCTTGGGATCTACAAATCCTGGTGGTTGTTCAACAAACACTTCTTCTTCAAGCTTCCCATTGAGAAAAGCACTTTTTACATCCATCTGAAAGACTTTAAACTTCTTGTGTGCAGCATAGGCCAGAAAAATTCTTATGGCCTCCAATCTTGCAACTGGAGCAAAGGTTTCATCATAGTCAATTCCTTCCTGTTGTGAATAACCTTTAGCCACAAGTCTAGCCTTGTTTCTTGTAATCACACCTTCACTGTCAGTCTTGTTTCTGAAAACCCACTTTGTACCTACAATTGATCTATTCTTTGGTCTAGGTACAAGTGTCCAGACTTCATTTCTTTCAAATTCATTTAACTCTTCTTGCATTGCTGTAATCCAATTAGCATCTTGAAGAGCTTCTTCCACTTTCTTTGGTTCTGTTTGAGACAAGAAAGCATGATACAGACACTCATTATTTGTTGCACTTCTAGTTCTCACACTAGCTTCATGATCTCCAATTATGAGATCAGGTGTGTGTGCCTGTGTTCACTTTCTTGTTGTAGGTAAGTGGTTTCTTGCATCATTATTGGATCCTCCCCCTTGATCCATGCTCTCCTGATTCATATGTTGACTTTCTGCAGTATCTGAGGCTCCCCCTTAATTTGATGGCTCAGAGTTTGAACTGTCAGAGTTTGAATCAGTTTCCTCAACTGACTCACTTGCTGTGTCTTGTTGAGCTTCTTCACGCTCCCCCTCAACTGGTTCTCTATTTTGTTCAATTTGAGAATTTCCAGTTTCTCCAGTATTTACCAGTAGAGGTTCAGAGTATGCTTCATCAGAGTTTGTCAGAACCGCTTCATCAGAGTTTGTCGGTACTGCTTCATCAGAGTTTACATCATCAGAGAATAAACCTTCATTTTCAAAACGCAGTTGATCATATCCATCTAAGTCATCAAGTCCAGTTATTTTCTTGTCATCAAATGACACATGAATTGATTCCATGATCACTTTAGTTCTCAGATTGTAGACTCTGAATGCTTTTGTTGACAATGGATAACCAACAAAGATTCCTTCATCAGCTTTTAACTCGAACTTGGTCAACTGTTCAGGATGAGTTTTCAACACAAAGCATTTGCATCCAAATATATGAAAATATTTCAAATTTGGCTTCTTATTTTTCACCATCTCATATGGTGTTTTCCCATGCTTGTTGATCAGTGTAGCATTTTGAGTAAAACAAGCAGTTTGAACAGCTTCTGCCCAGAAATAAGTTGGTAATTTTGCTTCTTCAAGCATAGTTCTGGCTGCTTCAATTAAAGTTCTGTTCTTTCTTTCAACTACACCATTTTGCTGTGGAGTTCCAGGTGCAGAAAATTCTTGTTTCACTCCTCTTTCCTTGCAGAAAGCTTCCAGTATTGAGTTTCTGAATTCAGTTCCATTATCACTCCTTATAATTTTGACTTTGTGCTGTGATCCTTTGTTCAGTACATTTACATGATCCATCAGAGTTTGAGCAGTTTCATCCTTCTTTGATAAGAAATACACCCATGTATATCTAGTATATTCATCAACAATTACTAGAGCATATTTCTTTCTGCCCATGGACATCACATTCACTGGTCCAAAGAGATCAACATGTAGAAGATGATAAGGTTCCACTACTGAAGATTCAGATTTGCTCTTGAAAGATGACTTCCTTTGCTTGGCTTTTTGACAAGAATCACATAAGCCATCTAGACTGAGTATTGATTTTGGAAGTCCCCTTACAAGATCCTTTCTTATAAGCTCATTTATGTTGTTCAAATTGAGATGAGAGAGCTTTTTATGCCAATTCCAACTCTCTTCATTTGACATTCTTGCAGTCAGACACACTGTTTTTCCATCAGAGTTTGTTACCAAACTTGCTTCATAAATGTTGTTGCGCCTGTGTCCAACTAGAACAACTTTTCCAGTAGATTTACTGATAACTTCACAGTATTCAGTGTGAAAATCTACATGGTTTCCTCTGTCACAGATTTGACTCACAGATAGCAGATTATGCTTGAGTCCTGAGACTAGAGCTACATTAGTGATGATGACACTTCCAAGATTAATATTGCCATATCCCAGAGTGTGTCCTATGTTGCCATCTCCATAGGAAACCTTTGGGCCAGCCTTCTCCTTAAAGTCTGATAGCAGGGCTTTATTTCCAGTCATATGTCCTGAGCATCCACTGTCCAAGATAAGTGTGCTCACTTTTATACCCTGCAATCACAAACAAACACTAAGTGTTAGTTTTAAGGACCCAGACTTGCTTGGATCCTTTGTCTTTCTTAACAGTGTTAGTTTTTGCAGCGGAATTACTATCAACAGAGTTTAAACTAACATTGTCAGACTTTACACTTGCAGAGTTTGCTCTAACCCACTTCAGATTGGGTTTTAGCTCATAATAGTTGTGATAAATAGCATGATAACTCTTGCAAGTATAAATGGAATGCCAAGTGCTCCCACAGTGTGTGCATAAAGTCTGTGGTCTAACCCTAACATAATCATTCTTTACTCCTGATGTAGAAGGTAAAGAATTGATATTTTTATTCTTTGTGCAGTAATTAGCAAGATGATTAGAACTACCACAATTATAACATGTTTTCCTTGGAGCAGCACCAGTAGGCAAATGATTATTTCTTTTATTTATGCCTATTTTTCCATTCCTATTCTTCTTGGACCCTTTTGGTTTCATGGCATATTTTACCTCTTTCAGCTTATGATTGAACTGTTTTCCTGTCATCAAGCCAACATTAACCTGTTTTTCACAAGTTTTTACTGGTTTTCTAACAGCTTCTATTTCCATAAGATTTTCTGTTATAATATTTTCCTGTTTTTCACAGGCTTCATCTGATTCCATATCAGCTTCTCTTATTACAACAGATTTTAACTTATTGGCTTCTGAAACAAATTTCACAGGTTTAAGTTGTGGTTTTACCTTAACCTTGTCTTTAAACCTAAGTTCATCATTTTCACAATAGCCTAAACCTACAGAATCTGTCTGAAACACTTGATGAGTGTCTCTTCCAGAATCTGTCCAAGTCTTGATTATTTTTCTTTCTTTTTCTAGATCAGATTCTAATTGCTTATATCTTTTCAGCAACTCCTGTTCTACATAAACAGCATCATCTCTTTCTTTTTGAATCTGCTTCATGTTTTCAAGTTCTCCTTCAAGAAACTTGTTTCTATCTTTAAGACTAAGATTTTCAGCTTTAATTCTCTCATTCTCTAAAGTCTGATCCCTATAACTAACATGTACGCTTTTCAGATATACTCTTAACTCAGATATATTATCAGTATCATAAGCATAAGTAGTTAGGGGTACCTTATTTTCAGATGATTCAGTCTCATCTCTGATAGTTGCCATAAGAGCATAATTTTCTCCATCATCAGAGTCTGAAGTATCTGCCCAGTCTTTGCCTTTAGAGATGAGTGCTTTCTCAGTTTTGCCTTTCTTGCACTCTGGAGCATAGTGACCCATCTCCTTACACTTGTAGCACTGGATTTCAGATTTATCCTTCTTGCCAGACTTGGTCTCCCTTCCATCAGACTTTCTAAAACCTTTCCTTTCAGAGTTTGAATCTTTCCTTGAGAATCTCTTTCCTTTCTTGAAGTTCTTGAATCCCATCTTCTTGAAGGTCTTCACCATCAATGCAGCCATTTGCATCATCTGTTCTTCATCATCCTCAGAGTCAGAAGCTTCATCAGAGTTTGAGTCATCATCAGAGTTTGATGACTCACTTTCAGATTTAATGACTAAAGCCTTTCCCTTGGCTTTCTTCCTTGATGATTCCTTCTTGATGGGCTTCTCCTCAACTTTGAGAGCAACATATTTTGTCTTTTTGCTCAATCTTCTATTCCTTTGTTCTATCTCCAGTTCATGAGTTTTCAACAACCCATAGATTTCATCAAGATCTGTATCAGCAAGCTCATAATTATCTCTTATTGTGGTTGTCTTTAAATCCCACTTTTCAGGTAGAGATAACAAAAACTTGAGATTAGACTCTTCAAGCTCATATTCTTTATCAACCAGAGACAGATCATTCAATAGTTTGCAAAATCTGTCATAAGTCTCAGTCAAGGTTTCATTAGTTCTTGAATCAAAGTGCTCATACTCCTGTGTGAGTATTGTCTTTCTGTTCTTCTTAATAGCACCTGTTCCCTGGCATCTGACTTCTAAAGCATCCCATATCTCTTTGGCAGTCTTGCAGCCAATTACTCTGTTAGACATAACATTATCTAGGGCACCGTGGAGAAGATGTCTAACCTTTGCATCTTTTGCAATTGATGAGATGTCCTCAGGAGTCATATCTTTCTTTTCCTTTGGAACAGTCTTTTGTTCTTGACCATCAACAACAGGGGCTAATTTGGTTGGATTATGAGGACCATCATTAATTCTGTCAAGATATTCTGGATCTGTAGCCTCCAGAAACATGGTCATCTTCACCTTCCAAATCGGATATTCTACTGGCCTGAGAATTGGAACCCTGATTGTTTCATATCGACTCACAGAATTGGGCTTAACCTGTTCAGCCTTAGGAGCAGTTTGATTTTCTTCAGACATGATTATTACTGTGTTTGAATCGTAAAACTGTATATATTAAACAGCCTTGGCTCTGATACCAATTGTTAGGCCGAATACACAATATATAATCAAGTATGTATGAGAATAACAATCAAGAACACAGGTTTGTAAATCAACAAACTGAATTATATTAAATAATTCTCTCTTAGTGATGTTAATGAATCACAAAGAGCTACTAGATTACAAGAATAATATATTCAATGTTCGCGTATCCCTTCTAGGGATAACCTATCTGTGTTTATATAGTACACAGCTACATACAATCCTTATCTAATTGATACTCCTATAAATTAGCTATACAATTATTATCAATTAAGGATTGCTTCAGTCTTCTATTCCGTTTCCTTAGCTGTATCAATATATTCTGCTTCTTTCCATCTTCAGAATATATTGCTTCTAGAATCTTTATCTTTGCACCGACATCTTAAGTCAACTATCACCCTGTCAGACTTTAACAAACTCTGACCGGCTTCCATGTGAACTCTTCACCCAGTCAGACTTTATCAAACTCTGACTGGCTTCTATGTAAACTCTGATATGTACCTGTTACTTAAACACTGATGAACAAACGTCAGCAATTATATCTAACATTATTAATAATAGAATTATATTTAAATTCTAAAAAGTGTATTTTAATAATTTAAACCAAATATACCAAATATAAATAAGTTTTCTCTATTGAATAGAATTCTCCATGTAAAAAATTTGTGACTTTCTTTTCTCTTCCATGGACAATTCGAGTTAGATAAAAATTGTTAAACCATCTTTTAATTAAAGATAATTTAGTTATCTTCATGTGGGGTGTAAAATCGTCAAAATCTGATTTTTAAAACATAAGATAAAGTCCAAATTAGTAAAGCGATTATTTAAATTCTAATAATAATTATTATGTCATCATTATTTTAACGTCAATTTAATTACTTTTTTCTAATTATTTTAAATTTAGAAATCTATGTTCAAAAATTAAAATCAATCTAAGAAAAATTCAAATCAACAAAGAATATAATAATACGAGGATAAAATTTTATAAAATTGTGCATATTTTTATCCTATTTTATTAAGTTTTAGATCATAATTAATTAAATATTATTTATTATTAAATAATAAATTATACGCAAATGGTGATTTTGTTTTATAAGGAACCTAATTTCATTGTTAGCAGTACTATATTCATATTAAAAAAAAAATCGTATTTTGAAATTTTAAACAGCTATAGAAGAGGCCAAACTTTTTTAACCTATATACATTGTAAATTATTAAATTCGAAACTTTAAAAGTTTGTTAATCAATTAGTATACTACTTTTCTAAAAAATCGTACTTTACAAAAAATATTATCAAATAACCTATGTCCCCAAGAAAAAAAATGAAAAAGTTCTTATTTTTCAAAAAAACCCAGTAAATTTTAATATGTTGTTGTTAGATTCAAACCTTAGATCATTCTACATGATATTTTAATGTTATATCTAACATTTCTGAACAATTTAATTTGAAAGATCAAACGATTATAGATTGAGTGATCAAACAAAGCGACCAGACTTATAAGAAACTTTCGTTATTTAGTCTTTAATATAATAACATAGATATTTACGGAATATACTATAAAAAATGAATTTTATACAGAATTTTGATGGTGTACTACTTTAAAAGAAGAACTATTACAAAAAAATTATATTTTAATTGATAATTTATTTTCTCAAAAGTTCAAAGTTCTCACATTATTAACATATTACAAAAAAGAGTATATTATATATTTTAGCAATAAATATAAATTAAAAAATATTATAAATATTAAGAAAAATTAATGATATTATCCCGGTAGTTTGGTCCTAAATACCGCTAAAACATTCTCAACTGTCAGATCCAATACTTTTAAAAATAGATGATCAAGATTATATCATATAAAAAGAAGTTATTATCTAAAAATGATATAAGTTAAAAGATAATATATTAGGATTGGATTTTCTAAAAAGTCAAAACATAAAAATAGTTGTAATTAAATAAGGAAACTCATTTAATAACAAAATAATAAAAAACGTTTAATCTTAAATAGATAGGTGAAAACCGTTAGATTTAACATTAAAACTGTATTTGGTTAATAAAGGGTATTCTAATAATCTAAACTACATATAAGTAGATTTCCTATATCGAATAGAATTCTCAACATTAAATTTCGTCACTTTATTCTCTTTTTAGTTTTAGAATAGTTTTTAATTGAAAAAAGAACTATTAAACCACAACTAAATTAAAGATTATTTTGTGAATTTCATGTGGACTATAAAATTGGCCAAATCTAACTTTTATAACTCAATATAAACAAATATTAAATTGAGCATGTAAAATATAATAAATATCAAATATTTAACTACAATTTTTTTGGCTAAATCTTTTTTAACAATAATTTAATCATGTAAACTAATAACTTTTAAATATTAAAATATTCATAAATAAATATAATTATAAATATTAAAAAAACAATCGTGTGTTGCATAGGTAATAAAAATATAATTATAAATAAACTTTAAGTAACCGTGCATCGCACGGGCTATAAGCTAGTATATGTAAGATATACATGGTCCAAATGTTCTACAATTTAAATGCTACAATAGACACAACTCTTGTTAGAATAATGGATGAAAACAAATATAGTCAAGAATAGAGTTAAATATCAAAATGCCTCGGTCACTCACCTACCTTCCAGTCATGTGAATCGTCTATCGCATCTGTTCAAAAATTTTACAAAAAACACGGTGTTTCGTGTATCGTATCGGGTACTTATTGCGTTACATCGTGGTCCGTGCTCCCAAACACGACATACGATATAGTGTGTATCATTGTTGATCAGGGCACCCAGGTGACAAATAAAGACAGTCAAGGTGAATCGTCTTATGTATTATCTGTAATGCGTTACACAAAATATCGTAATAGATTGTTGCTTGCTGTACACGAAACGTAGTGACAGACTATTACTACAAACGAAATGCAATTACAAACGAAATACAATTTCTGACGGGCATTTAGGATCATCCATTTTTAAAATGGGACATTTAGGACCATCACCCTCAAGAATATACAGACGTAAAAGAAAAGAAAAGGAACAGATGATTTTGTCCAATTTTTCCTCTTTTTCTTTACTTGCTATTATTTAACATACTTCTCTCCCTATTTAACCCCTTACACCAAGAATTCAATTTACAGTGTCTCTTTTAACCAATGACCAAAGGGGTGTATTTAATAAATTTTAAAGAATCTTTTGGAATTTTTGAAATCATGTTTTCAATATAAAATTATAAAAAGTCCAATATAGCTGTGTTTAATTTGGATTTTTTTTAAAAAATATTAAAATTCAATTGCTTTTAAAAGTTTATGATTTCTTTTATTTGATAAAATCGTGAATTTTGAAGTATTTGTTAGTGTATTTTATATTATTTGAAATATATCTAAAATACATGAGATTTTTAAAAAGTGTCTGAAAGTCCATATTAATTAGCAAAAATACAAGATTTTACATTAATTTTTTTCAAAATTCACATAAAATTAAAATCAACCATCTTTGAAAATTCATAAACTTTTGTCAATTTCTTTTGAATCTAAATTGAATACCCCACCCTGACAAAAAAAATAAAAAAGAAAAAAAAATTGAATACCCCACCTAAATTTAATTCGATATATGTTTTTACAATTCATATCATACGTACAGATTTGAATACGACATGATGAGCCCACCGTGATTTGTTTGTTTAAATTGACATTTTCTTAATGACAGTACATTATTATATTTTAATATTGAGAAAAAGGTTTCTAAATATATATATAGGGGACTTACCTGAATATATACTAATTTTTAACAACATAATTATAATTATATAATTAAATTCCACAATTACAAATATAATCCGCATATTTTTTATACGAGAGTACATGCTTAGGAGAGCATTAAGCGCTCTTTACTCAGGTAACTACTCCAGTCTCCATACTCCCCAGTCCCCGTGTAAGGACAGAAGAAATTCGAGATCTGCATTTTAAAAAACAAACAAAATTTTGATAGTGCGCTTTGTTGAATATTTTAAAATGTATAACCATGAAAAAACAAAATATATGACGTCACCGACGAAATGATTGGGCACAGCAAGACGAGTAGAAAACAAAGCCAAATGTATATATAGCGACAAAAATCAGAATAAATGTCACATTTTTGTACCAGAGGTAATACAAAAGCTGGACCACGAGGGAAACAATGGACTGAACCAAAACACTGGTTGCTCACGGGACTACACATTTTAAGTTGTATATAAAATATATTTTTTAATGTATTTTTTAATTATTTTTTTTAAATAAAAATTTTAATTTAGAATAATTTATAGAAGTATACTTTATAAAAGGCTTAAAATACGTGACGAATCCCCGTCTCCCAATATATATAATTTAATGGGATGGAGGGAGTATTATTTTATATTTTAATTTTTAAGTTTCGGAAACATTTAACTTTTACATAAACTTAACTTTTGAAAGCTTTTCAGTAGAGAATATCAAGAATCATCGAATAAGATTAAACCACCTTCAGAGAGAAATGGAATCTTTGATGGAGCTGATGGGGTATGTGTTCTCTAATTTTTAAATAATTGTCCTGTATTTAACGATGGCCCCCATCTACAACCGCAATCATAGTTGGTTGCAAGGGAAATTCACCCACCAAATCCTGATCATTTATTTAAAAAATAAACGGTTAGGATTAAACACTCCCGCAATGTTTCATCGTGGGATGTATGGGACATGTGAAATTACTTTTCTACCCTTAAACACCACCGCAATGATTCAATGCGGGAGTCGTGACCCTCGCAATGATTCATTGCGGGAGTCGTGACCCGAATTAGACCCGGTTCTTCTTCGTTCGGATTATTCTACACCCAAACACATCAAAAATTATTTCTCAGACGATTTAGGTCGTTTATAAGGCGATTTTCAAGCGATTTATGTCAATTTTTAGGCAATTTCTTTACAATTGTCATCATCATCATCATCATCTCTTCTCATCAAGGTATCGATTTTCAGGCGATTTAATTCGTACTTACACACATATACATACATACGCACACACATTATCATATATACTCGTGTTTTTGTTCGATTTGCTGTGGATTGGAATGATATGCTTCATTTTGTATCTGATTTTAGTCGTGGATTGGATGATTAATTCGTTTTTGGTTTCCATTAAGTTGAAATTAGGGTTTTAATCACCAATTCAATTGAAATTAGGGTTTCCCTGTTTTTTTCCCTGTTTTTAAGGCAGTTTATTTTTTTTTAAAACGAAAATAAAAATGTAATATTTTTACAATAATGTAATATTTTGACGCGTAATATTCACTATCTTTTAGTTTTATTTTATTCATTATTTTTCAATTATAATTATTTTTTTTTGGGAATATTTACATGAATTGAATTTAGCTTTAATACGAAATTGTACTCTATAATATTGAATATTTAAAATTAGGTTCAAATATTACATAATAAAATTTGGTCTACTTGAATTGACCAGGTTCAAAAGTACAATTTCTTCTATCATGATTTCCTCCTATCAACCCACATTTTCCGCACTTTCTTTGCTTGGTATTTGAAGTTGACGTTTCAATACCACTTTTATATCTTCCTTGCTTCTTTCGTCCCTTACTTTGTGATATTGGAGGATCGAAAATCGGATCATGTTGGTAGTCTTCTCGACGAAACGACTCATGCGCTCTTTCGTTATGTTCTTCTTGCTAAAAAATATTGTTCACGTTACACTTCTCTCTCTCAATCACATTCATTACATACTTGAAGCGCGGGACGGAACAACTACCAATAACACCGAAACTTTGAAAAGATTTACACAATGCACTATACCTTGAGGTTTGTGTTTCACCAACATTAGCAAGAACAGGAGGGGTGTACGGTAAAGGTCCCATAAGTTGGTTGTCATTCCTTGTCCACCTAGGCATGATGTAATCGCTTGGTATTTTGGTTCTATCTTTCTTAGCTAGGTAATGAATGATGTGTTTACAAAGCATTCCGGAATGTTCAAATTTCTTACAAGCACATTCAATCGTTCCTTCAATAGAAACCAATATCTGATACCTTCTTGTACAATTCTCCGGCAATGTAGACTTCTCAACCAAGTACATTTTAAGCAACTTCCACTATCTTGAGCCCTTTTCATAATATAAGATGCGCTTTTTACCAACTCATTTTGAAAACGCTTAAACATCTCTTCCGTGCAAATTTTGGATGCATCAATTTTCAAGGATGAGCGCAATACTAATCTCCTTGCTGTTTCTTCGGTATCGTAGTCGCCTTTAACCTCCCTAAGATATTGCGCCTCCAAAGCCTTTTGTGAGTTCTCAATGAATTCTTTCAACCCGGTAGATGCTTGCACATATTCATCAAAAAAAACATTCATGGATTCGCTCCTTGAGGTAGTGGTCATACCGGCGGCAAAATATTATTTTGTATAAGCACCAATCCATTGATCTATAATACGAAACATTTGGTTTAGCCAAACATGATCTTGAAGTTGGTATTTCGCGACCAAATCTTCCCACATACCTTCGAATTTCGTGGATATCAACGACTTGTACACACATGCATTAAAATCCGTTTTGAATTCCGGATAATTGGTCTATAAAGTAGATAACTTCTCCGAAAATTTACTACTTATATGCCATGTACAATATGTATGTTTTTTTGTGGCATAACCTCGACAATAGCATTCCCCAAAGCAACGTCTTGATCGGTAATAATTGTAGTGGGTGGTTTGTTGTCTACGGCTTCCAATCATGTTTCTAAAACCCATTTATAAGATTCCTCTTTCTCATCCCTTACGAGTGAAAATCCAAACAAGATATTTTGGTAGTGGTGGTTCACCCCCGTGATAGGTATGAAAGGCATACAATATCGGTTCGTCCGATAAGTTGAGTCGAATGTAACCACATTGCCAAAATTCTTGTAAGCGTTCATGGATCGAGGATCAACCCACACCAAACCCCTAACACGATTCTCGTCATCCACATCCACACGGTAGAAAAATTCACCATTACTACTTTCTTGTTGTAATTTCCGTAACAAGACCAAACCACACTCCGCATCACCTTCATCAAACACTCGGCGTCGAATATCACGAATGACATTACATATGTCTTGATTAGAAAACCCTAGTTGTGCCCACTTTTCCAACCACCGGTGATTGTGGACCAAATCCCTTTAAAGATATCTATCTATATTATATTATTATAAGCAAACTAGCCTCTATTTGGTTGGTCGTTGGTACTTTAAATGACAACCGTTAGATTGAAAGATAGATAAAAGGAGAACCGTTGGATGTAATGTTAAAAGAATATTTCTTTCTTGATATTCAAAATGCTCCCACGGGTTCAAGGTTCGAATCCCGTCAACAACATATTATTATTAAATATTTATATTACCTATTTTTCTAAGCTACATTCAGAAGTTCAAGATATTATTCCCGTTGACAATATATTAAAAACAATTTTCATCAAAATAAAAATCAAATGCTTACAATAACATCATACATACATTATTAATTTTTAAAAATTTATTTTCTTCTGATAAAATCTTATAATCAAAATACAAATAGTGAGATAAAAAATTCTAAAATTCATCCGTGCAACGCACGGGTTATAGGCTAGTATATATCTTATTATAAGCGAACTAGCCTCTATTTGGTTGGTCGTTGGTACTTTAAATAACAACCGTTAGATTGAAAGATAGATAAAAGGAGAATCGTTGGATGTAATGTTAAAAGAATATTTCTTTCTTGATATTCAAAATGCTCCCACGGGTTCAAGGTTCGAATCCCGTCAACAACATATTATTATTAAATATTTATATTACATATTTTTTTAAGCTAAATCTATACTATATTATTATAAGCAAACTAGTCTCTATTTGGTTGGTCGTTGGTCGTTGGTACTTTAAATAACAACCGTTATATTGAAATATACTATATTATTATAAGCTATATTATTATAAGCAAACTAGCCTCTATTTGGTTGGCCGTTGGTCGTTGGTACTTTAAATAACAACCGTTAGATTGAAAGATAGATAAAAGGAGAACCGTTGGATGTAATGTTAAAATAATATTTATTTCTTAATATTCAAAATGATCTCACGGGTTCAAGGTTCGAATCCCGTCAACAACATATTATTATTAAATATTTATATTACCTATTTTTCTAAGCTACATTCAGAAGTTCAAGATATTATTCCCATTGACAATATATTAAAAAATTATCGTCAAAATACAAACAAATACTTACAATAACATCATACATACATTATTAATTTTTAAAAATTTATTTTTTACTGATAAAATCATATAATCAAAATACAGATAGTAAGATAAAAAATTCTAAACTTCATCCGTGCATCGCACGGGTTATAGGCTAGTATTATATAATAGCCCAACATGGGGTTTGATGAGGCAAAAATGGTGAGACATTTAAATCACCCAAAATTACTGATTTACCCTTATGTATTTCATATATATATATATATATATATATATATATATATATATATATATATATATATATATATATATATATATATACTAGCATAATAACCCGTGCGAGGCACGGGGCTTTTTCTATTAATATGTGGAAGTGCTGATTTTTTAGAATTTGAAAATTATGATTGTACACTGACTTTATTTGAAATAAAATATAAGAACACATAAGCATTGTATTTTAAATGTATGAGCCAACTAAAATGCAACCGGAAGCACCCATTTCTTAGTAAATGTTTACACACTCGGGTGACGATAGATCGTGTCATGTTTGCCTTTTTGTTGACGGTTTGAGACTCCGATGATGCTGGTGATCACATATATTTTTGTTGTAAGTGATCCATAACTGCGTTCTCATGTACCTCGAATAAAACTTTAGTTTCTTTGATAGCACACAAATTTGTTCTGGACTCGGCATGCCATATCATTCCGAGGCTGCACCCTGTGTGAACTTGGGATGGTATAAGTTAGACCTGCTATGTATATATGTGTGCATGCATCCATGCGTTGATATCAGATGGGATTTTACGGTAACACATGATGTCCTTTTTTTGTTTATCAGTAGCAGTATGAAAAACTCTGAATAGTTGTGCTAGTTCCTTTGTCTGACTCAAAAATTTAGCAGCCTCCGATTTAGGAGGGAAGCCTGTTGCATCTTCTAGTGTCATTATTCTCAATCCGGTAAAGCATATTCCCAGTCACGTGTTATTTTCTATCGATTCTCGCAATGTCCCTAATTTAATTTATAGATAATTTGATTTATTCAAAATTATTCGTGCACTAAAAATAGGATATTTCTTAACTTATAAACATGTTGTATAAGTAATTTTAGACTGATTCACTGAACGTGTACGAATTTATTACAGGTCTTGTGGCAACTTTGAAACTTAAATTTCTAGTCGAAAAAAAAGAACTGGAGTTAAGAGAACATAAAGTTTAATAAATATACTTGTTTTTCTTTCTATTCTCAGTAAATCTATGGAAATTAAATTTTGGAGTTAATTGTTTAATAATTTAATCTAATTGTTTTGCCTTTCTTGTATTAAAAAATTCAATAAACACAGGTTAAATAAAATTCTCTCTTTCCTTTCTTTTCAAAAGTATAATCGACTCTCAATTGGTCATGTGACATACTTATTTGCACCAGTCATGTTCTTTATATTTTTGGCATTTTAGGAAATTTAATATTTATTTACGTAACGATGAGAATCGATAAAGGTATTGTCCAATCAATGTACAAAAAATAATTTATATAACTTAATTTTTTATCTTTTAGATCTATAATTTTAAATAACTCCGAGTGTATATTGTAATTGATCGATCATAATATTTTTCTTACTTGTATGATATGAAATATCATATTTTCTAAAATTTGTTCACTTGACTATATATTTTAATCTATTTAATTTATTATACAATTTTCAAATTTACCTATTATATATTTATTAATTTAATTCAAAATAAGCAATTATTAACTTCCATAAAATTAATATAAAACTTTATATTAAAATTAATTACAAATGCGTACATACATAATTTATCCAACATAGTTCTAAATCTAGTCACTTCTATTATATTTATACTATATTATTAAAATCGAAATATTAAAATTTTGATAGTTGGTCAGTACGATACTCATATTTTGGGATTTACACTTTAGTTCTTTTATTTTTACAACTGTACCGTAATTTTTTAAAATAATAATTTTATTCAAAATATATCTCTAAAAAATTGTTCAACACAAAACTCTTAAATCACAATTTATTGCGATCAAACACCTATGTCAATTCGACGCCGAGTTCAACAACCATATATAAGTATTCATATTTAAAATCATTTTCTTAAGAAACAAATATAAATATTAAAAGAAAATATTAAACTCGTGCATGACACATGTTACGAGCTTGTATTTGTATATGTAATAAAAATACTCATGAATATCGTGTATAAATGTTATCGATATGTGCTATATACCCGTGATTGTTGTCTAATTTTTAAATATTGGACACTACTTTTTATGAATTTAAAAATAAATAATTAAATAATATATAAAGAAACTACTTGTAATATATTACTTATGTTATAATCAATGTTCAGTATTACGCTTTATAGATTAAATATATGAATAATACAAATAAATTGTGTAGTACAATAAAGATAGACCGTTGCGCAAAAATATATATCATTTTATAGTTTACATTACATATACAAGATATTTGTATGACTAAAACAAATGTAGATATACATCACACGCAACATTATTTTTAAAATATAATATTATAATTATATAAGATTGGTTGTTTAAATAATCATGTACAACATTTTGAAAACTGAAACAACATAGATTAATATATATTATAAAATCACATTTGTTTTTTGCTCAAAATTAATATAATAATAAATATAGGATTAAGAATGATGTGAGGTTTATGTAATGTGATTTTTCAATCAAAATCAAAAGAAGTCATGTAGCTCAATGGTTATAAGGATGATTTTCTTAGGGAAGGTTAAAGGTTCGATTCTGCACAAAAACATTATTTACTCATTTTTTTTCTTTAGATAAGATAGTAATGGCATACCATGTAATTTCAAAATATGTAAGGGTAAAATTGTCATTTCACAGGGGGTTTTTTGGCTCAAAATTATCCCCTTGTTGTCCTATTATATATAGAAGAGGATATATATATATATATATATAATAGCCCAACATGGGGTTTGATGAGGAAAAAATGATGAGACATTTTAATCACCTAAAATTACTGATTTACCTTTATGTATTTTCTTTTAAAAAAATTTGTTGTTAGTGGGAATTGAACATGGGTGTCATAAAAAATTTAAACACCCTCATACCACTCGGTCACTAACTCACTCATGCAATGAATTATACAAATAATATGTGTATGCGTGTGGGCGACATGAGAGGAGAAATTACTGGAATATACTTAACTTTTTTTTAAGGCCGCAACATAAATACCTTAGTTATTAAAAATGAAATACAAAATATAAATCAGATTAAACACATAACTATGTTAACTATTATAATATTAAATTAATAAAAAATGAAAATTGAATCAGAGATCGTTGGTTGTTTTTTATTGTTGAGGGTGAGATGATTGGTTGGTTAAAATCAAGCTCTAAACCAATGAATATATACAACTATCTTAAAAGATTTAACTGTGCAAAGTATAAAAGGAAATTCTTTCAAAAATAAATAAATTTGTATAATGAAAACATTTGGATTCGAAATTTTTAGACAAATAAAATAATATAACAAAAAGTACGATTCAAAACAAAGATCGGATAAATGTTTGAAATCTTGGTATTTAAACAAAAATTTTAATGAGTGCAATGCGATAACTCAAGTGATAAGAGCTTATCTTTTATCGTCCTAGGTTCTATGTTCGATTATTGCTCACCCCGAGTTATATTAGAACACATACTCATTTATTAAGCATATAAGGCTAATTATAAAAAAAACAATTTTTTTTATTGAAACAACTCCTTATTAGGTATAATTTTTTTAATTATAAAATCTATTATCTATCTATCTATCCACTATCTATACATCTATTATCCATCTATAATATACCAACAAGCACTTTTAATTGGTGAGATATTTAATAACATTTTATTCAGATGAAATGAATAATTTGCCCATTTGTTTATTATATTTATAAAAATAATTCTTTTTGGGATAAACGAATGTGGGTCTACCCATTGAGCTTTACACCTCCAAACCATCGTTTCCACTATATCATATACATGTCTTTAATCATGTACATAATATGTGTATGCGTGTGTCACGTGAATAAAGTCAAATTGGTAGATATAAGGTTACATCTTACAGAAAAATGGATTAATTATAGGAGAAAGATAAACGAATTGCGATATGAATTTTTTAATTCACATATTACATGTACTCATCTGAAAATTATGGCTACAATATAAAATATAAAAATACCTAATATAGCTTTAAATAAATACACAACATACACGTTAATATGTAATTTGAAGCTATTATGCAAATATTTGCAATTGTCACAGAGTATATATGTACATTACAAAACCTTTGGACAATAATTATCTTTAAATTTTATTGTACACAATTTTATAACTTAATTAAATTTTAAAAAACATTGGTTCACAAATATGGTATGTAGTCTTATAATATATATATATATATATATATATATATATATATATATATATATATATATATATATATATATGTGTGTGTGTGTGTGTGTGTGTGTGTGTGTGTGAGAGAGAGAGAGAGAAAGAGAGCTAAATTTAAAAAATTAAGTAAAAAATTTAGAAACTATACACATAAAATATTAGATGACAAAATTAATGTAATTATTTATAATGCAATCATTAAAATTCAAAAAACATTATGAGCGTTGCTAAATATTAAAATATACACAAAAAACAATCAATATCTGCAACTATTACAGAGCATATATGTACACTACAAAAAGTTCGAGCAATTAATTATCTTCAAATTTTGACAAAAAAAAATGGAATCATAGTTATGTATCATGTTTACACGAGAAAAGTATATACAAATATATATGCAACCAAACAACCATTGTTAACACTAAGTTGCCACTGATCAAGTAGTAAAAGTAAGTTTGACTTTAGGGATGAGCAGTCACAATATAAAGACAACCCCAATCATGTGCTAGAAACAGGTTAGACGTAATTTTTAAGACGCATAAACAAACGTAAATGTGATATATATGAGATATTATTGTTAAAAAGAGAACACCATCTTGGAATTCCAAAATATATCTTTTATACCACTTGAGAGCCAATTAGTCACATTACATATGAAACCGAGCCAGACTTACACTATATAATGAGGTGAACTAACCGTTTTCCTTTACTATAAGGTTATTACATGGATAATCCCCCGCATATTCAGGGGTTACAAAATTAAGGAGTCGTTGTTTACTTATATCACACCTAATATACCAACCAAATTGTGTCAAATTTCTGTATCAGGCCGATGAAACTTATTCTAACAAATCCCACCACTATAACTGTATAAATTATCATCTAGCCAAGTGAAATACGCACAACTAAGTAGATGACCGTCAATGCAGTTCCTTCAAAACATCAGGTATTTTATTAGAACATACCATCAGTGCTACTACAACAACATAACTCTGACGTGCACAAATATACATATATACACATAATTCACTTTGTTAATAACATATCCAACTCTTAATGGTTCAACATGAGATTTATCATTAAATTACAGAAGATATGCTGACTGTAGACTAGCTTCATTTAATCAGGGGTAGTCGATAATCTTTCCAAATGGAGTTGTGTCAAAGACAATCGTCATCTACTAACACAAAATATGTCATTAAAACATAATTGAATTCTTAAAACTATTAAGGGAAATAAAGGTTTTGTTTGCCCATTGCATAAAGGTAGGATCTTAAATGATCTAAATATGAACAAAAAATATATTTATTAGGCCACTTAGAAACGAAATATGAGAACTTTTTCATATTCATGGTAGGTGTTATCAAACAACCACATCTTTCAGTGGCCAGACGTTGTATTGTCAATTACAGTACATAGACAATTGTAATGACTCGTTAACATTTCCTTTATTAATAGTTATCACATTATCTCTCAATCATGTTCATTGAGAAATGTGTGCTTCTTAATACATTCGACGTTTATCTAACATTTGAATTGCATAAATAGGACCATGTATATTTCATTTTGTAACAAAATATGTTCATTCCATCATATCATATCTTTGAAAATGACGTATATTTATACGATGCTAGAACACGACCCATGCCTCGCACGGGTTATTATGCTAGTATATATATATATATATATATATATATATATATATATATATATACTAGTGATCAAATAGAAACTAAAGCTACTTAGCAAAAAAAATAAAATAAAGTTAAAATAGAAATTAGAAACTAATTTAATCTCATTAGATCAATCTAATCTAATAGCCCCTAGAGACACACACACAATTAAAATACACTTTCTCATACACAATCCCACATAATTACCTCTGTTTTTAATTTGATTTTTTCCGTTAATCGGTGAGTTTTTTTTTAAATCCGACTTCACCGTATTTTTTCCTATCTCCCAACGAACAATTTGCATACCATATGTGCTATATTTTGACGCGATTTAAGAATTTTTTTATTTAGTTTCTAGTTTCTATTGTAAGCGTGGTTTCTATTGGAATAAGACCCTATATATATACTAGCTTAAAACTCGTGCGATGCACATATTATTTTTAATAATTGATATTTTTATTATTTACGTTTTAATATTTTATTAATTGCATTTGTTAAAAAAAATAAGTAGGTGTGTTAAGATTTTTTAAATAATTAAAGTATTAAAATTGGTTTTAAAATAAATAAGTAATCGTTTTCCCGTGATATTTATGGAAAATGAAGGGTTTTAGTAAGGAAAAATAGAAACAATAACATGTTTGAGTTGAAAAAGGTAATTGCTCGTAATTAAAATTATTAAAATAAATTTTAAAATAAATAAGTAAGGGTTTGTCAGTGATATTTTTGAAAAAAGAGGTGTTCTAGTAAGGGGAAATAGAAAAAGTAAAAGTAACATGTTTTAGTTGAAAAAAGTAATTGTTCGTGATTTTTTTAGAAAAAAAGAGGTCTTCGTTAGAAAAGATTGGAAAAGTAATGTATTTTAGTTGAAAAGTTAATTGGTTATAAATAATGTTATTATTTATTATTTATTATTTTATTAATTGCATTTGTTACACAAATAAGTAGGCATTTTAAAATTTTTTAAATAATTAAAAATATTAAAATAGGTTTTAAAATAATAAGTAACGGTTTACCCGTGATATTTTTGGAAAAGTAGCGTTTAATAAGGAAAAATAGAAAAAGTAACATGTTTGAGTTGAAAAAGGTAATTGTCCGTAATTAAAAGTATTAAAATATGTTTTAAAATAAATAAGTAAGGGTTTGTCCGTGATATTTTTGGAAAATGAGATGTTTTAGTAAAGAAAAATAGACAAAGTAACATGTTTTAGTTGAAAAAGGTAATGCCCGTGATTTTTTTAGAAAAAGACGAAATTTTGATAAAAAATAGAAAAAGTTATGTATTTTAGTTGAAAAGGTAATTGGTTATAAATAATGTTATTATTTAATAATATTTTTTTAAAGTAAGTAAGGGTAATCAGGTAAAATCACTAAGTATTAACGGACCGACCAACCAAACTTTTAATATTTCATCTATTATAAGATAGTATAGATCTATTTTTTGCCGTTGTTATTTTTAATTTGAAGATTAGTTGTTTTGGTTAAAAAATATATAACAAGCAATATAAAGTAGGTAATATAAAGATTATAAGTCGTTTTAGTTTAAAAAAATATAAAGTAGGTAATGTGTTTTAACTTTAAAAGGTAACTAGCTTTATAGCTCGTGCGAGGCACGGGCATGCCCTAGTTATGTTTAGTTGCTTGAGATTTGGATGCACATTAAAAATGCAAATACCTGTTGTATTATGAGCGCACTTTTCTGATTTCTCTATTATGTTTGCATGTTGTTATCTGTTGCAATGGATGAGCTCCTAAGCTCATTTCTTTGGCTTGTTTTCCCCGTACAGAAGAAGTAGTTTCTGGGCTCTTATCAAAAGTTCATTTTCTATTACTGACATCAATCAACTAATTGCCATAACTAAAATATTGAATAGATACATTGTATTAAGCAAATGCATCATAATTATTTTAGAACTTGAAAAATATCATACAATTCTATGTAAGATTCGATGGTGTGACAAAAGGAGTTGAAACTAAAGAAAGAGAACAAAAAGAACAAATTTATTAATAAGCTTTAAAAGGTACCCGAACCTTGAGCCTAGAGTAGTAAAAAATCTAGGTTATCTTTGTGTACCGTCCATGGTTTCCTACTACTGATGCGACTGCATTTGTACCCGTGCAAGGCACAGGATCGCTCTAACCGACAGAACTTGATGTCATTTTGTGACGATATTTTCTAGTTCACGTCAATTTAATTTTGCGATGATAAGTATTCTTCAGTTTGTTGTGATGATCCTGCCACCAGTTTGAGCTTGTTGGTGACACTATGTGACATGATTGAGAAGATTTGCAAAGAAGATCGGTTTGGTATTAGTCCGAAGAAGATTTTGTTCTTAGTTGAATGTATTTGATGATTAGTTTTATAAGATAATTAATAATCAGATAGGAATTAGTTAAAGGTGTCAAATAAAGGCTCCATTTCGAAAGTACCAATACTCTCCGGTCTCCATAATTCTCTATAAGCGGCCGGAGTAGTATACTTGTCCTTAATGCATGAGGTGGCGGGATTGAGATGCACACAAATTCTTATTCGAAAAAAACTGTTCGAACTGGTTAAAAAAATCGGAAAAAATCTGATTAAAAAAAGTCCACCTCAATTGGATCCAGCCCGCAGGCTTAAACGGATCGCATATTTTTCACAAAACCCCAATCCGGTTCGAGCCGAATAAACCCAAATTTAATCTCGATTTGGACCTAGTCTTGATCAGGATAAAAGTCCAATCAAAAAAGTTAGAATTTTCAATTAAATCTCGGATAAAAGCTTAATTTTTTTAATTAAATCCGAAAAAATAAAAAAAAGTTAAAGTTAAAGTTAAAGTTATCAATATCTAAAATAATTTGTAAAAATCCGATTTGGACCCTCCTGACCCGACCCTATCTACATGTATAAATATTTTAGAGGAAATTTGTCTCGATTTAAAAAAGCCCGGCCCTATCGGATATCGAAAAATCCGACCTGAATCCGGATTACGTTCATCTCTATTCAGGGTAACAACTATAGAGATGCTTATATTATTACTTATATTATCTGATATGTATGAATAAAAATGCATTTGTACTTTGTCTTAAAATTGTGAATACAAAAGAAGAAACATAATTAAATTTAATTAAAGAGATACATGTCTATTGGATATACTTTATATCAATAACCACTTTTATTAATAATCATACAAATGAAATTATCATGAAAGAATCTTGAATAAAAACTAAAGTGTAAAATAATATTTGTGAAAGACATTACCATACTAATGGGTTTTATACCACAACAAAAAAGCCCAAGTAGCTCAATGGTTAAATTGGTGACTTGAAATTCTTAGTAATTAGTATTGAAGTGTCTTAGGTTTGATTCCCATCAAGATAAAAATTTTCTTACATTTTTATAACATTTGACTTTGGAGGGGCAGTTATGTAATTTCAAGTTGTTGAATAAAATGTTTCACAAAGTCCTTGTTGTAGTATAAGATATATAATAGATAGATTGGTTATAGAGAGACCCGTGAATCGGCCCAAATACCGATCGACCGACCGACCAAAACTTTTAATGTTTCGTCTTTAATAATATACTAGCTTATATCCCGTGCGATGCACAGTTTTCTTTAATATTTTATTATTTTTATTTAGATTTTTGTAATTATATCCTTTTTGATTAAATTTTAATATATATATTTATATGTGTATATAATAAATTGGATTTATATATCTAACAATATAAGTATTTTAATTTAATAGATTGTTGACATAATTTTTAGTAGTATTTTAAATATTAAAATAGAAAAATATTTTTAAATAATAGATCTAACGGTTCGTATTTATTTGCTCTTAAAAAATCTAAGACCGACTAAAGTGCAAATAACAAAATATGTGCCGTGTAATGTGCCGAGTTTATTTTAACATTTTCTATTACTTTTATTTTTTATTAATTATCTTATTTAAATTGAATATTATAAGGATTTTCCCGTGATATTTTTGGGAAAAAGAGGTTTTTTAGTAAGAGAAAAAGATAATTGTCTGTGATATTTTTGGAAAAACATGGATTTTGTTAGAAAAAATAGAAATAGTAAAATGTAATTTCACTTCATATTTTTGGAAAGGCAAAAGATTTTGTTAGAAAAATTGAAAAAGTTTGAAAAAGTTGACTGCACGTGATTTTTTTGAAAAAGGAGAGGATTTTGTTAGAAAAAATAGAAAAAGTAATGTATTTTAGGTGAAAAAAGAAATTGATTATAAATAGCTATTATTATTATTATTATCTAATAATATTTCATATTTTTGGAAAAAGAGGGATTTGAGCAAGGAAATATAAAAAAGGTAACATGTTTTAGTTAAAAGAGATAATTACCCGTGGTACCGACCGACCAAACTTTTAACGTTTCGTCTTTAATAGTATAGTATTGATATATATATATATATGAAAATATATCTATATAGGGGTAGTTCATACGAGAATTTTGTTTAAAATAAAATTTGCATTAGTGCACGATTACAGATGTAAAAAAAATTGAATGAGAATTTTTTTTTTCAATCTGGAAAGAATTTGGAAAAATATGGGGTGGAAAAGTCCAATTTAGGTTTGATTTTTCCAGAGAGTTAATAAAGGGGAAATTAAATGAATGATAAATACTAGAGTAGTGTGTTACACCCTCTCTCATGCATGACACTAAAATAATATAGTTTTTACGTTATTTTAATGTGAAAATAACACCATTCACAAAAATAATTACAATCTATTTACATTAAAAGTCTAAGACATGTTATTTTCACTTTTTCAAAGTATCTTGTTTGGAAGAGATAAAAATAGGGCATCAAAGGAATATATTTATTTTTGTTAACTAATACAAAGGCATAATGGGAATCATGAAAGGCGTCAAATTTGTGTAAAAATTACACCAAATATATTTTTGACACTAAATTTGGCGTCAAACTATTAATTTGATATAATTTCTACACTATTATAGTGTTACATTGTAGTGTGTTTTACACTAAAAATTACACCATTTTAGTGTTATAGTATTGCATCGGAGTTGACACAAAATTGAATACAAAAATTTTGAGTGATTATACATGTTCTTATGGAGTACATAACTGCATTAAATGTGAAAGACTGTTATGATATTTTATCAGGTGGAAATCAAATTGCCTTTGGTGCTTATAATCTTATACGGAGCCTCAAAATTCCTCCCAAAGTTCATTACTTTCTCTGGAGTCTTCTTTCAGACTCCCTCCCCACAGCTCACTTATTGCAAAAGAGGTTTAAAGGAAATCTCATCCTCAGTAAGTGCCTAATTTGTCATAATTCTGATGAGACACAAGATCACATCTTTTGGGGTTGTGAGTATGCTACTTGGGCTTGGCACTTTGTGGAAGTTTGGTGGGAGGTTAAAGTGTCAAAAAATAACTTCTGGAGCTCTTTTCACAAATTTAAAAGTCCTAGTGTGAAGGCATCCTGGGGTATTGTTTTGGCTGCTACACTTTGGACAATATGGTTGTCAAGGAATCAAACTGTTTTTGAGAACAATAAGCTAGGAAGGAAAGCTCTGGAGGATCTCCTTCTCCTCAGAACTTTATATTGGTGTGAAAGTGTTAAGTTGTTAGATCAAAGTCAATCAAGCATTTTGGCAAGTAACCCTGCAGGTCTTATTCTAAGTAACAGTAAAACTGTCAAAAAGAATCTTTGGACAGAAAACTCAAGTTTAATGGGTTTTATTGATGGCTCCTGGAAAAAAAGAGTAAATCAAGATGACATTGCTGGCATTGGAGGATATTTACATGACAAAGAAGGCAATATGATTTTAATGTTCTCAGGACCAGTTTCTACGAGATCAGCTTTAGTTAGTGAAATGGAAGCACTATGGTTCCTACTTGACAAAATAAATAATAGCCCCTGGTCCCAAAGTAAAGTGAAGATACACTCGGATTGTCAAGAGCTGATCGACATCACTCAAAAAAGTAAGTTCTCAAACAACTCCCACTGGCTTCTAAGTAAGGATTTACTATCTTTGATGGGTTCCATTAATTTTAAGCTTATTAAAATCCCTCGAATGCTTAATGATAATGCTGACTCTCTAGCAACACGAGGGGCAATGAGAACATCTATGATTGTCTCATGGTGTTAAAACAGGAGCTGATGGTGGGCTTGTTATGAAACAAATTAAACACTTTGGGAGAAATGGTTTTTTTTTTGGTCCTATTCTAGAAATTTCTCTAAGTGAAGTTTTTTTATAAAAGTGTATTTAGAGATTTAATTACATTCCTTTTCGGAGTGGAAATCTAAACAGACATTGTAGTTCACTTATACTCCAGTCATCCAGTAGCTAGTGGCTTTGGTAAATGTGGAGAAACATTTAAAGTGGAGGTTTCTAGAGCTTCTCTTAGGGTTCCAAGAGAACAGTAAGCCCTGTAGTGGTGTTCCCAGGACAATGCATTCAATCTAATGGTTGTCCTGTTTGAACTTTTCTTCTGCTAGGCTTGTTCTAGCTAAATTAATATATTTCTTTCGCTTTTCAAAAAAAAAAATAACTGCATTAAACTATACTCGCACCACAGCGTTACAAAAAAAACTATACCCACACCACACAAGAAAGACTGGAGTAAAAATGCACACAAGTACACAACTCGCTCAATATCCAAAAACACACCCATACATAGGGGTGAGCAAAAAACTGAATTAAAACCGAAACCGAACCGAAACCGATAAAAACCGAACCGTAAAAAACCAAAACCGAGTTGAAACCTAACCGAAACCAAAAATTAAAAAACCGAACCGTTCTTGAGGTTTCGATTTCGGTTTCGGTTTTAGATACAAACCGAACCGAAAAAAATTGAACCGATTCGATTAATTAAATTAAATAAATAAATATATTATATATATATATATTTTAAATTAATAAATACATATATTTTATAAATGTAATTAGTAAAAATTAAAAACAACAGTTGGGCTTTTTGGGCTATTGTGTTCAGGCTTTACCATTTGGGCATTTGGGCCAGAAGATAAACGAATTAAGTTTTAAGACCTAATTTACTACAACTCACAAGGTACAAGCACTTCACTTTTGTCTTCTATCGACTATCGCTGGCTACTTTGCTTTTGAAGACTACAAAGTCTACGACCGACAAGTACTAATTCAAATTGTAGATCGAGAAACAAACAACATATTAGGTGTGTTCAGTAACCATGGAAGGGCCTTCCGAGAATCAGATTCCTCAAGAAGAAGCACCTACAAAGCAAACAGATGAAGTGGTACGTTCCTATAATTTTTAATCAGCTCTGGTTTTTCGGTCTCTGTTCTCTGTTCTTTCTAATGCAGTTTGTTTTTTCTTTATTTACAGATGAGGTGAAGGTTGTTGCAAGCTCGTTTGAGTACCTGGACATTGATGACTAGAGTTAGCCTAGAGGTAATTAATTACATTTTGAGTAAATTATCAACCTTTATACGTGTGTAACCACTGAGCAGAGAGATTCATTTCCATAACTGACCAGCAAGGTGGTATAGGATATTGTTACAGAAGTTTTGTGCTGTTAGCTAGGGTTTGTTTATGTAGCCTGGTCTATACCAAATACAAAGATTAACATAGTTATCTGCCTTTTTGCTATTGTTTTTAAATTAGATGTGCATGAGTCTGTATTGGCAAAATATCACCATATGGTCCAGTGAAAGGTTTGTTTGATGAGATCAGATAGATTTCCTGGCATCATACTTAAATAGTATTACATGTCTTTTAAATTGTGTTGAGCATTTTGTGAGATTATCCTTGACAATTTTCTTGCTGTAAAGTGTAAACAGTAGATAACAATGTAGTGTCTGAAGTGCATTTTGATATTTAATCAGACACCCTTCTGTTATGTGTTTTGTAGATCTTTCCTGTAATAATCTATCAATTTCTTGGTTCACATGCAGAAGGTCTACTCAGCTGCAAATGTAGAAGCTCCACTGACCACCATTGTTGGGATTTATGGGTGATAACATAGAAACAACTTGACTTTGAATGTACTTAATTTTTAATTAAGTAGAACATACTGTCACAGCCAAAGTATGTTCTTGTAATCAGTATGTAATGTTATTCTAGTTGTATAATTTGAAAGAAGTTCACTTGCTGTGTTCAAGCCTCAAAGGATGTATAATTAGATGACAACATGAATAAAGGTTACTGTCCTAAAGCTTCGACAGTAAGATTATAAGAAGACATAATGTTGCAAGTCAGGACAGCATATTCACTCTGACAGCAACATTGGCGGAAGACTACGCGACAGCAACTTTAGCCCTCGACAGCAAGCTTGGGAACCTCAACAGCACATTATGCGGGGAACTCCTACTGCCATCAAAAGCACATTCCTGTGACAGCAATCTTTATGGCCAAAGTAACTGTCTCGAGAAAGATCCCTGTTCTAGGTATCTTTCTCAGTCAAATCCCGTGACAGCTTCAATGTTCAAGAAACAGGCGTGTTGCAGTATCCCTAAGCTGCACCAAGTCTGCAAGACTACGACAGAAGCTTCAAGCACTGCAAAACAAAAGCGAATCAATTCAAGAGCAAGGTCAAGTCTTTATTTGCTGAATTGCTTAAGCTGGAAATAGAATGAATCTAGGCTGCTTTCTTTGTAATGTATATCTGACATGTTAGCAATTTAGGAAAGTCACATGGGTAAGACAATCTGTAAGAAGCTGCCACTTGACAGTGACAGCAGCTTCACAAACCCGTGACTGATAGTGATAGGATTAGTCTTATACCTACTATCAATTCATTCTAGAAGAAAAACGAAGACTAGTGAGTGCCTTGAAGAAAAACAGAAGCTCAAGATTTCTCTCTTGAGGTTGTAGCAACACTTTGCAAAATAAATAAAACATTTATTTTGTGAATCATGTCTTCTCGATTATACTATTTGTGAATGCATACATATTATTGATAACATTAAATCTTAGTTTTAGTTGTTGAAACTGAGATTGAATTTTATCAGTATTGCATTCATCCCCCCCCCCCCCTTCTGCAATACACAAGGACCAACAACTGGTATCAAAGCTTTCAGATTAACATACATATCTGAGATCCCGACGACAATGCAGAAATCAAACAGTATCAAGATCCCAACTTTTGATAAAGAGAACTACAGCATTTGGAAAAGAAAGATCTTGTTGTTTATCAAAGCTGCGAATCCACTATACCCAGGTATACTCGAGAATGGTCCTTTCATACCAAGGAAGGAAATTGAAGCCACAACAGTAAATGGTGAGATCATTCCTGCACACTGGGTTCCCAAAGATCCCTCAGAATTTTTGGAACCTGAGAAGGAGAAAATGGTGCTAGATGATCACTTGCAACTCATCTTGCTCGATTCTCTCACGTTGGATAAAGCCATGTGTGGAAGTGTGATAAGCTGCACATCAGCCAAGGAGATGTGGATCAGGTTAGCCTTACTTTGTGAAGGAAGTGAAGAAGTTAAGGGAAACCAAAGGCAAATACTTATATCTCAATATGAGGCATTCATGGCCAAGCCTGGTGAAGACTTAACTTCCATGTTTGAAAGGTTCAGTAAGCTCTTAACTGAACTGCAGATACATGGCAAGTACTATGACAGAAAAGAATTAAATGTCAAGTTCTTGTTTACACTGCCTGATCATTTTGAACACAAGACAACAGCCATACGAGAAGGAAGAGATCTCAACAATATAACCTTTGAGACACTTTATGGCATTCTGAAATCTTATGAACTTGAACTCTTTCAAAAGAGAGCCATACAAAGTGGAACAAGGAACAAGATGGCTAACATGTCAAGTGCCCTAGTAGAACAAGTGCCAAGGATTACACAACCTAGTGAAGCACTTCAAATCACACAACCAACCCCTGTACAATCCTTGAAGATAGAAGAGGTGGTTGAAGATGATGAGAAAGTAGTACTACAGCTCAAGGATGTGGAAGATGAAGACTTCTACACAATGGAGGAACTGGAAAGCATGGACAATCCTACTATGGCTTACATGGCCAAAAAGTTCAAAAACTTCAGGTTCAAGAAGGATAGGTCATTCAGGCCCCAAGGCCAAGCATCCAAGTTCACCAAGGGAAGCTCATCAAAGGCTGCTGTGGGAAGCTCATTCAAAGGAGGATACAAGACTGGATTTGTGGATAGATCTAAATTCAAGTGTTACAACTGTGGTGAACCTGGTCATTTTGCTACTGAGTGCAAAAGACCCAAACAGGTTCAGAGATTTGAGAAAGGAACTGGTGGATACTCTAAGAAGAATCAAGGTAGAGCCTATGTGGCTGAAGGAAAGTGTTGGGATGAGTCTGATAATGAAGATGAAGAAGAATATGTCAACCTAGATCTCATGGCTAGCACTGATGAAGTAGCATCAACATCTTCAAGTCAGGTACCTTCACTTGTCTTACTTGATATGTCCATTGATGAGTATAAGAAAACCATTAAAGACTTAAGTGCTGAAATGTTCAATGTCTATACTAGCTTATCTGCTGCTAATGAGGAGATCACTAGGCTGAGTAAGCTAAATGAAACACTAAAGTCTGAAAATGAATCTCTTGTTCTCAAAACCAGTTCACTAGACTCTTTAGCTCAGGAGAATGCTAAACTTAAAAATGAATTGAAATGTGCTAAAGAGGTTGAGGAATACCTGAGAAATGAGATTGCTGAAAATGAATTTAAAATCAAGGCTTATAAAAACTCATCAAAGATAGTTCAGGATTACAATGATAAGCATACAGAAAATCAGTCAGTTGGTATAGGTTTTTCTTATGGTAGAAGACCTGGAAAGGAAACTGTGATTCAAGATTGTCCTGGAAGTGCTGCTGTCAAACCCACCATTCTCAAGAAAGTTAAAACTCCTATTTTCAAAGCTGCAGAAATTGAGTTTGATGAAGAAGCCATGCTCATCAAACAAGAAATTCTTGATGAGGATGAAGGTGTTGACAGCACATTCAAGGATGGAAAGGATACTGTCACAATCCCCAAGACAGTAAACTTACCAAGCAATCAGACAGTAAGGTCAAAAGATGCTGTCACAGTTGGCAAGACATAATCTTCCAAAGATACTGTCAAGAATGGTTCCAAGACAATAACTTTAAAACCTCCTGTCAAGACGGTAGGAATAAAAGATACTGTCAAGGAAAGTTCGACAGCAACTTCTGAACATACTGTCAATCCAGTAACTCCCAAGTCTAAGAATAGGAATGGAAAGGTAGGTGTCAATAAAGGAAATGGATACACTAATGTTGGAGGTGCCTCTAGGAAACTATGCAATAACTGTGGATCTACTCATCACTTAACACATGTTTGTAAGAAACCAATTGAGAATAAGATCAATGCAACTGAACTCAATGGTAACTTACACAGAACCCCCCTTATGCATAGAACTATGAGTGTCTGTAATAACATTGAATGTATGCCATGCAAAATTACTGCCATGAGTACATGCTTTAACTTACCTATTCTCACTACTGAAAAATGTTCATACTCAAACACTGTTGAGACTTCTGAGCCTGCTGGCAACAGCAAGAAGGCTCCATCCACTAAGAAAAGGACCAAGTCCAATTCTAAACCTAAGTGGGTGCAAAGAGAAGTCAAACAGGAGATTACTGACAATGCTTGTGATTTTATGACTGAAAGAAACTCAGGAGACACTGAAACTGCAGGACCCAACAAGGATTGGGTACCATATGCATCTTAGACACATTCTGTTTTGCAGGGCAAGAAGAAAGATCAAGTCATGTGGATCATTGACAGTGGCTGCTCAAGACACATGACAGGTGATAAAGCCCTGCTATCACATTATGTTGAGAAAGCTGGCCCAATCATAACCTTTGGAGACAACAACAAGGGTTACACAGTGGGATATGGCTTTCTGGAAATTAGAAATGTTGTCATTGAAGATATTGCTCTTGTGGATGGATTGAAGCACAATCTACTCAGTGTCAGCCAATTCAGTGAAAGGGGATTCAAGGTTGATTTTGATATGATGCTGTGTAACATCTATCACAAGAAGAATAGTAGCCTCTCTCTAAAAGGGGTTAGAAAAGGAAGCTTGTTTGTTGCTGACTTAAATTCAACAAAGAAGGATAAGGTTTACTGTTTTTACAGTAAAGCAACTGTTGGTGACAGCATGCTTTGGCACAGGAAGCTCTCACATCTCAACTTCAAGACAATGAATATTCTGATGAAGAAGGAGTTAGTGAGAGGTTTGCCCCAACAGGAATTCTGTCAAGAAGGACTGTGTGAAGATTGTCAAATGGGCAAACTGAGAAGAGCTGTGCACAAGTCTAAGCAAATGAACACCAACATAGAAGCACTCAAGTTGATTCACATGGATCTCTTTGGACCAGTCAATGTACCATCAATGGCCAAGAAGAGATATGCCTTAGTAATGGTGGATGATTACTCAAGGCACACTTGGGTGAAGTTTCTTGAATCCAAAGATGAAGTTGCTCAAGTGATTATTGATCAAGTCAGAGTTCTTGATAGAACTCCAAACTCAAAAGTTCAAATCTTGAGGAGTGACAATGGTACAGAATTCAGAAATGCCACTCTTGGAAATTTCTGTAAAGATGAAGGAATTGTACAACAATTCTCTGCTGCAAGAACTCCACAGCAGAATGGAGTTGTAGAAAGAAAGAACATGACTCTCATTGAAGCAGCTAGAACTATGTTGCATGATGCAAAACTGCCAACATATTTCTGGGCTGAAGCTATCAACACAGCCTGTTATACTCAGAACAGAACCATGATCAACAAAACTCATGCAAGTACACCTTACTGTCTGTTAACTGGAAAGAAACCTACTGTCAAATATTTTCATGTGTTTGGGAGCAAATGCTTTATGATGAAGGATAACTATGAGAAGAAAGGAAAATTTGACACCAAGGCTTTTGAAGGACTATTCATGGGTTACATCACAGAAAGAACTACCTACAGAGTTTATGTTATGGAACACAGGATTATTGAAGAAAGTGTTAATGTCACATTTGATGAAACCAAGTTTCCAGGACTGCATGAAGAAGGAAAGATGCAGACTTTCAGATTTGAGAATCAAGGATACTTGGAAGCTGAGGAGATTGTGGATGAAGAACCTAGCTTCACTCAAATTGTTGAAGTTGATAAAGATTCTGTCAATATCACTACTGTCAACCAAACTCCAGCTCAGTCACAGACCATAACCTCTAACATTCATAACAGTGGTGACTCTGGAGACAATGAAGAACATGGTGAAGACAATGGGATTGGTGATCATTCAACTCAACAAACTGAAGCAAATGTTCCTGTACAGTCAAGTAGCTTGCCCAAAATCACCAAGTGGAACAAGGATCACTCAAGTGACCTCATCATCGGTGACCCTAATTCTGGAGTGAGGACAAGGAACAAAGTCTCTGCTGACAGCATGTTTTCATGCTTTCTGTCTCAAATGGAACCCAAGACAACTGATGAAGCATTGTTGGATTCTGACTGGGTGATAGCCATGCAAGAAGAGCTAAATCAGTTTGAAAGGAACAATGTATGGAAGCTGGTTCCAAGACCTAAGGGAAAGTCAGTCATTGAGACCAAATGGGTTTTCAGAAACAAGCTTGATGAAAATGGATCAGTGACAAGAAACAAAGCAAGGCTAGTGGCTAAGGGTTACTGTCAACAGGAGGGAATATATTATGATGAGACATTTGCACCTGTTGCAAGACTTGAAGCTATAAGAATCTTTCTAGCCTATGCTGCATACTGCAACTTCAAAGTATTTCAGATGGATGTCAAAAGTGCCTTCCTAAATGGAGAGTTGGAAGAAGAAGTGTATGTTGAACAGCCACCAGGGTTTGAGGATGCTGAAGTGTATGACTTTGTATACAAACTTTTCAAAGCTTTGTATGGACTAAAGCAGGCACCCAGGGCTTGGTATGACACACTTTCCACTTTTCTCTTGGACAATCAGTTTACTAGAGGAGTTGTGGACAAGACACTTTTCTACAAACACCATGGCAAGGACATCATTCTAGTACAAATCTATGTGGATGATATCATTTTTGGTTCTACAAATGAGAAACTGTGTGAGAAGTTTTCCTCTCTCATGAGTAACAAATATGAGATGAGTATGATGGGAGAATTGTCATTCTTTCTGGGATTGCAAATTCTTCAACAATCTGATGGAATCTTCATTTGTCAAGCTAAATACATCAAGGAACTTCTCAGAAAGTTCAACTTGGAAGATTCATCACCTGCAAAGACACCAATGTCCACCTCAACCAGTCTGGATCTTGATCCTAAAGGGAAGAAAGTTGATTCAAGCACCTATAGAGGCATGGTAGGATCTCTCCTATACCTAACTGCTAGCAGACCTGACATCATGTTTGCTACATGTCTCTGTGCAAGGTTTCAGAGTGATCCAAAGGAGTCTCACTTAGTAGCCATCAAGAGAATCTTTAGATACCTAAAAGGCACTCCTAACCTAGGTCTTTGGTATCCCAAGAACACTGGATTTGATCTAATTGGCTACTCAGACTCAGACTATGCTGGATGCAAGATTGACAGAAAGAGTACTACTGGTAGCTGTCAATTTCTTGGTGAAAGATTGGTCTCATGGTTTAGCAAGAAGCAGCATTCAGTTTCTACCTCAACTGCAGAAGCTGAGTATATTGCTGCAGGCAGTTGCTGTGCACAAATTCTATGGATGAAGAATCAACTTCTGGATTATGGTCTAGTGTTGAGAGAAATTCCTATCTACTGTGACAACACTAGTGCCATAGCCATTTCAGACAATCCAGTTCAACACTCTAGGACAAAGCACATTGATATAAGACATCACTTTATCAGAGAGCATGTTGAACAAGGAACTGTGAAGCTGATCTATGTCCCAACTGACAAGCAACTTGCTGACATCTTTACTAAGCCATTGGATGAAGCAACCTTCAACAGGTTGGTAAGTGAATTGGGAATGCTGAACCTGGTATGTTGATTTACTCAATTTTCTATATTTCCAAATTCTCTATTGAAGCTCATGACAGCAACTTCAAACCTGCTGTCAAGAGAAGTTACTGTCTACTTGGTTTATGTCTGTTATGTGACAGCATGCGTTGATTTGACTTTTCATGTCAGTATTTTGTGCCAGTCTCATACTTTTAAACTGTGTATGACTTTAATGTGGTTACCTGTTAAGTTTGAGAGATAAAAATATGTTCCATTGGACTTTCACACCCTTTTGCATTAATCTGTAGGATTAAAGGAGGACATGACCATTAATTACTTTTGTGGTAGTTGTATGGGTACTCTAACTGTTGACCATTAGACTTTAATCCTTAGACGGTTTTGCCTATAAATTAACCTTAGGTTTCACCAGTCTGCTCTCAGTTTTAAAGTAAATAATGGAAAACAAAGTAGGAATTGAAGTTGGTCTAAAGAAGTGTGACAGTGAACCCGACAGTGAAGAGATTGATGAGCTCTTTGAGATACTGTTGGACGCCATGGATGAGATAGATGAGGAAAAGGAGGCCAAGGCTAAGGAAGAGGAGGCCAAGGCTCAGGAAGAAGAGAAGATGCTTCAGGCACTTCTCAAGGAAGAAGGTCGCACTGAAGAAGAGGCTAAGGCAGAGCTTTTAGAACTAGTTAATAAAATCATAAAATGATGTACTCAATGTTCTATTCTGAATGATTTTATTAATAATAATAATAAAAGTTCTTGTCTTTGTGGTTATTGAGTTTATGATTTGTCTGTGTTAATTTCTTAATATCTGTGTTCAAAAGATTACATTGCTAAATCCATAGTTTGTCAATATTAAGTTAAGTGTATGAATCAAGCATTCTAATAAGTTCATGACAGAACCAATTCCTAATCGAAGTTACTGTCGTTAAGAAGGATACTGTCGTGTGTTTCTTGACAGCAACCTTCTTGACAACAGGGAAAGACTTTCTGTCAAGACTTGTAAAGGATACTGTCATTCATATGCTTAACGGTGACAACAAGTTTTTGCGCAATAGTTGCTGTCGCGCAAAACCTACTGTCACCACCTCTTATTACTGACAGATTGTTTCTAGCGCACAGGTTACTGTCACCAATAGTGGACCGTTGAAATTGGATATTTATCCCACGTTGGTCAGTGAATAACGGGCAGTAACTCACGTGTTTAAGAGTTGGTTAAGACACGTTCTTGAAATCCACTTTTTATGCACAAAACGTTTGAGATACTGTTAGGTCCAAAGTATCGTAGAAGGGGGGGGGGGGGGGGTTGAATACGATACTCACAAATAATTTAATTTCGTTCGCAGATTAATCTTTCAGTTCTATAACGAAATCAAACACACCAAACCAAATCAAGTTTCGGGGGAATATATCTTTTTATAAATATAAACCTCGAGGGGTGCTACAATTTCTAATCCGTAGATTAGCTTCAATGAGTTTAAGGTTACACAAATACAAAACAATGATCAAGTTCTGAGCACTATTAATTTCTCTGATAATTTTCTCCGGCTCTTCTCTCTCTCAGTAATGTCTCTGTGTTTAAATCCTTAACTGAAGAAGACACTTTCTTCACTCTGTATTAACTGCAGACTTTGGTTTGAAAAAAACCATCGAACCAAACTTGTAGAAACAATCCTGGCCGTTGGATCTTCATCAACTTGAAAAACAAAGAATACTTTTCACCTGCTCCACAATTTAAAAACCATCGAATGGTTTAAAAAACCATCGAATGAAATAAATCATTTTACCATTCGATAGTTTTTAAAACAAAACTATCGAATGCCAAATTGATTCATTTTGGTTTTCATTGAATCACTTTTCATTCCATTCGATAGTTTTCTAAATAGAAAAACTATGGAATCATTTTCTTGTCTTTTATCAATTAATGATTCCACTGAGCTCCTGGGTGTTTAAGTAATAGACTGTATCACTTTCTTCTGAGACGATAAAACAACTTGATCTTCTTTTAGTGCCGTCACCTAGTGCAACTGGTCTGGTTCACAGATGAATAACACCTGATCAATTCTTATTTTATGTCTTCAATATAGTGCTGCTGATAAGTCCCTTGTCGTTCTGGTTGCTTCATCACTGGAATCCCGTGGTACTGAACCCTAAATCATTCACATACTTCTGTCGTCTTGAAAGTCTTGTTTCTTTTGCTGTCACTGAGGCTTGAACATTTTCATGAACTTCTTTCCGTGACCTGTTTACGGACTTCAAGAATACATAACGTATTTTGATTTTTTGAGTTTACCTTTTCTTCTTTGATTCTGGATTCCTGTGCTTCGGTTAATATTATTGTCTGTCTTGTCCTTTGTTGAGTTGTAGTTATCTCTTTTACATATTATGTTACATTATGATTTACAATCTCCCCCTATTTGATTGGATAGAGTTCGACAAGCAAATACTTCGAGGATAACTCAACTAACTAAGGAAACATTAAACTACTTAAAGTAAGACAGCGTAATAATATTAATGCATTCTGGATCAGATATATATACATTTCCAGATTTCATAAATCAAAAAACAATTAAACTTTATACAATGAAGTTGCTCCTCTAGTCTGAGCTGATAGTTCTTTTGTTCTTTGCTTCAATCTTCAGTCCATTCCAATCTCACCTTCTTCAATCATTGGATCGGAGTTAGCAGCTTGATAATCAATCACAGATAGATAGTGCAGTGCTTCTCCAGGTTTAAGGATTGCTCCTTGGATGTGTCTTCCAATATATTCAACCTCTTGACCCACTCCAGCCCATAACCATGCAATGTTAACATCTTTCTTGTTTAGCTTTGGCATGTTTGGCAATCTGGTATGCACTTCCAATCCTCTTTCCACTCTTTTCCTATAGTAAGGAACATTCTCCATATTTAGCAAAAAAAAAAAAAAAAAAAAAAAAAAACATTCTCCATTAGAAATCTTCTAAGAGTGTCTGCTGCTTTGTCCTTCTCCGTTGATGAGAATCCAGTGGATCTAAGATACTTCTCAACTGAGATTAGATAGTTGCTTGGGTAGTCTCTCAGTTTGTCCTCAGCCAAATAGCAGATTCTGAACAAGTCATTCGTCATGAATCTAACCATTGGAGGATCTTCAGTAATCTCTGGACTGACTTTCATCACGATCTCCTTAACGTGCTCACGGAGCAGTTCATTTAGCCTTGTAGTTCTTTGGATCTTGATGAGTATAGCCTGCAATTCTGTATATGTCCTCTGTTCTAAAAACTTAGTGGAAATCACAAATGTACCTTTATCCAGAAAACTGATTAATAAGCTCCAGGCACCATTTGCTTTAACCCCAGCATTCAGACAGATTATAGAGCTTCTCAGTGCTTTAAAGTAAGTCTGATCTTCAAGATTAGCACTTCTGATGTCCTGAATAATAACTTCCACCTCAGCATTGTCGTTGACTTCTAATCCGTCTTCAACTCCGCAAAAGGTTTTATAAGCCATTTCCCATTCAGTACCATCTTTCTTTGCCAGATCTATCATCTTCTTCTTCCTCACTTCATTATACACTTTCATTCTCTTTAGCTTTTCACTTCTCAGAATTGCTTGCTGTTTCTCTTTCTCAGCTTGCCTGACATCTATTGCAGCTCTCTGAGCTCTTATTGCTTCCAAGGCAGCTTCTTCCTCAGGTGATAAAGAATTTGCTTCTTCTATATCATCATCCAAGATAGGATGTTCTATTGGCTCTGGATAATATGGCTCATGCTCCTCTTGAATAGGTTGCTCATGCATGACCTCAAATTCCTCTTCACTTTCCTTGTCTTCCTCTACAAGCTCCTCAATCCAGTACTGTCTGATTGGAATAGCCTCAACAGTCTCCCAAACTCCCCATTTATCCTTCACCCCTTCTCCAACTTTCTCCCCCTTAGTTGAGGAATCCTCGATAAAAGCATCCTCAGCATAAAAGACATTAGAAGGATCAGGTTCCTGATAGGAAGGACCAGGTTGTCCAGATTGTTGGTTCTTCAGCATACTCCATATAGACTGTACTCCGTCACCTTGATTCTCCAAGAAATCCATAAGCTGCTTATTAAATTCATTTATAGAAGCTAGCGACAGGTCAATGTTCTCCAATCTTGAGTTGGTAGTCTTTTTCATGTGATCCAGCCTCTTGTTTAGCTTAGACTCCACTCTTGAAAGGGTATTCATTGCATCTTTTACCCGCGCTTGACCATCCCGGATAACCAGAACGTCTTCTTTCAAAGCTTCATGTCCTTGAGACAGTGCAGTTACTTTATTCATGAATCCATCTTTAAGTTCCCTGACGTCCATTCTCAGGTCGACTAGTTCTTCCATAGCTTCCTTCTTTAAGGAGTCCACTGCCTGCTTCGTACCTGTTATAGTGCCAGATGCACTGCCAATGACCCTGAATGTTCTTCTGGAATCAGCTGCAGCCAAGTCAACTTTCTCTTGAATAGACTTTAAAGAAACATTGGCTTGACTGGAGGAGATCCCTTGGTCAAAGGAAGGTCGCAGTGGAACCTTGAATAGTGGATTTCCTTCTTTGTCTCGAACTGTCATCTCCTTGAGGGAAGATTGAACTTGTAGCTCTCTTTCTGTCGGTAACAGCAGATCATCAATATTAGGTAGGGTTAGGGTGTCACTCCTCACATTTGGTTCTGGGTGTACACTCAACGTTTCTGTCGGTGTTTGAATCATTTTTCCTTTCCCACTCAGGCCAGGTGTAAGTGTTTTTGTTTCACTCAAATCCTTTGTGCTGATTGTACCTGCAGAAGAGATCACCGTAGCCGTCCTTAAGGAGGTCACCGGTGGTGCAATGGGGCTTCGCAAGTCCCCGTCCTTGGATAAACCAAGTTGCTGATCATCCTTAGATGATATATCCGTTGTAGGATCTAGAGTTTGAATCTCTAGGGGGTTAGAAACAGGCTCTTTTAACAGCAGAGATCCCGAATCTTCCCCGTGAGTCTGTAAAGACTTCACCTCAGTTGACTCCTTAATAGTAATTGATTCACTGTCAACGAGTTGCCGATCTGCACCTACGTCAGACCCTTTACCCGCAGGATCCAGATATGTTCCATCTGGGGAGGTAGACAATGACCTTTTAGATTGTGCATTTAGGTCAAAGCCTTCTCTCGACGTCTGTGAAGACCCTTGGTTCTTAGAACCTTCAACCAGTGAACCTGACCGTAATATGGTCGGAACACCAGTTGCTTCCGTCAATTCTTCCTTACTTGATTGAGCTATTGGTTCAGATATTGCTTTCGTTAGCGTAGCCCAATCAGCATCAGAAAAATCAGTAAAGGGCGCTTTGGATGAGAGAAATGAAGTATCAGCAGTTGCCTCAGTTTCTGTTCTTCTCCTTTTAGAGGAAGGCAGAGCTGCTGTTGAAGGGTGTATCTCCTTATGTGGTGCTGCTTTGGCACTATCTCCCTCTACACTCATGGATGGTTCTTTAATGGGTATAGTAGGGGAAGGAGGTTCGTTTATGTTTTCATTTGGCTCTTCCAAAGGCTCTTCGACCGTGGTTAGAGGTTGTGGGTTTGCAACCTCCTGGTCAGGAATGGCCACTAAGGGCTCTGGATCAACATCCATTGGTTCAGGTGCCATTACAGGTTCAGGTTGTGGAATATTACCTTGAATTACCTGTTCCCCTGGGGGTAGAAGTGGTAGGGGCACCGTTCTTAGATATTCAGTGAGAACAGTGGGTACCCCTGGAAGATAGTTGTTCTTCCTAATGAGAGCGGTTATGGCATTGCTCTTCATTCTCATGCACTCCTGGTTGGCTTCACCTTCAAAGATCTCCCGTTCATTATCTGTTAAGATATCATTGAGAATTAGCTGTAGGAACCTAGGATAGAAACAGAGCACATCTTCATCTATGCCCGTTCTTTCATCCAGTGGTCCCATGCATATGATTACTTGATCAATCAGTAACCGTCCAATGTTAATATGCCTATTGTTCGCAATGGCAAACCCTATCTTTTGAAGGAATAAGGGAATACCATGCAGATTTGTTAGCTTGGCAGTAAAAACATGGATTAGGATATGAAAGAAAAAGTTCCATGCTTTTGGCAAGTAATGCTTAAGGAACTCTCCCACAAAGAAGTTAGGTTGTTGACTTCTAATGAGAGTGAAGAAAGCATGTATCTCCTCAGTCGTGGGATCCGGAACAAGGTTTTCTGTTGGAAACTGAAGTATTCTATTAAAGTCATGTTCCGTCACCCTTATTGTCCTGCCCCCTGGCACAACAAAACTGAAGGATCGAATATTATTCTCACTCGTATCCGTGGCGGTTGTGTACAACGCAGTCAATTGATCAATACAAAGGACCACGGGAGTACTCACAGCGTATGCCACTAATGAACGTGTGTTCAAAAACTCTGCCCATGCACGAAACTGTAAGTTCGTTATGGATTGCAAGTTTTGAAACGAGACATGATTAGTTTTGGTTACGATAAATTCTCCAGCGATTATGTTTCAAATTTCCAGAAAATAAATTTTAAACCAAAACTAAAATTTACCACTTAAATTTAATTAATTATTAATAATTAATCAAACTTATCACAAAATCCCTTAAAACTAAAATACCCCTTTTTCTTTGAAATACACAAGTTCGAACACACTCCAAAATTAGAACCCTAATTGTTAATATTAACAAATCAATTAGATCAGAAGAACTCAATTGTTTAAAAACAATCAAATTCCAAGAAGTGTACTGTTAACAATTTTCTTAGGTTCAAGAATTTGGTTCGATAGATTCTCCAATAGTTTGTACTAAAAACTTAAAATAATCAAGTTTTCACCGTCAAAAACGAATTAACAGTGAGAACCAGTAACTTTTTCAAGATTTTCTTGGTGAAAAAGAAGAAACTATCGAATTGTTCTTGACTGTGTGTATGTATCTGTGTATATATAAAAGCCTTTCTTAGATCTGAGAATAGAAAAGTAAAAAAAAAAAACGTCTAAGGGGTTCTTATATACACTGTAAAACTCAGGGGCGAAATGGTCTTTCTACAGTTCGATAGATTTTAAATGTATGTTCGATGGTTTTCAGTTGGGGGTAAAACTGTCATCTTCCTTCGATAGTTTTTGGAAAACTATCGAAGTTCTTTGAAATACAGAATTTTAAAAGTTTTTTCTGAAAACTATCGAACGTTATTCTTCGCAAAATAACAAAACTATCGAAGGGTCATTTGTGAGAAAAACTATCGAGAATTTCATTATTGAATTAATTAATTCACTTCGATAAATTTTTCTACTGATATTTAAAATACATCGAGAATTTAAATATTAATTAGGTAAATTCCTTCGATATATTTTAAATTAAATCTCAAAAACTATTGAGAAATGTTTTCGATAGTTTTTCTTTTCCTTTTCAAAAACCATCGAAAATAAATTTCGATAGAATTATCTATGTACTTGAAAAACTATCGAATTTCCTAAATTCGATATTTTTTTGCTGCTGTCTTCATTTTAAAACCTGTTCTTGTTTTAAAAATCAGAATTTTTATTTCCTACCTAGTTTTAATTCTAATAAATCTTTTCAAATTTACCAAAATCAATTCTTAACAGAAAATTCACAATTTTCTTAGAATAAAATCAATTAAATATCATTGAGTGATATTAACCAATTAAAATCTAATCAATTATGCTGCATTAATCTACAATGTTAAAAACAAAGCAAATTAATTCAAATTAAATAGATGATAGAATATTTAGAACAAATATTAACACCTAAATAATTTTTAGAATTAATAACCAATTAAATGCCAGAAGATATATCATCCATAATTATGACATAAAATTAGTACAAAAATCCTAACTACGAGAATTGCTCCAGAAAATAAATTCACGAGTCCTAAGGATATAACAATTCTTAAACTCATGTATTCACCAGGACTCTCTGCAGTTACTGACTTCTAATCAAAATCAATTAGAAAGATTTAACATCCCAAGTTCACCAACCAGCTTATTGAAAGTGGATTCATCAAGCGGTTTAGTAAAGATGTCTGCAATTTGATCCTCTGTGGGTACAAAATGTAACTCCACAGTTCCATTCATGACATGCTCTCGGATAAAATGATACCTGATGTCGATGTGCTTCGTCCTCGAGTGTTGCACTGGGTTGTTTGAGATTGCTATGGCACTTGTGTTGTCACAAAATATTGGAATCTTTGTCAACAAAAGTCCATAGTCACGGAGTTGGTTTCTCATCCACAAGATCAGAGCACAACAGCTACCAGCAGCAATGTATTCAGCCTCAGCTGTTGATGTGGACACTGAATGCTGCTTCTTGCTATGCCAGGAAACTAACCTTCTTCCAAGAAACTGACAGCTTCCTGAAGTACTCTTCCGATCAATCTTACAACCTGCAAAATCAGAGTCTGTGTATCCAATAAGATCAAATCATGTATCTTTAGGGTACCAAATTCCAAGATTTGGGGTCCCCTTAAGATATCTAAATATTCGCTTAACAGCTATTAGATGAGATTCTTTAGGATCAGACTGAAATCTAGCACACAAGCATGTTGCAAACATTATATCTGGTCTACTTGCAGTGAGATAAAGTAACGAGCCTATCATACCTCTGTAGCCTGTGATGTCAACCTTCTTACCAGTTTCATCCTTATCAAGCTTAGTGGCAGTTGGCATAGGAGTCTTTGCTGTAGATGAGTCTTCCATTTGATACTTCTTCAGAAGATCCTTGATGTACTTGGACTGACAAATGAATATACCATCTTGTTTTTGGTATACTTGCAGTCCAAGAAAGAATGACAATTCACCCATCATGCTCATTTCATAACGACTCTGCATTAACTTAGCAAATCTCTTGCATAGATCATCATTAGTAGAACCAAATATTATGTCATCCACATATACTTGCACCAATATCAAATCATTTTTTATGCTTTTTGACAAAGAGAGTTTTGTCTACAACACCTCTTGTAAAATCATTTTCAAGTAAGAATTCAGAGAGAGTGTCATACCATGTCCTCGGAGCTTGTTTGAGTCCATAGAGAGCTTTGAATAGAAAGTACACAAAGTCTGCCAGTTTTGAATCCTCAAAACCTGGAGGTTGTTCCACATACACTTCTTCTTCTAACTCCCCGTTCAGAAAAGCACTCTTCACATCCATTTGATATACCTTGTAATTGGAATGTGCAGCAAATGCCAGAAACATTCTGATGGCCTCAAGTCTTGCTACTGGTGCATAGGTTTCATCATAATCTATACCCTCTTCTTGAGAGTAACCTTTAGCAACCAGTCTGGCTTTGTTTCTCGTTACAATGCCATCTTCGTCCAACTTATTTCTGAATACCCATCGTGTTCCAATAACAGATTTTCCCTTAGGTCTGGGTACCAGCTTCCGAACTTTCTGCCTTTCAAACTGATTGAGTTCTTCTTGCATAGCAATCACCCAATCTGGATCATCTAGAGCATCTTCAACTTTCTTAGGTTCTGTTTCTGAAAGAAACCCAGAATAGTGACATTCATTTTGTGATGTTCTCCTAGTTCTCACTCCTGTGTCCGGATCACCAATGATCAAGTGAAATGGATGATCTCTATTCCATACCCTTTGTCTTGGCAGATGCGATCTTGATGATTCTCCTTGTTCTAGATGTTGTGGAGTGTGACTAGTTGATCCTTCTCCTGCTCCCCCTGAGTTGTTGACAGTTTGATCTGTTGATTCTGAAGACTGACTAGTGGATCCTGTATGTTGAGGATCTCCACTTTGGTCACCACTTTGTCCAGAATCATTATCATTATGATTATTATTAATGACTGTAACAACTTCATGTACTTCTTCATTGTGTTGTTTCGCACACACGCAAGTATACGTGGTCACAAATTAGCAAGTGATAAGAAAGGATTCGTTCCGCAGGGACGATGTGTTTTACAAGTTCAAATGCCTATTCAACAATGTATGGCTACGTCTTAATGCTTGATGATTTATCAGATTTGAGTTTTTATTAACTAAATTAACAATTAAACAAGAAATATTGAAGAATGAATTAACAAGGAATTAACTATAGCAAAAGAGACATGGGATTCCAATTTCATCGACAATTTCGCTAACGGCTGGCACAAATATCGACTCGGGTGATAAATTCAATAATTAATCAGACAACACGAAAATAATACGAGCTACCTTTCAGTAAACTCGCATCAAACCCCTTAATTCCCACAATAGACAGAATTTAAGAAGACATCAAATTATAATCAGATTATATATGTCTATACAATCTGGAAATACAACTGATTTAAGCTTAGGTTATCAATACGATTACATAGAGCAACGTGAAATGGGTTAAATCACATTACAAATCAAGAATAATTAAGTTATTCGAGAACCCATGCTAATTTGGCATAATCTAAACCCTAGAATCCACTTTCGCAACCATCTAGGATTAAATAATAAGATGTTAGCCAATCATCTTTAAATTAATTCAACCAAATTAGATTACCGAAATTTAATCACCCAAAATCAATTATGAATCATGCACAAAATTTACATTATCGAATCTATTGGAACCCCATGAAAAGAAATTAGTTCATGATTGAATTAATAATTATTATGGAATTAATGAAAATCATAGATCTCAAATTGAACATATAAATAAATGATGAGAGGAAAATAATTAAAGAAATAAGAACAAGAGTAAGAAAATAAAACCCAATTGAAGACGAGGAAATCTGGAAATTAAAATTAAACTTGGAAATTGATTCCTGGCTGCTACCTCAAGAACCCTAGATAAAAGTTGTACGATACAAGATAATGAACTCCCTCTAAAATTCTGATCCCCCCCCAAAAAAACTGAAAAATAAAAGCTAAGTGTTTTTAATCCTAAAATATTACAAAGTTAACCATTACTGGCCCAACTGTATAGAGCCCAATACAGATGACCCGGACATTTTTTATCAAAGACAAAACAAACAGCGTTGAAATAAAACTAAGGCAATCTCGAGAGAAAAACAGGGGAACAGGAGCGTCTCGACGCCTTGAGGAGCGTCTCGACGCTGCATGATCCCTGGATTTTAATACTCGCGTGCGCACCTCAGCAAACCAGCCATGCGCCTCGACGCTATCTGCAGCGTCTCGACGCTCTCGACCTCCTGGAAAATCAGCACCTCCTCAATCGCAAAACACAGACTGCGGACACAGGCAAAGGCTAGTGCCGAGGCTCTCACCACAGCGTCTTGACGCCTCTGTCTTCCTGCTGTACTGATACTAAAAATACACAACAATCAGGCGCTGCTGCTCCTCACGTTCAAATTCCTGGATGTGGCTACACTTTCCTGAATGTTGCTCCTGAAAACTTCAAACTTCCACCTTCTTTATTTTATTTCGACTCCAAATTCCTCCACAATTTGCCACCTTTCCTCAATTAATTAATCACCACCATAAACACCCATTTAATTCATTTTAGCACCAAAATGCCTCCAACGTGCAACCTACAAAATTACATAAAAACGTATCAAAAATCCACGAAACTCGAGAACGCGCAAACGATAAAAGTCCAAACGGGAGGTAAATAGTGGATATAAAATCCACTTATCAAACCCCCAAACTTAAACCATTGCTTGTCCTCGAGCAATGCACTCTCAATCCTAAAATGATGCATGAATGCAACTAAAAATTACATGTCATGATTATGCAAAAATATGTCCTAATGCAATGATCCCACACGAATTACCGAAACCAACTCAACACGCCAACACCTCAAGGAATGCGACAACGCCAAACAGAGCTCTACTAAATCCCCGCTATAATAACATTACATGCCCGGAAACGTGGTGTGTGCAATTCTCACTAGAAATACTCACGTAACTAGATCAAAGGCATAACCAGTTCTTCGCCAAAACAATCAAATGTTTATAAATAGAATGGACTCTAGACACTCCATGACTCAAAGACACCGCCATCATCATTCAAGGTAGACAAAGACTCATGCTTTACTACGCAAAACACAACAAAACGAAAAAACACACATGCTTTTGACCGTGCAATGGGTGAGACCCCTAAAGGCTTATACAATAGCACCCTTGTAGCGAGCGTTAGGTCAGCAATCCCAAACCACAAGGGCTTTAGGTTACTAGGACTAAGTCCCCTCAGACTTAATTGCTCGAGTACTAAAGAGCCCACCCTAGCCAATTCGCATACACACACTCTCACAATCACTCATTTTTTTTTTATTTTCACGACTCTTTTTTTTTTTTTTTTTCTTTTCTTTGACTTTTCTTTCTTGATTTTTTTTTTTCTCTATTTTTTTTTTTTTTTTTTACACACACATGGGTGCACTATCTCACCCCCCTAGACTACTCATATTAAATATGAGCCGGCTACTAGCCATTTGACGCCTAGCCATTATTACACTACTACACGACACGACACTAAGCATGAAATCCCTATTTTCCCCCAAACTTATGCTTAAGTGCTCCTACGCCATCAAGGGAATAACGAACATTCTAGATATAAATAAGTGATTAAATCCTAACAACCAAACCAGGTATGACTCGATCTAGCCCTAGAGCAAACAGTGAGACCGTGAAAAGATTGTGTTCCCGACACACGCAAGTCAATTTCATAGGAACTTAAAATCAACCCTCTATTCATTGTCCTCACACTCAATTTAGCATCGACCTATCAAGCCAGAAACAGACACTCATGTGGAATCATGTGATATGCATGAATGTGCATGAACAAAATGATTATACAACCTAAATAATCTATATGTTATGGCATCCTAAATGCAAACTACATGGCATGGCAAGACTAAATGCAAAATTACTCATATGAACTATCATGAAAATGCAACTATATGCAATGCAATGACTCTTAATACCCTAAAATCACCCCCAAACTTATTAAATTCAATGTCCTCATTGAAGGTAAATTACAGGGTACAAGAGAACTCCCCTAGTTGTCGGCATCTCCACCCTCCTCGGGTGGTGTGTCTGGTGGTGGATAGATATGGTGCGCTCCAAAGGTGGGCCATGTGACCTGAACACCCTGCTGCCGGTACACGCCATCCAAGGACTGAGTCAAGTCCGTAGCAAATCTGCGCATCATATCATGTGTAGTGTCATAGCGCCTCAACATGCGCCTGTACTGAGCATCACTAAAGACCACTGTACCCTGACTCGTCTGGTCCGACTGTGCACGAGAAGGCCCCGCTCCGTCTGTCTGTTGCCTCACTCGTGCCACCGGTGGAGGAACACCACCTCCCTCAACAACATCAATATACCCAAGACCCCTAGGATGAGGAGTGCCGCCCGGCCACTCCGCCAACCTCTGCATAACATGGTGATCAATATCACTCTTCGCCCGATGCAACGTCTCATCAGCACTCCAGATAACACCCACGTGAACACACAACTCAGCAATAAGAGCCGCATGTGGAATTCCGGCCGTAGTGCTGCCACCCAAGAATTTCAAGATATTCTTATGAACTAGGTACCCGAGATCAATATACTGCCCGGTCAAGATACCCCACAAAATGATAGCCCGATCAACCGTAACAGAACTGATATGCGTAGTGGGCATTATACGGGCACACATGAATAAGAACCAAGCTCGAGCATACCTAGTCAATGCCGATGCAGGAAATTTACTCTGCTGATTAGTACCGGCCTTGCACTGCCAAGCCGTGCCCGGTATACACATCCCCGCTATAATGGCATCTAAGTCCACATCCTCCCGAGTCTTCAGCACCCAATCTTCAACACCTCTGGGCTTCTTCGGTTGAGACAGAATGCGACGGAAATACCTCGGCGTATAATCCACTCTTTGGCCCCTCACCCAAGTGAACCCATTTTTCTCTTGCTTGGCATTGGCATAGAACTCCCTTACTATGCTCAATGGGACCGACACGGGTCCTGCACAAAAACCCGACCATCCATGCTCCTTAACCATAGCCCCTAATTCGCCATCCTCGGCCGAAGGAATGAAAGCCCTTTCTTTAACAACCCCTTTTGTTAACAAATTTTCAAACTCGTCTTGAGCTTCCTTAGACACAAATTTATTAACATCATACTCCGGCGACACCTCCTCCTCCAAATTACTACTACTAACAACATCCCTAACCCTTTTTGGAGCCATCAACTCTCTTTTAGCACAAACAATTCAACAATCCCAAAATTTCAACAAGATACTAACAACACCCAAATAATTCTCCACCCACAATATCTCAAACCAACAATACCCAACAATACAATATCACCAAAATTCACTAAAATAATGAACAAAGCTAATTCCCCCAAAATCCACCAACATATAAAATCTCCATAAATTTGCAAGAACACAATTCGTAAATAATTAAGATTGAAGAGAAATATACCCACTACGAATCCGAGAGGTGAACTTGCAATTCGATTCCACCAAGCTTGAATCTTGAGCCTTGACTTGGAATATATGGTGGCGATAATTGGAATGGGGGTTTGGGATTTGTATGTATAGGTGTATGTATAGATGGGTGGAAATAGATTAGAGATGATTTTAGGGATTAGGATTTGGAGAGAAGAAGGAGATGAAATAAAAGTGAATTGGGGTGTGGGTGTTTTCTTTTGGCCGAACAAAAGAGCAGTAGGGTAAGGGGCCTCGACACTGCACACACGCGCTGAGGTGCGGTTTTGTCCCTGGGCGAAATTTTTTTTTTTGCTTTTTTTTTTTCGAATTTTATTTTATTTTATTTTATTTTATTTTTTATTTTTATTTTTATTTTTTTTAAAGATCATCAAAAACACGAACCAATACGTGGGTTGCCTCCCACGAAGCGCTTCTTTAACGTCACTAGCTTGACTTGAAGCTTCCGATTAAGTTGAACCAAGAACCACCATAATTTTCTCGCGATTAACCGTACCTCCAAAATAGTGTTTCAACCTTTGCCCGTTGACTTTAAATGCCTGGTCAGGTGACTTCTCGAAAATCTCTACCGCACCATGCGGATAGACCGTTTTAATCATGAATGGCCCTGACCACCTTGACTTGAGTTTACCCGGAAAAAGTCTGAGCCGGGAATTGAATAGCAGCACTAATTGGCCTGGTTCAAAGGTTTTGGGCACTAATTTGCTATCATGCCACTTCTTCACTTTTTCCTTGTACATTTTTGAGTTCTCGTAAGCTTGAAAGCGAAACTCCTCCAATTCATTCAGTTGTAGCATCCTCTTTTCACCAGCAGCTGACATATCAAGATTTAGCTTTTTCAATGCCCAATACGCCTTATGCTCAAGTTCCGCGGGCAAATGACATGCTTTACCGTAAACCAGCTGAAACGGAGACATGCCCAATGGAGTTTTATACGCAGTTCGGTAGGCCCATACAGCTTCATCTAATTTCAAGGACCAATCCTTCCTCGAAGGATTCACTACTTTCTCCAAGATTCTTTTGATTTCGCGATTCGACACCTCGGCTTGACCATTTGTCTGAGGATGATAGGCTGTTGCAACGCGGTGAGATACTCGATACTTGGCTAATAAAGTCGTGAACTGACGATTGCAAAAATGAGTACCTTCATCACTGATAATAGCACGAGGGGTCCCAAAACGAGTGAAGATCTGCTTGTGAAGAAAGTTAAGCACCACCTTAGCATCGTTCGTTGGTAGGGCTTTCCCCTCTACCCATTTGGACACATAATCCACAGCCAACAGGATGTATTGATTGTTGAACGATGACACAAAAGGTCCCATGAAGTTGATACCCCACACGTCAAAAATCTCCACTTCAAGCATACTATTCAATGGCATCTCGTTCCTTCTAGAAATATTGCCAACTCTTTGGCATCGGTCACATCGCAGCACGAACTGATGTGCATCTTTAAACAGAGTTGGCCAGAAAAATCCTGCTTGAAGCACACGAGCAGCTGTCTTATCTCCAGCATAATGACCACCATAAATAGTGTCATGACAATCTCGCAAAATACCCTCCGTCTCACTGTAAGGAATACATCGTCTGAGAAGCTGGTCTGGCCCTTGCTTGAACAAGTAAGGCTCATCCCAACGGTACCACTTGACTTCATGAAGGAATTTCTTTTTCTGAGCATAAGAAAACTCAGCTGGAATGACGTTGCTCACCAGATAGTTCACAAAGTCAGCAAACCAAGGCACTTCACCTTGTACCTGAAACAGCTGCTCGTCCGGAAAGTGCTCATTTATGAGAGTTTCATCCTTACTGCCTTCCTGTCCCTGCTCCAATCGAGAGAGATGATCAGCTACCTGATTTTCCGTTCCTTTTCTGTCCTTAATTTCCAGCTCGAACTCCTGAAGTAGAAGTACCCAACGAATTAGTCGGGGTTTAGCATCCTTTTTAGCTAGTAGAAATCTGATAGCTGCATGGTCTGTGTAGACCGTGACCTTCGCTCCCAGCAAGTAAGACCTGAACTTCTCGAATCCATAGACAACTGCAAGAAGCTCTTTTTCAGTGGTGGTGTAATTCAGTTGTGCATCATTGAGAGTCTTGCTCGCATAGTAAACCACATGAAATACATTACTCTTCCTTTGCCCTAACACCACACCCACCGCGAAATCACTCGCATCACACATCATCTCGAAAGGCTCATCCCAGTTGGGAGCTGTGATGATTGGAGTAGTTGTCAGCTTCTTCTTCAAATGTTCGAATGCCTGCAGACACTCATCAGTGAATTTGAAAGGAGTGTCCTTCTCTAATAGACTGCAAAGTGGCTTTGTGATTTTTGAGAAGTCCTTTATAAAACGCCTATAGAAACCGGCGTGCCCCAGAAAACTGCGAACTCCTTTGACAGAAATAGGAGGAGGAAGTTTTTCGATTGTCTCCAGCTTGGCCTTGTCCACTTCTAAACCCTTTCTAGACACCTTGTGACCAAGAATGATGCCTTCCTGTACCATGAAGTGGCACTTCTCCCAGTTGAGCACTAGATTCGTTTCAACACATCGCTTCAACACCATGCTCAAGTTGTGCAAGCACTCGTCATAAGACGACCCAAAGACTGAGAAGTCATCCATGAACACTTCGACATTAATGCCAATCATATCAGAAAAAATGGCCATCATGCATCTTTGAAAAGTAGCTGGAGCACCACATAGTCCGAAGGACACACGTCGGAACGCAAAAGTTCCAAATGGACATGTAAAGGTAGTCTTCTCCTGATCTTCAGGAGCTATAGCAATCTGATTGTAGCCCGAATACCCATCCAGCAAACAGTAGTACTCATGTCCAGCTAGTCTGTCTAGCATCTGATCAATGAATGGCAGAGGGAAGTGATCCTTCCTAGTAGCCTTGTTCAATTTTCTGTAGTCCATACAAACTCTCCAACCTGTGACTGTCCGAGTTGGAATGAGCTCATTCTTCTCATTAGCTACCACTATCATACCCCCCCTTCTTTGGTACACACTGAACCGGGCTCACCCAAGAACTATCCGAGATGGGATAAATGATGCCTGCATCCAGCCACTTCAGAATCTCCTTCTTGACAACCTCTTTCATGATGGGATTCAGCCTCCTCTGATGTTCCACTGAAGGTTTGCTCCCTTCCTCCATTGGAATTTTGTGCATACAGTAAGAGGGGCTGATGCCCTTGATGTCTGCAATTGTCCACCCTATAGCTGACTTGAACTCCCTCAGAATCCGCAAGAGTTTTTCTTCCTCGCTACCTGACAGGTTAGATGCAATAATCACAGGTAATGTAGATGCATCACCAAGAAAAGCATACCTTAAATGGTCCGGCAGTGGCTTAAGTTCAAGTTCAGGAGCTTCCTCAATAGATGGCTTTAGACGAATTTGTGATTTTTGAAGCTCATCTAAGCCAAGAGATTCCGGTGGAGCATTGAATTTCCTTTGGTAGGGATTAGCATTCAACAATTTAACACACTCTGAAATTTCTTCGTCTTCAGAATCCGAATCCCCTTGTAAAGTGCTTACTAAGGCATCTGCATTTGACAACTGTTTCCTTTCCTCATGTTGCAATGATTTAACCATGTCAAGTCTGAAACACTCTTCCTCTTCAGTTGGAAGTTGCATGGCTTTAAACACGTTGAAGGTGACGTTTTGATCATGCACTCTCATAGTCAACTCCCCTTTCTGAACATCAATCAAGGTTTTGCCAGTGGCCAAGAATGGCCGTCCCAAGATGATAGGGATGTTCTTGTCTTCCTCGAAATCCAAGATAACAAAGTCAGCGGGAAAAATGAGTTTGTCCACTTTGACTAAGACGTCTTCCACTATGCCACGAGGATATGTAACCGACCTGTCAGCTAGCTGCAAGGAAATATTGGTCGGTTTTGGGTCGGGAAGTCCAAGTGTTAAGAAGACTGAGAGTGGCATCAGATTAATGCTTGCACCAAGATCACACAAGCATTTGTTGAACGACACATTTCCAATAGTGCAGGGAATAGTGAAGCTCCCTGGGTCCTTAAGCTTTGGAGGTAATTTTTGTTGCAAGATTGCACTGCATTCCTCTGTCAATGCTACCGTCTCAAAATCAGCCAGCTTTATCTTCCTTGAAAGAATTCCCTTCATAAATTTGGCATAGCTTGGCATTTGTTCCAAAGCCTCAGCAAATGGAATGTTAATATGCAACTTTTTGAATACCTCCAGAAATTTGCCAAATTGCTGATCCAATTTCTGTTTTTGCATCCTTTGAGGGAACGGTGGAGGCGGATAGACTGGAGGATTAGCCTCTGAAGGAACTGACTGCTTAGCTAGTCGAGGGATTGGCTGTTTTTCCTTTTCCGCAACTTCCTCTTGCTTTTCCTGTTCTGAATTCTGCTCAACTCCTGTTCCCCCTGTGACCCTTCCTGACCGTAGGGTAATAGCTTGTACCTGCTCCTTGCCATCCTTCTTTCCTGGATTCGGTTCTGTGTTGCTAGGAAGCACTCCTTGAGGCCTATTGAGTAGGGCACTGGCAAGCTGTCCCACCTGGTTTTCCAAGTTCTTTTGAGAAACTGTTAGGGTTTTTATCATTAACCTCATCTCCTCCATTTCAGATTTCTCATTGGATGTCTGACCAGAATTCCCATAAGATTGTTGAAATCCTGGTGGCTGATATTGCTGCCTCGGAGCATACTGCTGCTGCATTCCTGAAGGGTTGGGTTGTCTACCCCCAAACTGCTGATTAGGAGGAGGATAAGATGTTTGCTGCATGTTGTTCTGACTGTTCCCCCAGCTAAAGTTAGGATGATTCCTGTTGTTTGGATGATACGCGTTAGGAATTGGGACTTGTGGCCTTTGAAAGTTGCTGACGAACTGCGCTGACTCATTAGATATGGCACATTGACGAGTGTCATGCCCACCTGCACATAGCTCACAGATGCTAGCTACCTGTTGCATCCCAAGATTAGCCAAAGAGTCCACCTTCATGCTTAGAGCTTCTAACTGAGCCGACAGAGCAGTAGCGGTATCAACTTGAAGAACTCCTGCTACTTTGTTTTGCTGCAATCTTTGCGAAGGATTTTGATACTCATTTGCAGCCATCATTTCAATCAGATTATAAGCTTCCTCGTAGCTTTTAGCCCACAATGCTCCGCCAGAAGCAGCATCTACCATAGGCCTAGATTGACCTCCCAGTCCATTATAGAAACAGTTTATGACCATCCAATCGGGCATACCGTGATGGGGGCATTTTCTGAGCATCTCCTTATAACGTTCCCAAGCCTCACACAATGACTCACCCTGTGCCTGAGTAAACTGAGTAATAGCATTCCTAATGGCAGCTGTTTTTGCCATAGGAAAGAATTTGGAGAGAAATTTTTGCGCAAGCTCTTCCCAAGTAGTGATTGATCCGGCTGGTAGAGAATGTAGCCAGCCTTTAGCTTTGTCCCTCAAAGAAAAGGGAAAGAGTCTCAGCTTCACAGCATCATCTGAAACACCATTGAATTTGAAGGTGTCACAGATTTCAATAAAATTCCGGATGTGCATATTAGGGTCTTCAGTTGCACCACCCCCAAACTGCACTGTGTTCTGCACCATCTGGATAGTACCCGGCTTGATCTCGAATGTATTCGCAGCAATTGCAGGCCTGATGATACTTGACTGAATGTCATTTATCCTTGGCTGCGAATAGTCCATGAGTGCTTTAGGCACTTCCGGCGGGTTAGGCTCATCCATTGTAACAACTGGTTTAACTTCTTCTTCTTCAATTACAACTTCTTCTGCTAGTGACACTACCTCTTCTTTCCTTTCCAATTCTGCTTTGGTTTGAGATCGTGTTCGCATACACGGTTAAGTACCTGAAACAAGAAAAGGGCAAGGCGACACGAGATAGATGAGTAACAAAAATCAAGTCAGTAATCTATAACGACCACTGATGACAAGCACATAAACTACAATTAACACCGCGTCCCCGGCAGCGGCGCCAAAAACTTGTTGTTTCGCACACACGCAAGTATACGTGGTCACAAATTAGCAAGTGATAAGAAAGGATTCGTTCCGCAGGGACGATGTGTTTTACAAGTTCAAATGCCTATTCAACAATGTATGGCTACGTCTTAATGCTTGATGATTTATCAGATTTGAGTTTTTATTAACTAAATTAACAATTAAACAAGAAATATTGAAGAATGAATTAACAAGGAATTAACTATAGCAAAAGAGACATGGGATTCCAATTTCATCGACAATTTCGCTAACGGCTGGCACAAATATCGACTCGGGTGATAAATTCAATAATTAATCAGACAACACGAAAATAATACGAGCTACCTTTCAGTAAACTCGCATCAAACCCCTTAATTCCCACAACAGACAGAATTTAAGAAGACATCAAATTATAATCAGATTATATATGTCTATACAATCTGGAAATACAACTGATTTAAGCTTAGGTTATCAATACGATTACATAGAGCAACGTGAAATGGGTTAAATCACATTACAAATCAAGAATAATTAAGTTATTCGAGAACCCATGCTAATTTGGCATAATCTAAACCCTAGAATCCACTTTCGCAACCATATAGGATTAAATAATAAGATGTTAGCCAATCATCTTTAAATTAATTCAACCAAATTAGATTACCGAAATTTAATCACCCAAAATCAATTATGAATCATGCACAAAATTTACATTATCGAATCTATTGGAACCCCATGAAAAGAAATTAGTTCATGATTGAATTAATAATTATTATGGAATTAATGAAAATCATAGATCTCAAATTGAACATATAAATAAATGATGAGAGGAAAATAATTAAAGAAATAAGAACAAGAGTAAGAAAATAAAACCCAATTGAAGACGAGGAAATCTGGAAATTAAAATTAAACTTGGAAATTGATTCCTGGCTGCTACCTCAAGAACCCTAGATAAAAGTTGTACGATACAAGATAATGAACTCCCTCTAAAATTCTGATCCCCCCCCAAAAAAACTGAAAAATAAAAGCTAAGTGTTTTTAATCCTAAAATATTACAAAGTTAACCATTACTGGCCCAACTGTATAGAGCCCAATACAGATGACCCGGACATTTTTTATCAAAGACAAAACAAACAGCGTTGAAATAAAACTAAGGCAATCTCGAGAGAAAAACAGGGGAACAGGAGCGTCTCGACGCCTTGAGGAGCGTCTCGACGCTGCATGATCCCTGGATTTTAATACTCGCGCGCGCACCTCAGCAAACCAGCCATGCGCCTCGACGCTATCTGCAGCGTCTCGACGCTCTCGACCTCCTGGAAAATCAGCACCTCCTCAATCGCAAAACACAGACTGCGGACACAGGCAAAGGCTAGTGCCGAGGCTCTCACCACAGCGTCTTGACGCCTCTGTCTTCTTGCTGTACTGATACTAAAAATACACAACAATCAGGCGCTGCTGCTCCTCACGTTCAAATTCCTGGATGTGGCTACACTTTCCTGAATGTTGCTCCTGAAAACTTCAAACTTCCACCTTCTTTATTTTATTTCGACTCCAAATTCCTCCACAATTTGACACCTTTCCTCAATTAATTAATCACCACCATAAACACCCATTTAATTCATTTTAGCACCAAAATGCCTCCAACGTGCAACCTACAAAATTACATAAAAACGTATCAAAAATCCACGAAACTCGAGAACGCGCAAACGATAAAAGTCCAAACGGGAGGTAAATAGTGGATATAAAATCCACTTATCACATTGTCAGAGATATCTCCTGATAGATTTTCAAATACCAAGGATTCAGAGTTCTCTCCAGTTTGCAGGCCTGGTCTTTTGGTGTCGTCAAATGTTACATTAAAGCTTTCCAACACCTTCTTATCTTCAATCACATATACCCTGAAAGCCTTAGATTCCAGAGAATAGCCCAGAAAAATGCCTTCATCTGCTTTGGCATCAAACTTGCCAAGATGTTCTCCATCTTTAAGTACAAAGCACTTTGCACCAAACACATGAAAGTAATTCAGTGTTGGCTTCTTGTTGGCCATTAACTCATACGGAGTCTTTTCATGATCTTTGTTGATCAGGGTTCGATTCTGAGTGTAGCAAGCTGTATTCACTGCTTCAGCCCAAAAGTAAGTGGGAAGTTTTGATTCACTCAACATGGTCCTTGCTGCTTCAACCAAGGTCCTGTTCTTCCTTTCCACTACTCCATTCTGTTGAGGAGTTCTTGGTGCTGAAAACTGTCTTGATATTCCTTTCTCTGAGCAGAAATCATTAAAAACTGCATTCTTGAATTCAGTTCCATTGTCTGATCTGATTGTCCGCACAGGTAGCTTAGCTTCCACTTCTATCTTCTTGATGTCATCAATGATTAGTTGTGTTGCTTCATCCTTTGTTTGTATGAACAACACCCACGTGTACTTGGAGTAGTCATCCACCATCACCAATGCATATCTATTCCTTGAAAGTGACATAACATTAACTGGACCAAATAAATCCATATGAATCAGCTGTAATGGTTCAGTAATGCTTGTCATTCCTTTGCTTCCATGTGATGCTTTCTTCGACTTCCCCTTTTCACATGCTTCACATAGTCCCTCCTGATTGAATTCCATCAGGGGCAACCCTCTCACTAACTCTCTCTTTACCAAAGAGTTCATAGTTTTGAAGTTCAGATGTGAGAGCTTCTTGTGCCATAGCCAACTTTGTTCTGAAGATGCCTTTGCATAGAAACATGTAACTTCTCCTTCACTGGTAGAATTTAAGTCATCTATAAACAAATTTCCTTTTCTCACTCCCAGTAGAGTAAGCTTCTCATCCTTCCTGTTGGTGATCAAGCACTTGTCCTTTCTGAAATCTACATTGTAGCCTTTATCACAGAATTGACTGATACTTAGAAGATTGTGCTTTAATCCTTCAACAAGAGAGATGTTTTCAATGATGACATTTCCAGCTTTCAATTTACCATATCCCGTAGTGTATCCTTTGCTGTCATCTCCAAAGGTTACAATCGGGCCGGTCTTCTTAACCACCTCTGTAAGCAGGGACTCTTCACCTGTCATGTGTCTAGAACAGCCACTATCCAGAATCCACACAACCTTTGAGCTTTTAACCTTACCCTGCAATCACAGATTGATTAAGCGGACTTTGGTACCCAAAATTGTTTGGGTCCTAAAGGTTTAGATGATTTAACAGGAGTAACATTCAATTTAGTCTTACCCTGTTTGATATTCATAGTATCTGTGGATTTAACATTATCAGTGCTATTGCTATTATCATTCATCAACTTAAAATAAGCATGCATGATGTTGTACTTACATAGCAAACACTCTTTCTTTCCACAGGGTTCATGAGTATCAGGCATGTCAGACATGTTATGCATTTCAGAAGTATTAGCAGTTTCTACTTTAACCTTTTTACATGCATGTGTAAGGTGTCCAGCAGAATTACAAACGGAGCACAACTTCCTAGATGCAATGGGAGAAGATGGAACCAATTCCTGATTAACAATCTTCTTCCTCCCATTCCTGTTCTTTTTAACATTACTAACTAAGGAACCTACTTCAGTTTTAGGTAAATCAGGTTTAGGTAATTCATTTTTTACTGATTTCCTAGGCAACTTAGTCTTTACCTCTTTTTCCTTCAATAAATCATCCTCAAGCAATTCTTGTCTAATGAAAAGGTCATCCTCATGAAAGAGTGGTGGAAACGGCTTAACAAAAACTGGACAATCAACATTCTTAAGAACATGTGGAGTATTCCTTTTGACAACTGAAGATGTCACAGGGAATTCCACAATCTTCTTACCAGCTTTCTTGTTATAGTCAAATCCTATAGCAGTTTTATTCTCTATGGCCTGAGTATCAATGATTTCCCTAGCCACTAGAGCGGAATTCTTAAAAGCATTCAGCTTCAAATCTAGATCTGAAATCTGCTTCCTGAGGATAGTCTCTATCTCATCATTACACTTGACCTTGTTCTCTAAGTACGCATTCTTTTGCTTAAGATCTTCTAATGTTACAGCTACAAGCTCTAGTTCTTCATTTTTAGATTCTAGCTTTTTAATCTTAAGAACTAGTTTAGCATTTTCCATTTCTGATGCTAGCATGCTTGTGTGTACATTAAACAATTCTACACTAAGATCTTGCACAGTTTTCTTGTACTCAGAATTAGACATATCAATTGTAGTAAAGATAGGTACCTGAGATGATTGTGGTGATTCCTCTGAAGTGTCAGCCATTAGAGCAACATTTACATATTCCTCCTCTTCATCCGAATCAGTATCATCCCAGTGCTTTCCCTCTGCTATGTAAGCTTTCCCTTTCTGCTTTCCAGAGAATGCCTCCAATTGCTGTTTAAGCTTGGCATTCTCCTTTTTCAACTCATCATAAGAATCCTTCTTTCCATAGACATCTTTCATGTCTCTTGCTTGACGAGGCTTCCGGCATTCAGTGGCGAATTGCCCTAACTCATTGCAGTTATAGCATCTTGATTTGCTTCTATCAATCATGCCAGTCTTGTAGCCTCCCTTAAAGCCTGTACTAGGTGTATAATTGCTCTTCTGGAATCTGTTGGTTGAGCCCTTGAACTTGTACTTATGGTTTCTCTTGAAACGAATATGACTAAACTTTGCAGCTAAGTATGCCATGGTTTTGTCTTCCATTTGCTCAAGCTCTTCTAGGGTGTAGTAATCACTTTCATCAACACCCAGATTCACAGAATCCATTTCTGCTTCTATTATCACCTCATTTCCAGCTCTAGGGGTTTGAACCTGAATCTCAGAAGTTATTGGTTCATCCACTACAAGTGCTGCTGATCTCACAAGTGCATTGTGCTTGCTGTCCACTGTCCCTGATCCGTAGATTATCACCCTTTGTTCCTGTTCCATCTCATAGGTCTTCAACTTGCCATAGATCATCTCTAGTGGCATCTTTGTGAAGTCAATTCTTTCCCTAATGGATGATGACTTGTGTTCTACATGATGGGGCAGCGTCATCATGAACTTCCTGTTCGATTCTCTCAGTGGATAGGTCTTTCCTTTCATTGCCAATTCATTGAGGAGCTTAGTATACTTCTCAAAGACCTGAGTTATACTTTCTCCTGGCAGGGACCTAAACGCTTCATATAGAGAAGTCAGAATGTCCAATCTGTTTTCCTGAACGTCTTCAGTTCCTTCCATTATTAAGTTAATGGTATCCCACATATGTTTCCCGCTTGTACAGTTCATCAACTGATAGCTCATTTCCTTATCTACGGAGTCCACCAATATCAACATTAAACCGGTGTCCAATCGAATCAGTTCTTTGCCAGAATCTGTAAATTCACTTATATCCTTAGGTTGGGTGCCTGAAGGAATCCTGCTACCATCAGGAGCTGTAGATTCACTAACTGGTTTCATTGGTACAAACGGTCCGTTCTCTAATATGCCAATGTATAACGGATTAGATGCCTTGATAAACAACAACATCTTCATCTTCCACAAACCGAAATCATCTCTAGTAAACGGGGGAACTTTAATACCAGCGGTTGTCTTTGGAGCACTCATGGTTTCTGAAAATTTCAAATTGTTTAAAATTCAAGAAATTCCAATTAAATGAAAAATTGTGAAAGTTAAAAAATTTGCTTCGAATTTTCACGCTACGTTTGATTTTGGTCTCATTCACCGGATCTGATTTGTATATCAATCAAGTAGCTCTGATACCAATTGTTAGGTCCAAAGTATCGTAGAAGGGGGGGTTGAATACGATACTCACAAATAATTCAATTTCGTTCGCGGATTAATCTTTCAGTTCTATAACGAAATCAAACACACCAAACCAAATCAAGTTTCGGGGAATATATCTTTTTATAAATATAAACCTCGAGGGGTGCTACAATTTCTAATCCATAGATTAGCTTCAATGAGTTTAAGGTTACACAAATACAAAACAATGATCAAGTTCTGAGCACTATTAATTTTCTGATAATTTCTCCGGCTTAGTTCTCTCTCGTAGTAATGTTTCTGTGTTGAATGCCTTAACTGAAGAAGACACTTTCTTCTCTCGAGTTAATTGTAGACTTGAATTGAAAAACCATCGAACCATTTAGAATAGAATATTCTTGGCCGTTGGATCTTCATCAACCTGTCAGACAAGCACAACTTTTCACCTGCTCCATGAATTTAAAAACCATCGAATGGATTAAAAACCATCGAATGGATTAAATCAATTTGCCATTCGATAGTTTTTAAATCAAAACTATCGAATGCCAAATTAATTTACTTTGTTATTCAATGAATCACTTCAACCACCATTCGATAGTTTTTTCAATAAAAAAACTATCGAATTCTTTTTCTTGTCTTTTGTCCTTTAGTAATTACTCCTGAGCTCCTGGGTGTTTAAGTTTTAGACTGTATCAATTTCTTCTGAGACGATAAAACAACTTGATCTTTTTAGTGCCGTCACCTAGTGCAACTGGTCTGGTTCACAGATGAATAACACTTGATCAATTCTTCTTTTATGTCTTCAATATAGTGCTGCTGATAAGTCCCTTGTCGTTCTGGTTGCTTCATCACTGGAATCCAGTGTACTGAACCCTAAATCATTCACATACTTCTGTCGTCTTGAAAGTCTTGTTTCTTTTGCTGTCACTGAGGCTTGAACATTTTCATGAACTTCTTTCCGTGACCTGTTTACGGACTTCAAGAATACATAACGTATTTTGATTTTTTGAGTTTACCTTTTCTTCTTTGATTCTGGATTCCTGTGCTTCTGTTAATACTATTGTCTGTCTTGTCCTTTGTTGAGTTGTAGTTATCTCTTTTACATCTTATGTTACATTATGCTTTACACTGTGATCAGGATTGATCATCAGGACTGGAAGCTGATCAGGATTACAACTTCGAGTTATTTATGGAGTCTAGTTAGAGAAGGAAAGGTTATTTTGTCGGTTCCTAGTTTATAGGAATGAAGCTGTCGGTTAGGATAAGTTTCAATATAGTTTGTAATTGATTTAGACTTATCTTGTAATCGATAGAGAAGCTGTGTAGTATATAAACACAGTTTAGGTTTTGATTTTATATCAATTGCATACACGAGTATTTTGTAACCTAGAAGCTCTCAAGAACATCAGAATTTCTTGAGAGAGTTTGTAACAGTTTTATATCAGATTTAATAAAGCTGTTATTATTCTTTCATATTTGTGATCTATATTTTATTAAGTCGAGAATCTTATACAATTGTATTCAACCCCCTTCTACAATTGGTATCAGAGCAAACTGATTTAAATTTGAATCAAATACGATCTAAGATGTCGACATTCAAATATGAAAGCATCAAAATTCCCATGCTGAAGAAAAACGAGTATCCTACATGGAAAGTGTTAGGCCGAATACACAATATATAATCAAGTATGTATGAGAATAACAATCAAGAACACAGGTTTGTAAATCAACAAACTGAATTATATTAAATAATTCTCTCTTAGTGATGTTAATGAATCACAAAGAGCTACTAGATTAAAAAAATAATATATTCAATGTTCGCGTTCCTTCTAGGAATAACCTATCTGTGTTTATATAGTACACAGCTACATACAATCCATCTCTAATTGATATTCCTATAAGTTAGCTATACAATTCATATCAATTAAGGATTGCTTCTTATCTTCTATTCCGTTTCCTTAGCTGTACCAATATATTCTGCTTCTTTCCATCTTCAGAATATATTGCTTCTAGAATCTTTATCTTTGCACCGACAGCTAAGTCAACCTTCACCCTGTCAGACTTTAACAAACTCTGACCGGCTTCCATGTAAACTATTCACCCAGTCAGACTTTATCAAACTCTGACTGGCTTCTATATAAACTCTGATATGTACCTGGTACTTAAACACTGATAAACAAACGTCAGCAATTATATCTAACAATCTCCCCCAACTTGTTCATATTAAAATGTACAAGTTAAAAAGATAATTGATGATGTCAAAACATATAACAAATGCAGTGTTTAAAATATATCAGAGTTTAACTTTAAAACAGAGTTTAAATTTAACTTAGAACAGAAAACATAAAAACTTACAGTCAGACTTTACTTGACTTCTTCAATATCAGGTACTGTCCTTAGATAATCAATCAGCAATCTTCTTTCAGCCTTCTCTAGCTCATCCACCATAATCTCTTTTAGCTCTTTAAGTTCTGAATCACTCTCTCCCGTTTGATAGATAGCAGCTCTTAGAGAATATATGCTATTTCTTCTCATATCATTTCCTAGCCGAATAAAATATGACTTGTCTGACTCCAAGTTAAATTCCAAAGTTTTTATTCCAAGTGCAGTTCTAAGTCTAGCACTGTTCCTCTTCATCTCCACTAACTTTCCAGTATGATCCCTATACTTTGGAATGTAGACACTTGATACTCCTCCTCCAAGCATAGCTTTAGATCTCAGCATCTTTTCTCTCAAAACTTGAGCAACATCATGAGTATGTCTGTTTTTGACTTTTAGAAGATAAAGTACATATTCCAGTTCTTCCCATGATTTGAGATTAACATCAGATTCTCCAACTTTATAAACTCTTCCATCACTCATGAAGTATAACAAAAACTGCTTCTTCAATACTTTGTGAAAAATCAACTGAACAGATTCTAACTTATCAAGGTTTTCTTGTGTAACCCCAATACCAGATTCTGCCAGTGAAATGTTGTCTTGAGATCTGTTATTTATTCTTCTCTCTCTGTGTGATCCCAGTCCAGATTTATCAAAAGCTTCTTTTCCCAATACAGTTCTGGTTTCTGAGAATTTCACAGCTTCAAGTTTTAATTCTTCAAGAATTTTAGGTTTGCTGAATCCTGGAAGTTGTGTAGATTTCTGTACAACTTGAGCAACGTCAGAGGTTGTCATAACTTTAGTAGAAACATCAACTTGAGCAGCGTCAGAGGTTGATTTAGCTAATCTTGTTTCAACTTGAGCAATGTCAGAGGTTGAATAAATCTTCTTAGGTAACTGTTCTTCTTCTACCAGTTTACCTTTTCCTTTGTCAGCATTTTTAATCACAGGCCTCCTTGAGTACTGTAAACTCTGATCAGAGTTTACATTCTCTTTGATAACAATTCCTTTTTCTTTCTTTCTAGGAGCCTTGATTTCCTTCTTCTTGTAGATTCCAGCTTCAATATTCTTCTTGTGTTCTTCAGCAAGCATTTGCTCTTCAGCTTGGATATCTTCAATTGTAATACCTTTTCCATGTTCTGCCATAAACACCTTGGCAGCAATTTCCTCATCAGTAGATGGCTTATCAGAGATTATCAAACTTTTGTATCTTGAACCACTGGCAGAGTTTGCAATTCCCTTTCCAGAGTTTGATCTTTTATCAGAGTTTGACCTTCTTGAAAGTAGTCTGCTATCAGCATTTCTCTTTAAGCTCTTTCCATCTCCCTTGTTTCCACCATCATTACCATCATCCCTCCGTCTCAGAGTTTGAGTGTCTTTGCATTTGTCACTTGGTACACTCTCCCCCTTTTTGACATCATCAGAAAGTAGTACTGATGTCAACAACTCAATTGCATTAGAAATTGATGTCAGTTGGGCAGACATAGCAGTCTGGTTGTCCTCAACTTTCCCAAGCCTCTTCTGAATGTCATCAGAGTCCTTAGCTTGCTTCTTAAACATGGAATTATAATAAGTTCTATCATTCTTCAGAGTGAGATCTCGGAGACCAACTTCATTCCTCAAAGCAGTGACTTCCTTATGAGACTCATCAAATCTGTTGTGGAGAGATTTAATTTGAATCACAGTAGCCTTCAGACTTGTAAGAATATCAGGAGTTGAAATTGTCTTCACAGAATCACCAAGAAAATCAGCAGCCCTCTGTGCTGAAAAGATACAATCTGCAGCAGCCCATCTATTATAGTACATATCTTGAAAATGCTCAGCTGTAGCTCGATTGACCTCTCTTAGCTCATCAGAGTTTGCTTGACTCTCAAATAACTCTTCTTGAGAATGATCAGAATCATCATTATCATTATCAGTATCATTCTCTGCTGTATTCTCTGCAAGAATATTCTCAGCATCAGGTTCTGGAATCTCAGAGTTTGCAGTATGCAGGAACTCTGCTTCTTTTGTTACAATCTCAACAACAGATTGTTGTAGAGCTTCAAGAACAATAACATCCTCAGAGTTTACAACAAACTCTGCATCCTTATTAGCAACATCAGGATTTGTAGCAACAGTTTCTGTAGCATTAGCATCCAAAGTCTGATCGACTTCCTCACCTTTCTCAAGATCAAAAGAAATTATTTCAGTGTGAGAAGCCATAGATTCTGCAAGTTCAACAGTATCTTGATCAGCTTCCAAACCTTCAGTGAAATGTTCAGAGTTTATAGAGAGATTTGCTTCAATGTCCATATAAAATCCTTGTGGCTCAAAAATCTCAGCCTCTACTTCAGCATTTTCTGTAGCCTCCTGAACAAGAATTTCAGGAGCTTCACCTGCAGCTTCATTTGCAGCTTCCTCAACTACATCATCAGCATTTGATGTAGGAGCTTCTTCTGCAGCATTGACATTGTCCTCAAAAACTCTGTCCAAATTGACAGCTTCATCAGTTACATTGGATGCACCAAAAAGATGTGCAGCCACCAATCTACGTTTTCTCTGATGAAGAGTTTCTTCATCAGTGTCACTGTCCTTATCAGCAATATCAGACTTTGGCCTATTGGCTCTTCTTTTCTGCATTCTTCTCTTCTGAGGCATATCATCAGCATTTGATGCCCCAGCTTCAGTGTTTATCCTGACAGACTTAACAACCCTTACTTTAGATTTCTTCGACCTTTGTGGTTGAGACACAGAAGGTCCAGCTTCAGTGTTTGCCAGTTGTGGTTGTTGTTGTTGTTGTAAGTTGACTAGGAATTGTTGCACAGACTCAGGCAACAGTAACACACCAACATCTCCTTTCTTGTTATCCTTGTTAGTGAGATCAGAAAATATGCGTTTATGCAATTTAAATGAGAGGATAACATCATCCTCTAAAATCTTAACATTAGGACAGCAAAGGTTGAATATTAACTGACAAAATCTAGAGAAGTAAACAACATTCCTATTCTCTAGCATTTTCTCACCAATATTAGTTAAAACTAATCTAGCAACATCAAAGTGACTACCATAGAGAAGAGAATACCCGATCTGCAGACTATCCGTGGGAATCGCATCCTAATTCGTGCACTTCTTTCCAAAAGCCCGAGTAATGCAATCGAAAAAGAAGCTCCACTCCTTGCGCAAAAATGGCCTTTTGAGTTGACCTATCTTTGTCAAAGGTCCAGAGTATCCTATCTCCCTCATCATCCTGACTAACTCAAAGTCTCCAACAGTTGTGAATGCATTGAAATCTTCAAGACCCAAAGCATCACGAACAGTAGTAGGAGTAACAGTAAATTCATCTCCTTGAAACTCAAAAATGATAGATGGAGATCCAGACTCTCCTCCATCATCATAAGTACCTATCTGCCAAAAAGTCCGAATTTGAGTTGCAGACAGCTTCGACGATTCGGTGAGAGCAGTGCCGATAGCAGAGTTTGACAAGAAACTCTGAATCAAATGAAACGCCTCCGGTGCGTTCTCATTTGCCAAAGGAGCTGAGTAATTGTTAGGAACAAATTCTAACCCAGAAGCAATAAACATTGTTGTAGCCATTAGAACAGTTTAGAAGAAAACAAACAGAGAATAGATTATAGTGTATGCAGTGAAAGTGTTTGAGACAATGTGTGTGAGTAAAAGCTTATGAAAAGTTGAGGTGTGTAAAAGATTGAACCGTTTATGTGTAGTATATTTAAATAATAACTGTGAAGATTAAAGCTCAAACGTTTTAATCATTACTACACACAGCAGGCTTCTTTGAAAAGTGTGTGAGTGGGACAGATGTCAAACGTGCATATGCTGACAGCTGTATGTAACAACTTCCAATACACACGCGCAGTAAAAATAGCCATAATTACCGCATGTCACATTGTTCAAAATACTTAAACTCTCTCTCCTCTGTTTAATACAAATATGAACCGTTTGTTATCATACTCTTTCGAATTTCTAAACAAATGTCTAATCTCGAAATTATAAAATGTCTGAAACCAATAAAATTCATTTTAATCATCAGAGATTAAAATTAAATTACCTCGGCGTATTTCACACAATACATCAGTGTTTACCATTTGTCCTTCTTTGTCAATAAACTCTTTTCTCAAACTGTACAGGTGTGAAAATATGTGTGTGCTATAGCAAAGTTTACCGAATATTAATATTTAGACCATCTCAAAGTGCATAAAATCCATAAACTAAAGTAGTAAAAAAAAAACTGGTTGCCTAAACTCTCATGTATAAAATAAAATCTGATTCTTATGTCTAAACTCTGTATACTGATATCCTTTCATTTGGATATATCTTTTATTTTTCACCCCCTTTATATATATATATATTTTTGTGTTTTTTTTATTATTATTGTTATTATTTTTTTATTTTTATTTTTCCAGTAATCAGTGGTTGACACTAGTCACCAAAAATCAAAGATTTTAGCCCTTATTTCATACAATAAGTTCCTGGATCTTCCTAGGCACAACATGATCTCAAAGGAATTTGTGCTCTGTTTGGCATCTTTTGATTTGAGGGTGAATTATTTGCAATTAATAATCAGAGTTTAGACTTTTCATCAGTTAATACAATTAATTTATGAGAGAAAATGCAAACAGCTAAAACAGACTCAGTGTATAGGATCAATAAACTAAGAGATGCTATAAATATAGAGACAGTATCATGCTGTGTTAACTTACTGCACATATTTGAGATCAGAATCTATATAACTCTTAAGGATTCATAATTACTTACTGAGAATTATGCCTCATACAAATTTCTTCATTGGTCCTTATGGTTCAGACAAAATTACAATCAGAGTATAACATCAGACTTTAACTATCAGAGTATGACCAACACTTTATGACTAACAGAGTTTAGCATCAGAGTTTACTTTCAGAGTTTATGACACTGGTACTCATAACAGTTAATACATGCAAGGAATCATGAGCATAAAAATCAAACATGTATAGTTTTTGAGTCTAACCCGTATCTCTAGTCGAAACCAGAGATCATTCCAAGTTCATTTACCAATCTTGTAAAAGTAGCTTCACTCAAAGGTTTGGTGAAGATATCTGCAAGTTGTTGGTCTATAGACACAAAATGAAGCTCAATGTTTCCTTCTTCCACATGTTCTCTGATAAAATGATACCTTATGCTGATGTGCTTTGTCATGGAGTGCTGTACTGGATTACCTGTCATAGCAATAGCACTTTGGTTATCATAGAAAATAGGTATTTTAGAGTACCTCAAACCATAATCCAACAACTGATTCTTCATCCACAGAATCTGTGCACAACAGCTACCAGCAGCTATATACTCTGCTTCTGCAGTGGATGTGGAAATTGACTTCTGTTTCTTGCTATACCAAGAAACCAATCTGTCACCTAAGAATTGACAGCTTCCACTTGTACTTTTTCTGTCTATCTTACAGCCTGCAAAATCTGCATCAGAGTAACCAATTAACTTAAACTCTGATTCTCTAGGATACCACAAACCCAAGGTTATGGTTCCTTTGAGATATTTGAAAATCCTTTTTACAGCTGTTAGATGAGGCTCTCTGGGATCTGCTTGAAATCTAGCACAAAGACACGTTGCATACATGATATCAGGTCTACTTGCAGTAAGATACAGTAATGACCCTATCATTCCTCTGTAGTTTGTCATATCTACTGAGGCTCCTGTGTCTTTGTCTAGCTTTGTTGCTGTAGCCATGGGAGTTGTAGCAGATGAACTATCAAGCATACCAAATTTCTTGAGAAAATTTCTGGTATATTTTGCTTGATTGATAAAAATACCATCATCTGTTTGCTTGACCTGTAAGCCTAGAAAATAACTAAGCTCTCCCATCATGCTCATTTGATACCTGGATTGCATAAGCTTTGCAAACTTCTTACAAAGTTTGTCATTAGTAGATCCAAAAATAATATCATCTACATAAATTTGAACTAAAAGCAAATCATCACCAGAATTGAAATAAAACAAGGTTTTATCAATTGTACCTCTTGTGAACCCACTTTCTAAAAGAAATTGATCAAGAGTTTCATACCATGCTCTTGGTGCTTGCTTTAGTCCATATAATGCTTTGTCAAGCCTGTAGACATAATCTGGATGCTTGGGATCTACAAATCCTGGTGGTTGTTCAACAAACACTTCTTCTTCAAGCTTCCCATTGAGAAAAGCACTTTTTACATCCATCTGAAAGACTTTAAACTTCTTGTGTGCAGCATAGGCCAGAAAAATTCTTATGGCCTCCAATCTTGCAACTGGAGCAAAGGTTTCATCATAGTCAATTCCTTCCTGTTGTGAATAACCTTTAGCCACAAGTCTAGCCTTGTTTCTTGTAATCACACCTTCACTGTCAGTCTTTTCTGAAAACCCACTTTGTACCTACAATTGATCTATTCTTTGGTCTAGGTACAAGTGTCCAGACTTCATTTCTTTCAAATTCATTTAACTCTTCTTGCATTGCTGTAATCCAATTAGCATCTTGAAGAGCTTCCTCCACTTTCTTTGGTTCTGTTTGAGACAAGAAAGCATGATACAGACACTCATTATTTGTTGCACTTCTAGTTCTCACACTAGCATCAGGATCTCCAATTATGAGATCAGGTGTGTGTGCCTGTGTCCACTTTCTTGCTGTTGGTAAGTGGTTTCTTGCATCATTATTGGATCCTCCCCCTTGATCCATGCTCTCCTGATTCATATGTTGACTTTCTGCAGTATCTGAGGCTCCCCCTGAATTGGATGGCTCAGAGTTTGAACTGTCAGAGTTTGAATCAGTTTCCTCAACTGACTCACTTGCTGTGTCTTGTTGAGCTTCTTCACGCTCCCCCTCAACTGGTTCTCTATTTTGTTCAATTTGAGAATTTCTATTTTCTTCAGTATTTACCAGTAGAGGTTCAGAGTATGCTTCGTCAGAGTTTATCAGAACCGCTTCATCAGAGTTTGTCGGTACTGCTTCATTAGAGTTTACATCATCAGAGAATAAACCTTCATTTTCAAAACGCAGTTGATCATATCCATCTAAGTCATCAAGTCCAGTTATTTTCTTGTCATCAAATGACACATGTATGGATTCCATGATCACTTTAGTTCTCAGATTGTAGACTCTGAATGCTTTTGTTGACAATGGATAGCCAACAAAGATTCCTTCATCAGCTTTTAACTCGAACTTTGTCAACTGTTCAGGATGAGTCTTCAACACAAAGCATTTGCATCCAAATATATGAAAATATTTCAAATTTGGCTTCTTATTTTTCACCATCTCATATGGTGTTTTCCCATGCTTGTTGATCAGTGTAGCATTTTGAGTAAAACAAGCAGTTTGAACAGCTTCTGCCCAGAAATAAGTTGGTAATTTTGCTTCTTCAAGCATAGTTCTGGCTGCTTCAATTAAAGTTCTGTTCTTTCTTTCAACTACACCATTTTGCTGTGGAGTTCCAGGTGCAGAAAATTCTTGTTTCACTCCTCTTTCCTTGCAGAAAGCTTCCATGATTGAGTTTCTGAATTCAGTTCCATTATCACTCCTTATAATTTTGACTTTGTGCTGTGATCCTTTGTCCAGTAGATTTACATGATCCATCAGAGTTTGAGCAGTTTCATCCTTCTTTGATAAGAAATACACCCATGTATATCTAGTATATTCATCAACAATTACTAGAGCATATTTCTTTCTGCCCAAAGACATCACATTCACTGGTCCAAAGAGATCAACATGTAGAAGATGATAAGGTTCCACTACTGAAGATTCAGATTTGCTCTTGAAAGATGACTTCCTTTGCTTGGCCTTTTGACAAGAATCACATAGGCCATCTAGACTGAGTATTGATTTTGGAAGTCCCCTTACAAGATCCTTTCTTATAAGCTCATTAATGTTGTTCAAATTGAGATGAGAGAGCTTCTTATGCCAGTTCCAACTCTCTTCATTTGACATTTTTGCAGTCAGACACACTGTTTTTCCATCAGAGTTTGTTACCAAACTTGCTTCATAAATGTTGTTGCGCCTGTGTCCAACTAGAACAACTTTTCCAGTAGATTTACTGATAACTTCACAGTATTCAGTATGAAAATCTACATGGTTTCCTCTGTCACAGATTTGACTCACAGATAGCAGATTATGCTTGAGTCCTGAGACTAGAGCTACATTTGTTATGACGACACTTCCAAGATTGATATTGCCATATCCCATAGTATGTCCTATGTTGCCATCTCCATAGGAAACTTTTGGGCCAGCCTTCTCCTCAAAATCTGATAGCAGGGCTTTATTTCCAGTCATGTGTCCTGAGCATCCACTGTCCAAGATAAGTGTGCTCTCTTTTATACCCTGCACTCACAAACAAACACTAAGTGTTAGTTTTAAGGACCCAGACTTGCTTGGATCCTTTGTCTTTCTTAACAGTGTTAGCTTTTGCAGCGGAATGACTCTCAACAGAGTTTAAACTAACATTGTCAGACTTTACACTTGCAGAGTTTGCTCTAACCCATTTCAAATTGGGTTTTAGCTCATAGTAATTGTGATAAATAGCATGATAACTCCTACAAGTATAAATAGAATGCCAAGTGCTCCCACAATGTGTGCATAAAGTCTGTGGTTTCACCCTCACATAATCATTCTTTTCTCCTGATGTAGAAGGTAAAGAATTGATATTTTTATTCTTTGTGCAGTAATTAGCAAGATGATTAGAACTACCACAATTATAACATGTTTTCCTTGGAGCACCAGTAGTAGGCAAGTGATTATTTCTATTATTTATGCCTATCTTTCCATTCCTATTCTTCTTGGACCCTTTTAGTTTCATGGCAGACTTTACCTCTTTTAGCTTATGATTGAACTGTTTTCCTGTCATTAAACCAACATTAACCTGTTTTTCACAGACTTTTACTGGTTTTCTAACAGCTTCTCTTTCCATAAGTTTTTCTGTTATAATATTTTCCTGTCTTTCACAGGCTTCATCTGATTCCATATCAGCTTCTCTTATTACAACAGATTTTAACTTATTGGTTTCTGGAACAAATATCACAGGTTTAAGTTGTGGTTTAACCTTAACCTTGTCTTTAAACCTCAGTTCATCATTTTCACAATAGCCTAAACCTGCAGAATCTGTCTGAAACACTTGATGAGTGTCTCTTCCAGAGTCTGTCCAAGTCTTGATTATTTTTCTTTCCTTTTCTAGATCAGATTCTAATTGCTTATATCTTTTGAGCAACTCCTGTTCTACATAAACAGCATCATCTCTTTCTTTTTGAATCTGCTTCATATTTTCAAGTTCTCCTTCAAGAAACTTGTTTCTATCTTTAAGGCTAAGATTCTCAGACTTAATTCTCTCATTTTCTAAAGTCTGATCCCTATAACTAACATGTACGCTTTTCAGATATACTCTCAATTCAGATATATTATCAGTATCATAAGCATAAGTAGTTAGGGGTACCTTATTTTCAGATGATTCAGTCTCATCTCTGACAGTTGCCATAAGAGCATAATTTTCTCCATCATCAAAGTCTGAAGTATCTGCCCAGTCTTTGCCTTTAGAGATGAGTGCTTTCTCAGATTTGCCTTTCTTGCACTCTGGGGCATAGTGACCCATCTCCTTACACCTGTAGCACTGGATTTCAGATTTATCCTTCTTGCCAGACTTGGTCTCCCTTCCATCAGACTTTCTAAAACTTTTCCTTTCAGAATTTGAATCTTTCCTTGAGAATCTCTTCCCTTTCTTAAAGTTCTTGAATCCCATCTTCTTGAAGGTCTTCACCATCAATGCAACCATTTGCATCATCTGTTCTTCATCATCCTCAGAGTCAGAAGCTTCATCAGAGTTTGAGTCATCATCAGAGTTTGATGACTCACTTTCAGATTTAATGACTAAAGCCTTTCCCTTGGCTTTCTTCCTTGATGATTCCTTCTTAATGGGCTTCTCCTCAACTTTGAGAGCAACAGATTTTGTCTTTTTACTTAATCTTCTATTCCTTTATTCTATCTCCAGTTCATGAGTTTTCAACAACCCATAGATTTCATCAAGATCTGTATCAGCAAGCTCATAATTATCTCTTATTGTGGTTGTCTTTAAATCCCACTTTTCAGGTAGAGATAACAGAAACTTGAGATTAGACTCTTCAAGTTCATATTCTTTATCAACCAGAGACAGATCATTCAATAGTTTGCAAAATCTGTCATAAGTCTCAGTCAAGGTTTCATTAGGTCTTGAATCAAAGTGCTCATACTCCTGTGTGAGTATTGTCTTTCTGTTCTTCTTAATAGCACCTGTTCCCTGGCATCTGACTTCTAAAGCATCCCATATCTCTTTGGCAGTTTTGCAGCCAATTACTCTGTTAGACATAACATTATCTAAAGCACTGTGGAGAAGATGTCTAACCTTTGCATCTTTTGCAATTGATGAGATGTCCTCAGGAGTCATATCTTTCTTTTCCTTTGGAACAGTCTTTTGTTCTTGACCATCAACAACCGGGGACAATTTAGTCGGCATATGAGGACCATCATAAATTCTGTCAAGATATTCTGGATCTGTAGCCTCCAGAAACATGGTCATCTTCACCTTCCAGATTGGATACTCTACTGGCCTGAGTATTGGAACCCTGATTGTTTCATATCGACTCACAGAATTAGGTTTAACCTGTTCAACCTTGGGAGAAGTTTGATTTTCTTCAGACATGATTAATACTGTGTTTGAATCGTAAAACTGTATATATTAACCAACCTTGGCTCTGATACCAATTGTTAGGCCGAATACACAATATATAATCAAGTATGTATGAGAATAACAATCAAGAACACAGGTTTGTAAATCAACAAACTGAATTATATTAAATAATTCTCTCTTAGTGATGTTAATGAATCACAAAGAGCTACTAGGTTACAAAAATAATATATTCAATGTTCGCGTTCCTTCTAGGAATAACCTATCTGTGTTTATATAGTACACAGCTACATACAATCCATCTCTAATTGATATTCCTATAAGTTAGCTATACAATTCATATCAATTAAGGATTGCTTCTTATCTTCTATTCCGTTTCCTTAGCTGTATCAATATATTCTGCTTCTTTCCATCTTCAGAATATATTGCTTCTAGAATCTTTATCTTTGCACCGACAGCTAAGTCAACCTTCACCCTGTCAGACTTTAACAAACTCTGACCGGCTTTCATGTAAACTATTCACCCAGTCAGACTTTATCAAACTCTGACTGGCTTCTATATAAACTCTGATATGTACCTGGTACTTAAACACTGATAAACAAACGTCAGCAATTATATCTAACAGAAAGTGAAGATGCTGATGTACCTGGAAGCAACATATCCTGATTGTTTAGATAGGATTCGTGATGGACCATATATCCCTACGAGAATAGTTGCACGTACAGATACTGTACCTGAACACTATGAGATGAAACCAAAAAGTGAGTGGTCACCAGGAGAAAAGGCTCATGTTCTCAGGGATGCAAAGGTAAAGAATATTTTACATAATAGTCAAACAGGGTGATAGCATGCAAAACTGCAAAGGAAATTTGGGATACTTTGGAAACTCAATGCCAAGGATCTGCATCTGTCAAGAAAAATAGAAGGGCTCTACTTATACAAGAATATGAACAATTTGATGCTAAACCTGATGAGAGCCTTACTGACTTGTATGATAGATTCCTGACACTTATGAATAATCTACCTCTAGTTGGCAAAGAGTATGTAACTGAAGACTCAAACACCAAATTTCTGAGGGCTTTACCAGAAGAATGGGACACACAAACCTCTATAATTAGGCACCAGTATGATTTAAACAATGTGTCTCTAGATGAGGTTTATGGAATGCTAAGACCCTATGATCTTGAGGTTCAACAAAGGAAGAATAAGAAAAACAGCAAGGCCAAGTCTATAGCCTTGAATGTTGAGGCTAAATCAAAAGGAAAAGCTGTGGAGGTCTCTAGAAGGAAATCAAGAATAGTTGAGTCAGATCCGGATGACTCATCATCAGATACTGATGGCAATCCTGATGCCAATACTGATGATGATTCCACTGACTCAGACATGGAAGAGATGGTTGATATGATAGTCAGGGGCTTCAAGAAGATGAAGTTCAGGAAGGCTAGAAGACAAGGCAACTTCCAGAAAAAGACCTTCAATGATGACAAAGACAAGTACAACAAAAAGGACAACAAGAGTGGCAAATTTGACAAGTCAAAGGTTAGATGCTACAAGTGTAATGGAATGGGGCACTTTGCAACTGAGTGCAAGAAGGTTAAAGCACTCATCACTTCAAGGAAGGATTGGATGGACTCTTCCTCAGAATCTGACACTGAGGTGGTCAACTATGCCCTAATGGCCAATACTGATGAGACTGCTGTTCCTAATGATAAGGTACCAAATACTGTCTTTGATTTTGATACTGATAATGCCTCTGAGTTAAGACATTTTCTAAAGTCATTGCATATTATAGATTTAGAAGTCAAACTGCTGAGAATACTAGGATCTTATCTGAGATGTCTGAACTTAGAAAAAGGAATGAGCATTTACAGGCTGAATTTTCTTTTATGCAAGAAGTACAAAAAGAGTGTGATAATGCTAAACATATGCATTTAGAGATGAAATTTAAGTGTACTGTTCTTGAAAAGGAACTTGAATATGCTAATGAGAAAATCAGAACCTGGACAGATTCTGGAAGGAAATTTCATGAAATCAATACTTCTAAGAATTGGAAAGAGTGTTTAGGGTATAAGTCAGATGAAGATAAGAAATTGAAAGAGAAAGTTGTTATAGACAAGACAGTTAATCCAATGACCTATAGACATGTGATAGACAAGACCAAATCAAAGATTAAGCTTGTTAAATTTGTTTTTGGTAAAGATCCCAATTCTACTTTTGAAAAGGGATCTACTGCTGTTAATCATTGGCAATGTCATCATTGAAAAAGTAGCTCTAGTGAAAGGACTAAAACACAACCTGTTGAGTATTAGTCAAATCACTGACAGAGGTTATCATGTCAACTTCTATTCCACACATTGTGAAGTAGTCAGCAAAGCATCAGGAAAGGTTGCACTCACTGGCTACAGGCATGGTAACATTTATGAAGCCAACATTCAATCAAATACTGATGGCTCTCCTACTTGTCTCATCAGTAAAACATCAGTAGATGAAAGTTGGAATTGGCACAAGAAGCTTTCTCATCTTAACTTCAACAATATCAATGAGTTAGTTAAGAAAGATTTAGTAAGAGGATTGCCCAAAGTTATGTATACTCCTGATGGACTCTGTGATGCATGTCAAAAAGCTAAACAGAGAAGGACATCATTTAAGAGTAAATCTGAATCCTCTATTGAAGAACCATATCACATGCTACATCTTGATCTATTTGGACCCGTCAACATAATATCCATCAGTAAGAAAAAGCACACTCTTGTAATTGTTGATGAATACTCTAGATTCACCTGGGTGTATTTTATGCACAGAAAAGATGAGACTGCTGAAATACTGTTGGACCATGTGAGAATGATTGAGACATGCACAAAGTATAAAGTCAAGATTCTGAGAAGTGATAATGGGACTGAGTTCAAGAATTCAAAGATGGAAGAGTTCTGCAAATAAAAAGGAATTATTCAACAAATCTCTGCTCCTGGCACACCCCAGCAAAATGGAGTAGTTGAAAGGAAAAATAGAACTCTTATTGAAGCTGACAGAACTATGTTGGAAGAAGCTAAATTGCCTACATATTTCTGGGCAGAAGCAGTCAACACAACATGCTATACACAAAATCTCACATTGATAAACAGACATGGTGTAACTCCCTATCAAATGCTCAAGGAGAAGAAGCCTAGTTTGAAGCATCTGCATGTGTTTGGCTGTAAGTGTTTTGTTCTCAGAACTCATCCTGAACAGCTGGGGAAATTTGAAACAAAGGCTGATGAGGGAATTTTCACAGGCTATCCTGCATCAAGAGCCTTTAGAGTTTTTAATTTAAGAACAAGGACTGTCATGGAGTCAATAAATGTATCTTTTGATGATAAGAAGATAACTGGAATCAATGAAGACTCTCATGATAGATTGATTTTTGAAAATGAAGCTACCAAGGATCTTGAAGAACAAGAATTAGATACTGACAAATCATCAGATACTGATGGGTCATCAATTCCTGATGACACACCAAATCCCGATGGAGCACCAAATTCTGACGGTGCTAATACTGATGATGCAAATAATGGTGACACATCTAGTAGTGCAAATGTTGAGGGGGAGCAACAGCAAACTACTACAAATACTGAGTCTACTCAATCATCAAAGGAAAATTCTTAAGATACTGATTCAAGTGACAATCCTGATAATCCATCAGGAGGTGACAACAATAATTCAGGGGGAGCTTCTACTGAAGCAAATTCTTCTAATCAAGATAGCACCAATCCAGGGGGAGCATCTACATCAAGGAACAATTTACCACCAGCAAGGAAATGGACAAGAGATCATACTCCTGATTTGATAATTGGAGATCCTGATGCAGGTGTTAAAACAAGAAGTGCAACTCCGAATGAATGTCTATATCACAACTTTCTATCCAAGGAGGAGCCTAAGAAAGTTGAAGATGCACTCAAAGATGCTGATTGGGTTACTGCAATCCAAGAAGAATTGAATGAATTTGAAAGGAATGAAGTCTGGAAACTAGTACCAAGACCAAAGAATAGGTCAATTGTTGGCACAAAATGGATTTTCAAGAACAAGACTAATTCTGATGGAGTAATAATCAGGAACAAAGCAAGGCTAGTTGCAAAGGGGTATTATCAACAAGAAGGAATTGATTATGATGAAACTTTTGCTCCTGTTGCAAGACTAGAAGCCATCAGGATCTTTCTGGCTTATGCAGCTCACAAGAAATTCAAGATTTTCCAGATGGTTGTAAAAAGTGCTTTCTTAAATGGTGAACTGGAGGAAGAAGTCTTTGTTGAACAACCTCATGGTTTCTTTGATCCAAAGTATCCAAATCATGTCTACAGATTGGATAAGGCACTTTATGGACTAAAGCAAGCTCCAAGAGCATGGTATGAAGCTCTAGCTCAATTCTTACTGGAAAGTGGATTCAAAAGAGGTACTATTGATAAAACTCTATTCTATTTGAATCATGGTAAGGATTTGCTTTTAGTTCAGATTTATGTTGATGATATCATTTTTGGGTCAACAAACAATAAGCTGTGTGAAAAGTTTTCTAAGCTTATGCAGTCAAGATATCAAATGAGCATGATGGGAGAAATGAGTTACTTTCTTGGTCTTCAAGTTAAACAGACTGATGATGGTATTTTTATCAATCAGTCAAAGTATACAAGGAATTTATTGAAGAGGTTTAACATGCAAGATTGTGCTACTGCAAGTACTCCTATTGCTATAGCTACCAAACTTGATCCTGATCAAGGTACTGAGGTAGATGTAACTCTCTACAGAGGGATGATTGGATCTTTAATATATCTCACTACAAGTAGACCAGATGTCATGTTTGCAACCTGTCTGTGTGCAAGATTTCAAGCAAAACTTAGGGAACCCCATCTGATTGCAGTCAAAAGAAATTTCAGATATCTCAAAGGCACTCCTTCACTTGGCCTTTGGTATGCAAGAGAATCAGATTTTGGGTTGTGTGGTTATTCAGATGCTGATTTTGCAGGATGCAAGATAGACATGAAAAGTACTTCAGGAAGTTGTCAGTTTTTGGGTGGTAGACTAGTTTCTTGGTTCAGTAAAAAGCAAAAGTCTATCTCTACTTCAACTGCAGAAGCTGAGTACATTACTACAGGAAGTTGTTGTGCTCAGATAATGTGGATGAGAAATCAGTTGTTAGATTATGGTCTGTCATATTCAAAAATCTCTATTTATTGTGATAACCAAAGTGCTATTGCAATGACATGAAATCTAGTTCAGCATTCTCTTACTAAACACATCAGTATTAGATATCACTTCATAAGAGAACATGTTCTGGAAGGAACAATTGAACTTCACTTTGTTCCTACTGATCAACTAGCTGATATATTCACCAAGTCACTACCTGAAGCTACTTTCAACAAATTGGTGAATGAACTTGGAATGATGAACTTTGAGAATTTCTGAGAAAAGCTACAGAGAGGAAATCCTGATGACTGTCAAATCCTGATGGTCATTCTGCAAGGTATGTAATTTTGATCAAATCCTGATAGGACACAATCCTGAAAGGAAGTTGTTGGTCCTTGACTATTGCAGAAGGGGGGGGGGGGGGTTGAATGCAATACTGATAAATCTCAATCTACGTTTCAACAACAAAAACTAAGATTAAGGATTATCAGTTTATCGAATGTAAACACAAGTAGACACACGAGTAATTCTCACAAAATAAATGTTTTATTTATTTTGCAATGGGTTGCTACAACCTCAAGAAAATGTTTGTTTTCTTGAGCTTCAGTTTCTCGAGTTGTTACAAAGAATGGATTGAGAGATAGACTAAGTAGGCTAAACCTATCACTATCAACACGAGTCTTGTGAGGCTGCTGTCATTTTCATGTGGCAGCTTCTTACAAATTGCCTACTCGCGATTCTTTCCTAAATTGCTATACAAACAGCTTATCAATACAAAACAAAGCAATCTGGAAGCATTCTATTTTAAGCTAACACAATTCAGTAGATTTGTCATACTCTAGAATTGGTGAGCTTTGTCATGTGATCTCTCAAGCTTCGGTCATAGTCTTGCAGACCTGTTACAGTGTTGGGATACTGCAACACGTCCGTTTCTTGAACATCCAAACTGTCACAAGTTTGACTGGGTTGTTCCCCAATACAAATGTTATCCCTTCATGACAGTATCCTGATGGCTGAGCTTGCTGTCACATGAATGCTCTTTTGGTGACAGTAAGAAATCCCCGCAGAAGGTGCTGTCAGGATTTCCAAGCTTGCTGTCAGGCTAAGGTAAAGTTGATGTCCGAGGGCTTCCGCCAATGTTACTGTCAGAGTGAATGTATTGTCATGACTTGCAACATGCTGTCTTCTTGTAACCTTACTGTCAATGCTGTGACAGTAATCTTTATTCTTGCTGTCCATCTTGAGTACTTCTTGAGGCTTGAACAAATAAATGAACTTCTACTAAGATGCACTAGAATCTTATTTGTACTAAACAAAATGGTTACAAAGACATACTCTGGCTGTGACAATATGTTCATACTTAATAAAATTAAGTACATAAAGTATCTAGTTAAGTTGTCTCATAGCTATCACCCATAAATCCTAACAATCTCCCCCAATTTGTTTTTATGGACAATAACAACAAATTTACAATTACTACATGCTGACAACTTAACTAACAAGATCAGAATTTGACAAAAGATTTTTAATTAGCTTCAGATTTCTTTTTCTGTCTTGCTTCATCCTCTCTGTTGAGAGCTTCCTTAAGAACTTCTCTGAGTCCTTCCACCAGTGCTATTTCATCAGGAGTGATGGCCTCATCTTCAATCTCATCAATGTGCTTCTGAACAGTCTTGGAGAGGCATACTCTACCATCCTGAAGATCCATCCATAAGTCTTTACCAAATGCATGAGTTTTGAACTTCAGTGTGCCATTAAAGTCTTTGAATATACTTCCAGGGTATGCATTCAGGGTTTTTCTCCTTGACTTATCCATCTTTGAGTCTTCACCCTTTCTTCTCTGAAGAATGCCCTCAATTTCAGAAGAGCATTGCTGTTCTAATGGATGAATTGATCCAATCACCAGGTAGAGTAAGTCTTTCAGGGCACTGGTAATTTTGAGTTTATGAAAGCTTCTCACTGGAATCTCTTCCCATATGAACTTGATTCTCAGAGGATTCTCAAGCATACAAGATTGGTAATTGGGTCCTTCACTCTCCACCCTGTTGGCTTTTCTGCTTTTATCCAAGAATGTATCTTCCATATCTTCAGTGGTTTCTCTTCTTGTAGGCTCTGAGGGTTCTTCTTGACTTGGTTGGGTTTGCACCTCTTCTTCAGGAATATCATCTTCATACTCAGCTATTTCTTCATCAGAATATTCAAGTAAATGAGCAATGTCAGCATCATCAAACAGTGACCAATCCCCAAATTTCTGATAGAATTCTTCATCTCTCACAGCTTTGTATGCCAACACATGGTTCATGACATTTTCAGGAACATTGTCATAACCTTGCATTAGATTGACCATCCTTACCAAGTAGAAGTATTCAATTCTCCTTGTTTCTGTTCTCCTACTGAGTGAAAGAGTTTCTGATACATCATGTGATAACACTTCCATGGCAAAGTCCTTTTTAACTATCACAGATCTTGATGCATCAAACCAAAGAACATATTCAGTTGCTTCTTTGTTGTTATCCAACTTCACCTCGACATTCTTGATTTGAGCAGCTTCCTTTTCCAAAAGATCCAGAGAGCTGTAAAGTTTTGATTGGATAGGCTTCCTCAGTTTTCTGCCAAGCCCAGTGGCTTTCTCCTTTCCTGAGTACTTGTGTTTTCCTTTTATTGCTTTTATAGTCTTCTCAGGTTCAGGTTCCTGTCTAGAAAACCAAGCCCTTTCCAAGGATTTTGTCCTTTTAGGTTTGACAGTAGGCTTGATTTCATCCTTGACAGCATCTTTGTTGACAGTGTCCTCCATGACAGTGTCTTCTGTGACAGCTTCTTTGGTGACAATATCTTTTTCAGCATTTATACTGTCTATAGCACATCTCAAGATATTTGCCTCCAAAGTTTCAATTATTACTGACTCCTCTTCTTCTGTTGCTCCAGCATCTTTATTTTCTTGTACAAGAGCTTCTTCTTTATTTTCCTCCTGGGATTTAGATCCAACATTCCCAGAAGTGCTTCCACTAGCATTTCCTGCTTCTCCAGTTCCTCCACTACTATCCAACTCATCATCATCATCATGAGGAACATCATAGGAGCAACTTTCTCCTTGTTCAGCTCTGTTGGAGTTTGCTTTGGAGATCATCTTCTTCATAGTAGAACTCAGTTCCTTGTCCCTTTTTACCAGCAAGTCATAGATTGCTTTGACAGCAAGAACTCTTTCCTTGTTGGCTTTAGAGTTGAGAATCATGTTTAACACTTTCAAGATTGACTCTGACTCCATTGTTGATGTGCCTCCTAGACTCATGTATGCACATCTCCTGCTACCACTTTAGTGGTACCTTGATAGTAGACACATAATGGATTGGTGTAGACTTCTGGGAGTTTCTCTGAAATTAAATTCAGCATTTGCAGATGCAAGATCTCATTGAAGGCTGTATGGTTTGCTGTGATTTTGTTCTTCATCACTGTTAGCACCTTTGCTGGAAGACTCTGCAACAGCTGTATAGTAATGAACATGGATATTCCAGTGTTTAAGTACACATCAATAGCCCACCTCCTTTCTTCATTGATCTTTACACATACACTGGTGATTTTCTCTTTGAGCAAGGTTGAGCAGTTACTCAGCCTTCTGCTTGGCTCCTTCATAGCTCCCTCAACTATCTTATAGAAGTCCTCATCATGATTCTTCAAAGTACTTTCCCTGTAGTCAACCATTAGGGCATTTGCATCTTCTTGGCTGAACTCTGTTCCTTCACTCCAAGTGTTTCCTGACAAGATGTATTCAGGCATCTTGTCTTTCCCTTTTTCCAACCTGTTCTGCTCCTCCTTTTCTCTCCATTGCTTTTCAAGAGCACTCTCCTTTGGAGTTGGAGTTGGCTCTCTTATTGTCACAGGAGGTAGTATCGGGTTCTTGGAAGGAACATCCCTTTGCATTGCTTCCAGGGCTTCTTTGGACCTTAGAACTGTTTCTCCAGACATCTCATATTCAAAGAGATTTTCAGTTTCTTGTACTTGCTCCCCCTTACTTCCTGAATCTCCTTTTGTTGCCCTTTTCTTCTTAGCAGACACCGATCTTCCTTTGGCTGCAGACTCCCCCTCACTCCTTGAATCCTTCTTAGTGACAGGCTCCCCCTGAGCAACATCCTGCTTGGGGACACCTTCTGTTCCTGATCTTTCCCTTCCTGATTCTACCCTTTGTGATTCTGATCTTGCCCTTTTCTCCCTCCTTAGGTAAGTTGGCAGCATCAAGACTTGCAGATAGAACTTGAATAGCTTCCTGAATGGTATAGAATCCAGAGGCCACCATGGTAGACAAGCTGTCAAGTTTGGATTCCATGGATAGACACCTGTTCTCTAGAGCTTTCAACCTGAAAGATGTAGATGGGCCACCTGATCTTAACTTTCTTGGGGGTGAAGGAAAAGATTGGGGCTTGGAGGCTGTGGGGGTTCTCACACTCTCAGTGTTTTTCTGAGTGATCTCATCACTCCTCACAAAAGAACTCTCAAGGCCTAGGGCCTGGATATGTGGGTCTCCCTCAATTTCACTCTGGACATGCTCAAGTCCGTCACCTTTTGCCAGCTCATTTGGCTGCCTCTCATTTTTATGCTCACTTCTCTTTTCTTTTATCTCTCTTTTCTTTTGCACACCCTCACTCATCCTAGATGCATGGATATGAGCAGTACTTACATGCAATGAAATAAATGGTTTTGAGTGTACCTTTAAGAACTGAGATAGTGGCACATCATCATCAGAGACATCCTCAACAATTACAGCATCAAAATCAGGCTGTGGAGAGATGATAGGAGCTTTGCCATGAATGTTACTGTCAGTTGGAATATTGACAGTAGGTTCCACTGCAATTTGGACAGCAGGTTTGGTTTTAACAGCAACTTCAACTGAGTCCTTGACAGCAGGGTCACCTGTGGCAGCAACATTCACAGTGTCTTTGACAACAACTTGGGCTGTGACAGCATCTTCCCTAAGGTAAGATGCTCCTTGGAGATTAAACAAGGTACTGGATGTTTCAGTTTCTAGCAGAGTTGTACCTTGCTCTTTCTCAGTGTTTGAAGGAGTGGTGTCCATCTCACTTTGAGAAATGGGTTCTTGTGGACCACTTGATGGGGGCTCATCCATGATTGGAGATGGATGATCAAAACCTGAAGGGTTGGGACTGTCCCCCTCTCTAGGTTGTGGAGAAGAAACAAATGAATGTGCATGGAAGGAAGAAGGTGAAAGTGGAGAAGAGAATGATGGCTGCTTCTCAGATGGAACTTGAGAAGCATCAATAGGGGAAGTGAAATCTTCACTGTGTCCTGACTCCATGTGTGTTTCTGCAAGTGGAGGCTCCTCATGAGTTGGAACATGAGGTTGTGCAGACTCTTTACAGGGTGCCTTGGGAGACATGCCAATTTCAATAGATGTTCCTTGTTGAGAAGGAACACCTAGGGAGGAGTTTATTTCCCTATTTTCCTCTACAGTCTTTTGAGAGGCTGCAGGGTGGCTGACAGTGGTTTTGGTCCTCTTAGCTCTCTTCTTCTTAGGCGTAGGAGGAACCACTGTGGGTTCTATTTGACTACCTTCCTTATTTGTTGCACTAGGTGCAGGAACTCCCTCTTGACTCTCAACATTACCACCAACACCAGTCTCTAGGGGTCTTTTTCTGGTTTCTTGTAAGGCTTGTCTCTGTACTTTGGGAAGTCTAGAGAACCTAGGCTGAATGTATGGGGTAGAATGAGGGTTAACTGAATTTGGGTCTAATCCAGCTTCATTCTCAAGAGTGAAGGTGTCAAAGCCAGAAGGCAATGGAAAATCAAGGTTGGACAATTGATCAACCATGTGTTTGGTGAAGCATAGTGGAATATGTGCATTCAAGTTGAGTGAAGTGAGAGTTGTGTGAGTGTTTCTTTTCAGTACAGGGCACACCTCTAGACGAGGGGCATTCTCATCAAAATCACATAATGAATTAATGCACAACATTAGAAAGCGGGGATAGATGTTTACCTTCTTACCTATGGCAACCTTGAGGTGTGCCATGAGCAGCTTTCCAACATCCACTTTGTACCCATGAACAAGAGAGTGAGTGAGCTTCTTGATGTAGGTGGGAATTCCATTCCAGCCAGTGGTCTTGGTAGAGAACACTTTCACCATTGCATCAAACACCATGCTCTACTCCTTGCGGAGATACTTCCTGTCCATTTCACCAGAAGGGTACCATTTTGTTGTTCCCTCTTCAAGAATAGGTCCTGAATACCCAATCTTCAAGAAGAGCTTCTTCAGGGTCTCATCACTATCAAGCTCGGTATAATTCTTTCCTGGTTCTAGCACAATTCCCAAAGCTGCATTGATGCCCTGAGCATTGAGAGTATAGCTGTTCTCCTTAATTTTGAATTGAATGGAGGAGATGTCACCATCTTCTTGAGCAACAGCTGTCTCCCAGAAATTTTCAATCATGTCTAGCTCAAGAACAGGAGTAGAGGTAATTGCATAGCTAAGATAGGACTTATTCATGAAATAAACAAGCCCTTTGAAACCCTCACCATCATCACTTGGAGAGTAGATGCCAGCAAAGTTGGTTTGTGAAATTGATTGTTTGGGGGCCATTTTTGCTTGTTGAGAGAAGAGAGAAGGTAGGAGATGAATTGCTTGGAGAGAAGAGAAAGGAGAGTGTTGTGTTTGCTTTTTGAGAACAGGTGTATGTTTGATGAATTTAGAGGGAAGTTCAAGCGTTTAACTGACAAAGTGGAAAAGTGAAATCGTGTCTTAACCCAATTAGCAGTCACGTGGGTTAATGGCTGATTTCTCTCTCCTCGTGTAGGATGTGTGTCCAATTTTAACGGTCCACTACTTTGACAGTAACCTGTGCGCTCAAAACAACTGCGTCAGTAACTTTGGTGTGATGACAACATGTTTTGCGTGACAAAAACATTTCGCGCAAAACTTACTGTCATCGTTAAGTTCTCACATGACAATATCTTTTACAAGTCATGACAGAAGGTTGTTTACTGCTGTCGAGAAGCTAACTGTCAAATAATCGTGACAGCTACGTTTCTTGATGACAGCAACCTTTGTAGGAAAATAACAACTGTCGAGACTTTATATTGAAACTGTTATGATTAATTAACTTAACTGAAAAGACACCAGTTAAACATATGCAAAATTTATTACTGATTCATCATTCATTCATAACAACATTCAACCAGTTAAGCAATTAACAACACATACAGCAAGCAAGAAGAAAATATAGAAGAAAACTGATAAACTTTATTAATTGAAGAGGGTTAAATTACTACAATTGGTGAGATTAACTATTTATTACAGTCTTTCTTAAACAATTCTAGAACTTCTGCCCTAACTTCCTCTTCAGAGGTTCCTTCTTCCTTAAGGAGTGTTTGAAACTCCTTTTCCTCCTCTTGCACTTTAGCCTCCTCAGCGGCCTTAGCAGCAAGTTCTCTTTCTTCATCCTCATTGAGGGCATCCCACAACTCCTCAAACAAAGCTTCTACTTCTTCATTGTAGGGCTCACTTCCACAGGACTTAGGCCTGTATTCGATTCCTACTTTGTTTTCCATTTTACCCATTTTCTAAATGATTCACTAATATGGCCTAAGATTCATTTTATAGGAATACTAGGTTAAGAGGGATGTAAACGGTCAACAGTTTGGAATACCCATACAACTACCACAGATTGCAATTAAGTGATGTCTACCACTAATCCAATAATCAAAGCAAAAGTGACCAATTAAGAGAATTCCTTGACCAATTTCAACATTAAAAACCATGCAAGTTAATGTCATACAAGATCAAACTATCAAATATAAGACTAGCACAGAAATCAATTCAACAAAGTCAAAGTAAACGTGTTATCGAAAACAGATAGAGACTTAAGTAGACAGTAACTTTCTCTTGACAACAACTTTTTGAGATGTTACTGTCACAAGCTTTATTTGAATAAAAGAATGGAAAAACTAGTAAGTTAACATACCAGATTCAACATTCCCAATTCACTTACCAACCTGTTAAAGGTTGTTTCATCCAGTGGTTTTGTGAAGATGTCTGAAAGTTGCTTTTCTGTAGGGACATAAATCAACTTCACAGTTCCTCTTTCAACATGCTCTCTTATGAAATGATGTCTAATGTCAATGTGCTTTGTTCTAGAGTGTTGAACAGGATTGTCTCATATGGCTATGGCACTAGTGTTATCACAGTAGATAGTGATATTATTTAACACTAGACCATAATCCAACAGTTGATTCTTCATCCATAGAATTTGTGCACAGCAACTTCCAGCAGCAATATATTCAGCTTCTGTTGTAGAAGTAGAAACTGAATGTTGCTTCTTACTAAACCATGACACCAATCTTCCACCAAGAAATTGACAGCTTCCTATAGTGCTTTTTCTGTCAATCCTACATCCAGCATAATCTGAATCAGAATACCCCACTAGGTCAAATCCAGTGTTTTTAGGATACCAAAGGCCTAGATTAGGAGTGCCCTTAAGATATCTAAAAATCCTCTTGATAGCTACCAAGTGTGACTCCTTTGGATCAGCTTGAAACCTTGCACAGAGACAGGTAGCAAACATTATGTCAGGTCTGCTAGCAGTTAGATAGAGAAGTGATCCAACCATGCCTCTGTAAGCACTAGAGTCCACTTTCTTCCCTTTGGAGTCTAGATCCAGACTAGTTGAAGTAGAAATGTGAGTCTTGGCAGGTGATGCATCTTCTAGGTTGAACTTCTTGAGAAGTTCCTTGACATACTTTTCTTGACAAATGAAGATTCCATCATCTTTCTGAAGAACTTGTAAGCCAATGAAGAATGACAGTTCTCCCATCATACTCATCTCATACTTGTTTCTCATTAGGGATGAAAACTTCTCACACAGCTTCTCATTTGATGAACCAAAGATGATATCATCAACATAGATTTGAACCAGAATGATGTCTTTGCCATGATGTTTGTAGAATAGAGTCTTATCTACTACACCTCTTGTAAACTGATTTTCCAATAGAAAGGCTGAGAGGGTATCATACCAGGCTCTTGGAGCTTGTTTCAAACCATAAAGAGCCTTGAACAGCTTGTACACAAAATTATAAATTTCAGCATTTTCAAAACCAGGTGGCTGTTCAACATACACTTCTTCCTCCAGTTCTCCATTTAGAAAGGCACTTTTGACATCCATTTGGAACACCTTGAAGTTACAATGTGCAGCAAAGGCTAGAAAAATCCTGATAGCTTCAAGTCTGGAAACATGTGCAAATGTCTCATCATAATCTATCCCTTCCTGTTGACAGTAACCTTTAGCTACTAGCCTTGCCTTGTTTCTAGTCACATTTCCATTTTCATCCAGTTTGTTTCTGAAAACCCATTTTGTCTCAATAACTGATTTTCCCTTTGGTCTTGGAACCAACTTCCACACATTGTTCCTTTCAAACTGGTTGAGTTCTTCTTGCATAGCAATCACCCAATCAGAATCCAACAATGCTTCATCAATTGCTTTAGGCTCCATTTGAGAAAGAAAACAGGAAAACATGCTGTCAGCAGAAACATTGTTCCTGATCCTCACCCCAAAGGTAGGATCTCCAATAATTAAATCATTTGTGTGATCCTTATTCCACCTAGTGGTTCTGGGCAAGCATCTTGTTTGATCTGAAACAGTAGCCTCAGATTGAGGAACTGAGTCTTCACCAGGGCAATTGTCTCCACCATTTTCTTCAATGTCTTCAGAGTCACCATCAATTTGAGTATTTCCAGTGATAGTCTGTGACTGGGCTGGAGTTTGATTAACATCATTTTCAATGAAAGCATCCTTTTCAGTTTCAACAGTTTGAGTGAATGTAGGTTCTTCATCAACAATTTCTTCTTTCTCCAAGTATCCTTGATTCTCAAATCTTAGAATCTGCATTTGACCTTCTTCATGCAGTCCAGGAAACTTGGTTTTATCAAATGTGACATTCACACTTTCATCTATGATTCTGTGTTCCAAAAGATAGACTCTGTAGGCAGTCCTTTCTAGAGCATACCCCATGAAAATACCTTCATAAGCTTTGGTGTCAAATTTCCCTTTCTTTTCATGGTTGTCTTTCATCATGAAACATTTGCTTCCAAACACATGAAAATACTTGACAGTAGGTTTCTTTCCATTGAGTAGATAGTAAGGAGTGTTCCCATGAGTCTTGTTGATCAAGGTTCTGTTCTGTGTGTAGCAGGCTATGTTGATAGCTTCTGCCCAGAAGTATGTAGGTAACTTTGCATCATGAAGCATAGTTCTAGAAACTTCAATGAGTGTTCTGTTCTTCCTTTATACAACTCCATTCTGCTGTGGTGTCATTGCAACAGAAAATTGTTGTACAATTTCTTCATCTTTGCAGAAATTACCAAGAGTGGCATTTCTGAACTCAGTTCCATTGTGACTTCTCAAAATTTGGACTTTGGCATTTGGAGCTCTGTCAAGAACTCTTAAGTGATCAATGATAACCTGAGCAGCTTCATCTTTTGATTCTAGATACTTCACCCAGGTATACCTAGAATAGTCATCCACCATAACTAATGCATATCTCTTCTTGGCTAAGGATGGAACATTGACTGGTCCAAAGATGTAACAGCCCCAAATCCGGGGTCAGGGATTTAGGGTCGTCACGATCCATGTACTCCTTGCTTTACCTGTATTACTCACACCATTCATATTTCACCTGCTCATGACCCCACAATATATGTCTCACACATACACACACACACACAGGTTAGAGTCTCAGAAACGACACAATACAACAACTGCGGAATAACTAACTTTTATTACAATACCCAAATGTCTTTTGAATCTGTTACTGATACAATTTTTAAGTATTGTTACATTACCAACTTAGCCTTCTGATGCTCACAATCCTCTAATACCATTCATGTCTATACATAAGTTGAATACCCAAAGCCGTAGCCTGATTCAGTTGGTTCGTACTACTCTCGGGATCGCTGCTAGAAACTGTTTAATGGAAACGCCTTGCGAGGTATGTACCGTCCCATTGGCATCCTGCTTCGCTGCTATATAATATATATAAAATAATAGCAAGAGTGAGCGATAGCTCAGCAAGGTAATGAAAGTATGGCATAATTCTGCCCTTAATTCAACCCAGAAATAAAGCGGGTATACGACAATAATTTGTCAAAATATTTCGATACTGAAATCATTTCCTTATAGGAATGTATTCCAAAAATAGTACCATTACTGTACTTCAAATATCATTTCAGAATACTCTGCAACTTTCGATATTCATACTATGAACAAAGTTCTAGTATAGTATAAAAGCTGAAATAATAAGATAACTCAGTATATCCTTTCCATAAAATATCTGCTATATAAAATATAAGCAGACTATCAACATATACTTGAAAGATGAAGTTATAAGGAAAATTCAATATCATCTTTCATATCAAACATTTACCTCATATCATAATCTGGAAATAAATACAATGTAAAATATTTCCAATCCATTTTCGAAACTCAACTGATTCCATATACCTTTTTCAAAACAATCATATACCTTTCGTAATTTCATATGCTTTCTCATAACTCATATACTGGAATAAACTTGAATACTCTTGAGTAAACTTTCTTTTTCTGAAAACTTGCATAGAACTGAATGACTGGAATAAACTTTCTTTTCTGAAAACTTGCATAAAACTGAGTAACTGGAATAATTTCTCTTTCTCTGAAAACTTGCACAAAATGTGCTCTTTCATGAATAGTGAACTGTAGATGGAGATGCTAGGCGCCGAGGATACCCCTACGATGATCAGTCGCAAGCTGTATCCCCCTGCTGTTTTTCTACGTAGAAGGGAAGATAATCAGTCTCACACCGACTTACCTCCCCGCCAATCGGTTGTAGGCAGGAAGAACAGACCCGTTCATAGACGGTCGATTCTGTTACTCTCCACTTATCCTACGGTCGGGCACTGATAATCATCTAAGGGAAGAACAGACCCGTTCACCAGTCCGTCGGCCATATTGTAATTCCCTTAGGGGACCGGCGCTACTCAGTCCCTTACATATCTCCAAGTTCGAGTAAATCCATAACACTGAAACATAAAGTTCCTTTCCCTTTTTCCCCAAGTATACAACTCCACAAAGTAGTCGTATCTGGTTGGAAAGGAAATTCACTCATATTTCCCAGGCTGATGCCTGTTAATGGATATCACTGATTTCACTGATCTTACTTCTCGAGTTTTGAGGAAGTAATCAAAATCATTTTGATGGTAGTATATCAGACTGATAATTTCATTGATTTAAAAAGATTTAGGACCGGGCAGTCTACTGGAAACAAGCATAAAATCTTGAGAAAGGTTCCATGCATCTTTGTAGTTTGAGCGAACATTTAAGTCTCTCTGAATATAGACTTAAAAGGGAAATAGATTTGGGAACCTTCTCTAATTATGTTTATAATTGACTGAATAAAACTTTATTGCTATCTAGGGTTTAAAATAGTTTTCACAAAATACTTCCTTAAGAATTAGGGCTTTAAATAATTAATGCAAACTATATTTAATATAGAATATTTATTTAGAAATAATTTCTAAGTACTCTCTTAACAAAAGGGTAGATAATAACTATTCATCGTATATTTAAATATACCCTTAATAGATTAAACTCCAAATAGTCTTTAGTTTGTAAATCATTTATCGGGATTAATTATAATAACACAATAAAATAACCCTAGATAGCAACTGATACCATTCCCGGTCCATAGCGTATGTACAGAGTATATACCCCCTCCTGAGGGTTTTTCTTAACATATCGGCTTATAGATATTGTCGTATCCATAGCTTATAAGTTCAACTCATATCAATAACTTTTAATTAACATCATAGATAACATTTTGAAAACATAAACATATAGCATATATCTCAAAAACTTTTATTCGTCACCACAACAGTTTAAAAAAAAAATATAGGTTTGAAAACTTGCCTCTATCCCATGCATATATTATATCTCAACATTTTTAATACCGTTACATCTATATACGATGTAAGGTTTGAAAATATGCATCTATCATATCATATGCGTCATCAGTATAATGTAATCTGAAATACAGCATGGGATTAGAAAACTTGCATCTAGTATATGCATACTTCAAAATATGGTTTTAGAAACTTGCACGATACTTGGAACAAAGAATATATATACATAGATATATTTTTGAATCAACAAGTACTAAACATTCGAAAATATGCCCACTCTAACAATAGAGTAAGGGTTAGTAAACTTGCCTGATGCTCGAGAAGTGGTAGGGGTTCGCGACGATGCCGGACAATCTAGACAAAGTCAAAGAAACGCACGATTAATCCCCTGGATAATCCACTTGTACTCAATGCTTAAACACGTAAGCGAAACACAACCAAGGAATTACTAGCTCGTTATAGGCTCATACTAAGTCCATGTTTAATCGACAATTACTTAAATCGTAGGTTTAGTCCGAAATCGATCCTCGAATACAAGTTATACTTAACCATTTACAACATTGGTTTCTAAGCCATGTTCTTAGTGGTTTTCACTTGCGCGACCTCGACTAAAACATTTTTATAAAATCGAAAAATAATCTTTTTAATACGAATCTTTTTCGTGAGCCTTCCTAACTTTCTCTAGCATTATTTCTCAAAGTTTCACATTTTAATATGGCTTCTAAGTGGTCCAAATGTAGCCTCAAAGTGACTGACCAGAGAGGGGTTGTTCCTCCGAACGACGTTTACTAAAACTCACTTTTCTCTTAAACCGTAATTCGTATAGACATGATCTTTATACCAAAACAACCCTTAAAACAAGGCCTACATGTTCATGGTCAGTGTTGCCCAAAAATATTCCAAGACCAGTTCGTAATTCTTGCTCCAAACAGCCTTAAATCAAATGGGCATTACGACGGCTATAATCGCAACGTTTCCCGGTTTTTTGTTATGTCAAAACCTCTTAAAACCAAATGAATTCAACAACCCAACAACTTTTACAACATAACCAGTTCATATACTTCAAGAACACATCACCAACATCAACCAACAACAAGTATTCATCAAGAATTAACCATACATACTCAAAATTCCATAAACACGCTTATTCTTAAACATTACTAGAAACTTCACTTAAATCTCAACATAAATCAAATGGGTGGATGAGTGGTATACCTTCCTTGAATCCTTAAACACACCACAAGAGCTTGTAAGCCTTAAGAGAGTCTTTATCCATGATTATCATCCTTAAACTTGCAAAAGAAAATCAAGAACAAGTTATGAATTCTCGGAGTTACTATACACCGGTTTAAAGAACTGGAAACATGAAGGTCTTACCTTGCTCAAATGGAAGAAACTTGTGAAATAGGAAATGTAGGTTATCTCAAGACCTTTCCAACAAGCTATAGATCGCCATTTTCCACCTAGAAATGAAGGAGTTATGATCTTTACAATCCGGCAGTCTGTTTTTGGCCGAAACTGAAGAAATGAATTTGTTTTTTTTTTTTTTTGGGTTTTGGCTTTTGACTTGATTAATGATAATGCTGATTTTTGTGTTAAAAGAGTTGTGAGTCATAGCTCTAAGGCTCTCTCCTTGTGACACTTGTCCAACATGCATTGGCTTAGATAAAGTAGCTTTACTGGTTCGCTTTCCTTTCACATGGATGATCCAAATGTTGAATTCCTCGAATTAATCTTGTTACATGTTACTTCCATGTCTATATTTAATCCTGTAAATGTTGTCTTGTCCCTCTTGAAATGATTCGAAATATTTTCCAAAAAGAGCGAATAAAACTCTACGCGATGCTCGCAGTGAATAGTAACTATTCACTATTTATTCTAACAATCGAATCCTTAAATCGACTTTAATAAAATAATAAAATTCCAAAATATTAAATCCTCAATTCCTCAATTTTAATATCTCATTTCTTGAATATAATAATATATAATTCGCTGCCCGGTCAAATACTAGACCAAAATAATTTTTGGAATTTCTGAATTCCGATCGTCTTTGCATTCCCTTATTTACTCCGTAGATCACTAATATGACTTCGGAATATCCACACTACGTCTCGTACATAGGTGGCATGAAAATTTTTCTTAACCCTGAAAATCACTATTCATCCACCAAATTCACTATTCACTGATGCACTTAATCATAATAAGAAAAGTTTTAAATTTTTCCAATAATTCGGGTTATTATAAAAGAGATCCATGTGAATTAGTTTGAGTGGTTCTGTGTTGGTGTTGATTTGCTTTGACCTGTGCACAACTCTCTTCAATTTTCCCATTTGACAGTCCTCACACAGTCCTTCTTGACAGAATTCCTGTTGAGGTAGTCCTCTTACTAGTTCCTTCTTCATCAGCATGTTCATTGTCTTGAAGTTGAGGTGAGAGAGTTTCCTATGCCAAAGCATACTGTCACCAACAGTAGCTTTACTATAGAAACAGTAAATCTTGTCCTTCTTTGTTGAGCTTAGGTCAACAACAAACAAGCTTCCTTTTCTAACCCCTTTCAGAGAGAGGCTTCCATCTTTCTTGTGATAGATGTTGCACACCATCATGTCAAAGTCAACCTTGAATCCCCTGTCACTGAATTGGCTGACACTGAGTAGGTTGTGCTTCAATCCAGCAACAAGTGCAATATCATTAATGACAACATTTCCAATTTCCAAACAGCCATATCCCACTGTGTAACCCTTGATGTTGTCTCCAAAGGTTATGATTGGGCAAGCTTTCTCTACAAATTGTGATAGCAGGGCTTTATCACCAGTCATGTGTCTAGAGCAGCCACTGTCAATGATCCATATGACCTGCTCTTTATTTTTACCCTGCAAAACAAATTGTATTTAAGAGGCGTATGGTACCCAATTCTTGTTGGGTCCAGTTACTTCAGTATCACAAGCATAATCAACATTTTCAACTTTGATCATCACATCAGGAATCTTCTGTTGGACTCCTTTCTTCACCCACTTATCTTTAGAATTAGACTTGGTCTTATTCTTAGTGGATGTAGCCTTCTTACTGTTTCCAGTAGGCTCAGAAGTCTCAACAGTTTGCATATAGAGACATTGTTCAGTAGATGAAATAGGCAAATTGAAACAAGTACTCATGGCAGTTACTTTTCAAGGCATACAATTAATGTTATTGCAGACTACCATAGATCTATGCATAATGGGGGTTCTGTGTAAGTTACCATCTATCATGGTCACATTGTTCTTGACCTCTTTTGGTTTCTTAAAAACATGAGTTAAATGATGTGAAGAGCCACAATTATTGCATAGTTTTCTAGGAGCATTCGCATTGCCATTTCCTAACTTACCATTCCTGTTTCTAGACTTGTAGGTAATTGTGTCAACATGATGTCCTGAAGTTGCTGTCGAGCCTTTCTTGACAGTACCTTTCACACCTTCTATCATGGCAGTAGGTTTGGAAGTCACTGTCTTTGAGGCTCTCTTGACAGCATCTTTGGAAGCTACTGTCTTGCCATTGTTGACAGCATCTCTAGAACATTCTGTCAGATTGTTTGGGAAAGTTACTATCTTGGGGATTGTGACAACATCTTTTCCATCAACTGTTGTACTGTCAATACCTTCATCCTCATCATCAAGTTGTTGCTTGATGAGCATGGCTTCCTCATCAAACTCAAGTTCAGAAAGTTTAAAAATAGGTTTGTTGATCTTCTTGAGGACATGAGGTTTGTAGTTCTCCTTATCAAAAGCTGGAATCTTTATGCTACTTGACTTCTGCATACTTGTCATGATCTCAGATTTGTAGAACAATCTGTCTGCTCTGATACCAGTTGTTGGTCCTTGACTATTGCAGAAGGGGGGGGGGGGAGTTGAATGCAATACCGATAAATCTCAATCTACGTTTCAACAACAAAAACTAAGATTAAGGATTATCAGTTTATCGAATGCAAACACAAGTAGACACACGAGTAATTCTCACAAAATAAATGTTTTTTTTATTTTGCAATGGGTTGCTACAACCTCAAGAAAATGTTTGTTTTCTTGAGCTTCGGTTTCTCGAGTTGTTACAGAGAATGGATTGAGAGATAGACTAAGTAGGCTAAACCTATCACTATCAACACGGGTCTTGTGAAGCTGCTGTCATTTTCATGTGGCAGCTTCTTACAAATTGCCTACCCGTGATTCTTTCCTAAATTGCTATACAAACAGCTTATCAATACAAAACAAAGCAATCTGGAAACATTCTATTTTAAGCTAACATAATTCAGTAGATGTAGATTTGTCATACTCTGGAATTGGTGAGCTTTGTCATGTGATCTCTCAAGATTCGGTCGTAGTCTTGCAGACCTGTTACAGTGTTGGGATACTGCAACACGTCTGTTTTTTGAACATCCAAACTGTCACAAGTTTGACTGGGTTGTTCCCCAATACAAATGTTATCCCTTCATGACAGTATCCTGATGGCTGAGCTTGCTGTCACAAGAATGCGCTTTTGGTGACAGTAAGAAATCCCCGCAGAAGGTGCTGTCAGGATTTCCAAGCTTGCTGTCATGCTAAGGTAAAGTTGATGTCCAAGGGCTTCTGCCAATGTTGTTGTCAGAGTGAATGTACTGTCACGACTTGCAACATGCTATCTTCTTGTAACCTTACTGTCAACGCTGTGACAGTAATCTTTATTCTTGCTGTCCATCTTGAGTACTTCTTGAGGCTTGAACAAATAAATGAACTTCTACCAAGATGCACTAGAATCTTATTTGTACTAAACAAAACGGTTACAAAGACATACTCTGGCTGTGACAGTATGTTCATACTTAATAAAATTAAGTACATAAAGTATCTAGTTAAGTTGTCTCATAACTATCACCCATAAATCCTAACAGAAGTCAACTGGTCAATCCTGATGTACATGTCAGTATTTCATTGCTTCATTTGTGCCTAATTTTTCGTCAGTATTTGATGAGAAACGTTTGAGTTTTAGTTGGACAACTGTATGCGCGCGTGTTTTGCACTAATAGATATATACATATAGATACACATAAAAAGCGGTGCAGTTATGTTTAATTACACACGTAATTTTTCCACTAATCATTTGTGCACGAATCACAGCATGCCACCTGTCACTGAGAGTAATATTTTGTTTTAACAAAATACATTTGATTTTCTAATTTACTGTTTACTCTCTCATCATCAGTTTTTCATCTTCTTTCTCTCTCTGTGCTCAAGAACCCTAATTTCTAAATCTCAATTCTTAAGTTTTCTATACTGTTTTAATGGCGTCCTCATCATTCGTAAACAGGCAGACAGTAGTTAGTGGTGTTACTTTAGCCACTAATAATTTTGTAGCCGTTCTATCTCATCAGGATTTGCCCACTGAGTTTCACATAATACATGATTTTCTAGCTTCAAGTCCATTGAAGTTTGCTCTAACAGAACCTGCCAGTGTATCGTTTAAGTCTGTGATGCAGGTATGGAACTCAACTGTGTTTGGAAAAGGGCTGTCAGGGACATTATTGATGAATTTTGAGTTCAATGGTGTTACTTATAATGTCACCCCTGCTGTTATTGAAGAGGCATTGCATTTTCCAATTCTGGGTGATAGTGTTCCTGATGTGATTATAGACTCTACTCTCTTTGAGTTTGTTGCAAAGCTTGGCTATAATGGAGAAGTAAAGAGGTATGGCAACCTCTTCAGGACAAAGCTTAAGAAGGAATGGAATTTCTTCTTTGATTCAATCAGCCGCTGTTTCCTGAACAAGACATCAAATTTTGATGCTCTTCCATCAGGATCTCTCAAAATTGGGTACTCTCTTATCCATTCTACAGTGTTTGATTATGGGTCATTTATCTTAAAAGCTTTAAGTGATAGGAAGTCAGATAAGTTAGGTTATGTCTGCTTTCTTAGATTTTTTCAGTTAATTTTTAATCACTTGTGTCCTGGTGCTATTTTTGAGGATGATGTGATTCTACATATTTGTAGAATTACAGAAAATAATTTGAAGTCCTTCGTCAACAATGATAAGGCAAATGGTTTCACAGGCAATGCCTATATTCCTGATGAGGTCAGGCTTTTCTTGAAAGAGAAAATGTCTACTCAATATGGATCAGTTTCTGATGCTATGGGGCAAGGCCAATCACACCTTGTTCCTGACATAAGCATCCCTCCTAAACACTCTAAACACTCATCAACCACCTCTAATGTCTCTCAAAAGACTTTAGTTGTAAAATCAAAGAAATCAGCTAGATCTGATGTGTCTGGAAGACAATCAGGATCAAAGGATTTCTCCTCTACACCTGTCACTAAAAAAAAGAAACAAGGGGGTGTACAAGGGGTCCTGGTGAAGAAGGCTGATAAGGTTGAGGAGGTTGTTTCTGTGAAGAGAAAGTTGGTTTTAAGAGATGAAACTGATTCTGAAGATGACATGCCTATATCCTCCAAGTTGATCATAAACAAGGAAGTTGCTGATATTGTTGTTGAAGCTGTGGTACAATCTTCTAAGCCACAGAAGAAAAGAAAATTATCTAAAAATAGGTATTATATTCCTTTGAAGTCACAGGTTACTGATGGACATGACACTTCAATTCCTGATGAGCAATCAAATCCTGATGCTCAAGCAAATCTCGGTCCTTCACCAATTGATCCAGCTGAGCTTCTAAGAAAAGATGAATGGGAAAATGAATGGTACAGATCTTTTAATTCTGTCAGTTTTCCATGTGCTTTGGAACATGCTGCTCATGCTGCCAGAATCATAGAAAATGAAGATTTAAGGAATCACTTGAAGCCTCAAGACTGAAATTGATTCTGTGAAGGCTGCTACTGAACATGTAAGGACTGATATCTCTCAAAACTTGACAAAGGCTCCAACTGCTTTTCAATTGAGGGTTGTGGAATCTCATGTTAAGACAATTGTTTCAGAATAGTCTCACATTCACAACAGAATTGATTCATTGGAATCCAACTCCAACGTAACTGACATTCAAGCCTCTATTTCCTTAATTTTAAATTTGTTATCAAATTCTGATGTCAAAAAGGGGGAGAAGGTAAGTCAGACAAAATGTACACCTGAACTAGTATTGAGAAGAAATAATTATGATGATAATACTGGTAATGATGGTGATGATATGGTATTACAAGGAGAAACCTCTGATGCTGTTGTGATGAAGTCTACAATTCAAACTTCTCAATGTCAATCCACACAGTCAACTCATGTTTCTGATTCTGGAATTAGAACAGTAAGGACACTGGTGAAATCTCAGATCCTGACGGAAGAGCAAATCCTGACAGGTGATCAAATCCTGATGGATGATCAAATCCTGACACCTGGTCATGGACATACACTCTCTACAATTCCTGAAGGTGATGAAGATATTCTTATAGAAAATCCTGAAGATGTTGCTAATCTATTTCAGAAGTTCACAACAAGAGATGGTAATGTTATTACTCTTTATCACACTGATAAGAGAGTTCAACAGTTATTTGCAAGGAAGGCACTTTCTACTACTAGTGAAGAATATCCTGATCTCTCACATGAAGAATTTCTAAATCAACAGAGAGAAATGATGGAGAGTTTTAAGAATCCTGCTCCTGCTAGAGGTAGAGGAGGTAGAGGTAGAAGAGGTGCAAATAGAGGAAGAAGCTCATCAATTCAAAATATGCCTAGATAGACAAGGTCTAGAAGTCTAAGAATAGAAGAAATTCCTGAGCCTACTCAAATTCCAGTAGTTCCTGAAAGGTCTACTTTTGGTGATGATGGAATTATTGAAGAAGAACCTGAATTGAGAAGAAGACCAAGACAATCAACACTCATCAGTAATACAGCTCAAATTCCAGATTCTAATCCTAACATTGTTCTTGACACTGTTCAAGATCCTGATGAATCTGAAATTCTACAAGAGGTTGATTTGTTAATCTTATCTACTGTGGTTGATTCTCATAATTGTGAAGTTGATGAAGAAGAAGAAGCAAGAAGAAGAGTGATAAAAAGAACAACAGATAGAGATTTTAATCTCTATGTGCAAAGGCTTAAACACTCAAATAGAAGGTTGTGGAGAAATTCAAGTAGAAAACAACCTCAGTTGTAAGAACCCGAAATTTTCGGTAGAATTAAAATTTTTTTTTTATGATGAAGTGCATCAGTGAAAATATGAATGATTAGTGGTTGTAACCACAATGTATTAATGATTTTGAGATTCAAGTTATAAAAAAAAAAAAAAGGGGAATAAGGATTTCAATCACAAGTACTTTGTAAATAGAAGGGATGGACTGACCATCTAAATAAGAACAATCTATCTGGAAAATGGGAATATAATATTCCAAGAAAGAAAAGTGTTCTCATGTCATCCAAATCGATATCTGTTATGCATTCGACAACTCCGTAAACAAGATAGAGTATGCCTGAGGAAGCACTAGAATATTTTCTAAGTACAAGAAAGGTTGGAATTGATATTGATTTACAAGATTGTGGTGAATAGTGAATTCCTCTAAGATGAGAGGGTGATCACACTACACTATATATGAGTTTATAAATGGAACTTTGGAAGTTGGATTAGTAGTCCCGAATGTAAATAAGTGTATGTAAATGTCGTCAGAATCAGCATTCGAAGACTTTCAGTTTTCTCCGAAATTCCACCAGATGAACGAGGATTTGAGATTGTGATATTGAAGTAAAGGAATTAGAGAATAAGATACATGAGATCATAAATATGAGATTATTATCAAGTACTGGAATACTAAGGATGTTTAGAGAAATCATTTCAAAGGAGCTATAGCAGAACCATTGGGAATGTCTAACAAAGTTGAGCAGAATCGGATCAATGAGACATGAATTAATTTAAGTACGAGATTGATGAATAGTGATCCGACACAAGAACCCTATGAAAGTGGAATTTATGAGGGAGAATAATATTTAAGGAATTAAGGATTCGTCGGAATAAGAGGATAAGAAATTCTGGAATTAAAATGATTGAAGCAGTCTAAGATGACTCGAAGTGAATAGTAAAATGTTTCGAACTCCGATTGGAATGAATTTTAAGAGCAAAACTTGGTTAATATATTAATTAGTGAAATGTGAAGTTGGAAATTTGATATAAGTTAAAGAACTTGAGAAAGTTGGAGAAAAAAAAAAAAATGAAACAAACGAGAAATGAAACGCTGGCATTATCGAGAAGCTTCTAGTGGAAGCTAGAATAAAGAAAAGGGTAAAATGGTCATTTACACTAAAAGATCAGCCAAAGATAAGGATAAAAGAAAGCAAATCTTCATTCTTTATGGGAAAAACCCGAGAGAAAAAGGGGAGAGAAATGGGGGGAGAAGAATTGATCATAACTCGAGATTCTGTGGTCCGTTTTTGGCGTTCTACCACTCAAATCGAAGCCCTCGAGAAGCCCGATGTAACCATGGTAAGCAAATACTTCGAAACTGTGATTTACCCAGTCGATTTAGTGCTTAACAGTTGGAGAAGATGATGAATAGTAACTTGTATTTTGTTTTGTTTTGTTTTGATAATGAGTTTGTAGCTTCCAAAGGTTGTATTAAGCAAGGAACTAAGGTTGTACAAGGATTATAGCAGCAAGCAAGCTTGAGGAAGGTATAAAACCATTTCTCCTTTTATGATTAAGTTGGATTATTGAAGTTTTATGCTTGATTGTAGTTAAGGATTGATTAAGGAGCATGTTTGCATGATTTTAAGATTGTTTAGTACATGACTTGTGGATTTGATTTTGGTTGGGTATGAAACTTGGTTTGGACAGATTATGCATAGAATTAATATGTGTTTTGATTGATTGGTGGTTGGTTATAGTTATGGAGTTATAAGGAGGTGTTTTAAATTTTGGATTCGCGTTATAGCGCCGTTACCATGTCGAAATTGCCTTAGGATGTTTAGGCAGTTTTATCAGAAAAGTTTGAACCATGTATAGTGTGCTAACTGACCATATTCTTGTAGGTCTTGTAGTGTAGTTTGTTTGAGCGAAAGAATCGAGGCATTTCGATTTACGGTTTAAGAGAAAAGTTGATTTTAGTAAAAGCAGTTTCGAAAGACGAAGTAGAAGTTTAAGTGAAATTTGAACCCAAGATCAAGGTCCTTAAAAATGGAATTAGGACAAGATTTTAAATATGATACTAACATGGACAGTTAGTAAGCCTTGTGCGAAGGTTTCGAATCAAAAAGATTATTAGTTGATTTTATAAAAATGTTTCAGCCGAGGTCGCGTAAGTGAAAACTACTAAGAACATGACTTAGAAACCGATGTTGTGAATGGTTATGTATAACTTGGATATGAGGATGGATTTCGAACCAAACTTATGATATAAGTAATGGATGAATAACATAGGCTTAGTATGACGTTAGAGCAAGCAAGTGATGCCTTGGCTGTGCTTCATTTACGTGTTTAAGCATTGGGTTATAAGTGGTTTATCGAGGGGATTAATTGTGTGCTTTCGTTTGACTTTGTCCAGATGGTTCGACATGGTCACGAGCATTATCGCCTCTCGAGCATCAGGCAAGTTTTCTCATGATATACAGTATTTTTTTAAAGTACTATATTCTGATATATGCATATGATAGATGCAAGTTTTCAAACCCATGTTCTTATGAACTGTGGTTAAGATAAGTAAAAGTTTTGAGATATATATGTTCATGATTTGGAAATGATATGATGATGTTAAGTATAAGTTGGATTACAAGCTATGATTATGGATATGTATATAAGTGTTCATGTCAAGGAAACCCTCAGTGAGAGGTATTTCCTGAATGATTATATTAAGGACCGGGAATGGTATCAGTTGTTATCTAGGGTTATACTACTATGTTATCTTCATTTTTCAGACAGTACTTTCTTAAAGAAATGTTTGGAATTTATTTTTATTAATTATATTCTTTATGAAATATAATTTTGAATAAATATTAAAGCTAAGTTTCTTAAGGAAGTATTTCATGTAAATTATTATTTAACCCTAGATAACTAATAAAGTTTCATTCTAGTAGTTAGAGAAGGTTCCCAAATCTATTTTCCTTTTAAGTCTATATTCAGAAAGGCTTAAAGGTTCGCTCAAACTTCAAAGATATATGGAACCTTACTCAAGTTTTCATGTTTATTTAAAAAGGCATACCCGGTCTGAAATCTTTTAAAAGCCATCTACCAGTTTGGTAAATTATTATCAAAATGATTTTTATTACTTCCTCAACACTCGAGGAGTAAGCTCAGTGGAATAAGTTATGACCATGAACAAGCATCAGCTTGGGAAATATGGGCGAATTTTCCTTTCCAACCAAGTATGACTACTTTGTGGAGTTGTACACCGGTGAAAAAGGAAAAGGAAACTTATGTTTCAATGTTATGGATTCATTCGAACTTGTGGGGATAAGGGACTGAGTAGCGCCGGTCCCCTAAGGAAATGGCAAATAGACCGACGGACTATGAACGGGTCTGCTATTTCCTTAGATTGTGTGCATGTTTGCCCGACCGTAGGGTTGAGACTTAGTACAGGTTCTGCTATTTTCTCCCCTACAACCGATGGCGGGGAGCAGTAGGTCAGTCAGATACTGTCTACCCTTCCCTCTACGTAGAAAAACAAGGATCATGATGGGATACGCTCTGCGACTGATCATCGTAGGGGTATTCCTGGCGCTCAGCGTCTCCATTGATAGTTCATCCAAGGAAGAAAATGTTTTATGCAAGTTATCAAGAAAAGATCATGTTTCATGACAGTTTTCAGAAAGAAAAGTTGTTCAAGTTCATGAAAGTTATGCAAGTTTATTTGAGTTTAAGCAAGCTTACTCAAAGTTATACAAGTATACAAGTATACAAGTTTTGTGCAAGTATATGAATTTACGAAAGGTTTATGGTTTTATGAAATGGGTTTGCATCATGTACATTGTCTTATTTTCCAGACTATGTTATGAGGTAAATATTTGACATAAAAGATGATATGGAATTTTCCTTATAACTTCATCTTTTAAGTTATATATATTGATAATCTGCCTATATTCTATATAGCAGATATTTTATGGTAAAGATATGATTTCGGTAATGAGATATTTTGACAAACTATTTTCGTATACCCACTTTATTTCTGGGTTAAACAAAAGGCAGAAGTATGCCATATTTTCATTACCTTGCTGAGCTATTGCTCACTCTTGCCATTATTTTATATATATTATATAGCAGCGGAGCAGGATGCCAATGGGATGGCACACCCCTAGCACGACATTTTAGAAACAGTTCAAGCAGTGAACCTGGGAATAGTACAAGCCAAGGGAATCAGACTACAGCTTTTGGCATTCAGTTTATGAATAGACATGAATGGTATAAGAAGGCTGTGAGCATCAGAAGGCTAAGTTGGTATTGTAACAATATTTAGAATTTGTATCAGTATCAGATTTTAAAGACATTTGGGTATTGTAATAAGAAGTATTTATTCCGCAGTTGTTGTATGGTGTCGTTTCTGAGACTCTAACCTGTATGTGTGTGTGTGTACATGTAAGACATATGTTGTGGGGTCATGAGCAGGTGAATTATGTACAGTGTGAGTAATACAGGTAAGGCATGGAGTACATGGATTGTGACAACTCTAAATCCCTGACCCCGGATTTGGGGCTGTTACAGAGATGGTATCAGAGCATTAGGTTACAGTCCTCAGAAACGATAGGAGATTGAGTCTTACAATACCCTTAATAAGGATAAGAGCATCTAGAGCTCAAATTGAGTTCGTAGTCGGGTTAGAGGACATGACCCTGACTGTTTAAGATGAAGCCGAGAGGGGACTTCTTTTGGGAAACCGTACCTAGGACTTCATGGTTAGTCACCTCAATTGGTATGAGTTATAAATTGATGGGACTTTGGGATACCAGATTCTGAGGTTTTCGAGTAGGCATTTGATGATGCGCTCCTTGAATGGACGGAGACCCGATAAGGGAAGATTCATAGAAGGATCTAGAGGGAGATCCCATGGTGGGTCAAGAGAAGAATCTTGTAGAAAATGTGTCGATTGATAAAGATGTGGTGTGTTACTTGAGGTCTAATAATAAGACCGGACGAACCTTCAAGGGATAAATAAGTGACGAGACGAGAGTTTAAGGAGCGTTCATGACTCATCAAGAGTATGACAAAGAAAATGGAATAGAGTCTCCAAGGCAAAAGAGGTAGAGGCAGTATAGCCAGTATCAGTGGATTGATTTGATTTGAACGAAACTTGTTGCTCGTAGTCGGTTATAGTTGCCCATAAGGAGACGGCATATGTAAGAACCAAGGTATTCAGATTTTCACGAATGATTGTGGTTACTTAGTTGCCTAAGAATAGTGAAAGGAATTGCTTTGGCTACAAGGTTTCAATGCCCCACGACCAGCGATTCCACTGGAAATAGTGTCTATTGCATCGTTGAGGGATTTTGTTATCTCAAGGAAAATTTTGGGTATATGTACCATGCAAATGTTATTGTGAGGCAAGCAGACTAAGACGAAATCGAGAACGAGATTTACCACTCTCAAGAAACCAGGAAGGAATTATGAGGATACAACAGAAAGGTCGGAAATCAGATCCGAGCATTACTAGTAGATAAAGGGAATAATCAAGTTTCCCTGATTTTGGAAGGGACTTCAGTAAAGTTTTGGCAAACCTTGTCTTTCTGATTATCAGAGAATGTCACCAAAGAGAGTGAAGATTAGAGTGAACCCTGTGTATTGGATAAGATAGCCGTTATATGGTTTGGTGGACAGACCCTGATGGCTATAATTGATTGTAGGGATAAAGAGATGAAGCTGAGATTGCGTGGTAAAGGTGAAATATATGTAAGGATCAGGACGGACTGAGAAGTTCCGGGATTGACTTAAATGAAAAGGCAATTGTGCCAAAAGTGTTAATTTTATGTAGAGCACGGGGTGGACATGGGAAAAAGGAATATTGAGTATAAGGATGATTGAAATAGAGACCGGATTTAAGTCTGTAGATTTTAACAATCTTTCAGAGTACCGCCCAGTCGACATGAGGAATCGTCATGGCTATAGGCGACAATGGTATCGAAGTTTTCTTATAGAACAGAACGTTTACTTGAGATGTTTGCACCTAGTCGATTAGAATTCCCTGCGATTGCAAATGTTGGTGGTTGAATTCTTAGCGACTATGTTAAGCCAACAATGACGTAAGTATCGAACAATTTAGGGTGCATGGAAGGGAAAAGCTTTGGAATTGAACGATTATCCATTAGAGGAGCTGACATATAAGGCATCCGTAGAGACCTTGGTAGTACCCTCCCCATTTGCAAATTATGAGGGGTACCTCCCCAATCTATGATCTATATTGATCTCTCCACGAAAGAATTCTAATAAAGGGTATATTCCCTCTTCGAAGTTGTCTTATAACACATGTGTTAAACCATATTCAGTTTCAATTGTGCCAGAGGCTATCATAATGCCTATTTTCAGGTTTCGAAGCCCTGTCAAATAATATTATTGATGTTTTATTTTTCTTCAAATGATGAAGGATCCTATGGTGATACCTCACCACTTGTTGTTGAGTACCAGTATCTTTGTGGCTGTCCTTTTCTTGTAAAATTGCACCTTTGGAATCTGTTCAATTTTAATCCAAGGTGTTCTTTTGAGAAATATTGTCGAAAGGTGATAATCATTAAATTGATCTCGAATTGCTTTTATACTTTTCAACTTCTACTGAGATGAACAACCCTATACTAATAGGGGCTACAAGGACTATCTGTCTGTGTGATAGAAGTCGGATGGGACGCCATCACTTGTAAGTTGTGAAATACAAGAAGGCTAATTACCTTTAGTATGTCTCAATCGAGGCACACAACGTTCTTATGATCATGTTGATCTCTCGGTAAATTCTTTTACCTCCTATGAGGTTATCTTAAAACTCATAACCAGTGTGTGACGTTTTCCTTGATATGGGAGCTGTCTTTTCAAGGCCCCATAACTTTGTTTATCCTCATTGAATTTTAAGGAGGGGAGGCCACCCAGGTCAGAGAAGTCAGAATTCGCTGATAGGAGTTAGTTTCGCAACGGAATTTCTTATGACAGGAGCGGATCCCTAATACGAATAGAATATTAGTGATATATCAATGAATTGGTTATTTTCCCAAGAATGTTATGATAATGGAAAGCGTGTCAAGCGATATATGTGAAAGGAAGAGCGATATGCCGTGAACTCCAGCGACAATGGTGTTAGATGGATGCCCTATAGTGAAATTGAGAATTTGGAGGAGTTGTTACAAATGGACACTACCTCTGGGTTAGCAAGATAAGTACTGGTGATGAAGTCAGAGGGAGCTGGTATTGTGACTTGAGAGAGGTGCAGCGTGTGTTGTTTTAGAGGAATAATTTTCGGAAATATATGAAGACCCGGATGAAAATGAAGGTTAAAGAGTTAAAACAAGAAACCATAAATGTGACCGAGTATTCAGAGTATAATGGGAATGACAAAGGGTTAGTGATTCAGTTACAAGAGTGGTGGTATAAGGGTGTAATGAGACCCAGTGTACCACCATGGAGAATAGGTACCTTTGTAAATGATTGTTTGACCAACGGAAGAATGCTGTGTATTTCCAAATTTATTCAAGGACTGGGTATCCCCAGTGGGAAGATAAATCCGAGGATATAACCAAGACTGCGATTCGTACTATGAATACACACTTTGAGTTTTCAGTGAGGTTATTTTGGGTTGACTAATGCACCCACAAATTTTATGGAATGGGATGAAGTGGCTTTGAGTTATCTGTGATAGAATATAACATGAGATGGAGGAATGGCTAGAGTTGACCGAGGATTATGACTGTAAGATACACTACCATCCGGGGAAGGCCAATATGGTGGCCGATACCTTAATTAAAATGAGACAGAGATGGATCCTGAATGATTGGGAAATTAAAGAATGAGATTTTACACGAAACTCAAGTTAGCTCAACAAACTGGAAGGACAAAAGGTTTCACCAACAAGCGACTAGTGACAACCAAGACAAACAGAGAAAGTATGCGGACTAAGCCGCGAGTATAGAGATAGTACTGCTATGGATAAGCTAAATGGCATGTTGATGAATGACAAGCAAGTTTATGCGAGTGTATTTCTGTGCAAACAAGATAGAAAGTGGGAGGTCAGAGATTCATAATGTGGAAGGTATTTTCATGGAAAGAAGTAATGAGAATTAGAGAGAAAGGAAAAGCTGAGTCCTAGATACATTGGACCGTTTGAGATCTTAAGGCGAAACAGAAGGCTAGCATATGAATTAGCACTGACAAAATCTGCAGCAAGTTCGCAACGTATTTCATGTTTTGATACTAAGACCATACAAGTCAAATGCTAAGCATATAATGGAATTCGAGCATGTAGATATGCAACCAGACTTACCCTATGTGGAGTAATCAATGGAATGTTAGATCAAAAGGAACAAGTGCCCCAAAACAAGGTCATCAAGCTCGTCAGAGTTGTGTGGTAGAATCATAACGTGGAAGAATCAACCTGGAAGTTAGACGGTGAAATACTAGAGATATACCACCATTTGATTCAGACAGATTCCGGGACGGAATCCTTTTAAGGAGGGGAGAATGTAAGAACCCGAAATTTTCGGTAGAATTAAAATTTTTTTTTTATGATGAAGTGCATCAGTGAAAATATGAATGATTAGTGGTTGTAACCACAATGTATTAATGATTTTGAGATTCAAGTTATAAAAAAAAAAAAAAAAGGGGAATAAGGATTTCAATCACAAGTACTTTGTAAATAGAAGGGATGGACTGACCATCTAAATAAGAACAATCTATCTGGAAAATGGGAATATAATATTCCAAGAAAGAAAAGTGTTCTCATGTCATCCAAATCGATATCTGTTATGCATTCGACAACTCCGTAAACAAGATAGAGTATGCCTGAGGAAGCACTAGAATATTTTCTAAGTACAAGAAAGGTTGGAATTGATATTGATTTACAAGATTGTGGTGAATAGTGAATTCCTCTAAGATGAGAGGGTGATCACACTACACTATATATGAGTTTATAAATGGAACTTTGGAAGTTGGATTAGTAGTCCCGAATGTAAATAAGTGTATGTAAATGTCGTCAGAATCAGCATTCGAAGACTTTCAGTTTTCTCCGAAATTCCACCAGATGAACGAGGATTTGAGATTGTGATATTGAAGTAAAGGAATTAGAGAATAAGATACATGAGATCATAAATATGAGATTATTATCAAGTACTGGAATACTAAGGATGTTTAGAGAAATCATTTCAAAGGAGCTATAGCAGAACCATTGGGAATGTCTAACAAAGTTGAGCAGAATCGGATCAATGAGACATGAATTAATTTAAGTACGAGATTGATGAATAGTGATCCGACACAAGAACCCTATGAAAGTGGAATTTATGAGGGAGAATAATATTTAAGGAATTAAGGATTCGTCGGAATAAGAGGATAAGAAATTCTGGAATTAAAATGATTGAAGCAGTCTAAGATGACTCGAAGTGAATAGTAAAATGTTTCGAACTCCGATTGGAATGAATTTTAAGAGCAAAACTTGGTTAATATATTAATTAGTGAAATGTGAAGTTGGAAATTTGATATAAGTTAAAGAACTTGAGAAAGTTGGAGAAAAAAAAAAAAATGAAACAAACGAGAAATGAAACGCTGGCATTATCGAGAAGCTTCTAGTGGAAGCTAGAATAAAGAAAAGGGTAAAATGGTCATTTACACTAAAAGATCAGCCAAAGATAAGGATAAAAGAAAGCAAATCTTCATTCTTTATGGGAAAAACCCGAGAGAAAAAGGGGAGAGAAATGGGGGGAGAAGAATTGATCATAACTCGAGATTCTGTGGTCCGTTTTTGGCGTTCTACCACTCAAATCGAAGCCCTCGAGAAGCCCGATGTAACCATGGTAAGCAAATACTTCGAAACTGTGATTTACCCAGTCGATTTAGTGCTTAACAGTTGGAGAAGATGATGAATAGTAACTTGTATTTTGTTTTGTTTTGTTTTGATAATGAGTTTGTAGCTTCCAAAGGTTGTATTAAGCAAGGAACTAAGGTTGTACAAGGATTATAGCAGCAAGCAAGCTTGAGGAAGGTATAAAACCATTTCTCCTTTTATGATTAAGTTGGATTATTGAAGTTTTATGCTTGATTGTAGTTAAGGATTGATTAAGGAGCATGTTTGCATGATTTTAAGATTGTTTAGTACATGACTTGTGGATTTGATTTTGGTTGGGTATGAAACTTGGTTTGGACAGATTATGCATAGAATTAATATGTGTTTTGATTGATTGGTGGTTGGTTATAGTTATGGAGTTATAAGGAGGTGTTTTAAATTTTGGATTCGCGTTATAGCGCCGTTACCATGTCGAAATTGCCTTAGGATGTTTAGGCAGTTTTATCAGAAAAGTTTGAACCATGTATAGTGTGCTAACTGACCATATTCTTGTAGGTCTTGTAGTGTAGTTTGTTTGAGCGAAAGAATCGAGGCATTTCGATTTACGGTTTAAGAGAAAAGTTGATTTTAGTAAAAGCAGTTTCGAAAGACGAAGTAGAAGTTTAAGTGAAATTTGAACCCAAGATCAAGGTCCTTAAAAATGGAATTAGGACAAGATTTTAAATATGATACTAACATGGACAGTTAGTAAGCCTTGTGCGAAGGTTTCGAATCAAAAAGATTATTAGTTGATTTTATAAAAATGTTTCAGCCGAGGTCGCGTAAGTGAAAACTACTAAGAACATGACTTAGAAACCGATGTTGTGAATGGTTATGTATAACTTGGATATGAGGATGGATTTCGAACCAAACTTATGATATAAGTAATGGATGAATAACATAGGCTTAGTATGACGTTAGAGCAAGCAAGTGATGCCTTGGCTGTGCTTCATTTACGTGTTTAAGCATTGGGTTATAAGTGGTTTATCGAGGGGATTAATTGTGTGCTTTCGTTTGACTTTGTCCAGATGGTTCGACATGGTCACGAGCATTATCGCCTCTCGAGCATCAGGCAAGTTTTCTCATGATATACAGTATTTTTTTAAAGTACTATATTCTGATATATGCATATGATAGATGCAAGTTTTCAAACCCATGTTCTTATGAACTGTGGTTAAGATAAGTAAAAGTTTTGAGATATATATGTTCATGATTTGGAAATGATATGATGATGTTAAGTATAAGTTGGATTACAAGCTATGATTATGGATATGTATATAAGTGTTCATGTCAAGGAAACCCTCAGTGAGAGGTATTTCCTGAATGATTATATTAAGGACCGGGAATGGTATCAGTTGTTATCTAGGGTTATACTACTATGTTATCTTCATTTTTCAGACAGTACTTTCTTAAAGAAATGTTTGGAATTTATTTTTATTAATTATATTCTTTATGAAATATAATTTTGAATAAATATTAAAGCTAAGTTTCTTAAGGAAGTATTTCATGTAAATTATTATTTAACCCTAGATAACTAATAAAGTTTCATTCTAGTAGTTAGAGAAGGTTCCCAAATCTATTTTCCTTTTAAGTCTATATTCAGAAAGGCTTAAAGGTTCGCTCAAACTTCAAAGATATATGGAACCTTACTCAAGTTTTCATGTTTATTTAAAAAGGCATACCCGGTCTGAAATCTTTTAAAAGCCATCTACCAGTTTGGTAAATTATTATCAAAATGATTTTTATTACTTCCTCAACACTCGAGGAGTAAGCTCAGTGGAATAAGTTATGACCATGAACAAGCATCAGCTTGGGAAATATGGGCGAATTTTCCTTTCCAACCAAGTATGACTACTTTGTGGAGTTGTACACCGGTGAAAAAGGAAAAGGAAACTTATGTTTCAATGTTATGGATTCATTCGAACTTGTGGGGATAAGGGACTGAGTAGCGCCGGTCCCCTAAGGAAATGGCAAATAGACCGACGGACTATGAACGGGTCTGCTATTTCCTTAGATTGTGTGCATGTTTGCCCGACCGTAGGGTTGAGACTTAGTACAGGTTCTGCTATTTTCTCCCCTACAACCGATGGCGGGGAGCAGTAGGTCAGTCAGATACTGTCTACCCTTCCCTCTACGTAGAAAAACAAGGATCATGATGGGATACGCTCTGCGACTGATCATCGTAGGGGTATTCCTGGCGCTCAGCGTCTCCATTGATAGTTCATCCAAGGAAGAAAATGTTTTATGCAAGTTATCAAGAAAAGATCATGTTTCATGACAGTTTTCAGAAAGAAAAGTTGTTCAAGTTCATGAAAGTTATGCAAGTTTATTTGAGTTTAAGCAAGCTTACTCAAAGTTATACAAGTATACAAGTATACAAGTTTTGTGCAAGTATATGAATTTACGAAAGGTTTATGGTTTTATGAAATGGGTTTGCATCATGTACATTGTCTTATTTTCCAGACTATGTTATGAGGTAAATATTTGACATAAAAGATGATATGGAATTTTCCTTATAACTTCATCTTTTAAGTTATATATATTGATAATCTGCCTATATTCTATATAGCAGATATTTTATGGTAAAGATATGATTTCGGTAATGAGATATTTTGACAAACTATTTTCGTATACCCACTTTATTTCTGGGTTAAACAAAAGGCAGAAGTATGCCATATTTTCATTACCTTGCTGAGCTATTGCTCACTCTTGCCATTATTTTATATATATTATATAGCAGCGGAGCAGGATGCCAATGGGATGGCACACCCCTAGCACGACATTTTAGAAACAGTTCAAGCAGTGAACCTGGGAATAGTACAAGCCAAGGGAATCAGACTACAGCTTTTGGCATTCAGTTTATGAATAGACATGAATGGTATAAGAAGGCTGTGAGCATCAGAAGGCTAAGTTGGTATTGTAACAATATTTAGAATTTGTATCAGTATCAGATTTTAAAGACATTTGGGTATTGTAATAAGAAGTATTTATTCCGCAGTTGTTGTATGGTGTCGTTTCTGAGACTCTAACCTGTATGTGTGTGTGTGTACATGTAAGACATATGTTGTGGGGTCATGAGCAGGTGAATTATGTACAGTGTGAGTAATACAGGTAAGGCATGGAGTACATGGATTGTGACAACTCTAAATCCCTGACCCCGGATTTGGGGCTGTTACATCAGTTGGAAAGAAGCTATGTTCTTGAGAAGGAAAAAGACAAGAAGTGGAAACACATTGACACACTTAGGTGTGATAGACCTATCAACTTTCAGTCTGGTGGAATTATAACAAGTGCCTCCAGTGTTGCTGATTTTCTGATTCATTTAGATCAAAAGCACTCTGGTTATAGATGTTTTCAAATCCAAGGCAAATGACACACAACTCAAGAGGAGGTATTGGACACAGGGATGTTGAATTTCTGAATATACCACATGTTGATCCTCATGCTTTGATTGAAATTGGAGGTATTTTAACTTCTGAACACCTGAACAATTTATTGATTGTTGATATAGTTATAGATTGTCATGATGGTACTGAAAAGAAAGAAAAGCTTCTGTACTTCATGAAAGATGGTAGTGTGAAGGTGATGACCATTCAAGAGCTGTTGGTTAAAACTACAAAGGAACTGAAATATGTTCACTATCTGCTGAGATGGAAAAACAAAGTGTGCAAAGAATGAAGTGATATGATTCTGTCAACAATTAGGAGAAGACTTGATAAAGAAAGAAATTTCAATGGTGATTATACTCCCATGTACTTAAATCTGAGAGGTCAAGATGTGGAAATGCAAAGGGGCACTGCTGTTAAAGAAATGACCTTTGGCATGACACAACTTACTCTTAATCCTGATGGGAAGGAAATTGCTTATCTTTTGCTTGAAGAGCACAGTCTACAAAGAAGCTCTATACAGAATCTCAGAGCAGCTATCTTTCAGATAAATGAGGAAGTTGAAGAACTCAAAGATCTTAAAGAAAGACTAATTCAAATTCTTGAAGACAAGGAAGAAATACTATTGTCAAACTTCTTGAAGATGAATTCGTTCTATCAAAGAATCTGAACAGATAAGTTGTTATTGTAAATACTTGTACATTTTGTAAATAAGTTTTTGACATCATTGAATCTAGGAATCTATACTTTATTTTACAAAGTATGAGATTGGGGGAGATTGTTAGATTAGGATTCAATGATCGTCAAGATCTAGACTCAACTGATCAGGATTGCTGACGTCATCAATATTTGCTCAAGCGTCAGTATCAGGATTGCTATCAGGACTGTGATCAGGATTGATCATCAGGACTGGAAGCTGATTAGGATTACAACTCCGAGTTATTTATGGAGTCTAGTTAGAGAAGGAAAGGTTATTTTGTCGGTTCCTAGTTTATAGGAATGAAGCTGTCGGTTAGGATATGTTTCAATATAGTTTGTAATTGATTTGGACTTATCTTGTAATCGATAGAGAAGTTGTGTAGTATATAAACACAGTTTAGGTTTTGATTTTATATCAATTGCATACACGAGTATTTTGTAACCTAGAAGCTCTCAAGAACATCATAATTTCTTGAGAGAGTTTGTAACAGTTTTATATCAGATTTAATAAAGCTGTTATTATTCTTTCATATTTGTGATCTATATTTTATTAAGTCAAGAATCTTATACAATTGTATTCAACCCCCCTTCTACAATTGTTATTTACTGGGCAACACTAACACTGAATAAAAGCAAACTCTTGAGGAATTAAGTGCAGAAATGTTCAATATCCATACTAGTTTAACTGCTGCTAATGAAGAAATAACTAGGTTAACTAAGTTAAATGAAACACTCAGTTCTGAAAATGATTTGCTTTTACTTAAGACCAGTACATTGGACTCCTTAGCTCAGGAAAACACAAGACTTAAAAATGATCTAGTATGTGCTAAGGAGGTAGAAGAGTTCTTGAGAAAGGAAATAACTGAAAATGAATTTAAGCTCAAGGCATACAAAAACTCCTCTAGGTTGCTTCAGGATCTTAATGAAAAGAACACTGAGAATCAGAAAGTAGGGTTAGGTTTTGATTATGGTAAAAGACCAGGAAAGGAATCTGCAAATACTGATTGTACAACTGTTGCTGCTGTCAAACCCCAAATCCTCAAAAAGGTTTATGCACCAAAATTCAAGATTTCTGAAGTTGATTTTGATGAAGAAGAAATGTTCATCAAACAACAGATCCTTGATGAGGATGAAGGTGTTGATAGAACAATTGTTGAAGGAAAAGATACTGTCACCATTCTCAAGACAGTAACTTTGCCTATTAATCTGACAGAATGTTCTGAAGATGTTGTCAACAATGACAAGGTAGAATCTTCTAAAGATGTTGTCAAGAGAGTACCTAAGATAGTAACCTTGAAACCTACTGTCAAGACAGTGGATGTAAAAGGTACTGTCAAGAAAGACTCGACAGCAACTTCAGGACATGCTGTCAACATAGATACTTTCAGGTCTAAGAACAGGAATGGCAAAGTAGGAATTAACAAGGGTAATGGCTATGCTTATGTCAAGAATGCACCTAGGAAACTATGCAATAACTGTGGCTCCTCACATCATTTAACAACTATTTGTAAGAAACCTACTGAGACTAAAGTCAATGTGACTGAGGTCAAGGGTAACATACACAGAACCCCCCTTATGCATAAATCCATGGATGTCTGTAATAGCATTGATTGCATGCCATGTAAAATTACTGCTATGAGTACCTGCTTCAATTTGCCCATTCTGTCAACTGATAAATGCTCTTACATGAATTATGGTGAGACTTATGAGTCTACTGTTAACAGTAAAAAGGCAACCCCCACTAAGAAGAAGACTAGGTCTTATTCTAAACTAAAGCGGGTGGCAAGAGAAGTTAAACAGAAAATTTCTGATGATTATATTGATGCTGAAAATGAAGGAAACTCAAGTGTTACTAAGTCTGCAGGACCCAACAAGGATTGGGTACCATATGCAACCTAAAAACAATTTGTTTTGCAGGGCAAGAAAAAGAAGCAGGTTGTGTGGATCATTGACAGTGGTTGCTCAAGACACATGACTGGTGATAAAGCCCTGCTATCACATTTTGTGGAGAAAGCTGGTCCAATCATAACCTTTGGAGACAACATCAAAGGTTACATAGTGGGATATGGTTGTTTGGAATTTGGGAATGTTGTCATAAATGATATTGCTCTTGTGGATGGATTGAAGCATAACCTACTCAGTGTCAGCCAATTTAGTGACAGAGGATTCAAGGTTGACTTTGATACAATAGTGTGTAACATCTATCACAAGAAGGATGGAAGCCTCTCACTGAAGGGAGTAAGAAAAGGAAGCCTGTTTGTTGCAGACCTAAGCTCAACAAAGAAGGATAAAGTTTACTGCTTCTACAGTAAAGCTACTGTTGGTGACAACATGCTTTGGCACAGGAAACTCTCCCATCTCAACTTCAAGACAATGAACATGCTGATGAAGAAGGAACTGGTGAAGAGGACTACCTCAACAGGAATTCTGCCAAGAAGGACTGTGTGAAGACTGTCAAATGGGAAAACTCAGAAGATCTGTGCACAAGTTAAAGCAAGTCAACACCAACACTGAACCACTCAAACTAATTCACATGGATCTCTTTAGCCCAGTAAATGTTCTATCTTTGGCCAGAAAGAGATAGGCTTTAGTTATGTTGGATGACTACTCTAGATACACTTGGGTGAAGTTTATGGAGTCCAAAGATGAAGCTGCTCAAATCATCATTGATCACATAAGGGTTCTTGAAAGAACTCCAAATGCCAAAGTTCAAATGCTTAGGAGTGATAATGGTACTGAGTTCAGAAATGCCTTACTTAGGAACTTCTGCAAGGATGAAGGCATTGTTCAACAATTTTCTGCTGCAAGGACACCACAGCAGAATGGTGTTGTAGAAAGGAAGAACAGAACCTTGATTGAAGCTGCTAGGACTATGTTGCATGATGCTAAATTACCAACATACTTCTGGGCAGAAGCAATCAACACAGCTTGCTATACACAGAACATAACCATAATCAACAAGACTCATGGAAGCACACCTTACCATCTGTTGACTGAGAAGAAAACTACTGTCAAATATTTTCATGTATTTAGAAGTAAGTGTTTCATGATGAAAGACAGCCATGAAAAGAAAGAAAAATTTGATACCAAGGCTCTTGAAGGAATTTTCATGGGATATGGATTGGAAAGGACTGCTTACAGAGTCTATGTCATAGAACACAGGACAATTGAAGAAAGTGTGAATGTCACATTTGATGAAACCAAGTTTCCAAGGCTGCATGAAAATGGACAAATGCAGACCCTTAGATTTGAAAATCAGGGGTACATGGAAGAAGAAGAAATTGTTGATGAAGAACCCAGCTTTACTCAAACTGTTGATGTTGAGAAAGATGCTGTCAATGTTGATCAAACTCCATCTCAGTCACAGACCATTTCAACCAATCTCCAAAATGATGGTGACTCTGGATTTAATGAAGAGCATGGTGAAGACAACTGCACTGATGAAGACTCATTTCCTCAAAGTGAAGTCAATCCACCAATTCAACAAAGAAGCTTGCCCAGATCTACAAGATGGAATAAGGATCACACTAATGACCTAATCATTGGTGATCCTTCCTCTGGGGTAAGAACTAGGAACAATGTCTCTGTTGATAGCATGTTCTCATGTTTCCTATCTCAAATGGAACCAAAGACAATTGATGAAGCATTGTTGGATTCTGACTGGGTGATTGCTATGCAAGAAGAACTTAATCAGTTTGAAAGGAACAATGTATGGAAGTTGGTTTCAAGATCAAAAAGAAAATCAGTCATTGAGACAAAGTGGGTCTTCAAGAACAAGTTGGATGAAAATGGAATGGTGACAAGAAACAAAGCAAGGCTAGTGGCAAAAGGTTACTGTCAACAGGAAGGAATAGATTATGATGAAACATTTGCACCTGTTGCCAGACTTGAAGCTATAAGGATCTTTCTAGCCTTTGCTGCACACTATAACTTCAAGGTGTTCCAAATGGATGTCAAGAGTGCTTTTCTAAATGGAGAGTTGGAAGAAGAAGTGTATGTTGAACAACCACCTGGATTTGAAGATGCTGAAATGTATAACTTTGTTTACAAACTGTTCAAAGCACTGTATGGATTGAAACAAGCTCCCAGAGCTTGGTATGATACACTTTCCACCTTTCTATTGGAAAATCAGTTTACTAGAGGTGTGGTAGATAAAACCCTGTTCTACAAACATCATAGCAAGGACATCATTCTGGTACAAATCTATGTGGATGAAATTATTTTTAGTTCTTCAAATGAGAAGCTGTGTGAAAAGTTCTCATCTCTAATGAGAAACAAGTATGAAATGAGCATGATGGGAGAACTGTCATTCTTCCTTGGTCTACAAGTTCTTCAAAAAGATGATGGAATCTTCATTTGTCAAGCCAAATATGTCAAGGAACTTCTCAAAAAGTTCAACTTAGAAGATTCATCACCTGCCAAGACTCATATCTCTACATCAACAAATCTGGATCTTGACCCCAAGGGAAAGAAAGTGGACTCTAGTGCTTACAGAGGCATGGTGGGATCACTTCTCTATCTAACTACTAGCAGACCAGACATAATGTTTTCTACATGTCTCTGTGCAAGGTTTCAAGCTGATCCAAAGGAGTCACACTTAGTTGCTATCAAGAGGATTTTTAGATATCTAAAGGGCACTCCTAATCTAGGCCTTTGGTATCCTAAAAATACTGGATTTGAACTCATTGGGTACTCTGACTCAGATTATGCTGGATGTAGAATTGACAGAAAGAGCACAAAAGGTAGCTGTCAATTTCTTGGTGGAAGATTGGTGTCATGGTTTAGCAAGAAGCAACATTCAGTTTCTACATCTACTGCAGAAGCTGAATATATTGTAGCTGGAAGTTGCTGTGCACAAATTCTGTGGATGAAGAATCAACTGTTGGACTATGGATTAGTGTTGAGCAACATTCCTATCTACTGTGATAACACTAGTGCCATAGCTATCTCAGACAATCCTGTTCAACACTCTAGGACAAAGCACATTGATATCAGACATCACTTCATTAGAGAACATGTTGAAAGAGGAACTGTGAAATTGATCTATGTCCCAACAGAAAAACAACTTGCAGACATCTTCACTAAACCATTGGATGAAGCCACCTTTAACAGGTTGGTAAGTGAATTGGGAATGCTTAATCTGGTATGTTAAATTACTAGTTTTTACATTTTCATTTCTGCATGCAGCTTGTGACAGTAACCTCCAAGTTACTGTCATGAGAAGTTATTGTCACATAAGTTTTTATTCTTTTCGACAACATGTTTGCTATGACTTTTCTAAATTGATTTATGTGCTAGTCGTACTAACAGTAATAAAACTTTGTGTCATTAACTTGGATAACCTCAAAGTCTGAGATCCTTGGTCAAAGACTTTGCATTGATTGGTTGTTGTGTGTTAATTATTGGATTAGTGGAGGACATGAATCTTAATTGCTATATGTGGTAGTTGTATGGGTATTCCAAACTGTTGACTGTTTACCTTACCATTCCCCTAATATGCCTATAAATTGAACACTAGGTCATATTAGTTGTCACTATCAGAAAAAGGTCAAAATGGAAAACAAAGTAGGAATCGAATATAGGCCTAAGATTCAAAGTATTTCTCCACACAAAAAAGAAGTTGAGAAACTGTTCGATGATCTAGAAGACAGTCTAGATGAGGAAATAGAGAGAGAGAGAGAGAGAGAGGCTACTGCCAAGGCCATTGAAGAGGCTAAATGGCAGGAGCAAGAAGTTGAATTTCAAAAGCTCCTCAAGGACGAAGAAAGCACTGAAGAAGGAACTCGTTTAGAAGTTTTAGGTATAGTTAATAAAATAGTAAAATCATAACAAACGATGATTTTATTAATGAAACCTGTTCCATTAATTTCCTTGTTTCTTTCTTTATGTGAATTTGTCTCTGTGTTGATTATCTGATTAATTTACTGTGCTTGATATCTAGCTCTCAATTGAATATTTGTGAATGGTGTTTGTTGAGTTAAGTACATTAATGACAATATCCATTAAAATTCATGACAGTTATTGTTTTCCTCAAACTTTATTGTCATCAAGAAAAGAACTGTCACGGAATTTCATGACAGTTAGTTTCTTGACAGCAGTGAATAACATACTTTCAAGAGTTTTAAAAGATACTGTCATTGAAGTACTTAACGATGACAATAAGTTTTTCGCGACAATGTTATTGTCAAGACAAACCTATTGTCATCACCCCAATGTCATTGACAGCTTGTTTCAGCACACATGTTACTGTCAATGCTAGTGGACCGTTAAAATTGCTAATTCAACCTCCACGTTGACAGAAATTAAAAGGAGTAACCCACGTGGTGGTGTTACTGGGTATTAGCACGATTCCAAATATCCCCTTTTTCAGCATAATGCTTGAACTACCCTTATACATCAGTTAATCAAACAACATCAAACCTGACACAGAACAACCAAAAGTAAAACAACTTTCTACTCTATTTCTCTCTCTACTCATTCAACACATTCATTTTCTCTCTCATACCAACAATGGCACCCAAACAATCAATTTCTCAGACTAACTTTGTTGGCATCTATTCTCCAAATGATGCTGGTGAAGAATTCAAAGGGCTTATTTCTTTCCTAAATAAGTCCTATCTCGGGTATGATATCACTTCAACTCCTGTTCTTGACCTAGACAGGATCGAGAACTTCTGGGAGTCTGCTGTTGCTCAGGTAGATAGAGACCATACCACCATCAAGTTCAAAATCAAATAGCACAGTTACACTCTCACTGTTCAAGGCACCAATGCAGCTCTAGGAATTGTGCTTGAACCAGGAAAGACCTACACAGAGCTAGTCAGTGATGAGACCTTGAAGAAGCTTTTCTTGAAAATTGGGTATTCAGGACCCATTATTGAAGAGGGAACAACCAAGTGCTACCCTTCTGGTGAAATGGACAGGAAGTATTTGAGAAAAGAATGGAGCATGATTCTTGATGTCATGGTGAAGGTGTTTTCCACAAAGACTACTGGTTGGTATGGAATTCCCACTTACATCAAAAAGCTCACTCACTCTCTTGTTCATGGGTACAAGGTGGATGTTGGAAAGCTACTCATGGCACACCTCAAGGCTGCCATAGGTAAGAAGGTATATCTCTACCCTCGCTTTTTAATGAGGTGTATTAATTCTCTCTGTGATTTTGATGAAAATGCCCCTCGTTCAGAGGTATGTAGTGTTTTGAAAAGGAATACACACACAACTCTCACTTCACAGAATTTAAATGCACATATTCCACTCTGCTTCACCAAACACATGGTAGATCAAGTTCCTAACCTTGATTTTCCATTATCTTCTGGGTATGAAACCTTCACTCTTGAGGATGAGGCTGGATTAGACCCAAATTCAGCTAACCTCCATTCTACACCATACATTCAGCCTAGGTTCTCTAGACTTCCCAAATTACAGAAACAAGCCTTGCAAGAATCCAGAAAAAGATCCCTAGAAACTGATGTTGGTGGTAGTACTGAGAGTCAAGAGGGAGTTCCTGCACCTAGTGCAGCAAATAAGGAGGCTAGTCAAACAGAACCCACAGTGGTTCCTCTTGAGCCTAAGAAGAAGAGAGCTAAGAGGGCCAAAACCACTGTCAGCCACCTTGCAGTCTCCCAAAAGACTGTAGAGGAAAACATGGCACCAAACACCTCCCTAGATGTTCCTTCTCAACAAGGGACATCTATTGAAATTGGCCTGTCTCCCAAGGCACCCTGTACAGAGTCTACACAACCTTATGTTTCAACTCATGAGGAGCCTCCACTTGCAGAAACACGCATGGAGTCAGGACACAGTGAGGATTTCACCTCCCAAGTTGATGCTTCACAAGTTCCATCCGTGGATCAGCCATTATTCTCTTCTCCACCTTCACCTTCTTCCTTCCATACTCATTCATTTGTTTCTTCTCCACAACCTAGATAGGGGGACAATCCCAACCCTTCAGGTTTTGATCATCCATCTCCAATCATGGATGAGCCCCCATCTAGTGGTCCACAAGAACTCATTTCTCAAAGTGAGATGGAAACCACTCCTTCAAACACTGAGAAAGAACAAGGTGCAACTCTTCCAGAAAGTGAAACAGCCAGTGCCTTGTTCAATCTCCAAGGAGCATCCTACCTTAGGGAAGATGCTGTCATAGCCTCAGATGCTGTCAAGGACTCTGGAAATGTTGATGTCACAGGTAACCCTGCTATCAAGGACTCAATCAAAGTTGTTGTCACGACCAATCCTGTTGTCCAAGCTGCAATGGAACCTACTGTCAATCTTTCAGCTGACAGTAACATTTCTGGAAAAACTGCTGTCACCTCTGCACAAACCAATTATGATGAAGTTCTCATTGAGGATGTCTCTGATGATGATGTGCCACTCTCTCAGTTCTTAAAGGTACATTCTAAACCATCTATTTCATTGCATGTAAGTACTGCTCATACCCATGCATCTAGGTTGAGTGAGGGTGTGCAAAAGAAAAGAGAGATAAAAGAAAAGAGAGGTGAACATAAAAATGAGAGGCAGTCAAATGAGCTGGCAAAAGGAGAGGGACTTGAGCATATCTAGAGTGAATTTGAGGGAGCCCACAATGTTCAGGCACTAGGCCTTGAGAGTTCTTCTGTGAGGAATGATGAGATCACTCAGAAAAACACTGAGAGTCTGAGAACCCCATAGTCTCCAAGCCTCATTCTTTCCTTTCCCCTCCAATAAGGTTGAGAACTGGTGGCCCCTCTACTGCTATCAAGTTGGAAGCCCTAGAGCACATATGTCTATCCATGGAAACTAAGCTTGACAGCCTGTCTACCATGGTGGCCTCTGGATTCTCTAGTATTCAGGAAGCTATTCAGGTTCTAACTGCTAGTCTTGATGCTACCAACTTACCTAAGGGGAAGAAAAGTGTAAGATCAGAATTTGTCCCAGAGCAAGATGTTGGAGCACATAAGTACCTTTTGCTGCAACTCAGGAGGAGCCTACAACTAAGGGGGAGTCAGTACCTGTAAATAAGAAAGGGGGAGCAAAAGGGAGAAAGAAGCTAGAAATCTTTTTGAGTATGAGATGGATGGAGAAAAAGTACTGATGTCTAAAGAAGCACTGGAGGCAATGCAAGGAAAAGCACAATTCAAAAGACCAGTACTCCCTCTAGTGACAATAAAAGAGCCAACTTCAAATCCTAAGGAGAGTGCACTTGAAAATAAGTGGAGAGAGCAGGAGGAGCTAAATAGACTGGGAAAAGGAAAAGACAAGTTGCATGAATACATTCTTTCAGGAAACATATGGAGTGAAGGAACTGAGTTTAGTCAGGAAGAGGCTAATGCTTTTATGGTTGACTGCACAATTATGATGATGACTTCAGTAGAATAGTTGAGAAGGCAATGTTAGAACCAAGCAGGAGACTGAGTAACTGCTCAACTTTACTGAAGAAGAAGATCATAAGTGTCTGTGTGAAGATCAATGAAGAAAAGAGGTGGGCCATTGATGTGTACCTGGACAATGGCATATCTATGTTCATCATTATGCAGCTATTGCAGAACCTTCCAGCAAAGGTGTTGACTGTGATGAAGACCAAAGTCAAGGAAAACCATACATCCTTCAATGAGATTCTGCAATTGCAAATGCTAAACCTAATCTCAGAGAAACTTTCAGAAGTCTACACCAATCCATTTTGTGTTTACTATGAAACTACCACAAAGAATGGTAGCAGGAGATGTTCATACATGAGTCTAGGAGGCACTTCCACAATGGAGTCAAAAGCAATACTGAAGGTGCTAGACATGATTCTCAACTCTAAAGTCAACAAGGAGAGAGCTCTAGCTGTCAAAGCAATTCACAAACTGCTGGTGAAGAGAGATAAGGAACTGATCTCTAAAGTAAATGAGCTGATCTCCAAAGCAAACTCCAAAAGAGCTGATCAAAGTGAAAGCTACACTTATGATGACTCTTTTGATGATGATGATGAGTTGGATGGAAGTGGAGGAACTGGAGTAGCAGGAAAAGCTAGTGGAATCACTTCTGGGTATGCTGGAACTAAATCCCAGGAGGAAAACAAAAAAGAAGCTCATGTGCAAGAAAAGAAAGATGCTGGAGCTACAGAAGAAGAGGAGTCTGAAATACTTGAAGCTTTAGAGGCAAACATCTTAAGGTGTGCTATTGACAATATTAATGCTGAGAAGGATGATGTCACGAAAGATGTTGTCGACAAAGAAAAAGATACTGTCATGGAAGACCCTGTGAAAGAAGACACTGTCATGAAAGACAATGTCATGGAAGATGCTGTCGAAGATAAAACCAAGAAAGCAGTCAAGCCTAAAAGGACAAAATCCTTAGCAAGAGCTTGGTTTTCTAGACAGGAACCTGAACCTGAGGAGACTACTAAAGCAAAGAAAGGAAATACTAAGTACTCAGGAAAGGAGAAAGCCACAGGGCTTGGCAGGAATCTTAGGAAGCCAATCCAAACAAAGTTATACAGCTCTTTTGATCTTAGGAGAAAGAAGCTCAAGGAATCAAGAATGTTGAGATAAATTTGGATGACAACAATGAAGCAGTCCAGTATGTTCTCTGGTTTGATCAGTCAAGGTCAGTAATTGTTTATAAGGACTTTATCATGGAGGTGGTTTCACATGAGGTAACTGAAGATCTTAAGCGCGTAAAGAGGATGGTAACAAGAAGAATTGAATACTTCTACTTAGAGAGGATGGTCAATCTAATGCAAGGTTATGACAATGTACCTGATAAAGTCATGGAACATGTTCTGGCATACAAATCTGAAAGAGATACAGAATTCTACCAGAAACATGGAGACTGGTCATTGCATGATGATGCTGATATTGTGTTGGGAAATGAAGATTTAATGAATGCATCAGGATCGATAACATTAGTATTTAGAGCATCAGGAGATGACGTCTGATGATGTCATCATTAGTGGCAGGATAAGTCGGCTGTTGATAATTGATACTATTCCGTGATTTCAGGATAGGATTGATATGCAGAAGATATACCTCATAGAAGCTGTTACAGAAGATAAGCGACAAGAAGATCAATCTAATTAAATAAAGATTATCTTGTGTAACAGAATGTGTAGCTGTGTGTGTATATAAACACAGGATAGGTTTTACGAGAGTTATATCTTAACACGAGTATTTTTGTAAACCTAGCAGCTCTTAAGAACTCATAGTTTTTGAGAGAGTTTGTATCAGTTTTTATAAAGATTAATAAAAGCTGATATTGATTGTTTTTATCTTTGTCTGTTCGATTATTTCATACAATTACATTCAACCCCCCTTCTGTAATCGACATATACTGGGTAACAATTGGTATCAGAGCAGACTGATAGTTTATCAAATCAGAAACGATCGAAATGTCGGGGAACAGATATGAAACCATGAAGATTCCGATGTTGAAGAAATCAGAATTTTCAACATGGAAAGTGAAAATGCTTATGTATCTTGAAGCTTCAGATCCTGATTACATAGACAAGATAAGCAATGGACCGTTTATCCCAACTGAACCAGTCACAGCAACTGAGACAACTCCTGCGGGACTGGCACCAAAGAAAAAGGGTGATTGGACTCCTGAGGATAAGGCTGAAATAATCAAAGATGCAAAGGTTAGAAACATCGTACATAATAGTTTAGATACTGTTTTATCTAACAGAGTTATTGCATGTAAGACTGCTAAAGAGATATGGGATGCCTTGGAAGTTCAATGCCAAGGAACTGAAGAAATCAAGAAAAATAGGAGGGGCATTCTCATTCAAGAATATGAGCAATTCGAGGCAAAGCATGATGAGGACATTACAGAAATTTATGATAGATTTCTTACCTTGCTGAATGAATTGTCGTTGGTGGGAAAGGTGTATGACGTTGAAGACTCAAACGTCAAGTTTTTAAGATCCTTACCCATGGAATGGATAACTCAACAGAATCTTATAAGGCACACTTATAGGATGAACTTGATGACACTTGATGAAATTTATGGAATGTTGAAAACATATGATCTGGAGGTCAAGCAAAAGGAAGGTACAAGATCAAAGCCTAAATCTGTGGCCTTGAAAGTGGAATCAAAGGAAAGACGTGTGCACCAAGGAAAAATGAAGGCTAAAGCTCATGTAGTAATAAAGTCAGACACTGATGTTGATACTGATGAAAGTATGGATGAGGAATCAGATGACGATTCTGACAAAGAACTGGTGCAGATGATGGCCATGATGGTGAAAGGTTTCAGAAGGATGAAGCAGGGCAAATTCAGAAAGGATGGAAGAAAGTCAAAAGGAGATCAATATTCTGACAGGAAAAATAAACAGAAGAAAGTTGATCTCTCTAAGATTAAATGTTTCAATTGTGACAAGATGGGTCACTATGCAACTGAATGCAAGAAACCCAAAGTTGGAAAATCAACTGGAAAGGCGCTTGTCACATCGAGCAAAGGATGGATGGAGTCTTCTGATTCTGAAGAAGAAGAAGAAGAAGAAGAAACAAACTATGCATTGATGGCTGAAATTGAAGAAGCATCTAAAAAGGTACCTAAAACTGCCTATGCTTTTGATACTGATAACATGTGTGAATTAAAGTCCTTCCTTAGAAACTTGCATATTAGTTATAATAGTCAATCTAAGGAGAACATCAGGATTTTAAAGGAGTCAGCTGATATAAAGGAAAGGAATGAGTATTTAGAGACTAAGTTAGTCATTCTAAAAAATACTCAAAACTTGTGTGAGAAGCTTAAAGGGATAGAAATAGAACAGATGTTAAAGATAGAATCCCTAGAAGTAGAGTTAAGAAAAGAACGAGAACAAATAAGAGTATGGACTCATTCTGGTAAACAAACTCATTTACTTATAAATGATAGAAACTGGAAAGAGTGTCTTGGATATAAGAAGAATAAGGCAAAAGAAGATGAAAACATAAATTTGTCCACTCACATAAAGTTTGTTCCTGCTAGTAATATGAAAGTCAACTCTATCTTTGAAAAAGGATCAAGTTCTAATATTGAATTAATCTCTGAGAAAGAAATATAAATTGTTTCTGATACAGAAATTAACTCAAATACAGAAATTGAATCTACTGATACTCTTTGTTCTAATGTTAACACTAAAACCTCTGGTAAGATTGATGTTAAAATATGCACTGAGACTGTTCAGAAAAGAATCACAAAAGAAAAGAACTTAGGACATCTCTCCTCTGGTAAGTTAAAGAAAAAAATCAATGCAGTGACCGGTAAGAAAAATGAGAAGATTCCTAAAAGGCATAGGAATGGAAAATTAGGTATAGACAAGTCGAACAATTATAAATATATTCCTAATGCTCCAAGAAAGACATGTCATACTTGTGGTAATACTAATCATCTTGCCATTGATTGCAGGAAGAATAAAAAGAGAAGAGTTGAAATTTTTATTTCTGATGTTAGGAGTAGAAATGTTAATTATAAACCACAGAATCCTTGTTCTCACTGTGGTAGCAAATGGCATTCAGTTTACACATGTACTAGTTATCACAATTTGTACCATGACAATTATGTTCCCTTGCCTAAATTTAATAAAGGTACAAATTTTTGTGATAAATTGAGTTTGTTAACTAGAAATGTGTATGTTAAGAAAGACTCTGTTAAATCAAGTTCAAGTGAAGATAATTCAGTTGAAAAGGATTTAAAAAAATCCGCTGCAAATCTTAACAAGAAATTGAAAAACAGGACCAACAAGTGTGGGTTCTTAAAAATTCTGACTGATTGAAATATTGATTGCAGGGCAACAGGAAAAATGTTTTGGTTCTGGATAGTGGATGTTCAGGACATATGACCGAAAATAAGTCCATGTTGTCAGATTTTGAGAAGAAATCTGGCCCAAAGGTTTCCTATGGAGATGGCAACATAGGACTCACCTTAGGATATGGCAATATTGTGATTGGAAATGTCATCATTCAGAACGTAGCTCTGGTAGAAGGACTGAAGCATAATCTCTTAAGCATCAGTCAAATTACAGACAGAGGTTACCATGTCAATTTTTATGAATCTCACTGTGAAATAACAAGTAAGAAAGATGGAAAAGTGATTCTTACGGGTTATAGACGTGGTAACATATATGAAGCCAACTTACACTCTGCTACTGATGGGAAAATGACGTGTCTTTTGTCAAAGGCATCAGTAGATGAAAGTTGGAACTGGCATAAGAAGCTTTCTCATTTGAATTTCAACAATATCAATGAGTTAGTAAGAAAAGACTTAGTGAGAGGTCTCCCAAAAGCAATGTACTTCCCTGATGGACTCTGTGACTCCTGTCAAAAGTCAAAGCAAAAGAGAATCAGCTTCAAGAGTAAATCAGAACACTCAATAGACACAGCTTATCACCTGCTACATCTGGATCTCTTTGGTCCCGTGAATGTGATGTCTATCAACAAGAAAAGATACACTCTAGTAATTGTTGATGAGTATACAAGATTCACATGGGTATACTTTCTACATAAAAAGAGTGAAACACCAGAGTTTCTAATAGAGCATGTCAAGTTACTGGAAAACGAATGAAGTAACAAAGTCAAAGTTCTTCGAAGTGATAATAGAACGGAGTTTAAAAACTCAACAATGGAAGACTTCTGTAAATCAAAAGGAATTGTGCAGCAATTTTCTGCTCCTGGTACTCCTCAGCAGAATGGAGTAGTCGAAAGGAAAAACAAAACTCTAATTGAAGCAGGAAGAACAATGCTGAAAGAAGCAAAGCTCCCAACTTACTTCTGGGCAGAAGCTGTTAACACTGCATGCTATACTCAGAACTGTACTCTGATCACAAGACATGGAAAGACTCCATATCAAATGATTAAGGGAAAGAAACCAAGCTTGAAACACTTGCATGTGTTTGGGTGCAAATGCTTCATTTTACGGACTCACCCAGAACAGCTTGGAAAATTTGAAGCAAAAGCAGATGAAGGAATTTTCATTGCATATCCTGATACAACAAAAGCTTTCAAGGTATACAATCTGAGAACTAAGATTGTGAATGTCTCAGTAAATGTATCGTTTGATGACAGGAGAATCACTGGGATTAATGAAGATACTCATGAAGAATTGATTTTTGGAGATGAACTAGAAGCTGAAATCAGTAGTGATGACGTTGAGGGGGAGCTTACTGATATCACAAATACTACAAATAATGAACCTCTTGAAAACAAGTCTTCCACAGATACTGATGGAAGTACTGATAACAGCACTGATGCCAGTACTGCCAGTACGTCAAGTGAAAGCCATCAAAGTATTCAATTCCAGTGGATCTTTTCAAGACACTGATGCAGGGGGAGCTTCACATACAACTCAAGAAAGTTCTTTTGAGGAAGACATTGATGCAGGGGGAGCATCAAGTTCAAGAACTCTGTTACCATCAGCAAGAAGATGGACACAAGCGCATCCTCCTGATCTCATTATTGGAGATCCTGATGCTGGTGTTCAAACAAGAAATGCAACTCAGAATGAGTGTCTATTTCACAATTTTCTCTCACAGGAAGAACCAAAGAAAATTGAAGATGCCTTGAAAGATGCTGATTGGGTAACCGCAATGCAAGAAGAACTAAATGAGTTTGAAAGAAATGAAGTCTGGCAACTTGTTCTACGACCCAAAAACAGATCTATCGTGGGAACTAAATGGGTGCTCAGAAACAAAACTGATTCTGATGGAGTAATTACAAGAAACAAGGCCAGACTTGTAGCAAAAGGGTATTCTCAGCAAGAAGGCATTGATTATGATGAAACATTTGCTCCAGTTGCCAGATTGGAGGCCATCAGAATATTCCTAGCATATGCTGCTCATATGAAATTCAAGGTCTTTCAGATGGATGTTAAGAGTGCCTTCTTAAATGGAGAATTGGAGGAAGAAGTTTACGTTGAACAACCTCCAAGCTTTGTTGATCCTAAATATCCAGATCATGTGTATAGACTGGATAAAGCTCTGTATGGACTCAAGCAAGCACCACGGGCCTGGTATGAAACACTTACTCAGTTTCTTCTTAATAGTGGATTCACACGAGGCACCATTGATAAACCTTGTTCTACATTCAAAAAGGCAAAGACTTGCTCTTAGTTCAAATATATGTTGATGACATAATTTTTGGATCTACTAATGCTACAATGTGTCAGAAATTTGCTAAGTTAATGCAGTCAAGATATCAGATAAGTATGATGGGAGAAATGAGCTATTTTATGGGGTTGCAAGTAAAGCAAACTGATGAAGGGATTTTTATCAATTAATCCAAGTACACCAGAAATTTGCTCAAGAAATTCAACATGCAAGACAGTACTCCTGCTAGTACTCCCATGGCTACTGCCACTAAGCTCGACTCTAAGGAAGGAATTGAAGTGGATATCACAAGCTATAGAGGAATGATTGGTTCTCTCCTCTATCTCACTGCCAGTAGACCAGATATTATGTTTGCAACTTGTCTCTGTGCAAGATTTCAGTCCCAACCACGAGAACCGCATCTGATAGCTGTAAAGAGGATATTTCGATACCTTAAAGGAACACCAAATCTTGGTTTATGGTATCCCAGAGCATCAGACTTCACACTGATAGGATACTCTGATGCTGATTTTGCTGGTTGTAAGATTGACAGGAAAAGCACTTCTGGTAGCTGTCAATTTTTAGGTGGACGACTGGTTTCATGGTTCAGCAAGAAGCAGAAGTCAATTTCTACTTCGACTGCAGAAGCTGAATACATAGCTGCGGGAAGCTGCTGTGCTCAGATTTTATGGATGAAAAATCAACTGCTGGATTACGGTTTGCACTTTTCTAAAATTCCTATTTATTGTGATAATCAAAGTGCTATTGCAATGACATGAAATCCAGTCCAACACTCGCTTACAAAACATATCAGTATCAGGTATCACTTTATTCGCGAACATGTAATGGAAGGAACAATTGAACTTCATTTCGTTCCCACAGATCAACAACTGGCTGATATATTCACAAAGCCTCTGGCAGAGGCAGTCTTTACAAGACTCGTGAATGAACTTAGAATGATTACAAGCGAGTAACTCCTGATACTTGATACTGATTATTGCTACTGATGGTTGATTCTGAAAGCATACAACTGTTGTTGATACTGATACTGATACTGATGATGATGATGTTCCACTGTCATCGATATTCAAGATATCTCCTGAGGCTGTGGCACATGTTCCATCACCATCTTTCAAAAGACGGAGATTAAGAAAGTCTACTCTCTACTCTCATTTTGACGCTGTTGATGCTCTGCACAAATCTTTTCATAACAGTTCTGCTACTGATGCTCTTGTCAGTGTTGCTCCGGACAGTATCTTCTCTTCTAATACCGGACCTGATGACAATGCAGTATCTGTCACTGACGCCAAAGCCTCTGATGTGCAACCCTCTCTTGATAATGTGGTTGTTTCTGACTCCAGTCCTCCTATATCTCCACAGGCACGAAAGGTTGAAATGTCCTATGATCGTATCAAACGACTGGAAACTGAAGCCAGAAAAGAAATAGCTGAGTCAGCTGGTCGGAAAAGGAAGATTTGTTTTGCGTGAACCAAGAAAAGGAATGTTAAGGCAAAACCATCAGGAGCTCCAACTATTGATCTGGATACACAAGAACCTGGTTCTCAAAGTGAACTAGCAGTCCACATAGATCAAGTCACACAAGAACCATCTGCTCAAAGGGTGGATGACGACGAGGAGCAGTTCCTGCCTGAAACTGGTCAGGGCAATTTTATAAGGGATATTCCAGCTTCTGTTTTTGAAGACAAATATCACGGACAGGATACACAAGAACCTTCAGTACACTTTACTGAAGCAGTCCAGATTGTCCAGGCTCCACAAGAACCTTTCATTCAAAGTATGGAAGCATGCCAGTTTAATGCCAGTCAGGCTCTCATGGTTCAACCATTATCCTCTCGTCCCTTGGACACTGAGGACTCAGGTACTGTCTGTTAGGCCGAATACACAATATAATCAAGTATGTATGAGAATAACGATAATTAAGAACACTGTTTATGAATCAATAAACTGTATTTATATTAACAGCTTCTCTCTTTATGATGTTAATGAATCACAAAGAGCTTCTAGGTTACAAGAATAATATATCAATATTCGCGTGTCCCTTCTAGGGATAACCTATCTGTGTTTATATAGTACACAGCTACATACAATCCTTATCTAATTGATATTCCTACAAGTTAGCTATACAAAACTTATCAATTAAGGATTGCTTCTTATCTTCTATTCCGTTTCCTTAGCTGTATCAATATATTCTGCTTCTTTCCATCTTCAGAATATATTGCTTCTAGAATCTTCAATTCAGCACCGACAGCTAATTCAACTATCACCCTGTCAGACTTTAAATAAACTCTGACCGGCTTCAATTAAACTCTTCACCCTGTCAGAGTTTAACTAAACTCTGACTGGCTTCTGATAAACTCTTGTCAGTACCTGTTGCTTAAACACTGATAAACAAACATTAGCAATTATATCTAACAATCTCCCCCAACTTGTTCATAATAAAATGTACAAGTTAAACATATAATTGATGATGTCAAAACCATTTAACAAATGCAGTGTTTAACATATAACAGAGTTTGATTTAAAACAGAGTTTAAATTTGACTTAGAATAGAAAATATTAAAAAACTTACAGTCAGACTTTACTTGACTTCTTCAATATCAGGTACAGTCCTGAGATAATCAATCAGCAGTCTTCTCTCAGCATTCTCAAGTTCAGCTATCATAATCTCTTTCAGCTCCTTATACTCTGGATCTCCTTCACCAGTTTGATATATGGCAGCCCTCAGAGAATAGATACTGTTCTTCTTCATGTCATTTCCTAACCGAATGTACTGAGCTTTATCTGACTCTAAGTTGAATTCTAAGACTTTTATTCCAAGTGCAGTTGTAAATCTAGCACTGTTTTTCTTCATCTTCACCAACTTTCCAGCATGATTTCTATACTTTGGAATATAAGCATTTGAGACTTCTCCTCCTCCAAGCATCACTTTTGATCTCAGCATCTTTTCTCTTAAGATTTGAGCAACATTATGGGTGTGTCTGTTCTTAACTTTCAACAGATAAAGTACATATTCAAGTTCTTCCCATGATTTGAGATTTACATCAGATTCTCCAACTCTATAAACACTTCCATCACTCATGAAGTATAACAGAAACTGCTTCTTCAAGACTCTGTGAAAAATCAACTGAACAGATTCTAACTTATCAAAATTTTCTTGTGTATCTCTAATACCAGATCCTGCCAGTGAAATATTGTCTTGAGATCTGTTATTTATTCTCTTCTCCCTATGTGAACCTAAACCAGACTTATCATAAGATTCTTTTCCAAGTACAGTCCTGGTTTGAGAAAAATCCACAGGTTGAAGTGTCAGAGTTTCAGAGAGTACAGGTCTTAAGAAACCTTTGAGTTGAGGAGCTAGCTGAGTTTGCACAGCTTGAGCCTTGTCAGAGGCTGGCTTAACTTCAATAGTATCATCAACTTGAGCAGCGTCAGAGGTTGATTTTGCTAATCTTGTTTCAACTTGAGCAATGTCAGAGGTTGAATTATCTTTCTTCTTCAGGTTAGGCTCTTCAATCATTTTGCCTTTACCCTTATCAGAGTTTCTAATCATAGGTCTCCTTGTATATTGTATACTCTGTTGTGTATTCTCTTTGATAAAAATACCAACTTCTTTCTTCCTAGGAGCCTTGATTTCCTGTTTCTTGTAGATTCCAGCTTCAAGATTTTTCTTGTGTTCTTCAGCAAGCATCTGTTCTTCAGCCTGGATATCTTCAATAGTAACTTCCTTTCCATGCTCTTTAATAAAGATCCTAGCAGCAATCTCTTCATCAGTAGATGGGTTAGCTGAAACAACTAAACTTTTGTTGAGTTTTGAAGTAGATTGACCACCAGAAGTAGATTGACCACCAGAGTTTATTACACGTCTTTGCCTTTGAGCAGAAATCCTTCTTTCATTTCCTCTGCTTCCCCCATCAGTAGAATCATCCTTCCGTCTCAGAGTTTGAGTATCTTTGCATTTGTCTTTAGATATACTCTCCCCCTTTTTGACATCATCAGAAAGTAGTACTAATGTCAGCAATTCAAGCGCAGTAGAAATGGAAGTCAGTTGAGCAGACATAGCATTCTGGTTGTCCTCAACTGTCCCAAGCCTCTTCTTGATTTCTTCAGAATCCCTGGCTTGCTGCTTGAACATGGCATAGTAAGAAGTTCTGTCAGCCTTTAAAGTAAGATCCCTCAGACTTACTTCATTCCTCAATTTTGTAAGCATTTGTTGATTCTCATCAAATCTATTATTGAGAGATTTGACTTGAATAACAGTTGCCTGTAAGCTTGTAAGGACATCAGGATTTGTAATCTTCTTAACAGAATCAGATAGAAAATCTGCAGCCCGTTGTGCTGGAAAGACACAATCTGCATTAGCCCATGCATTGTAGTACATATTCTGAAAATGCTCAGAAGCAGCCCTTTGAACTTCCCTCTCTTCAGTAGAATTTGCTTGAAGATCAGAAACTTCCACTTGAATACCAGAGTTTGAATGAGCAGGACTAGCTTCAGCATTGTCATCCTCTCTGTGAATATCTTCAAGCACATTTTCAGCAGTGATTTCATCAATTAACTGTGCAGTGGCATCAGGTACTTGATCTGCTACAGTTTGAGGAACATCAGAGTTTGCTGGAGCAGTAACCTCTGCTTCTCTATGAACAATCTCAACAACTGATTGTTGCAAAGTTTCAAGGAAAACAATATCCTCATGATCATTATCTGTTGCATCAGCATGTACAGCAACAGCTTCTGGAACTGGATCAACTCTAATCTGATCAACTTCCTCACCTTTCTCAAAATCAAGAGAAATGATTTCTGTGTGAGAAGCAATAGGTTCTACTAATTCAGTAGTAGCTTGATCAGCTTCCAGTACAGTATCTTCATGATCAATAATCCTGCTGTCAGAGTATGCAGCAGCTTCCTCAACTACATCATCAGCTTTTGATGTAGGAGCTTCTGTTTCAAAATCCATCATAATAGGTTCAGGATTTGCAGCATCGTCAGCAGTTAGAATATCCTCCTCAACAACAATTGCAGGAGTACTTGAAGGTACAGTTGTAATCACAATCTCCTCATTCTCTGATGTAGGAGTTTCAGTGTCCTCAGGTTCTTTGTCCATATTGGCAATGATATCACCAAAAAGTTGATCAGCAACTAGTCTTCTCTTTCTCTGATGAAGAGTCTCTTCATCAGCTTCAGTTTCTGAGTCTACATTAGAATCAGTAGCAACAGACTTTGCCCTTTGGGCTCGCCTTTTCTTCATTCTTTTTCTCTGAGGCACAGCATCAACATTTGATACCTCAGCTTCAGTTTGTTGCAAACCAGACTTAACTGCTCGAACTTTGGATCTCTTTGACCTCTGTGGTTGAGACACAGAAGGTCCAGCTTCAGCAGTTGATACTTGTTGTTGTTGTAAGTTGTCAAGAAATTGTTGCACTGATGCAGGCAACATTAAAGGACCAACTTCTCCTTTCTTGTTGTCCTTGTTGATAAGGTCAGAAAATATACGTTTGTGCAGTTTAAACGAAAGTATAACATCATCCTCTACTATCTCAACATTTGGACAGCAAAAATTGAATATCAATTGACAAAACCTAGAGAAATAAACAACATTTCTATTCTCTAGCATTTTCTCACCAATATTAGTTAGAACTAATCTAGCAACATCAAAATGACTGCCATAGAGAAGAGAATACCCGATCTGTAGACTATCCGTGGGAATCGCATCCCAATTGGTACACTTCTTTCCAAAAGCCCGAGTAATGCAATCGAAAAAGAAGCTCCACTCCTTGCGCAAAAATGGTCTTTTGAGTTGACCTATCTTTGTCAAAGGTCCAGTGTAGCCTATCTCGCCCATCATTCTGACTAGCTCAAAGTCTCCAACGGAGATTGTGAATGCATTGAAATCTTCAAGACCCAAAGCATCACGAACAGTAGTAGGAGTAACAACAAATTCATCTCCTTGAAACTCAAAAATTATAGATGGCGATCCAGACTCTCCTCCATTATCATAAGTACCTGTCTGCCAAAAAGTTCGAATTTGAGTCGCAGACAGCTTCGATGGTGCGGTTAGAGCAGTACCGATATCAGAGTGTAACAAGAACCTCTGAATCAAATGAAACGCCTCCGGTGCGTTCTCATTTGCTACAGGAGCAGAATAATTGTTGGGAACAAATTCTAATTCAGAAGCAATAAACGCTGTAGTTGCCATTAGTAAGATTTGAAAATAAGAAGAACTGGGCTTTGAAAGTGTTTGAGTGTTTGTGTGTGAGTAAAAGCTTATGAAAAGATGAGGTGCGTAAAAGATTGAATCGTGTGTATGTAGTGTATTAAATAATAACTGTAAAGATTAGAAGTATGTTAGTGGGACAGATGTCAGACGTGGATACGCTGACAGCTGTATCTAACAACTTCCAATACCCACGTGCAGACGTGAAGACACCTGGCATCACATATAACACTCAAAATATCCGCTTAAAAGAAAAAAAATTAATAATAATAAAATTATCAATTTTAATAATAAAGTACAAAGGAGCTCAATAGTCAGAATAATAATGACTGTCTTGAAACTCCGCACCTTATTATCCCAAGCGCTTCGATTCAAGTAAAAACCTTTCAGTTACCCTGTTGAATGCTTTAAAAACCGAAGCATTTTAACAACAGGCTTCATAACTTAAAATTACCATACACCAAATGGCAGGAACCTTTGAATTCATGGATGTAGAATCATTCATGAACATGAACTGGCAGCAACAAGAAAACTATATCATCGATGAGTTTTTTGTTCTGTCTTTTCTGAATGATGAAGGTCTTATAGCAGATGATGAAATAGCAGAAGGACCAATCTCTAATCCTTATGTGCACATCATCTGTCCCGGTCCATATGATGTGCCCATTCTGGTAGACGATCATACTATGGAGATTTGTATGATACTCTTCCAGCAGAGCTTCCTGATGGGTACGGAGGAGACAATCTTCTTGGAATCCTGCAAGCTGCAAAGCAGAAAGAGAATCCAGGAAGATGATGATGATGATTCATCTTCAGGATGTTGTCAAGCAATCCCAGATGGTATAATGATCAGTTAAACAACTGGGTAGCAATCATCAGAAGTAGTAGAGCACAATAACTTCTGGCTCTAGCTCTTCTGCTTCAGATGTAGCATTCAGATACTTGTCCTGGTTAAATAGATCTTCTCTTTGGTAACCATAGTGATTAGTATGTACCAGAAAGTTTAGCTAAACATGAGTATGAAATAGTCTGAATGTAAATTTGAATCAATTAATGAAGAAAAAAATTTGTTTCTTTACATATCAGTATTATCAATTTTGCATAGTAATTGTAAAGTGAAAGAAATGATATCACTTTAAACAATAAACTAACATACTCAGCAGCATTACGAATCACTATCAGGACTTATCAAACACACTCTTTCTTTTCTCCGTTCAATCATACTTTTTCCGAAAAACAAATGGCTAATCTCAAAATTATAACATGTCTAAAACAAATAGATTATTTTAACCATCAGAGATTAAAACAAAGTAACCTCGGCGTATTTCACACAATACATCAGTGTTTACCATTTGTCCTTCTTTGTCAATAAACTCTTTTCTCAATCTGTACAGTTGTGAAAATATGTGTGTGTATTAGCAGAGTTTACCGAAATCAGTATTTAGATCATCTCAAAGTGCATAAAATCCACAAACTAAAGGAGTAAAAACTGGTTGCCGAAACTCTCATGTATAACATAGATACTGATTTTTCTATCTAAACTCTGTATTACTGATATCCTTTCATTTGGATATGTCTTTTATTTTTCACCCCCTTTATTATTATTATTTTTTTTTTATTTTTTATTTTTTTTTATTTTTCCAGTAATCAGTGGTTGGCACTAGTCACCAAAAATCAAAGATTTTAGCCCTTATTTCATACAATAAGTTCCTGGATCTTCCTAGGCACAACATGATCTCAAAGGAATTTGTGCTCTGTTTGGCATCTTTTGATGTGAGGGTGAATTATTTGCATTAAATAATCAGAGTTTAGACTTTTCATCAGTAATTATAATTAACTTATGAGAGAAGATGCAAACAGCTAATACAGACTCAGTGTATAGGATCAATAAACTAAGAGATGCTATAAATATAGAGACAGTATCATGCTGTGTTAGCTTACTGCACATATTTGAGATCAGAATCTATCAACTCTTAAGGATTCACAATTACTTACTGAGAATTATGCTTCATACAAATTTCTTCATTGGTCCAAATGTTTCAGACAAAATTACAATCAGAGTATAACATTAAACTGTAACTATCAGAGTATGACCAACAGAGTTTACCATCAGAGCTTACTTTTAGTGTATGACAGACACTTCACAGAGTTTATCATCAGAGTTTAACATGCTGGTTCACATAACAGTTAACATTTGCAAGGAATCATGAGCATTTAAACAATCAAACATGGATAGATTTTGAGTCTAACCCGTATCTCTAGTCTGAACCAGAGATCATTCCAAGTTCATTTACCAATCTTGTAAACGTAGCTTCACTCAAAGGTTTGGTGAAGATATCTGCAAGTTGTTGGTCTGTAGACACAAAATGAAGCTCAATGTTCCCTTCTTCCACATGTTCTCTGATAAAATGATATCTTATGCTGATGTGCTTGGTCATGGAGTGCTGTACTGGATTACCTGTCATAGCAATAGCACTTTGGTTATCACAGAAAATAGGTATTTTAGAGTACCTTAACCCATAATCCAGCAGTTGATTCTTCATCCATAAAATCTGTGCACAACAGCTACCAGCTGCTATATACTCTGCTTCAGCAGTGGATGTGGAGATTGACTTCTGTTTCTTGCTGTACCAAGAAACTAATCTGTCACCTAAAAATTGACAGCTTCCACTTGTACTTTTTCTGTCTATCTTACAGCTTGCAAAATCTGCATCAGAGTAACCAATTAACTTAAACTCTGATTCTCTAGGATACCACAAACCCAGGGTTATGGTTCCTTTGAGATATTTGAAGATCCTTTTTACAGCTGTTAGATGAGGCTCTCTGGGATCTGCTTGAAATCTTGCACAAAGACATGTTGCATACATGATATCAGGTCTACTTGCAGTAAGATACAGTAGAGACCCTATCATTCCTCTGTAGTTAGTCATATCTACTGAGGCTCCTGTGTCTTTGTCAAGCTTCGTTGCTGTAGCCATGGGAGTTGTAGCAGATGAACTATCAAGCATACCAAATTTCTTTAGAAGATTTCTGGTATACTTTGCTTGATTGATAAAAATCCCATCATCTGTTTGCTTGACCTGTAAGCCTAGAAAATAACTAAGCTCTCCCATCATGCTCATTTGATACCTGGATTGCATAAGCTTTGCAAACTTCTTACAAAGTTTGTCATTAGAAGATCCAAAAATAATATCATCTACATAAATTTGAACTAAAAGCAAATCATCACCAGAATTAAAATAAAACAGGGTTTTATCAATTGTACCTCTTGTGAACCCACTTTCTAAAAGAAATTGAGCAAGAGTTTCATACCATGCTCTTGGTGCTTGCTTTAGTCCATATAATGCCTTGTCAAGCCTGTAGACATAATCTGGATGCTTGGAATCTACAAATCCTGGTGGTTGTTCAACAAACACTTCTTCTTCAAGCTTCCCATTGAGAAAAGCACTTTTTACATCCATCTGAAAGACTTTAAACTTCTTGTGTGCAGCATAGGCCAGAAAAATTCTTATGGCCTCCAATCTTGCAACTGGAGCAAAGGTTTCATCATAGTCAATTCCTTCCTGTTGTGAATAACCTTTAGCCACAAGTCTAGCCTTGTTTCTTGTAATCACACCTTCACTGTCAGTCTTGTTTCTGAAAACCCACTTTGTACCTACAATTGATCTATTCTTTGGTCTAGGTACAAGTGTCCAGACTTCATTTCTTTCAAATTCATTTAACTCTTCTTGCATTGCTGTAATCCAATTAGCATCTTGAAGAGCTTCCTCCACTTTCTTTGGTTCTGTTTGAGACAAGAAAGCATGATACAGACACTCATTGTTTGTTGCACTTCTAGTTCTCACACTAGCATCAGGATCTCCAATTATGAGATCAGGTGTGTGTGCCTGTGTCCACTTTCTGGCTGTTGGTAAGTGGTTTCTTGCATCATTATTGAATCCTCCCCCTTGATCCATGTTCTCCTGATTCATATGTTGACTTTCTGCAGCATCTGAGGCTCCCCCTGAATTTGATGGCTCAGAGTTTGAACTGTTAGAGTTTGAATCAGTTTCCTCAACTGACTCACTTGCTGTGTCTTGTTGAGCTTCTTCACGCTCCCCCTCAACTGGTTCTCTATTTTGTTCAATTTGAGAATTTCTAGTTTCTCCAGTATTTACCAGTAGAGGTTCAGAGTATGCTTCGTCAGAGTTTGTCAACCCTGCTTCATCAGAGTTTATATCATCAGAGAATAGATCTTCATTTTCAAAACGTAGTTGATCATATCCATCCTTGTCTTCAAGTCCAATTATTTTCTTGTCATCAAACGACACATGTATGGATTCCATGATCACCTTTGTTCTCAGATTGTAAACTCTGAATGCTTTTGTTGACAATGGATAACCAACAAAGATTCCTTCATCAGCTTTTAACTCGAACTTGGTCAACTGTTCAGGATGAGTCTTCAACACAAAGCATTTGCATCCAAATATGTGAAAATATTTCAAATTTGGCTTCTTGTTTTTCACCATCTCATATGGTGTTTTTCCATGCTTGTTGATCAGAGTTGCATTTTGAGTAAAACAAGCAGTTTGAACAGCTTCTGCCCAGAAATAAGTTGGCAATTTTGCTTCATCAAGCATAGTTCTGGCAGCTTCAATTAAGGTTCTGTTCTTTCTTTCAACTACACCATTTTGCTGTGGAGTTCCAGGTGCAGAAAATTCTTGTTTGACTCCTCTTTCCTTGCAGAAAGCTTCCAAGATTGAGTTTCTGAATTCAGTTCCATTATCACTCCTTATAATTTTGACTTTGTGCTGTGATCCTTTGTCCAGTAGATTTACATGATCCATCAACGTTTGAGCAGTTTCATCCTTCTTTGACAAGAAATACACCCATGTATATCTAGTATATTCATCAACAATTACTAGAGCATATTTCTTTCTGCCCATGGACATCACATTCACTGGTCCAAAGAGATCAACATGTAGAAGATGATAAGGTTCCACTACTGAAGATTCAGATTTGCTCTTGAAAGATGACTTCCTTTGCTTGGCCTTTTGACAAGAATCACATAGACCATCTAGATTGAGTATTGATTTTGGAAGTCCTCTTACAAGATCCTTTCTAATAAGCTCATTTATGTTGTTCAAATTGAGATGAGAGAGCTTCTTGTGCCAATTCCAACTCTCTTCATTTGACATTCTTGCAGTCAGACACACTGTTTTTCCATCAGAGTTTGTTACCAAACTTGCTTCATAAATATTGTTGCGCCTGTGTCCAACTAGAACAACTTTCCCAGTAGATTTACTGATAACTTCACAGTATTCACTATGAAAATCTACATGGTTTCCTCTGTCACAGATTTGACTCACAGATAACAGATTATGCTTGAGTCCTGAGACTAGAGCTACTTTTGTGATGATGACACTACCAAGATTAATATTGCCATATCCCAGAGTGTGTCCTATGTTGCCATCTCTATAGGAAACTTTTGGGCCAGCCTTCTCCTCAAAGTCTGATAGCAGGGCTTTATTTCCAGTCATATGTCCTGAGCATCCACTGTCTAAGATAAGTGTGCTCTCTATTATACCCTTATTTTCAGAAGATTCAGTCTCATCTCTGACAGTTGCCATAAGAGCATAGTTTTCTCCATCATCAGAGTCTGAAGTATCTGCCCAGTCTCTGCCTTTAGAGATGAGTGCTTTCTCAGATTTGCCTTTCTTGCACTCTGGAGCATAATGACCCATCTCCTTACACTTGTAGCACTGGATTTGAGACTTATCCTTCTTGCCAGACTTATTCTCCTTTCCATCAGACTTTCTGAAACTTCTCCTTTCAGAGTTTGAATCTTTCCTTGAGAATCTCTTTCCTTTCTTGAAGTTCTTGAATCCCATCTTCTTAAAGGTCTTCACCATCAATGCAGCCATTTGCATCAACTCCTCTTCATCATCCTCAGAGTCAGAAGCTTCATCAGAGTTTGAGTCATCATCAGAGTTTGATGACTCACTCTCAGATTTAATAACTAAAGCCTTTAAGTCCCACTTTTCAGGTAGAGATAACAGAAACTTGAGATTGGACTCTTCAAGTTCATATTCCTTATCTACCAGAGACAGATCGTTCAACAGTTTGCAAAATCTGTCATAAGTCTCAGTCAAGGTTTCATTAGTTCTTGAATCAAAGTGCTCATACTCCTGTGTGAGTATTGTTTTTCTGTTCTTCTTAATAGCACCTGTTCCCTGGCATCTGACTTCTAAAGCATCCCATATCTCTTTGGCAGTTTTGCAGCCAATTACTCTATTAGACATTACATTATCTAAAGCACTGTGGAGAAGATGTCTAACCTTTGCATCCTTTGCAATTGATGAGATATCCTCAGGAGTCATATCTTTCTTTTCCTTTGGAACAGTCTTTTGTGCTTGACCATCAACAACAGGGGACAATTTAGTTGGCATATGAGGACCATCATTAATTCTGTCAAGGTATTCTGGATCTGTAGCCTCCAGAAACATGGTCATCTTAACCTTCCAAATCGGATACTCTACTGGCCTGAGTATTGGAACCCTGATTGTTTCATATCGACTCACAGAATTGGGCTTAACCTGTTCAGCCTTAGGAGCAGTTTGATTTTCTTCAGACATGATTAATACTGTGTTTGAATCGTAAAACTGTATATATTAAACAGCCTTGGCTCTGATACCAATTGTTAGGCCGAATACACAATATAATCAAGTATGTATGAGAATAACGATAATTAAGAACACTGTTTATGAATCAATAAACTGTATTTATATTAACAGCTTCTCTCTTTATGATGTTAATGAATCACAAAGAGCTTCTAGGTTACAAGAATAATATATCAATATTCGCGTGTCCCTTCTAGGGATAACCTATCTGTGTTTATATAGTACACAGCTACATACAATCCTTATCTAATTGATATTCCTACAAGTTAGCTATACAAAACTTATCAATTAAGGATTGCTTCTTATCTTCTATTCCGTTTCCTTAGCTGTATCAATATATTCTGCTTCTTTCCATCTTCAGAATATATTGCTTCTAGAATCTTCAATTCAACACCGACAGCTAATTCAACTATCACCCTGTCAGACTTTAAATAAACTCTGACCGGCTTCAATTAAACTCTTCACCCTGTCAGAGTTTAACTAAACTCTGACTGGCTTCTGATAAACTCTTGTCAGTACCTGTTGCTTAAACACTGATAAACAAACATTAGCAATTATATCTAACACTGTCACTAACCCTGACTCTGCTATGGTTGTTTACTCTCCTGGTGTCAGGATGACTACTGACAGAACCTTGACTGAGGGATCCCCTGTCAGTATGACTGCACTTTACTCTTCTCTGCCATCTCTTATTTCTTCGTTTCTGAGTGCTCTGAGCCTTTTTCGTGAGAATGAGAGAAAAGATCTAGAGAAAAGCATAATTGTTGAGAGGCAGTCTCCTGAACTGGCAAAAGGAGAGATAAAAATGAGTTCAAATGTTATGCATTTGGGTGAGGAAAATCTGACTCTCAAAAGTTCAGATATTGTGCTGGTGAGCGGTGATGAGATCACTGAAAAAGAAAAAAGAGATCTAGGAGTTACTGACTTTGATGCAGGTACATCCAATACTCCTGCAGTTTCTCAGGATCAGTCTCACAGTTCTCATTCTAGCTCTGATAAGTCTGGTTCTGATAATTCGTCCACGGACATTCTGACTAGTCACAGACGAGCTCAGTGGGATCATTCTTGGACTGATCCTTCATCTTTTGTTGGTATCACTGGGGCTCATGGTCATTTGTCCACTGCATTTAAAGAAATTCAAAGTCCGGATCTTCAAGTTCATCTTAAAGGTACTTCTCTCATGCTTAAGGCTATCTTTGAAGAGATTAAAGACGTCGGGACTTTGACTGAAAAGAGTATTGCTGATGTTGTGGCTGCGAATACTCAATCTGTTGCTCGCACTTCAAGAGACTTTTCCTCTGTTCATCGAGATCATGTTTCTCTTGAACATCGAATTGCGACTCTGGAGAAAAAGGCTGAATCTATGGATACTAAGTTGGACTTACTTATCTCTGCTTTGGTTCCTGATGCTCGTACTAATGCCAAAAAGGGGGAGAAAGTAGTGTCAACCAAATGCTCTCCGGAGTTGGGTATTTCAAGAAAGGATGATGCTCCTGATGGAGGTTCTAGTCAGAAACAGGTATCTACTGGTGCTGCTGCAAGGACACGAATCACTGTGTCTAATCAAAGTCTAAGACAACAGTCAACACAAGTCTCTGGATCTAGTTCTCAAAAGCAATCTCATGATATAATAGTGACAACAGCTGAGCAGGCAAAGAGGTTTCATCAAACTGTGAATATTGATGGAATAGAATACACTGTGCACTATAAAGATCCCAGACTTGAAGCATTCAATGAGCAGCAAGCTAGAAAACTTCTTCAAGAAATGTATCCTGATAAGGATGTAGAAGAAATTGTGGAAGCTCAGAGGATAGAGTATGAAATGTTGAATTCACAGAAAGGAACTGTTAGAAGTGAAAGGAAGGGAAACAGGTCTAGAGGTAGAGGTCATGGTAGAGGAAGAGGAAGTACTATCAAACCACCTTCAAAATCTCAAAAAGGTATTGTGATCAAAGAAGGATCAAATACTGGTGCAGATATTTCATCTGAATTATCTGTTGTTTCTGCTAAGGGAAAAGGAAAGAAAGTTCTTGAAGGTCCATCTCAAGTGATGATTGCTGAACAAAGTGCTGAAATTTCACATCAATAAGAAGAAGAGGATGATGATCTTCCTTTAGATCAAAGAAGGAGAAGAAGAGAAGATTCAAGGAATGATAGACAGATATTTCTTGTAAGAACATCATTAAATGTGGAAGCAGCTAAGCAAGCGGAAAAAGACTATTTCAAGTCTTTACAACAACGAAGCTTCACAAAGTCAGGAATTGTGTTGGAGGAATATCTGAGAAAGAAGGATAATGTTGTAAGTAGTTCAAGAAATGCTTATGGATTCAAGAAGGTTAGAGGGTACAAAGGAAGAGGCTATGATGTTAGGGAAGATAAATCTCATTTTCAGCTCGATGAGATATTCAAATCAAGTGGACATATCAAAAGTCTCCCTGGAATTTCTTGTATTAATGGATCTGGAAAGTTCAAGAAATCTTATGAAGAAGTTGCGAAGAAGAAGAATGAATGCAGACGGACAAGAACATATGGAGGAATTGGTCATCCTGCCGCAGAAATAGTTCCTCAGGTAGCATCATTTGATCAAGCATGTCTAACAGAAAATCTGAGTGATAAAGTTACTCAAAGGCATCTTGACAAACTTATCTCTGTTCAAATGGTGTATGATGTTCATGATGGAAATTTGCCTAAAGAAAAGTTAGTGTATTTTCTTAAGGATGGATCAACGTTTGTACTGACGGAACTGGATGTTTCAATGAAGAACTTAGAAGAATTGAGGTATGTACAGTATATGTTTGTTCCTAAAGATGATTTGTGTATAAAATGGAGAAGGAAGATTCAATCCAGTATCAATTTGCATCTGATGGGGTTAAATCAGAAAAATACTGGATATGCTCCTAAATACATTGACATGGATGGACGAGAGGTGGAAATGAAGAAAGGAAGTGCATTCGTTGAGAAGACTCTGGGTGAAGAGTATTTGTCTTTCTGTCCTTATAGTGAGAGAGTTAAACTTATTTATTTGGATGAAAGAATGCTGAGAAGTTCTATTGAGGATCTGAGAGCAGCAGTTTATCAGACTAACAATGATGATGAAAGTCTGAGGAAGCTGAGAAGAAGAATGATTGATCTGTTATTGGAGAAAGAAGATGAGTTGATGAAGCAGTTTCTTCAGAAGAACATGGGGTTTATTAGAGTGTCTGATTATGAAGGATATCTTAAGCGAAATCTTTATATTAATCCTACGAGTATTTGATTGAAGTTTTGGCATCATTAAATCCAGAGAATTTATGCTTTATTCCAGAAAGTATAAATTGGGGGAGATTGTTGGGAAATGAAGATTTAATGAATGCATCAGGATCGGATAACATCAGTATTTAGAGCATCAGGAGATGACGTCTGATGATGTCATCATCAGTGGCAGGATAAGTCGGCTGTTGATAATTGATACTATTCCGCGATTTCAGGATAGGATTGATATGCAGAAGATATACCTCATAGAAGCTGTTACAGAAGATAAGCGACAAGAAGATCAATATAATTAAATGAAGATTATCTTGTGTAACAGAATGTGTAGCTGTGTGTGTATATAAACACATGATAGGTTTTACGAGAGTTATATCTTAACACGAGTATTTTTGTAAACCTAGCAGCTCTTAAGAACTCATAGTTTCTTGAGAGAGTTTGTATCAGTTTTTATAAAGATTAATAAAAGCTGATATTGATTGTTTTTTGTTAGATATAATTGCTGATGTTTGTTTATCAGTGTTTAAAGTACCAGGAAACTATCAGAGTTTAGCTGGAGTACTTATCAGAGTTTAGCTGGAGGACCAGTCAGAGTTTGTTAAAGTCTGATGGTCAGAGTTTGCTTAGCAGTCGGTGCAATTCAATGAACATTCTAGAAGCGATATTCTTTGAAGATGGAAAGATGCAAAGAGATATCGAGATGGCTAAGGAAACGTAACAGAAGACAGAAGCAATTCTAGATTGATATTAATTGTATAGCTGATTTATAGTATGTAGCTGTGTACTATATAAACACAGATAGGTTAACCCTAAAGGGGATGCGAATACGTGAATTATCATTCTTGTAACCTAGCAGCTCTCTGTGATATTTTACATCACTGAGAGAGGAGTTATTAATTCCATACAGTTTATTATTCATAAACAGTGTTCTTATTGTTATTCTCATACATATACTTGATTATATATTGTGTATTCGGCCTAAAAATTGGTATCAGAGCCTAGGTTGTTTAATATATACAGTTTTCATTGATCCAAACACAAGTATAATCGTGGCTGAAAATATCCAAGCAAGTTCTAATTCTGAAAAGGTTTAACCAACTTCTGTGAGTCGATATGAGACGATTAGGGTTCCAATTCTCAGACCAGCGGAATATCCAGTATGGAAGGTAAAGATGACCATGTTTCTGGAAGCCATAGATCCAGAATACCTTGATAGAATCTATGATGGTCCTCATAAGCCGACTAAACTGTCTACTGTTGTTGCTGGTGAAGAACAAAAGACTATTCCAAAGGAAAAGAAAGATTTGACTCCTGAAGACATCTCATCAATTGCAAAGGATGCAAAAGTTAGACATCTTCTCCATAGTGCCTTAGATAATGTCATGTCTAACAGAGTTATTGGTTGCAAAACTGCCAAAGAGATTTGGGATGCTTTGGAAGTCAGATGTCAAGGAACAAGTGCTATAAAGAAGAATAGGAAGACTATACTTACACAGGAGTATGAACACTTTGACTCGAGACCTGATGAAACTTTGACTGAGACATATGATAGATTCTGTAAACTGTTAAATGATTTATCTCTGGTTGATAAAGAATATGATCTTGAAGAGTCTAATCTCAAATTTCTTCTATCTCTACCTGAAAAATGGGATTTAAAGACAACAACAATAAGAGATAATTATGAGCTTGCAGATACAGAACTTGATGAAATCTATGGGTTGCTTAAAACTCATGAACTTGAGATAGAACAAAGAAACAGAAGATCTGGTAAGAAGACAAAATTTGTTGCTCTTAAAGTTGAAGAAAAGCTTCTTAAGAAAGAGACATCAAAGAAGAAAGCTAAGGGAAAGGCTTTGGTCATAAACTCTGAAAGTGAGTCATCAAACACTGATGATGACTCAAATACTGTTGAATCATCTGAATCCGAGGATGATGAAGAACAAATTATGCAAATGGCTGCTTTGATGGTGAAGACTTTCAAGAAGATGGGTTTCAAGAACTTCAAGAAATGAAAGAGATTCTCTAGGAGAGATTCAAACTCTGAAAGGAAGAGTTTCAGAAAGTCTGAAGGAAGGGATACCAAATATGGGAAGAAAGACAAGTCTGAGATCCAGTGCTACAAGTGTAAAAAGATGGGTCACTATGCTCCAGAGTGCAAGAAAGGAAAATCTGAAAAAGCACTCATCACTAAAGGGAGAGACTGGGCAGACACTTCAGACTCAGATGAAGGAGTCAACTATGCTCTCATGGCAACTGTTGAAGATGAATCTGAAAACAAGGTACCCCTAACAACTTATGCTTATGATATTGATAATATATCTGAATTGAGAATTTATCTTAAAAGCATACATGTTAGTTACAGAGATCAGACCTTAGAAAATGAAAGAATTAAATCTGAGAATCTAAAGCTTAAAGAGAGAAATAAATTTCTTGAAGAAGAACTTGTTAACATGCAACAAGTTCAAAAGGAAAGAGATGATGTTGTTTATGTTGAACAGGAGTTGCTTAAGAGATTTAGGCAACTAGAATCTGAATTGGAAAAAGAGAGGAAGATAATTAAAACCTGGACAAACTCTGGAAAAGACACACATCAAGTGTATCAAACAGATACAGTTGGGTTAGGTTACTGTGAGGAAGATGAACTTAGGTTTAAAGATAAAGTTAAAGTTAAAACACATCTTCCACCTATGAAATTTGTTCCTGAATCCAGTAAGTTAAACTTTGTACTTGAAAAAGAAACTGTTAAGGAAGAACCAGTAAAAACTTGCGTTAAACAGGTTAATGTTGGTTTAATGACAGAGAAACAATTCAAGTATAAGCTCAATGAGGTAAAGTCTGTCATGAAACAGAAAGTGTCCAGGAAGAACAGAAATGGAAAAGTAGGCATTAATAAAAGTAATAATCATTTGCCTATTACTGATGCTCCTAGAAAAACATGTCATAATTGTGGTAGTACTAACCATCTTGCAAGTTTCTGCAGGAAGAACAAAGACATTAATTCTTTACCCTCCAAGTCTGGAGTAATGAATGATTATGTTAGGGTTAGACCACAGACTTTATGCACTCACTGTGGGAGTACTTGGCATTCCATTTATACTTGCAAGAATTATCATGCTATTTATCACAACTATTATGAGTTGAAGCCCAATTTGAAATGGGTTAAAGTTGATTCTGCAAGTGTAAACTCTGATACAGTTAGCTTAAACTCTGTTGATAAGAATACCGCTGCAAAAGCTAACTATATTAAGAAAGCCAAAGGATCCAAGCAAGTCTGGATCCTTAAATCTAACTCTTTGTAATTGTTTGTGATTGCAGGGCATAAGGGAAAGCACCCTAGTCTTGGACAGTGGATGTTCAGGACACATGACTGGAAATAAAGCCCTGCTATCAGATTATGAGGGGAAAGCTGGCCAAAAAGTTTCCTATAGAGATGGCAACATAGGACGTACTATGGGATATGGCAATATAAATCTTGGAAGTGTCATCATCACAAATGTAGCTCTAGTCCCAGGACTCAAGAATGACTTGCTATCTGTGAGTCAAATCTGTGACAGAGGTTACCATGTAGATTTTCAACCTGAATATTGTGAGGTTATCAGCAAATCTACAGGGAAAGTTGTTCTAGTTGGACACAGACGGAATAATATCTATGAAGCAAGTTTGGTAACAAACTCTGAAGTAAAAGCTGTGTGTTTGTCTGCAAAAATGTCAAATGAAGAGAGTTGGAAATGGCATAAGAAGCTCTCTCACCTAAACTTGAACAACATCAATGAGCTAATTCGAAAAGATCTTGTAAGGGGACTTCCAAAGTCAATACTCAGCCTAGATGGTCTGTGTGATTCTTGTCAAAAGGCCAAGCAAAGGAAGTCATCTTTCAAGAGTAAATCTGAATCTTCAGTTGTGGAGCCTTATCATCTTCTTCATGTTGATCTATTTGGTCCAGTAAATGTAATGTCACTAAGCAGAAAGAAATATGCTCTAGTCATTGTTGATGAGTATACTAGATACACTTGGGTGTACTTTCTAGTAAAGAAGGATGAAACTGCCTTAATTCTGATAGAACATGTGAAGCTGCTGGACAAAGGATCACAGTTTAAAGTGAGAATTATCAGGAGTGATAATGGTACTGAATTCAGAAATGCAACAATGGAAGAATTTTGCAAAGAAAGGGGAGTGAAGCAAGAATTTTCTGCACTAGGGACTCCACAGCAGAATGGAGTGGTTGAAAGAAAGAACAGAACCTTAATCGAAGCTGCTAGAACAATGCTTGATGAAGCAAAATTGCCAACTTATTTCTGGGCAGAAGCTGTTCAAACTGCTTGTTTTACTAAAAATGCAACACTGATCAATGGGCATGGGAAAACACCATATGAGATGGTGAAGAAAAAGAAACCAAACCTGAAATATTTTCATATTTTCGGGTGCAAATGCTTTGTGTTGAAAACTCATCCTGAACAGTTGACCAAGTTCGACTTAAAAGCTGATGAAGGAATTTTTGTTGGATATCCACTGTCAACTAAAGCATTCAGAGTCTACAATCTGAGAACTAAAGTGATCATGGAATCTATACATGTGTCATTTGATGACAAGAAAATAACTGGAATAGAAGATGAAGAATATCATGATCAACTTCGCTTTGAAAATGAAGATCTAAACTCTGATCACGTAAACTCTGATGAAGCATATCCAACAAACTCTGACGAATCATACTCTGATCCTCTACTGATAAACACTGAGGAAATTTCTCAGACAGAAGAAAATAGAGAACCAGTTGAGGGGGAGCATGAAGGTACTTCAGCAACATCTCAGAATGATGACTCGCATTCAGAAAGTGAGTCAGCTGAAGAATCTAATACAAACTCTGAAAGTTCAAACACTGAGCAGTCCAACTCAGGGGGAGCCTCAGAGAATGCAGATGGTCAACAAGAAAATCAGGAAAGCATGGATCATGGGGGAGGATCTAATAATGATGCTAGAAGCCACTTACCTATAGCAAGAAGATGGACTCAGGCTCATACACCTGATCTGATAATTGGAAATCCAGATGCAAGTGTGAAAACAAGAAGTACTACAACAAATGAATGTATGTTTCATGCATTCCTATCTCAAACAGAGCCCAAGAAAGTGGAAGAATGTAAGACCCCAGATTTTGGGTAGAATTAAAACTTTTATTGTATGATGATGTATATATATATATGTGGATGGTGGTAATGGTTTTTGGAGAATTAAGTATGAAATGAATATGGATTTCAGTTTTCAAACATTTCGAGAATAATAAGAATGGACTGAACATATAAATAAGAACAATCAATCTGGAAGATAAGAATACAATACTTCAAGGAAGAAAAGTATTTTTATGTCATCCAAATCAATATCTGGAATACATCCGACAACTCCGTAAACAAGATAGCGTATGCCCAAGAAAGCATTAGAACGTTTTCTAAGTGCAAAGAGTAAAGAGGAAATAAACCAGGAATATTGGAACGGATTTTGATCCAAAGGATTGTAGAAACACCACTGATGAATAGTAACTTGTCATTTAAAAGTTTTCAGACCACACTATATGCGGGACGATATAATAAACTTTCAAAGTCGCATTAGTGATCTACGATGGAAATAAAAGAATGCAGAAGCTGTCAGAATCGGAAAAATAGCATTTTTCGTTTTCTCCGAAGTTTCACCAAAAACGGACTAAATAATTATTATTTGAGGAAATTTAAGGATTTAAATTATTAATTCCGTGGATATGGATTTAATAAAAGAATTAGTAGTATCGAGAACGATTTCGGTAAAATACCTCGATAGAACCCTCGAGAAACCCTGCGAACGTTCTACGAAATTAAACGAACCCGAAAAGCTACTTTATCCCAAGCCAATGCATGCTTGCCAAGTGTCAAGACAAGAAGAGACCAGAGGTGATGACTCACCACATTGGATAAATATCAAGAGTAATTAAACAAAAGAAAAAAGAAAAGAAAATCAAAAGAAAAAGGAAAGCATTTTGGAAGTGAAGCTCGGCCAAACTGTAGCAGCCATATCTCCTTCGTTTCTTACTCAAATCTTGCGTTCTTTAGCTTGTTCGAAAGGTCTTGAGATACGCTACAACTGCTATTTCACAAGAGTTTCCCATTTAAGCAGGGTAAGGCCTTCGTTTTTGCAGTTCTTTCACTGGATGAATAGTAACTCCGAAAGCTAACCTTGTTTTCATGATTTCTTTTGTGGATTCAAGGTATCTTAGGACCATACAAGGATCATACAAGGATTATTAGGCTTATATAAACTCCAAAGAAGGTATAAATCTTGAAACCCTTGAAGTAGTGTGAAGTTTATGGATGATTAATGATGTTGATGCATGTTTATAGCCTTAGTTGACATTAGTAGCTATGTTTGAGCTTTGTTACAAGTAATATTGAGTATTAAGAACGTAAAGGCATTGCTTGGCCTCAGTTCTTGGTTGAATCAGATGTATATGTTGATTGGAGTGATTGATGAGCAATTTAGATGGTTTGAAATTTGGGATTATCCGATTTATAGCCGTCGTAATGTCGAAATTTCTAAAACCCTTGAAAACAGAGCTTACCAATCGGAATAAGTCTCTGACCTTGATGAGTATATGACTTGTACTTATAGATTTTTGAACGTAGATCGTTTTGGCGTGAAAATCGAAACTATTCGACTTACGGTTTAGGAGATATGGTCAAATTAGTAAAAGTGGTTCTAAAACGAGAAGAAAAGTTCGCAACTGAAAATGAGCTCTCTTAACCCGGTTATAGCAGGGGTTAATTTTGATAATAAAATATTAGAGACAGTAAGGAAAGATTGGGAGAAGACCTTGTGTAAAAAGGATCGTTTTCCGATTTTATAAAAATGTTTGAAGTAAGGTTAAATGCGAGAAACCCCTTAAAGCAAGCACTTGAATACCACTTTATAAAAACCCTGAGAACGAGTTGAAAATCTTGAAATGGATCATAAGAGGTTAGCTCTAGAACACCTATAGACTCAAGTCAGACCAAGGACAAGTTGGAATGATGTCCCTTGATAGCAAACAAGTGCCTAATTATAAGATGATAGTAGAGATTGCAAGGGGTTATGAATATATGGTTGCATGGGTGTGGTTTTTAAATTTGAGAATAGTCGTTGTTTAATTCCTAAGCATAAGTTATTGATGAAAGGTATTCTTATTGTTGATAAATCGCCGGACCACTGCAAGACACCACTCACAGACCCAGAGATCAGGCAAGTTTTCAAACCTATGCCTCTATAAACTGTTGTTGTGATAAATAAAAAGGTTTTGTGATATATGCTATGTGTTTATGATTTCGAAATGATATTTATGATGTTAAGCCTAAGTTGGAATTACAAGTTATGGTTGTGGAAATATTCAATATGTTAAGAAGAATCCCTCAGTAGAGGGTATATACTCTGTATTTATTCTACGGACCGGGAATGGTATTAGTTGTTATCTAGGGTTATATTCTTATACTATTATCCCTTATTTTCTTAAGAAAGTATTTGGGAATTACTTCTAAATAAATATTCTTTATTAAATATAGTTTTCATTAATTATTTAAAGCCCTATTTCTTAGGGAAGTATTTTGTGAAAACTATTCTTTAACCCTAGATAACTAATAAAGTTTTATTCAGACAATTATAGATATAGTTAGAGAAGGTCCCCAAATCTATTTTCCTTTTAAGTCTATATTCGGAAAGACTTAAATGTTCGCTCAAACTACAAAGACTCATGGGACCTTTCTCAAGTTTTAATGTTTGTTTCAAATGGACTGCCCGGTCCTAAATCTTTTTGAAACTATTCATTTAACAGCTTTGTATGCTACCATCAAAATGGTTTTGATTACTTCCTCAAGACTCGAGGAGTAAGACCAGTGGAATAAGTTGTATCCATGAACAAGCATCAGCTTGGGAAATATGGGTGAATTTTCCTTTCCAACCAGATATGACTACTTTGTGGAGTCGTATACTTGGGGAAAAAGGGAAAGGAACTTTATGTTTCAGAATTATGGATTTTCTTGAACTCGGAGAATATGTAAGGGACTGGGTGGCGCCTGTCCCCGAGGGAATTACGCGTAGACCGACGGACTATGAACGGGTCTGTTCTTCCCTTGGATTATAAGTATGTGCCCGACCGTAGGGTATGAGGAGGGTGACAGACCGACGGACTATGAACGGGTTTGTTTTCCCACCCAGAGGATGTAACAGGCCGACGGACTATGAACGGGTCTGTTCTTCCCACCTACAACCGATTGGCGGGGAGGTAGGTCAGTTAGAGACTGTCTATTCTTCCCTTCTACGTAGAAAAAGATCATGGGGAATTCGCCTTACGACTGATCATCGTAGGGGTATTCCTGTCGCCTAGAATCTCCGACTACAGTTCATCATCCATGGAAGAAAATGTTTTATGCAAGTTATCAGAGAAAGAACATGTTTTAAGCAAGTTTCCAGAAAAGAAAAGTTTATTCAAGTTATTCGAGTTTATTCAAGTTTAGAAAGTGGATTGGAAATATTTTGCCTTGACATTATTTCCGGAATATGATATAAGATAAAAGTTTAATACGAAAGATAATACTTGGATTTGTATATATTGTTTATCAGTTCAGTATTATTTTGGTGGGCCTTGTTGCTCACCCTTGCTTGTTTATTTATATCACAACAACAGATAAACCAGATGGCACGTACCGAAACCACCATGCGCAAGAGGGCGCGGGTACCCAGAGGACTCTCCCCTGATACTACAGCCGCCATAGCTGAGGTAGAGCCTACTAGTGATATAGACTGGTAGTTCAGATTCAGCTTTTAATTATATGTATCACATAACGTAAGAAGTGGCAGCAAACTTAAACTTGTAAATTATATTTGGGCTTGTAATCACTTATGATATGTTTAAGGACCCTGTTAGCAGTACTTATTTCAAGTTCATCTCTGGGACTATAACTTGTGTGTGTGTGAGATAGATGGTGGGGTCATAGCATGTTGTTTTATATTGATTCAATTCAAGCATGATGTATGGAATGATGACCGTAACGACCAGATTCCTGACCCCGGATCTGGGGCTGTTACAGAGATGGTATCAGAGCTAAGAGTTAGACATCCCAGAGATGATGAGACGTTATAATTATAAACCCACTAAGATAATAAGAACCCTTGCCAGGTTCACCTAAAACCCTTACGGGAACCCTTAGGTATCATGATAGTAACATAGTTCGTTATTGTACAGGCGGGTGATATGTCAGACCCCGAGGCGGTAGCACGGCAGCACGATGAGGAGATACTCCGGGCCTCGGATCCACACTATGAGAGATCAGGATATGAGCATCAGGAGGAGGATCCGGAGGAGGATCCGGAGGAGGACCCAGAGGAGGACCTAGAGTGGGCTCCGGCCACTGAGTTTGATGAGGAGATTCCGGTTATTGAGATAGACTCAGAGGAGGAGATGGAGAGTGAGGCTCAGGCTGAGGAGCAGGTTTGGGGCGAGTCGGGGAGTCCAGTTTCTGTCTTACCTTCCCTTCCCCCTAGTCCCCCACCTCACCCGCTGAGTCCTCCTGAGGATCTTGAGGAGCAGACCCCAGAGCCCACTCAGGCAGAGGATGTTCCGCCAGCGGACCCAGTCACTCCACCCCATGTTCCCCTAGTTGGGGTACCGGTTTCTGTGCATGGATGGATGGTGAGTAGGATGATGACAGACTTGACAGCGGCAGAGGCCAGGTTGGCAGAGTCTCGGCTACAGCTTGCCGCAGAAAGGACTGAGAGGCTTAGGCTCCAGCGTGTCAGGAGGACCCTTCGCCCTCAGGCTTTTAGGAGGGAGGTGACCCGCATTGAGTGCCGGGCACGAGCGAGGATTAGGGCTTTACAGACAGACGAAGGTGGCAGAGTGTCCCGATTTGATACTGAGGAGATCGTCCGTCTTGCGATGATCAGGGTGAGGGCCCTGACCCGCGCTCGTGGCTGATTCCAGATACAGTGATATGGTAGTCTAGCCTACTAGTCTTGCCCGGCCATAGTAGGGTGTCGATTTTTGGAGGGTTCGTTTTGTTGTATATAGTTTCCCGTAGGCAGACTAGATGGATAGACTTTGTATTTCACTTTTATGCTAGTTGTTGTTACCAGGCAGTTGTACTCTAGAACTATGATGTTGGTTCGGATGTTGTAGTTTGGCAGCACTATGTATATATGGTTTCCGTTTCAGTTACGCCAGTTTTAGTGACATGGTCACCAGTGTCTTTGATCTTTATCTGTGCGCATTTTTTCGATTAAATTGCCATATATATAGAACTGGGGATCCTAAATCCCAAATATATTATCATTGTGTAAGGAGAAATCCTACAAAGCAGGTGTGTAAATCTAATGTGATTTTCCAAAAATTTCAGTAAGATGCCTCCGCGAAGAGTTGGAACTAGGGCAAATCCCCATGAGTCTACTGACCAAGAGAGTCACAATCAACATAGTGAAAACCCTGAGTATGATGAAGAAAATGACGAAGACTATAATGAGCAGGAAGACTCCCAGTATGGGGAAAGAGATGAAACCTTTTATACCATGGATTTTGAGGATGAAAGGGAAGAAACTGAGGTTGAGCAAGAGAGAGAGAATCGGAATAGGGACCCTATGGGTCAGTTCCTGGACTTACTTAGGCAGAATTTGGTTCGACAACCCCAACCACCTCAAGGGGATAGCAGTAATGTGGCCAACTCTTTTAGGGCCTTTAAATCATTGAAGCCTCCTGAGTTTACAGGATCAGCCGACCCAGTAGAGGCGAGAGCATGGATCAAGGAGATGGAAAAGTCATTTGAGATTCTGAGTATTGAGGAAGCACAAAAGACTGTTTTTGCATCATACATGTTAAAGGGAGAGGCCAACTATTGGTGGGAGGCCAAGAGAAATATGGAAGCAGATGCGGTGATAGCATGGGAAAGGTTTAAGCAGTTATTTCTGGAGAAGTATTTTCCGAGGTTTATGAAGACACAGATGGAGCTCAAGTTCTTGGAGCTAAAACAAAATAATTTATCAGTAGCAGAGTATGAAGCGAAGTTTACTGAACTGTCAAGGTTCGTGCCTGAGTTCGTGGACACGGATGAGAAGAAAGCTAGTAGGTTTCAGCAAGGGTTGAGGCCAGGGATCCAGAATCGAGTGGCTATTTTGGAAATCTCGGATTATGCCACCCTAGTACAGAAAGCCTCAATCGTAGAAGCAGGCATCGACCAAGTCCAGAAAGAGAGAGGAGGAAGAAAAAGGAAGCACGTGAGTATGGGAGGGGGTTCCATTGGAGGCAACCCTTCAAACAAGTTTAATCGCAAGGCGTTTTCCCTACCTGGTAGAAATGAAGGACCCAAACCAACCGTGAGCACCAACATAAACCAAGGTAATAAGCAGTCGGGAGCGCCACAGTCTCAATCCTCTCGACCTTCATTTCCGAATTGTGCCACTTGTGGAAAGAGACATCCAGGTGAATGCCGAAGGGGTACGACAACGTGTTATAAATGCGGACGACCAGGCCATTATGCCAATTCTTGTACCAAGGATTTCCTAAGTGACAACAAAAGCCCTACTTGTTTTAACTGTGGTCAGCAGGGTCACATATCAAGAAACTGTCCAAGGAGCAAGCCGGCAGCATCAGGGGCCAGCAAGGCTGCCTCTAACAAGCCACCAACGGCCAGAACTTTTAACATGACAGTGCAGGATGCGGTGAGGGATACCGATGTGATAGCAGGTACTTTTTCCCTTAACTCAGTGGATGCAAATGTTTTATTTGACTCGGGAGCGACTAGATCTTTCATATCAAAGGACCTTGCTAATAAGTTAAGACTTAAGGCTCAACCCCTGAGAGATTTCTTGCAAGTAGAAATAGCCAATCATGAGATAGTCCTAGTTAATCAGATTCATCCCGAATGTGAGTTAAAAATAGGAGATCAATCTTTTTATGTTGATTTGATTCCTTTCAAGTTAGGGGAGTTTGATGTTATTTTAGGAATGGATTGGTTGTCCCGTAATAATGCCCAGATAGACTGCAAAGGGACGAAAATTAGACTGAGTACCCAAGGAAAGAGAGATGTAGTGATTAAAGGGATAAGACAGGCACAAAAATTCTTAACCATGGCCCAAACCAAGAGATTGTTGCGAAAGGGAAACGAAGCTTACTTAGCTTACGCGGTGGACACCCAGAAGGAGGTGCCCAATTTGCGAGATATTCCAGTAGTAAATGAATTCGAGGATGTGTTTCCCCAAGACCTTCCAGGATTACCACCTGACAGAGAAATTGAGTTTGCGATTGAGCTAGCCCCAGGAACGGCGCCAGTGTCCAAGGCCCCGTACAGATTAGCACCAGTAGAGATGAAGGAGCTGGCTACCCAGTTGCAAGAACTGTTAGAGAAAGGTTTTATAAGACCTAGTGTGTCGCCTTGGGGCGCACCAGTGTTGTTTGTTAAGAATAAAGATGGGAGCATGAGACTATGCATCGACTATCGCGAATTAAACAAGTTAACCATAAAGAACAAGTATCCTTTACCAAGAATCGACGATTTGTTTGATCAGCTAAGAGGTGTTGTATACTTTTCTAAGATTGACTTGAGAACTGGATATCACCAGTTGAAGATTAAACCCGAGGATATTCCTAAGACTGCATTCCGTACCCGTTATGGACATTACGAGTTCTTGGTGATGTCGTTTGGATTAACCAACGCCCCCGCAGCCTTTATGGACTTGATGAATAGAGTGTTCAAGAAATATTTGGACAAATTCGTCATAGTTTTCATTGATGACATTCTTATCTATTCTAGGACGGAAGTAGAACACGCTGAGCATCTGAGAATAGCCCTAGGAATTCTCAGGAAAGAACAGTTGTATGCCAAGTTCTCGAAGTGTGAATTCTGGAAGGAGGAGGTTCAATTCTTAGGGCACGTGATTAATAAAGAAGGAGTGTTGGTTGACCCCTCCAAGATAGAAGCAGTCTCGAATTGGGAGCGTCCAACCACCCCAACAGAGGTGAGGAGCTTTATTGGACTGGCAGGGTATTACCGAAGATTTTTGCAAAGATAGCGGCCCCGTTAACACGACTTACCCGCAAGACGGAGAAGTTCGAATGGACAGATAAGTGTGAGAAAAGCTTTCAAGAGCTGAAGAAAAGATTGGTGACGGCCCCCGTGTTGGCGTTGCCTGATGGAAAAGGAGACTTCGTGATTTACAGTGATGCTTCGCACAAAGGATTAGGCTGTGTGCTCATGCAGCATGATAAAGTAATCGCATATGCGTCAAGGCAGCTAAAGGACTACGAGATTCGATACCCAACTCACGATCTAGAATTAGCAGCGATAGTTTTCGCTTTAAATATTTGGAGGCATTACTTGTATGGGGAAAAATGTGAAATCTACACTGATCATAAGAGTCTCAAGTACATCTTTACCCAAAAAGAGCTTAACATGCGCCAAAGAAGATGGCTAGAACTGATTAAAGATTATGACTGTGAAATTCGTTATCACCCGGGTAAAGCCAATGTGGTGGCTGATGCCCTTAGCAGAAAGGAGAGACTAAAGATGATGACTTTGGAGGAAACACTGATAAGAGATATGGAGAAGTTGGAAATCGAAATCAGAATGCCAGGAGATAGTCGAGAGAAGTTGATGGAGATTCAGGTCCAATCCCCATTATTAGAAAAGATCAAGTTGTGCCAAGAGCGAATGCTCCAAGATGAAAGAGAATCCCTGACAGGGGAAGAGTTGAGGACTGAGAAAGACAACCAGGGCATAATGAGATATACTTACAGAATTTGGATTCCTAACGTCCCAGAGCTGAAAGATGAGATTCTGCATGAAGCTCACAATAGCAGATATTCAATTCACCCAGGAGGAAATAAGATGTATCAAGATCTGAAAGAGCATTACTGGTGGCCTAACATGAAAAGAGACGTGGCGGAATGGGTAGGCAAATGCCTGACCTGTCAAAGAGTAAAAGCTGAACACCAAAGGCCCAGTGGACTTCTACAACCTTTGGAAATTCCCGAATGGAAATGGGATCATATAGCAATGGACTTTGTCGTAGGCCTACCAAGGACCAAGGCCAATCATGACGCCATATGGGTGATAATAGACCGACTAACGAAGTCAGCCCACTTTCTACCAATTAATGAAAGATTCACTGTTGATAAATTAGTGGATATCTATATGAAAGAGATTGTGGCCCGGCATGGAGTCCCGGTGACCATCGTATCGGATCGAGATCCCAGATTTAATTCGAGATTTTGGAAGAGTTTTCAGGAATGTGCCGGAACCAAGCTGAATATGAGTACTGCCTATCACCCTCAGACAGATGGGCAAAGTGAAAGGACCATCCAAACACTTGAGGATATGCTGAGGTTCTGTGCCCTAGATCTTAAAGGAAGTTGGGATGATCACTTGACATTGGTTGAGTTCTCTTATAATAATAGTTTTCATGCGAGTATTGGAATGTCGCCTTATGAGGCCCTTTACGGAAGAAGGTGCAGATCTCCCTTATATTGGGATGAAGTTGGTGAGCGTAAGTTGCTAGGACCTGAAATGGTTCAAAGGACAAAGGACGTAGTGGATTTAATTCGAGGACGGCTAGTAGCAGCCCAGGATAGACAGAAAAAGTATGCAGATTTGGCTCGGAAGGGCAAAGAGTATGAAGTAGGAGACCTAGTGTTCTTGAAAGTGTCTCCTTGGAAAGGATTGATGAGATTTGGAAAGAAAGGAAAGTTGAGCCCTAGATACATTGGGCCATTTGAGGTTTTGAGACGTATTGGAAAGCTAGCGTATGAACTGGCACTACCCCCATATTTTCAACAAGTCCACAATGTGTTTCACGTTTCGATGCTAAGGCCCTACAAGTCGGATGCTAAGCATATAGTGGAATACGAGCATGTAGACATACAACCAGACTTGATGTAACAGCCCCAAATCCGGGGTCAGGGATTTAGAGTTGTCACAATCCATGTACTCCATGCCTTACCTGTATTACTCACACTGTACATAATTCACCTGCTCATGACCCCACAACATATGTCTTACATGTACACACACACACATACAGGTTAGAGTCTCAGAAACGACACCATACAACAACTGCGGAATAAATACTTCTTATTACAATACCCAAATGTCTTTAAAATCTGATACTGATACAAATTCTAAATATTGTTACAATACCAACTTAGCCTTCTGATGCTCACAGCCTTCTTATACCATTCATGTCTATTCATAAACTGAATGCCAAAAGCTGTAGTCTGATTCCCTTGGCTTGTACTATTCCCAGGTTCACTGCTTGAACTGTTTCTAAAATGTCGTGCTAGGGGTGTGCCATCCCATTGGCATCCTGCTCCGCTGCTATATAATATATATAAAATAATGGCAAGAGTGAGCAATAGCTCAGCAAGGTAATGAAAATATGGCATACTTCTGCCTTTTGTTTAACCTAGAAATAAAGTGGGTATACGAAAATAGTTTGTCAAAATATCTCATTACCGAAATCATATCTTTACCATAAAATATCTGCTATATAGAATATAGGCAGATTATCAATATATATAACTTAAAAGATGAAGTTATAAGGAAAATTCCATATCATCTTTTATGTCAAATATTTACCTCATAACATAGTCTGGAAAATAAGACAATGTACATGATGCAAACCCATTTCATAAAACCATAAACCTTTCGTAAATTCATATACTTGCACAAAACTTGTATACTTGTATACTTGTATAACTTTGAGTAAGCTTGCTTAAACTCAAATAAACTTGCATAACTTTCATGAACTTGAACAACTTTTCTTTCTGAAAACTGTCATGAAACATGATCTTTTCTTGATAACTTGCATAAAACATTTTCTTCCTTGGATGAACTATCAATGGAGACGCTGAGCGCCAGGAATACCCCTACGATGATCAGTCGCAGAGCGTATCCCATCATGATCCTTGTTTTTCTACGTAGAGGGAAGGGTAGACAGTATCTGACTGACCTACTGCTCCCCGCCATCGGTTGTAGGGGAGAAAATAGCAGAACCTGTACTAAGTCTCAACCCTACGGTCGGGCAAACATGCACACAATCTAAGGAAATAGCAGACCCGTTCATAGTCCGTCGGTCTATTTGCCATTTCCTTAGGGGACCGGCGCTACTCAGTCCCTTATCCCCACAAGTTCGAATGAATCCATAACATTGAAACATAAGTTTCCTTTTCCTTTTTCACCGGTGTACAACTCCACAAAGTAGTCATACTTGGTTGGAAAGGAAAATTCGCCCATATTTCCCAAGCTGATGCTTGTTCATGGTCATAACTTATTCCACTGAGCTTACTCCTCGAGTGTTGAGGAAGTAATAAAAATCATTTTGATAATAATTTACCAAACTGGTAGATGGCTTTTAAAAGATTTCAGACCGGGTATGCCTTTTTAAATAAACATGAAAACTTGAGTAAGGTTCCATATATCTTTGAAGTTTGAGCGAACCTTTAAGCCTTTCTGAATATAGACTTAAAAGGAAAATAGATTTGGGAACCTTCTCTAACTACTAGAATGAAACTTTATTAGTTATCTAGGGTTAAATAATAATTTACATGAAATACTTCCTTAAGAAACTTAGCTTTAATATTTATTCAAAATTATATTTCATAAAGAATATAATTAATAAAAATAAATTCCAAACATTTCTTTAAGAAAGTACTGTCTGAAAAATGAAGATAACATAGTAGTATAACCCTAGATAACAACTGATACCATTCCCGGTCCTTAATATAATCATTCAGGAAATACCTCTCACTGAGGGTTTCCTTGACATGAACACTTATATACATATCCATAATCATAGCTTGTAATCCAACTTATACTTAACATCATCATATCATTTCCAAATCATGAACATATATATCTCAAAACTTTTACTTATCTTAACCACAGTTCATAAGAACATGGGTTTGAAAACTTGCATCTATCATATGCATATATCAGAATATAGTACTTTAAAAAAATACTGTATATCATGAGAAAACTTGCCTGATGCTCGAGAGGCGATAATGCTCGTGACCATGTCGAACCATCTGGACAAAGTCAAACGAAAGCACACAATTAATCCCCTCGATAAACCACTTATAACCCAATGCTTAAACACGTAAATGAAGCACAGCCAAGGCATCACTTGCTTGCTCTAACGTCATACTAAGCCTATGTTATTCATCCATTACTTATATCATAAGTTTGGTTCGAAATCCATCCTCATATCCAAGTTATACATAACCATTCACAACATCGGTTTCTAAGTCATGTTCTTAGTAGTTTTCACTTACGCGACCTCGGCTGAAACATTTTTATAAAATCAACTAATAATCTTTTTGATTCGAAACCTTCGCACAAGGCTTACTAACTGTCCATGTTAGTATCATATTTAAAATCTTGTCCTAATTCCATTTTTAAGGACCTTGATCTTGGGTTCAAATTTCACTTAAACTTCTACTTCGTCTTTCGAAACTGCTTTTACTAAAATCAACTTTTCTCTTAAACCGTAAATCGAAATGCCTCGATTCTTTCGCTCAAACAAACTACACTACAAGACCTACAAGAATATGGTCAGTTAGCACACTATACATGGTTCAAACTTTTCTGATAAAACTGCCTAAACATCCTAAGGCAATTTCGACATGGTAACGGCGCTATAACGCGAATCCAAAATTTAAAACACCTCCTTATAACTCCATAACTATAACCAACCACCAATCAATCAAAACACATATTAATTCTATGCATAATCTGTCCAAACCAAGTTTCATACCCAACCAAAATCAAATCCACAAGTCATGTACTAAACAATCTTAAAATCATGCAAACATGCTCCTTAATCAATCCTTAACTACAATCAAGCATAAAACTTCAATAATCCAACTTAATCATAAAAGGAGAAATGGTTTTATACCTTCCTCAAGCTTGCTTGCTGCTATAATCCTTGTACAACCTTAGTTCCTTGCTTAATACAACCTTTGGAAGCTACAAACTCATTATCAAAACAAAACAAAACAAAATACAAGTTACTATTCATCATCTTCTCCAACTGTTAAGCACTAAATCGACTGGGTAAATCACAGTTTCGAAGTATTTGCTTACCATGGTTACATCGGGCTTCTCGAGGGCTTCGATTTGAGTGGTAGAACGCCAAAAACGGACCACAGAATCTCGAGTTATGATCAATTCTTCTCCCCCCATTTCTCTCCCCTTTTTCTCTCGGGTTTTTCCCATAAAGAATGAAGATTTGCTTTCTTTTATCCTTATCTTTGGCTGATCTTTTAGTGTAAATGACCATTTTACCCTTTTCTTTATTCTAGCTTCCACTAGAAGCTTCTCGATAATGCCAGCGTTTCATTTCTCGTTTGTTTCATTTTTTTTTTTCTCCAACTTTCTCAAGTTCTTTAACTTATATCAAATTTCCAACTTCACATTTCACTAATTAATATATTAACCAAGTTTTGCTCTTAAAATTCATTCCAATCGGAGTTCGAAACATTTTACTATTCACTTCGAGTCATCTTAGACTGCTTCAATCATTTTAATTCCAGAATTTCTTATCCTCTTATTCCGACGAATCCTTAATTCCTTAAATATTATTCTCCCTCATAAATTCCACTTTCATAGGGTTCTTGTGTCGGATCACTATTCATCAATCTCGTACTTAAATTAATTCATGTCTCATTGATCCGATTCTGCTCAACTTTGTTAGACATTCCCAATGGTTCTGCTATAGCTCCTTTGAAATGATTTCTCTAAACATCCTTAGTATTCCAGTACTTGATAATAATCTCATATTTATGATCTCATGTATCTTATTCTCTAATTCCTTTACTTCAATATCACAATCTCAAATCCTCGTTCATCTGGTGGAATTTCGGAGAAAACTGAAAGTCTTCGAATGCTGATTCTGACGACATTTACATACACTTATTTACATTCGGGACTACTAATCCAACTTCCAAAGTTCCATTTATAAACTCATATATAGTGTAGTGTGATCACCCTCTCATCTTAGAGGAATTCACTATTCACCACAATCTTGTAAATCAATATCAATTCCAACCTTTCTTGTACTTAGAAAATATTCTAGTGCTTCCTCAGGCATACTCTATCTTGTTTACGGAGTTGTCGAATGCATAACAGATATCGATTTGGATGACATGAGAACACTTTTCTTTCTTGGAATATTATATTCCCATTTTCCAGATAGATTGTTCTTATTTAGATGGTCAGTCCATCCCTTCTATTTACAAAGTACTTGTGATTGAAATCCTTATTCCCCTTTTTTTTTTTTTTTATAACTTGAATCTCAAAATCATTAATACATTGTGGTTACAACCACTAATCATTCATATTTTCACTGATGCACTTCATCATAAAAAAAAATTTTTAATTCTACCGAAAATTTCGGGTTCTTACATTCTCCCCTCCTTAAAAGGATTCCGTCCCGGAATCTGTCTGAATCAAATGGTGGTATATCTCTAGTATTTCACCGTCTAACTTCCAAGTTGATTCTTCCACGTTATGATTCTACCACACAACTCTGACGAGCTTGATGACCTTGTTTTGGGGCACTTGTTCCTTTTGATCTAACATTCCATTGATTACTCCACATAGGGTAAGTCTGGTTGCATATCTACATGCTCGAATTCCATTATATGCTTAGCATTTGACTTGTATGGTCTTAGTATCAAAACATGAAATACGTTGCGAACTTGCTGCAGATTTTGTCAGTGCTAATTCATATGCTAGCCTTCTGTTTCGCCTTAAGATCTCAAACGGTCCAATGTATCTAGGACTCAGCTTTTCCTTTCTCTCTAATTCTCATTACTTCTTTCCATGAAAATACCTTCCACATTATGAATCTCTGACCTCCCACTTTCTATCTTGTTTGCACAGAAATACACTCGCATAAACTTGCTTATCATTCATCAACATGCCATTTAGCTTATCCATAGCAGTACTATCTCTATACTCGCGGCTTAGTCCGCATACTTTCTCTGTTTGTCTTGGTTGTCACTAGCCGCTTGTTGGTGAAACCTTTTGTCCTTCCAGTTTGTTGAGCTAACTTGAGTTTCGTGTAAAATCTCATTCTTTAATTTCCCAATCATTCAGGATCCATCTCTGTCTCATTTTAATTAAGGTATCGGCCACCATATTGGCCTTCCCCGGATGGTAGTGTATCTTACAGTCATAATCCTCGGTCAACTCTAGCCATTCCTCCATCTCATGTTATATTCTATCACAGATAACTCAAAGCCACTTCATCCCATTCCATAAAATTTGTGGGTGCATTAGTCAACCCAAAATAACCTCACTGAAAACTCAAAGTGTGTATTCATAGTACGAATCGCAGTCTTGGTTATATCCTCGGATTTATCTTCCCACTGGGGATACCCAGTCCTTGAATAAATTTGGAAATACACAGCATTCTTCCGTTGGTCAAACAATCATTTACAAAGGTACCTATTCTCCATGGTGGTACACTGGGTCTCATTACACCCTTATACCACCACTCTTGTAACTGAATCACTAACCCTTTGTCATTCCCATTATACTCTGAATACTCGGTCACATTTATGGTTTCTTGTTTTAACTCTTTAACCTTCATTTTCATCCGGGTCTTCATATATTTCCGAAAATTATTCCTCTAAAACAACACACGCTGCACCTCTCTCAAGTCACAATACCAGCTCCCTCTGACTTCATCACCAGTACTTATCTTGCTAACCCAGAGGTAGTGTCCATTTGTAACAACTCCTCCAAATTCTCAATTTCACTATAGGGCATCCATCTAACACCATTGTCGCTGGAGTTCACGGCATATCGCTCTTCCTTTCACATATATCGCTTGACACGCTTTCCATTATCATAACATTCTTGGGAAAATAACCAATTCATTGATATATCACTAATATTCTATTCGTATTAGGGATCCGCTCCTGTCATAAGAAATTCCGTTGCGAAACTAACTCCTATCAGCGAATTCTGACTTCTCTGACCTGGGTGGCCTCCCCTCCTTAAAATTCAATGAGGATAAACAAAGTTATGGGGCCTTGAAAAGACAGCTCCCATATCAAGGAAAACGTCACACACTGGTTATGAGTTTTAAGATAACCTCATAGGAGGTAAAAGAATTTACCGAGAGATCAACATGATCATAAGAACGTTGTGTGCCTCGATTGAGACATACTAAAGGTAATTAGCCTTCTTGTATTTCACAACTTACAAGTGATGGCGTCCCATCCGACTTCTATCACACAGACAGATAGTCCTTGTAGCCCCTATTAGTATAGGGTTGTTCATCTCAGTAGAAGTTGAAAAGTATAAAAGCAATTCGAGATCAATTTAATGATTATCACCTTTCGACAATATTTCTCAAAAGAACACCTTGGATTAAAATTGAACAGATTCCAAAGGTGCAATTTTACAAGAAAAGGACAGCCACAAAGATACTGGTACTCAACAACAAGTGGTGAGGTATCACCATAGGATCCTTCATCATTTGAAGAAAAATAAAACATCAATAATATTATTTGACAGGGCTTCGAAACCTGAAAATAGGCATTATGATAGCCTCTGGCACAATTGAAACTGAATATGGTTTAACACATGTGTTATAAGACAACTTCGAAGAGGGAATATACCCTTTATTAGAATTCTTTCGTGGAGAGATCAATATAGATCATAGATTGGGGAGGTACCCCTCATAATTTGCAAATGGGGAGGGTACTACCAAGGTCTCTACGGATGCCTTATATGTCAGCTCCTCTAATGGATAATCGTTCAATTCCAAAGCTTTTCCCTTCCATGCACCCTAAATTGTTCGATACTTACGTCATTGTTGGCTTAACATAGTCGCTAAGAATTCAACCACCAACATTTGCAATCGCAGGGAATTCTAATCGACTAGGTGCAAACATCTCAAGTAAACGTTCTGTTCTATAAGAAAACTTCGATACCATTGTCGCCTATAGCCATGACGATTCCTCATGTCGACTGGGCGGTACTCTGAAAGATTGTTAAAATCTACAGACTTAAATCCGGTCTCTATTTCAATCATCCTTATACTCAATATTCCTTTTTCCCATGTCCACCCCGTGCTCTACATAAAATTAACACTTTTGGCACAATTGCCTTTTCATTTAAGTCAATCCCGGAACTTCTCAGTCCGTCCTGATCCTTACATATATTTCACCTTTACCACGCAATCTCAGCTTCATCTCTTTATCCCTACAATCAATTATAGCCATCAGGGTCTGTCCACCAAACCATATAACGGCTATCTTATCCAATACACAGGGTTCACTCTAATCTTCACTCTCTTTGGTGACATTCTCTGATAATCAGAAAGACAAGGTTTGCCAAAACTTTACTGAAGTCCCTTCCAAAATCAGGGAAACTTGATTATTCCCTTTATCTACTAGTAATGCTCGGATCTGATTTCCGACCTTTCTGTTGTATCCTCATAATTCCTTCCTGGTTTCTTGAGAGTGGTAAATCTCGTTCTCGATTTCGTCTTAGTCTGCTTGCCTCACAATAACATTTGCATGGTACATATACCCAAAATTTTCCTTGAGATAACAAAATCCCTCAACGATGCAATAGACACTATTTCCAGTGGAATCGCTGGTCGTGGGGCATTGAAACCTTGTAGCCAAAGCAATTCCTTTCACTATTCTTAGGCAACTAAGTAACCACAATCATTCGTGAAAATCTGAATACCTTGGTTCTTACATATGCCGTCTCCTTATGGGCAACTATAACCGACTACGAGCAACAAGTTTCGTTCAAATCAAATCAATCCACTGATACTGGCTATACTGCCTCTACCTCTTTTGCCTTGGAGACTCTATTCCATTTTCTTTGTCATACTCTTGATGAGTCATGAACGCTCCTTAAACTCTCGTCTCGTCACTTATTTATCCCTTGAAGGTTCGTCCGGTCTTATTATTAGACCTCAAGTAACACACCACATCTTTATCAATCGACACATTTTCTACAAGATTCTTCTCTTGACCCACCATGGGATCTCCCTCTAGATCCTTCTATGAATCTTCCCTTATCGGGTCTCCGTCCATTCAAGGAGCGCATCATCAAATGCCTACTCGAAAACCTCAGAATCTGGTATCCCAAAGTCCCATCAATTTATAACTCATACCAATTGAGGTGACTAACCATGAAGTCCTAGGTACGGTTTCCCAAAAGAAGTCCCCTCTCGGCTTCATCTTAAACAGTCAGGGTCATGTCCTCTAACCCGACTACGAACTCAATTTGAGCTCTAGATGCTCTTATCCTTATTAAGGGTATTGTAAGACTCAATCTCCTATCGTTTCTGAGGACTGTAACCTAATGCTCTGATACCATCTCTGTAACAGCCCCAAATCCGGGGTCAGGGATTTAGAGTTGTCACAATCCATGTACTCCATGCCTTACCTGTATTACTCACACTGTACATAATTCACCTGCTCATGACCCCACAACATATGTCTTACATGTACACACACACACATACAGGTTAGAGTCTCAGAAACGACACCATACAACAACTGCGGAATAAATACTTCTTATTACAATACCCAAATGTCTTTAAAATCTGATACTGATACAAATTCTAAATATTGTTACAATACCAACTTAGCCTTCTGATGCTCACAGCCTTCTTATACCATTCATGTCTATTCATAAACTGAATGCCAAAAGCTGTAGTCTGATTCCCTTGGCTTGTACTATTCCCAGGTTCACTGCTTGAACTGTTTCTAAAATGTCGTGCTAGGGGTGTGCCATCCCATTGGCATCCTGCTCCGCTGCTATATAATATATATAAAATAATGGCAAGAGTGAGCAATAGCTCAGCAAGGTAATGAAAATATGGCATACTTCTGCCTTTTGTTTAACCCAGAAATAAAGTGGGTATACGAAAATAGTTTGTCAAAATATCTCATTACCGAAATCATATCTTTACCATAAAATATCTGCTATATAGAATATAGGCAGATTATCAATATATATAACTTAAAAGATGAAGTTATAAGGAAAATTCCATATCATCTTTTATGTCAAATATTTACCTCATAACATAGTCTGGAAAATAAGACAATGTACATGATGCAAACCCATTTCATAAAACCATAAACCTTTCGTAAATTCATATACTTGCACAAAACTTGTATACTTGTATACTTGTATAACTTTGAGTAAGCTTGCTTAAACTCAAATAAACTTGCATAACTTTCATGAACTTGAACAACTTTTCTTTCTGAAAACTGTCATGAAACATGATCTTTTCTTGATAACTTGCATAAAACATTTTCTTCCTTGGATGAACTATCAATGGAGACGCTGAGCGCCAGGAATACCCCTACGATGATCAGTCGCAGAGCGTATCCCATCATGATCCTTGTTTTTCTACGTAGAGGGAAGGGTAGACAGTATCTGACTGACCTACTGCTCCCCGCCATCGGTTGTAGGGGAGAAAATAGCAGAACCTGTACTAAGTCTCAACCCTACGGTCGGGCAAACATGCACACAATCTAAGGAAATAGCAGACCCGTTCATAGTCCGTCGGTCTATTTGCCATTTCCTTAGGGGACCGGCGCTACTCAGTCCCTTATCCCCACAAGTTCGAATGAATCCATAACATTGAAACATAAGTTTCCTTTTCCTTTTTCACCGGTGTACAACTCCACAAAGTAGTCATACTTGGTTGGAAAGGAAAATTCGCCCATATTTCCCAAGCTGATGCTTGTTCATGGTCATAACTTATTCCACTGAGCTTACTCCTCGAGTGTTGAGGAAGTAATAAAAATCATTTTGATAATAATTTACCAAACTGGTAGATGGCTTTTAAAAGATTTCAGACCGGGTATGCCTTTTTAAATAAACATGAAAACTTGAGTAAGGTTCCATATATCTTTGAAGTTTGAGCGAACCTTTAAGCCTTTCTGAATATAGACTTAAAAGGAAAATAGATTTGGGAACCTTCTCTAACTACTAGAATGAAACTTTATTAGTTATCTAGGGTTAAATAATAATTTACATGAAATACTTCCTTAAGAAACTTAGCTTTAATATTTATTCAAAATTATATTTCATAAAGAATATAATTAATAAAAATAAATTCCAAACATTTCTTTAAGAAAGTACTGTCTGAAAAATGAAGATAACATAGTAGTATAACCCTAGATAACAACTGATACCATTCCCGGTCCTTAATATAATCATTCAGGAAATACCTCTCACTGAGGGTTTCCTTGACATGAACACTTATATACATATCCATAATCATAGCTTGTAATCCAACTTATACTTAACATCATCATATCATTTCCAAATCATGAACATATATATCTCAAAACTTTTACTTATCTTAACCACAGTTCATAAGAACATGGGTTTGAAAACTTGCATCTATCATATGCATATATCAGAATATAGTACTTTAAAAAAATACTGTATATCATGAGAAAACTTGCCTGATGCTCGAGAGGCGATAATGCTCGTGACCATGTCGAACCATCTGGACAAAGTCAAACGAAAGCACACAATTAATCCCCTCGATAAACCACTTATAACCCAATGCTTAAACACGTAAATGAAGCACAGCCAAGGCATCACTTGCTTGCTCTAACGTCATACTAAGCCTATGTTATTCATCCATTACTTATATCATAAGTTTGGTTCGAAATCCATCCTCATATCCAAGTTATACATAACCATTCACAACATCGGTTTCTAAGTCATGTTCTTAGTAGTTTTCACTTACGCGACCTCGGCTGAAACATTTTTATAAAATCAACTAATAATCTTTTTGATTCGAAACCTTCGCACAAGGCTTACTAACTGTCCATGTTAGTATCATATTTAAAATCTTGTCCTAATTCCATTTTTAAGGACCTTGATCTTGGGTTCAAATTTCACTTAAACTTCTACTTCGTCTTTCGAAACTGCTTTTACTAAAATCAACTTTTCTCTTAAACCGTAAATCGAAATGCCTCGATTCTTTCGCTCAAACAAACTACACTACAAGACCTACAAGAATATGGTCAGTTAGCACACTATACATGGTTCAAACTTTTCTGATAAAACTGCCTAAACATCCTAAGGCAATTTCGACATGGTAACGGCGCTATAACGCGAATCCAAAATTTAAAACACCTCCTTATAACTCCATAACTATAACCAACCACCAATCAATCAAAACACATATTAATTCTATGCATAATCTGTCCAAACCAAGTTTCATACCCAACCAAAATCAAATCCACAAGTCATGTACTAAACAATCTTAAAATCATGCAAACATGCTCCTTAATCAATCCTTAACTACAATCAAGCATAAAACTTCAATAATCCAACTTAATCATAAAAGGAGAAATGGTTTTATACCTTCCTCAAGCTTGCTTGCTGCTATAATCCTTGTACAACCTTAGTTCCTTGCTTAATACAACCTTTGGAAGCTACAAACTCATTATCAAAACAAAACAAAACAAAATACAAGTTACTATTCATCATCTTCTCCAACTGTTAAGCACTAAATCGACTGGGTAAATCACAGTTTCGAAGTATTTGCTTACCATGGTTACATCGGGCTTCTCGAGGGCTTCGATTTGAGTGGTAGAACGCCAAAAACGGACCACAGAATCTCGAGTTATGATCAATTCTTCTCCCCCCATTTCTCTCCCCTTTTTCTCTCGGGTTTTTCCCATAAAGAATGAAGATTTGCTTTCTTTTATCCTTATCTTTGGCTGATCTTTTAGTGTAAATGACCATTTTACCCTTTTCTTTATTCTAGCTTCCACTAGAAGCTTCTCGATAATGCCAGCGTTTCATTTCTCGTTTGTTTCATTTTTTTTTTTCTCCAACTTTCTCAAGTTCTTTAACTTATATCAAATTTCCAACTTCACATTTCACTAATTAATATATTAACCAAGTTTTGCTCTTAAAATTCATTCCAATCGGAGTTCGAAACATTTTACTATTCACTTCGAGTCATCTTAGACTGCTTCAATCATTTTAATTCCAGAATTTCTTATCCTCTTATTCCGACGAATCCTTAATTCCTTAAATATTATTCTCCCTCATAAATTCCACTTTCATAGGGTTCTTGTGTCGGATCACTATTCATCAATCTCGTACTTAAATTAATTCATGTCTCATTGATCCGATTCTGCTCAACTTTGTTAGACATTCCCAATGGTTCTGCTATAGCTCCTTTGAAATGATTTCTCTAAACATCCTTAGTATTCCAGTACTTGATAATAATCTCATATTTATGATCTCATGTATCTTATTCTCTAATTCCTTTACTTCAATATCACAATCTCAAATCCTCGTTCATCTGGTGGAATTTCGGAGAAAACTGAAAGTCTTCGAATGCTGATTCTGACGACATTTACATACACTTATTTACATTCGGGACTACTAATCCAACTTCCAAAGTTCCATTTATAAACTCATATATAGTGTAGTGTGATCACCCTCTCATCTTAGAGGAATTCACTATTCACCACAATCTTGTAAATCAATATCAATTCCAACCTTTCTTGTACTTAGAAAATATTCTAGTGCTTCCTCAGGCATACTCTATCTTGTTTACGGAGTTGTCGAATGCATAACAGATATCGATTTGGATGACATGAGAACACTTTTCTTTCTTGGAATATTATATTCCCATTTTCCAGATAGATTGTTCTTATTTAGATGGTCAGTCCATCCCTTCTATTTACAAAGTACTTGTGATTGAAATCCTTATTCCCCTTTTTTTTTTTTTTTATAACTTGAATCTCAAAATCATTAATACATTGTGGTTACAACCACTAATCATTCATATTTTCACTGATGCACTTCATCATAAAAAAAAAATTTTAATTCTACCGAAAATTTCGGGTTCTTACACTTGACCTATGTGGAGCAGCCAATGGAAATTATAGATCGAAAGGAACAAGTGCTCCGAAACAAGGTCATCAAACTAGTCAGAGTAGTATGGAGAAATCATAATGTGGAAGAATCAACTTGGGAGCTAGAGAGCGAGATGCTAGAAAGATATCCCCATTTATTTTCAGAGTGATTCCGGGACGGAATCCTTTTAAGGAGGGGAGACTGTAAGACCCCAGATTTTGGGTAGAATTAAAACTTTTATTGTATGATGATGTATATATATATATGTGGATGGTGGTAATGGTTTTTGGAGAATTAAGTATGAAATGAATATGGATTTCAGTTTTCAAACATTTCGAGAATAATAAGAATGGACTGAACATATAAATAAGAACAATCAATCTGGAAGATAAGAATACAATACTTCAAGGAAGAAAAGTATTTTTATGTCATCCAAATCAATATCTGGAATACATCCGACAACTCCGTAAACAAGATAGCGTATGCCCAAGAAAGCATTAAAACGTTTTCTAAGTGCAAAGAGTAAAGAGGAAATAAACCAGGAATATTGGAACGGATTTTGATCCAAAGGATTGTAGAAACACCACTGATGAATAGTAACTTGTCATTTAAAAGTTTTCAGACCACACTATATGCGGGACGATATAATAAACTTTCAAAGTCGCATTAGTGATCTACGATGGAAATAAAAGAATGCAGAAGCTGTCAGAATCGGAAAAATAGCATTTTTCGTTTTCTCCGAAGTTTCACCAAAAACGGACTAAATAATTATTATTTGAGGAAATTTAAGGATTTAAATTATTAATTCCGTGGATATGGATTTAATAAAAGAATTAGTAGTATCGAGAACGATTTCGGTAAAATACCTCGATAGAACCCTCGAGAAACCCTGCGAACGTTCTACGAAATTAAACGAACCAGAAAAGCTACTTTATCCCAAGCCAATGCATGCTTGCCAAGTGTCAAGACAAGAAGAGACCAGAGGTGATGACTCACCACATTGGATAAATATCAAGAGTAATTAAACAAAAGAAGAAAGAAAAGAAAATCAAAAGAAAAAGGAAAGCATTTTGGAAGTGAAGCTCGGCCAAACTGTAGCCGCCATATCTCCTTCGTTTCTTACTCCAATCTTGCGTTCTTTAGCTTGTTGGAAAGGTCTTGCGATAAGCTACAACTGCTATTTCACAAGAGTTTCCCATTTAAGCAGGGTAAGGCCTTCGTTTTTGCAGTTCTTTCACTGGATGAATAGTAACTCCGAAAGCTAACCTTGTTTTCATGATTTCTTTTGTGGATTCAAGGTATCTTAGGACCATACAAGGATTATTAGGCTTATATAAACTCCAAAGAAGGTATAAATCTTGAAACCCTTGAAGTAGTGTGAAGTTTATGGATGATTAATGATGTTGATGCATGTTTATAGCCTTAGTTGACATTAGTAGCTATGTTTGAGCTTTGTTACAAGTAATATTGAGTATTAAGAACGTAAAGGCATTGCTTGGCCTCAGTTCTTGGTTGAATCAGATGTATATGTTGATTGGAGTGATTGATGAGCAATTTAGATGGTTTGAAATTTGAGATTATCCGATTTATAGCCGTCGTAATATCGAAATTTCTAAAACCCTTGAAAACAGAGCTTACCAGTCGGAATAAGTCTCTGACCTTGATGAGTATATGACTTGTACTTATAGATTTTTGAACGTAGATCGTTTTGGCGCGAAAATCGAAACTATTCGACTTACGGTTTAGGAGATATGGTCAAATTAGTAAAAGTGGTTCTAAAACGAGAAGAAAAGTTCGCAACTGAAATTGAGCTCTCTTAACCCGGTTATAGCAGGGGTTAATTTTGATAATAAAATATTAGAGACAGTAAGGAAAGAGTGGGAGAAGACCTTGTGTAAAAAGGATCGTTTTCCGATTTTATAAAAATGTTTGAAGTAAGGTTAAATGCGAGAAACCCCTTAAAGCAAGCACTTGAATACCACTTTAGAAAAACCCTGAGAACGAGTTGAAAATCTTGAAATGGATCATAAGAGGTTAGCTCTAGAACACCTATAGACTCAAGTCAGACCAAGGACAAGTTGGAATGATGTCCCTTGATAGCAAACAAGTGCCTAATTATAAGATGATAGTAGAGATTGCAAGGGGTTATGAATATATGGTTGCATGGGTGTGGTGTTTAAATTTGAGAATAGTCGTTGTTTAATTCCTAAGCATAAGTTATTGATGAAAGGTATTCTTATTGTTGATAGATCGCCGGACCACTGCAAGACACCACTCACAGACCCAGAGATCAGGCAAGTTTTCAAACCTATGCCTCTATAAACTGTTGTTGTGATAAATAAAAAGGTTTTGTGATATATGCTATGTGTTTATGATTTCGAAATGATATTTATGATGTTAAGCCTAAGTTGGAATTACAAGTTATGGTTGTGGAAATATTCAATATGTTAAGAAGAATCCCTCAGTAGAGGGTATATACTCTGTATTTATTCTACGGACCGGGAATGGTATTAGTTGTTATCTAGGGTTATATTCTTATACTATTATCCCTTATTTTCTTAAGAAAGTATTTGGGAATTACTTCTAAATAAATATTCTTTATTAAATATAGTTTTCATTAATTATTTAAAGCCCTACTTCTTAGGGAAGTATTTTGTGAAAACTATTCTTTAACCCTAGATAACTAATAAAGTTTTATTCAGACAATTATAGATATAGTTAGAGAAGGTCCCCAAATCTATTTTCCTTTTAAGTCTATATTCGGAAAGACTTAAATGTTCGCTCAAACTACAAAGACTCATGGGACCTTTCTCAAGTTTTAATGTTTGTTTCAAATGGACTGCCCGGTCCTAAATCTTTTTGAAACTATTCATTTAACAGCTTTGTATGCTACCATCAAAATGGTTTTGATTACTTCCTCAAGACTCGAGGAGTAAGACCAGTGGAATAAGTTGTATCCATGAACAAGCATCAGCTTGGGAAATATGGGTGAATTTTCCTTTCCAACCAGATATGACTACTTTGTGGAGTCGTATACTTGGGGAAAAAGGGAAAGGAACTTTATGTTTCAGAATTATGGATTTTCTTGAACTCGCAGAATATGTAAGGGACTGGGTGGCGCCTGTCCCCGAGGGAATTACGCGTAGACCGACGGACTATGAACGGGTCTGTTCTTCCCTTGGATTATAAGTATGTGCCCGACCGTAGGGTATGAGGAGGGTGACAGACCGACGGACTATGAACGGGTTTGTTTTCCCACCCAGAGGATGTAACAGGCCGACGGACTATGAACGGGTCTGTTCTTCCCACCTACAACCGATTGGCGGGGAGGTAGGTCAGTTAGAGACGGTCTATTCTTCCCTTCTACGTAAAAAAAGATCATGGGGAATTCGCCTTACGACTGATCATCGTAGGGGTATTCCTGTCGCCTAGAATCTCCGACTACAGTTCATCATCCATGGAAGAAAATGTTTTATGCAAGTTATCAGAGAAAGAACATGTTTTAAGCAAGTTTCCAGAAAAGAAAAGTTTATTCAAGTTATTCGAGTTTATTCAAGTTTAGAAAGTGGATTGGAAATATTTTGCCTTGACATTATTTCCGGAATATGATATAAGATAAAAGTTTAATACGAAAGATAATACTTGGATTTGTATATATTGTTTATCAGTTCAGTATTATTTTGGTGGGCCTTGTTGCTCACCCTTGCTTGTTTATTTATATCACAACAACAGATAAACCAGATGGCACGTACCGAAACCACCATGCGCAAGAGGGTGCGGGTACCCAGAGGACTCTCCCCTTATACTACAGCCGCCATAGCTGAGGTAGAGCCTACTAGTGATATAGACTGGTAGTTCAGATTCAGCTTTTAATTATATGTATGACATAACGTAAGAAGTGGCAGCAAACTTAAACTTGTAAATTATATTTGGGCTTGTAATCACTTATGATATGTTTAAGGACCCTGTTAGCAGTACTTATTTCAAGTTCATCTCTGGGACTATAACTTGTGTGTGTGTGAGATAGATGGTGGGGTCATAGCATGTTGTTTTATATTGATTCAATTCAAGCATGATGTATGGAATGATGACCGTAACGACCAGATTCCTGACCCCGGATCTGGGGCTGTTACAAAGAAGCTCTTCAAGATGCTAACTGGATAACAGCTATGCAGGAAGAGTTAAATGAATTTGAAAGAAATGAAGTATGGACTCTTGTACCAAGTGAGAGAGCTAAAGAAGATTCTATATTCGATTTCGATGCGAAGAGGGCACGTTAATAGAGTCTCCGTCATCGGTATTCCCGCTTCCATGGACTGAGTCTTGAGAGGAAGCAAGTGAAAGTTACTACACGAGGAAGTAAAGTGAAGGTGCCTTACCTTCAACTAACCTATCTTCTATAGTAACTGGGGTTTGAGCCCATGCATTTAGACTACATTTACCTCTAGCCTTTGGTACAAAATGGGTTTTCAGAAACAAGACTGACAGTGATGGAATAATTACAAGGAATAAGGCTAGACTTGTGGCAAAAGGATATTCACAGCAAGAAGGAATTGACTATGATGAAACCTTTGCTCCAGTTGCAAGATTGGAAGCCATAAGAATTTTTCAGATGGATGTGAAAAGTGCTTTTCTCAATTGGAAACTTGAAGAAGAAGTGTTTGTCGAACAACCACCAGGGTTTGTTGATCCCAAGTATCCAGATTATGTCTATAGGCTTGACAAAGCACTTTATGGACTAAAGCAGGCACCTAGAGCATGGTATGAAACTCTGGCTCAATTTCTTTTAGAAAGTGGGTTCACTAGAGGTACAATTGATAAAACCTAGTTCTATTTCAATACTGGTAATGATTTGCTTTTAGTTCAAATTTATGTTGATGACATAATTTTTGGGTCTACTAATGACAAACTCTGTAAGAAATCTGCCAAGCTTATGCAGTCCAGGTACCAAATGAGCATGATGGGAGAGCTTAGTTATTTTCTAGGCTTGCAGGTAAAGCAAACAGATGATGGGATTTTTATCAATCAAGCAAAATATACCAGAAATCTTCTCAAGAAATTTGGTATGCTTGATAGTTCATCGGCCACAACTCCTATGGCAACTGCAAAAAATCTAGATAAAGACACAGGAACTTCAGTAGATATGACAATCTACAGAGGCATGATAGGGTCTCTTCTTTATTTGACTGCAAGTAGACCAGACATTATATATGCAACTTGTCTTTGTGCAAGATTTCAGGCAGATCCCAGAGAGCCTCATCTAACAGCTGTGAAGAGGATTTTTAAATATCTCAAAGGAACCATAACCTTGGGTTTGTGGTATCCTAGAGAATCAGAGTTTAAATTAACAGGTTACTCTGATGCAGACTTTGCAGGCTGTAAGATTGACAGAAAAAGCACAAGTGGAAGCTGTCAATTTTTAGGTGACAGATTAGTTTCTTGGTACAGCAAGAAACAGAAATCAATTTCCACATCCACAGCAGAAGCAGAGTATATTTCTGCTGGTAGCTGTTGTGCACAGATTTTATGGATGAAGAATCAATTGCTGGATTATGGGTTAAGGTACTCTAAAATACCTATTTTCTGTGATAATCAAAGTGCTATTGCTATGACAGGTAACCCAGTACAGCATTCCATGACCAAGCACATCAGCATAAGGTATCACTTTATCAGGGAACATGTGGAGGAAGGTGATATTGAGCTTCATTTTGTGTCTACAGAACAACAGCTTGCAGATATCTTCACTAAGCCTTTGAGTGAAGCTACATTTACAAGACTGGTAAATGAACTTGGAATGATCTCTGGTTTCGACTAGAGATATTGGTTAGACTCAAACTTTACTCATCTGTGAAAATTTGCTCATGTTTTTCTGCATATGTTACCTGTCATGCAAATCATGTTGATAAACTCTGGTAGCATACTCTGATGGTAGCATACTCTGATGGAAGCATACTCTGATGATAAACTCTGATGTTATACTCTGATTGTGTTATTGTCTGAAACATATGGACCGATGAAGAAAATTGTATGAAGCATGATTCTCAGTAAGTAATCATGAATCTTTCTGAGTTATATAAAATCTGATCTCAAATGTGTGCAGAAATTTTACACAGCATGATATTGTCTCTATATTTATAGCATCTCTTAGTTTATTGATCCTATACACTGAGTCTGTATTAGCTGTTTGCACTTTCTCTCATAAATTAATTGTGTTAACTGATGGAAGTCTAAACTCTGATAATTAGTTGCTAATATTTCACCCTCAAATCAAAAGATGCAAAAATATGCACAAATTCCTTTGAGATCATGTTGTGCCTAGGAAGACCCAGGAACTTATTGTATGAAATAAGGGCTAAATTTTTTGATTTTTGGTGACTAGGGCCAACCACTGATTACTGGAAAAATAATAATAAAAAAAAGGGGGTGAAAATAATAAATTTATAGGTACAGAGTTTAGATGATATCAGATTTTGTTTTATACATGAGAGTTTGGGCAACCAGTTCTTACTGATTTAATTTGTGGATTTTATGCACTTCTAGATGCTCTAAATATTTATATTCAGTACACTCTGCTATTCACACACAATTTCTCACAACTGTGCACTTAGAGAAAAGAGATTATTAATGAAGGTGGAGAATTGATAAACACTGATGAACTGTGTACTCTACACCGAGGTAATTTATTTTTAATCTTTAATGATTAAAATAAATAAGTGTGTTTCAGGCATTTCATAATTTTTGAGGAACATTATTTTTGAAAATAGAGAGTATAATTGCAAACGGTTTGTATGTGTTTTGAAAATAGAGAAGCGTGTAAATAGCAGTAATTATTGCCTATTTTTACTGCGCATGCGTGTTGGAAACTACCGTGATAAGTGTTGTCAGTTAATGCATGTGTGACACCTGTTCCACTCACACATTTTACAAGAGAGCCAGTTGTGTGTCTTAATGATTAAAACCCTTGAGTTTTAATTCACTGTATTTGATATTTAAATCTCTATACACACAAACGGTTCCATTCTTTACACACTTATTCATTCACAGCACTTGTTACACACACATTTACCCAAACACCTTTTCTGCATCAAGTTTTCGAACAGTTTTCTAAGAAAACTCTGATCTATTCCAAATTGTTTCTAATGGCAACCACAATGTTTCACTCTGTTGGTCTAGAATTCGTTCCTAATAACTATGCAGCACCTTTATCTACTCAGAACGCACCGGAGGCGTTTCATCTGTTTCAGAATTTTCTTGCTCAATCTGCAATTGGGCATGCTCTTGTGGAACCAACACAGCTTTCTGGATTGCAAATTAAAGCTTTCTGGGAGACGGGTGTTTATGATGATGGAGGCGAGACTGGAACTCCTTCTATAGTCTTCGAATTTGAAGAACAGGAGTATGTGGTAACTCCTGGTACTGTTCGTGCAGCCTTGGGATTTGGAGAATTCACTGCTTATACAATCTCTATGGGTGATGTTGATCTTCAAAGAATGATGACAGAGATTGGATACAGTGGACCTATAGCAAGGATTGGCCAACTAAAGCGACCATTCTTGAGGAAGGAGTGGAGTTTCTTCTTCGATTGCATTACACGAGCTTTTGGCAAGAAGTGTACCAATTGGGATGCAATTCCAATTGATAGTCTGCAAATCGGGTATTCTCTTCTTTATAATACTAATTACGATTTTGCTAGATTGGTTTTGAGTAATATAGGGGAGAAAATGACAGAGAATAGGGGAGTTGTTTACTTTGCACGTTTTTGTCAACTGCTATTTACTGCTTGTATTCCTGCGGTTGAAATTGCTGCAAATGATGTGATTTCTGCGTTTAAATTGCACAAAAGAATATTCTCTGATTTGATAAACAAGGATGGCAAGAAAGGGAACGCTGGTGAGTTGTTACTTCCAGCTGTTATTCAACATTTTCTTGAACCACAATCAGAAACTCAACCACAACAACAACAACAACCAAAACCACAGCAACCAGAACCCCAGTCCCAACAGGTAAACACTGATAGTCAAGCTGTTTCAAGACCAAAGACTGGTGGTAGGACTAAGCACAAATCTTTCAAGGCTGTACATGTTGCTAAATCTCTAAATACTGATGCTGATTTACCAAACTCTGCTGGTACTTCAAGAAGAAAGAAGAGGGCAAACAGACCTGGTTCTGATGCTAATGTGCCTTCTGATGACAATGAATCTGTTACTGCTAAGAAAAGGAATCTTGTTGCTGCTTACCTATTTGATTATATAGTTCAAAATTTGGCTTCAGATTCTACACATGTTAATGCTTCAGAGAATGTACATGTTGATGCTGCTGTGCATGAAGAAGTCAGGACAAATACTGATGATAATGCTGCCTTCCATGATACTTTTCTTAAACCTATATTGGAAATGGAAGAGGAAGAGAATGATTTTGAAGCACATCCCTTTGCAACTCTAGAAGAGTTTGGCAGTTTAAATGAAACAGAGGATGTGGCAGCTGATCCACCTACACTCATAATTGATGAGTCACTAGCTACTCATACAGAGATTCTCTCTGTCAATCACCAGGTACTTGAAAAAGGTGATGAGGTTGATCAGACAGCAAGGGCTGTAACTGCAGAAAATATTGCTGAAGAAGCTGCAGCAAATATTGATGAAGAAACTGCAGAGAATAATCTTGAAGCTACTGCAGAGACTATAATTCAAGATGCTGATCCTGAAGCTGCAGTAGAACCTATTGTTGAGGCTATTCACATAGCTGAAGAACATACTGAAGAAGCTACTCAGACAATAAATGAAGCTACTGCAGAGAATATAGTTGAAGAAGCTGCAGAGCCTATAGCAGAAAATGTTGATGAAGACAGAGTTGTTTCTGACAGTGATGATCACACTTCTGTAAATTCTGATCATGCAAACTCTGGGATAAATATTGCACTTTCAGACTCTGATGACCATGACTCAATACCTTTTCTAAGGGATCCTACTGCAGAGTCTGTCAAGGAAAATCAACATGCAACTGAAGCTCATTTTAGGGAGATGTACTTTGCAAATTGGTCAGGGGCAGACTGTATTTTTCCTGCTAACAGGGCTGCTGACTTTGTGGCAAAGTCTGCTGAATCAATTACCAATCCAGAGCTTCTTAGTCACTTGAAGGCTACAATAGTACAAGTGAAGTCTCTTAACAATCGCTTCGATGATACTCACAAATTAGTTACTGGGTTGAGAAATGATATAGTTGCTCGAGAGGTGACTTTGAAGAATGATAAAGCTCTCTTTTCTAATCTGTTTGCAAATCAGGTGGAATTCAAGCAAAGGCTGAGCAAAGTGGAAGAGAATCAGACTGCTATGACTGCAAAGATTGATTCAATTGCTACTTCTTTGGAATTGCTGACATCAGTGTTAATTCCTGATGATGTCAAAAAGGGGGAGAGAGTTTCTAAGGACAAATGCAAGAGAACTCAAACTCTGAGACAGAGGGATGATGCAACTGATGGTGGAAGCAAGGAAGCTGAGAAAAGGTCAAAAATTATTCAAGAGCAAGGGAGACTTAGGTCAAACTCTGCTAGAAATATGACAAACTCTGGAAGAAAAAACACTGAAGCTCAATCTACTTCAAAAGCTAAAAGTCTATTGGTTTCTTCTCAACCAACTACAGATGAAGAGATTGCAGCTTAGCTGTTTTTAGAAGAGCATGATGGTGAAGCTACAATTGAGGATATGGAAGCTGAAATGAAGATGCTATCTGAAGAGCATAGAAAGAAAATTGCTTCTGGTAGATACAAGAAGAAAGCCGTAAAAGCTCCAAGGAAGAAAGAACTGGGTATCTCTATCAAGGAAAATTCTCAACAGAGTATCCAATACTCAAGAAGGCCAACAGATACTGTCTCTGGTAAGGGCAAAGGAAAGTTGATAGAAGATACAGTGACCAAGAAAAACTATTCAACCTCTGACATTGCTCAAGTTGAATCTGTTCTAAATCAATCAACCTCTGACAAGGCTCAAGTTGATAAGTCAATGGAAATTGTTGCAACCTCTGACACTTCTCAATTTGTACAAACTCAGTTGTTTTCTACACAACTTCAAAGTACTTTTTCAAGATCTGTATTACCTGAAACTCTGAGTCAAGGAACTGTAAACATTCTACAAAGCAGAACTGTGTTGGGAAAAGAATCTTATGATAGATCTGGCTTGGGTTCACACAGAGAGAAAAGAGTGAATAACAGTCCTGTAGATCATACTTCACTAGCAGAACCAGGCATTGGGTTAACTCAAGAAAAGCTTGACAAACTGGAGTCAGTTCAAATGATCTACCACAGAGGTTTGAAGAAGGATTTTCTCTTATACTTCATGGTTGATGGAAGAGTTTATCGAGTAAGAGAATCTGACATACATCTGAAGTTATGGGAAGAACTGGAGTATGTGTTATATCTACTCAAAGTTAAAAACTTTAGTACTCAGAAAGCAGCTGAAGTCTTGAGAAGCAAAATGATGAAATCCAAAGTTCTGAGTGGAGCAACAATTGCAAGTGCTTATGTTCCTAAGTACAGAGACTGCCATGGAAATCTGGTGGAAATGAAGAGGAACAGTGCTAGATTCAAAACAACACTTGGTATTAAAGTTTTGGAATTCAACCTGGAATCAGACAAGTCTTACTTTATCAGGCTAGGGAATGAGATGAGGAGGAATATCATCTATTCTCTGAGAGCTGCCATCTATCATACTGGAGAGAGTGATCCAGAGTTAAAGGAGTTGAAGGAAATCATGGTAGATGAGCTAGAAAAAGCTGAAAAAAGACTACTCATAGACTACCTCAGGACTGTACCTGACATTGAAGAAATCAAGTAAATAGAGTCTGTAAGTTTTTAAAGTTTTCTGTTCTAAGTAGAAATTTAAACTCTGTGATTTCATAAACACTGCATTTGTTATATGTTTTGACATCATCAATTATCTGTTAACTTGTACATTTTAGTATGAACAAGTTGGGGGAGATTGTTAGATATAATTGCTGATGTTTGTTTATCAGTGTTTAAAGTACCAGGAAACTATCAGAGTTTAGCTGGAGTACTTATCAGAGTTTAGCTGGAGGACCAGTCAGAGTTTGCTAAAGTCTGATGGTCAGAGTTTGCTTAGCAGTCGGTGCAATTCAATGAACATTCTAGAAGCGATATTCTTTGAAGATGGAAAGAAGCAAAGAGATATCGAGATGGCTAAGGAAACGGAACAGAAGACAGAAGCAATTCTAGATTGATATTAATTGTATAGCTGATTTATAGGAATATCAATTAGAAGATTGTATGTAGCTGTGTACTATATAAACACAGATAGGTTAACCCTAAAGGGGATGCGAATACGTGAATTATCATTCTTGTAACCTAGCAGCTCTTTGTGATATTTTACATCACTGAGAGAGAAGTTTTTAATTCCATTCAGTTTATTATTCAGAAACAGTGTTCTAATTGTTATTCTCATACCTATACTTGATTATATATTGTGTATTCGGCCTAACATTTTTATCTTTGTCTGTTCGATTATTTCATACAATTACATTCAACCCCCCTTCTGTAATCGACATATACTGGGTAACATATTGCTCATCTATTGGAACTCTCTGATGAGGAAGTAGCTGATTATGAAGATGATTTTCCTGGAGAAGAAGGGCAAGCCCAACCAAGTCAAGAAGGACCTTCCAATCCAACATGAAAAGAGACTGCTGAAGATGTGGAAGCTTCACTCCTGAACAAGTGCAAAGAAGCAAATAAGTTGGAAAGTGAAGGACCCAATTACCAACCCTGTGTGCTAGATAATCCTCTAAGGATCAAGTTCATAAGGGAAGAGATCCCTGTGAGAAGCTTTCATAAGCTCAAAACAAGTGCCTTGAAAGACTTACTCTACATGGTAATTGGATCAACTCATCCATTAGAACAGCTGTGTTCTTTTGAGATTGAGGACATTCTTCAAAGAAGAAAGGGTGAGGACTAAAAGCTGGACAAATCAAGGAGAAAAACCCTGAATGCATATCCTGGAAGAAGATTTAAACTTGTTGAAGGCAATTTGAAGTTCAGAACTTTTGCCTTTGGTCAAGAATTGTGGACAGATCTTCAGGATGCTAAAGTATGTCTCTCCAAAGTAGTCCAAAAGTACATTGATGAGATTGAAGATGATGCCACCTCTCCTGATGAGATATCAATGGTGGAAGGACTCAAGGAGATTCTGAAAGAAGCTCTTAACAAAGAGGATGAAGCAAGACAGAAAAGGAAATCTGAAGCTAAGTGAAATTTGTTTTAAGTCTGATCTTGTTAGTTAAATTGTCAGCATGCAGTGATTGTAAATTTGTTGTTATTGTCCATAAAAACAAATTGGGGGAGATTGTTAGGATTTATGGGTGATAGCTTATAAGACAACTTAACTTTGTATTTTGTATTACTTAATTTTATTAAGTAGAACATACTGTCACAGCCAAAGTATGTTCTTGTAGCCATTTCCATTGTTGTAATAAACTTGTGTATAAATCTTGGAAGAAATTCATTTGTTTGTTCAAGCCTCAAGAAACATATCAGGATGAAAGCAAGAATAAATGTTACTGTCATAGCATTGACAATAAGGTTACAAGAAGACAGCATGTTGCAAGTCAAGACAACATATTTTCTCTGACAGCAACATTGGCAGAAGCCTTGAGACAGCAAGTTTGGAAATCCTGACAGCAAGTTCGGAACTCCTGACAACATCTATTGCGGGACTTCTTACTGTCACCAAAATCACATTCTTGACAGCAAGCTTGAAGATTAGGATACTGTCTTAGAGGAATAAACTTTGAATTGGGGATCTACCCAGTCAAACATGTGACAGTTTGGAGGTTCAAGAAACAGGCGTGCTGCAGTATCCCAACACTGCATCAGGTCTGCAAGACTATGACAGAAGCTTGAGAGATCACATGACAAAGCTCACCAATTCAAGAGTATGACAAATCAACATCTACTGAATTGTGTTATCTAAATATAGAAAGTATCTAGATTGCTTTTTCCTGTAATGATAAACTTGTTTGTATAGCAATTTAGGTAAGACACACGGGTAGGCAAATTGTAAGAAGCTGTCACATGAAAATGACAGCAGCTTCACAAACCCGTGATGATAGAGATATAATTAGTTTACTTAGACTATCTCTCACTTCATTCTATGTATCACTTGAGAAACCGAAGCCTGAGAAAAATACACATTTCTCTCAAGGTTGTAGCAACACTTTCGCAAGATAAATAAAATATTTATTTTGTGAGAAAACTACTTGTGATTGCATTTCTTCTACTGATAGGATTTAATCTTAGTTTTAGTTGTTGAAGCATAGATTGAATTTTATCAGTATTGCATTCAACCCCCCTTCTGCAATACTCAAGGACCAACAATCATCTTATGTGATATTATCAAAGTTACATAATAAACTGTAGCGTGAAAGCGTACCTGAATTCATGATGGTAGATATGAATACGGATTATGGGACTTGATCTTCCACAGACTTGATTCGCCTCTAGCCGTATCTCGCTCAACTTGATGGGAATAAAGTAGAGGTTGTGAATAGCCTTGGGGACCAAAACCCTATTATGTTCTTTATATAGTCGTCTAATTAGACCCCATTAACCCTAATCAGATTACTATTGGGTATTACACATTACAAAGCCCATACCGTATAAGATGTTATTGGACCCTTTATTTTAGACCACTTAATTAGTCCAAATATAGAATAAACATTAAATATAATTGCCTTTGATTTGTAAGCCCATATATTGTGATTATTAATAAAATAATCTAACAATCTCCCACTTGGGCTACAAATTATACCAAACAACAATTACATTCAATAACCTTAAGTGCGCATAAAATTGGTTATTCTTTACAAACATCTTCCTTAGTCAATCTGGTCCATCTCATATATAAACATGAAACCAAAGCGACCTTCGTCACATCACCATAACTTGATCCTCAATGATCACCACATAAATATACTCAATGACATAAATCAAGTATGGATGTGTAACTGGAAATTACATGCAATGTGATCTCAATCATGCCTATTTCCAATTGATCCTTAATACCTTAGTGAGATCAATCTTTATTCTTTCAACTTTATGTCAAAACCACAAATGAAAAACAATAACTCATTTAGAGCAATAGAGAAAGTAAAATAAAGGAAATTAACTTTATTCTGCAGAAAACTCAAAATATACAATATATCACAATAGTGTCAATATAAACTGAATACTGAATACAAGAACAAAACAAACTCCCACTAGAACTGAATATCCTCTAAAGAGACAACACGTATGCCCAAGAAAGACTTTAGGTGTCAAAGCTTTAGTAAGTGGGTCTGCTAGCATAAAATGTGTTCCTATATGCTCAATAGACACTATTTGATTTTGCATTCTCTCTATAACAACTAGATATTTAATATCTATATGTTTAGAAGCTGCAGAGCTTCCATTATTATTTGAAAACTCAGTTGAAGAGCGATTGTCACAGTAAACTTTCAATGGTCTTTCAATTCCATCAACAATCTACAATCCTGTAACAAAATTCCGCAACCATATAGCATGATTGGTTGCCTTATAACAAGCTATAAACTCTGCTTCCATGGTAGATTGAGCTATAAGTGTATGCTTAGCACTTTTCCAAGATATAGCTCCTTCTGCTAACATGAAAACATAACCAGAAGTAGATTTTCTTGTATCTATGTAACCAGCAAGATCAGAATCAGAATACCCAATGATCTCCAAATTTTCTGACTTCCGATAAACAAGCATGTAATCCTTTGTTCCTTGCAAATACCTCATAACCTTTCCGGGTTTACTCGTATATCTACTTAACATACCCACAATGAATGCCAAATCCGGTCGAGTACAAACTTGAGCATACATGAGACTCCCAATAGCCGAAGCATAGGGAATGTTCTGCATCTCATTTCCTTCAAAATCATTCTTAGGGCACTGTTTGAGACTAAACTTGTCTCCTTTAACAACATGAGTACTTATTTGTGCACAATCTTTCATACCAAACTTAGCAAGAACCTTTTCGATATAGCTCTTTTGTGATAAACCAAGGATACCTCGAGAACGGTGTCGATGTATCTTAATTCCTAATACAAAAGAGGCATCACCAAGATCCTTCATCTCAAAATGATTTGTGAGAAATCTCTTGGTTTCGTGCAATAAGCCTATATCGTTACAAGCCAATAGTATGTCATCGACATAAAGCACCATGAAAATAAATTTACTCCCGCTGAGCTTATGATATATGTATTTTTCAACAACATTGGACTCAAAACCGTATGAGACAATGGTTTGATGAAATTTGTGATTCCACATACGGGAAGCTTGCTTTGTACCATAGATGGATCTTTTAAGTTTACAAACCATAGACTTTGGATCACCAGTTACAAAGTTTTCTAGTTGTGTCATATATATTGTTTCATCAATGTCACCATTAAAAAACGTTGTTTTGACATCCATCTGATGTAGCTCTAAATCAAAATGAGCCACAAGTGCCATTATTATTCTAAAAGAATCTTTCGATGATACTGGATAGAAAGTTTCTTTATAGTCAATACCTCCTCTTTGAGTAAAACCCTTTGCGATTAGACGCGCCTTATATCTTTCAACATTGTCTTTTGAATCCCTTTTGGTTTTAAATATCCATTTACAACCAATGGGTTTCGCACCTTCAGGCAACTTGACAAGATCCCAAATGTCATTGTCTTTCATGGATTTCATCTCATCATCCATGGCTTCAATCCACTTTTGACTATTAGCACTTTGTTTGACTTGTTGGAAATTGATCGGATCATCTTCCATTACCCCTATGTCAAACTCATGCTCTTGAAGAAAAAACAATATAATCATCTGGAATTGCACTCCTTATGTCTCTAGTGGTTCGCCTTAGTGGCACTTCCTCTTGAGGTTGTTGAGTTTGCTCTTGTTGAGCATCATCTTGATTTTGAGTAGGAAATTGTATATGTATATCCACATTGTTGTCTTGAACAATATGAGGTAAAGAAACTGATTCTTCCTCAAAAACAACATCCTTAACTATATTTTTCCCTTCAAACTCAACATCCTCAAGAAATCTAGCATTTCCCATTTCGAAAAAAGACTTTGTCAAAGGATCATAAAACTTGAAACCCTTTGTTTTCTCAGGATACCCAACAAAATAGCAACTAACAGTTCTTGAGTCTAGTTTATTTTCATGCGGCCTATAAGGCCTTGCCTCAGCTGGACATCCCCACACATGTATATGATTAAGACTAAGTGTTTTTACCAGTCCACAATTCATAAGAGGTTTTAGCTACTGCTTTGCTAGGTACTCAATTAGTAGGTAGGTTGTAGTCTTAAGTGCATCTTCCCCGAGAGATTTTGGTAAAGAAGAGTGACTAATCATACTTCTTACCACATCCTTAAGTGTTCTGTTTCGTCTTTCAGCAACACCATTCATGCGTGGTTGCCCAGACATTGTGTATTGTGGAACGATTCCGCATTCCTCTAAGAATTTAGCAAAAGGTCCAGGATGTTGTTCACCAGATCCGTCGTATCAACCATAGTACTCACCACCACGATTAGATTTGACAACTTTAATCTTTTCACCGAGCTGATTTTCAACTTCAGCTTTAAAGACTTTAAAAACGTCCAAAGATTGTGACTTATCATGAATTAAATACAAGTGCCCATAACGAGAATAGTCATCTATAAAAGTGATAAAATACTGTTGACCATTCCAAGAAGCTGTAGGGAATGGATCACAAATATCAGTATGTATCAACTGTAAGACACCAGTACTCCTATTGGCACTTAATTTCCTCTTGTTTGTCTGTTTACCCTTAATACACTCAATGCATACATTAAGGTCTGAATAATCAAGAGATTCAAGTATTCCATGTGACACAAGTCTCTCTAATCTCCTTTTAGAGATATGTCCTAAGTGCTTATGCCATAACATAACGGAATTCTCTCTTGATAATTTTCGTTTTGTACCTCTTGATGTTATTTGCAAAGTTTCATGATATGAAGCAATTGTATTCAGCATATATAAATTATCAATCAAGGAACCAGTCGCAACCAAAGAAGAATTAAGAAATAGACTAAATTTATTATCTCCAAATGAACAAGAGTAACCATATTTGTCCAAAACAGAAATAGAAACCAAATTCCGTCTAAATGACGGTACTACAAAAGTCTCTCTTAATTCAACAAAATGACCAGTCTCAAAAGACAATCTAAAGGTGCCAATGGCTTCAACTGGAACTGCATTGCCATCACCCACATAGATGAATCTTTCGGCATCACTTGGTTTCCGGCTCCAAATGCAACCCTGCATAGAAATACTTGTGTGGGTAGTAGCACCAGAGTCTACCCACCATGCATTACTAGGTACAGAAGTCAAATTAACTTCAGAACAGACAAAGGTGAAAAGTCTACATTTCTTTATACGTCATGCGACGTACTTGGGACAATCCTTCTTCACGTGCCCAGATTTCTTAAAAAAGAAGCAAGAAAAAGCTTGATCCTGAGTCTTTTGTTAGGCCGAATACACAATATATAATCAAGTAGGTATGAGAATAACAATCAAGAACACAGATTTGTAAATCAACAAACTGAATTATATTAAATAATTCTCTCTTAGTGATGTTAAAGAATCACAAAGAGCTACTAGGTTACAAGAATAATATATTCAATGTTCGCATCCCTTCTAGGGATAACCTATCTGTGTTTATATAGTACACAGCTACATACAATCCTTATCTAATTGATACTCCTATAAATTAGCTATACAATTCATATCAATTAAGGATTGCTTCAGTCTTCTATTCCGTTTCCTTAGCTGTATCAATATATTCTGCTTCTTTCCATCTTCAGAATATATTGCTTCTAGAATGTTCAATTCAGCACCGACAGCTAATTCAACTATCACCCTGTCAGACTTTAAATAAACTCTGACCGGCTTCCTTTAAACTCTTCACCCTGTCAGAGTTTAATTAAACTCTGACTGGCTTCTGATAAACTCGGGTCAGTACCTGTTGCTTAAACACTGATAAACAAACGTCAGCAATTATATCTAACAATCTCCCCCAACTTGTTCATAATAAAATGTACAAGTTAAACATATAATTGATGATGTCAAAAACATTTAACAAATGCAGTGTTTAACATATAACAGAGTTTAATTTAAAACAGAGTTTAAATTTGACTTAGAATAGAAAACATAAAAACTTACAGTCAGACTTTACTTGATTTCTTGAATATCAGGCACTGTCCTGATATAGTCTGATAGCAATTTCTTTTCAGCTCTTTCTAGTTCAGCAATCATAATCTTCTTCAGCTCCTTCATTTCTGGTTCATCTTCACCAATTTGATAAATGGCAGCTCTCAAAGAATATATGCTGTTTTTGTTCATTTCATTGCCAAGTCTGATATAAAAAGGTTTATCAGACTCTAGATTGAACTCAAGAACCTTTTTATTTAGTGTAGTTCTGAACCTAGCACTATTCCTTTTCATTTCTACCAACTTTCCATGTGCATCTCTGTATTTCGGAATGTATGCACTTGATACTCCAGCTCCACTCAAAACTTTGGATTTCATCATCCTTTCCTTCAAAACTCGAGCAGCATCATAAGTACTTCTATTCTTTACTTCAAGTAGATATAGAACATACTCTAGCTCTTCCCAAAGTTTTAACTGGATATCAAATTCACCAAATCTATACACTCTGCCATCAGCCATAAAATATAACAAGAATTCCTTTTTGATTCCTTTGTGAAAAATCATCTGTACAGATTCTAGTTTGTCAAGGCCTTCTTGAGTAATTCCAACTCCAAATTCTGCCAATGAAAACTTGTCTTGAGATCTGTTATTAGTTCTTCTCTCTCTGTGTGAACCCAGTCCAGATTTATCAAAGGCTTCTTTTCCCAATACTGTTCTGGTTTCTGAAAAATTCACAGCTTCAAGCTTTAAGTCTTCAAGAACTTTTGGTTTGCTGAATCCTGGAAGTAGTGTAGATTTCTGTACAACTTGAGCAGCGTCAGAGGTTGTCATAACTTCAGTAGAAACATCAACTTGAGCAGTGTCAGAGGTTGATTTGGCTAATCTTGTTTCAACTTGAGCAATGTCAGAGGTTGAATTATCTTTCTTCTCTAGGTAAGGCTCTTCAATCATTATGCCTTTACCCTTATCAGAGTTTCCAATCACAGGTCTCCTTGTATATTGTATACTCTGTTGTGTATTCTCTTTGATAGAAATACCAACTTCTTTCTTTCTAGGAGCCTTGATTTCCTTTTTCTTGTAGATTCCAGCTTCAAGATTTTTCTTGTGTTCCTCAGCAAGCATCTGTTCTTCAGCCTGGATATCTTCAATAGTTACATTCTTTCCATGCACTTTCATGAATATCTTAGTAGCAATCTCTTCATCAGTAGATGGATTAGTTGAAACAACTAAACGCTTGAGTTGTGAAGTAGATTGACCACCAGAGTTTATCGTTTCAGAGTTTATTTGTCTACCAGAGTTTACTCTTGACCTGCTTTGCCTTTGAACAACAACCTTTCTTTTATTTCCTTTGCTTCCCCCATCAGTAGAATCATCCTTCTGTCTCAGAGCTTGAATGTCTTTGCATTTGTCTTTAGGCACATTCTCCCCCTTTTTGACATCATCAGAAAGAAGTACTGATGTCAGCAATTCAATGGCAGTAGAAATAGAAGACAGTTGAGTAGACATTGCAGTCTGATTTTCCTCAACTTTCCCAAGCCTCTTCTGAATATCATCAGAGTCCTTAGCTTGCTTCTTGAACATGGAATTGTAGTAAGTCCTATCATTCTTCAGAGTGAGATCTCTCAGACCAACTTCATTCCTCAAAGCAGTGACTTCCTTATGAGACTCATCAAATCTGTTGTGGAGAGATTTAATTTGAATCACAGTAGCCTTCAGACTTGTAAGAATATCAGGAGTTGAAATCGTCTTTACAGAATCACCAAGAAAATCAGCAGCCCTCTGTGCTGAAAAGATACAATCCGCAGCAGCCCATCTATTGTAGTACATATCTTGAAAATGCTCAGCTGTAGCGCGATTGACCTCTCTTAGCTCATCAGAGTTTGCTTGACTCTCAAATAACTCTTCTTGAGAATGATCAGAACCATCATTATCATTATCATTCTCTGCTGTATTTTCTGCAGGAATATTCTCAGCATCAAGTTCTGGAATCTCAGAGTTTGCAGTATGCAGGAACTCTGCATCTTTTGTTACAATCTCAACAAACTCTGCTTCAACAGGAACATTCTCTGTTGCATCCTTATCAGCAACATCAGAATTTGTAGCAACAGTTTTTGTAGCATTAGCATCCAAAGACTGATCGACTGCCTCACCCTTCTCAAGATCAAAAGAAATTATTTCAGTGTGAGAAGCCATAGATTCTGCAAGTTCAACAGTATCTTGATCAGCTTCCAAACCCTTTGGGAAATGTTCAGAGTTTATAGAGAGATTTGCTTCAATGTCCATATAAAATCCTTGTGGCTCTAAAATCTCAATATCAGGACAGCAAAGGTTGAATAGTAACTGACAAAATCTAGAGAAATAAACAACATTCCTATTCTCTAGCATTTTCTCACCAATATTATGTAAAACTAACCTAGCAACATCAAAATGACCGCCATAAAGAAGAGAATACCCGATTTGAAGACTATCAGTGGGAATCACATTCCAGTTGGTACATTTCTTCCCGAACGCCCTTGTTATACAGTCGAAAAAGAAACTCCATTCCTTTCTCAAGAGCGGTCGCTTCAATTGACCAATCTTTGCCAATGATCCAGAGTATCCAATTTCCCTCATCATACGAACTAACTCAGGATCGCCAACAGAGATTGTAAAAGAATTGAAATCCTCAAGTCCCAACGCATCACGAACAGTAGTTGGAGTAACTACAAATTCGTTTCCTTCAAATTCAAAAACAATAGACGGAGACCCAGTCTCTCCTCCATTATCATAAGTACCTGTCTGCCAAAAAGTTCTGATGTTTGATGCAGACAGCTTCGATGGTGCGGTTAGAGCAGTACCAATATCAGAGTTTAACAAGAAACTCTGAATCAAATGAAACGCCTCCGGTGCATTTTCATTTGCCAAAGGAGCTGAGTAATTGTTAGGAACAAATTCTAACCCAGAAGTAACAAAAGATGTGGTGGCCATTCGAAGATTTTGATTCGAAAGCTTAACAGAGTGTATGTGTAGAAAGGCGTTTGTGAATATGCGTGTGTGACAAAAGATGTGTATGAGTAAGATGTGAAAATTTTAAACGAAGGTGTGTGTATTGTATAAAAATAAAATGTAAGATTAAAAAACTGAACAGTTTTTAATCATCAATACACAACTGTCTGACTCCATTTACTGTGTTAGTGGGACACGTGGCACACGTACAGATGCTGACAGCTGTATTGAACAACTTCCAACACATACGTGCAGACGAGAAGACACCGTGCATCACATAACCGCTTTTTAAAAAAAAATCAATAATAATAAAATTATCGATTTGTATATCTCAGAAACATAATAATAAAGTACTAATGGGCTCAACAGTCGGAAGAATAATGACTGTCTTGGAACTCCGCACTTTCATGTTTCCAGAGCTTCGAATCACACAAAACCTTTCAGTTACCCTGTTGAATGCTATAAAAACTGAAGCATTCGTCCAACAGGCAATACACATAAAAAAAATTACCATACATCAAATGGCAGGAATCTTTGAATTCATGGATGTTGAATCCTTCTTAGATTTGAACTGGCGTCAACAAGCAAACTACATCATTGATGAGTTTCTTGTGTTATCATTTCTGAATGATGAAGGGCTCATAGCTGATGATGAAATAGAGGAAGGACCTATCTCCAACCCCTATGTGCACATCATCCGTCCTGGACCATATGATGTGCCCATCCTTGCAGATGATGAGGCTGTGGAGATCTGTATGATGCTCTTTTATCAGAGCTACTTGAAGGGTTCAAAGAAGAATGTCTTCTTGGAGTCCTGCAAGCTGCAAGCCAGAAGGAGAATGCGAGAGAATGATGATGATGAGTCAACATCAGGGGGTTGTCAAGCTTTGAAAATCCCAGATGTTGTAATAACCTGTTAACCAAACAAGTAGCTAGACAAGAGTATAATGTTGTCTGATTGTAAACAGAGTTTGAATCATTTAATGAGAAAAATTCATTGTTTTGTTTTACATTTCAGTATCTCATAGTAATTGTAAAGTGAAAGAAATGATATCACTTTGAACAATAAACTAACATACTCATCAACCCTACTAATCACCATCAGAACTTATCAAACACACTCTTTCTGTTCTCTGTTGAATGTAAAATAGATTCGTTACCAATCATACTGTTTCGAAAAACAAATGTCTAATCTCAAAATTATAAGATGTCTGAAACAAAGAAATTATTTTAATCATTAAAGATTAAAACAAAGTTACCTCGGCATATGTCACACAATACATCAGTGTTTACCATTTGTCCTTCTTTGTCAATAAACTCTTCTCTCAATCTGTACAGGTGTGAAAATATGTGTGTGCAATAGCAGAGTTTACCGAAATCAATATTTAGATCATCTCAAAGTGCATAAAATCCACAAACTAAAGTAGTAAAAACTGGTTGCCTAAACTCTCACGTATAACATAAAATCTGATTTTATATCTAAACTCTGTTTTCTGATATCCTTTCATTTGGATATATCTTTTAATTTTTCACCCCCTTTCTTTATTTTTTTTATTTTTTTATTATTATTTTTTTCTTTATTTTTCCAGTAATCAGTGGTTGGCACTAGTCACCAAAAATCAATGATTTTAGCCCTTATTTCATACAATAAGTTCCTGGATCTTCCTAGGCACAACATGATCTCAAAGGAATTTGTGCTCTTTTTGGCATCTTTTGATTTGAGGGTGAATTTTTTTTTTTTTTTTTTTAATTAAGAATCAGAGTTTAGACTTTTCATCAGTAAATATAATTAACTTATGAGAGAAAATGCAAACAGCTAATACAGACTCAGTATATAGGATCAATAAACTAAGAGATGGTATAAATACAGAGACAGTATCATGCTGTGTTAGCTTACTGCACATTATCGAGATCAGAATCTATACAACTCTTAAGGATTCACAGTTACTTACTGAGAACTATGCTTCATACAAATTTCTTCATTGGTCCAAATGTTTCAGACAAAATTACAATCAGAGTATGACATTAAACTGTAACTTTCAGAGTATGACCAACAGAGATTAGCATCAGAGATTACTTTCAGAGTTTATCATCAGAGTTTAACATGCTGGTTCACATAACAGTTAACACATGTAAGAAATCATGAACATAAAAAGTGAGTCTAACCCGTATCTCTAGTCAGAACCAGAGATCATTCCAAGTTCATTTACCAATCTTGTAAAAGTAGCTTCACTCAAAGGTTTGGTGAAGATATCTGCAAGTTGTTGGTCTGTAGACACAAAATGAAGCTCAATGTTTCCTTCTTCCACATGTTCTCTGATAAAATGATACCTTATGCTGATGTGCTTGGTCATGGAATGCTGTACTGGATTACCTGTCATAGCAATAGCACTTTGGTTATCACAGAAAATAGGTATTCTAGAGTACCTTAACCCATAATCCAGCAATTGATTCTTCATCCATAAAATCTGTGCACAACAGCTACCAGCTGCTATATACTCTGCTTCTGCAGTGGATGTAGAAATTGATTTCTGTTTCTTACTGTACCAAGAAACCAATCTGTCACCTAAAAATTGACAGCTTCCACTTGTACTTTTTCTGTCTATCTTACAGCCTGCAAAGTCTGCATCAGAGTAACCAATTAACTTAAACTCTGATTCTCTAGGATACCACAAACCCAGAGTTATGGTTCCTTTGAGATATTTGAAGATCCTTTTTACAGCTGTTAGATGAGGCTCTCTGGGATCTGCTTGAAATCTTGCACAAAGACATGTTGCATACATGATATCAGGTCTACTTGCAGTAAGATACAGTAAAGACCCTATCATTCCTCTGTAGTTAGTCATATCTACTGAGGCTCCTGTGTCTTTGTCAAGCTTCGTTGCTGTAGCCATGGGAGTTGTAGCAGATGAACTATCAAGCATACCAAATTTCTTTAGAAGATTTCTGGTATACTTTGCTTGATTGATAAAAATCCCATCATCTGTTTGCTTGACCTGTAAGCCTAGAAAATAACTAAGCTCTCCCATCATGCTCATTTGGTACCTGGATTGCATAAGCTTTGCAAACTTCTTACAAAGTTTGTCATTAGTAGATCCAAAAATAATATCATCTACATAAATTTGAACTAACAGCAAATCATCACCATAATTGAAATAAAACAAGGTTTTATCAATTGTACCTCTTGTGAACCCACTTTCTAAAAGAAATTGAGCAAGAGTTTCATACCATGCTCTTGGTGCTTGCTTTAGTCCATATAATGCCTTGTCAAGCCTGTAGACATAATCTGGATGCTTGGAATCTACAAATCCTGGTGGTTGTTCAACAAACACTTCTTCTTCAAGCTTCCCATTGAGAAAAGCACTTTTTACATCCATCTGAAAAACTTTAAACTTCTTGTGTGCTGCATAGGCCAGAAAAATCCTTATGGCCTCCAGTCTTACAACTGGAGCAAAGGTTTCATCATAGTCAATTCCTTCCTGTTGTGAATAACCTTTAGCCACAAGTCTAGCCTTGTTTCTTGTAATCACACCTTCACTGTCAGTCTTGTTTCTGAAAACCCACTTTGTACCTACTATTGATCTATTCTTTGGTCTAGGTACAAGTGTCCAGACTTCATTTCTTTCAAATTCATTTAACTCTTCTTGCATTGCTGTTATCCAGTGTGCATCTTGAAGAGCTTCCTCCACTTTCTTTGGTTCTGTTTGAGACAAGAAAGCATGATACAGACACTCATTATTTGTTGCACTTCTAGTTCTTACACTAGCATCAGGATCTCCAATTATGAGATCAGGTGTGTGTGCCTGTGTCCACTTTCTTGCTGTTGGTAAGTGGTTTCTTGCATCATTATTGAATCCTCCCCCTTGATCCATGCTCTCCTGATTCATATGTTGACTTTCTGCAGCATCTGAGGCTCCCCCTGAATTGGATGGCTCAGAGTTTGAACTGTCAGAGTTTGAATCAGTTTCCTCAACTGACTCAATTGCTGTATTTTGTTGAGCTTCTTCACGCTCCCCCTCAACTGGTTCTCTATTTTGTTCAATTTGAGAATTTCCAGTTTCTTCAGTATTTACCAGTAGAGGATCAGAGTATGCTTCGTCAGAGTTTGTCAACCCTGCTTCATCAGAGTTTACATCATCAGAGAATAGATCTTCATTTTCAAAACGTAGTTGATCATATCCATCCTTGTCTTCAAGTCCAATTATTTTCTTGTCATCAAATGACACATGTATAGATTCCATGATCACCTTAGTTCTTAGATTATAGACTCTGAATGCTTTTGTTGACAATGGGTAGCCAACAAAGATTCCTTCATCAGCTTTTAACTCGAACTTTGTCAACTGTTCAGGATGAGTCTTCAACACAAAGCATTTGCATCCAAATATATGAAAATATTTCAAATTTGGCTTCTTATTTTTCACCATCTCATATGGTGTTTTCCCATGCTTGTTGATCAATGTTGCATTTTGAGTAAAACAAGCAGATTGAACAGCTTCTGCCCAGAAGTATGTTGGTAATTTTGCTTCATCAAGCATAGTTCTGGCTGCTTCAATTAAGGTTCTGTTCTTTCTTTCAACTACACCATTTTGCTGTGGAGTTCCAGGTGCAGAAAATTCTTGTTTCACTCCTCTTTCCTTGCAGAAAGCTTCCATGATTGAGTTTCTAAATTCAGTTCCATTATCACTCCTTATAATTTTGACTTTGTGTTGTGATCCTTTGTCCAGTAGATTTACATGATCCATCAACGTTTGAGCAGTTTCATCCTTCTTTGACAAGAAATACACCCATGTATATCTAGTATATTCATCAACAATTACTAGAGCATATTTCTTTCTGCCCATAGACATCACATTGACTGGTCCAAAGAGATCAACATTTAGAAGATGATAAGGTTCCACTACTGATGATTCAGATTTGCTCTTGAAAGATGACTTCCTTTGCTTGGCTTTTTGACAAGAATCACACAAGCCATCTAGACTGAGTATAGATTTTGGAAGTCCCCTTACAAGATCCTTTCTTATTAGCTCATTGATGTTGTTCAAATTGAGATGAGAGAGCTTCTTGTGCCAGTTCCAACTCTCTTCATTTGACATTCTGGCTGTTAGACACACTGTTTTTCCATCAGAGTTTGTTACCAAACTTGCTTCATAAATGTTGTTGCGCCTGTGTCCAACTAGAACAACTTTTCCAGTAGATTTACTGATAACTTCACAGTATTCACTATGAAAATCTACATGGTTTCCTCTGTCACAGATTTGACTCACAGATAGCAGATTATGCTTGAGTCCTGAGACTAGAGCTACATTTGTGATGATGACACTTCCAAGATTGATATTGCCATATCCCAGAGTGTGTCCTATGTTGCCATCTCCATAGGAAACCTTTGGGCCAGCCTTCTCCTTAAAGTCTGATAGCAGGGCTTTATTTCCAGTCATATGTCCTGAGCATCCACTGTCTAAGATAAGTGTGCTCTCTATTATACCCTGCAATCACAAACAAACACTAAGTGTTAGTTTTGAGGATCCAGACTTGCTTGGATCCTTTGTCTTTCTTAACAGTGTTAGCTTTTGCAGCGGAATCTGTATTATCAGAGTTTAAACTAACATTGTCAGATTTTACATAAGCAGAGTTTGCTCTAACCCATTTCAAATTGGGTTTTAGCTCATAATAGTTGTGATAAATAGCATGATAACTCTTGCAAGTATAAATGGAATGCCAAGTGCTCCCACAGTGTCTGCATAAGGTCTGTGGTCTAACCCTAACATTATCATTTTTTACTTCAGAAGTAGAAGATAAAGAATTAATATGTTTGTTCTTAGTGCAAAATCTAGCAAGATGATTAGAACTACCACAATTATAACATGTTTTCCTCGGAGCAGCACCAGTAGGCAAATGATTATTTCTATTATTTATGCCTATCTTTCCATTCCTATTCTTCTTGGACCCTTTTGGTTTCATGGCAGATTTTACCTCTTTCAGTTTATGATTAAACTGTTTCCCTGTCATCAAACCAACATTAACCTGTTTTTCACAAGTTTTTACTGGCTTTCTAACAGTTTCTCTTTCCATAAGTTTTTCTGTTATAATATTTTCCTGTCTTTCACAGGCTTCATCTGATTCCATATCAGCTTCTCTTATTACAACAGATTTTAACTTATTGGCTTCTGGAACAAATTTCACAGGTTTAAGTTGTGGTTTTACCTTAACCTTGTCTTTAAACCTAAGTTCATCATTTTCACAATAACCTAAACCTACAGAATCAGTCTGAAACACTTGATGAGTGTCTCTTCCAGAATCTGTCCAAGTCTTGATTATTTTTCTTTCTTTTTCTAAATCAGATTCTAGTTGCCTATACCTTTTAAGCAACTCCTGTTCAACATAAACAGCATCATCTCTTTCTTTTTGAATCTGCTTCATACTTTCAAGTTCTCCTTCAAGAAACTTGTTTCTATCTTTAAGACTAAGATTCTCAGATTTAATTCTTTCATTCTCTAAAGTCTGATCCCTATAGCTAACATGAACACTTTTCAGATATACTCTTAACTCAGATATATTATCAGTATCATAAGCATAAGTAGTTAGGGGTACCTTATTTTCAGAAGATTCAGTCTCATCTCTGACAGTTGCCATAAGAGCATAGTTTTCTCCATCATCAGAGTCTGAAGTATCTGCCCAGTCTTTGCCTTTAGAGATGAGTGCTTTCTCAGATTTGCCTTTCTTGCACTCTGGAGCATAGTGACCCATCTCCTTACATTTGTAGCACTGGATTTCAGATTTATCCTTCTTTCCAGACTTGGTATCCCTTCCATCAGACTTTCTGAAATTCTTCTTCTCAGAATTTGAATCTCTCCTTGAGAATCTCTTTCCCTTCTTGAAGTTCTTGAACCCCATCTTCTTGAAGGTCTTCACCATCAATGCAGCCATTTGCATCATCTGTTCTTCATCATCCTCAGAGTCAGAAGCTTCATCAGAGTTTGATGACTCACTCTCAGATTTTATGACTAAAGCCTTTCCCTTGGCTTTCTTCCTTGATGATTCCTTCTTAATGGTCTTCTCCTCGACTTTGAGAGCAACAGATTTTGTCTTCTTGCTGGATCTCCTGTTTCTTTGTTCTATCTCAAGTTCATGAGTCTTTAACAATCCATAGATCTCATCAAGATCTGTATCAGCAAGATCATAATTATCTCTGATTGTTGTTGCCTTTAAATCCCACTTTTCAGGTAGAGATAACAGAAACTTGAGATTAGACTCTTCAAGTTCATATTCTTTATCTACCAGAGACAGATCGTTCAACAGTTTGCAAAATCTGTCATAAGTCTCAGTCAAGGTTTCATTAGTTCTTGAATCAAAGTGCTCATACTCCTGTGTGAGTATTGTTTTTCTGTTCTTCTTAATAGCACATGTTCCCTGGCATCTGACTTCTAAAGCATCCCATATCTCTTTGGCAGTTTTGCAGCCAATTACTCTGTTAGACATAACATTATCTAAAGCACTGTGGAGAAGATGTCTAACCTTTGCATCCTTTGCAATTGATGAGATATCCTCAGGAGTCATATCTTTCTTTTCCTTTGGAACAGTCTTTTGTTCTTGACCATCAACAACAGGGGACAATTTAGTTGGCATATGAGGACCATCATTGATTCTGTCAAGGTATTCTGGATCTGTAGCCTCCAGAAACATGGTCATCTTAACCTTCCAAATCGGATACTCTACTGGCCTGAGAATTGGAACCCTGATTGTTTCATATCGACTCACAGAATTGGGCTTAACCTGTTCAGCCTTAGGAGCAGTTTGATTTTCTTCAGACATGATTAATACTGTGTTTGAATCGTAAAACTGTATATATTAAACAGCCTTGGCTCTGATACCAATTGTTAGGCCGAATACACAATATATAATCAAGTAGGTATGAGAATAACAATCAAGAACACAGATTTGTAAATCAACAAACTGAATTATATTAAATAATTCTCTCTTAGTGATGTTAAAGAATCACAAAGAGCTACTAGGTTACAAGAATAATATATTCAATGTTCGCATCCCTTCTAGGGATAACCTATCTGTGTTTATATAGTACACAGCTACATACAATCCTTATCTAATTGATACTCCTATAAATTAGCTATACAATTCATATCAATTAAGGATTGCTTCAGTCTTCTATTCCGTTTCCTTAGCTGTATCAATATATTCTGCTTCTTTCCATCTTCAGAATATATTGCTTCTAGAATGTTCAATTCAGCACCGACAGCTAATTCAACTATCACCCTGTCAGACTTTAAATAAACTCTGACCGGCTTCCTTTAAACTCTTCACCCTGTCAGAGTTTAATTAAACTCTGACTGGCTTCTGATAAACTCGGGTCAGTACCTGTTGCTTAAACACTGATAAACAAACGTCAGCAATTATATCTAACATCTTTTGTTTCTTAGGTTGTGATTTTCCCACTGCAGTCTCTTTATCTTTAGTCCTCTTTCGGTGATTAACCTTCGAGGTAGTTGTAACATGAGCACTTTCAGTCTTCTCACGCTTCAACCTATCTTCTTCTTGCACACAATGTGAAATGAGCTCATTAAGAGTCCATTTATCCTTCTGAGTATTATAACTCACTATAAATTGACTGTATTGTGCAAGAAGAGAGATAAGTACCAAATACACTAGCAAGTCATCAGACAAGTCAAGTTTTAGTGCCTTAAGTTTTGAAGCGATGTTAGACATCTCCATAATGTACTCCCGAATATTTACTTTAGCTTTATACCTCATCTGAACAAGATCATCTAAAAGCTTACTTGTCTCAGCCTTTTCGTTTTTTGCAAAACGTTTTTCAAGCTCATTAAGGAAATCCTTTACAAATACCTCATCAGAGTCATCAGACATACCGCCCCTGAATGCTTCAGGAATGCTGCGCTTTATCATCATTAGACTTAAGCGATTAGAACGTTCCCACTTCTCAAAGTTCAATTTATCAGTAGCAGAACTTTCATCCGTAAGAGAAGCAAGTTGTTCTTTCCTTATAGCATAGTCTAAATCCATGCAGCCGAGAACTAACAGAATGTTCTCTTTCCAGCTCTTAAAGTTTGTGCCGTTAAGCACGGGAATGGAGTTCATGTTGGTAGTTATAGTAGCAGCAAATGCATTAACTAGCAATTTGGAACAAAAAAAATAAGCTCGCAAAAATCATGTCAAATTCATACATAAAAGCATGCATAAAAATAAAACATGAATTTAAATACTATAGTGTGTGTGGGCCCATTTAGACAAGATACCTAGCGTAACATTAACATTTAGTCTTTGGACAGAAATATTAACTTGCAAGTGGTACTCTCCACGCAGAAATGAAATATTAATAATAAATTCGGTCAAGCAACAAATCTTTCTTTGGGCCGATTTATTACTCACATGAAAAACTTTATAATCATTACATATTTATTCCCGCACGCATATTCATTATTTTGCCATTAAATAACCCTCCTTTGGGCCAATTATTTTAACGCATAAATAATAAATATACACATCCCAGTATTTCAAAATAAATAAATCTACACAAAAAATATCACGTTGACAATATTTTGCTTCAACTCATTTATTTACGAAATAAAAGGACAAGATAAATAATTATCTCATAAAAAATTATGGTACCCAAAATCCTTATCATTGTAAAAATATTAAAATAATCACCTAAAATTTTAATATTTCACAATCCAAAACTTCATATATATATTCATAACTAATAAAAATCCTAAAATAATATGGACAATATTTGAACAGTTCAGTATTCACCAGATATTAACCATGAACTAGATATCAGCTACTGATGCATAATTCACGTGAGGTGCATAATAAATTGGGGGAAAAAATTCTCGCACACGTAATATGCAAGTTGATTTCTGTGTAAGAGCTGGTGATTATCATGTTAATAAAACAAGTTAACATATCCAGATTAAACCTATAACATGTGGCAAATTCAAGCATGTACATGGTGATGGTACACAACCCACTACGTACACTCATGCCAATGATCAGGTTATGTACCAAGAATCATTCTGATATGTAAAAGCCGAAAGATACATCCGCATGCTGAATATTTTTAATCGATGCCACCAAAATACGATCATATAAAAATATGATCAACCTTAATAACTCGACATAAGATAAGATCTGATACCACTTGTTAGATCTAAATAAATAATCTAAGATCATCTTATGTGATATTATCAAGGTTACATAATAAACTGTAGCATGAAAGCGTATATGAATTCATGATGATAGATATGAATACGGATTATGAGACTTGATCTTCCACAGACTTGATTCGCCTCTAGCCGTATCTCGCTCAACTTGATGGGAATAGAGGAGTAGAGGTTGTGAATAGCCTTGGGACCAAAACCCTATTATGTTCTTTATATAGTCATCTAAAGGAGGGTTGGAGTAGATATATATTCTATTATAAGGAAGCAGTGATGATATGGCATTATAGGGATTCATTTTTTTCTCCCATAAATAAGGGGTTTGGTTTTCTCTCTCCTAAACATTTTACGGGATAGGGAGTCCCATTTGAGCATGATTTTTAAATCTAAACCCCTAAAATATGTACAACTAGGACAAATTTAGGGGATAGGGAGTCCCATTGGAGATGCTCTTACAAAGCCCATACCGTATAAGATGTTATTGGACCCTTTATTTTAAACCACTTAATTAGTCCAAATATAAAATAAACATTAAATATAATTATCTTTAATTTGTAAGTTCATATATTGTAATTATTAATAAAATAATGTAACACTATGAACACATCAAAACGTGAAGCAGCAATAATATGAGGGTAATATTGTTCTGGAGAATATTCTAGCTATGAGTTTCTGCATTTGCCATAACCACGTACGCAAGATTGTGACCGCAACAAAATGTACTATTACCTACCAAGATATTTAACAAAAGAACCATGAGGATTTCATCTGACATATAAAGTGCAGATGACTCATTAAGCAGGTTCCAGACAAGGTCGCTATGAGACAATGAGCCGACAATTTTAGAGGTTGTCTTCAGGGTTAAAATTTGCGATCTACGCATATAAAGTAGATCAGAGTAAACAAGACCTTCAAAAGACACCGTTGGTACGAGATATAAATCCGATCCCATACGAATATCGGCTCATATTAAATAAGCCCAATAACGAGAATTATCATATTTGAGGATGACTTACTCCTAAAGTTTAAGAGTATTGTTCTAATTAAAACTCTAAACGGAAAAGGTAGTGAATTCTAATAGAATTACGTAGACTTGATTCTGTATAAATATAGAGATACGTAGGCAATTTGAGGAAATCCAACACCCGATATTCTGGAGCTCCTCACTTAGAATAAACTCACAGTTTAAAACTCCCCAAAAACCCTAATCTTCTCCATTGACGACCATAAATATCTATTAAAACTCTATGTGATTATTAAAGCTCTATGTGATGATGTCCCATCCGTGACGAAAATTCTTAAAAGCATGGTTGATTCATTTGCCTGAATGCGCCTTAAAAGAACCGCAGATAATATCTTCATCTGGCTTCTTATACTTTTAATCACGTCTCCAACAACTATCTTGATGGCGCGATGGATGTTCGGTTCAATCCATAGCGATCATCAGAAGATAGTTCGTTGGTTCTCGTCCTATTCTACTCTCTATTTTTCTCGTCCCCTTCTCCGGTTGGCCTTCGGCTCCCTTTATAGGAGGTATGTCCCTCTGCCATCTGGCGGTCTACGGCCTAGACTAGATGATGAGGCTCAAGTCAGGTGCCTGCCTGTTGGTCTATATTCCCGTAGGGTAGGTGACTGGCGGAGGCTATGTATCCAGGTGGAGGGCTTCTAGGATGGTGGCCCCCTGGGATGACTGGTCCGTGTCAGATCGACACGTGTTTGGCGAACGGGAGTGCGCCTACGGGAGGGAGAGGCTACAGATCCCGTAGTCGAGACACTTCATGGTCCGTAGGGATGGCGACTCCGTAGGCCGTAAGAAATTGATCACGGTTCTGGAGGCCATTATTTGCCCCCTAAGCGTGGGGGTCTTCTTTAGGAGGCCCATCCAGCGTGTGCTCATAGATCGAAATGGGTACATCTCAATAGTGGAAACCCATGGTTTGTGACATGAGTGGAGATAACGTCAGCGATAAATGGGTTGGAGGAGTGTTCATCGTGGGGAAAGGTAACCGCCGATGAAGTTATGAAGGGGGGTGGTTTTACCTTTCTGCCCCTTAACCGAACGAGGCTGTTGGTCTTCCTTTTTCCACCTCTTTGGGCGCGTGTACTTGCGCACCTATACATATATATATATATACACGCAAACACGTATACCCACTTACACATTTCATCTTTTGTTTCTTCAGTCTCAATTGTTTGTCAACTTCAATAGGCAAAGACAAGGGGAGGGATCTTTCTTAAGGCGAGTTCGGAAGGCAAAGCTCGTGCCCACATCTTCATTCAGGTAACATTGCTCTTTCAATGTCATTCTCGGTTTCTCTTATCTCTTATTAGGCATCATACACTTGTCATTTTTTGGCGTCTGCGTCTTCTCTTCTTTTCTTTTCTTTCCTTTTTGGCGTCTGCCTCTCCCCTCTCGGATGGATAAGAGTCAAATTCTAGCTTTAGCTCGAAAGAAGCAGGTGGTGAAGGGAACCGAGAGTAAGCATAGCGAGGAAGACAGTACTGCCGTAGGGGAGTCCTCCGCAAAACCTGCCGTCTCAACCGGGGGAACCCACACGGCTGTCCCCATCGGGGCTACGGACTCTGAAAATACACCCCTTCAAACATTGCGTCACAAGAAAAGAGGGATCAAGACAGGGGAAACGGGAAAGTCGAAGAAGTTAAGGGCTGGAAAGGGGCCCGGGTTCCGGCTGAGAGACGAGACTGACGGAGATGATAGTGACGTCGAAGTTCTCCCATGTTTCATGATAGCATCTCGAGGGATGAGGACCGACTCTGCAGATGTGGGCGGTTCAGGTTCCGGCTTACCTCCGGTTCCTTCGACCCCTTCGGTTGAAGGCGTGGAGGGTTACACCTTTATCCGATTTCAATCCCGTCAGGGTTGGCTGGGGGAGGATCCGCAAGTTGAGCCCCCTCTGGAGGCTTTGAGCGCCTTTTCTTTGGCCCAGGATCGGGCAAAGATCGAGAAGGAGAATGATGAAGATTTGATCCGTACGGTTAAGGAAGCTCACTGAAAGGTAATATCTGTCCATACGGCATTATTCTTATTGATCTTTTGTCTTTAATTAGTCCTGACCGTATGTCTTCTGTGGTTATCCTTTCATGACAGCTGGGGGTTTATCTCATGGGAGCTACGGAAAGAACCGCAAGCAACCGTCGCATGGCTACGGCGGAACACAGGAGGGCTATTGCCGAAAAACAAGCTACAGACGAAGCTTTAAACTTACTGAAGGATTCTCGAGCGAGGGAGGAGGCTGCAGTGCTAGAGTTGAGCAAGGAAAGGGAGACACAGACGCAGGCGGAGGAGCGTTCTGTGAAGCTAGGGGAAGAACTGCAGACGGAGAAGGGAATTTCTGCAAGTCTGCGGACCGCCATTGATCAGCGAGAGAAGGAGTTCAAGGAATTAGCCGAGGAGTTGGCCAAACCACTCAGTTGTTGGAGCGAGTTGAAAGAGAGGCCAACATCACATTCGAAGATTGCATGGACCGATATAAGGGTTCAGAGGCATATATCACCGAGTTGGAGATGAAGGCCGGGGAGTTTCACGAGGAGGGTTATAATGATTGCCTGAAATTTGTGGGCGCAGGTAATGCATTGGACCCTACAGCACACTCCATAGAAGCTTTTCGCGACTTCGAAATAGCGCGACTGGAGGCTGAGAAAGCCGTAGGAGACAAGGGTGAGGATGGTGTTCAGAACGAGATTGGGACTGAGGAGAGGGTGCAGGAGAAGGAGGCCCGTGAGCCGGAAGGATCTGAAGGGGGACCCGGAGGCGACCCTGATCCAGCAAAGGAGTCCGACGAGCCTCTTCCGTATGGCCCAGGATGTTTCGCAGACAACTAAGTTTATGTCTTGGTTTTTGTTTCTCTTTCAGCCCTTTCGGCCTTTAGGTTTACTTGGTGGAATGTATTTCTTTGGTCATTCAATTTCTCTTTGTGAATTCGAACACTTTCGTTTTTTAGTTTGGTTTCGAAATTTGTTTTTCTGATTAATTGTTGCTTTTATTTGATTGTGGCTTTGGGTTATTTTACTCGGTAGTTTTGAATTTCCAAAGGTCGATGGAAATGTTGTCCTGGGGAAGGCGTGAATGAGAAGATAGCCTTGAGTCAATATTTTTGACCGTTTGACTATCTTGGAAATTGTCAGTTATTTAGTTCTGGCGGATTTTAAATAGTTTTGACCCTTTCGCACGCGTCTGTGTTGACCTATAAATAACCAAGTTTTTTCTCTTTTTTTTCATTCACTTTAAACATTCTTCCTTGCTCGGAGTCTTACTAGGTATCACTTAGTTAACCTTCTGCTATGACAAGTTCACTTTAGAGTCTTTTCCTTTCTTACTTTCTTTCTTTAATTATGGGATGCCTATTTGTTATTTGGTTAACTTCTTATTTTTCGTTTTCCCTTTATGTTTAGGAAAAATGTACAACGGAAAGAGCGTTTTGGACTTGTCCGCTGAGGAGCTTGAAGAGATCCAAATGAACGACTAGGATGAGTACATAAATGTCATGTTCCTAATACTAGAGGCAGCTCTGGAGGAGCATGATAGGGACGAGGCTGCCAAGAAGAAGAAGAAAGAAGAGGAGGAGGAGAAGACCATTCGTAAGAATGGCGAAGACGGGAAAGGACCTCCTGGTTGAGGTTCGGCTACTGCCGCAGCCTAGTTTATTCTCTCCGTAATGGACCCAATCAATTCTGTGATGGGCCATTCCTCTATGTAATATTTAAATAAAATGAATGGAATTTTTATCTATTGCATTCGTTCGCCGTAGTCAATCTTTTGTTTTATGCCCATTTTCCACATATAAAAGTCTTGGTTAAATAATGATGCAGTTTATAAGTTGTGAATAATAATTTGGATAATTCGAAAACATTACCGTAGTTTAGAGTAGCAGGAACCGGTTTATACCGTAGTTTAGCCGATGGGGTGCCACTATTATTAGTAATAAGGAAGTGTTATAACAAAAGGAATCGAGGTAAAACATGTGAGTAGGAACTTGAAATTGGCGTACGCCGTAGCGCGTTACAGATCACCAAATCCTAGCTTCATTTGACGTACTTCAGACACAAAGAATGGTGCATTTTTAATAAGTCGGACCAGTTCGCGCCGTAGCTTCGTGTGAGCTACATATACTGGCTTTTTAATGAACCGGTATTTTACCGAGACCCGTTCATGCCGTAGCTTCATTTGAGCTACATATATCGGCTTTTTAATGAACCGGTGTTTTACTTGAAATCCATCCATGCCGTAGCTTCATCCGGGCTACATATGTCGGCTTTTTTAATGGAAGGATTACCTGAGCCATGCCCGTAGTCATAATGAATTGGCTATTGATACAGGCGTTTGAATGGACAGGTTAATGAGATCCTTATATACAAAAGGCACGGTCCCAAGATGCGAGGTCATCAAGGAATCAATAAAGATAGACAATCGGGTGTTTTACCATAAACAACTGGTGCTGGTGAGCGGCCGATAGGTCGTATATAGTGGCATCTATGTACTTTCACGCCTTCGAGGGGCTGTGTAATGTGTTACACTCCTAAAAAACAAACTTAATGACTTTTAAGTTACTTGAGCATTACATCAAAATTGATATGGTCCCAAAAGGTGCTAGTAGAAGGGTACTTACGAATAGAAACGTCGGAGATGAGTGGCGTGCCATGTGTTTGGGAGGACTTCTCCATTAAGGCGGGCAAGTATGTACGTTCCTGTCTTGATAACTTGATGGATTATATAAGGGCCTTCCCACTTAGGATCCATCTTTCGGTTGTGGGTAGGGTCGGATACTGCCGAAGACCGCAATACTTTATCTCCGACCTGGAATTCACGAGGATTGATTCTTCCGAAATATTTAGCTGTAGTTTGTTTGTAATTGGCCATCCGTATCACCACATTTTCCCTTCGTTCTTCCAATAGATCCAAGTTAGTCCGAATTCCCATCACGTTAGTGTCGGGGTCATATTGCTGAACTCGTAAAGATGGTTCTCCCAGTTCTACAGGAATCAGAGCTTCTGTGCCGTAGGTGAGTCTGAAAGGGCTTTCTCCCGTGGGTTTCATGTTATCCATACGGTAGGCCCAGAGAATATCGGGGAGTTCTTCAGCCCACATAGTCTTTCGGTCTTCAACATTTTTGCGGAGGCTCTGTAACAAGCTTCGGTTGGTGACCTCTACTTGGCCGTTGGACTGAGGATAAGCCACAGAGGACTTCATGTGCTGGATCGAGTAAGCAGAGAGGTATTCTTCAAAGTCGGCGTCAATAAATTGCCTGCCGTTATCGGTGACCAGGACTCGGGGAATGCCGAAACGTGTGACGACTGATTCGTGAAAGAACTTGCAGCACACTACCGCTGTGATATGTGCTACAGCTTTGGCCTCCGCCCATTTAGTCATGTAGTCTACGGCCACAATGATGAACTTTAGCGCCCCTCTGGCGGGGGAAAAGGTCCCATAATATCCATGCCCCACATGTCGAAGGGGACGGGAGAGAGCACAGAAGTAGGAAGAACCGGAGGAAGCCTAGGGACTGAACCGAACAATTGGCAATTGACACAAACTTTGGCATAATTGAGACAGTCTGAACGCAAAGTGGGCCAATAATAGCCCTGGCGTAAAATTTTGTGGGCCAGGGCCTCCCCGGAGGAATGACTCCCACAAATCCCTTCATGTACTTCCAGCATGCAATAGTCTGCCTCAGGACAATCCAAGCACTTGAGCAAGGGTGCAAGGAAAGATCTTCGGTACAACGCTCCATCGACCAGGGTATAATGGGTCGACTTTCCCCGGAGGGCCCGTGCAGATTTGCGGTCCTCCGGTAATACTCCATCTTGAAGGTACAAAACGATCGGGGTCATCCAGTTGGGACCGTAAGCGAGGACCATGATTTGGGATGAAATGTCCGCAACCGGGTCGATTGATGGTCTGAGCAACACAGTGTAGTGGATGCTAGAGCCTGGAGGAGATTCTTCCCCGGTGGCCAACCTAGCAAGAGCATCGGCACAAGAATTCTCTCCTCTCAAAATTCCTTCAAGTGACGCAATGGGGAATTGGGTAAGTCTCTCCCGGGTCTCTTGGAGATATCTGACTAGCAGGGGAGATTTAGCAACAAAGCTTCCTAGAATCTGGTTAACGATCAGTTAAGAATCGTTGTAGGCTTTGAGGTGTTGAACTTGAAGAGCCTTGGCCAGCCAAAGTCCTGCGATCAATGCTTCGTATTCCGAACAGTTGTTGGTGGCTGGGAAATCAAAACGGATGGCCTGCTGAATCTCGAAACCTTCCGGACTGATGAGGAGCACTCCGGCTCCGTTATGATCGGTCGTAGAAGACCCATCAACAAACAACATCCAAGGTAGAGGGGTCCTCTCTTCGGCAGTGGTATCGATCGTCGTGAGTCTAGGTTCGGAATCTTCCAAAATAGAGCATTCTACCAAGAAATCGGCCAAAGCATGACCCTTAATGGCTGTTCGGGGGAGGTAAGAAATGTTGAACTGACCGAGTTCGACCGCCCAGTTTACAAGTCTTCCAGATAAGTCAGGTTTATGCAATATTTTTCGTAAGGGATGATTAGTGTATACCTTGATCTCATGGCCTTGGAAATAGGGTCTTAGCTTTCGGCTGGCCAGTAGTAAGGAGTAAGCCATCTTTTCTATAACGGGGTATCGAACTTCTGCATTCCGTAGAACATGACTGACATAGTACACAAGCAATAGTCTCCCTCCCTCTTCCCGGAGGAGGCATGAACTGACGGCTTCTTGGGTCACTGCAAGGTATAGGTACAGAGGTTCCCCTGAAATAGGACAAGATAGGACTGGGGGAGAGGTAAGATATTTCTTTAATGATTCAAACGCTTCTTGACAGTTTGGTGTCCATTGAATGTGGCGTTATTTGTTCACTCCTTTCAAGATTTCAAAGAAAGGAAGACTTTTCTCGGCCAGTTTTGAAATAAAACGCCGCAGCGCAGTGAGACATCCGTTGAGGGTTTGAACTTGTTTCGGGGTTGTGGGGGGCTGCATTCCCAGGATGGCCTTAACCTTGTCGGGGTTCACTTCAATGCCCTGCCCGCTAATGACATGTCCTAAGAATTTCCCGCTGGTCACCCCAAAAGTGCATTTGTTCGGATTGAGTTTGAGACGGGATTTTCGGAGATTCTCAAATGTTTCTCTCAAGTCTTGTAAGTGATCCTTCTTTTCATGAGACTTGACGATCACATCGTCCACGTACACTTCCAAATTTCTTCCGATTTGGAGGGCACAGATCTTGTTCATAGCCTTTTGATAAGTGGCTCCGGCATTCATGAGACCAATCGGGAGCACGCTGTAATAACCCCAAATTTTGGACTTAGATAAATTTTTTTGATGAATAGTAAATTTGCTGATGGAAAATTTTTCAGACCACACTATGTGGATGATATAGAATTAATGTTTCGAGGTTATATTATTGATGTATAGGAAGAATAAGTGAATGTAAACGCGATCAGAATCAGGAGATTCCAACAATAAATTTTGTTCACTATTCATCGGACAATCAAGGATTTATTGATTTGATCGTTTTGAGAAAATATGTAGAATGAGAAATCTAGGATCATATATTAAACCAAGGTAGTGGAAAGATCAAGGAATTATTCCCTAGCTTTGGTACAGAGAAACGTTTTTAAAATCATTTGAAACTATCGCAAAACAAAAGCGTAACAAATTATGGATTAAACCCTAGCCAAAGGAGCAGTATTATATAAAATCACCAAGTGCAATATATAAAAGGATTGAGGATACAAATTATGACATAAGCATGATGCAAGAGGATGACAAGATGATGACCAAGTGATGACAAAGTGGTGAATCACCACCTTGTCACCACTTTCACCACAACCACACAATCAAAGATGATGTGTCTTGGATGACAAAACCAAATAAAGACCACACAATTATATGGCTGGTATTTAGCATCATTTGGACAAAGAAAAGAAAAGAAAAAGCAAGCAACTATCCATCTCCCTCATTTCTCAGATTTTCTGCCCAGCATGAGCAAGGAGCAAAGACAAATTCATAACTCAAGTTCTACTCATCCTAAAATCACCACATTTGAACCATAGCTCCCTCACTATATACCCAAGGTACGTTCAAAATTTCATGGCCATCAAAGAAGTGTAGCATGGCTAAATATTGGATCAAAGTTGAGGCATGAATAGTAAAACTCATAAGATCTTGTTTTGTTTTGATGTTTTTAGGTTTGATTAGCATAGTTAAGGAGCAAGGAAGGATATACCATCCATATATAGCCTTTTTTAACTTCCAAGGAAGGTATAAAACTTCTTCCCTTTTTGAGATTATGCTAGATCTAATAGTTATAAGTGGTTGTTTAAGAGTTATGTAGTAATGAAGCATGTATGCATGTATGCATGATTTTAAGTATGTTTAATGGTTGATTTGTGGAAAAACTTATGAACTAGAGCATGACCATGTTTGGACAGAAAAGTGTAGTATTAACTTGAGGTTTGATTGGTGGTTGGTTGATTGTGGATTGGTGATTGTAGTGAGTGTTTAAAAACACGGGAATCGCGTTTAAGCGCCGTTACCATGTCGAATTTTACTTAGGTAGTTTGGACAGAGATCACGAATACTCTAAAGGGCGTAGACATAAAGTTTCTGACCATGAACATGTAGGCCCTGTTTCCTAGTTTGTTTTAGCGAAAGAATCGCATCGTTTTGATTTACGGTTTAGGAGAAACGTCCGTTTTAGTGAAAGCGGTTTCACGTAACTAAGTGGTTCATTATATGAACTTTGAGATTGTGATCAAGCCCTTTAAAACTGGAATTAGGTCATGATATTAAAATGGATACTAACATGGACAGTTAGTAAGTGAATAGAGAAGGTTTCGGGTTAAAAAGACAATTTTTCGATTTTATAAAAATGTCGGAACCAAAGCTACGCGAGGAGTAAGTGGTTCTGCACTCTACTGCCTAAACCTGCTGCTCTCGGGATTTTGATCCCCTTAAGCAGAAAAACATTTCCAAGGATTTTGTTCTATTCTTTTTCTAGATCGCGCACGCGAAAACGGTGTGTCATTTCGATTAACGGTTAAGGAGATATGAGCATTTTAGTGAAAGGCGTGCGAATAGTAACTTTTCGTAGCTCATCCAAGTTTGAGAATACATTTCACCAAGTGAAACCCCTGTTTTGAGATCGAAACTTTTATGATAAATATTAAAAATACTCAAGATGATTTTAGAAGTGGTCTCGTATTTAAATACGAGTTTTCGGATTTATTAAAAAATGTTAGAGTGCGAGTCGCGTAATAGTAACTTTATGAAAAGTCAACTCTAGAGTACTACTTTGACCAACCATTGCGACTAAGATAAAAGGAGTATTTCGAGTCGATTAAAATACGAACCTTGTTGAGGAATAGCGTGACTACATGATGTGTTTAACATATAGTTGACTTTAAATGAGAGTTGTGAACGAATGATTACGTTAGGGGACTGATCGAGTAATTCTTTGTTTATAGATTTGCGACAAGACTCGAACCCCTAATACCAAGGACTCAAGGCAAGTTTTCTCATTCCATGCTATGTTTTAAAGTACAATATTCTGATAATATGCATATGATAGATGCATGCTTTCAAATGTAATATATGCATACAATATTAGGCATGCTTTCAAACCTCACGTCATATATAGATGTGATGGTATTAACATTGTTGAGATGAAAAATATGCATATGATAGATGCATGCTAGTTTTCCAACTCTACATCTGATATAAGATGCTGTTGTGATATATACTGTTTTAAATCGTTAAAAAGGACTATGTATTGATGTACGTTTTTGGTTAAAAGCTTTCGTAAGATGGATGGTTTATATGCTATGATTACATTAGATATAAACCGAGGTTTTATAAAGACTCTAAGTATAGAGTACTTGTACGATAGTTTTAAAACTTAGACCGGGAGTTAAAGTATTATTTTGTTTTGATCCTACTGTCAGAAGCTGGAAGGTTCCAGGGACAGTTATATTTTAAAGATTTATTAAATATTCCAATATTATGGGATATTTAAGGTGAAATATTTAAATATTATTATAATAAATATTATTTGAATATTATTTAATTAAGTGAATATTATTTTGAATATTCACTTAAGTGGTTTTATATTGAATAATAATTTAATATTATTATTTGGGTATTTATTAAATATTCCAAATATGATTTAAAAATCATAGAACCTTATTATATGATTAAAGGTTCTATTATTTACACAAAATATAAATTTCTGATTTTCAGAAAAGGTATTAAAATAGAGATTCCCAACTATATTCTTAAGATATTTAAAGGTAATTAAATGCGAATAGTGTTTTCTAACTCATCGAAAATTTGGGAATCTAGTTCAAGAAGTCGAGGACAGATTTTTACTTCCACTGTTCCTTTAGAATAACTATAATTGGGGATGGCTCCCCCATTCAAGTAAAGTATTTCAAACTTGCTAAACTCTGAAATTTCAATAAACTCCCTGGTCATGATTTCAAAATACGTAGTAATCATCGGTAGTTTCGTTGACTAATGTCAACCCACACTTTGACTTACTCCTTTCAATTACTCTGGAGTAAGGAATTCTGAATGGTTACAAAGTTTTTGACAAATAATGGTACTTGGGGAAAACAGGATTAACTTCCATTTCCCGTGACATTGATTTTCATCTGGGGACTGGAATTAACTCGTGCTCGGCAATGAAACAGGTGTCAGTATAGTACGAAGTCATGCTCGGCAATGAAATAGGTGCCAGTATAGTATGACTCCATGTTCGGCAATGAAACAGGTGCCAGTATAGCATGAAGGGTCCAAATGCGGCCAGGGTGATAACCGAATAGGAAGTCGTCCTTCTACTAGTAGAAAAGTTAAGTTGCGATATAACGGCTGATCACCGTGTATCGTGTATTCCAGTATATCCCCTTCTTCCACTTGGAATTGTGCTGCACATTGTAACGAAAGCCTAGGTGCTGAGTTACCGATAATGTGACAGAAATTGAACAATGATGTTCCGTGTATAGTATTTGAACTACATTGCATGTTCTGACGAAAAGAGTATCCAATATATCATTTTATATACGAATGAGGTTTTAAAAACTTTCAGCTATGATATCAGCTCACATATATGATTATGTTGCTATATATTATTGTCGAGCTATAGTGCTCATTCTTGCTTCTTTTATATATCACAACCTAAAAGCTTCAAAAATGTGTTCATTACTGATATTTTACAGTATTTTGAACAGTATGAGATATCTAAATAGATATGCATGTATATATGTTGAGAAGTCATTTAAGATATACAGTATATTGAATTGTATAGTATTTTGAATCAAAGGATGGGTTTAAGCCTTGATTCCAATATTAATATCTATTTTAAAAAGAGATGTTTTGAGACTTGGTTTATCATCTTGATACCAAGGATCCCTAAAAGGATTTACGAAAAGTATTTGAGTATGATTATAAATCATACGGTATTTTGAACGATATACTATTTTGGGGATAAACCCTAGTAGTTTTTAAACATGGATCCCATATGGATTATCTTCCTAAAAGGTTTAAAGATTTAAACTGGGATAGATTTCTTGCTGAGCACTATTAGCTCATTCTTGCTTTATTAACTCTTTCAGCATGAAAAAAACATTGCCGATTCACCTCGTGTTACGAGATCAAGGGAATGGAGAGACCACCCTTGAGTTAGTTCAGCAAGATGGATACTGTCGGATTTAGCAGAACAGCTGTAGACTGAGTTAGTAAGAATTGTTTTCGAATAGGTTTGTATTATTAAACCTTGTATAGAATTGTGAGGTCTATTATTTTAACTTCAGGTAGAGGTTGTAAATGATAGATGAGATCCTGGATAGTACATTTGATTTGTAATAACAAATGTTACTTATTGTTGCTCATTTCCAAGGCTATAACTTGTGTGTGTGTGCGTAAGTGATTGGGGTCTTTTGGAGTTATATTATTAGAATGTTGTAAGTAATGCAGGTATTATATAATTGATGGAGTGTGACAACCCAGATTCCTGACCCCGGATCTGGGGGTGTTACACACGCGATAAGCATACACTGCTCGATGGGTGATGAATGATGTTTTTGGCTGATCTTCAGGGGTCAGGGTAATCTGATTGTACCCTGAATAGGCATCTAAGAAACTGAAGAGGACGTGTCCTGAGGTTGCATCAATGAGCTGATCTATGGTGGGGGATAGTAGTCTTTAGGCGTAGCTTTGTTAAGGTCAGTGTAATCAATACATACTCTCCATTTCCCATTAGACTTTTTCACAAGTACCACATTTGCAATCCACTCAGGGAATTGAATTTCATAGATGAAATTCACCTTTAACAGCTTGTTAATCTCCTCGTATATGGCCTTTTGTCTTGCAGGGCAAAGTTCCTCCTCTTCTGTTTCACTGTCCCCGTTTCGGGGTTAATATGGAGCCTATGAATGGCTATAGTTTCATCCAACCCGGGCATGTCTTCCGGGTTCCAAGCAAACACATCAGCTTATTCTCTCAACAGGGCTACTAACTTTTCCTTTAGGGCGGGATCAAGAGCGGATCCTATAGTTATTAATTTGGAGGGATCTCATCTGTTCAGTTCGACTGATTCCGTGGGTTCTCCGGGAATGGCTCGTGGGAAACGAGAAAGTTCACAGTCTCCCTCAGGCTCTTGCAACTCCAATTCGGCGTTTTCGACTAAGAGGACTCGCGGAGAATTGGTTCCGTTAGATTCAGCATCATTTTCAGCGGTACCCTTTCCTTTCGGTTCCCCATAGTATTTTCTCTTACGAGGATTGGTTTGAGCCAAACACAAGGAAGCCGTGTAGCATAGGCGGGAGGCTTCACTGTCTGATTTTAACTCTAATGGACCCCAACCCGTAGGAAACTTCACTTTCATATGAGGGGTAGAAATGATAGCCCCCAGGAAAAACAAGGTAGGTCGCCCTATGATAACATTATAGGAGGAAGCAATATCAATAATGTAATACTTGACCAACGCAGTTACCTCTTGTAGAGTAGTCCCAAACGTTGTGGGCAAGTCGATGGTCCCTTGAATGGGCACATCATTATTCCCAAAACCGTAGAGGGGTCCCCGGATATCTTCAGTCTTTTGTTCCTCCTGCTTATCCCCCAGATCCATCCTCCTCAAAGTATGCCGGAAGATTATGTCTATCGAGGAGCCATTATCAATAAGCACCTTCCGGACATCTTGGTCGGCAATGTCTAGTTGGACCATAAGAGGACCGATGCGGCACACTCCTCCTTCCGGATAGTCTTCGTCCGAAAAAGAAATGGGGGTCTTCGAATACCTAAATGCTCTTTGCGACGTCTCCAATTGAAGCACTTCCTGCAGTTCTTTTGGAGGGGGGTCCCCGCCATCTATGATCATATCAATCACTCGCCTAGGCCGGGGATTGGGAATAGGAGGTTGAGGTTGTGACGGAGCTTTACCGGCCCCGTGAAGATAACTTCCCATTACTCCTCTGTTCACAAGCTTCTCTAGGAAATATTTCAGGGAGGTACATTCATCAGTGTTATGTCCGATACTGTCGTGATAGCCGCAGAATCGTGACCTATCTCTCTTGTCTGTAGGGGTTCTCATGGGGGGAGGTGCCTGAAAATAATCGTGCCCGCGGATTTCCTTTAGAACAGCCGAGGGACTCTTGTTTAGTGGGGTAAAGTGGGGCTCTTCCCGAGCCTGACGGGGAGGCGGTCGCTTATCCGAAGGGAAATTCTTCTGCCCTCTCCCTCTAAAATCTTCCATTCCGTCTACCTGCATTGTTCTATGACCTGACCCCGAGGCTTCATTTCTAGAACCAGGATAGTAGGCTCTAATCCTTTCATCTGTTGCGATGTATGCTGAAGCAATCCCATAAGCTTCATACAAATCCCTAGGCTCTTTGTTGCACAATTCGTTGTAGCAATCTCTGCATTCTTGATAATTCATATTTCTAATGAAAGAGTCTACGGAATTAGTTGGCCGAAGCTCTTTCACCTTTGAGGCTGCCGTCTTAAACTTCTCAATGTAGTCTCTCAAAGACTCCCCGCGATCTTGCTTTACGTTCTCTAAAGATATGGTGTGGACATCATATGGAGTGTTAATACGGAATTTGGATAAAAAGGCGGTCTTCAGTCCTTCCCAGGAGCTAATACTCCTCGGGGAGAGTCCGGAGAACCAAGTCCGTGCGTACACCTTGAGCGTGGAAACGAATAATCGGCACTTGGTGATGTCATTGTACCTGTGGCAAATCATCAAGTTTTCATAATAACTTAAATGATCGTTAGGGTCAGACGTACCGTCATAAGACTCAAGGCCAGTGATCTTCACCCCCTGATCCACTTGTGCAGCTTCCAAAATCTCTGTGAAAGGTGATCTCCCCGTACTTGCCTCCAGGAAAGGGCTTGACGCCATTTCTTCCAACCTGGCCAATCTGACCATCAATTCCTCCCGCTCCTCAGGTTGACGAGATTGAGTGTTCTACTGAATAATAATGGGGGGAGTGCGTCTACGGCGCACGGGAGTCCTCGACCTTCGTCTTTGCTGGATGTAGGGGTGCGCTCCCGCTGTGGTCTACGCTTGTTAGGTCTTCTATGTCCGGAGGGTTCTGGAAATGATGTCCGTTGTGATCCTGAGGAAGAGCGACTTCCGAGATAAGGAGTGCTCCGACTTCCTGTCGATGAGCCGGACTGATACGACCCTCGGTGCTCTTCTTGGCGGGAGTTTGACCGCCCGGCGACATTTTCAGGGTAGTACGGTGGATGGTGAGCCTCATAGTAGTTTCCGGCCATCTGTGCTGTCAATCTATCCATTTGTTCTTGCATGTGTCTTTGCCGGGCCCGCAGATTGGAGAGCTGGCTACCTGTGTGAGACTCGGGTGGAGAGGAAGGCGACGATCTTGCCGATCCCGACGAACGACTCATCTCACTTGAATCGTAACTCATATCCTTGCTGTTGATATTGTCGCTGTTATCAAACTTTCTGCACTATCTATGGTCGTAGTTGTGATGGTGGTAAGTATTCTGATCCCCGACGGCGGCGCCAAATGATGGCGCGATGGATGTTCGGTTCAATCCGTAGCGATCATTAGAAGATAGTTCGTTGGTTCTCGTCCTATTCTACTCTCTATTTTTCTCGTCCCCTTCTCCGGTTGGCCTTCAGCTCCCTTTATAGGAGGTCTATCCCTCTGCCATCTGGCGGTCTACGGCCTAGACTAGGTGATGAGGCTCAAATCAGGTGCCTGCCTGTTGGTCTATATTCCCGTAGGGTAGGTGACTGGCTGAGGCTATGTATCCAGGTGGAGGGCTTCTAGGATGGTTTCTGGGTCCCCGGGGATGACTAGTCCGTGTCAGATCGACACGTGTTTGGCGAACGGGAGTGCGCCTACGGGAGGGAGAGGCTACGGATCCCGTAGTCGAGACACTTCATGGTCCATAGGGATGGCGACTCCGTAGACCGTAAGAAAGTGATCACGGTTCTGGAGGCCTTCATTTATCTTATAACAATGCTCTCTGCTAAGAGTCGAGCCAAGATATTCTAAGATTTTTCCCAATAAGTTCGACTTCAATAAAACCTTGAAGATCAAAATCTAATAAGTTACATTTCATAAAAAGTGACCTTACTTTTACACAAGCAAAGGCTTAAACAGAGGACATTTTGAGATTCCTACGATCATCAACAATTACGAACAAGAACATTTTACAATTTATATCATTATAGCAAGTTGTAATTAGTATGCTTCTGATTCAAAACTGAGAAATAATCTAAAAAAGAGTATTTCATTCCCCCATAAGATTTCCTCAACACTATAGAAACAAATAGAATAAAATAATATGCATCTATATTTCTTGCATTAAAACCATAGAGAATACCTACTACATGATCAGCCAAACAAAGGCAAAATAGAAGAAAACTCAACGACCAACCACAATAGGTGCAAGCTCGAAGCTACATCCACAAACAGAAGCACATCAAGCCCGTAAAATCTTGCACGATGAATACAAGAAACAGGCCTAAAATAGGGAAAAAGATGGCCATTACAAGTTTTGCAGTGTGATGGTGGTGTTGAAAACTAGATTGACGGACAAACTCAGAAACCTTCAAGTCTTGATTCAGCAACACCAGATCATAATATTATTTTAAGAGTTTCCAGAAAATTGAGATCAAAACTATATAGGGAGAAATGAGAATAAACTCTTTTTTACAAAGCCAAAGTTTTATGATATTTGTTTGGTCAAAAGAATAAGAGCACAAGTATATGCTTTTAGTTGACGGTATATACGAAGTGTGGTGGCCTTGTTGCGAGCCTACAAACAGAACCTTTGCCCCTCTTATGTGATGCAGACAGTGTTCTAAAACTCGGTGATTAATCGGGATTAATTGTTAATTAATCGCTAGACGACGGTTCATCGAACTGATTAAGCGAAAATCGATCGATTAATCATTTTTTCAGAAAAACGGTTAAAAATCGGCTGAATCGGTCAAAAATCTGATTAATCGGTCAAAAATCGGGTTAATTATTAAAAAATATTTAAAATTTTAAAAAATAATTAGAAATTTAAAATGTAGAAACTTGATTAAATGATAGAAAAAAACATTGTTTTTGTACATGTAATTATAATTTTAGATGCCAAAATCGTAAATTCTCTTAATTTTTTCTCTTAAATTGATCTCTAATTAAAAAGTTAAACCTTCAAAATTTTATTTATTAAAATTATATAATATTTTTAACATATTTGCATAAATATACGATAATAACATAGATTTAGTTGAAATAACGAAAAAAGTATATGTATAAATATAATTGTATATAAAAAATATTATTAAATTCATTCCGATTAATCTCTGGACGGTGCCTTCACCGATTAACTCCGATTCCCGTTTTTTACAACACTGGACGTAGGGTAAAATAAATCTATAATTATTTTTAGATAGCTTCTCTAAAATTAATCGTATTAAACATTTTAGTAAATTCAGATCCAACGAACCGCTATAATTCTATATTCGAAAGAGTCAACGACCTTCAATTGTTAATGGAAAACTTTATACTGTATCTTGTAGGGTCGTGGGTTTATTTTGAATAAGTTTTGAGGTAACTGTTTGGCTTAATTTTGAATGGAATAGGATTACAAAATTCCAGAAAAATTACCTTCACCAGTTCTACCTATATCTTTTACGTCGTTTGCCTGGGGTTTTATGGTATAGCATTAGTAGGGCCGTAAACGAACAGATTCGAGTCGAGTTTTGTCCGAATCGAGCCGAGCTTGATTTTTTTTTAAAACGAACCGAGTCGAGCCGAGCTTTCTAATCGAACGAAAAGTGATGTTCAAGATCGGCTCGTTAATAAACGAGCCGAACACGAATTTGTTCACTAACATTTCGAGTCGAGCCGAACACAAACCGAACTCGAGTCTAGTCGAGTTGTTCACTTATAGTTCGTACTTTTATACTCACCAAATCCAATTTTTAAAATTACTTACTCGATTTACAGTCTTACGCCTAAAATCACATCTTAAGAATACACAATTATGTTTGAATTTCAATACTAAAAGTTAATTTATTTTCTTCTAATAATCATATTAGGTTAATATTTGTATTTATGAGTAATCAAACATTACTCACTTCACCTAATAACAATAGTTAAAATAAAATAATTTTATCAATAACTTAGAGCCTCTCTATGAGCCTTTTTATCATGGCTCTTAACTTGAAATTTGAGGAGGTTTACAACTTTTTTTCCTCCAAAATACTCTTATTAACCTTAAATTCACTAAAAGTCTCATATTTCTCCTCAATTTTAAGAGGTACGAGCCACTTTTAAATAATATTATATAATAAATTAATAAGACAAACTCTCTTTCTCTATTCACTTTCTTTTGTAATTTTATGAATGCGATTTATAAATTTTAATAATGAAAAACTAATTTGGATTGGATATAAATAGTTTAACTTTTGGTAGTATGTTTATGTTATACCTTTTAGATATAACAAATACAATTCCCTATTCAACCACAAAATAACTAAAATATATCGCAATTAAGTTTTATTTAACATATTCAAATTGTTAAGGATATTATGAAATTCACAAATTTATAATTAGTTAAATGAATCGAGCCGAGTTTAACGAGCTCGAGCCGATCCCGAGCAAAACGAGCCGAGTTCGAGTCGAACAGGTGTAAAGCTCGGCTCGAGCTCATTTACTACCCGAACACATTTTCATGTTCAAGCTCGTGTTCATTTAGTAAACGAACCGAGTCGAGTCCATCTAAAACGAGCCGAGCTCGAGTTTTGTTCACGAACGGCTCTGTTCGCTTACAGCCCTAAGCATTAGCATCCCATAACTCCGTTCACACTTCAAAGCCAATTAGAACATTACAATAATTCCTCTAAAAACAAATAAATAGATGGAATATACATTCTAAGCCAAAGAAGTATGAGAAACTATCTTAGAAAGCATTTACTGCAAATCCTTACAGCATACTTAACAACATCCAATCCCAACAGCCTAAGCTCCATTGCAGAGCTAACACACTCATTATAACAAGTGCTTAACCTTGACGGCGGCATTAAACAGAAGAGGGCAAGCATCACATGATGCCGGTGTTCTAACCTCTAACACTTGGCTGCAGTTGATATTCCCGAGTTTAAAGATTACATTGGCAAAAGTTAATATAACATGGTGGTTGGGTGCAATGATTAATTGAGCACGCCATCCCACCTTAGCTACTTACTAATTATATTTGCACGGTTTCTGAAGCTTGAGAAAGAGACAGGGATCGAAGCACTTGGAAGGGAAACCTTCTCTTAGTTTTCAAATTCAGAATAGTAGTGATGATATTTTGGTAGTACGACTCCAGTACTAATATTTATGCATTTCCTCACATTCTAGTGATCATCGGTGGACATTTAAATGATTTAACCGCTCGTCCTTTACATGGCATGAGAACAAGTCTTAACATCACTTCTCATTCCTGTGAATCTGAAACACAACACATCAATCATCACATATCATTTCAACCGTGGACACAGTTTGAACAGATTTAGTTACCACATTCACCGATTCACGTACAACATAAATAAATACAAATGTGAATTTATTCAGAATATGTAAACAAATATGAAGGCCTTAACATCGTATAAGCTTTCGTCACAAAGATTGTATTTCCCACCAACACCACCTAATGCACAAGACATGCTGTATTACAGCTTGTCATGTGATTGACAATATAAATCATTTTCAAGCAAAGAAGAGTGTCACATAGGTTCCCCACATCTTGTGAACAAAGAGGGTGTTCATGTAGCAGGAGACAGGGGTTGACCGGTTGAGGGGCCCACTAAAGGCAAAGATAAAATAATTTGATATAACTTACTAAAGTAAAAATATGAGGATCCATCGATAGCCTACTGGCATTTGGCAAGCTTTTTTCCTCCCTACCCAATACCCATTGATCATGGGTTTGAATCCCCATTTCCCTTCCCCGTATGCTTAAAAATCTAAAACATCGGACTAATATGTAACCTACCCAAAAAAATAAAGGTCAATAAACATTGCTTTATTGCTTCCTCTATATACTGAACAGCCAAAACATTCACACTAGAATTATAGACAAGGGGCAGCGGAGCAAAGAATGAAGTATTTATAAAGGGAGCTTGAAAGAAATGACAGGAAATTAGGTCTAGCATGCTAAACTTAAATTGCATCGAATCTATAATATTTAGTGAGACGTTTCCTCCAACATGAAGCACATTCTATACATAGAGATACCATGAAAGTCATCTACACTCTACAGAAAGAGGTTGAAAGAACATCTATAGTCTATACCCTATACTGTAATGGGGTTAATTATCATATGGATCACTTATTCCACTCCAATATATCAAGCGGGTCACCATAATTTTTTTGGTCTCTATGGAACCACTCAATTGTTGATATGTAGCATTCTGTTATATATTTTAAAAATGATAGACGAAAAAGGCCAATCTGACATTGTAACAGCTAGTTTTGCAACGTTGACATTCCCTTCCAAACTCGACCCGCCTATATACATCTGCATAAGTCAAGTTTCTAGGGTTCTTCATACCTTTTTTTCGATTGCAATTGATTCAAATTCCAAACCCTGGTTTTGTCTCACTTTTTTTTTTCAACTGAAATGTTCTATTGGTATGTAGACAGTCCATGTCAAATGCCACTTCGTTCCGAGTCAAGGTTCATGGTCAAGTCCATGTAGACCAATTTAACGGAATGCGTCTATTTCAATATCAAACTCAATATAACCTAACGGGGGTGCAACCATTCGCCTGTTGAGTGATTTAGTAGAGACAAGAAATTTCATGGTGACCCGCTTGATATATTGAAGTGGAGTAAGTGTTCCATTTGATAATTAACCCTACTGCAATGTGCCAAAACTGTATCTAAATCATTTAAAGTGGAATTCTCCATTCAAACTATAGAATCATGCACATAGATCAAAAATTAAAGCGACGGAAATGATACATGAATTAAGGTTGATTCAATCTATAGCTGACAACCAAAAAATATGGCAATTTAATATAGTTATCCACCACCACCACCCATATGATACTGGAAGAAAAGAAAAAAGGAATGTTTATCAGTCAATGCAAGCACGAAGGCAATAGCTAACATTATAGTATGCTACCTTTGTCATCCACAACAGCTGTATAATTAGCATTCCTCAAAATAGTATTCTCTAGGGAGCCGCTAATGTTGCGCATATTCGGTGATTTAATTGGTATTGGGGAGAAAGCACCACTCCTGCCTGAATGCTCATTTGGAGTCTGACTGCCTACATGCTGATTTAAGTAAATGTCCAAGCCAGGTATAGAAGATGCTCCAACCTTTCTCTTGCTCTTAAACCTTCCCCTGACAGGATTGTGAGGACCCGAATAAGAGACAAAAAAGCATAAGTTAAAAGAAGCATATGGTATTTACTTCTCTTTACCGGTCTTTTTTCTTCTCAAGGAATCTCTGCACAGATGCTTTTCTGCTTGCTGTGCCTTCAGCTGCATAAATATTACAATATTATGAAAGCAGAGGAGATTTGAGACTCCCGAATTAGAAGTGTATTGAGACTCCCGAATTAGAAGTGTATAAATGCTGTCATTAGCCACTGCCTTGCAAAATTGATGCTAACGTAGAATCACAATGGAACAACAAGTTACAAAGGAGACACAAATTAAAGTCCTCCATCAAACAGTGCTGTATCTTTTATCAGGAAGATATTTCAAGTTCCATTCCACAGTTTTTTACTGTTAGTGTAGCTAGTGTAGTGAATGATTGAAGTTGAACTCCTAATTCCTTCAAAATCTAGAAATTCACAAAACTAGAGGATAATTATGCATTCTCCTAGCAAATCTTTAGAATACACAAGGAATTGTACCACTGTTTTCTTCACGAAGTATGTTGCTTTCTTCAAATTGCAATGTAGAGTTTCCTATCATTTTAACTGTGAAATTCAAACCAAAGGAGAAGGTGTTAGTACAGGATAACAAGATGCACAGTTAAATACTGGAAGTTGATACTGCTGCACTCTGTCAAAAGCAGACAGGTTTTTTGGTAAACTGTCAACCATAAACTAATTACAGTAAGACTCGTTTCAGTAAATTTAAGGGAGTACAACTGAGTGAATTTACCCTTACCTGTCCGCAAGTTTGGCAACACCGTGACAGAAGAATCTAATCCAACTTTGACACTTGCAGGTTGTAAATGACAAGGTAAAGACCTAAACACTGTATTTCCTTCTAGTGAAGTTTCCTGGGGATATTGAAGTGGGCTTGCAGCAAGCTGCATTATAGCGTGTGCCTAAAACATTTTTGGTCCAATGAGAAGTACAAAACCTGACCAACTTTAGTAGACATAATATTTAGGGATTCTTAAGAACAGAGAATTTCAATACCTTCGCATATGGAACATCGTCATAGACATTCACCTTGCCGCAGTAGAAGATCGTCAGTTGTTCAACTTGTCTGCTAGCAACACCTGTAGTTCTGGATCAATTTAGAAAAGTTCAATCTCTGAGGCAAACTTGAGTTGTTTCATTTAATTTATAAATGACATATAACTCTCACTGTCTACAATTCATGTAGCATATATTCACATATGAAGAAATTTATGATACATAGTCATTCATCAACCCAGCCTCGTTAAAAGGTCCAACCCTCATTCATTTGTTTTATACAATCAGCAAATTAAACTTGAAGGCAATTACACCTCAATATTCAAAGCACTACAATATAATGGTTACAACTCACAGTAGCCGATTAGCTATTTAAGCCAGCGTGAAATCACACAACTCAAACCGCATTTTTCGTTAAATTTGCCATAGATTTCTAGAAACAGGATCCGGTTGATTACAATTGTGGTTTTACGCATGAACCTGTGCCGCCCAAACCACCATGGAATTTAGTTCAGCTTCTGCATTAAATATAGTGAGTAGACTTTCCAAAGGTAGATCAGATATAATACTTTGTAACCAAACAATTAAATAGCTTGATTACATGGTGAGGTGTTAGCACCTGATTCTAGTTTTTGATATGTTCCTCTATAGTATCTATTATCTTGAAATCAGTTCACATTCATATCATTTAATCTGTTTATGTTAAAATTTGTTTGGTTATCTTGCAACTCTTACTTTGTTTTTTAAAATTAGACTTAGCATATATCAATATGACAAGTCAGTGTAACTAACCGCAGTAATAAATTATTTAAAAGCCTAGACTATAAATTGCTCATAAACTTTTCAATAGGTTAAAAATTAAAATCGCACCATTTGGAATTGAAACTCAGTACTTGATTAGTGGTTACTGTTAGTGGCACTAAGTGTAATCACTTTTACATTCAGTGGAAGTCAAAAACAGACATTAAGCATCACCGAATAAAAGCCAGTATGACTACTTTTTTTTTTAGGCCAGTACGACTACTTTAAAACAAAGAAACAAGTCAAATTATGATAATCTGGTATGAAAAAATTATTATAGTCAACTGATTTTACTAGTTAAGCTCTCCAAGAAATGTTATTCAGTAAAATGTAAACTACTAAACAGAATCACATAAAACACATTACCTGATAATCTGAAGACTATAACAAAATTGATTATAAGATACATTACAATGTCTACGAAAAAGTTACCTAGGGGGAACAGATTCGTTATCAGCAGGAACATGTCCTCCCTGCAAATCACTAGAACTATCCGGATTCACTTCCGGCACCTTTTGCGTACACGGGACTGATTCATCAGCCGAAACAGATACTTCCGTATCGGCACTCGTACCTCTAGGCACCTAGATAAAATAACTTAATTGTATATTAAGACAGCTCAAACAACTAACTGCGGAAGTATAAAAAAACAAAATGAAGCACATACATTTTGTACCTACACGATCTTTGTATCTATAGTTCTAAGTAGTGTTGTTATCTCAAATAAAATACACACATTACACCTACAGGATCATAGTATCTAACAGAATTTAACTAACTACAAAGTCGTGTTGTTACACACACAAATAAAGTACACACATTGCACCTACACGAACACGAGCATTATTTCTTAAAAAACTTAATTAACTAGAAAGTAGTGCGAAAAAGTACATACATTATACCTAAAAGATCATTGTATCTAAAAGAAATTAATTAAGCACAAAATACTGTGTTTACGTACACGATTGGGTACAATCTGAGGGCGAGGAATGTGCAGTTTTTTCCTAGCAGTAGCAGCATCGGAGTCCGAAGCCGGTTCGAGAAGCGCCTTAAGCGATATAACTTGCTGGATCGCCTGCGATTTGTTCCACGAAGGTCTTCTCATACCTTAAAAACATCATTTAACAACTCAGCTCTGAAAACAAACCACAAATACACATAAAAAAACAAAATTAATACCTAAAAGTACCTTTATCTTTGAGATAACGGCGACAATCTTCACGAGTGAGCTGAGAAATGTCATCTTCAGTGAGCTGATGAAGAGGCTTCTCTAGAATTGACTTGATGATGCTTTCTTCCGGCGTCATGACGTCAGATTCCGGCATCGAATTGACCGGAGAAAGTGTGGAGGTGTAATACTTGTTGTCTTGTCTCGAAAATGGGGGATTTTGTGTGTGCGAGTGCGGGGAGAGTGTAAAATTGTTGTGTGTGTTTTAGTGACTGAATAGTGTGTGTGTGTGTAGTTGTTTAAGCTGCGGCGTCGCTGCTCTGCGTTGAAATTATTATTACTACAAAACAACTACTTTCCTTTTTACTCTTTCCCCAGTAGGATTGGGTTTTTAGATTTTTCGTTTCCTGCCCCCTATCATTTCTTCTTTTTTTTTAACGCATCTAAGTTTTATAAATACAATTAACGAAAATTTAAAAGAAATCCGGCTTCACGCTTGTAAAACAACAAGTAAAGATCACCGATCATTAAGTTACAAAACAACAAGTTCACCAAATCATGAATAAAACTAACTAATATTCATTCTATTTAATAGAGGGGCAGTCCCCTGCAACAGTCCCAATCTCTTCTCTAGCATCTGCTCCAATATCAACTCCCTTTGCGCTAAGAATGAGCAAAACTAAACCGGAAATCGAAATCGAAGAAAATCACACGAAATCGCGTTAATTTAAAACTGAACCAAATAAAAACCGAATCAATAATTTGGTTGCGGTTTGGTTTCTAAATTTTTAAAACCGAACAAAAATCAAACCGAACCACAATAAAAATAATAATATATATTTAAGAAATTATATAAATAATAGTTATTATAATATAAATTTGCAAAAAATTTATACACTTAAATACGAAACAGCAGGCAACAGTCAAGTAAATTGAAACATATATTAGGTTGGCGCAGCCCAATAATAGAGCCCAGCCCACACAATTACGTTTATGGTTTAACTAGGTCAAATTACTCTCAGGGGTGTCTTCAATTTAGATTTTAATGGATTAATAAAAATATGTAGATTTTAACAGATTGTTGTTGATTTTAAATTTACCTATATTTTGGCAGAGTTTGTGTAAAATCTCGTAGAGTCTTGTTGATTTAAAGTGTAGTTTCCGACAAATCCTTCAAATCTCATGGTTTTAACAAGATTTCAAGACATGCAAAATACACTAGCAAATCCTTGAAAACCTACAACTTTCTCAAATAAAAAAAAAGTTCATGGACTTTTGAATACCACAAGATTTTAATGTATTCTTTAAAATCCATATTGAATATCACTATATTTTAGAGGACTTTTTAAAATCTAAATTGAATACACCCAGATTTTAAAAGACTTTTTGAAATCTTTATTGAATACCACAAAATTTTAAAGCATTTTTTAAAATCTAGAATGAATACACCAAGATTGCAGAAATTCATAAAAATCCTTTAAAATCCCAATTGAATACAACTTCCTTAGTCTCTTACTTTATCTCTGCTTAGCCTTTTATCTTTTATAAACAAAAAAGAATATAGAGGCGCCACAAGTTTTAGGTTTTTAAAATTCAATTGCTCAATCAACTTGATTAATAGAGCACATTGGAGGTTCATCACGACTTACATCCGAGAAAAATGCAGAAATTACAAAAGCGATAGATATTGCACACTTATCCAGCTCATCATATCATGATCCAGCTCATCATATCATAACAGTTTTCTGTTATAGATTGATATGTAGTGTAATCTTGTATATATTAGAGTTAGAAAACAAAATAGGACTGACTTCATTTCTCTCTCTCTGTGAAACAGACTTACACAGTTAGACACTTTTCTACAACATGTAGATACAAAATGTACATATAGATATAGTGAGTTTTGATTACATGTTTTCATGGTTTAACTGCAATCTTAAGATGGTTTCAGAGCAATCTCTTCCGCAATTTGTCTTCCTCGTCGTCTCTACTGGTATCTCTGTGTATTTTGTGCATTTTCTCCGTTATCGCCATTGTTACGATCTTGTTTTTGATTTTATTGTTGATCTTATGGATATGATCTTCGTGTTCATCATTTGTTGCTGATTTTCTTGTATTGTGAGTATTTGATCTGATCGCGATTTGTTATTTCTTACAAATTGTACATTTTAGATCTCATTTCTCAATTTGTTATCAATTTTTTAGATCTGATCTTCGTCTTGTTCATCACTACTCGATTGATTTGTTCATCGATTGTTTTTGTTTTCATCACTCGATCTCTACTCGCTCAAACTGTTTCGTGTATGTCTCATCACTACTCTTATGCAAACGTTGTTCTAGGCATGGCTAATCCACTTGTTAATTCTCGATCTCCAACCAGTAATCCTAATCCTAATTCTCCACCTCTTGATCCTAATTCTTATTCTGGTTCCCAATCTTATTCACAATCTATTGATAACAACTCTCATCCTTTGCATCTTCATAATAATGATCAACCTGGAATGGTTCTCATTTCGAAGAAACTTTTAGGTTTCGATAACCATGTGTTAATCCCAAATGACCTAACAGAATTGTAGAAGGGGGGGGTTGAATACAATTCTTGATATTTTCTTAAACTTAAAACACTTTATAAAATAAAACTGAACTGAATAAATAAAAACACAAGATATAAATAATTCAGTTGGATTGTTTGATGATCCAACTGAAGTGTTTTTATTGCGGAAATAATCTGTGATACAAAAGTACACAGCTGCTCAGTTACAGAGTTGTAGAGAAGAATGCTCTCAAAGATAGCTAATACAAACTATTTGTTTTTCTTCTCTTGCTCTATCTTAACTGCTACACTTGGTTATATATTCCCCAAGTTTACAAAGCTATTTTTTGGCTACACTAAAGTACACTAAAGGTAACCGCCAATAGTTTGCTTTTCATCCCTTTGTCCAGTGGTCCTTGGAGATCCTTGCTTTTGTCTTCATGCTTATTATGATCACTCCCAAGAGCCTAATTGGAAACTGGGATGTTTCCTTATTCCCCATGTCCATTTTAATGGTTTCCAATGCAAAGTACACTTCCACATCACCTTTAGATCTGTTCAGTAAACTGTCACTATCACTTTGTCAACTATTCAGAAAAGCAATAATGATTCGTTGATAGCAGGGAGATGTGTTTCGTTGATAGCTTTATTCTTCATTCCGTTGATGGTGTTTCTCTCGTTTCGTTGATGAGTAAACTCCATACCGTTGATGGTGTATCCTTGTTTCGTTGATAGAGTAATCCTCATACCGTTGACATGTCTTCACTTAGGCAAAATTACAAGGCATAACATATTTACAATTAACCAACCTATTTTGCCTATCTAGTACTTAGTCAACATGACTTAGAAAACCTATCTAGTACATACATCAAATGCATATCAAACTGTGAAGTATTGTACAGTGCAATTGCTACAACACTCATTCCGTTGATGAGCTTCCTGTCAACGAAACACTCCAAAGCATGCCATTCCGTTGACAGTTACAAAATGACTTAATACAAAATCTACTAAGTGTTTTTATAATTATCATCAAGAACAACATATTCCTAACAATCTCCCCCAATTTATGACTGATAGAATAACAGCCATAAATCAAGAGCCTTGATGATAACAAAAACACTCAGTCAAATTACACATTATAAAAGTAGAAATTGCATTGAGCTTCATTGAATTTAATTAAAATACAAAGTAGAAAATCTTACAAAACAAGTGCACAGAGTTGCTCCTCTAGACTGAGCAGATTTTTCATCTTTGCCTTTGTGGTCTTGTTTTCTTCCCTTTTCTTGCATTGTTCTCCTCAATCTGAGCTTGAAGTCTTCTGTAGAAAATCTTCTCTTCTTCATCTTCATTCCCCAACTTGGATTGCATTAATCTTAAAGTTTCATTGGATGCCTTCTCCAGTTGGTCTTCTATTCTGAAGAATCTTCTACAGTTGTCCTTGTCTCTGAATTCCATCATCCAAAAAGGTTGGAGATGAATCTTCTTTCCTGTTTGAGGGACCTTCAATACTCTGGGAAGTGCACCAGGCTTGTTCCAGCTAGCTTTGATTTGGCAGATTTTGGAAACAACTTCAGACTTAGCTGTTTTGGTGAAGCCAAAATCTTTCTTCAGGCATTTGAACACAGATAGCAGTGTCTGATAGTCTTCTCCTAGAATTCTATGTAGAGGCCAAACCTGTTCTCTCCCACCCTTGTAGACAAACACCAATCTCTCTGGTAGTTTGTAAGAAGCTGCTATTCCTCTCACTTCAACTAGGTCATCAAGATTGATGTGTAGGTCAGACTCCTCCCTGATATCAGCAATGTAGATGAAGTCTTCTGGGTTGGTAGGAGGTTTTTCAGCTTGTGGTCTCCTTACTAGAATTGGCTTAGCCTTGGTAGCCCTTTGCTTAGATTTCTTCTTTGGATCCATCTCAAAGAGGAATTTTGGAAAGTTGGCCTCATCAAACTCAATTGGCTCTTCCTTTGGCTCAATTGGCTGATCATGGAAATTAACAGGATGTTTAGGATCACAGGCTAACTTTTCCCCTAGAGCTGGATCAGGAATTGTTGGAGGTGCAGTTGGTACAGAAGAGTCTGATGCAATACTCTGAGAGTCATCATTCTCAAAGGCTATATTTCTCCTAGCTCTTGCCTTTGGTTGCCTTGTGCTCTTCTTTGCACTCCTTTCCTCTCTGGCTTTTTTCTTCTTGCTGTCTTTCTTCTTCATCAAGAGATTGAGCAACTGCAAGTGCTTGCATTGCTGCTCTTTCTGACTCTTCAGCCTTAGCTTCAGCAAAGTTTGGGTGACCAGCCCAAACACAGATTTGTTGTCCATTCCTGTAGACAATTGCCCTTTGCTTCCTTACCTCATAATCATTGCTTTCCTTGCTTTTTGTGATGAGAAGACCAAGAAGCTTGTGCTCATCTGGATAAGGTGCAGGATAGAAGGTCCTTTTTGTGTTTTTGCCCTTTGGTTTAGCAGGAGACTTGGGAGATAAGCTTCTTTGCAATGTAGCTTGTTCCACATCCCTGATGCATGAAGTGTGTCCTTTCTCCTTCCTTGATCCTTGAGTGACTCCATGCAGAAGGGGCTCTACCTTATATGAAGAATTGGTCTGTGGCTCCCATTCCGTTGACACTAAAACCATGGCATCCGTTGATGGCTCTTTAGAAGAAGCTTGATCCGTTGATGGATTTGAACTCTCTGCAGTACCAGCTAACTTCTTGATTCTTTCATCTATCCTGGACCAGTGGTCTTTAATTTGTTCAGCAAGCTGTAGCTTCATAGAAGCTTGCTGAATCAGGTCAATACTGTCCAGTTTAGCTTTACCTGACTCCCCCATAGCTAGTGGCTCCTTTGGCAGGGAAATGGCTGGGACCATAACCTTTGTGATTTGAATGTCTAGCTCCTTAGATTTCTCCCCCTTTTTGTTATCATCAAGAGAGATGACTGGGAGTCCTTGAGCTGCCACTAGCTGGGCCAATAGTTGTGTCTGCTTCTCCTGTTCCTTTTGCATCTGAGATAAAGTAGCTTCCACCTTGTCCACTCTAGAAGAGAGAGTCTTCAAGGAGGTAGCCACCTCAGGTTCCTTAGTGAAAAACCTGTTTATCTTGGACACAGTGAGAAGAGGAAGCTTTTCATCTAGCCTCCTGTCATTAGCATCCTTGAGATTGCTAATTGAGTCCTTGATTTCTCTAGCCTCAATCCTTGTCTGCATCATCTGTAGCCTTTGGATTTCCAGTGAATCCATAATAGCCTTGTAGAATTTCTTGTCATTGGCATTTGCAGACTCATGAGCCAGATAGGCCTCATTGTACTGCCTTGTGATTACAGCATCCAGAGAGATCCTTCCTTGTAAATCTTGAGAAAGCCAGTTTGGTGTAGGAGGCACCACAGAAGTCCCAGTCTGTGAAGTAGTGGCCACCTGATTGTCACCAAAGCTGTCCTCATCATCAGAGAAATCAAACTCACCACTTGCTGCAGCTGCTGGAGATAGATTGGTCAAGGCATCCTTTGCTCTTTGCATTGATGCAGTTGTATGAATTAGTTGTAGTGACCTCTCTGCCTCCACATTGCCCTGTTGAGCCAAAACTTGATAGGCTGACACAGGATGAGTAAAGGTCTCAGGATCCAGGGAAATACTATCCAGAGTTTGTTGATAATGCTCTTGGAAAGTAAGTTCCCTTTCTCCCTCATTGACCTCCATTGACTCACTAGCAATGGCTGCTTCCTCCCTTATGACTCCTGTAGTCCCTTCTCTCTCTCCTCTATATTCTTGCATCATGGGCTCCCCATGGCTCACACCTCTCACACCCTCACCTTCACCTACTAAGGTGGAACTCTCAATCTCTCCTTTTGTCTGGCTGGAAGAAATAGCCAGCCTCTCACTCTCATTCTCTCCTTTTGCCTGGCTGCAAGCCAGCCTCTCAGTTTCACTCCCTCTCAATCCTAGAAGTGTCTCAACTACCACTAGATCATCTGCACTAGTTGTGGAAACAACTTGATTTTCAATTAGAGGTGCAGAGTGAACTATCAACGGAATGGTAGTTTGAACTGTCAACGGTATGGATACCGTTGATGGAGAAACACTTGTCAACGAAATAGACTGTTTCGTTGATGAAGTCAAGAAAGCACTTTGAGAATGAGAAATTACAGTAGAGTCTGTGGTGATTGATTTGAGAGATTGGTCCACAGATCCCCTTGCAACTTCAGGAAAAATTGGTTGATGGCCCAACAAATCACTTAACAAGTGATGGCCACCAGCTTCAGAGTGGGGCTTCTCCAAGATTAGAGTTGGAGAATCAGGAATAGATGTATGGATCATGTCCACATCTAAAGATTGAGTTGGTGAATTTGATGGAGATAATTCAAGATTGATGTTTAGAGAATGGGACTGTAACCCCAGAGTAATGATAGGGGTTACATCAAACTGAATTTGAGAAACTGGAAGTGTTGCTTCCAGTGTGTGTGCACCCTGTGAAACCTGGGATTTTTGCTTCACTCTCCTTTGGTATTGGGAAAATGTAGACTGTGGGCTTGAAGTGTCCCTTACCCTTTTGGACTGTGCTCTAGGTTGAGAGCTTGTTTCAATAATTACATCCTTTTGGGAGGATGCAATTAGACTTGTGCTTAAATCCGTTTTACTCATTGTGCCTTGTTGGGAAGACACAATGGGGCTAGGCTGGGAAACACTTACCTCACCTTCCTTATCCTTGGGGTTTCTTTGACTTTCACCCCTTCCCTCACCTCTCACAACTCCAGACTCACTCCCCTTAGGTTGTGTGGTAGTTTTTACAACAGGTGCCTTTTGAGAAGCACCTGAGGTTTGCTTGGAGGATTTCTTAGATTTTGGTTTTGTTGCTGGGGCAGGAGCCTGTTGGGTCACAGCTACAGACTCCATAGCAACTGGATTGGATGAAACAATGGAAGTAACAGCTATACTAACAGGGATAGCAGTAGTTACCTCAATGATTGGCAGATACACCACTGGAACATCACCATTGTGGTTCAGCCTCAGTATGTCTGTCAATACTCTCTTCTCTTGCACAAAGCACTCAAACCTGGCAGTAGGGTTAGAGATAACTAATGGTGCTGGACTAAGATGATTAGCCAGCATCATCAGAAACCTTGCATAATAGATATTTTTCTTCCTATTTGCCTTATCACCCAACTTAGCACCAAATTCATACATAAGTTGGGTGCTAAAGTTGTAATATCTATCATTTAGAAGCATGGTTAGGAGAATTAACATAGAGTTAGTTAATGCATCAAAATTACTAATCTTTCCAGAAAAGACCTTAATGAATGCATCAGCTAAATAACTGTATTCCCTAACCAAACCTCTCCTAATAATTCTACCTAAGTTATCAGTAGGCAAAGAGTAGTTTATAGAATTTAGCATGGTAGTTATTTCAGTGTTAGAAGGCAAAGCATCACAGTTATTATCAGGAATATGTAAACATGCTTGCAAAACATCAGAATTAACTAGGTACTCATTACCTTGAAGAGTGAATTGCAGTGTGCCGTTTGTTCCACTATACTCACATGAGGTCCAAATCTCCTCGATTACTTCATTGTAGAGTGGTGTAGAGTGAAACATCGCATAGCTCAACTTACAGTTCCTCATGAAATCCATCATTTTGAAAAAGATGTTGTTCGGACTCTCCTTAACGACAAATGGAATGGAATTGTTCTTCTCATAGATGAACCCACCAGCAGACATAAGCTTGACTATGGGTGCCATTGTTGAGTGAGGAAAAGCTTCGAGCTGTATTGATTGTTAGAGAGAAGAAGATAGAAAAACTTTTGGAATTTTTGAGAACAGGTAGAAATGAAATAAAGAAATTGAAATTTCTTAAATACTCCCCCAAAAATTCTCAAAAATTAAGTCCAATAATTAATCTAAATTACCTGATTGGCTTAAAAAAAAAATAACCGTTAGAGAAAAAAAAAAATTTACCACGATTTATACTTACAGGGGTGTATGTATAGATCGTGATAAAGAACGTGAAATCTCAACGGTTCAGATTAAAAAGCGCTATATCAACGAATCAGGATTGGGCGGTTAAAGTCCAGTCTTATTTCGTTGATAAAGCTGCGTTTCGTTGATATAAAAGAGCTATCAACGAAACACCCAGAAAAATGCTAAGACTGTCAACGAAATGGTGCGTTTCGTTGACATAGTAATTTTGACTTAGACAAAATTTCACCTTTTCCTGAGAAAATCAATTCACAGTAAAATTATAGCAAGTTCCTGGCTGCATTTTAACTTGCAAAAATCTCAAAATAATTAAGAGAAATTTAGCATACCTAGCTCACTTACTAATCTTGAGAATGTGGATTCATCAAGTGGCTTGGTAAAGATGTCTGCAAGTTGTTGTTCACTTGGAACAAAATGTAACTCAACAGTACCATTCATAACATGTTCTCTAATAAAGTGGTACTTGATGTCAATATGCTTGGTCCTTGAATGCTGCACTGGATTCTCAGTAATGGCAATGGCACTAGTGTTGTCACAGAAAATAGGAATTTTCTCAACTCTTATTCCATAATCAAGAAGTTGATTTTTCATCCATAAAATCTGTGCACAACAACTTCCAGCTGCAATATACTCAGCCTCAGCTGTGGAGGTGGAAACTGAGTTTTGTTTCTTGCTGAACCATGATACAAGCTTGTTTCCTAGAAATTGACAGGTTCCTGTTGTGCTTTTCCTGTCAATTTTACATCCTGCATAATCTGCATCTGAATAACCAATTAGTTCAAAACCAGATTCTCTAGGATACCAAATGCCAAGGTTTGGTGTTCCTTTGAGATATCTGAAAATTCTTTTAATAGCAACTAAATGGGATTCCCTAGGATCAGCCTGAAATCTAGCACATAGACATGTAGCAAACATAATATCAGGTCTACTAGCTGTTAAATATAAAAGTGAGCCAACCATGCCTCTGTAACTTGAAATGTCCACAGATTTTTCCTTAGTATTCAATTCAAGTTTGGTGGCAGTAGGCATGGGTGTTTTGGCAGGAGAGCATTCCATTAAGTTAAACCTCTTTAACAAATCATTAATGTACTTGGTTTGACTAATGAAAATGCCTTCATTAACTTGCTTTACTTGAAGACCAAGAAAATAAGTTAACTCTCCCATCATGCTCATTTCATACTTACTTTGCATAAGCTTGGCAAACTTTTGACAAAGTTTTTCATCTGTAGACCCAAAAATTATGTCATCTACATATATTTGAACAAGTATTGTAGAGCCATTCACAATCCTATGAAAAAGAGTTTTATCTACAGTACCTCTAGTGAAGTGATTCTCAAGGAGGAACTGTGAAAGTGTGTCATACCAGGCTCTAGGTGCTTGTTTCAAACCATAGAGTGCTTTGAGGAGGAAGTATACATATTCTGGAAAATCATCATCTTCAAAACCAGGAGGTTGACTTACATACACCTCCTCTTCCAATTCCCCATTTAGAAAAGCACTCTTCACATCCATTTGATAGACCTTGAAATTGGCATGGGCTGCATAGGCTAGGAAAATCCTTATTGCTTCTAGTCTTGCAACAGGAGCAAAGGTTTCATCAAAATCAATTCCTTCTTCCTGTGAGTAGCCTTTTGCAACCAATCTAGCTTTGTTCCTTGTGACTATGCCATTTTCATCCATCTTGTTTCTGAACACCCATTTTGTGCCTATGACACTCCTGTCCTTAGGCTTGGGCACCAGCTTCCAAACTTTGTTCCTTTCAAATTGGTTTAGCTCTTCTTGCATAGCCAAGACCCAATCTGGATCTAGAAGTGCATCCTCAACTTTCTTTGGCTCATCTTGAGACAGAAAGCTGCTATATAGACATTCTTCTTGAGTTGCTCTTCTAGTTTGGACTTTTGAAGACACATCACCTATAATAAGTTCAAAGGGATGATCTTTAGTCCATTTCCTTGAGGGAGGTAGATTTGCTCTTGAAGAAGTAGCTTCATGATCATGATTGCCTATATTAGATATTTGTCCTTGAGAAACTCCCCCTGAGTTTGTTGTCCCTAATTGATCACTCCTGGAAGCATTTCTGTGACTGTCAACGGAATGACCATTTTGACTGTCAACGAAACGCTCATTCTGACTGTCAACGGAATGACCATTTGGCCTACTAGCAGCTATTCTTTTCAATCTTAATGCAGCAATTTCATCTTCACTGCTGCTTTCATCTGTGCTAGATACAACAACTTTGGACTGTTTCTCAATGGTCTTATCATGATCCATTTGTTCTCCTTCCTCATTCTCAAAAGAGAGACTTTCATGGAAACCTTCATCACAGAGACCCTGAATTTTGAGATCATCAAAAACAACATGTACAGATTCCATAACAATGTTGGTTCTGAGATTATAGACTCTGTAGGCTTTCCCTGCTGCATAACCCACAAATATTGCTTCATCTGCCTTTGCTTCAAATTTCCCCAAATGCTCAGCTTGATTTCTCAGAACAAAGCACTTGCATCCAAAGACATGAAGAAAATCCAATAGTGGCTTCTTTCTTTTGAGTAGTTGATAAGGGGTCATTCCTTTGGCCTGATTAATCAAAGAAATATTCTGAGTGAAGCAAGCTGTATTAACTGCCTCAGCCCAAAAATAAGTTGGTAACTTTGATTCATCTAGCATTGTCCTTGCAGCTTCAATAAGTGTTCTGTTTTTCCTTTCAACTACACCATTTTGCTGTGGTGTCCTTGCTGCTGAAAACTCATGCAAAATACCATTTTCTTCACAGAACACCTTCATGCTTGAATTCTTGAATTCTGTCCCATTGTCACTCCTAATCCTTCTTACTTTCAAGTCAGGATGATTGTTTACCATCTTGATGTGATTGATAATGATTTCACTTGCCTCATCCTTGGAGAGCAAAAAGAAAGTCCATGTAAATCTAGAAAAATCATCAACAATCACAAGACAATATTTCTTCTTTGAAATAGACATGACATTTACAGGGCCAAACAAATCCATATGAAGCAACTCAAGCTGATGGACAATTGATGACTCTGTCTTGCTTTTGAATGATGCCTTCTTTTGTTTCCCCTTTTGACAAGCATCACACAAACCATCCTTGGAAAACTCCACTTGTGGAATTCCTCTAGCAAGATCTTTCCTCACCAAATCATTCATAACTTTAAAGTTCAGATGAGATAATTTCTTGTGCCATAGCCAACTTTCATCCTTGCTTGCCTTGCTGAAAAGACAAGTGATGGTTTCTGAACTTGTGCTACTAAAGTCAGCAATGTACACATTCCCTCTTCTGAATCCAGTCATTACCACATTGTTGTTTCCTCCTTTAGAAACAACACAGGCTTCTTTAGAAAAAGTAACTAAAAATCCTTTGTCACAAAGTTGGCTGATACTAAGCAAGTTGTTCTTAGGACCATCCACCAATGCAACCTCATCTATGATGACATTCTCTTTTGAAATCAAGCCATATCCCTTTGTGTAGCCTTTGCTGTCATCTCCAAAAGCAATACAAGAGCCAGCTCTTTCCTGAAACTCTGTGAGCAGGGTAGAATCACCAGTCATGTGTCTTGAACAACCACTATCCAAGTACCAAAGATTCCTTTTGTCTCCCTGCACACAATAGAACCAAATCAAGTCGATTTTGGTACCCAAGTTTCCTTGGGTCCTGTTTTGTTAGCCTTTGCTTTTCCTTTTATATCATTTTTCACCTTGGGCTCAGATTGATTTAAATCAATCTTCATCCCTGGTGTTGATTTCTGAGGATTGCTCACATTTTCATTCTTAGCATGCATAATTGGAGGAACAAACATGTTATTCATATTCCATGGCATTTGTGGCACATTAAACATATTCATGTATGGATTAGACACAAATGGCATGCCGGCATATGGATTTTGAAATTGTGCATATGGAGCAAACATGTTAGGCATAACAGGCATTGTAGGCATGGAACTATTCATTGCAGGCTTGGGAATTTTCACTTTAACAGTCTTCTTAACAGATTTGCAGTTAGTAGATAAATGACTAACACTTCCACAATTAACACATGTTTTTCTAGGAGCATATTTATCAGGTGTGTAATTGTTGTGTTTGTTAATTCCTACTTTGCCATTCCTGTTATTCCTTTTATTTCCCTTAGCCTCAACTTGAACATTCTCTAACTTATCTTTCAATTGCTTGTTAGATAAGTGACCTACATTAGCTCTCTCAACAGGCTTCTCAACTTTCTTTGATTTACTAGACTCACCCTGAACAAAGTTCTTGGTGACAGGACCATACTTATTATTAAGTCCAGTGAGTTCATCTTTTCTTTTCTCTGTCAACGAAACACCCTGATCGGTTGATGGTTCATCTGTCAACGGAACATTGCATTCCGTTGACATATCAACCTTCAACAAATGATCATTGTTGTTTGTTGACTCTGTTTCTGATTCTAAGGTTTCACAAACATACCCTAGTTTCTCTTTGTTCTTTTTCCATGATTGTTCACAGAAAGATTCCATACCTTGAACATTAATGATGTTGGTAGCAACATTCCTGGCATCTTTCCATTTAGCAATCACACTTTGTTCTATTTCAAGTTGTGTCTTAAGAATTTCTTCCCTTTGTAACACGTTCTCAAGTTCCTTCTTAGCATCCCTACTAACACATCTCATTTTCTCAAATTCAATGAGCTGTGCTTCTAACATTGCATTCCTATCACTTAAGAGCAAATTAGTCTCTTTAATTCTTGAATTCTCTTTGGTAAGTGATTTAAGAGTAACACGCAAATTATATAATACAGTAGACATTTCATTTACTGCACTATCGCATTCCTCTTTAGAAAGCTCAGAAAGATTAGTAATTGTTACCTGGTTGCTTGAGGAGCTTGCTTCCTTCTCATGATTGTTAGCCATAAGAGCCAAGTTGACATATTCAACATCATCATCAGAATCTTCACCATTACCAGCCCAATCATACTCCTGAGACATGAAAGCCTTTTCTTTTTGCTTGAGAAGTTCAAAGTATTTCTTTTTATAATCAACAGGCTCAAATTTCCTGTTGCCCTTCTCAACCTTGGGCTTTCTGCAGTCTCCAGCAAAGTGACCAAGCATTCCACAATTGAAACATTTTGACTTAGACTTTTCAATCCAGTTTGATTTGTTAGGTTGAAAGTCTCTTCTTGGTGGCCTTGCTTCTGAGTTTCTCTTGAACTTGAACTTAGAGAATTTTCTTGACAGAAAAGCAATGTGTTCATCAATCTCATCTAAGTCATCCAAGTTGGCTGGTTCTGGTTCTTCTTCTTCTGTCATCTTACCTTTGCCTTTGCTAACATCACTTCTACAACTAGCTCGACTAGTTGTGGCCTTTGCAGCTTCTTCAGTGTCATCTTCCAGTTGGTTCACAGATGCAATCAATGCAATAGATCCACCCTTCTTCTGTACCTTTTAAATTTCCTCATCTTGCTCCATTTCCAGCTCATAAGTCTTCAAGGTTCCATAAAGCCTTTCAAGAGTGTAGTCTTTGTACTCTTGAGTGTTTCTGAGAGAAACAGTCATAGGCTTCCATTCTTTTGGAAGAGCTCTAAGAAATTTAAGGTTTGAATCCTTGGTTTGATAGATCCTCCCATACAACTTTAATCCATTCAAAAGCTTTTGAAACCTACTAAACGTGTCATTTAGGGTTTCACCAGCTTTAAAATGAAAATGCTCATATTGTTGTATAAGGAGTTGCATTTTGTTTTCCCTAACTTGCTCAGTACCTTCACAGAGAGTTCTAACAGTGTCCCATACTTCTTTGGAGGTTGTACAGTTGATGACATTGTCAAACATCTCTTGCTCCAAACCATTAAACAGAATGTTCATGGTTCTCTTATCTTTATGGATTTCTGCAAGATCTTCAATAGTCCATTCTGAGACAAGTTTTGGAATTTCTACATCAGGAGCATCATCTGGCACTCCAATTCTAGATGCAAACTTCATGGGAACGTGTGGACCTTTCTCAATGCAGTCTACATATCTCTCATCCATAGACATGAGATGTAGATGCATCTTTACTTTCCAGTAAAAGTAATTGTCCTTATCAAGAACTGGTATCTTCACACCTGCATCCTTCTTCACCATGGCTTCTGTTTTTGGTCTTGATCTTCAAAACTTCTTGTATGTTAGAAGCTTGCTCTGATACCAATTGTTAATCCCAAATGACCTAACAGAATTGTAGAAGGGGGGGTTGAATACAATTCTTGATATTTTCTTAAACTTAAAACACTTTATAAAATAAAACTGAACTGAATAAATAAAAACACAAGATATAAATAATTCAGTTGGATTGTTTGATGATCCAACTGAAGTGTTTTTATTGCGGAAATAATCTGTGATACAAAAGTACACAGCTGCTCAGTTACAGAGTTGTAGAGAAGAATGCTCTCAAAGATAGCTAATACAAACTATTTGTTTTTCTTCTCTTGCTCTATCTTAACTGCTACACTTGGTTATATATTCCCCAAGTTTACAAAGCTATTTTTTGGCTACACTAAAGTACACTAAAGGTAACCGCCAATAGTTTGCTTTTCATCCCTTTGTCCAGTGGTCCTTGGAGATCCTTGCTTTTGTCTTCATGCTTATTATGATCACTCCCAAGAGCCTAATTGGAAACTGGGATGTTTCCTTATTCCCCATGTCCATTTTAATGGTTTCCAATGCAAAGTACACTTCCACATCACCTTTAGATCTGTTCAGTAAACTGTCACTATCACTTTGTCAACTATTCAGAAAAGCAATAATGATTCGTTGATAGCAGGGAGATGTGTTTCGTTGATAGCTTTATTCTTCATTCCGTTGATGGTGTTTCTCTCGTTTCGTTGATGAGTAAACTCCATACCGTTGATGGTGTATCCTTGTTTCGTTGATAGAGTAATCCTCATACCGTTGACATGTCTTCACTTAGGCAAAATTACAAGGCATAACATATTTACAATTAACCAACCTATTTTGCCTATCTAGTACTTAGTCAACATGACTTAGAAAACCTATCTAGTACATACATCAAATGCATATCAAACTGTGAAGTATTGTACAGTGCAATTGCTACAACACTCATTCCGTTGATGAGCTTCCTGTCAACGAAACACTGCAAAGCATGCCATTCCGTTGACAGTTACAAAATGACGTAATACAAAATCTACTAAGTGTTTTTATAATTATCATCAAGAACAACATATTCCTAACACCATGCTTCTTGGAAACGTTCTGTGCAAATTGCTCTTTCGGCTAAGAATAAATTTGTCATTGTTAACAGTGATTTTCCTGCACCTATTGCTACTTCACCTTTGTTTGTCCATTGGAAACATGTCAACGACATGGTAATCACTTGGATATTGAATACCGTTTCCGATGACATTAGCAATAACATGAACTATATGGATAGTGCTTTCACAGTTTGGAATAGGGCTGATCATTCGGTTAATTCGGTTAAAAACCGAACCGAATTAGAAAAACCGAAAATCCGAACTATCGATTTTGTGAAACCGAACCGAACCGAAGTTTTACTAAAACCGAACCGAAAACCGAACCGAAATAATTCGGTTTTTCGGTTCGGTTTATCAAAAAACCGAAATTTAAAAACATTTTTTAAAAAATTATTAATTATTATTAAATAGTAATATTATTTATAATCAATTACCTTTTCAGCTAAAATATATGGTTTTTTCAAACAAAATTCCCGCTTTTTCTAAAAAAAATACATAGAATTACACTTTTTCAACTAAAACATGTTACTTTTTCTATTTTTCCGTACTAAAATACTTTCTTTTTCAAAAATATCACGGACAAATCCTTACTTATTTATTTTAATACCTATTAAAACATAAAAGTAACAATTATTACAAACAATTTGTGCATCACACGGGTTTTAAGCTAATATATATAAAATTTTAAAAAACATATAAAAATATTTCGGTTTTTCGGTTTTTAACCGAACCATAATTCTGAAAACCGAACCGAACCGATTTTATTTCGGTTTAATCCGAAAAACCGAAATAACCGAAATTTTTGAAAAAACTCAATCCAAACCGAACCGAAATATTTCGGTTCGGATCGGTTTTTCGGTTTCGGTTCGGTTTTGCTCAGCCCTAGTTTGGAATGAGTTAAATGAGAGGTTTTTTGCTGTTAGTGGACACAAGTATTATGAAACTCAGCAAGATCTCTTCAAGCTTGAACAGGGTACTGATTCCATTGAATTTTATTTTCACAAGTTGAAAGGTTTTTGGGATGAACTTAGAGCTTTGGAACCCACTATTGCGTGTAATTATGGTGCTACAAAAGAATGGGAACTGCAACTTGAAAAAACAAGGTTGATACAATTCTTAATGGGTTTGCATTCTAGCTATACTGCAGCACGAGGTCAGTTGTTGATGATGTCGTCATGGCCTACTGTTAACCAGGCTTTTATGCTATTGAAACATAAAGAAAGACAAAGACAAAGAAAAAGTCATAATTCTATTACTTCTCATCTTGCTATGATGGTAAATATGTCTAGACCTTCTGGACCATCCTCTTATGTTCCAAATAGGTTCAGTGACCGAGCTTCACATCTGGTTCAGGAATGTTCTCATTGCCATTTCAAGGGTCGTACAAAAGAAAAATGTTACAAATTGAATGGATGCCCTCTTGATCATCCCTATCATCCAAACAATAAAGGAAAACGTCGCTTTACTAACTCTAAGAATTTTGTTGATAAACCTCGTGCCTTATATGCCTCAAACACTCAGTCTATCTCTTCTGAATCTCCTCAAGAAAGTCCATTAAGTCTCACTACCAAAATGGATGAACTGCAAACACAATTGAATACTATTATGCAATGTTTGAACAAAGGAACTGGTCCCAATGCAAATATTTCTCAGCCTCCTACAACTACAGGACAATATAGTCTTGCTACTCATATAGCAGGTACTGCTTTTTCTTTATTTTCGTCTACACGTGTACCAGCTCATGCTTGGGTGCTCGATATAGGGGCTACCAATCACATGTGCTGCAATCTTTCTTCTATGCATAATGTTGAGGTCTTGTCTATTTCTTTGACTTTACAATTTCCAAATGGTGAAAAGGCCACTGTTACTCACATGGGTTTTGTACATTTGTATCCTTTGTCTATGGTCATTCCAGAAGTACTTTTTGTTCCCTCTTTCACGTTTAATTTTCTCTCAGTCAGTAAATTGTCAACACAACTTTTTTCCACCGTTTTTTTCACCTCTAGTACTTGTTATCTGCAGGACCAATACCAGAGGAAGGAATTGGTTCTTGGTAACTTGGTTGGAGGACTCTATCAGCTTTTTAACTTTTCTCATTCTTCAAATCATTCCTCATCCGTGTTTGCTGTAGCTCACACAAATTCAGACGCGTCTATATGGCATAAATGACTAGGGCATATTCCTTCAAAAATCTTGTCTAAAATTTCTGTTTCAGACATTCATTGTAATAATTTTTCTACACCTTGCAGTATTTGTCCTTTGGCTAAACAATGTAAACTTCCTTTTGTTCTAAGTCAATTTCAAGCTACTACTCCTTTTGAACTTATACATTGTGATATATGGGGTCCATATAGGACACCTACTTATAATGGTTGCAAATATTTTTTAACCATTGTTGATGATTGCACTAGGGGTCTTTGGACAATTCTTTTGACAACCAAACAACATGTTGTACAATCCTTGAAAGATTTTTTCCAGTATGTTCAAACTCAATTCACTACCACCATTAAGTGTATACGTACTGATAATGGAGGTGAATTTCTAAATAACGATTTTAGTTCCTTTTTACTTTCTCAAGGAACTATTCACCATACTAATTGTCCATATACTCTTCAACAAAATGGGAGGGTAGAGCGAAAACATAGAAATTTGTTAGAAATGTCCCGAGCTCTTATGTTTCAAGCTAAATTACCTTCTCGTTTTTGGGGTGATTGCATTCTTACCTCAACTTATCTTATAAATCGTATTCCCACCACCGTTTTGGGTTTCATTTCTCCTTTTGAAAAACTTTTTAACAAACCACCATCCTTTTCACACTTGAAGGTGTTTGGTTGTTTAGCACATATGTATGTTCATCATTCTGATATATTGTCTCCTCAGGCTATTCAAACTATTTTTCTTGGATATTCTACGACACGGAAATGTTATAAACTTTTCAATCCGGTTACTTGTCAATCTATGTGTCTAGACATGTTACTTTTATTGAAGATCAATTTCTTTTTTCTTCTTTTTAAAAAAAGTCTACTGGTCCTTCTTTTACACCACTAGATCCTATTTTCTCTGATAGTGATATCTCAACCACACCATTAGCTACTGTTGACATTTTTCCTAATGAGCATGAAACGTCTCTCTCACCTGCACCTTACAGTACTTCACCTTCACCTACATGTGATATTGATGATGTTGTATCTTCACATGTTGCCACTGATCCTACGGTTTCAATTCCTACTACTGATATTTTAGTTCTTACTCAACGCATTTCTCTTCGCCATAAGCTTAAACCTGCTTGGATGAATGATTATGTCACATCTACAAGACCTGCTAAAGCTAACACAATATTATTGGATTATCCCATAGACTCTTCGAAATATAGTTTCTCTCATTACTCACCACCATCTCATATCTATGCATGTGTTGTGAGTTCCCAAACAACTATAAAAGAGCCTTTTACTTATAATCAAGCTATCTCAGATGAACGGTGGGTTGATGCCATGTCTAAAGAATTACATGCTTTAGAGTCCAACAATACTTGGAAAATTGTACCTCTTCCTATTGATAAAAAGATTATAGGTTGTAAGTGGGTTTACAAGGTGAAATACTTGGCTGATGGGTCATTGGATAAGTTTAAAGCTCGTTTGGTTGCTAAGGGTTATTGTGACAACCCGGGTCAAATCCCGAGCCTTTTTCGAAAATCGGGTCAAGTCCCGATTCCGAGTCCGAAATAAGCCGAAGCCTACTGGCCCAAATGCAGCCAACTTGGGTAACGACTATCCCACCATAGGCCCCCAAAAGATCATTATTTGTTGGTTCTAATTAGTAGTAGTACTTTGCCTTATAAACTGAACAGAAGTCCCAAATCTCCTCGATATGGGACAAGGGTGTTACAAACTGTAAGATCTGGGAAAATTACGTGTTATTATGTGATGTGAAATGAAATTTTAATTTCATATTAAGAGTTATTAAATGATTTATCTGTTTAAACGTGCTAAGTTATTCGTTAAATGATTGAATATGTGATATTGTGGTGCTATGTGAAATGTGTGGGGAATTAGAAACTATTTTGAAAAGGATGTCATACTATTTTATTCTATTTTAATTATCGAAACAAAAATTTGGATCGTTCCCAAATTATTCGGGACATTGGTATATCGTTCGTATCAATATTTCATTCGTTAAAGTGGGAAGTATTCGAAAATATTCGTAATGGAGGTATTTTGGTTCGTATATTTTGAATTAAACGATACTTGTAGTTATCCGTACTATATGGATGATTATCGTCTCGAAAAACGTGTATTCTGATTTATTAAAGGTTTAAAGCATATATTCTGTTATATTGTATTTAAAACGATCCATCGGATCAATATCGATCCAAAAATGTCGTTTGGGGTATTATTTTCCGTTTATTATAAAAAGGCAAATTGTACTTTGTTTTTCGTATAATCAAGCTTAATTACAGTTAAAAATCCGAAAAAACCCTAGAACGTGTTCTTCGTGTTCTTGAGAATCAAACTCAATTTTGAAGGCGTTATCGGAATCCGATTTCGATGTTCTTATAACCAAATCGAATCTCTCATCATCCTCTATCCAAATCCACCATCAAAATTCATGTGGGTATGATTTTTGAGTTTTTCTTTTTTTAATTATTTAAATATTTCGAATTTTAGGTTAAAATTTGGGGGTTTCTTTATTATTGATTGTTCTTGTTAATTGATTGCATAATCGTGTTGTTCATGTTATGAGGAGTATGTTGGTGATTTTTAAGTTGATTTTTGAGCTAAAAATTTGGCAAATCGAAAGTGTTGTAGTTCGCCGGAGTTCTTGAACTTTTTGGCCGGAATTTCGTTTCCAGAAAGTGGTTAATGTTGATACCTATACCAATGAATAGATCGTAGGATATGGAGTTTGTGCATGTGATTATCTTTGATGTTGGAGTCGAATCGGAGCTCACCGGAGAAGAGCCGTCGCCGATAGTTTCTTTGGTTGGGGATCGATTTTGACCATTTGATTTTGTTTTGAAGATGATTCGAGTGGGATGTGTAATTGTTGTGTAACTCCCAGGATTTCCTGTGTAAAAGCCGTGTGTTTTGAGTATAGTTGGGGTTGCCGGAAACGGCGGGTTCGCCGGAACCGCCACCGGATTCTGGTGGTGTTCTTGGCGACCCGTTTGTGTTCTTGGCAACCCGTTTTCAAACCCTAACCCGACCCGACTTCGATCCTGAAAACCCTAATTGTTTTCCAGAAAAAGTGTTTCTGAGATTTATTTTAAAAATAAATCAAAAATTGTTTTAAAAATTCTAAAAATCATATCTTTGATTTAAAAATACATTTTATTATTCAGAAAATTTTATAAATTCATAAATATTTATTTAAATTCAAAAATTGATTAAATTTAATTATTTTAATTATTTTTGATTAAGAATTAATGTATTTAATTAATTGATTAATTATTTTAATCAATTAATTCTTAATAATTAATTATTAATTAGATTTAATTAATTAAAATTAAGTTTAATTATTATCTAGCTTGGTTTATTTATTTAAAAATAGTTGGAGTGTTGGAATTAGTCAATTAATTTTATATTAATTGATTAATTTGTTTTTAAATCTTTATATTGGGATAAATGATCCGATATTTGACCTAAAAATATTTTGAGGTTAAATTTCTTCGAAACGAGAGTTTAATACTTTTCTAAAATTGTTTCTTAGACGTTACGAGACTTATGTGATTTATTTATCGCAATTAAATGACGATATGTGTTATGTGAATGATGTGAATTATCTGTTGTTGAGTCATGCATGCAAATAAATTGTGTTGAGACTTGTTTGAGTATTTGGTCGTGTCTAATATTATCACGAGGGGTAGTTGGAATAGAAATTTGTCAATAATGTTGGAAAATGAGAATTGTGAGACTGTTGACCTAACTGTTGACTTTATAGTATGGAGACTTTTGTCGAGCGAGTTACGTGGATTACTTATTTAGTTAATCGTGATTATTCTATTTATTGAATATGGTTGTCTATGCAACAGAGGCTATTGGACGAGACGAGTCAGATTATTGAAGTGTGTTAAATAAGAGATGTCGGAGATGGATGAGTTATTGTTTACGACGGATTGGGTTATTGTGAGATGACGTAGCACCAAGGGGACGTCAACACCCGTAGAGGATATTTGCAATGTATTTCTTCTAAAAGAGATATCGGTAAGATTAGTAAATGTGTTAGAGTTAAATTACAATCGTTTATGGAATGTGAGAATCGTACTCTGAAGACTAAAGTACCGTCACATGTTTGACTATCGAGGCAGATGCGTGGATTCAAAACGGTAGGATCAAATTAATGATATTCATAAGCGTTAAAGCAAAGAAGGACTGAAGTAGAGAATCGTGCGATAAAACAGAATAAGGAGGGAATCGTATTATTTCAGCCTTACGAAATAGCTAAGGACCAGAAGCAAGTGTTTATACCCTTGCTTATTAATTAAGAGATATTATCTTGAATTATTAGTATGCATGTTGAATGCTTTTTACTGAATTTTCAAATGTTGATTTTTGGCATTAAATTGCAAGTATGTTATTTAATCTCGTAAATTGACGAGTACTCTTTTATACCTTTTGAGTTTAGATTCATATTTTCATGTTGGTTGGAAAAATATAGTTATTGTATTGAAACGATTTAAAAGATAGTTATGGGTTGTATACTAAGACCTTCTTTCGAAGACTTGATTTAAAAATGTTAGGTTAGAATATTACCAACCCTAGATGAGCGGGAACTTGTGAACCCTATGAGGGTAAAAAGGTTATTTTAAATTCTGAAGCTGTGTTACTTGTTCTACAAGTATTCTATTTTCCATCTTGCACCTATGCAAGTATTATTATCATTTCTTGTTAATGCGATCATCTGATCCATTCCTCGAGTCGAATTCATATATGCTGTGCATGATTTAGTTTACTTCCTTCAAATACAAGGCTTATCTATTATAAGTATATGTTCGAAGGACTTGAACTATTTCTGTCAGAAGTCAGTAAACCCTTGTTTTCTTCATTTATAAACTTCACCTTGAATTTTTCTTAAACTTGAACTTGACTTTCTTGTCACTTACCAGATTAGTAAATCTTAACTAATTCTTCCATGACGTGATAATTTAAACTGTTGAGGCCATCTAGAGCCTATTCTTTGAACCCTATTCTATATTGAGTTGTTGCAAATTCTGTTGATATCATAATGTCTGTTTCATATCAGACTTAATCTTGTTGAGCATGTCATTGTTTATTCTTCATTAATATCCCAGTTGTTACATCGATTTCGTCGATGTTTATTATATTGTCACCTTTCATGTGCACCTCCCAATATTGTGTCGATCTCGTCGATACTAGATTATATTGTTATTCCTTGATGGATTCTTCATAATTGAACTGTTTCCTGGACGTGAGTTTTCCAGCAATTGTTGTATTAGGGTTGTCGATTCTTCCGACACCTGATTGTCGAAGTAAGGTTGTCAATTGTATTGACACCTGGCGTATATAATATAGAAGTGGAATGTTTTAAAATGGGACCAGTAATTGGTCGGGCCATATTTATGGTCGGAATAAATTAAGGCCCAGATTAGCCTAGGATCCAGTAGAGGACTTTGCTATAAGCAAGTCCGGGGTTGATGCGTGGCTGGCCAGCAGCACAACCTTTGATTTGATAAATGTTAAAAATCCAATTCTAATATCAATTCTTATTTCTGGGACGAGTTACATCCATATGTTTTGTACTTGTGAGTTATGACCTGATATTCAGGTTTATTCGTTGCGTAAAGTTGTTGGTTCGTTGATTAATTAAATAGTGGTTTCAATCTTGCTGAAATCACTTACTCTTATTACATTTGGATTCCAAATAGTCGAAATCCTCTTCCTCGATTCCATTGGAAATCATGAGATATCTATCTTGATGAGTTTTATTCATACCGCATATCCAGTCGGTACCATATTGAAGTTGTGAAGTACGTTCTTTATTCCACGGCCGAGCGCGTTGGCTCATTCTTACTCTTCTAGTATTCTACTCTTCGAGAGTTGTTGGTTTCAGAAAATATTGTGAATAGAACGGTTATCTTCAAAACTAGTATTTCTATACAAACTATGGTCTTGAAGACGTATGAGTTATATTATTTCATATTTTCTACATACTATTGTAGTTATTGTTGATTCGGTCACCGTGACGACCAATATAAATCTTTATGTTTTAAAACTATTCAGTTGTGAGAAGCTGAATGAGAAATTGTGGTAAATTACCAATCTTGATTTGAAAATTTTAGAGATTACAAATGTTTGAGCCAAAGGCTTGTTTATTTGAAAATCCAAAGTTTATTTTGGAAACCTTTCGTATTATATTTGATAATGCACTTGCTGAGCAATTCATTCGCTCATACTTGTTTTTTTATATATATTTTAGCCTACCAATAAGAAGGTATATTGGCGAGAGTTGTCCGCGTAGCTGATCAGAGATGGGGAAGGATATTAGCGTAAAGACGTTCTGATCCAGAGCATTTGGAGCTAGTGAGAGGTTTTGTATATAGATGTTTTCTATTGAATAATATATTGCATAAGATTAGTTGCCTGGTATACTTCTTATCGAAGTTATACTAGTGTATTAGAATTTTTGTAAAGAGAATGGTTGTAAAGAAGAAAGATTGTTGTAATGAAATTTTGGATTCTTGTTTCTAGCACTATAACCTTTAAAGATTCTTGGTAGAGTTGGGGTCACAGATATTATTATTATTGTGTTGATTTTAAATTGAACAGGTTGTTTGGATTAAGGGTGCAGTGTGACGACCAAATCCTTTGACCCCGGATTTGGGGCGTTACACAAACTCCCCCACTTAAACTCTTGACGTCGTCGTCAAGCCTGAACGGATAGCCCATAGGTTCCAAGATCGTTCCTCCCTAGCCATTGTGGGATAATACCGGCTGGCTTCGTGTCCCCACCTCCGGACCTCTGTCCATTGTGAGATAATACCACCAGCCTTCGTGTCCCCACCTCCAGCAACTTGCGTTAACAAGCTTTCGAGAGTCGGCTCTGATACCATATGTGACAACCCGGGTCAAATCCCGAGCATTTTTCGAAAATCGGGTCAAGTACCGATTCCGAGTCCGAAATAAGCCGAAGCCTACTAGCCCAAATGCAGCCAACTTGGGTAACGAGTAGCCCACCATAGGCCCCCAAAAGATCATGATTTGTTGGTGCTAATTAGTAGTAGTACTTTGCCTTATAAACTGAACAGAAGTCCCAAATCTCCTCGATGTGGGACAGGGGTGTTACAGTTATACTCAAATTGAGGGCCAGGATTATCATAATACTTTTTCCCCGGTTGCTAAGATGGCTACCGTTCGTACTATACTTGTTTTGGCTACGGTTAAAAATTGAGATATTCATCAACTAGATGTGAACAACGCTTTCCTTCATGGTGATTTACAAGAGGAAGTATACATGAAATTACCAAAAGGACACCCTTTATATGGGTCAAATTTTGTTTTCAAGCTACAAAAGTCCATTTATGGCCTTAAACAAGCTTCTCGTTGTTGGTTTGAAAAGCTGGCTTCAGTTTTACTTGATCTTGGTTTTGTTCAAACTGTGACAGACTATTCTTTGTTTATTTACAAAGATCAAGGTATTTTTGTAACAGTTTCGGTTTATGTAGACGATATTTTGCTCACTGGAAACAGTACTGTTTTTATCTCCCACGTGAAGCAAGTTCTGCATACTGCTTTCACAATTAAAGACTTGGGTATGGCAAAGTATTATCTTGGCCTTGAGATTCATAGAACTGCAGAAGGTTTGTTTCTTCATCAACATAAATTTGTACATGATTTACTCATTGAAGCAGGTTTGGAAAATTCCAAACCTTTATCTCTTCCAATTGATGCTTCTATTAAGCTTTCTCCTACAGATGGGGACTTGTTTGATGATCCTTCACTTTACAGGAAATTTGTAGGGAAGTTACTCTATCTTACGGTTTCTCGACCATATATTACTTATGATGTGCATCATCTTAGCCAATTTCTCCAATCTCCTCGAGCTCCACATATGTTGGTTGTTCAACGTGTTTTACGTTATTTGAAATCTACTCCTTTTCAAGGTTTGTTTTATTTTGCAAAGTCTACTCTTCAACTTGAAGCGTTTTGTGACAGTGATTGGGGTTCAACTCTTGATTCTTCTGGTATGCTTAAGAGTATCACTGGTTTATGTCTCATGCTCGGATCTTCTCTTGTGGTTTGGCACTCTACTAAGCAAAAGGTTATTTCTTGATCCACTGTCGAGGCAGAACTACGTGCTATAGCTGACACTGCATTTGAAGTTTCTTGGTTCAATTTGTTGCTTTCTGAACTTCAGATTCCACAGACACTCCCATTTACTATTCATAGTGATAATCAAACGGCTCTAGACATCGTTGCTGATCCAGTTTTCCATCTCAAAACTAAACAGTTTGCCTTAGATTGTCATTTTGTTCGAGAACAAGTGCAGTCTTGTTTAATTCAGCCCACATATCTTCCTAGCTCTCTCCAACTTGCTGATATTTTTACTAAAGGACTTGGTTGACAATGACATTGGCGGCGGCTTTCCAGATTGAATGTTAAACAAACACATTCAATCTGAGGGGGGAATATTGCACACTTATCCAGCTCATCATATCATGATCCAGCGCATCATATCATAACGGTTTTCTGTTATAGATTGATATGTAGTGTAATCTTGTATATATTAGAGTTAGAAAACAGAATAAGACTGACTTCATTTTTCTCTCTCTGTGAAACAGACTTACACAGTTAGACACTCTTCTACAACATGTAGATACAAAATGTACATATAGATACAGTGAGTTTTGATTACATGTTTTCATGGTTTAACTGCAATCTTAAGAGTAGATACATATATTGTTATATATTTATGTTCATTTCTTGTTATACAAAAGAGGTAGCTTGCATTGCACCTGCAGTCAACCAAGAGCAATGTCATCCTTTTTGGCAGCAAGTCAAATTAATAGTATTTTGTAATAACAAAATTATCTCGCTAATTAGAATTATCTTTGTAATATTTAGGACTCAAGAACATAATTTTACGACATTATCTAAGTTAACAACTTAGGTTTACCGTTTGTATTCATGATTATCGGATTAAACGTATTCATATGTTCATTTTCATCATCTATATAGTGTTGTCGTGTTACACTTTATTTACGTCAAAACAAAAAACATACACTCTCAACTGTGCAGGTGGCTGACTATCACACATTTGATTAAATTAATGAAAGAGACAGCTGCTAACGTATATATTATACATATAATATATAAAATTAAGCCAACTGATGCAAATCAACTCTATTTCTTCTTAATTCATTTTCAAATGACGTCCATATTCAATCACGACTACTGCAGAATTCAAAACTTCAAAATATTTTTAATTTACCTTTCTTATAAATAGTGATAGACACGGATTGTAAAGCTAATAACAAATAATTCTGAATACTTATGAGAGGAGAAAATTGAAGAATATGATCACCCTGTAATGGTTACATATCTATTGTGCATACGTGACAAGTCACCCAATGAAAACTGAAGACAAATCATTAAAAAATTACCATATCAATTCCAACTTCCAAGTTTACTCAATTCATCATATACAATTTCTATTACTCAATTTTGTTTTATGTTAAGTAGTCATGGTTGTAGATTTCGGAAATCGGAATAAATTGGTTGAGACATCGTATAATGATTTATCGGCAAATCGGGGATTTATCGGAATGATAAATCGGAACAAAAATCGGATAAATTGTAATATTTTAAATATATTTAATATATTAGCCTTATATATAATATAATAAATCATTTAAAAATAATTCATAACGATATATCGTATTTCAAAAATCGAATCGGTCAAATATTTTTAAACGATAAATCGACGATTTATCAGCGATTTTTGAAAAATTAAGCGATTTTTAAAAAATCGGACGATTTTTAGAACACCGTAAGTAGTGTAATTTTAATGGAGGTGTGTGCACAAACATCAATATCATATGCATATAATCTCTTCTTAGTTATTGAGTTTAATATTGCAATAAGAATATAGAAGTTGCGAATTAAAATGTATTTACAGATTTTAACAACATTCTTAATTTAACAAAATATTAAATTAAAAATAGATTTATGTGTTATGTCATATAAGTTTATTTCGTTTCTACAAACACAAATCTACAACCACAAACACATAAAAAATATTTAAGAATAAATATTTAAAAGTAAATCAAGCTTTGCACGGATTAAAAAATAGTATAAACAGAATAAATAGCAAATTACAATGAGAAAAAAGATTAAAAGTAATTAGAGTCGCGTACAAGCAAACCAAACAGAGCCTTAATTAGATTCTCTACATTTGCACTTCACTTACAGTATTTGATAAAAATAAACTATAAATAGATGATGCACTACGAGGACTCCCGAAGTTTCTCAAACATATCTCCTTTCCTCCCAAACACGCCTTTGCAAATTGCACACACATATATTTCCCTTCAATCTCTCTCTCTCTCTCTCTCATCTGAATAATCGCTACTATATTTTACTTCTTCGTCGAAGAAGAATATGTGGCCGCCACCTCAGTACCGCAAAAATGACGTGGAATCAGGAAATAACCGCCAACTTTATCCCTCAATGCTGGAATCGCCGGAGCTCCGATGGTCCTTCATTCGTAAGGTCTACTCTATCGTCGCTATTCAGTTACTTCTCACCGTCGCCGTCGGCGCCGTCGTCGTTTCCGTTGATCAAATATCTCATTTCATGGTTTCTACTCGCGGCGGTCTTGCTGTGTACATCGTCCTCTTAATAACTCCTTTAATTTGTACGTCTTAACATTTTTTTGACCTAAATATATTAAATCACTTGTGCACAATATGTATACCCACACGTGAGAACAATTGTTTTGCACTTTTAATATTATGTGTTTGGATTGAGAATACTCATGGCTTGTTTGAATGATTTGTTAATGGCGTAGTGATGTGTCCGTTATACTATTATCAGCAGAGGCATCCATTGAATCTTATTCTACTCGGATTGTTCACGATATCGCTTGCGTTTATGATTGGTTTATCTTGTGCTTTTGCTAACGGTATGTTTGCTCTTTCTTCGCCATCACTGCATTGTCAATTGTGCTTCGAATTATATATATATATATATATATATATATATATATATATATATATATATATATATATGTGTGTGTGTGTGTGTGTGTGTGTGTGTGTGTGTGTTGTAATGTTTTATCCGTCATCAGCTGTTCGATTAGTTACGTTTTATTATTTGATTTTTTTTAGTTTATAATTAATTTATAATTTAGTTAAGATATTTCGATGAAACTTTACCAAATTTCCACTTTATGGAAGTGTGTGTTAAGTTTATAGTTGTTTTAGCTTTTTGATAATTTGTTTTCTCGTGATCATATTTTTGGTGAAAAACACAGTCGAAACAAAGTCTTGTAACTTGTAAGCGAGGGAAGTAGTTATAACTTGAGTTGACTCCTCTGATTGCCAACAGCGAGGATGTTTAAATTATGGATTGTGTAGCGTCTTCCTTCCATCTTATAATTTCAATAATTCGACGGGGATTTGGTAAAGTACATTTTCGTGATAACCGTTGATTATATTAATCTTTACAGGGAAGGTTGTTCTGGAAGCTGTTATATTGACAGCGGTGGTGGTTGTGAGTCTCACTCTGTATACATTCTTGGCAGCAAAAAGAGGCTATGATTTCAATTTCTTGGGACCCTTCTTGTTTGGTGCAGTTCTTGTGCTTTTGGTGTTTGCTTTGATTCAGGTTTGTAAATTTCTACATTTACTATGTTTAAATATTTACTATGTTTCGATAAGTTGATTTGTTTGTTCACTCCTAACCATTTTCTGTATATCAGATAGTGTTTCCCATGGGGAGAGTATCACACATGATATATGGTGGCCTGGCAGCTATCATCTTTTGTGGGTACATCGTGTATGATACAGATAATCTGATCAAGAGGTACACATATGATGATTACATATGGGCTGCTGTTTCTCTTTATCTAGATATCATCAATCTCTTCCTTGCGCTGCTTACTGTTTTTCGAGCTGCTGATGCATAGAGAACCATTGTTAGCTTTTCTCGATAACCTTGCCTGATGATAACTCTAACAACTGTTTGTTCCTGTATGTAAATATTAAAAGTCTTTAGATGTCTTCACAGTGTGGGTATGTTTATTAGAATGGGGAAAAATTGTGCTATGCACATTATTGTCATGTCAATGTTTTTGTCGAAGTTATTTGTAAAATGTACACGTCTTCTTATTTTTATAGAATGTTTGCGTATCTACTAATTTTTTTTTTTGAAATATCTTAAATTCTTAATCAATCTAGCCACTCGAACATGGACATTATTAAGAGTTGAGACATCTACCAGTGGCATGGAATATATTGTTGAGTTTATATTTCTAGGAGCTACCAGTTAGACACTAATAGCACAGTGAAGAACTCAAATAGAAGTAATTAGTTCCTCCTTTGTTGGTGACACACGGGCTTTAACTTTTAAGCTCTTTAAATAACAAAAAACTCACAATTGGGAAGACATAAATGGTGATGATGTTGTGCATTCTCCTCTAGTTTTAAAATAGCCCTGTTTGTGCATTCTCGTAAGTATTTGAATCTTGTTAAAAGAGCCTAAAATTATGGTGTATGTGTTAAGTGTTATTAGCCTGACTATTTTTTTTGCTCTTTGCATTGTACTTGTCAAAATGTGAATTATTATTGTTTTCAATGTGAAGCATTTATCTTTACAACTTATGCGTAATGTATTTTGTATTCTATACTGCTTCATATCATTATTTTAACAATTATACATAGCCCCGATTGCCTGTGTGCTAGAATATCTATTATATGAAGGAGAAACCATATGGACATTATTGTGCTTGCTAATTTTACAATTATTGTCTGTGGTTTTTGTAAGGATTGGAAAGTTGACTGTTGTATATCTGCACCAATATCTATATTCAGATTGCTTGCATAGTTGTATGATCTTCTTAGATAATGTGGACTCACTAGGGGCCTATTGGTGCGTGGCTAGCGCTATTTGGTTGAGATATATGTTCCGTTACCCCATATGTAATAGCTATTCCTTTCGTCCCACCCATTTGTTTACATTTGTGTTGGACTTAAGAAAAACTAATAAAGCAGGGAAAAAAGTATATTTATATTATAAAAGTTAACTACTTTTGAAAAATTTAAAAGTGTAAAAAATTAAGAGGACATCCCAAAAAGAAAAGTGTAAAGAATTGGTTAGGACGGAGGGAATAATATTTATTCCGTCCGATATAATCTATTCTTTACATGCCTGGGGTTCCCCATATTATTTGAGACTGTTCTATACAAGCCCACCAATTTGGCCATCCATTTTGATCAAATGGACTATTATTCGGCAACTGTACAAGGCACTATGCCAGAGCTAAAGGTGAGTAAAGGGCTGAACCCATGACTCGTTAAGGTTAAACATGAGTCGAGCTAACTTGGCTACTTGACTTCAGTGCTAGTATTAGTAATATTATTACTTAAAATTTAAAATGCAGGGGGCATGTAGCCCCGTGGTCCTGACGTGGCTCCGCCACTATGTGCGAGGTAGGTGATTGCTGCTAAGTCAGGCATCATTTGCATGCTCTGTCCTATGCAATCAAAGACGTTATCTGGTAACTTCGTTGATTCCAACTCAGATTGGAGGACACAGAATTAGTAGTACAGCTTGTTCTCCGGTCCCTACTAGTATTATTGGAACTGTCATTCTGAAAGAGGCTATAATTAAATCATAGAGATTTCAAATGTCATTTTGTATATTTCGATTAATTTAATTTGGTTGAAGGCTGTTTTTGTAACGAGAAACTACTGGGCAATTATGTCTAGTGTTGCTAATCCTACTATCGTTTTTATAAGTTCTTTGGTCAGGGAAGAAATTGAGGTTGTCTACCAGAAATGTAGTAGTAGGCAGTAGCGGAACCAGAAATTAAGGAAAGGAGGGGCGGAATTTTTTTTATTAAAATATTTTTTAAATAAATTAATTAAAATGAAATATATTAAAATATTATAAAACAACAATTTCGATTTCTATCACAAATTGATAATTAAATTTTAAGTACCAATAAAATTATCTAATAGAATTATTTTAGAGTGACCGATTACTTAACGCTTTTGTCTTACATTATTTTCTTAGATCTTCAATTTTGTTCATAATGTTTCCTTTTTTGTGTTTTAATTCTTCCGACCAAACAGGAAGTGCCATTTTTCCATTGTCTAGCTTACATGTGTAGCTTATAAGAGTCGGTTCTTGGGCATTTTTGTGCAGGTCTACGTACTATCTAGCTTGTCCTAATTAACTGAATTTGTTTGCGGGTCTTTTGGTGTGTGCTGGCTCCCAAACAATGGCCTCACCTTACGACTTACAGAAGAAATGAAGACCGAAGGGCCGTTGCCTCTAGAGAGTTTCGTTGGGAAACCCCTTACCGTAGCCAAGCTCCTGGTCATGTGTCAACCATGCACAAACTAGTCACACCTCGACTCCCGAACGTTCCTACACCTGTTTACATATGTTACAACAGTCACTTATGTTAAGAGGCGTAGACTACTAGACGGACACCACACTGAAGCCTCATCACCTACTTTAAGCCAAATAAATTATCAGGTGGAATACGAACCAGCCCTCATAAAATAAAACTTATTAACCTGTTCAGAACTTATTGTAGAGTGGTGTCAACCAAAGTCCCACATCGATAAGATAAAGAAGAATTATCTTGAATATAAACAGCCCAAAACAACTCCATTAAGTATGAGGCCTTTTGGGAGGATTCTAAAAACAAATCCGTGCGGGCTTGGCCCCAGAGCGGATAATATTATACTAATGTGGAGTTAATGGGTGGTGCGTCACCAATCTTTTGATGATCGCTACGGATGGTAGCTAGAATCTCTACGGCCAGCCATCAGTGTGTAAACTCAGCACCCTAATAAGATTATAGTACATTAGTATTGGTATGTGTTATTAAATGTGGTTTAGGGTGCTCTTCAAGTGCCTTGTTAAGGTTAATCGATCACATCTGATTTTAAAAGCAGTGGTGTGAGGGCACATGCAGAAGGCATTAAACATGAGCAAATCTGCACTTGGTTTCTTTAAGCTGTCACATTTCTCATTCAGCTTACGTTTTAGAATCTAACCATGGTAGAAAAACACAACCATCGTTCCAACTGGTTTCCGAAAACATTGCAAAATCGCGCTTTGTTATTAAAAATTGTTTATCGACACTTGGTATAACTGTCCAAAATACCCATACCGAAAAATAGAAATCTAGTTAATGGTCGGCTTACCTTGAAAATTAATTATTACCTAAAAATACTTAAAATTATTTTAATCTTGACAATAAATTAATGTTGCGCAGACTTTAACAATTAGGACATAATGCTGGCATAACTACATGAAGAAACCTGAAGTTTAAACTACTTGGCTTTGTAATTGTGTCCGATCTACTTTAGTAGTTGCTAGTTCCTAGCAAGTAGCAAGTTTATATACTGATCATGTTAAGACTTGTCATTTGTTAGGAGTAATTGACTGTGACATGCATTAGCTGATTAGCACATGCTGACCAGAAAACTATATGCTCTTGCCTACTAGAAGTTGCTAGATGTGGACTCTCCCTCTCACTCTTCTGCACTGTCAGCAGTGGCTGCAGTTGTGGCAGCAGCCGCAGAACTATACATATATTGTACTATTTAAAGAAGTATGATTCTTCATCCAAGAAGAGGGAATCCCGACTAGCACGGGTGTTACAAATAGTGTTGACAGTTGAGCCATGGCAGAACTGTTTACAGTTTTCTGCCAGTTTATATATATATCGAAATTCCAAATCAGTTGTTTTTCTGTAGAACTATTTATGTGCGTAAAATAATCTTGCGCAGACAAGGTGTACTATGTATGTAAGAAGCGCGTCTGCGAAAATTCAGTGTTCCATTTAGTAGAAATTGTGAAGCGGATACAACTTTTTCACTTTCTAACTGAAATCATAGACATAAAATATATTCAAGATTTATGTATCATGATGTTTCCTAAATGAAGAAGAAAAGTACAGACATGATCCATCCGAAAAATCCCATGTGGTTGGGCTTACAAAAGTTGGGAAAAGTAAAATAAATCTCATAATAATTTGTAGAGACAGGAATAGACACCCTACCGTGTCAAAGATCGTGCTGGGATTTGCTTAGCTAATCTTGTAGATTGATGTAACATAATTATTAATCACATTTTATTTCTTAATTTCTCTTCTCAGACCTTGGTCCAAGTACACATATGATTCTTCTCCTCAGATATTCATTTGGTTGGTACACAACCTAGTTAACTAATCTTATCAGGATCAAATCTACTAACTAATCGTTGATCGAATTATGAATGATAGAAATAGGTAGGATAAACAGCTTTGGGGGTAGTGGTCATTAGGAGTGCGGGGGTGAAGAGATTCAGGATGTTGCAATGCAACGTGCATCCCAGAACAAAAGTGACTTCCTTGCCTCCTTGCAATTCCTCAGTACCAGAATCTCTTTCTGTGCAAATTCATTTGGCTTAAGGACCGCAATCATGCCATTGCTGGTATTGTTTCGGTAAGGAGAACAATGGCGAGTGAGTTGATTTTTAAGGTTTGTTGTGGCCGGGCGAGTAAGTTGTTTTGTTAGGATTGTCGTCACGGGCTGAGGGAGTTCATTCTTTAGGCTTGTTGTCGCGGGCTTGGCTCGCCAGAAGTATTCGTAACAATTGTAGGAAGCAGCTGCGGCTGTGGCTGTGGCTGTGGCTGCTTGTGTGCTGGGCATGAGCCGTGTTGCTCGTGGTCGTGGCGGAAGTGATTGAGGCAAGAGAGTTGTCTCTTTGGTCATTGCATCCTCTACTAATTTGGCTGGTGTTTTGTAGTTGAAGTTGTCAGACCATTTGGAGTTCTGGTTTTCGATCGCCATTAACTTTTTCATCATCAAAGCTGACCTGTGCACATTAATGGTACCACTTTTCATCTTTGGCACTTGTAGTTTCATCACACTTCCTTTGTCGTCCTCCTCAACTTGTCCACCCTTTTCCTCCTCCTCTTCATCATCATCTGTTTGTGCATTATTCTCATCCTCTTCTTTAAATATTCCAAACATTTCCTCGAGATCTTCCTCCACTTGTTTATCGGCCCCCTTTTGATCTTCCATTGCTCCATCAAGAACTGGATGTTCTTCATCTTCTTTCACCTCCGGAGTTGTGGGTAAGAGTGTAAGGCGAAGACGTCCATCTTCACGCTGAGCTTGGAAGTTTTTAGTAGATGGAACAGCCACCGCTTGAAGGACTAGTCTCCCATTAACACGCTGAGAATGCATGTGAAGGCACGGTCCCTCGTTGCTGCTCCGTGTGAGTGAAGAAAGTGGAGGAGGGAAAGATCGATGCTTTTGCATCATTTTCTTATCAGCAGCTGCAGAGTAATTGTACTTTGCAACCACCGGTAACTCCTCTCCCAAGTGATTCTTGACATCTTCATTTCGAGATTCTTCTTCTTTGTCGAAGTCACTCGCCTCCGAGTTAACCTCAGAAGATGAATAAGATGAAAACCCATCAGAGCCCGTCTCAGATCCTAGGTTCTCAGTACATATCTCAAGACTTTTCTCGCTCAAAGCGCTGTTACTTTTCTTCAAAAGAGGATGTACATAAGGAGGTGGAAGTTCAACCTCATCACTCTTTTTCTGTAATAAAATTGTACCCCAAACATCATCCTGTTTCTTAGTGTTCTCAACTTTTCTTCCGCTTTCTCCTTCGGACGAAGAATCAAGGACTGACATAATTGCAAGCTGGTCCGAGGAAGCAATTTTCTTCATGGCTGGATGCTTGAAACCATTTTGTGCTAACCATGTTTTGGAAGACATGTCAGCCGAAAGTGTTCTTCGGAAGGATGTCGCTTCAGTCAGCTTCGGACCTTGAGAATCATCATCGGAGGCAAGAATGGAAAATATCCCTTGCCTCTCCATATTTGGTGACACCTCTTCAACAGGTGAAGTAGACAAGAAAAAACAGTTCTTGTTGTTTGGAGATGTGATAGACTTCTTCAGATACATCTCTTCCATTTGGTGATGAATTCCGAGGAAAATAGCTTCTCACTGCAAAAATAAATGGTATGATTAGTTAGGAAAGACTAAGAATATTAACAAACTAAATGAAGATTAAAACTGGAGATCAAGATAAGTGAAGTGCTAGTTGCTAGCTATTGTGCATGCAAGTAGTAAAGTTTTTAAACAATGTGAAAATCATAGACAAATCACTATTAGTAACACAAGGAAAAATATTTAAACAGAGATAAAAGGAATGTATGTGTTTACCTTAAGAAGCAAGAGAGTTTGAGTGATAAATATGAATTGAAATTGATCCTTGGGGCTGTGGGAGGAGCCAAGGGAGGGTGAGTGAATGGAAGTGGCTGTGAATGCAATTTACAATGGGTTGGAAGGGTCGAGTATTTGTAGGCGCCCAAAATTGTCTAGGGAATCGTGTCCTCTGGGACCCGCCTGCATTGCCCATTTCATCTGTTCCTCCCTCTATACGAGTCTGATTTTTCTTGATGTAAGAACCATAAGTATTTGTGAACCAGCTCACCCTAAATTATCGTAACAACATTTGTAAGCATTTGAATTCAAACCTAAAATTTTGAAATTTTGGCTTCAATTATCTGATGTGAGTCGCGGAAAGAGGAGGAGACTGACAGAGATAACTGTTTTTTTTTTAATATGAAACCATTATCGAAAAGAAATAAGTTCAATAACATTCAACTCGAAACACGGAATAAAAACAATTTAGGGTGCTGATTGTATCACAATACAAGAATTAAAGCAATCTCCGTCTGAGAACAATTAACAGGAAACAAATAAAATCTCTGTGTAGAACTTGATATCGAAGATAGTTTTTGACTAAATTTTGTTGCGTGTGTGAAATTATTTAAATCTATCTCAATTTGACTAATTTTCGTCTAAATAAAAATTCATTTCGATTAGTATGGAAATCGAATTTAATTTTTCAAAAATTTAATTTCTCGTTCGTTTGTTTACTTGAAGCCAAAAAAGTTAAGATTTAATAAGTTATCACATATTTAAATGAATTTGATCTGAGTTACAATCTTAATAAATTATCGATACATCTCAAAAATTACAACAAAAATTACTATCAAAATAAATATTCAAATTAAAAAAATTACAGTGAGAGAACACGAATATGAGACTTTTCCAGTTTTGAACCTATGCTAAATATATATTCAGCTCATAGTACATTAAGATCGTAGAGAAAGATCTCAACCGAATTTATATTATTCAAGAGTTAATCATAAATAATTTCAGAAAAAAGGTTCTCCGTGAAAGCTGAACGTTCAAAAATTGTTGGGGAAAGGAGAAGCTAAATAGATAGATAGGAGCAAAGGAAGAAGACGAAGATGATTGGATGAAAATGGGTGAATGAGGAATCCACTTTGGCAAAGAACATGCATGATTGGGGAAGCCTCAAATGTCCATCAATCATTTTATTACAAAGAATCATTTCATTACAAAGAATCATTTCATTCTGATTATAAAAAATAATTATAAATAATATACGTACTGCATGCAACTATATATACTGCAAATATAATAATTTGGTACAGATATTATATAATTTGTGTCCATATTTAAGTCACGTCTACAGAATTATGCATGGGGCCTCTTTTATCTTTCTTCACTAACTTATGACAGCAAAGGTTCCTCATCCAAGATGCCAACAGGGTTTTTACGTATGTGATATGTAGTGAAGATGAGGGTGGCATACACTTCGATGTTCAAATCCATTCCTACCAAAAGTTTGTGACTTCGATCTCTTCGAACTTCGAAGCACGGAATCCACACTTGACTTGTATGCGTGTGGAAAGGAACTAAGAACAACTTGAGAGTATCTACTATAAGAGTTGCTAACATAATTGCCAACTCTTGTCATATTATTGTGTAATAACAAAAATCTAGTATGAATATTTCTACGAGGATTTGGGTCAATTTACTAACAATTTGGGGGTTTAATTAGGGTTTTGTCTTAACAAATAAGACTCGCCCTTATTCTTGATTTAGGACGCGTCCTGAATACTTTACAAATAAGAGAATGATTGATTTCCAGGAGCTGTTTATATGATGAAGAAATTCCTTCTTAGAACGCGTTCTAAGAGGGAGATGTTCCTAATTAAAGACTTTCGGTGTGTCCCGGGGTGTTGAAGACCCTTTCCTGCATTCAATGGGTGCGTCCTCATGGAAAAAGGGTAAATACTGGTGTGTGCTTTAGAGCTCTGTTCCTGTAGTCAATGAGCGCGTCCTCATTGGAGAATTCCGGAGTAATCCTGCACTTTACACTCAAAAGCTTGGGATCACTTGTCCTGCTATCTGGTGGGTGATTCTCATTCGGGGGGACAAGGATGCGTTCAACACTTGGGATAAGTTATGGCTAGACATGCATCTATGAAATAGGAAAAAAGCTGGTAACGGATAGGACTAGTACTCGACGGGGGAAGTTTCCTTATCTGTGAAGTCCCGAAATTATAGATGAGCCTTGGACCTTTGTGACTAGGCCTCATAGTTGAACTTTCCTAAAGCTAGTCGAAGTCTAATTTTGGAAGGTGGTGCGAGTCTCCTACTAGGCCTCGGAAACCAAAAGACCAAGCCCGTGAAAATTATTTGTTCTCCAATAACTACGTAGGGCTTGATCCCCAATAAATATGGGATACGTAGGCACATTGCAAGGGGTCAGAAGTTGAGAACTCTGGAGTACCAACATAAACCCTAAGCAATCTCAGCCCTTAATTAATTAAAAACACCATCCACCACAACTTTTTTCGGCGAACAACCACCGTCCTAGATCTTGATTCCGGTGAAGACCCTCAAACTTTGTTGTCTCCAAATTCCTCCGTCAACACATTGTATAAATTAATTTATTATTTTATCTCTCTTCCACATCAACTTTGGCAACATTTATTCAAAAACCACTTCAATAGTTGGCAACCTTTAAAATGTTGCCTATGTGGTCTCATAATTACATTATAAATCATTCTTAAACTAAAGTAAGTATTCAAGATATATACATTGTGTACTTATATATGTGTTTTTAACTATTTTGGGAAGTTGGCAACATTGGTTGGCAACCTTTGGGCAACCTACCAACTCCAATAGGGAGGTAGGCAACCAAGAGTGTCATGCCACATCAACATTGGCAACCCCTGTGAAGATGCTTTGAGTAGTCTCTTGGTAGTTGATCATTCTGTAAATGTAATCCTCTGAGAGCAAGTCCAACTGAATAGTTAAATGGGCTCCTAAACTAAAAATTAAGGAATTTGACCTAAATATGCACTCTAACAATCTACTAAATAGTTTTTTAAAAGTTAGAGCATCTCTCTGAAGTGCTCTTTATTCAAACTATTAAATCAAAATATAAAGAATATGAGGTAAAATGAAGATCCAATAGACTCTTTGAGTCTCTTCAAAAAATTATGAGTTTCTTCTCTCTCTTCTATTAAAAGAGCAACTAGTAGCTCTTAATTTATATTTTATTAATATAATTTTGATTCTCTCTAATTTGAATTTGAATTTGAATGTTAGTTTTAGTGGAGTTCAAATATGAGGAAAATATAAAATAAAGAGCAATTATAAATAATGTTGTTGGACTTGACACACAAATCAATATAATAACTTGCTAAGAGCTTAATTTTTTAAATATATTTAGCAGTGAACTAAGAGACAGTTGAAGATGCTCTTAGGACATGTCTTCCCTTCTTTATGTTTAAGAGCAAGTCCAACAATGTCCTAGTTGGTTACTTATAAATATGATATAGTAATGTGTCCTAGTGATTTAGGGACTTGATTTCTTGTAGGAACTCCAACAACATTACTTATATCCATTCCCTATTATTATTATAATAATATATTTGAAAAGAGAGAGAAAAAGAGTGGAAGAAAGAGAGAGAAAAGAAATGTAGAAAAGGAGGGAAGTGAATTTTTTATTCATGGAAATTAAATAGGTAATGGCTAGTGGTTACCTATTAATAGGTAATGAGATGGATGTCCTAGTGATTTAGGTAACCACTAGGACATTGTTGGAGCATCATTTTTTGCTAGATTACTTATATTTGAGCTTAAGACATGATATAAGTAAGCTGTTGGACTTGCTCTAATGCACTCAAGTCCAAGGCACTCCAAGTCCTCCCTTATTTTATTTTCACCAATAAAATATTCATGTCCCTCTTATTTTAACATCTTTCTCTTTCTCTCTCATACTTCTCTAACAACATTTTTAAGACCCTCTTTATTTTATTTTCTAACTTAAAAATAGAGTGATGAAAATAAAAATGTTATTTCAAGAAAATTTTCTTTTATTAATATTTTAGAGATAATTAGTGACTCTTAAATTAACTAAGACCATCTTCAAAATGAGTTGTCAAGAGGTTGTCAAAGTTGAGGTGATATGACACATTTGGTTGCCTACCTATCGAATAAAAGACAAATATAGAAAAAATTGTTGAAGACAAAACTACTTTTTTATATGCTAAATTACTAACAACTAATTTTTATATTTTAGTGATGTTAGAATACAATATAAGATTCTGAAAATACCTTAAGCTTTTAGAGCAACTTGTTACTTAACATGGTTTTAGAGCTCAGCTAGCTGGAGGGTTCAAGGTTACACTCCATGTCACCCCCACTATTTTTACAATTTATTATGAACATGAAACACAAATTATGTCGCAAAGATAGATTCAACAACTTTTAGCTAATTATTTAAAAAACGAATATAGGTGTTAACGGAGGAATTGGTGATAACAAATTTCGGGAATGGTTGGAATAACGAATTATGAAAATAGGGGAATTTGGGATTTTTGAATGTTTGGGACTGGACTTGAAAGGTGTCTGGACTTGTTAGATGTGTCGGATCATATCCTCAAGATGCTTGCCTACCCTGTTTATATATAGGGATCAAGCCAACGCAGTTCTGTGATAGGATAGTATTTTTAATCCATGTGATTGTTAAGGGATATCTTGAGATAAGTTGATTTTATCTTTTTAGAGTTATATTAGCATTGTGAGATTATTTTCTGATTTGAAAGAATCGTTTGGAGATATTTTCTATAATTAATATTGGGAAATTAGGAGATAATTGAGGCAACCGAAAATATGGCGTAACAACTACCCCCCCCCCAGTTCTTCAGTGCAGCTTGATGGACTGGAGAACTAAGCGTGCTTTGATCTTCCGAATTTCCCGAGTCAATGAAACAACTAGGAGTAGAATATTAGTGAATAATCTGAAGCACATAGGTACCCGTGATTTGCCTGTAGATGCGAGGGAGACAACATTATGTGCCCGTAATATGCGAGTATCAGTAGTCTTGCAAGTGTACGGGAATCAGCGGCTTTGTGTAGATATTGTTGCGCTTCTCACTGTCAAGTTCAATTTTACGAATCTACTATTCAAGAGATAGAAGTAGAAGAATGTAGTAGCATCAGTAGTGATGTCCTTGTATGTTGAAATAAGGAGAAAATTCAATATGTTGAGATTGTAGTCCAAACATTATTCCGGAGGATCTTCTCCTTAAGAGGGAGGACTCTTCTCTCCATAAGAGGGATGACCCTTCTCACCTTAAGAGGGTGGACTCTCTTCACCTTAAGAGGGTGGACTCTTCTCTCCATAAGAGAGAGGACTCTTCTCACCTTAAGAGGGTTGACTCTCTTCACCTCAAGAGGGTGGACTCTTCTCTACATAAGAGGGAGGACTCTCTTCTCCATAATAGGGATGACTCTTCTCACCTTAAGAGGGCGGACTCTCTTCACCTTAAGAGGTTGGACTCTTCTCTCCATAAGAGGGAGGACTCTCTTCTCCATAAGAGGGAGGTCTCTCTTCACCTATAAGACGGTGAACTCTTCTCTCCATAAGAGGGAGGACTCTCTTCACCTATAAGAGGGTGGACTCTTCTCTCCATAAGAGGGAGGACTCTCTTCTTCATAAGAGGGAAGACTCTCTTCTTGGTGAGCTTTTCGGAAGTACGGATAAGCACCCCGGAAGTACGGGTTTACCAAGGTATTCCAAGAAGTACCCTTCTCATAGAAGGGCCTTCAAAAATAAATTTCAAGCAACACCTTCCACAAAGAAAGGCCTTCAAAAATAATTTCAAAAAACACCTTCATCAAAGAAGGACCTTCAAAAATATCACACAGAGACAACCACAGAATCTAAGAATGTCCAATGATGATATGAATGAATGCATGATGCGAATGATGCACATGATGATTAATGAATGCATGATGCGAATGATGCACATGATGATATGAATGAGTGCATGATGCGAATAATGTATGGCCTTCAAAACAAGATTACCCTAAAAGACGTTCAAAAGAGGATTAACCCGTAGGGACTTCAAACAAGATTATCATCATACTAAATTTAAGAGCAAGTCCAATAACTTATTTACATGATATACTAAACTTTAATATAAGAAAATTTATTTAAAAAATGGTGCTCACACAAAATTCTAGTGATTACCTAAATCACTAAGATATTCATCTCAATATCTATTTATAAGTAACCAAAAACCATTATCTATTTTATTTTCATGTAGAAAATATTCACTTCCCTTAGTTTGCCAAAACTCTCTATTTCTTTCCTTTTATTCTCTTTTTTTTTTAAAATTTATTATTATAACAATAATAATAATAATAATAATAAATTATTATAAGTAATGTTGTTGGAGTTGTTATGAAAAATTAAGTCCCCAAATAATTAGAACCACTAAAGTAACTTTTAAAATAAATAGCCAGTAAATCGGCTCCAAAAAATAAATTTTAAAATAAATAAAATCATAAACTTGTCCAAGTAAACAGGTCATGAAGATGTATTTTAATTAGAATAGTTAAATTCATTTTAATTATAATAACTTTTTAAAATAATTAGGTCATTAAAATAGGTTTAAAATTAATAGGCCTATTACTCGGGTCAAGTATATGTTACTAACTGAATTTTGTTAAGAAAATAAGTTATTTTAGAGATTTTTCTTAGAGGCCCAAGTGTTTAAATATAGATACCTATAATAATTAATCCAAGTGTACAAATATAGATACATATAATAAATAATTTCAAGTATCATACAACAAGTAGTTCCAAGTATAAAACGTAATTAAATAAAATACCAAAATATTAAAAATAGATAAGTGATGGTAATTAAGTACCGTACGACCAAAATTTTAATATTTCGGTTATTATAAATTACTAGCTTAAAAACCGTGCGATGCACGGATTGTTAATTGTTATTTTATTATTATTATTTTAATATTTTATTAATTGTAATTGTGCAAAAAATAAGTAGGCATGTTAAAATAGCTAAACACTTTTAATTAATTAAAAACTTTAAAATAGATTTTAAAATAAATAAGCATGGGTTTGTCCGTTATATTTTTGGAAATGAGGGGTTTTAGTAAGAAAAATTAAAAAATGTAACATATATTTAGTTTAAAAAGGTTAATGCCAGTGATATTTTTGGAAAATGAGGTTTTAAAATTGAATAATTAAAAGTATTTAAATACGTTTTAAAATAAATAAGTAACAGGTTTCCTGTGATATTTTTGGAAAAAGAATGGATTTTAGTGAGAAAAATAGAAAAGTAAATTGTAAAAGGCAATTTCCCGTAATATATTTAGAAAAGGAGGGACTTTGTTTGAAAAAATATATAATGTGTTTTAGCTGAAAAAGTAATTGGTTATAAATATGTATTTGATTATTTATATTTTAATATTTTTAGTAATTGCATTTGTTAAGAAAAATAAGTAGATATGTTAAAATAGGTAAACTTTAAAAATAATTATAATATTAAAATAGGTTTAAATAAATAACTAAATGTTTGTCCGTGATATTTTTGGAAAAAGAGGGATTTTAGTAAGGAAAAATAGAAAAACTAACATGTTTTAGTTAAAAAAGGTAATTGTCCATGATATATTTGAAAAAGTAGGGGAATTTGTTAGAAAAAATAATGTATTTTAGGTGAAAAAGGTAATTGGTTATAAATAGGTAATATTATTATTTAATAATATGTTTCTATAAATAAGTAAGGTTAATTAAGTAAAATCTAACTAAGGGCAATTAAGTAAAATCACAACGTACCATACCGACCAACCAAAAGTAAAAACTAATTAAGGGCAATTAAGTAAAATCACAACGTACCATACCGACCAACCAAACTTTTAATGTTTCGTCTATTATATAATAGTATTGATTGATTAGTTTATAGCTCGTGCAAAGCACAGGTTGCTTTTGAACATTCCAAATTTTAAATTTTAATAATGAAATATAATATTTTAAAGTATATTTGATGTAATTTTAATTTTATTAATAGTTTCTAAACAAATATAATATATGTAAATTTTACTATGATTTAATTAATTATTAATTTTAATAAGTAGTTGGTGGAATTCAAACCGTAAATCTTTGTATATTAGAAAAATATTTATTGTAATTTATTTTTATTATTAAATTAGTAATTCTTTTGTAAATCAATTAATATTAAAGAATATCTAAAATAGAAGGCGCACACCAAAAAGAAAGGTAATAAGTTATTGGAATTAAGTAAATTTTTCTATGGACATCCATTACAGGGGTGAGCATAAAAATCCAAAAACTGAATTATCCTAATTTTCGATCCGGTATCCGATTTTAAAAATTCGGAAATTTGGATATCCGATCTGAAAAAATCGGGCAGGATATCCGATCCAGATTTTTTTTTATAAATTCGGATTCAGATCCAGATCACAATTTTGTATAAAACCGGATATCCGGATCCGACCCGGTTTCAATATATCTTTAAATAATAATAATATATAATAATAAATAATATTAAAGATAAATAATTTAACATATGATATATTCAATTAAGTAATAAATTATCACTAATAAATTACTTAGTTTGTTATGTATTAATTGAGTTTGTAAACATTTTAGATGTAAAGTCATAACAATATATGTGAAATTATACATTTGAGTGCGTATTTACAACAACCTCATATATTTGTATGTGAAAATCTTCCTAATCTTAGGTAAGTTTCTTTACATCGACTTCGAGAAAACTTTTCTCTAATTTAATTATTTTATCTAAAGTGATATATTAAGATATTATAATATTATAATAAAATTTTAAAACAAAACAAATGAAATAGTATTCTCGTTTAATACTATTTTTCATTTAATATTTTAATTCAAGAGTTAATTTGCTACTAATATCACTAAAACAATACATAGAAGAACATATTAAAGAAATCAATACTATTATATAAAGGAGAAGCCGGGGGCGGTGAGGTGGCGCTAGGGCTGAGCAAAACCAAACCGAAACCGAAAAACCGATCCGAACCGAAATATTTCGGTTCGGTTTGGATTGAGTTTTTTCGAAGATTTCGGTTATTTCGGTTTTTCGGATTAAACCGAAATAAAATCGGTTCGGTTCGGTTTTCAAAATTATGGTTCGGTTAAAAATCGAAAAACCGAATTATTTTTATATGTTTTTTAAAATTTTATATATATTAGCTTAAAACCCGTGTGATGCACAAATTGTTTGTAATAATTGTTACTTTTATGTTTTAATAGGTATTAAAATAAATAAGTAAGGATTTGTCCGTGATATTTTTGAAAAAGAAAGCATTTTAGTACGGAAAAATAGAAAAAGTAACATGTTTTAGTTGAAAAAGTGTAATTCTCTCTATTTTTTTTAGAAAAAGCGGGAATTTTGTTTGAAAAAACCATGCATTTTAGCTGAAAAGGTAATTGATTATAAATAATGTTACTATTTAATAATAATTAATAATTTTAAAAAAATTGTTTTTAAATTTCGGTTTTTTTATAAACGGAACCGAAAAACCGAATTATTTCGGTTCGGTTTTCGGTTCGGTTTTAGTAAAACTTCGGTTCGGTTCAATTTCACAAAATCAATATTTAGGATTTTCGGTTCGGTTTTTAACCGAATTAACCGAATGATCAGCCTTAGGTGGCGCTCTCAGATCGCTTCGTTCTATTTTTCTAATTTTCTCAATTTTTTGAAATAATAATATTAAAAATTCGAAAATATCTCAATTAACTTTTAAATGCTTACTAATAAAGGAAACATATAATATTCTTGCATTTAAAATCTCTACTAATGGAAAAAGTAAAAATACAATAGATCTTTAAACTAAATATCACTAATGGAAGAAACTAAATATTCAATTATAATATTCTTGCCTTCAAAATATCTAAATTAGAAAAAAAAAATGTATTACCTTACATTATTTTGAACTTTCCTCTATTATTATCTAAATATTCTCATAATATTTTTTTTAATGAAATTACCATCTTAACATACTGCTCTCCTAAACTTTATTTTATTATGTAATATAATAGAAAATAAAGGAACGTTTTGGTATATAAGAAGTTAATAAATTAGATCGGTCTTATATAAGAAATTAAGTAATTAATACCAAAAACTAGAAAAAATCTCAATTTTCTTTTAAATATTTACTACTGGAGTAAACTAAATATACAATTTCAATATTATTGCATTTAAAATCTCTACTAATGGAATATAATTTTCTTGCATTTAAAATCTCTACTAATGGAGAAAGTAAATATACAATAGATTTTTACTTATGGAGGAAACTAAATATCACTAATGGAGGAAACTAAATATTTGATTATAATATTTTTGTCTTCAGAATATCTAAATTATAAAAAAAAAGTGTATTACCTTACATTATTTTAAACTTTCCTCTATTATTATCTAAATATTCTCATAACATTCTTATAATATTTTATAACATTCTTTTATCCTAAACTTTCCTTTTTTATGTGATATAATAGAAAATACAGGAACGTTTTGGTAAATAAGAAGTTTAGAAATTAAATCGGTCTTGCATAAGAAATTAATTAATTAATTAATTAATACCAAAGATTAGAAAAAAATCTCAATTGCCTTTTAAATATTTACAAATGGAGGAAACTAAATATAAAATTTCAATATTCTTGCATTTAAAATCTCTACTAATGGAGGAAACTAAATATTACAAATTGAGGAAACTAAATATTCAATTATAATATTCTTGCCTTCAAATATCTATTTTTTTTAAAAAAAAAGTGTATTACTTTACATTATTTTGAACTTTCTTTTATTATTATCTAGATATTCTCATAATATTTCTTTTCAAATGAAATTACCATCTTAACATTCTGCTCTCCTAAATTTTCTTTTTTAATGTAATATAATAGAAAATACAAGAACATATTGGTAAATAAGAAGTTAAGAAATTAGATCGGTCTTGCATAAGAAATTAAGTAATTACTTGGTAAATAATTAATTATCTTTAATACTTTCATACAAACAGCTAATTAATAGTATAAATATACACCTAAACTCTGTTAATTGTCTACTGCAATTTTTGTTGTCAACAGTGTTCTTCTTTATTTTTTTGTTTGTTCATGTTAAAAGTGTGTATATGAGTACATGAGTATGCGTATGAGACTTTTTCCTTTATGTTATTTATCTTATTACGTTTGTTTGTGTCCTAATGCAGGATCATATTAAAATCTTTGACAAGACAGTTTATTTGCTATTAGTGTTGATTGAGTTAAGACATGGATTAATAAGGAGGGGGATTCATCAGTTAATCAGTTAAAATAATAGGCCGAGCAAGGTGATTTTCATGTACATTCAGTTGTGAATTGATTTATATGTTTATGTGTGTACGTTATTAGTTTTGAATTTATAGTTAAAAGTTGATATACATGTATACAAGGTAACTCGAAAGTGGAGAATTCATCGTGTCTTCAAAAACAAATTTTATCATTGTTTTTAAACATTTAGATAGTTATTGCTCTAATTTTTATGAGAAAAGATTATATCTTTTAGTAAAATATTTTCTCTAATTCATACACGAAAATTCAAAGATAAAAATTGTATATTAAGAATTTATAGTGTATAAATTTCGAAAATATCATGTTAAGATTTATTCGACTGAAGAATTTATTTAGTGTGTGCATTATTAACAAAATTCAATAAATCGGTGCATCTATAACAAAAGTCATACAAGAATAAGAAACATTGAGAAGAGGTCATTAATATTTTTTTTTTTTAAAGGAAGAGGTTGTTGTTGTTTTTGTTGTTATTTATTTTGACAAAAAGAGATCATTATTAATAAAAAATTCTCCCAGCAACAAAAAGGATGTTTGTTCATATTTTTTTATTTTTTTCTTACTGGGAGTAGATTTGGAGGTAGTGAAAATTTTAATAACTGTGAAGATATAATTTTAGTTTTTGATTGAACGATCTAGAACTATATATATATATATATATATGTAATTGCTCCATGAAAAACATTCTTATATAAAGAACAATAAAGAACACCATAGAATCTTACATAAATTGCATATTGATTCTAATTTTCTCACCAAAAAAGGTTTATTACGAATAAAAATAGAATCTAACAAAAAATTAGAATCAAATAAAACATGATTACATGTAATTTCATTGTGATAAATATATATACAAGATTCTGTAATGGATTCTATATTGGATTATATGTAATGTTTAATTTTTAAATTTAGATGAGATTCTACGTTAAATTCGATATGTTAGGCTTAATTATTGTTCAATTTTATGATTCTAATTTTAAAAAATCAATTTTTATGAAAAATAAAGTGTTTATAATGGTGTTATTTATTGTTCTTTATATAAAGTGTTCTTTCTAGAGTATATTCAAAACAAAACTTAATTTTATATTAGAAATATTATTTTATTTAAAAACGTATTTTGTAGAATATTTTTTTGAGAAAATTTAGAGATATTATTATAAAGCCGCTGCGAAGCGCGGCTTAGTAAACTAGTAAATGATAGTTTATGATGGGTCAAAATAAAATTAGGGAAAAAAATAAATTTATAAATGTTAAAATATGAGATTTTGATGTCTAAAATATTATTAATTAATTTAAAATTCGTAAAATTAACAAAATTTATCAAAATATAATAAAATTTATTTCTTTTTTACAAATTAAGATAAATTTTAAGTAATTAATTCGGATCCGGATTATCCGATTTTCGATCCGGTTTAAACTGATATTCGAATCCCGGATATCCGGTTAAACCGGATCCGAAATTAGGATAAGTTTTTCACAATCCGAAAAACTGGATATCCGATCCGAATTCTAGAAACCGGACTAGATATCCGGTTTTACTCCCCCTAACGCCTATATCGTTGTCTGTATTTCTGGTTTATTATTTATTTTTATTTAATATTAGTTAAAATAAAAGGATAATAAAATAAGGAAGTTGTTTAACCAAATTAGGAAGTTGCTAACCAAACTACAATTTTTGCTTATTACAGTTTAGTATTATTATTTAAGAGTGGATTAAAAACCGTTTGATGCAAAGATTATTTTTGATAATTGTTATTTTGTTATTTACGTTTTTATATTTTATTAATTGCATTTGTTAAAAAAAAGTAGAGATGTTAAAATATGTAAAATTTCTTAATAATTAAAAGAATTCAATAGGTTTTAAAATAAATAAGTAAAGGGTTTGCCCGTGATATTTTTAATAAAAGTAGGGATTTTAGTAAGAAAAAGTAAGTTGAAAAAGGTAATTCTCCGTGATATTTTTGAAAAATTAGGGGGTTTGTTAGGAAAAAAATCTATAATTTGTTTTAGCTGAAAAGATAATTGGTTATAAACTTGTTATTATATTATTTATGTTTTAATATTTTATTAATTGCATTTGTTAAAAAAATAAGCAGACGTGTTAAAATATGTAAACTTTATTAATAATTAAAAGTATTAAAATAGGTTTTAAAATAAATAAGTAATGGGTTTGACCGTGATATTTTTAGAAAAATGATGGATTTTAGTAAGAATAATAGAAAAAGTGAATTGAAAAAGGATATTGATTGTGCTATTTTTGGAAAAAGAGTGTTTTTGTTAGAAAAATTTTATGATGTGTATTAGTTATAAATAATATTATTATTTATAAATAAATAATGATAATTAAGTAAAATGACTTAGTACCGACCGACCAAACTTTTAATGTTTGGTCTATTATATAATAATATAGTATAAGTAGAATTATAAGTGACTATCCTGGCTGGTTCACTGTTGGACTTGTTCAAAAGGAGTTTGAGGATTAAAAACTGTTGTTCTTTCAAAAAAATGTGCTAAAAAAAAGTTATTAATACTTTCCGAGAAAAAAAAAACATTAAACCGTACATAAATCCGTCCATCCATGTTTGAATGAGTAATGTAACTGTTATGCACGTGATAAATTAGGGTGGTGTCTAGTTCATCTAGCTAAGAACAATTGAAATCTCAATTCTATTATTAATATTTGAATTATCAATTTTTGTATGAAATGGGAACATCAATTTCTTCATCGATAAATCATTACTTTTACAAAGTTTATGTCACGATCATAAGGACATGGGCGGGAAATATAAGGACATGTCCCTAATGTATAATGAGACAAACTCGTCTCAATAAAATGGGAAATGGGATAGTGATGAGTGAAGATTAAATATTTGACGCGCATGTATATGAGACGGATATGGTATTTAGGGAATACTTATGGCTTTATATATGTATAAAATATATTATGGCTGAGCCAAAAAAAAAATCAAACCGATTAAATCGTATTTTTCGATTTTTTTGGCGGTTTGATTTGGTTTAGATATGATATAAATAAAAATTGTTATTTAATGTTTCGGTTCGGTTTTCATATTCAAACCAGATTGTTTCAGTTTATTATATTATAAAATAATATATTGATTCATTTTATATATCTCACATCTTACACTTTATTAAATATATTTCTATCTTAAAATCTTATGTAAGAATACATATTTTTTATACCTAACATCTTGCACTTTGCAATTTTATTCAGAAATAATATTATTTATGCTTAAATTTTTATATCAATATATTTATATGTAGTAGCTACATATCAAATCTTAGTAATATCATTAATCTTTTAGTTCATTTATTTTCGGATATAGTTTGGTTTAAAACCGAAACCAACCAAATCAAATCGTTTAATTCAGGTCTGGTTCGGTCTCGTCTCAAATTTTAAGTAGTCCGGTCTGGTCTAGTATTTTACGAAACCACCATATACGGTCTGGTCCGGTTTATTTGTTAAAAACCGACCGTTGTTCAGCCCTAAAATATACTATCTCCGCCTCATTCATTTCTTTACACTTTCCTTTTTTAGATGTCATTCTCAATTCTCTACATTTTAAAACTTTCCCAAAATAGTAAAAGTTTATAATATAAAAATTAACTTCATCCACTACTTTTCTTCGCTATACTTACTTTATACTTTACTCACTTTTCTTAATTTCCTATATTAATTTACACTTTTTCTTAATGTATGTGCCCAACTCTAATGTAAAGAATTGATTGGGACGAAGATAGTACTACATACATATATTTTTTTATATAACTTGATGATATTATTTTAAAAGTTTTTTATAATATAATATTTTATTCATTTATATTTAGTCATGTATTATATTATATGATTTTATATTTATATTTATGATTGTCTAATTATTTTTTAAATATTTTAGAATTTTAGATTTTCTAAAGTAATATTATATTTTATTAGTTACTTTTATTGTATAAATTAAAAACAAAAAATATATATTATAATATATTATAATTTTAGGAAAAAGTTTATAATAATATATTTTATTATTTTAAAGAAAATAAATCCAGGCGGGGATGGGATACATATTTTTTAGAGTTTTTTTCATAAATACCGACCCCTATTTTTTTCTTTCAAAAATACTATGTTTTTTAAACTTTTTGAAAAAATACAAACTTTTTGAAAATATTTTCAAAAATACGATCTGCAACTAGATGCAACCCGATGCAACTACATCAACCAAAATCAACCACAAATGCAACTTACAAAAATTTAATAATTGGAATCATCTTTGGTTGCATAATAGGTTGCATAACAAATTTGTATTCAACAAAATCAACTAAAATCATTACAAAAGATAACAAGTTGTATTCACCGAAATCAACTAAAACTATTACAAGGGATAAACAAAACACAATCAAGCCATACTTGCAACTGAAATCAACAAAAATCAACCACATATGCAATATTAACATTTGAATATATAAATAGTGATTGCAACTTCCGCAACCATGTTTACAACTTCTGAGATAGGTGGTGCCCCTGCGAGGCCGATTGCATATAAAAAAATCAGAAGCAACCAAGAGCAACTTCGAAGTAAGCCATAACAACTCGAAGTAACCAATCAAATCAAAGCAAATATCAACCAAATGCATAAAATTTTATAAACAAAGCAAATTCAACTTATGCAACTTTGTATTTCTTTGAATCATTCAATCAAACATTTAATCTCCACTCCATTAGAATCTCAAATCTAAAAAAAAGAACCCAAATCAAATATATTGCAACTTATTGTATCTCATCGTAATCAACCAATCAAACAAATTCAACTTTAAAAACAACCAAAATTAACTATTTAAAAACACTTGCAGTGCCCCAAATATACATACAAATACGTATATACATAACAGATCTGTGAATATATATTACGCATATGTGTATTTGTGTATATATATGCAGAATATACAAGAAAAGATGGAAGAAAATTACAAGAGAAGAACAGAAAGAAAGAAGAACGAAAGCTTTACTTGGCTGTTGAGAAGAATTGATCGTAGTATTAGAATAGTGATAGAATATATTTTTATATATATTTTAGATGACTTTATTCTCATATTTATTGTGTTTTGCATTGATTTGAATATTTATTTGATAGATTTTGGTGTTTTATTGTAGGATATAAGGAAGTTCTAAATTTGGAAGGATTTTAATAAAAAGGGCTATTTGGAGCTTAATTAGAAGAAAATTCGGAATTATTGGGCTACGCGGGTTCCTTACATTGTTTGGGCCGTATCTTGAGTTTCAGAAGTCCGTTTTCGATGATCTTACAGCCCACGCGAAGCTTGTGGAATTCTCTTTAATTCTGAGATGGTCCAGTAAGCAAAATCCAACTGGAGAAGCCCAGAAACTGCAGAGATCAGACAACTGCGAATTTTAGTAGAGAATCCTACTCGGCTTAGAAGACTTATTGGTATAATTAATTAAATCATCAAAATACTTTTAGCATAGAGAAGAAGGACCAGGTTTTTTAGGAGAAGATTTTACGATACACACAACTTTGTAAACACTTTCTTTTGGGGAGATTTTTCTGAGAACTTTTATTTTCCTTGAAGATAGAAGATTAAAGGTTCATCTCTATTCCTTATAATTATGTGTTCATCTTACAATTCATATATCTCTTGTTTAGTTAATTCAATTATGAGTGAGTAGATTATTAATCTAGGGTTAAGTTGAACCCTAGTTATGATTGATGTGTGAATTTCCCAATTCCCCCAATTTAATTGTTTAATTGCTCTTGCTTATTGAGTTGTTTAAATTAACAATTGCAAATCAGACGTGATTATGTGTTGTTTGAACCAATATCCAATTATCAACGAGAGTTGGAATTAGATGGTTGTGATTTATCCAAAAAGAACATGAAATTCTCCATGAGAATAGGTAGAATGGATTGTTAGGAAATTAGGGTGCCGTGATTAATGTCTCTAAATTACATGATACCATGAGAATAGGTTTGATTGTATTTTAAGAGAAGCCATTAATACCTGAGAGGGGTTTTTGGTATTTATAGGGCGCATCTTTCCTTTTGAGTAGTTTATCTGATTAATTGGGGAGGGAATTCACGATTGCATTAATTCATGCTAGTGGGGATACTTAATTCTGGATGTTTTTAATATTTGATTTAATATAAACACAATTCGCTTTAGTATAAGATTAGTTTAATAAATTCTCAATATTTATTGTGAAACTTGCTTAGCCGAATTAAATCAGAAACAACTAGTGATTGATACGTTTGTCTCTGTGGGATCGACTCTGACTTACCCTGCTACACAGTTAGAAGGATTAGTTAGATATTATAATTTGATAGGCACGCGACAGCCTTGTCAAATAGTTTTTGTGCGAGACCGTAAAATTAGAAATAAGTTTGAGAGGTCGTAGTTTTGAAAATAAAGTTAGAAAAGAGGGTATTTTGAGTAAATACCCTATTTTTTATGCGGGGCTAGTAGGAGATTTGGGATCCCGACCAAACACGTCCCATTTTTAACCCTAATCAAGAATTTGAGCATCGACCTCAAGACCTTTACCCGAACATTAGAGTTTTCAGGCTTGATTTCGGGCTCAAGGTCTGGATTGCAAAAATTTCAGCATTGACTCATATTGTTAATTAGGCCTCGTTTCATCTCTTATAATTTTTTGTAATTGTAAAACCTAAAAAATATTATTGTAAGAGATCAATATAAAATTAATGCGACTTGTGGAGAAAGAATTTATGAATCACGTAACTTTTTGTTTTTTGTGATTGCCGTTTATTTTTTTTTATTCTTGTTTATTCGTTTTGAATTTTGTTTCGTTATTGTATATTCAACAACATTCCTTACATTACGATATTGTTTTCATTCTTATGAAATAATGTTAGATATTTCAAAAAAAAATCCATACTTTTTTTTGAAAATGATATATTCTTTTAGGCTTGTGCTCAAGTGAGAACCCACAATATTATGAGAACTGAGATCTAATCTCAGTCCTTCAAATTTTATTACTCTCATTTAATTTCAGCCACACAGATAATAATTATAAAATTTCAATAAAAATAATTATTGAAACATAGATTACTTGCACTAACTCTAATTTAACCGCCTCCCTCTCTATCTCTCTCTTTTCTCACTTTCTCTCTCTAATTTTCTCTCTCTGTCTCTCGCTTGTAATCTATCTCTCATCACTGAGCTCGAATTTTTTATCGACGAGTTTCACCGGAGAATTGACCGACGAGTTTCACTGGAGATTTCAGCGGAGTATTGACCGACGAGTTTCATCGGAGATTTCGACGGAGTATTGACCGACGAGTTTCACTGTAATGACGATGGTGGTTGTTGTAATAGTTTAATTGAGGTGATTTAATACTTATATGGTGATTTTGTTATGATTTTTGTTCGAAGTTTAGTGATTTTTCACAATTTTGTAATTATGTAATGTTGAGAGTGTGGTGACAGATTGTGGTGATTACTGATTACTAGTAATGGTTATTGTATTTAAAACATGGTGATTTTGTAATGGATCTTGAAGCGTAATGAATTTTTTTTAATGTTTGAATTTGGTCATTTCGTTGAGATATTGGTGATTTATAAGTGGCCGAAAGTGCTGAGGATTGGAGAAGATCTGGTTGATTTTTTTTTGTGGTGGTGATTTTTTGTTTTCCGGAGGTGATGCTCGGAGATTACCGCAGTGTGGTGATTTTTTATTTTCCGGTGGTGATTTTTGGGTTTGCCGGAATAGGTCACCGGAGATCGTGACCGGAGTTAGCGGTGGCCGGAAATGGAGGTTCCCGACGGCCGGAGGTGATGGATGGGTAGGGATGATGAAATATTAAAATGTTAATAAAATTTAATTAATGGTGGGAGATTAATATAAGATATATTAATGAATGGCTAAGATTAGATCTCATATCTCACTAATAGTGGAGGTTCTCACTAGAGCGCGACCCTATTCTTTTATTTATAGACCCATATGTAGGTCATTGTTCCAGAGAGAACCATCTTATATAGAGAATCAGGGAGAACCATATATTCTATAATAGAATCTCATAAATAATTTTAAATGTTTTTACATAAAATATATAATTTGATTCTAATGCAGAATATTAGCATATACAAAATTTATAAAAAAAAAAATTAACATATAAAATCTGAATAAAAACATTGATTTTAAATTTGATTCTGCTGCAGAATCATTTTGGTCGGATTTAATTCTGCAGTAGAATCACTTTGGACTATTTGACTAATTTTCGATTATTTTTTTAAAAAAAAGTAGTTTAATTTTATTTTTTGATTTAAAAATTGAAATTTATAATCATGTCTAATTAAAAAATTTATAAAAAATATATATTATGAATATTTATGTAATGATTCTCTCCCGGACTCTATATAAGAAATTCTTGAATGTCATCCCCATATGTAAACACACGTAATGTCATATTATGATTAAAAAATGATTGTTATGACTTATGATACGCTTTTATTTGAGAATCCTTTTGGACAAGTTTTGAATACCTAATATTTTTCAATCCTTATTTTTGTTGAAAAATGTGGGTTAATTATTTGATTCGGTAAAATTAATTTCGTTTTTAAATTCGGATTTTTTGCCACCGATGCAATTAATTAGCTTGACTAATTAATTAAGAAAATTGTCACCGATGCTATTAATTAGCTTGACTAATTAATTAAGAAAATTGTCACCGACATAATTGATTAACGCGGTTAATTAATTATGGCAATTGTGTAGCGCACAAGTTTTCATATCCTATATATACTTGTGTAGATCATTAGGATTATTCATTCGAAACACATCCTTCTCTCATATACATATATATTCTCTTCTCGCACATACGGTGAAGGTTAATACGCTTTAAGGAGACAGTCATGCACTGGACTCGGTTTTGTTCCTTGTCTCCTACCTTTATTCGTTTTATTTGTTTTTCACACACGCCCACGTTGTTTTATACTCCCTCTGACGCTTTCATTTCTTTACACTTTCCTTTTTGGTATGTTCCTCTCATTTCTTTATATACAAAAAATAGTAACATTTTATAATATAAAATCCAATCACATTCACTACTTTACTCCACTATACCTACTTTATACTCACTTTATATATAAAATATTGATTGGTCCCACCACTTTACTCATTTTTCTTACTTTTCCCTATTAATTTACACTTTTTCTTAACATCTGTGCCGTCCCCTCAATGTAAAGAATTGAGAGGGACGGAGGGAGTATACTAATATCACAGATTGTCTAACAATTTTCTCTCGTTAGTGTAATATCCGTGAACTTTATTAATAATATAAATTATATTTTATGTGTAGAATAATTATTGTGGAATATTTGGAGTCTTAATGGTTAAGATTATTGAGTAATAGTATCTTAATGGTTGTGTCGAAAGCCCCTTTCGAATATCTTTTCATTTTAAAATATCTTCAGTGGTGAGCCCCGTTTTGAAAATTCAAGGGCCCCGTTAAAATTTTGTACATCATTATTATTCCTTCGTCTTTCGTATCCGAATCATTATTGGAAGATTTCTTCGGATTATTATATTCCTTATTATCCGATACTATCAATAGTATCTGTTTTGTTCAAAAAGAGAAAAATTATTCCGTACCCTAATTGTTTAGGGCGATTGATATATCGTTCATATCAATAATACATCTGTTATAGCCCCAGTATTCTTGAGCATTCGTTATATAAATGATATGTATTGATATGGATAGTTATCAGTCCTTGTGGATAATTCAAAAATAGTTTAAATATTTATAAAAATCATATTTTTATTTTAAAAATTCATTTTTAAATTCTGAAAATTCTGAAAAATTATATTTATTTATTTAAATTCGAAAACTGATTAAATTTAATTATTTAATTATTTTTGATTAATAATTAATTCAATTGATTAATTGATTTAGTTTATTAATAAGTTAATTCTTATTAATTAATTATTAATTAGATTTAATTAATTTAAATTAAGTTTAATTATTTTCTATCTTGATTTAATTATTTAAAAATAGTTTGAGTGTTTGGAAATTGTCAATTAATTTTATTTTAATTGATTAAATTGTTTTTAAATACATATATTGAGATTAATAATCCGATTTTTGATTTAAAAATTAGTTGTGACTTATTTAAATTCAAATGAGCATCGAATATTGTTTTAAAAATATTTATAAGTGTTATATGGTTTATACGAGTTGAATAATGTGTTCTATTGTCCGTAAATGCTTTGTATAAGGGCTAGTGTCTGAGTTTTATTTTCGTAAAATAGAACGAGCGTCCGATAAATGCTGTTAAATACCCGATTACTTGTTTAGACTTAAAAATGGTTATAAGTATATGTCGACAGTAGAACGAGGATAGTTAGACTTATTATTATGAGTTGTTTATTATAGAATTGAGTTCCCGAAGCAAGGGAAATGAGAACGTAGAGTAAGCGAGATAGACCGAAGTCAGCTACGTAGACCAGGCAAGTATCTGTGTCTTTACTTGTTGATTCAATTGATATTGTTTCCAATGATTATGCATGTTACCCTCAGAACAATTCAGATTATTCAATTTTTACTCCGTATTTGAGCAACTGATGTTGTTTCCTTGAATATTCCTAACTCTTGATTTAATCCACGATCGTGTTGGATATCAGAAACCTTCACCTTCAATTCAGTTTATATTGATGATAACCATTGTTGACTTTCTTAAATGAGTACGTTGTACCATTGAAACCATTCCGAATCTATTTCTCGAACTTCATTTGATATTGAGCAATTGAAGCTCTTTTGTAACTATTATGCCTTGTCATTGTGTACCTATGTACCATTGAAACCATTCCGAATCTATTTCTCGAACTTCATTTGATATTGAGTAGTTGAAGCTCTTTGGCAACTATTATACCTTTTAATTGTGTACGTTCTACCATTGAAACCATTCTGAATCTATTTCTCGGACTTCATTTGATATCGAGTAGTTGAAGCTCTTTTGCAACTATTATACCTTTTCATTGTGTACTTATCTTGTGATGCATGTTATTGCTTATACTCTGTGATAGAATTGACATGTTTTTAAAAATGGGACCAATAATGGTCGGAATAATTTAAGGCCAAGATGGCCATGGATCCTAGTGGAGGACTTTGCTATAAGCAAGTCCGGGGTTGATGCGTGACTGATCAGCAGCTCAACCTTTTGATTTGAAAAATGTAGAAGTCCAATTCTAATCCCTTTTACTTCCATTGAGATTGTTAAAAAGCTTATGTTTGGCTTAAACCTTGTTGATTCAGATAATTGTGATCTTCCTTTCATTATGGAACTGTGATTGATATATATTATGCTGAGCACTTGTGGCTCATACTTGTTTTGTTTTTAACCCTATTCTAGTGAAGCGAGAATATGAACAGACACAGCGCGAGCGATAGTTCTCCAACAGCTAGGAGACCACCTCGAGTGGTTGTCATTGGCAGGGTAGTTGTCTATTTTGTTAGTTAGACTAGATGTCTAGCTTTGAACTTTAAGTTGTGTAATATTAATAACTCTGGAAAACTGGTTTGTAATATAACTTAGAAGCTTGTTCAATGCCATAATCTGGACGCGGTCTTGGTTAAGGGGTGTTTTATGTTATTATTATATTATGCATGTGTTATATCCAGGTATATTGTGTTTCGTTGGTCGAGTGACTCCCTAAACCTGTGCCCCGAGTTTGGAGGACGTCACAGTTAGTGCCTCTCCCATTTGTCGCCCTCCATTTATTTTTCACACGCGCTCACGTTGTTTTATATACTAATATCATAGATTGTCTAACAATTTTCCCTCGTTAGTGCCTCTCTCATTTATGGCCCCCCTCCCCTCAAAGGTTGCCTAGATTGCTAGATAACAAATGATTCGTACGAGCCGCTTCATACCTTCACGGCTTCACCTGCACATACTTTACAAAAATGTAACAGGTAACATTAACACCAGTTTCAACACCGTCGCATGGACGCCCTAGTTATCTCTTCATCAATGAATCCCCAATAGCAAAAATTTTATTCAGAAAGAATGTGACATATGTTTGTAAGTTAATGACGGAATGTTACATTAACTTATCAACATGATATTGTTGCAGTGAAGAAATTAACCTCCAAAGTCTATTGTCATAAACATAAAAAGGTAATTAATTTTTTCAATTCTACTTATTTGTACTAATAATTTTTAAAAATTTTAAAATACAATGATAAAAACTTTGAGCGGCAAAAGGAAGTCCACCTCTTTAATTACTTTGGCAGAGAGCCAGAGACAGTTGGACAGTGGAAGGAAAATAAAAATATGGATGCCTCTTGTCTGCCTAGAAAGCTAGCTAGATACCATCCATATTAACCTTCCGACACTTATCTACACTACTAATTTTTTTTGTTCTTTCTTAAAAGGTTGTTTAGCCCTAATTATTACTATTATGAATTTTGTGTCTCGTTGATTATGTTTAAAGTTTCTAACCACTTACAAAGTGAAGGTGCTTATCGTTCTTATTGACTGATATTAGGTCAAGTTATTTCATTCAACAAAAATAATTCTTTGGAAAAACAGCTCTTTTTCATTTATTTACTTTTGATCAATGTTATAATAATATTTTCTTTCCATGATTAATTATTCGACTCAAAAATATAATATATGAATCGTAATCATTTAACAAAATCATTTTATTTAACAAAAATTATAAATCGACAAGAACTTGATCTCAGGTTGTGACAAAACCTTTTATATTTCTGTTTTTGTTTTATAAGAGTACGAATTATTAATATTTTATTAGTTGTTATATTTCAATGCATCTAATTCTCATGATATATTCGGCTATTTCGTTGCCATCAATTCAATTTTGCTCGTAGCCACTCTCAAATGAGGTACTTAATAGTAACCTCCATGCACATCGTTCTCAAGCAGTGGATCCCCCACTCCGTGTAAACTAAAAGTTACGATTTCTTAGTTGGCTAAGACAGGGGACAGCCTACCTCAATTCCATCTCAGGTTCCACCAATCTTGTTTCTACTTGGTTGACTGACTCCATTCTCATCCATTTGTCATACTTATATTATTGTTAAAATTTCTCTTACGTACTTCTCCACAATCAACATAAAACAATCTAACAATTAATTATGATGTAGTAAACAGTTGTTAAATAATATTTGTCCTAGTATAAGATTCAATTGGAACTTTGCTAATGATACCTTAAGATTTTAAAATGATTATTTACTTAACATGGTATATATTAAAACTTAGTTTACGTAGAAGTTTCGGGTTCGAGTCATGTCACCCCCATTATTTAATTTAAATATTTGTGGTTGGTATTGATATCGGTATAAGTTATGTTAGTTGTTGTCCATCGTAACAAAATGCATACGAATAACTATTATTTAATTTAATATTTGTGATTGGTACTTGTATTGGTATGGATTATGTTAGTTATTATCAATCGTAGCAAAACATATTACATAATTTAGGGGAAGTGTTGAATATAATAAGATTTGTATTATTTAATTTAAATATTTGTGTTGGTATTGGTATTGTTATGGGTTATGTTAGTTGTTCAATTGTAGCTAAATGTATTATACGATTAAGAGGAAGGGTTGAATAATATAAAATCATGTTTGTGGTCTTTAGATAGAACATAAATCAATTAACTTAAATAACTCTACATCATTTTTTTTATCTAAATAACTTTACATCAAATTTGACTATCATTATCAAATTTGACTAGCTAATGTCATAATACCACTAGTTTTTTCTAAATTATTCGTGTTCTAGTTATTCCTATTAGCATAAACTTTAGTTTAAAAATATGGGTGATGGAGGTCTTAAACAAAACTTTGCCTTGCTCTTTTTTTTTGTCAGAACTTTGCCTTACTTTTAAGTGTACCTTACACTATTAATTAGATTGATAAAATTGCTTATATAAGGTCAACTGTTTCTTTAATTGGATGGCATGGAATACATTAACTTAAAGCGTGTTATGACTTATGATCATCAGAGAGAAAACACACTAATTAACATTTAATTATGATGATTACTTGCATGGTTTAAAGCTACCAAATCTGTGCGTAGTTGACTTGTATTAGTTAAGTATAGTAGCATATAACTCAAGGAATCGATTAAACGAAATTAATTGGGCTACCATTTCTTTTATTTAAAGAAATATATCCTCCAAGTTTTAATACAATATCTAAAAATTCCCAGTGCTGCATTTGGATTTCGGGCTTTTGGTTTTTTGAATATCGATCTAACTTATATAAGTAACGATGGACACGAATAGGAGAAGGAAAATGAGAACACTCAAACCAGTAATAGCCACAACTGACAGCGCACAGAGTCACGGAAGATGGAGTCTGCAATAGAAAATGTAAACTCAGTGCGACTCATTTATATTATTATGTGGAAGTAGAAAAAACTAGAAACTGATATACAAAATAGAAAATTGAGAATATGGTTCTGCTTCCTCACTCATCACCACTAGCTTATAACATACAACTTTGATAAATATGCTCTCAAAGTTATGGTTTATTCATTCACCAAATTAATACTTAAATATATAAAAATTAACTCAGAATACAACACATATCAACTAATTCTAATCACTATTTTCTATTATAAATAATATCCCAATATCCCAAAGTATAATCTATGTAAATATTTTATAATAATAATAATACGCATATACGTTAACACCCCCCTAAAACTCTCGATGCCAAAATTAAAAAAAAAAAATTGAATAATCTTCTTTGCTCCAATCCCCAATCAATAGACCCATGTGAATCATCTTCCTCGTTCTCTCGTTGTGATCATTCTCTTTATTCTTGTCCTCGTGACATCTTTGTCCCAACATGTTCCTTTCATCGCTTCATGATTATCATCGGAATTTCCCTTTTCATCGTCGTTGGTTTGGAACAATCCTTTACAAGAATCCATCATCATCGTCGTCGTATTTTCTATCATTTTTTTAATTTTTTTTCATCCACGAACGGTTGCAAGTGTGTTTTTTTCTTCCTCACACCTACAAACTCTTGCAAGATTATTTACGCACCACGAACTCTCATACCTACAAACTCTAGTAAATTTAATTTTTTTCGCACCCGCAAACTTTTCCAGGGATAACCTAAACTCTTGATACCATGATAAATATGCTCTCAAGTTTATGGTTTATTCATTAACCGAATCAATACTTAAATACACAAAAATTAACATGGAACAAAAGACATACCAAGTAACTCCAATCACTCTTCCCTATTATAAATAATACAAATAAAAGAAATTTCCTAATATTCTAAAATATAATATATGTAAATATCTTTTAATAATAATAATACACATATACATTAACAAATTTTTATTAAAATTCACAACTCTCCCTCCTCCAATTGTATATAGGTTTGTGCTCAAGTGAGAATCCCAATTAAAATGAGAACTGAGATCTAATCTCAGTCCTCCATTTTTTTATTAAATCTTTTAATCCTAGCCTTTCATTTGCTTTCGTGTCTCTCTCTCTCTCTCTCTCTCTCCCTCCCTCCCTCCCTCCCTCCCTCCCTCTCTCCCACACACATAAATAATTGAATTACATCGATCATCATCGGAATCGCCGCCACTCTCCTCATTCCCTCCTTCCCCCTTCTTCTCCAACCACCTTCATCCCTTCCTCTGCATATTTTGTTATTTTTTCTCGCCATAATTACAACCACCATTCGGCTCAACCACCACCATCATCATCTTTTATACATACATATACACATACTCTTTTTCTCTAAATCCTATCTAAAAAACATAAAAACAGTTGACCTTCATCGAGGATTACATCATCGATTACATTTCTTCATTATGACGGATCTGGAGAATGAATGATGTAGATTACTAATGGGTTTTTTTCTAGTTTTGGTAATTTTCTATGAATTTTTTTTATCCAGAAAGTGTTAATTTTGGTGATTTAACGATGTAATTTGGTGATATTTGTAAATAACGATGATTATTGGATATTTGTAAATAACGATGATTATTTCTGTGGTAGTTTAAAATTTGACTCTTTTTTTTTGTGATTTTGATAATTTTTTATAATTTTGTTTTGATTTTGGTTGTGATATGATGGTGTATAAGTGGTGGTAACATCGGGCTAATGTTGACGGTGGTGGTTGGTGGTGGCAATGTGTGATTGTGATTTTCTTTGTAATTGTGTTTTCTGGTGGTGACCGGAGATGGTAACCGGAATTAGTGGTGATTTTCTGATTATTTATGGTGATTTTTTGATGATGACCAGAGATTGTGACCGGAATTAGTGGTGGTGACCGGAATTAGTGGTGATTTTCTGGTTTATTGTGGTGACTTTCTTGTGGTGGCCGGATATGGTGACCGAAATTAGTGGTGATTTTCTCGTCGATTATGGTGATTTTCTGGTGGTGACCGGAAATATGACCGGAAGTAGTTGGTCGTTGTAATCAAGTATTGTAATGGTGTGTAAAATAAATGCATGATACAAAATAAAAATAAAATTAATTAAAATGAGTGGCTAAGATTTATTGATGTATATAAAATAAATGATTATGATTAGATCTCATATCTCATAATAATAGGGGTTCTCAATGGAGCGCGACTCATTGTATATATTCCTATTTGAACTCTTTAGCTTTTATCTTGTTCGAAACTGCTAGATATCTTAGTTTCTGTTTTGTAAACTGAGTTAAATTATTCAAATATATTTTTTTCTTTTACAGTAATGAACATTCGGCCTCCAATAAAAGTACAAGTTGGATTTATTAATGAGTCAATTGCATTTTGGTGATCAAAATTTGCATCGAGTTTCAAAATGGTGACTATAATTTAAAATTTACAAATCGATGATCAAAGCTTTTGCCGAGTTTCAAAATATTAACTATATTTCAAGATTTATAGATCGGTGACCCTAATATATCCCAAATTTCAAAAATATCTTATTATCTTATCACAATACTATTGAGTTAGTAACTACTAACTACCCATCAAAAAAACAAGTTAACAACTAATGAAAATTTATATATTTCCTTAGTCAAATTGAAATTCAGAGATTAATATACATACAAGTTTTTTTTTTTAACAAAATATAAATATAAGCTTTATAACAGGTGTCATACGCATTGACATAATTTGATATCTTTTTTATATTTTATTATATATTTAAATTTGTTTTTTATGAAGATGATTTTAATATGAATATATGTAGTTGTTGAATTGAGCGATGAACTGACGTAGAGTTTGTGTTTAATCATAATTGTGTTTTAAGAGTTTTGTGTTTAATAATATTCTAAAAATATGTTTTAATTAAAATTGTTAATTTTAAAAATTAAGGTTGCAAAAATAAAAGTGAGGAACTATAAAGATCAAAATAAAAATATCTTTTCGATTTCGTTTTTAATTATATAGTATAGATAAATTTGTAAATAAACTAATCCATTTCACCGCTTTTCTTTGATTAATAATGCGTGAGCCGTGAAGGACTTAAGTTGATTTTTACCTTTTTCCTAAAATATCTACTTTTGATAAACTAGAATTCCAGGTGTTGACGTCAATGTTGGAAAAGTAGTAATCAGACTTGGTTCGGGTTTGAGATATCACAAAAAAGTTGTCTTATAGCTTAAAATGAATAAGTGCTTTATAAGTGATAAATTGATGGATTTTTATAAGTTATACGAGTGTTTGGATAAATTTACTTATAAGTTAGTTAAGAGTTTGCTAAATTAAATTTGAAAAAATAATTATTAAATACAATGATTTCAACACTTGCATTTTAAATTTAAAAAATATTTAAAAACACAAAGGTAAAAATATAAAGTATTAAAAAAATAAAGAAATCAAAGAATAAGTTGATAAGTTAACTAAAATGTTGGTGATTTCTAACATTCAACTTATCAATTTATAAGTTATAAGTTATCAAATAAGCTGAGCACACAAACACCCCTCATAAGCTAAAATGGGTTTATAAGTCATAAGCTAACTTATAAACCGTTACCAAACATGCCCTTAATTGGTGGATACACAGTTTAAAGATTAATCTAGAAATCGGGGATCAATCGAAATAGTAATCGAATCATTCATGGGTATTAATTTAATATTACTTATAAATATAATTATTATACGGATTTTTTAAAAACGTAATTTTAATTTGCATTTTTTTATATCAAAACAAAAAATATAAAATAAAATATATTCAACGTTATATGATATTTTGATATCAAAAGCTACTTTGATTTGTGTTTGCAGGCCAAAGTAAGCGGATCCATTAACAAAGTAGGTGTCAAAAGCTAATTAACTCCTTATTAACTCCTTATCTATACTATTATATTAAAGACGAAACATTAAAAGTTTTGTAGTTTGGTCCTGAAAATTTTTGTAATCTGGTCATTCCATTCATAACCGTTAGATATTTCTGATCAAATCGATGAGAACCGTTAGATAAAATATTAAAATTATTATATAGAATATCTTTTCTATTTTTCCTAACTAAAACATCTCTTTTCCAAAAATATCACGGGCAGTTTCATTTAATAAAATAACATAATAAGGTTATAATTGCTAATAACTAACTCATTACCATTTTTAGCCAAAGTGTATATTCTTTTTTATAATTTCTAACTAAAATTTTTACTTTTCTATTTTTCCTAAATAAAACCTCTCATTTTCCAAAAATATCACGAACAATTCTATTTAATAAAAAAAAATATATTATAATTATTAATGACTAACTGATTAGTTTTTTTTTTCCCAAAATGTATATTCTTTTTTATATTTTCTAACTAATATTTCTTCTAACTAAAACCTCAAAAATATCACGGGCTATTCCATTTAGTAGCATAAAATACTAATATTATAAATTTATCTCTCTATCTATACTATCAATACTATTATATAATAGACGAAACATTAAAAGTTTGGTTGGTCGGTATGGTACGTTGTGATTTTACGTAATTGCCCGCATTTTGGTTGGTCAGTATGGTACGTTGTGATTTTACTTAATTGCCCTTAATTAATTGTACTTCGTATTTTTACTTAATTAACCTTACTTATTTATAGAAATATATTACTAAATAATAATATTACCTATTTATAACCAATTACCTTTTTCACCTAAAATACATTTATTTTTTCTATTTTTTTCTAACAAATTCTCCTACTTTTTCAAATATATCACGGGCAATTACCTTTTTTAACTAAAACATGTTAATTTTTCTATTTTTCCTTACTAAACCCCCTCCTTTTCCAAAAATATCACGGATAAACCTTTAGTTATTTATTTTTAAACCTATTTTAATATTATAATTATTTTTTTAAAAGTTTACCTATTTTAACATGTCTACTTATTTTTCTTAACAAATGCAATTACTAAAAATATTAAAATATAAATAATCAAATACCTATTTATAACCAATTAACTTTTCAGCTAAAACACATTATATATTTTTTTTTCTAACAAAACCCTTTTTCTAAATATATCACGGGAAATTGTCTTTTACAATTTATTTTTTCTATTGCTCTCACTAAAATCCGTTCTTTTTCCAAAAATATCACAGGAAACCATTTACTTATTTATTTTAAAACGTATTTAAATACTTTTAATTATTAAATTTTAAAATCTCATTTTCCAAAAATAGCACGGGCATTTACCTTTTTAAACTAAATATATGTTACATTTTTTTTATTTTTTCTTACTAAAACCCCTCATTTTTCAAAAAATATAACGGGCAAACTCATACTTATTTATTTTAAAATTTGTTTTAATGTTTTTAATTAATTAAAATTGTTTAGTTATTTTAACATGCCTACTTATTTTTTGCACAATTACAATTAATAAAATATTAAACAAAATAATAATAAAATAACAATTAACAATCCGTGCATCGCACGGGTTTTAAGCTAGTATTATTAAAGATGAAACATTGAAAGTTTTGATACCTGTTTTTTGATGCGGTACTTGCCTTATTTAATTGTTTATTTAATCATTATAAAAATTATTATAATTAGTTATCCTTTCAGTTAAAATACATTACCATTTTTTTCTAAAAAAATCACGAACAATTTCCTTTTCAGCTAAAACATGTTACTTTTTCTATTTCTCTTGCTAAAATCCCTCATTTTTCAAATATATCATGAGCAAATTCTTACTTATTTATTTTAAAACCTATTTTAATACTTTTAATTGGCAATTACCTTTCCCTTTTTTTTCTAGAAAAATCACGGGCAATTACCTTTTTCAACTAAAACATGTTATATTTTCTATTTTCCTTACTAAAATCCCTCATTTTCCAAATATATCACGGCAAACCCTTATTTATTTACTTTAAAATCTATTTTAATATTTTTAATTGACAATTAGTACTTTTTTCAACTAAATCATGTCACATTTTCTATTTTTCTTACTAAAACCCTTTTTTTTTCAAAAATATCACGGGCAAATCGTTACTTTTATATTTCAAAATTCAACAAAAACATGTTACTTTCTATTTTTCTTACTAAAACCCCTCTTTTTCCAAAATATCACGGGCAAACCGTTACTTATTTATTTGAAAATTCATTTTAATACTTTTAATTATTTAAAAATGTTTAACACGCATACTTATTTTTTTTAATAAATGCAATTAATAAAATATAAATAATAAAATTAACAATTATTAAAAACAATTCGTGCATCGCACGAGTTTTAAGCTATATTATTAAAGACGAAACATTAAAAGTTTGGTAGTCGGACGGACGGACGAACGGTCGGTACTTAGTGATTTTACTTAATTACTCTTACTTATTTTTTTTAAAAACTATCACTAACCAATTACCTTTTCAGCTAAAATACATTACCTTTTTTTATTTTTTCTAACAAAATCCTCTATTTTTCTAAAAAAAACACGGGCGATTTTTTTTTATAACAAAACATGTTACTCTTTCTATTTTTCCTTACTAAAACCCCTCATTTTCCAAAAATATCACGGGCAAATCCTTACTTATTTATTTTGAAATCTATTTAAATACTTTTACTTACGGACACTTACCTTTTCAGCTAAAATGTGTTACTTTTTCTATTTTTCCTAACTAAGACCCCTCCTTTTCCAAAAATATCACTAACAAACAGTTATTAATTTATTTTAAAATCTATTTTAATACTTTTAATTATTTAAAAAAGTTTTACATGCCTACTTATTTTTTTTAGCAAATGCAAATTAATAAAATATTAAAACATCAATAATAATAAAAATAATTATTAATAACAATTCGTGCATCGCACGAGTTTTAAACTAGTATATAATAAGCGTAAGGGAGATCTTTTCCAAAACTTTGGTCGGTACTACCAAAAGTATACGATCTGTTGGATTATAAAACTATAAATATTCAAATAGATGAGGACCGTTAGATATAATATTAAAAATTGTATTTGATTAATAATAGGATAATATTTAAATACTAAAAGGTGTATTTTGATAATTTAAAACAATTATAAATGGGTTTTCTATATTGAATATAAATCTTTATGTAAAAATTCGTAATTAACTTCTCTCTTTAGTTTATGGATAGTTCCAGTTAGATAATAATTATTAAACTAAAAATAATTTTGTTAGCTTCGCGTGGGTTGTAAAATCGTTAAAATCTGTTGTCTAAAACTCAAGATAGAGCTCAAACAGTAAAGTGATTATCTAAATTTTAATAATTTTTTTATTATCATTGTAGCACCAATTTAATTTTTTTTTCCTAATTCTTTTAAATTTACAAATTCTATGTTTATTTCAATAAAATATTAAAACCAATTTAAGAAAAAATTAAAATCGATTTGGTCCGTGTACGACCACTATACGACTAAATTAATTATTACAGTTAGATCTTAAATAGATCGATGAGAATTGTTAAATCTAATATTAAAAAGTGTATCTGATTAATAATAGAATTATATTTAAATACTAAAAAGTGTATTTTGATAATTTAAAATTTTTCTATGTAAAAATTCTTAAATATCTTTTATCTTTAATTTATGTATAGTTCCAGTTAGATAATAATTGTTAAACCAAATATCAGATAACAATTCATATCGATTACAATATTAAAAATTATCAATATAATGCTCGTGTATATCATAATAACAATGATACATGTGGATCCTACGTACGTTATAAAAGACTTAGGAGAACTCATCTACATGAATAAATTTAAGCATTTTTTTCTGAAGGAACATAACAATTTGATTAGTCCAAATTATAATTATATTATTTTACATATAACAAACATAAAAGGATTGTTAGGTCCTGATAAGTTTGTAGAAGGGGGGTTGAATACAAACTATACCGTTATATCGAAATTTGTTCGTTTAAGAATAAACAATTTAGAACAAATTAATGCGGAATAAAAACTGAAACAATATTCAAGTTAAATAGAAACTCTATTAAACTTGAGGAGTGTTACAACTTTGATCACTGATTACAAAGAACTTAATAAAACAAATCTAGAATAAATTCGACATGAATTTATCTATTTTTGTAATAAAAAGGATCAAATACTAAAAAGTAGTTCGATATAAAATCTAGGGATTATGATCCGCTAGAAAGCTAAAGCAGTACAAGAGAATCAGTTTTTATGAATTAAATGTTATGAACTAATCAAGATTTAATTCTCCTGCAGAAATTTAGAGCTTTTCAGTTTAAGAAATAAAGACAGAGCTTTTAATGGAATGTCTGTTTGCTTTTGTCTTCTGTATGAATTGATGATACTCTTCTGTAGTGAATGTCAACTGATCAGCCTTTCATTTATACAATTTACTTGTAAAACATTTCCACGCGCCAATCCACTTGCAGAATGTATATGGAAGACATTCGGGAAAACTAACCTTTTTGCCTTGGAAGACAATCGGGAAGACAAGCTATTGTACATGGAAGACATTCGGGAAGACAAGGATTTACTCTAGGAAGACAATCGGGAAGACTCACTTGTGAGTCTTCCTAGTTTAAAAAACAGAGACTTCCTAGTTTAAATCTAAGTCTTCCTAGTTCATATTTATTCTAATTTAAATAATTAACTAAATAAATTATGTATTAATTTAATTCTTTGCAGAATTAAATTAATAAATAATATACTTAATAATATTAATTATTTATAAGAGAATAAATAGAATTAGTTGACTTCTTAATTAATTCCAGAATCACTTAAAACTTAGATAAATAACAAACACAATAGTACGTTGTCACTCGATGTACTGTCTGGTTCATGAGTGACTAACGACAATGTCTGTTCTTTATCTATTTAACTTTAAGCAGTGATTCACTTCCTTCTTATTCAAGAACTCCGTAATCAGTATCTTTTTCTGTCACCACTTGAAATCTCTGTCACTTTAATAAATCCACTGAGCTTGAATACTTCATTGAGGCTTGATCAATAAATTGAGCTTCTTTCAATGTAGAATCACTTCAAGTCTGTAGATGACTTTAATCTTCATTCTTTGACAGATATAACCTTCTGAGATTCCTGTGACAATTGATTTTTATTATTTACTTATTACATCTTAATTAAAGTTGAGTAGTATCCTCGGTGTTTACAAATAGGACTAGACATATGCCTTTCAATCTCCCCCTATTTGTTTGTTAGACAATAACAACCAAATACTCTAGAGGATAACTCAACTAAAACAAGAAAAGATAAGACTTTTAAGAGCCAAACAAATAATAAAACGTTCTGGATTAAATATAACAATTTCCAGATTCAAACAGTAAAGATAAATACAAGATAGATGTTCCTCTAGACTGAACATATGAATACATTTCCCTATCTTGATTTACCTAGCTCTAAACATATAATATTTACAAATGAGCTAAACCTATCATGCCTTTAGTCTCTAATTTCACCTTCTTCAGCTTCTTGTAAGGTGACTAGAAGATCTTTGTCAAGGACACGATCACTTTCAGAAACCACACCACTTGGCATTACTGGTTGATTGGTGATCTTCTTCAATCTATTCTTCATCTGAGCATATCTTGGAATTTTCTCCGTGCAGTAGTCTGAAATCATATCAGCAACTTCAGACTTCTCTACAGAAGCAAACCCAGAAGTTCTAAGAAGATTCTCCAACTTCACCAGTTACATAGCAGTCTGTAGCTTCATGGAATCAGGATCCAGTCTCACAGTTTCTAAAGTTGTACCTCTATAGATTTTGACTTCATAAGGAAAATGTACAACTTGAGGACTGGCCTTCATAGCAGAATCTCTAAGCTGGTCATATAGAAGCTCATTCAAGCAAGAAGATCTCTTTACTTTACTCATCAGAATCCACAATTCAGATAGAGATCTTCTTTGTAGGAGGTCAAGAGAAATGGTGAATGACCCTTCAAGCGCACTTGAGACATAAATGAACAGTTCTTGCCTCACTTGATCAAATGCAGACGTAATCCTTAGGATATCTTCCTTCAATGCCTTCATATATAATGAGTTGTCTGGATTAACCGTTCTGATCTTCTCAAGCAGCTTCAGAAAAGTAGCATCATTGTTTGTGCCTCTCTGAGGGATATCAAACATCTCCCCTGCTTTATCCCACTTGCTTCCTTGCTTCATCCTCACATCCAATCTCCTTTCTTTGACATGAATACTATGAAGACGTTGTTTGTCTTCATGTTCAGCCTTTTGAATTTTCAGCTTCTGAGATATGATGTCTGAGACCTTGGCATTCTCATCCTCCTTTCTCCTTAGCTCTGCTTGCTGTTTCTTCAACTCCTTCTGAAACAAGGGGTCAGGTGTATATAGATCAGTTTCATCCTCCCAATCCTCAAAGTTTGCTGCCTCCTCAACCTCCTCCTCACCAAAAGCTTCTTCAGGTATGGTCTTCTCCAGATCACCAGATGTGTCATAATGGAAGTCATCCTGTTCACCGTGGTAGTAGTAGGCATCATCAAAGACAGTATCCTCCAGTGATTGTTTACCTTTTCCCTTATCCTTTCCAGAAGCTCCTCCAGCTTCTCTGTTTCCTCCTTCTTTCTCCTTCTCCCCCTTAGTTGAGGAATCCTCTACAGTTTGAGCTGTGGAAGTTCTAGGATTCACCTCAGATGTTCTCCTTATCTCTCCTCTTTCTCTCCCATCTCCTCCTTCATCAGCATCATCATCCTCATCATCATCTCCGTCAAAGAATGTTCTTTGAACTTCCGTAGGTTGATGTGAATTCTTGATCATATTGTATAGGTGCTTCATTCCTTCATTGAGATGCTCCATTCCTCCTTCTAACTTAGACATCCTTTCTTCATTAAACCTCTGGTTTTCATCAGTTGTTTGCAGAATAAAGTCCACCTTGGTAGAAATAGCAGCAATCTCCTTGACACTCTCCGATATCTGAGCATTTGACGTTGTAAGATCAGAGATGTCTGAAGCCACCAGTACTTGAGATTGTTGGATTGAATTCAGCTTCGGGAGAAGAGTATTCTTCAATCCTTCCAGGTCATCTTTCACAGTACCCAGCTGATTTGATACAGAGGTGGTAGATTGAGCAACCACTTGTGCTTTCAGAAGATTGTTCTCAGCCTGGGTTTCTTGTAACTTCCTTTGTAGATCAGCTAGCTGGTTCAACAAAGCAGTGTTTGTGTCAGTGTGTGCACTCACCTCAATTGCTCTCAGTGGTGTTTCACTCAACTCACGTGCTTGTGTTTCACTCGGTGTTTGACTCATATCTCTCACCACTAACTGTCTGTCAAGATTCTCAGTAGATGTACCTGCAGGAAAAATCACCCTAGCCCCTTCAAGAGAGGTCAGTGGTGGTGCAATGGGAGTTCGCAATTCCCGATCCCTGAATGAGTCTGTCAAAATATTTGACATTGTATACTGAATTTCTTCAGGGACAGACTCATCAAGTTGCCTTTCACTTTCTCCAGTATAAACTGCGAGTGAAAAATCCCTTAGGGGAGCCAGAGATGTTCCCTCTGGGAGGGGAGAAAATGATTCTATTATTGGTGGCGAAGAATCAGATTTTCCCTCTGATGCCTGTGAAGGCACTTCTACCGTAACTATGGTAGGTTCTGTTTCAAAGTCAAAAGTAAAGTGCTCTCCTGGCATGGTGTCCTGAGTGTCATCTATATGGATATCTTCTCCCATTGTGAGTAATGGGAGTGTGCTTGACTCAGTACAAGATGCCATGGCCCTATGGCGAATTTCAATAGATTCATCCTGTTGAGAGGATGTCTCTAGAGACTGTGTAGTGGCCATATCAATGTCCATATCCTTTTGAGAGGATACAGATGGGCTTACAGTTGTCTCCCTATAGGTTTTTCTTTTCTTTAAGGGTGGGACAGAGCTGTGGTGTTAGGTCCAAAGTATCGTAGAAGGGGGGGTTGAATACGATACTCACAAATAATTTAATTTCGTTCGCGGATTAATCTTTCAGTTCTATAACGAAATCAAACACACCAAACCAAATCAAGTTTCGGGGAATATATCTTTTTATAAATATAAACCTCGAGGGGTGCTACAATTTCTAATCCGTAGATTAGCGTCAATGAGTTTAAGGTAACACAAATACACAACAATAATCAAGTTCTGAGCACTATTAATTTCTCTGATAATTTTCTCCGGCTCTTCTCTCTCTCAGTTATGTGTCTGTGTTGAATGGCCTTAACTGAAGAAGACACCTTCTTCACTCTGTATTAACTGTAGGCTTTGTTTAGAAAAACCATCGAATTAGAATTGTAGAAACAATCCTGGCCGTTGGATCTTCTTCAACCTGTCAGACAAGTAATTCTTTTCACCTGCTCCATGAATTAAAAACCATCGAATGGATTTAAAAACCATCGAATTAATTAAGTTAATTCGCCATTCGATAGTTTTTTAATTAAAACTATCGAATACCAAATTAACTTATTTTGGTTTTCAATTAATCACTTTACCTACCATTCGATAGTTTTCTAATGAGAAAAACTATCGAATTCCTTTTCTTGTCTTTTGTTCATTAATGATTCCACTGAGCTCCTGGGTGATTAAGAAATAAACTGTATCAATTTCTTCGGAGACGATAAAACAACTTGATCTTTTCAATGCCGTCACCTAGTGCAACTGGTCTGGTTCACAGATGAATAACACTTGATCAATTCTTATTTTATGCCTTCAATACATTGCTGCTGATACGTCCCTTGTCGTTCTGGTTGCTTCATCACTGGAATCCCGTGGTACTGAACCCTAAATCATTCACATACTTCTGTCGTCTTCAAAGTCTTGTTTCTATTGCTGTCACTGAGGCTTGAACATTTTCATGAACTTCTTTCCGTGACCTGTTTACGGACTTCAAGAATACATAACGTATTTTGATCTTTTGAGTTTACCTTTTTTTCTCTGATTCTGGATTCCTGTGCTTCTATTAATACTATTGTCTGTCTTGTCCTTTGTTGAGTTGTAGTTATCTCTTTTACATCTTATGTTACATAATGCTTTACAATCTCCCCCTATTTGATTGGATAGAGTTCGACAAGTAAATACTTCGAGGATAACTCAACTAACTAAGGAAACATTAAACTACTTAAAATAAGACAGGTTAATAATATCAATGCATTCTGGATCAGATATATATATACATTTCCAGATTTCATAATTCAAAAAACAATTAAACTTTATACAATGAAGTTGCTCCTCTAGTCTGAGCTGATAGTTCTCTTGTTCTTTGCTTCATCATTCAGTCTATTCCAATCTCACCTTCTTCAATCATTGGATCGGAGTTAGCAGCTTGATAATCAATCACTGATAGATAGTGCAGTGGTTCTCCAGGTTTAAGGATTGCTCCTTGGATGTGTCTTCCAATATATTCAACCTCTTGACCCACTCCAGCCCATAACCATGCAATGTTAACATCTTTCTTATTCAGCTTTGGCATGTTTGGCAGTCTGGTATGCACTTCTAATCCTCTTTCCACTCTTTTCCTATAGTAAGAAACATTCTCCATTAGAAATCTTCTAAGAGTGTCTGCTGCTTTGTCCTTCTCCGTTGATGAGAATCCAGTGGATCTAAGATACTTCTCAACTGAGATTAGATAATTGCTTGGGTAGTCCCTCAGTTTGTCCTCAGCCAAATAGCAGATTCTGAACAAGTCATTCGTCATGAATCTAACCATTGGAGGATCTTCAGTAATCTCTGGACTGACCTTCATCACGATCTCCTTAACATGCTCACGGAGCAGTTCATTTAGCCTTGTGGTTCTTTGGATCTTGATGAGTATAGCCTGCAATTCTGTATATGTCCTCTGTTCTAAAAACTTAGTAGAAATCACAAATGTACCTTTCTTCAGAAAACTGATTAATAAGCTCCAGACACCATTTGCTTTAACCCCAGCATTCAGACAGATTATAGAGCTTCTCAGTGCTTTAAAGTAAGTCTGATCTTCAAGATTAGCACTTCTGATGTCCTGAATAATGACTTCCACCTCCGCATTGTCGTTGACTTGTAATCCGTCTTCAACTCCACAAAAGGTTTTATAAGCCATTGCCCATTCAGTACCATCTTTCTTTGCCAGATCTATCATCTTCTTCTTCCTCACTTCATTATACACCTTTATTCTCTTTAGCTTTTCACTTCTCAGAATTGCTTGCTGTTTCTCCTTCTCAGCTTGCCTGACATCTATTGCAGCTCTCTGAGCTCTTATTGCTTCCAAGGCAGCTTCTTCTTCAGGTGATAGAGAATTTGCTTCTTCCATATCATCATCCAAGATAGGATGTTCTATTGGCTCCGGATAATATGGCTCATGCTCCTCTTGAATAGGTTGCTCATGCATGACCTCAAATTCCTCTTCACTTTTCTTATCTTCCTCTACAAGCTCCTCAATCCAGTACTGTCTGATTGGAATAGCCTCAACAGTCTCCCAAACTCCCCATTTATCCTTCACCCCCTCTCCAACTTTCTCCCCCTTAGTTGAGGAATCCTCGATAAAAGCATCCTCAGCATAAAAGAAATTAGAAGGATCAGGTTGCTGATATGAAGAACCAGGTTGTCCAGATTGTTAGTTCTTTAGCATACTCCATATAGACTGTACTCCGTCACCTTGATTCTCCAAGAAATCCATAAGCTGCTTATTAAACTCATTTATTGAAGCTAGCGACAGGTCAATGTTCTCCAATCTTGAGTTGGTAGTCTTTTCCATGTGATCCAGCCTCTTGTTTAGCTTAGACTCCACTCGTGAAAGGGAATCCATTGCATCTTTTACCCGCGCTTGACCATCCCGGATAACCAGAATGTCTTCTTTCAAAGCTTCATGTCCTTGAGACAGTGCAGTTACTTCATTCATGAATCCATCTTTAAGCTCCCTGACGTCCATCCTCAGCTCGACTAGTTCTTCCATAGTTTCCTTCTTTAAGGAGTCCACTGCCTGCTTCGTACCTGTTATAGTGCCAGATGCACTGCCAATGACCCTGAATGTTCTTCTGGAATCAGCTGCAGCCAAGTCAACTTTCTCTTGAATAGACTTTAAAGAAACATTGTCTTGACTGGAGGAGATCCCTTGGTCAAAGGAAGGTCACAGTGGAACCTTGAAAAGTGGATTTCCTTCTTTGTCTCGAACTGTCATCTCCTTGAGGGAAGATTGAACTTGTAGCTCTCTTTCTGTTGGTAACAGCAGATCATCAATATTAGGTAGGGTTAGGGTGTCACTCCTCACATTTGGCTCTGGGTGTACACTCAACGTTTCTGTCGGTGTTTGAATCATTTTTCCTTTCCCACTCAGGCCAGGTGTAAGTGTTTTTGTTTCACTCAAATCCTTTGTGCTGATTGTACCTGCAGAAGAGATCACCGTAGCCATCCTTAAGGAGGTCACCGGTAGTGCAATGGGGCTTCGCAAGTCCCCGTCCTTGGATAAACCAAGTTGCTGATCATCCTTAGATGATATATCCTTTGAAGGATCTAGAGTTTGAATCTCTAGGGGGTTAGAAACAGGCTCTTTTAACAGCAGAGATCCCGAATCTTCCCCGTGAGTCTGTAAAGACTTCACCTCAGTTGACTCCTCAATAGTAATTGATTCATTGTCAACGAGTTGCCGATCTGCACCTACGTCAGACCCATTACCCGCAGGATCCAGATATGTTCCATCTGGGGAGGTAGACAATGACCTTTTAGATTGTGCATTTAGGTCAAAGCCTTCTCTCGACGTCTGTGAAGACCCTTGGTTCTGAGAACCTTCAACCAGTGAACCTGACCGTAATATGGTCGGAACACCAGTTGCTTCCGTCAATTCTTCCTTACTTGATTGAGCTATTGGTTCAGATATTGCTTTCGTTAGCGTAGCCCAATCAGCATCAGAAAAATCAGTAAAGGACTCTTTGAATGAGAGAAATGAAGTATCAGCAGTTGCCTCAGTTTCTGTTCTTCTCCTTTTAGAGGAAGGCAGAGCTGCTGTTGAAGGGTGTATCTCCTTATGTGGTGCTGCTTTGGCACTATCTCCCTCTACACTCATGGATGGTTCTTTAATGGGTATAGTAGGGGAAGGAGGATCGTTTATGTTTTCATTTGGCTCTTCCAAAGGTTCTTCGACCGTGGTTAGAGGTTGTGGGTTTGCAACCTCCTGGTCAGGAATGGCCACTGAGGGCTCTGGATCAACATCCATTGGTACAGGTGCCATTACAGGTTCAGGTTGTGGAATATTACCTTGATTTACCTGTTCCCCTGGGGGTAGAAGTGGCAGGGGCACCGTTCTTAGATATTCAGTGAGAACAGTGGGTACCCCTGGAAGATAGTTGTCCTTCCTAATGAGAGCGGTTATAGCATTGCTCTTCATTCTCATGCACTCCTGGTTGGCTTCACCTTCAAAGATCTCCCGTTCATCATCTGTTAAGATATCATTGAGAATTAGCTGTAGGAACCTAGGATAGAAGCAGAGCACATCTTCATCTATGCCTGTTCTTTCATCCAGTGGTCCCATGCACATAACTACTTGATCAATCACTATCCGTCCTATGTTAATATGCCTGTTGTTCGCAATGGCAAACCCTATCTTTTGAAGGAATAAGGGAATGCCATGCAGATTTGTTAGCTTGGCAGTAAAAACATGTATCAGGGTATGAAAGAAAAAGTTCCATGGCTTTGGCAGGTAATGCTTTAGGAACTCTCCCACCAAGAAGTTAGGTTGTTGACTTTTGATAAGAGTGAAGAAAGCATGTATTTCCTCAGTTGAGGGATCCGGAACAAGGTTTTCTGTTGGAAAATGAAGAATTCGATTAAAATCATGTTCCGTTACCCTTATTGTTCTGCCCCCTGGCACAACAAAACTGAAGGACCGTATGTTATTCTCAGTTGTATCCGTGGCGGTTGTGTACAACGCAGTCAATTGATCAATGAAAAGGACCACGGGAGTACTTACAGCGTATGCCACTAACGAACGTGTATTCAAAAACTCTGCCCATGCACGAATTTGAGGATTCGTTATGGATTGCAGATTTTGAAACGAGACATGATTAGTTTTGGTAATAATAAATTCCCCAGCCATTTTAAAATTTCCAGAAAATTTAAACAAACCAAAACTATTTTTTTTTCTTTTTATATTTAATTAATTATTACTAATTAATCAAATTCTTAACAAAATTACCCCCTTTTTTTTTATGAAACAACAATACAACCTTAAATCACTTTTACCCAGAACTTTAATCCTGTAAAACCAATAATCAGAATTATCTTAAGAAAATCAATTGAGAACAGTCAATTTCTTAAGAACAATAGTGAAAAAGCTTTGGTAAAGTTCGAGTAAATGGATTCGATAGTTTCTTCCTTAGATATGTCTCAAAAACTTAAAAGAAACAAAGTTCCACGGTTAAAAACAATTAACAATGAAGAAACTGTAACTTTTGAAGGTTTTAATCGGTGAAGGTGAAGAAAATTGTATCGAAAGTGATGTTTTCAGTTGTAAGTAATCTTGTAAGTATAAACAAAACCCTTAGATCTGAGAATAAGAACAAAAAAAAACGCAAGGGGCTGTTATATACATACTGAATTAGCAGGGGCAAAAATGTCTTTCCAGACTTCGATAGATTTTAAATGAGCTCTCGATGGTTTTCCAGAGGGGTAATAAAGTCAAAAGGACTTTGATGGTTTTTTAGAAAAACTATCGAAGTCAGTTTCTTTGAATTTCAACCGACTTTATTTGAAAAACCATCGAAAGGCTATTACTTTGAAAACTCAAAAACTATCGAGGGTTTTTAGAAAAACTATCGAGAATTTAAATCTTTAATCTACATAAATTCACTTCGATATTTTTTTTCTATTAGCTTTCAAAAACTATCGAAGCTTGTATTTCGATGGTTTTTCTTTTCAAAATCAAAAACTGTCGAATTTTAAGTTCGATGATTTTTAATTAGTACTTAGAAAAACTATCGAATTTCCTAAATTCGATGGTTTTTGCTTCTTTCTTCATTTTAAAACTTGTTCATGTTTTTAAAAATCAGAATTTTTATTTCCTGTCTAGTTTTAATTCTAATAAATCTTTTCAAATTTACCAAAATCAATTCTTAACAGAAAATTCACAATTTTCTTAGAATAAAATCAATTATGTATCATTGAGTGATATTAATCAATTAAGATCCAATCAATTATGCTGCATTAATCTACAATGTTAAAAACAAAGTAAATTAATTCAAATTAAATAAATGCTTGAATATTTAGAACAAATATTAGCACTTAAATAACTTTTAGAATTAATAACTAATTAAATGCCAGAAGATATATCATCCATAATTATGACATAAAATTAGTACAAAAATCCTAACTACGAGAATTGCTCCAGAAAATAAACTCACAAGTCCAAAGGATATAGCAATTCTTGAACTCATGTATTTACCAGGACTCTCTGCAGTTACTAACTTCTAATCAAAATCAATTAGAAAGATTTAACATCCCAAGTTCACCAACCAGCTTATTGAAAGTGGATTCATCAAGCGGTTTAGTAAAGATGTCTGCAATTTGATCCTCTGTGGGTACAAAGTGTAACTCCACAGTTCCATTCATGACATGCTCTCGGATAAAATGATACCTGATGTCGATGTGCTTCGTCCTCGAGTGTTGCACTGGGTTGTTTGAGATTGCTATGGCACTTGTGTTGTCGCAAAATATAGGAATCTTTGTCAACAGAAGTCCATAGTCACGGAGTTGGTTTCTCATCCACAATATCTGAGCACAACAGCTACCAGCAGCAATGTATTCAGCCTCAGCTGTTGATGTGGACACTGAATGTTGCTTCTTGCTATGCCAGGAAACCAATCTTCTTCCAAGAAACTGACAGCTTCCTGAAGTACTCTTCCGATCAATCTTACAACCTGCAAAATCAGAGTCTGTGTATCCAATAAGATCAAATCCTGTATCTTTAGGGTACCAAATTCCAAGATTTGGGGTCCCCTTAAGATATCTAAATATTCGCTTAACAGCTATTAGATGAGATTCTTTAGGATCAGACTGAAATCTAGCACACAAGCATGTTGCAAACATTATATCTGGTCTACTTACAGTGAGATAAAGTAATGAGCCTATCATACCTCTGTAGCCTGTGATGTCAACCTTCTTACCAGTTTCATCCTTATCAAGCTTAGTGGCAGTTGGCATAGGAGTCTTTGCTGTAGATGAGTCTTCCATTTGATACTTCTTAAGAAGATCCTTGATGTACTTGGACTGACAAATGAATATACCATCTTGTTTCTGGTATACTTGCAATCCAAGAAAGAATGACAATTCACCCATCATGCTCATTTCATAACGACTCTGCATTAACTTAGCAAATCTCTTGCATAGATCATCATTAGTAGAACCAAATATTATGTCATCAACATATACTTGCACCAATATCAAATCATTTTTATGCTTTTTGACAAAGAGAGTTTTGTCTACAACACCTCTTGTAAAATCATTTTCAAGTAAGAATTCAGAGAGAGTGTCATACCATGTCCTTGGAGCTTGTTTGAGTCCATAGAGAGCTTTGAATAGAAAGTACACAAAGTCTGCCAGTTTTGAATCCTCAAAACCTGGAGGTTGTTCCACATACACTTCTTCTTCTAACTCCCCGTTCAGAAAAGCACTCTTCACATCCATTTGATATACCTTGTAATTGGAATGTGCAGCAAATGCCAGAAACATTCTGATGGCCTCAAGTCTTGCTACTGGTGCATAGGTTTCATCATAATCTATACCCTCTTCTTGAGAGTAACCTTTAGCAACCAGTCTGGCTTTGTTTCTCGTTACAATGCCATCTTCGTCCAACTTATTTCTGAATACCCATCGTGTTCCAATAACAGATTTTCCCTTAGGCCTGGGTACCAGCTTCCAAACTTTCTGCCTTTCAAACTGATTGAGTTCTTCTTGCATAGCAATTACCCAATCTGGATCATCTAGAGCATCTTCAACTTTCTTAGGTTCTGTTTCTGAAAGAAACCCAGAATAGTGACATTCATTTTGTGATGTTCTCCTAGTTCTCACTCCTGTGTCCGGATCACCAATGATCAAGTGAAAGGGATGATCTCTATTCCATACCCTTTGTCTTGGCAGATGCGATCTTGATGATTCTCCTTGTTCTAGATGTTGTGGAGTGTGACTAGTTGATCCTTCTCCTGCTCCCCCTGAGTTGTTGACGGTTTGATCTGTTGATTCTGAAGACTGACTAGTGGATCCTGTATTTTGAGGATTTCCACTTTGGTCACCACTTGGTCCAGAATCATTATCATTATGATTATTATTAATAACTGTAACAACTTCAGGTACTTCTTCATTGTCAGAGAGATCTCCTGATAAATTTTCAAATACCAAGGATTCAGAGTTCTCTCCAGTTTGCAGGCCTGGTCTCTTAGTGTCGTCAAATGTTACATTAAAGCTTTCCAACACCTTCTTATCTTCAATCACATATACCCTGAAAGCCTTAGATTCCAGAGAATAGCCCAGAAAAATGCCTTCATCTGCTTTGGCATCAAACTTGCCAAGATGTTCTCCATCTTTAAGTACAAAGCACTTTGCACCAAACACATGAAAGTACTTCAGTGTTGGCTTCTTGTTGGCCATTAACTCATACGGAGTCTTTTCATGATCTTTGTTGATCAGGGTTCGATTCTGAGTGTAGCAAGCTGTATTCACTGCTTCAGCCCAAAAGTAAGTGGGAAGTTTTGATTCACTCAACATGGTCCTTGCTGCTTCAACCAAGGTCCTGTTCTTCCTTTCCACTACTCCATTCTGTTGAGGAGTTCTTGGTGCTGAAAACTGTCTTGATATTCCTTTCTCTGAGCAGAAATCATTTAGAACTGCATTCTTGAATTCAGTTCCATTGTCTGATCTGATTGTCCGCACAGGTAGCTTAGCTTCCACTTCTATCTTCTTGATGTGATCAATGATTAGTTGTGTTGCTTCATCCTTTGTTTGTATGAACAACACCCACGTGTACTTGGAGTAGTCGTCCACCATCACCAATGCATATCTGTTTCTTGAAAGTGACATAACATTAACTGGACCAAATAAATCCATATGAATCAGCTGTAATGGTTCAGTAATGCTTGTCATTCCTTTGCTTCCATGTGATGCTTTCTTCGACTTCCCCTTTTCACATGCTTCACATAGTCCCTCCTGATTGAATTCCATCAGGGGCAACCCTCTCACTAATTCTCTCTTTACCAAAGAGTTCATAGTTTTGAAGTTCAGATGTGAGAGCTTCTTGTGCCATAGCCAACTTTGTTCTGAAGATGCCTTTGCATAGAAACATGTAACTTCTCCTTCACTGGTAGAACTTAAGTCAGCTATAAACAAATTTCCTTTTCTCACTCCCAGTAGAGTAAGCTTCTCATCCTTCCTGTTGGTGATCAAGCACTTGTCCTTTCTGAAATCTACATTGTAGCCTTTATCACAGAATTGACTGATACTTAGTAGATTGTGCTTTAATCCTTCAACAAGAGAGATGTTTTCAATGATGACATTTCCAGCTTTCAATTTACCATATCCCGTAGTGAATCCTTTGCTGTCATCTCCAAAGGTTACAATCGGGCCGGTCTTCTTAACCACCTCTGTAAGCAGGGACTCTTCACCTGTCATGTGTCTAGAACAGCCACTATCCAGAATCCACACAACCTTTGAGCTTTTAACCTTACCCTGCAATCACAGATTGATTAAGCGGACTTTGGTACCCAAAATTGTTTGGGTCCTGAAGGTTTAGATGATTTAACAGGAGTAACATTCAATTTAGTCTTACCCTGTTTGATATTCATAGTATCTGTGGATTTAACATTACAAGAGCTATTGCTACTATCAGACATCAACTTAAAATAAGCATGCATGATGTTATACTTACATAGCAAACACTCTTTCTTTCCACAGGGCTCATGATTATCAGGCATGTCAGACATGTTATGCATTTCAGAAGCATTAGCAGTTTCTACTTTAACCTTTTTACATGCATGCGTAAGGTGTCCAGCAGAATTACAAATAGAACACAACTTCCTAGATGCAATGGGAGAAGATGGGACCAATTCCTGATTAACAATCTTCTTCCTCCCATTCCTGTTCTTTTTAACATTCCTAGCTAAGGAACCTACTTCAGTTTTAGGTAAATCAGGTTTAGGTAATACATTCTTTACTGATTTCCTAGGTAACTTAGTCTTTACCTCTTTTTCCTTCAACAAATCCTCCTCAAGCAATTCTTGTGCTATGAAAAGATCATCCTCATAAAAGAGAGGTGGAAACGGCTTAACAAAAACTGGACAATCAACATTCTTAAGAACATGTGGAGTATTCCTTTTGACAACTGAAGGTGTCACAGGGAATTCCAAAATCTTCTTACCAGCTTTCTTGTTATAGTCAAATCCTATAGCAGTTTTATTCTCTACGGCCTGAGTATCAATGATTTCCTTAGCCACTAGAGCGGAATTCTTAAAAGCATTCAGCTTCAAATCTAGATCTGAAATCTGCTTCCTGAGGATAGTCTCTATCTCATCATTACACTTGACCTTGTTCTCTAAGTACGCATTCTTTTGCTTAAGATCTTCTAATGTTACAGCTACAAGCTCTAGTTCTTCATTTTTAGATTCTAGCCTTTTAATCTTAAGAACTAGTTTAGCATTTTCCATTTCAGATGCTAGCATGCTTGTGTGTACATTAAACAATTCTACACTAAGATCTTGCACAGTTTTCTTGTACTCAGAATTAGACATATCAATTATAGTTAAGATAGGTACCTGAGATGATTGAGGTGATTCCTCTGAAGAGTCAGCCATTAGAGCAACATTTACATATTCCTCCTCTTCATCCGAATCAGTATCATCCCAGTGCTTTCCCTCTGCTATGTAAGCCTTCCCTTTCTGCTTTCCAGAGAATGCCTCCAACTGCTGTTTAAGCTTGGCATTCTCCTTCTTCAACTCATCATAAGAATCCTTCTTTCCATAGACATCTTTCATGTCTCTTGCTTGACGAGGCTTCCGGCATTCAGTGGCGAAATGCCCTAACTCATTGCAGTTATAGCATCTTGATTTGCTTCTATCAATCATGCCAGTCTTGTAGCCTCCCCTAAAGCCTGTACTAGGTGTATAATTGCTCTTCTGGAATCTGTTGGTTGAGCCCTTGAACTTGTACTTAGGGTTTCTCTTGAAACGAATATGACTAAACTTTGCAGCTAAGTACGCCATGGTTTTGTCTTCCATTTGCTCAAGCTGTTCTAGGGTGTAGTAATCACTTTCATCAACACCCAGATTCACAGAATCCATTTCTGCTTCTATTATCACCTCCTTTCCAGCTCTAGGGGTTTGAACCTGAATCTCAGAAGTTATTGGTTCATCCACTACAAGTGCTGCTGATCTCACAAGTGCATTGTGCTTGCTGTCCACTGTCCCTGATCCGTAGATTATCACCCTTTGTTCCTGTTCCATCTCATAGGTCTTCAACTTGCCATAGATCATCTCTAATGACATCTTTGTGAAGTCAATTCTTTCCCTAATGGATGATGACTTGTGTTTTACATGATGGGGCAGCGTCATCATGAACTTCCTGTTCGATTCTCTCAGTGGATAGGTCTTTCCTTTCATTGCCAATTCATTGAGGAGCTTAGTATACTTCTCAAAGACCTGAGTTATACTTTCTCCTGGCAGTGACCTAAACGCTTCGTATTGAGAAGTCAGAATGTCCAATCTGTTTTCCTGCACGTCTTCAGTTCCTTCCATTATTAGGTTAATGGTATCCCACATATGTTTCCCGCTTGTACAGTTCATCAACTGATAGCTCATTTCCTTGTCCGCGGAGTCCGTCAATATCAACATTAAACCGGTGTCCAATCGAATCAGTTCTTTGTCAGAATCTGTAAATTCACTTATCTCCTTAGGTTGGGTGCCTGAAGGAATCCTGCTACCGTCAGGAGCTGTAGATTCACTAACTGGTTTCATTGGTACAAACGGTCCGTTCTCTAATATGCCAATATACAACGGATTAGATGCCTTGATAAATAACAGCATCTTCATCTTCCACAAACCGAAATCATCTCTAGTAAACGGGGGAACTTTAATACCAGCGGTTGTCTTTGGAGCACTCATGGTTTCTGAAAATTTCAAATTGTTTAAAATTCAAGAAATTCCAATTAAATGAAAAAATTTGAAAGTTAAAAAATTTGTTTCGAATTTTCACGCTACGTTTGATTTTGGTCTCATTCACCGGATCTGATTTGTATATCAATCAAGTAGCTCTGATACCAATTGTTAGGTCCAAAGTATCGTAGAAGGGGGGGTTGAATACGATACTCACAAATAATTTAATTTCGTTCGCGGATTAATCTTTCAGTTCTATAACGAAATCAAACACACCAAACCAAATCAAGTTTCGGGGAATATATCTTTTTATAAATATAAACCTCGAGGGGTGCTACAATTTCTAATCCGTAGATTAGCGTCAATGAGTTTAAGGTAACACAAATACACAACAATAATCAAGTTCTGAGCACTATTAATTTCTCTGATAATTTTCTCCGGCTCTTCTCTCTCTCAGTTATGTGTCTGTGTTGAATGGCCTTAACTGAAGAAGACACCTTCTTCACTCTGTATTAACTGTAGGCTTTGTTTAGAAAAACCATCGAATTAGAATTGTAGAAACAATCCTGGCCGTTGGATCTTCTTCAACCTGTCAGACAAGTAATTCTTTTCACCTGCTCCATGAATTAAAAACCATCGAATGGATTTAAAAACCATCGAATTAATTAAGTTAATTCGCCATTCGATAGTTTTTTAATTAAAACTATCGAATACCAAATTAACTTATTTTGGTTTTCAATTAATCACTTTACCTACCATTCGATAGTTTTCTAATGAGAAAAACTATCGAATTCCTTTTCTTGTCTTTTGTTCATTAATGATTCCACTGAGCTCCTAGGTGATTAAGAAATAAACTGTATCAATTTCTTCGGAGACGATAAAACAACTTGATCTTTTCAATGCTGTCACCTAGTGCAACTGGTCTGGTTCACAGATGAATAACACTTGATCAATTCTTATTTTATGCCTTCAATACATTGCTGCTGATACGTCCCTTGTCGTTCTGGTTGCTTCATCACTGGAATCCCGTGGTACTGAACCCTAAATCATTCACATACTTCTGTCGTCTTCAAAGTCTTGTTTCTATTGCTGTCACTGAGGCTTGAACATTTTCATGAACTTCTTTCCGTGACCTGTTTACGGACTTCAAGAATACATAACGTATTTTGATCTTTTGAGTTTACCTTTTCTTCTCTGATTCTGGATTCCTGTGCTTCTATTAATACTATTGTCTGTCTTGTCCTTTGTTGAGTTGTAGTTATCTCTTTTACATCTTATGTTACATTATGCTTTACATGTGGGAACACTCATTTCAGGTATATCACTAACCTTTCTTGAACTGGTTTGAACATTAGGCTCAAATTGTGTTTCAGGAGTGTTTGACTCTCTGTTTGGCTCTATGACCTGGGTCAGAGACTGTGGTTCTACAATCTCTAGGTCAGCCCTAACAACCACTTGGGTTTCAATTGAAGTACCAGAAGAAGAACCAAAGTTAGGAATAACTACCTGCAGTGGAACTGGATGTGGTTCGGGAACTTGTTCACCAAAGATAGGAAGATTAATGAATTGACTCATCAATGGTGAAACAAGAACATGTATATTGAGGAATTTGGATGAGACGTCAAGTCTGGTGTAGAATTTGGTGTCTGTGGTTGGAGAGGTTTCAAATCTAGCTTCTCGAAACAGTTCTACCTGCTCAGCAGTGAGAAGATGATTAATGATAAGAGTTAGAAAGCGAGGGTACCAACACCTTACTTTCACACCATTATCAGAATCTCTCCTAGAGTGAGCAAGCCTGTTGAGCAATAGGTTCCACAGAATCTCAGCAAAGTTCAATCTACGACCAAATACTATAGCATAGGCAATATATTGATTAAGACTGGTAATGCAATGAAAGTTTGTTTTTGTGCAGTTACCAAATACCCTAGCTATAGTATCAAAGAATAGATCTCATTCCCTTACAACAAAAGTTTTTGACAATTTCACCATTTGAAAGGGACCCTGATAATGAATATTCACAAAGAACTGTGTTAACTCATCATCAGTGGGTAATGGATCAAATCTATCCTTTGGAAAATGCAACACATCACAAAATAACTCAAAAGTAACTGTATATTGCTGATTGAGAATATTGAAGGTAAAAGATTTAGAATCTTCAGCAATAACAGCACTTGAACACAACATCCTTAATGGATCAATTTTCAGAAGTGCATTGGCACAAATAGCATAACTAACACATGTATTGCTATTTAAAAATTGAATCCGCGGCCTAAAACGTTCCACTTTACACCTAGCAGGATCAAAATACCCAACAAAATTATTTAAAACTAGTTCAAAATTAGGATCCATTTTTATAAAACAAGAAAATTTTAATCAATTTAAAATAAAATTAAAATTTAGGGATTTTTAGAATTAATTAAAATTACTAAAATCCACAAAATTACAATTTCACCCAAATTAATTAATTTTAAAGGTAATCCTAAAATTCCGAACTTAACACTTTGAAAACTCGAAATGAAATGGGTAAATGATTTCAAGAACACACACAGTACTCACACACAGATAAATACTCACGTTACTTTCCCTTAATCAAGAACACAATCACACTTAAAGGATTAACACTCAAAAATCGAGAAAGAAAAAAAAATGGGCAGAGTTTCGACTTATAGTGCTAATATACGAAATAAGTGACTGAGAGTATTGCTAAGTTAAAACTTGAGCAAAGAACACAAGTGATCAATGATTCTGGAAAAACGTTAGAGAATTCGGAAAGGGGAAATTCTGAAAATCTTAAGAAAACTGCTAAGGCAAAGCTGTATGTACTGTATGTATATATATAAGTAATAAAATAACTGTTAAAATTCAAAACTAAAGACAGTCAAACGTTTATATTTAAGATTGTACTGGGAAGACAATCGGGAAGACTTAGTATAGTCTTCCCGGTAGTCTTCCTAGTACAAACTAGAAAGTCTTCCGAAATAAATTAAAACAGGAAAACAGAAAATAAAACAAATAATATTAAGTCTTCCCGATAGTCTTCCTAGTTCAAAAACTGGGAAGACTTAGGAAAAGACTTTAAAAATAAATTTAAAATACTTAGTTTTCCCGGTAGTCTTCCTAGTAAAAAACTGGGAAGACTTAGGAAAATGCAGAATTAATTCGAATATTTACAGAAAAATACTGAAAAACTTATAAAAATGCATGAAAAATATATAAAAGCCTAGAAAAATTCATAGAAAATTCCATAAATCCTAGAAAAATATGCAGAATATTATAGAAATGCTTAAAATTAATATAAACTTGCAGAAAAATTCAAACAACAATATTTACAATCTGAAAAATATCTAAATAATTCTAAATAAATATATTTTCAATAAAAATACATTTCTCCACTTATAAAATATGAGAAAAATATTTTTAAAGAAAATAAAATATCCAGAACCATTTAAATTAACAAGCATGCAATTATTAAATGAGAAATGGCAGAAAATATCAGTTAAATGACAAGAGAAAATGAATTTTTAAAGAACAAACATGACAGAGATATTGTTAATCACTAAGACTGTTTAACATACCCAATTTACCAACTAACTTGATAAATGTGGATTCGTCAACAGATTTAGTGAATATATCTGCAGTCTGTTCTTCTGTGGGTACAAAGTGTAACTCCACAGTTCCATTCATGACATGCTCTCTGATGAAATGATACCTGATATCAATGTGCTTCGTTCTCGAGTGCTGCACAGGGTTGTTAGAGATTGCTATGGCACTTGTATTATCACAAAATATGGGAATTTTGTCTAAGGCAAAGCCATAGTCCTTTAATTGATTCCGTATCCATAAGATCTGAGCACAACAGCTTCCAACAGTAATATATTCAGCTTCTACTGTTGAATTGGAAACTGTTTGCTGTTTCTTGCTATACCAGGAAATCAACCTACCTCCTAGGAATTGACAACTCCCAGAGGTACTCTTTCTATCCACAACACTACCTGCATAATCAGAATCTGTATATCCAACAAGATTAAAACCAGAATCTTTAGGGTACCAGATACCTAGATTAGGTGTACCCTTAAGATATCTCAAGATTCTTTTCACAGCAACGAGATGTACATCTCTAGGGTCCGCTTGGAACCTTGCACACAAGCATGTAGCATACATAATATCTGGTCTACTAGCAGTAAGATAGAGTAAGGAGCCAATCATACCTCTGTAGCTTGTAACATCTACCTTGATAGATTTGTCAGAAGCTCCAAGTTTGATTGCTGTTGAAGATGGAGTCCTTGCTGATGCTGAATTCTCCATGTGATACTTCTTGAGGAGTTCTTTGAGATACTTGGATTGACAAATAAATATACCATTTGACCTTTGACTTCCTTGTAATCCAAGAAAGAACTTCAGCTCACCCATCATACTCATTTCAAACTTACTCTGCATAAGCTCAGCAAATCTCTTACAGAGATTATCATTAGTAGACCCAAATATGATGTCATCCACATAGACTTGGACTAATATCATATCACTTTTGTGTTTCTTTGAAAAAAGAGTTTTGTCTATGATACCTCTAACAAAACCATTTTCTAAAAGAAAACCAGAGAGAGTGTCATACCATTTTCTTGGGGCCTGTTTGAGACCATAGATAGCCTTGAAGAGAAAGTACACAAAGTCCAGCAGCTCCTGATTTTCAAAGCCAGGGGGCTGTTCCACATACACTTCTTCATCAAGTTCACCATTCAGGAATGCACTCTTAACATCCATTTGATAGACTTTAAAATTGGAATAAGCAGCAAATGCTAAGAACATCCTGATGGCCTCAAGTCTAGCCACTGGTGCATAGGTTTCATCATAATCAATGCCTTCAGCTTGAGAATACCCTTGTGCAACCAGTCTTGCCTTGTTCCTTGTAACAATGCCATCCTCATCTAGCTTGTTCCTGAATACCCATCTTGTACCAACTACTTTCTTGTTCTTTGGCCTGGGTACCAGCTTCCAGACTTGCTGTTGTTCAAATTGATTGAGTTCATCTTGCATAGCAATCACCCAATCTGGATCAGTCAGTGCTTCCTCAGTTTTCTTTGGCTCCATTTTAGATAGAAATGCTGAGAAAAGACATTCATTCTGAGAAGCTCTTCTAGTTTTAACTCCAACATCTGGATCACCAATGATCAGCTCAAAAGGATGAGCTCTATTCCAAACAGTCTGTCTTGGAAGATTTGATCTTGATGATTCACCTTGAAATTCACTTTGATGTTGTGAGTGACTAGCTGATCCTTCATTTGCTCCCCCTGAGTTGTTGCTTGATTGCCTTGATGATTCTTCTCCAGTGTTGGTAGTATCTCCATTGTTACCAGTGTTTCCACCACCATCACCATGATCATTATCATCATTATTATTATCATCACCAACAATAACTTCAGGTGGGGCTTCATCATCTGATTCTGAGTCTGGCAAGTTATCAAACTTTAGCTTTTCAGATGAGTCTTCTTTTTGGATACTGGGGAATGTAGTGTCATCAAAAGTAACATTGACACTTTCCTTTACTGTGTGACTGCCAACCACATAGACCCTGTAAGATCTTCTGGAATATCCAACAAAAATAGCTTCTTGTGCCTTTGCATCAAACTTGCCACGTTTAACATTGTCATCTATAAGCACAAAGCATTTTGCTCCAAATACATGAAAGTACTTGACAGTTGGTTTCTTGTTGTTCATGATCTCATACGGAGTCTTCATTAAGTCCTTGTTGATTAAAGTTCGATTCTGAGTATAACAAGCTGTATTCGCTGCTTCAGCCCAAAAGTACGTTGGAAGTTTGGACTCACTTAGCATAGTCCTAGCTACTTCAATCAATGTACGATTCTTTCTTTCCACTACTCCATTTTGTTGAGGAGTTCTAGGGGCAGAATACTGTCTTGTTATTCCTTTATCAGCACAAAAATCAGTTAGAATGGCATTCTTGAATTCCGTACCATTATCTGACCTTATGGCTCTAACAGGGAATCTAGAATCCAGCTCAATCAACTTTATGTGGCCAATCACCAGGAATGGGGTCTCATCCTTGGAATGTAGGAATAAAACCCATGTATATTTTGAATAGTCATCAACAATCACAAGTGCATATTGTTTCTTTGACATGGACATCACATTAACTGGACCAAACAAATCCATGTGCAGTAGCTGAAGAGGTTCAGTTATTGATGATGTATCAGTGCCCTTGTGAGAAGCTTTCTTTGACTTTCCTTTCTGGCATGCCTCACACAGTCCTTCCTGTGTAAATTCCATCTGAGGCAAACCTCTAACCAATTCCCTCTTGACTAAAGAGTTCATGGTTTTGAAGTTAAGGTGAGACATCTTCTTGTGCCATAGCCAACTATCATCTGATGAAGCTTTAGCATAAAAACAATTAACTTCATCTTTGAATCCCGAGTTCAGATCAGCTATGAACAAGTCACCTTTCCTCACTCCTTGAAGAGCAGGATTTCCATTCTTCTTATGAAGGATCTGGCACTTCTCTCTTTCAAAGGAAACAGAATATCCTCTGTCACAGAACTGACTGATGCTGAGAAGATTGAACGTCAGACCTTCCACAAATGAAACATCTTCAATGATAACATTTCCGTACTTCAAACAACCATATCCTTTCGTAATACCCTTGCTGTTATCTCCAAAGGTTACTACTGGGCCAGCTTTTTCAACCATATCTGATAGCAGGGCTCTATCTCCGGTCATATGCCTTGAACAGCCACTGTCAAGAACCCATATAACACGGCTTACCTGTTTAACTCCCTGCAATACCAGATTGATTAGTCCTTCCTCGGAACCCACACTTGATTGGGTCCGGCATACTTAAAGAATTGGCCTTTGTCAGGCAAAACAACAGTTTTAACTACAACTATTTCAACCTCTTTCACATAAGAGCGTTTCCATTTATAGCCAGCCTTAACACATTTCTGAGTAGGCTTAGGGATAAATGAATCCACTCTAGTCTGAGGACTAGTAGTCTTTGCTTTAACATGCTTCTTATTATTAACATGTTGACGTGGAGCAGTCTTATCACTAGATACATGCTTTTTATTAAAGAAAGCATACATAACATTAAAAGCACAAGACATGCAATTACTCACACCACATGCTTTATGAGAAGAATTAACAGCAGGCATGTTAGTTCTACAGTTGTTTTGATCCAACTTATGGATATCTGATTTAGTCTTTTTAGTTGTAGCAACTTTGACTGGAATATCAGATATACACTTTTTGGATTGTTCAATTTCCAAAGCAATATCTTCTTCACGAATCTCCTCTGCAAAGATGATAGAGTCTTCATTCATAGGCTCTGCCTCAGACTCCCTACAGAAGGGTGTTTCAATACCCTTAAGTATATATGGAACAACCTTTCCTTCAGATTTGTATCTACAAGGGGAATTAATTCCAAGCAGTCCAATAGCCTCATTATAATCATACCCTATACTGACATGATTACCAACAGCTTGCTTATTGAGAATCTCTTTAGCCGTCTTACATGAGCTAAAATAGGCATTAGCTTTAGTCTTGAGCTCACTAATCTCTTTCTTAAGAATGGTTTCCAGTTGAATATAACATTTAACCCTATTCTCAAGAAAAGCTATTTTCTCAACAAGTTCATCCTGATTAACATGCACTAGTTTTAATTCTTTTATCTCATTTTCAAGATTTGTGTTCAAAAGAATTATTCTATCATTTTCAGTGCGAGCGCATTCTAAGGTGCCACCAAGATGACGAATCATTTCAGTATCAGTAAACATTACCTCTGACATGTGTGCAGATGAAGTGCTTGCCTCTTTAGCCACTAAAGCAAGGTTCCCAATCTCACCTGCTTCTTCATCACTGTCAGTGTCATCCCAACTCTTTCCTTCAGCAACATAAGCTTTCCCAATCTTGTTCTTCTTGCTAGAATCAAATGTGTTTCTAGTCACTTGCTTTGGCTTTCTGCATTCAGTAGCAAAGTGACCCAACTCATTGCAATTGTAGCATCTGATTGCGCTCCTTTCCACAGTTCCAGTTTTGTAGCCACCCCTTGTGCCACTTGAAGATGAAGAACCACCTCTCTGAAACCTGGGTCTGAACTTAAGATTGGGATTCCTCTTGAATCTGAACTTCCCAAACTTTCTGACTATCAAAGCCAAATCACCATCCTCCAGCTGATCAAGTTCTTCTAAAGAATAGAAGTCACCACCAGATTGATCAATGGATGTTAATCCATATTCAGCATCAATAACATTCATGTTAGAACTGGAAGGTTGAACATGCTTCACTTCCAGTTTCAGTGGGACTTCAGCAGCCAGTGCAGTAGAAGTAGTAACAATCTTCCCAGTTCCATACAGCTCCCTTTGTTGAATCTGCTCCAGCTCATAGGTCTTCAGAACACCATACAATCTCTCCAAAGCAATTTCATTCATATCTCTTGCTTCTCTAATGGCAGAAATTTTGTGCTCCAAATGAGGTGGAAGTGTAAGAAGGAACTTCTTGTTAATCTCCTTGTTGGTGTAGTGCTTCCCATTGAGATTCAGATCATTGATTAACTTGTTATGTTAGGCCGAATACACAATATATAATCAATTAAGTATGAGAATAACAATGAAGAACACTGGTTTGTAAATCAACAAACTGAATTATATTAAATAATTCTCTCTTAGTGATGTTAATGAATCACAAAGAGCTTCTAGGTTACAAGAATAAAATATTCAATGATCGCATCCCTTCTAGGGATAACCTATCTGTGTTTATATAGTACACAGTTACACAATCCTTATCTAATTGATATTCCTACAAATTAGCTATACAATTGTTATCAATTAAGGATTGCTTCTTATCTCCTATTCCGTTTCCTTAGCTGTATCAATATATTCTGCTTCTTTCCATCTTCAGAATATATTGCTTCTAGAATCTTCAATTCAGCACCGACAGCTAATTCAACTATCACCTTGTCAGACTTTAAATAAACTCTGACCGGCTTCCTTTAAACTCTTCACCCTGTCAGAGTTTAATTAAACTCTGACCGGCTTCTGATAAACTCTGGTCAGTACCTGTTGCTTAAACACTGATAAACAAACGTCAGCAATTATATCTAACAATCTCCCCCAACTTGTTCATAATAAAATGTACAAGTTAAACATATAATTGATGATGTCAAAAACATTTAACAAATGCAGTGTTTAACATATAACAGAGTTTAATTTAAAACAGAGTTTAAAATTTGACTTAGAATAGAAAATATATTAAAAACTTACAGTCAGACTTTACTTGATTTCTTGAATATCAGGCACTGTCCTGATATAATCTAACAGTAGTTTCTTCTCAACTCTATTCAATTCAACAATCATAATCTTCTTCAGCTCCTTCATTTCTGGTTCATCTTCACCAATTTGATAAATGGCAGCCCTCAAAGAATATATGCTGTTTTTGTTCATTTCATTGCCAAGTCTGATATAAAAAGGTTTATCAGACTCTAGATTGAACTCAAGAACCTTTTTATTTAGTGCAGTTCTGAACCTCGCACTATTCCTTTTCATTTCTACCAACTTTCCATGTGCATCTCTGTATTTAGGAATGTATGCACTTGATACTCCAGCTCCACTCAAAACTTTGGATTTCATCATCCTTTCCTTCAAAACTCGAGCAGCATCATAAGTACTTCTATTCTTTACTTCAAGTAGATATAGAACATACTCTAGCTCTTCCCAAAGTTTTAACTGGATATCAAATTCACCAAATCTATACACTCTGCCATCAGCCATAAAATATAACAAGAATTCCTTTTTGATTCCTTTGTGAAAAATCATCTGTTCAGATTCTAGTTTGTCAAGACTTTCTTGAGTAATTCCAACTCCAAATTCTGCCAATGAAAACTTGTCTTGAGATCTGTTATTAGTTCTTCTCTCTCTGTGTGAACCTAGTCCAGATTTGTCAAAAGCTTCTTTTCCCAATACTGTTCTGGTTTCTGAGAAATTCACAGCTTCAAGCTTTAAGTCTTCAAGAATTTTTGGTTTGCTGAATCCTGGAAGTAGTGTAGATTTCTGTACAACTTGAGCAACGTCAGAGGTTGTCATGTCTTCAATAGAAACATCAACTTGAGCAGCGTCAGAGGTTGATTTAGCTAATCTTGTTTCAACTTGAGCAATGTCAGAGGTTGAAATATCTTTCTTCTTTAGATTAGGCTCTTCAATCATTATGCCTTTACCCTTATCAGAGTTTCTAATCACAGGTCTCCTTGTATTTTGTACACTCTGTTGAATATTCTCTTTGATAGAAATACCAACTTCTTTCTTTCTAGGAGCCTTGATTTCCTTTCTCTTGTAGATTCCAGCTTCAAGATTTTTCTTGTGTTCCTCAGCAAGCATTTGCTCTTCAGCCTGGATATCTTCAATAGTTACATTCTGTCCATGCTCTTTTATGAATATCTTAGCAGCAATCTCTTCATCAGTAGATGGATTAGTTGAAACAACTAAACTCTTGAGATTTGAAGTAGATTGGCCACCAGAAGTAGATTGGCCACCAGAGTTTATCTTTTCAGAGTTTACTCTTGTCCTGCTTTGCCTTGGAGCAAAAATCTTTCTTTTATTTCCTTTGCTTCCCCCATCAGTAGAATCATCCTTCCGTCTCAGAGCTCGAATGTCTTTGCATTTGTCTTTAGATACACTCTCCCCCTTTTTGACATCATCAGAAAGTAGTACTGATGTCAGCAATTCAATGGCAGTAGAAATGGAAGACAGTTGAGTAGACATTGAAGTCTGAGTTTCCTCAACTTTCCCAAGCCTCTTCTTCATTTCCTCAGAATCCTTGGCTTGCTGCTTGAGCATAGTATAATAAAAAGTTCTGTCAGACTTGAAAGTAAGATCCTTCATACTGGCTTCATTCCTTAGATTGGTAAGCATTTGTTGATTCTCATCAAATCTATTATTAAGAGATTTGACTTGAACAACAGTTGCCTGTAAGCTTGTAAGTACATCAGTATTTGAGATCTTCTTGACAGAATCAGATAGAAAATCTGCAGCCCTTTGTGCTGGAAAGACACAATCTGCATTAGCCCAATTTTTGTAGTACATATTCTGAAAATGCTCATTGGTCTGTCTATTAACTTCCATTCTTTCATCACTATTGACATCATCAGCCAATGAAACTTGAATGCTAGGATGTGAATGAGAACCCTCAGCATCATTTCCAGTTTCTTCATTATTGACTGCTTCATGTGCATTAAGAATATTGTCAGCAGTAAACTGTGCAGCTTCATCAATGTTCTCCTCTGCTACAGCTTCAGGAATATCAGAGGTGGCCTGAGCAAAAAACTCTGCTTCTCTTTGAACAATCTCTACAACAGATTGTTGCAAAGCTTCAAGAATAATGTTCTCAGAGTTTAGCTCATCAGTAGCCTCTTGTTCCTTTTCCATCACAGCTTCATCAATTTTCTCTGTGACTTTAATCAGCTGAGTAACCTCCTCACCTTTGTCAAGATCACAAGAAATAATTTCAGTGTGAGTGGCCAGAGATTCTTCTACCTGATCAGTGACTTGATCAGCTTCCACACCCTCTGTATAAAGATCAGAATAGATAGAGGTGTGTGCTTCAAAATCAAGAACTCTGCTATCAGAATGAGTAGCAGCTTCCTCAACTACATCATTAGCCTTTGATGTAGGAGCATCTAAATCCATAGTAGCATCAGTATTTAATCTGTCTAGATTGACAGCTTCAGCATTTGCAGCATCCTCCTGAACAAGCACTTCAGGAGCTTCAGTGTTTACAAACACTCTGTCCTCATCAGCATTTATAATATCCTCCTCAACAACAATTTCAGGAGTAGCTTGAGAAACAGCTTCAGCCACAATCTCCTCATTCTCTGATGCAGGAGCTTCAGTGTCCTTAGAGACTCTGTCCATGGTTACATTTACAGCACCAAAAAGATGTGCAGCCACTAGTCTTCTTTTTCTCTGATGAAGAGTTTCTTCATCAGTTTCAGTCTCTGAGGTTTCAACAACAGACTTTGCCCTATTGGCTCTTCTTTTCTTTAGCCTTGTCTTCTGAGGCAGCTCTTCAGGTGTTGATGCCCCAGCTTCAGTGTTTATGCTGACAGACTTAACAGCCCTTACCTTAGAATTCTTAGACCTTTGTGGTTGAGACACAGAAGGCCCAGCTTCAGAGTTTGCTAGCTGTTGTTGTTGTAAGTTATCCAGGAATTGTTGCACAGACTCAGGTAGCAACAAAACACCAACATCTCCTTTCTTGTTATCTTTATTGGTTAGATCAGAGAATATGCGTTTATGTAATTTAAAACAAGGAATCACATCATTCTCATCTATCTCTACTTCAGAAACACATTCAGAGAATATCAATTGACAAAATCTTTCAAAATAGACGACATTCCTATTCTCTAGCATTTTCTCACCAATATTAGTTAAAACTAGCCTCGCAACATCAAAATTACCTCCATAAAGAAGAGAAAACCCGATTTGCAGACTATCCATGGGAATAGCATCCCAGTTCGTTCATTTCTTGCCGAACGCCCTTGTTATGCAGTCGAAAAAGAAACTCCATTCCTTTCGCAAGAGCGGTCGCTTCAACTGACCAAGCTTTGTCAATGGTCCAGAGTAGCCTATTTCTCTCATCATTCTAACCAACTCAGAATCGCCAACAGAGATTGTGAAAGCATTGAAATCCTCAAGACCCAAAGCATCACGAACAGTCGTTGGAGTAACTATAAACTCGTCTCCTTGAAATTCAAAGATAATAGATGGAGACCCAGACTCTCCTCCATTATCATAAGTGCATGTCTGCCAAAGAGTCCTTATTTGAGATGCAGACAGCTTCAAGGGTGCGGTGAGAGCAGTGCCAATATCAGAGTTTGACAAGAAATCCTGAATCAAATGAAACGCCTCCGGTGCGTTCTCATTTGCTAAAGGAGCTGAGTAATTATTAGGAACAAACTCTAATCCAGAAGCAGTAAACATTGTTGTAGCCATTAGAACAGTTTAGAAGATAACAAACAGAGAATAGATTGTATGCAGTGAAAGTGTTTGAAACAATGTGTGTAAGTAAAAGCTTATGAAAAGTTGAGGTGTGTAAAAGAGTGAACCGTTTATGTGTAGTATATTTAAATAATAACTGTGAAGATTTAAAACTCAAACGTTTTAATCATTACTACACACAGCAGGCGTCTTTGAAAAGTATGTGAGTGGGACAGGTGTCAATCGGGTATACGCTGACAGCTGTATGTAACAACTTCCAATACACACGCGCAGTAAAATTAGCCATAATTACCGCATGTCACATTGTTCAAAATACTTAATCTCTCTCTCTTTGTTTAATACAAATATGAACCATTTGTTACCATACTCTTTCCGAATTTCAAAACAAATGTCTAATCTCAAAATTATAAAATGTCTGAAACAAAGAAATTATTTTAACCATCAGAGATTAAAACAAAGTTACCTCGGCATATGTCACACAATACATCAGTGTTTACCATTTGTCCTTCTTTGTCAATAAACTCTTTTCTCAAACTGTACAGGTGTGAAAATATGTGTGTGCAATAGCAGAGTTTACCGTAATCAATATTTAGATCATCTCAAAGTGCATAAAATCCACAAACTAAAGTAGTAAAAACTGATTGCCTAAACTCTCATGTATAACATAAAATCTGATTTTATATCTAAACTCTGTATACTGATATCCTTTCATTTGGATATGTCTTTTATTTTTCACCCCCTTTATATATATATATATATATATATATATATATATATATATATATATATATTTATTTATTTATTTATTTTTTTTTTAAATTTTATTTTTCCAGTAATCAGTGGTTGGCACTAGTCACCAAAAATCAAAGATTTTAGCCCTTATTTCATACAATAAGTTCCTGGATCTTCCTAGGCACAACATGATCTCAAAGGAATTTGTGCTCTGTTTGGCATCTTTTGATTTGAGGGTGAATTATTTTTAATTAAGAATCAGAGTTTAGACTTTTCATCAGTAGATATAATTAACTTATGAGAGAAAATGCAAACAGCTAATACAGACTCAGTGTATAGGATCAATAAACTAAGAGATGGTATAAATACAGAGACAGTATCATGCTGTGTTAACTTTCTGCACATGTTTGAGATCAGAATCTATACAACTCTTAAGGATTCATAATTACTTACTGAGAATTATGCTTCATACAAATTTCTTCATTGGTCCATATGTTTCAGACAAAATTACAATTAGAGAATAGCATTAAACTGTAACTATCAGAGTATGACCAACAGAGTTTAGCATCAGAGTTTACTTTCAGAGTATGACTGACACTTCACAGAGGTTATCATCAGAGTTTAACATGCTGGTTCACATAACAGTTAACACATGTAAGAAATCATGAACATAAAAAGTGAGTCTAACCCGTATCTCTAGTCAGAACCAGAGATCATTCCAAGTTCATTTACTTTGTTGCACTTCTAGTTCTCACACTAGCATCAGGATCTCCAATTATGAGATCAGGTGTGTGTGCCTGTGTCCACCTTCTTGCTGTTGGTAAGTGGTTTCTTGCATCATTATTGAATCCTCCCCCTTGATCCATGCTCTCCTGATTCATATGTTGACTTTCTGCAGCATCTGAGGCTCCCCCTGAATTGGATGGCTCAGAGTTTGAACTGTCAGAGTTTGAATCAGTTTCCTCAACTGACTCATTTGCTGTGTCTTGTTGAGCTTCTTCACGCTCCCCCTCAACTGGTTCTCTATTTTGTTCAATTTGAGAATTTCCAGTTTCTCCAGTATTTACCAGTAGAGGTTCAGAGTATGCTTCGTCAGAGTTTGTCAACTCTGCTTCATCAGAGTTTATATCATCAGAGAATAGATCTTCATTTTCAAAACGCAGTTGATCATATCCATCCTTGTCTTCAAGTCCAATTATTTTCTTGTCATCAAATGACACATGTATAGATTCCATGATCACCTTAGTTCTTAGATTATAAACTCTGAATGCTTTTGTTGACAATGGATAGCCAACAAAGATTCCTTCATCAGCTTTTAACTCGAACTTTGTCAACTGTTCAGGATGAGTCTTCAACACAAAGCATTTGCATCCAAATATATGAAAAAATTTCAAATTTGGCTTCTTATTTTTCATCATCTCATATGGTGTTTTCCCATGCTTGTTGATCAATGTTGCATTTTGAGTAAAACAAGCAGTTTGAACAGCTTCTGCCCAGAAGTATGTTGGTAATTTTGCTTCATCGAGCATAGTTCTGGCTGCTTCAATTAAAGTTCTGTTCTTCCTTTCAACTACACCATTTTGCTGTGGAGTTCCAGGTGCAGAAAATTCTTGTTTCACTCCTCTTTCCTTGCAGAAAGCTTCCATGATTGAGTTTCTGAATTCAGTTCCATTATCACTCCTGATAATTTTGACTTTGTGCTGTGATCCTTTGTCCAGTAGATTTACATGATCCATCAGAGTTTGAGCAGTTTCATCCTTCTTTGACAAGAAATACACCCATGTATATCTAGTATATTCATCAACAATTACTAGAGCATATTTCTTTCTGCCCATGGACATCACATTCACTGGTCCAAAGAGATCAACATGAAGAAGATGATAAGGTTCCACTACTGAAAATTCAGATTTGCTCTTGAAAGATGACTTCCTTTGCTTGGCCTTTTGACAAGAATCACATAGGCCATCTAGACTGAGTATTGATTTTGGAAGTCCCCTTACAAGATCTTTTCTTATTAGCTCATTGATGTTGTTCAAATTGAGATGAGAGAGCTTCTTGTGCCAGTTCCAACTCTCTTCATTTGACATTCTGGCTGTCAGACACACTGTTTTTCCATCAGAGTTTGTTACCAAACTTGCTTCATAAATGTTGTTGCGCCTGTGTCCAACTAGAACAACTTTTCCAGTAGATTTACTGATAACTTCACAGTATTCACTATGAAAATCTACATGGTTTCCTCTGTCACAGATTTGACTCACAGATAGCAGATTATGCTTGAGTCCTGAGACTAGAGCTACATTTGTGATGATGACACTTCCAAGATTGATATTGCCATATCCCAGAGTGTGTCCTATGTTGCCATCTCCATAGGAAACCTTTGGGCCAGCCTTCTCCTTAAAGTCTGATAACAGGGCTTTATTTCCAGTCATATGTCCTGAGAATCCACTGTCCAAGATAAGTGTGCTCTCTATTATACCCTGCAATCACAAACAAACACTAAGTGTTAGTTTTAAGGATCCAGACTTGCTTGGATCCTTTGTCTTTCTTAACAGTGTTAGCTTTTGCAGCGGAATCTGTATTATCAGAGTTTAAACTAACATTGTCAGATTTTACACTAGCAGAGTTTGTTCAAACCCATTTCAAGTTGGGTTTTAGCTCATAATAGTTGTGATAAATAGCATGATAACTCTTGCAAGTATAAATGGAATGCCAAGTGCTCCCACAGTGTTTGCATAAAGTTTGTGGTTTAACTCTTACATAATCATTCTTTACTCCTGATGTAAAAGATAAAGAATTAATATGTTTGTTCTTAGTGCAAAATCTAGCAAGATGATTAGAACTACCACAATTATAACATGTTTTCCTTGAAGCACCAGCATTAGGCAAATGATTATTTCTGTTATTTATGCCTACTTTTCCATTCCTATTCTTCTTGGACCCTTTTGGTTTCATGGCAGACTTTACCTCTTTCAACTTATGATTGAACTGTTTTCCTGTCATCAAGCCAACATTAACCTGTTTTTCACAAGTTTTTACTGGTTTTCTAACAGCTTCTACTTCCATAAGTTTTTCTATTATAATATTTTCTTGTTTTTCACAAGCTTCATCTGATTCCATATCATCTTCCCTTATTACAACAGATTTTAACTTATTGGCTTCTGGAACAAATTTCACAGGTTTAAGTTGTGGTTTTACCTTAACCTTGTCTTTAAACCTAAGTTCATCATTTTCACAATAACCTAAACCTACAGAATCAGTCTGAAACACTTGATGAGTGTCTCTTCCAGAGTCTGTCCAAGTTTTGATTATTTTTCTTTCCTTTTCTAAATCAGATTCTAGTTGCCTATATCTTTTAAGCAACTCCTGTTCTACATAAACAGCATCATCTCTTTCTTTTTGAATCTGCTTCATTCTTTCAAGTTCTCCTTCAAGAAACTTGTTTCTATCTTTAAGACTAAGATTCTCAGCTTTAATTCTCTCATTTTCTAAAGTCTGATCCCTATAGCTAACATGAACACTTTTCAGATATACTCTTAACTCAGATATATTATCAGTATCATAAGCATAAGTAGTTAGGGGTACCTTATTTTCAGACGATTCAGTCTCATCTTTGACAGTAGCCATAAGAGCATAATTTACTCCTTCATCAGAGTCTGAAGTATCTGCCCAGTCTTTGCCTTTAGAGATGAGTGCTTTCTCAGTTTTGCCTTTCTTGCACTCTGGAGCATAGTGACCCATCTCCTTACACTTGTAGCACTGGATTTCAGATTTATCCTTCTTGCCAGACTTGGTCTCCCTTCCATCAGACTTTCTAAAACTTCTCTTATCAGAGTTTGAATCTTTCCTTGAGAATCTCTTTCCCTTCTTGAAATTCTTGAATCCCATCTTCTTGAAGGTCTTTACCATCAATGCAGCCATTTGCATCATCTGTTCTTCATCATCCTCAGAGTCAGAAGCTTCATCAGAGTTTGAGTCATCATCAGTGTTTGATGACCCACTCTCAGATTTAATGACTAAAGCCTTTCCCTTGGCTTTCTTCCTTGATGATTCCTTCTTAATGGGCTTCTCCTCGATTTTGAGAGCAACAGATTTTGTCTTTTTACTCATTCTTCTATTCCTTTGTTCTATCTCCAGTTCATGAGTTTTCAATAACCCATAGATCTCATCAAGATCTGTATCAGCAAGATCATAATTATCTCTGATTGTTGTTGCCTTTAAATCCCACTTTTCAGGTAGAGATAACAGAAACTTGAGATTAGATTCTTCAAGTTCATATTCTTTATCAACCAGAGACAGATCGTTCAACGGTTTGCAAAATCTGTCATAAGTCTCAGTCAAGGTTTCATTAGTTCTTGAATCAAAGTGCTCATACTCCTGTGTGAGTATTGTTTTTCTGTTCTTCTTAATAGCACCTGTTCCCTGGCATCTGACTTCTAAAGCATCCCATATCTCTTTGGCAGTTTTGCAGCCAATTACTCTGTTAGACATAACATTATCTAAAGCACTGTGGAGAAGATGTCTAACCTTTGCATCCTTTGCAATTGATGAGATATCCTCAGGAGTCATATCTTTCTTTTCCTTTAGAACAGTCTTTTGTTCTTGACCATCAACAACAGGGGACAATTTAGTTGGCATATGAGGACCATCATAGATTCTGTCAAGGTATTCTGGATCTGTAGCCTCCAGAAACATGGTCATCTTAACCTTCCAAATCGGGTACTCTACTGGCCTGAGAATTGGAACCCTGATTGTTTCATATCGACTCACAGAATTGGGCTTAACCTGTTCAGCCTTAGGAGCAGTTTGATTTTCTTCAGACATGATTAATACTGTGTTTGAATCGTAAAACTGTATATATTAAACAGCCTTGGCTCTGATACCAATTGTTAGGCCGAATACACAATATATAATCAATTAAGTATGAGAATAACAATGAAGAACACAGGTTTGTAAATCAACAAACTGAATTATATTAAATAATTATCTCTTAGTGATGTTAATGAATCACAAAGAGCTTCTAGGTTACAAGAATAAAATATTCAATGATCGCATCCCTTCTAGGGATAACCTATCTGTGTTTATATAGTACACAGTTACACAATCCTTATCTAATTGATATTCCTACAAATTAGCTATACAATTGTTATCAATTAAGGATTGCTTCTTATCTCCTATTCCGTTTCCTTAGCTGTATCAATATATTCTGCTTCTTTCCATCTTCAGAATATATTGCTTCTAGAATCTTCAATTCAGCACCGACAGCTAATTCAACTATCACCTTGTCAGACTTTAAATAAACTCTGACCGGCTTCCTTTAAACTCTTCACCCTGTCAGAGTTTAATTAAACTCTGACCGGCTTCTAATAAACTCTGGTCAGTACCTGTTGCTTAAACACTGATAAACAAACGTCAGCAATTATATCTAACATGTTATATCTCTCAAAAACCTGAGAGATACCTTCACCAGGGTTTGATCTGAAATGCTCATATTGTGAGGTGAGAATCTCCAGCATATTCTCCCTAACTTCCTCTGTCCCCTCATTGATTATCTCTATAGTTGCCCAAATGTGTTTAGCAGTATCACAGTTGAGAACATGATTATGCATGATTGGATCAAGACAATCAATAAGGATCAACTGAAGACAGGAATCCAAGGTAACATCCTCTTTCTCATCAGGAGTGTACTCCTTGGGATCTTTAGGGTACATTCTGGCAGCCCTAGTCACAACATTATTCTCAATGAGTTCTCCCTCAATAATCATAGGGACTTTGGGACCGTTCTTCAGCACATCAATGTATTTAGGATTTGCAACCTTAAGAAATAGAAGCATTTTCTTCTTCCACATTGGATAATGCTCCTTGCTGAACATAGGGATTTTGACAATACCAACTTTCTGTGTAGTAGACATCTTTTGAGATTTTTAGGAATAAGATAAAAAATCAGAGTTTAAAAGAAAAATCTCAAAACAATTGGATCTTTGATTTGTATATCAATCAAAAGGCTCTGATGCCAATTGTTAGGTCCTGATAAGTTTGTAGAAGGGGGGTTGAATACAAACTATACCGTTATATCGAAATTTGTTCGTTTAAGAATAAACAATTTAGAACAAATTAATGCGGAATAAAAACTTAAACAATATTCAAGTTAAATAGAAACTCTATTAAACTTGAGGAGTGTTACAACTTTGATCACTGATTACAAAGAACTTAATAAAACAAATCTAGAATAAATTCGACATGAATTTATCTATTTTTGTAATAAAAAGGATCAAATACTAAAAAGTAGTTCGATATAAAATCTAGGGATTATGATCCGCTAGAAAGCTAAAGCAGTACAAGAGAATCAGTTCTTATGAATTAAATGTTATGAACTAATCAAAATTTAATTCTCCTGCAGAAATTTAGAGCTTTTCAGTTTAAGAAATAAAGACAGAGCTTTTAATGGAATGTCTGTTTGCTTTTGTCTTCTGTATGAATTGATGATACTCTTCTGTAGTGAATGTCAACTGATCAGCCTTTCATTTATACAATTTACTTGTAAAACATTTCCACGCGCCAATCCACTTGCAGAATGTATATGGAAGACATTCGGGAAAACTAACCTTTTTGCCTTGGAAGACAATCGGGAAGACAAGCTATTGTACATGGAAGACATTCGGGAAGACAAGGATTTACTCTAGGAAGACAATCGGGAAGACTCACTTGTGAGTCTTCCTAGTTTAAAAAACAGAGACTTCCTAGTTTAAATCTAAGTCTTCCTAGTTCATATTTATTCTAATTTAAATAATTAACTAAATAAATTATGTATTAATTTAATTCTTTGCAGAATTAAATTAATAAATAATATACTTAATAATATTAATTATTTATAAGAGAATAAATAGAATTAGTTGACTTCTCAATTAATTCCAGAATCACTTAAAACTTAGATAAATAACAAACACAATAGTACGTTGACACTCGATGTACTGTCTGGTTCATGAGTGACTAACGACAATGTCTGTTCTTTATCTATTTAACTTTAAGCAGTGATTCACTTCCTTCTTATTCAAGAACTCCGTAATCAGTATCTTTTTCTGTCACCACTTGAAATCTCTGTCACTTTAATAAATCCACTGAGCTTGAATACTTCATTGAGGCTTGATCAATAAATTGAGCTTCTTTCAATGTAGAATCACTTCAAGTCTGTAGATGACTTTAATCTTCATTCTTTGACAGATATAACCTTCTGAGATTCCTGTGACAATTGATTTTTATTATTTACTTATTACATCTTAATTAAAGTTGAGTAGTATCCTCGGTGTTTACAAATAGGACTAGACATATGCCTTTCAAGGATAATATCAAAATATTATTAAAAAATTGAGGGTTTCATATTCATAAACAATAATTTTGAATATAATACTTAACCATCTTTTCTTTTCGGTTTATGGGTCAACTGGTCAAGTTAGATAATAATTATTAAACCATCGTTAAATTAAAGATAATTTCGTTAGTTTCACATGGGTTGTAAAATCGTCAAAATTCAATTTCTAAAACTCAGGATAGAACCCAAATAGTAAAGTGAGTATCTAAATTTTAATAAATATTTTTTTTATAATTGTAGCACCAATTTATTTATTTTTCCACTAATTCTTTTAAATATAGAAATTTTATCTTTTTTTCAATAAAGTATTAAAATAAATTAAGAACAAATTCAAATCGATAAAGAATATAATAATATTAGAATAAAATTGTATATAATCATAACATAATTTTTATTCTGTTTAATAATTTTAAAGTAATAATGTATTTTAAAATTTTATATACACTATAAATAAAACCGAAACATTACAAGTAAAAGTAGTTAGTAAGATACTAATATCAATATGTACTTGATATCCTTATTATATTAAATCCTTATATATAATAAGCATAATAGGGATCTTATATCAGTTTGGTCCTAAATACCGCCAGAACATTCTCATCCGTTAGATCCAATACTTTTAAAAATAGATGATCAGGATTATATCATATAAAAAGAAATTATTATCTAAAAATGATATAAGTTAAAAGATATTATATTAGGATTGGATTTTCCAAAAAGTTAAAACATAAAAATAGTTGTAATTAAATAAGGAAACCCATTTAATACCAAAATAATAAAAATCTTTTAATCTTAAATAGATAGGTGAAAACCGTTAGATTTAACATTAAAACCTGTATTTGGTTAATAAAGGTTATTCTAATAATCTAAACCACATAGGAATAGATTTCTTAAATCGAATAGAGTTCTCAACATTAAATTTCGTCACTTTATTCTCTTTTTAGTTTTATAATAGTTTTTAATTGAAAAAGAACTATCAAATCACAACTAAATTAAAGATTATTTTGTGAATTTCATGTGGACTGTAAAATTGGCCAAATCTAACTTTTATAACTCAATATAAACAAATATTAAATTGAGCGTGTAAAATATAACAAATATCAAATTTTTAACTATAATTGTTTTTGGCTAAATCTTTTTAACAATAATTTAATCAAGTAAACTAATAACTTTTAAATATTAAAACATTCATAAATAAATATAATTATAAATATTAAACAAACAATCGTGTGTTGCTTGGGTAATAAAAATATAATTATAAACAGAATATATATATATATATATATACGCAAAAGTTCTATGGAGTACATGTTTTAAGTGGAGTATTGGAGTCCAGATCTGTGCCATCCATTTTGAGCTGATCTAATGGCTAATATATATATATACAATTTAAGTAACCGTGCATCGCACGGGCTATAAGCTAGTATATAATAAGCGTGAAAGAGATCTTATCCAAAACTTTGGTCGGTCACTATACTATCAAAAGTATATGATCCGTTGGATTATAAAACTATAAATATTCAAATAGATGAGGACCGTTAGATATAATATTAAAAATTGTATTTGATTAATAATAGGATAGTATTTAAATACTAAAAGGTGTATTTTGATAATTTAAACCAATTATAAATGGGTTTTCTATATTGAATAGAAATCTTTATGTAAAAATTCGTAATTATCTTTTCTATTTAGTTTATGGATAGTTCCAGTTAGATAAAAATTATTAAACCATCATTAAATCAATATACATATATAAAGGAGAAGACGGGGGCGGTGATGTGGCGCATCTAGAATCGCTCCGTTCTATTTTTCTAATTTTCTCAATTTTTCACAATTTTTAATTTTAATTATTACAACTTCCTTATTATTTTCGAATTTGTAGGACTTGATAGAACTTTCTTTAATTTAGAAAATTACAACTTCCTTATTATTTTCGAATTTGTAGGATTGATAGAACTTTCTTTTATTATTTTCAAACTTGATAGAAATTTCTTTGATTTAGAAAATTACAACTTCCTTATTATTTTCGAATTTTAGGACTTGATAGAACTTTCTTTGATTTAAAAAAATTCTTTGATTTAGAAAATTACAACTTTCTTATTATTTTCGAATTTGTAGGACTTGCTAGAACTTTCTTTGATTTAGAAAATTACAACTTCCTTATTATTTTCGAATTTGTAGGCTTGATAGAACTTTCTTTTATTATTTTCAAACTTGATAGAACTTTCTTTGATTTAGAAAATTACAACTTCCTTATTATTTTTGAATTTGTAGACTTGATAGAACTTTCTTTTATTATTTTCAAACTTAATAGAACTTTATTTGATTTAGAAAATTACAACTTCCTTATTATTTTCGAATTTGTAGGACTTGATAGAACTTTCTTTTATTTAGAAAATTACAACTTTCTTATTATTTTCGGATATGATTGATGCACGTATTAATGACACCAACATACTCTCAGGTTTTTGATACAGTAATATATTAGAGTAATATATAAGTAATACTATTATATAAGTTATAATTCAAACTATCATGTTCTAATATTATTTTTTCTATGTTGATTTACATGTTGTAGGTTGCTTGACCTACTTGGGTGGTATTGAAGTTGTCAAAGGCGGTTGGAAAAAAAGAGATCTCAAAATTGTCAAAAATTAGTAAGTTATGCATTATATTAATTTTAATATAACTCTTAATTGTTTTTTATTGTTCTTGTAATTTTATATTACTTCTTTGGTTACCCCAATTTATTTTTTTTACTTATTTAATTTGTTCTATTTTGTTTTCTTAAACAACTCCATCACCAGTACCATAACTTTGTGGGAAAAGTTGGCCCAGATGGTTCATACAAATTTATAAAAGGAGGATGGTAGGCCCTATATAATAATTGTCACATCTACCCAGATTAAAAAAATTAAAAGTAATTATCTTTATTAATGTTTTTATAATATATAGTTTTAGAAATTGCACACATATAAATCTATTTTATCTCGATTGAACGAATATCATTAGATATTATACAAATATTTGTTTCATTGATATTATTGATTTAATTATTATATTAGTTTTTTAACATTTATTTACTCTTATATGCAGATACAATTAGCTTTTCTACCATAGGAAATAGTAAAATTTATACAAATCTGGATACACCGTATGTGTCATCCTGAGAAAATAGTTATATTATATGTTTATATTGATTTTTATCAATATAATTTTTTTAATATATATATGGCAATGGTATCGGTCCAAAAAATAAAAAATCAAACTCTATAAACAAAAAGAATATGTAAATAATTTATAATATTACTTACCCAAATGCAAATTTTACAGAATATATTTTATATGATAATTTATATAATTTTATAGATATTTATTTCACAATTTTTATTCTAATATTCTTTTTTCTTAATAAATATATTCTAATGCCGCTGCGAAGCGCGGATCAGTAACCTAGTTAAAGATAATTTTGTTAGCTTCGCATGGGCTGTAAAATCGTTAAAATCTATTGTCTAAAACTCAAGATAGAGCCCAAACAGTAAAGTGATTATCTAAATTTTAATAAATATTTTTTTTATTGTAGCACCAATTTATTTTTTCCCTAATTCTTTTAACTTTATAAATTCTATTTTTATTTCAATAAAATATTAAAATCAATTTAAGAAAAAATTAACATTAATTTAATCTTAAATAGATAGGTGAAAACCGTTAGATTTAACATTAAAAACTGTATTTGGTTAATAAAGAGTATTCTAATAATCTAAACTACATATAAGTAGATTTCCTAAATCGAATAGAATTCTCAATATTAAATTTCGTCACTTTATTCTCTTTTTAGTTTTAGAATAGTTTTTAATTGAAAAAGAACTATTAAACCATAACTAAATTAAAGATTATTTTGTGAATTTTATGTGGACCGTAAAATTGGCAAAATCTAACTTTTATAACGCAATATAAACAAATATTAAATTGAGCGTGTAAAATATAATAAATATCAAAATTTTAACTATAATTTTTTTGCTAAATCTTTTTTAACAATAATTTAATCATGTAAACTAATAACTTTTAAATATTAAAATATTCATAAATAAATATAATTATAAATATTAAAAAAACAATCGTGTGTTCCATGGGTAATTTTATTTATTATTTTTTTTTGAAGTAAACGTACGTGTTTTTTTATTAAATTGAATCAATGATCAAGACATCAGAAATAAACTCCGAAGCGGTATCAACCTACTCATGGACGCCTGATATAGAATGAGCAGCCCTTGCTAATGAATGAGTCACTGCATTCGCAAAACCTGTGAACAAACTCAACTAGCACTTCATCACAGTGCTTAAACAATTCAATACAACTTAACACAATCGAGTGAAAATGAGTACGCCCTTGAACATTTTTGCATGCATCTGTTAGCGCCTTAACATCTGTTTCAAAAACACACTTTTTGTATCCAAATTCCTTCACCCAGGAGAGAGCTTCCTTCAACGCTATTGCTTCAGCTTCCCGAGGTTGATAGACTTCTGCTATTTTCTGGTTTTGAGCTCTAATGAAACCTCCATTCCAGTCGCGAATAACGCTTCCCACACCAGTACAACCAGACTCCATAAATATAGCAGCATCAATATTAATCTTTAGCCATCCTTGTTCTGGTTGCTGCCATCTTCTTGGGCTTCTGCTGGACACCGCCGGTGTCTGATGCTTCTGCTTCTCTAGTTGATTTTGCCTCCACTCCTGTAACATATTCACTGCCGTTGCTTGAACACCAAATTCAGAGGTGCTAATCTTATCCCACACCCACCTATTCCTTCTATTCCACAGGTTCCAACAAATCATAACAATCAGAGCCAGCTTATCCGGAGTACAAACATTGACCAATTGACGAAATATGTCATTGATATTCCCCCCGTATCCACCTGAATTGACTTCCCGCAGCCCCACACTTGCCCAGACCATCCGTGCAAACGAGCAATCGAATAACACGTGAGTTGCATCTTCATTACGCACTAAGCACCAAGAACATCGGGTATCAAGCTGAACACTTTTTGCTACAAGGGCCATAGCAGTTGGCAACACAAAACGACATACTCTCCATATAAAGTTAATCACTTTACCTGGCAACTCCAGCTTCCAAATTTTTTTCCAAAAAGCGGCATGCTCCCAGATCTGTTCCCCTCGAATCTTCCTATAGCAACTACGAACAGAAAAAACTCCTGACTCCTCTAAACTCCAGTACCATGAATCCTCCCCTCTCTGTCATGCAAGTGGAATACTTCTAATCAACTTTACATCTCTTTCATTACAAATGTCTCTTAACAACTCATTATCCCATTGCTTTGTATCTGTCTCCATCAAACTCGCAACTCGAGTATGCTCTAATTGCTATAATTATAAACAAAATAATTATAAATAAAATTTAAGTAACCGTGCATCGCACGGGCTATAAGCTAGTATACACAAATGAGACATGGTCTTGTTTATTACACTAATATTTGTAGTCATTATTTTCCGTTATACTATTTGAAGCATTTTAACTTCAAATTATGATAATAGGATCACTTTCTCCAAATCCTATTTATTTATCAATTTACTTCACGAAGTTGGTTACTACTTAGTTTTCATATTTATATATTTTTAGAATAGTTACAAATTAAAATAATTGATATGTTTGATATAATGTGTTCCTGGAATGAATTAAATCTTTTAAATCCCTCCCGAACATAATAAATTTATGTACTTTTTATCACGTATTAATCAATCAAATTAACGACATCAATATGTCTATAACCACATCAATTTTTAATAAAGCGACTAAACAAGTTAATGTACTTTTAATCTCCTCAAACCAAGAACCACATAATCCGTGATCTTACACGCATCTTGCACTGTTGCGATTCACTTCACAGAACCCGCTGCTTGAACACCATCAAGAAGACTTTCGACACAAGACACCCGGACAAATTTTCAATCGCCACCGAAGGAAACCTCCCACATCGAACAATCGCAACCGCAGCCCGTTATTCCCAGGATCCAACTCCAACCCATGAGCTTTAATACCACTTGCTGGACCGCGAACGAGCCATAACTCCACAATAGTATAATATTGTCCGCTCTGGATCGAGTCCACGCAAATTTACTTTTGTGCATATCCCAAAAGGCATTAATGCAGTTAATTAGTTGCTTTATATACAAGAGAATTTTTCTTGTTCTCTCGATGTTGTACTTGGATTGATATCATCCAACAACTTAGTTTTTTTGATAGATCAATACAATACACAATATTTTTATAATTCGTTAATCCGTCTAACGAATGTAACTGTATTTCATTTTGATGCATATGCTCTTACGGTTTGAACTAATTTTCAACGAGTTACGAGACTAAAGAATTCATTTTGTCCAGTTTACTCTCTCTTTCCCAATCATTTTTTTACATTTTTCGTTTTTGGATGTCTCTCTCAATTTTTTACATTTCTAAACTTTTCAAAAATAGTAAACTTTTAACAATATTAAAATCAACTACCTTCCACCAATATCCTTACTTTATACATTAAAAATTGATTCGTCCTACCACTTAACTCACTTTTTCTACATTTTCCACTACTTTATTATTTTTTCTTAACCTTCGTGCCCAATATAAAATGTAAACAAATGGGTGAAGCGGAGGGGAGGGAGTATTATATATAGGAATCTACTCATATGAGATTATGCAGGGTTACATGTTTTTTTCTCTAATTATTTTTAACCTTAACTTGTCAACCGAATGTACTATTTTTCTGTTGTAGCCTTGACATAACGTGGGTGTTTGGGGTATCTTAAAAAAGTTGACTTATACTTTAAAATGAATAAGTGTTATATAAGTGATAAGTGGATGAATTCTTATAAATTGTATTGATGTTTGGATAAATTTACTTATAAGTTAGTTACAAATTTGCTAATTTACATTTTAAAAATAATTTTTAAATACAATGAGCTAAATACATGTATTTTAAATTAAAAAAACATTTAAAAACACAAATGTAAAACTATGAAATATTAAAAGACAAATAAATCAAGCAATACGTCAGTAAGTTAAGGAAAATGTACGTTGTTATTGACATTCAACTTATGAACATATAAGTTATAAGTTGATTTATAAATTGGATTGTCAAACACCCTCTATAAGTTCTTACGGGTTTATAAGCTATAAGCTAGCTTATTATTGTGTTATCAAACATGCCAAATATATGATGAAGCGTTTTCCTTTTAAATGTTTGAAAAATTCCAAGTAAGCATAGGCTAACTTGATATAAGGCTTGAATTAGTTAGAGAGATCTAAACTTCAATTTTTCTACATTCAATAAATTTAGAAACTTGATGTAAAATATACAATTAACTACTTGATTCTTTCACTAATTGTTGGACCTGTTTTTTGTCGGGTCGAGCTCCGAGTATCCCTTCGGGCTAACCTGTCAAAAGAGAAGAATGCGAGGGGTTTGGCCCCCGATTCACCTCCGGTATGAGAATAAGTTAGAGGTTCCGGTAAGGTTAAATTGAACGTGTAAGTGTTTGTGTATGTAAAAAATGAGTATTCACCCTTCATTAAAACCTGTCATGTGCTTTTATAGGCACTCTGGTAACAGCTCGCCCGAGATATTCGGGAATAGTCGCCCACGTCTGTCGTCCTATTCTTCCGCCTGAATAGGTGGGAGACTTAGTCAACCAACGGCTAGTGCCAATGACCTTATCCGAAGTAAGTGGGTTATGACAGTCCAACGAAACTGTTCGGCCCGGTAGAGCGAATCGGGCCCAGCTGCTATTCGGCCCATTTATTATTTGGCCCAAATACTGTTGGGCCTCCAACATGTCCCTGGACTTCGGTCGGATGTTGATGCGTGCGGAGTCCTATCTTTTCACTTCTCTTCGGGATTGAATCCAACGGTTTCGTGTCTATCCGTCGTGACACGTCACCTAGAGGATCGTGCCATAATTAATAATGACAACCGTAATTTCTTGAAATTAATGCTGGATCACCACCGTTGAATCCCAAACGACTTTGATCGTACGATCGAGATTAAGAATTCGCTTTTCACTGTCCAAACGTCACATACCCTGTTAGATATAATTGCTGACGTTTGTTTATCAGTGTTTAAGCAACAGGTACTGACCCGAGTTTATCAGAAGCCAGTCAGAGTTTAATTAAACTCTGACAGGGTGAAGAGTTTAAAGAAAGCCGGTCAGAGTTTATTTAAAGTCTGACAGGGTGATAGTTGAATTAGCTGTCGGTGCTAAATTGAAGATTCTAGAAGCAATATATTCTGAAGATGGAAAGAAGCAGAATATATTGATACAGCTAAGGAAACGGAATAGAAGACTGAAGCAATCCTTAATTGATATGAATTGTATAGCTAATTTATAGGAGTATCAATTAGATAAGGATTGTATGTAGCTGTGTACTATATAAACACAGATAGGTTATCCCTAGAAGGGATGCGAACATTGAATATATTATTCTTGTAACCTAGTAGCTCTTTGTGATTCTTTAACATCACTAAGAGAGAATTATTTAATATAATTCAGTTTGTTGATTTACAAATCTGTGTTCTTGATTGTTATTCTCATACCTACTTGATTATATATTGTGTATTCGGCCTAACAATTGGTATCAGAGCCAAGGCTGTTTAATATATACAGTTTTACGATTCAAACACAGTATTAATCATGTCTGAAGAAAATCAAACTGCTCCTAAGGCTGAACAGGTTAAGCCCAATTCTGTGAGTCGATATGAAACAATCAGGGTTCCAATTCTCAGGCCAGTAGAGTATCTGATTTGGAAGGTTAAGATGACCATGTTTCTGGAGGCTACAGATCCAGAATACCTTGACAGAATCAATGATGGTCCTCATATGCCAACTAAATTGTCCCCTGTTGTTGATGGTCAAGAACAAAAGACTGTTCCAAAGGAAAAGAAAGATATGACTCTTGAGGATATCTCATCAATTGCAAAGGATGCAAAGGTTAGACATCTTCTCCACAGTGCTTTAGATAATGTTATGTCTAACAGAGTAATTGGCTGCAAAACTGCCAAAGAGATATGGGATGCTTTAGAAGTCAGATGCCAGGGAACAGGTGCTATTAAGAAGAACAGAAAAACAATACTCACACAGGAGTATGAGCACTTTGATTCAAGAACTAATGAAACCTTGACTGAGACTTATGACAGATTTTGCAAACTGTTGAACGATCTGTCTCTGGTAGATAAAGAATATGAACTTGAAGAGTCTAATCTCAAATTTCTGTTATCTCTACCTGAAAAGTGGGATTTAAAGGCAACAACAATCAGAGATAATTATGATCTTGCTGATACAGATCTTGATGAGATCTATGGATTGTTAAAGACTCATGAACTTGAGATAGAACAAAGAAACAGGAGATCCAGCAAGAAGACAAAATCTGTTGCTCTCAAAGTCGAGGAGAAGCCCATTAAGAAGGAATCATCAAGGAAGAAAGCCAAGGGAAAGGCTTTAGTCATAAAATCTGAGAGTGAGTCATCAAACTCTGATGATGATTCAAACTCTGATGAAACTTCTGACTCTGAGGATGATGAAGAACAGATGATGCAAATGGCTACATTGATGGTGAAGACCTTCAAGAAGATGGGGTTCAAGAACTTCAAGAAGGGAAAGAGATTCTCAAGGAGAGATTCAAATTCTGAGAAGAAGAATTTCAGAAAGTCTGATGGAAGGGATACCAAGTCTGGAAAGAAGGATAAATCTGAAATCCAGTGCTACAAATGTAAGGAGATGGGTCACTGTTAGGAATATGTTGTTCTTGATGATAATTGTAAAAACACTTAGTAGATTTTGTATTAAGTTATTTTGTAACTGTCAACGGAATGGCATGCTTTGCAGTGTTTCGTTGACAGGAAGCTCATCAACGGAATGAGTGTTGTAGCAATTGCACTGTACAATACTTCACAGTTTGATATGCATTTTGTTGTATGTACTAGATAGGTTTTCTAAGTCATGTTGACTAAGTAATAGATAGGCAAAATAGGTTGGTCAATTGTAAGTATATCATGCCTTGTAATTTTGCCTAAGTGAAGACATGTCAACGGTATGAAGATTACTCTATCAACGAAACGAGGGATACACCATCAACGGAATGAAGTTTACTCATCAACGAAATGGAGTTTACTCATCAACGAAATGGAGAATAAAGCTATCAACGAAACACATCTCCCTGCTATCAACGAATCATTATTGCTTTTCTGAATAGTTGACAAAGTGATAGTGACAGTTTACTGAACAGATCTAAAGGTGATGTGGAAGTGTACTTTGCATTGGAAACCATTAAAATGGACATGGGGAATAAGGAAACATCCCAGTTTCCAATTGGGCTCTTGGGAGTGATCATAATAAGCATGAAGACAAAAGCAAGGATCTCCAAGGACCACTGGACAAAGGGATGAAAAGCAAACTATTGGCGGTTATCTTTAGTGTACTTTAGAGTAGCCAAAAATAGTATTGTAAACTTGGGAATATATAACCAAGTGTAGCAGTTAGAAAGAAGTAAGAGAAGAAAAACAAATAGTTTGTATTAGCTATCTTTGAGAGCATTCTTCTCTACAACTCTGTAACTGAGCAGCTGTGTACTTTTGTATCACAGATTATTTCCGCAATAAAAACACTTCAGTTGGATCATCAAACAATCCAACTGAATTATTTATATCTTGTGTTTTTGTTTATTCAGTTCTGTTTCATTTTATCAGTGTTTTAAGTTTAAGAAAATATCAAGAATTGTATTCAACCCCCCCTTCTACAATTCTGTTAGGTCATTTGGGAATAACAATTGGTATCAGAGCGAGCTTCTAACATACAAGAAGTTTAAAGATCAAGACCAAAACAGAAACCATGGTGAAGAAGGATGCAGGTGTGAAGATACCAGTTCTTGATAAGGACAATTACTTTCACTGGAAAGTAAAGATGCATTTACATCTCATGTCTATGGATGAGAGATATGTAGACTGCATTGAGAAAGGTCCACACGTTCCCATGAAGGTTGCATCTAGAGTTGGAGTGCCAGATGATGCTCCTGATGTGGAAATTCCAAAACTTGTCTCAGAATGGACTATTGAAGATGTTGCAGAAGTCCATAAAGATAAAAGAACCATGAACATTCTGTTTAATGGTTTGGAGCAAGAGATGTTTGACAATGTCATAAACTGTACGACCTCCAAAGAAGTATGGGACACTGTCAGAACACTATGTGAAGGAACTGAGCAAGTAAGGGAGAACAAAATGCAACTCCTTATACACCAATATGAGCACTTTCACTTTAAAGCTGGTGAAACCCTAAATGACACGTTTAGTAGGTTTCAAAAGCTTCTGAATGGATTAAAGTTGTATGGGAGAATCTACCAAACTAAGGACTCAAACCTTAAATTTCTAAGAGCTCTTCCAAAAGAATGGAAGCCTATGACTGTTTCTCTAAGAAACACTCAAGAGTACAAAGATTACACTCTTGAAAGGCTGTATGGAACATTGAAGACTTATGAGCTGGAAATGGAGAAAGATGAGGAAATTGAAAAGGTACAGAAGAAGGGTGGATCCATTGCATTGATTGCATCTGTGAACCAACTGGAAGATGACACTGAAGAAGCTGCAAAGGCCACAACTAGTCGAGCTAGTTGTAGAAGTGATGTCAGCAAGGGTAAAGGTAAGATGACAGAAGAAGAAGAACCAGAACCAGCCAACTTGGATGACTTAGATGAGATTGATGAACACATTGCTTTTCTATCTAGAAAATTCTCTAAGTTCAAGTTCAAAAGAAACTCAGAAGCAAGGCCACCAAGAAGAGACTTTCAACCTAGCAAAACAAACTGGATTGAAAAGTCTAAATCTAAATGTTTCAATTGTGGAATGCTTGGTCACTTTGCTGGAGACTGCAGAAAGCCCAAGATTGAGAAGAGCAACAGGAAATTTGAGCCTGTTGATTATAAAAAGAAATACTTTGAACTTCTCAAGCAAAAGGAAAAAGCTTTCATGACTCAGGAGTATGATTGGGCTGGTAATGGTGAAGATTCTGATGATGATGTTGAATATGTCAACTTGGCTCTTATGGCTAACAATCATGAGCAGGAAGCAAGCTCCTCAAGCAACCAGGTAACAATTACTAATCTTTCTGAGCTTTCTAAAGAGGAATGCGATAGTGTAGTAAATGAAATGTCTACTGTATTATATAATTTGCGTGTTACTCTTAAATCACTTACCAAAGAGAATTCAAGAATTAAAGAGACTAATTTGCTCTTAAGTGATAGGAATGCAATGTTAGAAACACAGCTCATTGAATTTGAGAAAATGAGATGTGTTAGTAGGGATGCTAAGAAGGAACTTGAGAACGTGTTACAAAGGGAAGAAATTCTTAAGACACAACTAGAAATAGAACAGAGTGTGATTGCTAAATGGAAAGATGCCAGGAATGTGGCTACCAACATCATTAATGTTCAAGGTATGGAATCTTTCTGTGAATAATCATGGAAAAAGAACAAAGAGAAACTAGGGTATGTTTGTGAAACCTTAGAATCAGAAACAGAGTCAACAAACAACAATGATCATGTGTTGGAGGTTGATATGTCAACGAAATGCAATGTTTCGTTGACACATGAACCATCAACCGATCAGGCTGTTTCGTTGACAGACAAAAGAAAAGAGGAACTCACTAGACTTAATAATAAGTATGGTCCTGTCACCAAGAACTTTGTTCAAGGTGAGTCTAGTAAATCAAAGAAAGTTGAGAAGCCTGTTGAGAGAGCTAATGTAGGTCACTTGTCCAACAAGCAATTGAAAGATAAGTTAGAGAATGTTCAAATTGAGGCTAAGGGAAATAAAAGGAATAACAGGAATGGCAAAGTAGGAATTAACAAACACAACAATTACACACCTGATAAATATGCTCCTAGAAAGACATGTGTCAATTGTGGAAGTGTTAGTCATTTATCTACTAACTGCAAATCTGTTAAGAAGACTGTTAATATGAAAATTCCCAAGCCTGCAATGAATAATCTTATGCCTACAATGCCTGTTATGCCTAACATGTTTGCTCCATGTGCACAATTTCAGAATCCATATGCTAACATATCATTTGTACCTAATCCATACATGAATATGTTTAGTATGCCACAAATGCCATGGAATATGAATAATATGTGTGTTCCTTCAAATATGCATGCTGTAAATGAAAATGTGAGCAACAATCAGAAATCAACACCAAGAGTAAAAGTTGATTTAAATCAATCTGAGCCCAAGGTGAAAAATGATATAAAAGGAAAAGCAAAGGCTAACAAAACAGGACCCAAGGAAACTTGGGTACCAAAATCAACTTGATTTGGTTTCATTGTGTGCAGGGAGACAAAAGGAATCTTTGGTACTTGGATAGTGGTTGTTCAAGACACATGACTGGTGATTCTACCCTGCTCACAGAGTTTCAGGAAAGAGCTGGCCCTTGTATTGCTTTTGGAGATGACAGCAAAGGCTACACAAAGGGATATGGCTTGATTTCAAAAGAGAATGTCATCATAGATGAGGTTGCATTGGTGGATGGTCTTAAGCACAATTTGCTTAGTATCAGTCAACTTTGTGACAAAGGTTTTTTTGTTACTTTTTCTAAAGAAGCCTGTGTTGTTTCTAAAGGAGGAAACAACAATGTGGTAATGACTGGATTCAGAAGAGGGAATGTGTACATTGCTGACTTTAGTAGCACAAGTCCAGACACCATCACTTGCCTTTTCAGCAAAGCAAGCAAGGATGAAAGTTGGCTATGGCACAAGAAATTATCTCATCTGAATTTCAAGGTTATGAATGATTTGGTAAGGAAGGATCTTGCTAGAGGAATTCCACAGGTGGAGTTTTCCAAGGATGGTTTGTGTGATGCCTGTCAAAAAGGGAAACAAAAGAAGGCATCATTCAAAAGCAAGACAGAGTCATCAATTGTCCATCAGCTTGAGTTACTTCATATGGATCTGTTTGGCCCTGTAAATGTCATGTCTATTTCAAAGAAGAAATATTGTCTTGTGATTGTTGATGATTTTTCTAGATTTACTTGGACCTTCTTTTTACATTCTAAAGATGAGGCAAGTGAAATCATTATCAATCACATCAAGATGGTAAACAATCATCCTGACTTGAAAGTAAGAAGGATCAGGAGTGACAATGGGACAGAATTCAAGAATTCAAGCATGAAGATGTTCTGTGAAGAAAATGGTATTATGCATGAGTTTTCAGCAGCAAGGACACCACAGCAAAATGGTGTAGTTGAAAGGAAAAACAGAACACTTATTGAAGCTGCCAGGACAATGCTAGATGAATCAAAGTTACCAACTTATTTTTGGGCTGAGGCAGTTAACACAGCTTGCTTCACTCAGAATATTTCTTTGATTAATCAGGCCAAGGGAATGACCCCTTATCAACTACTCAAAAGAAAGAAGCCACTATTGGATTTTCTTCATGTCTTTGGATGCAAGTGCTTTGTTCTGAGAAATCAAGCTGAGCATTTGGGGAAATTTGAAGCAAAGGCAGATGAAGCAATATTTGTGGGATATGCAGCAGGGAAAGCTTACAGAGTCTATAATCTCAGAACCAACATTGTTATGGAATCTGTACATGTTGTTTTTGATGATCTCAGAATTCAAGGTCTCTGTGATGAAGGTTTCCATGAAAGTCTCTCTTTTGAGAATGAGGAAGGAGATCGAATGAATCATGTTAAGACTACTGAGAAACAGCCTAAAGTTGTTGTATCTAGCATAGATGAGAGCAGCAGTGAAGATGAAATTGCTGCATTAAGATTGAAAAGAATAGCTGCTAGTAGACCAAATGGTCATTTCGTTGACAGTCAAGATGGTGGTTTCGTTGACAGTCAAAATGAGCGTTTCGTTGACAGCCAAAACAGTCATACCGTTGAAGGTCATAGAAATGTCTCAAGAAGTGATCATTTAGGGACAACAAACTCAGGGGGAGTTTCTCAAGGACAAATATCCAATCAAGGCAATCATGATCATGAAGCTACCTCGTCTAGAGCAAATCTACCTCCCTCAAGAAAATGGACTAAAGATCATCCCTTTGAACTTATTATAGGTGATGTTTCTTCAAAAGTCCAAACTAGAAGAGCAACTCAAGAAGAATGTCTATATAGCAGCTTTCTGTCTCAAGATGAGCCAAAGAAAGTTGAGGATGCACTTCTAGATCCAGATTGGGTTTTGGCTATGCAAGAAGAGCTAAACCAATTTGAAAGGAACAATGTTTGGAAGCTGGTGCCCAAGCCTAAGGACAGGAGTGTAATAGGCACAAAATGGGTGTTCAGAAACAAGATGGATGAAAATGGCATAGTCACAAGGAACAAAGCAAGACTAGTTGCAAAAGGCTACTCACAGGAAGAAGGAATTGATTTTGATGAAACATTTGCTCCTGTTGCAAGACTAGAAACAATAAGGATTTTCCTAGCCTATGCAGCCCATGCCAATTTCAAAGTCTATCAAATGGATGTGAAAAGTGCTTTTCTGAATGGGGAATTGGAAGAGGAGGTCTATGTAAATCAACTTCCTGGTTTTGAAGATGATGATTTTCCAGAATATGTATACTTCCTCCTCAAAGCACTCTATGGTTTGAAACAAGCACCGAGAGCCTGGTATGACACACTCTCACAGTTTCTTCTTGAGAATCACTTCACTAGAGGTACTGTAGATAAAACTCTTTTTCACAGGATTGTGAATGGCTCTACTATACTTGTTCAAATTTATGTAGATGACATAATCTTTGGGTCTACAGATGTGAAACTTTGTCAAAAGTTTGCCAAGCTTATGCAAAGTAAATATGAAATGAGCATGATGGGAGAATTAACTTACTTTCTTGGTCTTCAAGTGAAGCAAGTTAATGAAGGCATTTTCATTAGTCAAACAAAATATATTCATGATTTATTAAAGAAATTTAACTTAATGGAATGCTCTCCTGCCAAAACTCCCATGCCCACAGCCACCAAACTTGAATTGAATACTAAGGAAAAATCTGTGGACATTTCAAGTTACAGAGGCATGGTAGGCTCACTTTTGTATTTAACAGCTAGTAGACCTGATATTATGTTTGCTACATGTCTATGTGCCAGATTTCAGGCTGATCCTAGGGAATCCCATTTAGTTGCTATTAAAAGGATTTTCAGATATCTCAAGGGAACACCAAACCTTGGCATTTGGTATCCTAGAGAATCTGGTTTTGAACTAATTGGTTATTCAGATGCAGATTATGCAGGATGTAAAATTGACAGGAAAAGCACAACAGGCACCTGTCAATTCTTAGGAAACAAGCTTGTGTCATGGTTCAGCAAGAAACAAAACTCAGTTTCCACCTCCACAGCTGAGGCTGAGTATATTGCAGCTGGAAGTTGTTGTGCACAGATTTTATGGATGAAAAATCAATTACTTGATTATGGATTAAGAGTTGAGAAAATTCCTATTTTCTGTGACAACACTAGTGCCATTGCCATTACTGAGAATCCAGTGCAGCATTCAAGAACCAAGCACATTGACATCAAGTACCATTTCATTAGAGAACATGTTATGAATGGTACTGTGGAGTTACATTTTGTTCCAAGTGAACAACAACTTGCAGACATCTTTACCAAGCCACTTGATGAATCAACATTTTCAAGATTAGTAAGTGAGCTAGGTATGCTAAATTTCTCTTAATTATTTTTTGAGATATTTGCAAGTCATAATGCAGCCAGAAATTTGCTATGATTTTCTGTGATTTAATTTTCTCAGGAAAAAGTAAAATTTTGTCTAAGTCAAAATAACTATGCCAACGAAACAAACCATTTCGTTGACAATCTTAGCATTTTTCTGGGTGTTTCGTTGATAGCTCTTTTATGTCAACGAAACACAGCTGTATCAACGAAACAGACGGGACTTTAAACGCCCAATTCTGATTCGTTGATTTAGCGCTCTTAATCTGAACCGTTGAAAACTGACACGTCTTTTACCACGATCTATGCATACATCCCTGTAAGTATAAATCATGGTAATACTTTAAGAGTAACGGTTATATTTTTAAGCCAATCCAGTAATTTACTTTTATTATTGGACTCATTTTCTGAGAATTTTTGGGGGAGTATTTAAGAAATTCTATTTTCTTTAATTCTTTTTTACCTGCTCTCAAAAATTCCAAAGGCTTTTCTCTCTCTTTCTCTCTAACAAGCAACTCAGTTCGAAGTTTTATCTCACTCAACAATGGCACCCATAGTCAAGCTTATGTCTGCTGGAGGGTTCATCTATGAGAAGAACAACTCCATCCCTTTTGTTGCAAAGGAAAACCCGAACAGACTTTTCTTCAAAATGATGGATTTCATGAAGAATTGCAAGTTGAGCTATGCAATGTTCCACTCTACACCAATCTACAATGAAATAATTGAGGAAATTTGGACCTCATGTGAATATAATGGAACAAATTGCACTCTGCAATTCACTCTCCAAGGTAATGAGTACATAGTTAATTCTGATGTTTTGCAAGCATGTTTACATATTCCTGATAATAACTGTGATGCTTTGCCTACTAACACTGAAATAACTACCATGTTAAATTCTATAAACTACTCTTTGCCTACTGATAATCTGGGTAGAATAATTAGGAGAGGTTTGGTTAGGGAATACAGTTATTTAGCTGATGCATTCATTAAGGTCTTTTCTGGAAAGATTAGTAATTTTGATGCATTAACTAACTCTATGTTATTTCTCCTAACCATGCTTCTAAATGATAGATATTACAACTTTAGCACCCAACTTATTTATGAAATTGGTGCTAAGTTGGGTGATAAGGCAAATAGGAAGAAAAATATCTATTATGCAAGGTTTCTGATGATGCTGGCTAATCATGTTAGTCCAGCACCATTAGTTATCTCTAACCCTAATGCCAGGTTTGAGTGCTTTGTACAAGAAAAGAGAGTATTGACAAACATACTGAGGCTGAACTACAATGGCGATGTTCCAGTGGTGTATCTGCCAATCATTGAGGTAACTACTACTATCCCTGTTAGTATAGCTGTTACTTCTATTGTCTCCTCCAACCTTGTTGCTATGGAGTCTGTAGCTGTGACCCAACAGGCTCCTGCCCCTGCAACTAAATCAAAATCAAAGAAATCCTCCAAGCCAACCTCAGGTGCTTCTCAAAAGGCACCTGTTGTAAAAACTACCACACAACCTAAGGGGAGTGAGTCTGGAGTTGTGAGAGGTGAGGGAAGGGGTGAAAATCAAAGAAACCCCAAGAATAAGGAAGGTGAGGTAAGTGTTTCCCAGCCTAGCCCCATTGTGTCTTCCCAACAAGGCACAATGAGTAAAATGGATTTAAACACAAGTCTAATTGCATCCTCCCAAAAGGATGTGATTATTGAAACAAGCTCTTCACCTAGAGCACAGTCCAAAAGGGTAAGGGACACTTCAAGCCCACAGTCTACATTTTCCCAATACCAAAGGAGAGTGAAGCAAAAGACCAAGGGTTCACAGGGTGCACACACACTGGAAGCAACACTTCCAGTTTCTCAAATTCAGTTTGATGTAACCCCTATTATTACTCTGGGGTTACAGTCCCACTCTCTAAACATTAATCTTGATTTATCTCCATCCAATTCACCAACTCAATCTTTAGATGTGGACATGATCCATACATCTTTTCCTGATTCTCCAACTCTAATCTTGGAGAAGCCCCACTCTGAAGCTGATGGTCATCACTTATTAAGTGATTTGTTGGGCCATCAACCAAGTTTTTCTGAAACTGCAAGAGAATCTGTGGACCCCAATCTCAAATCAATCACCACAGATTCTACTGTAATTTCACTTTCTCAAAATGCTTTATTGACTTCATCAATGAAACAGCCTCTTTCGTTGACAAGTGTTTCTCCATCAACGGTACCTATACCGTTGACAGTTCAAACTACCATTTCGTTGATAGGTCATTCTACACCTTTTACTGAAAATCAAGTTGTTTCCACAACTAGTGTAGATGACCTGGTGGTAGTTGAGACACTTTTAGGTTTGAAAGGGAGTGAAATTGAGAGGCTGGCTTGCAGCCAGGCAAAAGGAGAGAATGAGAGTGAGAGGCTGGCTATTTCTTCCAGCCAGGCAAAAGGAGAGATTGAGAGTACCACCTTAGTAGGTGAAGGTGAGGGTGTGAGAGGTGTGAGCCATGGGGAGCCCATGATGCAAGAAAAGAGTGGAGAGAGAAAAGGGACTACAGGAGCAATAAGGGTGGAAGCAGCCATTGCTAATGAGTTAATGGAGGTCAGTGAGGGAGAAAGGGAACTTACTTTCCAAGAGCATTATCAACAAACTCTGGATAGTATTTCCCTGGATCCTGAGACCTTTACTCATCCTGTGCCAGCCTATCAAGTTATGGCTCAACAGGGCAATGTGGAGGCAGAAAGGTCACTCAACTTAATTCATACTACTGCATCAATGCAAAGAGCAAAGGATGCCTTGACCAATCTACCTCCAGGAGCTGCAGCAATTGGAGACTTTGAGTTTTCTGATGATGAGGACAGCTATGGTGATAATCTACAGGTTGCCACCACTTCACAGACTGGGACTTCTGTGGTGCCTCCTACACCAGACTGGCTTTCTCAGGGTATGCATGGAAGAGTCACTCTAGATGCTGCTATCTCAAGGCAGTACAAAGAGGCCTATCTAGCTCATGAGTCTGCAAATGCAAGGGACAAGAAATTCTACAAGGCCATCATGGATTCTCTGGAAATTCAAAGGCTACAAATGATGCAGACAAGGATTGAGGCTACAGAAATCAAGGACTCCATTAGCAATCTCAGGGATGCTAACTACAGGATGATGGATGAAAAGCTCCCTCTTCTCACTGTGTCCAAGATGACCAGGTTTTTCTCTAAGGAACCTGAGGTGGCTACATCCTTGAAAACTCTCTCTACAAGAGTGGACAAGGTGGAAGCTACACTTTCTCAAATGCAGAAGGAACATGAGAAGCAAACTCAGCTACTCACTCAGCTAGTGGCAGCTCAAGGACTCCCAGTCATCTCTCTTGATGCTAACAAAAAGGGGGAGAAATCTAAGGAGCTAAACATTCAAATCACAAAGGTGTTGGTCCCAGCCATTTCACTGGCACAGGAGCCACTAGCAATGGGGGAGTTTGGAAAGAAGAAAAAGGATAGTATTGACCTGATCCAGGAAGCTTCTATGAGGATGAAACTTGCAGAACAAATCAAAGATCACTGGTCCAACATAGAAGCAAGGTTCAAGAACATTACTGAATCTTCAAAGACAGATCAGCCATCAACAAATGTAATGGTGACTGTACAAATGGAGCCACAGTTCAAGAGCTCTTATGCTATAGAGCCCCTTCAGCATGGAATCCTTCAAGATTCAAGAAATGAGAAGGGTCAATCTTCATGGTTTAAGAATGTGGATGCAAGAGGGATGTCTCCAATATCACCTACCAAACCCAAAGGCAAGAACATTGAAAGGATATTTTATCCTGCTCCAAAGCCAGATGAGTTCAAAGTCCTAGGGAAGCTGATCATTGAGAGCAAGGAAAGCAATCATCCAAGCATAAGGAATCAAAGGGCCATCATCTACAGGGACAGCAAGGAAATCTGCATTTGGGTTGGTCACCCAAATTTTGCAAAGGCCAAGGCTGAAGAATCTGAAAGGGCAGCAATGCAAGCATTGGCAGTTGCTCAAGCACTTGAAGATGAAGAGACCTTTCAGGAAGAAAAAGCCAAGGATGGAGCTAATGAAGCTGAACCAGCAAGGAAAAGTGTAAGGCAACCAAAGGCTAGAGCTAAGAGGAATCTGAACTTTGAAAAAGAGGACTCTCTGGACACTGCTCAAGCCCCTTCCACAACAAGTGCACATCAAATTCCTATTGATCTACCTATTGGAGGAAAGTTGGCCTGTGACCCTGCACACCCTGTCAACTTTCATGATCAACCAATCATGCCAAAGGAGGAGCCTATTGAATTTGATGAAGCCTATTTTCCAAAGTTCCTATTTGAAAAGGATCAACCAATGAAGACAAAGAAAAGGGCTGTCAAGGCAAAGCCAGTATTTGTGAGAAAGCCACAATCTCAGAAACCCCCTACAAATCCAGAGGACTGCATGTACATTGCTGACATCAGGGAAGAATCCAGCTTACATCTTGATTTAGACAACCTGGTGGAAGTAAGGGGCATTGCAGCTTCTCAAAAGTTACCTGAAAGATTGGTTTTCACATACAAGGGTGGTAGAGAACAAATATGGCCTCTCTACAGAATTTTAGGAGAAGATTACCAAACACTACTCACAGTGTTTAGATGCTTGAAGAAAGACTTTGGCTTCACCAAAACAGCCAAGTCTGAGGTGGTCTCCAAGATATGTCAAATAAAGGCTAGCTGGAACAAGCCTGAGGCTCTTCCCAGGATGCTAAGAGTGCCCTCAACAGGAAAGAAGATCCATCTTCAACCTTACTGGATGATGGAATTTAAGGACAAGGACAACTGCAGAAGGTTCTTCAGGATGGAAGACCAGCTGGATAAGGCATCTAATCAAACTCTAAGGTTCATGCAATCCATGCTTGGTGATCAAGATGAAGAAGAGAAGATCTTTTACAGAAGGCTACAGGTCCAGATTGAGGAGAACAACTCTAGGAGAGGGAAGAAGACTATGCCTCAAAGAAGACCAAGATGAATCATTTGCTCAGTCTAGAGGAGCACATTTGGGCATTAGTCTTGTAAGTCTTGTTTTATGTCTAAAACTTTATGAAGCTCAATGCAATTTTTACTTTTATCATGGGTAATATGTCTGAGTGTTTTTGTTATCATCAAGGCTCTTGATTTATGGCTGTTATTCTATCAGTCATAAATTGGGGGAGATTGTTAGGAATATGTTGTTCTTGATGATAATTGTAAAAACACTTAGTAGATTTTGTATTAAGTTATTTTGTAACTGTCAACGGAATGGCATGCTTTGCAGTGTTTCGTTGACAGTAAGCTCATCAACGAAATGAGTGATGTAGCAATTGCACTGTACAATACTTCACAGTTTGATATGCATTTTGATGTATGTATTAGATAGGTTTTCTAAGTCATGTTGACTAAGTACTAGATAGGCAAAATAGGTTGGTTAATTGTAAATATGTTATGCCTTGTAATTTTGCCTAAGTGAAGACATGTCAACGGTATGAAGATTACTCTATCAACGAAACGAGGGATACACCATCAACGGAATGAAGTTTACTCATCAACGAAATGGAGTTTACTCATCAACGAAATGGAGAATAAAGCTATCAACGAAACACATCTCCCTGCTATCAACGAATCATTATTGCTTTTCTGAATAGTTGACAAAGTGATAGTGACAGTTTACTGAACAGATCTAAAGGTGATGTGGAAGTGTACTTTGCATTGGAAACCATTAAAATGGACATGGGGAATAAGGAAACATCCCAGTTTCCAATTGGGCTCTTGGGAGTGATCATAATAAGCATGAAGACAAAAGCAAGGATCTCCAAGGACCACTGGACAAAGGGATGAAAAGCAAACTATTGGCGGTTATCTTTAGTGTACTTTAGAGTAGCCAAAAATAGTATTGTAAACTTGGGAATATATAACCAAGTGTAGCAGTTAGAAAGAAGTAAGAGAAGAAAAACAAATGGTTTGTATTAGCTATCTTTGAGAGCATTCTTCTCTACAACTCTGTAACTGAGCAGCTGTGTACTTTTGTATCACAGATTATTTCCGCAATAAAAACACTTCAGTTGGATCATCAAACAATCCAACTGAATTATTTATATCTTGTGTTTTTGTTTATTCAGTTCTGTTTCATTTTATCAGTGTTTTAAGTTTAAGAAAATATCAAGAATTGTATTCAACCCCCCCCCCTTCTACAATTCTGTTAGGTCATTTGGGAATAACAGTCACTATGCTCCAGAGTGCAAGAAAGGCAAATCTGAGAAAGCACTCATCTCTAAAGGCAAAGACTGGGCAGATACTTCAGACTCTGATGATGGAGAAAACTATGCTCTTATGGCAACTGTCAGAGATGAGACTGAATCTTCTGAAAATAAGGTACCCCTAACTACTTATGCTTATGATACTGATAATATATCTGAGTTAAGAGTATATCTGAAAAGTGTTCATGTTAGCTATAGGGATCAGACTTTAGAGAATGAAAGAATTAAATCTGAGAATCTTAGTCTTAAAGATAGAAACAAGTTTCTTGAAGGAGAACTTGAAAGTATGAAGCAGATTCAAAAAGAAAGAGATGATGCTGTTTATGTTGAACAGGAGTTGCTTAAAAGGTATAGGCAACTAGAATCTGATTTAGAAAAAGAAAGAAAAATAATCAAGACTTGGACAGATTCTGGAAGAGACACTCATCAAGTGTTTCAGACTGATTCTGTAGGTTTAGGTTATTGTGAAAATGATGAACTTAGGTTTAAAGACAAGGTTAAGGTAAAACCACAACTTAAACCTGTGAAATTTGTTCCAGAAGCCAATAAGTTAAAATCTGTTGTAATAAGAGAAGCTGATATGGAATCAGATGAAGCCTGTGAAAGACAGGAAAATATTATAACAGAAAAACTTATGGAAAGAGAAGCTGTTAGAAAGCCAGGAAAAACTTGTGAAAAACAGGTTAATGTTGGTTTGATGACAGGGAAACAGTTTAATCATAAACTGAAAGAGGTAAAATCTGCCATGAAACCAAAAGGGTCCAAGAAGAATAGGAATGGAAAGATAGGCATAAATAATAGAAATAATCATTTGCCTACTGGTGCTGCTCCGAGGAAAACATGTTATAATTGTGGTAGTTCTAATCATCTTGCTAGATTTTGCACTAAGAACAAACATATTAATTCTTTATCTTCTACTTCTGAAGTAAAAAATGATAATGTTAGGGTTAGACCACAGACCTTATGCAGACACTGTGGGAGCACTTGGCATTCCATTTATACTTGCAAGAGTTATCATGCTATTTATCACAACTATTATGAGCTAAAACCCAATTTGAAATGGGTTAGAGCAAACTCTGCTAATGTAAAATCTGACAATGTTAGTTTAAACTCTGATAATACAGATTCCGCTGCAAAAGCTAACACTGTTAAGAAAGACAAAGGATCCAAGCAAGTCTGGATCCTCAAAACTAACACTTAGTGTTTGTTTGTGATTGCAGGGTATAATAGAGAGCACACTTATCTTAGACAGTGGATGCTCAGGACATATGACTGGAAATAAAGCCCTGCTATCAGACTTTAAGGAGAAGGCTGGCCCAAAGGTTTCCTATGGAGATGGCAACATAGGACACACTCTGGGATATGGCAATATCAATCTTGGAAGTGTCATCATCACAAATGTAGCTCTAGTCTCAGGACTCAAGCATAATCTGCTATATGTGAGTCAAATCTGTGACAGAGGAAACCATGTAGATTTTCATAGTGAATACTGTGAAGTTATCAGTAAATCTACTGGAAAAGTTGTTCTAGTTGGACACAGGCGCAACAACATTTATGAAGCAAGTTTGGTAACAAACTCTGATGGAAAAACAGTGTGTCTAACAACCATAATGTCAAATGAAGAGAGTTGGAACTGGCACAAGAAGCTCTCTCATCTCAATTTGAACAACATCAATGAGCTAATAAGAAAGGATCTTGTAAGGGGACTTCCAAAATCTATACTCAGTCTAGATGGCTTGTGTGATTCTTGTCAAAAAGCCAAGTAAAGGAAGTCATCTTTCAAGAGCAAATCTGAATCATCAGTAGTGGAACCTTATCATCTTCTACATGTTGATCTCTTTGGACCAGTCAATGTGATGTCTATGGGCAGAAAGAAATATGCTCTAGTAATTGTTGATGAATATACTAGATATACATGGGTGTATTTCTTGTCAAAGAAGGATGAAACTGCTCAAACGTTGATGGATCATGTAAATCTACTGGACAAAGGATCAAAGCACAAAGTCAAAATTATAAGGAGTGATAATGGAACTGAATTCAGAAACTCAATCATGGAAGCTTTCTGCAAGGAAAGAGGAGTGAAACAAGAATTTTCTGCACCTGGAACTCCACAGCAAAATGGTGTAGTTGAAAGAAAGAACAGAACCTTAATTGAAGCAGCCAGAACTATGCTTGATGAAGCAAAATTACCAACATACTTCTGGGCAGAAGCTGTTCAATCTGCTTGTTTTACTCAAAATGCAACATTGATCAACAAGCATGGGAAAACACCATATGAGATGGTGAAAAATAAGAAGCCAAATTTGAAATATTTTCATATATTTGGATGCAAATGCTTTGTGTTGAAGACTCATCCTGAACAGTTGACAAAGTTCGAGTTAAAAGCTGATGAAGGAATCTTTGTTGGCTATCCATTGTCAACAAAAGCATTCAGAGTTTACAATCTGAGATCTAAGGTGATCATGGAATCCATACATGTGTCATTTGATGACAAGAAAATAATTGGACTTGAAGACAAGGATGGATATGATCAATTACGTTTTGAAAATGAAGATCTATTCTCTGATGATGTAAACTCTGATGAAGCAGGGTTGACAAACTCTGACGAAGCATACTCTGATCCTCTACTGGTAAATACTGAAGAAACTGGAAATTCTCAAATTGAACAAAATAGAGAACCAGTTGAGGGGGAGCGTGAAGAAGCTCAACAAAATACAGCAAATGAGTCAGTTGAGGAAACTGATTCAAACTCTAACAGTTCAAACTCTGAGCCATCCAATTCAGGGGGAGCCTCAGATGCTGCAGAAAGTCAACATATGAATCAGGAGAGCATGGATCAAGGGGGAGGATTCAATAATGATGCAAGAAACCACTTACCAACAGCAAGAAAGTGGACACAGGCACACACACCTGATCTCATAATTGGAGATCCTGATGCTAGTGTAAGAACTAGAAGTGCAACAAATAATGAGTGTCTGTATCATGCTTTCTTGTCTCAAACAGAACCAAAGAAAGTGGAGGAAGCTCTTCAAGATGCACACTGGATAACAACAATGCAAGAAGAGTTAAATGAATTTGAAAGAAATGAAGTCTGGACACTTGTACCTAGACCAAAGAATAGATCAATAGTAGGTACAAAGTGGGTTTTCAGAAACAAGACTGACAGTGAAGGTGTGATTACAAGAAACAAGGCTAGACTTGTGGCTAAAGGTTATTCACAACAGGAAGGAATTGACTATGATGAAACCTTTTCTCCAGTTGCAAGACTGGAGGCCATAAGGATTTTTCTGGCCTATGCAGCACACAAGAAGTTTAAAGTTTTTCAGATGGATGTAAAAAGTGCTTTTCTCAATGGGAAGCTTGAAGAAGAAGTGTTTGTTGAACAACCACCAGGATTTGTAGATTCCAAGCATCCAGATTATGTCTACAGGCTTGACAAGGCATTATATGGACTAAAGCAAGCACCAAGAGCATGGTATGAAACTCTTGCTCAATTTCTTTTAGAAAGTGGGTTCACAAGAGGTACAATTGATAAACCCTTGTTTTATTTCAATTATGGTGATGATTTGCTGTTAGTTCAAATTTATGTAGATGATATTATTTTTGGATCTACTAATGACAAACTTTGTAAGAAGTTTGCAAAGCTTATGCAATCCAGGTACCAAATGAGCATGATGGGAGAGCTTAGTTATTTTCTAGGCTTACAGGTCAAGCAAACAGATGATGGGATTTTTATCAATCAAGCAAAGTATACCAGAAATCTTCTAAAGAAATTTGGTATGCTTGATAGTTCATCTGCTACAACTCCCATGGCTACAGCAACGAAGCTTGACAAAGACACAGGAGCCTCAGTAGATATGACTAACTACAGAGGAATGATAGGGTCTTTACTGTATCTTACTGCAAGTAGACCTGATATCATGTATGCAACATGTCTTTGTGCAAGATTTCAAGCAGATCCCAGAGAGCCTCATCTAACAGCTGTAAAAAGGATCTTCAAATATCTCAAAGGAACCATAACCCTGGGTTTGTGGTATCCTAGAGAATCAGAGTTTAAGTTAATTGGTTACTCTGATGCAGACTTTGCAGGCTGTAAGATAGACAGAAAAAGTACAAGTGGAAGCTGTCAATTTTTAGGTGACAGATTGGTTTCTTGGTACAGTAAGAAACAGAAATCAATTTCTACATCCACTGCAGAAGCAGAGTATATAGCAGCTGGTAGCTGTTGTGCACAGATTTTATGGATGAAGAATCAATTGCTGGATTATGGGTTAAGGTACTCTAGAATACCTATTTTCTGTGATAACCAAAGTGCTATTGCTATGACAGGTAATCCAGTACAGCATTCCATGACCAAGCACATCAGCATAAGGTATCATTTTATCAGAGAACATGTGGAAGAAGGAAACATTGAGCTTCATTTTGTGTCTACAGACCAACAACTTGCAGATATCTTCACCAAACCTTTGAGTGAAGCTACTTTTACAAGATTGGTAAATGAACTTGGAATGATCTCTGGTTCTGACTAGAGATACGGGTTAGACTCACTTTTTATGTTCATGATTTCTTACATGTGTTAACTGTTATGTGAACCAGCATGTTAAACTCTGATGATAAACTCTGAAAGTAATCTCTGATGCTAAACTCTGTTGGTCATACTCTGAAAGTTACAGTTTAATGTCATACTCTGATTGTAATTTTGTCTGAAACATTTGGACCAATGAAGAAATTTGTATGAAGCATAGTTCTCAGTAAGTAACTGTGAATCCTTAAGAGTTGTATAGATTCTGATCTCGATAATGTGCAGTAAGTTAACACAGCATGATACTGTCTCTGTATTTATACCATCTCTTAGTTTATTGATCCTATATACTGAGTCTGTATTAGCTGTTTGCATTTTCTCTCATAAGTTAATTATATTTACTGATGAAAAGTCTAAACTCTGATTATTGATTGCAAATAATTCACCCTCAAATCAAAAGATGCCAAACAGAGCACAAATTCCTTTGAGATCATGTTGTGCCTAGGAAGATCCAGGAACTTATTGTATGAAATAAGGGCTAAAATCATTGATTTTTGGTGACTAGTGCCAACCACTGATTACTGGAAAAATAAAGAAAAAATAATAATAAAAAAATAAAAAAATAAAATAAAGAAAGGGGGTGAAAAATTAAAAGATATATCCAAATGAAAGGATATCAGAAAACAGAGTTTAGATATAAAATCAGATTTTATGTTATACGTGAGAGTTTAGGCAACCAGTTTTTACTACTTTAGTTTGTGGATTTTATGCACTTTGAGATGATCTAAATATTGATTTCGGTAAACTCTGCTATTGCACACACATATTTTCACACCTGTACAGATTGAGAGAAGAGTTTATTGACAAAGAAGGACAAATGGTAAACACTGATGTATTGTGTGACATATGCCGAGGTAACTTTGTTTTAATCTTTAATGATTAAAATAATTTCTTTGTTTCAGACATCTTATAATTTTGAGATTAGACATTTATTTTTCGAAACAGTATGATTGGTAACGAATCTATTTTACATTCAACAGAGAACAGAAAGAGTGTGTTTGATAAGTTCTGATGGTGATTAGTAGGGCTGATGAGTATGTTAGTTTATTGTTCAAAGTGATATCATTTCTTTTACTTTACAATTACTATGAGATACTGAAATGTAAAACAAAACAATGAATTTTTCTCATTAAATGATTCAATTTCAATTCTTTTACAATCTCTGTTGGCGATCCTGAGTTAGTTCGTATGATGAGGGAAATTGGATACTCTGGATCAATGGCAAAGATTGGTCAATTGAAGCGACCGCTCTTGAGAAAGGAATGGAGTTTCTTTTTCGACTGTATAACAAGGGCGTTCGGGAAGAAGTGTACCAACTGGGATGCGATTCCCACTGATAGTCTTCAAATCGGGTATTCTCTTCTTTATGGAGGTCATTTTGATGTTGCTAGGTTAGTTTTACATAATATTGGTGAGAAAATGCTAGAGAATAGGAATGTTGTTTATTTCTCTAGATTTTGTCAGTTAATATTCAACCTTTGCTGTCCTGATATTGAGATTTTAGAGAATGATGTGATTCCTTCTTTTAAATTGCACAAACGAATATTCTCTGATCTTACTAATAAAGATATCAAGAAAGGAGATGTTGGTGTTTTGATGTTGCCTGAGTATGTGCAACAATTTTTCATCAATTCACAACAACAACCATCACCTGCACATGCTGAAGCTGGACCTTCTGTGTCTCAATCACAGAGGTCAAAGCAATCAAAATTGAGGGCTGTTAAAAGTGCAAGGGTGAAGCCATCAAACGCTGAAGCTGGGGCATCAAATGCTAATGATATGCCTCAGAAGAAAAGAATGAAGAAAAGAAGAGCCAATAGGGCAAAGTCTGCTATTCTTGATGAAGAGACTGAAACTGATGAAGAAACTCTTCATCAGAGAAAACGACGATTGGTAGCAGCACTGAGAATATCTCTTCAACTGTTGCTGATAATCTTGAGATTCCAAATGATGAAGCTGTTCCTGAGGACAGAGTTTTTATGCAGACTATTTTTCAAGATGAAGCTCCTACATCAAATGCTGATGTCGTTGAGGAAGCTGCACGTGAAGCTGCAGATGAAGCTCCTGAAATTCTTGTTCAGGAGGCTACAGAAAATGTTGAGCCACAAGGATTTTATATGGACATTGAAGCAAATCTCTCTATAAACTCTGAACATTTCCCAGAGGGTTTGGAAGCTGATCAATATACTGTTGAACTTGCAGAATCTATGGCTTCTCACACTGAAATAATTTCTTTTGATCTTGAGAAGGGTGAGGAAGTCGATCAGTCTTTGGATGCTAATGCTACAAAAACTGTTGCTACAAATTCTGATGTTGCTGATAAGGATGCAACAGAGAATGTTCCTGTTGAAGCAGAGTTTGTTGTAAACTCTGAGGATGTTATTGTTCTTGAAGCTCTACAACAATCTGTTGTTGAGATTGTAACAAAAGAAGCAGAGTTCCTGCATACTGCAAACTCTGAGATTCCAGAACTTGATGCTGAGCATATTCCTGCAGAAAATACAGCAGAGAATGATAATGATAATGATGGTTCTGATCATTCTCAAGAGGAGTTATTTGAGAGTCAAGCAAACTCTGATGAGATAAGAGAGGTCAATCGCGCTACAGCTGAGCATTTTCAAGATATGTACTACAATAGATGGGCTGCTGCGGATTGTATCTTTTCAGCACAGAGGGCTGCTGATTTTCTTGGTGATTCTGTAAAGACGATTTCAACTCCTGATATTCTTACAAGTCTGAAGGCTACTGTGATTCAAATTAAATCTCTCTACAACAGATTTGATGAGTCTCATAAGGAAGTCACTGCTTTGAGGAATGAAGTTGGTCTGAGAGATCTCACTCTGAAGAATGATAGGACTTACTACAATTCCATGTTCAAGAAGCAAGCCAAGGACTCTGATGATATTCAGAAGAGGCTTGGGAAAGTTGAGGAAAATCAGACTGCAATGTCTACTCAACTGTCTTCTATTTCTACTGCCATTGAATTGCTGACATCAGTACTTCTTTCTGATGATGTCAAAAAGGGGGAGAATGTGCCTAAAGACAAATGCAAAGACATTCAAGCTCTGAGACAGAAGGATGATTCTACTGATAGGGGAAGCAAAGGAAATAAAAGAAAGGTTGTTGTTCAAAGGCAAAGCAGGTCAAGAGTAAACTCTGGTAGACAAATAAACTCTGAAACGATAAACTCTGGTGGTCAATCTACTTCACAACTCAAGCGTTTAGTTGTTTCAACTAATCCATCTACTGATGAAGAGATTGCTACTAAGATATTCATGAAAGAGCATGGAAAGAATGTAACTATTGAAGATATCCAGGCTGAAGAGCAGATGCTTGCTGAGGAACACAAGAAAAATCTTGAAGCTGGAATCTACAAGAAAAAGGAAATCAAGGCTCCTAGAAAGAAAGAAGTTGGTATTTCTATCAAAGAGAATACACAACAGAGTATACAATATACAAGGAGACCTGTAATTGGAAACTCTGATAAGGGTAAAGGCATAATGATTGAAGAGCCTTACCTAGAGAAGAAAGATAATTCAACCTCTGACATTGCTCAAGTTGAAACAAGATTAGCCAAATCAACCTCTGACACTGCTCAAGTTGATGTTTCTACTGAAGTTATGACAACCTCTGACGCTGCTCAAGTTGTACATAAATCTACACTACTTCCAGGATTCAGCAAACCAAAAGTTCTTGAAGACTTAAAGCTTGAAGCTGTGAATTTTTCAGAAACCAGAACAGTATTGGGAAAAGAAGCCTTTGATAAATCTGGACTGGGTTCACACAGAGAAAGAAGAACTAATAACAGATCTCAAGACAAGTTTTCATTGGCAGAATTTGGAGTTGGAATTACTCAAGAAGGCCTTGACAAACTAGAATCTGTACAGATGATTTTTCACAAAGGAATCAAAAAGGAATTCTTGTTATATTTTATGGCTGATGGCAGAGTGTATAGATTTGGTGAATTTGATATCCAGTTAAAACTTTGGGAAGAGCTAGAGTATGTTCTATATCTACTTGAAGTAAAGAATAGAAGTACTTATGATGCTGCTCGAGTTTTGAAGGAAAGGATGATGAAATCCAAAGTTTTGAGTGGAGCTGGAGTATCAAGTGCATACATTCCGAAATACAGAGATGCACATGGAAAGTTGGTAGAAATGAAAAGGAATAGTGCTAGGTTCAGAACTACACTAAATAAAAAGGTTCTTGAGTTCAATCTAGAGTCTAATAAACCTTTTTATATCAGACTTGGCAATGAAATGAACAAAAACAGCATATATTCTTTGAGAGCTGCCATTTATCAAATTGGTGAAGATGAACCAGAAATGAAGGAGCTGAAGAAGATTATGATTGCTGAACTAGAAAGAGCTGAAAAGAAATTGCTATCAGACTATATCAGGACAGTGCCTGATATTCAAGAAATCAAGTAAAGTCTGACTGTAAGTTTTTATGTTTTCTATTCTAAGTCAAATTTAAACTCTGTTTTAAATTAAACTCTGTTATATGTTAAACACTGCATTTGTTAAATGTTTTTGACATCATCAATTATATGTTTAACTTGTACATTTTATTATGAACAAGTTGGGGGAGATTGTTAGATATAATTGCTGACGTTTGTTTATCAGTGTTTAAGCAACAGGTACTGACCCGAGTTTATCAGAAGCCAGTCAGAGTTTAATTAAACTCTGACAGGGTGAAGAGTTTAAAGAAAGCCGGTCAGAGTTTATTTAAAGTCTGACAGGGTGATAGTTGAATTAGCTGTCGGTGCTAAATTGAAGATTCTAGAAGCAATATATTCTGAAGATGGAAAGAAGCAGAATATATTGATACAGCTAAGGAAACGGAATAGAAGACTGAAGCAATCCTTAATTGATATGAATTGTATAGCTAATTTATAGGAGTATCAATTAGATAAGGATTGTATGTAGCTGTGTACTATATAAACACAGATAGGTTATCCCTAGAAGGGATGCGAACATTGAATATATTATTCTTGTAACCTAGTAGCTCTTTGTGATTCTTTAACATCACTAAGAGAGAATTATTTAATATAATTCAGTTTGTTGATTTACAAATCTGTGTTCTTGATTGTTATTCTCATACCTACTTGATTATATATTGTGTATTCGGCCTAACATACCCTACCTTATAAATGCAAAAAAATTCCCCCCAAACAACACCACTTCTATATTCAAAAGCAACTTCATTTTGCCAGTTTCTCTCCAGCCCATCTGTTTGCAGATATCGACGATTTCACTTGACAAGTTCGAATCCTCCTCAAGTTCTTATCACAAGTAAGTTTTCTATGTCCCTCTGCGCAATTCACCATTTCGTGTTTAGCCTTCCTGAATATGTTCTTCTTTCCTGAATATGTTCACTATTGTTTAGGCATTATAGTATTTTTGCTTTGGGTTATACTTGCTTTCGAAAATGTGCCCATAATTAGGTCTGTAGACAAACTAGTAGATGAATTTATCCCAAGACCAATTATCGAGATCAACTTGTCCCTAGAACTATCTTCAGGGCGAACTTGTCCTTAGGACAATCTTCGGGATGAATTTATCCTTCGAGGTCTCTTTTAGTTCTTCCTCTAGGCATTAGTGATTTCCCGACCGGTCCCAGCCCTCTGTACTGGGCTTTTCTATTTTTCTTTTCTTCTTTCTTTGACCCTGTCCGAGTACACGGCTAATTTTCTTCATCCATTGATGCAGGAAATATGGATCGGTCGTCTTCTAGATCTGGTCGCCCCAGATCTATATCCCCGGAGAGGTTTCCTTTCTTCAACGCTGAAGAATTTCCAGCGGCTAACCATCCTTCTCGGTTATCTGAGGACCGAGCCGCTAAGATTCCAAAGGAATTCGATATCCCAACCGGCGCCTGGCACACGTACCTGCCGAGAGCGTCCGACCGAATATGGCATAATCCGCCTGTCCCGAAAGGTTACGGGGATGTGGCCACCGGAATCTCTGAAGCCGCCTTAAAATGCGGTTTTCGGGTTCCGATGCTCCCCCTAGTTAAGCAACTGTTCGCCCAGATGGGGATAGCTTTGGGTCAAATGGATCCAAACGGGTTCTTGCATATGAATGGCTTCCAATGCCGATGTCTCGCGGCCAACGTCGACCCAACTCCCGCCCTATTCTGGCATCATCACGACTTCCGGAAGAATGGTAAGAGCAAGGGTTTCTATTCCATCGCTCTCCGTACCAATAGGGCCGAGTGGGTAGAGACCAATTCTAACAACAAAGGCAGCCACGACAAGTGGTGCTTTATCTCGGGCCCAAAGATCAGTGCTGCGGCTCAGTGGCAGGTGGTCGATCCTTCGGCCCAGATAGTTAAACCCACCCTATCGGGTGGCGAATTGCATGAATACCAAAGGTTATGCAATTTTGACATGGGTCGGATTCCATTAGAGGATCTTCGGGATCGCCAATGGCTTTTCACCCTATGGGGTAATGGTAACATTCTTTGTTAGGAATATGTTGTTCTTGATGATAAGCATAAAACACTTAGTAGAATTTGTGTAAAGTCAATTTTGTAGCTGTCAACGAAATAGCATGCTTAGCAGTGTTTCGTTGACAGGAAGCTCATCAACGAAATGAGTGTTGTAGCAATTGCATTGTACAATACTTCACAGTATGATAGGCATTCTATTATATGTTTTAGATAGGTTTTCTAAGTCATGTTGACTATGTACTAGATAGGCAAAATAGGTTGGTTAATTGTAAATATGTTATGCCTTGTAATTCTGCCTAAGTGAAGACATGTCAACGGTATGAAGATTACTCTGTCAACGGTATGGAGTTTACCCATCAACGAAACGAGGGAAACACCATCAACGGAATGAAGAATGAAGCTATCAACGAAACACATCTCCTTGCTATCAACGAATCAATGTTGCTTTTTGAACAGTTGACAAAGTGATAGTGACAGTTTACTGAACAGATCTAAAAGGAGATATGGAAGTGTACTTTGCATTGGAAACCATCAAAGTGGTTACTGGAAATAAGGAAACATTCCAATTTCCAATAAGGCTCTTGGGAATGATTATAATGAGCATGAAGACAAAAGCAAAGATCTCCAAGGACCATTGGACAAAAGGAATGAAAAGCAAGCTACTGATGGTTACTTCTATTATTCTTTAGTTTAACCAAATGTAGAATTATAAACTTGGGATTTATAACCAAGTGTAGCAGTCACTTTAGACATAGAGAAGAAAAACAAATAGATTGTATTAGCTATTTTTGAGAGCATTCTTCTCTACAACATTGTAACTGAGCAGCTGTGAACATTTGTATCACAGATTATTTCCGCAATAAAAACACTTCAGTTGGATCATCAAACAATCCAACTGAATTATTTATATCTTGTGTTTTTATTTATTCAGTTCAGTTTAATTTCATAAAGTGTTTAATTTCAAGAAAATATCAAGAATTGTATTCAACCCCCCCCCCCCCCTTCTACAATTCTGTTAGGTCATTTGGGAATAACAATTGGTATCAGAGCAAGCTTCTAACATACAAGAAGTTTAAAGATCAAGACCAAAAACAGAAACCATGGTGAAGAAGGATGCAGGTGTGAAGATACCAGTTCTTGATAAAGACAATTACTTTCACTGGAAAGTAAAGATGCATTTACATCTCATGTCTATGGATGAGAGGTATGTAGACTGCATTGAGAAAGGTCCACACGTTCCCATGAAGCTTGACTCTAGAGTTGGACTGCCAGATGATGCACCTGATGTAGAGATTCCAAAAACTGTCTCAGAATGGACTGTTGAAGATATTGCAGAAGTTCATAAAGACAAAAGGACCATGAACATTCTGTTTAATGGTTTGGAGCAAGAGATGTTTGACAATGTTATCAACTGTACAACCTCTAAGGAAGTATGGGATACTGTTAGAACACTCTGTGAAGGAACTGAGCAAGTCAGGGAAAATAAAATGCAACTCCTTATACAACAATATGAGCATTTTCATTTTAAAGCTGGTGAAACCCTAAATGACACGTTCAGTAGGTTTCAAAAGCTTTTGAATGGATTAAAGTTGTATGGGAGGATCTATCAAACCAAGGATTCAAACCTTAAATTTCTTAGAGCTCTTCCAAAAGAATGGAAGCCTATGACTGTTTCTCTCAGAAACACTCAAGAGTACAAAGACTACACTCTTGAAAGGCTTTATGGAACCTTGAAGACTTATGAGCTGGAAATGGAGCAAGATGAAGAAATTGAAAAGGTACAGAAGAAGGGTGGATCTATTGCATTAATTGCATCAGTGAACCAACTTGAAGATGACAATAAAGAAGCTGCAAAGGCCACAACTAGTCGATCTAGTTGTAGGAGTGATGTTAACAAGGGTAAAGACAAGATGACAGAAGAAGAAGAATCAGAACCAGCCAACTTGGAGGACTTAGATGAGATTGATGAACACATTGCTTTTCTGTCTAGAAAATTCTCTAAGTTCAAGTTCAAAAGAAACTCAGAAGCAAGGCCACCAAGAAGAGACTTTCAACCTAGCAAAACAAACTGGATTGAAAAGTCTAAGTCAAAATGTTTCAATTGTGGAATGCTTGGTCACTTTGCTGGAGACTGCAGAAAGCCCAAGGTTGAGAAGGGCAACAGGAAATTTGAGCATGTTGATTATAAAAAGAAATACTTTGAACTTCTCAAACAAAAAGAAAAGGCTTTCATGTCTCAGGAGTATGATTGGGCTGGTAATGGTGAAGATTCTGATGATGATGTTGAGTATGTCAACTTGGCTCTTATGGCTGACAATCATGAGCAGGAAGCAAGTTCCTCAAGCAACCAGGTAACAATTACTAATCTTTCTGAGCTTTCTAAAGAGGAATGCGACAATGCAGTAAATGAAATGTCTACTGTATTATATAATTTGCGTGTTACTCTTAAATCACTTACTAAAGAGAATTCAAGAATAAAAGAGACCAATCTGCTCTTAAGTGATAGGAATGCAATGTTAGAAGCACAGCTCATTGAATTTGAGAAAATGAGATGTGTTAGTAGGGATGCTAAGAAGGAACTTGAGAACGTGTTACAAAGGGAAGAAATTCTTAGAACACAACTTGAGATAGAACAAAGTGTGATTGCAAAATGGAAGGATGCCAGGAATGTTGCTACCAACATAATTAATGTTCAAGGCGTGGAATCCTTCTGTGAGCAATCATGGGAAAGGAACAAAGAGAAGCTAGGGTATGTTGGTGAAACCTTAGAATCAGGAACAGAGTCAACAAACAACAATGATCATTTGTTGAAGGTTGATATGTCAACGGAATGCAATGTTTCGTTGACACATGAACCATCAACCGATCAGGCTGTTTCGTTGACAGACAAAAGAAAAGATAAACTCACTAGACTTAATGACAAGTATGGTCCTGTCACCAAGAACTTTGTTCAAGGTGAGTCTAGTATTTTAAAGAAAATTGAGAAGCCTGTTGAGAGAGCTAATGTAGGTCACTTGTCTAACAAGCAATTGAAAGACAAGGTAGAGAAAGTTCATAATGAGGCTAAGGGAAATAAAAAGAATAACAGGAATGGCAAAGTAGGAATTAACAAACACAACAATTACACACCTGATAAATATGCTCCTAGAAAGACATGTGTTAATTGTGGAAGTGTTAGTCATTTGTCTACTAACTGCAAATCTGTTAAGAAAACTCCTAATGTGAGAATGCCCAAGCCTGCAATGAACAGTTCCATGCCTACAATGCCTGTTATGTCTAACATGTTTGCTCCATATGCACAATTTCAGAATCCATATGCTAGCATGCCATTTGTGTCTAATCCTTACATGAATATGTTTAACATGCCACAAATGCCATGGAACATGAATAACATGATTGTTCCTCCAACTATGCATGCTATGAATGAAAATATGAGCAACCCTCAGAAATCAACACCAAGGGTAAAGATTGATTTGAATCAATCTGAGCCCAAAGTGAAAAATGGTACAAAAGGGAATGCAAAGGCTAACAAGACAGGACCCAAGGAAACTTGGGTACCAAAATCGACTTGATTTGGTTTTATTGTGTGCAGGGAGACAAAAGGAATCTTTGGTACTTGGATAGTGGTTGTTCAAGACACATGACTGGTGATTCTACCCTGCTCACAGAGTTTCAGGAAAGAGCTGGCCCTTGTATTGCTTTTGGAGATGACAGCAAAGGCTACACAAAGAGATATGGCTTGATTTCAAAAGAGAATGTCATCATAGATGAGGTTGCATTGGTGGATGGTCTTAAGCACAACTTGCTTAGTATCAGCCAACTTTGTGACAAAGGATTTTTAGTTACTTTTTCTAGAGAAGCCTGTGTTGTTTCTAAAGGAGGAAACAACAATGTGGTAATGACTGGATTCAGAAGGGGGAATGTGTACATTGCTGACTTTAGTAGCACAAGTTCAGACACCATCACTTGTCTTTTCAGCAAGGCAAGCAAGGATGAAAGTTGGTTATGGCACAAGAAGTTATCCCATCTGAATTTCAAAGTTATGAATGATTTGGTGAGGAAAGATCTTGCTAGAGGAATTCCACAGGTGGAGTTCTCCAAAGATGGTTTGTGTGATGCCTGTCAAAAGGGAAAACAGAAGAAGGCATCATTCAAAAGCAAGACAGAGTCATCAATTGTCCAGCAGCTTGAATTGCTTCATATGGACCTATTTGGCCCTGTAAATGTTATGTCCATCTCAAAGAAGAAATACTGTCTTGTGATTGTTGATGATTTTTCTAGATTTACATGGACTTTCTTTTTGCACTCTAAAGATGAGGCAAGTGAAATCATTATCAATCACATCAAGATGGTAAGCAATCATCCTGATTTCAAAGTAAGAAGGATTAGGAGTGACAATGGGACAGAATTCAAGAATTCAAGCATGAAGGTGTTCTGTGAAGAAAATGGTATTTTGCATGAGTTTTCAGCAGCGAGAACACCACAGCAAAATGGTGTAGTTGATAGGAAAAACAGAACACTTATTGAAGCTGCAAGGACAATGCTAGATGAATCAAAGTTACCTACATATTTTTGGGCTGAGGCAGTTAACACAGCTTGCTTTACTCAAAATATTTCTTTGATTAATCAGGCCAAAGGAATGACCCCTTATCAGTTACTCAAAAGAAAGAAGCCACTATTGGATTTTCTTCATGTCTTTGGATGCAAGTGCTTTGTTCTGAGAAATCAAGCTGAGCATTTGGGGAAATTTGAAGCAAAGGCAGATGAAGCAATATTTGTGGGATATGCAGCAGGGAAAGCTTACAGGGTCTATAATCTCAGAATCAACATTGTTATGGAATCTGTACATGTTGTTTTTGATGATCTCAAAATCCAAGGTCTCTGTGATGAAGGTTTCCATGAAAGTCTTTCTTTTGAAAATAAGGAAGGAGATCAAGTGAATCATGATAAGGCTACTGAGAAACAGCCTAAAGTTGTTGTATCTAGCACAAATGAAAGCAGCAGTGAAGATGAAATTGCTGCATTAAGGTTAAAAAGGATAGCAGCTAGCAGACCAAATGGTCATTTCGTTGACAGTCATGATGGTGGATTCGTTGATAGTCAGAATGAGCGTTTCGTTGACAGCCAAAACGGTCATACCGTTGATAGTCATAGGAATACTTCTAGAAGTGATCACTTAGGGACAACAAACTCAGGGGGAGTTTCTCAAGGACAAATATCCAATCAAGGCAATCATGATCATGAAGCTACGTCTTCAAGAGCAAATCTACCTCCCTCAAGGAAATGGACTAAAGATCATCCCTTTGAACTTATTATAGGTGATGTCTCTTCAAAAGTCCAAACTAGAAGAGCAACTCAAGAAGAATGTCTATATAGTAGCTTTCTGTCTCAAGATGAGCCAAAGAAAGTTGAGGATGCACTTCTAGATCCAGATTGGGTTTTAGCCATGCAAGAAGAGCTAAACCAATTTGAGAGAAACAATGTTTGGAAGCTGGTGCCCAGGCCTAATGACAGGAGTGTTATAGGCACAAAGTGGGTGTTCAGAAACAAGATGGATGAAAATGGCATAGTCACAAGGAACAAAGCTAGATTGGTTGCAAAAGGCTATTCACAGGAAGAAGGAATTGATTTTGATGAAACCTTTGCTCCTGTTGCAAGACTAGAAGCAATAAGGATTTTCCTAGCCTATGCAGCCCATGCCAATTTCAAGGTCTATCAAATGGATGTGAAGAGTGCTTTTCTGAATGGGGAATTGGAAGAGGAGGTGTATGTAAGTCAACCTCCTGGTTTTGAAGATGATGATTTTCCAGACTATGTGTACTTCCTTCTCAAAGCACTCTATGGTTTGAAACAAGCACCTAGAGCCTGGTATGACACTCTCTCACAGTTCCTCCTTGAGAATCATTTCACTAGAGGTACTGTAGATAAAACTCTTTTTCACAGGGTTGTAAATGGCTCTACTTTACTTGTTCAAATTTATGTAGATGATATAATCTTTGGGTCTACAGATGTGAAACTTTGTCAAAAGTTTGCCAAGCTTATGCAAAGTAAGTATGAAATGAGCATGATGGGAGAATTAACTTACTTTCTTGGTCTTCAAGTAAAGCAAGTTAATGAAGGCATTTTCATTAGTCAAACAAAATACATTCATGATTTATTAAAGAAGTTTAACCTAATGGAATGCTCTCCTGCCAAAACTCCCATGCCTACTGCCACCAAACTTGAATTGAATACTAAGGAAAAATCTGTGGACATTTCAAGTTACAGAGGCATGGTAGGCTCACTTTTATATTTAACAGCTAGCAGACCTGATATTATGTTTGCTACATGTCTATGTGCTAGATTTCAGGCTGATCCTAGAGAATCCCATTTAGTTGCTATTAAAAGAATTTTCAGATATCTCAAAGGAACACCAAACCTTGGCATTTGGTATCCTAGAGAATCTGGTTTTGAACTAATTGGTTATTCAGATGCAGATTTTGCAGGATGTAAAATTGACAGGAAAAGTACAACTGGAACCTGTCAATTCCTAGGAAACAAGCTTGTGTCATGGTTCAGCAAGAAACAAAACTCAGTTTCTACCTCCACAGCTGAGGCTGAGTATATTGCAGCTGGAAGTTGTTGTGCACAGATTTTATGGATGAAAAACCAACTACTTGATTATGGATTAAGAGTTGAGAAAATTCCTATTTTCTGTGACAACACTAGTGCCATTGCCATTACTGAGAATCCAGTGCAGCATTCAAGGACCAAGCACATTGACATCAAGTACCATTTCATTAGAGAACATGTTATGAATGGTACTGTGGAGTTACATTTTGTTCCAAGTGAACAACAACTTGCAGACATCTTTACCAAGCCACTTGATGAATCAACATTCTCAAGATTAGTAAGTGAGCTAGGTATGCTAAATTTCTCTTAATTATTTTTGAGATATTTGCAAGTTAAAATGCAGCCAGAAATTTGCTATGTTTTTCTGTGAATGAATTTTCTCAGGAAAAGGTAAAATTTTGTCTAAGTCAAAATTACTATGCCAACGGAATGCACCATTTCGTTGACAGTCTTAGCACTTTTTCTGGGTGTTTCGTTGATAGTTCTTTTGTATCAACGAAACGCAATTTTATCAACGAAATAGACGGGACCTTAAACGCCCAATTCTGATTCGTTGATATAAAGCGCTTTTAATCTGAACCGTTAAAAAAATTGACACGTCTTTTACCACGATCTATGCATACACCCCTGTAAGTATAAATCATGGTAATACTTTAAGAGTAACGGTTATATTTTTAAGCCAATCCAGTAATTTACATTTATTATTGGATTCATTTTCTGAGAATTTTTGGGGGAGTATTTAAGAAATTTTATTTTCATTATTTCTTTTTACCTGTTCTCAAAAATTCCAAAGTTTTTTTTTTCTCTCTTCTTCTCTCTAACAAGCAATTCAGTTCGAAGCTTTCCTTTAATCAACAATGGCACCTATAGTCAAGCTTATGTCTGCTGGAGGGTTCATCTATGAGAAGAACAACTCCATCCCTTTTGTTTTCAAGGAAAACCCGAACAGACTGTTCTTCAAAATGATGGATTTCATGAAGAATTGCAAGTTGAGCTATGCAATGTTTCACTCTACACCACTCTACAATGAGATAATCGAGGAAATTTGGACCTCATGTGAGTATAGTGGAACACACTGCACACTAAAATTCACTCTTTAAGGTAATGAGTACATAGTTAATTCTGATGTTTTGCAAGCATGTTTACATATTCCTGATAATAACTGTGATGCTTTGCCTACTAACACTGAAATAACTACCATGTTAAATTCTATAAACTACTCTTTGCCTACTGATAATCTGGGTAGAATAATTAGGAGAGGGTTGGTTAGGGAATACAGTTATTTAGCTGATGCATTCATTAAGGTCTTTTCTGGAAAGATTAGTAATTTTGATGCATTAACTAACTCTATGTTAATTCTCCTAACCATGCTTCTAAATGATAGATATCACAACTTTAGCACCCAACTTATGTATGAAATTGGTGCTAAGTTGGGTGACAAAGCAAATAGGAAGAAAAATATCTATTATGCTAGGTTTCTGATGATGTTGGCTAACCATGTTAGTCCAGCACCATTAGTTATCTCTAACCCTAATGCCAGGTTCGAGTGCTTTGTGCAAGAAAAGAGAGTATTGACAGACATACTGAGGCTGAACCACAATGGTGATGTTCCAGTGGTGTATCTGCCAATCATTGAGGTAACTACTACTATCCCTGTTAGTGTAGCTAACACCTCTACTGTTTTACCTTCCAATGTTGCTATGGAGTCTGTAGCTGTGACCCAACAGGCTCCTACCCTAGCAACAAAACCAAAAACAAAGAAATCCTCCAAGCCAACCTCAGGTGCTTCTCAAAAGGCACCTGTTGTAAAAACTACCACACAACCTAAGGGGAGTGAGTCTGGAGTTGTGAGAGGTGAGGGAAGGGGTGAACATCAAAGAAACCCCAAGGATAAGGAAGGACAGGTTAGTGTGTACCAGCCAAGCCCCATTGTGTCTTCCCAACAAGGCACAATGAGTAACATGGATTTAAACACAAGTCTAATTGCATCCTCCCAAAAGGATGTGATTATTGAAACAAGCTCTCCTCCTAGAGTACAGTCCAAAAGGGTAAGGGACACTTCAAGCCCAAAGTCTACATTTTCCCAATACCAAAGGAGAGTGAAGCAAAAGTCCAAGGGTACACAGGGTGCACACACACTGGAAGCAACACTTCCAGTTTCTCAAATTCAGTTTGATGTAACCCCTATCATTTCTCTGGGGTTACAGTCCTCTTCTCTAAACATCAATCTTGAATTATCTCCATCAAATTCACCAACTCAATCTTTGGATGTAGACATGATCCATACATCTATTCCTGATTCTCCAACTCTAATCTTGGAGAAGCCCCACTCTGAAGCTGGTGGCCATCACTTGCTAAGTGATTTGTTGGGCCATCAACCAATTTTTCCTGAAATTGCAAGGGGATCTGTGGACCAATCTCTAAAATCAATCACCACAGACTCTACTGTAATTTCTCATTCTCAAAGTGCTTTCTTGACTTCATCAACGAAACAGTCTATTTCGTTGACAAGTGTTTCTCCATCAACGGTATCCATACCGTTGACAGTTCAAACTACCATTCCGTTGATAGTTCACTCTGCACCTTTAATTGAAAATCAAGTTGTTCCCACAACTAGTGCAGATGATCTAGTGGTAGTTGAGACACTTCTAGGACTGAGAGGGAGTGAAACTGAGAGGCTGGCTTGCATCCAGGCAAAAGGAGAGAATGTGAGTGAGAGGCTGGCTATTTCTTCCAGCCAGGCAAAAGGAGAGATTGAGAGTTCCACCTTAGAAGGTGAAGGTGAGGGTGTGAGAGGTGTGAGCCATGGGGAGCCCATGATGCAAGAACAGAGTGGAGAGAGAGAAGGGACTACAGGAGAAATAAGGATGGAAGCAGCCATTGCTAATGAGTTAATGGAGGTCAGTGAGGGAGAAAGGGAACTTACTTTCCAAGAGGTTTATCAGCAAACTCTGGATAGTATTTCCCTGGATCCTGAGACCTTTACTCATCCTGTGTCAGCCTATCAAATTTTGGCTCAACAGGGCAATGTGGAGGCAGAGAGGTCACTACAACTAATTCACACAACTGCATCAATGCAAAGAGCAAAGGATGCCTTGACCAATCTACCTCCAGGAGCTGAAGCAAGTGGAGACTTTGATTTTTCTGATAATGAGGATAGCTTTGGTGACACTCTACAGGTGGCCACTACTGCACAGACTGGGACTTCTGTGGTGCCTCCTACACCAAACTGGCTTTCTCAAGATATGCATGGTAGAAGCAATTTGGATGCTGCTATCACAAGGCAGTACAAAGAAGCATATCTAGCTCATGAGTCTGCAGGAGCAAGGGACAAGAAATTCTACAAAGCCATAATGGATTCTCTGGAAATTCAAAGGCTACAAATGTTGCAGACAAGGATTGAGGCTACAGAGATCAAGGATTCAATCAGCAACCTTAGGGCTGCTAATGATAGGAGGCTAGATGAAAAGCTTCCTCTTCTCACTGTGTCCAGGATGAACAGGTTTTTCTCTAAAGAACCTGAAGTGGATTCCTCCTTGAAGACTCTCTCTTCTAGAGTGGACAAGGTGGAAGCCACTCTATCACAGATGCAAAAGGAATAGGAGAAACAAACTCAACTATTGGCCCAGCTAGTGGCAGCTCAAGGACTCCCAGCCATCTCTTTTGATGATAACAAAAAGGGGGAGAAATCTAAGGAGCTAGACATTCAGATTACCAAGGTTATGGTCCCAGCCATTTCCCTACCAAAGGAGCCATTAGCAATGGGGGAGCTTGGAAAGCAGCAAAAGGATGGTATTGACCTTATACAAGAAGCTTCTATGAGGATGAGACTTGCAGAACAAATCAAAGAACATTGGTCCAACATAGAAGCAAAGTTCAAAAAGATTACTGAAGATAAGGACTCAAATCCATCAACGGAACAGCCATCAACGAATGCCATGGCACTAGCATCAACGGAATGGGAGCCACAGACAAATTCTTTCTATCACCAAGAGCCCCTTCTACATGGAGTCACTCAAGGACCAAGGAAGGAAAAAGGACAAACTTCATGCATTAGGGATGTGGAACAAGCTACAATTCAAAGAAGCCTATCTCCCAAGTCCCCTGCTAAACCAAAGGGCAAAAACATAGCAAGGACTTTCTATCCTGCACCTTATCCAGATGAGCACAAGCTTCTTGGTCTACTCATCACAAAAAGCAAGGAAAGTAATGATTATGAGATAAGGAAGCAAAGGGCAATTGTCTACAGGAATGGACAACAAATCTGTGTTTGGGCTGGTCATCCAAACTTTGCTGAAGCCAAGGCTGAGGAATCAGAAAGAGCAGCTATGCAAGCTCTTGCAGTAGCTCAAGCTCTAGATGAAGAAGAAAGGAAGCAAGAGGAAAGCACTAGAGAGGAAAGGAGTTCAAAGAAGAGCACAAGGCAACCCAAAGAGAGAGCTAGGAGAAACATAGACTTTGAGAGTGCTGATTCTCAGAGTACTGCATCAGACTCTTCTATACCTATTGCACCTCCAACAATTGCTAATCCAGTTTTTGAGGGAAAGTTGGCCTGTGATCCTGCACATCCTGTCAATTTTCATGATCAACCAATCATGCCAAAAGAGGAACCAATTGATTTTGATGAGGCATACTTTCCAAAGTTCCTGTTAGAAAAGGACCAACCAATGAAGACAAAGAAGAGGCCTGTCAAAGCAAAGCCTGTTTTTGTGAGAAAGCCACAATCTCAAAAACCCCCTTCAAACCCAGAGGACTGCATGTACATTGCTGACATCAGGGAAGAATCCAGTCTACATCTTGACTTAGACAACCTGGTGGAAGTAAGGGGAATTGCAGCTTCTCAAAAGTTGCCTGAAAGACTGGTGTTCACATTCAAGGGTGGTAGAGAACAAGTGTGGCCTCTCTACAGAATTTTAGGAGAAGACTATCAAACACTACTCTCAGTGTTTAGATGCTTGAAAAAGGACTTTGGTTTCACCAAAACAGCCAAGTCTGAGGTGGTCTCCAAAATCTGTCAGTTAAAGGCTAGCTGGAACAAGCCTGAGGCTCTTCCAAGGATACTTAGATTTCCCTCAACAGGAAAGAAAATCCATCTTCAACCTTATTGGATGATGGAGTTTAAGGACAAGGACAATTGCAGAAGATTCTTCAGAATGGAAGACCAGCTGGAGAAGGCATCTAATCAAACTCTAAAGCTGATGCAATCCAAGCTTGGTGATCAAGATGAAGAGGAGAAAATCTTCTACAGAAGACTACAGGTCCAGATTGAGGAAAACAACTCCAAGAGAGGGAAGAAGACTATGCCACAAAGAAGTCACAGATGAAACATTTGCTCAGACTAGAGGAGCACTTGTGGGCATTAGTCTTGTAAGTCTTATATTTTGTCTATAAAGTTTTGAAGCTTAATACATTTTCTACTTTTGTAATTTATGATGTATCTGAGTGTTTTTGTTATCATCAAGTCTCTTGATTTATGGCTGTTATTCTATCAGTCATAAATTGGGGGAGATTGTTAGGAATATGTTGTTCTTGATGATAAGCATAAAACACTTAGTAGAATTTGTGTAAAGTCAATTTTGTAGCTGTCAACGAAATAGCATGCTTAGCAGTGTTTCGTTGACAGGAAGCTCATCAACGAAATGAGTGTTGTAGCAATTGCATTGTACAATACTTCACAGTATGATATGCATTCTATTATATGTTTTAGATAGGTTTTCTAAGTCATGTTGACTATGTACTAGATAGGCAAAATAGGTTGGTTAATTGTAAATATGTTATGCCTTGTAATTCTGCCTAAGTGAAGACATGTCAACGGTATGAAGATTACTCTGTCAACGGTATGGAGTTTACCCATCAACGAAACGAGGGAAACACCATCAACGGAATGAAGAATGAAGCTATCAACGAAACACATCTCCTTGCTATCAACGAATCAATGTTGCTTTTTGAACAGTTGACAAAGTGATAGTGACAGTTTACTGAACAGATCTAAAAGGAGATATGGAAGTGTACTTTGCATTGGAAACCATCAAAGTGGTTACTGGAAATAAGGAAACATTCCAATTTCCAATAAGGCTCTTGGGAATGATTATAATGAGCATGAAGACAAAAGCAAAGATCTCCAAGGACCATTGGACAAAAGGAATGAAAAGCAAGCTACTGATGGTTACTTCTATTATTCTTTAGTTTAACCAAATGTAGAATTGTAAACTTGGGATTTATAACCAAGTGTAGCAGTCACTTTAGACATAGAGAAGAAAAACAAATAGATTGTATTAGCTATTTTTGAGAGCATTCTTCTCTACAACATTGTAACTGAGCAGCTGTGAACATTTGTATCACAGATTATTTCCGCAATAAAAACACTTCAGTTGGATCATCAAACAATCCAACTGAATTATTTATATCCTGTGTTTTTATTTATTCAGTTCAGTTTAATTTCATAAAGTGTTTAATTTCAAGAAAATATCAAGAATTGTATTCAACCCCCCCCCCCCCCCCTTCTACAATTCTGTTAGGTCATTTGGGAATAACATTCTTCATCCCTTGCACTAGATTCTTATCTTTACTTTTCCTTCTTTTGTGCTTCTGTCTTCCCTTTTACACTGTCTTTTAAAATGTTTAACACCTTTCTCTTCTTTTTACACTGTCTTCTCTCCAGGCTATTGTTGAGCGAAAAAGGGCCAAGTTCGAAGCTGAGCAAGAAGCCAGGGTAGCTAGGGCAGCTGAGGAGGCAGAGGCGGCCGAGGCAGGCGCGGAGTCTAACAATAGTCGCCAGGAGGCTGAGAAACGGACTCCCGATCAGTCGGCCCCGACGTCTCCCCCTCCGACCGATCATGCGGAGCAAACGACTGGGTCTGCCCAGGTTATAAAAAGGGTTCGGCGGGGGGACGTTCTGAAGACATACGTCCCTCAGTGGGCGATCTTAGAGTCTGATACTGTCACCACGACCGACCCTAAGGCGGTCAAGGAGATAGCTCCTGATTTGTGTCGGGCCTTGGTGCTTCCTGCTGATCGCCCTAACTACGATCAGTTGGATATCGCCGATGCTTGCGCCGACCTGATGGCCTTCCTTTCCCAGGTAATATATTTAATTTTCCTTTCAATTTCTTGTCTTTTCATCTTTTTAACCAAGTTCCTTTTCCTTGTTTTAGGCGACGTCGATGGCTGCTATCATCACCGACAAGGTGAAGGATATGCAGAGCAGATCCGGCCAAATCCAGGAACTGGAGGTTCGGGTGGTGAGATCGGAGACTGCTCTCCGCCAAGCTGTTGGTGATGTGGAGAGGCTGGAAGGCCAGTCTGCGGCGCTGAGAGCTGACCAGGAGGCGATGCAGAAGGAACTCGACTCCCTTCGGGCTAGGCTGACCAGGCGGAATCTGTCCCTCAAGGCTTCGAGGAAGATGGTCTGCAAGGAAGCCAAGCTGCGACTGAACGCCGAAGAGCGGTGCTACCAGATGGGCCACGACGAGGTCGTAAGGAGGGCGGCCGCCATGGGCTTAAAACATCAGGCCCTGATAGAACCCGGTTTTAGTGATCCGTCGGTCGTCCCGATGAGGACGAGCCTCCGGTGGTCTCCTCCGGCGAGGACGAGGATTTGTCAGATTAGGCCTTCGGGAAGTTAAATTTTCCCTTGTGTATCTTGTACTTTATTAAGCCTTCGGGCCTTTTATTAATGAGTTTTCGGTTTTATTTTGCCTTTACGCTTCTTTTAACCAATTTTACGTCTTTTCGGCTTATATTTTTGCCTTAACGTAACTGAATCAGTTTTATGTCTCTTCGGCTTCATTTTGCCTTGACATAATTTAACAAAATTTAACAATTATATGTATCTTCGGCTTCTATCTTCGCCTTAACATAATTGAATCAGTTTTATGTATCTTCGGCTTCATTTTGCCTTAACATAATTTAAACAAAATTTAACAATTATATGTATCTTCGGCTTCTATCTTCGCCTTAACATAATTGAATCAGTTTTATGTATCTTCGGCTTCATTTTGCCTTAACATAATTTAAACAAAATTTAACAATTATATGTATCTTCGGCTTCTATCTTCGCCTTAACATAACCGAATCAGTTTTATGTCTCTTCGGCTTCATTTTGCCTTGACATAATTTAACAAAATTTAACAGTTATATGTATCTTCGTCTTCTATCTTCGCCTTAACATAATTTAATCAGTTTTATGTATCTTCGGCTTCATTTTGCCTTAACATAATTTAAACAAAATTTAACAATTATATGTATCTTCGGCTTCTATCTTTTTCGCCTAACATGGTCTGGATTCTCCCAAAGTTTGGCTGTTTGGTTATCCAATCGCCAAATTTATGAAACATTATTCAAGAAGTCTTGTGGCATTTATCATTTCTGGTCGTCCCTAGATAAATGTCCGACTTATAACATTATAATGCATAACTGATATAATAAGTAGAACAGGGAAACATGTATTTTATTGATAAATTATTCAACTTTACATGCTTTTGAGAAAGAAAACTTAGTATAAAGTGAAAATAAGAACTTGAATGGCGAGCACCTTTTGTTCGGCCATATTCCTTTAGATTGGATGAAGGCTATTGGTAATATCTTCGTAACCTGGAGGCGTGCCATGTATTCTTGATCGGGTCGCCAGACATGGTTGCTAATTTTTAGGTACCAGGTCGAACCACCTCAGTCACTTTATACGGGCCTTCCCAGTTTGGCATTAGTTTTCCCTGCTTAGCTGGCATAAAAGTCGCCAATTCCCGCACCATGAAGGTCCTTTTCTGTTAGGCCGAATACACAATATATAATCAAGTATAGGTATGAGAATAACAATTAGAACACTGTTTATGAACAATAAACTGAATTGAATTAAAAACTTCTCTCTCAGTGATGTAAAATATCACAGAGAGCTGCTAGGTTACAAGAATGATAATTCACGTATTCGCATCCCTTTTAGGGTTAACCTATCTGTGTTTATATAGTACACAGCTACATACAATCATTAATTGATATTCCAATAAATTAGCTATATAATCAGAATCAATTAAGAATTGCTTCTGTCTTCTGTTCCGTTTCCTTAGCCATCTCGATATCTCTTTGCTTCTTTTCATCTTCAAAGAATATCGCTTCTAGAATGTTCATTGATTGCACCGCCTGCTAAGCAAACTCTGACCATCAGACTTTAACAAACTCTGACTGGTACTCCAGCTAAACTCTTGACTAGTCCTCCAGCTAAACTCTGATAGTTACCTGGTACTTAAACACTGATAAACAAACATCAGCAATTAATAGAAATAAATTTCTTGAAGAAGAACTTGTTAACATGCAACAAGTTCAAAAGGAAAGAGATGATGCTGTTTATGTGGAACAGGAGTTGATTAAGAAATTTAGGCAATTAGAATCTGATTTGGAAAAAGAAAGGAAGGTAATTAAAACCTGGACAAACTCTGGTAAGGACACACATCAGGTATTTCAAACAGATACAGTTGGGTTAGGTAGGTTACTATGAGAAAGATGAACTTAGGTTTAAACCTAAGCTCAAAGAGGTAAAACCTAAGTTCATCTTTCTTATAGTAACCTAACCCAACTGTAACCGACTACGAGTAATAGGTTTCGTTCAAGTCGAATCAATCCACTGATACTGGCTATACTGCCCCTACCTCTTCTGCTTTGGAGACTCTACTCCATTTTCTGTGTCATACCTCTTGATGTATCATGAACGATCCTTAAACTCTCGCCTCGTCACTTATTTATCCCTTGAAGGTTCGTCCTCTACAAGATTCTTTCCTTGACCCACTATGGGGTCTTCCTCTAGATCCTCCTATGGATCTTCCTTTATCGGGTCTCCGTCCATCTCAAGGAGCGCATCATCAAATGCCTACTCGAAGGCCTCGGGATCTGGTATCTCAGAATCCCATCAATCTATAACTCATACGATTCGAGGTGACTAACCATGAAGTCCTAAGTACGGTTTCCCAGAAGAAGTCCCCTCTCGGGCTTCATCTCGAACAGTCAGGGTCATGTCCTCTAACCCGACTACGAACTCAATTTGAGCTCTAGATGTTCTTATCATTCTTAAGGGTATTGTAAGACTCGATCTCCTATCATTTCTGAGGACTGTAACCTAATGCTCTGATACCATCTCTGTAACAGCCCCAAATCCGGGGTCTGGGATTTAGGGTTGTCACAATCCATGTACTCCTTGCCTTACCTGTATTACTCACACCATTCATAATTCACCTGCTCATGACCCCACAACATATGTCTCACACACACACACACACACAGGTTAGAGTCTCAGAAACGACACAATACAACAACTGCGGAATAAATAATTTTTATTACAATACCCAAAAGTCTTTTGAATCTGTTACTGATACAATTTCTAAGCATTGTTACATTACAAACTTAGCCTTCTGATGCTCACAATCCTCTCATACCATTCATGTCTATACATAAGTTGAATACCAAAAGCCGTAGCCTGATTCGATTGGTTCGTACTACTCCCGAGATCACTGCTAGAAACTGTTTATGGAAACGCCTTGCGAGGTATGTGCCGTCCCATTGGCATCCTGCTTCGCTGCTATATAATATATATAAAATAATAGCAAGAGTGAGCGATAGCTCAGCAAGGTAATGAAAGTATGGCATAATTCTGCCTTTAATTCAACCCAGAAATAAAGCGGGTATACGACAATAATTTGTAAAAATATCTTGATACTGAAATCATTTCCTTATCGGAATGTATTCCCAAAAATACCGTTGTTGTATTTCAAATATCATCTCCATAATATTCTGCAAACTTTCGATATTCATACTATGAACAAGGTTCTAGTATAAATAAAAGATGAAGTAGCAAGATAACTCAGTATATCCTTTCCGTAAAATATCTGCTATATAAATATAAGCAGACTATCAACATATAACTTAAAAGATGAAGTTATAAGGAAAATTCAATATAAGGTTTCCATAACCCAAAATCCACTTATGCATATATATCCTTAATCAGGTTTTATCATAGTCATAACTCATAAAATAAAAGATGAAGTTGTAGGAATTTCCAAATATCATCTTTCATATCAAACATTTATCCCATATCATATTCTGGAAATAAAGACAAGGCAAAATATTTCCAATCCACTTTCTAAACTTGAATAAACTTGCATGAACTTGAATAACTTGAATAGCTTGAATAAACTTTTCTTTTCTGGAATCTTGCTTAAAACATGTTCTTCCTCTGATAACTTGCATAAAACATTTTCTTTCATGGATGATGAACTGTAGACGGAGATTCTGGGCGACAGGGATACCCCTACGATGATCAGTCGTAAGACGAATCCCCCTGCTGTTTTTCTACGTAGAAGGGAAGATAATCAGTCTCACACCGACTTACCTCCCCGCCAATCGGTTGTAGGTGGGAAGAACATACCCGTTCATAGTCCATCGGCCTGTTACTCTCCTCTTACCCTACGGTCGGGCACTATCTGATAATCTAAGGGAAGAACGTCGGTCTACGCGTAATTCCCTTAGGGGACAGGCGCCACTCAGTCCCTTACATATTTTCCGAGTTCAATTGAATCCACAACTCTGAAACATAAAGTTCCTTTCCCTTTTTCCCCAAGTATACGACTCCACAAAGTAGTCATATCCGGTTGGAAAGGAAAATTTACCCATATTTCCCAAGCTGACGCTTGTTAATGGATACAACTGGTTCCACTGATCTTACTCCTCGAGTCTTGAGGAAGTAATCAAAACCATTTTGATGGTAGCATACAAAGCTGTTAAAATAATAGTTTCAGAAAGATTTAGGACCGGGCAGTCCACTTGAAACGAACATAAAATCTTGAGAAAGGTCCCATGCATCTTTGTAGTTTGAGCGAACATTTAAGTCTTCCTGAATATAGACTTAAAAGGGAAATAGTTTTGGGAACCTTCTCTAATTATATTTCTAATTGACTGAATAAACTTTATTAGTTATCTAGGGTTAAGGAATAGTTTTCACAAAATACTTCCTTAAGAAGTAGGGCTTTAAATAATTAATGAAAACTATATTTAATAAAGAATATTTATTTAGAAGACATTTCCAAATAGTTCATTAACGAAAGAATGGATAATAAATTATAATAATAATATAATAATATAACCCTAGATAACAACTGATACCATTCCCGGTCCGTGCTTTAAATACAGAGTATATACCACCTACTGAGGGTTTTTCTTGACATATCAACTTATATATATATATATATATATATATATATATATATATATATATATATATATATATATATATATATATATATATATATATTACCATGACCATAGCTTATAAGTCCAACTTATACTTAGCATCATAAATATCGATTCGAAATCATGAACACATAGCATCTATCTCAATATCTTATTTATCACAACATCTATATACGATGTGAGGTTTGAAAACATACATCTATCATATCCTATGCATCATCAGTATAATGTAATCTGAAATACAGCATGGGATTTAGAAAACTTGCATCTAGTATATGCATACTTGAAAACATGGTTTTAGAAACTTGCACGATACTTGGAACAAAGAATATATATATATATAGATATATTTCTGAATCAACAAGTATTAGACATTCGAAAATATGCCCACTCTAAAAATAGAGTAAGGGTTAGTAAACTTGCCTGATGCCCGAGAAGTGATAGGGGTTCGCGACGATGCCGGACAATCTAGACAAAGTCAAAGCAAACGCACGATTAATCTCCTGGATAATCCACTTGTACTCAATGCTTAAACACGTAAGCGAAACACAACCAATGAATTACTAGCTCATTATAGGCTCATACTAAGTCCACGTTTAGTCGACGATTACTTAAGTCGTAGGTTTAGTCCGAAATCGATCCTCGAATACAAGTTATACTTAACCATTTACAACATTGGTTTCTAAGTCATGTGCTTAGTGGTTTTCACTTGCACGACCTCGGCTAAAACATTTTTATAAAATCGAAAAATAATCTTTTTAATCCGAATCATTTTCGTGAGCCTTCCTAACTGTCTCTAGCATTATTCCTCAAAGTTTCACATTTTAATATGGCTTCTAAGTGGTCCAAATGTAGCCTCAAAGTGACTGACCAGAGATGGGTTGTTCCTCCGAACGGCGTTTACTAAAACTCACTTTTCTCTTAAACCGTAAATCGGATTAACATGATTCTTGCGCTCACGTAAACTAGAAACGAGGCTCTACACAGTCATGTTCATCATTGAACCAAAAGAGGCAGTTAAGTTTTCGGATTCTAGGCAGTTTATAGAGTTACCGAAAATCGGGCATTACGACGGCTTAAAATCGAATAATCCAATTTTGTCACAACATAACCAAGCCACACCGGGAATACCATACATCCACAATCTCAACAAACAACCATCATACACCTCTAAGATCAGTTGTGAGGCTCAAATCCAACACCCATCATTTTACACATTTCACAAGGTTAAATAACAACTAAAATACTTAAACATGATCTCTTAAGCTTATAACATCAAAACAATCATCAAAACTCATATGAACTCAAAGGGTGGGTTAGGGTTTTACCTTCTTGGAAGCTCTAGCAACACTAACCAGTGGTCACAATCACTCAACAAGCCTTAGATACTCCTTACAAAGCTTAAACCTTAAGATCCAATCAAGAAAACAAGTTAACAAGATTTCGGAGTTACTATTCATCATCACTTTGTAAAATCCATATAAACTCGAAAAACAAGAGTTTGGTTCTCAACTTTTTACCACACCTTCTACTCTTCAAGGACTTTCTTTTGAGTCCTATCTCATCACCAGGGGATGCTTGAAGCTCGACTTATTGGCTTTCTAAGGTGAGTGGTCGAAACTGGAAAAGGCAGGACAGTTTCTGTTCTCCGACTTGGGGAAGCGATTTGACTAGGCTACACTCCTTTGTTGGCCATGAAATTTTGAACGAATGTTTCCCATGGAGTAGAGAAGCTATGATTAAAATTTGGGGATTTTATCATGAGTAGATATCAAGTTACGAATTTTTCTTCATTGCTTGGTCCTGCTGGGCAGAAATCTGGAAAATGAGAGAGAGAGCTTTCCTCTTGCTTTTCTTCTTTTCTTTTCTTTTTGTTGATAATGATAATGCTGATATTTTGTGGTTAAAGGGGTGAGTCATCACCTTTATTGCTTAGTCATTGGACACGTGTCGCACATGCAAGAGCTTAGCTAAAGTAGCTTTACTGATTTGCTTTACTGGTTCATTTCCTTTCACATGGATGATCCAAATGTTGCATCTCTCGAATTAATCTTGTTACATGTTACTTCCATGTCTATATTTAATCCTGTAAATGTTGCCTTGTTCCTCTTGAAACGATTCGAAATATTTCCCAAAAAGAGCGAATAAAACTCTACGCGATTTTCGCAGTGAATAGTAACTATTCACTATTCACTTCAACAATCGAATCCTTAAATCGACTTTAATAAAATAATAAAATTCCAAAATATTAAATCCTCAAATCCTCAATTTTAATATCTCTTTTCTTGAATATAATAATAATAAATCACTGCCCGGTCAAATACTACACCAAAATAAAATTTGGAATTTCTGAATTCCGATCGTCTTTGCATTCACTTATTTACTCCGTAGATCACTAATTATGACTTTGGAATATCCACACTACGTCTCGTACATAGGTGGCATGAAAAATTTTCTTAACCCTCAAAATCACTATTCATCCACCAATATCACTATTCACTGCTGCACTTAATCATAATAAGAAAAGTTTTAAATTTTTCCAAAAATTCGGGTTATTATAATATGTCCACTGATGAGTATAAGAAAACCATTAAAGACTTAAGTGCTGAAATGTTCAATGTCTATACTAGCTTATCTGTTGCTAATGAGGAAATCACTAGGCTGAGTAAGCTAAATGAAACACTAAAGTCTGAAAATGAATCTCTTGTTCTCAAAACCAGTTCACTAGACTCTTTAGCTCAGGAGATTGCTAGACTTAAAAATGAATTAAAATGTGCTAATGAGGTTGAGGAATTCCTGAGGAATGAGATTGCTGAAAATGAATTCAAGATTAAGGCTTATAAAAACTCATCAAAGATAGTTCAGGATTACAATGATAAGCATACAGAGAATCAGACAGTTGGTATAGGTTTTTCATATGGTAGAAGACCTGGAAAGGAAACTGTGATTCAAGATTGTTCTGGAAATGCTGCTGTCAAACCCACCATTCTCAAGAAGGTTAAAACTCCTATTTTCAAAGTTGCAGAAATTGATTTTGATGAAGAAGCCATGCTCATCAAACAAGAAATTCTTGATGAGGATGAAGGTGTTGACAGCACATCCAAGGATGGAAAGGATACTGTCACAATCCCCAAGACAGTAAACTTACCAAGCAATCAGACAATAAGTTCAAAAGATGCTGTCACAGTTGGCAAGACAGTATCTTCCAATGATGTTGTCAAGAATGTTTCCAAGACAGTAACTTCCAAACCTTCTGGCAAGACAGTTGGAATAAAAGGTACTGTCAAGGAAAGTTCGACAGCAACTTCTGAACACACCGTCAATCCAGTAACTCCCAAGTCTAAGAATATGAATGGTAAGGTAGGTGTCAATAAAGGAAATGGATACACTAATGTTGGAGGTGCTTCTAGGAAACTATGCAATAACTGTGGATCTTCACATCATTTAACACATGTTTGTAACAAACCAGTTGAGGATAAAATCAATGCTACTGAGCTCAATGGTAACTTACACAGAACCCCCCTTATGCATAGAACTATGAGTGTCTGTAATAACATTGAATGTATGCCATGCAAGATCACTGCTATGAGTACATGCTTTAACTTACCTATTCTCACTACTGAAAAATGTTCATACATGCAAACTGTTGAGACTTCTGAGCCTGCTGGCAACAGAAAAAAGGCTTCCTCCACTAAGAAAAGGATCAAGTCCAATTCTAAACCTAAGTGGGTGAAAAGAGAAGTCAAACAAGAGGTTTTTGATGATTCTTGTGATTTTATGACTGGAAGAAACTCAGGAGACACTAAAAATGCAGGACCCAACAGGGATTGGGTACCATATGCAACTTAAACACATTCTGTTTTGCAGGGCAAGAAGAAAGATCAAGTCATGTGGATCATTGACAGTGGTTGCTCAAGACACATGACAGGTGATAAAGCCCTGCTATCACACTATGTAGAGAAAGTTGGCCCAATCATAACCTTTGGAGACAACAGCAAGGGTTACACAGTGGGATATGGCTGTCTGGAAATTGGAAATGTTGTCATTGAAGACATTGCTCTTGTGGATGGATTGAAGCACAATCTACTCAGTGTCAGCCAATTCAGTGACAGGGGATTCAAGGTTGATTTTGATATGATGATGTGTAACATCTATCACAAGAAGGATGGAAGCCTTTCTTTAAAAGGGTTCAGAAAAGGAAGCTTGTTTGTTGCTGACTTAAACTCAACAAAGAAGGATAAAGTTTACTGATTTTACAGTAAAGCAATTGTTGGTGGTAGTATTCTTTGGCACAGGAAGCTCTCACATCTCAACTTCAAGACAATGAATATTTTGATGAAGAAGGAGTTAGTGAGAGGTTTGTCCCAACATGAATTCTGTCAAGAAGGACTGTGTGAAGATTGTCAAATGGGCAAACTAAGGAGAGCTGTACACAAGTCCAAGCAATTGAACACCGACATAGAAGCACTCAAGTTGATTCACATGGATCTCTTTGGTCCAGTCAATGTACCATCTATGGCCAAAAAGAGATATGCCTTAGTAATGGTGGATGATTACTCAAGGTACACTTGGGTGAAATTTCTTGAATCCAAAGATGAAGCTACTCAAGTGATTATTGATCAAGTCAGAGTTCTTGATAGAACTCCAAACTCAAAAGTCCAAATCTTGAGGAGTGACAATGGTACAGAATTCAGAAATGCCACACTTGGAAATTTCTGTAAAGATGAAGGAATTGTACAACAATTCTCTGCTGCAAGGACTCCACAGCAGAATGGAGTTGTAGAAAGAAAGAACAGGACTCTCATTGAAGCAGCTAGAACTATGTTGCATGATGCCAAACTACCAACATATTTCTGGGCTGAAGCTATCAACACAGCTTGTTATACTCAAAACAGAACCATGATTAACAAAACTCATGCAAGTACACCTTACTGTCTGCTAACTGGGAAGAAACCTACTGTCAAATACTTTCATGTGTTTGGGAGCAAATGCTTTATGATGAAGGATAACCATGAGAAGAAAGGAAAATTTGACACCAAGGCATTTGAAGGACTATTCATGGGTTACAACACAGAAAGGACTGCCTACAGAGTTTATGTTATGGAACACATGATTATTGAAGAAAGTGTTAATGTCACATTTGATGAAACCAAGTTTCCAGGACTGCATGAAGAAGGAAAGATGCAGACATTCAGATTTGAGAATCAAGGATACTTGGAAGCTGAGGAAATAATTGTTGATGAAGAACGTAGCTTCACTCAAACTGTTGAAGTTGACAAAGATACTGTCAATACCATTACTGTCAACCAAACTCCAGCTCAGTCACAGACCATAACTTCTAACATTCATAACTGTAATGACTCTGGACACAATGAAGAACATGGTGAAGACAATGGAATTGATGAGCATTCAACTCAACAAACTGAAGAAACTGTTCCTGTACAATCAATTAGCTTGCCCAGAATCACCAAGTGGAACAAGGATCACACAAATGACCTTATCATTGGTGACCCTACTTCTGGAGTAAGGACAAGGAACAAAGTCTCTGCTGACAGCATGTTTTCATGCTTTTTGTCTCAAATGGAACCCAAAACAACTGATGAAGCATTGTTGGATTCTGACTGGGTGATAGCCATGCAAGAAGAGCTAAATCAGTTTGAAAGAAACAATGTATGGAAGTTGGTTCCAAGACCTAAGGGAAAGTCAGTCATTGAGACCAAATGGGTTTTCAGAAACAAGCTTGATGAAAATGGATCAGTGACAAGAAACAAAGCAAGGCTAGTGGCTAAAGGTTACTGTCAACAGGAAGGAATAGATTATGATGAGACATTTGCACCTGTTGCAAGACTTGAAGCTATAAGAATCTTTCTAGCTTATGCTGCACACTGCAACTTCAAAGTATTTCAGATGGATGTCAAAAGTGCCTTCCTAAATGGAGAATTGGAAGAAGAAGTGTATGTTGAACAGCCACCAGGGTTTGAGGATGCTGAAATGTATGATTTTGTGTACAAACTCTTCAAAGCTTTGTATGGACTAAAACAAGCACCCAGGGCTTGGTATGACACACTTTCCACCTTTCTTTTGGAAAATTAGTTTACTAGAGGAGTTGTGGACAAGACACTTTTCTACAAACATCATGGCAAGGACATCATTCTGGTACAAATCTATGTGGATGACATCATTTTTGGTTCTACAAATGAGAAGCTGTGTGAGAAGTTTTCCTCTCTCATGAGTAACAAATATGAGATGAGTATGATGAGAGAATTGTCATTCTTTCTGGGATTACAAATTCTTCAACAACCTGATGGAATCTTCATTTGTCAAGCTAAATACATCAAGGAACTTCTCAGAAAGTTCAACTTGGAAGATTCATCACCTGCAAAGACACCAATGTCCACATCAACTAGTCTGGATCTTGACCCTAAAGGAAAGAAAGTTGCCTCAAGCACCTATAGAGGCATGGTAGGATCTCTCCTATACCTAACTACTAGCAGACCTGACATCATGTTTGCTACATGTCTCTGTGCAAGGTTTCAAAGTGATCCAAAGGAGTCACACTTAGTAGCCATCAAGAGAATCTTTAGATACCTAAAAGGCACTCCTAACCTAGGCCTTTGGTATCCTAAGAACACTTGATTTGATCTAATTGGTTACTTAGACTCAGACTATGCTGGATGCAAGATTGACAGAAAGAGTACTACTGGTAGCTGTCAATTTCTTGGTGGAAGATTGGTCTCATGGTTTAGCAAGAAGCAGCATTCAGTTTCTACCTCAACTGCAGAAGCTGAATATATTGCTGCAGGCAGTTGCTGTGCACAAATTCTATGGATGAAAAATCAACTTCTGGATTATGGTCTAGTGTTAAGAGACATTCCTATTTACTGTGACAACACTAGTTCCATAACCATTTCAGACAATCCAGTTCAACACTCTAGGATAAAGCACATTGATATAAGACATCACTTTATCAGAGAGCATATTGAACAAGGAACTGTGAAGCTGATCTATGTCCCAACTGACAAGCAACTAGCTGACATCTTCACTAAGCCATTAGATGAAGCAGCCTTCAACAGGTTGGTAAGTGAATTGGGAATGCTGAATCTGGTATGTTGATTCACTAAGTTTTCTAAATTTCCAATTTTCTTTTGAAGCTCATGACAGCACCTTCAAACCTGCTGTCAAGAGAAGTTACTGTCTACTTGGTCTATGTCTGTTATGTGACAGCATGTATTGATTTGACTATTCATGTCTGTATTCCGTGCCAGTCTCATACTTTTAGACTCTGTATGACAATAATGTGGTTATTTGCTTAGTTTGAGAGATAAATATCTGTTCCATTGGACTTTCACACTCTTTGTATTAATCTGTAGGATTAAAGGAGGACACAACCATTAATTACTTTTGTGATAGTTGTATGGGTACTCTAACTGTTGACCATTAGACTTTAATCCTTAGACAGTTTTGCCTATAAATTAACCTTAGGTTTCACCAGTCTGCTCCCAGTTTTAAAGTAAATTATGGAAAACAAAGTAGGAATAGAGTACAGGCCAAAAGTCTTGTGTGATTCTCCTCTTAACGAAGAAGTGGAACCCCTGTTTGATGAACTTGACGACCTGCTTCATGAGGAAGATGCACAGTCTCAAGCCCTTCAAGCACAGGAAGAAGAAAAATGGAAGATTCAAGAGGAAGAACTTCAGGCACTTCTAAAGGCAGAAGGTCGCACTGAAGAGGAGATTAGGAAAGAACTTTTAGAATTAGTTGATGAAATCATAAACTGATGTACTCAATGCTATATTTCAATGATTTTATTAATAAAACTAAAACTTCTTGTTGTTGTGTTTATTGAGTTTTATTTCGTCTGTGTTAATTGCATAGTATCTGTGTTCAAAAGATTAAATTGCTAAATCCATACTCTGTTAATTTTAGGTTAAGTTTATGAATAAAGCATTCTGGTAAGTTCATGACAGAAACAATTCCCCATCTAAGTTGCTGTCATTCAGAAGGATACTGTCCTGTGTCTCTTGACAGCAAACTTCTTGACAGCAGGGAAAGACTTTCTGTCAAGACTTTTATAGAATACTGTCATTCATATGCTTAACGGTGACAGCATGTTTTTGCGCAATAGTTGTTGTCACGCAAAACCTACTGTCACCACCGCTTATTACTGACAGATTGTTTCTAGCGCACAGGTTACTGTCACGAATAGTGGACCGTTGAAATTGAATATTCATCCCACGTTTGACAGTGAATAACGGGCAGTAACTCACGTGTTGTGTGAGAGGGTTAAGACACGTTCTTTAATTCCACCTTTTGTGCACAAACGTTTGAGCTACCCTTTTTATTCTCCAGTTACTCAGACATATCATTCTCATCAAACTCAAGGCAAATTACTTTTCGTCAAACAAAAAGCTACTTTCTTACTTTCTTCTGTTCTTGAATCTCTATGGCCCCCAAACAGACTCTCTCTCAAACAAACTTTGCTGGCATCCTTTCCCCAAATGATGCTGGTGAAGGTTTCAAAGGACTAGTGTCTTTCTTGAACAAGTCCTATCTTGGTTCTGCCATTACCTCAACACCCATTCTCGACTTAGACAGACTTGAGGCATTTTGGCACACTGTTGTTGCTCAAACAGAGGGTGAAAACCCATCTATTCGATTCACAATCAATGGGCAACACTACATTCTTACAGCTGAGGTCATCAACACTGCTCTTGGAATTACACTTCAAGAAGGCCAAAATTTTGCTGAACTTGCTAATGATGACACTCTTAAGAAGCTCTTCTTGAAGATTGGGTATGCATGCCCTATTCTCGAAGAGGGAACAACCAAATGGTATTCGTCTGGTGAAATGGATAGGAAGCATCTGAGAAAGGAGTGGAGTATGGTCTTTGATGTGATGGTTAAGGTGTTCTCTACCAAGTCCACTGGCAGAACCTGTTGTCCACACTTCATCCGACAGTAACATTCCTGCCAAAGATGCTGTCCAGTCCTCTCAGCCAGATTTTGATGCTGTAACCATTGAGGATGCCTCTGATGATGACCTACCTCTTGCCAAACTCTTGAAGGTACATTCTAAATCTTCTACTTCCATGCATGTTAGTATTGCTCATACCCATACATCTAGGTTGAGTGAGGGTGTGCAAAAGAAAAGAGAGATAAAATAAAAGAGAGGTGGGCATAAAAATGAGAGGCAGCCAAATGAGCTGGCAAAAGGAGAGGGACTTGAGCATGTCCAGAGAGATCTTGAGGGAGCCCACACTATTCAGGCATTAGGCCTTGAGAGTCAAACAGTGAGGAGTGATGAGATCACTCAAAAACACCCTGAGAGTGTGAGAACCCCATTAGCCTCCAAGCCCCTTTCTTTTCCTTCCCCTCCAAGAAGGTTAAGGAATGATGGCCCCTCTGCAAATTTTGGTAACAGGATTGAAGCTCTAGAAGGACAGTGTGCTACCTTGAACTCCAAGATGGACTCTCTCTCTCTCAACTGGTGGTTGATGGTTTTGCTGCTACTCAACTCTCTATCCAGTTCCTTACTGACCTAGTAGCTGCCAACTCAACTAAGGGGGAGAAGGTAGCAAGATTAGAATCAATATCTATTCAGGGATCAGGTGGAACTCAGGGGGAGCCAGTAGCTGTGAAGACCAAAGGGGGAGCAAAACAAGTTTCTGGAATCAAGAGTAAAACAATGACAAAGGGGGAGCAAGTCAAACCAAGCAGTGAACAACCAAATGATAAAGCTGAAGATCTTGTTGAAGTTGACCTGGATGGTGAAAGGGTGTTAATGTCTAAGGCATATCAAGATGAAATGCAAAGAAGACCTGCATCTAGACACCCAATCCTACCTCCTGTGACAATTAGAGAACCAACTTCAGCAACTCAAGAAACTGCTCTACAGAAAAGATGGAGAGAAATGGAGGAACAAAACAAGCTTGGGAAAGGTAAAGGGAAACTGCCTGAATCCATCCAGAAGGGAAATACTTGGTCCAATGGTACTGAGTTTGATCAAGAAGAAGCCAATACTATAATGGTGGATTACAGGGAGAGCACATTACACAATCATGACACTGAATTTAGCAGTGTGGTGTAAGAAGCAATGAATGCACCAAGCAACAGTCCAACCAACACCACAAAACTGTTAAAGGAGCAAATCATCAGTGTTAGTGTAATGATGAATGATGAGAAAAGATGGGATGTAAGTATCTATCTCACTTCTGGCATATCTTATTTCATCACAATGTAGTTATTGCAGAGTCTGCCAGCAAAGGTGTTGTGTGCTATGAAGGGAAAGATCAAGGCAACTCAAACACCATTCAATGAAATATTGAATATGCAAATCCAGAACATGATCACACAGAAGCTACCTGAAGTCTACACAAATCCACCATGTGTTTTCTACAAATCTACTACAGTGGATGGCACAAGAAGGAACAGCTACATGAATTTGATCAGTCCATCCAGGATGCAAACTGAGTCAATTATGAAAGTGTTATATGGAATACTCAACTCAAATGCCAATCCAGGAAGAGTCCATGCTGTTCAAGAGATCTACAAAATACTGGTGTTGAGAGACAAGGCACTGGGAGCTAGAGTAAAGGAGTCAATCACTAGAGCCAATGCCAAAAGAACTGATCAAGGTGGAAGCTGCCTCTATGATATTTCTTTTCAAGATGATGATGATGATGATGAGATTGGAGGTGGTGAAGCTTCTGGAAATGCAGGTAATGATGGTGGAAGTAATTCAGGGAATATTGGTATTCAATCTCATAATGAAGGCAATGAAGAAACTCCTAGTCAGGAAAAGAAAGATGCTGATGCAACAGATGAAGAGGAGCCAAGAATACTGGAAGCTTTGGAGGCAATCATTCTTAGATGTGCTATTGACTGCATAAAAGCAGAAAAAGATGTTGTCACCAAAGATACTATCGACAAGGAAACTGTCATAGAAGATGCTGTCATGGAAGATGCTGTCGACAAAGGTACTGTCAAGGAAGGTTCTGTCAAGGATGAAGCCAAAGCTACTGTCAAGCCCAAAAGACTGAAAGCTAAAGCAAAAGCATGGTTTTCTAGACAGAAACCTGAAGGAAAGCACAAGTACTCAGGAAAGGAAAAGGCCACTGGATTTGGCAGGAATCTTAAGAAGCCAATTCAATCAATACCTCCTAACAGTCTTAAGATACAACAGATGCAATCTAAAGAAATCAAGAGTGTTGAGGTTAAGCTGGATGCAAATCAAGAGGCCACTGAGTATATTCTGTGGTGGGAAGAATCAAGATCTACCAAGGTTAATAAGGACTTCTATCTGGAAGCCACATCAACCAGTGGTAGAACGACAACCATAAATAAAAGGAGAATTGACTTCTTCTACCTGGAAAGAATGGTGGAGTTGTTGGAGAGCTATGAAAATGTTTCAGAGTCTGTCATGGAACATATTCTGAAATATCAGGCTGATAGGGATGCTGAGTTCTACCAGAAATTTGGCTACAATTTTGCAGATTTTGATGATGCTGATATTTTAACTGATCTACCAGCTTCTCCTATACCATATCACTGGCACTGTGAGTTTGATGATTTACCCACAGAAGAAGGGCAAACCCAACCAACTCAGGAAGGGCAACCCAAGCCAAGCAAAAGACCTGACTCTTCTCAATATTCTCAATATCAGTCAGAACTTGATAAGAAGGAAGCTGAACTCCTGGAAAGATGCAAGACTGCCAACAAGGCAGAAAGTGAAGCTCCAAATTATCAAACATGTATGCTGGAAAATCCCTTAAGAATCAAGCATCTAAAAGAAGAAATCTACGTGTGCAGCTTGCACAAGCTAAAAACAACTATTCTGAAGGATTTACAGTATATGGTAGCTGGATCAATTCATCCCTTGGAGCAGATTTGTTCTGATGAGATAGAGGAAATATTGAAAAGGAGAAAAGGAGAATGTTCAAAGCTGGACAAGCAAAGGAGGATGTCTCTCAATGCTTATCCTGGAAGTAGATTCAAGCTCATTCATGAAGAACTCCACTTCAGAAGCTATCCATATGATCAAGATCAATGGATGAATCTCAGGGATGCTAATTCTCTTATCTCTCCTACTATCAAGAAGATCATTGAAGAAATAGAAGATGCTGCAGTCACTCCTGCTGAAATCTCTCTTGTAGAAGGTCTAAGAGGCTGCTTGGTAGAAGCTCTCAAAAGAGAGGATGTAGCAAGACACAAGAGGAAATCTCAAGCTAAGTAAAAATTCTTAATCCATTCTGATCTTGTTAGTTAAGTTGTCAGCATATATTGTAAATTTGTTGTTATTGTCCATAAAAACAAATTGGGGGAGATTGTTGGGATTTATGGGTGATAGCATAGAAACAACTTAACTTTGTACATACTTAATTTTTAATTAAGTAGAACATACTGTCACAGCCAAAGTATGTTCTTGTAATCAGTATGCAATGTCATCTTAGTTGTGTAATTTGAAAGAAGTTCACTTGCTGTGTTCAAGCCTCAAAGAATGCATATTAGATGACGGCATGAATAAATGTTACTGTCATGAGCATTGACAGTAAGATTACAAGAAGACAGAATGTTGCAAGTCACGACAGCATATTCACTCTGACAGCAACATTGGCGGAAGACTACGCGACAGCAACTTTAGCCCTCGACAGCAAGTTTGGAAACCTCGACAGCACTCTGTGCGGGGAACTCATACTGTCACCAAAAGAACATTCCTGTGACAGCAAGCTTTGCGGTAAAAGTAACTGTCTCGAGAAAGATCCTTGTTCTAGGTATCTTCTCAGTTAAATCCCGTGACAGTTTTAATGTTCAAGAAACAGGCGTGTTGCAATATCCCTAAGCTGCACCAATTCTGCAAGACTACGACAGAAGCTTCAAGCACTACAAAACAAAAGCGAATCAATTCAAGAGCAAGGTCAAGTCTCTATTTACTGAATTGTTTTAGCTGGAAATAGAATGAATCTAGGTTGCTTTCTTTGTAATGTATATATGACATGTTAGCAATTTAGGAAAGTCACATGGGTAGACAGTTTGTAAGAAGCTGCCACTTGATAATGACAACAGATTCACAAACCCGTGTTGACAGTGATATGATTAGTTTTATACTTAGACTATCAATTCATTCTAGGTACGAAGTGGTAACACAAGCAAGTAAGTGTCTTGAAGAAAATCGAAGCTCAAGAATTCTCTCTTGAGGTTGTAGCAACACTTTGCAAAATAAATAAAAACATTTATTTTGTGAAACTTGTCTTTTAGACCATATTGTTTGTGAATGCATACATATTACTGATAACGTTAAATCTTAGTTTTGGTTGTTGAAATTGAGATTGAATTTTATCAATATTGCATTCATCCCCCCCCCCCCCCTTCTGCAATACACGAGGACCAACACCGTGCTTGCTTAACGTCTCGAAGCACTCTTTGAGGTCCTCCATGTGATCTTCGAACTGGGATTTAACAATCATATCATCCACATAGTGTAACAGCCCCAGATCCGGGGTCGGGGATCCGGTCGTTACGGTCTCAATTCCCATCAATAATACTTGCACTTGAATCAAAACAATTAAACTACATGCTGTGACCCCACAATAACAACACCACTCACACAACAAGTTATAGTTCCAGAGATGAAATTGGAATAAGTATCTAGTCATATGATCCACAAGTTATAAGTTATTACAAACCCAAAAGATTACGGAGCATTTAAAAGTTCTTGCCGTTGATTACATTAATCATAAGATACATAAGTCTGATACACAAAAGCTGAAGCTTAGAACACTAGTGGTTACTACCTCAGCTATGGCGGCTACGACATCAACGGGTAAATCTCTGACGACTGCTACCCGCTTTCGCGGGGTGTGACTGTTGCGGGCCATCTGCTCTAGCTGTTGTTGTGATATAAATAAATAAAGCAAGGGTGAGCAATAGAGCCCACCAAAAATAACTTATAACAGATTACCAAAGTATCACAATTCAAAAATATATTGCAGTCACATGCTATGCCTCCAACAGATAAGAAACTAGTATAGCGTAAAGGATGAAGTTACGAGGAAAATTAATGGGATATTTTCGTAACCCAAAGTCCACTTATGCATATATATCCTTAATTAGGTTTTACCAGACTCATAACTTATAGAATAAAAGATGAAGTTGCATGAATTTGCTCTCACTTCATTCCCAAACGCTTCTCAACCCCCTGCCAACACGATTGGTCCTTCACCCCAATACATGTTGCAGGAAAATATCCAAATTGGATGATGAACCAATACTGGAGCCTTCTCCGCGCCCGTCGTACCAACCTTACTATGATCAGTAGCAGGTTTGTACAACAAAATTATTTGTTTTCTACATGTAGATGGAAGAATCACGACAGCCTGACATTGTCTACCGCCTTTCTGGATCTCCCGGCCAACGGTTGGGCCAATAAAATGATGGATCGGCGCGACTCGACCTCTTACACGTTGCTCCTAGTTCAGATTAGATCCATGACTCTGAAACGTAAAGATCGTCCTCCTTTCCCCAAGTGTGATACTTGTTGATACGACTCCACTAAGTAGTTATATCTAGGTTGGAAAGGAAGATTCTCCAATATTTCCCAAGCGATGCTTGTTAATGGATATCGACTTGTTCCAGGAATTTACCCCTCGATCGTTGAGGTGGTAACACAATATTTGACTTGCAGCAGTTTCGTTGCTCGGAGAAAATACCTGTCCCTTGACAGTTTTGAGTTGGGAATTTAAAATGAAGAGCAGTTACTTAAATCAGGTTTCCCATATTTTTGATAGTGGAGCGAGCATTTGAATTTTCTTAAAAGACAGATTCAAATGGAAAAATAGCTTTTTGGGAACCTTTTTCTGATTTGAAAATAACTAACAATAGTTACTAAATAAGTAAACCTTAAATGAATATTTGAAAATAATATTCATTAAATAAATAATCCTTAAATGAATATTTGAAAATAATATTCATTAAATAAATAATCCTTAAATGAATATTTGAAAATAATATTCATTAAATAAATAATCCTTAAATGAATATTTGAAAATAATATTCATTAAATAAATAATATTCAAATGAATATTTGAAAATAATATTCATTAAATAAATAATATTTAAATGAATATTTGAAAATAATATTCATTTAATAAATAATCGTCTTAATGTCAATAATCCTCAAATGAATATAATTAATAACCTTTAAGTAAATTAATAATCCTCGAATGACAGTACCCGATATCTTTATCGGAAAATAACTTTTATCAAATACCAATTATAATCAATACATATCTTTCAAGAAAATCACACGCCCTTATCCTAGGGCAACTATAAAATCCCTGGCCTATAGCTGATATCCCATATCTAACTCATAAGCCCCAACTTCAAGTCATAATCCTCAAGTATTGCTATACATAGCAATTCGAAAACAAGTATGCAGTTTATATATATCGCAATCACATATCATAATCGAGAACAGTTATTATCACAACAACAGTCGAATAGGTTTAGAAAACTTGCCTGGTGGTGAGGTAGGGGTAGTGTGCCTCGAGTCAATCCGGCGATCTATACATAGTCAAAATATCCGAGATTAATCACTTAACACTTTTTAAGACACCAAGTACATACTTTACTTAGGCTAAAATGTGTTTTCAAGTCGACTCCTTAAGACTCTTCTTACGTACGCTTGACTCGAACATTTTTATAAAATAGAGATTAAATCCTTTTAACACGAAATCTTTTCGAGAGTCCTCCTAAACATACCTAGCATGTTAACACAAAGTTTCACATTCTGATTGGTCACTTAAGGGGTTTGATCATTGCCTCAAAGTTGGCTAAGTGGTATAGCTCGGTTTCTCGAAACATCCTTAACTAAAATACTCGTTTCTCCTAAACCGTAATTCGGAATCACATGATCTTTATATCAAAACGAACCTTGAAACAATACCTACACAATACTAGGCAGTGGTGACTCTGGACAGAAGTCTTTATGTCCGAACATCACAGACACAACAGAGCTAGGGAAAATCGGGCATTATAACGGCTATGTTTTAACGATTCCAAAGTTTAATCATAAACTTACAAGACCAATCCAAACCAAATCACCAAGTCAAATCCTCAACATCATTACTAATCCATAATCATCACAAATCAGTCAAAACCAACATCTACTTGCTTATCATCAAAACAACATCAAACTTTCATCAAACCTCCGTTAAAACCACTCAATCATCCTTATGATTATACTAACTAAACCATACTTAAAACTAACCATATAAATCAAATTTATAAACAAGGGTTCAAGAGTTATACCTTCCTTGGAGTGTGTATAAGCCTAATAATCCTTGTATAGCCCTTATATAACCTTAAGGTAGCTTGAATCAACAAAAGAAATCAAGAAACCAAAGTTAGTTCTTGAAAATCACTATTCATGTTCATCTTTTACCTAGGATTTGAGCATGATACCCTCCATGGATGATGCTAAGATTAAGAGATTACCTTGGTTTGGGGATTAGGAAGCTTTTGAATCCAAGAACATGAATTATGGATGCTTGGAAATTGGTCTTGAAATCTTGAAGTTTTTGGCCGAAAGTTGCTTGGTTCTTCCAAGTGATTTCTTTGATTTTCTTTTTGTTTAATTACTTAAGATATTTGTGGTATTTTAATGGTCAAATTGGTGAGTCATAGTCCTTGGCTTCTTCTTCTTTCGACACTTGTCGCACATGCAACGGTTCTGTTAAAGTAGCTTTACTGGTTTGCTTTATTGGTTTGTTTCCTTTCACATGGATGATCCAAATGTTGCATTCCTCGACTTAATCTTGTTACATGTTACTTCCATGTCTGTATTTAATCTCGTAAGTGTTTCGTCTCCGTTTAATCGCGTAAAAAAGTTCGCAGGGTTTCTTAAGTGTTCTATCGAAGTAGTTTATCGTAATCGTTCTTAATATCTCTAATTCTTTCATTAAATCCATATCCATGGAATTGATAATTTAAATTCTTAATTATTCTCAAATAATAATTAATCCGTCCGTTAATGGCGAAATTTCGGAGAAAACGGAAATGCTATTTTTCCGATTCTGACAGCTTTTGCATTCCTTTATTTTCATCGTAGATCACTAATACGGCTTTGAAAGTTCATCATATCGACCCGTATATAGGGTGGTCTGGAAAACTTTTAAACGACAAAATTTACTATTCATCAAAAGTTACTATTCATCAGAAGTTACTATTCATCAGAAGTTACTATTCATCAGTGGTTTTTCTATAATCCTTTGGATCAATATTCGTTCCAATATTCCTGGTTTACTTCTCTTTACTCTTTGCACTTAGAAAACGTTCTAGTGCTTTCTCGGGCATACGCTATCTTGTTTACGGAGTTGTCGGATGCATTCCAGATATTGATTTGGATGACATAAAAATACTTTTCTTCCCTGGAGTATTGTATTCTTACCTTCCAGATTGATTGTTCTTATTTACATGATCAGTCCCTTCTTATTATTCTCAAAATGTTTGAAAACTGACATCCATATTCATTTCATACTTAATTCTCCAAAAATCATTACCACAATCCACATATATATATATACATCATCATACAATAAAAGTTTTAATTCTACCCAAAAATCTGGGGTTTTACAGTCTCTCCTCCTTAAAAGGATTCCGTCCCGGAATCACTCTGAAAATAAATGGGGATGTCTTTCTAGCATCTCGCTCTCTAGCTCCCAAGTCGATTCTTCCACATTATGGTTCTGCCACAAAACTCTGACTAGCTTGATGATCTTGTTTCGGAGCACTTGTTCCTTTTGATCTATGATTTCCACTGGTTGCTCCACATAGGTTAGGTCTGGCTGTATGTCTACTTGTTCGTATTCCACTATGTGCTTAGCATCCGGGTTGTACTTCCTCAGCATTGAAACATGAAACACATTGTGCACTTGTTGCAGGTTTGGGGGTAATGCTAGCTCATATGCTAAGTTTCCAATACGTCTTAAGATCTCAAATGGTCCAATATATCTAGGACTCAACTTTCCTTTCTTTCCAAACCTCATCAAACCTTTCCAAGGAGATACCTTTAAGAAAACTAGGTCTCCCACTTCATATTCCTTGTCCTTCCGGGCCAAATCAGCATACTTCTTTTGTCTATCTTGGGCTGCTACCAGCCGTCCTTTGATTAGTTCTACTATGTCCTTAGTCCGTTGGACCACTTCGGGTCCAAGCATCTTTCGCTCCCCAATTTCATCCCAATACAAGGGAGATCGACATCTTCTTCCATAAAGGGCCTCATAAGGCGGCATTCCTATACTCGAATGAAAACTATTGTTGTAGGAAAACTCAATCAGTGGTAGGTGATCATCCCAATTTCCTTTAAAGTCTATAGCACAGACCCTTAACATATCCTCTAGTGTTTGGATGGTCCTTTCACTTTGTCCGTCTGTTTGGGGGTGATAGGCAGTACTCATGTTCAGCCGGGTTCCTACACATTCCTGGAAGCTCCTCCAGAATCTGGAGTTAAATCTGGGATCTCGGTCAGATACTATGGCGACTGGGACTCCGTGCCGCGCCACTATCTCTTTCAAGTAGATATCCACTAATCGGTCGATAGTGTACCTTTCGTTGATCGGAAGAAAGTGGGCTGACTTTGTTAATCGGTCTATGATTACCCATATGGCATCGTGATTGGCCTTGGTCCTTGGTAAACCCACTACGAAATCCATGGCTAGATGTTCCCATTTCCATTCGGGAATCTCTAAGGGTCGTAAAAGTCCACTGGGCCTTTGGTGTTCCGCTTTCACTCGTTGGCAGGTCAAGCATCTGCTTACCCACTCTGCTACGTCCTTTTTCATGTTAGGCCACCAGTAGTATTCTTTCAAATCTCCATACATCTTGGTGCTTCCTGGGTGGATTGAATACCTAGAACTGTGACTCTCGTGTAAAATTTCGTCTTTCAGCTCCCGAACATTCGGAACCCAAATTCGGTAAGTATACCTCCTTATTCCTTTATCATCCTCGACAGTGTGGATCTCCTCTCCGGTCATTGACTGCCTGTCTTCACTTATCATCCTCTCCTGACACCTTCTTATCTTTTCTAACAACTCTGGCTGCAAGGAAATCTCAAACAGCTTTTCGGTACCGCCTCCGGTCACCTTCACTTCTATTTCCATATTTTCAAATTCTCTGATCAGTTCTTCTGATGTCATTATCATCTTGAGTCTCTCTTTCCTACTAAGGGCATCAGCCACCACATTGGCCTTCCCTGGGTGATAAAGAATCTCACAGTCATAATCCTTAATCAATTCTAACCATCTTCTCTGGCGCATGTTAAGCTCCTTCTGGGTGAAAATATACTTGAGGCTCTTATGGTCAGTGTAAATCTCGCACTTCTCTCCATACAAGTAGTGCCTCCAAATCTTTAAAGCGAAGACTATTGCTGCTAGTTCTAGATCATGAGTAGGATATCGAATCTCATACTCCTTCAATTGTCTCGACGCATAGGCGATTACCTTACCGTGCTGCATCAGCACGCACCCTAATCCCTTATGCGAAGCATCACTGTAAATCACAAAATCTCCTTTTCCATCTGGTAATGCCAACACAGGGGCAGTCACCAACCTCTTCTTTAACTCTTGGAAACTACTCTCGCACTTTTCCGTCCATTCAAACTTCTCAGTTTTTCGGGTAAGTCGGGTTAACGGGGCTGCGATCTTCGCAAAATCCTTAACGAATCTTCTGTAATACCCTGCTAACCCTATGAAACTTCTCACCTCTGTTGGTGTGGTTGGTCGTTCCCAATTTGAAACTGCCTCTATCTTGGAGGGGTCAACCAACACTCCCTCCTTATTGATCACATGTCCTAAAAACTGAACCTCATTTCGCCAGAATTCACACTTTGCGAATTTGGCATACAGTTGTTCCTTCCTGAGTATTTCTAGAGTTATCCTCAAATGTTCTGCGTGTTCTGCCTCTGTCTTTGAGTAGATAAGAATATCATCTATAAAAACTATAACAAACTCGTCCAAATACTTCTTGAACACCCTATTCATTAAATCCATGAAAGCTGCCGGGGCATTGGTCAATCCAAATGACATCACCAAGAACTCATAATGTCCATATCTGGTACGGAAAGCAGTCTTTGGAATATCTTCTGGTTTAATCTTTAATTGATGATATCCGGTTCTCAAGTCAATCTTGGAGAAGTACACAGCATCCTTTAGCTGGTCAAACAAATCGTCTATTCTGGGCAATGGGTACTTATTCTTTATAGTTAGCTTGTTCAACTCTCGGTAGTCGATGCATAACCTCATGCTCCCATCTTTCTTCTTAACAAACAACACGGGTGCCCCCCACGGCGACACACTGGGTCTTATCATACCCTTCTCCAACAGTTCTTGTAACTGGGTAGCTAGCTCTTTCATTTCTACTGGGGCTAACCGGTACGGGGCCTTCGAAACTGGCGCCGTCCCCGGGGCTAATTCAATAGCAAACTCAATTACTCTATCGGGTGGTAATCCTGGAAGATCTTGTGGAAACACATCTTCGAACTCATTGACTACTGGGATGTCCTGTAATCTAGGTACCTCTTTCTGGGTGTCCACGACATATGCTAAGTAAGCCTCATTCCCCTTTCGTAACAATCTTTTGGTCTGTGCCATGGTTAGAAATTTCTGTGTCTGTCTCATCCCCCTAAACACTATTTCCTTCTTTCCTGGGGTATTCAATCTAACCCTCTTCCCTTTACAATCTATTTGTGCGTTATTGCGAGACAACCAATCCATCCCCAAAATGACATCAAATTCTCCTAGTTTAAAAGGAATCAAATCCACACAAAAAGACTGTCCCCCTATTTCTAATTTGCAGTTGGGGTGAATCTGATTAACTGGGACTATTTCGTGATTAGCTATCTCTATTTGTAGGGAATCCTTTAATGGTCGGGCTTTAAGTTTCAATTTATGCGCAAAATCCCTCGATATAAACGACTTAGTTGCTCCAGAATCAAATAAAACATTTGCGCTAACTAAATTTAGAGAAAAGGTACCTGCTATCACATCCGTGTTCCTCACGGCATCCTGCACTGTCATGTTGAAAGTCCTAGCAGTTGGTGGTCTATTGGAGGCAGCCCTGCTTGCCCCTGATGCTGCGGGTCGGTTCATGGGACAATCCTTCTTCATATGACCTTGGCGTCCACACTGAAAACAAGTGAGGCCTTGGCTGACGCTAGGGTTACTCGTAGCACAATTGGTAGCATAATGTCCCCTTCGCCCACACTTATAACAGGTTATCAGTTTTTGGTTGCACACACCGGGATGTTTCCTCCCACAAGTCACACATACTGGTAATGGAGGTTGAGATTGGTAGGAGCGGGACACTCCTGATGGGTTACCGCCCTGGTTTACACTGGTGCTCACGGGTCGTTTGAACCCCGTATTCCTCTCAGGTAGGGAGACTGCTCCGCGGTTAAACCTATTTTGGGGGTTTCCTCCTGAAAAACCTCCACCCATACTTGCATGCTTTCTCTTTATTCCCCCTTTCTCTCTTTCCTTATGCATCTGATCACTCCCTGCTTCCACAATCGAAGCCTTTTGTACCAATGTGGCATAGTCTGTAATCTCCAGAACTGCTACGCGATTCTGAATCCACTGCTTCAATCCCTGCTGAAACCGATTAGCTTTCTTCTCTTCGGTATCTACAAATTCTGGTACAAACCTTGATAGCTCGGTAAACTTTGCCTCATAGTCAGCCACTGTCAAATTATTCTGCTTTAGTTCCAAAAACTTGAGTTCCATTTGAGTCTTCATGAACCTTGGGAAATACTTCTCTAGAAACAATTGCTTAAACCTTTCCCAAGTTACAATAGCGTCCGTCTCCATGTTCTTCTTGGCCTCCCACCAATAATTGGCCTCTCCTTTCAGAAGGTAAGTGGCAAAAACAGTCTTCTGCGCTTCCTCAATACTCAAAATCTCAAAGGACTTTTCCATCTCCTTTATCCAGGCTCTTGCCTCTACTGGGTCAGCCGAACCTTGGAATTCTGGGGGCTTGAGTGACTTAAAGGCCCTAAAAGAGTTTGCTATGGTATTGTTGTTCCCTTGGGGTGGTTGGGGGTAGCGGTCCAAATTTTGCCTAAGTAGATTCATGAACTGACCCATGGGGTCTCCACCCTGGTCCCCTTCTCCCTGCTCCGCTTCACCTTCCTCTTCCTCATTTTCAACGTCCGCAGTGAAGAAGGATTCATCTACCTCCCCGTACCGGGAGTCGTCCTGTTCATTATAATCTTCATCCATTTCTTCATTATACTCAGGGTCTTCCCTATTCTGATTGTGGCTTTCTTGATCAGCAGATTCAGGGGGATTTGCCCTAGTTCCCACTCTTCGTGGAGGCATCTTACTGAAATTTGGAAATTCATATTAAGATCGTTTACTGGGTTACAGATACAGTCATCACATAATTGGGAGACTTCCGCAGTTCTATATTTTATCGCAATTCAATAATAAGGTGCAATCAATAATATAGTAAACTTGTGATCGAGTCATAACAGGACGAGATTCAACTGAAAGGAAACAAATATATACATGGTACCAAAGATACAAAGTCTGAGTCAACGTCGACAGTTTTACAAGTACAACTGTCCTAACATCATCTAGTCAAAAGTGAAATATATGGTCTATCCTTCTAGTCAGAAAAGGGATAATATATACAATGGAACAATCCCACAAAAACCGACACTACTATGTCCGTACGTGACTAGAAGACTAGACTACCATATCACCAACTCTGAAATCAGTCACTGGTGCGGTGCCATGCCCTCCCCCTCGCCATGGCTATGCGAAAGATCTCCTCGGCATCAACCCTGGATATCCTGCCATTGCCATCAGTAGGCAAGGCTCGAATCCTAATCCGTGCCCTCAGCTCAATGCGAGTCATCGCCCTCCGGGCAACCCGAGGGGGCACAGACCTCCCGCCGCCCTGGCGCACCATCCTGGCATCCCTCTCTGCTGCTAGCTGCATCCGGGACTCTGCTAGTCGAGCCTCAGCTATCACCAAATCTGACTGAACTCTGCTCACGGTCCAGTTGTGCACACACACTGGTATCCCCTCTAACGGAACATGGGGTGGGGTAACCGGCTCGGCTGGTGGTGCAGCCTCTGCCCGCTGTGGCTCAGGGGTAGGCTCCTCATGATCATCAGGGTAAGGGCTCAAGGGCAGTGGTGGAGGGGTAGGGGCTCTCTCAGTAGGAAGTGGAGGCTGGTCCTCAGCATCCCCTTCCACATCCTCAGTATCCGCTAGGGTCTGATCCTCCTCTGGATCCTCATCATCAGAATCCTCGATATCCTCGGTATCCGCATCTATCTGGACCTCCTCCGGGTCCTCCTCAATATCCTCATAGTATGGATCTGAAGTCCTAAGCAAGTCCTCGTCGTGCTGTCTCTCATAAGCCTCAGGGTCAGAGATATAGCTCACCTACACAATAACGAACTATGTTACTATCATGATATTAAAGTTCCCATAAGGGTTTTAGTCGAACTTGGCAAGAGTTCTTATTATCTTAGTGAATTTATTATTGTAACGCTGCCTCATCTCTGGGGTTTATAACTCTAACGCTCTGATACCATTTCTGTAACAGCCCTAGATCCGGGGTCGGGGATCCGGTCGTTACGGTCTCAATTCCCATCAATAATACTTGCACTTGAATCAAAACAATTAAACTACATGCTGTGACCCCACAATAACAACACCACTCACACAACAAGTTATAGTTCCAGAGATGAAATTGGAATAAGTATCTAGTCATATGATCCACAAGTTATAAGTTATTACAAACCCAAAAGATTACAGAGCATTTAAAAGTTCTTGCCGTTGATTACATTAATCATAAGATACATAAGTCTGATACACAAAAGCTGAAGCTTAGAACACTAGTGGTTACTACCTCAGCTATGGCGGCTACGACATCAACGGGTAAATCTCTGACGACTGCTACCCGCTTTCGCGGGGTGTGACTGTTGCGGGCCATCTGCTCTAGCTGTTGTTGTGATATAAATAAATAAAGCAAGGGTGAGCAATAGAGCCCACCAAAAATAACTTATAACAGATTACCAAAGTATCACAATTCAAAAATATATTGCAGTCACATGCTATGCCTCCAACAGATAAGAAACTAGTATAGCGTAAAGGATGAAGTTACGAGGAAAATTAATGGGATATTTTCGTAACCCAAAGTCCACTTATGCATATATATCCTTAATTAGGTTTTACCAGACTCATAACTTATAGAATAAAAGATGAAGTTGCATGAATTTGCTCTCACTTCATTCCCAAACGCTTCTCAACCCCCTGCCAACACGATTGGTCCTTCACCCCAATACATGTTGCAGGAAAATATCCAAATTGGATGATGAACCAATACTGGAGCCTTCTCCGTGCCCGTCGTACCAACCTTACTATGATCAGTAGCAGGTTTGTACAACAAAATTATTTGTTTTCTACATGTAGATGGAAGAATCACGACAGCCTGACATTGTCTACCGCCTTTCTGGATCTCCCGGCCAACGGTTGGGCCAATAAAATGATGGATCGGCGCGACTCGACCTCTTACACGTTGCTCCTAGTTCAGATTAGATCCATGACTCTGAAACGTAAAGATCGTCCTCCTTTCCCCAAGTGTGATACTTGTTGATACGACTCCACTAAGTAGTTATATCTAGGTTGGAAAGGAAGATTCTCCAATATTTCCCAAGCGATGCTTGTTAATGGATATCGACTTGTTCCAGGAATTTACCCCTCGATCGTTGAGGTGGTAACACAATATTTGACTTGCAGCAGTTTCGTTGCTCGGAGAAAATACCTGTCCCTTGACAGTTTTGAGTTGGGAATTTAAAATGAAGAGCAGTTACTTAAATCAGGTTTCCCATATTTTTGATAGTGGAGCGAGCATTTGAATTTTCTTAAAAGACAGATTCAAATGGAAAAATAGCTTTTTGGGAACCTTTTTCTGATTTGAAAATAACTAACAATAGTTACTAAATAAGTAAACCTTAAATGAATATTTGAAAATAATATTCATTAAATAAATAATCCTTAAATGAATATTTGAAAATAATATTCATTAAATAAATAATCCTTAAATGAATATTTGAAAATAATATTCATTAAATAAATAATCCTTAAATGAATATTTGAAAATAATATTCATTAAATAAATAATATTCAAATGAATATTTGAAAATAATATTCATTAAATAAATAATATTTAAATGAATATTTGAAAATAATATTCATTTAATAAATAATCGTCTTAATGTCAATAATCCTCAAATGAATATAATTAATAACCTTTAAGTAAATTAATAATCCTCGAATGACAGTACCCGATATCTTTATCGGAAAATAACTTTTATCAAATACCAATTATAATCAATACATATCTTTCAAGAAAATCATACGCCCTTATCCTAGGGCAACTATAAAATCCCTGGCCTATAGCTGATATCCCATATCTAACTCATAAGCCCCAACTTCAAGTCATAATCCTCAAGTATTGCTATACATAGCAATTCGAAAACAAGTATGCAGTTTATATATATCGCAATCACATATCATAATCGAGAACAGTTATTATCACAACAACAGTCGAATAGGTTTAGAAAACTTGCCTGGTGGTGAGGTAGGGGTAGTGTGCCTCGAGTCAATCCGGCGATCTATACATAGTCAAAATATCCGAGATTAATCACTTAACACTTTTTAAGACACCAAGTACATACTTTACTTAGGCTAAAATGTGTTTTCAAGTCGACTCCTTAAGACTCTTCTTACGTACGCTTGACTCGAACATTTTTATAAAATAGAGATTAAATCCTTTTAACACGAAATCTTTTCGAGAGTCCTCCTAAACATACCTAGCATGTTAACACAAAGTTTCACATTCTGATTGGTCACTTAAGGGGTTTGATCATTGCCTCAAAGTTGGCTAAGTGGTATAGCTCGGTTTCTCGAAACATCCTTAACTAAAATACTCGTTTCTCCTAAACCGTAATTCGGAATCACATGATCTTTATATCAAAACGAACCTTGAAACAATACCTACACAATACTAGGCAGTGGTGACTCTGGACAGAAGTCTTTATGTCCGAACATCACAGACACAACAGAGCTAGGGAAAATCGGGCATTATAACGGCTATGTTTTAACGATTCCAAAGTTTAATCATAAACTTACAAGACCAATCCAAACCAAATCACCAAGTCAAATCCTCAACATCATTACTAATCCATAATCATCACAAATCAGTCAAAACCAACATCTACTTGCTTATCATCAAAACAACATCAAACTTTCATCAAACCTCCGTTAAAACCACTCAATCATCCTTATGATTATACTAACTAAACCATACTTAAAACTAACCATATAAATCAAATTTATAAACAAGGGTTCAAGAGTTATACCTTCCTTGGAGTGTGTATAAGCCTAATAATCCTTGTATAGCCCTTATATAACCTTAAGGTAGCTTGAATCAACAAAAGAAATCAAGAAACCAAAGTTAGTTCTTGAAAATCACTATTCATGTTCATCTTTTACCTAGGATTTGAGCATGATACCCTCCATGGATGATGCTAAGATTAAGAGATTACCTTGGTTTGGGGATTAGGAAGCTTTTGAATCCAAGAACATGAATTATGGATGCTTGGAAATTGGTCTTGAAATCTTGAAGTTTTTGGCCGAAAGTTGCTTGGTTCTTCCAAGTGATTTCTTTGATTTTCTTTTTGTTTAATTACTTAAGATATTTGTGGTATTTTAATGGTCAAATTGGTGAGTCATAGTCCTTGGCTTCTTCTTCTTTCGACACTTGTCGCACATGCAACGGTTCTGTTAAAGTAGCTTTACTGGTTTGCTTTATTGGTTTGTTTCCTTTCACATGGATGATCCAAATGTTGCATTCCTCGACTTAATCTTGTTACATGTTACTTCCATGTCTGTATTTAATCTCGTAAGTGTTTCGTCTCCGTTTAATCGCGTAAAAAAGTTCGCAGGGTTTCTTAAGTGTTCTATCGAAGTAGTTTATCGTAATCGTTCTTAATATCTCTAATTCTTTCATTAAATCCATATCCATGGAATTGATAATTTAAATTCTTAATTATTCTCAAATAATAATTAATCCGTTCGTTAATGGCGAAATTTCGGAGAAAACGGAAATGCTATTTTTCCGATTTTGACAGCTTTTGCATTCCTTTATTTTCATCGTAGATCACTAATACGGCTTTGAAAGTTCATCATATCGACCCGTATATAGGGTGGTCTGGAAAACTTTTAAACGACAAAATTTACTATTCATCAAAAGTTACTATTCATCAGAAGTTACTATTCATCAGAAGTTACTATTCATCAGTGGTTTTTCTATAATCCTTTGGATCAATATTCGTTCCAATATTCCTGGTTTACTTCTCTTTACTCTTTGCACTTAGAAAACGTTCTAGTGCTTTCTCGGGCATACGCTATCTTGTTTACGGAGTTGTCGGATGCATTCCAGATATTGATTTGGATGACATAAAAATACTTTTCTTCCCTGGAGTATTGTATTCTTACCTTCCAGATTGATTGTTCTTATTTACATGATCAGTCCCTTCTTATTATTCTCAAAATGTTTGAAAACTGACATCCATATTCATTTCATACTTAATTCTCCAAAAATCATTACCACAATCCACATATATATATATACATCATCATACAATAAAAGTTTTAATTCTACCCAAAAATCTGGGGTTTTACACATAGCATTCCATGTTTCTCCCGATTTGTTTATGGAAAATCCGATTGACCACTCTTTGGAATGTGGCTCCTGCGTTCTTCAGTCCGAAAGGCATTTTGATGTAGGCATATGTTCCTTAAGGGGTGATGAAGGATGTCTTTGGAATGTCCTCGGCATTCATTGCAATCTGATGGTATCCTGAAAAAACATCCAAAAAACTAAGTACCTGATATCCGGCAGTGGCGTCTGTCAGCTGGTCAATGCTAGGAAGCGGGTAATGGTCCTTCGGGCAGGCCTTGTTTAAGTCGGTGTAGTCAACACACATTCGCCATTTGTTATTTGCTTTCTTTACCACCACTACATTGGCTAGCCAGTCCGGGTACTCGATTTCCTCTATGAATTTTGCTTCCAAAAGTTTTTCCACTTCGGCTTCAATGATCTTCTGTCGTTCCATGGCGAATGTTCTCTTTCTTTGCTTTACTGGCTTTGCCTCGGGCTTAACATTAAGACAATGCTTCCTCTTCGGTTTCTGCTGCTGGTTCAGCAATTGGGTTGGATAGGTCCGCACCAAATTTCTCTAACTCAATATTTAGGGTTTGGCGACTTCCGCTGATTTCGCCTTCAGACCTTTTTCTCTTACCTCCTTCGGTTATCTCAAAATCTTGATCATTGTTTAGATCATCTAACATGATGATTCAGGTGGTTTTTTGATCGCCTCTCATTTCCCCGATGCCATGCTCAGTCGGGAATTTCAATTTGAGATGAGGTATCGACGCCACCGCCTGGAAAGAGGTGAGGGCTGGCCTTCCGAGAATAGCATTATAGGGGCTTTCCACCCGAACCACATAGAACTTGACCTGTTTTTCCATAGTATATGGAGCTTTACCCAAAAGAACAGATAGAGTGATGGTACCTTCAATAGGGACTGGCTGATTCCCGAAGCCGTACAGGGGAGCTTCGTGGCAGGGTTCCAGCTGTTCGCCTCCGAGGTTCATTTTGCTATACGTCCGATGATACAGAATGTTCACCGAGCTTCCCCCGTCTATCAAAGCTTTCCATATTTTGTTTTGCCCGATCACCGGATTGATGAGCAAGGGGTCTTCATGAGGCCAAATCACATCCTCATAGTCATCCTCGGTAAACATGATCGGCATCGCCTGTTTGGCGGATTGAAACTGGTACAAATTGTAAACCTGTTTTGCGTACCTTTTCTTGGCCGTCTTGCTATCTCGCCCCAGGGTACTTCCACCGAATATGGTCTTTACTTCACCTCTGTACCTTTCGACCTCTTCGGGCTCTTTTCGTTTGTCTTCCTTCAGGGCTAGCTTGTCCCTCAGGTCTTTGACAAATTTATTCAGTTCTCCCTCCTTGATCATCTTTTTTATCAGTTTTTTTAGATGGTAACACTCGTCAGTGTTGTGACCCTTGTCCTGATGATAATTGCAATACTTGTTACCATTCTTCTTATAATCGGGCATCTTCATTCGTGTTGGGCGAACGAAGCCAGGTTTTCCTTTTATCTCATGGAGAATCTTCGAGATTGGTGCATTCAGAGGGGTAAATGATGTGTCATCCCTATCTCTCCTTCGTTCGGCAGCTTTATCGCGACCCTTCGCCTCATCTCGCCTATCATCGAATCTTCGCCCTGAATCGTACCTGTCATACCCTTTTCTCCCCCTGTCTTCTCTCCTGGCTTCTTTAAACCCCCCGATGGATTCCATCTTCCTTCGGATGCGCTCACCCCTCAAGTATATATCATTCAAGGATTTAGGGGGAATATCATAAAGAGAAGATCGGAGTTTTTTACCTTTGATGGGGTCTAGTCCTGCTGATAAGAACCCAACGGCCTTTACTTTGTCCAAATTTGTCACCATTCCAGCTTCTTCCTTAAACCTAGCCAAGTAATCTCCCAATTCTTCGTTCGGCCTTTGTCTATAGTGGATTAAAGCTTCGGTGTCCTTCTCTCTTCGGCACAAGTGCGAATAGTGCCTCAAGAATTTCCTCTTTAGCTGGTCGTAAGAACATATCGACCTTGGTTTCATTGACCTGTACCACATGGTAGTTGGACCCTTTAGGTATGTCTTGAACATCTTGCAAAGCATGACGTCACATTGTCCCATTCCAGTCATAAGGGACTCATACTTCTCGCAATGGTCTTCGGGATCGCCTTTCCCATTGAATTCGTTCATCTTCGGGAATTGTCTTCCAGGGGGAGGTCTATACTGCTCGATTTCCTCCGACACTACCGGCTCGTGACTAATTCTACGATCATCGAACATCGCCTTCTCCATTCGGCTTAGTCTGTCTTTCATGCGATGATCTGCTTCCTCGTCGGTATCCGATCGTACGACCACCTTTGAACGGATTATTCGGGGGTGTGATTCAGAATCCGAAGATCCATCTTCATCATTATGCACCCTCTTTTCTCTCCTGTGACTGGTCTGTATCAGTATTTGTTCTCCGGTCTCCACAGCACCTTGGAGAGGTTTTTTCTCAGCATCCAGCTCAGCCATTCGCCTTTTAATTGCTTCCAGCTTAGCGAGATCCTCTTCCCTCTTCTTCGCCCTAGCTTGGGCCTCGGCTTCCGGCCTTTCCTTTTCCTTCTGCTTCCCTCCTTTGGCAGCAGTTTCTTCACGCCATTTTAGAATCATGGCTTTTTGCTCTTCGGGAGTAGGCATCGGTCCCTCCTCCAACTCATCATCGAAATTGAGAATTCGATTAATAGGAGGCGTAGTCGTAGGGGGACCTTGGCGATGAGTCTCAGCAAAACCGAGAGCACTATCTTCAGAACTATCAATTGCCATCGTTCTCAGCTGATACCACAAATTTGCTTACACGTTCCCACAGACGGCGCCAAATGTTGGAACCTGTTTTCTGTCGGGTCGAGCTCCGAGTATCCCTTCGGGCTAACCTGTCAAAAGAGAAGAATGCGAGGGGTTTGGCCCCCGATTCACCTCCGGCGTGAGAATAAGTTAGAGGTTCCGGTAAGGTTAAATTGAACGTGTAAGTGTTTGTGTATGTAAAAAATGAGTATTCACCCTTCATTAAAACATGTCATGTGCTTTTATAGGCACTCTGGTAACAGCTCGCCCGAGATATTCGGGAATAGTCACCCACGTCTGTCGTCTGATTCTTCCGCCTGAATAGGTGGGAGACTTAGTCAACCAACGGCTAATGCCAATGACCTTTATCCGAAGTAAGTGGGTTATGACAGTCCAACGAAACTGTTCGGCCCGTTAGAGCGAATTGGGCCCAGCTGCTATTCGGCCCATTTATTATTTGGCCCAAATACTGTTGGGCCTCCAACACTAATATTATATAGATCTAGGAAGGGGTGAATGTATTATTTTTAGGCATAAAATTGCCAAAATCATATACCGTTTATATGAACCTGTGTATGCAAGGATATATATTTTATAATGATATATTTTTTTTGAGTACTTATTATACATTTCAGCCATTAAACTATTCAAAATTCCCGATTAATTGGATCCAGCTACAGTTTTTATTGTTAAAAGGAATGAAATTAAAGCTAAAAAACAGCTTATGCGTTTAAAATAAGCTGGCTACGTACGTAGGCAATAACTTTATAGGGTTTATATATGTATTATTGAAAAAAAAACGGAAAATAAGAAAAAACAAAGGCCTACCTTGAAAAACAGTGGTATTTTTTTTTGTAACGTATTTGCAATCCAAGAAATGCGGAATCAAATTGTTTGTCTCTATCGATTTTAGAATAGACCTGTGTCTTTCCAAATTGGGTTAATTAGGTATTGGAAAAGGAAAGGTATTAGTATATATTTGGAATATGAACATGCATATAAAGTTTAAAGCATTAAAGCATTTAAATTGATAGTTGATGCCCATTGAGCATCTCCAAAGGCAATAGGTAAAAATGGTTGGTTATCTTGTTGGCTATAATGATTATGAAATATTTTTGCTAAGCGTAAGGACATATACTCCAATGGTCTTATCTATATTTTTTGTTACGTAAAATTATACACAAGGGATTTATTGGTTCAACAAATATAATCAACCAAAAAATGATTGTCTATATTTTTTGCTAAGGGCATATGATTGGAGTGCTATATCTTTTACATATTATTTAAAAAGTGACACATACATGTCACATGGATTATTTAGCTAAGGATTTTATACCCTTGGAGATTACAATACATTTTTTAATTTAACCGCAATCTTATCAGTCCAAAATAGTACATCAAACGTTGTTTTTTTTTAAATATTTATTAGCATTATTATTATATAATATTTTCACCATTTATTCTTAACATTTGAAATGGATGGGTAACTTAATTGAGAAAAAATAAAAATGTATTTTGTGTAAAATGATGAGATTTACAACTAAAAAGATATATACATTGTTATTTAGAAAATCAAAATATTAAGAAATGAATGAGGTGTTAAGAAAAGAATAGGACAAAGGGAGTAGTTCTATATAAATATTCTCCGTTTTATTATTCATTTATTGATGGATTAAATAACACATTTTTTTACAATTTACTATAAATATATTTTATTTTTTTATATTTACACAATATGATCATATTCTTTTAGTTATGAATACAAAGAAGGGATTTGGTTCATAGCCATTGATGAGTGGCAACCACCTGCGGTTATATTTTATTGCGGGATGACATTGACTTTCATTGTGTTTCATTAAAAAGATGATTGCTCTGCTATGTTTTATTGCAGAAAGTGATTAGTATAAGAGGAAGAGCACCCTACAAAGGAAAGGAATATAAAGACGGCTATATTTTTCCTACGAGCTTCGGGTAAACTAGAATCAGAAAAGAATAAATTAAAAGTTTAAAAGGAATATGCTGACAGGATATTTTAAGCCCAAAGTTGTTACCCCCCAATAGGCACCAATGGCCCAAACTACATCAGCAACTTTTTTAGCCATTAGCCCATTGTAGGTTGGTTTCTCTTTTCTCCTCGAACATAGGACAAGTATGATGAGGAGTTGGCACTGAATAATTTTGCTTGCTATGAATCTTATGGCAACAAAACCTATTTAACCACTGAACTACTAAATAATTAATTATAACCATTAACGTTACATTTGTTTTTGCTTTTAGACATTCCGTTAATGTGCCGTTAAAATAATATGGGAAAATAGATTTTTTGCCACTTAACTCTTGTTTCTATTAGAAAATAGTCACTAAACATTCAAATAATTAAAAATAGTCACTAACATTACATGAGTTTTTGTTTTTAATCATTCCGTTAAGTATAAATGAAATATTAGTTAAAATAATGTTAATGTGGACTTAATCATCTAACGTAACATGATAAATAAAAAATATTTTAAGTACAATACTGTCATTGTTTTTCATGCAACTGGTCATTTTATTTAAGAAATAATTCAACAATATCTTCAAAGTAATTGTTTTTCCCCGATTTAATATTGTAAAATCTTGAATATATTAAATTTTGATTAGAATCTATTTTTTTAATCCAAAATTCTAGATATTGAACCAAAAAAAGTAATATAGATATCTGATCTTATTTTTATGATTAAATTTGGTTCATGAAATTTAAAAAATCAACGAAGCGAATCTAAAACATTTATATATATAATATGTTTTTATTAAAAATATATAATTTCATTAATCATTTGTTTATTTTAAAAAACTATTATTAACAAGATAGTAAATGATTTCAATAATAATGAGTTAATTTATGAAAAGATAATAAAAATAGTTTTTATTGAAATGAGTTAATTTATATAAATGTTTTAGATTCGCTTTGTTGATTTTTTAAATTTCATGAACCAAATTTAATCATAAAAATAAGATCAGATATCTATATTACTTTTTTTGGTTCAATATCTAGAATTTTGGATTAAAAAAACAGATTCTAATCAAAATTTAATATATTCGAAATTTTACAATATTAAATCGGGGGAAAAAATTACTTTGAAGATATTATTGAATTATTTCTTAAATAAAATGACCAGTTGCATGAAAAACAATGACAGTATTGTACTTAAAATATTTTTTATTTATCATGTTACGTTAGATGATTAAGTCCACATTAACATTATTTTAACTGATATTTCATTTATACGTAACGGAATGATTAAAAACAAAAACTCATGTAATGTTAGTGACTATTTTTAATTATTTGAATGTTTAGTGACTATTTTCTAATAGAAACAAGAGTTAAGTGGCAAAAAAATCTATTTTCTCATATTATTTTAACGGCACATTAACGGAATGTCTAAAAACAAAAACAAATGTAACGTTAATGGTTATAATTAATTATTTAGTAGTTCAGTGGTTACTTTCTAAAAGATCCAATAGTTGAGTGATAAAAAAATTTATTTTCCCCAGTTACTAATTGCAATAAAATTTTGGTTCCGAATAATATACGATCCACTTAAGGCCTTCTTCTAACAATGAGCCGATTACTTAACACTTCAAAATCAAATAATCACCGTTAAGAACATATTTTTCTTGCATTGTGAAAGTACAAGTGAAAAGTCGTTTTGGTTCGTTGAATTTAAAACCTGGTCAATGATACTGATTACTGAGTATGTCATTCTTATGAGCTTAGATCATTTTATTTCATGAACAACTACAAAGTCTAAATTTGTTCAGTAGCTAATTTTTTACATAAAATGCTTAAGAGCAGCTAACATTTAGCTTTTACTTCGTTTCGAAGTCCTGAATACTGCACTCATTTCACCTCTATACCTGATTGTTTGCCTGTAGTTAATTTTTCTGTCCATTCTTCATTTGTGATGCAACCGAGAGAAGCCTTGATACCCCACAAGTCCACATCTCGTATTCCCTCTCATTCTTGCATTCAAACTCTACGATCCCACGTATCGTTGTTCTCAATCCAAAGTAGCGATGCTGCTCTCCATTCTCCAACAACTGTCTTCCAGGCCATGCTGTCATGTTCTTTCGCACCTCCAACACCACATCTGCAGCTCCAAGAAAGATGGTCTATTACATTATTATTTCATAGAGGAGAGTACACTTTGTGTACCTACAGTGTATGTCAGATCATTTGAGATACTCTAATTCAAAAACTATCACTTTTTATACTGAAATTTTAGTTTCATTACATTATGTATATTTCAGGGCTCATTTGTTTATAACTGAATGGAGTGAACATGATTATATCTTAGCGCTTCTTACATTATCATTTGTCCATGACATTTTCATCCTTGAACATTTCAGATTTACCTGAATCATTCATTGTAGAATTTTTGCCTGAATCATTCATATCGTAGTGTGCATGCTTAGATCTCACATATATGTGTCCTTTTTATACATATTATTATTGTATAATTGGTTTACAATAAATTTCTTAAATATTAAAAACTGTTGAATCTTGATTTAAAAAATATAGCCTATTAAATATTAAATATTCAAATAAGGCTTATTAAATTTAAATCTAATCGTGATACTTCAACTCATATTTTAAAATACATTTTAAATTATATCATAATATTTTACTCAAAATTGTTGATTTTCAAACATATATGATACTAACAATGAAATAAAAAAATATTGTGAAGCGTACTCTATTTGCTTTACATTTTATAAGAACTATCAAAGATATAATAATCTCATAATATTTATTCTAAAATCAATATTATATAGTAGTTATTATATCTTTCGTAGTATAAATTGGAAAACAAATGTCATTCAGATAATTTAAAATTTTATTTATCAAATAATATTATTCATTTAGATCATTCAGATTTTTGATTCATTCAAATCATTCAGATTTATTAATCATTCATATATAAATTGTTCAGATTTGCCAAATGACCCCTTAGTTAAAATAAAGTTAAAATATTTGGGTAAAATAGTCTTTTTGTCATTATCTTCTTCATCAAACCCGTTTTCACCATTTGATTGAAGCTTTTGAGAAATTAAAACTTAAATATCTCATTCATTTCTTAACTAAATCGAGTCATTCAAGTTGCAACATAATCATCTCTTTCTCATTTACAAATTGATATTGATTTCGACTATAAAATATTAACTTCAAGAAAATTTTAAGTTTAAATTCTCTAAATATACGAATTTCTTGAAATTATTTTTACATAGTCAAAATCAATATCAATTTGTAGAGGATAAAGCGATGATTTTGTTACAACTTGAATGACTCGATTTCGTTAAGAATTGAATGAGATATTGAAGTTTAAATTTCTCAAAAAAATACATCAATGATGTGTAGGGGTTTGATAATACAAAAGGACGATTCTACCCTTACATTTCAACAAGGTTTTAACGAAAATAAATTGAAAGTTCGGTATAACACATGATAGTTTCTGAAATAGAGTATTCCAAGTTATCTGACACACAAACTGCAAGTACATGAAGTGCACTTTACTCTATTTCATAATTATGTGCTTGTTTGGTTTGCAATAGGAAGTTATTTACCATGGAAGTTGCATTTCTTATGGAATCTATAACAGCTCTAGGAAGTTGAAAATTTTGTTTGGTTGATACAAGGGTATTCACTCACACCCACATGAAATGTAAGTTATCAGGGGGAGGTGGGTAAGCGACTTCCCATGTTTTATAGGAATTCAAACTTTAAAAGAAGTTTAACTTCCTTTATTTTTGTTAACCAAACAACTTAATCAAATAATACATACTCGGTATTTCAAGTTACTAGGTAATTTGATGTTAACCAAACAACCACTATATCGTTGACTATTACTGAGTTTATGATCTTTTTTTAATAATCTAGATTTTAAACAATGTGTATGTGTAATAGGAGTACTTATTTTGGTAGTTTATGAAAGTTTTAGAAGTATTTGGGAGGGGGAGTAATGATTAACTTGTCACGGGAAATGTGTTTTTGCTGCTTAACTATTCCTCAATCCTCAAATACTTTCAGTAAGTTAGAACTGTAATCAACTTACTTTTCTTCTTTTTGGTTATGGTAGAACCAACATGTTTGCTTTTCATCTTCAGCATTACCTGCAAATAAAGACACCATGCATGAGTTTCATTGTGTTAGAGCAGAACTCATGATTATAAGGGATACAGTACTTGTTACCGGCAATGTTTAAAGTTTGAGATTCATATAGTGGCTTCTACCAGTATCTTATTAAAGATTTTGGAAGAGTTTGTTAACTAACATGCAAAAGTCAATCGTGTTCAGGAAAAATCTCAAGTTTGAACCTTGTAGCCACAATATTCTCCTCGAGAGTGGCTTCAACTAACACTTTTAAAATTTTAAAAGTGTTGGTCATCTAACATGTTATTAGAGCTCAGATTTAGGAGAGGTCTCGAGTTTGCATATCCTTGATATCTCAAATTGTTGACATTTGTTATGGTGGCCTAACTTGGTTACAGGTTTAGTAAGGTTTATTTTGCTGCAGTGAGTTAGTAGACTCCGGCTTGTGAAGGTTCCGTAGATCAATTACCTGTCCAGTCCTATGAATGTAAACTGATACAAATTTCCAGTGGAGATCACCTGCAACATCATAAAATTTTCTGTTAGAACGATGCATGGGAGCTTAATCTGTCTTAGCTTAGTTGAAATAACAATTACCATTTCGAGTTCTTTTAAGAAGCTCACTTCCTTTAGCAAGGAGTTTTTGATTACACGCATCAGGGGAACTTTCTTCAGAAAATTGCTCCTCAGAGCATCTGGCACTTTGTTCATTTTGACCAAATCCCAGTCCATACCCTTTACCTATTGGGATCACTGCTGCAATATTCCATACTTCCTTCAGCGCTCTTGCTTTTAAGGTTGCTGCTCCACGTAGTGCTGCACAATATATTCATTCACAGTCATATTTTATAGCATTTGTAGTACTAACATATTTGTGATCTTTCTCATTTACAAATTTACAGCAAGGAGAAATTATCAGCAGAAGCTTCGGTTTACAAGCTTGTTTATATTACCTGTGGCAGCTGCAGCTGTAAGAGTCAATATATCTCCATGTGATCTAACATTAACAGCTGAATTAACTACTGATAGAAGGTGGTGTCGCTCAGCTCCTAAGGACTCTGCGGCCTCCACACATCGTGCGGCGACTAATGTAGCTGCTGAAGCTACCGCCAAGTCAAGCTTTGCCATTTGTTCATCCTTTCTAGAAGCTGATGTAGTTGCCGTGGCAGCTGCAATGGCTGCCAGTGCAGCAGCCACTCCAGCAACTGATACAGCCGCGTGGATTTGAGCATTTTGATCTCTGTTATCTTCCCTTTTCTGTTCTCTCCTCTCCTTTAACCACCTTCCAACTGTCTTGCCAGGTGGTGTGTTACTGCCACCACCAGTGCGATAGCTATTGTGGCCGTTTGCAAAAAGAGGATTCACTGCCTTGTTTACTCCGGCTCTCTACAATCGAAATCATATTACTTCTTAGTTTAATAATTGGAAAATAGGAACATTTAAGTCCAAGTACACGATGTCATAGCTATTTCGAATGAACAGATTTCCTTCAATCTTTAAAAAAATTCCATAAACAGGGCAAGATTTCAATGAAAAAAGAAATAAAGGTTCTGGATGTTAAGGTTTTAGCTAAAACTATCATTGTTGTGTTTGTCCAGAGTGTTGAAGCTATGGCTGTAAAGGCATATTATGTGCGAAACTAGTTTAGGAAACCGAACATGCTAATTTTAGTAAGATTATGCCATTAACCAGAAATCCAGGGTCAGAAGCCCCCGGACCAGACTGGCTAGCTTGTTCTTATTTTGGCTCTGTTTGGATTGCTGTTAAAAATTGTTGTGCTGAGTGCTGTTGTGAAAATCTGATAACTGTTCGGTAATATTTTGGATATGTGCATGTTTGGTGTATAATATAAAAAATTAATGTTTTTGTTTAATTTGTAATTATTTTTTAAAATATAATTAATGGTAAAATTAAAAAAATAGTAAAAAAGTTCTGAAATTATATCTTTATATATAATTTGACTAAATCACGTATGGCTTGCTAGGACATGGTCCTCAAGGGCTAATCTATCATTTCAGGAATATTATTAGTAAATATATTTTTTAATGATATTAAATAAAAATTAAAAATATTATTAAATTTTTGTTAACATTTCAAATAGAAGTTTCGGCAGACTCCTAGAAAATATAATTCCATTACTTATTTTTTAAATTTTTTCTTTTTGAATAAAAATTTGATCATTAAATTTTAATTCAGAAGAAAAAAATTAAAATAATTAATGGAACCCTCCTCACAAATGTTAACAAATGGATAAGACGGGAGAAGTACTTCTTATTGCAAAAATTATGAATATGATTTATAGATATTATTCTTTTCATAAAAGTTAGAGATTAATTATGGGGATATTCTTAATGTTACCACTGTGTTTTTGACTTTTTCAAATGGTACCATTTTCCAAGAGTATTGGTTTTTCCGAAAGGTGTCAATGGTACCATTGAGAATCCTCTAATTGCAATCAACAATATAAGAAAAATTGTAAACAAATACATGGTTAAAGAGAAGATAGTGAAAATTAGAAAATTGAAGATGAATGTACTAAATTGCTTGTTGCTTGATGAGCGAAATGGATCTTGTTTAGGTGTACCATATGTAAGTCAAAAATAGGATATGGTACCAGTAAAAGTCAATACCGCTATGAGAATTTTCCTTAAATAATGAAGTTATTGTGCAAAAATAATATAAAGAATACAAATTTTAAAATTTTAAAATTAGAAAAACACGAAATTTCAAGCAAAAAACAAAATATCAACTAAAATAATAAATGTTAAAAATTTAAGTATCATAGTTAATGAGTTTGTGAACACTATTCTGCCGTAAAATATTTAAATATTAATGTTATATAATTTAAATATTAATCATATTTAAATATTAATGTTATATAATTTAATATATCATAAAAACTAATAAATAATATTGCACGGGTATAAATCTAATAATAATAATTATTATGATAGAAGTGTTAAAACTGTAACTTAGAACTAAATGATGATTAAGTGAGTGTGAAAATATGTATAGTGGCGGGCAGTCATTAATGATGTGTACAACCGAGCAAATATTGTGTAGCCAATTCTGTGAAGGTAGCATTTCTCATAAATAAATAAAAATGACTTAAAAAAAGAAAATAGGGGTATCTGAGAGGTCAGCAACACTGCACCAGGGTAAGTTCGACTGGCGCTTGAACAACTAATGAAAGGTAAGAAAGTGAAAGGTGAAGCATTGGCTTTAGTGCAGTTTTGTCTGTTATCAAAGAGTTAAAAGTTTGGGTTAATGATCAAGTGAGTCATTAAAGTGGACTCAATGTATCAAGTTGGTCACTAACGGTATCAATAAGGTTATTAAAGTGGGTTACGGGTACATTTGATTAATTCTGCTAAATTTTTGTTAACGGTAAATGATGATGTGTTTAGTATAATCTGATGTGTTTAGTATAATCTGATGCAGGAATTCAGAACACTTTATCAAATGCTTGCCACATCAGATTATACTAAACACATCATCATTTACCGTTAACAAAAATTTAGCAGAATTAATCAAATGTACCCGTAACCCATTTTAATGACCTTATTGATACCGTTTTCAGTTCAGTGACCAACTTGATACATTGAGCCCACTTTAGTAACACGTGACTCTTGGGGGAAAACTTATATAAACTAATAAAAAGATCACGTGATTATTAACCCTTATTATTAACCCTTAAAAGTTTACAATGAGATGATCCTTCAACCTGTGTATAACTGTAACATATGCACTCCTGTAGCAAGATCTTATCAACACAGTTTTTTACAACCTCAACCAATAAATTAATATGCAAGGGACAAATTTCGAGTTGTCAACTCACTAGCTCACTTAAAACTTGGGAGGTGATAGAAGGAGGACTTAATATCATCATATTTTATCTTGATTGCCGTTTGGCACTTCTTAAGTTGTTCTAATAACAAACACTATTTAGACTGTTGAGGATATTTACAAGTGAATGGGATAGAAATAAAGATAAAGGGTAATCGAATGTAGGCGGCTTATGAGAGGAAAGCATTGTCTGTTTTGCTTCCAAACAAACTGGATAGTAGCTAGGCAGATATACACCATTGCAACTATGATTAAAAATCAAATTTTATATGGTTAGCAAAAAAAAAAAATCAAATTTTACAAACGGTTTGAGTTTAATAGTACCATGATGCCGATTTTGTCAATAAATAAACTTCTTTCAATCAAAATACGGTGATGCACGTACAATTTGTGTAACACTCCTGTCCCACATCGAGTAGATTTAGGATTTTTGTTTAGTTTATAAGGCAGAATACTACTAATTAGCACAAACAAATCATGATCTTTTGAGGGCATGTGGTGGGCTTGTCGTTACTCAAGTTGGCTGCAATTGGAAGGCTGGACAGAGGTGGTGGGTCACTGTACTTCGGCTTATTTCCGACTCAGAATCGAGAATTGACTCGATTTTCGAAAAAGGCTCGGGATTTGACCCGTGTTGTAACAGTTTGTCTCTTTTTATTTTTTTTCAAAAATCAAAAGAGTGACGAAAATTTCCTCTCTCTCTTTTGTTGTTTACATTTCTTCTGCATTCATTTTACTTTAATTTGAAATAAACAGTTTAATGCATAGATGTATGTAAAATATCAGACGTTGATTTAATAAACGATATGATATGCATAAAATTTTATAGCTGCACACCTTATCGATGTCTTGATGATCATATTCTTGGGCAGGGGAAAGTGGATGACTATCTGCAGTTTGTTCTAGGACGGAAGCATTCAACAATCCGCTGCTGTGAGATAATCTCCCTGAAGTTAGCGGCGATATCTCCTGCAATTCATTTTTATTATTGTTCACATTTTACTCCAAAATCTACTTACTAAATTCCATACAACGTAAAATAGTCATCAGAAATCTGAACATGAAATCACTGTTATTTTTTATGTTATTCTGTGTGTAAGAGATGATCATACACTCACAAACTATTCTAGCATGTGTAAAACATACAAACCAACAATTTTGCCTTAGAACAATTATTTTCACGTGTTCTCAAACCTAAAACTGTTTTTTCACACATAACTCACAGAATATTTACTATAAGGAACTTACAGATTGAGACATAATTCGTTGGAGCAAAAGTTGGGAAGTTGAAGAGGAAGCAAATGAGAAGTTGTTTCCGGATAACACCACGGATTCCTCTGCATCTGCGCCAGCACTTATTTCATCAGTTATGCAACTACTGAAACTTGTATCAGAACTCTGGTTATTTGACTGTTTTGAGGGATAAATAATTAACTTGGGAAGAGGAGAAGCGCCTGAATTCGAAAGTTGAAATGCTGAAGGACTCCATGATCTTGCCAAGAACTCCATCGACTCCGTTGGGCTTTCGGGCAACTCAACACCACTCTCCACTTGCCTTTGCTCCGACCACCTACTTGCCATTTTTCACAAAATAAACGTGAGATACAGATGCTAATTTTTGCCTAAGTACTTTTATTTATTTGTTTCTTGTATTTGGCCGTTTTGAAGAGAGCTTTTTATGTGTGTGTTACAATGTTGTATACTAAACGCGTATAAATAAATAATTAAATTTATAAGCTTGCTGGTGATTCTGCCACATGTCATTCTCTTGTTTGTGTATTAAATGCTGTACATTATAAATCAGGCAGAGTACCGAAAGTAGTGGATACAGCATTCCAAATTTGGTACAAATTTCGAGTAGTTAGCATTTTTTTAGAAAAAATAAAAAATTAATATGTTTTAACTTCAAAAGTATTACTCCCTCTGTCCCCCTAGGTTAGCTTAAGAAAAAGTATAAATTAATAGGGAAAAGTAAGAAAAATGAGTAAAGTGGTGGGATCAATCAATATTTAATGTATAAAGTGGGTATAAAGTAGGTATAGTGGAGGAAAATAGTTGATGTGATTGGATTTTATATTATAAAATGTTACTATTTTTGGTATGTAAAGAAATGAGAGGGACGTACCAAAAAGGAAACTGTAAAGAAATGAGAGGGACAGAGGGATTCGACAAAGGTAGAATGCCTGGTCGAGTACTTTCTTAGTCCCGCTCATTTCTATACAGTGTTTTATCATTGACACACATACAGTTTTTTCTCACTGACACGCATTTCAAGGTGTAACTCATTTTTATACAGTTTATTCTCACGCATAAAGTATAATTATATAACTTATATTTAAATTAATTTTTCTCTGAATAAAAATTTAAACGTTAAATTTTAATTCAGTAGAAAAAAAATTAAAAATAATTTATGAAAATATATAGTAAACTTAAAATGCGTGTGGAGCGTCCCCCAATGTATACAATTGGTGGGAGGGAGGGAGTACTATACAACACATATTTCGTCTTATAGTATAGTATAGATCAAATACAAATTTCAAATCTTACAATTTTTAATATTTTAAAAAAATCTTACAATTGTAAATTAAATTTTATTTCATTTAATATAATCAAGAAGTTGTAATACTAATTCACTTTTAATATAAACTATTGGCCACAAATAAACAAATAGTTAACATTGTAGTCTATTTGGTCATCAGTGAAAACAAAATAATTAAAACAAAGTATATTAATTTCATTAACAGAAAATTGTTTAGAAATATATAGAACGGCATTTAATTTAATAAAAACATTTTAAACAAAACCATGCGAAGCTGGCAAAAAATCTAATTAATGTAACATAATTTTTTTTTTACCCTATTTACTTTCAACTTCAAAGATTTTTACCAGGTGCAAAGAAATTTGAAAACTCGGAAGGTGACATGATGGGCGGACTTGACAGAGTGACTACTGAGTACTGATATTAGCACAAGAGTTTTTACGCCTGTACCTCATCAACTTTACGTAAATGTAAAGTCTCGAGCTGATAAATTAAATCAGTGTATCATTAGCTGAATAATTCTAAGCTGGTACTCGAATTAGTAAGATTCTACATTAAGTAAGCTTAAATGAAGGAAAGTTAAAAGCTCATTTCCAAGTTCATATTCATCAATCAAGTAATGTTAAAAAAGGAGTTGTTCGGTTTTTGATTCAAAGGGAGTAAAATAAGCATACAAGGACTGTAAAGATGCCACTCCAAATTTCTTCAACTCTACCATTAGTACATTTCTACCTGCAGAGAGTACGTCTCTTTCGCATTTCTGGTACAGAAATGCAAAAATGGTACAATACACAAATGTACACAACTTTTTTCGGGGTCACCACCAAATGTGACGCCTTGTACCATTTTTGAAAACATGTACACAGTTGTATCATTTTTGCATTTCTGGTACATTTAAGGATCTCAGGAAGTATCCTGCTCCGTTCGGCATAAGTTTCACAGTACTGATGTTAATCGATCTTTATTCAAGTACTAAGACCGTCTCCGGGCACTTTTTTAAAACAAAATTGCAGTTTTGTTCAACAAGATACACTACTTGAAACATTATTCCTACTAATGTTACGTTATAGGTAACGAAAAGAAAACCTAGTTAAAATATGAGCGGCACTCTTATTCCCGGACAATTTTATTATGATTATTTTGTGCGCTAGATACGATTGTATTTTATCAATCTTTGTAAACCAATTTCATCCCTCATTTTCAACAAACACTCGAGAGCCAAGTACAAATGAAGGTCCCCTATTCTGCTATTTTTTACTAGTGTACGTATTCAATAAGTGTGCCTGAAGATGTCATGACCTACGTTTTTTTATCTCATCTTCACTTTCTATCCGAAAAATGCATCAGTTAACGGAGGAATTTGGTGATAACAAATTTTGGGGAATTGCTGGAATAACGAATTATGAAAATATGGGATTTGGGATTTTTGGATGTTTGAGGCTGGACTTGAAAGGTGTCTCGACTTGTTAGATGTGTCGGATCCTATTCTAAGATGCCTGCGTACCCTGTTTATATATAGGGATCAAGCCAACGCAGTTCTGTGATAGGATAATATTTTTAATCCCTGTGATTATTAAGGGATATGTTGAGATAAGTTGATTTTATCTTTTTAGAGTTATATTAGCGTTGTGATTCTTTCCTGATTTGAAAGAATCGTTTGGAGATATTTTTTAGTAATTGATTGATTTATATTGATTGTTTCATCGTTTGAGAGAGAGGATATTACTTAGTGGTTAAGGAATAATTATTATTAGATCAATATTGGGAAATTAGGAGATAATTGAGGCAACCGAAATTATGGCGTAACAACTACCCCCAGTTCTTCAGTGCAACTTGATGGACTGGAGAACTAAGTGTGCTTTGATATTCCGAATTTCCTGAGTCAATGAAACAACTAGGAGTAGAAGATTAACAGATAATATGAAAAAGATAATTACCCGTAATATGCCTGTAAAATCGAGAGAGACAACATGATGTGCCCATAATATGTCTCGCCTTCTTATACACTCATGCAAAGCAGAGTTTAAGAAAAGAGAAGAGTAACCTCGCCTTCTTATACACTCTATGCTAAGCAGAGTTTAAGAAAAGGGAAGAGTAACATCGCCTTCTTATACACTCTATGCAAAGCAGAGTTTAAGAATTAGTTAAGAGTAATCTCGCCTTCTTATACACTCTATGCAAAGCAGAGTTTAAGAATTAGTTAAGAGTAACTTCGCCTTCTTATACACTCTATGCTAAGCAGAGTTTAAGAAAAGGGAAGTGTAACCTCGTCTTCTTATACACTCTATGTAAAGCAGAGTTTAAGAAAAAGGGAAGAGTAACCTCGCCTTCTTATACACTCTATGCAAAGCAGAGTTTAAGAAAAGGGAAGTGTAACCTCGCCTTCTTATACACTCTATGCAAAGCAGAGTTTAAGAAAAGGGAAGTGTAACCTCGCCTTCTTATACACTCTATGCAAAGCAGAGTTTAAGAAAAGGAAAGTGTAACCTCGCCTTCTTAAGAGCTAGAACTCTCTTCTTGGTGAGCTTTCCAGAAGTACGGATAAGCACCCCGGAAGTACGGGTTTACCAAGGTACTCCAAGCAACACCTTCAACAAAGAAGGGCCTTCAAAATAATTCCAAGCAACGCCTTCATAAAGAAGGCCTTAAAAAATAATTTTCAAGCAACACCTTAAAGAAGGGCCTTCAAAAATAATTCCCAAGCAACACCTTAAAGAAGGGCCTTCAAAAATAATTTCCAAGCAACACCTTAAAGAAGGGCCTTCAAAAATAATTCAAGCAATACCCTCCGCAAATAAGGGTCTTCGAAAATATCACACAGAGACAACCACATAATCAAAGAATGTCCAATGTTTACGAGTAAATGTATGATGCACATGATGACATGAATGAATGCATGATGCGAATGATGCACGTGATGATATTAATGAATGCATGATGCGAATGATGCATGACCTTCAAAACAAGATTACCCCGAAGGGTCTTTAAAAAACGATCACCACTTAGGGCCTTCAAACAAGATTATCATCTTCAAAAGAGGGTCTTCAAAAATAATTTCCTCTTCGAAAGAGGGTCTTCAAAAATATTATCCTACTCGAAATAGGTTCTTCAAAAATATTATTCTTCTTCGAAAGAGGGTCTTCAAAAATATTATCCTACTCGAAATAGGTTCTTCAATAAAGGGTTTTCAAAAATAATTTACTCTTCTAAAGAGGGTCTTCAAAAATAGTATCATCTTTGGAAAAGAGAGCTTTCGATAACATTACCCTTATCAAATAAGGATCTTCCACACTTATTTTTGTCCATGCACGAGCTAGTGAAGTAATCAAATCATGTGCTGCTAATATTGCATCACAATTCTTTAACATCTCCATTATTCAGATTCTGTCCAGATCCGTTTTTTACCTTTTTGGCCCTGTAAACGATATTTTCTTGGAAAACACAAAACATGAAAGTTGCAGGAAACGAAAAGAGCTTTCCGATGATATATCGCTCGTTAGAAACGGACTTATAACGAATCGGGAATCAAATAAAACGTCTGCTGATTAACTTATCAATACTGAAAAACGGGATCTGATTATGTTTTGTGATTTCGAGAATAGATCGAAACATAATCTCAGAAAATACCAAGAACGAAAGTTGTAGAAAATCACAAAAGCTTTCCGGATCATAAAAAATCATCAAAATCTAACATGTAATAAATTTACTACGAATTTTATAAGATAGTTTATTTGTATGGACAAAATCATAAGAAAACTTATCTTAATTTTGAACATAACCACGAACGAACGTCTCCACCGTTCTGCTCCTCCATTAAAGCCGCTCCAGATCCATAATAACCCCCCATGCGTATTGTATAGATTGATTGTCCTCCACAATCAAAAAGTATTGTTAGGCCGATTACACAATAGATAATCAATATTAATATAATAAGAACGCTTAAGAACACTATTTATGAATCAACAACTGAATTATATAAAATAACTCTTCTCTTAGTGATGTTAAAGAATCACAGAGAGCTGCTAGGTTACAAGAATAATGTATTCAGTATTCACACATCCCTTTTAGGGTTAACCTATCTGTGTTTATATAATACACAGTTATATAATCAATCTCTAATTGATATTCCTATAAATTAGCTATACAATTTATATCAATTTAGGATTGCTTCTGTCCCGTTTCCTTAATTGTCTCAATATATCTTGCTTCTTTCCATCTTCAAGATATATTGCTTCTAGAATCTTCATATTAGCACCGACAGTTAATAAACTCTTCACCCCGCCAGACTTTATCAAACTCTAACTGGCTTCTATTAAACTCTGTTGAGTACCTGGTACTTAAACACTGATGAACAAACGTCAACAATTATATCTAACAATCTCCCCCAACTTGTGCATAATAAAGATGTACAAGTTAATAGATAATTGATGATGTCAAAACATATAACAAATGCAGTGTTTAAATATAATCAGAGTTTAACTTTAACTTAGAATAGAAAACTTTAAAAACTTACAGTCAGACTTTACTTAATTTCTTCAATATCAGGCACTGTCCTGAGATAATCGATGAGAAGTCTTCTTTCAGCCTTTTCTAGCTCATCTACCATGATTTCTTTCAGTTCCTTGAGTTCTGGATCACTTTCTCCAGTTTGGTAGATAGCTGCCCTTAGTGAATAAATGTTGTTTTTCCTCATATCATTTCCTAGCTTTATTATGAAGGATTTATCTGATTCCAGATTAAATTCCAACACTTTTATGCCAAAATCTGTTCTGAGTCTTGCACTGTTTCTTTGCATCTCAACAAGCTTTCCATTGTAATCTCTGTACCTTGGTATGTAAGAGCCAGCAGACTTTAAACCAGAAAGAATTCTAGCTTTCATCATCCTGCTTCTTAACACTTCGGCTGCTTGATGAGTTCTTTGATTTTTAACTTTCAACAGATACAGCACATATTCCAGTTCTTCTTTCATCTTTAAACCAATATCATCTTCACTAACTCTGTATACTCTGCCATCATATTTGAAGTATAACAGAAAATCCTTCTTCAACCCTCTGTGGTATATTAGCTGAACTGATTCTAGAGTATCAAGATTTTCTTGAGTTACTCCAACACCAGGTTTAGCTAAAGAAGTGTGATCCATTGGACTATTGTTTACTCTTTTCTCTCTATGAGATCCAAGCCCAGATTTATCTCTTGTTTCTTTTCCAATGACTGTTCTGCTTTGGAGAAGATTTATATTTGCTGGAATCAAAGAGTGTTGAACAGTGACTGGCTTGCCAAAAGTCCTTTGTAATTTTGAAGATAATTTTGTCTGTACAACTTGAGTAGTATCAGAGGTTGTCACAGCTTCTGATTTTTGAACAACTTGAGCAATGTCAGAGGTTGGTTTGTTTATCCTTGATTCAACTTGAGCAACGTCAGAGGTTGAATAATTCTTCTTTGGTAACTGTCCTTCTTCTACCAGTTTACCTTTTCCTTTATCAGACTCTGCTATCATAGGCCTCCTTGTATATTGTAAACTCTGTTGAGAGTTCACATTCTCTTTAATAGAAATTCCCATTTCCTTTTTCCTAGGAGCCTTAGCCTTTTTCTTGTAAGTACCAGCTTCAATATTTTTCTGGTGTTCTTCAGCAAGAAGCTTCATCTCAATGTCAATATCTTCCATTGTGGCTTCACCACCACGTTCTTCCATGAAAAGTTTAGCAGCAATCTCTTCATCAGTAGTTGGATTTGATGAAATCACTAGACTTTTAAGTTTTGAAGAAGATTGACCACCAGAGTTTAACCTCTCAAAGTTTGTCTGTCTAGCAGAGTTTGACCTAAGTCTCCCTTGCTCTTGACTAGTCTTTGACCTTCTCTCTGCTTCCTTGCTTCCACCATCATTTGCATCATCCCTCAATCTCAAGGTTGGAGTCCTTTTGCATTTGTCTTTAGGAACTCTCTCCCTCTTTTTGACATCATCAGGAATAAGTACTGATGTCAGCAACTCCAGTGAGGCAGCAATAGAATCAAGTTGATTAGGCATAACAGTCTGATGCTCTTCCACCTTGCTTAGCCTTTGTTTTATTTCCACTTGATCTTGAATCAGAGAAGACAATCTAGTTCTTTCATTTCTCAAGATTAACTCCTTAGCAGCAACATCATTACTCAATCCAATGGCTGCTTTGTGAGTCTCATCAAAGCGATTGTGCAATGATTTGACTTGAACAATTGTAGCCTTGAAATGTGTCAATAGCTCAGGATTTGAAATCTCCTTTGCAGATTGAGCAACAAAATCAGCAGTCCTTTGCTCGGAGAAAATACAATCTGCCCCTGACCATTTAGTATAGTACATATCTCTATAATGAGCTTCAGTGGCAGCTATATTTTCCTTGACATGCTCAGCTGTAGGATCCCTTAGAAAAGGTATGGATTCATCAGAATTTGAAACTTCAGCATTGATCCCAGAGTTTGCATGATCAGAATGAACAGAGTTTGCAGAAGTATGATCAGCATTATCAGAAACAACTCTATCTTCATTATCTTCAGGAACATTTTCTGCAGTAGCTTCAGCGTTTGGCTGTGCAGCTTCAGGATTCTCAGAGTTTAGATTGACAGGAACCTCTGCTTCTATAGGAACAGACTTTACAACAACTTCAACATGCTCAGAGTTTGCAGTGGCAAAAACCTCTGTTTCTTCAGGAACAGACTTAACTATTTCCTCTGCTATAGCTTCATTTACTTTCTCTACAGCAGCTTCAGCATTTATCTGAACAGTTTCCAGTACCTGATCAACTTCCTCACCCTTTTCTGGAATTTAATTATGAACAGAAAGAATTTCTGTATGAGTAGCAATTGACTCATCTATTATCTGGGTGGGTTGACCAGCTGCCACATCCTCAGTATCACAAACACTGATACTAGGATGTGCTTCAATTTCGTCTTCAATATTCATCTCCAATATAGGTTCAAGAAAATCATCAGGAAAAGCAACATTATCATCAGTGTTTGCTCTGGCTTCTTGAGGCACAGTAGCATTGGCAGAATGATTTTCAATCACAACCTCAGGAGCTTCAACATTTTCAGCATCCTCCTGAACAAGAACTTCAGGGGCTTCAGCTGGTGTAGAACCAGGAATTAATCCATCAAATAGGTAAGCAGCAACTAGCTTCCTCTTCTTAGCATTAGCAGATTCTGGTTCATCAGAAACTCTATTCTCATCATCAGAAGGTCTGTTTGCCCTTCTCTTCTTCCTTGAAGTACCAACTGAGTGTGGTAAATCATCAGCATTTGCAGGTGTTGCAGCCTTGTCAGCTTTAAAAGCTCTATGCTTAGTCCTACTCCCAGCCCTTGGCTTTTGAGAAGTAGATGGAAGAGGTTCAGAGTTTGGTAGTGGTTGTGGATTTAAAAACTGTTGGACTGAAGCAGGAAGCATCAAGTCATCAACATTCCCTTTCTTAATATCCTTGTTTGTTAGATCAGAGAATATTCTCTTATGTAATTTAAATGAGGGAATGACGTCCTCCTCAGCTATCTCAACTCCAGCAACACACATAGAAAAGATTAATTGACAGAAACGAGAAAAGTAAACAACACTCCTATTCTCTGTCATCTTTTCACCTATATTGTTCAAAACAAGTCTAGCATAGTCAAAATGAGCACCATAGAGAAGAGAATACCCAATTTGTAGACTGTCGATTGGAATTGCATCCCAATTAGTACACTTCTTCCCGAATGCCCTTGTAATACAATCGAAAAGGAAACTCCACTCCTTCCTCAAGAATGGTCGCTTCAAATTCCCTGTCCTTGCCAAAGACCCAGAGTATCCAATCTCCCTCATCATACGCTGAAGTTCAGAATCACCAACAGAAATGGTGAACGCATTAAAGTCTTCACATCCAAGAGCATCTCTAACAGTGGTTGGAGTAACCACATACTCTTGTTCAGCAAATTCAAAGACAATTGAGGGAGTTCCTGATTCACCTCCATCATCATAAACACCTGTTTCCCAGAAAGCTTTGATTTGAGTACCAGATAACCGTGTTGGTTCCACTAAAGCTTGGCCAATATCAGATTGTGCAAGAAAATTTTGAAACAGGTGAAACGCCTCCGGAACGTTTTCAATAGACAGTGGGGCTGCATAGTTATTAGGAACAAAATCGAGACCAAGAGACTGAAACATGGTTGTTGCCATTAGATCTTTCAAAGAAATCAGAGTTTATAGTTCACGAAAGTGTGTAAGAGATGTATGCAGAAAGATGTTTGTAGAAATGTGTGTGTGATATGAAAGTATGAATGTGAGTCAGTTGTGAAAAGTTTAAACGAATTTGTGTATTGTATATTAATACAGAAAGAAAGTATTCAAAACTGAACCGTTTTTAATCAATACACACAACTGTCTTACTTCGTATAACGTGTGAGTTGGACACGTGGCACACATGCAATGATTTACAGCAAATAATTGACAGTTTCCAATGCGCATGCGCAGTAAAAACAGCAATTATTACCGCCCTGTACACTTTTCTAGATACTCAACCTCTCTCCTCTGTTTAATACACTCTTGAACAACTTCCCAATCATACTCTTTTTGAATTTTCAAAACAAATATCTTTTCTCATAATTGTTAACTGTCTGAAACAAAGAATTAATTTTAATCATCAGAGATTAAAATAAAATTACCTCAGCGTAGAGTACACAACCCATCAGCTTTTACCAATTATCCTCTTTTATAAATAAACTCTTTTCACAAACTGTACAGGTGTGAGTATTTGTGTGTGAATTAGCAGAGTTTACTGAATATGAATATTTAGACCATCTCAAAATGCATAAAATCCACAAACTAAAGCAGTAAAAACTGGTTGCCCAAACTCTTATTTAAAAGAAAAACTGATTTTTATATCTAAACTCTGTATTCTGATATCCTTTCATTTGGATATATCTTTTATTTTCACCCCCTTTAATTTTTAATTTTTATTTTTTTTATTATTATTTTTTTTTCCAGTAATCAGTGGTTGGCACTAGTCACCAAAAATCAAAGATTTTAGCCCTTATTTCCTACAATAAGTTCCTGGATCTTCCTAGGCACAACATGATCTCAAAGGAATTTGTGCTCTTTTTGGCATCTTTTGATCTGAGGGTGAAATTATTTGCAACTTAATAATCAGAGTTTAGACTTTTCATCAGTTAATACAATTAATTTGTGAGAGAAAACACAAACAGCTAATACAGACTCAGTGTTTAGGATCAATAAACTAAGAGAGGCTATAAATATAGAGACAGTATCATGCTGTGTAAAATTTCTGCACATTTTGTAATCAGAATTTATAATACTTAAAAGGATTCATGATTACTTACTGAAAATCATGCTTCATACAGCTTTCTTCATCGGTCAATATGTTTCAGACAGTATTACAATCAGAGTATAACATCAGAATTTAACCGACAGAGTATGACTGACAGAGTATAACTAACAGAGTTTACTATCAGAATTTAACATGCTGGTACAAATAACAGTTAACACATGCAAAGAATCATGAGCATAAAATCAAACATGTATAGATTTTGAGTCTAACCAGTATCTCTAGTCAAAACCAGAGACCATTCCAAGTTCATTTACCAGTCTTGTAAAGGTAGCTTCACTCAAAGGTTTGGTGAAGATATCTGCAAGTTGTTGATCTGTAGACACAAAATAAAGCTCAATATCTCCTTCTTCCACATGTTCCCTGATAAAATGATACCTTATGCTGATGTGCTTGGTCATGGAGTGCTGTACTGGATTACCTGTCATAGCAATAGCACTTTGATTATCACAGTAAATAGGTATTTTAGAGTACCTTAATCCATAGTCCAGCAATTGATTCTTCATCCATAAAATTTGTGCACAACAGCTACCAGCAGCTATATACTCTGCTTCTGCTGTGGATGTGGAAATTGATTTCTGTTTCTTGCTGTACCAAGAAACTAATCTGTCACCTAAAAATTGACAGCTCCCACTTGTACTTTTTCTGTCTATCTTACAGCCTGCAAAGTCTGCATCAGAGTAACCAATTAAGTTAAACTCTGATTCTCTAGGGTACCACAAACCAAGAGTTATGGTTCCTTTGAGATATTTGAAAATCCTTTTTACAGCTGTTAGATGTGGCTCTCTGGGGTCTGCTTGAAATCTTGCACAAAGACATGTTGCATACATAATATCAGGTCTACTTGCAGTGAGATAAAGAAGAGACCCTATCATCCCTCTATAGTTTGTCATATCTACTGAGGCTCATGTGTCTTTGTCTAGCTTTGTTGTAGTAGCCATGGGAGTTGTAGCAGATGAGCTATCAAGCATACCAAATTTCTTGAGAAGATTTCTGGTATATTTTGCTTGATTGATAAAAATCCCATCATCTGTTTGCTTGACCTGTAAGCCTAGAAAATAACTAAGCTCTCCCATCATACTCATTTGATATCTTGACTGCATAAGCTTGGCAAATTTCTTACAGAGTTTGTCATTAGTAGACCCAAAAATTATGTCATCCACATAGATTTGAACTAACAGCAAATCATCACCATGATTAAAATAGAACAAGGTTTTGTCAATTGTGCCTCTAGTGAACTCACTTTCTAAAAGAAATTGAGTCAGAGTTTCATACCATGCTCTAGGTGCCTGCTTTAGTCCATATAATGCCTTATCAAGCCTGTAGACATAATCTGGATGTTTGGGATCTACAAACCCTGGTGGTTGTTCAACAAACACTTCTTCTTCAAGTTTCCCATTGAGAAAAGCACTTTTCACATCCATATGAAAGACTTTAAACTTTTTGTGTGCAGCATAGGCCAGAAAAATCCTTATTGCCTCCAATCTTGCAACTGGAGCAAAGGTTTCATCATAGTCAATTCCTTCCTGTTGAGAATAGCCTTTTGCCACAAGTCTAGCCTTATTCCTTGTAATCACTCCATCACTGTCTGTTTTGTTTCTGAAAACCCACTTCGTACCAACAATAGATCTATTCTTTGGTCTTGGCACAAGTGTCCAAACTTATTCCTCTCAAATTCATTTAACTCCTCTTGCATTGCTGTTATCCAGTTAGAATCTTGAAGAGCTTCTTCCACTTTCTTGGGCTCTGTTTGAGATAAGAATGCATGAAACAGACATTCATTATTTGTAGCACTCCTAGTTCTTATACTAGCTTCTGGATCTCCAATTATCAAGTCAGGTGTATGGGCTTGTGTCCACCTTCTTGTTGTTGGTAATTGGCTTCTACTAGCATTATTAGATCCTCCCCTTGATCCATGCTCTCCTGACTTTCTTCTTGACCATTTGCATTCTCTGAGGCTCCCCCTGAATTGGACTGTTCAGTATTTGAACTTTCAGAGTTTGACTCAGAGTTTCTGTTTGATTCTTCATTTGACTCTCTTTCAGAATTTGAGTCATCACTTTGAGAAGTTTCTGAAGTTTCTTCACGCTCCCCCTCAACTAGTTCTCTATTTTGTTGTGTCAGAGAAAATTCTTCAGAGTTTACCAGTAGAGGATCAGAGTATGCTTCGTCAGAGTTTGTTGGATTTGCTTCATCAGAGTTTACGTCATCACAGTTTAGATCTTCATTTTCAAAGCGAAGTTGATCATGATATTCTTCATCTTCTATTCCAGTTATTTTCTTGTCATCAAATGACACATGAATAGATTCCATGATCACTTTAGTTCTCAGATTATAGACTCTGAATGCCTTTGATGACAATGGGTATCCAACAAAAATTCCTTCATCAGCTTTTAAGTCAAACTTGGTCAACTGTTCAGGATGAGTTTTCAACACAAAGCACTTACATCCAAAAATATGAAAATACTTCAAATTTGGCTTCTTATTTTTCACCATCTCATATGGTGTTTTCCCATGCTTGTTGATCAGTGTTGCATTTTGAGTAAAACAAGCAGTTTGAACAGCTTCTGCCCAGAAATAAGTTGGCAATTTTGCTTCATCAAGCATTGTTCTGGAAGCTTCGATTAGAGTTCTGTTCTTTCTTTCAACTACACCATTTTGCTGTGGAGTTCCAGGTGCAGAAAATTCTTGCTTCACTCCTCTTTCCTTGCAGAAGGCTTCCATTTCAGAATTTCTGAATTCAGTACCATTATCACTTCTTATAATTTTCACTGTGTACTCTGATCCTTTGTCCAGTAGCTTTACATGTTCCATTAGTATTGAGGCAGTTTCATCCTTCTTTGCTAAGAAATACACCCATGTGTACCTAGTGTACTCATCAACAATGACTAGAGCATATTTCTTTCTGCCCAGAGACATTATATTTACTGGACCAAAAAGATCAACATGTAGAAGATGATAAGGTTCCACAACTGAAGATTCAGATTTGCTCTTGAAAGATGACTTCCTTTGCTTGGCCTTTTGACAAGAATCACACAGGCCATCTAAGCTGAGTATTGACTTAGGAAGTCCCCTTACAAGATCTTTTCGAATCAACTCATTTATGTTGTTCAAGTTTAGGTGAGAGAGCTTCTTATGCCATTTCCAACTCTCTTCATTTGACATTCTTGCAGATAGACACACAGTTTGTCCTTCAGAGTTTGTTACCAAACTTGCTTCATAAATATTATTGTGCCTGTGTCCAACTAGAACAACTTTCCCTGTAGATTTGCTGATAACTTCACAATGTTCATTATGAAAATCTACATGGTATCCTCTGTCACAGATTTGACTCACAGAAAGCAGATTATGCTTGAGTCCTGAGACTAGAGCTACATTCTTGATGATGACACTACCAAGATTGATATTGCCATATCCCAGAGTACATCCTATGTTGCCATCTCTATAGGAAACTTTTGGGCCAGCCTTCTCCTCATAGTCTGATAGCAGGGCTTTATTTCCAGTCATATGTCCTGAGCATCCACTGTCCAAGATAAGGGTGCTCTCTTTTATGCCCTGCAATCACAAACAATCACTATGTGTTAGATTTAAGGATCCAAACTTGCTTGGATCCTTTGGCTTTCTTAACATTGTTAGCTTTTGCAGCGGTATCACTATCAACAGAGTTTAAACTAAAATTGTCAGCCTTTATACTTGCAGAGTTTGCTCTAACCCATTACAAGTTGGGTTTTAGCTCATAATAGTTGTGATAAATAGCATGATAACTTTTGCAAGTATAGATGGAATGCCAAGTGCTCCCACAGTGTGTGCATAAAGTTTGTGGTCTAACCCTATCATAATCATTCTTTACTCCAGATGTGGAAGGTAAAGAGTTAATATTTTTGTTCTTCTTGCAAAACCTGGCAAGATGGTTAGTACTACCACAACTATGACATGTTTTTCTAGGAGCAGCAGAATTAGGCAAATAATCATTTCTTTTATTAATGCCTACTTTTCCATTCCTATTCTTTTTAAACATTTTCTGTTTGTTGACAGACTTTACTTCTTTGAGCTTATGTTTAAATTGTTTCTCTGTCATTAAACCAACATTAACATGTTTATCACAGATTCTTATTGGTTCTTTAACAGCTTCTATATCAATCTTATTCTCTGCTATTGAGCCAACATTAACCTGTTCTTCACAAGTTTCAATTTGCTCCATGACAGCTTCTTTTACAACTACAGACTTTAGCTTACTGGATTCATGAACAAATTTCACAGGTTTAAGTTGTGGTTTCACTTTAACTTTATCTTTAAACCTAAGTTCATCTTCCTCACAGTAACCTAAACCTACAGTATCTGTTTGAAAAACCTGATGTGTGTCTTTTCTAGAATTGGTCCAGGTTTTAATCACTTTCCTCTCTTTTTCCAACTCAGATTCTATTTGCCTATATCTTTTAAGCAATTCCTGTTCAACATAAACATCATCATCTCTCTCCTTTTGAACTTGTTGCATGTTAACAAGTTTCTCTTCAAGAAATTTATTCCTTTCTTTAAGACCTATATTCTCAGATTTTATTCTCTCATTCTCTAAAGTCTGATCCCTATAACTAACATGTATGCTTTTAAGATAAATTGTTAATTCAGATATATTATCAGTATCATAAGCATAAGTTGTTAAGGGTACCTTGTTTTCAGATGAGTCAGCTTCATCTCTACCAGTTGCCATGAGAGCATAATTGACTCCCTCATCTGAGTCTGAAGTGTCTGCCCAGTCCTTGCCTTTTGTGATGAGTGCTTTCTCAGATTTTCCTTTCTTGCATTCTGGAGCATAATGACCCATTTCTTTACACTTGTAGCACTGGATCTCAGACTTGTCTTTCTTTCCAGACTTTGTATATTTTCCATCAGACTTTCTGAAATTTCTCTTATCAGAATTTGAATCTTTCCTTGAGAATCTCTTTCCTTTCTTGAAGTTCTTGAATCCCATCTTCTTGAAGGTCTTCACCATTAAAGCAGCCATTCTCATCATCTCTTCATCATCATCCTCAGAATCAGAAACTTCATTATCAGTATTTGAGCCATTATCAGAGTTTGATGACTCACTTTCAGACTTAATGACTAAGGCTTTTCCTTTGGCTTTCTTTCTTGATAATTCATTCTTGACAGGCTTTTCTTCAACTTTAAGAGCAACAGATTTTGTCTTCTTTCCAGATCTTTTGTTTCTTTGTTCTATCTCCAATTCATGAGTTTTGAGCAACCCATAGATTTCATCAAGATCTGTTTCTGCAAGATCATAATTGTCTCGAATTGTTGTTGCCTTCAAATCCCATCTTTCAGGTAGGGATAGAAGAAACTTGAGATTTGACTCTTCAAGTTCATATTCTTTATCAACCAGAGACAAATCATTCAACAATTTACAAAATCTGTCATATGTATCTGTCAAACTTTCATCAGATTTAGAGTCAAAGTGTTCATACTCCTGTGTTAGAATAGTCTTCCTATTCTTCTTTATAGCACTAGTTCCTTGACACCTGACTTCTAAAGCATCCCATATCTCTTTGGCAGTTTTACAGCCAATAACTCTGTTAGACATAACATTGTCTAAAGCACTGTGGAGTAGATGTCTAACTTTTGCATCCTTTGCAATTGATGAGATGTCCTCAGGAGTCATATCTTTCTTTTCCTTTGGAACAGTCTTTTGTTCTTGACCATCAACAACAGGAGACAGCTTAGTCGGCATATGAGGACCATCATTGATTCTATCAAGGTATTCTGGATCTGTGGCTTCTAAAAACATGGTCATCTTTACCTTCCATATTGGATATTCCACAGGTCTGAGAATTGGAACCCTGATTGCCTCATATCGACTTACAGAAGCTGATTGAACCTTTTGAGCATTAGAACCTACCTGGTTGTTATCAGTCATGATTATACTTGTGTTTAGATCAAAAACTGTATATATTTAACAGCCTTGGCTCTGATACCAATTGTTAGGCCGATTACACAATATATAATCAATATTAATATAATAAGAACGCTTAAGAACACTATTTATGAATCAACAACTGAATTATATAAAATAACTCTTCTCTTAGTGATGTTAAAGAATCACAGAGAGCTGCTAGGTTACAAGAATAATGTATTCAGTATTCACACATCCCTTTTAGGGTTAACCTATCTGTGTTTATATAATACACAGTTACATAATCAATCTCTAATTGATATTCCTATAAATTAGCTATACAATTTATATCAATTTAGGATTGCTTCTGTCTTCTGTCCCGTTTCCTTAACTGTCTCAATATATCTTGCTTCTTTCCATCTTCAAGATATATTGCTTCTAGAATCTTCATATTAGCACCGACAGTTAATAAACTCTTCACCCCGTCAGACTTTATCAAACTCTGACTGGCTTCTATTAAAATCTGTTGAGTACCTGGTACTTAAACATTGATGAACAAACGTCAGCAATTATATCTAACAAGTATCCCCTCCTTCTAGCGCCAATTGTTAACGGAGGAATTTGGTGATAACAAATTTCGGGGAATTGCTGGAATAACGAATTATGAAAATAGGGGATTTGAGGTACCATTAGCTTTCTTTTTCTTTCTAGACTCAAGACACGGAGCAGAGGAGAACATTGTTAGCAGCTTTAGCTTTTATCTTTCTTTTTAATTGTTTAATGTTAATGTTAAAATAGATATAGCTATTGTTATAATATGAAATTAAAAAATAATTTTTGTTTTTTGATGTTAAAATAAAATTTATATTTCAGTGCATGTTTTTAAAATAGCACTAACTAGATCTAAATTTAATTATATTTCAAACCATTTAACTAAATTTAAAATTATGGTTATCACCATTACTTTAATTATTCATTTTCCTCTATCTAATCACTTGCATGTCTATGGGGCAATTATACCTACATCTATACTTGGTTCTATATTTAGAACCAATTATAGCATTTTTTTAATTTTAAAACCAAATATCACATTGCATTGAAGTGATAAATTTTATAATTGATGCTATATTATAAAAATATCACATCTTTTAGCATTACATTGGACTTCCTCTAAGAGCTCCTTTTTACCCTTTCACAAACTGTTGCAATGTTAGTCAGGGAAAAAGAGTTGCTCCCGAGATCAAAATTTTAGCAGTCAAATCCTAATCTATATTATATATGATATTGGTCCAGATCCCCAAGGGATATCTCATGCCCTCAATGTTTCATTGAGGGGGTCCTCAATTGAGGGCTGAGAACGGTTGTTTTTCAACAAATAATTAAAAATAAAAAAATATTAGAAAAAATATAACATTCATCACAAAAATAGCGGGCATGTTTTTCTAGATACATATAAATTTAAATTCAAATTTTGCATAATTTTCTATTTTTATTTAATTTTTCAGGTAAATTTAAAATAATAAAAAATATCCCCATGCCCTCAATGTTTCATTAAGGGCGTTCGTTTAAAAAAAATTAATTTTAAAATATATAAAAAGTCAAAATTAAAATTCATACACACTCAAGCAATCGTAGTAACTATTTTTCTGACGATTGTTACCTTATTTCAACTAATTTTCTAATAATTGAATTTTTTTTTTTACTCATTTTTAAAGACTTTGTAAATTTACTTGAAAAATTAAATAAAATAGAAAAAAGGTGAAAATTAAATTTAAAATTCATACATACACAAGTAATCGTAGTTACCATTTTTATGACGAATTTTAACTTATTTTCATTAATTTTCTAATTGTTGAATTTTTTTTCACTCATTTTAACTAATTTGTAGATTTACTTGAAAAATTAAATAAAAATTGTAAAAAGACAAAATTTGAATTAAAATTCATACACAACCAAGTAATCATACTCACTATAAACACTGTCAACTACAAAAGATTCAAAATTTTTAGTTATATAAGAGAAATATTATAAATTTTAAAGTTTAAGGTTACCTAACCCCTATCCCTAAACCCTAAATCCTATACCGTAAATCATATACCATATACTCTAAATTTATACATACCCAAGTAATAGTACTCACTCACTATTAACACTATAAGACAACTAAAAATAGTAGTAGTAATAGCAATGTAAGTAATGATTCGAGGAGAATAAACAAGGTCCAACACCTTAATGTTTCGTTACGTGCAATCACTTTGAAAAACTAAATAAAAATGTAAGAAAAGGAAAATTTTGAATTTAAATTCATACACACCAAAGTAATCATACTCAATACAAACAATACAAGACAACTAAAAATAGTAATAGTAGCAATAGAGGTACGGATACTTACGAGAGAATAAGAAACATTGTCCAACAGCTCAAATAAAGCTTTAAACAATGACGATGTTATAAATAGCACCAGAGATCAAATAAAATGGTACGCATCATGCCTAATCAACTTATCAATTACAAAGAGATTCAAAAATTTTGGTTATATAAGAAAAATATTAGAAATTTTAAAGTTTAGGGGTTACCCTAACCCCTAACCCTAAATCATATACCCTAAATCCTAAACCCTGTACCCTATGCTCTAAATTCATACACACCCAAGTAATCATACTCACTCACTATTAACACTATAATAATACTAAAAATAGTAGTAGTAGTAGTAGTAGTAGTAGTAGTAGTAGTAGTAGTAACAATGTAAGTAATGATTCTAAGGAGAGAAGAAGAAACGGGGTCTAACAACTCCATGTTTTATTACGGGGAAGAATATTAGAAAAAAAATATAACATTCATCACAAAAATAGTGGGCATATTTTTTTGGATACGTATAAATTTAAATTCAAATTTTGCATAATTTTCTGTTTTTATTTAATTTTTTATTTAAATTTACAATAATAATAAATATCCCACCACTACACCATATTTGACCTATTGCAACCCCAAAATAGCTTTGTGTTGCATAAAATGTTGCTAAAAACATGAAACTTGCTTATCTATTGTAATATTTTTAAAAAGTGTTACATAAAATAAAAAAATGTTACAAACCAAAGAATCATTTTCATAATTGTAATACTTTTAAAAAAGTGTTACAATATATATTACGTTTTTGGTCAACTTACCGAAAATTATAAGCGGGAGTTTAAGTTTTTAGCTGGGCGGGCTAAAAATTAGCACCAAAATATTTGGTACAAAAAATACACAGAAATAATCTCCCTCTCACGCCTTTCTCTCTCTCGACTCACCTCTCTCCCGGGCTGCTCTCTCTCTCTCCCTCTCTCCCTCGACCTCAACCTCAACTATCTCTATCGATCTCTATTCTCTCTCTCTCAATCATCTTTCACATCTCTCTCAAATACCTTAAACCGATTAGAGAACCCAAAACCCCAAAATTGATTGTAGCTTCAATTAGAGTAAAGATTCAATTAAAACTTGAATTTGTGGTAAGGTATCCATCTCTTTTCGTTTATATTGGATTATACATGAATATATATGTATATGTATGAATATTTTCGATTATATATGTTCATGATTTTTGTTCGATGTGAATTTTCTTTTGGTATTAAGTGTTAAATTAGTAGGATTGTTGTGTTAATTAGTGTGTGTTTGTGTTAATTAGGTTGTGTTTGTGTATCCAGAGGGAATTAAAAGATGTCGCGAAGAAGAAAGCAGGGAGATTTTTGAGAGGAAAATGAGGGGTCTCGGTGAAAAAATGACTTCTACCATTTACAAATTTGTAACCTCGGACGACGAGAAGCTGTTATCTAGTGATTTTGTTACCAACCCACCCAAGATTGCCAATCTTCTCCCTTTTACTGTCGGCCTAAATGTACGCTATTCTACACTGCCTTTGTATATCTATGATTTTTTCAATCTTACTCGAAATTAATTACAGAATAATGAAATCGTCAACCTAACTCATAAAATCAAAAGCGGATAGTTGGAGGAGATTGACAAGCACACCAAGGATTTGGCCGAAATCATTTCCACAGGTTAAGTTTTATTTTATTTTGTTTAATTCATGTCATTATCTAACCTGGTATTCTAAATTGGGGTGAATGGGCGACTCTTACCAACCTGGTATTTGTTTCAAGTTGTTATGCATTTTGAAAACTTGTTTCTTAATTTTTTTTCATCCAGATTGATGGTGTTGGTCTAGATCCTAAGAGACAGACATTTATCCAGATTGACTATATTATTTTCTCTGATTTTTTGTTGGATTTTTGTGTTAATTAGTTGGATTTGAGCAAAGATTTTGTTGGATATATGTGTTCTTTTAGTCACAAAATTAGAATATTTGAGTCTAGTGAATTGGATATATGTTCTATGGTATTTTGTTCTCTGGTATTTAAAACTCGGATTGAATATTTGTCGAGCCTAAATGTTTGTTTGAGCTTGAACTTGACCTATTCTATCGAGCTCGATTTTGGTTTATTCCGTAAAAGTGTGAACTGATTGTTTTTACTATTTTCAGCCTCTGCTCTTGTCTGGCCATTATTCAACAGTCTACATGCTTTCTGGCCTGGTATTCAGGTAATAATAAAAATTTGTTCTATGTACTGCTTAATGCCAAATGTTACCGGTTGTATTCATTTTACACATATTTCCTAGGTTCTAGCAGGGGATGTTGATCCTGCTATTAGAACACATACCGCGTTCTTTAGTGTTTGGAAAAGATATGGGTTCACCCCAGAAGGTTCTTTAGTTTTATTGTTAACTACTTCATTTGTTTTCAGCATGGTCAAAAGAGCTACCCCCTGCCTCTAGAACTAATTGAAAGCACATATTGGCTCTACAAAGCTACCAGGGATTCTAGGTCGGTCCCTCTATTATTTTGAAGTCTCTGCTTCTTGCTCTAAATAAAAATAATATACTAGAAAGGTTAGATTAAATAGAAAGTTAAAGCAGCTATATGATAATTCGCAAAATAGTATATTCTCTGATTAAAATACAAGCTTAATTATAGGATCTTACTAATATATGTTGTGAATTTATTTATGGTTTCATGTTATTTATATTTTTTCTATGTACATAGAAATAATTTGTATATTTATGGTTTCATGTTATTTATATTTCTATATTTACATAGAAATAATTTCTACAAAAATCTCTCTAAATATTTGCTCTCCTTTAGACGTATTTTGCCTGTTTGTATAATGTCAGTAAGTCCTGCAGATGACCTTTAGGATGCGATGAAGCGATACATGAAAGTCTAACTGCTTTCGTTTACTAACATGTAAACTGCATCATATAAATTGCATCATGTAAAGGTCAGTTTACATGATGCGTTTCCATCTGCTTTCCTTTAGTATTCTAACTGATTTCGTTATTTGAATTATTAGAAAGTAAACTTGTTAAAACTAGGGACCAGCAACCTTGTGTGTACCCCTTGTTTTTGTTGAATACTTTTTTTTGTTAATTCTCTTTTCTGCTATTATTTTTTCACTAGTAATTTTTAAACTCGGCCACTTTCTATATATCTATGTTCATAGGGAAGCGTAAGTTGTAATCCTTCGAAGGAGTAGTTGTTTGATGTTGTTTAACAGTATTTTGCTTCACAGGTTTCTCATTTCACATTTATATACGCAAATGTTAAAGTTTTCTTTACTAAATATATTATTTATTCAATGCAGCATGTTGACGAGGTCCAAGGGATTGTGGAATTTATACAAGAAGCCAAGAGAGTCAAAATTAGATGGTGGTAGCCGCATGGCGTTAGTCGAGAGACTTTATTGATTCAGATGTGCAATGGTTATATATTTTGAATACAACACATAGTATTACCCTTTAACCTCTGTAGATTAGTTAGTCGTAGGTATAGTAGTTAGCCAAGGGACTACATTGATTCACATGTTTGTATTTTGACATGAAAGACTAAGTTTAATGTAGTATTGTGGTGTAAGTCGACATGTGTTTCGACTTGCATATTAGATGATATTGTGATAAAAGTTGATTTAGTATGTGGTTTATTGACATGTGTATTGCTGGATTTGCCATTTGGGAAAGTTGAAATGTCATTTTTTGTTTGGTATATGCTTTTGTGCATGGTATATTTAAGTTTCAAACAGGACATTGTAATCTGGATTCATAAAAAGTGTTGCAAGTGAGTGTTTCCAGTAATACTAAAAAATATTACAATAGGGATAAAAATGTTGCAGATAATAGTTGCAAAAAAAACCTTAATGTATTGCAAAAGGCATCAAAATGTTGCATCAAAGTGTTACAATGAACTGATTTTGTAACATTTTTACTCAATAGATGTTGCAAGAAGGTGTTGCATTAGTCTATTGTAACACCTTAAAAATGTTACTAAAACAGATCAAAGTGTTACAAAAAAGTGCTATTGTAATATTAATAAATGTGTTGCAATAAGTGGACATAGTGTTGCAATAGAGGCCATAGGCAACGCCAGTAAATGTAACGCCGAATTTTGGCCAAAACGTTACATAAACATCTACTGTAACATTTTTGGGGTCTAACAATACACTTTTGTGAGGTTGCAATAGGTCATTTTTGGTGTAGTGCACTCCCCTCAATTATTCATTGAGGGCGTTCGTTTAAAAAAATTAATTTTAAAATATATAAAAAGTCAAAATTAAAATTCATACACACCAAAGCAATCGTAGTAACTATTTTTCTGATGAATGTTACCTTATTTCAACTAATTTTCTAATAATTGAATTTTGTTTACTCATTTTTAACTACTTTGTAAATTTACTTGAAAATTTTAATAAAATAGAAAAAAGGTGAAAATTAAATTTAAAATTCATACACACACAAGTAGTCGTAGTTACCATTTTTGTGATGAATTTTACCTTATTTTCATTAATTTTCTAATTGTTGAATTTTTTTCACTCATTTTAACTACATTGTTGATTTATTTGAAAAATTAAATAAAAATTGTAAAAAGGCAAAATTTGAATTAAAATTCATACACAACGAAGTAATCATACTCACTATGAACACTATAAATTACAAAAGATTCAAAGATTTTATTTATATAAGAGAAATATTAGAAATTTTAAAGTTTAGGGGTTACCCTAATCCCTAACCCCGAAATCCAATACCCTATACCCTATACTTTAAATTTATACATACCCAAGAAATCGTACTCACTGACTATTAACACTATTAGACAACTAAAAATAGTAGTAGTAATAGCAATGTAAGTAATGATTCGAGCAGAATAAACAGGGTCCAACACCTTAATGTTTCGTTATGGGCAATCACTTTGAAAAACTAAATAAAAATATAAGAAAAGGAAAAATTTGAATTTAAATTCATACACACCAATGTAATCATACTCACTACAAACACTACAAGACAACTAAAAATAGTAGTAGTAGCAATGGAGGTATGGATACTTGCGAGAGAATAACAAACATTGTCCAACAACTCAAATAAAGTTTTAAACAATGACGATGTTATAGATAGCATCAGAGATCAAATAAAATGGTACACATCATGCTTAATCAACTTATCAATTAAAAACAGATTCAAAGATTTTGGTTATATAAGAAAAATATTAGAAATTTTAAAGTTTACGGGTTACCTTAACCCCTAACCCCTAAACCCTAAATCATATACCCTAAATCCTAAACCCTGTACCATATGCTCTAAATTCATACACACCCAAGTAATCGTACTCACTCACTATTAACACTATAAGAATACTAAAAATAGTCATAGTAGTAGTAGCAATGTAAGTATTGATTCTAAGGAGAGAAGAAGAAATGGGGTCTAACAACTCCATGTTTTATTACGGGGAAGAATATTAGAAAAAAATATAACATTCATCACAAAAATAGTGGGCATGTTTTTCTGGATACGTATAAATTTAAATTCAAATTTTGCATAATTTTCTATTTTTATTTAATTTTTCAGGTAAATTTACAATAATAATAAATATCCATCTGTCCTCAATGTTTCATTGAGGCGCCCTCAATGTTTCATTGAGGCGCCCTCAATGTTTCATTGAGGGCGTTCGTTTAAAAAAAATTAATTTTAAAATATATAAAAAGAAAAATTAAAATTCATACACACCCAAACAATCGTAGTAACTATTTTTCTGACGAATGTTACCTTATTTCAACTAATTTTCTAATAATTGAATTTTGTTTACTCATTTTTAACTACTTTGTAAATTTACTTGAAAAATTAAATAAAATAGAAAAAAGGTGAAAATTAAATTTAAAATTCATACACACACAAGTAATCGTAGTTACCATTTTTGTGATGAATTTTACCTTATTTTCATTAATTTTCTAATTGTTGAATTTTTTTCACTCATTTTAACTACATTGTAGATTTACTTGAAAAATTAAATAAAAATTGTAAAAAGGCAAAATTTGAATTAAAATTCATACACAACGAAGTAATCATACTCACTATAAATACTATAAATTACAAAAGATTCAAAGATTTTAGTTATATAAGAGAAATATTAGAAATTTTAAAGTTTAGGGGTTACCCTAATCCCTATCCCCTAAATCCTATACCCTATACCCTATACTTTAAATTTATAAATACCCAAGCAATCGTACTCACTGTCTATTAACACTATTAGACAACTAAAAATAGTAGTAGAAATAGCAATGTAAGTAATGATTCGAGGAGAATAAACAGGGTCCAACACCTTAATGTTACGTTATGGGCAATCACTTTGAAAAACTAAATAAAAATATAAGAAAAGGAAAATTTTGAATTTAAATTCATACACACCAAAGTAATCATACTCACTACAAACACTACAAGACAACTAAAAATAGTAGTAGTAGCAATGGAGGTACGGATACATGCGAGAGAATAAGAAACATTGTCCAATAACTCAAATAAAGTTTTATACAATGACGATGTTATCGATAGCATCAGAGATCAAATAAAATGGTACGCATCATGCTTAATCAACTTATCAATTAAAAACAGATTCAAAGATTTTGGTTATATAAGAAAAATATTAGAAATTTTAAAGTTTACGGGTTACCTTAACCCCTAACCCCTAAACCCTAAATCATATACCCTAAATCCTAAACCCTGTACCATATGCTCTAAATTCATGCACACCCAAGTAATCGTACTCACTCACTATTAACACTATAAGAATACTAAAAATAGTCATAGTAGTAGTAGCAATGTAAGTAATGATTCTAAGGAGAGAATAAGAAATGGGGTCTAACAACTCCATGTTTTATTACGGGGAAGAATATTAGAAAAAAAATATAACATTCATCACAAAAATAGCGGGCATGTTTTTCTGGATACGTATAAATTTAAATTCAAATTTTGCATAATTTTCTATTTTTATTTAATTTTTTAGGTAAATTTACAATAATAATAAATATCCATCTGTCCTCAATGTTTCAATGAGGCGCCCTCAATGTTTCATTGAGGGCGTTCGTTTAAAAAAAATTAATTTTAAAATATATAAAAAGTAAAAATTAAAATTCATACACACCCAAGCAATCGTAGTAACTATTTTTCTGACGAATGTTACCTTATTTCAACTAATTTTCTAATAATTGAATTTTGTTTACTCATTTTTAACTACTTTGTAAATTTACTTGAAAAATTAAATAAAATAGAAAAAAGGTGAAAATTAAATTTAAAATTCATACACACACAAGTAATCGTAGTTACCATTATTGTGATGAATTTTACCTTATTTTCATTAATTTTCTAATTGTTGAATTTTTTTCACTCATTTTAACTACATTGTAGATTTACTTGAAAAATTAAATAAAAATTGTAAAAAGGCAAAATTTGAATTAAAATTTATACACAACGAAGTAATCATACTCACTATAAACACTATAAATTACAAAAGATTCAAAGATTTTAGTTATATAAGAGAAATATTATAAATTTTAAAGTTTAGAGGTTACCCCAATCCCTAACCCCGAAATCCAATACCCTATACCCTATACTTTAAATTTATACATACCCAAGCAATCGTACTCACTGACTATTAACACTATTAGACAACTAAAAATAGTAGTAGTAATACCAATGTAAGTAATGATTCGAGGAGAATAAACAAGGTCCAACACCTTAATGTTTCGTTATGGGCAATCACTTTGAAAAACTAAATAAAAATATAAGAAAAGGAAAATTTTGAATTTAAATTCATACACACCAAAGTAATCATACTCACTACAAACACTACAAGACAACTAAAAATAGTAGTAGTAGCAATGGAGGTACGGATACTTGCGAGAGAATAAGAAACATTGTCCAACAACTCAAATAAAGTTTTAAACAATGACGATGTTATAGATAGCATCAGAGATCAAATAAAATGGTACGCATCATGCCTAATCAACTTATCAATTACAAACAGATTCAAAGATTTTGGTTATATAAGAGAAATATTAGTAATTTTAAAGTTTACGGGTTACCTTAACCCCTAACCCCTAAACCCTATATCATATACCCTAAATCATATACCTTTGTACCATATGCCCTAAATTCATACACACCCAAGTAATCGTACTCACTCACTATTAACACTATAAGAATACTAAAAATAGTCATAGTAGTAGTAGCAATGTAAGTAATGATTCTAAGGAGAGAAGAAGAAACAGGGTCTAACAACTCCATGTTTTATTACGGGGAAGAATATTAGAAAAAAATATAACATTCATCACAAAAATAGTGGGCATGTTTTTCTGGATACGTATAAATTTAAATTCAAATTTTGCATAATTTTCTATTTTTATTTAATTTTTTAGGTAAATTTACAATAATAATAAATATCCCTCTGTCCTCAATGTTTCATTGAGGGCGTTCGTTTAAAAAAAATTAATTTTAAAATATATAAAAATTAAAAATTAAAATTCATACACACCCAAGCAATCGTAGTAACTATTTTTCTGACGAATGTTACCTTATTTCAACTAATTTTCTAATAATTGAATTTTGTTTACTCATTTTTAACTACTTTGTAAATTTACTTGAAAAATTAAATAAAATAGAAAAAGGTGAAAATAAAATTTAAAATTCATACACACACAAGTAATCGTAGTTACCATTTTTGTGATGAATTTTACCTTATTTTCATAAATTTTGTAATTGTTGAATTTTTTTCACTCATTTTAACTACATTGTAGATTTACTTGAAAAATTAAATAAAAATTGTAAAAAGGCAAAATTTGAATTAAAATTCATACACAACGAAGTAATCATACTCACTATAAACACTATCAACTACAAAAGATTCAAAGATTTTAGTTATACAAGAGAAATATTAGAAATTTTAAAGTTTAGGGGTTACCCTAATCCCTAACCCCTAAATCCTATACCCTATACCCTATACCCTATACTTTAAATTTATACATACCCAAGTAATCGTACTCACTGACTATTAACATTATTAGACAACTAAAAATAGTATTAGTAATAGCAATGTAAGTAATGATTCGAGGAGAATAAACAAGGTCCAACACCTTAATGTTTCGTTATGGGCAATCACTTTGAAAAACTAAATAAAAATATAAGAAAAGGAAAATTTTGAATTTAAATTCATACACACCAAAGTAATCATACTCACTACAAACACTACAAGACAACTAAAAATAGTAGTAGTAGCAATGGAGGTACGGATACTTGCGAGAGAATAACAAACATTGTCCAACAACTCAAATAAAGTTTTAAACAATGACGATGTTATAGATAGCATCAGAGATCAAATAAAATGGTACGCATAATGCCTAATCAACTTATCAATTACAAACAGATTCAAAGATTTTGGTTATATAAGAAAAATATTAGAAATTTTAAAGTTTACGGGTTACCTTAACCCCTAACCCCTAAACCCTAAATCATATACCCTAAATCCTAAACCTTGTACCATATGCTCTAAATTCATACACACCCAAGTAATCGTACTCACTCCCTATTAACACTATAAGAATACTAAAAATAGTCATAGTAGTAGTAGCAATGTAAGTAATGATTATAAGGAGAGAAGAAGAAACAGGGTCTAACAACTCCATGTTTTATTACGGGGAAGAATATTTGAAAAAAATATAACATTCATCACAAAAATAGTGGGCATGTTTTTCTGGATACGTATAAATTTGAATTCAAATTTTGCAAAATTTTCTATTTTTATTAAATTTTTTAGGTAAATTTACAATAATAATAAATATCCCTCTGTCCTCAATGTTTCGTTGAGGCGCCCTCAATGTTTCATTGATGGCGTTCGTTTAAAAAAAATTAATTTTAAAATATATAAAAAGTAAAAATTAAAATTCATACACACCCAAGCAATCGTAGTAACTATTTTTCTGACGAATGTTACCTTATTTCAACTAATTTTCTAATAATTGAATTTTGTTTACTCATTTTTAACTACTTGGTAAATTTACTTGAAAAATTAAATAAAAATAGAAAAAAGGTGAAAATTAAATTTAAAATTCATACACACACAAGTAATCGTAGTTACCATTTTTGTGATGAATTTTACCTTATTTTCATTAATTTTCTAATTGTTGAATTGTTTTCACTCATTTTAACTACATTGTAGATTTACTTGAAAAATTAAATAAAAATTGTAAAAACGCAAAATTTGAATTAAAATTCATACACAACGAAGTAATCATACTCACTATAAACACTATCAACTACAAAAGATTCAAAGATTTAGTCATATAAGAGAAATATTAGAAATTTTAAAGTTTAGGGGTTACCCTAATCCCTAACCCTTAAATCCTATACCCTATACTTTAAATTTATACATACCCAAGTAATCGTACTCACTGACTATTAACACAATTAGACAACTAAAAATAGTAGTAGTAATAGCAATGTAAGTAATGATTCGAGGAGAATAAACAAGGTCCAACACCTTAATGTTTCGTTATGGGCAATCACTTTGAAAAACTAAATAAAAATATAAGAAAAGGAAAATTTTGAATTTAAATTCATACACACCAAAGTAATCATACTCACTACAAACACTACAAGACACCTAAAAATAGTAGTTGTAGCAATGGAGGTACGGATACTTGCGAGAGAATAAGAAACATTGTCCAACAACTCAAATAAAGTTTTAAACAATGACGATGTTATAGATAGCATCAGAGATCAAATAAAATGGTACGCATCATGCCTAATCAACTTATCAATTACAAACAGATTCAAAGATTTTGGTTATATAAGAAAAATATTAGAAATTTTAAAGTTTACGGGTTACCTTAACCCCTAACCCCTAAACCCTAAATCATATACCCTAAATCATATACCCTTGTACCATATGCTCTAAATTCATACACACCCAAGTAATCGTACTCACTCACTATTAACACTATAAGAATACTAAAAATAGTCATAGTAATAGTAGCAATGTAAGTAATGATTCTAAGGAGAGAAGAAGAAACAGGGTCTAACAACTCCATGTTTTATTACGGGGAAGAATATTAGAAAAAAATATAACATTCATCACAAAAATAGTGGGCATGTTTTTCTGGATACGTATAAATTTAAATTCAAATTTTGCATAATTTTCTATTTTTATTTAATTTTTCAGGTAAATTTACAATAATAATAAATATCCCTCTGTCCTCAATGTTTCATTGAGGGCGTTCGTTTAAAAAAATTAATTTTAAAATATATAAAAAGTAAAAAGTAAAATTCATACACACCCAAGCAATCGTAGTAACTATTTTTCTGACGAATGTTACCTTATTTCAACTAATTTTCTAAAATTTGAATTTTGTTTACTCAATTTTAACAACTTTGTAAATTTACTTGAAAAATTAAATAAAATAGAAAAAAGGTGAAAATTAAATTTAAAATTCATACACCCACAAGTAATCGTAGTTACCATTTTTGTGACGAATTTTACCTTATTTTCATTAATTTTCTATTTGTTAATTTTTTTTCACTCATTTTAACTACTTTATAGATTGACTTGAAAAATTAAATAAAAATTGTAAAAAGGCAAAATTTGAATTAAAATTCATACACAACTAAGTAATCATACTCACTATAAACACTATCAACTACAAAAGATTCAAAGATTTTAGTTATATAAGAGAAATATTAGAAATTTTAAAGTTTAGGGGTTAACCTAACCCCTGACTCCTAAATCCTATACCCTATACTCTAAATTTATACATATCTAATTAATGGTACTCACTGACTATTAACACTATTAGACAACTAAAAATAGTAGTAGTAATAACAATGTAAGTAATGATTCGAGGAGAATAAACAGGGTCCAACACCTTAATGTTTCGTTATGGGCAATCACTTTGAAAAACTAAATAAAAATATAAGAAAAGGAAAATTTTGAATTTAAATTCATACACACCAAAGTAATCATACTCACTACAAACACTACAAGACAACTAAAAATAGTAGTAGTAGCAATGGAGGTACGAATACTTGCGAGAGAATAAGAAACATTGTCCAACAACTCAAATAAAGCTTTAAACAATGACGATGTTATAGATAACACTAGAGATCAAATAAAATGGTACGCATCATGCCTAATCAACTTATCAATTAAAAAGAGATTCAAAGATTTTGGTTATATAATAAAAACAAAAAACAACGAAAACAAAAAACAAAAACACCATCATCAACATCTATTGTTTCACGAATTTCATCATCATTGTCACTAAAATTTTTACGATAAATATTAAAAATGGATATTATATTATTTTTTGATTAAAAAAAGGAAAAATAGAATAAATAGCCATATAAAATGTAATATTTGAAAAAAATGAATTTATTATTATGTTTTAATCTTCGAAATGTAAAAATAGGATAAATAGCAATATGAAATGAAATATTCCAAATAAATGAATATTATATTATTTTTTATTTTAATAAAATAAATTATAAAATTAAAATTAAAAAAAGGCAAAATCAGAGATGAAGCAGAAGCAGAAAAATTAAAATGAAAAATAAATAAAAAATAAATATTTATTATTATTATTATATTACTAGTCTATTTTATAATTTTTTTTAAAACGTACGCCCTCAATGAAGTATTGAGGGCACCCTCAATGAAACATTGAGGGCGCCCAGTTTTAGATAATTTGTAAATTTACCTGAAAAATTAAATAAAAATAGAAAATTGTGCAAAATTTGAATTTGAATTTATATGTATCGAGAAAAACATGCCCACTATTTTTGTGATGAATGTTATATTTTTTTCTAATATTCTTCTATTTTTAATTATTTTTTTTAAAACAAACACCCTCAATGAAACATTGAGGGCATGGGAATATCCAACGGAGGCTGTGGAACGCCCCCTATTTTATATATATATATATATATATATATATATATATATATATATATATATATATATATATATATATATATATATATATAGGGTTAGGCTCAAGAGAGAACCAATCACTAAAAAAAACTTTAGAACTGTTATAAGCCGTTGGATTATTACTAGATCAACTGTTCAGATTCAACTCATTTTTATATACAAAATCTTATAAGGGTATTCTTGGAATAAAAGGATTCTACTGTCGAACCTATTTTGTTTCATAGTATAAATACAGTGTTCTGCAACTGAATTTTAAAAGTTATGCATATGGACTTCAAAGTTCTACAACTGAACTTACTTTTTTCCACAAAGTTCTACAAGTGAACTTGATTATTTTTATAATGTTCAACTGTTGAACAATGTTATTCACATTATTTTCATACCATAACTTTCGTGTTCTACCGCTGAACATAAAAGTTATGCAATCGAATTTGAAATCAAACACATAAATTTTAAAGTTCTGCAACTGAACTTACTTGTATTTAAATGTTCAGTTGCTGAGCACTGTTATCTGATATTGTGTTTATACAATAACTTGAATATTTTCACAAAAAATGATAAAAATAATTGGGGAAATTTTATGATGATGATGGAGAATTTTGTGATCGATATCGATGTATGATTATTATCGTTAATAAAATATTAATTAGCTCTAAATTATGTATTTTGTGTTTTTGGACAACTTTACCCATGACCTTCATATAATAAATATTTATTATTTAAAAAAATAAGATAGAGTTCTAAGGGTTCTAAGGTTAAGAGTTCTACAAGGAACATTATATATATATATATATATATATATATATATATATATATATATATATATATATATATATATATAATATAAGGGTTTGATAAGTAATTTAAATTGAACGGATTATTTTATCTTTTTTTTTCATTATGTGAATTATTTTGGTTTTTTAGTATCACTATATTAATTACATATTATTAATTGTAGCAAAATTAATATATACATACTTATACATACATGCATGCATGTGCATATATGTATGATATTATCTGATCATATTCGTTAACCTATACCATATCTAATTAGACTATTATTTATATTAATTATAAATATTTGCAAATTGAAAATTGGAAAAAAAAATTATTTGAATGAAAATTATATATTAAGCATGCATGTGCATTGCAATTATTTATACCTCTTATAAATCAAAATATAAATAATCACTCATATTTTTAAGTATTATATTTATATTGCACAAATACGTTCAAATCAACACAAAGATAACAAAAAAAAACATGTCATATATATAAGTGTAACATAAACTTTTATTAACATTAATTACTTATCCTATGACTCATAAATTACTACACTTACAAAAAAATTCCGAACAAATTAGTAATTTACTCATATTTAAAATATGCACTGACTAAAGAGCTAGTTATATTAATTTACTAATTACTAATGACTATTTCCTACTCTTCGAGAAGAGGCCCTTATGTTTAATATACTTGCTAAACTAACAAAACCAAACATACCAAACGTAAACAGAAGCAAAAATTACACGATAAAATGTAAGCAAATATTATCTCTACTCTGAGTTAGAAACAATTCCAAAAGACACTTAGGCAAGAAATCTGATGATCCTGAAATTAACTTTGATAGTTTGGTAATAGTGCCATAAAATGTGAAGAACCTTTGTTGGGTGTTAATCTTAAACTTGGTCTGAATCTTTTAAACGTTATTATGTTTGTTAGTTTCTCTAGTACATGACTTGGTCATGCATATTGGTAGAAGTAGTAGAGATTTTTTAGGATCTTGGAATAAGCCTTAGTGGTAGAGTCTGTTTAGGAAATCTGTTTAGAATCATGTCCTATTTTATTGCTTTCTTAGTTTAGAGTCTTTCTATATTGTAACATGCATTCAGAAATAAACAGTAAGTCTTAGACGAGCAATATTATTGTGTGTTTTTCTCAGTTTTATATCAAACAACTATATATATATTGTAGTACTGCAAATATTAGCAAGAATTGGTATCAGAGCTCGGGAAGTTCTCAGTAAATGTCTCAGACGCCTGAAATGGAGATGAACAAAGGAAAATGAGGGTCGATCGGTTTAACATATCCAACTCTGTCCAGGGGAAATTACACAGCGTGGGCCTTAAAAATGAAGGTGTTTATGCAGACTCGGGGAGTTTGGATTGTTGTGGAGCCAACCGATTCAAAGGCAGATGTTGAAGAAAAGATGTATAAGGTAGCCTTGGCTATGATTTACCAAGGTATACCTGAGGATGTGTTACTTACAGTTGCAGAGAAGAAAACGGCCAAGGAGGCCTAGGATGCTATTAAGACTTTGTGTCAAGGGGCTGATCGAGTGAAGAAAGCAAGGATTCAGACATTGAAGAGTGAGTTTGAAGCCTTGAATATGAAGGAAAGTGAGCTGCTCGATGACTTTTACATGCGTTTGAATGGAATTGTCACAAACATACGGGCCCTGGGAGAAGAGATGAAAGAATCCTATGTGGTGAAGAAGTTGTTAAGATCTGTTCCCTCAAAATTCCTACGGATCACATCAACTATGGAGCAATTTGGAGACTTGGAAACTATGACTGTGGAGGAAGCCATTGGCTCTTTAAAAGCTCATGAAGAAAGATTGAAGGGAAAAAATGAGAGTAGTGAAGGCCAGTTGATGCTTACGGAGGAGGAATGGACAAAGCGGGATAAAGATGAAAGAAAACTGCTCTTCACTTGAGAAGAGTGGTTAAAATGCTCGAACAAGGGAGGTTCAGAGGGGTCATCAGCTTACAAGAGACGTGGAGGACGTGATAAAAGCAAAGTTCGCTGCTATTATTGCCAAGTATACGGACATTATGTTGCAGAATGTAGGAAACCAAGACGAACAAGGGAGCAAAGTCAGGAAGCAAATATGGCTGTGGTGGATGACGACGAACCTGCTTTACTATTGGCGAAGCATGATAAGAAAGAATCAAGTCTGAATTTGCACGAGGAGAAGCAGTTAGTACCATCGTTGTTCCCAAAGAATGATGGAAAAATGGGAGATTCTAACATCTAGTACCTTGGCAACGGTGCCAGCAATCATATGACGGGCTTTAAGTCCAAATTTACGCAGCTGGATGAAGCAGTTATTGGACAAGTAAGGTTTGGGGATGGTTCAAAAGTGAACATTGAAGGCAAGGGATCAGTAACGTTTGTATGAAAAAACGGGGAGAAGCGTGTCCTTCATGAGGTATTCTATATCCCTGATCTGCGTAATAATATTATCAGCATTGGTCAGTTGTCAGAGGAGGGGAATAAAGTTGTAATAAGGGGATAACTTTTGTGGGTGTACGACAAGGAGGACAAGTTGCTCATGAAGGTTAGAAAATCTGCAAACAGACTATATAAAACTCTTATCGAAAGCAGCAGACAAGAATGTTTATTGTCAAAGGTCGAGGAAGTCTCAAAGCTATGGCACTCATGCCTCAGACATGTCAATTACCAGGCTATGTCGTTGCTATTTAAAAATAAAATGGTTTATGGAATACCCAGAATTGTTCAGCCAAAGGATACGTGCACTGTATGTTTAATGTCTAAACAAACGAGGAAGCAATTTCCCTCTCAAGCTAACTACAGTGCTTCAAAGGTCCTTGAATTGGTACATGGTGATCTCTGCGACCCGATAGAACCTGCCACTGCAGCTGGAAAAAGGTATTTCTTTCTTCTTGTAGATGATTACAGTCGATTTATGCGGGTATACTTTCTAAAAACCAAAGATGAGGCTCTAAATGCGTTCAAGAATTTTTGTGCTTTGGTTGAAGACGGATCAGAGAAAAAAGTGAAAGTTTTTAGAACCGATAGTGGAGGCGAGTTTACTTCTAGTGATTTTGAGTCGTTTTGTGTAAAAACCGGAATAGCAAGACACTATACTACTCCATACACGCCACAACAAAATGGCGTTGTGGAACGTCAAAATCGGACAGTGGTCGAGATGGCGAGAAGTTGCCTAAAAGAAATGAAATTACCTTCGTTCTTATGGGGGATGCAGTTAGGCATTCAGTGTATCTATTAAATAGACTTCCAACGAGAGCTATATCCGGGACTACACCTTATGAAGCATGGTATGGAAAGAAGCCTCAGGTCAGCCATATACGGGTTTTCGGTTGTTTGTCTCATATGAAGGTGGCAAGTCCACACACACACACAAGCTAGATGATAGAAGTAGACATGTCATTAACCTCGGCAAAGAACCAGGCACAAAAGGATATAGGCTCTATGACCCCAGCAACAAAAGAGTCTATGTGAGCAGAGATGTTCATTTTGAGGAAGAAAAATCATGGCCATGGAGTCAAGAGAAAGCTGAAGAGACTGTTAATGCAGTGCCTTTCGTGATACTGGAGACAAATGTGACAGAAGAAGAAGGAAATCAAGGTGGGTTTGACAGTGTTCATTCAGATGGTGATGATGCCTCTGGATATACAATGCCTGTAACGCCAACTGCACAACCAATATTAAATCCTGATAACTACGACGACAGCAGTGAGCCCAAGAAAATCAGGAACATCAATGACATTTACACAGAGACGGAAGAGATTCAGTTGGATGAGGAGTTGTATTTTATGGGGGTCGAAGAACCCACAAAGTACACTGAAGCTGTGAAAGATAAAAACTGGCGATTAGCTATGAAATAGGAGATTGAATCTATTGAAGGAAATAATACATGAAAGCTCACAAAACTACCACCAGGTCAAAAGGTTATTGGCTTAAAGTGGATCTTCAAGCTTAAAAGGGATGCCAGTGGTGCAATTGTAAAGTATAAGGCGAGGCTGGTTGCCAAGGGTTATGCACAAGAATATGGGATTGATTTCGAAGAAATTTTTGCTCCGGTTACTAGACTTGAGACAGTTCGATTGTTACTATCATTGGCAGCAAAGAATGACTGGGAGGTTCATCATCTTGATGTAAAAACGGCGTTTCTAAATGGTGAAATAGATGAAGATGTGTACGTAGCTCAGCCAGAGGGGTTCGAAAAGGATGGTCAAGAACAGTTAGTATATAAATTGTCAAAGGCTCTGAACGGGTTACGTCAAGCCCCAAGGGCTTGGTATGCAAAGCTGCACTTTTGTCTTGTAAGTCTGGGTTTTACACGCTGTCCATATGAGCATGGAGTTTACTCAAAGAAAGAAGGCAGCAAAAGTCTGATTATAGCCGTATATGTAGATGATATTCTGATCACCTGTTCTAGTGCTTCAATGATTGAAAATTTCAAAAAACAGATGAGTCTAAAGTTTGACATAAGTAATCTTGGTAAACTGAGCTACTACATGGGAATTGAATTGGATCAAGGCAATGGTTTTATCGAGCTCAAGCAGTCTGGTTATGCGAAGAAAATTTTAGAAAAATCTGGGATGAAAGATTGCAACCCTACGAAATACCCTATGGATCCTAAAGAGCAGTTAAATAAAGATGAGGGAGGGAAGCTTGTGGATGCTACTCAATACAAGAGCTTGGTTGGTGGATTAAGGTATTTAGTGCACACTAGGCCAGGCATTGCATATGTCGTGGGAATAGTGAGCAGATTCATGGAGTGTCCAACTGTGCTTCATCTAAACGCACTGAAGAGAATATTGCGATATGTAAATGGTACAGTGTAGTTTGGTTTGGTGTATACCAAAGACAGTGGAAATAATATCTTGACTGGCTTTTCTGATAGTGATTTAGCAGGCCACTTGGATGATCGTAAAAGTACTGCAGGCATGGCATTCTATCTAAATGAAAGTCTAATTACTTGGGTTTCACAGAAATGGAGGTGCGTTGCATTATCATCTTGTGAGGCTGAATTCACTAGTACAAAATTGATTTTTTACGTCGCGCTTTTTACGTCGGACATACAAAAAACCGACGTATATGACACTTTATACGTCGGTTATTTTAAAGGATGACGTATATTTATATTATAGAAACTTTTTTTATGTCGGTTTTAAGAAACACCGACGTATATAGTGATATTATACGTCAGTTTATTTTTCGCTGGCATATAAAACTCCCTTTTACATCGGCATTTTAAAAGGCGTCATATAAAGTGTAGACTTGTATGTCGTGTTTTTCCTTATCCGACGTATAATGTTCTATCATATAATACAGTTTTTTAATCCGGTGTATAAAACATTTTAAGCTTAAAAATAGAACAATTTATTTTAAAACCACAGTCGTAGTTATTTCCTTCATTCTTCCCCAAATTAAACTCTCAAGTACTTAGCCCTAATTGGTTTCAAGAAATTAGGATTCGACCGATAAGGACCCAAGAAATAAGGATTCATCAATTATCTACCTAATTGGATTCTGGTATGTGATTGAACATCGTATATACACATGAACATTGGATATAACTGCTCATATGTATATGAATCTCTTTCTTGTTAGTTGTTCTCTTGACTTGTAGATTTGTCATCTTCGTTCTCAGTATAGAACATATTCTAGATTGCTTTGACACTGACCATTGTCCACTAATTTGTTTTCATGGTAGAAAGGAAAGTTTTATATACACTTTCTGATAGGACCGAGGTATACTATCTCACACACAAAGAAAAATTTATTAGTCCTGCAACATCAATCATTTCTCTTGTGTTTCACAACCAAACAGAGGGTGCAAGAGAAATGATTTTAGTCGTCTAACAAAGGAATAGTTATCTTAATGAACCTATTTCATTTAACTCCAGTTATATTTAAACTAGCAGATCAACGACTATTTTGCATCTCTCTATGCCTATGTATTGTGTTATAATGTTCAAGAGTTGTTTATAGTCCTAGAGACCAGAAATGTAACTTTTGCACGAGTTCAGAACTTTCTTTCGAAAATTAAGACAGGTTTGTAGTAAAGAATAGTGTTTTATGGATTGCTAAACTTTTAGATTATTTTTTAGTTTTTTTTTAATATTATGTGATCAATTTTCTCACTTCTCTCTGAAACTGGCTTTTTGAATTTAGGGGTTGCTAGCTAGCTATTTCAGAGGTACTTCATTTTTAACATCTACTATTTTATTTTGAAACCGGTATTTTTAGATTATATTTGTTTAAAACTCATTTTTAACTTTGTACTTTATTTTAGGCCATTATAGTGTGCATTTACTAATAATAGTTAACAGCAAGTAAATACTGAGATTTAACAGCAAGCAGAGTGGTTTCTTATTATATATGGATTCTATAGTTACTGCATAATTAAATGTGATTCTTCAGAGGCTCCCATCTGGCAGCCCAATTTTGATTCTATAATTGTTTCGATCATGTTCAGCGTTGCTCAGGAACTTTGAAATTACAAGGTCTTGGTTGTGGAAATGTCTTATAATCACATCACAGAGCTCTTTTATATTTTCCATCGCAGAGCTCTTTTATATTTTCCTCTCCAGCAATCATATTTCATTAGAAAGAATAAGACCTTAAAGCGTTGCAATGCTGATACACATGTCAAGTTAAAGAAGGTGATAGGTCCATAATTAATACATTTGTAATACCTATTTTATGTCTGTTTTCGTAATTTTATTATTTAATAAATTGTTTTCTTTTGTTTTGTAGGAAAATAAATAAAATCATATTTCAAGCAGAAAAAGGTGAAAAAGACAAGGAGATGGAAATACTTGAAGTCAAAAGGAAATTGAAGAAAAATTGGAAAACTTATCGGAGAAGAAAAAAGAATTGAGGAAATATTTCTACAATCCGATTTGTAGTCAAAGAGCCCAAGCCCATTATTTTTCCTATATATATAGATCTCCTCTCTTGTATTTGAGACACCTAGAATTTTATAGAAACCAGTACTTTGTTAATTCTCTCCTCTGTTTTAGCTCTGTTTCGTTCTCTGTTTTTTTTTATTTTTGACTGTCTCGTTATTTCTTTGATTCAATTGTTTTTGTCCCCTGTCAAATTCATTCACGTGATCCAGTTAGATTACTAGGTTTAGTTTATTAAACTTATACCACCTGATTCGTTTGCATGCATATTTTCTTTATAATATTAATATTAGTTAATATCCTGATTCACCTTACACGTACCATATATTACATATTATTTGTTTTACTTGTTTTATAATTATGTCTAGCTAAATCTATTGCCCTAGGAGGAAGATGAAGTTAATTTGATTATTGTTAATATCTTCTTGTTTCTATTAATTGATTCTCATAATTTTTCTTGGTGCTTAATTGGTCAATTGACAAAGTGATTTTGATATATTATTGTTACCGGATTTATTTTTCATAGCCTATGCTTGCTCCATGAAGTTTTGATAGGTTATTGTTAGATAACAAGTTTCATAGTATATGTTTGTCTCGTTAATTGATATATCTTATTTGTGAAGGAAAGAGAATTGATTTTAGGGCGAGTTGATATTAATTGTGATTGATTAATGGATTCGGATTCCTAGGTTTTCCTTATATGAATTTAATTGTTAATTAGGTTAAACAAATCTCGTCTCAAATCTTATTTGTCTAGTTCGCCTGAGTTGATTGTTAGGGTTTTGAAAATTCATAGTCGCTGTGGATCGATCTGTGATTGCTACAACTGAACACTGTGCGCTTGCAGTTACATTATTTTTACACATCAGAAGGCATTTACGGAACTCGGGAGAGGTAGAATTTCAAGTTTATTATTCCTGTTGGATTCTTCCAAAGTCTTTTTGGTGTGACTTACGTGTCTTAATATTGTGAAACAGGATGTATAGATGCTATTAATTATCTCAACTCTTAACTCGTTTGTTTCCCATTTTCTTTATACGTGAAAAAGCATCAAGCTTAATGGGATTGTACACCTTTTCTTTTCAGTAATGTTTAACTGCAGGTACAATCATTTTTTAAAAGTTTTTAATGCTTTTTTGAAAACCTTAAGAAGCGTTCCACTACTTCTGCTTCTGCATACTGATTTTTTAAGATTTAATTTGTTGTTGTGGAATAGAATCATATATGTATAGACATCGAGAGCATCAGTGAATTACGGAATCTTGTTCTAGGGTGAGATTTTCAAGCTCAAGTTGACTTGTTTGTTCAGTGCCTCAAGGTGAGCCTCTGGTCTATTAATTTTTTGCGTATATCGGATATTGAGAAGTTAAGAAGAATCATGGTTTTAATAAGAATAACTTTTTACACATGTATGTGTTTGTATGCTGGATTATCTTTTCTTGTATCTTCATCTTTGGCCTTAGTAATGATATGCTGAATTATCTTTTCATGTATCTTCATCTTTGGCCTTTAATATTCAGTGTTTGGACATGGAACTGAAGTATGGATAAATTTGTTCTTCAGTGTTTGGCATTCTATCAGGTCTAACTTTGCAATTAGAATATTGAATGTGCAATAAAAAGAGACATTTCACGCATAATCATCACAAGAAAATCTACAAATTACTTCACAAGCTAAATTTCTTGAACAGACCTTGCCTTGGTAGCTTGGCAAGGTCTACATAATGGACTCTAGTTTATCTGCATTCCTTTGTTGATAAAATGAAATCATTTCATATTTTTGCTGCCAATTTACTTTTTATTATTTTATGTTGGTGATCAGTGATCACATATTATTTTTTATGTGGTAATTGTAGGGATGTTGGCTGGTAGGGATGTCGGCTGGAGAGTAGAAAAGAAGAGAAAGCTCGAGATTTTTTTGGATGAAGCAGCAGTTCTCTTCGAACTTGTGTGGAAGAACAGAGCGTTAAATTTTGTCATTGTATTGTTTCAGTGTTACTTGTACCAGCTCTCTTGTATGACATGGTTGACCCATTAGAATGAAGAACTATAAACATTTTGGATTTTGTAGGTTTTTGGTGGTACCAAATGTTGTTAAAGCAGGGTTTTTTTTATTGTTTATGAGGTTTATGGTACGGGTACACAGAAACAAAAAAAAATATTTTTTTAATTATTTTTGGACAATATACGTCGGTTTCCACATGAGCGACATATAAAGCCTAATATGTTATGTCGGTTATCTAAATGAACCGACGTAAAAGGGCGAATAATATACGTCGGTTAATATTGTTTTACGTCGGCTTTTTTATTTTTATACGTCGGTCATTGGGACTCATATACGTCGGATTTTAGGTTTTTTACGTTGGTTATTAAACTGACGTATATTCTACCTTTTACGTCGTTGTTTTACCCGACGTAAAAGATGCATTAATTTATATGTCCCCCCTCCATACGTCGCCATTTAACCGGCGTATATGACTTATTTAACCGACATAAAAGGTCAGTTTTGTACTAGTGATTCATGACAGCCACTGCTGCAGCGTGTCAGGCGATTTGGCTACGTAATGTGCTAAGTCATGTTACAGGTGAGTGTGCTGGTTCAGTGACTCTTTACATTGATAATAGATCAACTATTGATCTTGCCAAAAATCCTATATTCCATGGGAGGAGCAAACACATAGATATCCGATACCACTTCATTCGTGAATGTGTGGAACGTGAGGAAATAGTTTTGAAGCATGTAAGCAGTGATAATCAAAGAGCAGATACGCTGACAAAAGCCTTGTCCACAGTAAAGTTCGAAAAGACGAGGATGCTCTTGGGTGTTAAAAATTTGGTTAGACAAGTTCAAGATTAAGGGAGGCATTGTTGGGTGTTAATCTTAAACTTGGTCCGAATCTTTTAAACGTTATTATGTTTGTTAGTTTCTCCCGTACATGACTTGGTCATGCATATTGGTAGAAGTAGTAGAGATTTTTTAGGATCATGGAATAAGCCTTAGTGGTATAGTCTGTTTAGGAAATCTGTTTAGAATCATGTCCTATTTTATTGCTTTCTTAGTTTAGAGTCTTTCTATATATTGTAACCTGCATTCAGAAATAAACAGTAAGTCTAAACGAGCAATATTATTGTGTGATTTTCTCAGTTTTATATCAAACAGCTATATATATTGTAGTAACTAGTATATTGTAGTAATGCAAATATTAGCAAGAACCTTTTGCAACAGTCCCATTCCCTCATGAATTGGGCAACGAATTTCGGCCCAACTCAATACCAGTCATAAATCAAGAACTACCGGTCTACCAGTCTAATCACAATCAAACAATTTTGGATACTTATCTTTTTTCTAATTTATTTGGGCTATAATCCATATTCCACAAACCCATTGTATGTCCATATAAACACAAAAATGGTTAAAATGATTTTAAAGTTTTTACGTCACGAAATACGAAGAAAATAAGTTAATATATAATAAAATAATATAAAACAAAATTTTCAACATTTCTCACAATTATCTCCAATTATATTCATGAGTTCTTGGGCACTTGATTAAACACAGCATGACAACCACATGCAAAAAGTCCCCTGTCTTTTTAAGTTAAAGATATTCTAAAAGCAGAGAGAATTATATAAATAAAAACAAAGTTTCAAAAATGAAAAGAAGAAGAAGTTAGATACAAAGATTCTTTTTGTTTTTGAAATATAAAGATTCTTTCCTCCATTAACAAACCCCTCGTTTCTCTTTCAATTATACGACGACTTACATAAGTGCTCACCTCCCATGCTTTGCATATTCCCCTCTTCCATATCATTTCTTCATCCTTTTTCTGCACTTCCCCATACCTTACCTCATAATAATTATTATTACTTTATATATATATATATATATATATATATATATATATATATATTTACTTTATTAATATAATAAAATAGCACTTTCTATAAAAAGTGGGTGTTGGCCTCATATGGCACAATTTTGAATAATAATGTCCTAAATAGCACAATTGGAAAAGATGACCATAAAACCCTAAATAACACAATTTTGTGTTTTCACGCTATTTTCAACGCTAGACAATGTAGCGTTTTACTTGCTATTTTGGATCATTTTTTCCAATAGTGCCATTTTGAACCATTTGTCTTATAATTGTGTCATATAGGACCATTTCTCATAAAAAGTAATGTTATAATTGGAATCTATTAACATACATCATCTTCCACTTTCAATGTTGGCTGCGCCTTTAGTTGGAACATCAAATCAATATTTGGATCCGAAATTCCCTCTCGAGCCTAACATTCGTTTGTTGAAACTACTCGCTTACTTATATTGCATGTGCTTTGTCTTTCATCATCTTTTTAATTTTATATACTACCAGAATAATTTGCGAGCTTCATGCTGAACTTGGATCCATTTGCAGCAACTTTACCAACTTCATTGTATACTCACATGTAGGTTCCCTAATAATGTGTTGTCTTGGAAATTTGAGGTAAAACCTATAAGTCTACATCTTTAGTGTAGTGCATTTTAAAATTATCGATGGTAGCTGGATGAACCTAATCCACATTATTCTGAAACGAACACCAGAAAAGAGTGCATACATGATATCCACATACATTTATAGTATATCTACAGCCAGAAACGGAATTAAGGAGGTTGATCTAGGTTAATTACACACTTTCGCCTGAGATAGAAATTTAGTAGATTTTTTTTTCAAATTCCGACTTTTAGTTATAAATCATAAATTTCCCTGCTCATATCCAAAATTATATACCCACTAAGAGTACATTTGTTTATGTTTATTTTTCCCTGATTTTCAAAAGAAGTAGCACACAAAAGTATAGAAAGGGAAGGGGGGAGAGACAAACATGGATAATGGGAATGAAACAAAACAATAGAGTGGCGGGACTTTTTGTACCACAAATAAACAAACGATAAAGATAAGAACATTCTTTTAACTTTGTGACTTAACGATCAATACCAAACACTTGAAGCCAACGTTTTCTTGTTTCTTCTTGCTGGAAAGAATCCCTAGTGTAATTAAGTAACAATTCCCGGTTCCGGGAAAAAGTTGTTTCACCTATTCACCTAATGTCAATTAATTATCAAAGGCGTTTGGTACATGGTTAATTAGTCCGGTTAACAGGAATCGAAACCTCAAACTCATGTGTTAGGTTTTTGAATTGATAATTTGATGATTGTGAATGTGAACTTCATTTCCATTAGATGGGTAAATTACAAGTAATTCAAACTACCTTACGTACTATAATTACTCCTAGCAGGTGTAGCCGTGTGTAATTAGATTGCCAGATCATTATATATCCTAAACAACCTCTTTTCTTGATAAGAGAGCGACTGAGAGTTTAAGTAGAGACTCGAAGGCATGATTACCACAAATTGTACATAGTCGCATCCTCACATGTCGGAGTAGGACCTCCGTGTTTTAGCTAATAATTATACCTGAAACAGACGACACTTAAGCATTTTATGACCGACCGCCAATTCTCAGTGAGAGGGTTAGTGAGCACTTAGCATGTTTATTTCATCTAGGGCCGCTCACTATAATTTGATTATACATGCTCCAAATTTAAAGTTGCATTCCGTGGTTATGTGATCCGTAAGTACACTAAGCGTGACATAATTATGGGAATCCCTAGCAAGCTCACATTCACAAAATTTGCAGACCATGACATTACAATAGGATCTGCAGGACCACCAATATCCATCATCTGCATGTACAGTTACATTACATATCCGAATTCTCTGTATGCGTACGTATTTGAATCATACACATTAAATTACTGTTTTTCTTGTAGTGTACATTCAACATTTCCCTCACTCTTATTATTGGACAAAGTGAGTAGCATATTCTACGATATTAGGGATCGAATATGAGACTTCTGCATAAACCTGAACTTAAATAACGGGTTCAATTAAATTACCAATTAACTCTTGATAAAAGTTTAGGAAAGAATGAACCACATGCTGTTTTGTACTGCAATAGCCTTGTCCACATATTAAGTTCTCAAACTTAAGAACCTAGCTAATTGATGGGATCAAGATCGAAGATGCAAATTTTATGGTCGATGGTTAGTGGATTAGTGGGGACACAGAATATGAGAGAAACCACATAGCAAAACTTGCGTAAAGTAAAAGACATGGCTTGCCATAATTTGGATAGGTGGTATACAAATGCGAAGATGAAACCAGAGTACGTAGAGTGAATCGATGAGGGAAAAGGACTGATTTGTGGAAAGAAGATCTGATAATTAAGGTAAAACGATAAGCAGGCATCTATCTTTGTAAGAAGATGGGCACATGATGCATGCAGAAGGGTCAATGCATGCTATTTCGCATTTGACTCTAGGTCTTAGAGTAGCTATTGATTTCCAAATTTGATTCCTCAACACATTTTGCGTGGATTTCACGATTTGTTGCCCAGTAACCTTCCTTTTTATTTTTGCTAGCTAAAGGCTAGGCCAGCCTAAAAATTTTATTTGCAGGTGCACACTTTAAATAATATATACAGATGTTGAATTTACACTAATTGTTTTCGGCACATTAATATTTAAGCACATTACAAGTATATTTAACTCATATCATTGTGGATGATTGCAAGTTAGAATTAAAGCATTTTAATCATGTGCTAGTTAAGTTTATTTTTAGATCTGCGAATTGTGTGACTCATTTGTTAACTCAAGCAGCACATTCTATGTCTCATCTCGGTGACATGTCACTTCTCTTGATTTCTTAAATCATGTACTGAATTCTGATTTGATTTAGTAATGCAAGTACGGATGTTTCAAAAAAAAAAAAGTTAAAGAGAATTTAATAATTATTATTAATAAATTAATTTTAAGTTTATACATAAAGTGATTGAGTTAAGCAGAATTATGAAAAGAATGTGAGTTAAGCAGAATTATGAAAAGAATGTGCTACACAAATAATGGGGGTAGTACTTTGAGGCGTTTGTGTAAGGTTAAAATTATTCCTTATGACTTAAAGTTGTTTAAAGTGATAAATGAAAAATAAACATTTTAAGTCATTATCTGTTTGGGTAATTTTGTATAATGGGTAACTTATGAATTATTAAAAATATAAAAATAAAAATAAATATGATAAATTATTAATTTGAACTATAATACTAACTTTTATCAAATAAAATCATGAAAATAATATAAATTATTTAAAAAAGTCTCTCATGGTCGGGGGGGCTTCAAGCCCGGCCAAACATGGTCTTAGTAGTGTGGTACCATAGGTGTTGGGGCACATTCTGTAGCAAGTATCGGATTGACTTCGTAGCTAGGATTTTACTTCGAGATTGATGCATTTATAGGATTTCCTCTAATGGCAAACTTTTTGACTCGATTCTTGAAGTCCACTTTGCTCCATCACCCCACTTCTTCTGTCGTCTCTTCAAGAGGGCCTATGTTTTAACCAACGGCTACTACAAAATTGGCATCTTTTTTTTTTTAATATTAATGATGAATATTTGAATTTATATTTCAAATAATCTGTCATCTAAAATATATAAATTTTCTGTTGTTCACGACCTAAACGAGCAGATAAATTTGGTCTTTACTCTTTAATTACCAAACATAAGTGTTAGAAGCGCAGATTTGTAGCTGAGTATACAATTATTTTTAGCCAAAAATTTTATCAAATTATTTATCTAATGACATGACATAACATTTAACACATTTTTATTTGTGGACGCATATTATACAATATTATTGTTAGGAAATTTACCAATTTTACACTGCCACATAAACATTTGATAAATTTTTTGGGAAATATTTTGGAATAATTAACTTTTTCCTTATTTTTATAACTGACATTACAATTTTCTATTTTTATCACTTTTTCGAAATTTGAATTTATTATTATTTTTAAATCAAATATGTCATAAAAGTTTATTCAAATGGTTCAAATTAAGAAAAGGGGAGAATTGAACTTATGATCCAGTATAATGTTATTATTTTTACTAGCTTATAACCCGTGCAATGCACAAATTTTTTTAAATATTTATAAATATATTAATTCATGAGTATAACATTCTTTTTTATTAACAAATTAATTATATTGGAGTTAAAATTAAATTAAAAATTGATTTTTATTAGACTTTAAACGCTTTACTCACTCTCCTGAGTTTTGAAAATCATATTTGAAAATTTTTATGGCCAACGAAATATTTAAAAAATAATTTTTAATTTAGTAAATGCATTATTGATTACTATCTATTCGAAACCGGAAGCGGAAGAAAGGAAAAGGTTGCGAACTTTTATATTAAAAATTTTATTCAATTTATACTTATATTTTATTTAAATTATTACAGCATAATTCGATTCTTATTAATCTATTTTAAAATCTAATGGTTCTTCTTTTGGGTGGTATATGATCAAAATTATAGATGAGATCCTTCCTAAACTTATTATATTCTTATATATAATGCGTTAGGGAGTTCTTATTCAGAATTTTGGTCGTATACGATCAAAATGATAAAGATCATTAGATTTTAATATAGATAGATGAGAACTGTTAATCTAATATTAAAATATATATTTGGTTGTTAATAAAATTATATTCACGTACTAAAAAACGTATTTTAATAGTTTAAACCATATATAAGTATATTTCCTAAATCGAAAGAAATCTTAATATAAAATTTTGTAACTTTATTTTCTTTTCACTTTCCAGATATTTTTAGTTAAATAATAATTATTAAACCATCAGTAAATTAAATATTATTTCGTAAGTCTTGTATTGATTTTTCAATCATTTAAATATTTCATATAATTTAAATATTTAAAAAATATCAAATATCATTATTATTTTTGTTCACGTGTACCAATTTATAAGCATATGAATTAAAGTGGAATATTCAAATTTAAGTTTAATTTAAATGTAATTATTCAGAAAAAATGCACAAACCATCGTTATCGAAAAAAAACTTCATATCTTTAACTATTCGTCCACTTGTATATATCCATAAGCATATGTATTGAATTGGTAATGTATAATTTAAATTTTATTAAAGAAAAAGCATTAAAAAAGTTTAAGATCCAAAAAAATTATTATTTTGATACGATTTATCAATATCGAAAAATTTTGAATTTAAAGATGTTGTATCTTTTCCAAGTATATGAATTAAATGTGTATGTTCAATTTCAAATTTTATCAGTTTACGATTAAAATTAGCTGATGACCTACATGAAATTTTTTACAAAACTGAGTGATAAATAGTAAGTGCACTTAATTTCATTGTGCAACGTTAGCCTCCGCATCATTTTTTTCGTTAGGATTTTTAACGAAATTGACGGTAATGATCAACCTGCAAGTTTTTAAGTACTTCATTAATTGATCGGAAGTTTTTTTAACTTTGTGACTTGCTTGCAAATTACTATCAACTACAATGATGATTTAGTCATTTCACCCGTATAATGTGTAATGTGAAAAAAAAATACAATAGAAACACTATGCCAGGGACATAATCATCGTAGAAGGGAATGTAACAATAGGAACATAGAAACTAGAAAGTCTCAGGTAAAGAATGAAAAATGTTAGACACACAAAATTTATTAACAAAATTATTTTCAAATACATATGACAATTTCTGATTCGTTGTAATAATAAATGGATCCCTACATTCACACCAACAACACCAATCAAAATATTTCAAATTACCACATCACCTATGTCATGTCATTTAGTAACAAATTTTTGTACCAAATTTTGTGCCTCTAACACTACTCATAAAGAATATATAAAGAAAGCTACCCCACCTAAATTACTGTATTGAGAAAACAGTTCGAAGTTTCTTTAAAATGACACGATGAGTTAAACTATTCAAAAAGTACCTACATTGTAGTATTTTTACAAAATTCTTACTTTTGAATAAAATCTTTTGGGAAAAGTACAATTTTTTCAGATTGTTTCGAAAAGTAATGATTTTTTGAAAAAATTGAAATGAACTACAAATTCAACTTAAAATTTTAGTAATTAAAATTATCTTTTAGTTGTAAGTTGCTTAACAAGTTGTACAAGTTAAATCAAATGTAACAAAAAAAAAACTTCAATTATTTTCTAAAAAAACGTTTCATTTGGTTGCAAATGATTTTTTTGTAATTATTTTCAGAAAATTTTGAAATAACAAAATAATTTTTAAAAAAATGATGTTTTTGATAATTTCCGAACTATACATCAGGGGCAACATAGTGAAAACTGAAATATGTGCATAAATTAAATAATTATTACTTACTAAAAGTTAATGACCCTTAAAATGAAGAACAACCGAATTTATTTCACTATTTAATCTCTAACTTTAAAAATATATAATAAATAAAATAAAATAATAAGGTATTTGAAAAAATACTATTTTTTTGATTTTTTTGTGAATATAGTTTTTATTTTTTTGTGAATAAAATAATGATGTTTTTGTGAAAATATTTTTATTTTTTAACAAAAAAAAGTTGCAAAAATATAGTTTTCTAAAGTCTTTTATAAAAACAAGATTTTACAACTAAATTTGAAGCAATCAAAAGTAAAACCTCAAATGCAATTAAAAAAAATAATAAATCACCAAAAGTACTTTTGATGATTTCTCTATAACTTATGCTAAAAAGAGCTATGGAACAAGGGCAGATTAATAATTCTATACCCAATTGCTATATATCTTCCAAGAAAATAGGTACCTCATGCATAAAAAAAAATATACATATATATTACCATCATTATATAATGAAATCAACAGTTCCATCCTCTAGAATCGGAGGGGTCATGTTTCACATGTAATGTCTTGCTATTTCATATATTCAACTCAACTATAGCTCCCTATAATCATTTTAACATGTATACGCGGGTCATCAAAGCAGTGTATCCAATATCCATTTCCATTTGTAACAGTGTATTCACATAATTTCAGATGAGATCCCTGAGCTATAGACAGCCTTTCGCATTATTGGTCTTCAGTTGAGATTACCTGTTCATTATACCAACCATGCACCACAGAGAAACTAACAAGATTCTCTTGCTCTCACTTTTCCCAAATGGAGACCTCACTTCCACTAATTTGGTCAATCTACTTTCTCAAGTCAACTTACCTCAGCCTATCCTTTTTCTTATTTTCTTCTACTAAATTTTAAGAATTATTATCAATTTGAATGAAAATTATGCAAATCTCTTTTTTTCTTCTTCATATATATGTTGTTTTACAAAAACCTGATTAGTTATTCTGCTAATTGTTAGTATTAAACAGTTTTTCTTTGTTAAAGAAAAAGTGTAACTTGCATAATTAGCTCAATTCTTGCTCAACTTGTAAGAAGCTAGTGCTAATAATTAATTTCCACAAGAAAATTTAGTGCTTCTAATTAAGTTGTGTAACAGCGGGACTAGTGTAAACTCATGTGTTACACAATTATATATATACTACTGGAACTCGTCGTAGCATAATTAGTCTAATGTTTGTGGAAGACTTTAATAAAAGCAATGTTAAGTTATGCATATATAAAAGAAGGTTAATAATTAAAGGTAATTAACAGAAAGCTAATCCTCAATTTGTGGTTGATAATCCGGTCCTATTCAGAAAGGAAGGTTGTTTCTGGGTATGTTTCGAGCTTGAGTAGGTATTATCTCTGACACGATGCTTCTCAAACAGTTTAGCAATCAGCATTATTGAAGGGAGACTAAAAATGATTTAAAAATTAGGTACTACGCATGTAATTTCTACACTCAGAGTCTCAGATACATCAATATTACATTGCTTAAACTTGAGATTTTAGAATAAATGTGCAGTCATTTCGCTTTTTATAATTTGGTAATAATATTTTTTTTATTGATCGACTTGATCACTTCATAAAAAAGGTGGAGGCAACTGTGAAGAAATGCGCACAAGTAGACCTAGCAATGAACCATGTCGTGTAGTTTCGTGTACTTGAATGTAAAATCCATATCCGAACCCGTTTTGAATTCGTGGACTAAATTTGAAACACATATCCTACGTGTCGTATTCGTGTACATTAAACCAAAATATAAATTTAATTTAATTAAAATTTATATATAACAAAACTATTTTAATTATGTAATTTTTTATGAAATGTGTATTAAATATGTATTACATACAATTTTACAAAAATTTGTAAATATAACTTATATATATATATATATATATATGTATACTTCTTATATATAAATGTATAACTTACTGTCAATTAGTCGTGAAACTTTTATTTATTGTTTATATGTAATTGCTTATATATTTTCTAAATATGTAATACTATAAATAATATATATTTTTTTAAATTATTTATTTACTTCATTAATTTGTGTACTTTCGTTCCGTGTCGTGTACCTATTGTGAAAACTCAAACCCGACACTAATTATATTCGTGTTTTTTCGTGTTCGTGTACCAAATTTTTGCACCCAAACATTAATTATTCGTGTCATGTTCACGTGTCGTGTACCAAATTATCAGGTCTACGCACAAGTATATATAAGCATGTGAATCTCATGGTGAATAAAATTAATTGTATTGCTGCATCGAAGAATCGTAGAATTAAGTGCATGCATATAAAACGCGGCAACATTTTACAAATGCTTGTATGCATGTACGTGTAACAGTTCGTTTTCTGTATCACAAATGTCAAACCAAACTCCACAAGTAACTACATTAATAAAATATACGTAATCAAGCAACTTAACCTATTTTGACTTGTGGCAATCGAGTCATCCAATTTGTAGTGCTTTATTAAAAATGTGTTTATACATAGTTCAATAGAAGTGTAGAAAACTTTGACTAATAAGAAGACGTGTTCTAAATATCTCTCCAAATATTAAGAAATTTTGATTAATTTTTAACAGAAAATGATCGATCTGATTACTGAATTAAATGGATTAAATTTGTATAAATTACTTTTTAATGAGTTCCCAAACTAATTACTTCCTCTGTCCCAGCCAATTCTATACATTGAGGTTGGGCACGAAGACTAAGAAAAGATATAAAAAAATGAGTAAAATTAGATGAAAAGTGGGTAAAGTGATGGGACCTATCAATATTTAATAATATATTTGAGATAGTGGAGAAAAATAGTGGATGTAATAGTGTTTTATATTATTATAGAATAGAGATAGTGAAGAAAGTAGTGGGTGTAATAGTGTTTTATATTATTAAAAGTTACTATTTTTGCAATGTATAGAAATGAGAGGGACATCCCAAAATGGAAAGTGTATAGAAATGAATGGGACGGAGGGAGTAGTTGACATTTCACGATTTTATAACCACCAATAAGAAGGATGTAAGCTCACTCTGCTATATAATATAATATATATGTTATATAATATAATATATATATAAGAAGAACTAGAGAGAGCCAGACATAAATGAAGAGATGATCATCTTATTCATATCGTAAGACAATGTTTATATAATATAATATATATGTTATATATATATATATATATATATATATATATATATATATATATATATATATAAGAAGAAGAACTAGAGAGAACTAGACAAAAATGAAGAGATCATCATCTTATTCATATCCTAAGACAATGTGTCTTTATATAGGCTTCATATACATAGGTTACAAGAGAAGTGAAAAGCCAAGAGTCGTACTAATTACAAGATAGGTGAAAAGTCAATGGAGTTAGAAATTCTAAGAGTCATACAATTTATTTCATAACACCTCCCATTGGATGACTCGCACAAACATCATGCCTCATTAAAACCTTACTAGGAAAAATCCTGTGGGAAAAATCTTAGTGAAGGAAAAAGATTACATGTGTTGTACATAATGTAATATAAAAGAAGTATCATATCTCCCCCTCATTTCAATATATCTCGAAGCTTACGCATTCCAATCTTATTTACTAATTTCCTGAAGGATGATGTAGGAAGTGCTTTTGTGAACAAATCTGCTGGATTCTCACATGAGCGAATCTGATAGACATCAATTTCTCCCATTTGCTGAAGCTCATGAGTGAAGAAAAACTTTGGATCATTGTGCTTCGTCCTATCACCTTTAATGTCGGATCTCCAATCTTAACCATATACATAAATGACCATCCTCATGGGTTGCCATAATCACGATACAATCATAAGAAGTGCTTGCAATTGTTAATTTCATAGCATACCAAAATAATAACATCTCCGCCATATGTGAATACATATTTAATTCTGAGACGCAAATTATGATAATCATGTAAACACTTTGCACCTGAAAAATCAATATAAACCTTTGTCGAATAGGTTAGTGGAGATCAAATAAAAATTTCTCATCAAGATTCTCATGTCTTCATATTCGACTTGCTTTAAACTCCGCTAATGAATTTATTAATTACTAATAATGGGACATGTATAATTAGCAAGATAAATCAATATCTTACTCATTATGATATGTGGTACTTCATGACCAAGAATTGTCTTTTTAAGTGTGCAGAGCGGTGACTATCATCTTCCTTCAGGGAAGAAGTTGTATTTCAGAATGTATTAGCATCTCTTGCATATATATTAAACATAATCATTTATTTATAATCCTTCTGTGATCTTTATCCAATTGACTTTCATAAGTCGCAAGTTCTAAGCATTCTCATAAAAATTATATTCGTCTCCGCTCAAAAGTAGTTTTCCCTTTCAAAATTTGAATGATTTCGAGGAAACTGTCAAATAATAATAATATTCACAACTTTACAAAACAAACTCAATAATCCTAATATATTATGATTATGAAGTGAAACTCATTCGAATGTCAATTAGAAACACATTCTAATTTTCATCCACTCTGGCCAGAGATTTATATGAGTTATCACATATCAAAAATCATATTATCTTCAAAAAAATAGTAGAAGATTAAACAATCATCACATTTCACGTATATCTTCTTATACCCGTACATACCTTTATGTGTACTCCATGAGTTAAGGAATATGCCAAAGTTTAATTTTATAAAAATAATAAGAAGTATTTCCGCAATAATTTTATGTTGGACTACTGGTCCAGAACTCTTTACAACTCGATAGGGTTAGTTCTCGAGAACTTAATTTTCTGCTTCTAGCAGTTTTAATCCTTCTGGAATTGAATTTAAATGTTGTCAAATAGGTCATATAAAATTAAAATCAAATCATTCGTATATTGCCAGACTATTTGGTAATTATGTAATCATGTCCACCACAAGATATTATTTCTCTATATAAGGTCATTATATAACTATGTGACCTTTATATTTCGTAGATTTCAATTTCACATAAATATTCATTCATACCCCCACTGACTTTTTATACATGTGTGAATTGCAGTTCTAAATATTTCTCTATTTTAAAGAGATAATGATTTTTATAGCGCGCTTCCTTCACAACTTCTGGTGTGCGAACTCCAAGTCCAAATAATTTATCTCTTTATAAGAGATTTTGCCTCAATCATTTACTTATATCTTTGGCCAATTTATTTTCTGATCCTCATTATAATCCATAACCTCAAGTGTTAAATTTTCATATGATGTATCGTCGACAATGATTTGAGTAAATGGTTCCATTTTATTCTAGACATGACATAATATATTGAGATCTCATAGGTACCTTCATTTTTCTTTCTTTTGTCATGTCTACAATCACTTCTGGAGATCATTCAAAAGTTACCCACTTCTCGATTTAGCCATCATCAATTCTTGCTCCTTTTTACCTTTAAGGATAATTTTGTTATGGAACCTACTAGTCTATCACGCTTCAGGTGTTCTTTAGACACATAGTATCTTGAGGTTGTCCTTCCAGGACATATTTATTTGGAGCATTTGTAGCTGGTATATGTGATATAGCCACTCTTTCATGTCAGCATATATGTCTGACAATAATTGAAACATATGAATGAATTATCTTCTGAACTTCTAGTTCAGATTCTTTACTATGAGGATCAACACGAGGCAATGATAATTCATTCATACTGAATATCATCAGTTATTCATTTTCTCCCCCTAATTTTGAGAAAACAGACTCAATATATTGAGTCATAGCCAAATACACATAGATGACTCCAAAAATATATAATTATTGATAACCACTCATTTGTAATGTATATCCAACTATATTTTTTTTGTGGTGAAACAATTACAGCTGACCAAATTTAATTTATAATAGGGAGACATTATGATAATTGGATGGCTAGATGTGCATCAATAAATGTCAAAAGATATTCGAAAATTTTCATTGTACAATAATTCTCATTGAACATTTGGGTAGTAGACTCACCAACATCATATAAATGCATATGCTTGATAATATGATTAACTAAACAATCAAACTCACAAGCTTCTGGTTGTGAGTATATAACAACTATGCATGTAACCATATAGTTCATGTATCAATCATATAATATCTCAATGACCCACATTTGAAGTTTTATAATTTATTCTGAAAGATGATAGATTCATAATCTATTTTTGTTGGTGATCAATTTTCCTTAGAAACAAATGTACCTGAGGAGAATTTACCAGTTTTTCAACGAACGTCCATATAAAATTTCAATTATCATTCGCATAAAATCGGAATGACTTAGCCCGTAACTATAAATTTTCAGCAAACTTCTAGTTTACTATAAGATATTTTCATAAAAGTTTGTGCGTTATAAAATTAATGGATGATTTCAAAACATTTCTCCGAACTACTTTTACTACCTTGAGTTAACTCAAGACTCGAAGACATATTTTTTCATTCTAGAATCTTCATGTGGTCGATTAATCATCAACTAAAATCTTTCTATCACTTGGGAGAGTACAATCACATCAATAATGTTAGCGTTTCCCTTTTTTTCTTGTAATGTTATGATTAAATACGTGCTCTTCTGGAGCCTTCTATTTAGAAAAATATAATGAGACATCCAATATATACAATACTCCCCGTTTGGATGACTCATATATGATGTATAGTATTAACCCTGGATACTACTTGGGGAAGTTTCTTCATGGATTCTATAGGACCAAACACATAAAAAAATGTGTCATATAGAAAAACTTTGTTCACATTTGCAAAACTTCCGGTCATTATTTTGCACACAACTTCTGGTTGTAATTTTCGCAACTTTTGATTGCCATCCATATCAAGTAATTATAAAAGAGCATTGAACTCAAATTTTGAATAAATTTATCATGTAATATCAATTAAAATCAAATTTATAAATCATATAATGATAACACAACACATCATGTATTATATATATCACAAGCAAAACTTCACAAAAAAATATTTATAATATTAAACTCTCATTTATTTGAAGCAAACATAAAACATTTAAATATGTGGATAAGACGGCATAGTAGAATTAAAATATTATGTGCATAGTTTAGTCACAAGATGTCTCATTTTTATATACTTATTCAGTTCTCAATACCCTTTTTTTGCACAGTTTTAAATCATAACCATCAATTTTCTTTGCATCAATGTATAATAACATCACTCAATATATTTTCACTGCAATCATATCGCAATATCTATAATATTTTGTGTGAATTCTACAAAAGCATAATAAGATACACACAAATAAAAGTGCATATCGAAATAATTTAATAATCATGTTAAAAATACACATAAACATGAAAATCTTAACACTACTTACATATCAACATAATTGCATATACGGAGAAGATTAAAACTTTATACATTTTCTTACTCCAAAAATAACATTATGTACATGAACAAAATCAGATTTGACCGTCATGAAGATAGACGATTTTTAATAATTAAATGATTATATTCGAAAATACATTGATCCAATGTCACAAAACCAAATATCAAACAAAATAGACCATCGAAGATAAAAATCAGAACCGACCAGTACGAAAGAAAGCCAATTTACACTATTAAGATGAACTCAAATCAAAAAGTGCAAAAGACGAAACTTGTAGACAATTCTCCATAATGGTAAGGCATGTCACAAACAAAGATGTAATGAATTCAGAAACAATTAAAATACGGACTGCCAGAACAGAATCAGCCCCTGATCACAATGATAATTTGATGTTTAAGATACTGAAATCACATAATTTGACAATGGAATATGAACACAAAACACAGAGATCGAAACAAGCTTTCCAGAATGATATTACTCGTAATTATTGGATAAAAGCTTGATTTATTACGAATATTCAAATCTACAGCACATCAAGTCAAATTAATCCACCAGATTACAAAAAGGGCAGATTTGAACATGTATACAAGCAGAATTATGAAAAACACAAAGAACGAAAGTTTCAGATAATCTAAATATCTTTCCAACGAGTCTAAAATCATAACATTTCGAGAATTAATGAATTAGCTACGAATTTTTCCGAAATACCTAAAATATATAGATTCCGATGTAAAACAAATTCAATATGATTTTTACGGAAAATGTAAATTAGCATAACCCATACAAACACACATTTAGAACAATGCAAAGAAAAATAAGAGAAAGATAAAGGGGTGCGTATCTTTTAATCTTAAAATAAGTGTTGGCTAATCCTCTTTGGATTTCTCACTTCCTCTAGCTAATTCGGCTTGGAACTAAAGTTCCACTAGGATACCAAAACAATCTTTCATGTTTGTAAAAGTTAATCAACTTCATGGATATAAGGTCCACCATCGTAATGACAGAGCGAAAGAGCTACTCGTGCTGATAACGTGTTATAGGGAAATTATCAATGGTACCATCGTGGTATTGACTTTTCCTAATGGTACCATCTCGTTTTTTTGACTTACAGATGCTACACCTAAACTTTTGACTTGTTAGTCTTATACTCTTATTATTTTATCAAGGTAAGAAACTCCTTAACTATCATTTAATATTTTAAAAATAAAGATCAAGATAAATTCAGTTCGATATTCTTTGCTTATCGAGCAACAAGCAATTTAGTACATTGTTCTTCAATTTTCTAATCTTTACTATCTTCTCTTTAACCATCTATTTGTTTACAATTTTTCTTACAGAAATGAAAAGGTTACAAGAGAATTGAAAAACCAAGAGTTGTACTAATTACAAGATAGGTGAAAAGCAAATGGAGTTAGAAACTCTAAGAGTTGTACAATTTATTTCATAACACACTCAACATTTAATTAAAAGTAATAATTTGCATTATTGTAACTCAAATGTGAAAAGGAATTTTTAATTATAACATTTTGTTTAATACTTTGTTAAGAAACCTTTATTATTTACTAACCTGTTTTATTATGGTTTTTAATTTATTAGATTCTTTTCACACTAGTACGAAGTATCACGTATTTTTTTGTTTTATTAAATTAGTCAAAAAAGTGTTTTTTATTTTGTATTTTTTATTTTATTTTTGAATAAAAGACAAATATCATTACTAAGAAATGTCGTACAAGAGAGACTCCAACAATAAGTTTGAAGGAGACGTAAACACATTTGACAATTTAGAGAACATGGGAATTTAGCTACCAAGTGAGCAACCCCATTCGCTTGTCTTTTAACAAAAGAAACTGAGAAACCTGGTCTAGAATCCAATATAGTACGGCAGGCGTTCAAAATATTACCAACTTCCAATATATTATCATCGGGGCAATGTAAAGCTCGTACGGTAAGGAATGAATCAGACTCAATAACTACTGTGTCATACGTCAATGTAAGGAGCCATTGAAGCCCTTCAAGGACGGCTAGAGCTTCAGCTTCGAAGACAAATGATACCATGGCTTTACACACTGTTTTACCAAGCACCAGAGCACCAGCATGATCTCTTAAAACCAAGCCCATCGTAAACGCTGTATCTCCCAATTTCACTGCAGCATCAACATTGAGCTTAAATATACCTAATTCTGGCTTCTGCCATTTGATAATAGCAGGGGTTTTGGCGGTCGAAATATTCGTTGATGGGGAGGGACGCTTATCTCTTGCTTCTCTCCACTCTTAAATAGTCTTTGCGCTCCAACCCATTGCCACAGCTGCATTCACCACTTTACTCTCCCAGACCTTTTGATTCCTGAAAAACCAGACACCCCATAAAACTTTAACAATTACCATAACTTCATCCGTAGAACCTGTGTCCAGCTTGGCTAGCAACCAGGAAGTTGCATTCTCTGAATTCGACAAATCATAACATTTGCCAGAAAATTTTCTTATCAGACTTTAAACAATGCACGTAGATGACTACAATAGTTTCAACAACTAGTAGTTACTTGGGGTTTTGTCCTACTTTTAATAATTTCATTATTTATAAAGTAAAAAAAAGTTACCACTTTTAAATAATTCATTTGTAATATGTAAGTTATTATATATAAAAGATAATAAAATTCAAAAAGTATTAATATTTACCTCTAAAAATCGTATTATACATTTAATTGATAAAGATCTAATAAATATTTCATATTCGTGATAATATAACTTACAGATTATTTTTACGTATTAGAAGAAGTTAATACTTATTAATTAGTAGGAGAAGTTAGTATTAGACTTATAAGTAACTTTTAAATTTTGAGGTACATGAAATGTAAATTAACTTGCATTCCCTAGGTCCATTTAAACATTATATATATTATAATTCTCATGAACTACGTACGTATAGTTATTTCACTATTTAACAAAAGAAATCAGAAGACTATGAATTTGTTAATATTTGTAGTAAAAAAAGGTTTAGAGTTGGAAAAAGTTATATAAGTAAATAAAAAAAAAGTTCGACCAAGAGGACTATTGTTATGGATTAAAAAACGTTCTTGTAAATTAATTGCTAGGGTTTAGAGAGCTTCGAGCTTTAATGGCTGCTCTTGTGTTTCGTAACTAAATCGGTCCTCACAAGATGCCTACGTATCTCAATCAGTGCTGAGAATCAAGCCAAGGACGTAGTTCTGATTGTAGGATCAGGTCCTTTATATAGGTGTCAGGAGCCTTGTATTTAGGGTAAGTTTAGGAGTCTTATCTAATAAGTCTCCTTTTTGATAATGGATAAACATTGTATTTCTTGTTGAATAAGTCTTTTCCTTGTTGATAAAGGCTATGACTCATTATTTCTTTTTAATTGGGATTCTGGATCCTTCTTTGATGAATTTACCATATTTTGGACTCTTTTCATGAGCTGTATATTTTCCATATTTATTAATTACGAAATTAACAAATAATCAAGGCTTTGGGGCCTTGAATATTGGGCCTTTCCAATGAATCATCAATTATATTTCTATAATTACTTTTCTGTCCATATCATTTGCCCCCCAACTTCTGGGAAAATCTTCCTGGGGTTTTCATAGAAGTTATTGCGCATTTTCCCCAATTTTTTTCATTTTAAGGGTATTTTCGACCTCAATTTCAACCAGGAAACATGTCATTTTCGACCTCGATTTCGACCAGGAAACAGGTCATTTTCGACCTCAAGTTCGACCAGGATTTCGACCTCATTTTGGTGTGAGGTCGAAGGTTTCGACCTCATTTCCTAGCTCTTTTTCGACCTCAAGCCTTCGACCTCGAATCCTTCTGGTTTCGACCTCAATTTGGTGTGAGGTCGAAGGATTCGAGCTCGTTTTCTAGCTCTTTTTCGACCTCAATTCCCCGACCTCGAATCCATATGTTTTCGACCTCAAATTGGTGTGAGGTCGAAGGATTCGAGCTTGTTTTCTCGTGTAATTTAGATCTCAACTCCCCGACCTCGAATCCATATGTTTTCGACCTCAATTTGGTGTGAGGTCGAAGGATTCGAATTCATTTCTCCGTATGTTTTCGACTTAGAGCCTTCGACTTCGATCTAAGATCTTTTCGACCTCAAATCTTTAATTTTTTGACTTCAAACGGGTGTGAGGTCGATGGATTCGACCTCGATTCCTCGTGTTTTTTCGACTACGAGCCTTCGACCTCGAATCCATTTATTTTGGACCTCATTTCGGTACGAGGTTGATGGATTCGAGCTCGTTTTTCCGTGTATTTTCGACTTCGATCGTTCGACCTCAATCTAAGGTTTTTTCGACCTCAATCTCTTTACTTTTCAATTTCATTTGGGTGCGAGGTTGATGGATCCGACCTTGATTGCCCATATATTTTCGATTTCGATCGTACGACCTCGATCTAAGGTCTTTTCGACCTCAAATCTATTATTTTTTATTTTGCCTTGACTTCAAAATTTTATTGAGCCTTAATTTTGTCTTGGCCTCAAAATTTTATTGGGCCTTGATTTTGTTTTAGCCTTAAATTTATTGGGCTTTGATTTTGCCTAGCCTCAAGCTCTATTGGGCCTTAATATTTTGAAGTCCAATTAAAGGTTTATGGGCCTTAACTTGCCATAGTCGGTTGCCATTCCCTTAACCGGTTGGGTGACCGGATGTTTTGGTTATAAAAGAGTGGGATTTCTACTTCACTCTTCACTTCATACTTTCAACTTTCTAAAAATTTCTCTTTATCTTTTGTCTCTATTTATTCCGTGGTGAGGCGATTTCCGGTGAGATTTCCTCAGCCATATTCATACTTTTCTGGGTTTAATCTTCATCGTTTGAAGATTTTCTGGGTTTGTCTTTGAAGTTTTAAAGATTTTCTGTAATTCTCCTTTGAAGTTTTGAAGATTCTGGAAATTTTCTTGAAGATTTGAAGTTTACTGGGCTCATACTTTGAAGTTTTGAAGAATTCTGGATATTTGCTTTGAAGATTTGAAGATGTCTGACCGTACTGCCCATCGCCTTCAAAAAATGAATCAAGCTTTGAAGAGAGGTATCACTATTTGTTCTTCTCATATGTCTTTACAAGATATGATTGCTGAACGTGGTGATGATTATCCCTCCGTGTCGCAGCTAGATTCTTTTGATTGTAGTAATAAGTTTCATGAAATTGACATGATTAGGGATTATAATAAAATGTATAGAGTTAAAGCTCCCTATAGGCTTATCCCAGCTGGCCCAGGAGATCGTTCCTACCATTGGCGTCCTGATGATCTCTGCATTTATAAGGACGCCATTGTTGCAAGGGTTAGATTCCCTTTTCATGACTTTATTCCCAAGCTTTTAGCAGACGTTAGGATTAACCCTTGCCAACTTCCCCCAAATGCCTGGAGAATAATTATGTGCTTTATTGTACTTTGTTTAAAGAACAACTTTCCTCTTTCTGTAGCTTTGTTTAGGAAGATTTTTCAGTTTAAAAATAGTTCCGCAATTTCCCTGGGTTGGGTTTATATTAACCATCGCCCTTCAACACCTCCAATTTTCCATCCCAAATCCATTCCTGATAACAACCCAAGATGGAAAAATGAGTTTATGTACTTAGTTTGGGAAGGAGGGGATTGGGGCACCTTATTCCGTAGATCATTCATTAGGGTTTCGGATGGTAGCCCCAACGATATTGTCCTGAATGATGAGGAGGCTCATGTTTATGCCGAGCTCACCAAGGACAACTATGCTACATTGGCCTAGGAGCTCCTGGATGAGTTTCAGCTTAAGTCCATGGGACTTTCGAGCATATCGGACAAGGGTAACTCCCATTCCAAACTTTCTTTTATTTATCTAAGATTTTCTTATACCCACTGTTTCTTTTCTTGTGTTTTTGCAGCTACGGCCTTTATAAATAAGTCCAACGAGCCCCTAGATGGAGAAACATCTAGGATGAAGAGGGCTCGTTTGGGAGTGAAAGATCCTCGGGCTGCTTCAGGTGTCCCAGCCTTTTTAAGGCCTCACGAGGATACTGTTGAGGAGATTGAGGCCCCTACCTCGGCCAAGAGCTCTGTTTGGCGCCCCAACTGGGGTATCAGGAAGAAGGACACAGTCGTGGGGGTGTCCAAGCATGCCACGGAGTGGTCTGATCATTCTTTGACTCCTTGCGACTACAAGGATTTTGTTTCTAAATCCACTCTGGAGGGAGTGGAGCATGTAGGTGTTCAGGCTATTGCTGCTGTAAGTTTTTTCTTCCCTTTTTCTTTGTAGTTTTAATACATTTCAAGTTTCTATCTTGACTTGTGATTTGTTTGTAGGCTAATGTCAACTTCCAAGGGGCTCTCTTTCAAGCCAAGGCTTGGCGCTCATATTCAGAGGCCAACCAAGGCAAGTTTGAGAAGTCCCAGGAGGAGGTGGGCTCTTTGAGGGCCACTCTGGCTATGAGGGAGAAAGAGCTAGCTGACTCCCAAGCTGAGCTGGTTGTACTTAGGAAGGGCAAGGATGATGTCATCGATGAGTACCTTGACTCCCAGGAGTATAAGGACTTAATCGGTCAGCATGACGAGCTCCTCTTCCCAGTTCAGTTTACTAAGGGATGGGATGGCGCTTTAGCTGAAGTTCTGGAGAAGATGTCTGGATCACTTATCCTTTCTGACTTTCCAAGCCCTTATGCTCCTACCCCTTTAGAGGTGGCTTTGGCTGGAGAGGATGATATGGAAGAAGACGACAGGATTCTGGACTTAGGGCATTCCTCTCCTCCTGGTCAGGCAGCCGACATTGATTCTGCAGCTACTCACTCTGGTTCTGGCTCTGGCTCAGAAGAAGAGGAGGCTGATACCGGCGACAAGGGGGGTGATGCATAGTTTTTAGTTTTATTTATGGTCATTCATGGCTTGTACTAGTTTTTATGTATTTTCAACACACGGGCTTAACTTAACTTTTATTTAAGTCTTAACTTTGTTTTTCTTCCAGCTTTTTACATTCTTGATTTTGCATGCTTAGTTAACATGTCTATCAGAATGCAATACATATAAAGTATAATGAAAACATAAGAATACGGAATTCATAACTTTGAAAATGGGTTCAACCCTTACATAATACTCAAGTTTAAAAACTTGGATTGGTTTCGTCGACCTTATTTCTACTTGTCCTAATAGTGAGTCCAATCAGGACTTAAACATAATAGACTTTAAAGTTTGCAGTATGCCAAGTCCTTGGCACTTCAAACCCTTCCAGGGTTTCCAATTTGTAGGAGCCTCGACCAAATACGTTCTTGACGCGATATGGTCCTTCCCAATTTGGGGCCAACTTGCCTTTTTGTCCAACTCCGGATGCTTCAATCTTTCTGAGGACTAAGTCACCTTGACGGAAGAATCTCTCTTTAACCCTTAGGTTATAGTAGAAAGATGCCCTTTTTCTGATGTTCAACTATCTTGGTGTTTGCCTCATCCCTAACTTCATCAATTAGATCTAAAGCTAGCCTCAAGCCTTCTTCATTTTCTTCTGGCTCATAAGCCTTAACTCTTGGAGACGTGTGAGTAATCTCCACTGGAACCACTGCCGCCAACAGAAAGGGGGTTGTTCCAGTGGTGACTTTACAAGTAGTACGATATGCTCATAGTATGGAGAGCAATTCGTCTACCCAAGTGTTTCTAGAGCGTTAAACTCTTTTCTTTAGTCCATCCAGGATAATTCGGTTGGCAACCTCAACTTTCCCATTTGCTTGAGGATGGGCAACAGAGGTAAACCGTAACTTGATATCATTCTCATCACAATATTTCTTGAATTCATTATTGTTAAACTGAGTTCCATTGTCTGTGACCAAGATACGTGGAATCCCGTATCTGCATATCACATTTTCCCAAAAGAAATGCATCACCTGCTTGGTGGTTATCTTGGCTAAAGGTTTAGCCTTAATCCACTTGGTGAAGTAGTCGATTGCTACTATCAAGAATTTTATTTGCGCACTTGCCATTGGAAATGGCCCAAGTATATCCATCCCCAATATGGCGAATGGGATAGGTGAGTTAATGGATGGCATCATCTCTGGTGGTTCTCTAACCACCGGTGCATGCTTTTGGCACCGTTCACACTTCTTCATGTAGATTTTAGCATCTGCAAGTATGCTTAGCCAATAGAAACCTAGACGAGTGACTTTATGAGCAAGGGATCTGCCCCCAAGTACTGCCCACAAATTCCTTCATGTACTTCCCTTAGGGCCAATTCTGCCTCTTGGGGTCTCAAGCATTTCAGATAAGGAATGATGAAAGACTTTTTGTATAGGATTCCCTCAATCGGGGCATACCTTAGTGCCCTCACATATAGCTTTCTTGCTTCTGAAGTGTTGTTGGGTAGCCACCCAGTTTCCAGATGAGCTTTGATGGGATCCATCCAACAACTAGCAACATCAATAGGTGCTACCAACTTTCCATTGATGTTTGGGGTCTTCAAGACTTGGAAGTATACACTTCCTGTGTACATAGTTCTCAATTTCAAAAGAAGCAAATTTAGACAAGACATCGGCCATCATGTTCTCTTCCCTTGGAATGTGTTCCACATAACATTCATCAAACTGAGTCATGATGGCCTTGACAAGTTTTAAGTACTTGGCCATGACTTCATGTCTGGCCTCAAACTCCCCATTTACTTGGGAAACCACTAGCCTCGAATCTCCACTTACTTTCAGAGTTTTAACTCTCAAGGCTCCAGCCAGCCCTAAGTCAGCTATCAGGGCTTCGTATTCAGCTTCATTGTTTGTAGTTGGGAAGTCGAGTTTTAGTGCGTACTCTATGATAAATCCATCAGGACTTTGTAACACCAAACCTGCTCCACTTGATTTTGTTTTTGATTCCCCATCAAAATAGAGCACCCAACATTCTTTGAACACCATCTCTTCATCTTTCTTGTCTTCCTCTATCACTTCCTGCCCCCCGACTTCCTGGTTGTCAATAGTACATTCAACCATGAAGTCAGCGAGTGCTTGAGCTTTTATGGCCGTTCGAGGCTTGTACTTGATGTCAAATTCTCCCAATTCAATGGCCCATTTGATCAACCTTCCACTAACTTGAGGGCTATGCAAGATGTTTCTTAGAGGCTGATTAGTCAAGACCTCTATCTTGTGAGCCTGGAAGTATGGGCGCAACTTTCTTGAGGCCATTATCAAGGCTAAGGCAAACTTCTCTATGAGTAGTTTATTTCTGCCCCATGTAGATGTCAATATTATTTATCAGATTGAGTGTATATTTCTGTTGTAGATTACATAGGTACCAGCTGTAAATCTGCATAGATAACACAGTTGTATTCAGCTGATATTTAGTGATTTTGTAGGCTGATTTAGAGCCTGATATTCAGGAATTTGTTGGGCTGATATAGAGGCTGATATAGAGGCTGACATTAGGGGATTTGGTTGGTGATTTGTAGCTCTAGTTTAGCTCTATTGTACCTATAAATACAGGAGCTTGTTTGTATGGAAAATATATCAGAATTTATAACATTTTCTGTATCTTTGACATGGTATCAGAGCTTCTTAGTTAAAAAAAAAATCATATCTTCTGTTTTGATTCTTGTCTAGCTTCAAAATCATAGTCTGCTCTTGGTTTTTATCTTTCTTGGACTTCATCTCCTAGTTTCTGTCTTCAATCAAATCTTGTCATTAGAGCGTTCCGACCACTTCCTTGTTCGATTTAATGGGAAGAACTACTCTGCCTGGGCTTTTCAATTTCAGATTCTTGTCAAGGGAAAAGAACTATGGGGTCATATTGATGGAACAATTTCTGCACCCGACAAAAAAGAAAAGGAGCAACTTGCGAAATGGGAAGCAAAGGATGCTCAAATTATGTCTTGGATTCTTGGAAGTATGAAACCCTCCATGCTTCTCAATCTCAAGCCTTACAAGACTTCTAAACTAATGTGGGGTTACTTGAAGAAAGTTTACAACCAAAGCAACGCAGCCCGACGTTTTCAGTTAGAACTCGAGTTAGGACAACTCAATCAAGGAAGCATGACAATCCAGGAGTTTTATTCTTCATTTGAGAATTTGTGGGGTGAGTACACAGATATTGTGTACGAAAGTGTGTCTTCTGAAGGACTTGCTGCTGTCCAAAAGGTGCACGAGACTAGCAAACGTGACCAGTTTTTGATGAAATTAAGAGGAGATTTCGAGCCTATCAGGTCCAACCTCATGAACAGGGATCCGGTTCCTTCAATGGATATTTGCATAGGTGAGCTCTTTCGTGAAGAACAAAGGCTTGTAACACAAACTTTCATCGAGCAAAAAGCTCAGAATACTGCTCCAATTCCAGTTGCCTACGCTGCCCAAGGAAAGCATAGAGGTGGAAGAGATATGAGTAATATCCAGTGTTATAGCTGTAAAGAATTCGGACATGTTGCTGCAAATTGCACTAAAAAGTTCTGCAATTATTGTAAGAAGACCAGGCATATCATCAAAGATTGTCCCATCCGGCCTCCGAAGAAATCTGGAACTGCCTATAACGTCTCAGTTGGATCCTCAAATGCTCCTAATTTTGGTCAGTCTTCTGTTACTCCTGAAATGATCCAGCAAATGATAGTTAATGCTTTTTCAACCTTAGGCATCTCAGGTAACAAAAATTCTGCTCATAAGCCTTGGTATTTTGATTCTGCTGCTTCAAATCACATGACTAGCTCAACATCGCCTCTAAATAATGTTCACAAATATAAAGGAGACCTTCAAATCCAAACTGCCGATGGTAACTCTTTACCTATAACTGCCGTTGGTGATATTTCAAGCTCTCTAAATAATGTCTTCGTGTCTCCAAAGTTGTCCACTAATCTTATATCTATTGGTCAATTAGTTGACAACAATTGTACTGTTCAATTCTCAAAATCTGGTTGCCTTGTGCAGGATCAAATGTCCGGGAAGATGATCGCGAAGGGGCCTAAAGTGGGACGTCTGTTTCCTTTACTTCCATCACCCTCTCTAGTGTCAAATAAAGTTTCTTGTAATGCTGTTGAATGTAATAATCAAGTGTGGCATAAACGGTTGGGTCACCCGAATCCTCATGTTCTCAATGTTTTTCTTAAATCAGGTCTACTTGGGAATAAAGTTCCAACTTCTTCAAATAAAGATATTGTTGATTGTGCATCTTGTAAACTTGGCAAAAGCAAAACACTTCCTTTTCCACTGCATAAATCCCGCACCACCACACCTTTTGAACTCGTACATACTGATGTATGGGGTATTACACCTGTGATTTCTCATCAACATTACAAATATTTTGTTACTTTTATAGACGATTTCACTCGTTTTACTTGGGTATATTTTCTTCGATCTAAAAGTGAGGTTTTTCATGTATTTCAAACCTTTCATGCTTTAATTGAAACACAATTTTCTGCCAAGGTCAAAATCTTACAATCTGATTCAGGTGGTGAATACATGTCCAATGAATTCCAATCTTTCCTTCAACATCATGGGATTATATCTCAACGTTCTTGTCCTTCAACTCCACAACAAAATGGTGTGGCTGAAAGAAAGAATCGTCATCTTCTTGATGTTGTTCGCACTATTCTTATCGAGTCTTGTGTACCGTCTAAATTCTGGTGTGAAGCTTTGTCTGCCGCTGTCTATTTGATTAATAGATTACCATCTCCCACCTTAAACAACGAATCACCTTACTTTCGATTGTTTAAACATGCACCGGATTATTCCAATCTACATATTTTCGGATGTGTTTGTTTCGTTCATCTTCAACCACATGAAAGGAATAAACTTAGTGCCCAATCTGTCAAGTGTGCTTTCTTAGGATATGGTGGCCCTCAAAAAGGTTTTCTTTGCTATGACCCTAATGCTCGTCGAATTCGTGTATCTAGAAATGTGATTTTCTTTGAAAATCAACAATTCTTTAGCACACAAATGATTTCTGAACCCTCATCTATAGCTATATTTCCACATTTTCCTGAGTCATCAACACCTAAAGAAAGATTTAAACCTGGTCATGTTTATAACAGACGCACTTTGGCTCCTCCGAATCTTCCTGAAGCATCTGATCCTGTTGTATCTGCTGCCAATGATCATCCTCCTCTTCGGAAAAGCTCTAGAAATTCGAGACCACCTGACAGGTATGGTTTTTCAAACCAAGTAGCCATGTCCACTACTTTGTCTTCTATTTCTATTCCTACTTGTTATAAACAGGCTATGGAACATGAGTGTTGGCAACAAGCAATGGAAACAGAACTTCAAGCTCTTGCAGAAAATCATACTTGGGACATTGTTTCCTTACCTCCAAATGTCAAGCCAATTGGTAGTAAGTGGGTTTATAGTGTGAAACTCAAGTCTGATGGCTCCTTAGATAGATACAAAGCTCGACTGGTTGCACTTGGAAATAAACAGGAATATGGCCTTAACTATGAAGAGACATTTGCGCCAGTTGCTAAGATGACCACAGTAAGAACCATTATTGCTGTTGCTTCTTCTAAATCTTGGCCTTTACATCAAATGGATGTGAAAAATGCTTTCTTAAATGGGGATCTCAAAGAGGAAATTTACATGAAACTTTCACATGGTATGGCATGGCTAGCTCCTCACAAAGTTTGCAGGTTAAGACGCACGTTGTATGGGTTGAGGTAGTCTCCTAGAGAATGGTTTGATAAGTTTCGTAGTACTTTTATCAACTTCTCTTTTATACAAAGTCAATATGATTCATCTCTATTCTTTCACAAGACATCGGCGGGTATGGTCTTTGTCTTGGTTTATGTCGATGATATTATCATCACTGGTGATGACTCTGTGCTAATATCAAAGCTTAAGAATATGTTGCATAGTACATTTCAAATGAAAGATCTTGGGAATCTTAATTATTTTTTGGGTCTAGAAATTCATTCTCGAGATCAAGGAGTGTTCCTGAATCAACATAAATATATCAAAGATGTTATTGAGTTGGCTGGTTTGAAGGAGGCTACTGCTGTTGATACTCCAATGGAAGTGAATGTCAAATATCGAAAAGATGAAGGGGAGCTTCTGCCTAATCCTTATTTATATAGACAGTTGGTTGGTAGCCTTATTTACTTGACTATCACGAGACCTGATATCTCATATGCTGTCCATATTGTTAGCAGATTCATGCAGTCACCTCGACATCTTCATCTTGTTGCAGTTAAGCATATTATTCGCTATTTAATTGGGTCGCCTACCCGTGGACTGTTTTTCCCCGCACAGTCTGATCTTCATTTAACATCATATAGTGATGCTGATTGGGCTGGTTGCCCGGACACTAGAAGATCTATAACTGGATGGTGTGTATTTCTTGGAAATGCCTTGATCTCATGGAAGTGTAAAAAGCAAGACCACGTCTCTAAATCTTCCACCGAGTCATAGAGCCATGTCTGCAGCTTGTTCTGAAATTGTATGGTTACGTGGCCTTCTTTCTGAGCTTGGAGTGCCTCAGATTAATCCTACTCCACTCCATGCTGATAACAAAAGCGCCATTCAAATTGCTTCCAATCCGGTGTATCATGAGCGCACAAAACACATTGAAGTGGATTGTCATTATATTAGAGATGCATTTACTCGTGGTATTATCAAACTTCCTCATATTAGTACTAATATTCAAACAGCTGATGTTTTCACAAAAGCTTTGACGCGCCAACGACACCAGTTTCTTAGTGGCAAATTGTTGCTGCTAGATTTACCAGCATCAATTTGAGGGGGGATGTCAATATTATTTATCAGATTGAGTGTATATTTCTGTTGTAGATTACATAGGTACCAGCTGTAAATCTGCATAGATAACACAGTTGTATTCAGCTGATATTTAGTGATTTTGTAGGCTGATTTAGAGCCTGATATTCAGGGATTTGTTGGGCTGATATAGAGGCTGATATAGAGGCTGACATTAGGGGATTTGGTTGGTGATTTGTAGCTCTAGTTTAGCTCTATTGTACCTATAAATACAGGAGCTTGTTTGTATGGAAATATATCAGAATTTATAACATTTTCTGTATCTTTGACAGTAGAATCTTACTTACATAGTAGATGGGTTTCTGAACTTTCAATTCTTCTTTTACCAAAACGGCTCCAAGGGTTGTGTTAGAAACCACCAAGTACAAATAGAGAATTTCTCCTGGCTTTGGCTTTGCCAATAGTGGTGCCTCGGCCATTTATTTCTTCAGGGCCTCAAATGCCTCTTGGCTTTCAGTTGTCCACTCAAAATTTTTCACGTTCTTGAGTGCTTTGAAGAAAGGTAAGCACTTCTCTCCTGACTTGGAGATGAATCTTCCCAATGCTGCCACCCTTCCCGTTAGTTTCTGGACATCCTTGACAGTCCGTGGTGGTTCAATGTCTAGAATTGCTTTGATTTTGTCGGGATTAGCCTCGATTCCTCTCTTGGAAACCATCAGGCCTAAAAACTTTTCCAAGCCTACACCAAAGGCACATTTAGCTGGATTCAACATCATCTTGTGGTGCCTCAGCACTTCAAATGCTTCCCGTAGATGGTTTATATGATCGGCCTTATAGAGGCTTTTCACCAACATGTCATCCACATAAACCTCCATGGTTTTTCCAATTAGGTGTTCAAAGATTTTGTTCACCAATCTTTGGTATGTTGCCCATGCATTCTTAAGTCCAAATGCCATGACTAGATAACAGAAAACACCAAAGTCAGTGATGAATGATACCTTGGAGATGTCATCTTTGTGCATTTTGATTTGGTTGTATCCACTGAAGCCATCCATGAAACTTAGCATCTCGTGCCCAGCTGTGGCATCTATTAGGGCATCAATCCTTGGTAAGGGAAAACAATCCTTAGGACATGCATCGTTCAAATCGGTGAAGTCTACACACATTCTCCATTTTCCATTGGCTTTTTTGACCATCACCGGGTTAGCCAACCATTCTGGGAATTGTATCTCTTCAATAAACCCGGCCTTTTGAAGCTTTTCTCCTTCTTATTTAATGGCCTCTTGTCTTTTTGGAGCAAAATTTCCCTTCTTCTGTTTCACTGTCTTCCTTTCAGGATCCACATTCAATTTGTGGGTTATCAATTGGGGATCAATCCCTGGCATGTCAGTCGATTTCCAAGCAAAAACGTCATTGTTCTCTTGAAGAAAAGATATGAGCTTGTTTTTCAATGGTTCAGGCAATAATGCTCCAACATAAGTCACCTTCTCCGGTTCACTAGGGACTAAGGGAATGGGGATTAAATCCTCGGCCAGTAGTGGCTTCATACTTTCTCATGCTTTCCTCGGCCTTGATGTACTTCCCGGCTCTATCTTGGAGCTTCAACATGCTCTCGAGTGGATGCTTTGCCAAGGATCTTTTGAAGTGATCATCGGTGGTTCCTTGCTGTAGGGCTATCATAGCTACTTTGTCCTTCAAGTCCGGGACTTTCAGAGCCTCCCGGGTGAATAGATTGATAGAATCCCTTAAAGCTTCGTTCTTTCCTTGCTGGATTCCCATGAATGATGCAGAACTTTTCTCATGCACTCTTCCACTAACTAATTGATTGATGAAAGCTTTGCTTAATTCTTTGAAAGACCCAATAGAGTTGGGAGGAAGACGGCTATACCAGCGTTGGGCCATTCCTGCCAAGGTTTGTGGAAACACCCTACACTTGACCGGATCATTGGTTGGCTGCAACAGCAGTGCATTAGAGAAGGTTCTTACATGATTTGCGGGATCCCCCGTTCCATCATAAGCTTTAATCGTTGGCATCTTGAATTTCTTGGATATGGTAGCTTTCATGATGTCTTGAGTGAATGGTGGTGTAGGATCATCAGGATCTCCTATGGGCAACAAAATACTAGGGTCACCCCTTAGGGCTTCAGCCCTCTTGGTTCTTCTTGGTGTTGGGTCCAAGTTAATCACAGGGACTCGTTGAGTTCTTGTCGCTTCCTCTTTGGCCAATAGTTTTTTGCGCCTTGCAGCCTCAGCCTCACAGGCCGCAATCTTTTCCTTAGTAGTTTGGGATTGTTCCCGATTTGTTTGGGAAGAACGTCTTCTCCTTGGGGAAACATCCATTTCTTCCCCAGTTAAGTCATTTTCATCCTCAGTGTAGGGTCCCGAGTAATATAGAATCAAAGGAGTCCGTCGGGTTTGAGTTTGTTGATTTTGGGGTCCCAGACCTTGTATATAAGGAGGAACATATGCCTCATGGTAAGTGGAATTGAGACCACTACCGCCCGCCATGGGTCGAGGGGGCATGCCATAGCTTGGAATCCCCAAAGTTTGAGTTGCGTATTGAGGAAGATCAGTAGTATGGAGTTGAAGACCACTTGGTGCATTCATGAGCAGTTGGGAGGTCGTGATTGGTTGCTGGTGAGTAGTCTCTTGTGGATTAGATCCATGAATGGCCATCTGCAGGGGATTCGTCCCTTCAACCGAAATTGGGATCTCCGGTCCTTGAGTAGTGGTGAGGGGGATATTCGCCCCTTGAATGCCAGTAGTTGGCGGTGGTTGATTTTCGTGAGTATTAGCCTCGGAGGTGATAAGAAGCTCCTCAGAAGTTTCAGTATCTCGAGTTGTTCGTCTTGTGTTTGCCATGGTTGATGTTGTCTTCCCATAGACGTCGCCAAATGTTATGGATTAAAAAACGTTCTTGTAAATTAATTGTTAGGGTTTAGAGAGCTTCGAGCTTTAATGGTTGTTCTTGTGTTTCGTGACTAAATCGGTCCTCACAAGATGCCTACGTATCTCAATCAGTGCTGAGAATCAAGCCAAAGACGTAGTTCTGATTGTAGGATCAGGTCATTTATATAGGCGTCAGGAGCCTTGTATTTAGGGTAAGTTTAGGAGTCTTAGCTTATAAGTCTCCTTTTTGATAATGGATAAACATTGTATTTCTTGTTGAATAAGTCTTTTCCTTGTTGATAAAGGCTATGACTCATTATTTCTTTTTAATTGGGATTCTGGATCATTCTTTGATGAATTTACCATATTTTGGACTCTTTTCATGATCTGTATATTTTTCCTATTTATTAATTACGAAATTAACAAATAATCAGGACTTTGGGGCCTTGAATATTGGGCCTTTCCAATGAATCATCAATTATATTTCTATAATTACTTTTCTGTCCATATCAACTATTATACAATATTCTTTAACTGTTTTGTTCTTTATGCATGCCTGGAAGGTTCAGTATTTAAAAATTTTGATTTTAAATGATCGTATGTACTTGCTCAATTAGCTAAAAAAAGGTGTGGAATTCAAAGAAAAATAAAAACAATTAATTTTGAAAAGTAGAATTTGTCAATAGACATAAATGAAAAAATGAACAGTCAATCTGCAAATTGTTGAAATTTAATTACTAAGAAAATGGTTAAGAATTTTATTACTATGAAAAAAGGTTAACCTCTGGTCAGGAATCATTTGCAATACAAGTTGATTATTCGAACCCCACTTGTATGTAAAGTGTACCTTTCATGTAGCTTTGTTTAGATAAGTTTTGAATTATGTATGATTTTAATTTGTTTGCTTCAATGTGAGCCAAAATTAGCTAGCTAGGCAGTACTGTGTTCTTATGCATGGTCTATCCTCTAGAGAATGCCACACCAATTAGCAACCCAAGTTTGCGTTCTCACGCCGCCCGACCACCTCGGTTAACTTTCGACACAATTTGTCCAAGATCTCAGGAAAACTTTCGACACAAGTTATCCAAGATCTCTGACCGTAGTTGTGGAGAGCCTTCTCCACATCACGCAACTTGCAGCCCCGCAATCTCAGGATTAATTTTTAACCATCGACTCTGATGTCACTTGTTGGGCCACGCAACATCCGTTAACTTCACATTATTATGATATTGTCCGCTCTGAGTCGTGGCCAAGCTCGCACGAATTTGTTTTACCTCATACTAATGGAGTTGTTTTTGACGGTTTATATTTAATATAATGGAATTGGGTTGACACCCACTACAAAGACAACGTATATAAATATAAGTAGACATGGTTAACTTTTCAATTTTCAAACGACAATTTTTTTAGGTAACCCAAATGACAAATTTATATTTATGAATTTATGTCACTTTTTCTTGGTCTATGACCAACTCGTGACTGCTGATAAGTCTTCTGTGTTTAATTATTGACGATCAATTCAAAATAATAAACTGATGTCGATCTGTAGATGAAATGTACATATATACATGTTTGGGTAAGCTACGTGTGTGTGGTGCAAGCTATATAGATAATCTGTTTGTCTTTATGTTATTAACTTGTGTGTTTCCAGTCAATCATGTTTAGGTCGAACAACATACACGTTACATCTCCCCCTGGATAAGCGACTGTACGTAAGAGTTCTAGAAAATATTGGACCTTAAATCTATATTGCAAGTTCACTAGCCAATCAATCTAATCATATATTATTGTGTTCACATTTACATAAATGATGTTATGAACTAAATATTTTATCATGTTTCCTAAATAAATTAGAGAATATTGTTGCTGAGATTATCTTGGGAAATTTCCTGAGATACTTTCCTTAAATTCAAATAGATTGTTATATATGATGAATATCTAATTGTTAATCATTAATATTTAATTCTAAATTTTCTTTTTATTTTTACTCTAATGTTATTTTTGCTAAATATTGGAGTGGTTGATTTGATACTGTGATCTTGAGACTATCTCAGGGAATATTATACATGAGATAATCTCAAAAAAACTATTCTCAATAAATTAACTACTCCCTCCGTCCCATTTTTATTGTCCATCATCAAAAACCCACCTTTTATTCAATCATATGAAATAAACCGATAATTACCAAAAAGTTGTATTGCTTTTCATAAAAATTAACATAATTAACACATAATTTACCATATAAACTAAAAGTGGACAAGAATTTTGGGACGAATGAAAAAGGAAATTTTGGACAATAAAACTGGGACAGAGGGAGTATATTTTTTTCCTCCGTCCTTAAATAATTAAAGATGAGAAAATAGATACCCTCAACGTAATATTATGTCTAGGATTTATATCTTTGACCCTTTTTTTTTCAAAACTAAAAGCCTCATATTTTGTACAATATTTTATTTTCCAGAGTACCCTCCGTTAATTAGCTTGTGATTTTATTTTTTTTGAGACAATTAGCTTGTGAATTTGATAAATAGTAAAAAGATAGTGTAACATAATATATAGCTTGTTCCAATATACACATATGCTAAAATTATTAAAATACTCAAGATGATTATATATATATTAAATTAAAATTCTATTTAAGTTTAATATTATAAAATATAATTTTAGAATATTTATGAAATAGATCCGGTATATATACTCTTTCTCTTGTACTCACCCTGGTTTTTTCTTAAACATAAATTGAACAAATATTGTTCAATCAAAATACTTACAACTTAAAAACATAAATTCTTACCGATAATATTGTAATTGTTTTTTATTAACAAAATAGTAATTATTTTTTATTAACAAAATATGTATTTTTAATAAACAAAATTACTTCATAAAAAGGCACACGAAACTACAGTTATGCTTATTTTTTGTTTGTACAATAAAATAAAATAAAATAAATTCTAGCATTTTAAGCTTTCCTTTAACCTTCTGATACGATTCCTAGTTTTAAGACAAAATATTTTTAAAAAGCGAGCAAAAATATTTAAAGATAAATATACATTAGAACTAAAATATACCATAACTAGGTAAGATAGTTCAAGTGTGATTTATATAAGCTTCCTACTATGTGGGCGTTTGGGGTATCAAGCAAAAGTTGACTTATAGCTTAAAATGAGTAAGTGCTTTATAAGTGATAAGTAGAGCTGAGCTTATAAGTTCTAGAGTGTTTGGTAAATCAGAACTTATAAGCAGTAGAGTGTTTGGGTAAATCAGAACTTATAAGTTAACTTTTTTTTATTATTTTTAAAATATTTATTTTTTAATATATATAAATGGATATCAATGGATAGATCTCGATGAGTAGAGAAATTTGATATATACATATCAATTTTTTAATGAACGGATCAAAAGATATATGGTTTTGAAGATTTGAAGGATATTATATATTGCGTGTATCAAGAATAAGTTATAAGTTATAAGTTGAAATTTAGACCTGGCAAATCAGTCGTGTCGTGTCGTTTCGTGTCGTGTAATTTCGTGTGTCGTGTACTTTTTGGCTATACACGAAAACGACACGAATTCAAAACGTGTACCTGGAACTGTAACACGAACACGACACGAGTGATACACGACTTGACACGACACGACACGAGATACCTGAATTTTTTCGTGTACCATTCGTGTACACGAAACGAAACGAAATAGACACGAATAGCAACGAAAACACGAATGTTTACACGAAATTTCTTAAAATTCACATTACTTTCATGTAATATCAATTAATATTTATATTATATATATAACATATATTTTTAATTATTTATATATTTATTTATGTCGTGTACTTCGTGTCGTGTCGTGTATTTGAAGGGTAAATCCAAAAACGACACTAAATCGGGGTCGTGTACTTTCGTGTTCGTGTATTTTCGTGTCGTGTACTTAAAATGCAAACACAAACACTAAATTTTCGTGTCGTTTCGTGTCGTGTAAGTCGTGTCGTGTATAAAATTGCCGGGTCTAAGTTGAATGTTAAGGATTCTTAACATTCAACTTATCCATTTTAAGTAGCCATAAGTTGGTTTCACTTATTTTGGCAAATACCCCCAATAAGCATTTTTGGGTTTATAAGCCATAAGCTGCAACTTTAAGTTGCAGCCAAACATGCCCTATGTATTTTGTATAGAAATTTAGCTTAAACTCATGTAATTTTAGTGAAACCATGTTTGGGCCGGCTTTCATAAAATTCTTTTGAAATATCTGCGGTGACTTTACATAACCTACACTTGAATGATAGTATAAAAGTTTAGTAGTTACCTAATGTTGTTATTTATTATTTTAAGCTAGCTACCCATCTATATTATATTATTAAAGCCTATATATTGAAAAGTTTTGTTTTTCGGTTTTCGGTTAGTTTTTGGTTTTTGGTACTTTTTCTAATTAATAAATTAATAATATAATCAAAATTCGGAAAGTTTTATTCTACATTAATATTTCACTATATTTTACAACATAAAAATCAAATAATATTGAAATTTAATCAGAAACATGGAAATATGGGATATAATTTGTTTAAATTTAGGATATACTGCTACAAATATACTTCCTTTTTTTTAGGATAACGAACGATTTTTTCTAACAAAATTTACTCTTTTTCCAAAAATATCATGACAATTATCTTTAAATTAAAACATATTACCTTTTATATTTGTTATCACTAAAATCTCTATTTTCCAAAAATATGAAGTGCAATCCTTACTTATTTATTTTAAAACATATTTTAATACTCTATTTAATTAATAATAAAATAATATAAAAGTAGTAACTAGCTGATTGCCTTTTATAATTAAAAAAAATTCAAACAAAATCTACTCCTTTTCCAAAAATATCATGACAATTACCTTTAAATTAAAACATAATATCTTTTATATTTGTTATCACTAAAATCTCTATTTTCCAAAATTATGAGGTGCAATCCTTACTTATCAATATACTTATATAAAGGAGAAGACGGAGGCGGTGAGGTGGCGCCTCTACTCCATTTTATTTTTCTAATTTTCTCAATTTTTCACATTTTTTAATTTTAATAATTACAACTTCCTTTATTATTTTCGATTTTGTAGGAAGAAAATTGAAAATTACACTTTTATTATTTTCAAACTTGATATAACTTTCTTTTATTATTTTCAAACTTGATAGAACTTTCTTTGATTTAGAAAATTACAACTTCCTTATTATTTTCGAATTTGTAGGTTTGATAGAACTTTCTTTTATTATTTTCAAACTTGATAGAACTTTCTTTGATTTAGAAAATTACAACTTCCTTATTATTTTCGAATTTGTAGGACTTGATAAAACTTTCTTTGATTTAGAAAATTACAACTTCCTTATTATTTTCGAATTTGTAGGACTTGATAGAATTTTCTTTGATTTAGAAAATTACAACTTCCTTATTATTTTCGAATTTGTAGGTTTGATAGAACTTTCTTTTATTATTTTCAAACTTGATAGAACTTTCTTTGATTTAGAAAATTACAACTTCCTTATTATTTTCGAATTTGTAGGCTTGATAGAACTTTCTTAAATTATTTTCAAACTTGATAGAACTTTTTTTGATTTAGAAAATTACAACTTCCTTATTATTTTCAAATTTGTATGACTTGATAAAACTTTCTTTTATTTAGAAAATTACAACTTCCTTATTATTTTCGAATTTGTACGCTCTTATATTAATAATTGCAATTTTCTTTTTTATTATTTTCAATCTTAATATAACTTTTTTTTATTATTTTCAAACTTCATAGAACTTTCTTTGATTTAGAAAATTACAACTTCCTTATTATTTTCGAATTTTTAGGATATTATGTTAATAATTGTAATTTTCTCTTTTATTATTTTCAATCTTGATAGAACTTTTTTTATTATTTTCAAACTTGATAAAACTTTATTTTATTATTTTCAAACTTGATAGAACTTTTCTTTTATAATACTTCTTGACTTTTAAACATAATGAATTTCCATGTTATTCACCTTACAAACACCTATAAATTAAAGGTCATTCATAACAAAAAAATCTACACCGGAATTTTTTTACATAGCTTCAAATTTTTACAACCATATTTACAATCAATACAACTATGGCCTACACCATGTTGAATGCTTTGAATGACAACAACTATACATGGATGATAAGAGTACGAGTGTGTAGAATGTGGGAATCTGTCAATCCAAATACCGAAGAACTGACCAGTCTTGACATGATTTTGATCGATGAAAAGGTTAATAAATCAATATACTTATAACTTATTAGTTTGTCAAATTGTATGATGTTATTAACTTTTCTAAGATATGTTGTATGACAGGAAAATTTGATCCATGCTACGATCCCGAAGATTCTGGTCTCTCAGTTCAAAAAAATTTTTAGAGGAAGGCTCCGTGTACAACTTCAAAAATCTGAAAGTTATTTCAAGTACAGGAAAATTTAGACCACTATCACATGGGTCTAAATTACTCTTCATACGCATAACGTTGCCTAAGAGATTGGAAGAAGGTATCGTCAACATATCACTGCATGGATTTCAGTTTATATGTCCGGATATGATTGATGCACGTATTAATGACACCAACATACTCTCACAGGTTTTTGATGCAGTAATATATTAGAGTAATATATAAGTAATACTATTATATAAGTTATAATTCAAACTATCATGTTGTAATATTATTTTTATATTAATAAATTATAAAGGGGGTTGGGAAAAAAAAAGATCTCAAAATTGTCACAAATTAGTAAGTTATGCATTATATTAATTTTAATATAACTGTTAATTGTTTTTTATTGTTCTTGTAATTTTATATTACTTCTTTGGTTATCCTAATTTATTTGTTTTACTTTTTTAATTTGTTCTAATTTTTTTCTTAAACAGCTCCATCATCAGTACCATATCTTTGTGGGAAAAGTTGGCCGAGATGTTGATACAAATTTATACAAGGAGGATGGTGGACCCTATATAATAATTGTCACATCTACCCAGATTAAAAAATTTAAAAGTAATTATCTTTATTAATGTTTTTATAATATATAGTTTTAGAAATTGCACATATATAAATCTATCTTATCTCAATTGAACGAATATCATTAGATATTATACAAATATTTGTTTCATTGATATTATTGATTTAATTCTTATATTAGTTTTTTAACCATTTATTTACTCTTATATGCAGATACAATTAGTTTTTCTACCGCAAGAAATAGTAAAATTTATACAAATCTGGATATACTGTATGTGTCATCCCTGAAAAAATAGTAATATTATATGTTTATATTGATTTTTATCAATATAATTTTTTTAATATATATATGGCAATGGTATCGGTCCAAGAAAATAAAAAATCAAACTCTATAAACAAAACAAATATGTAAATAATTTATAATATTAGTTACCCAAATGCAAATTTTACAGAATATATTTTATTTGATAATTTATATAATTTTATAGATATTTATTTCACAATTTTTATTCTAATATTCTTTTTCTTAATAAATATATTCTAATTCCGCTGCGAAGCGCGGCTCAATAACCTAGTTTATTTTAAAATCTATTTTAATACTCTATTTAATAAATAATATAAAAATAGTAACTAGTTGATTACCTTTTATAATTAAATTTTTTTTTTCCTAACAAAATCTACTTCTTTTCCAAAAATATCACGGGCAATTACGTTTAAATTAAAATATATTACCTTTTATATTTGTTATCACTAAAATCTCTTTTTTCCAAAAATATCAAGTGCAACCCTTACTTATATATTTTAAAACCTATTTTAATACTTTTAATTATTTAAAAAAACTTACCTATTTTAACAAGTGAACGTATTTTTTTAACAAATACAGTTAATATAATTAAAACACATCTAAAAATATTATAGGTAGTTATTTTTTTTAATTAAAACATGTTAGCTTTCCTATTTGTCCTTATTAAAAAACTTACTTATTTTAACACGTATTTTTTTAATTAATACAATTAATATAATTAAAACACTTCTAAAAATATCACACGTATACTTTTTTTAATTAAAACATGTTAGATTTTCTATCTGTCCTTATTATTAATATTATTTTATTATAAAATAATATTAATAATACCTCATTTATCGCCCATCTGTATTTTTTAATATATATTTATGTTACAATTAATATTTAAGTTTCTCATTTTATAATTTATCATATTAATTTTTACTTTTATTTTAATATTAAATTTTTTAGTTTATTATTTTTTAAGCTTGCACGGTATAGGCTCGTATATATATATACCGAACAATGCTAGAGGCACAAAATTTGGTACCAAAAATTGTTACCAAATGACATGGCAACTCCTGATTCGTTATAATAATAATAATAAGTGGACCCCCTGCATTAACACCAACAACATCAATTAAAATATTTCAAACTGTCACATCACTCGTACCATGTCATTTGGTAACAATTTTTTGTACCAATTTTTGTGCCTCTAACACTACTCCTAAATACAAAGAATGGTTAAGTTATCACAATCCGATAATGACGCGTGTCCCAGTCAAAATGGTTCTAAAATTGATAACATGAAACCTGGAGGCAGGTCATCCACTGGTAGTGCGACTTAAAAAAACTTTGAGAAAGCATAAATCTCATGTTCAACCTTATGGTCCTGTCACATATATACACTACTTATTATATATGCAGACACTCCCACATTCCCCTTCTTATCGATCACTGCTAGCCTTTGATTCAGGGTATCTTAAATTTATTTTCTACGAGTATGCATAACATTTCATATGAATTATAAACAGTTTATCCAGAATAACATCTGATTATTAAAATGCCCAGATGATAACCTCGTTTATATTCTAGGTAGATACCCTGAAATTTTAGCATTCCCGGACAAACATTCCAAACTATGCAAACCGTAGTTCATAGTCTAGAAGTATACTCGTGCTCAGTGACGGAATCAGAATTTTCGATAATCAATTCTCGTACATGCATATACGTGCTCATGTACATAAAAGAAAATTGATCGATGACAGTAGGTGTAATATTGAAATTGTGCCGATATTGCGAGATAAATCAGGATATAAGCTACCTACCGAGTAAGTGAGTTGCTTGTATGAGGTATCAAGTTGGTCGGCACGAGTAGGTGCAGATATTACATTTCACACAAGTTGATCGACTGCTTTTAGTGAGTATCTGTATCGTGTTAGGGGATCCCTCCTAGAAGATTGTTTAAACTTTAAGCACCTAACTTAATTAACAAAAATCTTCTTAATAGTGAGTTGATTACATTTTATAATATATCAATTACACGTGTCCAGTTTACAATAATTTAACCAGAACATCCACTAATCACTCCACGTCACGGGAGAATCTACCAGCTACTCATATCACAACAGTCATTTCTGAAGATTTACGCACACAATGCTTGAAGGATCACTCGATTACATCAAATTTATTTATCAAACCTGTATTTCTGTCATTTATATAACTTTGTCCCGCCGGATAAAATTACATGTAATCACCGAATCAGGATTCGGAAAAAAGTAATGCTAGGGGATCATAATATTTTTTCATAAAAATCTCCAGAATGATATGTCACTTGTGAGTTGACAGATTAAGAGAAGACACGTGAATTATGGTAAAGTTTATGGATAGATTTTTATGGTTTTTAAATATATTTTTTCGGAAAACATTCATCCTCTCATATTTTTATTTTAATATATGCATCATAAAAGTTTACGAATTGAAATTGCAGCTGCAATCAAAATTTTTCCAGATTGTATATGAAATCATAACTACAACTAAATTTTAATACACAATCAAAGTCCAAGAAACCTTATTGTGGGACGGCTAAGAAGGGACTCTAGAGTGAACACGGCATTATACACACGTATACGTGAGCCACTAACACTTTGCTTTATCTCGTTAGGGAAATCAAAATCATAACGAGGCCCAAGGTTGGCAGCAGTATTAGTTTGAAGACCCTCCAAGCCACGTGGCACCCCGGAACATGTGTGGGACCCAACAGTCCACTCACAATTTCTTCACTCTTCCACTATATAAAGCTCCTAACATACCTCCAATGCTGTATACTCTGCACATCATACCTTCTCCATTTCTTCAACGAGTTGAAAATATAAACAGAGTCTGAGTTAGATTATTAAGTCGAAAAATGGGTAACGCGGACTACTCTTACCCGGCTGAAAATGTGGAGTGTTCTCACCGTGTAGCAATTCCACCACCGCAACCATTTACGAAATCATTTGCCAATAATCTCAAAGAAACCTTCTTCCCTGATGACCCTCTTCGCCAGTTCAAAAACCAACCATTGTCTAAAAAACTCAAACTAGGCGTTCAGTACGTGTTTCCGATTTTCGAATGGGGTCCGCGTTACAGCCTGAATTTCTTCAAATCGGACCTCATAGCTGGAATTACTATTGCTAGTTTGGCTATTCCTCAGGGAATTAGCTATGCCAAGCTAGCAAACTTGCCACCTATTCTCGGCCTATGTGAGTTTTATATACTAGCTAGCCCATGTTGTAAAAAATGCTACACCTTTTTTTAAATGGGACAATTAACATGTGAAGCCTGTCTCATTCACAAGTTTATATTGCAAAGTGATGAATAATTAACTAACTAGTTAATTAATAATTTTGGTTCAAAATTGCAGATTCGAGCTTTATACCGCCATTGGTTTACGCGTTGATGGGAAGTTCGAGAGATTTAGCAGTTGGAACGGTGGCAGTGGCATCATTACTGACAGCTTCAATGTTGGGAAAAGAAGTTGATGCAACAGAGAACCCTACTCTTTATCTTCACCTTGCTTTCACTGCTTGTTTCTTTGCCGGGGTCTTACAAGCATCTCTTGGCATATTCAGGTCAGTACTTTAACACTCACACACGTAATACGTGAAATGCAAGAATTTTGGTTAATTATCTATGGGACTTGCCCACTTGGTCTAGCGGATATATAGAAATACCTTGTCCTTAATTACCAAAGGTCGAGAATTCAAATTTCAGTGAAGATAAATATGTGCGCGTTAAATTTGTGGATGCAGGTTAGGATTTATAGTAGACTTTCTGTCGCATGCAACGATAGTTGGATTTATGGCAGGAGCAGCCACGGTGGTGTGCTTGCAACAGCTAAAAGGGATACTTGGCTTGGAACATTTCACAAAATCAACCGATCTTGTTTCGGTGATGCGTTCAATTTTATCACAAACACACGAGGTACGTACAATTATTTAGATTTTATTTAATTCTGTCTCGCACAAACACACACATGACAGCAGTACCAATAATTTATGTTTCATGTTGCATAGGTCGATCTCTTGTTAAAATACGTATACATATTTAATGTTAATAACAGAAATGATTGGAGTATTAATTTTGTATTATTGGTTTTGGCGATGGCTATTGCAGTGGAGATGGGAAAGTGCCGTATTGGGATGCGTTTTTCTATTCTACCTTCTTGTGGCTAGACACTGCGTAAGTATATATACCCTACAGCTTGTAGATAATACTCATATTAAAACAATAGATTTCGATTTCATCTTCCTAATTTATTCTCCATGATATTAAATCTAACAAATATTTCTATCAATAGAATATTTATATGTTTAAATTATCTTGAATAGTTAATATTCTAATGAGTGATGAACCCCCACGGCTCCTAATTGATTTAAAATGTTGATTAGGATATAAATCAAGAATCATAATCACTCACTTACTACTCAAAAGTTGAAGTAATTTTCACTCAACCTGGCAGTTCTTACATAATACATTCCATGAGCTAATGATCAATCTCTTCAGAGTGAAAGTTTCCTGGAAAAAACCAAACAACCGTCTAATCTTTTGTTAATCACGATTTTCAACATCAACCTGCTCCCACTCTAGGTTTTGTCGAAATCAACAAGTCAAGATTTTACGTAAAGAAATTAATCTTAATGTCTACACGGCTTTGTTTAGTAATTATACTCGATGAATTGTTGGACAATTTTAATTGATGATTGAGTGTAAACGTAAATGCAGAGCACAAAAAGACCGAAACTGTTTTGGATATCTGCAATGGCTCCATTGACCTCAGTCATTTTAGGAAGCATTCTTGTTTACTTTACCCATGCTGAGAAACATGGTGTTCAAGTGGTAAGCTTTTCTCTCCTACCGTGTCTCCGCGCGTTATATCTACATGTGTATGCATGTTTCTGTCATGTCAATTGTCAAAAGTTTTCATTTTTTTCTTGCCTTCAAGTAAATTTTATATGCAAAAGTTACATACAACTAACTTTATTTATTTTTCTTTGATGAAATACTTTTAATACTTTAGAATAGAAGAGTAGCATAGTTACATATTCATTGATAAAATAAAGGGACCAGGAATTTAAAGCAGTAGGTTTGTACTCCCTCCGTCCCTCTCATTTTTTTACATCTCGTTCTTTTACAGTTTTCTAAAAAGTCTTAAAATACGTGATGAACTCCCATTTTTTAATATAAAAAATTAAGGGGATGGAGGGAGTATTATGTAAAAGAAACATCTCGCCAAATAATGGAGTGGACCAAAAATTAAATTCCAATACGTGCATTTTGTGGCTGAGCTACATTATTGTTAAATAGTGGGTTCCAGACAATTTATAAGTATTTTAAAATAGAACTGTACATTTGGTAACATTATATATCAATTATCACATCTGAAATTATTGTGAAGAATTCGGTTGTGATGTGTGTGTCATTTCATTTATTTCTCCTACAGGACACTGTTTGATTTTAATAATTTCTAAATTAGTTCATTCAGTTTATCTCTGACATGTATTTTTATTGTTTCTAACATGTATTTTTATTTTTTATATATAAAATAAACAGATAGGACATCTGAAGAAAGGGCTAAATCCAATTTCAATTACCCATCTCGCATTTGGAGGAGAGTACATGTCAACAGCTCTTAAAACTGGCATTGTCACGGGAGTTATAGCACTTGCGGTATGCATTATTTATATATATATTTTTTCTTTTTCTCATTCATAAATTTCAATCAAATATTTATTTATTTGTAATAACCGAATAATAGGACATACTGAACATGCATGCATTTACTATTTATCTCAGTATCACTTGCAAAATACAGTACATGCATGCATTTGCTATTTTATCTCACTACCAACTTGCAAAACTGTGTTTGTTTCATTCACAAATCTATACTAGCTAGTGACAACAAGTTGCTTATTTTGTTCACGGGTTCCAAATATTTCAACCACTTTTCCCATTTTTACCAACTTGCTCTGTTGTGAAATAATTGTCCTGTTTTTAACACTATTCTCGTTTAAGGTCCACTAGATACTTGAGGTATATTTCCATTCTTCTAATAAATTTGTCTCGGAGTATTAAATGACATCTATTGCACACATCTCTCGTATCAGCAACTGCATTAGTGTTCTGTGATCATTGTCTCGATTTACACTAATAACTATGATTATGACTTATGAGTAGGAGTATTACTGCATTGTTCCCCTAATTGGCTAATTGAGGTTGTGAATGAAGTTTAATTAGCTTATGTTTAGCTTAAATACTAGTAAATAACTAGTTAATGACAGTGCTAATGTGAGGTGATAACATTGAACAGGAAGGGATTGCAGTAGGTAGAAGCTTTTCCATGTTCAAGAATTACCATATTGATGGTAACAAAGAGATGATTGCTTTTGGGATGATGAATATTGCTGGTTCTTTCACTTCTTGCTACCTCACAACTGGTAATTTAATAATTAACTTGTACAAAATATTTTTTTGTTGGTTATAATTTGGTATATGGTACTAATTACCCTTTAAAAACAGGGCCATTCTCGCGTTCCGCTGTTAACTTCAATGCAGGATGCAAGACAGCAGTATCAAACATTGTAATGGCATTTGCAGTGATGCTAACTCTGTTGTTTCTAACACCAGTGTTCCATTACACTCCTATTGTTGTGCTATCAGCCATTATCATTTCAGCAATGCTGGGGCTTATTGACTACAATGCAGCCATTCACCTTTGGAACATAGACAAATACGATTTTGTAGTTTGCATGGGTGCATATCTTGGTGTTGTTTTTGGTAGTGTTGAAATTGGCCTAGTCGTCGCGGTATGCTTCTGATTTATCTGAGCTTGACTACTTTGTTTGGTGAAGTTTACAATTTGACTTGAAGACTCATCTCTTTAAACATGTCTTATAATGCAGGTCATGCTGTCTGTCCTAAGAGTGCTTTTGTTCATAACAAGACCAAAGACAGCTGTTCTAGGAAACATCCCAGATTCGAGGATCTATAGAAGTGTAGATCAATACACCAACGCAAACAATGTTCCCGGGATTCTCATTCTTGAAATTGATGCTCCAATCTACTTTGCTAATTCCAACTACCTTAGAGAAAGGTATTAAGATATATCTTATAATATCAAGTATATACGTAAATCACCTAATTTAGGCTCCTGTAACTCTTGGATGTTGCTAATGTACTTGTATTACGCTTTCAGAATCATCAGGTGGATTGATGAGGAGGAAGACAGGATAAAATCCTCTGGAGAATCTACCTTACAATATGTTATCCTGGATATGGGTGGTAAGTAATTAGACTAAAAAAAGTACAGTAATGCATATGTTAAGCTTCTGAGATAGCATAAATTAAAACAAAATGAGCCTCAATTAATATAATCAACTGTTTATATTCGTAATGGCAGCTGTGGGCAACATTGACACCAGTGGAATTAGCATGTTTGAGGAGACCAAAAAAACCTTGGACAGAAGAGGACTCAAGGTACAGCTACACTTGTATATTTTTCTTAGACCAGGATATTGTAACTTTTGATGTCCGAAGATGAAAGAAGTGTATTCCTTTATTTGTCGACTCGTGTTAATTTAATTTATTCACTCTGGGAAATGTAGCTTGTTCTCGCTAATCCAGGAGGAGAGGTAATCAAGAAGCTAAACAAGGCCAAGTTTATCGAAGCACTAGGTCAAGAATGGATCTACTTGACAGTGGGTGAAGCTGTTGGGGCATGTAACTTCGTGCTTCACACGTACAAACCAAAATCTACTACTGATCAATCTGAGCCATGGAGCAATGACAGCAGTAATGTCTAAAACTTGATTAGCAAGACCCATAAATGAAAACAGAAGCAAAATTAGCTAGCATATAAATATTTATGCTGCTGCTATTGATTTTGATGTATATGAGTCTTCAGTTATTTTACTCAAGCACCATTATATAAGCAATATATATGGTGGTTCTGCATTGGATAGACAGCAAGTGTGTGGAGTATCCCTGTGCAAGTCTCACACTTGTAATGAAGTTGGAGATCTTTTTTATCTTCCAACATTTTATGTAATTTGTAGAATCTACAATCTTGTTTTGCTGGAAATGAAAGTCAATGAGGACGTTGAGAGATTAATTCCAATTATAAATCAAAATTTGTTGGAAGGACAAGTATATCATGCTCTTGTTACCACAGGACTCTGTATCAGTGTAGTCAAAAATTAGAGATGAATGCAGAAACTGACCTTCATGCTGTGAGGGAAGACGAAAATCGTGTTTAGTTCATCTGATCAGTTATCACATGGAAAAAAAACCAGAAGAGCACTTCAGATCTGCCAAAGACATAAACAGAAACTTTTCAAGTAGGCAAGGTTGTCGACATACAGGTTTAAATAGTTACATAGTAAACCAATTATTAATGGCTAATCTGTGGATCCTGGTTGACAGAAACACATAAGCTTTTTACATCAAGCATTTTAGAGTAAGAATGATGATTACATAACTGATTTCTTTTTTAAATAAAAGAATTGGCACATCGCATCGACATTGTTCCAGATAAAACCTGTAAACAGTAATAGATAAAATTAAAAGATTACCTCGGTCGGTCACCTTTTGTTGCAGGCTTCATGCATCAAAAAACTGTAGCCTTCTTTCAACTACGGCTTCTTCTTACTCCATTTTATAGATAAACCTTTAGTAGGATGTCTGGAATGGTACGAGTAACTCTAAATTTTCGTTTGCTTATTTTTCCAAAATCAACTTTCAGCAAGTCAAGCTCTGTTCTCTGCACCTCAAACTGCAACTGGCCATTTTCTCAGACACTCTTCCGTTTGTTCTAAATTACTGTCCTTATGTTTCTCCGAATATCTTCTGAACTCCATTTTATACCCCCCTCTTAAGTTTTAAAACATCTTCGTAGCTCTGAAGCCAAGGATCTTAGATCTTTCTGAGCTTGAGAGTGCAAAGTTCAGAATGCAGTTTTAACTTTTAATCTACCTCTTCACATGCACCGGAGAATGGCGGAGATTTCAATCTGTAGAAGAAAAAAAATGGTTGACAATTGTTTCACATATTGAATACCCGCAGCTTCCTTCTCTCTAATCAATTTTGCGTTACCTAGATTTTAAGTTCGAACTTCACCTTCAGCTACTTCAGCACATCCACAACAATTGTTGGCCCTCTCTTCAGCAAGCAGTAACTTATATCCAGGTCTAATGCTACCTTAAAATGTGTTTCTTCAAAGTGTGAGCATCAGCTTCAGCTTTAGTACTTTGTGCATTAAGATCCCAAGAATTACACTGAGCAGGAGTCAAATATCTTCTCCAAGCACAACTGGTGCTGCAAATGGCTGACCTCCTTAATTTATTCTAGCTTATAAATTGGAGAGAGCTTTCTTCAGGGCTTGAATTCAGCTTCACCTTGCATGCCTCCTCACTGTGTTCAGGAGAATCCCTCTTCAGCATGAGATAGTGCAGCCTCTAGCTTTGATACTGTCTCCAGACTCTTTTGATAATAATTTAGGCCATCTTCTATTTCAGCCTCTTGTTTGGCAAACTTTACTAGTATTTCTTTCTCAGATCTGCTCGGCTGCCCATACGCCACAACATCATCAAATTTAAGACCCTCTCTCATTCTACCTTATTTTTGATTTTGCAGGTTCCGCAAACCAAAATAAAGCAATAAGCTTATTGAGACTGTTCATACTAATTACAAAATCAGAGTACAAGACTTTTCCTAAGATTCTCCATCAATCTTGTTAGGACAATATTGAGATATCGATAGTGCCTAATCAGCGAATCCGCCTTCTGGAGATCGTCAGTGCCCAAAAGTGTTTGGTATATGTGGATCAGTCTAGCAAACAGAATATCCATTGCATTGTGGAAATGCATGTTTCAAGAACCAGAGAATCACACATGCTTTCGACGTATGCTTAATTTAAAGATGCACGTATGAACTATAGTAGTAAAACTATGGTTTATACAGTTGTAATATAAAGTTTAAGCTGGTAAATTCTTAGTTATTCCTACACCTTATTTACCATTTATACAAACGAAGAATCTCATCAGACCACCAAACTAGACAATCAAGACATGGATAGGGAAGCATGTCCGCTTAATTTAAGTTAACAAGGTTGCAGCCCACGAGAACTGATACTAACAAACATAATCTGGGTTTAAATGCTTAATCAAAATTACCAAAATAATTGCAACACGTTCAAGAATTAGTAAAAACAGTGGGATGAACAAATTTTGCTACTTTTCGGTACGAGAAATGCTAGAGAATAGAGACCCCAAAAGATATCTCAAAATTGTTCCCAATTCCTTGCATAATTGATAACTTTCTTAAAATAATATGAGATTCTGTGTGCATACATATGCGCTCAATGCATATATCTGCACCCATAAATCAAAACCAGTCACTTATCAATGCGTTGACCCCGAATCAAAAGCAGCCACGTTGAAAAGAGTTTTGGAAACTGTTTTCGATACCTAGCATTGCTTTTTTAGTATTCACCAACCAGTTCAGGCAAAATTCATTTATAAGTTCCTTGATAAAAATACGGGTTAACTAGTTATTTCAGTACTGTACAATACATAAACTTTCAGTTGGGTTACCAGCCCAAAAAAACTTCCAATCGCATAATTTAAGTAACAATTATTTTCAATCGCAACATTGTACAGTCATAAATTTTCACTGCCGTTAAAATTGGTTTGACTTTAACAGAGCGCCGTTAAAGTACTGATCAACTTTCAATTAGGTCACTGAACGAAAAAACTTTCAATTAGGTCACTGAACGAAAAAACTTTCAGTTAAAAACTTTCAATTTGCTACACATCTATCTATTATTTTGATTACAAATCGGATTATAAAAATATTTCCTCAATTCTCTTTTCTTCTCCGATAAGTTTTTCAATTTTTCTCCAATTTCCTTTTGACTTCAAGTATTTCCACCTCCTTGTTTTTTTTCACCTTTTTCTACTTAAAATCTGATTTTATTTATTTTCCTACAAAACAAAATAAATCAATTTATTAAATAATAAAATTACAAAAACGAACATAAAATAGGTATTAAAAATGTATTAAATTATGGACTTATCAGGTACCGTTTGTAAGTCAAAAGTACGAAGTGATACCATTCATAAAAGCCAATACGAGAGGGGTACTATTAATAATTTCCCCAGTTTTATTTAGTTTTTTTTAATGATTTAACGTTTAGTTAACGTTTAGATTGACAGAATGCTATTTTAATGGATAAATAAATACACAGTGGTACCGTTTGTAAGTCAAAAGTACGAAATGGTACCATTCATAAAAGTTAATACGAGAGGGATACTATTAATAATTTCCCCTATACATATAATACAAGGCTTGATAAGCAATTTAAATCGAACTGACCATTTTACCCTTATGTGCATTACATCATATTAAGGTTATTTTGGTGTTTTAGTATCACTATATTAATTACATATTATTAATTGTACCAAAATTAACATACATACAAAAATACGTACATACATACATATATCTCATCATATTCGCTAACATATACCATATTTAATTATACTATTATTTAGATTCTTTATAAATATTTGCAAATTAAAAATTGAGAAAATTTTATTTGAATGAAATTTATATATTAAGCATGCATGTGCATTGCAATTATTTATACCTCTAATAAATCAAACTATATATAATTTCTCATTTTTTAAGTATTATATTTGTATGACACAAATACGTCCAAATTAACACAAAGATAACAAAAAAAAAAGCATTTCATGTATATAAGTGTAATATAAACTTTTATTAACATTACTTATCCTATAACTCGGAAATTACTAGGGATGGCAATCGGGTCGGTCGAAACGGGTTTTATAAAATTCAAACCCGAACCCGAAATTTTTAACCGAACCCGAACCCGAACCCGAACCCGAAAAAATCCGAAATATTAAACCCGAACCCGAACCCGTTGGATACCGAACGGATTTCGGGTAACCCGAAACCCGAAATGAAAACTAGTAAAAAATATATTATATTATATATAAATTATATTTTAAATTATATATTAAATAATATATAAAATTATATGTAAAAAAATTATATATAAAACTTTATGTTAAGAATTATATATAAAATCATATATATAATTTTATTATATGTTAAAATTATATATAAAAAACTAATAGAAAAATATATTATATATATATATATATTAATTCGGGTTTCGGGTTCGGATTCGGATCGGGTTCGAAACGGGTTTCGGGTTTTCGGGTCGGGTTTGGATCGGTATTGTCAAAACCCGAACCCGACCCGAAAATAATTCGGGTTTAAAAAACAAACCCAAACCCGAATCCAAACCCAAAAATTTCGGGTTCGGTTAACCAATTCGGGTCGGAACGGGTCGGATATCAATTGGATCGGTACAAATTGCCATCCCTAGAAATTACTACACTAATAGAGAGAAAATTCCCAAAATACATACCAAAATGAGGTGGACTGCCCAAAATATCCACTAGCGGAATGTTCCGCCCAAAATACCCGCTGAATACGCACGTCAGACATGCGTATTCAACTTTTACAAAGGATGCGCATGTCTGACATGCGTATTCTTTGTTTTTTCAAAAACAATATACGCATGTCTGACAGGCGTATTCCGTAAAGCATTTACAAAGAATACGCATGTCTGATATGCACATCTTATGTAAAAATAGTATACGCATGTTTGTACTGCGTATTTCATGGGTATTTAGGGTGGAGCATCCCGCCGGTTGGTATTTTGGGCAAAAAAATTGATTTGGTGGGTATTTTGGGAGCTCACCCACTAATAACCCACTAATAGATAAGCGTACAAAAAAATTCCAAACAAATTAGTAATTTACTCATATTTAAAGTATGCCCGTGCATTTTGCACGGGCTAAAGAGCTAGTTATAATTAATACAAGCCTGTAACCCGAGCGATGCACGGATGAATTTTAGTATTTTTTATTTTATTATCTATATTTTGATTTATATGATTTTAAAAAGTAATCAAATATAATAATATATGTATGATGTTATTCTAAGGTTTTTTTAGCCTATAAGTTGTGCGATACACAGATGAATTTTAGTATTTTTGATTTATTATTTTAGTATTTTTTATATGATTTTTTAGTATTTTTTATCTTATTCTATTAGTATTTATTTGTATTTTGATCTTAAAAATTCTTAATATGTTATTGACGGAATAATATCTTGAACTTTAATAGATGATATAAATATTTAATAATAATATGTTGTTGACATGATTCGAACCTTGAACCGTGGGAGTATTTTAGATATCAAGAAAAGAATATTACATCCAATGGTTCTCATTTATCTATATTTATATCTAACGGTTATTATTTAGATGACCAAACTACCAACCAAATAAAGGGTGGTTTGCTTATAATAGTATAGTATAGATAGATATGATTTTAAAGCTTAAAATAATTTTTTGACCCAACTGTGGCACAATTCAATCGATTAGTTATCCCCTAGAGATTAATTAATGAAAATTCCGATTATACGGATCGTACATAAAAATATAATTAAATCTGGAAAGACAACTTAAATTACTTAAATATTACTATTATAATACATAAATATAAAACTGTCTAGAAAAATTAAATATTCATATAGATCTATTATAATTCAAATATTGAAATCGCATGGGATAAAATTTCAAGGTTGAGTCAAAAAGTTATTCTGAATTATATAAAAAAATGTTCTATTTCCATATTTTTGGAATATGACACTAGGCCATAAATGACTTTGTACAACGATTTTGTCTAGGGTTGCCGTCTAAAAGTGTTGCAATAATAAATACTAGACCAAAAATAAATATTTAAATTTAAAAATGAGAATATATATATATATATATATATATATATATAGAGAGAGAGAGAGAGGGAGAGGAAGGTTCAATGAGTAACCAAATAAATTGAGTAACTAGGTAACTCATTTACAACCTTTGAAATAATAAATAACCACCCCGCTTAGATTATGACACGTATAACATCATAACAGTACACATCCAAAAATGTTCATCAACACACCTGAACAAATTTTATGTTGGGTACATTATTGTTTCTTTTGTTTTATGTTCCTTATTTTTTTGATAGATACATTATATTAAGTAATTATTTTCATCGTGCTCTATATGATATATTGGTATTCTGTAACTTTTATTTTTATTTGTATATTATGTATTTTTCTTATAAATATTAACATTTTATAATTTACATTTTTTGTATTCTGTATTTTTTTAATAAATATTTAACATTCTGTATTTTATAATTTTTGTGTTCTGTATCTTTAGAAAAACACACCACAAATTATAAAATACATAATAAAAATACAGAATTTGTCCAAAATATTATAAACAAATATAACGAACACAAAAATTGTGAGATGAAATTTTTTATAAAACATACAAAATAAAATACATAAAACATATAATATAATAAAAAACGCAAAAAAAAACAAATTATATAAATTTTAAAATATAAAAAAAAATGTAGAGGACCAATAAAGAAGAACACAAGGGACTGCATAACCAGCAAAACTTAGGAAAAAAATACATAACACATAAAGATACAGTATTTTCAAAAATTATAATACAAAATAAGCAGAATATAAAAATATTATTGAATACAGAATATCATAAGAATAATTTTACAATAATTTTTTTTTGAACATGTAGGTCTTTTTTAAATGTAACTGTCTTGTTTTTAGTCTGTGTCACAGCTCACATCGTGTAGTAATCAAATCCACTCATTCTATTCATTATTTAAGGGATAAGATTTAGTTCCTAGGTTACTCAATTAACCAGTTACCCATAGAAGACTCTCTATGGGTAACTGGTTAATTGAGTAACCTAGGAACTAAATCTTATCCCTTAAATAATGAATAGCACTCAAGAGAGAACGCATACGGGAGAGAACCATTACATACATATTTTTTATCACATTTTTTATTAGATGTAATTATAAATTTTAATTATTAAATCAATAAACGAAATTAAACTACTTTCTTAAAAAGAATAATCGAAAACTAATCAAATAGTCCAAAGTGATTATACAACAAAATCAAATTTATTAAAAATGATTCTGTAGCATAATCAAATTTAAAATCAATATTTTTATTCAAATTTTAAATGTTAATTTTTTTATAAAGTTTGTATATGTTTATATTCTACATTAGAATCAGATTATATATATATGTGTGTGTGTGTGTGTGTGAAAAAGAGTAAAACCATATTTTATGATGTGTTTACGTTATAATCTTACACAAATAATTACTTTTATATTTTAAAAATATGTTGTTATTTCATCAAAAATAATATTAATTTACATATGATTATGTAAATGAACATAAAATTAAGAGATTTTATGACGTGTTCACAATATATTCTTACAAATGTATTATAAATTTTACAAATATACTATTATTTTGTTAAAAGCACACAAGTTTACATACATTCATGTTATATACTAACAACAATGCTAAAATAATCATTTATTATATTTATTTACTGAATTTGATAAATTTCATTTTACAAAAATTTTAAACTAAATTAATATTTTAAAATTTAAGAATAATTATTTGATATTTATCTCATAGCAATTTATCCAAATTTTATAAAATATTATTATATTTTTTTAAAAAAAATTATACAAATACAAGATAAATTCAAAATAATGCCACATTTTAGTTACAAAAATAAAATTTACACTGAATTTAACGCTATCAATATCTTCACTATATATATATAAAGGAGGATATGCGGGAGGTGAGGTGGCGTCTCTAAGATCGTCTCAATTTATTTTTCTAATTTTTCTAGAGGTTTACAATTTTAAATACTAATAAATCAAAAAAATATTATTTAGCATATTAGAAGTAGAATAGGTATTCGAAGTTATAGAGGAGAAGAGTTCGAATTTATAGAGAAGACATATAAATAAGTTCTATTTGAAGTAGAGTAGGTTTTCGAATTTATAAAGGAGAATAGTTCGAATTTATAGGTAAGCCATAAAATTAGAAGTTCTATTAAAAGTAGAATAGATGTTTGAATTTATAGAGGAGAAGAGTTCGAATTTATAAAAAATACATACAATTAAAAGTTTTATTAGAAGTAAAATAGATGTTTGTAGATATAATTAAAAGTTCTATTTGAAGTAGAATAAGTGTGCGAATTTATAAAGGAGAAGAATTCGAATTATAGGAAAAACATATAGTTAAAAGTTATATTGAAAGTAAAATAAGATTGTTAATTTATATATGTGTTTTTTCAACGAAAAAGTGGCTCATTAGAAAAAAGTATGTTAACATAAAAATTAATATATTAAAGAGTAACGAGTAATTTTTGTAATTTAATTGATAGATGTATTTTTTCTAACGAGAGAGTGACTCATTAGAAAAAAGAGTATGTTAACATGATAATTAATATATAACATAAATATTTAATATATTAAATTTGAGATATTGATATTAAAAAGGAAAGGCGTTTTACAGGAGGACGGCTTATTAGAGATGACCGAGTAATTTTTGTAATTTAATTGATGAAGTTTTTAAAAAAAATATGACGTCGCCGCGAATCGCGGCTTTTTCAACTAGTATATATATAAAGGATGATACGCGCGAGGTTAGGTGGCACCACCAAGACCGTCTCAATCTATTTTTCTAATTTTTTAGAATTTTAAATACTGATAAATAAAAAATATCCTTTAACATATTAGAAGTAGAATAGATATTCGAATTTATTGAGGAGAAGAGTTCGAATTTATAGCGAAGACATGTAATTAAAAGTTCTATTTGAAGTAGAATAGGTATTTGAATTTGTAGAGGGGAAGAGTTCAAATATAAAAGAAGTACTTGCAAAGTTCTATTTGAAGTATAATAGGTGTTTCGATTTATAGAGGAGAAGAATTCGGATATAAAAAAAGTAATTGTAATTAAAAGTTCTATTGAAACTAGAATAATCGTTTAATACATAACTAAAAGTTTTATTTGAAGTAGAAAATGTAAATTATATAGGTGTTTTTTCAACGAAAGAGTGTCTCATTAGAAAGGAGTATGATAACATAAAAATTAATATATAAGACAAATATATATTTAATATATTAAATTTGAGATTTTAATATTAAAAAGGAAAGCGTGTTTCACGGGAGGACGGCTTATTAACGAGGACCGAGTAATTTTCGTAATTTATTTGATAGAGTTTTTTTTTTAAATTATTACGCCGCCGCGAATCGCGACTTTTTCAACTAGTCTATATCTATATATCTATATAAAATAAAAACTCGGGCGTCTGACGTGGCTTAGTCTCGGTGTCCTGACTACCATTCTCTTTTTTCCTACGCTTTCTCACTTTACATTACATACAGACATATACATACAGACATATATTCATTCATCTGTGTAATAAATAACTGCGGCTTTCTACCTTACCTTCTTTTCGGTTGTGAGAAGCCCAGAGATCTCGCCGGTTACACGATTTAGTAACCGAAGACCCATCGGCTGCTTAGCGATTTCCTTATAAATACAACTGTATGATAATGATCCAAAGTCAGGGAATCGTTCCACGGAGCAGGTTAGTATTAAAGGTGTGTGTGCGCTTCAACTTTATTGTTTGTTCCGGATCTAGGTATGGTCATCTCAGCATTTTCGGTGAATTCATTTAGTTATATTTTCCAATTTCGTTCTTCATGTCTTTAGGTTTGTCTATGTGTTATATGTTGCTTTGGTATGTCCATTTTGGAATCTATATAGACTAAAATTTTAGCAATTTTGGTGAATTGGTTTGTTTTTATTTATGTGGTGGTTTGAGTTTGTCTCGTGTTCTATACTGTTTTGATGTCCCCATTTAGGAATTTTGGTGGATTGTTCTGGTAAATTGTTGATTTAATACTCATTTCGTGTGTTTCCTTGTGCTGGGTTCTGTTTGTGTTGGCGCTCTGAATATGTGGTTGCTTTTAACTGTCTTTTTTTCTCCAGGTGCAGCTATGGCATACAATTACCTTTCAGACTTGAAGGGCGACGCAGAGAACTGGGTGATAAAGGTTCGCATTTGTAGGCTTTGGGACTCTGTCAGTACAAAGGACAACACCTTACTTAGCATGGATATGGTACTCAGCGATGAGAAGGTAGACACTTTTTAACATACCTGCTTTAGCGACTAATACTTTTGCAATAACTATGTAACTATGTGTTGATCCCAGGGGAACCTGATGCATGCTGCTGTGCGCAAACATTTGGTGCCTCGGTTCAAACGCCTTTTGACCGAGGGCCTGGTCTACACCCTTAGAAATGTCAAGGTTACTACAAATATTTATCCATATAGGCCTGTGGCAAGTAATCTAAGGCTACTTTTTCTGGCAACAACTGGTGTTGAGGCGCTTGGTGAGGCTGAGGCTGTTGCGTGCATCCCAAAGTATGGCTTTCAATTTGTGAATCAGGCTGCTCTCCGGAGCCGTGCAGATGATGTCAACACTCTCTCAGGTAATCTTCACAATCACAAGACTTGGTGCACATGTATTTAGCGAAATTGCACATGGTTGAACAAAACCAGTTATGGCATTCGGGTTGCAGATATTGTAGGTTGTTTCTGTGGTTTTGGTGAGATTGAGGTTGTCGGGGCTGGCCATCGAAAGAGGGATATTAGAATTTTCACTGATTAGTAAGTGTTGATATTGTTCAATAATCTACTTGCCTCGTGTTTTTGAATTTAGCATTTTTCACTAATAAGTAAGTGTGGACATTATGCAATAATCTTCTTGCCTCCTGTTTGTGAATTTAAAATTTACTTGCCTCGTGTATTTGAATTTAGCATTTTTCACTAATAAGTAAGTGTGGACATTATGCAATAATCTTCTTGCCTCCTGTTTGTGAAATTAAAATTTTCACTATTGATTAGTAAGTGTGAACATTAAGCAATTAGCATTTTTCACTAATAATCTTCTTGCATCACGTTATGTTTTTGAATTAGTTGATCCATTTGTCTTTTTGGTTCTCGATTTTATGTTAGTTTTGTATTTTTGGCCACATAAAATTGTGTCTATTTTTGGCAAGCTAGACCATGCTTCTAATGTAAACTTATAGCCCTGCTAGATGGTTTGGTTCTGAATCTTGATTTTGAATTTAGCATTTTTCACTAATAAGTAAGTGTGGACATTATGCAATAATCTTCTTGCCTCCTGTTTGTGAATTTAAAATTTACTTGCCTCGTGTTTTTAAAATTAGAATTTTTCACTAATAAGTAAGTGTGGACATTATGCAATAATCTTCTTGCCTCCTGTTTGTGAAATTAAAATTTACACTATTGATTAGTAAGTGTGAACATTAAGCAATTAGCATTTTTCACTAATAATATTCTTGTATTTTTGGGTTCTCGATTTTATGTTAGTTTTGTATTTTTGGCCACATAAAATTGTGTCTATTTTTGGCAAGCTAGACCATGCTTCTAATGTAAACTTATAGCCCTGCTAGATGGTTTGGTTCTGAATCTTGATTACAAAGTTAAAATCACATTATAGCTCTTTTATGTCTTGATAGTTCTGTCACCAGCACAGTCACACTGTGGGGAAAGCTAGGCGAGCTATTTGATCCTACACTATACACTTTACAGGATGATGGCCCCTATGTCATTGTTGTCTCATCTGTTACAGTGAAGACCTATCAAGGTATGGGCTCCTAGGCAGATTTGTTAAAACCATGACCAACTTGGCAAAATTAAGTTAGCATTTTATGGTGCCTTCACTGAATAGTTTAACATTTGTGGTTATAAGCTAATTCTCGTGACCAACTATGTTTTGCAGGTGCTCTGACTTTCGCTACAACTAGCGGGAGCAGGGTCTTGTTAACCCGGATGTTGATTATGTCACCTCTGTAAGGGAAAGGTTTTCAGCTTTGTCTCCTAAAGTTGTTGCTATTGAAGGCCCCGCTACTTCGAAACTAACCCCTGAGGAAGCCATGTTCATTAATCGGATGAGTGTTGAGTCTTTGGTGAATGCTACCTGCGGTGGCGAGCTTAAGGTATGTACTGAGCCCCAAATTAAAAACCTATAGTCGGTGGCATAACTCAGCTAGCTCACTGAGGCTAACACAACAAATTGTTGTAGGTTGAAGGGGTAACCTTAAAGGCCAGGATAACTGCCATAAACAATCACTCTGGGTGGTATTATGTGTCTTGCAAATCATGTGTGAGGAAGGCTATTCCAAGGGATGGGGTGTATATCTGCAATGGTTGTGGCGAGCCAGTTGACTACCCTCTTGCATTGTAAGTCACCAACTGTTATTGTATTCGCCGGTGTGGTTGGGACGAACCTCCTATTTTATTAAGACAATATATTGTGACTTGCCTTTGTTTTCTAGATTTCGAGTAAATGTTCAGGTGGAAGATGGTAGTGGATCTACATCTTTGGTTTTGTTCAATTCTACTGTTGAGCGCTTGCTAGACATCTCTGCAAAGAAAATTATTAATAAAATGCCTCCAGGGGATACTTCTGTCCCTTCTGAGCTGCAACCACTTTTAGGCAAAGAACTTGTCTTCAAGCTGAAATTGAACAAGTATAACTTAGTTGATGGACTCCAGGACTATGGAGTATCAGCAGTTTACACCCCCGTGGGGGAGTTGGAATCTGCTCATGCTAAGAATGCTCTCGTAGCTGTAAGCAAATTTTCTAGCTTTCTCATTTACATATGTTCAAGGTGTGACTGCCCAACCTTTTCAAATTACATGCTCTCATTTTTCAGGCTGGTGCTTATCTGGTGGAGCCACCAGCCGATGCAGCTGATGTTCCGGAAAGTGACAATACGCGAAAGAGGAAGCTTTCACCTGTTATCGGAGATGCCCCTGGAGGTAGCAATGGAACACCTTAGCGGAAGACCCACTCAGCTTACTGTGGGAAACTAGCATCCTAAGTACTACTATTAGGTTTTCAAGCACTGGGTTTTGGACAAGTTATGAAAGTTAGCCTGTAATAGACTAAGAGTCCCAGGCAAAAAAAAAACAATGTAACTTGAACCTCCTGTTTCTTCCTTCATTCTATTTTGACTTGGTATTGCTTTTGCAGTATTATTGGGTATGTTCTGTTTATTGCTTTACAGTTTTCACATTTTTTAGTCAGCACCAATGCTATTATCCTAGATTTGTGCTTTGCTGGTTATTGATCCATTTTGCCCTGCATTTTTGGTTTGTTTGGGTTGGTGTTTGAAAATAATATTGTTTTGGTATTGTTTATATGAATTGTTGCTTTTGTGATAATATCACTACCTTTAATAAATTTTGTCATGTTCATTTTATTTATATTAAATCAAATTACTTAATTTTTACTTATTTTTGGGTACTAAGAAAAGTAATTTAATAACATTGTGGATTTTGAATTTCCTACCAATGCTATTATCCTAGATTTGTGCTTTGCTGGTTATTGATCCATTTTGCCCTGCATTTTTGGTTTGTTTAGATTGATGTTTGAAAAATAATATTTTTTTGATATTGTTTATATGAATTGTTGCTTTTGTGACAATATCACTACCTTTAATAAATTTTGTCATGTTCATTTTATTTATATTAGATTCTAGCTAACTTAAGCTCATCATTGCAAATTACTTAATTTTTACTTATTTTTAGGTACTAAGAAAAGTAATTTAATAACCCATACTAAGTTACTTGAAATTATTTAAGCAAAACTTATTGGTTCAGTAATAAATTAAAATTTTAGGTTATTCCAAAATATGATCTATTTAAATTATTATTTGTAAAACCATGTACTTTCTTCAAGATAATATTAGGATATGTTTCTGCAAAAAATTACTTTTTTCTTTAGGAAAAATTGATTATTTATGAATTTATATAATTTCATATTACTACATTTACTCTTTTTATACTATAATTCAATTAAAAACATAAAAAGAAAAAACTATTGTTTTACGGCAAAAAATAGGGAAAGAAAATTGCCAAAGATGATATTATTATTTTTTCCTTTGGAGCCTTGACATGTAGAATATTAAAATATTAAGCATGTTACTTCTATCAATAAAAAATATCTAAATAAATTATAATCTATAAAATTATTATTTCTTAGAAACAAATAAAAAAGAAAAAAGAAAAGAGAAAACTGTTGTTTTACCGCAAAAAATAGGAAAAGAAAATTGCCAAAGAGAATATTATTAGTTTTCCCTTTGGAGCCTTGATTTGTAAAATATTAAAATATTAAGCATGCTATCAATAAAAAATATCTAAATAAATTATTATCTATAAAATTATTGATTCTTAGAAACAAATAAAAAATAAGAAAGAAAAGAGAAAATTGTTGTTTTACCACAAAAAAATAGGAAAAAAAAAATTGCCAAACAGGATATTATTAGTTTTCCCTTTGGAGCCTTGATTTGTAAAATATTAAAATATTAAGCATACTGATTCTATCAATAAAAAATATCTAAATAAATTATTATCTATAAAATTATTGATTCTTCTAGATACTCTCGTATGAGAAACAAATAAAAAATAAAGCTCTAAATTTCTAATTAGTGTTGGACTGTTTACCTCCCTGCTGTGTAAACTTCAGGTTTAGGTTTAGTGTGTTATATCCATTAATAACTATTATCATCTCATCTTGCCACAACAAAGCCACCGTTCTACTCAGCGTTTCAGAAAAAGAGTTGCAAAACTTGGTCAAGATGCTACACAATTTGTTTGCAAAGTTTTCTGTTGAGTAATTAAGAAACTACCTAACAAATTATATCATTGTCTCCAACAATGGTTACAAACACATGTTTGCAGCGCTACCTATCTGCAGTTGCAAGACATCATAGGGCTCTCAAGATTCGCCTTAAACGTCAAATAGCAGGATCTTCCAATCACAATAAGAGCAATCTTTCAACTTTACTTACAAAAAAAATAGCCAAGGATGCTAGGAACAAGCGAAAGATTATCATGCTTGACAAAAGGATCCAGAAGAACAATCAAGATCCCCAGCCATATCGAGCACTGCACCACCTTATGCGACTTTACTCACGAAAACCTACACAAACAGTGAATCTTCAGCGTGCAATTGAACTTGCACCATTCAATGGTATGGCCACTACTTTCTTCACAATAATTAACTTTATTTTTTAAATTTAAAACATACTTACCAATCATTGATAACCGTCAGCCTTTTCAGCAAGCAGGCTTTTTTTCGGAAATGAGAGCATCCAAGCTAAAACATCTCCAACATTTCATCACCAGACAGCCAAACGCCCGATGCCCGGCCCCTCTGAACATCTAACAAGTACTTTCTCACTCAATTTTGGTTTTAGATAACACCATGTTTTATATGCAGACCATGAAAGCATAACTTCTGATTATACATCATTGTGTTCCGGCTTCTAATTCAAGCTGATCCGCTATCGATATACATGATTGCAGAGCGTAGGGCCAAACAACCTGTTGTCTCCACCATCACAAGCACAAGTCCGTGCAATCCAGCTGGTCCGCCATTCTTTAATCTTGGAGGACCAAGCATCGCCCCATCAAATAAGCTTGCAGGTACAGATTACCACAAATTTGTGACGTTGGACTAGCCTAAAAAAATATATGTTGCATCAGACTAAACTTATTACTGACATATTTTCCCAACCTTCACTTTTTGCAGTTGCACGCACATTTCCTTCGTATTTCGGTCCCCCTACACATACATGCGTGCATTGTGGTGCCATGTTATGGTACGAAGAACGGATTCAAAGAAACAAACAGACTTCCAACCCACAGTTCACCTTTTGCTGTATGGAAGGGCGTGTAAAGCTTCCCCTATTAAAGGAACCTCCTCATTTACTCAAGCATCTGTTAGGACCGAGTTCTGGCCAACTAGGCCGCAATTTCCAGCGGAATTTAAGGACTTACAACTCTTTGTTTGCTATAGCATCACTGGGAGCTCAGGTGGACAAACTAATCAACAAAAGAAAGGGACCTTTTGTGTTTCGTGCAAGTGGCCAGATTTACCACAACACAAGCTCATTGCTCCCACCAGTAGGGAAAAAACCTCTATTTGCGCAGCTCTATATATACGACACCGATCATGAGATCGGTAATAGGATGAACACACTGAAAAGTCCAGAAAAAGATCCAGCTATTGACCAGAGTATTGTCCAGGGTTTGGGGCAGATGTTAGACGAGCACAACAGTTTGGTGAAATTTTATAGAAGGGCAAGGGATATGTTCGAAGAACAACCAGATACTACCTTCCACTTGCGCTTGCCTGTAAGCAGAACCAGGGATGGTAGAGAGTACAACATACCAACAGAATCTGAAGTAGGTCTTTTGATAGTGGGTGACCTCACACAAAAAAACTTTGAACGTGATGTCGTTGTGCGCCACCGCACAAAGGGGATCACACACATTGACGAGCTACACCCAAGCTACATGTCCATGACATATCCATTAATTCATCCCTTTGGTGAAGATGGCTACAGACTTGGTATAGCCTTAGTGGACAAGGGCTCACAACCTTCTAAACGGCAGCTATTAACAATGTGCCAATATTACTGTTTCAGGCTGCAACAAAGGTTCAACGAGGGGCATACTCTACTTCGAGCTGGCAGGCTTCTGCAACAATATATAGTGGATGCTTACATGGCAGTTGAGCAAGAAAGATTTAGGTGGATTCGGACCCATCAAAGTGAGCTCAGGGCGGAACTCTACTCTGGCTTGATGGATGCGGTGAATCGTGGGGATTCAGACTCCTCCACGGTGGGCAAATCAATTATCTTGCCATCATCACACACCGGAGGGCCGCGTTACAGAGTCCAAAATTACCAAGATGCGATGGCAATTTGTCGATGGGCAGGGTACCCAGATTTATTCATTACATTCACGTGCAACCCAAAATGGCCAGAGATAAATGACATGCTCAATCTGATAGAACAAAAAGATGACTCCAACAGAGTTGATATCATATGCAGGGTATTTCAAATAAAGTTGCAGCAGCTCATGCAATACATCAAAAAGCAACAACCATTTGGCAAAGTCATAGCATGTGAGTTTTTAATATTTTGCCGTAGTGTATTTATTTTAGAAACTTAAAATGTGCTCCCACCATACTCATGGTCTTACAATGTTCATGCAGGTTTATACACGATAGAGTTCCAAAAAAGGGGTTTACCTCATGCACATATACTTCTTTTCTTACACCCCTCAATGAAGAATCCTTCGATAGATTATGTTAACACAATAATAAGTGCAGAGATACCAGATATCAATACTGACCCAGATGGCTATAACGCGGTGAAGAAATCTATGCTTCATGGACCATGTGGTCAGGCCAATACTGCTTCTCCTTGTATGCAGCAAGGAAAGTGTAGCAAATTTTTTCCAAAAGATTTTAACGAGACCACCACAATTGGAGAAGATGGTTTTCCAATTTATAGACGTAGGGATAACGGTGCTCGGGTTGAGAAAAATGGGGCCTTTTTGGACAATCGATACATGATTCCTTACAACAGAAATTTGTTGGTCAAGTTTGATGCACATATTAATGTTGAGCTCTGCAACCGCGCAAAATCAATAAAATATTTGTTCAAGTATATTAATAAGGGCCCGGATAGAGCAACAACCGTGATTGAGGCCACAGATGAGAGGGATGAAATTAAAGCGTACCTAGACTGCAGATACATTTCAGCGTGTGAGGCTTGCTGGAGAATTTTTCAGTTTAGCATAAACTACAGATATCCGCCAGTTGAAAGACTACCTTTTCATTTGCCAGGTGAGCACACCGTGGTATTTGAGGAAAACAGAAATGTTGAGAGTGTTCTTAATATACCGGGGATAGACAAGACAAAATTTACAGAATGGATGGAGACAAACAAAAAAAATGCTGATGCACGCAACCTGACCTATGCTGAGTTCCCCAAGAACTGGGTTTGGAATTCCAGGGAGAAGACGTGGACCAGGAGAAAAAAAGGGATTGCAGTTGGCAGAATGTACTTTGCACATCCTTCAAGTGGGGAACGCTTCTACCTGCGCATGCTTCTTAACTTTGTGAAAGGAAGCACCTCATTTGAGAACATAAGAACAATAAATGCAGTCACATATCCGACTTTCAAGTCTGCATGCTATGCTCTAGGCTTACTAGATGATGATAGAGAATGGATGGATTGCATGTCCGAGGCTTCAGTTTGGGCAAGTGGGAATGAATTGCGTAATCTTTTTGTCACGATTCTCATCTTTTGTCAAGTTTCCGATGTAGCTGAACTATGGAAAGCTAATTTTAAAATACTCACGGATGACATGCTTCAATTGCAAAGGAAGAGATTCCATGTCCCAGACCTCCAGCTAACAAAGCAACAAATTGAAGCATACACCCTAATTGAAGTTGAAGGCCTAATGCAGAAATTAGGCAAGAGCTTAAGGGACATAGATGGAATGCCGCAACCTGATTCTTCACTCACACGAGATTTAGGGAATAGATTGTTAAACGAAGAATTGGATTATGATCGACCAAAATTGAAGGCCTTGCACCAAAAAAACATAAATGCATTAAATGAATCCCAAAAAAAAGCATATGATGCAATTGTGCAATCTGTTCAGCTTGATGAAGGTAAAATTTTCTTCGTTAGTGGTCACGGTGGCACCGGCAAAACATTTTTGTGGAATACAATCACTTCAAAATTCAGATCTGAGTCAATGATAGTGCTACCGGTTGCTACCTCGGGAATAGCATCGCTATTGTTGCCGAATGGCCGGACAGCACACTCCCGGTTCCGTATACCATTGGATGTCACGGCTGAATCTACATGTGAAATCAAGCACGGTACACAGTTAGCCAAGCTTCTGCAGAAAACTTCTCTCATTATTTGGGATGAGGCACCGATGACTAACAAATACTGTTTTGAAGCTCTTGACAAAACCTTGAGAGATATACTGAGCACACGGTACGAGAATAGTCGTTCCAGGCCCTTTGGGGGTATCACAGTGGTATTTGGTGGTGACTTTCGCCAAATTCTTCCAGTTATCCCACAAGGATCTCGATCAGATATTATTGATGCCTCCCTTAACTCATCCTACCTTTGGCCTTACTTCGAAATTTATGAGTTAAAACAGAATATGAGGCTTCAGAAGGAAGGAATAAGCGAGGTAGAGGCTGAGAGCATAGCACTGTTTGATAAATGGTTGTTGCAAATCGGGGATGGTTCAATGTATGATGATGTAGAACAAGAATTGATCAGAATTCCCCCTGATATATGCAAACCACCAACTGAAGAACCAATTAAAGAAATTGTCGATGTCGTCTACCCTTCGTTGCTGGAAAATTACAAAAATCCTGCTTACTTAAAGGAGCGAGCTATATTAACACCAAAAAATGAAATGGTCGACGAACTGAATGGCTACCTCATGAACGTGATACCGGGAGAGGGAAGGACATATCTAAGCTCTGATAGCGTGTGCAAGGCAAGCATTAAAACGGATGATGATGATCTCTTGTATCCACCCGAGTTTTTGCATACATTACAATTTAGCGGCATCCCAAATCATGATATCAAGCTTAAGGAAGGGACCCCCATCATGCTACTCAGAAATTTAAATCAATCTGAGGGTCTTTGTAATGGCACGAGATTAATAGTCACCCGTTTGGGTAAATGGTCTATTCGAGGTGACATCATCTCCGGAAAAAATGTTGGTCATAATATTACTATTCCAAGAATAATAATGTCACCCAAAGATTCAAAATGGCCATTCAAACTTAATAGGCGCCAGCTCCCGGTGACAACCTGTTTCGCAATGACAATTAATAAAAGTCAGGGCCAATCGTTGAACCGTGTTGGCTTGTATCTACCTGATCAGGTTTTCACTCATGGACAGGTATATGTGGCATTGTCAAGAGTCACTGATCGAAAAGGCTTGATTGTGATCAATGCTAATAGTAACGTCAAGGACCATGCTCTTATCAAAAACATTGTTTACAAAGAGGTCTTCGGCAATATTCAAGGATCCCACACTACCATCGGTATGACACTATATCCTTCTGCTTCTTTTTCTGCTACATGAGCCACAACAATCCCACATGCCAAAAAACGAGTGATTTAAATAAATTGAAATATAAATGCATAATAGCAACAGAATCTCACAGGTTGCTGCCCCACAACTTATAGCTGCAATATTCATATTGATCTATAACTGCAGCTCTATATTTATCCTGTTGTCATTTTGTTCCCCATTGTTATTGTTTTAAACGACATTACCACATTAGGAAATGAAGCACAGCGTCCTACAGATTTCTTGCAGCTCTGACATTGTGATATTCAGACCAGGACAATGGCATTTCTGGAGATGGAGTGCAAAGTGGCGGGGATTCAATACTGTAACATTGCAACTTATTTGGGTAACTAAACAAAAAAATTGCATTGCTTTTACAAAGAGTAAGATTACATTATGGTTTTAGAGAATAGGCTGCCCATTTTATTGTAGACAAAAATAACAATCTTCTGTTATATATTTAAAGACGTGCTTTTATTGACTTCTTTCGGCGCAAAACAATGGTTGTGCTCAGATATTTATATTACACTTTCGCTCTAATTTCTTATTTCCCAAATGCTTGCAAAATTGACTAAATGTCTCTTTTGTGCACAGGCTTTGCCATGGCTGCTGGATACTGTGTCATTTGTTAAGCTCTGGATTTAATATACATTGTTGTTGGTGCAATAGCAACTTCCAGCCTCTGTTCAGAACCTTCTTCCAGTTTTCATCTCTGTGTCATGACATTTTCATCTTCTGGTATATCATGCCTAAACCTTTGGAACTTTTGATGTTTAGATTGCGTGAATATTGTTACTTTCGTTTTTTAAAATCTAAATTCTATATTTTCATAACTTACAAAATTTAAAGCAAAAAATAAATATACTCTTAGCACTAAGTTGAAGCCTACCACTCGATAAATAATCAAGATATAAGCCCCTTAGGAGTAGCACACTTAAATCAGTTTATACACTTAAATCAATGTTAAATTGCAACCCTTCAAAGCCTAAACCTCGTGCATGCCTCAGATCTTACATAAACAAATCACAACTATCTTTTGACTTATTTTAGAAAGATGAATTTGTTTATGTTAAAAGATGTGTTGTTTAGAAGCTCGGAAAACACCTAAAATAGTGGCTACTACATTTACCCAGACCTTTCGTTCCCCTTCTCCATCACGTGGTCAGGTTGTGTCCAGCAACTTAATTTCTTAAGTATAAATTGTGAAGAAAAGCCGATGCTCAGATGCAGATGCAGCAGGCCTTGGACGGTCCAAAGTTGATGCATAGTTGACAGGGATTACACATGTGGTGCATGAAGGGCATGCTTTGCGAGAAACCATGGAGTTCCCTTTGCACAAAGAGTGGCTATTAATGCAGTGAAAAAATTATCTTTGTCATCACAAAACAACAACATAGCTTTGCCCCTTTGTAGGTTACTTTCAATATTTTTAGCAACTCTGAAACATCTAATAATTAAAGCTGAGGGTACTTTGCTTGAGTGATAATGTAGTTTTGAGGAATATTTTTTAATGGGATGTGATCACATGTCAGGTACTATCACCTCTTGGAACTTAAAAGTGCTTCAAACAATCTTTTCCTGCAACATCAGTGCCATATTCCTTTTGGTTACTTTCACATTGGTGTACTGTTCATTTGTATTGATATTGATAACAATGGAATCTATTCCTCTACTAATGCATGTCCATGTGTATCTTCTGCGTATAATAAATTTTAATAATTTGGCATGGTTTATTCAGATTGTATTAAACAACTGAAAGAAAAGAAAAACCAAATGTAGGGTGTCAAAGGATATTGGAAATATTACTCTTTTCGTTGTAAAAGATAACACACTACTTATTTTTTTAACTTTTTCTCCTGCTTGTGTTTTCAGTACTATGATTTTTGGTGATTCTGTCCTTAAATTTTATATGGGCTAATTATATTTAGTGAGCCGCAAACAACTAAAAAAGTTTCCTAAATAAAATGACACTTTTGTGAAACAATTTACTGAGAAACGACGCGTTTTCACAATGCAAGAAAGAAGAACTGTACCATTTTTTTCATAAGAGTCGGTCGGTACATTTGAGGTTTTTACCTGTACCATTGCAGGTCAGACTCTAATAATAAACAACTTTGTGATTTTGTCAGAAAGAAAAAATTAAGACACAGAATAAGATTTTTTTTATATGTTTGTTTCTTCTTTGTGATATATTTGGCTTTAGTTCCTGGACAAACTAATTTCATGGATTTACATTATACTAAGTTATTGTTCTTCGTGAATACTTTCTTCCTTTGAAATTCGCTGTGATTTTCAAGGCGGTGCCTTCTGGGTTGTGGCCACCGATGCATGTAGTGCAGAGCATGTGGGTTGTGCAGGCTAATCAAAACTTGATGTATGCATTAAGGAGATAGTGCCAAACATCAGGCACTCCTGGAAGACATGTACACAATCTGAATATCTATTTGGATTTGCCAACGCCTTTGATGCGGCCACTGTGAATATCATAATTTGTTTTTGCTAATTACATTTCTCAAATGAAACTAATATAGCTATCTAAGTGTCGCTTGAAAATTTTTGAATCTAATTTCAGCAAGGTTTTGGTGTTGGAGCTTAATACTAATGTCTAATGAAACAACTTGCTTTGAGGAAGGGTAGGAGAGGCTTTCCTTTCCCAATTTATAACCGAAGACTTTAGAATTCGGATCAAACTGCATCTCATTCACGGCGGTGCTATGTATTGTTATTTTCTTTCGGTGCTTTGTTTTTTCAGTGCATGAAATTAAGCTTTAGCTCATATGTGTTGCTACACTAATCCGACAAAATGCAGGTGACGGCAAAAACAAATTGCAGATTCAAATGCAGGCATTGTATAAGTCAAAGATTACCTACATTATCATTCCTGATTTTTGTTGTATTAGTTATTTAACCTTTTGATACATGTATGAGATCTATAGACATTTTTCTGTTTTATAGGCAGCCCTGCAGATGTAATTTTTAGAATTTAATTTAATTTTTAATTTTTTATGCATTATAGATTGAAGAACATATATATTGTTTATTGGTCATAGAGGTCGGAGGGTATTCACTTACAAACTTTTGTATTATTTCCCCCTCAGTGATTCACAAGTGTAAAAACACTGGTTATATTAATCTTACATGTTTTTTCATAAGGATGATCTGTTAATAATTTTTTCGAACCGCGCGAAGCGCGGTTTTATCACCTAGTTATACATATAAAGGAAAACCCACACAAGCTCCAGAATCGTTCGGTTCATATTTATCTAATTTTCTAGAGCTCCTCTATTTTAAATAATTAAAATTATAACTTCATTATAAATTGTGTTTGTGGTTGATTTTATATATTATGCAACTCGTTATGCAACCTATTACGCAACCAAATATGATTCCAATTATCAAATTCTTATAAGTTGCATTTGAGGTTGATTTTGGTTGATGTAGTTGCATCTAATTGAAGATCGTATTTTTGCAAATATTTTCAACAAGTTGGTATTTTTGTAAAATATTTAAAAAAACATAGCATTTTTACAAAAAAAGTTCTGAGATTGGGTATATGTGAAAAAAGCCCTTTAAATAAAAGGCAAATCCAAAAAATGAATGGATTTTTTTATAAGAAAATGGATAAAATATTTTAAACTTATAACAAAATGTAAATTCTATTTACTTAATTATTTAGGGTGTTGCTAAATGCAGTTTGTTTATTTTACGATTAAACCCTTTCCTGCATTGAATATGTATGGAATTATGTACTGTAGTTTCGTTGATTACCATGTCTATTAGTTACTGTGTGTTTGTATTCACTAGAATGCATGTATGAAATCCCATGAAATAAATAACCCGTGACATCTCGTATTAGATTCATTTTCAGTTTAAAAATGCATATCACGTGTTTAATTTTTTTAATTTTCTATATTTAATATCATAGAACACAACTAAGAGTTACTAATAAGATGTTTGTTCCAAAAAAAAGAGAGTTACTAATAGGATGTTTCACTTTTATTATACATATTATATTTGTGTTTTTTTTTTGTATTGATGATATTTTTTAAAGTGTGGATGTTTCACTTTTATTATACATATTATATTTGTGTTTTTACTAATAGGATGTTTCACTTTTATTTAATAGAGGTATATGGAGTAGAATTAATTTTATAAATATAAATTAAAGAGAAAATTATGTAAGAATTTGAAATAAACAACTAATCTAAACAATTTTTTGTCAAAAATGGAGGGAATATGAATTAACATTGAGTTGCATGTCAATTTTTATGAGAAGCGAGAACATTTGAGATGATATACTCAAATGATAGAACAATTGACAGGTTGTTCAATTATCAATGTTAGTTAAAATCAATGTAATAAATGAAATAAAAGAGAAGAATAAGAATTGAGTTTTTTTTTGTATTACTTTTTTTAAGATGTGGGAAAATGATTTTGTAGAAGTAGAACATCTTTTATATTCTCCCTAACTCTTTTTTTGGGAATAGGTTAATATTTTTTTTTTAAAATTTCAAAAATAGTTTCTCAAAGTAAATAATCGTATATCATAAATTAAAATAGTGGTAGAAATTAACAGAACTGAGACTTCAAGAATTTTCAGTTTAAAAGAGAATGGAACCATCTATAATTTTAATTTTTAAATAAAATGGGTGTTAAAAATAATAACTAATACTTTTCACAAATGTTTGAATTTTAAAATTAAATTTATATTATTTTTAATTAACATGTAATATCTCGACATAGTCACAGAAACAGTTATATATAAATTATTTGCAAATAAATTTTAATTCTGCTTACGAGACAAAATCTGATAAAAAAAATTCACAAATTAAACCTAATTATGTCACAAGAGTGATCGATGTAAATGCGTCCATTAATTGCATAGAAGAAAAATGAATGTACTGCTCCGGCACAACTCGGAAATACTCGCGCACTGAAAACTAGTGAAGGTTGTACCTATAATTTTATCGAACTGCATATAGTAATTGTGTCATGCATTTAGAAATTATGATAATTTATTTAAAAAGTTTAAATTCCATCTCCACCGATTTCTGAAATTTTTACAAAATTTTATACATTTCCCGATTCGAAACCTAAAAAAATTATCATTGCCCTATCCGAAATAGAGATCGGATCGGAATGCCATGATTTGAAGCCATCCATAGTCACCTACTTAGGGATGGCAATTTGTACCGATCCAATTGATATCCGACCCGTTCTGACCCGAATGGGTTAACCGAACCCGAAATTTTCGGATTTGGATTCGGGTTTGAGTTTATTTTTTAAATCCGAATTATTTTCGGGTCGGGCTCGGGTTTTGACAATACCGATCCAAACCTGATTGCCATCCCTACACCTACCTACATAACAAAATCATCTACCACGTGCCTGTCGTGTGAATGCCCATTATCCATTATTAAGTGGGCCAAAAATGAATTCATGTTACGAGCATTTTCCGGATGAGATAACTCATAAACGTGGGATCGCAATGCATCAATAAATAAATGTAGTCCTGCGATTTGGTTCATTCACGCAGCCTTTGTGCCTCGCACGCATACACTACTCATCGTTCATATCCAACTTATACCTAAAACCAGAGCCCAAGTTCACTTTTTTGAAAAATAAAAAATAATTGAAAATTATAATCCAGAATTTTATATTCGGTAATATCCTATCCAGATCAGTACGCAGCAAACACCCATCACTTCCCATCCCTGTTATCTACTTGTGTTTTCGAGATCCGAAAAAGTGGTTAAATATCAAAGTGATTATTAAATTGAAGATCATATATCATTTTTATCACTGTTTTCAATATGATATCATTTCAATAACTAAAGTTATCATAAATATCAAATTAATATATCTAAATATGTGTTTGAAAAGTAAAAATAATTTATATAGAGTTCTACACATATTTCCTAAATGCTACCGCGATCAAATGAAAAGTTGCGAACTATAGTATTTAATATATTATATTTATATTTTAAAAAATTTATTTAATTTTTATTTTTAATTTTATTTTTATAGTTATTTACTTTAATTTAATTAAAAATAAATATTAAATAAATTATTTAAAATCTAAATATATTATCTGAAATACTAGAATTCATAACTTTTAATTTGGTTGCAGTAGCATTGCAGAAATATGAAATATGTGTAGAACTCGAGAAAAATTATTTTTATTTTTCGAACACATATTTAGAGTTATTTGTTTGATGTTTATGATGACTTTAATGATTGAAACGATAGCCCGTTGAAATCAGTGATGAAAATGATACTGATCTTCACTTCAGTGACCAATTTGATATTTAACCCTTAGAAAAAGGAAGAAAGAAATAGAAAACGAGTTTTATTCATCTTTATTTTTTTTTAAAGTGGAAATTTTTTGGTACAAAATAAAAAATTCTGTCCAAATCTTAAGGAATATTTAAACTTCCCCTGCTTTCTTTTTTAAAATATGTAAGTTAAAAGAAATTAAATATTTTCTATTTCTTTTTTTCCTTTAAAAAAATTGAATGATGGCCAAAAATACCATTTTTTAAAAAATTGGTGTCAAAAATATCCATTTTCGTATATATTGGTCAAAAATACCGATCTATTATGCATTTAGAAAATGTGTAACACTATTACGAATTTGAGAAATGGATAACACGTGTTTTTTCGAAAAAAATTGCAAAAAAAAACTGAAAAACGTGTATTTTTATTTTTTCAGTTTATTTTTTATTATTTGCAATTTTTTTTAACAAATTACATGTTACCCATTTCTCTAATGCGTAATAGTCTTGCCCAATTTTAAAATACGTAATAAAATGATATTTTTAACCAAAAAATTTAAAAATAATATTATTGTCACTTAGTCTAAAAAAAATAATATTTATGTCATTTTAAAAAATCTCAGGAATGAACAGAGAAAGAAATAAAAGGCCACGAGCAAACACCCCAAAAACAAAAACACTACGTAAACCAAAGCAAACATTCACTGCAACTTTCCCTGTATCTCCATATCTTCACGTTATTTGAATACATAAAAAACACAACTATGACATTACTAGCGGCAATTATACGCCGGAAACTCAGCCGGAGCAGCAACCATTACAATTTTCCGGCGAGACTTTACTCAACTCAAAACACGAAAAATGAAAAGATAGAGAAGATATTAATTGCTAATCGAGGCGAAATCGCGTGTAGAATTATGAGAACAGCGAAGCGATTAGGGATTCGAACCGTCGCCGTTTATAGCGACGCTGATAAGCATAGTCTTCATGTTAAATCGGCCGATGAAGCGATTCGTATCGGTCCTGCTGCAGCTCGGTTGAGTTATCTTAAAGCTGATTCTATCATTGATGCTGCTCGCCGTACTGGCGCTCAGGTAGTTTTCTCATTTTCACACACACTCTGTGTGTAGTGTGTGTGTGTGTGTGTTTTGTTGTTAATTGAAGTTGTTACAGGTTGTTGATTGTTAATTGGAGCTTGTTGTTTTAGTAGTAGTTTACTTTTGTGTGAATATGCTTTTTTACGATAACGGAGAAATGAGAACTAGGAACTGGCATTTGAATTACGAGTTTTAGCTATGAAAATCTGGAGTTTGCTTAATTTGTAATTAAGCGGTTCTCATTTTAGCATAAGCTTCTATAATCTATAAATTATGATTTATTGTATTTTATGTTTATTTTAAGATGTGATGTTGAATATACTGTTTTTCTAAGGGAACTGTAATTAAATATGAATTTGTGAACTAAGGAAAGATTGTGTGTTTTGTTAATTGAAGTTTAATTTCCTGGTTGTTTTGTAGTGTTCAATTGTTAATTGATGCTCGGTGTATCTACTATCTACCTTTTATATGCATCTGCCGTTACTTATTATATATTTACGTTTTATATGCATCTTAGATAGAGTATTATATTTGTTATATGTTTAATGAAAAATGCTAGGGAACCCAAAAGATAATAAGAATTGATATAGAATATGCTGGTTTATAGATGGAACTAAATTAATTTAGATTTAAGAAATGGAAGTAGTTAGTTGCTGGGTTTGCTAAACTTAGAGTTTAGCTCTTGACTTTCCTAAACAAATATTTTGATCATTAAGCTAACAATAAGCACTGTTACTGGGTTGTAGGTTGTTATGTAAAGGCATCTTCGTAATTTCTGTTGGGGATATTGGTTCTGTTTTGTGGTTTGTATTCTTTACCAAGGGAATTTTTGAAGTATTAATGTAATGCTACTGATTACTGACCATATTTATATACGTATATTTCGTCAATTCTAAGAGTCTTACACCAGTAGCACAAAAACTATTTATGTTGATTAGCAATAATGAGCAGTCAGGGTTGGGGGTCGTGCCTGGCACAATGGTCAAGTGCCTACTTGTTATTCACCGTTTAAACTTTAAACAGCCTCTATCTGAAAAATAAGGTTAAGACTGTGTACAGTGGGACCTTCTAGTGACCCATCAGTGGGAGACTCTTGTGCACAAGCTTACGACTTCTTTAGAACAAACAGTCAGAAGCATATTCTGTTTTAATTTGTCTTTCTGCAATGACAAAGTTGTCAAAATCTAGTATGAAATTGCTTAAAACCATCTCCAGAAATTTAAGTGGATCTCTTTTCCGAAGTATAAGTAAAGTTTAAGTACAAAGGTATAGCTTTTCCAAACACACATTTAACCTTTGATCGGTAAAAGTTATAATTGTTTTGAAACATATTAGTTTGACAACCAATATCAAACAGTATAAAAGATGGGATCACTAGTTGTTACTTGAGCTATCAGTCATGTCATGTCAGTGTCAGGACACTTAATTTATTTTACATATTTTATTTTGTTACCTCAAAGCCAAGATTGAGTTTCTGGAATGTGGTTAACTTTGTAGTCTTACTTGATAATCTATAGTGTTAATATTAATGCATATTATTTGCGGGACTATTGCTGGAAGCTTATGGAGTTCGTAATGTTGCACGTTTACTCATTTGCTCTAGAACGGACTCTCTTTTGGTAATTAGGCTATACATCCAGGCTATGGCTTCTTATCTGAAAGTTCTGCGTTTGCTCAACTTTGTGACGACGAAGGTTTAATGTTTATTGGACCTCCTGCTTCTGCAATAAGAGACATGGGCGATAAAAGGTACAAATCTAACTGGGCCATCAAATTAATGGTTTATGGTCATATCTATGTAATTAGGTCATGAAAATACGTTTTGCCTGAATCACTAGATCAGCAAGTGATTCCCTGAATTTGTAGAAGTTGAAAGTATACATGGTCTGGTTGGACTATATTTTTGAAAAAGGGTCACAAACACTACATAACAGTTTGCCCTAATATGACCCGGAGAACATGATCTTATACATCTTGATCAAATAGATCTTACTCTATATTAGATGAAAGTATGACTCTTAAGAATCTGCCAAGCATCCATCCAGAGTTCTCTTCATTCAATATTTGTGTATGGAGGATACTCTTCTGTATAAAGCATAACTTCAAAGAGAATATTTGTTCCTTTTTCTCCAACAGTGCTTCAAAGAGAATAATGGGTGCGGCAGGGGTGCCACTTGTGCCTGGATATCATGGGGAGGAACAAGATATTGAACTTATGAAATCAGAAGCAGAAAAGATAGGCTACCCTATTTTGATAAAACCAACACATGGTGGGGGAGGCAAGGTGTGTAACTTAATTATTTAATTAACATCCTTTTGAATTGTTTCTTGATATTCAATACTCGAATCTTTTGTTATCTTAAAGGATACCCTTGTACTCTCCCTGTCTCTCAGGATACCCTTGTACTCTCCCTGTCTCTCGGTGGTGGATGGCTTCGTCATCTATTGCTAAAACAAAAAAGATTGAAGAATAAAAAAAGAATCTGGGATATCACTTTGTCAAACATATTAACTTCTGCAATATTTTACTCTTTTCTAAATAAGCAAATGATTTTGTTCCAACTTGGATTAGTTCAGGCGTTCAGCATTAGTCTCTATTAACTTTTATATTTCAAAAATGTTATTTAGGAAATTTTGCCCAGTATGGGAAAAAAAAAATTTATCCTGTGTGTGAGATCATTACAAGTTTTTTACAAAAAATAAAGTGGTAGCCTGTTTGTTAATTATTAAGACTTCATAAGTTTGAAAAAGTTCTTAAGACATTGGCCACATGTTCTTGCTCTCACTTTCAGGGTATGAGGATTGTTACTAGTCCAACTGAGTTTGTTGACTCATTCTTAGGTGCACAACGTGAGGCTGCTGCTTCATTTGGTGTTAATACGATCTTGCTGGAGAAATACATTACAAAACCAAGGCATATAGAAGTCCAGGTTTCCTGTTTGCTTCTTTTTTCTGCTTTTCCTTGTTATCGCATACTTATTTTTACTCCATGGATGTGCAAGTTTTATCTTATCCTGGACAATCAGTTTTATCCAAACTTCAGTTGGTCTGCTTGAATGATGAAATCTAGTCTCTAGAATCTACTCACGAGTTTTTACTTAAATCTGAAAGCATGTTAAAAGTCGAAGCATGCTTTTTTACCTATATTTTTGGTGCAAGAACAAACATTTATGGCTGTACTATTACATGATAGGTGTTTGGGGACAAACATGGTAATGTTGTGCACTTGAATGAGAGGGACTGTAGCGTGCAGAGAAGACACCAGAAGATAATTGAAGAGGCCCCAGCTGTAATGCTTTATCTTATTATCTCTTAAAATTATTTAATTTCTGGATACAGGTTTTTGATTTGTAACAAATTCAAACAAAAACATTGATGCAGCCAAATATTACCAGAGACTTCCGCTCTGAACTGGGTGAAGCTGCGGTATCTGCAGCGAAGGTGATGCATTATAAGCCTCTGGGATCTGACTGTAACATTCAATGTATCAATGACCAAGTTAATTTCTATGGAATTGAATCTTAATGCTTGGTATTATATTCTGGTATAGCTAATAGCCAACTTTTAATGAAAAAATAATTTTGTCAAATGATGATTGCTAATGGAAATCATTATCTGGAAGCGCTATTATCCTATAAGATGAGATTTTTTTTGGCTAATAATTGTAGCCATGCTATGATTTGCCACAATCAGCATCTTTAATATATATATTTGATGCTTCCCTTGAAATAGGAAGAAGATAAAATTAAGCCAACAATATCTGGCTCGGATACTTTTAAATGCAAATGTCTTTATCAAAGTTGCAAAATCTGCTGAAGATTTAGTCTCTTAATCAACTAACCAGATCTTATAAATATTTTGATCTTGATCTTGTCTACCTTCTGAATGGGTACTGCACTCTCAGACCTCAATGATTCTTTTCTCATCAAGTATAAAAATAGTAGTAGAATTGATATATGTACCATTGTTGAACATATTCCTTCAATTCAAACCAGTTTTGAGCCGAAAATATATTCTGCTGTGTCTGTATTTGCTCAAGCAAAATCACAATATTGAAGTGTTGCCAGTTGTCACCAAATTCAGATAATTGTATTACATAATAAATGTACTACCTCGTCCATTGAGTATAACAGAGCAAATGATGGTAATACGATTTTATTTGTCTAAAATTTGCACTATTTCTGGTTTCATATCTAGTTGCCGCCCTAGCTTGTTTCTGTTATATACCTTATATTGGTAGCTTCTCAAAGACTTTGGTCTCAACTTTTTGACCAAAGTGACTGCTCTTCTTTTGTTTCCAATAGGCAGTTGGATATTATAATGCTGGAACTGTTGAGTTCATTGTGGATACTATCACAGGAAAGTTTTATTTCATGGAAATGAATACACGGCTTCAGGTGCAGTAATCACTCTTCATGTCTCCTTATCGAGTTTATGTGGTCTATTTTCTTTTAGAAAGTAAGTTCACCTGTAATTAATTTTGTCCTCTGTACTGTTGAAGGTTGAGCATCCAGTTACTGAGATGATTGTTGGTCAAGATCTCGTAGAGTGGCAGATTCGTATTGCAAATGGAGAACATCTTCCTATGAGTCAGTCTCAGGTTCCCTTGTTAGGTAAAGTTTCGCTGTGCTGTCTTTTTACGCATTTGCTTGTTTTTACAATTTTCTTCTCGTTGCTTCAGTCAGGAACTAATTTATTTCCTGCTGACTGTCGGTTAGTGAAGAGAAGAAATTGTTATGTACTACTAGATTAGCTTTTCTATTTATAACTACAACTACAATGCTGCATACTGAAAGTAAATGGATGAATCTCTACTTGGTCAGCTATCACAACTATGCAATTGTTCCTCCTTTGGGACTAATTGCACTTTTTCTTGTAGAGGACCAGCCTGAATAAGAAGTTACAACAAAGCATCTACCTCATCTAGCTTCGAATGAGACCCTGCACATCACCAGCCTAACAATACTGAGCCCTGAGCCCTGAGCCCTCCTGGGTAGTCACATACAAAGCTGTCTTCAGATCATAGTCCACTAGAATAATGTGTAGGATATAGAAACTTCACTTTATAAAATCATAATTTACAATTATACCCAGAACAGTGTTCTTTTTCAGAATTGATTTTTTAAACCATGTCCCAGGACAAAAGTAGCATGAAGTCGTAGCATAACTCTTTTAAAGTTATGGATAAGATATCACTATAATTTGGGAAGAACTATAAGCCCATAATCGTGCACTTCACTTTTATAAATTATGTGTGTTGGGTCAATATTGATGAGAACATTAGGTAAAATGTAAGGGTTGGTCTCAGGATTTGAAACTCTGCAGAAAGTAAGGCTACAACCTGCGGGGTACAAGATTGATATGTAATGATTTTCCTTTTTTTGTTGTTAAGTTGTAATGATTTTCCTTGTTTCTATCTTTGTAGGTCAATCGTATTCAATCCTTATTGTTGCTACTTAGTTATAGTCTCAAGGATGATATATATATATATATATATATATATATATGTATGTATATATATATATATGTATGTATATATATATATAATTGGGTATTTCATGTAAATAATCAATTTGTTGTTTCAAAATATATACTATTTGTTAAGTTCATAATATAGTGCCATGTAGCTCCATGTCCTCTGTGTGTTTATGAATGCACGTGCATTTGGTGAAGCACTTTAACGCATATAATTATACCTCCAAATTCTAACTGATGTCTAAATTGTTCTAAAGTTTTGACATAAAAATAGCATATGTATTTTTAAGGTGACTGTTAGTTTACAATCAATTTCAACATGGTATAAAATTTTGAAGTTGACCAGGTCATGCTTTTGAAGCCCGAATATATGCTGAAAACGTTCCAAAAGGATTTCTGCCAGCAACCGGTGTTCTCCACCATTATCGTCCTGTTCCAGAGTCATCAACAGGTGTGTTGACGAGGATAGTACGTTTCTTAATTCCATAATTTGGTGCGTTATTAGTTCGTATTAGGTCGTTAGACTTTCTTGACAAGCTATTTTGCAGTTAGGGTTGAGACTGGGGTTGAACAAGGAGATGATGTGAGCATGCATTATGATCCCATGATTGCTAAGCTTGTTGTTTGGGCAGAAAATCGTTCTGAAGCATTAGTTAAACTGAAAGATTGCTTATTCAAGTTTCAGGTATGACTTAAAACTAATAATAAATTTACAATGTACTGCGACAGTCTCTAGGTTCTTTGCTAAATGTTTCCTAATACCAAGGTGTCATATTCATCTGTTTGGTAAATTTATTGGTTGATATTATTGCACATGTTTTCTCTCGTGTCTTGATTTTCAGAGGTTTATGTCATGAACTTGGGTTCTGGCCACAAAGAATCTCAAAATGCAAAATGTTGAAGGTTACTGTGTTTCTACTTATGTGGATATCAACCTGCTTGTATATATAACATAAGTCTGGGATCAAGGTTGTAGTGTTAAATATCCATTAGTAGCAGCTGACTGCTGACCATTTCTAAGCTCTAGTGACCATCTCTTTTTTACTTATGTTATCTTAGCAGGGTTTTATCCACATAGATTTAATTTATTTTGCAGGTTGCTGGCTTGCCTACCAACATAGATTTTATATTGAAACTTGCTAATCACGAGGCATTCAAAAACGGGGATGTTGAAACACATTTTATTGAGCATTTTAGGGATGACTTGTTTGTCGATCCAAGTCATATGGAATTAGCCAAGGAATCATATGATGCTGCAAAAACCAGTGCAGTTCTGGTAGCTGCTTGCTTCTGTGAAAAGGAACATGTATCTTTAAGGAAAAATCCTCCTGGTAAAGACAAGGGACCCAGGCCTCTTTCAAAATATATGTAACTGCTGCATGACACAGTTTTGTTAATTTGTATCATAATCATCCACAGGTGGCCTCTCCATGTGGTATTCTTATCCTCCTTTCAGAGTCCATCATAATGCTACACGGACATTTGAACTTGAGTGGGAGAATGACATCTTTGACGGAGATTCAAAGGTTTTGACACTGTCTATCATTTATCAGCAAAATGGAAAGTATCTTATTAAGGTATGTAGTATTTACATGGAAGTACACATCTAGTATTTGGATATAGATATGCATTTTTACATACTTTGTTTGTGTATATATGTTATCTTGGTCACCCACTTTCTTCCTTGATCCTTTTATAAAACAACTAGCAGAATTTAGTAAAATTACATATTTTGAATTATAAATTATAGATTATTAGGTTTACATTGATAGATGGGTTATGATTTATCTCGGATGGTTTTAGAAATTTAACAAATTGAGTAAAAATATAAATTATAAATGAACAGGTGATAATCAAAATTTGTTGCTATGGTGTTCTGCATAAGTAATAGGATTTTACATTTATTAGGTTAACAATGGTTTTATAAGTTATGATATTATTGTAATGGTGTTAAAATTTTAATTAGTAAAGTTATATATTTTAAATAATAGATAATAAATAATGTATGTTAATCAAAGATTGGTACTACCGCGTTTTGTCAACCACAGGAACGATTTTCGACTTTTTAGTTTTCAATAACAAAAAAGTATTAAAGAATAAAGTGATAAATATGTAGTAATAATAGATGAAAGGATAATAATGAAATATAAAGTTGGATGGTTATAATTTTTATAAGATTAAGTAAATATATTAAATTCAAATATGATATTATTATAGTTGCCTGAAAGTGGTTCACAATTTTAGTAAGATTGAGCAAATATATCATTATGGATATAGAACTCTAATAAAATTTAGTAAAATTATATTTTTTAAATTATAAATCATGATTATATAGACAATGACCAAATTGTAGAACGCACAATGGGTTTTCGCCTTCAGTAAATAGTATATAAAAATATAGAAATTTATCTAAATTGAAACTAGGTGGGAAATTATTATATTAGTAAGAGAAAATTATATATAAGGTTAGTCCATGTGAGTAATAAAGAACTACAATCACAACCACTAGATCACTTTTCTATTACTAACTTACTAAAATAATTGCCGCCAGTTCTTAAAATATTTTCGCTTCTTTACGTGTCTTATGATTTGTTATGGTATGTGTTCTTTATTTCAATTATTTTTGTTCTTTGTTTTATGTGTTCTTTAATTTCACTTATATTTTTTTTGTATTATGTGTATTTTTTGTATGCTTAGTAACTATTTTGTTTTTTATATTTTGTAGAATATAGTATTAAGTATCAAAATTAAATTATAAAAATATATAATATTTCATGTCATAAATTAGGATATATTGTTTTGGAAAAATATAATGATAGTGTTTTTCTTAAAAAGAAGTGATTTGTTCTATAAATTTGTGTAGATATTTTTAGAAAATAAATAGTGTTATATAAAATATAAATAGTAATCTCTCTGTCCTAACCATTTGTTTACACTTTTCTTTGTTAGATGTCCCTCTCAAGTGTTTACATTTATAAAGTTTCCAAAAGTAGTAAAATTTTATAATATAAAAATTGACTACATCCACTATTTTCCTCCACTAAACTCAATTTATACATTTAATATTGATTGGTTTCTGCATTTTACTCACTGTTCTTACTTTTCTCAACTATTTTATACATTTTCTTAACTTTTTTTTGGCTAGTCAAAAACACTCACACACCCACCTTTTCTTTGACGAGGTTCGAATCCTCAACATCCCGTCAAGGGAGATACCGCTACACCCATGGGTGGGACGGAAGGAGAATTCTGTATTTAAAAAGGAATTATATTTTGTAGTTTATGAAAAGAAATTTCGATTATCTAAACCAGTGTTCTGTAAAATATTTACAATTTTTTATAAAAAAAATAAAAATGTTTTGTAAAATATAGTTTGTGGTCAGTATTTTGCAAAAACGAATAACATTATGTAATGTAATTTTTTATATAAAAGATATGTATTTTAAGCTTAATATGTTCTATACTAAAAATACATTCCATAAAATCTAACATGTTCTGTAAAAAAAAACTAATTATACCAAAAAATTTGTCCAAGAATTAACATAACTAGTGTACTAAGCCGCGCTTTGCAGCGGCTTTATAATAATTTTTCTAAAAAATATTCTAAAAAATATGTTTTTAGATAAAATAACATTTCTAACATAAAATTAAGGTTTTTTTAAATTCTCCGTTTCGTCTTAGTCATTTACTGAAATTTTGAATAAATATAGAAAAGGGCAATTCATTATTTTAATATTATATCAAATATTAGTATATTTATCACCATTTTTATTTTTTCCAGTATTCATATTTCAACTTCTATTTTAAAATATGACATAACCAGTGTTCTAAAAGTCGGCGATTAATCGGTATTAATCGCTAGACGGCGGGCCACCGAACTGATTAAGCGAAAATCGGTCAATTAATCGTTTTTCATAAAAACGGTCAAAAATCGGCTAAATCGGTCAAAAATCGGATTAATCGGTCAAAAATCGGGTTAATTATTAAAAAATAGTAAAAAATAGTTAAAATTAAAAAAAATAATAAAAAATTTAAAAGGTAGAAACGTTATTAAACAATAGGAAAAAACATTATTTTTGTACATATAATTATAATTTTAGATGCCGAAATCGTAAATTCTCTTAAGTTTTCCTCTTAAATTAATCTATAATTGAAAAGTTAAACCTTCAAAATTTTATTTATTACAATTATATAACATTTTTAACATATTTGCATAAATATATGATAATAACATATGTTTAGTTGAAATAACGAAACAATTTTATAATTGTATATAAAAATTATTATTAAATTTATTCTGATTAATGATCCGATTAATCCCCGATTACCCGATTAATCCCTGGACGGTGCCTTCACCGATTAACTCCGATTCCCGTTTTTTACAGCACTGAACATAACATCAATATTAAATTCTAGCATATGATATGTACCTCCTAACGCGCTCTCGTTAAACATGTTTCTTTCCAATGACCCACTTTCTCGTTATTACATAGTCTAAAGAGATGACAAACTAATTAACTAAATAAATTACTTCATCTATTAATCAATTTTATTATTTCATAATATTAAGTTTAAATATTTTTAAAATTTCTAATTTTTATTGTTTAAAATATAGGTACTCGAGAAAATAAATGAAAAGAAAATAAGACTATATTTTATTTTATAGAAACTTGCATTTTCTGTAAGTATTATTTTCTATATAAATTAGAAGGTAAAACTTTAAAAATGATTTTTAATATAAATGTAAAACATATGGATAAATTAAACATGGGTTTTTTTACAAAAAAAACTATGAGAACATAATTTCTAATAGTTTTTTAGGAGAATATTAAGATGATAATCTGATTTCAAAATAAATTTTAAAACATCAAGAAAAAATTTAGGAGAATATTAAGATGGTAACTTTGAGTTCAAGTGAAAGTTTCGGAGAATATCAACATGGTAATTTGACTTGAAAATAAATTTTAGGAGAATATTAAGATAGTAATTCGACTTAAAAAGAAAGTTTAGGAGAATATAAGGTAATTAAGATTTTCATTTACTAAATTTAAAAGGCCATTTAGATATTTTCTAACCTTTAATATTAATTATTAAATTTTTTGAGAAAATTAGAAAAAGACGCCTCTCAAATCGTCTGGCACCTCTCAAATCGTGTCTTTTTTTATTTTCCTCGATTAAAAGATAATAAAAAAATGATTAGTAAATAATTGGACTGTAGAGTAAGTTTAGGAGAATATTAATACATCTAACTTTGTTTCGTCCAATAGAAGATAGTAGGAAGGAATTAGTAAATAAATTGGACGTAGAGAAAGTTGAGGGGAATATTAACATAGCATGTATAGCTTCCTTCCAGGAAACATAGCAAAAAAGAAATTAGTAAATAATTTGGATTTGTATGAAATGTTTAGGAGAATATTAACATAATATATTTAGTTTCCTCTGTAAGAAAATAGTAAGAAAAAAAATTAAGAATTTATCTAATAATTTTTTTTATTAATTTAAAATTTTGAAAAAATTAAAAAAGTAGACTGAGACGCAAACAAAATTTTATAATTTTCGAAAGTAAAGCCACAAACCACATCAGAAATACTTGGCACTCCACTGGAAGGGAGCGTCACATCTTTTTCCATTGTGTCCAGTCTAGCCCTTTGCAACCAACTTTTCTTTTTAGAATCGTAATCATAACTAATAAAGTAAATACATAACAATAAGGAGAACATGAGGACATGCATGTATTACATTGGCACATAAATATTATGGAACTTACTGTTCAAATCGTAGCAATGCCAGTGATCATTACTCTCCTTACACTGTCCCAACATGAAGCAACTTGCAATCATAATATTATATTTACGTGAAAAATCGTTAGTTATATTTTCATCGCCTCTAGAGTCTTTAGAATATTGATATGGTATGTCAAGGAGAAAATCAGAATCGTTGGCAAAATATTTCTTGTTTAAAGATATTTAAACGGAGGTTTACTTGAAATTCAAAGTCCAGGACAAACCTATACTATTATGGATACTGATATTATTTGAAACAAAACGTACATTTTGGAGGTGTTGTGGACTACAACCTTCTTTCTTTTCATATTACTCGAAAATAATATTCAAGTAAAATTGTAGCAATCAACATAGGGGATATCATAAAATACAAATTTGTAAATAAAATTGCCAAAGAAGAGAGAGTACGGTAGAATATGAGTTTTACCGTCTACAATGTATAACTTACATCTCAGTTGTTGTGTATTGGCGGTCGTCTTCTTTTTTCACGATGTCGTGGATTGATGGTCTTCTTCCTCTTTCATATTGCCTAGAAAAAAATTATGTATTGAAACAATCATAAACACAAATTTTAATCAATGTTGTAGCAATCAAAAAATAAAGAGACAATATAGAATATGAGATTAAAAAAAACATTTTTAGAGAATGGAGAGTTCGAGAGAGTATGAGTTCTAGGGTTTAATCGGAAAAAATCTGTCAACCTGATGAGAAAAATAGGTTGTGTATATGTAATGAGAGAAAATTTTATTTAAGGAAATTCTTTTTATTATAAGAAGGTGACAATGGCTCTCCGAAAATAAGTTGATTTTTCATTCTATAACATTACTTTCTTTGCATAACAAAGTATTTTCCATAATATAAATAAAGAAATTTCAATTTCTATGAATTAAAATAGAGGAGTGGATAGAAAATATAGGAAAATATATAATATATGAATAAAGAAATTTCAATTTCTATAAATTAAAATAGAGGAGTGAGTAGAAAATATAGGAAAATATTAAGACGATAACTTTGAATTAGAGAGAAAGTTTAAGAGAATATAATATTGTAATTTGACTTGAACAGAAATTTTAGTAGAATATTAAGGTGATAATTTGAATTAATGAGAAAGTTTAGGAATATATAAAATAAATTAGATTTTTTTATTTATTAATTCAAAAAATTGAGAATATTAGAAAAATAGATCGAAGCGATTTGAGAGGCGCCGACTGCCCTCGTCTTCTCCTTTATATAATAGTATTGATTTTAATGATTATAGTACTTCCCCACAAAAAAGAAATAAATATAAAAGAATAGATTTAGATTAAATTAATAAGGATATTACACTTTGATAAACAAAATACATACAAGTACATTGGGTTGAATAAAAAATTGGTGTATGGAATGAGGTTTAAACAAAAGGAGACACGTAGTTCATAACTTTAAGAATAGAAGTATTATGTGAAATCTGAGTCATTACATCACATGCAATCTACTAGATGACGTGGTTACTCAAATAAAGTGGTTCCTAGTTGAGCCCAACTCATTATATACAAATTAGGGAGGGAAGATTAGGTAGTGAAGATATGCAAGCATTTTTATTGTGCCAGGTAAATATATATATATATATATATATATATATGGGTTAGGCTCAAAAGAGAACCAATCACTAAAAAAGAACTTTAGAACTATTATAAGTTGTTGGATTATTACTAGATCAACAGTTCAGATTCAACTCATTTTTATATAGAAAATCTTATAAGGGTATTGTTGGAATAAAAGGATTCTAGTGCCGAACCTATTTTGTTTCATAACATAAATACAGTGTTCTGCAACTGAATTTTAAAAGTTATGCATATGGACTTCAGAGCTACAACTGAACTTACTTTTTTCCACGAAGTTCTACAAGTGAACTTCATTATTTTTATAATGTTCAGCTGTTGAACAATGTTATTCACATTATTTTCATACCATAACTTTCGTGTTCTACCGCTGAACATAAAAGTCATGCAATCGAATTTGAAATCAAACACATAAATTTTAAAGTTCTGCAACTGAACTTACTTGTATTTAAATGTTCAGCTGCTGGACATTGTTATCTGATATTGTGTTTATACAATAACTTGAATATTTTCACAAAAATTGATAAAAATAATTGGGGAAATTTTATGATGATGATGGAGAATTTTGTGATCGATATCGATGTATGATTATTATCGTTAATCAAATATTAATTAGCTCTAAATTGTGTATTTTGTGTTTTTGGACAACTTTACCCATGACCTTCATATAATAAATATATATTATTTTAAAAAATAAGATAGAGTTCTAAGAGTTCTTAGATTAAGGGTTATTTTGGATTTAAAGTATGGACTGTAGATTATTTTATTTGAAATAGGTGGGAGAGGGAAGACGGAGCATTTATTTAGAATAGAAACCCATCGAAACAGTAAATATAGAGTAGTCAAACTAAGAGTCTTTGTTTGAGTGGCCACTTGAGAACTTTTCTCTCTGGATGCTTTACATATGTGCAGGCTGGAGACAGCAGCTGTCCTGCTCAGGAGGTCCAGGTGGAGCACTTGGGCAACGATGAATATAGGACTGAAATTGGTGGTGCTTGCATAAATATCAGCTTAGGTGCTTATTTCAAGGTAAACAAGTCTAGCATGACTAGAACCATGTATCCATACAAGTAGATATTAAATATATGACTGAGAATGGATGCATATCTTATTTTTATATATTACATGACTGAGGTATATGGTTTGTTCAACTGCTGCAAGGATCGACCAATGTTATTGCTCATCAGACGATGGGACATACCATGTCAATTTGTCAATCCATTCCTTTGATTTTGAACTCTCTATATACTCGTATATTAAGAAAAGAAATTGTAACTTTGGCGTTGCAGGATCAAAGTGAACATATTCATATTTGGCATGGTTCACATCATCATCATTTCAGACGAAAAGTCCATCGTGTGCTATTGGATGATGATACAACCCAATGGAAGCCCACATCTGGCCCAGTATCCCATGAACTAGGAGCTGTTGTGGCCCCCATGGCTGGTTTAGTGGTTAAAGTACTGGTCAACAATGGGATGAAAGTCGAGGAAGGGCAGCCTATATTAGTATTAGAAGCAATGAAGATGGAGGTATATATCTAATCTACTTATCCTGAAACTGTTTTCTGTTATATAATGCTATGGTTGTAGAGGTTAGACTTTCTACTCTTTAAACTCCAGATTAAAATTATAAATTTTCCATTTTTGTAAATAGCATATAGTGAAGGCCCAGGCTGCTGGGCTTGTCAGTGGGCTTCAAGTCACTGCGGGTCAACAGGTTTCTGATGGTTTTGTTCTCTTCAGTGTCAAGGTTAGTTATTTCAGTGATGCTAGGGTTTTTTATTAAGATACACCTGTTGAACCTATTATTTATTTATTTATATGGCTAAACTTTTGACTTCATGTATTGCATCGCTTGGCTGCACAGAATAATTCATTTGGAAATGTGACAATTCCATATTAGTGAGATGTCTGCTTTCTACCTGTCCTATATACCCCTTGCTAGGTGCTGCACTGAAATAAATGAACAGAAGTTAGTTAATTTACAACTCCCAAATTGGAGAACATTATCAGAATTCAGATAGTAGTAATGTGATGCGGCTATGGCTTGATTGTCGATATTGTGAATCTAATTATCCAAAATGTGACTCGACATCAGTACTAAGTTTTGTTCATTCACAATGCTTCATGGACTTGTAGTTTCCTATATGTTATGATTTAATTTACAGTGTCTCTAGGTAGAGAGCATATTTTATCATTTAGAGCATATTTATGACCTATTTGGTTGGACCGAATGCAGTGGAAAATTTTGAACAAGGTATAAGGTGGAAATGAGTAGGAAGTAGATATGAGAATCATCCCTAGATCGGTGGGTTGAGCTCTGACATAATTTTTATGAAAGGAATGGGGAAATGAAGAAATACTAGGAACAATTACTCTACATTGTACAAATTTAATTCCTTCTAACCAGATGGAGTATTAGATATCTTCTCCTGGAGGGCAGGATTTTGGTTTATCGCTAAATATTTTGCGAGTTTTCACGATGACTTGCGACTTGTACATACAACACATTTTTTTACTTTTTTGAAACGATCAGCCCATTATTTATCCGGGCCACTTTACATTACTGTTGCACCTACTTTTATTTTGGATTGTTGCTGTTGAATTTGATGCACTTGCAAATTTTTAAGCCAAGAGTTCGAGTTGTAACAAGGAAAATCTCCATGGAGCATGCCTTATAAGTTGTGCAGGTTAATAGAGTTATTTTTAAATAGGCATTTTGGGTTTTACTGCAAGTGCTTATTTTACACCGATAATCGCAGTTAAGTTTGTTTAATCATGTGATTGTGAATCCTAGTACCTTAGTTACATGTGTGTCATTAATTTAATTAATATCAAACAACTTTGCACATTGCTAAAATTGTAGTAGTTTCAGATAAATCTTTCATGATCAGATCTATGTCAAATTTGTAATTTATAACTTTACAACTAGACAGCATCAACTATTTTTTTGTTGAAGAGGTTATGAAACTGATCTGCATGTCCTGCCCTGCCTTTATGACATTATGAAACTGATCTGCATGTGCAGGACGAATAAAATGGTGACTTCATCCTGTCTTTATGACAAATCTTACCTCGGTGAGCTCCAGTCATATATAAATGCTGTGGTAATGGTAAGAACAGTATCAATCAAATGTCTTTGCTAGCAGGTTTAGCATTCCAGAATTGACCGAGACGAAGATTTAGACTCATTTTGGCTTCGGTTGACTGTCTTTCCAGTTCAGTGGTTTTATTCTACGAAGAAGTGAATACGTGATTGCTCCCTGCTTTGATTCTGACATAGCAAAGTGCCTTTTCCAGGTGTTAGGTTTGTGTGGATATGAAGACTCCCACTCCTGCCACGTGATTCGTACCAATTTATTGTAATATAAGTTTTGGTATATATCCAATATCTTCCTAGCACTGTTATCTGACTTTGCCTTAACATTTTACTGACACTGGTGTAAATTGAATCTCAGTAAAGGTGTAATTGTGTAAATATTGCTGGAATTTAAATTCATGGTAGTTCTTGGTTGTTGCAACTTTTAAGCCGTTACGCAAATCTTGATTTTAGGAGCTGGTATGTGAATGTGACTTGAGAAAAAAGAAAGATCCCCTCATGTCATATATGGTATATAAATTCAAGGGGATTCTTGTTGCTTGTCATGGAAGAAATAAATTGTTGCCTAGTGGCTACCTATTTCTTTATTCAAACTATATAGTACTACTATATATGAAACAATTGTTTTCCCTGTTCTGTGTTTCCCTTGGCAGCAACTAGCTACAATAGATCAAGGACCAGTAACCTCCGTGACACTCTCTCTTCTCATTAGCTATTACTGTATTGATCTCGTTTATATTTTGATTTTCTGCTGGAGCAAGCGAAACACAAACATCTATAGACACAGACAAGAAACAAAAAAACAGTTAAAACTTTTCGAGGAAATCTTCATCAGTGGCTGTGAATGACTTGTTTTTCAATCTCTTTGGTACAACTTCATCTTATATTCTAACTTGTGTCTGGTAAAAAAGTGACAGCAACGTCTTTGTTTTAGAAAAGGATATTAGCAATGTGAGGCGACAATTACAAGTAAAAGGAGACATAACATATGTAAGATACATGGCATTCTACTCACCAATGACAGACAAGGGACTAATAATACTAAGGTAAAAATAAGAATGATTCATTGGGCATTGGCTGATCCGAGAACAGCAAGGTTTCCTATTTTAAATTTTCTGTATGTTGGTTCCTCTTGGCTTCTAGTAATGTGACAAAGCAAAGCAGTAATGGTAATACCCGTGTGCTTTAATGTTAATGGAAGGAATAGTATGTATTGTCGATAACGTGTTTACTGGGTTTTTCCTCCTGTTTAGCGGCGGCAAAATTTGACATGATCCGAAACCCGAAAAGGAAAAGTACGAATTTTGCTCGAGTATTTTGAGTTTTGGGTTGGGTAAAAATTTACCCGAAATTTTCGGGTCAGTTTTGGGTTAACCCAAAATAACGGAACCCGACCCGAAAATTTAATATATATAATAAATTATGTAAAATATATAAATTTATATTACATAATTATAGACGTGCGATATATCTTCATATTATTTAAATGATTTTAATTCATATATCATATAATAAATTTTTTATTATAAATTTTTAATATTTTATAAATAAAATTTAAAATTTTTAAATATAAATAATTATTTTTAATTATTTTCGGGTTAAACGGGTCATTTTTGGATTGATCGGGTACTAAAAGGTCGGGTTCGGGTTGAGAAAATTCAACCCGTTTCGGGTTCGGATTAACTCAAAAACAGGATCGAATACAGCAAATCCAACACGAACCCGACCCATTACCCGAAATTGACACCCCTCCTCCTGCCATTTTATGCTGCAAAATCAGATCAGTCGTATCGTATGGTCCTCTTAGACTTGATTTTTATTTTTTTGTCTGAAATGTACTACTTTATTTGAATTGAATTATCTCGTATGGTCTTCTTAATAATCAAACTGGGCTTTATTTTAATTGAATAATCTGAATTATTTAATTCATAAAAAATGGGTTAGGGGTAGATTTATATTGGATGTGATATCTAATACGAACATTTGTTTTTTCACCAAGCCTTGTACTAACATTTTGGTAAGACAACTCTCAATATGAGCTGATGTTAATCTTCTTTTTCTACGGGTCACAGATTATCTTAACAATATATAACTAGATAAAAATGGTGAACATTCATATATCAACAAATTTAGCCGTATGAATAAAATAAAAATGAAACATCAGCGTTATACGTTGTCTATGCTTAAATCCCAGTTTAAGTAACGTGGCTGCCCTTTCACTCAATTGGGAGTCGTTTTTGTATTACTCCATTCTCATGAAAGAGCATTTATTAGGTCATATATGATTAGAGTAAATAACAAAATGGCCCAAACTTTATCGATTTTAACATTTTAATAGCTCAACTTTTAAATTTACAATATGACTAGACGTTGTTTTAATCATGGAAAAAGGTGACCGAAAATCACATTCAGAGAAAATTAGTTATTCATTTCTTTCTCAAATTTAAAAGGCTAAAGTAATATTGCAATATTACAAATTTGAACACACGACTACCGAAATACTATACGTGCTTTAATTCGTTCACGATTCTACATTTTACTTCAAAATTAAAATATCAGCAAAAAATTCTATAGACAAATTATGAAATTTCAATTTGCATGAAAATGAAATTTTGATAAATATATATTAAAATTTCATTCGCATACCACTAAATCAAGCATCTCCAATAGTCTTATAATTCACTTTTAAATATATAATTCACTTATTCATATAAAAATTTTTATATACAAACAACATATTCTATTTATATTTTAAAATTCGTCAGAACATTTTTACATATTTTATTTGTTCTTTATTTATATCTTATTCATATTTTATTTTAACTATCACAAAATAGTAAACTCAAATAGTTGAATGTATTAGAAGAAATGAATATTTTATTGATAAAAAGAAGTTAAAATCCAATAAAAAACTCTTAAAAGTGAGAAGAAAAAAAAAAGAGACTCTTAACATTTTTACAATTTTCTTTAATTTCTTTTTAATTTTTTTTACTTAAAAACTTATATAAAGAGTCTCCTTGAAAGATACTCTTATAATCTATAAATAATAATAATCTTATCATCCAAAACTTCATTATAGTATTAAATACTTGATAAAATAATATATGCAGTGGAATAAAATAAAAAAAAATATAGTGGAGTATATAATGGACCTGTTTGGCAACAACTTATTTTATAAGCTTATGTCTTATAAATCAACTAGTTTACTAAGCCGCGCTTCGCAGCGGCTTTATAATAATATCTTTAAATTTTCTCAAAAAATATTCTACAAAATACATTTTTAAATAAAATAATATTTCTAATATAAAATAAAGTTTTGTTTTGTTTGTTTAACATGAACAAACAAAAGAGTAAAGAAGAACAATGTTGACAACAAAAATTGCAATAGACAATTAACAGAGTTTAGGTGTATATTTATACTATTAATTAGCTGCTTGTACGAAAGTATTAAAGGTAATTAATTATTTACCAAGTAATTACTTAATTTCTTATACAAAATGATCTAATTTCTTAACTTTTATTTACCAATATGTTCTTGTATTTTCTATTATATTACATTAAAAAGGAAAGTTTAGGAGAGAAGAATGTTAAGATGATAATTTCATTTGAAAATAAATATTATGAGAATATCTAGATAATAATAAAGGGAAGTTCAAAATAATGTAAAGTAATACACTTTTTTTTTAATTTAGATATTTGAAGGCAAAAATATTATAATTGAATATTTAGTTTCCTCCATTTGTAATATTTAGTTTCCTCCATTAGTAAAGATGTATTGTATATTTACTTTCTCCATTAGTAGAGATTTTAAATGCAAGAATATTATATTTATTTTCCTCTATTAGTAGAGATTTTAAATGCAAGAATATTGAAATTGTATATTTAGTTTTCTCCATTATTAAATATTTAAAAGGTAATTGATTTTTTTTTCTAGTTTTTTGTATTAATTACTTAATTTCTTATTCAAGACCGATCTAATTTATTAACTTCTTATTTACCAAAACGTTCCTGTAATTTCTATTATATTACATAAAAAAAGAAAGTTTAGGAGAGCAGTATGTTAAGATAGTAATTTCATTAAAAAAATATTATGATAATATTTAGATAATAATAGAGGAAAGTTCAAAATAATTTAAGGTAATACACTGTTTTGGTAATTTAGATATTTTGAAAGCAAGAATATTATAATTGAATATTTAGTTTCTTCCATTATTGATATTTAGTTTCCTCATTAGTAAAGATTTATTGTATATTTACTTTCTCCATTAGTAAGCATTTAAAAGGTAATTGAGATTTTTTCGAATTGTTAATTGTTAATATTATTAATTCAAAAAATTGAGAAAATTAGAAAAATAGAACGAAACAATCCGAGAGCGCCACCTCACCGCCCCCGCTCAACTTATTTCATTAACTTATAAATTATAACTTATTTTTTTAGCTTATGACTTATGGGGGGTGTTTGTCTACCCAACTTATAATCTAACTTATAATTTATAAATTGATAAGTTGAATGTTAGAAAATACTAACATTTTGCTCAACTTATTTCATTTTTCATGATTTCTTTATCTATTTAGTAGTTTATATTTTTATATTTATACTTTTAAATGTTTTTTAATCTAAAATGTATTTATCGAGATCATTATATTAATTAATTATTTTTTCAATTTAATAGTTTATATTTTATATTTATACTTTTAAATGTTTTTTAATCTAAAATGTATTTATCGAGATCATTATATTAATTAATTATTTTTTCAATTTAATTTAACAAAAAAATTATTAACTTATAAGTAAATTTATCCAAACACTTACGTAATTTATAAGTTTGCATCAACTTATCACGCACTTACTCATTATAATACATAAGTTCACTTTTTTTAATTCTCCCAGACACTTATAACAATCCATCAACTTATCACTCACTTACTCATTTTAAACTATAAATCAATTTTGTTTGATAGCCCAATCACCCACAATATTGGGAGGAGCAATCTAGTACTACTAGTACATGTCCAATAATTAGTGTACAATTATCTACCTTTGTTTTTGTGTTGTACTCTGTCTACAAACAAATTGTAGGAATAGTCTTGCACTTTCCTCATAAATTCCCTCCACCTCCTTGATTCTATTTTCTCCCTTTTCATTTACTCTTCCATTCTCCTCCACAAATCTCTCCCTTTTTTCTTCTCTCAAATTCAATTTTTTCAGCTTGTTTGTATCTAATCTTTTCTTGGTTTTCATCATTTTTACATGTCTTTTTGTTCTATTTCACAACCCTTTTCTTCGCTCTTTCTTTCTTGAGTGTTAGTTCAGCTTTCTTGGGTACTTGTTGAAAGTTCAAAGATTAAAACTTTACTTTGTTTCATAAAGTTCTGTTCTTGGGTAATCTTGATTAGGCCTATACTTACAAAATATTGTAAGTTTTTTGTTTTTCTTGAAGTTTTTGATTTTGGTTTAGTGTTAAAATGAGTGGTGAAGGTGATAATTGTAGTTTGGGAGATGGGGTTGTGATGGGGTCAAATTCAAAGGATGTGGGAAGTAATAGTAATACTTTTGTGAGGGCAGATAAGATTGATTTTAAAAGTTGGGATCTTCAGTTAGAGAAGCATTTGAGTAGGGTTTGGTCTAGAGATAGAGAAGTAGGAGGAGGAGGTCCAACAAAGAAAGAAGAGTGGGAAATTGATTTGGCTAAATTGGATATCAGGAATGTTATTGCTCATGGTACTTATGGTACTGTTTATAAAGGTTCTTATGATGGTCAGGATGTTGCAGGTGAATTTTGGACACTGTTTTTACTCAATTATATGTTATGTGTGTGTGTGTGTGTTTTGTAGTTAATTTAGGACTTGTTATCTATGTTAGTTGTGTTTTGAGTTAAGTTGATAGAATCATGGAATTGTTCCGAAAGCTTTTATTTGTTCTCTTGTTCGGTGTTACGAATGTAGTGATTGTCTTGTTTTTTTCTTGTGAAATTTGTGATTTGATTCTTGAATATTTTATGAATCTTTATGGCCGAGTGTACTTTGTTGAATATGCGCCTGTTTGATCACATGCGAAATTATGTATTCATATATGTTTTATTAATAGGTCAAAAGATAGCTGTACTGACTTTAATTTCTATCACAACCATGTTTATTTTATCTGCTGAGCATCTCCGAGTCTGGTTGACAGCAGAATATTTGAAATTTTTTACTTATGTTGTTTCTTTGCCCTGGATGCCTGTGAAGTCTGAACAAGCACAAAACTTAAGTTTGGTTAGCATGTTCATATTATGGTGCTTCAGACTTCAGAGGATTCCATAGACCTTGCAAACCCTGTAATTACAATATCTTTCTGTGTAACAATGTGTGTTTACTGAAGAATGATAAATTGACTGTTTGGATATAATGGGAAGTTTGGAATATAAAGCATATGTATTAGTATTAATATTGATTTCATTACTATTTATTTGTGAAATACAGAGAAAGCCTTCAGTAATATTATCACCAGCTCGCCAAAACTAAGTTTACTAATAATCGGGTGTTTGAGACATAATACGTATCAGATAATATGTTTGTATAGTGTCTTTGTACAATGAGTAAACTTTTTATACGGTCTTGATTCCTTATGCACTGCTCGTTCATTTCTTTTTGTATTGAGTGTTTCTAAATGAAGTGCTGAGAAGATTTAATGAATTCTGGCTAACATTAAATATTAAATAAGGGAGGTCATATATTCATTTTGAATCGGGGAAAGGGACTTCGGAATAGATTATATTATGGTACTCAATTTTCTAATTCTTTGTCAAAAAGAAAAAAATTAACGTACATATCAAATTGACACAAAAATGTTAGTTTGCGGTGTTCATGATCCAGACTGTTCATCTAATTTACGGATAAAGGTTTAGGCTCGAGACAGTTTCAGGTGTGTAATTTGTAGGTATAATATGAATCGAAGAAAAGTGATTGTATAGTCAGAATTTTTTAGGGAAAATATCAAACGAAAAATAGATGGACTTTCATTCAGCAAAGAAGCAGATGGTAGAAAATAGCGGAAAGTTAAACTTCAAACTCAGTTCTAAATTGCCCCTCATCTTGTTACACTTGAGAAATGATCCATACTTGAAAAGGCGGAGACAGTACTCTGGCCGAAGACCGGGGGAAGTTTAGGAGAGATTTAAAAAACAATTAACCATGTATATAGCTAAAAGCCTAAAATTTGTTAGCAACTTAACTGGCTAGTTGCATACTCGAATATATAGCTTGTCTGTGTTCTTTAAACATTATATATGCACAACTCCAACTTTTTTCTTCATTTTCCGCATAAGATTTGAAAAAAATGTTACATTATTATATGCACAACTCCAACCTTTTTCCTCATATTCCGCTTAAGATTTGAAAAAAATGTTGCTTCTTAATTCTCTTCTTTCTCTGTTTGCTCCCCCCCTTTCTTCTAAAGTAGTTAACTAACTCGATACATAATTTGGTGATTCAGCTGTTGTAAATTTGTGCGCAGCTCATAGATGTTTGTGCTGATGGATGATGTCTTAAATCCCCATCATTTGTTTTTCGTTCTGATTTTTTTTTCAACTTTTTCCCTCTTACATTACAGTGAAGGTATTGGACTGGGGGGAGGATGGTCTTGCCACAGCTGCTGAAACTGCTGCTCTTCGATCATCATTTCAGCAGGAGGTTGCTGTCTGGCATAAGCTTGATCATCCGAATGTCACAAAGGTAAAGGTTCTTCATTTTTCATCAATACCAGTACGAGGTCATCACAATATGTGTATATCCTGGAATTTAATTGTAATTGTTTAGTTTCTTTAGCACTGTACGTCACTCTTCATAAATGTTAATAGTGTCATGTAGTTATATTACAGCTTTAACAATGCATGCATAGGGCTCAGATATGATAAACGTATTCAGCTGTTGTGTTGTCGGAACTGATTTATCTGCATATTGCTTCAAAATGTCAGTTTATCAGTTTTAAATTTTATTCACTGATAGTCCTTGCTTCTAAAAAGATTAGTAGTTTTAGATTCCAAGTTGCTACTTGTATGATTGTATTTATCATTTACTATCTCTTTAATCTTGATGTAAAAGTGGCGGTTCATTATTTTTTTGTAGTTCATTGGTGCTTCAATGGGAACATCAAATCTTAAGATTCCTTCCAAGAGCACTTCAAGTGATGTACATAACTCCCCTCCTTCTAGAGCTTGCTGTGTTGTGGTTGAGTACTTGACAGGAGGAACACTAAAGAAATACTTAATCAGGAACTCAAGAAAGAAACTTGCCTTTAAGATTGTTGTTCAACTTGCTTTGGACCTCTCAAGAGGGTAGGTAACTTTTTCTTTCATCTGAGCTGAGAAAGCCATGCGAGTAGTATTTATATATGTTCTCTGTTGGTATTCTGCAGTTTGAATTATCTCCATTCCAAGAAGATTGTACATCGTGATGTTAAAACCGAAAATATGCTGCTAGATATCAATAGAACCCTAAAAATTGCTGATTTTGGTGTTGCTCGAGTTGAAGCCCAGAATCCTAGAGACATGACTGGGGAAACCGGCACACTTGGATACATGGCCCCTGAGGTAATTGGTTCTTAGTTTTTGTCTTCCAATTTATTTCAAGTGCAGGAGCTAACTGTTTAAGGCAACAAATATGTTTTAGGTCCTTGATGGGAAGCCTTACAACAGAAAATGCGATGTGTACAGTTTTGGCATATGCTTATGGGAAATCTATTGCTGTGACATGCCATACCCAGATCTTAGCTTTGCTGAAGTATCTTCTGCAGTTGTTCGACAGGTCTGTCAATCTCTAAAACATATAACTGGTGTTCATGTAATTGTTTTTTTAATGCCAAGTTGCAACTGATTTTGTAAAAAGTTGGTAATGTAGCATGGTATAAGAGCTTTATGATCTATTAGTCTCAAGTACAAACTATAGGTACCGCCGCTATTATCTCCACTATACAATTTCAACTCTGAAATTAATTATGAGCAAGTACACGGCCGCTATTATCTTCACTATGCGTTTTCAAGTCTTTGAGAGGGCGTATAAACACATATTAATTATTATACACATGAGCCCTTTCTCCAACATCTTAAGGTGTTTAAAAGGTATCAAGTGATATGGTACACTTTCATGTATGGAGTGTTCTGATGGTTCAATCACTTCATGAACATATGATTTTGATCTTTATGCTTGCTTGCGTCTACTGAAGAATATCCTTCATCAATCTAAGGAATTTTTGTATAATTTGCTAACCCTATCCTCTCCGGATTGACAAATTTAGCTTCTTTTTTTTTGGTTTCATCTTTTTCTCTTTATGTGTGAAGATTTAGGCGCATGCTTTAGTTGCTTACTATATCTCCTGTTTTTAAAGATAATGTGTCTACAAAGCTCAGGCGGACACAAAATTGGATGTTTGGTTATTGTTACCTAAAGCATGATTCTGCAACTGTAGGCCTACAGCCTCCATATTTATATTTGCATATTTTTTTGTGATAGAATTTGCGACCAGATGTGCCAAGATGTTGTCCAAGTCCATTTGCAAGCATCATGCGCAAGTGTTGGGATGGAAACCCCGAAAAACGCCCTGAGATGGATGAGGTTGTGAGGTTGTTAGAAGCAATAGATACGAGTAAGGGAGGTGGCATGATACCTGAAGATCAGGCCGGTGGTTGCTTCTGTTTCACAGCAGGTCGTGGGCCATAATCATCCAGTCTTTACTCCTACATTAAGGCTTGTTTTGTGAAAGTATCTTCTGTCTTAGTTCATTGCTAGCCCATTATGGATTGTTTTGTACTTTAGGAGAACTTGAGTATTAGATAAAACACTTCATTTTCTCTCTTATTATATAATTTGGTATATAAGTTTTACCTTGATTAATCAAAATGGCAATTTTATAGTAATATTAAAATCTCATGTTACGGATAGAGTTTTGTATTTGATATTAAATGAGATTAATAATTTAATCTGGGTGTAGATGAGGTGAAGAATAAAATGAGTTTTTAGTTTTCTGGGATAATGTAATACTACTATGACACTTGTAGTTGTAAAGGTATTGTCAAACCTCACTATCACTTTATTGTTGGATGCAAATGCTTGAAGGAACTGGTTCCAAACCATGTGTTTTAATCCAGCATACTTGAGTGGAAGATGCATCTTAGATATTGGAAGAAAAAGAATCTATGTACATATAGATTGAACTGACCTTTTGGCCTGAGTAAAGAAAAAAGAGAAAGAACAGGAATATTGGGGGAGACAAGATCCTAATGCGTCTCAACAGTTGACAAAATTATGTTCTTTGGTTTTGGGTGTGTGTATTCCTTGTATATATTCCAGGGGAATCTGCTACAGATTACTGATTCCTCACCCACTATTAGGAGTTAGGACGGAGCAAAACCGATCCGAACCGAAATATTTCGGTTCGGTTCGGATTGAGTTTTTTCGAAGATTTCGGTTTTCGGATTAAACCGAAATAAAATCGGTTCGGTTTTCAGAATTATGGTTCGGTCAAAAACCGAAAAATCGAAATATTTTTATATGTTTTTTAAAATTATATATATTAGCTTAAAACTCATGCGATACACATATTGTTTGTAATGATTGTTACTTTTATGTTTTAATAGGTATTAAAATAAATAAGTAAGGATTTGTCCGTAATATTTTTGAAAAAGAAAGTATTTAAGTACGGAAAAATAGAAAAAGTAACATGTTTTAGTTGAAAAAGTGTAATTCTTTGTATTTTTTTTGGAAAAAGCGGGAATTTTGTTTGAAAAAACCAAGTATTTGAGTTGAAAAGGTAATTGATTATAAATAATGTTATTATTTATTAATAATTAATAATTTTGTAATAAAATGCTTTTAAATTTCGGTTAAAAACCGAATTATTTCGGTTCGGTTTTCGGTTCGGTTCGGTTTCATAAAATCGATATTTTGGATTTTCGATTTTTCTAATTCGGTTCGGTTTTTAACCGAATTAACCGAATGATCAGCTCTACCCATTGTGGCCATTAATATACTATGCAATCAAGCTTTCTGTTTTAATTTCTTTTCTGAATGTAGGATAAGCTACTATTAGTTTAAGTTATCACTATGTGCGTGTTTGTGGTATCACAAAAAAGTTGACTTATAATTTAAAATTAGTAAGTTCTTTATAAGTGATAAGTTGATGGATTCTTATAAGTTATACGGGTGTTTGGATAAATTAACTTATAATTTAATGAAGAATTTGCTAAATTAAATTTGAAAAAATAATTATTAAATACAATGATTTCAACACTTGCATTTTAAATTAAAAAAATATTTAAAAACACAAAGATAAAAATATAAAGTATTAAAAAAATAAAGAAATCAAAGAATAAGTTGATAAGTTAAGTAAAATGTTGGTGATTTCTAACATTCAACTTATCAATTTATAAGTTATAAGTTATCAAATAAGTTGAGTACACAAACATCCCTCGTAAGCTGAAATGGGTTTATAAGTCATAAACTGACTTATAAACCACTGCCCAAACAGGCCCTATATCCTGATTATATCTTCAAAATATAATATGCATAATCTACAGTTGTAATGTCGAGTGCTCCTGATTATCAAGTAAATTTTGTACACGATCATGTGCTGCAATTAGAGATGGCCACTTGTGCGGGTTTGCACGGATCGTTCGGAATCGGCTCATTTTTCAACTCATTTTATTCGATCCGAGACGAATCGGGTTGAAACTCGCACAACTCATTAAATTATAAGTGTCGATTACGAGTTGGGATTTGCAAAACCGAAATCGGACCGGCCCGATTCGTCACATAACCCGTGAATCACTCGCGTGAACCGCCCGCACGAACCGGCCCGCACAGCTTACACGAACCGGCCCGCACGACTTGCACGAACCGTTTCGCACGGCACGGCCCGCACAAACTCGTGCAATCTTGGACTTTTATTTCATTTTTCCTTAGTTTGTGTAATTTTTGTATTTGTAATTTTGTTTTTTTAATTTGCAGTATTGTTTTGTAATTTGTGTAATTTTTGTTTGCTTCGAATTATTACTTCGAATTATTGTTTCAAATTATTGTTTTGTTTATTTCATTTTTTTGCTGTGCACTTTATTGGATAAATAGTGGATAGTTATTTTTTGTTTTGTATTTTAGAAACTTATTTAATTTTTATTGTATTTTTATATGTTCATGCGGTTTGTTCCATTTTTTTAGAGAGAAGTCCTCTCGAATTATTTGTAAAATAATTTTGAAATTAACAAAATTTATACGAGATACTATCCTCCTTTAATTCAAAAAAAAAAAAAAAAATCCACCCACCCGAACTCGTTCAACCCACTCAAACCCGCCCGACTTATCTAACCCATCCCAACCCGAAGTGCCAGACTCGGGTTTATTTTTTCCGGTTCAAGCCTGGCCCGATTCGGCTCGTCTAAATTACGAGCCCAAACCAATAGTTAAGATTATTATTATATCCGAGATGGCATATGACGTATATAATATGCAGAAAAGTTCTCATACATAGTGCGTATTTGAGGTAAAATAAAAAAACTAGGTTTATAATTTAACATGAATAATTATCGTACTAGCTTAAAACCCGTGCGATGCACGGATTGTTAATTGTTATTTTATTATTATTATTTTAATTGTATTTGTTAAAAAAATAAGTAGACATATAAAAATAGCTAAAAACTTTTAATTAATTAAAAATATTAAAACAGATTTTAAAATAAATAAATAAGGGTTTGCTCTTTATATTTTTGGAAAAAGAGGGGTTTTAGTATGAAAAAATAAAAAATGTAACATATATTTAGTTTAAAAAGGTAAATGCCCGTGATATTTTTGGAAAATGATGTTTTAAAATTTAATAATTTAAATTATTTAAATACGTTTTAAAATAAATAAGTAAAGGGTTTGTCCGTGATATTTTTAGAAAAAAATGGATTTTAGTGAGAAAAATAGAAAAAGTAAATTGAAAAAGGCGATTTCCCGTGATATATTTAGAAAATGAGGGATTTTGTTAGAAAAAATCTATAAGTGTTTTAGATGAAAAGACAATTGGTTATAAATAGGTATTTGATTATTTATGTTTTAATATTTTTAATAATTGCATTTGTTAAGAAAAATAAGTAGGCATGTTAAAATAAGTAAACTATTAAAAAAATAATATAATATAGTAATAAAGTGCCGATATTGAAATGAGGGTTTTAGAAATGAAAAATAGACTAAAATTAACATGATTTATAGTGTTTAAAATGAAAAACTAAATTATCTTTTAGTTAAAAAGTAATGAATATATTGAAAAGTAGGGAATTGTTAGAAAAAAAAAAAAATAAGACTTAATTGCAGGAAGATGGCCTGAGTTATAATTTTTTTACAGGAAAATGGCCAACCTATAATAATAGGCACCCGCATGGCTCAAGTTTAATTTTTTTAACACGTAATTGCATTCTGTTAGTTCTCTCTAACGGACGTTAATATTTCAGGGGTATTTTTGGAAAACAATAGGACTAAATGTTAATTAACCCATCATTCTAGTGTCTAGTTTTCAGTTTGTAGAAGTTGCCTCATTAAGTAGCATATTAATTCTTAGTCTGCCACTGATAAGGGGTTTTTTTTTTTGCAGTTAGAAAGAGAGGTCAAAGAGATAAGTAAGCAACACGATCTTGCCCAAGCCATGCTTGAGGACGCATTACGAGAGATTCAAAATAGCCGGTCTTCTCACCAAGGCAACAGGAGTAACAGGACTATTTACCAGCTTTCAGATGATGAAGAAGACTTATCAAATAGCACCTCTCAATCAGTTTCAGATAGAAGGAAGTTTCTTAGATCTGGTCCGTATCAGGGCCTGGAAGAGTTGCAGCTACAAACTAGTCAGGATTCTGATGCCATCTGCAAGGATGTTCTCTGTATTGAAATGGATGAGTCCAGCAAGGATGGAACTGCTGAACATCTTTCTCTGTCAGCTGGGCAGGACGATGGGCGAGTGCCAGCATTAGCAGTATCTGGTGTTGGAGACTTAGAAGACGAGGAAATCATGCCAACATCACCTAGAGAAGTAAGTCGCCCCCGAAACTCCTATAATTATGATGCATTGGAGCAGAAAGTTCAAGATGTGCAAAGGACCATTGATACTTTATTTGGCACTAGCCCTGCTGAACCATCTCCGTGGTCCCTCGCAACAAATATGTCTAGTTCTGGAAGCCCAAAGTTAGCTAGGAGCTCTAGTTGTAGACCTAATCTCATGATTGGTTCATCTTCACCTGGCTATTCTGAGATGTTACAACCAAACGAGAAAACCCCGCCTAATCAATCAGCAAAGTTTTTTCCTGGAAGACCAGCACACTCCCAAAGGAGGATTCCTCCACTAAATTATGATGACAACACTGCAAGGCTTTCAAGAAATAATTCCCAATCCTCTGTGGGAAGTGTCTTATTGGATGAGCTTAAAGGTCAGAACAGGGTTCCTGGAGATGAAGATATCCCTAGCATTGACACATTTGTTGCTGGAATGAATGAAATGGCTAAGCTTCACTATGAGAAGAAATCTGACGATAATCAGGCTAGTATTTTTTCCAAAAATACCCCTGAAATATTAACGTCCGTTAGAGAGAACTAAAGGAATGCAATTACGTGTTAAAAAAATTAAACTTGAGCCATGCGGGTGCCTATTATTATAGGTTGGCCATTTTCGTGCAAAAAAATTATAACTCAGGCCATCTTCCTGCAATTAAGTCAAAAAATAATGTATTTTAGGTGAAAAATGTAATTGGTTATAAATAGGCAATATTATTATTTAATAATATATTTCTATAAATAAGTAAGGTTAATCAAGTAAAAACACGAATTTAAGAAAGGACAATTAAGTAAAATCACAACGTACCATACCGACCGACCAAACTTTTAATGTTTCGTCTATTATATAATAGTACTAGCTTAAAACCCGTGCGATGCACGGATTGTTATTAATAATTATTATTCATGTTTTAATATTCTATTAATTTGCATTTGCTAAAAAAATAAGTAGATGTGTTCAACTTTTTTAAATAATTAAAAGTATTAAAATAGATTTTAAAATAAATTAATAACTGTTTGTCCGTGATATTTTTGGAAAAGGAGAGGTCTTAGTAAAGAAAAATAGAAAAAGTAACGTGTTTTAGCTGAAAAGATAAGTGTCCGTAATTAAAAGTATTTAAATAGGTTTCAAAATAAATAAGTAAGGATTTGCCCTGGACATTTTTGGAAAATGAGAGATTTTAGTAAGGAAAAATAGAATAGTAGCATGTTTTAGTTGAAAAAGGTAATTGCCCGTGATGTTTTTTAGAAAAAGAGAGGATTTTGTTAGAAAAAATAGAAAATACAATGTATTTTAGCTGAAAAGGTAGTTGGTTATAAAATGTTATTATTTAATAATAATTTCTTTAGAAAATAAAAAAATAGAAAAAGTAACACGTTTGAGCTAAAAAAGTGCTCATAATTAAAAATATTAAAATAGATTTTAAAATAAATAATTAAGGATTTTTCGTGATATTTTTGGAAAATTAGGGGTTTTAGTAAGTAAAAATAGAAAGAGTAACATGTTTTTGTTAAAAAAAGATAACCATCCATGTTTTTTTTAGAAAAAGAGAGGATTTTGTTAGAAAAAAATAAAAAAATAATGTATTTTAGCTGAAAAGGTAATTAATTATAAATAATGTTATTATTTAGTGATAGTTTTTTTTTTAAAAATAAGTAAGGGTAATTAAGTAAAATCACAAGTACCGATCGTCCGTCCGTCCAACCACCAAACTTTTAATGTTTCGTCTTTAATAACATAGTTTAAAACCCGTGCGATGCACGAATTATTTTTAATAATTGTTAATTATATTATTTATTATTTATATTTTATTAATTGTATTAGTAGGCATGTTAAACATTTTTAAATAATTAAAAGTATTAAAATAGATTTTAAAATAAATAAGTAACGGTTTGCCCGTGATATTTTGGAAAAAAATGGGCTTTAGTAAGAAATATAGAGAGTAACATGTTTTCGTTGAATTTTAAAATATAAAATTAATGATTTGTCTGTGATTAATAATTATAATATTATTATTTATTTTATTAAATAGAACTATTCGTGATATTTTTGGAAAATGAGAGGTTTTATTTAGGAAAAATAGAAAAGTAGAAATTTTAGTTAGAAAATATAAAAAAGAATATACAATTTGGCTAAAAGTGGTAATGAGTTAGTTATTAGCAATTATAACCTTATTATGTTATTTTATTAAAAGAAACTGTCTGCGATATTTTTGGAAAATGAGATGTATTAGTTAGAAAAAATAGAAAAGATATTCTATATAATAATTTTAATATTTTATCTAACGGTTCTCATTGATTTGATCAGAGATATCTAACGGTTATGAATGGAGGGACCAGACTACAAAAACTTTCATGACCAGACTACAAAACATACAAAACTTTCAATGTTTCGTCTTTAATATAATAGTATAGATTGATAAGTGTTAAGTTGATGTGTAAGTGTTATATTAGTGTTTGGATAAATTTACTTATGAGTTTGTTAAATTAAATTTGAAAAAAAATTATTAAATAAAATAACCTCAAAACATGCATTTTAAATTAAAAAAATATTTAAAAACACAAATGTAAAAATATAAATTATTAAAAAGACAAAAAATCAAATAATAAGTAGAAATTGTACATCATTATTAGCATTCAACTTATCATCATATAAGTTATAAATTGAGGTCATAAATTGGGTTGACAAACAACCTCTACATAAATTTTTATTAGTTTATAATGAATAAGCAGCAGGCCAAACAGTTATGGTTATAAATTAAAAGAAGTATATTCGATTGAGATTTTAAAGTTTTTTTTTTAATTTTAAGATTTCATGGGTAACTTATTTGAATTTTAGCAACAATATTGTAGAATTTGTAAATTATTATTAATTTATCCAAATTAAAAAAAAATTACAATTTACTATGCTGTAATTTGCCAAACACCGTAAATTTGGTGGGACAAAATGTGGTGTTTAATTGTTTTCAAAAATTAAAATCTTTCGAAAAATGCAAGAATTGATCTCAACAATAAGGCTCTGTTTGGGATTGCTGTTAAAAATTATTGTGCTGTTGAAAAAAATGCTGTTAAAATAAGTGCTGTTGTGAAAATCAGATAACTGTTTGGTAATATTTTTGATATGTGCATGTTTTTGTGTATAATATAAAAAATTAATGTTTTTGGTGAGGTTTGATGTTGAAACCAGTAGCTGCTTTCTTGAAAAACAGCTTTTTTCAAAAGCATGGGAGACCTGCTTTCTCTAAAAGCAGTTTTTCAGCCAAAAGCACTTTTCAGAAAAACAGCTTTTAAATTTTACCAAACACTTTTTTAGCTGCTTTTCAGAAAAAAGCTGTTGTTGTTGTCTGCAACAACAATGTTAAAACGGGATCTAAGTATGAATCATTTTTCGTCACTAACAATTTTCCGAGAGAAACTATTATTCATGTACGGTTAAACCTTTTAAAATTAATAATGCTGGATAAAGAAAAAAATTGAGTTTATTATTTTTTTCAGAGAGTACAAATATACTGTCTCATGTGAAAAACCTTTTTTTTTCTAAACACATTAATATATTCTTTTATGGCAGTATAAAATATAAATAGAAGTAAAATATGTCGTCTCATATTAAAAACATTTTCCTTACAAAACACATAAATATATTCTTATAAATAGAAGCGGAAGTAGTTTGAGTTAGGTGAGCACCCAATCCTAATTTTCACCCCCACCCCCCCACAATTTTTTCTTATTCTTCCCAAAATGGGGCTAGCGGAGAATGTTGATACGTCGTCGTTTATGACCGACTTTCTCAAAAACTCCGGCGGAGTCGCCGTCGTCGACGGTGGTCTTGCGACGGAGCTGGAACGCCACGGAGCAGACCTCAATGACCCTCTCTGGAGCGCCAAATGTCTCCTCACTTCCCCTCACCTCATTCGCTCGGTATATACATATATTCAACTCTATGTAATATATTATATTATGTATCTATCATATTTAAATTGATTATGATTTTAAAATTTGTTTAGTATTCGATCTGTAGTTATACAATGTTGTGCTTTTTGTTTTCAGTTTGAACTTGAATATCTCGATTTAGAACAAATTATTAGTAATTTAATACCCCTCGGTCCCTCTCATTTCTTTATAGTTTTTTCACGCTGCTTGACACGCATTTTATTTTAAGGCTTCTAAATTATAACTGTACAACTTATTTTTAAAACTTTCTTTTTCTAAATACAGAAAATTATCGAAATATATATTAAAGGAGCCTTAAAATGTGTGACGAGGGCGATGGAGGGAGTAGTTGTTTATTATTTAAATTTTATTCTAGATAAAAGTATGTAATCTTGCATGCATGAAGGGTGTTAGTGTTGTCTGACGTGTGTAGATTTTATTCAAGATAAGTGTGTGTGTGTTTGTGTTTGTTTTGCTTACTGTCTGTCTTTATGGTTAAAAACAACTAACTAAGCTGTAAGGATTTGAAGTATGTACAGGTTTGGACCACCATATGCCTGTTTTCTCACATTTCTTATATTGCTTCTTTTTTCTTGTCAGATTTTGTAGTAGCTTTAAACTGTGTTTTTGTAATTTTGGTTTGTTTAAAAAAATTGTTGTAATTTTGTGCAAACCCCGTGTTACACCGTTGATGTGTGGGGGTCCTAACCTCCAAGATAAGTGTGTGTGTGTGTGTTTGTTTTGGTTGCTGTCTGTCTTTATAGTTAAAAACAACTAAGTAAGCTGTAAGGATTTGAAGTATGTACAAGTTTGGACCACCATATGCCTGTTTTCTGACAGTTCTTATATTGCTTCGTGTCAGATTTTGTAAGTGGCTTTAAAGTGTGTTTTAAATTTTGTATTTTTTAGTTTGTTTTAAAAATATTGTAATTTTGATGTGCGGAATAAACAATGGAGGTTAGAAGGTCCTAACTTACTTCCGGTGGAAGGTAAAGGAAATCTTGTGATCTGGCTGGTTAATGTTACTTATTATATCTGTGTATGATATATAGGTTGGAAGAAGGTCCCTATCCCACCGTGGCTGGTTGCCCATTTTTGTTATATAAGAATCTAACCTTGAACCATATGAATTGTAATGCACTATTCATGTTTAGGACTTTCAATAGATAACATGTGACATAAATACTGGACAGTGGACAGGATAGGGGGACTAATTGGTGCTATTATGGGTTACTGTTGTCTTATTATATGGTTGTCTGTATCTTTTTTGTTTTCTTTCCTTTAACAAAAAAAAAATGTAATTAGATAATAACATAACTATCTTTAATTATTAGTTATAAACGAGAGTAACTAAAGTCTAGAATCCAGTTGAGCAATGATTTGCTATTAATTAACTGTTTTGCTGCAAGGAATATTTTAATGTCAGCTTAATCCTTGGCCCAAATGCATGCTTTCTATGTACTTTTGTTTAGGTCTACCGGACATGACATGGGTGTGGGTATGGGATCTGAGTTGGATCCTGCATATGAAAACCGGACACTTCTACTCCAAGCAATCTAGTTCAAAATGATTTGCAAGCCCTCACAACAACTTTTTTCTAGAGAGTAATGTCCATCGATCACTATTTCCATGTTTATCCTTTTGATTTATGCTTTAAATTTGACATAAACAATTACGTATATGTTTTTTAATTGGTAGAAGACACTTATTTACGCATGTAATATATATAAAAAGTAGGTATAATTTCACTTATGTGAAGGTTATATGTCGAATCCCCGCACCCGTGTCCAATTTTGGATCCATATCCACGAATCCTAAGTTTTTAGAAACTAAGAGTCCGACACGTGGATCCGCACCCGTGTCCGACACCCATACCCGAGTCTGGGTAACGTAGTGAATTTGAAAGGATTTGCCCATTACATACCGTTTTCATCATTCGTGGATTTTAAAATATGAAAATAGATAGCATGTCTGTGCTCCAGTGGCAAAACAGTATTGAATGTAATGTATCCATATATTGGCCAAGGGTTTTGCTGTCACCCTGTTTGTCATCCTTATAAGGTTCAGTTATTTGCTTGTTTGAGCAGGTACATCTCGATTACCTTGAAGCTGGTGCAGATATCATAATCACAGCATCTTATCAGGTAAATAATCACTTCTTTGAGTAGGATATCCTCTGTATTGAGTGCGTGAAACTCAACTTCAGTCTACTTGCTCGTGGACAGGCAACAATCCAAGGTTTTCAGGCTAAAGGCTATTCCGAATCAGAAAGTGAGGCTATGCTTAAAAGAAGTGTGGAAGTTGCCTGTGAGGCAAGGGATATATATTATGAACGATGTCTTAAATCTACTTCTAATGAGATGGAGGATGGGAAGATTCTCAAACATCGACCTATTATAGTTGCGGCATCAGTGGGGAGCTATGGGGCTTTTTTAGCTGATGGTTCTGAGTACAGGTACCTCTTTACAAAAGCCTGGAATTTTTTGTCCGAATTAATGTGCAAGTTTTGAGTAATAAAAAGGGGTCTTACTTTTTGTTCATTGGTTACCTGTTAAGATAATCGAGGACCTCACTTCCCTAACGATTAACATGAATCATAGTATCACAGCTTGTAAGTAAAAAAGGAATCATGCCCTGAGGAGTTTCTATTAGCCCCATCTACAGCGTTGTGTCCTATTTATCAAATCCCATGTTATCTTTATTAATCTTAGTGTCTTTCTTGTTCATATTCTTCTGGAGGTAATTGCTTGTAATGTGGACCAGATATTTAAGAATGGTTATCTAAAATCCATCTGCATTATACTTGATGAAAGCCACGCCTATCGTTTCACCATCTAGTAGGGTGACCCTTATGAGATGTTACAATGTAGTTCAACTACTAAGTGTATACTGTTTAATAGAGGATATAGCTTAAAGTACTCCCATTCTTCTTTTACTAAACCTAAGTATCTTACAGACTTTACATTTACTTGCTGACAGTTATTGTTGATGGTTTTTTGTATCTACAGTGGGGACTATGGTGAAGCTATAGATCTGGAGTATCTAAAGAACTTTCATCGCAGAAGGGTACATATTCTGGCAGAAGCTGGTGCGGATCTGCTAGCATTTGAAACCATTCCAAATAAGCTTGAAGCTCAGGTTTTCTTATGCTGATTATGAGAATTTTATTATTTTCGCTGTTTACATTGTTCTCAATATTTAAAATGCATCAGGGTAGCTCTTTAAAATGCAATTTCTTTTTTGTTGCAATAGCTGAACTTGTTTTGGGCAAGTGTTTTAGAAATTTTGAAATGTGGGCCAAATCACCATTGAATATTGTTGGTCAGTTCCATAAGAACTAGGTGCCTTATGCTTTGTACAAGATATTGATATTGGCTATTACTGCTTAATAGGCTTTTGCTCAGCTTCTTGAGGATAAAGCCATAACTATCCCTGCGTGGTTTGCTTTCAATTCTAAAGACGGAATAAATGTAGTCAGCGGTGATTCCCTGACTGAGTGTGCCACAGTTGCTGAAACATGCAAAAAAGTTGTTGCGGTTGGGATCAACTGCACACCTCCTAGATTTATCAGTGATCTGATTACATCAATTAAAAAGGTTGAACTCCTAAAACCTCTGTTTTTTTTCTTACTTCTCTTTATTTTAATATCTCTCTGCATTACACTTGTTAGTTGTTACTCCTATCTTACCCCCTTGTAGTCAGAGCTGTGGTGGTAAACTATACTTTTCTATTTTATTGGTTCAAGTCTTATAGATCAGTATTTGTGATATTATTAGGGAGTATGACTATGACATGATTCATACTGGAAAGGAAGGATACTTAGATTTTATAGTAATTTACCCAATTTTTGAATTTTTTTTAACTTTAAATGTACGCCTAATTAATTGGGTCATGTTTAGCGAAGTTTTGGGAGAAAGGAATAATCTATTTGTCACTGTTTAAAACCTTCCACTTTCTGAAGTTAATATTGTTTCAACCAAGGGCGGACCCAAGTTTTGCTAAGTTTACAAGATTGATACCCCATTTTTAACTACAATAGTTAATAGTCCACCCGTCACAAAGTAGTATGCTGTTTGTCACGATGGTTCATGTGGAGTGTTAAAATGTTATTTGCAAAGCCAGTCACTGAAGCACTTATCCACCTTTTTATCCATTTCATATCTACCTTCTTGTATTTGTTTCCTTTATCTGCTTTGTTTTGGGTCATTTTTATTCTACCTTCCTTCCTTGCTATTTCAAATAATCAAATTTTCTTTCAGTCCAAAAATATAAAAAAGAAAAATAAATAAATAATAAACTGCACATTTTTTCTCACGCGGAAACACAATCCTAGGTCCACCATAGGTTTCAGCTGATTAGAAAAGGAAATATGATGCATCATGTGTGTTCTATTTTTGTGTAACATGAAGCAAATGCTATTACTTTTAAAGTTTATTCCTTCTTGGGACTGTTTCTGCATCTGGGGATCTCAACCTCTGGGACTAGACAGAGTGATGGATGTTTCAGTTTCCTTTATTTCACACTTGTTTCTTTTACTTTTGGATCGTTGAATACCTGAAGTTTATGTTTAATCAGATGGACTATAATCCCTTTACTACTTGTAAGTTGTAACATGTACTCATTCTATTAATTCTATTTCCTTAAGATAGTCTCACGAACATGTTTTGATCACTTCTTTGCTCATTTGAGGGAATTAATTGATACTGCTCACGTATTATAGTATCATGAAATGAACTAAAGATTGATAGAAATGTAGATTATGGAATAAGTTAAGGTTGTAAAATAAAAAAGATAAGAGTGAATAAAGTAAGAGTACGGGGATCATAATCCTGTAAAACAAAGATGGCCAAAGTTTCTTGATAGTTTCTATAGGGTATATTTCTCATTTCAACTCTATCTGTTATTGTAGGTGACAACAAAGCCGATACTTATATATCCAAATAGCGGAGAGACTTATGACGCTGAGAGGAAAGAGTGGGTGGTGAGTTCCTACCTATATCTTAAATGTTGTACTGTATCATTTGTGAACTGCCAAGTTTTGTTTTTCAATATCTGAATTGGCAGTTTCTAAAAAAATATATATGAAAGGCAGAAAAGAACTACAAATATTTAAGTATCTAACAAAAGAAGTCGTGACCTATTTTAAGGTGCACATACCTAATTTTAAAGATGGTTTGATATAATTTGCACTAATTTTAAGCAGTTATAAGATATGATCGTTACTGATTATGCCCATTGGCTTTTCTTTTTTGTCCTGCACTTGTAATTCTAGAAAGTCTACCATTTTTCTTTATTTTTATATGCTGCTGTAACGAGTTCTTTTCTTGTTGGGCTGGGAAGTATCTGAATACATGAATCTAAATAAGAAGAATGGAATCTGGTATTGTGCAGTGTTTCATTTTGAAACTGAACTCTGCAAGTTTGTATCAAATCTAGAGGTTTATCAGTATATGTTAAGTGTTGATGGTGTCCATTATAGGCCAAAAATAATTGCTGCTTCTCTTGTCATATAATCCTTGTATTATACATATATAATTGTACATGCGCATCTTCAGTTTGGTGAACCTGGCTGAAGACTTCACCTTTGTTGAAATGAACCAAGTGCATCAGGGATAATTATGTTCCCCTGACAAAGTACTGAATGTGTTTGCATTCATCTCATACTGTAAATTCTTGTTGCTGCGGCCTCTTAATATCATTTGTGCATTTTGATACCCCTTTAAATTACATTAGTTGTTATATTTTAACTTTGTGGTTGCAGCAAAATACGGGAGTTCCGGATGAGGACTTCGTTTCACACGTGAACAAATGGTGCGAGGTAGGAGCGTCCCTTGTAGGAGGTTGCTGCAGAACTACACCCTACACCATAAGAGGCATTTATAGGACTCTAGCTTCTAGATCAATCTTGTGAGTTTAGAAACAGGCAAGAGAATGAAGAGTTGATTAGAGGTCTAGTTTTTTCTCACATGGATCGGATTCCCTTTCCGCGGTGGAAATTCTATATTTGGTTGCCACGAAAGAAATATTATATTTTATCACCAATTAAATGGGGAGGATAGAAGGTTGATCCAATTTTAAAATTTGTCGAGGAGCTGATTAGAGTCTTGTGTAACAAAAATTCAGAACTGAGCTGTTGTTGTAACCAAACATACGTATTGCTGGAGGTGAGGCTAATCATCTGCTTTCTCTTTTACACGTTGAATATTGCAATTTGCAAATCTTTTATACGTTATGAAATTCCACTTAATGGATAAACACTTTAGAACAAAATTTATTGGCAAAAGTCCATATCTGATAGGTGAATTTAGCTTGTGAAAGTAAAAGAATCGGTTATCTTTCAAGCTCTACAGGAACCATGCCTTAATTGAAGTTAATTGTTTGAACAAACATGCCTTAATTGACCAACATGTTGTAAAATATCATGGTATTCGAAATAAATCAAATTTTGCGAGTGTTTGAAGGATTTTACAAAAATTAGTAAGATTCTACAAAAAGTCCGTGGAATTTTATATCAAATATGTCAAATTATGCGTAGAATTAAAATAAATAATTTTTTTTAAAAAAATTGTCAATAATTATTAAAATCTTATTTTCAATTTGCGAAAATTGTATATACTTCATTTCAAGATTTTTTTTTAATCGTTCTTTTCTCAGTTCTGCTTTCGGGATGGGTGGAGAGGTACCTACTTTTCATCGTAATATTAGGAGATACATTACAAATCAAGATAAAAGTGATTTTTAGTTTTTTTAAATAAATTTTACATATATATATATATTTAGTAAATTTTTTTTAAAATATTTCATGACAAGAATGAAATTTTTAGTCTATAAAAAAGGGTATTTTTACTTGAATGGAAAAAGAAATTTCTTCCCCTAAAATTTATTGTTGTATTAACCGGCACAAGGCAAAGTAACAAAACCCTAAACGAAATAAAGTAGCACAAACATATAGATACAGACATACAGTATACATACAGAAGCAGCAGGCAAGAACTCTTCAGGCTCTATCAAGACTTCAATCAGGTATGTGTGTATGTATATAACAAACATATTAATTGTTTCCCCATTATTAGTGTAATATACTAAATAATCTTCTTTTTTTTGGTAATTAAAAATCAGTTCTTTTTCTTACAAGAAACCAGCAGTGTTGCCTGTTTGGTATTAGGTTGCCCCAATTGGCTGCAGAATTTTTTGTTGCTCAAAGCTACAATCTTGAATTTGAATTACATGTATTTATGCTAAGAATGTCGTAATGGAACATGAAATGTGAAGAGTTGGTATTGTTTCTGTTTAGATATATGTATTTTTTTTAAGCTAGGCAGGGTGCATAGTGGAGTTAAAGTTGGTCTCTGACTCTGTTATGATGTTTATGATTGTCGACCTCGTATTTGTATGGAATAATGGTAGTAATATAGTGATGAAATATCCGTAAAATTGGAACTAGTAACCTGTAATTAGTAATGGCAGTGGTCTAGCATTGAAATATCGGGAAGATTGTAATAAGGGGAAATGGGACAGGATAACAAATTGCTGCTTATATCAAGTTACCACGTATTGTTTAATTGTTGTCAGTCGATTCTCGTTAATTGATGATCTGATAGGTACAGCTTTAGATAACATAGACTTATTCTTTATAATTCTTTTGGTGGTGATGCAGTTTGGCCATCTGATCAGATCATTTTTGTTGGTAGGAAAAATTGATATGGAGATGATGACCGATAAGAAAGAGGACTCCTTAGTTCTGGTGAAGCAAGGAGCTGAAGCTGTGAGTTACATCCGGACAAATTACTTTTGTTTCTTTTTGACTGCTATCTTTTCTGGAAATGTGTCTTTTATCTCTTGTGTACTTTCTGCATCCTTAATTAGCCATAATCTAGTATAAACAAAGTGAGTTAGGACTATAAAGTGCACACGCCCACACAGTCTTTTGGCATTTAAGTTTAACTTACCGTTGTCTTGTTTTATCACTTCTCAGAGAGTTTTTGAGTCACAGTTTGTTGGGAGAAGATCCATTGTGAAAGAACGGTTTTCAAAGAAGTATAGGCATCCAACTTTAGATTCCAAGCTGACACAGAAACGCTTGAATGCGGTTAGTTAAATGGATCAGTTTTACCACCAATGTTATTTGATGTAACTTTTAGTTTAGTCGCTTGTTATGCTTTAATTAATCAGGAGGCTAGGTGCATAGCAAAAGCTAGACGACTTGGAGTTCCTACTCCAGTTCTTTATGCAGTGGACCCTGTTCTGAACTCCTTGACATTTGAGTATGTGGAGGGTCCCTCTGTCAAAGATGTCTTTCTTGACTTTGGGATACATGGTGTTGTTGAGGAGAAAATGGACGATATAGCAATGCAGATTGGTCATGCTATAGGAAAGCTTCATGATGGCGGCCTTGCTCATGGTGATTTGACTACATCAAACATGTTGATCCGTAGTAGTACAAATCAGCTGGTGGGTCTTTTATGTACAATTGTATTCTGTAAAATTTATGTAGTTATTTGTGTTTTTCTGTTATTTCTTGTTAATAAGGATGGGGAAGAGTAGGAATAGGATGATGTGAGGTTGACATAAGGATAGGCTTTTGTTTAGGCGGGCTTATCTCTTTGATCGCTACCGTTGCTTTGCTTGTCTGTTATAAAAGTAAGTTTTATAGATATTAAAGGCAGCTTCTGGTCTTTATTCAGGTTCTTATTGACTTTGGACTGAGCTTTACGTCATCACTTCCTGAAGATAAAGCTGTTGATCTGTATGTACTTGAGCGAGCATTGCTTTCAATGCATTGTTCATGTGGAAATGTGGTAAGCTGATCATATCCTGTATATGAAGCAAGTTTGACTTTATGATGTTTTCTTATCTGATTTTCAAGTTGTTTCTTCTTTAAATTTCTGTGTGATTGGAAACAGTTCAATTCTCAGCCAAGTGGAACTTGAAAGGTTTTTTAAAACCATTATTAAAATTAAGTATGGATCTGTCCGGTGAAAAAGCTATGAATTGTATCAGTTCATGTAAAAGCTCTAAGTATTTGAATGTTAAATATTCGGTATTCAATTATTCACCTGTATACATAGTTTTGTCAGGCAAAATTGTCAGTTTTTTTTTGCGGCAGTTGCAATAATGGCTCAAAAATAAGAGAATATGTTAATGATCTTATCATGGTTTTTACATGATTAGATGGATAAAATACTCGCGGCATATAGGAAATCGTCAAAGCAATGGTGCTCAACATTAAATAAGCTGGGTCAAGGTATTGTCTTCAAACATTGTCGTTGTTTTCAACTTTGGTTATATATCATGTATTATTTGGATCCACACTCTACAACTGAATTCTTGTTTGCAGTGAGACAAAGAGGTAGAAAGAGAACTATGATTGGTTGAGAGCTGCTTTTTAAATCACTTGGCATTATGTAATGCAAGCTGACATAATGTTATATATAATTTACAGTTTAAATTCTTGCATCTCTATTTCTTATACTAGTCTGTAGACTTTGATTTCATTGTTTTAGAAGGTGGTGAGTTGCACTATTATAACTGTAAACTAGTGGTGAATTGTAGCTACTAGCGCCTTTCTCAGAATGTGGTATCATTTATGTATTTGTGTACTTGAACTTTCTTCGCAAGTAGATTTACGTTACTATGTCTCTTTGTGGTATGTAAGTCAGTGTTGTGAATCATTATTGTAGAACCATGAGCTTGCAAATGCGGGAACATGTTGCAGTTGTCAAAATCAGGTAGGGTTATTCTATTTCTGGGTAAAATCAGGCATCATAATTTTGTCTTTGATTTTCATATTGGGTTGACTAAACTGATTTAATTAGAAGTGCTTGTATAGACGACTGCAAACTTGAAGCAAACTGTTTGAATTGAATAATAGACATCCAGGAGATTTTAGAAATGTAAAACAGAATACGAGAATCGAATATTATTAATCGATATGTACAAACATAGCAAACTCTATAATTATAATTATAATTTTAGTAAAGAAAATTAAATATTTGTTTGGACATAAGTTGCACCTGAATTTTACATGCTTATATATGGAACAATTAATTCGGAGAATGCGTTCAGAGTAGCTTAGTGGTAGAGCTATTCATTAGTCATCCCCCAGTTTGATTCTCATCTGTATCAATAATAAACATGTACCCATTATTTATTTGACTTAATTGCAGGATGATGGACTTAGTTATAATTTTTTTGCATAAAAATAGTCAAACTATAATAATAAGCACCCACATGATTGAAGTAAAATTTATTAAGCGCGCGATTGCATTCCGTCAAATGTGTCTAACAGACGTTAGTTTTGGAGGGGTAAACATGGAAATATAAAATTTAACAGCTATTTTTATACATACAATTGTATGTATAATTTCTATCGAGCGTGTGAAAGTTTTACCCAAGTGCAACCATGGTTGGCTTTCCATTTCAGTGCAATAATATCACTTTCTGCTGTTTGAAACGGTCTTATTGGGTTCGATGTGCAGTATGTATAATTAAAATAACAGTGATATATGTACATGGAAAGAAATGTGTTGTGTGTGCAATATGTATAACATACAACTTATTTCCAGTCAGGGACTTAAACTGTCGTTTAAACTTTGCTGCAATATAATGAAATGCAAGTTCAGCCAGTGGTACTATGGGATTCCGGCTACTGCTGTTGTTGATGTTGACGATTACTGGATTAAAGTCGTGATACAACTCACACTGAGAGAGGAACCTGTTCAATCTTCTCTTCTAACAAGTCAAATTTGTTTAGTATCAAAAAAATGTTCTTCTGATGATAGACTGGATGTGCCACTATAGTTTCAAACAGCTTTTTGCTTTCCAGCATTTTATTTGTTGGAACTCCATTAATTTAATTAGAGTATCCGTCATAATCCGTCAAAGAAACAAAGAATATGATAAGATCCATATCTTCAAACGTTCTTAACCACTTGCAATTTACTCCAAGGCTGCTTGAATGAATTCTCACAAGCTGGTTTATGCAATATCACCATATCAGGCAGGGGTAAAGTATAAGGAAATCAATATTTTTGGTTGGGAGATCGAGTGAATAATGCATAAAAAACAAACCTTTTCAAGGGATCATCTTGATCAGAAGCATCTAAAGCTATCATTTATTGACTTTGGGAATGTAAAATCCACCCCTGGTCATACTGTTGGTAGAAGAAATCCCCTCGGCATATAAAATATCAATGTCAGAAGACTCATAGTCAGTCCACGAGATCACAACAACCGGAAAGTAAATGAGTAGGTTAGGAATTATACATACAACTGTAAATAAAAAAGCTCTTAAATCTTATATTTTCAAGTTTACCTCTTCAAAACTAACGTCCGTTAGACACATTTGACGGAATGCAATCGCGCACTTAAAAAATTTTAGTTCAGCCATGCGGATGCCTGTTATTATAGATTAACCATTTTTGTGCAAAAAAATTATAACTCAAACCATCATCGTGCAATTAAGTGTATTTATTTTGATTGTTTAGTGGTGCCTTGAAACATAGTACTTATTATATTCGGGGTTAAAAAAAACAAAAAACTCCGTATCAAACAAAGATAGAAATATTAGCCAGTGCTACTACTGTATATAACATTCTATATAACCTGAACCTTGAGCTGCAAAAATCAAAAAGAAGAAGAAGAAGAAGAAGCTGTAAATCAACTCTGGAATATTTGTCATAACAAACAACAATCTCCCGCCAAATCTCCATGGAAAACACCCTAATAAACACACACGTAAAACTCCTAGCCTTCGATTTCAACACACTCACTCCCCTCCCATCCGACTCATCACTCTTCTCTCGCACCGCCAGTCCCACTCCTCTCTCACGGGCCGAAACACTGGGCCTGATCACTTCCCGGGACCTCAAGCCCAACAAGTTTCTCCGCTTCACTATCGACGATGGAACAGGCTGCATTTCATGTATTCTCTGGCTTAATCATTTGAGTTCGCCTTATTTTTCTCGTCGTGACCCGGCAGATGTTCGACGAATGGCTGAGGTGGCGGATGCGTTGGCTTGTGTGGTTCAGGTTGGAGTTGTTGCGCGTGTACGTGGAAAGATTAGTTTGTTTAGAGGTGTAGTTCAGATTACGGTTACGGATGTTGGTGTTGAGAGGGATCCTAATGCGGAGATTTTGCATTGGTTGCAGTGTGTTAAGTTGGCTCGTAAATGTTATGATGTTTTGCCTTGTTCTAGGTAAATGTTTGTACATCATTCTCGATGAATTAAGTAAAACTGAAATGCTCGCTTGTGTGTGTGTGTTTATCTAAATGTAATTTAATTTAGTATTTAAATAGTGTTTGTTGGGTATTTTGGTTTGACACTGCTTCACACCCAAAAAGAATGGAGCTACGTCTGAGTGAAACTTGGAGATGGAAGTCTTCTTTCGTTTCGTTTCTCAAAGGTGAAGTAATACCAAGCTCATGAGCTTATTATCCCAAGTCGGAACAAGTTGATAGGATCCCCTTTTTTACGTCCCCATGTCCCCCTTGTGGCGATATGGGGCGAAAAAAGGAAAAAGAGGGATGGGGTTTCTCTCGCTTTTGGCATAGCGGGCTCCTAATAATTGCGTCGTTGTGCCTGGGCTGTGAGGGCTCTCAGCCACATGGATAGTTTACATATTGGAATGGTTTGTAGTGCTGAACGGTGATTTGTAGTACTGTGACAGGCTGATGTGACTTGTGATTTGTAGGATAAAATGGTTTTAGTGGAACATGACCCTTTATGCCGTGTATGGCTAGTTTAGTTTATGTTATGCTCAGGTTGTGGACGAGAATTATAGTAGGATGTCACATAATGGAATTGGTTTGGTATCGGATAATGTCTAGTTTCGTTAGGAAGTCACAACTGAACTGCAATGGTGAATTGTCTAGTAATTGGTGACAACGTATGGTACTTGAGTTTAGATATGTGAATCGCTAAGGGGCCGTTTGGATCATGGGATTCCAACCCGGTTAATGGGAATGACAATGATTTTTCAATACAAAATGTAGCTAAATCTTATTCTCATTCCCATTAATTGGGTTGGAATCTGATGATCGAAACGGCACCTAAGCTGTGAGCTGAACACTGTTGATCTTTCTTGTTGGTTCAGTGGGTCTGTATTGAGGGATTGCACACATAAAATACACAAGAAAAAGGCACAACTTGAGAAAGCTATTACAGAGCTGCCAATGATACGCTGAGTTAGGTAATTGGTTATGTTATTCTCTTGTATAGTTTGTTAGCTAGTGTTAGCTACTGATACTTTTTCCTAAAGGTTAAACCGAGAGTTAGTCACAGTTAAACCAGTATAGATATTTATGTAATCTCTCTCCTCTATTCCAGTGAATCAGTGAGAGACATTCCTCATTGCATTCAATAATTAGGCTCATGAACTCAACAGGCTGACTTTTCCATGTTATGCAGTAGATACAAGAAAAATGCACAACTTGAGCAATGTTGATATTTCCTGTTTAAGATGATCCAGTTGCTTGTATTACACAAACACACACACCCATACAAGTACATGTAAACAACATACAAGAGCTATGACTGAGCTGCCATTGACACGCGGAAATAACTAATTGGTTATGTTATTTTCGTTGCATAGTTTCTTAGCTAATTGAATGTGTTAGTTCCTGCTAGTTTTGCTAGCGATTAAGTCCGCAGTTAAATTACAGTTAGACTAATACCAATACACTTAATCTTTCTCATCTTCCATTGAATGAATGGTAAACATTTCTCGTTGCATTCTATATTAGGCTCATGAACTCAACCGTCTACCAATTCTACGTTATGCAGTCTACACAGGTTTTATATTAATACACTGGAATGGTTGGGGGATAAAGGAATTGCAAATAATCTGTCAACATTCTTTGTACACTCTCTATATCTCACTTGATCTTATAGAGTTTTATTGCTCCAAAATAGATGATCCAGATAGCACTGAGATAAACAAGGACCTGATATGCTGAATAGCATGCACTTTGATAAAAACAATAATCACAGTTTTAATAATTTGCGCATTTAACCACTCAATTTTGCAAGAGAGTTGATACTAGTACATCATGAAATTTGAAGCTGTTGCGGAGCAACAGACTTGTGTAGGCTGTGGGAACAAGGAGCTGAACTTTATCGATGACCTTAGTAGCAAAAGAAATTAGGTGACTTTGTTTCACGAAATGTGGAGATAACAAGTCATACCAGTCGAATTCTAACCTTGATAGGAATTTAGATACATCTTACAAGTTTGTTTGTGTTGGCCATGTATTCCGTGTTCTATATCTTTCAGGACTGTACAAAATCCTATATTGTAGCCAGTTCTGATTCATAGAATAGACAATTGCATTTAGAAGTGGTCTGTCCAGAGACGCGAAGAGTAAATCCAATGAGCCTGGGCAATGTTGTGGAACTTCATGTTCCCAGTGCTTGGCATCAAGTAAAATACGCTGCTAAATCCATGCAATTATTCGCATACATTCAAATGTTAATTATTGATCCAAAATAGTTTTGAAACCATTGCCTAGGTCGACCTTGAATCCCATTTAGTGGTCAAGTTGTGTTTGTGGTTGAAGATTGTGAAGTAGTTGGAATAATGTTACTGCATAGAGGGTCATATTATCGGATAATTGATACATATGTCTATTTGTTTTCATTAGCTCACAAGTGGATGGAAACTGTTCTGGTACGAGTATAACAAGTCCAGTAGCTCACAAGTGGATGGATGCTGACAAATTAAGCACATAATCGGGCTGCATATGGCCGAGTTAATCAAGACCGTTTACCACGTACGTTCTACCCTTTGCGGTAACTAAATTATATCTCAGCTTGTTTTTGCAGTATCATTGATTCATGATCATGGAGCATTATTTTTGTGTTCTTCATTTGTTAACTCTAGTTTGGCTTGCGTGCCTTGTTTTGCTATGAGATTATACAAGTGATGTTGCCATCACTTCCACCAGAAGAACCTGAGCCTGACTATATAATTAATAAGCACATGTGGTTACATGGGCTGACTAGTATTTTACTAACGTACTTGACTGTGTTTACTGAGATCTGCATGACATATATCTTGGACATATTTACCTCAAGGGAACTATAGCTTATGGCAATAACTTTTTTCCTTTCCAGAAACAAAAGGAATACTATATTATACAAGTCCATGGGTGGACTTTTTGTTACTGGTGGGTAAACAACATAGTTTGATTGTTTCACTAGTTGTACTTTACGAGCGGAATATACCGAGTATGTTAATTTTAGTTTCTAGTTAAGCGCGAAACATACTGTATATGTTAGGTTTGGTTTCTGGTTTCTAGTTTCATGTACAAGTGGGTGATTCTGGAGCTGCAAAAAACTTAAGGTAGAATGAAGAAAATAAATAAACTGTGACAGGAAATCAGCAAAATAAATGAAAGGGGGGAGACTTTATGAGATGATGGGGAAACGTGCAGGGGAAGTGATATGAGTAGCAGACTGAGTTATAGAGAAATGTAAGAAGGCAAGAAAGAAAGACATTGATATGATCTTTGCCACTGTCAACCATCTTAAATTGTAATGAAATGCAGAAATTAAATGTAGGGTTTTTTGGTAAAATTTGTACCCCCCCGTGAAAAACCTTCCCATCAATGTAATCAAGGTCTATTCATCTATTTCTTCACTTCTTCAATTGCCAATTCATTGCTTGCTTTTTACTTGCTTCTCTGTTTTTTTACCCTTTAACTATAACCAAGTAAAAATAATTTATATTTAATCTTTATATACCAAAATTGGTATGCGATTAATAAAGACCCGTAAAGGGTAATCAATAATCAAGTATTGGATATTAAAAAGAAATAGAATATAATTAATTTTCATTTTAAAATCCACCAATTGGTTTCCATACACAATTCTCATGCTTCTAGGTGTCAGATAAATGCATTAACCATGTTTGTATGTTGGAGACATGTAGTGTAATGAAGTGGTCAAAACCTGGGGGGTGGTTTTGGGCATTCCTTTAATTTTTTGTGATATGAAATAAAGCTTGTTTTAAAGGCAATAAAGCCCGGAAAATGACCCTTAAAATGGCTAAGAAATCTGTGACATTGAAGTTAAAAGAAGAGAGGGTTCAGGGAGATGGGAGCTCTGAAAAGCAAAAAAAGAAACCCTATTACCTCCATCAGAAGGTACTTAGCACTTAAAGTACATGTAGAACTCCACTTTGACTGTCTTGTGTTTTACTATTTCATATTTTTACTACAAATTCAAAAAAAAAAAAAACACTTTGTCATGATACACGTATGAGAGTCGTTTTATCGTACGTGTGATTTTTGATAAAAATCTGTACATGTTCTTATTTGAAGACTCATATGACATTAGATCGATATCTTATATTGTAAGTTCTGCAAAAAAATGAAATCAAATCAGTTAATCTAAATGTATTTAGTCCACTTAGTTGTATTGTTTTCTCATTTTCATTATATGATTATATATCATAGAGTTGCTTCACATGAAATATTTATGTGATGGAACATCTCCTACCAATACCATACTACAGTACTATTTTGGATAAGATACTTGCAAGACCCACCTCTTTATGTTTCTTAATTTATTTTTGAAATATTCCCTTTCTATTGCAATACTAATTTCTTAGTCTGCAAGTTTATCCCCTTTTAACTGACATTCAAAGAACACAAAGAGTGTTATAACTGTAAACTCAAGGATTCCAAAGTAAATTGGTCGATTATCATCTTTCCTTACCAAGACGACCCATGTGGATGTGATCCAATGTTAATTATTCCCACAGTATCTACATATTTTTTTAAATTTGTGTATCTTTTGCTTGGTACATGGTATTCGTATACTGTATACTTGGAACTTGGTACATGGTATTCTTTTCGAAATGGAGAATTGGATCAATGCATATTGTTTACATAGTCAGCTTGGATACATGGTGGTTTTTAAGACAAACCGAAACAATGTAACGGTGGATCTAAGAAGATCGTGACAACAATGTCGCTCTGCCTCTTTTAAATTTGTAGCAGCATGTTGTATTGTGTTGCTTTACAATATTCATATTGCTATACAGAACATTACAACTATGAATTAAAATGCACAACTTGATCACGCGGAAGTAAGATCTAATTACAAATTTTTTTTTACGAGAAATACTGTTGTAAATGATTCCTAAGACCATAAAATATGGCAAGACTCTGGCTTGGGGGAATGCAACACGGTCTCCCACATGTGGCATGTGTAGTTAAAGATTAATGAAATCTTAGTCCAAGAAGCCACTGCTTTGTTCTGGACATGCAAACATTTACAAGCAACCACATTTTATGGCTCGATATTCCAGGAGATTGCGTAGGTTGCGGGTCGGGTCGAATCAGGGTGTAGATACCTAAATGCACTTGCAAGATCCTACTACATACTTGTCACTAAATTAAGCAATCGACTCTACTCCTTAGTAAGTGAAGTCACTTCTCAAAACTCAAAATTACCAAAATATGTGTTGGAGTTTGATAGTTGTGCTTAGAGTCTCCAATTTTATAGTGCTTTTAAGGTAAAATGTAGCACAGTAATAATTTTTTACGGAAATATTTTCTTTATTTCGAGTTTGCGGATAAATTTTATCATTCTGAGCATGATACATCACTATGTTTTTATTTGTTTTAGTAGCAGTAAAACTTAAGATGAACATGGTTTGTAACTATAAAATTTTGTTCATTCACCAACACTCAAGTTTTAGCTCTTAAATCAAGGTCATGACCATTAATGTCTTAATTCCCATAGGCAGAAGTCTAGATTTAACAAAAAGGACCTCAAATTACTAAATTTGCAGAGCATACAAGAAATTAATGGTTTCAAGACTTGCACAAAAACCCTTCTAACCCTGGACCATTGTTTTAGCTCCGTAGACAAATATTTGGGTTTAGCAAAATAAAAACCCTCAAAAGTAGTAAACCAACAAAACATATTGTTTGATTATATAGTTACAAAAGGAGGTAGGCATCTCTCCTAGACCCAAAATCTACATAGAAGACTCAACCATTACATATACAAAATTGTGTCTATGTTTTGAAACCCCCCTAAAGGTTTGGGGTAGTGAAGTAAGAACATAATAGGTTAAAAATGCACACCCCTTTTGGCCTTTTTATTACCTTGTTTATTAAATTTAACATAGCAAAGATAAAGAAATTCATGTTTGTTTTCTGGCACCAAGACTGTACAACAACAAAAGACAAATTTGTATCTTAGTTGGTGTTTTTGATTGTGTATTTATGCATGTTTTGAACTTGTAAATCAAGGAAAATTAGAATATATAACATGATACGTAAATACTCTGTTCATTTTAAAGATTCACACACTTTCAAGTGATTGTTGAAGCATATTTTATCGCACATATTAAGTACGATAAAAGTAAAAATAATTTCTTTTATGGGGCTCACTTTTCCTCACTTTACTATGCTTATTAATTGCGTGAAATATGTTATAGTAATTATCTGCCGTGAGCTCTCATTTTTGTGTCGTCTTTATTTAATAATTTACCCATATTATTTTGCTGTCAGGGGTCAATGGTTACAACTTACAAGTGTGTCATGTGTGTGGGTGAAGTGGAAGAATAGAGAGGCTGTCATTCTTGATTTTTGGGCAGAAAACATTGAGCTGAGGGGGAAGAGGAAATAAAAAACTGTAAAAGATGGAAAGAGCTTGCATTACCACTTTATTCCCCCCTTAAAAATATTTTGATACTTTGCTGTTCTTCACTTGACATTATTAATTTCAAAGTAGGAAAAAGAAACACACACATGACACACTCCCTCTCTCTGTATCTATAAATCTATACATACATATGTACACATGTGCACACACCTTTATGTCTACTACATTGTCCTCTTCTACAACCAGAATCTCATAGTATTACTTTCACGCATCACTGTTGTACTCTCTCTGCTTCTTCACCCCTCCCCTTAAGCTTCTTTGTTTTCTTTCTTATTTTCTTCTTATATATCAAAGAATTTGAACTCATTATCTAGTAGTTTTCTGATTTGACTTGTGTTTGAAATTTTTTAAGAATGCTCACAAACTGTGATTTTCTTCTCTTCTTCAACTGTTTCATCTGTAGAACCTGTTAAAACCCATTTCTTTTTGACTTTGTCAATATTGTCTTGGGCTCTTGGCTATACTTATATAAAGGCTCAAACTTTAGTTGTTCTTGGTTTGTTTAATTGATGTAGTTCAGGGTTTTCTCCATTTTGGCTTCACTTAAACAACATTTTGAGGGAAGCCCGGAAGTTAAAATATTTTCCGGCAAACAAACGGAGCCTTAGAGGTGTAAGTATATGCAAGAAGTTTTGGAACAATGAGAGATGGAAATTGCAAGAAAAGCAAGGTTTGTGTTTACTAAATATTAAAACTTTTGTTAATCTACATTGATTATAATCTAAGTACTTACATTTTGTGTTTTATTATTGCAGCTTTCATGGCCTAAGACATTGGTCAAGAAATGGCTTAATATCAAGACCAAAACTGAAGACTTTCATGCTGATAGTGAAGATTTTGTTTATGAAGGTGTTGTTTTCTTGATCCTATGCCTTATAGTAATAATTGTATTTTGGGGGGCTTGTCTGGTAAGATCTTGTTTTCTAGTTGGTAACTTTTGTGGTAAACATTTGGATTATAAGGGGTTGTTCTGGCATTTGAATTTGCAGATTAAGATCTATTGTTTTGTTTTCTTCTTCTCTGTAATATGCAAAGATGTTATTTTATTCTTTTGGGTATTCTTTAAGAATAACAAAAAAACTGTTGTAATATGTGGGGTTGATTCAATACTAGTTCTGTGCTACAGCTTTAGCAACTTTATGTTTTCTCTTTTTCAGGTGGTGATCAAGAATGGAGAAACAATTTCTCAGAGAAGGAGGCATGCACCATCAAGAAAAGCAAAGCAGGTTCACTGTCAGGATACTACTATTATTTCTTTGGACCACAAACCCCACTAAATTTATGATCAAGTAGATAGGAAAAAGAACTTATTTTTTTGTGTATGTCTTTTATTGCCCCCCACCTCCATCTGATTGTAATTAAATTTAATCCTGTTTTTGGATTTTACTTTACAGATAGATCAAGCAACAAAAACTCTGACAGGTTTCGACGCGGTAAGATTGATCCTGATGCTGCCCAAGTTACTGATGTGAATAACTATAGGTATGTTATGTTCTTATGTTGCACCTTTGTTGTTTGATTTGTATCTTAGCAATATTGGTTTTAAGTATATTTCTCCTTGAATTTCGATTCAGGATATTTGTAGCTACATGGAATGTAGCTGGAAAATCCCCACCAAGTCATTTGAATCTGGAAGATTGGCTACACACCTCACCTCCTGCTGACATTTATGTTCTTGGGTGAGTTTTCTTGATCATATTTGTGATCCTACATCTTTACTTTACAATTTACCTTGTGTAGTTTTTTAGTATCTGATAACATCTTTGATCCATTTCATCATTAGGTTTCAAGAAATAGTTCCTCTAAATGCTGGTAATGTCTTGGGCACCGAAGACAATGGCCCCGCAAGAAAATGGTTAGCCCTCATACGAAATACTTTGAATAGTCTTCCCGGAACAGATGATGGTTGTCGCACACCTTCACCCACCCCTGATCCAGTTGTGGAACTAGATTCAGACTTTGAGGGATCAAGACAAATGTCATCATCTTTCTTTAGTCGTCGTTCTTTTCAGTCACTGAGCCGTAGCATGAGGATGATGGGTAATGATATGGTGATGTCACAACCTCGACTTGACCGTCGTTTTAGTGTATGTGATCGAGATATGTGTGGGGGGAAATCAAGTAACTATGAAACAAACGTGGGGTGGAATTGTTCTTCTGATGAGGAAAGCGGTGATTCCCCCTGCACCATTCATTATTCTCCAATGTCATACAGTGGGTCTATCTCAATGGATGATGGAGATAGACAACCAGGGAACTCAAGGTACTGTTTGGTTTCCAGCAAACAGATGGTTGGAATTTTCCTCACAGTTTGGGTGAAAAGTGATCTTAGGGACTATGTTCGTAACATGAAAGTTTCTTGTGTAGGTAGAGGACTGATGGGTTATCTTGGAAACAAGGTAAATTTTTATTACTTGAAACTTGGATCTTGTAACTAAGGCCGTGTCCAATTTACTTACGTTGGCAAGCTTGTCCGTTTTTTAACAGGGTTCAATTTCAATTAGCATGTCTTTACACCAAACAAGCTTCTGCTTCATCTGCAGTCATTTAACCTCGGGACAGAAGGAAGGAGATGAGCTACGGAGGAACTCCGATGTCCAGGAAATTTTAAAAAAGACTAGGTTTCCTCGAGTTAATGGCATAGGGGATGAGAAATCTCCTCGGACAATCCTTGAGCATGAGTAAGGCCCTCAATTTTCAACTTGTATATGCTTTTTCATAAGTTGATCCTATTGGTAGCAGGGGATCATAAATTTTCAGTTAATCCAGTGTTAGCAAAACTTTATGCCAATATAAATGAATCGTGTTTGCAAATGTGTAGTCGAATCATATGGCTCGGAGATTTGAATTATCGGATTGCTCTGTCTTATCGTGCCGCAAAGGCTCTTGTTGAGATGCACAACTGGAGGGCTTTGCTAGCAAATGACCAGGTAAATCATGCAAGTCAGCAAGTAAACTAATGACATCTATATAAATATATCCTATTATTAATTTGTTATTTGGATATCATGTGCAAATAAACTTATTCATGATCTGCACATTTTGTAATATGTAGCTTCGAGTAGAGCAGAAGAGAGGTCGTGTCTTTGAAGGCTGGGATGAGGGGAGAATACACTTTCCCCCGACTTATAAATATTCAAATAATTCAGATAGATATGCAGGAGATGATATGCACCCAAAAGAGAAGCGAAGAACGCCAGCGTGGTAATAATAGTTTTGCCACAAAACTGTAAATTAAATGTTATAACATACATATATGGAGTAGAGTACGTGATTTTTAAGATATGTCAAAAAACTAACCTAAGTATATGTTTGTGAAGGTGTGATCGCATATTGTGGTACGGTAGAGGTCTGCATCAAATGTCTTATGTCCGTGGCGAGTCTCGTTTCTCAGATCATAGACCAGTTTACAGCATATTTCTGGCTGAGGTTGAATCTATAAACCATAGCAGAACTAAAAGAAGAATGAGCTGTTCCAGCTCCAGAATTGAGGTAGAAGAGTTACTGCCATACTCAAATGGATACGGGGAACTGAATTTCTTCCGACAAATGGACCAGTACTGAATTACAAGAGCATACAAACTCTTTTGGACTCGTTTCAACTGATATACAACAACATCATCCCTGCAGGTAATGCTTTTACAAAAAAAAGTAACAAATATAACTTCCTTGTTATTGCATTGTCTAGCCATTTGTCCTGATTCTTTACTTAAATCTATGAAAAGTTTCGTGTAAATTAAAAGTCGTCATGCGAACTTAGGATGTCATGTAAGATGTTGGGATTCCTTGACCCCCCTTAATGGTGTTCCCAGATGGTAGATAATGGACTCTCGGACCAAGTGAACACTGTCACTGTTTAATTCTGGCCATTCAGACCTTATATATGCCTACTTTATAATCAGTTCTAATGTGTTCGCAAGCACATTATTGGGAGTTTGTTTTGATAATCAGTTTTTGTTTATGAACTTACCATGCTCACTCTTTCTACCTTGCAGATTTCACAAACAACTTTTGCCTATATGTAATGATGTTGATATACTGTATTCTGTTGCCAATCAAAAGACTGGATGGAGCTCTAGACTTACATTGGAGACTGAAGCTTTTGCTTCCTTTCTGCATTTCTACTTTCAAAATTTAATCTTCTGATTCATATTTTGGAGTTGGCTAGGAATATACCAGCATCCATGAAATTCTTCCAACACAAGTCTTCTGCATTTGGCATTGCGTTAATTTTAGTTTAGGTAAATAAATTAAGCAATGTTGATTGTTCATTACTTCTTCACTCTTTAGCCTCTCAGTATACTTGTAGAATTAACTTTCTCTTTTCCTTGTCTGTTTTGCAGGACGAACAATAATTTGATGACATTACTGAACAAAATATACTGATATAATGGAGCAACAGAAATCTGACTTCATACTTACAGATGCTTACAAGAATGTTTTTGTCTCTTTTTCCTTCTTGTAATGTAGAGATTAGTGGAGATGAGGAGGATGGATATAATACTAATTGCAGTTTTTAAGTAGAATCTGTCAGTTCATTGTTTAGGAGCAAGAATCTTGCTGCAGATAAAAAGCATTTCTGCTGTTTTTCATTTCTCTTTGGCTATTAAAAGAAAAAATAAAGCTCTGATTAAAACAGATTTTATTAGCACTTACTTTGATGTATGCCAGGCTCTTACTGCAATGTCACTATACATCATATATGGAAAGATATGGCACCAGTTTCATTGATATGTGCTCTCAGAAAGCATAATGAGGGATGCTACAAAGTAGTGACATTGTTCCAATCATAATGCATTGCTAAATGGCACATAAATTATCAACAATCAAGGGTACAAAAACAAGGAGTCTAACATTACAGGGTTATTACCATTTCAACCCTCAAAGTTTCCACAAAAAATAAACATTAGCCCTTAAAGTTAAAAAACGTACTTCCATACTCCTAAAATTTGTCACTTGTACATTTCAACTCTTTTCATTTTTTCTACCAATTTTACCCTCGTACTTTCAATTTTGACCCTCAAAGTTTGCGTGAAAATACTCATTGGCCTTCAAAATATGGCATACTTGTACTCTTATACTGAGTTGTTTTCATAGTCCTCCCAACATTCGGTTTGTTGATATTCTGAGTGAATATTAGGTAGTTAATACCAGAAAGGTAGTCATAAGTCGGATCTATAGTAACTATAATAGAATAGCTAGGAGCACATTGCAACAATCAATGAAGTCAATGAAGATGTTTTCAAAGCTCGTTATACACTTTTCACTGATGTGCTATTACTAGTGCAAGTAGAGTAAGTAGAGTGAAAGTATGTTTTTTTTACTTTGAAGACTGATATGCATTTTCTAACAAATTTTAAGAATTAAAATGTTAATAACCCAACATTATAATGAACCCAAATCAAATACATTCGCTATATCGTACTTAAGTTACCGAACATATTCGGTATATCTCACTTGTAACGTATCCGAATTGGTATGGCACCCGGGGGTGGTATCTTCACTTGAAGGGGACTCTGAAATTTATGCAAACTGAAAAGAAAGAAAAGGACAAGTCATGTCTTACTTTTCCAAGAAAACTATGTAATTGAATTCAATAAGAAAATGACACATCAGTTGTAGCTTAAACCAAAATGACCCACACTGTGTTCAAGGTCATCCTGCTCTGGTTTGGCACAGTTGAAATTATTAGAGTAGCAAGAGTAAAAAAACAAAAAAAGAAAGTACACACACACACATAATTCATAAATAAAATTACATGCAGGAGTATATGATACAACTAAAAAGACTTACAAAGTAGCAAGGCTTGAAAAGGATGTGAGTGGCAGAGAAACATGCAATTGTCCAGAACGGATGCCTAGTTAGTCTGGAGAGGTACATTTTTGTTGAGCTCATAGGGTGGTCTCATAGAGACGAGAAATGTACCTATGTTTTGCTGGTTTTCTGTGTTAAACACTGACTAACTACACCTCTATTTTACTACTTCACTCCATATACTCTGCCAAAAGGTAGGGTTTAAATCAAAAACCCTTGGTCAATTGTTCCTCCCTCCGTCACATCCCGCTTTATAAATTTGTAATGTCAAACAAGTCCAACTTTGATCGATAATTAATAAATATTGTTACACAAAAAACAAAAAAATATCATTAAAAATTATATTTGATTTGGTATCGCATTTACTTTTTAAATTTATAAAATCATAAATTAATAAAGCATAATTGACGGTCAAACTTGAAGATGTTTGACTTTCAAAAATTTTATACCGTCACTTTTTGAGGGACGGAGGGAGTATTATTTAATGCTGTTTATTTCTTTATTTATTGATTAACATTTAAAAATCTAAAAAAATTCATGATTATAACTATTAAATTTCAATAATAATTTTTTACCGAATCAAACTAAATCAAATATACCTAATATATTACGCTCGTAAAAGAATATATGTTCGAAGTATGACGTAAATTGATGAAAAATTTAAAATTGTAGAGAAGCTGTAATTTGTGATAAAAAAAACAGCAAACACTTACACTCCTGCAATTTTTAAAATTTAGATGTAAACAGTTTTTTGTGGAGTAACATTAGCAGTTATGCCTTGTGAGCTTTGACACATTAATAAGAGAGTAAAATTACCTTTTTTTTTTTTGTTACACTTTAAACAGATGTGACATTTGGTAAAACCCCTTTTAAAAACACTAATACTAATATTCTTTTTCATTGGGAATTGAGAATTCCCATGTTGTTTTCTTTATCTTTTAAGTCTAAAAAACATTGTACTAAAGATTCTTTTTACCAAGATTTTGTACACCGATTTAAATATTCTGAATAAATAAAAGACCAGACATTTCAACGCCTGAAGGAATATTGAAAAAGTATGTATGTATACAGATATAATAAGCCCACAATCATATAAGAGCTCCAGAACAAGCCCATTAGGCCATAAGTTTTTTCTATTATGGGCTTCAACAAGGCTTTCAAGAAGCCCAAACAGTCACGAGTCTATCTAGGATTGAGTTGACTATCAGCCTTGTAGTCATGACTCAATCCATCTACTCACATGAGAAAAGCTCCCCCCCTCAAAACTTCAAACCCTGAGGTCAGATATTAGGCTATGCTAAATTAACTATTTTTAGCTACCATTTTTATAATTTATTTATTATTCCAAATATTTAAAATAAATACTATTTTTAAGTATATCCCACCCACATATCAGGGGGATGTTGAGTTATAATTATTATATTACTATTCTTTAGTAGTTCTCATAGAGCTATGAAGTACTGCTCATGTTTCAATATAATTTAGTACTATCACAAGTTTTTATTAATTTTTTTTTCTTTTTTTAATTATAGAAAGAAGGGATATAGAGCATAGTAACAAGGATCAACATAAAAGGAAGGGTGATGTAGAAACATGCAAATATGAAAGCTGGGATGGGAGAGAGGCAGGCAGGTAGCAGTTGTTAGATATGTACACATCATATTTTGCATGCAAAACATTTATGTGTGATGTGGGTGTAGAAATAGGCGCTAGAGATAAAAGGGAGTATAAAATGCTCAGTTGGAAAATCAACATTTGTAATATATAATTCATACTTTTTTATTTCTTATTATTTTTTATTTTGAAACTAAAATATAAATACTTTTATTTTAATTATGAACAATTACTTTTTTCAACTAAAACATGTTAATTTTTCTATTTTCACTAAATAAAATCCCTTCTTTTCAAAAAATATCATGTCGTTAATTACTTATTTTAAAATCTATTTTAATACTTCTAATCATTTAACAAAATTTAACACACCTACTTATTTTTTAAACAAATATAATTAATAAAATTTTAAAACATAATAAAAATAACAATTATTAAAAACAATTTTTACATTTTAAGCTATTATATGATTAATACCGAAATTGATATAATAATAATTTAGTATAACAAATGTGACAACAAATTCTTTTAGAAAAACACGGGTATAAAACTCCTCAACCACAACCAAATGTATCTTACAGTTGAGGCTGCAAGGAGGTGGGTAGTCAGGCGAAAGGAAGCCACCCAAGTGCTTTAGACCATCAGTAGATGAGAACAATGAAGGCAGGACGTGATTCTGAAGTCTCAAGTTCTGTGGCAATAAGTCTGATGGCCTAGGAGAGTATTGCAACTTCTGTACCAAGAAGACATAAAAAGATAATTGATGAAAGAGTCTCTTTGGTACAGAGGTTGCAACACTTGAAAATTTTTTTATAGACCACCAGATTTAAGCTGAAGACTTCATAATTAGGTTCTGTCTTAATTGTTCTGGAGTGCCTTCCTCGATGGTCGGTCTAAGGCACTTGGATGGCTTCTTTTCACCCTGATTATCATTATTATTTTCAAAAAAAAAATTGTTTCAATTGTTATCATACATTATCATATCAACTTCACAATTAATCATGTGTATATTTAATTTTAATTGTTTGATAATAGTTTGTATTTGTTGATATTTTTTGTTCATATATTAACTTATTCCTTAGTATTTATAAATTTTATTTATTAGGTGTGAATATACGCTTAGTTTTGTTAAAATTTTGTATAACTGTATTGTAAAATAATTTTGAGATTTGTTTAATTTTCTAATGTTTTTTTTAGTGTTTAAATTTTATTGCTGTCAACTTCTACTCATATGCAGCAACCTAATCCTAACAACTTCCTTAAATCAATTATAGGAGATTTTCACAATTATAACAAGTCCCATGTTTTATTTGCTCAATACATTTCTCAACTTACTAATGCTATTAAAGTAGATGGATATTTAGTGACAGCAATATGTTTGTAATATTACTTGGGAATTTATTTGTTTGTAAAATTTGTAAGTAGATGGATATTTTTTTATGCCTACTCCATAGTCTATAAAACCAAATATGTGTAGGTCATAGCTACCAACGATGGTTGGAGGACATGAAACGATGTGGCTTGTGGAGCTCTCTGTGTATACAGTAGCTGTATCAAACAACACAAGTACCTATAATTTTTATAACTTCATATATCAATACAATATCGATAGAATCTGAGGTACACCCACATGATTATTAACATAGTAATAGTTTGTCCAACAGAACTTAATGATAACAACAAACACATAGTAAAACTAGACAGCAGTGACTAGCATGCAAGCCATTGACATATATACTTCAGGCTATACACCAGCACTAACTGAAACTGGAACGTGAAGCACTCTTAACCTGGACCATAGCCCTCTCTGCTTACGGATTTAGTAAAAATGACTCGACGGATTGTTCATCCTAAGCCGCTGCTCTTGACTCCTCAACCATCTCATCAATCTCAATTTGATAATCACGGCACTTTTCAGAGCAATATGCACAATAATCCCTGCAGCAAAGAAACAAATATAGAATTCAATATAAGATAATTATATGGACCACCATAATACTAACAAAATCTATCAAGCTTTACAAGCGACCAAGGAGAACTTGTGTGGTCTAATAGAAATTTTGCAACGAAGCAAACAGAAAATAACACACCTAAGAATTACAACCCAGATAACAATGAGAATTGATGCAGTCTTTTTATTAAAACACTAGGTAGATGACATAAAACTGGGGTCTGGGGACTTCGACCAAGTGTTCCAAATTTCTAATTTTCAGATGATAATCTAGCATAAATAACATATATTACAAAATTAAATTCCAATTGAAATCTTAAACAACTGATATAAGAAACATACATAAAATTACACCAAAAATCATAAAAGGTGCACTGTCAGAAAAAAATTTAGAAACTTAAACACACATAAATTGCATTGGAGAGAACCCAATATCAAAATAAAAGAAACATACATAATTTGTACCAAGCAAAGGTAAGTGTTCCTCAAAAGAAAGTGAGTGGTACAATAAAAAAATAATTGATGAAAGGTTACCTGTACATGAACACATCTTCATCTTGTTTGATCTTTTTGTTACAGAAGTTGCAATACTTGAGAAAATCTCCTAGGCCGCCAGATTTACTGCCACGAGCTGGAGACTTCAGAATCACGTTCCGCCTTGATTGTTCTTTAGTGCCTTCATCTACTGATGGTTTAAGGAACTTGGGTGGCTTCCTTTCACCTGAATAAGGAGCTGCACTACCCACCTGCCTTGCAGACTCAACTGTAAAACACATGTGGTTTAGAAGGTCTTTCTCAATGAAGTTTGATGACTCACCGAGTCTTGATCGTTTCACCGACATTGCCTTGTTAGAGTTTGATAACTACCAACTTAGATTAAGAAAGTACTGGATTTGAGAAAGGAAATTGATATATAGAGGACAACGAGAGTAGTGAAGAAGTGAAATAGTCTTATAATAGTAAGGAGGACACGTGTAAGAGCGATAAAGAAAACGCTTGCGGCACGTAAGAGACTGATAAAGAAAGTGCTGGTTTTGCGGTCCCATTCATGGAATGTCATTAATAGTCTCGTAATCCATACATGTATTCTCTCCACTTCAGTTTGATTTTTCATCCATTTTATATCTGTAAACAGATTTTACTTGACTGCATTAAAATTCCATCTATCACTACCAAAATAGATACTTTTAATGCCTTATAAAAAACTCAAGCAGCCACAGAAAAATTATATACTATGGCTATGCAAGGGACAACAGGATACACAATAAATCTCAAGGTTTTTCTAACTGACAACAGGAAGGCTGTAATGTAGAATACTTATTCTACTGCCTTCGCTTTTGTTAAAAAAAAAAAAACTAGACATTTGACTCAATAGAAATTCCTGTATACAAATAACATGTCAATAAATGATAGAACAGATACAATAGACTGTTAGTTTCACATTATGCAAGAAATAATTAATAGCGCAAGGTATCCTCACAGAACTCATTACCTATGTATATAAATAAACATGATCAAAAAATAAATTACAGCATAAATTGCTCAAATGTTTAGGAAGAAGCAAGAAAGTGAAGAAATTAACATCAAACAGAAATGGTAATCAGAAAAGACAGAACATACCTTGACCTTCATAAGCACTTGATATAGTAATCCCGTCAAATGCTCAGAAAAAATTATATGCATAAATGTATATGTTTCGCCAACGAGTCCTAGCTCATGTTGCATTGACCTTACCTTGTGTCACACAAGGTCAAGGGTTCGATTCCCCTCCAACACTTAAATTGTTGGGAGAGGGACTTATCCCATAGAGGGCGGTGGTGGTTGAACTAATGCAGGTATTTGCAAGGCCAAGGCGTGCTGGTTCGCTCGGTGGAATCGCTGGTTCTCTACGAAAAGGCATGGAGGTGCAGAGCTATCAATGGAGTTTCTAACCTATGTAGGGTAGCACCTTGTAATGTTGATTACATATGGTCTGAAACATGTGCGGTTTGTCCCGCCTGACCAAAAGTCTTGTACTAAAAAGAAGAATATGTATATGTTTCAGTGCTAAATTTTTCTTTGTAATGACAATCAATAAATTGGATACAATTATATGGCTACAGTTAAGTAATATCTTATCTTTAAAGTCCTTTAGTAACAAATACTCCATAAATAAAAGAAAAAAGAAAATGGTATATTGAATCCAACAGAGCTTTTCTCACCATCCAGCACCCAAGATATATCAGAGTCCTGCTGCCCTCTCTACAAAAAATGGAAAAGTAAACAAAAACTAACCTTCACCAATAGAAATCTTAAGCACTCGCAAGTACCTAATAGCTCTAGTCTCTAGCTACAGGGCAGCAAAGAAAATATAAGGACAGAAAGACAAAGTCTTTCATGGAGGAAAAATGAAATTATTTTATGTAATATTTTTTATTTAACCCACACAGTATAAGAAGTGAAATTTAGCTACAGAACATAAGTACTTGCTCCAAGCCGAAAATAGTGAACCTATATATATATATATATATATATATACATTATTACCTCGTTCTTTCGTTTCTTGCCAGGCTGTTAGCTACCTCCATTGATAAATGCCTTGAATATCTGTTCTCACATGGCTAGATGTAATGGTATCCAATCATACTGCAAAGACAAAAAGACGCCAACGTGAATCTAAGGTATGCTGAAGCCAACACAAAAAGACTCCGTATAAAAAGCACAAATCACACTGTCGTTAAGGTTTATATCAACAAGCACTTTGATCTGATGCTTGTCCTCCATGACCCAATAACTATGCAGATGCAGAAAGAGTAGGTAGAATCTGCATTTCGCCTAAAAGTACTTAATAAAGCTTATAAAATTACGCGATATGCTTGTGTCACACATTGGCATGGCATAGTTCGAAAGGAGATAATGTTCCTGAGCTTTAAACACAATGCAAAGATTATTGATTGATAGATCAACGAGTGAGGACTTGCAAATGGTCCATTGCTAATTTATGGAGTATGGATAACTGACTAGCATGGCCGATTAATCAATCTACGGGTAACTGGACAAAATCACCAAATATTTGTTCCGACTGGAAATGTATTGTAATATACGATCATCAATCAGACATACAGCACATGGACTTGTCAACATAAAATGTATATGTAATTATATAAATATATAATACCAAGATGCAGAAAACATGAAAATCTGAAACTAAAGGAGTTTAAGAGAACAACAAAGCGACGCATTAATCAGTTATTTAATTCCATTTCCAATCTTTAGACACCAGCTAAAATGACAATAAAATATGAGATAAAACCTCGAGGAGTATCAGCCTAACTTGAATATTTTCCACTAAGGGTCTATTAAAACTACACAAACATGGATGTAAGATCAAACATAAAGCACGTGGACTTGTCACCATATATTGCAATTAAATTAAACAATACCAAGAGGATGGGAAAAAGGAACTTCAGAAGCAAACAGCAAATATTCCAAGAAAAGGTAAAAGGGCTGAAGAGATCATCAAAGAGGTGCATTAACCTAATTCTTTTCTGAGCTTTATGACACCAGCTGGCTGATGACAAAGAAATATGGGAATATAGAACTCAATATAACGAATTTCTCTTCTAGGAAGTTTAACTTAAATATTTTTGTCTTAAAGACATCCTAAATTGTACAAATAAAGATTTTAGACCAATTAACTTTACCTATCTAAATTACACAAGCTTGTTAAACCAAACATGAAAAAATATGCTACTGAATCCTGGCCCAAGCAACATGTAGCTGATTCCAAAGAGTTGGGCTTCATAGTTCCTAATCTGTACAAGCAGATTTAAGAACAAATAAAGCTTTATCTTCGGAATATGAAACCTTTCCGGTAGCTAAAGTAAAATTATTGAGTGAACGCTAGAGTCGAAGGAGTGACTCCTTAGGGCGGGCATACAGGGGTCGAGACATTGAATTATGGTACCTAGGTCGTAACGTTCCATTTCTATATATGAGATTATTACTTCATGAGTGCTAGACAATTGTGGTAACCAATAATGTCTATAATTAAAATATAGTACAGCTCTGGTTATGTCTCACCCTATCACTATGAGTGCTAGAAAACGTTAAAATTGTAATTAATAACAAAAATATATATAATAACAAATAATTTTAATTAATAATTTTAAGATGTAAATCTCAATAACATAAATAATAAATCAGTTTTATGATTATTACTATCATTTTAAATCTACATAACACACAGTATTGGTACACATTCTAAATTACTAATATTAAAATATTATTATTTAACAAAATTTAATTTAACCTAATCAAACATTGGTCCGGGAACTAATCTAGTGTTCTTAAAAAATTAAAAATTTGTTAGTTCTGATGAAGTTGATGGCACTGCATGTTCTAGCATCACAAACAGTATGCACCACAAAGACCTTGTACTTACCTTGTACTTACCAATCTCACAGTATATAATAGTGTTCTCTTAATAGTTAATACATTATATGCACTTTGTGCATGTGGATGAGAAGGCACGAGCGCAGACACTGGATTAGAAAAAAAAACACTGGATTAAGAAAAGGGCAATACCTAATGAAATAAAATATGAGATCAGTGGAAGTGAAGGACAAAGAAAGCATACATTTATTGAGCTTTGAATATTGAAATATGAAAAGGGACGTCCTTTGAGATCATAGCGTACCAGCATAACGCAAATTTTTGACCTTTCACGGGTTCTAGGATAGCTATTATCAACTTTTGTCTGTTCAAGCTTCCCATTTCCAGGTAAAATACAGGTCCCGAATTACTAGTTACTTTAAAGGTCCCGAAGTTGCGATGCATTCAAACACAAAAAATTTTAAATTTAATTAACAGTTTTATAATGTGAACACATAAAAAAATAAACATGGTTGTATAGGAGCGGAGGACACAACCTAAGCTAATCCATTTGGCACTCTGTAAGACTTTAAGAAAATCCAGTCCCTCAGGCGATTAATTGTTTGGCGCAAGATTGCCTTTATAAGGCATCATTTCTGATGTGGGTCATTTGTCATCATAAACTCTCAACTCTAGACAGCCTTATTGCATATCTTATAAATTCCACAAGCCGGTGTGACCTATGTTCATCAGGTGTCGGATTCCTCTTCCTCCAGCAGCACTGAAACTCTTCCCACAATCTTAAAAAAAATCACGCAACTCTGCTGCAATCCTAGGAACATTTCTATCTCGGACTGATTTGACTCCATAGTTTCTGCAGTCCAATTATTCTAAACCTAGAAAGATACCATTTCACTATTGTGCCCTGATGTAGGACAGGGTTAGGAACAACAAATCTGCAGGTTTAAAATTTAAATAATTCAACTCTATTTCAATAATGAAAGATTACAAAATCTTACATAAATAAAAACCATTATTTGGATGCCAAGTAATTTCTTGAAGTTAAATACTCATCTATATGTCCTACCATAATTAAATAAAAGAAACAAATCCTTTTATTATTCCACTAAAATGTTCTAATAACTTACTTAATATAACTAAAATAACTTATCAATTATTTACAATTTTATTCCTAAATAATAGCATTAAGTGTATACAACTTAATTTGTTAATGCCTTGTTCCGCATCATGCCCGTAAATTTATGCTTATTACATATGGAAGAAAAGGAACCATTGATCTTACATCAAATACATTACTCATGATATCCATGCTACCAGATTATGCAACTATCAGATGCAAGATGCATTCTTCTACTTAGTTCCATAAGCTAGCATGAACTTTTTCGTTGTTGGTTTCTGTGAGTAGTTGAATGATAAAACTTCTGTTCTCTATGCAATTATTCTAGTAGTTAATTTGTTACTGTTTGTGGGTTAGTTAGTTCTCTCTATTAGATGATTAGTTATCTACTAGGGTCTTAACTTAGCGAAACTTGAGTAAACTCCTGATCTTCTGTACTTCCTTTTATTATCAAAATAAATTATCCAATAATAAATTCTTATAACAACTCCATCGCCATTCTCTCCTCTTTCAAAAAGGAATAGTCCTCGAGTCCTACAGCTAGGAAGAACGCATAATATCTCCAACCGAGTTAAAAATGCACCTACAGAATAAATTGCAAGATATCATTATTATACTTAACACCAGCGAAGCATTCAAGAATAACCTTGTCAATTTACATGTCTTATTTGCATTCATCCTGATCCTCTAAATTAATATTACTTAACGCACTCTAATTTAATAAAACATCATTGTCTAAATAATATCGAAAGTTAACACTCTACACCGTTTTTCGAACACCAGCTCAACTGTACCGAAATTAGCAAGCATATCTTAACCATAACTTATACAGTGAAATGTTTGCTCAAATTAGATATTCTACTATACTAAAATAATAAACAATTAACAAACATATATATTAGGAACAATAATAAACAACTTATTGCCGTTAATCAATGATCAATAGAAACATGACTTTAAAAGTATTTGTTACCCCAAAACATGAAGCGACGTCGTTCTGGAGGATAACTGATCGGCGGCGACACGTCACCGAGTTCATCGGTATCACCGGAGCTGGCTAATAGTAGTGACTGTGAGAGTGTAGTGAAAAATCTTTAGGGCGTGTTTGGCTAATTGCTTGCAGTTGCTGAGTTAAAAATTAATTAAGATTTATACACAGTAGATTTTGCAGATAAAATTTTTATGCAAATTATTACACGAGTTAAGTGCACTTCACTTTGGCTCGGTCGATGACATTCAAAAACTATCACTTGCAATACTAGATTTTTTAACTTTTTATAATGTGGGTACTCCCGTCAAATTTGGTTAACTCCGTTAGTTCGAGTAGGGGTATTTTAGTCTTTTACTGTGATATTATCTGTTTCACACACCACCACTACCCCCACTTTCTCTCTCAGTTACTCTTATCTCCTTTCTCTTCGAGTTCCAAACACGACAACATGTGATGTAACAGCCCGACTTTTCGGACAATTAACTAATAGACAAATATCGAAACAAAATATTAATTTTATTAAATCGAAATAGAAAACAACTAATAATCCTGATAAATACCAAAAGGTCTAAATCTCCAAAATAAAAATACTGACAAGGCTAGAATAAGTAAAACAAGTTCTCAATTTGTTTAAATCAACAAAATAAACTGAAGCTGGATCTATGGTTTGGGTAGCACTCATCTCAATCCCCCGCTTAACCTTGATTACCTGCGGAAAGAAAATAATACGAGTGAGCCAAATTGCCCAGTACGAATATAATTTTAAAAGAAAATGAACTTTCAAATATCATAGTGAATTGTGTCTCACCAACACAGAGTTTTCAAATCAAATATAAATATAAAATGAAGCAAGATAGCCAACGAAAATAAAAGCACCATAATAAGTGCATTGAACTGAAACTGAACAAAAATAAGGCTGAATCAAGTAAGGTATGTATCCATAATGGGTCTCTTATACAAACTTGTACTCACACAAAGCGAAGTACAAAACAGAGAATCCTTCCCCAGTAATCCATAAGAAGAAAACACAAGAGATGCACAAAGCATTTTTACAATACAGAGAATCCTTCTTTGGTAATCACGAAGAAGAAAACACACAATAGAGATCTTGATCTATACACAATCTCATACCCCAGAGACGTGCTCGTATGCTCACAGCACTGATACGAGTAAGTGTCTAGTTCACCTTTACTCCGAACTACATGTGAACATTGTATGTGATTAACCCACACAGATCGGTTTAAGAGCCCAACACATAGGTTTCAAAATATTTCCAAGCTCATAGCACATAACAGAATAAAATAACAATATCGCAATACAGTTGTGAAACGAAACAAATAAAATATATATGAGCTGGCAATACAAATTCCAAAAATAAGGAATACGAAACGAATATATGAATGTGCACTAAAAAAGTACACACAAAATACAAGGGTCATAATCTTAACAAATATAATGAGTAAAGAATAATATTTTATAATGAGAAAGAGAATAAAGAACTCGTATCCAGAAGTACATAAATGATACAAATGAGTGATAATTTATAAGTTTGACTTAACAATATAAAATGAACATTTAGAATTTAAATGTAGAGAGAAAAGAATAAGGAATTCGTACCTGATTGGTACCTGATTGATCTGAGAAATAAATTACAAAAATATTAACAAATCTGAGAAGCGTCTATGGTATTGCCTCACTATCCAAATCTATAACCAAATATTATAATAAATTAAAGGAAAAGATCCGGCAAGAATTTAACACAATATATATTATCACGTCTTTATAATATAATATAAACATGTAGCACATGTAGAATATATTGTCGACTTATATTGACCTTTATTGACATGGGTAAAATAAATGGCCGAAACAAGGAAAATATATGTTATACAAATAATATAAGTCGACCATTTATATATTATCACCTTGTTTCGGCCATTTGTTTTACAAGGAAAATATATGTTATACAAATAATTGAACTAGTAGTAAACTGATGTTGTTTTATGCTATTAGGTGTTTCGTGTCTAGTTAGGTTATATTCTCCTTTATGCAAAGATTGAGTAGAGATTTAAAACACATGATATTTGATACTATGATGTATCATTCAATCACAGTTTTGGACTCCAGTGATGAATTGGAATTTCAATCAGAGATTAATATACTAGTATAGTTGATTGTTGAATGATGGTTGAATGATTCTATATCCGGATGTCGTAGAAGTCTAAGCAGCTTTATCTCGCGAAGAATTCTAGCAGCATCAGAAATATGTTCAACAATATCATGAATTTTCTTTATTGCCACCTTGGCTCCGGTGTGGGTGTCAATAGCTTAACAAACAACACCATAGCTTCCTTTCCCTATCACCTCTTTAATTTTGTATCGGCTGACATCACCATATTATGAAAAAAAAATCATTCTCTGATGAACTCTGCAAAATATAGCACCAAATCATATATATATTGTCGAGGATTATTATACACCGAATAGCAAGCAACTCTTATGTGAAAATGGAGCAGGGATGATGAATTGGCTTTATACACACACACACACACCAGTATTTACTTCTATGGTTATCATCTTTGCCTCTTTCCGGTAGCAATTGCAGACACGAATTTGAATCAATTATAAAGAGACAAATTCCAAAAATTACACAACTCCATTAATCCGTACAATACTTGTTCATTCAATCTTATTCCTTCGTGCTAATATATTTATCAAATTTTAATAAGTTACGATCTCACGAAACACGAAACTAACAACACTTTTGCCAACACAAAAAAGCCCAACACAACCCCAAAATGACCACCACCTAATCCATCTCCCAGATGAACAAAATAACCAAATTACAATTAGAATTTATTGAATTGAATTGAGGGTTTAATTGGGTGCATTATATTCATTGCAAACTGAAAATACTAAAATGCCCTTCAAAAAAACTAACGATGTTAGCCAAATTTGACGGCAGTACACACTCTCTAATTATTATAGAAGTGCAGTATTGCAAGTGAAAGTTTTTGAATGTCAGTATTTCAAGTGGTCTGACAGCCAAAATGTAAGTACACGCACGAAGTGCACTTTACTCTTAAAACAAATTAACTTATTTTGACTTTGTAAATTGTAATAAATGGTTCCGAGTCTTTTTTGTCATTTTCATATTTACACTACGCCATAAGTGCTCATAGGCAACGCTTTTTATGAGTGTTGCAAGCAAAGCGTTTCAATAAATAGGCTCAGTTTTAGTCTTTTGCAACATTGCTCGAATACTATTGCATTAGACATACATTTGGTGTTGCGCCTGAATATTGGGGTTTCAACATGCAACATGTATTTGATGGTGTTGCATTAAATCTGTTTTTTAATAATTATAAAATAAAGTTGAATACATTTTCAAGAAAAATACAATGACATTACATTTTAATTAATATTTTTACTTTTCAAGTTTGAAATATAAAATTCAAAATTAAATATCTAATACAAATATTTAGCATTTTTTATTTTTAATAAAATATTTTTTTTTAATTTTTAAAGTTTTACGTTTTATATATTTAAAAAAATATAATATAATTAAAATAATTGTCATTTATTTCTTACTTTTAAGATTTAATAACCGAGTAATTTATTGTTTCTTACTTTTCTTACAAATATTTGATATAAGTATTTGTAATGTTTTATAATATTTAAAATTGTAACTAATAAATTGATAAAGCTCAAAAGCATCAAATAACATTTTAAGACAAAAAAAAACAATTTCACCACACAGGCCGCTGTTTGCACAAAAATTTGGGTGCATAACTTCCCCCGTAAACCAAAATTTCAATCCACTTTTCCCGGCCTACACGCGTCACTCACAACTCAATACACCCCATCTCCCTCGTACACCCTCTCAAACTACACTCCCACTCATACACCTCTTGCTTGAACTAGAACTAATTGGTAATTAATTACACATTTTCTTGGCTCCAGCATTTACTCTCCACTCATTGTTTGTTTGTTTGTTTGTTTGTTTTTTTGATTTTGTAGCCGAATTCCAGGAATTCAATTTAGGGTTTTCAGTTTGAGGAATTCAATTTAGGGCTTTCAGTGAGGATTTCAATTTAGGGCTTTGTTAAGGTAAAATACCTCTATCTAATTACGGCTTTCAGTTAGTGGTTTTCAATTGATTGATTAGAGATATAGTTTAGGGTTTTGTATGACTTTACGTAATATGTGTTTTTTTGCTTGATATTGATTTTGTATTTGAGTGTGAGAGAGATATAGAGACATATAGTGATAGAGAGATACAGATGGACAGAAAGACATAGATTGAGATGGATAGATGCAGCGAGATACACAAAGAGAGATACACATTGAGAATTTCATGATTTTGGTTTTCGGTACTTTTTCTAATTAATAAATTAATAATATAATCAAAATTCGGGAAAATTTTATTCTACATTAATATTTCACTATATTTTACTAAATAAAAATCAAATAATATTGAAATCTAATAAAAAAAATAGAAACGTGGGATCTAATTTGTTTAAATTTAGGATACACTGCTACAAATATACTTCTTTCTTTTTAGGATAACGAAAACTACTACAAATCAAATCTTTAATGGAATTGTATTATTGTCAAGTTACCAAAATAGTAACTAGATGATTGGCTTTTATAATTAAAATATTTTTTTTCTAACAAAATCTACTCCTTTTCCAAAAATATCATTACAATTATCTTTAAATTAAAACATATTATCTTTTATATTTGTTATTACTAAAATCTATGTTTTCCAAAAATATGAGGTGCAATCATTACTTATTTATTTTAAAACCTATTTTAAAACTCTATTTAATAAATAATAAAATAATATAAAAATAGTAACTAACTGATTGCCTTTTATAATTAAAAAAAATCTAACAAAATCTACTCATTTTCCAAAAATATCACGACAATTACCTTTAAATTAAAACATAATATCTTTTATATTTGTTATCACTAAAATCTCTATTTTCAAAAAATATGAGGTGCAATCCTTACTTATTTATTTTAAAATCTATTTTAATACTCTATTTAATAAATAATAAAATAATATAAAAATATTAACTAGCTGATTGCCTTTTATAGTTAAAACATTTTTTTCTAACAAAATCTACTTATTTTCCAAAAATATCACGGGCAATTACCTTTAAATTAAAATATATTACCATTTATATTTGTTATCATTAAAATCTCTTTTTTCCAAAAATATCAAGTGCAACTTATATATTTTAAAACCTATTTTAATACTTTTAATTATTTAAAAAAACTTACCTATTTTAACAAGTGAACGTATTTTTTTAACACATAAAATTAATATAATTAAAACACATCTAAAAATATTAGGTGCAATTACTTTTTTTTTAATTAAAACATGTTAACTTTTCTATTTGTCCTTATTAAAAAAACTTACTTATTTTAACATGTCAACGTATTTTTTTAATAAATACAATTAATATAATTAAAACACTTCTAAAAATATCACGGTCAATTACTTTTTTTAATTAAAACATGTTAGATTTTCTATTTGTCCTTATTATTAATATTATTTTAATATAAAATAATATTAATAATACCTCATTTATCTTCCTCGGCCTCATTTGTATTTTTTTTTATTTTTTTTATATTCCAATGAATATTTAAGTTTATCATTTTATAATTTATCATATTAATTTTTACTTTTATTTTAATATTTTCAGTTCACATTAAATTTTTTAGTTTATTACTTCTGTATTTTTAGGATAACGAAAGCTACTACAGATCAAATCTTTTATGGAATTGTATTATTGTCAGGTTACCAAAATAGTAACTAGATGATTGGCTTTTATAATTAAAATATATTTTTTTCTAACAAAATCTACTCTTTTTCCAAAAATATCATTACAATTATCTTTAAATTAAAACATATTACTTTTTATATTTGTTATTACTAAAATCTATGTTTTTCAAAAATATGAGGTGCAATCCTTACTTACTTATTTTAAAACCTATTTTAATACTCTATTTAATAAATAATAAAATAATATAAAAATAGTAACTAACTGATTGCCTTTTATAATTAAAAAAAATCTAACAAAATCTACTCATTTTCCAAAAATATCACAACAATTACTTTTAAATTAAAACATAATATCTTTTATATTTGTTATCACTAAAATCTCTATTTTCCAAAAATATGAGGTGCAATCCTTACTTATTTATTTTAAAATCTATTTTAATACTCTATTTAATAAATAATAAAATAATATAAAAATATTAACTAGCTGTTTGCCTTTTATAATTAAAATATTTTTTTCCTAACAAAATCTTCTTTTTTCCCAAAAATATCACGGGCAATTACCTTTAAATTAAAATATATTACATTTTATATTTGTTATCACTAAAATCTCTATTTTCCAAAAATATCAAGTGCAACCCTTACCTATATATTTTAAAACTTATTTTAATACTTTTAATTTTTTAAAAAAGCTTACCTATTTTAACAAGTGAACGTATTTTTTTAACAAATATAATTAATATAATTAAAACACATCTAAAAATATTATAGGTAGTTACTTTATTTTAATTAAAACATGTTAACTTTCCTATTTGTCCTTATTAAAAAAACTTACTTATTTTAACATGTCAACGTATTTTTTTAATAAATACAAGTAATATAATGAAAACACTTCTAAAAATATCACACGCTAGTATATATATATATAAGAGTTTACTCCAATACAAACTACTTTTAGACCACAAACTACAAACTAAATAATTTTAGTGATTTCTCTAAGAATAAATAGTGATTTCAGCATAGATCTAGCTATTTATTTTTATATACGTATAAATTTAGTGATTTTACGGTACAAAATCTGTAATTTACGTATATATCCGGAGAAAAAATCACTACATTTACGCAGAAATCAATATTTATTCTTACAGGAATCACCAACATTTTAGTGATTCTCGCAAGCATAAATAGTGATTTATCGTCTGAATATATCAAATATGGTATGCAAATTGATCATTGGGAGATGGAGAAAAATACGGTGAAGTCGGATTTCAAAAAAAGCTCTCCGATTGTCAGGAAAAGTCAAATTAAAAACGGAGAGGAATAGGTGTGATTGTGTGTGGGATGGTGTATTTTAGTTGTGTGTTGTGCATATAGGGGGCCATTAGATTAGATTAATCTAAAAGTTTAGATTAATTCTTAGTTTGTATTTTAAAAAAGGTTTGTATTTGATCAAAAAATTTGATCTCAACTAAATCAACAATATTGAGGTTGAGTTTCTAATTAATTAGTTCTGCAGATGTTTCTAATTAATTGGCCTTGCAGAGGTTCACAACAGTTACTTTAATTCTAATTATTAAATTTTTATAAATTACATTTGTGATTGATTTTGGTTGCAAACCAAATATGATTATAATTATTAAGTTTTAATAAGTTGAATTTATGATCGATGTTGATGCAGCATATATAGTTGCAAAAGTTACGAACCATATTTTTGCAAATATTTTTAAAAAGTTGATATTTTTGTAAAATATTTAAAAATATATAGTATTTTTGAAAAAAAACATAATCTAGAATTGAGTATTTATGAAAAAAGATGGTTATAACTTATAAGTCAGAAAAAGAATTATATATACATAATAAATATTTTACTGTAAACCGAAATTTGTATCCTCATCTAATATGCAGGAGTGTTTTTTAAATTAAGTTATTTTATTTTTCTTCAATTTTTGACAAATGAGACCTTTTTTTGTCAATGCTTGTTATTAGAATTTGATAATAAAAAGTCTGACAAGTTTGCTTGTAAGTTGTAACACAAATGCAAGTTTCAAGTTTGCAATTGCAAAGCCTGTTTAATAATATATTGCATACATGATTTATTTTATGATCTTGTAAGATATAGCAGAAGAAAATTGGCAGCACTGATCTTTTTCGGATCATCATAAAAGAACATCTCATAAGAAAACCTAAACTCGTAGCCACTCATTTTAGCAAATGTGTCAAGGGCTGGAACTTGGTTCGGCTGAAGGTAAGGTAGAATCAATTTAAAGATCAGGCATGCCCTTTCCAGTTTTCTTGTTATATGTCTCTTCCAAAACCAAATCCATGACTGTATCCTTAGGACCAACTGCAAAATCATGAAATAATACAGCACAATTAACTAAACTGAAAAACTAATCAATACTTCTTGTTGTCTATTCTCCTATACACAAAGACACATACAAATAACCATACAAATATAGATGATGTGTTCATCAATCAAAAGATAAACCTTTTCTTTGAATATTATTCTGATGGTCTCGTAGCCTACAGTTAGTTATCTTGTTCATATATCGCTTTAAGGTAATCGTTCTTTACAATTTCTAAGAAATACAAGTTGAAATCAATCTAAACATACAGACGTGCTGTCAACATGGACTATAAGGAGCTGCTGGAATAGAGTAACCTACATGTCAAAGGCTTGATAGTCAGATTGTTGGAACAACTTTTGGTCTTTATTCATTATAAGGAGTATATTAATTTCTACATTTGTTTCTTCGTTAACGTTGTCTTTATCCTTGAGCATTTTTAGTGTTGTGTTTTCTTGGACTTTGGTATCTCTTCATAATTAGAGACAAATAGACGCATGTAATTCGGTCACTTACCAACTGTCGGCCTGGGTGTAGCCCTTTCTTTTAAAATCTCAGGACGAGGAATTATGGACCCTGATGCTCCGATCCCCCTAGAAACTCTTACTTTAGTGCCATCTTCCAAATATCTAATTCCAACTTTACACGGCTTCCTGCATTAAGCACCAAAAAAAATTGTCTTAGAAATACAAACAATAAAGCTCCCCAAAATTGCAAGCATTAAAAGGCACAGGTCAAAGAAAAAGAAAAGGAAAGCAACAAGGTCTACAACTACGTGAATAAATAACTGGTAGCAAAACAAACCCTGTAACTGGGTCTACAACTTGAACATTTGAGACATGAAGTGGGGCTTCTACTGTAAAAATTCCACCTTCGTGACCTTGACCTTGCTTAATATGTTTCTTAACCTGAAAAGAAGAAAGGTTGTGTAAATTATACGGCAATCCTTGTAGTTGCAGATCCAGATATAATCTGATATTTTGGTGGAGGTACAGGAAGGACAAAAAAGTAGCGCTAGACCAATAATTTGTTGACTTGAGGGAATAAATAAAGAAAGAGAAAAAAGATCCTGAGGTTACCTCAGGAAGATTACCTGAGATAAACTTATTTTCAAGTACAAAAAAGTGATGGCAATTTTGTAAATATGTTAATCTTTCTGAAATTACAATAATACCGGCCTGTATTTGTATGGAAAATTTTTAATTGCCTCAGGTAACTCCCTGAGGTAACCTCAGGAACATGATACTCATAAAGAAATTAACAAAAAAATTTATCAATCTCCGCCTATAAACCGAAGCTTTTATGGGAAATTATGTTAGATGGTACAAATTTCAAAGCAACAAAGTAATTTTCATACTTTCAGCACCATTCACACTCAGTTACACGAAAATTGTCATGCTTTTGCATAATTTTCACAATTGCCAAATGCCAAATAAAGTCGGATCAACAGTAAATTTGCTGGGACTCCTTACAATCTTTTGGGGCAAAGAAACCACATTAATGAGTCTCTGGGGCAATCATTTTAAGAGAATCACAAATTAAAAATAGACATTCGTAAAAAAAAAGTATGCAAAAGGGGAACAACATAACCATGCTTTAAACTGTATCATATTTTGGTCTAACTGTAAAAGTACACTGAAGTTAAAAGATCCTGATAAGATAACTTTCAATGGCAACTATTCCACATATAGGGGCGTTTGGATGGAGGTTGGGATGAGAATGGGGGTTAATGGGAATGGGAATGATATGGAAACCCAGGGGTGGGAAGGGTATGATTTAACCACCTAAAAGGAATGGGGTTCCCATTCATACAACCTAATGACTAATCCAAACACTAATGCATGGGATTGAGGTTCCGATTCCCGTTATCCGGGCTCATTAACTATGAACCAAACACCCCCACTGAGTATTTGAGCATAGCTGTCGAAACGCTCAATGTTTCCTATACACTGATCTAAAACAGGGATGCCTCCTTTGAAATTAAGGAACAAACATTTTTTAAACATATAAACTGAAACCAATCATGTATTCGTAAAGAATCCCAGAAACCAAATCGTATCTTGTGTCATCCAATTTATTCCAAAGACTGACCTCTAACAAAAGAAACTAAAACAATTGTACAATTAAAACAAATTTATCAATTGGTTAATTATGTTCAATAAGCAACAAAAAAACAAACAGCTACAGAGAGTGAACTTATCACAACTTTAGTGTTAGAACTTAGAACTACTGACATTATTCTTCAAAACATAAACTAACAAGACAACAACTCAAAAAAACCATACCCCCACATTCTTGATATTAAAATTGCAGCTGTACAATTCTAGACAAGTTATCATACAACAAAAACAACTGCTAGTGCTTATAGTCAAAAACGAAAGGACAAATCACCAGATTTTTGCCCTCGACAATGACACGATTCTGCGATCGAATGACCCGCTTAATAAGGCCAGTTTCCCCTCTATCTTTTCCTCTGGTTATCATTACCTGTTAAACCAATTAAACTTAAACACACAAGTAAAACACGAAATCAACGATACGAAAAAACAACAAATATTCAATCTTACATTATCTCCTCTAAGAATCTTCCAGTGATGTATAAGTTTCTGAGCTGCTTTCCAACCCATCTCAAACTAAAAAACAAGAAACTAGGCAAATTCAAAATTAGTCAAGAAAAAACCTTAAACACTAAAATTAAACACACACACACACATATATACAAATTAAGGTCTGACCCATTGTTGGTAATGCAAAAAAGATCAAAACTTTGAGATTAAAAGCTTAATTTTCAACCATTTCACTAGTTGAAGAAATGCAAAAATGGCAGAGATTCAAGAATTAATATTAAAATGGTAACAAGTTTTGAGATACAGTAGTAACATAAATCATGATTTGATAAGATTGAAAAATAGAGAGAAGAAGAGAGTACCAGTAAATGATTCCAAACACGAAAGCTTGTCCCTGGGTGTTAGGGTTTATCAGTTGTTCTGTTCTATATTTTACTTCGTTAGATTATAAACTTATTCTAGTACAATTTTATTTAGGGACATTAAAAATTAATTTAATAAAAATTTAAAATTTAAGGTTTAAAACTTAAAATATCGAATAATAACAAATGCAAATTGTCTATGGTAGAATGTGTTTTCAGCGGCAATGGGCTACAAATTCATATTCATGTAAACCAGAAGGTACAGATTTTTTTTTTTTTTTTGAAAGGTAACTTTGACAGAATAATATACATAAACAAAGTTTTTAGTTTACAAATTTTCTCATTGCTAGCTATGTCACTATTTAACTCTGAAGAAATAGTCAGAAATTTGATAGTACAGTAGAACCTCTGTATATCTCAATTTTAGCTAGTTATAAGTAAGAATAACTTCTACATTGTAATATTTTATATTTTTTTAAGTTTATTAATTTTCTTCCATATAAAAATAAAAATGCTTAAAATTTATGTATATATATATATGCAATAATATATAATTTTGTTACACAAAAGTCAAGACAACTTAAAATATTTTTCTAAAGTTATCTAAGATAATATCTTCATCGTTTGGGCTAACAAGTACATAATATAACTTATCAACACGATCACCTTCTTGTTGCGACTTGAAACCTTTTTGATTTCAATACTACTCTCGTATGAATTATTTATGAGATATCTTAAAACTTTATCTTTAAATTCATGTATTTTAAGATATATAATAAATATTTTTAATTAATTTTTAAAATTATAAAATTACATGTTAACCTATACTAAAAAATAAGAAAGAATGACAAAAATAATCACTTTTTTGACAAAATAAACAAAAATAACCATTCTGAAAAAAGTGGCCAATTTTGGCCTTTGGGATACTCCGTTGACAGTTGGGTATCCCATATACAGGATACTCCACTGACAGTTGGGTATCCCATAAGTCAAAATTAACATTTTTTTTAATACAAAATGAACAAAAATAAACGTGTGTTCTTAGTTTAACCGTTTCCTTGGGGGTTCAACAGTTAACTTTTGGGGTTCAATAGTTCCATTTTGGGTTTTAGAAATATTTAGAACGACGAATCCGTATACGGACTTAGGGTTTAGGGTTTAGGGTTTAGGGTTGTTTACAACCCTAAACCCTAGACCCTAAACCCTAACCTAACCTGATTTTAGGGTTGTTTACAACCCTAAAATCAGGCCGCCGGTCTGTTAAAAAAATAAATTTAAATTGGACATTTGTAGTGTAAATATATGCAGGTTACGTTATTATAAATTGCGTGTTAATACGCATTCAAGGAATGCATATCTGTATTGTTTTATTCAGTTACTCCCACATGGCATGCGTATTCCAATTTTATAAAAATAATAAATATTGAATAAGTCAGTGCAGAATGCGTATCCATTATATATATAGCCTGGATACCTTAGCGTCAGATGCGTATCCGGTGAATACTCCGTTGTTGAATGCGTAATGTTGATACCACAATCACAAATGCGTAATCAATCGGCCATATTTGTCCACTAATTTCAGATCGGCTATTATGGTTACCCCAATCTGAAAATCGGCCATTATTGGCCTTCACCCAAAAAATAACCTCTCTATAATAACATTTTTTTGGGGTCCAAGAATATTATTGTGTAGAGGTTCTACCCTGTATCAAAACTTTTGTTTTTATTTTGAATCATTAAATTCTTGTTTTTGATGTGAATGCAGTTGAATTAGCAATAGTTGCAAACATTTGTTGGGGCAAAAATAAATTATCACTTGAATATTGGACCTCAGCTTGCTGCAAATCTCCTACAGTTGGTTCCAATAAACAACCTCGTTGTTGGTGTTTATATTGTCCCGATTTAATTCATTACCAAACAGTTCTCCTAATAATTAGTTAATTTACGATATGGTTTTACTTGTAATTTGTTTTTTCTAGTACAAGATCAAGTGCCATAATGTTATCAACACAGTTAAAAAAAAAGGGACCGGATACTAAAACCAACATGAATTGATACACATAATCAATATCAAAGGAGAAAAATAAAGAAATGTATGATGTTCATGTACACAGTAGACCTTTAAGTATTTGGTCTCCTGTATCCGTCCAGTAACTGCATTTTGCGGGTTTGCCATAAAATGCCATGCCCTTTCTCAGCTGTGTTGGAGAGATGCGAGATGTGCTGCACACAAGAGGGCCATATCTGTGTTATGAGAATAATAGCTCTACTTGTGAGTTTTTAAACCTTTGCTCATACAGCCAAGTAAGTAATCAGTAATTTTATGCATATTTGTTTTTTTTTTTTTTCAGTTCTGGAGCTTTCTTCAAAGAGGTTATCTAGATGGTTTTGAAGGTTCTGGAGCACTGGCTGTGAAAATGCAAACAGTTCTGCCAATGATTGTATTTCATAAGAAAAAAAAATCTTTTTCTATATTTTATATGGGTTACTAATGATGGTTGCAGGTTTGCCGCATGTTTCTCGTGAATAATAGGCATGGTAGTGTGAAAAATCCTACAAGTTTGTCGTTAAGGATGAATGATCCCCCCATATATTTACATAAAAAGTAAGTGTCACACTTTACCGTGCTTAATAAGGTATAATGCAACAATCATCTGTCAAGATTCGGACTCCGGAGCCATATATATATATGTACAATTGTACATTGAATATGCCATTGTTAAGATTTTTTATTGACCTTGGATGTGGTCAGCCATTCCTCTGTCTGTGACATTTTTATTATTTGAAGTGCTACAAAATGTAATCCAGCTCTTCCAGTGTCATTTATACGGGGTGTATTCTATTTAAATATATGGAACCAAAACATCGTATTATATTATTGACTAAATAAGAAACAATTTGTAGCATTTAAGTAAACAAATGATACTACTGTATCAATGTAGAATTAAACGTATGATACATGACACTGTAGTCTCTTGAATGAATATCAGAAACACACCAGAAAGAATATGTAAACAAAAATTAACCCCCACAATTTATGATCAAAACCAGAATAATAGCCAAGGAGGAGGGGAGGACTTTGTCTAATAGTAATTCAAAATCATGGTTCCTGCAAATGCCAACAATAGAGAAGGCGACAAAATGTAACATGGATCCGACGCAGATGTTGGGTTTAGAACTGGTCGAATCCCTGGAGTTGCGTCTGGAGAATCAGCAGGTATACTTGTTCCTGGGCCGCCTACAGAGGTAGTTTCATCTGGAGGGCTTGCGGGTGTTGTGGCTGCTGCTTTTGAGGCTGACATAAGAATAGGCCTAGTTAGTCATTATCATAAATTTGTGGATCCTATGCATGTATATAAATCATCACTTCGATGTCCTTTCTTGATTTATTTGTTAGTATATAATACCTCTAGGACTAAATGGAGAAGCCGCAGTCATAGGTGGAGGAGACTGTCCTAACAAAACAGGGCCTGCCATTGTATAAATTGGGTTAATTAGAAAATTTGTGTAGAATATTTCCTTAACCAATGTTATTTTACCTATAGAGAAAACAGTAGAAAGAAATACACACCTGGAGCTGGTAGAGGGACACCAGAGGCTGCAACAGATTAAGAAAGTATTAGAGATGATTTAACTGAAAGCATTACCATCTACAAGTCAAGACAATACAATTATAAAAGAAAAACCAATTAGACCTTTGCATTGTACTGGAACACCTTTGACACCAGCAGCTCTACATGCTTTTGGAAGTGAAATTGCTAATGTCCGGTTAATAGGTAGTGAAACTGGAACATTGCCCGTGACTATGAGACAAGCGCAATCCATGCTAGTACTCGTAAGAGAGCGTAATGCCCCACAACAATCTCCTGTAGGTGAACCCCCAGTCCCGGTACTTCCAGTTAAGTAATTCAGACAAGGGGTGAAGCTGGTAATCATTGGATTTGTGCATGGTGTGGTAATTTGTCCATTGACAAAGGTAATAGATAAAATTAACGTAGTAGCAAACACTGCGCTTAGATATTGAAAAACCTTTGAATTTTCCATGAGTAAGGAAGATGAGAAAGCAAAAGTATGTAAATTATAGGACAAGGTATGTGTTTGAAAGGAGTATAGACAACCAGTTTTTGAATTTGGCAAGGGTTTCTGCATGGTTTATTTATATGTTGGATCAAAAAACAGGTAGATTTCAAGTGGTTTTGTAGTTCAACCACTTTAACAAATATGATAGAAACAAGTATGTCGAGTGCAACTCTGTTAGCTAGTTAGGTTGTTGCGTGTGATAAGTTGTATAGTGTTGCAAGACAGATTTATTAAACAAGAAAATCCATTCTATTGATCAGAGCCATTACTGCAACATTTTGAGTTGTCTTATGTTTCAAATATGGGGCAACTGTCAAAAAGATTATAATTCTTTAATCAGCAAATTAAAATTATTGCATCTAAAAAATATAGAGTTAGTTATCTAACGACCTACTTTAAAATCATCTGTTTCATAGATAATTATAGAAATTACCGTTTGTTCAAGAATTGTTCACCAATGTTGACCTAGAAAAAAAGGGCTATAACTACTGCCTGCCTAATTTGCAATATTTAAGCCCCAGAACATCCCCGTCTTTCCTTCCTCCTTGTAACATTGAACTGCATGAGTCTGTACTTAAAGTTCTACTCTTAACTTCAATATTCAGAGATTTTTGCTTCTCAAGTAACCCGAAAAACATATTGATGGATTCTTAAGTGGCTTAGATGTTTATATCCAAGATTCAGTCAGGCTGCACTATGGCGAACTTTGGCAACCTAAGCAAAGTTTTCTCGCAACACTCATTATTTATGCTTGATCAGCAGCTCTAGGTACAGCTAAGAAAGGATTTTATCTTACCTTTATTTTCAAACCTATACACATTCATTTTTATGTAAGAGTTCTATGTGAAATAATCTAATTATAGTTTACACACTTGTAAGACAAAATAATGGCAAGGCCTTTTGTACAAATTACAGTTATTATCAAGCGCATTGCATTTTCTATTCCCCTGTTTCCAGTTTATCACATACGATCACGTTGAAGGCAACATATAAATGTAAGGTAGCTACAAAAGAATTAAAAAATTTGACGTTTCATAAAAACACTAGAGCTGTGTTAGCATGAGTATATATAGAATCTTTCATGGCAGAAGGCAGCACAATAAAAATGGGATGAACTAATGTTGTCATTGTAACTTGACAAACTCCTAAGTTATAGAACAACGAGCCTCGACCAGAAAACTCTAGTAACATTGTCAGCTAAGAATTCAGAACGAACCCAGGCGTATTTCTGCAAACATATGCATGTGTTTACCTTCAACCGGTCTTGCTGAGAAACAAGAAAATTGAAGTACATATGTTTTTAGTGGAAAACTAGGATATGTTGTTTACCCCCTTCCACTTTGCCAGTTCTGTGATTGTCTTCTAATGGTTTGTAGAAACACCATATATTCTTAATCAGTCAAAAGTTTTTACGTCAAGCCTCAAGGTAATTATAGCCAACAGCCAAGTCTTTGGTAAATATGAAAGAGAACTGAGGATTCAATCAGATTAGTGACACCAATACTTGCACACCTAAGCACATTTCCTACAGTAATATTGACTATATCTTGCCTACTCAGCCAAGGCAGGTTCACCTAATGAAGGAGTTTACCAGACCCTTTTTTCTAAAACTGTTGCATGTATCTTTTATATGTAACAGTCAGCAATGTATTATAGATAATTATTATTCAAGTCATAAGCCAACAAGCACTCGTAAGTTCTTGCAAACCCTCACTCGTAAGTTCTTGCACTCGTGAGTCACTCCTCTGCTACTAAATATTCATAACTAATGGCTCCAAAAGGAAATCAGATGAGTCTGGTCTTAGTTGTCGTTGTAATGCTATGGGGAGGAGCCAGGGCTCAATCAGGATGCACAAGTGCGCTCCTGGGCTTATCCCCATGCCTAACCTTTGTCACTGGGAACTCGTCAACACCATCATCATCATGCTGCTCTACACTTTCCAACATCGTTCAATCACAACCACAGTGCCTGTGCTCATTAGTAAATGGCGGTGCTGCAAATTTGGGTATCCCTATTAATCAAACTCTTGCTTTAACACTTCCTGGTGCTTGTAATGTGCAGACTCCTCCACTTAGCCAGTGCAATGGTATGCTATGATCATAACTTATACATTTATTTCCACATTAATATTTGTGTGTTTGATGAGTGTCAAAACTTTAGAAAATTTGATCTGAATGTCACCTTTAACAGCTGCTGCCAATGCACCAACCTCTTCAGCTAGTACCCCAGTAAGTCCTCCAACAAGCTCCCCAGCAGATAATTCTGAGGATGCCCCTCCTACTCCAACTACTCCATCAGTTCCTAGCATTCCTTCAGGTATGAACTAAGGACACTCAAAACCGAACTATGATCTTTTTAGTAGTATTAATTCTGAAATTACAGTTTTAGCCCCGACGACCAAACCTTGTTAACTCTCTTATGTTAATTATATATAGGATATAATATAATATAATATAATATAATATATCATCTTAGTTTTAGGCTAGTAAAATGTAGTACCTAGAGGAACAAGCCCACCCCTCTTTTTACGTTTTTCTTTTGTTTTTGTTTTTCATGTGTGAATAAAAAATAAGTATTAAATAATATTTACAATAATTTCAAGAAAAGCAAGAAAAAAAAAAGGCTCTCACGCATATCTTCGCAGCCATCTAACGCTACTTGTTCTTCATCTTTCTTGTTGTTTGCCTCAACCCCATTACAACTTTCTTTCTCCTTGCCCATCTTTTTACGGAAATCTTGGATTTTTTGGCTTCTACATGCTCTTAAAGGTCGATTTTTTATCCCTTTTTTCTTGAAATTATAGTGTTATTAGTTGATTTTTGATTTTTTTTTTTAAATTTGTTGAATCATAATGTTGAAGACTTGATTTTTTAAAGTGGGTGTGTGTCAAAACTCTGGATATGTTAGTGAACATTTCATTTGTAATGGTGAGTGTTTGATGTGTTTTTGGGATGTTTGTAAAATTGGGTATTTGTTGATGATCTTTTTTTCATTGTGTAAGATGATTGGTTTTGGTTGTGGATTGTATATCTTTGACATCAGTTGTTGTTTAATTTCATTTGATTGTTCAAATTTTTGAGGGATGCATTTAGATTTATATTTTGATAGGTATTGGTGTTTGAAAAACTGAATTTGCCAATTAATTGGTGTGAGGAGCCCTGTTTCTAGTTATCTACAGTGAAATCATGTGTTTTCCTTGTTTACTAGCTTGCAATGTCATCTGAATCGATGCCAACCAAATTAAATTAGTATGTTTGGCCCTTGAGTTTGTACACGTGAAACAACTGATCTAGTGTGGTAAAGTTAAGGCATTGTCATTGAATTAATGTTTTGGTATATGAATGTTAAGGCAGATTTTTCTTGATGTTTAATTTGTGATTAGGAGATGGGCCATATCCTAAATAGTTTATTAGAGAATTCTTTGCTTCTATATATGCTTTTATTCTTTTATTCTCGGACACCCTTCTTCAAATTGCTTTTTAATACACAGGTGAATGACCAAGATGTTTTTTTCCCTTTCTATATTTGTGTATGTTCTTAAGTTATGAATTGTTTTTCTTATATTTAATATATACTTATTGATTGAAAAGTTGTTTTGGTCCAAACGTTGAAACATGTGAATCAATCAATCAACTTATAGTGTTACAGGAATCAGCTTACAGGCACAAATAATAGATGTCATCTTATTGTTTAAATTGTGGAACTTGATGATGTTGCTATATGTAGAAACTTTGTCTATCCTGTTATGGTTCCGGATTTGCAAGATCGAGCGGTAATTGGAGATCTAGTTTATATGTAATTTGGGTAGATAAGGTCAAGTACTGAAGCATTTACTTTGTATTAAACTTATCATTGTACGCATCCCTATACATTGAGATATAGATCTTATGGATAAAGCAACTATAAATCTTGTTATTGACAGATTATGTTGGAGTGGATTTGCTATTGTTTAATTTTTTGTTTATCACTTTCCTTTTTTTGAAGAGTTATTATATTCTCTTTTTAAGTTCGGTATTTTTTTATTTTTTAAAATGCTTCATTACAAAAGATATAGTAGATGAAGGGAATTGATTAATAAAGAACTCCACTCTTTACTAATAAGCTCCAATGTACAATATTGTATGCAAAATGTACAGTTGCAAGTTGCAACATGTAATCACACTGGCTCTCCATTTATTTAGTGGTACTCGTCCTACCTAAAGATTATAAAGCACTTTTTTGCACTCTACTAAAGGTTAGAGCTTATAAATCATTTTGTTAAGATAGCTAATAGGTGTTGTATATAACACATTATCTTCTCTGTTTATATAGTCCTTAAGAGCAATCCCTCTGTTTTTTCATGGTTGCTAATCACCCTTCCTTTCCTTGCTCCTTTAGGACTGTGGTGCCACTATTATAAGCTGACATGCTAGTGAATTGGGTTGGTTTTGAATAGTTGGCCAAGTATAAGGGGTGTTGTTGAGGGAGAAAATGTTCATGTTTTAAAATCTAGTGTGTGCAGTAAACTTTGTTCAGCTCTCTACATTCTCGACATGATTTCCGTTCATAAAAATCGTTCAATTTGGTATCTTTGTTGTTCCATCAAAATTTTGAAAGATTGGATTGAGATATCCTAATTTTAAAGGTTTTCCATTCTAATTTTTAGTCCTTTCTTCTAATGTGATTTCTAGGATGGGTCTTCTGTTGATGCAATGAAACATCTCTCTCTCTCTCTCTCTCTCTCTCTCTCTCTCTCTCTCTCTCTCTCTCTCTCTCTCTCTCTCTCTCTCTCTCTCTCTCTCTCTCTCTCTCCCTCCCTCCCTCTCGCTCTCTCTCTCTCCCCCCCCCCCCCTCTCTCTCTCTCTCTCTCTCTCTCTCTCGCGTGTGTGTCTCTTTTGTAAGAATTTAGGTGAATTCTGTTGCGCTAGTCTTAGTTTACCAGAGACCACCTATGCTAATCGTCTTTTATGGCACACTAGGCTTCTGCATCGTGTGTTGAACTGCTGATGTTAACTACCTAATTGATATTTGGAATGTTTGTTATTTTCATACGAATAGCAGACTCCAGACATGATACAGTTATTTTGTGCCTTGTAAATTTGGGCTTCCATGCTTCCTATGATCTATCTTCTGGAATGTGTCAATTAGCTATCTGCTGGGCCTCTTGAGGTTTAGGTACCAATTAATGTGAGGTGTTCAGAGTTCTTAACAGATTCTCAAATGTTTAACATCATACTCATAATTTCTTAGATAGCTTTCTTAGGCCACTTCTAGGCTTGCGCTACTTTACCCTAATAGCCATAGATTGTTTAGAACCTTCTTTGTATCATATATTTATCTCTAAATGTATTTGAATATTAGTTGAATGTTTAGGGAAGTTACTCTTGTTCAATTAAATTTTTGTACTTTTTGATTTGCTTACAATGTTAACAAATGTGTTCTTTTTTGCTTTTAAGTTCTTCACTATGATACAAGTTTTGCCCTCTACCGAAGGGTTTTAGGAGTTTAGAAGTCAGAACTCGTGTATGATATCAAAGTGGTATAGACCCCTTTTTTCTACAGAAGATAGTTGTTCATTGTTTTGGTACAAGAATTTCCTGACTGGCATACTATATCATGCATCTCAATTTTAAGTGCTAAATGAATGATTCTTTGCATCAGTGGTGGTCAACCTAGAACTGTCCAGTCATCAGATCAAAATAAACTGATCGCTGCAATACCAAATATGAGTTACTGTTGAAAGTTATGATGGATAATATAAACAACACTTGTGCATATGGCTGATATAGTTTCTTGGTTTCTTTAAGAGGTAGGGATTTGACTGTGTGCGTTGGCTGTAGCATTTGGTGTTTTGCTTCTTAAAAGAAGAAGCCTCCTTGTAGTTTAGATATTTTTCTATGCTCTTTAGTCTTTATGATGATGAATAACATGGGTCTCTGTGAGAGTGATTGCTTTCTTATAATGGGAAAGTATGCAGTGACGCATAAATTAATAAGACTTTAATTCAGTGTCTTGTTTTTCGTGGTACTTTTGATATGTATCTTATCATCTGCGTTGGCTTGTGGTGATTATGATATATAATATATGGAAAATTATGTGTTTTATTTATTTATTTTTTGTAAGCATGTGCATGAATGTAATATGTATCTATATGTATATATGTTTAAAACTCATGTGTGTAATCAGATTAGCCAATTTCACAATGTGCATGGTGTATTTTTTCAAAACTTATACTTCAGGCTATCTTAATCATCTTCTTTATACTTTACAGTGCTTTTAAAGACTGGTCAGAAAGTTAGTTTTAGGTCGGTGGAATACTTGCGAAGAGGGTGCCAGACTTGCTATGTCTGAACTGATTGAAGGCCTCCCTGATGCTGTTGCTCTGAGATGCCTAGCACGTGTCCCCTTCTACCTACATCCTAAGTTGGAACTGGTCTCTCGTTCTTGGCGAGCTGTTGTTCACAGTGCTGAATTATTCAAAACTAGGCAAGAAGTTAACTCCACGGAGGACTTCTTGTGTGTTTGTGCCTATGAGCCAGAAAACCTGTGGCAGCTTTATGATCCCCTGCGTGACCTTTGGATCACCCTCCCTGTCCTTCCATCACAAGTTAGGCATCTTGCATACTTTGGTGCTGTCTCCACTGCTGGAAAATTGTTTGTTCTAGGTGGTGGCAGTGATGACGTTGATCCTTTAACAGGTGACCATGATGGAAGCTTTGCTACTGACGATGTATGGTCATATGATCCTGTTACCAGACAGTGGGCTATGTGTGCATCCATGTTAGTGCCTCGTGCAATGTTTGCATGCTGCGTACTAGATGGTAAGATAGTTGTTGCTGGTGGTTTCACTAGCTGCAGAAAATCTATCTGTCAAGCTGAAATATACGATCCTGAAAAGAATGTCTGGCAAGCTACTCCGATGAGCCGATGCAAGGGAACTGTATTTGGCTGTACACAGCTGAGAATATAGGTTTCACTTTGGTGAGGGTTGAGTTTTCTGAGTTTTACTCCGTTGTCCTTGAAGGTTGGAACCGTTGGATAGAGAAATCAACTTTTAGAAGTTTCCTTCTTTGCTTTGTAAACCATGTTCTGCTTTGTTTTTTTAATGGTGGTGGTACACAAAATATATAACGTATTAGCTATGATGAAGGTTTGCACTTGTAGATTTTTGTCTTTGAGTAATTTATGTTCAATCCTTTTCTGTTTGATTTCTGCTGCTCTGGGATCTGCGGCCAACTATTTACCAGTGTTTCTGACGAGGCTGGCATGATTTTCCTGCAATTACAATTGGTACTTGGTATTTGTAGTCAAGCTCAAATAGACGGGAAAGAAAGAAAAGATACCAACCCAAACAAAGTTGTGCAAACGTTTTACAAAATATTCATAGCATTTGTATCCTGCTGAATCGTGGATGAGTATTGGAGTCCAAGTAAAAGATAGAAAGGTAGTTATCGTCAATGCACACCCGAGTCCGGGAAAAGATATAAACAATGGTTACGGTTAAATCTTTGGTAAAAAAAATATGATACTGGGCTTTTAATTTATCAACGCATATGTATGCATACAAATACCATATTATTTTTAGAAAATTACTAATTACATATGACACGTTATATTTTGAAAATGTTTTGTCACAATTTTTAGTGAATTTGATTAAAAAGGGACTTATTATTATTTTTTATAAATTATTAAACATAATTAATTTTGACTTGAATTTTTTTTACAATATTATTATACTATTAATTTTAGTAACTGATGCTACTATATTTTAAAAAATATTTTTTAGAATTTGTCCTGAAAATATTCGAGATTCAGAGTGAAATTACCTCAATTCTTTTCTTTCCCAGTGAGAAATATGAGACACTTTATAAAATAACAACATATATATGGAAAACATATAAAAGTTAAACAAATAAAATTCGGAGTTGTAATTATATCCTATATATAATTGGTATAACGGAGTTTAGGTGGTTTGATCGTCAGTGCTAAAATAGTAAATTATTAATTATTATTATTGTGAAAATAGGAAAAATGTAGATATACTCGAAATACAAGCAGATAAACTCACAGTTAGTAATGAGCTACACTATATTTCATTTTATTACAAAGGAACATGTAGTATCTAAATATTTTAGAGTGAAAAAAATTAAAAATTTTAAATTCAATGATTTAAAATTCAAAAGAATAAAGATTTCATCAATAATATACAAAACTATTTTAATAAAAAATGAATACTAATCAATTTTATTATAATATTTCTACTAAAAAGTTGTACTCAGGGAAATCTACAAAAAGGATATATTGTATAAATTAAATATTGATGATCTAATATAAAAAATCAATTAAAATTAAAATTAAAAAAAAAACTAAATATACTAAAATATAAACAAAGTGACCATTTTTTTGTGGAGACTTGGAGACCCCGTACGTTCTTCAATCTAAATTTAGAAAAATATAATATTTTATAAATTATGTTCTATGAAAATAACTATTTTCATTTAAAATCTTTAAAATTATATACGTTTTGCAACTAAAATATAGCAAAACATATTGTTCTGAAAAAACATGTTCGGTTTGCAGAACATTCATGTTTAGTTTGCAGAGCTTACATATTTTCAAAATTTTCAATGAAATAGTGATTTTCATATCATATATATATTATATATTTATATATAATTAATGTAAAGCACTTAAATGGTATGGTATGGTCGTGGGTCCTACATAGCTAAAAATTCTCTACGGGTCCTACATATCTAAAAACTCTTTATTACAAAATAATTACACAATTAGAGTTATCAATAATACTCTACTTTAGAGAAAAAGTAACATTTCTATAAAAGTAAAGAATAATAGAAGTATTATTTTAATATTTTAAATATTTACACTAAAATTTATTAAAATTGAATTTATAAAAACAATGAATAAACATATAAATAAGGGCTTTTTTCATAAATACTCTATGCCAGAAATATTTTTGCAAAAATACCTTTTCAAAAAAGAATAATTTACAAAAATACCATCTTATTTGCAAAAATACCTTCTGCAACCAAATCAACTGTATGCAACAGTAGGGAACCTGTTTGCAACCACATATGCAACTATGCAAACCTGCTGCGCAGCCACATATGCAAATTCAATTTTAAAATTTTCATAATCCACCAAAATCAACTAAATTAAATCAACAGATTGCATTTGGTTGCATATAGTTGCTGAACGTAATTTTGCAAAATCTTTTTAAAAGATGGTATTTACGCAAATTATTTTTAAAAAAAAAGGTATTTTTGCAAATATTTTGAGAAAATGGTAAAATCGTAAAAAAACTTTAAAAATATGGTATTTTTGATAAATATCCTATAAATAATCATTCTTTTAGTGAATTTGTATATATAAAAAATTCGTAATTTTTATCATTTCAAAAAGTACAACATAAACCGAAATAATATATACATATGAAAAAATATATTATTAACTTAATGAATTTATATTTTTATGAAAATACACAAAGATATCAATAAATAAATAAAATTATAAAAACAGTAAAATAAAATATTTTATTAAAAATGCACGGGCATGAAGCTAGTTGTGAAGACACAAGTTAAGTTGTTGTATCTATTTAAATACAACTAGCATTTTGCCCGTACTTCGTACACAAGATCTTATTTAATTTCAAATTTCAAATTTTAACTCATTTGATTAATTTCTTAGAAAGATATTCCATATAATTACATTGATACTTTATAGAATAGTGATGTGATAAAATCAGTGTTGTAAAAAGCGGGAATCGGAGTTAATCGGTGAAGGCAGCATTCAGGGATTAATCTGGTAATCGGGGATTAATCAGAATGATTAATCGGAATAAATTTAGTAATATTTTTTATATACAATTATATTCATATATATAATTGTTTCGTTATTTTAACTAAACATATGTTATTATCATATATTTCTGCAAATATGTTAAAAGTATTATATAATTTTAATAAATAAAATTTTGAAAGTTTAACTTTTTAATTAGAGATCAATTTAAGAGGAAAAATTAAGAGAATTTACGATTTTGGGATCTAAAATTATAATTACATGTACAAAAATAATGTTTTTTCCTATCATTTAATCAAGTTTCTACATTTTAAATTTCTAATTATTTTTTAAAATTTTAAATATTTTCTAATAATTAACCCGATTTTTGACCGATTCAGCCGTTTTTTGACCGTTTTCTGAAAAACGATTAATTGACTGATTTTCCCTTAATCCGTTCGGTGGTCCGCCGTCTAGCGATTAATCGGTGATTAATCCCGATTAATCGCTGACTTTTAGAACACTGGATAAAATTTATCTAATGAGAAGCGTACAACCCGATTTTGACAATGCTAAAAATTTATTTAATCCATCAAAATTAATAAATTTTGTTACAAATATTGTCCTCCAATTAAAAACAAAAGTAAATTGTCTTCATTATTCCAATGCGAAAATAATCCTTCAATAAATTGAGAAAATGAGATAGTTCATCAACGGTTCTAAAACATTAAACCTGAAACATATCAAAAAAAAATATTGTACATTATCGTAGATGACAAACATTCATCACAGTTACAACACTATTGTACACCAGTTGTGGAACGCTTACCCGTTCATGTTGAAGGCGGAAAAAATGTAAATTTTAAAGCTGGAGACAATGTGGAAGAGGTGGCTAAGAAAGCAAAAAATAAAAATATTAAACTGGAAGCATTGTTTGTCGCGAACAAAACATTTTCAGCAGCTCAAAACCTCACTTTCCCCGAGTTCCCTCGACATTTTACATGGCAAGCAGGTCCTGGTAAGTGGAAACAACGACAACATCACAGTGTTGAAACTGAAACTGGTAAGTGTATAATATAAATCTATTTTATAAACCTGAAACTGGAAATGGATGAAAATAGATTTATATTATACACTTGATATACATCACAGTGTTGATAATATATTTGAATAAAAGAATTGACATACATTATAATGCTGAAAATAGCTTTGTATCAAATAAATATATAAAACTGGTTAGACTTACCTTCATCAACTTGTAGGAATAGTATTCCCTCATGGAAACAGTGTCTCTATGTTTACGCTCCCATGGATCTTCTGCATTATCATAATTGGCAGGACTATTACGTGGCTTTCCATGTAATGGAATTTCTAGGTGGAACCCATCATCGCCATATGAAAAAAGAAGAGGATATTGAAGTTGCATATAATGTACAAAGGTCTTTTTAATTCTCTTGAGAAAGTTCTTTTTTGTTTTTACGATTATATCTCTAAAAGGTTCCGTCTCCTCAATATCCTCAACAATTAGTGCACCAACTTCATAGGACTGAATAACATGATTAGGCCTCCCAGACTGTGCATTTGAAGAAAGTAGCAGCAAGCTAAACTCTTCAGGGTAATCAAGTTTAAAGTGATCCCTAGCCATACGAAAGCTTTGTACTAATTTATTAATCTCATCAAGCATTTGCAATAATCCATCAACGATATCAGGGTCGATGTTATCTCTACGGGGAACAACATTTAGTCTATTTTCCACTTCATTTTCTACAGCAAAGTGAAAATGTTAGACTACGATACTTTACTGATTTGTTGCTGCGTTCTTCATTCCGCATCAGAGCCTTACAATTGGGGCAAATTTTGTCAGGTTTCCCAAGGTCCATATATTCAGTCCATAAATATGTACATTATGAATTAAATCAAGTTATTTTTATGAATTTATACAATATACCAACTGAAAAAGGTTTACTGGATGTCACATCTTGAAAATAAATGAAAGAACTTGTAACTGAACCTTGATGTAGAACACCAGTTTCATTTTCGTCGTCACATAAATGTTCACGGTCTCCTGCATGATAATGTTTGAGTGTAAGATAAAATCTTTAATTCATCAAAAATTCAGAAGTCGGATAGGGCAAAACAAATAATCATATTAATCAAAGGTAGATTACACATATTAATCACATATTAGATTTTTTGTTCCAGAACTTGAAGCAATATCACTGGGTTTTTTGTTGCCAGCAATATCGGTGCTTTTTTTTTTGCCAGGGTAGTACCTGAGATAATATTTAAATCAATTCATAATTAGCGCATACAGATTAAACATTAAAGAGAGTACGCAGCATGCTTCACGATATTCTACTTTAAGTATTATCAGAATTTTGAAGTAAAAAAATGTCACACACGGAGTAGAAACAGGTTGACAAACTATACTAAAAAAATCTGCAACAATTTTGAAAAATAGAATATCCATGTTGCATTTTGTATGAACTTTAAAGGAAAATCAGACTACTACTAAATAAAAGAAATTAATAGCTGAATATGTATTTTGTAGGAAAACTAAATATGCACTACGTGTATCAACCTGATGAACAGTTTAAAATGTTAGTCTGAAATATATGTTAAGGAGACCTATTAGATTGGGCATCAACATTTCCAGTGACGGTAGGAAGTAGACTTTTCCGGATCTCTATAAATAAAAATATCAAAGGATAAAATGTCATAAACGGAGTACAAACAGCCTTACAAACTATAGTATAAAAATGGTCAACCAATTCTGAAAATTAGAATATCCAATTTGCATATTGTATGAGGTTTAAAAAGAAAAGCAGGCTACTAACAAATAAATGAAATACATGGTTGAATCTTTATTTTGTAAAGAAACAGAAAGGATAAGTAAATATTGAACTATGTTTATTAACCTGATTAACGACTTGGAATGTTTGACTTAGATAGATAAGCAGGCGACCTATTAGAGTGGGCACCAACATTTTGAGTCATGACGGAGAGTGGAATTCTTCGATTATCTATAGATAGATATGCATTTTTAATAATAATTAAATGGCTGCAATTATTAAGTACATAAATATTAGACTGAGATACTTAATTTTAATCAACCTACAAGAAGACCACCCGCATTTGACTCAAATGAGGTGCATAACTCTGTGATATCATAGATTGGCCAAAAATATTTTGATTAACAGAGGAAGCTGGAATTCGCTGGTTCTCTGTAATTAAAAGTTTAATATTTGTAAATTACGGTAAAAAATAACTGCTAGAGAGAATAAGAAAATCAATGAAAAACAACTCATGTGACATAGATTAATAAAGTAAAAATTTTGAATACTTCTGAATACACAACCTTACCTTACTGAAGACCAACAAAAATGAAAGAAATTTCAGCAAGAATATATTAATTTATTCTAAGGAAAACATCAAAAAGATATTGTCTGAAGTATAGACGTTTTTTTTTTTTTGAAATAAAGGTGTTAATTCAATAATAAAAAGCCATACGGCATCTACACCAATGATCGAGTCGAACAAACAGTAATTTGCAATCGCATGTTCTCATGAAGAGACAGTTAAGCGATATTTTGAAGATAAAGTATATACAAATACAAGTACCCACTTTGTGCATCCTCGTTGGATTACTGGTACCCCCTTCATCATGCCCCGATGGAGCTATCGTTTGAGCTATCGACCAAAGCTGCAATCCCATACAAAACTTTATCACTAAATCAAGACCCCTGCTCACAATTAAGAAGCGAATAACAAAATCAAAACCATAAAAATCCATCAAAACCAAAAAAATCCTGCAGATCTGAAATCCCGGATATTAAAACACACCAAACACACAAAGAACACACCAAACTCTCACAAGGAGAGATAAACTAGACCCAAATAAATTGGGAAAACTCTCACCAAGAAGGGAGATTATTGAAAAACAAGAACAAAAACAAAGGAAATTAAAAGATTTGGGGCTTTCCACCGGTGAAAACCGATGGAAGCCCCGAACGATTAGGCAAGAAAAAGAGGGGAAAAGTGAGGCGGCTGTGGAGAAAAAGAGAGAGAGAGAGAGAGGGTTAGGTCAAAAATTTATTATAGACGTTTTCTTAACTTGTTACATTGAAATTGTTACCACGTGGTATTTTTTAATTTAAAATTTGATAATGTTAGATCACTTATTAACCTGCTTCATCTAACCATATTACAAAAATACCATTCATATTAAGTTGCTATAAAGTTTTTGAGGCCTTAAATGATTAAAACAGGGTCCCCGATTCCATCTACGGTGGAGTGTACTTTTAGCAAAAGACTTCTTCTCTAGGGTGCACTAAGGTTGTGTTGGTAATGACATTTCATATAGTTTGATGTACTTAACTTATAAACCTCAAGGTATTAGTATGAATTTAGGTTATTTAAATAGTAAAAAACATTTTTTTCTTTTCATTTTAGTGAAGCGATGGAGGCTACTCAAATAACCTGCTGAATTGGAAGTATTTAATTACGACAGATTATCTAGCCTAATCGACAAAAATATAACTATCATATATCAAAAAATCAATATCCACACTTAAATAAGCTATTTCTACGAGGGAAACTAAGGCAGCATGTGAGTTATATTATTAATTTCAAGCACATTATAACTGAGCTTACAGTACCATTGAAATTCACTTTTGTGAGGTTCAAATTTGGATTGCTATTTTCTGTTTCCATGTTGTAGGAGGCTGAAGTTGAAATTGTAAGAAAGGTATTACCACGATCACACGTTCGTCTTTTTGAAACTGCAACAATTTTAAAAACATCATAACATATATAAATAAATCAAAGTACATAGTAGCATCTATATTTTCCTTTATTACCATGTTCAGATGTAGATGGAGAAATCTGGTTAAGTAAGCTCCGTTTGTGACCTGTACCTGTAGATGAACATAAAATATTATATTTGTATAAACAGTTTTGTTATCAACAATATTAAAAAGGCATATTAATACCTGATTTGGGTAAAGAAGAATATGATTGCTGGGATCCATCCATAAAATTAAGAGACAAAGGATATCAAATTTCCTGAACAAAGATAAGTAAGAGTGGTACAATATGACTATCTTCTAAATCAGCTCAAAATCAAAACTTTTGCAATCCCTAATCAAGAGAGCAATATGGCCTCTGTAGTAGTATGCCGACTATTAAGAAATTTCATTTATGAACACAATTAATTCAGAAAATTAAGTAGTTAGCAGAAAACAATTTCGAGCACCAAAAGAACACATAATTCATACCTGAGGTCTGCTGGAACCAAATTGGGGAAAAAATGGAGAAAATAGTTTGTTATCAAATACATACATACATCCATAATGAAGTAATTGAGCTTAGTTGCGGAGAATGTGCATAAATTATGGAATAATTGATAATAGTTAAAAAATGTAGGATGAATGTAAGGAAAGTCAGTATCTCGGACATATATCTTATGTGTCCGTGTATGAATGTGTCTGGAAAATGAGCTGTACTGATTAAGGAAATGGAACCGGGTTAAAACATGGATATCCATCAACCCGGAATATAAGCAATATGACTAAATAACCCTTTATAAAATAACTTTTGTATTAAATTAGAAGGGTAATTGTAGTAATTTGATTAAATCCTTCACTAGCCATCATTAAAAATTATATTGATAAACCTCTCCAAAAAAAACCCTAACAAACAATTTCAAGTTTTTTTGCACCAAACAGAGTTTTAAAAAAATGGAGGTTGAATCAGTAACGGAAGAAGTGGAGGTGCACAACAAAGATGGAGAATTAGAAGTTGCCCCGGCCCTTATTGCCGTCCACCCGACCCAACACTCTCTCGTCGTTGCCATCGGGTCGGATCTCCGTGTTTTTAATCTCCAGTGAGTCCCCCAATCCGCCTATTTTCTCTCATATCGTTCTATATGTTTCTAGTTTTGTAATTGCCAATATAATTCTTCTTCCTAACATTTTTCGATTTTTCGCAAAACAAACAGAGACTGTTTTCCCCATCCTAACAAATTTATAGAATTTCGATATGCTAATGCTTCAAATATTATGCTTTCGAAATTATGATTAAGTAAGAGGAACACAAAAATTTAAATGTAAAATGCTTTACTACGAGAAGAAGCTACATTGTGTTGCAGTGGCGGAACTTGTCCAAAAAATTTACCTAGCACAATTTATTTATTTTTGAACAATATCATGTGAAGTAAAATACCTAAAAACAGGGAATATTTAATTAATTAAAGAAACAATATTATCAGGAGTAAGTTTCTAATGATCTCAAAATTTCAAATATTCTAAATTTCTTTGGTGCATTTTATCGAACAGTTATGGTGCATTCTGCCATAAGTATGAGAAATTACTCTTCAGGATTAGAAACAGCAGTAAAGACATAATAAATAGGTACATGTATATGATAGTGGTAACCTGGGTTTGGTAGGTGAATTTGTGACTGTGTTACTGAGAACATAGAAGTGTTCTTCTAGTTGTTCTTTCATCTCTGCTTGTTTTCACCCAGCTGATATATTTTTTTTTCTTTTAGCTCCCATTTTTCACTGAGCAGGAGCTCGACCCGCTCTCTGCTGGCACCAACTCTGTTGCGTTGCACATGTTTTTTGTTTTTTTAATAAAACTACGGTTTATGTGCAAAATGTGGTTTGCCTGATAAATGATATATTGTTATATTCGCCCTTCAGAGGAGGTTGTCCTGTAATATTGGGGGATGGTTCCGGTGGGCACAAAGATTCAATTAGAGCTAAATCTTATGGTGCAAACGGGAAGGTCTTTGTATCTGCAGGTGATGACAAACTTGTTAAGATTTGGACTACAGACTCGTGGCGGTGCATTTACAATGTGTAAGTTCTCATATGTAGAAAGTTTTGAATGTTTAAGGTGTAGCTTAATAAAATGATTTTAGCATTTCTGTAGTTCTGTGTTGTCAACCACTTCTAAACAACTGCCTTTTGTGGTAAACGTGAGGCCTAGATTTTGTTATCGTTTGTATCCCACACCAACTTTATTTCCAATCATCTTAATTCTTAATAATATTCCTGTAAGTTTACCTTTGATTAAATAGGTAAGCATTAATGCACCATTATAAGTCAATGTTGAAGCCTATCCTTCTAGAAGCTATTGTATTAAATTTTTAGTGAAAGTGAAATTACTTTACTTGCCCTCCACTTGCTTTCCTCCCTTTTTGAAACTCGGGAGCAAGGTGTTAGTTGGTGGTTAAATTTTAGAGGTTTGCTCTTATATAAGGTGGTTAATTAGAAGACTTCGATTGATTAGTTGATATTGAGCATTGATTCTCTTGGTATTGGTTGTGATCCGTTGACATAACTTAGGTTGCGGTTCTTTTACAGTTAATCCGTTGACATAACTTTCTTTCCCTTGTTTTAATTCTTGCCCGACATCACAAATCCCCCCCACCTGACCCACATGGTCATGGGTTTGAATCCCCACTCCTCTCTTTTATTATTAAAAATGATGTAAACTACTAGGGAAAAAAAATAGCTCAAGGATAGAAAAGTCCTTGTAAATGCTGATGATGCATGGTTGGAGCTGCAATTTGGACTGGATAGTTTGTTCTTTGTGCTAAGGGAAGGAGTCTCGTGGATTTTTGCTTAGGAAAGCAGTGTGAGATGCACATCTGCAGTACTAAAAAGATTTTGCATTTGGGGAACCATAACCTCCTATAGTGGCATGATTTGAAGTGATTAAACTTAAAGGTTAATTATCAAAGTGATTATTATATTATAGTGAAAATCTCAAATTTATCATCGTCAAATTTGGGGTCTCAAATCCATCACTTTTAAAACAAAATATACACTCCGGATTAAATTAGCCATTTGTTATGTGGCAGCATCTTACTGTGCAATGAGTTGGCAGTTATGTGGCAACTGAAAATAACCTTAAAATTAGAAAATGGTTGAATATCAAAGTGACCACTATGTAATAACCATCTTTTAACGCCTGCCTGATTATATATATATTTATTATCTAAATTACTATAGTTATGCTTTAATAGTACAATTATAACAAAGCATTGGAGATGCGAAAGGATTGAGAATAGGTTTCTGATGGGTCAAGAGTTACAATTTATATATTTTGTGCTTAAAGTGGCGAAATTTGAAAACCTGAATTTGTTAGTGTACATTTGATATATTTGTTATAATATAAGTGACCATTTTTATGTTATACCCTTCTCTAATATAACTGTTATTGACAAATAACTGCCAAGTCAGATTTTTGCCATGTGGCAAACAGCTAATTTGATCCTTCCGTTCAATATTCGATGGAGTGTACTTTTGTTTTGAACGTGATGAATTTGAGACCCTGTATTTGTCGACTGTAAATTTGAGAATTTGGGTATTGTAGAATGACCATTTTGATATAAAACTTGTATCCCTGTTGTCAACTGTTCAAGTCATTTTGATTAGAGCTGGCAATTTGATACACGACACGTGAACACGATATGAACACGACACGAATAATTAGTGTATGGGTGCAAAAATTTGGTACACGAACACGAAAAAACACGAATATAATTAGTGTCGGGTCTGGGTTTTCAGAATAGGTACACGACACGGAACGAAAGTACACGAATTAAATAAATAAATAAATTTAAAATATATATTATTGATAATATTGTATATTTAATATATATCTATAATTATATATGAAAAATAAAATAAAAGTTTCGCTAGTAAGTTACTAAAGTTGTACTCAGTCTTTAATATTTATATTAATATTGAACAATTTGTATTTTAATGTACTAAGCAAGATGTTGTTTTCCACTTTTCCTGAACCTTTCCTACTTGTTTAAGTATTATGTATTCAGAACTTATTGGTTGCATGTTGATGTTGGAGCCTGGCATTTTCTGATATTTAAGATTTATTTTTTTATTTAAAATTCGTGTACTTCCGTGTACTTTCCGGGTAGACACGAAAGTATCCGGGCCGGGTTAGTGTCACCCAAATAGTACACGGATTCAAATCCGGGTTGGGTTCGGTTTTAAGATTTTTGACACGAAAACACGATAGTACACGGAACGAATGTACACGACCCATTGCCAGGTCTAATTTTGATGATAAATTATGAGTAGTAGACTAGTAGGTATAGCACTTCAAATTAAAATGTGTTTTAATATTAGACAAGCTACTTACGATTCTGTTAGGCCTATGTTACTAGTGCTTACATGATAATTCCATTTTTTTTAAGTATGGTTTAATCTGTGACAGATCATCTGAAAAAAGAGTGACTGCAGTTGCAATAAGCAATGACGGTCAGTATGTTAGTTTTGCTGACAAATTTGGAGTTGTCTGGGTTGTGGAACTGGAAGGCCTTAACGAGAATTCAGCTGTGATTGACAAGAAACCAGCACCTATGTTCTCCCACTATTGTAGCATCATTACTGGCCTGGTAAGTAATGCATATTGATACATGACCTCTTCAGTTCTTTCCACTTCATATAAAGCAGTTCATGTTTGGATATGTATAAAGTCATTACTTAGTCGGTCAGTTCCCTTGTCTTTTTCGAGAAAATCAGATGATTGATTGTGAATTATTTCACATAATCAGTTGCAGTAGTTTTTGTGAGACTGTCTATAACATGATTGTCGCTGTGGCCATTGCAGAGCAGTCTAATTTAATGATAAATTATGAATGTAGCATTATGCAATATACAGGTCGAAGTGGTGACCCCAACTTGCATCAGTTTCTTTTTTTAATCAAAAAAATTGCATGATACATAAGATGTAGTATTTTCCCCTTCTGTTATTTATGCCACTATATCATAGTGATGAAAACCATAATGGATTAACATGTTGCAGGATTTCTCACCAGACGGGAAATATATTGTTAGCGCTGATCGGGATTTTAAAATTCGCGTGAGTACTCTTATTACTCGAAAGTGTTTCATCTTGTTGAAATATATTGTTCACGTTAATTTGACATACCTTATGTTTTTTTTTCTTCTTCATCAACAGGTTACTGCCTTTCCCACAAAGCCACAAGATGGAGCTCATGAGATACAAAGCTTTTGCCTTGACATACAAAGTGTGTTTCTTATGACATGCTATATATCCTTTTGCACAAGTTAGCATAAATATTTACATAAAAAGAACCCCCCCCCCCCCCCCCCTCCCTATTAAGTATAAAGAAAAAGAAATGTTTACTCGCCTATTTTCAGGTTTGTATCCTGTTTCACCTTCGTTTGCAGTCAGGATTATCCACATGGGTTTCTTGTTTCTGGAAGTGGTGATTCAACAGCAAGTGATATCTAGAATGTACACATTTGGATGGGCTTGCGGGTGTTGTGGCTGCTGCTTTTGAGGCTGACATAAGAATAGGCCTAGTTAGTCATTATCATAAATTTGTGGATCCTATGCATGTATATAAATCATCACTTCGATGTCCTTTCTTGATTATATCTTGCCTACTCAGCCAAGGCAGGTTCACCTAATGAAGGAGTTTACCAGACCCTTTTTTCTAAAACTGTTGCATGTATCTTTTATATGTAACAGTCAGCAGTGTATTAGCAGATAATTATTAAAAATTCCCATTTTAGAAAGAAGAAGCTGTTTTATTATTAGCGAATCCTTGCTGAAAAGAGTTGGCCACCCAAAAATTACCTAAATCAGTACATAAGCCCATGCCTAACCTTATTCAAATTCTCCTATAAATATAGTACCTTCCCTAACTTATTATTCAAGTCATAAGCCAACAAGCACTCGTAAGTTCTTGCAAACCCTCACTCGTAAGTTCTTGCACTCGTGAGTCACTCCTCTGCTACTAAATATTCATAACTAATGGCTCCAAAAGGAAATCAGATGAGTCTGGTCTTAGTTGTCGTTGTAATGCTATGGGGATTGTATTACTTTTCTAGTTTATAAATTTGTAATGTTCGAACCTTGTAATGCATTGACGTAAATTTGAAATTTTATACATGGTCCGCAGTCTCCACACGTACATGTAACGAGAAACGCAGAGTGCCGTGGGGGGCTACCGCTACGCTATGCTGGAAAAAGAAAAGAAAACATAAAACGGCGTGTGCTTGTAGGATAAATTAATTTAATTTAATATAATAAAGAGCATAAGAATCACGCATGGTGCCAACTTAAATAAAAATTGTCAAAATCAAGTTCCTCCGATTTCATATGCGACTTTCGAAGTCGACCGTACGCAACACCTTTTGTTTGCAAAATATCCTTGAATCGGAAATCACACTAGATAGGTTTATTTATTAATAATAATTATTATTATTGGAGATCGAGATTTTGTTATTAATATAAAAAATTATCATTTTAGATAATATTAATTAAGAGTACAAATATATTTGCAACAACATCACATTCACGAAGTGTTAAAATTAATATGAGGTAGAATCTTGATAGATAATTGAATGATTTTATCAAAGAAAACAATAGGTATCATATGTCAGGTTAACGAACCCACCCATTTCTTAATCAGTCCAGTATTTTTTTTATTAAACATATAATATTTTCACGATCCGCATAATTAAAATAATGTTAACTTCTCTTGAGAGAAAAATAATATCAATTCACAAATCTTGAATTTTTAAATGAATATGATTTTTAAGATTTTTAAAAAAACAAGAAGAATAAAAATAGGAACTGAATGTCAAGAGCACTTTAAACTAACACAAAATTAGAGAAATAAACATTCTAGAAGAAGAAGAAGAAAAACAAAGTTGTGGACTTGTAGTAATAACAAAAAGATGAAAGAAGAACATGGAATATCCTAAAATTGAAAACATTGTATTCCATTTCTAGGTCTAGAAAGTCCACTCTCTCAAGTTACCATGTGATAGATACAACCTAAATTTACATACATGTGTTGTGTTTACTAGCTTTATACGGATCATTATCATTTTTTTGAAAATATATTTAATTATTATATTAAATTCTCTTATTATTAGTTTCGGTATGAAATATTTATATATTTAACTTTTAATTTTTTGATAATATTTAATTATATAATTGTAATTTATTGATCATTTTGTGTAAGTTTTCTAACTTCTATATCGAGACAACTCTTATAATTATTTATCATTTGCAATATTTTTACAAACCTACTTGTTATGTTTATATTTTTAAATTCAAATAAAATTATCACATTTAATATTAGAAATTTATCGAGAATATTTTTTATGTGTAATATTCTTTTATCTTATCTTGGTAGTGTATATACAATATAAGTAACTTTTGTAGTAGAAGAGAATCGAACCATGATCTTTTTAGTAGTATTAATTCTGAAATTACAGTTTTAACCCTGACGATCAAACCATGTTAACTCTCTTGTGCTAATTATATATAGGATATAATATAATATAATAATATAATATATCATCTTAGTTTTAGGCTTGTAAAATGTAGCACCTAGAGGAACAAGCCCACCCCTCTTTTTACGTTTTTCTTTTGTTTTTGTTTTTCATATGTGAATAAAAAATAAGTATTAAATAATATTTACAATAATTTCAAGAAAAGCAAGAAAAAAAAAAGGCTCTCACGCATATCTTCGCAGCCATCTAACGCTACTTGTTCTTCATCTTTCTTGTTGTTTGCCTCAACCCCATTACAACTTTCTTTCTCCTTGCCCACCTTTTTACGGAAATCTTGGATTTTTTGGCCTCTACATGCTCTTAAAGGTCGATTTTTTATCCCCTTTTTCTTGAAATTATAGTGTTATTACTTGATTTTTGATTTTTTTTGTGAAATTTGTTGAATCATAATGTTGAAGACTTGATTTTTTAAAGTGGGTGTGTGTCAAAACTCTGGATATGTTAGTGAACATTTCATTTGTAATGGTGAGTGTTTGATGTGTTTTTGGGATGTTTGTAAAATTGGGTATTTGTTGATGATCTTTTTTTCATTGTGTAAGATGATTGGTTTTGGTTGTGGATTGTATATCTTTGACATCAGTTGTTGTTTAATTTCATTCGATTGTTCAAATTTTTGAGGGATGCATTTAGATTTATATTTTGATAGGTATTGGTGTTTGAAAAACTGAATTTGCCAATTAATTGGTGTGAGGAGCCCTGTTTCTAGTTATCTACAGTGAAATCATGTGTTTTCCTTGTTTACTAGCTTGCAATGTCATCTGAATCGATGCCAACCAAATTAAATTAGTATGTTTGGCCCTTGAGTTTGTACACGTGAAACAACTGATCTAGTGTGGTAAAGTTAAGGCATTGTCATTGAATTAATGTTTTGGTATATGAATGTTAAGGCAGATTTTTCTTGATGTTTAATTTGTGATTAGGAGATGGGCCATATCCTAAATAGTTTATTAGAGAATTCTTTGCTTCTATATATGCTTTTATTCTTTTATTCTCGGACACCCTTCTTCAAATTGCTTTTTAATACACAGGTGAATGACCAAGATGTTTTTTTCCCTTTCTATATTTGTGTATGTTCTTAAGTTATGAATTGTTTTTCTTATATTTAATATATACTTATTGATTGAAAAGTTGTTTTGGTCCAAACGTTGAAACATGTGAATCTATCAATCAACTTATAGTGTTACAGGAATCAGCTTACAGGCACAAATAATAGATGTCATCTTATTGTTTAAATTGTGGAACTTGATGATGTTGCTATATGTAGAAACTTTGTCTATCCTGTTATGGTTCCGGATTTGCAAGATCGAGCGGTAATTGGAGATCTAGTTTATATGTAATTTGGGTAGATAAGGTTAAGTACTGAAGCATTTACTTTGTATTAAACTTATCATTGTACGCATCCCTATACATTGAGATATAGATCTTATGGATAAAGCAACTATAAATCTTGTTATTGACAGATTATGTTGGAGTGGATTTGCTATTGTTTAATTTTTTGTTTATCACTTTCCTTTTTTTGAAGAGTTATTATATTCTCTTTTTAAGTTCGGTATTTTTTTTATTTTTTAAAATGCTTCATTACAAAAGATATAGTAGATGAAGGGAATTGATTAATAAAGAACTCCACTCTTTACTAATAAGCTCCAATGTACAATATTGTATGCAAAATGTACAGTTGCAAGTTGCAACATGTAATCACACTGGCTCTCCATTTATTTAGTGGTACTCATCCTACCTAAAGATTATAAAGCACTTTTTTGCACTCTACTAAAGGTTAGAGCTTATAAATCATTTTGTTAAGATAGCTAATAGGTGTTGTATATAACACATTATCTTCTCTGTTTATATAGTCCTTAAGAGCAATCCCTCTGTTTTTTCATGGTTGCTAATCACCCTTCCTTTCCTTGCTCCTTTAGGACTGTGGTGCCACTATTATAAGCTGACATGCTAGTGAATTGGGTTGGTTTTGAATAGTTGGCCAAGTATAAGGGGTGTTGTTGAGGGAGAAAATGTTCATGTTTTAAAATCTAGTGTGTGCAGTAAACTTTGTTCAGCTCTCTACATTCTCGACATGATTTCCGTTCATAAAAGTCGTTCAATTTGGTATCTTTGTTGTTCCATCAAAATTTTGAAAGATTGGATTGAGATATCCTAATTTTAAAGGTTTTCCATTCTAATTTTTAGTCCTTTCTTCTAATGTGATTTCTAGGATGGGTCTTCTGTTGATGCAATGAAACATCTCTCTCTCTCTCTCTCTCTCTCTCTCTCTCTCTCTCTCTCTCTCTCTCTCTCTCTCTCTCTCTCTCTCTCTCTCTCTCTCTCTCTCTCTCCCTCTCTCTCTCTCCCCCTCTCTCTCAACCTCTCTCTCTCTCTCTCTCTCTCTCTCTCTCTCTCTCTCTCTCTCTCTCTCTCTCTCTCTCTCTCTCTCTCTCTCTCTCGCGTGTGTGTCTCTTTTGTAAGAATTTAGGTGAATTCTGTTGCGCTAGTCTTAGTTTACCAGAGACCACCTATGCTAATCGTCTTTTATGGCACACTAGGCTTCTGCATCGTGTGTTGAACTGCTGATGTTAACTACCTAATTGATATTTGGAATGTTTGTTATTTTCATACGAATAGCAGACTCCAGACATGATACAGTTATTTTGTGCCTTGTAAATTTGGGCTTCCATGCTTCCTATGATCTATCTTCTGGAATGTGTCAATTAGCTATCTGCTGGGCCTCTTGAGGTTTAGGTACCAATTAATGTGAGGTGTTCAGAGTTCTTAACAGATTCTCAAATGTTTAACATCATACTCATAATTTCTTAGATAGCTTTCTTAGGCCACTTCTAGGCTTGCGCTACTTTACCCTAATAGCAATAGATTGTTTAGAACCTTCTTTGTATCATATATTTATCTCTAAATGTATTTGAATATTAGTTGAATGTTTAGGGAAGTTACTCTTGTTCAATTAAATTTTTGTACTTTTTGATTTGCTTACAATGTTGACAAATGTGTTCTTTTTTGCTTTTAAGTTCTTCACTATGATACAAGTTTTGCCCTCTACCTAAGGGTTTTAGGAGTTTAGAAGTCAGAACTCGTGTATGATATCAAAGTGGTATAGACCCCTTTTTTCTACAGAAGATAGTTGTTCATTGTTTTGGTACAAGAATTTCCTGACTGGCATACTATATCATGCATCTCAATTTTAAGTGCTAAATGAATGATTCTTTGCATCAGTGGTGGTCAACCTAGAACTGTCCAGTCATCAGATCAAAATAAACTGATCGCTGCAATACCAAATATGAGTTACTGTTGAAAGTTATGATGGATAATATAAACAACACTTGTGCATATGGCTGATATAGTTTCTTGGTTTCTTTAAGAGGTAGGGATTTGACTGTGTGCGTTGGCTGTAGCATTTGGTGTTTTGCTTCTTAAAAGAAGAAGCCTCCTTGTAGTTTAGATATTTTTCTATGCTCTTTAGTCTTTATGATGATGAATAACATGGGTCTCTGTGAGAGTGATTGCTTTCTTATAATGGGAAAGTATGCAGTGACGCATAAATTAATAAGACTTTAATTCAGTGTCTTGTTTTTCGTGGTACTTTTGATATGTATCTTATCATCTGCGTTGGCTTGTGGTGATTATGATATATAATATATGGAAAATTATGTGTTTTATTTATTTATTTTTTGTAAGCATGTGCATGAATGTAATATGTATCTATATGTATATATGTTTAAAACTCATGTGTGTAATCAGATTAGCCAATTTCACAATGTGCATGGTGTATTTTTTCAAAACTTATACTTCAGGCTATCTTAATCATCTTCTTTATACTTTACAGTGCTTTTAAAGACTGGTCAGAAAGTTAGTTTTAGGTCGGTGGAATACTTGCGAAGAGGGTGCCAGACTTGCTATGTCTGAACTGATTGAAGGCCTCCCTGATGCTGTTGCTCTGAGATGCCTAGCACGTGTCCCCTTCTACCTACATCCTAAGTTGGAACTGGTCTCTCGTTCTTGGCGAGCTGTTGTTCACAGTGCTGAATTATTCAAAACTAGGCAAGAAGTTAACTCCACGGAGGACTTCTTGTGTGTTTGTGCCTATGAGCCAGAAAACCTGTGGCAGCTTTATGATCCCCTGTGTGACCTTTGGATCACCCTCCCTGTCCTTCCATCACAAGTTAGGCATCTTGCATACTTTGGTGCTGTCTCCACTGCTGGAAAATTGTTTGTTCTAGGTGGTGGCAGTGATGACGTTGATCCTTTAACAGGTGACCATGATGGAAGCTTTGCTACTGACGATGTATGGTCATATGATCCTGTTACCAGACAGTGGGCTATGTGTGCATCCATGTTAGTGCCTCGTGCAATGTTTGCATGCTGCGTACTAGATGGTAAGATAGTTGTTGCTGGTGGTTTCACTAGCTGCAGAAAATCTATCTGTCAAGCTGAAATATACGATCCTGAAAAGAATGTCTGGGCCTCAATACCTGACCTTCAGCGGGCACACAATACTGCTTGCACAGAAGTAGTTATAGGGGGGAAGATGCATGTCTTGCACACAGAATTGTCAACATTGCAGATATACGATGAGGAAAGGCAGGGTTGGATAGTTTACGACTGGTTATCACTCCAGGGTCCAATGGCAGTAGTTAAAGGTGAAGTATACGTGATGAGTCATGGTTTGATACAGAAGCAGGTGGGAGAAGAAAGGAAGGTGGTAGTTTCGGCATCTGAGTTCCGTAGGAGAATTGGGTTTGCAATGACAGGTATGGGAGATGATATTTACATCATTGGCGGGGTCATTGGGCCAGAACGTTGGAACTGGGATATCAAGAAAGTGTCTGATGTTGATATTCTGACGCTTGGGTCTGAGAGGCCTGTTTGGCGGCAAGCTACTCCGATGAGCCGATGCAAGGGAACTGTATTTGGCTGTACACAGCTGAGAATATAGGTTTCACTTTGGTGAGGGTTGAGTTTTCTGAGTTTTACTCCGTTGTCCTTGAAGGTTGGAACCGTTGGATAGAGAAATCAACTTTTAGAAGTTTCCTTCTTTGCTTTGTAAACCATGTTCTGCTTTGTTTTTTTAATGGCGGTGGTACACAAAATATATAACGTATTAGCTATGAAATGAAGGTTTGCACTTGTAGATTTTTGTCCTTCAGTAATTTATGTTCAATCCTTTTCTGTTTGATTTCTGCTGCTCTAGGATCTGCGGCCAACTATTTACCAGTGTTTCTGACGAGGCTGGCATGATTTTCCTGCAATTACAATTGGTACTTGGTATTTGTAGTCAAGCTCAAATAGACGGGAAAGAAAGAAAAGATACCAACCCAAACAAAGTTGTGCAAACGTTTTACAAAATATTCATAGCATTTGTATCCTGCTGAATCGTGGATGAGTATTGGAGTCCAAGTAAAAGATAGAAAGGTAGTTATCGTCAATGCACACCCGAGTCCAGGAAAAGATATAAACAATGGTTACAGTTAAATCTTTGGTAAAAAAAATATGATACTGGGCTTTTAATTTATGAACATATACGTATGCAGACAGATACCATATTATTATTAGAAAATTACTAATTACATATGACACGTTATATTTTGAAAAGGTTTTGTCACAATTTTTAGTGAATTTTATTAAAAAGGGACTTATTATTATTTTTTATAAATTATTAAACATAATTAATTTTGACTTGAATTTTTTTTACAATATTATTATACTATTAATTTTAGTAACTGATGCTACTATATTTTAAAAAATATTTTTTAGAATTTGTCCTGAAAATATTCGAGATTCAGAGTGAAATTACCTCCATTCTTTTCTTTCCCACTGAGAAATATGAGACACTTTATAAAATAACAACATATATATGGAAAACATATAAAAGTTAAACAAATAAAATTCGGAGTTGTAATTATATCCTATATATAATTGGTATAACGGAGTTTAAGTGCTTTGATCGTCAGTGCTAAAATAGTAAATTATTAATTATTATTATTGTGAAAAAAGGAAAAATATAGATATATTCGAAATACAAGCAGATAAGCTCACAGTTAGTAATGAACTACACTATATTTCATTTTATTAGAAAGGAACATGTAGTATCTAAATATTTTAGAGTGAAAAAAATTAAAAATTTTAAATTCAATGATTTAAAATTCAAAGGAATAAAGATTTCATCAATAATATACAAAACTATTTTAATAAAAAATGAATACTAATCAATTTTATTATAATATTTCTACTAAAAAGTTGTACTTAGGGAAATCTACAAAAAGGATATATTGTATAAATTAAATATTGATGATCTAATATACAAAATCAATTAAAATTAAAATTAAAAAAACTAAATTTACTAAAATATAAACAAAGTGAGTTAAGTTCTATAGAGACCATTTTTTTGTGGAGACTTGGAGACCCCATACGTTCTTCAATCTAAATTTAGAAAAATATAATATTTTATAAATTATGTTCTATGAAAATAACTATTTTCATTTAAAATCTTTAAAATTATATACGTTTTGCAACTAAAATATAGCAAAACATATTGTTCTGAAAAACATGTTCGGCTTGCAGAACATTCATGTTTAGTTTGCAGAACTTACATATTTTCAAAATTTTCAATGAAATAGTGATTTTCATATCATATATATATTATATATTTATATATAATTAATGTAAAGCACTTAAATGGTATGGTATGGTCGTGGGTCCTACATAGCTAAAAATTCTCTACGGGTCCTACTTAGCTAAAAACTCTTTACTATAAAACAATTACACAATTAGAGTTATCAATAATACTCTACTTTAGAGAAAAAGTAACATTTCTATAAAAGTAAAGAATAATAGAAATATTATTTTAATATTTTAAATATTTACACTAAAATTTATTAAAATTGAATTTATAAAAACAATGAATAAACATATAAATAAGGGCTTTTTTCATAAATACCCTATGCCAGAAATATTTTTGCAAAAATACCTTTTCAAAAAAGAATAATTTACAAAAATACCATCTTATTTGCAAAAATACCTTCTGCAACCAAATCAACTGTATGCAACAGTAGGGAACCTGTTTGCAACCACATATGCAACTATGCAAACCTGCTGCGCAGCCACATATGCAAATTCAATTTTAAAATTTTCATAATCCACCAAAATCAACTAAATTAAATCAACAGATTGCATTTGGTTGCATATAGTTGCTGAACGTATTTCTGCAAAATCTTTTTAAAAGATGGTATTTACGCAAATTATTTTTAAAAAAAAGGTATTTTTGCAAATATTTTGAGAAAATGGTAAAATCGCAAAAAAACTTTAAAAATATGGTATTTTTGATAAATATCCTATAAATAATCATTCTTTTAGTGAATTTGTATATATAAAAAATTCGTAATTTTTATCATTTCAAAAAGTACAACATAAACCGAAATAATATATACATATGAAAAAATATATTATTAACTTAATGAATTTATATTTTTATGAAAATACACAAAGATATCAATAAATAAATAAAATTATAAAAACAGTAAAATAAAATATTTTATTAAAAATGCACGGGCATGAAGCTAGTTGTGAAGACACAAGTTAAGTTGTTGTATCTATTTAAATACAACTAGCATTTTGCCCGTACTTCGTACACGAGATCTTATTTAATTTCAAATTTCAAATTTTAACTCATTTGATTAATTTCTTAGAAAGATATTCCATATAATTACATAGATACTTTATAGAATAGTGATGTGATAAAATCAATGTTGTAAAAAGCGGGAATCGGAGTTAATCGGTGAAGGCAGCATTCAGGGATTAATTTGGTAATCGGGGATTAATCAGAATGATTAATCGGAATAAATTTAGTAATATTTTTTATATACAATTATATTCATATATATAATTGTTTCGTTATTTTAACTAAACATATGTTATTATCATATATTTCTGCAAATATGTTAAAAGTATTATATAATTTTAAAAAATAAAATTTTGAAAGTTTAACTTTTTAATTAGAGATCAATTTAAGAGGAAAAATTAAGAGAATTTACGATTTTGGGATCTAAAATTATAATTACATGTACAAAAATAATGTTTTTTCCTATCATTTAATCAAGTTTCTACATTTTAAATTTCTAATTATTTTTTAAAATTTTAAATATTTTCTAATAATTAACCCGATTTTTGACCGATTCAGCCGTTTTTTGGCCGTTTTTCTGAAAAACGATTAATTGACTGATTTTCCCTTAATCCGTTCGGTGGTCCGCCGTCTAGAGATTAATCGGTGATTAATCCCGATTAATCGCCGACTTTTAGAACACTGGATAAAATTTATCTAATGAGAAGCGTACAACCCGATTTTGACAATGCTAAAAATTTATTTAATCCATCAAAATTAATAAATTTTGTTACAAATATTGTCCTCCAATTAAAAACAAAAGTAAATTGTCTTCATTATTCCAATGCGAAAATAATCCTTCAATAAATTGAGAAAATGAGATACTTCATCAACGGTTCTAAAACATTAAACCTGAAACATATCAAAAAAAAATATTGTACATTATCGTAGATGACAAACATTCATCACAGTTACAACACTATTGTACACCAGTTGTGGAACGCTTACCCGTTCATGTTGAAGGCGGAAAAAATGTAAATTTTAAAGCTGGAGACAATATGGAAGAGGTGGCTAAGAAAGCAAAAAATAAAAATAGTAAACTGGAAGCATTGTTTGTCGCGAACAAAACATTTTCAGCAGCTCAAAACCTCACTTTCCCCGAGTTCCCTCGACATTTTACATGGCAAGCAGGTCCTGGTAAGTGGAAACAACGACAACATCACAGTGTTGAAACTGAAACTGGTAAGTGTATAATATAAATCTATTTTATAAACCTGAAACTGGAAATGGATGAAAATAGATTTATATTATACACTTGATATACATCACAGTGTTGATAATATATTTGAATAAAAGAATTGACATACATTATAATGCTGAAAATAGCTTTGTATCAAATAAATATATAAAACTGGTTAGGCTTACCTTCATCAACTTGTAGGAATAGTATTCCCTCATGGAAACAGTGTCTCTATGTTTACGCTCCCATGGATCTTCTGCATTCTCATAATTGGCAGGACTATTACGTGGCTTTCCATGTAATGGAATTTCTAGGTGGAACCCATCATCGCCATATGAAAAAAGAAGAGGATATTGAAGTTGCATATAATGTACAAAGGTCTTTTTAATTCTCTTGAGAAAGTTCTTTTTTGTTTTTACGATTATATCTCTAAAAGGTTCCGTCTCCTCAATATCCCCAACAATTAGTGCACCAACTTCATAGGACTGAATGAAAGGCATATGTCTAGGCCTATTTGTAAACACCGAGGATTCTACTCAACTTTAATTAAGATGTAATAAGTAAATAATAAAAATCAAATGTCACAGGAATCTCAGAAGATTATATCTGTCAAAGAATGAAGATTAAAGTCATCTACAGACTTGAAGTTATTCTACACTGGAAGAAGTTCATTTATTTGATCAAGCCTCAGTGAAGTATTCAAGAAAGTGGATCTATTTAAAGTGACAGAGGTTTCAGAAATGTGACGGGAAAAAGTACAGGTTACAGTCCTTGTTTAAATAAAAGGAGTAAAGAATCACAGCTTAAAGTCAAGTATGAAGAACAACCATTAAAGTTAGTCGCTCATGAACCAGACAGTACATGGAGTGTCAACGTCAGTCAGTGGAAGTTCGTCATCAATTTCAGTGGTTCTAAGAATTAGTTTAATTCTCTTTTAATATTATTCTATAAGATATTTAATTTAATCTATGAATTAATTCTTTCAGAATTAATTCATATATTAAATTAATCAATCTAGATCTTAAGTAATTTAATGTATAAATTAATTCTTCAGAATTAATTTATTTATGAAATTATTTGAGTCATTCATTTAATTTATTTAATCAGTGAATTAATTCTAAAAGAATTAATTCATTTGTTAAATTAATTAAAAGTAGAATGTATTGAAACAGATTTAATCCTAATTCTAATTAGTACTTGTAGTACTATCAGTTTACTACTAGTAGTACTATCCTTTATAGTACTACCGAGAGTACTACTAAGGTTAACTGATAGTACTACCGAGTATGAATTAAAATGAAGTGCAGTGGATTTGGCGCGTGCAAGTTATTCAAGTGACTTGGTTATATACAAGTCATTTGTAATAAAAACACACAGACAACACAATTGAAGACAGAACACAAAAAGCAAAGTTTTATCTTTCTCTCTTCTGCATTCAAGCGAACCAACTGCATAGCTCAATTTAATTCTTGTAATAAATTCTAGCCATCAAAGTTATATCCAATCCACTAGAATTCAATTACTTGTATTGCTTTGACAATCTAGCGGATCATAATCCCTAGAATTATTATCGAACTACTTTTTAGTATTCGATCTTTTTATTACAAATATAGATAAATTCATGTCGAATTTATTCTAGATTTGTTTTAACAAGAACCTTGTAATCTGTGCACTGAATTGTAACACCCCTCAAGTTTAATAGAGTTTCTATTTAACTTGAATTTTGTTTCAGTTTTTATTCCGCACTAATTTGTTCTAAACAGTTAAATCATTTAAAGGACAAATTCGATAAAACGGTATAGTTTGTATTCAACCCCCCTTCTACAAACTTATCAGGACCTAACAATTGGCATCAGAGCCTTTTGATTGATATACAAATCAAAGATCCAATTGTTTTGAGATTTTTCTTTTAAACTCTGATTTTTTATCTTATTCCTAAAAATCTCAAAAGATGTCTACTACACAGAAAGTTGGTACTGTCAAAATCCCTATGTTCAGCAAGGAGCATTATCCAATGTGGAAGAAGAAAATGCTTCTATTTCTTAAGGTTGCAAATCCTAAATACATTGATGTGCTGAAGAACGGTCCCAAAGTCCCTATGATTATTGAGGGAGAACTCATTGAGAATAATGTTGTGACTAGGGCTGCCAGAATGTACCCTAAAGATCCCAAGGAGTACACTCCTGATGAGAAAGAGGATGTTACCTTGGATTCCTGTCTTCAGTTGATCCTTATTGATTGTCTTGATCCAATCATGCATAATCATGTTCTCAACTGTGATACTGCTAAACACATTTGGGCAACTATAGAGATAATCAATGAGGGGACAGAGGAAGTTAGGGAGAATATGCTGGAGATTCTCACCTCTCAATATGAGCATTTCAGATCAAACCCTGGTGAAGGTATCTCTCAGGTTTTTGAGAGATATAACAAATTAATCAATGATCTGAATCTCAATGGGAAGCACTACACCAACAAGGAGATTAACAAGAAGTTCCTTCTTACACTCCCACCTCATTTGGAGCACAAAATTTCTGCCATTAGAGAAGCAAGAGATATGAATGAAATTGCTTTGGAGAGATTGTATGGTGTTCTGAAGACCTATGAGCTGGAGCAGATTCAACAAAGGGAGCTGTATGGAACTGGGAAGATTGTTAGTACTTCTACTGCACTGGCTGCTGAAGTCCCACAGAAACTGGAAGTGAAGCATGTTCAACCTTCCAGTTCTAACATGAATGTTATTGATGCTGAATATGGATTAACATCCATTGATCAATCTGGTGGTGACTTCTATTCTTTAGAAGAACTTGATCAGCTGGAGGATGGTGATTTGGCTTTGATAGTCAGAAAGTTTGGGAAGTTCAGATTCAAGAGGAATCCCAATCTTAAGTTCAGACCCAGGTTTCAGAGAGGTGGTTCTTCATCTTCAAGTGGCACAAGGGGTGGCTACAAAACTGGAACTGTGGAAAGGAGCGCAATCAGATGCTACAATTGCAATGAGTTGGGTCACTTTGCTACTGAATGCAGAAAGCCAAAGCAAGTGACTAGAAACACATTTGATTCTAGCAAGAAGAACAAGATTGGGAAAGCTTATGTTGCTAAAGGAAAGAGTTGGGATGACACTGACAGTGATGAAGAAGCAGGTGAGATTGGGAACCTTGCTTTAGTGGCTAAAGAGGCAAGCACTTCATCTGCACACATGTCAGAGGTAATGTTTACTGATACTGAAATGATTCGTCATCTTGGTGGCACCTTAGAATGTGCTCGCACTGAAAATGATAGAATAATTCTTTTGAACACAAATCTTGAAAATGAGATAAAAGAATTAAAACTAGTGCATGTTAATCAGGATGAACTTGTTGAGAAAATAGCTTTTCTTGAGAATAGGGTTAAATGTTATATTCAACTGGAAACCATTCTTAAGAAAGAGATTAGTGAGCTCAAGACTAAAGCTAATGCCTATTTTAGCTCATGTAAGACGGCTAAAGAGATTCTCAATAAGCAAGCTGTTGGTAATCATGTCAGTATAGGGTATGATTATAATGAGGCTATTGGACTGCTTGGAATTAATTCCCCTTGTAGATACAAATCTGAAGGAAAGGTTGTTCCATATATACTTAAGGGTATTGAAACACCCTTCTGTAGGGAGTCTGAGGCAGAGCCTATGAATGAAGACTCTATCATCTTTGCAGAGGAGATTCGTGAAGAAGATATTGCTTTGGAAATTGAACAATCCAAAAAGTGTATATCTGATATTCCAGTCAAAGTTGCTACAACTAAAAAGACTAAATCAGATATCCATAAGTTGGATCAAAACAACTGTAGAACTAACATGCCTGCTGTTAATTCTTCTCATAAAGCATGTGGTGTGAGTAATTGCATGTCTTGTGCTTTTAATGTTATGTATGCTTTCTTTAATAAAAAGCATGTACCTAGTGATAAGACTGCTCCACGTCAACATGTTAATAATAAGAAGCATGTTAAAGCAAAGACTACTAGTCCTCCTCAGACTAGAGTGGATTCATTTATCCCTAAGCCTACTCAGAAATGTGTTAAGGCTGGCTATAAATGGAAACGCTCTTATGTGAAAGAGGTTGAAGTAGTTTTAGTTAAAAATGTTGTTTTGCCTGACAAAGGCCAATTCTTTAAGTATGCCGGACCCAATCAAGTGTGGGTTCCGAGGAAGGACTAATCAATCTGGTATTGCAGGGAGTTAAACAGGTAAGCCGTGTTATATGGGTTCTTGACAGTGGCTGTTCAAGGCATATGACCGGAGATAGAGCCCTGCTATCAGATATGGTTGAAAAAGCTGGCCCAGTAGTAACCTTTGGAGATAACAGCAAGGGTATTACGAAAGGATATGGCTGTTTGAAGTACGGAAATGTTATCATTGAAGATGTTTCATTTGTGGAAGGTCTGACGTTCAATCTTCTCAGCATCAGTCAGTTCTGTGACAGAGGATATTCTGTTTCCTTTGAAAGAGAGAAGTGCCAGATCCTTTACAAGAAGAATGGAAAGCCTGCTCTTCAAGGAGTGAGGAAAGGTGACTTGTTCATAGCTGATCTGAACTCGGGATTCAAAGATGAAGTTAATTGTTTTTATGCTAAATCTTCATCAGATGATAGTTGGCTATGGCACAAGAAGATGTCTCACCTTAACTTCAAAACCATGAACTCTTTAGTCAAGAGGGAATTGGTTAGAGGTTTGCCTCAGATGGAATTTACACAGGAAGGACTGTGTGAGGCATGCCAGAAAGGAAAGTCAAAGAAAGCTTCTCACAAGGGCACTGATACATCATCAATAACTGAACCTCTTCAGCTACTGCACATGGATTTGTTTGGTCCAGTTAATGTGATGTCCATGTCAAAGAAACAATATGCACTTGTGATTTTTGATGACTATTCAAAATATACATGGGTTTTATTCCTACATTCCAAGGATGAGACCCCATTCCTGGTGATTGGCCACATAAAGTTGATTGAGCTGGATTCTAGATTCCCTGTTAGAGCCATAAGGTCAGATAATGGTACGGAATTCAAGAATGCCATTCTAACTGATTTTTGTGCTGATAAAGGAATAACAAGACAGTATTCTGCCCCTAGAACTCCTCAACAAAATGGAGTAGTGGAAAGAAAGAATCGTACATTGATTGAAGCAGCTAGGACTATGCTAAGTGAGTCCAAACTTCCAACGTACTTTTGGGCTGAAGCAGCGAATACAGCTTGTTATACTCAGAATCGAACTTTAATCAACAAGGACTTAATGAAGACTCCGTATGAGATCATGAACAACAAGAAACCAACTGTCAAGTACTTTCATGTATTTGGAGCAAAATGCTTTGTGCTTATAGATGACAATGTTAAACGTGGCAAGTTTGATGCAAAGGCACAAGAAGCTATTTTTGTTGGATATTCCAGAAGATCTTACAGGGTCTATGTGGTTGGCAGTCACACAGTAAAGGAAAGTGTCAATGTTACTTTTGATGACACTAAGTTCCCCAGTATCCAAAAAGAAGACTCATCTGAAAAGCTGAAGTTTGATAACTTGCCAGACTCAGAATCAGATGATGAAGCCCCACCTGAAGTTATTGCTGGTGATGATAATAATAATGATGATAATGATCTTGGTGATGGTGGTGGAAACACTGGTAACAATGGAGATACTACCAACACTGGAGAAGAATCATCAAGGCAATCAAGCAACAACTCAGGGGGAGCAAATGAAGGATCAGCTAGTCACTCACAACATCAAAGTGAATTTCAAGGTGAATCATCAAGATCAAATCTTCCAAGACAGACTGTTTGGAATAGAGCTCATCCTTTTGAGCTGATCATTGGTGATCCAGATGTTGGAGTTAAAACTAGAAGAGCTTCTCAGAATGAATGTCTTTTCTCAGCATTTCTATCTAAAATGGAGCCAAAGAAAACTGAGGAAGCACTGACTGATCCAGATTGGGTGATTGCTATGCAAGATGAACTCAATCAATTTGAACAACAACAAGTCTGGAAGCTGGTACCCAGGCCAAAGAACAAGAAAGTAGTTGGTACAAGATGGGTATACAGAAACAAGCTAGATGAGGATGGCATTGTTACAAGGAACAAGGCAAGACTGGTTGCACAAGGGTATTCTCAAGCTGAAGGCATTGACTATGATGAAACCTATGCACCAGTGGCTAGACTTGAGGCCATCAGGATGTTCTTAGCATTTGCTGCTTATTCCAATTTTAAAGTCTATCAAATAGATGTTAAGAGTGCATTCCTGAATGGTGAACTTGATGAAGAATTGTATGTGGAACAGCCCCCTGGCTTTGAAAATCAGGAGCTGCTGGACTTTGTGTACTTTCTCTTCAAGACTATCTATGGTCTCAAACAAGCCCCAAGAAAATGGTATGACACTCTCTCTGGTTTTCTTTTAGAAAATGGTTTTGTTAGAGGTATCATAGACAAAACTCTTTTTTCAAAGAAACATAAAAGTGATATGATATTAGTCCAAGTCTATGTGGATGACATCATATTTGGGTCTACTAATGATAATCTCTGTAAGAGATTTGCTGAGCTTATGCAGAGTAAGTTTGAAATGAGTATGATGGGTGAGCTGAAGTTCTTTCTTGGATTACAAGTAAGTCAAAGGTCAAATGGTATATTTATTTGTCAATCCAAGTATCTCAAAGAACTCCTCAAGAAGTATCACATGGAGGATTCAGCATCAGCAAGGACTCCATCTTCAACAGCAATCAAACTTGGAGCTTCTGACAAATCTATCAAGGTAGATGTTACAAGCTACAGATGTAAGATCCGGGAAAATTACGTGTTATTATATGATATGAAATGAGATTTTAATTTCATATTAAGAGTTATTAAATGATTTATCTGTTTAAACGTGCTAAATTATTCGTTAAATGATTGAATATGTGACAATGTGATGCTATGTGATATGTGTGGGGAATTTGAAACTATTTTGAAAAGGGTGTTATACTATTTTATTTTATTATAATTATTGGAAAGAAAATTTGGATCGTTCCCAAATTATTCGGGCAATTGGTATATCGTTCGTACCAATATTTCATTCGTTAAAGTGGAAAGTATTCGAAAATATTCGTAATAGAAGTATTTTGGTTCGTATATCTATTATTAAACGATACTTGTAGTCATCTGTACTTTATGGATGATTATCGTCTCGTAAAACGTGTATTCTGCTTTATTAAAGATTTAAAGTGTTTTATCTGTTAAAATGTATTTAAAGCGATCTATCGGATCAGTATCGATTCAAAAATGTCGTTTGGGGTATTATTTTCCGTTTAATATAAAAAGGCAAATCGTACTTTGTTTTGCGTATAATAAAGCATAATTACAGTTAAAAAGTTAAAAACCCCTGAAACGTGTTCTTCGTGTTCTTGAGAATCAAACTCAATTTTGAAGGCGTTATCGGATTCCGATTTCGATGTTCTTGTAACCAAATCGAATCTCTCATCATCCTCTACCTAAATCCATCATCAAAATCTATGTGGGTATGATCTTTAAATTTTTCCGATTTTCAATTTAATTATTTATTTCGAATTTTAGGTTTAATTTGGGGGTTTCTTTATTATTGATTGTTCTTGATGTTTGATTGCTTAATCGTGTTTGTTGTGTGATTTAGAGTGCAGACATGATTTTTAATTTAAGTTTTGAGCTGGAAATCGTATAGATCGGAAAACGGTGTAATGACCGGAGTTTGGTCGGGATTTTGATCGGCTAACTGTTTCTTGATTTTGTTCTAGCGATTAGATAGATCGTGAGCTGTAGAATTGATTCGTATAATTAGTTTTAAAGTCAGTCGTTGTTTTTGGTTGGCCGGAAAAGCTACCGCCGACGGCGGGGTCCGTTTCCGTGCGTTTTCGAACGATTTTGAATGGTTTTTAACTGGTGTTGTGTGGTTGTTGTGAAGCCCGTGTTTTCCCCTCAAAAATCTGTGTGTTTAGAGTTGATTTTGGTGTTGCCGGAATTTTTCCCGGTGGCCGGAACACCGGCCGGATTCTGGGTTTCCGCCGGCTGTTCTTGGCGACCCGGAAAGTTCTTGGCAACCCGTTTTCAAAACCCTACCCGACCCGGTTTCGATCCAGAAAACCCTAATTGCATTTCTAAAAACTGTTTCTGGATTTTTATTTTTAAAATAATTCAAAAATAGTTTTATAATTCTAAAAATCATATCTTTGATTTAAAAATACATTTTTATTATTCCGAAAATTTTATAAATTCATAAATACTTATTTAAATTCGAAAATTGATTAAATTTAATTATTTTAATTATTTTTGATTAATAATTAATTAATTTAATTAATTGATTAATTCTTTTAATCAGTTAATTCTTAATAATTAATTATTAATTAGATTTAATTAATTAAAAATTCAGTTTAATTATTTTCAAACCTGTTTTATTATTTAAAAATAGTTTGAGCATTTAAAGAGTGTCAATTAATTTTATTAATTGATTTATTTGCATTTAAAATACTTATATTGGATTTAAAAATCCGATTTTTGATTTAAAAATTGTTTGTGGCTTATTTAAATTCAAATAAGCTTTGTGTGATGTTTTAAAAATAGTTATAAGTGCTATATGGTTTGTATGAGTTGTGTAATGTGTTTTATAGTCCGTATATGCCCGTACTAGGGCTAGTGTCTGAGTTTTTAATATCGTAAATTAGACCGGGCGTCCGATACGTAACCGGTTACTTGTTTAAATGTATTATGTGAATGATGTGAATTATCTGTTGTTGAGTCATGCATGCGAATAAATTGTGTTGAGACTTGTTTGAGTAATTGGTTGTGTCTAATGTTATCACGAGGGGTAGATAGGATAGAAATTTGTCGGTTATGTTAGAAAGTGAGATTTACGAGGCCGTTGACTTGGATGTTGACTTTTTATAGTATGGGGATTGTCGTCAAGCAAGTTACGTGGATTACTTATGTGGTTGATTGCGATTGGTCTATCAGTTGAGATGTGGATGTTTATGCAACAGAGATATCGGTAAGATCGGTAAGTGCGTCGAAGTTAAGTTACAATCATTTATGAAATATGAGGATTATACGTTGAAGACTAAGTACCGTCTCATGTTTGACTATCGAGGCTGGCACGTGGATTCGAAATGGTAAAAGCAGACTAGTGGTATTCGCAAGAGCGTTAAAGCAAAGAAGGACGGAAGTAGAGAATCGTGCGACAAGACAGAATAAGGAGGAAATCGTATTGTTTCAGCGTTACGAAATAGCTAAGGACCAGAGGCAAGTGTTTATACCCTTGCTTATTAATTAAGGGATATTATCTTGAATTATTAGTATGCATGTTGAATGCTTATTACTGAATTTTCAAATGTTGATTTCTTTTGCATTGAATTGCAAGTATGTTATTTAATCTCGTAAATTGACGAGTACTCTTTTATACCTTTTGAGTTTAGATTCATATTTTCATATTGATTGGAAAGATATACTTATTATATTGAAAAGTTTGAAGAGATAATTATGGGCCGTATACTAAGGCTCTCTTTTAAAAGACATGATTTTAAAATATTAGGTTGGAATATTGCCAACCCTAGATGAGTGGGAACTTACGAACCCTATGTTGAAAACGTTATTTTAAATTCCGAAGTTGTGGTACTTGTTCTACAAGTATTCCATTTTTCCATCCTGCACCCTTGCAAGTATTATTACCATTTCTTGTTAATGCGATCATCTGATCCATTCCCTGATTCGAATTCATTTATGCTGTGCATGATTTAGTTTACTTCCTTCAAATACGAGGCTTATCTATTATAAGTATATGTTCGAAGGACTTGAACTATTTCTGCCAGAAGTTAATAAACCTTTGTTTTCTTCATTTATAAACTTCACCCTGAATTTTTCTTAAACTTGAACTTGACTTTCTTGTCACTTACCAGATTGTTGAATCTTAACTAATTCTTCCATAATGTGATGAATTGAACTGTTAAGGCCATCTAGAGCCTGTTCTTTGAACCCTATTCCATATTGAGTTATTGCAAATTCTGTTGATATCATAATGCCTGTTTCATATCAGATTCAATCTTGTTAAGCATGTTATTGTTTATTCTTTGAACCCTACTCTATATTGACTTGTTACACTTTTCTGTTGATATCATATTGTCTGTTTCATATCAGACTTAACCTTGTTGAGCATGTCATTGTTATTCTTCATTATATCCCAGTTGTTACATCGAACTCGTCGATGCTTATTATATTGTCACTTTTCATGTGCACCTCCCCATATTGTGTCGATCTCGTCGATACTAGATTATATTGTTATTCCTTAATGGATTCTTCATAATTGAACTGTTTCCTGGAACGTGAGTTTTCCAGCAATTGTTGTATTAGGTTGTCGATTCTTCCGACACCTGATTGTCGAAGTAAGGTTGTCAATTGTTCTGACACCTGACGTATATAATATAGAATTGGAATGTTTTTAAAAATGGACCAATTATTGGTCGATGTAATTAAGGCCCAGATTGGCCTAGGATCCAGTAGAGGACTATGACATGAGCTAGTCCGGGGTTGATGCGTGGCTGGCCAGCAGCACAACCTTTGTATTTGATAATTGTTAAAAATCCAATTCTAATATGAATTTTCATTTCTAGGATGAGTTACATCCATATACTTTGTACTTGTGAGATATGACCTGATTCTCAGGTTTATTCGTTGCGTGAAGTTGTTGGTTTGTTGATTATTAATAGTGGTTTCAATCTTGCTGAAATCGCTTACTCTTAATACATTCGGATTCCAAATAGTTGAAATCCACTTCCTTGATTCCATTGGCAGTCGTGAGATATCTATCTTGTTGAGTTTTATTCATACCGCATATCCAGTCGGTACCCTGTTGAAGTCTTGAAGTGCGTTCTTTATTTCTTAACCGAGCGTGTTGGCTCATTCTTGCCCCTTGATTATTCTAACCTTCCAGAGTTGTTGATTTCGGAAAATGTCGTGAATAGACCTGTTATCTTCAAATTAGTATTTTTGTACAAACTATGGTCTTGAAGACGTATGAGTTATATTTATTTCATATTTTCTACATACTATTGTAGTTATTGTTGATTCGGTCATCGTAACGACCAATATAAATCTTTTGTGTTTTAAAACTATTCGGTTGCGAGAAACTGAATGAGAAATTGTGGTAAATTACCAAACTTAATTTGAAAATTTTAGAGATTTTAATTTTCAAAAACAAAAGTTGTTTATTTGAAAATCCAAAGTTTATTTTGGAAACCTTTCGTATTATATTTAATAATGCGCTTGCTGAGCAATTCGTTCGCTCATACTTGTTTTATTTATATATATTTTAGCCTGCCGGAAAGAAGGTGTATTGGCGAGAGTTGTCCGCGTAGCTGATCAGAGATGGGGAAAGATATTAGCGTAAAGACGTTTTGATCCAGAGCATTGGAGCTAGTGAGAGGTTTTGTATATAGATGTTTTCTATTGATTAATATATTGTATAAGATTAGTTGCCTGGTATACTTCTTATCGAAGTTATACTAGTGTATTAGAATTTATGTAAAGAGAATGGTTGTAAAGAAGAAAGATTGTTGTAATGAATTTTTGGATTCTTGTTCCTAGCGCTATAACCTTTAAAGATTCTTGGTAGAGTTGGGGTCACAGATATTATTATTATTATTATTGTGTTGATTTTATATTGAACAGGTTGTTTGGATTAAGAGTGCAGTGTGACGACCAAATCCTTTGACCCCGGATTTGGGGGCGTTACAGTTGGTATCAGAGCAAGGGTTATAGTAAAACTAGAAACGAGAGTGTGTGGGAGTGTATATAGTTATATAAGGAACGTCAGAGCTCATTTAGAGTTCGTATTGGACTATTGGATATAGTACCGCTGAGTGAGTTAAGATAGAGGTATTTGATTGAGATAGTTGTGCTGAAATGGATAGAACTTCTTGCGTTTGTAGACGTCTGAGGCGGAATCTTCGAGGACTATTACGAGTCGACGACGACGTACGATATTGATAACCTTGCGACGTGGAAAAGAAGGGCTGAAATCGAATAACGTGGAGAAGAAGGGCTGAAATCGAATAACGTGGAGAAGAAGGGCTGAAATCGAATAACGTGGAGAAGAAGGGCTGAAATCGAATAACGAGCTATCGAAGGAGTCGACGGAGGAGTCATATGTGAAGACCTTGGTAATACCTTCCCATCCTAATGAAATATTTGGCATTCCTTTAAAAAGAAACTTGTGTTGGTGAATATATTCCACCTTTTGACTTTGTATTTGATACTTTTGATCAATCATGATTGCAATTGCATCAGAGGTTGTTGCGACATCTATTTCAATTTGTAAAGCCTGTTGAAAATATGTTATTTAAATTCCAACTCCTTCATTCTTCCGGAGTGGATAACTCTAATTGTGATGTAACACTATTTGTTGATACTTCCTTTCTGGTTGTTCTTCTTTTCTGAAATAACACCTTTGGAATTTATTCAATTTCAATCCAAGGTGTGTATTTGAGAATTCTTATCGAAAGGCCCTGATTGTTATTCTGACTCTAAATTTCTTTCATATTTCTCTACTCCAACTGAGATAAACAACCCTATTTATAGGGGACACAAGGACTATCTGTCTATGTGATAGAAGTCTGACGGGACGCCGTCACTTGTGTGTTGTGAAATACAAGAAGGCTAATTACCTTTAGTACTGTCTTAATAGAGACACACAACATTGAGTTCATGTGATCAAATTGGTCTCTCAGTAATCCTTTCACTTCCAATAATGTTGCTTTGGAATATACAGATTTGGTAACCCCAATTGTGGGACATTTGCTACGATATAGAATCTTTTCACTTCAAACTATCATGAACTTCTTACTTCAAATAATCTGGGAGGTATGCCATTAGGGTGAACTGGAATTTACCCTACCTTACCGAACGAAGAATTTGCGATTGAATTACCATGAACGAAAGCGGACTACGATGCGATTAGAATACTAGTAACATATAACGGGGCCAGTTGTTCTCTTTCTATCGATTAACGTTACGATGTGGAAAAGGTGAAGTTAGATAATTCAAGAGTTGATTGGAAATTGGGGAAAAAGGTGTAATTGTGCTGATGTTATCCTAGGTTGTGGAAAATGGACATAATAGATTTTTGTCTCAATGAGAAGAACTTTTAAGATTGGATGATAGGCTAATAATGGAGAATGAGTTAATCTTTGAGTATTTCAGGATTGTATGATATGGTTGCAAGTCTTTTGCTCACGATAGTTAAGGTAGATTTTACCAGTCAATGTGGATGTATAGAATGAGAATCAAGATAATGTCGAGTTGATCAAGCTGTTTGGGAAATGAGATGGAACCATGGAAAAGGTGTCATGAGTGCTACTGTGAAGATAGGAAAAGAAGATGAAGAGGTGTTAATAAGGATTTAAAGACAATGGATGAGGTAATGAAGGGTTGTTTTCAGCTGAAGAGTTAATTGGCATGAAAGGTATGTGATCGTTGAAAGTAGTTGTTAGACATATTGGAGGTAGATAAAGTTGACCCAAGAATATGGATGGCTGATAGTATGAGTAGTAAAGGAGGGAATTGAGATGAAAATATCTTCGGTACAAGGATTAGAAAGGATGGAGCTTTAAGGTTATGATAATGAGAGATTAACTAAAAGAAATGACGGACATAAGGATTCAACCAGGATTGATTAAAGAGAAAGGGCTACATAAAGGAAAGAGTTATGGAAATAGAAAAGGATTCAATTATAGGAGGGAACGAGAAAGTATAAAGAATAAGAAGGAAATGCAAGGATATATATGAGGGGTTTCAAAAGGGATACCAGTGTTGGTGAATATCTAAGTACTTGAGGTGTTGGAAAATGAAGACAAAATAACAGAGGTATAGTAGACGACTACAACTAAAGAGATTCCTGAATGGAGACGAAGACATGTTGAGATAAACTGTGGTATGGAGTTGCTAAGGCTTAGAGCTTATCGTGGTGTTATTTAGGTTATTATTGACCGATTAATGAGAGATAATGGTACGGCATGGAATGACGAGTTCAATTGTATTTGACAGAGATCCGCGACGTAATTGAAGAATTCAGACAGACTATGATTGTGTACTAAATTTTGAAGGTAATTGGGAGGATCGTTTACCGATGATTAGATTCCCTTACGACGACAGTTACTATGACAATTTTGAAATGCTACCTTACGACGATTTATTGCGTGTTGGGAAAGTTGCGTATAAGTTTGCGTACCACTCCATGAGTGGTGTATTCATAGTGTATTTCGTAGAGTATGAACCTATAGAGATCCAGTTAAATTGTTCTATGTTGAGTAACCGATTGAGATATTGAGTCAGTATGAGAGAGTGATGAGTAATAGAGGAGTCAAATTAGTATGAGTATGAGGAGAAATCCTAAGGTTGAAGAGTCAACCTAGGAATTTGAAAATGAGATGTTGGAAAATATCCACCTATGTTTGCGCGAGCTGATTCTGAGGACAGAATCCTGTTAAGGGGGGAAGGATGTAAGATCCGGGAAAATTACGTGTTATTATATGATATGAAATGAGATTTTAATTTCATATTAAGAGTTATTAAATGATTTATCTGTTTAAACGTGCTAAATTATTCGTTAAATGATTGAATATGTGACAATGTGATGCTATGTGATATGTGTGGGGAATTTGAAACTATTTTGAAAAGGGTGTTATACTATTTTATTTTATTATAATTATTGGAAAGAAAATTTGGATCGTTCCCAAATTATTCGGGCAATTGGTATATCGTTCGTACCAATATTTCATTCGTTAAAGTGGAAAGTATTCGAAAATATTCGTAATAGAAGTATTTTGGTTCGTATATCTATTATTAAACGATACTTGTAGTCATCTGTACTTTATGGATGATTATCGTCTCGTAAAACGTGTATTCTGCTTTATTAAAGATTTAAAGTGTTTTATCTGTTAAAATGTATTTAAAGCGATCTATCGGATCAGTATCGATTCAAAAATGTCGTTTGGGGTATTATTTTCCGTTTAATATAAAAAGGCAAATCGTACTTTGTTTTGCGTATAATAAAGCATAATTACAGTTAAAAAGTTAAAAACCCCTGAAACGTGTTCTTCGTGTTCTTGAGAATCAAACTCAATTTTGAAGGCGTTATCGGATTCCGATTTCGATGTTCTTGTAACCAAATCGAATCTCTCATCATCCTCTACCTAAATCCATCATCAAAATCTATGTGGGTATGATCTTTAAATTTTTCCGATTTTCAATTTAATTATTTATTTCGAATTTTAGGTTTAATTTGGGGGTTTCTTTATTATTGATTGTTCTTGATGTTTGATTGCTTAATCGTGTTTGTTGTGTGATTTAGAGTGCAGACATGATTTTTAATTTAAGTTTTGAGCTGGAAATCGTATAGATCGGAAAACGGTGTAATGACCGGAGTTTGGTCGGGATTTTGATCGGCTAACTGTTTCTTGATTTTGTTCTAGCGATTAGATAGATCGTGAGCTGTAGAATTGATTCGTATAATTAGTTTTAAAGTCAGTCGTTGTTTTTGGTTGGCCGGAAAAGCTACCGCCGACGGCGGGGTCCGTTTCCGTGCGTTTTCGAACGATTTTGAATGGTTTTTAACTGGTGTTGTGTGGTTGTTGTGAAGCCCGTGTTTTCCCCTCAAAAATCTGTGTGTTTAGAGTTGATTTTGGTGTTGCCGGAATTTTTCCCGGTGGCCGGAACACCGGCCGGATTCTGGGTTTCCGCCGGCTGTTCTTGGCGACCCGGAAAGTTCTTGGCAACCCGTTTTCAAAACCCTACCCGACCCGGTTTCGATCCAGAAAACCCTAATTGCATTTCTAAAAACTGTTTCTGGATTTTTATTTTTAAAATAATTCAAAAATAGTTTTATAATTCTAAAAATCATATCTTTGATTTAAAAATACATTTTTATTATTCCGAAAATTTTATAAATTCATAAATACTTATTTAAATTCGAAAATTGATTAAATTTAATTATTTTAATTATTTTTGATTAATAATTAATTAATTTAATTAATTGATTAATTCTTTTAATCAGTTAATTCTTAATAATTAATTATTAATTAGATTTAATTAATTAAAAATTCAGTTTAATTATTTTCAAACCTGTTTTATTATTTAAAAATAGTTTGAGCATTTAAAGAGTGTCAATTAATTTTATTAATTGATTTATTTGCATTTAAAATACTTATATTGGATTTAAAAATCCGATTTTTGATTTAAAAATTGTTTGTGGCTTATTTAAATTCAAATAAGCTTTGTGTGATGTTTTAAAAATAGTTATAAGTGCTATATGGTTTGTATGAGTTGTGTAATGTGTTTTATAGTCCGTATATGCCCGTACTAGGGCTAGTGTCTGAGTTTTTAATATCGTAAATTAGACCGGGCGTCCGATACGTAACCGGTTACTTGTTTAAATGTATTATGTGAATGATGTGAATTATCTGTTGTTGAGTCATGCATGCGAATAAATTGTGTTGAGACTTGTTTGAGTAATTGGTTGTGTCTAATGTTATCACGAGGGGTAGATAGGATAGAAATTTGTCGGTTATGTTAGAAAGTGAGATTTACGAGGCCGTTGACTTGGATGTTGACTTTTTATAGTATGGGGATTGTCGTCAAGCAAGTTACGTGGATTACTTATGTGGTTGATTGCGATTGGTCTATCAGTTGAGATGTGGATGTTTATGCAACAGAGATATCGGTAAGATCGGTAAGTGCGTCGAAGTTAAGTTACAATCATTTATGAAATATGAGGATTATACGTTGAAGACTAAGTACCGTCTCATGTTTGACTATCGAGGCTGGCACGTGGATTCGAAATGGTAAAAGCAGACTAGTGGTATTCGCAAGAGCGTTAAAGCAAAGAAGGACGGAAGTAGAGAATCGTGCGACAAGACAGAATAAGGAGGAAATCGTATTGTTTCAGCGTTACGAAATAGCTAAGGACCAGAGGCAAGTGTTTATACCCTTGCTTATTAATTAAGGGATATTATCTTGAATTATTAGTATGCATGTTGAATGCTTATTACTGAATTTTCAAATGTTGATTTCTTTTGCATTGAATTGCAAGTATGTTATTTAATCTCGTAAATTGACGAGTACTCTTTTATACCTTTTGAGTTTAGATTCATATTTTCATATTGATTGGAAAGATATACTTATTATATTGAAAAGTTTGAAGAGATAATTATGGGCCGTATACTAAGGCTCTCTTTTAAAAGACATGATTTTAAAATATTAGGTTGGAATATTGCCAACCCTAGATGAGTGGGAACTTACGAACCCTATGTTGAAAACGTTATTTTAAATTCCGAAGTTGTGGTACTTGTTCTACAAGTATTCCATTTTTCCATCCTGCACCCTTGCAAGTATTATTACCATTTCTTGTTAATGCGATCATCTGATCCATTCCCTGATTCGAATTCATTTATGCTGTGCATGATTTAGTTTACTTCCTTCAAATACGAGGCTTATCTATTATAAGTATATGTTCGAAGGACTTGAACTATTTCTGCCAGAAGTTAATAAACCTTTGTTTTCTTCATTTATAAACTTCACCCTGAATTTTTCTTAAACTTGAACTTGACTTTCTTGTCACTTACCAGATTGTTGAATCTTAACTAATTCTTCCATAATGTGATGAATTGAACTGTTAAGGCCATCTAGAGCCTGTTCTTTGAACCCTATTCCATATTGAGTTATTGCAAATTCTGTTGATATCATAATGCCTGTTTCATATCAGATTCAATCTTGTTAAGCATGTTATTGTTTATTCTTTGAACCCTACTCTATATTGACTTGTTACACTTTTCTGTTGATATCATATTGTCTGTTTCATATCAGACTTAACCTTGTTGAGCATGTCATTGTTATTCTTCATTATATCCCAGTTGTTACATCGAACTCGTCGATGCTTATTATATTGTCACTTTTCATGTGCACCTCCCCATATTGTGTCGATCTCGTCGATACTAGATTATATTGTTATTCCTTAATGGATTCTTCATAATTGAACTGTTTCCTGGAACGTGAGTTTTCCAGCAATTGTTGTATTAGGTTGTCGATTCTTCCGACACCTGATTGTCGAAGTAAGGTTGTCAATTGTTCTGACACCTGACGTATATAATATAGAATTGGAATGTTTTTAAAAATGGACCAATTATTGGTCGATGTAATTAAGGCCCAGATTGGCCTAGGATCCAGTAGAGGACTATGACATGAGCTAGTCCGGGGTTGATGCGTGGCTGGCCAGCAGCACAACCTTTGTATTTGATAATTGTTAAAAATCCAATTCTAATATGAATTTTCATTTCTAGGATGAGTTACATCCATATACTTTGTACTTGTGAGATATGACCTGATTCTCAGGTTTATTCGTTGCGTGAAGTTGTTGGTTTGTTGATTATTAATAGTGGTTTCAATCTTGCTGAAATCGCTTACTCTTAATACATTCGGATTCCAAATAGTTGAAATCCACTTCCTTGATTCCATTGGCAGTCGTGAGATATCTATCTTGTTGAGTTTTATTCATACCGCATATCCAGTCGGTACCCTGTTGAAGTCTTGAAGTGCGTTCTTTATTTCTTAACCGAGCGTGTTGGCTCATTCTTGCCCCTTGATTATTCTAACCTTCCAGAGTTGTTGATTTCGGAAAATGTCGTGAATAGACCTGTTATCTTCAAATTAGTATTTTTGTACAAACTATGGTCTTGAAGACGTATGAGTTATATTTATTTCATATTTTCTACATACTATTGTAGTTATTGTTGATTCGGTCATCGTAACGACCAATATAAATCTTTTGTGTTTTAAAACTATTCGGTTGCGAGAAACTGAATGAGAAATTGTGGTAAATTACCAAACTTAATTTGAAAATTTTAGAGATTTTAATTTTCAAAAACAAAAGTTGTTTATTTGAAAATCCAAAGTTTATTTTGGAAACCTTTCGTATTATATTTAATAATGCGCTTGCTGAGCAATTCGTTCGCTCATACTTGTTTTATTTATATATATTTTAGCCTGCCGGAAAGAAGGTGTATTGGCGAGAGTTGTCCGCGTAGCTGATCAGAGATGGGGAAAGATATTAGCGTAAAGACGTTTTGATCCAGAGCATTGGAGCTAGTGAGAGGTTTTGTATATAGATGTTTTCTATTGATTAATATATTGTATAAGATTAGTTGCCTGGTATACTTCTTATCGAAGTTATACTAGTGTATTAGAATTTATGTAAAGAGAATGGTTGTAAAGAAGAAAGATTGTTGTAATGAATTTTTGGATTCTTGTTCCTAGCGCTATAACCTTTAAAGATTCTTGGTAGAGTTGGGGTCACAGATATTATTATTATTATTATTGTGTTGATTTTATATTGAACAGGTTGTTTGGATTAAGAGTGCAGTGTGACGACCAAATCCTTTGACCCCGGATTTGGGGGCGTTACAACAGAGGTATGATTGGCTCCTTACTCTATCTTACTGCTAGTAGACCAGATATTATGTATGCTACATGCTTGTGTGCAAGGTTCCAAGCGGACCCTAGAGATGTACATCTCGTTGCTGTGAAAAGAATCTTGAGACATCTTAAGGGTACACCTAATCTAGGTATCTGGTACCCTAAAGATTCTGGTTTTAATCTTGTTGGATATACAGATTCTGATTATGCAGGTAGTGTTGTGGATAGAAAGAGCACCTCTGGGAGTTGTCAATTCCTAGGAGGTAGGTTGATTTCCTGGTATAGCAAGAAACAGCAAACAGTTTCCAATTCAACAGCAGAAGCTGAATATATTGCTGCTGGAAGCTGTTGTGCTCAGATCTTATGGATAAGGAATCAATTAAAGGACTATGGCTTTGCATTAGACAAAATTCCCATATTTTGTGATAATACAAGTGCCATAGCAATCTCCAACAACCCTGTGCAGCACTCGAGAACAAAGCACATTGATATCAGGTATCATTTTATCAGAGAGCATGTCATGAATGGAACCGTGGAGTTACATTTCGTACCCACAAAAGAACAGACTGCAGATATATTCACTAAATCTGTCGATGAATCCACATTTATCAAGTTAGTTGGTAAATTGGGTATGTTAAACAGTCTTAGTGATTAACAATATCTCTGTCATGTTTGTTCTTTCAAAATTCATTTTCTTTTGTTATTTTTAATGATATTCACTGAGTGTTCTCATTTAATAGTACTTGCTTGTATATTTAAATAGCTCTGAATATTTTATTTTCTTTAAAAATATTTTTCTCATATTTTTTAAGAAGAGAAATATATTTTTATTTAGAATTATTTAGGTATTTTTCAGATTGTAAATATTGATGTTTGAATTTTTCTGCAAGTTTATATTAATTTTATGCATTTCTATAATATTCTGCATTTTTTTCTAGAATTTATGGAGTTTTCTGTGAATTTTTCTAGATTTGTATATATTTTTCACGCATTTTTATTCATTTTCTGTAAAGTTTCAGTAATGTTCAGCATTTCCTTTTATTTTTATTTTATTTTCGTTAGTATTACTAGTTTTGAACTAGTAGTACTATCGGTAGTACTATTCAGTGATAGTACTACTAGTTCTTTTTAGTTAGTACTACCGTAGTTTAGATAGTATTTCTAGTATTATTTTTAATTTAAATTTTGTTTAATTCTGATAGTACTACCAGTTCAATTTCATAGTACTACCGCGTTTTTCATTTTCTTTATTATTATTCTTTTTCTGTTTAATTGATAGTACTACCGTGTTTTTTAACCATAGTACTACCAGTTTTTTTTCCCTTTTCTTTTACCATAGTACTTACAGTGTATTTATATATAAATATGTATAGTAATTTTTTATTACTGAGTACTTCAACAGTTCAAGTTTTAACTTAACTGCTTTTTACTTTTCTCTCTCGATTTTTCTAAGAAACGAAGTGCTGTCCAATTCTTTTTCAATTTCCAAATTCGTTTCTTGCTTGTTTTTAATTCTGAAACCACCATTGAACAGATCTTCTCAAGCCCATTATTTCGAGCACTTAAAATTCAAGGTTCATTGAGTTTTTAGTTTTCGAGTTTTTGAATTTCAAAGGGTTTTTCTCTTCGTTTTTAGTGATTAAAAAGGTGTTTTTGGATTCTAAAAATAGTACTATGTGTGGTTTGTGTCAAGGATTAACATACTAAAATTTGGTAATTTTTGGAGAACTTTGAAAATTTGGATTTTTAATTAATTTTAATTAATTTTAAAATCCTAAAATTCGAATTATTCATAATTATTTAAGTTTTTGATTTTCTGTGTTAATTCTTACTTAGTAAATTATGGCTCAGAATTTTGAGGTTGTTAAAAACAATTACATTGGGTATTTTGATCCGTTGAGACGTCCGATTGATCGTTTTCGACCTTGGATTCAGTTTTTAAATTCGCAGTGTTGTGTGAGTCGTGCTATATGTTTATCTGCTGATTTAAAGGTTGAACCACTTAGATTGTTGTGTTCTACTGCTGTAATTTCTGAGAATTTAAATTCTATATCTTTCACTATTGAGCACACACAATATACTATTACTGAGGATTTGTTTTGTGAAGTGTTTCAACTTCCTAGGGATAACTTTGATAGGACTCCTTCTGATGATGAATTAATTCAGTTTTTCACCAGAATTCATTATCAAGGTCCTTTGGAGTTGCCTAAACTCAGTAAAGCAAATCTAGTCTGTGAATGGGATATCTTATTTGATACTTTAGCTAAAGTTTTCAGCAATTGTACTAAGAGCAATTTTCAACATATTCCATCTTTGTTGCAGTACATTGCTTATGCTATTGTGTTTAATGTTAGGCTTAACATTGGTCATCTTATTTGGAGTCTTATGGTTAGGAGAGTATCTAATGCCAGGATTGATCATGATAGTGGTAGAAATGTCAGGTGTTTCTATCCTAGATTTCTCACTATCCTAATCAATCATGTGCTATCTGATGCTCACAAGGAGTTGTTTTCAAATGTTGTATCTATTCCTTCTCCTACTACTTTTAGTAAGTTCTATCAAAGACTCCATACTTCTAGTAAATGGAATATGACACCAGTGGTTGTAAGTCCATTCATGGCTCATTTCATTCACCTACCTACTTTTGAACCCTTTGTTCCTGATCAACAACTAGTCATTGCAGCTGGAACTTCAGAGGAACTGCCACTACAGGTAATACATCCTATCTCTGGATCATCTGGCACCTCTGCTCAAACCCAAGTGGTTGATAGGACAGACCAAGAGGTTGTAGAACCACAATCTCTATCCCAGGTCAGAGAGCCAAACACACTGTCTAATCCTTTAACCTCTCAACCTGGAACTGCTTCTTTAATAAGACAAAGGTCAAGTAGTGAAGAAACACTGAGTGCACCCACAGCTCTGTCTCCACCATTAAAGAAAAGAAAAACCTATAGAGAGACATCTGTAAGCCCATCCATGTCCTCCCAAAAGGATTTGGACGTTGAAATGGCCATTGAACAGTCTCTGGAGACATCCTCTGAACAGGATGAATCTATTGAAATTCGCCATAGGGCCCTGGCAATCTGTAATGAGTCAAGCACTCTCCCATTACTCACAATGGGAGAAGACATCCAAATACAAGAAACTCAGGACACTTTGTCAGGAGAGCACTTAGGATCTGAAACAGTGCCTACCATTGTCACGGTAGAAGTGCCTTCACAGGCATCAGAGGGAAAATTTGATTCTTTGCCATCTATAACAGAATCATTTTCTCCCATCCCAGAGGGAACATCTCTGGCTCCCCTAAGGGATTTTTCACTCGCAGTTTTTACTGGAGAAAGTGAAAGGCAACCTGATGAGTCTGTCCCTGAAGAAATTCAGTATACAATGTCAAATATTTTGACAGACTCATTCAGGGATCGGGAATTGCGAACTCCCATTGCACCACCACTGACCTCTCTTGAAGGGGCTAGGGTGATTTTTCCTGCAGGTACATCTACTGAGAATCTTGACAGACAGTTAGTGGTGAGAGATATGAATCAAACACCGAGTGAAACACAAGCACGTGAGTTGAGTGAAATACCACTGAGAGCAATTGAGGTGAGTGCACACACTGACACAAACACTGCTTTGTTGAACCAACTAGCTGATCTACAAAGGAAGTTACAAGAAACCCAGGCTGAGAACAATCTTCTGAAAGCACAAGTGGTTGCACAATCTACCATCTCTGTATCAAATCAGCTGGGTACTGTGAAAGATGACCTGGAAGGACTGAAGAATAATCTACTCCCGAGGCTGAATTCAATCCAACAATCTCAAGTACTGGTGGCTTCAGACATCTCTGATATTATAACGTCAAATGCTCAGATATCGGAGAGTGTTAAGGAGATTGCTTCTATTTCTACCAAGGTGGACTTCATTCTGCAAACATCTGATGAAAACCAGAGGTTTAATGAGCAAAGGATATCTAGGATTGAAGGAGGAATGGAGCATCTTAATGAAGGAATGAAGCACCTATACAACATGATCAAGGAATCACATCAACCTACTGTAGAGCAAAGATCATTCTTTGAGGGAGATGATGATGGGGATGATGATGCTGATGAAGGAAGAGATGGAAGGGAAAGAGGAGAGATAAGGAGAACAACTGAGGTGAATCCTAGGGCTTCCACAGCTCAAACTGTAGAGGATTCCTCAACTAAGGGGGAGAAGGAGAAGAAAGGAGAAGAAAGGGAAGCTGGAGGAGCTTCTGGAGGAGATAAGGGGAAAGGTAAACAATCACTGGAGGATACTGTCTTTCACGATGCCTACTACTATCAAGGTGAACAGGATGACTTCCAATTTGACACTTCTGGTGATCTGCGGAAGACCATTTCTGAAGAAGCTTTTGGTGAGGAGGAGGTTGAGGAGGCAGCAAACTTTGAGGATTGGGAGGATGAAGCTGATCTATATACACCTGACCCTTTGTTTCAAAAGGAGTTGAAGAAACAGCAAGCAGAGCTAAGGAGAAAGGAGGATGAGCAAGCCAAGGTCTCTGACATCATATCTCAGAAGCTGAAAATTCAAAAGGCTGAACATGAAGACAAACAACGTCTTCATGGTATTCATGTCAAAGAAAGGAGATTTGATGTGAGGATGAAGCAAGGAAGCAAGTGGGACAAGGCAAGGGAGATGTTTGATATCCCTCAGAGAGGCACAAACAATGATGCTACTTTTCTGAAGCTGCTTGAGAAGATCAGAACGGTTAATCCAGACAACTCATTATATATGAAGGCATTGAAGGAAGATATCCTAAGGATTACGTCTGCATTTGATCAAGTGAGGCAAGAATTGTTCATCTATGTCTCAAGTGCGCTTGAAGGGTCATTCACCATTTCTCTTGACCTCCTACAAAGAAGATCTCTATCTGAATTGTGGATTCTGATGAGTAAAGTAAAGAGATCTTCTTGCTTGAATGAGCTTCTATATGACCGGCTTAGAGATTCTGCTATGAAGGCCAGCCCTCAAGTTGTACATTTTCCTTATGAAGTCAAAATCTACAGAGGTACAACTTTAGAGACAGTGAGGCTGGATCCTGATTCCATGAAGCTACAGACTGCTATGCAACTGGTGAAGTTGGAGAATCTTCTTAGAACTTCTGGGTTTGCTTCTGTAGAGAAGTCTGAAGTTGCTGATATGATTTCAGACTACTGCACGGAGAAAATTCCAAGGTATGCTCAGATGAAGAATAGATTGAAGAAGATCACCACTCAACCAGTGATGCCAAGTGGTGTGGTTTCTGAAAGTGATCGTGTCCTTGACAAAGATCTTCTAGTCACCTTGCAAGAAGCTGAAGAAGGTGAAATTAGAGACTGAAGGCATGATAGGTTTAGCTCATTTGTAAATATTATATGTTTAGAGCTAGGTAAATCAAGATAGGAAAATGTATTCATATGTTCAGTCTAGAGGAACATCTATCTTGTATTTATCTTTACTGCTTGAATCTGGATATTGTTATATTTAATCCAGAAACTTTTATTATTTGCTTGGCTATTAAAAGTCTTATCTTTTCTTGTTTTAGTTGAGTTATCCTCTAGAGGTATTTGGTTGTTATTGTCTAACAAACAAATAGGGGGAGATTGAAAGGCATATGTCTAGGCCTATTTGTAAACACCGAGGATTCTACTCAACTTTAATTAAGATGTAATAAGTAAATAATAAAAATCAAATGTCACAGGAATCTCAGAAGATTATATCTGTCAAAGAATGAAGATTAAAGTCATCTACAGACTTGAAGTTATTCTACACTGGAAGAAGTTCATTTATTTGATCAAGCCTCAGTGAAGTATTCAAGAAAGTGGATCTATTTAAAGTGACAGAGGTTTCAGAAATGTGACGGGAAAAAGTACAGGTTACAGTCCTTGTTTAAATAAAAGGAGTAAAGAATCACAGCTTAAAGTCAAGTATGAAGAACAACCATTAAAGTTAGTCGCTCATGAACCAGACAGTACATGGAGTGTCAACGTCAGTCAGTGGAAGTTCGTCATCAATTTCAGTGGTTCTAAGAATTAGTTTAATTCTCTTTTAATATTATTCTATAAGATATTTAATTTAATCTATGAATTAATTCTTTCAGAATTAATTCATATATTAAATTAATCAATCTAGATCTTAAGTAATTTAATGTATAAATTAATTCTTCAGAATTAATTTATTTATGAAATTATTTGAGTCATTCATTTAATTTATTTAATCAGTGAATTAATTCTAAAAGAATTAATTCATTTGTTAAATTAATTAAAAGTAGAATGTATTGAAACAGATTTAATCCTAATTCTAATTAGTACTTGTAGTACTATCAGTTTACTACTAGTAGTACTATCCTTTATAGTACTACCGAGAGTACTACTAAGGTTAACTGATAGTACTACCGAGTATGAATTAAAATGAAGTGCAGTGGATTTGGCGCGTGCAAGTTATTCAAGTGACTTGGTTATATACAAGTCATTTGTAATAAAAACACACAGACAACACAATTGAAGACAGAACACAAAAAGCAAAGTTTTATCTTTCTCTCTTCTGCATTCAAGCGAACCAACTGCATAGCTCAATTTAATTCTTGTAATAAATTCTAGCCATCAAAGTTATATCCAATCCACTAGAATTCAATTACTTGTATTGCTTTGACAATCTAGCGGATCATAATCCCTAGAATTATTATCGAACTACTTTTTAGTATTCGATCTTTTTATTACAAATATAGATAAATTCATGTCGAATTTATTCTAGATTTGTTTTAACAAGAACCTTGTAATCTGTGCACTGAATTGTAACACCCCTCAAGTTTAATAGAGTTTCTATTTAACTTGAATTTTGTTTCAGTTTTTATTCCGCACTAATTTGTTCTAAACAGTTAAATCATTTAAAGGACAAATTCGATAAAACGGTATAGTTTGTATTCAACCCCCCTTCTACAAACTTATCAGGACCTAACACTGAATAACATGATTAGGCCTCCCAGACTGTGCATTTGAAGAAAGTAGCAGCAAGCTAAACTCTTCAGGGTAATCAAGTTTAAAGTGATCCCTAGCCATACGAAAGCTTTGTACTAATTTATTAATCTCATCAAGCATTTGCAATAATCCATCAACGATATCAGGGTCGATGCTATCACTACCGGGAACAACATTTAGTCTATTTTCCACTTCATTTTCTACAGCAAAGTGAAAATGTTGGACTACGATACTTTACTGATTTGTTGCTGCGTTCTTTATTCCACATCAGAGCCTTACAATTGGGGCAAATTTTGTCAGGTTTCCCAAGGTCCATATATTCAGTCCATAAATATGTACATTATGAATTATATCAAGTTATTTTTATGAATTTATACAATATACCAACTGAAAAAGGTTTACTGGATGTCACATCTTGAAAATAAATGAAAGAACTTGTAACTGAACCTTGATGTAGAACACCAGTTTCATTTTCGTCGTCACATAAATGTTCACGGTCTCCTGCATGATAATGTTTGAGTGTAAGATAAAATCTTTAATTCATCAAAAATTCAGAAGTCGGATAGGGCAAAACAAATAATCATATTAATCAAAGGTAGATTACACATATTAATCACATATTAGATTTTTTGTTCCAGAACTTGAAGCAATATCACTGGGTTTTTTGTTGCCAGCAATATCAGTGCTTTTTTTTTTGCCAGGGTAGTACCTGAGATAATATTTAAATCAATTCATAATTAGCGCATACAGATTAAACATTAAAGAGAGTACGCAACATGCGTCACGATATTCTACTTTAAGTATTATCAGAATTTTGAAGTAAAAAAATGTCACACACGGAGTAGAAACAGGTTGACAAACTATACTAAAAAAATCTGCAACAATTTTGAAAAATAGAATATCCATGTTGCATTTTGTATGAACTTTAAAGGAAAATCAGACTACTAATAAATAAAAGAAATTAATAGCTGAATATGTATTTTGTAGGAAAACTAAATATGCACTACGTGTATCAACCTGATGAACAGTTTAAAATGTTAGTCTGAAATATATGTTAAGGAGACCTATTAGATTGGGCATCAACATTTCCAGTGACGGTAGGAAGTAGACTTTTCCGGATCTCTATAAATAAAAATATCAAAGGATAAAATATCATAAACGGAGTACAAACAGCCTTACAAACTATAGTATAAAAATGGTCAACCAATTCTGAAAATTAGAATATCCAATTTGCATATTTTATGAGGTTTAAAAAGAAAAGCAGGCTACTAACAAATAAATGAAATACATGGTTGAATCTTTATTTTGTAAAGAAACAGAAAGGATAAGTAAATATTGAACTATGTTTATTAACCTGATTAACGACTTGGAATGTTTGACTTAGATAGATAAGCAGGCGACCTATTAGACTGGGCACCAACATTTTGAGTCATGACGGAGAGTGGAATTCTTCGATTATCTATAGATAGATATGCATTTTTAATAATAATTAAATGGCTGCAATTATTAAGTACATAAATATTAGACTGAGATACTTAATTTTAATCAACCTACAAGAAGACCACCCGCATTTGACTCAAATGAGGTGCATAACTCTGTGATATCATAGATTGGCCAAAAATATTTTGATTAACAGAGGAAACTGGAATTCGCTGGTTCTCTGCAATTAAAAGTTTAATATTTGTAAATTACGGTAAAAAATAACTGCTAGAGAGAATAAGAAAATCAATGAAAAACAACTCATGTGACATAGATTAATAAAGTAAATTTTTTGAATACTTCTGAATACACAACCTTACCTTACTGAAGACCAACAAAAATGAAAGAAATTTCAGCAAGAATATATTAATTTATTCTAAGGAAAACATCAAAAAGATATTGTCTGAAGTATAGACGTTTTCTTAACTTGTTACATTGAAATTGTTACCACGTGGTATTTTTTAATTTAAAATTTGATAATATTAGATCACTTATTAACCTGTTTCATCTAACCATATTACAAAAATACCATTCATATTAAGTTGCTATAAAGTTTTTGAGGCCTTAAATGATTAAAACAGGGTCCCCGATTCCATCTACGGTGGAGTGTACTTTTAGCAAAAGACTTCTTCTCTAGGGTGCACTAAGGTTGTGTTGGTAATGACATTTCATGTAGTTTGATGTACTTAACTTATAAACCTCAAGGTATTAGTATGAATTTAGGTTATTTAAATAGTAAAAAACATTTTTTTCTTTTCATTTTAGTGAAGCGATGGAGGCTACTCAAATAACCTGCTGAATTGGAAGTATTTAATTACGACAGATTATCTAGCCTAATCGACAAAAATATAACTATCATATATCAAAAAATCAATATCCACACTTAAATAAGCTATTTCTACGAGGGAAACTAAGGCAGCATGTGAGTTATATTATTAATTTCAAGCACATTATAACTGAGCTTACAGTACCATTGAAATTCACTTTTGTGAGGTTCAAATTTGGATTGCTATTTTCTGTTTCCATGTTGTAGGAGGCTGAAGTTGAAATTGTAAGAAAGGTATTACCACGATCACACGTTCGTTTTTTTGAAACTGCAATAATTTTAAAAACATCATAACATATATAAATAAATCAAAGTACATAGTAGCATCTATATTTTCCTTTATTATCATGTTCAGATGTAGATGGAGAAATCTGGTTAAGTAAGCTCCGTTTGTGACCTGTACCTGTAGATGAACATAAAATATTATATTTGTATAAACAGTTTTGTTATCAACAATATTAAAAAGGCATATTAATACCTGATTTGGGTAAAGAAGAATATGATTGCTGGGATCCATCCATAAAATTAAGAGACAAAGGATATCAAATTTCCTGAACAAAGATAAGTAAGAGTGGTACAATATGACTATCTTCTAAATCAGCTCAAAATCAAAACTTTTGCAATCCCTAATCAAGAGAGCAATATGGCCTCTGTAGTAGTATGCCAACTATTAAGAAATTTCATTTATGAACACAATTAATTCAGAAAATTAAGTAGTTAGCAGAAAACAATTTCGAGCACCAAAAGAACACATAATTCATACCTGAGGTCTGCTGGAACCAAATTGGGGAAAAAATGGAGAAAATAGTTTGTTATCAAATACATACATACATCCATAATGAAGTAATTGAGCTTAGTTGCGGAGAATGTGCATAAATTATGGAATAATCGATAATAGTTAAAAAATGTAGGATGAATGTAAGGAAAGTCAGTATCTCGGACATATATCTTATGTGTCCGTGTATGAATGTGTCTGGAAAATGAGCTGTACTGATTAAGGAAATGGAACCGGGTTAAAACATGGATATCCATCAACCCGGAATATAAGCAATATGACTAAATAGCCCTTGATAAAATAACTTTTGTATTAAATTAGAAGGGTAATTGTAGTAATTTGATTAAATCCTTCACTAGCCATCATTGATAAACCTCTCCAAAAAAAACCCTAACAAACAATTTCAAGTTTTTTTGCACCAAACAGAGTTTAAAAAAAATGGAGGTTGAATCAGTGGAGGTGCACAACAAAGATGGAGAATTAGAAGTTGCCCCGGCCCTTATTGCCGTCCACCCGACCCAACACTCTCTCGTCGTTGCCATCGGGTCGGATCTCCGTGTTTTTAATCTCCGGTGAGTCCCCCAATCCGCCTTTTTTCTCTCATATCGTTCTATATGTTTCTAGTTTTGTAATTGCCAATATAATTCTTCTTCCTAACATTTTTCGATTTTTCGCAAAACAAACAGAGACTGTTTTCCCCATCCTAACAAATTTATAGAATTTCGATATGCTATTAGTGTCATGCTTCAAATATTATGCTTTCAAAATTATGATTAAGTAAGAGGAACACAAAAATTTTAATGTAAAATGCTTTACGAGAAGAAGCTACATTGTGTTGCAGTGGCGGAACTAGTCCAAAAAATTCACCTAGCACAATTTATTTATTTTTGAACAATATCATGTGAAGTAAAATACCTAAAAACAGGGAATATTTAATTAATTAAAGAAACAATATTATCAGGAGTAAGTTTCTAATGATCTCAAAATTTCAAATATTCTAAATTTCTTTGGTGCATTTTATCGAACAGTTATGGTGCATTCTACCATAAGTATGAGAAATTACTCTTCAGGATTAGAAACAGCAGTAAAGACATAATAAATAGGTACATGTATATGATAGTGGTAACCTGGGTTTGGTAGGTGAATTTGTGACTGTGTTACTGAGAACATAGAAGTGTTCTTCTAGTTGTTCTTTCATCTCTGCTTGTTTTCACCCAGCTGATATATTTTTTTTTCTTTTAGCTCCCATTTTTCACTGAGCAGGAGCTCGGCCCGCTCTCTGCTGGCACCAACTCTGTTGCGTTGCACATGTTTTTTGTTTTTTTAATAAAACTACGGTTTATGTGCAAAATGTGGTTTGCCTGATAAATGATATATTGTTATATTCGCCCTTCAGAGGAGGTTGTCCTGTAATATTGGGGGATGGTTCCGGTGGGCACAAAGATTCAATTAGAGCTATATCTTATGGTGCAAACGGGAAGGTCTTTGTATCTGCAGGTGATGACAAACTTGTTAAGATTTGGACTACAGACTCGTGGCGGTGCATTTACAATGTGTAAGTTCTCATATGTAGAAAGTTTTGAATGTTTAAGGTGTAGCTTAATAAAATGATTTTAGCATTTCTGTAGTTCTGTGTTGTCAACCACTTCTAAACAACTGCCTTTTGTGGTAAACGTGAGGCCTAGATTTTGTTATCGTTTGTATCCCACACCAACTTTATTTCCAATCATCTTAATTCTTAATAATATTCCTGTAAGTTTACCTTTGATTAAATAGGTAAGCATTAATGCACCATTATAAGTCAATGTTGAAGCCTATCCTTCTAGAAGCTATTGTATTAAATTTTTAGTGAAAGTGAAATTACTTTACTTGCCCTCCACTTGCTTTCCTCCCTTTTTGAAACTCGGGAGCAAGGTGTTAGTTGGTGGTTAAATTTTAGAGGTTTGCTCTTATATAAGGTGGTTAATTAGAAGACTTCGATTGATTAGTTGATATTGAGCATTGATTCTCTTGGTATTGATTGTGATCCGTTGACATAACTTAGGTTGCGGTTCTTTTACAGTTAATCCGTTGACATAACTTTCTTTCCCTTGTTTTAATTCTTGCCCGACATCACAAATCCCCCCCACCTGACCCACATGGTCATGGGTTTGAATCCCCACTCCTCTCTTTTATTATTAAAAATGATGTAAACTACTAGGGAAAAAAAATAGCTCAAGGATAGAAAAGTCCTTGTAAATGCTGATGATGCATGGTTGGAGCTGCAATTTGGACTGGATAGTTTGTTCTTTGTGCTAAGGGAAGGAGTCTCGTGGATTTTTGCTTAGGAAAGCAGTGTGAGATGCACATCTGCAGTACTAAAAAGATTTTGCATTTGGGGAACCATAACCTCCTATAGTGGCATGATTTGAAGTGATTAAACTTAAAGGTTAATTATCAAAGTGATTATTATATTATAGTGAAAATCTCAAATTTATCATCGTCAAATTTGGGGTCTCAAATCCATCACTTTTAAAACAAAATATACACTCCGGATTAAATTAGCCATTTGTTATGTGGCAGCATCTTACTGTGCAATGAGTTGGCAGTTATGTGACAACTGAAAATAACCTTAAAATTAGAAAATGGTTGAATATCAAAGTGACCACTATGTAATAACCATCTTTTAACGCCTGCCTGATTATATATATATTTATTATCTAAATTACTATAGTTATGCTTTAATAGTACAATTATAACAAAGCATTGGAGATGCGAAAGGATTGAGAATAGGTTTCTGATGGGTCAAGAGTTACAATTTATATATTTTGTGCTTAAAGTGGCGAAATTTGAAAACCTGAATTTGTTGGTGTACATTTGATATATTTGTTATAATATAAGTGACCATTTTTATGTTATACCCTTCTCTAATATAACTGTTATTGACAAATAACTGCCAAGTCAGATTTTTGCCATGTGGCAAACAGCTAATTTGATCCTTCCGTTCAATATTCGATGGAGTGTACTTTTGTTTTGAACGTGATGAATTTGAGACCCTGTATTTGTCGACTGTAAATTTGAGAATTTGGGTATTGTAGAATGACCATTTTGATATAAAACTTGTATCCCTGTTGTCAACTGTTCAAGTCATTTTGATTAGAGCTGGCAATTTGATACACGACACGAATAATTAGTGTATGGGTGCAAAAATTTGGTACACGAACACGAAAAAACACGAATATAATTAGTGTCGGGTCTGGGTTTTCAGAATAGGTACACGACACGGAACGAAAGTACACGAATTAAATAAATAAATAAATTTAAAATATATATTATTGATAATATTGTATATTTAATATATATCTATAATTATATATGAAAAATAAAATAAAAGTTTCGCTAGTAAGTTACTAAAGTTGTACTCAGTCTTTAATATTTATATTAATATTGAACAATTTGTATTTTAATGTACTAAGCAAGATGTTGTTTTCCACTTTTCCTGAACCTTTCCTACTTGTTTAAGTATTATGTATTCAGAACTTATTGGTTGCATGTTGATGTTGGAGCCTGGCATTTTCTGATATTTAAGATTTATTTTTTTATTTAAAATTCGTGTACTTCCGTGTACTTTCCGGGTAGACACGAAAGTATCCGGGCCGGGTTAGTGTCACCCAAATAGTACACGGATTCAAATCCGGGTTGGGTTCGGTTTTAAGATTTTTGACACGAAAACACGATAGTACACGGAACGAATGTACACGACCCATTGCCAGGTCTAATTTTGATGATAAATTATGAGTAGTAGACTAGTAGGTATAGCACTTCAAATTAAAATGTGTTTTAATATTAGACAAGCTACTTACGATTCTGTTAGGCCTATGTTACTAGTGCTTACATGATAATTCCATTTTTTTTAAGTATGGTTTAATCTGTGACAGATCATCTGAAAAAAGAGTGACTGCAGTTGCAATAAGCAATGACGGTCAGTATGTTAGTTTTGCTGACAAATTTGGAGTTGTCTGGGTTGTGGAACTGGAAGGCCTTAACGAGAATTCAGCTGTGATTGACAAGAAACCAGCACCTATGTTCTCCCACTATTGTAGCATCATTACTGGCCTGGTAAGTAATGCATATTGATACATGACCTCTTCAGTTCTTTCCACTTCATATAAAGCAGTTCATGTTTGGATATGTATAAAGTCATTACTTAGTCGGTCAGTTCCCTTGTCTTTTTCGAGAAAATCAGATGATTGATTGTGAATTATTTCACATAATCAGTTGCAGTAGTTTTTGTGAGACTGTCTATAACATGATTGTCGCTGTGGCCATTGCAGAGCAGTCTAATTTAATGATAAATTATGAATGTAGCATTATGCAATATACAGGTCGAAGTGGTGACCCCAACTTGCATCAGTTTCTTTTTTTAATCAAAAAAATTGCATGATACATAAGATGTAGTATTTTCCCCTTCTGTTATTTATGCCACTATATCATAGTGATGAAAACCATAATGGATTAACATGTTGCAGGATTTCTCACCAGACGGGAAATATATTGTTAGCGCTGATCGGGATTTTAAAATTCGCGTGAGTACTCTTATTACTCGAAAGTGTTTCATCTTGTTGAAATATATTGTTCACGTTAATTTGACATACCTTATGTTTTTTTTTCTTCTTCATCAACAGGTTACTGCCTTTCCCACAAAGCCACAAGATGGAGCTCATGAGATACAAAGCTTTTGCCTTGGACATACAAAGTGTGTTTCTTATGACATGCTATATATCCTTTTGCACAATTTAGCATAAATATTTACATAAAAAGAACCCCCCCCCCCCCCCCCCCCCCTCCCTATTAAGTATAAAGAAAAAGAAATGTTGGATTAAAGTTTTCTAGTTGCTTGATAACCAGATTTTAATCCCATTTATTCCAGTTTGACAACTAATATTCAGAAAGTTTAATGGAGTCATTGTCACAGATACTGAATTCTAATGAAGCTACATATTACAACCGCCGTGAGATTTGTTTACTCGCCTATTTTCAGGTTTGTATCCTGTTTCACCTTCGTTTGCAGTCAGGATTATCCACATGGGTTTCTTGTTTCTGGAAGTGGTGATTCAACAGCAAGTGATATCTAGAATGTACACATTTGGATGGGCTTGCGGGTGTTGTGGCTGCTGCTTTTGAGGCTGACATAAGAATAGGCCTAGTTAGTCATTATCATAAATTTGTGGATCCTATGCATGTATATAAATCATCACTTCGATGTCCTTTCTTGATTTATTTGTTAGTATATAATACCTCTAGGACTAAATGGAGAAGCCGCAGTCATAGGTGGAGGAGACTGTCCTAACAAAACAGGGCCTGCCATTGTATAAATTGGGTTAATTAGAAAATTTGTGTAGAATATTTCCTTAACCAATGTTATTTTACCTATAGAGAAAACAGTAGAGAGAAATACACACCTGGAGCTGGTAGAGGGACACCAGAGGCTGCAACAGATTAAGAAAGTATTAGAGATGATTTAACTGAAAGCATTACCATCTACAAGTCAAGACAATACAATTATAAAAGAAAAACCAATTAGACCTTTGCATTGTACTGGAACACCTTTGACACCAGCAGCTCTACATGCTTTTGGAAGTGAAATTGCTAATGTCCGGTTAATAGGTAGTGAAACTGGAACATTGCCCGTGACTATGAGACAAGCGCAATCCATGCTAGTACTCGTAAGAGAGCGTAATGCCCCACAACAATCTCCTGTCGGTGAACCCCCAGTCCCGGTACTTCCAGTTAAGTAATTCAGACAAGGGGTGAAGCTGGTAATCATTGGATTTGTGCATGGTGTGGTAATTTGTCCATTGACAAAGGTAATAGATAAAATTAACGTAGTAGCAAAAACTGCGCTTAGATATTGAAAAACCTTTGAATTTTCCATGAGTAAGGAAGATGAGAAAGCAAAAGTATGTAAATTATAGGACAAGGTATGTGTTTGAAAGGAGTATAGACAACCAGTTTTTGAATTTGGCAAGGGTTTCTGCATGGTTTATTTATATGTTGGATCAAAAAACAGGTAGATTTCAAGTGGTTTTGTAGTTCAACCACTTTAACAAATATGATAAAAACAAGTATGTCGAGTGCAACTCTGTTAGCTAGTTAGGTTGTTGCGTGTGATAAGTTGTATAGTGTTGCAAGACAGATTTATTAAACAAGAAAATCCATTCTATTGATCAGAGCCATTACTGCAACATTTTGAGTTGTCTTATGTTTCAAATATGGGGCAACTGTCAAAAAGATTATAATTCTTTAATCAGCAAATTAAAATTATTGCATCTAAAAAATATAGAGTTAGTTATCTAACGACCTACTTTAAAATCATCTGTTTCATAGATAATTATAGAAATTACCGTTTGTTCAAGAATTGTTCACCAATGTTGACCTAGAAAAAAAGGGCTATAACTACTGCCTGCCTAATTTGCAATATTTAAGCCCCAGAACATCCCCGTCTTTCCTTCCTCCTTGTAACATTGAACTGCATGAGTCTGTACTTAAAGTTCTACTCTTAACTTCAATATTCAGAGATTTTTGCTTCTCAAGTAACCCGAAAAACATATTGATGGATTCTTAAGTGGCTTAGATGTTTATATCCAAGATTCAGTCAGGCTGCACTATGGCGAACTTTGGCAACCTAAGCAAAGTTTTCTCGCAACACTCATTATTTATGCTTGATCAGCAGCTCTAGGTACAGCTAAGAAAGGATTTTATCTTACCTTTATTTTCAAACCTATACACATTCATTTTTATGTAAGAGTTCTATGTGAAATAATCTAATTATAGTTTACACACTTGTAAGACAAAATAATGGCAAGGCCTTTTGTACAAATTACAGTTATTATCAAGCGCATTGCATTTTCTATTCCCCTGTTTCCAGTTTATCACATACGATCACGTTGAAGGCAACATATAAATGTAAGGTAGCTACAAAAGAATTAAAAAATTTGACGTTTCATAAAAACACTAGAGCTGTGTTAGCATGAGTATATATAGAATCTTTCATGGCAGAAGGCAGCACAATAAAAATGGGATGAACTAATGTTGTCATTGTAACTTGACAAACTCCTAAGTTATAGAACAACGAGCCTCGACCAGAAAACTCTAGTAACATTGTCAGCTAAGAATTCAGAACGAACCCAGGCGTATTTCTGCAAACATATGCATGTGTTTACCTTCAACCGGTCTTGCTGAGAAACAAGAAAATTGAAGTACATATGTTTTTAGTGGAAAACTAGGATATGTTGTTTACCCCCTTCCACTTTGCCAGTTCTGTGATTGTCTTCTAATGGTTTGTAGAAACACCATATATTCTTAATCAGTCAAAAGTTTTTACGTCAAGCCTCAAGGTAATTATAGCCAACAGCCAAGTCTTTGGTAAATATGAAAGAGAACTGAGGATTCAATCAGATTAGTGACACCAATACTTGCACACCTAAGCACATTTCCTACAGTAATATTGACTATATCTTGCCTACTCAGCCAAGGCAGGTTCACCTAATGAAGGAGTTTACCAGACCCTTTTTTCTAAAACTGTTGCATGTATCTTTTATATGTAACAGTCAGCAATGTATTATAGATAATTATTATTCAAGTCATAAGCCAACAAGCACTCGTAAGTTCTTGCAAACCCTCACTCGTAAGTTCTTGCACTCGTGAGTCACTCCTCTGCTACTAAATATTCATAACTAATGGCTCCAAAAGGAAATCAGATGAGTCTGGTCTTAGTTGTCGTTGTAATGCTATGGGGAGGAGCCAGGGCTCAATCAGGATGCACAAGTGCGCTCCTGGGCTTATCCCCATGCCTAACCTTTGTCACTGGGAACTCGTCAACACCATCATCATCATGCTGCTCTACACTTTCCAACATCGTTCAATCACAACCACAGTGCCTGTGCTCATTAGTAAATGGCGGTGCTGCAAATTTGGGTATCCCTATTAATCAAACTCTTGCTTTAACACTTCCTGGTGCTTGTAATGTGCAGACTCCTCCCAGTGCAATGGTATGCTATGATCATAACTTATACATTTATTTCCACATTAATATTTGTGTGTTTGATGAGTGTCAAAACTTTAGAAAATTTGATCTGAATGTCACCTTTAACAGCTGTGGCCAATGCACCAACCTCTTCAGCTAGTACCCCAGTAAGTCCTCCAACAAGCTCCCCAGCAGATAATTCTGAGGATGCCCCTCCTACTCCAACTACTCCATCAGTTCCTAGCATTCCTTCAGGTATGAACTAAGGACACTCAAAACCGAACTATAAATGCCCTGTTTATCTGGCACAGAGAGTAATATTTACGCAAACCTTATCTCTACTCCGGAAGTAGAAATATGCTGGTAACTAACATTATGAAACACCAAAAATACAGGAACTCCATCTAAAAATGTCCCAACAACTGGAAGCACATCTGGCGGAAGCATGCTCAATTTTTCATTCAAATTTGCAGTCGCTATACTCTTGATTCTTATGCTTAGCTTCCAAAGAGATTTAAACGTTTCTTAATTTTTTTGATTTGTTGTGTGTGAATGAGCGAGGGATTGTATTACTTTTCTATTTTAAAAATTTGTAATGTTCGAACCTTGTAAATTTGGAATTTTATACATGGTCCCCAGTCTCCACACGTACATGTAACGAGAAACGCAGAGTGCCGTGGGGGGCCACGCTATGCTGGAAAAAGAAAAGAAAACATAAAACGGCGTGTGCTTGTAGGATAAATTAATTTAATTTAAAATAATAAAGAGCATAAGAATCACGCATGGTGCCAACTTAAATAAAAAATTGTCAAAATCAAGTTCCTCCGATTTTGATATGCGACTTTCGAAGTCGACCGTACGAAGCTGCACACCTTTTGTTTGCAAAATATCCTTGAATAGGAAATCACACTAGATGGGTTTATTTATTAATAATAATTAATATTATTGGAGATCGAAATTTTGTTATTAATATGAAAAATTTATCATTTTAGATAATATTAATCAAGAGTAAAAATATATTTGCAACAACATCACATTCACGAAGTGTTAAAATTAATATGAGGTAGAATCTTAATAGATAATTGAATGATTTTATCAAAGTGAACAATAAGTGTGAGATTAACCTGACTTACTTATGTCAGGTTAATGAACCCACCCACTTCTTAATCAGTTCAGTATTTTTTTTTATTAAACATATAATATTTTCACGATCCGTAATTAAAATAATGTTAACTTCATTTGATAGAAAAATAATATCAATTCACAAATCTTGAATTTTTAAATGAATATGATTTTTAAGATTTTTAAAAAAACAAGAAGAATAAAAATAGGAACTGAATGTCAAGAGCACTTTAAACTAACACAAAATTAGAGAAATAAACATTCTAGAAGAAGAAGAAGAAAAACAAAGTTGTGGACTTGTAGTAATAACAAAAAGATGAAAGAAGAACATGGAATATCCTAAAATTGAAAACATTGTATTCCATTTCTAGGTCTAGAAAGTCCGCTCTCTCAAGTTACCATGTGATAGATACAACCTAAATTTACATACATGTGTTGTGTTTCCTAGCTTTTTATACCCGTGCGATGCACGGATCATTATCATTTTTTTGAAAACATATTTAATTGTTATATTAAATTCTCTTATTATTAGTTTCGGTATGAAATATTTATATATTTAATTTTTAATTTTTTGATAATATTTAATTATATAATTGTAATTTATTGATCATTTTGTGTAAGTTTTCTAACTTCTATATCGAGACAACTCTTATAATTATTTATCATTTGCAATATTTTTACAAACCTACTTGTTATGTTAATATTTTTAAATTCAAATAAAATTATCACATTTAATATTAGAAATTTATCGAGAATATTTTTTATGTGTAATATTCTTTTATCTTATCTTGGTAGTGTATATACAATATAAGTAACTTTTGTAGTAGAAGAGAATCGAACCATGATCTTTTTAGTAGTATTAATTCTGAAATTACAGTTTTAACTCTGACGACCAAACCATGTTAACTCTCTTGTGCTAATTATATATAGGATATATAATATAATATAATAATATAATATATCATCTTAGTTTTAGGCTTGTAAAATGTAGCACCTAGAGGAACAAGCCCACCCCTCTTTTTACGTTTTTCTTTTGTTTTTGTTTTTCATGTGTGAATAAAAAATAAGTATTAAATAATATTTACAATAATTTCAAGAAAAGCAAGAAAAAAAAAAGGCTCTCACGCATATCTTCGCAGCCATCTAACGCTACTTGTTCTTCATCTTTCTTGTTGTTTGCCTCAACCCCATTACAACTTTCTTTCTCCTTGCCCACCTTTTTACGGAAATCTTGGATTTTTTGGCCTCTACATGCTCTTAAAGGTCGATTTTTTATCCCCTTTTTCTTGAAATTATAGTGTTATTACTTGATTTTTGATTTTTTTTGTGAAATTTGTTGAATCATAATGTTGAAGACTTGATTTTTTAAAGTGGGTGTGTGTCAAAACTCTGGATATGTTAGTGAACATTTCATTTGTAATGGTGAGTGTTTGATGTGTTTTTGGGATGTTTGTAAAATTGGGTATTTGTTGATGATCTTTTTTTCATTGTGTAAGATGATTGGTTTTGGTTGTGGATTGTATATCTTTGACATCAGTTGTTGTTTAATTTCATTCGATTGTTCAAATTTTTGAGGGATGCATTTAGATTTATATTTTGATAGGTATTGGTGTTTGAAAAACTGAATTTGCCAATTAATTGGTGTGAGGAGCCCTGTTTCTAGTTATCTACAGTGAAATCATGTGTTTTCCTTGTTTACTAGCTTGCAATGTCATCTGAATCGATGCCAACCAAATTAAATTAGTATGTTTGGCCCTTGAGTTTGTACACGTGAAACAACTGATCTAGTGTGGTAAAGTTAAGGCATTGTCATTGAATTAATGTTTTGGTATATGAATGTTAAGGCAGATTTTTCTTGATGTTTAATTTGTGATTAGGAGATAAGCCATATCCTAAATAGTTTATTAGAGAATTCTTTGCGTCTATATATGCTTTTATTCTTTTATTCTCGGACACCCTTCTTCAAATTGCTTTTTAAGACACAGGTGAATGATCAAGACGTTTTTTTTCCCTTTCTATATTTGTGTATGTTCTTAAGTTATGAATTGTTTTTCTTATATTTAATATATACTTATTGATTGAAAAGTTGTTTTGGTCCAAACGTTGAAACATGTGAATCAATCAATCAACTTATAGTGTTACAGGAATCAGCTTACAGGCACAAATAATAGATGTCATCTTATTGTTTAAATTGTGGAACTTGATGATGTTGCTATATGTAGAAACTTTGTCTATCCTGTTATGGTTCCGGATTTGCAAGATCGAGCGGTAATTGGAGATCTAGTTTATATGTAATTTGGGTAGATAAGGTTAAGTACCGAAGCATTTACTTTGTATTAAACTTATCATTGTACGCATCCCTATACATTGAGATATAGATCTTATGGATAAAGCAACTATAAATCTTGTTATTGACAGATTATGTTGGAGTGGATTTGCTATTGTTTAATTTTTTGTTTATCACTTAACTTTTTTTGAAGAGTTATTATATTCTCTTTTTAAGTTCGGTATTTTTTTTATTTTTTAAAATGCTTCATTACAAAAGATATAGTAGATGAAGGGAATTGATTAATAAAGAACTCCACTCTTTACTAATAAGCTCCAATGTACAATATTGTATGCAAAATGTACAGTTGCAAGTTGCAACATGGAATCGCACTGGCTCTCCATTTATTTAGTGGTACTCATCCTACCTAAAGCTTATAAAGCACTTTTTTGCACTCTACTAAAGGTTAGAGCTTATAAATCATTTTGTTAAGATAGCTAATAGGTGTTGTATATAACACATTATCTTCTCTGTTTATATAGTCCTTAAGAGCAATCCCTCTGTTTTTTCATGGTTGCTAATCACCCTTCCTTTCCTTGCTCCTTTAGGACTGTGGTGCCACTATTATAAGCTGACATGCTAGTGAATTGGGTTGGTTTTGAATAGTTGGCCAAGTATAAGGGGTGTTGTTGAGGGAGAAAATGTTCATGTTTTAAAATCTAGTGTGTGCAGTAAACTTTGTTCAGCTCTCTACATTCTCGACATGATTTCCGTTCATAAAAGTCGTTCAATTTGGTATCTTTGTTGTTCCATCAAAATTTTGAAAGATTGGATTGAGATATCCTAATTTTAAAGGTTTTCCATTCTAATTTTTAGTCCTTTCTTCTAATGTGATTTCTAGGATGGGTCTTCTGTTGATGCAATGAAACATCTCTCCACTATCATCTCTCTCTCTCTATCTCTCTCTCTCTCTCGCGTGTGTCTCTTTTGTAAGAATTTAGGTGAATTCTGTTGCACCCGTCTTAGTTTACCACAGACCACCTATGCTAATCGTCTTTTATGGCACACTAGGCTTCTGCATCGTGTGTTGAACTGCTGATGTTAACTACCTAATTGATATTTGGAATGTTTGTTATTTTCATACGAATAGCAGACTCCAGACATGATACAGTTATTTTGTGCCTTGTAAATTTGGGCTTCCATGCTTCCTATGATCTATCTTCTGGAATGTGTCAATTAGCTATCTGCTGGGCCTCTTGAGGTTTAGGTACCAATTAATGTGAGGTGTTCAGAGTTCTTAACAGATTCTCAAATGTTTAACATCATACTCATAATTTCTTAGATAGCTTTCTTAGGCCACTTCTAGGCTTGTGCTACTTTACCCTAATAGCAATAGATTGTTTAGAACCTTCTTTGTATCATATATTTATCTCTAAATGTATTTGAATATTAGTTGAATGTTTAGGGAAGTTACTCTTGTTCAATTAAATTTTTGTACTTTTTGATTTGCTTACAATGTTGACAAATGTGTTCTTTTTTGCTTTTAAGTTCTTCACTATGATGCAAGTTTTGCCCTCTACCTAAGGGTTTTAGGAGTTTAGAAGTCAGAACTCGTGTATGATATCAAAGTGGTATAGACCCCTTTTTTCTACAGAAGATAGTTGTTTATTGTTTTGGTACAAGAATTTCCTGACTGGCATACTATATCATGCATCTCAATTTTAAGTGCTAAATGAATGATTCTTTGCATCAGTGGTGGTCAACCTAGAACTGGTCCAGCCATCAGATCAAAATAAACTGATCGCTGCAATACCAAATATGAGTTACTGTTGAAAGTTATGATGGATAATATAAACAACACTTGTGCATATGGCTGATATAGTTTCTTGGTTTCTTTAAGAGGTAGGGATTTGACTGTGTGTGTTGACTGTAGCATTTGGTGTTTTGCTTCTTAAAAGAAGCCTCCTTGTAGTTTAGATATTTTTCTATGCTCTTTAGTCTTTATGATGATGAATAACATGGGTCTCTGTGAGAGTGATTGCTTTCTTATAATGGGAAAGTATGCAGTGACGCATAATAAGACTTTAATTCAGTGTCTTGTTTTTCGTGGTACTTTTGATATGTATCTTATCATCTGCGTTGGCTTGTGGTGATTATGATATATAATATATGGAAAATTATGTGTTTTATTTATTTATTTTTTGTAAGCATGTGCATGAATGTAATATGTATCTATATGTATATATGTTTAAAACTCATGTGTGTAATCAGATTAGCCAATTTCACAATGTGCATGGTGTATTTTTTCAAAACTTATACTTCAGGCTATCTTAATCATCTTCTTTATACTTTACAGTGCTTTTAAAGACTGGTCAGAAAGTTAGTTTTAGGGGTGGAATACTTGCGAAGAGGGTGCCAGACTTGCTATGTCTGAACTGATTGAAGGCCTCCCTGATGCTGTTGCTCTGAGATGCCTAGCACGTGTCCCCTTCTACCTACATCCTAAGTTGGAACTGGTCTCTCGTTCTTGGCGAGCTGTTGTTCACAGTGCTGAATTATTCAAAACTAGGCAAGAAGTTAACTCCACGGAGGACTTCTTGTGTGTTTGTGCCTATGATCCAGAAAACCTGTGGCAGCTTTATGATCCCCTGCGTGACCTTTGGATCACCCTCCCTGTCCTTCCATCACAAGTTAGGCATCTTGCATACTTTGGTGCTGTCTCCACTGCTGGAAAATTGTTTGTTCTAGGTGGTGGCAGTGATGCCGTTGATCCTTTAACAGGTGACCATGATGGAAGCTTTGCTACTGACGATGTATGGTCATATGATCCTGTTACCAGGCAGTGGGCTATGTGTGCATCCATGTTAGTGCCTCGTGCAATGTTTGCATGCTGCGTACTAGATGGTAAGATAGTTGTTGCTGGTGGTTTCACTAGCTGCAGAAAATCTATCTCTCAAGCTGAAATATACGATCCTGAAAAGAATGTCTGGGCCTCAATACCTGACCTTCAGCGGGCACACAATACTGCTTGCACAGGAGTAGTTATAGGGGGGAAGATGCATGTCTTGCACAAAGGATTGTCAACAGTGCAGATATACGATAAGGAAAGGCAGGGTTGGATAGTTTACGACTGTTTATCACTCCAGGGTCCAATGGCAGTAGTTAAAGGTGAAGTATACGTGATGAGTCATGGTTTGATACAGAAGCAGGTGGGAGAAGAAAGGAAGGTGGTAGTTTCGGCATCTGAGTTCCGTAGGAGAATTGGGTTTGCAATGACAGGTATGGGAGATGATATTTACATCATTGGCGGGGTCATTGGGCCAGAACGTTGGAACTGGGATATCAAGAAAGTGTCTGATGTTGATATTCTGACGCTTGGGTCTGAGAGGCCTGTTTGGCGGCAAGCTACTCCGATGAGCCGATGCAAGGGAACTGTATTTGGCTGTACACAGCTGAGAATATAGGTTTCACTTTGGCGAGGGTTGAGTTTTCTGAGTTTTACTCCGTTGTCCTTGAAGGTTGGAACCGTTGGATAGAGAAATCAAGTTTTAGAAGTTTCCTTCTTTGCTTTGTAAACCATGTTCTGCTTTGTTTTTTTAATGTTGGTGGTACACAAAATATATAACGTATTAGCTATGAAATGAAGGTTTGCACTTGTAGATTTTTGTCCTTCAGTAATTTATGTTCAATCCTTTTCTGTTTGATTTCTGCTGCTCTAGGATCTGCGGCCAACTATTTACCAGTGTTTCTGACGAGGCTGGCATGATTTTCCTGCAATTACAATTGGTACTTGGTATTTGTAGTCAAGCTCAAATAGACGGGAAAGAAAGAAAAGATACCAACCCAAACAAAGTTGTGCAAACGTTTTACAAAATACTAGCTTTGTACCGTGCGATGCACGGAACGATTTAACAATATTTTTATGAATTTATATAATTTAAATATTTTTTAATATATTATTCCTCAAAAGTGCCATATATGTTATCATAATATGAAATTTTGTTTTATTTACTTTTAATGATAATTTTTTATGTGTAATTTATAATTATATAGTTAAGATAATAGTGGGTGATATGGTAACTTCTAATAATAATTAATGAAATTTATAATACTTTTTCTAGTAGTATTGATTTTTAATAATTTAGTTTATCACATTTATGTTTTCCAATTTTTAAATTATTAAGTTATTAAAATTTTATACTTCTCACTCTGTTTATTTAAATACTATATTTTCCTAATTCTTTCATTTCATGTCTGTGTCGGATAAAATGTGATTAATGAAATTTATAATACTTTTTGTAGTAGTATTGATTTTTAATAATTTAATTTATCAAATTTATGTTTTCCAATTTTTAAATTATTAAGTTATTAGAATTTTATACTTATCACTCTGTTTATTTAAATACTATAATTTTCTAATTCTTTCATTTCAGGTCTCTATCCGAGAAAATGTGATGTTCTTTGTTAAATTGTTTATTGAAGTAGTGGGGTTTATAGTTTATGTTGTTGTTAATCCTGGTATATACATTTTATATTAAGTTTGTTTTTCCTTCTAAGTAATAGTTAGACTTAGTATTTAATTCTTAGTAATAGCTAAATTTATTATTTTAGCCCCACTTAAAAATTTACTATTTTAACCATGATGATTTAAAAAAAATTATACAAATATTTTAATCTAAGTTAATTTTTTTTATAAAAATTTTTGATGATCGAATCATAGAATTTTTGATGACTGAATTATATTAACTTCTTTAATATTTATATTAAGTTAAAGTTTGTAGTCATGAGGAATCGAACCTTGATCCCTTCCCTCAATAATACTATTTCTGAAATGACTTTTTTAGCCCCCTGACGACCAAACCACACTAACCTCTTTAGACTAATTATATATAGGATATAATTCATAGCATTTGTATCCTGCTGAATCTTGGATGAGTATTGGAGTCCAAGTTAAAGATAGAAAGGTAGTTATCGTGAATGCACTCCCGAGTCCAGTAAAAGATATAAACAATGGTTACAGTTAAATCTTTGGTAAAAAAAATATGATACTGAACTTTTAATTTGTGAACGTATATGTATGCAGGCGAGATACCGTATTATTATTAGAAAGTTACTAATTACCTATGACACATTATATTTCGAAAGGTTTTGTCACAATATTTGGGATTTCTAGTATTTCTCATTATTAACACATTGAATTTTATTAAAAAGGGACTTATTATTATTTTTTATAAATTATTAAACATAAATAATTTTGACTTAATTTTTTTTACAATATTATTCTACTATTAATTTTAGTATAAATATTATTATAAATTTTTTTTACAATATTATTATACTATTATAATATTATTATACTATATTTAAAAAATATTTTTTAGAATTTGTCCCGAAAATATTCGAGATTCAGAATGAAATTAACTCCATTCTTTTCTTTCCCAGTGAGAAATATGAGACACTTTCTAAAATAACAACATATATATGGAAAACATATAAAAGTTAAACAAATAAAATTCGGAGTTGTAATTTAGAAAATGGCTTTTTTCATAAATATTCCATTCCAGAAATATTTTTGCAAAAATACCTTTTCAAAAAAAAATATTTTGCGAAAATACCATCTTATTTAAAAAAATACCTTCTGCAAACTACAACCAAAATCAACCACAGATGCAACTTATTAATAATGGTGTTTTTCCGGCGTCCTGATTTTAGGGTTGTAAACGACCCTAAAATTAGGGTAGGTTAGGGTTTAGAGTCTAGGGTTTAACCCTAAACCCTAAGTCCGTATACGAATTATTCGTCATTCTTAATATTTCTAAAATTCAAAATAGAAATATTGAATCCCAAAAGTTAACTATTGAACCCCCACGGTAAACCAAGACCACAAGTGTCCTTTTATTAATAATTGTTTTTGAATTTTTAGCTGTTTTTTCAATTATTTTTTAAAAAGTTGCATCTAGTTGCATCTAGTTTCAACCACATATGCAACTGGATGCAAGCTACGTAGGTTGTATTTGGAAAGTTGCATCCAGTTGCAATCACACATGCAACCGGATGCAACCTACGTAGGTTGTATTTAGTTGCAGAACGTATTTTTACAAAAAAAAAATTAAAAGATGGTATTTTCGTAAATTATTTTTAAAAAGAAGGTATTTTTGTAAATATTTTGAGAAGATGGTAAAATTGCAAAAAAACTTAAAAAAAATGGTATTTTTGATAAATATACTTTAGAAAAAGACCTTGAAGACACAAAGTTAAGTTGTTGTATCTATTTAAATACAATAAACCTCTCCAAAACCCTAACAAACAATTTGAAGTTTAAAAAAAATGGAGGTTGAATCAGTAACGGAAGAAGTGGAGGTGCACAACAAAGATGGAGAATTAGAAGTTGCCCCGGCCCTTATTGCCGTCCACCCGACCCAACACTCTCTCGTCGTTGCCATCGGGTCGGATCTCCGTGTTTTTAATCTCCGGTGAGTCCCCCAATCCGCCTTTTTTCTCTCATATCGTTCTATATGTTTCTAGTTTTGTAATTGCCAATATAATTCTTCTTCCTAACATTTTTCGATTTTTCGCAAAACAAACAGAGACTGTTTTCCCCATCCTAACAAATTTATAGAATTTCGATATGCTATTAGTGTCATGCTTCAAATATTATGCTTTCGAAATTATGATTAAGTAAGAGGAACACAAAAATTTTAATGTAAAATGCTTTACGAGAAGAAGCTACATTGTGTTGCAGTGGCGGAACTAGTCCAAAAAATTCACCTAGCACAATTTATTTATTTTTGAACAATATCATGTGAAGTAAAATACCTAAAAACAGGGAATATTTAATTAATTAAAGAAACAATATTATCAGGAGTAAGTTTCTAATGATCTCAAAATTTCAAATATTCTAAATTTCTTTGGTGCATTTTATCGAACAGTTATGGTGCATTCTACCATAAGTATGAGAAATTACTCTTCAGGATTAGAAACAGCAGTAAAGACATAATAAATAGGTACATGTATATGATAGTGGTAACCTGGGTTTGGTAGGTGAATTTGTGACTGTGTTACTGAGAACATAGAAGTGTTCTTCTAGTTGTTCTTTCATCTCTGCTTGTTTTCACCCAGCTGATATATTTTTTTTTCTTTTAGCTCCCATTTTTCACTGAGCAGGAGCTCGGCCCGCTCTCTGCTGGCACCAACTCTGTTGCGTTGCACATGTTTTTTGTTTTTTTAATAAAACTACGGTTTATGTGCAAAATGTGGTTTGCCTGATAAATGATATATTGTTATATTCGCCCTTCAGAGGAGGTTGTCCTGTAATCTTGGGGGATGGTTCCGGTGGGCACAAAGATTCAATTAGAGCTATATCTTATGGTGCAAACGGGAAGGTCTTTGTATCTGCAGGTGATGACAAACTTGTTAAGATTTGGACTACAGACTCGTGGCGGTGCATTTACAATGTGTAAGTTCTCATATGTAGAAAGTTTTGAATGTTTAAGGTGTAGCTTAATAAAATGATTTTAGCATTTCTGTAGTTCTGTGTTGTCAACCACTTCTAAACAACTGCCTTTTGTGGTAAACGTGAGGCCTAGATTTTGTTATCGTTTGTATCCCACACCAACTTTATTTCCAATCATCTTAATTCTTAATAATATTCCCGTAAGTTTACCTTTGATTAAATAGGTAAGCATTAATGCACCATTATAAGTCGATGTTGAAGCCTATCCTTCTAGAAGCTATTATATTAAATTTTTAGTTACATGTTATCGAGCATGACGTGAAATATTTCGAAAATTATTTTGGCAAAATAACTGAATATATATCGTGAGAGAATGCAAATATCTGGTTGGGTTCAGACTAGGGGTGGAGGCACGCCTAGAGCTGGCAATTTGATACACGACACGTGAACACGGTACGAACACGACACGGATAATTAGTGTTTGGGTGCAAAAATTTGGTACACGAACACGAAAGTACACGAACACGAAAAAACACGAATATAATTAGTGTCGGGTTTGAGTTTTCACAATAGGTACACGACACGAAACGAAAGTACACGAATTAATGAAGTAAATAAATAATTTTAAAAAATATATATTATTTATAGTATTGCATATTTAGAAAATATATAAGGAATTACATATGAACAATAAATAAAAGTTTCATGACTAATTAGCAGTAAGTTATACATTTTTATATAAGAAGTATACATTTATATATATAAGTTATATTTACAAATTTTTGTAAAATTGTATGTATTACATATTTAATACACATTTCATAAAAATTTACATAATTAAAATAGTTTTATAATATATAAATTTTAATTTAATTAAATTTATATTTTTGTTTAATGTACACGAATACGACACGTAAAGTACACGACACGTTTTGAATTGGATATGTGTTTCAAATTTAGTACACGAATCCAAAACGGGTCGGATATGGGTTTTACATTAAGTACACGAAAACACGAAAGTACACGACACGAAAGTACACGACACGGTCCAATTGCCAGGTCTAGGCACGCCGCATGTTAGGGCGAGCTTACCCTTCCACCCATACTGAACTTTGTACAAGTATTATGTGCATACATTAAGCTAGCTATCATCTTTGATTCTTTTCTACTTACTACTTATTATGTGCATAATAAGTCAATTACAATAGATATCTTCCTGTTAGACTTCGAGGCACGGAAGTTGAAAATTCTACATGTTGCCTAAAATACAGATGTGTAAGTGTACACAATCGCAAACAAGTAATATAGTAGTGAATACCGGATATCGTTTCTCAAGGATTGTCTATTTGTATAAATCGCAATTAATATCGAACAAAAGATTGGGATTTGGGTTTTTATAGTAACTAATCAATTAACAACTAAATTAACTAATTAATAATATACTAGCAAAGAGATTTGGATGTGTTTTAGACATGAGAAGATAAGTCAAAATAAGTACTTCCTCCTAATATGTTCATGTTGGTGATAAAGCAGTGTAATATTATAGCAAATTAACAACCTACTAACAAGAAATTCAATGATCATAGGTTTCTCTAGAAATCACTATAGTATAAATTCTATAAACTAAACTAGCATATGTCTATGCCAATTTAATCTCAAGAATACGATAAAGCACCAATTTCACACGGTTATGCAAGGTAACAATATATGTCTATACCGTCACAAAATTAGTATCAACAGATATAATCATGCACCATTCAAGTATTGTATCAGTTAACCATAACCCTCTCAGTATTATAATTAACTCAACTATCTACTAGAGTTGGCCAAACAATAGCAAATAATATATCATGAAAACCACTTGAACGAATAAACTGTGAACCGCATATAGTACTTCTTATCAAAACACCAACAATCCCATACTAGGGTTCCATAAAAATCCCAACTCATATAAGTTTAGTTCATAAATAAAGTAATAATATAATCCCAAGATAACCAACACATGTTCATAAGAAGAGATAAATAAAAGATAAGAGAAAACAAAGCCAATTGAATGTCTTCAATGGCTGAAATCTTCTCCGTTGATGGCTTATCCTCCTCCCTTGTGTGGCTTCTTGTCTCTCTTGCGTTCTCTCTCGTCTGATCTAAATCTCATAATATCTCTAATAAAAGTATTTTTAATTATTTAATACAAATACAAGGAGATTTCCCAAACAGAATTGAATTCCAATAATAGAAATTCGTATCAGACTGTTGGGCTCTGTTTCTGGATTGACTCGGCTGGATTGTAAAATCAAGGCCACTTCCAAAATAAATCTTTTCTTATAGGCTTTCTGTGGGCTGTTGAATCATCTGAATCAGACTTCTAGAACTCCACGGTTATGGCCCAAACAGCGTGGACTGCGCAAGTGGGTCATCAAATCCGAATTTTAATCAAATTAATCTCCAACTCTTATTATTTAAACTCCAAGCCTTCCTTTATTAAAACTCCTTCATACCTACAATAAAACATTATAATTTATTAAATAAAAATCCAAATAAATTTAAAATAACTTGAATACAGGGACAATATTAAGATAAAGCACACGCTTATTACATCCCCACACTTAGCATTTTGCACGTCGTCGGGCAAAAAAGAAAGAAAAGACTAAGTTCTAACTAACTAATACCACTTCCGTAGTTGATCACAGTTGCATTTGACATATGCAACAAGCCCTTTAAACCCCTATGATGCCCTATTGGACGAGTAAGGTCTTGTGAGGGTTTATAGTAAATCTACCCACAAAATTTTATATTTGGGTTGACTGCCAAGTCTCAAACATGAAATATATCATAGCACACCACACATGCAAACTTAACCATGTAATAGCTCTTAGATGTCATATAATGCAAATCATCAACTTTACACACCAACACAACTATTAAAGTACGCGCACATAGTCTGAAAGACTAAAATATATCATGAATAACATCAAAGTCTCAATCAACAAGATAATAGCATGCTCTAGATAGAAAATAACCTCACAAACACTCAAATCACACAAGTGTTTAGGTGTAACTGTATCACTCAAGTTCAATCAAATGCACATGTGCTACCATAAGCTTGCTTGTCCACCAAAATCTCTAGACTTCGTGTTCGTATAAATCAAAAGGTCTTTGTCAAGGGTTGTAACGAGGTTTAGGTGAGGGGTAGGGAAACAAAAAGGCTGCAGTTGGCTAAACTTGACAACTAATAGAGCATAATGTTCATATACACTTGAAGCACTCAACATGAAACTAACTTTGAGATATCATCCCACATACGAATGTAAAACTCATAAATTTTACATTACAAGAACCAATGAACATACACTCTCTTTTCTTTCTTTCTTTCCGATAGAGAGATTTCCTTTTTTTTCTCTCTTCATTTTTTTTTTTCTCTTTGTGACTGTTTGAAATGTCACTGACAAGAAATAGCCAAACCATTACAAATCCTACCAAAATTCACACATTAACAAAGATATCCCCACACTCAATATTTTACCAATCTCAAGTATATATCACAATGCTCTACTAGTCAATCAAGACAAGAACAAATAAATAAGTTCAAGATTGTGATGGTGATATACGAAGAAAAAGGATATATGAGATTAGTGATACCTGGGAGAAGTTGGGATCAATCGTCACCCTAAACTGAACTACGAAGTACGTAGAGATCAAGAGTAGTCACCAGATTATATATAAGGATTAAGCATATGACAAAATGAGCACAAATTCTAAATATTTCGAGGATTTTAATCCTTGCAACCAAGTAAAGCCTTAAGTTGAGAAATTTGTAGCATATAAAAAAAATCTTATAATTACCATTGGCTCCAATAAGTTTAGTGAAATTGTTCTAATTTAGCAAGTGATTTGAATTCATTTGCTAATTTTTAGGATATTTTCAATTATTGTCATTTTTTTCAACGAAGGTGGTTTCCTCAATTTTGTAGATTTACAATTGAAAAGAAGGAGATGCAATATTGGCAGTTTGGCAGAGGACGGAGGGGTTTAAGTTGCACACTATTAGACAAGAAGCATGAAATTGACTATGTTTAGTATCAATGTGGCTAATCAACTTTTATGATATGGATTAATTTCTAATTACATATATTGTTGGCTCATTTTTAATATATATGTATATAGGATTCAGGGATAGCCTAGTGGCAAAGTAATGCGGACCACAAAACAGAATAATTAGTTTGTAATTTTGTATTTATTTCATGTTATTATATTAAAAGAGATAAAATTGAAATTAATTGTAAAGTTTATTTATATAATAAAAATTGTTCATTAACAATATTCTAGATCACCGTAAAAAATAAGAAAATGATTTGTTTTCTTTATAATTAGACTTTTACACCTTGTTGGGAAGGAAGTAACAGGGAGGTAAAGTACTTTCATCCCGCTTTTGGAGTGAAAGTTTTGCAGTGAAAATATGCCAAATTTGCATTCATCGCCACTTGCTTTCGTTTCTTACTTGCCCTCCACTTGCTTTCCTCCCTTTTTGAAACTCGGGAGCAAGGTGTTAGTTGGTGGTTAAATTTTAGAGGTTTGCTCTTATATAAGGTGGTTAATTAGAAGACTTCGATTGATTAGTTGATATTGAGCATTGATTGATTCTCTTGGTATTGGTTGTGATCCTAACATATTTTCTCTCTTATGTGGTTTAGACGACGAGAATTTTTAGGTTGCGGTTCTTTTACAGTTAATCCGTTGACATAACTTTCTTTCCCTTGTTTTAATTCTTGCCCGACATCACAAATCCCCCCCACCTGACCCACATGGTCATGGGTTTGAATCCCCACTCCTCTCTTTTATTATTAAAAATGATGTAAACTACTAGGGAAAAAAAATAGCTCAAGGATAGAAAAGTCCTTGTAAATGCTGATGATGCATGGTTGGAGCTGCAATTTGGACTGGATAGTTTGTTCTTTGTGCTAAGGGAAGGAGTCTCGTGGATTTTTGCATAGGAAAGCAGTGTGAGATGCACCTCTGCAGTACTAAAAAGATTTTGCATTTGGGGAACCATAACCTCCTATAGTGGCATGATTTGAAGTGATTTAACTTAAAGGTTAATTATCGAAGTGATTATTATATTATAGTGAAAATCTCAAATTTATCATCGTCAAATTTGGGGTCTCAAATCCATCACTTTTAAAACAAAATATACACTCCGGATTAAATTAGCCATTTGTTATGTGGCAGCATCTTACTGTGCAATGAGTTGGCAGTTATGTGGCAACTGGAAATAACCTTAAAATTAGAAAATGGTTGAATATCAAAGTGACCACTATGTAATAACCATCTTTTAACGCCTGCCTGATTATATATATTTATTATCTAAATTACTATAGTGATGCTTTAATAGTACAATTATAACGAAGCATTGGAGATGCGAAAGGATTGAGAATAGGTTTCTGATGGGTCAAGAGTTACAATTTATATATTTTGTGCTTAAAGTGGCGAATTTTGAAAACCTGAATTTGTTGGTGTACATTTGATATATTTGTTATAATATAAGTGACCATTTTTATGTTATACCCTTCTCTAATATAACTGTTATTGACAAATAACTGCCAAGTCAGATTTTTGCCATGTGGCAAACAGCTAATTTGATCCTTCCGTTCAATATTCGATGGAGTGTACTTTTGTTTTGAACGTGATGAATTTGAGACCCTGTATTTGTCGACTGTAAATTTGAGAATTTGGGTATTGTAGAATGACCATTTTGATATAAAACTTGTATCCCTGTTGTCAACTGTTCAAGTCATTTTGATGATAAATTATGAGTAGTAGACTAGTAGGTATAGCACTTCAAATTAAAATGTGTTTTAATATTAGACAAGCTACTTATGATTCTGTTAGGCCTATGTTACTAGTGCTTACATGATAATTCCATTTTTTTTAAGTATGGTTTAATCTGTGACAGATCATCTGAAAAAAGAGTGACTGCAGTTGCAATAAGCAATGACGGTCAGTATGTTAGTTTTGCTGACAAATTTGGAGTTGTCTGGGTTGTGGAACTGGAAGGCCTTAACGAGAATTCAGCTGTGATTGACAAGAAACCAGCACCTATGTTCTCCCACTATTGTAGCATCATTACTGGCCTGGTAAGTAATGCATATTGATACATGACCTCTTTAGTTCTTTCCACTTCATATAAAGCAGTTCATGTTTGGATATGTATAAAGTCATTACTTAGTCGGTCAGTTCCCTTGTCTTTTTCGAGAAAATCAGATGATTAATTGTGAATTATTTCACATAATCAGTTGCAGTAGTTTTTGTGAGACTGCCTATAACATGATTGTCGCTGTGGCCATTGCAGAGCAGTCTAATTTAATGATAAATTATGAATGTAGCATTATGCAATATACAGGTCGAAGTGGTGACCCCAACTTGCATCGGTTTCTTTTTTTAATCAAAAAAATTGCATGATACATAAGATGTAGTGGTAGCATTTTCCCCTTCTGTTATTTATGCCACTATATCATAGTGATGAAAACCATAATGGATTAACATGTTGCAGGATTTCTCACCAGACGGGAAATATATTGTTAGCGCTGATCGGGATTTTAAAATTCGCGTGAGTACTCTTATTACTCGGAAGTGTTTCATCTTGTTGAAATATATTGTTCACATTAATTTGACATACCTTATGTTTTTTTTTCTTCTTCATCAACAGGTTACTGCCTTTCCCACAAAGCCACAAGATGGAGCTCATGAGATACAAAGCTTTTGCCTTGGACATACAAAGTGTGTTTCTTATGACATGCTATATATCTTTTTGCACAATTTAGCATAAATATTTACATAAAAAGACCCCCCCCCCTCCCCCCTCCCTATTAAGTATAAAGAAAAAGAAATGTTAGATTAAAGTTTTCTAGTTGCTTGATAACCAGATTTTAATCCCATTTATTCCAGTTTGACAACTAATATTCAGAAGGTTTAATGGAGTCATTGTCACAGATACTGAATTCTAATGAAGCTACATATTACAACCGCCATGAGATTTGTTTACTCACCTATTTGCAGGTTTGTATCCTGTTTCACCTTCGTTTGCAGTCAGGATTATCCACAGGGGTTTCTTGTTTCTGGAAGTGGTGATTCAACAGTAAGTGATTATTAGAATGTACACATTTGGATGGCTTGAAGCATTAAAAACACAAGTATTCTAATTGTTGCTTTGCAGGTGCGCTTGTGGGAATATGCATCTGGATCCCTGCTTCATACCTGTAAAGTTGGAGCAGAGGTACATCTACTACTTAAATCCCTGAATTTTTTTTTGGTGTTATCCTATTTTGACTTTTAAGATAAATTAAAAGTATAGTCTAGTATATAATTCTCTTTGTTAGTTTTTGTTTGTGTGTCAGGTGTTGTGTTTCGCTGGTAAAATATTTAGTTATTATTCACAAGCAAAGTCTATAGTATGACAGGATGCACCTTTTACTGTATATGCAAATGATAAGTTGTTGCACACTTAAAATAACTCTCGGGCAATTGGCACTTCGAGGTTGTATAGGTGTGCATTTTAGTTTGTGTTGTTTTTTGTCCCATTCCAATATTCCATGATTTTGTGTCATCATGGAGCTCTGAAAGGTTCCAGCTGTGTTATCATGATGCCACTTACCATTTCGCAATCATTAGAAATTTGAACCTATCAAGAAGCCATCACCCCAGATCCAGATAGTATCTAGTGTATGGGGTTCTGTCTGATTACTTCATTAGAAATATGTATAAGTAGTAAGTAGTATGTTTTTTATAGCTGAAATATGTTCAAGGTTTTATCTTCTCTCCTAATTTTGATGGGAGTTTCTTTTATTCTTACAGGCAGGGCTTCTACACTCTAATGGGAGTGAAGAAGATATTCTTCCTGTAATTACTGATTTATGTGCTTCCCGGGATGGTTCACTTGTTGCAGTCGCTGCACAGAGGTATGTCTCTTGACAAATCTCAAGTATACTTGATGACGTCTATAACTTATTTGTTACTTGTAAGTCTGCAACAGTGAAATACTAACTTTAAGTTCTCTGTATGAATTGCAGCTTTCCAGGAGTGCTGCTTCTGAGTTGCAATCTCTCTATCAAATCCCTTTCTGTTGTCAAGGTAAATACAGTTGCTTTTGAAACTCTAATAGATATTTTGTCAAGAAGTGCAGACAAGATAATTGGAAATGTATTCTTATCTATGTCAGTCAGAGTAATATATTTTAGGTCCTAGTTTCAATTTATGCAGTGGTAGATAAACATCTAGCACCTTATTTTCTCTTTCCTACCATCTCTATTGGCCCTGGATAATTTGACAGACTTTTTATAACAGAAAATTGCTATCACTGAAGAAGCCTTTATTCCCACATGCTTGAGTACTTCCACATCAGAATTATTATGGCTGGTTATGGGCGTCTCAAACTTGCAAGGTTCGGATTCGCCGTCTCTTGCCCGAGTGAGAGCTATTTCCTGTCTCGGGCAGAACAGTGCAGAATCTGTTGAGCATAAACCAGTTATATTGGCAGACAGCGAGATACCTGGAGGACAGAAACTACTTGAGACTTTGCAGGGTAATTTATCTATCGAGGAAGAGGTGTTTTTAAAAACCGCTGAAGCTGTGAAATTAGCCATGGACAATCTATTAATTAAAAAACAGTACAATGTGGAGAACAGAGAGTACAGGAAAAGAGGCAGGAATGACAAGAAAAAATATAAATGACAAAGTTTTGGTGACCATCAGTGTCAGCATAACTCTACAGATAATTTTCTACGTTCGTTGTCTGAACTCTGACCCCCCCTGTTCACTGCCTAGTGATATTGTTGTAATTGTGGTTATAGATATTCTTCATGTAACTTGATGTTTTACAAGGACTAGGAATTAGGAAATGAGTGATTTGCTATATTTGTTTTCGTAATTCGGAAAATTTGTTACATAAATTTAAATATTTACGCACACAATTGCTGACTCCGGATTTATAAAGATTAAACTCTTCGCATCCTATGATCTGTTAAAAACAACTACACCCACGTCAATATTTCACATCTAAGAATAATATGAAAACATCACCATCTTCCTTCAGCATCACCGTCCCATACTGCACATAGAGAGTGTAGTGGTAACAACGATATTACATTTGCTTTTCTTTTTTCTTTCTCACTGAAACATCACTATAGTATGCAACTTCAACATCTGTAGTCAAAAAGATGATTTGTACTGTAAGTCATGATATAATGATATGCTCTAAACTTAATCTTAATTAAACAAAACAACTGTCACAAACAAGATTAGATGTTTTAACCGATGATTAATCAGCAAAATTAGAAAAAAAAATTGATTTTAAAGATAGTGGTTACCAGTAGAATCTCTATTCAAATGCACGGGTCTGTGAAGTGTGAAGCTCTGTTCTAAAAGTCGGCGATTAATCGGGATTAATCGTCGATTAATCGCTAGACGGTGGACCACCGAAATGATTAAGCGAAAATCGGTTAATTAATCATTTTTTCATAAAAACGGTCAAAAATCGGGCTAATTATTAAAAAAAATAGTAAAAATTAGCTAAAATTAAAAAAATAATAAAATTTTTAAAAGGTAGAAACTTGATTAAACAATAGGAAAAAATATTATTTTTGTACATATAATTATAATTTTAGATGCCCAAATCGTAAATTCTCTTAAGTTTTTCTCTTAAATTGATCTCTAATTGAAAAGTTAAACCTTCAAAATTTTATTTATTACAATTATATAACATTTTTAACATATTTGCATAAATATATGATAATAACATATGTTTAGGTGAAATAACGAAACAATTTTATAATTGTATATAAAAAATATTATTAAATTTATTCCGATTAATGATCTGATTAATCCCCGATTACCCGATTAATCCCTGAACAGTGTCATCATCAATTAACTCCAATTCCCGCTTTTTACAACACTGTGGTGAGGTAATAATAATACAAATATGATCTTCCACGGTTGTTAATTGTCTAATCAAACTATCAAAGAATAATGTACAATCAAATGAGTAAAGGTGAGCAAGTTAGAGGCAATTGAATGTTGACATGTGGCAAAATGGCATCTAAGAAGAACAAGTAGTGGAGGCATGTCACTCAATAATAATTTTTGATATAATTGAAAGGAATACAAATAATAATCAATATACTTGCGTAAAGGAGAAGACCGGAGGAATGTGGTGAGGTGGCGTCTCTCAAATCGTCTCGATTTATTTTTCTAATTTTATTATGTCAGAATATGTATTGAATCAGTAATGCCCTTGAATAGGGTTATTTATTTTGGACCTATTTTTTGAACTTTTCTGTAACCGTTATATAAAGTCAATAGGTCATAATCTAAATGTAGGTTGTAATTTGTATGATCAATAAAATATTTTTCTTCTGCGTTCTTTTTTACGTCTATTATAATCTTTCTTGTTTCCGTTATAACATATCAATTTTTTGAATTAATAATACCAAATATTCAAAAAAATCTCATTTGTCTTTAAAATATTTACAAACGAAAAATATTAATTATAAAATTTTAATATTATTGCATTTAAAAAACTTTGCTAAGGCCGAAAATTATATATAAAATTTTGATCTTGCTATGATATTTGACAAGACAAGTGCCAAGAGAAGCTACACGATGGATGATCAAGTGAAAGCAAGGATAAAAATAAGAGAAAAAGATTAAATATTATCTTGAATGACAGTCGGCCGACCCATCTTTCCATAACCCTAACCCCAACATCTTCATCTCCATCCCCTTTCTTCCCATTTCCATCTCCATCCCCCTTCTTCCCATCTCTATCCACACAACACCTCTTTTCTTGTTTATTCAATTTTCTTTCAATAAAATCGAGATTTGTTCCACAAAACTCGCAAAATTCATTTGAGTTTCTTCACTTTAGTTTTCAGATCTACTAAGGTTAAGAGCTCGGATTTTATAATAAAATTCAGTTTTGGATTCAAAATCTCCGATCTAACATCATGTTAAAAATTGGTGTATTTCCGAGATATTTGAATTTTTGGGTTTTTCGTTTCGTTCTGTTTGAGTTATTAGGTGTGTGTTTGATTGTCTCGCTTTGTGCGATGTGTTGGTTGTGTTTAAAATGAATTTTGCGGTGTATTGGGAGATCTGGATATCTCGCATCAACACCACTTTCGGCAGGTCTATAGCTGGTGTCCGGCAAGTAGATAGCTGGGGTGTGTTTGAAATGGTGGTGAAAATCGCATGTGCTCACCTCTCACAAAAAATGTTTTGTTCATAACATGAGGTATCTAAGCTGAGTCCACTGAACATTGCACTATCCATGAAGTTAATGTGAATGTCAATTGTGAAGTTATTGTTTTCAGGGGAGATGCAAGCTGGATTGCTCGGGAAACTGTTATCTTCATTTTTAATTTTAAGAATATTTGTATTCAATTAGTTAAGCAATCCGGAAACAAAACAACTAATTACTTAGTTTGTTTATTTGTTTTTCAACATGGTTGCATGATCAGTTGGGGGTTTGTCCCGATTGAATCTCTTTCAAAGTATTAATGAAATATGCTCTATTTTTGGCAAAATAAAAAAAAAAAGAGAAAAAGGGTTTAATGATCAGAAGAATAGCCATATCAACCACAACAGCAGTATTGTTCATGTACTTTTCGTTCGCTTTGCTTTTTCTAATTTGTTCTAATTGCCTAAATTTATTTTTTCTAATTTTTTAAAAATTTTGAATTATTTATATTAAATATTAGAAAATATTTTAATTGCATAATAAATCTTTATTAATAAAGAAAATTAAATATATAATTTTAATTTTTTTGCTTTTAAAAAACTTTACTAATGTAGTAAACTAAATATACAATTTTAATATTCTAAGAAACTAAATTGATTAATAGATGATTAATATATTAAAGTTAATATATAAATAGACAATTTTATTTTAATATAATATAATTGATTAATAGATGATGTAATTTATTTAATAAATTATTTTGTTATCTATTTAGATTTAGTAACAATGAAAAATCAGTTCATCGGGAGAAAACATGTTTAATGAGAGAGCAATTCATTTGGAGTAACATATTATATGCTAGAATTTAATATTGATGTTATACTATGTATATTAAAATAGAAGTTGGAATATGAATTTTGAGAAAAAAATAAAATGGTGATAGATATACTAATATTTGATATAATATTAAAATAATAAAATATATTAGACAATTGTCATTTTCTATATTTATTAAAAAAATCAATAAATAACCAAGACGAAATAGAGAATTCAAAAAAAACCTTAATTTTATGTTAGAAATATTATTTTATCTAAAAATATATTTTGTAGAAAAATTTATAAAAATTATTATAAAACCATTGTGCGAAGGTTTTTGATAAAATTGAAAGGGACGGAGCCCTACCCTACTCCCCAAGAAAAATAGACAAAAGGCTAGGGATAAAAATGGGTCCAATAGAACATTATTATTGACTATTTGTGTTTTTGTTAGATGGATTGTGGATATTTTCAAGTATTGTAGCACTATTTTGAAAGAAAAAGAGTTCGGAAGAATAAGGAATATTATGATGCTATGTCTCAAGTCTCAGCCTTATGTTATGTCTGGTGCTTGTTAATTTGCTTTCAAGTACCACAAAGACCACTTTTTCGAAGCATTATAGTAGTAATTTTCCTTTTTTTCAGAATTCTTTACTTGTTTCAGAAATTAATTTAATATTATTAATAATATGGTCGGTCACTTATTTATTTATTTTTGGATATTTTGTACTTATTAAATTAACATGATGTACTGTGCTTATTACTTTTATCCTCTCATTATGCATTAAATCTTCTACTAGATATCCAAAATGACTTGAACAGCATTGATCTAAATGTCATCATCTCATACATTCACAAGTTCATATAAAATATTTTTGATAATCAAACAAATTCATTAACAAAAAGGCATAAATAACTGAAAATTCAAAGAATGCATAATAGAATAAATCAAATCAGGGCTACTTTTATCAAACCTACTCGTGGTGAAATTAATTTTACACTATAAGACATCTCTTGTTTAAAATATATAATTTTTAAAAGATATAATTCGATAAATTGTTGTAATCGTGAAAAATACGTAGATTCAATTCATTAAATTGTATTCGAAAAACAAATCATGTCTGCCACATAATATGCTCTAATTGAAATAAACTATAAAATATTTTTACACACATTTATTTATTATAATTTAATATAGATACATGCCCCCGTGGTCACATCTTGATTTGCGATTACTGTGAAAGAAGCACATAATAATTGACAATGGCCGGGTGTAACACTCCGTCTATAGTTAAATGAGAGACTGCTTATTAAACATTAAACCTGCAAATAGATCACAAAAATAATCTTTAAATAATAATAATTAAACAGTCTAATAATATCCAAGATAAAATTAAACCTCTAAAACGGTTCAAAGCAATAAATATGAAAAACAAAAAATGTCTAAAATAATATTCAAGTCTAAATAGTGATAGAAGTCTGCAAATCCTAATCAATGATATAAAGGGGTGGCTCTCCATCACACAGTCCCAGATCCCCTTAGCACCTGCCAGAAAAAAAAATACGGCATGAGCCAATCGCCTAGTACGGATTTGGAATACAGTTTATAAAACAGAAAACGGATATTCATATTTGACAGTTTATAATGAAACATTTATCTAAAAATAATTATGGCTGAAACAACAAGGGGTTAGGATATTTCATACCGAGATCAGAACTGAACAGATACAAATACACACATCATAGGGTACCTAATGTGTGCAACAAACCGGATAACGTGTACTGCATATACAACGTCACCGTCAAATCAAATCACAAATTCTGGATGCACCCACGTATCCTAAAACAAATATCAAATGCGCAAAAGCTCGCCTCCTGAGCTATCAGAAGGATATGCCATGACCAATCACACTTCCATGGAAGTGTCATGTCACTGGTGCCGCAATGACATGGCTATAGCACCCCTACAGCTGGTTAAACTCGGTATACCATATATCACTAAGGGTTCAAATAACAAATTTCGCAAAACTTTTAAAATCACAGAAACAGATATTTTCAATATTTCCAACATATATGAAACATACGAAACTCTAGAAAATCTCAGAAACAGATATTTAAATATTTCGAAACAGATTTAAAAACACTTTCCAAAGTCAGAATAATTTAAAATAAAATGAACAGATTTGAGGTCAAAACGAATTTACTTTAAATATTTCTAAAAAGAGTAGCGCAGAATAAAATAGGAGAGAATCCGTACCTCAAATTCGCAATTTCATGTACTAACAAAAATCCGCAAACGGTCCTCTAAATTCGTGTCCATCTATCCATATACAAGATTATAATTTTTAATTAATATACATCGCTTATCGATTAACTAAAATTAAAATCTACACTAATGTAAGACTATACTACTCCTAAGTATCTATTGTGTTATCGGATTTGACGCCACAAACTGAATGACTGCACTTTTATATGTATAAGCATAAACCTTGTTCAATGATAACAACTAACAACAAACAAGTGTATGTACGATACTATTAGCTTTAACAAATAATATGTGCAATGCCCATAACATATAGTCCAAGAGCAAATTTGACCACTCAAATCACTAGTATAAGTACATATTAATAATTCTTTTATCTCTTTTTCCTAGCTAACATTCATTAGTTAATTGAATTTAGAACCTGCCCAACACTTAAACACATAATTCAACTCCCATTTTCTTTTAATTGACCACTGACCTTGAAAACATAAAACAATGTACCCTCAATTATATTAATAAAACGTTGATCATTAAAACTTGAATCTAGAATTTTGCAAGCTGACAAACATCCGAGTTAAAGAATTGAGAATCATATTCTTATATTTTCGTCTTAAAAAAACAAATTATAAACTAAACTTAAACTCGTGTCCAAACCAATTAATTATAATCATCTAATACATTATTCAAGAATCACTTCACACTTATTACTAATATTAACATAATCTGAATTTTGTGTATATGCATGGAAGTAGACATATTACTAGTACTACAAATATAAACGAACTATCTGAGGTTAATGTTTTTTTCAAAGAAACAATTATAAATTTAATACAAACAGAGATGAATGACTTACTAGTTTATAACTCTAAATCGCCTCCTCTCCAGCCTCTCTCATCTGCGGCTTTCTCTCTTGTGCAATCTGCTGTTTCTTAGGGTTTTTAATATATACCGCGTGGCTTCATATTTTTTTATCTACCTATTTCAAAATTATTAATCTTTTCATAATATAAACTACTAATTAAATTACAAAACCTCTTTATAATTAAATATTTAAAAACTACTATTACTACCATTATTATTATTATTATTATTATTATTATTATTATTATTATTATTATTATTATTATTATTATTATTATTATTATTATTATTATTATTATTATTATTATTATTATTATTACCTAAAATTCTCGGATATTACACTGGGCATAAATGGAGCATGTGGGTTGATTTGCGCATCATATAGCGACTATTGCTATCGATATAGATTTTTTGAAAATCGGTACAAATCGTTGATGTATGTAGTAGTAATTTATTGATAAATTAATTTTTTTTGATTGATAAATTGGTACAAAAATTGTATACATTTTAATATTTTAAATACATTTAATATATTAATCTTATTTATAAAAATTATGTCATTTAGAAATATTTAATAATGATAAATCGGATATCAAAAATATTTTAAAACAATAAATCAAAAATTTATCAGTAATTTTTAAAAAATCAAATAATTTTTAAAACACTAATTATTGCTTATAAATATTAAGCCCTGCAACTTCCAGAGGAAATTCTCAAAACTGGTGTTTTATATTTTTTTCGACTCCTTTTCTTTTTTATATTTTAACGCTTTGAGGGCTTTGACAATATAACAAAATAAAAAACAGAAGGTAGTTTACTAATCGATCCAGCGCTTTAGGTAAGTAGTATACAACCTGTTCGAAGTTTTAATCAGGGCTGAGCAATAATTTTCCAAACCGATCTAAATTGTTCGATTCAAAATGTTCAAACTGATTTTTATGATTTATTAATGGTTTGGTTTGGTAGCGTTTTGATATTTAAAAAACCAATTTTTTTTGATATGGGTTAGGTTTTTACTATTAATTTTTAACTAAAATTTCCAAAATATATATAAACCTAAACATATAAAATGCATCATCATAAAAAATTTAAAAATAATTATGCATTCTATTTTAAGATGTTAATTTTTATCCATAAACTATATTTTCATCCATTTATTTTTATTTAACCAAGTAGAAGAGTCACGTTTTTTCCAACTTATTACCTCTGTTTTTATTCGCCAAGTTTATATTTTCTTCATATCCTTTCTAAAAATGACTAAAATATAAGATATTGATTTATAATATGAATCAAAAAAATTCAATTTTTATTAATCTTTCAAGTTAAAGTTTAATTTGATTTTTATATTTGTTATATAGAGAAAAATCGGTTTAAACCGAAACTAATCCGAACCGAACCGTTTTAAATGGATTGATTTGGTTTGATTTTCTTATATAACAGTTCGGAGAATTTCGTATAACAATGTTTTGGAGGTTTATGGTAAGTGGTGGCTGTACTTGTATGATGACTCCTCAGAAATTGAATAGAGAATAGGTTCTTTCTTTTGCTATTTACCGAGTGTCAATTGTGTATAATAAAAGATGCCTACGTACCCCTTTATATAGGGATCAAGCATCACGTAGTTCTTGGGAAACAAGTCATCGGATAAGCTCATTCAGTCCAAACTCATAAATAGTCAGGATTAGGGTTGAGCATAACCGAACCAGAACCGAAAAACCGAATAGTATAATTTCAGCTCGGTTCAGTTCTAATTTTCTGAAAATTCGGTCTTTTCGGTCCGGATCGAATATACCGAAATAAATATCGGTTCGGTTCGGTTTTTTCGAAAAAAATTCGGTCCGAACCGAATAGACCGAATTTTTTCTATTTTCTATTTATATAATTTTTATAGATATAATATATTAATTTTATATGTATGTGTTAGAAATGAATAATACTAGAAACTAGACAGAGGGGGGGGTGAATGGATAGTTTGATATATTTTTCGATTCTTGAAAACTAAGTAACAGACTGTATATGACTATGATATGTAATATGCAGAAAGTAAATAACACACACAATCACTTTAATCTACTTTGTATAAGCAAATTAAATACTACAACTTTCCAAGAAATTCACAATCGAATTTCTGGCTTCTAAACAAAAACAGTTTGAACTTGCTTGCTTACAGAGAAAAGAGCTTAAGATAAAAACTATGTGTATCTCTCTTACAGCTTACAGTTGTGTGTGCACGATATATATATTCACCTATACAAACTAGGCACACACATTATTACACAGCTACCCCTTCTGAAAGTCCAACTTGTCCTGCCATAAGAAGTTCACTGTGTCAGGAAGGACCACCTGCTTTTCGGAGTCTTTCCCGTTTCTGTAGCTGCTTGTCTCTTATCTTTCTCTCCAAGTTTAGCTGTAGATTTGCCATCTGTTCTTTGGACCACCTTGCCAGAACAAATGCTTCAGTATTTGTCTCCTTTGATTCATGGTTCTGTACCTTGATTTGTCTTGTTATAAACGGCTAAGTGTTGATATCGTGAACTCCACTTTATTCCTGACTTCGCGATCTCCCTTGTGAGGACTACGCGATATAGCCTTTGAAGACTTTGCGACATAGGTCATTTGACGACTATGCGACATATGTCATTTGACGACTATGCGACATAGGTCATTTGACGACTATGCGACATAGGTCATTTGATGACTATGCGACATAGGTCATTTGATGACTATGCGACATAGTGCTTCTGAGGACTTCACGATCTAGGCTCCTTTGACTTTGCTGACTTCAACACTTCACGACATGTGTCTTGAGGACTTCTCGACATAGTACAAAATGGACTATGCGATATAGTACTTCACGACATGGATATTGGTGACTTCACGACATAGCTTTCTTTTGACTTTGCTATATAATGCCTTAGACAAATTCCTGCAACTTATTTCTTTATAGCCTTATTCATCTCTATCCTGCTGCATGAACACTTCTGAACTTCTACCAGGATAATTATTCAATGGCCTATATACAATCTAGATGCAAGAAACTTTACTAAGCTCATTATAAATCTGAGCATACATGATAAAGCTATTGTTCATGAGAACAAGACAAGTACATTTAGAGACCTATACTATATCCCAGTGATAGAAATCACTAGGTCATGTAGTGTGACATAGTCACATAGTGTAGGCTTGTTAATAGTGGTATTCAGACATGTCTTGAGCCTAACAATCTCCCCCAAATTGTGAGTAAGACCCTTAGGCACAATTTCATGTCTGATAACAAGCCTAACTAACATAAAAAGAACAAGTATAAAGAAGATAAAGTTAAGAACAGAGTTTGATAACAACTTGGAAATTTAGTCTTACAGAAATTCTCCTTGAGCTACATAGCTTCAGTTTCCAATTGTTTCTCTAAAAAATCATCATAGACTTTCTTCTTCCTTATTTCTTCATTCTTCTTTATTTCAGAGATGGCCAGTAAAATTTCATCCCTTGCAATCAGTTCTTCAAAGAGAGGAGAATCTTTTAGATCTTCAGCTGCTGTTCTGAGGGCACTTTCCACATATGAATGTATGAACTCCATCCTTATCTTGCTTATTCCCCCATAATGATTTTTGTACTCAACAGTATAAGGATTTTTCTTTACCCTGCACAGCCCTTTCTTCCTTAGCTCCTTTGCTCTTTCTTCCATCTCAGCCATCTCCTTTTCTTTCTCATGCCTCCTTTCTTCATTCAGCTTCTTTAGATTTTCTTTATAGTCATAGTGCATCTTCATGAATCTGGCAATCTCTATTTTCCACACCCTTTCTTCCTTTTCTTCAAAATTTAACAAGGCATTGATTCTTTCTTGCTCATAGGTGTCAAAATGTTTCCATCCCCCTTGCTTCATTATTCTTTCTCTTCCATCAGTGTACTTGATCTCTAGATGATCCAACTTCACTTTGATTTCAAAGATCCTTTGAGCCCTCAAAAATGCTAGGGCATCTTCATCATAGTCCTCATCTAGTGGAAGCACATTGATGCTAATAACATTAGTGAGTTTTCCAGTCTTCTTTGTTATCCTTATCCTTCTGGGTACACTCTTGATCTTCATATGTTTCACAAGAGACACCTTTCTGGAACAAGGAGAATCAGTCTTCAGTGCCACATCACTTGGAAGAAGCTTCATTCCTTTTCCCTTCATCCACTGTAACACTCCACTAGCTGTGACTTTGTGGAAGTGTCTTTTTGAGGTTTCTTTTGTGGCTTCTTCTTTCTTCTGTGGCAATTCAGGTTCAGAAGTCTTGGATAATGATTTTGGAGGATCATTGCTAACAGTACCCACCCTAGACTTAGAGTCTTGTGTTGTGGTTAAAGTGCTGCTAGCAATGTCCTTGACTTGCTGAATTCCACTTCTTGTTTTCCTGGTTGTTTCCTTTGTCCCTTTGGAATCCCTCTTGTCATCACCAGCATCTTTTGATTTCTTAGGATATTTGCTCCTGCTGCTCTCACTAGATCCATCCTTATTTCTCCTTGTCTGAGATCTCCTTTCATAGGTTTTCTCCTCATCATCATCCTCCCCATCCTTCTTTTTGCTCTTTTCTTTGACAGATTCAGGAATGACTCCGTGAATCAGAAAAGATTGTAGAGTTCGAATCATCTCTAGTTCCTCAGCTGTCCTTGCTCCTCTCTTAGCTCTCAGCATTTGCAGCACCTGGTTGATCTTTGCATTGTTCTTCATTAAAAGGTCTGAGGGAATTACTAGTTGGTCAATACTACTGTCTTGAGATAGGCTTTGGTAAATTATTGTCCTTGGCTTGGATATAACCTCAGGCAATCTTTTATTCTGGTCCATCTTCAAGTCATTATAAAGACTTTCATTGTTCATCCCATGCTTTTCAATCAACTCCAGAATGATTGACAGCTCAGTAAATCTCAGTTTCTCTAGAGTTTGAAAAGCTAGGTGCCACAAGCAGTTGTCCTTGCACACCATGATTATCTCTCTTAGATGGACATCCTTGATTTTCCTTACTGCCACTGTGAAATACTTGATGCTTTCCTTGATCTTCTGTCTGTACATCCTTGCATCTCCTTGAGCACTGCTGTAGATGGCTTTCAGAAACTCCAGGAAGGCCTCATCATGATAGATGTTTGAGTTGGCAACTTCCTGTAGCTTGGCCTCTGTGATAATTTCAGCTTTGACAGGTTTAGCATTGGGAGTAGGTTGAGTAGGTTGAGGATTTGAGATATCTTTAGGCATTGTTGATGGATAGTAGGTGGTTGAGATTGTGCTTTTCTGACCTTCTGCACTTATGACCTCTACAGGGGGAAGAATGATTGGCTTTATGGTTTCTTCAATGAGTTTGCCCTTGCCCTTATGCTTTGATTGCTTGGCAGGTACTCCCCCTCTTTGTTTCAGAATGACCTCCTTTTGTTTCTCCCCCTTAGGCTTGGGATCAGACAAGATGTCTTGAGCTTCCCCAGGGATAGGCAGGTTCATTTGTTTCATCATTGAAGTTAACAGCATCCTTTGAGATCCTTTGCATTGGAGCCCAGAGAAGTTAGGTATTCTTCTCTTAGAAAAGCTAGGGCATCCTTGAGCTTGAGAGTCCTCTTAGCATCCAACCAGGCATCCACATTTCCCTCTGGTTCAGCTGCATCCACTATCTTCTCCTGCTGAGCTTTAACATCCTCCTTGTGGTAGAGTAAAATGGCTTCATAATCAGCATTTCGGAGATTGGAGGTGAGGAGATGTTGAGCTATCTTTGAGAACTCATCAATCTGTGCCACATGGAGATCTTGTATGGCTTCTTCTGTCATTTTGGAAGGCACAGATGATGATCCTGAAGGCCTGTCATGGTGCACAGGCTTCAGCCATTCTGACATAGTGGCCTGAGCCAAGTGAGAGCTAGTGCTAGGCACTTCATGAGATGTAGGATTTTGAGTCTCCTCCAACCTTGGAATGGCTGTAGGGTCTGATGTTGTCTCCATTGAAATGGGATGTGTTACAACATCAGCCCTATTTGTCTGTGAAGACAGTTCCACATCCCTAAGGATGGGAGAATTTGGCATAGAGTCTCCAGTGAAAACTGGTGAATCCTCCATGTTTTTGTTGGTGTCATTAGGATATGCCCCAGCATGCATTCCCTGACCAACTAGATGTGGGTCCTGGGTGGTGAGCATAGTGTCATGCACCATGTCACTTGAAATTGGCTCAATCACAGGAGAGAATTGTGATTGATCAAAGGCAAGATTGTCATTGGAATGACTCTCTTGTTCAGAAGAAATTTTTATGGAAGAATCTGAGAGAGAAGTGGGGTTTAGATTAGATTGTGGCAACTCCCCCTGAGAAATAGGAGGAGTTTCAACAGTGATGTGCTCTCCACTCTGTGTATTATCAGCCTTATCACTCCTAGGGTCAAGAGTGAGGTCTTGACCCTGTGCAGACTCTGTACAAGGTGCAGTGGGGAGGCTGCTCTTTTCAATGCCAATGACCTGTTGAGAGGCCATGGACAGTAACAGGTGTACCCCTTTTTCCACATCTGAATCCTGTTGGGAGGATCCAGCGGTAGGTTTGGATTTGGATTTCTTCTTTTGTCTGGTGAGAGGTGACTCAGGATTCTCACTAGCTATCTCTACAGATTCATTTATCACTGCTAGGGCTCTCTTCTTTGACTTCTTTTTAGTAACACCAATCTTTTGAGAGATTGATGCACTTGGCTGCCTAACTTCTATGGTACTGTTTGTAGTGGGGTTGCTGGATGGGATGGGAAGGCTGGGGTTAGACTGTGTAGCTCCTTCAGTCTCAGCCTCCCCTGTCCAGGAAAGTGCATGGTATATGGGCTTATCAAGTGGATAAGACTCAAATGTGTCCTGCATATGTTTGGTCACACTTAGAATCACATCCACTTGATTCCTTGTGTCCAATGAGCCAAATAGAACTTTGGACATGGACTTGGAATAAGCCATTTTAGTTTTATCTATACCCTCCAATTCATGGACATTTGCATCAAGAAAATTTAAAATAACTTGAAGGAAACGAGGGTAAAAGATGTCATTACCTCTACCACGAACAGTCCTGCCTAGCCTCTGAGCCAATTCTTTGAGAATTATGGCTCCCACATTGATCTCCTGGTTGTTGGCCAAGGAGTAGGCTAGCTTCACAGCAATGTGACTGATATGGTCCCATCCTGTCTTCCTGCAGAGAAACACCTTCTGGAGTGCGTCAAACAGAAATGACTACTCCCTTCTCACAAACTTCTTATTTAGCTTTCCAGTATCTATCTCATCAGCATACCGAATGAAGGTCATGAAATCTACGATTTGAGCATATGTAGCTTCTTGGTCATGACCCTCCACCTTGAACCCCAAAGCTTCATTGATTTCCCTTTCACCAAACTGAAAGTGTTTGCCTCCAATTGAACAACTAACCTCCTGGAATGAGGTTCCATCTTCCCTAGCCATTGTTGATACCAACGCCGTTCTCCAGAATCCTTCCAACACATCGACATACAAGGTAGGGTTCAGGGTTAGGGCTTGGCGTAGGTAGGAAGTGTTCAAGAACCGTACAAAACACTTGTACCTTGGGCTAGCCTCAGCCTCAGAGGGAATGGTGAGAAGATTGGTTTCTTTGGGAATGGTTAAAGGGATAGAGGATGATACTGTTTGAGATTTGGGTGCCATTTCGAGAGAGAGAGTGAAAAAGAGAGTAAAGAATTTGTGCTTAGGTTTGAGAGTTTGAGAGCAATAGACAAGATGAAAAGTTGTGAACGGTTAGAAAAGGTATTTATATGATAGAGACACTGCGATATGGAGTTATGAATGTGTACAGTCTATTTGTATGTCGCGAAGTCAAAAATGGCCTGTACCGCAAAGTCTTGCACAGTATATCGCATAGTCTCAGAAATGAACTATGTCGCAAAGTCCTCAAGATGAAAGGATCGGGAAGACTTTGCGATATAGTAGAAATACCCTGTCTAAAGCTCTCTTTTAGGAATTTTAAGCAAATTGTCAGACTTTTATCAAATTTTGAAATAAAATAAATTTAAATCAAAATTCTGTCAAATGTGGAGACTTGTCGATATAGTTATTCTGAGTCGCGAAGTCATAAAATGAACTATGTCGCAAACTCATGAAATTAACTATGTCGCGAAGTCTCACAATCTCAACAGTTTGCGGTATAAGTCTGTTTTATTTGAACGGTGTCGTGAACTCTGAAAAGCATCTATATCGAGATGTCTCAAAAGCTCACAACTTTACTAACAAATGTGATTTTGAAAAATATGCAGTAAAATACTGAAATATTTATAAATCATATCTCAGCTAATTTTCACTCCAAACAAATAGAGCATTTAAATACAGTGAAAATTTACTGCTGCAACAATTTACTGGCATACTTACTTAGAGCAACTAAATGAAGGATTGAGCATTCCAATTTCACTCACAAGTCTGTTGAAGACTGCTTCATTCAGAGGTTTAGTAAATATGTCAGCTAATTGTTTCTCAGTGGGAACATAAGAGACTTCTATGGTACCATTTGCAGCATGTTCCCTAATGAAATGGTACCTGATCTCAATGTGCTTTGTAGTAGAGTGATTAACCGGATTGGCAACTATGGATATTGCACTAGTATTATCACACATTAGTGGAATGTGTTCTAACACTAGCCCATAATCCATGAGTTGATTTCTAATCCAAAGCAATTGAGCACAGCAACTTCCAGCAGCAATGTATTCAGCCTCAGTTGTGGATGTTGATGTGGACTGTTGTTTCTTACTAAACCAGGACACTAACCTTTGACCTAGGAATTGAAAGCTTCCAGAGGTGCTCTTCCTGTCAATTCTGCATCCAGCATAATCAGAATCTGTGTAACCAACCAGGTTGAACCCAGTGCCCTTTGGATACCATAGCCCAAGATTAGGAGTCCCCTTCAGATACTTGAAGATTCTTTTGATAGCCATCATGTGAGATTCCTTGGGATCAGACTGGAACCTTGCACAAAGGCATGTGGCAAACATGATGTCTGGCCTGCTAGCTGTGAGATAGAGTAAGGATCCAACCATTCCTCTATAGACCTTGATATCAACTCTCTTGCCTTTCTTGTCTTCATCCAGCTTGATTGCAGTAGACATAGGAGTTTTAGCTGGGGATGACTCTTCTAAACCATATTTCTTTAAAAGATCCTTGACATACTTAGATTGGTTTATAAAGATGCCATCCTCCCTTTGATGGACTTGCAGGCCTAGAAAATAGGTTAACTCTCCCATCATACTCATCTCATATTTGCTTTGCATCAACTTAGAGAACCTTTCACAGAGTTTTTCATTTGAAGAGCCAAAGATGATATCATCCACATAGATTTGAACAAGAATGATATCATTTCCATGCTTCTTGAAGAATAGGGTTTTGTCAATTGTACCCCTGGTAAATTGATGCTCAAGAAGGAATTGAGATAGAGTTTCATACCAGGCTCTTGGTGCCTGTTTGAGTCCATAGAGTGCCTTGAGCAGTCTATACACAAAGTTTGGGAAGTCATCACTTTCAAAGCCAGGTGGTTGAGACACATAAACTTCTTCAGCAAGATCACCATTGAGAAATGCACTTTTCACATCCATTTGATACACCTTAAAATCTGAGTGAGCTGCAAAAGCCAGGAAGATTCTGATGGCTTCCAGTCTAGCTACAGGTGCAAATGTCTCATCATAGTCAATGCCTTCTTGCTGACAGTATCCTTTGGCAACCAGTCTTGCTTTGTTTCTTATTACCACTCCTTCTTCATCCATTTTGTTTCTGAACACCCATTTGGTGTCAATAACATTCTTTCCTTTTGGAGGAGGTACTAGTTCCCATACTTTGTTTTTCTCAAATTGATTCAACTCTTCTTGCATGGCAACAATCCAATCAGAATTCTTCAAAGCTTCTTCAATTAATTTAGGTTCCTCTTGTGATAGAAAGCAGCTATACAGACATGTATTTAATGTTGCTCTTCTTGTTCTAACTCCCTCACTAGGATCTCCAATGATTTGATCCCTAGTGTGGGCTCTGTCCCATTTCCTTGTGTGCCCCTGTTCATTTCCTTGATCTGTTCCAAGCTCATTTTGGTTGAAAGGTGCATTCTCTTCTTCTCCCCCTGTGATTGTGAACCCTTGCACAGGTGTTTGAAGAAGATTGTCAACTTCAAGGATTTCATTCTCTGGAACAGTTTGAACAGGGGGTTCATCTTCACTTTCAGAATCCTCAAGATAACCTTGATTCTCAAATCTCAATGGCACACTGTCTTGATCACTTGTTTTCAGTCCTGGAGTTTTCTTGTCATCAAAGGTAACATCCATGCTTTCCATGACTTTGTGTTGCTCAGGTACAAATACTCTGTATGTTGTCCTTTCCAGAGAGTATCCAATGAAGATACCTTCAAATGCTTTTGCATCAAATTTTCCAACATGCTCAGAGGTATCTTTCATCACAAAGCACTTGCTTCCAAACACATGCAGGTGCTTGAAGGATGCTCTTTTTCCAGTCATTAATGAGTAAGGAGTTTTGCCAGACTTCTTATTGATTAATGTTCTATTTTGCACATAGCATGCTGTGTTAACAGCATCAGCCCAAAAGCTAGTGGGTAGCTTTGCATCCAGCAGCATTGTCCATGCAGCTTCAATGAGAGTTCTATTCTTTCTCTCAACTACTCCATTTTGTTGAGGTGTTCTAGGAGCTGAGAATTGTTGAGAAATTCCTTTATCTTTGCAAAACTCATACAATGTTGAATTTCTGAACTCAGTCCCATTATCACTTCTCAAAGCAACTACAGAGGAACCAGTGCTTTGTGCTTCTTTGTCAACTCTCTTGATATGCTCTATTATGACTTGGGGTGCTTCATCCTTGGAGAATAGGAATTCCACCCAAGTATATCTTGAATAGTCATCTACCATCACTAGAGCATATTTCTTTTTGGAGAGGGACATTACATTCACAGGGCCAAATAAGTCCATGTGAATTAGCTGCAGAGGATTTGAGTTTGTATTGAGCAACTTGTTCTTGTGACTGGATCTTTTAATTTTTCCTTTCTGACAAGCTTCACATGCTCCATCTTGCACAAACTCCAAGGCAGGCAAATCCCTGATAAGTTCTCTCTTGGTTAGAGAGTTCATTGCCTGAACATTCAAGTGAGACAGCTTCTTGTGCCATAGCCAGAATTCCTCATTTGTGGCTTTAGTGTAGAAACAACAGATTTCTCCCTTATCTGCAGCCTTGAGATTAGCTACAAACAAGCTTCCTTTCTTCACACCAGTTAGAACAACTTCACCACTTTCCCTTTTTGAGATTGAACAAAGGTCTTCATCAAATTCCACTTTGAAACCTCTGTTGGTAAATTGTCCAATACTCAAGAGATTATGCTTCAGTCCTTCAATAAATGCTACATCTTCAATAATGACATTTCCAGATTTAACACTGCCAATAACCAATGTTGTCATTTCCAAAGGTTACTGATGGGCCAGCCTTTTCCTCAAAATGTGATAGCAGGGCTATATCACCAGTCATGTGACTTGAGCATCCACTGTCCAAGATCCATATGACTCTTTTATTCCTGTTGCCCTGCATTCACAAAATGACTAAGTTGTTTTTGGTACCCACACTTGGTAGGGTCCAGTTGATTTAGAAACATTTTGATTAATAATTCTTCTGTCATAAATTGCATTTCTCATAGTAGGAGACTTCACTTTTTCTGTGGCTTTGGAGTTTACACTCTTAGGCTCACATGAAGTTTTCACCCCCTCAACCCTGATTGGGGACCCTGTCCTATGAGAATGCATATGTGTGTGTGATTCACGAGATTGTGCAGAGTCAAGTTTATGTTTAAGAGATAAACAGTTAGCAATCACAGTCACATAGCATGTCATGCAGTTTGGCTTACCACAGAAAGAATCATGACTAGAATTTATGCTGGCAGAATGGTTACTCAGGTTGTCAATTTCAACAATATCAGGCTCACTACACTTATGAGTTAAATGATTAACAGATAGGCATTTTTGACATTGTTTCCTGGGAGCATTTGGCACATAAGCATAGTTGTTTCCCTTGTTAACACCCACTTTACCATTTCTGTTTTGTTTCCTTTTCTTAACAACTTTTTTCTTTGCTTTAGGACTCTTGACAAGATTGTCTTTGGTCTCTTTCTGATTGACAAGTTCAGGAAAGGAAGAAGTGTCCTTAGCAGCCTCATCTTCTTCAAGTAGTTGTTGCTTGATGATCAGTAGTTCCTCATCAAACTCAACAGCACTCTTTCTGAAGATGGGCTGTTCAACACTTGACAGTATGGTTGGGGCATTTTTGTTTGTAAAAGTTTCCTTTCCTTTTCCCTTGACCTTCTTCCTTCCCTTGTCATTATCATAGTCAAAACCAACTCCAACCTTGCAGTCTTCAGTGTGTTCCTTGTGATAGGTTTGAATAAGTTCAGAGGAGTTTTTGAAGCTTCTTAGTTTCAGTTCAGTTTCAACAATTTGTTCCCTAAGGGCTTTCTCTATCTGCTCAGCACAAATCACTTTGTTTTTAAGATACTCAACCTCCTTTTTCAAACCATCCAGGTTCACAACCATTAACTCAAGTTTCTCATTCTTTTCTGTAAGCTCAACATTCTTAGCAGTTAGTCTATCAATTTCTTCATTAGCTACTAACATGCTAGTATGAATATTAAACATCTCAGTGCTCATATCTTCAACAGTTTGCTTATATTGAAGGGGAGTCATATCAAGAGAAGTAAGAATGGGTACCTGACTTGAATCACCATCATCAGAAAATGCCATCAAGGCATAGTTTGAGTACTCTTGTTCTTCTTCTTCATCAGAGTCATCCCAGCATTTTCCCTCAGCAATAAAAGCTTTGCCCTGTTGTTTCTTGAGTAGAGCCTCATACTTAGCTTCAAGCTCTAAGTATGCTTTGTCCTTCTTGACTTGTTTAGGCTTTTTGCACTCAGTGGCAAAATGCCCAAGTTCATTGCAGTTATAGCACCTTATTTTGGTCCTATCCACACTTCCTGTCTTGTATCCACCTTTAGCAGCACCAGCAATCCCTTTTCCTTTATTGAAGGTGTTTGAGCCACTAGATCCACCAGTGTTTCCATTATTGAACTTGGACCTGAATGGCTGCTTTCTTTTAAACCTTATGTTAGGATACCTCCTAGCCATATAAGCAAAAGATTTGTTTTCCATTTTGTCCAGCTCATCTATACTGTAGAACTCATCCTCTTCAGGTAAATCATACACAACCTGAGTTTCATCACCAGTGTCTTCAACTTCCAGTTCCTCAATTTTGACCTGACTGATTTTAAGAGAGTCCATTCTTTGACTTAGGTTGTCAGCAATAAGTGCACAAGAGGTATTAGCCACTAATCCTTGCTTTGCTTGAATAGATCTCTTTTGAAACAGCTCTAACTCATATGTCTTTAAAACACCATACAACACATCAAAACCAATCTTTGTTAGATCTCTTTCTTTAAGGGAAGAGATTCTTGGTTCCAAGTGATCTGGAAGAGTTAGTAGAAACTTCATATTGAGCTCTTCTGTTTCATAGTGTTTGTCATAGAGTTTGAGCTCGTTTATCAGCTTGTTGAATCTCTCAAACACTTCTGTGATCCCCTCTTTTGGCTGAGCCATGAAGGCTTCATATTGTGAAACAAGAATCTGCTTCTTGTTCTTTCTTACTTCAGTAGTTCCTTCACAGAGCACTTCTATAAGATCCCACATCTTCTTGGCACTAGTACAATGAGCAACAGTGCCATACATGTTGAAGTCCATAGATTCACAAATGATAAGTTGAAGATGTCCATCCAATGCTACTTTTTCCTTTTCAGGATCAGTGTATTTGGAGGGATCTTTAGGCACATGTTTTGCTGGTACAATCTCAGTGCCAATGGTTGTTTCACCAATCTCGATCATTGGAATGAAGGGACCATGCTTTAGAATATCCAAATACATGGGGTTAGAAGCTTTGATGAAAAGCAACATCTTCTTCTTCCATAAACTGTAGTGCTCCTTGTTAAAGGGAGGAATCTTGATACTGCTTAGTTTCTGTGAACTCATTCTTGATCTTTTCCTGTTTGTACGTTAACAGCCTACTCTCTGATACCACTTGTTAGAAATGAATACTACTAGAAACTAGACAGAGGGGGGGGGGGGTGAATGGATAGTTTGATATATTTTTCGATTCTTGAAAACTAAGTAACAGACTGTATATGATTATGATATGTAATATGCAGAAAGTAAATAACACACACAATCACTTTAATCTACTTTGTATAAGCAAATTAAATACTACAGCTTTCCAAGAAATTCACAATCGAATTTCTGGCTTCTAAACAAGAACAGTTTGAACTTGCTTGCTTACAGAGAAAAGAGCTTAAGATAAAAACTATGTGTATCTCTCTTACAGCTTACAGTTGTGTGTGCACGATATATATATTCATCTATACAAACTAGGCACACACATTATTACACAGCTACCCCTTCTAAAATTCCAACTTGTCCTGCCATAAGAAGTTCACTGTGTCAGGAAGGACCACCTGTTTTTCGGAGTCTTTCCCGTTTCTGTAGCTGCTTGTCTCTTATCTTTCTCTCCAAGTTTAGCTGTAGATTTGCCATCTGTTCTTTGGACCACCTTGCCAGAACAAATGCTTCAGTATTTGTCTCCTTTGATTCTTGGTTCTGTACCTTGATTTGTCTTGTTATAAACGGCTAAGTGTTGATATCGTGAACTCCACTTTATTCCTGACTTCGCGATCTCCCTTGTGAGGACTACGCGATATAGCCTTTGAAGACTTTGCGACATAGGTCATTTGACGACTATGCGACATAGGTCATTTGACGACTATGCGACATAGGTCATTTGATGACTATGCGACATAGGTCATTTGATGACTATGCGACATAGTGCTTCTGAGGACTTCACGATCTAGACTCCTTTGACTTTGCTGACTTCAACACTTCACGACATGTGTCTTGAGGACTTCTCAACATAGTACAAAATGGACTATACGATATAGTACTTCACGACATGGATATTGGTGACTTCACGACATAGCTTTCTTTTGACTTTGCTATATAATGCCTTAGACAAATTCCTGCAACTTATTTCTTTATAGCCTTATTCATCTCTATCCTGCTGCATGAACACTTCTGAACTTCTACCAGGATAATTATTCAATGGCCTATATACAATCTAGATGCAAGAAACTTTACTAAGCTCATTATAAATCTGAGCATACATGATAAAGCTATTGTTCATGAGAACAAGACAAGTACATTTAGAGACCTATACTATATCCCAGTGATAGAAATCACTAGGTCATGTAGTGTGACATAGTCACATAGTGTAGGCTTGTTAATAGTGGTATTCAGACATGTCTTGAGTCTAACAGTATGTATATATTTAAAATTTTGCATGGTTTATTTTTGCTTAGAGATTTGAAGTTTGAACTATTATATTTACATTTCATACTTGTATTTCATTAGCTAATATTTTTATTTTTAGAAAAATCATATTTTTTGGCTTTTTTGAAATAAAAAACCGAATAGCATTATTTCGGTTCGGTTCAGTTCCGGTCCAAAATACAATTTCGGTTCGGTTCGGAAAAAAATGATAATTCGGTTCTCGGTCTATTCGATTCGGTCCGGTTCTGGACCGAACCGACCGAATGCTCAGCCCTAGTCAGGATTTATCCATCCACGTCTCGTTCCCATAAATAGTTCGGTTTTCACACGTTTTTTTATAATCTCGCGGCATCTCCGCATTTCTTTCCGTGATTGTAGGTATGTCCCGTGTCAATCAAGAAACATATGTTCCATAAAAAAGGAATTTTCATATTTGGGCTTCATCCATGGTGCGAGCTGGCCAGGCTCGCACCGCACAAGTCAATATATATAAAAATGCCTAAGTTAGATTTTACCTTTCCATAACCAAGTGATGTAAGCTCACTTATGTTCAATCATTCCTACTTCTGATAAGTAGTGCGAGTCCATTATTTCGTAATAGTGAGAGCCCATGAGATTATGGTGAGAGCCCATAAATTATGATGCGAGCTCATCATGTTGAGAGCTCGTGCGAGCTCATCATGGTAAGAGCTCGGCTCATCATGATGAGAGCTCGTGCAAGCTCATAATGGTGAGAGCTCGTGCGAGCTCGTCATGGTGAGATGAGCCCAACATGCATAGATGGTGTGAGCCCATGATACTTGAAGTAATCATCTTAGTTCAACATAAAACTCATGATGCGAGCCGAAATCTAATTGACATTAATCTTTTCAAAACATGACTCATTTTTAGGTCCAAACCACTTATAAACCTGTTTAGGGTCCATTATCGAAAATCTAGTATAACAGTTTAGTTTGAATCCTAAAAATCACCCAGAGACTATACTCACCCCTAGTTTTAATTGTTAAAGTTGGCAAGATGGTCACATATTCAGCTGGTAGTTCAAATCCTTGCTCTTCTAATCTTTTTTTAACAAGAATGTAACAGGTTAGTCGTTGACCATTTTTATTTCAATTCTAATAATTGTTTTATTTTACTCAAATAATTTTTTTTTAGCCTCGTTTCTTATAAATTTCAACCCTGATCTCTTATAATATAGTTATTATTGTCCCTTTAAATTTAAGATAATCTACATTTCAATTCTTTCTACTAAAGTTTCAGGTCACGTATATTTGAGAACTGCAAGAAGAAGTACAAAATACTTACAATTCTTTTTTGTTGATGAAACCCCCTCTTGCTAAATTCATGGATCCGCCATCTATTATTTCGTATTTAAATACAATCGTACTTTAAAATAAACTGCCAACCAATGCAAACAAGATTCTACCTGACCACGGTGCATATGGTTTTACATTGTGCTTGCAATTTTATTTTTTTTTTAAAAACAAAGATTTAAGAAAAATAATATTCCATCCGTCCCATTTAAACTAGTTTGTTTAACAATGTCAAATAAGTCAATTTGAATGAAACGTACTAGTAATTGGGAAAGGTGTCATTGCATGTAGTTAATTATCGCACACAGTAAAGAGATAAGACGGGGCCAGAGACAGAGCATCGGGCTTTTAACGTACTGACACAGAGTTACGTGGGCCGCCACAACGCTAAGTGGACTGTTGTACCGGAGTTTATCATTGTAGGCCCAATTACGGTCTTTCCCAACCTGTTTACAAAATAGACAGGTTCGTCAGTTTGTGCAAGTTTAATGGCAGTAGTAACTGAATGAATATACCATCATCGTACATATAGGTTGTATGGATTTATTTTTTTTAAGTGCATTTGTAGTTTTCATTTGTTGAACTTCACTTTACATTTAAATGCTACATTGAATATAAGAATACTGTATACGATATGAAATAAGAGAATGAAAAATGAAATGAAATTTCAAAACTTTTGGAGAGATTGATTTACATGAAATGAAAGGGAACGAGTTTTCATTTCAAATAACCTAATTAATAGTTTGGCCAAGGACTTTTGGATTAATAGTTTGGTCAAGGTAAACGAGTCTATGAAGTCCCGCACCCGTATCTTAGTTGGTTGAGTCATTAGCTGTTTGAGTTTAGAATCTTTGAGTTTTAACATCCCGAGATCGTAGATTCGAATTCAACTAAATTTATCATAGAGAACTTCTGGGTATCGTTGCAGGCTGCTATATTAATAATTTAATATTGCACAAAAAATTGCATATCTTTATATTTGCATCCGTAAATTAGATAGTATAAAAATGAAATTATAAATTTGAAAACAAAAAATCTCAACCACGGTGTGTGTGCGTGTAGGAGTGTATATATTCCAATGTCAATAGAGAAATAAAAGGTGGACCGAGAAAAGAAGAGTAAAAGTAACGACAAATTTAGGTGATGAATAGTTTGACAAAATTTGATAATGACTTAAACCCAATAATAGAGTTCCAAGAGATGGAGTATACAGTTGATGCATTGCCCTCTATTTTGCCTATATAATAAGGCCCTCAGCTAAGAGATCAAAACCTTCACCTTACACCAATCTCTTTCTTTCCAGTTCATCCTTTGATTCTCCTCTTTCACACGCCTCCTCTTCTTCTTCTTCTTGTCTACACACACACACACATGTATGTGAGTAGCTTTTTTTGGTTTAAGTCTGATCTCAACGTTCTTGTTTGCATGTGCAGTTTCATGATTTATCCTTCTTGTTTGTGTTAGAGCCACCAAAATTCAAAACAAATTTAAAGTCTATTTATGGAGGCCACAGAAATTGAACTAGCACATGTTTTTCTTGCTTGTTTTTCTGTCAATTCTGTATTTTGATGCTGAAAAGCTGGACTCTTTATGTGCAAGTTCAGTAATTCAGAGGAGTTTACATTTGCATAGTACAGGTGAGACTTAAAGAATCTGCCATTTAAATTGTTAAGCTTTACAATTTCTTCTGCTAAGTTATGATGTCTTATATTAATACAGTGTTTGTTTGTTGCAGTGAAATTGATACAATTTTTGTTAAGATCCTCTTGAAACTATAAAATGCTGAGAAATAGATCTAGGGCAGTGACCAAACAATCTCTAATGGCTGACCATAACTCTGTCCCAGCTTCCAAACCTAAACAACCCACTCCCATTTCTTCTTTCTTAGGTTCTCCCAGGTTTTTCAATCGATTTTTTTCAAAGGGTGTCACTAGTTTTGTGCCTGTAAACAAACCAACTTCACTGCTTGAATCCCCAAGAATTTCAAATTTTGGCAACCCTTTTGGCTATTATGATCGAAACATGATCAGGTCCCCGAGAGCAGCTACTGAAAACAAGCAAGTTATGATTGAGAATACCAAAACTGGCCTTGCTCTTATAAACTCACTAAATGATGACAAGAGTCCTGATCACTGTCTTAATTCCACCAAACCAAATAGCTGCACAAGGGTTCAATTGGGCTCAAAGCTGAAGATTCGTATCCCCGATATTCCAGGAATTATTACCCAGAGTTCGCAATTTTCTGATGATTTATTTACTCCATCAAGTGGACTGAGTTCTGAGGTTCAAGTAGGAGGTTCTCCAAATATTTCGACTGCATGTCTTTCTTGGAGTGAAATGGAGCTCTCCGAGGACTACACATGTGTGATCTCACACGGTCCTAATCCGAAAACAACTCTAATTTTCGACAACTGCATTGTAGAGAGTTGCTGTGGTGTTGTTGCATTATCTGGCTTGAAAAATGAGTATAACTCAAGTTCACCATCTCAGAGTTTTCTTAGCTCCTGTCACACTTGCAACAAGAATCTTGGACAAGGCAATGACATTTACATGTACAGGTTAGTCCAAATTCATGAATCCAATACCAATATTCCAAATCTCACTACAACCATATGAATTAGTGCACAGTTCATTTGATATTACGAGTTTTAATGTTAGTTCAAATGTGTGTTCTGCAGGGGTGAAAAGGCATTTTGCAGTAATGAATGTAGGTGTGAAGAAATATTTTTGGATGAAAGGGAGAATACAAATATGGATAATGGGTTTTAAGATTTCTTTTTGATCTTATCTGTTACCCTTTTCCAGCAAAATAATCATGCAAAAAGAGAAAAATAGAAGAGCCAAGCAGATGAGGGATGAGTTTGTAATTTAGGGGCCAAATGTATCTATCTCTTTTTATATGTATCAATGTAATTAAATTATCTTTTTTCTTCTTCTTGGAGTTGTTGAATTTCCTTTTCACCCTCTCACTTTGCATATTTAGAGATAAAGAGAGGCAGAGGAAGATAATCATGTTAAAAAGAAGAAAAAGACAATAGCTATTTTTTGATCAAGTTGAAATGCTTTTAATATTACTTTAAGCTTTTACACGTACTTTTTGGCATTTCATAAGCCGCTTATGTATGATTGAGCCAAGTCTCAGAATTATGGGCTTGTTTCTGTAATGAAAAATAAGTTAGCGTATGCATTATGTTTGTGTACTCAATTCATGAACTCAATTTATAAGTTATATGTTATATGTTCATAAAATGTTAATAACAATGTACATTTTTCTACATTTTTTTTAACTTATTGATTTATTGTTTATTTCTTTGTTTTTTTAATATTTTATATTTTTACATTTGAATTTTTAAATATTTTTTAATTTAAAATGCCTCATTGTATTTAATAATTATTTTTTCAAATATAAATTAACAAATTTTTAACTAACTTATAAGTAAATTTATCCAAATACCAATGTAACTTATAAGAATTAATTCCCCCAAACACGCACTATTTACGGAAGAGAAACATTTGAACTTTTAAAATCGTTTTCAAATGCTGAGTTGTAATTATGTTACTAGCGTAACAGCCCGTGCAAGGCACGGGCCTGCATAGAGATGTTAATAATTTTTATCGTGAAAAAGTTGGTTGTGATCGATTTATTAGATTAAGGATTCACTACAAGAATTCCCGACATTTGCGACGGAAAATTTTGTCGGCAAAGGCTAAAATCCGTTGGCAAATTAGGATGACGACGGAATTGCCAACGGAACAAGGCGTTGCAATTTTGGCCGTAGGTAAGGGCTTCCCAACAGATTTACAATTCCGTTGGCAATAGAGCGACGGAATGGCAACGGATTATTAATGAAATTCAGAATGTTTGACCAGCCTTAGGCGACTCTTCAACAACAGATTTTCCGTCGTTAGCTGCCAACGCCTTCATTCCGTTGGGGATTAGCAATGATTTTTCAAAAATCTCTCCATGTTATTTCCGTTGTGTATCCGTCAGTAGTATTAATTTTGTTTTATTTTAATAGCTACGCTTTCCGTTGCAATTGCGTCAATATTGTCGTTCTATGTAATTTCATAATAAATTCATATTTTTGGTTTATTGTGTTATGATGCATGTCCGAGTTTGCTCATTCAAAATTAATCCTAATTAGAAAAGCAAAAAATATAATGAACCATAAGGAAACCATACATAAATAATTGAGACCCCTTGCCAAAAGTTTACCAAAAGTTTAGTGTAAATTTACACATCCGAAAGGAGTACAAAAGGAGACCATACATAAATAACTTTGAACCCTTGCCAAAAGTCTGGAATAAATTTACACATCAAAAAGGAGCCCAAATAAGTTCATGGTAGTTTTCTAATACACGTTAATAGTTAGAACATAAAGTTAAAGATTTCCACAGTAGCTCTAGCCTAGCAGCAAAGTAGTCTGGTGCAAATTCTCCAACTTTCTGCATTTTCAAAGATGTAAAACCAATCAGCAATTTTAAACAAAAAGAGTAAAAATAAAAAATTGCAAAGAGACAATACAGCAGTGAAGGCACATTTCCAGGAAACACATTGATTTATACATCAAACTAGAAACCTAAAAAAAAGTACCAGGGGACTTAAACCAGACTTAAAAAAAAAAAGTACCAGGGGACTTAAACCAGACTTAAAAAAAAGTACCAGGGGGCCTATTTTAGAGGTGATTTTCTGGCTCATATAGTCCTCCTTATGCTATGTACATTTTTTTAGTAAACGACGGACAAATCAAGCAAGTTATTAATTTAATATCGGCTGGCAGGTAATTACTTTAACATGTTAAATATCACACGTATAAACTTATGCTTCTTAAAAATCCAATATGTCATGTTATCAAGGTAATACTTTTTCATACAAGGTCAGAATTTGTTTACCTCAGAACTTGCATTTTTCATCGTATCCCTACTGTAATATCCGTGAATTTTATTATTTGATTAAATGATATATTTAATCTAAAATATTTATTTTGGAATATTGGAGTATTATTATATGATATTTAGTGTGTGATTATGTGCTAAATGGTGAGTCGGAAGCCCCTTTCAAAAATTTCGTCATTTGGAATTTTCTTCAAATTTGAGCCGTTTTGATAATTCAAGAGCCCGTTGAAATTTCGTACATTCATTTTTAATTCTTCGTCTTTCGTATTCGAATCGTTATCGAAAGGGTTATGGGATTCTATTTAACCCTACCTATTTGATTCTGCAAATTAATTTCAAGTTTTGATCCGAAAAAGGAAAAATCGTTCCGAACCCTAATTGCTTAAGGGGACGGATTTATCGTTCTATATCAATATTAAAGTTGTTATAGCCCTAGTATTCTTGAGCATTAGTTATATAATGATATATATCAATTTGGATAATCATCAACCTTTTTAACCCCTTACTTTTCGTAAAACGTGTTTTTGACCTAATTAGGGTTTTTAAACGATCTAACGAATCAATATCGATCCAAAAATGTTATTTGGGGTATTATTTTTCCAAAAATATAAAATGATCAATCAGACTTCATAACCCTAGCAATTCTTCAGAAATTACTCAAGAAATCCGAAATTCCCAAATAATTATTTTGTGTTCTTGATCTTCAATCAATTCGTTCTAAGGGTTATTGAAGTCCAAATCTGAAGTTCTTATACTCAAATCAAAGCCCCAAAAATCTAGTTTCAGGATCTTCCAACCTCATCATCATCTGGTAAGTATTCGATTTTATATTGATTTTACAAGTTTCGAATTAAAATTAGGGTTCTTGATTCGATTTGGGGATTTTCATTCTGTTGATTCTCTGTTCAATTGGTTGCTTCTAACATGTTCCTAGGGTTCTAATTAGCAAGAATCCATGCTTTAATTTCATGTTTATGTTCGATTTAGTCGGGTTTGATTTTCGGGTTTTGACCCGAATTCTTCTTTTGAATAGTCCGTTCATATGAATGATCTGACATTGTTTTTGGTAGAGGGCTTTCATTGTATGTGTTCTTAGCTTCATTTTAACATAAAGAACGTAGAGTTTCATGTAGGATTTTTACAGATCGGAAAATTTGTTTAAGCTCGCCGGAAAATAGTCGGGTTTTTGATTCCGGCGATGTTTTTGGTACGTTTTTGATCGGAATGGATTGCTGTGTTTATTTGGAACGTTTTGATATAAAAATCCCCAATTTTGGATGTGTTTTTGGCTCGCCGGATTCTGGGCAGGTCGCCGGATTCTGGAAATTTTCCGGCGAGTTCTTGGCGACCCGTTTCAGTTCTTGGCGACCCGTTTACCCAATTCCCCGACCCGGTTTTGATTTTCAAAAACCCTAATCCATTTCCAGAAAAGTGTTTCTGGGTTTTTATTTTATAAATAATTCAAAAATTGTTTTAAAAATTCTAAAAATCATATCTTTGATTTAAAAATATATTTTATTATTCCGAAAATTTTATAAATTCATAAATATTTATTTAAATTCGAGAATTGATTAAATTTAATTATTTTAATTATTTTTGATTAATAATTAATTAATTTAATTAATTGATTAATTCTTTTAATCAGTTAATTCTTAAAAATTAATTATTAATTAGATTTAATTAATTAAAATTAAGTTTAATTATTTTCTAGCTTGGTTTATTTATTTAAAAATAGTTTGAGCATTTAAAGAGTGTCAATTAATTTTATTAATTGATTTATTTGCATTTAAAATACTTATATTGGATTTAAAAATCCGATTTTTGATTTAAAAATTGTTTGTGGCTTATTTAAATTCAAATAAGCTTTGTGTGATGTTTTAAAAATAGTTCTAAGTGCTATGTGATTCGTATGAGTTGTGTAATGTGTTTTATAGTCAGTATATGCCCGTACTAGGGCTAGTGTCTGAGTTTTAAATATCGTAAATTAGACCGGGCGTCCGATACGTAACCGGTCACTTGTTTAAATGTGTTATGTGAACAATGTGAATTATCTGTGTGAGTCATGCATGCGAATAAATTGTGTGGAGACTTGTTTGAGTAATTGGTTGTGTCTAATGTTATCACGAGGGGTAGATAGGATAGAAATTTGTCGGTTATGTTAGAAAGTGAGATTTACGAGGCCGTTGACTTGGATGTTGACTTTTTTATAGTATGGGGATTGTCGTCAAGCAAGTTACGTGGATTACTTATGTGGTTGATTGCGATTGGTCTATCAGTTGAGATGTGGATGTTTATGCAACAGAGATATCGGTAAGATCGGTAAGTGCGTCGAAGTTAAGTTACGATCATTTATATAATATGAGGATTATACGTTGAAGACTAAGTACCGTCTCATGTTTGACTATCGAGGCTGGCACGTGGATTCGAAATGGTAAAAGCAGACTAGTGGTATTCGCAAGAGCATTAAAGCAAAGAAGGACGGAAGTAGAGAATCGTGCGACAAGACGGAATAAGGAAGAAATCGTATTGTTTCAGCGTTACGAAATAGCTAAGGACCAGAGGCAAGTGTTTATACCCTTGCTTATTAATTAAGGGATATTATCTTGGACTATTAGTATGTATGTGAATGTTTATTACTGAGTTTTCAAATGTTGATTTCTATGCATTGAATTGCAAGTATGTCATTTAATCTCGTAATTTGACGAGTACTCTTTTATACCCTTTTTAGTTTAGATTCATATTTTCATATTGATCGGAGAGATATAATTTCTCATATTGAAATGATTGAAAAGATAATTATGGGCCGTATACTAAGGCTTTCTTTTAAAAGACATGATTTAAAAATGCTAAGTTGGAATATTACCAACCCTAGATGAGCAGGAACTTGTGAACCCTATGAGGGAAAACTTATTCTGAAATTCTGAAGTGGTGTTTCTTGCCCTTCAGGTATTCCGTTTTTCACCTTGCACCTATGCAAACCTTGTTATCCTTTCTTGTTAATGCGATCATCTGATCCATTCCCTGATTCGAATTCATATATGCTGTGCATGATTTAGTTTACTTCCTTCAAGTACAAGGCTTATCTATTATAAGTACATGTAAGAAGGACTTGAACTATTTCTGTCAGAAGTTGATAAACCCTTATTTTCTTCATTTATAAACTTCACCTTGAATTCTTCTTAAACTTGAACTTGACTCTCTTATCATTTACCAGATTGGTAAACCTTTATTAATTCTTCCATAATGTGATGATTTGAACTATTGAGGCCATCTAGAGCCTGTTCTTTGAACCCTACTCTATATTAATCTAATAAAATTTCTGTTGACATCCTAATGCCTGTTTCATATCAGACTCGATCTTATTGAGCATGTTATTGTTTATTCTTCATTGCTATTCCAGTTGTTGCATCGATCTTGTCAATGTTTATTATGTTGTTACTTGTGATACGTATTCCCCATTGTTGTGTCGATCTCGTCGATACTAGATTATATTGCTATTCCTTATTGATTCTTCATAATTGAACTGTTTCCTGGAACGTGAGTTTTCCAGCAATTGTTGTATTAGGTTGTCGATTCTTCCGACACCTGATTGTCGAAGTAAGGTTGTCAATTGTTCTGACACCTGACGTATATAATATGGAATTGGAGTGTTTTTTTAAAAATGGACCAATTATTGGTTGATGTAATTAAGGCCCAGATTGGCCTAGGATCCAGTAGAGGACTATGACATGAGCTAGTCCGGGGTTGATGCGTGGCTGGCCAGCAGCACAACCTTTGTATTTGATAATTGTTAAAAATCCAATTCTAATATGAATTTTCATTTCTAGGATGAGTTACATCCATATACTTTGTACTTGTGAGATATGACCTGATTCTCAGGTTTATTCGTTGCGTGAAGTTGTTGGTTTGTTGATTATTAATAGTGGTTTCAATCTTGCTGAAATCGCTTACTCTTGATTCCATTGGCAGTCGTGAGATATCTATCTTGTTGAGTTTTATTCATACCGCATATCCAGTCGGTACCCTGTTGAAGTCTTGAAGTGCGTTCTTTATTTCTTAACCGAGCGTGTTGGCTCATTCTTGCCCCTTGATTATTCTAACCTTCCAGAGTTGTTGATTTCGGAAAATGTCGTGAATAGACCTGTTATCTTCAAATTAGTATTTTTGTACAAACTATGGTCTTGAAGACGTACGAGTTATATTTATTTCATATTTTCTACATACTATTGTAGTTATTGTTGATTCGGTCATCGTAACGACCTATATAAATCTTTTGTGTTTTAAAACTATTCGGTTGCGAGAAGCTAAATGAGATATTGTGATAAATTACCAAACTTACTTTGAAAATACTAGAGATTACAAATGTTTAAGCCATAGGCTTGTTTATTTGAAAATCCAAAGTTTATTTTGGAAACCTTTCGTATCATATTTAATAATACGCTTGCTGAGCAATTCATTCGCTCATACTTGTTTTATTTATATATATTTTAGCCTGCCGGAAAGAAGGTGTATTGGCGAGAGTTGTCCGCGTAGCTGATCAGAGATGTGGAAAGATATTAGCGTGAAGACGTCTTGATCCAGAGCATTGGAGCTAGTGAGAGGTTTTGTATATAGATGTTTTCTATTGCTTAATATATTGTATAAGATTAGTTGCCTGGTATACTTCTTATCGAAGTTATACTAGTATATTAGAATTTTGTAAAGAGAATGGTTGTAAAGAAGAAAGATTGTTGTAATGAATTTGGATTCTTGTTTCTAGCACTATAACCTTTAAAGATTCTTGGTAGAGTTGGGGTCACAGATATTATTATTATTGTGTTGATTTTATATTGAACAGGTTGTTTGGATTAAGAGTGCAGTGTGACGACCAAATCATTGACCCCGGATTTGGGGGCGTTACAGTTGGTATCAGAGCAAGGGTTATAGTAAAACTAGAAACGAGAGTGTGTGGGAGTGTATATAGTTATATAAGGAACGTCAGAGCTCATTTAGAGTTCGTGTTGGACTATTGGATATAGTACCACTGAGTGAGTTAAGATAGAGGTATTCGATTAAGATGATTGTGCTGAGGTGGATAGAATTTCATACGATTGTAGATGTCTATGGCGGAATCTTCGAGGACTATTACGAGTCGACGACGACGTACGATATTGATAACCTTGCGACGAGGAAAAGAAGGGCTGAAATCGAATAACGTGGAGAAGAAGGGCTGAAATCGAATAACGAGCTATCGAAGGAGTCGACGGAGGAGGCATATGTGAAGACCTTGGTAATACCTTCCCATCCTAAGGAAATATTTGACATTTATTTAAGCAAAGCTGTGTTGGTGAATATATTCCACCTTTTGACCTTGTACTTGATACTTTTGATCAATCATGATTGCAATTGCATCAGAGGTTGTTGTGACATCTATTTCAAATTTGTGAAGCCTGTTGAAAATATGTTATTTAAATTCCAACTCCTTTATTCTTCCGGAGTGGATAACTCTAATTGTGATGTAACACTATTTGTTGATACTTCCTTTCTGGTTGTTCTTCTTTTCTGAAATAACACCTTTGGAATCTATTCAATTTCAATCCAAGGTGTGTATTTGAGATTTCTTATCGAAAAGCCTTGGTTATTATTTTGAATTTAAATTCTTTCATATTTCTCTACTCCAACTGAGATAAACAACCCTATTTATAGGGGACACAAGGACTATCTGTCTATGTGATAGAAGTCTGACGGGACGCCGTCACTTGTGTGTTGTGAAATACAAGAAGGCTAATTACCTTTAGTACTGTCTTAATAGAGACACACAACATTGAGTTCATGTGATCAAATTGGTCTCTCAGTAATCCTTTCACTTCCAATAATGTTTGCTATGGAATATGCAGATTTGGTAACCCTAGTTGGGGGAACATTTGTTATGATACAAAACCTTTTCACTTCAAAATATCATGAATCTTATTATTTCAAATAATCTGGGAGGTATGCCATTAGGGTGAACTGGAAATTACCCTACCCTATAGAATGAAGAATTTGCGATTGAATTACCACGAACGAAAGCGGACTACGATGCGATTAGAATACTAGTAACATATAACGGGGCCAGTTGTTCTCTTTCTATCGATTAACGTTACGATGTGGAAAAGGTGAAGTTAGATAATTCAAGAGTTGATTGGAAATTGGGGAAAAAGGTGTAATTGTGCTGATGTTATCCTAGGTTGTGGAAAATGGACATAATAGATTTTTGTCTCAATGAGAAGAACTTTTAAGATTGGATGATAGGCTAATAATGGAGAATGAGTTAATCTTTGAGTATTTCAGGATTGTATGATATGGTTGCAAGTCTTTTGCTCACGATAGTTAAGGTAGATTTTACCAGTCAATGTGGATGTATAGAATGATAATCAAGACGATGTCGAGTTGATCAAGCTGTTTGAGAAATAAGAAGGAGCCATGGAAAAAGGTGTCATGAGTGTTACTGTGAAGATAGGAAAAGAAGATGAAGAGGTGTTAATAAGGATTTAAAGACAATGGATGAGGTAATGAGGGATTGTTTTAAGCTGGAGAGTTAAATTGGTATGAAAGGTATGTGACTGTTGAGAGCAGTTGATAGATATATTGGAAATAGGTAAAGTTGACCCAAGGATATGGATGGCTGATAGTATGAGTAGTAAAGGAGAGAATTGAGATGTAAATATCTTCGGTACAAGGATTAGAAGGGATGGAGTTTTAAGGTTATAACAACAAGAGATTAATTAAAAGAAATGACGGACATAAGGATTCAACCAGGATTGATTAAAGAGAAAGGGCTACATAAAGGAAACAGTTATGGAAAGAGAAATGGAATTCAATTACAGGAAGGAGCAAGAAAGAATAAGGGATAAGAAAGAAATGTAAGGATATATTAGAGACTTAAAAGAATATTGATGTTAGTGAGTGTTTAAGTACTTGAGGTGTTGGAAAATGAAGACAGAATAACAGAGGTATAGTAGACGATTACAACTAAAGAGATTCCTGAATGAAGACGAAGACATGTTGAGATAAACTGTGGTATGGAGTTGCTAAGGCTTAGAGCTTATCGTGGTGTTATTTAGGTTATTATTGACCGCTTAATAAGAGATAATAGTACGGCATAGAATGACGGGTTCAAATGTGTTTGGCAGAGATCCGCGACGTAATTGAAGAATTCAGACGGACTATGGTTGTGTACTAAATTTTGAAGGTAATTGGGAGGATCGTTACCGTTGATTAGATTCCCTTACAACAACAGTTACTATGACGATTTTGAAATGCTACCTTACGACGATTTATTGAGTGTTGGGAAAGTGCGTATAAGTTTGCTTGCCACCCCGTGAGTGGTATATTCATAGTGTATTTCGTAGAATATGAACCTATAGAGATCTAGTTAAATTGTTCTATGTTGAGTAACCGATTGAGATATTGAGTCAGTATGAGAGAGTGATGAGTAATAGAGGAGTCAAATTAGTATGAGTATGAGGAGAAATCCTAAGGTTGAAGAGTCAACCTAGGAATTTGAGAATGAGATGTTGGAAATTATCCACCTGTGTTTACGCGAGCTGATTCTGAGGACAGAATCCTATTAAGGGGGGAAGGATGTAATATCCGTGAATTTTATTATTTGATTAAATGATATATTTAATCTAAAATATTTATTTTGGAATATTGGAGTATTATTATATGATATTTAGTGTGTGATTATGTGCTAAATGGTGAGTCGGAAGCCCCTTTCAAAAATTTCGTCATTTGGAATTTTCTTCAAATTTGAGCCGTTTTGATAATTCAAGAGCCCGTTGAAATTTCGTACATTCATTTTTAATTCTTCGTCTTTCGTATTCGAATCGTTATCGAAAGGGTTATGGGATTCTATTTAACCCTACCTATTTGATTCTGCAAATTAATTTCAAGTTTTGATCCGAAAAAGGAAAAATCGTTCCGAACCCTAATTGCTTAAGGGGACGGATTTATCGTTCTATATCAATATTAAAGTTGTTATAGCCCTAGTATTCTTGAGCATTAGTTATATAATGATATATATCAATTTGGATAATCATCAACCTTTTTAACCCCTTACTTTTCGTAAAACGTGTTTTTGACCTAATTAGGGTTTTTAAACGATCTAACGAATCAATATCGATCCAAAAATGTTATTTGGGGTATTATTTTTCCAAAAATATAAAATGATCAATCAGACTTCATAACCCTAGCAATTCTTCAGAAATTACTCAAGAAATCCGAAATTCCCAAATAATTATTTTGTGTTCTTGATCTTCAATCAATTCGTTCTAAGGGTTATTGAAGTCCAAATCTGAAGTTCTTATACTCAAATCAAAGCCCCAAAAATCTAGTTTCAGGATCTTCCAACCTCATCATCATCTGGTAAGTATTCGATTTTATATTGATTTTACAAGTTTCGAATTAAAATTAGGGTTCTTGATTCGATTTGGGGATTTTCATTCTGTTGATTCTCTGTTCAATTGGTTGCTTCTAACATGTTCCTAGGGTTCTAATTAGCAAGAATCCATGCTTTAATTTCATGTTTATGTTCGATTTAGTCGGGTTTGATTTTCGGGTTTTGACCCGAATTCTTCTTTTGAATAGTCCGTTCATATGAATGATCTGACATTGTTTTTGGTAGAGGGCTTTCATTGTATGTGTTCTTAGCTTCATTTTAACATAAAGAACGTAGAGTTTCATGTAGGATTTTTACAGATCGGAAAATTTGTTTAAGCTCGCCGGAAAATAGTCGGGTTTTTGATTCCGGCGATGTTTTTGGTACGTTTTTGATCGGAATGGATTGCTGTGTTTATTTGGAACGTTTTGATATAAAAATCCCCAATTTTGGATGTGTTTTTGGCTCGCCGGATTCTGGGCAGGTCGCCGGATTCTGGAAATTTTCCGGCGAGTTCTTGGCGACCCGTTTCAGTTCTTGGCGACCCGTTTACCCAATTCCCCGACCCGGTTTTGATTTTCAAAAACCCTAATCCATTTCCAGAAAAGTGTTTCTGGGTTTTTATTTTATAAATAATTCAAAAATTGTTTTAAAAATTCTAAAAATCATATCTTTGATTTAAAAATATATTTTATTATTCCGAAAATTTTATAAATTCATAAATATTTATTTAAATTCGAGAATTGATTAAATTTAATTATTTTAATTATTTTTGATTAATAATTAATTAATTTAATTAATTGATTAATTCTTTTAATCAGTTAATTCTTAAAAATTAATTATTAATTAGATTTAATTAATTAAAATTAAGTTTAATTATTTTCTAGCTTGGTTTATTTATTTAAAAATAGTTTGAGCATTTAAAGAGTGTCAATTAATTTTATTAATTGATTTATTTGCATTTAAAATACTTATATTGGATTTAAAAATCCGATTTTTGATTTAAAAATTGTTTGTGGCTTATTTAAATTCAAATAAGCTTTGTGTGATGTTTTAAAAATAGTTCTAAGTGCTATGTGATTCGTATGAGTTGTGTAATGTGTTTTATAGTCAGTATATGCCCGTACTAGGGCTAGTGTCTGAGTTTTAAATATCGTAAATTAGACCGGGCGTCCGATACGTAACCGGTCACTTGTTTAAATGTGTTATGTGAACAATGTGAATTATCTGTGTGAGTCATGCATGCGAATAAATTGTGTGGAGACTTGTTTGAGTAATTGGTTGTGTCTAATGTTATCACGAGGGGTAGATAGGATAGAAATTTGTCGGTTATGTTAGAAAGTGAGATTTACGAGGCCGTTGACTTGGATGTTGACTTTTTTATAGTATGGGGATTGTCGTCAAGCAAGTTACGTGGATTACTTATGTGGTTGATTGCGATTGGTCTATCAGTTGAGATGTGGATGTTTATGCAACAGAGATATCGGTAAGATCGGTAAGTGCGTCGAAGTTAAGTTACGATCATTTATATAATATGAGGATTATACGTTGAAGACTAAGTACCGTCTCATGTTTGACTATCGAGGCTGGCACGTGGATTCGAAATGGTAAAAGCAGACTAGTGGTATTCGCAAGAGCATTAAAGCAAAGAAGGACGGAAGTAGAGAATCGTGCGACAAGACGGAATAAGGAAGAAATCGTATTGTTTCAGCGTTACGAAATAGCTAAGGACCAGAGGCAAGTGTTTATACCCTTGCTTATTAATTAAGGGATATTATCTTGGACTATTAGTATGTATGTGAATGTTTATTACTGAGTTTTCAAATGTTGATTTCTATGCATTGAATTGCAAGTATGTCATTTAATCTCGTAATTTGACGAGTACTCTTTTATACCCTTTTTAGTTTAGATTCATATTTTCATATTGATCGGAGAGATATAATTTCTCATATTGAAATGATTGAAAAGATAATTATGGGCCGTATACTAAGGCTTTCTTTTAAAAGACATGATTTAAAAATGCTAAGTTGGAATATTACCAACCCTAGATGAGCAGGAACTTGTGAACCCTATGAGGGAAAACTTATTCTGAAATTCTGAAGTGGTGTTTCTTGCCCTTCAGGTATTCCGTTTTTCACCTTGCACCTATGCAAACCTTGTTATCCTTTCTTGTTAATGCGATCATCTGATCCATTCCCTGATTCGAATTCATATATGCTGTGCATGATTTAGTTTACTTCCTTCAAGTACAAGGCTTATCTATTATAAGTACATGTAAGAAGGACTTGAACTATTTCTGTCAGAAGTTGATAAACCCTTATTTTCTTCATTTATAAACTTCACCTTGAATTCTTCTTAAACTTGAACTTGACTCTCTTATCATTTACCAGATTGGTAAACCTTTATTAATTCTTCCATAATGTGATGATTTGAACTATTGAGGCCATCTAGAGCCTGTTCTTTGAACCCTACTCTATATTAATCTAATAAAATTTCTGTTGACATCCTAATGCCTGTTTCATATCAGACTCGATCTTATTGAGCATGTTATTGTTTATTCTTCATTGCTATTCCAGTTGTTGCATCGATCTTGTCAATGTTTATTATGTTGTTACTTGTGATACGTATTCCCCATTGTTGTGTCGATCTCGTCGATACTAGATTATATTGCTATTCCTTATTGATTCTTCATAATTGAACTGTTTCCTGGAACGTGAGTTTTCCAGCAATTGTTGTATTAGGTTGTCGATTCTTCCGACACCTGATTGTCGAAGTAAGGTTGTCAATTGTTCTGACACCTGACGTATATAATATGGAATTGGAGTGTTTTTTTAAAAATGGACCAATTATTGGTTGATGTAATTAAGGCCCAGATTGGCCTAGGATCCAGTAGAGGACTATGACATGAGCTAGTCCGGGGTTGATGCGTGGCTGGCCAGCAGCACAACCTTTGTATTTGATAATTGTTAAAAATCCAATTCTAATATGAATTTTCATTTCTAGGATGAGTTACATCCATATACTTTGTACTTGTGAGATATGACCTGATTCTCAGGTTTATTCGTTGCGTGAAGTTGTTGGTTTGTTGATTATTAATAGTGGTTTCAATCTTGCTGAAATCGCTTACTCTTGATTCCATTGGCAGTCGTGAGATATCTATCTTGTTGAGTTTTATTCATACCGCATATCCAGTCGGTACCCTGTTGAAGTCTTGAAGTGCGTTCTTTATTTCTTAACCGAGCGTGTTGGCTCATTCTTGCCCCTTGATTATTCTAACCTTCCAGAGTTGTTGATTTCGGAAAATGTCGTGAATAGACCTGTTATCTTCAAATTAGTATTTTTGTACAAACTATGGTCTTGAAGACGTACGAGTTATATTTATTTCATATTTTCTACATACTATTGTAGTTATTGTTGATTCGGTCATCGTAACGACCTATATAAATCTTTTGTGTTTTAAAACTATTCGGTTGCGAGAAGCTAAATGAGATATTGTGATAAATTACCAAACTTACTTTGAAAATACTAGAGATTACAAATGTTTAAGCCATAGGCTTGTTTATTTGAAAATCCAAAGTTTATTTTGGAAACCTTTCGTATCATATTTAATAATACGCTTGCTGAGCAATTCATTCGCTCATACTTGTTTTATTTATATATATTTTAGCCTGCCGGAAAGAAGGTGTATTGGCGAGAGTTGTCCGCGTAGCTGATCAGAGATGTGGAAAGATATTAGCGTGAAGACGTCTTGATCCAGAGCATTGGAGCTAGTGAGAGGTTTTGTATATAGATGTTTTCTATTGCTTAATATATTGTATAAGATTAGTTGCCTGGTATACTTCTTATCGAAGTTATACTAGTATATTAGAATTTTGTAAAGAGAATGGTTGTAAAGAAGAAAGATTGTTGTAATGAATTTGGATTCTTGTTTCTAGCACTATAACCTTTAAAGATTCTTGGTAGAGTTGGGGTCACAGATATTATTATTATTGTGTTGATTTTATATTGAACAGGTTGTTTGGATTAAGAGTGCAGTGTGACGACCAAATCATTGACCCCGGATTTGGGGGCGTTACACCTACTGATTCTGATTATCAGACATCCTTGCTAACAAATTCTCCATATCCTTCATCCGCTGCTGCATCGCGTCCATCTCTTTCATTCGTTCCTTCATCACTTCGAGCTCAGGTTGTAGCTTCTCATAATCTTGACTATTAGGATAGGAGGAATTGCTGATATGAGCAATTGTGCTGCTACTTGGTGCATAAAAGAGATTCTGCGATGAGCCTATACTATATATCTTGTTCCTACTGTTACGACCGCCTACTGCATCATAGTACAACTGATTTTCATCAACAGGTCGAGGTGTAGATGAGCCATCAACAGGCCGGGAACGCTCATCACGGAGGGCTTTGATTTTCTCCTAGAAAAATTATAAGCAAGTCAATTAAATAAATGCCTTTTTCATATGAATGCGCTGAACCAAGATAAAGAAGATAGTCCCCAACAAATTATATTTACAACAAAAAGAATAATTAATTAAATAAAAGGAGACAGTTCTCATGCGTGAATGAATTATAACAAATTTTCAGTAAAAACAAATCTGGAATGAAAAGGGTTCAAATATGGACTTACATATATTTTTGCACTTTTTTCATCAATGAATGTCTTCATATCGTGATTTTTAGTATGCGTATACAGAAACAACTCGGGGCTGAATGGATCTCTTGTATAGTCATCAGCCTACATAAAATATTTTTGCAAATTAAAATATGATAATTGAAAATAGAACAAGTTCTGTGATAACTCTTACAATATTGAATCCACAAGCTTACCAAAAGAGCTGCAGTCTTCCGGGCAGAGGATGAACCCCCTGTGTGTGTTGCAGGGTACTCGTTCACATCAGCTCCACCCTTACGATTGTTTCTCTTTATTTCAGTTTTGGCCATACACTCTGGGGTTTTCCACTCTTCGATCCAACTCAGCCACACATTCTTTCCGATTCTGTTATCCAACTGGTTCTTCTTTTCCCACTTTGCACGAGCTCTAGAACGCAGATCCTTGTAACGATGTGATGCGCTTTGTAGCCATGCTTGATATACCAAGTCGTCTGATTGCCTCCATATAAAATATTTCTACATAATAAAAACAATAAGTTAATCATATTGCACTTCTAAATCTAACAATATGCTGCTACTGAAAAAGGACTCAAACAACATCATACTGCTGATAGCAATTCGAAACATTGTAAAACAAAAGATACAAAACATGATACAAAAGAAAATATCATGTACCTGACATGCTGATTATCAGCAGTATCATACTACATGATATTGGAGGGGCTTTATTGCCCTGATAGCAGTTCGAAACATTGTAAAACAAAAGATGAAATAACAGAACACAGAAGCATGGGAAGACAGGAAGAAAAGGAGAATTTCAGATTATTGAAGAAGAAGATTCAGAGATCGTATATCCAACAAGAAGCCCACAACATCTGTCTTTGGTCACATTAGAATTTTTCTGGAGCAGAATTGTATATGATACATTACATTATCTATGATCGATGTGTTAATGGACTGCAATGTTTTCTTTACCAATTTTATTGAAGAACTATAGTGATCATTATTCATAAGTAAACTTTCAATTTTCATTTTTTAATATCACCAGAAGTCATCTTTTAAGCTGTAGGTGGATCTCCAGTAATCGGTGAAAACTTTGTTACTTAATTTTCTGCCCCGAATCTTTCCGAGTAGTGATTCCGCCACTACACACTAGATATTAAATATGTAGAATACATTCTGACAGACTTCATACAAGTTATATGCTCCCTACTTCATTCTTTGACAAGCATTTTCTATGTTAAGCCAAATTTAATGTATATAGGCATCTCAAAGTAGTGCTATACTACATGTTTCAATTTAGGGGAGAAAGTACAAGGGTTCATTTATGAATTAGCTTATTCAATATTTGATTTCTTAGCATGATACAGTTGTTTGAATTGTCGTTAAAATAAAAATGACTAAATACCAATGGCAGGCCAATCAAAAGATGCAGAAACACAAGTAATGAAAATGAACAGGACACACGTAGAGTATAAAAGTATAAAATCAGTAGGTATGAATCTATCAGGATAATAAAGCTCCTCCAACATCATACTGCTGATATCATGTCAGGTACATGATATTTTCTGAAAAAAATAATAAACACCTGGCACTAGGCACACATAAGCATACATCAAATAAAACTAATACGACAGGAAAATAAGTTAGTTATTATTGTTCGGAACTACCTTAAACTCTTCAAAGTAGAACAACTTAGTATCCTTAGACACTAATTTCCAGGTGAACCCTTTATGTTCAAGTCTTTCAAACATGACACTGCTGGTCTGCTTTGAGCATTTATTCGATGGTTCCAACCTTAAAATTAAACAAGTAGTTGGTGAGATACATGATATAAGTACATAAAAGATATGCTTCAGAAATAAAACTTACACTCCTTCGATAACTTCAACTCGAATACGCCCATCATCATGCATTGTTCCCACTTTCCATACACCATTAATGACAGCGCTGGAGGATTCACCAGGCGTTCCTGGATCAGGAGTTTGACATGGTGTGTTTTGTGGTGTTTGATCAGGTGTGTGGTGGTGTTGTGACATCTCAGGTGTGCTCTGTTGTGACATCTCAGGTGTTCGCAGCATGATTTGTTGGCCAGATGTTTGACGTCTAGGCATCCTCATTCTAATATGTAAAAAGAATGACAATAAGTTCCAAAAAAAGAAAATGTAACACCTTGACCTCTTTTAAAGAAACAAAGACCATTAACAGGAAGCAAAACGGATGATCATTAAACTGCTAGAATTCAGGAAACTAATAAGTAAAGATTCTGATAGAATAAGAATTCAGAGAGCAGTCAATTGTAAAGTAGGCTCCAATGTAGTTATATGTGTTACTAACTGTCTAGTGATAGGTGTTACTTTGTTATTCTAAAGGTGTGTTGGATTGGTGTATCAGTAAATAATCATATTGACCAATGTGATTAGTTAACCTGAGAGAAGAGGTACATACGAAGTATTTGACACTTCAGTAGTTGTTGCTTTAAAATAACTAAAAATGTTCAGAAGAAGGACCCTTCTTATTTATTTGTGGCCACGCAAACAATATAACAGTCCCAGGCCTCCCAATATAACTAAAATTGAAACACTATCAGGCCTCCCTTTTCTGGTACAATAAAGAGTCTTCTTTTATTTGTTTTAACTGGAAATGCATATAGTTATATTCTCTTAAAAAATACTTTAAGTGAACACATTAATTATCAAATGTCACAACATGTTCAAGCTGCGACATGTACAGAATATTAAGCCATACACAAAAGAAATGGAGCTCAAGAAACTACAAGCCCATATCCACTTATATTCTGCACAAAGAAATCTATAAACTCAAGAAACTAGAATAAATTAGACTGTGATAGCAGATTAAAGCAGAGACATGAGTGAATTAACTACAAAATACACAAAACAAATTATATCGAAGAAATTTTGAGAGGATTCAAGAATAGGTACAGAGTAATTAGACTCAGAAAAACAACATAGCTTCAGATTTAGGCAAATAAAACAAATTGGAACATAATACACAAATTATTTGATGGTAAATAACTAGAAATTGAGAGATTAATACCCTAATTGGAACTCGATTAATAGGATTTGCGAGAGAGAGAGAGGGAGAGTGTGCCGCTTGATAGAGGGATATTGTTCGCCTTTTTTTTCCTAATTGTAAAAACCCTAATTGGAACTCTTATCCTTTCTTTTCGCAAATAGGCGCTCTATTTTTCGCAGACCCCGCTCATTTTTTTGCAAACCCGCTCAAATATTTTGATATTATTTTACAAATTCTTTCTGGCAGTAAATACTTAAATTAAATTAAATTATTAACTAAATAATATTAAAACAAATAATCGCATTGAAAATATCGAGAATTAAAAATAGTCTCAACAAAAACAAAAGTAGAAAAGTGTATAATTAATTACCATCAGATTCATCATCAGTGTTGTCATTGTCTGTTTGTGAAGATTCTTCTTCTGTGTCAATTTGTGTTTCTTCCTCAGAACATCCTTCATCATCATCTAAATCCACTGATGTTCCTTCTACATCATTTAAATGTGTAAGAATATCCTCTGTATTGATCATATTTAAGTGTTCGGGAACATCATCTTGAAAGGCTTCTCGATGTGATTCGGGAACTTGAGGTAAATCAACAAGTGGGCGAGCTTTAACTTTGGATACAACCAACCAGTCTACTTTATCTCGTCTAAGACTTGGATAATTAGAAAAGTAGACTTGCGTAGCTTGCATGGCTAAAATAAATGGTTCATAAACAGTTAGTCTTTTTCTTCGATGCACCTCAACTATGTTGTAGCGTTGATGAACTCTTGTTCCGACGTTAAGTGTGGGATCAAACCACTCGCACTTAAACAATGCTGCTTTTTTTTATCGGAAGACGGGGATACTCAAGAATCAAAATCTCATCTAATATCCCAAAATAATCATTTGATGTCTCGCTATAATTCGGCCCCTTGATACATACTCCACTGTTGAATGTTGACTTGGTAGCCCCATATGTCTGTGTATGGAATTTGAACCCATAAACTTAGTAAATTGGTACTGATCGAACTGAACGAAGAGGTCCCGAAGCTAGATCTCGAACAAATTCATTTGGTACCAGTGATGCATCTTCAGCCTGAAAACAATAGTTATAATCATTTAAATAACTTGTGCGTTTTCGACATCCAACTCAATTAAGTTATAAAAAAAATAACTTACATAGTTTTTAAACCATGTAGCAAAGTTACTCTCTAAGAACTTATCAATCTGAACACCATTTATGTATGGATTTTGTTCTCGAAGTCCACTTGTAAAGATCCTGTTAACAGAAAAAAATGATGAATATATTTGATGCTTATTTAAAGGAATTATTTATAATAAAGAAGTGCATTTATGTGATCGTAATTATAAGGTAGTACTTACTCAATATATGGTGCAACCTCTGGACAATTAAACAAGACATAATTGTTAGCCGCTGTGTACTCACGATCATCAAGATAACGAGTTTTCACACAACCGTGTGATCGCCCTGGATAAGAAAATATAGAAAACGTTCCCTCAAAACTCTGTCCACCTCTACTAGAATCATTTCGAGGAACTTTTCTATGTTTTGTTTGAACATGTTGTTCAAAGTAATGTGAACAAAAAGTTGAAGCTTCTTCAACCAAAAAAGCATTGCATATGGATCCCTCTACCCGAGCTTTATTTTTTACATTATTTTTCAAGTGGCGTAAAAAGCGCTCAAATGGGTACATCCATCGATACTGCACAGGACCTGCAATACGTGCCTCGTATGGTAAATGCACCAAAAGATGTTCCATCGAGTCAAATAATGATGGTGGAAATATACGCTCTAGCTTGCAAAGTATGACTGGAATTTGGTATTCAAGTCTACGCATATCGCTAACCTTCAAAGTAGCTGAAGTGAGGTCTTTGAAAAAAAGGCTTAATTCAGTCAAACATTCCCAAACACTAGTAGGTAGCAATTCTCGAAAAGCAATTGGGAAAAGTCGTTGCATAAACACATGACAATCATGACTTTTCATTCCAAATAACTTATACTTTTTCATGTCGATGCAACGCCCCATGTTCGACACATATCCATCTGGAAACTTTAAATCCTTCAACCAACGACATAATGTTTCTTTACCCTTCTTGTCCAAGCTATAGCATGCTTTCGGATACTTTTTTGACGATTCATCGAATGCTAACTCAGACCTCCGACAAAGGGATGCAACATCATCTCTTGATTTAGCATTGTCTTTGGTTTTACCTTTAATGCCCATGACAGTGTTGAAAATATTTTCAAACACATTCTTTTCAATGTGCATGACATCAAGATTATGTCTAATGGATAATGTCCTCCAATATGGCAAATCCCAAAAGATACTTCGCTTTTTCCATCCACATTTGTATGTCTTGATGATTTTAGCATTATGTTCATCACTTCCCAACTCTGTAATTTTCATCAACCCAAGTGACTCAATCTCTTGGAATACATCTTCACCTGTCCGTATAGACATAAAACAATGCAACATTACAAATGTATCACAGTTAGGATTTGAAGATAAAATATCAAAATTCCTAAAAATTATGGAAATGGCCAATTTTACATGTTCGTATAGGTGGGGCCGATTCAGACACTGTCTTTCCCTTGGTAAACCAATTTTTATTCTTTCTAAAGGGATGATTAGCAGGTAGAAACTTTCGATGATTATCAAACCATGTTGGCTTCCCGCCATGCGAAAGATTATAAGAATCATGATCATAAGCACAATAAGGACAAGCTAAATGACCAGCGGTTGTCCACCCAGACAACATCGACATAGCAGGAAAGTCACTAACAGTCCACATCAATGCAGCTCGCATCTGAAAATTCTGCTCCAGAGAAGAATCCCATGTCTCAACTCCAACTTCCCACAACATTTTTAACTCAGCAATTAGTGGTTGGAGATAAATATCTATCTTCTGCTTTGGATTTTTTGGTCCCGGAACAAGTACAGACAAAAACATATATGGCTCTTTCGAACACATCCATGGTGGCAAATTGTACGGTGTCACTACAATTGGCCACGAAGAATATTGACTACCTGATTGACCAAATGGTTGAAAGCCATCAGCAGAAAGCCCGAGCCTAACATTTCTTGTCTCAGCAGAAAATGAGGGGTGTGCTCTATTAAATTGTTTCCACTCCTCTGAGTCTGAACAATGTCTCATCACATCTTCTTCTTGATAATGTTCAGAATGCCATCTCATATGGCTCGCAGTCGCAGGTGATGCATATAACCTCTGTAATCTCGAGGCCAATGGAAAGTAAATCATCTTTTTAACAGCCACTTTCTTCTTCTCTCGATTGGATCTATTAACTCTAATTTTGTACCTTGATTGTGAACAAAATTTACATGAATCCATATCAATATCTGCACCCCAATATATCATACATCCATTAACACAACAATCAATTTTCACTGAAGGAAGACCCAATCCTTCCATATGCTTCTTCGTTTTGTAAAAGCTATCCAAAAATGTATTATCTTCGGGCAAGACACTTTTGATGAACTCTGATGTCTGATCATAACATGCTTCTGACCAATGATGATCAGATTTTAAACTCAACATACGAGCCATGGCAGACAATTGAGAAGTTTCACAACCACCATATAACTCTCTCTCCGAAGAATGCAATATGTCATACAACTTCTGTGCTTCTGCATTAGGTATCTCTTCTGAGTGAGGGTTAAAATTTGGACCAGCAGCATCCATGACCATATTATACATTTGACTATTCTCATCTCTTTCTCTAGAAATATTAGAATAACTTGACGAGGATTGTCCGACACTTTCTCTATTAACAGTGTATGGCTCCCCATGTCGATTCCACACATAGTAATTTTCAACGAATCCTTTTTTCAAAAGATGCAATTTTACCGTTTTTGCATCCCAATGTCTCTTAAATTTGCATTTAGTACAAGGACATTGTATGTTCGTCCCATTCAAGGAATTTGGTTGAGCTATAACATGATTCATAAATTCATCTAATCCAACAACAAAATCATCATTTAGAAGCCCCCTACTATCGGTTCTTGGATACATCCAAGATCGATTATTATCCATAATTGTATATGGATAATCTACAAAAATGAAATATTACCAAATTAAATTAGGATCATCACTTAAACTAGTTAAAATAAATATAATGTTGTAAATGAGCAAATGAACTAAAATTACCATATTAAACATATAATTATTTGATAGAACCTAATACAACAATGTCAACTTCATAAAAAGAAAATCTTACATGTAAAACTAGCTAACAAGGTCACATTTTAAGAATATGCATCATTTTACAAAAAAAAATATACAAATCATTAACATGAAATTAAAGAGTACATGCTCCATAAAATTGAAAATGCACAAGAATAACATATGTATAAAACATACCTTATAATTTGAAGAATATTGTGTAGATTGTTGGACTAAATTTTAAGATAAATGGAATTTGTATTGAAGAGAGAAATGAAAGAGGGAAAGAAAATAGATGTGGGTAAAAGAAAAATGTGCATAAGGTTTAACGTAATATCATAGCGGCAGAATTTTAGCAACGGATTAGCGACGAAATAAAGCACGACGGATCTACTATAGCAACGGTTTAGCGACAGAATTAAAAATAGTTGACTTTTCCTTCGCAACAGAACTCCGTCACCAGTCCGTCGCACACACAATCTGTTACTATACCGTTGGCAAGTTTCCGTTGCTAAACCGTTGGAAATAATTCCGTTGCTAAAACCGTTGCGAACATTAGGCGGTATAAATTAGCGCCAACATTTGCAACGGATGGTTTCTGTCGCTAAGTTCCGTCACTAATTCCGTTACCATACCGTTACTGCAATTTGGCGGGATGTTTTTGCGCCATAATTAGCAACGAAAACTTTCCGTCGCCGTGTTTTCGTCGGAAATCCGTTGCAAACTGGTTGGTAGGTGTGTTGACTTTGATTCAACAAAATACCGTTGTTAATCCGTCGGGGATAGGCAACAGAAATCTTTCCGTTGCTATTTTCCGTCGCAGTTTCCGCAAATTCTTGTAGTGATTGTGTAGTCTTAAGTTTGAGAGCGTTAAATGAGAAGTATGGTTCATGCATAGTGAGGAGTAAAGAATTTTTTTGGCGAATAGTGTAATTATTTTGAATCACAAACGTAACTATGCCAAGACTCCAAGACTTGTTTATAGTGACTGTTATTGATTTTGAGACCAGATTGAAATAATGTAGAATTTGAAACACGAATGTACTATTGTTCTTCTTGTGATTATAAGCAGGTTTACCTGTGTTTTGTGTGTCAGAGAAAGGATAGTTTGTAGATTGGTAATTTGCGTTAGATAGCGGTTGTTATATGTTTTTCGGGAATTGATTGGTCTTTTTTTTTTGCAATCTAGGTTATGAATAGGTTATATGCATGCAATGTTGTTGTAATATAATCGAACATGCATGAATGAGATAGAGGATTTTAAAAAGAAGCTGAAGGCCGACGCATCTTTGCACACCCTCACATCACCCAAGTTTGTGATAAACACCTTGGGAGATGAACACCTATTACAGTTTGGAGTATTCATGTCACCTATTTGTTTTTGGTTTTTTACTTGGGAACTGATTCTGCACTCCTATCATGTGTTCATCTTTATATTAAATGTATAACGTGTAGAAGTTTACCTTTGTTGGTGCAGGCTTTTCTTGATGCGGCTGTTGATTTCGCGGAAAAAATACCTAATAGAGTTTGGAAGATACACGTAATATATATATATATATATGAATGGGTTCAGGCAGATTTTTGAGTATGGATGAATCAGGGGTGTGGAAGATTCGCTCAACTACGGAGCCGCAGTCCCAAACAATATGAATATATAGGAATCGCTCAGATAAGCCCATTCAGTTGTGTTAAGTGGTAAACAAATGGGCCCTTAGTAAATGCATTAAGAATGTGTTTGGAATAACGTTTTATAGTTACACATTTTAATCCAATTTATTACTATATATTAAACCTCAACACAAGGGCAAAAATTTTCAATTAAATGGTCGTCACAAAAATGTTACTCATATATTATTATGCAAAAATATATTAATAGTTGTTAGTACAAAGAAACAAACCTCCAACCTCCTTCTAAGATGTTCATGGGTTTAACCACTATTCTACATGCCTGTTTGAGTTTACTTCAAAAAATTTATTAGATAATCCACGTCTTTCTTCTCTTATATTATTTTTACTTTGATGTTTAAATAAATAAAATATTGGTTTGTATTATTTATATAAATCAGTTTTTCTTTTCATCTTTTCGTAATTTTGGTCAAAATTTTTATTTTCCGGACACCCCAACCGGTATCACGCCAGACCCTAGAGTGCAGGAAGAATTCCACACGCTCCCATGAATCAAACCTTGAATGATTTGGTCAATAACCAGTGCTCTCACCAACTCATCTACAGACCCGGAGGCTTCTTTTTGTAATTTTATATACCTATATATTCAATCACTGAATTTTATTACAGTTGTATGTTTTCGATTAAATATATATTAATTATGTTGTTTAAAATTCATACTTTTATATTATATATCTTTATTATACTTTATTTGAATTAAACTAATTATTCATACATAAAATATACTATTGAAATTCGACATAATATAAGAAATATTGTATATGTTGTAGAGGATGTCGTCAAGGACCCACAAACCCTATTTAGAATTTCATTTTATCAAAATGATTATATGACATTACGAATCAATTTAATGTATTCTATAAAGTTCTATTATTATTATGAAAGATTATACTTTTTTTAACATCGTACAATAATTTTTGGAATACAATTTGAAATTCTATTTTCAAAACTTGTAATTTTCAATTTTCTCAAACTTTATCGTCTACTAACAGTCTGACTGATCACTATGTAATTATATACTATGTAATATCCTATATTTTAAAAACTCACCCCGATTTTTGACACGAACGTCACTGGGGTTGAATGGGATGGGGTTAGAAAGGTGAAAAAAACTATAGATAAGTTAATAAAGAATGACATGTTACTTTAGAAAATGTTAACAAATGAACAATACATTATGGAAAATAAAATTGTTAAGAAATGGATGCGACGAACAGAGTAGGTAGACGAATTTTTTTTATAATTTGAATGCTAATGTTCTTTTTTTTTTTTGTCAAAGAATGCCAATGTTCTTAATTTAAGAATTATAGAATAACTAATAATAAGAGATATAATGTGTATAATATTTCTTATATTATATCGAATTTTAATAGTATATTTTATGCATGAATAATTAATTTAATTCAAATAAAGTATAATATAAATTATGAATTATAATCAACATAATTAATATATATTAAATTGAAAACATACAACTTCAATAATATATAGTGATTGAATATATAGATATATAAAATTACGAAAAGGAAAAAAGAAAAACAAATTTATATAAATAATTCAAAGCAACATTTTATTTATTCAAACATCAAAGCAAAAAAAAATATAAGAGATAAAAGACGTGGGTTATCTAATAAGATTTTTGAAATAAACTCAAAAAGGCATGTAGCATAGTGGTTAAGCCCATGGATATCTTGGAAGGAGGTTGGAGGTTCGAATCTTTGTAGTAACACATTTATTAAAAAAAATTTGTATAAAAATATACGAGTGGCATGAAAAGGAAAAAAGAAAAACAAATTTATATAAATAATTCAAACCAACATTTTATTTATTCAAACATCAAAGTAAAAAAAAATATAAGAGATAAAAGACGTGGGTTATCTAATAAGTTTTTTGAAATAAACTCAAAAAGGCATGTAGCATAATGGTTAAGCCCATGGATATCTTGGAAGGAGGTTGGAGGTTCGAATATCTGTAGTAACACATCTATTAAAAAATTTTGTATAATAATATACGAGTGACATTTTTGTTATTTTTCAAAAAAAAGGGTAAAATAGTAATTTTGCTGAAAAGGAAAAAAGAAAAACAAATTTATATAAATAATTCAAACCAACATTTTATTTATTCAAAAATCAAAGTAAAAAAAATAATATAAGAGATAAAAGACGTGGGTTATCTAATAAGTTTTTTGAAATACACTCAAAAATTCATGTAGCATAGTGGTTAAGCCCATGGATATCTTGGAAGGAGGTTGGAGGTTCGAATCTATGTAGTAACACATCTATTAAAAAAATTTTGTATAATAATATACGAGTGGCATTTTTGTTATTTTTCAAAAGAAAAGGGTAAAACGGTAATTTCGCAGCCATTTAATTGGCAACTTTTGCCCTTGTGTTGGCCTATTATATATAGTAATAGAAGATAGATAGATTGACTATTTTTTTTATATATATGATATGAATTTTTTGTACATACATATCAATGGTAGCCTTCTATAACACACCTTCTTAGACAGAGTCCCTAAGCACACTATTATAAAAATACATATAATACATACTAACCTATAACTCGTGACATTAAAAAATAATAAACTAAAAAATTAATATGAACGGAAAATATTAAAATAAAAGTAAAAATTAATATGATAAATTATAAAATGAGAAACTTAAATATTAATTGGAACATAAAAAAATAAAAAAAAAATACACATGGGGTTGAGGAAGATAAATGAGGTATTATTAATATTATTTTATAATAAAATAATATTAATAATAATGACAGATAGAAAATCTAACATGTTTTAATTAAAAAAAGTAATTGTCCGTGATATTTTTAGAAGTGTTTTAATTATATTAATTGTATTTATTAAAAAAAATACGTTGACATGTTAAAATAAGTAAGTTTTTTTAATAAGGACAAATAGAAAATCTAACATGTTTTAATTAAAAAAAAGTAACTGCCCGCAATATTTTTAGATGTGTTTTAATTATATTAATTGTATTTGTTAAAAAAATACGTTCATTTTTTTATAATTATAAAAGGCAATCAGCTAGTTACTATTTTTATATTATTTATTAAATAGAGTATTAAAATAGGTTTTAAAATAAATAAGTAAGGATTGCACTTTATATTTTTGTAAAACGGAGATTTTAGTGATAACAAATATAAAAGGTAATATGTTTTAATTTAAAAATAATTGACATGATATTTTTGGAAAATGAGTAGATTTTGTTAGAAAAAAATATTTTAATTATAAAAGGCAATCATCTAGTTACTATTTTTTTTTATTAAATATAATAAAAGATCGAAAACCGACCGAAAACCAAAACTTTCAATGTTTCGGCTTTAATAATATAGTATAGATATTTATCATATTATTAATTTAATAGAATTACAAAATTTAATTTAGTAAATCAAAAATGAAATCCTACAACTTTTTCATTTAAAAAATCATTGAAAATTTTGAAATATTTTGACATGATTCTACAGCAGAATCAAAATTATCCAAAATGGTTCTATTGTAGAACCAAATTTGAAATCAAACTTTTTGCTAAAGTTTTAAGTGATATATTTTGTATAATATATATATATATATATATAGGCAAGTGATCAAATGAGACCCTATGTTAAAATGAGAACTGAGACTAAATCTCAGCCACTCAATTTTAAAACTACTTTTAATCTGGACCACAAATAAACACACATATCTTTAAATTAGAATAATTATCTCTCTCTCTCTCTCTCTCTCTCTCTCTCTCTCTCTCTCTCTCTCTCTCTCTCTCTCTCTCTCTCTCTCTCTCTCTCTCTCTCTCTCTCTCTCTCTCTCTCTCTCTCTCTCTCTCTCTCTCTCTCTCTCTCTCTCTCTCTCTCTCTCTCTGTGTGTGAACCACGTATTATATAAAAATAATACACATAATATAGTATGTATTCCGATCTCCAATTCACTATCTGATCCTCCTCTAATTTCTCAATTAACCATCTTCTTCTTCTTTACTAATCACATGATTTGCTATTACAACAACCTCCTTTTATATTACAAATTCCGACCGCTTCTACCATAAACTCCGGCAATATCTTCATTTCTTCTTCTTCCCCTCTCTCTCTCTCTACTATAATCTTTTTCTTGTGAAAAGGAGATATGAAAATGCAAAAAGAATGTTGATTTTAGAAGATGAAAAGTTTTAATGATTCGATCTGTGTAATTTCATACCAGTACATAGTCAGATCTGATTGTTGTTTTAGTGATTTACGCTATTAATTTTTGATGATTTTCATTTGAAATTTGGTGATTTGTGTTAAAGTTTTGGTGATTCAGGATTGTAATTAGGTGATTCGGGATTGTAATTTGGTGATTTTGTAGGTTGTGGGGGTAGCAGTATATTAGTGATGATAAATTTTTTACTTATTCTCGATTTGATTTTGGTGTTGTAAGTGATGTTATTGGCGATATAGTGGTGATGGTGACAAATATGTTGTGATAATAGTGGTGATAATTGCGGTGACATGTTTCTGTTGCTGATGATGTGGTGGTTGTGTTTGTGGTGTTGGTGATTGTGATGGTAGTCTGATGGTGATGACCTCGGCAGTAACAGGAATGACGGTGGGATGAAAGCACTGATACTCATGTTTGTAATACATGTATAGTATATAGTTTTAGTTTTAGTTATTGGGCCTAATTTTGTGGCCCAATATGCAGTTCTCATAATAACAGGGTCTCACTAGAATAGCTATATATATATATATATATATTATAGTATTATATATGAGAATCAAAATTTATATTTTGTGAAATTATAATAACGAAATTTCATAATAGAGAATGACCTACGTATCAATTTCACAAATGAAAACATGTATGTATTATTTTGTAAAAAAAATTAAAAATATAATTTTAGATTATATAGCATAACTTTCAAAAAAATGGAAAAGTATATAAATTATTGCTAATTAAACACTCTCACATATCCATTTTGTTTTTTAAAAGGTTCAAAACGTTCAATATACGGCAAAGAGTGCAACGAAAATATGTTACGGCAAAAAATGTTGCGTGAAATAGTATGTTAAAGTTGCTAACAAAATTTTAAAGTCTTGGAAGAAAATAATATCTTAATGAAAGCTTGAACTAAAATTGCATATATGCGTACATTGTACATGGACTCGAACAATCATAAAAACGATTATTGCAACGTAGGTTTAGATATATTCCAGTTTTTTTTCTGAATCTAGACCCAAAAAAAAAATGATACAATCAATCCCTATGTTATAAACTTGCATACGATTATGAAAACCTTGGAAGGACCACTTAATAGATTAATGAAGATTCCCTGTGAACTCTTGCGTATTTAACTTAATCTGTACTTGGAATTACTTATCTATTTTGGTTGAGTAATCATCCTAAATATTATCAATTTAATAATAAAGATTTCGATCTTAAGCTGATTTTGAGAATAAACCTAAGTAAGGACGGACCACTTATTTAATAATGGCGATTTCGATCTTAAAACAATAAATCCAAAAGTGCTGTCCCTTTCGTGCCATTATTTAATGACACGACATATTTGCTTAAGTGTCACTTGGTGTAGGTATAGTCCATTAAATTTAATCATACCATATGATTATATATATTAATTAAAAGATCAAAGATTACGTTAATCAATCATTTATCTATTCATTACTCATTTTCTAAGAACTCTGACTTTATGTGGCTCAAGAAACCAATCACCATTAGCATAGGCTTCTGGCTACGTAATCTACTCGGTTATAAATTTTAGGGATATTCCTAATGATAATCCTATATAATTGGATTTTTTATTTGGTATCATCCAACATTTTTTACTTTCACGTGATTTTCACTATATATTTGGTTTCATTCATCAAATACCATTTTATCAAGTAAACGTTAGTTCAACGTTATAAAATTGTAAATTATTTTTAATGATACCATTGTAAAATTGGTTTTTTTATATGGTACAATTCAATATTTTTGACTTCTGCATGATACCATTTTTTCTCACTAAACACAAATTTTTCTTGGAATTTACGCAATTTATTTATACATTTTTCCTATAATAATCCATTGATTCTTTCAGTATTATTGATAAGCATCAAAGTCATTTATTAGTCTCATATCCAATTGCATAATCATAAATTGCATAATCATAACGTTATGATTATGCAATTGGATACGAGACTAACATACTCTGAGAGTTTGTTATGATTATGCAGTTGGATATGAGACTACCAAATGACTTCGATGTTTATCAGTAATATTGAAAATGTGTAGATAAATTAGAAATTTTTTGGAAAAAAATGAATTTAGTGAGAAAAAAGGGTATCATGCACAAGTCAAATATATATGAAGAAACCAATTATACAATGGTTACCATTAAGTATAATTCGTAATTTTATAACGTTCAACTAACGTTTGCTTGACAGAATGATATTAGATGGATGAAGCCAAAACCACAATGATACCACTTGAAAGTAAAAAATGTTGAATGATATCAAATGAAAAAACTAATTATACAAGAGTATCATTACGAATATCCCTAAATTTAATGCATCTAAAGGAAATTACTGACAACTGCAATGAGCGATAACCGAACTACTAGTTAAAAAAATGAAAAATTGAAATTTATCCGAAAAATTAAATGAAAAAAACGAAGTTAATGAAAATTGAAAAAATTGTAACGAAACTGATAACCCGTGTCAAGCACGGGCCGAGCATGAGTCGACATCAACATAATAATATTGATAAATATTAATAAATATTTTAAAAAAATATATTTGTCGAGAATTTAATGGTAAAAATATAATAAATAAACAACTATTTAATTATGTAGTTATAGACAATCGAATCGTTTGTAAAACTAAAGAAATTAAAGTAAATAAATAAATCTTGTATGATTACGTAGCCGGAAGGAATCGAACAATCGATGTAGCTAATAAATTTAAAGTAAATAAATAAATCTTGTATAATTACGTAGTTGTAAAGAATCGAACCCCGGATGAAGTTAAAGAATTTAAAGTAAATAAATCTTGTATAATTACGTAGTTGCAAGGAATCGAACCCGGATTTTGTGATAATTAAATTTGGCACTTTGGTACTGTGCCCCATTTTCACTTTGTTTTGCTTATTAATATTAATTTTAATTATTAAAAAATTATTAAAAAATGTACTTACAGATATTTGAATGATAGAAATATATAATAAATAAATACTCTTTAAATATGTGGTTATAGACAATTAATCTTGAATTTGATACTGCGCGATATTTTAACATTGTTTTATTTTTTAATAAAGAATATAGAAGTTATAGACAATTGAACTTTGAATGAAATTAATGAAATTAAAGTAAATAAATAAATCTTGTATAATAACGTAGTTGTAAGGAATCGAACCCTAAATTAAGCTAAAGAATTTAAATTAATAAATTTTGTACGTAGTTGCGAGGAATCAAACCCAGTAACATGATAACCAAATTTGATAATTTTGATACAGCGCAACAATGTATTTAAAATTATAGTATATCTTTACAACGAAATTCTTTTTTCTTAATTACCAATTCTAAACTTATTATTTAGCAAACAAAAAGAAGTTAAGATAACTGAACTTAAAATTTTAGGGGGCCAATTGAACTGAGGATTTTATCGGGTGATGGCCAAAATTACCACAATTTTTAAATTTGGTGACAAGAATACTACATTTTGAAAATCTGGCCAAAAATACCAGTGAAATACGCTTTTTCAGACCGAGTATCTCGAGATACGCTTTTTCAGACCGGGTATCTCGTAATACGCTTTCTCAGACCGGGTATCCGGCTCAAATTTTCTTTGAAATACGCTTTCTCAGACTCGGTATTCTGAAATACGCTTTTCCAGATTGGGTATCTGTCCATATACCCATTCTAGGACCGGGTATTCACCCAAAACTTTGATTTTTTTTTTTGTGAAAATACATATTTCATCAAAAAATATAGAATTAACATTTTTTGAGATATCCGATCTAAAAATGGGTATTTGATCGATAAAAATGGTCAAAAACTCAAAAATGTATATTTTGGTACCTAAATTTTTTTGGTATTTTTGTCTTTCTTTCGATTTTATCCTGTTTATTACACACAGTACCACCGGTTCTGTAACACACACCCAGTTGCAGAAACTCAGGTATGAACTGAGGATTTGAGTACTTGTTTTTAATGTCAGTTTTGCTATATTTGTTTTTATATTAAATTAAGTAAGACCATATTCAATGACTTAAATGATCTTGATGTTCATTGTATTGGTAAATTATTTAGTATTTTTGGTCATATGATGATGGGTATTGTAATGTAGTGTCAAAGATTCAATTTTTATTTTGATGCTATAGGTTCTTGATTGCTAATTAGTAAATTCAAGAAGTTTTTCAATTATGATGTTAAGTGTTTGATTAAAGTACCCTAAGAATTCATTTTCATAGGCGAGTTATTAACACTTTGTACTGTCACTAAGGTACGAAACACTCCGTAGGAAGCTGCATTTTGTTTAGAAGACAGTGTAGGGGATTTGATCAGACGTTGTTTTAGAGTCGAAGGTTCTCATTGTTTTTGTAATCAGCTTGTTGTTTTCTATAGTTTATGTTTTGGTAATAAGTTCTTTTTTAGGGGGCTGTTAGATGGCATGGCTCATGATCGTTGTTTCGCTCAATGTAATTTGGTTGGCTTCTCTCTGCAAAATTCTTTTAGCATCATGGTCGTCCAGCAAGGCTACATTCTTAACTAGTTCCGGTAAATAAGTATTTCAAGTATCTAAATTGGCTTTAAGGTGTTATTATTTTATTTATTTTGAAGTACTGAAAATATATTTTGACGTGTCCGATTTTATAAGTACATGGCGGGTGATCGAACTCTTGACCTTTTCTAGCTCTAGGAGCATCTTTGCCACCGTTGGGCCACTCCTGATTCTCTTTTTTAAGGCATTATTTTGATCCGCTTGTTCTTCTTCTTCTTCTATTTTTTTGAATCAGGTGAAGCCTCTTGTAAGAAGAATGTTCTGCTGGTAATTGCCCATCCTGATGATGAGTCCATGTATGTTTAGGCGATTTTTATTGTGCTGTTTTTTTAGAAATCTAACTTGGATACTGCTTTTTTCTGACCCGTTTGACACTACAATTCATAATACAAATGCTTCATCTGTTTTGATGTAACTTGACTATGCAAGTATAAGTTCCGTGGAAGTAGGTATAACCAGGCCCGGCTCGATGAATATGGAGGCCCTGTGCTCAATATGAAATTATGAATATAGGCCCCTAATTAAAAAATAGATTAAATATAGTATATACAAGTAATTTTATATACAGATTATGCTTCTATAATATAAATCATTATAAACCAAAATCTTTTTAGTTTTTACACGCCTAAAATTCATGTAAGCAATGCAAATAAAAGGAAAATAATAAGCTGAAGTGCTGAACTAGTCTCAAATTAATTGTCTAATTGATACCGACAGTCTGAGAAGTGTGAAGTAGAAATGAAAAAGAGAGTATTTTATTTTTAAGACCAATAACGAGAAGTGGACGCAATGTTTTAGTTCCAAGGCCGAGAGTAAAACTCAATACGTACATCTGTTAACTATTGCAACATTACTTATGAATCATTATAGGCTGCGATATTTGGGGGCCCTCTAAAATTTTGGGCCCCGTGCTATTGGGCTTACTGCACTTGTCAATAGCCGGGCCTGGGTATAACATTTTTATATTAACGCGCCCTTCTCCCACTGGGGTTAAAACCCTCAACCTCTTGATAACTCTTATTGTTAAGAGATTGGTATTAACTATGCTAAGCCTGTAGATTACGAAAGTGTTATAAAAAGCGGGAATCGGACTTAATCGGTATAGGCACAGGACAGGGAATAATCGGATAATCGTGAGTTGTTGGAATGATTAATTGGACCGTTAATCAGAATTTATTTAATATTAGTTTTTAACATATATAATTAATTTTACTTATAATATAGAATTAAGCACCTATTTTTTTTTGCATATATAATTTTATCTTGAACATTGACCGATTAATTCTGATTATTGACTGACTTGACCAATTTTTACGATTAACGCTTTTTGACCTGATTATAGCAAATTCGGTTCGGTGAGCTACCGAACAGATTAATTGGCGATTAATCTCGATAATTTGCTGCTTTTTGGAACACTGCATTTAATTAATTGGTGTGTGGTTTTATGAAATTAAAAGGTTCCAACCGTAGTCAAACCACAGTGTAAGTACAACTTACGCCAAAACGCCATAGGCTGCTGGCCTACCTTCCCATGGTAAGTTGATGGTGTTTATGACTGGAATACAGTTTCCTTCTTATGGCACTTCTGCTTACAACGATGGTTAACAGTTTTTTTTAAGGAAGTGTAATTGTGTGTAAGAAGTTCCTACAAAGTTTTTACTTCCTAGTATACGTTGATCATTTTTGAACTAAAGAGACCATACTGTTTATTCAGATACTATATGATTACATGTATTGTGCGAGGTGGTCCATATTTGGCTATTTGACAACCAGGATTATGATTGATTTTAATTATATATGGTTTCCGTTCATCACTGAAACCAGCTGCATTTCCATCTCTGTTCATCTTAGGGAATATTGATCAGTTTTAATTGTTTGGTATCTTGTTTAGTTATTAATTTGTAATATGTAACTATATATCATTTTCTGCTTCTGGCAGGTTCTTTACTCCAACAATCAATTACTTGACCTCCATTGGGCATAATATACATATATTGTGCATGTCCACCGGTAATATGATGTTACAGATGCATAATTCAGATGTAGCATTCCCTTTTATATGTAAAAAAACATGTAATAATCTTTTTAACTGTAGCTGATTTGAGTTGACTCGGTTTAAAAATTGAACAAGTATTCAAGATAACCTCTTTCCTAGCAAAAGTGAGTTTATAACTGGCTTGTAGTGTATACCTTAGAGTGCAGTAAATGTCTTAAACCATTGAGTGGGGAAAATATCGTCTGTTCCTTTATCATGATAGCAGGAGTTGTCTGACCATTTATTCATTCAGTGTCGTGGGATAGATTTTGTTGTTTTACAGTTTGAATGTTTGATGTAGGAGTAGGCCTAGTTTCCATGTTCCTTTCTGCATATGACTAGTTATCCTTCTATCATCTGTCGCCGTTCTTTTTTATTTTTGTTATATAACCCTATGAACTACTTACCAGGCTTTTTTCACCTTTTTCGACCTAATTGATGTAGGCTTATTCAACCTTTTCAACTGAAACTAGATTATTTGTTGCCTTTTTTAGATTCAGTGTTCAATATAAACCTGTTTATGGTTTTTCAGCATAGTTAGTAATGTATCTTAAATCCCGTTCAGGTAATGCGGACGGAATTGGGAATATCAGAAAAGAAGAGCTGTATCAGGCTTCTGTAATCCTCAAGGTGATGAATTTGTATGTATATGATTTTGGTACCTGCATGGTATTCTTGCAGTTGAACACCTTTTTTCACGCATGGCCAGAAATAATATGCTACTGTGTTCTAGACTTGATCCGCAGTTTCCATGGATAAGATCATATATAAGAAAGATTTTCACCTTGATACTGATGCAGGTTCCACAACACCAAGTAAAGGTCCTTGACCATCCAAATTTCCAGGTTACATTCTGAAGTTCTTGTGTAGAACCACTCGTCTTTGTATTTACCGTCTATTTGAGAAGCTTCTTATTGTTGTCACTAGGATGGATTTGGCAGAGTATGGGATTGTGATTTACTAGCTGAGATTGTTAGTGAGGAAATTAATGCTAATTCAATTGATACGGTGAGATTTAGTTTCCTCAATTATCGACTATTGATTTTTCCCTGCTTGTTCCTTATTCTGAGTTCATGCTTTCCATACAATTGTGGTTAACTTGATCGGGGTGGTGTAGTTTTGGGCTGTTTGTATTGGCTTCCTTCCTTGCATGGACATGGGATCCCTGAGTTAAATATGCCCAAGATCTTGGCCGATACTTGAAAGTTGAAATACATAATATTAAATATTGTTACAATTTTCCATTGTTTTGAATTTTAAGTGTATAGTAGTACCCACATGGACAGTTCAATTATAGAACCTCTTGCACTTAATTAGTCTTTATGAACCTGTTGATTATCTTATTATAGCATTAATGGTTTACTGGTCCTCTTTTTCTTTCCAGATTATTACCTTTGATCGATATGGTGTTTCTGGTCACTGTAATCACCGTGATCTAAATCGAGGTGTGCGGTGAGTTGCTGTAGGTCCCTTAGCATACCTGAGCTTGTCAAGTTTATTATTATGTTTCCTTGCATACTTCATATACAAAACTCCAAATCCTAGAACATAAGGGCCTGCTCATGGAAATTTTTCCAGTTTTCAATCTCTAAATTTTCAGAATTTTGTAATTGTTATTAAACTACTAAAAATTGAGAAAATGTGTTCCAAAAGATATGTAATTTTTCACTTAGTAAACTAAATATAGAATATATATTCCAATTAGAATTTATTTTATTTATTTTCCACTTGTAAATAATATTTCACCTTTGCTACTAGCCTTTCTGAAAAGTTATAATGTTTCCTCTATTAGTTATAATTAACAAATATTACTATATTTTAAATAATTACTAATATATAAAAATAATAAATTTAGTTAGACGTAAGTATTCACACACTTTATTTGAATCGAACTAACATATATAGTTATATTTAGAAGACAAATTCTGCACATGTCCAGATGCAAAGATAACAGTGCATTTTTAACTAATTAATTTCTAGTTGTACATCATTTTTATCAAAAGATTGAATGTATCCATCATAAATTGTAAGTTTATCAGAATTTTAGGTTACACATTTGATTTTAAAGTTTGAATCAAGTAACGGTTTACTTTAAAAAATAATTGTACAACTACTGATTCTATCATACACGCAGCTTGTAAATTATAAAATGTATTTAATAATTGATCATATTTTCAAATATAATTATTTATAATCATGACAATATTAATATTTACTAATTATTAATACTGAAATCCTATTGTAAGCTAATGAAAATCTACATAAAAATTACTGAAACATATAATATTTCTTTTATTGTATCTAGTATTTATGATCATATTTTCATTTTCTTTAGTTGTTTCAGGATATAAAACGTTATAATCACTTGTAAGCATAAAAAATGTAGAACTATATGTTATCGTGAAGGTTCAAAACTGTTCTAGAACATTGTTTAAGGTGTTTTCTTTTTTCCAAATTCAAAAAAGACCTCCAGGCTTGTTTTATGTAGGTTCCCATTTTTAAGTAATAATTTGGAAAACCATCTTTTCCTTTTTTTTTCTTTTTTTATTCTTCAAAAAATCGCAAATGTGATTATGTAAAAATATTTTCAGTTTTCTTCCCTTTTAAAGTAACTTTTCTGAGAAACTGGTGAAATAAACAGGGCCTAAGTCTCTGAAAAGGGCCTAGATAAGCACATAAGGTGCTTGCTACACATATATATCGTCTCCTCAATTCCAACTTCTCACAGTGCATAGGCCATCTTATTAGCACTATCTCTGTATATTTTTGAGTACTGAACTTTTATAATTGAAAAAAAGAGAGAAGGAAGTTGACGGGCAATTTACTACTGCGACATGGTAACTAATATTGATTCTGTTTCTTGTATAAGCAGTCGTCTTCTGCGTAGTGCTTTACAAAGAGAAATTGATGCCTGGGAGCTTGTATGTTTTCCTTATTCCTATCTTTTTTATGTTTTCATGTATTTTCTTACAGGTATATGATTTGTTCTCTCTCTCTGGTCAATTTGAAATTTGTGTCTAGGGAAGGGAACTAGGTTCAAGATAATCCATTTATGTATTAAACTTGACCTTGGATGTTAAGCACCAAGGAAACATGTTTTAGTTGAAGTGTTATAACCTTGTCCCATGCCAGACATATTGATATTGTATATGTAGGAAAAGAAATCCTACTCAACCCTGTCTAATGGATTTTTTTTTGTTCAGCTTGGAACATGCTGTTTTATTCGATTTTGCCCCATTGTATAATTTAGCAGTACATAGTCTTTTTGAAATAATTTGGTTATCACTGTCGCGGATCAGTGCCACTTCCCTTTTCTTTAAATTAACATTAGAAACTGAACATGGTGAGGAAGTACTTATCTATGCACTGTTACTTACAAATCAAATTTAGGTCTAATAATTTTTTTTAATTAAGCTTGTTAATTGTTACTATAAGGTTGAATTCATCTTCTTGTTTATCTCAGGTCAGTACAAACCTATGGCGCAAGTACAGTGGACCAATTGATATCTGGTTGTCCATCTTGAATGCCATAAAAGGTTCGGATAAGCTGCACTGCTTGCTGAATGCACAGCCTCGGAGAAGCTATGTTGCAATGGCCCAACATTTGAGCCAATGGGTGTGGTATGTCGTAGTATGCACAACTTATTCTTCAACTAAACAAAGAGAAAATATCAAAAGATTTGCGGTTTGCATGAAATATATCGCTTTCTTTGCCTTCAGCAATAATCTTTTTTTTTTAGTCTTTATCTTCTAGAAAATTTTTTTGTTTACATATTGTTTGAATCACCATAATCTGTTTTCCATAACACAAGTTGCCTTATTTTTTGCAGGTTCCGGAAACTTTTTGTGTCGTTTTCCAGCTATACTTTCGTAAACACACTTCAGAAGATCGAGGAGGGGTTTTAAAAGTTTTTTTTTATAAACTGTTATACCTTAAACCTGAGAGTTTTGCTCGTGTTCCATATCTATGCAAGTAGGCATTTTCAACGAGAGGATGATGGCACCAAATTTTTTGGCAGTCCCTATCTATCTTATGGGCGCATCAATGTTATAGTATTTGTTTTAGCTTAAACAGAGAGTAAAGTTGGGTCTAATTATAATGAATGATAATCCAGTTAAGACGATTTCTATATCATATCACGATACGTGGAAATATGTACCATGTACATTAATACCAAAAACACTACTTTACACGTACCCTTTGCTCTTGACCAGAACTCAATTATAATTTATTTCTCTTTTTAGAAATATAGTTTTAACTTCATCCACGTTAGAAGAAAGATGTGATCCATGAGACGGAATTAATCATGACAAATTTCAAACTAACTAATATTGTAGGAACTTATCCTTTCATCAAAAGGATAGCAATCAACAAAGTGGTCTCATGCACAAAAAGTAGTATCCACAATTTTGGATTGTGTTAAAATTTATGACATGTCCTGGAATTCATTAATAATAGATGTAGATATATAGCCTAAAAAGAATATAATATTTTTAAGAGTAAAGTGCACTTTGTGTACTCGTAGTTTAGTCAAGATATCACTTGCAATACTATAGTTAAAATTGAGCAGTTGCAATATCAATGTTTGTATTTCAATGCACTTTGTTGCATTCAGTTAACTGAGGTTAACTCCGTTATTAATTTAGGAAGTAAAGTGCACTTTACTCTAAAGTGCATTTTGTGTACCTGCACTTTGTTCAATACATCACTTGCAATACTTTACTTCAAAATTTAGAGTAAAGTGCGAGTACACAAAATGCACTTTAGAGTAAAGTGCGAGTACACAAAGTGCACCTTACACCCTATATTAATAACGGAGTTAACCTCAATTGACGGAATGCAACAAAGTGCAATAAAATACAAACATTGATATTGCAACTGCTCAATTTTAAACTATAGTATTGCAAGTGGTGTCTTGACTAAACTACGAGTACACAAAGTGCACTTTACTCTATTTTTAAATAGCTAAGTTATTTTAGATTAGCCAGTTCATGTTTGTCATTGATTGTGTTCTATCTTCTGTTGCAAATCAACCAGGTTCGTGTAGTGTCACATACTATCAAATACTCCCTCCATCCCATTTTAAGTGTCGTTTTTTGACTTGGTTTGAATTTCAATTTAAGTATCGTTTTTACATTTTCAAGAAAAGTATATTTATTTTTCACTTGAATACCCTTATTTACCCTTATACTATTAAATTTACTCATTCTCAAAGTATAACATTAATTAGAGGTAGATGGAGGATATAGTTGAAAAATAAAATTACATTAATGATATAAAGGTCTCATAATTGCAATTCTTAATAAGTGTGCATGGTCAAAAAACGTCACTTATAATGGGATGGAGGGAGTAGTTCATCATCTAAGTTAGTGAGACACTCATCCCTAAGTTACCGCCTGGGCCAGGAAGTATACAACTCGGGACAATTTATGTACTAATACTTTATAAGGACCTTGTATATTTCTAAACCTTGAATTTGATCCACATTTATATAGAGATTGTGTGTCCGCACACACACACCGGTACATAACTTGAAAGTAATCAATTTAATCAGAAACTATCTGGACATGAACAATTTAAACATGAATCAATATTGGCTTGTATGCAAAAGGCCAATAATTGATTATTTAGTTACTCTTGAGTTCATAATCCAAACACGAGAAAGGAAAAAAAACATGTTTAAAAGTTAAAACCCAAATGTTAGAACAGAAACTCCATACTCCAAACAAATCCAAGAGAACATACATGTTCACAACCCAAATGCTAAAGAAACGTACAAGCCAAACGACTGATGCTAATATTCCAATTACAAAACACAAACTATAGTTCCACAGTGAACATTCACTTTAAGAAACCAGAAAAGAACTACAATACTCACACTCGCAAGAACAGTGTGCTCGGTAGGTAGAACTGTGGAAGTTAGTAACATGACTCTTCTCTGCACAGGCTTCCCTTTTACTATACTGCTTCAAAATGAGAGCAAACAACAGAGTGTCCAGTACAAGCGGCAAACTACTTTATAACTGCGTCGAAGGAAAGCACGTGATATTAGCAAGTTAACAATGGAATAGAGTCATAAACAAGTCATGTCTAAATAGAAAATAGTTATTACCTTGCACACAGGTTGGGACAATGGACTTCCGTGAAGAAAGAGATATGGAACCATGAAATAAGTCCTAAGGAATGGGACTGACAACTTGAAAAAGAGAATCTCAAGGGCATTGGATAAGTTCAACATGGAAGGACCTCAAATCTGTGAACAGGGACATAGAGCAGCCATTTCCTTCACCTTTTTGCCCTCTTAAAAACTAGGGAAATGGTGAAGGAGGGCACAAATCCCTAGAAGACCGGAAGATGTTTAAAAAAACGGGCAGAAATAAGATAGAGGCTGGAAACGAGAGGTTGGGCTAATAAGTAGGATAGAGGCTTTATAGGTATGCACAGAAATAACAAGCCCTAACAAAAGAAATTAAAACTGTACAGTTCAAGAAAATATGAAACAACAAGAGACTTGAAGGATGCCAAAGGCAGCAAATATATTTACACCAAGAAAAAATAACAAAGAAATATGCACATCTTGAATCGGTGGAATGGAGATTGTTGGTTAAAGAGGTTAAAGTTGTGTTAAAAAAAAAAGGAAGTTTTCCTAGAAACAAACTTCTGAGGAGTCAAATTAGGGTTCTACGGGTATATGCAAGTTATATGGAACAAAATATGTACATTAAAGTCGATAACAAACAAAAGGTGTATATACTTTGAAAATACAGTTGAATGCTTTCAACAGTATTAGGTTTCTCTGAATCTTGAAGGTGATTAAGACGGCCTTTCCGAATCTGAAGGGACAGAATGAATGGTACCATCTCTTGAGCCATTCACAAGTTCCCTAAAGCTACATAGATATTTGCCAACGCCACTTCAACAGACTAATCTTCATTGAAGAGAGATCCACGAACAAAAGCCCCCATCTTCGGATATATGAAATGATCCCCAATATCACTCACTGCTTTTGTACCACTACAATACTACATAGCAAGTTCTGCTACCAGCACTGCATGTTCTTGTACCACCAACACATAACACCGTTCGATTTATTGAAGTCTGGCCTTTTTATTCACTCCAAAAACATCCTACACTAACCCAACTAGCAAAACTATTTTATTTATTTACAAAGGAGTCTCAACTCCAACTTTTTAGTCATCAGACACGTCTAGATTAAGGATGCGACGCAAATCCTGAGTCGCAAGGACATGGTCAGCACTGTGAAAGAGTTTCCTAGCAGAAACGCTGTGTTCTCTTTTAGGGGACGGGGGAGCAGACCGTGCTAAAGGCTGCAAAACCACATCAGAGACTGGCGAAGAAGGAAAATCAAGCGACACAGTTCGTTTCGGAGGAGCAAAAAACTTAGGAATAGGCAACGAACTAGGTGGAGGTGAATTGGAATAAGCAGGTCCAGCCCAAAGCTCAGAATACGAAAAATCATTACAAAACAAAGACCTCTCCCTCTCAGACTCACCCTTACTAGGAATCGGAATCGACCCACTTTTCTTCAAGGCATTCCCTTTACAGTTCTTATCCTTAACATCCTCCGAAAAATAATCAAACGAAGCTGGAAAAGGCGATTTTGAAAACGGGGAAGAGGGCGAAAACCCAAACCCCCTTTTACCATCAGGTGTAGTACAAGCCTTAATTGGGGTAGGGAGTATCCCAGCACCACCACTACCACCAGACTGAAAAGTTCTACAACTTAACTCCTTAAAATCCCTAAAAGTAGGTGACCCAAGATTACTATTATTCTTCTCATAACATTGGTTCCTATGATGAGCAACAACAACAATAGTCTCCATCAAGTTCAAATCACTTAGGTAATTTACTTTGGTCTCAAAGATATTAAAATGAAGGTAAAGTTTAGATCTTTATCCTACCCACAAGATGATTTTTCATATATATATTGATGATATAAATGTAAGTAAATATCGAAAATCACCAAATCAACCTTGAGTAACTTGAGCTTTATCAGATCTGTAACAAACAACAGCAGATCCATGTGTAAAAAAAACTAATTCACGTAAAAATGATATCTTGATTTACATTAAAAAATCATAAAAACAAAGTTGATGAAGATGATTTACCTGGTGATACAATCAAGATTTGAGTGAAGCAGTGATAGTGAGTTGAAAGGGTGTTTAACGTCTATATTTAATGTGTGTTTTGTAGTGTTTGTGTGTGTATATATTGGCAGATCTACTACAAAAGCAGTTGAACTAAAATGAGCGTTTTAAACAAGAATCTCCGGATCTGAAATGACTTTGGTCCGCATTTACATATTTTAGTATAGACACGATGCTCGAGAAATTTTGTCTGTAATTACATTTATACCCCTTTTCTTTTTGGTTTTTTTCCTGAATTAATATTTTGATTCAAGTAAACTTGAACAGATGGATAAAAATAACTAAAGGGTGCTTTTGTAATATCATTGTTGGACTGGTGTTGAGCTACTTGACAATTTCACAGATGAGTTAATTAAGGGGTAAAATAGTAAATGTATGATGTAGATATTATGGGATCTAAATACCCCAGATGTAGATAACGAAAGTGACGGGTTAAGGTTTAGAGGGTATGAGATAGTGCTAACTATGAAGTCGTGGTGGCAAGACTCCAGGACGTGGTTATAATTAGGTATTTAAACTTAAATAAAGAGGGAATTAGATTGTTCAAGGCTCGTTAACCTCCTTTGTTTTGTTCCATTCAATTAAAAATAACTCCCCGACTCTAATTTTTATACAGAAATGTTAAAAATATTTGTGTTTAATTAATGCGTGAATGTTCACTTAACAAGTATTCGTAATTACCAGATTTTTTTGGATTTTTTTAAGTTTGTACTCTTCATATTTTTAACTTCTTAAAAGTATTATATATACTTGGTTAACGTATGACATTTTTATTTTCAAAATTCTTTTTAGCATTCTTTTAGAAATTTGTAACACGTTGTTCTTCAAATTTAAACAGATAATGTTTTCAAGTTGGAACATAGTGTGCCTTCTGTTTTTCTTGATATTGATGTTATCTATCTTAAGTAATCATTTTTTTAAGCCACAGTACTAATTGAGAAAAGGCTCGATGATACAATTCGGAGTTAAAATGCCCTCAACAATACATCCCGAAAATATGACCCCATATAGTATATGCAGTGTTGTAAAAAGTACATTATGCGGCCGTCTATGCGGATGTTTAAATGAAATCGGATCCTAAACGCTTCGATTTTATACTAAATGGGTAATTATGCGTTTTTGAAGATTAAGCGGTCTAGAAAATGGATTAAGCGGTCAAAATGATGTTGACCTGCTAATTTTTAATTTTAAAATAATTATATTTATTATAATATGACTATAATTATCATAAAATTTTAAAATTATCTTTTCTGGTTAAGAACATTTTATTTTTAAATTCTTTTTACTTAATTATTACATAATTTTAATTTTATATATAATAATATAATATTTACAAATTTAAATATATATATTATTAATCCGATTAGTGAGCCACTTAAAATTCCGCTTAAGTGTCCCTTTATGAATTTTATAACAAAACAAATCATTTACTTATTGGACATGTCTACTTGGGCCTGCAAAAAGTTATTTCAACTTTCATTTTTTTCAAAACGCCATTCTATGTTGCGTTATATATATATATATATATACATATATATATATATATATATATATATATATATCCCCAAAACACAGTTTAGACTTACGTTTTTAGAGGGAAAAAAAATTCAAAAAATCAATTTTTTTTAGAAAACGTGACTTTAAGTTACGTTTCTTAAAACATTACTTAAAGTTGTCATTTAGTGTGCTATTTGGGGTCATTTTTCTGAAATGTGCTATTTGAGACTATTTTATTCCAAATTGTGCCAGAAATGATCAACACCCTACTAATTGCTCTTTTTTTTTGTCATACTAATTGCTCAAAATTTGAAAACCTTAGAATGTGCATATTTTTTGTGACCGTGACCGGTGACACTTTGTTTTCTCCTCCTCAGCAGGTAGAAACTTTTGCTAGTCAACTCTTATCGAGATTGTACTAGTAAATGCAGGTTGTAAAATTTTAATGTAATAGTCTTGTTTCAACGCCAAAACTTATAAAAGATTCTAACTTCTGGGAGTGTCAATCTTATATTGTTAATTCTTATGCATGTATGTTTACATTTAGTGACACCAGGTTTCCGAGCTGTCACATGTTGTCTACTAAGATGAAATGTCTCCTTTTCAACTTTCTATCCGCTATCTATGCTATCTCAGGAAAGAACGAATTTTTTAATATTTTATAAATTATCATTTATGTTTTTAGTAAATTTTTATATAAAATTTTAATTTCTTTATAGTAGTTGTAACCTTTTTAGCTTAATATTATATGTAAATCATATTAACTGAAGTTATAGATATAACTAAAAAAATTTATTATAACATTATTAAACTTAACTATCAATTTAAAAATTTGTTTCAAAAAGATCATTTGTGAGTGATACAAAATTCTAAATTTTTAATAACTGAATTTATGTGAAATATTAAATTTTTGACTAAGTTAAATTATTTTTACCATACATAATTTATTTATTAAATTATAAATAAATAATCTTAACCTAAATAAATATGGGCCAGAAGTATGGTGTACCAACATTCAATGGATGGTGCACATAATGGGAATATAATTTTGTCATACGGGGAAGGTGGCAATCATGTCCATTTCTCATTTGTCCATGGACCATGACCATGCTTCTTAAAGCTGCCACACGGATAGGCATCCGCATGCCAAACAAAACTTTACCACTTCACTAGTTTACTTCGGATTTTCCTTTTATTTGTTGTGTTGGGATCCATCAGGCCATCACTCGTACCATCTCCGACCATGACACTAAAATATTGTCATTATAATATTATTTTGATATAAAAAAAACATTATTCGGAGTAACTTCAACCGAACACTAAATCACTATAATAGTGATAGAAATAGTGTCAAAGCAACTCCAATGGAACACTAAAATAGTGACCCAAGATCACCAAATGAGTTTTGGGTCACCAAATTTGGTGACAAAAGTACATTTGGTGATCCTTTGACACCAAATTTGGTGACTTTCAAAATTCCAACAACACTCCTATGTTTGTTAACAAAACAAATTTCTTCCATCTATGTCCTACTAAAGTTAATTGTTTTTGTAAATTTTAACTTAAGATTTTATCAATTGAAACTTCTTTTCTTCTTAACTCTTGTTAATTCTAAAATATTTTTTTGTATCTTTTTATTCTAATCTTTTAAATTTTATTTTTTAATTTTTTTTTACTTTAAACTTTCACAATTTTTTTTAAATCATGAATTATAAACAACACATTATATTTAATTATAAAAATAAAATCATAAATTCATAATGATAAATAAGAAGTTATTTATAATATAAAAAATAAACAAAGTTAGAATATTCTATTTTATAGGTGAAAGATTCTTTTTAGGGACAAGTATAGTGTCCCTGGAGTTCATTTTATGGATGGTGTCTTTTTGACACCAAAGTAGTGTTATAGTGACACTATTTTGGTGTCCTTGGTTGGAGATGGTCTCATAAAATATACTACAACCTATTGATACTATAATTTGACACTAAAATGAATCTTTCACATTAAAATTGGAATATTCTAACTTTTTCTTTTATTTTTATATTGTCAATAAAATCTAAAGTTGAAAAGTACAAAAGAATAAGTTCAATAGAACAAGAAAAAACTTGTTTAGCTTGGCGATTGATTAATAATGTTAATCCTTTAGTCTCGAAGCTGATGAAGGCCCGTTATTATGCAAATACTGATTTTTTAGAGGCTACTTTGGGTGCGAATCCAAGTTTTATGTGGCGGAGTATTATGGCTTCCCAGGAGTCTGTTAGACAGCATTGTAGGAGAAGAATTGGGGATGGTAGAAGTACTAGGGTGTGGCAGATCCCTTGGTTACCATGTAGAGAGAATGGTCTCCCTACAACTATACCTCCGGAGGAAATAAAGCATATTGTGGCAAATAATCTGATGACGGAAGATCACAGGGCATGGGATGTGGATCTTCTGAATGATTTGTTTAATGAACGTGACAGGGCATTGATAGAGCAAATTCCTATACCTAGCCGTAGTAGACCTGATTCTTGGTATTGGGCGCTGGAGGACAAGGGGGTGTTTAGTGTCAAAAGTTGTTACAGAAGTATTCGAGGAGAGCAAACAAATGTTGAAGGAGGGTTCTGGAAGCAATTGTGGGGACTTAAACTACCGGGTAAGATTATAAACTTAGTATGGAGAGCTTGTCGAAATGTATTGCCTATTGCCTCAGAATTGATCAAAAAACATGTGAATATAGACTTGTTGTGCCCCCAATGCCATTTACGACCGGAAACTCCAGTACATGTGTTGTTCATGTGCTCGTTTGCGAAGGAGCTGTGGTGTAAGGTTGGGTTGCAAGATGTTATTCAGGTGGATGAAAGTACAACGGTATTACAGATTTTGGGTCAGGCATTCAGAAAGTGCAGCCGGGAGAAACAAGTTATGCTTAGCTTGTTATGTTGGAGCATATGGTATAGGCGAAATGTTTGTGTTTGGGATAAGAAGTTCCTGTCCGTATTTGGAGTTCAATCTATGGCTATGCAGTTGCTGCAAGACTGGAGGCGCAGTCAGGAGGAGCTGGGTGCTAGAATGCAGAGAGGAAGTAACGTGAATGTCACCCACTGGTGTAGGCCGCCGGAAGATTGGGTAAAGGTGAATGTTGACGCCGCTTGCAGGGATCAGCTGGGATTTATAGGAATGGGGTGTGTTGCCAGGGACCATATGGGTCGTTTTATGCGTGCTCGTTGTGCAACCATGAGAGGAGGAATGCCACCCCGTGAAGCTGAGGCATGGAGCCTTAGAGCAGCCTTGCTATGGATGAAGGAATGGAGGCCTCAAAGGTGTATTTTTGAATTAGATGCGAAGGTAGTAGTGGATGCGGTGAATGGAGATAGGGGAAGCTCAAATCTTCACACTATAGTTGAAGAGTGTGAGGAAATTTTAAAACACTTTCGAGAGGTGTTAGTCGTGTTTGTGAGGAGATCTGCGAATCAAGTGGCCCATGTGTTAGCACAGGCTTCTTATTCTATGTCAGGTCCTATGGAGTGGATTGCTGCTGCTCCTGATTTTATTCTTTGTAATCTTATTTCTGATGAATATTAATGCAAGTGCAATTTTTCAAAAAAAAAAGAAGAAAAAACTTGTTTTATTAACAAACATAAGGGTATAGTGGGAATTATGAAAGTCACCAAATTTGGTGTCAAAAGATCATCAAATGTACTTTTGTCACCAAATTTGGTGACCCAAATCTCATTTGGTGTCCTTGGTCACTATTTTAGTGTTGCATTGGAGTTGTTTTGACATTATATCCATCACTATTATAGTGATTTAGTATTGGGTTGGAGATGCTCTCATGTACGTGTTGATTTTGTTAGGTAAAAATATTATACTTTCAAAATACATAGACAAATGATCAAATAGAAACCAATTTTAAAATAGAAACTAGAAACTAATCATCACCACATATTTTTTTAAGGCTTATTAAAACTGGACCACATGTTTAAATATTTTTTTATATTTCATTCACATATATCACTCCCCCATATTTCACAATAACAGTTCCCCACACTCCACCCACCCACCTTCTTCACCGATTGTACCAGCAATTTCGGTCATCTTCATCATTTCCGACGCCCTGAGAATATTTATATCTCCCTTTATCTTCTTCGCTCTCTTTCGACTTTCTCATCATCTCTTATCTCTACCTTTAATCCATAACGCAACACATTGGATTCAAACAATCATGTTAATCACCATAGTAAACTCCTATTATAATTGTTACGCCATCGACGATTTATAGTCAACCACCATATCGACGGTTTTCATCTGTTATAGAAAAGATATGTACATGTCTCGTATGTACCATTTGGTGATTTCGGTAGTACAAGTTAGTGATTTCGGTAATACAAACCAATGATTCATATCATATAGATTAGTGATTGAAGTGTAAATCTGGTACTGATGTTCATATCAGGTTTTAATTTGAGATATAATGATTTTTGTTAGATATGGTGGTTGTGTTTTTATTGGAGATTGTGGTTGTTGGTGGTTGGTGTGAACTGATTTTGTAGAATAAAGATATATAGAGATCGCATATGAAGAAATAAATAATCGCCGAAATTAATGATACAGTAGTTAGAATATGAAAGTGATGAAGGGGTATTGGAAAGTTTGGTGGTAGACGATGGTGATAACATAGTTAGATTGGAGATTGTGGCAGTGACTAAAGATGGTGGTTTTGATAGAAGACAGTGAAGATGATCGGAAATAGCAACGACAATCGAAAATGGTGGTGATGAGAACTGAGAAAGTACAGTGTAAATATGATATTAATTTGAGCGTGTATAATATATTTGTACTGGTCTTATTATAATGGGTTGGGCTATTCAAAGTAAGTTAGATGAGTTGAACTAGTTTCTAGTTTCTATTTTAAATTGGTTTCTATTAGAGTAAGACCCTATATATATAATTGTGATGTTGATTAAGTAAAAATATTGTATTTGTGATGCTAACTATAAAGTAATTAGTTGCAATTTTTCTAGAGATCATGGTTAATTTTAGCTTTAAAAAATAAAAATAACAATTGATTATTGTTTAAATTCTGGTCGATCAATAACTAAACTATGTGTTTTTTTAAATGATATTAATACTATACAAGAACTTCAAAAGTACATATATAAACAAGGACAATTCTATTAGATTTTTATATTTTTAAATGATTTTATAAAATGAGATATCTAATCAAAGGGACTAATATTATACAAGGACTTCAAAATAATTCAAGGACTGTTTTATTATATTTTTATGTTTTTAAATGGTTGTATAAAATGAGGTATACTAATACTGAACTCTGTTTGGTTAGATCTATATTTGGTTATTTTTTATATTATGTAAAAATATAATGTAATTACTATTTTGAGATTAATTTTGTTTATTTTTGTTAGTATTTTTAGGTGCGGTAACATATTATATGTTTTTTTCGGATATTAAAGTGTTATTATCTAAATGTCCGGGATAACATGTCTTTCAATTAGATGATAAGTTTTCTTGAATATTTTTTTTTGCTGGATATTTTGTAGAACTATCTAAGGCCTCATAGACAATTTTACAAAGTCTTCATTTCTCTATTCCATGATGGGGACATTGGGACAAAAGATTTTTAAAACGGTCAAAATATTTCCAAAACGACTCATTTTCTTTTTGATGAAATTGATTGATCTCATTTGTGATTCTTGTAGTCTTGTGATTTGGAAAATGTTTTTTAAGAAAAATGACTACAAATCCCTCCCAAGTTGAAATAGAGTTAACGGGTAGACTATACAACCATTTCTTAACATTTTCTTTTAAAGCAAAGTTGATAAGTCTAAGCTTAATGGAGTCTTCGTTTAAATGTTGGAGTTTTTGTAGAGCACAAACCTCTGTTAGGCTCAAGGCATGTCTGATTACCACTATTAACAAGCCTAATCATTGTGACTATGTCACTCTATATGACCTAGTGATTTCTATCACTGTGATATAGTATAGGTCTCTATGTACTTGTCTTGTTCTCATGAATATTAGCTTGATCATGTATGCTCAGAATTATAATGAGCTTAGTAAGTTTCATGCATCTAGAATGTACATAGGCCATTGAATAATTGTCCTGGTAGAAGTTCAGAATTGTTCATGCAGCAGGATGGAGATGAATAAGGCCCTGAAGAAATAAGTTGCAGAAATTTATCTAAGGCATTATATAGCAAAGTCAGAATAAAGCTATATCGTGAAGTCACCAATATCCATGTCGAGAAGTGCTTTATCGCATAGTCCAATTTGTACTATGCCGTGAAGTCATCAAGACTCATATCGTGAAGTGTTGATACCGCAAAGTCAAGATGTACTGGATCGCGAAGTCCTCAAATAGTCTATGTCGCATAGTCCTCAAAAAGTCTATGTCGCATAGTCGTCAAAAAGGCTATATCGCGAAGTCCTCAAAACGACTAGATCGCGAAGTCGTCAAATGGCTTATGTCGCAAAGTCCTCAAATGGCTTATGTCACAAAGTCCTCAAAGGTCATGTCGCGTAGTCTTCACAAGGGACATCGCGAAGTCAGGAATGAAGTGGAGTTCACAATATCAACACTCAGCCGTTTATAACAAGACAAATAAAGGTACAAGATCAAAGTCAATGGAGACAAATACTGAAGCATTTGTTCTGGCAAGGTGGTCCAAAGAACAGATGGCAAATCTACAGCTAAACTTGGAGAGAAAGATAAGGTCTTCCAACTTGGGGAAGAGATTTAGCTAGGCTAAACTCCTTTGTTGTCCATAAAATTTTGAACGAATGTTACCCATGGAGTGTAGAAGCTATGGTTAAATTTGGTGATTTTAGGACAAGGTCTGGTAAAATTCTTAGCACCAAACTCTTATTTTTCGATTTGTTATGGATTTTACAAGATGAGGATGAATAGTGATTTCAAGAACTAACTTCTTTGATCTTAAACTCTAGGCTTTCCAAGGATCACCCAAGGCTTGATTAGAGGTTATAAGTGATTGTTAATGTCTCTCAAGCTCTAAGGAAGGTATAAAAACCTCTGCCCCTTTTTGTTTATATGAGTTTTATGGTTGAAATAATGATTAGAGTCGTTATTCGTGTTATCGTTAAGATCCGTGAATCTTATGTTCGATTTGAGGATGAGTGATTTTGTGAGGCTTGATTTAGTGTATGATAATGTTTAGGGGCTGTTTTGGATGTGTTGATGAAGTATAATGGTTGTTGGTTTGGTTGGTTGATTGTTGATTGGTGGTTGTTTGAAGTGTTTAAAAACACGGGAATCGCGTATAAGCGTCGTTACCATGCCGAAATTTCCTTAGATAGTTTAGGCAGAAATCACGGTTACATTAAAGGGCATGAACATGAAGTTTCTGACCATGAACATGTAGGCCTTGTTTCCTAGATTGTTTTAGCGAAAGAATCGTGTCGTTACGATTTACGGTTTAAGAGAAATGTCCGTTTCAGTGAAAGCGGTTTCGCGTAACTAAGTGGTTCAATGCATGAACTTTGAGATAGTGATAAAACCCCCTTAAGTGACTTATTGGAATGTGAAACTTTGTGTTAACATGCTAGGTACGTTTAGGAAGACCCTCGAAAAGATTTCGTGCAAAAAGGATTAAATCTCAATTTTATAAAAAATGTGTGAGCGAGCATGCTCGAGTAGATGATCTTAAGGAGTTAACTTGAAAATGGACTTGTACTTGAGTTAGTATATACTTAGTATGGTGAAAGCGTTTAAGTTATTAATCTTGAACCTTGTGTCGATTCTAGATTACTGGACCAACCTGAGACTTATTGTTACTTCGGGATTTCCAGACAAGTTTTCTCATTCCATGCTTTATTTTAAGTTATAATATTTTGATGAACTATATGCATATGGTATTATGTGTGCTTTCAAACCTCACGTCGTATATAGATATGATGGCATTAAAATTGTCGAGATGAAATATATGCATATGATAGATGCATGCAAGTTTCTAAATCTATACTTTGAAGTATTGGCTATATAATACTGCTTTTGCCATGTATAACATTGAACAGTTTTGTGATATATCTTATTTCTTGTTGAAATAGATTTGACCTTTGAATTATATAAAATCTTTTGAGTTAAGTAGTTATGAACCGGTTTACCTTGTATCTCTAAATATAAGAGCATATTCATTGTTTTCGACTCTAAATCGGGAGTCGGTATTTTGAGATATGTAGATAGCCGTGGAAACCCGGAGGGATTCCATCGGCAGAATACTATGTACCTTGAGGATTGTTATTCGAGTATGATATCATTCGAGGAATGATATTTGTTTACTATATCTTTCAAGGAATGTTATTTGAGTATTATCTCAGTCGAGAAATACTATTTGAAGACTATTTCCGTTATATATGCTAATGGAAGGCATAACTGTTTTCGAAAGTATATTGTGATACTTGCTTTATGATTATTTATTCAATGAATATTATTTTTGAATATTCATTCAAGGTTATTTAATTAATGAATATTATTTTGGGATATTCATTTAATCTTTATTTATTTAATGAATATTATTTTGGAATATTCATTTAAGGCTTATTTATTTAATGAATATTATTTTGAATATTCATTTAATCCTTATTTATTTAATGAATATTATTTTTGAATATTCATTTAATCATTATTTACTTAATGAATATTATTTTCGAATATTCGTTTAAGGTTTACTCATTTAATAAATATTACTCGATTATTTATTAAATACTTTTAACCCGTTTTAAAATGAGTTATATTATTTAGAGTTTATCATTGACCTTCAATATTTACGAAGGATATTCTAAGCTGTATTATTGCTCGTGATAAAGTGTATATACTTATATATATATATATATATATATATATATATATATATATGCATAAACTAAATATGAGTTGAGGAATATTTTGAGGTAGGCATGGCTACCCTAAGTAATATATATGTATAAGGACTTGTGAATCCCTAGAATAGGGAAGTGTAATTAAGTGAAGTGGACTCAATGAATGATACAGAGATGAACTAAGTATTTTGTTGGTAATAGTTATCATAGTTCGAAGATTGTTCCTTCGAACATTATATGAGTAAAGATTATTCATGTTATTAATGGGGCTTGTTAGTGCAGGGATCATTGTATATGATGCCGTAACAGATGTGACCGGATTGGTCAGTGTACTATTGCAACTAGATTGCGGTCGACTTGAATGTCGTTACTGCGAATTGAGAATACCAGATATGCGGTAATCCTGCTTAAGTGACCGTATCTAGTCGGTCCAGCCATTTTATTTCTGGCCCATGTGCTGCCAAAGGATGATTGACAAGTTCGAAAAGTGTTCTTGCATCATCAAGACAAGTTTGAAAAGTCGTTCTTGTCATGGTCAGGTTCGAAAAGTGTTCTTGGCCTGGTCAAGTTCGGAAAGTGTTCTTGTCCATCTACTAGTAGTAAAAAGGTCCATCGGAAGGACATGATTGAAGCGACTGATCATCGTTTAATCATATCCAGTGGCTTGAAATTCCCAGTCCCTCGGATAAGATAATAATGAAAATGTTTTAAAAGTGAATTGTTTCAGATAAATGCTGTTAATAAATAGAGTAACTAATTGTGTTATCTCTACAACAGATTGAACTGTTAAGATTGATTGATATTGAAACAGCTTGGAGGCTGATGTTGATTGTTGAAAGAGTGATTGGGCAATTGTTGTTATTAAACTGTAGTTACAATAAATCCTTGTAACTTCATCTTTTATGTTATACTAGTATTTTATCCGTTTAATGCGGAGTATGTGGTTATAAAGATATTGAACTGTATGGTATTTTGAATCAATAAATAGGCTTTAAGCCTTGATTCCAATATTTGATATCTATTTTAAAAAGATATGTTTTGAGTCTTGGTTTATCATATTGATACCCAGGATTTCCAAATGACTGTGAAGAGTATATGAGTATGATTATAAGTCATACGGTATTTTAAACAGTATACTATTTTGGGGTTAGACCCTAGTAGTGATAAAAACTTTGATCTCATTGGATTATTTCCTGTTATGCCATATTTTGGCATAGTCCAAATTTCTCTGTTTAATAATTATTAATTCAGATTAATAATTAATTGCTTTATCACTAAGTAATATCCTCTCCCTGAAACGAGGAAAGAATCAATCTCAATCGACGAATAACGGAAAATATCTTCAAACGATATTCTTCAAATCATGGAAAGAAATGCGGAGATGCCGCAAGATTGTAGTAAAACGTGCGAAGACCGGACTATTTATGGGAACGTGAGGTGGATTGATAATCCTTGAACTATTTATGGGAACGTGAGATGGATTGATAATCCTTATGGGAACATTGGACTGAATGACTTATCTAATGACTTGTTTTCCAAGAACTACGTGAGACTTGATCCCTATATAAATGGGTACGTAGGCACCTTGTATGGTACAGTGGTACAGTGGTACAGTGGTACACGACAATTGACACTCGGGAAAGAGGAAGAGAAATAACTCATTCTCTATTCAATTTCTGAGGAGTCATCATACAAGCTCAGCCCCCAAACATCCAAAAATCCTAAATCCCCCTATTTTCATATTTCGTTATTCCAGCAACCTCCGATTTGGGTTGTTACGAAATTCCTCCAACAACAATTGGCGCTAGAAGGAGGGGATTATTTTTTGATTGTGGAGGACAATCAAATCATCTACATCATGCACAAGAGGGGTTTTATCGTATTTGGAGCGGCTTTAATGGAGGAGCAGAACGATGGAGACGGTGATTCACGATTCTTTTCAAAATTAAGATAAATTTTCTTATGCTTTTGTCCATATACATAAGTTATCTTATAAAATTCGTAGTAAATTTAATACATGTCAGATTTTGATGATATTTTATGATCCGAAAAGCTTTTGTGATTTCCTACAACTTTCGTTCTTGGTGTTTTCTCGGATTATGTTCAGATATATTTTTGAAATCACAAAACATAATCAGATCCCGTTTTTCAGTATTGAGAAGTTAATCAGCAGATGTTTTATTTGATTCCCGATTCATTATAAGTCCGTTTCTGACGAGCCATATATCATCGGAAAGATCTTTTCGTTTTCTACAACTTTTATGTTTTGTGTTTTCGAAGAAAACATCGTTTACAGGGTCAGAAAGGTAAAAAACAGATCTGGACAGAATCTGAATCATGGAGATGTTAAAGAATTGTGATGCAATATTCGTAGCGCGTGATTTGATTACTTCAATAGCTCGTGCATGGACAAAAATAAGTGTGGAAGGTCCTTATCTGATAAGGGTAATGTTTTCGAAAGCTCTCTTTTCCAAGGAGGATTAATATTGAAGACCCTACTCTTAGAGGAGAGTCCATGAATAAAATTACATTATTGAAGGTCCATTGGTAGATGGATATTTCTTGGTTGGCACGAGACGTTCCTACAATCACGGGAAGAAATGCGGAGATGCCGCGAGATTGTAGGAAAACATGTGGGACCGGATGTGATATGGGTTGAAAGCCTGACATTTGAAATTGGGAACTTATTAAAGCCTCAGCTCGGGGGCTCGTGGACAAACGAAAACACATCCTTATGTGGGCAATGACACTTGAAAAGCGTCGACCGAAGAAATTTGGAAGCTCGAAGATTTTTAGTTCTCCACTGCAGCAAGCTACACTGAAGAACTGGGGGCTTGTTGTTATGCCATATTTTGGCATAGTCCAAATTTCTCTGTTTAATAATTATTAATTCAGATTAATAATTAATTGCTTTATCACTAAGTAATATCCTCTCTCTGAAACGAGGAAAGAATCAATCTCAATCGACGAATAACGGAAAATATCTTCAAACGATATTCTTCAAATCATGGAAAGAAATGCGGAGATGCCGCAAGATTGTAGTAAAACGTGCGAAGACCGGACTATTTATGGGAACGTGAGGTGGATTGATAATCCTTGAACTATTTATGGGAACGTGAGATGGATTGATAATCCTTATGGGAACATTGGACTGAATGACTTATCTAATGACTTGTTTTCCAAGAACTACGTGAGGCTTGATCCCTATATAAATGGGTACGTAGGCACCTTGTATGGTACAGTGGTACAGTGGTACAGTGGTACACGACAATTGACACTCGGGAAAGAGGAAGAGAAAGAACTCATTCTCTATTCAATTTCTGAGGAGTCATCATACAAGCTCAGCCCCCAAACATCCAAAAATCCTAAATCCCCCTATTTTCATATTTCGTTATTCCAGCAACCTCCGATTTGGGTTGTTACGAAATTCCTCCAACAACATTTCCCTAAAAGGTTTAAAGAGTTAAAGTGGGATAGATTTATTGCTGAGCACTATTAGCTCATTCTTGCTTTATTAAATATTTCAGCATGAGGAAAACATTGCCGAATCCACCTCGTGTTACGAGAGCAAGGGAATGGAGAGACCACCCTGGAGTCAGTTGATGCAGGATGGATACTCTCAGTGTGAGCAGAATAGTTGCAGCTTGAATGAGTGAGAATTATTTTGAGTGGGTTTGTATTACTAAACCTTGTACAGTATTGTGAGGTCTATTATTGTAACTTCAGGTAGAGGTTGTAAATAATAGATGAGATCCAGGATAGTACATTTGGGTTGTAATAACAAATGTTGATTATTGTTGCTCATTTCCAAGGCTATAACTTGTGTGTGTGTGCGTAAGTGATTGGGGTCTTTGGAGTTGTATTATGAGAATGTTGTAAGTAATGCAGGTATTGTATCATTGATGGAGCGTGACAACCCAGATTCCTGACCCCGGATCTGGGGGTGTTACATCCATTCTAGCTAAGCAAGGATTAATGGCAAATACTTCCTGTGCCCTTATTGCTGACAACCTAGGTCAAAGAATGGAATCTCTTAAAGTCAGTCAAGTCAAGATTGAAGAACTGGAGGTTGAAGACAATGGCGATGAGACTCAAGTTGTCTATGATTTGCCTGAGGATGATGAGTTCTACAACATAGATGAGTTAGACAAGATGGAAAACAAATCTTTTGCATATATGGCTAGGAGATATCCTAACATAAGGTTTAAAAGGAGGCATCCATTTAAGTCCAAGTTCAATGCTGGAAATGCTGGTGGTTCAAGTGGCTCAAACACTTTCCATAAAGGAAAAGGGATTACTGGTGCTACTAAAGGAGGATACAAATCTGGGAGTGTGGATAGGTCCAAAATAAGATGCTATAATTGCAATGAACTTGGGCACTTTGCCACAGAATGCAAGAAGCCCAAACAAGTCAAAAAGGACAAAGCATACTTAGAGCTTGAAGCTAAGTATGAAGCTCTACTCAAGAAACAACAGGGCAAACCTTTTATTGTTGAGGGAAAGTGCTGGGATGACTCTGATGAAGAAGAAGAACATGTGTATTCAAACTATGCCTTGATGGCATTTTCTGATGATGGTGATTCCTCAAGTCAGGTACCTATTCTTACTTCTCTTGATATGACTCCCTTTCAATATAAGCAAACTGTTGAAGATATGAGTACTGAGATGTTCAATATTCACACTAGCATGTTAGTTGCCAATGAAGAAATTGACAGACTAACTGCTAAAAATCTTGAGCTTACAGAAAAGAATGAGGAACTTGAGTTAATGGTTGTGAGCCTTGATGGTTTGAAAAAGGAGAATGAGTACCTTAAAAACAAAGTGATTTGTGCTGAACAAATAGAAAAGGCTCTTAGAGAACAAAGTGCTGAAAATGAATTAAAGCTAAGAAGCTTCAAGAACTCCTCTGAACTTATTCAAACCTATCACAAGGAACACACTGAAGACTGCAAGGTTGGAGTTGGTTTTGATTATGAAAATGATAAGGGAAGGAAGAAGGCCAAGGGCAAAGGAAAAGAATCTTTTACAAACAAAAATGCCCCAACCATTTGGTCAAGTGTTGAAAAGCCCATCTTCAAGAAGAGTATTGTTGAGTTTGATGAAGAACTACTGATAATCAAACAACAACTACTTGAAGAAGATGAGGCTGCTAAAGACACTTCTTCCTCACCCAAGTCTGTTGTTCAGAAAGAAACCAAAGACAACCTTGTCAAAAGTCCTAAAATTAAGAAAGAAGTTGTTAAGAAGAAGAAACAAAACAGAAATGGTAAGATAGGTGTCAACAAGAGTAACAATTATGCTTATGTGCCAAATGCTCCTAGGAAACAGTGTCAGAAATGTTTATCTGTGAATCATTTGACTCATAAGTGTAATAAACCTGCAAATGTTGAAGTTGATAACCTGAGTAATCATTCTGTAAGCATAAACTCTATCCATGATTCCTTCTGTGGTAATGCAAACTGCATGACATGCTATGTGACTGTGATTGCTAATTGTTTATCTCTTAAGCATAAACTTGACTCTGCACAATCTTGTGAATCACACACACATATGCACACTCACAGGACGGGATCCCCAATCAAGGTTGAGAGGGTGAAAACTTCATGTGAGCCTAAGAGTGTAAACTCCAAAGCCACAAACAAAGTGAAGTCTCCTACTGTGAAGAATGCTATTTATGACAAAAGAATTGTTAAGAAAACTGTTTCTAAATCAACTGGACCCTACCAAGTGTGGGTACCAAAAACAACTTAGTCATTTTGTGAATGCAGGGCAACAGGAATAAAAGAGTCATTTGGATCTTGGACAGTGGATGCTCAAGTCACATGACTGGTGATATAGCCTTGCTATCACAATTTGAAGAGAAGGCTGGCCCATCAGTAACCTTTGGAAATGACAAAATTGGTTATACAATGGGATATGTCAGTGTCAAATCTGGGAATGTCATTATTGAAGATGTAGCATTTGTTGAAGGACTAAAGCACAACCTCTTGAGTATTGGACAATTCACCAACATGGGTTTCAAAGTGGAATTTGATGAAGATCATTGTCTAATCACAAATAGAGGAAGTGGTGAAGTTGTTTTAACTGGTGTGAAGAAAGGAAGCTTGTTTGTAGTTGATCTTAAGGCTGCAGACAAGGGAGAAATTTGTTGTTTCTACACTAAGGCCACAAATGAAGAATTCTGGCTATGACACAAGAAACTGTCTCACTTGAATGTTCAGGCAATGAACTCTCTAACTAAGAGAGAACTCATCAGAGATATGCCTGCCTTGGAGTTTGTACAAGATGGAGCATGTGAAGCTTGTCAAAAAGGAAAGATTAAAAGATCAAGTCACAAGAACAAGTTGCTCAATACAAACTCAAAGCCTCTGCAATTAATTCACATGGATCTATTTGGCCCTGTGAATGTAATGTCCCTTTCCAAGAAGAAATATGCTCTAGTTATGGTTGATGATTATTCAAGATACCCTTGGGTGAAATTCCTGTTCTCCAAGGATGAAGCACCTCAAGTAATCATAGAGCATATTAAGAGAGTTGATAGAGAAGCACAAAACACTGGTTCCTCTGTAGTTGCTTTGAGAAGTGATAATGGGACTGAGTTCAAAAATTCAACATTGTATGAGTTTTGCAAAGATAAAGGAATTTCTCAATAATTTTCAGCTCCTAGAACACCTCAACAAAATGGAGTAGTTGAGAGAAAGAATATAACTCTCATTGAAGTTGCAAGGACAATGCTGTTGGATGCAAAGCTACCTACTAGCTTTTGGGCTGATGCTGTTAACACAGCATGCTATGTACAAAATAGAACATTGATCAATAAGAAGTCTGGAAAAACTCCTTACTCATTAATGACTGGCAAAAGAGCATCCTTCAAGCATCTTCATGTGTTTGGAAGCAAGTGTTTTGTGATGAAAGATACCTCTGAGCATGTTGGAAAATTTGATGCTAAGGCATTTGAAGGTATTTTCATTGGATACTCTCTGGAAAGGACAGCATACATAGTGTTTGTACCTGAGCAACACAAAGTTATGGAAAGCATGGATGTTACCTTTGATGACAAGAAAACTCCTGGACTTAAAACAAGTGAACAAGACAGTATGCCATTAAGATTTGAAAATCAAGGATATCTTGAGGATTCTGAAAGTGAGGATGAACCTCCTGCTCAAATTGTTCCAGACAATGAAACTCTTGAAGTTGAAGATCTTCTTCAAACACCTGTGCAAGGGTTCACAAACACAGGGGGAGAAGAAGAGAATGCAACTATCAATCAAAATGATCCTGGAACAAGTCAAGAAAATGAACAGGGTCACACAAGGAAATGGGACAGAGCCCACACTAGGGATCAAATCATTGGAGATCCTGGTGAGGGAGTTAGAACAAGAAGGGCAACAATGAATACATGTCTGTATAGCTGCTTTCTGTCACAAGAAGAACCAAAAGTAATCGAAGAAGCTTTGAAGAATTCTGACTGGATTGTTGCCATGCAAGAAGAATTGAATCAATTTGAGAAAAACAAAGTATGGGAACTAGTGCCACCTCTAGAAGGAAAGAATATTATTGACACCAAATGGGTGTTGAGGAACAAAATGGATGAAGAAGGAGTGGTGATTAGAAACAAAGCAAGGTTGGTTGCCAAAGGATACTGTCAGCAATAAGGCATTGACTATGATGAGACATTTGCACCTGTAGCTAGACTGGAGGCCATAAGGATTTTCTTGGCCTTTGCAGCTCACTCAGATTTCAAGGTGTATCAAATGGATGTGAAAAGTTCTTTTCTCAATGGTGATCTAGCTGAAGAAGTCTATGTGTCCCAACCTCCTGACTTTGAGAATGAAGACTTCCCAGACTTTGTGTATAGATTGCTCAAAGCACTCCATGGACTCAAACAAGCACCTAGAGCTTGGTATGAGACTCTATCTCAATTTCTTCTTGAACATCAATTCACCAGAGGCACAATTGATAAAACCCTATTCTTCAAGAAACATGGAAATGATATCATTCTAGTTCAAATCTATGTGGATGATATCATCTTTGGCTCTCCAAATGAAAAACTCTGTGAAAGGTTCTCTAAGTTGATGCAAAGCAAATATGAGATGAGTATGATGGGAGAGTTGACCTACTTCCTAGGTCTGCAAGTACATCAAAAAGAGGATGGCATCTTCATAAATCAATCAAAGTATGTCAAAGATCTTTTGAAGAAATATGGTTTAGAAGACTCATCCCCTGCAAAAACTCCAATGTCTACTGCTAACAAGCTTGATGAAGACAAGAAAGGCAAGAGAGTTGACATCAAGGTTTACAGAGGCATGGTTGGATCATTACTCTATCTCACAGCCAGCAGGCCTGATATCATGTTTGCCACATGCCTATGTGCAAGGTTCCAATCTGATCCAAGGGAATCTCACATGGTGGCCATCAAAAGAATCTTCAGGTATCTGAAAGGGACTCCTAATCTTGGGCTATGGTATCCAAAGGGCACTGGGTTCAACCTGGTTGGCTACACAGATTCTGATTATGCTGGATGCAGAATTGACAGGAAGAGCACCTCTGGAAGCTGCCAATTTTTAGGTCAAAGGTTAGTGTCCTGGTTCAGTAAGAAACAACAATCCACAACAACATCTACAACTGAGGCTGAATATATTGCTGCTGGAAGTTGCTGTGCTCAATTGCTTTGGATTAGAAATCAACTTATGGATTATGGACTGATGTTGGAACACATACCTCTGATGTGTAACAATACTAGTGCAATATCCATAGTTTCCAATCCTGTTAATCATTCTACTACAAAGCACATTGAGATCAGGTACCATTTCATTAGGGAACATGCTGCAAATGGTACCATAGAAGTCTCTTATGTTCCAACTGAGAAACAATTAGCTGACATATTTACTAAACCTCTAAATGAAGCTGTCTTCAACAGACTTGTGAGTGAAATTGGAATGCTCAATCCTTCATTTAGTTGTTCTAAGTAAGTATGCTAGTTAATTGTTGCAGCAGTAAATTTTCACTGTATTTAGATGCTCTATTCATTTGGAGTGAAAATTAGCTGAGATATGATTTATAAATATTTCAGTATTTTACTGCATATTTTTCAAATCATACTTTTCTGAGAAGTTATGAGTTTTTAAGACATCTCTACATAGGTGATCTTAAGAGTTCACGACTTAGTTCAAATCAAACAGAATTATATCGCAAACTGTTGAAATTGTGAGACTTCGCGATTTAGTTCATTTCATGAGTTTGCGATATAGTTCATTTTATGACTTCGCGACTTAGAATAACTACATCGACAAGTCTCCATATTTGACAGAATTTTGATTTAAATTAATTTTATTTCAATTTTTGATTTAAGTCTGACAAAATGCTTCAAATTCCTAAAAGAGAGTGTTAGACAGGGTATTTACACTATATCACAAAGTCTTCCCAATCTTTCTATCTTCAAGACTTTGCGACATAGTTCATTTCTGGACTTTGCGATACACTTTGCAAGACTTTGCGATACAGGCTATTTTAAGACTTCGCGATATATACAAATAGCATGTACATATTCATAACTCCATATCGCAGTGTCTCTATCATATAAATACTCTTTTCTAACCGTTCATAACTTTTCATCTTGTCTACTACTCTCAATTCTCTAACCTAAAATCAAATTCTCTACTCTCTTCTTCACTCTCAATTTCACAATGGCACCCAAATCCCAAACAGTATCATCCTCAAACCCTTTAACCATACCCAAAGAAACAAATCTTCTCACAATTCCCTCTGAGGCGGAGGCAAACCCAAGGTACAAATGCTTTGTACGGTTCTTAAACACCTCCTACCTCCGCCAAGCCTTAACCCAAAACCCCACTCTGTATATTGATGTGTTGGAGGGGTTCTGGAGGACAACAATGGTTTCCACAATGGCGAAGGAAGATGGAACCTCATTTCAGGAGGTGAATTGCACGATTGGGGGCAAGCTTTTCCAGTTTGGAGAAAAGGAGATAAACAATGCCCTGGGGTTCAAGATTGAGGCTCATGACACTGAAGCTAATGATGCTGAGATGGTAGCATTCTTGGATTTAATCAAGTATACAGATGAAATTGACATGTCTAAGTTGAACAAGAAGCATGTCAGGAGGGAGTGGTCGTTTCTATTTGATGCACTCCAGAAGGTGTTCTTATGCAGGAAGACAGGATGTGACCAAATCAGTCACATTGCTGTGAAGTTAGCCTACTCCCTAGCCTACAATCAGGAGATAAATGTAGGAGCAATAATCCTCAAAGAATTGGCTCAAAGGCTAGGGAGGACAGTTCGTGGTAGAGGTAATGAAATCTTTTATCCTCGTTTCCTTCAATGTATTTTAAATTATCTTGATGCTAATATACATGAACTAGAGGGTATAGATCAAAATAAAATGGCTTATTCCAAGTCCATGTCCAAAGTTCTATTTGGGTCATTGGACACAAGGAATCAAGTGGATGTGATACTAAGTGTGACCAAGCATATGCAGGACACATTTGCATCTTATCCACTTGATAAGCCAATATACCATGAACTTTCCTGGAAAGGGAAGGCTAAGACAGAAGGAGCATCCAAGTCTAACCCAAGCCTTCCTAACCCATCCAATGATCCCCCTGCAAACAGTACAATAGTCATTAGGGAGCCAAGTGCACCAACTTCCCAAAAGGTTGGTGCTACTAAAAAGAAGACAAAGAAGAGAGCCCTTGTAGTGATCAATGAACCAGTAGAGTTAGGTAGTGAGAATCCCGAGTCACCTCTCACCAGACACAGTAAGAAGTCCAAATCTATACCTACCACTGAATCCTCCCAACAGGATTCAGATGTGGAAAAAGGGGTACACCTGTTACTGTCAATGGCCTCTCAACAGGGCATTGGCATTGAAAAGAGTAGTCTCCCCACTACATCTTGTAAAAAGTCAGCACAGGGTCAAGAACTCACTCTTGACCCAAGTGGTAATAAGGGTGAATTTACACAGAGTAGAGAGCACATCACAATTGAAACTCCTCCTATTTCTCAGGGGGAGTTGCCAAAATCCAATCTAAACCCCACTTCTCTCTCAGTTTCTCCATTAAAAATTTCTTCTGAACAAGAGAGTCATTCTCATGACAATCTTGCCATTGATCAATCACAATCTACTTCTGTGATTGAGCCACTTTCAAGTGACATGGTGCATGACACTGTGCTCACCACTCAGGAACCACACTTAGTTGGTCAGGGAATGCATGCTGAGGCATATCCTAATGACACCAACAAAAACATAGATGATTCACCAGTTCTTACTGGAGACTCTATGCCAGACTCTCCATTCCTTATGGACATGGACTTGCCTTCACAGGCACATGGAGATGATGTTGTCACTCATCTCATTTCAATGGAGACAACATCAAACTCCACAGTCATTCCAAGACTGGAGGAAACTCATACATCTATCCCCCCTGAAGTGCCTAGCACTAGCTCTTACTTGGCCCAGGCCACCATGTCAGATGGCTGAAACCTGTGCAACCTGACAGGGCTTCAGGATCATTCTCTGTGCCACCACAATTGACGGAAGAAGAACTTCAAAATCTTCATGTGGCACAGATTGATGAGATCTCTAAAATTGCTCAACATCTCCTCACTGCAAATCTCCCAAACTCTGATTATGAGGCCATTCTTCTCTCTCATAAGGAGGATGTTGAAGCACAACATGCAAAAGTTGTGGATGAAGCCTAACAAGATGGGAATGTGGATGCCTGGTTGGATGGAAAGAGGACAGTGAAACTGAAGGAGGCTCTAGCTTTTCTCAGGGAGGACTATCTCATAGCTTTGGGATCTAATGCTAAAAGTCTCTCTCCTGCAAAAATCTATGATGCTGTTAATGAAGTCTACAAGAGCCAACTCAAAGCTATGCACTTCCTTGGGAAAGGTCTTTAGTCAGAAATCTCAACCATCAAGGAAGAAATTGAACATTCTCTAGTTCAGCTAAGGAATACATATCTTTCTGATTTTCCCAAGGTGGATGACATACTCAAGGAGCTCAGGAAGACTAATCAAACTGTCTCCTCTATGGATCTTTCTATAGCTTTGGTGACTGATAATTTGAAGAGAATGTCCACCAAATTGGAAAACCAACTGCAGGCCACCATCAACTCCAACCCTATGCTCACAGTGCTGTGGAAGAATCAGTATGGGAACAAGCTTGTAGATGAAGTTCCTATATCTGACATCTCCAAGTTTGATTTCTCCAAAATAAAGGACCAATCCCTCAACTCCTTCAAATCTCAACAATTATTCTCAAAGGTAGATAACTTGGAAAAGGAGGTGGCTGATCTTAAAGCTGAAAACAAGGTGCTATCTCAATCCTTGGAACAACTCAATCAAAAGTTAGATGACCAAAGCAATGCCACATCAAATATATTGCTAGTCCAACAGCAAATGATGACAACCCTACTCAGAAGCATGAACCTTCCTGTTTCTGGAGAAGCTCAAGACATCCTGTCTGATTCCAAGCCTAAGGGGGAGAAAGGAAAAAGAAAGGGGTTAATGTGGAAAACAGATGGGGAGTACCTGTCAAGCAACAGAAGCTTAAGGTAAAAATCACTGAAGAAACCATCAAGCCAATCACTCTTCCCTCTGTGGATGTCATCAATGCACAAGGTCAAAGAAGCACTGTCACTACCACTTTCTATCCATCCACTATGCCAAAGGACATTTCAGCTCCTCAACCAACTTCTAGTGTCAAACCTATCAAAGCTGCCATTATCACTGAGGCCAAGCTACAGGAAGTTGCCAACTCTCACATCTATCATGATGAGGCCTTCCTGGAGTTTCTGAAAGCCATCTACAGCAGTGCTCAAGAAGATGCAAGGATCTACAGAGAAAAGATCAAGGAAAGTATCAAGTACTTCACTGCGGCAGTCAGGAAAATCAAGGATGTTCATCTAAGAGAAGTTATCATGGTATCCAAGGATAATTACCTGTGGCATCTATCCTTTCATACTTTAGAGAAACTGAGGTTTACAGAGCTGACCACAATTCTGGAATTGATTGAAAAGCATGGGGAGAACAACAGGAGGCTACATGATGACTTGAAGATAGACCAATTTCAAAGATTGCCTGAAGTTATCTCTAACCCAAGGACAATGATTTTTCAAAGTCTAACTCAAGCCAATAGTATTGACCAACTGGTGATTCCTGCAAACTTGACAATGAAGAACAATGCCAAAATCAATCAAGTGTTGCAGATGCTGAGATTCAAGAAAGGAGTTAGAACAGCCGAAGAGCTTGAAATGATTCAAATTCTACAATCTTTCTTGATTCATAGAGCCATTCCTGAGTCACTCAAAGAAAGAAGCAAGAAGAAAGATGATGAGGGGGATGCTGAGGAGAAAACTTATAGAAGGAGAAGTGAACCAATGAGCAATAAGGATGGAACAAGTGACAGCAGCAAGAGCAAATCTTCAAAGAGATCCAAAGATGTTGGTGAAGACAAGGATCCCAAGGGAAACAAAGAATCTGTCAAGAAGAAGAGTGGAAATCAGCAAGTCAAGGACATTGCTAGCAGTACCTTAACCACAACACAAGACTCTAAGTCTAGGGTGGGTACTGTTAGTAATGATCCTCCAAAATCTTTACCCAAAACTTCTGAACCTGATTTGCCACAGAAGAAAGTTGAAGCCACAAAGGAAAAATCAAGAAGACACTTCCATAAAGTCACAACTAGTGGAGTTTTACAGTGGATGAAAGGGAAAGGGATGAAGCTACTTCCAAATGATGTGGCACTAAAGACTAAATCTCCCTGCTCCAGAAAGCTACCTCAAGTGAAGCATTTGAAGATCAAGAGTGTAGCCAGAAGGAAAAGGATAACAAAGAAGAATGGGGTAATCACTAATGTAGTATGGATCAAAGTCCTTCCTCTGGATGAAGACTATGATGAAGATGCCCTAGCATTTTTGAGAGCTCAAAGAATCTTTGAAGTCAAGGTGAAGCTAGATCATCTAGAGATCAAATACACTGATGGAAGAGAAAGAGAAATGAAGCAAGGAGGCTGGCAATACTTCTCACAATATGAACTTGAAAGAATAAATGCTCTATTGAATTTTGAAGAAAAGGAGGAGAGATTGTGGAAGATAGAGATTGCTAGATTCTTGAAAATGCATTCTGATTATGAGGAGAACCTGAGGAAACTGAATGAAAAGAAGAACATACAGAGAGAGAAGGAGATGGCTGAGATGGAGGAAAGAGCTAAAGAGCTAAGACAGAAAGGGCTATGCAAAGTAAAACAAAATCCTTATGTTGTGGAATACAAGAATAGAGCTGGAAGGATAAGCAATATAAGGATGGAGTTTTTAGATTCATATGTGGAGAGTGCCCTTAAAGCTGCAATTGATGATTTAGAAGGCTCACCTCTCATTGAAGAACTAATTGCAAGAGAAGAACTTCAAGAAGCCATAATAGACATGAAGAGAAGAGAAGAAGTGAGAAAGAAGAAAGAGTATGATGATTATCTTGAGAAACAAATGAAAACTGAAGCTGATGAGCAACAAAGATAATCTGTAAGCTTTCAACTCTGCAATGTAATCAAATCCTTGTTCTTAATGTTCATATATTGTTCTCTCTGTTACTTAAATTCCTTTTATGTAAGTTAGGCTTGTTATCAGACATGAAATTGTGCCTAAGTTTCTTACTCACAATTTGGGGGAGATTGTTAGGCTCAAGGCATGTCTGATTACCACTATTAACAAGCCTAATCATTGTGACTATGTCACTCTACATGACCTAGTGATTTCTATCACTGGGATATAGTATAGGTATCTCTGTACTTGTCTTGTTCTCATGAATATTAGCTTGATCATGTATGCTCAGAATTATAATGAGCTTAGTAAGTTTCATGCATCTAGAATGTACATAGGCCATTGAATAATTGTCCTGGTAGAAGTTCAGAATTGTTCATGCAGCAGGATGGAGATGAATAAGGCCCTGAAGAAATAAGTTGCAGAAATTTATATAAGGCATTATATAGAAAAGTCAGAATAAAGCTATATCGTGAAGTCACCAATATCCATGTCGAGAAGTGCTTAATCGCATAGTCCAATTTGTACTATGTCGTGAAGTCATCAAGACTCATATCGTGAAGTGTTGATACCGCAAAGTCAAGATGTACTGGATCGCGAAGTCCTCAAATAGTCTATGTCGCATAGTCCTCAAAAAGTCTATGTCGCATAGTCGTCAAAAAGGCTATATCGCGAAGTCCTCAAAACGACTAGATCACGAAGTCCTCAAATGGCTTATGTCACAAAGTCCTCAAATGGCTTATGTCGCAAAGTTCTCAAATGGCTTATGTCGCAAAGTCCTCAAAGGTCATGTCGTGTAGTCTTCACAAGGGACATCGCGAAGTCAGGAATGAAGTGGAGTTCACAATATCAACACTCAGCCGTTTATAACAAGACAAATGAAGGTACAAGATCAAAGTCAATGGAGACAAATACTGAAGCATTTGTTCTGGCAAGGTGGTCCAAAGAACAGATGGCAAATCTACAACTAAACTTGAAGAGAAAGATAAGAAACAAACAACTACAGAAACGGGAAAGACTTCGAAAAGCATGTGGTCCTTCCTGACACAGTTAACCTCTTATGGCAGAACAAGTTGGACGAACAGTGAGGGTAACATTGTAAATAGGTGTGTGTGCACTAGTTTTTATAGGACTTATATATATCATGCACACCCTATTGTTAGAAGAAAGAGAGATACACATAGATTAATCTTAAGCACTCTTTTCTCTGTAAGCAAAACAAGATACGAACTGTTCTTGTTTAGAAGCTAGAAATTCAGTTGTGAAATTCTGGAAAGCTGTAGTATTTAATTTGCTTAATACAAAGTAGATTAAAGTGATTGTGTGTGTTGTTTATTTTATTCCGCATTTTCTTACAACACAATCGATTACAACAATTTAGTTTCAAGAAAGCAAAAATCTCAAAACTATCAATTCACCCCCTCTGTCTAGTTTCTAAGTGGTATTCATTTCTAACAAGTGGTATCAGAGCAGGCTGTTAAAGTACAAACAGGAAAAGATCAAGAATGAGTTCACAGAAACTGAGCAGTATCAAGATTCCTCCCTTTAACAAGGAGCACTATAGTTTATGGAAGAAGAAGATGTTGCTTTTCATCAAAGCCTCTAACCCCATGTATTTAGACATTCTAAAGCATGGTCCCTTTATTCCAATGATTGAGATTGGTGAAACAACTGTTGGCACTGAGATAATACCAGCCAGACATGTGCCCAAAGACCCCTCAAAATACACTGATCCTGAAAAGGAGAAAATAGCACTGGATGGACATCTTCAACTTATCATTTGTGAATCTATGGACTTCAACATGTATGGTACTGTTGCTCGCTGTACTAGTGCTAAGAAGATGTGGGATCTTATAGAAGTGCTATGTGAAGGAACTCCTGAAGTAAGAAAGAACAAGAAGCAGATTCTTATTTCACATTATGAAGCTTTCATGGCTCAGCCAAAGGAGGGAATCACAGAAGTGTTTGAGAGGTTCAACAAGTTGGTAAATGAGCTCAAACTCTATGACAAACACTATGAGACAGAAGAGCTCAACATGAAGTTCTTGCTAACTCTACCAGATCACTTGGAACCAAGAATCTCTTCCCTCAAAGAAAGAGATTTAACAAAGATTGGTTTTGATGTGTTGTATGGTGTTTTGAAAACATATGAGCTAGAGTTGTTTCAAAAGAGATCCATTCAAGCTAAGCAAGGATTAATGGCAAATACTTCCTGTGCCCTTATTGCTGACAACCTAGGTTAAAGAATGGAATCTCTTAAAGTCAGTCAAGTCAAGATTGAAGAACTGGAGGTTGAAGACAATGTCGATGAGACTCAATTTGTCTATGATTTGCCTGAGGATGATGAGTTCTACAACATAGATGAGTTGGACAAGATGGAAAACAAATCCTTTGCATATATGGCTAGGAGATATCCTAACATAAGGTTTAAAAGGAGGCAGCCATTTAAGTCCAAGTTCAATGCTAGAAATGCTGGTGGTTCAAGTGGCTCAAACACTTTCCATAAAGTAAAAAGGGATTGCTGGTGCTACTAAAGGAGGATACAAATCTGGGAGTGTGGATAGGTCCAAAATAAGATGCTATAACTGCAATGAACTTGGGCACTTTGCCACAGAATGCAAGAAGCCCAAACAAGTCAAAAAGGACAAAGCATACTTAGAGCTTGAAGATAAGTATGAAGCTCTACTCAAGAAACAACAGGGTAAAGCTTTTATTGCTGAGGGAAAGTGCTGGGATGACTCTGATGAAGAAGAAGAACAGGAGTATTCAAACTATGCCTTGATGGCATTTTCTGATGATGGTGATTCCTCAAGTCAGGTACCTATTCTTACTTCTCTTGATATGACTCCCTTTCAATATAAGCAAACTGTTGAAGATATGAGTACTGAGATGTTCAATATTCACACTAGCATGTTAGTTGCCAATGAAGAAATTGACAGACTAACTGCTAAAAATCTTGAGCTTACAGAAAAGAATGAGGAACTTGAGTTAATGGTTGTGAGCCTTGATGGTTTGAAAAAGGAGATTGAGTACCTTAAAAACAAAGTGATTTGTGCTGAACAAATAGAAAAGGCTTTTAGAGAACAAAGTGCTGAAAATGAATTAAAGCTAAGAAGCTTCAAGAACTCCTCTGAACTTATTCAAACCTATTTTGATGGGCATAAAAAACAAAATCAAGTGGAGCAGGTCTAGTTTTACAAAGTCCTGATGGATTTCTCATTGAGTATGCATTGAAGTTGGATTTCTCAACGACAAACAATGAAGCTGAGTATGAAGCCCTGATAGCCGGTTTAGGGTTGGTTGGAGCCCTGAGAGTCAAGACTCTCAAAGTATGTGGAGATTCAAGGCTGGTAGTCTCCCAAGTGAATGGAGAATTTGAGGCCAGAGATTAAGTTATGACAAAGTACCTGAACTTGTCAAAGCAATCATGACTCAGTTTGATGAGTGCTACGTGGAGCACATTCCTAGGGAGGAGAATATGAAGGCTGATGCCCTGTCTAAGTTTGCTTCCTCTGAGATAGAAAACTATGCAGGGAGTGTATATTTTCAAGTCTTGACGACCCCTAGCATCAACGGAAAACTGATAGCACCTATTGATATTGGTGGCTGTTGGATAAATCACATTAAAGCTCATCTGGAGAATGGTTGGTTACCGGATAATGTCTTGGAAGTAAGAAAGTTAACAGTAAGAGCGTTGAGATACGCATTGATTGAAGGGATTTTATACAAGAAGTCTTTTTTATTCCCTACCTGAAGTGCCTAAGACCCCAAGAGGCAGAATTAGCCCTACAAGAAGTTCATGAAGGGATATGTGGACAACACTTGGGGGGCATGGCCCTTGCTCATAAAATCACCCGTCTAGGCTTTTATTGGATGGATATGCTTGAAAATTCAAATGATTATGTTAAGAAGTGTGAACGATGCCAAAAACATGCATTTGTGGTTAGACAACCACGTGAGATGTTAACGTCTGTTAATTCATCTATTCCCTTTGCCATGCGGGGAATGGACATCCTTGGTCCGTTTCCAATAGCTAGTGCACAAAGGAAGTTTTTGATAATGGCAATTGATTACTTCACCAAGTGGATTGAGGCTAAACCCCTAGCCAAGATAACCACCAAACAAGTAATGCAATTCCTATGGGAAAGTGTGATGTGTCGATATGGGATTCCACGAATCTTGGTCACGGATAATGGAACACAATTTAACAATGAAGATTTCAAGAAGTATTGTGAGAAGAATGCCATAGAGTTAAGGTTTACATCAGTCGCTCACCCCCAAGCAAATGGGCAAGCTGAAGTAGCCAATCGAATTATCCTGGATGGACTAAAGAAAAGAGTTGAACGCTCGAGGAAAACTTGGGTGGACGAGTTGCTCCCCATACTTTGGGCATATCGTACCACTTTCAAGGTCACAACTGGAGCAACCCCATTTTTACTATCCTATGGGGCAGAAGCAGTAGTTCCAGTAGAAATAACCCACACTTCCCCAAGAGTGGAAGCCTATGAACCAGAAGAAAATGAAGAAGGTATGAGGCTGACCCTTGACCTAATTGATGAAGTTAGAGAAGAAGCAAATGCTAAAATTGTTGAACACCAGAAACGAGCATCTTTCTACTACAACCTTAGGGTTAAAGAAAGATATTTTTGCCAAGGAGATTTGGTTATTCGAAAGATTGAAGCATATGGAGTTGGACATAAAGGAAAATCGGCCCCAAATTGGGAAGGGCCATACAAAGTCAAGAGCGTGTTTGGACGAGGCTCATACAAGTTGGAAACCCTTGAAGGGATTGAGGTGCCAAGAACTTGGCATGCTGCGAATTTGAAGATTTATTATGTTTAGTGTTTCCTAACTGTACTCACCATTAGGACAAGTAGAAATAAGGTCGACGAAACCATTTCTGAGCTCTTAAGCTCTTAGTAGGAAATATGTAAGGGTTGAACCCATTTTTCAAGTTATTTATTAAAGAATGTTCTCATTCATTACTTTCATTTACCAATAAGAACTAATATGTGTCAAGCATCGACAAATATGCAAGGCTAAGGAAAAAGCTAAACATGCAAAGAAATTAAGATTAAACTTATATTTAAAAAGTTTAAGTTCTAACAATACAAAAGCCACGAATGGCTACATAATAAGAAACATAAAATAACTAAGCTATTCATCCTCCTCCTCGCTGCTTGTATCATCAGCCTCTTCTTCTTCTTCACCTTCTGAGCTAGAGCCAGAACTGGTGCAAGTAGCATCGGCAGAAGTATCGCCCTTTGTGTTAGCAGAAGAAGAGGAATGCTTAGGATCTAAGATTCGATCATCTTCCTCCATGTCATCCTCGCCAGGCAAAGCTCTCTCGAGAGGAGTCGGAGTATAAGGGCTCAGAAAGAGAGTGGGATCAAAAGCACCAGGATGCTTCCCTAAGATGGCCTCTAAAGCCTCGTCCCATCCCTTTGAGTATTGGACATGAAAGAGGAACTCCTCATGATCGCCTATCAAATCCTTGTATTCCTGGGAATCAAGGTATTCGTCAATGCAGTCATCCTTGCTCTTTCTTAACGCCACCAACTCAGCTTGAGCATCCTCTAGCTCATTATCCTTCCTTGCCAAAGCCTCTTTTAAGAACTTCACCTCATCTTCAGACTTTTCTAGCTTGGCCTTGTTAGCCTCAGAAGAGGTACGCCAAGTTTTAGCTTGAAACAGAGCTCCCTGAAAGTTGGCATTATTCTGCAAAATAAAAAGAAGTTCAAAGTAAGACAAATATTGCATAAAAAGAAGAAGGAGTTAATAGAACACAAAAATAAAAAATACCGCAGCTATGGCTTGAACGCCCAAATGCTCAACTCCCTCGATAGTAGAGTTTGTAACAAAATCCTTGTAGTCGCAGGGAGTGAGTGAGTGGTATGACCACTCAACAACATGCTTGGATACACCAGTGATGGTGTCCGTCTTCCTGATACCCCAGTTGGGACGCCAAACAGAGGCCTCGGAAGAGACAGGAGTTTCTGCCACCTCAACAGGAATTTGAGATGGAATCAGAAAGTGGGGAACTTCAGGCTTCCTACGAGGATCCACTCCTATCCTAGCCCTTTTAATCCTGGAAGTCTTATCGTCCTTGGGCTCATTAGTCTTGTTAATAAAGGCCGCGACTGCAAATATAAAAACAAACAAGAATGGGTATAAGAAATCTCAAAAAGAAAGAATAAACAAAGAAAGTAAAGAAAGTTACCATTGTCTGATACACTTGAGAGATCAACAGACTTGAGGACAAACTCGTCTAGAAGCTCCCAAGCCATAGTACTCCCATTGTCCTTGATTAGCTCAGAATAGGCATGGGACTCCTCATCATTCAAATTTATGTTGTTGGGACTACCGTCCGCAACTCTACCAAATGATTTGCGGAATAAGGTTCCCCAATCCCCACCTTCCCAAACGAGGTACATGAATTCATTTTTCCACCTAGGATTGTTATATGGTATAGATTTTGGGTGGAAAATGAAAGGAAGGCCAACTCGGTGGTTAATGTATACCCAACCTAAGTTACTAGCAGAACTATTCTTAAATTGGAATATTTTCCTAAACAAATGAACGGAAAGAGGAAAATTGTTCCGCAAGCACAAAACCATGAAACAATTGATTATCCTCCAGGCATTTGGAGGCAATTGACAAGGATTTACTTGAACATCAGCCAAAAGTCTAGGTATAAATTCAAGAAAAGGAAACCTAAGACCGGCAACTATGACATCTCTATAAATACATAAAGTGTTAGGCCGCCAATGACAAGAACGGTCACCGGGACCGACAGGGACTAATTTCAAGGGGGCCTTAACCCTATACATTTTATTATAATCTCTAATTTTATCAACATCGTGGAACCTATTACTACAGTCATACGAGTCTAAAGCAGAAACAGACGGGTATTCATCCCCACATTCATTGATCATATCATGTAAAGACATGTACTTAGAACGAATAGGAATAGGGGTACCTCGTTTAGATGCAGAATTCTTTTTTTGAAGACGTTGAGATGCACAGTCTGCCATTTGAAAGAGGAAGGTTTAAAACCCAGAAAAATCTTCAAAGAAAATCCAGAAATCTTCAAATCTTCAAAGAATACCCAGAAAAATCTTCAAAGAATACCCAAAAAAATCTTCAAAAGAAAACCCAGAAATCTTTAAATCTTCAAAGAAAACCCGGGAAAATCTTCAAATCTTCAAAAGAAAGCCCAAAAATTGATCGAGAAATATCGCCGGAAATCGCCTAACCACGAAGAAACTAGAGAGAAATTTGAGAAGTTTGAGAAATGAGGAATGTGAGAAGTGAGAAGTGAAACTTCACTACACTCTTATATAGAGAGGGTAGCAGGTCATTGAACCGGTTAAAAGAAAGGGCAACCGAAAGTAGCCGGTAAGCCCCATAAAGCCCAAAGAAAAAGCCCAAAAAAAGTCTTTAGGACCAATCAAAGAGAAAAAAGCCCAAAAAGTCCTTGGGCCCAATTAAGAACAAAAGCCAGAAAAAAGTTCTTGGGCCCAGATTAATAAAAGAAGAAAAGGAGAAAATAAAATATTTCTCCTACGACCTTAATCCTGGTCGATTGTATTCGACTTGAGCCCAAAAATGATAGTTTCTTCGATCCCAAATGAGATCGAAAGAAAATTAAAAAAGAAAAAGAGAAAATAAAATCTTTCTCCAACGACCTTAATCCTGGTCGATTGTGTTCGACCAGGGCCCAAAAATGATAGTTTCTTCGATCCCAAATGAGATCGAAAGAAAATATCTCCTACGACCTCAATCTTGGTCGAGAGTGTTCGACCAGGGCCCAAAAATGATAGTTTCTTCGATCCCAAATGAGATCGAAAGAAAATATCTCCTACGACCTCAATCTTGGTCGAGAGTGTTCGACCAGGGCTAAAAAATGATGGTTTCTTCGATCTCAAAAGAGATCGAAAGAAAATTAAAAAGAAAAGGAGAAAACAAAATAGTTCTCCTACGACCTCAATCCTGGTCGATTGTGTTCGACCAGGAGGCAAAATGGCAATTAGTTTCGACCTCAATCCTAGTCGATTGTGTTCGACCAAGTGGTAAAATGGAAGGTAGTTTCGACCACAATCCTGGTCGATTGTGTTCGACCAGGAGGCAAAATGGTAATTAGTTTCGACCTCAATCCTGGTCGATTGTGTTCTATCAGGAGGTAAAATGGAAGGTAGTTTCGACCTCAAGCCAGGTCGAGTGTGTTCGACCAAGAGGCAAAATGGAATGTATTTTCGACCTCAATCCTGGTCGATTGTGTTCGACCAGGAGGTAAAATGGAAGGTAGTTTCGACCTCAATTCTGGTCGAATGTGTTCGACCAGGAGGCAAAATGGAATGTATTTTCGACCTCAATCCTGGTTGAAACAATCGACCTCAATCTTGGTCGACTATGTTCGACGAGGAGGCAAAGTGAAAGGGACTTTCGACCTCAATCCGGGTCAAAACAGTCGACCTCAATCCTGGTCGACTGTGTTCGACCAGGAGGCTAAAAATAAGAATGATTTCGACCTCAAATGAGGTCGAAATTAAAAAACTTTCTATTCAGAAGGAAGAATGTTTAAAAAAAGCTATAGAATGCTAAAAATAACTTCTACAAAAATTTGAGGAATTTTCCTAGAAGTTGGGGGGCAAATGATATGGGCTGAAAAATAACCCTAAAGATATGATAAATAAAACGTTAATTAGACTTGAATTGGTCCAAGAATTAAGCCCAATTAATAAGGCCCGAAACCCTAATTATTTATTAATTTCGTAATTAATAAAAGGGAAAAATGTGCAGCTCATAAAAAGAGTCCAAAGTGTGCCAACTCCTTCAAGGATTAGCCACCAAGGTATACAAACTTAATAGGAGTCAGCCTTCTACAAAGAAGGATTCATAATCCTGATCTAAGAAGGTGACTTGACCCCCAAGTCACCCAATTCTACCCTAAATGCAGGGCTCCTGACGCCTATATAAAGGACCCGATCCTTCAATCAGAACTACGTTTTTTGGCTTGATTCTCAATAACGAATTGAGATACGTAGGCATCTTGTGAGGACCGATTTAGTCACGAAACACGAGAACAACCATTAAAGCTTGAAAGCTCTCAAACCCTAAGCATTAATTACACCCTAGTTTTTATTCCACAACAGTGTCAAATATAAAAAAAAACATAGGAAGTATTATGGTGCAATCATTATAATACAAGCCGAGGGAGTATTATGGTGTAATCACTATTGTACAAGCCACCTGCGACATCACTAATTTATCTAGGGATTTTCAAATTTGTGCCCATGGCACATAAGAGCTTAGTTGGTATTTTCTGATTAGCTTGACTTTTATTAATAACTAGCATGATAGCTCGTGCAAAGCACATGCCACATTCTAATTCTTATAATTTCTTTCACAAATTATTATAGAATCGATCATATCTTCCTTTCAATATATTTCATCTGCCACAGTTTATTTAAGTTCAGTAATTTGTAACCATTTTAATTTTAAAATATTAACAAACTCTAAATTTTGAGCACAGTATACCCTCTAAAGTGACATCCTTGAAAATAGAGAAAAATAAAGATACAAAATGGGTTTAATATTAATAGTGATTATCACTTGAGACAAATATTTTCTGCCACTACAGAGAGATTATCTTTTGGAGAGTATTAATCTAAAGGGTTTCTAGTGTATCATATTTGTAGCAGTACTCGTTGAATGTAAGAAGAATGACCGACAAAAGTGATATATGGGAGAAATCGTTAAATGTCGAGTATTATCGCAACAATAGTGTGAACTTTAGCCTATTTTTCAACAGTAATTTTCAAATACTCGTTGAATGTAAGAAGAATAATTGACAAAAGTGATATATAGGAGAAATCGTTAAATGCCAAGTATTATCGCAATAATAGTGTGACCTTTAGCCTATTGTTCAACAGTAATTTTCAAATATCACGATAATGATATGTTATTCAATCTTGTTTTTAGTGGTAACAGCAAACCTGTAGTATGATAGGTGGATCATTACATGAATGACAGAAAATGCATTATGATAACAACTACACAAACTGTATTAACATTAGGAGGAATCAACTAATATGTATCTATACAAAGTTATATGCATGATGGTGCATGAACATCTATTTTTTAGTATAGTCTTAGAATATGAATAATCGATCATTAGATCTTAGAAAGTTATATATTATCTAGAGTCCCATTGCCGAATATAACCAACATTAATATAAAGGCACGTTGTACCCATTAAAATTATTTGTTTAGTATACAATCTAGTTTATAGTACTGAATTATAACTAAACTATGTATTTTATCCATTTATTTTACAAATTTATGTTGTCTTATATGTTACTTAAATTCATGTTTTTTTTTTGCCCAGTAATAATCTATTGTAGAAGGGGGGTTGAATACAATAGTATAAGATAATCGACTTCTTAATGTATATATCACAAATATGAAAGAAAGATAACAGCTTTATTAAATCTGATATAAAACTGTTACAAACTCTCTCAAGAAATTTTGATGTTCTTGAGAGCTGCTAGCTTACAAAAACTCTCTCAAGAAATTCTATGTTCTTGAGAGCTTCTATCTTGATTCACATCAAACCAAAACCAAAACTGTGTTTATATACTACACAGCTTCTCTATCAATGATAAGTCCTAATCAATTACAAAGATTGAAACCTATCCATAATTGATAGCTACATTCTACAAACCAGGAACCGATAGAATAAACTTCCATGTTTAACTAGACTCCAAATATAACTCGAAGTAGGAATCTTGATCAGCTTCCAGTCCTGATGATCAATCCTGATCCCAGTCCTGATATGTATCTTGATCCTGACGACCATGCAATTCTGATGATGTCAGCAATCCTGATCAGTTGAGTCTAGCTCCTGACGATCATTGAATTCTGATCTAACAATCTCCCCCAATCTCATACTTTGTGAAATAAAGTATAGATTCCTAAGATTCAATGATGTCAAAAACATATATACAAAATGTACAGTATCTGCAACAACAACTTATCTGTTTAAATTATTTGATAGAACAGATTCATCTTCAAGAAGTTGGATAACAAATTTTCTTCTTTTTCTTCAAGAATTTGAATCAGTCTTTCCTTAAGATTTCTGAGTTCTTCATCTTCCTCATTAATCTGGTAGATAGCTGCTCTGAGATTTAATATGGAGTTTCTCTGAAGACTATGCTCTTTAAGCAAAAGATAAGAAATTTCCTTCCCATCAGGCTCGAGAGTAAGTTGTGTCATGCCAAAAATTACTTCTTTAACAGCAGTACCCCTTTGCATTTCCACATCCTGACCTCTTTGATTTAAGTACATGGGAGTATAATTACCATTGAAATTACTGTTTCCATCCAGTCTTCTTCGTATTGTTGACAAAATCATGTCACTCCATTCCTCGCACATTTGATTCTTCGATCTCAAAAGATAATGAACATATTTCAGTTCCTGTGTAGTTTTCATCAGCAGATCTTGAATAGATAGAATCTTCACACTACCATCTTTCATGAAGTACAAAAGCTTTTCTTTCTTGTCAAAACCATCATGACAATCTATAACTATATCAACAGCTAGTAAATTGTTCAGGTTTTCAGAAGTTAAAGTACCTCCAATTTCAGTTAATGAGTAATGATCAACATATGACATATTTAGATATTCAGCATCCCCGTGTCCAATACCTCCTCTAGAATTACTTGTCAATTGCTTCAGATTTGAAAACATCTTTAACCAGAGTGCTTTTGATCTAACCATCCCAGATAAATCAACAACACTTGAAGCGCTTGTAATAATTCCTCCAGACTGAAAATTGATAAGTGTATCACACCTTAGTGTACTAATATGTTTCCACTTCTTATCTTTTTCCTTTTCAAAGGCATAGCTTCTTTCCAGTGAAGATTCTTGTCTTCTTGGGTTCCTCCACTTTCTTCTGTTTGAGAGTTTAAGCCTTTGTACATAGAGATTGAAATCTCTATTTGTTGATCTTGTAATTTCACTTCTTCTGGCTTCTTCTTCTTCATCTACTTCCTTGTTGTGAGAATCAACCACAGTAGATAAAATTATCAAATCAATCTCTTGCATAATTTCAGAATCATCAGGATCTTGAATATTATCAGGAACAACATCAGGATTAGATTCTTCAATTTGATTTGTATTGCATAGAGTTGATTTTCTTGATTTTCTTCTCAATTCAGGTTCTTCTTCGATATTTCCATCATCACAAAAAGTAGATCTGTCAGGAACTACTAGAGTTTGAATAGATTTAGGAATTTCTTCAATTCTTAGCCCTCTTGACCTTGTCTGTCTAGGTACTGTTTGAGTTGAAGAACCTCTTCTACTTCTTCTAGCTCCTCTCCTACCTCTGCCTCCTCTACCTCTAGCAGGAGCAGGGTTATTAAAGCTTTCCATCATTTCTCTCTGTTGTCTTAAGAATTCTTCATGTGAGAGATCAGGATATTCTTCACTTGCTGTAGAGAGTGCTTTTCTTGCATATAATTGTTGAACTCTTTTATCAGTGTGATATAGAGTAACAATTCTGCCATCTTTTGTAGAAAACTTCTGGAATAAATTTGATTCATCTTCAGGATTATCAATAAAAATATCCTCATCACCTTCAGGAATTGTAGCAAGAGTATGTCCATGACCAGGTGTCAGGATTTGTTCTTCCGTCAGGATCTGAGATTGCACCAACGTTCTTACTATCTTAACTCCAGAATCAGAAACATGAGTTGACTGCGTTGTTTGACTTTGTGAAGTTTGAATTGTAGACTTCATAATAGCAGCATCAGAGGTTTCTCCTTGTATCACTTTGTCACTACCATCATCTCCAGTATCATCATCATTATTCCTTAATACTAGATCAGGTGTGCATTTTGTCCGACTAACCTTCTCCCCCTTTTTGACATCAGGATTTGACAATAAATTCAAATTTAAGGAAAGAGAGGCTTGAATGTCAGTTACCTTGGTATCCAGAGAATCAATCCTTCTGTTGATTGAGGTTTGTTCAGAAATAACAGATTTCACTTGGGATTCTACTACCCTTAGCTGAAAAGCAGTAGACACCTTTGTAAAACTTTGAGAAATATCATTCCTCACCAACTCAGTTGAGTTCTTGATAGAATCAATCTCACCTTTTAGGCTTTTGGATAACAGAGTTGTAGCCTTCAGATGATTCTTCAAGTCTTGATTCTCTATAGATTTCACTGCATTATAGGCATGTTCCAAAGCAGAAGAATAACTTACAGATTCAGTAGATCTGTGCCATGAATTGTTCCATTCATTCTGTCTAAGTGCCTCAGCAGGATTAAAGGAAGGAATAGAAAAATCTTGTCTCTGATCTTTCCCAGTGGAAGCTTTGCCAGCCATATATGTACTTGATGAACCAAAATTAGTTCCAAGACTAATTTTGAGTGCTGTAGCAAGCTGTTCCTTCTCTTTTCGATTCTCATCATCATCACTATCATCAGAGTCATCATCATCAGTACTATGAGTATCATCAGGATCAGGAATAGTTATACCTTTCATTTTATCCTGTGAATCTGTGATAGGATGATCCATTGGTCTTGAACGAAGTGGCTGTATCAGGATAGGTTCAACATCAGGAGCACCACTAGCGTCAGGATGAACACCGTCAGGATTTGATATGCTTGCATCAGTATTTGCTACCAATGGTTCTTGTGGAGCTTGAGGTTCAGAAGCTGCTTCAACACTTTGAGTCAAAGGTTCTTGTGTGCTTCCCTCATTGACAATGTCCTCGACCAATCTTTGAACTTCATCTGCACCAGAAATCCCTTGAGCATTGTCAGGAAATTTCTCAGAAATTGTAGCTTGGCCCGCATCTTCACTTTGAGAAGATGGTTCTTGTGGGACCATTCCACGAGCTAAGCTTTCACTCAAACTTTGATTGAGTGATTCTTGTGTGGCTGGATCATCAGAAAGAGCTGCTGAACCACTTTGAGGTTCAGGTTCTTGTGGGCTTGATCCTTTCAGTTTCTTCTGTCTCTGATAGACTAACTCTTCTGCCTTCCTTAGCTTTTCCATTGGATGTTTTATCCCAAGATTGGAAGCAACAGCACCATACTTCTCCCATGAAATATCAACATGTCTTTTTGTTGGAGAGTCCTGTGCTGGAGAGTCTGAAATATTAACCACTTGACTTGGTGCAACATCAGGAATACTAACATCAGGATTTGCTTGAGCAGTTGAAACTGATTGCTCATTCAGAATAGAAATGTCATGTACATCAGTATCCTGCTTCTTTTCTAAAGGAATATGATACCTGCTTTTTGATAACTTCCTTTTCTTCTGTGGTGTAGATAATGGAACCACAGCTGCAGTAGCAGTATCAGCAACTTCCTTATTCACATTCATCACAGAGGATATAGGTAAATCATCCTCTGAGTCAGTCTCATCCCTGAGCACTAACTTTATTTTAACAGAAACAACCTTACCTCCCTTTGCAGCTTTCTTCACCAGGACCCCTTGTACACCCCCTTGTGACTTCTTTTTAATGATAGGTGTAGAGGAAAAATCCTTTGAACCTGATTGCCTTCCTGACACATCAGTTCTAGCTAACTTCTTTGCTTTTACATCTAAAGTCTTTTGAGAGACATTAGAGGTGGCAGTTGACTGTTTAAAATGTTTAGGATGAATGCTTGGGTTAGGAACAAGGTGTGATTGGCCTTGCCCCATAGCATTAGAAATTAAACCATAACGAGTAGGCATTTTCCTATGTAAGAAAAACATAACCTCATCAGGAATAAAAGCATTTCCTATGAAACCATTTGCCTTATCAGGATTGAAAAAAAAATTAATATGAAGTAAAATAAAATTTTATTTAAGAAAACAAAATTTATTTTGATAATCCTGATAAGGGCTGTTTTTTTTTAAAAAAAAATGATTACAAAACAAATAGCATAATACCCATGTAACCATTCTTACCAATTACCGAGGCAAAGTAATTATGAGAAACTGAACAGTCGCCTCGATATTGAGAAAATAACCTGCATCCTTAACACACATTCTCTATAAAATAGAACTGTTAAGCATAAACATCATATATCTATTAAAACACAGACCCTCTCCAGAGAAAAACTTACGAAAACCTTTCACCTTCTTTGTTTTTCAATGGCTGCCAACCAACAACAAAACAACTTACCAGACGAAGAAGTCGAAAATCTCGATGAAATCTGGCAAGAATTGTTCGATGCACTGGCTGAGATCGCAGAAGATGAAGAGCCTCAACCAGTTCCTGACCCTCAAGAACATGAAGCCTTTGTTAACGCAATGGCCGATGTGCTTTGGCACAATTTCCAACAGGCCAATCCTGACTGGAATCCTCTTGACAATCTCATATTTGTCAATGATGAAGAGGAGGAAGATGAAGATGATGAAGAGCTCGTCCGAGAGCTTGAGAAAAGAAAGAAGAGAATCTGTGATGCTTGTATGTCATGCAAGTTGGAGGCACGGAAGAGTCCCGGTGGTCACGGTGACGATCTGCCTTCAAGTGCATCAGCTCCTCTTCTTGTCCTTTAAGGATGGAACAAGAGACAGTCCATTCCTGATGGACTGTGAAGCTGCTCAGGAGCATTCATGCTAATCTGTAGGGCACGTGTTCCTGAGTAGAACAATAGACTAGGAAAAAAATATGTAATTTCCATTTTCATTTGTAATGAATCTTCAAGAATTAATGAAATATGTCTATTTTCTCAACTATTTTCTTTCTTTACTTGCCTACAGAATTTGTTAGTAACACTGATATTTGACATATAAAATGACGAATAGTAAACTCTGATAAAAATATAATTGAAATTGAGAATTAAGACTGAAAACTTAATCAAAGACTAAGTATAAATCTTATTTCCAGAGTTTACCAGAAGTGTTGATGACAAATTAGCATAGAACCTCTGGTTTTCATACCAGCTTCAATATATGAGCATCAGGATTTGACCAGTTGACTTCCTGTCAGGATTGCATCCTATCAGGATTTGATCAAAGAAAACATATCTTTCTGAATAACCATCAGGATTTGATAGTTATCAGGATTTCCTCTCTGTAGCTTTCCTCAGAAATTCTCAAAATTCATCATTCCAAGTTCATTCACCAATTTATTGAAAGTAACTTCAGGTAGTGGCTTGGTGAATATATCAGCTAGTTGTTGATTAGTAGGAACAAAGTGAAGTTCAATTGTTCCTTCCAGAACTTGTTCTCTTATGAAGTGATATCGAATACTGATGTGTTTAGTAAGAGAATGTTGAACTGGATTTCTTGTCATTGCAATAGCACTTTGGTTATCACAATAAATAGGGATTTTTGAGTATGACAGGCCATAATCTAACAACTGATTTCTCATCCACATTATCTGAGCACAACAACTTCCTGCAGCAATGTACTCAGCTTCTGCAGTTGAAGTGGAAATGAATTTTTGCTTTTTACTGAACCATGAAACTAGTCTTCCACCCAAAAACTGACAACTTCCTGAAGTACTTTTCCTGTCTATTTTGCATCCTGCAAAATCAGCATCTGAATAACCACACAACCCAAAATCTGATTCCCTTGCATACCAAAGGCCAAGTGAAGAAGTGCCTTTGAGATATCTGAAAATTCTTTTGACTGCAATCAGATGGGGTTCTCTAGGTTTTTCTTGAAATCTTGCACACAGACAGGTTGCAAACATGATATCTGGTCTACTTGCAGTGAGATACAATAAAGATCCAATCATTCCTCCGTAGTGAGTTACATCTACCTCAGTACCTTGATCAGGATCAAGTTTGGTAGCTGTAGCTATGGGAGTTGTAGAAGGAGAACTATCTTGCATGTTAAACCTTGTCAATAAATTCCTTGTATATTTAGACTGATTGATAAAAATCCCTTCATCAGTCTGTTTAACTTGAAGACCAAGAAAGTAACTCATTTCTCCCATCATGCTCATTTGATATCTTGACTGCATAAGCTTGGAAAACTTTTCACAAAGCTTATTGTTTGTTGACCCAAAAATGATATCATCAACATAAATCTGAACTAACAACAAGTCCTTACCATGATTCAAATAAAATAGAGTTTTATCAATAGCACCTCTTTTGAATCCACTTTCCAGTAAGAATAGAGCTAAAGTTTCATACCATGCTCTTGGAGCTTGCTTTAGTCCATAAAGTGCCTTATCCAATCTATAGACATGATCTGGATATTTAGGATCAATGAAACCAGGAGGTTGCTCAACATAGACTTCTTCCTCCAGTTCTCCATTTAAGAAAGCACATTTAACATCCATATAGAAAACCTTGAATTTCTTATGTTCTGCATAAGCAAGAAATATCCTGATGGCTTCTAGTCTTGCAACATGAGCAAAAGTTTCATCATAATCAATTCCCTCTTGTTGAGAATACCCCTTTGCAACTAGTCTTTCTTTGTTTCTGATTATTACTCCATCAGAATCAGTCTTGTTCTTGAAAATCCACTTTGTACCAACAATTGATCTATTCTTTGGTCTTGCTACCAGTTTCTAGACTTCATTTCTTTCAAATTCATTCAGTTCCTCTTGCATTGCAGTAACCCAATCAGCATCTCTAAGTGCATCTTCAACTTTCTTTGGCTCCTCCTTGGATAGAAAGTTATTGTATAGACATTCATTCTGAGTTGCACTTCTTGTTTGAACACCTGCATCAGGATCCCCAATTATCAAATCAGGAGTATGACTTGCAGTCCATTTCCTTGCTGGTGTTAAATTGTTTCTTGACGTAGATGCTCTCCCTGGATTGGTGTTATCTTGATTTGAAGAACTTGCTTGTCTTGAAGCTCCCCCTGAATTATTGCTATGTCCTCTTGATAAGTTATCAGGATCATCACTTGAATCAGTATCTGAAGAATTCTGTCCTGATGATTGAGTTGACTCTGAACTTGTAGTAGAATGTTGTTGCTCCCCCTCAACATTAGCACTACTAGAAGTATCACTATTGATTGTATCATCAGTATTTGCACCATCAGCATCTGGTGTGTCATCAAGATTTGGTGACCCATCAGGATCTGATGTATGGACAGGATCTGATTCACTTTCCTCAGGTTCCTTGGTAGCTTCATTTTCAAAAATCAATCTATCATGAGAGTCTTCATTGATTCCAGCTATCTTCTTGTCATCAAAAGATACATGTATTGACTCCATGACAGTCCTTGTCCTCAAATTAAAAACTCTGAAGGCTCTTGATGCAGGATAGCCTATGAAAATTCCTTCATCAGCCTTTGTTTCAAATTTCCCTAGCTGTTCAGGATGAGTTCTGAGAACAAAACATTTACAGCCAAACACATGCAGATGCTTCAGACTTGGTTTCTTCTCCTTAAGTGACTGATAAGGAGTAACACCACGCCTGTTTATTAATGTGAGATTTTGAGTATAGCATGCTGTGTTGACTGCTTCTGCCCAGAAATATGTAGGTAATTTTGCTTCTTCCAACATAGTTCTGCCAGCTTCAATAAGAGTTCTATTTTTCCTTTCAACTACTCCATTTTGCTGAGGTGTGCCAGGAGCAGAGAATTGTTGAATGATTCCTTTGTACTTGCAGAACTCTTCAATCTTTGAATTCTTAAATTCAGTACCACTATCACTTCTCAAAATCTTGACTTTGTACTTTGTGGTTGTCTCAATCATTCTCACATGATCCAACAGAACTTCAGGAGTCTCATCTTTTCTGTGCAAAAAATACACCCAGGTGAATCTAGAATATTCATCAACAATTACAAGAGTGTACCTTTTCTTACTGATGGACATGATGTTGACTGGACCAAATAGATCAAGATGTAGCATGTGATATGGTTCTTCAATAGAGGATTATGATTTACTCTGGAATGATGTCCTTCTTTGTTTTGCTTTCTGACATGCATCACAGAGTCCATCAGGAGTATATAACACTTTTGGTAATCCTCTCACTAAATCTTTCTTAACCAACTCATTGATATTGCTGAAGTTGAGATGAGAAAGCTTCTTGTGCCAATTCCAACTTTCATCTACTGATGCTTTAATGATCAGACAGGTAGGGGAGTCATCAGTATTTGATTGAATGTTGGCTTCATATATGTTACCATGCCTGTAGCCAGTCAGTGCTATCTTGCTTGTTGCCTTACTGACTACTTCACAATGAGTGGAATAGAAGTTGACATGATAACCTCTGTCAGTGATTTGACTAATACTCAACAGGTTGTGTTTTAGTCCCTTCACTAGAGCTACTTTTTCAATGATGACATTTCCAATGATTATATTGCCATATCCCAAGGTTTGTCCAATGTTGCCATCTCCATAAGACACAGTTGGGCCAGCTTTTTCCTCATATTCTGATAACAGGGCTTTGTTTCCAGTCATGTGCACAGAACATCCACTATCCATGACTAACACATTTTTCTTTTTACCCTGCAATCAGAATAGAAACACACTAGTTAGAATATTTAGGAACCCATACTTGTTGGGTTCCTTTTCCATGCAATTTATTAACTTTCACAGCAGAAGACTTTCTGACTTTAGCAGTCCTGACAGGATTTACTCCATCAGGATTTGCTTTGTCAGTATCAGTATTAACAAAAGCATGCTTCACATTGACATTCTCAAAGCTATCAGAATTTGCACTATTTTTAAACTTAGGCAATGGATCATAGAAGTTATAGTACAACTCATGATAATCTTTACAAGTATAAATAGAATGCCATATACTACCACAATGAAAACAGGACTTCTGTGGTTTATAAAATACTGATCTATTCCTAACATCAGACTTAGAAATATCAGCAATCTTCTTCTTACTCTTCTTACAATCAATAGCAAGATGATTAGAGTTACCACAGTTAAAACAACACTTTCTAGGTGAATTTGGGATATATTTATAACCATTCTCTTTATTGATCCCAACTTTACCATTCCTGTTTCTCTTAACAGTAGCTTCCTCTTTCTTATCTGTCACCTCACAGATTTTATCCTTAAGCTGTTTCTGAGACAATAGACCTACATTCTTAATGACTTTATTCATGACAGGTTTAGACTTCATAATTTTAATTCCTTGAGTAGAAGTAGATCCCTTTTCAAAAGTAGAAGTGGAATCCTTACCAAAAACAAAATTAACAGGAGTAATCTTAGATTTGGTTGTATCTATAACATGTCTATAGGTCTTTGGACTGACTGTCTCATCAATGACAATTTTCTCTTTCAATTTCTTATCCTCATCTGACTTATATCCTAGACACTCTTTCCAATTCTTAGAGGTATTAATCTCATGAAATTTCCTACCAGAGTCTGTTCAGGTTCTGATTTTCTCATTAGCATATTCAAGTTCCTTTTCAAGAGCAGTACATTTGGATTTCATCTCTAAATACATGTGATTAGCATTATCACATTCTTTTTGTACTTCTTGCATACGAGAAAATTCAGCTTCTAATATATCATTCCTTTTTCTAAGTTCAGACATCTCAGATAATATCCTAGTATTTTCAGCAGTTTGACTTCTAAAGCTAATATGTAATGACTTTAGAAAACGTCTTAACTCAGAAGCATTATCAGTATCAAAATCAAAGATAGTATTTAGTACCTTTTCATCAGGAGCAGCAGTTACATCGGCATTGACCATTAGAACATAGTTGACCACCTCAGTATCAGATTCTGAGGAGGAGTCCATCCAATCCTTGCTTGATGTGATAAGTGCCTTTGTCTTCTTGCACTCAGAAGCAAAGTGACCTATACCATTGCACTTGTAGCATCTAACCTTTGACTTGTCAAATTTGCTACCCTTGCTGTCCTTTTTGATATACTTATCTTTGTTTGGATTGAAAGCCTTTTTCTGAAAGTTGCCTTGTCTTCTATTCTTCCTGAACTTCATCCTTCTGAAGTTTCTGACAATCATAGCAACCATCTCTTCCATGTCTGAGTCAGAAGAATCATCATCAGTATTGGCATCAGGATTGCCATCAGTATCTGATGAAGAGTCATCAGGATCTGACTCAGCTACTCTTGATTTACTTCTAGAGACCTCCATAGCTTTTCCTTTTGATTTAGCCTCTGCTTTCAAAGCAATTGATTTTGCCTTGCTGCTTTTCTTGTTCTTTCTCTGTTGAACTTCAAGATCATGAGTTCTTAGCATCCCATAGACTTCATCAAGAGACACAGTGTTAAGATCATACTGATGTCTAATGATCGAGGTCCGAGTGTCCCATTCTTCAGGTAAAGCTCTTAGAAACTTGGTGTTTGAATCTTCAGTTTCATATTCCTTGTCAACTAAAGATAAGCTGTTCAATAGTGTCAGAAATCTATCATATAGATCAGTTAGGCTCTCATCAGGTCTTGCATCAAATTGTTCATATTCTTGAATCAAAAGAGCCCTTCTGTTTTTCTTGACAGATGCAGATCCCTGGCACTGAGTTTCCAAAGTATCCCAGATTTCTTTTGAAGACTTGCATGCAATCACTCTGTTTGACATGACAGCATCAAGACTACTATGCAAGATATTCTTTATCTTTGGTTCCCTGAGTACATGAGCTTTTTCTTCTGGAGTCCATTCACTTTTAGCCTTGACCACATAATGTTCAGGAACTGTATCTGTTCGTTCTACAATCCTTGTAGGAATATATGGTCCATCACGAATCCTGTCCAAATAGTCAGGATCCATAGCCTCCAGGTACATCAGCATCTTTACCCTCCATGTTGGATATTCTGATTTCTTCAAGATGGGAATCTTCATGCTTTCATACTTGGTTGTCGACATCTTTAGATCGTATCTGATTCAGAATTAAATCAGTTCGCTCTGATACCAATTGTTGCCCAGTAATAATCTATTGTAGAAGGGGGGTTGAATACAATAGTATAAGATAATCGACTTCTTAATGTATATATCACAAATATGAAAGAAAGATAACAGCTTTATTAAATCTGATATAAAACTGTTACAAACTCTCTCAAGAAATTCTGATGTTCTTGAGAGCTGCTAGCTTACAAAAACCCTCTCAAGAAATTCTATGTTCTTGAGAGCTTCTATCTTGATTCACATCGAACCAAAACCAAAACTGTGTTTATATACTACACAGCTTCTCTATCAATGATAAGTCCTAATCAATTACAAAGATTGAAACCTATCCACAATTGATAGCTACATTCTACAAACCAGGAACCGACAGAATAAACTTCCATGTTTAACTAGACTCCAAATATAACTCGAAGTAGGAATCCTGATCAGCTTCCAGTCCTGATGATCAATCCTGATCCCAGTCCTGATATGTATCTTGATCCTGACGACCATGCAATTCTGATGATGTCAGCAATCCTGATCAGTTGAGTCTAGCTCATGACGATCATTGAATTCTGATCTAACACTTTTTTTCGTGGCATATTATGATATCGAGAAAAATATTAAAATATTATAATTTGATAATAATATTATTGTAATTTCAAATAAAAATAGTTGTTAGTAATATATTTAATTTAATATTTTTAAGTGATTTTCAATATAAATGTACTTAATTTAAAATAACACATTCATATCAAGTAAATAAGATATAATTCTGATTAGGTGATTGTGAACTTAATTACACTTCTACTTAGAGGTCCTAAATACATTTCCCATGATAAGACGAATGACTGATGTCCCATTTCCATGTTTTATGTACCAGAATCCTAAATTTGATACTAAATATATTGATGTCTTCTTGTATACGACATACTTTCGTGTCACATACATAATGCAAAGAAAAATATTATAAGAATATATTTTCGTAAAATACTACCATACCTATCCCGATAGAACCCCATAAAGGAACGGGAGTTGTTGAGAGGTTCCATATTACCGAGCCGAAGGGCAGCACTTTTGTACGTCATCGTAGTATGTCACGTCGTCTCGTCCCCGCTGCATCGAAGAGTACCTATGCACTATGTTCTGGTTCACTGATAAGAAAGATAGAGTCGGGGTGGGGGTCTACGATGTGATACTAAAGTAGGACCGGGGAAGATACCTGCTAACTATGGGTAGGAAGCAGGAACCTTTATGTAACAAATTTCGGGGGGTTACAGATCTCTTATACTACCATCGATCGACAGAGCAGAATGACCAGAAAAAGAAGTGAAGTTAGAAAGCAGTATGATAGGTGGTAACTATCTTGTACGGTTCTACCAAAAGTCCAAATTTGACAGTAAATAAATTCATGTAATCTAAGTTTATCACAAGAATTAGCCTTGTATTTTGATAATACGAAGAAAAATATTTTAATATTATAATTTCATAAAAATATAATTTTTATAATTATATATTGATTTTATAGGTATTAAACCTTATCTACCACAACAAAATTCACTTTTTAAAATTTAATACATAATCTTTCATATAATAAAATTTCAATTATATATATATTTTTCTTATTAATAAATAATTTATACAAATATATTTATTTTGTTTCATTTACTTTTAAACACGGTGGTACATATTTCATGGAGTTTCATATACCGAAAATCCAAATATTAAATTATTTATTGTATTGGTGTCAAGTACAAAAATTGTCGGGTTCATGCACAAGTAACGGAATAATAAATAATTTGTACAAATGTATATATGTCGTTTCATACACTTTTAAACACCGGATACATATTTTATATAATTTCATATATCGAAAAGCCAAATCCAAAATATTAATTTTTTTATCATGTAGGTGTTGAGTACAAACGTTGTCGGGTTTAGGCAAAGGTAACGATATACCTTAATGTTGTTATTGCAATTTGTAAAACAGATAACATGATCATCACTAAGTTTTTTGTGTTCTTAGTTCTTATCTTACTATTTAATCGATGACCAAAATGAGTCTGAATTAATGATATTTTTAATTTCCTATATGATATGAATAATCTCATTTATAATATTATACTCAAAGTCAACTATATATTTTATGATTTTACCTTAAATATAGAACACATGTACGATGTGTTGAATGAGTTTCAAAATTGTACCAAGTGGGCTTTTAGCATGAAACTAGTTTTAAAATAAAGTTTAAATAACATATATATTAAGAGATTTTTTAAGTATAGGGGTAGATGGGCTTCAAAATTGTATCGAAAAGGCTCTGGTTGAGATGGGACAGTAAAATGTCTTTGCACACAAAAGTCATGGGTTCGATCTTTGCCAACAACAATATTTTTAATATATTTATACATTATAAGGGTATATTGGTAAATTACTTATAGCCCGTGCGAGGCACGGGCATGCTCTAGACTCACATGTTACTAAAGTGTGTACATATTGTATTGTAAGATGCAATTTCTTCCATTTTGTACATGGACTTGTCGTGTTAATGAATAACGTTAGCTAGTGATCTACCTTAAAAATGTTTTAAAGTTTTGAATTCTACAGTTGATGTCACTAAGCACAGACATTTATTGGTTTGGCAAGATGCAATTAGTGATAAACGGCAAGTTTTTGCAGATATTGTTTAAATACTACTATTAAAATTATGTTTTTAGTCCGACATACGGGCATGCTCTAGATACGAATATATTTATTATCCTTTTTTCAAAATATATTGTACACCTAAACCTTAAATGTGCGCTAAATCAATTATATGATAGTTAATATTGACATCAATATTGTTGTGAAGTTAACGATCCCCTAATTTGTTGAAGTGTTATGTTTATATATATAAAAATTTGATAATTGTATTCTCTATCGGAGTTTAAGCTTAATAGCAGATATATTGAATTCGATAATTGTAAAATTGTGGATATACTTTATTTTATAATACTATTACTTATATATCTCAAAAAGTTGGTAAATTGATTCGTGATAAGTTACCCGCTTTACCTTACAATTGCCACTTGACACAAATAATTTAACATTTAATACTTTTAATATTTTATCATAAATATTTGAAAATTTTAAACCGATATTAGTTTATATTTGATTTAGTCATACGATGACAACCTCAACTTTCTTGTAAAAGCCTCCTACAAATTGTTTTTAATAGTATACAAAGAGATTTTTTTTTTTTCAAGTTTTCAGGTTACATACTTTGGTTCAATACTTTATATACTGGTTTGTCAAGATCCAGTTAGTGATACATGACAAGTTTATGCAGATATTCTTTAAACATTGCCATTAAAATTATGTGTTTAGTCCTACGTACGGGCATGCTCTAGATACGAACATATTTTTTTCTTTTTTTCAAAATATATTGTATATCTAAACGTTAAATGTGCGATAAATCAACTATATGATAGTTATTATTGACATCAGTATTGTTGTGAAGTTAACGATCCCCTAATTTGTTAAAGTGTTATGCTTATATATATATATATATATATATATATATATATGATAATTGTAATCTCCATCCAAGTTTAAGCTTAATAGCAAACATATTGAATTCGATAATTGTACAATTGTTGACATGCTTTATTTTAGAAAACTATTATTTTTATCTCTCAAAAATTGGTAAATTGATTCGTGATAAGTTACTCGCTTTACCTTACAATTTCCACTTGGCACAAATAATTTAACATTCAATACTTTTAATATTTAATCATAAATATTCAAAAAATTTAAACCGATGTTAGTTTATATTTGATTTAGTACGATGACAAAGAGAAAAATCTTTTCCAGTTTTCAGATTCAATACTTTATATACTAGTTTGGCAAGATCCAGTTAGTGATAAACGACAAGTTTATGCAGATATTGTTTAAACACTACCATTAGAATTATGTTTTTAGTCTTACGTACGGGCATGCTCTAGATACAAATATATTTTTTATTCCTTTTTTCAAACTATATCGTATATGTAAACGTTAAATGTGCGATAAATCAATTATATGATATTTAATATTGACATCAGTATTGTTATGAAGTAAACGATCTGTTTTGTTGAAGTGTTATGCTTATATATATAAAAATTTGATAATTGTAATCTCCATCCGAGTTTAAACTTAATAGCAAACTATTACTTATATCTCTCAAAAAGTTGGTAAATTGATTCTTGATAAGTTACTCGCTTTACCTTACAATTACCACTTGACACAAATAATTTAATATTTTAAAATAAATATTCGAAAATTTTAAACAAATATTAGTTTATATTTGATTTAGTCATACGATGACAACCTCAACTTTCTTCTAAAATTCCGCTACAAAAACTTTTTGATTATTATACAAAGAGAAAAATCTTTTCCAGTTTTCAGGTTCAGTACTTTATAGACTAATAGTGTAGTTTTCGAAAATAATCAACATATAAATTTTATTTATTGAAGACGAAAATTTAAAAAATGGATCTGCAATTATAAGTTGTTAATGTCTAATAATGAAAAAGATTTAAATGTAAAATAATAGATAAAATTCGTTTTATGCTTATTACATATGATAATATAATTAGAAAGGAGTAAATATGTTGATAGTTTTAAATTTTAAATTAAATATTAAAGAAAAATATAACAAGTGATATTTGGTTGACATTAAAAAATTTCAATATTGTAGTAGTAGCAGATGTTAATATCGAATTTGTATTATAAAGATTATTGGTACTACTCTTAAAAAATATTAAGAAACATAGAACAAGTGATTTTCGTGTATATGAGGTTAATGATTTTTAAGTTGTTATTCAAGTGTTGGGATGGTGTAGTGGATACATATGTACACATTTGTCACACCTTGGTCCTAGGTTCAATTTCCATCAAGAACAAAGTTTTTATGATTAAGGCTCTGTTTGGGATTGCTGTTAAAAATTGCCGTGCTGTTGAAAAAAGTGCTGTTAAAATAAGTGCTGTTGTGAAAATCAGATAACTGTTTGGTAATATTTTTGATATGTGCATGTTTTGGTGTATAATATAAAAAATTAATGTTTTGGTGAGTTCTGATATTGAAACCAGTAGCTGCTTCCCGCAAAAGCTGAAAATCAGCTTTTTTCAAAAGCATGGGGGGGACCTGCTTTCTCTAAAAGCAGCTTTTCAGCCAAAAGCACTTTTCAGAAAAGCAACTTTTAAATTTTACCAAACACTTTTTTAGCTGCTTTTCAGAAAAAAGCTGATGTTGCTGTCTGCAACAGCAATGCCAAACGGAGCATAAATTGTCTCACTAAACCCCCTAGTTGCTCTATTATATATATAATAATAGATGGATGGATAATGGACCTTTTATATGCAAAAATCATATTATTAAAGAACCATATTAATGAATGCACTGGTGTACTTATTATTAAAAAACAAAATCATATTATTAATTTATGAGTGTTTTATATTTTGTGTCCTTGCATTTTGCTTGTAAGATTATTTGAAGTACTGAACTTCATAATTGTCATTTGGTATGCTATATATCTAAAATCTTTACACAATACATATTCTCATAGAATTTGTCTAATCTCATTTAATTTTTAGCTAATTAAAAATAAAAAGAAATCCGTAGATTATGAATTTATGATAAAGTAAGTCCATTCAAGAATCAATTGAGTCATACAAAAGATAAATCACTTTCTAAACCTTCACAAAACAAACCTTTGCCAACACTTAAACCAACCAAATTAATGGATTGCTCCCTGTCACAAAATTTATGTTTCAAAATACCCCAATAATATTTTAATAACCAACATGTTATGACCATTGTTCTGATTAGGACTGCGATTGCAATAACAACCCTTGTGGCTCCGGTCACAACTAAAAAGTTGGCTTTGGCAAAATTCACGGTTATAGAAAATAATTGGAATAGTATTTTGGATGTGTGCTGAATTTATGGAATAAAATGTAATGATTCTTTAAAGAATGTGAAGGACACGGGAAAATGATCAATGAAAATTGTAGCTGATCTTATTTGGTGATTCGTAGAATGACAGAAAAAATAAGTGTATTCTCTAGTAATAAATTGTTACTCAACCGAGAACAAAAGACTTACATACTTTATTTATTAGTGTTCAAGTTACATGTAATTCTTGGAGAACAAGTTACCTAATTGGCCTAGAGTTTCGTTCGGTCAATCAATACCCAAGTCTAGAGGACAGTGAAAGCCGTCACAAAAACTCCATAATTAATCACGACACAAACTTTATTGACAGAGATTGTTATGGAGTTGAAAGCGAAAAGATCTCGTAAAGAAGTATGAAACCCTGTGGATCTCGCATGCGACCCATATCATGCAATACAGTTCTGGGAAAAATGCGTGTGATTGCTGATAACCTGGCCATGTATGGCGATCTATCCACCCATACGACCTATGGGTCTGATCATGGATCTTCAAGTACTAATAAGACAATAATTAGGTGACGTTATTCCACACATGTGACCCAAAATAAGTATCACATATTGTTATTCCTTATGCTAATCTTCACAAAGATTTTAAGAGATATAGTGCGATGTGATCCCTAGATGGGACCTCATGCGATGCTTTTAAGATAGTAATGAGATCCTATTTTGACACCTTGATAGTAGTCATAATGATGCAACCCTAGGATGGGTCGTGTGTCTTCAAGTTCATTTTTTTGATAAATCAATAAAATTGGTAATTAGTTATGTTAACGAAATTTATTCCTAAAGTATCTTAGGGATAGATGCAGTCTCGCATAACTGGGTGGGTTTGATCCTATAAAAATAGGTACGCATGCATTTTGATAAAAGAATCTGATACACGGGACAAATCGAGACACCTATCGAGTCTAACCTCTTCATTTTTCATAAGCTTTATGTAATAACCCGAATTTTTGGGTAAATTAAAACTTTTCTTATTATGATTAAGTGCATCAGTGAATAGTGAATTTGTGGATGAATAGTGATTTTGAGGATTAAGAAAATTTTTCATGCCACCTATGTACGAGACTTAGTGTGGATATTCCGTAGTCATATTAATGATCTAGAGTAAATAAGTATATGCAAAGACGATCAGAATTCAGAAATTTCAAATTTTATTTTGGTGTATTATTTGACCGGGCTGTGAATTATATATTATTATAATCAATAAATGAGATATTAAATTTGAGGATTTGAGGATTTAATATTTTGGAATTTTATTATATTTGATTTGAGAATTTAGAACGAAAACCGCTGATACTTTATAACGAGATTGAAGCGGTAATAGAACAAGGCGACACAAATGAGAGTATATAAATCCCATTTATATTACAAGATTCACGTTCGAACCATTTTAATTAAGTATTCGATTGTTAGGACGAATAATGAATAGTTACTATTCACTGCGAGAATCGCGTAGAGTTTTACTCGCTCTTTTTAGGAAATATTTTCAAATCGTTGCAAGAGGAACAAAAACAAGGATGAATAGTAACATTGATGAATAGTACTCCAAGGTGAATAGTAAAATTTTATAGTCTCCGATTGATTCCATATTTCAGCGGAAGTTCAGGAATAATAAACGGTTACTAATCGCGTAGTCAGAAATCGCAAACGAAAACGAGAATCGAAAATCCGCTTGAAGGAGTAACTTTGAACGTTTCCTAAGCTTAAGGAAAAGAAATAAAATAGAAATGGAAATTAGAGGTTTGACAAGTCAAAGCTTACATGAGAAGCTTGGTTAGATATTAGTAGTATTATGACATAATCTTGATTTTAAATAAAGGATAAAACCAAGTAAATACAAGTCAACTAAGCTCATCCAAAACACTCAATTCTCATCCATTTTTGAAGCAAAAACCGTGGCCTTTATTGAGAGGAAAAAGAGGAGAAAAAAATCTTGCTAACTTGCTTGAATCTTGATGAAAGTGCTTGGTGTTTAAGTTGACCATCTCACAAAGACAACCCCATTGATTCCTAGCTTTCTTTTCCATCATAAACCACCAAAAACACTTGATTTCCACCATGATTCTTGAAGGAAAAATCTGGGTTTAATGTCTAAAAGCTTAGATGAGAGTTTGTAAGAGCAAGGCGAAGCTTGGATGGTTGTATACCGAGGTGTTAAAGGTATAAGTCGCTTAACCGAAACTTTGTTGATTATTTTCATTTGTAATTTATGTTCATGAATTCGTTTTGACCTTGGATTGGAGGATTTGACTGAGTGAAGGGAGTATAAGTTGGATGGTGAGTTTGGGATTGATTGGTATTGATTTGGTTGTGCTTTGAAAATGGAAAACGTTAAGTTTTAAGCCGTCGTAATGCCCGATTCTCGTTAACTCTAAAAACTGCCTAGAATCCGAAAACCTAACTGCCTATTTTGGTTCAGTGATGAACATGAGTGTGTAGATCTTTGTTTCTAGTTTACGTGAGCGCAAGAATCATGTCATTACGATTTACGGTTTATGAGATATGACCATTTTAGTGAAAGTGGTTCAAGGAATGAGATTGCAGAAATGTACCAACTTTGTGGCTATGTTTGAGACCCTTAAAGTTGTTTTAAAATATTAAATTTTGTATTGAAGTGCCAAGGTCAGTTATGAAATTTTGTACGAAGGTTTCGAGTCCAAAATATTATTTTTTGATTTTATGAAAATGTGTTAGCCGAGGTTGCGCAAGTGAAAACCACTAAGAACATGACTTAGAAACCAATGTTGTAAATGGTTAAGTATAACTTGTATTCTGATAAGTGGATTTTATATCCACTATTTGCATTCCATTCGTACTTAAAACGATTGCTAGTTCTCAAGTTTCGTGTTAGTTTGATGTGTTTTCATCTAATTTGTGTAGGTTGCATAGTCGGAGGCATTGGTGTTGTTGGTGAAGAAATGGTGGTAATCGGTGAGCTTAAAGTAGAAATTACAGGAAGACCAGGGCAAGAGAACTCAGGAATTTGAGCACAATGCGCATACCTCACTGTTTTGGCCATAACTGGAGTTCCGGACATCAGAATTGGGCGATTCAACAGCTCACGCGAAGAGGAGAGAAATTTCTACAAAACTGGGCAGGGGTTACCAGGCGCAGGAGCGCAACATAGGCGCGCAGGAGCGCAACACAGGCGCAGCAGCGCTTCATATTCGCGCAGGTGCGCAGTCGACCCTCTGACCACAGGCGCAGGTGCGCATGAATTCGCGCAGGTGCGCAAAGCCTTCTCTGTCCAAGCGCGCAGCAGCGCATGTCCTAGGCGCAGGTGCGCTCCCGGTTTTCTGTTTGTTAGCGCAGGTGCGCGTGTCTGCCGAGCAGCTGCGCAAGGTCGAGCGCAGTGGTGTGTATTTCCTGGTTCTTTAATTCTCTCGGGTTAACTACAAACCTTTTGGGCCTAATTCTTTTGGGCTTGTGTAATAGTTAAGTTTTTAAACTTATTAATATTAGAAGTAGAGATTATTCAACTATCAAGTTATTATTAGGAGATACAGGTTTTTAGGGTTCTTGGCGGTGACAAGCAAGGATACCTTCGTTTGTACTTCTCTCTACACATTTTGGGATTAATTTTCTATCTCATTCTCTTCTACTACTAATTATTTCTCTCTTCTTAATTAATTATATGCTTTTTACAATCATGCTTTCATTAGAACCCATGGTGGTGATTAGTTTAACTATGAACTAATCATTATCATGGGGTTCCAATGGATTTGATTACGTAATTATTGTGTTTGACACGTAATTGATTGTTGGGTGATCTTATTATGATAATCTATTATGGTTTGTTTTAATTGATAGATGCGTAGCTAGCATCTAATTTATTTATCTTTGATGATTGCGAAAGTGGATTCGAGGATTGGGAATATGCCATAGTAGCATGGGTTCATGAATTAATTGATTATTCTTGATTAGTAGCGTGATTTTAACCATCTCATGTTGCCCCATGTAGTTATAAAGATAACTTGTGCTTAAACTAATTGTGTTTCCAGATTGTATAGACATATATGATTTGAACGTAATTTGGTGTCCTCTCGATTTCTATCTCTTGTGGATATTAAGTGGTTTGATACGAGTATACTGAAAGGTAGCTCGTACTATTGTCGTGTTATCTGATTAATTATCATGTTTGTCACCTATGTCAATTTAATGTGTCAACCTTTAGTGAAATATTCAATGAAATTGGAATCCCATGTTTCTCATATATAAGAACTCTTAATTGTTAATTTATTCTTAGTTTAATAATTGCTTAGTTTATTAAAGTAGTTAATAATCAACCCAAATTGATAATTGTTCAAGCATTAAGAAGTAACCATACACTGTTGCATAGGTATTAAATTGGCATTTACACCTAGTCTCTGCGGAACGAATTCTATTTATCACTTGCTATTTGTGATCGCGTATACTTGCGTGTTTTCGAGTCAACAAGTTTTTGGCGCCGCTGCCGGGGACTACGGTGTTATTTGTAGTTTAAGTGCTTGTCATCAGTGGTCGTTATAGATTACTGACTTGAACTGTTTTTTTATTTATTTGATGGATTATTGGGAGCAGGACTTCGTAATTGTGTGTGAGCTGTGTGCAGGTGGACATTACACTCATCAATGTGAGTATAACAGAAACCGGCCAAATTTCAGCTGGGACTACAATCAGAGTGGTATGGAGCAATCCCAATATCCGTCCTACCCGCTCCAAAATCAGCAGTTTGGAGATGAGCCATACAGTCCATGGGGAACTCAGCAGCAACAGGGGCAACAATTTCAGCATCAGTATGCCCCAGTGCATCAACACTTTCAACCTCCTAAATTTCAGCAGCAGCAATTTCAGACTTGGTCTAACCAACAGTCGACCGAAGAAGCTGAATTAGAAGAATTGAGGTTGATGGTTAAAAGCAATGCATTGTCTCTCCAGACAATAGGAGATCAGATTGGTCAAATTGCAAATGCATTAAAAACATTGAATCAAATTGCAAGTGACACAGAAGGCCTGGCTGTAGAGCAGGAGGACAAGAACCTTCCTATCAGTCTTGACTGGCCTTTCTTAGCCACGGGTGAGACCTTGATCGAAGTTCAGGAAGGAGAGTCTGAGGGCAAAGATGAGGAAGAATCAGAACATGAAGCTGATAAGGAAGGAGAACCGGAGGCAACCCAATCAGAAAATTCAGAATGTCCAGAGAATTCGGTTCTGAATAATCAGCCGCAACCACTTCCTTTGCAATCTGAAAATTCTGAAGAATCAGCCCAAGATCAAGAAAACTCCAAGGCTCAAGTGGCTATGCTAATTCCTTCGAAGGATGAAGAGGGTCTCAGTGTGGTAATGGTTGATACTGAACACCGTAAGAAGGTTGATCAGCCGTTAAAGTCAAAGTCTGTAGAGAGTGCTTTTCAATGGAAGTTTGACATTGAAGATGATGAATTAGAAGAGCATCTTCAGTTGTTGAATGCCGCTCCGTTGCAATCTGACTTCGACCAGTTGGAGGCCGAAGAGGAAAAGAGCATCACTCCTGCTGACAAATCTACTCCGGAGAAGACTACAGAGGGTATCCAAATCGATTTTCCTCCTCCATATCCACCGAGGCTTCAGAAGCAAACTCTAGCCATGAATTTGCCGGCGGAGGATGAGGAGTGTTTTAGCTTGAAATTGGTTGATGTAGGGCAGAGTAAAAAGTATGACACAGAGAAGGAGAAGGCAAGGCATGGCCAGCTGAGGATTACAGTGCCTTGGCTAATGGGGCTACGTATTCCACACAAGTTGCTTGGAGTGGAAGATCTCTGGAATTCTCAGGTGCGCCTTAAGCCATCATTTGAAGGAGCTCCCAAACTCGAGCTCAACCCATTGCTAGTTCACCTGGGGTATGTTTCTTGTAATTCATCTCCTTTGCTTGCTATTGTTATTGCTGCTAACTTTTCAGGTAGGCGGGAGAATGTTGTTAAGAGATCTGGTGAGGAGCGAAGACGGGTAAAGCTTGTCGTTGAAGATGTCGCTCCAGAAAAGATCCTTAAGTGGCCCTTATAGAGGTGCGGTGTGGAAATTTTTCAAGTTAAAAATCGTGGCCAAGTCTAGCTAAAGACGTTAAAGAAAGGCGCTTCTTGGGAGGCAACCCATGGATTTCCTGCTTTCAAATAAAACAGTTGTGTTGTGTGGTCCCCGATTCTTCGTATATCCACCACCAGATTTAACACCCGAGGAGGGTGATCCTGCCGATAGTTAGGTATGTTCTCTATCCTTTTTATTGCCTTCAATGAGGACATTGAATATCTTAAGTTTGGGGGTGATTTGAGGATTAGTAGTATTTGTGTCATTGTGTTCATTTAGAAATCATAATGCATGTTAGTATAATTTCATTCATATTGTTGCATAATTGTCATATAGAGCATATTTGTTTTTGTTTTGTTTGTTTATGCCAGGTGAGTTCATGTTAGTTGCATTAGCATGCATAGCATAATTCATGATCCTTAGGATTTGACTATTTCTTGGTTGGTGAGTCCATGTTGATGGGAGTGTAGTAGTGATGAATAGAGGGTTGATTAAGTTCTTATGAATTGACTTGCATGCCAGAAACAAATGTAAATTCACAAGTCTCATTGGTTGCTTTTGAATTTGATCAGACCATGTTTGTTTGGAAGTTAGAATTTAACCACTTGCTTATATTTAGAATGTTTTCTATTCTCTTGAAATTGAAAGAAGCACTTAAGTCTAAGTTTGGGGGAAAACAGGGATATCATGCTAGTTGTCAGTAAAAGCTAGGCGTCAAATGGCTAGTAGCCGGCTCATTGAAAAGATGAGTAGTCTAGGGTGGGATGAGAAAAAGGCAAAGCACACTCATTCCGAAGAAAAAAAAAAAAAATATAAAAAAAAGAAAAAAAAAAGAAAAGAAAAAAAAAAGAGTTGTTTTAGTTGTTTTATGCAGAATTGATCAGGTTGAGCTTTTTAATACTCGAGTAATTAAGTTCTTGGGGACTTTGTGCCTAGTGACCTAAGACTTTTCCGGTCTGGGATCCACTAACCTAACGCTCGCTACATGGGTATTATTGTATAAGCCTTTAGGGGTCTCAGCCATTGCACGGTCAAATAAGCATGCGTATTGTGTTTAGTATGTTGTTTTGTAATAAAAGCATGAATTCCTGTCTAACTCGAGTGGATATTGAGGTGTCTTTAAGTGGTTTCTTGTGTCTAGAGTTCATTTTGTTTATAAGCTTGTGGTTGTTTTGGTGAAGAATAGGATATGGTCTTGATTTAGTTTGAGAGTATATTGATGAGCATTGCACACACGCACGTTTCTGTGTTTGTATTGTTAGTATACGGGAATTTGGTCGAACTCTGTTTGAAAGATTGCATTCCTTGAGATGTTGGCTTGTTGATTGGTTATGGTTAGTTTGAGGGGATCGTTTGCATTCTCATATTAGTTGCATTCATTCATTGCATATCGTTCGTGTTGCATTTGTTTATGCTTGAGGACAAGCATCGGGTTAAGTTTGGGGGTGTGATAAGTGGATTTTATATCCACTATTTGCATTCCATTCGTACTTAAAACGATTGCTAGTTCTCAAGTTTCGTGTTAGTTTGATGTGTTTTCATCTAATTTGTGTAGGTTGCATAGTCGGAGGCATTGGTGTTGTTGGTGAAGAAATGGTGGTAATCGGTGAGCTTAAAGTAGAAATTACAGGAAGACCAGGGCAAGAGAACTCAGGAATTTGAGCACAATGCGCATACCTCACTGTTTTGGCCATAACTGGAGTTCCGGACATCAGAATTGGGCGATTCAACAGCTCACGCGAAGAGGAGAGAAATTTCTACAAAACTGGGCAGGGGTTACCAGGCGCAGGAGCGCAACATAGGCGCGCAGGAGCGCAACACAGGCGCAGCAGCGCTTCATATTCGCGCAGGTGCGCAGTCGACCCTCTGACCACAGGCGCAGGTGCGCATGAATTCGCGCAGGTGCGCAAAGCCTTCTCTGTCCAAGCGCGCAGCAGCGCATGTCCTAGGCGCAGGTGCGCTCCCGGTTTTCTGTTTGTTAGCGCAGGTGCGCGTGTCTGCCGAGCAGCTGCGCAAGGTCGAGCGCAGTGGTGTGTATTTCCTGGTTCTTTAATTCTCTCGGGTTAACTACAAACCTTTTGGGCCTAATTCTTTTGGGCTTGTGTAATAGTTAAGTTTTTAAACTTATTAATATTAGAAGTAGAGATTATTCAACTATCAAGTTATTATTAGGAGATACAGGTTTTTAGGGTTCTTGGCGGTGACAAGCAAGGATACCTTCGTTTGTACTTCTCTCTACACATTTTGGGATTAATTTTCTATCTCATTCTCTTCTACTACTAATTATTTCTCTCTTCTTAATTAATTATATGCTTTTTACAATCATGCTTTCATTAGAACCCATGGTGGTGATTAGTTTAACTATGAACTAATCATTATCATGGGGTTCCAATGGATTTGATTACGTAATTATTGTGTTTGACACGTAATTGATTGTTGGGTGATCTTATTATGATAATCTATTATGGTTTGTTTTAATTGATAGATGCGTAGCTAGCATCTAATTTATTTATCTTTGATGATTGCGAAAGTGGATTCGAGGATTGGGAATATGCCATAGTAGCATGGGTTCATGAATTAATTGATTATTCTTGATTAGTAGCGTGATTTTAACCATCTCATGTTGCCCCATGTAGTTATAAAGATAACTTGTGCTTAAACTAATTGTGTTTCCAGATTGTATAGACATATATGATTTGAACGTAATTTGGTGTCCTCTCGATTTCTATCTCTTGTGGATATTAAGTGGTTTGATACGAGTATACTGAAAGGTAGCTCGTACTATTGTCGTGTTATCTGATTAATTATCATGTTTGTCACCTATGTCAATTTAATGTGTCAACCTTTAGTGAAATATTCAATGAAATTGGAATCCCATGTTTCTCATATATAAGAACTCTTAATTGTTAATTTATTCTTAGTTTAATAATTGCTTAGTTTATTAAAGTAGTTAATAATCAACCCAAATTGATAATTGTTCAAGCATTAAGAAGTAACCATACACTGTTGCATAGGTATTAAATTGGCATTTACACCTAGTCTCTGCGGAACGAATTCTATTTATCACTTGCTATTTGTGATCGCGTATACTTGCGTGTTTTCGAGTCAACATATTCGAGGATCGATTTCGGACTAAACCTACGACTTAAGTAATTGTCGATTAACATGGACTTAGTATGAGCCTATAACGAGCTAGTAATGCCTTGGTTGTGTTTCGCTTACGTGTTTAAGCATTGTGTACAAGTGGATTATCCAGGGGATTAACCGTGCATTTTCTTTGACTTTGTCTAGATTGTCCGACATCGTCGCGAACCCCTATCACTTCTCGAGCATCAGGCAAGTTTCTAAATCTATACTTTGAAGTGTTGACTATAAAATACTGCTTTTGCCATGTATAAAATTGGACAGTTTTGCGATATATCTTATTTCTTGTTGAAATAGATTTGACCTTTGGATTATATAAAATCTTTTGAGTTAAGTAGTTATGAACCGGTTTACCTGGTAGCTCTAAATATAAGAGCATATTCATTGTTTTCGACTCTAAATCGGGAGTCGGTATTTTGAGATATGTAGATAGCCGTGGAAACCCGGAGGGATTCCATCGGCAGAATACTATGTATTTTGAGGATTGTTATTTGAGTATGATATCATTCGAGGAATGATATTTGCTTACTATATCTTTCAAGGAATGTTATTTGAGTATTATCTCAGTCGAGAAATACTATTTGAATACTATTTCAGTTATATATGCTAATGGAAGGCATAACTGTTTTCGAAAGTATATTGTGATACTTGCTTTATGATTTGATTATGGGCTTCTAAGCTAGATATGAGATATTAGTTAGAAGCCAGGTTTTTATAAATGTCCTAAGTAAATGACGTATGATTTTTATTCTTTAGGCCAGAAGTAGTTATATTTTCTGTATATGTTAAAGGTTATTTTCCGATAAAGATATCGGGTAATTGCTATTCGATGATTATTTATTTAATGAATATTATTTTTGAATATTCATTTAAGGCTTATTTATTCAATGAATATTATTTTGAATATTCATTTAATCATTATTTATTTAATGAATATTATTTTGAATATTCATTCAAGGTTTATTTATTTAATGATTATTATTTTGAATATTCATTTAATCACTATTTATTTAATGAATATTATTTTTGAATATTCATTTAAAGTTTATTTATTTAATAAATATTATTTGATTATTTATTAAATACTTTTAACACATTTTTAAATTGAGTTGTATTATTTAAAGTTATTCTTGACCTTCAACATTTATGAAGGATATTCTAAGCTGTATTATTAATTATTTTAAATCAAGGAGAGGTTCCCAAAACACTGTTTTTCCATTTAAATCTATCTTTTAAGATGATTTAAATACTCTCTCAACTACCAAAAATATGGGAAACCTGATTTAAGTGACTGCTACTCATTTTAAACTCTCAACTCAAAACTGTTAGGGGACAGATATTTTCTCGGAGCAATTTAATTGCTGCAAGTCAAATGTTGTGTTACTACCTCAACGATCGAGGAGTAAATTGATGGAACAAGTCGATATCCATTAACAAGCAATAGCTTGGAAAATATTGGAGAATCTTCCTTTCCAACCTAGATATAACTACTTAGTGGAGTCGTATCAACAAGTATTACACTTGGGGAAAGGAGGACGATCTTTACGTTTCAGAGTCATGGATTTCATGCGAACTAGGAGTGGTGTAAGAGGTCCAGTTGCGCCGACCCATCCATTTTATTGCCCCAAATGGGCCGGGAGATCCGGGAAGGCGGTAGACAATGTCAGGCTGGCAACTTCATCTTTTATTTTATGAGTTATGACTCTGATAAAACCTTACTCAGATTATATATGCATAAGTGAATTTTGGGTTACGGAACATTATATGAAATTTTCCTCGTAACTTCATCTTTTATATCATATGACTGTGTGGATACCTTACATAACATGAGTTATGGTAAGTGAGTTGTTTATACTGAATCACCTTATAACTTCATCTTTTAAGTTATATGTTGATAATCTGCTTACATAGCAGATATTTTTCGGAAAGGTTATATTGGTTTACCTTGAAACCTCATCTTTTATATTTTACTAGAACTTTGTTCATAATATAGCAAAAGTTGCAGAAATATTATGAAAATGATATTTGAAATACAACAATGGTACTGTTTTTGGAATACATTCTGATAAGGAAATAATTTCAGTATCGAGATATTTTGACAAATTATTGTCTTATACCCGCTTTATTCTGGGTTGAGTTAAAGGCAGGATTATGCCATACTTTAATTACCTTGCTGAGCTATCGCTCACTCTTGCTATTGTTTTATAAATATTATATAGCAGCGAAGTAGGATACCAAGGATTCGGCGCACATCCCTCAGGCGAGTGGTAAGCGCAAGGCATTCTCATGAGCAGTTTCTAGCAGTGATCCTGGAAGTAGTGTGAACCAGTCAGATCAAGCTGGAGCTTTTGGTATTCATCTTATGTATAGATATGAATGGTATGAGAGGGTGGTGAGTATTACAAGGCTAAGTTGGTAATGTACCATTACTTAGGAGTTGTATCAGTAGCAAATTCAAAAGACATTTGGGTATTGTAATAAAGATTATTTATTCCGCAATGGTTGTATTTGTGTCGTTTCTGAGACTCTAACCTGTGTGTGTGTGAGAGAGATATATACATTGTGGGGGTCATAAGCAGATGAATTGTGTATATTGTGAGTAAAGCAGGCAAGGAAAGAAGTAAGTGGATCGTGACTACTCTAAATCCCTGACCCCGGATTTGGGGCTGTTACACTTTAAACCCCTAAAACAATCACATATTCATACAAAATTGCTCTAATATTCCAATACCCTCATATTTGTGCCGTTGCGAATTTTCTACAACAACACACCAATGTTCTCTTTTTGCCCATTTGCTCATTCGTGTCCCAATGTTTTTGAATGATTTCATTTCTTGTTTTGTTTTTCTTGATTTTACTTAATTTGGAAGTGTGTGTGTGTTTCTTGTCTATATTCATCAAATATCATAATAGAGATATTGCAATGGCCTTAATTTATCAATATGAAAAAAATTCTGGTTATAAATCTTAAAAAAGACTCTCTTATAGTTATTTTGAGTCTGATGTAAGTACAATTCATAAATTAGGTGCAATGAAACATATGGATGAAAATGGGTAAATCTCATGTATATGTAAAAGGTAGAGTTGTTGTACTTTTGAAAATACTGTTTTATTCTTGTACTAATAGACGGAGTTAGACAGATTTAACGAAAACACGTATAAATTCTAAAATCTGGATGTTCAATATAATAAGAGATAATTTATGAATTTCAGTATATTAAGTGATTTGACATGTAAAGTGCAAACATATGAAATGTAGTTTATAATCAAGCTAATAATTATATGTTCGCGAGTTTGTGCACACTATTACAATGTGAGAAATGAGTATAATGCTAAAATGAGAAAACGATTTATTAAAATTGATTTTCTTTAAAATGATAAAAATCTCAAAGTATTAATCTTAAAATTTTAAAATCACTTTATCTTGATATTATTTTTTTTATAAAAAAAATCAATGTAAAAATCCCGATCTCAATTTTTACATAAAATAATATTCTTGATCAAATGCACATTTTTAAATAATTTACAAAAACAAAAAATCTAACATCATACTGATTACTCTTCAGTATCTTATATTATAACTTTTACATCCTCCATTATCATCCATTTTTTTTCTAATAGTTTTTCAAATCTCCTTTATGTTGTGTTTTTGCAACATACTCATAAATTTAAAGTATATTTTCGAATTTTGGATAATTCTTTCCATAAAAATATCAAGACCTATAATTTTTTTTTCCAAAATTTAATAAAATATGAAAATAAATTCTAAATCCTAGAAATCAATTTTAATAATTTTGAACAAAGTTATAAATATCTTTTATGTAATAAATTCTTTAAAATGATAATTTTTGCCGTGTCTAGAAATATTATCGAGGGGTTTTACGATGTACAAACAAAACCGTGACAACTAAAATAAATTGTGAAGGAAAAATACAATTTGATATCGATAGTGAAATATGTTGATATGTGGACTCTTTTAGGGGTCGTTTGGTTCACGAAGGGGTATGGGTTTGGAATCAGAAATCGAGTTTGGCTGGTATGGAGTTTAAATATTTTTATTGACATTATGTATTTAGGAATCAATCTATTTAACTTAAAAATATTATTAAATTATTAATTTAATTTAATTTAATAATGTTATTAAAAAATTGTAAATGTTTTTTTTAATATTAGCAACAGTTATTTGCATAAAAAAAATATTTTTTTTGCTATTATTAATGTTTTGTAAGAAATAAAAAAAATTACAATAAAAATGATACCCATGCCATCATCTCATACCAACATTTTCATTTGGGTATCAAAAACTTATATTTTGGGGGTTTAAGATATGAGTATGAAATAAAAAAAAGGTCAACCAAACATGAGGTATGGATTTTGTTAATTTTAAATGCAAACCTAATTCCTGATACCAAACGACCCTGATACATCCCAACCAAACTATCCCTTACATTTTTCACACAAAAATATGATAAGACGATAAGACACAACTATATATATAATTGGAATATGACAATAACGATCGTTAATAATATATATCATAATTAAAATGCTTGTGAACACAGAGTCACATATGTGATGTAAAATATGCACCGAACAAGGAAAGTAAGATAATAAAACATATTAAAAACAATGAATTATTAATGTTAATTATATACTATTATATAATAAGAGTAAAAGAGATAATAAAGAAATACTACCATAGTTCAAGAGTTCGACTCTCATAAAGGACATATTAAATATAATCTATACTAAACTATAGGATAATTGATAATTTGGTTAGCAGGTTCCTAATTTGATTAACAATTTCCTTTATCAATGTATTTTAGTTTATTAAACAATTTTATTTATATACGTTAGCAAATAACCCAAATAAAAAACCACAGTCACTCCTGTGGAATTAAACACGTTACTGTTTTGTTACTGAAGTTTAATTAGGCCTCTCCCCCAAATCCAAACTCTGCATATTCCCTAAATATGTATTGTTGTTTGTATCTATCTATTGGGCAAACTTTTGCTTAGTTATTCCTTGTGTTTTATGCTTGGGCTTCTCTATAAGGTATAAGAGAGTAAAGTCAATGATTCAACCGTTTTACTCATTATGAAGTTTGTATGAAGATTGTTTTTCTCTATCTTCTTTGTTTACTCATTGTGTGCGTGTATGTTGCTGGCATGGATTGACACATACAAAGTTTATTTGCTGGATTGATTAAAGTTTTATGTGCCTATTTATATTTGATAATGTATTCTCGAGTGTCACATTTAGTCGATGATTCAAATCAGGTGGACATTACGACTAATATTAAGTTATACAACTCAAAACATTGCAGCATTATAAAATTGCAAGTAATCAAGTATATAATATGCATGTAAATAGATATAATTTCAGGGAATCCCATAATGAGACCAGACAATACCAACGACTTATCAAAGTTGAGTATACGTGAATCTGTATATATGTTATTGACACTTTTAAACAACCTACCCAATCTTTTATTACCCTTGAGAGAGCGAAGATAACTTTCAGTTTAGACTTTGGCGTAGACATCGTTTACAATAGAGAAGTAACCCACACCTTTGGAATAAACAAAACAGAGGATGACGTTAACGTTTCCATAGCCTTTCGCCAATAGAGAAGTAGCCCGCACCTTTCGCATCGTAGTATATCATTCTTTTTCCTATAAGTTAATTATGATATGGTATAGAATTGATATATGTAGCCTCTCGTGATTCTTTGTTTATTAGATCCTATGTTTGTGTTTGTTTAACTCTCAGCAATACGACATATTTGGAATGAGTATCGTACTATATCATTCTTTTTTCTATAATTAATTATGATATGGTATAGAATTGATATATGTAACCTCTCATGATTCTATGTGTTGGTCCTTGACTATTGCAGAAGGGGGGGTTGAATGCAATACTGATAAAACTCAATCTACGTTTCAACAACTAAAACCAAGATTAAAGATTATCAGTTTAACAATTGCAAACACAAGTAGACACACGAGTAATTCTCACAAAATAAATGTTTTATTTATTTTGCAATGGGTTGTTACAACCTCAAGAAAAAGTGTATCTTTTCTTGAGCTTCAGTTTCTCGAGTGATTACAAAGAATGAATTGAGAGATAGACTAAGTAGGTTAAACCTATCACTTTCAATCACGGGTCTTTATGAAGCTGCTGTCATTTTCAAGTGGCAGCTTCTTACAATTTTCTTGCCCGTGATTCTTTCCTAAATTGCTATATAGACAGCTTATCAATACATTACAAAGCAATCTAGAAACATTCTATTTTAAGCTAACACAATTCAGTAGATGTAGATTTGTCATACTCTGGAATTGGTGAGCTTTGTCATGTGATCTCTCAAGCTTCAGTCGTAGTCTTGCAGACCTGTTACAGTGTTGGGATGCTGCAACACGCCTGTTTCTTGAACATCCAAACTGTCACAAGTTTGACTGGATTGTTTACCAATACAACTGTTATCCCTTCATGACAGTATCCTGATGGCTAAGCTTGCTGTCACAGGAATGCGCTTTCGGTGACAGTAAGAAATCCCCGCTAAAGGTGATGTCAGGATTTCCAAGCTTGCTGTCAGGCTAAGGTAAAGTTGATGTCAGAAGGCTCCCGCCAATGTTGCTGTCAGAGTGAATGTAATGTCGTGACTCGCAACATGCTGTCTTCAAGTAACCTTACTGTCAGTGCTGTGACAGTAATCTTTATTCTTGCTGTTCATCTTGAGTACTTCTTGAGGCTTGAACAAACTAATGAACTTCTACCAAAATGTACTAGAATCTTATTTAGAGCAAACAAAAATGGTTACAAAGACATACTCTGGCTGTGACAGTATGTTCATACTTAATAAAATTAAGTAAGTAAAATGTCTAGTTAAGTTGACTCATATCCATCACCCAAAAATCCTAACAATCTCCCCCAATTTGATTTTATGGATAATAACAGCAAATTTAAAAATGATACTAGCTGACAACTTAACTAATAAGATCAGAATCTGACAAAATATTTTACTTAGCTTCAGATTTCCTTTTCTGTCTTGCTTCATCCTCTCTGTTGAGAGCTTCCTTAAGAACTTCTCTGAGTCCTTCCACCAGTGCTACTTCATCAGGAATGATAGCCTCATCTTCAATTTCATCAATATGTTTCTGTAGTGTCTTGGAGAGACATACTCTAGCATCCTGAAGATCCAACCATAACTCTTGGCCAAAAGCATGAGTTTTGAACTTCAGTGTGCCATTAAAGTCTTTGAATCTGCTTCCAGGGTATGCATTCAGAGTTTTTCTCCTTGACCTATCCAGCTTTGAGTCTTTACCCTTTCTTGCTTGAATAATGCTCTCAATTTCAGAGGAGCATTGCTGTTCCAATGGATACAAGATTGGTAATTGGGTCATTCACTTTCCATCCTGTTGGCTTCTCTGCTTTTACCCAAGAATGTGTCTTATGTATCTTCAGTGGTTCCTCTTTCTGTAGGCTCTGAGGATTCTTCTTGACTTGGTTGGGTTTGCACCACTTCTTCAGGAACATCATCTTCATACTCAGCCATTTCTTCATCAGAATATTCAAGTAAGTGAGCAATGTCATTATCATCATATAGTGACCATTCTCCAAACTTCTGATATAATTCTTCATCCCTCAGGGCTTTGTATGCCAACACATGGTTCATGACACTTTCAGGAACGTTGTCATAACCTTGCATTAGATTGACCATCCTTACCAAGTAGAAGTATTCAACTCTCCTTGTTTCTGTTATCCTTTCCATTGAAAGAGTTGCTGATACAGTATATGAAGACACTTCCGTGGAAAAGTCCTTTTTGACCTTCACAAGTCTTGATGCATCAAACCAAAGAATATATTCAGTTGTTTCATTTTTGTTATCCAACTTTACCTCGACGCTCTTGATTTGACCAGCTTCCTTTTCCAAAAGATCCAGAGAGCTGTAGAGTTTTGATTGGATAGGCTTCTTCAAGTTTCTGCCAAGCCCAGTGGCTTTCTCCTTTCCTGAGTACTTGTGTTTTCCTTTTATTGCTTTTGAAGTCTCCTCAGGTTCAGGTTCCTGTCTAGAGAACCAGGCCTTATCCAGGGTTTTTGTCCTTTTTGGCTTGACAGTAGGCTTGATTCCTTCTTTGACAACATCTTTGTTGACAGTGTCCTCCATGACAGTATCTTTATTGACAGTCTCTTTGGTGACAGTATCTTTTTCAGCATTTATACTGTCAATAGCACATCTTAAGATATTTGCCTCCAAAGCTTCAAAAATTACTGACGCCTCTTCTTCTGTTGCTTCAACATCTTCCTTTTCTTGTACAGGAGCTTCTTCCTTATTTTCTTACTGGGACTTTGATCCAACATTCTCAGAGGTGCTTCCACTAGCATTTCCTGCTTCTCCAGTTCCTCCACTACCATCCAACTCATCATCATCATCACAAGGAACCTCATAGGAGCAGCTTTCTCCTTGTTCAGCTCTGTTGGAGATTGCTTTGGAGATCATATTCTTCATAGTAGAGCTCAGTCCCTTGTCCCTTTTTACCAGCAAGTCATAAATTGCTTTGACAGCAAGAACTCTTTCCTTGTTGGCTTTGGAGTTGAGAATCATGTTTAACACCTTTAAGATTAACTTTGACTCCATTGTTGAAGTGCCTCCTAGACTCATGTATGCACATCTCTTGCTACCACTTTTGGTGGTACCTGCATAGTAGACACAAAATGGATTGGTGTAGACTTCTGGAAGTTTTTCTGAATTAAACTCAGCATTTGCAGATGCAAGATCTCATTGAAGGCTATATGGTTTGCTGTGATTTTGTTCTTCATTACTGTTAGCACTCTTGCTGGAAGACTCTGCAGCAGCTGCATAGTAATGAACATGGATATTCCAGTGTTTAAGTACACATCAATAGCCCACCTCCTTTCTTCATTGATCTTTACACATACACTGGTGATTTTCTCCTTTAGAAAAGTTGAGCAGTTACTCAATCTTCTGCTAGGCTCCTTCATAGCTTCATCAACTACCTTGTAGAAGTCTTCATCATGATTCTTCAGAGTACTTTCCCTGTAGTCAACCATTAGAGCATTAGCATCTTCTTGGTTGACCTCTGTTCCTTCACTCCAGGTGTTTCCAGACAGAATGTATTCATGCATCTTGTCTTTCCCTTTTCCCAACTTGTTCTGCTCCTCCTTTTCTCTCCATTGCCTTTCAAGAGCACTCTCCTTTGGAGTTGGAGTTGGCTCTCTTATTGTCACAGAAGGAAGAATTGGGTGCTTGGAAGAAACACCCTTTTGCATAGATTCCAGGGTTTCCTTGGACATTAAAACTTTTTCTCCAACTATCTCATATTCAAAGAGAATTTTAGCTTCTTGCCTTTGCTCCCCCTTACTTCCTGAATCTCCTTGAGTTCCCCTTTTTCTCTTAGCAGGCACTGACCTTCCTTTAGTTCCAGGCTCCCCCTCACTCCTTGAAGCCTTCTTTGAGCCAGGCTCCCCCTGAGCAACATCCTGTTTGGGGATACCTTCTGTTCCTGATTTTGCCTTTTGAGATTCTGATCTTACCTTTGTCTCCCCCTTAGGTAAGTTGGCAGCACCAAGATTTGCAGATAGAGCTTGAATGGCTTCCTGAATGGTAGAAAAACCAGAGGCCACCATGGTAGACAGGCTGTCAATTTTGAGTTCCATGGACATACATCTGTTCTCTAAAGCATGCAACTTGGAAGATGTAGAGGGGCCACCTGATCTTAACCTTCTTGGGGGTGAAGGAAAAGACTGATGCTTGGAGGCTGTGGGGGTTCTCACACTCTCAGTGTTTTTCTGAGTGATCTCATCACTCCTCACAACAGAACTCTCATGGCCTACGGCCTGGACATGTGTGGCTCCCTTAATTTCACTCTGGACATGCTCAAGTCCCTCACCTTTTGCCAGCTCATTTGGTTGCCTCTCATTTTGATGCTCACTTCTCTTTTCTTTTATCTCTATTTTCTTTTGCACACCCTCACTCATCCTAGATGCATGGGTATGAGCAGTACTGTCATGCAAAGAAATAGATGGTTTAGAATGTACCTTTAAGAACTGAGATAGTGGCACATCATCATCAAAGACATCCTCAAGAAATACAGCATCAAAGTCAGGCTGTGTAGAGGATACAAGAGCTTTGCCATGAATGTTACTGTTAGTTGGAGTATCGACAGTAGGTTCCACTGCAACGTGGACAGCAGGTTTGATTTTGACAGTAACTTTAACTGAGTCCTTGACAGCAGAATCACCTGTGGCAGCAACATCCACAGTGTCTTTGACATCAACTTGGGCCGTGACAGCATCTTCCCTGAGGTAAGATGCTCCTTGGAGATTGAACAAAGTACTGGCTGTTTCATTTTCTAGCAGAGTTGTACTTTGCTCTTTCTCAGTGTTTGAAGGAGTGGTGTCCATCTCACTTTGAGAAATGGGTTTTTGTGGACCACTTGATGGGGGCTCATCCATGAGGGAAGATGGATGATCAAAACCTGAAGGGTTGGGACTGTCCCCCTCTCTAGGTTGTGGAGAAGAAACAAATGAATGTGTAGGGAAGGAAGAAGGTGAAAGTGGAGAAGAGAATAGTGGATCCTTCTCAGATGTAACTTGAGAAGTATCAACGGGGGAAGTGAAATCCCCACAGTGTCCTGACTCCAAGTGTGTTTCTGCAAGTGGAGGCTCCTCATGAGTTGGAACATGAGGTTGTGCAGACTCTTTACAGGTTGCCTTGGGAGACATGCCAATTTCAATAGATGTCCCTTGTTGAGAAGGCACATCTAGGGAGGAGTTTATATCCCTTGTTTCCTCTACAGTCTTTTGGGAGACTACAGGGTGGCTGACAGTGGTTTTGGTCCTCTTAGCTCTCTTCTTCTTAGGCTCAGGAGGAACCACTATGGGTTCTATTTGACTACCTTCCTTATTTGCTGCACTAGGTGCAGGAACTCCCTCTTGACTCTCAACACTACCACTAACACCAGTCTCTAGGGGCCTTTTTCTGGTTTCTTGTAAGGCTAGCCTCTGTCCTTTGGGAAGTCTAGAGAACCTAGGCTGAGTGTATGGGGCAGAATGAGGGTTGACTGAATTGGGGTCTAATGCAGTCTCATTCTCAATAGTGAAAGTATCAAAACCAGATGGTAATGGAAAATCAAGGTCAGTCACTTGATCAACCATTTGTTTGGTCAAACATAGTGGAATATGTGCATTCAAATTCTGTGAGGTGAGAGATGTGTGAGTGTTTCTTTTTAGTACAGGGCACACCTCCAAACGAGGGGCATTCTCATCAAAGTCACATAAAGAATTGATGCACAACATTAAAAAGCGAGGATATATGTTTACCTTCTTACCTATGGCAGCCTTGAAGTGTGCCATGAGCAGCTTTCCAACATCCACTTTGTACCATGAACAAGAGAGTGAGTGAGCTTCTTGATGTAGGTGGGAATCCCATTCCATCATGTGGTCTTGGTAGAGAACACTTTCACCATAGCATCAAACACCATACTCCACTCTTTGCGGAGATATTTCCTGTCCATTTCACCAGAAGGGTACCATTTTGTTGTTCCCTCTTCAAGAATAGGGCCAGAGTACCCAATCTTCAAGAAGAGCTTCTTTAGGGTCTCATCACTAGAAAGCTCAACATAATCCTTTCCTGGTTCTAGCACAATTCCCAGAGCTGCATTGATGCCCTGAACAGTGAGAGAGTAGCTGTGTTCCTTGATTTTGAACTGAATAGAGGAGATGTCACCATCTTCATGAGCAACGGCTGTCTCCCAGAAATTTTCAATCCTGTCTAGGTCAAGAACAGGAGTGGAGGTAATTGCATACCCAAGATAAGACTTATTCATGAAATAAACAAGCCCTTTGAAACCCTCACCAGCATCACTTGGAGAGTAGATGCCAGCAAAGTTAGTTTGTGAAATTGATTGTTTAGGGGCCATTTGTTTTGATTGAGAGAAGAAGAAGAGAGAAGGTAAGAGATGAATTGCTTGAGAGAAGAGAAAGGTGAGTATTGTGTTTGCTTTTTGAGAACAGTTGAATGTTTGATGAATTTAGAGGGAAGTTCAAGCGTTTAACTGACAAAGTGGAAAGTGAAATCGTGTCTTAACCCACTTAGTAGTCACGTGGGTTACTGGCTAATTTCTCTCTCCTCGTGGAGGATGTGTGTCCAATTTTAACGGTCTACTAATTTGACAGTTACATGTGCGCTCAAAACAACCGTGTCAGTAACTTTGGTGTGATGACAACATGTTTTGCGTGACAGAAACATTACGCGCAAAACTTATTGTCATCGTTAAGTTCTCATATGACAATATCTTTTACGAGTCATGACAGAAGGTTGTTTATTGTTGTCGAGAAGTTAGCTGTCAAAGAATTATGACAGCAACTTTTCTAGATGACAGCAACCTTTGCGGGAAAACAACAACTGTCAGGACTTTTAATTGAAACGGTTATGATCAAGAACTTAAACTGAGGAGTCACCAGTTAAACATTCACATAGTTTATTACTGATTCATTAGGCATTCATAATAACATCCAACCAGTTAAGAAATTAAGCAATACACACAGGAAGTAAATAAAAACAGCAGAAAGGGAAGTTTTATTGATTAAATTAAATGAAGAAGGGAAAGAGCTACAATTAGTGAGATAAACTAATCAGTACAGTCTTTCTTAACCAATTCTAGTGCTTCTGCCCTAACTATCTCTTCTGAGGTTCCTTCTTCCTTGAGGAGTGCTTGAAACTCCTTTTCCTCTTCTTGCACCTTAGCCTCCTCAGCGGCCTTGGCTGCAAGTTCTTTATCCTCTTCTTCATCGAGGATATCCCATAACTCATCAAACAGTGCTTCTACCTCTTCATTGTAGGGTTCACTACCACAAGGCTTAGGCCTGTACTCAATTCCTACTTTGTTTTCCATTTTACCCTTTTTCCAAATGATTCACTAATATGGCCTAAGATTCATTTTATAGGCATACTAGGTTAAGAGGGATGTAAACGGTCAACAGTTTGGAATACCCATACAACTACCTCATATTGAAATTAAGTGATGTCTACCACTAATACAACAATCAAGGCAAAACTGACCAATTAAGGAGAATCCTTGACCAATATCAATTTTAACAAACATGCAAGTTAGTGTCATACAAAAATCAACTTTTAAGTACAAGAATAGCACAAAGTTCAATTTTAACAAAGTCAAAGCAGATGTGCTGTCGAAAACAGATAGAGACTTAGGTAGACAGTAAATTTTCTCATGACAACAACTTCTGTAGATGTTACTGTCACAAGCTTCACTTGAATAATAGAATGAAAAACTAGTAGGTTAACATACCAGATTTAGCATTCCCAATTCACTTACCAACCTGTTGAAGGTTGCCTCATCCAGTGGTTTTGTAAAAATGTCTGCAAGTTGCTTTTCTGTGGGCACATAGATCAACTTCACAGTTCCTCTTTCAACATGTTCTCTTATGAAATGATGTCTGATATCAATGTGCTTAGTTCTAGAGTGTTGAACAGGATTGTCTGAGATGGCTATGGCACTAGTGTTGTCACAGTAGATAGGGATATTATTTAACACTAAGCCATAATCCAACAGTTGATTCTTCATCCACAAGATTTGTGCACGGCAACTTCCAGCAGCAATGTATTCAGCTTCTACAGTAGCTGTAGAAACTGAGTGTTGCTTTTTACTGAACCAGGATACCAATATTCCACCAAGAAATTGACAGCTTCCTGTAGTGCTTTTTCTGTCAATCCTACATCCAGCATAATCTGAATCAGAATACCCCACTAGCTCAAATCCAGTATTTTTAGGATACCAAAGGCCCAGATTAGGAGAGCCCTTAAGGTATCTAAAAATTCTCTTAATTGCTACCAAGTGTGACTCATTTGGATCAGCTTGAAACCTTGCACATAGACATGTAGCAAACATTATGGCAGGTCTGCTAGCAGTTAGATAAAGAAGGGATCCAACCATGCCTCTGTATGCACTAGAGTCCACTTTCTTTCCTTTGGAATCTAGATCCAGACTAGTTGAGGTAGAAATAGGAGTCTTGGTAGGTGATGAATCTTCCAAGTTGAACTTCTTGAGAAGTTCCTTGATATATTTTGCTTGACAAATGAAGATTCCATCATCTTTCTGAAGAACTTGAAAACCCAGGAAGAATGACAGTTCTCCCATCATGCTCATCTCATACTTATTTCTCATTAGAGATGAAAACTTCTCACACAGCTTCTCATTTGATGAACCAAAAATGATATCATCAACATAAATTTGAACCAAAATGATGTCTTTGCCATGATGCTTGTAGAATAAGGTCTTATCTACTACACCTCTTGTAAACTTGTTTTCCAATAGAAAGGCAGAGAGGGTATCATACCATGCTCTTGGAGCTTGTTTCAATCCATAAAGTGCCTTGAACAGCTTATACACAAAATCATACATCTCAACATCTTCAAAGCCAGGTGGCTGTTCAACATACACTTCTTCCTCCAACTCTCCATTTAGAAAAGCACTTTTGACATCCATTTGGAACACCTTGAAATTACAGTGAGCAGCAAAGGCTAGGAAAATCCTGATAGCTTCAAGTCTGGCAACGGGTGCAAATGTCTCATCATAATCTATCCCTTCCTGTTGAAAGTAACCTTTAGCTACTAGCCTTGCCTTGTTTCTAGTCACATTTCCATTTTCATCCAGTTTGTTTCTGAAAACCCACTTTGTCTCAATAACTGACTTTCCTCTTGGTCTTGGAACCAACTTCCAAACATTGTTTCTTTCAAACTGGTTGAGTTCTTCTTGCATAGCAATCACCCAATCAGAATCCAAAAATGCTTCATCAATTGCTTTAGGCTCCATTTGAGAAAGAAAACAAGAAAACATGCTGTCAGCGGAAATATTGTTCCTGGTCCTCACCCCAGAAGAGGGATCTCCAATTATTAGATCATTTGAGTGATCCCTGTTCCACCTAATGGTTTTGGGTAAGCTCCTTGTGTGATTTGAGACAGTAACTTCAACTGGAGGAACTGAATCTTCACCAGGGCAATTGTCTCCACCATTTTCTTCAATGTCTCCAGAGTCACCATCAATTTGAGTATTTCCTGTGATGGTCTGTGACTGGGCTGGAGTTTGATTGACATTCTCTTCGATGACGACATCCTTTTCTGTTTCAACAGTTTGAGTGAAAGTAGGTTCTTCGTCAACAATTTCTTCTTCCTCCAAGTATCCTTGATTTTCAAATCTAAGAGTCCGCATTTGACCTTCTTCATGCAGTCCAGGAAAATTGGTTTCATCAAATGTGACATTCATACTTTCATCTATGATTCTGTGTTCCAAAAGATAAACTCTGTAGGCAGTCCTTTCTAAAGCATACCCCGTGAAAATTCCTTCAAAAGCTTTGGTGTCAAATTTACCTTTCTTTTCATGGTTGTCTTTCATCATGAAACATTTGCTTCCAAACACATGAAAATACTTGACAGTAGGTTTCTTTTCATTTAGCAGATAGTAAGGAGTGTTCCCATGAGTCATGTTGATCAAGGTTCCGTTCTGTGTGTAGCAGGCTGTGTTGATGACTTCTGCCCAGAAATATGTAGGTAACTTTGCATCATGAAGCATAGTTCTGGCAGCTTCAATGAGAGTCCTATTCTTCCTTTCTACAACTCCATTCTGCTGAGGAGTCCTTGCAGCAGAAAATTGTTGTACAATTCTTTCATCTTTACAAAAATTACCCAGAGTGGCATTTCTGAACTCAGTCCCATTGTCACTCGTTATTATTTGAACTTTGGCATTTGGAGCTCTTTCAAGAACTCTTAAGTGATCAATGATGACTTGAGCTGCTTCATCTTTTGATTCTAGATACTTCACCCAAGTATACCTAGAATAGTCATCCACCATAACTAATGCATATCTTTTCTTGGCTAATGATGGTACATTGACTGGTCCAAAAAGATCCATGTGAATTAGTTTGAGTGGTTCAGTGTTGGTGTTGACTTGCTTTGATCTATGCACAGCTTTCTTCAGTTTTCCCATTTGACAGTCCTCACACAGTCCTTCTTGACAGAATTCCTATTGAGGTAGTCCTCTCACTAGTTCCTTCTTCATCAGCATATTCATTGTTTTGAAGTTGAGGTGTGAGAGTTTCCTGTGCCAAAGCATACTGTCACCAACAGTAGCTTTACTGTAAAAACAGTAAATCTTGTCCTTCTTTGTTGATATTAAGTCAGCAACAAACAAGCTTCCTTTTCTTACTCCTTTCAAAGAAAGGCTTCCATCCTTCTTGTGATAAATGTTGCACACCATCATGTCAAAATCAACCTTGAATCCCCTGTCACTGAATTGGCTGACACTGAGCAGGTTGTGCTTCAATCCATCAACAAGTGCAATGTCATTTATGACAACATTTCCAATTTCCAAACAGCCATATCCCACTATGTAACCCTTGTTGTTGTCTCCAAAGGTTATGATTGGGCCAGCTTTCTCTACAAATTGTGATAGCAGGGTTTTATCACCAGTCATGTGTCTAGAGAAACCACTGTCAATGATCCAAGTGATCTGCTCCTTATTCTTACCCTGCAAGACAAATTGTATTTAAGAGGAATATGGTACCCAATCCTTGTTGGGTCCAGTCACTTCAGTATCACAAGCATAATCATCATTTTCAACTTTAACCATCACATCAGGAATCTTCTGTTGGACTCCTTTCTTCACCCACTTATCTTTAGAATTAGACTTGGTCTTCTTCTTAGTGGATGAGGCCTTCTTACTGTTTCCAGTAGGCTCAGAAGTCTCAACAGTTTGCAAGTAGGTACATTGTTCAGAACATGAAATAAGCAAATTAAAACAAGTACTCATAGCAGTTATCTTGCATGGCATACAATCAATGTTATTACATACTACCATAGGTCTATGCATAATGGGGGTTCTGTGTAAGTTACCATCTAGCAGAGTCACATTGTTTTTGACCTCCTTTGGTTTCTTACAAACATGAGTTAGGTGATATGAAGAGCCACAATTATTGCATAGTTTTCTAGGAGCATTAGCATTGCCATTTCCTAACTTACCATTTCTGTTTCTAGACTTGTAGGTTATTGAGTCAGCAAGATGTTCTGAAGTTGCTGTCGAGCTTTTCTTGACAGTACCTTTCATACCTTCTATCTTGACAGTAGGTTTGGAAGTTGCTGTCTTTGAAGCCCTCTTGACAGTATCTTTGGAACATTTTGTTAGATTGTTTGGCAAAGTTATTGTCTTGGGGATTTTGACAACATCTTTTCCGTCAACTGTTGTACTGTCATTGCCTTCATCCTCATCATCAAGTTGTTGCTTGATTAGCATGGCTTCCTCATCAAACTCAAGTTCAGAAGGTTTAAAAATTGGTTTGTTGAGTTTCTTAAGGACATGAGGTTTGACAGTAGCATCAGTTGAACAATCCTGACTAACAATTTCCTTACCAGGTCTCTTGCCATATTCAAAACATATTCCTACCTTTTGATCCTCTGTGTGTTTCTCATGATAATCCTGAAGTTGTTTGGATGAGTTTCTATAGGCTTTAATCTTGAATTCATTTTCACTAATTTCTTTCCTTAGAAACTCCTCAATTTCTTTAGCACAGACTAAATCATTTTTCAGTTTAGCATTCTCCTGTGTTAAAGATTCTAATCGATTGGTCTTTAACAAAAGCAAATCATTTTCAGAAGTGAGTTCTTCGTTCAATTTAGTTAACCTAGCAATTTCTTCATTAGCTGCAGTTAAACTAGTATGAACATGAATCATCTCTGCACTTAATTTCTCAACAGTTTGCTTGTATTCATCTTTAGACATATCAAGTAAGACTAGTGAGGGTACCTGACTTGGAGAGCTAGAGGAGGCCTCTTCAGATTTGGCCATAAGTGATAAGTTCACATACTCCTCTTCCTCTTCATCATCAGAATCATCCCAGCACTTTCCTTCAGCCATATAGGCCTTTCCCTGTCATTTCTTGAAATGTCCACTTGACCCTTTATCCATCCTCTGATTCTGCTTTGGCCTTCTGCACTCAGTAGTAAAATGGCCAAGCTCATTGCAGTTGTAACACCTGAACTTGGATCTGTCCACCATCCCTGTTTTGTATCCACCTCTTGTGGCACCACCTTCAACTTTGGAGAAGTTCCCTTTGCTGAACCTTGATGTTTGACCTTGAGACTTATATGGCTTGTTTATCTTGAATCTTATGTTCTTGAATTTCTTAGCCATGTAAGCCATGGTTGGATTATCCATCTTTTCCATTTCTTCTAAGGAGTAGAAGTCTTCATCCTCAACATCACTTATCTGCAGTACAACTTTCTCCTCATCATCCACAACCTCTTCGATCTTAAGAGAGGGTGCAGAAGCAGGTTGGGTGATTTGAACTTCTTCACTAGGTTGAGTGATTCTTGGCACATGAGCCACTAAAGCACCTGACATATTAGCCATCTTTCCTCTGGATCCAGCTAGAATAGCTCTTTTCTGGAAAAACTCAAGCTCATATGATTTAAGCACACCATATAGAGTTTCAAGAGAGATATTGTTCAGATTTCTTCCTTCTCTTATGGCAGTGACTTTGTGCTCAAGATGCTCAGGAAGTGTGAGCAAGAACTTGACATTTAATTCCTTTATATCATAGTACTTGCCATGAATCTGTAGCTCAGTCATAAGTTTACTAAACCTCTCAAACATTGTTGTTAGGTCTTCTCCTGACTTTGCCATGAAGGCTTCATACTGTGAGATAAGGATTTGTCTTTGGTTGTCTTTCACTTCTTCACTTCCTTCACACAGCAGCTCGATCTTATTCCACATATCCTTGGCTGATGAGCACCCAATGACGTTCCCACACATGGCTTTGTCCAAAGTGAGAGCATCCAGTAAGATGAGTTGCAAGTAATCATCCAAGGCCACCTTTTCTTTTTCTGGCTCCAGAAACTCCGAAGGTAATTTGTTGACCCAGTAGGCTGGAATAAGAACGCCGTCCACAGTTGAGGCTTCAATTTCTTTACGTGGCACGAAGGGACCATTCTGGAGGATTCCCAAGTATAATGGATTCGCAGCTTTGATAAATAACATGATTTTTCTTTTCCATACATTGTAGTTTTCTTTATCAAAAGCTGGAATCTTTATGCTACTTGACTTCTGCAAACTTGTCATGATCTCAGATTTTTTGAACAATCTGTCTGCTCTGATACCAGTTGTTGGTCCTTGACTATTGCAGAAGGGGGGGTTGAATGCAATACTGATAAAACTCAATTTACGTTTCAACAACTAAAACCAAGATAAAAGATTATCAGTTTAACAATTGCAAACACAAGTAGACACACGAGTAATTCTCACAAAATAAATGTTTTATTTATTTTGCAATGGGTTGTTACAACCTCAAGAAAAAGTGTATCTTTTCTTGAGCTTCAGTTTCTCGAGTGATTACAAAGAATGAATTGAGAGATAGACTAAGTAGGTTAAACCTATCACTTTCAATCACGGGTCTTTATGAAGCTGCTGTCATTTTCAAGTGGCAGCTTCTTACAATTTTCATGCCCGTGATTCTTTCCTAAATTGCTATATAGACAGCTTATCAATACATTACAAAGAAATCTAGAAACATTCTATTTTAAGCTAACACAATTCAGTAGATGTAGATTTGTCATACTCTGGAATTGGTGAGCTTTGTCATGTGATCTCTCAAGCTTCAGTCGTAGTCTTGCAGACCTGTTACAGTGTTGGGATGCTTCAACACGCCTGTTTCTTGAACATCCAAACTGTCACAAGTTTGACTGGATTGTTTACCAATACAACTGTTATCCCTTCATGACAGTATCCTGATGGCTAAGCTTGCTGTCACAGGAATGCGCTTTTGGTGACAGTAAGAAATCCCCGCTAAAGGTGCTGTCAGGATTTCCAAGCTTGCTGTCAGGCTAAGGTAAAGTTGATGTCAGAAGGCTCCCGCCAATGTTGCTGTCAGAGTGAATGTACTGTCGTGACTCGCAACATGCTGTCTTCAAGTAACCTTACTGTCAGTGCTGTGACAGTAATCTTTATTCTTGTTGTTCATCTTGAGTACTTCTTGAGGCTTGAACAAACTAATGAACTTCTACCAAAATGTACTAGAATCTTATTTGCAGCAAACAAAAATGGTTACAAATACATACTCTGGCTGTGACGGTATGTTCATACTTAATAAAATTAAGTAAGTAAAATGTCTAGTTAAGTTGACTCATAGCCATCACCCAAAAATCCTAACACTATGTTTATTAGATCCTATGTTTGTGTTTGTTTAAATCTCCTCTAGAATCTCAGTTGATTGTATTAAAAATATAAACAACAACTGGTCTTTTAAACATTCTACCTCACAGTTGTATTTTGATTTTACTGCAGCATCAGCAGCGTCACAATCTGAGAAGCCATTTTGCAGGCTATTTTTTTTTTTTAACTTTTAGTTTGCAGGGTCTGAAGATTACATGTAACTGTAAAATGTTATTTAGCTTATAGCTTCCATTAACGGTATCATTACAGATAGACAACTATGTTAGGCCGAATACACAATATATAATCAAGTATATGTATGAGATAACAATAAGAACACTGTTTATGAATAATAAACTGAATGGAATTAAAAACTCCTCTCTCAGTGATGTAAAATATCACAGAGAGCTGCTAGGTTACAAGAATGATAATTCACGTATTCGCGTCCCTTTTAGGGTTAACCTATCTGTGTTTATATAGTATACAGCTACATACAATCTTCTAATTGATATTCCTATAAATCAGCTATACAATTAATATCAATCTAGAATTGCTTCTGTCTTCTGTTCCGTTTCCTTAGCCATCTCGATATCTCTTTGCTTCTTTCCATCTTCAAAGAATATCGCTTCTAGAATGTTCATTGACTTTACTGACAGCTAAGTAAACTCTAACCATCAGACTTTAACAAACTCTGACTGGACCTCCAGCTAAACTCTGACTAGTCCTCCAGCTAAACTCTGATAGTTTCCTGGTACTTTAAACACTGATAAACAAACATCAGCAATTATATCTAACAATCTCCCCCAACTTGTTCATACTAAAATTTACAAGTTAACAGATAATTGATGATGTCAAAACATATAACAAATGCAGTGTTTATAAAATCACAGAGTTTATACTTTTACTTAGAATAGAAAACTTTAAAAACTTACAGACTTCAGTTACTTAATCTCTTCAATGTCAGGTACAGTCCTGATGTAGTCCATAAGTAGTCTTCTTTCAGCTCTCTCTAGCTCAGCTACCATTATCCTCTTTAGCTCTCTCAACTCTGGATCATTCTCTCCAGTTTGGTAGATAGCTACCCTTAGAGCATAGATACTGTTTTTCCTCATATCATTTCCTAGCTTTATTATGAAGGATTTATCTGATTCCAGATTAAATTCCAACACTTTTATACCAAGGTCTGTTCTGAGTCTTGCACTGTTCCTTTGCATCTCAACAAGCTTTCCATTATAATCTCTGTACTTCGGTATGTAAGCACCAGCAGTCTTTAGGCCATAAAGAGCTCTAGCTTTCACCATTCTGCTTCTTAATACCTCAGATGCTTGATGAGTTCTTTGATTCTTTACTTTCAGTATATACAGTACATACTCTAGTTCTTTTTTCTTCTTTAATCCTATATCAGCTTCACCAACTCTGTATACTCTGCCATCAGCCTTGAAGTATAACAGAAAATCCTTCTTCAATCCTTTATGATGTATTAACTGAACCGACTCTAAAGCATCAAGATTTTCTTGAGTCACACCAACACCTGGTTCAGCTAATGAAGTTTGATCCATAGGACTATTGTTTACTCTCTTTTCTCTATGAGATCCTAAACCAGATCTATCTCTTGATTCTTTACCCATGATGGTTTTGCTTTGAAGAACATTGACATTTCCAAGAATCAGAGTTTGTTGAGCCATGACTGGTTTAGCAAAAGTTCTTTGAAGTTCAGAAGAGAGTTTAGTCTGTACAACTTGAGTAGTATCAGAGGTTGTCACAGCTTCCAATGTTTGAACAACTTGAGCACTGTCAGAGGTTGTTTGAGCTTTCTTCAATAACTGATTTTCTTCCACAAGCTTTCCTTTGCCTTTATCTAAGCTGGCTTCAACTGGCCTTTTTGAGTATTGTAAACTCTGTTGAGAGTTTACATTTTCCTTGATTACAATTCCTTTCTCCTTTGGCCTTAAAACCTTCTTGACTTTCTTGAACTTCCCAGACTTTAATTTCTTTTCATGCTCTTCAGCTAGCATCAATTCTTCAACTTGGATATCTTCTATGGTTGCATCAGTACCATGTTCTTCTAGAAACAGCTGAGCATCAATCTCTTCATCAGTAACTGGATGAGAAGTAAGCAAAAAACTTCTAGCTCTTGAAGTAGATTGAGCACCAGTGTATATCCTTTCAGAGTTTGTAGCATCAGAGTTTGATCTTAGCTTTCCTTGCTGTAGAGTAGATTTAGATTTGAATTCTTTCCCTCTTGCACCACCATCAGTAGAATCATCCTGTCTACTTAGAGTTTGAGACTTTTTGCATTTGTATTTAAGTACTCTCTCCCCCTTTTTGACATCATCTTGTAGCAATACTGAGGTGAGCAATTCTATAGAAGCAGCTATGGAATCAATCTTCTCAGACATTACATTCTGATTTTCTTCAACTTTGATTAATCTATTCTTGAGAACTTCTTGATCTTTAACCAGAGTAAGCAGCATAGATTTATCTTGATTTAGAGACATATCTCTAGCAACCACATCATTTCTCAACCCAGTAACTAACTTCTGAGTTTCATCAAAACGATTGTGAAGAGACTTGACTTGAACAATTGTTGCCTTTAGATGTGTAAGAAGTTCTGGATTTGTAATTGACTCAGCAGATTTTGTTACAAAGTCAGCAGCCCTTTGATCAGTAAATATGCAATCCTTGTTTGACCACTTGGAAAAGTACATATTCTGAAAGTGAAGTTCAGTGGCATGCTGAATGTCCTTTGGATTTGGTTGTGCAGAAAGTCTTTGAGAAGATGAATCAGCTTGATCATCAGACTTTGCAGAAGACTCAGCACTTGGAGAATGTGGAATATTTTCAGCAAATGTTTCTTGAGCACCTTCATGTGCAAGATTCTCAGAGTTTATATTCTCTTGAACATTCTCTTCTTGTACAGCCTCAACAACAGGCTCTGCAGTGGCTTCAACAAAATTTTCTGCAGTTTCTTCAAGAACAGTTTCTGTAGCTACAGCATTTGCTGTCTGATCAACCTCTTCACCTTTTTCAAGTACCTGGTGATTGACAGAGAGAATCTCTGTTTGAGTAGCTAAGGACTCATCAAGTATGACTGTGGGTTGATCAGCTGCCACATCCTCTGTTTCATTAATACTACCATACTCTTCTAGAGTAGCAGAGGGATGTGCTTCAAGATTATTTTCAAAATCCATTTCCATAATTGGTTCAAGAAAATCATCATTAACTTCAACATTTTCAGGAGTATTTGCTCTGGCTTCCTCAGGCACAGTAGCATCTTCAATAACATCTTCAAGATCAACTTCTGAAGCTGCTGCAGTAGTAGTTTCTGGAACTAATCCACCAAAAAGATACGCAGCAACAAGCTTCCTTTTCTTAGCATTAGCAGATTCAGTTTCATCAGAAGGCATATTTGCATTAGAAACAGGTCTATTTGCCCTCTTCTTTCTCCTTGAAGTACCAACAGATACTGGAACATCATCAGTAATTAGAGGTTTAGCAGCCTGGACAGCCTTAAACGCTCTTTGCTTAATCCTAACCCCAGCCCTTGGTTTTTGAGATGTAGATGGAGGTTCTGGTTGTGCTTGTGGTTGTGGTTGAGGATTTAAAAACTGTTGGACTGAAACAGGAAGCATCAAGTCACCAACATTCCCTTTCTTGATATCCTTATTTGTGAGATCAGAAAATATTCTCTTATGCAATCTAAATGAGGGAATGACATCCTCCTCAGCTATCTCAACCCCATCATCACACAGAGAAAAGATTAATTGACAGAAACGAGCAAAGTAAACTATATTCCTATTCTCTGTCATCTTTTCACCTATATTAGTAAGAACTAGTCTAGAAAAATCAAAGTTATTGCCATAAAGCAGAGAATACCCGATTTGCAGACTATCAATTGGAATTGCATCCCAATTGGTACACTTCTTCCCAAACGCTCTTGTAATGCAATCGAAGAAGAAACTCCACTCCTTCCTCAAGAACGGTCGCTTCAGGTTGCCTGTTCTTGCCAAAGACCCAGAATAACCGATCTCTCTCATCATACGCTGAAGTTCAGAATCACCAACAGAAATGGTGAACGCATTGAAATCTTCACACCCAAGAGCATCTCTAACAGTGGTTGGAGTGACTATATACTCTTGTTCAGCAAATTCAAAGATAATTGAAGGAGTGCCTGATTCACCTCCATCATCATATACGCCTGTTTCCCAGAAGGCTTTGATTTGAGTACCAGATAACCTTGTTGGTTCCACTAGAGCTTGCCCAATATCTGATTGAGCGAGGAAATTCTGAAACAGGTGAAACGCCTCTGGTGCGTTCTCAGTAGATAGGGGTGCTGCATAATTATTAGGAACAAAATCGAGACCAAAAGACTGAAACATGGTAGTTGCCATTAGAAAGCTTTGAAAGAAATCAGAGTTTAGACTTAGAGAAAGTGTTTGAGAAAGTGATGCAGAAAAGTGTTTGTGAATATGCTTATGTGAAAATGTCCTGTGAATAGAGTAAGTCTGTAAAAATTTCAAACGTCAAGTGTATAATGATTAAATATGAATTAAAACTGAAGAGTTTTAACCATTAATACACACAACATGCTTACTCAAAAAAAAATGTGTGAGTGGGACAGTTGTCACATATGCATTAACTGACAGAACTTAATCATGGTAGTTTCCAACACGCATGCGCAGTAAAAGGCACTAATTACTGCTACTTTCTAGACACCTTTCATCATTTTCAAAACTTCAACAAACTGTTATCAATCAGACTCTCTATTTTCCAAAAAATAATGTTCCTCAATAATTATGAAATGTCTGAAACATTTTTATTTATTTTAACCATCAGAGGTTAAAAATAAATTACCTCTGCGTAGAGTACACAGTTCATCAGTTTTTATCAATTCTCCTCCTTCATTAATAATCTCTTTTCTCAACATGCACAGTTGTGAATATTTGTGTGTGAATAGCAGAGTTTACTGAATATAAATATTGAGAGCATCTCAAAGTGCATAAAATCCACAAAATAAATCAGTAAAAACTGGTTGCCCAAACTCTCATATGTAAAACATATTCTGATTTCATCTAAACTCTGTATTTATTTGTATTCATTTGTTTTCACCCCTTTTAAATTTTTTTTTATTTATTTAATCTTTTCCAGTAATCAGTGGTTGGCACTAGTCACCAAAAATTTGAAAATTTTAGCCCTTATTTCATACAATAAGTTCATGGGTCTTCCTAGGCACAACATGATCTCAAAGGAATTTGTGCATCTTTTGCTTAGGGGTGAATTAGCAGTAACTATTTATCAGAGTTTAGACTAACATCATTTAACGTATATCATTTATGAGAGAAAGTGCAAACAGCTAATACAGACTCAGTCTATAGGATCAATAAACTAAGAGATGCTATAAATATAGAGACAATATTATGCTGTGTAAAGTTTCTACACACATTTGAGATTAGATCATATATAACTCAGAAGGATTCATGATTACTTACTGAGAATCATGCTTCATACTATTTTCTTCATCGGCATTTATGTTTCAGACAAGACCACAATCAGAGTATAACATCAGAGTTTATCATCAGAGTATGCTTCCAGAGTTTAACAATATGATTTTCATGACAGTTAACATATGCATAGAAACATGAGCAAATTATCACAGATGAGTAAAGTTTGAGTCTAACCAGTATCTCTAGTCGAAACCAGAGATCAGTCCAAGTTCATTTACCAGTCTTGTAAATGTAGCTTCACTCAAAGGCTTGGTGAAGATATCTGCAAGCTGTTGTTCTGTAGACACAAAGTGAAGCTCAATATCTCCTTCCTCCACATGTTCCCTGATAAAGTGATACCTTATGCTGATGTGCTTGGTCATGGAATGTTGTATTGGGTTACCTGTCATAGCAATAGCACTTTGATTATCACAGAAAATAGGTATTTTAGAGTATCTTAACCCATAATCCAGCAATTGATTCTTCATCCACAGAATCTGTGCACAACAGCTACCAGCAGCGATATACTCTGCTTCTGCTGTGGATGTGGAAATTGATTTCTGTTTCTTGCTGTACCAAGAAACCAGTCTGTCACCTAGAAATTGACAGCTTCCACTAGTACTCTTTCTGTCAATCTTACAGCCTGCAAAATCTGCATCAGAGTAACCAATTAACTTAAACTCTGATTCTCTAGGATACCACAAACCCAAGGTTATGGTTCCTTTGAGATATTTAAAAATCCTCTTTACAGCTGTTAGATGAGGCTCTCTGGGATCTGCTTGAAATCTTGCACAAAGACAGGTTGCATACATAATGTCTGGTCTACTTGCAGTAAGATAAAGAAGAGACCCTATCATGCCTCTGTAGTTTGTCATATCTACTGAAGCAACTGTATCTTTGTCTAGCTTTGTTGCAGTTGCCATAGGAGTTGTTGCAGATGAACTATCAAGCATACCAAATTTCTTGAGAAGATTTCTGGTATATTTTGCTTGATTGATAAATATCCCATCATCTGTTTGCTTTACCTGCAAGCCTAGAAAATAACTAAGCTCTCCCATCATGCTCATTTGGTACCTGGACTGCATAAGCTTGGCAAATTTCTTACAGAGTTTGTCATTAGTAGACCCAAAAATTATGTCATCCACATAGATTTGAACTAAAAGCAAATCATTACCAGTATTGAAATAGAACAAGGTTTTATCAATTGTACCTCTAGTGAACCCGCTTTCTAAAAGAAATTGAGCTAGAGTTTCATACCATGCTCTAGGTGCCTGCTTTAGTCCATAAAGTACTTTGTCAAGCCTGTAGACATAATCTGGATACTTGGGGTCCACAAACCCTAGTGGTTGTTCAACAAACACTTCTTCTTCAAGTTTCCCATTGAGAAAAGCACTCTTCACATCCATTTGAAAGACTTTAAACTTCTTGTGAGCAGCATATGTTAGAAAAATTCTTATGGCTTCCAACCTTGCAACTGGAGCAAAGGTTTCATCATAATCAATTCCTTCCTATTGTGAATATCCTTTTGCCACAAGTATAGCTTTATTCCTTGTAATTACTCCCTCACTATCAGTCTTGTTTCTGAAAACCCACTTTGTACCAACAACAGACCTATTCTTGGGTCTTGGTACAAGTGTCCATACTTCATTTCTTTCAAACTCATTCAATTCTTCCTGCATTGTTGTTATCCAGTTAGCATCTTGAAGAGCTTCATCCACTTTCTTAGGCTCTGTTTGAGATATGAATGCATGAAACAAACATTCATTTGCTGTGGCACTTCTTGTTTTCACACTTGCATCTGGATCTCCAATTATCAGATCAGGTGTATGAGCCTGAGTCCACTTTCTTGCTGTAGGTAAGTGGCTTCTTTCATCATTATTGGATTCTCCCCCTTGATCCATGTTTTCCTGATTTTCTTGTTGACCATCTGCATTCTCTGAGGCTCCCCCTGAATTGGATTGCTCAGTGTTTGAGCTTTCAGAGTTTGTATTAGATTCTTCAACCGACTCACTTTCTAAATGTGAGTCTTCATTTTGAGATGTTGCTAAAGTATCTTCATGCTCCCCCTCAACTGGTTCTCTATTTTCTTCTATCTGAGAAATTTCCTCAGTGTTTACCAGTAGAGGATCAGAGTATGCTACATCAGAGTTTGTTGGATTTGCTTCGACAGAGTTTACATCATCAGAGTTTAGATCTTCATTTTCAAAGCGTAGTTGATCATGATTTTCTTCATCTTCAATTCTAGTTATTTTCTTGTCATCAAATGAAACATGTATAGATTCCATGATCACTTTAGTTCTCAGATTATAAACTCTGAATGCTTTAGTTGATAGTGGATATCCAACAAAAATTCCTTCATCAGCTTTTAAATCAAACTTGGTCAACTGTTCAGGATGAGTTTTCAACACAAAGCATTTGCACCCAAAAATATGAAAATATTTCAGGTTTGGTTTCTTATTCTTCACCATCTCATATGGTGTTTTCCCATGCCTGTTGATCAGTGTTGCATTTTGAGTAAAACAAGCAGTTTGAACAGCTTCTGCCCAGAAATAAGTTGGCAATTTTGCTTCATCAAGCATTGTTCTGGCAGCTTCGATTAAAGTTCTGTTCTTTCTTTCAACCACTCCATTCTGCTGTGGAGTCCCTGGTGCAGAAAATTCTTGCTTCACTCCTCTTTCTTTGCAAAATTCTTCCATTGTTGCATTTCTGAATTCAGTACCATTATCACTCCTGATAATTCTCACTTTAAACTGTGATCCTTTGTCCAGCAGCTTCACATGTTCCATCAGAATTAAGGCAGTTTCATCCTTCTTTACTAGAAAGTACACCCAAGTGTATCTAGTATACTCATCAACAATGACTAGAGCATATTTCTTTCTGCCTAGAGACATTACATTTACTGGACCAAATAGATCAACATGAAGAAGATGATAAGGCTCCACAACTGAAGATTCAGATTTACTCTTGAAAGATGACTTCCTTTGCTTGGCCTTCTGACAAGAATCACACAGACCATCTAAGCTGAGTATTGACTTTGGAAGTCCCCTTACAAGATCTTTTCGAATTAGCTCATTGATGTTGTTCAAGTTTAGATGAGAGAGCTTCTTATGCCATTTCCAACTCTCTTCATTAGACATTTTTGCAGACAGACACACAGCTTTTCCTTCAGAGTTTGTTACCAAACTTGCTTCATAGATATTATTCCGTTTGTGTCCAACTAGAACAACTTTACCTGTAGATTTGCTGATAACCTCACAGTATTCAGGTTGAAAATCTACATGGTAACCTCTGTCACAGATTTGACTCACAGATAGCAAGTCATGTTTGAGTCCTAGGACTAGAGCTACATTAGTGATGATGACACTTCCAAGATTGATATTGCCATATCCCATAGTACGTCCTATGTTGCCATCTCCATAGGAAACTTTTGGGCCAGCTTTCTCCTCATAATCTGATAGCAGGGCTTCATTTCCAGTCATGTGTCTTGAACATCCACTGTCCAAGACTAGGGTGCTTTCCCTTATGCCCTGCAATCACAAACAATTACAAAGAGTTAGATCTAAGGATCCAGACTTGCTTGGATCCTTTGGCTTTCTTAACATTGTTAGCTTTTGTAGCGGAATTCTTATCAACAGAGTTTAAGCTAACAGTATCAGAGTTTACACTTGCAGAATCAACTTTAACCCATTTCAAATTTGGCTTCAACTCATAATAGTTGTGATAAATGGCATGATAATTCTTACAAGTATAAATAGAATTCTAAGTACTCCCACAGTGAGTGCATAAAGTCTGTGGTTGATAAGTGGGTATTTTATTCACTTAGAACGTGTCCGTATGGCTTAAAACGAATGTTTGTACTCGAGTTGTGGTATTTTTGATCTCTTTTAAGGGTATTGTGCAGGAATATCTATCACAGGTGTACTAGGAATGAAGCGGAGCAATCGGAATGCAATTTGGAGCTAAAACGAAGAAAAGGGAAAAATTAGTCTTCCTGGACAGAAGGCACGGCGCGGCAGCGCCGTGTTTGAACTTGTCTATGGCGCGGCAGCGCCGCTGAAAAATGAGCAGTCAATCTGTGGCGCGGCAGCGCCGCGGTCCTATACAATTGTGGCGCGGCAGCGCCGGTCTTTCTGACGAAAATTCCTGCTTTGACCCGATTTGCTGATTTGTCAAGAAATAAAATAAAATTTCAATTGAGTACGACTTGTTTGCACCTGGAGGCTTATATAAAGAGAAGAAAACCCTAGAGACACATAACACATATTATATACGGAGTTTTAAAGCACGAAGAGCAAGGAAGAAGATAGTTTTCAATTTATTCTTGTAATCTTTCTAGCTTGTGGATGCTTGGTTGGGTGTATTCTTTAGAACCCTTGTTATTTATTCAATATAATTCGTTTTCTTTCAATTATGTTTTCATTAGAACCCATGGTGACGATTAGTTTGATTATGAACTAACTCGTTGTCATGGGGTTTTAGCGGATTTATTCATGAAGTTTATGTGTTGAATTTTCTCGATGCCTATAGTGTGATTGATGTGATATCCTATCATGGTTGTTTTAATTCGTTATAGGAGAGTAGCTAACTCCTGTAATTGTGTGTTAATTCTTATTGAAGCGAAAGTGGATTTAAGAGTTTAGAACTTGCCATGCTAGCATAGTTTTATGCGTGAGAATATCATTCGTAATTAGTGTCGTAACTCTAACCGTTTTATGACGACTATGTGATCAATTGAATGTTTGTACTTCAACCATTATGTTTTCAATCTTTATAGACATATAGGGACTACGCATAATTGGGAGACTAAGTGATTTCTATCTTAATTGTGGATATTATTTAGGATGGTATTGGTACAACGAAAGTTGGCTTATATCAGTTTTGTGTGTTCGATCAGGTATTAACAAATCACATGAAAGGGCTAGAGAATTGAAGACTATAGATGGATTGTTTAATGAAGTTAGAATTCCATGTTTTATTCGCATAAGTAATTCGACATAAATCTCAGTTCAAGTAGTTGATAATTAGTTATAATTCTTAGATTAATTATAGTGATAACAACAAACCACTTTGTTATTTGTTTTAGCATCGGATAATAATCATACATTGGTGAGTGAATTAACTAGACAAACAACGAGTCCCTGTAGGAACGAACCTTATTTGCTATCTATATTACTTGAGATCACGTGCACTTGCGTGTTGAGTTTGGTCGTAACAAGTTTTTGGCGCCGCTGCCGGGGACTCGGTTATTGTTTTGTTTAGTTTATATACTTGTCATCAGTGGTCGTTAAAGTTCACTGACTCGGACACTTCTTTTCTTATCCCTTTTCTTTTTCTAGTTTATTTGGTTCTTTTGTATTAAGTGTTGAGTTTTCGCAGGATTGACAAGGACAACTTGAGCTTTTATCCAGATATGTATCCTAACTCTTATCCTGATTCATCTGATTTGTTACAACGTTACCCATACTTGCATCAAGTCAAAAATTGTAATTCTCGTTTGCTTGACTACGTAATACACAATGAGTCATCATTACCCGAGGGGTCAATAGGTTGGTATGTCCTTCATGAATTGAAATATGGCGTGTCATATGAAGAAGAGTCATTGGGTTTACATTCTAGTTCAAAAAGAAATGGATATGATGATGATGAAATTCCGGCTTGTATATGTCCCTCTGCTTTTCAGGAAAATATTTTAATAACTGAAGGTTCTGATGCCAGTAATGAATTTGATGTGTTAGATGACCCATCTCCTTTATTGTATGATGTAGAAGAGGAATGTGTTATAATAGATCAAGACTTTGATGCTAATGTTGTGGGATTAAAATTAATCGATAATGTAGCACCGAAATTTGAGGAATTTGACTTAAATAAGGTTGAGAAAGAACATGTGTATTTGTCTTATGTCGATCCAATTTGGGAGTCATTTTTGGAGTGTCAGTGTTTAAATATTTGTATTAAATATTTTGAGTACTTTGACATTCCGATAATTGTTAAAAATCATGTTATCGTTTCCTCCCAATGTTTATATGTTCTTTTAGATGTGATATGCTTTTTCACCTCATTATACAATAAAGGAGATTTGCCAAATTATATGCTTTTTCACCTCATTGATAAGGCTGCATGTATAAATAAGTCTAGCCAAAGACAATAAAGAAGTGCGCTTATTGCGAAGCAACCCAATTTTTGTAAGTTAGTGTATTATTATTATTGGTATCGTTATTATTATTAGGAAAAATAAATATTATATAATTTTAGTGTACTCCCTCAAGGTGATTTGATGAGTTTGTTAAGTGTTTCAGGAAAGAGTTCATGTAGGTGAACCAAGGGAGTTGCTGGAATTAGTCAAAAAAAAAAAAAAAAAAAAAAAAAATTCATCAGAAGGTTTGGCGCGGCAGCGCCGTGCTAAAGCACATTCCTGGCGCGGCAGCGCCGTGTCGACTGTTGAGAAAAAAAAAACAGAAAATTTGAAAAAAAAAAGAAGAAAAGTTGTTGTTGTATTTAGTGGCCCATTATCCTAAACCCACTACCCATACCCACTAACCCTAAACTCCTCTATATAAACCCACATCCCATAACCCTACCTATACAACCTATACATACACTACTTACAAATCTCAAAATTCTCAAACACTCTAAACACTTCTTCCATTCGCTTCAATGGCGTCCAAGCGACAACGGGTTGTAATTGGTGGTGGTAGTGAGGGTGCTAGTGGTAGTGGGGCTGGTGGAAGGATCCCTCGTTCTTCTTCTTCATCCGATTCTGGGGGAGGCAATGGTGGACCTCAGTTTATTTCTAATGAGGCTCGTGAGGCTTATAATGAATTGTTGGGGCGTCCTATTGCCCGTGAGAGGGGTCTCTTGCCTACGGCATCGGATGGTTATATGTTGGAGATTATTCAGGAGAGAGGTTGGGAGCAATTTTGTGAGGCTCCGGAGCCTGTTCCGATGACTGTGGTTCGCGAGTTTTATGCGAACGCTAGTGTGGACAGGAATGGGATTAGCCAAGTTCGTGGGTTTCGTGTGGATTATCGGCCGCGTGCTATTCGTCGTGTTCTTGGTGTTCCGGTTCCTAGGAGGAATCAAGAGGATTGGTCGGGAAGGACTCGCGATGCGGTGGACCTTCAGATGATTATTCAGCGGTTGTGTGTTCCAGGTACGGAGTGGAATTTGAGGCGTGGCACTACTGAGCCTACTTCGTTTATGTCGACGGCGCTGAATCAATATGCGCGTACTTGGCATTTGTTCATTTGTGCTAACCTCATCCCTACTAGGCATTCTAATGAGGTGACAGTTGAGAGGGCTATCTTGTTGTATGCTATTTGCAGCAGAGAGTTTGTGGATGTGGGTAATTTGATCCACCAGGGGATTCTCCGTTTTATGCAAGGGAGTACCACTGCGACGATACCTTATGGTTCGGTTATTGCTAGGTTGGCTAGGGATAGTGGTGCTGTTTGGTCAGCAGCGGAGGTTGTGCAGCAGCCACAGGCAGCACTGGATCATCAAAGTATAATGAGGCTGAATGTGTGGGATGGAGGTGAGCCGGATTGGTGGGGTCTTGGTTATGTAGTAGGGGGTCAGCAGCAGCATCAACAGCAGCAACAGCAGCAGGAGGAGGAGCCTCAGGATGGAGGTTCTCTTATTAGTCAGCGGCAGTATAGGCGATTGACGAGGCGTATCGATGCGGTGCACGATATGCAGGCAGGTTTTGCAGCAGATTTTGGTCAGTTTGCACAGGCTTTGAGCACGGCTTTGCGTGCAAGTGGGGTGGACGTGACTTTTCCGTCCTTTGGAGCTGGCGCTGTCTATCCGCCACCGGACACTCCTAATGGGAGTGGTTCGGACGACGAGTAGGTATGCTTTGCACTCTTTTTATTCTTACCTTCAATGTGGGCATTGAAAATTTTAAGTTTGGGGGTGGGGATGAAAGGTGCATTTGTATAATAGGTATATTGCATGTTAGGAGCATTTGTGCATGTTAGTTAATTTCATGTTAGTTTAGAGCATTTTGTTGCATGTTAGTTTAGAGCATATAGGACATTCTGTTATTTTGTTACTTATGTGCATATAGTTGCATGAGCATGGCATGCATTTTCATGATCCCTTAGGACGAGCTATTCTGTTTGGCAGGTAGATGTTGATTTGAGTGTGGTAATCATGAATAGAGGGTTGATTTATAGTTTCTATGAAATTGACATGCATGTTATGGGGACAAAAACATTTACACAACTCATTGTTTGCTTTTGGGCTAGATTGGGGGTCATGCTTGTTTGGATGTTTTGAGGTTTAATTACCTGGTTATATTTAGAATGTTCTTTATTCCCTTGATAACGTAAGAGCACTAAAGTATAAGTTTGGGGGAAACAGGATTTTCATGCTAGTTGTTTGTTGTTTATGGCTAGGTGTCAAATGGCTAGTAGCCGGCTCATATTTATATGAGTAGTCTAGGGTTGGAAATGAGAATTCTCATTCCAGATTGTATATATAAGAAAAAGAAAAAAAAAAGAGAAGAAAAGAGAAAAAGAAAAAAAAAAGAGTCATGTAAATAGTTAATGCAAAATTAACCACGAGTGAGCTCTTTAATACTCGAGTAATTAAGTCTGAGGGGACTTAGTCCTAGTGACCTAAGGCTTTGATAGTCTGGGATCCACTGACCTAACACTCGCTAAATGGGTATTATTGTATAAGCCTTTTGGGGGTCTCACTCATTGCACGGTTAAATAAGCATATGTGTTGTGAATAGTAGTATGTGTCATAGTAATAAAGCGTGAATTCCTGGTTAACCTGAATGATGATGGAAGTGTCTCGAAGTTATGATGTGTCTACCGTTCATTTTTTTTATAAACTTGTGATTGCCTTGACTAAGAATCGGTATGATTTTTGATCTAGTGTTAGGAGTATATCTGATGAGTATCGCACACACCACGTTTCTATGCATGTATTGTTAGTATACGGGAATTTAGTCGAGCTCTGTTTGGAAGTTATTGCATGATTTGAGATGTTTGTCTAATGAATGGTTTTGGTTGGTCTAAGGGGGTCCTTGCATTTCCATATAGTTGCATACATGTAGTTAGTTGCATTTGTAGTTGCATTGTTAGATGGATTTTGTGGGTACATTCACTATAGGCCCTCACGAGACCTTACTCGTCCACTAGGGCTGCCTAGGGGTTAAAAGGGCTTGTTGCATATGCCAAATGCAACCGTGATCACCTACGGAAGTGGTAGTTTGTTTATGCTCGAGGACGAGCGTCGGTTTAAGTTTGGGGGTGTGATAAGTGGGTATTTTATTCACTTAGAACGTGTCCGTATGGCTTAAAACGAATGTTTGTACTCGAGTTGTGGTATTTTTGATCTCTTTTAAGGGTATTGTGCAGGAATATCTATCACAGGTGTACTAGGAATGAAGCGGAGCAATCGGAATGCAATTTGGAGCTAAAACGAAGAAAAGGGAAAAATTAGTCTTCCTGGACAGAAGGCACGGCGCGGCAGCGCCGTGTTTGAACTTGTCTATGGCGTGGCAGCGCCGCTGAAAAATGAGTAGTCAATCTGTGGCGCGGCAGCGCCGCGGTCCTATACAATTGTGGCGCGGCAGCGCCGGTCTTTCTGACGAAAATTCCTGCTTTGACCCGATTTGCTGATTTGTCAAGAAATAAAATAAAATTTCAATTGAGTACGACTTGTTTGCACCTGGAGGCTTATATAAAGAGAAGAAAACCCTAGAGACACATAACACATATTATATACGGAGTTTTAAAGCACGAAGAGCAAGGAAGAAGATAGTTTTCAATTTATTCTTGTAATCTTTCTAGCTTGTGGATGCTTGGTTGGGTGTATTCTTTAGAACCCTTGTTATTTATTCAATATAATTCGTTTTCTTTCAATTATGTTTTCATTAGAACCCATGGTGATGATTAGTTTGATTATGAACTAACTCGTTGTCATGGGGTTTTAGCGGATTTATTCATGAAGTTTATGTGTTGAATTTTCTCGATGCCTATAGTGTGATTGATGTGATATCCTATCATGGTTGTTTTAATTCGTTATAGGAGAGTAGCTAACTCCTGTAATTGTGTGTTAATTCTTATTGAAGCGAAAGTGGATTTAAGAGTTTAGAACTTGCCATGCTAGCATAGTTTTATGCGTGAGAATATCATTCGTAATTAGTGTCGTAACTCTAACCGTTTTATGACGATTATGTGATCAATTGAATGCTTGTACTTCAACCATTATGTTTTCAATCTTTATAGACATATAGGGACTAAGCATAATTGGGAGACTAAGTGATTTCTATCTTAATTGTGGATATTATTTAGGATGGTATTGGTACAACGAAAGTTGGCTTATATCAGTTTTGTGTGTTCGATCAGGTATTAACAAATCACATGAAAGGGCTAGAGAATTGAAGACTATAGATGGATTGTTTAATGAAGTTAGAATTCCATGTTTTATTCGCATAAGTAATTCGACATAAATCTCAGTTCAAGTAGTTGATAATTAGTTATAATTCTTAGATTAATTATAGTGATAACAACAAACCACTTTGTTATTTGTTTTAGCATCGGATAATAATCATACATTGGTGAGTGAATTAACTAGACAAACAACGAGTCCCTGTAGGAACGAACCTTATTTGCTATCTATATTACTTGAGATCACGTGCACTTGCGTGTTGAGTTTGGTCGTAACAGTGGTCTAACCCTAACATAATCATTCTGAACTCCAGACATGGAGGGTAAAGAATTAATATCTTTGTTTTTCTTGCAAAAACTTGCAAGATGGTTAGAACTACCACAATTATGACATGTTTTTCTAGGAGCATCAGTGATAGGCAAATGATTATTGCTTTTATTAATGCCTACCTTTCCATTTCTATTTTTCCTGGACACTTTCTGTTTCTCAACAGACTTTACCTCTTTGAGCTTGTACTTGATTTGTTTCTCTGTCATTAAACCAACATTAACCTGTTTAACACAAGTTTTTACTGGTTCTTCCTTAACTGTTTCTTTTTCAAGTACAGAGTTTAGTTTACTGGATTCAGGAACAAATTTCATAGGTGGAAGATGTGTTCTAACTTTAACCTTATCTTTAAACCTAAGTTCATCTTTCTCACAGTAACCTAACCCTACCGAGTCTGTTTGAAACACCTGATGTGTGTCCTTACCAGAGTTTGTCCAGGTTTTAATTACCTTTCTTTCTTTTTCCAAATCAGATTCTAATTGCCTAAATTTCTTAAGCAACTCATGTTCAACATAAACAGCATCATCTCTTTCCTTTTGATCTTGTTGCATGTTAACAAGTTCTTCTTCAAGAAATTTATTTCTCTCTTTAAGCTTAAGATTCTCAGATTTAATTCTCTCATTTTCTAAAGTCTGATCCCTATAACTAACATGTATGCTTTTAAGATAAATTCTCAATTCAGATATATTATCAATATCATAAGCATAAGTTGTTAGAGGTACCTTGTTTTCAGATGAATCAGCTTCATCTTGAACAGTTGCCATGAGAGCATAGTTGACATCCTCATCTGAATCTGAAGTGTCTGCCCAGTCTTTTCCTTTACTAATGAGTGTTTTTTCAGATTTTCCTTTCTTGCACTTTGGAGCATAGTGACCCATCTCTTTACACTTGTAGCACTGGATTTCAGACTTGTCTTTCTTCCCAGATTTGATATCCCTTCTGTCAGACTTTCTGAAATTCTTCCTTTCAGAGTTTGAATCTCTCCTTGAGAATCTCTTTCCTTTCTTGAAGTTCGTGAAACCCATCTTCTTGAAAGTCTTCACCATTAAAGCAGCCATTTGCATCATTTGTTCTTCATCATCCTCAGATTCAGAAGATTCATCAGTGTTTGAGTCATCATCAGAGTTTGATGAATCACTTTCAGATTTTATGACTAAAGCCTTTCCCTTAGCTTTCTTCTTTGATGTTTCTTTCTTAAGAGGTTTTCCTTCAACTTTGAGAGCAACAGATTTTGTCTTCTTTCCAGATCTTTTGTTTCTTTGCTCTATCTCAAGTTCATGAGTTTTAAGCAAACCATAGATTTCATCGAGATCTGTTTCTGTAAGATCATAATTATCTCTTATTGTCGTTGCCTTCAAATCCCATCTTTCAGGTAGAGATAGAAGGAATTTGAGATTCGACTCTTCAAGTTCATATTCTTTATCAACAAAAGATAAATCATTCAACAGTTTGCAGAATCTGTCATATGTCTCAGTCAAAGTTTCATCAGGTCTCGAATCAAAGTGTTCATACTCCTGTGTAAGAATAGTCTTCCTGTTCTTCTTTATAGCACTTGTTCCTTAACATTTGACTTCTAAAGCATCCCAAATCTCTTTGGCAGTTTTGTAGCCAATAACTCTGTTAGACATAACATTATCTAAAGCACTATGGAGAAGATGTCTAACATTTGCATCCTTTGCAATTGATGAGATGTCTTCAGGAGTCAATCTTTCTTTTCTTTTGGAATGCTCTTTTGTTCTTGACCAGCAACAACTGGAGACAGTTTTGTTGGCATATGAGGACCATCATTGATTCTATCAAGATATTCTGGATCCGTGGCTTCCAGAAACATGGTCATCTTCACCTTCCATATTGGATATTCCACTGGTCTTAGAATTGGAACCCTGATTGTCTCATATCGACTTACAGAAGTTGGTTGAACCTTCTGAGCATTAGAACCTGCCTGGGTATTTTCAACCATGATTATAACTTGTGTTTGGATCAAAAACTGTATATATTAAACAGCCTTGGCTCTGATACCAATTGTTAGGCCGAATACACAATATATAATCAAGTATATGTATGAGATAACAATAAGAACACTGTTTATGAATAATAAACTGAATGGAATTAAAAACTCATCTCTCAGTGATGTAAAATATCACAGAGAGCTGCTAGGTTACAAGAATGATAATTCACGTATTCGCATCCCTTTTAGGGTTAACCTATATGTGTTTATATAGTACACAGCTACATACAATCTTCTAATTGATATTCCTATAAATCAGCTATACAATTAATATCAATCTAGAATTGCTTCTGTCTTCTGTTCCGTTTCCTTAGCCATCTTGATATCTCTTTGCTTCTTTCCATCTTCAAAGAATATCGCTTCTAGAATGTTCATTGACTTTACTGACAGCTAAGTAAACTCTGACCATCAGACTTTAACAAACTCTGACTGGTCCTCCAGCTAAACTCTGACTAGTCCTCCAGCTAAACTCGGATAGTTTCCTGGTACTTTAAACACTGATAAACAAACATCAGCAATTATATCTAACAAACTATACATGCCTCCAATTAGCTTCCCCGTAAATGAATACCTTGGCGGATAGATTTGATATTATTTCTGTTTATTTGATCTTTAAATGAGTACCCTGGCTGTTAGATTTAATAATATTTTTTATCTGTATTTTAAGTGAATTAAGTTCCCCGTCTCTTGCTCTTAATTAGGTCTCCTTAGAGGTACAAAGTTAAATCATATTATTTGATAATTATTATGAAGGCTGACAAAGTTGGAATTAAGTAAGCCTTTCTCTGCATACACATGATCAGGTCATATTCCAGTTATTGTGAGACAAGGCCAAATTTGAATTTGGTAACTTTGATTCCATTCTACTTTGTTTTGGAAAAAATTGATTAACATTTAGCTTTTTGTCATGTAATTTTTTAATCAAATCTTCATTTATAATTTTTATATTTATATTAGTATAGGTGACAGTTGGCTATGAATGGAGCTAAGGTCTTAGTGCTTTAAAATAATTTGTTACCTGGTGGGAGCTCTGGATATTACAAAAGGGATGCCTTTATATTTCATGTTGGATCGTCGGTAATGTTCAGCTTTAGCGATAAGGTTAGCTACTAATTATTGCGATACTTGAGAATGTTTATATGCTAGGTTTTTGGTTATGAGAAATTTGTGAAAATTAATTTGATGTTGTAAATAATTTCAAATTTTAATGGTAATGTCTGTATTTATGATGACTTAAAAATCAACATTCACCGGTAAATAGATGTGGATCATTTGCACTTATACAAATCTATTATCATTACGTTAATAGTAGAAAGATTTTTAAGATTGAATTCTAAAAAGGTATCCTTGCAAGAAAACGATCAATACTTTAAGACAATAGTAAATTTAATATTCCCTTATTGTTTATTTTCGATATCTACGTATTTCTTAATCTTGATTATTCAAGTACGAATGAATTCAAAGCTAAAGGTTGCATAAGTACCAATATCTAGTTGCCCATTAACATCTAATGATGATATATTATACCCAAACTGCTCTAGAAGAAGTTTTAGAACCATAATGGGCCCTTTTCATGTAACATCTCGATGTCAGACTATAAGAATGTCACAGTGTCAAGCTTATAGGAATTAATAGAACCATTTATATCTAACTGCCTGGATAATTATCTATACATGCTTCTATGATATAAAAATACTTATTATGGTTGCCTAAGATAAGACTTGCCTATGAGTGGCAAATTACTTAATTTGATTTTTAAATGAGTACCTCGGCTGGTGCCTGGTAGTTTTGATATCTTTCTGACGAAAAAGTGATTTCTTATCAGCAAAGTTGCATTGATGGATGTGCTGATCATCATGATCTAAATGCCACAATGTAAAATGGACTTTTAAATGCAACTCAATTGACATTAATGCATTAGCTATTGTTTCGACAATGTCTAATATTCAAGTCGTTCAACATTCCTTTTAACGTGACTGCAAGTCATGAATGCCTTCTTAATGTAGCTTGTGATAATAAGTATGGTTGTCCCAGGTGGCTTTTGTCTGTGGATAGAAAGTTGTTAGCCAGTAACAATGCATGGGTGACACCAAATGTTGTTGTAGCACAAGATGGAAGTGGACGATACAAAAATATTAGTGTTGCTTTTGCTGCATATCTGAAGGGTAATAAAGGGAGGTATACTTATGATGAGTACATAACTGTTACCAAGGATCAGTTTCAAGGATCAGGTAAATGTGTTTATGTACGGAGATGGACTTTACAAGACAATAGTCACTCGCATTAAAAACATTGCCAAAGGAGTTTCAACCATGTAAATTGCATCTTTTGGCAAGTTCATATTTTGTTTTCCTGTATGAACACGTAATTATCATAACGACAAACAAATATACTAACTAGATGATCATTGCAGCTGCTGTTGGAACCAGATTCGTGGCTAGGGGAATGGGATTCCAAAAATCAAGGCACGTTTCTGTAAAGGATAATATACATACACGTTTTTAGTATTGTCTTTGTACTTGACTGAAAGGCATATGCACTCGCCTATTTGTAAACATCGAGGATTCTACTCAACTTAAACAAGAACGTAATAAGTAAATATTAGATTAGATGTCACATGAATCTCAGAGGGTTTTATCAGTCAAGAGAATGAAGATTTAAAGTCATCTACTGACTTGGAGTAATTCTACAATAGAAGAAGTTCATTTATTTGATCAAGCCTCAGTGAAGTATTCAAGAAAGTGGATCTATTTAAAGTGACAGAGATTTCAGAAGTGTGACATGAAGCGTACAAGTTACAGAATTTGATAGAGGGAAAGAAAAAGAACCACAACTTAAAGTCAAGGATTGAAGAACAGTCATTGCAGTTAGTCACTTATGAACCAGACAGTACATCAAGTGTCAACATCATTCAGTGGAAGTTCTTCATCAATTTCAGTGGTTCAAGTCAAGGAAGCTCTCAAGAGATTAAATTAATTCTCTTTTAATTAACCAAATCAATAGTTAATTTAATCAATAATTTAATTCAAGATGAATTAAATTATTCCTTAAATTAATTGATAAGTTAATTAAATTAGAATTAATTTTATCAGGAAATAGTATTTAATTCTCTTTTAATTAATTATCAGTTAATTAATTTATCTAGTTAATTAATTTATCTAGTAAATTAATTCATCCAGAATTAATTTACTCTTTAAATTAATTGAAAGATTAATTAATCTAGAATTAATTATATACTAGTATGACTTATATTTTATACTAGTATGATTGTCAGAATGACAGTCATACAAGCTTGTATGACTATCATACCGACAGTCATACTAGTTGCATGACTGTCATACCGAGAGTCATACAGCTTGTATGACTGTTGGTTTTAAGAGTCATACTAGCTTAAAAGTCAGTCATACAAGGCTATAAGGCTATTTCTGAGTCATACAAGCTCATTTTCAGTCAGTCATGCCAAGAAAAACAACAAGTCATACCGAGTGTCATATGGATTTAGAAATGAAAATGGCGTACATTTTTTATTTAAAAAGGTGCAGTTGACTTTTGGTTATAAAGGATAGAAAAAGGGCGTACATTGTTGAACAATTAGTTGCACACAAAACAGAAGACAGAACATAAACATTACATCCATTTTCTTCTGCTTAAACAAGAACTCAACTGTCGAGCTTCAAATTCCAAGCAATTAATTTATAGATTGTATTGTTAAATCCAAACCACTAGAAATTAGTTACTTGTTGTTGTTGTTTGACTATCTAGCGGATCATTATCCCTAGAATTTATCCTGAACTACTTTTTAGTATTCGATCTTTTAATTACAAAAATAGATAAATTCATGTCAAATTTATTCTAGATTTGTTTTAATAGTTTGAGATTCAAACCTTGTAATTTTTACTGTATTTGTAACACCCTTCAAGTTTAATATATTTTATATTTAACTTGAATCTTGTTTCATTTTATTCCGCACTTATTTGTTCTTGAATTGTTAAATCACGAACCGAACAAATTCGATAAAACGGTACAGTTTGTATTCAACCCCCTCTTCTACAAACATATCAAGACTTAACAATTGGCATCAGAGCCTACTGATTGACGCACAAATCAAGATCCATACTGTTGTGATTTATCAAGAACAAGTGAATTTTTATTTTTCTTAAAAATTCAAAATGTCTACCCAAAAAGTTGGAGCCGTCAAAATGCCTACCATTAAGAAGTTTGGATGAGAATAAGTTTTTTTTTTATAATTTTTTCATTAAATTTGAAACTTTAATTTTGTTAGAATACATATGAAGGTCTTTTTAATAGCGGTTATTTGTTGTTCAATTTGAGTTAACAATTAAAGATTATCCTTCAATGAAATACATATTCATATAATGTGTTGTGCAACTAAGCCTCATAATTGAAAACTGTCCTGAGATAGAAGCAATGATTATGGATGAAGGCACAAGTGAAAGAGATGAAAATGATAATTTCCCCAAACTAAGACGAGTAAAGCCAGAACTCATTTCAAGACTGAAAAGCTTCTAAGGGGTAAACAAAGATAACCATTCCATTCAACAACACACATCTCATCCCCTATCTCCTGCCTTGAAGCTCAACCTCTATATAATATAATGGTATGCTTTCAAACTTTAGAAAAATTATAAGTACCATGCAACCTTGGTATAAATAAAAAACTTGGCCTAAAATATATATTGTGGTATAATTATTTTAAATAGTCATAAAATTATTCACATTAGTTAATAAATATGTTATTAAATGTTACATGTTAATTTAAATATTAAATTAATTAATTCTTGTGGCAATGTTAATTGATAATGATAATTACAAAAATTAAATCTTTTTTTTTGTGTTTCACTACTTATTTTATATTAATGATTTACTCATTTAGATGTTTTGATCTCTTTTAATTTTATCTATATATTTTGGCGAATATGTGTTTGATAATGTTGAACATAAATTTATAAAAATTATACTATGTGTTTCATCATGGTTGGATAAATGCAATGTCACATCATGCCTAAGAGATCGTTCCTCAAATTACTATTTTTTTTCATAGTTATTGGTGGTGGAGTTGTCAGCCTTTTTTCCATTGAGGCTGCGAAACATGGAACTGTTGCTGTGATAACCAAGGCCCCTCATGAAAGCAACACAAATTATACTTACAGATGTGCAAGTGTTGTGTTGTGCCCTTTAGACTCATTAGAAGTTACGAGCAAGATACAATCATAGCATGGACCTTATTTATGTGACGAGGAGAGTAAGTTTTGAAGTGCAGAGCTTATATTTAAATTAGTTATGTGGGTGTCTCCCATGTTTTTGTAATTGAGATTTTACCCTTTTAACATTAGTTTGCTTCCTGCATCAGTTGAACAGATGGAATTATAGTATCATACCACTGTCACAGTTTTTGAATTGAAGAGAATGATGTCACCTATGTCAAAGGGTACTAGGTCTTCAAGTTCTCTAAATTTGAGAGTCAAACCTTCAAGATAATTGTGCAAATACTTTTCTTACTCTGTTTTTTTATTTCCCCGACACAATCTTAGCGAATTCCGGCTTGGTTGACATGATATTGTTTTTGCTTGCTTTTTTGTTTGTTGAGGTCATGTGTAATTTTAGGTATATTTTCCTTTCTCTAAAACAAACTCACGTGTTCACTTTTTAAAAGGTATAAATTCATGTATTTTTTGACAAGGGACGTATGTAATCGAATAAAACATAATATAATAAATATTTTACATCGATCTTAGTTTTGTTCCAAGAGAATTTTCTGATTCGAAAGGGACTATTCGTTTAAGTAAAAACACTGATCACTGTTAGGCATCATTAAAATATTAGAAATTATTTATGAGTTGGGAGTATTATATACAAGTTAAATGTTATCAAGCTTGAACACGTATTCCGACCCTATTTTCTGTGATTCATTAATCGTCGAACATAAATTGAACTACACATGTAAATTATAGTACAAATATTTTTAAAATCGTAGATATTTATTTAGTATTTATAAAATTAGGTATATGGACTTAAACATAAGGCAAAAGAAAAAATGATTTACAATTTACATGGTCTTAGTGAAGTGAAAAGAACATGCAAATCAGGCATATGTACTTTACCCTCACAAGCACTAGCAAAAATTGATTTATAGATACTACAAGTTAATAACGAAGATTGCAGACACTTTTGATAAAATTTTAAGGAATTAGTTAAATTAGTTAGCTTTAATAGGCTTAATGAGCAGCAGAGTAAGTACAATAAGGTTCATGTGGATGTCTTTATTGAAAAGCTGAGGAAACCGGTTAAATCACTTACAACAATCTAATTACCCTGAGATAATAAATAACGTGATAAAACAAATTACTATAAAATTTATAATAAATCAATAATTGGAAGAGAATACATAATGGTGGGGGTTGATAAAGAAGAATGTACATGTTAACAATTTGATTATGTATAATGTGAAGTAGAGCGTAATTTTTAAACTATCCGCTGCCATGCAATTTATAGGCATGCAAGTAGAGGTGGCCACTCGGGCGGTCCGTGCGAGCCGGGCCGGGCTTTGCACGGGCCGGGCTTGGCTCAGGCGGGCACGGAACCGGCACTAAATATGTACGCGCCGAATACGGGCTGGGCTCGAATCGTGAAAAGTAAAACCAGAACCGGCACGGCGAGTTAACCGAATAAGCGGGTTGGACGGTTTTTCCGGACGAATCAGCGGGTTGGGCAGGCCTGGCGAATAACGGGCTTGTGTTTGGTGGGATATTATTAGATTAATAACTAAATTAATTTGCAAGCAACTTGCACAGTTGCACCGTCCACAGTCCAAACGGCCACACCACAGTCCACAAATGTCACTTGTCATCAGCCTGTCACAACTTGAAGCTGCCACGTGGCAGGCATGCAGGGTTAGACTTTTTAGAATTTACATTTATGCAAGTTATATTTAATTACGGATTACATATTATTTTTAATCTTATAATTTACTTATTAATTTTTAATTTGTTAATTTGTGATAAAAAAGGACGGTACCTCATATAAATTTTATTAATATCAAAAATATTTTTACAAATTATTTGAGAGGACTCCTCTCTAAAAAAACGGAACAAACCGTATAAACATATAAAATTACAATACAAATTAAATAAATTTTGAAATTGCAAAACAAAAAATAACTATACAATATTTATTGTTGTTCGTGAGTAGTTGATGTGTCGGAATCCGAAGTAGTCATTGTCATCCATGGATCTTCTTCGCCATCCGAGTTATCTTCTTTTTTTCCTTGTTGTCTTTTTGCAGCTTGATCCCAATCTTTTTTGCAAACACAATTTTTTACAATATCTGGCGAAAGACTTGATCTCTTCTCGTCTAACATTCTTCTACCTGCACTAAAAGCGGACTCGGACGCAATTGTAGAAGCGGGGACTACTAAAATATCCTTTACGATTTTTGCTAAAACTGGAAATTGTAACTCATGATTCTTCCACCATGTTAGTATTTCAAAATCATCATTTAACTCATGATTCTTCCACCATGTTAGTTAAATCATCATTTAACTCATGATTCTAACTTTTTGTTTTTTGCTTAATATAGATGAAATAGTACTATTAAACCTACTAACACTGCTACTACTCTTAGGTGGTATAGAACTTTGAATTTTTGGAGCATATATATCTACAAGATGATACAACAAATTTAAACAATTAGTTACATACAATTCATGATTATATGAAACTCCTAACACTTGATAATAATGCTCTAACATGTTTTCTAAACCTTCTTTTCCAACACCAGGATCAAGAAGACATGCAACACCATAAATACAAGGAAAGTCGGTAAAATATTCGATCCACTTAACTTTCATATCAAAAATAACCGCACTAAAAAATTCATTTTCTTTGTATTCTTTTAAAGTAGTAACAATACTAACACACTCAATAATAACATGATGTACAATTGGTTGATAAACATAAGAAAAAATCATAGTAGCATGTGCAAAACAAGCAAGTATGTCACGTACCGTAGATGCCAACTCCCAATCATGTTCGGTAATAAGTCCACCATCGTATTGGTGGCTTGGGTCTTCATTATATAATTCGGTAATAATAAATTTATATTGAATTGCATCATTTAATAATTTATAAGTCGAACTCCATCTCGTAGAACAATCGATACCCCACTTCTTTGGCCTTAATCCATTATCTTTACACATTTTTTTGTACTTAGACCTATATGTACCCGCAAAACGTAGATATTTAATTACTTTCCTAATAGGTTCTAATAAATGAGTTAATTATGAAATTCCCTTTTGGGCCGGCAAGTTAATTATGTGAGCACAACATCTAACGTGTAAAAATACTCCATTTAAAGCTAGAGGAATATCGGTCCTAATATAATCAATGGTTTTGTTATTAGCAGCAGCATTATCTAAAGGTATTGTAAATACCTTATTAAACAAATTAAATTCCTTTATTGTATCTAAAATTCTTTGTTTTATGTTATAACCGGAGTGTGACTCATCCATAACATCAAAAGCAATAATTCGTTTTTCTAATAAGTAGTCACTAATCCAATGAACCGTAACACAAATATAAGGCTCACCTTGACTCGAACTCCAACAATCACTAGTTAAAGAAACCATACCATCAAAATCACGAAAGTATTCAATTAATTGTAAACGTTGAGCATAATACTGTTTTTGTGTGTGACGTTTAAGTGTGTTCCTAGGAATTCTTCTAAATGCCGGATTTAGTGAATGTTTAAGCATGTATTCTAAATTCGGACTCTCACCATGGGAAAACGGTAACTCCTCTAAAGTAACATAAGTAGCAAAATCTTGAACCATTCTATCTCTATTATAAGAGAAAGGCATACCTCCACCGGGAGACGAAGTCATGAAACCACCAATTTGTGTTTGTTGTGGACCTCCACGTGCTTCTCCACTTTCGTGACTCACCTTCGAAATTCCATGAATGTTTTCCAAGTGCCGATTAAGTGTACCCGTACCCGTTCTCTTGGCATAACTAAATGGTGCTTGTTGTCGACCATTTTGTAAATAAACCAAACAATGAGCTTTAAATTTATTTGTACTATCTGGTATTGCCACTTTATCAAAATATGTCCAAACATGCGATGATTGTCTCGAACTCGTACCACATACATAAAATTTATAAAATGATTAAATTAAAAAGAAAATTAAATTAAATTTGAAGGAAACAAAATGAACAAAAAAAACAAGATTCGAAGCAAAAATGAACGAAATGAAAGTATAAAATATAAGAAACGAAATAAACAAAAACAGTAATTCGAAGCAAATAACAAAATTAACTGGTGCAATAATTTGAAGCAAAGGAAAATCACACGCATTTTGAATTTTTTTTAAAAAGAAACAAGGTAAAACGTACAAAATTTTTAAAATACAAAAATTTAAACATACAAAATTTTAAAAATACAAAATTTTAAACATACAAAATTTTAAAATTTTAAACTTACAAAAATTTAAACATACAAAAATTTAAACGTACAAAATTTTAAACATACAAAATTTTAAACATACAAAATTTTAAAAATAAAATGTACCTTCTTCGGTGTTAGTTGTGGATCGAGATCGAGGTGGTAGCATGGTGGTGGCCGGGGTTAAATCTTGAGATGATTGGGTTCCTCTTCCTTGTTCCATTTTTGTCGTAAAGAAAATTCTTGTAAAAATAATAAAATGCGGGTTGAGAGAGAGTAGAGTAAAAATAATAAAATTAATAAAATGCTAGTAGGCAGTGTTGTTACAGAGACGAGATTGAGAAATAGAAGAGATAGAGGGGAGACAGAAAATGTTGAGAGAAATTGAAAGGTTGATAGATAGTATTTATAAATATAAATATAGAGCCGTTAGGGGAGGGGAGAATGGAGATAGAGTCATAGAGCCATTGGGGAGCAGCCAATGCAACTCTGCACATCCAGGTGACAAACAACGGCTAGACAAACAGACAAACAACGGCTAGTAGCAACGGCTACTGAAAAAACCGGCGAATCGGGCGAATCGGGTGAACGAGTTGGGCGGTTTGGGCTTTTGCGAGCCGGGCGGGCTTGTGCGGTTTCGTGCGAGCCAACGAGCCGGTTTCTTGCGAATTTTTTTCGATTATTTCGGCGAATCGGGCCGACCCGGTTACGATTCCCATACAACCAACTCATACTCGGACCTTAGAAATTAACAGGTTGGGCGGGTTTCAACCCGGCTCAACTCGGGCCGAATAAATTGGACTTAAAAACGAATCGGTTACGGGTGGTCCGGACTTAACCGCCCAAGTGGCCACCTCTACATGCAAGACCCACTTGGACCATAATTTGTTCTCACCTTGCCTATTGCATGAAGTACATAAATTTTTTGTGACATATATGAGCTTATGTTATTTTATCATCCATGAGATTTTGTAAAATACCCATGCGGAGCTGCTCAAACCTGTGAGTAGAGGTGGCCAGTCGTGCGGTCCGTGCGAGCCGGGTCGGGCTTGACAGGGGTCGTGCTCGGCTCAGGCGGGCACGGAACCGGCACGAAGCATCGAACGAATCGGGCCGGTCCGGGCTCGAATCGAGAAAATAGAGTTCATGATCGACACTGTGGGTTGGTGGATTTTGTTGGGTTTGACCGGTTGTTCAACCCAATATGGTAATATGAGTTTGGGTGATTAAGACTGTTTTGGTAATAATTGTATGGGTAGACAATTATTATATATGGTAATAATTGTATGGATAGACAATTATTATATATGGTATGGCTTGGTCATTATATTAGGGAATTAGGTACCAAGAATAAAAAGTCTTGTAAAACAAGTATGGTAAGTCTTGTAAAACAAGTATGGCAAGTCTTGGTGGCTAAGTTTTGGGTGGCTATATAAACATAGTCATATTATATTTGTTTGATGTATGCTTGAGCATTGTTTGGCTTGAGTATCGTGTGAGTGATACACCGTTGGTGAGATTGATTGTATTATTGATAACTGTTTTGATTAATAATACAAGTTGGGACGTGGTTGTTTCAGCGTCATATATATTGTTTGTGTGCTTTGCTTTGTTTGTTTGTTTGAATCTCGTATTGGTGTGTAGCCCCTAAACCTAACAAGTGGTATCAAGAGCCGAGGTTCGTGATTCGAGATGGATAAGTTTGGAGGAAAGCTCGAGATTGAATTGTTTGATGGAAGAAATAATTTTGCCTTATGGCAGAGCACGGTGAAAGATCTGTTAATTCAGCGAGGGTTATATGCAACTCTCGAAGAGAAAAAGCCTACTGATGTTGAGCCCACAAAGTGGGAAGACATGAAGTTACGTGCGGCATCGACGATCCGGTTGGCCCTTGCACCGGAAATCAAGTATGATGTTCTTGAGGAGAATAACCCTAAAAATTTATGGGAGAAGTTGACGAAGACGTATCACTCAAAGTCGTTAGCAAATAAGTTGTTAATCCCAAATGACCTAACAGAATTGTAGAAGGGGGGGTTGAATACAATTCTTGATATTTTCTTAAACTTAAAACACTTTATAAAATAAAACTGAACTGAATAAATAAAAACACAAGATATAAATAATTCAGTTGGATTGTTTGATGATCCAACTGAAGTGTTTTTATTGCGGAAATAATCTGTGATACACAAGTACACAGCTGCTCAGTTACAGAGTTGTAGAGAAGAATGCTCTCAAGGATAGCTAATACAAACTATTTGTTTTTCTTCTCTTCCTCTATCTTAACTGCTACACTTGGTTATATATTCCCCAAGTTTACAATACTATTTTTGGCTACACTAAAGTACACTAAAGGTAACCGCCAATAGTTTGCTTTTCATCCCTTTGTCCAGTGGTCCTTGGAGATCCTTGCTTTTGTCTTCATGCTTATTATGATCACTCCCAAGAGCCCAATTGGAAACTGGGATGTTTCCTTATTCCCCATGTCCATTTTAATGGTTTCCAATGCAAATTACACTTCCACATCACCTTTAGATCTGTTCAGTAAACTGTCACTATCACTTTGTCAACTATTCAGAAAAGCAATAATGATTCGTTGATAGCAGGGAGATGTGTTTCGTTGATAGCTTTATTCTCCATTTCGTTGATGAGTAAACTCCATTTCGTTGATGAGTAAACTCCATACCGTTGATGGTGTATCCTTGTTTCGTTGATAGAGTAATCCTCATACCGTTGACATGTCTTCACTTAGGCAAAATTACAAGGCATAACATATTTACAATTAACCAACCTATTTTGCCTATCTAGTACTTAGTCAACATGACTTAGAAAACCTATCTAATACATACATCAAATGCATATCAAACTGTGAAGTATTGTACAGTGCAATTGCTACAACACTCATTCCGTTGATGAGCTTCCTGTCAACGAAACACTGCAAAGCATGCCATTCCGTTGACAGTTACAAAATGACTTAATACAAAATCTACTAAGTGTTTTTATAATTATCATCAAGAACAACATATTCCTAACAATCTCCCCCAATTTATGACTGATAGAATAACAACCATAAATCAAGAGCCTTGATGATAACAAAAACACTCAGTCAAATTACACATGATAAAAGTAGAAATTGCATTGAGCTTCATTGAATTTAATTAAAATACAAAGTAGAAAATCTTACTAAACAAGTGCACAGAGTTGCTCCTCTAGACTGAGCAGATTTTTCATCTTTGCCTCTGTGGTCTTGTTTTCTTCCCTTTCCTTGCATTGTTCTCCTCAATCTGAGCTTGAAGTCTTCTGTAGAAAATCTTCTCTTCTTCATCTTCATTCCCCAACTTGGATTGCATTATTCTTAGAGTTTCATTGGATGCCTTCTCCAGTTGGTCTTCTATTCTGAAGAATCTTCTACAGTTGTCCTTGTCTCTGAATTCCATCATCCAAAAAGGTTGGAGATGAATCTTCTTTCCTGTTTGAGGGACCTTCAATACTCTGGGAAGTGCACCAGGCTTGTTCCAGCTAGCTTTGATTTGGCAGATTTTGGAAACAACTTCAGACTTAGCTGTTTTGGTAAAACCAAAATCTTTCTTCAGGCATTTGAACACAGAAAGCAGTGTCTGATAGTCTTCTCCCAGAATTCTATGTAGAGGCCAAACCTGTTCTCTCCCACCCTTGTAGACAAACACCAATCTCTCTGGTAGTTTGTAAGAAGCTGAAATTCCTCTCACTTCAACTAGGTCATCAAGATTGATGTGTAGGTCAGACTCCTCCCTGATATCAGCAATGTATATGAAGTCTTCTGGGTTGGTAGGAGGTTTTTCAGCTTGTGGTCTCCTTACTAGAATTGGCTTAGCCTTGGTAGCCCTTTGCTTAGATTTCTTCTTTGGATCCATCTCAAAGAGGAATTTTGGAAAGTTGGCCTCATCAAACTCAATTGGCTCTTCCTTTGGCTCAATTGGTTGATCATGGAAATTAACAGGATGTTTAGGATCACAGGCTAACTTTTCCCCTAGAGCTGGATCAGGAATTGTTGGAGGTGCAGTTGGTATAGAAGAGTCTGATGCAATACTCTGAGAGTCATCATTCTCAAAGGCTATATTTCTCCTAGCTCTTGCCTTTGGTTGCCTTGTGCTCTTCTTTGCACTCCTTTCCTCTCTGGCTTTTTCTTCTTGCTGTCTTTCTTCTTCATCAAGAGATTGAGCAACTGCAAGTGCTTGCATTGCTGCTCTTTCTGACTCTTCAGCTTTAGCTTCAGCAAAGTTTGGGTGACCAGCCAAAACACAGATTTGTTGTCCATTCCGGTAGACAATTGCCCTTTGCTTCCTTATCTCATAGTCATTGCTTTCCTTGCTTTTTGTGATGAGAAGACCAAGAAGCTTGTGCTCATCTGGATAAGGTGCAGGATAGAAAGTCCTTTCTGTATTTTTGCCCTTTGGTTTAGCAGGAGACTTGGGAGATAGGCTTCTTTGCAATGTAGCTTTTTCCACATCCCTAATGCATGAAGTTTGTCCTTTCTCCTTCCTTGGTCCTTGAGTGACTCCATGTAGAAGGGGCTCTACCTTATATGAAGAATTGGTTTGTGGCTCCCATTTCGTTGATGCTAAGACCATGGCATTCGTTGATGGCTCTGTAGAAGAAGCTTGATCCGTTGATGGATTTGAACTCTTTACAGTACCAGCTAACTTCTTGACTCTTTCATCTATCCTGGACCAGTGGTCTTTAATTTGTTCAGCAAGCTGTAGCTTCATAGATGCTTGCTGAATCAGGTCAATGCTGTCCAGTTTAGCTTTACCTGACTCCCCCATAGCTAGTGGCTCCTTTGGCAGGGAAATGGCTGGGACCATAACCTTTGTGATTTGAATGTCTAGCTCCTTAGATTTCTCCCCCTTTTTGTTATCATCAAGAGAGATGACTGGGAGTCCTTGAGCTGCCACTAGCTGGGCCAATAGTTGTGTCTGCTTCTCCTGTTCCTTTTGCATCTGAGATAAAGTAGCTTCCACCTTGTCCACTCTAGAAGAGAGAGTCTTCAAGGAGGTAGCCACCTCAGGTTCCTTAGTGAAAAACCTGTTCATCTTGGACACAGTGAGAAGAGGAAGCTTTTCATCTAGCCTCCTGTCATTAGCATCTTTGAGATTGCTAATTGAGTCCTTGATTTCTCTAGCCTCAATCCTTGTCTGCATCATCTGTAGCCTTTGGATTTCCAGTGAATCCATAATAGCCTTGTAGAATTTCTTGTCATTGGCATTTGCAGACTCATGAGCCAGATAGGCCTCATTGTACTGCCTTGTGATTGCAGCATCCAGGGAGATCCTTCCTTGTAAATCTTGAGAAAGCCAGTTTGGTGTAGGAGGCACCACAGAAGTCCCAGTCTGTGAAGTAGTGGCCACCTGATTGTCACCAAAGCTGTCCTCATCATCAGAGAAATCAAACTCACCACTTACTGCAGCTCCTGGAGATAGATTGGTCAAGGCATCATTTGCTCTTTGCATTGATGCAGTTGTATGTATTAGTTGTAGTGACCTCTCTGCCTCCACATTGCCCTGTTGAGCCAAAACTTGATAGGCTGACACAGGATGAGTAAAGGTCTCAGGATCCAGGGAAATACTATCCAGAGTTTGTTGATAATGCTCTTGGAAGGTAAGTTCCCTTTCTCCCTCATTGACCTCCATTAACTCACTAGCAATGGCTGCTTCCTCCCTTATGACTCCTGTAGTCCCTTCTCTCTCTCCTCTATTTTCTTGCATCATGGGCTCCCCATGGCTCACACCTCTCACACCCTCACCTTCACCTACTAAGGTGGAACTCTCAATCTCTCCTTTTGCCTGGCTGGAAGAAATAGCCAGCCTCTCACTCTCATTCTCTCCTTTTGCCTGGCTGCAAGCCAGCCTCTCAGTTTCACTCCCTCTCAATCCTAAAAGTGTCTCAACTACCACCAGGTCATCTACACTAGTTGTGGAAACAACTAGATTTTCAATAAGGGGTGTAGAATGACCTATCAACGGAATGGTAGTTTGAACTGTCAACGGTATGGATACCGTTGATGGAGAAACACTTGTCAACGAAATAGACTGTTTCGTTGATGAAGTCAAGAAAGCACTTTGAGAATGAGAAGTTACAGTAGAGTCTGTGGTGATTGATTTGAGAGATTGGTCCACAGATCCCCTTGCAACTTCAGGAAAAATTGGTTGATGGCCCAACAAATCACTTAACAAGTGATGGCCACCAGCTTCAGAGTGGGGCTTCTCCAAGATTAGAGTTGGAGAATCAGGAATAGATGTATGGATCATGTCCACATCTAGAGATAGAGTTGGTGAATTTGATGGAGATAATTTAAGATTGATGTTTAGAGAATGGGACTGTAACCCCAGAGTAATGATAGGGGTTACATCAAACTGAATTTGAGAAACTGGAAGTGTTGCTTCCAGTGTGTGTGCACCCTGTGAAACCTGGGATTTTTGCTTCACTCTCTTTTGGTATTGGGAAAATGTAGACTGTGGGCTTGAAGTGTCCCTTACCCTTTTGGACTGTGCTCTAGGTTGAGAGCTTGTTTCAATAATTACATCCTTTTGGGAGGATGCAATTAGACTTGTGCTTAAATCCATTTTACTCATTGTGCCTTGTTGGGAAGACACAATGGGGCTAGGCTGGGAAACACTTACCTCACCTTCCTTATTCTTGGGGTTTCTTTTATGTTCACCCCTTCCCTCACCTCTCACAACTCCAGACTCACTCCCCTTAGGTTGTGTGGTAGTTTTTACAACAGGTGCCTTTTGAGAAGCACCTGAGGTTGGCTTGGAGGATTTCTTAGATTTTGGTTTTGTTGCTGGGGCAGGAGCCTGTTGGGTCACAGCTACAGACTCCATAGCAACTGGATTGGATGAAACAATGGAAGTAACAGCTATACTAACAGGGATAGCAATAGTTACCTCAATGATTGGCAGATACACCACTGGAGCATCACCATTGTGGTTCAGCCTCAGTATGTCTGTCAATACTCTCTTTTCTTGCACAAAGCACTCAAACCTGGCAGTAGGGTTAGAGATAACTAATGGTGCTGGACTAACATGATTAGCCAGCATCATCAGAAACCTTGCATAATAGATATTTTTCTTCCTATTTGCCTTATCACCCAACTTAGCACCAATTTCATACATAAGTTGGGTGCTAAAGTTGTAATATCTATCATTTAGAAGCATGGTTAGGAGAATTAACATAGAGTTAGTTAATGCATCAAAATTACTAATCTTTCCAGAAAAGACCTTAATGAATGCATCAGCTAAATAACTGTATTCCCTAACCAAACCTCTCCTAATAATCTTACCTAAGTTATCAGTAGGCAAAGAGTAGTTTATAGAATTTAGCATGGTAGTTATTTCAGTGTTAGTAGGCAAAGCATCACAGTTATTATCAGGAATATGTAAACATGCTTGCAAAACATCAGAATTAACTATGTACTCATTACCTTGAAGAGTGAATTGCAGTGTGCCGTTTGTTCCACTACACTCACATGAGGTCCAAATCTCCTCGATTACTTCATTGTAGAGTGGTGTAGAGTGAAACATCGCATAGCTCAACTTACAGTTCCTCATGAAATCCATCATTTTGAAAAAGATGTTGTTCGGACTCTCCTTAACGACAAATGGAATGGAATTGTTCTTCTCATAGATGAACCCACCAGCAGACATAAGCTTGACCATGGGTGCCATTGTTGAGTGAGGAAAAGCTTCGAGCTGTATTGCTTGTTAGAGAGAAGAAGATAGAAAAACTTTTGGAATTTTTGAGAACAGGTAGAAATGAAATAAAGAAATTAAAATTTCTTAAATACTCCCCCAAAAATTCTCAGAAATTAAGTCCAATAATTAATCTAAATTACCTGATTGGCTTAAAAAGTAACCGTTAGAATTAAATATTACCACGATTTATGCTTACAGGGGTGTATGTATAGATCGTGATAAAGAACGTGAAATTTCAACGGTTCAGATTAAAAAGCGCTACATCAACGAATCAGGATTGGGCGGTTAAAGTCCAGTCTTATTTCGTTGATAAAGCTGCGTTTCGTTGATATAAAAGAGCTATGAACGAAACACCCAGAAAAATGTTAAGACTGTCAACGAAATGGTGCGTTTCGTTGACATAGTAATTTTGACTTAGACAAAATTTCACCTTTTCCTGAGAAAATCAATTCACAGAAAAATTATAGCAAGTTCCTGGCTGCATTTTAACTTGCAAAAATCTCAAAATAATTAAGAGAAATTTAGCATACCTAGCTCACTTACTAATCTTGAGAATGTGGATTCATCAAGTGGCTTGGTAAAGATGTCTGCAAGTTGTTGTTCACTTGGAACAAAATGTAACTCCACAGTACCATTCATAACATGTTCTCTAATAAAGTGGTACTTGATGTCAATGTGCTTGGTCCTTGAATGCTGCACTGGATTCTCAGTAATGGCAATGGCACTAGTGTTGTCACAGAAAATAGGAATTTTCTCAACTCTTATTCCATAATCAAGTAGTTGATTTTTCATCCATAAAATCTGTGCACAACAACTTCCAGCTGCAATATACTCAGCCTCAGCTGTGGAGGTGGAAACTGAGTTTTGTTTCTTGCTGAACCATGATACAAGCTTGTTTCCTAGAAATTGACAGGTTCCTGTTGTGCTTTTCCTGTCAATTTTACATCCTGCATAATCTGCATCTGAATAACCAATTAGTTCAAAACCAGATTCTCTAGGATACCAAATGCCAAGGTTTGGTGTTCCTTTGAGATATCTGAAAATTCTTTTAATAGCAACTAAATGGGATTCCCTAGGATCAGCCTGAAATCTAGCACATAGACATGTAGCAAACATAATATCAGGTCTACTAGCTGTTAAATATAAAAGTGAGCCAACCATGCCTCTGTAACTTGAAATGTCCACAGATTTGTCCTTAGTATTCAATTCAAGTTTGGTGGCAGTAGGCATGGGTGTTTTGGCAGGAGAGCATTCCATTAAGTTAAACCTCTTTAACAAATCATTAATGTACTTGGTTTGACTAATGAAAATGCCTTCATTAACTTGCTTTACTTGAAGACCAAGAAAATAAGTTAACTCTCCCATCATGCTCATTTCATACTTACTTTGCATAAGCTTGGCAAACTTTTGACAAAGTTTTTCATCTGTAGACCCAAAAATTATGTCATCTACATATATTTGAACAAGTATTGTAGAGCCATTCACAATCCTATGAAAAAGAGTTTTATCTACAGTACCTCTAGTGAAGTGATTCGCAAGGAGGAACTGTGAAAGTGTGTCATACCAGGCTCTAGGTGCTTGTTTCAAACCATAGAGTGCTTTGAGGAGGAAGTATACATATTCTGGAAAATCATCATCTTCAAAACCAGGAGGTTGACTTACATACACCTCCTCTTCCAATTCCCCATTTAGAAAAGCACTCTTCACATCCATTTGATAGACCTTGAAATTGGCATGGGCTGCATAGGCTAGGAAAATCCTTATTGCTTCTAGTCTTGCAACAGGAGCAAAGGTTTCATCAAAATCTATTCCTTCTTCCTGTGAATAGCCTTTTGCAACCAATCTAGCTTTGTTCCTTGTGACTATGCCATTTTCATCCATCTTGTTTCTGAACACCCATTTTGTGCCTATGACACTCCTGTCCTTAGGCTTGGGCACCAGCTTCCAAACATTGTTCCTTTCAAATTGGTTTAGCTCCTCTTGCATAGCCAAGACCCAATCTGGATCTAGAAGTGCATCCTCAACTTTCTTTGGCTCATCTTGAGACAGAAAGCTGCTATATAGACATTCTTCCTAAGTTGCTCTTCTAGTTTGGACTTTTGAAGACACATCACCTATAATAAGTTCAAAGGGATGATCTTTAGTCCATTTCCTTGAGGGAGGTAGATTTGCTCTTGAAGAGGTAGCTTCATGATCATGATTGCATTGATTGGATATTTGTCCTTGAGAAACTCCCCCTGAGTTTGTTGTCCCTAAATGATCACTCCTGGAAGCATTTCTGTGACTGTCAACGGATTGTCCATTTTGACTGTCAACGAAACGCTCATTCTGACTATCAACGGAATGTCCATTTGGTCTACTAGCAGCTATTCTTTTCAATCTTAATGCAGTAATTTCATCTTCACTGCTGCTTTCATCTGTGCTAGATACAACAACTTTAGGCTGTTTCTCAGTAGCCTTAACATGATTCATTTGATCTCCATCCTCATTTTCAAAAGAAAGACTTTCATGGAAACCTTCATCACAGAGACCCTGAATTTTGAGATCATCAAAAACAACATGTACAGATTCCATAACAATGTTGGTTCTGAGATTGTAGACTCTGTAGGCTTTCCCTGCTACATAACCCACAAATATTGCTTCATCTGCCTTTGCTTCAAATTTCCCCAAGTGCTCAGCTTGATTTCTCAGAACAAAACACTTGCATCCAAAGACATGAAGAAAATCCAATAGTGGCTTCTTTCTTTTGAGTAGCTGATAAGGGGTCATTCCTTTGGCCTGATTAATCAAAGAAATATTCTGAGTGAAGCAAGCTGTATTAACTGCCTCTGCCCAAAAATAAGTTGGTAACTTTGATTCATCTAGCATTGTCGTTGCAGCTTCAATAAGTGTTCTGTTTTTCCTTTCAACTACACCATTTTGTTGTGGTGTCCTTGCTGCTGAAAACTCATGCAAAATACCATTTTCTTCACAGAACACCTTCATGCTTGAATTCTTGAATTCTGTCCCATTGTCACTCCTAATCCTTCTTACTTTCAAGTCAGGATGATTGTTTACCATCTTGATGTGATTGATAATGATTTCACTTGCCTCATCCTTGGAGAGCAAAAAGAAAGTCCATGTAAATCTAGAAAACTCATCAACAATCACAAGACAATATTTCTTCTTTGAAATAGACATGACATTTACAGGGCCAAACAAATCCATATGAAGCAACTCAAGCTGATGGACAATTGATGACTCTGTCTTGCTTTTGAATGATGCCTTCTTTTGTTTCCCCTTTTGACAGGCATCACACAAACCATCCTTGGAAAACTCCACTTGTGGAATTCCTCTAGCAAGATCTTTCCTCACCAAATCATTCATAACTTTAAAGTTCAGATGAGATAATTTCTTGTGCCATAGCCAACTTTCATCCTTGCTTGCCTTGCTGAAAAGACAAGTGATGGTTTCTGAACTTGTGCTACTAAAGTCAGCAATGTACACATTCCCTCTTCTGAATCCCGTCATTACCACATTGTTGTTTCCTCCTTTAGAAACAACACAGGCTTCTTTAGAAAAAGTAACTAAAAATCCTTTGTCACAAAGTTGGTTGATACTAAGCAAGTTGTGCTTAAGACCATCCACCAATGCAACCTCATCTATGATGACATTCTCTTTTGAAATCAAGCCATATCCCTTAGTGTAGCCTTTGTTGTCATCTCCAAAAGCAATACAAGGGCCAGCTCTTTCCTGAAACTCTGTGAGCAGGGTAGAATCACCAGTCATGTGTCTTGAACAACCACTATCCAAGTACCAAAGATTCCTTTTGTCTCCCTGCACACAATAAAACCAAATCAAGTTGATTTTGGTACCCAAGTTTCCTTGGGTCCTGTTTTGTTAGCCTTTGCTTTTCCTTTTATATCATTTTTCACATTGGGCTCAGATTGATTTAAGTCAATCTTTATCCTTGGTGTTGATTTCTGAGGTTTGCTCACATTTTCATTCACAGCATGTATAATTGGAGGAACAAACATGTTATTCATATTCCATGGCATTTGTGGCACATTAAACATATTCATGTATGGATTAGACACAAATGGCATGCTGGCATATGGATTTTGAAATTGTGCATATGGAGCAAACATGTTAGGCATAACAGGCATTGTAGGCATAGAACTATTCATTGCATGCTTGGGGATTTTCACTTTAACAGTCTTCTTAACAGATTTGCAGTTAGTAGATAAATGACTAACACTTCCACAATTAACACATGTTTTTCTAGGAGCATATTTATCAGGTGTGTAATTGTTGTGTTTGTTAATTCCTACTTTGCCATTCCTGTTATTCCTTTTATTTCCCTTAGCCTCAACTTGAACATTCTCTAACTTATCTTTCAATTGCTTGTTAGATAAGTGACCTACATTAGCTCTCTCAACAGGCTTCTCAACTTTCTTTGATTTACTAGACTCACCTTGAACAAAGTTCTTGGTGACAGGACCATACTTATTATTAAGTCTAGTGAGTTCATCTTTTCTTTTCTCTGTCAACGAAACACCCTGATCGGTTGATGGTTCATCTGTCAACGGAACATTGCATTCCGTTGACATATCAACCTTCAACAAATGATCATTGTTGTTTGTTGACTCTGTTTCTGATTCTAAGGTTTCACAAACATACCCTAGTTTCTCTTTGTTCTTTTTCCATGATTGTTCACAGAAAGATTCCATACCTTGAACATTAATGATGTTGGTAGCAACATTCCTGGAATCTTTCCATTTAGCAATCACACTTTGTTCTATTTCAAGTTGTGTCTTAAGAATTTCTTCCCTTTGTAATACGTTCTCAAGTTCCTTCTTAGCATCCCTACTAACATATCTCATTTTCTCAAATTCAATGAGCTGTGCTTCTAACATTGCATTCCTATCACTTAAGAGCAAATTAGTCTCTTTAATTCTTGAATTCTCTTTGGTAAGTGATTTAAGAGTAACACGCAAATTATATAATACAGTAGACATTTCATTTACTGCACTATCGCATTCCTCTTTAGAAAGCTCAGAAAGATTAGTAATTGTTACCTGGTTGCTTGAGGAGCTTGCTTCCTGCTCATGATTGTTAGCCATAAGAGCCAAGTTGACATATTCAACATCATCATCAGAATCTTCACCATTACCAGCCCAATCATACTCCTGAGACATGAAAGCCTTTTCTTTTTGCTTGAGAAGTTCAAAGTATTTCTTTTTATAATCAACAGGATCAAATTTCCTGTTGATCTTCTCAATCTTGGGCTTTCTGCAGTCTCCAGCAAAGTGACCAAGCATTCCACAATTGAAACATTTAGATTTAGACTTTTCAATCCAGTTACTTTTGTTAGGTTGAAAGTCTCTCCTTGGTGGCCTTGCTTCTGAGTTTCTCTTGAACTTGAACTTAGAGAATTTTCTTGACAGAAAAGCAATGTGTTCATCAATCTCATCTAAGTCATCCAAGTTGGCTGGTTCTGGTTCTTCTTCTTCTGTCATCTTACCTTTGCCTTTGCTAACATCACTTCTACAACTAGCTCGACTAGTTGTTGCCTTTGCAGCTTCTTCAGTGTCATCTTCCAGTTGGTTCACAGATGCAATCAATGCAATAGATCCACCCTTCTTCTGTACCTTCTCAATTTCTTCATCTTGCTCCATTTCCAACTCATATGTCTTTAATGTTCCATACAGCCTTTCAAGAGTGTAATCTTTGTACTCTTGAGTGTTTCTTAGAGAAACAGTCATAGGCTTCCATTCTTTTGGAAGAGCTCTAAGAAATTTAAGGTTTAAATCCTTGGTTTGATAGATCCTCCCATACAACTTTAATCCATTCAAGAGCTTTTGAAACCTACTAAACGTGTCATTTAGGGTTTCACCAGCTTTAAAGTGAAAGTGCTCATATTGTTGTATAAGGAGTTGCATTTTGTTCTCCCTTACTTGCTCAGTTCCTTCACATAGTGTTCTGACAGTGTCCCATACTTCTTTGGAGGTCGTACAGTTTATGACATTGTCAAACATTTCTTGCTCCAAACCATTAAACAGAATGTTCATGGTTCTTTTATCTTTATGGACTTCTGCAACATCTTCAATAGTCCATTCTGAGACAAGTTTTGGAATTTCCACATCAGGAGCATCATCTGGCAGTCCAACTCTAGATGCAAACTTCATGGGAACGTGTGGACCTTTCTCAATGCAGTCTACATATCTCTCATCCATAGACATGAGATGTAAATGCATCTTTACTTTCCAGTGAAAGTAATTGTCCTTATCAAGAACTGGTATCTTTACACCTGCATCCTTCTTCACCATGGCTTCTGTTTTTGGTCTTGATCTTTAAACTTCTTGTGTGTTAGAAGCTTGCTCTGATACCAATTGTTAATCCCAAATGACCTAACAGAATTGTAGAAGGGGGGGTTGAATACAATTCTTGATATTTTCTTAAACTTAAAACACTTTATAAAATAAAACTGAACTGAATAAATAAAAACACAAGATATAAATAATTCAGTTGGATTGTTTGATGATCCAACTGAAGTGTTTTTATTGCGGAAATAATCTGTGATACACAAGTACACAGCTGCTCAGTTACAGAGTTGTAGAGAAGAATGCTCTCAAGGATAGCTAATACAAACTATTTGTTTTTCTTCTCTTCCTCTATCTTAACTGCTACACTTGGTTATATATTCCCCAAGTTTACAATACTATTTTTGGCTACACTAAAGTACACTAAAGGTAACCGCCAATAGTTTGCTTTTCATCCCTTTGTCCAGTGGTCCTTGGAGATCCTTGCTTTTGTCTTCATGCTTATTATGATCACTCCCAAGAGCCCAATTGGAAACTGAGATGTTTCCTTATTCCCCATGTCCATTTTAATGGTTTCCAATGCAAAGTACACTTCCACATCACCTTTAGATCTGTTCAGTAAACTGTCACTATCACTTTGTCAACTATTCAGAAAAGCAATAATGATTCGTTGATAGCAGGGAGATGTGTTTCGTTGATAGCTTTATTCTCCATTTCGTTGATGAGTAAACTCCATTTCGTTGATGAGTAAACTCCATACCGTTGATGGTGTATCCTTGTTTCGTTGATAGAGTAATCCTCATACCGTTGACATGTCTTCACTTAGGCAAAATTACAAGGCATAACATATTTACAATTAACCAACCTATTTTGCCTATCTAGTACTTAGTCAACATGACTTAGAAAACCTATCTAATACATACATCAAATGCATATCAAACTGTGAAGTATTGTACAGTGCAATTGCTACAACACTCATTCCGTTGATGAGCTTCCTGTCAACGAAACACTGCAAAGCATGCCATTCCGTTGACAGTTACAAAATGACTTAATACAAAATCTACTAAGTGTTTTTATAATTATCATCAAGAACAACATATTCCTAACAGTTGTTCCTTAAGAAAGATTTGTTCGGGCTCAAGATGGAAGAAGAGGGAGATCTGAGAAATCATCTGAATCATTTTAATGGCCTGATCAACCAGCTGAATAATTTGGATGAAAAATTGAAGGATGAGGACAAAGCTGTTCTTCTACTTGTGTCTCTACCAAAGAAGTATAGTACTGTGATTACTTCTCTGTTGGTTGGGAAAACGAAGTTAGCTTTGGATGAGACCATTGTCGTTCTTCTAGAGGCCGAAAGATTGATGAATCAAGGATCGAGTGACGCATCGAATGGAAGTGCACTCGTGGTGGATGTGCGTGACAAGAAAAAGAAGTATGGTAAGAAACATAACCCAAATATCAAGTGCTTTTATTGTGAAGAATTGGGGCATATACAATCTATGTGTCCAAAGGCAAAAGAAGACTTGAAGGAGTTGAAGAAAACTCGAGGAGGGGGTAATGTTTCGCTCGTGGCAACTGATGATGATGCTCTTTTGGTTCAAGAAGATAAGGGATCAAAAGAAGAATGGGTGCTTGACTCGGGATGTTCTCATCACATATGTGCTAGGAGGGAGTGGTTCTCGTCCTACAAGAAGTGTGAGGGAAAGATGGTAGTTTTACCAAACGGTAAAAGAGTTAAGGTTGCTGGAATTGGTGAGGTAATGATGAAACTTCACAATGGTTATGTTCGGAAGTTAACTCAAGTAAGGTACGTACCGGAGTTAAATCGAAATCTAATTTCATTGGGTAAATTAGTTGATTTGGGATATACTGTTATGATGAAGAACGGAATGTTGGAGGTCACTAAAAGGGATTTAGAGATACTCAAAGGTTGGAAGGACAAGAGAAATCTTTTCGTGCTAGAAGGAGAGGTTCTTGTTCGAGGGAAGGCATGGCGGAGGGACGTCGATGTCGTTGATGGATATCGTTCAACCTGATATGGGTATTGGGTTGAAGGGGGGGATTGTTGGGTTTGACCGGTTGTTCAACCCAATATGGTAATATGAGTTTGGGTGATTAAGACTGTTTTGGTAATAATTGTATGGGTAGACAATTATTATATATGGTAATAATTGTATGGATAGACAATTATTATATATGGTATGGCTTGGTCATTATATTAGGGAATTAGGTACCAAGAATAAAAAGTCTTGTAAAACAAGTATGGTAAGTCTTGTAAAACAAGTATGGCAAGTCTTGGTGACTAAGTTTTGGGTGGCTATATAAACATAGTCATATTGTATTTGTTTGATGTATGCTTGAGTATCGTGTGAGTGATACACCGTTGGTGAGATTGATTGTATTATTGATAACTGTTTTGATTAATAATACAAGTTGGGACGTGGTTGTTTCCGCGTCATATATATTGTTTGTGTGCTTTGCTTTGTTTGTTTGTTTGAATCTCGTATTGGTGTGTAGCCCCTAAACCTAACAGATTTTGTGCGGGTTGGCGGGCTTAACGGTTTTTGGGCGGGTTGGCGGGCTTGCTGTTTGTTAAAGACGAAGGAATGCCAGAAAAAGAAAAGAAAAGGTGCCTGCCAGTCTGCCACATTGTGACACTGAGCATGTGACACTGAGCATATAAAGTGATGCAGGAACAACCCCACTAGGCCACTACTCAACTAGAACAACTTATATATACTACATTAATAACATTATACTAACTCCAGTGATGATACTATAATACTATATTAGTATTACTATCCATATTTAGTAATTGTAGCATGCACATTCGACACAACTTTAGCTGTGCGGGCTCAAGCAGTTCATGGTAATTTTAGAATCGGGTCGGGTCGGGTCGGTTCACGGGTTTTAGAAATTGAAACTGTAACCGGCACTAGCTCACACGCGGGTTGAGTTGAATTATTCGCGTTTCAATCGGGCCGAATAATATCCGAATAAAACATTGTGCCGGGCTGAGCGAGCTGAATAAACCCGCCCATTTGCCACCTCTACCTGTGAGAGTTTTAGAGTTGACTACATGCATTAACACATTTTTACTGTGTAGATTTACTGCAAGGATGGGATATCAGTCAAGTTAGACACTGATAAATGATTCCAGCAAGTTTTATTCAATATGAATGCACAAATGATTTGATATATTGATTAAATGATGCACAGTAAAAAGGAGACAACTGATGTGGCCGCCGAATACAACATGTAAACAGTCTAAAACCAACCCTGTCTGAGGAACTCGGGAGTATTTATTTTCCTAATAATTCATCGCATTGATAATTATATTTTACATGTTTAAAAATTGTAGGAATATCTAACAATTTTGTTATAATCTTTGTAGTTCTGGGAATACAAGGAGAGCCGGTCTCCATAATATAAGGAGAAAAGAACAAGAGTTAAATTCCCTCCGAGTGCCTTTTACAAGCAACAATGTTAATACTATTCCATGCATCCACAAAGACCTCAGAAGGCAGATTAGCAAATGTGTTGACAAGGAAATACACAAACATTGCATTAAAAAGGCGGAAGCAATAGCGTGTTTGGTTGCTAAATTCGTGAGGCTTGAAATTTGAAAATGTACAATTGGTAAGAAATTAACATGTAAAGACAACACAATTTACGTTTCACATACACTTACAAACGAAGCATCCAAGCAATTTCCTCTTTTTTGTTTCTTTTGAACAAAACTTATTAATATATATATATATATATATATATATATATATATATATATATATATATATATATATAGTTGCACTCTAGAAAGAACACTTTATATAAAGAACAATAAAGAACATCATCATAAACATTTTATTTTTCATAAAAATTGATTTTTTAAAATTAGAATCATAAAATTGAACAACAATTAAGCCTAACATATCGAATTTAACGTAGAATCTCATCTAAATTTATAAATTAAAGATTACATATAATCCAGTATAGAATTCAGTACAGAATCTTGTATATATATTTATCACAATGAAATTACATGTAATCATGTTTTTTTTTATTCTAATTTTTTGTTAGATTCTATTTTTATTCGTAATAAACCTTTTTTGGTGAGAAAATTAGAATCAACATGCAATTTATGTAAGATTCTATGGTGTTCTTTATTGTTCTTTATATAAGAGTGTTTTTCATGGAGAAATGACCTATATATATATATATATATATATATATATATATATATATATATATTTCTTACAAACATACTATTAAATAATACTATCCAGAAATTACCAGGTATATATTGTTATCCTGCTCTTTTCCCTTTTTATTTTGTTCCTGTAAAAGAGTAAAGGGACTCATTTCAAATAGATTAAAACTTGTTTTAAAAAAAGATTAAAACTATTGGTTTTTGATCAAATATTTATTTGCAGAATGTTTATCTTGTTTTGGAAGAAGATTTATTATTTAGATTTAGATTTTATTCTTTTTCACATAAAAAGTGGGCCCACCAATTTCAATTTCTTATATAACCCCCCCTGCAAATCCATCAATGTCTACCCTCCCTCTGCATCACAATAATACACACACCCACCCACACAAATATTCACCGAAGATATTCCACACAAACAATTTTATAAAAAATATTAAAAAAAATGAGGGTTCATCCAGCTCCAATCCAAGAACAAATGAACGCGAGATTCCGATACGACGTCGCATCATCTCTCTACCACAAGAAGAAGCAGCTCCGAAGACTCCCGCACATCTTCGCTAAAGTTCTAGAACTTCCCTTCCACTCAAACGCCGACGTTTTGGTCCACGAAACCTCCGACTCACTCCGCTTCGTTATTACAACTGACGATACCACCATCGGAGACAACATCAGGGCCCACTCCATTAATATTCACCCAGGAATCACGAAGATCGTTGTACGAGGTGGTGATGATGTTGATGAGTTGTCTGTTGATGACCTGGAACTTGATGTTTGGAGATTTAGGTTGCCGGATGCGACTTTACCGGAGCTGGCGAGTGCGGCGTTTAGAGATGGTGAGTTGGTGGTGGTTGTGCCGAAAGGTGATGACGTGGATGATGATGAGAGGTGGAGTGAGAAGGGTGGACAGTTTGTACTTGTACACTAGTGCGTATGTGTGTCCGTAAGTTGTGTTATTTGAGGTTGATTAATAAGTGCCCTCATTTCAACTTGCTTTTATTTAAGGTTTTTGATTTTATAGCACTTGTGTTTTAATTTAATTATTTTGGTATTTTTCCCCCTTCCGATACATATGAATTAGTATTATGTTACGCGGATTCGAGTACGGATGTGTAACGTGATTTGTGAATGTCGATACGAGAATTTGAGGTAAAATGAAAGAGAGATAAAGAGGCGAGGTAAGATGGATATATTGTACATTTTAAGTTGGATATTTTTAGGTCACAAAAATTAGTGAAATTTGATCATGATCAGTAACCAGAAGGTCGAAACAATGAAAGATGGGGCTTTTGATATGATTATTGGTCTGAAACTGAAACAGGGCAGCTACTTCAGTTCAGTTTGAACGAGCTGTTCCAACTGTAAATACGGAAGAAGGAATTACTTGTCAAAGCTCTTCAAAGTGCTCAACTCCATGTGAAATGGAATTAGACTAACCAAAATTTCCATACAAGTCCTTCCAGTAGTTTAGGAGAATTTTTAGTGGTATATGATGTGTTCCTTGGTCTACTTAAGCAAAGATTTAGTCATATGAAGCTTGTGTACACACACATTAATGTTGCTTTGAGGAACACATCCAGGTACGTCTTTGTACTGGAGTATTTTATCTTCGTGATTCTGATTCATTGCTTTAATCTTTACTAGCCTTCACTTGTTACATGCGGGGTAATTTCTCTCCAATTCTGCTCAAACTGTTCTAAGTATATATGGTTGCTAAATATTCGATGAAGTGTATCTGTTTAAGTTTGAGACATTTCTATGACTCCTATTATTATGAATGGTGGCAGACATGAATATTCAATTTTGTCATTGCACAAAGTGAATCTCGAAAAGAGGTAAGTATTCCTTCTTTCGCAAGTGCATGGGATATTCAATGGCTGGGGATAATTTGATGCAACAAGACTTCGATGGTGGATTTCAAAGTTCTGACAGGATTAGGTACCTATATCCTGATTTCTGCTTAGAATTGCAATGCCCATAGTCTATGTCCTTTTGCTCTTAAGATAACAATTTTGTTTTCCAATTAGTGCAAAGTTTATGTTGGACCACTTACAAACTTTTCTTCAATACTTGGAGAATATGGGCACATATTCTGCTAGGAGAACGAGCACAGGGACTTGCTATTTGACACCACTATGGTGCCATACTCCAATTCATAGTTAGGACTTAGGATCAAAGGTCTGCTTTCTTTATTAAAAGTTAGTGTCTCCCATCATTTTCCTGACAAAGATTGACGTTAAGAAAATGATGTTCTTTATTTTTTCATATGCTTGTTAAGCTGTTTTCTTCTCCAGTCTAATTCTCCATCAGATTATATTCGTTAGAACGTATCTTAGAAGTTCATAGCAATGGAAAATAAATGCCTGGTAATTGGAATATTAGTTAATTTTTTACATGCATGCTAGAGCAAAATTTGATGTAGTTTGCTACTCTTGACCATATAAGACTGCTCTTTAAGCTTCTTTACCATATTTCGAGTTAGATGAAAAGAGTGGCCCCAAAGTAAAGAAAGGCCTTCTCAACTGATTCTGGCACTTGCGTTCTCATGCGCTGAACCCCCGCTACTGCCTTTTGGTCGAGCTGCAGCTAAGGCGTCGCCCTCCTAAAAACAGGGGTTATCGATGAGATTCAAGTGAAGGTCAAGATTGTAGTTGTGAATTTCTTAAATAGTGGTGTAGACAGTTTTGTAATTATACCTTGGTGTCATTTGGCAGCTTGATTCTTGTAATCAGACATTGCTTAAATGAACACTAAAATGTAGTACCAGTCAAAAGGTTCGACTCAGTTCAAGATCTGGATTTATGGCTTAAAATATTACAGTTTGCAAGTTTGTTCAAGGGGCTTGGACGGTGTTAATGACTTTCACCCACGATATACTATTACATTTACACTGTGTCGGTTGAAACCGGAAGGGATTCTAATTTGGCACTGGACAAATTCAGTTATGTTACTTTAACAACAATATTTTTAAGTTAATAATAAATTGTCAACTATCTATAAGACTATTTGCCGTATGTAATTCGAATTAAATTAACAGTTACGATTAGACCTGGCAAAATGGGTCCGGATTCGAAGAATCGAACCGAAATTCATAGAACCGAATCCGATTTTGTATCCGAATTAGTTAAACCGATAATTATCTGAAAACCGATTTGAACCGATCCGAAAATTATCCGAACCGAAAATTTAACCGAAAATTATCCGATCCAATTATGATCCGAACCGATCATAACCGAATAATAAATTATCCGAACCGAATATGATTCGAAATACGAGATCCGATTTAAATCCGAACTAAAAAAATGGTGAATTCAGTTTTAGTTGAGTTATGATATTTACGGATTATCTATTAGGCCACTTTTAATTCAATAAATTAATCTATTTATAAGCAAAATTCTTAATTAGAATAATTTCATGTCAAAAACATCATAGATATTTAATTAATACTTTTGAAAATAGTACTTTATTTTATATAAAAAAATAATATATTTAATAATAAGATATTTTTAAAGTATTACAAATTAAAAAAAATGAATGAGTAATGATCCGAAAAGATCCGAACCGAATTTGATCTGAACCATATTCATCCGATTTTAATCCAAATTTCATCCGATTTTAATCCGAATTAGACCCGAACCGAATCAAATCCGATCCGATCCGGACTATACCAAAAATATATCATAACCGAACATTAATCCGATCCGAGATTGATCCGATCCGAAACCGAACCGATTATCCGATTTGCCAGGTCTAGTTACGATGAATATCTGCACAAAAAAATAATTTGAAAGTTAAGTGTATTGATTGTATAATCCTAAAATTAAGTTATTGTTTACGTCATGAGATTTTAACCCGGTTAGCAGAGAAAAGAAGGAGTTTCTTATGCAAAATTGTACTAGAACCTCATTCTTATTTTCTTTAACCGAGTTGAAATACCAGGGTCCTAACGATCGTTAAATAGATTGAATAAAGAATATGATCTAAAAGTTTAAAGTGTATTGAAGCGTTTTGCACGTAGAATAATTATTCAATCTCAGTTAAGTTGGAATCACTATTTTTAGACCAATAAGAAATCAGCTTGTGCAGGTTAAAAACGGGTTAAAGCATCATTGAACAAGCCTCGGATCAGAGTGAACTAATAATATCATTGTCCCCGTTAAAAATCCTACCTATTTTTAAAAACCCCAAGAGATATGAACCAGACAAAACATAGTTCTTGTTCACCTATATTTGGATCCTTTTGTAGTTCTCTCATCACCAAACAATCGTTTATTGTTCTCTCTGATCACATACATATTCAATTTCACCATATTGGGTTTACCATTGCAGTAGATCTTCCTTGAAAAGAAAGATATGAGCAAACTACAACAACGAAGGCCCCAGTATGATGCTTCACAAAACATGGCATCTCATGATGCATCATCTGCCATGCAGTCTGCGGCCACCAAGAATGCCAATGCAACAAGTGTAGCCAAAGTTGAAACGGTCTCCGCTCAAGGAGGTGAGCGACATGTTATTGCAGAGTCGGTTGGAGGACAGGTAAATATATACAATCTTAAATTAGAAACTCGGATTCTGTGGAGTTTAACCTTGGAAAATTCCCTGGAACATAATAATGTTCTACATGCTGAGATCGATCGATGTGCAATAAACTTCAGCTAACCAAAATGACAACTTATTAGGAACATCCGTTCTACTAAAACATGGCACAGATAGCAAAGTTTTGAGCTGCTTTGTTTGCATAACGATAACAAATAATAATTGAACATGCATATTGTACAATCATTGGTACATTATACTACTTATGGCTTGTACCGCCACATAACAATCACAGTGAGCACCACCATCGACCTCAATGCTTTATCGATCCAGCTCAACACCTCTTAACACTTTATCAACATTAGCCTCTATCAGCTTATGAGAAATTGAGCCTCTCGATATAAAGGACTCGATCTTTAACTACAATTTTGAATCCAAAGCAGCCATACTTCAAAACCGCTGCATCAACATTGATCTTCATGGTATCCAACTGAGGCATAACCTGATTTCCCAGCCATTTTATGTAAAGAACCAGGAGGTAACGGTCCAAACAGGGTCATACTTATACATGTACTATGTTGGGCATTATCATATTGTTCAAGGTACATCTATGCTGAAACAACTACATTCTCCACTATTGGACACTTTGTTCCGCCAAACCAACTCATTACGAGCACGCCATAACGCCAAGCAGAGACTGCAACTTCACCTGCCTCTTATTTTCCTAACCTGTCTTAAAAATCTCGGCCTGCCATGAGGTTACCTCATTTATGCAGAATTCTAGGTTTTGCGGAATAATTGGATATGTAGTAGTGAATGAACTTGTAAACGGATAAACCTTAATAAGGAGAACAGGTGATTAGTCTGATACCCCCAGTCATAAAGTTTTAATGTTATACTGCACTTGGAGGCTTGTTTATTGTACTTCAAGGAACCTAATTTCTTGTTAGTATTTGTGTCCAAAGAGCTAAGAGATATTATAATTGGGTGCTGGTCCACAACAAGCAAATCATTTATCCGCGGAGAGAAAGAACCCTAAAATTGAAAAAAAAAATCGTGGATAAAGTAACGTGGCCCCCTGCATTCACATCAATTTCTAGTGTTAAACCTATCCGCGGTAATTTTTCACGGACAGATGATTTTAACAAGCGATTAACAGGGACCAGGACTCGCGGGCAAATGATTTTAACAAACGATTGTCAGGGACCGGGACTCCTTGTAATTATTCACCTAATTGGTAAATGTGTTTACTTGCTTTTTCTTCGTGTGTGTGAGAGCAAGCGCATTTTTCACCAATTTAGATCAGGCCTTATAATGTTCAAATGTGACCGGGAAGTCTTTGATTAACCATATTGAAGATCTAGTTTCTGTAGTATTGGCTAGATTTTTTTTAATTGCTTGAGAAGTTTTTAGGTTTGAATGTAGGTGGTTGGAGGAGATGCTAATATGTCACCTGTGGCGGGGTCTAAAGAATGTGACACAATAACTATTGGCGAAGCTTTGGAGGCAACAGCCCTATCAGAAGCCGGGGACAAACCAGTCGAGAAAAGTGATGCAGCTGCAATACAGGCTGCCGAGGTCAGAGCAACGGGAAGCAGCCAAATAGCTCCCGGTGGTTTAGCTGCCACAGCTCAATCAGCAGCCACTATAAACTCCAGGACCATGGATGATGCAAACAAGACTACACTTGGTGATGTTTTGGCGGTACGTACAATATTATAATTTTAATACTACTAGATTGTATTCAGCTTTTTACGAGTGTAGTAGTGTCGTACTGACATTGTTAGTGATCATTACGTATTCTGACAGTATCAGCTTTTAGTAATTAGAAATAATCTCGCATTTAAAATTAGATTAAATTTGTGTATGGTATTAGGATGCAAGTCTGAAACTACCGGATGATCAACCAGTGAAAGAAGTTGATGCAGAGCGAATTATTGGTGCAGAGCTCAGAAATGACCCTGAATTGACAGTGCATCCCGGTGGAGTTGCTACATCAATGGCTGTTGCCGCGGAACTTAACAAAAAAATGCAGTAGATGGGATTAATTGGCTGGGTACACTGTGTCACATATAGCCACCCAAATAAATAAAAATCATGTCAAGATCTTCATTTTTTGGATGATAGAGAATAAAGTTCAAGTTCTGTATCCAGGACGATGTAGATTTGGAACTCTTTAAATTGCATATATGGTATATTTAATCAACAAATGATTTAAAAATCTGATGTGAAAATTAACCGAAAAGAAATCCGATGTGCATTTAAAATTTTAACACTCTTGGTTTTAGTCTACATATTGATGTAATTTATTTTCTTAACTTAAAAACGAGACGGAAAGAGAGGATCTTAGGACAACCTAGTGGTAAAAGCGTATTCACATTATTAAAATGAACTGTTGTTACAAACACACTTGTTTTATTAAGTTTATCCTCAAGTTGAGCAGTTTCATGCAGTGACAACTGGTATTAGTGCAATATTCGTTGTCAATCAATAATAAAATTAGACATTTCCTAATTTTTTCGAGATTCTACTCGGTCTATTAACAGATCGAGTAGGATAGCTCTTATTTGTTCGGTATGATTGTATCTAAACCCTGAGTTGTACAACACTATTAATATCTGTAGCTGTATGTAATTTGAGTAATGCGAGTGGCTAAAATCAAACGATATTTCGTTATCAAATGGCCCATACAGGAGTGCTTAATTATATAAATACAAACTATTGATATATGGGGAGGACTCAGCTGAAAACGAAGGCAGAGAGGGTTGGCCTGGGTCGCCCACCATGTGAATCAGTGAGTGAGGTGTTTTTGGGGTTTAGTTAGACTGTTTGGAGGACCATCTCTGTTACTTAATAACAAGCTATTCGATCTCCTTCAGTTTTTCCGTTATGGCTTTCTTTCACTACAAACCATATGTAAACCGAGACTTCACTACCATTTATGGAATATACGTCCATATATTTTTTTTAATATCTATTGCAATTTAAAATTATTAGCTGATAACCCGTGCCAAGCACGGGCCGAGCATGAGTCGACATTAAAATATTAGTATTAATAAATTATTAATAAATATTTTTTAAAAATGTATTTTTCGAGAATTGAATGATAAAAATATATAATAAATAAATAACTATTTAATTATGTAGTTATAGACAATCGAACCATGCATAAAGCTAAAGAAATTAAATTAAATAAATAAATCTTGTAAGATTACGTAGCTGTAAAGAATCTAACGCTCCATGAAACTATTGAATTTAAAGTAAATAAATAAATCTTGTATAATTACGTAGTTGTAAGGAATCGAACCCTGGATGAAGCCAAAGAATTTAAAGTAAATATATCTTGTATAATTATGTAGTTGTGAGGAATCGAACCCGGATCAAGTGATAACCAAATTTGGTACTTTGGTACTTTGGTACTTTTTAGTACCGCACGCCATTTTCACATTGTTTTGCTTATTAATAAAGAGTATAGATTAGCTGATAACCCGTGCGAAGCACGGACCGAGATTAAAATAGTAATCGAACCTGGATGAAATTCAAAAAAATAAATCAAAAAAATAAATCTTTAAATTACGTAGTTATAGGGAATCGAACCCGGGGTGAAAACAAAGAAATTAAATCAAATAAATAAATCTTGTATAATTATGTAGTTTTAGGGAATCGAACCCGAATTTTGTGTTAACCAAATTTGATAATTTGATACTTTTGTACCGCGCACCATATTTACATTATTTTACTTATTAATATAGAGTATAGATGTCAATAACGATACGAAACAAATTTAGTATCTGATTATAGAGCTCACATCATTTAATCTTTATAAGAGTAAAATAAAATCTACTCATACAACACAAATGTCACAACTCACGAGTTGCTAAGTAACTAATCCTTATTATTAATTCTCCTAAAATTTTAAAATGTTAGAAATGTCTTATCAGAATCTTATATTGTTTTATAACACGAGATACGAATCAACACTCATCTTGATAGGGCCGTAAGCGAACAGAACCGTTCGTGAACAAAATTCGAGCTCGGTTCGTTTTAGATGAACTCGGCTCGGTTCGTTTACTAAATGAACACGAGCTTGAACATGAAAATGTGTTCGGTTAGTAAATGAGCTCGAGCCGAGCTTTACACTTGTTCGACTCGAACTCGGCTCGTTTTGCTCGGGATCGGCTCGAGCTCGGCTCGAACTCGTTAAACTCGGCTCGATTCGTTTAACTAATTATAAATTTGTGAATTTCATAATATCCTTAACAATTTGAATATGTTATATAAAACTTAATTGCGATCTATTTTAGTTATTTTGTGGTTGAATAAGGAATTGTATTTGTTATATCTAAAAGGTATAACATCAACGTACCACCAAGAGTTAAACTCTTTATATCCAATCCAAATTGGTTTTTCATTATTAAAATTTATAAGTTGCATTCATAAAATTACAAAAGAAAGTGAATAGAGAAAGAGAGTTTGTCTTATTAATTTTTTATATAATATTATTTAAAAGTGGTTCGTACCTCTTAAAATTGAGGAAAAGATGAGACTTTTAGTGAATTTAAGGTTAATAAGAGTATCTTGGAGAAAAAAAAATTGTAAACCTTCTCAAATTTCAAGTTAAGAGCTGAGATAAAGAGACTCTTAAAAAGGCTCTAAGTTAGTGATAAAATTATTTTATTTTAACTATTGTTATTATGTGAAGTGAGTAAAGTTTGATTACTCATAAATACAAATATTAACTTAATATGATTATTAGAAGAAAATAAATTTTAACTTTTAGTTTTGAAATTCAAACATAATCATGTATTCTTAAAATGTGATTTTAGGCGTGAGACCGTAAATCGAGTAAGTAATTTGAAAAATTGGATTTGGTAGAGTATAAAAGTACGAACTATAAGTGAACAACTCGACTCGATTCGAGTTCGGTTTGTGTTCGGCTCGACTCGAAATGTTCGTGAACAAACTCGTGTTCGGCTCGTTTATTAACGAGCCGATCTTGAATATCACTTTTCGTTCGATTAGAAAGCTCGGCTCGACTTGGTTCGTTTTAAAAAAAATCAAACTCGGCTCGATTGGGACAAAACTCGACTCGACTCTATTCATTTACATCCCTACATCTTGACCTCAAACAACGCCACACCCCCTCACCAACATTTTTTAATTAATTATAAATTCCTTTGAGAAGGCTACTTATCTCTGCACATCCATGTACCAATTGTCAATTGAGTTAGCTTTTCCAGACTTTTGTCTATCCCTGAACTAACGCTACTTACCAAATACCAACTTCCCCTCACTATTCAACTTCCTCATTAATACCTTTCTCCTCTTACCATACTAGCTACCAAGTTCCAAACCTCACAATGCCAAAAACTCTAGGAAAAAATCTCAACTTGTGTTTCAAAAAGATGATCAATTCTCAAGCCTCACCACCTCATGAAGAAGGTGATCACTCTCATTTCCTCATGAAAAGTTTTAACTCACTTTATGATCCCACCACCTCCTTCGAACCCTACACGGCCACCCCTGATTTCGCCACTGCTTACGCCTCCCAACGCTTCTTCTTCTCTTCCCCGGGACGCTCCAACTCCATCGTAGATTCTACTTCATCATTAGCATCCACCTCCTCTTCCTCCTTGTTACCAGAACACGACACTTTGAGCGGTGGCATTGCTGTTCCGACGTTGTCACCTGATCCCTATTTGGATTTCTTTCGATCCATGCAAGACATGGTGGAAGCATATGGTTTGACAGATTTGAAAACAAACTATAACAACCTGCATGAACTTTTCAGGTGCTATCTCTCTTTAAACCCTAAGAGCACTCACAAGTACATTGTTCGAGCTTTCACAGACTTGCTAATTAGTCTTATGACAACCTCACCGCCGTTGGAATGTGGTCTTAACCGGCAACATGATCTGTGACTCTGATATATAATCAAGCTACTACGGGGTTCAACAGTGGTGCATATCCATAAATGCAATCAAGAGCTAGCTAATTAATTTTACCGATATACTTCATTTTTTAAATAAATATATCTAGTCATGTATGTATTTTCATTGTTGTTATATGATATCAAAATTCATTAATGGAGATGTCTCAGTTTCGAGTCCTCTCGTACCTATCACATCCTCACAAAATGCATGTGCAGGGTTCTTTCTCTCTTTCAATCAGCTGGCTGGCCCTGCCGGAAGGCAACACCTGGCTACCTGCGACAATAACCCGTAAATTTTAAATTTTTTTCTTTCAGTGCACATACATAAAGCCCTTGCTTTGCTCGCTCGTTTGACGCCTTGACTGGCTAACTAAGAGACCAGTCCCCTTCCTTGCTTGAAAAGTAAGTAGATCCTTCAAGTGAAAAGAAAAAAGTGTCTGCTTAATCTGCTATGTAGATGCATTAGAGTTTATAAATTAAATTCGACTGGTCCTTCCAAGTTCCAACATCTTAAAATCTTATAATTATTCGGAACTTTCATGATAGTCCTAGCCGTAAACGATGTATTCTCAATATTACAATATTTCAAGCACAATATTATATTTGTCGAGCGATCAACTCTTGTAAACACGAAATTTCTTTTCGAAAATGTGCTTAAAACTGATGCACATGAACCGGTCTGATGTGGATAACTAGGCCCTTGTAAGTACTGTTTTCCTGTGTTTAGTATGTGAAGTAAACAAGTTAATTGATCAATCATTTTCTTGATTCCCCACAACTTGGATTCTACCTTGTGTCTGCTGATTAGTCCTGCACATGTTCTTGATTTCTTTTTCCTCTTCCAATAATTTCCATTCTTACTCTCTTCGATCGATATATACAAGAAATACAAATTCTAGACGACATTAAAGTAAGAACTTGGAATTTTACGTGAACTTTCTCAGAGTCCCCTTCAAAATTTGGAGAGTTAGTGTAAAACAAATTTATGAACATCTTTTATAAATTCTCAAAAACTTTAACCATAATTGATAACTTATCATAATCACTAATAAATTTATCAAAATTCATCATTTTTCGAGAACAAAAGAATATTCCCTTCATTCCAAAATAAGTGTCGCTTTGACTTTCTGCACGTATTTTAAGGTGCAAAATAGAGCGACTTCCACGTATTATTTTTAAAATTTTCTTTTTCTGAATAAAAATATAGCATTTAAACTTTTATTCAGAAAAAGAAAATCTAAAAAATAATTAGTGGAAATCACTTTTTTCGCACCTTAAAATATGTGCAGAAATTCAAAACGACACTTATTTTGGGATGGAGGAAGTATTAAAAAAAAACATGTGTTCATGATAAATACAAACAAATTGATTGAAATTTCAAAACCTCGCATTCCGTTTTTCATGAAAGGCTGAAAGTAAGTTTCCCATGCCACAATGCCATAGTGGTAAACCCAGCCACTAGTGTTGTTTCAATTGTTCCTGGACTTTCCTCTAATAATATAATCCGGCGTGGGCTACTTATAGTTGGAAAACGAAATTGACAACTTACAAACCAAATTTAAATCTTCTATCATTTGTTACAATAGTCATAAAATATATTTATACCTGTTTTTTTTCCTGTCAAGTGAAAAAAAACTGATAAGCAGAAAATATATAGCTGCATGACTACATCTTTAACCATTGTTGTCTTGTAAACTTTTAAAACTTATTTAGAGCAAACTCCAACACTCTCCCAGCACACTCCTCAAATATAATAATATATTATTGGATTTTAGTTAATTAAGACATTTTTCTAGCATTAAGCTCCAACAGCTTCCTTGTTGATCAAATGTAAGTGCACCATTTTCAGGCCTCTAAGTCTTCCTCGCAAACTTGGCGAGCATCTTGTTTTCCTGCCTTTCTAACTTTGCCATTCTCCGAACTTTACTCACACTTAGGCCAAACTTCTTGCTTTCCTCTAGAATATGTTCACCAGTAATTATCTTAGATGTAGGCCTCGAAGTGGTAGCACTTGTTGTATTCTGAAAAGAGCTAAACTTCTCTATGCTTTGGGGACTTCTGAGATCACTTAAGAGAAATGCTGATCCAGCATTCCATCAAAATGTTGTTCCCTTCAGTTGTGACAAGGGACATCCCATTCTCGTCAGGCAAAGCCATAATAGGATTCTTTCTTGGGCATCATTTTCCTTTTTTAACAGTATTTACAGGTGAGGTGGAAATCTCCCTAAATTTCCTGGACCTTACTTTTTTCCTCCACAGGACTTCAGAAACTTCAACAGAGTTGTCAGAAATAATGTCCAAATCAATTATAAGTGTATAATTCTTGGCTGTACATGCAAAATTTTTAAGAAAGAAATGTGAGATCTGTCCAAACTGAAAAGAGGTGAAATGTTCCAATAGAAAAATGAGATAAGGAGAGGAAAGAGTCATAAAATTAAGGAGGATACAAGCGTTCTTAAAAATTTATAGATAACATAAGAATTTGTTGGAGCTCCATAAATTTTTCTCAAATTTTGATTTGAGGAGCCTATTTAAGAGATTATTGAACATGCTCTTAATTATGAGCGGCACCATCTTTAATTTTACTAGCCGATAAGCATGAGTCCTGTAATCATAAGTCGATATCAACATAATAATATTGATAAATATTTTTAAATATTTTTAAAAATATATTTGTCGAGAATTTAATGATAAAATATAATAAATAAACAACTATTTAATTATGTAGTTATAGACAATCGAACCGTTTGTAAAACTAAAGAAATTAAAGTAAATAAATAAATCTTTGTACGATTACGTAGCTACAAGAAATCGAATCCTCGATGTAGCTAATAAATTTAAATTAAATAAATAAATCTTGTATAATTACGTAGTTGCAAAGAATCGAACCCCGGATGAAGTTAAAGAATTTAAAGTAAACAAATCTTGTATAATTACGTAGTTGCAAGGAATCGAACCCGGATTTTGTGATAATCAAATTTGGTACTTTGATACCGTGCGTCATTTTCACATTGTTTTGCTTATTAATATTAATTTTAATTATTAAAAAAATGTACTTATAGATATTTGAATGATAGAAATATATAATAAATAAATACTATTTAAATATGTGGTTATAGAATTATAGGCAATTAATTTTGAATTTGATACCGCGCGATATTTTAACATTATTTGTTTTATTAATAAAGAGTATAGAAGTTATAGACAATTGAACTTTGAATGAAATTAATGAAATTAAAGTAAATAAATAAATCTTGTATAATAACGTATTTGAAAGAAATCGAACCCTCAATTAAGCTAAACAATTTAAATTAATAAATCACATAATTGCGAGAAATCGAACTCAGGTCACCTGATAATCAAATTTGATATTTTGGTTTCTTTATTAATAAATAAAGATTAAAGAGTAATCGGCACATGGATGTTCTGCCTCGAGTTATCAAAGTTGCAAATGACTAAGGAGCACTTTCGAGAAGACTCATTAAATCACAACCAATATATGTACATGTATAGTGAATATATTCATTTTTTAATGAGAAAATAGATTGTTTTGTCACTAAAGTATATGGTCTTTTAGAAACTTATCACCGAACAATAATTTTACTCAAAATTATCACTAATGTTACAGACGTTTGTGATTTTTACCATTCTGTTAAATTTAACATTTAAATTTTAAAAAAATAATGAAAAAATAGATGTTTTTACCACTGAACTCTTGTGTCCATTAGAAAGTAACCAATGGACATTTAAATAATTAAATATAGCCACTAAAGTTACATGTATTATTGTTTTTAATCATTCCATTAAATATAAATGAAATCTCAGTTAAAATAACATTGATTTGGACTTAATCTTCCACATAATATTTTCCAAATAATTATTTTTCCCCGATTTGGTATTGTAAAATTTTCAAGATAAATTTTTTTGATTTAGAATCTAATATTTTAATTCAAAATATCTAGATATTGATTGAAAAGAATAAATTAGATATCTATTCTTTTTTTTTTGTGGTCAAATTTGGTTTATGAAATCTTAAAAATCAATGATATGAATCTAAAACATTTATACATATATATAATAATATTATGTTTTTAATAAAAATATATAATTTCATTAATCTTTTGTTTAATATGATAAGTTTTAAACGAATATTATTAACAAGATAAATGATTTCAAATATTATTGAGTTGATTTATGAAAAGATAATAAAATTTATGCAATAATATCTCTCTATTCATGTTTAGTAGCTAATTTTTAATAATTATGCAATAATATCTGTCTATTCATCATATTAATAATATTTCAACGACACATTAACGACACAATTAACAGAATGACTAGAAACAAAAACTAATGTAAGGTTAATGGTTAAAATTAATTATTTGATAGTTCAATGATTACTTTATAAAAAACTCAATAGTTGAGTGATAAAAAAATCTATTTTCCCTTACTAAATTTAACGGAATGGCAAAAATCACAAACGTCTGTAACGTTAGTGATAATTTTGAGTAAAATTATTGTTCGGTGGTAAGTTTCTAAAAGACCATATAATTTAGTGACAAAACAATCTATTTTCCCTTTTTTAATTGGTAAATCAAATTACACAATATTTTATTTAAAATTTATTAAAAATTAATAAAGTAGTTCAAAGTGATTTCAGAGTTAAATCAAATTCCAAAATGATTCTACGGAAAAATCAAATTCTTATACAAATTTTAAGTGTTAATTTTTTTATTAAAGTTAAATATAATTAATATATTCTACATTTAAATCAAATTTTATATTTTTTGAAATAAAATTCCAAAATTATAAATGAATTTTTATAATAGAATAAATTGTTCTCTCTGAAGGTTTATATAAAAAGGATTTTTTGTGGAATAATTGTCGTTTTATTGTTGTTGTTGTTATTACCATCATCCTCATTAAAAGAAAGAACAAAAAAATAAATAAAAATGTTAAAGGTACCATATTGAAAAATAAAAGGTTATCCAAAATTAAACTACCAAACCGTAAATTATACCTATCGAGGTTTAATATTATTTAGAAACATTCATAAGACAAGGACAACAAAACTAAGAAATGTTAAATATAACTAACAAAGCATATAACAATGTCTGGCACCTCTTAAATTGATTCGATTTTTTATTTTTTTAATTTTCTCAAAATTTTGAATTATTAATACTAATCATTCGAAAATATCTCAATTATTTTTAAAATCTATACTAACGAAGTCAACTAAATATACAATTTTTTATATTATAGACTTTAACATTTTTACTAATCGAGGCAGCAAAATGTACAATTTTAATATTCTTCTAAATTTTTTATTATAAAATATCTCAATTATTTTTTAAATATTTATTAATGAAGCAAAATAAATATACAATTTTAAAATTTTTGTCATTAGATCTTTACTAATGAAGTAAACAAAGTCTTGTCATTAGATCTTTACAGAAACTGAATAATAAATAAAAAGAAGATTATAAAGAAGAAGATGGTACTATTTTTAATGGAAGAAACCAAGTATACTATATTAATATTATATTAAACTTACTCTAATTACTAATTTCTGTTTTTACTATTTTTTATCGAGAAAAATAATAAATGAGCCGATTTGAGAGGTGCCACGAGAATTGAAACGCGTTGCTCTATTTTTCTGATTTTCTTAAAATATTGAATTAATAAAATTAAAGATTAAAAAATATCAAAATTGTCTTTTAAATCTTTAGTAACAGAAATCTTAATTATCTTAAATTCTCATAAACTTTCTTCTTAAATCAAATTATCATTTTAATATTTTCCTAAAATTTATTTTCAAGTCAAATTATAATTTGATATTTTCTTAAACTTTCTCTTAAACTCAAAGCTACCAACTTTATATTCCCATATTTTTTTTAAGTTCTAAAATTTATTTTTAAATCAAATTATCATCTTAAAATCCTCCTAAAAAATTATTAGAAATTATGGTCTCATAATTTTTTTGCAAAAAAACTCATGTTTACTTCATCCATATGTTTTACATATATATTAAAAACCACTTTGTTAAGTTTTACCTTATAATTTATATAGAAGATAATATTTACAGAAAATGCAAGTTTGTATAAAATAAAATATAAAAGTCGTATTTTCTTTTCATGTATTATCTCGAGTGTATATTTTAAACAATAGAAATTTGTGTTTTTAAAAATATTTAAATTAAATTTTATGATATAATAAAATTGAATAATAGATGATGTAATTTATTTAGTAAATTAGTTTGTTATTAGTTTAGATTTGGTAATAACGAGAAAACGGGTCATCAAGAGTAAACGTTAAACGAAATAGATTCATTAAAATGAGCATAGTATATGCTAGAATTTAATATTGATGTCATATTATGTATTTAAAATAGAAGTTCGAATATGAATTTTGAGAAAATAAAAATGGTAATAAATACACTAATATTTGATATAATATTAAAATAATGAAAAATATTAAACAATTGTCTTTTCTATATTTATTCAAAATTTCGATAAATGGCCAAGACGAAACGAATAATTCAAAAAAAACATTAATTTTATGTTAGAAATATTTGATAATCTAAAAATATAGTATTTTACAAAAAAAAAATTAAATTTAGAGAAATTATTATAAAACTGCTGCGAAGCGAGACTCAGTAAACTAGTTTTAATTATAAAACAAAGATACTTGTAAAAAGTAAAGGCATAATGAAAAAATAAAAAAAATAACAAACTCTGTAGTTGTCTCCAACATTCATTAAAATTGCTTTGATATCGTTCTACATCAATATGAAGTTCCACATATCATATTTAACTATCTTCTTATATATGAATGATGCGCACTAAAATTACTACTACCACCGAACCTATTAACTAAGCAAATCAAACACTTGAAAGTGTATCCACGTTATATTTGTGATCACAATTCACATCATGCACATATACTGTAAATGCTAGAAAAGGGAGAGAGTACAAAAGCCCGGCATTTATTTCACATGTATTTACACCTGATACGAACATCCTAGCCCAAATTGAAAACTTGACCAAAGTACAAAACGACAGTCAGGGTATAGGATGAAGAATCGGTAATGTAAACAAGCAAGGTAAGTACTACCATAGTTTCGTGTTAACGAATAAAGAAGCTACTGTTATCAGTAGAGAATCAAGACTTGGAAGATAAAATAACTGAAATTGCAATATAAATGGAATATGGTAATTTATGTACAAAAATTAATCTCAATCAAAAAGATTTTAAAAAAAGAATAAAGAACCAGGGATTTCTGTGAGATTAAAACCAGACACTGGCACACTGCTAAGAAAGTAGATTGTAACAACAATCTAGAACCAGAGAGTGTGCAAGACAGCAAGAACGAATTTTGAATATAAATTTCAATGAAGTGAGAAAATCTAAATTCTGGAGGAGATTAAGATTAGTAGAAACATTAAACATTGCACAAACTCCACAACTGATAACAGCTCCCTTTGCCAAAAAGTGAAAACATAACAATGCAAAAGATTTTAAAATGTGTCTAGACACGGGGATATATAGAATCTAGCATAGTCTTGAAGTACAAATATGAGTTCTTCAATCCATTTTTTTGTCAACTCAACAACTAAAAATAGGACACGGTAAACAAAACAAGCCTATCGCTTCTTTGACACACCAACAGTCTTTCCCCTGCGGCCAGTTGTCTTTGTGTGCTGTCCACGCACCCGAAGACCCCAGTAGTGACGGAGCCCACGGTGATTTCTGTTACAATTCAAAAAATCAACATAATGAGATAATAAAATTAAGAAAGAGGAATACAAATGCAGGAAATTTACAAATAAAGGTTTAGCATAATCCAACCACAAGCTATCCACAACTAATATGAGTTTTATATCATTTATCAACCTTTCTTGATCAATACAATTTACAAATCCAAAATAAAGCAGATTGACAAACCTGATCTTCTTCAGGCGCTCAAGATCATCTCTCAGCTTCATGTCCAGGGCATTAGATGTCACCTGAGAGAACTTCCCATCTTTGTAATCCTTCTTTCTGTTCAAGAACCAATCTGGTATCTTGAACTGACGGGGGTTTGCAACAATAGTCATCAAGCTATCAATTTCAGCGGATGAAAGTTCTCCAGCCCTGTATAAGCAACACAAATACAGATACAGGGTCATTCATAAAACATGACAACTAGATCACCAAAAAAACAACAGTGCAAAGTAAATCCTAGCCAAAAAAACCCTCAGGAACAAGCTTTTATACAACTTCCACGAAAACAAGGACAACTAGGTTTAGGCACTTAGCAACATAAGCTCACCCAAAAATCTTCAAAAACAATACTTGGAACATATTCACAAAATAGAAAAACACAAATTGGTATTGAACTACTGGAATATACAGTTTGATGAAACACCAAAAGCCGGTGGCCACGACCATAATTACCTGTACGTAATTATAAATCAAAATTATACAAACCCAGATTCTATGCAAGTAATATCACATGGTTATCTTAATCTGCTATAATTTGTATTTGAGATTTTTTACTTAACTTGACAAGTACAAGGTATGTGCTATTATCAATATACATATATACATAAAGAACATAATACATGCAAATCTAGACGCTACTCTAGTTTTGGATGAAAGATAACTAATAGAAGCAGGAAGTTGGTAGCTGCTTCTTTAGTTATTGTTATCTTATAAGCTTGTAAACTTCTTCAATTATGAGCTACTTTAGTAAAGAGGTAGCTACACCATTTGAATTAACTGCCACATTGGAAATTCTGCATAAAGTTACTAATATTTCTATTTATATTATACCAGTGACATTTGATTTGAACAAAATTGTCATCTATGGATGGACTATCGATTTGCAATGGCTGACTTACATGCATTAAATATGAGCTCATTGATCATTTGACTAGTATAACATCTACAAACTTGATAGTGGAATGTACATGTCAAGTTGCCCAAGTGAATAACATTTATTCTATAATAAGAGACAGACTAGTAAATACTGAAGCAAATTCCTTGAATTAAAGGCACGCAAGGCAACAGCTAAAGACAGCTCTTGTAATAGGTATTGCTTATACATTATACAAATTGTAACAAGATAATGCTCACTTACATTGTTTAAACTTGGTTCTACTTGCAGGTCCAAATCAACTAAACACGCTTACACTACTTGTTACTCCAAGCAGCTTTTATTGATTAGAGCAGTGATACAAAACAATTAATTATATCATATCCCCCAAGAAACCACATCAAGCTTGTTGCAACTAACTTAACCATCCAAAAATAGAATTAAATATAATCTATGAAAACAAGGATAATACCGGTGTAACCAAAACCAAATATAAACAATACAAATAACCAAATGCTACAATAATAATAACAAATAAAAGTAATTACAAGTTACAAAAACAAATTGTGTTCATGTACTCGTTTAAAATCATAAAAAATGCATCTCTACCTCTTTTCCTCTTATAAATTTATTCATTTCTACAATATGATCTACCTTCTAAACGCTAATTAGTTAACTATCAAACCATTACGCATACCAAATTGTCACACAACAACTACGCTCACGAAGAGTATTATCACCACAGAAAAACAATCTCAGCTAGTAATTAGTCATACAAACATGTAAAATAAAATAAAATGTAAACAACACCACAAGCATCAAACATCATTTGTATAGAGCTACAACCAAAACTAATTATATAAAATACAAAATGAATATCTCAAACTAATCTAGAAACAAATTAAAAAACAAAAAGTGAGTAAAATAACTACCTCTTGTTCATGTCCACGTCAGCTTTCTTACAAACGATGTTAGCGAAACGACGACCAATACCTTTGATCGAAGTCAGAGCAAACATGATCTTTTGTTTGCCATCAACATTCGTATTCTGAATACGAAGAATGTGTTGGAAATCCTCATTTGCTACCAACGACTGCAATTAGGATTGTTGTAAGAACGTAAACATAAAGACTAGAGATATAGAAAGTGTAAGTAATTGTATGTATAGGTTGGGAAACCTCACCATGATTGCAGCTTCAAAGCTCGAATGTGCGGCGGCTAGGGTTTGGAGATGCTGTGTCGAGTGCAGAGTGGAGACAATTTGTTTGTAGAGTGTTATATATTATAGCAGTCACGGCCCTTAAAACCTACTGGGCTTGTTTGTTTGATTGGGTTGTTGGGCCTGTGCTTTAGTTATTATAGTTTTGATATTTTATTTCCAAACCAATACTTATTAAAAAAAAAAATTGTTAGTACAGATGTTATGAATCAATTACAAACATTTTTTAGTAGATTGTGCAGGCATTTTAGATAATAATAATAATAATAATATCTGATTTAGTAGAGAATTGGGTATTAAAATAAATTACTAATTAGAGAAGAATTAGAATGTTTACACTTCGTCGGTCTATAAATTGTAGCCTAAAATCAAAAGTAGAACGTGAAGGTAGATAAATAAGGTACTTTCGATATTAAAATAATTAATTATGTTATGCAGTTACATTGGGCCTATTTGGGTACGAGTTTATAAGTCGGCTTATGCATTATAAGTTGATAATAGTTTATGAGTGATGTTTGTGTATTCAGCTTATTTGATACTTTATGACTTATAAATTGATAAGTTGAATGTTAGAAATCGCCAACATTTTACTTAACTTATCAACTTATTATTTGATTTCTTTATTTTTTTAATACTTTATATTTTTACCTTTGTGTTTTTAAATATTTTTTTAATTTAAAATGCAAGTGTTGAAATCATTGTATTTAATAATTATTTTTTCAAATTTAATTTAGCAAACTCTTAACTAATTTATAAGTAAATTTATCCAAACACCCGTATAACTTATAAAAATCCATCAACTTATCACTTATAAATCACTTACTCATTTTAAATTATAAATCAACTTTTTTGTTATATCCCAAACACACATTGTCCATCGTGCCTATTAATTCACTTGATGACCAGTTTGGATACAACAATTCATTTGCGATATAAGAATTCAATTCCTAGAATTCAAATTCCAATATATTATTTGGAAATCAATAGAATTTCAAATTTGAACATTGTTTGGTAAGAAATTGAATTTCATTTGAGAATTGAATCTAAATAATTATAAAAGTCCATTTTTATTCTTTTCTAAAATATTTAACTACATACTTATCATATTTTATCAACAAAAAAATAAGCTATTATATTTCGATTTTTTAATTATCAACAAAATTGAAAAATCAAATAAACACAAAATAAAGCAAAAAAGAAAAGAAAAAAAAACCACCCAGAGCCGCGTGTAGTCTATGTCGTCGCACCATCTCCGTAAATCAATCAATCTCTCCCTCCCTCCCTCTGTCGATCTTTCCTTCTCTTCTCTCTCGATCTCTCTCATACATCTTGTTATTCCCAGAACAATGCAACCTAGATTATAAAAGGGGAGGTTGAATACAATCTAGTTAATTTTACAAAACTTTTTCAAATTTTTTACGGTATGAACATATGTGCTTGTAAATTAACTAGAAATTGAGTCAAGCCTCGAACATAAATGAATTCTTCGACTTAAAAAAAAATGCAAGAGACAAGCAAACTTTTTAAACTTTCCAGGTGGGTTTCTCGGAAAAAGCCCACCTGAGGTGTATATTGAAGAATTCTCTGATTTTGTTTTTCAACAAACTCCAGCTGCTTACACAGATGATGAAAGAGAGCCTAAGTGTTTTACAGATGTCTCTCTATAGGTTTTTCTTTTCTTTAGTGGTGGAGACAGAGCTGTGGGTGCACTCAGTGTTTGTTCACTACTAGACCTTTGTCTTATCATTAAAGCAGATCCAGGTTGAGAGGTTAAAGGATTAGACACTGTGTTTGGCTCTCTGACCTGGGATAGAGATTGTGGTTCTACAACCTCTTTGTCTGTCCTATCAACCACTTGGGTTTCAGCAAAGGTGCCAGATGATCCAGAGATAGGATGTATTACCTGTATTGGCAGTTCCTCTGAAGTTCCAGCTGCAATGACTAGTTGTTGATCAGGAACAAAAGGTTCAAAGGTAGTAAGGTGAAAGAACTGAGCCATGAATGGGCTTACAACCATTGGTGTCATGTTTAATTTAAGAGAAGTGTGGAGTCTTTGATAGAACTTACGATCAGAAGTAGGAGAAGGAACATATAAAGCATTTAAGAACATCTCCTTGTGAGCATCAGATAACACATGATTGATTAAGATAGTGAGATATCAAGGATAGAAACACCTGACTTTTCTACCACTATCATGATCAATCCTGGCATTTGCTACTCTTCTGACTATCAGACTCCAGATAAGATGACCAATGTTAAGTCTAACATTAAACACAATAGCATAAGCAATGTACTATAACAAAGATGGAATATTTTGAAAATTACTTTTAGTACAATTGCTGAAAACCTTAGCTAATGTATCAAATAAGACATCCCATTCACAGACTAAATTAGTTTTACTGAGTTTGGGCAACTCCAAAGGACCATGATAATGAATTCTGTTGAAAAACTGAATTAATTCAATATCAGAAGGGGTCCTATCAAAGTTATCCCTAGGAAGTTGAAAAACTTCACAAAACAAACCCTCAGTAATAGTGTACTGTGTGTGCTCAATTGTCAAAGATATAGAATTCAAATCATCAGAAATTACAGCACTAGAACACAATAATCTCAGTGGTTCAATCTTTAAATCAGCAGTTAAACAAATAGCACGACTAACACAAATCACACACACTGCTATTTTTTAGAACTCAAAAACTCACTGTTAATCACTAAAAACGATTAAAGAAATCTTTGGAATTCAAAAACTCAAAAACTTAAAACTAAATGAAACTTGAGTTTTAAGATCTTGAATTAATGGGCTTGAGAAGATGAGTTTAGTGATGGTTTCAGTTTTTAAAACTAACAAGAATCGAATCCTGAAATTGAAAATGAATTGGGTAGCAGTTCGTTATTCTGAGGAATAAAAAGAGAGAATTGAAAAGACAGTTATGTAATCACATGAACTGATAGTACTATAGTAAAAAATAAAAAAAACGAATATATATATATATTAGAACTAATAGTACTAAGGGGAAAAAAATTGGTAGTACTATGGTAAAAACACGGTAGTACTATCAAAATTAAAAAGAAAAACAAAATAAATAAACTATAAAAAGCTTAGTATTACTAAAAAACACGGTAGTACTATCAACAGTAAAAAAATAGAGAAAAAAAAACTTAGTAGTACTACGAAAACGAGCTAGCAGTACTATGAATAAAAAGGAAAAAACAAAAAAACAAAAATAAAAGGAGAATGCTGGTAGTACTTACAGAAAGAACTAGTAGTATTATCAAGGGATAGTACTACCGATAGTACTACTAGTTCAACACTAGTAATACTAACGAAAAACAGGAAAAATAAAAGGAAAAACAGTTCTAAATAAAAAGAAAATTCTGAAAATTACTAAAACTTTACAGAAAATGAATAAAAATGCATAAAAAATATGTACAAGTCTATAAAATTTCATAGAAAATTCCATAAATCCTAGAAAAATATGGAGAAAATAATAAAAATGCACAGAATTAATATAAACTTGCAGAAAAATTTAAACAACACTATATACAATCTGAAAAACATCTAAATAATTCTAAATAAATACATTTTCAATAAAAATACATTTCTCCACTTAAAAAATATGAGAAAAATATTTTTAGAGAAAATATATTATTCAGAAATATTTAAATCAACAAGCATGCAATTTCAAACAAGAATTGGCAGTAATATCACTTAACAACCACAATAGAAAAATGATTTTTAGAAAAGAACAAACAAGACAGAGACATTATCAATCACTAAGACTGTTCAACATACCCAACTTACTAACTAACTTAGTAAATGTGGATTCGTCAAGAGACTCAGTGCATATATCTGCAGTTTGTTCTTCTGTGGGTACAAAATGTAACTCCACAGTTCCATTCATGACATGCTCTCTGATAAAATGATACCTGATATCAGTGTGCTTCGTTCTCGAGTGCTGCACAGGGTTGTTGGAGATTTCTATGGCACTTGTATTATCACATAAAATAGAGATTTTTTTTAATACAAAGCCATAGTCCTTCAATTGATTCCTTATCCATAGGATCTGAGCACAACAGCTTCCAGCAGCAATATATTCAGCTTCTGCTGTTGAATTGGAAACTGTTTGATGTTTCTTGCTATACCAGGAAATCAACCTACCTCCTAGGAATTGACAACTCCCAGAGGTACTCTTTCTATCAACAACACTACCTGCATAATCAGAATCTGTATATCCAATAAGATTAAAACCAGAATCTTTAGGGTACCAGATACCTAGATTAGGTGTACCCTTAAGATATCTCAAGATTCTTTTCACAGCAACGAGATGTACATCTCTAGGGTCCGCTTGGAACCTTGCACACAAGCATGTAGCATACATAATATCTGGTCTACTTGCAGTAAGATAGAGTAAGGAGCCAATCATACCTCTGTAGCTTGTAACATCTACCTTGATAGAATTGTCAGAAGCTCCAAGTTTGATGGTTGTTGAAGATGGAGTCCTTGCTGATGCTGAATCCTCCATGTGATACTTCTTGAGGAGTTCTTTGAGATACTTGGATTGACAAATAAATATACCATTTGACCTTTGACTTACTTGCAATCCAAGAAAGAACTTCAGCTCACCCATCATACTCATTTCAAACTTACTCTGCATTAGCTTAGCAAATCTCTTACAAAGATCATCATTAGTAGACTCAAATATGATGTCATCCACATAGACTTGGACTAATATCATATCACCTTTGTGTTTCTTTGAAAAAAGAGTTTTGTCTATGATACCTCTAACAAAACCATTTTCTAAAAGAAAACCAGAGAGAGTGTCATACCATTTTCTTGGGGCTTGTTTGAGACCATAGATAGCCTTGAAGAGAAAGTACACAAAGTCCAGCAGCTCCTGATTTTCAAAGCCAGGGGGCTGCTCCACATAAACTTCTTCATCAAGCTCACCATTCAGGAATGCACTCTTAACATCCATTTGATAGACTTTAAAATTGGAATAAGCAGCAAATGCTAAGAACATCCTGATGGCCTCAAGTCTAGCCACTGGTGCATAGGTTTCATCATAATCAACGTCTTCAACTTGTGAATACCCTTGTGCAACCAATCTTGCCTTATTCCTTGTAACAATGTCATCCTCATCTAGCTTGTTCCTGTATACCCATCTTGTACCAACTACTTTCTTGTTCTTTGGTCTGGGTACCAGTTTCCAGACTTGTTGTTGTTCAAACTGATTGAGTTCATCTTGTATAGCAATCACCCAATCTGGATCAGTCAGTGCTTCCTCAGTTTTCTTTGGCTCCATTTCAGATAGAAATGCTGAATAATGACATTCATTATGAGTTGCACTTCTAGTTTTAACTCCAACATCTGGATCACCAATGATCAGCTCAAAAGGATGAGCTCTATTCCATACAGTCTGTCTTGGAAGATTTGATCTTGATGATTCGCCTTGAAATTCATTTTGATGTTGTGAGTGACTAGATGATCCTTCATTTGCTCCCCCTGAGTTGTTGCTTGATTGCCTTGATGATTCTTCTCCGGTGTTGGTGGTATCTCCATTGTTACCAGTGTTTCCACCACCACCACCATGATCATTATCATCATTGTTATTATTATTACCAACAATAACTTCAGGTGGGGCTACATCATCTGATTCTGAGTCTGGCAAGTTATCAAACTTCAGCGTTTCAGATGTGTCTTCTTTTTGGATACTAGGGAGCTTAGTGTCATCAAAAGTAACATTGACACTTTCCTTTACCGTGTGACTGCCAACCAAGTAGACCCTGTAAGATCTTCTGGAATAACCAACAAAAATAGTGCCTTGGCCTCAAACTTGCCACGTTTAACATTATCATCTATAAGCACAAAGAATTTTGCTCCAAATACATGAAAGTACTTGACAATTGGTTTCTTGTTGTTCATGATCTCATACGGAGTCTTCATTAAGTCCTTGTTGATTAAAGTTCGATTTTGAGTATAACAAGCTGTATTCGTTGCTTCAGCCCAAAAGTACATTGGAAGTTTATACTCACTTAACATAGTTCTTGCAGCTTCAATCAATGTACGATTCTTTCTTTCCACTACTCCATTTTATTGAGGAGTTCTGGGGGCAAAATACTGTCTTATTATTCCTTTATCAACACAAAAGTCATTTAGGACTGCATTCTTGAATTCAGTACCATTATCTGACCTTATGGCTCTAACAGGGAATCTAGAATCCAGCTCAATCAACTTTATATGGTCAATCACCCGGTGTGGGGTCTCATTCTTGGAATGTAGGAATAAAACCCATGTATATTTTGAAAAGTCATCAACAATCACAAGTGCATATTGTTTCTTTGACATGGACATCACATTAACTGGACCAAACAAATCCATGTGCAGTAGCTGAAGTGGTTCAGTTATTGATGATGTGTTAGTGCCCTCGTGAGAAGCTTTCTTTGACTTTCCTTTCTGACATGCCTCACACAGTCCTTCCTGTGTAAATTCCATTTGAGGCAAACCTCTAACCAATTCCCTCTTGACTAAAGAGTTCATGGTTTTGAAGTTAAGGTGAGACATCTTCTTGTGCCATAGCCAACTTTCATCTGATGAAGCTTTAGCATAAAAACAACTAACTTCATCTTTGGATCCAGAGTGCATATCAGCTATGAACAAGTCACCTTTCCTTACTCCCTGAAGAGCAGGCTTTCCATTCTTCTTGTGAAGGATCTGACATTTCTCTCTTTCAAAGGAAACAACATATCCTCTGTCACAGAAATGACTGATGCTGAGAAGATTGAATCTCAGACCTTCCACAAATGATACATCTTCAATGATAACATTTCTAAACTTTAAACAGCCATATCCTTTCGTAATACCCTTGATGTTATCTCCAAAGGTAACTACTGGGCCAACTTTCACAACCAAATCTGATAGCAGGGCTCTATCTCCGGTCATATGCCTTGAACAACCACTGTCAAGAATCCACATAACACGGTTTACCTGTTTAACTCCCTGCAATATCAAATTGATTAGTCCTTCCTCGGAACCCAAACTTGATTGGGTCCGGCATACTTAAAGAACTGGCCTTTGTCAGGCAAAACAACATTTTTAACTAGAACTACTTCAACCTCTTTCACAAAAGAGCGTTTCCATTTATAGCCAGCCTTAACACATTTCTGAGTAGGCTTAGGGATAAATGAATCCACTCTAGTCTTTGGAGGACTAGTAGTCTTAGCTCTAACATGCTTCTTATTATTAACATGTTGACGTGGAACAGTCTTATCATCAGATACATGCTTACCATTAAAATAAGCATACATAACATTGAAAGCACAAGACATGCAATTAATCACACCACATGCTTTATGAGAAGAATTAACAGCAGGCATGTTAGTTCTACAGTTGTTTTGATCCAACTTATGGATATCTGATTTAGTCTTTCTAGTTGTAGCAACTTTGACTGGAATATCAGATATACAGTTGTTGGACTGTTCAACTTCAAAAGCAAGATCTTCTTCACGTACCTCCTCTGCAATGATGATAGAGTATTCATTCAGAGGATCTGCCTGGGACTCTCTAAAGAAAGGTTTGTCAATACCTTTAAGCACATCTGGAATACCCCTTTCTTCAGCACTGACTCTATTAGGGGTATTTATGCTTAATTTACCAATAGACTCATTGTAGTCATAGCATATGCCAACAGACTGACCAATGCTTTGTTTATTGATAATTTCTTTAGCCGTCTTACAAGAGTTGTAATAGGCATTAGCTTTTGTCTTAAGCTCACTATTCTTTTCCTTGAGAATGGTTTCCAGTTGAATATAACATTTAACCTTATTCTCAAGAAATGCAATTTTCTCAGTAAGTTCATCCTGATTAACATGCACAAGTTTTAATTCTTTTATCTCCTTTTCAAGAGCTGTGTTCAAAAGAATTATTCTATCATTTTCAGTGCGTGCACAAGAAATAGTACCACTAAGATGATAAATCATTTCAGCATCAGTGAACTTTACCTCTGACATGTATGAAGATGAAGTGCTTGCCTCTTTAGCCACTAAAGCAAGGTTCCCAATCTCACCAGCTTCTTCATCACTGTCAGTGTCATCCCAACTCTTTCCTTCAGCAACATAGGCTTTCCCAATCTTGTTCTTCTTGCTAGAATCAAATGTGTTCCTTGTCACTTGCTTGGGCTTTCTGCATTCAGTAGCAAAGTGACCCAACTCATTGCAATTGTAGCATCTGATTGTGCTCTTTTCCACAGTTCCAGTTTTGTAGAAGGGGGGTTGAATACAAACAGTACCGTTTAATCGAATTTGTATTGATAGTAGATTTAACAATTTCAATAACAAATTATCTACGGAATAAAATGAAACAAGATTCAAGTTAAATAAAACTCTATTGAACTTGAAGGGTGTTACAATTCTGTGTACAGATTACAGAGTTCTTGTTAAAACAAATCTAGAATAAATTCGACATGAATTTATCTATATTTGTAATAAAAGGATCGAATACTAAAAAGTAGTTTGATAGAAATTCTAGGGATTATGATCCGCTAGATTGTCAAAGCAGTACTAGTAATTGAATTCTAGTTGATTGAATATAACTTTACTTGCTAGAATTTTTTACAAGAAATTAATGAAACTTTGCAGTTGGCTCGGAGTAAATGGCAGAAGAGAGAAAGATAGAATGTTTTGTATTGCTTCTGTCAGTTGTTCAAGTGATACACTGCCTTGTTTGATCAAACAAGTATTGAACAAAAGTCACAGAGCATCTTTCCCACGCGCCAAACCAATTCATTTAGATTTATACTAATAGTACTAACCAATATAACTGGTAGTACTATCGGTAGTACTATCAATTTGTATTTGTAGTACTATCGGTAGTACTAACACAGATAGTACTACTAGTACAAATCAGATAGTACTACTAGTATAAATAGAATTAGGATTAAAACAGTTTTAATAAATTCTACTTTTAATTGATTTAACAAATGAATTAATTCATTTAGAATTAATTCACTGCTTAAATAAATGACTCAAATAATTTCATAAATAAATTAATTCTTGAGAATTAATTTATACATTAAATTACTTAAGATCTAGATTGATTAATTTAATATATGAATTAATTCTAATTAAATTAATTATCTTATAGAATAATATTAAAAGAGAATTAAACTAATTCTTAGAACCACTAAAATTGATGAAGAACTTCCACTGGCTGACGTTGACACTCCATGTACTGTCTGGTTCATGAGCGACAAGCTTTAATGGTTGTTCTTCATACTTGACTTTAAGCTGTGATTCTTTTCTCCTTCTATTTAAACAAAGGACTGTAACCTGTACTTTTTCCCGTCACACTTCTAAAATCTCTGTCACTTTTAAATAGTTCCACTTCCTTGAATACTTCACTGAGGATTGATCAATAAATTGAACTTCTTTCAATGTAGACTTACTTCAAGAATGTAGATGACTTTAATCTTCATTCTCTTGACAGATATAATCTTCTGAGATTCCTGTGACATTTGATTTTTATTATTTACTTTTTACATCTTAATTAAAGTTGAGTAGAATCATCGGTGTTTACAAATAGGCTTAGACATATGCCTTTCACACTCCAGCCCACAACCATACAATGTTTACATCTTTCTTGTTTAGCTTTGGCATGTTTGGTAGTCTGGGACGCACTTCCAATCCTTTCTCCACTCTCTTCCTATAGTAAGGAACATTCTCCATTAGAAATCTTCTCAGAGTGTCTGCTGCTTTGTCCTTCTCCGTTGATGTGAATCCAGTGGATCTAAGATACTTCTCCACTGATATTAGATAGTTACTTGGATAATCTTTCAGCTTATCCTCGGTCAAATAGCAGATTCTGAACAAGTCATTCGTCATGAATCTAACCATTGGAGGATCTTCAGTAATCTCTGGACTGAATTTCATCAAGATTTCTTTAACATGCTCACGGAGCAGTTCATTTAGCCTTGTAGTCCTTTGTATCTTGATGAGCTTCACCTGCAGTTCTGTGTATGTTCTTTATTCAAAAAACTTAGTAGAAATCACAAATGTACCTTTCTCAAGAAAATTGATCAATATGTTCCAGGCACCATTTGCTTTAACTCCGGCTTTCAGAAAGATCACAGAATTTCTCAGTGCAGTGAAGTAAGTCTGATCTTCAAGATTTGCACTTCTGATGTCCTGAATGATAACTTTCACCTCCGCATTGTCGTTGACTTCTAATCCGTCTTCAACTCCACAGAAAGTTTTATAAGCCATCTCCCAGTCAATACCTTGTTTATTTGCCAAATTCATCATCTTTTTCTTCCTCCTTACTTCAGCATACACCTTGAATCTTTTGAGCTTCTCACTTCTTAGAACTGCCCGATGTCTTTCCTTCTCAGCTTGCCTGGCATCTCTTTCAGCTCTTTCAACTTTCAATATCTCCAAGGCAGCTTCCTGTTCCAGTGATAGAGGATTTGCTTCTTCCATATTATCATCCAAGATAGGAAATTCTATAGGCTCTGGATAATACAGTTCATGCTCTTCCTGTTGTTGCTCATGCATTTCAATTCCCTCTTCATTTTCTTCTTCTTCTGCTTCCATGTCTTCAATCCAGTATTGTCTAACTGGAATAGTTTCATTGGTTTCCCATACTCCCCATCCATATGTCTCACATCCTCCATTTTTCTCCCCCTTAGTTGAGGAATCCTCGATGTAGTTGTCCTCATTTTAAAAGGTTGTAGTAGGATCAGGTTGTTGATTTGAAGGTTCGGGTTGTTGGTTCCTCAACATATTCCATATCGACTGTACTCCATCACTTTGGTTCTCCATGAAATCAGCAATGTCCCTATTCATCTCATGCATAGAAGCCAGCTTCAGGTCAATGTCATCAAGTCTCAATTTGATAGTCTTTTCAATTCTATCCAGTCTCTGGTTAAGCTTAGACTCCACTCTAGACAAGGTGTTCATTGCATCTTTTACCCTAGCTTGACCATCCCGGATAACCAGAACGTCTTCTTTCAAAGCTTTTTGTCCTTTTTGCAGAGCATTTACTTCATTCATGAATCCATCCTTCAGCTCTTTGACATCTGTTTTCAAGTCAACCAGTTCCTCCATTGCTTCCTTCTTCAAGGAGTCCATTGCCTGTTTAGTACCTGTTATAGTGCCAGATGCACTGCCTAAGACCCTGTAGGTTCTTCTGGAATCAGTTGCAGCCAAGTCAACCTTCTCTTGAATAGTCATTAAAGAAGCATTGGCTTGACCGGAGGAGATCCATTGGTCAAAGGAAGGTCTCAGTGGAACCTTGAATAATGGATTTCCTTGTTTATCATGAACCGTCATCTCCTTGAGAGTGGATTGTACATGTAGCTCTCTTTCAGTAGGTAGTAGCAAATCATCAATGTTTGGTAGGGTTAGGGTGTCACTCCTCACATTTGGATCTGGGTGTGCACTCAACGTTTCTGTTGGTGTTTCACTCATTTTTCCTTTCTCACTCAGGCCATGTGTATGTGTTTGGGTTTCACTCATTCCCTTAGTGCTCTTTGTACCTGCATCAGAAAACACCGTAGCCATCCTTAAGGAGGTCACAAGTGGTGCAATGGGGCTTCGAGTCCCCGTCCTTGGATATACCAAGTTGTTGATCATCCGTAGATGATGTATCCTTTGTAGGATCTAGAGTTTGAATCTCTAGGAGGCTAGAATCAAGCTCTATTTACAGCAGAGATCCTGAAACTCCCTCTAAAGTCCGTGAAGACTTTTCCTCAGTTAACTCCTCAATTAAAATTGATTCATTGTCACCGAGTTGCCGATCCGCACCTACGTCAGACCCTTTACCCACATGATCCAGATATGTTCCATCTGGGGAGCTAGATAATGACCCTTGAAATTGTGCATTTAGGTCAAAACCTTCTCTCGACGTCTGTGAAGACACTTGGTTCTTAGATCCTTCAACCAGTGAACCTGACCGTAATATGGTCGGAACACCAGTTGCTTCCGTCAATTCATCCTTGCTTGATTGAGCTATAGGTTCAGATATAGCTTTGGTTAGTGTAGCCCAGCATCAGAAAAATCTGTGAAGGGCTCTTTGGAGGTTTGAAATGAAGTTTCAACAGTTGCCTCGTTTTCTAGTCTTCTCCTTTTAGAAGAAGGCAAAGCTGTTGTTGAATGGCATATCTCCTTATGTGGTGCTTCTTTGGCACTATCTCCCTCTACACTCAAGGATGTCTGTATGTTGGGTATAGTAGGGGAAGGAGGTTCATTTATGTTTTCATTTGGCACGTCCAAAGGCTCTATGACCGTGATTAGAGATTGTGGGTTTGCAATCTCTTGGTCAGAAATGGCCACCGAGGGCTCTGGATCAACATCCATTGGTTGTGGTTCAGGAGCCATAACAGGTTCAGGGATATTACCTTCATTTACCTGTTCCCCTGGGGGTAGAAGTGGTAGGGATACCGTTCTTAGATATTCAGTTAGAACAGTTGGCACCCCTGGAAGATGATTCTTTCTGATTAGAGCTGTTATTGCATTGCTCTTCATCTTCATGCACTCCATTGTCTCCTCACCTTCAAAGGTCTCCCGCCATTCATCTGTTAACACATCATTAAGAATTGGCTGTAGGAACCTTGGATAGAAACAAAGCACATCATCTATGCCTGTTCTTTCATCCAGTGGTCTCATGCATAGAATAATCTGATCAATCACCAATTTTCCAATGTTTATATGCCTATTGTTAGCAATGGCAAATCCTATTTTCTGAAGAAATAAGGGAATACCATGCAGATTTGTCAACTTAGCAGTAAAAACATGGATTAAAGTGTGAAAGAAAAATTTCCACGGCTTAGTCAGATAATGCTTAAGGAACTCTCCCACAAAGAAGTTTGGTTGTTGACTTCTTATGAGAGTGAAGAAAGCATGTATTTCCTCAGTATTGGGATCAGGAACAAGGTTTTCTGTTGGAAAGTGTAAAACCCTATTAACGTCATGTTCCGTCACCCTTATTGTTCTACCCCCCGGCACAACAAAACTGAAGGCACTTACATTATTCTCATATATGTCAGTGGCTGATGTGTATAAAGCAGTCAATTGATCAATGCAAAGGACCGCCAGAGTACTCAGTGCATATGCCACTAAAGAACGTGTGTTCAGAAATTGTGCCCATGCACGAAACTGTAAGTTCGTAATGGATTGCACATTCTGAAACGAGACATGGTTAGTCTTGGTTACGATAAATTCTTCGGCCATTATTTTTATTATAAACGAAAGCTTAGATCTGTGAAAAATGAGAAGAAAAATGATTAAGGCAGTGTTTTATACTTATTGAAACTGTCAGGGGCAAAAATGTCCTTTAATGTTCGATGGTTTTTATTTGTACTGTCGATAGTTTTGTTCTAGGGGCATAAAGGTCAAAAACACTTCGATAGTTTTTGAAAAACTATCGAAGTGTTTAAAATCAAGAATTTAAACTGACCTTAAGAAAAACTATCGAGAGATTTCTGCTTTTCGAACCAAAAACTATCGAACAACTTTTTAGAAAAACTATCAAGAATTTAATTATAAAATGAATTAAATTCCTTAGATATTTTTTCGACTTAATTTCAAAAACTATCGAAAGGTGTTTTCGATGGTTTTTCTTTTTCCTTTCAAAAACTATCGAAATTGACTTCGATGGTTTTCTTCCAGTACTTAGAAAAACTATCGAATTTTCTAAATTCGATGATTTTTGCTTCTTTTCAATTTTTAAAACTTGTTCTTGTTTTAAAAATCAAACTCTTTATTTTTCTGTCAACTTTTAATTTGAATAAACTTTTTAAAATTTACCAAAATCAATGTTAACAGAAATTCACAATTTTCTTAGAATAAAATCGACTGAATATCATTAAATGATATTAACCAATTAAAATCCAATAAATTATGCTGCATTAATCTACAATGTTTAAAACAAAGCAAATTAATTCGAATTAAATAGATGCTTAAATATTTAGAACAATTATTAGCACCTAAATTATTTTAGAATTAATAACCAATTAAATGCCAGAAGATATATCATCCATAATTATGACATAAAATTAGTACAATAATCCTAACTACGAGAATTGCTCCAGAAAATAAATTCACGAGTCCTAAGGATATGAAAATTCTTAAACTCATGTATTCATTAGGACTATCTTGCAGTTACTGACTTCTAATCAAAATCAATTAGAAAGATTTAACATCCCAAGTTCACCAACCAGCTTTGAAAAAGTGGATTCATCAAGCGGTTTAGTAAAGATGTCTGTAATTTGTTCCTCTGTGGGTACAAAGTGTAACTCCACAGTTCCATTCATGACATGCTCTCGGATAAAATGATACCTGATGTCGATGTGCTTCGTCCTCGAGTGTTGCACTGGGTTGTTGGAGATTGCTATGGCACTTGTGTTGTCACAAAATATTGGAATCTTTGTCAACAAAAGTCCATAGTCACGGAGTTGGTTCCTCATCCACAAGATTTGAGCACAACAGCTACCAGCAGCTATGTATTCATCTTCAGTTGTTGATGTGGACACTGAGTACTGCTTCTTGCTATACCAGGAAACTAACCTTCTTCCAAGAAACTGACAGATTCCTGAAGTACTCTTCCGATCAATCTTACAACCTGCAAAATCTGAGTCTGTATATCCAATAAGATCAAATCCTGTATCTTTAGGGTACCAAATTTCAAGATTTGGGGTCCCCTTAAGATATCTAAATATTCGCTTAACAGCTATTAGATGAGATTATTTAGGATCAGACTGAAACCTAGCACACAAGCATGTTGCAAACATTATATCTGGTCTACTTGCAGTGAGATATAATAAGGAGCCTATCATACATCTGTAGCCTGTGATGTCAACCTTCTTACCAGTTTCATCCTTATCAAGCTTAGTGGCAGTTGGCATTGGAGTCTTTGCTGTAGATGAGTCTTCCTTTTGATAGTTCTTCAGAAGATCTTTGATGTACTTGGACTGACAAATGAATATACCATATTGCCTTTGATACACTTGCAGTCCAAGAAAGAATGACAATTCACCCATCATGCTCATTTCATATCGACTCTGCATTAACTTAGCAAATCTCTTGCATAGATCGGCATTAGTAAAACCAAATATTATGTCATCAACATATACTTGCACCAATATCAAATCATTTTTGTGTTGTTTGTAAAAGAGAGTTTTGTCTACAACACCTCTTGTAAAATCATTTTCAAGTAAAAATTCAGAGAGAGTGTCATACCATGTCCTTGTAGCTTGTTTAAGTCCATAGAGAGCTTTGAATCGAAAGTACACAAAGTCTGCCAGTTTTGAATCCTCAAACCCTGGAGGTTGTTCCACATACACTTCTTCTTCTAACTCCCCGTTCATAAAAGCACTCTTCACATCCATTTGATATACCTTGTAATTGGAATGTGCTGCGAATGCCAGAAACATTCTGATGGCCTCAAATCTTGCTACTGGTGCATAGGTTTGATCATAATCTATACCCTCTTCTTGAGAGTAACCTTTAGCAACCAGTCTGGCTTTGTTTCTCGTTACAATGTCATCTTCATCCAATTTATTTCTGAATACCCATCTTGGTCCTATAACAAATTTTCCTTTAGGCCTGGGTACCAGCTTCCAAACTTTCTGCCTTTCAAACTGATTAAGTTCCTCTAGCATTGCAATCACCCAATCTGGATCATCTAGGGCATCTTCAACTTTCTTAGGTTCTGTTTCTGAAAGAAACCCAGAATAGTGACATTCATTTTGTGATGTCCTCCTAGTTCTCACTCCTGTGTCTAGATCACCAATGATCAAGTGAAAGTGATGATCTCTATTCCATACCCTTTGTCTTGGCAGATGCGATCTTGATGATTCTCCTTGTTTTAGATGTTGTGGAGTGTGACTAGTTGATCCTTCTCCTGCTCCCCCTGAGTTGTTGACGGTATGATTTGTTGACCCTGTTGTTTGACTAATGGATCCAGTAGTAGTTTGAGTATTTCCACCACTATCACCACTTGGTCCAGAATCATTATCATTATCATTATTATTAATAACTGTAACAACTTCAGGTTCTTCTTCAATGTCAGAGAGATCTCCTGATAGATTTTCAAATACCAAGGATTCAGAGTTCTCTCTAGTTTGCATGCCTGGTCTCTTGGTGTCGTCAAATGTTACATTAAAGCTTTCCAACACCTTCTTATATTCAATCACATACACCTTGTAAGCCTTAGATTCCAGAGAATAGCCCAGAAAAATGCCTTCATCTGCTTTGACATCAAACTTGCCTAGATGTTGTCCATCTTTAAGTACAAAGCACTTTGCACCAAACACATGAAAGTACTTCATTGTTGGTTTCTTGTTGGCCATTAACTCATACGGAGTCTTTTGATGATCTTTGTTAACCAGGGTTCGATTCTGAGTGTAGCAAGTTGTATTCACTGCTTCAGCCCAAAAGTAAGTGGGAAGTTTTGATTCATTCAACATGGTCCTTGCTGCTTCAACCAAGGTCCTGTTTTTCCTTTCCACTACTCCATTCTGTTGAGGAGTTCTTGGTGTTGAATATTGTCTTGATATTCCTTTCTCTGAGCAGAAATCATTAAGAACTGCATTCTTGAATTCAGTTCCATTGTCTGATCTGATTGTCCGCACAGGTAGCTTAGCTTCCACTTCTATCTTCTTGATGTGATCAATGATTAGTTGTGTTGCTTCATCCTTTGATTGTAAGAACAACACCCGCGTGTACTTGGAGTAGTCATCCACCATCACTAATACATATCTTTTCCTTGAAAGTGACATAACATTGACTGGACCAAATAAATCCATATGAATCAGTTGTAATGGTTCAGCAATGCTTGTCATTCCTTTGCTTCTATGTGATGCTTTCTTTGACTTCCCTTTTTCACATGCTTCACATAGTCCCTCCTGATTGAATTCCATCATGGGCAACCCTCTCACTAACTCTCTCTTTACCAAAGAGTTCATAGTTTTGAAGTTCAAATGTGAGAGCTTCTTATGCCATAGCCAACTTTGTTCTGAAGATGCCTTACTGTAGAAACATGTAACTTCTCCTTCACTGGTAGAACTTAAGTCAGAAATAAACAAATTTCCTTTTCTCACTCCCAGTAGAGCAAGCTTCTCATTCTTCCTGTTTGTGATCAGGCACTTGTCCTTTCTGAAATCTACATTGTAGCCTTTATCACATAAATAACTGATACTTAGAAGATTGTGCTTCAATCCTTCAACAAGAGAGATGTTTTCAATGATGACATTCCCAATTTTCAATTTACCATATCCCGTAGTGAATCCTTTGTTGTCATCTCCAAAGATTACAATCGGGTCGGTCTTCTTAACCACCTCTGTAAGCAGGGACTCTTCACCTGTCATGTGTCTAGAACAACCACTATCCAGAATCCACACGACCTTTGAGCTTTTAACCTTACCCTGCAATCACAGATTGATTAAGCGGACTTTGGTACCCAAACTTGTTTGGGTCCTGAAGGTTTAGATACTTTAATAGGAGTAACATTCAAGTTAGACTTAACTTGTTTGACATTCATGCTTTCTGTGGGTTTGACATTATCAGTGCTATTGCTACCAGATGCATTCATCAACTTAAAATAAGCATGCATAATGTTGTATGTACATAGAAAACACTCTTTCTTTACACAAGGTTCATGAAGATCAGGCATGTCAGACATGTTATGCATTGCAGAAGTATCAGCAGTTTCTACTTTAACCTTTTTACATGCATGTGTAAGGCGTCCAGCAGAATTACAAATAGTGCACAACTTCCTAGATGCAATGGGAGAAGAAGAAACAATATTCTGATTAACAATATTCTTTTTCCCATTCCTGTTCTTTTTAGCCTTGCTAACTAAGTCACCTACTTCAGTTTTAGGTATTTCAGTTTTTACTGATTTCCTAGGCAACTTAGTCTTTACCTCTTTTTCCTTCAATAAATCCTCCTCAAGCAATTCTTGTCTTATGTATAAGTCATCCTCATGAAAAGGTTCTGAGAAGGGCTTGACAAAGACTGGACTGACCACATTCTTAAGAATGTGTGGAATATTCTTCCTGACAACAGTAGATGTCACAGGAAATTCCAAAATCTTTTTCCCAGCCTTTTTGGTGTAGTCAAGTCCTATAGCAGTCTTGTTCCCTGGTCTGAGTATCAATGATCTCCTTAGAAATTAGGGCGGAATTCTTAAAAGCATTCAGTTTCAAATCTAAATCTGAAATCTGCTTCCCGAGGACAGTCTCTATCTCATCATTACACTTGACCTTGTTCTCTAAGTACACATTCTTTTTCTTAAGATCTTCTAATGTGACAGCTACAAGCTCTAGTTCTTCATTCTTATATTCTAGATTTTTAATCTTAAGAACTAGTTTAGCATTTTCCATTTCAGATGCTAGCATGCTTGTGTGTACATTAAACAATTCTACACTAAGATCTTGCACAGTTTTCTTGTACTCAGAATTAGACATGTCAATTGTTGTTAAGATAGGTACCTAAGATAATTGCGGTGATTCCTCTGAAGAGTCAGCCATTAGGGCAACATTTACATACTCTTCCTCTTCATCCGAATCAGTATCATCCCAGTGTTTTCCCTCTGTTATATAAGCTTTCCCTTTCTGCTTTTCAGACAATGCCTCCAGTTGCTGTTTCAGCTTGACATTCTCCTTCTTCAAATCCTCATAAGAGTCTTTCTTTTCGTAGACATCTTTCTTGTCTCTTGCTTGACGAGGCTTCCGGCATTCAGTGGCGAAATGCCCTAACTCATTACAGTTGTAGCATCTTGATTTGCTTCTGTCAATCGAGCCAGTCTTGTAGCCTCCCTTAAAGCCTGTACCAGGTGAATACTTGCTCTTCTGGAATCTGTTGGTTGAGCCCTTGAACTTGTACTTAGGGTTTCTCTTGAAACGAATGTGGCTAAACTTTGCAGCTAAGTACGCCATGGTTTTTTTCTTCCATTTGCTCAAGCTCTTCTAGGGTGTAGTAATCACTTTCATCAACACCCAGATTCACAGAATCCATTTCAGCTTCTATAATCACCTCCTTTCCAGCTCTAGGGGTTTGAACCTGAATATCAGAAGTTGTTGGTTCATCCACTACAAGTGCTGCTGATCTCACAAGTGCATTGCGCTTGTTATCCACTGTCCCTGGTCCGTAGATTATCACTCGTTGTTCTTGCTCCATCTCATAAGTCTTCACCTTACCATAGATCATCTCTAATGACATTTTAGTGAAGTCTATTCTTTCCCTTATGGATGAGGACTTGTGTTCTACATGATGGGGCAGCGTCATCATGAACTTCCTGTTTGTTTCTCTCAGTGGATAGGTCTTCCCTTTCATTGCTAATTCATTAAGCAGCTTAGTATACTTCTCAAAGACCTGAGTTATACTTTCTCCAGGAAGAGACCTAAATGACTCATACTGAGAAGTCAGGATGTCCAATCTGTTTTCCTGAACGTCTTCAGTTCCTTCCATTATTAAGTTTATGGTATCCCACATATGTTTCCCGCTTGTACAGCTCATTATCTGATAGCTCATTTCCTTGTCTACAGAGTCTGTCAATATCAGCATCAAACCTGTATCCAATCGAATCAGTTCTTTGTCTGAATCTGTGTACTCAGAGATATCCTTAGGTTGGGTGCCAGCAGGAATCCTGTTACCTTCAGGAGTTGTCGTTTCATCAACTGATTTCATTGGTACATATGGTCCGTTCTCTAAAATTCCAATATACAACGGATTCGATGCCTTGATAAATAACAGCATCTTCATCTTCCACAAACCGAAATCATCTCTTGTAAACGGGGGAACTTTAATACCAGCAGTTGTCTTTGGAGCACTCATGGTTTCTGAAAATTTCAAATTGTTTAAAATTCAAGAAATTCCAATCAAATGAAATTTTTTGAAAGTTAAAAAATTTGCTTCGAATTTTCACGCTATGTTTGATTTTGGTCTCATTCACCGGATCTGATTTTTATGTCAATCAAATAGCTTTGATACCAATTGTTAGGTCCAAAGTATCGTAGAAGGGGTGGGGTTGAATACGATACTCACAAATTCTTTAATTTCGTTCACGGATAAATCATTCAGTTCAACTACGAAATCAAAGGTACCAAATCAAAACAAGAGTCGGGGAATATATCGTTTTATAAATATAATCCGCGAGGGGTGCTACAATTCTAATCCGTAGATTAGCTTCAATGAGTTCTAGGTTATACACAATCAATACAATGATAGAATTCTGAGCAATATTAATGTCTATGATTTTCTCTCTTGCTCAAACTCTCTCTCTTCGGTATTGCTACTGTGATGAACCTGACCGAAGAAGATACTACTTCTCTCTTCTGTTAAATTGTAGTCTTGAATTGAAAAATCATTGAACCAAAAGAAAATAATTAATCTTGGTCGTTGGATCTTCATCAACCTGTCAAATAAATCAACTTTCCACCTGCTCCTCAAAATAGAAAACTATCGAATGTATAAAAGCAATTTACCATTCGATAGTTTTTAAATAAAAACTATCGAAAGTCAAATTACTTTATAATTGAATTCAGATAGAATTCATGTATCCCATTCGATGGTTTTCAAAATTGAAAAACCATCGAGCCATATTCTTTTGACTTGATCTTTTATTAAACCTTTTGAGTTTCAGGGTGTTCAGTATTAGACTGAATCAATTTCTTCTGAGACGATAAAACAACTTGATCTTTTTAAGTGTCGTCAACTGGTGCAACTGGTCTGGTTCACAGATGAATAACACTTTATCAATTCTTCTATGTCTTCAATTCAATGATGCTGATTAGTCCTTTGTCATTATGGTTGCTTCAAATAAATCACTGGAACCCTGTGGTACTGACTCTAAATCACTCACATACTTCTGTAGTCTTGAAAGTCTTGTTTCTTTTATTGTCACTGAGGCTTGAACATTTTCATGAACTTCTTTCCGTGACCTGTTTACGGACTTCAAGAATACATACCATATTTTGATTTTTTGAGTTTACCTTTTCTTCTTTGATTCTGGATTCCTGTGCTTCTGTTAATATTATTGTATGTCTTGTCCTTTGTTGAGTTGTAGTTATCTCTGTTTCATCTTATGTTACATTATGCTTTACACTGTGTTTCGGGTCCAGGTTTCTCCTAAAGATATTGAGTGCCTCCCTTTCATCTAAGTTGGTGATCTTGTTTACCCCCTCATTAAACTGATCCATGTATCCGGACAATGGTTTATCTTCAAATTGTCTGATGGACTCTAGGTGGAACATGTGTACTTCGTGAGTTTTATTGGCTCGGAACCTTCTGAGGAACAGTTCCCTGAACTGTCGTCAGGACCCAACGCTTCGGGTTTCCAGCCTTCCGAACCATTTCTGAGCGCAGACTTTGAGGGTCGAGGTGAAGAAACGACACTTGGTCAGGTCGGTATAGTCATAGGCTAAGGCTATCTATTCGAAATAGTTGACATGTTCCTCGGGATCTCCCATTTCATCATATGAGTCAAGGTGCGGTAGCTTTGCCTATTTTGGTCGGGGAGCGGCTTCTAACTCCATGGTAAATGGGGTAATGGACTCTCCAATCTCGATGTTTCCTTCGACCTTTCGTTATAGTTCGTGAAGTATTTGCATTAGCTCGGATAGGGCCGGATTCTCGAGGTCGGGTTCAATGCTTAACGAGGGGTTTCTACGGGCCCGCTCTTCCTCCTCCCGGATCCTACGAGCTATGTTTTCTTCTCTTTTCCTTTCCTCTTCTTCCCTGATCATTTTCTTGGCTTCTTGGAGCCTGGTCAGCTCTTCTTTTTCCTTTCTCTTTCGATCGCATTCGTCCCACCGTTCCTTGGCGTGGTGTGGACCCCAATATCTTTCATGCTCGGGACATTCTGAGGATCCAATTCGGGAGAAAATCGAGCGTCTGTGCTCCCCATTGTGTTCTACGTCGCTTTCTTCCGGATGAGGTGGGGGCTCGGGGCCACCCCCTTGGCCCTCTCCCCGGGCTCAGAATTCCCGCACAACGAGTTGCACTTGTTGTTCGGTCATTCCCGCAAACAGCTCGGGGTTTAAGGCAAGGGGAGGTGGTTGTGTCCCGACACAGCGTCTTGGGGGGTTTTCCGATTCCTGGGGTTCAGTTGTTGGTGGTTTTGTTGCTGGTTGTTTCTTGTTTGACTGCGGGTTTCCATATCGTATGGTCGGGGGCGTGGGCATTTTCTTGTGGTGTTGGTTACGAGGTCGGAGGTTCGACCCCTCATTCTAGTGTCACTGATAACTCTGTTTTCCGTACTGGGCCCTAGTCGTAGTGGGCCTTCTGTTTAGGGGACCAGTCGGCAGGAATTCAGTCTGACCGTTAGTCTCTGTTTGTCTCATGCTGTAGTGGTTTGTCATGTTGACCTTTTATTTGTTTTCGGCTTGTTTTGTCTTGAACTTTTGGTATTGGGCTTGTTTTATTGGCCTAGGTCCTAGTCGTAGTGGGTCGTTATTATATGGAAGGATTTAATTTAATTATCCAACTAATACTAATCTGAAAGTGAAAGGAAAAGAAAAGAAAATTATGATTATTTATATTGAGAATTATATTCAACTTAGAAATAATATTTATATTTAGTTTATCTTAATAAAATATATTTTTTAATATTTAAATATAATAATCTGATTAGCAGTTAGTATCCTTTTAATATCAAATCTACCGATTATCATCGATTACCGCAATTTTGGACTTATTTGTTTGATTGGGCTGTTGGGCCTGTACTTGAGTTGTTTTTGTTTTGATGTTTTATTTCGAAATCAATACTTTTGATAGTAATGTGATTTCAGGTAATGTAATATACAAACATCTTTTTAGTAGATTGTGTGTTCGATAGGTAGGTCTCGTTAAAATTATGTTTTAGATTTGTGCGTTGGCTAGTTAGGTTAAGTTTGTTCCGAACATAAAAAAACGCATACTTATTTATTGTTTTGACGGAGTAAAATACATTTTTATCTATGAATTGCTATGATTTAAACTAGACGCATGAATTATTTTTAATAGTTGTTATTTTACTATTTATGTTTTAATATTTTATTAATTGTTTTGTTAATAAATAGGCATGGTAAAGTTTTTAGGGCTTTTTTTCATAAATATCCCATTCCAGAAATATTTTTACAAAAATACCTTTTCAAAAAAAAATATTTTGCGAAAATACCATCTTATTTGCAAAAATACCTTCTGCAAACTGCAACCAAAATCAACCACAGATGCAACTTGTTAATAATTGTGTTTTTCCGGCGTCCTGATTTTAGGGTTGTAAACAACCCTAAAATTAGGGTAGGTTAGGGTTTAGAGTCTAGGGTTTAGGGTTGCAACCCTAAACCCTAAGTCCATATACGAATTATTCGTCATTCTTAATATTTCTAAAATTCAAAATAGAAACATTGAACCCCAAAAGTTAACTATTGAACCCCCAGGGTAAACCAATACCACAAGTTTACCCTTTTTATTAATAATTTTTTTTTGAATTCTTAGCTGTTTTTTCAATTATTTTTTTAAAAAGTTGCATTTAGTTGCATCTAGTTTCAACCACATATGCAACTGGATGTAAACTACGTAGGTTGTATTTGGAAAGTTGCATCCAGTTGCATCTAGTTGCAATCACACGTGCAACCGGATGCAACCTACGTAGGTTGTATTTAGTTGCAGAACGTATTTTTGCAAAAATCTTTTTAAAAGATGGTATTTTCGCAAATTATTTTTAAAAAGAAGATATTTTTGTAAATATTTTGAGAAGATGGTAAAATCGCAAAAAAAACTTTAAAAAAATGGTATTTTTGATAAATATCCAAGTTTTTAAATAATTAAACGTATTAAAATAAGTAAAGGTTTCTCCGTTATATATTTGAAAAAGAATGGGTTTTTGTAAGGAAGAATAGAAAATTTAACATATTTTATTTGAAAAAGATAACCGTATGTAATATTTTTGGTTAAGGAGAGAATTTTGTTAGAAAAAATTAAAAAGATAATGTGTTTTAGCTGCAATAATAAGTAGGCATGTTATCATAGGTAATTTTTTTTAATAATTAAACGTATTAAAATAGATTTAAATAAATAAGTAAGAGTTTGTTCGTGATATATTCGGAAATAAAGGGTTTTAGTAAGGAAGTATAGAAAATGCAACATGTTATAGTCGAAAAATATAATTGCCTGTGATATTTTTAAAAGGTCCTGATTCCTGACAATCGCTTGTTGAAACAATATTGCGCGAATTTTTTTTCAATTTTAGGGTTCTTGTTATCCGCGAAATTTTTTCACTAACATATGATTTACAACCATAACTTCTTGTTGTGGATCAGCGCTTTTTTTGAAAAATAAGAGGGTTTGGTTAGAAAAAAAAGGTTATATTTTTTATAAAAAAATAATTAGTTATTTATTAGTAGTTATGATATTATTATTTTATTTTATTAAATAAAATTACTCGTAATGTTGTTATAAAAAGAGGAAATTTTAGTTTGAAAAAAATTATAAAGGGTAGTTTATATAATAATTTTTAATATTTTATCTAAAAGTTCTCATCGATTTGATTGAAAAGATCTCACGGTTGTTAATTTAGTGACCAAACTATGAACTATCAGATTACTGACAAAACTTTCAATGTTTCGTTTTTATATAATAATAATATAAATTAATTTAAAAATTACCAGGTAAAATATGAAATTCGCACCAGGTTAGTAATGTTGTTTTTGACCAGGGAGAATTGAATGTGAAATGAATGAAATAAAAAATGGGGACAAATTTAAGAATGAAAAAGAAATAATAAGAGACAAAAGTAAATTAAAATAAGAACTTAAATTTCATCAATGTTTGGAACAAAATGAGTAAAAAGAGAACAAAAAAATTGTTCACCAATACAAATATGATTGGAAATTATAAAAAACTTGAAATAATAAATATTTTATAAAATAATACAACTACTTGTATTCAATTCCTTTCCATTTGACAAGAGTTCATACTTCATCGAGTTGACTAGGGAACGAAGTCACGAACATACATATTTCCACAAAATAATTGTGTAACAAATAATGATTTTATTTCAGCCAAAAATGAAAAGGACACTTTCACTCGATCGAAATATTTTATTACGAACAAACAATTTCAGTTTCTGTAAAGTTTCAATTTTGTAAACATTATCCTCCTGGATCCAGCTCATGCCGGAGCACATGACACTGAATTACAAATTTATAAGTTTTGAGCCAAAACTTAACATTGCTATTCCTTCCTCCCCAAAAAAACAACCAATCACCCCGGCCTAATCATCTCGAAACTAGTAGCATTCAAACCCCAAAACCAAGAGGGTGAAGAGAAGACGAGGAATTACTAAGAATACAGTCTTTGTTCGTAACAAATTCAACAGAAGGCAGACGCATAATCCAGGTACGAATAAGAGAAGATATGCAGCGACTGCTGTCCTTTTCTGCCAAAAAAAAATATACTAATATAGACTCCCTCACTTAGAATTTTGATGTCTGATCTAATATGGGGCAGTGGACAAAATGACGACGTAACATCCCATGTTTATACTTATTCATCTAGTCGCGGATCAGGCTTTCAGAATGATCTCCTCGCAGTTATGATCAAAACTGCACTCCTCCAGTAACACAGGCTGTACACAACGTATGAAAAATAATTAGGAAGCAACAAATACATCTAATAGTAGTTACAATAGCAACCACCTATGTATCTGTTTAGCCAAAAAAGTGCACATGCGTACACTTGAAAAGAGTTACACAGATACAGCATAACAGAAACAAAATCATGGTGATTTCTCAACTCAAACAGAACAGCACAAAATCAATGTTTCATGCTCCAGTCTCTGTTTGAGTGCGGAGGAGGAAAGAAAAGTAGAAAAACTTACAGTGCGGTGGAAGACCTCAGAGGCTTAGACTGAAAGAAAGTCCGCCTCATCTGAACTCTCCTCGTAAATAATGACACTGGTGTCATGGTTATCTTCATTGCCACTTCCCAGGTCACTATTGTAACAGCTATCAGATATATTTACAAAACATGATCCATCAGACATGTGACAGCTCATCTGTTGTGGTACACTCGCATCATCACTGCCCATCATTTGCCCAAATTCGATAAAACTGCAACAGAAACAATACACTAAGCACGACAGGTGGTAAATAGTTTAGACAGTCAATTTTAATTTGCTCAAGTTTCAAAAAAGACACACTGCTAACCTTCCTTCAACCGGAAACTCAGCCAGCAGGCAGAAGTTGGGCCTTTCTCCATACAGTTGCTCTGCAGGTATAAAACTGCATGCAGACCATAGAACGGTAAGTAAACAGTAAATTAACTGGATCGTCAACAAGTATAGGAAGAACAACCTTGGGTCATAGCACCTGCTGCACCAGTCTTCTTCAGATGCTAGACCTTCCCGGTTGGATACGTCCTGTTTGAATTCAAAGTTAATAAAAGGAGTAATTCATAAGTGGTAACTTCAACACCAATATATTAGAAAGCCTCTCGATGTTAAGGTTCAAACATATAATGCTCTATAAAATATGAATGAGAAAATGCAGTCCCACTCACAAGGTGTCTTAGGAACTTAAACTCTCCTGCAATAACTGCTGAAATAAACCTTTCGACTTCTGCCTGCATGGGCAGTAAACAGAGACTGTGAGACACACATCCACTAATATAAATATTCAGAGGGGGGAGAGGGAGAGTGAGAGAGCGGGAGAGACTCTGCTCATACTTTTCTGAGATGCATACAGTCCCGTAAAATTATAACCTCCAGCAGGTTCCCACCTGCACCTCCAACAAGCTTCCTGAAGTATCATTGCACACAATGACCAAAAAAGATAGGTGAGAAAATATAAATCAACACAAACTTAAAAAAGGATCATTAATTAAGGATGAACTTACTTTAAAAAAGCACCCGAGATGGAGTAGGATGTGGAAAAGTCAAGATGCTTCAGCTTACGAAACCCCTACATTGTTATACGTCACAGTATCACACTCAATCAGAGAAACGTTTCCAAAGCACTTAAAGTAACTAATTCATCTGCATTGAGGGCTAGCAATAACTTTTTCTATATACTATATATGGAAACAAGCAACACTTCTGAATAAGGTTCTTACATCTATCAAGAGTTCTTACGGTCCGGTTATCCCTCGTAATAATACAAAAGTATGAGAAGGGAAAACTCCGGCAATTATCCTAAATCCAACACTAACAATATGATAAAAACATCCACCGAGTTTTTGAATCTATCAACATAGTCTCCTATAGGAGACAACTGCCAGATGTTCCTATCATTATGGGTAAACTCTGTACAACTGTTGTACTGTTAAAAATTGATTTAAACGAGAATCGGCATCAACCAGCTGACTACAGTTAAATATTCTATTAACAATATAAACTCAATCTGCATTACCTAATAAAACACTCCATTTTCAATACACACATACTGACTATCCTTTGTAAATGAGTCTTTGAGCATGTGTCTCCATATACATACGATACAAGCAGTGGTAAATATTAAAGAGAAAAGGTTATATATGTCAATACTCCCCACTATGTTGGTACATTAGATAATCACGCATAAATCTATAGGTTATATGTTCATACATTGGAGATTTTTGCTGCTTTTATTCTTGAGAAATAATAAAACAGCCAGGATCTTATCAATAAAAAACAGTCAGGACCAGTACTTTTAGAACAATGATTAATTTCCAAGCAAAAATAAATATATCAATACAAGAAAGGCGAGAAAGAAATAAAATGCAGCCGTGAAACGGGAAAGGACGTTTATTCTCCCACTCACACAACCATTATTTACCTTGATGAGTGCCAATATTTTGAAGTCTTGCAGCTTGAATCCCCGTAGTGCTAAAGAGTTGAGGTTAGGGCAATTTTGCACTAAATCGCTGCAGGTTGGGGACAATTTCAAACTGTCATCTCTACCTACATAGAATACAATGAAGGTATACTTAGCTCTGAAATAACACAGGTTAAAAGTACAAAGTACAATACCTGTCTTGGAAGATTCAAAAAAGAGACGTTCTATCAGATGGCAATGTTTGCTAACAGACTCCAATGTTTGCCTTAATTCGACATGACTGCCAAAAGAACATGCATTCAAATTACAAGATAAAGACCTCAACTCAGAATAAAAAGAGGCAGATAAGAATAGTATGATCCTAATACGAGAATGAATCATCTGCTTGGTATTTTAGTTTTTGACAAAGCAAGGAACTCAATGCTCTAGTGGGCGTGGTCCCAGCCATAGAGGATACACCAAAACCAAGAACCTAGCAACCTAAGAAATATAAAGGAAAAGGCAATCTGTGTGTATGCATGGTTAAAATAGGACTTACAGGCCAACAATTTCCAGATCAAGGAGAGATGGACAGACTGATAGTGCTGCAGCAAGCGCCGTGTTATCCACTCGTTCAATATTATTAAGGTGCAACCTACTCAACAGTGCCCTTCACATGCAAAGAAAATAAAACCAGTTAAAACGACTATAAGTGACTATAAAAAAGTTCTCCTTCTGGTCAAATATTGAGTACTACCCTGGAGCACCATTATCTGAGCCTAAAGAACTTAAGCACGACCGCGAAAGAATACAAGATTCCTTCCCTTGTCTTGATTTCTTGTCGTTCCATGAAAAACCGGATATGTCTGTCGAATTTCTTGTACTAAAAATACATGGCTGGGAAGAACCAAAAGATGCAGTTGGACCGGGCATCAGACCAAGCTTTAAAGACCTGAATTTAAGGGATAACATTCATAAAATAATTGTACAGAAGCACACACATCAAACGAATATACAAATGTATAAAATCAGCAAGGTAGAAATTAAAACTTCTTGATGTTGGAGATTTATAGAGATTCTGCAGTCATGCATGATGGCAGATATTAGCAAAAAAGAAAAAATATATATATATAATGAATAAAATTATTAGTTTAGAACCATATTTCATTTCCCCATTATCTCGCAAGCATTAAAGCAAATCAGTTATTTATGTCCACCAAGGCTCCATCAATTGCTTATAATAAAAATTCAGTATGACAGTTGCTATATTTCAAATCAGCAAATTTACCTTCCCAAAATCTGGAATTTACCATGCTTATAACAAGTCAATAGCTTATTATAAAAAATATAGAAGAAGAGCTTAAAAATTTTAATCAGTAGAGATTAAAATAGTAACCAGTTATACTCGTTCACATCCCAGTTCTCACATGATTCTAAAAAATAATTATTAAATGACTGAAAACAATAGAGTTGTCATACCGAAGTGCTTTTCCAGCTCGCTGAATCATTGTGGACACTACCATATTATTAACTTTTGGTATTACAGTTATCAAGTCAATACTGGCATAGCACAATGGATCAGAGGCACACTTGCGGAAAAGGGAACATGCTGCTGCAGCATAACACACACTTTGAGTGTCCAGCATTGTAAAAACCTGAAACCAGCATTACCATGATGTCAAGAGGCTGATATTTATAATGAAACACCCATGTATACAAAACACAATCCCTCTGTCTAATCAACACATTCCATTCATGTACTGTCTTAGATTGAATTCGACTTCCAAAAACAGAAAAAGTTATCCTGCCAGATTTGACAAAATATTAAATACTCTAAAAAATAAAGGTAGTACATCGTCTTATTGGAAATATTTGTAACACATTGGTTTAGGAAGATAGAACATACAACATATGCAGATATGCAGGATGTATCAAATTGAGGAGCCAATTCAATACATGATTGGTAGAATATCCTGGATTTAGAAAACGAGTAAATATTTGAGTGAGAGGTTTTGGTTGAAAATATAAAAATGGTCTGAATCCTATGGTAATTTACTGGCTTACTAGAGGTCTGGAGCAGCTTAACTAAATTAATAGCACACTTTTCAATTTTCAGAATGTGAGTATTGAATCTTCAAACTAAACAAGCTGCGTAACGTTTAAATTTTTTTAAATTGGCGTAACAGTAAATGTACTTTGAACTGGTTTTGTGGACTATTTCTAAAATTTGTTCTATATTGATTATCAAATCAGTGAATTCATCCGTTATAACAGTATTTTCAATTGGATTCGATACTTCAGTATATATTTTCAGACTTTATAATCAGGTTTTGGTAACGATATTACGGAATGCACATCCCATGGACATGAGAGCACTAATAGTCACATACATTCAACACAAACTAAATCAAAACTTACATACTCACAGTAACAAGCTAAATTCCTAAAGCAATACAAATTTTAGATAGAAAATAAAGTAAAGAAATAATAGAGTACAAGTACCTTAATAGTGAGATCAGGAGGTAGGGGCCAAACGACGGCGTTGTGAAGATAATCACGCTTACGAGCAGATCGTTTACCAGCTTCAAGCAACACAGAGCCTAACTTAAGAGCACGCTCAATCATAACATTCTGATCATAATTACAAGATTCGATTAAATTATCAAAAGCATGATCGAGTAAAGGTAGAGTAGTTTTATCAGAGAGAGATAAAAAAGATTCTAAAAGTGAGTCTAGTGGGATTCGATCCTGAGACATCGGAGAGATTGGATCTGACGCAGAAGAGACGGCGGCGTAGGGGCGTTTGGATGTGGCGGAGCAAGGGCGGTGGTTGTGGTGGAGGAGGAGAGTATCCATTTTGAGTGGAGGGAAGAGAGGAGGTGGGCCTGGGGAAAGAAGGTGAGTGTAATGTGTGTACTGTGTAGTGTATTTTAATAAGTTACTACAACTGTTATATGTAAGCAAGTGAGAGTACGGACAAAACAAGGTTATTGATTTACACGACCAACTGAATGTGTGCACGTGTACCTCAATCTAGGCCCAACTAACCAAATAATTTAAGAGCTTTACCTTTTTGCAAAACTTTTCGGTGGACTCGTATTTTTTACATTTTTATTCTTAATTATTTTGGAAATATTTTAATTTTAAAGTATTTTGATTAAAATGCTAAAATTTGGCTCATAAAATACTTTGCATTTCATGAAGTATAAGGGGTTGTTTGATTCAATGATTTCTGGTATAAATTTTGTTCATTCCAAACTCATATTTGGTGTTTGGTTCATAATTTTTCAAATCTCATACTTGCTGTTTGGTTGATAATTTTTCAAATATCATATCCATACCTGAAACTCATCTGGAATGAGATTTGATACCTTAGGAAGAGGTGGGTTTGAGAGAGTAGTATGAGGTATCGAATTAAATTTTATTATTTCATTTTTATTTATGAAATAAAATATAATCTTTATACAAATATTTTACATATGATGTTTAATCTTAAATAAATTATTTTTATTTTTATTTCATACTAATTAATAATATTTTATTTCTTTAAAAAATTATTAAATTACTATTTAATTCGTTAATTATAATTTTCCAATCACATATTTTTTATTTTAAACTTTTGTTTGTAAATTATATATTATAACTTAACTTCAACATATTATGTATGCTTACACACAATAGAATAAAAAGAACGAGTTGTTAATTATATTTTAAATTAAACAGATTCATCCCAGTATTGTACCAAACACAAGAATGATACCTCAGCCCTTAACCCGATTCCTAATTCCAAACTCATACCGACTTTTGAACCAACGACCCCTAGGTCCTAAATGATTCCCTCAAAAGTTAAATTCACATCTATTACATGACATAATTTTTAAATCTATTCTTTCTATAATATTTTTTATTAGATAAAACTAAAATACATATAATTTATGATTTTAGTAATAATGTGTTCTTTGAATCAACATTATAACTTTATTAATATAATTTAATTATATATATATATTGTTGCCCAGTAAATAACAATTGTAGAAGGGGGTTGAATACAATTGTATAAGATTCTCGACTTTATATAACACAAATATGAAAGATCAATAACAATAACAATAACAGCTTTATTAACTTTGATATAAAACTGTTACAAACTCTCTTAAGAAATTCTGATGTTCTTAAGAGCTGCTAGCTTACAAAAACTCTCTCAAGAAATTCTGTTCTTAAGAGCTTCTCTTCGATTATGTTCTCTCTCGAATGAATACATAAATCGAAACCAAAACTGTGTTTATATAGTGCACACAGCTTCTCTATCAATAACAAGATAAGTCCTAATCATAACAAAGATAGAAACATATCTTTAATCGATAGCTGCATTCTACAAACCAGGAACAAACTTCCATGTTTATCTAGACTCCAAATATAACTCGAAGTAGGAATCCTGATCAGCTTCAAGTCCTGATGATCAAACCTGATCATAGTCTGAGTAGGAATCCTGATGATCAATAAGATACTGACGCTTGATCAAATACTGATGACCATGCAATACTGATGACGTCAGCAATCCTGATCAGTTGAGTCTAGCTTCTGACGATCATTGAATTCTGATCTAACAATCTCCCCCAATCTCATACTTTGTGAAATAAAGTATAGATTCCAAATATTCAATGATGTCAAAAACATGTATCAAAATGTACAAGTATCTTCAGAAACAACTTATCTGTTTAAGCTTTGAGATAGAACAGATTCATCTTCAAGAAGTTGGATAATAAACTTTCTTCTTTTTCTTCAAGAATTTGAATCAGTCTTTCCTTAAGATTTCTGAGTTCTTCATCTTCCTCATTAATCTGATAGATAGCTGCTCTGAGATTCTGTATGGAGTTTCTCTGTAGACTGTACTCTTCAAGCAAAAGATAAGCAATTTCCTTCCCATCAGGATTGAGAGAAAGATGAGTCATGCCAAAATTTACTTCTTTAACAGCAGTACCCCTTTGCATTTCCACATCCTGACCTCTTTGATTTAAGTACATGGGAGTATAATTACCATTGAAATTACTGTTTCCATCCAGTCTTCTTCTTATTGTTGACAAAATCATGTCACTCCATTCTTTGTACACTTGGTTCTTCCATCTTAACAGATAGTGAACATATTTCAGTTCCTGTGTAGTTTTCATCAGCAGATCTTGAATAGATAGAATCTTCACACTACCATCTTTCATGAAGTACAGAAGCTTTTCTTTCTTTTCAAAACCATCATGACAATCTATAACTATATCAACAGCTAATAAATTGTTCAGGTTTTCAGAAGTTAAAGTACCTCCAATTTCTGTCAAGGAGTAAGGATCAACATATGACATATTCAGATATTCACCATCTCTGTGTCCAATACCTCCTCTTGAATTACTTGATAATTGCTTCAGATTTGAAAACATCTTTAACCAGAGTGTTTTTGATCTAGCCATATCAGACAAATCAACAACACTTGAAGCGCTTGTAATAATTCCACCAGACTGAAAATTGATAGGTGTATCACAACTTAATGTGCTAATATGTTTCCACTTCTTGTATTTCTCCTTTTCATGAGCGTAGCTTCTTTCCAGCGAAGATTCTTGTCTGCTTGAGTTCCTCCATTTTCTTTCATTTGAAACTTTAAGCCTTTGTAGATAGAGATTGAAATCTTTATTTGTTCTTCTTGTAATATCTCTTCTTCTGGCTTCTTCTTCTTCATCTACTTCTTTGTTGTGACAATCAACAACAGTAGATAAGATTATCAAATCAACCTCTTGCAGAATTTCAGATTCGTCAGGATCTTGAATATTGTCAAGATTAGAATCTTCAATTTGATTTGTATTGCTGAGAGTTGATTTTCTTGATTTTCTTCTCAATTCAGGTTCTTCTTCAACAATTCCATCATCACCAAAAGTAGATCTGTCAGGAACTACTAGAGTTTGAATAGGTTCAGGAATTTCTTCAATTCTTAACCCTCTAGACCTTGTCTGTCTAGGTACTATTTGAGTTGAAGAACCTCTTTTACTTCTTCTAGCACCTCTCCTACCTCTGCTTCCTCTATCTCTAGCAGGAGCAATATAACTTTCCATTGTCTCTCTTTGTAGTCTCAAGAATTCTTCATGTGAGAGATCTGGATATTCTTCACTTGCTGTAGAGAGTGCTTTTCTTGCATATAATTGTTGAACTCTTTTATCAGTGTGATATAGAGTAACAATTCTGCCGTCTTTTGTAGAAAACTTCTGGAATAATTTTGATACATCTTCAGGATTATCAATAATCACATCTTCATCACCTTCAGGAATTGTAGCAAGAATTTGTCCATGACCAGGTGTCAGGATTTGATCTTCCGTCAGGATCTGAGATTGCACCAATGTTCTTACTGTCTTAACTCCAGAATCAGAAACATGAGTTGACTGCGTTGTTTGACTTTGAGAAGTTTGGATTGTAGACTTCAAAACAACAGCATCAGAGGTTTCTCCTTGTATCGCTTTGTCACCACCATCATCTCCAGTATCATCATCATTATTTCTTAATACTAGATCAGGTGTACATTTTGTCTGAATAACCTTCTCCCCCTTTTTGACATCAGGATTTGACAATAATTGCAAAATTAAGGAAAGAGATGCTTGAATTTCAGTTACCTTAGTATCCAGAGAATCAATTCTTTGATTGATTGAGGTTTGTTCTGAAACAACAGATTTCACTTGGGATTCCACTACCCTTAGTTGGAAAGTAGTAGGCACCTTTGTAAAATTATTAAAGATATCAGTCCTCACTTTTTCAGTTGAGCCCTTGATAGAATCAATCTCACTTTTTAGGCTTTTGGATAACAGAGTTGTAGCCTTCAGATGATTCTTCAAGTCTTGATTCTCTATAGACTTCACTGCATTATAGGCATGTTCAATAGCAGAAGAAAAACTGATAGATTCATCAGAATTGTGCCATGAATTGTTCCATTCATGCTGTCTAAATGCCTCTGCAGGATCAAAGGAAGGAATAGAAAAATCTTGTCTCTGATCTTTCCCAGTGAAAGCATTGCCAGCCATATACGTACTTGATGAACCAAAATTAGTTCCAAGACTAATCTTGAGTGCTGTAGCAAGCTGTTCCTTCTCTTTTCTATTCTCATTATCATCATCACTATCATCATCAGAATTATCATCATCAGAACCATGAGATATATCAGGATCAGGAATTGCAATACCTTTCAGTTTATCCTGAGATTCTGAGATAGGATGATCTATTGGTCTTGAACGAAGTGGCTGTATCAAAATAGGTTCATTATCAGGAGCACCACTAGCGTCAGGATGAACATCGTCAGGATTTGATATGCTTGCATCAGTATTTGCTACCAATGGTTCTTGTGGAGCTTGAGGTTCAGAAGCTTCTTCAACACTTTGAGCTAAAGGTTCTTGTGTGCTTCCCTCATTGACAATGTTCTCGACCAATCTTTCAACAGAAGCTGTAGCTTTGCTTGCATCTTCACTTTGAGAAGATGGTTCTTGTGTAGCTGGAATGTTGATGTCTTCATTCTCCCTTTGAGAAAATGGTTCTTGTGTGACCATTCCACTAGCTAAGCCTTCACCCAAACTTTGATTGAGTGGTTCTTGTGTGACAGGATCAACAGTAGCTGCTGAATTACTCTGAAATTCAGGTTCTTGTGGGCTTGATCCTTTCAGCTTCTTCTGTTTCTGATAGACTAACTCTTCTGCATTCCTCTTTTTCTTTGATGTAGGTGTAAGACCAACCAAGGAAGCAGTTGTAGAAACCTTCTCCCAAGAATGTCCTTGAATCGGAGATGGAGAGGCTGGAGAGTCTGATATAGAGACAACTTTTGTTGTTGCATCAGGAATACTCACATCAGGATTTGATGTCTGAATATCAGTATCCGTCATTTGCACTGTCAAAGGAATATGATACCTGCTCTTTGATAATTTCCTTGTCTTTTGTGGTTTTGATAAAGGTACCACAGCTTTAGTAGCAGTATCAGCAACTTCCTTGTTCACATTCATCACAGAGGATATAGGTAAGTCATCCTCTGAATCACTTTCATCAATCAACCTTAACTTCCTTTTCACAGGAACATCCTTAACAACCTTATCAGCTTTCTTGACCAGGACCCCTTGTACACCCCCTTGTATCTTCTTTTTAGTGAGTGGTGTAGAGGAAAAATCCTTTGAACCTGATTGCCTTCCAGACACATCAGTTCTAGCTGATTTCTTTGATTTTACAACTAAAGTCTTTTGAGAGACAGTAGAGGTGGTTGTTAACTGTTTAGACTGTTTAGGTTGCATGCTTGTGTCAGGAACAAGGTGGGTTGGTCCTTGTACCATAGCATTAGACAGTAGTCCATAACGAGTAGGCATTTTCTGATGTAAGAAAAACCTAACCTCATCAGGAATAAAAGCATTTCCGCACAAAATATTTTGCCATATCAGGATTGAAAAAAAATATTCAATAAGATTAAAATAAAATTTTATTTAAGAAAACAAAATTTATTTTAACAATCCTGAATAGCGTTTTGGTTTAAGAAAAATAACCAAATTAATGGTCATAGAATTAAAACACGCTTACCAGCAAACGAGGCAAAAATATTTATGGAAAACCGAACCGTCTCATCGAGATTGTAGAAATGACCTGCACCCTTAATACACATTCTCTATAAAAGAGAACTGTTAAGCATAATCATCATATATCTATTAAAACACAAACCCTCTCCAGAGAAAAACTTACGAAAACCTTTCACCTTCTTTGTTTTTCAATGGCTGCCAACAATCAAAACAACATACCTGATGAAGAACTTGATAGAATTTGGCAACAAATGGATGAGGCTCTTGCTGAGATGGAGCCACAACCAGTTCCTGACCCTCAGGAACATGAAGCGTTTATAAACGCAATGGTTGATGTGGTGTGGCATGACTTTGTGCAAGCCAATCCTGACTGGAATCCTCTTGAGAATCTCATCTATGAAGAGGATGAAGACGATTGGGATGATGAAGAGGATGGGGATGAAGATGATGAAGAGCTCGTCCGAGAGCTTGAGAAACGTAAGAAGAGGGTCCGTGATGCTTGTATGTCATGCAAGTTGGAGGCACGGAGGCGTCCCGGTGGTCACGGTGACGATCCGCCTTCAAGTAAATCAGCTCCTCTTCTTGTCTCTTAAGGATGGAACAAGAGACCTTCCAGTTCTGATGAACTGTGAAGCTGCTCAGGAGCATTCATGCTAATTTGCAGGGCACGCGTTCATGCTTATCTGTAAAGCACGAGTTCCTGAGTAGAAAATAGACTAGGAAAACAAATATGTAATTTCCATATTTCATGTGTAATGTATCTTCAAGTATTAATGAAATTTGTCTATTTTCTCAATTGTTTGCTTCCTGTACTTGCCTGCAAAACTTGTTAGTAACACTCAAAGTGATATGGAGATGATAAATAATAAACTCTGTTAATAATGAAATTGAAATTGATAATTAAGACTGAAAACTTAATCAAAGACTAAGTAATAATCTAATTGTCCAGAGTTTACCAGGAGTGTTGATGACAAATTAGCATAGAACCTCTGGTTTTCATACCAGCTTCAAACATCTGAGCATCAGGATTTGACCAGTGGACTTCCTGTCAGGATTGAGTCCTATCAGGATTTGATCAAAGAAAACATACCTTTCTGAATAACCATCAGGATTTGATAGTTATCAGGATTTCCTCTCTGTAGCTTTCCCTCAGAAATTCTCAAAATTCATCATTCCAAGTTCATTCACCAACTTATTGAAAGTAGCTTCAGGTAGTGGCTTGGTGAATATATCAGCTAGTTGTTGATCAGTAGGAACAAAGTGAAGTTCAATTGTTCCTTCCAGAACCTGTTCTCTTATAAAGTGATATCTGATACTTATGTGTTTAGTAAGAGAATGCTGAACTGGATTTCCTGTCATTGCAATAGCACTTTGGTTATCACAATAAATAGGGATTTTTGAGTATGACAGGCCATAATCTAACAACTGATTTCTCATCCACATTATCTGAGCACAACAACTTCCTGCAGCAATGTACTCAGCTTCTGCAGTTGAAGTGGAAATAGATTTCTGCTTTTTACTGAACCATGAAACTAGTCTTCCACCCAAAAACTGACAACTTCCTGAAGTACTTTTCCTGTCTATTTTGCATCCTGCAAAATCAGCATCTGAATAACCACACAACCCAAAATCTGATTCCCTTGCATACCAAAGGCCAAGTGAAGGAGTGCCTTTGAGATATCTGAAAATTCTCTTGACTGCAATCAGATGTGGTTCTCTAGGTTTTGCTTGAAATCTTGCACATAGACAGGTTGCAAACATGATATCTGGTCTACTGGCAGTGAGATACAATAAAGAGCCAATCATTCCTCTGTAGTGAGTTACATCTACCTCTTCACCTTGATCAGGATCAAGTTTGGTAGCTGTAGCTATGGGAGTTGAAGCAGGAGTACTGTCTTGCATGTTAAACCTTGTCAGTAAATTCCTTGTGTATTTAGACTGATTAATAAAAATCCCTTCATCAGTCTGTTTAACTTGAAGACCCAGAAAGTAACTCATTTCTCCCATCATGCTTATTTGATATCTTGACTGCATAAGCTTGGAAAACTTTTCACACAGCTTCAGCTTATTGTTTGTTGACCCAAAAATGATATCATCAACATAAATCTGAACTAACAGCAACTCCTTACCATGATTCAAATAAAATAGAGTTTTATCAATTGCACCTCTTTTGAATCCACTTTCCAGTAAGAACTGAGCTAAGGTTTCATACCATGCTCTTGGAGCTTGCTTTAGTCCATAAAGTGCCTTATCCAGTCTGTAGACATGATCTGGATATTTAGGATCAATGAAACCAGGAGGTTGTTCAACATAAACTTCTTCCTCCAGTTCACCATTTAAGAAAGCACTTTTAACATCCATCTGGAAAACCTTGAATTTCTTATGTGCTGCATAAGCAAGAAATATCCTGATGGCTTCTAGTCTTGCAACAGGAGCAAAAGTTTCATCATAGTCAATTCCCTCTTGTTGGGAATACCCCTTTGCAACTAGTCTAGCTTTGTTTCTGATAATGACTCCATCAGAATCAGTCTTGTTCTTGAAAATCCACTTTGTACCAACAATTGATCTATTCTTTGGTCTTGGTACCAGTTTCCAGACTTCATTCCTTTCAAATTTATTCAGTTCTTCTTGCATTGCAGTAACCCAATCAGCATCTTTAAGTGCATCTTCAACTTTCTTAGGCTCCTCCTTGGATAGAAAATTATTATATAAACATTCATTATGAGTTGCACTTCTTGTTTGAACACCTGCATCAGGATCTCCAATTATCAAATCAGGAGTATGATCTTTTGTCCATTTCCTTGCTGGTGTCAAATTGTTTCTTGAAGTAGATGCTCCCCCTGGATTGGTGTTATCTTGATTGAAAGAATTTGATTGATTTGAAACTCTCCCTGAATTATTGTTATGTCCTCCTGATGTGTTATCAGGATCTTCACTTGAATCAGTATTTGAAGAATTCTGTCCTGATGATTGAGTTGACTCTGAACTTGTAGTTGAATGCCATTGCTCCCCCTCAACATTAGCACTACTAGTTGTATCACTGTTGTTTGCATCATCAGTATTAGCACCATCAGTACCTGGTGAGTCATCAGGATTTGGTGACCCGTCAGTACTGGATGAATGGACAGGATCTGATTCAATTTCTTCAGGTTCCTTGGAAGCTTCATTTTCAAATTGTAATCTATCATGTGAGTCTTCAATGATTCCAGTTATCTTCTTGTCATCAAAAGATACATGTATTGACTCCATGACAGTTCTTGTCCTCAAATTAAAAACTCTGAAGGCTCTTGATGTAGGATAACCTATGAATATTCCTTCATCAGCCTTTGTTTCAAATTTCCCTAGCTGTTCAGGATGAGTTCTGAGAACAAAACATTTACAACCAAACACATGCAAATGCTTCAGACTTGGTTTCTTCTCTTTGAGTGACTGATAAGGAGTGACACCATGCCTGTTTATCAATGTGAGATTTTGTGTATAGCATGCTGTGTTGACTGCTTCTGCCCAGAAATATGTGGGTAATTTAGCTTCTTCCAACATAGTTCTGCCAGCTTCAATAAGAGTTCTATTCTTCCTTTCTACTACTCCATTTTGCTGAGGTGTGCCAGGAGCAGAGAATTGTTGAATGATTCCTTTGTATTTGCAGAACTCTTCCATCTTTGAATTCTTAAATTCAGTACCATTATCACTTCTCAGAATCTTGACTTTGTACTTTGTGGTTGTCTCAATCATCCTCACATGATCCAACAGAACTTCAGGAGTTTCATCTTTTCTGTGCAGAAAATACACCCAGGTGAATCTAGAATATTCATCAACAATTACAAGAGTGTACCTTTTCTTACTGATGGACATGATGTTGACTGGACCAAACAGATCAAGATGTAGCATGTGATATGGTTCTTCAATAGAGGATTCTGATTTACTCTGGAATGATGTCCTTCTTTGTTTTGCTTTTTGGCATGCATCACAGAGTCCATCAGGTGTATATAAGACATTAGGTAATCCTCTTACTAACTCTTTCTTAACCAACTCATTGATGTTGATGAAGTTGAGATGAGAAAGCTTCTTGTGCCAATTCCAACTTTCATCTACTGAAGCTTTACTGATGAAACATGTAGGGGAGCCATCAGTATCTGAGAGAATGTTGGCTTCATATATGTTACCATGCCTGTAGCCAGTTAGTGCTATCTTCCCTGTTGCTTTACTGACTACTTCACAATGTGTGGAATAGAAATTGACATGATAACCTCTGTCAGTGATTTGACTAATACTCAACAAATTGTGTTTTAGTCCCTTCACTAGAGCTACTTTTTCAATGATGACATTTCCAATGATTATATTTCCATATCCCAAGGTTTGTCCAATGTTGCCATCTCCATAAGACACAGTTGGGCCAGCTTTTTCCTCATATTCTGATAACAGGGCTTTGTTTCCAGTCATGTGCACAGAACATCCACTATCCATGACTAACACATTTTTCTTTTTACCCTGCATCAGAATAGAAACACACTAGTTAGAACACTTAGGAACCCATACATGTTGGGTTCCTTTCTCATGCAATTTATTAATTTTAACAGCAGAAGACTTTTTGACTTTAGCAGTCCTGACAGGATTTACTCCATCAGGATTTGCTTTGTCAGTATCAGTATTAACAAAAGCATGCTTCTTCATGACATTTTCAGTTCTATCAGACTTTGTACTACTTTCAAACTTAGGCAATGGATCATAAAAGTTATAGTACAAATCATGATACTCTTTACATGTATAAATAGAATGCCATAGACTACCACAATGAAAACAGGACTTCTGCGGTTTATAGAGTACTGATCTATTCCTAACATCAGACTTAGGAATATCAGTAATCTTCTTCTTACTCTTCTTACAATCAATAGCAAGATGATTAGAGTTACCACAGTTAAAACAACACTTTCTAGGTGCATTTGGGATATATTTATAACCATTCTCTTTATTGATCCCAACTTTACCATTCCTGTTTCTCTTAACAGTAGCTTCCTTTTTCTTATCTGTAACCTCACAGATTTTATCTTTAAGCTGTTTCTGAGACAATAGACCTACATTCTTAGTGACTTTGTTCATGACAGGTTTAGACTTTACGATTTTAATTCCTTGAGTAGAAGAAGATCCCTTTTCAAAAGTAGAATTGGAATCCTTACCAAAAACAAAATTAACAGGAGTAATCTTAGATTTGGTTGAGTCTATAACATGTCTATAGGTCTTTGGACTGACTGTCTCATCAATGACAATTTTCTCTGCTAATTTCTTATCTTCATCTGACTTATATCCTAGACACTCTTTCCAATTCTTAGAGGTATTAATCTCATGAAATTTCCTACCAGAGTCTGTCCAGGTTCTGATTTTCTCATTAGCATATTCAAGTTCTTTTTCAAGAGAAGTACATTTAGATGTCATCTCTAAGTGCATGTGTTTAGCATTATCACATTCTTTTTGTACTTCTTGCATACGAGAAAATTCAGCTTCTAATATCTCATTCCTCTTTCTAAGGTCAGACATCTCAGATAAGATTCTAGTATTCTCAGCAGTTTGACTTCTAAAGCTAATATGTAATGACTTTAGAAAACGTCTTAACTCAGAAGCATTATCAGTATCAAAATCAAAGATAGTATTTAGTACCTTATCATCAGGAGCAGCAGTTACATCAGCATTGGCCATTAACGCATAGTTGACTACCTCAGTATCAGATTCTGAGGAAGAGTCCATCCAATCCTTGCTTGATGTGATGAGTGCCTTTGTCTTGTTGCATTCAGAAGCAAAGTGACCCATACCATTACACTTGTAGCATCTAACCTTTGATTTGTCAAATTTGTTACCCTTGCTGTCCTTTTTGATATACTTATCTTTGTCTGCTTTGAAGGTCTTTTTCTGAAAGTTGCCTTGTCTTCTATTCTTCCTGAACTTCATCCTTCTGAAGTTTCTGACAATCATAGCAACCATCTCTTCCATGTCTGAATCAGAAGATTCATCACCAGTATTGGCATCAGGATTTCCATCAGTATCTGATGAAGAGTCGTCAGGATCTGATTCAGCTACTCTTGCTTTCCTTCTAGAGACCTCCATAGCTTTTCCTTTTGATTTAGCTTCTACATTCAAAGCAATTGACTTTGCCTTGCTGCTTTTCTTGTTCTTTCTCTGTTGAACTTCAAGATCATGAGTTCTTAGCATCCCATAGATCTCATCAAGAGACACAATGTTCAGATCATACTGGTGTCTAATGATTGAGGTCTGAGTATCCCATTCTTCAGGTAAAGCTCTAAGAAATTTGGTGTTTGAATCTTCAGTTTCATATACTTTGTCAACTAAGGATAAGCTGTTCAATAGTGTCAGGAATCTATCATATAGATCAGTCAGGCTCTCTTCAGGTCTTGCATCGAATTGTTCATATTCTTGAATCAATAGAGCCCTTCTGTTTTTCTTGACAGATGCAGATCCCTGACACTGAGTTTCCAAAGTATCCCAGATTTCTTTTGAAGACTTGCATGCAATCACTCTGTTTGACATAACAGCATCAAGGCTATTATGCAAGATATTCTTTATCTTTGGTTCCCTGAGTACATGAGCTTTTTCTTCTGGAGTCCATTCAGCTTTAGCTTTGACCACATAATGTTCTGGTACTCTATCTGTTCGTTCTACGAACTTTGTTGGTATATATGGTCCATCACGAATCCTGTCCAAGTAGTCAGGATCCATAGCCTCCAGGTACATCAGCATCTTTACCCTCCATGTGGGATATTCTGATATCTTCAAGATGGGAATCTTCATGCTTTCATACTTGGTTGTCGACATCTTTAGATCGTATCTGATTCAGAATTAAATCAGTTTGCTCTTATACCAATTGTTGCCCAGTAAATAACAATTGTAGAAGGGGGTTGAATACAATTGTATAAGATTCTCGACTTTATATAACACAAATATGAAAGATCAATAACAATAACAATAACAGCTTTATTAACTTTGATATAAAACTGTTACAAACTCTCTTAAGAAATTCTGATGTTCTTAAGAGCTGCTAGCTTACAAAAACTCTCTCAAGAAATTCTGTTCTTAAGAGCTTCTCTTCGATTATGTTCTCTCTCGAATGAATACATAAATCGAAACCAAAACTGTGTTTATATAGTGCACACAGCTTCTCTATCAATAACAAGATAAGTCCTAATCATAACAAAGATAGAAACATATCTTTAATCGATAGCTGCATTCTACAAACCAGGAACAAACTTCCATGTTTATCTAGACTCCAAATATAACTCGAAGTAGGAATCCTGATCAGCTTCAAGTCCTGATGATCAAACCTGATCGTAGTCTGAGTAGGAATCCTGATGATCAATAAGATACTGACGCTTGATCAAATACTGATGACCATGCAATACTGATGACGTCAGCAATCCTGATCAGTTGAGTCTAGCTTCTGACGATCATTGAATTCTGATCTAACATATATATATATATATATATATATATATATATATATATATATATACTATATTATTAAAGCCGAAACATTGAAAGTTTTGGTTTTCGGTTAACGGTTAGTTTTTGGTTTTTGGTACTTTTTCTAATTAATAAATTAATAATATAATCAAAATTCGGGAAAGTTTTATTCTACATTAATATTTCACTATATTTTACTACATAAAAATCAAATAATATTGAAATCTAATCAAAAAAATAGAAATGGATGATCTAATTTGTTTAAATTTAGATACACTACTACAAATATAATTTTTAGAATAACGAAAGTACTACAAATCAAATCTTTAATGAAATTATATTATTGTCAAGTTACCAAAATAGTAACTAGATGATTGACTTTTATTATTAAAATATTTTTTTTTCTAACAAAATCTACTCCTTTTCCAAAAATATCATTACAATTATCTTTAAATTAAAACATATTACCTTTTATATTTATTATTACTAAAATCTATGTTTTCCAAAAATATGAGGTGCAATCCTTACTTATTTATTTTAAAACCTATTTTAATACTCTATTTAATAAATAATAAAATAATATAAAAATAGTAACTAGCTGATTACCTTTTATAGTTAAAACATTTTTTTCTAACAAAATCTTCTTTTTTTTCCAAAAATATCACGGGCAATTACCTTTAAATTAAAATATATTACCTTTCATATTTGTTATCATTAAAATCTCTTTTTTCCAAAAATATCAAGTGCAACTTATGTATTTTAAAACATATTTTAATACTTTTAATTATTTAAAAAAACTTACATATTTTAACAAATGAACGTATTTTTTTAACACATAAAATTAATATAATTAAAACACATCTAAAAATATTACATGCAGTTACTTTTTTTTAATTAAAACATGTTAACTTTTCTATTTGTCCTTATTAAAAAAACTTACTTATTTTAACATGTCAACGTATTTTTTTAATAAATACAATTAATATAATTAAAACACTTCTAAAAATATCACGATCAATTATTTTTTTTAATTAAAACATGTTAGATTTTCTATCTATCCTTATTATTAATATTATTTTATTATAAAATAATATTAATAATACCTCATTTATCTTCATCGGTCTTATTTGTATTTTTTTTTATGTTCCAATAAATATTTAAGTTTCTCATTTTATAATTTATCATATTAATTTTTACTTTTATTTTAATATTTTCCACTCACATTAAATTTTTTAGTTTATTATTTTTAAGACCCGTGCCTTGCACGGGTTATAGGCTAGTATATATATATATATATATATATATATATATATATATATATATATATATATATACGCATAAGACATAATTATACATCCAAAAATATAAAAGTACAACTTATGTATACATTTAAGTTACTGAACAAAAATTGTATTCTAAATCGAGTTGGGTTTGAGTTAACCAAAAAAATATAAAACCATACTTAATTTATTTAATTTTCTAACCCAATTATATATTAAGTTTTTTTTTTTCTGACTATATTGATTGAGTAAATATGATTTAATTGTACTCCAAGTTCGGGAACACCCACACGTTATTGTATTTATTATATTTTCATGCATGTCAATCACAATTTACTCATCAAATTTTATCGTCTACTAGTTTATTATATTTTAAAATTTTATTTAGACTTTGCAAATATAATTTAATCAAAATAAACATAATACTTCAAATCAAATGAATCTATAATACAAAAATGTATTAAAGCCAAAATTAAATTTTTGATTATAAGAAGCGTAAGGGAGATCTTATCAAAAATTCTGGTCTGCTCCTCAGTGCCGCCAAAACAATCTCAACCGTTAGATCTGATGTTTTTAAAAATAGACAGTCAAGATTATATCATATAAAATAGAAATTATTATCTAAAAAGTACATAAATCAAAGTATAAGTATTAGTATTTGGATTATAAATAAATATAACTTAATAAAAAAACTAGTTCCACTAATACTAATATTAAATTCATATTACATATAAAAATAATAAGGATAGTTAGATTTTAAATAGATAGATAAGAATCGTTGAATCGAATATGAAAAAGTGTATTTGGTTATTAGTTGAATTATATTAAAAATATATCTTGCCAATTTAAACCTACCAAATACATGAAAATTTATTAAATCAAATATAATTCTCTACGTAAAAATTTGTCACTTTCTTCTATTTTTAGTTTTGGTATAGTCTTAATTGTAAAAAAATTGTTAAATCATCACTAAATTAAAAATTATTTTGTTTGATCTTAAAATAGATAGATGAAAACCGTTGGATGTAATATTAAAAAGTGTATTTTTTAAGGCAAGTTAAGCTTCCATTACTTTAAATCATCTTCCAAAATACATTTAAGATCAGGAGGAACATACTCCCCTCTAAAGATACAATCTGGATCTGAACTCGACGAGCTAGCTAACCAATCTGATGCCTTGTTCCCAGATCGTTTGACAAAAACAATATCAATATTGTTATAAGACTCAAGAATGCTCCTACACTCATCTACTACACCACCAAAGGGCGAATAGATTTTCTCCTGCTTGAGCACATCATTCACTATTATTTGACAATCGGATTCCACAATGGTGAAGGTTGTGATCACTGATACCTTCATTTATGTCTATCTCGGCTTTGATCCAGCTTAGCGTTTCCCGTATACCTGCTGCTTCAACATGATGAACCTCTGGCTTACCTTTAAAACATAAACTAGCTCTCCTTTATCATCCCTTGTTATCCATCCCACACCAAACTGACTAGATCTTTTGAATATATTGGCATCACAATTGACCTTAACACATCCAATTTCCAATTTAGACCATCGTTCAGTACTACCAGTTGAATGAACTGGTATTGGAGGAGTAGATTTCCCCAGTTTTTGAACATCTTTCCACTGTGTAAGGTATGCAATTGCAGTTGTCACCACATTACCTGCTCTCAAGTTTCTGTTATTCCAAACTGCGTCATTCTGAGCTCTCCAAATGCTCCATCAAAACCATGCTAACCTTTGCCATTTTTTCATTCAGGTATTCCATCGCGTACAAGAACCACGTGGTTAAGTTCATCGAACTGTCAAAACTAGCTTCAGGGCATACTATATTCCAACAACTCTTAGCAAAGAGACAATGGATAAAACAATGTGTTGTGGTCTCCTTATCAACTCTGCATAGCGAACATACATCATCTGTTTGAATCATTCGTGTTTGCAGATTGCATTTTGTTGGTAGACAGCTACTTAGGCCTCTCCACGAGAATACTTTCACTTTCTCAGGGACTTGTAGTTTCCAAAGGCCCCTCCATAATTTAGCATCATCATTTACATCCCACCTGCCATGGACACTCTACATCAATTTATACTCACTCTTGACTGTATAGTGCCCACTCTGCTCGAATAGCCAATACATGGTGTCTATATACTGATTTCTGCATAACACTATGTCGTAAATTGCCCTTCTGTCTCGATCAACAAATAAGTCATCAATGATGTGTTGGGTTTTATTGCATATGTGGAAGCATGGATAACAATTATTTATATATAAAACCCAGAAAAACGCATATGATTCATGGATAAAATTAAAGAATCGATTACTAACCTTTAAAAGCGATCCTTTATTGATCATTCACTATCTTCGTGTACAAATTCCTATACCCAGAAGAGCACTTATTATTATCCCTCGAGACTAAGAGCTAAACCAAAGTATAGTTCAGTGTGCACAAGATGACTATGATGATCTCAAGTCAAATGACAGTTGTACAACCATCACTATATGAACAACTACTGACACATGAGTGAACTACATTAGTTGTTCAACTTATCGAGTCATGTTCAGTGAACTTATTCCTAATAAGCACCTACATACTAGCTATAGTGTCACCACACAAATGCTTATGAGAACAGACATCCTTCATAGTGAAGCAAACATAATATGTACCGATCTTTGCGGATTAATTAACTACAAATTATTTATCCTACGACCAGAAACTATTTAAGTTTAGAGTTATCATCTTTAAGGTCTCATTATTATGATCTCATCATAATCCATAAAAAGCTTTACTCTAAAATATGGATCATCTAATTTAAACACTTTAAATAGATAAAGCCCATTGTAAAACATATTACCATTTTATTAATTTAAACAAACTTGAATCAGATTGAACAAAGTGTCTTCTAACTCATCATCAATGATTGGATTTAGGACACACATCTTTCATGATGTCCTCATCCCATTCTCTAGTGTTTGTTTTGAATAAATTATGTACTATCACCCCCTGCAACGCTATGTGTTACATAGTAATGAATGGATTCTGCGAATCTACGAGCCAAGGTTGATCAATTACTGAAATGCTTCGACCATCCCATATCCTCCATCTTGCTCCTCTCTTAAGTAATGTCTGGGACTCTAAAATGCTTCTCCATACGTAACTGGGGTTGCGTTCCAACATAGCTTCCAAAAAAGTACTGTGAGGATAGTATTTCGCTTTAAAAACACGCCCAACAAGAGAATTCTCGAAATTTAGTAACCTCCAAACTTGTCTTCCCAACATGGCTAGATTGAAATCTCTTATATTTTTTAAACCCATTCCACCATTATTTTTATGCTTGCTCAACTTGTCCCAACTGCGCCAGTGAATCCCCTTATTTTGTTTCGAAGACCTCCACCAGTAGCTACTAATCAAACTTTCAATATCCCGACACACTTTATTTGGCAACAAAAATACAATCATAGTGTACGTGGGAATGGATTGTAAGGCCATTTTTATCAAAACTTCTTTTCCTGCACCTGAAAACCATTGTCCATCCCACCCTTGAATTCGAACCCGCATCTTATCTTTCAAACTCCCAAAGACAGCGGATTTATTACGACCAATCGTGCTAGGAAGACCAAGATATAAGCTATTGTCATCCGCCACCCGCATCTCTAAGGTGTTAAGGACCTATCTTTAACCTCAAGCTTCGTATTTTTACTAAAGAAAACCGAGGACTTTTCCAGGTTCACCTTTTGTCCAGCTGCGCCCTCGAAGATCTTCAACATTTCTAACACTCGACTAGTCTCTTCCGTTGTTGCCCTGCAATAAATGTAACTGTCATCTGCAAAAAAACATATGAGAGATAACAAGGGCTTCTTGCGCAATCTTACACCCGTGCAACCATTTCTCCCTTTCATATTTCCGAATTAAGCAAGAAAGTCCCTCAACACATAAAATGAAAAGGTAAGGGGAAAGCGGATCCCCTTGCCTAATGCCTCGAGAGGGAACCACTTGACCAAAAACCTCTCCCCCCGTGTGTTATAGAGTATGTAAACGATGTAACACATTCCATCACCAACGTTGCCCATTTGTCACAAAAACCCATCTGTTTCATAATAGCTTCCAGAAACTCCCATTCAATCTTGTCATGCGCCTTACTCAAGTCTAATTTCAACGCCATAAATCATGTTTTACCTTGCTACTTTTTTTAGGTAATTAAGGACCTCAAACGAAATCAACACATTATCAGAAATCAATCGACCTTTCATAAACGCGCTTTGGTTTTCAGAAATAACCAAGGGAAACAACGTTTTTAAACGAGTAGCCATTACCTTACCAATTATTTTATATAAAACATTGCATAAGGCAATTGGTCGCAAATCACCCATCCCCACTGGACTTTTTTTTTTTGGGATAAGAACCAGAATACTAAAAAGAGTATTTTCATAATTTAAACTAGATATAAATAAATTTCCTAAGTTGAATAAGAAATATTAATGTAAAAATTCATCTTTTTTTTCTTCAGTTTCAAGGTATTTTTAATTGGGAAAAAATTATGAAACCATCACTAAATTAAAGATTATTTTATGAGTTTTGTGTGTGTCGTAAAACGTTCAAACCTGATTTTATAACTCAATAGTCAATTGAGCGTCTAAAATCTAATAAATAAAGTCTAAAAATTAATAACATAAAAAAATTTAAAAATTACAAATAATATATTTATTTATATTAAAAAAGGAGTCGTGTGTTGCATGAGATCTTATCTAAAACTTTGGTACATGTACCGTCAAACTAGTAAGGACGATTGATTTTGAAATAAACAAAAACTGTTAGATCTTATATTAAAAAGTGTATTCAATTGTTATTAGAATTATATTCAAATACTAAAAAGTGAATTTTAATAATATAAACCAAATATGTGTAGATTTTCTAAGTTCAATAGAATTGTCAAGATAAAAATTTATAATTTTCTTTTTTATTCGAATCTTAAAAGGAGTAATTTCAGTTTAATAATAATGACTAAATCATCATTAAATTAAAAATAATATATTTAATTAATATTATTATAAATTAAAAAAATAACCGTACATTATACGAGTTATAAGCTAGTAATAAAAACAACAAATTGTATCATAAATCTATACTATATTATAATAGACGAAATATTAAAATTTTGGTCGGTACGGTACGTGTTTGTTAGTACCTGTTTTTTGGTATTTTGTGATTGTACTTAATTACCCTTACTTATTGTTATGGAATAAAAACTATATCTTTGAATTCAATGCTAGGATTAAAGAGCTTCGAGCTTTAATGGTGGTTGCTCTTGTTGTCGGGGACTAACTCGGTCCTAACAAGATGCATACGTATCTCTAGTGTTTAGAGAATCAAGCCAATAAAAACGTAGTTCTTGGTGTTGCCCTCGGGGCTATGGTGGCAGGGGCCAGGGGCACACCAAGGACGTAGTGACTTGTATGTCCTTATTCGAGGATGAAGTCTAAAACGTCGTTCTGAGATGAAGGGTCATACCTTTATATAGGCGTTTAGAAGGCTAGTGGATAAATATTGATTTCCTTGAAGGATAAATTTTATCCTTGACGGTGGAAAAGTATCATCACTTCCTTGACGGATAAGTCTTATCCTTGACGGTGGATAAGGATTAATTCTAGATCATTCTTGTAAGAGTTGTTTCCATATCATAACAGACTTGTATTGAAACAAACCCACTTGTATTAGAACAAACCTGTATTGGACGTCTCCTAATACAAGTTGTACTTCTAGCCCAAATATTAATTACGAAATTAATATTTAATTAGAGTTTCGGGCCTTATTAATGGGCATTATTTATGGACCATCTAGGTTTAATTAATGCAATATTAATTATGTCTTTAGGGTTTTTTTAAACCCATATCACTTATCTATAACAAAAAAATCTATTATTATATTTACTTATATATATTAAAGCCCGTCTAGGGGCAATTTGAGCCAAGAAAATGGCTGTGAAATGACAAGTTTGCCCTTCTTTATTGAAAAATTACAAACTTGCCATCCCTCTATCATTTATGCGCTCAAATTTTAACTTATACAGCGCTTTGAAGCGCTTTGCAAGACAGTGCTGTGCAAGTTCAACTAGCTTGCACAACGCTTGTTTTGGCGCTCTCCAAGTAATATACTAAGACAGCGCTTCTGCACGTGCTATTCAAGTGACCGCTCTGCAAGTTCAACACTTCTTTAGCACTTATACAAACGCTGTGTAACTAGTATGTGTATCGGATAATATCACTTGGATGGCTCTTTTAAAAGCGCTATGGAAGTCAAATCTTTTATACTTACACAACAACTGTGGAAACGCTGTGGAACCTTTTTAATAAATTTTCTCCCAGTTTTTTTAACTATATATCCCAGAAAAAATCACAATTAATACAATTAAAAGAATAAAAAAAACCCCACTGTTGTATTCCTGTAAAAACTAAACCAAAACCTCATAACAATGAATACATTTCCAAAATCAACTTCTTTCATAAACCTTAAATAAGTATATACGTACAAGTCAAAGTCTTCCAAATTGTTATACCGTAAATAATAAAACTATTGTACGGCAACTACATATTACAACCACCAAAATAGAACATAAAATAACTACTTCATTAACAGTTTGTTCTTGAGAAACCGGTTGTACATGTAGCCTGCCCAATTTGTCTGGAAACGAAGCATTTTGTCACGAGGATAGGTCTTCAATCTTGGGGAATATGAAAAATGTACACCAAAAAAATATAACGATTCAAATAATCATGAATCAAACAAACATATATTATTGTATTGCAAAACACTAGTCTATTTCACACAAAAAGAGCTCCACATTCACAAAATATATCAAAATCATATAATAATATCCATAAGCCAGCCAACTTTGTCCATCATAATATATTCGGAATTACAAATAGCCATTTAGAAATATTAGAATCTACTTACATTCACATTGATAGTTGTTTCACCGGTACATAATATGTCCTCAATGAAGCATCCAACATACTATGCACAATAGATTCCATCATCCAAAGCTTGCTTGGGGCACTACAAAATATTAATACCTACAAAGTTAATAAAATTGAATGTATTAAATTCTGTTAAAATTTCAGTTGTTCACTTTTAATAAAGTAAGTTAATATCCAAATCACTAGTAAATCTACATACAAAGAAAGATTAGTATCTCACTCATATCGTGTATTTTAACGGAAAATTCTGGACCCAAATAATGGCCTCAACAAGGATATAAAATTGGACTATAATTGCACAAGTTTTAATTTCAACTAAGTCATCCAAGCTACCTTAATCACCTATAATACTTAAATCATATAATCCTCCCAAGTCATTTGATTATGAAAAAATTTGATCACCTGTACATTTATCCATCTGAAACTCTGAAACGTCGTCATTGTGTAGCTCTTCTTATTGTGAGTCCGGAAAGTCCTCATAGCCCTGTAGTCAAATAACATAGCCCACATGTAAGTAACACATCATCAATCCACATGTATCTTACATTTTAAAGTTATACATAACATTTTAAAAATTCACTAACGTTTCTACAAACGCTTTCACTTTCTTGTAATTTATAGCATTCGTCATCCGAGCTGGATCCATATAGTAGATCATCTCTGTTTTTGCATTAATGGCAACCAAGACCCAATGTTTCCTGTATTTTTTTGTTGTATTTAGAAGGAATTACAAACAAGTTAATAAAACTATACATGGACATTAAAGTTGTAACTTACGAAACATTATAGGGCAGCAAAAGTAGGTGGTCTTTGTCAATATGTCCCAACAAACACTTTGCCAAGTTTGTATCTGAGTTATCTACCAATTGTGATACAAGATGAGGCGATACAAAAGAAAACTTGGCTGCTAGGTCAGGATTTTTGGATAAAAAGACCTCAGACAAATACCTACAATTACGAAAAAGCTTAATTAAAACTTGGTTTGCGAAGTAGTGAAATTTGTTGAGTACTTTAATTACCGAATGTAGAAGACGAGGCTGGATGCACTTAACCATTGGGAATCTAATACCTCCAAAATATTCTCCTTATTAATATGTTCATGCCACGGGTCGACATTCCAATAAAGTCCACCCATATCAACCTTTATATCAGTAACACGATCGAACAAGACAGCAAGGCGAACAAATTCCAAAACCCCATCATGACAAATATCTTCAGGGAGTGGATAACCTAGTTGTCTAGAAGACACATCAATGATTGACTCTAATGTTTTCTCTTTCCGTTTATCCTCGAGCTTCTTATGGGCCACATCATGCTTATTTGTTTTCTGTTTCACGATTTTTGGAGGTGTCTAGGAAAATATCAAAACAAATACCTATTAGACAAGTGGTATCATTGAATTTCTGGATGTTCAGATTTCTATGCATAACATGCTTGATTTAAATATTAAATAGAAAACAAAAAAATTAGATTATATATTAGACCTCAAGTTTCGTCGAGACCAATTTGCGTGGCCATGCAAGAACATATCCAGGAGCCTGGCCAACAAGGTTGGCCTCATCACAAGGTCTAGGCAGTGGCGAATTGTATTCTGATTTTTCTGCCACCTCAAACTGCACCTTTGCATATTCTTCTTCCAGTGGAACACCATGAAGTATTCTATCATTGAGGTCATTGTGCAAAATACCTCGCCCAACATATCTACGACCGGGATCCAGATACAAAAAACAAGCATTTGTCCCCTATAGTTTGAGAAATATTTAAAAATATTATAACATGCAACATATAATAATGAACATGCATTTTAGTATGTACCTCAGGAAGGTCTTCACCTAAAACATGATCAAGATCATCAGGTTCCCCAAGAACTTCATTATCCATGTCAAAGTTATCCATGTGACTTGAAACTCCAGACTGCACACCTGTTTTGTGGCCCTTGCATTTCAACTCCTTAATTTCATTTATCAAGTAAGAAACATCTCTTTTCAATCTAGATAAGTCTCTCATAGTTGATACTGTTTGTAACGAGGTCTTAGTGACACCCCAGCCGACACCTCTAACTCGCCCGGAATACTCCAAAGGTATTAAACGAGCAAGCAAGTCATCCATACCAATATTAGTTAGCTCATGCTCTGGCAAATGCTTTGATATGGTAATCTAATAACAAATAAAAACACACAATGTAACATGCAGTATTGTATTGTAGTACAAATAATAGAAAAAAATAATAAAATAAAAAGATAATTATTACCACGTCCTCAAGAACTTGTAATGCAACAGGGTCATCAACTACACCATCCGCATTACGCCTAGCATACTCCCATGCATCGAGTCTACTGACAACAGGGTTCTCTTCACCAGCCTCAATTTTGTTCTTAATCTATATATACCCAACAATAAATCAGATTTCAGAAGTAAACAAACCAGGAATATCATATTTAAGAAAAAAATAGGCAATTTCACTAATTTACTCACCTTTTACCAACAATTATTCACCTTCCAGTGCAAAATCTCTTACTCCAACACAAGGTAAGTTGCAATTTCTAAATTCTATCACTGGTTCTAATGGCTTGGATGCATAAACCTTTTCTCTAAATTTGGCTCCTAATAGGTTTCAATATGTATATAATATATTAATATTTAAATATTTAGAAATATTGTTTGGAAAGAGCTGTTTTAAAGTGTACAGGATCTTATGAGGCCTAGTAATAATAGTAATAAAGTATGTCAAATTGGATTTTATTAAAGTAGGTCAAATTGGATTTTACATTAACAAGGTTTGTCTCACTTCTGCCCCACTTTCAAGTTGCCTCACCTCGGAAGACAGAGGCAACATCAATGTGTCTGGTTAGGCCTCTCACCTAGGAACAATAGCATTGGTATATTTGTACTTTCTAGTTCTTACGAGATTTTGCTGAAAAATCTAATAAAAATTGACTGTTATATAGCTTAAAGTTGCTTAAACCAACCATATAGTTTTGGATTAACAAATTTAAATATCATTATAAGGGCCTGCATATCTGAAAGTTGCATTGATTAAAAAAATGGCTAATTAGTTCAAGAAAGGCCCAACCAGCCAAAGAAGATAGAAACAATACACTGAACATCTGCCGAATATCAAAAGATACAACTGACCTAAGTGCACAAAAAGAATAAACTTAACTTACAATTATCTCTCTAATGCGTGCATAGCCAACACATGCCTTCTTGTATCGCGCCTCCATTGCTTTTGCTTGTTCTTTATTTTTTTTACTTTTTTCCTATATATTTATTTTATATATTTATTTTGTGAGTGGAATATAACAAGCAATAAAATATTTCACCTTTTAAATAACTAATCCTTAAAGAATAAAGAGTAAGTATACCAAGAAATCTTCTTTCATTGAGTTTTCCACAAACTTTTTCCAGTGGCGTTCCACACTAGATAATTCTGCATATAAAGGGGGTGGCACCGCAGGGTAATTACCATTACTATCTCTGGCAAGATTCCTCAATCGAGTTCTGAAATTCTGATGATGGGTACCGTCACGAGAAATGATCTTTTTCTTGTGTTCATCTTCAACTCCTTGGAAAGTTTCCTGCAAATTTTCCATGAAATACATATAAATTACTCACAATAACTCTACTTTAAATGCATTGAGAAAAACAGCATAATATAAATGGTATGACAATCTTAACAAAAATACATATATCATCCAGAAATGCTAATTGTGCCAGATTCTAAATCCCTCATCCAGAAATGCTAATTGTGCCAAAATCTAAATCATGTTTCCTTTTACACAAGAAATCATCCAGAAATGCTAATTGTGCCAGATTTTTATATTCAGATAAAAATGAACCTTAATTTCATCCCACAAAGTTTGTTTTAGACTTTGCCATTCTTTCTTTTGCCAATCATCACATGTGATTGGGATGTTCCTTCTTGCATAATTGCCAATGAAATGTGCTAAGGTCATTGACTCTTTACCAATTGGTTGCCCCATCTCATTCCAATTCACCTAAAAATATATAAATTATATACATCCGTTTTAAAATTTGGCAATGTCCTATATACACAAAACAAAGGTCGGTCAGTTTTTTCATTTTAATTACCTTCTGCACCACACCTTTATTTCTAGCTCTCTTCACTTTTAGCATATTTACTATACCTCGCCTCGAACTTTTTTCTGTGACACTAGTGTCATTGGTGCCACCAGTGCCATTGGTGCCACCAGTGCCATTGGATCCAGAAGTCATATTCCTGGAAAAAAAAAACAAAACATTTAGTACAATATCGGTATAAGTTTATAAAGCACATACAGTCAATACAAGAAAATCTAATATAACCAGTATGTAGTTCAGATTAATGGAAGCTTATAAACAAAACTAAAGGCAACAGTTAACACAAATTAATTTCAAGAGACAAGTTTAGAATGAGACATAATACATACATTTTTTAGATTTACTATTCCTTTTGCGTTTTTTATTAGGCTTTGATCTGTTGTGCCCATGCACATTATAAAATTCAGGATTCACATATTCACCCTCGTCGTGATCATTTCTAGAATAAAAATATTCAAAATCATCACCGTCCTCCATGCTCATGGGAATATTCTCTCTAACAAAAGGATCATCTATATTGTCAACTTCTTCGTCTACACCATCACTAACTTGATAGTTGTTGTTGAGCTTGTTTGACATGACAACAATGGACCACTTCTTATCAACTGGATCAGTAACATAGAACACTTGTTGGGCTTGTGTTGCCATTATGAACGAGTCATCTTTGTACCCAATCTTGGCAAGATCAACCCGTATGAACCCCGAATCTTCAACATGTACACCACCAACATTGTTAACCCAATCGCAATCAAACACTGGCACTCTGAATCCTACATAATCAAGCTCCCAAATATTTGCAATCCTTCTAAAGTACGTTGTCTTGGCCAAAATTGGATCTTCATCATGATTTGATTGGTGTAGTGTCGTCGCTGTAATTGAAACTCCACTATTCTGCATTATGCTTGTCGCATCATGTTCTCTTGTGTAGAAAGTGTATCCATTTATGAGATAACATTTGTAAGAATACACAAATGAATCGGGGCCTCTTGACAACCATTTAACTCTATCTGAAATTGATTCACTATTCTGCATCAACTCATTTGTGACATAATTCTTGAACCAATCAATAAATGTGCGATTGTGCTCAACTTCAATCCAATTAGCACCTTTTTCTGGATTCTCAACAATAATACTTTCCTTATGCAAATCTACAAAGGGAACAACATCAACAGTGTTGTGTAGAACAGAAAGGTGTACTCGATGCCATTGTGCACTATCGATTGAAACTTGTTGACCTCCGGTTACACCTTCACCATGTAGCCTGCCACTATGACGATCAATTGGAAGACCAATTGCTTCCACGTTTGGGATAAATTCTGACCAGAACTCAATTGCTTCTTCTATTAAGTACCGTTCAGCGATGCAACCCTCTGGACGAGACCTGTTCATCACATATTCTTTCAAGATTTTTAAATATCGCTCAACTGGATACATCCATCTCATACGAGCAGGACCACACATCCTGGTCTCATGAATCAGGTGCACAGTTAGATGAATCGTGATGTCGAAGAAGGCCGGTGAAAAATACATCTCAACCTCACAAAGTGTCTCAACAATTTGTCTTTGTAAATATGACAACCTTCTAGGATCAATGACTTTGCTACTCATCGATTTAAAGAACCAACACAACTTTGTGATGGTTACTCGCACCTTTTCTGGAAAAATCGAACGAATAGCGATTGGAAGCAAATTCTCCATGATGACATGACAATCATGTGATTTTAAACCCTTTAATTTCAAGTCACTTAGGGAAACAAGACTCTTGATGTTGGATGAGTATCCTTCAGGCACCTTAAAAGAATGGAGTGATTGTAGTAGCACCTTTTTCTCATCCTTAGAGAGGGTATGAGCAGCAGGAGGCAGATACGGTGTTGATTTGCCTGGTTTCTTCACAGGATGTAGTTCGTCTCTTATTCCCATATCCTCCAAATCCATCCTTGCATTATGACCATCTTTAGTTTTACCCGGAACACTAAGTATGGTATTCATTAGGCTGTCAAAAACATTTTTCTGCACATGCATTAGATCAATAAAATGTCTAACATAAAGGTCCTTCCAATAACTCAGTTCAAAAAAAATTAAACGCTTCTTCCAACCCTTAGTGGGAACATCCTTCACAAATTTCTTACCAAACTGGACGTTCAAATTTTCAACTTCTTTGAACACTTCATCACCTGAGAGTATAGGAGGAGCACTGCGTTCTTCCACTTCACCGTTGAATGCTAATGGCATATTTCTGTAACGATGATCTGACCCCAACCACCGCCTATGCCCCATATAAACACATTTCTTGCAATTTTTCAATCGGATATGATCGGTATGCTCACCACATAAAGGACATGCATAATAACCTTTTACACTATATCCAGAAAGATTACTGTACGCGGGAAAATCACTTATTGTTCCAAATAACATGGCCTTCAACCTAAACTGATTTTTTCTATATCCATCTTGTACTTCAATGCCCTCTTCCCATAGAAGCTTCAGGTCCTCGATTAAAGGTGCCAAGTATACATCAATGTCATTACCAGGCTGTATAGGACCAGATATTAAAATAGACATCATCATATACTTGCGCTTCATGCAAAGCCACGGTGCCAAGTTATAGATCATTAGAATCACGGGCCATGTACTATGAGAACTACTTTGAAGACGGTGTGGATTCATACCATCCGTTGAAAGTGCTAGACGAAGATTCCTTGGTTCCTTTCCAAAATCCTTATTTATATCGTCAAATGTCTTCCACTGAGGTGAATCAGCAGGGTGTCTCAACATACCATCTTTAACTCTCCCATCATGATGCCATGTCAAATTTTTAGCATCTTCTACACTAGCATACAATCGCCGAAGTCTAGGTATTATCGGAAAGTACCACATGACCTTGGCCGGAGAATTGCCATTCTTGTAACGTTCTAAATCGCATTTTGGACATTTTTCCAACTCTGCGTACTCCTTTCGATAAAGAATGCAATCATTAGGGCAAGCATGAATCTTATTATGCACTAGCCCAATGGATTTGAGCATTTGTTTAGCCTCATACGTTCTACGGGGGAGGACATTGCCTTCTGGCAAGAGTTCACTAACAGCTGTGAGCATAGCCGTGAAGAACACATCAGAAACTTGATGCCCAACTTTTAAGTTATATAAAGTCAACACGGCTGATAATTTAGAAAACTTGGTGCACCCAGGCCATAATGGTAAAGCACAATCATCCTTTAACCTCTCGCTCATATCAGGATGATCGTGTAGCTCTTCATTCATCACATTTGGAATATCATCTCTATCACCAGAATTACTAGCATCACTGTCTACCATAACATTATTATCCTCTCTATGTATAAATGGATCATTTGAATTTAAATTACTTGAACAATGTTCTCCTTTATTTTCACCATGACGTGTCCAACATGTATAAGTTTTATCAATACCATGAATTCTCAAGTGTTCCTCCAATTTGGCTAGACCATCAACTTCAAGAACATTCAGACATTTTTGACAAGGACACAAGATGAACCTAGTATCCTTTACATGTTCGGATGTATATTTACAGAACTCTATCACACCTTTTTTATATACTTCTGACATACGGTTTGCTTTTACCCAATTACGATCCATTATAGCACCAATAAATATATAACCTGAAGGACCATAACTAAATCATGAATATTTAGATTAAGCATACGTACAACATAGAATAATCCAAAAAAAAAAATAAACAAATCACATATTTTTTAAGAAGACACAATAATAGGAATATTAAACGCGTAATTTCTCTCCACGGCCTGACACTAGGCTATTTAATGAATTCAACACTCACTCTGGCGCACCAAACATAATATATAGTTCTCTTTTAGTTTATAATTAAGTTCTTTTAAGTTTATATAATATATGATAAAAATTGCAATAGATACAAATTATGACAATTTTTCAGTAAGTAATATACATGAAGCATAAACAAGACACCAAAAAACATAAATTAAAGTCAACACCAAGATCAACACCAAAACACAAATTTATAGATGAACACAAATTTAGAGAATATTTTCATGGGATAACATTTATACAGGACCAGTTCACATCATTAGTTTAATTATCTCTTATCTACGAATAGCATACACGTTATTTTGATATGGCCTACAAGCTTATAAAATTTTATTACGGACTACTGATATTGTACTATTATTGTTATGATAATATATTTGAAGCACCAGCCTTTTCCTACTAGTATAAAACTCTGAGTTTAATCATGTGGAATTTTTCTCAGTGACAATCTTTTACTTGTTGTATAGTTCCTATAAAACTAATCCATTTATTAATATTGCCAGTACCAGGTACCTGGAGAAGCAGACCTATACAACTAATCCATTTATTAATATTACTGAGATTTTCAGTAATCTCAGTGCTATCAGTTGACAAAACGTTGGAAGTGAAGCAACAGTATTTGGATATCATTAAGGGTATATGCTGAGTGCCTAATATGCCTCTCAGAGTTTACGTTGACCACATAATTAGATTATCACTTTTGAACAAGATTAGATTACACCCTAAATCATGTATTTTGTGGTGACCACAATAGTACGAATCATGATCAAATCAGATTAATTAGAAAGGGACTAACACAGTACCATACAGTGTTCAAGAAGAGATACTACAAAGTGCTTGGTGTAGGAGCCCAGTGGGGTAAATCACTTTTAACAAATATTAAAATTCCTCTTGTTGCCTTCAACTTCAAATCCTCACATATTCTCAAAACATATTCTTAAATTAAATAATCCATACTTTTAAATTAAGACAACGGTGAATTAATTTGTTAACAGTGACAACATACCCAGACTATAATAATAAGACAAGTTCACTAGTACGATTTTAATTCAATTAAAATCACTACTACCACCGCAATTAGAAACCCCCAAATTAAGAACCCTAAAATTTAAAACCTAACAAATTAGAAACCCAAAAACTGAAAATACAAGATTCAGATACTTACAAATAGAATTAAGACCGCAGATGTTCAAAATCCTCAGAGAAATTTGAAGACCCAGGCACCTCACCTCCCAGAAGACCCCGACACCTAAAATCCTCAGAGAAATATTACAACAGAAGACTCTTTGAGAAGCCCAGACCCTCGATTTCGTTAAGTACCAAACAGAATTAACCACAAATCGATTTTACAAATATGCTGGTTGGTGAATTAGGCTCTGGAACAAATATGTTGTGTGGAAAGAAGAGAGAAATGATTTTACTTAAGTTGTGTGTATTTAGCGCTCTGTTGACTACTGTGTATACAGAAAAATAAAGATAAATTAAAAATTACTTAAAATGCACTATCTTGTATAGTGTTTTCTCAACCGCTATATAAGTTAAAAATTAAAATTAAAATAATTTCAAAATAACTTGAAATACACTTTGTTACATAGCGCTTATTAAAACGCTGTGTAAGGTGAAACTACTACAGCGTTTGTCATATAAACGCTATGTAAATATTTTCCGGGATTTTACTTTTATTTGTAATTTATTTTAGAATAGCTTGCACAACACTTTTTAAAAAAAAACGCTCTATAAGCATATATTTTGCATAGCGCATAAAAAAACGCTGTTTAAGATGTGCATCCCAAGTTCAAATTTGTAGTAGTGACAAGATGACTATGATGATCTCAAGTCAAATGACAGTTGTACAACCATCACTATATGAACAACTACTGACACATGAGTGAACTACATTAGTTGTTCAACTTATCGAGTCATGTTTAGTGAACTTATTCCTAATAAGCACCTACATACTAGCTATAGTGTCACCACACAAATGCTTATGAGAACAGACATCCTTCATAGTGAAGCAAACATAATATGTACCGATCTTTGCGGATTAATTAACTACAAATTATTTATCCTACGACCAGAAACTATTTAAGTTTAGAGTTATCATCTTTAAGGTCTCATTATTATGATCTCATCATAATCCATAAAAAGCTTTACTCTAAAATATGGATCATCTAATTTAAACACTTTAAATAGATAAAGCCCATTGTAAAACATATTACCATTTTATTAATTTAAACAAACTTGAATCAGATTGAACAAAGTGTCTTCTAACTCATCATCAATGATTGGATTTAGGACACACATCTTTCATGATGTCCTCATCCCATTCTCTAGTGTTTGTTTTGAATAAATTATGTACTATCACCCCCTGCAACGCTATGTGTTACGTAGTAATGAATGGATTCTGCGAATCTACGAGCCAAGGTTGATCAATTACTGAAATGCTTCGACCATCCCATATCCTCCATCTTGCTCCTCTCTTAAGTAATGTCTGGGACTCTAAAATGCTTCTCCATACGTAACTGGGGTTGCGTCCCAACATAGCTTCCAAAAAAGTACTGTGAGGATAGTATTTCCCTTTAAAAACACGCCCAACAATAGAATTCTCGAAATTCAGTAACCTCCAAACTTGTCTTCCCAACATGGCTAGATTGAAATCTCTTATATTTTTTAAACCCATTCCACCATTATTTTTATGCTTGCTCAACTTGTCCCAACTGCGCCAGTGAATCCCCTTATTTTGTTTCGAAGACCTCCACCAGTAGCTACTAATCAAACTTTCAATATCCCGAAACACTTTATTTGGCAACAAAAATACAATCATAGTGTACGTGGGAATGGATTGTAAGGCCATTTTTATCAAAACTTCTTTTCCTGCACCTGAAAACCATTGTCCATCCCACCCTTGAATTCGAACCCGCATCTTATCTTTCAAACTCCCAAAGACAGCGGATTTATTACGACCAATCGTGCTAGGAAGACCAAGATATAAGCTATTGTCATCCGCCACCCGCATCTCTAAGGTGTTAAGGACCTATCTTTAACCTCAAGCTTCGTATTTTTACTAAAGAAAACCGAGGACTTTTCCAGGTTCACCTTTTGTCCAGCTGCGCCCTCGAAGATCTTCAACATTTCTAACACTCGACTAGTCTCTTCCGTTGTTGCCCTGCAATAAATGTAACTGTCATCTGCAAAAAAACATATGAGAGATAACAAGGGCTTCTTGCGCAATCTTACACCCGTGCAACCATTTCTCCCTTTCATATTTCCGAATTAAGCAAGAAAGTCCCTCAGCACATAAAATGAAAAGGTAAGGGGAAAGCGGATCCCCTTGCCTAATGCCTCGAGAGGGAACCACTTGACCAAAAACCTCTCCCCCCGTGTGTTATAGAGTATGTAAACGATGTAACACATTCCATCACCAACGTTGCCCATTTGTCACAAAAACCCATCTGTTTCATAATAGCTTCCAGAAACTCCCATTCAATCCTGTCATGCGCCTTACTCAAGTCTAATTTCAACGCCATAAATCATGTTTTACCTTGCTGCTTTTTTTAGGTAATTAAGGACCTCAAACGAAATCAACACATTATCAGAAATCAATCGACCTTTCATAAACGCGCTTTGGTTTTCAGAAATAACCAAGGGAAACAGCGTTTTTAAACGATTAGCCATTACCTTACCAATTATTTTATATAAAACATTGCATAAGGCAATTGGTCGCAAATCACCCATCCCCACTGGACTTTTTTTTTTGGGATAAGAACCAGAATAATAAAAAGAGTATTTTCATAATTTAAACTAGATATAAATAAATTTCCTAAGTTGAATAAGAAATATTAATGTAAAAATTCATCTTTTTTTTCTTCAGTTTCAAGGTATTTTTAATTGGGAAAAAATTATGAAACCATCACTAAATTAAAGATTATTTTATGAGTTTTGTGTGTGTCGTAAAACGTTCAAACCTGATTTTATAACTCAATAGTCAATTAAGCGTCTAAAATCTAATAAATAAAGTCTAAAAATTAATAACATAAAAAAATTTAAAAATTACAAATAATATATTTATATATATTAAAAAAGGAGTCGTGTGTTGCATGAGATCTTATCTAAAACTTTGGTACATGTACCGTCAAACTAGTAAGGACGGTTGATTTTGAAATAAACAAAAACTGTTAGATCTTATATTAAAAAGTGTATTCAATTGTTATTAGAATTATATTCAAATACTAAAAAGTGAATTTTAATAATATAAACCAAATATGAGTAGATTTTCTAAGTTCAATAGAATTGTCAAGATAAAAATTTATAAATTTTCTTTTTTATTCGAATCTTGAAAGAAGTAATTTCAGTTTAATAATAATGACTAAATCATCATTAAATTAAAAATAATATATTTAATTAATATTATTATAAATTAAAAAAATAACCGTACATTATACGAGTTATAAGCTAGTAATAAAAACAACAAATTGTATCATAAATCTATACTATATTATAATAGACGAAATATTAAAAGTTTGGTCGGTACGGTACGTGTTTGTTAGTACCTGTTTTTTGGTATTTTGTGATTGTACTTAATTACCCTTACTTATTGTTGTGGAATAAAAACTATATCTTTGAATTCAATGCTAGGATTAGAGAGCTTCGAGCTTTAATGGTGGTTGCTCTTGTTGTCGGGGACTAACTCGGTCCTAACAAGATGCATACGTATCTCTAGTGTTTAGAGAATCAAGCCAATAAAAACGTAGTTCTTGGTGTTGCCCTCGGGGCTATGGTGGCACGGGCCAGGGGCACACCAAGGACGTAGTGACTTGTATGTCCTTATTCGAGAATGAAGTCTAAAACGTCGTTCTGAGATGAGGGGTCATACCTTTATATAGGCGTTTAGAAGGCTAGTGGATAAGTATTGATTTCCTTGAAGGATAAATCTTATCCTTGACGGTGGAAAAGTATCATCACTTCCTTGACGGATAAGTCTTATCCTTGACGGTGGATAAGGATTAATTCTAGATCATTCTTGTAAGAGTTGTTTCCATATCATAACAGACTTGTATTGAAACAAACCCACTTGTATTAGAACAAACCTGTATTGGACGTCTCCTAATACAAGTTGTACTTCTAGCCCAAATATTAATTACGAAATTAATATTTAATTAGAGTTTCGGACCTTATTAATGGGCATTATTTATGGACCATCTAGGTTTAATTAATGCAATATTAATTATGTCTTTAGGGTTTTTTAAACCCATATCACTTATCTATAACAAAAAAATCTATTATTATATCTACTTATATATATATTAAAGCCCGTCTAGGGGCAATTTGAGCCAAGAAAATGGCTGTGAAATGACAAGTTTGCCCTTCTTTATTGAAAAATTACAAACTTGCCATCCCTATATCATTTATGTAAAAATAAAAGCTTTTTGTTGTTCTTAGGAATCGAACCTCCGACCTCCTCCTGCAAACTCATGTTATAACCATTGTGCTACACTTACTTATTGGTTTAACTTAAAAAACTTATTAGATAAGCCACATCACCTCTTTTTGCCCTATTTTTTTGTTTAAGTAAAATGTTGGGTTATATTATTTATATAACTTGATTTTTTTGTTTCAAAATCTTAATGTATAATTATATTTTATCTACTTTGTATATATTAAAAGCCAACCAAGAACAAAAAAAGTAAGAAAATGGCAATAAATTTATTATTATACTCTTATATCTTTAAACATTACAGAATTGTCAACTCTTTATTATTTAAGCTAAAGTAGATTAGATTTGTGTGAATATTGATAATCGTATTCCAAACTTTCTCATATAATTTCATTTAATACCCAAGTACGTAACATTGAGTTTGAGTTTATTATAAAAATATTATTATATAAACTACATTATCATCATATATATATATATGTTGTTTTATATTATTTATAAAAACATGTTTATTCAATTTTTTTAATTTTACATTCTCAGTAAATTAAATGTTAGTTCATATTATTTATATAGCTCCATTTTTCAAATTTTCTTTATTCTACATATAATTATGTATTCAATTATATTTATAAATTCTTATTTCACTTATATTTTTGAATTATATATTATTTATACTGTAATTTTTATATGATTTATACTTTATATAGGTTATTTAGGTATTGATAAACAAATATAATATAATTTAGAATATATTTAAAATTAGTATCGTAAAAAGTGTGAATCAGAGTTAGGGGTGTTTATGGGTTGTATTTGCCGAGTTGAAAGCATTTTTGCAATCCGACCCAATTAAATCGGTTTGAAAAAATTTCATCACACCACACAAAATATTAATTTGTGACCCAACTCTTAATCGTACATCGATTTGGGTCAGGTTGGGTCGGTTTAATTGGCTTAAATTATATATATATATATATATATATATATATATATATTATGTAATATATTTTGAAAATTAAAAAGCTGCTTTTAAACTCGATAATTATATATATATATATATATATATATATATTACTCTTTTCGTTCATATACAAGTATGAAGTAATGATATGCGGTTCTTTTATGTAAATATTAACTGTTAGAAATGAATACTACTAGAAACTAGACAGAGGGGGGGTGAATGGATAGTTTGATATATTTTTCGATTCTTGAAAACTAAGTAACAGACTGTATATGATTATGATATGTAATATGCAGAAAGTAAATAACACACACAATCACTTTAATCTACTTTGTATAAGCAAATTAAATACTACAGCTTTCCAAGTAATTCACAATAGAATTTCTGGCTTCTAAACAAGAACAGTTTGAACTTGCTTGCTTACAGAGAAAAGAGCTTAGCAAATAACTATGTGTATCTCTCTTACAGCTAACAATAGGATGTGCATGATATATATAAGCCCTATACAAACTAGTGCACACACCTATTTTTACACAGTTACCCCTTGCTGAAAGTCCAACTTGTCCTGCCATAAGACGTTAACTGTGTCAGGAAGGACCACCTGCTTTTCGGAGTCTTTCCCGTTTCTGTAGCTGCTTGTCTATTATCTTTCTCTCCAAGTTTAGCTGTAGATTTGCCATCTGTTCTTTGGACCACCTTGCCAGAACAAATGCTTCAGTATTTGTCTCTTTTGATTCTTGATTTTGTACCTTGATTTGTCTTGTTGTAAACGGCTAAGTGTTGATATCGTGAACTCTACTTCATTCCTGACTTCGCGATCTCACTTGTGAGGACTTCGCGATATAGCCTTTGAAGACTTTGCGACATAGGTCATTTGAAGACTATGCGACATAGGTCATTTGAAGACTATGCGACATAGGTCATTTGAAGACTATGCGACATAGGTCATTTGAAGACTATGCGACATAGGTCTTCTGAGGACTTCACGATCTAGGCTTCTTTGACTTTGCTGACTTCAACACTTCACGACATGTGTCTTGAGGACTTCTCGACATAGTACAAAATGGACTATGCGATATAGTACTTCACGACATGGATATTGGTGACTTCACGACATAGCTTTCTTCTGACTTTGCTATATAATGCCTTAGACAAATTTCTGCAACTTATTTCTTCATAGCCTTATTTATCTCTATCCTGCTGCATGAACACTTCTGAACTTCTACCAGGACAATTATTCAATGGCCTATATACAATCTAGATGCAAGAAACTTTACTAAGCTCATTATAACTTTGAGCATACATGATCAAGCTAATGTTCATGAGAACAAGACAAGTACATTTAGAGACCTGTACTATATCCCAGTGATAGAACTCACTAGGTCATGTAATGTGACATAGTCACATAGTGTAGGCTTGTTAATAGTGGTATTCAGACATGTCTTGAGCCTAACAATCTCCCCCAAATTGTTAGTAAGATCCTTAGGCACAATTTCATGTCTGATAACAAGCCTAACTTACATAAAAGGAAATTTAGTAACATAGAGAACAATTCATGAACATTGAGATCAGAAATTTGATTTCATAGAAAAATTGAAAGCTTACAGATTACTTTTGTTGCTCAGCAGCTTCAGCTTCCAATTGCTTCTCTAGCAAATCATCATATATCTTCTTTTTCCTTATCTCTTCTTTTCTCTTCATGTCTATGATGGCTTCTTGAAGTTCTTCTCTTGCAATCAGTTCTTCAATGAGAGGTGAGCCTTTCAAGTCATCAATTGCAGCCTTGAGTGCACTCTCTACATAGGAATCAAGAAACTTCATCCTTATTTTGCTTTGACCTCCATGTGAGTTTTTGTACTCCACAATGTAAGGATTTTGCTTGACCCTGCACATCCCTTTCTGCCTTAGCTCCTTAGCCCTCTTCTCCATCTCAGCCATTTCTTTCTCTCTCTGTATGTTTTTCTCTTCATTCTCTTTCCTCATGTTTTCTTCATAATCAGCATGCATCTTTAAGTACCTGGCAATATCTATCTTCCATGTTCTTTCTTCTTTTTCTTCAAAATTCAGTAAGGCATTTATCCTTTCAAGCTCATACTTATAGAAATATTGCCAGCTTCCTTGCTTCATTATCCTTTCTCTTCCATCAGTGTACTTGATCTCTAGATGATCCAACTTCACTTTGACTTCAAAGATCCTTTGAGCCCTCAAAAATGCTAGGGCATCTTCATCATAGTCCTCATCTAGTGGAAGCACATTGATGCCAATAACATTTGTGAGTTTTCCAGTCTTCTTTGTTATCCTTATCCTTTTGGGTACACTCTTGATCTTCAAATGCTTCACAAGAGATACCTTTCTGGAACAAGGAGAATTAGTCTTCAGTGCCACATCACTTGGAAGTAGCTTCATTCCTTTCCCCTTCATCCACTGTAACACTCCACTAGCTGTAACTTTGTGGAAGTGTTTTCTTGAAATTACTTTAGTGGCTTCATCTTTCTTCTGTGGCAATTCAGGTTCAGAAGTCATGGATAATGATTTTGGAGGATCATTGCTAACAGTACCCACCCTAGACTTAGAGTCTTGTGTTGTGGTTAAAGTATTGCTGGCAATGTCCTTGACTTGCTGAATTCCACTTCTTGTTTTCCTGGTTGTTTCCTTTGTCCCTTTTGAGTCCCTCTTGTCATCACCAGCATCTTTTGATTTCTTTTGATATTTGCTCCTGCTGCTCTCACTAGATCCATCCTTATTTCTCCTTGTCTGAGATCTCCTTTCATAGGTTTTCTCCTCATCATCATCCTCCCCATCCTTCTTTTTGCTCTTTTCTTTGACAGATTCAGGAATGACTCCATGAATCAGAAAAGATTGTAGAGTTCGAATCATCTCTAGTTCCTCAGCTATCCTAGCTCCTCTCTTAGCTCTCAGCATTTGCAGTACCTGGTTGATCTTTGCATTGTTCTTCATTAAAAGGTCTGAGGGAATTACTAGTTGGTCAATACTACTGTCTTGAGATAGGCTTTGGTAAATTATTGTCCTTGGCTTGGATATAACCTCAGGCAATCTTTTATTCTGGTCCATCTTCAAGTCATTATAAAGACTTTCATTGTTCATCCCATGCTTTTCAATCAAGCCCAGAATGATTGACAGCTCAGTAAATCTCAGTTTCTCTAGAGTTTGAAAAGCTAGGTGCCACAAGCAGTTGTCCTTGCACACCATGATTATCTCTCTTAGATGGACATCCTTGATTTTCCTTACTGCCACTGTGAAATACTTGATGCTTTCCTTGATCTTCTGTCTGTACATCCTTGCATCTCCTTGAGCACTGCTGTAGATGGCTTTCAGAAACTCCAGAAAGGCCTCATTATGATAGATGTTTGAGTTGGCAACTTCCTGTAGCTTGGCCTCTGTGATTATATCAGCTTTGACAGGTTTAGCATTGGAAGTAGGTTGAGTAGGTTGAGGATTTGAGATATCTTTAGGCATTGTTGATGGATAGTAGGTGGTTGAGATTGTGCTCTTCTGAACTTCTGCACTTATGACCTCTACAGGGGGAAGAATGATTGGCTTTATGGTTTCTTCAATGAGTATGTCCTTGCCCTTATGCTTTGACTGCTTGGCAGGTACTCCCCCTCTTTGTGTCAGAATGACCTCCTTTTGTTTCTCCCCCTTAGGCTTGGGATCAGACAAGATGACTTGAGCTTCCCCAGGGATAGGCAGGTTCATTTGTTTCATCATGGAAGTCAGCATCTGTTGTTGCACCAGCAGGATATTGGAGGTGTTGTTGCCTTGGTCATCTAGTTTGTCATTGAGCTGTTTTAGAGAGTTGGCAAGCTCCTTGTTTTCATCTTTCAGAGAGGCCACTTCTCTTTCAAGACCATCCACCTTTGAGAATAGCTGTTGAGACTTGAAAGAATTGAGAGATTGCTCCTTGAGCTTGGCAAAGTCAAATTTGGAGATGTTTGACAGAGGGACCTCATCCACCAATTTGTCACCATACTGATTCTTCCAAATTACATTCAGCATTGCATTTGAGTTGATATTGGCCTTGACTTGATTTTCCAGGGTTGTAGCCAGCTTCCTGATGTTGTCTGTGACCATGGCCAGAGAGAGGTCCATCATGCTTACAGTAGAGTTTGTCTTCTGGATTTCTTTAAGGATGCCTTCCACCTTGGGAAAATCAGAGAGATATGAATTTCTGAGCTGAGTGAGGGATCTGTATGTCGCCTCCTGGATAGAAGAAATCTCTGATTGAAGCCCTTTCCCAAGATAGTGCAGAGCCTTTAATTGATTCCTGTAGACATCATTAACAACATCATAGATGGCAGCAGGAGAGAGATCCTTTGCATTGGAGCCCAGAGAAGTTAGGTATTCTTCTCTTAGAAAAGCTAGGGCATCCTTGAGCTTGAGAGTCCTCTTAGCATCCAACCAGGCATCCACATTTCCCTCTGGTTCAGCTGCAACCACTATCTTCTCCTGCTGAGCTTCAACATCCTCCTTGTGGCAGAGTCAAATGGCTTCATAATCAGCATTTGGGAGATTTGAGGTGAGGAGATGTTGAGCTATCTTTGAGAACTCATCAATCTGTGCCACATGGAGATCTTGTATGGCTTCTTCTGTCATTTTGGAAGGCACAGATGATGATCCTGAAGGCCTGTCATAGTGCACAGGCTTCAGCCATTCTGACATAGTGGCCTGAGCCAAGTGAGAGCTAGTGCTAGGCACTTCATGAGATGTAGGATGTTGAGTCTCCTCCAGCCTTGGAATGGCTGTAGGGTCTGATGTTGTCTCCATTGAAATGGGATGTGTTACAGCATCAGCCCTATTTGTCTGTGAAGACAGTTCCACATCCCTAAGGATGGGAGAATTTGGCATAGAGTCTCCAGTGAAAACTGGTGAATCCTCCATGTTTTTGTTGGTGTCATTAGGATATGCCCCAGCATGCATTCCCTGACCAACTAGATGTGGGTCCTGGGTGGTGAGCATAGTGTCATGCACCATGTCACTTGAAATTGGCTCAATCACAGGAGAGAATTGTGATTGATCAAAGGCAAGATTGTCATTGGAATGACTCTCTTGTTCAGAAGAAATTTTTATGGAAGAATCTGAGAGAGAAGTGGGGTTTAGATTAGATTGTGGCAACTCCCCCTGAGAAATAGGAGGAGTTTCAACAGTGATGTGCTCTCCACTCTGTGTATGATCAGCCTTATCACTCCTAGGGTCAAGAGTGAGTTCTTGACCCTGTGCAGACTCTGTACAGGGTGCAGTGGGGAGACTACTCTTTTCAATGCCAATGACCTGTTGAGAGGCCATGGACAGTAACAGGTGTACCCCTTTTTCCACATCTGAATCCTGTTGGGAGGATCCAGTGGTAGGTTTGGATTTGGATTTCTTACTTTGTCTGGTGAGAGGTGACTCAGGATTCTCACTAGCTATCTCTACAAATTCATTTATCACTGCTAGGGCTCTCTTCTTTGACTTCTTTTTAGTAACACCAATCTTTTGAGAGATTGATGCACTTGGCTGCCTAACTTCTATGGTATTGTTTACAGTGGGGTTGCTGGATGGGATGGGAAGGCTGGGGTTAGACTGTGTAGCTCCTTCAGTCTCAGCCTCCCCTGTCCAGGAAAGTGCATGGTATATTGGCTTATCAAGTGGATAAGACTCAAATGTGTCCTGCATATGCTTGGTCACACTTAGAATCACATCCACTTGATTCCTTGTGTCCAATGAGCCAAATAGAACTTTGGACATGGACTTGGAATAAGCCATTTTAGTTTTATCTATACCCTCTAATTCATGGACATTTGCATCAAGAAAATTTAAAATTACTTGAAGGAAACGAGGGTAAAAGATGTCATTACCTCTACCACGAACAGTCCTGCCTAGCCTCTGAGCCAATTCTTTGAGAATTATGGCTCCCACATTGATCTCCTGGTTGTTGGCCAAGGAGTAGGCTAGCTTCACAGCAATGTGACTGATATGGTCTCATCCTGTCTTCCTGCAGAGAAACACCTTCTGGAGTGCGTCAAACAGAAATGACCACTCCCTTCTCACAAACTTCTTATTTAGCTTTCCAGTATCTATCTCTTCAGCATACCGAATGAAGGTCATGAAATCTACGATTTGAGCATCTGTAGCTTCTTGGTCATGACCCTCAACCTTGAACCCCAAAGCTTCATTGATTTCCCTTTCACCAAACTGAAAGTGTTTGCCTCCAATTGAACAACTAACCTCCTGGAATGAGGTTCCATCTTCCCTAGCCATTGTTGATACCAACGCCGTTCTCCAGAATCCTTCCAACACATCGACATACAAGGTAGGGTTCAGGGTTAGGGCTTGGCGTAGGTAGGAAGTGTTCAAGAACCGGACAAAACACTTGTACCTTGGGTTAGCCTCAGCCTCAGAGGGAATGGTGAGAAGATTGGTTTCTTTGGGAATGGTTAAAGGGATAGAAGATGATACTGTTTGAGATTTGGGTGCCATTTCGAGAGAGAGAGAGTGAAGGAGAGAGTAGAGAATTTGTTCTTAGGTTTGAGAATTTGAGAGCAATAGACAAGATGAAAAGTTGTGAACGGTTAGAAAAGGGTATTTATATGATAGAGACACTGCGATATGGAGTTATGAATTTGTACAGTCTATTTGTATGTCGCGAAGTCAAAAATGGTCTGTACCGCAAAGTCTTGCACAGTATATCGCATAGTCTCAGAAATGAACTATGTCGCAAAGTCTTCAAGATGAAAGGATCGGGGAGACTTTGCGATATAGTAGAAATACCCTGTCTAAAGCTCTCTTTTAGGAATATCAAGCAAATTGTCAGACTTTTATCATATTTTGAAATAAAATTAATTTAAATCAAAATTCTGTTAAATGTGGAGACTTGTCGATATAGTTATTCTAAGTCGCGTAGTCATAAAATGAACTATGTCGCAAACTCATGAAATGAACTATGTCGCGAAGTCTCACAATCTCAACAGTTTGCGATATAAGTCTGTTTGATTTGAACTGTGTCGTGAACTCTGAAAATCATCTATATCGAGATGTCTCAAAAGCTCACAACTTTACCAACAAATGTGATTTTGAAAAATATGCAGTAAAAATACTGAAATATTTATAAATCATATCTCAGCTAATTTTCACTCCAAAAAAAATAGAGCATTTAAATACAGTGAAAATTTACTGCTGCAACAATTTACTGGCATACTTACTTAGAGCAACTAAATGAAGGATTAAGCATTCCAATTTCACTCACAAGTCTGTTGAAGACTGCTTCATTCAGAGGTTTAGTAAATATGTCAGCTAATTGTTTCTCAGTTGGAACATAAGAGACTTCTATGGTACCATTTGCAGCATGTTCCCTAATGAAATGGTACCTGATCTCAATGTGCTTTGTAGTAGAATGATTAACAGGATTGGCAACTATGGATATTGCACTAGTATTATCACACATTAGTGGAATGTGTTCTAACACTAGCCCATAATCCATGAGTTGATTTCTAATCCAAAGCAATTGAGCACAGCAACTTCCAACAGCAATGTATTCAGCCTCAGCTGTGGATGTTGCTGTGGACTGTTGTTTCTTACTAAACCAGGACACTAACCTTTGACCTAGGAATTGACAGCTTCTAGAGGTGCTCTTCCTGTCAATTCTGCATCCAGCATAATCAGAATCTGTGTAACCAACCAGGTTGAACCCAGTGCCCTTTGGATACCATAGCCCAAGATTAGGAGTCCCCTTCAGATACTTGAAGATTCTTTTGATAGCCATCATGTGAGATTCCTTGGGATCAGACTGGAACCTTGCACAAAGGCATGTGGCAAACATGATGTCTGGCCTGCTAGCTGTGAGATAGAGTAAGGATCCAACCATTCCTCTATAGACCTTGATATCAACTCTCTTGCCTTTCTTGTCTTCATCCAGCTTGATTGCAGTAGACATAGGAGTTTTAGCTGGGGATGACTCTTCTAAACCATATTTCTTTAAAAGATCTTTGACATACTTAGATTGGTTTATAAAGATGCCATCCTCCCTTTGATGTACTTGCAGGCCTAGAAAGTAGGTTAACTCTCCCATCATACTCATCTCATATTTGCTTTGCATCAACTTAGAGAACCTTTCACAGAGTTTTTCATTTGAAGAGCCAAAGATGATATCATCCACATAGATTTGAACAAGAATGATATCATTTCCATGCTTCTTGAAGAATAGGGTTTTGTCAATTTTACCCCTGGTAAATTGATGCTCAAGAAGGAATTGAGATAGAGTTTCATACCAGGCTCTTGGTGCCTGTTTGAGTCCATAGAGTGCCTTGAGCAGTCTATACACAAAGTTTGGGAAGTCTTCACTTTCAAAGCCAGGTGGTTGAGACACATAAACTTCTTCAGCAAGATCACCATTGAGAAATGCACTTTTCACATCCATTTGATACACCTTAAAATCTGAGTGAGCTGCAAAAGCCAGGAAGATTCTGATGGCTTCCAGTCTAGCTACAGGTGCAAATGTCTCATCATAGTCAATGCCTTCCTGCTGACAGTATCCTTTGGCAACCAGTCTTGCTTTGTTTCTTATTACCACTCCTTCTTCATCCATTTTGTTTCTGAACACCCATTTGGTGTCAATAACATTCTTTCCTTTTGGAGGAGGTACTAGTTCCCATACTTTGTTTTTCTCAAATTGATTCAACTCTTCTTGCATGGCAACAATCCAATCAGAATTCTTCAAAGCTTCTTCAATTAATTTAGGTTCCTCTTGTGACAGAAAGCAGCTATACAGACATGTATTTAATGTTGCCCTTCTTGTTCTAACTCCCTCACTAGGATCTCCAATGATTTGATCCCTAGTGTGGGCTCTGTCCCATTTCCTTGTGTGCCCCTGTTCATTTCCTTGATCTGTTCCAAACTCATTTTGGTTGATAGGTGCATTCTCTTCTTCTCCCCCTGTGTTTGTGAACCCTTGCACAGGTGTTTGAAGAAGATTGTCAACTTCAAGGATTTCATTCTCTAGAACAGTTTGAACAGGGGGTTCATCTTCACTTTCAGAATCCTCAAGATAACCTTGATTCTCAAATCTCAATGGCACACTGTCTTGATCACTTGTTTTCAGTCCAGGAGTTTTCTTGTCATCAAAGGTAACATCCATGCTTTCCATGACTTTGTGTTGCTCAAGTACAAATACTCTGTATGCTGTCCTTTCCAGAGAGTATCCAATGAAGATACCTTCAAATGCTTTTGCATCAAATTTTCCAACATGCTCAGAGGTATCTTTCATCACAAAGCACTTGCTTCCAAACACATGCAGGTGCTTGAAGGATGCTCTTTTTCCAGTCATTAATGAGTAAGGAGTTTTGCCAGACTTCTTATTGATTAATGTTCTATTTTGCACATAGCATGTTGTGTTAACAGCATCAGCCCGAAAGCTAGTGGGTAGCTTTGCATCCAGCAGCATTGTCCTTGCAGCTTCAATGAGAGTTCTATTCTTTCTCTCAACTACTCCATTTTATTGAGGTGTTCTAGGAGCTGAGAATTGTTGAGAAATTCCTTTATCTTTGCAAAACTCATACAATGTTGAATTTCTGAACTCAGTCCCATTATCACTTCTCAAAGCAACTACAGAGGAACCAGTGCTTTGTGCTTCTTTATCAACTCTCTTGATATGCTCTATTATGACTTGGGGTGCTTCATCCTTGGAGAATAGGAATTCCACCCAAGTATATCTTGAATAGTCATCTACCATCACTAGAGCATATTTCTTTTTGGAGAGGGACATTACATTTACAGGGCCAAATAAGTCCATGTGAATTAGCTGCAGAGGTTTTGAGTTTGTATTGAGCAACTTGTTCTTGTGACTGGATCTTTTAATTTTTCCTTTCTGACAAGCTTCACATGCTCCATCTTGCACAAACTCCAAGGCAGGCAAATCCCTGATAAGTTCTCTCTTGGTTAGAGAGTTCATTGCCTGAACATTCAAGTGAGACAGCTTCTTGTGCCATAGCCAGAATTCCTCATTTGTGGCTTTAGTGTAGAAACAGCAGATTTCTCCCTTATCTGCAGCCTTGAGATTAGCTACAAACAAGCTTCCTTTCTTCACACCAGTTAGAACAACTTCACCACTTTCCCTTTTTGAGATTGAACAAAGGTCTTCATCAAATTCCACTTTGAAACCTCTGTTGGTGAATTGTCCAATACTCAAGAGATTATGCTTCAGTCCTTCAACAAATGCTACATCTTCAATAATGACATTTCCAAATTTAACACTGCCATATCCCATTGTATAACCAATGTTGTCATTTCCAAAGGTTACTGATGGGCCAACCTTTTCCTCAAAATGTGATAGCAGGGCTATATCACCAGTCATGTGACTTGAGCATCCACTGTCCAAGATCCATATGACTCTTTTATTCCTGTTGCCCTGCATTCACAAAATGACTAAGTTGTTTTTGGTACCCACACTTGGTAGGGTCCAGTTGATTTAGAAACATTTTGATTAATAATTCTTCTGTCATAAATTGCATTTCTCATAGTAGGAGACTTCACTTTTTCTGTGGCTTTGGAGTTTACACTCTTAGGCTCACATGAAGTTTTCACCCTCTCAACCCTGATTGGGGACCCTGTCCTATGAGAATGCATATGTGTGTGTGATTCACCTGATTGTGCAGAGTCAAGTTTATGTTTAAGAGATAAACAGTTAGCAATCACAGTCACATAGCATGTCATGCAGTTTGGCTTACCACAGAAAGAATCATGACTAGAATTTATGCTAGCAGAATGGTTACTCAGGTTGTCAACTTCAACAATATCAGGCTTACTACACTTATGAGTCAAATGATTAACAGATAGGCATTTTTGACATTGTTTCCTGGGAGCATTTGGCACATAAGCATAGTTGTTTCCCTTGTTAACACCCACTTTACCATTTCTGTTTTGTTTCCTTTTCTTAACAACTTCTTTCTTTGCTTTAGGACTCTTGACAAGATTGTCTTTGGTCTCTTTCTGATTGACAAGTTCAGGAAAGGAAGAAGTGTTCTTAGCAGCCTCATCTTCTTCAAGTAGTTGTTGCTTGATGATCAGTAGTTCCTCATCAAACTCAACAGCACTCTTTCTGAAGATGGGCTGTTCAACACTTGACAGTATGGTTGGGGCATTTTTGTTTGTAAAAGTTTCCTTTCCTTTGCCCTTGACCTTCTTCCTTCCCTTGTCATTATCATAGTCAAAACCAACTCCAACCTTGCAGTCTTCAGTGTGTTCCTTGTGATAGGTTTGAATAAGTTCAGAGGAGTTTTTGAAGCTTCTTAGTTTCAGTTCAGTTTCAGCAATTTGTTCCCTAAGGGCTTTCTCTATCTGCTCAGCACAAATCACTTTGTTTTTAAGATACTCAACCTCCTTTTTCAAACCATCCAGGTTCACAGCCATTAACTCAAGTTTCTCATTCTTTTCTGTAAGCTCAACATTCTTAGCAGTTAGTCTATCAATTTCTTCATTAGCTACTAACATGCTAGTATGAATATTAAACATCTCAGTGCTCATATCTTCAACAGTTTGCTTATATTGAAGGGGAGTCATATCAAGAGAAGTAAGAATGGGTACCTGACTTGAATCACCATCATCAGAAAATGCCATCAAGGCATAGTTTGAGTACTCTTGTTCTTCTTCTTCATCAGAGTCATCCCAGCATTTTCCCTCAGAAATAAAAGCTTTGCCCTGTTGTTTCTTGAGTAGAGCCTCATACTTAGCTTCAAGCTCTAAGTATGCTTTGTCCTTCTTGACTTGTTTAGGCTTTTTGCACTCAGTGGCAAAATGCCCAAGTTCATTGCAGTTATAGCATCTTATTTTGGTCCTATCCACACTCCCTGTCTTGTATCCACCCTTAGAAGCACCAGCAATCCCTTTTCCTTTATTGAAGGTGTTTGAGCCACTAGATCCACCAGTGTTTCCAGTATTGAACTTGGACCTGAATGGCTGCTTTCTTTTAAACCTTATGTTAGGATACCTCCTAGCCATATAAGCAAAAGATTTGTTTTCCATTTTGTCCAGTTCCTCCATGCTGTAAAACTCATCTTCCTCAGGCAAATCATAGACGACCTGGACCTCATCACCAGTGTCTTCAACTTCCAGTTCCTCAATCTTGACCTGACTGATTTTAAGAGAGTCCATTCTTTGACTTAGGTTGTCAGCAATAAGTGCACAGGAGGTATTAGCCACTAATCCTTGCTTTGCTTGAATAGATCTCTTTTGAAACAGCTCCAACTCATATGTCTTCAAAACACCACATAACACATCAAAACCAATCTTTGTTAGATCTCTTTCTTTTAGGGAAGAGATTCTTGGTTCCAAGTGATCTGGAAGAGTTAGTAGAAACTTCATATTGAGCTCTTCTGTTTCATAGTGTTTGTCATAGAGTTTGAGCTCGTTTATCAGCTTGTTGAATCTCTCAAACACTTCTGTGATTCCCTCTTTTGGCTGAGCCATGAAGGCTTCATATTGTGAAACAAGAATCTGTTTCTTGTTCTGTTTTACTTCAGTAGTTCCTTCACAGAGCACTTCTATAAGATCCCACATCTTCTTGGCACTAGTACAATGAGCAACAGTGCCATACATGTTAAAGTCCATAGATTCACAAATGATAAGTTGAAGATGTCCATCCAGTGCTACTTTTTCTTTTTCAGGATCAGTGTATTTTGAGGGATCTTTGGGCACATGTTTAGCTGGTACAATCTCAGTGCCATTGGTTGTTTCACCAATCTCGATCATTGGAATGAAGGGACCATGCTTTAGAATATCTAAATATATGGGGTTAGAAGCTTTGATGAAAAGCAACATCTTCTTTTTCCATAAACTGTAGTGCTCCTTGTTAAAGGGGGAATCTTGATACTGCTTAGTTTCTGTGAACTCATTCTTGATCTTTTCCTGTTTGTACGTTAACAGCCTACGCTCTGATACCACTTGTTAGAAATGAATACTACTAGAAACTAGACAGAGGGGGGGGGGGTGAATGGATAGTTTGATATATTTTTCGATTCTTGAAAACTAAGTAACAGACTGTATATGATTATGATATGTAATATGCAGAAAGTAAATAACACACACAATCACTTTAATCTACTTTGTATAAGCAAATTAAATACTACAGCTTTCCAAGAAATTCACAATAGAATTTCTGGCTTCTAAACAAGAACAGTTTGAACTTGCTTGCTTACAGAGAAAAGAGCTTAGCAAATAACTATGTGTATCTCTCTTACAGCTAACAATAGGATGTGCATGATATATATAAGCCCTATACAAACTAGTGCACACACCTATTTTTACACAGTTACCCCTTGCTGAAAGTCCAACTTGTCCTGCCATAAGACGTTAACTGTGTCAGGAAGGACCACCTGCTTTTCGGAGTCTTTCCCGTTTCTATAGCTGCTTGTCTCTTATCTTTCTCTCCAAGTTTAGCTGTATATTTGCCATCTGTTCTTTGGACCACCTTGCCAGAACAAATGCTTCAGTATTTGTCTCTTTTGATTCTTGATTCTGTACCTTGATTTGTCTTGTTGTAAACGGCTAAGTGTTGATATCGTGAACTCTACTTCATTCCTGACTTCGCGATCTCACTTGTGAGGACTTCGCGATATAGCCTTTGAAGACTTTGCGACATAGGTCATTTGAAGACTATGCGACATAGGTCATTTGAAGACTATGCGACATAGGTCATTTGAAGACTATGCGACATAGGTCATTTGAAGACTATGCGACATAGGTCTTCTGAGGACTTCACGATCTAGGCTTCTTTGACTTTGCTGACTTCAACACTTCACGACATGTGTCTTGAGGACTTCTCGACATAGTACAAAATGGACTATGCGATATAGTACTTCACGACATGGATATTGGTGACTTCACGACATAGATTTCTTCTGACTTTGCTATATAATGCCTTAGACAAATTTCTGCAACTTATTTCTTCATAGCCTTATTTATCTCTATCCTGCTGCATGAACACTTCTGAACTTCTACCAGGACAATTATTCAATGGCCTATATACAATCTAGATGCAAGAAACTTTACTAAGCTCATTATAACTTTGAGCATACATGATCAAGCTAATGTTCATGAGAACAAGACAAGTACATTTAGAGACCTATACTATATCCCAGTGATAGAACTCACTAGGTCATGTAATGTGACATAGTCACATAGTGTAGGCTTGTTAATAGTGGTATTCAGACATGTCTTGAGCCTAACATTAACACTTAAATATCAAATATTTGACGAAGGATAAATGTTTAATAAATTCGATTAATCACCTATTATCCGAGTAATCACTACAAGGTAACTTTACCGACTAATGTCGATTTTCATATTTAAGAATATTGTAAAATACGTATAAATTGGGATTTTAGTACTAATGTTTTAGTTTGATTAACATTATAATTTTAGTAATGTAAATTATGTTGTAAATCGTGTGCATATGCATAAAATGTAAGCACATCTATAATTAAAAGTACGATATATCATATAATGTATGGTAGTATATAATTTATATATATGTGTGTGTGTGTGTGTGTGCGCGTGTGTGTGTATAAATATTATTGAACAAAATTTGTAACTTAAATCGGGTTGGGTAGGGATGGCCGAAAAAATATAAAACTCATACTCATCCTATTTAAATTGGTTGGGTAGACTTGTCTTGGTCGACCAAAAATAGAGCGAGGGTTAGTTCAGTTTGATCGGGTTGGTAAATCATGAACAATCATAATTGGAGTAATCCGTGGATGTATTACTTATGGATTAAATCGGATAATTAAAGATATATATATTGTGTAATAATTTTAATTATATATATTATCACATAATTTAAATTTATTTAAAAACAAATTATGATTGAAATAAAATAAAATTATAGATTTAAATTTTGGATTAGTGATCAAGTTGTGAGATAAAATTAAGAGAATTCGTGATTTTGACCGTCTAAAATAAGAACTACGTATACAAAAAAATATTGTTATTATTTTTTATTCAAATTTCAACCTTTTAATTTTGGAACTTTTACCTATAAATTTCCTAAAATTTGCAAATCAGACCAATATTGGAAGGATTAGACTGAATTTTATGACCTCTTCACCAACTTTTATCAAAACCGATTTTAACATAATCAAAGCGATAAGTTACCGTCTAACGATTATCGGGATTATTAAACACCAACTTTTAGAACATAGATAATACATAAAAATATAATTGAGTATGGATTAAAAAAATTGTTTAATTATTTTTATTATATTCAATTGTTGAATTTGATAAAATTTATTTTACATCATTTAAAACTAAATATATATTTTGGTAATTAAAATGATCATTTGATCTTTATATTATAGAAATTAATTCAAATTTTATGAAATTAAAAAATATTTAAAAAATACTAAACAAATATAAGGTAAATTCGAAATATTATCTCTGACTACATTTCTAATTATAAAAATTATTTCAATATATATACATGTTGGTGTGAGAAATTATTCGAGTGTATAAACAGGTCCGTGCCTCGCACGGGCTTTTACGCTAGTTATTATATATATAATAGAGCAACTAGGGGGTTTAGTGAGACAATTTAATCATCTTGAAATTACTAAATGTGTACATATGTATCCACCACACCATCCCAACACTTGAATAACAAATTAAAAATTATTAACCTCATATTCACGAAAATCACTTGTTCTATGTTTCTTAATATTTTTTGAGAGTAGTACCAATAATCTTTATAATACAAATTCGATATTAACATCTGCCACTACTACAATATTGAAAAAATTTAATGTCAACCAAATATCACTTGCTATATTTTTATTTAATATTTAATTTAAAATTTAAAACTATCAACATATTTACTCCTTTCTAATTATATTCTCATATGTAATAAGCATAAAACGAATTTTATCTATTATTTTACATTTAAATCTTTTTCATTATTAGACATTAACAACTTATAATTGTAGATCCATTTTTTAAATTTTCGTCTTCAATAAATAAAATTTATATGTTGATTATTTTCGAAAACTACACTATAAGTCTATAAAGTATTGAACCTGAAAACTGGAAAAGATTTTTCTCTTTGTATACTAATCAAAAAGTTTTTGTAGCATAATTTTAGAAGAAAGTTGAGGTTGTCATCGTACGACTAAATCAAATATAAACTAATATTTGTTTAAAATTTTCGAATATTTATTTTAAAATATTAAATTATTTGTGTCACGTGGTAATTGTAAGGTAAAACGAGTAACTTATCAAGAATCAATTTATCGACTTTTTGAGAGATATAAGTAATAGTTTTCTAAAATAAAGTATATCCATAATTGTACAATTATCGAATTCAATATGTCTGTTATTAAGTTTAAACTCGGATGGAGATTACAATTATCAAATGTTTATATATAAGCATAACACTTCAACAAAGTAGGGGATCGTTTACTTCATAACAATACTGATGTCACTATTAACTATCATATAATTGATTTATTGCACATTTAACGTTTACATATACAATATATTTTGAAAGAAGGAATAAAAAATGTATTCGTATCTAGAGTATGCCTGTAAGTAGGACTAAAAACATAATTCGAATGGCAGTGTTTAAACAATATCTGCATAAACTTGCCGTTTATCACTAACTGGATCTTGCCAAACCAGTATATAAAGTATTGAAGCTGAAAACTAAAAAAGATTTTTCTCTTTGTATACTTATAAAAAAGTTTTTGCAAGAGGCTTTTACAAGAAAGTTGAGGTTGTCATCGTACTAAATCAAATATAAACTAACATCGGTTTAAAATTTTCGAATATTTATGATAAAATATTAAAAGTATTGAATGTTAAATTATTTGTGTCAAGTGGCAATTATAAGGTAAAGCGAGTAACTTATCACGAATCAATTTACCAATTTTTGAGAGATAAAAGTAATAGTATTCTAAAATAAAGCATGTCAACAATTGTACAATTATCGAATTCAATATGTCTGCTATTAAGCTTAAACTTGGATGGAGATTACAATTATCATATATATATATATATATATATAAGCATACACTTTAACAAATTAGGGGATCGTTAACTTCACAACAATACTGATGTCAATAATAACTATCATATAATTTATTTATCACACATTTAACGTTTAGATATACAATATATTTTGAAAAAAAAGAAAAAAATATGTTCGTATCTAGAGCATGCCTGTACGTAGGACTAAAAACATAATTTTAATGGCAACGTTTAAACAATACCTGCATAAACTTGTCATGTATCGCTAACTGGATCTTGACAAACCAGTATATAAAGTATTGAACCAAAGTATATAACCTGAAAACTTGAAAAGATTTTTCTCTTTGTATACTATTAAAAAAAATTGTAGGAGGCTTTTACAAAAAAGTTGAGGTTGTCATCGTATGACTAAATCAAATATAAACTAATATCGGTTTAAAATTTTCGAATATTTATGATAAAATATTAAAAGTATTAAATGTTAAATTATTTGTGTCAAGTGGCAATTGTAAGGTAAAGCGAGTAACTTATCGCGAATCAATTTACCAACTTTTTGAGATATATAAGTAATAATTTTATAAAATAAAGTAAATCCACAATTGTACAATTATCGAATTCAATATATCTGCTATTAATCTTAAACTCGGATAGAGACTACAATTATCAAAATTTTATATATATAAGCATAACACTTTAACAAATTAGGGGATTGTTAACTTCACAACAATACTGATGTCAATATTAACTATCATATAATTGATTTAGCGCACATTTAAGGTTTAGGTGTACAATATATTTTGCAAAAAGAATAATAAATATATTCGTATCTAGAGCATGCCCGTATGTAGGACTAAAAACATAATTTTAATAGCAGTACTTAAACAATATCTGCATAAACTTGTCGTTTATCACTAACTGGATCTTGCCAAACCAATAAATGTCTGTGCTTAGTGACATCAACTGTAGAATTCAAAACTTTAAAACGTTTTCAAGGTATATCACTAACTAACGTTATTCATTAGTGTTGGGTTTTATTGCATACGCGGAAGCATGGATAACAATTATTATATATAAAACCCGTAAAAACGCATATGATTCATAGATAAAATTAACGAATAGATTACTAACCTTTAAAAGCGATCCATGGATGATGTAGAGAGGCTCCTAGCAGCTGCTCCTCAAGTGTGAAGCACTCCACCGGTATCCACCAAGAGATGATGATTCGAAGGAAAGAAGAAACGGTTGAGAGAGAGAATTAGGGTTGCCTCCATTGATCTTTTCTTGTAAAAATATTAGGGTTGGGGGCTTCAGGGTTTATAATAGTATATTTATAGGCAAAATACTCAGCTGAATATTTGTCCCATAAAATATTATTATTATTAACCATTTAATTAATTAATCTCATTAATCAATTAATTAATAATTAAAACTCTTTTAATCATTAATTCTTTTTCTAAACTCTTTAGAAAATAATTCTCTCACTTAATTTAATTTCTTAAATTAAATTCTTAATTAATAATATTAAGAACTCTTCTTATTTAATTTATAATAAATTAAATCATATTTAATTGATTATAAAAAATGCTAATCAAATATTTATTTCATAAATAAATAATGACTAGCCATTATTAATTATTTCCTTCACCATCAAATCATTCTCTTTTACGGTGTGACCCTGTAGGTTCAATATTAAGTCGGTAGTAGAAATAAATAATAATAAAACTATTTTATTATTATTTATATGAATTCTTCTAATTCATTAAATACGATTAATAAATTAATCATATTTATTCTACATCGTGAGTGATACTTCTCAGCATATCGCGACTTTCCGGATAATATGAATTCACTGCTTAGAATATCAAGAACCTATTCAGTGACTAGTTACCGTACAATGAATTCATTCTACCCTACAATGTCCCGATTAAATACAAGGCATGGATCACGTGTCAAGCCTATCTAATTTAATCATATGCTTTCCTATTCACTATGCTTAGTTCCGATTAATGCAAATTATAAACTTCTTTCTAATTTCATTCACTCTGGCCAGAGATTCCTGACCTAGCATAAATGGAATAACAAAGGACATACTTTTCCTTCACTGGAAGGGGCAGATCCTTTATTGATCATTCACTATCTTCGTGCACAAATTCCTATACTCATAAGAGCACTAATTATTGTCCCTCGAGACTAAGAGCTAAACCAAAGTATAGTTCAGTGTACACAAGATGACTATGATGATCTCAAGTCAAAGGACACTTGTACAACCATCACTATATGAACAACTACTGACACATGAGTGAACTCCATTAGTTGTTCAACTGATCGAGTCATGTTCAGTGAACTTATTCCTAATAAGCACCTACATACTAGCTATAGTGTCACCACATAAATGCCTATGAGAACGAACATCCTTCACAATGAAGCAAGCATAGTATGTACCGATCTTTGCGGATTAATTAACTACCAATTAATTATCCTACGACCAGGAACTATTTAAGTTTAGAGTTATCATCTTTAAGGTCTCATTATTATGATCTCATCATAATCCATAAAAAGCTTTATTCTAAACAATGGATCATCTAATTTAAACACTTTAAATAGATAAGCCCGTAATAAAACACATGACTATTTTATTAATTTAAACAAACTTGAATCAGATTGAACAAAATGTCTCCTAACTCATCATCCATGATTGGATTTAGGACACATATCTTTCAATCTCCCACTTGTACTAAAACCAATCACCTTGGTATCTCATACACAACTTCTCCTAAATAGAGAACAAAGCGATTTACAAATAATGGCTTAGTAAATGGTCTTTACTATGTTATTATTGGTATCAAGTCAATCTTGACTTAAACATCTTTACTCTCAACGATCTTATATATCATATGAAAGTGCCGTAACTTGGATCTTGAATCCCTGATTAAACCTAGGTTCCATAGTCTGCGCTACTACCGTATGTTGTACCGATACAACAATATAAATCATATGCTAGGAACCGTGTCTGACCAGCGAAAACAGGTTTCGCTATCCAAATAACCTCATTTACAGATTCACTTCTAGCTATATACATATAGTGCTTCCACTACGGAATCAGTTATCTTAAACTGCTTGGAATTCTTCCAACAAACCGCTCATCAATTCAGAATTAACACTTATTTTGACATGGATTTTCTATCACTTTTGTCCTAAGACAATCATAGTGTTTATAACGCTCGATTTTCATTTTGGACCCACCATAATCAAGAAAGATGTCCTCAACTCTTCCAAAGTATTTAAGGACGTTCTTCCAGCTTACTATCGAGCTTCTCAAGGACTAGACTGGTGTTCGCTTATCTCGCCTAGTAAGTTAGCGATCATCAAGTCTTGTATAGTACATTCGGTATTTTGATAGATCCCGTTGCCGAAGCATAATAAATCTTACTCATACATCATTTCTCCTCAGATGTCGTAGAAAGACACTATCTTGGAGAAAGTAACTCGGTGACTTGACAATTCAAGTAACTTCTTGGAGTTATTTATGCTAAACATCTTAGCATATAAATGATGTACACACTTTAGGTTTAGCCCAACACTTGGTTTATCCTATAAATTCTCATTCCTATATCATAGGAAGCCATTCCCAAGTCCTTTATAGAGAATATGCTAGATAACCACACTTTGACTAATTTTAGCGTCGATACATCATTCCTTATCATAAGTATGTCATTCACATACATTATTAGGAATGTCATCACACTCCCACTAACCTTCTTGTAGATCCATGATCCATCAGTGTCTTTGATAAAATCAAACTATTTGATTGTCTCATCAAAACAGATGTTTGATCATTGAGAAGCTTGCTTCAATCCATAAATGGATTGTCGTGGCTATTAGACCATAGATTTGCTACTCATAGCAATAAATCCCTCTAATTGTGTCAACTACATATCCTCTTCAAATTTCCTATCGAGGAAGGTCGACCGTTCGACCATTATTAGATATTATAGTCATTACTAGCCGTAATCGCAAAAAAAATCCGAATAGACTTGAGCACTACTTCTTGTGAAATTTTTCCATTAAAGTCAATCTCTTTGCTTTGATTGAATCCTTTCACAATAAGCAAGGACTTATAGGTCTTTACCCAGCCAATCACTCTAATCTCCATTTTATAGACTCACTTGTATCCTTCCGGTTATGACACCTTTAGGTCCTCAACCATAGTCCGTACTTGGTTGATGTACATAGAATCTATATCGGATTTCATGGTACTATGCCATTTCTCCGAGTCATAACTCATAGCTTTAGTATAAGTCATAAGGTCATTATCATATAATTGACACCTCATTGTCATTCTTAATGACAAGGCAGTCAACCTCTCAGGTTGGTGATAAAATATCAAGACTTATACTTAAGCTAACCTACAAAATATTATCCTGTCTGAAAATGTTCTTCGTATAGAACCTTTGTAATTTGTGGTGTTTGAACTTAGTTAAGTTCAACCTTCCTCCCACTGAACCCTTCTAGAATGAACAATTCCTCTAAGCAGGCAATATGTCATACACACTATATTCAGTAGAATATTCAACCGACATCCTTGACTATCATTAGGATATCTCACAAACTTACATTTTGGATCTACCATCTAGCTTCTCAAATTAAACATTTTGACATAAGCTAGACATCCCAAATCTTAACAAGTTTAAGACTTGTGTTCCTTACACTACATATCTCATATGACAACTTAGGAACAGATTAAGAAGATACTATACTCAGCAGATATACTGATATTTACAAAATTCAACTCTAAACATATATTAGAAGGTCAATTTAGCTTAACATGAACCGAACGATGTCTAACAAAGTTCGTTCGCTCCTTCATACATTCCATCTACCTGTAGAATCTCAGGATCTGTCCAATGTGAAGCTTTAAACTTAAGATTTGAGATAACCTCAAAACACTGAAAGAGTCCCGACACTTGTTGCTTTGTTTTGTATTTCATTATTATTCATTTTGAATCACTCCAAAAGATTCGAATTTGTATTGTACCAAATAGACAAATACATATATCTGAATCCGGATCATATTCGTAAATTCTAATGAAGCGTGTGAATCCTTTTCTGGCATGTGTTGTCACTGGTGCACATACAATTATGTGTACTAATTTTAACACTTTTGTAGCTCATTATCTCTCTATTTCAAGAAAATAGAGATATAGTGGTCTTTCTAGTGAGACGAGTTTCGCATGCATAATGTGATTCAATTATCATATGGTTCTTGTAACCCATCACCATGCAATAAGCGAATACTCTTCTCACTCGTGCAACCAAGCCTATGGTTCTTTGGATTTCCATTACCTCTATTCCATAGTCCCTATTTCAAAATGAGAAGTTTTAGTCCCCCTAAACTTCTCCAATTCTTTAACTCTACAAGACAACTCTTGTAGTTGATCTTCCAATAACCTCCTTAGTTTAGTGGCTGCAAACCTTTTTGCTATTAGAGTCAAACTTAGCCTTTAACTAATTATGCTATCACTCACTAATAAACTTCTTCTTGATGGTATGGTTCATCTCCCACTACTTGATTTCAGAACCGTTACTAGTCTGAAGAACAAAGCTCTCTAAGAAGGAAATACGTCTCAACAATCTTTAACATGAAGTAGATTTCAGACAATCTGATATCCAACCTTTTCATGTAAGAGTTCACAACCAATTTGGGAGTTCGTATCCGGAAGCTACTTCAAGATCATATCTCGACTTAGCTTTCATTTATGACAAAATCAACATACCCTAGACGATCAATCAAATTGATTGTCTTGAGTCTATGATTATTCATAGATCAACCCTCAGCATAACTATTATGGAATAGCTCATTCGATATCCTATATTGAATCGTCTTATTTATCACATTCTACAACTCTTATAGAAGCAACAAGGTAGCCCTGAGTGTCCTTATGCTCGTACTGTTTGCACAGTCATAAGCTTATAGACATCAGTTTGCTTTACTTTGCAACATTTGCATTATTAGACCTCTTGCACCTAGTCTCATACACATCTCCATGTGCATCATAAATAAGACATTTTGTATTAGCGAGTTAAACATTTCGTCTAACTTTTCATTCTTGAGAACACTTCTCAAGTTTCAAAGTTCATCAGCATATTTGGGATAAGTCAATGTGTTATTCTACTATGATGTGTGATAGTGTAGAAGTTATATTATATATATAATTCTATAAGTGAATACACATAACTACTAAGTAAATATTCAATTTTATTCTTATAGCACCATGTGAATCGGGTCTTTATTCATTGGTGGCTCCCACTATTTTATTTAAGTTATACAACCCTCTATATGTATAACTAAACATTCATAATGTTAGTGAGAATAAGAATCCTATTTTCCATCATATCACCTCGGCTGTGGCACGAAACGCAATGTGATGTTCCATAGGAAGACAACTCTTGTCAACTACATCTCATGTTATTCCTTACTATCTTTTTAGCCTCTTGAACTATTGAGTATCGGTTGTGGCACGACTCACTCAATATTCTAAGTCAAGTCAAACCCAACATCTTGAATAATTAAATTAGAATTCCAAAAGCCCACGGCTGTAGCACGTAATGACAATTGGAACCTAATTTATCATACACATCTCATGTGATAGACAAGCATCTCTTAATCTCAAAACAAAGCCCTCGTCTGTAGTACGAAACGACAATGTCTCAATATAAGAACTCTACTTGCTATTATGTTGGAAGGCTATGACCGACACAAGCCCGTTGTGTCATTGGCCATTTACTACTTGATATAAATTTTAATTAAGAGGGTTTATATTATGTTGCAACCATAATCATATTACTAGGACATTGAAAGATGTGTGTCCTAAATCCAATCATGGATGATGAGTTAGGAGACATTTTGTTCAATCTGATTCAAGTTTGTTTAAATTAATAAAATAGTTATGTGTTTTATTACGGGCTTATCTATATAAAGTGTTTAAATTAGATGATCCATTGTTTAGAGTAAAGATTTTTATGGATTATGATGAGATCATAATAATGAGACCTTAAAGATGATAACTCTAAACTTAAATAGTTCCTGGTCGTAGGATAATTAATTGGTAGTTAATTAATCCGCAAAGATTGGTACATACTATGCTTGCTTCATTGTGAAGGATGTCTGTTCTCATAGGCATTTGTGTGGTGACACTATAGCTAGTATGTAGGTGCTTATTAGGAATAAGTTCACTGAACATGACTCGATCAGTTGAACAACTAATTGAGTTCACTCATGTGTCAGTAGTTGTTCATGTAGTGATGGTTGTACAAGTGTCCTTTGACCTGAGATCATCATAGTCATCTTGTGTACACTGAACTATACTTTGGTTTAGCTCTTAGTCTCGAGGGACAATAATTAGTGCTCTTCTGAGTATAGGAATTTGTGCACGAAGATAGTGAATAATCAATAAAGGATTTGCCCCTTCCAGTGAAGGAAGAGTATGTCCTTTGTTATTCCATTTATGCTAGGTCAGGAATCTCTGGCCAGAGTGAATGAAATTAGAAAGAAGTTTCTAATTTGCATTAATCGGAACTAAGCATAGTGAATAGGAAAGCATATGATTAAATTAGATAGGCTTGACACGAGATCCATGCCTTGTATTTAATCGGGACATTGTAGGGTAGAAAGAATTCATTGTACGGTAACTAGTCACTGAATAGGTTCTTGGTATTCTAAGCAGTGAATTCATATTATCCGGATAGTCGCGATATGATGAGAAGTATCACTCACGATGTAGAATAAATATTATTAATTTATTAATCGTATTTAATGAATTAGAAGAATTCATATAAATAATAATAAAATAGTTTTATTATTATTTATTTCTACTACCGGCTTAATATTGAACCTACAAGGTCACACCATAAAAGAGAATGATTTGATGGTGAAAGAAATAATTAATAATGGCTAGTCATTATTTATTTATGAAATAAATATTTGATTAGCATTTTTTATAATCAATTAAATATGATTTAATTTATTATAAATTAAATAAGAAGAGTTCTTAATATTATTAATCAAGAATTTAATTTAAGAAATTAAATTAAGTGAGAGAATTATTTTCTAAAGAGTTTAGAAAAAAAATTAATGATTAAAAGAGTTTTAATTATTAATTAATTGATTAATGAGATTAATTAATTAAATGGTTAATAATAATAATATTTTATGGGACAAATATTAAGCTGAGTATTTTGCCTATAAATATACTATTATAAACCCTCAAGCCCCCCACCCTAATATTTTTACAAGAAAAGAAAAAGGGAGGCAACTCTAATTCTCTCTCTCAACCGTTTCTTCTTTCCTTCGAATCATCATCTCTTGGTGGATATCGGTGGAGTGCTTCACACTTGAGGAGCAGCTGCTAGGAGCCTCTCTACATCATCCATGGATCGCTTTTAAAGGTTAGTAATCGATTCGTTAATTTTATCTATGAATCATATGCGTTTTTACGGGTTTTATATATAATAATTGTTATCCATGCTTCCACGTATGCAATAAAACCCAACACTAATGAATAACGTTAATTAGTGATATACCTTGAAAACGTTTTAAAGTTTTGAATTCTACAGTTGATGTCACTAATCACAGACATTTATTGGTTTGACAAGATCCAGTTAGTGATAAACGACAAGTTTATGCAGATATTGTTTAAATACTGCTATTAAAATTATGTTTTTAGTCCTACATACGGGCATGCTCTAGATACGAATATATTTATTATTCTTTTTGCAAAATATATTGTACACCTAAACCTTAAATGTGCGCTAAATCAATTATATGATAGTTAACATTGACATCAGTATTGTTGTGAAGTTAACAATCTCCTAATTTATTAAAGTGTTATGCTTATATATATAAAATTTTGATAATTGTAGTCTCTATCCGAGTTTAAGCTTAATAGCAGATATATTGAATTCGATAATTGTACAATTGTGGATATACTTTATTTTATAAAATTATTACTTATATATCTCAAAAAGTTGGTAAATTGATTCGTGATAAGTTACTCGCTTTACCTTACAATTGCCACTTGACACAAATAATTTAACATTTAATACTTTTAATATTTTATTATAAATATTCGAAAATTTTAAACTGATATTAGTTTATATTTGATTTAGTCATACGATGACAACCTCAACTTTCTTGTAAAAGCCTCCTACAATTTTTTTTTTAATAGTATACAAAGAGAAAAATATTTTCAAGTTTTCAGGTTATATACTTTGGTTCAATACTTTATATACTGGGTTGTCAAGATCCAGTTAGCGATACATGACAAGTTTATGCAGATATTGTTTAAACATTGCCATTAAAATTATGTTTTTAGTCCTACGTACGAGCATGCTCTAGATACTAACATATTTTTTTTCTTTTTTCCAAAAATATCCCAGACAACTCTTACTTATTTATTTTAAAACTATTTTAATACTTTTAATTATTTAAAAAACTTTACCTATTTTAACATATCTACTATATCACGATCAATTATCTTTTTCAACTAAATTATGTTATATTTTATATTCTTCTTGCTAATTTTTTTTTCCCAAGAAATATCACGGACAACTTTACCTATTTATTTTAAAATCAATTTTAATGCCTTTTATTATTTAAAAAATTTACCTATTTCAACATGCGTACTTATTTTTTTAACGAATATAATTAATAAAATATTAAAACATAAATAATAAAATAATAATTAAATAATCCGTGCATGGCACAGGTTTTAAGCTATAATCTATACTATTATATTAAAGACGAAACATTGAAAGTTTTGTAGTCTGGTCCTGAAAGTTTTTGTAGTCTAGTCACTCCATTCATAGTCGTTAGATATTTCCAATCAAATCGATGAGAACCGTTAGATAAAATATTAAAATTATTACATAAAATATCATTTCTATTTTTCCTAACTAAAACATCTCATTTTCCAAAAATATCGCAGACAGTTTCATTTAATAAAATAACATAATAAGGTTATAATTGCTAATAACCAACCCATTACTTTTTTTAGCCAAAGTGTAAATTCTTTTTTAAATTTTTTAACTAAAATTTCTACTTTTCTATTTTTCCTAAATAAACCTCTCATTTTCCAAAAATATCACGAACGGTTCTATTTAATAAAATAAAATAATAATATTATAATTATTAATGACTAACCGATTTGGTTTTTTTCCAAAATGTATATTCTTTTTTTTATATTTTCTAACAAATATTTCTCCTAACTAAAACCTCAAAAATATCACGGGCTATTCCATTTAGTAGCATAAAATACTAATATTATAAATATATCTATCTATACTATATTATTAAAGACGAAATATTAAAAGTTTTGGTACCTGTTTTTTGGTACCTGTCTTTTGGTACGGTACTTGCCTTATTTAATTATTTATTTAATTATTATAAAAATTATTATAATCAGTTACCTTTTAAGTTAAAATACATTACTATTTTTTTCTAAAAAAATCACGGACAATTTCCTTTTCAGCTAAAACATGTTACTTTTTCTATTTCCCTTACTAAAATTCCTCATATTCCAAATATATGAGCAAACCCTTATTTATTTATTTTAAAACTTATTTTAATACTTTTAATTGGCAATTACATTTCCCCTCTTTTTCTAGAAAATCACGGGAAATTACATTTTTCAGCTAAAACATGTTATATTTTCTATTTTCCTTAATAAAATCCCACAATTTCTAAATATATCAGTGATCGATATCCAAATTTCTGGACTTTTAAAATCGAATATCGGATCAGAAATTAGGATAATCCGGTTTTTGGATTTTTATGCTCACCTCTATATATCACGGGCAAACCCTTACTTATTTACTTTAAAATATATTTTAATACTTTTAATTGACAATTATCTTTTTCAACTAAAAATGTCATATTTTCTATTTTTCTTACTAAAACCCCTCTTTCCCAAAAATATCACAGGCAAATCGTTACTTTTATATTTAAAATTCAATTAAAACATGTTATTTTTTTATTTTTCTTACTAAACCCCCTCTTTTTCCAAAATATCACGGGCAACCCGTTATTTATTTATTTTAAAATCTATTTTAATACTTTTAATTATTTTAAAAAGTTTAACAGGCCTACTTATTTTTTTTTAACAAATGCAATTAATAAAATATAATATATAAATAATAAAATTAACAATTATTAAAAATAATCCATGCATCGCACGGGTTTTAAACTATATTATTAAAGACGAAACATTAAAAGTTTGGTAGTCGGACGGACGGTCGGTACTTAGTGATTTTACTCAATTTCTTTTACTTATTTTCTTAAAAAACTATCACTAAATAATAACATTATTTATAACCAATTACCTTTTCAGCTAAAATACTTTACTTTTGTTTATTTTTTTCTAACAAAATCCTATTTTTTTCTAAAAAAATACGGGTGATTATCTTTTTTAACAAAAACACCTTACTCTTTCTATTTTTCCTTACTAAAACCCCTCATTTTTCAAAAATATCACGGGCAAAACGTTACTTATTTATTTTAAAATCTATTTTAATACTTTTAATTATGGGCACTTTTCAGTTGAAATGTGTTACTTTTTCTATTTTTTCATTTTTCAAAAAAAATTATTATTAAATAATAACATTATTTATAACCAACTACCTTTTCAGCTAAAATACATTACCTTTTCTATTTTTTTTTAACAAAATCCTCATTTTTTCTAAAAAAATCACCGGCAATTACCTTTTTCAACTAAAACATGTTACTCTTTCTATTTTTCCTTACTAAAACCGCTCATTTTCCAAAAAAATCCCGGAAAATCCTTACTTATTTATTTTGAAACCTATTAAAATACTTTTAATTATGGCACTTACCTTTTCAGCTAAAACATGTTACTTTTTCTATTTTTGCTTACTAAGATCCCCCCTTTTCCAAAAATATCACGGGCAAACAATTATTTATTTATTTTAAAATTTATTTTAATACTTTTAATTATTTAAAAAAGTTTAACACGCCTACTTATTTTTTTTGCAAATGCAAATTAATAGAATATTAAAACATAAATAATAATTATTAATAACAATCCGTGCATCGCACAGGTTTTAAGCTAGTCATATAATAGATGAAACATTAAAAGTTTGGTCGATCGGTATGGTACGTTGTGATTTTACTTAATTGTTCTTTCTTAAATTCGTGTTTTTTACTTAAATAATCTTACTTATTTATCGAAATATATTATTAAATAATAATATTACCTATTTATAATCAATTATCTTTTTCAACTAAAATACATTATTTTTTTAATTTTTTCTAACAAATTCCCCTGTTTTTCAAATATATCACGGGCAATTAACTTTTTTAACTAAAACATGTTAGTTTTTCTATTTTTTCTTACAAAAGCCGCCATTTTTCAAAAAATATCACGCATAAACCTTTAGTTATTTATTTTTAAACCTAATATTATAATTATTTTTTTAAAAGTTTACCTATTTTAACATGCCTACTTATTTTTTTTAACAAATGCAATTACTAAAAATATTAAAATATAAATAATCAAATACCTATTTATAACCAATTACCTTTTCAGCTAAAACACATTATAGATTTTTTTCTAACAAAGTCCCTCATTTTCTAAATATATCACGGGAAATTGTCTTTTTCAATTTAATTTTTCTAGTTTTCTCACTAAAATCCATTCTTTTTCAAAAAATATCACGGACAAACCCTTTACTTATTTATTTTAAAACGTATTTAAATATTTTACAGTATTAAATTTTGAAACCTCATTTTCCAAAAATATCACGGGGCATTTACCTTTTAAAACTAAATATGTGTTACATTTTTTATTTTTTCATACTAAAACCCCTCATTTTCCAAAAAAATAACGAAAAAACCCTTACTTATTTATTTTAAAATATGTTCTAATGTTTTTAATTAATTAAAAGTGTTTAGCTATTTTAACATGCCTACTTATTTTTTTAACAAATACAATTAAAATAATAATAATAAAATAACAATTAACAATCCGTGCATCGCACGGATTTTAAGCTATGATATGTAATTTATATTTACTTAATTTAATTTTCGTTTCGAAATAATGATTGTCGTTTCGAAATAATGATTGTCGTATGTAAACAAATGTGCTAATTAATCGTGAATAGTCGCATTTGCGAAACACATAGACCGACGACACACAACGCAAAATAAAGAAAAAAAATGGTTTCTTTGCGCTTCCCATTCTCGTTTTCTCAGTCACGGCCACCTAACTCTACTGCCACCTCTCGCTTCTGCTCCGTCACCGTCTGCTCCGCCGCTGTAGCCGCCGGGGTTGGCGCTGTCGCTGCCGGAGTTTCCCTTTCACAGAACAACACTAAACCGTTCCTACAAAACACATTTGATTTCTTGATAAATAAATTAACACCCAATTACAATGATCCCGTTTGGGGTTCACTTTCGTTAGCTGCTACACGGCCTGACATTACTGAATCGAAGACGGGTGTTTCGTTTCCGGCAGTTTTGAATGATTCTCAGCAGCTTCTTGGAGCTGGGTTGAGGAAAAAGAGTGTCATGGGATTGAAGAACATTAATGTTTATGCTTTTGGTACCTGCTAATCTCTCTCTCTCTCTCTCTCTCTCTCTCTCTCTCTCTCTCTCTCTCTCTCTCTCTCTCCCTCCCTCTCTCTCTCTCTCTCTCTCTCTCTCTCTCCAGAGTTTACAATTCATGTTTTATCTTGTATATTCAGTTATGTATGCTGTTTTTAGGGTTTAATAATAATTATTAGCAGGGAAGTACACGTTGGTTGTAAGTTGTAAGTTGTAACACAATGTAGTAAATTTATAGGGCAAGTCTTTGTTTTTTTATGTCCATATATCCTATGCATTGCTAATTTGCTACAAAGAAACAGTCCTGATTAAGTAGGCGTAACTACAAATTATAAAATAGTATTGCTAATAGTGTCTTAATGGAGATTAAGACCAAGCCTTGTAGATCCATTTATAATACTGCCTTTATAATTTGAGTATTTCAGTTGATAAGCCCACTCTGTTTTTGTGGACTTTGTTGCTACTCGCGAATAGCTTCGCTACTTCCATTGAAATACCTTCTTTATGCTAGAATTCCTTCAGTGACAAAATCAATGTATTGTGATCACGTCTATACTAAAGCTTATGAAAATTAAAAACAATTTAAGGACTTCTCTGTAGTCCAAGTATTATTACCTGCTTAACATATGCTTGTATATATTAAGTTAATGAGTATTCAAATTGATAGTGAGTGACCCTCGTAAGATAGTGACCTTGTTATTAAGAATGAGCTGCAGGGAATAGGGATAATGGCTAGACTTGCTTTGTACTGTAACTGTTCAGGAATGTGTTGAATCTTGTGATAACGACATACGATATCTGAAACTGCTACGGGTAAAACTGTTGAATCTATAAATGGTTCTTTTGTATAAGGTATATAATGTCACAGGGTCACCATTGTTGTGGTGATGTGAGGAAGGAAATAAATAAACGATAAGTTATAATAATAAAAACAGCTGATGAAAGGGGTCATAAGTTTGTCAATAACTTGTAAAGTTTCTTATACTACCAGAGGGAACACCCCTATGCAAGGTGGCATGATAGAACTTAGGAAAATGTAGAAGATCGAATTGGATAATATTAACACAAGACAAAGTTCATTTTGTTTGAATAGAGTATCCAAAAAAAGAGAAAAGAACAGTATGCAGTTTGTTATGTGGCCTTAATGTGTTAATAATAATTTAATATCCTATGGTTTTCCTTAATGTGTATAACAAATAAAATTAAAGTTGTCACTTTAAAGTGCTCAGTGCTCACGCAAAATTATGGTATTCTACAGGCGTTTATGCTGATGAAAGTGATATAAAGAAATGTCTGAGTGAGAAATATGGAAAACTATCTGTTTCTCAGTTGAAGGAGAAGGACGTCAATGAAGATCTCATGGAAAGTGATGTATGCATGACTGTTAGGCTTCAAATTGTCTACGGCAGATTAAGCATCCGTTCTGTCCGTAATGCTTTTGAAGAATCTGTGGGTGATAGATTACAGAAGTTTGGAGGACCAGATAACAAAGAGTTGCTACAAAGGTTTTGTCTTCTAATTTCTTTCTTTGTCAATTTATAAAAACCATATTCAATTACAGAATAGTCTTATTTGTATGTTCAAAAACATTCTTAAAGAGACATACGCATCTAGCATTTAATCTTTCTAGTTATCTTTGTCTTGTGAGTTTATGATATATATGGTTGAGTAATTTGCATCCTTGATCAAATATTCAGGAGTGTACAAATATTATAATGGGTTTACCAAAAAAAAAAAAAAAAATTTACTCGTGAAATTATAGAACATGTAATCTAAGCCTAAGTTTACTTACTATTGCAGTTTCACTTCCCAATTTAAAGATGACATTAAGATACCTCGGGGATCCACCATTGATCTTTCAAAGGAACGAGGTTATGTACTCCGGACAAAAAGTAAGATGAGTTATTAATTGAAGTTTCCTAGTAGATATCAGATCATTTTGATATTTTTGTTTCTGTTTTATTCCCATCAGATTCACCTTCAAAAAATTGAATCACCTATTAGCGTCTTGACTGTGTTTATGAATCTCAGTTTCTAGTCATGTTCGGTGTTCCTGCAGGAAAGAAAACAATAAATGATCAATTAGAACAACTTGTTGTTCAGTCTTGACCCATTTTTTTGACAGAAGCCTATGAGGTTGACACTGCTAGTTAGGATTAGGAGAGTAAGGTCATCAGGTTAACTATTCTTGCTAGTTAGGACAAAGATTAAATATGTTTTTGCTGCAGATTTTTTTTTAAAGTTTTTAAGGACTACTATATTAGTATTTAATGTGTCCATATTACAATATATTTCAAATATTGTTTAGACTTTAGACCGGGGATTGCGGAACTGGCAGAGGGAGAAGGGATTGATTTGTCCCACCAAGACCTTGCTTCAAAGTGGGACTTACTGAGTATGTTTTGGTTTGATTTGGATTGGTTAGAGAGGTTGATTAGGATAGTACATTATTTAATTTAAATATTGCAGTTTAAAACTAATCAGAAAAAGGTGACAAAGTTGCAAAACTGCAAACTGACCTTTTAAATTTTGACAATTTAAGTTGGGCATAGGGATCAACTGGGTCATGGCGCAGTAAATTTTAGAGTACTTGTTGGTTCAAAGTTTTCAGTTGATAGCAAACTAAAGTTACGCATGCTTTCTCATTACAACATCTGAGGTACACTGTTTATACGAGGTTAGAGATGGCTCTATATCTTGAGATTATTAAAAGTCATAAACATTTCTATTACCTTTCTTTCACGACTGTGATGTGCTATGAATATCAAAGCTGGCCAGAAAAAAAACTAGCCTTGAATATGCAACCAAACTATCACCCATGACCAAGTTGCAAAGGAGCCTGCTAATTAGTATAGTCTAGAGAACTAAAGCTTTAGGTCATTCTGATTAGAAGATGAGTAGCTAGGAGTTAAATGATGAAGGATGGGTTGAAGTAACAACATTCCTTTTGTAAGCTAAAGCTGCAAATATAGAACTGCCTATACAAATGTCAAGCTCTATTTGTATCTTTATTTTTGTGACCAGGTGACAATGAAATCGAACATCCTCCCTCCTACCTTCATTTCCAAAAACAGTAAATTCTTGAACTTTCTACTTCAAATAAAATGAGCAAAATTTTATTCTATAGTTAAATGATTTGGTTGATTCAAAGTTAACATATTTCAGATTTTCAACTTGTTCATGTCCGCAGACAGTTATAAGTATAAATTATATAGACTGTGAAGCACCAAGTATCTAGTACTAATTATTTAAAGAATCAGAAAGGCTCAATCACCATAATTGTTCCACATAAGTTCTTAGTTTCTCCAAGTAATCAGTGATGAATAGGCTTGTGTATTCCTGTAAGTTTATGCTTATATTTTATTATTTGCACTTTGATTAATGTTCTTTGCAGTTGACGGGAAAGAGGTGGGAAGCATCCAGAGCAAACTCTTGTGCCGCTCCATTTTAGATCTGTACATTGGTGATGCTCCATTTGATCAAGAAGTCAGAGACAATCTTGAGTCGAACCTGGCTCCCCTTCTAAACGAGTAATTATCGATTGAGAGTTTATTTATATATGTTTTTTTCCGAGAACTTAGAATGTTGTAATGCTCGGGTGAGTTCTTGCTGTCTTGTATAAGAACTTTTCTGTAACCTAGATTACATGCATATACAACCAACTGATCTGGTTGACCTGTTGCTAAAATTCACAATGAAGGTGACTAGCAAGTGCTTAGATAACGATATTTTGTCTGAAAATTGTGGACTCGAATGAAAACCGAGCTTTATTGTGTGTAGTAATTATATTGTATGTAGTAATTTCACAATGAAGGTGAGTAACAAGTGCTCTGAGAAGTATATTTTGTTTGAAAATTGTGGACTCGGACGAAAACCAGAGTTTTGTTGTCTATGTAGTGATTATATTTTTGGTATCCGTCATGACTCATGGCTTCCTCATTGCTTCTTACTTTTTAGGTATCCATCATCGTTCAAAGCAAAACACCCATTTTTCTATCCACGTACCGTAAATTCGTTTCTTGATTCTACGAGTCTGGGATTCATTATTAAAATTGATTAGTATGTATATACTTGGATTATGATCGTCTCCTGAAGTCCTGATATATGTCATTTGTGTGCTGCATTGACATGCAGCACGGACCTTAGCCAGCACAAACCTGCGCAGGCTAGCATAGAGTCATAAACCAGTGTATAGTAATGAACATTGAACACTCAAAACTTTTCTCCTTCTAAAATTAATACTCCCTCCGTCCCAGTCATTTCCATACACTTTCCATTTTGGGACGTCCCATTCATTTCTATACATTCCAAAAATAGTAACTTTTAATAATATAAAACACTATTACACCCCTTACTTTCTCCATTATTTCTATTCTATAACAATATAAATCACTATTACACCCACTACTTCCTTCACTATCTCAAATCTATTATTAAATATTGATAGGTCCCACCACTTTACATACTTTTCATCTAATTTTACTCATTTTTTATATCTTTTCTTAGTTTTCGTGCCCAAATTCTATGTATAGAACCCAGAGGGACGGAGGGAGTAGGAATGATAACATATTTGTATCCGGATGAACCTTGGAATATCCCATAATTTTATAAAATAAACTTGTAAACGTATACAGATTGCTCAAAAGTGAAGGGAAATGACATCGATTTGACTCATCACGATTCACATGTGTAACTTGGTCCGTCGAGGTAAAGTATTTACGTAACATGACACCGGAGGTGACTTAACATGCATATCTAAACTACTTGTATGAGCTTGGAAAATCTCAAGTTTTACAACTAAAAATATGTTTCCCAAATCGTGCTTATTGAATATCGCGGTCAATTTTTCTATAAGGTTTGAAAATAAAGTGATATCAGAAATGAGAATGACATTTGGATCAGTCGGACGAGTACAACACAAGCTACTTGCGAGCATTATATTTTGTGTGTTAATACATCCCGAACAAATTATCCATATAGGTGTGCTCGTTAGTCAAATTTTTGTAGAGTATCAATGTAGCTACTCTCTCCAATGTAGCTACTCTCTCCGGTTCATCCAATTGTACACGTGGTTCGACACGTATTTAAGTCTCATATAAAGTATATTTTCATAATTTTTTTTTTATTTTAAATTAAAATTTAACGTTTTAATTTTTATTCAAAAAAATAATTTAAAAATAAGTTTACACATTAAAATACATGCTAAGCAGTGAAGAAAAATTATATAAATATGAGTGAGACGGTAATTTATTACTACTTTTATGTTCCAAACCAGTGTGATGGCCTCTTACTTTCTTACTTGGTAAGCTTGTTGCTACTACCCAAAAAAATAGCACAGCAATATATTCTACCTGTTGGTTGCATATGTTTTTATTTGTCCAATTTTTTCAACATTGTCGACCGAGTCGTGCTCAGTACTATTGTAAATTCTTTATATTTAAATGTTCTTTTTTGATAGTTCTTTATTTTAAATATAACGATCGCATTTTTCTGCACTTTACTTTTAGAAAATTACTACTCCGTTAAGTTTGCTAAAAGCATAAACGTGAAATGGTAAACTGGTAACTATGCTGAAAATATACGATCATATTGAAATTAGTTGCTTGCACCTTATATTTTTTGAAACCTTTGTTGGTAATATACGATCAATTTTCGTTCTGTTAATTGTTGTTACGTTGTAACTATTCGAAAAAAATAAAGATGGATTAGACACAAATATTTAATTTTCAATTTAAGGTCGTACTATAAAAATTGATTAACTTTTACGAGTACGTGTAAATTTGAAACTAATTCCGAGCAGTAATTCGAATTTAAGCATCACAAAAATCAGCATCCGCACATTGAAAATTTGTTCATATATGTACTCGAATAAAATATCCATTATTTACTCTCTTGCTTTCAACCTAAACCTATTAATTCATTCGTGTCGTGTACTTTCGTGTTTCGTGTACCTAAATGCTAAATTCAAAATCACCCGTTTAGGGTTCGTGTAATTTCGTGTTCGTGTACTTTCGTTTCGTGTCGTGTTTTTGTGTAATTTAAATTAATAATAAAAATAAAAATAAATAAGTAAATATATTGAAATATTAAAATTTAGTTAATATTTTTACAAATGTGTATTAAAAAAATATATTTACATAATATTTATAAAAAATATTATAAATTTATGTATAATCACATAAATAAATGTTAAATATCTAATAAAAATGTTAAAATATTTAATATAAATATTAATTTATTTATTTCGTGTACTTCGTGTCTTGTCGTGTACTTCAAGGATAAACACAAAACCGACACTAAATCTTGATCGCATACTTTCGTTTCGTTTACTAAAAATGCAAATCCAAACACTAAATTTTCATGTAATTTCATTTCATGTTTTCGTGTCGTGTCAAAAATTATCGGGTGTATTTCAACCGAAAATGGGATGCATGTAATGAGATGAATACCAAAGAGAAATGAACGGCCTCGTAGGCAGTGGCGTAGTGTAATATAGCTAGGCCAAAAACAAGAGTAAAATGAAAGATTCCAAGACACGGTAAAAATTTATTAAGTGACGGAACAGAAAACGGAGTCGAAAACAATAAAGTTTCCACGTGCGCCCAACAAAAACATCTCATGGGAAAGTAAACGGGGTAAAAATAATGCTAGTTAAATACGTACAACCCAGTCCAGGGTGAAAATGATATGCTACTTCGCACCAGACCATAACACAGAACTCCCCTTCTACAGTAATTATAATTCCTCGATATTTGTGCAGCCTGTTTTTGCTTACTCACATAACCTCGTGTGTATATATAACTACCCCCCGCTCTGGCGCCATTAACCTTCACGCCCTACTCGCCTTTCCCTGCTCACTAGACCTATACTTACATTACATACAGTGCATAAACACAGATAAACAGTGCAAGTCCATTGGTAAGCCCTGTGACCTATCGCTATTTCACGGATATTGTCTCTCTCTTACTACCAAGCTCACCTCACTTCTCCTGCTGGATATAACCTGTAAGCACATCATATCTCTCTCTCTCTCTCTCTCACTTGGCCAATCAAATTATAAAGTGATTGTTTGTTTTTCTTGCTTATGTATGTGTGAATTCTGAATCTCTCTGTATGTGCAGTGAGAGAGAAAGTAAGTGATGGACCTGAGCAAGATGACGCTGGAGATCTTTTCCAAGCTGGAGCAGAAATGGCTTTGCGAAGGTAAGAAGACACGTGTTCTCAGTATTGACGGCGGCGGAACCACCGGCATTGTCGCCGGCGAGTGTTTGATTTATCTCGAAGAACAGATCCGTGCGAAGTCCGGTGATTCGAACGCTCGAATCACCGATTTCTTCGACATTGTCGCTGGAACTGGAATTGGAGCTGTGTTTGCTACAATGCTAACTGCAGATGACGGTAACGGACGTCCGTTATTCACAGCAACTGATGCCGTCAAATTTGTTACCGAGAAGCACAACTCACTGTACAAAGTGCAAAGCTCCGGTATTTTTCACCGGAAATGCAGGTTTTCCGGTGGTAGTATGGAGAAAGTATTGAAACAAGCGTTGACTAGAGAAGATGGCAAAGTGTTGACTTTAAAGGACACGTGTAAGCCTCTCCTTGTGCCGTGCTATGATCTCAACAGCTCGGCTCCGTTCGTTTTCTCTCGCGCTGATGCTTCTAATTCAGCTAGCTATGATTTTGAGCTTTGGAAAGTGTGCCGTGCCACGTCAGCTACTCCTTCGGTGTTTAAACCGTTCAGCTTGAGTTCAATTGACTCGAAGACTAGTTGTTTGGCTGTTGATGGCGGTCTGGTTATGAATAACCCGACTGCAGCTGCCGTAACTCATGTTTTGCATAATAAGCTTGACTTTCCGTCTGTTAGTTGTGTTGAAGATCTCGTGGTTCTGTCAATTGGTAACGGCCCTTTAACTAGTCCTTCGCAGACTAAAATTCGTCGTAATGGTGATTGCGTTGCTGATTCGGTTGTCAGCATTGTTCTAGAAGGCGTTTCCGAGACGATTGATCAAATGCTCGGGAACGCCTTCTGCTGGAACCGAACCGATTACATCCGAATTCAGGTTGTTAAACTTAAAAATGTTAAGTTTTTAACTACGATTAGATTTTAATTTAACGTAAACTAATGACCTTTAATTACAGGCGAATGAAGGCAATGGTGGAGCAGGACGAGTGTTGAAGGAGAGAGGAGTGGAGTCTTTGCCGTTCGGGGGAAAGCGGTTGCTGACGGAGACTAACGGCGACAGAATTGGAGGCTTTGTGCAAAGGCTTGTTGCTTCAGGGAGGAGTAGTTTACCACCAAGCCCTTGCAAAGATAACAGTGTTGATCCATTGGTTAATGGACGTTAGTGTTGTTTGTTAATTGTTGTTTTTTTCCGTTTATGGTAGTTTTTAACTCTTTTAACCCACTCTGTAAGTGTAGCTTTTGTTTAGAGGCCTAGTGTACCGAGTACTGATCAGGTTACTTTTAACTGTTTGTATTCTCCCCAGTTGAATAGTTTTCCAATAACACAGTAATCTGTCCAGCATCCATCTCCTGTTTGCAATGTACTTAAATTTAGCTTTGATTATTAAATGCAGATATGGGTTCGATTGTTACAACATATTCTATCGCGGAAAAATTTTCGTGATATGTGTGGAGTAAGATTTTTGACATACATGCGTGGGAGTCCATAATTTATACATATCGCGGAAAGTTTTGCTCTTGAGTCTTGACCATGTCTATGTAAATATATGTAGATAGATCTGACTTGTAAATATATGTAGAGAGATCTGAGGAAAGCCTTCATGGGATCTGAAAAAGAAATGGCACAAGTTTTGCTTAACCAGATTTACTTAAATTTAATACTAGTGAAGAATCAAATCAGCATATTTAAGCTTGGATATCTAACATGAAAGTTGTTGATGTAACTTAAAAGAGGATTCTTAAATGTCTTTTGGAACTCAAAGTATCCAATTTTATTGGTAGTGACTAGTGACTAGTGAGACATTGTACTATGGTTTTCATTGAAAAGGCTTGTCTGCCTTTTGTGGAAGCTATGCAAAATAAATAAAGTTCCGATACCCTCAATAATGCCTCTTTGATATATTAAAATGGATAGTTTGGAATGTTTGGAATATGTATTGGAGCCTCGGTTGATGAGGTAAATAAGTTAGAACATGTTGTCAACATCTTTCTCAAGTTCATGTTTGAGTAAATGATTCAATTATAGACACAAGTATATTCTAACAACTAAGTATCAGCAAGGAAACAAAATCAAATCAAGTTGAGTCATGGGTTCAACCTATCATCCCATATACTACTATAGTTCTGCTATTTTATGATCAAATTTTATGAATTCACTTTTTTTTTTTTAAAGTCTCATGAATTCACTTAAATGTAACAGAAAGGGTGTAATGTTTTTATGACCGAACTTATTCACGTTCTACCTTTTTTCTGTCAACGTTTAAATATCCGAGTTCTCGTAACTAGAGTGAGGGAGATATTGCTAAAAAAATGATATGTTTGTATAAGAGAAATTTATTTCCAGAGTTGTTTTTTTTTCCAAAGTTATTTGTAGCTTATTGTACTAAAATATACTACAAATTATGAATGCAAAACACATATTTATATTTATTACTCTGAAAATTAAAAAAATAACAGCTCTAAAAATAACATTTTTCGTATAGGGATGTTACACTCATGCCCAAAGGTCAAGTGAAAAATTACTGGCTTACTGTTAAGTTTTCAGATTTGTGGTCAGCAGGGGGTAACTTTATGGATTTCTCATTATCCTTATCCTAATTGGTAGCAGAGTTGGGTACCAAGAAAAAGTACTGAATTTATACATGTATTATCTAAAACAGAAGTGGGACCCTCACTCAATAGCCTGAAAATCATACTGGCACTAAAGTTATATAGTAAGATATTATTATAGAGTAAATATAGGAGTAAGAAATGGCCCCTCTATAATAAGATCTGTTGGGCTGTGAATTTCTTTCCCTATACATGTCTAAATGATATTTTCCTGGTCTGTTTCACAGCTGTGATCTGTGACTGTGAGGTACTTGGTACAAACTATAGTACTACATTGTTGTACATGTTAGGTAGGAGATGCTCCCTTCGAATTAACTTTAAATAAATGTTTTCTTTTTATTTATTAAGAAAAGACAGGGACTGTACATGCATACACAACCATCTAATCAAGCAGTCAAGTTCTTTTTTTTTTTCTTGTTAATTTTAGTTTTATTAGGTGTCCAATTATGACATTTTACTTATAAATTTATTATATTTAGCTGTAATCGAACCTGAAATCTCGAGACGGTAAACCTCAAAGGTCCTGCCAGTCAAGTTCCTGTGTTGTGTTTTTATTGGCAAATAGGTTTTGCCTCAATTGTTGAAAGTTGTGGTGGACCTCAGATCCGGTGGTGAGTTCTTAAAGAAGCATGTTAAAAATTATAGGTTAAAGTACATTGGAATGTAGTAAATAAAGAATATCATTTGGCTTTTAAGGTTCTATTTTTGTAAGTTATTGTGGAGGACACTTATAATTTCATTTAGTTAGTGGTTATTGCTCGGATCTTTTACGAGAATTTATGGGTTCAACAATGAGTACTATTTTAAGGTTTTTTAACTTTTAAGACTGTGTGTGTTTTTTTTGCCTGATTTTCCTTGTTTTTTTGTTTCATTCCTTAGTTTAATGTTCCATTTGGTGATGGATAGTCAGTACTCAGTACAATATAATTCATCAGGAAAATGATATTCTCTGAATTGTTTTTCATTTTCAGAACAATAATTGTATAGCATTTTTTATGTATTCACAATTTGTGAGTTAGAAATAGCTCCAAAAATAATATGTTTTTTTATAAGAGCAGTGCTAGAGCTATCGAATTGGGTATCAAAAATTGATACAAAATGATATGGCAATTCGGTATATCTTTTTGTATAAAATTCGGTACCCCTAGCATTATTCTTTTCACAATTTAATAGGGCGAATTCAACATTTTTTCTATTCCAAAAAGTTTGCAAGCAAATACCAAAAATCATCACAAATCCTGGAGTAGCTATTGAAGACACCAACAAAGGAAGAAGCCGAATATATTCAACAATATGAATAAAAATTAAAACAGCAGAGGAATATGTATGGCCAATTAAATAAGTTTCAAAGTTTTGGCCCATAAGGTGTCTCTGGTCTATGAAGTAGCCTGAGAGATTCCTTTGGGTTGGATGACCATCGTCCATGCCGCGGTCTTTATGGTGTAAAATATATCTAAATGAACACTGGCTATATCATTTTGCAACTAACAAGATGTAAGATGTTAGCAAGAAAAAAAAGGTCAAGATGATTTTAATTTTTGTTATAGTTTTGTTACCGAATTGAGTAGCTACTGGTCAACGCTGTGGTATTTATGCAGTGTAATATAATGAATTAGCATACATGAAATTAATTTACGAGTTAAAGGCAAAAGACATAGGATGAAAATTGATATTACACTTCCTAGGAGATAATCGATGCTAAAAATGGGTTTAGATTAATATATGTAGGTTAATTATGTAAGTGAGAAATATATTATTACTATTTTTTTTAAATGTACCTAAAATTAATATGAAAGTATGTAATAAACAAATGTTGCAGAAAATTGAACCTAAAATTCGTGTAAAATTAAAATAATAAATTTGTGTTTAATTATATAATTGTAGGAAATCAAACTCAAGTTCAAGGTAAAACCAAAAAAAAAAAAACAAATTTAGTACTAAAATATTTTTAAAATATTTCTTCTTATTAATAAAAGAAAATATATACTGATTTTTTTATAATAGATATGAGGCAATATTTTTGGCAAAACATTTGCAATTTTAAAAACATAATATATAATGTTATAAAATTACATATTATCTTCACTCCATTGTAATTTAACTTTACTTAAACCAATAAAGGAATGAAATATTTCATTTTTTTTTTTAATCAAAGTTCCCCTTTCTAACGCCATGCTCCTGAGTTAAGTGATAGAAAAGTAAATGATTTTTATTTCATTTTTGGAGTGAATTTTTTGAAAATAAAAGCCAACAGATTTACAGTCTGCCGCTTTTGACCACTCGGCCACTCTCCCCTTCCCGGGCCGGGGAAGTCAAAGTTACATAAATCTCCACTTAATTTTGTTTTTTTTAAAATTTGGGAACACGTGTGAAATTTAAATTATTTTACTTATATTACCCACATAGTTGAACCCCTACGTCAGGTTGATGATGCTACAAAATCGGAACATCATTAAAAACAAAATTTTACGAGTATAAAAACATAAAATTTAGGGACATGAGTTTTAATAATTCATGTCATACAAGAGATTAAACAAATTGTTCATGATATATCTTGAAAAGTATACATTTTTAAATTTTGATTACAAATGACTCATGAATAATTTTGTTAGCAAAATTGTTAAAAAAAAAATCAAAAATAATAATTTGATAATATATTATTGATGAAAACAAATTTTTAATTAGCTGAGTGTTGAAAATTCTTAGGACCACCATGACGGCAAGTTTAACCCCCACAGCATACCGTCTTGCACGTACGGCTGACGGTTCTCCCAGCCATTTGCTGGTAGAGCTGGCAATTTGATACACGACACGTGAACACGGTACGAACACGACACGGATAATTAGTGTTTGGGTGCAAAAATTTGGTACACGAACACGAAAGTACACGAACACGAAAAAACACGAATATAATTAGTGTCGGGTTTGGGTTTTCACAATAAGTACACGACACGAAACGAAAGTACACGAATTAATGAAGTAAATAAATAATTTTAAAAAATATATATTATTTATAATATTGCATATTTAGAAAATATATAAGGAATTACATATGAACAATAAATAAAAGTTTCATGACTAATTAGCAGTAAGTTATACATTTATATATAAGAAGTATACATTTATATATATAAGTTATATTTACAATTTTTTGTAAAATTGTATGTATTACATATTTAATACACATTTCATAAAAATTTACATAATTAAAATAGTTTTATAAGATATAAATTTTAATTTAATTAAATTTATATTTTTCTTTAATGTACACGAATACGCCACGTAAAGTACACGACACGTTTTGAATTGGATATGTGTTTCAAATTTAGTACACGAATTCAAAACGGGTCGGATATGGGTTTTATATTAAGTACACGAAAACACGAAAATACACAACACGAAAGTACACGACACAGTCCAATTACCAGGTCTATTTGCTGGGGAGCTGGGAGAAACATTCATATACGCAAACAGCCTCTTTGACTCAATGACTATATACATTGATAAACCCTATCCGCAAAATAGTACACTACTAGTCCACAAAGCAAGAAAAGGAATTTGACTCAAAAGATGCCTATGATGACTTTCAAAAGGCCTACTATTCGTGCTTTTATTTAATTATTTCCTCTGTTCCTCTTATTTTTTTATATTTTTTTTGATTTCGCTCTCAATTTTTTACATTTCAATTTTTTAAAAAATAATAAAGTTTTATAATATAAAAATTAACTAGATGCACTACTTTCCCTCATTATCCCCATTTTATACATTAAATATTGATTGGTCTCATCACTTTACTCACTTTTCTTATTTTTCTTCACTAAATTACATTTTTTTTAAACTTTCGTGCCCAACCTCAATGTAAAGAATTGAAGGGGACGGAGAAAGTATTTAGTAGGCCATGGAATTTGTTTGGAAAATCCTTTTTAAATTATTACTAGGCCTCCCTTTTCTCTTTGTGTGTAATTTGTGGTTTTGTTTCAGTTTAAAAAATAAAGATTCCGACTTTTAGTAGATCTCAGCATCTAGTACTGAGGTTGGACCATGACTACCAGAAGTTAACGTATTTAATTAGTTGAAATGCTTAAGGTAGCCTAGTTCAATCTACAATTTATCTAACAGTAAATATTGTTTATTTAAAAATGAACTTATTGTTATAATTATGATTTATGAATGAAGTTGGTTGTTTTATATTTATATAGGGGTCATTTTTTTTTATTCGCCAGAAAAGTGATGATTTTTTGAAACTTTCAAATCATTCGACAATACATGAATATAATACATTGGCAAGTGTATTTTTATGGCCGAAATAAAATCGGTTACAATAATTTGGTACGGAATATACTTATAAACGGTACTCTAGAGTCCCAGCGTCGCATTCAGACATCCATATCTGCTGTGTAGCCTATTTAAAGCAAACCAAACGATATTTTTGGTGGAGCATACCCCCATTAATTCCGTTGTATCATTACTTCCGGACATAAAATGCATCCGTAGGGTACGTTAAATTACTGCACCGCCCCGGGTCCAACTAAATTTCTAACCATTTCTGATATGTTACATCAACATTTTACTTGTCCGTTTAAAGAATATTGTCAAAATAAAAAAATTCGCACAGACAAAAACTATAATGAGAGTAATGCACCCTCTGAAGTTGCAGTGGCAAGTTGGTAATTTGTTAATTACAATTTACAGTTAGTTTTCAACATATGTGTTTCATAGATGATCACTAGTTTTGGTAAGACGACTGCTAGTGTCTGTAGTTGTCTTCGCTAAGAAAAATGTTAGCTACTCAAAATTTAGACTAATTTTTCAAAAAAAACTGAGGTGACATATGAATAATGGTAACTTTACTAATAATAACATAAGATCTCACGTGCATACGTTCATAAATTAAAATTCGTCATTTATTAAGTCATATTATTCGATAAAAAATTTGATAAATTTTTTGCGATACGTAGCATTATTCCATGGCTAATATTGATTGATTGCAGTTTTAAAATCGAGTAAAGTGCACTTTGTGTACTCGTACTTTAGTCAAGACACCACTTGCAATACTATTTTTTAAAATCGAGCAGTTGCAATATCAATGTTTGTATTTCACTACACTTTGTTGCATTCCGTTAATTGAGGTTAACTTCGTTATTAATTTAGGGAGTAAAGTGCACTTTGTGTACTCGCACTTTACTCTAAAGTGCATTTTGTGTACTCGCACTTTACTCTAAATTTTGAACTAAAGTATTGCAAATGATGTATTGAGCAAAGTACGAGTACACAAAATGCACTTTAGAGTAAAGTGCGAGTACACAAAGTGCACTTTACTCCCTAAATTAATAACGGAGTTAACCTCAGTTAACGGAATGCAACAAAGTGCATTGAAATACAAACATTGATATTGCAACTGCTCTATTTTGAACTATAGTATTGCAAGTGGTGTCTTCACTAAAGTGCGAGTACACAAAATGCATTTTACTCTTTTAAAATCATATTTCTTATTTTTCTTCTGCATACGGGGGCAAAGGGGGACACTCAAAATATGGTAAGAATCACGGGTTTTGGAACATTGCTGATATATAGCCAAAATAATGGCGTTCTTAGAAAGTCATTTGAATAGGATATAAATTAAACCTAACATAGACTTTAGAAGTTAGATTATTGCAGTTGATTTAATCCATGTACTATCACGGATTTGACAAGGAGATCGATCTTACTGATCTAAACCAAGACTAATCAGACTGTTAAACATCTACTTATCTCTTAACAGTTTCTCATTGAAGCAGTAATACTTTATATACAAACTGTTGTTAAAACAAAGCAAGTGGGGATTAGCATAATTACCTATCTTATAGACGATGACAGTGTCACGAGATTTGTTGGGACTAAGATCCAAATATATGGTATATAGTAATTACAAACAAAACATTTTTTCAGTTAACATGATTACTTTTTCTGAATTCTGCATTATAATATATTAATTATGCCTCTGTTGACTTGTAATATTTTTACTAATTAGTGCCATATCCCGCATGCAGTGCCGACCCAGTGCGCTCAGAATTTGTATGTACAGTTATACATATCTAACTTTCTACTAGTGTAAAAAATATGCAACTCGGAGTTTATGCCGACTGAAGTAAGCAAAAAGCAATAACGGCATCTAGATCATTGTTTTAAAGATCAAGTTCTTTAAATTTAAGCGACAGATGATCTTGGAGACGAAAAAAAAATTTATAAACGAAATTATGATGTCTAATGTTTTAGAAACATTTAGAAAAAACAAAAAATAATACTATCCTGATAATATGTATCTATATTATATCTTTTGTATATTACTAGTTGATAAAATCGCGTTTCGCGGCTGCGTTATAATTTTTTTTAAAAAACTTTATTTATAAAATTATAACAATTACTTATTTTTCCCTAATAAACCGTCCTTCCGTTAAACACATTTTTATTGTTAAAATCGAAATCCTAAATTTTACACATTGAATACTTGTCTTACATATTAATTTTCATGTTAACATGTTCCTTTATAATAAATCGTCTTCTCGTTCAAAAAACAAGTATATAAATTCGCACTCCTATTTTACTTATAATAGAACTTTTAATTATGTATGTCTTACAAACACGTATTCTACTTTTGATATAACTTTTTTTATATGTATTTTTTATAAATTCGAACTATTTTACTCTATAAATTCAAAAACATATTCTACCGATAGAACATTTAATTATATGTCTAACCTACAAATTGATAAAGTCGCGCTTCGCGGCGGTGTCATATTTTTTTTTAAAAAAACTCTATGTATAAAATTACAACAATCACTCATTTCTCCCTAATAAGGCGTCCTCCCGTTAAATACATTTTCCTTGTTAAAATCGAAATCACAAATTTTAAACATTGAATACTTGTCTTATATATTAATTTTTTTGTTAACATACTCCTTTCTAATTAGCCGCTCTCTCCTTGAAAAAATACTAATATAAATTCGCACTTATATTTTATTTCCAATAAATTTTTTAATTATACATGCCTTACAAGCACCCATTCTACTTTCAATATAACTTTTTTTTAAATATGTATTTCTTATAAATTTGAATTCTTCTATTTTATAAATTCAAAAATCTATTCTACTTACCATAGAAATTTTAATTATATGTTTAACCTATAAAGTCTCTATAAATTCAAACTTTTCTCTTCTATAAATTCGAATACCTATTTTACGTCCAATAGAACTTTTAACAATGTGTTACAAACACCTTTTAACAAGTATTTCTTATATATTCGAACTTTTCTCCTCTATAAATTCGAACATATATTCTACTTTAAATAGAATTTTTAATTATATGTCTTACCTAGAAATTCGAATCATTCTCCTTTATAAATTCGAACACATATTCTACTTCAAATCAAACTTTTATTTATATGTCTTCCCTATAAATTCGAACTCTTCTACTCAATAAATTCGAACACATATTCTACTTCTAATAGGTTAAATGATATTTTTTGATTTATTAGTATTTAAAATTCAAAAATTCTAGAAAATTAGAAAAATAGATTGAGACAATCTTAGAGGCGCCACCTAACTTTATATATTTGAACTCTTCTCCTCTATAAATTCGAAAATATATTCTACTTTAAATATAATTTTTAATTATATGTCTTACCTATAAATTCTAATTATTCTCCTTTATAAATTCGAACACCTATTCTACTTCAAATCAAACTTTTATTTATATGACTTCTCTATACATTCGAACTCTTCTCCTCAACAAATTTGAATACCTATTCTACTTCTAATAAGTTAAATGATATTTTTTGATTTATTAGTATTTAAAATTCAAAAATTCTTGAAAATTAGAAAAATAGATTGAGACAATCTTAGAGGCGCCACCTAACCTCCTGCGTATCCTCCTTTATATATATATATAATATATATATATATATATATATATATATATATATATATATATATATATATATATTGATTGGAGTAAATGGATTAATGTGGCTTGGTCGTCATCTGTCATCATTTAAGTGTTATTAGTAATTATAATCTTTTCATATATTAAATACAAAATATAAATTGTTAATTGTACACTTTGTTGCAAAATATTGAATACGATTTTTAAATATTATTTTGAAATTTTTCATGAAAAATCAGATATTAATTATATAGAGTATAATAAAGTTATGGTGTGAAAAAATAGGAAATATAAATTTACGATTTTAAAATTAGGAAAATATGAAATTTCACACAAAAATCTAATAATAACTAAAATAATTAAGAGATTAGTAAAATAAGTATCATTAACTTAACAAGGTTTGCAGATATTATTTTGCATTTTTTTCACAACTATTAAAAGGAAAAATATTCTGTTAGGCTCAATGCATGTCTGAATACCACTATTAACAAGCCTACACCTTGTGACTGTGTCACTCTACATGACCCGGTGAAGTTTATCACTGGGATATAGTATAAGTCTCAATTGTACTTGTCTTGTTCTCATGCACTTAGCTCTATTTTGTATGCTCAATTCTATAATGAGCTTAGTGAGTTTCTTGCACCTAGAATGTATATAGGCCATGAAATAATCATCCCGGAAGAAGTTCAATTTGTTCATGCAGCAGGATAAAAGTGAATAAGGCCATGAAGAAATAAGTTGCAGAAATTTGTCTAAGTCCCTAGATCGTGAAGTCAGAATGAGCTATGTCGTGAAGTCCTAAAAGTCCATGTCGTGAAGTGTTGAGATCGCATAGTCTGAAATGTACTAGATCGTGAAGTCCTCAAAGGCCATGTCGTGAAGTGTTGAGATCGCATAGTCTAAAATGTACTAGATCGTGAAGTCCTCAAAGGCTATGTCATGAAGTCTGCAATACGCTGTATCGCATACTCCTAAGATGGTCATATAGCAAAGTCAGAAATGCTCTATGTCGACAAGTCACAGGATAAGGAGTATACTGGAGTTCACGATATCAACACTTAGGCATTTTACAACAAGACAAACCAAGGTACATAATCAAAGTTCACGGAGACAAATACTGAAGCGTCTGTTACGGTTAAGTGGTCGAAAGACAGATGGCAAATCTACAGCATAACTTGGAGAGAAAGAATAGAGACAAGCAGCTAAAGATAAGGGAAAGGACGACAGAGAACAAGTGGTCCTTCCTGACATAGTTAACCTCTTATGAAAAAACAAGATGGAGTTACAGTTAGGGGTAGCTGTATAATTAGGTATGTGCACAAGTTTGTATAGGTCATATATATAGAATGCACACCTTATAGTTAGTTATAAGAGAGATACACATAGAATTATTCAAGCACCCTTTTCTCTGTAAGAAAACAAGAAAGCATTGTTCTTTTTTAGAAGCCAGAATTTCAATTATGAAATTTTGGAAGCTGTAGTATTTGATTTACTTTATACAAAGTAGATTAAAGTGATTGTGTGTGTTCAGTTTAAGTTATTTCCGCATTCTCATACATACACAATCAAATACAAACCTAAGCTTCAAGAAGTGAAAAACATTCAAACTATCCATTCACCCCCCCCCCCTCTGTCTAGTTTACTAGTGATATTCATAACTAACAAGTGGTATCAGAGCAGACTGTTGAAACACAAACAGTAAAAGATCAAGAATGAGTTCACAGAAACTAAGCAGTATAAAGATTCCTCCCTTTAACAAGAAACATTACAACCTATAGAAAAAGAAGATGATGTTGTTCATCAAAGCTACAAACCCCATGTATTTAGACTTTCTAAAACATGGTCCCTTCATTCCACAAATTGAGATTCCTGAAACAACTGTTGGTACTGATAAAATACCAAAACATTATGAGCCTAAAGATCCTTCCAAATACACTGATCCTGAAAAAGCGAAAGTTGCTCTCGATGGAAATCTCCAACTCATCATTTGTGAATCCATGGATCTTAGCATGTATGGCACTATTGCTCATTGTGATAGTGCTAAGAAAATGTGGGATCTCATAGAGGTGCTCTGTGAAGGAACTCCTGAAGTGAGGAAGAACAAGAAACAGATTCTTGTTTCTCAGTATGAAGCCTTCATGGCTCAGCCAAAAGAGGGCATCACTGAAGTGTTTGAAAGGTTCAACAGGTTGATAAATGATCTTAAGCTTTATGACAAACACTATGAAACTGAAGAGCTTAACATGAAGTTCTTATTGACTCTTCCAAGCCATTTGGAGCCAAGAATCTCCTCTCTCATGGAAAGAGATCTAACCAAGATTGGCTTTGATGTGCTATGTGGTGTGCTGAAAACATATGAACCAGAGCTGTTTAAGAAAAGATCCATTCAGGCAAAATAAGGCATAATGGTTAACACATCATGTGCTCTTATTGCTGACAATCTAAGTCAAAGAATGGAAGCTATGAAAGTCAATCAAGCAAAGGTTGAAGAGTTGGATGTTGAGGACACTATTGAAGAACCTCAAGTCACTTATGACTTGCCTGAAGAAGATGATTTCTACAGCTTAGATGAACTGGATAAAATGGAGAACAAATCTTTTTCTTACATGGCTAGGAGGTATCCTAACATAAAATTCAAAAGAAAGCAGCCATTCAAGTCTAAGTTTAATGCTAGTGGAGCTGGTGGATCAAGTGGTTCAAACAATTTCAACAAAGGGAAAGGAACTGTTGGTGCTGCAAAGGGTGGATACAAAACTGGAAGTGTGGATAGATCAAAGATAAGATGCTACAACTTTAATGAACTTGGGCACTTTGCTACAGAATGCAAGAAGCCCAAACAAGTCAAGAAGGACAAAGCATACTTGGAATTTGAAGCAAAGTATGAAGCTCTACTCAAGAAACAGCAGGGCAAGGCTTTTATTGCATAGGGAAAATGCTGGGATGACTCAGATGAAGAAGAAGAACAAGAGTATGTAAACTTTGCCTTGATGGCTTGTTCTGATGATGATGATTCTTCATCTTCGAATCAGGTAACTATTCTTACCTGTCTTGAAATGTCTCCCTCTCAATACAAGCAAACTGTTGAAGATATGAGTACATAGATGTTTAATATTCATATAGTATGTTAGTTGCTAATGAAGAAATTGATAGGCTAACTACTAAGAATATTGAACTTACAGAAAAGAATTAGGAACTTGAGTTAATGGTTGTGAATCTTGATGGATTGAAACAGGAGGTTGAGTATCTTAAAAATAAAGTAGTTTGTGTTGAACAGATATAAAATGCTCTTAGGGAACAAATTGTTGAAAATGAATTAAAAATAAGAAGCTATAGAAACTCTGTTGAGATTGTTCAAACCTATCATGAGGAACATACCGAGAACATTAAGGTTGGAATTGGTTTTGACTATGAAAATGACAAGGGAATGAAGAATGCTAAGGGCAAGGAAAAAGAATCCTTTGTAAACAAAAATGCCCCCACTGTTTTGACTAGTGTCAAAGAGCCCATCTTCAAAAAGTGTACTATGGAGTTTGATGAAGAATTGATGGTCATCAAACAACAGTTACTTGAAGAAGATGAAGATGCTAAAGTCATATCTTCCTCCCCTAAATCTAAAACTCAGAAAGAAACCAAAGACAATCTTACCAAGAGTTCTAAAATCACTAAGGAAGTTGTTAAGAAAAAGAAACAAAACAAGAATGGAAAAGTAGGTGTTAACAAGAGTAACAGTTATGCTTATGTGCCAAATGCTCCTAGGAAACAATGTCAGAAATGTTCATCTGTTAATCATTTGACTCACAAGTGTAACAAATCTGTTAACAATGAAGTGGATAATCTAAGTAAGCATTCTGTTGGCATGAATGATATCCATGATTCTTTTTGTGGTAAATCTAACTGCATGACATGCTATGTGACTGTGATTGCTAATTGCTTATCTTTGAAGCAAAAACTTGACTCTGCACACTCATGTGAATCACACACACATATGCATACTCACAGGACATGATCCCCAATCAAAGTTGATAGGTTAAAGACTTCATGTGAGCCTAAGAGTGTCAACTCTAAAGCTTCCAATACAGTGAAGTCTCCTACTGTGAAGAATGCTGACCATGATAGAAGAATCAATTATAAACATGTTTCTAAATCAACTGGACCCTACCAAGTGTGGGTACCAAAAACAACTTAGTCATATTGTGAATGCAGGGCAACATGAATAAAAGAGTCATATGGATCTTGGACAGTGGATGCTCAAGTCACATGACTGGTGATATAGCCCTACTATCACATTTTGAGGAGAAGGCTGGCCCATCAGTAACCTTTGGAAATGACAACATTGGTTATACAATGGGATATGGCAATGTTGAAGCTGGAAATGTCATAATTGAAGATGTAGCATTTGTTGAAGGACTAAAGCACAATCTCTCGAGTATTGGACAATTCACCAATAGAGGATTCAAGGTTGAATTTGTTGAAGATCAATGTCTAATCTCCAAAAGAGAAAGTGGTGAAGTTGCTTTAACCGGTGTAAAGAAAGGAAGCTTGTTTGTGGCCAATCTAAATGCTGCAGACAAGGGTGAAATTTGTTGTTTCTACACAAAAGCCACAAATGAAGAATTTTGGCTTTGGCACAAGAAACTATCTCACTTAAATGTCAAGTCAATGAATTCTCTAGCAAAGAGAGAACTCATCAGATACATGCATGCACTACGCCATAGATGGCGTATTGCAACAAATTAGGGGGGGTGTTACCATATTGGATGTTACTATAGCTATACAATTTTTGTGTTATCGTAACAGAGTGATTTTGGGTGTTACCAAAGCCATGAAACTATGTTACTATACTTGTAAAAGGTGTTACACTGGGCAACACAGTGAGGTGTGTTACCTTAGAGTATAGTCTTAATGAACAAATTAAATTAAATTTCATTTATAATTAATAGTTTGATAATTGTTTAATTTTAAAAGTGAATAATTTTAATAAAACCATTGAAGTTATCATTAGAAAAAGTAATATTCCATCAAATTATTGAATTATTTGTATTTCATAAAATTTAAAATATTTTTAATAAATTTAGAATTAAAATATTTTAAAATAATATTCAAGAATTATTAAATTTTAATTAAAATCATTAACAATTTTATTAGAGAAAATAATAATTTGTAAAAACTGAGAGTTTTAAAAAAATAATGAAAGTTATGAATTTAATAGCAATTTCAATTTAATACAAACAAGTTGAAATAAATTTGTAATAATTTTTTAAATATCTGAAAAAAGAAAAGTAGAGTAAGAGGTTGTTGTCAATTCAGTATTGAGAAGGGCTGAGCGAAAATAAAAACACAGAGGGTTCTGCTGGACTAGTAGCTACACTTTTTATGGAACTGAGCGGCAGACTATTGTAACTGTTTTCAACTATCTTGCATTGGATGAAGTGATAAAATCTTTAATTCATGAAGTTGACTTCTGTAGTAGGCAACATTTCTTGTTGTGAGCAATGCTTCTTTTGCTTGTCCAGGGCACACTAGATTGTTTGCTGCATTATAGCAAATCAGCAATGAACCTAAAAGTGTGCTATTTGGAGAGGTATAAAGGTATCTGCTTTCTCTAAACGCATTAGTATAAAATTACTTATTTGTGCAAAATATTAGTCAAAAGTATACATATACTTCTAAGGAAAAAGATGTATGATGCCTCCATTAAGACGACAAAGTTGTTCTTTCTACTTGGAAATGATATTCGGTATTACTAGTTTGCCTTCAAAGATTCCGTCATACTTTCTGGTTATCAATGGCCACGCTGAGCGGAACCAGAGCTGACCCTCGCTCCAGCCTCGTCTGACCTCCGAAAAGCAGTCACGAAATTTTAATTTAATCTTGACAAAATTATTAAAAAACCCAGTAGAAAACTAAATTATTAGCCCTGGTAAGTATGTTTGTACAATGAACAATGTAGTAGTCTAAAGTTGTAGTTTTTATAAAGATATGTGTTTGTTCCTCATTATTTTTCTTCATCTTCTTCTGTAAGCTAATGTTTTCCTCTGTCGTTAAAACTGCAGATAGTTATTTATCAAAACTCTTAAAGTTATTCGCCTACTAATGCATTGGTATCTTATTCTTTCCCGGATATTTAATCTAAAATCTAAAACAGTAGAGCACAAGATTGTGGAACCATTAACATAAGAGGCTGATCATTCGAATATTTGTGAAACTTTTCATGATCGATATATATTTACAAATTCTCAACTATTTTACGTAAGTACAATTTAGTCTACTGGACAACAATATCTGAACACTTCTCCAAACCGATCACAAAATACAACTGAATATGTTACGAATACACTGTCTATGTGACTTGGGGATCTACGACATATCAGCATTCAGTACAGATATATGAAACAGTCCTTCACACTCTGTGCCTATGTCACAACTCACAAGGGAGACTCTTTCCATTGTAATCTGTCTAGCCCGTCAATAATTGCCCAGCGAAACTCGTCATTGTGGAGAAGAAAGGATGAAACATGCCCGCATGTGACCCATCTCACTTCTGAGCCTGGCCAGTCAGTGGAGATGGGTACAATACATGCTGGGGATTTCATGGTGAGCTTCAGTTAAAATAAGTTTTAGTATCTGATTGCTCATAATATTAGTCTGTTATCCTCGTAATTTTATCATGGAGTTTATTGGTTCTTGCTCTGCTTCTATTATGCAGAGGAGGTTTTGCTCAAATAGTTGAAATTTCTCATAGTATCAGTTTGTCAAAGTCATAGTTTTATCATGGAGTTTATTGGTTCTTGCTCTGCTTCTATTGACATGCTTTTGTAAAAGTCATAGTTAAATGTGTGTGTGTATATAATTACATTGAAATTAAAGAAGTAATTACAGTAAATGATGTTGGAGATTCGAAATTTGAATAGGATTAAAGTTTATTTGTTTTAATTCATGAGGGAAAGTAGTTAATTCTCTGCATTTAATGATGATAAGAAGCTGAATAGGAAAAATTACATTATAATTTGCAGCCTAGCACTGCAAAGATTTATTTGATTAATTAGGGTTTCTTGTGGTTTAGGAGTTGTCCCAAGGCATATCATCCTGCCTATATCAAGTGGGACGAGTCATTTTTCAAATCAAAAGCCAAGTGGTACTGTGGTATGTTACTGCTATTAATGATTCTATATTTGTATTGTGCTGCAATGTTTGATGGGGAATAATATGTGTTTAAATTTATGTATATAATTGTTGGGCGGTAGAGTTGTTTAAGTTGTTGCAGCATTTTAATTAGTTGAGAAGTCATGTAGTTCCGCAATCGGCCATACTCTGACTAGTGTGATTAAGCTTTGACAAAGATATTTACACGTAACGCTGGGTCTTATGTGATATGAAACAAGAGATTTCATTGCTTTTAATGCTATGGAATTAATCATTTGAGGGAGATAGGGGACTCATATTTCTGTTGTTAATATTATATAATAGTCCTCCTTGCTATCCTTTATTAGTTGTGTGTCCTACTCCTTGCATCAATCTTAAATTACACAAATACATGTTGCAGATTACATTTTCTAATGCCTCAATTAGTCGAGTTGCAATGTTTTTTGGATAAAAAATTTGGTTAGGTTCCTTAAACTACACCTATGAAATCACAGTCAGATATACCACGAGTCCATGATGGTCAAAGTTCACGTTGATGCTACTGGACGAGAATACAACATAGATCACTCTGTTCCAATTATCATAATGCAGACCATTTTATGTAAATGAAGATTTAATCACAGATGTCAAAAAGTATGAATAACAAAAAAGGTAGAATTAGTCTGAAATCATAATAGATACAGCGACATGCTTGTCTTGGAACTTTGTGTACTACACTGTCCCAAACAGAAAAATGCCTCGTTTCTCCCCCAGTCAAAAAAATCATGTACTAAAAGATGAGTTCTATATGCCTGGCTCATACTTCTGCTAGTACCACTCAACTACAAGTTAGGTTCTACTACAGGTTCAGGGTTTGAGCCTCAACACAGACATCTTGCAAGTAATTCCTCTAATCGACAATCCTCGAAGTAGTTTGAACCATGTTTGTTGTACAATTTGAAGTCAAGTCATCCTCAAAGTAGTTGTAGTTCCAGCAAGATGTAGTGTAATCTAATATTTATCTTTATAGTAAGACAATAATTAATTGACATATATTCATGTTTAATTGTTTTTTGGAATTGACATACTGTTATTAGGAAGGTATATCTGAAACAATTTGATGTAGTGATCTCATTTTTTACTCTCTGTTTTATATGCTACGTATTAGTATGTTAGGCCGAATACACAATATAATCAAGTATATATGAGAATAACAATAATCAAGAACACTGTTTATGAATCAATAAAACTGTAATCGTATTAACAGCTTCTCTCTTTATGATGTTAATGAATCACAAAGAGCTTCTAGGTTACAAGAATAATAATTCAATAATCGCGTCCCTTCTAGGGATAACCTATCTGTGTTTATATAGTACACAGTTACACAATCCTTATATAATTGATATTCCTACAAATTAGCTATACAAGTTATATCAATTAAGGATTGCTTCTTATCTTCTATTCCGTCTCCTTCGCTGTATCAATATATTCTGCTTCTTTCCATCTTCAGAATATATTGCTTCTAGAATCTTCAATTCAGCACCGACAGCTAATTCAACTATCACCTTGTCAGACTTTAAATAAACTCTGACCGGCTTCCTTTAAACTCTTCACCCTGTCAGACTTTAAATAAACTCTGACCGGCTTCTGATAAACTCTGGTCAGTACCTGTTGCTTAAACACTGATAAACAAACGTCAGCAATTATATCTAACAATCTCCCCCAACTTGTTCATAATAAAATGTACAAGTTAAACATATAATTGATGATGTCAAAAACATTTAACAAATGCAGTGTTTAACATATAACAGAGTTTAATTTAAAACAGAGTTTAAATTTGACTTAGAATAGAAAATATATTAAAAACTTACAGTCAGACTTTACTTGATTTCTTGAATATCAGGCACTGTCCTGATATAGTCTGATAGCAATTTCTTTTCAGCTCTTTCTAGCTCTTCCACCATGATCTTCTTCACTTCTTTCAACTCTGGATCAAATTCTCCAGTCTGATAAATTGCAGCTCTCAGAGAATAGATGGAATTCTTCCTCATCTCATTCCCTAGCCGAATGTAATAAGCTTTATCAGATTCTAAATTAAATTCAAGAACTTTTGTAACCAGTGCTGTTCTGAACTTAGCACTGTTTCTTTTCATCTCAACAATCTTCCCATGTGCATTTCTGTATTTAGGAATATATGCACTTGATACTCCTCCTCCAAGCATCATCTTCGATCTTAGCATCTTTTCTCTGATAACTGAAGCAGCATTGTGAGTATTTCTATTTTTGACTTTTAACAAGTACAGAACATACTCCAATTCTTGATCAGATTTGAGATTTATGTCAGACTCTGCAACCTTATAAACTCTTCCATCATTCATAAAGTACAACAAAAATTCCTTCTTCAACACCTTATGAAAGATCATTTGAACAGAGTCTAGCATATCAAGATTTTCTTGAGTAATAATACCAGATTCTGCCAGTGAAATGTTGTCTTGAGATCTGTTATTTGTTCTTCTCTCTCTGTGTGAACCCAGTCCAGATTTATCATAGGCTTCTTTTCCCAATACTGTTCTGGTTTCAGAGAAATTCACAGCTTCAAGCTTTAAGTCTTCAAGAATTTTTGGTTTGCAGAATCCTGGAAGTTGTGTAGATTTCTGTACAACTTGAGCAACGTCAGAGGTTGTCATAACTTTAGTAGTATCATCAACTTGAGCAGCGTCAGAGGTTGATTTTGCTAATCTTGTTTCAACTTGAGCAATGTCAGAGGTTGAATAAATCTTCTTTTTCAGGTTAGGCTCTTCAATCATTATGCCTTTACCCTTATCAGTGTTTCCAATCACAGGTCTCCTTGTATATTGTATACTCTGTTGTGTATTCTCTTTGATAGAAATACCAACTTCTTTCTTTCTAGGAGCCTTGATTTCCTGTTTCTTGTAGATTCCAGCTTCAAGATTTTTCTTGTGTTCCTCAGCAAGCATTTGCTCTTCCGCCTGGATATCTTCAATAGTAACATTCTTTCCATGCTCTTTTATGAATATTTTAGCAGCAATCTCTTCATCAGTAGATGGATTAGTTGAAACAACTAAACTCTTGAGTTTTGAAGTAGATTGGCCACCAGAGTTTATCTTGTCAGAGTTTACTTGTCTATCAGAGTTTACTCTTGTCCTGCTTTGCCTTTGAGCAAAAATCTTTCTTTTATTTTCTTTGCTTCCCCCATCAGTAGAATCATCCCTCCGTCTCAGAGCTTGAGTGTCTTTGTATTTGTCTTTAGGTACACTCTCCCCCTTTTTGACATCATCAGAAAGTAATACTGATGTCAGCAATTCAATGGCAGTAGAAATGGAATTCAGTTGAGTAGACATTGCATTCTGATTTTCCTCAACTTTCCCAAGCCTCTTCTTGATTTCCTCAGAATCCTTGGCTTGCTGCTTGAGCATAGTATAATAATAAGTTCTGTCAGACTTGAAAGTAAGATCCTTCATACTGGCTTCATTCCTTAGATTTGTAAGCATTTGTTGATTCTCATCAAATCTATTATTAAGAGATTTGACTTGAACAACAGTTGCCTGTAAGCTTGTAAGTACATCAGTATTTGAGATCTTCTTGACAGAATCAGATAGAAAATCTGCAGCCCTTTGTGCTGGGAAGATACAATCTGCATCAGCCCATTTGTTGAAGTACATATTCTGAAAATGTTCATTTGTCTGTCTATTGACTTCCCTTGCTTCATCACTATTGACATCATCAGCCAATGAAAGTTGAATACTAGGGTGTGAATGAGAACCCTCAGCATCATTTCCAGCTTCTTCATTATTGTCTGCTTCATTTGCAGGAAGAATATTTTCAGCAGTAAACTGTGTAGCTTCATCAATTTTCTCCTCTACTACAGCTTCAGGAATATCAGAGTTAACCTGAGCAAAAACCTCTGCTTCCCTTTGAACAATCTCAACAACAGATTGTTGCAAAGCTTCAAGAATCATATTCTCAGAGTTTAGCTCATCAGCAGCCTCTTGTTCCTTTTCTATCACAGCTTCATCAAGAATTGTCTCTGTGACTTTTATCATCTGATTAACCTCCTCACCTTTGTCAAGATCACAAGAAATAATTTCAGTGTGAGTGGCCAGAGATTCTTCTACCTGATCAGTTACTTGATCAGCTTCCACACCCTCTGTATAGTGATCAGAATGTATAGAGGTGTGTGCTTCAAAATCAGAAACTCTGCTATCAGAATGAGTAGCAGCTTCCTCAACTACATCATTAGCCATTGATGTAGGAGTTTCTAAATCCAAATCCATCATATTAGCATCAGTATTTATCCTGTCTAGATTGACAGCTTCAGTATTTACGGCAGCCTCCTGAACAAACACTTCAGGAGCTTCAGTGTTTACAAACACTCTGTCCTCATTAGCATTTAGAATTTCCTCCTCAACAACAATTGCAGGAGTATCTTGAGGAACAGTTTCAGTCACAATCTCCTCATTCTCTGATGCAGGAGCTTCAGTTTCCTCAGAAACTCTGTCCATATTGACATTGATAGCACCAAAAAGATGTGCAGCTACTAGTCTTCTTTTTCTCTGATGAAGAGTTTCTTCATCAGTTTCAGTCTCTGAGGCTTCAACAACAGACTTTGCCCTATTGGCTCTTCTTTTCTTTAGCCTTGTCTTCTGAGGCATCTCTTCAGGTCTTGATACCCCAGCTTCAGTAAATGATCTCCTTGCAGGTTTAGTACCAACATGTTTGGTCCTACCTCCCCTTGCAAGTTTAACAGAAGTTGATGGAGGTAACTCGGTGTTTAAAGGTTCTGGTTGAGATTCAGCTTGTGTTTGTGGATTTACTTGAGCATCCACAAACTGTTGCACAGAAGCAGATAACAAAAGATCTCCAACAATTCCTTTCTTAACATCTTTGTTAATGAGATCAGAGAATATTCTCTTGTGTAATTTAAAACAAGAAATATCTTCATTAACAACATCTACCCCTTCAACACAGTAAGAGAATAAAGTCTGACAAAATCTAGAAAAGTATACTACTCCTCTATTCTCTGTCATTTTCTCTCCTAAATTATTCAAGACAAGTCGGGCATAATCAAAATGATTATCATAGAATAGAGAATACCCAATTTGCAGACTGTCCGTTGGAATGGCATCCCAGTTTGTGCATTTCTTTCCGAACGTTCTCGTGATGCAATCAAAGAAGAAGCTCCACTCCTTCCTTAAGAACGGTCGCTTCAGTTGTCCAATTTTATTCAAGGGACCAGAATACCCAATCTCTCTCATCATCCTTAGCAAATCAGAGTCACCCATTCCAATGGTATAAGAAGAATACTCAGGAAACCCCATTGCAGCTCGAACAGTACCAGCAGTAATAACATACTCTGTTTCTTCAAACTCAAAGATTATGGATGGGTTCCCAGTTTCACCACCATCATCATAAACCCCCGACTCCCAGAACGCCTTGATTTGTAAACCAGAAAGTTTGGCTGGTTCAACTAAAGCACGCCCAATCGCTGACTGAGCAAGAAACTTTTGAATCATATGAAATGCTTCTGGTGCGTTTGCAGTGTTTAGTGGTGCGGTATAGTTGTTTGGAACGAACTCTAACCCAGACGAAACGAAAGCTGTGGTTGCCATTAGAAGATTTTGAAGAAAGAACAAGTAATTGATACGAAAGCTTAACAGAGTTTATGTGTAGAAAGGTGTTTGTGACTATGTGTGTGTGATAATAGATGTGTATGAGTAAGATGTGAAAAGTTTAACTGAAGATGTGTGTATTGTATTTAAAAGAAAAGTAAAGATTAAAAACTGAAGAGTTTTTAATCATCAATACACAACTGTCTTACTCCTGTAATCATGTGAATGGGACACATGTCAAACGTGCAGTTACTGACAGCAAATAATTGGCAGTTTCCAATACGCATGCGCAGTAAAAACAGCAATAATTACCGCCTGTTACACTTTTCTATGCAATTAACCTCTCTCCTCTGTTTAAAACATTCTTGAACAACTTTCCAATCTACACGTGGAGACACCTGGCATCACATAAGACACTCATAATTTCCGCTTATTGTAAAAAAAATCAATAATAATAAAATTATCGATTTTAATATTTCAGAAACATAATATCGAAGTACGAAGGAGCTCAACAGTCAGAAGAATAATGACTGTCTTGGAACTCCGCACTTTACTGTTCCCATAGCTTCGAGCCAAGCAAAACCTTTCAGTTGCCCTGTTGGATGCTATAAAAGCTGGAGCATTGTAACAACAGGCAATACATATATTAAAAAAAAATACCATACATCAAATGGCAGGAACCTTTGAATTCATGGATGTAGAATCATTCTTGAATATGAACTGGCGTCAACAAGCAAACTATATTATTGATGAGTTTCTTGTTTTGTCATTTCTGAATGATGAAGGTCTCATTGCTGATGATGAAATAGCTGAAGGACCTATCTCCAATCCCTATGTGCACATCATTCGTCCTGGTCCATATGATGTGCCCATCCTTGCAGATGATGAAGCTGTGGAGATTTGTATGATGCTCTTTTATCAGAGCTACTTGACGGGTTCGAAGAAGAAATTCTTCTTGGAATCCTGCAAGCTGCAAACCAGAAAGAGAATTCGAGAGGATGATGATGATGATTCAACATCAGGGGGTTGTCAAGCCTTGGAAATCCCAGATGGTATAAGGACCAGATAACCGAACAAGTAGCTAGACAAGAGTATGAAATTGTCTGAATGTAAACAAAGTTTGAAACAATTAATGAAAAAGATCCATTGTTTTGCTTTACATATAATTATCAGACCTACAGTCATCAGTATCTCATAGTAATTGTAAAGTGAAAGAAATGATATCACTTTAAACAGTAAACTAACATACTCATCAGCGCTACTAATCACCATCAGGACTTATCAAACACACTCTTTCTTTTCTCTGTTTAATGCAAAATAGATCCTTTACCAATCATACTTTTTCGAAAAACAAATGTCTAATCTCAAAATTATAAAATGTCTGAAACAAAGAAATTATTTTAACCATCAGAGATTAAATAAAAGTTACCTCGGCATATGTCACACAATACATCAGTGTTTACCATTTGTCCTTCTTTGTCAATAAACTCTTTTCTCAAACTGTACAGGTGTGAAAATATGTGTGTGCAATAGCAGAGTTTACCGAAATCAATATTTAAATCATCTCAAAGTGCATAAAATCCACAAACTAAATTAGTAAAAACTGGTTGCCTAAACTCTCATGTATAACATAGAATCTGATTTTTATATCTAAACTCTGTATTACTGATATCCTTTCATTTGGATATGTCTTTTAATTTTTCACCCCCTTTATATATATATTTTTTTATTATTATTATTATTATTATTATTATTATTTTATATTTTTCCAGTAATCAGTGGTTGGCACTAGTCACCAAAAATCAAAGATTTTAGCCCTTATTTCATACAATAAGTTCCTGGATCTTCCTAGGCACAACATGATCTCAAAGGAATTTGTGCTCTTTTTGGCATCTTTTGATTTGGGGGTGAATTATTTGCAATTAATAATCAGAGTTTAGACTTTTCATCAGTTAATACAATTAAGTTATGAGAGAAAATGCAAACAGCTAATACAGACTCAGTGTATAGGATTAATAAACTAAGAGATGGTATAAATACAGAGACAGTATCATGCTGTGTTAACTTACTGCACATGTTTGAGATCAGAATCTATACAACTCTTAAGGATTCATAATTACTTACTGATAATTATGCTTCATACAAATTTCTTCATTGGTCCATATGTTTCAGACAAAATTACAATCAGAGTATAGCATTAAACTGTAACAATCAGAGTATGACCAACATTTTATGACTAACAGAGTTTAGCATCAGAGTTTAACCGACAGAGTTTATGACACTGGTACTCATAACAGTTAATACATGCAAGGAATCATGAGCATTAAAAATCAAACATGTATAGATTTTGAGTCTAACCCGTATCTCTAGTCAGAACCAGAGATCATCCCAAGTTCATTTACCAATCTTGTAAAAGTAGCTTCACTCAAGGGTTTGGTGAAGATATCTGCAAGTTGTTGGTCTGTAGACACAAAATGAAGCTCAATGTTCCCTTCTTCCACATGTTATCTGATAAAATGATACCTTATGCTGATGTGCTTGGTCATGGAGTGCTGTACTGGATTTCCTGTCATAGCAATAGCACTTTGGTTATCACAGAAAATAGGTATTTTAGAGTACCTTAACCCATAATCCAGCAATTGATTCTTCATCCATAAAATCTGTGCACAACAGCTACCAGCTGCTATATACTCTGCTTCAGCTGTGGATGTGGAAATCGACTTTTGTTTCTTGCTGTACCAAGAAACTAATCTGTCACCTAAAAATTGACAGCTTCCAGTTGTACTTTTTCTGTCTATCTTACAGCCTGCAAAATCTGCATCAGAGTAACCAATTAACTTAAACTCTGATTCTCTAGGATACCACAAACCCAAGGTTATGGTTCCTTTGAGATATTTGAAGATCCTCTTTACAGCTGTGAGATGAGGCTCTCTGGGATCTGCTTGAAATCTTGCACAAAGACATGTTGCAAACATGATATCAGGTCTACTTGCAGTAAGATACAGTAAAGACCCTATCATTCCTCTGTAGTTTGTCATATCTACTGAGGCTCCTGTGTCTTTGTCTAGCTTTGTTGCTGTAGCCATGGGAGTTGTGGCACATGAACTATCAAGCATACCAATTTCTTGAGAAGATTTCTGGTATATTTTGCTTGATTGATAAAAATACCATCATCTGTTTGCTTGACCTGTAAGCCTAGAAAATAACTAAGCTCTCCCATCATGCTCATTTGGTACCTGGACTGCATAAGCTTTGCAAACTTCTTACAAAGTTTGTCATTAGTAGATCCAAAAATAATATCATCTACATAAATTTGAACTAAAAGCAAATCATCACCAGAATTGAAATAAAACAAGGTTTTATCAATTGTACCTCTTGTGAACCCACTTTCTAAAAGAAATTGAGCAAGAGTTTCATACCATGCTCTTGGTGCTTGCTTTAGTCCATATAATGCCTTGTCAAGCCTGTAGACATAATCTGGATGCTTGGGATCTACAAATCCTGGTGGTTGTTCAACAAACACTTCTTCTTCAAGCTTCCCATTGAGAAAAGCACTTTTTACATCCATCTGAAAGACTTTAAACTTCTTGTGTGCAGCATAGGCCAGAAAGATTCTTATGGCCTCCAATCTTGCAACTGGAGCAAAGGTTTCATCATAGTCAATTCCTTCCTGTTGTGAATATCCTTTAGCCACAAGTCTAGCTTTATTTCTTGTAATCACACCTTCACTGTCAGTCTTGTTTCTGAAAACCCACTTTGTACCTACTATTGATCTATGCTTTGGTCTAGGTACAAGTGTCCAGACTTCATTTCTTTCAAATTCATTTAACTCTTCTTGCATTGCTGTAATCCAATTTGCATCTTGAAGAGCTTCCTCCACTTTCTTTGGTTCTGTTTGAGACAAGAAAGCATGATACAGACACTCATTATTTGTTGCACTTCTAGTTCTCACACTAGCATCAGGATCTCCAATTATGAGATCAGGTGTGTGTGCCTGTGTCCACTTTCTTGCTGTTGGTAAGTGGTTTCTTGCATCATTATTGAATCCTCCCCCTTGATCCATGCTCTCCTGATTCATATGTTGATTTTCTGCATTATCTGAGGCTCCCCCTGAATTGGATGGTTCAGAGTTTGAACTGTCAGAGTTTGAATCAGTTTCCTCAACTGACTCACTTGCTGTGTCTTGTTGAGCTTCTTCACGCTCCCCCTCAACTGGTTCTCTATTGTGTTCAATCTGAGAATTTCCAGTTTCTCCAGTATTTACCAGTAGAGGTTCAGAGTATGCTTCGTCAGAGTTTGTCAAACCTGCTTCATCAGAGTTTATATCATCAGAGAATAGATCTTTATTTTCAAAACGTAGTTGATCATATCCATCCTTGTCTTCAAGTCCAATTATTTTCTTGTCATCAAATGACACATGTATGGATTCCATGATCACCTTAGTTCTTAGATTATAAACTCTGAATGCTTTTGTTGACAATGGATATCCAACAAAGATTCCTTCATCAGCTTTTAACTCGAACTTTGTCAACTGTTCAGGATGAGTCTTCAACACAAAGCATTTACATCCAAATATATGAAAATATTTCAAATTTGGCTTCTTATTTTTCACCATCTCATATGGTGTTTTCCCATGCTTGTTGATTAGTGTTGCATTTTGAGTAAAACAAGCAGTTTGAACAGCTTCTGCCCAGAAATAAGTTGGTAATTTAGCTTCTTCAAGCATAGTTCTGGCTGCTTCAATTAAGGTTCTGTTCTTCCTTTCAACTACACCATTTTGTTGTGGAGTTCCAGGTGCAGAAAACTCTTGTTTCACTCCTATTTCCTTGCAGAAAGCTTCCATGATTGAGTTTCTGAATTCAGTTCCATTATCACTCCTTATAATTTTGACTTTGTGCTGTGATCCTTTGTCCAGTAGATTTACATGATCCATCAGAGTTTGAGCAGTTTCATCCTTCTTTGACAAGAAATACACCCATGTATATCTAGTATATTCATCAACAATTACTAGAGCATATTTCTTTCTGCCCATGGACATTACATTCACTGGTCCAAAGAGATCAACATGTAGAAGATGATAAGGTTCCACTACTGAAGATTCAGATTTGCTCTTGAAAGATGACTTCCTTTGCTTGGCTTTTTGACAAGAATCACATAAGCCATCTAGACTGAGTATAGATTTTGGAAGTCCCCTTACAAGATCCTTTCTTATTAGCTCATTTATGTTGTTCAAATTGAGATGAGAGAGCTTCTTGTGCCAATTCCAACTCTCTTCATTTGACATTCTTGCAGTCAGACACACTGTTTTTCCATCAGAGTTTGTTACCAAACTTGCTTCATAAATGTTATTGCGCCTATGTCCAACTAGAACAACTTTTCCAGTAGATTTACTGATGACTTCACAGTATTCACTATGGAAATCTACATGGTTTCCTCTGTCACAGATTTGACTCACAGATAACAGATTATGCTTGAGTCCTGAGACTAGAGCTACATTTGTAATGATGACACTTCCAAGATTAATGTTGCCATATCCCATAGTGTGTCCTATGTTGCCATCTCCACAGGAAACTTTTGGGCCAGCCTTCTCCTCAAAGTCTGATAGCAGGGCTTTATTTCCAGTCATATGTCCTGAGCATCCACTGTCCAAGATAAGTGTGCTCTCTATTATACCCTTATTTTCTGATGATTCAGTCTCATCTTTGACAGTTGCCATAAGAGCATAGTTTTCTCCATCATCAGAGTCTGAAGTATCTGCCCAGTCTTTGCCTTTAGAGATGAGTGCTTTCTCAGATTTGCCTTTCTTGCACTCTGGGGCATAGTGACCCATCTCCTTACACCTGTAGCACTGGATTTCAGATTTATCCTTCTTTCCAGACTTGGTATTCCTTCCATCAGACTTTCTGAAATTCTTCTTCTCAGAATTTGAATCTCTCCTTGAGAATCTTTTACCCTTCTTGAAGTTCTTGAATCCCATCTTTTTAAATGTCTTAACCATCAAGGCAGCCATTTGCATCATCTGTTCTTCATCATCATCAGAGTCAGAAGCTTCATCAGAGTTTGAGTCATCATCAGAGTTTGATGACTCACTTTCAGAGTTTACAACCAATGCTTTTCCTTTGGCTTTCTTCCTTGAGATTTTCTTTTCAATGGGCTTCTCCTCAACTTTGAGAGCAATAGATTTTGTCTTCTTGCTGGATCTCCTGTTTCTTTGTTCTATCTCAAGTTCATGAGTCTTTAACAATCCATAGATCTCATCAAGATCTGTATCAGCAAGATCATAATTATCTCTGATTGTTGTTGCCTTTAAATCCCACTTTTCAGGTAGAGATAACAGAAACTTGAGATTAGACTCTTCAAGTTCATATTCTTTATCAACCAGAGACAGATCATTCAACAGTTTGCAAAATCTATCATAAGTCTCAGTCAAGGTTTCATTAGTTCTTGAATCAAAGTGCTCATACTCCTGTGTGAGTATTGTCTTTCTGTTCTTCTTGATAGCACCTGTTCCCTGGCATCTGACTTCTAAAGCATCCCATATCTCTTTGGCAGTCTTGCAGCCAATTACTCTGTTAGACATAACATTATCTAAAGCACTGTGGAGAAGATGTCTAACCTTTGCATCTTTTTCAATTGATGAGATATCCTCAGGAGTCATATCTTTCTTTTCCTTTGGAACAGTCTTTTGTTCTTGTCCATCAACGACAGGGGACAATTTAGTTGGCATATGAGGACCATCATAGATTCTGTCAAGGTATTCTGGATCTGTAGCCTCCAGAAACATGGTCATCTTAACCTTCCAAATTGGATACTCTACTGGCCTGAGAATTGGAACCCTGATTGTTTCATATCGACTGACAGAATTGGGCTTAACCTGTTCAGCCTTAGGAGCAGTTTGATTTTCTTCAGACATGATTAATACTGTGTTTGAATCGTAAAACTGTATATATTAAACAGCCTTTGCTCTGATACCAATTGTTAGGCCGAATACACAATATAATCAAGTATATATGAGAATAACAATAATCAAGAACACTGTTTATGAATCAATAAAACTGTAATCGTATTAACAGCTTCTCTCTTTATGATGTTAATGAATCACAAAGAGCTTCTAGGTTACAAGAATAATAATTCAATAATCGCATCCCTTCTAGGGATAACCTATCTGTGTTTATATAGTACACAGTTACACAATCCTTATCTAATTGATATTCCTACAAATTAGCTATACAAGTTATATCAATTAAGGATTGCTTCTTATCTTCTATTTCGTCTCCTTAGCTGTATCAATATATTCTGCTTCTTTCCATCTTCAGAATATATTGCTTCTAGAATCTTCAATTCAGCACCGACAGCTAATTCAACTATCACCTTGTCAGACTTTAAATAAACTCTGACCGGCTTCCTTTAAACTCTTCACCCTGTCAGACTTTAAATAAACTCTGACCGGCTTCTGATAAACTCTGGTCAGTACCTGTTGCTTAAACACTGATAAACAAACGTCAGCAATTATATCTAACATAGTATATCTCAAAATCTTGTTCTCAAAAGTTTACTCCATTTCAGGTAAAGGTGAATCCCACTCAATGTGAGGCTCTTACAATGGTCTGTGCTTTCTTACGCATACTACTTATGTATTGTAGATGCATACTCAAGCAAAAATGAAAATGTTGGAGGCAAAGAAGGAAGCTCTGACAAATGAGTGACGGACTTGGATCTTAGACATCTAGTGGTTTAGATAGTGCCTTTTGATGACCTAGTATAGGTTTTTCTATACCGCTTATGACTTTGCAATGTGGTTGTTAAAAATGAACATGTAATATTCTTGTAGTACTTGTACGTTTTAATTTATGTTCTCTAGTGTTGGCGGATATTATTGGCTAATGTGGTTGGTTTGTTATTGGATTGGTTATCTTATTGGTGAATGAAATTAGGACTTGGTTTGGTTGTTGGTTTATTTGGTGGGAAATATAATATTTAAACAGTAAATTTTTTTTTGTTATACTTAGGATGTTACTATAGCTATAATTGTGTGTTGCAATTGATAATATAACACGTGGGACCCACTTTTTTGCAAAATTTTAATATCTTTGGTAACATAGAAAGTATGTTGCTGTAGAATGTTTATTGTGTTGCTGTAGATATATTTAGTAACACAGTTTTCTATGTTACCTTAGGGGTCCTCAGTATGTTACTATAGACCCCTATAGCAACTGCTGAGAACCTAACACGGCTCTGATGTTACCATAGCCCTTTTTGGGGCTATAGCAACGCAAAACTGGGCTTATAGCAACAGAGTTTTGTGGTTGCAAAAGGCCATTTATGGCGTAGTGATGCTTTGGATTTTGTTCAAAATGGAGCTTATGAAGCATGTCAAAGAGGGAAGATAAAAAGGTCAAGTCACAAGAATAAACTGCTTAACTCAAACTCAAAACCTCTGCAGTTAATTCACATGGACCTATTTGGTCCTGTAAATGTAATGTCTCTTTCCAAGAAGAAATATGCTCTAGTTATGGTGGATGATTATTCAAGATACACTTGGGTGGAATTCCTATTTTCCAAGGATGAAGCCCCTCAAGTCATTATAGAGCATATCAAGAGAGTTGATAGAGAAGCACAAAACACTGGTTCATCTGTAGTTGCTCTGAGAAGTGACAATGGAATCGAATTTAGAAATGCCGCACTTTATGAATTCTGTAAAGACAAGGGCATTTCTCAACAATTTTCAGCTCCTAGAACTCCACAGCAAAATGGAGTGGTAGAAAGAAAGAATAGAACTCTCATTGAAGTTGCAAGAACAATGCTACTGGATGCAAAGCTACCTACTAGCTTTTGGGCTGATGTTGTTAACACATCATGCTATGTGCAAAATAGAACATTAATCAATAAGAGGTCTGGAAAAACTTCTTACTCTTTAATGACTGGAAAAAGAGCATCCTTCAAGCATCTTCATGTATTTGGAAACAAGTGTTTTGTGATGAAAGATACATCTGAGCATGTTGGAAAATTTGATGCAAAGGCATTTGAAGACATCTTCATTGGATACTCTCTGGAAAGGACAACATACAGAGTGTTTGTACCTGAGCAACACAAAGTAATGGAGAGCATGAATGTTACCTTTAATGACAAGAAATTCCCTGGACTTGAATCAAATGAGAAAGACAGTGTGTCATTAAGATTTGAAAATCAAGGATATCTTGAAGATTCTGAAAGTGAAGAAGAGACACTTGTTCTGACTGTTCCAATTGATGAAATAGGTGAATTTGATGACAATTCTCAAACACATGTGGAAGGGAACAATAACACAGGGGGAGAAGAAGAGAATTCCAATACTGGTGATCAAATTGTCTCTAAGTCAAGCCAAAGAGATGAACAGGGTCATTCAAGATAATGGGACAGAGCCCACACTAGAGAACAAATCATTGGTGATCCTAGTGAAGGTGTTAGAACAAGGAGAGCTAAAATGAATACATGTCTTTATAGCTGCTTTCTATCACATGAAGAACCAAAAGTAATTGAAGAAACTTTAAAGCACTCTGATTAGATTGTTGCCATGCAGGAAGAATTGAATCAATTTGAGAAGAACAAAGTTTGGGAATTAGTACCACCTCCTGAAGATAAGAATGGCATTGAAACCAAATGGGTATTCAGGAACAAAATGGATGAAGAAGGTGTAGTTGTTAGAAACAAAGCAAGGCTGGTTTCTAAAGGATATTGTCAACAAGAAGGCATTGATTATGATGAGACATTTGCACATGTAGCTAGACTGGAGGCCATCAGGATATTTTTGGCCTTTGCAGCTCACTCAGACTTCAAGGTGTATTAAATGGATGTGAAAAGTGCTTTTCTCAATGGTGATCTTGCCGAGGAAGTATATGTGTCTCAACCTCATGGCTTTGAAAATGAAGAATTTCAAAATTTTGTGTACAGATTGCTCAAGGCACTCTATGGACTCAAACATGCACCTAGAGCCTGGTATAAAACCCTTTCTCAATTTCTTCTCGAGCATCAATTCACAAGAGGGACAATTGATAAAACTCTATTCTTCAAGAAGCATGGTAATGATATCATTCTAGTTCAGATCTATGTAGATGATATCATCTTTGGCTCTTCAAATGAAAAACTCTGTCAAAGGTTTTCCAAGTTGATGCAAAGCAAGTATGAGATGAGTATGATGGGAGAGTTAACCTACTTCTTAGGTTTGCAAGTAAATCAAAGTAAGGATGGCATCTTCATAAATCAATCCAAGTATGTCAAAGACCTCTTGAAGAAATATGGTTTAAAAGGTTCATCCCATGCAAAAACTCCAATGTTAACTTCAATTAAGCTTGATGAAGATAAAAGAGGAAATAGAGTTGACATCAAGGTTTACATTGGCATGGTTGGATCATTACTTTATCTCACAGCTAGCAGGCCAGACATCATGTTTGCCACATGTCTGTGTGCAAGGTTTTAATCTGATCCCAGTGAATCACACATAATGGCAATCAAAAGAATTTTCAAATATCTGAAGGGAACTCCTAATCTTGGCTTATGGTATCCAAAGGGCACAAGGTTCAACCTGGTTGGTTACACTGATTCTGACTATGCTGGATACAAAATTGACAGAAAGAGCACTTCAGGAAGCTGCCAATTCTTAGGCCAAAGGTTAGTATCCTGGTTCAGTAAGAAACAACAATCCACATCAACATCTACAGCTGAAGCTGAATATATTGCTGCTGGAAGCTGCTGTGCTCAATTGCTTTGGATTAGAAATCAACTCATGGAATATGGACTAGTGTTGGAAAACATTCCTCTGATGTGTGACAATACTAGTGCAATATCCATTGTTGCCAATCCTGTTAATCATTCTACTACAAATCATATTGAGATAATGTACCATTTCATTAGGGAACATGCTGCAAATGGTACTATAGCAGTGTCCTATGTTCCAACTGAGAAAAAATTAGCTGACATATTTACTAAACCTCTAAATGATGTTGTCTTCAACAGACTAGTGAGTGAAATTGGAATGTTCAATCCTTCATTTAATAGTTCTAAGTAATTATGCTAGTTAATTGTTGCAGCAGTAAATTTTCACTGTATTTAAATGCTCTATTTGATTGGAGTGAAAATTAGCTGAAATATGATTTATAAATATTTCAGTATTTTACTGCATATTTTTCTAAATCATAATTGTGTTTGGAACTGTGAGCTTTTAAGACATCTCTGTATAGGTGATTTTAAGAGTTCACGACATAGTTCAAAGTAAATAGACCTATATCGCAAACTGTCCAAGTTGTGAGACTTCGCGATATAGTTCAATTCTTGAGTTTGCGATCTACTGAGTGGACTTCACATTGACAGAATTTTGAATTAAATTGATTTTATTTTCAAAATTTTGATATATGTCTGACAAATTGATTACAATTCCAAACGAGAGTTGTCGACAAGGTATTTGTACTATATCGCAAAGTATCTTTCAAACTCCTACCATCTAGACTTTGCGACATAGCTCTTTTCTAGACTTTGCGATGTAATTTTCAAGACTTCGCGATACAGTCTATTTTGAGACTTCACGACATTGAAATAGTCTGTAAATATTCATATCTCTACATCGCACTGTCTCAGTCATATAAATAATTTTTGCAAACTCTTTCACATCTTTTCATCTTGTCAATTTCTCTCAATTCTCAAACCTAATTCCAAATCTTTCCCCCTCTTTTCAACCTCAAACTCAGAAATGGCACCCAAATCTCAAACTGCTGCATCATCAACACCCTAGTCATACCCAAAGAAACCAATTTTCTCACTATCCCCCTGATATTGAAGCCAACCCAAGGTACAAGTGCTTTGTATGCTTTTTAAACACCTCCTACCTTCACTAAGCCCTCACAATGAACCCTCCTATGTATGTTGTTGACTTACTAGAAGCTTTCTGGAGGACTGCTACCTGTATTATCATGGCCAAGGAGGATGGAACATCATTCACAGAGATACATTGCACGGTTGAAGGAAAGCTATTGCAATTTGGGGAAAATGAGGTAAATGAGACTTTTGGGTTCAAGACTGAGAACCATGATGCTGAAGCTAATGATAAACAGATGGTGGAGTTTTTGGAATTCATTCACTATTATGATACAGTTGAGATGGCCAAGTTGAATAAGAAGAATGTAAGGAGAGAGTGGTCGTATTTGTTTGATGCTCTCCAGAAGGTGTTCCTATGCAGAAAGACAAGATGGGATCAAATTAGCCACATTGTTGTGAAGCTTGCCTACTCTTTAGCCTACAATCAACAAATCAATGTTGGAGCAATTATCACTCGAGAACTGGCTTAAAGGTTAGGCAAAACTCCTCATGGTAGAGGTAATGAAATTTTCTATCCTCGCTTTATTCAATGCATTTTAAATCATCTAGATAGTAAGTTGCATGAAGTAGAAGGCATGGATACATCAAAGCTGGCTTATCCTAAGTCCATGTCCAAAGTCATTTTTGGAACATTGGACACTAGGAATCAAGTGGATGTAGTTTTGAGTGTTACTGAGCATATGCAAGAAACATTTGAAACCTACACACTTGATAAGCCCATATATCATTCACTTTCCTGGAAAGGGAAGGCTAAGACTGATGGAGCTTCAAAGTCTAACCCAAGCCTCCCTAACCCATCCAGTCAACCATCTGCAAACACTTCTTTAGTAATTAGGGAGCCAAGTGCACCAACCTCTCAAAAGGTTGTTGTTACTAAAAAGAAGAGCAAGAAGAGATCCATCGCAGTTACTGATGATTCTGTAGATTTAGGGAGTGAGGAACCCGAGTCACAGCTCACCAGACAAAAGAAGAAATCCAAACAAGTAGCCTCCATTGAATCCTCCCAACAAGATTTAGATGTGTTAAAAGGGGTACACATGTTACTGTCAGTGGCCTCTCAACAGGACACTGGTATTGAAAAGAGTAGTCTCCCCACTACAACATGTAAAGAGTCTGCACAGAGTCAAAAACTCACTCTTGACTCAGGAGAACAACAAGGTGGTACTACACTGAGTGGAGAGCACATCACACTTGAAACTCCTTCTATCTCTCAGGGGGAGTTGCCAAAATCCAATCTCAACCCCACTTCTCTCTCAGAATCTCACAATGCAAATATTTCTTCTCAACAGGAGAGTCATTCTCATGACAATCCTGTCTTTGATCATTCACATTTTGATTCTGTGAATGAGCCAACTTCAAGTGACATGGTGCATGACACTGTGCTCACCACCCAGGACATACTTCAGTTGGTCAGGAAATGCATGTTGGGGCATATTCTAATGACACCAACAAAAACACAGAGGCTTCACCAGTTTTTACTGGAGACTCTGTGCCAACTTCTCTAATCCTTAGGGACTTGGAACTGCCTTCACAGGCACATATAGATGATGTTGTAACTCATCCCATTTCAATGGAGACAACATCATACTCTACAACCATTCCAAGGCTAGAGGAAACTCAAAAATCTTTCATCCCCGTTGTAGAATCTTCATCTGTAACAGAAGTGCCTAGCACTAGCTCTAACTTGGCTAAGACCACCTTGTCACAATGGCTGGAGTCTGTGCACCATGACAGGCCTTCAGGATCATCATTCGTGCCCTCTCTATTGACGGAAGAAGCCCTCCAAAGCTTAAATGTGGCACATATTGATTAGTTCTCAAAGATAGCTCAACATCTTCTTACAGCAGGCCTCCCCAACAAAGATTATGAGGCTATTATTCTATGTCACAAGGAGGATGTTGAAGCAAAGAAAGAAAAGATAATTGATGAAGCTCAACATGATGGCAATGTGGGTGCCTGGTTGGATGCTAAAAGAACAGTGCAGCTCAAGGATGCTCTTGCATTTCTCAGGGAAGACTATCTCACATCTTTGGGATCAAATGCCAAAAGTCTGTCTCCTGTAGATGTGTATAATGCAGTAAATGAGGTATAAAAAAATCAACTCAAGGCTCTGCACTATCTTGGGAAAGGTCTTCAATCAAGGAAGACACGGATCACTCTCTGACCAAGCTGAAGAATACATATCTGTCTGATTTTCCCAAGGTAGATGGCATCCTGAAGGAGGTTCAGAAAACTGCTCAACATGTCACTAAGATGGACTACACCCTGGCCTTGGTTACTAATAATCTCAAGATGCTCTCTACCAAGCTAGAAAATCATGTGCAATCCAACATCAACTCAAATTCTATGCTCTCAGTGATGTGGAAGAACCAGTATGGAGATAAACTGGTAGATGAAGTTCCTCTCTCAAACATCAACAAGTTTGAATTCTCAAGGCTCAAGGATCAATCCCTCAACTTCTTCAAATTTGAGCACTTATTCTCCAAATTTGACAGGCTGGAAAAAGAGGTGGTTGAGCTTAAGTCTAATAACAAAGGGCTCAATCAATCTTTGGATCAACTCAATTCCAAGCTGGATGACCAAAGCAATGCAACTTCAAACATTTTTCTAGTCCAGCAACAGATGATGACTGCAATGATGAAGCACATGAACCTTCCAATTCCAGGTGAAACCCAAGGCATCTCTTCTGATACCAAGCCTAAGGGGGATAATGAAAAGGAAAGCCTTATCTTAACGAAGAAAGGGGGAGCCTCAGCTAAACAGAAGGGAATTCTTATTGAAGAAAAAGCTCTAAAGCCAGTCACCTTTCCTACAGTAAATATCACCAGCAAAGATGGTCAGCAGAGCACTGTCACTTCCACCTACTATCCTGGCACAATGCATATGGATGTCAGTGCTCCTCAAATCATATCAACTGCTCAACCAGTAAAGGCAGACATTATCACAGAGGCCAAGGTACAGGAAGTTGCAAACTCAAATATTTATCATGATAAAGCCTTCCTGGAGTTTCTGAAAGCCACTAAAGCTAGTGTAGATGATCACACCCTGAACTACAGACACAAACTCAAGGAAGAAATCAAGTATTTCACAGTGGTAGTCAGGAGGGTAAAAGAAGCCTATCTAAGTGAGATAATAATGATTTCCAAAGATAATTACATATGGCATTTGTCCTTTGAATCTCTAGATAAGCTGAAGTACACTGAATTAGATACACTTCTGGACCTGATTGAGAAGAAAGGGGCAAACACCAAAAGATTATATGATGAGCTTCAAAGAGATCAACTCTTAAGGCTGCCTGAAGTCATCACAAACCCTAGAACATTAATCTTCCAAAGCTGTTCAAAAGCCAATGTCATTGATCAATTGGTGATTCCTACACACTTGGAAATGAAGAACAAAGACAAAATCACTCAGGTTATTCACATGTTGAAAGCAAAAAGGGGGTTCAGAACTGCAGAAGAAATTGAGACAATTCAAATTCTATAATCATTTCTAACTTCTGGAAGAATACCTGAATCAACAAAAGGAAGGAGTGAGAAGAGGGGGGACAAAGATGATAAAGACAAAAGTGGTAGGAGAAGAAGTCACCACAGGAGTGATAAGGATGGAAAGAGTGAGAGTAGCAGAAGCAGGTCATTAAGAAAATCTAAAGATGCTAAAGATGACAAGAACATTACTAGCAGTACTTTAACCACAAAACAAGACTCTAAGTCTATGGTGGATACTGTTAGTAATGATTCACCAAAATATGCAACGAAGGCTTCTGAAACTGATTTGCCATAGAATAAAACTAAAGCCACAAAGGTGAAATCTAAAAGACACTTCCACAAAGTCACAACTAGTGGAGTTCTACAGTGGATTAGGGGGAAGGGATCAAAGTTGCTTCCAAATGATGTGGCACTGAAGACTAACTCTCCATGTTCCAGAAAGCTACCTCAAGTGAAGCATTGGAAGATCAAGAGTGTAGCCAAAAGAACAAGGATAACAAAAAAAAACTGGTGTGATCACTAATGTTATTGGGCTAAATGTACCTTCTTTGGATGAAGATTATGATGAAGAAGCCCTAGCATTATTGAGAGCTCAAAGGATCTTTGAAGTCAAAGTTATTCAAGATCATCTAGAAATCAAGTGCACTGATGGAAGGGAGAAAGAGATGAAAATAGGAAGTTGGCAATTCTTTCCTATCTATGATCTAGAGAGAATCAACGCATTACTGAACTTTGAAGAAAAAGAAGAAAAGACCTGGAAGAAAGAAATTTCCAGGTACTTGAAAATGCAATATAATCATCAGGAAGAAGTAAGGAAGTTGAATGAAGAGAAAAGAATTCAGAAAGAAAAGGAGTTGGCAGAGATGGAAGAGAAGGCAATGGATCTAAGGAAGAAGGGGCTCTGCAGAATGAAGTTCAATCCTTATGTAGTGGAGTACAAAAACAAAAATGGAGGGAAAAGCAAAATAAGGATGGATTTCTTGGACTCTTATGTAGAAAGTGCTCTGAGAAATACTTCTGAAGACTTAGATGGCTCTCCTCTCTTGGAAGAGATGACATCAAGGGATGAAATTATCATAGCAATTTCAGAAAACAACAAGATGGAAGAAGCTAGAAAGAAGAAAGTCTATGAAGAATATCTACATCAACAAATGGAATTTGAAGCTGCTCAGTAACAGAAAAATCATCTGTTAGATCAGAATTCAATGATCGTCAGAAGCTAGACTCAACTGATCAGGATTGCTGACGTCATCAGTATTGCATGGTCATCAGTATTTGATCAAGCGTCAGTATCTTATTGATCATCAGGATTCCTACTCAGACTATGATCAGGATTGATCATCAGAACTTGAAGCTGATCAGGATTCCTACTTCGAGTTATATTTGGAGTCTAGATAAACATGGAAGTTTATTCTATTTGTTCCTGGTTTGTAGAATGTAGCTATCGATTAAGGATAGGTTTCTATCTTTGTTATTGATTAGGACTTATCTTGTTATTGATAGAGAAGCTGTGTGCACTATATAAACACAGTCTTGGTTTCGATTTATGTATTCATTCGAGAGAGAACATAATCGAGGGAATCAAGAGAGAAGCTCTTAAGAACAGAATTTCTTGAGAGAGTTTTTGTAAACTAGCAGCTCTCAAGAACATCAGAATTTCTTGAGAGAGTTTGTAACAGTTTTATATCAGATTTAATAAAGCTGTTATCTTTCTTTTCATATTTGTGATATATATACATTAAGAAGTCGATTATCTTACACTATTGTATTCAACCCCCCTTCTACAATAGATTATTACTGGGCAACAATTGGTATCAGAGCAAACTGATTTAATTCTGAATCAGATACGATCTAAAGATGTCGACAACCAAGTATGAAAGCATGAAGATTCCCATCTTAAAGATATCAGAATATCCTACATGGAGGGTAAAGATGCTGATGTACCTGGAGGCTATGGATCCTGACTACTTGGACAGGATTCGTGATGGACCATATATACCAACAAAGTTCGTAGAACGAACAGATACAGTACCAGAACATTATGTGGTCAAAGCTAAAGCTGAATGGACTCCAGAAGAAAAAGCTCATGTACTCAGGGAACCAAAGATAAAGAATATCTTGCATAATAGCCTTGATGCTGTCATGTCAAACAGAGTGATTGCATGCAAGTCTTCAAAAGAAATCTGGGATACTTTGGAAACTCAGTGCCAGGGATCTGCATCTGTCAAGAAAAACAGAAGGGCTCTATTGATTCAAGAATATGAACAATTCGATGCAAGACCTGAAGAGAGCCTGACTGATCTATATGATAGATTTCTGACACTATTGAACAGCTTATCCTTAGTTGACAAAGTATATGAAACTGAAGATTCAAACACCAAATTTCTTAGAGCTTTACCTGAAGAATGGGATACTCAGACCTCAATCATTAGACACCAGTATGATCTGAACATTGTGTCTCTTGATGAGATCTATGGGATGCTAAGAACTCATGATCTTGAAGTTCAACAGAGGAAGAACAAGAAAAGCAGCAAGGCAAAGTCAATTGCTTTGAATGTAGAAGCAAAATCAAAAGGGAAAGCTATGGAGGTCTCTAGAAGGAAAGCAAGAGTAGCTGAATCAGATCCTGACGACTCTTCATCAGATACTGATGGCAATCCTGATGCCAATAATGATGATGAATCTTCTGATTCAGACATGGAAGAGATGGTTGCTATGATTGTCAGAAACTTCAGAAGGATGAAGTTCAGGAAGAATAGAAGACAAGGCAACTTTCAGAAAAAGACCTTCAAAGCAGACAAAGACAAGTATATCAAAAAGGACAGCAAGGGTAGCAAATTTGACAAGTCAAAGGTTAGATGCTACAAGTGTAATGGTATGGGTCACTTTGCTTCTGAATACAACAAGACAAAGGCACTCATCACATCAAGCAAGGATTGGATGGACTCTTCCTCAGAATCTGATACTGAGGTAGTCAACTATGCGTTAATGGCCAATGCTGATGTAACTGCTGCTCCTGATGATAAGGTACTAAATACTATCTTTGATTTTGATACTGACAATGCTTCTGAGTTAAGACGTTTTCTAAAGTCATTACATATTAGCTTTAGAAGTCAAACTGCTGAGAATACTAGAATCTTATCTGAGATGTCTGACCTTAGAAAGAGGAATGAGATATTAGAAGCTGAATTTTCTCGTATGCAAGAAGTACAAAAAGAATGTGATAATGCTAAACACATGCACTTAGAGATGACATATAAATGTACTTCCCTTGAAAAAGAACTTGAATATGCTAATGAGAAAATCAGAACCTGGACAGACTCTGGTAGGAAATTTCATGAGATTAATACCTCTAAGAATTGGAAAGAGTGTCTAGGATATAAGTCAGATGAAGATAAGAAATTAGCAGAGAAAATTGTCATTAATGAGACAGTCAGTCCAAAGACCTATAGACATGTTATAGACTCAACCAAATCTAAGATTACTCCTGTTAATTTTGTTTTTGGTAAGGATTCCAATTCTACTTTTGAAAAGGGATCTTCTTCTACTCAAGGAATTAAAATTATAAAGTCTAAACCTGTCATGAACAAAGTCACTAAGAATGTAGGTCTATTGTCTCAGAAACAGCTTAAAGATAAAATCTGTGAGGTTACAGATAAGAAAAAGGGAGCTACTGTTAAGAGAAACAGGAATGGTAAAATTGGGATCAATAAAGAAAATGGTTATAAGTATATCCCAAATGCACCTAGAAAGAGTTGTTTTAACTGTGGTAACTCTAATCATCTTGCTATTGATTGTAAAAAGAGTAAGAAGAAAATTGCTGAAATTCCTAAGTCTGATGTTAGGAATAGATCAGTATTTTACAAACCACAGAATTCCTGTTTTCATTGTGGTAGTCTATGGCATTCTATTTATACATGTAAAGAGTATCATGATTTGTACTATAACTTTTATGATCCATTGCCTAAGTTTGAAAGTACTACAAAGTCTGATAGAACTGAAAATGTCATAGTGAAGCATGCTTTTGTTAATACTGATACTGACAAAGCAAATCCTGATGGAGTAAATCCTGTCAGGACTGCTAAAGTCAAAAAGTCTTCTGCTGTTAAATTTAATAAAATGCATGAACAAGGAATCCAACAAGTGCTGGTTCCTAAACATTCTGACTAGTGTTTTACTATTCTGATGCAGGGTAAAAGGAAAAATGTGTTAGTCATGGATAGTGGATGTTCTGTGCACATGACTGGAAACAAAGCCCTGTTATCAGAATATGAGGAAAAAGCTGGCCCAACTGTGTCTTATGGAGATGGCAACATTGGACAAACCTTGGGATATGGCAATATAATCATTGGAAATGTCATCATTGAAAAAGTAGCTCTAGTGAAGGGACTAAAACACAACTTGTTGAGTATTAGTCAAATCACTGACAGAGGTTATCATGTCAATTTCTATTCCACACATTGTGAAGTAGTCAGTAAAGCAACAGGAAAGATAGCACTAACTGGCTACAGGCATGGTAACATATATGAAGCCAACATTCACTCAGATACTGATGGCTCCCCTACATGTTTCATCAGTAAAGCTTCAGTAGATGAAAGTTGGAATTGGCACAAGAAGCTTTCTCATCTCAACTTCAGCAACATCAATGAGTTGGTTAAGAAAGAGTTAGTAAGAGGATTACCTAATGTCTTATATACACCTGATGGACTCTGTGATGCATGCCAAAAAGCAAAACAAAGAAGGACATCATTCCAGAGTAAATCAGAATCCTCTATTGAAGAACCATATCACATGCTACATCTTGATCTGTTTGGTCCAGTCAACATCATGTCCATCAGTAAGAAAAGGTACACTCTTGTAATTGTTGATGAATATTCTAGATTCACCTGGGTGTATTTTCTGCACAGAAAAGATGAAACTCCTGAAGTTCTGTTGGATCATGTGAGGATGATTGAGACAACCACAAAGTACAAAGTCAAGATTCTGAGAAGTGATAATGGTACTGAATTTAAGAATTCAAAGATGGAAGAGTTCTGCAAATACAAAGGAATCATTCAACAATTCTCTGCTCCTGGCACACCTCAGCAAAATGGAGTAGTAGAAAGGAAGAATAGAACTCTTATTGAAGCTGGCAGAACTATGTTGGAAGAAGCAAAATTACCTACATATTTCTGGGCAGAAGCAGTCAACACAGCATGCTATACACAAAATCTCACATTGATAAACAGGCATGGTGTCACTCCTTATCAGTCACTCAAGGAGAAGAAACCAAGTCTGAAGCATTTGCATGTGTTTGGCTGTAAATGTTTTGTTCTCAGAACTCATCCTGAACAGCTAGGGAAATTTGAAACAAAGGCTGATGAAGGAATATTCATAGGCTATCCTACATCAAGAGCCTTCAGAGTTTTTAATTTGAGAACAAGAACTGTCATGGAGTCAATACATGTATCTTTTGATGATAAGAAGATAACTGGAATCATTGAAGACTCGCATGATAGATTGTTATTTGAAAATGAAGCTTCCAAGGAACCTGAAGAAATTGAATCAGATTCTGTCAATTCATCAGATACTGATGGGTCACCAAATCCTGATGACTCACCAGGTACTGATGGTGCTAATACTGATGATGCAAACAACAGTGATACAACTAGTAGTGCTAATGTTGAGGGGGAGCAACGGCATTCAACTACAAGTTCAGAGTCAACTCAATCATCAGGAGAGAATTCTTCAGATACTGATTCAAGTGAAGATCCTGATAACACATCAGGAGGGCATAGCAATAATTCAGGGAGAGCTTCAAATCAATCAAATTCTTTCAATCAAGATAACACCAATCCAGGGGGAGCATCTACTTCAAGAAACAATTTGACACCAGCAAGGAAATGGACAAAAGATCATACTCCTGATTTGATAATTGGAGATCCTGATGCAGGTGTTCAAACAAGAAGTGCAACTCAGAATGAATGTTTATATAATAACTTTCTATCCAAGGAGGAGCCTAAGAAAGTTGAAGATGCACTTAAAGATGCTGATTGGGTTACTGCAATGCAAGAAGAACTGAATGAATTTGAAAGGAATGAAGTCTGGAAACTGGTACCAAGACCAAAGAATAGATCAATTGTTGGTACAAAGTGGATTTTCAAGAACAAGACTGATTCTGATGGAGTCATTATCAGAAACAAAGCTAGACTAGTTGCAAAGGGGTATTCCCAACAAGAGGGAATTGACTATGATGAAACTTTTGCTCCTGTTGCAAGACTAGAAGCCATCAGGATATTTCTTGCTTATGCAGCACATAAGAAATTCAAGGTTTTCCAGATGGATGTTAAAAGTGCTTTCTTAAATGGTGAACTGGAGGAAGAAGTTTATGTTGAACAACCTCCTGGTTTCATTGATCCTACATATCCAGATCATGTCTACAGACTGGATAAGGCACTTTATGGACTAAAGCAAGCTCCAAGAGCATGGTATGAAACCTTAGCTCAATTCTTACTAGAAAATGGATTCAAAAGAGGTGCAATTGATAAAACTCTATTTTATTTGAATCATGGTAAGGAGTTGCTGTTAGTTCAGATTTATGTTGATGATATCATTTTTGGGTCAACAAACAATAAGCTGTGTGAAAAGTTTTCCAAGCTTATGCAGTCAAGATATCAAATGAGCATGATGGGAGAAATGAGTTACTTTCTGGGTCTTCAAGTTAAACAGACTGATGAAGGGATTTTTATTAATCAGTCTAAATACACAAGGAATTTACTGACAAGGTTTAACATGCAAGATAGTACTCCTGCTTCAACTCCCATAGCTACAGCTACCAAACTTGATCCTGATCAAGGTGAAGAGGTAGATGTAACTCACTACAGAGGAATGATTGGCTCTTTATTGTATCTCACTGCCAGTAGACCAGATATCATGTTTGCAACCTGTCTATGTGCAAGATTTCAAGCAAAACCTAGAGAACCACATCTGATTGTAGTCAAAAGAATTTTCAGATATCTCAAAGGCACTCCTTCACTTGGCCTTTGGTATGCAAGGGAATCAGATTTTGGGTTGTGTGGTTATTCAGATGCTGATTTTGCAGGATGCAAAATAGACAGGAAAAGTACTTCAGGAAGTTGTCAGTTTTTGGGTGGAAGACTAGTTTCATGGTTCAGTAAAAAGCAAAAATCTATTTCCACTTCAACTGCAGAAGCTGAGTACATTGCTGCAGGAAGTTGTTGTGCTCAGATAATGTGGATGAGAAATCAGTTGTTAGATTATGGCCTGTCATACTCAAAAATCCCTATTTATTGTGATAACCAAAGTGCTATTGCAATGACAGGAAATCCAGTTCAGCATTCTCTTACTAAACACATAAGTATCAGATATCACTTTATAAGAGAACAGGTTCTGGAAGGAACAATTGAACTTTACTTTGTTCCTACTGATCAACAACTAGCTGATATATTCACCAAGCCACTGCCTGAAGCTACTTTCAATAAATTGGTGAATGAACTTGGAATGATGAATTTTGAGAATTTCTGAGGAAAAGCTACAGAGAGGAAATCCTGATAACTGTCAAATCCTGATGGTTATTCAGAAAGGTATGTATCTTTGATCAAATCCTGATAGGACTCAATCCTGACAGGAAGTCAACTGGTCAATCCTGATGTACAGGTCAGTATTTCATTACTTAATTTGTGCCTAATTTTTCGTCAGTATCTGCTGATGGACGGTTGAGTTTTAGTAGGACAACTGTATGCGCGCGTGTGTTGCACTATTATAGATATATCAATACATACACATAAAAGGCGGTGCAGATTTATTTAAATGACACACGTAATCTGTCCACTAATTCTTTGTGCACAAATCATATTTTGCCACCTGTCTTTGAGAGTAATATTTTGTGTTAACAAAATACTTTTCATTGGTCTACATCGTTAATTACTCTCTTATCATCAGTTTTTCGTTTTCTATCTCTCTCTGTGCTTTCATACCCTAATTGCTTCAAATCTTAATTCTCGAGTTTTCAAAAGCATTACAATGACATCTTCATCATTCATGAACAAACAGACAGTGATTAGTGGTGTTACGTTTGCCACTAACAATTTTGTGGCTATTCTAAATCATCAAGATTTACCCAATGAGTTTCATATCATTCAAGATTTTCTAGCTTCAAGCCCATTGAAGTTTGCTTTAACAGAACCTGCAAGTGTTTCTTTTAAGTCTGTAATGCAGGTGTGGAACTCAGTTACTTTTGATAAAGGGCATTCTGATACAATCTTGATGAGTTTTGAATATAATGGAACTACTCACTATGTGACTCCTACAATTGTGGAGGCAGCCCTGCATTTACCCGTTCTTGGTGATGCTATTCCTGCTAATGTTTCGGACTCTACTCTTTTTGAGTTTGTTACAAAGTTGGGCTACAATGGTGAAGTAAAGAGATATGGAAATCTCTTCAGGACAAAGCTTAAGAAGGAATGGAATTTCTTCTTTGATACAATCAGCCGCTGTTTCCTGAACAAGACATCAAATTTTGATGCTCTTCCATCAGGATCTCTTAAAATTGGGTACTCTCTTATCCATTCTACAGTGTCTGATTATGGGTCTTTTATCTTAAAAGCTTTAAGTGATAGGAAATCAGATAAATTGGGTTCTGTCTGTTTTCTTAGATTTTTACAGTTGATATTTAATCACTTATGTCCTAATGTTGTTTTTGAGGATGATGTAGTTCTACCAATCTGTAGAATTACTGAGAATAATATTAAGTCCTTAGTCAACAGTGATAAGGCAAATGGTTTCATAGGAAATGCTTTTATTCCTGATGAGGTTAGGTTTTTCTTACATCAGAAAATGCCTACTCGTTATGGACTACTTTCTAATGCTATGGGGCAAGGCCCAACCCACCTTGTTCCTGACACAAGCATGCAACCTAAACAGTCTAAACAGTTAACAACCACCTCTACTGTCTCTTAAAAGACTTTAGTTGTAAAATCAAAGAAATCAGCTAGAACTGATGTGTCTGGAAGGCAATCAGGTTCAAAGGATTTTTCCTCTACACCACTCACTAAAAAGAAGATACAAGGGGGTGTACAAGGGGTCCTGGTGAAGAAAGCTGATAAGGTTGTTAAGAATGTTCCTGTGAAAAGGAAGTTAAGGTTGATTGATGAAAGTGATTCAGAGGATGACTTACCTATATCCTCTGTGATGAATGTGAACAAGGAAGTTGCTGATACTGCTACTAAAGTTGTGGTACCTTTATCAAAACCACAAAAGACAAGGAAATTATCAAAGAGCAGGTATCATATTCCTTTGACAGTGCAAATGAAGGATACTGATATTCAGACATCAAATCCTGATGAGTCATCTACTCCTGATGCTCTATCAAATCCTGATGTTAGTATTCCTGATGCAACAACAAAAGTTGTCTCTATATCAGACTCTCCAGCCTCTCCATCTCAGATTAGAGAAATTTCTTGGGAGAAGGTTTCTACAACTGCTTCCTTGGTTGGTCTTACACCTACATCAAAGAAAAAGAGGAATGCAGAAGAGTTAGTCTATCAGAGACAGAAGAAGCTGAAAGGATCAAGCCCACAAGAACCTGAATTTCAGAGTAATTCAGCAGCTACTGTTGATCCTGCCACACAAGAACCACTCAATCAAAGTTTAGGTGAAGGCTTAGCTAGTGGAATGGTCACACAAGAACCATTTTCTCAAAGGGAGAATGAAGACATCAACATTCCAGCTACACAAGAACCATCTTCTCAAAGTGAAGATGCAGGCAAAGCTACAGCTTCTGTTGAAAGATTGGTCGAGAACATTGTCAATGAGGGAAGCACACAAGAACCTTTAACTCAAAGTGTTGAAGCAGCTTCTGAACCTCAAGCTCCACAAGAACCATTGGTAGCAAATACTGATGCAAGCATATCAAATCCTGACGATGTTCATCCTGACGCTAGTGGTGCTCCTGATAATGAACCTATTTTGATACAGCCACTTCGTACAAGACCAATGGATCATCCTATCTCAGAATTACAGGATAAACTGAAAGGTATTGCAATTCCTGATCCTGATATATCTCATGGTTCTGATGATGATAATTCTGATGATGATAGTGATGATGATGATGAGAATCGAAAAGAGAAGGACCAGATTGCTACAGCACTCAAAATTAGTCTTGGAACTAATTTTGGTTCATCAAGTACATTTATGGCTGGCAATGCTTATACTGGGAAAGATCAGAGACAAGATTTTTCTACTCCTTCCTTTGATCCTGCAGAGGCATTTAGACAGAATGAATGGAACAATTCATGGCACTAATCTGATGAATCTATCAGTTTTTCTTCTGCTATTGAACATGCCTATAATGCAGTGAAATCTATAGAGAATCAAGACTTGAAGAATCATCTGAAGGCTACTACTCTGTTATCCAAAAGCCTGAAAAGTGAGATTGATTCTATCAAGGGTTCAACTGAAAAAGTGAGGACTGATATCTTTCAATATTTTACAAAGGTGCCTACTACTTTACAACTAAGGGTAGTGGAATCCCAAGTGAAATCTGTTGTTTCAGAACAAACCTCAATCAATCAAAGAATTGATTCTCTGGATACTAAGGTAACTGAAATTCAAGCCTCTCTTTCCTTAATTTTGCAATTATTGTCAAATCCTGATGTCAAAAAGGGGGAGAAGGTTATTCAGACAAAATGTACACCTGATCTAGTATTACGAAATAATGATGATGATACTGGAAATGATGGTTGTGACAAAGTGATACAAGGAGAAACTTCTGATGCTGTTGTTATGAAGACAATCCAAACTTCTCAAAGTCAAACAACGCAGTCAACTCATGTTTCTGATTCTGGAGTTAAGACAGTAAGAACATTGGTGCAATCTCAGATCCTGACGGAAGATCAAATCCTGACACCTGGTCATGGACACATTCTTGCTACAATTCCTGAAAGTGATGAAGATGTAATTATTGATAATCCTGAAGATGCATCAAATTTATTCCAGAAGTTTTCTACAAAAGACGGCAGAATTGTTACTCTATATCACACTGATAAAAGAGTTCAACAATTATATGCAAGAAAAGCACTCTCTACAGCAAGTGAAGAATATCCAGATCTCTCACATGAAGAATTCTTGAGACTACAAAGAGAGACAATGGAAAGCTATACTGCTCCTGCTAGAGGTAGATGAAGCAAAGGTAGGAGAGGTGCTAAAAGAAATAGAAGAGGTTCTTCAACTCAAACAGTACCTAGACAGACAAGGTCTAGAGGGTTAAGAATTGAAGAAATTCCTGAAGCTTCACAAAATCTAATAGATCTTGTTATCAAGGATATCATGGAGAAAGAAGACAAGGAATTTGTTGAAGAAGAACCTGAATTGAGAAGAAAAACAAGTAAATCAACTCTCATCAATACAAATCAAATTGAAGATTCTAATCCTGACAATATTCAAGATCCTGACGAATCTGAAATTCTGCAAGAGGTTGATTTGATAATCTTATCTACTGTTGTTGATTGTCACAACAAAGAAGTAGATGAAGAAGAAGAAGCCATAAGAAGAGATATTACAAAGAGAACAAATGAAGATTTCAATCTCTATCTACAAAGGCTTAAACTCTCAAATGAAAGAAAATGGAGAAATCCAAGCAGACAAGAATCTTTACTTGAAAGAAGCTACACTCATGAAAAGGAGAAAGACAAGAAGTGGGAACACATAAGTACACTGAAGTGTGATACACCTATCAATTTTCAGACTGGTGGAATTATTACAAGTGCTTCAAGTGTTGTTGATTTGTCTGATATGGCTAGATCAAAAACACTCTGGTTAAAGATGTTTTCGAATCTGAAGCAAATGTCAAGTAATTCAAGAGGAGGTATTGGACACAGGGATGCTGAATTTCTAAACATGACTTATGTTGATCCTTACTCCTTAACTGAAATTGGAGGTACTTTAACTTCTGAAAATCTGAACAATTTATTAGTTGGTGATATAGTTATAGATTGTCATGATGGTTTTGACAAGAAAGAAAAGCTTCTGTACTTCATGAAAGATGGTAGTGTGAAGATTCTATCTATTCAAGATCTGCTGATGAAAACTACACAGGAACTGAAATATGTTCACTATCTGTTAAGATGGAAGAACCAAGTGTACAAAGTATGGGCTGACATGATTTTGTCAACTATAAGAAGAAGACTGGATGGAAACAGTAATTTCGATGGTAATTATATTCCCATGTACTTAAATCAAAGAGGTCAGGATGTGGAAATGCAAAGAGGTACTGCTGTTAAAGAAGTAACTTTTGGTATAACCCAACTTACTCTCAATCCTGATGGGAAGGAAATTGCTTATCTTTTGCTTGAAGAGCACAGTCTACAGAAAAGCTCCATACAGAATCTCAGAGCAGCTATCTACCAGATTAATGAGGAAGATGAAGAACTCAGAAATCTTAAGGAAAGACTGATTCAAATTCTTGAAGAAAAAGAAGAAAGTTTATTATCCAACTTCTTGAAGATGAATCTGTTCTATCAAAAAGCTTAAACAGATAAGTTGTTTCTGAAGATACTCGTACATTTTGATACATGTTTTTGACATCATTGAATATTTGGAATCTATACTTTATTTCACAAAGTATGAGATTGGGGGAGATTGTTAGATCAGAATTCAATGATCGTCAGAAGCTAGACTCAACTGATCAGGATTGCTGACGTCATCAGTATTGCATGGTCATCAGTATTTGATCAAGCGTCAGTATCTTATTGATCATCAGGATTCCTACTCAGACTATGATCAGGATTGATCATCAGAACTTGAAGCTGATCAGGATTCCTACTTCGAGTTATATTTGGAGTCTAGATAAACATGGAAGTTTATTCTATTTGTTCCTGGTTTGTAGAATGTAGCTATCGATTAAGGATAGGTTTCTATCTTTGTTATTGATTAGGACTTATCTTGTTATTGATAGAGAAGCTGTGTGCACTATATAAACACAGTCTTGGTTTCGATTTATGTATTCATTCGAGAGAGAACATAATCGAGGGAATCAAGAGAGAAGCTCTTAAGAACAGAATTTCTTGAGAGAGTTTTTGTAAACTAGCAGCTCTCAAGAACATCAGAATTTCTTGAGAGAGTTTGTAACAGTTTTATATCAGATTTAATAAAGCTGTTATCTTTCTTTTCATATTTGTGATATATATACATTAAGAAGTCGATTATCTTACACTATTGTATTCAACCCCCCTTCTACAATAGATTATTACTGGGCAACATCATCTGTAAGCTGTCATTTTCTGTTTGTAATCAAAATATGTTCATAATGTTCATCTGTTGTTTTCTCTGCAATTTAATTCCTTTTATGTAAGGTAGGCTTGTTATCAGACATGAAATTGTGCCTATGTTTCTTACTCACAATTTGGGGGAGATTGTTAGGCTCAAGCAGGGGTGGCAATTTCGGGTAATGGGTCGAGTTCATGTCGGATTTGCTGTACCTGATCCTATTTTTAAGTCAACCTGAACCCGACCCGAACCCGAAACAGGTTAAATTTTCTCAACCCGAACCCGACCTGTTAGTACCCGATTAACCCGAAAATGACCCGTTAACCCGAAAATAATTTTAAAAAATTAGTTATATATATAAAAAAAAATTATAAAATATTAAAAATTTATTATATGATATATGAATTAAAATAATTTAAATATTATGAAGATATATCACATATTTCTATAATTATGTAATATAAATTCATATATTTTAAATAATTCATTATATATATTAAATTTTCGGGTCGGGTTCGGGTATTTTGGGTCAACCCGAAACTGACCCGAAAATTTCGGGTAAATTTTTACCTAACCCGAAACTCAAAATACTCAACCCAAATTCGTACTTTTCCGTGTCGGGTTCATGTCAGATTTCGGGTCGTGTCAAATTTTGCCACCCCTAGGCTCAAGGCATGTCTGAATACCACTATTAACAAGCCTAGACCTTGTGACTGTGTCACTCTACATGACCTGGTGAAGTTTATCACTGGGATATAGTATAAGTCTCAATTGTACTTGTCTTGTTCTCATGTACTTAGATCTATTATGTATGCTCAATTCTATAATGAGCTTAGTGAGTTTCTTGCACCTAGAATGTATATAGGCCATGAAATAACCATCCTGGAAGAAGTTCAATTTGTTCATGCATCAGGATAAAAGTGAATAAGGCGATGAAGAAATAAGTTGTAGAAATTTGTCTAAGTCCCCAGATCGTGAAGTCAGAATGAGCTACGTCGTGAAGTCCTAAAAGTCCATGTCGTGAAGTGTTGAGATCGCATAGTCTGAAATGTACTAGATCGTGAAGTCCTCAAAGGCCATGTCGTGAAGTGTTGACATCGCATAGTCTGAAATGTACTAGATCGTGAAGTCCTCAAAGGCTATGTCGTGAAGTCTGCAATATGCCATATCACATACTCCTAAGATGGTCATATAGCAAAGTCAGAAATGCTTAATGTCGACAAGACACATGATAAGGAGTATACTGGAGTTCACGATATCAACACTTAGGCATTTTACAACAAGACAAACCAAGGTACAGAATCAAAGTTCATGGAGACAAATACTGAAGCATCTGTTACGGTTAAGTGGTCCAAAGACAGATGGTAAATCTACAACATAACTTGGAGAGAAATAATAGAGACAAGCAACTAAAGATAAGGGAAACGACGACAGAGAGAAAGTGGTCCTTCCTGACACAGTTAACCTCTTATGGAATAACAAGATAGAGTTACAGTTAGGGGTGGCTGTGTAATTAGGTGTGTGCACCAGTTTGTATAGGTCATATATATAGAATGCACACCCTATAGTTAGCTGTAAGAGAGATACACACAAAATTATTCAAGCACTCTTTTCTCTGTAAGAAAACAAGAAAGCATTGTTCTTGTTTCGAAGCCAGAATTTCAATTGTGAAATTTTGGAAGTTCTAGTATTTGATTTACTTTATACAAAGTAGATTAAAGTGATTATGTGTGTTCTGTTTAATTTATTTCCGCATTCTCGTACATACACAATCAAATACAAACCTAAGCTTCAAGAAGTGAAAAACATTCAAACTATCCATTCACCCCCCCTCTGTCTAGTTTACTAGTGATATTCATAACTAACATATTCTCACTTTATAAATAATAATTCGTAAAATTATTATAAAACATATTGCATAGGTATAAAGCTGATTTTTTATTAATAAACAAAACAATATACAAATGACGCGCAAAAATATCAAAGTACCAAATACCAAATTTGGTTATTACAAATCCGGGTTCGAAACCCTGCAACTACATGATTAAACAAGATTTATTTATTTGATTTAATTTCTTTGATTTTATCCCGATTTCGATTCTCTATAACTACAAAATTCAAAGATTTATTGATTTGATTATTCTTTTTATTTTTATTTCAATTTCGATAAATATTTTAATCTCCCCATATGCTTGGATTATTATTATCATCTAGTCTATAATCACTACAAGAAATCTCGGTTTTCGCGACGGAAAATTCCGTTGGCAAAGGCTAGATTTCGTAGCTAAATCAGCTCGCAACGGAAATCAACAACGGAAACATTAGTCGCAAGAATGTCCGTAGAGGAAGGCTTGCCGACGGAAAATAAGTTCAGTTGCCAACCTAGCAACGAACCTACAACTGCTTGTCGATGGCATCTTGTTGGTATTGACCACGCTTTTTGACTCTTTGGCGACGGAATTCCGTTGCTATATGCCAAAGAAATTGCAACAGATTTATGTTTACAGATTCCCTACAGCTTTACTTTGTTGGTAAGTAGCAACGGTTCATCAATGCAATTACACATTTTTTGAAAATGCTATGTAGCGACCGAATTCCGTTGTTAAATGCCAACGACTCAACAACAGAATTTTTTTTGTAAATTACCTACACCTTTACTCCATTGGTATAGCAACGGTTCAACAATGCAATGCAATTTTTCAGCAACAAAACCTGTATAATGCAATACAACAAAATAAAACCTGTATAATGCAATACAACAGATTTTTTTCAGCAATGCAATTTTCTAAAACCTGTATAATGCTTCTCCTCTAAAATTTAATCTAAATTAGAAATTACAAAATATAAGTGCACCAAAAGAAAAACAAGCAATTTTCAACACTTTTGCCAAAATCTGGCTTAAGTTTACATAGTTGAAAACAGCAAAAGGAGTGCAAACTAAGTTCATAATACATGCTAAAATTCTAGCTTCAAGTTCACTTGACAGAAAACAATAAAAAGAGTACAAACTAAGTTCTTCATACTTGTTACAAGCTAATGGTTAGAACATAATGAAATCTGGAGTTACACCAGCAACAAAGCACGATGTCGTCTTCCAATTTTCTGCATTTTTGAAAATATAAAGTGATCAGCAAGCAAAAAAGAGAAACACTGAACATTCACAAAAATCTAGACCAAATAATGAAACCAATTTAAAGAACTTCCGATTATTTAAAACAAACTGCACAATAAGATGTTTAATTTAAGATCAAGTTCAGTAAGGCGATTGCTAAGGAAAATTTGACAAATCTAACTCACCTCAAATCTTGCAGCCTTCTAATTCTGAGTATCAAGCACTTGTGCTAAAAGGCTCTCCATCTTCCTCATTCGCTGCTTCATTGCATCCATCTCTTTAAGTTGATCTTTCATCTCTTTGACCTCAGTTTCTAGCCTCTGATAATCTTCATTGTTGGGCTGCGGGCTGGTGAATTTAGAAATGTTGCTGATACTTGGTTCATAAAAAATATTCTGTGTTGAGCCAATGCCATATACCCTATTCCTTTTATTACGACCACCAACTGCATCATAATACAACTTATTTTCATCAACTAGCTGAGGTAGTGATGATCCATCAGTAGGCTGAGAACGCTCAGCGCGAAGAGTCTTAATCTTTTCATGTGCTTAAATTAAATCAAACATAAAATATCATAAGTACATGAATAAAAGTAGGACTTGTACCGGCAGGAACTTTACATCGTGGACAATGCCTTGTTACTGTTTCTTCTTAAAATCATAATTAAATTTAGATGACAAGTGTTGTATACTCACAGCTATTTTTGCACTCTTCTCATCAATATATGTTACTCTATCGTGCTTCTTTGTGTGCAAATACTCAAACAAATCAAGTGCGCTAGGATCTCTTTCCCATTCTCCTGCCTGCATATAAAATGAAATACAAACATTTAGCCATTAATATTACAATCTGTAGAAAAATACATGTACTAGCTCACCAAACGAGCTGCAACTGTTCGGCTAGAAGCTGAACCACCAGTGTGTGTCGGAGGGTAGCTCCCCTGGTCAACTCCACCCCTACGATTCTGCTTTTTTCTTTCATATTTGGCTCGACATTCTAGAGTTTTCCAGTCCTCAATCCAACTGAGTCATACATCCTTTCCAATCCTATTGTCCAACTCAGAAGTTCTTTCCCATCGCCCACGAGCTCTACTACGCAAATCTTTAAAGCGGATTGTAGCACTTTTCATAAATCCTTCATATATTGTGTTATCTGGTTGTCTCCATACAAACCGTTTCTGTAAAAATCAAACTGTTTAGCCACAAATGCAAGCACAATTTATTTAGTAAACTCAACTCTATTCAATTTTAATTCAATCTTTAACTAAAATATAATCACAAAACTTGACTACAATTTAATCCATTTATGTATTCCTACCTTAAACTCCTCAAAATAGAACTCTTTGGTCTCTTTGGACACTTCTTTCCAAGTGAACCCCTTAGGTTCAAGTCTTTCGTGCAATAGATTGGTGATCCTGTTTGAGCATTTATACGAGGGTTCCAACCTAAATTAAAAAAAGTTATTGGTTAGTTTTAAATGTCACAAGTAGTTCAAAAACTTCTTGGAAAATAAAACTCACATTCCTTCGATAACTTCAATGCGTACACGCCCATCAGTGTGCACTGTTCCAACTTTCCAAACGTCATTGTTGGCAATGGAGGATTCATCAGGCGTGTTTTGCTCAGTCTCAGGTGTATGGATGGTGTATTCACTGGCGTGTTATGTTGTGTTGGCTCTAGAGTGCCCTGTTGTGAGCGCTGCGATGTTTTCTCAGGTGAGCGTTGCGATGTTTGCTCAGGTGAGCGCTGCGATGCTTGCTCAGGTGAGCGTTGTGATGCTTGAAACCAAGGACTTCTCATTTTACTTTGTATAAAACAAAAGCCTAAATTATATTAGTTATAAAAAATGAATGATGTTAGCAAAGACATAAGTATAAAACATTTCCAAATAAATTTCATGATACTTGTTATCATTTTGTCATCTACTCTGGAACAATGTCTTGCAACAAGACAGTAAATGTACATACATAAATTACAACAAGATTACTATTTTTTCATCTACTATGAATGTTTCTGATATATGCTGCTGTAATGTGGTTCTTCTGATTAATCATAATATGCACGGTTGGTTAAATATTAATTCTTGCAAAATAGTCAATTATTTTCAACTTCTGTGTTTATGTCAAAGAGCAGTGATGTTAAAGTCTGCCTACGGGCTATGGTACAAAAATTATGCCTGACATTAACTCTTTACTCATTTCATTAGTTTCCATTAATTATGTAGTACTGGGAGGTTGATTTTATACATAAATCTGGAAGTGATAAGGAGGATTTGGTGCTAGCAGTAACATGGCATTTGGAACTCCATATGTAGCTATGCCCCTATTTTCCAAACTTTGTTTATGTGGTAGAGCAGTGATGCTAAAGTCTGCCTACAGTGCACAAAAATGCTTTCCATTAACTCATCAGTTTCTACGGCTATGCCCCCTTTTAAAGTCATAATTGAAAAGTGCACCACTATTGAAACATTCTAACCTAGTTATTGTACTACTATTTTTCAGTTTCATTTTTGGAGATAGATGCATTAAGTTAATCAAGCAAAATCTAGAATAGGCTTTCTAGATAACAATAACCATATGAAGTAGAGCAGAATTGTTCCAAGCTTAGGCACTTCTAGGTATCAATGCATATGGAATAAATAAGGATCTAGATTTTCTGGAAACTGGTAGGTCAAAAAGCATTACACATGTTCTATCGGAATTATATCATTTAAAAAGCATTACGCATGTTCTTCTGTTTATTCAGTAACAAAATTATATAAAAGGTCCACAAGTTATGAAGCAGCATGGTAAAATGTCAAAACAAGCACATAAAGTATGAACAACTCGTGCACATGGCAAACATATACAAAATCTAAACCACATAAAAAACAAAAGTTTACACAATTTTCAAAAACTATGGGAGATAAAAAAACCAGAAGAAATGATAATAATGCGTAATCCACAAGTGCAGAGGTAGGAGCACGTAATCTGTCTCACTTTCAAATTATGCGTACTAAGGAAATAGTGTAAAAATTATGCGTAATCTGTCTCACTTTCATATGCTCTACTTCCTAAGAGCATAAAAATGTATACACAATAAAGTATGATCTGTAAAGACTATAATCTGTTTTGACTACATCCAGTCAAAAACAAATTATAGTATACACAATACAGTATACAATAAAATATTACAAACAGATTATAGTCTTATGGTTGAGAGACGATCAAGAACATACAAATACAGAGGAAGTTCTCTAACTTACACAGAGCAAACAAGAACAAGTAAACGAACTGGGGTAAAATTAAACAGATAATAAACAATAAACAATAAACCCTAATTTACACAGAGCAAACAAGAACAAATAAACGAACTGGGGTAAAATTAAACAGATAATAAACAATAAACAATAAACCCTAATTTACACGCAAATTGGGGCTTAAAAGAATTGAACAATTAGCAATAAAAGAATCGGAACACAATACACACATAATTAAAACTCGAATTGATGAAATATTAAGTATAAAGGAGAGGTTAATACCCTGTGATTTGTGCGAGAGAGAAAGAGGGAGATATGGAGTGATCGAAAGAGAGGGAGAGAGGGAGAGAGGAAAGTGTGTTGGCCGACAGTGAGAGAATCTAATAGAAAAAACCCTAACCCACTCCTTATCCTCTCTAGTTTTTTCACAAAAAGCCGCTCAAATTTTCACAGTGCCGCTTTTTTTTCTTCAGATTAGCCGCTTATAAATTTTGGGAAATTTCAGAGACTCTCTACCGTTAAATATATGAATATTATAAAAAAAATACAAGCAAAAATAAATATTTGACAATTAATAGAAATATAAATAAAAAAGTGTAAGTTCTTTACCATCATATATGTCATCATAATTTTCACTATCATTTGAAAATTCTTCTTCTTCGGAATCAATTTGTGTCCCTTCTTCCGGAGATTCTTCATCATCATCCAAATCTACCGATGTCCCCTCGACGTCATTCAAACGTGTAAGAATATCTTCTGTATCAATTATATTAAAGTGCTCGGGAACATCATTTTGAAAGGCTTCTTGACGTATTTCGGGGACTTGAGGCATTTCAACAAGTGGACGAGCTTTAACATTACATATGACCAACAAATCTACCTTATCTCGTTTAAGACTTGGATAATTACAAAAATAAACTTGTGCAGCTTGCATTGCTAAGATAAATGGCTCGTAGACACTTAATCTTTTTCTTCGATTCACCTCAACTATGTTATAGCGTTGATGAACTCTTGTTCCGATATTAAGTGTAAGATCAAACCACTCACACTTAAACAATGATGTTCTTTTAATCGGGAGACGGGGATACTCAAGAATCAAAATCTCATCTAACATCCCAAAATAATCATTAGATGTCTCGTTGTAATTTGATCCCTTAATACACACTCCACTGTTAAATGTTGACTTGTTGGCCCCATATGTTCGTGTATGAAACTTGTACCCATTTACCTAGTAAATCGGTACCGATCTAACCGAACGAAGAGTGTAAGAACTGAGAAACCGTATGTATATTTTTAGAAATTTAATATAATTCCTGGGTATTATTTGTGAATTTAAGTACATTATGTGTTAATTATGGAATTTTTTTTGTTTAAATGATCGTATGTGCATGCCTTATAAATGCTACGTGGAATTATGTGATTATTGAAAATTTTGTTTTCAAAGTGAATTTATTTTTATCTCTAATTTATAGTAATTATTGAACGAAGAATTCTGTTCGTTTCGCAATTATTGGAGAAATTGGTATATCGTTCGTACCAATATTTTATTCGTTAAAGCGGGATATATTCCCGAACATTTGTTACAAAGATATTTTGGTTCGTACATCTAAATAGTATTAAAATATTCTCGTAAATATCTGCAATTATAGATAGTTATCGTTTTGTAACCGGTACGCTTTATTCGAATAAAAACGATCCAACGGATCAATATTGAACCAAAAATGTTATTTGAGGTTAATTTTAATTAAATATAAATAGTCGTACCGTAATTATTTTACGTATAATAAAAGTATTAATTATCGATAATTATCCCTAAATTACCTGAAACCCTAATTTCGTTCTTCGTGTTCTTGAAAATCAAATCCATAAACGAAGGTGTTATCGGATTCCAAATTCAAAGTTCTTATAACCAAATCGAAGCCCAGATCATCCTCTTCAACAATCCATCATCAGTTTTTGATTTTGGTAAAGTTTCGATTTTATTTCTTATTTTTGATATTTATTTCGAATTATTAATTTGGGGGTTTCTTTATTATTGATTCTTCTTGATAATTGATGGATTGATTGTGTTTATTATGTGATTTAGAGCAGGATTATGATTTTTATTTGAATTTTGGTGTTACAAATTGTGTAAATCGGAAAATTGTTGAACCGCCGGAAATTTATACTATTTTTATCGGATTTTGTGTTGTAGTGATTGTTCCTTGATATGGATTCCATAACTCAATAGATCGGGAAGTTTAGAGTGCAAATGCGTGTTTAAACTCTAAGTTTGATCCGTTTTTAAGGACGTTAGAAACTTTTTCCGTCGCAGCGGCGGCGTTGTTTTTCGTCGATTCGTGCAGTTTTTCCGAGTTGTTTGATGCGATTAGGAGTGCTGCGAGTTGGTTGTAGTGCCCGTGCTTATTTCTGTGAAAACCCCGTGTTTTTTGTTGTGACCGGAGCAGTTTTCCCGGTGGCGGGACGTCAGCCGGAAACTGGGAAACCCAGTTTCCAGTGACGTGTTCTTGGCGACCCGGAAACTGTTCTTCACGACCCGTTTTCAAAACCCTACCGACCCACTTTCAATCTGTTTTCCCTAATTGCAAAAACGTGAAAAGTGTTTCTGGGTTTAAATTTTTAATTTATTTATTCATTTTAGTTTTAAATTCAGAAAATAGTTTTTAATTTCTGAAAAAAAAATTGATTTTAATTCATAAAATTTATTTTATAATTCTAATAATTTTTATAAATTCCTAAATTTTTAGTCATTTCCCAAAATGGATTAAATTTAATTATTTTAATTATTTTTGATTAATAATTAATTTATTTAAAATGATTGATTAATCTTTAATCAATTAATTTTTATAAATTCTTTATTAATCGAATTTAATTAATCTAGATTTAATTATTTTCTTAACTTTTATTTATTCAATAAATTGTTTAAATGTTTATAATTAGTCAATTAATTTTTATATTAATTGATTAAATTGTTTTTAAATCTTTATATTATAAAAAATGATCTGATTTTCGATCTAAAAATATTTTGTGACTTGTTTCTTTTCAAACAAGTGTTGAAGAATATTTTAAAATTTCTTTGTGACGATTACGTGACTTATATGATGCATTTAATTCATTTAAATAAGGATATAGGATGTACAGATTATGTGAGAAACCTGATTATTAAGTTATAATTACGAATAACTGTTTTGGGACTTATTTGAACGTTTTGATTGTGTTTGATATGATTGTAAAGGTTTATTAAAATAGAAATATGCCAGTGTTACTAGAAAATGAGGTTTACGAGGGTATTGACTTAGATATTGATTTTTATTATAGAAGTGTTTGACGAGCGAGATTGATCAGAATTTCTTACCGTTGATCAAGCAAGTGTTATACTTTCGCTTATTGTTCAAGTGATGTTATTTTAGAATAAATTTGTGCTATTGTTATACCATCTCATAAATTCACGAATATTCCTTCATACTTTTGATATCAGATTCATGATTATTATATTGATTGGGAAAACAGAATTATGGTGTTGAAATAATTGAAAAGACGGTTATTGGATTTATACGAATTCTTTCTTTCAAAAATCCTGATATGGAATATTGAGTTGAAATGTGGAATCCCTATATAAATGGGAATTTATGAACCCGATAAGGATAAAGTTGTGATTTGGAAAAGTGAGGGTTTTATATTGAACCCGTGGATTGGAAATACACAGGGCCGAACGCCGGTCACGAGATTTTGAATGATTTTCGGCCATGGTCAATAAGTGCCAAAATGGGCTGATTTTGATTGTGTTGCCCAGGGATCCCAGTTAAGCCTGTTGTGTACCACAGTATGGCTGGCGAGCTATGAGCGATCGATCGTCGGCTTAGCTCGTAGCGTTTAGTAAATTCCAATTCATTTATTTTGATGATAAAGTGAGAAAAGTTACTTATATAATATTAGATTACTTTTAAAGTTATGTATTGGTATTGATAATCAAGTTTCATTGCTCTTACATTCCATAGATCCTTTCCAAATATCTGTTCCGTATTGTTGAGTTAAAATGCATATTTATTGAATCATACATTGATATTCAGAGCTATATTTTATCGTACTGGCTGAGCATTTTTGCTCATTCTTGCTTCTTTGTTATTCTAACCTTTCAGATAGTTACGAGGATGTCTCATGTTAGACGAACAGCTAGGATGAGGGTGAACCGTCAGTTTCCCAGTGTCCGCGGTCAGGTAGAAGTTTGGAGTGTAATTTACTAATTTGTAGAAGGATTGTAAGAATAATGTAACCTGAACTGAATCAGTGTGTAAAACTTCGGTAGACTTTTAGTTGTTAGCGTAATTCCTTATCGGGGTTACCCTAATAACATAGTGGTTTGTAATAATATTAGTAGTTGTGTTGACTTGTTTCATATTATAACATGTGCTCGATCCTTAGCATTTCGGGGTCACTTTTATACTGATATTATATTTCCAGAGTTGTGATTTATATTGGTTGTGCGCTACCCGATTTTGACCCCGGGTCGGGAGGGCGTCACAAAGAGGTCCTGACGCGAGATCTCGAACATATTCATTTGGAACCAATGATGCATCTTCAGCCTGAAAAATTGTCATGATTATATAAATATAACAAGTATTTTTGTCTTGTCTAACTTACATGAATTAAAAATAAACTTACATAATGTTTAAACCACATAGCAAAGTCACTCTCTAAACACCTATCCATCTCGGTACCACTTATGTATGGATTGTGCTCTCGAAGTCTGCTTGTAAAGATCTTGTTACAAACAAAATGAATAAATGATAAGTACTTTCTATAACACTTTAAAAGAGATACATCTCTTTGATTTTAATTTTAAGATAGTACTTACTCAATATATGGTGCAACCTCTGGACAATTAAACAAGACATAATTGTTAGCTGCCATGTACTCACGATCATCAAGATAACGAGTTCTAACACAACCATGTGCTCGTCCTGGATGGGAAAATATAGAAAATGTTCCCTCAAAACTCTCTCCACCTCTACTAGAATCATTTCGAGGAACTTTTCTATGTTTTGTGCAAACATTTTGTTCGAAGCAGTGTGAACAAAAAGTTGAAGCTTCTTCAACCAAAAAAGCATTACATACGGATCCTTCTACCCGAGCTTTATTTTTCACATTATTTTTGAAGTGGCGTAAAAATCTCTCAAAGGGGTACATCCATCGATACTGCACAGGACCTGCGATTCGTGCCTCATAGGGGAGATGTACCAAAAGATGTTCCATTGAGTCAAATAATGCTGGTGGAAATATACGATCTAACTTGCAAAGTATTACTGGAATCTGTTCTTCAAGTCTACGCATTTCACTGACCTTCAAAGTAGCAGAAGTGAGGTCTTTGAAAAAAAGGCTCAATTCGGTCACATATTCCCAAACACTAGTAGGAAGCAATTATCGAAAAGAAATCGGGATAAGTCTTTGCATAAACATGTGACAATCATGACTTTTCATTCCAAATCACTTGTATTTTTTCATGTTGATGCAACGCCCCATGTTTGACACGTATCCATCTGGAAATTTCAAATCCTTCAACCAATGACATACTGCTTCTTTGCCTTTCTTGTCTAAACTGTAACATGCTTTTGGATACTTTCGTGTTGATTCATCAAATGCTAACTCGGGTCTTCGACATATGGATGCAATATCAGCTCTTGATTTAGCATTATCTTTGGTTTTACCTTTGATGGCCATAATGGTATTGAAAATATTTTTGAACACATTCTTTTCAATGTGCATAACATCAAGATTATGTCGAATGGATAATGTCCTCCAATATGGCAAATCCCAGAAGATACTTCATTTTTTCCATCCACATTTATAAGTCTTGATGATTTTAGAATTGTGTTCCTCACTTCCCACTTCGGTAATTTTCATCAATCCAAGTGACTCAATCTCCTGCAATACATCTTCACCTGTTCGTATAGGCGGGGCCAGTTTAGACACTATTTTTCCCTTGGTAAACCAGTTTTTATTCCTTCAAAATGGATGATTAACATGTAGAAACTTTCGGTGATTATCGAACCATGTTGGCTTTCCGCCATGCGAAAGATTATAAGCATCATGATCATGAGCACAATGTGGACAACCTAAATGACCAGCAGTTGTCCATCCAGACAACATCGACATAGCAGGAAAGTCACTAACATTCCACATCAATGCAGCTCTCATTTGAAAATTTTGTTTCAAAGAAACATCCCATGTCTCAACTCCAACTTCCCACAACATTTTTAGCTCAGCAATTAACGATTGGAGATAAACATCTATCTTCTGCTTTGGATTTTTTGGTCCAGGCACAAGTATAGACAAAAACATGTATGGTTCTTTCAGACACATCCATGGTGGCAAATTATACGGGGTCACTATAATTGGCCAAGAAGAATATTGACTACCTGATTGACCAAATGGTTGAAATCCATCAGCAAAAAGCCCGAGCCTAACATTTCTTGTCTCTGCAGAAAATGAGGGGTGTGCTCTATCAAATTGTCGCCACTCCTCTGAATCTGAACAATGTCGCATCACATATTCTTCTTGATAATGTTCGGCATGCCATCTCATATGGCTCGCAGTGGCAGGTGATGCATATAACCTCTGTAATCTCGGGGCTAGTGGAAAGTATATCATCCTTTTAACAGCCACTTTCTTCTTCTCTCGGAAGGATCTGTTAACTCTAGTTTTGTACCTAGGTTGCTCACAAAACTTACACAACTCTGTATGTTCATCTTCACCCCAATATATCATACATCCATTAACACAACAATCAATTTTCACCGAAGGAAGACCCAATCCTTCCATATATTTCTTCGTATCATAGAAGCTATCAAAAAATGTATTGTCTTCAGGCAAGATATTTTTGATGAATTGTGATGTCTGATCAAAACATGCTTCTGACCAATGATGATCAGATTTCAAACTCAACATTCGAGCCATGGCAGATAACTGAGAAGTGTCACAATGATCATACAACTCCCTCTCCGAAGAATTTAATATATCATACAACTTTTGTGCTTCTTGATTCAGCATCTCTTCTGAATGTGGATTAAAATTTGGACCTGCAGCATCCATCACCATATTATACATTAGGTTATTCTCATCTCTTTCTCGGGAAGTACTAGAATAACTAGTAGAGGATGATTGCCCTCCACTATTTTTTACAATATATGGCTCCCCGTGTCGATCCCACACATAATAATTTGGAACAAATCCTTTTTTCAAGAGATGCAATTTCACCGTCTCCGCATCCCAAAATTTTTATGTTTGCACTTAGAACAATGACATTGTATGTTTGTCCCATTCAAAGAAGATTGTTGAGATATAGCATGCTTCATAAATTCTTCTAATCTAACAACAAAAGCATTATTAAGAAAGCCCCTATCATCGACTCTTTGATACACCTGAGATCTATTATTATCCATATTAATGTTTTCAACAATCTACAAAACAAATGTATCAAAATAAATGACAATTATGATAAAAAAAAAAATTAAAATAAAATAAAGTTTTTACTAATGAGCTAATTTAACCAAGATTAACAACAATTAAAATTATTTATGCAACATCAATGTCTACATCATGAAGTAAGTTTTACAAATAATAAACTATATAATGAGCTAACATTTTTATCTACACACATGATTATATATCACCATGAAATTGAGAATATAAAGCAACAATATATAATTAAAAAATCAAACTAACCTTAAAATGTGGAACAAGATGGTGTGATTTGATGGAATTAATAATTGGGAAGATGGGAAAATCTGAATTTGGATGGGAGAGAAAGGAAAGAGTGAAAGAAGAAATAATATTATGTGAAAGAAAAAGTGCAGAATGTCTACTGCCTTTAGTTACATAAGAAGCCAATACCGACGAATTAGTAACGGAAAGCACAAACGACCGATCTACTTTACCTAAGGATCAGCGACGGAAATTAAAAATTTTGACTTCTTTACCAACGAAATACCGTTGCTATACAGTTGTCAAATTCCGTTGTAGAACCGTTGGCGATATCCGTTGGAAAACCGTTGCAAGCACACCGTTACAATACTGTCACTAGAATTTTCGTTGCACAACCGTTACAAAAATTTAGCGGGATAATTTGGCGCTACTTTTAGTTACGGCAAACTTCCGTTGCTATGTTGCGTCACCAAGCTCGTTGTCAATCCGTTGCTTCCAGTCGCGACAAACTTTCTCCGTCGCAAATTTGTCATAGTTTGGGAGCGGGATGTTTTGGCGTCTTCAATAGCAACGACATTTTTCCGTTGCTTTTTATTTCTCGCTATTCCGTTGCGGGTCAGTCGAGACGTGTTGACTATTCTACATTTCAAAAACGTTGTCTTTCCGTTGGCATATTACAACGAGACTCTTTCCGTTGCTAAATTCCATTGCGAAAACCGAGATTTCTTGTAGTGAATAAACACTCATGCAGTTATATAAACGTGCAAATAACATTGAATAAATATAGAGAACTTTAGAAGTAGTATAGTATTAAAATTGCATAGATATTATGGGATGCCGATTTTGCATTAATATTATATCAATAAGGCCATCGCACTTCTTCTATGATCTGATCCTAAACGATCCACTTCAGGTGGTTAAGCACTTGCTAAATAGTATAATATAATCTAACGTTCTCAATGCTGGCAGATCTATTTAAGCTTATAATTTGCCCTACTAATCTCGTATCTTGGAAGCTTAAGATTAATCATACTACTCGTAATATTTTACTACTGTATTATGTTTTATACACGTGTGTATATATTGATCGAACATGTCGATTTGTTTAGTTCTGGTCTGCTGAAGTAGTAAAAAATATCAGACCAAAAAGTTAATACTGTTATTCGCTTTGTTCTTGGAAATATAAATTTGATCATCAACATGTAAGTCAGGGAAGTCATGTCATTCTGTTACGTGTCTTTGGTACAATTTTCTGAATTTTCTGAAATTTAGAACATATCTAAATCTCATTCTTGAAACTGTAAATATGCCATTCGAGGTGAAGAAATACATGCAACACACTCGGCACACATCCCCAGATAGGGAACATCAGAGCGTGCACGATTCGATCATCTTAGTCTGCTAATGTTTACTGTTTTATAGTACGAAATAATACAAATTTTTTGTTTCGATCTTGTATTTGTAAATTATTTTAGATTGCAAGTAGGATAATCAACAGACAGCGCCATTTGATTCCATGCTAATGAATCACGTTTACAGCTTTCCATCACAAGATCTCAGAAGGTGGTTTAGCATGAAGGATCCTGCTTATATTGTTAATGTGACAAAAATGATCAAGTCGGATTGAATTTGATTCAGTTATCTTGTCCGACATTATCTTCCCTAAGAACGATTTTAGTTACTATTTGTTACATTCGCTATTATCTTGCCTTCATTTATTCACAAAATTGTTGCTATGTTGGCAACTAGTTGCATGTTTTGTATATACGTACAAATACAATACAAGTTTAAACTCACATGTCATGGATAAGTTGAGTTATGAAACATCTTCAATATAGTTTGTCAAAATAGTTACCAATTTCTATCAAATTATCTTGTATATTAATTTTCTATCTCCTCTCTAATTAACGTTACTATTGATAATTTTTGTTAAAAATCTACTCCAATAATTAGTAACTTTAAAAATTGGCAATGTAGTTCCATACATAAATGATAATAATATGGAAGATACAAAAATAGGTAGAGATAAATACATTTTTAAGAAAGTATGTGGTTTTATTAATATATGGAAGTTGTCAACTTTTTATAATTTTGTTGACAATCATGCAACTCCAAATAGGTGAACGTGCCTAATATGAGTTGATCACAACCTCTTGACAATCCTACTGAAGATGCTCTAAGCTACCGCAAGTTCATGGGCTGGACCGACAGATACATGGGTATGGAGAATGTGTGTTTTTATTTACCACACAAGGACAATAAACAAAGTATGGCGAGTCAATTGACTTGTTACAGGCGATTCGAAATGTGAAGGGACTAAGTTCCAAGTCCTGGCATTTATCAATCAATGCTTAAAAACAATAACTTAAATTAAAAAGATTAAAAATGGAACAAGATTTAAATGAATGCAGAAATATATTCAGTGTAGCTGACATTGAGGTGGTTTTGAAGCCACGTTTCTCTGGTAAAGAAATGGAAGAAGCTTATCTTGTTTCTTCTGGCCGGTTCTGTTGTTTTGTATTTGGCCATCAAATGTTTCTTACTCAATTTTCAAGCCTTTACTGGTTCACTGTTCAATATATACACTAATATTACAATCAAGTAGAATTTTATTTTATTTTTTAAATAATTAGACTTACTAGCTTAAAACTCGTGCGATGCACGAATTGTTATTAATAATTATTATTTTTATTATTTATGTTTTAATATTCTATTAATCTGCATTTGCTAAAAAAATAAGTAGGCGTGTTAAACTTTTTTAAATAATTAAAAGTATTAAAATAAATTTTAAAATAAATTAATAACTGTTTATCCGTGATATTTTTGGAAAAGTAGGGGTCTTAGTAGGGAAAAATAGAAAAAGTAACATGTTTTATCTGAAAAGGTAAGTGCCCGTAATTAAAAGTATTTAAGTAGGTTTCAAAATAAATAAGTAGGGATTTGCCGGGGATATTTTTGGAAAATGAGGGTTTTAGTAAGGAAAAATAAAAAGAGTAACATGTTTTGGTTGAAAATGATAATTGCCAGTGATTGTTTTTAGAAAAATAGAGGATTTTGTTAGAAAAAAAAAAGAAAAAGTAATGTATTTGAGCTAAAAATGTAGTTGGTTATAAAAATGTTATTATTTAATAATAATTTCTTTAGAAAATGAAAAAATTGAAAAAGTAACATGTTTCAGCTGAAAAAGTGCTCATAATTAAAAATATTAAAATAGATTTTAATACTTTTAATTTTTAAAATAAAAAAATAGATTTTTAAAATAAATAAGTAAGGGTTTGCCCGTAATATTTTTAAAAAATGAGGGGTTTTAGTAAGAAAAAATAGGCTGACCCGACCCAACTGATCTTAAATCAGTTTATAACCGGGTATTATCACACTCATTCAATCAGGGTTCATCCACTTTCTCTCTTCTATTGCAGAATCACAACATTCAATACCCCTAATAATCACATCATCTTCTTCCCAAGATCGGATCTTTAACTCAATTTCGGTTCCACTTCAAGATCCGAAAATGGGTTCTCTCTCTTCATGCTCAGATCTTAATAATCACCAAACCCAATTCAATCTTGATCCCAATAATCTCCTTAATCTCTTCAATTCCCAACAAAAGTACCTCAATTACTTCAGGTTTTGTGGCCCAAAAGATTTCACAAACGCTTGTTTCTCTCGGTATTCGAGCCGGGTTTTTATCCCATGTTGATGCTCTTCATAGTGATATTGGAATCTTGAATGTGGATGATATATTGGTTTTGTTTAGTAAGAGTGACAATACTGAGGAGTTGTTGAAATTGGTGCCTTGTGTTAAGGCGAAAGGGGTTTATGTGATTTCGATTACTTCGCTTGAGAGTAATGCATTGATGGGTGTTTGTGATTTTAATGTGTTTTTGCCTTTGGAGAGGAGTTGTGTCCTTTTGATTTGGCTCCGATTACGTCCACTGCTATTCAAATGGTGTTTGGGGATACGGTGGCTATTGCGATGATGAGTGCTAGGAATTTGAGTAGGGATGAGTGCTAGGATTTCGATTGGGTTTGATTTGGGTGTGTTTTCACTTAAGAGTTTGATTTAGGGGTGGAGATGTGATTTGTTTTGTTTTAGTCGGGTAAAAGAAATAAAAGGGGATAGGTATAATTGGGTCGGGTTTTAGATTGGGCGGGTTATTTTACTGACGTGGCAGATGATATGGCACCGAGATGGCACTATTAGACAAAACTCCGTTAATTGTCAATGCGACGTTAACGTCCAGTGACCTGATTGAAAACTTTTATCTAATTTGTGACCTAATTGAAACCTTTTTGAGTTGGATGACCCAATTGAAAATTAACAGTCAGTACAGTGACCTAAATGACATTTAACCCCTAAAAAAAATAAGTAGGCGTGTTAAACTTTTTTAAATAATTAAAAGTATTAAAATAGTTTTAAAAATAAATTAATAACTGTTTGCCCATGATATTTTTGGAAAATTAGAGAAACATGTTTTTGCTGAAAAGGTAAGTGCCCATAATTAAAAGTATTTAAATAGGCTTCATAATAAATAAGTAAGGATTTGTCCGAGATATTTTTGAAAAATGAGGGTTTTAGTAAGGAAAAATCAGAAAGAGTAACATGTTTTAGTTGAAAAAGATAATTGCCCGTGATTTTTTTAGAAAAAGAAAAGATTTTGTTAGAAAAGATAATGTATTTTAGCTGAAAATGTAGTTGGTTATAAAATTGTTATTATTTAATAATAATTTTTTTAGAAAATGAAAAAATAGAAAAAGTAACACGTTTCAGCTGAAAAAGTGTTCATAATTAAAAGTATTAAAATATATTTTAAAATAAATAAGTAAGGGTTTGTCCGCGATATTTTTGGAAAATGAGGGGTTTTAGTAAGGAAAAATAGAAAGAGTAACATGTTTTTGTTAAAAAGGATAATCGCCCGTGTTTTTTTTAGAAAAAGATAGGATTTTGTAAGAAAAAAAAAAGGTAATGTATTTTAGCTGAAAAGGTAATTGGTTATAAATAATATTATTATATAGTGATAGTTTTAAAAAAAAAAATTAAGGGTAATTAAGTAAAATCACTAAGTACAGACCGTCCATCTATCCGACTACCAAACTTTTAATGTTTCGTCTTTAATAATATAGTTTAAAACCCGTATGATGCACGAGTTATTTTTAATAATTGTTAATTTTATTATTTATATTATATATTTTATTAATTGCATTTATTTAAAAAAATAAGTAGGCGTGTTAAATATTTTAAAATAATTAAAAGTATTAGAATGAATTTTAAAATAAATAAGTAACAGTTTGCCTATGATATTTTGGAAAAAGAGGGGTTTTAGTAAGAAAAATAGAAAGTAACATGTTTTCGTTGAATTTTAAAATATAAAAGTAACGATTTGCCCGTGATATTTTTGAAAAAAAAAAGGGGGTTGGTAAGAAAAATATAAAAGGTGACATGTTTTAGTTAAAAAAAAGGTAATTGTCAATTAAAAGTATTAAAATAGATTTTAAAGTAAATATGTAAGGGTTTGCTCCTGATATATTTGGAAAATGAGGGATTTTAGCAAGGGAAATAGAAAAAGTAACATGTTTTAGCTGAAAAGGAAATTGTCCGTGGTTATTTTAGAAAAAAATGGTAATATATTTTAATTGAAAGGGTAATTGATCATAATAATTAAATAAATAATTAAGGCAAGCATCGTATCAAAAAACAGGTACCAAAACTTTCAATATTTCGTCTTAAATAATATAGTATAGATAGAGAGATATATTCATAATATTAGTATTTTATGCTACTAAAATATTTTTGAATAGGCCGTGATATTTTATCCTTTAGAATAGCCCGTGATATTTTTGAGGTTTTAGTTAGGAAAAATATTAGTTAGAAACTATAAAAAAGAATATACGTTTTGGAAAAAAGCTAATCGGTTAGTCATTTATAATTATAATATTAATATTTTATTTTATTAAATAGAACTATTCGTGATATTTTTGGAAAATTAGAGGTTTTATTTAGGAAAAATAGAAAAGTAGAAATTGAAAATGCACACCTAGAGGGGTAAATGGCTAATTATGACCAATTTTAAGTTTTACCAGAAATGGCTTACTGAGTTCAATTTATGCAAACACAAATGGCACGCTGATTGTACAAACAGCACGCTGATTATAACAATATGCAACACAGTAAGTAATATGCAGAAATATAAAGAACACAATAAACTTTTAGCCAGGTTCGACCCCTAGTCCCCTATGGTCTACGTCATGGTCCCTTACCAACCCGGTAAGAGAATATATTATTGATCAAGGATAATAACAATTACAAGATACAATAATATACCACCCTTCTTCCCGGTTGTTGACAAATGGCTTGCTGAACACCTGTTTCAGAACTTGCTCTCCAAGCTATACTTCCCAAGTATACTTCTCTAACAACGTTCACCAAACCCTTGTTCCCTAGCCAATATATCCAGCAACTACTGATTACAAATAGAGTAATACAAATCAATAAAGTGATTACAACTCAAAACCTATGAACTCTCAAAGATATAGTACATATATGATATATAAAGAGCTCAAGAAAATTTGTTTGAATATAGCAAAGTAAAACTGAGTTGTGTGTTCTTGTTGTGCTTGGATGGGTGATCGAAAAAGACACAAGAACAGGTTTAAATAGCTTCACAAACAACGTTCAAAAATCAACCAATCAATTACCAACGTCTAGAATCCAATTCTAACGTTCAATTGGTTGGAGAGATTTTAGCAACGTTCATGTGACCGTTTGACAGAGGTTCGGAGAAGATAAATCGAAGACAAAACAAAACCCTTCTGTTTGAGTGTATCAAAAACATGTATACGAGGTTTTGTAAGAGAAAATCTTTTAAACATGGCAAGCTCCTATAATTTTGGAAAGCGATTATTAAAAAGGATTTGATAAAAGATTTTGAGCTCTAAATATATTATGTACGTATTAAGTCTTAAAAGAGCCCTCACAATATATTTAATCAAGTTTCCTAAGATAGATCCATGATCCACGATCTTGACAGATTCTGAGCAGAACAACTTGGCTTGCTGTTTGTATATTGAACATGTGAAGTTGGCTTGCCAAACTTACTCAGTCCAACACTAATGGCTTGCTGTTTAGATAAACTGACATTCATATCAGTAATCTATTTTGCCTTGCAAAACCAAGTTAGTACATATGATAATGGCATGCTATTTTATATGCACTGATATTTCATATCAGTAAGCCATCTTTCCCTGCAACAACAAGTTAGGATAGAGCATATAGCTTGCTGCTTTACATCTATAAATACAAACATCTTTGCCACTATATGATCATCAAAATTCATAGAGTTTCAATCTCCCCTTTTTTGATGATAATATATCCATATGTGATTGAGCTAAAAGCTCCCCCTCAATTAAAGCATCAAGCAAAACAAGTTAACAAAATAACAAGCTAATATATTCAATGACAAGCAATCAGCTTGCTGTTATGTGTCATCATCAAAACTAATAGGGTTTCAATCTCCCCTTTTTTGATGATTACACACCAATATTCAGGAGCTAAAAACTCCCCCTAAATTTATGCTTCTCCTGCAAAAATATTAGCAATGTAGACAAGGAGACAAACAATATCTTGGTTTGGTGTCACATGAACATTTAGCATTATCAAACCAAACAAAGTAAATGAAATAGAGAATCAATACTTTCTCCCCCTTAATCAGTAATCAATACTTCCTGCAAAACAAGATTAGATAATAAAGCAAGAAATATTCATAAGCAACATTTGTATTCATCATCAAAACATCACGCCAACAGAAATTTAAGTTAAAAAATATAAAAAAGAATATATACTTTGGCTAAAAATGATAATGAATTCTTTATTAGCAATTATAACTTTATTATGTTATTTTATTAAATGAAACTGCCTGTGATATTTTTGGAAAATGAGATGTTTTAGTTAGGAAAAATAGAAAAGGAAATATAATAGAGTGAAGTGATATTTTCGATTTGATCAAAAATATCTAACGGCTATGAATGGAGTGACCATACTACAAAAACTTTCATGACCGGACTACAAAACTTTTAATGTTTCGTGTTTAATATAATAGTACTAGCTTAAAACATGTGCGATGCACAGATTATTATTAATAATTATTATTTTTATTATTTATGTTTTAATATTCTATTAATCTGCATTTGCTAAAAAACAAATAAGTAGGCGTGTTAAACTTTTTTAAATAATTAAAAATATTAAAATAGATTTTAAAATAAATTAATAATTGTTTGCCCGTGATATTTTTGTAAAAGGAGGGGTCTTAGTAAGGAAAAATAGAAAAAGTAACATGTTTTAGGTGAAAAGGTAAGTGCCCGTAATTAAAAGTATTTAAATATGCTTCACAATAAATAAGTAAGGATTTGTCCGGAATATTTTTGGAAAATGAGGGGTTTGGTAAAGAAAAATCAGAAAGAGCAACATGTTTTAGTTGAAAAAGGTAATTGCCCGTGATTTTTTTAGAAAAATAGAAGATTTTGTTAGAAAAGATAATGTATTTTAGCTAAAAAGGTAGTTGGTTATAAAAATGTTATTATTTAATAATAATTTTTTTAGAAAATGAAAAAAAATAGAAAATGTAACATAAATAAAAGTATTAAAATAGATTTTAAAATAAATAAGTAAGGGTTCACCCGTGATATTTTTGGAAAATTAGGGGTTTTAGTAAGGAAAAATAGAAAGATTAACATGTTTTTGTTAAAAAAGATAATCGCCGGTGTTTTTTTTTAAAAAAAGAGAGGATTTCGTAAGAAAAAAAAATAAAAAAAAGTAATGTATTTTAGCTGAAAAGGTAATTGGTTATAAATAATGTTATTATTTAGTGATAGTTTTTTAAAAAAATAAGTAAAGGTAATTAAGTAAAATCATTAAGTACCGACCGTTCGTCTATCCGACTACCAAACTTTTAATGTTTCGTCTTTAATAATATAGCTTAAAACATGTATGATGCACGAGTTGTTTTTAATAATTGTTAATTTTATTATTTGTATTTTATATTTTTTTAATTGCATTTATTAAAAAAAATAAGTAGGCGTGTTAAACATTTTAAAATAATTAAAAGTATTAAAATGAATTTTAAAATAAATAAGTAACTGTTTGTCCGTGATATTTTGGAAAAAGAGGGGTTTTAGTAATAAAAATAGAAAGTAACATGTTTTCGTTGAATTTTAAAATATAAAAGTAACGATTTTCCCGTGATATTTTTGAAAAAAGAGGGGGTTTAGTAAGAAAAATAGAAAAGGTGACATGTTTTAGTTGAAAAAGGTAATTGTCAATTAAAAGTATTAAAATAGATTTTAAAGTAAATATGTAAGGGTTTTCTCGTGATATATTTGAAAAATAAAGGATTTTAGCAAAGTAAATAGAAAAAGTAACATGTTTTAGCTGAGAAAGAAATTGCCCCTGATTTTTTTAGAAAAAAATGGTAATATAATTTAATTGAAAGGGTAACTGATTATAATAATTAAATAAACAATTAAATAAGACAAATATTGTATCAAAAAACAGGTACAAAAAAACACGTACCAAAACTTTCAATGTTTCGTATTTGATAATATAGTATAGATAGAGAGAGATATTCATAGTATTAGTATTTTATGCCACTAAATGAAATAACCCGTGATATTTTTGAGGTTTTAGTTAAGAGAAATATTAGTTAGAAAATATAAAAAAGAATATACGTTTTGGAAACAAAAACTAATCAGTTAGTCATTAATAATTATAATATTATTATTTTATTTTATTAAATAGAGTTATTCGTGATATTTTTGGAAAATTAGAGGTTTTATTTAGGAAAAATAGAAAAGTAGAAATTTTAGTTAAAAAATATAAAAAAGAATATACACTTTAGCTAAAAATGGTAATGAGTTATTTATTAGCAATTATAACCTTATTATGTTATTTTATTAAATGAAACTGTCTGTGATATTTTTGGAAAATGAGATGTTTTAGTTAGGAAAAATAGAAAAGATATTCTATATACTAATTTTAATATTTTATCTAACGGTTCTCAATGATTTGATCAAAAATATCTAACGGCTATGAATACAGTGACCAGACTACAAAAACTTTCATGACCAGGTTACAAAAGTTTCAATGTTTCGTTTTTAATATAATAGTATAGATAGATAGATATGTCTTTACAAAGTATAAACTTTTTTTTGGTTTATTGTTTATGAAGTAAAAATCGATGTACTTATCTTATTTTGATCGTTTTCTTTCCCTGTGTTTATAAATATCGAAAGTTTGAATTTTATTAATATAAAATAAAATATTATCCGAATAAAATTGTGCTCTAGTTTTTGTTACTAGACGATACCTATGTACTAAATTTGGGTACTAAAACAGTCATAATTGTGCGTGAAATGACAATTTTACCCTTATATATTTTGAAATTACATTACATGACATTACTCTCTTATCTAAAGAAAAAAATGAGTAATTATTGTTTTTGTGCAGAATCGAACCATTGACCTTCCCTAAAAAAATCGTTCTTATAACCATTGAGCTACATGACTTCTTTTGATTTTGATTGAAAAATCACATTACATAAACTCACATCATTCTTAATCCTATATTTATTATTATATTAACTTTGAGCAAAAAACAAAGGTGATTTTATAATATATATTAATCTATGTTGTTTCAGTTTTCAAAATGTTGTACATAATTATTTAAACAATCAATCATATATAATTTTAATATTAAATTTTAAAAACAATGTTGCGTGTGATGTATATCTACATTTGTTTTAGTCATACAAATATCTTGTATATGTAATGTAAACTATAAAATGATATATATTTTTGCACAACGGTCTATCTTTATTGTACTACACAATTTATTTGAATTATTCATATATTTAATCTATAAAGCGTAATACTGAACATTGATTATAACATAAGTAATATATTACAAGTACTTTCTTTATATATTATTTAATTATTTATTTTTAAATTAATAAAAAGTAGGGTCCAATGTTTAAAAATTAGACAACAATCACGGGTATATAGCACATATCGATAACATGTATACACGATATTCATGAGTATTTTTATTACATATACAAATACAAGCTCGTAACATGTGTCATGCACGAGTTTAATATTTTCTTTTAATATTTATATTTGTTTCTTAAGAAAATGATTTTAAATATGAATACTTATATATGGTTGTTGAACTCAGCGTCAAATTGACATAGGTGTTTGATCGTAATAAATTGTGCTTTAAGAGTTTTGTGTTAAATAATTTTTTTGAGATATGTTTTGAATAAAATTATTATTTTAAAAAATTACGGTACAATTGTAAAACTAAAAGAACTAAAGTGTAAATCCCAAAATATGAGTACCGTACTGACCAACTATCAAAGTTTTAATATTTCGATTTTAATAATATAGTATAAATATAATAGAATTGACTAGATTTAGAACTATGTTGGATGAATTATGTATGTAACGCATTTGTAATTAATTTTAATATGAAATTTTATATTAATTTTATGGAAGTTAATAATTACTTATTTTGAATTAAATTAATAAATATATAATGGGTAAATTTGAAAATTGTATAATAAATTAAATAGATTAAAATATATAGTAAAGTGAACAAATTTTAGAAAATATGATATTTCATATCATACAAGTAAGAAAAATATTATGATCGATCAATTACATTATACACTCGGAGTTATTTAAAATTATAAATCTAAAAGATAAAAAATTAAGTTATATAAATTATTTTTTGTACATTGATTGGACAATACCTTTATCGATTCTCATCGTTACGTAAATAAATATTAAATTTCCTACAATGCCAAAAATTTAAAGAACATGAGTGATGCAAATAAGTATGTCACATGACCAACTGAGAGTCGATTATAATTTTAAAAAAAAAAGGAAAGAGAGAACTTTATTTAACCCGTGTTTATTGAATTTTTTAATACAAGAAAGACAAAACAATTAGATTAAATTATTAAACAATTAACTCCAAAATTTAATTTCCATAGATTTACTGAGAATAAAAAGAAAAACAGGTATATTTATTAAACTTTATGTTCTCTTAACTTCAGTTCTTTTTTTTCCGACTAAAAATTTAAGATTCAAAGTTGCCGCAAGACATGTAATAAATTTGTACACGTTCAGTGAATCAGTCTAAATATGACTTATACAACATGTTTATAAGTTAAGAAATATCATATTTTTAATGCACGGATAATTTTGAATAAATCAAATTATCTATAAATTAAATTAGGGACATTGCGAGAATCGATGGAAAAAAACACGTGACTGGGAATATGCTTTACCGGATTGAGAATAATGACAGTAGAAGATGCAACAGGCTCCCCTCCTAAATCGGTGTCTGCTAAATCTTTGAGTCAGACAAAGGAACTAGCACAACTATTCAGAGTTTTCCATACCGCTGCTGACAAACAAAAAAAGGACATCATGTGTTACCGTAAAATCCCATCTGATATCAACGCATGGATGCATGCACACATATATACATAGCGGGTCTAACTTATACCATCCCAAGTTCACAAAGGGTGCAGCCTCAGAATGATATGGCATGCCGAGTTCAGAACAAATTTGTGTGCTATCAAAGAAACTAAAGTTTTATTCGAGGTACATGAGAACGCAGTTACGGATCACTTACACCCAAAATATATGTGATCACCAGCATCATCGGAGTCTCAAACTGTCAACAAAAATGCAAACATGACACGGTCTATCGTCACCCGAGTGTTTAAACATTTACTAAAAAATGGGCACTTCCGGTTGAATTTTAGTTGACTCATACATTTAAAATACAATGCTTATGTGTTCTTATATTTTATTTCAAATAAAGTAAGTGTACAATCATAATTTTCAAATTCTAAAAAATCAGCACTTCCACACCTGTGAATTGTGTCCTAACTGGTTATTAATTCAACTTAATATATAACATAGTCACCTATATCCCTCCACATATCAACAATAAAAATAATTTATGATATCACATCGTCATATTATTTTGTAACTGACTTTGATAAACCGTTTGATATTCTTAACATTACTTTTATTGAAGATAGATGGTAAAAAACAAACTATTGTTATAATAAACCGTATCGCAGAAAATTTTTGCGATACGTGTAAATGATTGGCCCCTATGTATGCACACCTAAAATTCTACTGTACATGTATCGCAGAAACTTTCTGCGGTACAATTTGCTGCAATAATCGTTTGTCGTAGACCATCCCCTTATTGAACTGACAGTTGAATTGAAAGGTTAATTTGTATTTTGAACACACGGTTTTTAAAAAAAGGCAAAGCCTACATTTGTACTTGTACTTGGTACATCTTTTGAGTTTCGTACTCTTTTTTTCTTGTTTGTCCAGTTTCGTACGGGGAGCCGATAAATATGAAAAAATTGAATTTTCACAAAGTGTGCGTTTCATTATTTATTTTTGCATCGGCTTTGTTGTAACTTGTAAGGTCTGAAGTTCTGAACCAGTGAATTCACTGAATAACAAAAGATTGGATCACGCATGCCCAAAACCGTTAAACAAAATGTCCAATGTAAGCCCGCGGACATGTACCTGTTTGGGCTTTGACCGTAGATGTATAGCTATCGACCCACTTGTCAAGATCTACATTTGAACTTGGAGGCCCAGTGTAAACATACTTCATGGTTCAGGGTTTTGTGTGTTTTATAACACTTTCCTCAATAACACATCTTCAGTCATTATGCAATAGAATTATTTGATAGTCGGCTCTCAGTAATACTAGATCTATAAAATGTGCTAATTCAGGTCAAATATTGATTTTTTTTTTTCTGAAATTGTATAAAGTCTCAATTGAAATAAGTAAAAATATATCAGCACAAATTTAATAATTTGAATAATACATAAGTCCGCCGCAAATTTCAACAAAATCAAAATTTAACAGTGTAATTATTAGGCTTTGTTTGGACAGGGTTGAGTTGGGTTGCGAGGGATTTTGAAAAGATATGTCTAGCAAAGTAATTTGAGAGAAGAGTGGGTTTCAGAGGGGTTGACGAGGATTAAATAAGGGTTTAGGATAGTAAATTTTGGAGAAATTTCCGACCCCCAAATTAGACTAGGGTTGAAATTTTTGTCTTATCACCTAACTAGTTTTTTATACATTTTAATTATGTATTTAATTTTATATTATAAATATAAAATTTTATATCAATATCAAAAATAGAAAAAATAATTTAAGAAATATTTTTTGAAAACCTTTTTTCAAAAAAAAATTCCAATAATTGTTTCTCATAAATTTTATCCTAATTTTAAAAAAAAACTTTTCTCGAGATTTTTTTCCCGAAAACTTTTTCTTTAGAATTTTTTTTGCAAGAATTTGTTTTTCGGGAAACTTTTTCTCGAAAAAAATTTCACAACAACTTTTTTTTCGAGAATAATTTTCTCGATTTTTTTCCCTAAGATTTTTTCTCGAGAATTTTTTTTCGAGGAAACTTTTTTCCGAGAAATTTTTCTGGAGAATTTTTTCCCGAAAAACTTTTTTCGAAAACTTTTTCCCAAGAATTTTTTTCTTAGAGAAACTTTTTCTCAATAATTTTTTTCGAAAACTTTTTCCGTGAAACTTTTTCTGAGAACTTTTTTCCTGAAATTTTTTCTCAAGATTCTTTTCCCAAAATATTTTTTTACGAAAACTTTTTCTCAAAAAAAAAATTCCGAATTTTTTTAAAATCTTACAAGGATTATATCGTCTGAGAAAATAATTTTTAATAAAAAATTTATTTAAAATTAAGTTATTTTCCGGCAAACAAACGTAACCTAAAATTATATTCAAATTTTAATTTTATTTTATTAAATAGAATATTATAACATTTACATATCCAACTCCTCCTCCCAACCTCTCTTAACCCTTCATCCAAATAAGGTAAGGGGTTCAACCCCTCTTTACATAATTTTTTTTTTTTTTTGTCAAGATGAAACTTTTCCATTGATAAATAGTATCAAAGATACAAACTCTGGAGGAACAGAGTTTCCTTCATTCAAAAAAGTATATCATCTAGCCGAAAAGTAAGCAAGTACTCCCGGAAGTTTAGACAATATCGCATTTAATGTCTGAAAAGATAACCCACCAAAAGAAGGCCTCGTTAAAACCTCGCAAGAGTAAAACCCTATGGAAAAAACTCAAGAAGGAAAAAGAGTGTCCTACATCGTTTACAAAATACTAAAATAAAGACTAATTAGAGCTTTTTGTTATTTTGTGATTCCATAATGTCATCCATTATTATAGCAGCCTTGTCTTTGGTTTTGCTCTATACATTTTTGCTCATTTACTATATCGGACATCCCAAGTATCCTGAAATTAAGATAAATAAATGAACAAAACATAAGTGCATAAATACTACAAAAAAATATAACTTTATTCTAACTCGTATAAAATATAACGATTTAAAAGTAAAATAACCCGTATAAAATATAACTAGCTTTATAGCCCGTGCGAGGCATAGGAATGCTCTAGATTCGATATCTTTTTGCTGATTTCGTATTTGCAATAACATGCTCTAAATGTGATGCCTTAAATTCGAAGAGTGATCGAAGGTCGAGATATCTTGTGATTCATAGTTGAGGGTTTTCCGTTGAGACGTGTATAAAAAAATATGAGTTCACAAACTGTATTTCAACGATCTCTGAAAACTTTGATTTTATTGCAGCTTGACAAGGCAAATAGAATCTTCACATTTGCCAGTTTAAGTGACTCTGTGTTTCTACCTACTTGATTGTCACGCAAGGGAGCGCTAGTAGAATCATGTTATGATTCTGGGACCCTTGAAACAATCACAACCAGGTTTAGTGCAAGTCGTGACCTTGTTCTCCAAGAGGCCTTTCCTCCCTATCATTTTTAGCAGCTTTTGCCCTTCGTCTAGAAAACATCAGCCTTAGCTTTTGTTAATCTCTCGGGAGCCTCTTGTATAGCCTTTGGTTAAACTGGTGTATCTGGTTTCCTTTTCATTACTCCGTATTGGGTAGTGTTGCTACAAACATAATTAAAGAAATATGTTATGCCTCCAACTCAGAAAATGAATCTACAGAGGTCTGATATAAAATATTGCAGCAAAATAAGATACAGGGTAATTGACGTTCAACTTAATTTACTAATTAGGATGTAACTGACTTAAGCCAAGCCGAATGCTGCCAACTTCGAGCTTAGCATGACTAAAAAGGTTAAAATTTGAGTTATATACACAACTCAAGTTGAGTTTGACCTTGAGCTCGTTATCTTGAAAGTGTTTTCACATAAAATGATTTATAATTGAAGGAGTAAAAGCAAAATTTGCTGCAATACTTCACCCACATCGTAGAAAAGTGAATATATGCTAGGCAAAGAAATGTACCATTATATACGGAGAATTTTTCTATTTTGTAACTATACCAGGTCATTCCCTTTTTTTTTTTTGTAAATCTATTAAGAGAAAGGAAAATATCTGCTGTCAAATGAATACAAAAGCTGTCAAGAAGTATCTGTGATAAAATGTTGTTTGTGAGCAGATTGTTATTACAAGATAGCATTACTTAGAACATATTACTGGGAAAAATAATTAAAAGGATGATCTGATGTGATCTTGGTATTACTACGACAAACTAAAGAGAGACATCACTTTAAAGCTGCCAAAAAGAAAACCATGTTTACATAGTAGGCATTACTATAAGACTTACACAAAACTTTACAGATCAACTTTCTTAATAAGATATATACCGTTAGCATGTGAACCTCAGACCTTGGCATTTGTAATTCTTTGGCAAATAGTCCAAGTTTGCTTCTATATTTCTGCAAGAGTGCAAATAGGATACAAATTTAGGATTATTAGGCCTATTTTTCTGACATATGCTTTTAGATCAATACAACCTTTCAGGCTAAAGAATTTGACACAAGAAAGCATTTGAATAAATGAAAAGACCTATTTTGTTAAACTCCATGAATATACTTTGGTGCTAAATATATGCATACAAAAAGAGAGATCCGTCAAAGTGGGGAAAAAAGACAAGCTGCATCAATGCCCTCTTAAGTCGTAGGCACATATGAGCGGACCTTAAGTGGCTTCTGACTTGGAATAAAGTCAGTCATAAAAGTGCATGTTGCTGTATTAGTTTAAATATAAAATTCCTAGATTAGGTCTGAATGCAAACATCTAGCCTGTGCATATGTTATAATATTGAATCATCACTTATCTAGATCAGGCATTGTCTATACCATTTAGAAATTTGACAACTATTTCTTTCCTTACTGTACGACAAATTGAAGAGAGATATCACTTATAACTTGTCTTAAAAACCATGTTTAGTTGTGTACATAGCAGGCAATGCTATATGACTTATATAAAAATTATATACCAATTTTCTAAAAAAGATACCATTAGCATGTGAACTCGGACCTTGGCATCTGTAATTCTTTGTCAAATAGTCAAAGTATGCTTCCATTTTTCTGCAAATATGCAAGTCGAATACAAGTTTAGGATTTGTAGGCCTATTTATCTCAGATATGCTTGAAGATCAATACAACATTTCAAGCTAAAGAATTTGACAAAGCAAATCATTTCAATGAACGAAAAAGCCTTATTCTTTTAAACTCCATAAATATATTTAGTAATAAATATATTCATACAAAAAGAGAGAGCCACGAGAGGGGAAAAGAAGATAAGCTGCATCAAAATCCCTCTTAAGCACATAAAAGGTTTTTTTTTAAATTCCTTTGTTGGTAAGCATGCACACACACATCTAACAAAGAAGAAACGCACATCAACTTGAGCAAAGGGGGATTGATAAGCTTTTCATAGGTACATATGTTAGATAAGGTTGCATCCATGCCACAAAATATGTCATCGCCTACCAGGAATATAACATTCTAGTAGATAATTATAATCAAATGTCAGCAGAAAAATTTAAATCATGGTTACCTACGACCTTGAGGTTCAAAGTAAGTGCTCTTGAGTCTACAAAGTACTTAATAAAGAATAATAAAGCATAATTGGAGACGAAGCTCTTTTTACAAACAAAAACATTGTATTTTAAATAGACCCCAAACAAACTGGCAAGCTATGATCTTAGCTCAGATTAGGTGGACAACAAAGAAAGTTAACCGGTTGGACAGTTACTATGTGAGTTTCGGATTGTGAGTCCAACTGTGGCTACATCGAAGAGTTTGGAAAGAATTCCGGAACAGAAGGACTTGTGATTCTTCTGAATAAGGAATTTTACCTTAGAAGCCACGACGCCCCGGGGGAAAAGAAGTAGGAGACCCCCTTCTTCGGCGTGCATCGGGGTGATCATTAGGCCCGGGATCATTAGTCTTTGACATCAAAAGGGTGCTGGGTCAAGTAGAAAAGTGGAACTAACTTGATTGATCGAGGGAATTCCTTAAATAAATTGGAAAATGCATGAACTATTAATGTTGAGCCACTAACAAGTGAAAAAAGAAATGAAAGTTAATTGAGCTTACCTACAAAATAGTAATGGTAAAGCAACTTAGTACTGCCAACATTTCGCGTGCAAACTCTATCAGTCCTCAAGGAATGTTGCCCATATATTATGAATTATATATGTCAAAACTTCATAATATACTTCAATTTAGTGTGTAATGCTTGTAAAAATATACCTTCGATAACTTGTGGATCCGAGAACTTGCCATGTCGTCGCCATAAAAAAGGCACCTGATTCTTTTGACTACTCTTCGAGGTAGCTTTGCTTGCCAATATATACAATTCGAGGTAATGCAAACAAAAACCACTTGCATCGTGCATCAGATGAACACCGACATCCAATTAACTCTTTTCCTGGCCTCTATGCTAATATCAGGCCATCGTGTTTTCAAGATTGACCACGCAGTGGTACGAAGGGGGCAACATGAATTTTACAAGAACCCACCACTACCAAAAGTTTGAATTACTTAAAAGATTAATTGGAATTAAAAATTAGGGATTTAGTCCTACCAATACTGGACAAAGTTGAAGCAGAAGCAACAAATCATATAAGGATCAACATTCATGGATTCTATAGTAGAAGCTGCGATGAAGATCCCATTCATTTGCATATTTCATCAAGCAAGCAGTGTCACTGCGTGGCTATTTGTCTGTGTAAAAAATAAGTTAAACATCAGTTCTCAATTGTTCTAATACTTTCAAGTAATATGAGACCTGCAACCTTTACTCATTTCACAATCAATTCAAGCAACTTTTTGAATGCCTATTCATTTCTACATAAAATTCAAAAACAAAAGTAAATTAAAACAATGGTTGCACTTGCATGTGTATTTGAATATAAGCGGTAACAGTAACACATCCACATGCAATGAATAAAATATATCGAGTAAATTTCAGAAAAGAAGAATTAGATTAAAACAAATTATAAGCAAATTTGGTACAACAAAAAGTAATCACCTGAGCTGGAAAATAGCGTATGACATTTGTCTGGTTAACTCTCCAAAAAGACTATACACCCTCTTCTCTCAAGATCCTTCGGTCCTTCCCAAGAAATTACCAAAACCCGGATAGGTTCTCTTGACACGTCCCCTTTTCAACAATTCTCCTAGGAGTTTCACTCAACAGGAACCCTTTTTTAATTGTAGTCAGCAATTCAGTATGCCTCTGAAATCAATAGCAAATCGATCCTTGTATATGAAGGGAGAATATATAAATAACAAATAAGAGATATAGAGAAATAATACCTAAGCCAAAGATTGAAACGGCAATCACATAATTTAGGCTCTAATTCATAGTAACCAAATGTTAACGGGTAGCTGTGCGGAAGAGGGAGCGGAGGGACACAAAAAACAGAAGTTTGTGTTTTCAAAATTTATAGTGATTAATAGCTCTCTGACATGGCACCTTTTTGGCATCTGACGTGGATTAGTGCAAGCAAAAACCACTTATATTGTGTATCAGATAAACACTGACATCTTATTAAATTTTTGGCTGGCCTCTTAATATAAGTGACCATTTTTCGATATTTAAGGCCACACAATGTGACAGTGGTACCAAGGGGGCAACTTCTATTTACAAGAACTTCCAAACTTGACAGGTTCAAAACCTGAACTACAACACAACTTCATGGTTTAGTAATTTAATTACAGAATTATCTTAAAAATGAAATTTTTCAATCACCCAAATAGCCATTTCGTCGATATATACGTATATAGAATAAAACAAAGCATATGGCTTCAATTTACCACTACAATTACATTAAAAAGAATCCAAGAAGATCCCATGTGAGAATTAATTAAATTAGGGTTATAAGGCAACAAAAAAAAATTTAAAAAAAAAAGAGAAAAGCTTACATGCAGACATTTTAACAATTGTGCGCAGAGTTCGAAGCTGCTAAGTTATTACTGTATGAAAGTCCCACGTAGATATACAATATATGTAACGATGTAATTGTGTAATGTATTAATTTTTTCGTTTTTATTACCAACAATAAGGGTATTCAGTGAACATTGCAGTACTATCTTTAGCTAATTAACGGAAAATTTAACCTTCAAAATTAAAGTGTTGAAACAAGTTACATGTAACATCAGGTTTATGGAGATTTCATAGACTCTTCTAACGAAACGACCATGGCCTATAAATTCTATGCAATCAAGCACCCCAAAAGGTCCTCGACTGTATGGACTAATTGAATTTGTGGAACACCAAAAACCAGCCACATAAAATGTGGCAGCATGGTATAATAACTATACACAAGGAATCTTTGAGTTTTTGGAAGTCTCATTTTTTTTGTTAGTAAGAAACACAAAAATATATTAGGTATGTTGTTATTCAGCAAACGATTGACATTTTCTTCTCCTAGGAACCCATGTATTTTCCATTTTGTATCCAAAATGAGAAGCATGCACGAGGTAGTTATGTACAAATAGCCAAAGTTTTTTAGTAATAAGTGACGAGGTCTGCTAAAAAAGCTTGACATTGATAAATATAATAAAATCAATGACAACTAAAAGCGGACACTTCAATGCCACCGAACTCAAATGTAAATCCAAGAATCTCAAGCAATTAGCTCAGTCAATACATACATATAGCAAAAGAGAGAACTGGCACAAGGTTTTAATTCCATTCCAGTTATGACAAGATTACTCACAAGATGTTTTGGATGCAACATCAGCTAATCGAATGTATGTTCTTCGCTCTTTGAGGAGAAGCTGCCTATTATTATGATAAAATACAAACTGACAAACACCTACACGTCATGTTAAACAGGTAAAATGTTCACTTTTAACTGAGACCTGCATAATTAACTCTCAGAGTTTCTCGTAAGTTAGTTTAATAAGAAAAATACAGGGAAACAAGCATGCCTAGTATGAGAAATTGAATTACCGATGAGTTTAGAGCGACGATGAACGCTCGACTGATTGTTTCATGCATGATCTTCTGGTTGTCGATGGCAGCTGAAGGTTTTGCCAATGGGTTGGCAGGAGTAGAAAATGTCAATCACTTGCTGAACCTGAATGCATATAAGCCGAACCGAAAAGCAAGAGTTCAACCGCAAATATCAGTATAAACAAAGTCATAGATGATATAGATAAAATAGGGGGATGAATAAAGATGCAATTTTATCTTACGTATAAAATCAAGAAATGAAGACCAAAGCTCCATTTAGGCGGAGCATGGAAGCTTTAAATCCTACCAAAACCATTGTTATACCTGCAAAATAATGAATTCTATAGCAGTCCTTAAAAACCAAAGAGAACTATAAAGATCCAATTTATTTAGACATATTATCAAACAAGTGGTACCACTCCATATTTGATACGGCTTCTTTGTTGGGCTGCATAATTGGGGCATGTGGATGGTACCAAGAACAACCATGCCATCTTCTTTTCGTTCCTTTTTAACAAATTAATTTAACAATTGATGAGGCGATTGTCGCAGGAGACGGCGAACAGGCTAGAAGTGGGAAGGTTGCAGCTTTGCATCAATACAGATGCACGTACTGGTTCCTTCTTGCCAATACAGATGCACGTACTGGTTCCTTCTTGCAATGGTGAGTACTATAAAGATTTATTTAAAATATTTGGCCGCATAAAATAGAAAACTTCCTATTAATACAGATGCAAGTAGTGGTTCCTTCTTGCAAAAAACATAAGGCCTTTGTAGATAGCAAAGCTATAATCTTTTTTATATTCTAATTCAGGGCTAAACTACCATAACCAGTTTACAATACTAAATAGTAGTATCAAAAATGCATTACAGTTCACTACGTTTTGAGGGACTCTTTAGCCTCAATAACTCCCCTGCAGCGGCAACTATCATATACAATTATTTTATAGGGATACAATTTTTATATGTACCTCTATTTAAAACTCATGTAGTTCTTACATTCTTCTTCTATATCCTATGACTTCTTTCTTATTAATATTTGTAATCCTGGATTAAAGTTCAACTTGCCAGCATTGCTAAACTCTACTTAATATTGTAACTGAAGTTCTAGAAAAGATAACCACCACATGACAGTAAATATGAAGTATAAGCATGACAACTCTCACCAGAGAAATCAATTCCAATCGTGAGATTTTATCTCCGTTGAAAACATTGAGGCACCTACAAATTTCCAAGTAGCGCTCTAAATTATGTAGTTACTTCATACGTTTCCATCCTTCTTCATGCATATATGACTAAGACGCACTGATACAACCTCTGAATCACTAAGGAGCTAATTACAGGGGTCTGCCAGAACAAAGTAATATACATAAACGGTTCCTTAAAAATATATTAACAGAGTAGCCATATAGATAGTGTAACACCCCCAGATCCGGGGTCAGGAATCTGGGTTGTCACGCTCCATCAATTATACAATACCTGCATTACTCACAACATTCTAATAATACAACTCCAAAGACCCCAATCACTTACGCACACACACACACAAGTTATAGCCTTGAAAATGAGCAACAATAAGTAACACTTGTTATTACAAACCAAATGTACTATCCAGGACCTCATCTGTTATTTACAACCTCTACATGAAGTTACAATAATAGACCTCACAATTCTATACAAGGTTTAGTAATACAAACCCACTCAAAATAATTCTCACTAATTCAAGCTGCAACAATTCTGCTCACACCGACAGTATCCATCATGCATCAACTAACTCCAGGTTGGTCTCTCCATTCCCTTGCTCTCGTAACACGAGGTGGATTCGGCAATGTTTTCCTCATGCTGAAAGATTTAATAAAGCAAGAATGAGCTAATAGTGCTCAGCAAGAAATCTATTCCAGTTTAAATCTTTAAACCTTTTAGGGAGATAATCCATATGGGATCAAAACTTTTATCATTACTAGGGTCTAACCCCAAAATAGTATATCGTTAAAAATACTGTATGACTTATAATCATACTCATATACTCTTCGTAAATCCTTTAGGAATCCTGGGTATCAACATGATAAACCAAGTCTCAAACATATCTTTTTAAAATAGATATTAATATTGGAATCAAGGCTTAAAGCTTATCCATTGATTCAAAATACTATCCAGTTCAATATACTGTATATCTTAAATGCCTTCTCAACATATATACATGAATATCTATTTAGATATCTCATATTGTTCAAAATACTGTAAAATATCAGTAATGAACACCTTTTATAAAAGAAGCAAGAATGAGCACTGGAGCTCAACAACAATATATACAGTTCGAAAATATCTTTATAACCACATGCTACACATTAAACGGATAAAATACTAGCATAACAAAAAAGATGAAGTTACGAGGAAAATTAATATAATGATTCCGTAACCCAAAATCCACTTATGCATATATAATCTGAGTAAGGTTTTATCAGAGTCAAAACTCATAAAATAAAAGATGAAGTTGCAAGGATTTATTTTAACTTTATTTTGTTAAACACTTTTCGACCCTCTGCCAACATGATCGGTAAACCTGTACTAAGGGGGCTACCCTTTAGTCCCTTTCAATACATGTTGCAGAATTATCCAAGTTGGATGATGAACTAATACTGGAGTAATCTCCGCGCCAGTTGTCCAACCTTACTATGATCAGTAGCAGGTTGTACAACTAAAAAAGGTTTTCTACATGTAGATGGAAGAACACGACAGCCTGACATTGTCTACCGCCTTTCTGGATCTCCCCGGCCCATTTTGGGCAATAAAATGATGGATCGGCGCGACTCGACCTCTTAAACTTGCTCCTAGTTCGGATGAAATCCATGACTCTGAAACGTAAAGATCGTCCTCCTTTCCCCATGTGTAATACCTGTTGATACGACTCCACTCAGTAGTTATATCTAGGTTGGAAAGGAAGATTCTCCAATATTTCCCAAGCGATGCTTGTTAATGGATATCGACTTGTTCCATCAATTTACTCCTCGATCGTTGAGGTAGTAACACAACATTTGACTTGCAGCAATTAAATTGCTCCGAGAAAATATCTGTCCCTTAACAGTTTTGAGTTGAGAGTTTAAAAATAGTAGCAGTCACTTAAATCAAGTTTCCCATATTTTTGATAGTTGAGCGATCATTTAAATCCTCTTAAAAGACAGATTTAAATGGAAAAACAGTATTTTGGGAACCTCTTTTTGATTAAAGATAATTAATAATACAGCTTAGAGTATCCTTCGTAATTATTGAAGGTCGAGGATAAACTTTAAATAACATTTCTCGTTTTTAAAACATTCTAAAAGTATTCAATCAATAATCGAATAATATTTATTAAATAAGTAAACCTTAAACGAATATTCGAAAATAATATTCATTAAGTAAATAATGATTAAATGAATATTCAAAAATAATATTCATTAAATAAATAAGGATTAAATGAATATTCAAAATAATATTCATTAAATAAATAAACCTCAAATGAATATTAAAAAATAATATTCATTAAATAAATAAACCTCAAATGAATATTCAAAAATAATATTCATTAAATAAATAATGATTAAATGAATATTCAAAATAATATTCATTGAATAAATAAGGATTAAATGAATATTCAAAATAATATTCAGTAAATAAATAATCATCGAATAACAGTTACCCGATATCTTTATCGGAAAATAACCTTTAACATATACAGAAAATATTACTACTTCCGGCCTAAAGAATAGATCATACGCCCTTTACATAGGGCATTTATAAAAACCTGGCTTCGAACTAATATCTCATATTTAGCTTAGAAGCCCATAATTAAATCGTAACCTCAAGTATCACTATATACTTTCGAAAACAAGTATGCCTTCCGTTAGCATATATAACTGAAATAGTATTCAAATAGTATTTCTCGACTGAGATAATACTTAAATAACATTACTTGAAAGATATAGTAAGCAAATATCATTCCTCGAATGATATCATACTCAAATAACAATCCTCAAAATACATAGTATTCTGCCGATGGAATCCCTCCGGGTTTCCACGGCTATCTACATATCTCAAAATACCGACTCCCGATTTAGAGTCAAAAACAATGAATATGCTCTTATATTTAGAGCTACCAGGTAAACCGGTTCATAATTACTTAACTCAAAAGATTTTATATAATCCAAAGGTCAAAATCCATTTCAACAAGAAATAAGATATATCGCAAAACTGTCCAATTCTATACATGGCAAAAGCAGTATTATATAATCAATACTTCAAAGTATAGATTTAGAAACTTGCCTGGAAATCCCGAAGTAGCAATAAGTCTCAGGTTGGTCCAGTAATCTAGAATCAACACAAGGTTCAAGATTAATAACTTGAACGCTTTCACCATACTAAGTATATACTATCTCAAGTACAAAGTCCATTTTCAAGTTAACTCCTTAAGAACTTCTACTCGAGCATGCTCGCTCACGCATTTTTATAAAATTGAGATTTAATCCTTTTAGCACGAAATATTTTCGAGGGTCTTCCTAAACATACCTAGCATGTTATCACAAAGTTTCACATTTTATTATGGCCTCTAAGTGGTTCGATCATAACCTCAAAGTTGACTAAGTGGCACAGTTTGGTTTTACGAACGCCTTACACTAAAACACATGTTTCTCCTAAACCGTAAATCGAAACGATACGATTCTTTCACTAAAACAAACTAGGAAACAGGGCCTACATGATCATGGTCAGAAACCTTATGTTTATTCCCTTTAAAGTATTCGGGATTTCTGTCCAAACTTCCTAAGTAAAATTTGACATGGTAACGACGCTTAAACGCGATTCCCGTGTTTAAAACACTCTAATCAATTCATCAATCCACAACCAACAATCACAACCCAAGGGTCTCCTCCAAATCACTTTATTTCTGTCTAAACATACTCATAACACTAATCACTAGTTCAACCATCAATCAATCCATTAAACCTCATACATATCATGTAAATCATCTCTAAATCATACTATCACTAACAATCATCCATTTATACACTAATATCAAATCATAAGTAAAAGTGTGAGAGGGTTTATACCTTCCTTGGTACTTAATATAGACTATAGATGGCTAGTATACCCTTCCTTACTCCTTGATTATCCTTTACAAGCCTTAAACTTCAAGATCAAAACAAGAAACCATTTGAAGTTACTATTCATCCTCATCTTGTAAAATCCATAACAAATCGAAAAATAAGAGTTTGGTGCTAAATATTTTACCAGACCTTGTTCTCTTGATAAGATTTCTTTTTAATTATAGATCATCAAATTTGAATCTTCCTAGCTAGGGTTTTGAGCCCCATCTTTCCGCTGGACAGAAACTGGACAGATTGTGTTCTCCAACTTGGGGAAGAGATTTAGCTAGGCTACACTCCTTTGATGACCATTAAATTTTGAAAGAATGTTACCCATGGAGTGGAGAAACTATGGTTAAAATTTGGTGATTTAAGGATGGATAGAAGTGGAGATATGAATTTTTCTTTGAGCTTGGTTTCTGCTGGGCAGAATTGTTTGATGTTCTTCCAAGGGAGTTCTTTTCTTTCTTCCTTGGTTGTTTTTGACAAAAGTGTGATATTTTTTAGAAATGTGGTGAGTCATAGCTTACTTGCCTCATCATCGGACACATGTCAGGCAGTGGGAGGGCATGGTGGCAAAACCGCTTTACTAGTTTGTTCCCTTTCACATGGATGATACAATTGTTGCATCCCTTGGCTTAATCTTGTTACATGTTACTTCCATGCCTATATTTAATCCTGTAAGTGTCGCATTGTTCCGTCACCGCTTAATCTCGTAGAATGTTCGCAGGGTTTCTTAAGTGTTCTATCGAAGTAGTTTACCGTAACCGATCTTGATATCACTAATTCTTTTATTAAATCCATATCCATGGAATTGATAATTTAAATCCTCCAATATTTTCAAATAATGATTAATCCATCCGTTATTGGTGAAATTTCGGAGAAAACAGAAAATGCTATTCTTCTGATTCCGACGGCTTTTGCATTCCTTCATTTACATCGTAGATCACTAATACGACTTTGAAAGTTCATTATCCCGACTCGTACATAGGGTGGTCTGAAAATCTTTTTCGGTTCAGAAATTTACTATTCATCAGGATTTTACTATTCATCAAAAAAAATAAATTAAAACTAAGTCTAAAATTTGGGGTTATTACATATAGTCAATAAGAAATAAAAACCCAAAACCGGTTAGAACTCTAAAATTATCAGGGATATCCGACACCAATCAAAGTGTACACAGGGAATGTGACCAGATTTACCAGAAACATATGAAGTACAAAGGCCGCTACATAGAAAGTTTGGTGGCCGATGGAAATCCCTCAATCGATTGCAAATTGATCATGTAGTATGTGTATAAAAGATATTCACATAAAATTCATGCAAATATTAGCATAAAATCGAATTCAACTACGATAAATCTTTGATGGCAATTCATCGGACAGATGGCAGATTTGGGTAAGCTACACAATAATGACAAATTGCACCACTTACTCACGAGATAGTTAAACAATATGTATGTATACATAGGGGGCAAAGATTCATCAAAAATCTATGTTAGTCTCCTATACATATTCTCACTTTCGCTATGTTACCGGCGTTTAATTGCGTATGGGAGATAATCGGAGATTGTATAGGAGGAGGCCGAAGTTGGATCAGCGAAGATTGTATATATATATATGTGCATGCTTGATTAGTCTGATCCACCTCATGTTATTCAGTGCTGATATTGGCGGCGTCATAGTTCTGCGAGAGGTGAAAGGTTAGAATGAGATAGAGAGTTATAGCACTAATACATGTACTGTATAACAAGATAACAGGGTTAAATTTGTAATTTAATATAGAATAAAATCATTCACAAAGTAGTATGTTGCAATATAAGATATATAATAGATTTAATAAAATAAAGAGATCTAACCAAAGGAATCCCTTTGGTTAGACATCTATTCTAAGACACAAGACTCTCAAATTATAAAATAAGAATCATCTCGTATGACACAAAGATATCCAAATGATACATAACAATCACCATATATGGTCCAAAAAAGCCATAAAATATGGCACCATCGTATAGGTACAAAAGTCACCGACTGTAACACAAATTTCATTTAATGAGGCAAATACATATATTTAAATACATTTAAAAGCATCTATTTAAAAATTTTAGCTTTTGAATTTAAAACTTCAATTAACAGTCAATCAACCATAAATTTCTTTGACGAATAATTAAATAAATGTTAGCATTTAAAAGAATATATTAACTAACTATTTAAAAATACCTAAAAACCCCTTTGGTTGCATACTCCTTCGGTTCAAAACGTAACGAGGATAACTAACCAGATATAATAAAACAAGAAAAAAAACATTTAATCCAAATAAAGAAATATCCGTTATGAAAATAAGATAAGAATTAAAGTTAATGAGCCTAACAAAACCCAACCTAACCTAATTCAACCCATCCATTCCCTCGTCAACCCTTCATCCAAACTGGCCCTTGGTAATACTATAATTTCTGTACACAACAAAGTATCTCAAAATGATGAAATAGATTAGTAATATTTAGACTAAACTATTCCGGTATTCCCATTAAACCACATCTACCTAAATTTGACGATTGTAATTTATTTATTTCTTAAAAAATATTCAACCATAAAGGTTTTTTTTTTTTTGATGCTAACCATAAAGGTATTTACATTCAAAGTGTCACGGTAAATATCTTATCCAACAAAAATGAAATGAACACTATTAAATTACCAAACTACCCTCAGCACTCCCCCTCACGCCATTTCTCTCTCATCTTTATCTCTCTCCTACAGTGAGAAATACAGATAGAAAGAGGAGAGTAGTTACACACAGCGATGGAGAAGCAGAAGAAACGGCCGGAACAACCTTCAAGTTCCGGTAGAAAAAGCTTAAAACGCAAGCTCGAAGACGATTTCGAAGACGATCGCGACGTCTTTTCTCTCACTTGCGACCAAGATCTCCTCCTCGAAATCCGTGCGCAAGTTCAAATTCTCGAAAACTCTTTCTCATCGATCGAAGCGGATCGAGCTTCCGCGAAACGCGCGATTCATGTCATCTCCGAATTCGCTAAAACCGGTACCGTTTTCTCCTCGTAATTTTTAATTTTATCTCGTTTCCGTACATTTTGTTTTGTTATTTTTCGAGTTTTTTTAAAATTCAAATTCAAAACACACACACACACATCTATGACTGTTATGTGCTTATGTATGTGTATATTGATGTGTGGATTTTTGCAGAGGAGTATGTGACTTTGATTGTGAAATCAGGCGTGGTACCGGTTTTGGTGAGACATTTGCAGGCACCGCCTCCGCAGGTTAATTACAGTCCGAGACCGTATGAGCACGAGGTCGAGAAAGGGAGTGCGTTTACTCTCGGACTCCTAGCCATAAAAGTAATTATTTCATGAATTTTTTGAATTAAACTTATAAATTTTTACCTTGAATTGTATAGTTATTTTTAGAGTTAGTGATCTTGTTCATTCACTAGAAATGGCTAATAAATTTAATTTCGATGTAAGTTTAAGTTTGATAGGTTGGATTGTGTCGTTATGATTTTTGTTAGGTGATTGTTTGTGTTGTCGAGTGACGAGTGCAACTGTGCAAGTTTTCAGAGCTTGTTATTGGAATTAAATATATTAAAAAATCTGTATAACGAATTCCATGCATGTTTTAGTCTTTTAGAGTTACTATTAAGTTTACCGTTGCTAGTTCCTCCATCGTCTAATTCATAGCTACTCGAAAGACTAAAGCACATGATACTTGAAATATTAAGAGGCGCTTGTCAAATTTGGGATCTTGTTTTCTGAGGGTTGGGAGGTTAGGTTTGTCACGGCAGGGTCAAATTTTATAAACGAATGCTTAGAAGAGCATCTTCTGGTTTCTTTTGCCGTATAGGGCTTCTTAATTATTTATTCAATTGATTCCACTGAGGATGTTTGGTCACTAAATACCAGTAAGACTGTTAACTAGTTCATTTGTAATGGTTAACTAGTTTACCTCAATGGAACTCATCAGATGAAGGAAAAGATTCATCATTTGCTTTATGTCTCTTTAAAGGAATATAAAGCACTGGTTTCCAGAGCATTCATCTTGTTTACTGCATCTTGATTTACCTCCGTAGAGTGCAACTCAACAAGGATATTAAATTCCATATCAAGAGTTCAAGACACCCTCTCATTGAAGCATATATTTTTTTTGAAACCGAAAACAAACTAAAAAAAATCATAGGATCAGTGATATTGAGTACATTGAACTACCAGAAAAGGGAGATTAAATTCATCCCATTATTTTTTTTGTTGTGTTAAATTTATAAGCATGTTCTTTTTGTGCTGTTAAGATTTCGAGTAATTTGACTTTCCTTGAGTGTTCCACGTTTAGTCGCTTATGGACGGGATCTTTTTTATGGCTATTGGTTAGACCTACAATGGAATATAAATTAATAGATGTTTAGTTTATAAAATCTTTCCAAGATCCTTTTTATTGGTCAAATAAATTTTGAGTGAATTTTTAAGTGTCAACTGATAAGCATTTATTGACGTATTGTCACTGTTGTCACGATGCTCTACTAGTAGCAACTAGTAGTCGAATCGTTGTTTTTTGAGAGCTCGAGTTGCGGTTTGTTAAAAATTTGTCGGCTTGCACTAAGCGGTTGAATGGTGCAAAATTTGGTCCAACTTGAATAAATTAAAAACACATATTTTCCGGAATCCTAACCAACAGAAACAGCAACTTGCACACGCTAATCTCAATTTTCTTCTTATCTCCTCTTTTCTGTTTAATTGAAACTGGTGTGTGTGTGTAGACTAATTATGTATGTATAGTCTGTGATATAAATGTACAGTTAACGTATATATATGTACAACTATGCATATTGTGTTGATGGTACCGTTCAATGACTGAACTCCAATGCATGCGCTTGTTGTGTGGATTTCGTTTCACACGTAGCCTGGTTGAAAAAAATATAAACCTTGTTCACACAGAAAAAAACCTTGTCATTGTCAACTTCCCAACACGTTGTGAACAGTAATTACAAACATAACTTCATAGTGCGTCTATCTATTGGTTTGGAGCAAATAAATTGTAATAGATGTATGAGCAGTATTACCAATTTACTGCGAGATGCTTGAGCATATATTAGCAACATCTGCTATGATCATATTATCTATTGCACCGTACTTAAATGCTTTCTGTATATCATTTTTAAAATGTAAAACTGAATACAAAAAATAGCTAAAATGACGTTTCATTGAGATACTCATTGTGTCAGTTAAGAAATCTATGGTCCTCATTTTAGAGTTTTTCCATAGTAGCTAATAAGCAGATTTGATTGATTTGCCTTACATACATAACAGATGATGAAGAAGCCCACATAAATATTTTTGTGTGCGTCTATGTGTACGTGTCCTGGTAAATAACATAGAAGTTCAAACAAAATACTTGTAGTGCGTCTATCTATTGGTTTGGAGCAAATAAATTGTAATAGATGTATGAGCAGTATTACCAATTTACTGCGAGATGCTTGAGCATATATTAGCAACATCTGCTATGATCATATTATCTATTGCACCGTACTTAAATGCTTTCTGTATATCATTTTTAAAATGTAAAACTGAATACAAAAAATAGCTAAAATGATGTTTCATTGAGATACTCATTGTGTCAGTTAAGAAATCTATGGTCCTCATTTTAGAGTTTTTCCATAGTAGCTAATAAGCAGATTTGATTGATTTGCCTTACATACATAACAGATGATGCAGAAGCCCACATAAATATTTTTGTGTGCGTCTATGTGTACGTGTCCTGGTAAATAACATAGAAGTTCAAACAAAATACTTGTAGTGCCCGAGTCCTTTTAAAAGTTCTTACGCGATTAGTTGTCAGATGTATACATTTCCACAATGTAGCATGTTCTGCTAATACGTTGAAAGGAAACATAGTGCAGTGATTTCCTTCCTTTTAGTAATCCCTTTTGTGGTCTTAAGTACTCTTATAAAGTTTGCTAAGAATTTGTCCGGTCTTATGTAACGCGAAGAATTGAGCTTTGTTCTTTTCTAGCAATCACTTGTGCCAACTTTGGTTTCCCAATATCTTCAAGTAGGGGTGATGCAAACCTGTGTTGATGAACTAAAACCTCAAAGAAAACGTATTATTGAAGCTGCACAAACGATTGTGTTTGTGATCTTTAATCTTAAAAACCGCATATGGTTTTTTTGGTTTAGGTTCTATTATTATTGTTAAAATTTCACTATAGAAAACTAAGATGCACCACAGTTTTTTAGCTAATTATCTGGTATATATAAGGTGTATTTAGAAAATTCGGATAAATGCACCACAATTGGATTAATGTATTATACATGTATTTTGTTACGTATTGATCATTGTAAATAATCGTATCAAAGATACTGCTTGCTAATTAGGTATTTAATATTTTAATTACGTGTCTTAAAGAGTTTGTATACATTTTTAAGTTTTGTAGATTTGTTTCTCTTTACTTGTACTTATCTATGTGAATTTTTAAAAAGTTCTAGTAAATTTACTTTAGTAGTAATATTTCTTTAGCTGTATTGCAACATTATTTTGTACTTGGAACTGATCCAAAGTCTTTACTGAATATTGTAAATCTAATCAGACTATACTATCTTTTTATATTAATTTATAAAAATTGCATTTATTGGCTGCGGTCAAGATTTGGAGTTTAACTTACCAAATTGTTGCATTATGCTCATCCATGTCTGCAAGAACTGGTTGTTCCTTTGCAAGTGTATGTTTTTACCTCTTTATAGTTACATACAAGGTTACTAATCCAAATAAGCTTTGTTGCATATGCAAAATGCTCTTCTTTTTTCATATATGGGGCAGCAGTCAATAGTCCGGTGTAGCTAACCCAAAGTCATTATTTAATTTGTGTGTGACATTTACTTTTGCGCTTATTATTACTGTTTGACAGCCTGAACATCAAAAACTCATAGTTGATGCGGGAGCCCTTCCACATCTTGTTGATTTGTTAAAGAGGCACAAGGATGCTGACAATTCTCGAGCAGTCAATGGTGTAATAAGGAGAGCAGCTGATGCTATCACAAATCTTGCTCATGAAAATAGCAGCATTAAAACACGTGTCAGGTTTGTTTATTTTAATGTCTTGGGAGAATGTAACTATGCAAGTAAAGTAGTTTTCGTGACGTTTTAATCTCTATGTTTAGGACTCAAGGTGGTATCCCTCCCCTTGTTGAATTACTTGAATTTTCTGATGCGAAAGTCCAAAGAGCAGCTGCAGGGGCCTTACGGACTCTTGCTTTCAAAAATGACGAGAATAAGAATCAGGTTGATGACTATCATTTATATTGGAACGCCTGTTATTAACAAATTCCGCATATCAGTTATATGACAGAAGATTATTTGATTTATATGACTTTTAGATAGTGAAATGTGACGCTTTACCTACCCTTATTCTAATGCTTCGGTCTGAGGATGCGGCCATACATTATGAAGCGGTTAGTTCGCTTGTCATTACTCTCGTTATATATATATATATATATATATATATATATATATATATATATATATAAATATATATATTTATATACACACACACACACACACACACACATATATATATATATATACACACACATATATATATATACACACACACATATATATATATATATATATATATAATTTTCCGTAGTTTAGATCCCTTTCAGTCTAGCTTCACCTTATCTAAAAACTTAAAATTTCATTTGATATGTTTTTCCAGGTTGGCGTAATTGGAAATTTGGTTCACTCATCCCCTAACATTAAGAAAGAAGTCCTACAGGCTGGAGCTTTGCAACCTGTAATACGGTTACTTAGGTACAATTATCTTCTATTATCCATTTGTACTTGGGTCTTGGTCTACTTATAATTTTTTCCCCTTTACCCTTGAGTGACTTGTTGTAAAGCCCTGGCAATGTGGAGCTACCCTGCAACTGCTAAGCTACCACCAGCTGAGCATGCTTGAAACCTTTCTTTGGGTCTTATCCCGATAGCAAGGTCTGGTGTCTGGTCAATAGACCTATATACTTGGTCGGTTTACTTCCCAATTCCCATTATTTGCTTGACTGTATACTTGTATGGTATAGAAGATAGTTTGGAACAGGTAAATAATTTTGGACTAGATAATGAAGTCATTAATATATTTTTGTAGCAAGTTAGAAATGCTGGTCTAGTTATCTAATAAAATTGGAGAGAATGCATTGAGGTGAAATGTCGAAACGGTAAGTAGAGCTTGAACTTTTTTATTCCTATGTGCACCGTTTAACAAAAGTGGCCTATATGGGATTTTATTTTTGCTAAATCAGCTGAGACATACCTAGTTCAACTGGAAAAAATAATCTAAGACATCTTTCTTTTCGGTTTGAGGGCAGTTGCAACTTGTACAACTGTCTTAATTGTTTCAGTTAACGCTCATTCTAGTCAACAATGACCAAATGCTGCAAAAAACTTTCCACCCCTCCAACCCCAAACCTTACAATTGGTATGTGATTAATAGCAGATTATCCACTGACCACTATGTCAGACTTTTCAGTTTCGACCTCCGTACCCGTGGCACACCTTTGGACACCTGAACACAACACTTGATCTGTCTTAGAGGAATTTGAGCAGTTTGACCAATTGAAAGAACACATATCGAATGAACTTGGGATGTAAAGGAAATGGTAAATTATGAATAACAATAAAAAAAGGAGAGAAAGAACAGGAATAGAAGAGCTTCCCAGTATTCAATGTAAAGACGTGGATTGATATAGAAATCCAGGATTTTAGATATAAAAAACAGTCATTTGTGATTTGCAAAGTCCTTTATAAGATCATGTTTAATTGCATTTTGCTAAAGTTTTGCCACATTATGTTATCGTGCATATATATTTATTTATAAATTATGACGTAAATCCGTACCAGTATCCAAAAATAAAACAAGGTCCACTTTTTACCCAAATTTCAGGAAATATGAGTCTAGCACTTGGATATGCATCATGTACGACATTCCATACCTGAGTCTGAGCTATATAGATGCAAGACGGGAAATAATTACGGCTAAAAAAAGGGTTTTTTTCTTCTTTTCCGGGCATCACCTAGATATTGTCTTGAAAAAGTTTGATTGAAGATATCAGAAAATCTTGAGGTTTGCAAGTTCAAAACAAAGTATTAGGGTGTCACAAGTTCAGGGTCCTAAGCTTTAGGCTTAAAGGGTGTAAACCTTTTGGAAATATTATCAGGGAACACTAATATGAAAGAGGGTAATTTGCAGAATTGCATAAACTGTCGCTCACTTAATACAAACTAATAAGTTTTTCGTAAAGTAACACTTAATTTTTTAACTGGCATTATTTCATGGATGTGTACGTGATATAGACTAAGTTGCAAGATTAATTCTGTTCTGGTTAGATATTTGTAGGGATATCATTTCCTTTTACTCCTACCTCACCTTTCTCTCGGATCTATTCAATTTTAACCATTATTTGACTGTCGTCACAGTTCCTGCTGTCCAGAGAGCCAAAGAGAAGCTGCATTACTTCTTGGGCAGTTTGCCGCTACGGATACAGACTGCAAGGTGGATACCGTCTATCTGTTTAAACAGCAATTAATTCACTAAGTAATTAGTTGTAAAGTTGTAAAATTTGTAATATTAGATGTACTAGTTTAAACCTGTTTCTTGTAAAAGCTTATCTAAATTTCACAATGTTCTACTCAGTTTTATGTTTCTCTTTTATAAGTGATGATATTTGTGCAGGTCCACATTGTTCAAAGAGGTGCTGTTGGTCCATTAATCGAGATGCTTCAGTCTTCAGATTCCCAACTAAGAGAAATGTCAGCTTTTGCACTAGGGAGATTGGCACAGGTAAATTTCCAATTCTTTCATGTGTCTACTGTATGTTTGAGGTAATACATTTGCTTTAACAGTGATTTTAACCCTCATTGTCAACAATGATATATCTATAAACAGTAAAGCTTCTTGGAGGCCTCCTTTCATTGACTTGATAATAAGCATTTATGTGTCGACGCTAGTCGCTAGAGTATCTCTTTGCAACAGCCACTCTATAATTAATTAAAATACAGTGTTTTGATTAACTATGATAAACATATTTCTTGTGTATAGTATGTGGCTTACATATGCCTATGTAGAAGGGGAAGGCTAGAGAGCTTCCAAATGTGATAACAGTGTTCTCTTGATATGTTGAGGGGGATGGTCTCATTGCCCTGTTAGGAATGCATTATGTGGAGGACAGCTAGTATTTTGCATACCTACTTGTTGTACAGTTTTTTTAGGCTTCGTGGGGTCTCATTTCCCTGTTAGGAATTCGTTGTGTGGATGACAGCTAGTAATTTGCGTACCTACATGTTGTACAGTCTTTTTAGGCTCCATTTTGGTAAGTGCTGCCGAAACAGCCATTGTGTGGAAAGTTTTCTTGAAAAAGTGGTGTCGCGTGAAGCTGATGTTTGTTTGATAACATTTGTCAAATGAGTGAATGTGTTTTTTAGAGTAAAATAGATAAATAAGTGTTTATGTAATTAACTTTTGTGGAAGTACTACTATTGTTTATAAATGTAACAACATATAAGCAATATTTGACATATTAAAATTCTATGCAATTTTTTTACCAATAAGATTCATCAAACTAATAAATACTCCCACTGTCCCAATAGATTGTTAACACTTTCCTTTTTGGGATGTCCCTTCCAATTGTTAACATTTCCTAAAATAGTATATTTTTCTTCACTAATTTTAGTAGGTCCCGCCAATTTACCCACACCCTCTTCCCTTTTCTTTACCTTTATTAATCTCCGTGCCCCATTGAAATGATAACAATCGGATGGGACGGAGGGAGTACTTTATTAGTGAATCATGCAAATTTAATAAAATCTATATTTATTGTAAAAAATCAAAATAATCAGATAAAACAAATCTCAATAAAGTATTAATTGATATGTATATACATGTACATTAATGAATTAGTAAAATATTAGTGAAAAATAGGTTATATATATATATATATATATATATATATATATATATATATATATATATATAGAAGGCTTTATTGTAATATATCATAGTAATAGCCTAATGGCTAATGGGGATATCTTTGGCCAATAATTAATGTGAAATGTCTGGGAATGTAAGCTGAGAAAGACAGCTTTTTTGAAAAGGACAAGAAGACTAGCTTGTGCACAAAGTTACTTTTATGCGTGCAGTGATATTTAGAACAGATACTGTCCTCAAACCCTACTTCCAAGTAAAACATACTGGGTTTGTTTGCTTTGGTTCTTGGGGTATGTTTGCTTTGGTTCTTGGGGTATGTTTGCTTTAGTTTTTGCTTGTAGTATCCCGTGCTGCCTATTGTAAGTTGTAACCACTGATGGTTTATTCTTTTGTCCCCAACATCTTAGAAACCAATTAAATTGCACTTGGTATATGTAGCCTCGTTGTACGAATGATCATAACATAAAAACATACTGACCACCACAATTTTGCTGTAAAAGGAATGGTCAAGTGTACTTTATACTTGTTACCTTTCCCCAGATAAGCATGTATGTCCTAATTCTTGTTGAATTTGTCATATTAATAGATTGTTTCAGATGGTCTAGTTGAACTTTAGTGAGCTTTTACTTGTAGGATTCTCATAACCAGGCTGGTATTGCCCATCGTGGTGGTATTGTGCCACTATTGAACCTTCTTGACTCAAAAATTGGATCCCTTCAACATAATGCAGCATTCGCGCTCTATGGTCTTGCAGATAATGAGGTACTGTAATCTCTGCTGGCTATTTCTTAAAAGGCTTCTACCTCTAGTTTAGTTCAGAAAAAACCTCATTTTTTAAGAAGCTCATCCTGTAGGATAATGTTGCGGACCTTATCGGGCTTGGAGGTGTTCAGAAACTCCAGGATGGGATTTTCCTTGTCCAGGTATTTTATCTCTCCATCCTTATTAATTTTCAGTCAAAGGTATAAATTTTTATAGTGACCGTAGTCAGTCTATCAGTATTATTGTGTCTATCCCTTGCTATATAAGTGTAAAATTATTGTGCAGCCCACAAGGGATTGTGTAGCCAAGACACTGAAAAGATTAGAGGAGAAAATCAATGGACGAGTGAGTTTGTTTATCATTATTTTTGTTTGCCTCCTCTTTCTGCTACTTCCCATTTGCAATTCTCATTTTTCAATTTTCTTTAATGCTGTAAATGTGAATATTTCAATTGTTGTAGAATCTAATTTTTATGTATATTACATGTTTCCCCAATTTGAATGAGCCATATAGATTTAGGAAAAAACATGTGTTTTTGGAGTGTTGAAAAGAATTGTGTATTTGATTTTGTTAAATGATTCTGCGATATGCAAAATCACATACATGCCGAAACTTGTAAACCTTTTTTTAAATATAGAAATAGACAATTCCAATAAATTCTCACACACTCGTGCATCAATCGACCCTCAACCTCTTGTTAAGAGGAACAGAGGGGTGTCTGCTAGGGTATAAGCCAAGGGTTAAGTCGTATACTCCTGTAACTTTGTTTTTTAGAAACTTCGATAATTAAGCAAACGAAGGTTCTTTTAAAGGTTAATATTGACTTTCTCGTGCATGAATTAATATTACTAAATACCATCATTAGAAAACAAGAGTTGGGTTATTAAAATATCTGAACTGTTGAATGTGCAACTGACTGCGGGTAATGTGTCCTGTGAAGTGTGAACTTAGTTGGTTACCACTTTAACTATTTAATGAAGATATCTTTTGATGCGGAACATGGAGTTATGCTATTTATTTTTTAGAATTTTATATTTATTTGTAAAGACTAAAGATAAATTAGTCTTCCTAATTTGGTTTAAATATAATATAATTAGATATATATCAGCTTTATCAAATATAGTAGTAGAGAATTATTTGGTGGAAACTGTCAGTTAGGATTAGTTTGCTATTTTTTAGGATTTCACTCGTCCACCAAGTTTTAGGATTTCTATATAAACAATTGTGAACTTCATTATTGAACAGGCCTTTTCCCTAACCTGTCCTACATCATTTTTCGTAAACTCATAACTGTTTTGGTGTATGTATATTCATCAACATCTGTGTTTCTAGGTGTTGAATCACCTATTGTACATTATGCGGGTTGCCGAGAAATCTATTCAAAGGCGAGTTGCATTAGCTCTTGCTCATCTTTGTTCTGCTGACGATCAAAAAGCAATTTTTGTTGATGGCAGTGGTAATTTCCTTGCAATAAGTCGATTCAGTATTAGATCATATAAATCATTTTAGCTCCTTTTCTTACCATGTACATGAACTTCTGACGATAGAGCATCTCCTTCATCTTCATCCTTGATGCTGCAGGTCTAGATTTGCTTTTGGAGCTTCTAGAATCACCCAATTCAAAGCATCAAAGAGCTGCTTCAGTGGCTTTGTACAAGTTGGCTGACAAAGCCCGGTCACTATCTCCAGTTGATGCAGGTCCTCCATCCCCAATTTGTCAGGTCTGTCTATAGTTGTTTTTGGGTTTGGTCATGAATAAGAATCCCCAATTATTTTGTGCTAGAGGTATTCTTAGGTATATCTGCTTTACCATTATCATGTACAAGTTGTTGCCGAGGTAATTAGATAATTTTTTCAACTAAATTACAGGTTATGTTAGATTTATCATGTTAGTATTCAGCAGATATATGCATCTTATTCTTATTCATTTTAGTTTAGGTCTTAGATATTTAAGATCATATGATGTCACGTCTTGGATACTATTATAAATTTATACTCCTATCATAATGTGGCATCAGAATCTCTTTATATATATATACATGTTCATTTGGTCACCAAATTGATATGCATGTATCAGAGCAGTGAGCACCTGTTAATATTGTTTAAAGCAGGTCTACTTGGGTGAAAAGTTTGTCAACAATTCTACACTCTCAGATGTTACCTTCTTAATAGAAGGTAATTTGGTCACTCAAATCCTTTTTTAATAAGTGGTGCCAACCATGAGAGCTGAGACCTATTTTTTTTCTCTTAATTTTCTGGTGTGTTTTGCTATTAGGTAAGCGGTTCTATGCACACAGGATTTGCCTTCTTGCTTCTTCTGATGCATTTCGAGCAATGTTTGATGGTGGCTACAGGGTATTATTTTAGTTTTACATATATGATTTTATTAGATAGATACATCATACATACATCAGTTGTATCTGCCCCAAAAATATATTACTTTGTAATTTTATCATATAATAGTAAATTTTATTTGTTTTACCGAGTCCATTCTCTTTCTAACAACAATTGTTGTAAAAACGTACATGAATAAAGGTGGCTTCTGTCTTCGCAAGTTTTTCAAACACATGATACACTTGTTTTTTCTTCAGGAATAAACAAATGCATAATCCATTTTATTTTTTTTCTTACTTTACAGATTTAGCTTTACCATTACCATAATTTGATTGCAGGAGAAGGATGCCAAGGATATAGAAATTCCAAATATTAGGTGGGATGTATTCGAGTTGATGATGAGGTGCATTTTCCTTTAGCCCTCCTTTCTATTTTATTTATATATTTTAGGGAAACAAGTAAAAATACCTTGTAGGGCTGATAATTACTTCCACATGTTCTCTGCTTACAGATACATATACACAGGATCAGTTAGTGTTGATCTGGATGTGGCACAAGATCTTTTGAGAGCTGCAGATCAGTATCTATTGGACGGGCTAAAGCGTTTGTGCGAGTGTGCCATTGCGAAGGTGAATCAAAGTCAATTCGGTAAACTCCTATTGGCGAGATTATTGATCTGACGATTTATTATTTCCAACTTCAGGATATATCAGTGGAAAATGTCTCTCTCATGTACGATTTGTCAGAGGCCTTCAATGCTATGTCATTGAGGCATGCATGCATTTTTTTCATACTGGAGAAATACGATGAATTGAGTGCTTTTCCATGGTATGGTACCTTTTCTTCTCCCTCTTTCTTGTTTGAAGCATGATACATGTACAGGACTGCTGCATGGAAGGTTATGAATATACTGTTGGTCCATGACGTGGAATATCACTTGAATTGCAAATGCACTACTAGTGTATCTGTATTGAGAAGTGATGAATATAGTTGGGGATTCTTTGTACAATTTGAGATTTTTACCAGTTTGTTGATTTGTAAAATGCCAGGTACTCACAATTGATAAACCGCATCTTACCAGAGATGCACAATTACTTCGTGAGGGAGCTTACAAGGAATATCCGTGCTTGATCTGCCTTGATGAAAAATTAAAAATCTAACCAACCAAAGAAGTTGATGGATGTACAGAATTTAGTTGTTCCCTAGTAACTTTTTAAGAGAGGAGGGAACCAGCAAAGCTTGCTTTGCTGTCCGGGTCTGGAAGAACAATTGTAATCAAGACTACAAACAAAATCTAGATTCAGGCTGTACCTTTCCCCATGCCCCGGACTCTTATTTAGCGAAATCATTAGGCCTATTTGTTGTTGATGTTACTTGTTTAAACCCAAGAGGAAAAAGAACAATAACGTAAATTCTTGTTCTTTTCTAATGTTGTATAATTTCAACTTGATGGGCTTGTATTTTGTTTCAGCAAAGAGGAAACTATGGTATCTGAACATGCAAGTAATTAATACAGATGGATATGCTTATTTCCTGTTAGAAATGAATACTACTAGAAACTAGACAGAGGGGGGGTGAATGGATAGTTTGATATATTTTTCGATTCTTGAAAACTAAGTAACAGACTGTATATGATTATGATATGTAATATGCAGAAAGTAAATAACACACACAATCACTTTAATCTACTTTGTATAAGCAATTTAAATACTACAGCTTTCCAAGAAATTCACAATAGAATTTCTGGCTTCTAAACAAGAACAGTTTGAACTTGCTTGCTTACAGAGAAAAGAGCTTAGCAAATAACTATGTGTATCTCTCTTACAGCTAACAATAGGATGTGCATGATATATATATAAGCCCTATACAACCTAGTGCACACACACCTATTTTTACACAGTTACCCTTTGCTGAAAGTCCAACTTGTCCTGTCATAAGACGTTAACTGTGTCAGGGAGGACCACCTGCTTTTCGGAGTCTTTCCCGTTTCTGTAGCTGTTTGTCTCTTATCTTTCTCTCCAAGTTTAGCTGTAGATTTGCCATCTGTTCTTTGGACCACCTTGCCAGAACAAATGCTTCAGTATTTGTCTCTTTTGATTCTTGATTCTGTACCTTGATTTGTCTTGTTGTAAACGGCTAAGTGTTGATATCGTGAACTCCACTTCATTCCTGACTTCGCGATCTCACTTGTGAGGACTACGCGATATAGCCTTTGAAGACTTTGCGACATAGGTCATTTGAAGACTATGCGACATAGGTCATTTGATGACTATGCGACATAATTCATTTGACGACTATGCGACATAGGTCATTTGACGACTATGCGACATAGGGCTTCTGAGGACTTCACGATCTAGGCTTCTTTGACTTTGCTGACTTCAACACTTCACGACATGTGTCTTGAGGACTTCTCGACATAGTACAAAATGGACTATGCGATATAGTACTTCACGACATGGATATTGGTGACTTCACGACATAGCTTTCTTTTGACTTTGCTATATAATGCCTTAGACAAATTCCTGCAACTTATTTCTTCATAGCCTTATTCATCTCTATCCTGCTGCATGAACACTACTGAACTTCTACCAGGATAATTATTCACTGGCCTATATACAATCTAGATGCAAGAAACTTTACTAAGCTCATTATAAATCTGAGCATACATGATAAAGCTATTGTTCATGAGAACAAGACAAGTACATTTAGAGACCTATACTATATCCCAGTGATAGAAATCACTAGGTCATGTAGTGTGACATAGTCACATAGTGTAGGCTTGTTAATAGTGGTATTCAGACATGTCTTGAGCCTAACAATCTCCCCCAAATTGTGAGTAAGATCCTTAGGCACAATTTAATGTCTGATAACAAGCCTAACTTACATAAAAGGAAATTTAGTAACAGAGAGGACAATTCATGAACATTGAGATCAGAAATTTGATTACATAGAAAAATTGAAAGCTTACAGATTACTTTTGTTGCTCAGCAGATTCAGCTTCCAATTGCTTCTCTAGCAAATCATCATATATCTTCTTTTTCCTTATCTCTTCTTTTCTCTTCATGTCTATGATGGCTTCTTGAAGTTCTTCTCTTGCAATCAGTTCTTCAATGAGAGGTGAGCCTTTCAAGTCATCAATTGCAGCCTTGAGTGCACTTTCTACATAGGAATCAAGAAACTCCATCCTTATTTTGCTTTGACCTCCATGTGAGTTTTTGTACTCCACAATGTAAGGATTTTGTTTGACCCTGCACATCCCTTTCTGCCTTAGCTCCTTAGCCCTCTCCTCCATCTCAGCCATTTCTTTCTCTCTCTGTTTGTTTTTCTCTTCATTCTCTTTCCTCATGTTTTCTTCATAATCAGCATGCATTTTCAAGTACCTGGAAATATCTATCTTCCATGTCCTTTCTTCTTTTTCTTCAAAATTCAGTAAGGCATTTATCCTTTCAAGCTCATACTTATAGAAATATTGCCAGCTTCCTTGCTTCATTATCCTTTCTCTTCCATCAGTGTACTTGATCTCTAGATGATCCAACTTCACTTTGACTTCAAAGATCCTTTGAGCCCTCAAAAATGCTAGGGCATCTTCATCATTGTCCTCATCTAGTGGAAGCACATTGATGCCAATAACATTTGTGAGTTTTCCAGTCTTCTTTGTTATCCTTTTCCTTCTGGGTACACTCTTGATCTTCAAATGCTTCACAAGAGATACCTTTCTGGAACAAGGAGAATTAGTCTTCAGTGCCACATCACTTGGAAGTAGCTTCATTCCTTTCCCCTTCATCCACTGTAACACTCCACTAGCTGTAACTTTGTGGAAGTGTTTTCTTGAAATTACTTTGGTGGCTTCATCTTTCTTCTGTGGCAATTCAGGTTCAGAAGTCATAGATAATGATTTTGGAGGATCATTGCTAACAGTACCCACCCTAGACTTAGAGCCTTGTGTTGTGGTTAAAGTACTGCTAGCAATGTCCTTGACTTGCTGAATTCCACTCCTTGTTCTCTTGACTGTTTCCTTTCCTCCTTTTGAATCCCTCTTGTCATCACCAGCATCTTTTGATTTCTTTGAATATTTGCTCCTGCTGCTCTCACTAGACCCATCCTTATTTCTCCTTGACTGAGATCTCCTTTCATAGGTTTTCTCCTCCTCATCATCATCATCCCCATCCTTCTTTTTGCTCTTTTCTTTAACAGATTCAGGAATGGCTCCATGAATCAGAAAAGATTGTAGAGTTCGAATCATCTCTAGTTCCTCAACTGTCCTAGCTCCTCTCTTAGCTCTCAGCATTTGCAGCACCTGGTTGATCTTTGCATTGTTCTTCATTAAAAGGTCTGAGGGAATTACTAGTTGGTCAATACTACTGTCTTGAGATAGGCTTTGGTAAATTATTGTCCTTGGCTTGGATATAACCTCAGACAATCTTTTATTCTGGTCCATCTTCAAGTCATTATAAAGACTTTCATTGTTCATCCCATGCTTTTCAATCAAATCCAGAATGATTGACAGCTCAGTAAATCTCAGTTTCTCTAGAGTTTGAAAAGCTAGGTGCCACAAGTAGTTGTCCTTGCACACCATGATTATCTCTCTTAGATGGACATCCTTGATTTTCCTTACTGCCATTGTGAAATACTTGATGCTTTCCTTGATCTTCTGTCTGTACATCCTTGCATCTCCTTGAGCACTACTGTAGATGGCTTTCAGAAACTCCAGGAAGGCCTCATCATGATAGATGTTTGAATTGGCAACTTCCTGTAGCTTGGCCTCTGTGATAATTGCAGCTTTGACAGGTTTAGCATTGGGAGTAGGTTGAGTAGGTTGAGGAGTTGAGATATCTTTAGGCATTGTTGATGGATAGTAGGTGGTTGAGATTGTGCTCTTCTGACCTTCTGCACTTATGACCTCTACAGGGGGAAGAATGATTGGCTTTATGGTTTCTTCAATGAGTTTGCCCTTGCCCTTATGCTTTGGCTGCTTGGCAGGTACTCCCCCTTTCTGTTTCAGAATGACCTCCTTTTGTTTCTCCCCCTTAGGCTTGGGATCAGACAAGAAGTCTTGAGCTTCCCCAGGGATAGGCAGGTTCATTTGTTTCATCATTGAAGTCATCATCTGTTGTTGCACCGGCAGGATATTGGAGGTGTTGTTGCCTTGGGCATCCAGTTTGTCATTGAGCTGTTTTAGAGAGTTGGCAAGCTCCTTGTTTTCATCTGTCAGAGATGCCACTTCTCTTTCAAGACCATCCACCTTTGAGAATAGCTGTTGAGACTTGAAAGAATTGAGAGATTGATCCTTGAGCTTGGCAAATTCAAATTTGGAGATGTTTGACAGAGGGACCTCATCCACCAATCTGTCACCATATTGATTCTTCCAAATTACATTCAGCATTGCATTTGAGTTGATATTGGCCTTGACTTGATTTTCCAGGGTTGTAGCCAGCTTCCTGATGTTGTCTGTGACCATGGCCAGAGAGATGTCCATCATGCTTACAGTAGAGTTTGTCTTCTGGATTTCTTTAAGGATGCCATCCACCTTGGGAAAATCAGAGAGATATGAGTTTCTGAGCTTAGTGAGAGATCTGTCTGTCTCCTCCTGGATTGAAGAAATATCTGATTGAAGCCCTTTCCCAAGATAGTGCAGAGCCTTTATTTGATTCCTGTAGACATCATTAACAGCATCATAGATGGCAGCAGGAGAAAGATCCTTTGCATTTGAGCCCAGAGAAGTGAGGTAGTCTTCTCTTAGAAAAGCTAGGGCATCCTTGAGCTTGAGAGTCCTCTTAGCATCCAACCAGGCATCCACATTTCCCTCTGGTTCAGCTGCATCCACTATCTTCTCCTGCTGAGCTTCAACATCCTCCATGTGGCAGAGTAAAATGGCTTCATAATCAGCATTTGGGAGATTTGAGGTGAGGAGATGTTGAGCTATCTTTGAGAACTCATCAATCTGTGCCACATAGAGATCTTTTATGGCTTCCTCTGTCATTTTGGAAGGCACAGATGATGATCCTGAAGGCCTGTCATAGTGCACAGGCTTCAGCCATTCTGACATAGTGGCCTGAGCCAAGTGAGAGCTAGTGCTAGGCACTTCATGAGATGTAAGATTTTGAGTCTCCTCCAGCCTTGGAATGGCTGTAGGGTCTAATGTTGTCTCCGTTGAAATGGGATGTGTTACAACATTAGCCCTATTTGTCTGTGAAAACAGTTCCACATCCCTAAGGATGGGAGAATTTGGCATAGAGTCTCCAGTGAAAACTGGTGAATCCTCCATGTTTGTGTTGGTGTCATTAGGATATGCCCCAACATGCATTCCCTGACCAACTAGATGTGGTTCCTGGGTGGTGAGCATAGTGTCATGCACCATGTCACTTGAAATTGGCTCAATCACAGGAGAGAATTGTGATTGATCAAAGGCAAGATTGTCATTGGAATGACTCTCTTGTTCAGAAGAAATTTTGATGGAAGAATCTGAGAGAGAAGTGGGGTTTAGATTAGATTGTGGCAACTCCCCCTGAGAAATAGGAGGAGTTTCAACAGTGATGTGCTCTCCACTCTGTGTATTATCAGCCTTATCACTCCTAGGGTCAAGAGTGAGGTCTTGACCCTGTGCAGACTCTGTACAAGGTGCAGTAGGGAGGCTGCTCTTTTCAATGCCAATGACCTGTTGAGAGGCCATGGACAGTAACAGGTGTACCCCTTTTTCCACATCTGAATCCTGTTGGGAGGATCCAGTGGTAGGTTTGGATTTGGATTTCTTACTTTGTCTGGTGAGAGGTGACTCAGGATTCTCACTAGCTATCTCTACAGATTCATTTATCACTTCTAGGGCTCTCTTCTTTGACTTTTTTTTAGTAACACCAATCTTTTGAGAGATTGATGCACTTGGCTGCCTAACTTCTATGGTACTGTTTGCAGTGGGGTTGCTGGATGGGATGGGAAGGCTGGGGTTAGACTGTGTAGCTCCTCCAGTCTCAGCCTCCCATGTCCAGGAAAGTGCATGGTATATGGGCTTATCAAGTGGATAAGACTCAAATGTATCCTGCATATGCTTGGTCACACTTAGAATCACATCCACTTGATTCCTTGTGTCCAATGAGCCAAATAGTACTTTGGACATGGACTTGGAATAAGCCATTTTAGTGTTATCTATACCCTCCAATTCATGGACATTTGCATCAAGAAAATTTAAAATAACTTGAAGGAAACGAGGGTAAAAGATGTCATTACCTCTACCACGAACGGTCATGCCTAGCCTCTGAGCCAATTCTTTGAGAATTATGGCTCCCACATTGATCTCCTGGTTGTTGGCCAAGGAGTAGGCTAGCTTCACAGCAATGTGACTGATATGGTCCCATCCTGTCTTCCTGCAGAGAAACACCTTCTGGAGTGCGTCAAACAGAAATGACCACTCCCTTCTCACAAACTTCTTATTCAGCTTTCCAGTATCTATCTCATCAGCATACCGAATGAAGGTCATGAAATCTACGATTTGAGCATCTGTAGCTTCTTGGTCATGACCCTCCACCTTGAACCCCAAAGCTTCATTGATTTCCCTTTCACCAAACTGAAAGTGTTTGCCTCCAATTGAACAACTAACCTCCTGGAATGAGGTTCCATCTTCCCTAGCCATTGTTGATACCAACGACGTTCTCCAGAATCCTTCCAACACATCGACATACAAGGTAGGGTTCAGGGTTAGGGCTTGGCGTAGGTAGGAAGTGTTCAAGAACCGTACAAAACACTTGTACCTTGGGTTAGCCTCGGCCTCAGAGGGAATGGTGAGAAGATTTGTTTCTTTGGGAATGGTTAAAGGGATAGAGGATGATACTGTTTGAGATTTGGGTGCCATTTCGAGAGAGAGAGTGAAAAAGAGAGTAGAGAATTTGCGCTTAGGTTTGAGAGTTTGAGAGCAATAGACAAGATGAAAAGTTGTGAACGGTTAGAAAAGGGTATTTATATGATAGAGACACTGCGATATGGAGTTATGAATTTGTACAGTCTATTTGTATGTCGCGAAGTCAAAAATGGCCTGTACCGCAAAGTCTTGCACAGTATATCGCATAGTCTCAGAAATGAACTATGTCGCAAAGTCCCAAAGTGAACAGGTCGAGGTGACTTTGCGATATAGGAGAAATACCCTGTCTAAAACTCTCTTTTAGGAATTTTAAGCAAATTGTCAGACTTTTATCAAATTTTGAAATAAAATTAATTTAAATCAAAATTCTGTCAAATGTGGAGACTTGTCGATATAGTTATTCTAAGTCGCGAAGTCATAAAATGAACTATGTCGCAAACTCATGAAATGAACTATGTCGCGAAGTCTCACAATCTCAACAGTTTGCGATATAAGTCTGTTTGATTTGAACTGTGTCGTGAACTCTGAAAATCATCTATATCGAGATGTCTCAAAAGCTCACAACTTTACCAACAAATGTGATTTTGAAAAATATGCAGTAAAATACTGAAATATTTATAAATCATATCTCAGCTAATTTTCACTCCAAACAAATAGAGCATTTAAATACAGTGAAAATTTACTGCTGCAACAATTTACTGGCATACTTACTTAGAGCAACTAAATGAAGGATTGAGCATTCCAATTTCACTCACAAGTCTGTTGAAGACTGCTTCATTCAGAGGTTTAGTAAATATGTCAGCTAATTGTTTCTCAGTGGGAACATAAGAGACTTCTATGGTACCATTTGCAGCATGTTCCCTAATGAAATGGTACCTGATCTCAATGTGCTTTGTAGTGGAATGGTTAACAGGATTGGCAACTATGGATATTGCACTAGTATTATCACACATTAGTGGAATGTGTTCTAACACTAGCCCATAATCCATGAGTTGATTTCTAATCCAAAGCAATTGAGCACAGCAACTTCCAGCAGCAATATATTCAGCCTCAGCTGTGGATGTTGCTGTGGACTGTTATTTCTTACTAAACCAGGACACTAACCTTTGACCTAGGAATTGACAGCTTCCAGAGGTGCTCTTCCTGTCAATTCTGCATCCAGCATAATCAGAATCTGTGTAACCAACCAGGTTGAACCCAGTGCCCTTTGGATACCATAGCCCAAGATTAGGAGTCCCCTTCAGATACTTGAAGATTCTTTTGATAGCCATCATGTGAGATTCCTTGGGATCAGACTGGAACCTTGCACAAAGGCATGTGGCAAACATGATATCAGACATGCTAGCTGTGAGATAGAGTAGTGATCCAACCATGCCTCTAAAAACCTTGATGTCTACTCTTTTGCCTTTCTTGTCTTCATCAAGCTTGATTGCAGTGGACATGGGAGTTTTTGCAGGGGATGAGTCTTCTAAACCATATTTCTTCAAAAGATCTTTGACATACTTTGATTGGTTTATGAAGATGCCATCCTCCCTTTGATGTACTTGCAAACCTAGAAAGTAGGTTAATTCTCCCATCATACTCATCTCATATTTGCTTTGCATCAACTTAGAGAACCTTTCACAGAGTTTTTCATTTGAAGAGCCAAAGATGATATCATCCACATAGATTTGAACAAGAATGATATCATTTCCATGCTTCTTGAAGAATAGGGTTTTGTCAATTGTACCCCTGGTGAATTGATGCTCAAGAAGGAATTGAGATAGAGTCTCATACCAGGCTCTTGGTGCCTGTTTGAGTCCATAGAGTGCCTTAAGCAGTCTGTACACAAAGTTTGGGAAGTCTTCATTTTCAAAGCCAGGTGGTTGAGACACATAGACTTCTTCAGCAAGATCACCATTGAGAAATGCACTTTTCACATCCATTTGATACACCTTAAAATCTGAGTGAGCTGCAAAAGCCAGGAAGATTCTGATGGCTTCCAGTCTAGCTACAGGTGCAAATGTCTCATCATAGTCAATGCCTTCTTGCTGACAGTATCCTTTGGCAACCAGCCTTGCTTTGTTTCTAATTACCACTCCTTCTTCATCCATTTTGTTTCTGAACACCCATTTGGTGTCAATAACATTCTTTCCTTTTGGAGGAGGTACTAGTTCTCATACTTTGTTTTTCTCAAATTGATTCAACTCTTCTTGCATGGCAACAATCCAATCAGAATTCTTCAAAGCTTCTTCAATTAATTTAGGTTCCTCTTGTGACAGAAAGCAGCTATACAGACATGTATTTAATGTTGCCCTTCTTGTTCTAACTCCCTCACTAGGATCTCCAATGATTTGATCCCTAGTGTGGGCTCTGTCCCATTTCCTTGTGTGCCCCTGTTCATTTCCTTGATCTGTTCCATGCTCATTTTGGTTGATAGGTGCATTCTCTTCTTCTCCCCCTGTGTTTGTGAACCCTTGCATAGGTGTTTGAAGAAGATTGTCAACTTCAAGGATTTCATTCTCTAGAACAGTTTGAACAGGGGGTTCATCTTCACTTTCAGAATCCTCAAGATAACCTTGATTCTCAAATCTCAATGGCACACTGTCTTGATCACTTGTTTTCAGTCCAGGAGTTTTCTTGTCATCAAAGGTAACATCCATGCTTTCCATGACTTTGTGTTGCTCAGGTACAAATACTCTGTATGCTGTCCTTTCCAGAGAGTATCCAATGAAGATACCTTCAAATGCTTTTGCATCAAATTTTCCAACATGCTCAGAGGTATCTTTCATCACAAAGCACTTGCTTCCAAACACATGCAGGTGCTTGAGGGATGCTCTTTTTCCAGTCATTAATGAGTAAGGAGTTTTGCCAGACTTCTTATTGATTAATGTTCTATTTTGCACATAGCATGCTGTGTTAACAGCATCAGCCCAAAAGCTAGTGGGTAGCTTTGCATCCAGCAGCATTGTCCTTGCAGCTTCAATGAGAGTTCTATTCTTTCTCTCAACTACTCCATTTTGTTGAGGTGTTCTAGGAGCTGAGAATTGTTGAGAAATTCCTTTATCTTTGCAAAACTCATACAATGTTGAATTTCTGAACTCAGTCCCATTATCACTTCTCAAAGCAACTACAGAGGAACCAGTGCTTTGTGCTTCTTTATCAACTCTCTTGATATGCTCTATTATGACTTGGGGTGCTTCATCCTTGGAGAATAGGAATTCCACCCAAGTATATCTTGAATAGTCATCTACCATCACTAGAGCATATTTCTTTTTGGAGAGGGACATTACATTCACAGGGCCAAATAAGTCCATGTGAATTAGCTGCAGAGGTTTTGAGTTTGTATTGAGCAACTTGTTCTTGTGACTGGATCTTTTAATTTTTCCTTTCTGACAAGCTTCACATGCTCCATCTTGCACAAACTCCAAGGCAGGCAAATCCCTGATAAGTTCTCTCTTGGTTAGAGAGTTCATTGCCTGAACATTCAAGTGAGACAACTTTTTGTGCCATAGACAGAATTCCTCATTCGTGGCTTTAGTGTAGAAACAGCAGATTTCTCCCTTATCTACAGCCTTGAGATTAGCTACAAACAAGCTTCCTTTCTTCACACCAGTTAGAACAACTTCACCACTTTCCCTTTTTGAGATTGAACAAAGGTCTTCATCAAATTCCACTTTGAAACCTCTGTTGGTAAATTGTCCAATACTCAAGAGATTATGCTTCAGTCCTTCAACAAATGCTACATCTTCAATAATGACATTTCCAGATTTAACACTGCCATATCCCATTGTATAACCAATGTTGTCATTTCCAAAGGTTACTGATGGGCCAACATTTTCCTCAAAATGTGATAGCAGGGTTATATCACCAGTCATGTGACTTGAGCATCCACTGTCCAAGATCCATGTGACTCTTTTATTCCTGTTGTCCTGCATTCACAAAATGACTAAGTTGTTTTTGGTACCCACACTTGGTAGGGTCCAGTTGATTTAGAAACATTTTGATTAATAATTCTTCTGTCATAAATTGCATTTCTCATAGTAGGAGACTTCACTTTTTCTGTGGCTTTGGAGTTTACACTCTTAGGCTCACATGAAGTTTTCATCCTCTCAACCTTGATTGGGGACCCTGTCCTGTGAGAATGAATATGTGTGTGTGATTCACCAGATTGTGCAGAGTCAAGTTTATGTTTAAGAGATAAACAGTTAGCAATCACAGTCACATAGCATGTCATGCAGTTTGGCTTACCACAGAAGGAATCATGACTAGAATTTATGCTGGCAGAATGGTTACTCAGGTTGTCAACTTCAATAATATCAGGCTTACTACACTTATGAGTCAAATGATTAACAGATAGGCATTTTTGACATTGTTTCCTGGGAGCATTTGGCACATAAGCATAGTTGTTTCCCTTGTTAACACCAACTTTACCATTTCTGTTTTGTTTCTTTTTCTTAACAACTTCTTTCTTTGCTTTAGGACTCTTGACAAGATTGTCTTTGGTCTCTTTCTGATTGACAAGTTCAGGAAAGGAAGAATTGTTTTTAGCAGCCTCATCTTCTTCAAGTAGTTGTTGCTTGATGATCAGTAGTTCCTCATCAAACTCAACAGCACTCTTTCTGAAGATGGGCTGTTCAACACTTGACAGTATGGTTGGGGCATTTTTGTTTGTAAAAGTTTCCTTTCCTTTGCCCTTGACCTTCTTCCTTCCCTTGTCATTTTCATAGTCAAAACCAACTCCAACCTTGCAGTCTTTAGTGTGTTCCTTGTGATAGGTTTGAATAAGTTCAGAGGAGTTTTTGAAGCTTCTTAGTTTCAGTTCAGTTTCAGCAATTTGTTCCCTAAGGGCTTTCTCTATCTGCTCAGCACAAATCACTTTGTTTTTAAGATACTCAACCTCCTTTTTCAAACCATCCAGGTTCACAACCATTAACTCAAGTTGCTCATTCTTTTCTGTAAGCTCAACATTCTTAGCAGTTAGTCTATCAATTTCTTCATTAGCTACTAACATGCTAGTATGAATATTAAACATCTCAGTGCTCATATCTTCAACAGTTTGCTTATATTGAAGGGGAGTCATATCAAGAGAAGTAAGAATAGGTACCTGACTTGAATCACCATCATCAGAAAATGCCATCAAGGCATAGTTTGAGTACTCTTGTTCTTCTTCTTCATCAGAGTCATCCCAGCATTTTCCCTCAGCAATAAAAGCTTTGCCCTGTTGTTTCTTGAGTAGAGCCTCATACTTAGCTTCAAGCTCTAAGTATGCTTTGTCCTTCTTGACTTGTTTAGGCTTTTTGCACTCAGTGGCAAAATGCCCAAGTTCATTGCAGTTATAGCACCTTATTTTCGTCCTATCCACACTTCCTGTCTTGTATCCACCCTTAGCAGCACCAGCAATCCCTTTTCCTTTATTGAAGGTGTTTGAGCCACTAGATCCACCAGTGTTTCCATTATTGAACTTGGACCTGAATGGCTGCTTTCTTTTAAACCTTATGTTAGGATACCTCCTAGCCATATAAGCAAAAGATTTGTTTTCCATTTTGTCCGGCTCATCTATACTGTAGAACTCATCCTCTTCAGGTAAATCATACACAACCTGAGTTTCATCACCAGTGTCTTCAACTTCCAGCTCCTCAATCTTGACCTGACTGATTTTAAGAGAGTCCATTCTTTGACTTAGGTTGTCAGCAATAAGTGCACAGGAGGTATTTGCCACTAATCCTTGCTTTGCCTGAATAGATCTCTTTTGAAACAGCTCTAACTCATATGTCTTTAAAACACCATACAACACATCAAAACCAATCTTTGTTAGATCTCTTTCTTTAAGGGAAGAGATTCTTGGTTCCAAGTGATCTGGAAGAGTTAGTAGAAACTTCATATTGAGCTCTTCTGTTTCATAGTGTTTGTCATAGAGTTTGAGCTCGTTTATCAGCTTGTTGAATCTCTCAAACACTTCTGTGATTCCCTCTTTTGGCTGAGCCATGAAGGCTTCATATTGTGAAACAAGAATCTGCTTCTTGTTCTTTCTTACTTCAGTAGTTCCTTCACAGAGCACTTCTATAAGATCCCACATCTTCTTGGCACTAGTACAATGAGCAACAGTGCCATACATGTTGAAGTCCATAGATTCACAAATGATAAGTTGAAGATGTCCATCCAGTGCTACTTTTTCCTTTTCAGGATCAGTGTATTTTGAGGGATCTTTGGGCACATGTTTTGCTGGTACAATCTCAGTGCCATTGGTTGTTTCACCAATCTCGATCATTGGAATGAAGGGACCATGCTTTAGAATATCTAAATACATGGGGTTAGAAGCTTTGATGAAAAACAACATCTTCTTTTTCCATAAACTGTAGTGCTCCTTGTTAAAGGGAGGAATCTTGATACTGCTTAGTTTCTGTGAACTCATTCTTGATCTTTTCCTGTTTGTACGTTAACAACCTATGCTCTGATACCACTTGTTAGAAATGAATACTAATAGAAACTAGACAGAGGGGGGGGTGAATGGATAGTTTGATATATTTTTCGATTCTTGAAAACTAAGTAACAGACTGTATATGATTATGATATGTAATATGCAGAAAGTAAATAACACACACAATCACTTTAATCTACTTTGTATAAGCAAATTAAATACTACAGTTTTCCAAAAAATTCACAATAGAATTTCTGGCTTCTAAACAAGAACAGTTTGAACTTGCTTGCTTACAGAGAAAAGAGCTTAGCAAATAACTATGTGTATCTCTCTTACAGCTAACAATAGGATGTGCATGATATATATAAGCCCTGTACAACCTAGTGCACACACACCTATTTTTACACAGTTACCCCTTGCTGAAAGTCCAACTTGTCCTGCCATAAGACGTTAACTGTGTCAGGGAGGACCACCTGCTTTTCGGAGTCTTTCCCGTTTCTGTAGCTGCTTGTCTCTTATCTTTCTCTCCAAGTTTAGCTGTAGATTTGCCATCTGTTCTTTGGACCACCTTGCCAGAACAAATGCTTCAGTATTTGTCTCTTTTGATTCTTGATTCTGTACCTTGATTTGTCTTGTTGTAAACGGCTAAGTGTTGATATCGTGAACTCCACTTCATTCCTGACTTCGCGATCTCACTTGTGAGGACTACGCGATATAGCCTTTGAAGACTTTGCGACATAGGTCATTTGAAGACTATGCGACATAGGTCATTTGATGACTATGCGACATAAGTCATTTGACGACTATGCGACATAGGTCATTTAACGACTATGCGACATAGGGCTTCTGAGGACTTCACGATCTAGGCTTCTTTGACTTTGCTGACTTCAACACTTCACGACATGTGTCTTGAGGACTTCTCGACATAGTACAAAATGGACTATGCGATATAGTACTTCACGACATGGATATTGGTGACTTCACGACATAGCTTTCTTTTGACTTTGCTATATAATGCCTTAGACAAATTCCTGCAACTTATTTCTTCATAGCCTTATTCATCTCTATCCTGCTGCATGAACACTACTGAACTTCTACCAGGATAATTATTCACTGGCCTATATACAATCTAGATGCAAGAAACTTTACTAAGCTCATTATAAATCTGAGCATACATGATAAAGCTATTGTTCATGAGAACAAGACAAGTACATTTAGAGACCTATACTATATCCCAGTGATAGAAATCACTAGGTCATGTAGTGTGACATAGTCACATAGTGTAGGCTTGTTAATAGTGGTATTCAGACATGTCTTGAGCCTAACATTTCCTTTGGAACTACCTTGCTTTAGAGAGAGGTTTAAAAAAAAAAATTATTTCAAGTTGAAATAATAGAATAAAATAATACAGTTTTGCTACATCTTTTATTATTTATATTTGACTTATAAAAAGAAGAAGATATTCTGAAGTGTGGAGAGTGCAGCTCAGCTCTTAACTTGAAGATTAGTGTAGAGTAAAATTTGTTTCAACACGGACGTACAAAGCAAGCAAATAAAATCCCCCTGAACATTGTACAAAACAAGCAAATAAAATCCATCCAAACATTGTACAAGAAGATATCTGGACTGCCACTTTCTGTAGCATACATGAGGTATATATACACACATCAAACTCTCTGGAAAACTACGAAATAAATTGGAACAAATCTAACTAATGGACTGATTGACAGCATCTTTGAGGATATTGAACTCGGAAAACCTCCAGCATTTTCCCTTTTTCCATAGAGTTTCTATAATCTGCAGCACAAATGTCTTTGCCTTTTGCTGTCCTTTAGTACGCCAGATGGTGGATTCATGGTTTTCTACGATTCTATTTGAATCTTTAACGTGCAATTGTTTGTGAACAAACTGAGTCTTCGCTGTTTTGCCAGCAGTCTTTGATTCCACATGTCCGCATGGGACGCTCAACTGGAGGCCCAGTACAAACCTCCTTTTCCAACTGAGAACAGTACATCCCAAAAGTTTGAAGACTAACGTTTAGCCTGAAATCCAGGGCAAACAAAAATTTCATCTCCAATTTGTTGATCTCTGCAGTGCTTACTCCTCCTACTTTGGCATAGTAAGCATTATTGAAAAACCTGCAGACAGACATGCAACATTAGATCTGGAGCAGTTCTTTATTGAGAAATAAAAATCAATCATAACATGTAAGCAAGTACAAAATATACAGCAGTTTCCACTTCCGCTCCCTGCCACTTCGGCCAATTAACTACTTGTATGAATAATGCATATACATCATTAAATAATTGATATATGTAACAACTGTTCCCTAATGTAAGGGTGCACTAGTTAAACGGTCAAAAAATATGTTAAATTTAGGGATTACTACTTACGCATCATCAATAAACTTTGCCGCAACCATTACACTTGTGATTAGAAGCCGGTGAACATTTAGGGAAGTTAACTGCAAATTGGTGCGCTGAACAAATCTATCTACATAAATTTGTGCAACAACAAAGCAAGATGGGCTACAACAAGAATACTTAAATATTCGATTGATATACTGCTGAATACCCAAAGCGGGTGCTTTTGAACCATGAAATATGGTGACAGCATCTTTAATTTCGGTATTCTCCATCAACTTTTCATTGCTTTGAACGGATTTCTCGAGATATGAAGAAAGAAGAGATAGAACTCGGGGATTTCTTGGACTTCGCTTGCCTAGATCTTGAAGCCCCAGACCGAGGCATATATCAGACGCTAATGTCTCAACTTCAAGTGCTAAAGTTCCCATATCAAACAACACTGCAACAGAGTAACATCAATAAGCAAATAAATTAAAAACTGCCACGCCCTTCAACAAGGTGACAAGAGCACAAATCTAACTTTATAAATATGGTATAAGAAAATTAACAGGAGAGGCAAGGACTTTTTGAACTCCAGAACGGGGGAGGAATTTGGAGCTTAAAAGGGCGCAAAAATGACAATGAGCAAATCTGTCCAGTAATGTGACTATTAAAATGTAAAGGAGTAACTTTGCCCAAAAAGATAAAAATGCCACATGGATAGATAATTCAGCATAGACTCCAAGATACGATTAAACCATCTAGTCCAAATACATTGTGTCAATTGACAAACGATTTTAGAGCTCAGCAGTTCGTATCTACCATGGCAGCTCATCTGGATTACCAAATGGCACCAAGTCCTTCTTTGAATTCTCAATTTAGATCCCAAGTTTCATTTGTACTGGTACTTGCATTTTTTATAGCATTACCTGAGTTCCAACTTCTAACAACAGAGTACAGCCATATTCTTCCATATGATAATTGATAACAGAATTTCAAGTTAAATAAATGAATTAGAGCGACATCCTTAACCCCAACAGGAAAAGTATTTGCATACATATCCTTCCATAATATTTGAAAGTTATATATTATTTCCTCACTTATTTAGTTTGCAGTATGAAACTAATTAAATGACACAACAGAAACCCATCTTTTTCTATAAACAACTTTATATTTTAACCGAGTTTTCTATATACTATGTAAGATCCTATTTTATTATGATTCATGTTTCAATTATTTTAAACCCCCCCCCCCCCCCCCCCCCCCCCCCAAAAAAAGACGTTCAAATTATAAGATTCTGCATTCAATAGCTGATATTCTTATTATTTTAAGCTGGCACATAATAATAAATGATCCATATTTTTATTATTTTAACCTAGTCCAAGTGACCGGAATCAACAAACAGGGCATCTCTTGTTCCGTTTTATACATTGATATATAGATGGAAAGTTATGCAATTTGTTACAATCAGTTTTAGTAAAGTCTTGTTTCTAATAACAAGAGGGGTTTATAAAAGGGCCTGTATCCCTACATTCACCCACACAATCTCCACTGAGATTCGAACCCTCGATATCCTAGCGGACGTAGAGGGTGCGATGCTGCTAAATCAAGACATTCTTTAATATTCATAACCCGTAAAAACACAAGTACCTTGTAGATCTAGCTCTAGAATGACAAAATGTAGGTGTTAATTACTTATAGGTACAGAGAGGGGAATGCCACAGACATTGCAAACAATAAACTTGAGCATCATATTAGTGGTAAAATTAAGCTATACAACAGACTGACTAAAAACCAAAATTACATCACTGAAAAAACTCAAATTCCAAGCATATCTAAATCCATATATATCAAGAAACCATTCATGTGCAAGACATTCAATGTTAATAATAAATAACAAGATTTCATATTTTGCAATAAACATAATGGAACTTAATAAGTCTACTAATTTAATGCAGAAGCATAAAGAAAAACCATAAAAGCTAAATCACACATAGCAAGTGAAGAATGTAAAGGATGCAATAAATCAAGAAAACCCAAGAAAATGGAACTTACATGTATAGATAGTTATAAGCTGAGACAGATCTATATAGAATCCCCAAGTTCTTGAATTCCCTCTACATGACAACGCAAATGAACTGATATTTTAGACAGAGGGGATGAATGTTTCTTAAAAAACTACTCTCTCTCCCTCCTCTCTCTCTCTCTCTCCCCCTCCTTCTCTCTCTCTCCCTCTCCCTCCTCTCTCTCTCTATTTATTACCAAAGACCACAAGCAACTATAATTCCCCCTCACTCTCTTTCTCTCTCTGAATCTAAAATTTTATAGTTGCCTTTTAGGTCACTTCACATGGAAACTCCAACTATGTGTAAATGGAAATAAATATACGAATCACAGACACATCCACAACTACAAGTATATACGTAGAGGATATGGAGGTTGAGAATATATGTGCAGAGTAGATACAGGGTATTTGTGTTATTTAATACAAGTATTAAATAATTAAATAATATTATAATAATAGTGAAAGCCATATGGGTTGTTGTTAAACGGAAATGTTATTTACGGAACACTTTTTAATTTTAAGAGTAATATGAGTTATATTTTTTTTCCGTATTCACAATTTATAGCATATTATAACATCAAATATAACAAACAGCTTGCAAATAAAAAAATACGTTCTGAAAATAACATTTCCTTGTTAAATTTGGGTTTGAAACAGTGTTTTCCAGGATCACAGCCGCTGTCGGTGGCCATTTCTGATTGGTGGGTGGGCCCTTTCCAGCTGTACACGCGCATTTTCTGACTGACACGTGTGCATTCCATAATATTTGGATAATACTCTCTAGTCTCTGGTCTAAAATAGGAAATTTTGGAAGCGAAAATAATTCGAAACTTAAAGAAAATTGGATTTAAGTAAATAAAATCCAGAAAAAAACGAACCAAAATCAATCTTGGTTTCAATTTCAGATTCAAGTCGGTTTTAAAAAATTCTAGTCAAAAACTAAACAAAAATTAATCTATCGAATAGCGATATATATTTGAATAAGAAAATAGTTCGGGCTAAAAAAGGTAATTAAATCGACAATATGTCACATTAGAATACTCCAAACGGTGCAAAATTAAATTTTAGTAAATGCTCTTTACGATCGAAAATAATCTTTAATGGGAATTTTTGGATAAAAAAGCAGAAAGCGACTTTAGAACAGATGGGGCAAAGTTAATGTCATAAAATAGAAAAATGGAAATCCCGATTGCCACATCCACAAGAAGAGCATCAAACCATGCTATGAAGCACTAAATTGAGGATTAGTGGGATGATTAGAAGAGCATCAAACCATGCTATCACATTATGAGGTTCTAATTTTTTCATAAGTAAACTAAATTAGAAATTAGAAAGCAAGATAAGATACGTTAAGTGGTGAGTTTTTATTTCTTGTAATCTCAAATTTCAAGTTCGGTTCTTACTTACTTCAAAATTTATAAAAATGTATAATTATTTTTAAAATATATAATTCTAAATATTAAAATAAAAATTTTAAATTGAAAAATATATGTGCATTAAAATATTTATGAATTATGATAAATATGTCTGCACCGTAAGAACATCTTCAATATGGGTTGTCAACATTGACGTGACATGACACTCTTGATTGCCCACGTATTGTATTGGAGTTGTAAGTTGATGACCAATGTTGCCAACTTTTGACAACTTTCTAAAATGGTTAAAACACATATATAAGTACAAATGTTACATATCTAATACTTATTTTAATTTAAGAGTTATTTACAATGTAATTATGGGATCATATATACAATAATGGGATATTCCATTTGGTACCATTGTACAATTGGCTTTTCCATTTGGTACCACACAAAGTTTTTGACTTCCAAGTGGCGCCATCATACTTTTGGCTTCATACACATGATACCACTCTGTTAACCAAACGTTAGTCGGTTGTTACAAAATTATGAGATTGTCCATTTGGTACCACTCAAAGTTTTTGACTTCCAAGTGGCACCATTCTACTTTCGGCTTCAATTCCAAAATACCACTTCATCGAATTTATTAACATAGTGGTATTTTGGAGTTGAAACACAAAGTAGAAGGGTACTACTTGGAAGTCGAAAACTTTGAGTGGTACCAAATGGACAATCTCATAATTTTGTAACGACCGACTAACGTTTGGTTAACGGAGTGGTATCACGTGGATGAAGCCAAAAGTATGATGGCTCCACTTGGAAGCCAAAAACTTCGAGTGGTACCAAATGGAAAAGCCAATTGTACAATGGTACCAAATGGAATATCCCTACAATAATTAAAGGTTGCTAACTATTAAAATATTTTTTGAACAAATGTTGCGAAAATTAACATGAAAGAGAGATAAAATAAAATTTTAATTTAAATAATAATATAATAAGAGTTGGTAACTATCTTGACAATCCTTGTAGGAGATGGTGTAAGATTGTTTGCCCGTTGGCGTTGGTAATGTGATATTTATATATCGAAGTAATCAAAATGTTTGGTGGTCAAAAGACTCAAGACCCAAATATATGTTCAATTCCATGTAAATATTGCTAATGTACAGGGATAAGATAAGGAAGTGTTTAGCTGGTCCACCTAATTACAACCGTACCGACGTGCCAAACACGATGATATTATTTTTTATTATTCTAGTTTTTTGACAAAAATATTATTTTTTATTTTTAGTTTTGTAACCTTGCAACTAGAGCTGGCAATTTGATACATGACACGTGAACACGGTACGAACACGACACGGATAATTAGTGTTTGGGTGCAAAAATTTGGTACACGAACACGAAAAAACACGAATATAATTAGTGCCGGGTTTGGGTTTTCACAATAGGTACACGACACGAAACGAAAGTACACGAATTAATGAAGTAAATAAATAATTTTAAAAAATATATATTATTTATAGTATTGCATATTTGGAAAATATATAAGGAATTACATATGAACAATAAATAAAAGTTTCACGACTAATTAGCAGTAAGTTATACATTTATATATAAGAAGTATACATATATATATAAGTTATATTTACAATTTTTTGTAAAATTGTATGTATTACATATTTAATACACATTTCATAAAAATTTACGTAATTAAAATAGTTTTATTATATATAAATTTTAATTAAATTATATTTATATTTTTGTTTAATGTACACGAATACGACACATAAGTACACGACACGTTTTGAATTGGATATGTGTTTCAAATTTATTACACGAATCCAAAACGGGTCGGATATGGGTTTTACATTAAGTACACGAAAACACGAAAGTACACGACACGAAATTACACGACACGGTCCAATTGCCAGGTCTACTTGCAACTGAGTAGATGTTGAGTAAAGTGTAATTTGTATTTTGTGTATCAAATTATTTAGGATATTAAAATTTAAAAATTCTCACTTTGCAATATCGGTCTACAAATTTTTATAAAGTATGTACTCCGGTTGAGGGGTCAACTTTGTCTAGCTCCGTCTATTTTTAAGACAAATTAATTTTTTACTCAAATTTCTTAAGACTCCTTTGATCATTCACTATTAAACCATCCTTTTATTTTTCTATTTAAGGCAATTTAATTTTTTTACTCAAATTTCTTAAGACTCCTTTGATCATTCACTATTAAACCATCCTTTTATTTTTCTATTAAGCACTCTGTTAAAGGGAGAATTTGGTTAACAATATTTTGGAGGTTTTTTGGATTAATTGTTAACAAGAGAATTTGGTTAACAATATTTTGGAGGTTTGCTGGATTAACGGAGCAAAATACGGTGATTCCCCGAAGAACGCAAAGAACACGGGACGAAAGTTGATGAATTTTGTAGTTGATCTTGTTGGTTGATTCGAAGAATGCTAGAGAAAAAGTGTTTATTCTCTCTTGCATCAAACTGTCGAATTCCCCTGAACAAGAGACCTACGTACCCTTTTATAGGGGTTCAAGCCACACGTAGTTCTTGGTCAACAAGTTACCTAGACGGGCTAGGGTTTTGTATGATCCATTAAGGCCCAAGTCATGACGACTGTGGAAAGCGTGAGTAAGCCCGTTACTGACCATGACCCAAACATATATAGTTGTGAGAGGCTGTCATGGAGTTAGGGTAAAGTAATTTATATGATGATGAGAGACCCCGTATGGACCTCGCATACGACCCCTTAGAGTCTGACCATGCGATGCAAGCCCAGGGATAGTGCATGCGGTTGCTGATAGCCTGACCATGCATTATAACGATGCCTACCTATGTGACCCCTTGAGGCCTAACCATTTGCCTTTAAATTGTAAAGAGATCCTCGTAAAGAGGTCTAGAGATGTGACCCTGGCGGACCTCACACACGACCCCTTAGGGATTGGCCGTGCGACGCGATCTCGGGCAGGATAACGGATGCGATCCCGGGCGGTATAGCGGATGCGATCCCGGACGGGATAGAGGATGTGATCCCTATAGGCCTAGTCATGCGCCTTATTTCCTTGATGTCAAGAGATTTTATGTAGAGATACAGTGATATGGGGATGAGACCCCAATCATGAGATCACTTGTTATTTGTCATTTATCATTGGCATGAGAGGCTGTCTTGCATATGAGCATCAGGTAATATCGAGGAGACCCTTAGGATGGGATACTGTCTTCAAGAGATCCATATTCAAACCATATAATGAGATAGATGTGAGGCGGTCCCTAGATTAGGATCCTCATATCTTGTTGAAATGTCTTCAATATTTGAGCCCATTAAAAGAGGTGGACCCCTAGTGTACTTCATTGGGCCTGTTTAGGACTCGTGCCAAATTCGGGCATAACACACTCATTAACTAAATCAAAGGGTAGTGACTTTGTTTATGAGTCTTCTATATAAAAATATTTGTGATTGATAAATAGAAAGCCGTACAATCTTGTTATGAGCCCCCGATGCACACAACATTGTCTAAGGATGAGAAGGCCCAAGAATCCAACCATTTTTTCGCTTTGAACTTTATAATTTTCATAAAAGTGTTTTAACTTTTTTTCCTGTTGATGTTCTTGATATTAGTATGTAACAACTCGAATTATTTAGGCATTATAATGAAATTAGTATTGTTCATATTTTATTATTGTGAATAGGACATATTCAAGTAGGAAATTGTTTGTCAATGTGAATATCGATGTGAATTGAAGTTCAGATGTTAGTGAGGCAAGATGGAGCGTAATGAGAAAGGAGATGAATGGAAATAAGAATTCTGGTGGTGGAGTTAGGCAAATTAGAAGTTTTGAGGGACAAGGAAAATGGAAATTCTGGTGATGGAGTTGGAGTTGGGCAAATTACGAGATTTCAAGAACGTGAGATCGGAGCATGTTGGGAGTGTCACGAGTTACGATGATTTGGGGCTTCGGTTTGTTTTTTGACCCTCGTGGCCACCCACAAACACCCCTGATCACTCTGTCGGGGCTTGTGATTGTGATGGATGTGTTGTTTTGGTCCATGGTGTTCTTCATTGACAGCGTCGGAAAAAGTTTATAGTTGAAGTTTTGGCGAAGTAAACTGATGAATATGGCGAAAATTTAGTGTTGATGTTTCATAACTAGCCATGTGTATATATGAGTCTATCACTTTAAATTCACTTAAATATTAAACTAATTTATGTTTGGAGTTTCTTCACAAAGTAGCAAATCAAGAATAAATTAATATAGTAGTTAGTTTTATAACCGTATATGCAAAAGACTGAAATACCCTCCTCATAATAAACAAAGTTAGACATATTTAACGGACGTACATATTTTGTTAAGAAGCTGGAAGACTAGTATAACAAGAGCTAGTTTTTTAAATCAGTATCACAAGTTATATAACACACAAACTGCATATACACAAACTGCACCTTACGCGTAGATATTTTATAAATTACTAGTTTATAAAGTGCACCTTAAATTGGGTAACTTAGGAACTTTATTTTGGAGCCGTTAGATCAATCTATCTCAGCATGAACCGTTAACACCCAACTCTAAGATACTGTACATGCATTATGTTTACTAGCTTTATACCCGTGCGAAGCACGAGGAGTTTTTTGTATTATTTTGACATAAGTTTATGGTGTTTATTTATACTTAGTATTAATATTTTAGCATTAATTGCTGGTGTTTTGGTATATTTATTTATTATTTAATTTTACTTTTTTCTTAAATTGTTTTGTACTATATATGTATAATTTTAAATTATAGTTTGGTATGTTGTAATAATTAAAAATGATTTTTTTATTAATATTAATTTGTAAAGTTTGGTTTTTATTAATATTAATTTGTAATTATAAATGAATTTGTGTTATTATTAAATTTAAATTGTAATAATTTATTTTATAATATTTTATATTTTTTTAATTGTATTTTGGGCTGATTTTTTAGGTTTTTTTACGATGTGTATATGTCATCTGTAATTATTGTCAAACAATTTCTTGGAAAAATTAAATATTGTTGAATTTAGGTTATAATTTATTTATTTTTGTGATAATTTAATAATTTAGATAACTTTTTCTTTAACACATGTTAAAATAATATAAAATAAGTAATTAATTGATTGCATTTTATAATTAAAACATTTTTTGTAACAAAATCTACTTATTTTCCAAAAATATCACAGGCAATTACCTTTAAATAAAACATATTAATTTTTATATTTGTTTTCACTAAAATGTCTCTTTTCAAAAAATATCATATCTCTTTTCCAAAAATATCAGGTGCAATCCTTACTTATTTATTTTAAAATCTATTTTAATATTTTTAATTACTTAAAAAGGTCACATATTTTAACATGCAAACGTATTTTTTTAACAAATAAAATTAATATAATTAAAACACTTCTAAAAATATCACAGATATTTATTTTGTTTTAAATTAAAACTTGTTGGTTTTTTTTATTTGTCCTTATTATTTGTCTTTAATAATTAAAACACTTTTTTCTAACAAAATCTACTCATTTTCCAAAGATATTATGGAATGAAAATAGTTATTTTCATAGAACATAATTTATAAAATATTATATTTTTCTAAATTTAGATCGAATACTCCATAGAACTTAACTCACTTTATTTATATTTTAGTATATTTAGTTTTTTTTAAATTTCATTTTAATTGATTTTGTATATTAGATCATCAATATTAAATTTATACAATATATCCCTTTTGTAGATTTCCCAAGTACTACTTTTTAGTTGAAATATTATTATAAAATTGATTAGTATTCATTTTTTATTAAAATAGTTTTGTATATTATTGATGAAATCTTTATTCCTTTGTGTTATGGATTAAAAAACGTGCTTGTGTATTAATTGCTAAGGATTAATAAGCTTCGAGCTTTAATGGCTGCACTTGTGTTTCGAGACTAAATCGGTCCTCACAAGATGCCTACGTATCTCAATTATTACTGAGAATCAAGCCAAATTAACGTAGTTCTTGGTGTTGCCCTCGGGGCTATGGTGGCAGGGGCACACCAAGGACGTAGTGACTTGTATGTCCTTATTCGAGGATGAAGTCTAAAACGTAGTTCTAGGGGTGCCTTCGTGGCTTGTTGCGCCTTCGAGGCGTTGTGACGTATGGAGCTGTGCCCAAAACGTAGTTCTGATTGTAGGATCAGGGTCCTTATATAGGCGTCTGGAGCCTGGTATTTATGGTATGTTTAGGAGACTTGGCGAATAAGTCTCCTTATTGATAATGGATAAGCATCGTATTTCTTGCTGGAGAAGTCTTTTCCTTGTTGATAAAGGCTATGACTCATTAATTGGGATTCTGGATCCGTGTTTGAGAAATTTACCATATTTTGGACTCTTTTCATGAGCTGTATATTTTCCTTATTTATTAATTTCGTAATTAATAAATAATCAGGATTTTAGGCCTTAAATATTTGGCCTTTCCAAAGAATCAGCAATTATATTTCTATAATTACTTTTCTGTCCATATCATTTGCCCCCCAACTTCTGGGAAAATTTCCTTGGGGTTTTCGTAGAAGTTATAGCGTGTTTTTCCTCAAAATTTTCTATTTTTAAGGGTATTTTCGACCTCAAAATAGGTCATTTTCGACCAGGAATTCGACCAGGAATTAGGTCACTTTCGACCAGGAATTCGACCTCGATTGGTCCCAGGTCGATGGATTCGACCTCGAATTCCCAGTCATTTTCGATCTCGGTCGTTCGACCTCATTTTGGTACCAGGTCGATGGTTTCGACCTTGATTTACAGGTCATTTTCGACCTTATGGCTTCGACCTCGAACCCATGCATTTTCGAACTCATTTAGGTGCGAGATCGAATGCTACGAGCTCATTTTCTGGGCCATTTTCGACCTTGATTCTTCGAACTCGATCCAGGGTCTTTTCGACCTTGTTTTGGTGCGAGGTCGACGAATACGACCTCGATTTTGTGTGTGTTTTCGACTTGGGTCTTTCGACCTTGATTTAGGGTTTTTTCGACCTTAAATCTTTAATATTTTCGACTTTGGCTATATTTTCAAGTTTTTGCTTGAGTCTAAATTTGATCTCAAATTATTAATGGACCTTGAATTTTTATTCATTGGGCCTGAACAAGCCTCGAGCCTTATTGGGCCTTACTGTTTTGGGCTTCGAATTTGCCTGAGACCCAAATTATTATGGGCTTTAATTTCTGTAATCAATATACAAGTTTATGGGCCTTTACTGGCTATTGACGGTTGCCATTCCTTAGCCGGTTGAGTTTCCAGTCACTCTGGTTATAAAAGAGTGGAATTCCCATTTCATTCTCACTTCATACTTCTTTCTTTCCGAAAATTTCTCTCTAGTATCTTTAGTTTTTCTCTCCTTTTATTCCGTGGTAAGGCGATTCCCGGCGAGGTTTTTCACGGTGGTGTTCTTGTTTTTCTGGGATCAATCTTCATCCCTTGAAGATTTCTGGGTTTTCATCTTCATCCCTTGAAGATTTCTGGATTTTCACCTTCATCCCTTGAAGATTTCTGGGTTTCTTTGAAGTTTTTCTGGGAATTTCTTTGAAGATTTGAAGATGTCTGATAGAACTGCTCAACGTCAATGATAATGCACTAGGATTCCATAGAAGTTATACCGGTCTTTTTCGAGACTTGGGGTCTTTTTATCCCTTACCTGGGACTTACTACCCTTTTTTGGGGATTTTAATATACACTAGTGTTTCACGAGTATCGTCTTGCTGTAAAGTGTGGAGCGACCTACACATTTACGACGATTTTGCCTTATTCGAGGCTAACTTGACATTTGCATAAGCCTTTTATGTCTTATACCGTCTTGTTTTGGCTTCAAGCCTTTCATTGAGCATATCGAATGATGGGGTTTGGACTGAATGTTTTAGGTTTCTGGGGTTTCAACCCTTCACCCTTACGAGTTCTTACTGATGGCTCCACTCGTAGTGATTCATTCTCAAGTCTATCATATCAAACTTCTCTTGAGCTTCAAATTTTTGCTAATTAACAATAAGCATCTTAGACTTTCTTTTGTATGTTTATTAGCAACATTCACCCATCGGGGTTCGTTGTATTCAGCTCTACTTGTGCAGTTGACATGCATATTTTGTATGCTTTCCTTTACATTCATTTGTAGTTTGTCTTGGAAATGCTTTGAGGATGTTTCTACCAATCAAAACGGGTTCAACCCTTCATCTTCTTTCCAGGAAGCTCATGATTTCATCGAACCATACTTCTACTTGTCCTACTAGCGGATCCTTTTAGGATGCACTAAACATAATAGACTTTCAAATTTGAGGCATGCCAAGTCCTTGGCACCTCATGCCCTTCGAGGGTTTCCAATTTGTAGGAGCCTCGACCAAATACGTTCTTAACGCGATATGGTCCTTCCCAATTTGGGGCCAGCTTGCCTTTTTGTCCAACTCCGGATGCCTCAATCTTTCGTAGAACCAAGTCTTCTTGTCGAAAGAACCTTTCTTTAACCCTTAGGTTGTAGTAGAAAGATGCCTTCTTTTGATGTTCAACTATCTTGGCGTTTGCCTCATCTCTAACTTCGTCAATTAGATCTAAGGCCAGCCTCAAGCCTTCCTCATTTGTTTCTGGTTCATAAGCCTCAACTCTTGGAGACGTGTGAGTAATCTCCACTGGAACCACTGCTTCTGCCCCATATGCCAGCAGAAATGGGGTTGCTCCAGTGGTGACTTTGCAGGTAGTACGATATGCCCATAATATGGGGAGCAACTCATCTACCCAAGTGTTTCTGGAGCGTTCAACTCTTTTCTTCAGTCCATCTAGGATAATTCGATTTGCAACTTCAGCTTGCCCATTTGCTTGAGGATGGGCAACAGAAGTGAAGTGTAATTGGTTATCATTCTCTTCACAATACTTCTTGAACTCATCATTGTTAAACTGAGTTCCATTATCCGTAACCAGGATTCGTGGGATTCCATATCTGCATATTACATTTTCCCAGAAGAAGTGCATCACTTGTTTGGTGGTTATCTTGGCTAAAGGTTTAGCCTCAATCCACTTGGTGAAGTAGTCGATTGCTACTATCAAGAACTTTCTTTGAGCACTTGCCACTGGAAATGGCCCAACTATATCCATCCCCCACATAGCAAATGGGATAGGTGAGTTTATGGATGTCATCATCTCTGGTGGTTGTCTAACCACTGGTGCATGTTTTTGGCACCGTTCACACTTCTTCACGTAGCTTTTAGCATCTGCAAGTATGCTTGGCCAATAGAAACCTAGACGAGTGACTTTATGAGCAAGGGCTCTGCCCCCCAAGTGCTGCCCACAAATTCCTTCATGTACTTCCCTTAGGGCCAATTCTGCCTCTTGGGGTCTCAGACATTTCAGATAAGGAACAATGAACGACTTTTTGTATAGGATTCCCTCAATCAGGGTATACCTTAATGCTCTTACATACAATTTTCGTGCTTCTGAAGTGTCGTTGGGTAGCCACCCAGTTTCCAGATGAGCTTTGATGGGATCCATCCAACAACTAGCAAAATCAGTAGGTGCTACCAACTTTGCATTGATGTTTGGGGTCTTCAAGACTTGAAAGTATACACTTCCAGCGTAGTTCTCAATTTCAGAAGAAGCAAACTTAGACAGGGCATCGGCCTTCATGTTCTCTTCCCTTGGAATATGTTCCACATAACATTCATCAAACTGAGTCATGATGGCCTTGACAAGTTTTAAGTGCTTGGCCATGACTTCATCTCTGGCCTCAAATTCCCCATTTACTTGGGAAACCACTAGCCTCGAGTCTCCACATACTTTCAGGGTTTTAACTCTCAAGGCTCCAGCCAGCCCTAGGCCAGCTATCAGAGCTTCATATTCAGCTTCGTTGTTTGTCGTTGGAAAGTCCAGTTTTAGTGCGTACTCTATGAGGAATCCATCAGGACTTTGTAGCACTAAACCGGCTCCACTTGATTTTGTTTTTGATGCTCCATCAAAATAGAGCACTCAACATTCTTTGGAGACCATTTCTTCAACTTCCTTGTCTTCCACTATTACTTCCTGCCCCCCGACTTCTTGGTTGTCAATGGTGCATTCAACCATGAAGTCAGCAAGTGCTTGCGCTTTTATGGTCGTTCGAGGCTTGTATTTGATGTCAAATTCCCCTAGTTCAATGGCCCATTTAATCAACCTTCCACTTACTTGAGGGCTGTGCAAGATATTTCTTAGAGGTTGATCAGTCAAAACCTCTATCTTGTGAGCCTGGAAGTACGGGCGTAGCTTTCTTGAGGCCATTATCAAGGCTAAGGCAAACTTCTCAACTGTTGAGTAGTTTATTTCTGCCCCATGTAGAATCTTACTTACGTAGTAGATGGGTTTCTGAACCTTCAATTCTTCTTTTACCAAAACGGCTCCAAGGGTTGTGCTAGAGACCGCCAAATACAAATATAGAGTTTCCCCTGGCTTGGGCTTTGCCAACAGTGGTGCCTCAGCCATGTATTTCTTCAGGGCCTCAAAGGCCTCTTGGCTTTCAGTCGTCCATTCAAAGTCTTTTATCTTCTTGAGTGCTTTGAAGAAGGGTAAACATTTTTCTCCTGACTTGGAGATGAATCTTCCCAATGTTGCTACTCTTCCTGTTAGCTTCTGTACTTCCTTAGTAGTCCGTGGTGGTTCCATGTCTAGGATTGCTTTGATTTTGTCGGGATTGGCCTCGATTCCTCTCTTGGAAACCATTAGGCCTAAAAACTTTCCCGAGCCTACACCAAAGGCACATTTAGCTGGATTCAACATCATCTTGTGGTGCCTTAGCACTTCAAATGCCTCTCGGAGGTGCTCAATGTGATCGGCCTTATCGAGGCTCTTGACTTGCATGTCATCTACCTAGACCTCCATGGTTTTTCCAATTAGGTGTTCAAAAATTTTGTTCACCAACCTTTGGTAAGTTGCCCCTTGGAGATGTCATCTTTGTGCATCTTGATTTGGTTGTATCCGCTGAAGCCATCCATGAAACTTAGCATCTCGTGCCCAGCTGTTGCATCTATTAGAGCATCAATCCTTGGTAAGGGAAAACAATCCTTAGGACATGCATCATTTAAATAGTGAAGTCCACACACATTCTCCATTTTCCATTGGCTTTTTTGACCATCACCGGGTTAGCCAACCATTCTGGGAATTGGATTTCTTTAATGAAACCGGCTTCCAAAAGCTTCTCTACTTCTTGTTTAATGGCTTCAAGCCTTTATGGAGCAAAACTTCTTTTTTTATGTTTCACCGTCTTCCTTTCAGGATCCACATTCAGTTTGTGAGTTATCAATTGGGGATCAATCCCTGGCATGTCGGCCGCTGTCCAAGCAAAAACGTCATTGTTCTCTTGAAGAAAAGATATGAGTTTGTCTTTCAATGGTTCGGGCAATAGTGCCCCAACATAAGTCACCTTCTCTGGTTCACCTGGGACTAAGGGAATTGGGATCAGATCCTCGACCAGTTTCCCTCTTCTGTCCTCATTGTCACTTGTATTCATGTCTTTAATGGGGAGAACCTGCCCCCTGATTCCATCAGGCCTTAACGCGGCTACATAGCAACTTCTAGCCATTTTTTGGTCTCCCCGTTCTTCTCCTATCCCATTCTTCGTTGGGAACTTGATTTTCAGATGATAAGATGAGGCAACAGCCTTAAACGCATGAAGACCAGTCCTTCCAAGGATCGCAATATTGTAGGTTGAATTTGCCTTTATGACTACAAAGTTCAGCATCTGGGTAGATGTATTCATTCCTTGTCCCATGGTCATTGGGAGTTGGATGGTGTCTTCCACCTTCGACTCCACTCCGTTGAACCTATATATGGGCATATTGGAGGGTGTTAACTGAGAATCAGTGTAACCCATCTTGATAAAAGCATCGTGGAATAAGATGTCCACTGAAGCCCCGTTGTCAACTAGGACTCTCTTTGTTTCTGAATTGCCTATCACTGGTATGATAACAAGAGGATCATCATGGGGGAACTTCACCCCTTCTAAGTCGGAATCATCGAAACCTATCGAGACTTCTGTTCTGGCACGCTTCGGTGCCTCTCCAACCACAGTCATTACCTCTCGGGCATAAGCTTTTCTTGAGTTTCGGCCATTTGAGATCCTCTTCTTTCGCTATCTCCATCAGAATTTGACTCTTGAGAGTATTCAACCTTGCATATTCTGTAAACTTTGGGCCAAAATTACTCCTTTTTGGTGGGGAATCAGAGTCCTTTGACCTTCTAGGAAATTTTTCCTTAACATCATATTCTCGGGTTTCCTTCCTTTTTCTTTGAGTTTCCACTACCCTCAGCAGTGGGTTCATACTTCCTCATACTCTCTTCTGCTTTGATGTACTTGCCGGCTCTGTCTTGGAGCTTCAACATGCTCTCAGGTAGGGGTGAGCGCGGGTCGGATCGGTTCGGTTTTAGGTTAAAACCGAAACCGAAACCGCATATCCTCGGTTTTCAAAATCGAAAACCGAAACCGCAACCAAAATCGTCGGTTCGGTTTCGGTTTTAAAATGATCGGATCGGTTACAATCGGTTCGATTTCGGTTTTAAAACCGCCTCAAATTAACATAACAAAATAAATAAAATGACTTCGAATTTTTAAACTTGCAAAGTTACAAATTATTTTTTCGTCGAAAATAAACATACAAAGTTTTCATAATAAATTATTTAAGTCCAACATAATCCGAGAATAATGAAAATTTAACATGATCTTCAAAAATATTTTCTTTGAAATGTATATAAGACAATGTTAGAAATTCAACAATGTCGAGTCTATCTGAAGTCTTTGTATAAGTAAAGAGTTTTTCCAGGAAAGCCAAGAAAAATCGTCACATCCAAAAATAAAACAACATATAAAACACCTATATATAGAAGTTTACTAAACTACATTTATTAATCAACTATTACAAATTAAAACTTCAAAAACAAGAACAAAATAATATAATTATTAAAAGAAATGTCAGGATCTTTATTAATCTACTCACACTACTCATAAAAATTGGTCTAGTAGAATATATAATATATTTATTTCTTTATTTTTATTAATCGGATCGGTTCGGTTTTTTTCGGTTCGGTTTGGACCTAAAACCGAAACCGAAACCTCAAGAACGGTTCGGTTTTTTAATTTTCGGTTTCGGTTCGGTTTCAACTCGGTTTCGGTTTTTTACGGTTCGGTTTTTATCGGTTTCGGTTCGGTTTCGGTTTTAATTCGGTTTTTTGCTCACCACTACTCTCAGGTGGATGTTTTGTCAATGACCTTCTAAAGTGATCATCGGTAGTTCCTTGCTGCAGGGCTATCATAGCCACTTTGTCCTCTAAGTCCGGGACTTTCAGAGCCTCACGAGTGAATCGGTTAATGTAATCCCTCAAGGCTTCAGCCTTTCCTTGCTTAATTCCCATGAGGGACGCAGAACTTTTCTCATGTACTCTTCCACTGATGAATTGGTTGATGAACGCCTTGCTCAATTCTTTGAAGGATCCAATAGAATTGGGAGGCAATCGGCTGTACCAACGTTGTGCCATGCCCGCCAAGGTTTGTGGAAACGCCCTACACTTGACCGCATCATTGGTTGGCTGCAACAGCAGTGCGTTGGAGAAGGTTCTCACATGATTTGCGGGATCTCCCGTTCCATCATAAGCCTTAATCGTTGGCATCTTAAATTTCCTGGAGATGTTGGCTTTCATGATGACTTGAGTGAAGGGGGTGTTGGATCATCAGGATCTCCTAGGGGTAATAAATCAGTAGGATCGCCCTTTGGGGGCTCAGCCCTCTTGCTTCTTCTAGGTGCTGGATCCAAGTTGATTATCGGGACCCCTCCCGTTCCTTGATTTTGTGTCCTTGCAGCTTCTTCTTCGGCCAGTAGCTTCTTGAGCCTTGCAGTCTCGGCTTCATGGGCCGCTATTTTTTCCTTGGTGGTTTGAGGTTGTTCCCGATTAGTTTGGGAAGAACGCCTCCTTCTTGGGGCAACGTCCCTCTCATCTCCAGTCGAGTAATTCTCATCCTCGGTGTAAGGACCCAGTAGTCTTGTATAAGAGGGGTCTGTCGAGTTTGCTGATTTTGGGGTCCCAGACCTTGAATATATGGGGGCACATAGGCTTCATGATAGATGGGGTTGGCACCGCTACTGCCCATCGGGGGTCGAGGAGGCATACCATAGGTTGGCATACCGAGAGTTTGAGTCGTGTACTGGGGGAGATCCGTGGTGTGAAGTTGAAGGCCACGTGGGGCGTTTGCGAGCAGTGAAGAAGTTGTGATCAGTTGCTGGTGAATGGTCTCTTGTGGATTTGGTCCATGAACGACCATTTGTAGGGGATTCGTCCCTTCAACAATAATTGGGACTTCTAGTCCTTGAGTGTTGGTGATGGGGGTGTCTACCCCTTCTGTGCTAGTGATTGGTGGGGGTTGGCTCCCCTGAGTTTCTGTTACAGAAGTAAGAGGAAATCCATCAGAAGTTTGAGGACCTCGAGTTGTTCTTCGTGTGTTTGCCATGGTTGATGTTGTATTCCCACAGACGGCGCCAAATGTTATGGATTAAAAAACGTGCTTGTGTATTAATTGCTAAGGATTAATGAGCTTCGAGCTTTAATGGCTGCACTTGTGTTTCGAGACTAAATCGGTCCTCACAAGATGCCTACGTATCTCAATTAATACTGAGAATCAAGCCAAATTAACGTAGTTCTTGGTGTTGCCCTCGGGGTTATGGTGGCAGGGGCACACCAAGGACGTAGTGACTTGTATGTCCTTATTCGAGGAGGAAGTCTAAAACGTAGTTCTAGGGGTGCCTTCGTGGCTTGTTGCGCCTTCGAGGCGTTGTGACGTATGGAGCTGTGCCCAAAACGTAGTTCTGATTGTAGGATCAGGGTCCTTATATAGGCGTCTGGAGCCTGGTATTTATGGTATGTTTAGGAGACTTGGCGAATAAGTCTCCTTATTGATAATGGATAAGCATCGTATTTCTTGCTGGAGAAGTCTTTTCCTTGTTGATAAAGGCTATGACTCATTAATTGGGATTCTGGATCCTTGTTTGAGAAATTTACCATATTTTGGACTCTTTTCATGAGCTGTATATTTTCCTTATTTATTAATTTCGTAATTAATAAATAATCAGGATTTTAGGCCTTAAATATTTGGCCTTTCCAAAGAATCAGCAATTATATTTCTATAATTACTTTTCTGTCCATATCACTTTGAATTTGAAATCACTGAATTTAAAAGTTTTAATTTTTTTCACTCTAAAATATTTAGATACTATATAGTAGTAGTTCATTACTAACTGAGAGCTTATCTGCTTGTATTTCGAGTATATCTACCATTTTTCCTTTTTTTTCACAATAATAATAATAATTACTAATTTACTATTTTAGCCCTGACGACCAAACCATCTAAACTCCCTTATACCAATTATATATAGGATATAATAATATAACTACTTTTTCAATTTGTAATCTTATTAAATCTATTTAAATATTTTAATTTTGTCAATATTAACATACCAAGTATTTATTAAATTCAATTAAAACACATATTTACATATTAACTCCTTATATATAATAAGCGTAAGGGAGATCTTATCCAAAATTTTGGTCGGTCGTTGTACTACCAAAAGTATATGATCCGCTGGATTATAAAAGTATAAATATTCAAATAGATGAGAACCGTTAGATATAATATTAAAAATTGTATTTGATTAATAATAGGATAGTATTTAAATACTAAAATGTGTATTTAAATATATCTTTTTATACTAAAATTCGCAACGCATCTATATATCTACTTTTTATGTTAAAAGTCAACCAAAGGCAAAATATGCCAAAAATGGTAGTGAATTCATATCATTTAAAACTAAATAAAATTCTGGCAAAAAAAAAATAATTCGATCTTTATCATATCGAAATTCATTCCAATTTTGTAAAATTTTATTAAATTAAAAAAAAAGTTAAAAGAATTTTCATACAAATAAAAGATAAATTCAAAATAATATTATTTTCCATATTTTTAATTACAAAATTATTCCGATTTCAATACATGTTCGTTCGAGAAATTATTACAGTCTATAAGCAGGTCCGTGCCTCGTACGGGCTTTTACGCTAGTTTTAAAGTAGTACGCTATGACGATCAAAATTCTGTATAAAATTCATTTTTTTATAGTATATCCCGTAAATATCTATGTTATTATATTAAATACTAAATAATGAAAGTTTTCTTATAAGTGTGGTCGCTTTGTTTGATCACTCAATCCATAATCGTTGGATCTTACAAATTAAATTGTTGAGAAACGTTACATATAACAGTAAAATTATCATGTAGAATGATCTAAGATTTGAATCTACCAACAACATATTAAAATTTACAGGTTTTTTTTTGAAAAAAAAAAAGAATTTTTTTCATTTTTTTTTCTTTCAGACATAGGTTATTTGATAATATTTTTTGTAAATTACGATTTTTCAGAAAAGCACTATACTAATTGATTAACAAACTTTTAAAGTTTCGAATTTAATAATTTACAATGTATATAGGTTAAAAAAGTTAGGTCTGTTCTGTAGCCGAGTCTACAATTTCAAAATACGGTTTTTTTTAATATGAATATAGTCCTGCTAACAATGAAATTAGGTCTCTATGAGTGCTCGTATTATTATATTCAAAATTATTGTTTATGAATATGAAACCCTCAATATTTTAATAATATTTTGATATTATCCTTTTATGTTTGTTATATGTAAAATAATATAATTATAATTTGGATTAATCAAATTGTTATGTTCCTTCAGAAAAAAAATGTTTAAATTTATTCATGTACATGAGTTCTCCTAAGTCTCGCAGGGTCCACATGTATCATTGTTATATGATGTACATGATAATTTTTAATATTTTAATCGATATTAATTGTTATCTGATATTTGGTGTAACAATTATTATCTAACTCGAACTATACATAAATTAAAGAGAAAAGATATTTAAGAATTTTTACATAGAAAAATTTTAAATTATCAAAATACACTTTTTAGTATTTAAATATAATTCTATTATTAATCGGATACACTTTTTAATATTAGATCTAACAATTTTCATCGATCTATTTAAGATCTAACTGTAATAATTAATTTGGTCGTATAGTGGTCGTACACGGACCAGATCGATTTTAATTTTTTCTTAAATTGATTTTAATATTTTATTGAAATAAACATAGAATTTATAAATTTAAAAGAATTAGGAAAAAAATTAAATTGGTGCTACAATAATAAAAAAAATTATTAAAATTTAGATAATCACTTTACTGTTTGGGCTCTATCTTGAGTTTTTTGAGTTTTAGACAACAGATTTTAACAATTTTACGGCCCACGCGAAGCTAACAAAATTATCTTTAATTTAATGATGGTTTAATAATTATTATCTAACTGAAACTATCCATAAACTAAAGAGAAAAGATAATTAAGATTTTTTACATAAAGATTTCTATTCAATATAGAAACCTATTTATAATTGGTTTAAATTAAAAAAATTATTAAAATTTAGATAATCACTTTACTGTTTGGGCTCTATCTTGAGTTTTAGACAACAAATTTTAACAATTTTACAGCTCACGCGAAGCTAACAAAATTATCTTTAATTTAATGATGGTTTAATAATTATTATCTAACTGGAACTATCCATAAACTAAAGAGAAAAGATAATTACGATTTTTTACATAAAGATTTCTATTCAATATAGAAAACCTATTTATAATTGGTTTAAATTATCAAAATACAACTTTTAGTATTTAAATACTATCCTATTATTAATCAAATACAATTTTTAATATTATATCTAACGGTCCTCATCTATTTGAATATTTATAGTTTTATAATCCAACGGATCATATACTTTTGGTAGTACAGTGACCGACCAAAGTTTTGGATAAGATCTCCCTTACGCTTATTATATATAAGGAGTTAATATGCAAATGATCAAATAGAAACCGATCTTAAAATAAAAACTAGAAACCAATCATGACCATTCATTAAAAATATGTGACAATTAATGTGGACCACACACTTATCCCGTATGTATCTGACACTAACATTGCCCAGTGAAATCCCCCATTTCAGCCACCTTTTACTTTTCCGGTCATCTTCTACGATGACTACGCAATCGGGAAATCTTTTATCTTTCAGGCGACCATTCAATCTCCATCATTCTCTTTTATTCTCCCCTTTAATGTCAACAACATTACATTTATCAATTTCAAATAACTACAATATGTATATAACATGTGTATTTATATAGCGATCAATTCAAATTTATACCACCATCAATTCCTATCATCACCACAACCTTTAATCACCTTCGATGATAGCAGCAACCATAATAACTTTCCCGATTTACATAGAGATGTAAAAGTTCTGGAATACAAACTTTCAGTGATCTACATATGAATTACTAAATATCTTAACAATAATCACGAAATACACTTACATAAATCACTATTTATAGTTATAAAAATCAATGAATATTGGTGATTTATATACGATTTTCTTGTTGTCTTCATGTTGATGAAACTTTTATCGGAAGATTAAAAGAAATGGCTTGATGATTAGAGGCTTACTTCAGTTCATTTAAAGTACAAAGATCTCCATGTTCCACCCACCCACCCACATCATCTTCACTTTTTCATTTCTTCTCCAACGAAAAATCTTCTCAATTTGTTCGGCTACTGTTCTCTCTTTCTTTCCCCATATGCATGCTCATTATTGATGATTTCTTTTCCCCCAAGGTAAAGTTATTATCTTATGGCATTCTAGTCACTACAATACATATATAGTATAAATCACTAACTGCACTTACCGAAATTACTAATTATACTTACAGAAATCATTAATGACAGTCATATAAATTACTAATATCGGTGCTTCAGATTTGATTTTCTTGTTTATTTTTTTTATTGTCAATCAATTAGAGGAATATATAAGTGATTTGTAGATGAGTAGATGACGAAGATCAATGATTGTTAAGTGTATTGAAAGTAACAATTGGTGGTGATTAAATATATACATACATAAGATATAAGTAAAGAATGACGTGAATGGCAGTGGAGGAGAAAAGCACGGGAATGGGAAACTGACGGGGAAAATGAATTAACATTCGAATTAGTTTACTCCCTCCGTCCCATTCATTTCTATACACTTTCCATTTTGGGATGTCCCATTCACTTCTATACATTCCAAAAATAGTAACTTTTAATAATATAAAACACTATTACACCCACTGCTTTCTGCACTATCTCTATTCTATAACAATATAAATCACTATTACACCCACTACTTCCTCCACTATCTCAAATCTATTATTAAATATTGATAGGTCCCACCACTTTACTCACTTTTCATCTAACTTTACTCATTTTTTATATTTTTTCTTAGTCTACGTGCCCAGTCCCAGTGTATAGAATTCACTGGGACGGAGGGAGTATTTGTTTAGCCTTCAGTTTTTTATTATTTACAAATATGCCATTGGTTTCTAGTTGATATGGACAGAAAAGTAATCCTAAAAATGTAATTAATGATGTATTAATTACACCTAGATTGGTCCAAGAATACGGCCCGATAAACAAGGCCCGAAATCCTAATTATTTATTAATTACGAAATTAATAAAAAGGGAAAATATACAACTCATAAATGGAGTCCAAAATATGATAAATACTTCAAAGAAGGATCCAGAATCTCAATTAAAGGAAATAACTAGTCACAGTCCTTATCCTACGATAAGGAAAAGACTTGTCCACCAAGAAATACAATACTTATCCACTGTCAAGAAGGAGACTTATTCGCTAAGTCTCCCAAACATACCCTAAATACAAGGCTCCTGACGCCTATATAAAGGACATGATCCTTCAATCAGAACTACGTCTTTGGCTTGATTTTCAATTACGAATTGAGACGTAGGCATCTTGTGAGGACAGACTTAGTCACGAAACACGAGAACAACCATTAAAGCTCGAAACTCTCTAACCCTAGCATTAAATTCGTAAGCACAATTTTTATTCCACAATATTTGGCGCCGTCTGTGGGAAGACAACATCAACCATGGCAAACACACGAAGAACGACTCAAGATACTCAAACTTCTGAAGAGCTTCTTCTCACCTCTGAGGCAGGCGCTCAAGGAAGCCAGCCACCACCGATCACCACCACTCAAGGACCGGAAATCCCGATTTCGGTTGAAGGAACGAATCCCCTGCAAATGGTCGTTCATGGACCTGATCCACAAGAGATCATTCTCCAGCAACCAATCACAACCTCCCCACTACTCATGAATGCACCAAGTGGCCTTCAACTTCATACCACGGATCTCCCCCAATACGCAACTCAAACTCTTGGGATGCCAAGCTATGGCATGCCCCCTCGACCCACGATGGGTGGTAGTGGTCTAAATCCAACTTACCATGAAGCGTATGTTCCCCCTTACATACAAGGTCTAGGACCCCAAAACCAACAAACTCAAACTTGACGGACCCCTCCTGATTCAAGACTACTTAGGTCCTTACACTGAGGATGAGAATGACTCAACTGGAGAGGAGAGGGATCTTGCCCCAAGAAGGAGACGTTCTTCCCAAATGAACCGGGAGCAATCCCAAACTACGAAAGAAAGGATTGTAGCCCATGAGACAGAGACTGCAAGACTTAAGAAATTATTGGCAGAAGAGGAAGCCGCAAGAGCGCAAAGCCAAGTAACTGGGAGAATCCTGATAATCAACTTAGATCCAGCACCAAGAAGAACTAAGAGGGCTGAAGCCCCAAGGGGTGATCCTAGTGTTTTGTTGCCCCTAGGAGATCCTGATGATCCTACACCACCATTTACTCAAGACATCATGAAAGCTAACATATCCAGGAAATTCAAGATGCCAACGATCAAAGCTTATGATGGAACGGGAGATCCCGCGAATCATGTAAGAATGTTCTCTAATGCACTACTGTTGCAGCCAACCAATGATGCGGTTAAGTGCAGAGCGTTTCCACAAACCCTAGCGGGCATGACTCAACGTTGGTACAGCCGTTTACCTCCCAATTCTATTGGATCTTTTAAGGAACTAAACAAAGCGTTTATCAACCAGTTTGTCAGTGGAAGGGTGCATGAGAAGAGTTCTGCATCACTCATGGGAATCCAACAAGGAAAGAATGAAGCTTTAAGGGATTATATAAACCGATTCACCCGGGAGGCCCCGAAAGTTCCAGACTTGGAGGACAAAGTAGCTATGATAGCCCTGTAACAAGGAACCACTGATGATCACTTCAAGAGATCCTTGGCAAAACATCCACCCGAGAGCATGTTGAAGCTCCAAGATAGAGCCGGAAAGTACATCAAGGCTGAAGAAAACATGAGAAAGTATGAACCCACTGCTGGTGGCAGTGGAAATTCAAAGAAAAGAAAGGAAACTCAAAAATACGATGTTAAGGAAAAGTTTCCTAGAACGTCAAAGGATTCTGATTCTCCACCCAAGAGGAACAATTTTGGGCCAAGGTTCACGGAGTATGCAAGATTAAACACTCCCAGGAGCCAAATTCGGATGGAAATAGCAAAGGAAGAAGATCTCCGATGGCCGAAGCCACTGAGGACTGACATGTCTAAAAGGAATCAAAACCAATTCTGTCGGTTCCACAAAGAAGTCGGTCATGACACAGATGATTGCAGACAACTGAAAGATGAGATCGAGTTTTTGATTCGAAGGGGAAAACTCAACAAGTTCACTAAAGATAGAAATCAAGAGAGTCAAAGAGGAAACTACGAAAGGAAAGATTACGACAAAAGGGACCACGATCAAGATCGTAATCCTAAACCCCGAGGGCCTGTCATTAACATGATATTTGGAGGACCAACTGCTGCTGGGTCCTCCCGAAACTCAAGGAAAGCCTATGCCCGAGAGGTAATGACTGTGGTTGGAGAAGCACCAAAGCGTGCCAGAACAGAAATAGCAATAGGTTTTGATGATTCTGACTTGGAGGGAGTGAAGTTTCCCCACGATGATCCCTTAGTCATCGTACATGTGATAGGCAATTCTGAAACAAAGAGAGTTTTGGTTGACAATGGAGCTTCAGTGGACATCTTGTTCCATGATGCTTTTATCAAGATGGGCTATACTGACTCTCAATTGACACCCTCGAATATGCCCATCTATGGGTTCAATGGAGTGGAATCAAAGGTAGAAGGCATAATTCAACTCCCTATGACAATGGGGCAAGGTTCGAAAATGTCTACTCAAATGTTGAACTTCATAGTTAAAAAGGCAACCTCAACTTACAATGCGATCCTAGGAAGGACAGGTCTTCATGCGTTCATGGCTGTTGCCTCGTCTTATCATCTGAAAATCAAGTTCCCAACAAGAAATGGGATTGGTGAAGAGCGGGGAGACCAAAAGATGGCTAGAAGTTGTTACGTAGCCGCGTTAAGGCCTGATGGAATCGGGGGGCAAGTTCTCCCCATTGAAGACATGGATCCTAGAGATAATGAGGATAGAAAAAGAGAAACCAACGGAGGATCTAATACCAATTCCCTTAGTTCCTGGTGAACCGGAGAAGGTTACTTACATTGGAGCATTGTTACCTGAGCCATTGAAAAGAAAGATCATAACCTTTCTTCAAGAAAATAACGATGTTTTCGCTTGGACAGCGGCCGACATTCCAGGGATTGATCCCCAGTTGATAACCCACAAATTGAATGTAGATCCCGAAAGGAAGACTGTGAAACAGAAAAAGAGAAATTTTGCTCCAGAGAGGCAAGAGGCCATCAAGCAGGAAGTAGATAAGCTTCTGGAAGTCGGGTTCATTGAAGAAATTCAATTCCCAGAATGGTTGGCTAACCTAGTAATGGTCAAAAAGGCCAATGGAAAATGGAGGATGTGTGTGGACTTCACTGATTTAAACGATGCATGTCCTAAGGACTATTTTCCCTTGCCAAGGATTGATACTCTAATAGATGCAACAGTTGGGCACGAGATGCTGAGTTTCATGGATGGCTTCAGTGGATACAACCAAATCAAAATGCACAAAGATGACATCTCCAACGTATCATTCATCACTGACTTTGGCGTTTACTGTTGTTTAGTCATGGCATTTGGACTTAAGAATGCAGGAGCAATGTACCAAAGGTTGGTGAACAAAATTTTTGAACACCTGATTGGAAAAACCATGGAAGTCTATGTGGATGACATGTTGGTTAAAAGTCTCGATAAGGCTGATCATATAAACCATTTGCGGGAAGCATTTGAAGTACTGAGGCACCACAAGATGATGTTGAATCCAGCTAAGTGTGCCTTTGGCGTAGGCTCATGAAAGTTTTTTGGCCTGATGGTTTCCAAAAGAGGAATCGAGGCTAACCCCGACAAAATCAAAGCAATTATAGACATGGAACCACCACGATCCGTCAAGGATGTTCAGAAACTAACAGGTAGGGTAGCAACATTGGGAAGATTCATCTCCAAATCAGGAGAGAAGTGCTTACCTTTCTTCAAAGCACTAAAAAATGTGAAGAATTTTGAGTGGACAGCAGAAAGCCAGGAGGCCTTTGAGGCCTTTGAGGCCTTGAAGAAGTACATGGTTGAGGCACCATTGTTGGCAAAACCAAAACCAGGGGAAATTCTCTACTTATACTTGGCAACAACATTAGCAACATTGGGAAGATTCATCTCCAAATCAGGAGAGAAGTGCTTACCTTTCTTCAAAGCACTAAAAATGTGAAGAATTTTGAGTGGACATCAGAAATCCAGGAGGCCTTTGAGGCCTTGAAGAAGTACATGGTTGAGGCACCATTGTTGGCAAAACCAAAACCAGGGGAAATTCTCTACTTATACTTGGCAGTTTCTAACACTGCTCTTGGAGTCGTTTTGGTTAAGGAAGAATTGAAAGTTCAGAAGCCTGTCTACTATGTGAGCAAGATTCTTCATGGAGCAGAAATAAACTACTCTGTGATAGAAAAGTTTGCCTTAGCCCGCTACACCCATACTTCCAGGCACACAAGATAGAGGTCTTGACCAATCAGCCTCTAAGAAGCATCTTGCACAGTCCTCAAGTTAGTGGAAGGTTGATCAACTGGGCTATTGAATTGGGAGAATTTGACATCAAGTATAAGCCTCGAACGGCAATAAAAGATCAAGCACTCGCTGACTTCATGATTGAATGCACCATTGACAACCAGGAAGTCGGGAGGCAGGAAGTAGTAGTAGAAGGAAAATAAGAAGACAAGAAAGATGAAGACATGATGTCTAAAGAATGTTGGGTGCTCTATTTTGATGGAGCATCAAAAACAAAATCAAGTGGAGCATGTTTGGTGCTACAAAGTCCCGATGGATTTCTAATAGAGTATGCACTGAAACTGGACTTCCCAACAACGAACAATGAAGCTCAGTACAAAACCCTGATAGCTGGCCTAGGGCTGGCTGGAGCCTTGAGAGTTAAGACTCTGAAAGTATGTGGAGACTCGAGGCTAGTAGTTTCCCAGGTGAATGGAGAATTTGAGGCTAGAGATGAAGTCATGGCTAAGTATTTGAAACTTGTCAAAGCCATCATGACTCAGTTTGATGAATGTTATGTGGAACACATTCTAAGGGAAGAAAATGTGAAGGCTGACGCCTTATCCAAATTTGCTTCTTCCGAAATTGAGAACTATGCAGGGAGTGTATACTTCCAAGTGTTGAAGACCCCAAGCATTAAAGGAAAGTTGATAGCACCCATTGATGTGGCTAGCTGTTGGATGGATCCCATTAAATCTCATCTGGAAACTAGCTGGTTACCTAACGACACTTCAGAAGCACGAAAGTTATATGTGAGAGCACTAAGGTATACCTTGATTGAGGGAATCCTATACAAAAAGTCTTTCGTTGTCCCTTACTTGAAATGCTTGAGACCCCAGGAGGCAGAATTGGCCCTAAGGGAGGTACATGAAGGAATCTGTGGACAACACTTGGGGGGCAGGGCCCTTGCTCATAAAATCACTCGTCAAGGTTTCTACTGGCCGAGTGTGCTTTCAGATGCAAAAAGCTATGTGAAGAAGTGTGAACGGTGCCAAAAGCATGCACCAGTCCTTATCCTAAAAATGTAATAAATGATGTATTAATTACACCTAGATTGGTCCAAGAATACGGCCCGATAAACAAGGCCTGAAACCCTAATTATTTATTAATTACGAAATTAATAAATAGGGAAAATATACAGCTCATAAATGGAGTCCAAAATATGATAAATACTTCAAAGAAGGATCCATAATCTCAATTAAAGGAAATAACTAGTCACAGTCCTTATCCTACGATAGGGAAAAGACTTGTCCACCAAGAAATACAATACTTATCCACTGTCAAGAAGGAGACTTATTCGCTAAGTCTCCCAAACATACCCTAAATACAAGGCTCCTGACGCCTATATAAAGGACCTGATCCTTCAATCAGAACTACGTCTTTGGCTTGATTCTCAATTACGAATTGAGATACGTAGGCATCTTGTGAGGACAGACTTAGTCACGAAACACGAGAACAACCATTAAAGCTCGAAACTCTCTAACCCTAGCATTAAATTCGTAAGCACGGTTTTTATTCCACAACACTAGTTTTTAGGATAAGTTTGGTTTCTACTAGAGTAAGACCCTATATATATATTATTAACTATATATATATATATTATTAACTGAATAATAATATAAATATGCATGCATTAGTTCTTATATATTTTTTCAATAGTTCTTATATTAAATTGTATATTTTTAACAGTATTTTAGAACAAATAATATTAAAATTTGAATTTTTTTATAGTCTTAAACTAGTAATATAAGTATTACATATTCAAATTTTAATATAATGTTAATAATTTTGGAGTTATAAATATTATTCCCTTTGTCCCCTAGATTTTTTATACTGGAGGCAGAGGGTTTGACACGCATTTTAAGACTTTTATAAAATATAGTTTCCTTTTTTATTCAAAAAAAAATAATTTAAAAATAAGTTACAGAACTATACTTTATATACATTATACACCTTAAAATCTGTGTCAATCAGTGAAAAAAAACTGTAAAAAAATGAGGGGGGCACATGGAGTAAATTTTATATGTTGTTGATGTAATTCAAATTTTAACCTATATTAGTGATAGTATGTGATTTTTAAAAGGCCAATTCACAAATTAAAATCAAGCCCAAGTCCATAACAAGGCCTGCAAAGTCCATAAAGTCTGCAAGGTCCACCAAGCCCACAAGGATTGGACATGACACATAGCACAACATACAAGTACACACAAGCCAAAGCTAACAAGGACAAGGCACTGATGCCTGCTACAAACCTACACACAATACAAAGCTAACAAGGACAAGACACTTATACCTGCAACAAAGTTGGCACAAGTACATGGTCCAAACGTCATGACAGAATGCAACTAACGCAAGGTGGACATTGACCCCCGATCAAGATCCTAATTTGTAGCCCTTGTCCCCCACGTGGACACTCAGTCATGTGCACTACACATGACATAAGCCTATATATATCCCCTAGTCACTTCAACGCAGGGGGTTCACAATTTTCATTACAATCACACCACATTCAATTCCTGGTAGGTTTTGCTCTACTTTCTCTCTCTAGAAATTAATACACATTTATATACTTGTATTATGATTTCCATTCACCGGATACTTATTCTTACGTCGGGGATGTTTACGGGGACATAACCCCGCGGGCATTTCTATTTCAGTGAGCTCGGAGGTGATTCCGGCGAATTTCAGACAAGACCATCAAAACTCAACAAGCACGACAAAGCCGAACAAGTCTGACAAGCTCAACAAGGTCGACAAAGACATACAAGCATAACGATCCCTACAAGCCCAACTAGCATATATTCCAGCACAACACTAAGGAAGTAGAGCCCGACGGTAGAACGACCTATCAATTAGTATATTTGAAATTTGAAATATTAAATTTAAACATTTTGTTAATGAGTTTCGAACCATTGACCATTGATAATATTTTGTTGTTATTATAATAAACCATTGTTATTATCTCATATATAAATTTTTATTTAATGTATTGTAAATGAGAATCGATCCCTTAACAAATGGTCTCTCTTACTCTTGTTATATAATAATTTTTTTATTTCAAAAAAAATATTAGTTTTTGTTTAATATGTCGTAGATGGGAATCGATCCCTTGATCTATGGTAGTAAAATCTTATTACCCCTTTTTGTTATTCCCAGAACAATGCAACCTAGATTGTAGAAGGGGGGGGGGGTTGAATACAATCTAGTTAATTTTACAAAACTTTTTCAAACCTTTTACATCATGAGTAAGTGAGTTGGTAAATTAACTAGGAATTGAAACAAGCCTTGAACAAATATGAATTCTTCGAGTTAAAAAGACATGCAGGAGACAAGCAAACTTTTTAAACTTTTCAGGTGGGTTTCTCGTAAAAAGCCCACCTGAGGTGTATATTGAAGAATTCTCTGGTTTTGTTTTTCAACAAACTCCAGCTGCTTACACAGATGATGGAAGAGAGCCTAAGTGTTTTTCTTTCAGCTTTGTGTTCTCTACTCATACATTACTATGCTACTCCACACAGTCTTATATACATCGATTGTGTGTTACAAACAAAACCTACAATATAATAAAATATTACATTTTTGGTTCTACTTGTTCACATGCTCGTATCAGAAACTATCCTATTCGGGAAATGCCTTAGCTGGCATCAAAGATAAACTTGTATACTCCCAAATGGTGCTTTCTGATTGAGTGTGCTGCTCTCTTCAAAAATTACTAAGTCCATGCAATTGACCTAGCTTCCAAGCCCATGTGACATCTGCATGAAAGAGATCTCTCCTCGATAACCTGACTGTCAAGTCACTATCAGCTGAGATAAGTAAACTTGTAGTATTCAAATAGGTCTTCATGCTTGTCAAGCTTTTCCTTTGTGTCCAGTTAGAAGTTAAACTTCTAGGTAGCTGCCTTAACTCTTATTTATCCATCGAGACATAAGAGCAAGTCCAACAGCTTACTTATATCATGTCCTAAGCTTAAATATAAGTAATCTAGCAAAAAATGGTGCTCCAACAATGTCCTAGTGGTTACCTAAATCACTAGGACATCCATCTCATTACCTATTAATAGGTAACCACTAGCCATTACCTATTCAATTTCCAAGAATAAAAAATTCACTTCCCTCCTTTTTCTAAATTTCTTTTCTCTCTCTTTCTTCCACTCTTTTTCTCTCTCTTTTCAAATATATTATTATTATAATAATAGGGAATGGATATAAGTAATATTGTTGGAGTTCCTACAAGAAATCAAGTCCCTAAATCACTAAGACACATTATTATATCATATTTATAAGTAACTAACTAGGATATTGTTGGACTTGCTCTAAGAGACAAAAGATGACTTCACATTTCATTTGTAGGAATTTGAGCCTTCACATATTTACAATTTTGACTCCCTATTCCATACAATTTTGCATATTTACAATTTGAGCCTTCTAGTTAGCTTCCTGATTTATCAGCTTCTGTGAACTAGCTTTCTGATAAACAGCTTCGGTGTCAAGATCAAATTCTTGTCTTGAGGATTTTGTTATCATCATTCCAAATCGGTCAACCCTAACACTTTTACTCTTAATATAAAACATGATTTAATTTATGTAAATATTATTTTTAATTAATTTTATTAAGAATTTTAATTTATTTCTTTGAAATATCAGTCTATTTGAATTCAGTTTTATGAATTATAATAATTATTAAAGTAATTATAAGTCGTTAATTTTAGTTTTAAAATATGTTGAATTTTTGACAATTAAATCTTATTAACTTCTTCTAACATAGATAATAAATTAATCAAACCTTAATTTCTTTACTCAATAATACTACTTTCGAAATGATTAATTCAACATTCACCACAAAATCACGTTAAATCCTAGGCTTGTTATCAGTATATTTGGCTAAACTTAACAAAATTATTCACGACTTAGTTGCTCAAAATGAAAAGTTAAAGATCAAAATTTTAAGTTAGAATCTGTTTGAATAATTTATTCTTTTGTATAACTTATGAGTTTAATTTTTTTTATTTAATATAATTAGATTTATATGTCTCACAAATTAGTATCCATTGTAACAAATCGCGGACTAAGCGGAATCGAATAGGTTATTCCCTAACAATGAAATCACAGGATTGTAGAAGGGGGGGGGGGGTTGAATACAATCCTTTAAATTTCCAATTCTTTTTCACTGACAAGGCTAAAATTTAGAATAGAAATGTGAAATTGCAGAAAATTAATAACACAAGAATTAAAAATTCAGGTGGATTGATTGTTCCACCTGAGAGATTTTATTTGAAGAAATCTATGTGTAGTTTTTGAACAAACTCACAGCTGTAGTTACAATATTTTTGCTTCAGCAATTTACAAAGGAATATTGCTTAAGCTCTTAAAACTGAATCTGATTTCTTACCTACAAAAACATTGCTACACTTGGTTATATACTCCAAGTTTACAAGCTTAATTGAACTACATAAAAGTGTACAGTAGGTAAAGTCCAAAAGCTTTTTTTTTTCACTCTAAGTCCAATGGTCCTTACAATGATTTGCCTTTTAGCTAATTGTCCTTGAAGAATCATCTCTTTTGACCATATGGATATAGAATGCTTCCTTTTCTTCAAGGTTTCCCAAAATGCTTGTTTTCATGCTCTTTCTGTTCCATCAACCCACGTGACTTGTCAGAACTATCTCTTTCACAATTTCAACTGTTAATAATTGAAGTGGTATCAGTTGACGTTAATGATGTAGCATTTGTTGAAAGTGTTGTGGTTGCATCCGTTGAAGCTTTCCAAGGTGCATCCGTTGAAAGCTGAATGGCTATCCGTTGAAATACAATTTCACTTATGTAAAATAAAAAGGCACAGAGTATTTACAGTTAGCCTCCATATTCTACATATCTATTTGTAAGTCAATAAAAAAACTTGTTTAGTCTACACTATTACATTTCAACTGCTAGTACTTGAACAAGAAAGAGTATGTTACATTTATACTTATCAAGAGATAAGCTACCTTTCAACGGATACTGTAACAACTTGCTATCCATTGAAAGTTACATTTTCACTTATACAAATTTTATTAAGTTAATTTGGTTATCATCAAGAATCAACATAATTCCTAACAATCTCCCCCAATTTATGCCTGGTTGAAAATCAAACATAAATCCAGGGCTTGATGATAACAAAACACTCCTAAGAGAAATATACATAAAAAGATAAAATTTGTATTGAACTGCATTAATGTGATAAAATGAAAGAGTTGAATTTTGAGAAACATTACAGAGAGAGAGTTATCCTCTAGAATGAGCAATTTTAGTTCCTTTTCTTCTCTCTGGAAGGCAGTATCTTCTTCTTCCCTTGCCTGACATAGTTGGCCTCTATTTGCTGCTGCAATTGGTTGTAGAAGTTGTCCTCTTCAACAATCTTTGGATTTAGTTTGGATTGCAACCATCTAAGGTACTTAGAGCTTGACTTAGACAGTTGTTCCTCCAATCTGAAAAACCTTCTGCAACCATCTTCATCCCTGAATTCCATCATCCAATAGGGTTGGAGATGAATCTTTTGTCCATCGTATGTGATCTTCATTTTTACAGGCAAACTTTCATGTGAGTTCCAACTAGCCCTTATCTTCTCAATCCGTTTCATCACTAGTCCTCTTGCAATTGGTGAGAACCCTCTTGTACTCTTTATGCTTGAGAATACCTTAACCAAAGTTGGGTATCCTTCTCCTGGGATTCTCTGCAAGGGCCATGGTCTTTCTACTCCTCCTTATAGACAAACATGAGTCTCTCTAGCAGATTTTTATACTTGTCAATGCCCCTGACTTCAATCAGTTCATCTAGAAAGAGATCTAATTCAGAATATTCTTGAATGTCAGCTATGTAGAGATAATTATCCTTGTTTTCTACTGGCTTGACAATTTGAGGCACTGATTGGAGTTTTACTGGTCCCTTAAGAATTTTCCTCTTTGGCTCCCTTTTCTTCTTTTCAGCTTCAAGAATAATCTTTGGGAATTCCAAGTTTTCAAACTCTATGGGCTCTTCTTTGAATTCAATAGGAGTGCCATGAAAGGTTGTGTCTGATTGAGTGACAGACTTGATGATGTCTTCAGTTGTAACAGATTTGCCTTCAGTTTTCTTCATAACTTCTTCTTTCTCAGGAGAGACATGCCTATTTGATTTTCTTTTTATCCTCCTGATTGGATTTGTCTTGGGCACTGTCTTTCCCTTTTTACTTTCAGGAGGGGCCACTTCTTCTTCAGCTAACTCATCACATAGATCTTTAACTAATCTAGCTAGCCTCTCAGGAGAGGTCTCATTTGGAAAAGAGCTAGGATGAGCTTCCCTCAGTAATCTTGAGGTTTCCCTCTCTTTTGGCTTCAGTGAATCTAGGATGGCTAACTATGATATGCAATGCTTTGCCATTCCTGTAGATTACTGTCATTGCTTCCTTCAACGCCACATCATGTGTGTCTTTAAGTTCTTTAATGATCTTGTCCATTACCTTGTTGTCATCTGGCTTAGATAGAGGGTAATCCACTTCTAGTTTGTTCTTGCCATGATGCTTAGGTGGGGAACCAGTTCTTCCACTAAAAATTGGTTCAAACTCCTTAATGAGTGAGGGTTCAGCATCATAGATCTTCTATGGGAGAACTACTTCAGTAGTGAGAACTTTTAGAATTGTGGTGTGAGTAGGAGCGGGTTCTGAGGTTGAGGTAGCTTGAGATGTGGTCACAACTTTGAAAATGGACTTTTTGATTAGTCTCTCAGAGTTTAAGAACCTCTGATTGATCCTTTCATTGATTTCTTTTATCTTTTGTGCTAACTGTTCCTGTTTTTCCATCATCTCTACTTCACTCATTCCAGAGAAGTCAAAGTCATTGGCTTTAACTTGAGGTAGTGATACTAGAGGAAGGGAGAACACCTTTGTGAGCTCAAACTCACTTGGATTGGCAATAATTTGAGGTGTTGGCTGCTCCCCCACAGTTGATGGCACACTTAAGTTGACAGACTCCCCCTCAACTTGTGGCAATGATGATTGAGTTGTTGTGAATGTTGGTTCAGAGACCACTGGTATATTCTCCCCCTTTTGTTATCATCAAGGGTTTGAACAATGCCAGTAGCCTGCAACAATTATTGTAGGAGTTGAGTCTATGCATTTTGATTGGCAATGAAAGTGTCCATCTTCTGCTCCATTCTGTCCACTCTCTTAGAAAGAGTCTTCACAGACTCTGAGAGGGCATCTTCCTTGATTGCTTTCCTCTTGAGAGTATTAATTATGGTAAGAGAAAAAACAGTGTCTATTCTTCTTCCCACGGCATCTTTGAGATCATCTATCTTAAGTTTGGCCTCTTCTGTTTGAGCTCTTTGAAGAAGAAGCTGCATTTTCTGAAGTTGGAGAGAGGTCATGAACTTGGACAAAATGATCTTCCTTGTAGAATTTGCTGACTGTGATTCAGTAAAAGCTTGTTGATATTGCTTTAATAGCACCATGTTGATCTCATCAAATTTGGCTTCATTTGAGAATAGCCAATCAGGTGTGCTTTCTGAGGTGGAAGGGCCTTCACCTCCTCCTTCACCACCATCTGAATCACTTGTATCATCTTCTTCAAAAGTGTTGTCATAGTTGAAGTCATCAGCAACTCCTGGAGGCAGTGATGAGATTGCATCTTTAGCCCTTAACATTGACTCAGTAGTGTGTACCAAGTTCAATGTTCTTTCTGCCTCCACATTGCCCTGGCCATCCAACACTTGATAGGCTGGTTCAGGATGAGTATATGTCTCAGCATCCAGGTTGATTTGATCCGGTTCATGTTGATATTCTAACTGGAACAACCTCTCCCTTTCAGCTTCACTGACATTCATTAACTCACTAGCAATGGTCGAGTCTTCCATCCTTATATCTCCAGTACCTGCATTTTTCTCATTTTCTCTATATTCTTGCATCAGGGGCTCCCCCTGGCTCACACCTCTCACACCCTCACCTCCACCTTCTAAGGTGGTACCCTCTAGCTCTCCTTTTGCCTGACTGGAAGAAATAGTCAGCCTCTCATTCACTAACTCTCCTTTTGCCTGGCTGCAAGCCAGCCTCTCACTCTCAAGTTGTTCACTCCCTACCCTCAGTCCTAGGAGTGTTTCAAGAACTACTAACTCATCTACACTTGATGTTGAAATTATTAGAGTTGAAATTTCAAGTGTAGGAGTAGTAGAAGTGAGTTTCAACGGATGGCTGCTGTGAAGCATGTCCGTTGAAAGAGAAACACTCATCAACGGATGGGAGATATCCGTTGAAGAAGGGAATGAAGTAGCAATTGAAGTAGAAACCAAGGTAGAATCTGTGGGTATTTATTTTAAATTTGATGCCACAGATGTAACCAAGGTTTCTGAAATGATAGATTGGTGATCTGATAAATCATCTAAAAGATGATGACCACCAATTTCAGAGTGGGGCTCCTCCATGAATTTAAGAGATGGAGAATCTGGAATTGATGTGTTTATCATATCCACATCCAGAGAGATAGTTGGTGAGCTTGGTGCTTCTATTTCAATTTGGATATTGAGAGAATGGGGTTGTGACTCCACATTTGCTGGAGCCACATCAATCTGAATTTGTGATGGTACAAACACAAAATCAGAGATTTTGGTATGCACTGTGTGTGAACGGTTAAACTAGAACTACTTGTAGAAAGGGGGGTTTGAATACAAGTAGTACTAATATGTATATTTTTGTGTTTTCTTGTTTAATGAACAGAATAATAAATATGCGGAATTGAAATAACACAAACAAAGATGCTGCAACAATGATTTATATTGAATGATCAAAGTTACAAACTCTACCAAGGATATACAAGTATCCTTAGCAGCCACTTTCTGTAAACAAAGTTACAGCTACAAACTCTCAATGTAAAACCTAATATAATCTATAAGTTTCGACACACACATATTACAATGTATAATGAGAGTATTTATACAATTTTTCTATCAACTAAACATCAAGTAAATCAATCACATGAATTATGGGATTTTGTCCCATATGTCCCATCAATCAAGTAAACCTGATTCTTGATAATGATTTGAGATTATCCAGTGATCTGTCTTAAAAGATAACAGAAGTTTTCATATCTGCAGACTCTGACAATTTCACAGACCCCGATCATAGACTCTTGTAGCATTAGACTCTTCATTGTATTCCAGTAACACCATCATCTTCATTCCTAACAATCTCCCCTATTTATGCTTTATACAATAAGGCATAAATCTTATTTAATGATGTCAAAACTTTATTACTATGTACACACTAGAATACAACAATACCAGAAAGTCTAATGATTACTGACTTCATTGATCATCTGGAATAGGAATTTTCTTGAAAGAAGAATTTATGTTAATTTCTTCCTTAAGGAGAATCATATCAGAGTTAACACAGAAGATTTGATGATGAAGTGCCCTGAATTGATATGGCATGTACTTGAATTTTTGCAAATGATCCAGACTCATAAAAGATAGTTCTCCTTCCATAGCTTGATAACCAACATACTTCCCGTGTTGATCTTGTTCAATTTCAAGAACATTGTGCTCCATTTCTTTATCAGAACCATCTGGAGCTACAGATATAAGCTTGAATTAAGGAACATCAGTATGATATATCCTTTTATAAATGTTCTTGAGCTGTTCATCAATTTCATCAAGACAGTTTCTTACAACTGCATTCCAGCCTTGAGACACTTCACCTCTCTTCTCCAATAAGAATTTTACATAGGCAAGCTCCTTTTCCCTTTTGTGATAAATCAAAGTTTCTTGATCCATCTATCTTATCATTCCAGAAGATAAGAAGTGTACAATGAATTCTTTTTTAATCTCTTTGTCCACTGTTCCTTTTCTTGATAAATGCTCATTTACTTTTACAGTCTTTAAAATAAGTTGAGCAGAAATCAATCTTTTAAGATGTTTCTGTGTAATTGTCTCACCAACATAATCTGTCAATGAATGAGGATCAACTACATGCTTGACTGCACTAGAAGTATCTCCTTGAGTATGACCAAGTCCAGTTTTAATTATTGCAGAACGAGCCTGATTTTTCTGACTCATTATCCAATAAGTTGGTTCAACATGCTTTTGAGTAGATCATGTTTCAACATCAGTCCCTGCCTTGACAAGAGGAACAGTATCTTGCAGATACCTAGACTTTTTAAGAAAATTCTCATGTGGCTTAAATTGAAATTGCTGACCAACAACATGTTGAATAGTAGAACCCGGAGTTTCAATCTTCTTAGGCACTTGAGAAGTAGTAGATTGTATATTTTGTGACCTTGTCAACTCCTTCTCAAAACCTATCTTTTGAAAATCTATTGTGTCATAAACACTTAGATCGATAACCAGTTCATTTCTCAGCCTCAATCGTTCCATTTCAGTAGAAACATACCTTTGTTTCTTAGAAGTTTCTCTAGACTCTGATTGTCTAGACTCTGAAATCTTCATTTTTTATTGTTGAGACTGCAACTGAGTTGTACTTACTCTTTTTTCTTTCTGAGTGTGACCACTTCCATCATCATCACCATCACCATCCTTCTTTTTAGAAAGGCTTGTCTCTTTAGCATCATTTTTACAAGAACTTGCTTCAATTCTAGACTTGCCACTTCCCCCTTTTTGACATCAGCAATAGGTGAAGGATATGGTGGTAGATTGAGAACATTAGTCATGTGTCCAAGCATATCCAGAATCAGGGCTTGATTGCCAAGAATAGTAGCCTGTTGTATTTCCAAAGAACTCAATCTTGTCTCCACTGACTCCTGATTAGAAACAATAGTACCCAAAGCAGTTGTAGTTGAATCTTGAAGAGTAGTTACAGTCTTAGAAAGTTGTACTAGCTGCCCTTGAGTTTGCAAAACAGAAACATCCATGCTAGTAACTTCAGAATGAATTGTACTCAAAGAAGCATGAATGGTATCCAAACTAGGAGTTTCATCTATATGAGTAGATTCAGCATGCTCTTCAGCTTGCTGTCTGGAGATAGAAAGAGAAGCAGGATCAAAAACATCATGATCAGAAATACCAAAAGTATCAAAGAAAACCGTGCTAGCTCTTGATTGATGTTCTAAAGCAACTCTACCTGCATCAATTTTAGGCACTGCTGATGAAGGTTGATCACCATCTGAATCAGAGTCAGAACTTGAAAAAGATCTGTCAGAGTGACCTGGTGATAATTGATGATTTCTAAGACTTAGCTGCAAAGGTGGATTTTTATCCAGAGCAGAAGACCTATCCATTCTTTGAATTTGAGAAATGATAAAGAAGTTTTCAGTAGGTATTCCCAATTTGAAAGCTTCAATATCTGAATAGGGCCATTGTTGTTGAAAATACAATGCATCTGCATCCACAGTCTTAGTTGCCTTGGAGGACTCTGTACCCTGTACAGCTGCATTTTATGATACATTAACAGAGTCTAAAGGATAATCAAGATATAACACACCTGGTGTAGACTTTGAATGTTTAAGAACATCCTCCATTGAAGAAGTAGAAGGAGAAAAACTAGTAACAATAGTTGGGAATTCAATAGAGACTGACTCCTCCAAAGAGTGATCAGGGTCTGAAGAATCAAAAAGTACAACACTTAAAGGAAGTGCATCAATAGGAATACTTGGATCCACGGCTAGTTGTTCCTGAGATTGAGAAGATAAGTCTTCTAGCCTCCTCTCCCTTCTTCTGTTGATTGAATAAGCCACCCTCTTTTCATAGGCTTTCTTCTGAACTTCTGATTTTGCATTAAGAACTGCTAAATCTTGTCTTTTAAACATCTTCATGAGCTGAAAAGTTCCACTATCAATACCAGTAGCAGCTTCAAGATTGGCATCCCATGAGCTAGGGAATAATTGATCCCAGAAGTCAAAGGTTGGATTTTTACCTAATCTCTCAGTCTCACCATGGGGTTGGGCACCCATGTTCTCATGCTCACTAAGGTTTTCTAAAACCTTGTCACTCTCTACCTCTCTTTTTGTCTGGTCAGGAGACAACCTCTCAATTTGTGGCTCAATTGTAACGCCCCAAATCCGGGGTCAAATGATTTGGTCGTCACACTGCACCCTTAATCCAAACAACCTGTTCAATATAAAATCAACACAATAATAATAATATATGTGACCCCAACTCTACCAAGAATCTTTAAAGGTTATAGTGCTAGAAACAAGAATCCAAAATTTCATTACAACAATCTTTCTTCTTTACAACCATTCTCTTTACAAAAAATCTAATACACTAGTATAACTTCGATAAGAAGTATACCAGGCAGCTAATCTTATACAATATATTATTCAATAGAAAACATCTATATACAAAACCTCTCACTAGCTCCAAATGCTCTGGATCAGAACGTCTTTACGTTAATATCCTTCCCCAACTCTGATCAGTTACGCGGACAACTCTCGCCAATATACCTTCTTACTGGCAGGCTAAAATATATATAAAGAAAACAAGTATGAACGAATGAATTGCTCAGCAAGTGCATTATCAAATATAATACGAAAGGTTTCCAAAATAAACTTTGGATTTTCAAATAACAAACTTTTGTTTTTGAACATTTGTAATATTTAAAACTTCTCAAATCAAGTTTAGTAATTTATCACAATTTCTCATTCAGCTTCTCGCAACTGAATAGTTTAAAACACAAAAAGGTTTATATTGGCCGTCACGGCGACTGAATCAACAATAACTACAATAGTATGTAGAAAATACGAATTTAAGTATAACTCATATGTCTTTAAGAACATAGTTTATATAAAGATACTAATTTGAAGATAACAGATCTATTCACAACATTCTCTGAAACCAACAACTCTAGAAGGGTAGAATAATCAAGGAGTAAGAATGAGCCAACGCGCTCGGTCATGGAGCAAAGAACGCACTTCAAGACTTCAACATGGTACCGACTGGATACGCGGTATGAATAAAACTCATCAGAATAGATATCTCACGACTACCAATGGAATCAAGGAAGTGGATTTCGACTATTTGGAATCCAAATGAATTAAGAGTAAGTGATTTCAGCAAGATTGCAACCACCATTTATTAATCAACAACCAACAACTTCGCGCAACGAATAATCCTGAATATCAGGGCATAACTCACAAGTACAAAATATACGGATGTAACTCATCCTAGAAATGAAAATTGATATTAGAATTGGATTTTTTTTTAACATTTATCAAATCAAAGGTTGTGCTGCTGGCCAGCCACGCATCAACCCCGGACTTGCTTATAGCAAAGTCCTCTACTGGATCCTAGGCCAATCTGGGCCTTAATTTATTCCGACCATAAATATGGCCCGACCAATTACTGGTCCCATTTAAAAACATTCCAATCCTATATTATATACGTCAGGTGTCAGAACAATTGACAACCTTACTTCGACAATCAGGTGTCGGAAGAATAGACAACCTTAATACAACAAACGCTGGAAACTCACGTTCCAGGAAACAATTCAACTATGAAGAATCCATCAAGGAATAACAATATATTCTAGTATCGACGAGATCGACACAATATCGGGAGGTGCACATGAAAAGTGACAATATAATAAACATCGTCGAGATCGATGTAACAACTGGGATATAATGAAGAATAAACAATGACATGCTCAACAAGATTAAGTCTGATATGAAACATGCATTATGATATCAACAGAATTTGCAACAACTCAATATAGAATAGGGTTCAAAGAACAGGCTCTAGATGGCCTCAACAGTTCAAATTATCACATCATGGAAGAATTAGTTAAGATTTACTAATCTGGTAAGTGACAAGAAAGTCAAGTTCAAGTTTAAGAAAAAGTCAAGGTGAAGTTTATAAATGAAGAAAACAAGGGTTTACCGATTTCTGACAGAAATAGTTCAAGTCCTTCGAACATATACTTATAATAGATAAGCCTTGTATTTGAAGGAAGTAAACTAAATCATGCACAACATATATGAATTCGACTCAAGGAATGGATCAAATGATCGCATTAACAAGAAATGATAATAATACTTGCATAGGTGCAAGATGGAAAATAGAATACTTGTAGAACAAGTAACACAACTTCAGAATCTTAGAATAACTTTTCCCTCATAGGGTTCACAAGTTCCCGCTCATCTAGGGTTGGTAATATTCCAACTTAGTATTTTTAAATCAAGTCTTTTTGAAAGAAAGCCTTAGTATACGGCCCATAACTATCTTTTAAATCGTTTCAACACAATATTTATATTTTTCCAATCGACCTGGAAATATGAATCTAAACTCAAAAGGTATAAAATAATACTCGTCAACTTACGAGATTTAAATAACATACTTGCAATTTAATGCAAAGAAATCAGCATTTGAAAATTCAGTAAAAAGCATTCAACATGCATACTAATAATTTAAGATAATATCTCTTAATTAACAAGCAAGGGTATAAACACTTGCCTCTGGTCCTTATCTATTTCGTAAAGATGAAATAATACGATTCCTTCATTCTTCTGTCTTATCGCACGATCCTCTATTTCCGTTCTTCTTTGCTTTAACGCTCTCGTGAATACCACTTGTCTGCTCCTACCATTTTGAATCCACATGTCTGCCATTCTTACCGATATCTTCGTTGGAAGAAAATACTTGCACATGTCCTCTACTAGTGTTGACGTTCCCTTGGTGCTACGCCACCTCACAAATAACCCAGTCCGTCGTAAACAACATCTTATCCTTTTTCGATATCTCTTATTTAACATACTTCGATAATCGGACTCGTCTCGTCCAATTGTCTCTGTTGCATAGACAACCATATTCAATAGATAGAATAATCACGATTAACTAAATAAATCACCCACGTATCACATTCATCAAAAATCTCTATTCCTTAAAAGTCAACATCTAAGTCAACGGCCTCGTAAATCTCCTTTTCTAACATTACCGACAAATTTCTATTCCAAATACCCCTCGTGATGATATTAGACACGACCAAATACTCAAAAAGTCTCAACACAATTTATTCGCATGCATGACTCATCAACAGATAATTCACATCATTCACATAACACATTTAAACAAGTAACCGGTTATGTATCGGACGTCCGGTCTAATTTACGATATTTAAAACTCAAACACTAGCCCTAGTACGGGCATATACGGACTATAAAACACATTACACAACTCATACAAACCATATAGCACTTATAACTATTTTTAAAACATCATACGAAGCTTATTTGAATTTAAATAAGCCACAAACAATTTTTAAATCAAAAATCGGATTTTTAAATCCAATATAAGTATTTTAAATGCAATTAAATCAATTAATAAAATTAATTGACACTCTTTAAATGCTCAAACTATTTTCAAATAATAAAGCGGGTTTGAAAATAATTAAACTAAATTTTAAATTAATTAAATCTAATTAATAATCAATTTTTAAGAATTAACTGATTAAAAGAATTAATCAATTAATTTAATTAATTAATTATTAATTAAAAATAATTAAAATAATTAAGTTTAATTAATTTTCGAATTTAAAATAATAAATAAGATTTTCCAGAATTTTCTGAATAATAAAATGTATTTTTAAATTAAAGATATGATTTTTAGAATTTTTAAAACCATTTTTGATTTATTTTAAAAATAAAAATCCAGAAACACTTTTTCTGGGAAGGCAATTAGGGTTTTTGGATCAAAACCGGGTCGGGTCAAAAGCTAAACGGGTTGCCAAGAACACGGGTGGGTCACCAAGAACACCACCGGATTCTGGTGGGTTACGGCCACCGCCCCCGATTCCGGCAACCACACTTCACCAACTCGCGATTTCCTTACGAAAATCATACGAAGACATCATCTAAACACTTACCCCGCACTACTAACGCCTTAAAACGCAGCAAGGAACACTGAATTCATCCCAGAAAACCCATCGCCGCCGGCGTTCGTTTTTCCGGCCACCCAAAAACTAAACCCAACCACAAAACTGTTCACATGTAATCATTCCCCGTCTCACGATCTATCTAATGGTACCAATACTAACCACAACCAATTAACACATCAAAAATCCGGCCAAAATCTAACAAACTCCGGCGACCTCTAATATTTTCGATTTTTCCGAACAAACAACCCAAACTTCAATTAAAAATCACATTCATGCATCCCACAACAAGTACAACCTAATCATTCCATCAATTAACAAGAACAAAGAGGATTAAAGTTTTCCCCAAATTAAAAATAGAAAATTCGAAATAATTAAAAATAAGAAAACTCTGAAATCATACCCACATGAATTTTGATGATGGATTTAGGTAGAGGATGATGAGAGATTCGATTTGGTTACAAGAACATCGAAATCAGATTCCGATAACGCCTTCAAAATTGAGTTTGATTCTCAAGAACACGAAGAACACGTTTCAGGGGTTTTTAGCTTTTTAACTGTAATTATGCTTTATTATACGAAAAACAAAGTACGATTTGCCTTTTTATAATAAACGGAAAATAATACCCCAAATGACATTTTCGGATCGATATTGATCTGATGGATCGTTTTAAATACAATATAACAGAATATATACTTTAAACTTTTAATAAAGCAGAATACACGTTTTTCGAGACGATAATCATCCATAAAGTACGGATAACTACAAATATCGTTTAATTCAAAATATACGAACCAAAATACCTCCATTACGAATATTTTCGAATACTTCCCACTTTAACGAATGAAATATTGGTACGAACGATATACCAATGTCCCGAATAATTTGGGAACGATCCAAATTTTCTTTTCGATAATTAAAATAGAATAAATTAGTATGACATCCTTTTCAAAATAGTTTCTAATTCCCCACACATTTCACATAGCACCACAATATCACATATTCAATCATTTAACGAATAACTTAGCACGTTTAAACAAATAAATCATTTAATAACTCTTAATATGAAATTAAAATTTCATTTCACATCACATAATAACACGTAATTTTCCCGGATCTTACATCAATGGCCATATTTTCAATATTTTCACTCAATGTGGGGACTGTGCTCTCAGATCCTACATAAAAATAGGGGGTAGAGAAGAGTTGTGTAGCTGAAGCTCTTTGGTGGTGGGGATCCTCTTGAATTGTCTGAAGGCTAGAGGTTTCCACCAAAGGCTGAGCATCACTAGACCCTGAACCCTTACACACTTCTATCTTATCAGTGTCTAGTGGCTCCAGTACGCCACCTTCAGAATCCTGTATAGTTTCAGACACCCTCAGTAATACTTCATGAGGTGTCAAAAATCAAAATGTCTACAGAACCATCATGAGGTGTTGTTTAATGAGACTCTCCCTCAAAGGGAATAGACTCTGATAGAATTTTGCTTTGAATTTCTTCATTTCCATCTATCATAGTCTGATCCACAATATCATTGGAATTCTCAACAATAGTAATAGTCACCAGAGAAGGCCTATCGGCATGAACAATGACTCCACTAACACATTTCCTCTAACTAGGTGGTTCTTATGTTTGTGAGTCTATCTGTTCACCTAGACCACTATCCACCACTGGTGCAACAGTGCCCTCTCTTGACTGCAAACCTCCTCCCAAATCCTCTAGAGTTGTACTCCTTATAGATTCATTCCTTGAACTGTCATGATAAAGAAACTTAGATATGAATTTTCTCCAGTATACTGCATGGAGAGCCTGATTAAAGGAGTAGTTGAATCTTGACTGAAGTGCCTCTTATACACTATGATAGTGTTCTCTTTTGAGAAGATCTATCCTTATTGTAAAAGTAGGATAAATGAAGGTATAAGCAGGAGGCATAAATTTTTCTTTTAGAAAATCAAGAACTTCCTGTGAATGAGAGAATTTCATTACAACGGCTTCAAAAGCTTGCTTATAAGACAAACTGTAATCCCATATTACATCATCAACCAAACCTGGATGTTGTTCCTCCTCCTCAGTTTCAGCCTCAATAACAGACCCTAGTCTGTTTTTCTTCTTTTGCTGTTTCAAAGGTCTTGAAGCTGGTTGATCTGGATCTGGTTGAGTAACCATGGGTATCTTTTAATTTCTTTCAGCAATAACATCCTCAACAAAAGAGATAATAGATGTGTTGTGGATTAAAAAACCTACTTGTATATTAATTGCTAGGATTAATGAACTTTCGAGCTTTAATGGATGTACTTATGTTTCGAGACTAAATCGGTCCTCGCAAGATGCCTACGTATCTCAAATCGTTATTGAGAATCAAGCCAAAGACGTAGTTCTGATTGTAGGATCAGGGACCTTATATAGGCGTCTGGAGCCTAGTATTTATGGTATGTTTAGGAGACTTAGCGAATAAGTCTCCTTTTTGATATTGGATAAACGTTGTATTACTTGTAGGATAAGTCTTTTCCTTGTTGATAAAGGCTATGACTCATTAATTGGGATTCTGGATCCTTCTTTCACTAATTTACCATATTTTCGACTCTTTTCATGAGCTGTATATTTTCCCTATTCATTAATTACGAAATTAATGAATAATTAGGGTGCCGGGCCTTAAATATTTGGCCTTTCCAAAGAAACAGCAATTATATTTCTATAATTACTTTTCTGTCCATATCATTTGCCCCCCAACTTCTGGGAAAAATCTCCTTAGGGGTTTTCGTAGAAGTTATAGCGTGTTTTTCCCCAAAGTCTTCTATTTTTAGGGTATTTTCGACCTCAAAATAGGTCATTTTCGACCTGGAATTCGACCAGGAATTAGGTCTTTTTCGACCAGGAATTCGACCAGGAATTAGGTCTTTTACGACTAGGAATTCGACCTCAATTTCATTATTTTTCGACTTTATTTGGGAGCGAGGTCACTGGAATCGGCCTCGTTTTCCCATATGTTTTCGACCTTGGTCGTACGATTTCGATTTAATGTCTTTTCGACCTTAAATCTTTGATTTTTGTCTTGGCTATATTTCAAATTTCATTTTTCTTGGGCCTTAAGTAGCCCAATTTTTAATTGGACTTAAATTATTCCAGCCTTGGGCCTTATTGGGCCTTTATTGTTTGGGCTTTGAATTTACCTGAGACCCAAATTATTTGGGCTTTAATTTTTGCAGTCCAGTAAAGGACTTATGGGCCTTGACTGGCTATAGACAGTTGCCCTTCCTTAACCGGTTGGGTTTCCAGTCACTTCGATTATAAAAGAGTGGGATTTCTATTTCATTCCTCACTTCATACTTTCAACCTTCTAAAAATTTCTCTCTAGCCTTCTTAGCTTTTCTCTCTTTTTATTCCGTGGTAAGGCGATTTCCGGCAAAGTTTCCGGGGCTATTTTCCAATTTTTCTGGGTTCAATCTTCATCCGTTGAAGGTTTTCTGGGCTCTAGTTTGAAGATTTGAAGATTTTTATGAGAATTTCTTTGAAGATTTGAAGATGTCTGATCGTACTGCTCAACGTCTCCAGAAAATGAATCAAGCGTCTAAGAGAGGTATCACCATTCGTTCTTCTCATATGTCTCTTCAAGATATGATTTTAGAACGTAGTGATGAATACCCTTCTATTTCGCACTTAGATTCATTTGATTGTAGCAATAAATTTCATGAAATCGACTTGATTAGGGACTACAATAAAATGTATAGGATTAAGTCCCCCTATAGGTTAGTCCCAGTCGGCCTAGGGGACCGTTCCTGCCATTGGCGTCCTAATGCTCTATGCATTTATAAGGATGCCATTGTTGCGGGACTCAGGTTTCCCTTTCATGAGTTCATTCCCAGGCTTTTGGCTGATGTTGGGATTAACCCTTGCCAACTTCCTCCAAACGCCTGGAGAATCATTATTGGTTTCATTGTTCTTTGTTGGAAGAACAATTTTCCTCTTTCTGTTGCTTTATTTAGGAAAATATTCCAGTTTAAAAATAGCTCTGCCATTACTTTGGGTTGGGTTTATATCAACCATCGACCTTCCACTCCACCCATTTTTCATCCGAAATCCATTCCTGATAATAACCCAAGATGGAAAAACAAATTTATGTATTTAGTTTGGGAAGGAGAGGATTGGGGTACCCTTTTCCGTAGATCTTTCAGTAGGGTCTCGGATGGTAGTCCCAGTAATATAATTCTGAATGATGAGGAGGCCCATGCCTATGCCGAGCTCACAAAAGATGATTATGCTACAACGGCTAGGGTGCTCCTGGACGAGTTCCAGCTTAAGTCCTTGGGACTTTCAAACGTTTCTGATAAGGGTAATTCTCACCTCATATTCTCCTTTATTTATTTAAGATTATCTTATACCAACTGTTTCTTTCCTTGTGTTTTTTGCAGCTGCGGTCTTTATCAATAAGACCAACGAGCACCAAGATGGGGAAACAGAAAGGATGAAGAGGGCTCGCTTGGGAGGGAAAGATCCCCGTGCTGCAAGTGTCCCAGCCTTTATAAGGCCTCGTGTGGACCTTACTGATGAGGTTGAGGGTCCTTCCTCGGCCAAAAGTTCAGTTTGGCGCCCCAATTGGGGTCTTAGGAAGAAAGACACCGTAGTAGGGGTGTCTAAACATGCTGTGGAATGGTCTTATCATTCCTTGACTCCTTGTGACTACAAGGATTTCGTTTCCAACTCCACTTTGGAGGGTGTGGAGCATGCAGGCTCTCAGGTGATTGTTGCTTTAAGTTGTTTTCTTCCTTTTTTCTTTGTAGTTTTAACATGTTTCAAGTTTTATATCTTGTATTGACTTGTAACTTGTTTGTAGGCTAATGCCAACTTTCAAGGGGCTATATTTCAAGACAAGGCTTGGCGCTCATCTTCAGAGGCCAACCAAGGCAAGTTTGAGAAATCCCAAGAAGAGGTGGGCTCGCTGAAGGCCACACTGGCTAGGAAGGAGAAGGAGTTAGCCGATTCCCAGGCTGAGCTGGTTTCTTTGAGGAAGGGCAAGGATGACTTTATCGACGATTACCTTGACTCCCAGGAGTACAAGGACTTGATTGATAAGCATGACGAGCTCCTCTTCCCAGTTTAGTATACTAAGGGATGGGATGGCGCTCTTGCTGCTGTTTTGGAGAAGATGCATGGATCTCTCACCATTTCTGATTTTCCAAGCCCTTACACTCCTACTCCTTTGGAGTTGGCTTTGGCTAGAGAGGACGACATGGAGGAAGATGACAAGATCTTTGACCTAGATCATACTTCTCCACCTGGTCAGACTGCCAGGGATGATTATGATGCCAGCTCTACTTTAGAGGGAGAGGAAGAGGAGGAGGATGCCGTAGACAAGGCAGCTTAGATGATGTAGTTTTTCTTTTATAGTTTTATTTATGGCCTTTCATGGCTTGTATTGTACTTTCAGCCTACGGGCTTAACTTTTATTTAAGCTTTCGTTCAGCCTTTTTACATTCTCGACTTAACATGTCTATCAGAATGCATTGCGTATATAATGAAAACATAAGAATATGGAATTCATAACTTTGAAAATGGGATCAACCCTTACATAATACTCAAGTTTAAAAACTTGGGTTGGTTTTATCAAACATTATTTCTAGTAGTGAGTCCACTTAGGAAACACCTTAAACATAATAAACCTTCAAATTGGAGGCATGCCAAGTCCTTGGCACCTCATGCCCTTCAAGGGTTTCTAGTTTGTACGAGCCTCGACCAAATACGTTCTTGATGCGATATGGTCCTTCCCAATTTGGGGCCAACTTGCCTTTTTGTCCAACTCCGGATGCCTCAATATTTCGGAGGACTAAATCTCCTTGTCGAAAGAATCTCTCTTTAACCCTTAGGTTGTAATAGAAAGATGCTCGTTTCTGATGCTGAACTATCTTGGCATTTGCCTCATCTCTAACTTCATCAATTAGATCTAAAGCCAGCCTCAAGCCTTCCTCATTTGTTTCTGGCTCATAAGCCTCAATTCTTGGAGACGTGTGAGTAATCTCCACCGGAACCACTGCCTCTGCTCCATAAGCCAATAGAAATGGAGTTGCTCCGGTGGTGACTTTGCAGGTAGTACAATATGCCCAAAGTATGGGGAGCAATTCGTCTACCCAAGTGTTTCTGGAGCGTTCAACTCTTTTCTTCAGTCCATCTAGGATAATTCGATTTGCAACCTCAGCTTGCCCATTTGCTTGAGGATGGGCGACAGAAGTGAAGTGCAACTTGATATCATTCTCATCACAATATTTCTTAAACTCATCGTTGTTAAACTGAGTTCCATTGTCTGTGACCAAGATACGTGGAGTCCCGTATCTGCATATCACATTTTCCCAGAAGAAATGCATCACTTGCTTGGTGGTTATCTTGGCTAATGGCTTAGCCTCAATCCACTTGGTGAAGTAGTCGATTGCTACTATCAAGAACTTTCTTTGAGCACTTGCCATTGGAAATGGCCCGAGTATATCCATTCCCCACATGACAAAGGGGATTGGTGAGTTTATGGATGTCAACATCTCTGGTGGTTGCCTAACCACTGGGGCATGCTTCTGGCACCTTTCACATTTCTTTACGTAGCTTTTAGCATCTGCTAGTATGCTTGGCCAGTAGAAACCTAGACGAGTGATTTTATGGGCAAGGGCTCTGCCCCCCAAGTGCTGCCCACAAATTCCTTCATGTACTTCCTTCAGGGCCAATTCTGCCTCTTGAGGTCTCAAACATTTCAGACATGGAATGATGAAAGACTTCTTGTATAGGATTCCCTCAATCAGGGTATACCTTAGTGCTCTGACGTATAGCTTTCGTGCTTCTGAAGTGTCGTTGGGTAATCACCCAGTTTCTAGATAAGATTTGATGGGATCCATCCAACAACTGCCAACATCAATGGCTGCTACCAACTTTCTGTTGATGCTTGGGGTCCTCAGGACTTGGAAGTAGACACTCCCTGCATAGTTTTCAATTTCGGAAGAAGCAAATTTAGACAAGGCATCAGCCTTCATGTTTTCTTCCCTTGGAATGTGCTCTACATAGCATTCATCAAACTGAGTCATGATGGCCTTGACAAGTTTTAAGTACTTGGCCATGACTTCATCTCTGGCCTCAAATTCCCCCATTTACTTGGGAAACCACTAGCCTCGAATCTCCACATACTTTCAGAGTTTTAACTCTCAAGGCTCCAGTCAGCCCTAAGCCAGCTATCAGAGCTTCATACTCAGCCTCATTGTTTGTCGTTGGGAAATCAAGTTTCAGTGCATACTCTATGAGGAATCCATCAGGACTTTGTAGCACTAAACCGGCTCCACTTGATTTTGTTTTTGATGCTCCATCAAAATAGAGCACCCAATATTCTTTGAAATCCATCTCTTAATCTTTCTCATCCTCCACTATTACTTCTTGCCCCCTGACTTCTTGGTTGTCAATGGTACATTCAACCATGAAGTCAGAAAGTGCTTGAGCTTTTATGGCCGTTCGAGGCTTATACTTGATGTCGAATTCGCCCAATTCAATGGCCCGTTTGGTCAACCTTCCACTAACTTGAGGGCTATGCAAGATGTTTCTTAGAGGTTGATCAGTCAAGACCTCTATCTTGTGAGCCTGGAAGTACGGGCGTAGCTTTCTTGAGGCCATTATCAAGGCTAAGTGTTAGGTCCTGATAAGTTTGTAGAAGGGGGGTTGAATACAAACTTTACCGTTTTATCGAAATTTGTTCGTTTAAGATTAAACAATTAAGAACAAATTAATGCGGAATAAAAACTGAAACAATATTCAAGTTAAATAGAAACTCTATTAAACTTGAGGAGTGTTACAACTTTGATCACTGATTACAAAGAACTTAATAAAACAAATCTAGAATAAATTCGACATGAATTTATCTATTTTTGTAATAAAAAGGATCGAATACTAAAAAGTAGTTCGATATAATATCTAGGGATTATGATCCGCTAGAAAGCTAAAGCAGTACAAGAGATACAATTCTTATGAATTAAATGTTGAAGAACAATCAAGAATTAAATCTCTGGCGAATTTTGTAGCTTGACAGTTGAAGAAGTAATGAAGAGAGAATGTAATATTTGTTGCTGTCTTTACTTTTGTGTTAACTGATGATCTTGAATGTCAACTGCCTTGTTTTCCTTTATACAAATTACTTGTACTTTTCTTCACACGCGCCAATCCACTTGCAGAAGTAATTGGAAGACTTGCTGAAAAACATTTCTTTTTGCCTTGGAAGACAATCGGGAAGACAAGCATTTGTACTAAGAAGACATTCGGGAAGACAAGGGAATGGCCTAGGAAGACTTTCGGGAAGACAGCCTTGGTAGTCTTCCTAGTTCAAAGAACTAAGTCTTCCTAGTTCAATCCTAAGTCTTCCTAGTTCAAATATATTCTAATTTAAATAATTAACTAAATAAATTATGTATTAAATTAATTCTTTGCAGAATTAAATTAATAAATAATATACTTAATAATATTAATTATTTATAAGAGAATAAATAGAATTAGTTGACTTCTCAATTAATTCCAGAATCACTTAAAACTTAGATAAATAACAAACAAAATAGTACGTTGACACTCGATGCACTGTCTGGTTCATGAGTGACTAACGACAATGTCTGTTCTTTATCTGTTTGACTTTAAGCAGTGATTCACTTCCTTCTCATTCAAGAACTCCGTAATCAGTATCTTTTTCTGTCACCACTTGAAATCTCTGTCACTTTAATAAATCCACTGAGCTTGAATACTTCATTGAGGCTTGATCAATAAATTGAGCTTCTTTCAATGTAGAATCACTTCAAGTCTGTAGATGACTTTAATCTTCATTCTTTGACAGATATAACCTTCTGAGATTCCTGTGACAATTGATTTTTATTATTTACTTATTACATCTTAATTAAAGTTGAGTAGAATCCTCGGTGTTTACAAATAGGACTAGACATATGCCTTTCAATCTCCCCCTATTTGTTTGTTAGACAATAACAACCAAATACCTCTAGAGGATAACTCAACTAAAACAAGAAAAGATAAGACTTTTAAGAGCCATGCAAATAATAAAAAGTTCTGGATTAAATATAACAAATTCCAGATTCAAACAGTAAAGATAAATACAAGATAGATGTTCCTCTAGACTGAACATATGAATACATTTATCCTATCTTGAATCACCTAAGCTCTAAACATTTAATATTTACAAACAGAGCTTCTTCAAATTTCAGACTCAATCATCTCTCCTTCTTCAAGTGCTTCAAGCAAATCCTTGTCCAGAACACGATCAGATTCAGAAGTAATGCCACTAGGTCTGACAGGTTGAGTTGTGACTTTCTTCAGCCTATTCTTCATTTGATGATATCTTTTGATATTTGCTATGCAATAGTCTTGAATCAAATCAGCAACTTTTGTCTTCTCTTGTGTAGCAAATCCTGAAGTCCTCAACATGTTCTCCAAGTAGACAAGATGCTTGGCAGGAAAATCCTTCAGAGATATTGGATCCACACCACAAGTCTGAAGTGCCCTTCCTTTAAAAATTTTTACTTCATAAGGCACTTCCACCACTTGTGGACTAGCTTTCATTGCAAAGTCTCTTAGCTGATCATGCAACAGCTCAGCTAATGGAGAAGTTCTTTTTACCTTGCACATGAAGACCCATAGTTCAGAGAGAGTTCTGCTTTCCAGAAGATTGAGAGACACTAAGAAAGTTCCCTCATTATGAGTATAAACATAGATCTTCAACTCCTCTCTAACTCTGTCATATCCAGTTGAGATCCTTGAAATCTCTGCATGAAGAGCTTTCATATATACTGTGTTGTCTGGATTGACCTTCTTGTATCTTTCCAACATGCTAAAAAACTTTCCATCATTATCTGAACCTGTTGAATGTGAAAACATCTCTCTAGCTCTCTCCGTTGCTTTTCTTGATGTTCAGCTTTTTGGATAACTAGATGCTTTGAAATGATGTCAGAAACTTTAGCATTCTCCTCCTCTCTTCTCTTTAGATCAGCTTTTTGTCTTAACAGCTCAGCTTCAAAGGCAGGATCCACTTCAGGTTCATCTTCCCAGTCATCATAGTCAGCCTCTCCTTCAACCTCCACTTCACCAAAGATATCTTCAGGGTTTTCTTCAGATTCAATATTGTCAAAATCTCCCTGTTCACCTTGATAGTAGTCAGCATCAGAAAAAGTTAACCTCTGCTTTCCTTTGTCCTTTACAGAACCAGAACCTCCAGCTTCTCCTCCTCTTTGTTTCTCCACATTCTCCCCCTTAGTTGAGGAATCCTCTACAGTTTGAGCTGTGGAAGCTCTAGGATTCACCTCAGATGGTCTCCTTATCTCTCCTCTATCTCCTCTTTCATCAGCATCATCCTCATCGTCATCATCTCCCTCAAAGAAAATTCTTTGCTCTGCAGTAGGTTGATGTGAATTCTTGATCATATTATACAAGTGCTTCATACCTTCATTCAGATGCTCCATTCCTCCTTCTATCTTGAAAATCCTTTCTTCATTAAACTTTTGATTTTCATCAACTGTTTGCAGAATAAAGTCCACCTTGGTAGAAATGGCAGCTATCTCCCTGACACTCTCTGATATTTGAGCATTTGACATTGTAAGATCAGAGATGTCTGAAGCCACTAGTACTTGAGATTGTTGGATTGAATTCAGCTTCGGGAGGAGATTATTCTTCAATCCTTGTAGGTCATCTTTCACAGTACCCAGCTGATTTGATACAGATGTGGTAGATTGTGCAACCACTTGTGCTTTTAGAATTGTGTTTTCAGCCTGGGTCTCTTGCAACTTCTTCTGTAGATCAGCTAGCTGTTTTAACAAAGCAGTGTTTGTGTCAGTGTGTGCACTCACTTCAATTGCTCTCAGTGGTGTTTCACTCAACTCACGTGCTTGTGTTTCACTCGGTGTTTGACTCATATCTCTCACCACTAACTGTCTGTCTAGATTCTCAGTGGATGTACCTGCAGTAAAAATCACCCTAGCCCCTTCAAGAGAGGTCAGTGGTGGTGCAATGGGAGTTCGCGAATCCCAATCCCCAATGAATTCCAAATCAGATTGAATTTGAAACTGAATTGCTTCAGTGTTGGATTCATTAGGTTGCCTTCCACTTTCTCCAGTAAAAACTGCGAGTGGAAAATCCCTTAGGGGAGCCAGAGATGTTCCCTCTGGGAGGGGAGAAAATGATTCTATTTGAGTTGGCGAAGAATCAGATTTTCCCTCAGATGCCTGTGAAGGCACTTCTACCGTAACTATGGTAGGCACTGTTTCAAAGTCAAAAGTAAAGTGCTCTCCTGACATGGTGTCCTGAGTGTCATCTATATGGATATCTTCTCCCATTGTGAGTAATGGGAGTGTGCTTGACTCAGTACAAGATGCCATGGCCCGATGGCGAATTTCAATAGATCCACCCTGTTGAGAGGATGTCTCCAGAGACTGTGTAGTGGCCATATCAATGTCCATATCCTTTTGAGAGGATACAGATGGGCTAACAGTTGTCTCCCTATAGGTTTTTCTTTTCTTTAAGGGTGGAGAAAGAGCTGTGGGAACACTCATTTCAGCTATATCACTAACATTTCTTGAACTGGTTTGTACATTAGGCTCAGGTGGTGTTTCAGGAGTGTTTGACTCTCTGTTTGGCTCTATGACCTGGGTCAGAGACTGTGGATCTACAATCTCTGGGTCAGCCCTAACAACCACTTGGGTTTCAATTGAAGTACCAGAAGAAGAACCAAGGTTAGGAATAACTACCTGCAGTGGTACTGGATGTGGTTCGGGAACTTGTTCACCAAAGATAGGAAGATTAATGAATTGTCTCATGAATGGTGAAACAAGAACAGGTATGGTGGTAAATTTGGATGAGACATCAAGTCTGGTGTAGAATTTGGTGTCTGTGGTTGGAGAGGTTTCAAATCTAGATTCTCGAAACAGTTCTACCTGCTCAGCAGTGAGAAGATGATTAATGATAAGAGTTAGAAAGCGAGGGTACCAATACCTTACTTTCACACCATTATCAGAATCTCTCCTAGAGTGAGCAAGCCTGTTGAGCAAAAGGTTCCACAGAATCTCAGCAAAGTTCAATCTACGACCAAATACTATAGCATAGGCAATGTATTGATTAAGACTGGTAATGCAATGAAAGTTTGTTTTTGTGCAATTACCAAATACCCTAGCTATAGTATCAAAGAACAGATCCCATTCCCTTACAACAAAAGTTTTTGACAATTTTACCATTTGAAAGGGACCCTGATAATGAATATTCACAAAGAACTGTGTTAACTCATCATCAGTGGGTAATGGATCAAACCTGTCCTTTGGAAAATGCAACACATCACAAAATAAATCAAAAGTAACTGTATATTGCTGGTTGAGAATATTGAAAGAAAAAGATTTTGAATTGTCAGTAATAACAGCACTTGAACACAACATCCTTAATGGATCAATTTTCAGTAGTGCATTGGCACAAATAGCATAACTAACACAAGTATTGCTATTTAAAAATTGAATCCATGGTCTGAAACGTTCCACTTTACACCTAGCCGGATCAAAATACCCAACAAAATTATTTAAAACTAATTCAAAATTATTAGGATTCATTTTAAATAAAACAATAAAATTTTAATTAATTTAAATAAAAATAAAATTTTAGGGATTTTTAGAATTAATTAAAATTACAAAAATCCACAAAATTAAATTTTATCAAAATTAATGAATTTTGAACTTTTAGATCCTAAAAATTCGAACTTAACTTTTTGAAATGCAAAAACTGAATTGGGTAATTGATTTCAAGAACACACACAGTACCACACAGTTTCCAACACACAGAACCACTTTGATCAGAAAAACACAAGTAAGAATCACTTAACAAATCACAAACAATCAAGTCGAATGGAATGAAAGAAAAACAGAATTTTTGACAGCAATTCGACTCAAAAAGGTTTGATTTTGAAAGAACAATAGTGATTTGCTAAGTAAAAACTTGAGCAACAATGAACAAAATCAAAGTTTTCTGTAGAATGAAAGAATTCGAAGGGGGTTTTGTGAAGAAGAAAACTGATAAGAAAATGCTAAGGCAAAAACTGAATAGAAATGCGTATGTACTGTAAGTATATGTATATATAAGAAATAAACAAATAAACTGACTTTAGAAGACTATCCAAACGTTTTTTTTTTTTTAAAGAAAAAGACTTGGGAAGACAATCGGGAAGACTTAGAATAGTCTTCCCGGTAGTCTTCCTAGTACAAACCGGATTGTCTTCTAAATAACTAATAAAAGAAAAACAGAAAAATAAAACTAATAAATTTAAGTCTTCCCGATAGTCTTCCTAGTTCAAAAAACTGGGAAGACTTAGGAAAAGACTTAGAAATAAAAGGAAAAACAGAAAAATAAAATGAAAAATTCCTTGTATTCCCGGTAGTCTTCCTAGTGTAAAACTGGGAAGACTTACCAAAAAATTCAGAATTAAATTCGAAAATTTACAAAAAATGCTGAATAACTTAGAAAAATGCATGAAAAATATTTAAAAACCTAGAAAAATTCACAGAAAATTCCATAAATCCTAGAAAAATATGCAGAATATTATAAAAATGCATAAAATTAATATAAACTTGCAGAAAAATTCAAACAACAATATTTACAATCTGAAAAATATCTAAATAATTCTAAATAAATATATTTTCAATAAAAATACATTTCTCTACTTAAAAAATATGAGAAAAAATATTTTTAAAGAAAAATAAAATATTCAGAACCATTTAAATCAACAAGCATGCAATTATTAAATGAGAATTGGCAGAAAATATCAGTTAAATGACAAGAGAAAATGAATTTATTGAAAGAACAAACATGACAGAGACATTGTTAATCACTAAGACTGTTTAACATACCCAATTTACCAACTAACTTGATAAATGTGGATTCATCAACAGATTTAGTGAATATATCTGCAGTCTGTTCTTCTGTGGGTACAAAATGTAACTCCACAGTTCCATTCATGACATGCTCTCTGATAAAATGATACCTGATATCAATGTGCTTCGTTCTCGAGTGCTGCACAGGGTTGTTGGAGATTGCTATGGCACTTGTATTATCACAAAATATGGGAATTTTGTCTAATGCAAAGCCATAGTCCTTTAATTGATTCCGTATCCATAAGATCTGAGCACAACAGCTTCCAGCAGCTATATATTCAGCTTCTGCTGTTGAATTGGAAACTGTTTGCTGTTTCTTGCTATACCAGGAAATCAACCTACCTCCTAGGAATTGACAACTCCCAGAGGTGCTTTTTCTATCCACAACACTACCTGCATAATCAGAATCTGTATATCCAACAAGATTAAAGCCAGAATCTTTAGGGTACCAGATACCTAGATTAGGTGTACCCTTAAGATATCTCAAGATTCTTTTCACAGCAACGAGATGAACATCTCTAGGGTCCGCTTGGAACCTTGCACACAAGCATGTAGCATACATAATATCTGGTCTACTAGCAGTAAGATAGAGTAAGGAGCCAATCATACCTCTGTAGCTTGTAACATCTACCTTGATAGATTTGTCAGAAGCTCCAAGTTTGATTGCTGTTGAAGATGGAGTCCTTGCTGATGCTGAATCCTCCATGTGATACTTCTTGAGGAGTTCTTTGAGATACTTGGATTGACAAATAAATATTCCATTTGACCTTTGACTTACTTGCAATCCAAGAAAGAACTTCAGCTCACCCATCATACTCATTTCAAACTTACTCTGCATTAGCTCAGCAAATCTCTTACAGAGATTATCATTAGTAGACCCAAATATGATGTCATCCATATAGACTTGGACTAATATCATATCATTTTTGTGTTTCTTTGAAAAAAGAGTTTTGTCTATGATACCTCTAACAAAACCATTTTCTAAAAGAAAACCAGAGAGAGTGTCATACCATTTTCTTGGGGCTTGTTTGAGACCATAGATAGCCTTGAAGAGAAAGTACACAAAGTCCAGCAGCTCCTGATTTTCAAAGCCAGGGGGCTGTTCCACATACACTTCTTCATCAAGTTCACCATTCAGGAATGCACTCTTAACATCCATTTGATAGACTTTAAAATTGGAGTAAGCAGCAAATGCTAAGAACATCCTGATGGCCTCAAGTCTAGCCACTGGCGCATAGGTTTCATCATAGTCAATGCCTTCAGCTTGAGAATACCCTTGTGCAACCAGTCTTGCCTTGTTCCTAGTAACAATGCCATCCTCATCTAGCTTGTTCCTGTATACCCATCTAGTACCAACTACTTTCTTGTTCTTTGGCCTGGGTACCAGCTTCCAGACTTGCTGTTGTTCAAATTGATTGAGTTCATCTTGCATAGCAATCACCCAATCTGGATCAGTCAGTGCTTCCTCAGTTTTCTTTGGCTCCATTTTAGATAGAAATGCTGAGAAAAGACATTCATTCTGAGAAGCTCTTCTAGTTTTAACTCCAACATCTGGATCACCAATGATCAACTCAAAAGGATGAGCTCTATTCCAAACAGTCTGTCTTGGAAGATTTGATCTTGATGATTCGCCTTGAAATTCACTTTGATGTTGTGAGTGACTAGTTGATCCTTCATTTGCTCCCCCTGAGTTGTTGCCTGTTTGCCTTGATGATTCTTCTCCAGTGTTGGTGGTATCTCCATTGTTACCAGTGTTTCCACCACCATCACCATGATCATTATCATCATTATTATTATCATCACCAGCAATAACTTCAGGTGGGTCTTCATCATCTGATTCTGAGTCTGGCAAGTTATCAAACTTCAGTTTTTCAGATGAGTCTTCTTTTTGGATACTGGGGAACTTAGTGTCATCAAAAGTAACATTGACACTTTCCTTTACTGTGTGACTGCCAACCACATAGACCCTGTAAGATCTTCTGGAATATCCAACAAAAATAGCTTCTTGTGCCTTTGCATCAAACTTGCCACGTTTAACATTGTCATCTAAAAGCACAAAGCATTTTGCTCCAAATACATGAAAGTACTTGACAGTTGGTTTCTTGTTGTTCATGATCTCATACGGAGTCTTCATTAAGTCCTTGTTGATTAAAGTTCGATTCTGAGTATAACAAGCTGTATTCGCTGCTTCAGCCCAAAAGTACGTTGGAAGTTTGGACTCACTTAGCATAGTCCTAGCTGCTTCAATCAATGTACGATTCTTTCTTTCCACTACTCCATTTTGTTGAGGAGTTCTAGGGGCAGAATACTGTCTTGTTATTCCTTTATCAGCACAAAAATCAGTTAGAATGGCATTCTTGAATTCCGTACCATTATCTGACCTTATGGCTCTAACAGGGAATCTAGAATCCAGCTCAATCAACTTTACATGGCCAATCACCAGGAATGGGGTCTCATCCTTGGAATGTAGGAATAAAACCCATGTATATTTTGAATAGTCATCAACAATCACAAGTGTATCTTGTTTCTTTGACATGGACATCACATTAACTGGACCAAACAAATCCATGTGCAGTAGCTGAAGAGGTTCAGTTATTGATGATGTGTCAGTGCCCTTGTGAGAAGCTTTCTTTGACTTACCCTTCTGACATGCCTCATACAGTCCTTCCTGTGTAAATTCCATCTGAGGCAAACCTCTAACTAATTCCCTCTTGACTAAAGAGTTCATAGTTTTGAAGTTAAGGTGAGACATCTTCTTGTGCCATAGCCAACTATCATCTGATGAAGCTTTAGCATAAAAACAATTAACTTCATCTTTGAATCCCGAGTTCAGATCAGCTATGAACAAGTCACCTTTCCTTACTCCTTGAAGAGCAGGCTTTCCATTCTTCTTGTGAGTAATCTGACACTTCTCTCTTTCAAAGGAAACAGCATATCCTCTGTCACAGAACTGACTGATGCTGAGAAGATTGAACGTCAGACCTTCCACAAATGAAACATCTTCAATGATAACATTTCCGTACTTCAAACAGCCATATCCTTTCGTAATACCCTTGCTGTTATCTCCAAAGGTAACTACTGGGCCAGCTTTCACAACCACATCTGATAGCAGGGCTCTATCTCCGATCATATGCCTTGAACAGCCACTGTCAAGAATCCACATAACACGGTTTACCTGTTTAACTCCCTGCAATATCAGATTGATTAGTCCTTCCTCGGAGCCCAAAATTGATTGGGTCCGGCATACTTAAAGAACTGGCCTTTGTCAGGCAAAACAACATTTCTAACTAAAACTACTTCATCCTCTTTCACATAAGAGCGTTTCCATTTATAACCAGCCTTAACACATTTCTGAGTAGGCTTAGGGATAAATGAATCCACTCTAGTCTGAGGAGGACTAGTAGTCTTTGTTTTAACATGCTTCTTATTATTAACATGTTGACGTGGAGCAGTCTTATCACTAGATACATGCTTTTTATTAAAGAAAGCATACATAACATTAAAAGCACAAGACATGCAATTACTCACACCACATGCTTTATGAGAAGAATTAATAGCAGGCATGTTAGTTCTACAGTTGTTTTGATCCAACTTATGGATATCTGATTTAGTCTTTTCAGTTGTAGCAACTTTGACTGGAATATCAGATACACACTTTTTGGATTGCTCAGCTTCTAAAGCAACATCTTCTTCATGAATCTCCTCAGCAATAATGATAGAGTATTCATTCAGAGGCTCTGCCTCAGACTCCTTACAGAAGGGTGTTTTAATACCCTTAAGAATATAAGGAACAACCTTTCCTTCTTCTCTGACTCTACAAGGTGTATTAATACCAAGCAATCCTATAGCCTCATTATAATCATAACCTATACTGACATGATTACCAATAGCTTGTTTATTGAAAATTTCTTTAGCCGTCTTACAAGAGTTGTAATAGGCATTAGCTTTGGTTTTAAGCTCACTAATCTGCTCTTTGAGAATGGTTTCCAGTTGAATATAACATTTAACCCTATTCTCCAGAAAAGCAATTTTCTCATTAAGTTCATCCTGATTAACATGCACAAGTTTCAAATCTTTTAATTCCTTTTCAAGATTTGTGTTTAAAAGATTTATTCTATCATTTTCAGTGCGTGCACAACTTATGGTGCCACCAAGATGATAAATCATTTCAGCATCAGTAAAGGTTACCTCTGACATGTATCTGGATGAAGTGCTTTCCTCTTTAGCCATTAAAGCAAGGTTCCCAATCTCACCTGCTTCTTCATCACTGTCAGTGTCATCCCAACTCTTTCCCTCAGCAACATAGGCCTTCCCAATCTTGTTCTTCTTGCTAGAATCAAATGTGTTTCTAGTCACTTGCTTTGGCTTTCTGCACTCAGTAGCAAAGTGACCCAACTCATTGCAATTGTAGCATCTGATTATACTCCTGTCCACAGTTCCAGTTTTGTAGCCACCCCTTGTGCCACTTGAAGATGAAGATCCACCTCTCTGAAATCTGGGTCTGAACTTAAGATTGGGATTCCTCTTGAATCTAAACTTCCCAAACTTTCTGACTATCAAAGCCAAATCACCATCCTCCAGCTGATCAAGTTCTTCCAAAGAATAGAAGTCACCACCAGATTGATCAATGGATGTTAATCCATATTCAGCATCAATAACATTCATATGAGAACTAGAAGGTTGAAAAGCCTTCACTTCCAGTTTCTGTGGGACTTCAGCAGCCAATGCAGTGGAGGTACCAACAATCATTCCAGTTCCATACAGCTCCTTCTGTTGAATCTGCTCCAGCTCATAGGTCTTCAAGACACCATACAATCTTTCCAAAGCAAGCTCATTCATGTCTCTTGCTTCTCTAATAGCAGATATCTTGTGCTCCAAATGAGGTGGAAGTGTAAGAAGGAACTTCTTGTTAATCTCCTTGTTGGTGTAGTGCTTCCCATTGAGATTCAGATCATTAATTAATTTGTTGTATCTTTCAAAAACCTGAGAGATACCTTCACCAGGGTTTGATCTGAAATGCTCATATTGTGAAGTGAGAATTTCCAGCATATTCTCCCTAACTTCCTCTGTCCCCTCATTGATTATCTCTATTGTTCCCCAAATGTGTTTGGCAGTTTCACAATTTAGGACATGATTATGCATGATAGGATCAAGACTCTCAATAAGGATCAACTGAAGACATGAATCCAAGGTAACATCCTCTTTCTCATCAGGAGTGTATTCCTTGGGATCTTTAGGGTACATTCTAGCAGCCCTAGTCACAACATTATCCTCAACAACTTCAGGATCAATAATCATAGGGAGTTTGGGACCACTCTTCAGCACATCCAAGTATTTAGGATTTGCAACCTTAAGAAATAGGAGCATTTTCTTCTTCCACATTGGATAATGCTCCTTGCTGAATATTGGAATTTTAACTGTCCCCACTTTCTGTGTAGTAGACATCTTTTGAGATTTTTAAGAATAAAATAAAAAATCAGAGTTTAAAAGAAAAATCTCAAAACAATTGGATCTTTGATTTGTATATTAATCAAAAGGCTCTGATGCCAATTGTTAGGTCCTGATAAGTTTGTAGAAGGGGGGTTGAATACAAACTTTACCGTTTTATCGAAATTTGTTCGTTTAAGATTAAACAATTAAGAACAAATTAATGCGGAATAAAAACTGAAACAATATTCAAGTTAAATAGAAACTCTATTAAACTTGAGGAGTGTTACAACTTTGATCACTGATTACAAAGAACTTAATAAAACAAATCTAGAATAAATTCGACATGAATTTATCTATTTTTGTAATAAAAAGGATCGAATACTAAAAAGTAGTTCGATATAATATCTAGGGATTATGATCCGCTAGAAAGCTAAAGCAGTACAAGAGATACAATTCTTATGAATTAAATGTTGAAGAACAATCAAGAATTAAATCTCTGGCGAATTTTGTAGCTTGACAGTTGAAGAAGTAATGAAGAGAGAATGTAATATTTGTTGCTGTCTTTACTTCTGTGTTAACTGATGATCTTGAATGTCAACTGCCTTGTTTTCCTTTATACAAATTACTTGTACTTTTCTTCACACGCGCCAATCCACTTGCAGAAGTAATTGGAAGACTTGCTGAAAAACATTTCTTTTTGCCTTGGAAGACAAGCGGGAAGACAAGCATTTGTACTAAGAAGACATTCGGGAAGACAAGGGAATGGCCTAGGAAGACTTTCGGGAAGACAGCCTTGGTAGTCTTCCTAGTTCAAAGAACTAAGTCTTCCTAGTTCAATCCTAAGTCTTCCTAGTTCAAATATATTCTAATTTAAATAATTAACTAAATAAATTATGTATTAAATTAATTCTTTGCAGAATTAAATTAATAAATAATATACTTAATAATATTAATTATTTATAAGAGAATAAATAGAATTAGTTGACTTCTCAATTAATTCCAGAATCACTTAAAACTTAGATAAATAACAAACAAAATAGTACGTTGACACTCGATGCACTGTCTGGTTCATGAGTGACTAACGACAATGTCTGTTCTTTATCTGTTTGACTTTAAGCAGTGATTCACTTCCTTCTCATTCAAGAACTCCGTAATCAGTATCTTTTTCTGTCACCACTTGAAATCTTTGTCACTTTAATAAATCCACTGAGCTTGAATACTTCATTGAGGCTTGATCAATAAATTGAGCTTCTTTCAATGTAGAATCACTTCAAGTCTGTAGATGACTTTAATCTTCATTCTTTGACAGATATAACCTTCTAAGATTCCTGTGACAATTGATTTTTATTATTTACTTATTACATCTTAATTAAAGTTGAGTAGAATCCTCGGTGTTTACAAATAGGACTAGACATATGCCTTTCACTAAGGCAAACTTCTCAATTCTTTGAGTAGTTTATTTCTGCCCCATGTAGAATCTTACTCACATAGTAGATGGGTTTCTGAACCTTTAATTCTTCTTTTACCAAAACAGCTCCAAGGGCTGTGCTAGAAACCGCCAAGTACAAATAGAGAATTTCCCCTGGCTTGGGCTTTGCCAACAGTGGTGCCTCAACCATGTATTTCTTCAGGGCCTCAAAGGCCTCTTGGCTTTCAATTGTCCATTCAAAGTTTTTCACATTCTTGAGTGCTTTGAAGAAAGATAAGCACTTCTCTCCTGACTTGGAGATAAATCTTCCCAATGCTGCCACTCTTCCCGTTAGTTTTTGGATATCCTTGACAGTCTTTGGTGGTTCCATGTCTAGAATTGCTTTGATTTTGTCGGGATTGGCCTCGATTCCTCTCTTGGAAACCATTAGGCCTAAAAACTTTCCCGAGCCCACACCAAAGGCACACTTAGCTGGATTCAACATCATCTTGTGGTGCCTTAGCACTTCAAATGCCTCTCGGAGTTGCTCAATGTGATCGGCCTTATCGAGGCTCTTGACTAACATGTCATCTACGTAGACCTCCATGGTTTTTCCAATTAGGTGTCCAAAAATTTTGTTCACCAATCTTTGGTAGGTTGCCCCTGCATTCTTAAGTCCAAATGCCATGACTAGATAACAGAAAACACCAAAGTCAGTGATGAATGATACCTTGGAGATGTCATCCTTGTGCATTTTGATTTGGTTGTATCCACTGAAGCCATCCATGAAGCTGAGCATCTCGTGTCCAGCTGTAGCATCTATTAATGCATCAATCTTTGGCAAGGGAAAACAATCCTTAGGACATGCATCATTCAAGTCAGTGAATTCTACACACATCCTCCATTTTCCATTGGCCTTTTTGACCATTACGGGGTTAGCCAACCATTCCGGGAATTTTATATCTTCAATGAATCCGGCCTCTAGAAGTTTTTCAACTTCTTGTTTAATGGCCTCTTGCCTTTCTGGAGAAAAATTTCTCTTCTTTTGTTTCACCATCTTTCTTTCAGGATCCACATTCAACTTGTGAGTTATCAATTGGAGATCAATCCCTGGCATGTCAGCCGATGTCCAAGAAAAAACGTCATTGTTCTCTTGAAGAAAAGATATGAGCTTGCTTTTCAATGGCTCAGGTAGTAGTGCCCCGACATAAGTCACCTTCTTCGGTTCACCAGGGACTAAATGAATTGGGATTAAATCCTCAGCTGGTTTCCCTCTTCGGTCCTCATTGTCGCCAGTATCCATGTCTTCAAATGGGAGAACCTGCCCCCCGATTCCATCAAGCCTTAACGCGGCTACATAACAACTTCTAGCCATCTTTTGGTCTCCTCGTTCTTCACCAATCCCATTCCTCGTTTGGAACTTGATTTTCAGATGATAAGATGAGGCAACCGCCTTGAACGCATGAAGACCAGTCCTTCCCAGGATTGAATTGTAGGTCGAAGTTGCCTTTATAACTATTAAGTTCAACATCTGAGTAGACGTATTCATCCCTTGCCCCATGGTCATTGGGAGTTGGATAGTGCCTTCCACTTTTGATTCCACCCAATTGAATCCGTATATGGGCATATTCGAGGGTGTTAATTGAGAGTCAATGTAGCCCATCTTGATGAAAGCATCATGGAACAAGATGTCTACTGAGGCTCCATTGTCAAACAAAACTCTCTTGGTTTCAGAATTTCCTATCACAGGAACGATGACTAAAGGATCATCATGGGGAAACTTCACTCCCTCTAGGTCTGAATCATCAAAACCTATTGATACTTCGGTCCGGGCACGCTTCGGTGCTTCCCCAACCACAGTCATTACTTCTCGAGCATAAGCCTTTCTTGAATTTCGGGAGGACCCAGCAGCAGTTGGCCCTCCAAATATCATGTTGATGACTGGCCCTCGGGTCTTAGGGTTACAATCTTGGTCGTTGTCCCTTCTGTCGTAATCCTTCCTTTCATAGTTTCCTCTTTGACTCCCTTGATTTCCATCCTTGGTGAATTTGCTGAGTTTTCCTCTTCGTATCAGAAATTCGATCTCATCTTTCAATTGCCTACAATCGTCGGTATCGTGACCGACTTCTTTGTGGAACCGACAGAATTGATTTTGGTTCCGTTTGGACATGTCAGCTCTCATTGGCTTCGGCCATTCGAGATCTCCTTCCTTAGCTATCTCCATCAGAATTTGACTCATGGGAGTGTTCAATCTTGCATACTCCGTAAACTTTGGCCCAAAATTGTTTCTCTTGGGTGGAGAATCAGAGTCCTTTGACGTTCTGGGAAACTTTTCCTTGACGTCGTACTCCTGAACATCCTTTCTTTTCTTTGAGTTTCCACTACCGCTGGCAGTGGGTTCATACTTTCTCATGCTTTCTTCAGCCTTGATATACTTTCCGGCTCTATCTTGGAGCTTTAGCATGCTCTCGGGTGGATGTTTAGCTAACGACCTTTTGAAGTGGTCATCAGTAGTTCCTTGTTGCAGGGCTATCATAGCCACTATGTCCTCTAAGTCCGGGACTTTCAAAGCCTCCCGAGTGAATCGATTGATGTAGTCCCTTAGGGCTTCATTCTTTCCTTGCTGGATTGCCATGAGTGATGCAGAGCTTTTCTCATGCACCCTTCCACTAATGAACTGATTGATAAAAGCTTTGCTTAGTTCCTTGAAAGACCCAATTGAGTTGGGAGGAAGACGGCTATACCAGCGTTGGGCCATGTCTGCCAAGGTTTGTGGAAACGCCCTACACTTGACCGCATCGTTGGTTGGCTGCAACAACAGTGCATTGGAGAAGGTCCTTACATGATTTGCGGGATCTCCCGTTCCATCATAGGCTTTGATCGAAGGCATCTTGAATTTTCTGGATATAGCCGTTTTTATAATGTCTTGAGTAAACGGTGGTGTAGGATCATCAGGATCTCCTAGGGGCAACAGAATACTAGGATCACCCCTTGGGGCTTCGACCCTCTTGGTTCTTCTTGCCGGTGGATCCAAGTTGATTATCGGGATCCCTTCAGTCGTTCGGCCTTGAGATTGAGCGGCCTCCTCCTCAGCAAGGAGTTTCTTGAGTCTTGCAGTCTCTGCCTCATGGGCTGCAATTTTCTCCTTAGTAGTTTGGGGTTGATCCCGATTTGTCTGAGAAGAACGTCTCCTTCTTGGGGCGACATCCTCCCTAGTTGTGTAACCCTCATCCTCGGTATATGGGCCCGAGTAATCTTGAACGAAAGGGGTCTGGCGAGTTTGTTGGTTTTGGGGTCCCAGACCTTGAATGTAAGGGGGCACATATGCCTCATGGTAGATTGGATTAGTTCCACTACCGCCAGCCATGGGTCGAGGGGGCATGCCATAGCTTGGTATCCCCAAAGTCTGATTCACGTATTGAGGGAGATCAGTAGTATGGAGTTGAAGGCTTCTCGGTGCATTCATGATGAGTGGAGAAGTCGAGATTGGTTGCTGGTGAACGGTCTCTTGTGGATTAGATCCATGAATAACCATCTGCAGGGGATTCGTCCCTTCAACCGAAATCGGGATTTCCGGTCCTTGAGTGTTGGTGGGGATATTCGCCCCTTGAGTGCCAGTAGTCGGCGGTGGTTGATTTCCGTGAGTATCAGCCTCAGAGGTGATAGGGCGATCCTCAGGAGTTTGAGTATCTCGAGCTGTTCTTCGTGTGTTTGCCATGGTTGATGTTGTTTCCCACAGACGGCGCCAAATGTTGTGGATTAAAAAACGTACTTGTATATTAATTGCTAGGATTAATGAGCTTTCGAGCTTTAATGGCTACACTTGTGTTTCGAGACTAAATCGGTCCTCACAAGATGCCTACGTATCTCAAATCGTTATTGAGAATCAAGCCAAAGACGTAGTTCTGATTGTAGGATCAGGGACCTTATATAGGCGTCTGGAGACTAATATTTATGGTATGTTTAGGAGACTTAGCGAATAAGTCTCCTTTTTGATATTGGATAAACGTTGTATTACTTGCAGGATAAGTCTTTTCCTTGTTGATAAAGGCTATGACTCATTAATTGGGATTCTGGATCCTTCTTTGACTAATTTACCATATTTTGGACTCTTTTCATGAGCTGTATATTTTCCCTATTCATTAATTACGAAATTAATGAATAATTAGGGTGTCGGGCCTTAAATATTTGTCCTTTCCAAAGAAACAGCAATTATATTTCTATAATTACTTTTCTGTCCATATCAAGATGGAGTAAAGAGATAGTTGTAGACATACTGAACAACTAACTTTTGAGAGATTTTGAGATATATCATCAACTTTTGCCACACCTTTTTGTGAGAACTAAGATGTTGCAGAACCTTTGAGACTTGAGAATAAAATTATTTATCATGCACAGGTTGCACTAAAGAGTAGAGAATTACAAGTGCATCATCAGAAGGTATAACTGTGTAATATTATCATATTAATATTGATTATATATTGTGTAATCGGCCTAACAATTGGTATCAGAGCCAAGGCTGTTTAATATATACAGTTTATCGATCTAAACACAAGAATAATCATGACTGACAACTCTCAGGAAGGTTCTAATGCAGGTTCTAATGTTCAGAAGGTTCAACCTACTTCTGTGAGTCGATATGAGACTATCAGGGTTCCAATTCTAAGACCAGTTGAATATCCAATATGGAAGGTGAAGATGACCATGTTTCTGGAAGCCACAGATCCAGAATACCTTGATAGAATCTATGATGGTCCTCATATGCCAACTAAACTGTCTCCTGTTATCTCCGGTCAAGAACAAAAGACTGTTCCAAAAGAGAAGAAAGACTTAACTCCTGAGGACATCTCATCAATTGCAAAAGATGCAAAGGTTAGACATCTACTCCACAGTGCCTTAGATAATGTCATGTCTAACAGAGTTATTGGCTGCAAGACTGCCAAAGAAATTTGGGATGCTTTAGAAGTCAGATGTCAAGGAACTAGTGCTATAAAGAAGAACAGGAAGACTATTCTAACACAGGAGTATGAACACTTTGATTCTAGATCTGATGAAAGTTTGACAGATACTTATGACAGATTTTGTAAATTGTTGAATGATTTGTCCCTGGTTGATAAAGAATATGAACTTGAAGAGTCAAATCTCAAATTTCTGTTATCACTGCCTGAAACATGGGATTTGAAGGCAACAACAATTCGAGACAATTATGATCTTGTAGAAACAGATCTTGATGAAATATATGGGTTGCTCAAAACTCATGAATTGGAGATAGAACAAAGAAACAAAAGATCTGGAAAGAAGACAAAATCTGTTGCTCTTAAAGTTGAAGAAAAGCCTGTCAAGAAGGAATCATCAAGAAAGAAAGCCAAAGGAAAGGCCTTAGTCATTAAGTCTGAAAGTGAGTCATCAAACTCTGATGATGGCTCAAATACTGATGATGAAGCTTCTGATTCTGAGGATGATGATGAAGAGATGATGAAAATGGCTGCTTTAATGGTAAAGACTTTCATGAAGATGGGATTCAAGAACTTCAAGAAAGGAAAAAGATTCTCAAGGGAAGATTCAAATTCTTATAAAAGAAAATTCAAAAAGTCTGATGAAAAGGATACCAAGTCTGGAAGGAAAGACAAGTCAAAGATCCAGTGCTACAAGTGTAAAGAAATGGGTCATTATGCTCCAGAGTGCAAGAAAGGAAAATCTGAGAAAGCACTCATCACTAAAGGGAAGGACTGGGCAGACACTTCAGACTCAGATGAGGGAGTCAATTATGCTCTCATGGCAACTATTAGAGATGAAGCTGACTCATCTGAAAACAAGGTACCCTTAACAACTTATGCTTATGATACTGATAATATATCTGAGTTAAGAATTTATCTTAAAAGCATACATGTTAGTTATAGGGATCAGACTTTAGAGAATGAGAGAATAAAATCTGAGAATCTAGGTCTTAAAGAAAGAAATAAATTTCTTGAAGAGAAACTTGTTAACATGCAACAAGTTCAAAAGGAGAGAGATGATGTTGTTTATGTTGAACAGGAATTGCTTAAAAGATATAGGCAAATAGAATCTGAGTTGGAAAAAGAGAGGAAAGTGATTAAAACCTGGACCAATTCTGGAAAAGACACACATCAGGTTTTTCAAACAGATACTGTAGGTTTAGGTTACTGTGAGGAAGATGAACTTAGGTTTAAAGATAAAGTTAAAGTGAAACCACAACTTAAACCTGTGAAATTTGTTCATGAATCCAGTAAGCTAAAGTCTGTAGTTGTAAAAGAAGCTGTTATGGAACAAATTGAGACTTGTGAAAAACAGGTTAATATTGGTTCAATAACAGAGAATAAGATTGGGTTAGAAACTGTTAAAGAACCAGTAAAAGTCTGTGACAAACAGGTTAATGTTGGTTTGATGACAGAAAAACAATTTAAACATAAGCTCAAAGAAATAAAGTCTGTCAACAAACAGAAAATGTTTAAGAAGAATAGAAATGGAAAAGTAGGCATTAATAAAAGAAATGATTATCTGCCTAATTCTGCTGCTCCTAGAAAAACATGTCATAGTTGTGGTAGTACTAACCATCTTGCCAGGTTTTGCAAAAAGAACAAAAATATTAACTCTTTACCTTCCACATCTGGAGTAAAGAATGATTATGTTAGGGTTAGACCACAGACTTTATGCACACACTGTGGGAGCACTTGGCATTCCATTTATACTTGCAAAAGTTATCATGCTATTTATCACAACTATTATGAGCTAAAACCCAACTTGAAATGGGTTAGAGCAAACTCTGCAAGTATAAAGTCTGACAATGTTAGTTTAAACTCTGTTGATAGTGATACCGCTGCAAAAGCTAACAATGTTAAGAAAGCCAAAGGATCCAAGCAAGTCTGGATCCTTAAATCTAACACATAGTGATTGTTTGTGATTGCAGGGCATAAAAGAGAGCACCCTTATCTTGGACAGTGGATGCTCAAGACATATGACTGGAGATAAAGCCCTGCTATCAGACTATGAGGAGAAGGCTGGCCCAAAAGTTTCCTATGGAGATGGCAACATAGGATGTACTCTGGGATATGGCAATATCAATCTTGGAAGTGTCATCATCAAGAATGTAGCTCTAGTCTCAGGACTCGAGCATAATCTGCTTTCTGTGAGTCAAATCTGTGACAGAGGATACCATGTAGATTTTCATAATGAACATTGTGAAGTAATCAGCAAATCTACAGGGAAAGTTGTTCTAGTTGGACCCAGGCACAATAATATCTATGAAGCAAGTTTGGTAACAAACTCTGAAGGAATAACTGTGTGTCTATCTGCAAGAATGTCAAACGAAGAGAGTTGGAAATGGCATAAGAAGCTCTCTCATCTAAACTTGAACAACATCAATGAGCTGATTCGAAAAGATCTTGTAAGGGGACTTCCTAAGTCAATACTCAGCTTAGATGGCCTGTGTGATTCTTGTCAAAAGGCCAAGCAAAGGAAGTCATCTTTCAAAAGTAAATCTGAATCTTCAGTTGTGGAACCTTATCACCTTCTACATGTTGATCTTTTTGGTCCAGTAAGTATAATGTCATTGGGCAGAAAGAAATATGCTCTAGTCATTGTTGATGAGCATACTAGGTACACTTGGGTGTTCTTCTTAGCAAAGAAGGATGAAACTGCCTCAATACTAATGGATCATGTAAAATTACTGGACAAAGGATCACAATACAAAGTGAAAATTCTAAGAAGTGATAATGGTACTGAATTCAGAAATTCTGAAATGGAAGCTTTCTACAAGGAAAGAGGAGTGAAGCAAGAATTTTCTTGTTAGGCCGAATACAATATAATCAAATATATATGAGAATAACAATAATCAAGAACACTGTTTATGAATCAATAAACTGTAATTGTATTAACAGCTTCTCTCTTTATGATGTTAAAGAATCACAAAGAGCTTCTAGGTTACAAGAATAATAATCAATGATCGCATCCCTTTTAGGGTTAACCTATCTGTGTTTATATAATACACAGCTACATACAATCCATCTCTAATTGATATTCCTATAAGTTAGCTATACAATTCATATCAATTAAGGATTGCTTCTTATCTTCTATTCCGTTTCCTTAGCTGTATCAATATATTCTGCTTCTTTCCATCTTCAGAATATATTGCTTCTAGAATATTCAATTCAGCACCGACAGCTAATTCAACTATCACCACGTCAGACTTTAACAAACTCTGACTGGCTTCAATGTAAACTCTGATGAGCACCTGTTGCTTAAACACTGATGAACAAACGTCAGCAATTATATCTAACAATCTCCCCCAACTTGTTCATACTAAAATGTACAAGTTAAAAAGATAATTGATGATGTCAAAACATATAACAAATGCAGTGTTTAAAATATAACAGAGTTTAACTTTAACTTAGAACAGAAAACTTAAAAACTTACAGTCAGACTTTATTTGATTTCTTGAATATCAGGCACTGTCCTGAGATAGTCCGTAAGTAATCTTCTCTCAGCTCTTTCCAGTTCAGCAATCATAATCTCCTTCAGTTCTTTATACTCTGGATCTCCTTCACCAGTTTGATATATGGCAGCCCTCAGAGAATAAATATTGTTTTTCCTCATTTCATTTTCGAGTCTTATATAATATGATTTGTCTGACTCCAAATTGAATTCCAAGACTTTGATACCCAGTGCTGTCTTGAACTTGGCACTATTTCTTTTCATCTCAACAATCTTTCCATAAGCATCTCTGTACTTAGGAATGTATGCACTAGAAACACCACCTCCAAGAAGCACTTTAGATTTCATCATTTTGTCTTTTATGACAAGAGCAGCATCATGAGTACTTTTGTTTTTGATTTTGAGAAGGTATAAAACATACTCAAGCTCTTCCCATAGCTTCAATTGAATATCAGCTTCTCCTACTCTGTATACTCTTCCATCAGACATGAAGTATAATAGAACCTCTTTCTTCAAACCCCTGTGATAGACCATCTGAACAGATTCCAGTTTATCAAGGCTCTCTTGAGATACCCCAATACCAGCTTCTGCCAGTGAAGTTTGATCTAAAGATCTGTTGTTTATTCTCTTCTCCCTATGTGAACCTAAACCAGACTTATCAAAAGATTCTTTTCCAAGTACAGTCCTGGTTTGAGAAAAGTCCACAGGTTGAAGTGTCAGAGTTTCAGAAAGTGTAGGTCTTAAGAAACCTTTGAGCTGTGGAGCTAGCTGAGTTTGTACAACTTGAGCTTTGTCAGAGGTTGTCATAACTTTAGTAGAAACATCAACATGAGCAACGTCAGAGGTTGATTTACTTATATTTGATTCAACTTGAGCAACGTCAGAGGTTGAATAATTCTTCTTAGGTAACTGTCCTTCTTCTTCCAGTATACCCTTTCCTTTATCAGTATTTGCAATTACAGGCCTCCTGGTGTATTGTATACTCTGTTGAGTATTTTCTTTAATAGAAATTCCAGTTTCTTTCTTTCTAGGAGCCTTTACTGATTTCTTCTTATAAGTTCCAGAAACAACTTTCTTCTTATGTTCTTCTGCTAGCATTTGTTCTTCTGCTTGAATATCTTCAACAGTAGCATCTTGACCATGCTCAGCTAGAAACAACTGAGTTGCAACTTCTTCATCGGTAATTGGAGATTGAGAAGAAAGAAGTAAACTTCTTACTCTTGAAGAAGACTGCCCTCCAGTGTTTATTCCTTTTACAGCATTAGCCTGAGCATCAGAGTTTGACCTCCTCCCTTGCTCTTGAACATTCTTTTTCCTTTGTTCTTTATCTTTTGCACCACCATCAGTGGTATCATCCTTCCGAGTCAGAGTTTGAGAGCTCTTGCATTTATCTTTAGATACTCTCTCCCTCTTTTTGACATCATCAGAAATCAATACTGATGTGAGCAGTTCCAAGGAATTAGCAATTGCATCCAGCTTATTTGACATTACAGCTTGATTCTCTTCAACTTTTGACAATCTGGAGTTAAAAACCTTTTGTTCTTTACACAAAGAGATATATAGAGATTTATCCTTTTGCAGTGTAAGTTCTCTTGCAGCTATGTCATTCCTTAGACCATCAATAACCTTGTCAGTACCATCAAAACGATTATTTAATGATTTGACCTGGACTATTGTAGCTTTGAGATGAGTTAAAAGTTCAGGATTTTGAATCTCCTTTGAAGACTTGGTCACAAAATCAGCAGCTCTTTCATCAGAAAAGATAGTTTCTCTGCTTGACCAATTGGAGAAATACATATCCTGGAAATGAGCATCTGTAGCGCGTTGAGCAGAAATTCTTTGAGAATTGTCAACAGAGTTTGCAGAAGAATCAGCATTAGAAGAATCAGGAACATCTTCTTCAGCATCATCTTGTGCTCCCTCATGAAGATCAGAGTTTACAATAACATTTTCTGCAGCTTCTTCAACATTCTCTGCAGTAAATTCAACATTCTCTGCTGCAGCTTCATTTTTCTCAGCATCTTCTTCTACTGCTGGAACAGCTTCTTCTACTACAATTTGTTTCTCAGCATTGTCAACAATCTGCTCAGAAGAGACAGATTTTGCTGCCTGATCAACCTCTTCACCCAATTCAGGAATTTGATTGATGACAGAGAGAATCTCTGTATGAGTTGCCATTGACTCTTCAAGTATCCGAGTGGCCTGATCAGCTACCACATCCTCAGTGTCACAAACACTGACAACAGGATGCGCTTCAACATTGACATCAAAATCATCAAAGAAAACTTCTTGAGCAAAATCATCCTCTATATCAGCATTTGCCAAGTCAGGCACAGAGGCTGCTTCAACATTTTCAGCATCCTCCTGAACAAGAACTTCAGGAGCTTCAACATTTGTAGCATCAATATTTTCAACAATGTCAGGTTCAGAAACATCCAGCTCTTCAAAAAGATAGTCAGCCATGAACTTTCTTCTTTTCTGATGTGAAGTCTCATCTGCAACATCAAAAGATGGCCTATTTGCCTTTCTTTTCTTCCTTGAAGGTCCAACAGAGGTTGACACCCCAACATCAGCAGATGTTTTAGAAATCCTAGCTGGCTTAGAACCCATATGTTTAGTCCTACCACTAGATTTTGGTTGAGTTGGAAGAACAGTAATTAGAGGTTCGGGCTGTGGTTCAGATTGTGTTTGTGGTTGAGGTTCAGATTGTGTTTGTGTAGAATTGATCAAAAACTGTTGAATCAACTCAGGTAACAAGAAATCACCTACATTACCTTTCTTGACATCCTTGTTAATAAGATCAGAGAATACTCTTTTGTGCAGTTTAAAACAAGGAATAATATCATTATCATTTAGATCTACCCCAGTAACACAAACAGAGAATAAAATCTGACAAAAACGAGCAAAGTAAACTACCCTCCTGTTTTCAGTCATTTTCTCACCCAAATTAGTCAAAACTAATCTTGCAAAATCAAATTGAGTACCATAAAGTAAAGAGTACCCGATTTGCAGACTATCAGTCGGTATTGCATCCCAGTTGGTGCACTTCTTTCCGAAAGTTCTGGTAATGCAATCGAAGAAAAAACTCCACTCCTTTCTTAAGAATGGACGCTTCAATTGACCAATCTTTGCTAAAGACCCAGTGTATCCAATGGCTTGCATCATTCGTTGAAGATCAGTATCACCAACAGCAATGGTGTACGCGTCAGACTCTGCAAAGCTCATTGCTTCACGAACAGTTCCTGGAGTAATGACATACTCTATCTCTTGAAACTCAAACACAATCGACGGAGTTCCAGAATCACCACCGTCATCATAGACACTAGTCTCCCAGAAAGCTTTGATATGAGATCCATAAAGCTTTCCAGGCTCCACCAAAGCACGCCCAATTTCCGATTGAGCAAGGAAATTCTGCATTAAATGAAACGCCTCCGGTGCGTTCTCATTGCTAAGAGGTGCTGCATAGTTATTCGGGACAAAATCTAATCCAACAGAGTTAAACATAGAGGTTGCCATTAGAAAGATTTGAAAGAAATCAAAAAAATTGATGCAAAAGCTTCGTAAGAGTTTGTGAGCAGGGAAGTGTTTGTGGATATGTGTGTGTGTAAATTGAAGTAAGATGTGAAAGGTTTAGACGTATGTGTGTGTATTGTATAAATATGAAATTTAAAATTAAAAACTGAACAGTTTTTAATCATTAATACACAACTGTCTTACTCCTTTAATTATGTGAGTGGGACACGTGGCACACATGTAATGACTGACAGCAAGTAATTGACAGTTTCCAATGCGCATGCGCAGTAAAAACAGCAATAATTACCGCCTGTACACTTTTCTAGGAAATTAACCTCTCTCCTCTGTTTAAAACATTCTTGATCAACTGTCCAATCATACTCTTTTTAAATTTTCAAAACAAATGTCTTTTTCTCAAAATTATAATATGTCTGAAACCAACAAAATTTATTTTAATCACCAGAGATTAAAATTAAATTACCTCGGCGTAGAGTACATAATTCATCAGTGTTTACCAATCCTCCTCCTTTAGAAACAAACTCTTTTCACTAACTGTACAGATGTGAGTATTTGTGTGTGAATTAGCAGAGTTTACTGAATATGAATATTTAGACCATCTCAAAGTGCATAAAATCCACGAACTAAAGTAGTAAAAACTGGTTGCCTAAACTCTCATGTATAACATAAAATCTGATTTTTATATCTAAACTCTGTATATTGATATCCTTTCATTTGGATATATCTTTTATTTTTCACCCCCTTTATATATATATATATAGATTTTTTTTCCCAGTAATCAGTGGTTGACACTAGTCACCAAAAATCAAAGATTTTAGCCCTTATTTCATACAATAAGTTCTTGGATCTTCCTAGGCACAACATGATCTCAAAGGAATTTGTGCTCTTTTTGGCATCTTTTGATTCGAGGGTGAATTATTTGCAATTAATAATCAGAGTTTAGACTTTTCATCAGTTTAATACAATTAATTTATGAGAGAAAATGCAAACAGCTAATACAAACTCAGTATATAGAATCAATAAACTAAGAGATGCTATAAATATACAGACAGTATCATGCTGTGTAAAATTTCTGTACATTTTGTAATCAGAATTTATAATACTTAGAAGGATTCATGATTACTTACTGAAAATCATGCTTCATACATTTTTCTTCATCGGTCCATGTGTTTCAGACAAAAATCATAATCAGAGTTTAACATCAGACTTTAACCGACAGAGTATGACTGACAGAGTATGACTAACAGAGTTTACTAATCAGAGTTTATCATGCTGGTGCAAATAACAGTTAACACATGCAAAGAATCATGAGCATAAAATCATGTATAGAGTTTGAATCTAACCATCATCTCTAGTCAAAACCAGAGATCATTCCAAGTTCATTTACCAGCCTTGTAAAGGTAGTTTCACTCAAAGGTTTGGTGAAGATATCTGCAAGCTGTTGGTCTGTAGATACAAAATGAAGCTCAATATCTCCTTCTTCTACATGTTCTCTGAAAAAATGATACCTTATGCTGATGTGCTTGGTCATGGAGTGCTGTACTGGATTACCTGTCATAGCAATAGCACTTTGATTATCATAGTAAATAGGTATTTTAGAGTACCTTAATCCATAGTCCAGCAACTGATTCTTCATCCAAAGAATTTGTGCACAACAGCTACCAGCAGCTATATACTCTGCTTCTGCACTGGATGTTGAGATTGACTTTTGTTTCTTGCTGTACCAAGAAACTAACCTGTCACCTAAAAATTGACAGCTTCCACTTGTGCTCTTCCTATCTATCTTACAGCCTGCAAAATCTGCATCAGAGTAACCAATTAATTTAAACTCTGATTCTCTAGGATACCACAAACCCAAGGTTATGGTTCCTTTAAGATACTTAAAGATCCTTTTCACAGCTGTTAGATGTGGCTCTCTGGGGTCTGCTTGAAATCTTGCACAAAGACATGTTGCATACATAATATCTGGTCCACTTGCTGTGAGATAAAGAAGAGACCCTATCATTCCTCTATAGTTTGTCATATCTACTGAGGCTCCTGTGTCTTTGTCTAGCTTTGTTGCAGTAGCCATGGGAGTTGTAGCAGATGAACTATCAAGCATGCCAAATTTCTTGAGAAGATTTCTGGTATATTTTGCTTGATTGATAAAAATACCATCATCTGTTTGCTTGACCTGTAAGCCTAGAAAGTAACTAAGCTCTCCCATCATGCTCATTTGATATCTTGACTGCATAAGCTTTGCAAATTTCTTACAGAGTTTGTCATTTGTAGATCCAAAAATTATGTAATCCACATAGATTTGCACTAACAACAAATCATCACCAGTATTGAAATAGAACAAGGTCTTGTCAATTGTACCTCTAGTGAACCCACTTTCTAAAAGAAATTGAGCCAGAGTTTCATACCATGCTCTAGGTGCTTGCTTTAGTCCATATAATTCCTTATCAAGCCTGTAGACATAATCTGGATGTTTGGGATCTACAAACCCTGGTGGTTGTTCAACAAACACTTCTTCTTCAAGTTTCCCATTGAGAAACGCACTTTTCACATCCATCTGAAAGACTTTAAACTTTTTGTGTGCAGCATAAGCCAGAAAAATCCTTATTGCCTCCAATCTTGCAACTGGAGCAAATGTTTCATCATAGTCAATTCCTTCCTGTTGAGAATAGCCTTTTGCCACAAGTCTAGCCTTATTCCTTGTAATCACTCCATCACTATCTGTTTTGTTTCTAAAAACCCACTTTGTACCTACTACAGATCTGTTCTTTGGTCTAGGTACAAGTGTCCAGACTTCATTTCTCTCAAATTCATTCAACTCTTCTTGCATAGCTGTTATCCAGTTAGCATCATGAAGAGCTTCTTCCACTTTCTTTGGTTCTGTTTGAGACAAGAAAGCATGATACAGGCATTCATTTGTAGTAGCACTTCTAGTTCTTACACTAGCATCAGGATCTCCAATTATGAGATCAGGTGTATGTGCCTGTGTCCACTTTCTTGCTGTTGGTAAGTGGCTTCTTGTATCAGTATTGGATCCTCCCCCTTGATCCATGCTCTCCTGATTCATGTGTTGACTTTCTGCAGCTTCTGAGGCTCCCCCTGAATTGGACTACTCAGAGTTTGAGCTTTCAGAGTTTGAATCAGCTTCCTCAACAGACTCACTTTGAGTGTTTGAGTCACCATGTTGAGCTGCCTCACGCTCCCCCTCAACTGGTTATCTGTTTTGAGAATTTTCAGTTTCTCCATTATTTACCAGTAAAGGCTCAGAATATGCTTCGTCAGAGTTTATCGGTACTGCTTCATCAGAGTTTACATCATCAGAGAATAAATCTTCATTTTCAAAGCGCAGTTGATCATATTCATCTAAGTCATCAAGTCCAGTTGTTTTCTTGTCATCAAATGACACATGTATAGACTCCATGATCACCTTTGTTCTCAGATTGTATACTCTGAATGCTTTTGTTGACAATGGATAGCCAACAAAAATTCCTTCATCAGCTTTTAACTCAAATTTGGTCAACTGTTCAGGATGAGTCTTCAGAACAAAACACTTACATCCAAATATATGAAAATATTTCAAATTTGGCTTCTTATTCTTCACCATCTCATATGGTGTTTTTCCATGCTTGTTGATCAATGTTGCATTCTGAGTAAAACAAGCAGTTTGAACAGCTTCTGCCCAGAAATAGGTTGGTAACTTTGCTTCATCAAGCATTGTTCTGGCAGCTTCGATTAGGGTTCTGTTCTTTCTTTCAACTACACCATTTTGCTGTGGAGTCCCTGGTGCAGAAAACTCTTGCTTCACTCCTCTTTCCTTGCAGAAAGCTTCCATTACTGAATTTCTGAATTCAGTTCCATTATCACTTCTTATAATTTTCACTTTAAAATCTGATCCTTTTTCCAGTAGCTTTACATGTTCCATTAGAATTGAGGCAGTTTCATCTTTCTTTGCTAAGAAATACACCCATGTGTACCTTGTGTACTCATCAACAATGACTAAGGCATACTTCTTTCTGCCCAATGACATTATATTTACTGGACCAAAAAGATCAACATGTAGAAGATGATAAGGATCCATAACTGAAGATTCAGATTTTGTCTTGAAAGATAACTTCCTTTGCTTGGCCTTTTGACAAGAATCACACAGACCATCTAAGCTTAGTATTGACTTTGGATGTCCCCTTACAAGATCTTTTCGAATAAGTTCATTGATGTTGTTCAAGTTTAGATGAGAGAGCTTCTTATGCCATTTCCAACTCTCTTCATTTGACATTCTTGCAGATAGACACACAGTTTTTCCTTCAGAGTTTGTTACCAAACTTGCTTCATAGATGTTATTGTGCCTGTGTCCAACTAGAACAACTTTTCTTGTAGATTTGCTGATCACTTCACAATTTTCAGAATGAAAATCTACATGGTATCCTCTGTCATAGATTTGACTCACAGAAAGCAGATCATGCTTGAGTCCTGAGACTAGAGCTACATTCTTGATGATGACACTTCCAAGATTGATATTGCCATATCCCAGAGTACGTCCTATGTTGCCATCTCCATAGGAAACTTTTGGGCCAGCTTTCTCCTCAAAGTCTGATAGCAGGGCTTTGTTTCCAGTCATATGTCCTGAGCATCCACTGTCCAAGATAAGTGTGCTCTCTTTAATGCCCTGCAATTACAAACAATCACTGATTGTTAGTTTTAAGGATCTAGACTTGCTTGGATCCTTTGGCTTTCTTAACATTGTTAGCTTTTGCAGCGGAATCACTATCAACAGAGTTTAAACTAACATTGTTAGACTTTACACTTGCAGAGTTTGCTCTAACCCATTTCAAGTTGGGTTTTAGCTCATAATAGTTATGATAAATAGCATGATAACTCTTGCAAGTATAAATGGAATGCCAAGTGCTCCCACAGTGTGTGCATAAAGTTTGTGACCTAACCCTAACATAATCATTCTTTACCCCAGACTTTGAGGGTAAAGAATTAATATCTTTGTTCTTCCTGCAAAAACTGGCAAGATGGTGAGCACTACCACAGTTATAACATGTTTTTCTTGGAGCTACTGAAGTAGGCAGATGATTATTTCTTTTATTTATGCCTACTTTTCCATTCCTATTCTGCTTGGACCCTTTTGGTTTCATGGTAGATTTTACCTCTTTGAGCTTATGATTGAACTGTTTTCCTGTCATTAAACCAACATTAACCTGTTTTTCACAGACTTTTACTGGTTTTCTAACAGCTTCTTGCTCAATAGGCTTCTCTGTTGTAGATTCAATATCCACTTGTTCCATACAAGCTTCAACTGGCTCCATAACAGCTTCTTTTACAACTACAGACTTTAGCTTACTGGATTCATGAACAAATTTCACAGGTTTAAGTTGTGGTTTTACTTTAACTTTATCTTTAAACCTAAGTTCATCTTCCTCACAGTAACCTAAACCTACAGTATCTGTTTGAAAAACCTGATGTGTGTCTTTTCCAGAATTAGTCCAGGTTTTAATTACTTTCCTCTCTTTTTCCAACTCAGACTCTATTTGCCTATATCTTTTAAGCAATTCCTGTTCAACATAAACAGCATCATCTCTCTCCTTTTGAACTTGTTGCATGTTAACAAGCTTCTCTTCAAGAAATTTATTTCTTTCTTTGAGACCTAGATTCTCAGATTTTATTCTCTCATTCTCTAAAGTCTGATCCCTATAATTAACATGTATGCTCTAAAGTCTGAGAGCAACAGATTTTGTCTTCTTGTTTGATCTTCTGTTTCTTTGTTCTATCTCCAATTCATGAGTTTTCAGTAACCCATAAATCTCATCAAGTTCAGTTTCAGCAAGTTCGTAATTATCTCTTATAGTTGTTGTCTTCAAATCCCATCTTTCAGGTAAAGATAAGAGAAATTTGAGATTTGATTCTTCAAGATCATATTCTTTATCAACTAGAGATAAATCATTCAACAGTTTACAGAATCTGTCATATGTCTCAGTCAAGGTTTCATTGGCTCTTGAATCAAAGTGCTCATACTCCTGAGTGAGTATTGTTTTCCTGTTCTTCTTTATAGCAGAGGTTCCTTGACATCTAACTTCCAAAGCATCCCAGATCTCTTTTGCAGTTTTGCATCCAATAACTCTGTTAGACATAACATTATCTAAAGCACTATGGAGTAGATGTCTAACCTTTGCATCCTTTGCAAACGAAGAGATGTCTTCAGGAGTATAGTCCTTCTTCTCCTTTGGAATTGTCTTATGATCTTCACCAGCAACAACTGTTGACAACTTAGTTGGCTTATGAGGACCATCATAGATTCTATCCAGGTATTCTGGATCTGTGGCTTCCAGAAACATGGTCATCTTCACCTTCCAAATTGGATATTCTGCTGGCCTGAGAATTGGAACCCTGATTGACTCATATCGACTCACAGTAGCAGGTTTCACTTGTTCAGTCTTTGGAGCAGCAGCTTGATTTTCCTCAGTCATGATTATACTTGTATTGTTGATCGAAAACTGTATATATTAAACAGCCTTGGCTCTAATACCAATTGTTAGGCCGAATACAATATAATCAAATATATATGAGAATAACAATAATCAAGAACACTGTTTATGAATCAATAAACTGTAATTGTATTAACAGCTTCTCTCTTTATGATGTTAAAGAATCACAAAGAGCTTCTAGGTTACAAGAATAATAATCAATGATCGCATCCCTTTTAGGGTTAACCTATCTGTGTTTATATAATACACAGCTACATACAATCCATCTCTAATTGATATTCCTATAAGTTAGCTATACAATTCATATCAATTAAGGATTGCTTCTTATCTTCTATTCCGTTTCCTTAGCTGTATCAATATATTCTGCTTCTTTCCATCTTCAGAATATATTGCTTCTAGAATATTCAATTCAGCACCGACAGCTAATTCAACTATCACCACGTCAGACTTTAACAAACTCTGACTGGCTTCAATGTAAACTCTGATGAGCACCTGTTGCTTAAACACTGATGAACAAACGTCAGCAATTATATCTAACATTTCTGCACCTGGAACTCCACAGCAAAATGGTGTAGTTGAAAGAAAGAACAGAACCCTAATCGAAGCTGCCAGAACAATGCTTGTTGAAGCAAAATTGCCAACCTATTTCTGGGCAGAAGTTGTTCAAACTGCTTGTTTTACTCAAAATGCAACACTGATCAACAAGCATGGGAAAACACCATATGAGATGTTGAAAAATAAGAAGCCAAATTTGAAGTATTTTCATATTTTTGGATGTAAGTGCTTTGTGTTGAAAACTCATCCTGAACAGTTGACCAAGTTCGACTTAAAAGCTGATGAAGGAATTTTTGTTGGATACACATTGTCAACAAAGGCATTTAGAGTCTATAATCTGAGAACTAAAGTGATCATGGAATCTATACATGTGTCATTTGATGACAAGAAAATAACTGGAATAGAAGATGGAGAATATCATGATCAACTTCGCTTTGAAAATGAAGATTCAAACTCTGATGATGTAAACTCTGATAAAGCAAATCCAACAAACTCTGTCGAAGCATACTCTGACCCTCTACTGGTAAACACTGAAGAATTTTCTCTAACAGAACAAAATAGAGAACCAGTTGAGGGGGAGCGTGAAGAAACTTCAGAAACTTTTCAAAGTGATGACTCAAATTCTGAAAGAGAGTCAAATGAAGAATCCAACAGAAACTCTGAGTCAAACTCTGAAAGTTCAAATACTGAACAGTCCAATTCAGGGGGAGCCTCAGAGAATGCGAATGGTCGAGAAGAAAATCAGGAGAGCATGGATCAAGGGGGAGGATCTGATAATGCTAGTAGAAGCCAATTACCAACAGCAAGAAGGTGGACACAAGCTCATACACCTGACTTGATAATTGGAGATCCAGAAGCTAGTGTAAGAACTAGAAGTGCTACAAATAATGAATGTCTGTTTCATGCATTCTTATCTAAAAAAGAACCCAAGAAAGTGGAAGAAGCTCTTCAAGATGCTAACTGGATAACAGCAATGCAAGAGGAGTTAAATGAATTTGAGAGGAATGAAGTTTGGACACTTGTGCCAAGACCAAAGAATAGATCTATTGTTGGTACAAAGTGGGTTTTCAGAAACAAAACAGACAGTGATGGAGTGATTACTAGGAATAAGGCTAGACTTGTGGCAAAAGGCTATTCTCAACAGGAAGGAATTGACTATGATGAAACTTTTGCTCCAGTTGCAAGATTGGAGGCAATAAGGATTTTTCTGGCCTATGCTGCTCACAAAAAGTTTAAAGTCTTTTAGATGGATGTGAAAAGTGCTTTTCTCAATGGGAAACTTGAAGAAGAAGTGTTTGTTGAACAACCTCCAGGGTTTGTAGATCCCAAACATCCAGATTATGTCTACAGGCTTGATAAGGCATTATATGGACTAAAGCATGCACCTAGAGCATGGTATGAAACTCTGGCTCAATTTCTTTTAGAAAGTGGGTTCACTAGAGGAACAATTGACAAAACCTTGTTCTATTTTAACTATGGTGATGACTTGCTGTTAGTACAAATCTATGTGGATGACATAATTTTTGGGTCTACTAATGACAAACTCGGCAAGAAATTTGCCAAGCTTATGCAGTCAAGATATCAAATGAGTATGATGGGAGAGCTTAGTTATTTTCTAGGCTTACAGGTCAAGCAAACAGATGATGGGATTTTTATTAATCAAGCAAAATATACCAGAAATATTCTCAAGAAATTTGGTATGCTTGATAGTTCATCTGCTGCAACTCCCATGGCTACTGCAACAAAGCTGGACAAAGACACAGGAGCCTCAGTAGATATGACAAACTATAGAGGGATGATAGGGTCTCTTCTTTATCTCACAGCAAGTAGACCTGATATCATGTATGCAACATGTCTTTGTGCAAGATTTCAAGCAGACCACAGAGAGCCACATCTAACAGCTGTAAAAAGGATTTTCAAATATCTCAAAGGAACCATAACTCTTGGTTTGTGGTATCCTAGAGAATCAGAGTTTAACTTAATTGGTTACTCTGATGCAGACTTTGCAGGCTGTAAGATAGACAGAAAAAGCACAAGTGGAAGCTGTCAATTTTTAGGTGACAGATTAGTTTCTTGGTACAGCAAGAAACAGAAATCAATTTCCACATCCACAGCAGAAGCAGAGTATATAGCTGCTGGTAGCTGTTGTGCACAGATTTTATGGATGAAGAATCAATTGCTGGACTATGGATTACGGTACTCTAAAATACCTATTTACTGTGATAATCAAAGTGCTATTGCTATGACAGGTAATCCAGTACAGCACTCCATGACCAAGCACATCAGCATAAGGTATCATTTTATCAGGGAACATGTGGAAGAAGGACACATTGAGCTTCATTTTGTGTCTACAGACCAATAGCTTGCAGATATCTTCACCAAACCTTTGAGTGAAGCTACCTTTACAAGGCTAGTAAATGAACTTGGAATGGTCTCTGGTTTTGACTAGAGATACTGGTTAGATTCAAACTCTATACATTTTATGCTCATGGTTCTTTGCATGTGTTAACTATTATTTGTACCAGCATGGTAAACTCTGATAGTAAACTCTGTTAGTCATACTCTGTCGGCTAAACTCTGATGTTATACTTTGATTGTGATATTGTCTGAAACATATTGACCGATGAAGAAAGCTGCGTGAAGCATGATTTTCAGTAAGTAATCATGAATCCTTCTAAGTATTATAGATTCTGATTACAAAATGTGCAGAAATTTTACACAGCATGATACTGTCTCTATATTTATATTTTATAGCATCTCTTAGTTTATTGATCCTATACACTGAGTCTGTATTAGCTGTTTGCACTTTCTCTCATAAATTAATTGTATTAACTGATGAAAAGTCTAAACTCTGATAATTAATTGCAAATATTTCACCCTCAAATCAAAAGATGCCAACAAGTGCACAAATTCCTTTGAGATCATGTTATGCCTAGGAAGATCCAGGAACTTATTGTAGGAAATAAGGGCTAAAATCTTTGATTTTTGGTGACTAGTACTACTAACCACTGATTACTGGAAAAATAAAATAAAAATAAAAAAAATTATAAAGGGGGTGAAAATAAAAGATATATCCAAATGAAAGGATATCAGAATACAGAGTTTAGATATAAAAATCAGATTTTATTTTATATGAGAGTTTGGACAACCAGTTTTTACTGACTTATTTTGTGGATTTTATGCACTTTGAGATGATCTAAATATTCATATTCAGTCAACTCTGCTAGTTCACACACAAATTCTCACACCTGTACAGCTTGTGAAAAGAGTTTCTTTATAAAGGAGGAGGATTGGTAAACACTGATGAGTTGTGTACTCTACGCTGAGGTAATCTTATTTTAATCTCTGATGATTAAAATTAATTATTTGTTTTAGACAGTTAACAATTTTGAGAAAACATTCTTGAAAATAAAAGAGTATGATTGGTAACGATTCTAATTTGTATTAACAGAGGAGAGAGGTTGAGTGTCTAGAAAAGTGTAAAAGGCGGTAATTATTGCTGTTTTTACTGCGCATGCGCATTGGAAACTGTCAATTACTGCTGTCACAGTCATTGCATGTGTGCCACGTGTCCCACTCACACGATTAACGGAGTACGCCAGTTGTGTATTAATGATTAAAGACTGTTCAGTTTTTAATTTTCATATTTATACAATACACACACTTACGTTTAAACCTTTCACATCTTACTCCAATTCATATCTATTCACACACACATATTCACAAACACTTTTCTACTTTCAAACTCTTTCGAGCTTTTGCATCTGATTCTTTGATTTCTTTCAAATCTTACTAATGGCGACTACAGCTTTTGTTTCTTCTGGATTAGAATTTGTTCCTAACAATTATTCTGCTCCTTTGAGTAATGAGAACGCACCGGAGGCGTTTCATTTGTTGCAAAACTTTCTTGCTCAATCTGATATTGGGCATGCACTGGTGGAACCAGCAAAGTTATCTGGTTCTCAAATCAAAGCCTTCTGGGAGACAGGCGTATATGATGATGGAGGTGAATCAGGCACTCCTTCAATTATCTTTGAATTTGCTGAACAAGAGTATGTGGTTACACCAACCACTGTTAGAGATGCCCTTGGGTGTGAAGATTTCAATGCGTTCACCATTTCTGTTGGTGACTCTGATCTCCAGCGTATGATGAGGGAGATTGGTTACTCTGGGCCTTTGGCAAGGACAGGTAATCTGAAGCGACCATTCTTGAGGAAGGAGTGGAGTTTCTTTTTCGACTGTATTACAAGAGCATTTGGAAAGAAGTGTACAAATTGGGATGCTATTCCAATCGATAGTCTACAAATTGGGTATTCTCTTCTCTATGGTACTCATTTTGATTTTGGTAGACTAGTTCTTATTAATATTGGTGAGAAGATGACAGAGAATAGGAATGTAGTTTACTTTGCTCGTTTCTGTCAATTAATCTTTTCTCTGTGTGTTAATGGGGTTGAGATAGCTGAGGAGGATGTAATTCTCTCATTTAAATTGCATAAGAGAATATTTTCTGATCTCACAAATAAAGATATCAAGAAAGGGAATGTTGGTGACTTGATGCTTCCTGCTTCAGTCCAACAGTTTTTAAATCCACAACCACTACTAAACTCTGAACCTCTTCCATCTACTTCTCAAAAGCCAAGGGCTGGGGGTAGGACTAAGCATAGAGCTTTTAAGGCTGACAAGGCTGCAACACCTGCAAATGCTGATGATTTACCACATTCAGTTGGTACTTCAAGGAAGAAGAAAAGGGCAAACAGACCTTCTAATGATGAGAATAGGGTTTCTGATGAACCAGAATCTGCTAATGCTAAGAAGAGGAAGCTAGTTGCTGCTTACCTATTTGATGGATTGATTCCTGGTTCTACACCAGTTGAAGCTCCTGAGGTTGTGATTGAAAATCATTCTGCAAATGCTACTGTGCCTGAAGAAGCCAGAGCAAACACTGATGATAATGCGCTTTTCCTGATGATTTTCTTGAACCTATATTGGAGATGGATATTGAAGACGAAATTGAAGCACATCCTAGTATCAGTGTTTGTGATACTGAGGATGTGGCAACTGATCAACCTACCCTAGTAATAGATGAGTCACTTGCAACTCATACAGAGGTTCTCTCTGTCAATAATCAAGTTCCTGAAATGGGTGAAGAGGTTGATCAGGTTCTTGAAGCTGCTGTAGAAATGATAGATGAAGCTATAGCAGAGGATATAGTTAAGCTTGTTCCTGAAGAAACAGAGGTTTTTGCCACTGCAAACTCTGAGCATGTTGAAGTTGTTGAAAAGTCTGTTCCTGTAGAAGCAGAGGTTCTTGTCAATCCAAACTCTGAGAATCCTGAAGCTGCACAGCCAAACGCTGAGGCTACTGCAGAAAATGTTGCTGAAGAAAATGAAGCTGCAAACTCTAACATAAATGCTGAAGTTTCAAACTCTGATGAATCCATACCTTTTCTAAGGGATCCTACAGCTGAGCATGTCAAGGAAAATATAGCTGCCACTGAAGCTCATTATAGAGATATGTACTATGCCAACTGGTCAGGGGCAGATTGTATTTTCTCCAAGCAAAGGACTGCTGATTTTGTTGCTCAATCTGCAAAGGAGATTTCAAATCCTGAGCTAATGACACATTTCAAGGCTACAATTGTTCAAGTCAAATCATTGCACAATCGCTTTGATGAGACTCACAAAGCAGTCATTGGATTGAGTAATGATGTTGCTGCTAAGGAGTTAACCTTGAGAACTGAAAGAAATAGATTATCTTCTCTGATCCAAGATCAAGTGGAAATAAAACAAAGGCTAAGCAAGGTGGAAGAGCATCAGACTGTTATGTCTTCTCAACTTGATTATATTGCTGCCTCACTGGAGTTGCTGACATCAGTGCTTATTCCTGATGATGTCAAAAAGGGGGAGAGAGTTCCTAAAGACAAATGCAAAAGGACTCCAACCTTGAGATTGAGGGATGATGCAAATGATGGTGGAAGCAAGGAAGCAGAGAGAAGGTCAAAGACTAGTCAAGAGCAAGGGAGACTTAGGTCAAACTTTGCTAGACAGACAAACTCTGAGAGGTTAAACTCTGGTGGTCAATCTTCTTCAAGACTCAACAGTCTAGTGATTTCATCAAATCCAACTACTGATGAAGAGATTGCTGCTAAACTTTTCATGGAAGAACATGGTGGTGAAGCCACAATGGAAGATATGGACATTGAGATGAAGCTTCTTGCTGAAGAACACCAGAAAAATATTGAAGCTGGTACTTACAAGAAAAAGGCTAAGGCTCCTAGGAAAAAGGAAATGGGAATTTCTATTAAAGAGAATGTGAACTCTCAACAGAGTTTACAATATACAAGGAGGCCTATGGTTGCAGAGTCTGATAAAGGAAAAGGTAAACTGGAAGAAGAAGGACAGTTACCAAAGAAGAATTATTCAACCTCTGACGTTGCTCAAGTTGAATCAAGGATAAACAAATCAACCTCTGACATTGCTCAAGTTGTTCAAAAATCAGAAGCTGTGACAACCTCTGATACTACTCAAGTTGTACAGACAAAATTATCTTCACAATTACAAAGGACTTTTGGCAAGCCAGTCACTGTTCAACACTCTTTGATTCCAGCAAATATAAATCTTCTCCAAAGCAGAACAGTCATGGGAAAAGAATCAAGAGATAAATCTGGGCTTGGATCTCATAGAGAGAAAAAAGTGAACAATAGTCCAATGGATCACACTTCTTTAGCTGAACCTGGTGTTGGAGTAACTCAAGAAAATCTTGATACTCTAGAATCAGTTCAGTTAATATACCACAGAGGGTTGAAGAAGGATTTTCTGTTATACTTCAAATCTGATGGCAGAGTATACAGAGTTAGTGAAGATGATATTGGTTTAAAGATGAAAGAAGAACTGGAATATGTGCTGTATCTGTTGAAAGTTAAAAATCAAAGAACTCATCAAGCAGCCGAAGTGTTAAGAAGCAGGATGATGAAAGCTAGAATTCTTTCTGGTTTAAAGTCTGCTGGCTCTTACATACCAAGGTACAGAGATTACAATGGAAAGCTTGTTGAGATGCAAAGAAACAGTGCAAAACTCAGAACAGATTTTGGCATAAAAGTGTTGGAATTTAATCTGGAATCAGATAAATCCTTCATAATAAAGCTAGGAAATGATATGAGGAAAAACAGCATTTATTCACTAAGGGCAGCTATCTACCAGACTGGAGAAAGTGATCCAGAGCTCAAAGAACTGAAAGAAATCATGGTAGATGAGCTAGAAAAGGCTGAAAGAAGACTTCTCATCGATTATCTCAGGACAGTGCCTGATATTGAAGAGATTAAGTAACGTCTGACTGTAAGTTTTTAAAGTTTTCTGTTCTAAGTTAAAATTAAACTCTGTTATATTTAAACACTGCATTTGTTATATGTTTTGACATCATCAATTATCTATTAACTTGTACATCTTTATTATGCACAAGTTGGGGGAGATTGTTAGATATAATTGCTAACGTTTGCTCATCAGTGTTTAAGTACCAGGTACTCATCAGAGTTTAATAGAAGCCAGTCAGAGTTTAATAAAGTCTGACGGGGTGAAGAGTTCATTAACTGTCGGTGCTGATATAAAGATTCTAGAAGCAATATATCTTGAAGATGGAAAGAAGCAAGATATATTGAGACAGTTAAGGAAATGGAACAGAAGACAGAAGCAATCCTAAATTGATATAAATTGTATAGCTGATTTATAGGATATCAATTAGAGATTGATTATGTAACTGTGTATTATATAAACACAGATAGGTTAACCCTAAAAGGGATGCGAATACTGAATACATTATTCTTGTAACCTAGCAGCTCTCTGTGATTCTTTAACATCACAAAGAGAAGAGTTATTTTATATAATTCAGTTATTGATTCATAAACAGTGTTCTTAAGTGTTATTATCATATTAATATTGATTATATATTGTGTAATCGGCCTAACATGATATGTTAGATATAATTGCTAATGTTTGTTTATCAGTGTTTAAGCAACAGGTACTGACAAGAGTTTATCAGAAGCCAGTCAGAGTTTAGTTAAACTCTGACAGGGTAAAGAGTTTAATTGAAGCCGGTCAGAGTTTATTTAAAGTCTGACAAGGTGAAAGTTGAATTAGCTGTCGGTGCAGAATTGAAGATTCTAGAAGCAATACATTCTGAAGATGGAAAGAAGCAGAATATATTGATACAGCTAAGGAGATTGGAATAGAAGACTGAAGCAATCCTTAATTGATATGAATTGTATAGCTAACTTATAGGAATATCAATTAGAGATGGATTGTATGTAGCTGTGTACTATATAAACACAGATAGGTTATCCCTAGAAGGGATGCGTGAATATTGATATATTATTCTTGTAACCTAGAAGCTCTTTGTGATTCATTAACATCATAAAGAGAGAAGCTGTTAATAAGATTACAGTTTTATTGATTCATAAACAGTGTTATTAATCATTGTTATTCTCATACATACTTGATTATATTGTGTATTCGGCCTAACAATTGGTATCAGAGCCAAGGCTGTTTAATATATACAGTTTTACGATTCAAACACAGTAATAATCATGTCTGAAGAAAATCAAGCTGCTCCCAAGGCTGAACAGGTTAAGCCTAATTCTGTGAGTCGATATGAAACAATCAGAGTTCCGATTCTCAGGCCTGTAGAATATCCGATTTGGAAGGTGAAGATGACCATGTTTCTGGAGGCTACAGATCCAGAATACCTTGACAGAATTAATGATGGTCCTCATATGCCAACTAAATTGTCCCCTATTGTTGATGGTCAAGAACAAAAGACTGTCCCAAAGGAAAAGAAAGATATGACTCCTGAGGATATCTCATCAATTGCAAAAGATGCAAAGGTTAGACATCTTCTCCACAGTGCTTTAGATAATGTTATGTCTAACAGGGTAATTGGCTGCAAAACTGCCAAAGAGATATGGGATGCTTTAGAAGTCAGATGCCAGGGAACAGGTGCTATTAAGAAGAACAGAAAAACAATACTCACACAGGAGTATGAGCACTTTGATTCAAGAACTAATGAAACCTTGACTGAGACTTATGACAGATTTTGCAAACTGTTGAACGATCTGTCTCTGGTAGATAAGGAATATGAACTTGAAGAGTCCAATCTCAAGTTTCTGTTATCTCTACCTGAAAAGTGGGATTTAAAGGCAACAACAATCAGAGATAATTATGATCTTGCTGATACAGATCTTGATGAAATCTATGGATTGTTAAAGACTCATGAACTTGAGATAGAACAAAGAAACAGGAGGTCAAGCAAGAAGACAAAATCTGTTGCTCTCAAAGTCGAGGAGAAGCCCATCAAGAAGGAATCATCAAGGAAGAAAGCCAAGGGAAAGGCTTTAGTGATCAAATCTGAGAGTGAGTCATCAAACTCTGATGATGATTCAAACTCTGATGAAGCTTCTGATTCTGAGGATGATGAAGAGGAGATGATGCAAATGGCTGCCTTGATGGTCAAGACATTTAAGAAGATGGGATTCAAGAACTTCAAGAAGGGTAAAAGATTCTCAAGGAAAGATTCAAATTCTGAGAAGAAGAATTTCAGAAAGTCTGATGGAAGGGATACCAAGTCAGGTAAGAAGGACAAATCTGAGATCCAGTGCTACAAGTGCAAAGAGATGGGTCACTATGCTCCAGAGTGCAAGAAAGGAAGAACTGAAAAAGCACTCATCTCTAAAGGCAAAGACTGGGCAGATACTTCAGATTCTGATGATGGAGTGAATTATGCACTCATGGCAACTATCAAAGATGAAGTTGGGTCATCAGAAAATAAGGTACCTCTAACTACTTATGCCTATGATACTGATAATATTTCTGAATTAAGAATTTATCTTAAGAATATACATGTTAGTTATAGGGATCAGACTTTAGAGAATGAGAGGATTAAATCTGAGAATCTTAGTCTTAAAGAAAGAAACAAGTTTCTTGAAAGAGAACTTGTGAATATGAAGCAGATTCAAAAAGAAAGAGATGATGCTGTTTATGTAGAACAGGAGTTGCTGAAAAGATATAAGCAACTAGAATCTGATTTAGAGAAGGAAAGGAAAATAATCAAGACTTGGACAGATTCTGGAAGAGACACTCATCAAGTGTTTCAGACTGATTCTGTAGGTTTAGGTTATTGTGAAAATGATGAACTTAGGTTTAAAGACAAGGTTAAGGTAAAACCACAACTTAAACCTGTGAAATTTGTTCCAGAAGCCAATAAGTTAAAATCTGTTGTAATAAGGAAAGCTGATATGGAATCAGATGAATCTTGTGACAAACAGGAAAATATTATAACAGAAAAACTTATGGAAATAGAAGCTGTTAGAAAACCAGTAAAAACTTGTGAAAAACAGGTTAATGTTGGCTTGATGACAGGAAAACAGTTCAATCACAAGCTAAAAGAGGTAAAGTCTTCCATGAAACCTAAAGGTTCCAAGAGAAATAGGAATGGAAAAGTAGGCATAAATAATAGAAATAATCATATGCCTAATGCTAGTGCCTCAAGAAAAACATGTTACAGTTGTGGTAGTTCTAATCATCTTGCTAGATTTTGCACTAAGAACAAACATATTAATACTTTACCTTCTACATCAGAAGTAAAGAATGATTATGTTAGAGTAAAACCACAGACTTTATGCAAACATTGTGGGAGCACTTGGCATTCTATTTACACATGTAAGAGTTATCATGCAATTTATCATAACTATTATGAGCTAAAACCCAACTTGAAATGGGTTAGAGCAAACTCTGCTAGTGTAAAATCTGACAATGTTAGTTTAAACTCTGATAATACAGATTCCGCTGCAAAAGCTAACACTGTTAAGAAGGACAAAGGATCCAAGCAAGTCTGGATCCTTAAAACTAACACTTAGTGTTTGTTTGTGATTGCAGGGTATAATAGAGAGCACACTTATCTTGGACAGTGGTTGCTCAGGACATATGACTGGAAACAAAGCCCTGCTATCAGACTTTGAGGAGAAGGCTGGCCCAAAAGTTTCCTATGGAGATGGCAACGTAGGACATACTCTGGGATATGGCAATATTAATCTTGGAAGTGTCATCATCACAAATGTAGCTCTAGTCTCAGGACTCAAGCATAATCTGTTATCTGTGAGTCAAATCTGTGACAGAGGAAACCATGTAGATTTTCATAGTGAATACTGTGAAGTTATCAGTAAATCTACTGGAAAAGTTGTTCTAGTTGGACACAGACGCAACAATATTTATGAAGCAAGTTTGGTAACAAACTCTGATGGAAGTACAGTGTGTCTGACTGCAAAAATGTCAAATGAAGAGAGTTGGAATTGGCACAAGAAGCTCTCTCATCTCAATTTGAACAACATAAATGAGCTTATTAGAAAGGATCTTGTAAGAGGACTTCCAAAATCAATACTCAATCTAGATGGTCTATGTGATTCTTGTCAAAAGGCCAAGCAAAGGAAGTCATCTTTCAAGAGCAAATCTGAATCTTCAGTAGTGGAACCTTATCATCTTCTACATGTTGATCTCTTTGGACCAGTGAATGTGATGTCCATGGGCAGAAAGAAATATGCTCTAGTAATTGTTGATGAATATACTAGATATACATGGGTGTATTTCTTGTCAAAGAAGGATGAAACTGCTCAAACGTTGATGGATCATATAAATCTACTGGACAAAGGATCACAGCACAAAGTCAAAATTATAAGGAGTGATAATGGAACTGAATTCAGAAACTCAATCATGGAAGCCTTCTGCAAGGAAAGAGGAGTCAAACAAGAATTTTCTGCACCTGGAACTCCACAGCAAAATGGTGTAGTTGAAAGAAAGAACAGAACCTTAATTGAAGCTGCCAGAACTATGCTAGATGAAGCAAAATTGCCAACTTATTTCTGGGCAGAAGCTGTTCAAACTGCTTGTTTTACTCAAAATGCTACTCTGATCAACAAGCATGGAAAAACACCATATGAGATGGTGAAAAACAAGAAGACAAATTTGAAATATTTTCATATATTTGGATGCAAATGCTTTGTGTTGAAGACTCATCCTGAACAGTTGACCAAGTTCGAGTTAAAAGCTGATGAAGGAATCTTTGTTGGCTATCCATTGTCAACAAAAGCATTCAGAGTTTACAATCTGAGAACAAAGGTGATCATGGAATCCATACATGTGTCGTTTGATGACAAGAAAATAATTGGACTTGAAGACAAGGATGGATATGATCAACTACGTTTTGAAAATGAAGATCTATTCTCTGATGATATAAACTCTGATGAAGCAGGGTTGACAAACTCTGACGAAGCATACTCTGAACCTCTACTGGTAAATACTGGAGAAACTGGAAATTCTCAAATTGAACAAAATAGAGAACCAGTTGAGGGGGAGCGTGAAGAAGCTCAACAAGACACAGCAAGTGAGTCAGTTGAGGAAACTGATTCAAACTCTGACAGCTCAAACACTGAGCCATCCAACTCAGGGGGAGCCTCAGATACTGCAGAAAGTCAACGTATGAATCAGGAGAGCATGGATCAAGGGGGAGGATTCAATAATGATGCAAGAAACCACTTACCAACAGCAAGAAAGTGGACACAGGCACACACACCTGATCTCATAATTGGAGATCCTAATGCTAGTGTGAGAACTAGAAGTGCAACAAACAATGAGTGTCTATATCATGCTTTCTTGTCTCAAACAGAACCAAAGAAAGTGGAGGAAGCTCTTCAAGATGCTAATTGGATTACAGCAATGCAAGAAGAGTTAAATGAATTTGAAAGAAATGAAGTCTGGACACTTGTACCTAGACCAAAGAACAGATCAATTGTAGGTACAAAGTGGGTTTTCAGAAACAAGACTGACAGTGATGGTGTGATTACAAGGAGAAGGAATTGACTATGATGAAACCTTTGCTCCAGTTGCAAGATTGGAGGCCATAAGAATTTTTCTGGCCTATGCTGCACACAAGAAGTTTAAAGTCTTTCAGATGGATGTAAAAAGTGCTTTTCTCAATGGGAAGCTTGAAGAAGAAGTGTTTGTTGAACAACCACCAGGATTTGTAGATTCCAAGCATCCAGATTATGTCTACAGGCTTGATAAGGCATTATATGGACTAAAGCAAGCACCAAGAGCATGGTATGAAACTCTTGCTCAGTTTCTTTTAGAAAGTGGGTTCACAAGAGGTACAATCGATAAAACCTTGTTTTATTTCAATTCTGGTAATGATTTGCTTTTAGTTCAAATTTATGTAGATGATATTATTTTTGGATCTACTAATGACAAACTTTGTAAGAAGTTTGCAAAGCTTATGCAATCCAGGTACCAAATGAGCATGATGGGAGAGCTTAGTTATTTTCTAGGCTTACAGGTCAAGCAAACAGATGATGGGATTTTTATCAATCAAGCAAAGTATACCAGAAATCTTCTCAAGAAATTTGGTATGCTTGATAGTTCATCTGCTACAACTCCCATGGCTACAGCAACGAAGCTTGACAAAGACACAGGAGCCTCAGTAGATATGACTAACTACAGAGGAATGATAGGGTCTCTACTGTATCTTACTGCAAGTAGACCTGATATCATGTATGCAACATGTCTTTGTGCAAGATTTCAAGCAGATCCTAGAGAGCCTCATCTAACAGCTGTAAAAAGGATTTTCAAATATCTCAAAGGCACCATAACCTTGGGTTTGTGGTATCCTAGAGAATCAGAGTTTAAGTTGATTGGTTACTCTGATGCAGATTTTGCAGGCTGTAAGATAGACAGAAAAAGTACAAGTGGAAGCTGTCAATTTTTAGGTGACAGATTGGTTTCTTGGTACAGTAAGAAACAGAAATCAATTTCTACATCCACTGCAGAAGCAGAGTATATAGCAGCTGGTAGCTGTTGTGCACAGATTTTATGGATGAAGAATCAATTGCTGGATTATGGATTAAGGTACACTAGAATACCTATTTTCTGTGATAACCAAAGTGCTATTGCTATGACAGGAAATCCAGTACAGCACTCCATGACCAAGCACATCAGCATAAGGTATCATTTTATCAGAGAACATGTGGAAGAAGGAAATATTGAGCTTCATTTTGTGTCTACAGACCAACAACTTGCAGATATCTTCACCAAACCTTTGAGTGAAGCTACTTTTACAAGATTGGTAAATGAACTTGGAATGATCTCTGGCTCTGACTAGAGATACGGGTTAGACTCAAAATTTATACATGTTTAATTTTTGTTGCTCATGATTCCTTGCATATGTTAACTGTTATGAGTACCAGTGTCATAAACTCTGTTGGTCAAACTCTGATGTTAAACTCTGTTAGTCATAAACTCTGTTGGTCATACTCTGGTAATTACAGTTTAAATGCTATACTCCAATTGTAATTTTGTCTGAAACATATGGACCAATGAAGAAATTTGTATGAAACATAATTCTCAGTAAGTAATTGTGAATCCTTAAGAGTTGATAGATTCTGATCTCAAATATGTGCAGTAAGCTAACACAGCATGATACTGTCTCTATATTTATAGCATCTCTTAGTTTATTGATCCTATACACTGAGTCTGTATTAGCTGTTTGCATTTTCTCTCATAAGTTAATTATATTTACTGATGCAAAGTCTAAACTCTGATTATTAATTACAAAGAATTCACCCTCAAATTCAAAAGATGCCAAACAGAGCACAAATTCCTTTGAGATCATGTTGTGCCTAGGACGATCCAGGAACTTATTGTATGAAATAAGGGCTAAAATCTTTGATTTTTGGTGACTAGTGCCAACCACTGATTACTGGAAAAATTAAAAAAAAAAAAAATAATAATAAAATAATAATAAAAAAAATAAATAAAGGGGGTGAAAAATAAAAGACATATCCAAATGAAAGGATATCAGTAATACAGAGTTTAGATATAAAATCAGATTTTATGTTATAAATGAGAGTTTAGGCAACCAGTTTTTACTACTTTAGATTGTGGATTTTATGCACTTTGAGATGGTCTAAATACTGATTTCGGTAAACTCTGCTACTACACACACATACTTTCACACCTGTACAGATTGAGAAAAGAGTTTATTGACAAAGAAGGACAAATGGTAAACACTGATGTTTTGTGTGAAATACGCCGAGGTTACTTTGTTTTAATCTCTGATGGTTAAAATAATTTCCTTGTTTCAGACAGTTTATGATTTTGGGTTTAGTCATTTGTTTTTCGAAAAAGTGTGATTGAACAGAGAAAAGATAGAGTTTGTTTGATAAGTCCTGATAGTGATTCGTAATGCTACTGAGTATGTTAGTTTATTGTACAAAGTGATATCTTCTCTTTCACTTTACAATTACTATGCAATATTGATAATACTGAAATGTAAAGCAACAAAATGGGTCTTTTTCATTAATTGATTCAAACTTTGTTTACAGTCAGTCAATTACATACTCATGCCTAGCTAATATTTCTGGTACATACTAATCTTTCTGGTTACAAAAGAAAAGATCTATTTAACCAGGATAAGTATTTGAATGCTATATATGAAGCAGAAGAGCTAGAGCCAGAAGCTATTGTGCTCTATTACTTCTGATAATAGCTACCCAGTTGTTCATCTGGTCATTATACCATCTGGGATTGCTTGACAACATCCTGAAGATGAATCATCATCATCATCATCTTCCTGGATTCTCTTTCTGCTTTGCAGCTTGCAGGATTCCAAGAAGAGTGACTCTTCAGTACCCGTCAAGAAGCTCTGTTGAAAAAGCATCATGCAAATCATCATAGCTTCATTGTCTGCCAGGATGGGCATATCATAAGGACCGGGACGGATGATATGCACATACGGATTAGAAATTGGTCCTTCAGCAATTTCATCATCTGCTATAAGACCTTCATCATTCAGAAAAGAAAGAACAAGAAACTCATCGATGATGTAATTTGCTTGTTGAGGCCAGTTTAAATTCAAGAATGCTTCAACATCCATGAACTCAAAGGTTCCTGCCATTTTGGGTGTATAGTAAGTTTAAGATATGAAGCCTGTTGTTAAAATGCTTTGAGTTTTTAAAGCATTCAAACAGGGTAACTGAAAGGTTTTTACTAGAATCGAAGCGCTTGGGATACTAAGGTGCGGAGTTTCGAGACAGTCATTATTATTCTGACTGTTGAGTTCCTTTGTACTTTATTATTAAAATTGATAATTTTATTATTATTGATTTTTTTTTTCTTTTAAGCGACTATTTTGAGTGTTATATGTGATGACAGGTGTCTCCACGTTTGCACGTGTGTATTGGAAGTTGTTAGATACAGCTGTCAGCGTATTAACGTCTGACATCTGTCCCACTAACATACTTCTAATCTTTACAGTTATTATTTAATACACTACATACACACGATTCAATCTTTTACGCATTTCATCTTTTCATAACATTTTACTCACACACAAACACTCAAACACTTTCAAAGCCCAGTACTTCTTGTTTTCAATTCTTACTAATGGCAACTACAGCGTTTACTGCTTCTGAATTAGAATTTGTCCCAAATAACTACTCAGCTCCTGTAACAAATGAGAACGCACCGGAGGCGTTTCATTTGATTCAGAGTTTCTTGTCCAACTCTGATATTGGCACTGCTCTCACCGCACCATCGAAGCTGTCTGCAACTCAAATCAAATCTTTTTGGCAGACAGGTGTTTATGATAATGGAGGAGAGTCTGGATCTCCATCTATTATTTTTCAATATGAGGACAATGACTATGCTGTTACTCCTACTACTGTTCGTGATGCTTTGGGTCTTGAAGATTTCAATGCATTCACAATCTCTGTTGGCGACTCTGAGCTAGTCAGGATGATGAACGAGATAGGCTACACTGGACCTTTGACAAAGATAGGTCAACTCAAAAGGCCATTTTTGCGAAAGGAATGGAGTTTCTTCTTCGACTGCATCACAAGAGCGTTCGGGAAAAAGTGCACAAACTGGGATGCAATTCCCACTGATAGTCTACAGATCGGGTATTCTCTTCTCTATGGCAGTCAATTTGATGTTGCTAGATTAGTTTTAAATAATATTGGTGAGAAAATGCTAGAGAATAGGAATGTTGTCTATTTCTCTAGGTTTTGTCAGTTAATATTTAGTCTATGCTGCCCTGATGTTGAGATTTTAGATGAGGATGTCATTCTTTCATTTAAATTGCACAAACGTATATTCTCTGATCTTATCAACAAGGACAACAAGAAAGGAGAAGTTGGTCCTTTAATGTTACCTGCATCTGTGCAACAATTTCTTGACAACTCACAACAACACCGTGTCTCAACTGCTGAAGCTGGACCTTCTGTATCTCAACCACAGAGGTCAAAGAGATCTAAAGTTCGAGCAGTTAAGTCTGTTGAAGCTGAGGTATCAAATGTTGCTCATGTGCCTCAGAGAAAAAGAATGAAGAAAAGGCGAGCCCACAGGGCAAAGTCTGTTGCTGCTGCTTCTAGTGCAGACTCAGAAACTGAAGCTGATGAAGAAAATCTTCATCAGAGAAAGAGAAGATTAGTTGCTAATCAACTTTTTGGTGATATTATTGCCAATTTGGATAAAGAACCTGAGGACACAGAAGCTCCTACATCAAAAACTGATGATGTAGTTGAGGAAGCTGCTGCATACTCTGACAGCAGGATTGTGGATCATGAAGATACAATACCGGAAGCTGATCAAGCATCTACTGAGTTAGTAGAACCTATTGCTTCTCACACAGAAATCATTTCTATTGATTTTGAGAACGGTGATGAAGTAGATCAGATTAGAGTTGATCCAGTTCCAGAAGCTGTTGCTGTACATGCTGATGCAACAGCCAATGATCATGAGGATACTGTCTTACTTGAAACTTTGCAACAATCAGTTGTTGAGATTGTTCAGAGAGAAGCAGAGGTTACTGCTCCAGTAAACTCTGATGTTCCTCAAACTGTAGCAGATCAAGTACCTGATGTGACTGCACAGTTAATTGATGAAATCACTGCTGAAAATGTGCTTGAAAATATTCACAGAGAGGATGACAATGCTGAAGCTAGTCCTGTTCATTCAAACTCTGATGTTCAAGTGGAAGTTTCTGATATTCAAGCAAACTCTGCTGAAGAAAGGGAAGTTCAAAGGGCTGCTTCTGAGCATTTTCAGAATATGTACTACAATGCATGGGCTAATGCAGATTGTATTTTTCCAGCGCAAAGGGCTGCAGAATTTTTATCTGATTCTGTCAAGAAGATTACAAATCCTGATGTCCTTACGAGCTTACAGGCAACTGTTATTCAAGTCAAATCTCTCAATAATAGATTTGATGAGAATCAACAAATGCTTACTAGTCTGAGGAATGAAGTAAGCTTGAGGGATCTTACTTTAAAGGCTGACAGAACTTATTATTATACCATGTTCAAGCAGCAAGCCAGGGATTCTGAAGAAATCAAGAAGAGGCTTGAGACAGTTGAAGACAACCAGAATGCTATGTCTGCTCAACTGACTTCCATTTCTACTGCGCTTGAATTGTTGACATCAGTACTACTTTCTGATGATGTCAAAAAGGGGGAGAGTGTACCAAGTGACAAATGCAAAGACACTCAAACTCTGAGACGGAGGGATGATGGTAATGATGGTGGAAACAAGGGAGGAGATGGAAAGCGCTTAAGATCAAATGATGATAGAAGATTACTTTCAAGAAAATCAAACTCTGATAAAAGATCAAACTCTGGAAAGGAACATGTAAACTCTGCCAGTGGTTCAAGATATAAAAGTTTGATAATCTCTGATAAGCCATCTACTGATGAGGAAATTGCTGCTAAGATGTTTATAGCAGAACATGGAAAAGGTATTACAATTGAAGATATCCAAGCTGAAGAACAGATGCTTGCTGAAGAACACAAGAAAAATCTTGAAGCTGGAATCTACAAGAAGAAGGAAATCAAGGCTCCTAGAAAGAAAGAAAAAGGAATTGTTATCAAAGAGAATGTAAACTCTGATCAGAGTTTACAGTACTCAAGGAGGCCTGTGATTAAAAATGCTGACAAAGGAAAAGGTAAACTGGTAGAAGAAGAACAGTTACCCAAGAAGATTTATTCAACCTCTGACATTGCTCAAGTTGAAACAAGATTACCAAAATCAACCTCTGACGCTGCTCAAGTTAATGATACTATTGAAGTTAAGCCAGCCTCTGACAAGGCTCAAGCTGTGCAAACTCAGCTAGCTCCTCAACTCAAAGGTTTCTTAAGACCTGTACTCTCTGAAACTCTGACACTTCAACCTGTGGATTTTTCTCAAACCAGGACTGTACTTGGAAAAGAATCTTATGATAAGTCTGGTTTAGGTTCACATAGGGAGAAGAGAATAAATAACAGATCTCAAGACAATATTTCACTGACAGGATCTGGTATTGGGAATACACAAGAAAATCTTAATAAGTTAGAATCTGTTCAGTTGATTTTTCACAAGATCTTGAAGAAGCAGTTTCTGTTATATTTCATGAGTGATGGAAGAGTTTATAGAATTGGAGAATCTGATGTAAATCTCAAATCATGGGAAGAACTTGAATATGTACTTTATCTGTTAAAAGTTAAGAACAGACACACCCATAATGTTGCTCAAATCTTAAGAGAAAAGATGCTGAGATCAAAAGTGATGCTTGGAGGAGGAGAAGTCTCAAATGCTTATATTCCAAAGTATAGAGATCATACTGGAAAATTTGTGGAGATGAAGAGAAACAGTGCTAGATTTAAAACTGCACTGGGATTAAAAGTCTTAGAATTCAACTTAGAGTCAGATAAAGCTCAGTACATTCGGCTAGGGAATGATATGAAGAAGAACAGTATCTATTCTCTGAGGGCTGCCATATATCAAACTGGTGAAGGAGATCCAGAGTATAAGGAGCTGAAAGAGATTATGATAACTGAACTTGAGAATGCTGAGAGAAGACTGCTGATTGATTATCTCAGGACTGTGCCTGATATTGAAGAAGTCAAGTAAAGTCTGACTGTAAGTTTTTAATACTTTCTATTCTAAGTCAAATTTAAACTCTGTTTTAAATTAAACTCTGTTATATGTTAAACACTGCATTTGTTAAAAGGTTTTGACATCATCAATTATATGTTTTAACTTGTACATTTTATTATGAACAAGTTGGGGGAGATTGTTAGATATAATTGCTAATGTTTGTTTATCAGTGTTTAAGCAACAGGTACTGACAAGAGTTTATCAGAAGCCAGTCAGAGTTTAGTTAAACTCTGACAGGGTAAAGAGTTTAATTGAAGCCGGTCAGAGTTTATTTAAAGTCTGACAAGGTGAAAGTTGAATTAGCTGTCGGTGCAGAATTGAAGATTCTAGAAGCAATACATTCTGAAGATGGAAAGAAGCAGAATATATTGATACAGCTAAGGAGATTGGAATAGAAGACTGAAGCAATCCTTAATTGATATGAATTGTATAGCTAACTTATAGGAATATCAATTAGAGATGGATTGTATGTAGCTGTGTACTATATAAACACAGATAGGTTATCCCTAGAAGGGATGCGTGAATATTGATATATTATTCTTGTAACCTAGAAGCTCTTTGTGATTCATTAACATCATAAAGAGAGAAGCTGTTAATAAGATTACAGTTTTATTGATTCATAAACAGTGTTATTAATCATTGTTATTCTCATACATACTTGATTATATTGTGTATTCGGCCTAACATGATAAGACTCTATTCTTCAAAAAGCATGGTAATTATATCATTCTAGTTCAGATCTATGTGGATAATATCATCTTTGGCTCTTCAAATGAAAAACTCTGTCAAAGGTTTTCCAAGTTGATGCATAGCAAGTATGAGATGAGTATGATGGGAGAGTTAACCTACTTCTTAGGTTTGCAAGTAAATCAAAGGAAGGATGGCATCTTCATAAATCAATCCAAGTATGTCAAAGACCTCTTGAAGAAATATGGTTTAGAAGATTCATCCCCTGCAAAAACTCCAATGTCAACTATAATTAAGCTTGATGAAGATAAAAGAGGAAAGAGAGTTGACATCAAGGTTTACAGAGGCATGGTTGGATCATTACTCTATCTAACAGCTAGCAGGCCAGACATCATGTTTGACACATGGCTGTGTGCAAGGTTTCAATCTGATCCCAAGGAATCACACATGATGGCAATCAAAAGAATTTTCAAATATCTGAAGGGAACTCCTAATCTTGGCTTATGGTATCCAAAGGGCACAGGGTTCAACCTGGTTGGTTACACAGAAAGAGCACTTCAGGAAGCTGTCAATTCTTAGGCCAAAGGTTAGTATCCTGGTTCAGTAAGAAACAACAATCCACAGCAACATCTACAGCTGAAGCTGAATATATTGTTGCTGGAAGCTGTTGTGCTCAATTGCTTTGGATTAGAAATCAACTCAAGGACCATGGACTAGTGTTGGAAAACATTCCTCTGATGTGTGACAATACTAGTGCAATATCCATTGTTGCCAGTCCTGTTAATCATTCTACTACAAAGCATATTGAGATAAGGTACCATTTCATTAGGGAACATGTTGCAAATGGTACTATAGCAGTGTCTTATGTTCCAACTGAGAAACAATTAGCTGACATATTTACTAAACCTCTTAATGAAGTTGTCTTCAACAGACTAGTGAGTGAAATTGGAATGCTCAATCCTTCATTTAGTTGTTCTAAGTAATTATGCTAGTTAACTGTTACAGCAGTAAATTTTCACTGTATTTAAATGATCTATTTGATTGGAGTGAAAATTAGCTGAGATATGATTTATAAATATTTCAGTATTTTACTGCATATTTTTCTAAATCATAATTGTGTTTGGAACTGTGAGCTTTTAAGACATCTATGTATAGGTGATTTTAAGAGTTCACGACATAGTTCAAAGTAAACAAACCTATATCACAAACTGTCCAAGTTGTGAGACTTCGCGATATAGTTCAATTCTTGAGTTTGCGATCTACTTAGTGGACTTCGCGACACAGAATAACTATATCGACAAGTCCCCGCACATTGACAGAATTTTGAATTAAATTGATTTTATTTTCAAATTTTTGATATATGTCTGACAAATTGATTACAATTCCAAACGAGAGTTATCGACAAGGTATTTGTACTATATCGCAAAGTCTCTTTCAAACTTCTACCATCTAGACTTTGCAATGTACTTTGCAAGACTTCGCAATACAGTCTATTTTGAGACTTCACGACATTGAAATAGTCTATACATATTAATTTCTCTACATCGCACTGTCTCAGTCATATAAATACTTTTTGTAAACTCTTTCACATCTTTTCATCTTGTCGATTTCTCTCAATTCTCAAACCTAATTCCAAATCTTTCCCCCTCTTTTCAACCTCAAACTCAGAAATGGCACCCAAATCTCAAACTGCCGCATCATCAAATCCCCTAGTCATACCCAAAGAAACCAATTTTCTCACTATCCCCTCTGATACTAAAGCCAACCCAAGAAGCTTTCTGGAGGACTGCTACCTGTACTGTCATGGCCAAGGAGGATGAAACATCATTCAGAGAGATACATTGCACGGTTGGAGGAAAACAATTGTAATTTGGGGAAAAGGAGGTAAATGAGACTTTTGGGTTCAAGACTGAGAACCATGATGCCGAAGCTGATGATAAACAGATGGTGGAGTTTTTGGAATTCATTCACTATTCTGATACAATTGAGATGGCCAAGTTGAATAAGAAGAATGTAAGGAGAGAGTGGTTGTATTTGTTTGATGCTCTCTAGAAGGTGTTCCTGTGTAGAAAGACATGATGGGATCAAATCAGCCACATTGCTGTGAAGCTTGCCTACTCTTTAGCCTACAATCAACAAATCAATGTTGGAGCAATTATCACTCGAGAACTGGCTCAAAGGTTAGGCAAAACTCCACGTTGTAGAGGTAATGAAATTTTCTATCCTCGCTCTATTCAATGCATTTTAAATCATCTAGATAGTAAGTTGCATGAAGTAGAAGGCATAGATACATCAAAGCTGGTTTATCCGAAGTCCATGTCCAAAGTCATTTTTGGAACATTGGACACTAGGAATCAAGTGGATGTAGTTTTGAGTGTTACTGAGCATCTGAAAGAAACATTCGAAACCTACACACTTGATAAGCCCATATATCATTCACTTTCCTGGAAAGGGAAGGCTAAGACTGATGGAGCTTCAAAGTCTAACCCAAGCCTCCCTAACCCATCCAGTCAACCATCTACAAACACTACTCTAGTAATTAGGGAGCCAAGTGCACCAACCTCTCAAAAGGTTGGTTCTACTAAAAAGAAGAGCAAGAAGAGAGCCATTGCAGTTACTGATGATTATGTAGATTTAGGAAGTGAGGAACTTGAGTCACAGCTCACCCGACAAAAGAAGAAATCCAAACAAGTAGCCTCCACCGAATCCTCCCAACAAGATTTAGATGTGTTAAAAGGGGTACACCTGTTACTGTCAGTGGCCTCTCAACAGGACACTGGTATTGAAAAGAGTAGCCTCCCCACTACAACCTGTAAAGAGTCTGAACAGAGTCAAGAACTCACTCTTGACTCAGGAGAACAACAGGGTGGCACTACACTGAGTGGAGAGCACATCACACTTGAAACTCCTCCTATTTCTCAGGAGGAGTTACCAAAATCCAATCTCAACCCCACTTTTCTCTCAGAATCTCAAAATGCACATATTTCTTCTCAACAAGAGAGTCATTCTCATGACAATCCTGCCTTTGATCATTCACATTTTGATTCTGTGAATGAGCCAACTTCAAGTGACATGGTGCATGACACTGTGCTCACCACCCAGTACATACATTCTATTGGTCAGGAAATGCATGCTGGGGCATATTCTAATGACACCAACAAAAACACAAAGGCTTCACCAGTTTTTACTGGAGACTCTGTGCCAACTTCTCCAATCCTTAGGGACTTGGAACTGCCTTCATAGGCACATAGAGATGATGTTGTAACTCATCCCATTTCAATGGAGACAACATCATACTCTACATCCATTCCAAGGCTGGAGGAAACTCAAAAATCTTTCATTCCTGTTGTAGAATCTTCATTTGCAACAGAAGTGCCTAGCACTAGCTCTAACTTGGCTCAGGCCACCTTGTCACAATGGCTGGAGTCTGTGCACCATGACATGCCTTCAGGATCATCATTTGTGCCCTCTCTATTGACGAAAGAAGCCCTCCAAAGCTTAAATGTGGCACAGATTGATGAGTTCTCAAAGATAGCTCAACATCTTCTTACAGCAGGCCTCCCCGACAAGGATTATGAGGCTATTCTTCTATGTCACAAGGAGGATGTTGAAGCTCAGAAAGAAAAGATAATTGATGAAGCCCAACAGGATGGCAATGTGGATGCCTGTTGGATACTAAGAGAACAGTGCAGCTCAAGGATGCTCTTGCATTTCTCAGGGAAGACTATCTCACATCTTTGGTGTAGTAGCCCGAATTTTCAGGGTTTATTAATATTATTATTTAAATATTTCATTGCTTTTCTCAAAAGAGGAGGAATGGTATTATGTGTATTTTATTCATCTAAATTTGTTTTTTGAAAGCTGATTATTTTATCGACATTGTCAAATTGAGTTTGTTTTAGAATTTTGAAAATCGAATTGGTATTTCAGTTGCGCCAAAATTTTATCCGATATTTTATGCGGATTCAAAGTTTTATTTTGTTTAAATTATGAAAATATTCCAAAATTTAGTATTTTTATATTTTTGGGAGATTTCCAATATTTGAAAATTTTTGGAATCAAAGTGGTATTTTATTAGTACCAAAATTTTAACCAGTATCTTATCTGTGCCCCATTGTTATTTGGGTGAGTTATAAAAGTATTCAAAAATTCAATATTTTTGCAATTCTATAAAATCCGGGCTTTATAAAAATTTTGTGCATAATTATTTCAATTTTTAGAGTAAATAAATTTTTTTAATATTTATCCGCTAATTGAGTGGAAGTTATAATTTCGTGCTAAAAATATTTTAGTGGTTGAGAATTATTTTTATATTATCGAGTATATTTTTTTGAATAATTTTATTCGTAATTTATCGTTCAGTACCGGACAAATTACTGTTAGGTGCAGTTATTTTAGTGTTAATTAATAACACTACCTAACCTAACCTTATCATTTTACCCTAATCTAACACAAAACTCACACACCCAGTTGTCACACACGACAGTAAACAAAAAAAAACACACCGATTTCTTTGGTTTTTGTAAAACAAAAAGAGGGCAGCCCCCCGCCCCCCACCCTCTGTTTCTCACACACACGTAAAAAAAAATCAAAATCAAAATCAAGAAATCAAATATATTCATGTTCTTGAGGATCAAAGCCATTTTGAAGGTGATGTAGGAATCCAAATCCAAAGATCGAGTACTCAAATCGAAGATATTGAAGCCTAGTTTCATAATCTACCATCAGATTTCGTGTGGGGTAAAATTCTGAATTTCTATTATTTTTTTATTTAATTCGATTTATATATATTAAAAATATGATTTTTTTGTAAACGTGGTTGGTTGCTGATTTTGATGTTACCATCGTGTAGAGTACATTTTTCCAGTCAATTTCATATATTATATGTTGAATTTAGAGTTCAGTAACGTATAGAAATCGAGGTTTGATTGTCGTATTCTTCGTGTTCTTGAGAATCAAAACTAATTTTGAAGGTGTTATTGATATCGTATTTTGGAGTTCAAGCAGTCGAATCGAAGCTCTTATAATCTAGTTTCTGAATCTACAATTAGTTTCGTCAGTGGATGAATTTTCAGTTTTATATAAAATTTTCTTTAATTCTGGAAAAATAAATAAATTAGGGTTCCTATTCAAAAATTGGGGCTTTTTGATTCTGAGTTCGTTCACTTATTTTGATGGCTGGGATAGCTTTATATGATTGTGTATAATCGTTGTACATGCTTAATTGTTGTTGTTCAAATTTTTTTACAAGATTTGATTTTAGTTTGTGATTTTAGTTTCGGTAATTGTTCGAGTTGTTAGTATCTTGTTTATGTATATAAATGAGATGTTTAATTTGTTAAAGTACCGAGCTTGGTTTTGGTGGCAATTTTAATTTATGTTTAGTAATTCCCGAGTTGGGGGAAATTGTTTATAATTGATTATATAAATATATTGTTGTGTTTAAATTGTTTTAAAGGCATAATGATATTTTTAGTATTATTATGAGTTTAGTTAGTTGGTTAATTTTGAAATGGGGAAGTAGTTTATAGCTCGTTTATGTATGTGTTAAATATGTGGAGTTGATTTAAGTTGCAAGTTTAATTGTGATAGTAATTTTAGTTTACTTTGTTTAATTCCCAATTTGGGAGATTTTGTTGAAGTCCAATATTTTATGGAGTATATGTTGTTTATTTATTGTTGAGTATACAGGATGTTTGTTGGTGTTGTACTGTGTTGTTCGTCCTGTGACGGGGGACGCAACATAGTACATGCAAATTTTGTGGATAGTCCTATTTACGAACGGGTCATGCCGAAATTTTGTAAAATCTATATACTTATTAATTGTATTTTATTATTGGTGTCTCAAAGAGTAATTATATTTGATTATTTTTAATCTGTTTTAGATAATAATGTAATTGATTTAATTGATCAATTAATTGAGTGATTAATTGGTGAATTTTATTAATCAATTATTATTTAATCTTGATTAATTATAAATCAAATTTAAATAATATTTTCAAAAATTGTTTTAGTATTTACCCGATTTGATTAATTTCTTGATTTACTGAATTGATTGATTTTGATTAATTCTATTTAATCTAGTGGTAATTGGATTTAAAGTATGAATGATTGTTTAAATCTTGTATTCTATACGTAATTATAAATATGTGATTAAATGCTATGTGCAGTTATATGTTATGAGTTATATCAGTATGGAAAGATATTTTCAAGCTTTACAATTATCGTTTACATTCCATCAACAAATTGTGTGATTTTGGAGTCTCGAATGTTGTATTATTTGTGTGAACAGGGTTGAGTCTGCTTCTACAGCAGCTTATTTTAAAAAGTTTCTGAACTCGTTAATTGCTCATTTTTAACGAGCCTTACCATTCTGGAAAGGTCTCAGAGTTTTCTACAATTTTTATGTTTTATACGTTTTCATTTGAGTTCATCTTTATACTATAACATGTCCATCTTTCTAATTAGTTAAATCTGATTTTAATTCGGATAGTATGATAATAAGTTTGGTATCGTATAATGGCATATGAGCTGATAATTGCTATGTGATTAAAAGGTATATCGAGTTGAGTATGTTAATTTATAGTTGTGAGTTCAAGTTGATTAAGTTAGGTTATGTAAAAATGTTAGTTTGTAATTTGATGCTTAATTGTTGGTATTAGTTTAAAACAGGTGGATTGTTATATAAATAGAGAAAGTGCTGCCGAATTTCCGGCAGGACTATTAAATGATTATTATTTGGCAATTGTATATGATATGATATGCTAGTTTAAATGGTTACGTGAATAAAACATATGCTATGTATTACGTGAAGTATATGAAATTATGTGAATTAGTTATTTGACTTGGTACGTGATAAATGTTGTACGAGATGGTTTATTTCTGGATAAAGTAACTGCAAGTAAATGCAGAATTATTTTCTTATATGTTTACTGCAAGTCAATGCAGAATTATTTTCTTATATGTTTACTGCAAGTCAAGGCAAAATTATTTTATTATATGTTTATTGCAAGTCAAGGCAGATGATTGGAGTATTGAATAAATTGTGGATTGGTTGTGGATGATTGAGTTAGAAAGTTTTGGTGTTTTAAAACAGGGCAACGTCCACTTTACGAATAGGTCATGCCCAATTTTCTGTAGAAAATACATTCGCTTAAGTTTATAAATATTTATATTAAGTAAAGTTGAAGTCTGAAGGCTAAAGTATATGTTATATTTAACTAGTGAATAGTTGGGCGGGCACAATCTCGGTAGTGCAGACTCGTAGCAACCGCATATGCGCCGGACTCAAGAGTTATCAGAATAGAAATTGTGATGACATAAGATAGAAGAAGATGAAAATCATATTACTTCGGCTTTACGTAATAGCTAAGGACCAAAGGCAAGTTTACTAACTCGTACTCTTTTGTTCAGAGTATCGTATCAAGATTCCTGTTTTCAATTTTCATTTAATTACTTGTTGCATAACCAGTTCCTATTCTCATCCTGTGATTGAGACAACCTATTTATTTCTAACTTGACAGTTCTATTTCGGTTCATAATTCATATCCTGCAGTATCTTGTGGTTACCAGATTTAATCCTGGTTCTTTATCATTGGAAACCTAATTCATATGTACTTGTTTTAACCTAACCTAGTTTGATAATCTGAATCAGACAGTTGAAAGCATTAATTTGAGTTAACCAGGTAGTCGATTGTTCCGACACCTAATATGAGTACTAGATTGGAATTGGAAGTTTTTATTAAAATTAAATGTTTTAAGGACTACAAACGCCAGTCAGAGTATGAATATTATTATGTGGCCAATGTAGCCTTGGATCCAGTTCAGTATTTGGACATACCGTAGGGTATGATCCGGAGTTTTAGTGTGACTGATCATCCACTTTAACTCGTTGCGTCAAATTAAAAATCCAATTCTAATTTAAAGTTTGACGCAATTATTGTTGTTCATTTTGCCAGTTGAGCTGATTTTCATACATTGTTATTATTGCACCATTATTTTACCCTAGTTGAGTTGATTTCTTTTCAGATATTGTTGCATCATTATTTTATCTTGTGCAGTACTATATACTTGTTGAGCTTCTTTTGCTCACTCTTGCTTGTTATCCTTGATATTTCAGTACAACGAACAGTATTTAATTGTATAACTATGGAACGAGAAGAGTCAAGATGACGTTGGGAAGATGAGTTGATGCAGAGCATTTGGATCTAGTGTAAGGTTATTGTATATAGTTGATTTCTAGTAAATACTATATTGTATAAGATTAGTTTGGCCTGGTATACTTCTCATCGAAGTTATACTAGCGTTATAGAAATTATGCAAAGGAAATTGGTGTAAAGGAAGTTAAAGTTTGTGAGATTTTGGATTCTTGTTTCTAGCACTATAGCCTAAAAGATTCTTGGTAGAGTTGGGGTCGCAGATGTTATATTTGTATTGGTTTAGTATTTAACAAGTTGTTTAAATTGAGATTTTAGCGTGACGACCAAATTCCCTGACCCCGGATTTGGGGGCGTCACATTTGGGATCAAATGCCAAAAGTTTGTCTCCTGCAGAAGTGTATAATGCAGTAAATGAGGTATACAAAAATCAACTCAAGGCTCTGCACTATCTAGGGAAAGGTCTTCAATCAGAAATCTCTTCAATCAAGGAAGACACAGATCAATCTCTGACCAAGCTGAAGAATACATATCTTTCTGATTTTCCCAAGGTGGATGGCATCCTGAAGGAGGTTCAGAAAACTGTTCAACATGTCACTAAGATGGACTGCACCCTAGCTTTGGTTATTGATAATCTCAAAAAGCTCTCTACCAAGCTAGAAATCAGGTGCAATCCAACATCAACTCAAATTCTATGCTCTCAGTGATGTGGAAGAACCAGTATGGAGATAAACTGGTAGATGAAGTTCTTCTCTCAAACATCAACAAGTTTGAATTCTCAAGGGTCAAGGATCAATACCTCAACTCCTTCAAATCTGAGTAATTATTCTCCAAGGTTGACAGGCTGAAAAGAGAGGTGGTTGAGCTTAAGTCAGACAACAAAGGGCTCAATCAATCTTTGGAGCAACTCAATTCTAAGCTGGATGACCAAAGCAATGCAACTTCAAACATTTTGCTAGTCCAGCAACAGATGATGACTGCAATGATGAAGCACATGAACCTTCCAATTCCTGGTGAAGCCCAAGGCATCTCTTCTAATACCAAGCCTAAGGGGGAGAATGAAAAGGAAAGCCTTATCTTAAGGAAGAAAGGGGGAGCCTCAGCTAAAAAGAAGGGAATTCTTCTTGAAGAAAAAGATCTAAAGCCAGTCACCTTTTCTACATTAGATATCACCAGCAAAGATGGCCAGCAAAGCACTATCACCTCCACATACTATCCTGGCACAATGAACATGGATGTCAATGCTCCTCAAATCATATCAACTGCTCAACCAGTAAAGGTAGACATTATCACAGAGGCCAAGCTACAGGAAGTTGCAAACTCAAATATCTATCATGATAAAGCCTTCCTGGAGTTTCTGAAAGCCACTAAAGCCAGTGTAGATGATCACACCCTGAACTACAGACACAAACTCAAGGAAGAAATCAAGTATTTCACAGTGGTAGTCAGGAGGGTAAAAGAAGCCTATCTAAGTGAGATAATCATGATTTCCAAAGACAATTACATATGGCATTTGTCCTTTGAATCTCTAGAGAAGCTGAAGTACACTGAATTAGATACACTTCTGGGCCTGATTGAGAAGAAAGGGGCAAACACCAAAAGATTATATGATGAGCTTCAAAGAGATCAATTCTTAAGGCTACCTGAAGTCATCACAAACCCTAAAACAGTAATCTTCCAAAGCTGCTCAAAAGCCAATGCCATTGATCAACTGGTGATTCCTACACACTTGGAAATGAAGAACAAAGATAAAATCACTCAGGTTATTCACATGTTGAAAGCAAAAAGGGGGTTCAGAACAACAGAAGAAATTGAGACAATTCAAATTCTACAATCATTTCTAACTTCTGGCAGAATACCTGAATCACTAAAAGGAAGAAGTGAGAAGAGGGAGGACAAAGATGATGAAGACAAAAGTGGTAGGAGAAGAAGTCACCGCAGGAGTGATAAGGATGGAAAGAGTGAGAGTAGCAAAAACAGGTCATTAAGAAAATCTAAAGATGCTAAAGATGACAAGAAAGATGATCAAGGAAAAGGAGAGACTGAGTAAAGGAAGAGTGGAAATCAGCAAGACAAGGACATTACTAGCAGTATTTTAACCACAAAACAAGACTCTAAGTCTAGGGTGGATACTGTTAGTAATGATCCACAAAAATATGCAACCAAGGCTTCTGAAACTGATTTGCCACAAAATTAAAGTAAAGCCACAAAGGTGAAATCTAAAAGACACTTCCACAAAGTCACAGCAAGTGGAGTTCTACAGTGGATTAGAGGGAAGGGATCAAAATTGCTTCCAAATGATGTGGCAGTTAAGACTAACTCTCCATGTTCCAGAAAGCTACCTCAAGTGAAGCATTGGAAAATCAAGAGTGCAGCCAAAAGAACATCATCAACCAAAACTGGATGTTGATCTTCCTCCTCAGTTTCAGCCTCAGTAACAGACCCTAGTCTGTTTTTCTTCTTTTGCTGCTTCAAAGGTCTTGAAGCTGGTTGATCTGGATCTGGTTGAGTAACCATGGGTATCTTTTTATTTCTTTCAATAATAACATCCTCAGCAACAGAGATAATAGATGGAGTAAAGAGATAGTTGTAGACATACTGAACAACTAACTTTTGAGAGATTTTGATATATATCATCAACTTTTGCCACACCTTTTTGTGAGAACTAAGATATTGCAGAATCTTTGAGACTTGAAAATAAAATTATTTATCATGCACATGTTGCACTAAAGAGTAGAGAATTACAAGTGCATCATCAGAAAGTATAACTGTGTGCTGGATTAAGTCCCTTGCAGTCTTCTTACTTAATCCTTCCCAAAATACCTCATCACCAGAGTATGAGGATGTGTGAGATTCATGTTCAGTATTAGACCCTGGCAAGGTTGTAGGAATTGTTCTACCATAGTCTGGTTCTAAAGGAACCATTGGGACTCCCTGTGTTTCTGACACAATTGACTCAATATTTGTGTGTGAAGGTGTGAAATGAACTTTCTTCTTCCCTTTGCGTTTATACTGAGCAAAATATTGAGCAGGGGTTGACTGTTGTGCAGACACAGTTGTATAAGTCCATGGGATAGGACTTTTTGTCAAAGAAATAGTCTTTTGAGAGACTATATCCAGTTTCTGAGGTGATCCCTTTTCAGAGACTATAGACTTTTGAGAGTCTACAGTTGCAGGCTGAGCAGATGATAAGACATCCAAAGAATCCTTCATTAAAGAAAGACCCCCAACTACCTCATTCTCTGTGGTATTGGTTTCATCATCACTATCAAATTTCATTCTCAATCTTCTTTGTTAGGCTCAAGGCATGTCTGAATACCACTATTAAAAAGCCTACACCTTGTGATTATGTCACTCTACATGACCTAGTGAAGTTTATCACTGGATATAGTATAAGTCTCTACTGTACTTGTCTTGTAATCATGTACTTAGTTTTATTCAGTATGCTCAATTCTATGATGAGCTTAGTGAATCTCTAGCAACTAGAATGTATATAGGCCATGAAATAATCATCGTGGAAGAAGTTCAATTTGTTCATGCAGCAGGACAAGAGTGAATAAGGCCATGAAGAAATAAGTTGCAGAAATTTGTCTAAGTCCCTAGATCGTGAAGTCAGAATGAACTATGTCGTGAAGTCCTCAAAATGCCATGTCGTGAAATGTTGAGGTCACATAGTCTGAAATGTACTATGTCGTGAAGTCCTCAAAGGCCATGTCGTGAAGTGTTGAGATCGCATAGTCTGAAATGTACTAGATCGTGAAGTCCTAAAAGGCTATGTCGTGAAGTCTGAAATATGCCATGTCGCATCCTCCTAAGATGGTCATATAGCAAAGTCCTCATATAGCAAAGTCAGAAATGCTCTATGTTGACAAGTCACAGGATAAAGAGTATACTAGAGTTCACGATATCAACACTTAGGCAGTTTACAACAAGACAAATCAAGGTACAGAATCAAAGTTCATGGAGACAAATACTGAAGCATCTGTTACGGTTAATTGGTCCAGAGACAGATGACAAATCTACAACATAACTTGGAGAGAAAGAATAGAGACAAGCAGCTAAAGATAAGGGAAATGACGACAGAAAGCAAGTGGTCCTTCCTGACACAGTTAACCTATTATGGAAAAACAAGATGGAGTTACAGTTAGGGGTAGCTGTGTAATTAGGTGTGTGCACCAGGTTGTATAGGTCATATATATATTGTGCACACCCTATAGTTAGCTGTAAGAGAGATACACATAGATTTATTCGAGCACTCTTTTCTCTGTAAGAAAACAAGAAAGCATTGTTCTTGTTTAGAATCCAGAATTTCATTTGTGAAATTTTGGAAGCTGTAGTATTTGATTTACTTTATACAAAGTAGATTAAAGTGATTGTATGTGTTCTGTTTATTTTATTTTCCGCATTTTCATACATACACAATCAAATACAAATCTAAGCATCAAGAAGTGAAAAACATTCAAACTATCCATTCACTTCCCCCATCTGTCTAGTTTACTAGTGATATTCATAACTAACATTCTTCTTTTTACAACTGGAGCCTTTTGAGAGACTGCATAGGTTGGTTTTGAACCAGAGGTTGACCTTTTTGAAGTAGGGAGTTTGGATAATTTAGGCCTTTTGGTTGACGGTTGAGCTGTGTTTGGGTTAGGCATAGGGGGTTCTCCATTACTTGTTCATGTGCCCCAATACCTCCAAAAAGTGAGTATACACATCAGAATTAAAAGTGATGAGTTGTTGTTTCATTACCTCAGGGTAAACCATGGCATGTGGTGGTTTACCTTCACCTTGAAGTCTTGACTCTAACTTGGTATGTTCCCTAGTAAGATCCTTGAATAATCTAGGATGTTGAACATAACAATCAACTGATTGTTGGTCATCAAACTGTTCAACCAGGTTAGGTACAAGGTGATGAAGAATCATCATAAAAACCCTATGATAATAGATTTTTGTATTCTCATTTGTCCTTACTTTTCTACCAATCTACACAAGCAACAACTTTGCAATATCTATAGTTCTATTAGTTAGCAAACTGTAGCCTATCTGACTTATAATGGATGTAATGACATCAAAACCACTACATTTTCTAGTAAAGGCCTTAGCTATTTGATCAAAGAACAAACTCCATTCTTTTCTCAAACAGTTTCTTTTAACTACACTTGGATCATCTAAATTACCAACATAATTTAAAGATTTAAGAAAACAGACAATAATCTACATACTTAATCAGAGACTAAGTAAGTTCAGAGTCTAATCTGTTTCAGAGTCTATAAGCAGTTCAAAATATTATTTCAAGGTAAAATTGAATCAAGTCATGCATATAACATTATCACATATATTAAGAATGTATCAAAATCTATAACTAGAATTCAATACCTTGTTGCCATTGTTAAGATTAACAGACACTTAAAAAATTTAGCATTCCTAACTCACTGACCAATTTGACAAAGGTAGCTTCATCAAGTAGCTTAGTAAGTATGTTTGCAATCTGTTTCTTAGTTGACACATATTGAAGATCAATTGTATCATTCTCTACATGTTCTCTTATAAAGTGATACCTGACTTCAATGTGTTTAGTTTTGGAATGTTGGACTGGATTTTCTGCAATTTTAATGGCACTAGTATTATCACAAAACAAAGGAATTTTGGATAAATTCATATCATAGTCCAACAGTTGATTTCTCATCCAAAGTAACTGAGCACGACAACTTCCTGCAGCTATGTGCTCAGCTTTTGCAGTTGATGTAGAGACAGACTGTTTTTTCCTGCTGAACCAAGAAATAAGTTTGTTTCCTAGAAATTAACAGGTTCCAGTAGTGCTTTTCATGTCTACTTTACATCCTGCATAATCAGAGTCTGAGTAGCCAATTAGTGAAAAATCAGAGTCTATAGGGTACCATAATCCCAGATTAGGTGCTCCCTTGAGATATCTAAAAATTCTTTTCACATCAATTAAATGAGATTCCTTAGGATTAGCTTGGAATCTGGAACACAAACAAGTAGAGAACATTATATATGGCCTACTAGCAGTCAAGTACAACAAAGAACCAATCATGCCTCTATAACTAGACACGTCTACTATTTTTCCTTCTGGATCAGAATCTAGTTTAGTTGCTGTGGGCATGGGAGTTTTTGCAATTAAGCAATCTTGCAAGTCAAACTTTTTCAAAAGATCTTTAACATATTTTGTGGAGTTTTTGCAATTGAGCAATCTAGTTTAGTTCTCCCATTATGCTCATCTCATACTTAGACTGCATAAGTTTGCTAAACTTAGCACAATGTTTTTCATTTGTGGAGCCAAATATAATATCATCAACATAAATTTGAACTAAAAGCAAATCACCTTTTACCTTTCTGAAGAAAAGAGTTTTATCAATTGTACCTCTTGTGAAGTTATTCTCCAGAAGGAACTTAGACAAAGTTTCATACCATGCTCTTGGTGTCTGCTTTAGTCCATAGAGTGTTTTGTCCAGCTTGTAGACATGATCTGGAAACCTTGGATCAATAAAGCCTGGAGGTTGTTCAACATACACCTCCTCGTCCAATTTTTCATTTAAAAATGCACTCTTTACATCCATCTGGTACACTTTGAACTTTGAGTATGCAACAAATGCAAGAAACATTCTGATTGCCTCCAATCTAGCTACATGTGCAAAAGTTTCATCATAATCAATTTCTTCTTTTTGAGAGTATCATTTTGCCACCAGTCTTGCCTTGTTTCTTACAACTATACCAGTTTCATCAAGTTTATTTCTGAAGACCCATTTTGCACCAATGATTGATCTTCCTTTTGGTCTTGGTACAAATTCCCAGACTTTATTTCTTTCAAATTGATTTAATTCTTCCTGCATTGCAATTATCCAATCAGGATCTTCCAAAGCTTCTTCTACTTTCTTTGGCTCAAATTTTGAAAGAAAACAGCTATAAAGACATTCATTTTGAGTAGCCCTCCTTATCTGGACTCCTTTGGTTGGATCACCAATTATTAGGTCTTCAGTATGATCTTTAGTCCATTTTCTTGCTGAGGGAAGATTTCTTCTTTCTGACCCCCCCCCCCTAAGTGTGTGGACTGTTCCTCCATGTGAGAAGCACTTCCAAAAGAAATTCTACTGGTTTCTCCCCCTGAGCCTTGCAATCTTGTATTCTCAGTTGCTGAAGAGTTAGACTCTGATGGAGTATTTTCTAAAGATCTAGACCCTGAATGTCTATTACCAGTCTGTGGAGTGCTTGTAGATCCATTTTCAAAATTCTCCCCCTGAGTTAAATGCCCTGGTTGAGGATTAACTGATGGAGGTTGCATACTTCCTTCCTCTTCACTTGTGTCATTGTACACATCCTTCTTATTTACAAACTGTAGTATTTCATGACTTTGTTCATGATGGAGTTCAACTTGCTTTTTTTCATAAAAAATAACATGAATTGACTCCATTACAGTTTGAGTTTTCAGATTGTAAACTTTGAAGGCCTTTGTTGAGGAAGTATATCCAAGAAAAATAGCTTCATCTGCCTTGGCTTCAAACTTTGCAAGTTTCTCAGGATGAACCTTGAGAACAAAACACTTGCATCCAAAGATGTGAAAATGTTTCACACTAGGCTTCTTGTTCTTGATCATCTCATAGGGAGTTTTTTCATGTCTGTTAACCAGTGTGCAATTTTGAACAAAACATGCAGTGTAAATCTTGTATAATCATCAACTATCACAAGTGTAAATTTCTTTTTGTTGATTGACATAATGTTCACTGGACCAAAAAGATCAAGATGTAGCAGATGAAAGGGCTCAGTTTTACTTTTGAAGGAGGTCTTTCTCTGCTTTCTTAGATGACATGTATCACATAGTCCATCTTGCACAAAAGTAGTCTTTGGAAGTCCTCTCACCAAGTCATGATTAGCCAAGTAATTTAACTTCTTAAAGTTGAGGTGAGATAGTCTTTTGTGCCATATCCGGCTTTCTTCAGTAGATGCCTTACTAAAAAGACATTTGATCTCTCCATCTGATGAATCATCTAAGCTGGCTTTATATATATTTCCTTGTCTTCTTGCAGTTAACACAATATTTCCATTTTCCTTGTTGGTAACTCTGCAAGCTTCACTGTCAAAGGTAGAGATATACCCTTTATCATTGAGTTGACTTGTGCTGATTACTGGATGTTTCAGCCCTTCAACTAGTGCTACATTTTCAATGATGACATTTCCCAGTACAATTGAGCCATACTCCAGAGTATCTCCTTTGTTGTCATCTCCAAAAGAGACATCTGGACCAGCTTTCTTCTCAAAATCTGTTAGCAGGGCTTTCTTTCCAGTCATATGTCCTGATCATCCACTGTCAAGAATAAATGCATAATTCTTCTTGGTGCCCTTTTCAATAGCTGGTTCATTTGGTGAAGATGGTTTGTCAGTAGAGATAGTCATTAATGCAATATTTTCATAATCAAACTCATCTTCAGAATCACTTGAGTCAACTCAATCATTTTCTGTCACCATGAGAGCTTTTCCACTTCCAGTTTGTCTGTTGTTTGGCTTCCTACATTCTCCAGAAAAGTGTCCAACAATGCCATAGTTAAAACATTTAACCGTGGACTTATCAATCTTGACTATTGAATTTTTGATATTGTCTTGCTTCTTGTTTTCTTTTCTGGATGATGGTCTCTTGCCGAATCTTCTTTTATTGAACCTTCCTTTCCTGAAGGTTTTGGCAAAGAGAGCCATAAGTTTTTCCATATTTGCTTCTGAGTCACTGCTATCAGAGTCTGAATCATTAGACTCTGATTCCTGAATCATCTTCTCTTTCTGTTTCTTTGAACTTTTGACAGATGATTCTTCTTCCAAATCCTTCAGCAGTTTTTCTTTTTCCTGTTGAATAGAGAGTGCAATGCTTCTATTTTTGCTTTCATCTCTTTGTTCCAATTGCTGCTTATTTAGTTCCCAGTTTCTCAATTTCCCAAAGTTCTCTTCCAATGTTATTTCATCCATATCATTGGCTTCTTCAATAAAATATATCTTTTCACTATAGTATCCGAGAGAGACTTCATAAACTTGGCATTCACATCCTCTTTATCATAGAACTTGTCATGAATAGCCATATCATTTATAAGCTTGGTGAATCTGTCATAAGTTTCAACCAGAATCTCACCACTTTTAGATGCAAAGTGTTCATACTCTTGGATCAACAAAGCCCTATAATTCTTTCTCACAAGCTTGGTGCCTTCACAGTGCACCCTCAACTTATCCCACATCTCTTTGCTGTTGTGCAAGAGAGAACATAATTTGTGAGAACAGTGTCAAGACTATTTAATAATATGTTTCTTACCTTGGCATCCCTGAGTATATTGACTTTATCTTCATGAGTCCATTCAGTCTTTGGCTTATTAATAGTGCGGTCTCCTACAACCTTTCCTTCTTCATTAGTTGCAGTAACCACTTTTGTTGGAATGAATGGTCCATCATTGATCCTATCAAGATAATCAGGATTAGTAGCCTCAAGATGATGCAACATCTCGACTCTCCAGTGATTATATTCACCCCTCTTGAGTATGGGGATTTTAGTATTGCCATCTTTGTATCCAGACATGTTTTTTATCTTCTTGATTTGAACTTAATCAAACCTGCTCTTATACCACTTGTTAAACCAGAACTACTTGTAGAAAGGGGTGTTTGAATACAAGTAGTACTAATATGTCTGTTTTTGTGTTTTTTGTTTAATGAACGGAATAATAAATATGCGGAATTGAAATAACATAAACAAAGATGCTGCAACAATGATTTATATTGAATAATTAAAGTTACAAACTCTACCAAGGATGTACAAGTATCCTTAGCATCTACTTTCTGTAAACAATGTTACAGCTGAAAACTCTCAATGTAAAACCTAATATAATCTCTAGGTTTCGACACACACACATATTACAATGTATAATGAAAGTATTGATACAATTTTTCTATCAACTAAACAGTAAGTAAATCAATCACATGAATTATGGGATTCTGTCCCATCTGTTTAGGTTGACAGCTTTAATCATCTAGCCTTTCTGATAAGAACATTGTCCATTTTCTTTGAGGTGTCAAAGGAGGTCTTGATGAAGTTGCTTCATTGTCATGATTGTGATCATGAAAGTTTGATGTTGAGTTTTGACTTAGAGAAACTCCCCTTGAGTTTGTTGAGTTAGCCATTCTGTTTTGTGATCCTTCAACGGATGCCTCAAAATGACTTTCAACGGATGCATCAAGTTGGCTTTCACCAGATATGACATTTTGTCTTTCAACCGATGCTCCATTTAACCCTCCAATAGATCGTACCAAGACACTTATACTTTTTGAGTTGTCCATTGTTGAAACATTAACTCTTGATATAATTTCTTCATTTTCTTGATGATTGACTTCATCATCTTCTCCATGACACAGTTGTCCCTCGACCTCGTTCTAAAACCTGAGAGTTTCATGAAAAACCTCATCTATAAGCCCTTGAACTTTTGCATCATCAAAAATAACATGTACAAATTCCATAACAATGTTGATTCTGTGATTGTAAACTCTGTAGGCTTTTCCAGCTGCATATCCAACAAAAATGGCTTCATCTGCCCTTGCTTCAAATTTTCCAAGATTTTCACCTTGGTTTCTCAGTACAAAACACTTGTATCCAAAGACATGTAAAAAGTCCAGTGTTGGTTTCTTTTTCCTCGATTACTGATATGGAGTCATTCATTTTGCTTGATTTATCATAGAAATGTTCTGAATGAAACATGCAGTACTAATTGCCTCAACCCAGAAATAAGTAGGTAACTTTGATTCATCTAACATTGTTCTTGCAGCTTCAATAATAGTCCTATTTTTCCTTTCCACCACTCCATTTTGTTGTGGTGTTCTTGCTATAGAAAACTCATGAACAATTCCATTTTCTTCACAGAACAACTTCATTGTTGAATTCTTGAACTCTCAGTACCATTATCACTTTTGATTCTTCTGACTTTGAGTTCAGGATGATTGTTTGCAACCTTGATGTGATTGAGTATGATTTCACTTGCCTCATCCTTGGAGTGCAAAAAGTAAGTCCATGTAAATTTAGAAAAATCATCCACAATCACAAGGCATTATTTCTTCTTTGAGATTGACATCACATTAATTGGTCCAAATAAATCCATGTGTAGAAGCTGTAGAGGTTGATCAATTGATGATTCACTCTTGCTTCTGAAAGAGGCCTTCTTTTGCTTCCCCTTTTGGCATGCATCACACAAACCATCCTTGAAAAACTCCAATTATGGAATTCCACTCACTAGATCTTTCTTCACCAAGTCATTCATAGAATTGAAATTCAAATGTGACAACTTCTTGTTCCACAACCAACTTTCATCCTTACTTGCCTTGCTGAAAAGGTAAGTGACTTCATCTCCATTTGTTGAATTGAAGTCAGTAATGTACACATTTCCCTTTCTGTAGATTGTCAACACCACATTGTTTTCCTTTTTGCTTGAGACAATACAAGATTCTTGTGAGAATGAAACTGAAAAACCTTTATCACACAGTTGACTAATACTTTGCAGATTATGCTTGAGTTCATCAACCAGTGCTACTTCATCAATGATGACACTTTATTTTGTAATTAAGCCATATCCCTTTGTATAACCTTTGTTGTCATCTCCAAAAGTAATGTTAGGGTCAGCTCTTTTCGTGAATTCTGTGAGCAGGGTAGAATCTTCAGTCATGTGCCTAGAACAACCATTATCCAGGTACCATAGATTCCTTCTAAGAAGAGATCCATGAGAAAGAAAAAGACGAAGTGAAGAAACCTGGAGGAAAATCATTCACTATTGATGATATTCTTCAACCCTCATCTCAACCTGGACTAACATTTCAGGGACTTCTGTAGAGCCTAAAGATGAGCCCATTGAATTTGACACGTTGGAGTTTCCTAAGTTCATAATTGAAGCTAAAAAGAAGAAAAGAAAGAGGGAACCAAAGAAGAAAGTTCAAGAAGGACCTGTCAAACTGCAAGCTGTACCTCTAATTGCCAAACCAACTGAAGATAAGGCTGACTATGTATATATTGCAGATATACACAACCACGGATCTCTTCTTAGATGAAATCATTTAGATGTTCATTATATGAAATGTTACATATATTTTTTTATTAATACAAGTAATATATTTAAAAGATGCTACATTTGCATTGTTTATAGATGCTTTATAAAATACTATTTTTTACATTTTGTTAAGTATTCATTTTGGTTATAAAATACAAGGATCATATATTTTTAAAACAAAAAAATACCAATAAATAGCATTTTTTTAAGAAGGTTTATTTCACGATTGTGTTGGGTTAAAACAAAAAATCTGTTTGATTAATCCGTAAAAAGTTCAATTTTAGAAAAATTCGACCCACCCTAAAAAGTTATTCAGATTTAAATTCGATTCATGTCTGATATAGACAAAGTCCAAACTGAGTTAGATAAAAACTTGTTATTTTTGAAAAATCTTAATAAATATTTTAATAAATCATCTTTTACTTATAATATTTTATAAAATTGAATAAAATTTAGGCGGGACAAGAAAAATAATAAAGAGGATATAGATGATGCTAGAGATCATACTATGATAATATTTTAAATTTCTTTAGAAACTTTAAAATTAAAAATAAAATATTCCAACCAAATTCATAAAAATTGAAAAATTAAAAATATAAGAAATTTTAAATTTGTTAATATTAAAATTATTTGAAAATCCTGGCCTGATATCGATATTTTTCTCATTTGTAGAGGGGAAATAATTTTAAGATAGGGAATAACAAGTTTTTGTTAATTCGTTTAAAAAAAAATGAAGCAATTTTTTGACTTTTGTAAAATTTTCTTATTTTTAATAATTTCATTCGCAAACCACAAGTATATATTTACAGCATTTATCCATCTCCCCAAAGCATTTTAAAAATAAAACGCTCTTCCGCCACCACACTACCAGTCTAGGGTTTACGCTTATCAATCTAGGGTTTCATCCTCCCCCCATCTCATTGTAAGTAACACTCATTCCTTCATCCTTCTCATTCGATTCAATTGTATCTATCCTGTATCTATATTTTTCATTCTCTTTTTAACAGATCTGTTCTTTTTTGCTCTTTTTTCGATTAAAGGTTAGATCTTTATGCACATTTTTGCTCTGATTACAACAATTCTGCTGTTTATGTGTCTTCTCTTTTTGTTGAAATTGTAGATACTAAAATTTGTGTTTATGTGTATATCTGTTTTTGAATTGTTTGATATGGTGTGTTGTTTTGTCGATGTAATAATTTAGTTTTACGGAATGTGATTTATCGGGTTTTGTTTGATATTCAGTTCCGAAATGTTAAGATTCATGTGGTAGCTGTTTAATTTCAAATTACTGTAGAACCTCGATAAAGAATACCCCGTAAATTAGTAACCATGAAAAATTAAGGCTTTTTACGAGTTCGGACATAATTGATATAGTGTATTTCTAACCTCGATAAATTTTGTTAAGTTCTTTAGTCCAATTATGCTTTTTCTTCTTATTGTGTTTTTATTCACATACAGTTTGTATTGTATTTCTTTCATTATTCATGTATATAATACTTGGAGGCTATAAAACATAACACTCTGGGAAGGTTCCCACCAAGTCAGACATGTTCCCATGGACCATGGGTTGTATAAAGTTTTTGATACTTTCAAAGTCGTAACTGTTCCCATGCTTCAGAGTTTGGAAGCATCTGCACACTGCACTATGTCATTGATTTGCACTGTAAAATGTTGTAATTTTTTCCTTGAGTGTTTAGAAAGTCTTGCCAAAACTTTAAATTTCTAGGTGTGTTATTACACCATTCAAATTTACATTTTGTTTTAATTTTGATGGTCAGGTCTTCTGTATTTTGTTTATGTCTTGTCTGCAAAGTGCTAATTGTAGTTGTTAGTATTAGTGTTTGTCACCGTCAACATGGTAAGAGGAACTCATATGAAACAAGCTGGGCACATCTCAAAAAACTATAAGAATTGTTGTTTCAGGGCTTGCTTGCTTGCCTGCTTTTTTTTAAAAAAAATTAAATTTTAAAAAAATGACGATTTGGTTGGTGTTTTATTATAATCTCCTACTTTGGTTCTGTTTGTTGATTCCAGGTTATGGATACTGCAGCTCGAAATCGCACAATTTCTATCAAATTGTGGCCCCCAAGCCAAAGTACAAGGCTAATGCTTGTAGAGCGAATGACCAAGAATCTCACAACTCCATCCATATTATCTAGGAAGTATGGTCTTCTTGATAAGGTTGAAGCCGAAGAAGATGCTAAGAAAATAGAAGCTGTGGCATATGAGGCTGCAAACCAGCACTTTGAGAAGGAGCCGGATGGTGATGGAAACTCGGCAGTGCAACTTTATGCTAAAGAATCCAGCAAGCTCATGCTGGAAGTAATCAAACGAGGTCCTCATCCAAAAGAGAATGGTGAAGCAATCAAATCTGAGGAAGTTGCAGTATCTCAAAATACCTTTTTTGATATATCTGGAGGTCGCCGAGCCTTTATTGAAGGTGAGGAGGCTACTGAACTGTTGAAGCCACTGGGGGAACCTGGAAGTAAATTCACAAAGATATGTTTTAGCAACAGAAGTTTCGGTTTAGATGCTGCTCGTGTTGCTGAAGAATATTTATCAGCCCTCAAGGATCAATTAACAGAAGTCGATCTTTCAGATTTTGTTGCTGGAAGGCCGGAGATAGAAGCTCTTGAAGTCATGACCATATTTTCATCTGTTTTGGATGGTTGTGAACTGAGGTATTTAAATCTTTCTGATAATGCCTTGGGGGAAAAGGGTGTAAGGGCATTTGGGAGCCTGTTGAAGTCACAGAGCAAATTGGAGGAGCTTTATTTAATGAATGATGGTATATCTGAGGAAGCTGCACAAGCAGTGTGTGAATTGATCCCTTCAACTGAGAAGCTGAGGGTTCTCCAGTTTCATAATAACATGACTGGCGATGAAGGTGCAATTGCTATCTCACAACTAGTGAAAAATTCCCCATTGTTGGAAGATTTTAGGTGTTCTTCCACTAGGGTGGGATCTGAAGGCGGAGTTGCTTTAGCTGAAGCACTTGAGGTATGTACCCATCTAAAAAAGCTTGACTTGCGTGACAATATGTTCGGTGTTGATGCTGGTCTTGCTTTGAGCAAGACCCTGCCTGGATTTGGCAATCTCATTGAAGTTTACTTGAGTTACCTTAATCTGGAGGATGAGGGAGTTATTGCTCTCGCTGAAGCTCTCAAAAAGTCTGCCACGTCACTTCAAGTTCTGGAGATGGCTGGAAATGACATTACTGCAAAAGCGGCTCCTGCTTTGGCAAGCTTAATAGCTGCAGGGGACTCAATAACTAAACTAAACTTGTCTGAGAATGAATTGAAGGATGATGGTGCTATTGTAATTGCTCAGGCTCTGGAGCAAGGGCATGCCCAACTAAAGGAAGTTGATTTGAGCACAAACGCCATTAGAAGGGTTGGTGCTAGGGCCTTGGCTCAGACTGTTGTGGTCAAACCTGAGTTTCATTTGCTGAACATTGACGGGAATTTCATTTCTGATGAAGGCGTTGATGAGGTCAAGGTTGTATTTAAAAGTTCCCCTGCTAAACTGGGTCCATTGGATGACAATGATCCTGAAGGAGAAGACGACAACGAGGAAGATGAAGATGAAGATGGTGCAAGCGATGAAGATGACGAACTTGGATCCAAACTCAAGGGTCTTGAAATTAAGCATGATGATTAGATACAATATGTTAGCCATCTTGGCATATCATCATTCCTGCTTGTCTTATTAACAGACTTGTTTAAGCAAAAAGCTTGTGAAGCAACTGTTGTAATAGTCTCATATTGAAGTAGACTAGAAGGAAGCATAATCTTGTTATGTAGACTGTAGTCATCTCTTAAGACTTGCTATTTTCCTTAATTTGCTGTATGCTTAAGTGGAGCTGGTGACTATCTGGTTCTTTATATTTGGTTTGTTGTTCTGTTTTCTTGGCTATAATGTTTACCTAATAGCTAGCTTAAAAATCTCACTGGCATTTCATTCAAGGACCCAGTGTCATTTAGGAATTTATGCCTACTTTTTAGGAATGCCTATTTAGGTGAACTAATTTAAATGGCGATGAAATTTTTTCAGACAAGTACTACTGCAGATAAGTTTTTGATTTAAAAAAATGTGACATACATATTCTAGTTTTGTTTTAGAAACTAGAGCAACTCCAACCCCGTTCTTTATATAGATTATCTAAAATAATGTATAATAATGATTCTTTAAATTATAGATAACCAAAAAGGCGTGTGACTCCAACGGAATTCTTCATATTGGTTATCTATAATTCAAAATCAATATTTAATCTATAGTGGTTAGCTTTAATATAATAATAATATTTAACAAGGACATTAAAGGAGGGGGTGACTTTCAAAGTGAAATTAAAATTAAAATTAAAAGGGAGAAATCTAGATGGACAATTTTGGAGAATGAAGATGGCTAGCAAATTTGGAGAATGCATATAGAGAATTGTAAAAATTTAGCTAATGGGTTGCTAGCCTTGGAGTGTCCATTTTTGTTCTCATTTTGTAAATTTGGATTGTCACATCATTTATACATAAGGGGTGGGAAGGGTTGGAGATGCTCTAATAGCAAGTCTACCAACATGTTAAAGTGTGGCAAGTCTTGAACTAAGCAATTACACTTTGGTCTCCATTCCTTTAAAAACTAGCCGTTGCATTGTCTTATTCAATATCTATCTTTAAACTCAGCCCTACAAGCTAATCTTTAACAATAATGGCAGCTTCAGATTCAGTAGATTTAGCATCTCCAGTTGTTCTGCACAAGGTAATTATCATTCTCACCTTCCAATTATTACAACTAGTCAGTGTATTCGACGTATAATCTAATCGTTTTATGTTTTCTTTCACAAATACATTGATATCTCTAATTACTGGCTTCTAATTACAGGAAAATTCTACAAGAATAATGGAATCATCATCTCCTGTGTCCAGCCCATCTTTGGATAAGCGTTTGTGGAGCTCTCTACGTGACCGTGTCGACACGATTCTTGAAAATCAGAACTCTGCTGATCAACCTCTACCAGTTCAACCGGTAAAAATGTTATCTTAATTTTTGCAATTACTTTTTGAAATTTGATCCTTTTTCTAATCACTAAAATGAGGAAATTGGGTACTTCTAATTTTTGTTGTGTAGAATGGTGAAAGATCGAACCGAGCAAAGCGAATGAAAGAGGACGCGTTGCTGTTGCTTAGAGGATTTGACTCTGTTTCTAGTTCTCTGTCTCAGTTGTCTGCCAATCTCACACTTGCCCTACAGGTTTATAAATTTTTGTGCTATTTATTTCTCACCCTGCATTTAACATTAAATTTTTAAGAAGCGATGTTTATTGTAATAGAGTATGATGCCTTTGGGAGCTCATTTGGTCCTGTAGCGTTACTCATTGTTTGAGGTTGAGAACCAAAGATATTTGTTTTTGGGTTGTCTGTATTATACGCCGGTGTCGAGATAAACCATCCGAGTATTGTAGGATGGATAAGTGAGTGTAGTAGTTAGCATTCTTTCTCATCATTTCAGTTATGTTTATTGGTCTAATAAAATCAGATGCATCAGATGATGATAACTAAATCACTTGATGAGGCTATCAGTCTAACAGTTGTCGTGAACTTAACCTTATATTGAATTGCAGCATTTTAATGAATAATCTGGATACGTAGCTTTAAGAAGAAAAAGGTCCAATTAAACATATGGTTTTAAGTTGTTTTTACATATTTGAGTATGTCGCGTTTTCCTGTCAGTTACTTCCTAGTCTTATATCTGATTTGGTCCCCTTGAATGCGCTGTCACTTACCCTGAACTAGACCATACAAAGAGGGATCATTGTGAATTTAAGTGCGCACTGGCTTTTCTTTACCTAAGTACTTTTTTTTTGCCTTGCTTCTTTCTCATTGTGTTATTTTTTAGGGAGCAAGGGATCTTAGTAGACCACCTACATTATCCGAAATAGTTCATAGCACCCTGGAGAACACAGAAACTAAAGAGGAACAATCAAAAGATGAAGAAGAAACGGAAGAGACTAATGGAAGTAGTAGAGGATTAAAAAGAAAAATAGATTCACAAGAACGTGCTGAGAATGAAGGAGAGGCTAACACAGTGATAGAATATGGGCGAAGTCTTGAAGAATTGGGGAAGTTCAAAAAATGCAAGAATGTAAGTTTCATATGTTGCTCTATATCTTCTTTTTATAAAGTTTGTTGACAATATAACATATAAATCATGTTACTTAAATTGTTCATTATTCTTCTGAAGATCGCAATTTCCATGGCAAATAAAGCTGCCTCTCTTGCAAGAGAGCTAAGATCAGTGAAATCAGATTTATGTTTCATGAAACAACGGTGTGCTCTTCTAGAAGAGGAAAATGGAAGATTCCGGGATGGATATACTGAAGGACTTCGGCCTGAGGAAGATGATATGGTAAGTTATAATCACTTAAACTATTGAAACCAGACATATGCATATAACATGTTCAGAACAGTCCATGCATTTTGGTTTTGTAGGAAGACACACGAATGAATTCAGGACCAGCCCTGAGCAAAAAGAATCCCAATTCAAAATTTTGTGTTTTATGTACATATATGTGTGATTCTAATTAGGGCTTTTGAATTTTGGAGGCACTCCTGGACTCAAATTTTGCCCGTCTTGTAGCCCTGTTGGCGAATCATGTAAATCATGTTGTAACAGTAATGCAATTTATTTGAGCAGATGAGGCTACAGATGGAGGCACTTCTTGCTGAAAAGTCCAGGTTGGCAACTGAAAATACAAATTTAACTAGGGAGAACGAATGCCTAAACCAGCTTGTAGAGTACCACCAGCTCACCTCCCAGGACCTTTCAGAATCTTGTGAACATGACGAAATCAGGGGTTTGTGTTTAGACTTTTCATCTCCCGCACCAGCCCTTCTTGAAGAGGAAGGTGAAGATATAAAGAAATTGTGATGAGGTAGCAGCAAATATACTATGAAGTTCGCACTAGCTCTTGTTTATTTCATTCATCACATTTGATTTTTTGTTGAAATTTTAGTTGTAAGCTAATAGTGTGAAAGTGACGGAATGATGATTGAATTCTCCCGTTCACAAAGTTAGAAGAAGTTAATTATTGCTAATATATCCGGGTTAATCCTACTAAACATATTCAGCATCAATAATTTATATGTTGTACATTTATTAAAATGCGACTTTCATAAAATATCACAAGGGAGGGGTGTAGCTTTCAAGATGATATGGAGGAAGATAAGTCGATAGATGCATCTAAAAACAAACTTCAAACATTGTACACCGGATCAATTTACCCCCGCAACCATTACAGGACTAAATCTTAAGACTAAAATGAGTAGAACTCTTAATATGCTAAAACTACATGGAGCCTCCAAGAAAGTTCAGCGATAAAATTACTTTTTACTTATCCTGCTTGTTTCCTCTTTTGCGACGCTCATCTCTAGATGGCGACCTAGTCACAAGTGTGTGGCCCGGTTCATTAGAAGCAGAAGGGACCGAAAATCCATCAAGCACTCTATTACATAGATTTACCACAGCATCGGTTGTTTTGCTCATGTTGGATACCACAATGACATCCTTCAACTTGTCCAGTACATCATCCTTCAGATTATCATACTGCAATACAGTAAAATAATTAGGACTACCCAGATGTTAATTTGTGACTAAGATAATCATATAATCAGTAGAAAACTCTAAAGCTGATCCACACACATGTTGCAAAGGCACCACCTTGATGCACACATAGGTTTTCAGCATAATTATTGAAAATAAAGTAAGATACTATCTCTGCAAAGTAAAAGAGTATACCGCATCAATTTTTGCTTGAGCAAGTTGTAACTGATTTTGAAGCTGAACATTTTCCTTTGTCAATGCATCAATCTGAAACCCTTACACCATTGAAGACTCAAAGTTAGTCACACAACTATTGAGCATTCACCAGGATATGATGATAAGGAGAAAGAGAAGCATAACCTTCTTCTGAGTATATATATAGAGGCCTTTGTAGTTGAGGGAAGACGAGCCTTTAGTTGAGACGTTCCCTGAGTTCACCTACTCGTTAATTTTCTCAAAAGGGTAAGTTTCAGTTACTGGAAGAGCACACATATACAAGTAATGATATATATACATATACATATAGTTTAATTAAAGACCTTGTTTTTTAATACTTCAACATCCTCAACAAGCTGGTCAACCCTTTCTTCCAAGCTTTTGCCTTCTGGAATTGGCTCTGCCTCCTCAACAAAAGGCTCAAGTTCCCTCTCAGCTTTATCAAGATCCGTTCCATCATCCATCTCACTTTCAACAAGATCAATGTGCTCAACACTGGCGTCTACCTCTAAATCTTGGATTAAACTTTGAAGACGTGAGGATCGCCTAGGTGTCGCAGTTCCAGGCTTTAAAGATTTTTTTCTCACTGATAAGCTAGCAGAGTTTTTATGGGTGTGGAATTCAGATCTCTCCTCTGTAGTGCCATTTGTGTTTTGAGGCTGCTAATTTAAAAAATTTCATTAGCAAAATGAAGACAACTATGATCAAAAGATTCTTCATCCTGAAATATACAGACATGCAAGAAAGCGGATGGCATAAAAGGGCAAACTAGCACATTAAGAAAAGCAGCAGATTTGAGTCTGTTCTTTATAGGGAATAGCTTTCCTTACCGTAAATGTCAATGACGATGTTGCATATAAATTGCATAACCCCCCACCCCCTAAAAAAAGAGGCAATACAAACATACTTATATTATTTTTTAACTCCTTCCAGAGTCCAGACCATATTTGTTATGTATTTCCAAGAACACAAGTCCCGTTCTTTATCAACTTATCTTTAGAAAATTTGTTACATTGATTTAATACAAAAGACCAGTGCTATATCGAAAAGGCAAGGACCAGAAATTGTAAAGGGATGATAATTTGGTATTTGCAAAAATAAAACACAATGCATATACGTTTACAACTCAAGTATTCAAGTGAATTGCATATAAAATTATCACCAACCAGATAAAACGCCAAAACTCTTACCAAGCCTCCGCCATTCACTTCAGTAGTTCTCAACTAAGCATAACTAATTAAATCGTAAACCACAGGTCATACCATATGATTCAATTAAAGAGCAAGTTCTTTGTATCCATTCCCCAATTTTTATTAAAGATCTCTACTAACATTCCTAAAAAGATCATCAAAAAATACACATATAGCTAAAGAAACCCAAACTTCATTACGAAAAAAAGTACTTTTAAGGAGCTGGGGGGGGGGGGGGGGGGGGGGGGTAAAAAAACCTAAGATTCTTTAAACCAGCAATCTACAACTACACATTGAATTGCAAAAACCCACATTAAGGAAAAAACTGAAATTAATAAACATAAAAAAACAAGCATGCATTGCAAAAAAAGAAGAGATCTAAATAAAAATACAAACATCCAATTACAATAGAGCAAACACAACATGATTACATCCCCCAAATAGTAGATACGCACAAAAACAAAGATCATGCATGTAATAAAAAACACAAGAAAGAGGGAAAAAGACATAAGAAGAGTTGGGGGGTAAGAAAAAGAACCACTTGAGTCACAGCTTCATGTTTAGATGCTGTTGGTGCTTTGCCTTTATTTGCCATTTTTGATCTCTTTCTTCTCTTCTCTCAACACTGCCAAGCTTTCACACACAGACACAGGACAAATACCCCAAAAACCTAAACCCTTTTTTAGTTCTTTTTTTGGAGTAACTATTAAGATTTATTAATTGTGTTTAGGACCTTTTGGTCGGAACTGCTATATGGATGTTTTAAACATTTTTTTCGATGAATATGATTATTTTAAAAATTATGTGAATTAAAAATATTTAATTATTATAGTTTTGAATATCTCCTCTGTCTGTTTTAAGAAATTGTGACATTTTTAATTGTTAAATTTAAATACAAAACTTTTATTATAAATTTATTAGTCGTTCTACTGAATATTTAATATATATAAATTTATTTGAGGGAACTGTTTTTGCTTTATTATAAAATATAAGAATACTCATAAGTATTTGTTCAATAAATATTGACTTAGACGAGAATCGAATCCAAAATCTTAGAGAAGATCGGTAGAGGGTTAATTAGCTAAAGAAAATTATTTGATGATGTTTACGAGTCTTTCAGTGAACAAGGGCGGAACATTATTTTCCAGAAATATTCGAATTTCGAATCGACATGAACAAATCAATTAAATCAAAATTTTCAGAATATTTTTCAATTTGGTTTGGGTTAATTTACGTTATATAAAATTTGAATAATATTTATTGGGTTCGGTTTCATTATCTAAAATTTTAATAATATTGATTAAATTCGGCTTCATCGAAAAACTTGATAGAACAAATCGAATAAAATCAAATATATTACAATATCAATTTGAAATTATAAAATTATATAACAAATTAATACTCATATATGTATCATATACTAAATAGCATAAGATATATTTGAATATTGCATCTTTTGTATAATCTTAAATTATTATATATCCACAACATCAATTTTCTACAATAAAATAATTATATTTCAGTTTAATGAGGACACGCAATTTTTTCTAAATTGTTTCGGCGTTAATTTCGGGATATTGACAATTGACATTTTTATTTAGTATCATTGAAAATTTTTAACTTTCAAATATTACTCTTACGTTTTTTACTTCAATATATTAAATTATTATTTATACTATATACTATCAATATCAATCAATACTATCAATACTATTATATAATAGACAAAACATTAAAAGTTTGGTCGGTCGGTCGGTATGGTACGTTCTGATTTTACTTAATTGCCCTTTCTTAAATTCGTGTTTTTACTTAATTAACCTTACTTATTTATAGAAATATATTATTAAATAATAATATTACCTATTTATAACCAATTACCTTTTTCACCTTAAATACATTATTATGGTACGTTGTGATTTTACTTAATTGTCATTTCTTAAATTTGTGTTTTTACTTAATTAACCTTACTTATTTATAGAAATATATTATAAAATAATAATATTACCTATTTATAACCAATTACATTTTTCACCTTAAATACATTTTTTTTTCTAACAAATTTCCTTACTTTTTCAAATATATCACGGGCAATTACCTTTTTTAACTAAAACATGTTAGTTTTTCAATTTTTCCTTACTAAAACCCATCATTTTCCAAAAATGTCCCGAACAAACCTTTAGTAATTTATTTTTAAACCTAATATTATAATTATTTTTTTAAAAGTTTACCTTTTTTAACATGCCTACTTATTTTTCTTAACAAATGCAATTACTAAAAATATTAAAATATAAATAATCAAATACCTATTTATAACCAATTACCTTTTCAGCTAAAACACATTATAGATTTTTTCTAACAAAATCCCTCATTTTCTAAATATATCACGGGAAATTGCTTTTTTCTATTTACTTTTTCTATTTTTCTCACTAAAATCCATTCTTTTTCTAAAAATATCACGGACAAACCCTTTACTTATTTATTTTAAAACGTATTTAAATAATTTAAATTATTAAAATTTTAAAACCTCATTTTCCTAAAATATCACGGGCATTTACCTTTTTAAACTAAGTATATGTTACATTTTTTATTTTTCCATACTAAAACCCCTCATTTTCCAAAAATATAACGAGCAAACCCTTACTTATTTATTTTAAAATCTGTTTTATTGTTTTTAATTAATTAAAAGTGTTTAGCTATTTTAACATTGCTACTTATTTTTTCAACAAATACAATTAAATAATAAAATAAAATAACAATTAACAATCCGTGCATCGCAAGGGTTTTAAGCTATCAATACTATCAATACTATTATATAATAGACGAAACATTAAAAGTTTGGTTGGTCGGTATGGTACGTTGTGATTTTATTTAATTGCCCTTAATTAACTGTACTTCATGTTTTTACTTAATTAACCTTACTTATTTATAAAAATATATTATTAAATAATAATATTACCTATTTATAACAAATTACCTTTTTCATCTAAAATACATTTTTTTCTATTTTTTCTAAAAAATTCCCCTACTTTTTCAAATATATCACGGGCAATTACCTTTTTTTAACTAAAACATGTTTCTTTTTCTATTTTTCTTTACTAAAACCCCTCATTTTCCAAAAATATCACGGACAAACCTTTAGTTATTTATTTTTAAACATATTTTAATATTATTATTTTTTAAAAAGTTTACCTATTTTAACATGTCTATTTATTTTTCTTAACAACTGCAATTACTAAAAATATTAAAATATAAATAATCAAATACATATTTATAACAAATTATCTTTTCAGCTAAAACACATTATATATTTTTTCTAACAAATTCCATCATTTTCTAAATATATCACGAGAAATTGCCTTTTATAATTTACTTTTTCTATTTTTCTCACTAAAATTCATTTTTTTTCCCAAAAATATCACAGGAAACCCTGTACTTATTTATTTTAAAATGTATTTAAATACTTTTAATTATTAAATTTTAAAACCTCATTTTCCAAAAATATCACGGGCATTTACCTTTTAAAACTAAATATATGTTACATTTTTTATTTTTTCTTACTAAAACCCATCATTTTCCAAAAATATAACGGACAAACCCATTATTATTTATTTTAAAATATGTTTTAATGTTTTTAATTAATTAAAAGTGTTTAGCTATTTTAACATGGCTACTTATTTTTTTCCCAATTACAATTAATAAAATATTAAAAAAATAATAATAAAATAACAATTAACAATCCGTGCATCGCACGGGTTTTAAGCTAGTATTATATAATAGACGAAACATTAAAAATTTGGTTGTTCGGTATGGTACGTTATGATTTTACTTAATTGTTCTTTCTTAAATTCGTGTTTTTACTTAATTAACCTTACTTATTATTTATAAAATAGGTAACATATATATGAAATGGTAATATTATTACATATTTATAACTGATTACCTTCTTCAGCAAAAACACGTTATATGTTCTACATCAATCATCAATATACTTATATAAAGGAGAAGACGGAGGCGGTGAGGTGGCGCCTCTAGAATCGCTCCGTTCTAATTTTCTAATTTTCTCAATTTTTCACATTTTTAAATTTTAATAATTATAATTTCCTTTATTATTTTCGAATTTGTAAGAAGGAAATTGAAAATTACACTTTTATTATTTTTCCGCCGCCTCTATAATCGCTCCGTTCTATTTTTCTAATTTTCTCAATTTTTCACATTTTTTTATTTTAATAATTACAACTTCCTTTATTATTTTTGATTTTGTAGGAAAGAAATTGAAAATTACACTTTTATTATTTTCAAACTTGATAGAACTTTCTTTTATTATTTTCAAACTTGATAGAACTTTCTTTGATTTAGAAAATTACAACTTCCTTATTATTTTCGAATTTGTAGGACTTGATAGAACTTTCTTTGATTTAGAAAATTACAACTTCCTTATTATTTTCGAATTTGTAGGTTTGATAGAACTTTCTTTTATTATTTTCAAACTTGATAGAACTTTCTTTGATTTAGAAAATTACAACTTCCTTATTATTTTCGAATTTGTAAGACTTGATAGAACTTTCTTTGATTTAGAAAATTACAACTTCCTTATTATTTTCGAATTTGTAGGACTTGATAGAACTTTCTTTGATTTAGAAAATTACAACTTCCTTATTATTTTCGAATTTGTAGGTTTGATAGAACTTTCTTTTATTATTTTCAAACTTGATAGAACTTTCTTTGATTTAGAAAATTACAACTTCCTTATTATTTTTGAATTTGTAGGCTTGATAGAACTTTCTTTAATTATTTTCAAACTTGATTGAACTTTATTTGATTTAGAAAATTACAACTTCCTTATTATTTTCAAATTTGTATGACTTGATAGAATTTTTTTTATTTAGAAAATTACAACTTCCTTATTATTTTCGAATTTGTAGGCTCTTATGTTAATAATTGCAATTTTCTTTTTTATTATTTTCAATCTTAATATAACTTTCTTTTATTATTTTCAAACTTGATAGAACTTTCTTTGATTTAGAAAATTACAACTTCCTTATTATTTTTGAATTTTTAGGACATTATGTTAATAATTGTAATTTTCTCTTTTATTATTTTCAATCTTGATAGAACTTTCTTTTATTATTTTCAAACTTGATAGAACTTTCTTTTATTATTTTCAAACTTTATAGAACTTTTCTTTTATAATACTTCTTGACTTTTAAACATAATGGATTTCCATGTTATTCACCTTACAAACACCTATAAATTAAAAGAAAGTTTACATGGATTTCCATGTTTTACATAGCTTCAAATTTTTACAACCATATTTATAATCAATACAACTATGATCTACACCATGTTGAATGCTTTGAACGACAACAGCTATACCTGGATGATAAGAGTACGAGTGTGTAGAATGTGGGAATCTGTCAATCCAAATGCCGAAGAACTGATCAGTCTCGGCATGATTTTGATCGATGAAAAGGTTAATAAATCAATATACTTATAACTTATTAGTTTGTCAAATTGTATGATGTTATGAACTTTTCTAAGATATGTTGTATGACAGGAAAATTTGATCCCTGCTACGATCCCAAAAATTCTGGTCTCTCGGTTCAAAAATCTTTTTAGAGGAAGGCTCTGTGTACAACATCAAAAATCTGAAAGTTATTTCAAGTACGGGGAAATTTAGACCACTATCACATGGGTCTAAATTGCTCTTCATACGCATAACGTTGCCTAAGAGATTGGAAGAAGACATCGTCAACATATCACTGCATGGATTTCAATTCATATGTCTGGATATGATTGATGCACGTATTAATGACACCAGCATACTCTCAGGTTTTTGATGCAGTAATATATTAGAGTAATATATAAGTAATAATATTATATAAGTTATAATTCAAACTATCATGTTGTAATATTATTTTTTCTATGTTGATTTAGATGTTGTGGGCTGATTGACCTACTTTGGTGGCATTGAAGTTGTCAAAGGCGGTTGGAAAAAAAGAGATCTCAAAATTGTCACAAATTAGTAAGTTATGCATTATATTAATTTTAATATAACTGTTAATTGTTTTTTATTGTTTTTTATTGTTTTTTATTATTCTTGTAATTTTATATTACTTCTTTGGTAACCCCAATTTATTTGTTTCACTTTTTTAATGTGTTTTAATTTTTTTCTTAAACAACTCCATCACCAGTACCATATCTTTGTGGGAAAAGTTGGCCGAGATGTTGATACAAATTTATACAAGGAGGATGGTGGACCCTATATAATAATTGTCACATCTACCCAGATTAAAAAAATTAAAAGTAATTATCTTTATTAATGTTTTTATAATATATAGTTTTAGAAATTGCACATATATAAATCTATCTTATCTCGATTGAACGAATATCATTAGATATTATACAAATATTTGTTTCATTGATATTATTGATTTAATTCTTATATTAGTTTTTTAACCATTTATTTACTCTTATATATATGCAGATACAATTAGATTTTCTACCACAAGAAATAGTAAAATTTATACAAATCTGGATACACCGTGTGTGTCATCCCTGAGAAAATAGTAATATTATATGTTTATATTGATTTTTATCAATATAATTTTTTTAATAATATATATGGAAATGGTATCGGTCCAAGAAAATAAAAAATCAAACTCTATAAACAAAAGGAATATGTAAATAATTTATAATATTACTTACCCAAATGCAAATTTTACAGAATATATTTTATTTGATAATTTATATAATTTTATAGATATTTATTTCACAATTTTTATTCCAATATTCCTTTTCTTAATTAATATATTCTAATGCCGCTGCGAAGCGCGACTCAATAACCTAGTATACATATATAAAGGAGAAGACGGGGGCGGTGAGGTGGCGCCTCTAGAATCGCTTCGTTCTATTTTTCTAATTTTCTCAATTTTTCACAATTTTTAATTTTAATAATTACAAATTCCTTTATTATTTCGATTTTGTAGAAAGGAAATTGAAAATTACACTTTTATTATTTTCAAACTTGATAGAACTTTCTTTTATTATTTTCAAAGTTGATAGAACTTTCTTTGATTTAGAAAATTACAACTTCCTTATTATTTTCGAATTTGTAGTACTTGATAGAACTTTTTTTGATTTAGAAAATTACAACTTTCTTATTATTTTCGAATTTGTAGTCTTGATAGAACTTTCTTTTATTATTTTAATATTATTTTTTTTATAAATCCCCAGGAGCTCTAGAATCGCTCGATTCATATTTTTCTAATTTTCTAGAGCTCCTGACTTTTAAATACTTAAAATTAAACTTCCTTTTTTAATTCCTATATTTTAGAAAAAAAGTCAAAACCTTTCTTAAGTTGTATAAATATTATTATATTATATTTTTAATTAAAATTAAATATTTTTTATATTATTTTTAAAAGTCAAAACCTTTCTTAAAATTAAATATTTTTTATATTATTTTTAATTCCTATTTTTAATATAACTTAAGTTGTATTAAGTTGTATTTTTTAAGAGAATCTACCGCTAGAAAAAATTTCTACCTAAACGGCTTAAAATCGTGTTCTTATTAATTTTTTTCGTAAATCTAACCATACCGATGAAATTTTTATGCAAAAATAAGTATATGTGCAAAATTTTATAAATTTTACTCTTTAAAAATACATTTAATTTAACATATTATTTTATATATTGTTTACAATATGAATGTAACGACTCAAATTTTGTATCATTTTTTGATTTAAAATTGCATCATATACAAAATCAATTTCTATGTAATTTTGTGTAACCACTAATTTTTGCGTAATCTTTTAATCCGTACGGTTGGATTTTCGAAAAAAAACTATTGAAAATATGAATTTGAAAACGCTTAGGTGGATAATTTTTCTACCGTTGAATATGTTAGGTATATATGCTTAACACAAGTTGGAATACAAATAGAGACATATTGTATATTGTAAATAATAATTATAATAATTTATATTATTAGTTTTGAATTTATAGTTAAAAGTTGATACACCTGTATACAAGATAACTCGAAAGTGAAGAATTCATCATGTCTTCAAAAACAAATTTTATCATTATTGTTTAACGTTTAGATAGTTATTGCTCTAATTTTTATGAGAAAAAATTATATATTTTAGTAAAATATTTTCTTTAATTCATACACGAAAATTCAAAGATAAAAATTGTATATTAAGAAATTTATAGTGTATGTATTTCGAAAATATCATGTTAAGATTTATTCGACTGAAAATTTTATTTAGTGTGTGCATTTTTAACAAAATTCAATAAATCGGTACATCTATAACAAAAGTCATACAAGAATAAGAAACATTGAGAAGAGGTCAATATTTTTTTTAAAGGAATAGGTTGTTGTTGTTTTTGTTGTTATTTGTTTTGACAAAAAGAGATCATTATTAATAAAAAAAATCTCCCAGCAACAAAAAAGATGTTTGTTCATATTTTTTGATTTTTTTCTTACTGAGAGTAGATTTGGAGGTAGTGAATATTTTAATAACTCTGAAGGTATAATTGTAGTTTTTTATTAAATGATCTAGAACTTTATATATATATATATATATATAATTCAAAATAAAACTTAATTTTATATTAGAAATATTATTTTATTTAAAAACATATTTTGTATAATATTTTTTGAGAAAATTTAAAGATATTATTATAAAGCCGCTGCGAAGCGCGGCTTAATAAACTAGTTTTCTAACTAAAACAATAAATCTTCTAAACATAACACATGAAAAATAAATATGTAATGGTAATATTGTTATAAAATAATTATATTTCAGTTTAATGAGGACACGCAATTTTTTCTAAATTGTTTTGGCGTTAATTTCGGGATATTGACAATTGACATTTTTATTTAGTATCATTGAAAATTTTTTAACTTTCAAATATTACTCTTTCGTTTTTTACTTCAATATATTAAATTAATATCTATACTATATACTATCAATTCATATCAATCAATACTATTATATAATAGACGAAACATTAAAAGTTTGGTTGGTCGGTATGGTACGTTGTGATTTTACTTAATTGCCCTTAATTAACTGTACTTCGTATTTTTACTTAATTAACCTTACTTATTTATAAAAATATATTATTAAATAATAATATTACCCATTTATAACCAATTATCTATTTATAACCAATTACCTTTTTTACCTAAAATACATTATTTTTTCTAACAAATTTCCTTACTTTTCAAATATATCACGGGCAATTACCCTTTTTAACTAAAACATGTTAGTTTTTCTATTTTTCCTTACTAAAACCACTCATTTTCCAAAAATATCACGGACAAACATTTAGTTATTTATTTTTAAACCTATTTTAATATTATAATTATTTTTTAAAAGTTTACCTATTTTAATATGTCTACTTATGTTTCTTAACAAATGCAATTACTAAAAATATTAAAATATAAATAATCAAATATCTATTTATAACCAATTATATTTCCAGCTAAAATACATTATGTATTTTTTTTCTAACAAAGTCCCTCCTTTTTCTAAATATATCACGAGAAATGGTCTTTTACAATTTAATTTTTCTATTTTTCTCACTAAAATCCATTCTTTTTCCAAAAATATCACAAAAAACCCTTTACTTATTTATTTTAAAACGTATTTAAATACTTTTACTTTTAAAATTTTAAAACCTCATTTTTCAAAAATATCACTGGCATTTACCTTTTTAAACTAAATATATGTTACATTTTTTTATTTTTTTCTTACTAAAACCCATCATTTTCAAAAAATATAATGGGTAAACCCATACTTATTTATTTTAAAATCTGTTTTAATGTTTTTAATTAATTAAAAGTGTTTAGCTTTAACATGCCTACTTATTTTTTGCACAATTACAATTAATAAAATATTAAAAAATAATAATAAAATAACAATTAACAATCCGTGCATCGCACGGGTTTTAAGCTAGTCTATACTATAATATTATAAGCAAACCACCCTCTATTTGGTTGGTAGTTTGGTCATTTAGTTTGGTCCTCTAAATAATAACCGTTAGATTTAAATATAGGTAATGAGAACCGTTGGATGTAATATTAAAAGAATATTCTCTTTTTTTATATCTAAGATGCTCCCACGTGTTCAAGGTTCGAATCCCGTCAACAACATATTAAAAAATTTTAAGATCAAAATACAAATAAATGCTAATAAAATAAGATAAAAAATACTAAAAAAATCATATTAAAAATAATATTATAAGCAAACCACCCTCTATTTGGTTGGTAGTTTGGTCATTTAGTTTGGTCCTCTAAATAATAACCGTTAGATTTAAATATAGGTAATGAGAACCGTTGGATGTAATATTAAAAGAATATTCTTTTTTTTTATATCTAAGATGCTCCCACGGGTTCAAGGTTCGAATCCCGTCAACAACATATTAAAAAATTTTAAGATCAAAATACAAATAAATGCTAATAAAATAAGATAAAAAATACTAAAAAAATCATATTAAAAAATACTATTATAAGCAAACTACCATCTATTTGGTTGGTTTGTAGTTTGGTTCTCTAAATAATAACCGTTATATATAAATATAGATAAATGAGAACCGTTTGATGTAATATTAAAAAAATATTATTTTGTTGGTATCTAAAATACTCCCACGGTTCAAGATTTGAATCCCGTCAACAACATATTATTATTATTAAATATTTATATCATCTATTTTTCTAAGCTACATTCAAAAGTTCAATATATTATTCCGTCAACAATATATTAAAAATTTTAAGATCAAAATACAAATAAATGATAATAAAATAAGATAAAAAATAATAATAAATCATAGAAAAATACTAAAATAATAAATTAAAAATACTAAAATGCATCCGTGCATGGCACGGGTTATAAGCTTGTATTATATAATAGACGTTGCCCTTAATTAAGTGTACTTCGTGGTTTTACTTAATTGACCTTACTTATTTATAAAATTATATTATTAAATAATAATATTACCTATTTATAACTAATTACCTTTTTCACCTAAAATACATTATTTTTTCAATTTTTTCTAACAAATTCCCCTACTCTTTCGAATATATCACGGACAATTATCTTTTTTTAACTAAAACATGTTTATTTTTCTATTTTTCTTTACTAAAACCCCTCCTTTTCCAAAAATATCACGGACAAACCTTTAGTTATTTATTTTTAAACCTATTTTAATATTATAATTATTTTTTAAAAGTTTACTTATTTTAACATGTCTACTTATTTTTCTTAACAAATGCAATTACTAAAAATATTAAAATATAAATAATCAAATACCTATTTATAACCAATTATCTTTTCAGCTAAAACACATTATATATTTTTTTCTAACAAAGTCCATCATTTTCTAAATATATCACGGTAAATTTCCTTTTACAATTTACTTTTTCTATTTTTCTCACTAAAATCCATTCTTTTTCCAAAAATATCACATGAAATCTTTTACTTATTTATTTTAAAATGTATTTAAATACTTTTAATTATTAAAATTTAAAACCTCATTTTCCAAAAATATCACGGTCATTTACCTTTTTAAACTAAATATATGTTACATTTTTTATTTTTTCTTACTAAAACCCCTCATTTTCTAAAAATAGAACGGGCAAACCCATACTTATTTATTTTAAAAATCTGTTTTAATGTTTTTAATTAATTAAAAGTGTTTAGCTATTTTAAAATGCCTACTTATTTTTTGCACAATTACAATTAATAAAACATTAAAGAAATAATAATAAATTAACAATTAACAATCTGTGCATTGCACGGGTTTTAAGCTAGTACTATTATATAATAGACGAAACATTAAAAGTTTGGTTGGTCGGTATAGTACGTTGTGATTTTACTTAATTACCCTTTCTTAAATTCATGTTTTTACTTAATTAACCTTACTTATTTATAAAACAGGTAACATATATATGAAATGGTAATATTATTACATATTTATAACTGATTACATTTTTCAACAAAAACACATTATATGTTCTACATTTTCTAACTAAAACAACTAATCTTCTAAACATAACACATAAAAAATAAATATGTAATGGTAATATTGTTATATATAATTATTAATAAATAACCACATACCCTTTTCAGCTAAACACATAACCTTTTTTATTTTTTTTCTAACTTAAACAACTAATTTTCTAAAAGTAACACGAGCAACATATATATATAAAGATAATAAAATTTTATATTTTTTCAGCTAAAACACATTACATATTTTATATATTTTTCTAACCAAAATAACTCATCTTCTAAAAATAAAATAGGTAACATATATATAATGATAATATTATTACATATTTATAACTGATTATCTTTTTCAGCAAAAACACATTATTTGTTCTACATTTTCTAACTAAAACAACTAATCTTCTAAACATAACACATCGAAAATAAATATGTAATGGTAATATTATTATATATAATTATTAATAAATAACCACTTACCCTTTTCAGCTAAACACATAACCTTTTTTATTTTTTTCTAACTTAAACAACTAATATAATTTTATATTTTCTAATTTAAACAACATATATATAAATGTAATATAATTTTATATAATTATTAATTAGTAACTAACTGTGTTTTTAAGAACATTGTTTGTTTTATATTTTTTAAGTAAAATAACTCATATTCGAATTAAAAATAACACGGGTTATATTAAACTTATAAAATTCGGGTTTAATATAATTTTTTATAACATATAATTTAAATTTAAATAAGATAGTTAATAAAAAAAATAAAAGTCATAGCATATGTTAGAAGAAACTCGGTACATTACAGAGCACATATTTTGTTATTTGCACTTTAATCACATTTAGATTTTTTAAGAACAAATAAATACAGACCGTTAGATCTACTATTTAAAAATATTTTATATTTTAATATCTAAAATACTACTAAATATTACGTCAACAATTTATTAAATTAAATTATTTATATTATTAGATATATAAATCCAATTTATTATATACACATATAAATATATATTAAAATTTCATAAAATAATATATAATTAAAAAAATCTAAATAAAAAATAATAAAATATTAAAGAAAACTGTGCATCGCACGAGATATAAGCTAGTATTATTAAAGCCGAAACATTGAAAGTTTTGGTTTTCGGTCTTTTATTCTATTTAATAAATAATAAAAAAAATATAAAAATAGTAACTAAATGATTGCCTTTTATAATTAAAATATTTTTTTCTAACAAAATTTACTCATTTTCCAAAAATATCATGGCAATTATCTTTAAATTAAAACATATTACCTTTTATATTTTTTATCACTAAAATCTCTATTTGATATGGACAGAAAATTAATTATAGAAATATAATTGACTATTCAATGGAAAGACCGATATTTAAGGCCCGACACCCTAATTATTCATTAATTTCGTAATTAATGAATAGAGAAATATACAGCTCATCAAAAGAGACCAAAATATGGTAAATTAGTCAAAGAAGGATCCAGAATCCCAATTAATGAGTCGTAGCCTTTATCAACAAGGAAAAGACTTATTCAGAAAGCAACACAATGTTTATCCAATAACAAAAAGGAGACTTATTCGCTAAGACTCCTAAACATACCATAAATATTAGGCTCCAGACGCCTATATAAGGTCCCTGATCCTACAATCAGAACTACGTCTTTGGCTTGATTCTCAAGAACGATTTGAGATACGTAGGCATCTTGTGAGGACCGATTTAGTCTCGAAACGCAAGTGCAACCATTAAAGCTTGAAGCTCATTAATCCTAGCAATTAATATCCAAGTACGTTTTTTAATCCATAACATTTGACGTCGTCTGTGGGAAAACAACATCAACCATGGCAAACACACGAAGAACAGCTCAGGATACTCAAACTCCTGAGGATCGCCCTATCACCTATGAGGCTGATACTCACGGAAATCAACCACCGCCGACTACTGGCACTCAAGGGGTGAATATCCCCACCAACACTCAAGGACTGGAAATCCCAATTTCGGTTGAAGGGACGAATCCCCTGCAGATGGTCATTCATGGATCTAATCCACAAGAGATCGTTCACCAGCAACCGATCTCGACTTCTCCACTCATCATGAATGCACCGAGAAGCCTTCAACTCCATACTACTGATCTCCCTCAATACGCGAATCAGACTTTGGGGATGCCAAGCTATGACATGCCCCCTCGACCCATGGCAGGCGGTAGTGGAACTAATCCAATCTACCATGAGGCATATGTGCCCCATGATATTCAAGGTCTGGGACCCCAAAATCAACAAACTCGCCAGACCCCTTTCGTCCAAGATTACTCGGGCCCATACACCGAGGATGAGGGTTATACAACTGGAGAGGATGTCGCCCCAAGAAGGAGACGTTCTTCCCAGACAAATCGGGATCAACCCCAAACTACTAAGGAGAAAATTGCAGCCCATGAGGCAGAGACTGCAAGACTCAAGAAACTCCTTGCTGAGGAGGAGGCTGCTCAATCTCAAGGCTGAACGACTGAAGGGATCCCGATAATCAACTTGGATCCACTGGCAAGAAGAACCAAGAGGGCCGAAGCCCCAAGGGGTGATCCTAGTATTCTGTTGCCCCTAGGAGATCCTGATGATCCTACACCACCGTTTACTCAAGACATCATGAAAACGGCTATATCCAGAAAATTCAAGATGCCTTCGATCAAAGCCTATAATGGAACGGGAGATCCCGCAAATCATGTAAGGACCTTCTCCAATGCACTGCTGTTGCAGCCAACCAACGATGCAGTCAAGTGTAGGGCGTTTCCACAAACCTTGGCAGGCATGGCCCAACGTTGGTATAGCCGTCTTCCTCCCAACTCAATTGGGTCTTTCAAGGAACTAATCAAAGCTTTTATCAATCAATTCATTAGTGGAAGGGTGCATGAAAAAAGCTCTGCATCACTCATGGCAATCCAACAAGGAAAGAATGAAGCCCTAAGGGACTACATCAATCGATTCACTCGGGAGGCTTTCAAAGTCCCGGACTTAGAGGACAGAGTGGCCATAATAGCCCTGCAACAAGGAACTACTGATGACCACTTCAAAAGGTCGTTAGCTAAACATCCACCCGAGAGCATGCTGAAGCTCCAAGATAGAGCCGGAAAGTATATCAAGGCTGAAGAAAGCATGAGAAAGTATGAACCCACTGCTAGCGGTAGTGGAAACTCAAAGAAAAGAAAAGAAACTCAGGAGTACGATGTCAAGGAAAAGTTTCCCAGAACGTCAAAGGACTCTGATTCTCCACCCAAGAGAAACAATTTTGGGCCAAAGTTTACGGAGTATGCAAGATTGAACACTCCCAGGAGTCAAATTCTGATGGAGATAGCTAAGGAAGGAGATCTCAAATGGCCGAAGCCAATGATGGCTGACATGTCCAAACGGAACCAAAATCAGTTCTGTCGGTTCCACAAAGAAGTCGGTCACGACACCGACGATTGTAGGCAATTGAAAGATGAGATCGAATTTCTGATACGAAGAGGAAAACTCAGCAAATTCACCAAGGATGGAAATCAAGGGAGTCAAAGAGGAAACTATGAAAGGAAGGATTACGACAGAAGGGACAACGACCAAGATCGTAACCCTAAGCCCCGAGGGCCAGTCATCAACATGATATTCGGAGGGCCAACTGCTGCTGGGTCCTCCCGAAACTCAAGAAAAACTTATGCTCGAGAGGTAATGACTGTGGTTGGAGAAGCACCGAAGAGTGCCAGAACAGAAGTGTCAATAGGTTTTGATGATTCAGACTTGGAAGGGGTGAAGTTCCCCCACGATGACCCTCTAGTCATCATACCTGTGATTGGCAATTCCGAAACAAAGAGAGTCCTAGTCGACAATGGAGCTTCAGTGGATATCTTGTTCCACGATGCTTTTATCAAGATGGGTTACACTGATTCTCAGTTAACACCCTCAAATATGCCCATATACGGATTCAATGGGGTGAAATCAAAAGTGGAAGGCACTATCCAACTCCCAATGACCATGGGACAAGGGATGAATACATCTACTCAAATGCTGAACTTCATAGTTATAAAGGCAACTTCAACCTACAATGCAATCTTGGGAAGGACTGGTCTTCATGCGTTCAAGGCCGTTGCCTCTTCTTATCATCTGAAAATCAAGTTCCCAACGAGGAATGGGATTGGTGAAGAACGAGGAGACCAAAAAATGGCTAGAAGTTGTTATGTAGCCGTGTTAAGGCCTGATGGAATCGGGGGGCAAGTTCTCCCAATTGAAGACATGGATACTAGTGACAATGAGGACCGAAGAGGGAAACCAGCTGAGGATTTAATCCCCATTCCCTTAGTCCCTGGTGAACCGGAGAAGGTGACATATGTTGGAGCACTACTACCTGAGCCATTGAAAAGCAAGCTCATATCTTTTCTTCAAGAGAATAATGACGTTTTTGCTTGGACGACGGCTGACATGCCATGGATTGATCCCCAATTGATAACTCATAAATTGAATGTGGATCCTGAAAGGAAGACGGTGAAACAGAAAAAGAGAAGTTTTGCTCCAGAAAGGCTCGAAGCCATTAAACAAGAAGTAGAGAAACTTTTGGAAGCCGGGTTCATTGAGGAAATCCAATTCCCAGAATGGTTGGCTAACCCCGTGATGGTCAAAAAGGCCAATGGAAAATGGAGGATGTGTGTGGACTTCACTGACTTGAATGATGCATGTCCTAAGGATTGTTTTCCCTTACCAAGGATTGATGCACTAATAGATGCTACAGCTGGACACGAGATGTTCAGCTTCATGGATGGCTTCAGTGGATACAACCAAATCAAAATGCACAAGGATGACATCGCCAAAGTATCATTCATCACTGACTTTGGTGTTTTCTGCTTCTTAGTCATGGCATTTGGACTTAAGAATGCAGGGGCAACCTATCAAAGGTTGGTGAACAAAATTTTTGGACACCTAATTGGAAAAACCATGGAGGTCTACGTAGATGACATGTTAGTCAAGAGCCTCGATAAGGCCGATCATATTGAGCACCTCCGAGAGGCATTTGAAGTGCTAAGGCACCACAAGATGATGTTGAATCCAGCTAAGTGTGCCTTTGGTGTAGGCTCGGGAAAGTTTTTAGGCCTCATGGTTTCCAAGAGAGGAATCGAGGCCAATCCCGACAAAATCAAAGCAATTCTAGACATGGAACCACCAAAGACTGTCAAGGATGTCCAAAAACTAACGGGAAGAGTGGAAGCATTGGGAAGATTTATCTCCAAGTCAGGAGAGAAGTGCTTATCTTTCTTCAAAGCACTCAAGAATGTGAAAATTTTTGAATGGACAACGGAGAGCCAAGAGGCCTTTGAGGCCCCGAAGAAATGCATGGTTGAGGCACCACTGTTGGCAAATCCCAAGCCAGGGGAAATTCTCTATTTGTACTTGGCGGTTTCTAGCACAGCCCTTGGAGCCGTTTTGGTAAAAGAAGAATTGAAGGTTCAGAAACCCATCTACTATGTGAGTAAGATTCTACATGGGGCAGAAATGAACTACTCAACGATTGAGAAGTTTGCCTTAGCCTTGGTAATGGCCTCAAGAAAGCTACGCCCGTACTTCCAGGCTCACAAGATAGAGGTCTTGATTGATCAACCTCTGAGAAATATCTTACATAGCCCTCAAGTCAGTGGAAGATGGATCAAATGGGCCATTGAATTGGGTGAATTCGACATCAAGTATAAGTCTCGAACGACCATAAAAGCTCAAGCACTCGCTGACTTCATGGTTGAATGTACCATTGACAACCAAGAAGTCGGGGGGCAGGAAGTAATAGTGGAGGATGAGAAAGATCAAGAGATGGATTTCAAAGAATATTGGGTGCTCTATTTTGATGGAGCATCAAAAACAAAATCAAGTGGAGCCGGTTTAGTACTACAAAGTCCTGATGGATTCTTCATAGAGTATGCATTAAAACTTGACTTCCCAACGACAAACAATGAGGCTAAGTATGAAGCTCTGATAGCTGGTTTAGGGCTGGCTGGAGCCTTGAGGGTCAAAACTCTGAAAGTATGTGGAGATTCGAGGCTAGTGGTTTCCCAAGTAAATGGGGAATTTGAAGCCAGAGATGAAGTCATGGCCAAGTACTTGAAACTTGTCAAGGCCATCATGACTCAGTTCGACGAATGTTATGTAGAGCACATTCTAAGGGAAGAAAACATGAAGGCTGATGCCTTGTCTAGATTTGCTTCTTCCGAGATTGAAAACTATGCAGGGAGTGTATACTTCCAAGTCCTGAGGACCCCAAGAATCAACAGAAAGTTGGTAGCACCCATTGATGTTGGCAGTTGTTGGATGGATCCCATCAAATCTCATCTAGAAACTGGGTGGTTACCCAACGACACTTCAGAAGCACGAAAGCTATACGTCAAAGCACTAAGGTATACCCTGATTGAGGGAATCCTATACAAGAAGTCTTTCATCATTCCATATATGAAATGTTTAAGACCTCAAGAGGCAGAATTGGCCCTGAAGATAGTACATGAAGGAATTTGTGGGCAGCACTTGAGGGGCAGAGCCCTTGCCCATAAGATCACTCGTCTAGGTTTCTACTGGCCAAGCATGCTAGCAAATGCTAAAAGCTACGTGAAAAAATGTGAAAGGTGCCAGAAGCATGCCCCCGTGGTTAGGCAACCACCAGAGATGTTGACATCCATAAACTCACCAATCCCCTTTGCCATGTGGGGAATGGATATACTTGGACCTTTCCCAATGGCAAGTGCACAACGAAAGTTCTTGATAGTAGCAATCGACTACTTCACCAAGTGGATTGAGGCTAAGCCATTAGCCAAGATAACCACCAAACAAGTGATACATTTCTTCTGGGAAAATGTGATATGCAGATACGGGATTCCACGTATCTTGGTCATAGACAATGGAACTCAGTTTAACAACGATGAGTTTAAGAAATATTGTGATGAGAACGATATCAAGTTGCGCTTCACTTCTGTCGCCCATCCTCAAGCAAATGGGCAAGCTGAGGTTGCAAATCGAATTATCCTAGATGGACTGAAGAAAAGAGTTGAGCGCTCCAGAAACACTTGGGTAGACGAATTGCTCCCTATACTATGGGCATATCGTACGACCTACAAAGTCACCACTGGAGCTACCCCCTTTCTCTTAGCATATGGGGCAGAGGCAGTGGTTCCAGTGGAGATTACTCACACGTATCCAAGAGTTGAGGCTTATGAACCAGAAACAAATGAGGAAGGCTTGAGGCTGGCCTTAGATTTGATTGATGAAGTTAGAGATGAGGCAAATGCCAAGATAGTTCAGCATCAGAAACGAGCATCTTTCTATTACAACCTACGGGTTAAAGAGAGATTCTTTCGACAAGGAGATTTAGTCCTCCGAAAGATTGAGGCATCCGGAGTTGGGCAAAAAGGCAAGTTGGTCCCAAATTGGGAAGGACCATAGCGCGTCAAGAACGTATTTGGTCGAGGCTCGTACAAACTAGAAACCCTTGAAGGGCATGAGGTGCCAAGGACTTGGCATGCCTCCGATTTGAAAGTTTATTATGTTTAAGGTGTTTCCCAAGTGGACTCACTACTAGAAATAAGGTTTGATAAAACCAACCCAAGTTTTTAAACTTGAATATTATGCAAGGGTTGAACCCATTTTCAAAGTTATGAATTCCATATTCTTATGTTTTCATTATATACGCAATGCATTCTGATAGACATGTTAAGTCGAGAATGTAAAAAGGCTGAACGAAAGCTTAAATAAAAGATAAGCCCGTAGGCAGAAAGTACATTACAAGCCATGAAAGGCCATAAATAAAAACTACAAAAGAAAGAACTACATCATCTAATCTGCCTTGTCCACGTCCTCCTCCTCGTCCTCCTCCTCTTCCTATCCCTCTAAAGCAGAACCGGAGTGAGTGGCAGCATAATCATCCCTGGCAGTCTGACCAGGTGGAGAAGTATGATCCAGGTCAAAGATCCTGTCATCTTCCTCAATATCATCCTCTCCAGCCAAAGCTAACTCCAAAGGAGTAGGAGTGTAAGGGCTTGGAAAATCGGAAATGGTGAGAGATCCGGGCATCTTCTCCAAAACAGCAGCAAGAGCGCCATCCCATCCCTTAGTATACTGAACTGGGAAGAGGAGCTCGTCATGCTTATCAATCAAGTCCTCGTACTCCGAGGAGTCAAGGTACTCGTCGATAAAGTCATCCTTGCCCTTCCTCAAAGAAACCAGCTCAGCCTGGGAGTCGGCTAACTCCTTCTCCTTCCTGGCCAGTGTGGCTTTCAGCGAGCCCACCTCTTCTTGGGACTTCTCAAACTTGCCTTGGTTGGCCTCAGAAGATGAGCGCCAAGCCTTGGCTTGAAAGATAGCCCCTTGAAAGTTGGCATTAGCCTACAAACAAGTTGCAAGTCAATATAAGATATAAAACTTGAAACATGTTAAAACTACAAAGAAAAGAGAAACTTACAGCAGCAATCGCCTGAGAGCCTGCATGCTCCACACCCTCCAAAGTGGAGTTAGAAACAAAATCCTTGTAGTCACAAGGAGTCAGGGAATGATAAGACCATTCCACAACATGTTTAGACACCCCCACTACGGTGTCTTTCTTCCTAAGACCCCAATTAGGGCGCCAAACTGAACTTTTGGCCGAGGAAGGACCCTCAACCTCATCAGTAAGGTCCACATGAGGCCTTATAAAGGTTGGGACACCTGCAGCACGGGGGTCTTTCCCTCCCAAGCGAGCCCTTTTCATCCTTGCTGTTTCTCCATCTTGGGGCTCGTTGGTCTTATTGATAAAGACTGCAGCTGCAAAAAACACAAAGAAAGAAACAGTTGGTATAAGATAATCTTAAATAAATAAAGGAGAATATGAGGTGAGAATTACCCTTATCAGAAACGTTTGAAAGTCCCAAGGACTTAAGCTGGAACTCGTCCAGGAGCACCTTAGCCGTTGTAGCATAATCATCTTTTGTGAGCTCGGCATAGGCATGGGCCTCCTCATCATTCAGAATTATATTACTGGGGCTACCATCCGAGACCCTACTAAAAGATCTACGAAAAAGGGTACCCCAATCCCCTCCTTCCCAAACTAAATACATAAATTCGTTTTTCCATCTCGGGTTATTATCGGGGATGGATTTCGGATGAAAAATGGGTGGAGTGGAAGGACGATGGTTGATATAAACCCAACCCAAGGTAACGACAAAGCTATTTTTAAACTGGAATATTTTCCTAAATAAGGCAACATAAAGAGGAAAATTGTTCTTCAAACAAAGAACAATGAAACAAATAATGATTCTCCAGGCGTTTGGAGGAAGTTGGCAAGGGTTAATCCCAACATCAGTCAAAAGCCTGGGAATGAACTCATGAAAGGGAAACCTGAGTCCCGCAACAATGGCATCCTTATAAATGCATAGAGCATCAGGACGCCAATGGCAGGAACGGTCCCCTAGGCCGGCTGGGACTAACCTATAGGGAGACTTAACCCTATACATTTTGTTATAGTCTCTAATCAAATCGATTTCGTGAAATTTATTGCTACAATCAAATGAATCTAAGTGCGAAACAGAAGGGTATTCATCACTACGTTCTAAAATCATATCTTGAAAAGACATATGAGAAGAACGAATGGTGATACCTCTCTTAGATGCTTGATTCATTTTCTGGAGACGTTGAGCAGTACGATCAGACATCTTCAAATCTTCAAAGAAATTCTCAGAAAATCTTCAAATCTTCAAGAAGAAATCCCAGAAAAACCTTCAAATCTTCAAACTAGAGCCCAGAAAATCTTCAAGGGATGAAGGTTGAACCCAGAAAACCTTCAACGGATGAAGATTGAACCCAGAAAACTGGAAAATAGCCCCGGAAATTTCGCCGGAAATCGCCTTACTACAGAATAAAAAGAGAGAAAAGCTAAGAAGGCTAGAGAGAAATTTTTAGAAGGTTGAAAGTATGAAGTGAAGAATGAAATGGAAATCCCACTCTTTTATAATCGAAATGACTGGGAACTCAACCGGTTAAGGTAGGGCAACCGTCTATAGTCGGTTAAGGCCCACAAATCCATTTATGGATTATAGAAATAAAAGCCCAAATAATTTGGGTCTCAGGCAAATTCGAAGCCCAACAAATTAAGGCCCATTAAGGCCCAATAACATGGAAATTAAATAGAAATTCGTGCTAATTGGAAATAAAGCCAAGGCAAAAATAAAGATTCAAGGTCGAAGAGACCTTAAATCGAAGTCTTACGACCGAGGTCGAGAACATATGGGAAAACGAAGTCGAATTCAACAACCTCGCTCCCAAATAAAGTCGAAATATTAAAGATTTAAGGTCGAAAAAACCCTAAATCAAGGTCGTAAGACCCAAGTCGAAAATACACACAAAATTGAGGTTGTATTCGTCGATCTCGCACCAAAATAAGGCACAAAAATTAGAAAAATAAGGTCGAAAAGACCCTTGATTGTTAATCCCAAATGACCTAACAGAATTGTAGAAGGGGGGGGGGGTTGAATACAATTCTTGATATTTCTTAAACTTAAAACAACTTGCAAATAAAAACTGAACTTAAAGTAAAAATCACAAGCACATAAATAATTTCAGTTGGATTGTTTGATGATCCAACTGAAGTGATTTTTATTGCGGAAATAATCTGTGATACAAAATGTACACAGCTGCTCAGTTACAAGAATGTAGAGAAGAAAAATGCTCTCAAAGATAGCTAATACAATCTATTTGTTTTTCTTCTCACACTTTATTTTAACTGCTACACTTGGTTATATATATTCCCAAGTTTACAAAGCTACTTTTGGCTACACTAGAGTACACTAAAGGTAACCGCCAATAGTTTGCTTTTCATCCCTTTATCCAGTGGTCCTTGGAGATCCTTGCTTTTGTCTTCATGCTTATTATGATCACTCCCAAGAACCCAAATGGAAACTGGGATGTTTCCTTATTCCCCATGTCCATTTTAATGGTTTCCAATGCAAAGTACACTCCCACATCACCTTTTAGATCAGTACAGTAAACTGTCACTATCACTTTGTCAACTGTTCAGAAAAGCAATAATGATTCGTTGATAGCAGAGAGATGTGTTTCGTTGATAGCTTTATTCTCCATTTCGTTGATGAGTAAACTCCATTTCGTTGATGAGTAAACTTCATTCTGTTGATGAGTAATCTTCATTCCGTTGACATGTCTTCACTTAGGCAAAATTACAAGGCACAAGATATTTACAATTAACCAACCTATTTTGCCTATCTAGTACTTAGTCAACATGACTTAGAAAACCTATCTAATACGTACAACAAAATGCCTATCAAACCATGAAGTATTGTACAGTGCAATTGCTACATCACTCATTTCGTTGATGAGCTTCCTGTCAACGGAATGCTGCAAAGCATGCCATTTCGTTGACAGCTACAAAATGACTTTACACAAATTCTACTAAGTGTTTTATGTTTATCATCAAGAACAACATATTCCTAACAATCTCCCCCAATTTATGACTGATAGAATAACAGCCATAAATCAAGAGACTTGATGATAACAAAAACACTCAGATACATTATAAATTACAAAAGTAGAAAATGCATTAAGCTTCATAATATTTTGAACAAAATAAAAGACTTACAAGACTAATGCCTAGAAGTGCTCCTCTTAACTGAGCAAATGATTCATCTTGGTCTTCTTTGTGGCATAGTCTTCTTCCCTCTCTTAGAGTTGTTTTCCTCAATTTGGACCTGTAGCCTTCTGTAAAAGATCTTCTCTTCCTCATCTTGATCACCAAGCATGGATTGCATAACCTTTAGAGTTTGATTAGATGCTTTATCCAGCTGGTCTTCCATCCTGAAGAATCTTCTGCAGTTGTCCTTGTCCTTAAATTCCATCATCCAGTAAGGTTGAAGATGGATCTTCTTTCCTGTTGAGGGCACTCTGAGCATTCTGGGAAGAGCCTCAGGTTTGTTCCAGCTAGCCTTTATTTGACATATTTTGGAGACCACCTCAGACTTGGCTGTTTTGGTGAAGCCAAAGTCCTTCTTCAAGCATCTAAACAATGTGAGTAGTGTTTGGTAGTCTTCTCCTAAAATCCTGTAGAGAGGCCACATTTGCTCTCTACCACCCTTGAATGTGAAAACTAATCTTTCAGGCAACTTTTGAGAAGTTGCAATGCCCCTTACTTCCACCAGGTTGTCTAAATCAAGATGTAAGCTAGATTCTTCCCTGATGTCAGCAATGTACATGCATTCCTCTGGATTTGAAGGGGGTTTCTGAGGTTGTGGCTTTCTCACAAATATTGGCTTTTCCTGGACAACCCTTTTCTTTGACTTTGTTGGCTGATCCTTTTCAAATAGGAACCTTGGAAAATAGGCTTCATCAAATTCAATAGGCTCCTCTTTTGGCATGATTGGTTGATCATGAAAGTTGACAGGATGTGCAGGATCACATGCCAATTTTCCTTCATGAGATTGATCAACAGGAATTTGATGTGCACTTGTTGTGGAAGAGGCTTGAGCAGTGTCCTGAGAATCCTCTTTGTCAAAGTCCAGATTCCTTTTAGCTCTAGCCTTTGGTTGCCTTGTGCTCTTCTTTGCACTCCTTTCCTCTCTTGCTTTTTCTTCTTGCTGTCTTTCTTCTTCATCAAGAGATTGAGCAACTGCAAGTGCTTGCATTGCTGCTCTTTCTGACTCTTCAGCTTTAGCTTCAGCAAAGTTTGGGTGACCAGCCCAAACACAGATTTCTTGTCCATTCCTATAGACAATTGCCCTTTGCTTCCTTATCTCAGGATCATTGCTTTTCTTGCTCTTTGTGATAAGTAGACCAAGAAGCTTGAGCTCATCTGGATAAGGTGTAGGATAGAGAATCCTTGCTATATTTTTGCCTTTTGGTTTAGCAGGGGACTTGGGAGATAAGCTTCTTTGGAGTGTAGCTTGTACCACATCCCTAATGCATGAAGTTTGTCCTTTTTCCTTCCTTGGACCTTGAGTGACTCCATGTAGAAGGGGCTCTACCTGATAGAAAGAATTGGTATGTGGCTCCCATTCCGTTGATACTAGAACCATGGCATTCGTTGATGGTTGATCCGTTGATGGAGGTATTGAAGTAGCTTGAACCGTTGATGCCTTTGCAGTGTCAGCTAACTTCTTTACCCTTGCTTCTATATTTGACCAGTGATCCTTAATCTGTTCTGCAAGTTTCATCCTCATAGAGGCTTCCTGGATCAGGTCAATACCATCCTTTTTCTTCTTTCCAAACTCCCCCATTGCTAATGGCTCTTCTGGTAAGGAGATGGCTGGGACCAAAACCTTTGTGATTTGTATAGCAAGCTCCTTAGTTTTCTCCCCCTTTTTGTTATCATCAAGTGAGATGATAGGGATTCCTTGAGCTGCCAGAAGCTGGGTGAGTAGCTGAGTTTGCTTCTCCTGTTCCTTCTGCATGTGAGAAAGTGTAGCTTCAACTTTGTCCACTCTAGAGGAGAGAGTTTTCAAAGATGAAGACACTTCAGGTTCCTTGGTGAAAAACCTTGACATCTTGGAGACAGTGTGAAGAGGAAGCTTTTCATCTAGCCTCCTGTCAGTAGCATCCCTAAGGTTGCTAATTGAATCCTTGATTTCTGTAGCCTCAATCCTTGTCTGCAACATTTGTAGCCTTTGAATTTCCAGAGAATCCATTATGGCCTTGTAGAATTTCTTGTCCCTTGCAGTTGCTGACTCATGAGCTAGATATGCCTCATTGTACTGCCTTGTAATAGCAGCATCCAAGTTGGATCTACCATGCATATCTTGAGAAAGCCAGTTTGGTGTAGGAAGCACCACAGAAGTCCCAGTCTGTGTAGAAGTGGCCACCTGTAAATTGTCACCAAAGTTGTCCTCATCATCAGAAAAAATGAAGTCTCCGCTTACTGCAGCTGCTGGAGATAGATTGGTCAGGGCATCCTTTGCTCTTTGCATTGATGCAGTAGTATGAATTAAATTGAGTGACCTTTATGCCTCTACATTGCCCTGTTGAGCCATAATTTGATATGCTGACACAGGATGAGTAAAGGTCTCAGGATCCAGGGAAATACTATCCAGAGTTTGTTGATAATGCTCTTGGAAGGTAAGTTCCCTTTCTCCCTCAATGACCCCCATTAACTCACTAGCAATGGCTGCTTCTTCCCTTATCACTCCTGTAGTCCCTTCTCTCTCTCCACTCTTTTCTTGCATCATGGGCTCCCCATGGCTCACACCTCTCACACCCTCACCTTCACCTACTAAGGTGGTACTCTCAATCTCTCCTTTTTCCTGACTGGAAGAAATAGCCAGCCTCTCACTCTCAGACTCTCCTTTTGCCTGGCTGTAAGCCAGCCTCTCAATTTCACTCCCTCTCAAACCTAAAAGTGTCTCAACTACCACCAGGTCATCTACACTAGTTGTGGAAACAACTGGATTTGCAATAAGGGGTGTAGATTGACCTATCAACGGAATGGTAGTTTGAACTGTCAACGGTATGGATACCGTTGATGGAGAAACACTTGTCAACGAAAGAAGCTGTTTCGTTGATGAAGTCAATAAAGCACTTTGAGAAAGTGAAATTACAGTAGAATCTGTGGTGATTGATTTTAGAGATTGGTCCACAGATCCTCTTGCAACTTCAGAAAAAATTGGTTGATGGCCCAACAAACCACTTAACAAGTGATGGCCACCAGCTTCAGAGTGGGGCTTCTCCAAGATTAGAGTTGGAGAATCAGGAATAGATGAATGGATCATGTCCACATCTAGAGATAGAGTTGGTGAATTTGATGGAGATAGTTCAAGGTTGATGTTTAGAGAATGAGACTGTAACCCCAGAGTAATGATAGGGGTTACATCAAACTGAATTTGTGAAACTGGAAGTGTAGCTTCCAGAGTGTGTGCACCCTGTGAACCCTTGGATTTTTGTTTCACCCTCCTTTGGTATTGGGAAAAAGTAGACTGTGGGCTTGAAGTGTCCCTTACCCTCTTGGAGTGTGCTCTTGGAGGAGAGCTTGTTTCAATAATTACATCCTTTTGGGAGGATGCAATTAGACTTGTGCTTAAATCCATATTACTCATTGTGCCTTGTTGGGAAGACACAATGGGGCTTGGCTGGATCTCACTCATCTTTCCTTCCTTATCCTTAGGGTTTCTTTTATGTTCACCCCTTCCCTCACCTCTCACAACACCTACAACACTCCCCTTAGGTTGTGTAGTGGATTTTACAACAGGTGCCTTTTGGGAAGCACCTGAGGTTGGCTTGGAGGATTTCTTTGATTTTGGTCTTGTTGCTGGGGCAGGAGCCTGTTGGGTCACAACTACAGACTCCACAGCAATAGTACTGGGTGATACAGTTGAAGTGACAATTATACTAGAAGGGATAACAATAGTTACCTCAATTACTGGCAGATACACCACTGGAACCTCACCATTGTGGTTCAGCCTCAGTATGTCTGTCAGTACTATCTTTTCTTGCACAAAACACTCAAACTTGGAAACAGGGTTAGAGATAACTAATGGTGTTGGACTAACATGATTAGCCAACATCATCAGAAACCTAGCATAATAGATATTCTTTTTCCTATTAGCCTTATCACCCAACTTAGCACCAATTTCATACATAAGTTGGGTGCTAAAGTTGTAATATCTATCAGTTAGGAGCATGGTAAATAGAATTAACATAGAATTGGTCAATGCATCAAAATTGCTAATCTTACCATAAAATACCTTGATAAATGCATCAGCTAAATAACTATATTCTCTAACCAATCCTCTCCTAATTATTCTACCCAGATTATCAGTAGGCAAAGAGTAGTTTATGGAGTTTAGCAAGTTAACCATTTCAGTATTTGTAGGCAAAGCATTACAGTTATTTTCAGGAATGTGTAAACATGCTTGCAGTACATCAGAATTAACTATGTACTCTTTACCTTGGACGGTGAATTGTAGTGTGCAGTTTGTTCCACTGTACTCACACGAGGTCCAAATCTCCTCGATTATCTCATTATAGAGAGGAGTTGAGTGAAACATTGCATAGCTCAATTTGCAGTTCTTCATGAAGTCCATCATCTTGAAAAAGATACTGTTTGGACCCTCCTTGACAACAAATGGAATTGAGTTGTTCTTTTCATAAATGAACCCTCCTGCTGACATAAGCTTGACTATGGGTGCCATTGTTGTGTGAAGAAGAGCTTCGAACTAAATTGCTTGTTAGAGAGAAGAAGAGAGAAAAGCCTTTGGAATTTTTGAGAACAGGTAAAAAGAAAATAAAGAAAATAGAATTTCTTAAATACTCCCCCAAAAATTCTCAGAAAAAGAGTCCAGTAATAAATGTAAATTACTGGATTGGCTTAAAAATATAACCGTTACTTTTAAAGAATTACCATGATTTATACTTACAGGGGTGTATGCATAGATCGTGGTAACGGACGTGTCCAATTTCAACGGTTCAGATTAATTGTGCTAAATCAACGAATCAGGATTGGGCGGTTAAAGTCCCGTCTTATTTCGTTGATAAAGCTGCGTTTCGTTGATATAAAAGAGCTATCAACGAAACACCCAGAAAAATGCTAAGACTGTCAACGAAATGGTTCGTTTCGTTGACATAGTAATTTTGACTTAGACAAAATTTCACTTTTTCCTGAGAGAATTAATTCACATAAAAACATAGCAAGTTTCTGGCTGCATTTTAACTTGCAAAAATCTTAAAATAATTAAGAGAAATTTAGCACACCTAGCTCACTTACTAATCTTGAGAATGTGGATTCATCAAGTGGCTTGGTAAAGATGTCTGCAAGTTGTTGTTCACTTGGAACAACATGTAACTCCACAGTACCATTCATAACATGTTCTCTAATGAAATGGTACTTGATGTCAATGTGCTTGGTCCTTGAATGCTGCACTGGATTTTCAGTAATGGCAATGGCACTAGTGTTGTCACAGAAAATAGGAATTTTCTCAACTCTTATTCCATAATCAAGTAGTTGATTTTTCATCCATAAAATCTGTGCACAGCAACTTCCAGCTGCAATATACTCAGCCTCAACTGTGGAGGTAGAAACTGAGTTTTGTTTCTTGCTGAACCATGAGACAAGCTTGTTTCCTAAGAATTGACAGGTGCCTGTTGTGCTTTTCCTGTCAATTTTACATCCTGCAAAATCTGCATCTGAATAACCAATTAGTTCAAAGCCAGATTCTCTAGGATACCAAATGCCAAGGTTTGGTGTTCCTTTGAGATATTTGAAAATTCTTTTAATAGCAACTAAATGGGATTCCCTAGGATCAGCCTGAAATCTAGCACATAGACATGTAGCAAACATAATATCAGGTCTACTAGCTGTTAAATATAAAAATGAGCCTACCATGCCTCTGTAACCTGAAATGTCCACAGATTTTTCCTTAGTATTCAATTCAAGTTTGGTGGCAGTAGGCATGGGAGTTTTGGCAGGAGAGCATTCCATTAAGTTAAACTTCTTTAATAAATCATGAATATATTTTGTTTGACTAATGAAAATGCCTTCATTAACTTGCTTCACTTGAAGACCAAGAAAGTAAGTTAATTCTCCCATCATGCTCATTTCATATTTACTTTGCATAAGCTTGGCAAACTTTTGACAAAGTTTCACATCTGTAGACCCAAAGATTATGTCATCTACATAAATTTGAACAAGTATAGTAGAGCCATTCACAACCCTGTGAAAAAGAGTTTTATCTACAGTACCTCTAATGAAGTGATTCTCAAGGAGGAACTGTGAAAGTGTGTCATACCAGGCTCTTGGTGCTTGTTTCAAACCATAGAGTGCTTTGAGGAGGAAATATACATATTCTGGAAAGTCATCATCTTCAAAACCAGGAGGTTGACTTACATACACCTCCTCTTCCAATTCCCCATTCAGAAAAGCACTCTTCACATCCATTTGATAGACTTTGAAATTGGCATGGGCTGCATAGGCTAGAAAAATCCTTATTGCTTCTAGTCTTGCAACATGAGCAAAGGTTTCATCAAAATCAATTCCTTCTTCCCGTGAATAGCATTTTGCAACCAATCTAGCTTTGTTCCTTGTGACTATGCCATTTTCATCCATCTTGTTTCTGAACACCCATTTTGTGCCTATGACACTCCTGTCCTTAGGCTTGGGCACCAGCTTCCAAACATTGTTCCTTTCAAATTGGTTTAGCTCCTCTTGCATAGCCAAAACCCAATCTGGATCTAGAAGTGCATCCTCAACTTTCTTTGGCTCATCTTGAGACAGAAAGCTACTATATAGACATTCTTCTTGAGTTGCTCTTCTAGTTTGGACTTTTGAAGACACATCACCTATAATAAGTTCAAAGGGATGATCTTTAGTCCATTTCCTTGAGGGAGGTAGATTTGCTCTTGAAGAGGTAGTTTCATGATCATGATTGCCTTGATTGGATATTTGTCCTTGAGAAACTCCCCCTGAGTTTGTTGTCCCTAAATGATCACTTCTAGAAGTATTTCTATGACTGTCAACGGTATTACCATTTTGGCTGTCAACGAAACGCTCATTTTGACTGTCAACGAATCCATCATCATGACTGTCAACGAAATGACCATTTGGTCTGCTAGCAACTATTCTTTTCAATCTTAATGCAGCAATTTCATCTTCACTGCTGCTTTCATCTGTGCTAGATACAACAACTTTAGGCTGTTTCTCAGTAGCCTTAACATGATTCACTTGAACTCCTTCCTCATTTTCAAAAGAAAGACTTTCATGGAAACCTTCATCACAGAGACCTTGAATTTTGAGATCATCAAAAACAACATGTACAGATTCCATAACAATGTTGGTTCTGAGATTATAGACTCTGTAGGCTTTCCCTGCTGCATATCCCACAAATATTGCTTCATCTGCCTTTGCTTCAAATTTCGCCAAATGCTCAGCTTGATTTCTCAGAACAAAGCACTTGCATCCAAAGACATGAAGAAAATCCAATAGTGGCTTCTTTCTTTTGAGTAGCTGATAAGGGGTCATTCCTTTGGCCTGATTAATCAAAGAAATATTTTGAGTGAAGCAAGCTATATTAACTGCCTCAGCCCAAAAATAAGTTGGTAACTTTGATTCATCTAGCATTGTCCTTGCAGCTTCAATAAGTGTTCTATTTTTCCTTTCAACTACACCATTTTGCTGTGGTGTCCTTGCTGCTGAAAACTCATGCAAAATACCATTTTCTTCACAGAACACCTTCATGCTTGAATTCTTGAATTCTGTCCCATTGTCACTCCTAATCCTTCTTACTTTCAAGTCAGGATGATTGTTTACCATCTTGATGTGATTGATAATGACTTCACTTGCCTCATCTTTGGAGAGCAAAAAGAAAGTCCATGTAAATCTAGAAAAATCATCAACAATCACAAGACAATATTTCTTCTTTGAAATAGACATGACATTTACAGGGCCAAACAAATCCATATGAAGCAACTCAAGCTGATGGACAATTGATGACTCTGTCTTGCTTTTGAATGATGCCTTCTTTTGTTTCCCTTTTTGACAGGCATCACACAAACCATCCTTGGAAAACTCCACCTGCGGAATTCCTCTTGCAAGATCTTTCCTCACCAAATCATTCATAACTTTAAAATTTAGATGAGATAATTTCTTGTGTCATAGCCAACTTTCATCTTTGCTTGCCTTGCTGAAAAGACAAGTGATGGTTTCTGGACTTGTGCTACTAAAGTCAGCAATGTACACATTCCCTCTTCTGAATCCAGTCATTACCACATTGTTGTTTCCTCCTTTAGAAACAACACAGGCTTCTTTAGAAAAAGTAACTAAAAATCCTTTGTCACAAAGTTGGCTGATACTAAGCAAATTGTGCTTAAGACCATCCACCAATGCAACCTCATCTATGATGACATTCTCTTTTGAAATCAAGCCATATCCCTTAGTGTAGCCTTTGCTGTCATCTCCAAAAGCAATACAAGGGCCATCTCTTTCCTGAAACTCTGTGAGCAGGGTAGAATCACCAGTCATGTGTCTTGAACAACCACTATCCAAGTACCAAAGATTCCTTTTGTCTCCCTGCACACAATAAAACCAAATCAAGTTGATTTTGGTACCCAAGTTTCCTTGGGTCCTGTTTTGTTAGCCTTTGCTTTTCCTTTAATATCATTTTTCACCTTGGGCTCAGATTGATTTAAATCAATCTTTACCCTTGGTGTTGATTTTTGAGAGTTCCTCACATTTTCATTCATAGCATGCATAGTTGGTGGAACAAACATGTTATTCACATTCCATGGCATTTGTGGCACATTAAACATATTCATGTATGGATTAGGCTCAAACGACATGCTAGCATATGGATTCTGAAATTGTGCATATGGAGCAAACATGTTAGGCATAACAGGCATTGTGGGCATAGAACTGTTCATTGCAGGCTTGGGAATTTTCACATTAGTAGACTTCTTAACAGATTTGCAGTTAGTAGATAAATGACTAACACTTCCACAATTGACACATGTCTTTCTAGGAGCATATTTATCAGGTGTGTAATTGTTGTGTTTGTTAATCCCTACTTTGCCATTCCTGTTATTCTTTTTATTTCCCTTAACCTCAACTTGAACTTTCTCTAACTTGTCCTTCAATTGCTTGTTAGACAAGTGACCTACATTAGCTCTCTCAACAGGCTTCTCAACTTTATTTGAATTACTAGACTCACCTTGAACAAAGTTCTTGGTGACAGGACCATACTTGTTATTAAGTCTAGTGAGTTTATCTTTTCTTTTCTCTGTCAACGAAACAGCCTGATCGGTTGATGGTTCATTTGTCAATGAAACATTGCATTCCGTTGACATGTCAACCTTCAACAAATGATCATTGTTGTTTGTTGACTCTGTTTCTGATTCTAAGGTTTCACCAACATACCCTAGCTTCTCTTTGTTCTTTTTCCATGATTGCTCACAGAAAGATTCCATACCTTGAACATTAATGATGTTGGTAGCAACATTCCTGGAATCTTTCCATTTTGCAATCACACTTTGTTCTATCTCAAGTTGTGTTTTAAGAATTTCTTCCCTTTGTAACACGTTCTCAAGTTCCTTCTTAGCATCCCTACTAACACATCTCATTTTCTCAAATTCAATGAGCTGTGCTTCTAACATTGCATTCCTATCACTTAAGAGCAAATTAGTCTCTTTTATTCTTGAATTCTCTTTGGTAAGTGATTTAAGAGTAACACGCAAATTATATAGTACAGTAGACATTTCATTTACTGCACTATCGCATTCCTCTTTAGAAAGCTCAGAAAGATTAGTAATTGTTACCTGGTTGCTTGAGGAGCTTGCTTCCTGCTCATGATTGTTAGCCATAAGAGCCAAGTTGACATACTCAACATCATCATCAGAATCTTCACCATTACCAGCCCAATCATACTCCTGAGACATGAAAGCCTTTTCTTTTTGCTTGAGAAGTTCAAAGTATTTCTTTTTATAATCAACAGGCTCAAATTTCCTGTTGCCCTTCTCAATCTTGGGCTTTCTGCAGTCTCCAGCAAAGTGACCAAGCATTCCACAATTGAAACATTTAGATTTAGACTTGTCAATCCAGTTACTTTTGTTAGGTTGAAAGTCTCTCCTTGGTGGCCTTGCTTCTGAGTTTCTCTTGAACTTGAACTTAGAGAATTTTCTTGACAGAAAAGCAATGTGTTCATCAATCTCATCTAAGTCATCCAAGTTGGCTGGTTCTGGTTCTTCTTCTTCTGTCATCTTGCCTTTACCCTTGCTAACATCACTCCTACAACTAGCTCGACTAGTTGTGGCCTTTGCAGCTTCTTCGTTGTCATCTTCCAGTTGGTTCACAGATGCAATCAATGCAATAGATCCACCCTTCTTTTGTACCTTTTCAATTTCTTCATCTTGCTCCATTTCCAACTCATATGTCTTCAAGGTTCCATAAAGCCTTTCAAGAGTGTAGTCTTTGTACTCTTGAGTGTTTCTGAGAGAAACAGTCATAGGCTTCCATTCTTTTGGAAGAGCTCTAAGAAATTTAAGGTTTGAATCCTTGGTTTGATAGATCCTCCCATACAACTTTAATCCATTCAAAAGCTTTTGAAACCTACTAAACGTGTCATTTAGGGTTTCACCAGCTTTAAAATGAAAATGCTCATATTGTTGTATAAGGAGTTGCATTTTATTTTCCCTAACTTGCTCAGTACCTTCACAGAGAGTTCTAACAGTGTCCCATACTTCTTTGGAGGTTGTACAGTTTATGACATTGTCAAACATCTCTTGCTCCAAACCATTAAACAGAATGTTCATGGTTCTTTTATCTTTATGGACTTCTGCAGCATCTTCAATAGTCCATTCTGAGATAAGTTTTGGAATTTCCACATCAGGAGCATCATCTGGCAGTCCAACTCTAGATGCAAACTTCATGGGAACGTGTGGACCTTTCTCAATGCAGTCTACATATCTCTCATCCATAGACATGAGATGTAAATGCATCTTTACTTTCCAGTGAAAGTAATTGTCCTTATCAAGAACTGGTATCTTTACACCTGCATCCTTCTTCACCATGGTTACTGTTTTGGTCTTGATCTTTAAACTTCTTGTATGTTAGAAGCTTGCTCTGATACCAATTGTTAATCCCAAATGACCTAACAGAATTGTAGAAGGGGGGGGGGGGTTGAATACAATTCTTGATATTTCTTAAACTTAAAACAACTTGCAAATAAAAACTGAACTTAAAGTAAAAATCACAAGCACATAAATAATTTCAGTTGGATTGTTTGATGATCCAACTGAAGTGATTTTTATTGCGGAAATAATCTGTGATACAAAATGTACACAGCTGCTCAGTTACAAGAATGTAGAGAAGAAAAATGCTCTCAAAGATAGCTAATACAATCTATTTGTTTTTCTTCTCACACTTTATTTTAACTGCTACACTTGGTTATATATATTCCCAAGTTTACAAAGCTACTTTTGGCTACACTAGAGTACACTAAAGGTAACCGCCAATAGTTTGCTTTTCATCCCTTTATCTAGTGGTCCTTGGAGATCCTTGCTTTTGTCTTCATGCTTATTATGATCACTCCCAAGAACCCAAATGGAAACTGGGATGTTTCCTTATTCCCCATGTCCATTTTAATGGTTTCCAATGCAAAGTACACTCCCACATCACCTTTTAGATCAGTACAGTAAACTGTCACTATCACTTTGTCAACTGTTCAGAAAAGCAATAATGATTCGTTGATAGCAGAGAGATGTGTTTCGTTGATAGCTTTATTCTCCATTTCGTTGATGAGTAAACTCCATTTCGTTGATGAGTAAACTTCGTTCCGTTGATGAGTAATCTTCATTCCGTTGACATGTCTTCACTTAGGCAAAATTACAAGGCACAAGATATTTACAATTAAACAACCTATTTTGCCTATCTAGTACTTAGTCAACATGACTTAGAAAACCTATCTAATACATACAACAAAATGCCTATCAAACCATGAAGTATTGTACAGTGCAATTGCTACATCACTCATTTCGTTGATGAGCTTCCTGTCAACGGAATGCTGCAAAGCATGCCATTTCGTTGACAGCTACAAAATGACTTTACACAAATTCTACTAAGTGTTTTATGTTTATCATCAAGAACAACATATTCCTAACAGAGCTCGAAGGCTCGAGGTCGAAAATAGCCTAGAAAGTAAGCTCGCATCAATCGACCTAGCACCGAAATGAGGTCGAAAAGACCCTAGATTGAGCTCGAAGGCTCGAAGTCGAAGATGACTTTGAAAATAAGGTCAAAAGCATTCGACTTCACACCAAAAACAAGGTCGAAGAGACACGGGGTTGAGGTCGAACAAACGAGATCGAAAATACATTGGAAATTGAGGTCGGATTGTTCAACCTCGCACCAAAATAAATCCAAGGAATCATAAAATCCTGGTCAAAAATGACCAGGAATTTGAGGTCGAAACAGTCGACCTGGGACCAAAATCGAGGTCGAAACAAGCGTGATCGAGTTCGAAAGATCCTGGTCGAAAATGACCAGGAATTTGAGGTCGAAACTGTCGACCTGGGACCAAAATCGAGGTCGAAACAAGAGTGATCGAGGTCGAACGATCCTGGTCGAAAATGACTAGGAATTTGAGGTCGAATTCTTCGACCTGGGACCATTCCTGGTCGAAATCCCGGTCGAAAGAGACTTGAATCCTGGTCGAAAGAGACTTGAATCCTGGTCGAAATCCTGGTCGAAAATGACCTAATTTGAGGTCAAAATGCCCTTAAAAATGGAAAATTTTGGGAAAAAACACATCGTAACTTCTACAAAAACCCCAAGGAGATTTTCCCAGAAGTTGGGGGGCAAATGATATGGACAGAAAATTAATTATAGAAATATAATTGACTATTCAATGGAAAGACCGATATTTAAGGCCCGACACCCTAATTATTCATTAATTTCGTAATTAATGAATAGGGAAAATATACAGCTCATCAAAAGAGACCAAAATATGATAAATTAGTCAAAGAAGGATCCAGAATCTCAATTAATGAGTCATAGCCTTTATCAACAAGGAAAAGACTTATTCAGCAAGCAACACAATGTTTATCCAATAACAAAAAGGAGACTTATTCGCTAAGACTCCTAAACATACCATAAATATTATGCTCCAGACGCCTATATAAGGTCCCTGATCCTACAATCAGAACTACGTCTTTGGCTTGATTCTCAAGAACGATTTGAGATACGTAGGCATCTTGTGAGTACCGATTTAGTCTCGAAACGCAAGTGCAGCCATTAAAGCTTGAAGCTCATTAATCCTAGCAATTAATATCCAAGTACGTTTTTTAATCCATAACACTATTTTCCAAAAATATTAGTTGCAATTCTTACTTATTTATTTTAAAACCTATTTTAATACTCTATTTAATAAATAATAAAATAATATAAAAATAGTAACTAGTTGATTGCCTTTTATAATTAAAAAAAAATCTAACAAAATCTACTCCTTTCCAAAAATATCACGACAATTACCTTTAAATTAAAATATATTATCTTTTATACTTGTTATCACTAAAATCTCTATTTTCCAAAAATATGAAGTGATTATTTATTTTAAAACATATTTATCTTCCTCAGCCCATCTGTATTTTTTTATATTTTTTTATGTTCCAATTAATATTTAAGTTTCTCATTTTATAATTTATCATATTAATTTTTACTTTTATTTTAATATTTTTCGTTCACATTAAATTTTTTAGTTTATTATTTTTTAAGGTCCGTGCCTTGCACAGGTTATAGGCTAGTATATAATAAGCGTATGAGGAATCTTATCCAAAACTTTGGTCTGTACCGCGGACCATTAATCTTAAAATAAATGAATGAGAACCGTTATATCTAATATTAAAAACAATTATTTTAATAATATAAACCAAATATGAGTAAGTTTTCTAAGTTGAGTACAATTCTCAATCTAAAAATTTGTAACTTGAAATTCTAAGTTTAGTAGGTTTAATTGATTCTTGGTCTCTACGTTAATTGTAAGTTGAGTTGGTTTTATTTATTTTAATTGTATTGCAAAGTTAAACATGACTAATGTAAACATTCATTATTTTATTCTTTCTTTAATTTCAGGGTAGTTTTAATTGAAAAAAATAATTGTTTAATTTAATTTTATTCCTAAGTTGAATATAACTAATGTAAAAATTCATCATTTTATTCTTTCTTCAATATCATGATAGCTTTAATTGGATTTTTTTTGTTAAACTATCACTAAATTAAAGATTATTTTGTGAGTTTTATGTGAGGTGTAAATATGTTTTTAAATTTGATTTTTAGAACACAAGATATGTTAGGCCAGAATACACAATATAATCAAGTATGTATGAGAATAACAATAATTAAGAACACTGTTTATGAATCAATAAACTGTATTTATATTAACAGCTTCTCTCTTTATGATGTTAATGAATCACAAAGAGCTTCTAGGTTACAAGAATAATATATCAATATTCGCGTCCCTTCTAGGGAAAACCTATCTGTGTTTATATAGTACACAGCTACATACAATCCTTATCTAATTGATATTCCTACAAGTTAGCTATACAAAACTTATCAATTAAGGATTGCTTCTTATCTTCTATTCCGTCTCCTTAGCTGTATCAATATATTCTGCTTCTTTCCATCTTCAGAATATATTGCTTCTAGAATCTTCAATTCAGCACCGACAGCTAATTCAACTTTCACCTTGTCAGACTTTAAATAAACTCTGACCGGCTACCTTTAAACTCTTCACCCTGTCAGAGTTTAACTAAACTCTGACTGGCTTCTGATAAACTCTTGTCAGTACCTGTTGCTTAAACACTGATAAACAAACATTAGCAATTATATCTAACAATCTCCCCCAACTTGTTCATAATAAAATGTACAAGTTAAACATATAATTGATGATGTCAAAACCATTTAACAAATGCAGTGTTTAACATATAACAGAGTTTTAAATTTGACTTAGAATAGAAAATATTAAAAACTTACAGTCAGACTTTACTTGACTTCTTCAATATCAGGTACAGTCCTGAGATAATCAATCAGCAGTCTTCTCTCAGCATTCTCAAGTTCAGATATCATAATCTCTTTCAGCTCCTTATACTCTGGATCTCCTTCACCAGTTTGATATATGGCAGCCCTCAGAGAATAAATACTGTTCTTCTTCATGTCATTTCCTAACCGAATGTACTGAGCTTTATCTGACTCTAAGTTGAATTCTAAGACTTTTATTCCAAGTGCAGTTGTAAATCTAGCACTGTTTTTCTTCATCTTCACCAACTTTCCAGCATGATTTCTATACTTTGGAATATAAGCATTTGAGACTTCTCCTCCTCCAAGCATTACTTTTGATCTCAGCATCTTTTCTCTTAAGATTTGAGCAACATTATGGGTGTGTCTGTTCTTAACTTTCAACAGATAAAGTACATATTCAAGTTCTTCCCATGATTTGAGATTTACATCAGATTCTCCAACTCTATAAACACTTCCATCACTCATGAAGTATAACAGAAACTGCTTCTTCAAGACTCTGTGAAAAATCAACTGAACAGATTCTAACTTATCAAGATTTTCTTGTGTATCCCTAATACCAGATCCTGCCAGTGAAATATTGTCTTGAGATCTGTTATTTATTCTCTTCTCCCTATGTGAACCTAAACCAGACTTATCATAAGATTCTTTTCCAAGTACAGTCCTGGTTTGAGAAAAATCCACAGGTTGAAGTGTCAGAGTTTCAGAGAGTACAGGTCTTAAGAAACCTTTGAGTTGAGGAGCTAGCTGAGTTTGCACAGCTTGAGCCTTGTCAGAGGCTGGCTTATCTTCAATAGTATCATCAACTTGAGCAGCGTCAGAGGTTGATTTTGCTAATCTTGTTTCAACTTGAGCAATGTCAGAGGTTGAATAAATCTTCTTAGGTAACTGTTCTTCTTCTACCAGTTTACCTTTTCCCTTGTCAGCATTTTTAATCACAGGCCTCCTTGAATACTGTAAACTCTGATCAGAGTTTACATTCTCTTTGATAACAATTCCTTTTTCTTTCTTTCTAGGAGCCTTGATTTCCTTCTTCTTGTAGATTCCAGCTTTAAGATTCTTCTCGTGTTCCTCAGCAAGCATTTGCTCTTCAGCTTGGATATCTTCAATTGTAACATCTTTTCCATGCTCTTTAATAAAGATCCTAGCAGCAATCTCTTCATCAGTAGATGGGTTAGCTGAAACAACTAAACTTTTGTTGAGTTTTGAAGTAGATTGACCACCAGAAGTAGATTGACGTTTTGAAGTAGATTGACCACCAGAGTTTATTACACGTTTTTGCCTTTGAGCAGAAATCCTTCTTTCATTTCCTCTGCTTCCCCCATCAGTAGAATCATCCTTCCGTCTCAGAGTTTGAGTATCTTTGCATTTGTCTTTAGGTATACTCTCCCCCTTTTTGACATCATCAGAAAGTAGAACTGATGTCAGCAATTCAAGCGCAGTAGAAATGGAAGTCAGTTGAGCAGACATAGCATTCTGGTTGTCCTCAACTGTCCCAAGCCTCTTCTTGATTTCTTCAGAATCCCTGGCTTGCTGCTTGAACATGGCATAGTAAGAAGTTCTGTCAGCCTTTAAAGTAAGATCCCTCAGACTTACTTCATTCCTCAATTTTGTAAGCATCTGTTGATTCTCATCAAATCTATTATTGAGAGATTTGACTTGAATAACAGTGGCCTGTAAGCTCGTAAGGACATCAGGATTTGTAATCTTCTTAACAGAATCAGATAGAAAATTTGCAGCCCGTTGTGCTGGAAAGACACAATCTGCATTAGCCCATGCATTGTAGTACATATTCTGAAAATGCTCAGAAGCAGCCCTTTGAACTTCCCTCTCTTCAGTAGAATTTGCTTGAATATCATAAACTTCCACTTGAATATCAGAGTTTGAAGGAGCAGGACTAGCTTCAGCATTGTCATCCTCTCCGTGAATATCTTCAAGCACATTTTCAGCAGTGATTTCATCAAGTAACTGTGCAGTGGCATCAGGTACTTGATCTGCTACAGTTTGAGGAACATCAGAGTTTGCTGGAGCAGTAACCTCTGCTTCTCTCTGAACAATCTTGACAACTGATTGTTGCAAAGCTTCAAGTAAAACAATATCCTCATGATCATTATCTGTTGCATCAGCATGTACAGCAACAGCTTCTGGAACTGGATCAACTCTAATCTGATCAACTTCCTCACCTTTCTCAAAATCAAGAGAAATGATTTCTGTGTGAGAAGCAATAGGTTCTACTAATTCAGTAGTAGCTTGATCAGCTTCCAGTACAGTATCTTCATGATCCACAATCCTGCTGTCAGAGTATGCAGCAGCTTCCTCAACTACATCATCAGCTTTTGATGTAGGAGCTTCTGGTTCAAAATCCATCAGAATAGTTTCAGGATTTGCAGCATCTTCAGCAGTTAGAATATCCTCCTCAACAACAATTGCAGGAGTACTTGAAGGTACAGTTGTAATCACAATCTCCTCATTCTCTGATGTAGGAGCTTCAGTGTCTTCAGGTTCTTTGTCCATATTAGCAATGATATCACCAAAAAGTTGATCAGCAGCTAGTCTTCTCTTTCTCTGATGAAGAGTCTCATCATCAGCTTCAGTTTCTGAGTCGACATTAGAATCAGCAGCAACAGACTTTGCCCTTTGGGCTCGCCTTTTCTTCATTCTTTTTCTCTGAGGCACAGCATCAACATTTGATACCTCAGCTTCAGTTTGTTGCAAACCAGACTTAACTGTTCGAACTTTGGATCTCTTTGACCTCTGTGGTTGAGACACAGAAGGTCCAGCTTCAGCAGGTGATACTTGTTGTTGTTGTAAGTTGTCAAGAAATTGTTGCACTGATGCAGGCAACAGTAAAGGACCAACTTCTCCTTTCTTGTTGTCCTTGTTGATAAGGTCAGAAAATATACGCTTGTGCAGTTTAAACGAAAGTATAACATCATCCTCTACTATCTCAACATTTGGACAGCAAAAACTGAATATCAATTGACAAAACCTAGAGAAATAAACAACATTTCTATTCTCTAGCATTTTCTCACCAATATTAGTTAGAACTAATCTAGCAACATCAAAATGACTGCCATAGAGAAGAGAATACCCGATCTGTAGACTATCCGTAGGAATCGCATCCCAATTGGTGCACTTCTTTCCAAAAGCCCGAGTAATGCAATCGAAAAAGAAGCTCCATTCCTTGCGCAAAAATGGCCTTTTCAGTTGACCTATCTTTGTCAAAGGTCCAGTGTAGCCTATCTCGTTCATCATTCTGACGAGCTCAGAGTCTCCAACAGAGATTGTGAATGCATTGAAATCTTCAAGACCCAAAGCATCACGAACAGTAGTAGGAGTAACAACAAATTCATCTCCTTGAAACTCAAAAATTATAGATGGCGATCCAGACTCTCCTCCATTATCATAAGCACCATACACCAAATGGCAGGGACCTTTGAATTCATGGATGTAGAATCATTCATGAACATGAACTGGCAGCAACAAGAAAACTATATCATCGATGAGTTTTTTGTTCTGTCTTTTCTGAATGATGAAGGTCTTATAGCAGATGATGAAATAGCAGAAGGACCAATCTCTAATCCTTATGTGCACATCATCCGTCCCGGTCCATATGATGTGCCCATTCTGGCAGACGATCATACTATGGAGATTTGTATGATACTCTTCCAGCAGAGCTTCCTGATGGGTACTGAGGAGAGAATCTTCTTGGAATCCTGCAAGCTACAAAGCAGAAAAAGAATCCAGGAAGATGATGATGATGATGATTCATCTTCAGGATGTTGTCAAGCAATTCCAGATGGTATAATGATCAGTTGAACAACTGGGTAGCGATCATCAGAAGTAGTAGAGCACAATAACTTCTGGCTCTAGCTCTTCTGCTTCAGATGTAGCATTCAGATACTTGTCCTGGTTAAATAGATCTTTTCTCTTGTAACCATAGTGATTAGTATGTATCAGAAAGTTTAGCTAAACTTGAGTATGAAATGGTCTGAATGTAAATTTGAATCAATTAATGAAAAAAAATTTGTTTCTTTACATATCAGTATTATCAATTTTGCATAGTAATTGTAAAGTGAAAGAAATGATATCACTTTAAACAATAAACTAACATACTCAGCAGCATTACGAATCACTATCAGGACTTATCAAACACACTCTTTCATTTCTCCGTTCAATCATACTTTTTCCGAAAAACAAATGGCTAATCTCAAAATTATAAAATGTCTGAAACAAAGAGATTATTTTAACCATCAGAGATTAAAACAAAGTAACCTCGGCGTATTTCACACAATACATCAGTGTTTACCATTTGTCCTTCTTTGTCACTAAACTCTTTTCTCAATCTGTACAGTTGTGAAAATATGTGTGTGTAGTAGCAGAGTTTACCGAAATCAGTATTTAGATCATCTCAAAGTGCATAAAATCCACAAACTAAAGTAGTAAAAACTGGTTGCCTAAACTCTCATGTATAACATAGACACTGATTTTTCTATCTAAACTCTGTATTACTGATATCCTTTCATTTGGATATGTCTTTTATTTTTTCACCCCCTTTATTATATATATTTTTTATTTTTTATTTTTTATTTTTTATTTTTTATTTTTTTTTTGTTTTATTTTTTTTTCCAGTAATCAGTGGTTGGCACTAGTCACCAAAAATCAAAGATTTTAGCCCTTATTTCATACAATAAGTTCCTGGATCTTCCTAGGCACAACATGATCTCAAAGGAATTTGTGCTCTGTTTGGCATCTTTTGATTTGAGGGTGAATTAATTGCAATGAATAATCAGAGTTTAGACTTTTCATCAGTAATTATAATTAACTTATGAGAGAAAATGCAAACAGCTAATACAGACTCAGTGTATAGGATCAATAAACTAAGAGATGCTATAAATATAGAGACAGTATCATGCTGTGTTAGCTTACTGCACATATTTGAGATCAGAATCTATCAACTCTTAAGGATTCACAATTACTTACTGAGAATTATGCTTCATACAAATTTCTTCATTGGTCCAAATGTTTCAGACAAAATTACAATCAGAGTATAACATTAAACTGTAACTATCAGAGTATGACCAACAGAGTTTACCATCAGAGTTTAACATGCTGGTTCACATAACAGTTAACATGTGCAAGGAATCATGAGCATTTAAACAATCAAACATGGATAGATTTTGAGTCTAACCTGTATCTCTAGTCAGAACCAGAGATCATTCCAAGTTCATTTACTAATCTTGTAAACGTAGCTTCACTCAAAGGTTTGGTGAAGATATCTGCAAGTTGTTGGTCTGTAGACACAAAATGAAGCTCAATGTTCCCTTCTTCCACATGTTCTCTGATAAAATGATATCTTATGCTGATGTGCTTGGTCATGGAGTGCTGTACTGGATTACCTGTCATAGCAATAGCACTTTGGTTATCACAGAAAATAGGTATTTTAGAGTACCTTAACCCATAATCCAGCAGTTGATTTTTCATCCATAAAATCTGTGCACAACAGCTACCAGCTGCTATATACTCTGCTTCAGCAGTGGATGTGGAGATTGACTTCTGTTTCTTGCTGTACCAAGAAACTAATCTGTCACCTAAAAATTGACAGCTTCCACTTGTACTTTTTCTGTCTATCTTACAGCCTGCAAAATCTGCATCAGAGTAACCAATTAACTTAAACTCTGATTCTCTAGGATACCACAAACCCAGAGTTATGGTTCCTTTGAGATATTTGAAGATCCTTTTTACAGCTGTTAGATGAGGCTCTCTGGGATCTGCTTGAAATCTTGCACAAAAACATGTTGCATACATGATATCAGGTCTACTTGCAGTAAGATACAGTAGAGACCCTATCATTCCTCTGTAGTTAGTCATATCTACTGAGGCTCCTGTGTCTTTGTCAAGCTTCGTTGCTGTAGCCATGGGAGTTGTAGCAGATGAACTATCAAGCATACCAAATTTCTTTAGAAGATTTCTGGTATACTTTGCTTGATTGATAAAAATCCCATCATCTGTTTGCTTGACCTGTAAGCCTAGAAAATAACTAAGCTCTCCCATCATGCTCATTTGATACCTGGATTGCATAAGCTTTGCAAACTTCTTACAAAGTTTGTCATTAGTAGATCCAAAAATAATATCGTCTACATAAATTTGAACTAAAAGCAAATCATCACCAGAATTGAAATAAAACAGGGTTTTATCAATTGTACCTCTTGTGAACCCACTTTCTAAAAGAAATTGAGCAAGAGTTTCATACCATGCTCTTGGTGCTTGCTTTAGTCCATATAATGCCTTGTCAAGCCTGTAGACATAATTTGGATGCTTGGAATCTACAAATCCTGGTGGTTGTTCAACAAACACTTCTTCTTCAAGCTTCCCATTGAGAAAAGCACTTTTTACATCCATCTGAAAAACTTTAAACTTCTTGTGTGCAGCATAGGCCAGAAAAATTCTTATGGCCTCCAATCTTGCAACTGGAGCAAAAGTTTCATCATAGTCAATTCCTTCCTGTTGTGAATAACCTTTAGCCACAAGTCTAGCCTTGTTTCTTGTAATCACACCTTCACTGTCAGTCTTGTTTCTGAAAACCCACTTTGTACCTACAATTGATCTATTCTTTGGTCTAGGTACAAGTGTCCAGACTTCATTTCTTTCAAATTCATTTAACTCTTCTTGCATTGCTGTAATCCAATTAGCATCTTGAAGAGCTTCTTCCACTTTCTTTGGTTCTGTTTGAGACAAGAAAGCATGATACAGACACTCATTATTTGTTGCACTTCTAGTTCTTACACTAGCATCAGGATCTCCAATTATAAGATCAGGTGTATGTGCCTGTGTCCACTTTCTTGCTGTTGGTAAGTGGCTTCTTGTATCAGTATTGGATCCTCCCCCTTGATCCATGCTCTCCTGATTCATGTGTTGACTTTCTGCAGCTTCTGAGGCTCCCCCTGAGTTGGATGGCTCAGTGTTTGAGCTGTCAGAGTTTGAATCAGTTTCCTCAACTGACTCACTTGCTGTGTCTTGTTGAGCTTCTTCACGCTCCCCCTCAACTAGTTCTCTATTTAGTTCAATTTGAGAATTTCCAGTTTCTCCAGTATTTACCAGTAGAGGTTCAGAGTATGCTTCGTCAGAGTTTGTCAACCCTGCTTCATCAGAGTTTATATCATCAGAGAATAGATCTTCATTTTCAAAACGTAGTTGATCATATCCATCCTTGTCTTCAAGTCCAATTATTTTCTTGTCATCAAACGACACATGTATGGATTCCATGATCACCTTTGTTCTCAGATTGTAAACTCTGAATGCTTTTGTTGACAATGGATAGCCAACAAAGATTCCTTCATCAGCTTTTAACTCGAACTTGGTCAACTGTTCAGGATGAGTCTTCAACACAAAGCATTTGCATCCAAATATGTGAAAATATTTCAAACTTGGCTTCTTGTTTTTCACCATTTCATATGGTGTTTTTCCATGCTTGTTGATCAGAGTTGCATTTTGAGTAAAACAAGCAGTTTGAACAGCTTCTGCCCAGAAATAAGTTGGCAATTTTGCTTCATCAAGCATAGTTCTGGCAGCTTCAATTAAGGTTCTGTTCTTTCTTTCAACTACACCATTTTGCTGTGGAGTTCCAGGTGCAGAAAATTCTTGTTTGACTCCTCTTTCCTTGCAGAAAGCTTCCATGATTGAGTTTCTGAATTCAGTTCCATTATCACTCCTTATAATTTTGACTTTGTGTTGTGATCCTTTGTCCAGTTGATTTACATGTTCCATCAACGTTTGAGCAGTTTCATCCTTCTTTGACAAGAAATACACCCATGTATATCTAGTATATTCATCAACAATTACTAAAGCATATTTCTTTCTGCCCATGGACATCACATTCACTGGTCCAAAGAGATCAACATGTAGAAGATGATAAGGTTCCACTACTGAAGATTCAGATTTGCTCTTGAAAGATGACTTCCTTTGCTTGGCCTTTTGACAAGAATCACATAGACCATCTAGATTGAGTATTGATTTTGGAAGTCCTCTTACAAGATCCTTTCTTATAAGCTCATTGATGTTGTTCAAATTGAGATGAGAGAGCTTCTTGTGCCAATTCCAACTCTCTTCATTTGACATTTTTGCAGTCAGACACACTATTTTTCCATCAGAGTTTGTTACCAAACTTGCTTCATAAATATTGTTGCGCCTGTGTCCAACTAGAACAACTTTCCCAGTAGATTTACTGATAACTTCACAGTATTCACTATGAAAATCTACATGGTTTCCTCTGTCACAGATTTGACTCACAGATAACAGATTATGCTTGAGTCCTGAGACTAGAGCTACTTTTGTGATGATGACACTTCCAAGATTAATATTGCCATATCCCAGAGTGTGTCCTATGTTGCCATCTCCATAGGAAACTTTTGGGCCAGCCTTCTCCTCAAAGTCTGATAGCAGGGCTTTATTTCCAGTCATATGTCCTGAGCATCCACTGTCTAAGATAAGTGTGCTCTCTATTATACCCTTCAATCACAAACAAACACTAAGTGTTAGTTTTGAGGATCCAGACTTGCTTGGATCCTTTGTCTTTCTTAACAGTGTTAGTTTTTGCAGCGGAATTAGCATTATCAGAGTTTAAACTAACATTGTCAGATTTTACACTAGCAGAGTTTGCTCTAACCCATTTCAAGTTGGGTTTAAGCTCATAATAGTTATGATAAATTGCATGATAACTCTTACATGTGTAAATAGAATGCCAAGTGCTCCCACAATGTTTGCATAAAGTCTGTGGTCTTACTCTAACATAATCATTCTTTACTTCTGAAGTAGAAGGTAAAGAATTAATATGTTTGTTCTTAGTGCAAAATCTAGCAAGATGATTAGAACTACCACAATTAAAACATGTTTTTCTTGAGGCACTAGCATTAGGCATATGATTATTTCTATTATTTATGCCTACTTTTCCATTCCTATTTCTCTTGGACCCTTTTGGTTTCATGGCAGACTTAACCTCTTTGAGCTTATGTTTAAACTACTTTCCTGTCATTAAACCAACATTAACCTGCTTCTCACAGATTCTAATTGGTTCTTTAACATCTTCTAACTCAACAAGCTTCTCTGTTTTAGATTCAATATCTACTTGTTTAACACAAGCTTCAACTGGCTCCATAACAGCTTCTTTCACAACTACAGATTTTAGCTTGGTGGATTCTGGAACAAATATAACAGGTTTAAGTTGTGGTTTAACCTTAACTTTGTCTTTAAACCTAAGTTCATCGTTTTCACAATAACCTAAACCTACAGAATCAGTCTGAAACACTTGATGAGTGTCTCTTCCAGAATCTGTCCAAGTCTTGATTATTTTTCTTTCTTTTTCTAAATCAGATTCTAGTTGCTTATACCTTTTAAGCAACTCATGTTCAACATAAACAGCATCATCTCTTTCTTTTTGAATCTGCTTCATATTCTCAAGTTCTCTTTCAAGAAACTTGTTTCTTTCTTTAAGACTAAGATTCTCAGATTTAATCCTCTCATTCTCTAAAGTCTGATCCCTATAACTAACATGAACACTTTTCAGATATACTCTTAACTCAGATATATTATCAGTATCATAAGCATAAGTAGTTAGGGGTACCTTATTTTCAGAAGATTCAGTCTCATCTCTGACAGTTGCCATAAGAGCATAGTTTTCTCCATCATCAGAGTCTGAAGTATCTGCCCAGTCTCTGCCTTTAGAGATGAGTGCTTTCTCAGATTTGCCTTTCTTGCACTCTGGAGCATAATGACCCATCTCCTTACACTTGTAGCACTGGATTTGAGACTTATCCTTCTTGCCAGTCTTGTTCTCTTTTCCATCAGACTTTCTGAAACTTCTTCTTTCAGGGTTTGAATCTTTCCTTGAGAATCTCTTTCCTTTCTTGAAGTTCTTGAATCCCATCTTCTTAAAGGTCTTCACCATCAATGCAGCCATTTGCATCAACTCCTCTTCATCATCCTCAGAGTCAGAAGCTTCATCAGAGTTTGAGTCATCATCAGAGTTTGATGACTCACTTTCAGATTTAATAACTAAAGCCTTTCCCTTGGCTTTCTTCCTTGATGATTCCTTCTTGATGGGCTTCTCCTCGACTTTGAGAGCAACAGATTTTGTCTTCTTGCTGGACCTCTTGTTTCTTTGTTCTATCTCAAGTTCATGAGTCTTTAACAATCCATAGATCTCATCAAGATCTGTATCAGCAAGATCATAATTATCTCTGATTGTTGTTGTCTTTAAATCCCACTTTTCAGGTAGAGATAACAGAAACTTGAGATTGGACTCTTCAAGTTCATATTCCTTATCTACCAGAGACAGATCGTTCAACAGTTTGCAAAATCTGTCATAAGTCTCAGTCAAGGTTTCATTAGTTCTTGAATCAAAGTGCTCATACTCCTGTGTGAGTATTGTTTTTCTGTTCTTCTTAATAGCACCTGTTCCCTGGCATCTGACTTCTAAAGCATCCCATATCTCTTTGGCAGTTTTGCAGCCAATTACTCTGTTAGACATTACATTATCTAAAGCACTGTGGAGAAGATGTCTAACCTTTGCATCCTTTGCAATTGATGAGATATCTTCAGGAGTCGTATCTTTCTTTTCCTTTGGAACAGTCTTTTGTGCTTGACCATCAACAACAGGGGACAATTTAGTTGGCATATGAGGACCATCATTAATTCTGTCAAGGTATTCTGGATCTGTAGCTTCCAGAAACATGGTCATCTTCACCTTCCAAATCGGATACTCTACTGGCCTGAGAATTGGAACCCTGATTGTTTCATATCGACTCACAGAATTGGGCTTAACCTGTTCAGCCTTAGGAGCAGTTTGATTTTCTTCAGACATGATTAATACTGTGTTTGAATCGTAAAACTGTATATATTAAACAGCCTTGGCTCTGATACCAATTGTTAGGCCAGAATACACAATATAATCAAGTATGTATGAGAATAACAATAATTAAGAACACTGTTTATGAATCAATAAACTGTATTTATATTAACAGCTTCTCTCTTTATGATGTTAATGAATCACAAAGAGCTTCTAGGTTACAAGAATAATATATCAATATTCGCGTCCCTTCTAGGGAAAACCTATCTGTGTTTATATAGTACACAGCTACATACAATCCTTATCTAATTGATATTCCTACAAGTTAGCTATACAAAACTTATCAATTAAGGATTGCTTCTTATCTTCTATTCCGTCTCCTTAGCTGTATCAATATATTCTGCTTCTTTCCATCTTCAGAATATATTGCTTCTAGAATCTTCAATTCAGCACCGACAGCTAATTCAACTTTCACCTTGTCAGACTTTAAATAAACTCTGACCGGCTACCTTTAAACTCTTCACCCTGTCAGAGTTTAACTAAACTCTGACTGGCTTCTGATAAACTCTTGTCAGTACCTGTTGCTTAAACACTGATAAACAAACATTAGCAATTATATCTAACAAGATACAACATAAATAATGTATTTAGCGTATAAAACATAATAAATAAGATCTAAAAACTAATAACATAAAATTAATATAATTATAAATATTAAAAAAAAAAGTCGTGCATTGCATGAGTTATAAGTTATTTATCTATACTATAATATATTATCCGAAACATTAAAAGTTTGGTTGGTTGGTACGATACCAGTTTTTGGATACAACCTGTTTTTACTTAATTACCCTTACTTATTTATAAAAAATATTATTAAATAATAACAGTACATATTTATAATTAATTACTTTTTTAGTTAAAATACATCACTTTTTTCTAATAAAATTTTCTCCTTATTGTAATTAAACTATTTAAAATGCATCCAACTATTTAATTAGATACATCTCTAGGCCTATTTATCTTAAAATATGGGATTAACTATTCTAAAATTGATTATAATCAAAATATTTATAACAAAAATCATTTTTTACAAAATAAAACATACAAAAAAGAAAAGAATAATTGTGCCACTTAGCATGACACGTGATATAAGTTAGTAAAAGTTTAAGTACTAAAATTTAAATTTTGTATCATATCATTTTTTATATGAAAATATATTATGGATGTAAAAATAATAGGGGTATTTGTGCTAATTGAATTTTACTAAACATGAAATTTTGGATTTTAATCTGAATTTAAATTTGAATTTATTTTCTAAAGTCAAAAGAGTGATCTTATCCAAAACTTTGGTACCTCTACCGCAAAATTAATAAGAATCATTGATCTTGAAAGAGATGTATGAGAACTGTTATATCTAATATTAAAATAATTAATTATTATAATATAAATCAAATATGAGTTGGTTTTTTAAGTTTACTATAATTCTCGATGTAAAAAAATAGTAACTTTAATTATGAGTTGAGTATGTTTATTTGATTGTTGGTCTATACTTTAATTCTAATTTTAGTAGATTTTCTTATTTAATTTTATTCCTAAGTTGAATAGAACTAATGTTAAAATTCGTCATTTTTATTCTTTTTTCAGTTTTTGGGTAGTTTTAAGTGGAAAAAAATTATTAAATGATAACTAAATTAAAGATTATTTTGTGAGTTTTTTTTTGGGCTGTAAAATCGTTCAATCTAATTTTTAGAACTCAAGATATAACATGAATAATGTATTGAGCCTATAAAACCTAATAAATAAAGCGAAAAAACTAATAACATAAATTTTTAAAAAAACTACAAATTATTATAATTATAGATATTAAAAAAATAACTGTGCGTTGCACGGGTTATAAGCTAGTATATATATAAATGAGGATACAGAGGAGGTGATGTGGCGTCTCTACAATCCTCTGAATCTATTTTTATAATTTTTCTAGAGGTTTACCACTTTAAATACTAATAAATCAAAAAATATTTTTTAGCATATTAAAAGTAGAATAGATGTTCGAATTTATAGATGAGAAGAGTTCGAATTTATAGAGAAGACATTTAAATAAAGTTTTATTTGAAGTAGAGTAAGTGTTCGAATTTTTAAAGGAGAATAGTTCGAATTTATAGGTAAGTCATAGAATTAAAAGTTCTGTTGAAAGTAGAATAGATATTCGAATTTATAGAGGAGAAGAGTTCGAATTTATAAAAAATACATACAATTAAAAGTTTTATTAGAAGTAAAATAGGTGTTTGTAGACATAATTAAAAGCTCTATTCAAACTAGAACATGTGTTCAAATTTATAGGAAAGACGTATAGTTAAAAGTTATATGGAAAGTAAAAAATGATTGTGAATTTATATGAGTGTTTTTCAACGAAAGAGTGACCCGTTAGAAAGAAGTATATTAAGATGAAAATTAATATATAAAACAAGTATTTAATATATTAAAGTTGGGATTTTGATCTTAAAAAGGAAAGCGAGTTTCACGGGAGGATGACTATTAGGGAGGAACGAGTAATTTTTGTAATTTAATTGATAGATGTATTTATTCAACGAGAGAGCGGCTCATTAGAAAAATGAGTAGGTTAACATGAAAATTAATATATAACAGAAGTATTCAAAATATTAAATTTGAGATTATGATATTAAAAAGGAAAACGTGTTTCATGGGAGGACGACTTATTAGAGAGGACTGTGTAATTTTTATAATTTAATTGATAAAGTTTTTAAAAGAAATTACGACGCCGCCGCGAAACACGGCTTTTTCAACTAGTTATTCATATAATATCATTACGTTAATCGAACGTTATCAAATGTTAGTCGACTGTTATGAAATTATAATTTTTTTTATTTGATATTATTCCAAAAATTTTTACTTCTAAAACCATCCACAACCCAAGACACCAAAATAGTGTCACTATATCACTGACACTATTTTGGTGTCAAAATAACATCATCCATAAAATGCAATCCAATCCGTAGACAATATACTTCACACTAAAAAGAATTTTTCACCCATTTTAAATTGTAATATTATAATTGCACCATATTAAATTTAGTAATATAATTAATTATTTATTAAAATATCAATATCCAAATTTGTAAAAATTTAAAGTCAAAAAGTTTAAAAAAAAAGGAATATTAAAATAAACTAAACAGTGCAAACAATCTGAATATAACCCAAACACTGGAGTTGGTATATGAACACTGCAAAAATCGAAAGATTGGAAACCAAGAAAACCAAGACTCCCCCGACTTAAACAACCAAGGTTTTGTGGAAGTTTAAAGGAAAAAAATAATATTAAAAATATTAGAATAATAACACAAAACATATTTATAATTAACAAGAATTTAGAAGAAAAAAAGTTTCAATTGATAAAATCTAAAGTAAAAAATTACAAAAACATATAAGTTTAGTAGGATATAGATGAAAAAAGTTTGTTTTGTTAACAAATATGATGATATTGTTTGAATTTTGGAAGACACCAAATTTTGTGTCAAATAATCACAAAATGTACTTTTGTCACCAAATTTGATGTCCTTGTGTCACCAGTGTTGCATTGGAGTTGTTTTAATATTATACATATCACTATTATACTGATTTAGTGTTGGGTTGAAGTTGCTCTAAGTGATACCATTTTACTTTAGTTTTCTATTCCAAAATACCACTTTTTTAAAAATTCTGATAAATATGTTCAAATTCCTTGGTTTTATGCTCCTCAAAATACGGTTGGTTATTCCTTGCCCACCAAAAACCAAGGATTTTGAATAGAATAGAGATGTTCAAAAAATCCGAAACCCAAAATTTGGTCTGGTCCGATCTGATTCACAAAAAAACTCGATCTGATTCGTCCCAAAATTCGGATAAAAGCACGATCTGGCCTTGAGAAAAACCCGAGTTTTTTAAGAAATTCGGATAAAAACCCTAATTTTTGTAGATAAAATTTAAAAATGTATAATATTTTTAATAAATTTGTAAGATATTAAGGTTAGCAACGGAGCTGAAAAAGAATGGACCATATACGAGAAAATTCATATTACTCACGGTAAGCTTAAGTCTTAAGTTCAATAACGCAAATTCTGAGTAGAAAGTTCTTGAGTTTTAATGATATTTTATGATAATAGTATTATGTCGGTAGTTTTTTAGTATTAGATTTTGTAGTGTCTCTTCTTATTTATTATGGATTCTAATAGTTGGTAGTTGAGAGATGTAGCTCTTTGGGGTTTACTTTTGTTTATGTATTTTTTTGTATATTAATATATTAGTTTTGTAATAAAAGAAAACAATTACGTAAACACAAATTAAAAGAAAATCATGGATAAAAGTCCGGTTTAATTCAATTTCTAAAAAACCTCGTTCCAGCCCGTTTCTTAAAAACGAGTTTTTTAAAGTTTAAATAAAGCCCGTTCGGAAGTTTTTTTTTGTGCATCTTTAGATCAGAATGATCAGATTTATTAACATAGTGGTTTGAAGTTGAGATTCAAAATAAGATGATACCACTTAGAAGTTAAAAATAACGAGTGGTACCAAATGAATAATCGCACAATTTTATAATGATCGACTAATATTTGATTAATGAAATGATATTACATGAATGAAGTCAGAACTATAATAATTTCATCTGGAAGTCAAAAATTTTAAGAGATATCGCTAAAAAAGTCAACTGTACTTGACACCGAATATATATCTCTTGATTCTTACATTTGATTTGGAGAATTGGAGTTGATATTTAAATTTTCAAAACCAAAACTTTTGATTTAATCCTTTTTTTTTTTTTTTGAAATAAAGGTGTTAATTCAATAATAAAAAGCCATACGGCATCTACACCAATGATCGAGTCGAACAAACAGTAATTTGCAATCGCATGTTCTCATGAAGAGACAGTTAAGCGATATTTTGAAGATAAAGTATATACAAATACAAGTACTCACTTTGTGCATCTTCGTTGGATTACTGGTACCCCCTTCATCATGCCCCGATGGAGCTATCGTTTGAGCTATCGACCAAAGCTGCAATCCCATACAAAACTTTATCACTAAATCAAGACCTCCGCTCACAATTAAGAAGCGAATAACAAAATCAAAACCATAAAAATCCATCAAAACCAAAAAAAATCCTCCAGATCTGAAATCCCGGATATTAAAACCCACCAAACACACAAAGAACACACCAAACTCTCACAAGGAGATAAACTAGACCCAAATAAATTGGGAAAACTCTCACCAAGAAGGGAGATTATTGAAAATCAAGAACAAAAACAAAGGAAATTAAAAGATTTGGGGCTTTCCACCGGTGAAAACCGATGAAAACCCCGACGATTAGACAAGAAAAAGAGGAGAAAAGTGAGGCGGCTGTGGAGAGAAAGAGAGAGAGAACTAGATTGGGAGATTACAATTTTTCGATTTAATCCTATTTAGACTTTGAAAATCCCAAATGGAGCCGCCGTAATCCAACCTGGAAAATACAGATTGTCTAAGCATTAATCAATAAAACAAGGTTACAAGGTAATAGTTACCCACAAATTGATTTGATGAGAAAATAGAATTCGAACTTTGACTATTACGAATGATTATTCTAATGAATGCAGAAGTTACTTTGTTTCAAAAAAAAAAAAAAAAAAAAATGTGGATCTACCTTGAATCGATCGGACGGAATATGACTTATGGGGTGCATGTGCATCTCTGTTATCCTCCCGTACCGGTTTAGAATGAATCCAAACGCGGCCTTAAAAAATTCAAACATTTCACAGCCATATAACCAAAACTACACTCTCCATTACATCAAGATAAGCCTCTCTCTCTCTCTCCCTCCCTCCCCCGCATTTCACACTTCCCACCCAATGGTATTATCACTTCTATCTCACTCCACTTTCATCACCACACACACCTCTCTCCTCTTCCACTGCCCTTACCGCCACCGTCATCCACCGCACCACCTCAAACTCCGGCGACACATCTCCGTCACCTCCGCCGTCAGCAACAACTCAACTTCTTCAAACTCTCAGAATCAGCCTCGAACTCTGTTTCCAGGCGGTTACAAGCGCCCTCAAATCAAAGTACCAGCTCTGGTGCTCCAATTGAATCCACAAGATGTGTTGGATAATAGAAATGATGTGTTGAGTTTGATCGACGACGCCGTTTCGAAGAATTGGATTGGAATTGTTGTGCTTAATGATGGAGGTGATGCAAGTGGCGGGAAAATGTACGAAGCGGCGCGTTTGTTGAAGGAGGTTATTGGTGGTAGAGCTTATTTGTTGCTTTCCGAACGTGTTGATATTGCTGCTGCTGTTAATGCCAGTGGCGTTCTCCTCTCCGATCAAGGTTTCGTATTCGTATATTCATAAGGCTCTTATGTGTTTATATTTCGATATATCAGCATTTTTGTTACTCTTAATTTTGCAATTGTTGTTGCTACTTTGATATTTCAGCATAGTTGATTGTGAGATAAATGTAGACTGATAATGCTTGGAAGATGTACATGTTTGAACTTCTCGTACAGTTGTAGTTTAGCATGCAATGTTCATTTAGTGTTATTAAGCCAACTTGTCCTATCGAAATAAAATTGTTGCATTTTGTTTTTAGATACTGAGTGATTCCTTTACTAGTAGCATTAAGTGCAGCTAGTATTGTGCAGATTACATTTTTGTGCAGGGCTGAAATACTGAATGTTCAAGTACTAGTTGTATTAACTATTACGTGCAGCTAGTGTTGTTGCACTTCATACTGAAATACCGAATGTTTGTTTACTAGTAGTGCAGATAGTGTTAAACAGATTGAGTGCCTTTGTATTATCGAGATTAAACTTTTGCTATGAATACTATTACTATGGATTTGTTCGGCCTTTAATAGAAAACTCAGGACGTCCTGAGTTTTGGGATGCCCTATGGTATCTCAAAAAAATTTGCCCCCCCCTCCCCCCAATTTTTTTTTTGGCAAGAAAACTTAGCTCTCATTCAAAAGATACTAAGTGCGTGTTTGGGGTATCACAAAAAAGCTGATTTATAGCTTAAAATGAGTAAGTGTCATATAAGTGATAAGTTGATGAATTCTTACAAGTTATACGGGTGTTTGGATACATTTACTTATAAGTTAGTGAAGAATTTGCTAAATTAAATTTGAAAAAATAATTTTTAAATACAATGATTTCAACACTTGTATTTTAAATTAAAAAATATTTAAAAATACAAATGTAAAAATATAAAATATTAGAAAAATAAAGAAATCAAAGAATAAGTTGATAAGTTAAGTAAAATGTTGGTGATTTCTAACATTCAACTTATCAACTTATAAGTTATCAAATAAGATGAGTACACAAACACCCCTCATAAGCCACATTACAAGATGCTTATAACTAGGGGACTCTTTGAGTTACATAACAAAGAAGATGATAACTCACCATTTAAAAATTAGTTTTCTCGTATTTTTGCTGGCAAACTCATGAACAAAGCCTTCAAAATCAAAATATGCTAGCATTGCAGAAGCCACTATAACCAGAAATTAATAATATTCTATAAGTAATTGTTGTAGTCGGATAGTGTTCGTGCCTTTTCTCTTCCTTCATCTGAGTGTAGATAGTAGGAATTAAGGTCTCTGGGTATTAGAATCGAATATGACATGACATTTACGTGATTTATAAAATGTAGAGGCCCAATTTCTTCTAAGAATGTGCCAAATATGCCACATTTTCTATTTGCTAATGAAATATGCCTCCTTTATTCTTTAACTTCTAATAACATGCTTAATTTTTCTATTTTTCTTTTTTCATTTCTAGGCTTTTTCTTAGATTTTTTTTAAAAAAAATTGCCCCCAAATGATTAATGCCCTATGCGATGGCTTGTATTGATTGCCGTCAGGGCCGGCCCTGAGCAAACTCATAGTGTTAGACGTAATACTCTGCTCTTCACTTTACAGGTCTTCCTGCTATAGTGGCAAGAAATACGATGATGGATACGAAATTTGAATCTGTCGTTCTTCCATTGGTTGCAAGGAATGTGCAAACTCCTGTTGCTGCTGAAAATGCTTCTAACTCTGAAGGCGCTGATTTCCTTATTTATGATATTGATGAAATGAAGTCTCTTGATGAAGTGGTTAATGCTGTGTTTGGGCGTATCAAAATTCCAATTTTTATTATGACCGATTCATTCAAGAATGAGAAGTTGTTCAGCGAAGCATCAAGATTGATGAAAGCAGGAGCTAGCGGATTAGTCATTTCACTGAATGAATTAAAGCTGTTAAGTGATGATGTTTTGAGCAAAATATTTGAGAGTGTAATTTTATCAAATAAGAGACAACATGAAAAATTGCCTTATTTGGGTGACAAGCTCAGAACTAATGATGCTAGTAATGGTTCTCTTGTAAAAAAGGGGGTGGTTGGTTTTGTTAACCTCGAGGATAAAGTACAACAACTCATGGAAACAGAGAGATCTGTGTTGACTGAAGCTATAGACGTTATCCAGAGAGCTGCACCACTGGTGATCTTTTAATGTTAACATTTGGTAGATAAAGTTGTTTCTAATTGCAAAAAATTATTCTTGCTCATTTTGAAATTTTGTTTTCTTATCTAATCCTTGGACATTCTTTTGAATGACAGACGGATGAAGTCTCACTTCTTGTTGATGCTGTTTTGCAACTAGATGAGCCATTTTTACTGGTTATAGTGGTAATTGTGTGCTGAACTTCAACAATTCTGGTTCCACGGATATACATGGGTATTAGCTCTATATTTCAAATAAGTTATCTAGGCTATTTGGTCCAAACAACAACTTGACTTCCACTATACTTTCTCATATTAAACATTTCTTACATTTACCTTATCAGTAGTTTCCAGCTTCTAATATATTGCTTTGATATTTTGTTTAAATTAGAACTAAAACAGCATATTGGAATGGAGATGTCTTTAGCATGTACCTTCGCATCTTTAATAGATATATACGCTCCTTCTGATTTAAGTAACACTCAATTAAAGTGGAGCAAAAGAGATCAAATATGAACTTTGCAGTGCTACCAAACACAACTGATACTTATATCTTAGGGACAGTTAACAAAATCATTACTAATTGATCTTCAACGACATGGTCTTGTTTGATTAGTAAAACATCCTTGTAAAATTGCCTAAGTTGACTTGCCAATATTTTGGCAGTAGCACTTTTTTTTTTTGCAAAAATATGGTAAGTAGTATTCTTGTCATGGTGTGTACAATAAGGGCAGAAAAATGATCGTACTTCCTTCTATTTTCTTTCTTGTGATGGAGTGCCATAACTAAGAGCAGTAGTGTATCTAGGACAGTCTTGATGTAGTAACAGACTGGTGCTTACACTATGCAGCATTTATTTGTAAAATAACCTGTAGTTTCACTGGGGAAAGCCAAACTATCTGTCTTTAGTAATTGCTCTGTCAAAAGTTGAATGAAAATAAGAATAATAAGTTTAATCTATCATAAGATATTCTACTGACTACTGGTGTATGCTTAAAAAATCGAGAAGACGAGTACATTTGTTATTAATAGCGGGATATACACTCTATTGTTTTGGTTTGATATTGTCACATACAAAATTAGACCCATCCCAGGTTTACTTCTTGAGAGCCTGAGCATAAGAAAAGTGCGACTTGAGCCGTTCTGAGTTTTAGCCAGCTACATATAGATTGATTGCTAGAGTTTTAAAAAAAATTATATGTTTATATATTTGTTTTTCTCTTGTTCCGTCAACATCTGGGAGAGTGAATGATGGTCTTCCCTTGTGCGTTCCTGGTTTTGGGCGTCCAAATAAATCTGCTACTGTTAATTTTTTGTGTGTTGCCTGAGTTTTTAAGTGTGTCGCTACAGATATACTTATTACCCTTTTTGTGACTTTATTCATCTCATAGGGTGAATTCAACTCCGGGAAGTCAACTTTCATAAATGCCCTTCTCGGAGAAAAATATTTGCAAGACGGGGTTGTCCCTACAACAAATGAGATTACATTTTTACGATATTCTGACTTGGATTCCAATGAGGAGCAGCGTTGCGAAAGACATCCTGATGGTCAATTTGTGTGCTACCTACCTGCTCCTATACTTAAAGAGGTGAGTAACTTTTAGACTATTACTTCTAGCTTTTAAAGTCAACTTTAAATCTTAATGATCGCATTTATCTACAACATTTGACTGTAGGAATGCAGAAAGTTCAGATTTTCTGGTGTATACTTGCTGAATCTGTTGTCTTTTTTGGCTAAATTTGCATTCCATTTCCTTTTTTTTAAACGATTTTTTTTTTTGCAATATTGCACAGAGCTGATACTTTCCTGGAAATACCAAAATGGTATTCAGCTGACTTATGCATCAACTACGGAATATGGTTGACATATTTCTTCGTTGTAGTCATCATCATTTTACCAATTTTTTAGGCAATCTATAAGTTTATAAAACTCACCACGGAGCAATGTCCCATTTACATACAAACCAATCAATGACGATCCCTCCCAAACCCACCAGAAAATTGGTTATACCAATAATGGCAACTTTGATTTACATACAAACCAATCTATAAGTTGTTTGCTTAATTGATTCATTGTAACAGGGAAAAGAACTTTGAAAGCTGTTCCCATCCCTCTTATGCAATCATCATTATCACTTCACGATACTAATGTTTATTTTAAAGATAAAGTTGGTTATATCAATGTAATAGAAAACACATAAAGCGTGCAAATATGAAAAAAATATAGTGATCTATAGTTGGGTGCTTTCAACAGCTAACAAAATTGACCGTCTTATTATAGATCTCTGACACTGGATATGCAAGAAAGAAATCACTGGCCATTATTATGTAATCTGGGAATATGACATATAATGAATTTTTAAACAGGAGTTTATATGAAAAGGAATAATTTTACAGTGTATCTTTACTTGCTTTGATGTTTTTTGCATGTGTATCTGAAGTATTAATTACTAGCTGCTCTAGAATCCAGTTTAGGGGCTTCCTTGGTTCATGTATAATAAACTCCAGCTTCTTAATGTGTGACAGATGATAATTGTTGATACGCCTGGAACAAATGTAATCCTTCAAAGGCAACAACGTCTTACTGAGGAATTTGTGCCCCGTGCAGATTTGCTTATCTTCGTTATATCAGCTGATCGCCCATTGACTGAGAGTGAGGTATGAATACTGTCCGTTGATAATTAAGGTGAATTGATATTCTATCTTATATTGCAAGAAACATAAGTGGCCACTCACTTTATAAAAGTTTAGCATCAGGAATATATTTGCTTATGACCAGAAGACACTAGATAATAGGTGGACCTGCAAGTATAAAATAATTTATTTTTCAAGTAGAATATGACGTATCAGATAGTAATTTCATACACATTTCTGTCTTTTGTAAGCAGAGCTGGTGGAGGCGTTTCCATTCAAGCAACTTTCTTTTAATTTTTTATTTTTTTTGGATTCCGAGTGGGAGTTTAGCTTCAAAAATCCCTACATTTTATAAAATTAAATATGTACCTATTAACTGAGGGTTTTTTGTAAAAAACAATTGATTATGTACTAATGACGCATTATGAAATGCAGGTTACTTTTCTTCGTTACACTCAGCAGTGGAAGAAAAAAGTAGTGTTTGTGCTAAATAAATCTGATATATATCAGAATGCCACGGAGGTACAGTCATGCACCTTATTCAGTTTTTTTTTTTAATTTATATCAAAGAGTGTAAGACTGCTGAGTTTCTCAAACTTTTTAAATTTTGAATGTTTGATGCAGCTTGAAGAAGCTATATTATTTATCAAGGAAAACGCCAAGAGGTTGCTTAACACTGAACACGTGACATTATATCCTGTATCTGCACGCGCTGCTCTTAGAGCGAAACTTTTAGCTTCCTCTAATGTTGATGAAAAGAATGAAAAACAGTCAATAGATCATGCTCACCATAGAACCAGTGGCTTTTATGATCTTGAAGAGTTTTTATTTAGCTTCTTAGATGGGTCGACAAGTACCGGAATCGAAAGAATAAAACTTAAGCTTGAAACACCTATCAGGATTGCTGAGCAACTACTCACAGCTTGTCAGATGCTAACAATGCAAGATTACCAGCAAGCCAAAAAGGACTTAAAGTCGGTCAATGAACTACTCGGCAGTGTAAAAGATTATGCACAGAAGTTGGAAAGTGAGAGCATTTTGTGGAAAAGGAAAACTTTGTCTTTGGTATATACTTATTTTTACACTTATGGTATTTTAGGCATCTAATTTTAGGCATCTAATTTGCGTTGTCAGTTTTGTTTATTTGTTTGTTTTGTAAGAATATTGTTATTTGCCGCTTTTGGAATGTTGTTCTGTAAATTTGAAGCTGTTATGCTGATGATGCAGATTGATGATACCAAAACACGTGCTACAAAGCTTACAGAATCAACACTAGTGATATCAAATTTTGATATTGTGACAACGTATGTTTTCAGAGGAAATGGAGGTGCTTTAATGCCTGCTGCCTCAGTGATTCAAAATGATATTATAGGTCCGGCACTCTCTGAGGCACAAGTAAGTCCCTCTCTCTTGCTTGTAATGTGGTTTGACTTTAAACTTATTAAGTAATAATGGTAGGCTCAACAACTTTTTCCTATTGAGCTTTCCATATCTGTGCTTCTGGTTCCAGATCTCTCATTGTAAGGGATCTAACTTTTTGTTTTTGTCTATTTGAAATTCAGAAACTCCTGGGAGATTATGTTACATGGCTGCAGTCAAACAATGCTCGTGAAGGAAGATCGTATTTGGAGTCTTTTATGAAAAGATGGCCTTCCGTTGTCAGTACTGAGAACCTTGAAGAGTTGGAGACTGATAAGTTTTGGGGTAGAAAATATGAGCTGAGCAGAGAAGCGATAGAAAGCTTTAATGCCGCAGCAGCTTCCAAATTGTTTGATCAAGAAGTCCGTGAAGCAGTGAGTTAAAAAATTATTTTTCTTTTTCATCCTTAATTTTCACTTCCATAGTCATGTGTGAAATCGTGAATTAATAATGGAAGATTGGAAGCAGACATTGATATCTCATAATTATGACTATTCAATAGTTCATATGTATGCAGGAGTAAATAGTGAGTTAATTCACATTGAGTATTCACGTAATCACCTTTCGCCTGCTTGCTAACACACCCACGCACCATCACTACACACAGAATACAAATGTTTTATTTTACTGTTTTTCACACTAGGTTGAACCATGTGATTTTTTTTTATTGTTGCTACATGCAGTAAATTGTAATAAATTGTGGGTAATCATCTTCGAAAGTCATCTGAATTTCAACTACTCAGTATCTGTGTATACATTAGAAATTTGTAAATGTGATTGATGGTTTTGAATATATGGTACTGTTTCCTGAAAACCTCTCAGAACAGTAGCTGCATCAAATAACTCTGCCTTGCATCGGGCAATTGATGTGGTTATGAAAAATTACTCTGGAGATGAAAATTATCTTTGCGTTGACTGGAATAATGACCTACCTTTGAACTTGTTCCTTTATATACAGAAAGTCAGGAACGAAAACTGATGATGTTAATTATAGTGTATTATAAACACTGCTTGTAACGTGGCTTCAATAAATAACCTACGGTAATGGATTCTGTTTCTTAAATTTTCAGTTCCTTGGAAGTTTTGGGGGACTTGGAGCAGCTGGTTTATCAGCATCACTTCTGACATCTGTTTTACCAACCACATTAGAGGATCTTCTTGCTCTCGGCTTATGCTCTGCTGGCGGGTAGGCTTACTTTTCCATTGTGCGGCATTGGAAATCATTCTTAGTTTCTTTTTGCCTTTAGTTTCATATGCCCCTCTATCCCCAACTCTTTTACTCCTCTTGAACTCACTATAGCTAACTAAAGGCAATCCAACTTCAGCCACCTAAAGGCACTTCCTCAATTCACAAACAATTTCCGAGCAATAGTCAGATCCTGAGGTCCTTTTTTAACTGTTAGTTTATATGGATTTGGGTCTTCAGGTGGGTGGGGGGGGGTCATCAAGGTGAAAGTTTAGCCAAAATTGAGCAGCCCTGGAAAATCTGGTTATCTGTCTGGTTATATACTTGATGAGATGTAGCAATTTGAAAAAATGTTATCTAGATCTTGCTGATGCCCCCTTGGCATTGTTCGTGATAATATAATAAAAAAAGAATCACTTGCAATTTCAAAATGAATGATAAAACTGCACTTTTAGAAAGAACCAAGTGGGGATAGGAGAATTGATAAAGGGAATAGAGATGCAAATTAGAAAACTAACCCCGTTCTGTGAGGAGATTCGGCCAGGGTGGGCTAAGCTAATCAGCAGGCTTATTCAGACATGCTTATGGGCAGTGGGCAGATATCAGATATCCCTGTGGTAGTTTTTTTTTCCATGGGCTATTATTATAAGATGGTAAAACATGACTTTCTAATTTCTTTGATTAAGAATATGAATACCACAAGTGTGTGCATGCACGTACACCTAGGAAGCAGGGACACTTGGGTAGGGTGCCGAGTCCCCGTGTCGGATTCTTGGACACGCGTGTCCCTGTATCGGACACGGGGATTCTTCCACAATCCTACTTCCGATTTTTATTTTCAAAAATTGTAGTCAAAAATTGTTTTAACTAACTATTTTCACAAAATCAAGTATCCATGTCTGTAAAAAAATACAAAAGATTGTTGATCATTTTCATTTTTGCATTAATGAAAAGATTAAACTCATACTTTAGTATTTTGAATGAACAAATTATGCATTTCATTAGTTTATTGCATACACATTTTGGTTCTGCCAATTGGTTTTAATATGCGTAACATGAAATATATGTGAAAATTTATATTTATATCTGACGTGTCCCCTCGCACCCGTATCCCCATAATTTTAAATTTGCCGAATTTGCGTGTCCCAGTACTACGCACCCGCACTCCCGCACCCGTGTCCTTGCTTCTTAGACGTACACACATACATACAATATTGTTATGTAGTTTTAGATAAATAAATATAAAAAATTTGAGCACAAAAGCAGCTTCTTTGTGTATACAGGTTATTTTTCGCAGAGGTTTATCCACATTACTTGATGCTTTATTATGATTTATTCACGATAAAGTAAAATCTCTGTTTAAATTTGAATTGTTGGCTGAAAATGTTATAATATAAAGAATTACCGCATCTCTATTGTAGATCCAACTTATGGTATTTTGTAAACTATCATATGCCATTCTATTGCATGGTATTTTGTACATGCAAGTAATGATTGTGAAGTGGAGTTTACTAACTTTTTTGGCTATGCTTTCTCATTTTGCTCTTTGCATTGCTATGATAGTTTGTTAGCCATCTCCAAATTTCCGGCACGAAGGCAACTTGTGGTTGACAAAGTGAAAAGGACTGCTGATGCCTTGGGAAGGGAACTTGAAGAAGCCATGCAGAAGGATCTGGTGGAAACAAAGGAGAGTCTGGAAAACTTTGTAAAGCTCATTGGCAAACCATACCAAGACCTAGCACAACAGAGACTGGAAAGCCTCTTAGCCACACAAGAAAAGCTTACTAGCATGGAGAGCACAATTAAAACACTACAGATAGAAATTCAAAATCTCCATAAATCATGACTGCATATGCATACACGATAGTGGTTTGTTTGTGCACATATAACATGTGAGTGCAATGGGGAGGTAAGCAGTTGTAACACGAATATGTCTTGTTTTGGTATCTTTGTGACGTGTACAGCCTGGGTGCATTTGGAAGGGGCAGAAGGGACAAGTATCCCCCCAATAAAATGTTTTTTAATCATTGAAATGTTTATTAAATTATAGGATTTTTCCCACAGATATAAAAGTTTTAGGTGTGCCCTCCCCAAATTTATTTTGGGTCCTAGAATATAAGTTTGTGTCTTCACTATGTGTAGCTTCTTAATATTTTTGGTTCTTGATAATGAGATTTATAGTAGACTTAGACTTGTAAATTACTACTCTGTTCCTTTATTTGTCTTGTTTGATTTTTGCGGTTAAATTGACCCAAATTTGAATAAAAATTAAGAGGTATTTTCTTTTATGGTTTTAGAAAACTGCAAACACAAATTAAAGTAAATAAGATATACTTCCAAATAATGTAATTTTTTTCAATTATAATATGTAATTTTCAACCAAAGTTGGGTTCAATTTGATCATTAAAAGCAAGGTTCTAAAACTTGTAAATCAGTTTTACTCGGTTACCTCTATAACCCGAGTAATCGATCAATTTTCCGAGCACTTGTTTGAAAATTAAAATAATTGAATAATTTTTTGAATACTCATTTTTAACATTCGAGTACTTGTTTAAATTCGAATCGTTTGATCTTAGATTTTCGAGTATCTATCTATCTAAACCCTCCGTTGACTCAATCAATTTTTAGAATACTGATAAAACATGATAAATTGGAACAAAGATATCAAAGTTGTAAACAATTATTTAGCTAAAAAAAAAATAAATTGTAAACAGTTATTGCCATGTCTTTTTTTAAATTGCCAGTTCTATTAACAAAAATCTTATTTAATTAAAGAAGCAGAATCAATAGGGGACCATCCCATACCATAGGAAGTTGCTTCTTGGAATGCCGTCGTTCAAGCACAGGCTGACCACTGATTCAATCTTCAAACCAAAAGCCAGATCTTGCTACGCATCGAAGTGCAGAGAATTTAGTGGCTCCGCGGAAACTTGGTTTGGTTCGGAAACATTTGATGGATAATACCTCGTATAAGAGGATTCCGATAAAGTATTCCTTGTTCTGAACTTTCCGCCTATTCAGAAGATAACCTTCAGTATTATACCTAGATGCTAGGTCGTAATTTAAAAGGAGGAAAGTAAAATGAAGCTATATGTGCACACTTTTGGTTCCTCCTCATGCACATCTTCAATTTCAAATTTATTCTTAAATAGCATCGTTATAGTTTGGTCTCAATTCCAATAAAGGGTGTGCACCTATAAATTTAGGGTGCGCAAGTATCATCTCCCAAGAAGATAAATTTAGGGTGTGTGAAAATCAACTGCAAGTTACGAGAGTTTTGATGCAACGTTCAGAAATGGCAAGCATTTTACAAAAGCTATTAAAGGAACAGAAACATGAATTTTGGGCACAGGTTAAGGCACCACAATGCTTTACTGATTTCATCGATTTCATAGCAGTAAAGTGCTTTAATATTTCCGAGACTTTCTAAAATAAAGAAAATAAAAATAGTGGCACAAATACATTAGAAGAAAAAACTTATCTTTGGCCTTCCAATAGAAACTGTAACTTTGTCCTATATACAAGAATTATCTTCAGTGCGTTTATGAACACAACTTTGAACTGTTATGCTGGGTAACAAGGTCAAAAACAATTATTCCACCTAACTGGAGGCATTTTTCCTTGTAGCATAGGCACGATAAGCTGCCAATGCAACCACGGTGACAGCAGCACTCACTGCATGGCAGATAAAAGAAAATTTTAAAAAGATCAAAAAATTATAAACGGACAATATGACCTTGCGAGATGAGAACATGGATTAGCAGAGGGATCGCAAGTTATTCTTTTCCCAACTCATCACATGCCTTGACTGAACTAAATATCAAGGACATACTTTAATAAGAAAATTGGACATGTGGACGATTACTTCCTAGGTTCAACATACAAGTCTCTGCTAATCTTATGGTCAATTAAAAGCATATTTACTATTATAGTTGACAGAATTGTGACTTTTAGAAGTGACAATGCAAGTGATCAAGTAGTAGTTTTAATAAACTTGTAATTACAAGACCTGTATTAATATATATCAGTAGAAATTAAACATTTGAGTTTAACATGCATATATGAGTTTAAAAAAAAACTCATTGCAAAACAGAGTATTATACTACCTGAGACAAACACGAGAGAATTATTCACAATCTGACGGTTTCGCTTCTTGTATTTCCCAATCTCAGTTTCAGGAACACCAACATGAGGTTGTTCGGCAGCATTGACAATTCTATAGAACAAGTTATTCATATCCCCGTCCTTTACGCTGACACTTATTGGTGCATGTATACCCATATCCTGACAAATCTGAAAGAAAGAATTGCATTCTGCAAGTTAAATACAATCATCTTGGTACACATCAAGTTATCTTCGCTTTATACGTTTCTTCCTCTTCATTAATGTTTGTTTACTTCAAAAATCCACATAACAGGATAGTGTGAAGAAGAACATAACTTTATATATATTAAAGAACACAACTTCTTGATACACCGGGTTTAGTAAATACCATCTCCGAATCTTTTATTGCCATTGGATATGAATCCAGATCATCTTTAGCTGCAATAAAAAGGCAAGGAACGCCAAAACCACTTTCTTCTCCTCGCCGGGCCACTAGCACAAGTAACTCTGCTGCTCTTTTCATAGAATATTCATCCGAGCTAGAGTACAAAATATATTGCACGTCAGCCATCAGCAGATTAGGTCACACAGGTAAAGAAGTAGAAAGATTTTTTTTTTGATAAATGAAGTAGAAAGATCTATGAGTGTCGTTAAATCAATAAATGACTGTAAGGTTGACATTGCTTCTTATTGACTGAAATAACCTTAGTTATCACAAGTCATTCCACAATACTAAATAAAACCGATTAAAACTATTACAAGTTCGACAACCGACAAAGACAAGGGCCAGCTCAAACTGTAGCCACGTAACTGAACTCAGAGTTTTATGTATTCACTCTTAAAATTTCCTATATCAAAAGGACAAAACATCAGACCCACCTGTCATATAAAAAGACTGCTACATCAGTAGCCGCCAAAGACTCTTTACTGGACAGAAACTTTCTAACTCCATCTTCTGGAATCTCCTGCAATATAAGGGTCTTCTTATTTCCCTACAACAAGGATAAATCCATCAATCATGTAGTCATATGACTGAACTTAAATTAATCAGATACAGAAATATGCCGTGTTAGGTTGGCATGAATGAAAAAGAAAGGAATTGAATAAAATTTGAACTATAATATGTGTGGTGGTTCATATTTTTCATTCCTTTCTCCATTCCATTCCTAACAATCTAAACTAGAGCTCAAGCAGCCCACTTTGAGAAGGATTGCTTCATTCCTCACCATATCCATTGTTTTACAATTTTTATCATAATAAATTTGCACTCACTTATATTTTTTTAAAATCTTCCCCAAACTCCATTATTTCCCTTAAATTTTACTCAATACTCATTCCATTCCATTCCATTCCATATCCTCCCCAACCAAACACAACAATAGAAATCTAGTAAACAACATTTAGGTCTAGAAGAGTTAGAATTGTAGCTGTGACAACAGCCATGAGTAATGCAAGTAAAAAATAAAGGAATTTTTTTCACTTTTTCATTAAAATTTTAGTAGGAAGATCAAAGAATTTAATGTTTAAGTGATGGAAGAGACTGAAGATACTGACCGACAAGAAAAGTGACATCTAACCCCTAGAAGTATGATCAAACAGTTGACCCATTTTTTAAGTACATTATACTTTTTCAGTTACCCTCAGTCCGCCTTGCAAATTTAATTCAACCCAATTTCTTTTCTTAGAAACCATAATATGAAAACTCAATTATGAAATCCGCATTACTATGGTATTTTGGAACATGTTGCCATGTTTCTATTAAGTGCAGCAATCACATATAACCATGTCATAAACTCATACACATGTTTTCATGCAAATACCCACCCTGAGGCGGTCCACACGGTTCACTGCATAACTACCAGCACTTGTTGGAAAATAATGTTCTGAATAGGGCCTGCATTTGAAATTTGATTTTCATATTATTAATTCTCATAGCAAACAAAAAAGAATGTATAGTATGCACATGCATATATGTTACTTCTTTTCCGTTACTAAAGGGCGGGAGGGGGAAGGGAGACTGTGCTTCTGTACTGTGAAGAATCAAGAAAGTAGCAAACAATAGGAAGGATTTATAGATCGTAGTATCTAACTAATACAAACAGTTGATCTTGATAAACTTCCATTGAGTTTCCAAAATATACCTGCCAATGAATGACTTCAACAGTGCAGTCTTTCCAGCTTTTTTAGGGCCAAAAACAAGACATTTAAAAACATTTCTTTCTGTTTGTTTTTTCTTGCGGTCTAATAATCTTCTCCTAGTAAGACGTAGTGCTAATGCAGGATCACTATTGTATCCAAGGTATATCAAATTTGCCAAACTTCGAGCTGGGTCCATTAAAGTCATGAAATCCCACTGCAATGACAGATTTAATCAAACTTGCACTATGACAAAAGACAGATATTAAGTGCCCAAATGATAACATGGTCTTACTCCAAATTGAGACACTAGCCAATGGAAAGGGATGACTTGAATAATGCACCAAACCAAAAAATATACTAGCACTCTGAAATTGTTCTAACCTATCTAAGAACCTGAATCATTAAATAAAGCTCTTTTCAAGACAAGAATTAATACTACACAACAACATGGATGTCCTGCAATAAGAAAAAAGATATCACCTCCATCATCCAGAGAACATCATATGCAATTGTTATGGATACATTTTCAGTTCATAATTATATTAAACCTAATGAATGATCAGCCATGTAGCATTATGAGTAAAAGACTGGTACATTAGTACCATTTTAGATTACAATCCATACAATTAAATCTCTCTGTTTAACAAAGAATTGCCCAAAACTGAAATCTACTTGTGGAATAGAGGAAGCACCAACTGTAATTATCATTCTACAAAGTAGAACCACATCTAGTAGGAGTAGAATATACAACACAAGTTCTGAAAATTAAATATGTATACACACCTGAGATAGGAACCCTGAAAGAGATAAATGATCTAGTGCAGTTTTCTCTACTGCATCCTTATATGGAGCTTGCTCCCAAGGGCTGAAGTTGAGAAGAAAAAACAGAATGTGTAAGTATATGTGCATTTAAGAGTAAAATTAAGAAGCTAGAGTAAGATCATGGGAGATCAACACAATCATGATTTAAGTAAAGACTGTTTTTACAAATAGCTATTAGCTATTAGAGATTTCTGTCAACAAATTTACCCCTGGTCAATCATACACAACACTCAAAAGCCTGTATTTCTTCAAAAAAGGAGAGCAGATAATATTATTTGAGATTACGATATGTCGTAATTATTAGTACATGTAATAACATAATTCTATGGGCAAGATCACATCTATTGCTGGGTCAAATCTGTTGTGATCAGCATTACAGGTAAAAACATAATTCTATGAGCAAGATTACATCAATTGCAGGACCACAACAGTCTTACCTCTCTGGGGCAGTTGAAAATAGATCATCCAGCTCAGAATATCGTAGAGCTCCATCCTATAAAACGACAAAGTTTTAGTAAATTATTTCGATATATTGAAAGTCAAATTCAACTACCTAGCAGCTAGCAGTCCCAAATTCAGATGCCAATCAAATCAGGGTTGTTAAATGCGCCTACACATGCACTTCGAGGCGGGGCAAGGCAGGACCCCAAAGCGCCTCTTTCACATGCGTGCATCTAGGCGCTTTTTAGGAAACTAAAGCAAAGAGCATAAAAACATTATGCAGAAAATCCAAATGCTTAGACCAACTTACTTAATCTGTAGATTATCTATATTACCAGTTAGTCTAGACTACACGTTGCCAGTGGAAGAAAATATTAAAAAATAAAAATATGGAAAAAACTTTGTTTAAGATAATATTCATAGTCGCGGAAAAGTGATCAGCTCTAACAAGGTTTAATTACCTGCATAAGAAATAGGTCTTAGACATCACTACTTTAATAAGATATACATTCCCCTTATCTTCCCTTCAACAATATGAAAGTCAATTATATTTCAAAGAATGATCGAAACGGCATATATTGAGAACATTAAGAGGTCATTTGTCTATACTATAATGGTTCATAATCAACCTATGCTAAATCATTCAGATATTTAAATTGTTCGGATATTTCCTTATTCGGCTGAACAATAACAAAATTTTCAACATTAAGGCTAAAAATTATCCAAATGATTTACCCCATAAATTTGGACCAAACCATTCACAGATCTAACACATTCAATTAAGACCAATCCTATTTAACCAACGGCTACTACGTCTTACATTGCCTCCACAGACGAATAATATCATCACCCTACACCACCCCGTCTTTGACCCCAGGGCTAACCACACTTCAACTATAGACTGCAACTAACCATTGGATCCCCAAAACAGAATAAGGTAGTACTCATAAGTTAGACTAAACTAGCTTTTCCGCTGACAGTCTGCTACTACTTGTGTATAAGATTGTAACTCTTTGTTCTAGATCAAACCGAACATGGAACAGCGCATTGTATATGCCAATGATAAAAAAACCTATAACAAAATATTGAATTCAAGGTATGTCAAACCCCACTTCAAGTGTACTTCCTGTTCTCTAGGAAACTGACTGATGCAGCCAAAAGAAATGTGCAGGTCAGAGTAAAGAAGAAATGATCTCTACACAAAAAAATGTAAAAAATGTATTTGACAAAACTATAAAGTAATCAATCACATGATGTCAAAAGATTTATAAACAAAAAGTACACATACATTATCAATGTCAAACATACTGAAGACTCCTTTTAGAAATTCCAAGGCTTCACCTGTTAGCTCCATACTCTGTAAAAAGATGAACAGTAAGTACAAAAAACAATCACATTAATTATGTTATATTGAATAAAATGTGCAACAGATAATGCATGTCTAAATTTTTATTCAGATATCATGGTTCCCTGGTCGCTATCAGAACTAGCCATGCATAACACTATAACAGAAATACCAATATAAACAGATCAAGTTCAACATAAGTATAAATATATTTCTACAACTATTGCTGCTCAGACACAAGTATGTGCGTGTTTGGGGTATCACAAATAAGTTGACTTATAGCTTAAAATGAGTAAGTGTTATATAAGTGATAAGTGGATGAATTCTTATAAGTTGTATTGGTGTTTGGATAAATTTACTTATAAGTTAGTTATAAGTTTGCTAATTTACATTTTAAAAAATAATTATTAAATATAATGAGCTAAATACATGCATTTTAAATTAAAAAAATATTTAAAAACACAAATGTAAAAATATAAAGTATTAAAAACCAAAGAAATCAAGCAATAAGTCAATAAGTTAAGGAAAATGTTAGTAGTTATTAACATTCAACTTATGAACATATAAGTTATAAGTTAGTTTATAAGTTGGGTTGGCAAACACCCTCCATAAGCTATTACGGGTTTATAAGCCATAAATCGGCTTATAAACCCGTTGCCAAACATGCCCACGTTATCCACGTATTAAAACAGAATTCTCGATGCATATAGAAAAACAACACTGCACATTAAAAAGTAAAACGAATATTCAGCAGTTTATTTTTAGTTAGGCAGTTTAAATAACAAACCAGAGGCATCCACACAAGTAAACACACACTCAAATTGACTGTTTCCAATACAGTAAAACAAGAAAACAAAATTTGTTACTGGCACCTACAAAACATATATCTTACCTTTTGAAAGTTCAGTACGATGAGTGCAGCTTATACTGTCATTTTATAAATTCACCGATAGCATGCTTACACAAAGCCATATGTTAGCATGCAAACTCCATGTATAAAAGGTTCATCACTTCACATAATAATATCATCAATTTTTATAAATATAAGAAAAGAAGAGCAGCAGAATTAAAACCAACTAAAGGTTAAAATTCTATTCTATCAAAATGGAACAATAGATTAAGGATCTGTAAATCAATCACTTAGAAGGACGTGCTGCCCTACCTCTGTATTGGTAGAAAGAGATCCTGTAATCATGGTTACAAATTATGAAGTTCGGTTCGAAACGTGGTATGGGAACGGATATGCGGAACATCACTCTGGATTATGTTTAAATAGAATTCAAATATTAAGGGTTAAATATAAGCTCCAATACAATATTAATTATAAATTTAATTTCCAAAGCATAAGATATCTGCTGGTGTAGTTATTAAGTATTAGGATTTTGGCAGAAACGCACGGGTACGAACGAGGTCACCGGCAAACTTTTCCTTTTTTGCACGATCTTGGTTAAAAAGCCTCTTTTATCTACCTATTACAATTTACACCTATAGTTTTAACAATTTGGCCCACCCTGGATTTTTCATCCTGGGTCAGCGAAGAGATATCACTTGTCAAGCGTCATAAAAAGTTTCACCACGCTAAATATGGGTAATCTTTTTGTCATTTGTATTATCAAATTGGAGTGCATTGATTGATTCTTAAACTTTGGGGGTTTTAATTCATTACTACAATCGTCTCTTATTATTTATAATTCATAGTTAATATTCGTATCATAGTTAAAAAACTGGTTAGTAGTACTCTCTAGGCATTTAAAATCACTTACTGTTTTAACATATATTAGCCAGCTAAGCGTAAAGTCGGAAAGAGATCAAGCGGATGCAAATACAAGAAAATAGTGGAACTAATACCTCGGATGGCTACTTCTAATTGACTTAACATATATAATGATTGTTTTGTACTAGTAAGAATAGTTTGTAATCTAGTAGCTAAACTTAGTTATAAGATTTTAGTTTTGTCTTTAAGAACAAGATTGTACTTTGGTATGATGTGATAAGTTTGGTAAACTTCGTATGTTATGGTGTGTTGATGAAAGTTTGACATAGCAGGTCAAGTATGCTTGGAAATGGAAATTTGGGATGTTACAGTTGATTTCTTTTATATGATTCTAATTGATAGAAATGAAAAGGGGAACAATCAAAGAAAGAAACACTTCATAGCAATTGTAGTCGCGTGATGAGAGTTTTAGTTTAAGAAGACAAGGACCTGATCAGGAGCTCGTTTAATTGGAATTGAAATATATTCCTCCCTCAGCTTTATCTCGTCATTATAACCGAACTTCCTTAAGACGGTCCAGATTGTCTCAAGACGCCCTTTTTCTATAAAAAGGGCATGGAGAAATAGAAAACCTGTCAGTGTAAGTCCAAAGTCATTGACACCCTCAGGTACTTTCTCTTCGACTACTTTCTTCACACCAACTATTTCAGCGGGCTGTAAGGGGGCATTGAAGCACTTAACCTGTACATTATAATTTGGTCAATACAGACATCACTGCAACTCTATAGCTGGTGGTGAAAAATACTAATGATCTGTTCTTATTATGCTAGGAATCATCGAAATCAACCTGAAACTCATTCAGCTCTGCATCATTTAAGGCATCATCTTCATCACCGTCACAGAGAATGAATATTCTTTTTAAGGCTCTCACACATCGGGGTTTCAAAGTCTGTGTTTCTTGATCAAACAACGGAGCTGTTGGATGAAGTACTGCTCTTTGAGCATAATAAAATACTTCAGGAACCTACAAACATGCAAGTAACCTAACATTACATCCTGGGTATTAAGCAAACTCTGTAAAACAATTTTTAATAGAAGAAGAAAGATAGCCAAGGTCACTTCCCAAACTGCAGAAAGTAAAGTCCCTCACACCATAAAAATATGTATAGCTGTGCAGGATAAGATACATGTGTAATCTTAAATATACAGTTATCTGCTTAAAAGAAACAGAAGAATAAAAAAGCTTCTTAAAGTCAGTGTGTGAGCATGATTTGCAAAACATCAAGAGGAGTAAACATTTCATTTTCCATATAAAAATTATCCTCCAAAGTCCAACAACAGTAATCAGTGTTTCTCGAACAAGCTTTGCACCATGATATTGAAAAGTGGTAGAGATTGTTTTTACAAGCAATTGTAAAAGGTTTGCTCTTAGAGATAACATTTACCGTATGGAAGGAAAGGAGACGAGAGAAAGTTTAGAAACCACCAGAGAATATGGCAAGGGATGGTAGATCCTAGGGTTTTTTGGGAGCCTCCTAGAAACTAATGCTACCCGAATATGTGTTTCTTGGTAATATCGAGGGAGTCTCAGTTTTCTGCAATATGTATGGAATTATTAGGCATGTCCATTTGTGCTCCATAAGGAAAAAAATCTCAAATCTCTTTGCTAAGCTGTCGGTATTGTGGTTCTTGGTCTATGCATAAAATACTTTCTACAGAAGTGTGAATCTGTATGGATGACTGTTAAATGATAACGGTAACTGACAGGGCTCTGATGAGTCCTGAGTTTCATTTTAACTTTTGCTTTCATTTGAGACGAGCCTACACATATTCTGAAGATGTCGCTGACAAACTCGTGCGTTGCATTAAACGTGCATGGGAGTAGTATGATCACTTCCATTTTCAAAAGGCACAGGTTGCATAAATAACAATTCTATATTCAACAAATTGATTTTGTTTTATTTTTATGCAACCTCAAAGTTGTGAAATGGAACGGAAGAAGCACAACTCTTTGTCTTGTACAATAGGGAAAAAGTGACGGTTTAAGAGGGTCTGTTTCCTTAACAAATACTAAGTAATAACTTTATACCTATCAAATATCTATAGTATATCCACAATAGCCATGAACATAATGAACAAGATAAATAGCTGAAATTCAGTACATATTACAACAAACTGAAATATAACCTGATCTGACACACCTGGACAAGGTTAGCAGCTGAACATTCTATACAAGTCTCAATCTCCCGAAACCTTTGCATAATCGGCGCCATCACCTCCTCCAGACTGATATGGTAACCCTCATCGCGCATATCCAGCTTACAACCAACTATGATCACAGGTACCTTTACCTGTTTATTAATTAAGCAAACAATATAATTATATTGAGAAAACCGCAAGGCACTACACTTATACCGTATTGTAATACTTCAATATTTATCAGAATCATTTATATTCATCCACAATCATTTCAGTGATAAAACAAATAAACTAGCATCCAAATAGTACAACAAACTCTAACCTCCAATCGACGAAGCTCGAGAAGCCAAAAAGTACTGAGCCGAGTAAGCGTTTCACGCTGATCGCAGGCGTAAGTTATCACAACAGCATCAGCTCGTTGCAATTCTTCGGCGACTCTACTTTTATACTGTATACTATATAACCAAAAATCAAATAACAAGATCATCAAATCCACAACCTATACACACAAACACTCAATATATATACATATAATCCGGAAATTAACCTGGATGAAGTGTCTACAATAACGACGGGAACGCCGTCGGGATAGTAGTCGGCGGGAAGGCGAGTCGGCGGCAACACCGACGGAACATTCTCCGGAAATGATTCCGATGCAGCGGCGGAGATTAAGCTTGATTTACCGGTGCCGCGGTCGCCGATGACGACGACACGGACGGAGGTGCGGTGGCCACCGGAACCACGTGGCATTGAAATATGTACTGAATGAATCGAATAGATAGAAGAATTGATTAAAGAAGATGAAGAAACCCTAATTTATGAGAAAATATTTCACTGATGCATCAGATAGTATAATGTGACATCACAGGCAGAAGCAAGAAAGTGATTGCACGGTTGTGTGTTAGGTTGTACATATGTATATGAGCGAGTCAGAGACAGAGAGAGAAAAATGAAATGAGTAAAGAAAGAGGGTATGTTCTTGTTCTTTTTCTTCTTTTTCTTTTTTTTTTAAATAAAAGAGGGTATGTTGTGTGTTAATACTGGTGGAATTTTTTGCTTTCGGGCCAAGTCACCGACTCACCGGTCACTACCATCTTGCTCCTAAATTTTAAAACGAGAGAAAAAGAAGTGGAGGTTAGATAAAATAATTTTATTTTTACTCCTAATTGACTTGCAAATTTTTTAAAAGGGATGAAAGTAAATAGCAATGATTGTAAATTTGGTTTAATTTCACTTCAAAATTTTCATTTTAAAAATAAGATGAAAGTATTTAATCTTCTTATCACTTACTTTTTTAAAAATTCAGGAGCACGGTGTAAAATGAAATATAATATCTTCTATATATAATAGAAGAACAATGAGATAATTTAAGAGCATTTTGAGCCAATAAACCCCCTGTGAAGTTACCATTTTACCCTTATATATTACGAAATTACATGTCATGCCACTACTCTTATTTGGAGGGAGGAAAAAATTGAGTAAATAATGTTTTAGTCGGGGATCAAAGTATCAAACCCCTGACATTGGCTAAAGAAGTCATCCTTATAACCATTGAACTAGATGATTTTTTTTTATTTTGAGCTAAAAATCATATGACATAAATCTCACATCTTTGTTATCATATATTTATTATTATTTAAATTTTTTAGTAAAAATTAAGGTAATTTATAATATTTATTAAACTTTATTTTTTAATACTTAAAATATCATACAGAATCATATATACTACCAGTCTTATAAAATATTAATATTAAGTTTTAAAAACAATATTATGTGTGGTGCTTTTTATCATTCTTTTAACTAAACAAATATTTTGTATATGTATCGATAACTATAATATATTCTATTTCCTTGCATCAGAGTCGAACTTTTCTTGTACTACGCAATATATTTGAATTATTCAAATATTTAATATATAAAATGTATTATTAAACGTTGATATAACATAAATAACATATTACAAGTAGTTTATTTACATATTTATGACTTATTTATTTTTAAATTAATGAAATTAGTGTTAAAACATATGTAAAAATTAGACAATAATTTAGGTATGGGCGATCGGTCACTTCGGGGTCGGGGAGACTCCGAACATGAACTCATTCGTCGAACCCGCCTCAATCCTCGAACGATGATTACTTTATTTATCACACAATAATCTTTGTTAAATAGCACATATTGATAACATGTATACATGATATTTATAATTATTTGTTCTTATCTATACTACAAGTATAAAGTCAGTGTGATACATACGACATTCATATTCTTCTTATTTTACATTTATATTTACTTTGTTTGAAATTCATCTTAAATTTGAATAGTTTTATGTGATTGTTGAACTTAATGTTGAATTGACGTGTGTGTTTCTGTTTGAGCGTGATTAAATTGTGTTTTAAGAGTTTTGTGTTTAACAATATTTTAAAAATATATTTAATTAAAATTGTTATTTTAATAAATTAAGGTCAAATTGCAAAAGAAAAGGGACTAAAGTGCAAATATCAGAATATGAATGTCGTATTGACCGACCGACTACCAAACTATATTTTGAATAAAATTGTTGTTTTTAATAAGTAAAAATGAAAGAACTAAAGTAAAAATATCAAAATATGAGAACCGTACCGATCGACTATCAAATTTTCAATGTTTCGGTTTTAATAATACATTATACATTATATATATATATATATATATTGTTAGGATTTATGGGTGATAGCTAGGAGACAACTTAACTAGAGATTTTATTTACTTAATTTTTATTAAGTATGAACATACTGTCACAACCAGAGTATGTCTCTGTAACCATTTTTGTATCTGAAAATGAGATTCTAGTACATCTTGGTAGAAGTTCATTTATTTGTTCAAGCCTCAAGAAGTGCTCAAGATGGACAGCAAGAATAAAAGTTACTGTCACAGCATTGACAGTAAGGTTACATGAAGACAACATGTTGCTAGTCATGACATCATATTCACTCTGACAGCAACATTGGCAGAAGCCCTCTGACAGCAACTTTGGAAATCCTGACAGCAAGCTTGGAAATCCTGACAGCATCCTATGCGGGGATTTCTTACTGTCACCAAAAGCACATTCTTGTGACAGCAAGCTTAAGCATCAGGATACTGTCAAGAAGGGACAACATTTGTATTGGGGATCTACCCAGTCAAACCTGTGACAATTTGGATGTTTAAGAAACAGGCGTGTTGCAGTATCCCAACACTGCATCAAGTCTGCAAGACTACGACTGAAACTTGAGAGATCACGTGAAAAAACTCACCAATTCCAGAATATTAGAAATCTACATCTACTGAATTGTGTTAGCTTAAAATATAATGTTTCTAAATTGCTTTATCCAGTATTGATAAATTGTTTGTATAGAAATTTAGGAAAGACTCGCGGGTGGATAATTTGTAAGAAGCTGCCACATGAAAATGACAGCAGCTTCACAAACCCGTGTTGATAGTGATAGGATTAGTCTACTTAGACAATCAACAATTCCATTCTTTGTAATCACTCGAGAAACCGAAGCTCAAGAAAATATTCATTTCTCTTGTGTTTATTTTTTATTGCATCCCATAAACTAATAAACATAAATCTTAGTTTTTGTTGTTGAAACGTAAATTGATTTTTATCAGTGTTGCATTCAACCCCCCCCCCCCCCCTTGCAACAGTCGAGGACCAACAACTGGTATCAAAGCCAACAGATTTTCCTAAATCTGAGATCATGACTAGTATGCAGAAGTCAAGTAGCATAAAGATTCCAGCGTTTGATAAGGAAAACTACAATGTGTGGAAAAGAAAGATCTTGTTGTTTATCAAAGCTGCGAATCCACTATACTTGGGTATCCTCCAAAATGGTCCCTTTGTACCACAAAAGGAGATTGAAGCCTCAACTGTGGACGGTGTTCTTATTCCTGCACACTGGGTTGCTAAGTTACCCTCTGAGTTTCTGGAGCCAAAAAAAGAGAAGGTGGCTTTGGATGATTACCTGCAACTCATTCTGCTGGATGCTCTCACCTTGCTGGCTGGGTTGTTATTATTTTTAACCTATCTTATTATTATAATTATAAATTGTAATAAAAAATATATTTAGAGACCTACTTAGGTTTTTAAAAAATTCATTTAATATCCAACTAATAAAAATATTATACACAAAAACAAATAATAAATTAACAACTATTAAATGGCACGGGTTATAGACTAGTAATCATATATAACAATATTACCATTACATATTTATTTTGCATGTGTTATGTTTAGAACATGAGTTGTTTTAGTTAAAAAATGTAAAACATATAATGTGTTTTAGCTAATCAGTTATACATATGTAATAATATTACCATTTTATATATATATTACCTTTTTTTATAAGATGAGTTGTTTTAGTTAAAAAAATAGATAAAATAGGTAATGTATTTTAGCTGAAAAAATTAATTGATTATAAATAAATTGATTATATATAGGCCCGACCCAAATAATAATAGATAGGTCCAGCCCAAATACCGACCGACCGACCAAAACTTTTAATGTTTTGTCTTTAATAATACTATCTTAAAACCCGTGCGATGCACGGATTGTTAATAATAATAATTTTTATTATTATTTATGTTTTAATATTCTATTAATTTGCATTTGCTAAAAAAATTAAGTAAGCGTGTTAAACTTTTTTAAATAATTAAAAGTATTAAAATAGATTTTAAAATAAATTAATAACTGTTTACCCGTGATATTTTTGGGAAAAGGAGGGATCTTAGCAAGGAAAAATAGAAAAAGTAACATGTTTTAGCTGAAAAGATAAGTGCACGTAATTAAAATTATTTAAATATGTTTCAAAATAAATAAGTAAGGATTTGCCGAGGATATTTTTGGAAAATGAGGGGTTTTAGTAAGGAAAAATAGAAAGAGTAACATATTTTAGTTGAAAAAGGTAATTGTCCGTGATTTTTTTCGAAAAAAGAGGATTTTGTTAGAAAAAATAAAAAATATAATGTATTTTAGCTGAAAAGGTAGTTGATTATAAAAATGTTATTATTTAATAATAATTTCTTTAGAAAATGAAAAAATAAAAAAAGTAACACGTTTCAGCTAAAAAAGTGCTCATAATTAAAAGTATTAAAATAGATTTTAAAATAAATAAGTAAGGGTTTGCCCGTGATATTTTTGGAAAATGAGGGGTTTTAGTAAGGAAAAATAGAAAGAGTGGCATTTTTTTGTTAAAAAAAATAATCGTTCGTGTTTTTTTTAGAAAAAGAAAGGATTTTGTTAGAAAAAAATAAAAAAAGTGTAATGTATTTTAGCTAAAAAGGTAACTGGTTATAAATAATTTTATTATTTAGTGATAGTTTAAAAAAAAAAATAAGTAATGGTAATTATGTAAAATCACTAAGTACCGACCGTCTGTCCGTCCGACTACCAAACTTTTAATGTTTCGTCTTTAATAATATAGCTTAAAACTCGTGTGATGCACAGATTGTTTTTAATAATTTTTACTTTTATTATTTATATTTTATTAATTGCATTTATTAAAAAAATAAGTAGGTGTGTTAAACATTTTTAAAATAATTAAAAGTATTAAAATAGATTTTAAAATAAATAAGTAACGGTTTGCTCGTGATATTTTGGAAAAAGAGGGGTTTTAGTAAGAAAAATAGAAATTAACATGTTTTATTTGAATTTTAAAATATAAAAGTAACGATTTACCCGTGATATATTTGAAAAAAAGAGGGGTTTTAGTAAACAAATAGAAAAGACGACATGTTTTAGTTAAAAAAGGTAATTGCCCGTGATATATTTGAAAAGGTAGGGTAATTTGTTAGAAAAAATAAAAAAAATAATGTGTTTTAGGTTAAAAAGGTAATTGGTTATAAATAGGTAATATTATTATTTAATAATATATTTCTATAAATAAGTAAGATTAATTAAGTAAAAACACAAATTTAAGAAAGAGCAATTAAGTAAAATCACAACGTACCATACCGACCAACCAAATTTTTAATGTTTCGTCTATTATATAATAGTATTGATAGTATATATATATATACTAGCCTATAACCTGTGCAAGACACGTGCCTTAAAAAATAATAGACTAAAAAATTTAATGTGAACGGAAAATATTATAATTAAAAAAAATGTAATATGATAAATTATAAAATTAGAAACTAAAATATTAATTTAAACATAAAAAAATATAAAAAAAAATACAGATGGGGCTGCAGAAGATAAATGAGGTATTATTAATATTATTTTATAATAAAATAATATTAATAATAAGGACATATAGAAAATGTAACATGTTTTAATTAAAAAAAGTAATTGTCATACTTTTTTTAGAAGTGTTTTAATTATATTAATTGTATTTATTAAAAAAATACTTTGACATGTTAAAATAAGTAAGTTTTTTTAATAAGGATAAATAGAAAAGCTAACATGTTTTAATTAAAAAAAAGTAACTGTCTCTAATATTTTTAGATGTTTTTTAATTATATTAATTTGAATATAAAAAATAAATAAATAATGCAAATACAGTAGATAATTTAAATAAATTTAAAATTATAGAGTGTGATAAATTTTAATACATGAAATAGTAATAAAACTAAATTCTCTATTTAGCTGACCAAGTAGAACCAAAATGCTATAAGTCTAAACATATATATATATATATATATATATATATATATATTCCATCTGATCATTTGAAAGAGATTTGATAATAAAAACATATATCATGCTTCATATCTTTTTACTGTTTACTTGATGTTGTTCTTTTGCTTTTTACAATCTGTAGTTTTATTATGACTTTCAAGGATGATATCTTATTATTTTGAAGTTGTCGTTCTAAGTTGGTGTTTCCTTTTAGTTTTGTGTTAAAAGCCTATAGAATTAATTCATGTTCATCGTCAAATGTATAAATAAATAGTTATAAATGTCAACCAATAATAATAAATAATAATAGTGTTACTTATCTATAAAAGACTTTGGTCAAACCCAATAAACCAAGTTAATAAATCATAATACTGTAATGTGCACCCAACAAAAATTTCATAATAACTATGCAACAACATCTTCTAATGCTGTGTTTTTTGTGGCTTATTCTGATCACCGGTGTCTGTGTTGGCATGTTGGCAGTGTTGTTAGTAGTTGTTTTTTCCAGTTTTGTTGCAATTTCACATGTTTCCTTTGAAACTAGCAAACCATCCTCTAGATATTTTTCTTCCAGCTTTCTTTTATTCTGCCCTTGAGATGTAGTCGACTCACTTTCTTCATGGGATATCTCATGTATAGTAACAATTTCAGATGCGGTATAACATTAAAATATGTATATATATCTATATATTATATATATATATATATAGATATATACTATTAACTTCTTATATATAATAAGCGTAAGGAGATCTTATCCAAAACTTTGGTCGGTCACTGTACTACCAAAAGTATATGATCCGTTGGATTATAAAACTATAAATATTCAAATAGATGAGGACCGTTAGATATAATATTAAAAATTGTATTTGATTAATAATATGATAGTATTTAACTACTAAAAGATGTATTTTGATAATTTAAACCAATTATAAATGGGTTTTCTATATTGAATAGAAATCTTTATGTAAAAATTCGTAATTATCTTTTCTCTTTAGTTTATGGATAGTTCCAGTTAGATAAAAATTATTAAACCATCATTAAATTAAAGATAATTTTGTTAGCTTCGCATGGGCTGTAAAATCGTTAAAATCTGTTGTCTAAAACTCAAGATAGAGCCCAAACAGTAAAGTGATTATCTAAATTTTAATAAACATTTTTTTTATTGTAGCACCAATTTAATTTTTTTCCTAATTCTTTTAAATTTATAAATTCTATTTTTATTTCAATAAAATATTAAAAATCAATTTAAGAAAAAATTAAAATCGATCTGGTCCGTGTACGATCACTATACGACCAAATTAATAATTACAGTTAGATCTTAAATAGATCGATGAGAATTGTTACATCTAATATTAAAAAGTGTATCTGATCAATAATAGAATTATATTTAAATACTAAAAAGTGTATTTTGATAATTTAAAAGTTTTCTATGTAAAAATTCTTAAATATCTTTTCTCTTGAATTTGAATTTATGTATAGTTCCAATTAGATAATAATTGTTAAACCAAATATCAAGATAACAATTCATATTGATTACAATATTAAAAATTATCAATATAATGCTGATGTATATCATACTAACAATGATACACGTGAACTACAGAGACTTACGAGAACTCATGTACATAAATAAATTTAAACACTTTTTTTGAAGGAACATAACAATTTGATTAATCCAATTTATAATTATATTATTTTACATATAACAAACATAAAAGGATAATATCAAAATATTGAGGGTTTCATATTCATAAACGAAAATTTTGAATGTAATACTTATATTAAAATGTGTATTTGATTAAAGGTAGGATTATATTTAAATACTAAGAAGTGTGTTTTGATAATTTAAACCAATTATAAATTGGTTTCCTATATTGAATTGAATTTTTTATGTAAAAATTCTTAACCATCTTTTCTTTTCGGTTTATGGGTAGGTCAACAGGTCAAGTTAGATAATAATTATTAAACCATCATTAAATTAAAGATAATTTCGTTAGTTTCGCATGGGTTGTAAAATCGTCAAAATTCAATTTCTAAAACTCAGGATAGAACCCAAATAGTAAAGTGAGTATCTAAATTTTAATAATTTTATTATTATTTTTTTAGCACCAATTTATTTATTTTTCCACTAATTGTTTTAAATATAGAAATTTTAATCAATTGGTATAATACTTTTCTGAAAAATCGTACTTTACAAAAAATATTATCAAATAACATGTCTCCAAGAAAAAATGAAAAAATTCTTATTTTTCAAAAAAACCTATAAATTTTAATATGTTGTTGATAGATTCAAATCTTAGATAATTCTACATGATAATTTTATTGTTATATCTAACGTTTTTCAACAATTTAATTTGAAAGATTCAACGATTATGGATTGAGTGATCAAACAAAGCGACCAAACTTATAAGGAAGCTTTCATTATTTAGTCTTTAATATAATAACATAGATATTTACGGGTTATACTATAAAAAAATGAAATTTATACAGAATTTTGATCACGGTATATTCGGTTAATAAAAACAGTTAGATTTAACATTAAAAACTGTATTCGGTTAATAAAGGGTATTCTAATAATATAAACTACATATAAGTATATTTCTTAAATCGAATAGAATTCTCAATATTAAATTTCGTCACTTTATTCTCTTTTTAGTTTTAGAATAGTTTTTAATCGAAAAAAAACTATTAAACCACAACTAAATTAAAGATTATTTTGTAAATTTCATGTGGACCGTAAAATTCGGCAAATCTAACTTTTATAACTCAATATAAACAAATATTAAATTTAGCGTGTAAAATACAATAAATATCAAATTTTTAACTATAATTTTTTTGGCTAAATCTTTTTTAACAATAATTTAATCATGTAAACTAATAACTTTTAAATATTAAAATATTCATAAATAAATATAATTATAAATATTAAAAAACAATCGTGTGTTCCATGGGTAATTAAAATATAATTTTAAACAAAATAATTATAAATAAAATTTAAGTAACCGTGCATCGCACGGGCTATAAGCTAGTATTATTAAAGACGAAACATTAAAAGTTTTGTAGTCTGGTCATGAAAGTTTTTGTAGTTTGGTCACTCAATTCATAGCTGTTAGATATTTTTGATCAAATCGATGAGAATCGTTAGATAAAATATTAAAATTATTATATAGAATATCTTTTATATTTTTCCTAACTGAAACATCTCATTTTCCAAAAATATTGCAAACAATTTCATTTACTAAAATAACATAATAAAGTTATAATTGCTAATAACTAACTCATGACCTTTTTTAGCCAAATTGTATATTCTTTTTTATATTTTCTAACTAAAATTTCTACTTTTCTATTTTTCCTAACTAAAACCTCTCATTTTCCAAAAATATCACGAACAGATCTATTTAATAAAATAAAATAATAATATTATAATTATTAATGACTAACCGATTAGATTTTTTTTCCTAAAACGTATATTCATTTTTATATTTAATAACTAATATTTCTCTTAACTAAAACCTCAAAAATATCACGGACTATTCCATTTAGTAGCATAAAATACTAATATTATAAATCTATCTATCTATATATACTATATTACTAGCTTAAAACCTGTGCGATGCACGAATTGTTATTAATAACTAGCGTAACAGCCCGTGCAAGGCACGGGCCTGCATAGAGATGTCAATAATTTTTATCGTGAAAAAGTTGGTCGTGATCGATTTATTAGATTAAGGATTGTGTAGTCTTAAGTTTGGGTGCGTAAAATGAGAAGTATGGTTCATGCATAGTGAGGAGTAAAGAATTTTTTTGGCGAATAGTGTAATTACTTTGAATCACAAACGTAACTATGCCAAGGCTCTAAGACTTGTTTATAGTGACTATTATTGATTTTGAGACCAGATTGAAATAATGTAGAATTTGAAGCACGAATGTACTATTGTTCTTCTTGTGATTATAAGTAGGTTTACCTGTGTTTTGTGTGTCAGAGAAAGGATAGTTTGTAGATTGGTAATTTGCGTTAGAGAGCGGTTGTTATATGTTTTTCGGGAATTGATTGGTTTTTTTTTTTTTTGCAATCTAGGTTATGAATAGGTTATATGCATGCAATATTGTTGTAATATAATCGAACATGCATGAATGAGATAGAGGATTTTAAAAAGAAGTTGAAGGCCGACGCATCTTTGTACACCCTCACATCACCCAAGTTTGTGATAAACACCTTGGGAGATGAACACCTATTACAATTTGGAGTATTCATGTCACCTATTTGTTTTTGATTTTTTACTTGGGAACTGATTCTGCACTCCTCACATGTGTTCATCTTTATATTAAATTATATTAAATTATATTAACACACTTAGTAAATGCATTAAGAATGTGTTTGGAATATCGTTTTGCAGTTACACATTTTTATCCAATTTATTACTATATATTAAACCTCAACACAAGGGCAAAAATTTCCAATTAAATGGTCGTCACAAAAATGTCACTCATATATTATTATGCAAAAATATATTAATAGTTGTTAGTACAAAGAAACAAACCTCCAACCTCCTTCTAAGATGTTCATGGGTTTAACAACTATTCTACATGCCTGTTTGAGTTTACTTCAAAAAATTTATTAGATAATCCACGTCTTTCTTCTTTTCTCTTATATTATTTTTACTTTGATGTTTAAATAAATAAAATATTGGTTTGTATTATTTATATAAATCAGTTTTTCTTTTCATCTTTTCGTAATTTTGGTCAAAATTTTTATTTTCCGGACACCCCAACCGGTATCACGCCAGACCCTAGAGTGCAGGAAGAATTCTCCACGCTCCCATGAATCAAACCTTGAATGCTTTGGTCAATAACCAGTGCTCTCACCAACTCATCTACAGGCCCGAAGGCTTCTTTTTGTAATTTTATATACCTATATATTTAATCACTGAATTTTATTACAGTTGTATGTTTTCGATTAAATATATATTAATTATGTTGTTTAAAATTCATACTTTTATATTATATATATTTATTATACTTTATTTGAATTAAACTAATTATTCGTACATAAAATATACTATTGAAATTCGACCTAATATAAGAAATATTGTATATATTGTAGAGGATGTCGTCAAGGACCCAAAAACCATATTTAGAATTTCATTTTATCAAAATGATTATATGACATTACGAATCAATTTAATGTATTCTATAAAGTTTCATTATTATTATGAAAGATTATACTTTTTTTTAACATCGTACAATAATTTTTGGAATACAATTTGAAATTCTATTTTCAAAACTTGTAATTTTCAATTTTCCCAAACTTTATCGTCTACTAACAGTCTGAATGATCATTATGTAATTATATACTATGTAATATCCTATATTTTAAAAACTCACCCCGATTTTTGACACGAACGTCACTGGGGTTGAAGGGGAGGGGGTTAGAAAGGTGAAAAAAAAAAAGATAAGTTAATAAAGAATGACATGTTACTTTAGAAAATGTTAACAAATGAACAATACATTCTGGAAAATAAAATTGTTAAGAAATGGATGCGACGAATAGAGTAGGTAGACGAATTTTTTGTATAATTTGAATGCTAATGTTCTTAATTTAAAAATTATAGAAATAACTAATAATTAGAGATATAATGTGTATAATATTTCTTATATTAGATCGAATTTTAATAGTATATTTTATGCATGAATAATTAATTTAATTCAAATAAAGTATAATATAAATTATGAATTATAATCAACATAATTAATATATATTAAATTGAAAACATACAACCGTAATAATATATAGTGATTGAATATATAGATATATAAAATTACTAAAAGGAAAAAAGAAAAACAAATTTATATAAATAATTCAAACCAACATTTTATTTATTCAAACATCAAAGCAAAAAAAAAAATATAAGAGATAAAAGACGTGGGTTATCTAATAAGTTTTTTGAAATAAACTCAAAAAGGCATGTAGCATAGTGGTTAAGCCCATGGATATCTTGGAAGGAGGTTGGTGGTTTGAATTTTTGTAGTAACACATCTATTAAAAAAAATTGTATAAAAATATACGAGTGGCATTAAAAGGAAAAAAGAAAAACAAATTTATATAAATAATTCAAACCAACATTTTATTTATTCAAACATCAAAGTAAAAAAAATAATATAAGAGATAAAAGACGTGGGTTATCTAATAAGTTTTTTGAAATAAACTCAAAAAGACATGTAGCATAGTGGTTAAGCCCATGGATATCTTGGAAGGAGGTTGGAGGTTCAAATCTTTGTAGTAACACATCTATTAAAAAAAATTGTATGATAACATACGAGTGACATTTTTGTTATTTTTCAAAAAAAAAGGGTAAAACGGTAATTTTGCTTAAAAGAAAAAAAGAAAAACAAATTTATATAAATAATTCAAACCAACATTTTATTTATTCAAACATCAAAGTAAAAAAAAAAATATAAGAGATAAAAGACGTGGGTTATCTAATAAGTTTTTTGAAATAAACTCAAAAATGCATGTACCATAGTGGTTAAGCCCATGGATATCTTGGAAGAAGGTTGGAGGTTCGAATCTCTGTAGTAACACATCTATTAACAAAATTTTGTATAATAATATACGTGTGGAATTTTTGTTATTTTTCAAAAAAAAGGGTAAAACGGTAATTTCGTGGCCATTTAATTGGCAACTTTTGCCCTTGTGTTGGCCTATTATATATAGTAATAGATAGATTATTATTTTTATTATTTATGTTTTAATATTCTATTAATTTGCATTTGCTAAAAAAAAATTAAGTAGACGTGTTAAACTTTTTTAAATAATTAAAAGTATTAAAATAGATTTTAAAATAAATTAATAACTGTTTGTCCGTGATATTTTTGAAAAAAGCAGGGGTATTAATAAGATAAAATAGAAAAAGTAACATGATTTAGCTAAAAAGGTAACTACCCGTAATTAAAAGTACTTAAATAGGTTTCAAAATAAATAAGTAAGAATTTGCCCGGGATATTTTTGGAAAATGGGGGGTTTTAGTAAGGAAAAATAGTAAGAGTAACATATTTTAATTGAAAAGGGTAATTGTCCGTGATTGTTTTAGAAAAAGAGAGGATTTTGTTAGAAAAAAATAGAAAAGGTAATGTATTTTAGCTGAAAAGGTAGTTGATTATAAAAATGTTATTATTTAATAATAATTTCTTTAGAAAATGAAAAAAATAGAAAAAGTAACACGTTTCAGTTGAAAAAAGTGCTCATAATTAAAAGTATTAAAATAAATTAGAAAAAGTAACATGTTTTGTTAAAAACGATAATCGCCCGTGTTTTTTTTAGAAAAAAAGAGGATTTTTTTAGAAAAAAATAAAAAAAGGTAATGTATTTTAACTGAAAAGGTAATTGGTTATAAATAATGTTATTATTTAGTGATAGTTTTTAAAAAAAATAAGCAAGGGTAATTAAGTAAAATCACTAAGTATCGACAGTTCGTCCGTCCGACTACCAAACTTTTAATGTTTTTTCTTTAATAATATAGCTTCAAACCCGTGCATCTTATTTATATTTTATTAATTGCATTTATTAAAAAAAATATTTAGCCGTGTTAAACATTTTTAAATAATTAAAAGTATTAAAATGGATTTTAAAATAAATAAGTAACGGTTTGCTCGTGATATTTTTGAAAAAGAGGGGTTTTAGTAAGAAAAATAGAAAATAACATGTTTTCGTTGAATTTTAAAAAATAAAATTAACGATTTGCCGGTGATATTTTTGAAAAAAGAGGAGTTTTAGTAAGAAAAATAGAAAAGCTGACATGTTTTAGTTGAAAAAGGTAATTGTCAATTAAAAATATTAAAATAGATTTTAAATTAAATAAATATGGGTTTGCCCGTGATATATTTGGAAAATGAGGGATTTTAGTAAGGAAAATAGAAAATATAACATGTTTTAGCTGAAAAAAGTAATTGCCCGTGATATTTCTAGAAAAAGAAGTCAAATGTAATTGTCAATTAAAATTATTAAAATAGGTTTTAAAATAAATAAGTAAGAGTTTGCTCGTGATATATTTGGAAAATGAGGGATTCTAGCAAGAGAAATATAAAAAGTAACATGTTTTAGCTGAAAAGTAAATTGTCCGTGATTTTTTTAGAAAGAAATGGTAATGCATTTTAACTGAAAGGGTAATTGATTATAATAAATTTTATAATAATTAAATAAGGCAATTACCGTATCAAAAAACAGGTACCAAAACTTTCAATATTTCGTTTTTAATAATATAGTATAGATAGAGAGATAGATTTATAATATTAATATTTTATGCTACTAAATTGAATAGCCCGTGATATTTTTGAGGTTTTAGTTAGGATAAATATTAGTTAGAAAATATAAAAAATAATATACGTTTTGGGAAAAAAGCTAATCGGTTAGTCATTAATAATTATAATATTATTATTTTATTTTATTAAATAGAACTGTTCGTGATATTTTTGGAAAATGAGAGGTTTTATTTAGGAAAAATAGAAAAATAGAAATTTTAGTTATAAAATATAAAAAATAATACACACTTTGGCTTAAAATGGTATTAACTTAGTTATTAGCAATTATAACCTTATTATGTTATTTTATTAAATGAATTGTCTGCGATATTTTTGAAAAATGAGATGTTTTAGTTAGGAAAAATAGAAAAAATATTCTATATAATAATTTTAATATTTTATCTAACGGTTATCATCAATTTGATCAGAAATATCTAACGGTTATAAATGGAGTGACCAGACTACAAAAACTTTCAAGACCAGACTACAAAACTTTCAATGTTTCGTCTTTAATATAATAGTATAGATTAAAGACGAAACATTGAAAGTTTTGGTACCTATTTTTTTGTACGGTACTTGCCTTATTTAATTGTTTATTTAATTATTATAAAAATTATTATAATCAGTTACCCTTTCAGTTAAAATGCATTACCATTTTTTTCTAAAAAAATCACGAGCAATTTCTTTTTCAAGCTAAAACATGTTACTTTTTCTATTTACTTTACTAAAATCCCTCATTTCCCAAATATATCACGAGCAAACCCTTACTTATTTATTTTAAAACATATTTTAATACTTTTAATTGATAATTACATTTCCCCTCTTTTTCTAGAAAAATCACGGGCAATTACCTTTTTCGGCTAAAACATGTTGTTAGGAATGAATATCACCTAGAAACTAGACAGGGGGGTGAATGGATAGTTTGATGAATTTTTGCTTTCTTGAAACTAAATGTAAACTGTATATGATTATGCTAAGTAATATGCAGAAAGTAAACAACACGCACAATCACTTTAATCTACTTTGTATAAGCAAATTAAATACTACAGCTTTCCAAGAAATTCACAATCGAATTTCTGGCTTCTAAACAAAAACAGTTTGTACTTGCTTGCTTACAGAGAAAAGAGCTTGAGATAAAAACTATGTGTTACTCTCTTCCTTCTTACAGTAGTGTGTGCACAATATATATTTTTCTATACAAACTAGGTACACACAATATTACACAGCTACCCCTTCTGAAAGTCCAACTTGTCCTGCCATAAGAAGTTCACTGTGTCAGGAAGGACCACCTGCTTTTCGGAATCTTTCCCGTTTCTGTAGCTACTTGTCTCTTATCTTTCTCTCCAAGTTTAGCTGTAGATTTGCCATCTGTTCTTTGGACCACCTTGCCAGAACAAATGCTTCAGTATTTGTCTCTTTTGATTCTTGGTTCTGTACCCTGATTTGTCTTGTTATAAATGGCTAAGTGTTGATATCGTGAACTCCACTTCATTCCTGACTTCGCGATCTCCCTTGTGAGGACTACGCGATATAGCCTTTGAAGACTTTGCGACATAGGCCATAAGATGACTATGCGACATGGGTCATTTGACGACTATGCGACATAGGTCATTTGACGACTATGCGATATAGGTCATTTGACGACTATGCGACATAGGTCATTTGACGACTATGCGACATAGGGCTTCTGAGGACTTCACGATCTAGGCTTCTTTGACTTTGCTGACTTCAACACTTCACGACATGTGTCTTGAGGACTTCTCGACATAGTACAAAATGGACTATGCGATGTAGCACTTCACGACATAGATATTGGTGACTTCACGACATAGCTTTCTTCTGACTTTGCTATATAATGCCTTAGACAAATTTCTGCAACTTATTTCTTCATGGCCTTATTCATTTCTATCCTGCTGCATGAACACTTCTAAACTTCTACCAGGACAATTATTCAATGGCCTATATACAATCTAGATGCAAGAAACTTTGCTAAGCTCATTATAATTTTGAGCATACATGATCAAGCTAATGTTCATAAGAACAAGACAAGTACATATAGAGACCTATACTATATCCCAGTGATAGAACTCACTAGGTCATGTAATGTGACATAGTCACATAGTGTAGGCTTGTTAATAGTGGTATTCAGACATGTCTTGAGCCTAACAATCTCCCCCAAATTGTGAGTAAGATCCTTAGGCACAATTTCATGTCTGATAACAAACCTAACTTACATAGAAGGAAATTAAGTAACAGAGAGGACAATTTATGAACATTGAGATCAGGAATTTGATTACATAGAAAAATTGAAAGCTTACAGACTATCTTTGTTGCTCAGCAGTTTCAGCTTCCAATTGCTTCTCTTGTAAATCATCATAAATCTTCTTTTTCCTTATCTCTTCTCTTCTTTTCATGTCTATGATGGCTTCTTGAAGTTCTTCTCTTGCAATCAGTTCTTCAATGAGAGGGGAGTCTTTTAGATCATCAATTGCAGCTTTAAGAGCACTTTCCACATATGAATCCAGAAACTCCATCCTTATCTTGCTCATGCCTCCATAAGAATTTTTGTATTCCACAACATAAGGATTTTGTTTTACCCTGCAAAGCCCTTTCTTTCTCAGCTCCTTTGCTCTTTCCTCCATTTCAGCCATTTCTTTCTCTTTCTGAATTATCTTCTATTCACTTTCCTTTCTCAGGTTTTCTTCATAATCAGCATGCATTTTCAAGAACCTGGCAATATCTATCTTCCATGTCCTTTCTTCTTTTTCTTCAAAATTCATTAAGGCATTTATCCTTTCAAGATCATACATATAGAAATATTGTCAGCCTCCTTGCTTCATTATCCTTTCTCTTCCATCAGTGTACTTGATCTCTAGATGATCCAACTTCACTTTGACTTCAAAGATCCTTTGAGCCCTCAAAAATGCTAGGGCATCTTCATCATAGTCCTCATCTAGTGGAAGCACATTGATGCCAATAACATTTGCGAGTTTTCCAGTCTTCTTTGTTATCCTTATCCTTCTGGGTACACTCTTGATCTTCAAATGCTTCACAAGAGATACCTTTCAGGAACAAGGAGAATCAGTCTTCAGTGCCACATCACTTGAAAGTAGCTTCATTCCTTTTCCCTTCATCCATTGTAACACTCCACTAGCTGTGACTTTGTGGAAATGTCTTTTTGATGTTTCTTTTGTGGCTCCTTCTTTCTTCTGTGGCAATTCAGGTTCAGAAGTCTTAGATAATGATTTTGGAGGATCATTACTAGCAGTACCCACCCTAGACTTAGAGTCTTGTGTTGTGGTTAAAGTACTGCTAGCAATGTCCTTGACTTGCTGAATTCCACTTCTTGTTCTCTTGGTTGTTTCCTTTGTCCCCTTAGAATCCCTCTTGTCATCATCAGCACCTTTTGTCTTCTTTGAGGATTTGCTCCTGCTACTTTCACTTGGGCCATCCTTATCACTCCTAGAATGAGATCTCCTTCTGTAGGTTTTCTCCTCATCATCATCCTCACCATCCTTCTTCTTGCTCTTTTCTTTGACAGATTCAGGAATGACTCCATGAATCAGAAAAGATTGTAGAGTGTGAATCATTTCTAGTTCCTCAACTGTCCTAACTCCTTTCTTAGATCTTAGCATCTGCAGCACCTGGTTGATCTTTGCATTGTTTTTCATTTTCAGGTCTGAGGGAATGACAAGTTGGTCAATGTTGTTATCTTGAGATAGACTTTGGTAGATAATTGTCCTTGGCTTGGAGATAACCTCAGGCAATCTTTGATTTTGATCTATCTTCAAGTCATTGTATAGACTTTCATTGTTCACTCCATGCTTTTCAATCAACTCCAGAATGATTGACAGCTCAGTAAATCTCAGTCTCTCTAGAGTTTGAAATGATAGATGCCACAAGCAATTGTCCTTGCACACCATGATAACCTCTCTTAGATGAACATCCCTGATTTTCTTTACTGCAACTGTGAAGTAATTGATGCCTTCCTTGAGCTTCTCTCTGTAGTCTCTTACATCTTCATGAGCATTTCTGTAGATGGCTTTCAGAAACTCCAGGAAGGCCTCATCACGATAGATGTGAGAACTGGCAACTTCCTGTAGCTTGGCCTCTGTGATAATTGTAGCTTTGACAGGTTGAGCATTAGGAGTAGGTTGAGCAGGTTGAGTAGCTGAAGTGTCTTTGGGCATCGTGGATGGATAGTAGGTGGTTGTGACTGTGCTTTTCTGACCTTGTGCACTTATGACCTCTACAGGGGGTAGGATTATTGCTTTGATTGTTTCTTCAGAAATTTTGCCCTTAAGCTTCTGTTGCTTGGCAGGTACTCCCCCTTTCTTTTTCAGAATGACCTCCTTTTGTTTCTCCCCCTTAGGCTTGGAATCAGACAAGATGTCTTGAGCTTCCCCAGGGATAGGCAGGTTCATTTGTCTCATCATAGAAGTCAACATTTGTTGTTGCACCAGCAGGATATTGGAGGTGTTGTTGCCTTGGTCATCCAGCTTGTCATTGAGCTGGTTTAAGGAATGAGCAAGCATCATGTTTTCATCTTTCAGAGAGGCCACTTCTCTTTCTAGACCATCCACCTTGGAGAATAGCTGTTGAGACTTGAAAGAATTGAGAGATTGATCTTTGAGCTTGGCAAAATCAAATTTGGAGATGTTTGACATAAGAATCTCAACTACCAATTTGTCACCATATTGATTCTTCCAAATAACATTCAGCATGGCATTAATGTTGATGTTGGCCTTGACTTGATTTTCCAATGTAGTAGCCAGTTTCTTGATGTTGTCAGTGACCATGGATAGAGAGATATCCATCCTGTTGACATTAGAATTTGTTTTCTGGATTTCTTTGAGGATGCCATCCACCTTGGGAAAATCAGAGAGATATGAGTTTCTTAGCTGAGTGAGGGATCTTTCTGTCTCCTCATGAATAGAATAAATCTCTGATTGAAGCCCTTTCCCAAGATAGTGCAGAGCCTTTAGCTGATTCTTGTAGACATCATTTATAGCATCATAAACTGCAGCAGGAGAGAGATCCTCTGCATTGGAGCCCAGAGAGGTGAGATAATTCTCTCTCAGAAAAGCTAGGGCCTCCTTGAGTTTGATAGATCTCTTAGCATCCAACCAGGCACCCACATTTCCCTCTGGTTCAGCTGCATCCACTATCTTCTCCTGCTGAGCTGCAACATCCTCCTTGTGGCAAAGTAGAATAGCTTCATAATCAGCATTTGGAAAGTTGGAGGTGAGGAGGTGTTGAACTATTTTTGAGAACTCATCAATCTGTGCCACATGGAGATCTTGAATAGCTTCTTCTGGCGTTTGGGAAGGCACAGTTGATGATCTTGAAGGCCTGTAATGTTGCACAGGCTTCAGTCATTCTGACAGAGTGGCCTGAGCCAAGTGAGAGCTAGTGCTAGGCACTTCATGAGATGTGAGTTTTTGAGTTTCCTCCAGCCTTGGAATGACTGTAGAGTCTGATGTTGTCTCCATTGAAATGGGATGTGTTACAACATCAGCCCTATTTGTCTGTGAAGACAGTTCCACATCCCTGAGGATGGGAGAAATTGGCATAGAGTCTCCAGTAAAAACTGGTGAATCCTCCATGTTTGTGTTGGTGTCATTAGGATATGCCCCATCATGCATTCCCTGACCAACTGGATGTGGTTACTGGGTGGTGAGCACAGTGTCATGCACAATGTCACTTGAGTTTGGCTCAATCACAGTATTGGATTGTGATTGATCAATTTCAGAAAAGTCATGTGAATGACTAATCTGTTGAGAAGAAATGTTAGATGTAGATTCTGGAAGAGAAGTGTGGTGTAGATTGGATTGTGGCAACTCCCCCTGAGAAATAGGAGGAGTTTCAAAAGTGATGTGCTCTCCACTCTGTGTATGATCATCCTTATTTCTCCTAGGGTCAAGAGTGAGTTATTGACCCTGTGCAGACTCTGTACAGGTTGCAGTGGGGAGGCTGCTCTTTTCAATGCCAATGACCTTTTGAGAGGCCATAGACAGTAGCAGGTGTACCCCTTTTTCCACATTTGAATCCTGTTGGGAGGATTCAGTTGTAGGTATTGGTTTTGACTTCTTCTTTTGTCTGGTGAGAGGTGACTCAGGAGTCTCACTTCCTATTTCTTCAGATTCAATTATCACTTCTAGGGCTCTCTTCTTGGTCTTCTTTTTAGTAACACCAACTTTTTGAGAGATTGATGCACTTGGCTGCCTAGCTTCTACAGTGGTGTTTGCAATTGGGTTACTGGATGGGATGGGAAGGCTGGGGTTAGACTGTGTAGCTCCTTCAGTCTCAGCCTCCCCTGTCCAGGAAAGTGCATGGTATATGGGCTTATCAAGTGGATAAGACTCAAATGTGTCCTGCATATGCTTGGTCACACTTAGAATCACATCCACTTGATTCCTTGTGTCCAAAGAGCCAAATAGAACTTTGGACATGGACTTGGAATAAGCCATTTTAGTTTTATCTATACCCTCCAATTCATGGATATTTGCATCAAGATAATTTAAAATAACTTAAAGGAAACGAGGGTAAAAGATGTCATTACCTCTACCACGAACGGTCCTGCCTAGCCTCTGAGCCAATTCCTTGAGAATTATGGCTCCCACATTGATCTCCTGGTTGTTGGCCAGGGAGTAGGCTAGCTTCACAGCAATGTGACTGATATGGTCCCATCCTATCTTCCTGCATAGAAACACCTTCTGGAGTGCGTCAAACAGAAATGACCACTCCCTTCGCACAAACTTCTTATTGAGCTTTCCAGTATCTATCTCATCAGCATACAGAATGAAGGTCATGAAGTCTACGATTTGAGTATCTGTAGCTTCTTGGTCATGACCCTCCACCTTGAACCCCAAAGCTTCATTGATTTCCTTTTCACCAAACTGGAAGTGTTTGCCTCCAATTGAACAATTAACCTCCTGGAATGAGGTTCCATCTTCCTTAGCCATTGTTGATACCAACGCCATTCTCCAGAATCCTTCCAACACATCGACATACAAGGTAGGGTTCAGGGTTAGGGCTTGGCGTAGGTAGGAAGTGTTTAAGAACCGTACAAAACACTTGTACCTTGGGTTAGCCTCAGCCTCAGAGGGAATGGTGAGAAGATTTGTTTCTTTGGGAATGGTTAAAGGGTTTGAAGAGGAAGCTGTTTGAGATTTGGGTGCCATTGAAATTGAGATTGAGATTGAAGAAGAGAGAGAAGAGTTTAGGTTTTAGAAATTGAGAGCAATAGACAAGATGAAAAGTTGTGAACGGTCGACAAAAAGTATTTATATGATAGAGACACTGCTATATGGAGTTATGAATATGTACAGACTAATTGTATGTCACGAAGTCTCAAAATGGCCTGTACCGCAAAGTCCTTGCAAAGTATATCGCAGAGTCCTAAATTGAACTATGTCGCAAAGTCTTGAGGATATCAGAATTTGGATGACTTTGCGATATAGTGAAAATACCCTGTCTAAAACTCTCTTTTTGAAATTTTAAGATTTTGTCAGACTTAAATCAAAAATTGAAATAAAGTAAATTTAAATCAAAATTCTGTCAAATATGGAGACTTGTCGATATAGTTATTCTAACTCGCAAAGTCATTAAAATGAACTATGTCGCAAACTCATGAAATGAACTATATCGCAAAGTCTCACAATTTTAACAGTTTGCGATATAGGTCTGTTTGATTTGTACTATGTCGTGAACTCTCAAAATCATCTATATCGAGATGTCTCAAAAGCTCACAACTCCACAACCAAATATGATTTTGAAAAATATGCAGTAAAATACTGAAATATTTATAGATCATATCTCAGCTAATTTTCACTCCAAATAAATAGAGCATTTATATACAGTGAAAATTTACTGCTGCAACAATTAACTAGCATACTTACTTAGATCAACTAAATGATGGATTGAGCATTCCAATTTCACTCACAAGTCTGTTGAAGACAGCTTCATTCAGAGGTTTAGTAAATATGTCAGCTAATTGTTTCTCAGTTGGAACATAAGAGACTTCTATGGTACCATTTGCAGCATGTTCTCTAATGAAATGGTACCTGATCTCAATGTGCTTTGTAGTAGAATGATTAACAGGATTGACAACTATGGATATTGCACTAGTATTATCACACATTAGAGGAATGTGTTCTAACACTAGTCCATAATCTATGAGTTGATTTCTAATCCAAAGCAATTGAGCACAACAACTTCCAGCAGCAATATATTCAGCCTCAGTTGTGGATGTTGCTGTGGACTGTTGTTTCTTACTGAACCATGACACTAACCTTTGACCTAAGAATTGGCAGCTTCCAGAGGTGCTCTTCCTGTCAATTCTGCATCCAGCATAATCAGAATCTGTGTAACCAACCAGGTTGAACCCAGTTCCCTTTGGATACCATAGCCCAAGATTAGGAGTCCCTTTCAGATATTTGAAAATCCTTTTGATAGCCATCATGTGAGATTCCTTGGGATCAGACTGGAACCTTGCACAAAGGCATGTGGCAAACATGATATCAGGCCTGCTAGCAGTGAGATAGAGTAGTGATGTAAAGCATAATGTAACATAAGATGTAAAAGAGATAACTACAACTCAACAAAGGACAAGACACACAATAATATTAACAGAAGCACAGGAATCCAGAATCAAAGAAGAAAAGGTAAACTCAAAAAATCAAAATACGTTATGTATTCTTGAAGTCCGTAAACAGGTCACGGAAAGAAGTTCATGAAAATGTTCAAGCCTCAGTGACAACAAAAGGAACAAGACTTTCAAGACGACAGAAGTATGTGAATGATTTAGGGTTCAGTACCACAGGATTCCAGTGATGAAGCAACCAGAACGACAAAGGACTTATCAGCAGCATTGAATTGAAGACATAAAAGAAGAATTGATCAAGTGTTATTCATATGTGAACCAGACCAGTTGCACTAGGTGACATCACTAAAAAGATCAAGTTGTTTTATCGTCTCAGAAGAAATTGATACAGTCTAAAACTGAAACACCCTGGAGCTGAATGGATTTTCTAAAAAGTCAAGGACAAGGAAAAGAGTTCGATGGTTTTTCTTTTAAGAAAACCATCGAAGGTGACATAAAGAAAATCAAAAGAAAAGGATTCGATAGTTTTCTAAATTAGAAAACCATCGAATGAAAAGCATAAAGTAAATGAATACTTTAATAAAGTAAGTATTACATTCGATAGTTTTTATTTGTTTGTCTGTCAGGTTGATGAGAATTGGACGGCCAAGATTGTTTTAACAATTAAGGTTCGATAGTTTTCTAAAAACTAAGTCTATAATTACACAGAGAGAGGTAGTGTCTTCCTCAGTCGAGGTTAGTTCATAGTAGCAACTACTGAGAGAGAGTTTTGAGCCGGAGAAGATCATAGAAATTTATAGTGCTCAGAATTCTTTCATTGTATTGATTATGAATAACCTAGAACTCATTGAAGCTAATCTACGGATTAGAAATTGTAGCACCCCTCGAGGTTTATATTTATAAAAAGATATATTCCCCGACTTTTGGTTTGGTTTGGTGTGTTTGATTTCGTTATAGAACTGAATGAATTATCCGCGAACGAAATTGAATTATTTGTGAGTATCGTATTCAACCCCCCCTTCTACGATACTTCGGGACCTAACAATTGGTATCAGAGCTTGTTAATCGACATACAGATTAGATCCGGGTATTTCAGACCAGTCAGACAAGAATTCTGAGGAGGCCAACTTCTAAATAAATTTATTTTATGAATTTATATTTTAATAAGTTTATTTTATAAATTTAAGTTAAAATGAATTTATCTTATAAATTTAATTTAAATGAGTTCATTATTTAAACTTGAATAAGTTTATTTGATTAACTTAATTTAAATAAATTTATTTTATAAATTCAAGTTAAATAAATTTATATTTTAAACTTAAGTAAATTTAATTTATGTTATGAATTTATTTTAGAGGTGCGACACAGAGCAATTTGTAGTGTGCTAAAGAGACCCCTTAGAATTTGTGAATTGTTGTCAATTTAGGTGGCCAAATTTTTTTTTTGAGTCTGAGAAGTATGGTGACTTCGATAGTTTTTTTTTAAAACTATCGAAGTGGTAATGTTTCTTAGTTTTTCAAAAATGGTCAGCCAAGTTTCTTCGATAGTTTTTGTTTTAAAAACAATCGAAGTGCTTGAATTGGCCAGCTTTACAAAAGCACCCCGAATTAATATATTTCTGAGTTATTTATTTATTTCGAATTTTTTTAAAATTTTTTTTTCTTAAATTCTAATTTTTCTTAAATATTAATTTACATGATTTAATTTTTAAGAAAATTCGAAATTCTTGAAAATTAAATGTTTTGTAAATATTTATTTTTGATTAATTTATTTTTAAGGAAAATTAAAAATTCTGAATATTTAAATTTTTCTTAAGTATTAAATTGAGGGTGCTCAAGGGCTTGTAGAAGAAGATTCCTCCGGGTGTTAAACTGATTTTTATCTTTCGAAGAAAAAGATGACCATGAAGCTGATTTCAGGAAGAAGTTTCTACGATATATTTTTTTTCTAAGGAGATTTAATCAAAAGAGATTATGAAGGGAGGAATAAAGGGTGTTAGAGAATTGAACGGACAAACCAACATCTCAGTAACGAGCATTATTGTTGGAACCTCAGAACATAATAGAAGAATTACTAGTAGCTGAATCAGAAGAAGCTCAGGTAGAAAACCTCGAGAGACTAGACTAAAGATCAGTGTTTCACTTGTCAAGGAAGTTTAGTCACATCAGATTCAGAAGGAGTACAAAAGCTACATCCAAGGATCAGGCCTATTTATTACGAAGCGAAGATTCTTCAGGATTCAGTTCAAAGAGGTAGTTACAGACTGAGATGGTAACAAAAAACAAGAGTGATAGTTTCAACTATGATAAGAACTATGTATCGAGAAACTATCAGGGTGTGCTACACAATGAAGGAGCCTAACAAACAAAGAAGAATAGGGACTCAGTTAATAGCTGAAATAGAAGTGGAATGCTTTGTTGAAGAAGCATCAGCACAAAACTTATGTTGCTTAAGGAAAGAGTTGGGATGGATCAGATGACGAGAAGATCATGGATATCTTGCTTTCATAGCAATCTCTGAAGATGATTCACCTCACATATCTCAGGTATCTTTTCCTTGAACCAATGCAGTATTTAATTCTCAATATTCAAAGCATGTACATAGGAGATCTTAGGTATGTGTGTATGAATATTTGTAGAATAAGATTTGCATGTGAGATAGAAGCTTTCTTAAGAAACAACTCTTAGTTTTAGGGGTTAAGTTTCTGGCACATAAGACCTTAGTAAAGCTAAGTTTCAGTATCCCTAGTAGAACAAGATTTGCTCATTTATTCTGAATTGTTTGTTAAGGGATAATCAGTTTGAAGGATGGTGGAATTACCTTTAGAGTCAGTAGAATTTGTAGAACACCAAGCTGTATCTAAAACTGACTTAGGTAATAGAGAAAGTTAGATGCCATACAACAACAGAATGGATTAGATAGAATTAGTGATTTAATTGTTAATTCTTTTATTCCATGTGTGCTTAGAAAATTATTGAATATCTGTAAATCTACTTGCTACCTGTTACACTTGTGTATATTGGTTAAAGTAGAAAGTACTGAATTTTCTAAAATGCAGAACATGCCTAATTTGCACATCTGTTATCTGCAATGTCAAAATGCTCAATGTATGCCATTTATTCTTATTAACATGTTTGCTTATTTAAATATTATGAATGCATATCTTAGAACTTGCATTAATCATAGAAAAAGCATGTTTAAGAATTACATTAGAGCAACGACTGCAAGGTCAGTCAGAGATAAGAATAAGCATGTATAGGTTGAAGCTGTTGTTACCACTTTTAAAAGCAAAATCTCTAATCCATCTGGACCCAAGCAAATAAGTTGGGTACCAAGAACTGTCAATCCATTTGTGAGTGCAGGCAAATCAGGTTAATCGATTTATATGCTTTCTTGGTCTTTACTACTGAAGACATATGATCGAAGAAAGATCTTGCCATCAAATGTGATTGAGAAAGCTGTTCCGTTAATAATCTTTGGAGATGACATCAAAGGTTTTCATCACGGGACATGGCTACGTTGGAAATGGAATGTCATCATGTTTACAATAATTGGTATCATTGATAACAACTAATAATTGGAGTCAAGGATAACAATTAGAAGCAACTCTCTTGCTGAAGATTCAAAGCACAAATCTTTTTATTCAATGAAGGAGCAGTGTTTTATCTCAAGCAGGAAGGTTGAGAAGCTCTCACCCTTGCATGACAATACAAGGAACTCTTTTCTAAAGATGGTATTGGTGAGAGGACTGCCTCATCTGGGATTCAAGCTAGATGAAATATATGAGGCATGTCATTAAGGGAAGTCAAAGAAACATCACAAAAAAGCTATAATGTGATAAGCATTACTGAGCCGCTTCAGATGATACATATGGAACTCTACGGACTAGTTAATGTCTTATCTACAACAAAGTAAAGATATACTTCAGTGATGGTTGATGACTACTCTTAATACAAACTGGTGTTGTTTATTCAATCTGAAGGACAGGACATCACAGATGAGATTAATCACATTTCCATGATCAGTAACAAATACAGGAAGACCCTGAATTGGCCAATAGAAGCAAACTCTGAATTTCTTTCAGGGGTTTGGAGGAAAATGTTTTACAAGTAAGCATCTTGGCAAGATTGGCAGCTAAGGCTCTTAAGGATATTTTCCTCGGCTAATCAGTGGAATCTAAAGCCTACGAGGTAAATTTGATTAATCAACAAGAGGTGATTGAAAGTCTGAATATGATGTTCAACAACTCCAAGCTCTCAGCTGTTATGTGTGAAATTAATGGTAATGATGATTCAAATCCAAGCAGTGGTAATGGTAGTTTAACTACACAGCTCAGTACTTCAACAGAACCACTCAGCGAGGATGAGGATTCTCAGGAAATCCCAGCAACAGCTTAGGGGGAGCAAAAGAAGGATCAATTAGTCAGATCAACACCACAATGAATATCTAGAGGACACTTCAAGAACGTATCTGTCAAGACAAAGGGTTTAGATTCAATATCATTCCTGATGTCTAGTTCTTAGTGATCCTAGTGGTGTAGTAAAGACTGGAGCTATAGAGTATGAATGATTATTTTCTTGGTTTTCTTTCTGAAGAAGAAACAAAGAAAGGTAAAGAAGCTCTGATGGATCCAGATTGGGTGATTGCAAAGCAAAATGAACTCAATCAATCTGAAAGGCAGAAAGTTTGGAAGCTGGTACCCAGGCCTAAGGGAAAATTTGCTATTGGAACAAGATGGGTATCCAGAATACTGGATGAAATTGGCATTGTTATGAGGGACAAGGCCAAACTGGATGCTAGGTTACTATTAGGAAGCAGTATCTAACGAGAAGCACCAGTGACGAGACTTGAGGATATCAGGATATATCTGTATGGTGAATGTGATCAAGTGCTCTCCTGATTGGTGAGATAGTAGAAGAAGTCAATGTACAACAGATCCTGGCATTTGCTGTTGCAGATCAATTGGACGTTGTATAACTTCTCTTCACAAGATCACTACAGATTGGTATGAACCGGTATCAATACTCAAGCAATCGTCAAAGACATGGTATGACACTCTAACTGAACTTTTACAGAATATGAATTTATTAGAGTTGTCATAAGGCACAAACATAATGTCATATATGTGCAGTGATATCATGATTATATTATATGTTGGTCTACTAACGAAAACTTGTGCAAGAAATTTGCCAAGTCATTGCAGAGAATGTACAAGATGAGTATGTTGGGAAAGTTGCAATTCTTTTTGGAATTACTTTGAGCAAGCCAGAAGATTAATTCTTTTAGGAGCACAAGTAAGCCAAAAGAGTGATGGCAATAAAAGTAAGTCAAGAATCTTTTGAATGTGCACAATTGAGAAGATTCTAGACATGCCAAGACTCCCTACCAACAGCAGCCACTAAAGCTTGATCAGGACAAATCAGGTAAAAGACAGAAATGACAAGCTAGAGAGGTATGCGTCTCATTAAGTTATTAGCTACAAATTGACAACACATATTGTATTCTCAAGTTGCCAATGTGCAAGGTTCCAAGTGGATTTCAAAAATCTAGTCTTATAGTTATCAACATGATTTTGAGATATCTTAAGGGAATACCAAATCTCAGTATATGGTACCCTAAAGATACTTGTTAACATGTTTAGATATTTAGATATAAAATACGCAGGTTGTAAGAAAGACAGGAGAAGCATCTCTAAATGACAGGAGGAGCATCTCTAGAAGCTGTCAACTTCGTGGAGGAAGATTGATTTCTTGTTATTATTTCAGGAAATAACTTTATCTCCAACAACTCTGTGGAACAATCCACGACAATGCACCTTGACAACAGGTATCATTTCTTTCGAGAGCATGTCTTCAATTCATAGAGTAACTTGCAGACACGCACCTTATTTGAAAATCTCATCTGCAAGAAACTCTTGAATAAGTTCACAAGTATAAAATTGTTCATATTTTAAGGACTTGTGAATTTATTTAACATCCAGTCCTCATCTTAATAATTTAGTGCTAATATCTAACTCATAGATATTTAGTATTAATTTATTATTATTTATTTAATGAAATTTGAATTATGGAAATTGAAGCAGTTCAATATCTTATTTGCTCCATAATTTAAAATACATAAAATAAATATGCAGCATAATTTATTGGATTTTAATTGGTTAATATTATTCAATGATATTTAGTCGATTTTATTCTGAGAAAATTGTGAATTTTCTGTTGACAATTGATTTTGGTAAATTTGAAAAGATTTATTAGAATTAAAACTTGACAGGAAATAAAACAGTCTAAATTTTAAAACAAGAACAGGTTTTAAAATGAAGACAGAAGCAAAAAATATCGAATTTAGGAAATTCGATAGTTTTTCAAGTACATAGATAAATCTATCGAAATAAATTTTCGATAGTTTTTGAAAAGGAAAAAGAAAAACTATTGAAAACATTTCTCGATACTTTTTGAGGAAAATTTGAAAAAGCATCGAATTGAATTTCATTATTCTTTATCTAAATTCTCGATGGTTTTTTAATTAAAATGAAAATCTATCTGAGAGAGTTAATTTTTCCTTTATTTTAATTCTCGATAGTTTTTCCACAAAGGATCCCTCGATAGTTTTTCAAGCTTTAAAAGGTAACAAGTTCGATAGTTTTTCAGAAAAACTTTTTAAATTCTGATTTTCAAACTCTTCGTTATTTTTCAAAATTTATCGAAGTAAAGTTGACAGTTTTACCCCCAACTGAAAACCATCGAACATACTATTAAAAAACATCGAACACTGTAAAGACAATATTGCCCCTGTCAATTCAATAAGTATTTAACAACCCCTTCCGTTTTTTTTCTTATTATCAGATCTAAGGGCTTTTGTTTATACTTACTAGAATACATATAACCAAGAACATCACTGCCTCAAGAACTTGTTTCTAAGAAAACTATTTTCACTATTGTTCTTTAGAAGTTAATTGTTTTCAATTGATTTCTTCAGATAATTCTGATTATTTGTGTTACCAAAAGTAGGGTTCTTGATAATAGTGATTCGAAGTTGTGTTTTTTTTAAGAAAAAGGGGTAATTTTGTTTTAAGGGTATTTTGTGTCAAGTTTGATTAATTAGTAATAATTAATTAAATTTAATTGGTTTTAGTTTTGGTTTAAAAGTAACCAAGACTAATCATGTCTCGTTTCAAAACTTGCAAGCCATTACGAATTTACAGTTTCGTGCATGGGCAGAGTTTCTGAACACATGTTCATTAGTGGCATATGCCTTGAGTACTCCCGTAGTCCTTTGCATCGATCAATTGACTGCGTTGTACACAACCGCCACGGATACAAGTGAGAATAACGTAAGATCCTTCAGTTTTGTTGTGCCAGGGGGCAGAACAATAAGGGTGACGGAACATGACTTTAATAGAATACTACATTTTCCTACAGAAAACCATGTTCTGGATCCCAAAACTGAGGAGATACATGCTTTCTTCACTCTCATAAGAAGTCAACAACCTAACTTCTTTGTGGGAGAGTTCCTTAAGCATTACCTGACATGGGACCACTGGATGAAAGAACATGCATAGATGATGTCCTTTGTTTCTATCATAGGTTCCTACAGCTAATTCTCAATGATATCTTAACAGATGATGAGCGTGAGACATTCGCTGAAGAGGAGACCATGGAGTGCATGAAGATGAAGAGCAATGCAATAACCGCTCTGATAAGAAAGAATATCTTCCAGGGGTACCCACTGTTCAAACTTGAATATCTAATAACGGTGCCCCTACCACTTCTACCCCCAGGGGAACAGGTAAATGAAGGTAACATTCCTCAACCTGAACTGGCTCCTGAACCACAACAATGGATGTTGATCCAGAGCCCTCAGTGGCCATCCAGACCATGAGATTGCAACCCACAATCTCTAACCACGGTCGAAGAGCCTTTGGAAGAGCCAAATGAAACCACAAACGAACCTCCTTACCCTCCTATACCCAATATTCAGACATCCATGAGTGTAGAGGGAGATAGTGCCAAAGCAGCACCACATAAGGAGATACACCTTTCAACAACAGCTCTGCCTACATCTAAAAGGAGAAGAACAAAAAACGAGGCAACTGTTGAAACTTCATTTCTCTCATCCAAAGCGCCCTTTACTGATTTTTCTGATGCTGATTGGGCTACGCTAACGAAAGCAATATCTGAACCAATAGCTCAATCAAGTAAGGAAGAATTGATGGAAGCAACTGATGTTCCGACCATATTACGGTCAGGTTCACTGGTTGAAGGTTCTAAGAACCAAGAGTCTTCACAGACGTCGAGAGAAGGCTTTGACCTAAATGCACAATCTAAAAGGTCATTGTCTACCTCCCCAGATGGAACATATCTGGATCCTGCGGGTAAAGGGTCTGACGTAGGTGCAGATCGGCAACTCGGTGACGATGAATCAATTACTATTGACAAGTCAACTGAGGTAAAGTCTTTACAGACTCACGGGGAAGTTTTAGGATCTCTGCTGTTAAAAGAGCCTGTTTCTAACCCCCTAGAGATTCAAACTCTAGATCCTACAAAGGATATATCATCTAAGGATGATCAGCAACTTGGTTTATCCAAGGACGGGGACTTGCGAAGCCCCATTGCACCACCGGTGACCTCCTTAAGGACGGCTACGGTGTTTTCTTCTGCAGGTACAACTAGCACAAAAGGGATTGAGTGAAACAAAAACACTTACACCTGGCCTGAGTGGGAAAGGAAAAATGAGTTAAACACCGACAGAAACGTTGAGTGTACACCCAGAGCCAAACGTGAGGAGTGACACCCTAACCCTTTCAAATATTGAAGATTTGCTATTACCTGGAGGTACATGTTCAATCCACCCTCAAGAAGATTATGGAATATGTTGAGGAACCAACAACCCGGACCTTCACAGCAACAACCTGATCCTTCTACTACCTTTTACAATGAGGATAACTTCATCGAGGATTCCTCAACCAAGGGGGAGAAAGTTGGAGAAGGGGAAACAAATGAAGTGACTAATGAAGGTTGGCAAACAACTGGATGGGGAGTTTGGGAAACCAATGAAGCTATTCCAGTTAGACAGTATTGGATTGAGGACATAGTACTAGAAGAAAGTGAAGAGGAATTTGAAGTCATGCAAGAGCAACCGATTCAGGAGGAGCATGAGCCATATCATCCAGAGCCAATAGAACATCCTATCTTGGATGATGATATGGAAGAAGAAGCAAATTCTCTATCACTAAGAGAGAAAGACACCACTGAAGGTGATTCTCATCAAGATCCAAAGAACTACAAAGCTAGTGTTAAGGAAATCTTGATGAAGGTCAGTCCAGAGATTACTGAAAACCCTCATATGGTTAGATTCATGACGAATGACTTGTTTAGAATCTGCTACATGACGGAGGACAAACTGAGAGATTACCCAAACGAATATCTAATATCAGTTGAGAAGTATCTTAGATCCACTGGATTCACATCAACTGAGAAGGACAAAAGCAGCCGACACTCTAAGAAAATATCTTATGGAGAATGTTCCCTACTATAGGAAGAGAGTGGAGAAAGGATTGGAAGTGCTTCCCAGACTACCAAACATGCCAAAGCTAAACAAGAAAGATGTTAACATTGCATGGCTGTGGGCTGGAGTGGGTCAAGAGGTTGGATATATTGGAAGACACATCCTAGGAGTAATCCTTAAACCTGGAGAACCACTGCACTATCTATCAGTGATTGATTATCAAGCTGCTAACTCCGATCCAATGATTGAGGAAGGTGAGATCGGAATGGACTGAAGAACTGAAGCAAAGAACAAGAGAACTGTCAGCTCAAACAAGAGGAGCAACTTCAAAGTGAAAAGTTTTATTGTTCTTTGATTTATGAAATATGGAAATGTATATATATCTGATCCAGAATGCATTTAATATTATTACGCTGTCTTACTTTAATTAGTTTTATGTTTCCTTAGTTAGTTGAGTTATCCTCGAAGTATTTGCTTGTCGAACTCTATCCAATCAAATAGGGGGAGATTGTAAAGCATAATGTAACATAAGATGTAAAAGAGATAACTACAACTCAACAAAGGACAAGACAGACAATAATATTAACAGAAGCACAGGAATCCAGAATCAAAGAAGAAAAGGTAAACTCAAAAAATCAAAATACGTTATGTATTCTTGAAGTCCGTAAACAGGTCACGGAAAGAAGTTCATGAAAATGTTCAAGCCTCAGTGACAACAAAAGGAACAAGACTTTCAAGACGACAGAAGTATGTGAATGATTTAGGGTCCAGTACCACAGGATTCCAGTGATGAAGCAACCAGAACGACAAAGGACTTATCAGCAGCATTGAATTGAAGACATAAAAGAAGAATTGATCAAGTGTTATTCATCTGTGAACCAGACCAGTTGCACTAGGTGACAGCACTAAAAAGATCAAGTTGTTTTATCATCTCAGAAGAAATTGATACAGTCTAAAACTGAAACACCCTGGAGCTGAATGGATTTTCTAAAAAGTCAAGGACAAGGAAAAGAGTTCGATGGTTTTTCTTTTAAGAAAACCATCGAAGGTGACATAAAGAAAATCAAAAGAAAAGGATTCGATAGTTTTCTAAATTAGAAAACCATCAAATGAAAAGCATAAAGTAAATGAATACTTTAATAAAGTAAGTATTACATTCGATAGTTTTTATTTAAAAACTATCGAATTGAATAATTACTTTATTCATTCGATACTTTTCAAATTAGAAAGTGGGTGAAAAGTTTGTTTGTCTGTCAAGTTGATGAGAATTGGACGGCCAAGATTGTTTTAACAATTAAGGTTCGATAGTTTTCTAAAAACTAAGTCTATAATTACACAGAGAGAGGTAGTGTCTTCCTCAGTCGAGGTTAGTTCATAGTAGCAACTACTGAGAGAGAGTTTTGAGTCGGAGAAGATCATAGAAATTTATAGTGCTCAGAATTCTTTCATTGTATTGATTATGAATAACCTAGAAATCATTGAAGCTAATCTACGGATTAGAAATTGTAGCACCCCTCGAGGTTTATATTTATAAAAAGATATATTCCCCGACTTTTGGTTTGGTTTGGTGTGTTTGATTTCGTTATAGAACTGAATGAATTATCCGCGAACGAAATTGAATTATTTGTGAGTATCGTATTCAACCCCCCCTTCTACGATACTTCGGGACCTAACAAGTGATCCAACCATGCCTCTGTAAACCTTGATGTCTACTCTTTTGCCTTTCTTGTCTTCATCAAGCTTGATTGCAGTGGACATGGGAGTTTTTGCAGGGGATGAGTCTTCTAAACCATATTTCTTCAAAAGATCTTTGACATACTTTGATTGGTTTATGAAGATGCCATCCTCCCTTTGATGTACTTGCAAACCTAGAAAGTAGGTTAATTCTCCCATCATACTCATCTCATATTTGCTTTGCATCAACTTAGAGAACCTTTCACAGAGTTTTTCATTTGAAGAGCCAAAGATGATATCATCCACATAGATTTGAACAAGAATGATATCATTTCCATGCTTCTTGAAGAATAGGGTTTTGTCAATTGTACCCCTGGTAAATTGATGGTCAAGAAGGAATTGAGATAGAGTCTCATACCAGGCTCTTGGTGCCTGTTTGAGTCCATAGAGTGCCTTAAGCAGTCTGGGAAGTTTTCATTTTCAAAGACAGGTGGTTGAGATACATAAACTTCTTCAGCAAGATCACCATTGAGAAATGCACTTTTCACATCCATTTGATACACCTTGAAATTTGAGTGAGCTGCAAAAGCCAGGAAGATTCTGATGGCTTCCAGTCTAGCTACAGGTGCAAATGTCTCATCATAATCACTGCCTTCTTGCTGACAGTATCCTTTGACAACCAGCCTTGCTTTGTTTCTTATTACTACTTGTTAGAAATGAATACTACTAGAAACTAGACAGAGGGGGGGGGGGGGGGTGAATGGATAGTTTGATATATTTTTCGATTCTTGATAACTAAGTAACAGACTGTATATGATTATGATATGTAATATGCAGAAAGTAAATAACACACACAATCACTTTAATCTACTTTGTATAAGCAAATTAAATACTACAGCTTTCCAAGAAATTCACAATCGAATTTATGGCTTCTAAACAAGAACAGTTTGAACTTGCTTGCTTACAGAGAAAAGAGCTTAGCAAATAACTATATGTATCTCTCTTACAGCTAACAATAGGGTGTGCATCATATATATAAGCCCTATACAAACTAGTGCACACACCTATTTTTACACAGTTACCCCTTGCTGAAAGTCCAACTTGTTCTGCCATAAGACGTTAACTGTGTCAGGAAGGACCACATGCTTTTCGGAGTCTTTCCCGTTTCTGTAGCTGCTTGTCTCTTATCTTTCTCTCCAAGTTTAGCTGTAGATTTGCCATCTGTTCTTTGGACCACCTTGCCAGAACAAATGCTTCAGTATTTGTCTCTTTTGATTCTTGGTTCTGTACCTTGACTTGTCTTGTTATAAACGGCTAAGCGTTGATATCGTGAACTCCACTTCATTCCTGACTTCGCGATCTCACTTGTGAGGACTTCGCGATATAGCCTTTGACGACTTTGCGACATAGGTCATTTGAAGACTATGCGACATAGTTCATTTGAAGACTATGCGACATAGGTCATTTGAAGACTATGCGACATAGTTCATTTGAAGACTATGCGACATAGGTCATTTGAAGACTATGCGACATAGTTCATTTGAAGACTATGCGACATAGGTCATTTGAAGACTATGCGACATAGTTCATTTGAAGACTATGCGACATAGGTCATTTGAAGACTTCACGATCTAGGCTACTTTGACTTTGCTGACTTCAACACTTCACGACATGTGTCTTGAGGACTTCTCGACATAGTACAAATGGACTATGCGATATAGTACTTCACGACATGGATATTGGTGACTTCACGACATAGCTTTCTTCTGACTTTGCTATATAATGCCTTAGACAAATTTCTGCAACTTATTTCTTCATAGCCTTATTTATCTCTATCCTGCTGCATGAACACTTCTGAACTTCTACCAGGATAATTATTCAATGGCCTATATACAATCTAGATGCAAGAAACTTTACTAAGCTCATTATACCTTTGAGCATACATGATCAAGCTAATGTTCATGAGAACAAGACAAGTACATTTAGAGACCTATACTATATCCCAGTGATAGAAATCACTAGGTCATGTAATGTGACATAGTCACATAGTGTAGGCTTGTTAATAGTGGTATTCAGGCATGTCTTGAGCCTAACAATCTCCCCCAAATTGTGAGTAAGACCCTTAGGCACAATTTCATGTCTGATAACAAGCCTAACTAACATAAAAAGAACAGATATAAAGAAGATACAGTTAAGCACAGAGTTTGATAACAACTTGGAATTTTAGGCTTACAGAATTTTTCCTTGAGCTACATAGCTTCTGTTTCCAGTTGTTTCTCTAAGAAATCATCATAGACCTTCTTCTTCCTTATTTCTTCATTCTTCTTTATTTCAGAGATGGCCATTAGAATTTCATCTCTAGCAATCATTTCTTCAATGAGAGGAGAATCCTTTAGATCTTCAGCTGCTGTTCTGAGGGCACTTTCCACATAAGAGTGTATAAACTCCATCCTTATCTTGCTTTTTCCTCCATAAAGATTTTTGTACTCCACAGTATAAGGATTTTGCTTTACCCTGCACAGCCCTTTCTTCCTCAGCTCCTTTGCTCTTTCATCCATCTCAGCCATCTCCTTCTCTTTCTGACACCTCTTTTCTTCATTTTCTTTCCTCAGGTTTTCTTCATAATCAGCATGCATTTTCAAGAACCTGGCAATATCTATTTTCCATGTCCTTTCTTCCTTTTCTTCAAAATTCAGTAAGGCATTTATCCTTTCAAGCTCATATTTATAGAAATGTTGCCAGCCTCCTTGCTTCATAACCTTCTCTCTTCCATCAGTGTACTTGATCTCTAGATGATCTAGCTTCACCTTGACTTCAAAGATTCTTTGAGCTCTCAAGAATGCTAGGGCATCTTCATCATAGTCTTCATCAAGAGGAAGCACTTTGATCCCTACAACATTAGTGATTACCCCATTCTTCTTTGTTATCCTTGTCCTCTTAGCTGCCCTCTTGATCTTCATATGCTTCACTTGAGGTAGCTTTGTGGAGCAGGGAGAATTAGTCTTCAGTGCCACATCACTTGGAAGTAGCTTCACTCCCTTCCCCTTCATCCACTGTAACACTCCACTGGCTGTTACTTTGTGGAAGTGTTTTCTTGATGTTCCTTTTGTGGCTTCATCTTTCTTCTGTGGCAATTCAGGTTCAGAAGTCTTAGATAATGATTTTGGAGGATCATTACTAATAGTACCCACCCTAGACTTAGAGTCTTGTGTTTTGGTTAAAGTACTACTAGCAATGTCCTTGACTTGCTGAATTCCACTTCTTGTTTTCTTAACTGATTCTTTTGTCCCCTTGCCATCCCTCTTTCTATCATCAGCTTCCTTTGATTTCTTTGAATATTTGCTCCTGCTGCTTTTAGTAGATCCATCCTTATCTCTCCTTGACTGAGATCTCCTTTTATAGGTTTTCTCCTCCTCATCATCATCATCATCATCCTTCTTTTTGCTCTTTTCTTTGACAGATTCAGGAATGACTCCATGAATCAGAAAAGATTGTAGAGTGTGAATCATCTCTAGTTCCTCAGCTGTCCTGACTCCCCTCTTGGCTCTTAGCATTTGCAGCACTTGGTTGATCTTTGCATTATTCTTTCTTGTCAAATCTGAAGGGATCACCAACTGGTCAATGCTGCTGTCTTGAGATAGACTTTGGAAGATTATTGTCTTTGGCTTTGAGATAACCTCAGGCAGTCTTTGATCTTGATCTATCTTCAAGTCATCAAACAGTCTCTTGTTGTTAGCCCCACCTTGTTCTATTAAGTCCATTATTGTTGACAGCTCAGTGAATCTCAGTTTCTCTAGAGTTTGAAAAGCTAGGTGCCACAAGCAGTTGTCCTTGCACACCATGATTATCTCTCTTAGATGGACATCCTTGATTTTCCTTACTGCAACTGTGAAGTACTTGATGTTTTCCTTGAGCTTCTTTCTGTAAGTCCTTGCATCTTCTTGTGCATCTCTGTAGGTGGCTTTCAGAAGCTCCAGGAAGGCCTCATCATGATAGATGTGAGAATTGGCAACTTCCTGTAGCTTGGCCTCTGTGATTGTTGTAGCCTTGACAGGTTGAGCATTGGAAGTAGGTTGAGCAGGTTGAGGAGTTGAGATATCTTTAGGCATTGTGGATGGATAGAAGGTGGTTGAAATAGTGCTCTTTTGACCTTCTGCACTGATGACCTCTACAGGGGGAAGGATTATTGGCTTTATTGTTTCTTTAGAAATTTTGCCCTTAAGCTTCTGTTGCTTGGCAGGTACTCCCCCTTTCTTTTTCAGAATGACCTCCTTTTCTTTCTCCCCCTTAGGCTTGGAATCAGACAAGATGTCTTGAGCTTCCCCAGGGATAGGCAGGTTCATATGTCTCATCATTGAGGTCATCATTTGTTGTTGCACCAACAAAATATTAGAAGTGGAGTTGGTTTGATCATCCATCTTAGCATTAAGCTGCTCCAAGGAGTGAGATAGTCCTTTGTTTTCTGCTTTCAGTTCAGCTACCTCTCTTTCCAAGCTGTCCACTTTTGAGAAAAGTTGTTGAGATTTGAAGGAGTTAAGGGATTGATCCTTGAGTTTGGAGAATTCAAACTTGGAGATATCAGAAATAGGAACCTCATCAACAAGCTTGTTCCCATACTGATTCTTCCAGAGTACTGTAAGCATGGAGTTGGAGTTGATGTTGGCCTGCACCTGATTGTCTAGCTTGGTAGAGAGCTTCTTCATATTATCTGAAACCATAGCTAGGGTGCAGTCCATTGTGGTGACATTTGAGGCAGTTTTCTGGACTTCCTTAAGAATGCCATCTACCTTGGGAAAGCTTGAAAGAAAACAATTCTTGAGTTGAGCATTAGAATGAGCTGTTTCTTCCTGAATGGTGGAGATTTCTGACTGAAGACCCTTCCCAAGAAAATGCATAGCCTTAAGTTGGCTCTTGTAGACATCATTAACTGCATCATAGATTTCAGCAGGAGAGAGACCTTTGGCATTTGACCCCAAGGCTGTAAGATAGTCCTCCCTGAGAAAAGCTAGAGCCTCCTTAAGCTTGACTGTCCTTTTGCCATCCAGCCAAGCATCCACATTTCCAGCTTGCTGGGCTTCATCCACAATTTTATCATGTTGTGCTTCAACATCCTCCTTATGAGTGAGAAGAATAGCCTCATAGTCAGAATTTGGGAGATTTGCAGTGAGGAGATGTTGAGCAATCCTAGAGATCTCATCAATCTGTGCCACATGAAGATCTTGTAATTCTTCTTCCGACAATTGTGGTAGCACAGAGGATGATCCTGAAGCCCTGTCATGTTGCACAGGTTTCAGCCATTCAGTGATTGTGGCCTGAGCCAAGTGAGAGCTAGTGCTTGGCACTTCATGAGATGTAAGTTTTTGAGTCTCCTCCAGCCGTGGAATGGCTGTAGGGTCTAATGTTGTCTCCATTGAAATGGGATGTGTTACAACATTAGCCCTATTTGTCTGTGAAGACAGTTCCACATCCCTAAGAATGGGAGAATTTGGCACAGAGTCTCCAGTGAAAACTGGTGAATCCTCCATATTTGTGTTGGTGTCATTAGGATATGCCCCAGCATGCATTCCCTGACCAACTAGATGTGGTTCCTGGGTGGTGAGCATAGTGTCATGCACCATGTCACTTGAAATTGGCTCAATCACAGGAGAGAATTGTGATTGATCAAAGGCAAGATTGTCAGTGGAATGACTCTCTTGTTCAGAAGAAATTTTTATGGAAGAATCTGAGAGAGAAGTGGGGTTTAGATTTGATTGTGGCAACTCCCCCTGAGAGATAGGAGGAGTTTCAACAGTGATGTGCTCTCCACTCTGTGAATTATCAGCCTTATCACTCCTAGGGTCAAGAGTGAGGTCTTGACCCTGTGCAGACTCTGTACAAGATGCAGTGGGGAGGCTGCTCTTTTCAATGCCAATGACCTGTTGAGAGGCCATGGACAGTAACAGGTGTACCCCTTTTTCCACATCTGAATCCTGTTGGGAGGATCCAGTGGTAGGTTTGGATTTGGATTTCTTCTTTTGTCTGGTGAGAGGTGACTCAGGATTCTCACTTGCTATCTCTACAGATTCATATATCACTTCTAGGGCTCTCTTCTTTGACTTCTTTTTAGTAACACCAATCTTTTGAGAGATTGATGCACTTGGCTGCCTAGCTTCTATGGGACTGTTTGCAGTGGGGTTGCTGGATGGGATGGGAAGGCTGGGGTTAGACTGTGTAGCTCCTTCAGTCTCAGCCTCCCCTGTCCAGGAAAGAGCATGGTATATTGGCTTATCAAGTGGATAAGACTCAAATGTGTCCTGCATATGCTTGGTCACACTTAGAATCACATCCACTTGATTCCTTGTGTCCAATGAGCCAAATAGTACTTTGGACATGGACTTGGAATAAGCCAGTTTAGTGTTATCTATACCCTCCAATAGATGGACATTTGCATCAAGAAAATTTAAAATAACTTGAAGGAAACGAGGGTAAAAGATGTCATTACCTCTACCACGAATGGTCCTTCCTAGCCTCTGAGTCAATTCTTTGAGAATTATGGCTCCCACATTGATCTCCTGGTTGTTGGCCAAGGAGTAGGCTAGCTTCACAGCAATGTGACTGATATGGTCCCATCCTGTCTTCCTGCAGAGAAACACCTTCTGGAGTGCGTCAAACAGAAATGACCACTCCCTTCTCACAAACTTCTTATTCAGCTTTCCAGTATCTATCTCATCAGCATACTGAATGAAGGTCATGAATTCTATGATTTGAGCATCTGTAGCTTCTTGGTCATGACCCTCCACCTTGAACCCCAAAGCTTCATTGATTTCCCTTTCACCAAATTGAAAGTGTTTGCCTCCAATTGAACAACTAACCTCCTGGAATGAGGTTCCATCTTCCCTAGCCATTGTTGATACCAACGCCGTTCTCCAGAATCCTTCCAACACATCGACATACAAGGTAGGGTTCAGGGTTAGGGCTTGGCGTAGGTAGGAAGTGTTCAAGAACCGTACAAAACACTTGTACCTTGGGTTAGCCTCAGCCTCAGAGGGAATGGTGAGAATATTGGTTTCTTTGGGAATGGTTAAAGGGATTGGGGATGATACTGTTTGAGATTTGGGTGCCATTTCGAGAGTGAGAGTGAAAAAGAGAGTAGAGAATTTGTGCTTAGGTTTGAGAGTTTGAGAGCAATAGACAAGATGAAAAGTTGTGAACGGTTAGAAAAGGTATTTATATGATAGAGACACTGCGATATGGGGTTATGAATGTGTACAGTCAATTTGTATGTCGCGAAGTCAAAAATGGCCTGTACCGCAAAGTCTTGCACAGTATATCGCATAGTCTCAGAAATGAACTATGTCGCAAAGTCCTCAAGATGAAAGGATTGGGGAGACTTTGCGATATAGTAGAAATACCCTGGCTAAAGCTCTCTTTTAGGAATTTTAAGCAAATTGTCAGACTTTTATCAAATTTGAAATGAAATAAATTTAAATCAAAATTCTGTCAAGTGTGGGGACTTGTCGATATAGTTATTCTAAGTCGCGAAGTCATAAAATGAACTATGTCGCAAACTCATGAAATGAACTATATCGCGAAGTCTCACAATCTCAACAGTTTGCGATATAAGTCTGTTTAATTTGAACTGTGTCGTGAACTCTGAAAATCATCTATATAGAGATGCCTTAAAAGCTCACAACTTTACCAACAAATGTGATTTTGAAAAATATGCAGTAAAATACTGAAATATTTATAAATCATATCTCAGCTAATTTTCACTCCAAACAAATAGAGCATTTAAATACAGTGAAAATTTACCGCTGCAACAATTTACTGGTATATTTACTTAGAGCAACTAAATGAAGGATTGAGCATTCCAATTTCACTTACAAGTCTGTTGAAGACTGCTTCATTCAGAGGTTTAGTAAATATGTCAGCTAATTGTTTCTCAGTGGGAACATAAGAGACTTCTATGGTACCATTTGCAGCATGTTCCCTAATGAAATGGTACCTGATCTCAATGTGCTTTGTAGTAGAATGATTAACAGGATTGGCAACTATGGATATTGCACTAGTATTGTCACACATTAGAGGAATGTGTTCTAACACTAGCCCATAATCCATGAGTTGATTTCTAATCCAAAGCAATTGAGCACAGCAACTTCCAGCAGCAATGTATTCAGCCTCAGCTGTGGATGTTGCTGTGGACTGTTGTTTCTTACTAAACCAGGACACTAACCTTTGACCTAGGAATTGACAGCTTTCAGAGGTGCTCTTCCTGTCAATTCTGCATCCAGCATAATCAGAATCTGTGTAACCAACCAGGTTGAACCCAGTGCCCTTTGGATACCATAGCCCAAGATTAGGAGTCCCCTTTAGATACTTGATTTTCAAATCTCAATGGCACACTGTCTTGATCACTTGTTTTCAGTCCAGGAGTTTTCTTGTCATCAAAGGTAACATCCATGCTTTCCATGACTTTGTGTTGCTCAGGTACAAACACTCTGTATGCTGTCCTTTCCAGAGAGTATCCAATGAAGATACCTTCAAATGCCTTAGCATCAAATTTTCCAACATGCTCAGAGGTATCTTTCATCACAAAGCACTTGCTTCCAAACACATGCAGGTGCTTGAAGGATGCTTTTTTTTCAGTCATTAATGAGTAAGGAGTTTTGCCAGACTTCTTATTGATTAATGTTCTATTTTGCACATAGCATGCTGTGTTAACAGCATCAGCCCAAAAGCTAGTGGGTAGCTTTGCATCCAGCAGCATTGTCCTTGCAGCTTCAATGAGAGTTCTATTCTTTCTCTCAACTACTCCATTTTGTTGAGGTGTTCTAGGAGCTGAGAATTGTTGAGAAATTCCTTTATCTTTGCAAAACTCATACAATGTTGAATTTCTGAACTCAGTCCCATTATCACTTCTCAAAGCAACTACAGAGGAGCCAGTGCTTTGTGCTTCTTTATCAACTCTCTTGATATGCTCTATTATGACTTGGGGTGCTTCATCCTTGGAGAATAGGAATTCCACCCAAGTATATCTTGAATAGTCATCTACCATTACTAGAGCATATTTCTTTTTGGAGAGGGACATTACATTCACAGGGCCAAATAAGTCCATGTGAATTAGCTGCAGAGGTTTTGAATTTGTATTGAGCAATTTGTTCTTGTGACTGGATCTTTTAATTTTTCCTTTCTGACAAGCTTCACAAGCTCCATCTTGCACAAACTCCAAGGCAGGCAAATCCCTGATAAGTTCTCTCTTGGTTAGAGAGTTCATTGCCTGAACATTCAAGTGAGACAGCTTCTTGTGCCATAGCCAGAATTCCTCATTTGTGGCTTTAGTGTAGAAGCAGCTGATTTCTCCCTTATCTGCAGCCTTGAGATTTGCTACAAACAAGCTTCCTTTCTTCACACCAGTTAGAACAACTTCACCACTTTCCCTTTTTGAGATTGAACAAAGGTCTTCATCAAATTCCACTTTGAAACCTCTGTTGGTGAATTGTCCAATACTCAGGAGATTGTGCTTCAGTCCTTCAACAAATGCTACATCTTCAATAATGACATTTCCAGATTTAACATTGCCATATCCCATTGTATAACCAATGTTGTCATTTCCAAAGGTTACTGATGGGCCAGCCTTTTCCTCAAAATGTGATAGCAGGGCTATATCACCAGTCATGTGACTTGAGCATCCACTGTCCAAGATCCATATGACTCTTTTATTCCTGTTGCCCTGCATTCACAAAATGACTAAGTTGTTTTTGGTACCCACACTTGGTAGGGTCCATTTGATTTAGAAACATTTTGATTAATAATTCTTCTGTCATAAATTGCATTTCTCATAGTAGGAGACTTTACTTTTTCTGTGGCTTTGGAGTTTACACTCTTAGGCTCACATGAAGTTTTCACCCTCTCAACCCTGATTGGGGACCCTGTCCTATGAGAATGCATATGTGTGTGTGATTCACCAGATTGTGCAGAGTCAAGTTTATGTTTAAGAGATAAACAGTTAGCAATCACAGTCACATAGCATGTCATGCAGTTTGGCTTACCACAGAAGGAATCATGACTAGAATTTATGCTAGCAGAATGGTTACTCAGGTTGTCAACTTCAACAATATCAGGCTTACTACACTTATGAGTCAAATGATTAACAGATAGGCATTTTTGACATTGTTTCCTGGGAGCATTTGGCACATAAGCATAGTTGTTTCCTTTGTTAACACCAACTTTACCATTTCTGTTTTGTTTCCTTTTCTTAACAACTTCTTTCTTTGCTTTAGGACTCTTGACAAGATTGTCTTTGGTCTCTTTCTGATTGACAAGTTCAGGAAAGGAAGAAGTGTTCTTAGCAGCCTCATCTTCTTCAAGTAGTTGTTGCTTGATGATCAGTAGTTCCTCATCAAACTCAACAGCACTCTTTCTGAAGATGGGCTTTTCAACACTTGACAGTATGGTTGGGGCATTTTTGTTTGTAAAAGTTTCCTTTCCTTTGCCCTTGACTTCTTCCTTCCCTTGTCATTATCATAGTCAAAACCAACTCCAACCTTGCAGTCTTCAGTGTGTTCCTTGTGGTAGGTTTGAATAAGTTCAGAGGAGTTTTTGAAGCTTCTTAGTTTCAGTTCAGTTTCAGCAATTTGTTCTCTAAGGGCTTTCTCTATTTGCTCAGCACAAATCACTTTGTTTTTAAGATACTCAACCTCCTTTTTCAAACCATCCAGGTTCACAACCATTAACTCAAGCTTCTCATTCTTTTCTGTAAGCTCAGCATTCTTAGCAGTTAGTCTATCAATTTCTTCATTAGCTACTAACATGCTAGTATGAAAATTAAACATCTCAGTGCTCATATCTTCAACAGTTTGCTTATATTGAAGGGGAGTCATATCAAGAGAAGTAAGAATGGGTACCTGACTTGAATCACCATCATCAGAAAATGCCATCAAGGCATAGTTTGAGTACTCTTGATCTTCTTCTTCATCAGAGTCATCCCAGCATTTTCCCTCAGCAATAAAAGCTTTGCCCTGTTATTTCTTGAGTAGAGCCTCATACTTAGCTTCAAGCTCTAAGTATGCTTTGTCCTTCTTGACTTGTTTAGGCTTTTTGCACTCAGTGGCAAAATGCCCAAGTTCATTGCAGTTATAGCATCTTATTTTGGTCCTATCCACACTTCCTGTCTTGTATCCACCCTTAGCAGCACCAGCAATCCCTTTTCCTTTATTGAAGGTGTTTGAGCCACTAGATCCACCAGTGTTTCCAGTATTGAACTTGGACCTGAATGGCTGCTTTCTTTTAAACCTTATGTTAGGATACCTCCTAGCCATATAAGCAAAAGATTTGTTTTCCATTTTGTCCAGTTCCTCCATGCTGTAAAACTCATCTTCCTCAGGCAAATCATAGACGACCTGGACCTCATCACCAGTGTCTTCAACTTCCAGTTCCTCAATCTTCACTTGACTGACTTTAAGAGAGTCCATTCTTTGACTTAGGTTGTCAGCAATAAGTGCACGGGAGGTATTAGCCACTAATCCTTGCTTTGATTGAATAGATCTCTTTTGAAATAGCTCCAACTCATATGTCTTCAAAACACCATATAACACATCAAAACCAATTTTTGTTAGATCTCTTTCTTTAAGGGAAGAGATTCTTGGTTCCAAGTGATCTGGAAGAGTTAGTAAAAACTTCATATTGAGCTCTTCTGTTTCATAGTGTTTGTCATAGAGTTTGAGCTCGTTTATCAGCTTGTTGAATCTCTCAAACACTTCTGTGATTCCCTCTTTTGGCTGAGCCATGAAGGCTTCATATTGTGAAACAAGAATCTGCTTCTTGTTCTTTCTTACTTCAGTAGTTCCTTCACAGAGCACTTCTATAAGATCCCACATCTTCTTGGCACTAGTACAATGAGCAACAGTGCCATACATGTTGAAGTCCATAGATTCACAAATGATAAGTTGAAGATGTCCATCCAGTGCAACTTTTTCCTTTTCAGGATCAGTGTATTTTGAGGGATCTTTGGGCACATGTTTTGCTGGTACAATCTCAGTGCCAATGGTTGTTTCACCAATCTCGATCATTGGAACGAAGGGACCATGCTTTAGAATATCTAAATACATGGGGTTAGAAGCTTTGATGAAAAGCAACATCTTCTTCTTCCATAAACTGTAGTGCTCCTTGTTAAAGGGAGGAATCTTGATACTGCTTAGTTTCTGTGAACTCATTCTTGATCTTTTCCTGTTTGTACGTTAACAGCCTTCGCTCTGATACCACTTGTTAGAAATGAATACTACTAGAAACTAGACAGAGGGGGGTGAATGGATAGTTTGATATATTTTTCGATTCTTGATAACTAAGTAACAGACTGTATATGATTATGATATGTAATATGCAGAAAGTAAATAACACACACAATCACTTTAATCTACTTTGTATAAGCAAATTAAATACTACAGCTTTCCAAGAAATTCACAATCGAATTTCTGGCTTCTAAACAAGAACAGTTTGAACTTGCTTGCTTACAGAGAAAAGAGCTTAGCAAATAACTATATGTATCTCTCTTACAGCTAACAATAGGGTGTGCATCATATATATAAGCCCTATACAAACTAGTGCACACACCTATTTTTACACAGTTACCCCTTGCTGAAAGTCCAACTTGTTCTGCCATAAGACGTTAACTGTGTCAGGAAGGACCACCTGCTTTTCGGAGTCTTTCCCGTTTCTGTAGCTGCTTGTCTCTTATCTTTCTCTCCAAGTTTAGCTGTAGATTTGCCATCTGTTCTTTGGACCACCTTGCCAGAACAAATGCTTCAGTATTTGTCTCTTTTGATTCTTGGTTCTGTACCTTGATTTGTCTTGTTATAAACGGCTAAGCGTTGATATCGTGAACTCCACTTCATTCCTGACTTCGCGATCTCACTTGTGAGGACTTCGCGATATAGCCTTTGACGACTTTGCGACATAGGTCATTTGAAGACTATGCGACATAGTTCATTTGAAGACTATGCGACATAGGTCATTTGAAGACTATGCGACATAGTTCATTTGAAGACTATACGACATAGGTCATTTGAAGACTATGCGACATAGTTCATTTGAAGACTATGCGACATAGGTCATTTGAAGACTATGCGACATAGTTCATTTGAAGACTATGCGACATAGGTCATTTGAAGACTTCACGATCTAGGCTACTTTGACTTTGCTGACTTCAACACTTCACGACATGTGTCTTGAGGACTTCTCGATATAGTACAAATGGACTATGCGATATAGTACTTCACGACATGGATATTGGTGACTTCACGACATAGCTTTCTTCTGACTTTGCTATATAATGCCTTAGACAAATTTCTGCAACTTATTTCTTCATAGCCTTATTTATCTCTATCCTGCTGCATGAACACTTCTGAACTTCTACCAGGATAATTATTCAATGGCCTATATACAATCTAGATGCAAGAAACTTTACTAAGCTCATTATACCTTTGAGCATACATGATCAAGCTAATGTTCATGAGAACAAGACAAGTACATTTAGAGACCTATACTATATCCCAGTGATAGAAATCACTAGGTCATGTAATGTGACATAGTCACATAGTGTAGGCTTGTTAATAGTGGTATTCAGGCATGTCTTGAGCCTAACACTACTCCTTCTTCATCCATCTTATTTCTGAACACCCATTTGGTGTCAATAACATTCTTTCCTTCAGGAGGTGGCACTAGCTCCCATACTTTGTTTTTCTCAAATTGATTCAATTCTTCTTGCATGGCAACAATCCAATCAGAAATCTTCAAAGCTTCTTCAGCTACTTTAGGTTCCTCTTGTGACAGAAAGCAGCTATACAGACATGTATTCATAGTCGCCCTTCTTATTCTAACTCCCTCACTAGGATCTCCAATGATTTGATCCCTAGTGTGGGCTCTGTCCCGTTTCCTTGTGTGCCCCTGTTCATTTCCTTGATCTGTTCCAAGCTCATTTTGGTTGACAGTTGCATTCTCTTCTTCTCCCCCTGTGTTTGTGAATCCTTGCACATGTGTTTGAAGAAGATTGTCAACTTCAAGAACTTCATTTTCTAGAACAGTTTGAACAGATGGTTCATCTTCACTTTCAGAATCCTCAAGATAACCTTGATTCTCAAATCTTAATGGCACACTGTCTTGATCACTTGTTTTAAGTCCAGGAGTTTTCTTGTCATCAAAGGTAACATCCATGTTTTCCATGACTTTGTGTTGCTCAGGTACAAACACTCTGTATGCTTTCCTTTCCAGAGAGTATCCAATAAAGATACCTTCAAATGCCTTTGCATCAAATTTTCCAACATGCTCAGAGGTATCTTTCATCACAAAACACTTGCTTCCAAAAACATGCAGATGCTTGAAGGATGCTCTTTTTCCAGTCATTAATGAGTAAGGAGTTTTGCCAGACTTCTTATTGATCAATGTTCTATTTTGCACATAGCATGCTGTGTTAACAACATCAGCCCAAAAGCTAGTAGGTAGCTTTGCATCCAATAACATTGTCCTTGCAGCTTCAATGAGAGTTCTATTCTTTCTCTCAACTACTCCATTTTGTTGAGGTGTTCTAGGAGCTGAGAATTGTTGAGAAATTCCTTTATCTTTGCAAAACTCATACAATGTTGAATTTCTGAACTCAGTTCCATTATCACTTCTCAAAGCAACTACAGAGGAACCAGTGCTTTGTGCTTCTCTATCAACTCTCTTGATATGCTCTATTATGACTTGAGGTGCTTCATCTTTGGAGAATAGGAATTCCACCCAAGTGTATCTTGAATAATCATCAACCATCACTAGAGCATATTTATTTTTGGAAAGGGACATTACATTCACAGGACCAAATAAATCCATGTGAATTAGCTGCAGAGGTTTTGAGTTTGTATTGAGCAACTTGTTCTTGTGACTAGATCTTTTAATCTTTCCTTTCTGACAAGCTTCACATGCTCCATCTTGCACAAACTCCAAGGCAGGAAAATCCCTGATGAGTTATCTCTTGATTAAAGAGTTCATTGCCTGAACATTCAAGTGAAACAGTTTCGTGTGCCATATCCAGAATTCCTCATTTGTGGCTTTAGTGTAGAGACAACAAATTTCTCCCTTGTCTGCAGCCTTGAGATCAGCTACAAACAGGCTTCCTTTCTTCACACCAGTTAGAGCAACTTCACCACTTTCTCTTTTTGAAATTGAACAATGATCTTCATTAAATTCCACTTTGAAACCCCTGTTTGTAAATTGTCCAATGCTTAAGAGATTATGCTTCAGTCCTTCAACAAATGCTACATCTTCAATAATGACATTTCCAGATTTTATACTGCCATATCCCATTGTATAACCGATGTTGTCATTTCCAAAGGTTACTGATGGGCCAGCCTTTTCCTCAAAATGTGATAGCAGGGCTATATCACCAGTCATGTGACTTGAGCATCCACTGTCCAAGATCCATATGACTCTTTTATTCCTGTTGCCCTGCATTCACAAGGTAACTAAGTTGTTTTTGGTACCCACACATGGTAGGGTCCAGTTGATTTAGAAACATTTTTGTTACCAATTCTTCTGTCATAAGTTGCATTCATCACAGTAGGATACTTCATATTATTTGTGGCTTTGGAGTTCACACTCTTAGGCTCACATGAAGTGTTCACCCTCTCAATCCTGATTGGGGATCCTGTCCTGTGAGTGTGCATGTGTGTGTGTGATTCACTAGATTGTGCAGAATCAAGTTTATGCTTTAGAGATAAACAGTTAGCAATCACAGTCACATAGCATGTCATGCAATTAGGCTTACCATAGAAGGAATCATGACTAGAGTTTATGCTAGCAAAATGATTACTTAGGTTATCAACTTCAACATTCACTTGTTTGCTACACTTATGAGTCAAATGATTAACAGATAGACATTTCTGACATTGTTTCCTGGGAGCATTTGGCACATAATTAACATAGTTGTTACCCTTGTTGACACCTACCTTACCATTTCTGTTTTGTTTCTTTTTCTTAACAACTTCTTTCTTTGCTTTAAGTCTCTTGACAAGATTGTCTTTGGTCTCTTTCTGACTGACAGATTTAGAAGAGGAAGAAGTGTCTTTAGCAGCCTCATCTTCTTCAAGAAGTTGTTGTTTGATGATCAATAGTTCTTCATCAAACTCAACAACGCTCTTTTTGAAGATGGGCTGTTCAACACTAGATAGAATGGTTGGAGCATTTTTGTTTGTAAAAGATTCTTTTCCTTTGCCCTTTGCCTTCTTCCTTTCTTTATCATTCTCATAGTCAAAACCAACTCCAACCTTGCTATCTTCAGTGTGCTCCTTGTGATAGGTTTGAATAAGTTCAAAGGAGTTCTTAAAGCTTCTTAGTTTCAATTCGGTTTCAGCAATTTGTTCCCTAAGAGCTTTCTCTATTTGTTCAGCACAAATCACTTTGTTTTTAAGATACTCAACCTCCTTTTTTAAACCATCAAGGTTCACAACCATTAACTCAAGTTCCTCATTCTTTTCTGTAAGCTCAAGATTTCTAGCAGTTAGTCTATCAATTTCTTCATTTGCTACTAACATGCTAGTATGAATATTAAACATCTCAGTACTCATATCTTCAACAGTTTGCTTATATTGAAGGGGAGTCATATCAAGAGAAGTAAGAATAGGTACCTGACTAGAATCACCATCATCAGAAAATGCCATCAAGGCATAATTTGAGTACTCTTGTTCTTCTTCTTCATCAGAGTCATCCCAGCATTTTCCCTCAGCAATAAAAGCTTTACCCTGTTGTTTCTTGAGTAGAGCCTCATACTTAGCTTCAAGCTCTAAGTATGCTTTGTCCTTCTTGACCTGTTTAGGCTTTTTGCACTCAGTGGCAAAATGCCCAAGTTCATTGCAGTTATAGCATCTTATTTTGGACCTATCCACACTCCCAGATTTGTATCCTCCTTTAACTGCACCAGAAATCCCTTTTCCTTTGTTGAAAGAGTTTGAGCTACCTGAACCACCAGCATTTCCATTATTGAATCTAGACTTGAATGGCTGCTTCCTCTTAAACCTGATGTTAGGGTATCTCCTAGCCATATAAGCAAAAGATTTGTTTTCCATCTTGTCCAGTTCATCTATGCTGTAGAAATCATCCTCTTCAGGTAAATCATACACAACATGAGTTTCATCACCAGTGTCATCACTTTCCAGTTCCTCAATCTTGACTTGACTGATTTTTAGAGAATCCATTCTTTGACCTAGATTGTTAGCAATAAGGGCACAAGAGGTGTTGGCCACTAATCCTTGCTTTTCTTGAATAGATCTCTTTTGAAACAACTCTAACTCATATGTCTTCAAAACACCATACAACACATCAAAACCAATCTTTGTTAGATCTCTTTCTTTAAGGGAAGAGATTCTTGATTCCAAATGATCTGGAAGAGTTAGTAAGAACTTCATATTGAGCTCTTCTGTCTCATAGTGTTTGTCATAGAGTTTGAGCTCGTTTATCAGCTTATTAAATCTCTCAAACACTTCTGTAATTCCCTCTTTTGGCTGAGCCATGAAGGCTTCATATTGTGAGACAAGAATTTGCTTCTTGTTCTTTCTTACTTCAGTAGTTCCTTCACAGAGCACTTCTATAAGATCCCACATATTCTTGGCACTAGTACAGTGAGCAACAGTGCCATACATGTTGAAATCCATAGATTCACAAATGATAAGTTGAAGATGTCCATCCAGTGCTACTTTCTCCTTTTCAGGATCAGTGTATTTTGAGGGGTCTTTGGGCACATGTTTTGCTGGTACTATCTCAGTGCCATTGGTTGTTTCACCAATCTCGATCATTGGAATAAAGGGACCATGCTTTAGAATATCTAAATACATGGGGTTAGAAGCTTTGATGAAAAGCAACATCTTCTTTTTCCATAAACTGTAGTGCTCCTTGTTAAAGGGAGGAATCTTGATACTGCTAAGTTTCTGTGAACTCATTCTTGATCTTTTCCTGTTTGTACGTTAACAGCCTTCGCTCTGATACCACTTGTTAGGAATGAATATCACCTAGAAACTAGACAGGGGGGGGTGAATGGATAGTTTGATGAATTTTTGCTTTCTTGAAACTAAATGTAAACTGTATATGATTATGCTAAGTAATATGCAGAAAGTAAACAACACGCACAATCACTTTAATCTACTTTGTATAAGCAAATTAAATACTACAGCTTTCCAAGAAATTCACAATCGAATTTCTGGCTTCTAAACAAGAACAGTTTGTACTTGCTTGCTTACAGAGAAAAGAGATTGAGATAAAAACTATGTGTTACTCTCTTCCTTCTTACAGTAGTGTGTGCACAATATATATTTTTCTATACAAACTAGGTACACACAATATTACACAGCTACCCCTTCTGAAAGTCCAACTTGTCCTGCCATAAGAAGTTCACTGTGTCAGGAAGGACCACCTGCTTTTCGGAATCTTTCCCGTTTCTGTAGCTGCTTGTCTCTTATCTTTCTCTCCAAGTTTAGCTGTAGATTTGCCATCTGTTCTTTGGACCACCTTGCCAGAACAAATGCTTCAGTATTTGTCTCTTTTGATTCTTGGTTCTGTACCTTGATTTGTCTTGTTATAAATGGCTAAGTGTTGATATCGTGAACTCCACTTCATTCCTGACTTCGCGATCTCCCTTGTGAGGACTACGCGATATAGCCTTTGAAGACTTTGCGACATAGGCCATAAGATGACTATACGACATGGGTCATTTGACGACTATGCGACATAGGTCATTTGACGACTATGCGACATAGGTCATTTGACGACTATGCGACATAGGGCTTCTGAGGACTTCACGATCTAGGCTTCTTTGACTTTGCTGACTTCAACACTTGACGACATGTGTCTTGAGGACTTCTCGACATAGTACAAAATGGACTATGCGATGTAGCACTTCACGACATAGATATTGGTGACTTCACGACATAGCTTTCTTCTGACTTTGCTATATAATGCCTTAGACAAATTTCTGCAACTTATTTCTTCATGGCCTTATTCATTTCTATCCTGCTGCATGAACACTTCTGAACTTCTACCAGGACAATTATTTAATGGCCTATATACAATCTAGATGCAAGAAACTTTGCTAAGCTCATTATAATTTTGAGCATACATGATCAAGCTAATGTTCATGAGAACAAGACAAGTACATATAGAGACCTATACTATATCCCAGTGATAGAACTCACTAGGTCATGTAATGTGACATAGTCACATAGTGTAGGCTTGTTAATAGTGGTATTCAGACATGTCTTGAGCCTAACACATGTTATATTTTCTATTTTCCTTACTAAAATCTCTACTTTTTCAATTATATCACGGGTAAACCCTTGCTTATTTACTTTAAAATCTATTTTAATAATTTTAATTGACAATTATTTTTTTCAACTAAAACATGTCACATTTTGTATTTTTCTTACTAAAACCCCTCTTTTTTTTCAAAAATATCACGGGCAAATCGTCACTTTTATATTTTAAAATTCAACGAAAACATGTTACTTTCTATTTTTCTTACTAAAACCCCTCTTTTTCCAAAATATCACGGGCAAAACGTTACTTATTTATTTTAAAATCTATTTTAATACTTTTAATTATTTAAAAATATTTAACATGCCTACTTATTTTTTTTAACAAATGCAATTAATAAAATATAAAATATAAATAATAAAATTAACAATTATTAAAAACAATTCGTGCATCGCATGAGTTTTAAGCTATATTATTAATGACGAAACATTATAAGTTTGGTAGTCAGATAGACGAACGGTCGGTACTTAGTGATTTTATTTAATTGCCCTTACATATTTTTTAAAAAATCTATCACAAAATAATAACATTATTTATAAACAATTACCTTTTCCGCTAAAATACATTACCTTTTTTTATTTTTTTTCTAACAAAATCTTCTCTTTTTCTAAAAAAACACGGGCGGTTATCCTTTTTAACAAAAACATGTTACTCTTTCTATTTTTTCTTAGTAAAACCCCTCATTTTCCAAAAATATCACGGGCAAACCCTTACTTATTTATTTTAAAAATCTATTTTTTTTATTTTAATAATTAAAAGTATTAAAATTTATTTTAATATTTTTAATTATGAGCAGTTTTTCAGCTGAAACATGTTACTTTTTCAATTTTTTCATTTTCTAAAGAAATTATTATTAAATAATAACATTTTTATAACCAACTACCTTTTCAGCTAAAATACATTACTTTTTCTATTTTTTTCTAATAAAATCCTCTATTTTTCTAAAAACAATCACCGACAATTATCATTTTCAACTATAACATGCTACTCTTTTTATTTTTCCTTACTAAAACCCTCATTTTACAAAAATATCCCGGGCAAATCCCTATTTATTTATTTTGAAACCTATTTAAATATTTTTAATTACGTGCACTTACCTTTTCAGATAGAACATGTTACTTTTTCTATTTTTCCTTACTAAGACCCCTACTTTTCCAAAAATATCACGGATAAACAGTTATTAATTTATTTTAAAATTTATTTTAATACTTTTAATTATTTAAAAAAGTTTAACACGCCTACTTATTTTTTAGCAAATGCAAATTAATAAAATATTAAAACATAAATAATAATAATTATTATTATTAATAACAATCCGTGCATCGCACGAGTTTTAAGCCAGTATATATATATATATATATATATATATGGTCCTATTCAACTAGAAACATGTACTAATTAAAAACTAGAAACTGTACCACACGCAGTTAAATACACCCTCTCACATACAACCCCACCTAATCCCCTCCATTCGTAATTATATTTTTCCCGTTAATTGATGATCTTTTTTTGAAATCTGACTTCACTGTATTTTTTTCATCTCGCAACAATTAGTTTGCATACCATATTTGATATATTTCGACGATAAATCACTATTTATGCTTGCGAGAATCACTAAAATGTTGGTGATTCATGTAAGAATAAATAGTGATTTTTGCGTAAATGTTGTGATTTTTTCTCCAGACCTATACGTAAATTACAAATTTTGTACTGCAAAATCACTAAATTTATACGTATATAAAAATAAATCGCTAGATCTATGCTGAAATCACTATTTATTATTGTAGAAACCACTAAAATTTTAGTACTCCGTAATATAGCACATATGGTATGCATATTGATCGTTGAAAGATGGACAAAAATATAGTGAAGTCGGATTTCAAAAAAAGTTCACCGATTCACGGGAAAAATCAAATTAAAAATGAAGGGAATTTTGTGGGATTGTGTATGTGAGGGTGTATTTTAACTGTGTGTGGTGCAGTAGAGGGCCATTAGATTAGATTAATCTAAGGGCTTAGATTAGTTTTTAGTTTCTATTTTAATTTTAGTTTCTAGTTGAACAAAAGCATATATATATATATATATATATATATATATATATATATATATATATATATATATATATATATATATATATATATAGGGGAAAGATCCAGAGAACCTATCTTTCCAAGAGAACCGAGAGAATTAACCAATCACACTTGATTTACCACACGTGACTGATATATTTTAAATTTTTTTATTATACTTTTATTAGTATTTTAAGATTCTTTTAAGTGTTTTAATAATTTTATAGGATTCTTTTAAGTGTTTTAATAATTATATTAAAATTAGGATTTTGTTAAGTATTCTATAAATTGTTTTATAATATATTTCAACATAAATTTATTTATATTAAATTTAATTGATAATTAAGATTCTTTTTAGTGTTTTATTAAGATTCATTAATTATATTATAGTATTTCAACGGTCTTCTTCTCTCGGTTCTCTTGATATAATGGTTCTTTCTGGAACCTTACTATGAGGTCAAGAGTTCGACCCCTGAGTGTGCGTGAGTTTACTTAGAAAAAAAATAAAAATGACTTTAGATTATCAAAATATGTATGTTGTATAATATAAATTGAAGTATAAAGATATTTAGATTATTTGTTCAAAAAGACTTTTGTACCGTTGATTTACTTCAAAGAAAATAATTTAAGCCATCAAAATGCTAAATTTAAAATTAGGCCATTAAGGTGCAAAAATATTATACTATAAAATACAAATCATCAAAATGCCCCTATATATTATAATATATATGAATTGTATAAATAACCGTAAATTGTGAATAAATTTAGAGAAATTATCGAAAATACTACGTTTCTAAGTTTTTTTACGATTTTATCATATTCCGAAAATATTTGCAAAAATACGTGGGCAACCAAAACAACTAAATGCAACTTTTTATTTGACAAAAAATATAAATACAACAAATATGTAAGTACAGGTGTGTAGAGGTGGTGGCGCTGTTGTAAAGTTAATTTATTTGATATCTCCCTTGTAAGCTGAAGCAAACTCTAGTAACCAAATAGTTGTTTAACCGACCTTTAATTCTCTATATAACCTCCGTCTCCTTCACACCCCCAAACCCAAAATCTCGATCTCTCTCCGGCGAGATTACAAACAAATTACATTCAAATTGAACAAATCATGAAGTTCGAACTCGAAGACGTAACTGTATACTTCCCGTACGACCACATCTACCCTGAACAATACGCATACATGCTCGAACTCAAACGCTCTCTCGACGCAAAAGGCCACGCTCTCCTCGAAATGCCCACCGGCACGGGGAAGACAATCGCCTTACTCTCTCTCATCACTAGTTATTCTCTCTCTAAACCTTCTAATCCAGTTAAATTGATTTACTGTACTCGTACTGTTCACGAGATGGAGAAAACCCTAGCTGAATTGAAGTTGTTGTATAAGTATCAAATTGAGTGTTTAGGGAAGTCGGCGAGTATGCTTGCGATTGGCTTGTCGTCGCGGAAGAATTTGTGTGTCAATGAGAAGGTTTTGAGTGCGGAGAATAGGGATTCGGTTGATGCTGGGTGTAGGAAGTTGACAGCTAGTTGGGTTAGGGAAGTGGCGGCGGAGAATAGGAAGGTGGAGACGTGTAGCTTTTACGAGAATTATGATCGGGATACGGCGTCGTTGGGATCCGGTGTTTATACATTGCAGGTCTTGTTTTCTGTTTTTGGTTCCGTGTAGAACAGTAGCAGTAATTAATTTACGATCATTATATATCTGATTTTTAGGAATGTTAAATATTGTGTAGTTCAGTTTAGGTTTTAAAGATGCTAAAAGTTGTTTTGCAGAACTTGTAGTAGCTATGATTTCTTAGTCTACGGAATGATGTTAAGTTTTCAGTGACGGTATTTATTGATGTTGTAGAATGTTTGATAATTTTGGTGCAGTGTAGAAGTTAATAAATAATGGCGTTTTAAGTAATTGAATTAATTTGATGATTTGGTTAATTTATGATCCCATTTTTCTGTTTTTTAAGGAATGTTAAATGTTGTGTAGTTTAGTTTGAGGTTTTAAAGTGCTCGAAATTGTGATGCATAACTTACAGTGGTTATGTTTTTTAGTTTACTGAATGGTATTTGGTGTTCCGTCATAGTGTTGATATTAATTTTTCATTGGAGGTATTTTTTTTTATTTTTGTATTAACAACCCTGAAAAGCTTTAGCATACTAATATAAACCCAGGCTGAGGAGAGAAAGGTTGTCCAATAACGCATAGCTTGCATCAAGTATTTATCTAGCTAGGCCCATAGAGATTCAATATAAATGTATTGTGTTCTGTTAGAGGACATCAGGTCGCCTAACAGCTCAGCTGTTGACTAACATGTACTAAACTAAATTGAATGATTCCACGGGTGCCCTTATTTCTTTTACTGTTTTTCCTAGTAATCTAGCTGCTAGTTAGCTAGTATCATCATTATTGCATAGAACTTTACAAGTTAATGTGAAAATCTAAGAATCACCTTTTTTGCATTAAATTCAAGAATCCTTTTCTTTTCAGGCCTTGCCTTCAGTGTTTATTTTTAAATTATAAGAAGCTGGTCATTTATTCCGTTTGTTGTATTTTATTCGAGTTCTTGTGCTGCTGCATTGCAGATATTTTTGTGATTGCAAGCATAAGCTTTAAAACAATGACAAATTATACAAAATTATTTTGAAACAAATATTCACTTCCTTTTTATGCTAAAATAATATGGAGATTACAAATAAGTGTTGATCTTTCAGGACTTGAGGCTGTTAGGTAAAGAGAAAGGATGGTGCCCGTACTTTTTAGCTCGCCACATGGTAAAATTTGCCAATGTAGTGGTTTATAGTTACCAGTACTTACTTGATCCCAAGGTCGCGGGCATTATATCGAAAGAGATGGAAAAAGAATGTGTTGTAGTGTTTGACGAGGCTCACAATATTGACAATGTTTGTATTGAGGCCCTTAGTGTAAGCGTTAGGCGACAGACACTTGAAGGGGCTACGAGGAATCTCAGTAAGATATCTCAGGAGATTGATAGGTATGCATCATATATCTTCACTACAGCTAACTCTTCGCCAAGATGGTTTCAGTTGGTGATTAGCACAGATACAGAAAGTCAAAATCCCTCAATTATAATGTTTGGTGACAATTGCCAGAAAAAAAAGGAGGGGATAGGGTTTTTCTTTTGTGAATTTGCCACATGTTTTAATTTCCCTAAAGTTCTTAAGCAGATTAGTGTCTATAGTCTTACGTTATAACTGAGTTACTGATAGACATCAGACTTGAAACTTCTTGTGTTGCTATTTGTGTGTGTGTTTGCGAGTGATACTATTAACTAATATTTGCCATGGTACTATGGTAGGAAGGTTGAAGGAGACTGATGCTGATAGATTACGCTCTGAATACAATCGCCTTGTTGATGGTTTGGCACAGAGAGGAAATCTACCTGGTATGTATGTGCATAAAGTTACTTATTTTTTAATTAACTGATAGCCAATAACTTTACCATCCATTTTTTGCTCTTGTCTAGCCACCGATAACTGGCTTGCAAATCCTATATTGCCTGATGATATTCTGAAGGAAGCAGTGCCTGGGAATATACGGCGGGCAGAGCATTTCTTGTCTGTTTTACGTAGATTAGTTCAATATCTTAAAGGGAGATTAGAAACTGAGAATGTAGTAAAGGAGGGACCTGTTACTTTTGTCGGCTCTATAAATGCACAGGTTGGGATTGACCAGAAAATGTTGCAGTTTTGTTATGATCGACTCTTCTCTCTGATGTTAACACTGATGATAACCGACACGGAGGAATTTCTACACATTCAAACAATTTGTAACTTTGCAACGCTTGTAGGGACATACACTCGAGGGTTTTCAATCATCATTGAACCTTTTGATGAAAGAATGCCACATATTCCTGATCCTGTGTTGCAGGTTTGCAATTATTTAAAATCTGAGTCCGTCTTGATGTTCGACAATTTGTATTCATGCTCCACATTGGCTCTCTTATTAGTCATAAATGAAAAGAAGTCTTAACATATGTCTTTGGTTGTTTGAACTATCTATTTGTAATAAGTAACAAGTCAATTTTTGTAGTTATGATCAGAGCTATCACTTGTAACTATAGGTAGTACCATAGTAGGCTTGATGTTTTCCATTATTCTTTTGAAAGAATTTGCATCAATGCACAATTCTCAAGGATATCCGTAACACTTTTTAAGTAGTAATTTCTTTCTGATTAATTTCATGCATACACTATGGGCTCAAATTGTGGGAGTTATTATGTTTTGATGGTGTATTTTACTTCTGGTTTTAGTTCTGATGAATGCTTATTGTTTATACTATCAATCCAGCTCTGCTGCCATGATGCTTCACTTGCAATTAAGCCTGTCTTTGAACGATTCCAGTCAGTTGTCATCACTTCTGGAACATTGAGTCCAATTGATCTATACCCTCGTCTTCTCAATTTCAATCCTGTTGTTAGTCGAAGCTTTACAATGTCCTTGACAAGGGATTGTATTTGCCCAATGGTTCTTAGTCGTGGAAGGTAAATGCTCATATTGTGGCTTACGATTTAGTTGTGCATTTCCTCGTTAACATGTTTGTGTCCCTAGTTCTCTTTATTATCTAACAATCTCTACTTTGGTTGTTAAACTCAAATTAAGAAAGCAGATTGTTAACTTGATTCTTAGTCAGTCTCGGTGCTTTAGTTATGCAAACAATTTTTTCAAATTGGACTGTAGTTTCCGTCTGATCTTGCTATTTACCTGCACTCATGTTTATCAATATAGATAGCCTCTTGTTGAATTTTGAAAAAGTTCCTATTGTCAACGGTTTAGCCTTTTCTTTAGTCTTACTTTTCTTGTTTTTGATTTCAGTGATCAACTTCCTGTTAGCACAAAATTTGATCTGCGAAGTGATCCTGGTGTTGAAAGAAATTATGGAAGGCTCTTGTTAGAGATGGTGTCGGTTGTTCCTGATGGAGTCGTGTGTTTCTTTGTTAGTTACTCTTATATGGATGGCATAGTAAATAGTTGGAACGAATTAGGAATTCTGAAGGTGAATTAGACTTCTCTAAAATGAGTTCTCAATTGGCACTTGTTACTCCTGTTTTCCTTATAACATTTCCCTTACTTGAGGTTATGTGCTGCAGGAGGTAATGCAACATAAGCTTGTGTTCATTGAGACACAGGATGTTGTTGAAACTACATTGGCCCTGGACAATTATCGGAGGGCTTGTGATTGTGGAAGAGGTGCCGTCTTTTTCTCTGTTGCCAGGTACAATCTATACTAATTGTGTGCGAAATTTCATGTCAACATACTCGTTCTGATGTCAATTAAGTTTTACCGTTTAATTAATTCTGCAGATTGTTTTTAAAGCTTGAATTAGTTATCAATTTTAGGAATACTAAAGAGTAATATTATTGAAGTTTTGTATGATGCCTTTGTATTTTTATAAAAAATAATTCTGCAGTTGTCACACTTGTCTTTGTGGGATAACTTGTTTCCATTGATGGTTTTCTGTCAATTTCTTGCAGTTCAGCTTGCTGAGGTTTTTCTTATATAGGCTATGTTTGTTTCCAAGGACTGTAATATCTCGAAATATCTTGAATGAACTAAGTTTGTCATTACCTAATCCTTTAAAAATAGCTCTATGGATTTTCGTAATAAAATCTAGTTAATTTTGGGGGATACTATTAATCCCCATCCTCTCCCTAGGTACTAATCCTATGTGAAAGAAATAGGAAGTGATTTAAATTTAGACAAAGTTTCGTACAAATATTTATACTTCTATTAGAGTAATGTTGTGTTTGGTTGGGATGAATGAATTTGGAGGGAATAGAGTGAAATTGGAGGGAATGGAATGAAATTTGAACTCTGATATAGGTAGATGTTCAAAAAATTTATTACTTCCTCCATTCCATTCCTAAAAAACTAAACTAGAGCTCAGACTCCCCCAGTTTGAGAAGTTCGACACCATACCCATTTTCTTCACAATTCTCATCACAAAAAATTTGCAAAAACTCATTTTTTATTAAAATTTTCCCTCCATCCTCCATGGGTTCTCTTTAATTTCATTCATTCCATTCCATTTCATTCTTCCTAACCAAATACAACATAAGGGTTTGTGGGTGACTGGGTGTTGGGTTATAGGAGTTCTGGTTGCATTTTTTTGTGTCATTGGAAAACCATGACATAGTTAACTGGAACAGATACAGTTAAGATTATTTCGTATCGAACAGGTATACAAAAACTCCTATACCTCCTCCTTGATAGGTTTGAATTCCTTTTTGCAATTACTCTGGGTATCTCAGTAAATGAAATTGCTGGGAAACATTTTATTATACATTGTTACATTTAAATATATATAAAAACTTTCGCTGAAGCATTTGATTATATATATGATCGTAGTGATATATATTTGTTAAATATGCGAATTAATGTTGATTGAGAAAAAGTGATTATGGGGACATTGAGTTGCATGTATATTACAGGAAACTACTAATGTTTTAAAGAGACAGAAGTTGTTAAAATAATATCAATGTTGCTGAGAATATCTACGTTTTTACAGGGGAAAGGTAGCAGAAGGCATAGACTTTGACAGACATTATGGCAGGCTTGTTATCATGTTTGGTGTTCCTTTCCAGTACTCATTAAGCAGGTAAGCTCTTTATTTAATTGTGAAATTTATTTGAGTCATATCAGTCACAATGATTTACTTTTGTCCAGTAAATTGTATCTCTAATTTCTGGATGTTGGATATATGGAACAAATTAATGTGGGCATAATATGTCTGACATGGCTCAAAGTCCAGATGGTATTAATTTGTACATGGGTCATGGATGATGGATAATGATTATTAGCTTTTTCTATAGGAAAAAGATAATATACTTGTCTTGGTTAAAAAAAAAATCATCGGTTAATATACAAATTATTAGAAAAATTGATGTATGGTGCAATTTATAATCATATCTATCTAGATTACTACTATAAGAGAAACACCGTCTGGCATCAGTATCTCCACGTGTCAGCATCTCCTTCAATCGCTAACATTATCTTCCACCAACTCTTTTCATTAATTTACTGACCCACTTTTTCTTCCCTTTTCTTTACCTTTCTTATTTTCTAATTTTCATATAATTAGTAAATACTAATTATAATTCTAATTATATGGGTTTCATACAATTGTTGCACTTAATTATATTTTTCATCCAAATAGATAACCATATGGTTTTCATCATAACCTAACAATTATATGGTAACATCATATGTTCCAAAACCATATGCTAACCATACAATAGAATCCATATGATCTAATTATATTTTTCTTCCCACTTAATTGTAGCAAATATGGTTTTCAAGGTGGTAAGGTAGATAATTTAGCTAACCTTACAAATAGAATCTTTTACTCTTTTCTTTATTCATTACCCGTGTGTTTATTTTTTAATTTGAATATGCAGGATATTACTTGCACGGTTGGAGTATTTAAGGGAGACCTTCCAAATAAAAGAAGGCGATTTCTTGACTTTTGATGCATTGGTATGTGTTTTATTCAATTTTAAAATTTTAATTTGTTGAGTGTATGGTTGTTTGAGTTCAACTGCTATGATAGTCACTGGCCACTACTTGGTACACATTGCAGAGACAGGCTGCTCAATGTGTGGGGCGTGTCATTCGTTCAAAAGCAGATTATGGAATGATGATATTTGCAGACAAAAGGTTGCATTTTCTTGTCGAATTTACAGTTTTTCTACAACCTGTTCATGTGTCATGCTGAAGCCTTTTGCTTTACCCATGCTAATTAGCTGAATACTAAATTTTTTGAAAGTATAAACATTGGTCATTGGTGATATGTTTTAAAATTTTGTCAATACCAAGTCCATTACAGTTAAGGCATATTTAATTGAATTGTGCTACTTGCCTTATGCCAGAATTTCATATTTTCATGTTAACAAATAAAAAAAAACAATGGTCCCACAATAAATATTATATAATCTGTTGAGATGTACACAATTGCTGTTAAATAGTTCGAAACTTGGACGCATATGAGAGTGAGTACCAGTGTTTATTTCTTAGTTAAATTTGCTTGCCACAAGGCAATGCATGTATGCTCCTTTGGAGCAAGGAGTTTGGGGACATTTAGCAAAAAAATAAAAGAAGAAAAGGTTGGGGATGACATATTGAAATATTTATGTATATTTTTCTCTTATGGAATCAAACATCTGGAAGTAGGATTCACGTCACCTACTATTATAGTGTAAACCAGATTCATACCTGAGGGTTACTTATCTATGGATAACTTTGTAGGTACACCCGTCATGATAAGCGCTCGAAGTTGCCAGGATGGATATTGACACAATTACGTGAAGCACACCTAAACTTGAGTACTGACATGGCGGTGCATATAGCAAAAGATGTATGTCGATATTCAATTTTGTTTGTATGTATATTGAAATATCGCCCTGGTCCTTGGTACCCCAATTTAATAGTTATATTTAAAGTAATTGAAAACAAAGCTCTTCACTGTTGATCTCTACAGATATTTTTTTACTGATACCTGTGTGATAATTAAATGATTGCTCAACATAAAGAATATAAATGATACTTCCTTTGTCCTATAATTTTCTGTCCTGTTGACTTCTACCCGCATTTTAAGACAGTATTTAAAATATACTTGCAAATTATAATTTTGAAATTTCCCTTTTTCTTGGTATATAGTTTTAAGACTCGAGCATCTATATAAAAAAATAAAAAATATTATGTGCTAGTATCGTTGTCAAATGTCATGATATATGTGCAGAAGTCAAAGTGAGAAAAATTGTGGGGCAGGAGTACTTTATAATATAAGCAAACATATATTGACCTAATTAAGAGGAATGTGTTTCCCCTTACGAGGGCAGTCATTAGCAGTTACTGAGTGTTTCTTCTCTTTTAGAAAGATATGACATAAGCGAACATATATATCAGGCATAGCAAAGAGGAATGTGCTTCCCTTTAAGAAGCCAAAGTCATTAGCTATTTAGCAGTTACTGACTGTTTCTTCTCTTTTATAAGATAATAATTGTATAAATCAACAACCTGATGCGAGTTTATCATGTACTAATGATTGACGAATTTATTATGATGGGTGCAGTTCTTGCGTAAAATGGCTCAACCATACGACAAGACCTGTGGTGGTGGTAAGAAGACCCTATTGTCACAAGAAGACTTGGAGAAGATGGGCAGTGGCAATACTGACATGCTGTTTTGAGGATTTATCTTTTATGAACTGTAGCAAGTAAATCAGTTTGGCCATTGCATTGACAATAACTACAGATATAGGAGACACATTTTTGTAGGTAGAAAAATCAGCTGGATTTGCTGGAATCTGACTACTAAGAAAGAGCTGGTACCATAAAGATTGTTCCTGCTGTTGTAAATTTTGGTGTACAAAGCAGTTGATATTGTGTGGAATCTTACATATAGTGCTGTTCTTTAAAGTTTGAATTATGCATAATAGAATCTGCTGTAGTTGGAATTGAAATGACTTTGTTACGTACAGTGTTCTGTGAATTTTGAGTTCTGCAATATATTCTGACGTAGTTTAAATGACACTGTTATTTGCTAGCATGTATTAGTTTTCATTAAAGCTGCCGCAAATTATCATTTGCTCAATTTCTTCATGATGAAATCAATCTTTGTGGCCGCAAAATATAGCAACCCGGATTTGGGGGGTTCATGTAAAATGGTAACTAAATGTTATACATTTCATCGGACCTCTCCCTCTGTGTTATATTAATATACTCCCTCTGTCCCTCTCATTTCTTTACAATTTCCTTTTTGGTACGTCCCTCTCATTTCTTTACATACCAAAAATAGTAACATTTTATAATATAAAATCCAATCACATCAACTACTTTCCTCCACTTTACCTACTTTATATCCACTTTATACATTAAATATTGATTGGCCCCACCACTTTACTCATTTTTTTTTACTTTTTCCTATTAATTTACATTTTTTCTTAAGCTCCGTGTCGTCCCCCTACTTTAAAGAATTGAGGGGACAGAGGGAGTATATCTCATTTGCATAACAGATGAAATTACGGGGCAACTTGTCAGATGCAAATTGCGAAGATTTACAACAATGTGATTTTGTTTGATTTTATTTATTAGTGGAATAATATCATTGTCACAGGTAGCTTTTACTATTTTTACAAGGTTCTACTCTTATGAATTTTTTATAGGAAAATCTACCAAAATACCTAACTTTTTGAAATTATTTACAAAAATATACTCTAGTTGCAAGTGATGTTGAAATTGTTGCAAATGGGGTTGCAAACTTGGTTGCAAATGTTGCAAACGAGGTTGCAAGAGTTACAAAAGAGCTTATTTTTGTAAATAATTTCTGCAACTTAGATATTTTTGAAAAATCTTTTTTTTTTTATAATAATGTAATAATAAGCGAACCCCGTAAAGCATGAGTAATGACCTAGGAAGAACAGCTTCTCCTTATCTGAATTTACCTACTTCTTTCTCAATGTTCTGCTCATCTTATTCATTAAGGATGCAGCGGAATGATATTCTTTATCGCCTTCTTCACTTCCGTTATGCTTGCCTTCTTCCCGTTAACGTTCTCCTTCACCTGTTGGTACAAGTTGAACAAATTGTACCAATGTGATTTTTATGTACACTGACAGAACAAATTGTACCAATTCTGGTAGCCAAGCTTGCATTAGTTGATTTCTAGTTCAGCAAATCGTGAGTGCCACTCTTGGCAGGAACCATTTCAATTTTTAATTTTTTCCAAAGTTTATTGTAATGAAATTGTGCCATGAAACCTGTCTCCTCCACTGTACATAGAGATTATTTCAATTCCCGAAAAGAACTTTGAAAGATGAAAGATTACCTTAGCCCTCAGCTCAGCTACAAATCCACCATTACTCGAAGAAGAGGAATGAGCAGCTGTGATCTCCATCCGAAACTCCCTCAGCTTCATCATCATATCTAATAACAATCCCTCCTTGTAAGGACACTTGACCTCCACCAGCCCATCATTCTCTATTATCGACACTTCTATTGTCGTTTCCTGCTGCGTCTCCCCTGCTTTCACCGTTCTACGACCTTCCCGCTCCACCACTCTCATCTTCCTCTTGTCCCTACGAGAGTCCCCATGATTTCCCAGTCTCTGATCAACACAATTAGCATCTTCACTCACATATTGTTCACGTGCTTCGAGATCATGTATCTTTTTACGAAGCTGCTTCAGATACTCTATCGTGTCACCTAAAATAGACGCCTTGTCCATTTTAGTAACAAAGGGTACAAGTGATCTTAATATTATAAACCTCTCGTTCAGTTTTTCTCTACGGCGACGCTCTGCCAGCACGTGGTTCGCACTGAGTTCTTCCTGCGAGGCAGATTTCTTAAGCTGCGACATGATAGAATCTGCAGCAGTGTCGTGGAGAGATTTGGAGTGGAGGTAAGGAACCGTAAAGAGCATGTACTTGAGGAGATATTGGGAGGTGTTGTTGGACTGGCAGTGAGACTTGGATGTAGCAGCAGCTGTGCAGATACTGAATGAAGATTGCGGGGAATGAATAGAATAATACATGGGGGAGGCAGTGTCAGAACTCCGGCCTGAGAATTGGCGGTGGTGAAGGATGGTCGTGACTGTTTGAGAATAATGGATGTCTTCTTCCTGTAATTCATCCTCAGGTGGAAAGGCTGCTGTGTAATAAAATACTATATCAAATTCAAAAAACAACAGAAAGCTTATTTCTATAAATATTATTTTGTCCTGCTATAATGAGGTGAGACATTTTTAGATGAGTATATGCATGCTGCTACATTTATCAACTAAAATGACGAACCGTGGTGTACAGTGTACTTATCTTTTTTTTTTTTTCCTTTTTTTTATGAACTTTTGATTTTGATCAAACCATCTAATTTTCTTTTTATTGAGGAAGTAAAGCAAAGATTCTAGAATTTTGCCCAAGTACATCATTCAAGGGGATATCTCTGCATTTATATCTACAAGACTTAACCTAACGGATATCTCTCGTCTCTTATTAATAATAATCGAGAATTCAGTGTTAGTAGAGGTTGATGTGTTAAAAATTACTTTGAATCGACTTACCTAAAACAGTACAAACTATTTAAACTTATGAAAATATAATTTAGCCTGCCTCAAATATTTTTAAATTATAACCAGCTCCGCCGCTAGACTTACAGGCGCGAGGTTCTAACATTTTACAGAGGAAGAGTATGAAAGTCGAACTCATTTGTTTTAGACAGGGGAATGAAGTACCTGTCAGTTGTGCATGGGTCCTCTCTGACCCGTTTCCATATGGGTCAACTGGGATCCCAGGTTGGCTAACCTTAAGCAAGTCAAAATCGGAGTCCAGATTATTTGAACCATTCTCGGGTGACCCGAGACAAATACTACCACAGGACCTACTATTATGCAACATTACCTGACCAGGCTCACCTTCTATATTGCCAACCACATTATGTTTATGTTGACATAGTGAACCAAAAGGCGTAAGAGGCTGACCCGTTTCAGCCTCGACATCAATTCCATCACCTTCTTCGTCCTCTTCTTCTTCTGCATCATCTTCATCATCATTATCATTATCATCGTCGTTCATATCATCATCGTCTTCCATTTCGACGAGCCTTGAAGGAGAGACAAGATTTGAAGTGGAGTGCTCAGAAAGAGCTGGCTTCGGGGGCTGAGTTGCTGGAATATTGCAGTTGATAAAAAAGCTTTTCACTTTTTGGATGAACTCTATCTTCTCTTCGATCTACATCCATGAATTCTTATCAATTCACAATCGTCACTCACAAATTCAAATATACAAGTACACGCTCACAAACAAATGTTCTATCTATATTTTACCTTGTCAGTCGTTCCAAGCTCAACTACACCATCAAGGAGAGGAATGCACACCACAGTCTGCCAAGTTGTTACAACTTTGAGTCTTAACAAAAACATACATACAACAATAAACATGCATTTATAGAAACAACATACTACTATAAATGAACAGGACAGTAAATAAATTATTACCTGAACTCCCGCACTCTAGTGAAAACACCCGGACAGAATCACATGCAGAAGGCAGAAAGGAATGAAATCTAGTTAGTTGGTCTTCAATGATTTATCAGTGTCACATACGTGAACTCGAAATAATTTAATGGTATAAATTTAATTACCTTGGCAAGAATAGCTCTGGTGAAGAGTTTACTGGAGGCCTCATTTGCACCCTTAAGCCACAGGTGTTGTCGCTTCGCATAGGCCTTACCAGGTAACCTATATGCGCGATAACGCAAACAAGTTTAATTTACTTGGATAAATCGTAACTAACCAATATTATGATGTCGAAATCCAAGTAATTTTATGTGTTTAGAACTTAAAATAATTGAACTCATCTCCTTTCGGTGAGTTGATTAGAATTAATTTAGGAAGAACCACGCACTTAAACATATAATTCTTGCAAGGAAAGTATTCGTGTGTACATATACTATAGACAATATCTAATACCCATATCTAAAATCCATATCGATTGACTTCCGTAGCCAATGAAATGTATCGGTCAGTCCTTTCATTATCAAGAAAAAATACAGAGAAATTGAGTGTTTGTTTTGTCTCCCATCTCCAATAATTTGTGATGGGGACAGTTCTGGGTTATGACTTATGACTAGCTTAAAGATTAAAAATATTGGAAAACCTTCCAATATTCTGAGACATTAGATATAGGAACGAACATGGAGATGACGGGGAAGGAGATCTTCCTCGATTTCCGAAGTAACAAAAAAAGGAAGAAGAATTTTAATTTTGTCGAACAATGTGAGATGCAGACAAGTTTCAGTATTAAACATTTGGCCAGATGAACTTACCCTACTCCGGGAGGAAAAGAGAAAGAGACACACATAAGATAAAACCACTCAGATTCAGTCAAGTCCTCCGGGGACAAAGCTGCAGGACGCCTAGTAGGATGGTTCGAATCTCCGGTGTTTAGAGAGTCGTAAAGCTCTCTCAGTTGCCGACTTCTCTCAAGTGAAGCCTCCTCTGTAATATCTTCCACTAAATTTACCGTCTTCCTTGTCTTTATAGCTCCATTGTAATAACCATCTCCCCATACTAACACCCTACACTCATACACACTTATCATCTATAAGCACACAGAACAGAATTCGGACACACAACATAAATTCGGAGTTACGTACCGTTGTTTGGGACACAATTGCCAGAATAGGCTGTAAGTCCAGTGAACCGCCTGTACTGCAGCTTGTAACATGTTTTGAAGCTGATGAGCATTTGAATTATAAGGTGGTGGTGCAGCCATGTTGTGCATTTGAACCAGCAATCAGCATGCATTCACTATAAAATCACAGGAAATTAAAGCAGATGAGAGGCGTAGGATATTTTAGAGAAAGGGGGCAAGTGCCATAGGATAGTTACTCACTTACTAGAAGCATTCTAGCAGAGGAGATTGAGAAGAAAGATGACATGGTTTGTGTCATTTGACTGGTTGGTCTAGCCACCGGATTGTTATCTTAGTAAACAAACGTATGCTGCTTCTAAACCGTAAGCCTCTATTTGTTGTCTTTTAGTTTGAAACACTATTATTTTGTCTATACGGAAATTTGAAGACTAACATGCACATTCATACTTGCACCGATCTCTAATAACTACAAGGAAAGGGACATCCGATGAGACTAAATTTTTTTTTTTTTTTTTTTTTTTTTATCGTAGGGAACCGGATTACGACATTTTACTTGTGCAGTATATTCTAAGACATGGAAGATTTAGAATATGATTAAATTTGCTTAGACTAAGATTAAAAGTTTATGTTAGGTCCTGATAAATTTGTAGAAGTGGGTTGAATACAAACTATACCGTTTTATCGAATTTGTCCTTTTAAGATTTAACAATTTAGAACAAATTAATGCGGAATAAAAACTGAAACAATATTCAAGTTAAATAGAAACTCTATTAAACTTGAGGGGTGTTACAATTTTGATCACTGATTACAAAGAACTTAATAAAACAAATCTAGAATAAATTCGACATGAATTTATCTATTTTTGTAATAAAAAGGATCGAATACTAAAAAGTAGTTCGATATAAAATCTAGGGATTATGATCCGCTAGAAAGTCAAAGCAGTACAAGAGAATCACTTCTTATGAATTAAATAATTAAGAACAATCAAGAAGTAAATATATCCTGCAGAATTTGAAGCTTGACAGTTGAAGAAAAGTTATGAAGACAGTTGAGAGAAATGTGATGTTGAATGTTTCTGTTGTAATAATTGAATGAATTCGTGGCCAATTGTCTTCTGTCTTGTATTTATCATTTCTTTTCTTTTAGTAAACCCACGTGCAATTCACTTATCAGAATAGGAATTGCACTAGGAAGACTAGCAGAAAAACAATCACATTGCCTTAGAAGACTCTCGGGAAGACAATGCTTGTGAAGGGAAGACAGCCCTTTGGCCTAGGAAGACATTCGGGAAGACAAGGCTTGGCCTAGGAAGACAATCGGGAAGACTAACTTGTGAGTCTTCCTAGTTCATTTTTCTAAGTCTTCCTAGTTCAAACCTAACTCTTCCTAGTTCATTTTTATTCTAATTTAAATAATTAACTAAATAAATTATGTATTAAATTAATTCTTTACAGAATTAATTTAATAAATAATATACTTGATAGTATTAATTATTTATAAGAGAATAAATAGAATTAGGTGACTTCTCAATTAATTACTTTTTATTCTAATTTAAATAATTAACTAAATAAATTATGTATTAAATTAATTCTTTACAGAATTAATTTAATAAATAATTTACTCAATAGTATTAATTATTTATAAGAGAATAAATAGAATTAATTGACTTCCCAATTAATTCCAGAATCACTAAAAACTTAGATAAATAACAAACACAATAGTACGTTGACACTCGATGCACTGTCTGGTTCATGAGTGACTAACGACAATGTTTGTTCTTTATCTATTTGACTTTAAGCAGTGATTCACTTCCTTCTCATTCAAGAACTCCGTAATCAGTACCTTTTGCTGTCACCACTTGAAATCTCCGTCACTTTAATAAATCCACTGAGCTTGAATACTTCATTGAGGCTTGATCAATAAATTGAGCTTCTTTCAATGTAGAATCACTTCAAGTCTGTAGATGACTTTAATCTTCTTTTGACAGATATAATCTTCTGAGATTCCTGTGACATCTGATCTAATATTTACTTATTACATTCTTGTTTAAGTTGAGTAGAATCCTCGAATTACAAATAGGCTATATCATATGCCTTTCAGTTTATAAAATGAGAATTTGTATAATATGTCTCAAATTAATGTGACATTTTATCGATATGTTCCATTTTATTCAATAATTGTAATTATGTTCTATAGTTAATTTTTAACTCATATATAATTTATATCAATATAATTAAATTATAAATATAGATATTTGTTCTTAGAGTGCATCTAATACAATTTTTTTTTCGTTCATCTTGCATGACATTTAAGTTTAGGAGATTGGCCAGTACTATGAAACAATAAGGTGAATTCTCAATGGACCAGACCAATCAGGAACCTCTGCTTGAAATTCCTGACCGATATGAACACTGATACTGTAACGTTCATGACTTCCAACATAGCTGCTATAAGACCTAAGGCAAACCTTTTGGAAATTGCAAATCTACTTTTTCCCATCTCCTTCGACATTTTCTGGTTCTTTTTTTGAACAAAAGTAACAAAACCAGTTTTGAAAGGTATATTTTTCAGTCAAGTATAGCATCAAGAAATATGCAATGTCTTTTCCCATTGATCATATGTTTATAATTAGTTTCTAGTGATAGGGTTATATATGTTATTTAAAAATATATAGCAGTAAAATTCATCATGATTAAGTTATAGTTAAATAATTACTATAAGTTCATGCATTTAAAAAAGGAAACCATATCTAAGTGTCTTGTACTCGAGTAATACAATTTATACACTCGAGTAATAGAAATTATACGTTGACATTTAATTTCATGGGCTCATGGCTTTGGGCCCAGAGGCTACTTACTTAATGTAACCATCCTCTTGAGTCTTGATGGGCGTGTGAACTCAGGGGTTGCCTGAGATTATATTTATTTGTTCTTAAAACTGGGGAATATTTTTATAAATACAAAGAGGTGTACTTTGTATTTACAAATTTACATTTTAATTTTGTCAAAAACTGAGTGTGATACTTGACATTTTCAAACATCCTCAACAATCCTTAGGAACATACATCATATCCTGCACGCCTGCACCGGCACAATGCACCATACTGGACACAGATTAAAATCAATCTTTCGTGACACCTCGATTAATCCTATCGGAAGAGTCTTTTTAAAGGGTCCTGATAATCGCTGGTAACTATCTATCCGCTAAAAAATTTCGCGAATTGGTTTAACACTGAAATTGATTTGAATGCAGGGAGCTATATCACCCTATCCGCGGATAGATGATTTGTCAACCATCGATTGTTAGGGACCAGCTGCCCTTCTTAAATTGTGGTATTCTATGCGAACATTATCTATTTTTTTTTTCTTTCGTTTTTACGTAATATCTCCTAGTGAAACAACAATTCGAACTCTGCTGCTCAAGTGATCATGCAACTCCTCTATTTGAATTCCAGTTGATTAGAAAATTCAAATCATGCTTCATGCATATTCACCAAGAGAGTGAGATTGCAAATTTCTATCTTTACAAAAAACCAGCCCAATGCACACAAGGGACATCAATCCAATCTACTATAATACGTAATGTTTTCATCACTAGAAAATTTTAAATTTTGGCAAGAGAACTAGGAAGAGACGAGAATATTTTAACTTTTAACCAACAAAAGCACATAATAGAGTTTAAAGTTTTCTTCCTACATTGAATTTATAACTTTAGCATCACATGCAGTAGTACACATTCCTAAAAAACATACTAACAAAGAAAGCATTCTAGCGTCCAAATCCTTCCGTGACCTTCATATTGCCTTCACTTCAGTCACATCCATCTCCTATCAGACTTCATAAAAATGCAGCACCAATTAGAAACCTTCATATAGATACTCAGACCTGGAAGTAAAAAGAAATTAGATTAATATCAGGCCATCCAAATAAGTCACACAATTGTACAAACATTACAATGGGAAGCCACTTCGGGAAAAAAGTTCACCATGTATAATTTACTAATACCACACAAACATACCTGTACTCCGCAACACAGAATGAAAGAATCTATACTCTTTATTAATAAACAAAACAATATGGAAATGACACGCGGTACTAAAGTACCAAAGTATCAAATTTGGTTATTACTATATATGGGTTCGATTCCTCGCAACTATATTATTATAGAAGATTTATATTATACAAGATTTATTTACTTTAAATTCTTTAGCTTGATCCAGGATTCGATTCCTTACAACTACGTAATTATATAAGATTTATTTATTTACTTTAAATTCATTAGGTTCATAAAGGGTTCGATTCCTTGCAGCTACGTAATCATACAAAATCCTACAAAATTTATTTATTTACTTTAATTTCTTTAGCTTTATTCAGTTCGATTGTCTATAACTACATAATTAAATAATAGTTTATTTATTAGATTATTTTTATCATTCAATTCTCGACAAGTACATTTTTAATAATTTATCAATATTAATATTTTAATGTCGTCTCATACTTAGCCCGTGCTTGACACCGGTTATCAGTTATTTTAAATGAAATCATAAATGCCGCTTATAAAGACAGGTTACTTAAACATGATTTCTAATGCTAGTATGCAACTAACACTTGCTCTTAAAGTTGATAACAATTTGTATTATAAAAAGCAAACATTAAGTTCCTTTGTCATGTCTACGTTGGTCATAAATGAAAAAGGAGAGACGTATTAAAATCGACATGTCTGATCAGAACCAAGTTCTTTACAAACTACATAAACCATACAATCTAAATCATACAAATAAAAAGCTTTATGTCTATTAAAGTAAGAAACAGGTGCTGCCAAAAACTTAAAACCAAGAAACATAATCTTTTGACTCGTTACCAACACTTCAATTAAACTACCCAATTTCAGTGCATCATGACAGTATTTTTTTAGTTATAACCAATAATCAATTTAACAACCCAGTACCTAGTTAATGAACATTATTGGTCTCCCTATCACTGGCAAAACAAGAAAAGAATTGGAGTATCACCCTCAGTAAGTATTATTACTGCAGACTTTATCCATCATCTTGACTAACCCAAACTTCTCATCCTTTTCGTTTAATGGACAAAATAGAGTGGCGAAGACTAACTTTAATATCCCAATGAATCTTATGGTAATATATCTACTTGTGAATCTTAAATCAGCTATAAACATCTTGCAATGAATTGATCCAAACATGTAGGCTCGGATTTACACCTTACTAGCATTTTAGATCCACCAACTCAAAAAAAAAAATCTGAAAATTTCACAATTCCATGATCATCAGTTTCAGGGTTAGAAACCATAGTCCAATCGATAACTTTTAGGTGCTTAAAGAATCTAACACGCTGCACGGGGAAATTTAGTGCTGACAGCTCAATGTACCTAAAGAATATTAGATGTTGCTAAATTTCCCCGTGCAGCGCGTAAGATTCTTTAAGCACCTATAAGAATATTAGGTGTTGCTAAAAATTTGTCCATCATACATACCAAGCTTGATTTGATGTATATTGAGATTTAAACACTGAACGATTTAGCTTAATTAGAGTAACATCACTAGGAGTAAGCATTCTACTACTAATCTGCCTTCCATAGGCCCTCTTAAAGCATCACTCCTGCCTGCTCCACACTAAAGGTCAAAGACCGCTTCAAAGTCATCAGGCAAAGATATAGTCCTGAAAGTTAAAAAAAACCCGATAAATATTACACATGCAAAGAAGTAGTAAATCAATTGCATACACAGTAGGACGTAAATCCATTTAAGGGAAGCTACCAAGACTATTTGTAATGACTTTAATGATACTTCAAATAGGTATCAACTATGACAAAGTAAGACTGACAGAGATAAAACATATTATTCCCTTTCTTTTTCTAAGTTACAGACTACAGTATGCAGCATTTTCGAATTACACAAAATTTGGGAGGAACACAAACACCTCAGTTACCACAAAAAGTCAAAAGGCACTTCTTCAGTAGCATTGCTAACTGAAAGTAGAACCTGATCCAGTTAAGCAGCAACACTTTTATGTCAAGTAAAATATTATTAATATAGGAAGCAGGGATAGAGATATCATCAATATGAAGAAGGCAATAAGAGTTAATAATGATTACATATTATATCAGCTAGCTATATAGATGATTTCTACGCAGCCAGAGCACGGACTGGACTGATAATGTATATAACACGACTACTCTTCTAACATTTTCTGTGTCGTGTTTCTTTTCAATTTTCTCTTGATCATCACCTTATGGGAATCACATTTGTTACTGCCATAATACTGCAGCGACTAATTAATCAAAGCTAAAGTATTAATAACTGCCCTACTAGGAAGTATGACCTGTATCGATTTCAGGAAAATGAGCACAGATAGATTGCATGACAAAACTCCTAAAACACAGCAAAAAATAAGAGGTAATAAATGGGGATACCAGGTCTTCTTCCCAGCTTGAACCTTCTTGATTTTGTACTCATTCCCTGTCAGTTGCATTCCCTTGACACCAACTAAACTCTCTGCATAACTGTACGACTGAGACCAAAGTGGTATTAAAGTGTCAAATTCAGTGGCCGGAAACACACAATTAGTTGTGGGATCACAATAGTAAAGATTCCGGTCCCAGTCTCCATTCTCTTCCCATTTATTCACAACAAGCTCGCCAGTGCGAAAACATTGAGGAATACTCATAATTTTAAAAGAAAATGGACCAATGGTATAAATCTTTGTCCAATCAGAAGAATTCTCATCCAGCATATACAAATCGACCATTGAGTTTGGACACTGACCAGGAGACAGAACCAAGGCAGCAACCGAATCCCTATAATTCACAGGATGCACATAGGTACCTTCATTCCTAACTAATACTGGATATGCTACTTTCTTAAAGACCTCGGTATGAGGATCAAACGCCCCCAAGATCTCTTCCTTACAAGGATCAAAACCCTCCTTATCTTCCAAACCCTCATGAAATCCCACCCAATACGGAACACCATTAACAACAAAATTACAACTCGAAAATTTCGGCCAGAAAGGAAAACAAACCCCCTGCCCCCCCTCAACATTTCTCCAATAACCCCTCTTAGCCGAATAAATCTCAACTCTAGACCACCTCCTTTCCTCAAACTCGGGTGGAATAACAACTGGAACAATAAAAAAAATCTTATAATCATCCCCCACTTCATCAAACCCTAACCCCACCGACATACTCTCCCACTTTTCAAAACCAGTTCTAAGGTCCCGTAACGCAATCAATTTCGAACACTTAACAGCCGGGTTCCACAACGCAACCACACTCCCAAAAAATTCCTTATCATGCGAAAGACACACAACCCCATTCACAGAACCAGCAATAACCATATCTTTCGAGAAATCATCGAAAGTAAGTTCATAAGGCCACTCTCTTATTTTACTACCAATTCGTTTATTTTCGATACGAAGCAACGAAACAAGGGGCTTATTATATTGCAACATACAGATATTCGTGTCGGTGTGATTACGAACAATGGAATTAAAAATAATGTGAGTATTAAGCAATTTGTTGAAATGGAAATGATTACGAATAAATTTAGGGTGAGAAATGAGAAAGTACCAGCGCTTGGAAACGCACCTGAATCTCCCAAGCGATTTTACCGGAGTTCGATAGAGTATTTGAACTATGATGTGTGAAGGTAATGTGTTTGGAGTGTGATTTCTATTTTTCGCCATTTTTTTGTTGTCTAGGGTTAGGATTTTTTGGGGGTGAGGGAATGTGTAGTGGTGAAGAAGTGGGTTTGTTTGGCTGGGTACCTGACTGATTAATTCCTAGGTGTGATTTTGTCGATTGAATTTTTAAAATCTTTTTTTTTCGTTAACCAAGTTTTAAAATTTTATTAGAACATCTCTAATTATGAGAATTCATTAGCTAAAATCCGATTATAACGGATCATAATTGTTAGCAAAAAATTTAGACAACCTATTCATATTGGTATATTTGGCCAATCTCTTGGCTATATTTGGTCGATCTCTAGGGACCTGTAGCAAAATTGCATGTCATAGAAATAATAAATTTTATTTATAACAACTTGAAATAATAATAACATGCTATTTTTAAAATATATAATCAATCAATATAGTCAACCCCATTGAAGCAAAACACCTTACATGTTTAGCAAATTATACATAATCAGTATTTTATATCATTTTAGCCAACTCCATCGGAGATGCTCTTAGTTGCTCTATAATTTTCGTAAAGTTGATAAATTGAACACTACAAGAATTAATATTATAATTAACTTAATTTAATTAACCATTATAAGATTGTATTATTTGTATAATATTGATTATAATTAATTATAAGAAAAATTCTTAATGGTACTCTCATATATTTGACTTTTTTTGATGGTACTTTAACTTAGGGCTGTCAATGGATCGGATCTGGATCGGATCGGCCTTGATCCATATCCTGATCCATTTAATTTGACCGGATTCAGATTCGGATCGGATCATAGCCGGATTTTATATAGCCCGATCCATATCCGAATCCGTTAGGATCACGGTTAACGGATCGGAGCTCCGATCCGTTAATATTAATAAAAAAATACTTTACTCAAATTCAAATTCCTGTAACACTGAATATTTTAACAAAGTTGAAATGCAAATTTAACAACAATGCAAATACAGAGGTTACATAATAAATTAAAATTCAATTACAATACAGAAATTTAAAAACTAAATTCAATCCGAAGCCATAGCACAAGCCAGCAAAGGAAAAAGCATGTTTTGTAATCAATCACCTGAGAAGGGAGAATGAAAAAGCATTATATCTTACATTTTATTGTCTTTTGTGTCAATTATATAAGTAAAAGAGATGTCCAATAGCCATTTTATGTAACAGGAAGAGGACCATCACTAGAAAATTTAAAAAAAAAAATTCATATATAAATGCAAGTTAGAGAAATATACCTCCGCGTACACAAATGAAGAGGAAAGATGACAGGTCCATCAAAAAAATATGGCTCTTGACTTTTTGACTTAATTGCTTAAAAAATATGATATATTTTAATATATAAAATATTGTATATAATATGTAATATATATATATATATATATATATAGGCAAGTGCTCAAATGAGACCCCCTATTAGAATGAGAACTGAGACTGAATCTGAGCCGCTCAATCTTTTTAACAACTTTTAATCTGTACCACATATTCATTATTTAGATTTTATACATCTAAAAAGACATATATCTCTATTTATTTCTCTCTCCTCACAATCAGTCAACCACCCACTTCGATCTAATCTCTTTTTTTCTCAATTTGCCTGCCTCTCTCTCTCTCTCTCTCTCTCTCTCTCACACACACACACACACACACACACACACACACACACACACACACATCTCTCTTTTTCACTCTTCAGCTCACTTCTCGATCTATTTCCATCTCTTCTTGTCATCTAATTTAACTTTTTTCTTTATTGATCTTCTTTTTCATTTCATCTAAACACTATTTCGGTGACACTTCCCGAGATTCAAATTGAAATAATGATTCAAAGATTGAATCTGATCCAGAAGAAGTCAAACAACTTGCGAGTTTGGTTTAGGGGCGACAGATGGATGGGTGGATATAGAAGATGTCGGAGATATATAGTGATGAAGGCACAGATGGTGTGGTGATCGTAGTTCATTGATAGTTCGTGATTTATTTTTGGGATAAAATTTTAAAGTGTATATAGATGAGCTATTCTGGTGATTTGTCTTTAAAAGTTTTGGTAATTTAGGTTGAATTTTTTGGTGATTTACACGGTATATTTGGTGATTTGCGATAATTTTCAGTGATTTGTATTGAAATTTTGGTGATTCTGTTGCTTTTGGTGGAGGTGCTAGTATATTTTTAGTACAAATCACCTTTTTATTTGGTGATTTGTATAGGTATAAATTGCGGTTTTTATATAGAAATTGGTGATGTTAGTTTAAATTTTAGTGATTCGTTTATGAATTTGGTGATTCTATAGTTATTAGAGGTAGTTGTAGTGATCATAGTTTAAATTTTTGTGATTTGATTTTGTATTTAGTAATTCTGGTAATGGTGTTGGTGTTCTGATGATGCGTTTGGTGTAATGGTAGTGTCGTTAATCGTTATTGTGTGACGATGTAGTGATGACGGTGCACTAATAGTTGTAGTGACGGTGATGTGATGGTGTTGGTCGGAGTAATGTCATGGATTAGTATGGTGATGGTCAGGATGATGTTATGGAATAAAGTTATGGTGACTGCAACACATTCAACAGACATGTATATGTATTTTTGCTTTTTCGTATTAGAATTTGTAATTATCCCCGTAGTTCAATTTTATTACAAAATTATCATTGGGGTCTCAGTTCTCATTATAGTAGGGTCTCATTAGAGCATCTCCCTATATATATATATATATATATATATATATATATATATAATATAAATAGTCGGATCAGATCGTATTAAATCCATATCTTATACTTATCGGATCAGATCGTTATCGGATCGGATTTTTATTGGATCGGATTTATTGTTTAATGATCCATATCCGTTCCATTAGACTTCGGATCGGATCGGATCGGACCGGATTTCCGATCCATTGACAGCCCTACGTCAAATAATATCTTTCCATTGATACCCTTCTATTATAAGGTCACTTCCAGATATACTCTTTTCGTCAACAAACGTTAGTCAAACGTTTACAATAAACAGTATGAAAACTCAAATATTTACAGATTTTGATAATCCAATAACAACATTATAACAAATGAAACACAATACAAAAAAAAAAAACAGCAAAACATTCTAAAAATTCAATCATAGTCACTCCATTACATCAAACCATATTTCCCAAAAGATTCAATCATAATAATCCAAAAAAAAATATAATCCTAACATTAATCATCCAAAAAAAAAAATATTCTCAACAATGATCATCCAAAAGAAGTTGTTTAAAATCAAATTAAACTTGCGATTAAGAATAAGAGAAAGTAAACTGAGAAATGTTTATCTCTGTAACTTGTAATGAATCGCCTTTTTGTGAAGATTGTCCTTTTATTACATATCATTATATCTAGAGAGAACCTATCTTTCTGAGAGAACCGAGATAACTAACCAATCACTCTTGATTTACCACACCATCCAACGGCTGATATGTTTTAAAAAATTTCTATTATATTTTTATTAGTATTTTAAGATTTTTTTTAAGTGTTTTAATAATTTTATAAGATTTTTTTAAGTGTTTTAATAATTATATTAAAATTAGGATTCTGTTAAGTATTTTATAAAGTGTTTTATAATATATTTCAACATAAAATTTATTTATAATAAATTTAATTGATAATTAAGATTCTTTTTAGTGTTTTATTAAGATTCATTAATTATATTATAGTATATCAACGATCTTAGAAGGTTATCTCGGTTCTCTTGATATAATGGTTCTCTTTGGAACCTTAATATATATATATATATATAGAGGGCTACTCTAATGAGACCCCTCTTATTGTGAGAACTGCATGCTGGACCATAAATTAAGCCCAATATCGATATGTATCCACCATCATCACTGAAAAATATTTACACCACTAAATCATCATCATCTTCGCTATGCAGAATTATTGATCTGTATATTTGTATTGATTTGTTATTGGTGTGTATTGATCTTATAATATTTTAATAACCGTCACTTTCTATCATTAATTCATTCTCACCAATACAATCATCGTCACTACACACCGTAACATCCACAAACACAAATCTCATAAAATCACCAGAATCATCAAGTAAAAATAACAATCACCAAAATTCAGAACATCCACCACACCATCTACACCACCACCACCACATATAAAGTCACCAGAAGCAAGCCTAAAATCACCGAAACTCAACTCAAATCACCATATTTTATAAACAAATCACTAAAAATTTAAACCCAAATCTTCAAAATTTTTTGAATACAAATCAGAAAAAATATTAGACATCAATACCTGAATCACCTATGCAGAATCACCAAATCTAAGTTTTAATCACTAATGCAATACTGTTAGAAATGAATACCACTAGAAACTAGACAGAGGGGGGGTGAATGGATAGTTTGATATATTTTTCGATCTTGAAAACTAAGTAAACAACTGTATGTGATTATGATATGTAATATGCAGAAAGTAAATAACACACACAATCACTTTAATCTACTTTGTATAAGCAAATTAAATACTACAGCTTTCCAGGAAATTCACAATCGAATTTCTGGCTTCTAAACAAGAACGGTTTGAACTTGCTTGCTTACAGAGAAAAGAGCTTAGCAAATGACTATATGTATCTCTCTTACAGCTTACAGTTGTGTGTGCACGATATATATATTTTCCTATACAAACTAGGCACACACAATATTACACAGCTACCCCTTCTGAAAGTCCAACTTGTCCTGCCATAAGAAGTTCACTGTGTCAGGAAGGACCACCTGCTTTTCGGAGTCTTTCCCGTTTCTGTAGCAGCTTGTCTCTTATCTTTCTCTCCAAGTTTAGCTGTAGATTTGCCATCTGTTCTTTGGACCACCTTGCCAGAACAAATGCTTCAGTATTTGTCTCCTTTGATTCTTGGTTCTGTACCTTGATTTGTCTTGTTATAAACGGCTAAGTGTTGATATCGTGAACTCCACTTTATCCCTGACTTCGCGATCTCCCTTGTGAGGACTACGCGATATAGCCTTTGAAGACTTTGCGACATAGGTCATTTGATGACTATGCGACATAGGTCATTTGATGACTATGCGACATAGGTTATTTGATGACTATGCGACATAGGTCATTTGATGACTATGCGACATAGGGCTTCTGAGGACTTCACGATCTAGGCTCTTTTGACTTTGCTGACTTCAACACTTCACGACATGTGTCTTGAGGACTTCTCGACATAGTACAAAATGGACTATGCGATATAGTACTTCACGACATGGATATTGGTGACTTCACGACATAGCTTTCTTTTGACTTTGCTATATAATGCCTTAGACAAATTCCTGCAACTTATTTCTTCATAGCCTTATTCAACTCTATCCTGCTGCATGAACACTTATGAACTTCTACCAGGATAATTATTCAATGGCCTATATACAATCTAGATGCAAGAAACTTTACTAAGCTCATTATAAGTTTGAGCATACATGATCAAGCTAATGTTCATGAGAACAAGACAAGTACATTTAGAGACCTATACTATATCCCAGTGATAGAAATCACTAGGTCATGTAATGTGACATAGTCACATGGTGTAGGCTTGTTAATAGTGGTATTCAGACATGTCTTGAGCCTAACAATCTCCCCCAAATTGTGAGTAAGACCCTTAGGCACAATTTCATGTCTGATAACAAGCCTAACTAACATAAAAAGAACAGATATAAGGAAGATACAGTTAAGCACAGAATTTGATAACAACTTGGAAATTTAAGCTTACAGAATTCTTCCTTGAGCTACATAGCTTCTGTTTCCAATTGTTTCTCTAAGAAGTCATCATAGATCTTCTTCTTCCTCATTTCTTCATTCTTCTTTATCTCAGAGATTGCCATTAGAATATCATCTCTAGCAGTCATTTCTTCAATGAGAGGAGAGTCCTTTAGATCTTCAGCTGCTGTTCTGAGGGCACTCTCCACATATGAGTGTATAAACTCCATCCTTATCTTGCTTTTTCCTCCATAATGATTTTTGTACTCCACAGTATAAGGATTTTGTTTTACCCTGCACAGCCCTTTCTTTCTTAGCTCCCTTGCTCTTTCTTCTATCTCGGCCAACTCCTTCTCTTTCTTACATCTCCTTTCTTCATTCTCTCTCCTCAGGTCTTCTTCATGATCAGCATGCATTTTCAAGAACCTGGCAATATCTATCTTCCATGTCCTTTCTTCCTTTTCTTCAAAGTTCAGCAAGGCATTTATCCTTTCAAGCTCATATTTATAGAAATGTTGCCAGCCTCCTTGCTTCATTATCTTCTCTCTTCCATCAGTGTACTTAATCTCTAGATGATCTAGCTTCAGTTTGACTTCAAAGATCCTTTGAGCTCTCAAAAATGCTAGGGCATCTTCATCATAGTCTTCATCAAGTGGAAACACATGGATGCCAACAACATTTGTGAGTTTTCCAGTTTTCTTTGTTATCCTTATTCTTTTGGGTACACTCTTGATCTTCATATGCCTCACAAGAGGTACCTTTCTGGAACAAGGTGACTTTGTCTTTACTGCCACATCATTTGGAAGTAGCTTCATTCCTTTCCCCTTCATCCACTATAACACTCCACTAGCTGTGACTTTGTGGAGGTGTTTTCTTGAAATTACTTTAGTGGCTTCATCTTTCTTCTGTGGCAATTCAGGTTCAGAAGTCATGGATAATGATTTTGGAGGATCATTGCTAACAGTACCCACCCTAGACTTAGAGTCTTGTGTTGTGGTTAAAGTACTACTAGCAATGTCCTTGACTTGCTGAATTCCACTCCTAGTTCTCTTCACTGTCTCCTTTGCCCCCTTTGTGTCATCACCAGCATCTTTAGATTTCTTGGAAGATTTGCTCCTGCTGCTGTCACTTGGTCCATCCTTATCACTCCTTGAATGAGATCTCCTCCTGTAGGTTTTCTCCTCATCATCATCCTCCCCTTCCTTCTTCATGTTCTTTTCTTTGACAGAATCAGGCAAAGCACCATGAATCAGAAAAGATTGTAGAATGTTAATCATCTCTAATTCCTCTGCTGTCTTGACTCCTTTCTTTGCTCTCAGCATTTGCAGCACTTGATTGATCTTTGTGTTATTCTTCATTGTCAGATCTTTGGGAATGACAAGTTGGTCAATACTTCTGACTTTGGATAGACTTTGAAAAATTACTGTCCTTGGCTTTGGTATGACCTCAGGCAGTCTTTGATTTTGGTCCATCTCCAAGTCATTATAAAGACTTTTATTGTTAACCCCACTCTTCTCAATCAACTCCAGAATTATTGACACTTCAGTGAACTTCAGTTTCTCCAGAGTTTGAAATGCTAAGTGCCACAAGCAGTTGTCCTTGCATACCATGATTATTTCTCTCAGATAAACATCCCTGATTTTCCTTACTGCAACTGTGAAGTACTTGATGCTTTCCCTGAGCTTCTGTCTGTATGCTTGTGCATCTCCTTGAGCATTCTTGTAGGTGGCTTTCAGAAACTCCAGGAAGGCCTCATCATGATAGATGTGAGAATTGGCAACTTCCTGTAGCTTGGCTTCAGTGATAAGCGTAGCTTGGATAGGTTTAGCAATAGGAGTAGGTATAGCAGGTTGAGAGGTTGAGATGTCTTTAGGCATTGTGGATGGATAGAAGGTTGTGGTGACTGTGCTTTTCTGACCTTGTGCATTGATGACCTCTACAGGGGGAAGATTGATTGGCTTTATTGTCTCTTCAATAAGCTTGCCCTTAAGTTTTGATTGCTTGGCAGGTGCTCCCCCTTTCTTTTTCACATTGACCTCCTTTCCTTTCTCCCCCTTAGGCTTGGGATCAGACAAGATGTCTTGAGCTTCCCCAGGAATAGGCAGGTTGAAAGATTTCATCATTGAGGTCATCATTTGTTGCTGCACCAGCAAGATGTTTGTTGTGTTGGTGCCTTGAGCATCTAGCTTGTCATTGAGTTGGCTTAGAGATGCAGATAGCAATCTGTTTTCATCTTTGAGAGAGGCCACTTCCTTTTCTAAGCCATCCACCTTGGAGAATAATTGTTGAGACTTGAAGGAGTTTAGAGATTGATCTTTGACCCTGGCAAAGTCATATTTGGAGATGTCTGACAGAGGGACTTCATCCACCAGCTTATCACCATACTGGTTTTTCCACATGACATTCAACATAGCATTGGTGGTGATGGTAGATTTTGCTTGATTTTCCAGTGTAGAAGCCAGTTTCTTGATGTTGTCTGTGACCATGGCAAGAGTCACATCCATCATGGACACATTGGAGGAGGTTTTCTGGACTTCTTTGAGGATACCATCCACCTTGGGAAAATCAGAGAGATAAGAGTTTCTGAGCTTAGTGAGGGATCTGTCTGTCTCCTCCTGAATTGAAGAAATCTCTGATTGAAGCCCTTTCCCAAGATAATGCAGAGCCTTCAACTGGTTCTTGTACACATCATTTACAGCTTCATATATGGCAACAGGAGAAAGATCCTTAGCATTTGAGCCCAGAGAGGTGAGGTATTCTTCTCTCACAAAAGCCAGGGCATCTTTGAGTTTGAGAGTCCTCTTAGCATCCAACCAGGCATCCACATTCCCCTCTGGTTCAGCTGCATCCACAATCTTCTCCTGTTGAGCTTCAACATCCTCCTTATGGCATAGCAGGATAGCTTCATAATCAGCATTTGGAAGGTTGGAGGTGAGGAGATGTTGAGCTATTTTCGAGAACTCATCAATCTGTGCCACATTAAGATTTTGAATGGCTTCCTCTGTCAGGTGTGAGGGCACAGATGATGATCCTGAAGGCCTGTCATGGTGCACAGGCTTCAGCCATTCTGACATTGTGGCCTGAGCCAAGTGAGAGCTAGTGCTAGGCACTTCATGAGATGTGTGAGTTTGAGTCTCCTCCAGCCTTGGAATGGCTGTGGGGTCTGATGTTGTCTCCATTGAAATGGGATGTGTTACAACATCAGCCCTATATGTCTGTGAAGACAGTTCCACATCCCTAAGGATGGGAGAATTTGGCACAGAGTCTCCAGTGAAAACTGGTGAATCCTCCATGTTTGTGTTGGTGTCATTAGGATATGCCTCAGCATGCATTCCCTGACCAACTGAATGTGGGTCCTGAGTGGTGAGCACAGTGTCAAGCACCATGTCACTTGAAGTTGGCTCAATCACAGGGCTGGATTGTGATTGATCAAGGGCAAGATTGTCATGAGAATGACTCTCTTGTTCAGAAGAAATTTTAGTGGAAGAATCTGAGAGAGAAGTGGGGTTCAGATTTGATTTTGGCAACTCCCCCTGAGAAATAGGAGGAGTTTCAACATTGATGTGCTCTCCACTTAGTGTTTGATCACCCTTATCACTCCTAGGATCAAGAGTGAGGTCTTGACCCTGTGCAGACTCTTTACAACTTGCAGTGGAGAGGCTGCTCTTTTCAATGCCCATGACCTGTTGAGAGGCCATAGACAGTAGCAGGTGTACCTCTTTTTCCACATCTGAATCCTGTTGGGAGGATTCAGTGGTAGCTTTAGATTTTGACTTCTTCTTTGGTCTGGTGAGAGGTGACTCAGGAATCTCACTTGCTAACTCTACAGATTCATGGATAATAGCTAAGGTTCTCTTCTTCTTCTTTTTAGTAACATCAACCTTTTGAGAGATTGATGCACTTGGCTGACTAACCTCTACAGTGGTGTTTACAGTGGGGTTGCTGGATGGGATAGGGAGGCTTGGGTTAGACTGTGATGCTCCTTCAGTCTCAGCCTCCCCTGTCCAGGAAAGAGCATGGTATATGGGCTTATCAAGTGGATAAGACGCGAATGTGTCCTGCATATGCGGGGTCACACTCAAGATCACATCCACTTGATTCCTTGTGTCCAATGAACCAAATAGAATCTTGGACATGGACTTGGAATAAGCCATCTTTGATTTATCAATACCCTCCAAGTCATGGACATTAGCATCAAGATAATTTAAAATAACTTGAAGAAAGCGAGGGTAAAAGATGTCATTACCTCTTCCACGGACTGTCCTCCCTAGCCTTTGAGTCAATTCCTTGAGGATTATTGCTCCAACATTGATTTCCTGATTGTAGGCTAAGGAATAGGCCAGCTTCACAGCAATGTGACTGATATGGTCCCATCCTGTCTTTCTGCAAAGGAACACCTTCTAGAGTGCATCAAATAGAAATGACCACTCCCTTCTTACAAACTTCTTATTCAGCTTTCCAGTATCTATCTCATCAGCATACTGAATGAAGGTCATGAAGTCTACTATTTGAGCATCAGTAGCTTCTTGGTCATGACCCTCCACCTTGAACCCTAAAGCTTCATTTATCTCCTTCTCCCCAAACTGGAAGTGTTTGCCTCCAATTGAACAAGCTATCTCCTGGAACGAAGTTCCATCTTCCCTGGCCATTGTAGAAACCAACGCCGTTCGCCAAAATCCTTCCAATACATCGACATACAACGTGGGGTTCAAGGTTAGGGCTTGGCTGAGGTAGGAATCGTTCAGGAACCGTACAAAACACTTGTACCTGGGTTTAGCCTCAGCCTCAGAGGGAATGGTGAGAAGATTTGTTTCTTTGGGGATGGTTAAAGGAATAGAGGATGATACTGTTTGAGATTTGGGTGCCATTTCAAGAGAGAGAGTAAGAAAGAGAGTAGAGAATTTGTGCTTAGGTTAGAAAGTTTGAGAGCAATAGACAAGATGAAAAGTTGCAAACGGTTAGAAATTGGTATTTATATGATAGAGACACTGCGATATGGAGTTATGAATGTGTACAGTCTATCTGTATGTCGCGAAGTCAAAAGTGGCCTGTACCGCAAAGTCTTGCAAAGTATATCGCATAGTCTCAACAATGAACTATGTCGCAAAGTCTTCAAAATGAAAGGATCGGGGAGACTTTGCGATATAGTAGAAATACCCTGTCTAAAGCTCTCTTTTAGGAATTTTAAGCAATTTGTCAGACTTTTATCAAATTTTGAAATAAAATTAATTTAAATCAAAATTCTGTCAATTATGGAGACTTGTCGATATAGTTATTCTAAGTCGCGAAGTCATAAAATTAACTATGTCGCAAACTCATGAAATGAACTATGTCGCGAAGTCTCTCAATCTCAACAGTTTGCGATATAAGTCTGTTTAATTTGAACTATGTCGTGAACTCTGAAAATTATCTATATCGAGATGTCTCAAAAGTTCACAACTCCACTAACAAATATGATTTTGAAAAATATGCAGTAAAATACTGAAATATTTATAAATCATATCTCAGCTAATTTTCACTCTAAACAAATAGATCATTTAAATACAGTGAAAATTTACTGCTGCAACTATTAACCAGCATATTTACTTAGAACAACTGAATGAAGGATTGAGCATTCCAATTTCACTCACAAGTCTGTTGAAGACTGCTTCATTCAGAGGTTTAGTAAATATGTCAGCTAATTGTTTCTCAGTTGGAACATAAGAGACTTCTATGGTACCATTTGCAGCATGTTCCCTAATGAAATGGTACCTGATCTCAATGTGCTTTGTAGTAGAATGATTAACAGGATTAGCTACAATGGATATTGCACTAGTATTATCACACATCAGAGGAATGTGTTCTAACACTAGTCCATAATCCATGAGTTGATTCCTAATACAAAGCAATTGAGCACAGCAACTTCCAGCAGCAATATATTCAGCCTCAGCTGTGGATGTTGCTGTGGACTGTTGTTTCTTACTAAACCAGGACACTAACCTTTGACCTAGGAATTGACAGCTTCCAGAGGTGCTCTTCCTGTCAATCCTGCATCCAGCATAATCAGAATCTGTGTAACCAACCAGGTTGAACCCAGTGCCCTTTGGATACCATAGCCCAAGATTAGGAGTCCCCTTCAGATATTTGAAAATTCTTTTGATGGCCATCATGTGAGATTCCTTGGGATCAGACTGGAACCTTGCACAAAGGCATGTGGCAAACATGATGTCTGGCCTGCTAGCTGTGAGATAGAGTAGGGATCCAACCATTCCTCTATAGACCTTGATATCAACTCTCTTGCCTTTCTTGTCTTCATCCAGCTTGATTGCAGTAGACATAGGAGTTTTAGCTGGGGATGACTCTTCTAAACCATACTTCTTTAAAAGATCCTTGACATACTTGGATTGGTTTATAAAGATGCCATCCTCCCTTTGATGTACTTGCAGGCCTAGGAAATAGGTTAACTCTCCCATCATACTCATCTCATATTTACTTTGCATCAACTTAGAGAACCTTTCACAGAGTTTTTCATTTGAAGAGCCAAAGATGATATCATCCACATAGATTTGAACAAGAATGATATCATTTCCATGCTTCTTGAAGAATAGGGTTTTGTCAATTGTACCCCTGGTAAATTGATGCTCAAGAAGGAATTGAGATAGAGTTTCATACCAGGCTCTTGGTGCCTGTTTGAGTCCATAGAGTGCCTTGAGCAGTCTATACACAAAGTTTGGGAAGTCTTCACTCTCAAAGCCAGGTGGTTGAGACACATAAACTTCTTCAGCAAGATCACCATTGAGAAATGCACTTTTCACATCCATTTGATACACCTTAAAATCTGAGTGAGCTGCAAAAGCCAGTAAGATTCTGATGGCTTCCAGTCTAGCTACAGGTGCAAATGTCTCATCATAGTCAATGCCTTCTTGCTGACAATATCCTTTGGCAACCAGCCTTGCTTTGTTTCTTACTACCACTCCTTCTTCATCCATCTTGTTTCTGAACACCCATTTGGTGTCAATAACATTCTTTCCTTTTGGAGGTGGCACTAGTTCCCATACTTTGTTTTTCTCAAATTGATTCAACTCTTCTTGCATGGCAACAATCCAATCAGAATTCTTCAAAGCTTCTTCAATTAATTTAGGTTCCTCTTGTGACAGAAAGCAGCTATACAGACAAGTATTTAATGTTGCCCTTCTTGTTCTAACTCCCTCACTAGGATCTCCAATGATTTGATCCCTAGTGTGGGCTCTGTCCCATTTCCTTGTGTGCCCCTGTTCATTTCCTTGATCTGTTCCAATCTCATTTTGGTTGACAGTTGCATTCTCTTCTTCTCCCCCTGTGTTTGTGAATCCTTGCACAGGTGATTGAAGAAGATTGTCAACTTCAAGAATTTCATTTTCTAGAACAGTTTGAACAGGGGGTTCATCTTCACTTTCAGAATTCTCAAGATAACCTTGATTCTCAAATCTCAATAGCACACTGTCTTGATCACTTGTTTTCAGTCCTGGAGTTTTCTTGTCATCAAAGGTAACATCCATGCTTTCCATGATTTTGTGTTGCTCAGGTACAAACACTCTGTATGCTGTCCTTTCCAGAGAGTATCCAATGAAGATACCTTCAAATGCTTTAGCATCAAACTTTCCAACATGCTCAGAGGTATCTTTCATCACAAAACACTTGCTTCCAAACACATGCAGGTGCTTGAATGATGCTCTTTTTCCAGTCATTAATGAGTAAGGAGTTTTGCCAGACTTCTTATTGATTAATGTTCTATTTTGCACATAGCATGCTGTGTTAACAGCATCAGCCCAAAAGCTAGTGGGTAGCTTTGCATCCAGCAGCATTGTCCTTGCGGCTTCAATGAGAGTTCTATTCTTTCTCTCAACTACTCCATTTTGTTGAGGTGTCCTAGGAGCTGAGAATTGTTGAGAAATTCCTTTATCTTTGCAAAACTCATACAATGTTGAATTTCTGAACTCAGTCCCATTATCACTTCTCAAAGCAACTACAGAGGAACCAGTGCTTTGTGCTTCTTTATCAACTCTCTTGATATGCTCTATTATGACTTGTGGTGCTTCATCCTTGGAGAATAGGAATTCCACCCAAGTATATCTTGAATAGTCATCAACCATCACTAGAGCATATTTCTTTTTGGAAAGGGACATTACATTCACAGGGCCAAATAAGTCCATGTGAATTAGTTGCAGAGGTTTTGAGTTTGTATTGAGCAACTTGTTCTTGTGACTTGATCTTTTAATCTTCCCTTTCTGACAAGCTTCACATGCTCCATCTTGCACAAACTCCAAGGCAGGCAAATCCCTGATGAGTTCTCTCTTGGTTAGAGAGTTCATTGCCTGAACATTCAAGTGAGACAGTTTCTTGTGCCACAGCCAGAATTCCTCATTTGTGGCTTTTGTGTAGAAACAACAAATTTCTCCCTTATCTGCAGCCTTGAGATTAGCTACAAACAAGCTTCCTTTCTTTACACCAGTTAGAACAACTTCACCACTTTCCCTTTTTGAGATTGAACAAAGGTCTTCATCAAATTCCACTTTGAAGCCTCTGTTGGTAAACTGTCCAATACTCAAGAGATTGTGCTTCAGTCCTTCAACAAATGCTACATCTTCAATAATGACATTTCCAGATTTAACACTGCCATATCCCATTGTATAACCAATGTTGTCATTTCCAAAGGTTACTGATGGGCCAGCCTTTTCCTCAAAATGTGATAGCAGGGCCATATCACCAGTCATGTGACTTGAGCATCCACTGTCCAAGATCCATATGACTCTTTTATTCCTGTTGCCCTGCATTCACAAAGTGACTAAGTTGCTTTTGGTACCCACACTTGGTAGGGTCCATATGGTTTAGAAACATTTTGATTAATAATTCTTCTGTCATAAATTGCATTTCTCATAGTAGGAGACTTCACTTTTTCTGTGGCTTTGGAGTTTACACTCTTAGGCTCACATGAAGTTTTCACCCTCTCAACCCTGATTGGGGACCCTGTCCTATGAGAATGTATGTGTGTGTGTGATTCACCAGATTGTGCAGAGTCAAGTTTATGTTTAAGAGATAAACAGTTAGCAATCACAGTCACATAACATGTCATGCAGTTTGGCTTACCACAGAAAGAATCATGACTAGAATTTATGCTTGCAGAAAGGTTACTTAGGTTATCAACTTCAACAATTTCAGGCTTACTACACTTATGAGTCAAATGATTAACAGATAGGCATTTTTGACATTGTTTTCTGGGAGCATTTGGCACATAAGCATAGTTGTTTCCTTTGTTAACACCAACTTTACCATTTCTGTTTTGTTTCCTTTTCTTAACAACTTCTTTCTTTGCTTTAGGACTCTTGACAAGATTGTCTTTGGTCTCTTTCTGATTGACAAGTTCAGGAAAGGAAGAAGTGTTCTTAGCAGCCTCATCTTCTTCAAGTAGTTGTTGCTTGATGATCAGTAGTTCCTCATCAAACTCAACAACACTCTTCTTGAAGATGGGCTGTTCAACACTTGACAGTATGGTTGGGGCATTTTTGTTTGTAAAAGTTTCCTTTCCTTTGCCCTTGACTTTCTTCCTTCCCTTGTCATTATCATAGTCAAAACCAACTCCAACCTTGCAATCTTCAGTGTGTTCCTTGTGGTAGGTTTGAATAAGTTCAGAGGAGTTTTTGAAGCTTCTTAGTTTCAGTTCAGTTTCAGCAATTTGTTCTCTAAGGGCTTTCTCTATCTGCTCAGCACAAATCACTTTGTTTTTAAGATACTCAACCTCCTTTTTCAAACCATCCAGGTTCACAACCATTAACTCAAGTTTCTCATTCTTTTCTGTAAGCTCAACATTCTTAGCAGTTAGTCTATCAATTTCTTCATTAGCTACTAACATGCTAGTATGAATATTAAACATCTCAGTGCTCATATCTTCAACAGTTTGCTTATATTGAATGGGAGTCATATCAAGAGAAGTAAGAATGGGTACCTGACTTGAATCATCATCATCAGAAAATGCCATCAAGGCATAGTTTGAGTACTCTTGTTCTTCTTCTTCATCAGAGTCATCCCAGCATTTTCCCTCAGCAATAAAAGCTTTGCCCTGTTGTTTCTTGAGTAGAGCCTCATACTTAGCTTCAAGCTCTAAGTATGCTTTGTCCTTCTTGACTTGTTTAGGCTTTTTGCACTCAGTGGCAAAATGCCCAAGTTCATTGCAGTTATAGCATCTTATTTTGGTCCTATCCACACTTCCTGTCTTGTATCCACCCTTAGCAGCACCAGCAATCCCTTTTCCTTTATTGAAGGTGTTTGAGCCACTAGATCCACCAGTGTTTCCAGTATTGAACTTGGACCTGAATGGCTGCTTTCTTTTAAACCTTATGTTGGGATATCTCCTAGCCATATAAGCAAAAGATTTGTTTTCCATTTTGTCCAGTTCCTCCATGCTGTAAAACTCATCTTCCTCAGGCAAATCATAGATGACCTGGACCTCATCACCAGTGTCTTCAACTTCCAGTTCCTCAATCTTCACTTGACTGACTTTAAGAGAGTCCATTCTTTGACTTAGGTTGTCAGCAATAAGTGCACATGAGGTATTAGCCACTAATCCTTGCTTTGCTTGAATAGATCTCTTTTGAAACAGCTCCAACTCATATGTCTTCAAAACACCATATAACACATCAAAACCAATCTTTGTTAGATCTCTTTCTTTAAGGGAAGAGATTCTTGGTTCCAAGTGATCTGGAAGAGTTAGTAAAAACTTCATATTGAGCTCTTCTGTTTCATAGTGTTTGTCATAGAGTTTGAGCTCGTTTATCAGCTTGTTGAATCTCTCAAACACTTCTGTGATTCCCTCTTTTGGCTGAGCCATGAAGGCTTCATATTGTGAAACAAGAATCTGCTTCTTGTTCTTTCTTACTTCAGTAGTTCCTTCACAGAGCACTTCTATAAGATCCCACATCTTCTTGGCACTAGTACAATGAGCAACAGTGCCATACATGTTGAAGTCCATAGATTCACAAATGATAAGTTGAAGATGTCCATCCAGGGCAACTTTTTCCTTTTCAGGATCAGTGTATTTTGAGGGATCTTTGGGCACATGTTTTGCTGGTACAATCTCAGTGCCACTGGTTGATTCACCAATCTCGATCATTGGAATGAAGGGACCATGCTTTAGAATATCTAAATACATGGGGTTAGAAGCTTTGATGAAGAGCAACATCTTCTTCTTCCATAAGCTGTAGTGCTCCTTGTTAAAGGGAGGAATCTTGATACTGCTTAGTTTCTGTGAACTCATTCTTGATCTTTTCCTGTTTGTACGTTAACAGCCTTCTCTCTGATACCACTTGTTAGAAATGAATACCACTAGAAACTAGACAGAGGGGGGGTGAATGGATAGTTTGATATATTTTTCGATCTTGAAAACTAAGTAAACAACTGTATGTGATTATGATATGTAATATGCAGAAAGTAAATAACACACACAATCACTTTAATCTACTTTGTATAAGCAAATTAAATACTACAGCTTTCCAGGAAATTCACAATCGAATTTCTGGCTTCTAAACAAGAACGGTTTGAACTTGCTTGCTTACAGAGAAAAGAGCTTAGCAAATGACTATGTGTATCTCTCTTACAGCTTACAGTTGTGTGTGCACGATATATATATTTTCCTATACAAACTAGGCACACACAATATTACACAGCTACCCCTTCTGAAAGTCCAACTTGTCCTGCCATAAGAAGTTCACTGTGTCAGGAAGGACCACCTGCTTTTCGGAGTCTTTCCCGTTTCTGTAGCAGCTTGTCTCTTATCTTTCTCTCCAAGTTTAGCTGTAGATTTGCCATCTGTTCTTTGGACCACCTTGCCAGAACAAATGCTTCAGTATTTGTCTCCTTTGATTCTTGGTTCTGTACCTTGATTTGTCTTGTTATAAACGGCTAAGTGTTGATATCGTGAACTCCACTTTATCCCTGACTTCGCGATCTCCCTTGTGAGGACTACGCGATATAGCCTTTGAAGACTTTGCGACATAGGTCATTTGATGACTATGCGACATAGGTCATTTGATGACTATGCGACATAGGTTATTTGATGACTATGCGACATAGGTCATTTGATGACTATGCGACATAGGGCTTCTGAGGACTTCACGATCTAGGCTCTTTTGACTTTGCTGACTTCAACACTTCACGACATGTGTCTTGAGGACTTCTCGACATAGTACAAAATGGACTATGCGATATAGTACTTCACGACATGGATATTGGTGACTTCACGACATAGCTTTCTTTTGACTTTGCTATATAATGCCTTAGACAAATTCCTGCAACTTATTTCTTCATAGCCTTATTCAACTCTATCCTGCTGCATGAACACTTATGAACTTCTACCAGGATAATTATTCAATGGCCTATATACAATCTAGATGCAAGAAACTTTACTAAGCTCATTATAAGTTTGAGCATACATGATCAAGCTAATGTTCATGAGAACAAGACAAGTACATTTAGAGACCTATACTATATCCCAGTGATAGAAATCACTAGGTCATGTAATGTGACATAGTCACATGGTGTAGGCTTGTTAATAGTGGTATTCAGACATGTCTTGAGCCTAACAAATACAATCATGTCAGTAGACTAAACACATCACCAATACAATCATCGCCACTACACACCGTAACATCCACAAACACAAATCTCATAAAATCACCAGAATCATCAAGTAAAAATAACAATCACCAAAATTCAGAACATCCACCACACCATCTACACCACCACCACCACATATAAAGTCACCAGAAGCAAGCCTAAATCACCGAAACTCAACTCAAATCACCATATTTTATAAACAAATCACTAAAAATTTAAACCCAAATCTTCAAAAAATTTTGAATACAAATCAGAAAAAATATTAAAGAATCACCAAAATTGGAACAGAAATCACTAAAATTTACACAAAAATCAATCAAAAATTGACTACAAATTTATCAAAATAGTTGAAATCTGAGTTCAACCACCGTGACTCCACGTCAAGCTCGCGACTCGTGTTCTCAGTCTCTACTCTACTCACTGGGAAAAGTTGCCTCGTTACCAACTCAAAAGAACGAGCATTACTCGCCGGAGATCCGTTGATTACGGTGGAGATACAGGCGTCAGAGGTAGATGTTTGAGCTATATCGTTTATATTCAGATCCAACATAGTGTTGTATGTGTTTGTGTGGACTGGAGGTAGATGGAGAAGAAAACACACAGCTTGAGGGAGGGGAGAGAGAGATGTGACTGATGCAGAGAGAATAGGGAGAGAGAGAATTAATATATGTGTGTATAATTTAAGTCGTGGGGGAGGGGGAGAGAGAGAGAGAGAGAGAGAGAGAGAGAGAGAGAGAGAGAGAGAGAGAGAGAGAGAGAGAGAGAGAGAGAGAGAGAGAGAGAGAGAGAGAGAGAGAGAGAGAGAGATGGATAGATCGGGAAGTGGGTGGATGAGTGATGTGAGGAGAGAAATAATTATTCTAATTTAAAGATATGTGTGTTTATTTGTGGTCCAAATTAAAAGTAGTTTTAAAATTGAGTGGCTGAGATTTAGTCTCAGTTCTCATTTTAACATAGGGTCTCATTTGATCACTTGCCTTGTGCACGATACTCAGCACACATACAGGTACCAAATGAAAGACAATACTATTTTGTGTATCATTTGAAAAAGTCAAATATACAAGAAAACCATTAAGAATTTTCCTAATTATAATTCGATCTTCTGATAATATTTTACATTGAATTGACTTGATCGAGATGCGAGTATTGATTTCTATAACACTAGTTAGAGATAATTATAAGTTATAATTCACAATTTAGAGATGTCTTAGCACCGGTTGACTAGGTCCGAGGGTCAAGAACTCAGACGAGTATTACAAAATTGTTATTTTTTGTTCGGTTTTTTGCTTATTTATTTGATTCTATAAAAGGTAGAGATGTTTCCTCACTAATTAGGTTAATAAATCTTTCAAATGGTGTTATATTTTAACGAATTTCAATTTGAGCTTGAACGAAGAGAAAATATAGGTCCTTAGATTTTGATATTTTTCTTGTGTATCAATGATCGCAAAATATAATATAAGTGGTATTTTCATGTGTGTATATAAAAGATAATTGTTTTGTTAGAAAATAATATGTCTAATTAGAAAAGATAATAGAAAAATTATTAAAAATATCATTTTCTTTAAAAAAATACGATTTTATCATATTCTGAATATATTAGCAAAAACCTTTTGCAACTAAATGCAACTTCTTTTTTTATTTTTTTAAAAAATAATTAAAGTTGTTTTTGATTGCATATAAGGTTGCATTTGATTTAACCGATGCAACTTATTAAGCAACATATTATGCAAAAAAATATGATTTCAATTACTAAATTTTAAAATTGCATTTGTGGTTGAATTCACTTGATCTCCGTTGTAAATATGATTGTAAAGTTCCAAATGAATTTTCGCAAATATTTTTCAAAAAATTGGTATCTTTGCAAAAAAAAAATTAATTTTTTGGTATTTTGCAAAATACTTTAGAAAAAGATGTATTTTTGCACAAAAAAAAAATTTCTACATTTAAGTATTTTTGAAAACCCCCAACATAATATGTTATTTACTATTAATTATAGTGTATTATTTTATTACATATTAATAAAATAACTAAAAAACAAAATTTGTAATATTTCGACTTGAATATAATAGTATAGATATAGATTAGTTAAGTTAAGTTAGATATTAAGAACTTTTAATTATATCATTATAATTAAAATATATCATTAAATCATTAAAATATATTATATACGTAAATAATTCTCCCAATGAGCATTTTTCCCAATTTTTGTTTAGAAAACTTATCGATTCAATCATTTAATTTGATTTAGACAATCTCAAAATTTGGCTACTGTTACATTTTATGTTAAAGGGCTTTCAAATCTCGTACAAGTGTTTGAAGCCAAAAAGAAATTGATTTCATGCTTAAAATGTCTGAGCGTATACATAAAAAACGACACTAGGAGGGTTGTTCACGAATCGAGCCGAGCCGAGTTTTGATTTAAACAAGTCGAGTTTTATATTTTTTTTGACAAAATTCGTGTTTGAGTTCATTAACTAACGAGCCAAACACGAGCTTTTATCGAACAAAAACGAGTCGAGCCGAGTCGAGCCGAACTCATTAAAACTTACAATTTTTATAGATAAAAAAGCCCAATTTTTCTTGATCTAACGAACTAAAACATTTTTTGTCCAAGTCGAACCCAATTCCCCAATCAATTCTCATTAACCATAAAATACACGTACTATAAATTACAATTTTAATTTAAAATGTTAGAAAATACAACAAATATTATAAAAATATACCAAATATATTTCATTTTTTTGAGTTTTATCGAGCCGAACGAGCTCGAGTCGAGTTCGAGCCGAGCTCGAGTCGAGCTCACTAATAGCTCGGTGTTAACGGATGAATTTGGAATTAACAAAGTTCGAGGCTTATCGCCGGAATCAAGATCTACAACGGTGGTCCTTGGGTGATGAATTTATCGAAGTATGGTGGTTGTATTTAATTGGTGGCTGAGATTGCTTAGGGTTTATGTTGGCTGCCTCTGAGCTCTCAACTTTCGACCTCTTACAATGTGCTTACATACCCCTTTATATAGGGGATCAAGCCAACGTAGTTCTTGGGGAGGAAGTTTCATCCATGGGCTTGGTCTCTAATCTTCGAAGCCCAGTCGAAGTCTTCCACCGCCTTCCATACTTAGACGTAGGACTCTTCCACCGCCTTCCATACTTAGAATTTAACTCACTTTAGGAATGTCTAACAACAAGTCCTAGTCACAAAGGCCCAAGTCTCGCCTATGATTTCGGGACTTCATGGATAAAGAAACTTCCCCCGTCGAGGACTAGTCCTTTCCATTACCAACTATTTCCTTATGATTCATAGACGCATGTATAGCCATGACTTACCTTAAATGCTAGACGCATCCTTGTCCCCCGAATGAGAAGTACCTACCAGATAGCAGGACAAGTGATCCCAAGTGTTTGGGTGTAAAGTGCAGGATTACTCCAAAATTCCCCAATGAGGACGCACTCATTGAGTACAGAAACAGAGCTCCCAAAGCACACACCAAGGTTCACCCCACATCCCCAATGAGAACGCGCCCATTGAATACAGAAGGAGGCCTACAATCATCAGGCAAACCCCTGGAGGCCTTCAACCACGGACATCCACCTCATAGGGCAAATCTAGGAGGGAATTCTTCAATATCTTGCCAACACTAAGCCAATAGAACAATCCTTCATTGTAGAATTGTCACCTTGATCCCAAGATGACGCGTCCTCAAAGGGTAGACAACCAAGAGGGCGAGCCTTTACCCTGATGAGGACAAGCCCTAAGTCTTTCCTACATAAGTCCGTTGTCAATGTAAATGTTGTCCTTTGTCAATCCACCCATTCATGTCAAGTTGTCTGTTATCACCATGAGGGCGCGCCATCAAGGGGTGGATGGCCTAAAGGCCGCGCCCTTACCCATACTTTATATTAATCCTAGCTCTAATTACATCTTGGATATCCCAATTGAATCATACTTGACCCGAATCTAACCTAAAAACCCGTTATCAAATTTTGGCTATAACAACTACCCCCAATTCAGTGTGAAGTTAAAAACAAAACATTGAATTTACTTAAGCTTTTCTCCAAAATTTTCTAAACCTTTATCGAATAGGACGTGCCTCCACAAGGGACACGTCCTTTCTTTGCCATAATATCGCACGTGCCTGACAACTGTCTTACACGAGGCGAGCCTCCGCCTATAAATACCTAAAAGTCATTTTCCCCTTTTTCTACTTTACCCTTTTATTCCAGAAAATAATAAAACTGCCACAGTTCATTTTTTGAGCAAAAATCCGGCCAAAGCTTCTCTTTTCCGATGTTTTTCTTCTCAAATCTTGTTCAACAACTAACAAGGTACGATTTTATGTCTTCATTTCATGTTTTTAGCGTATATTTTGTCCAAATCGATGATATGACCGTTGAACTTTTTCGTGTTCTTGATGAAATACTTGTATGTATACTTGTATCTATCTATGTTTGATCTTTTGTTGCTATTATTTTGATTTCAAATTATGTTTCTGTCACTTTAGCAATAGACGCCATATTAGGGCGCGTCCTATACCTATGACACTCCCTTTACTTATCAAGGCTTGTGATGAACTTACCGAGTCCTAATAGTTTGCTACATGTAGATCTTCTTTAGGACGCGTCTTTTATTGGCTGAACACTCGCCTTGATTCATGCCTTCAAATTCCTTTAAAAACGTTAACCTAAAAACTTAGGACGCGTTTCAAAATGTAAATTTGTGTTACACCTCCTTGAAATCTTCACAAACACACCAAAGACAATTTTGACTGGATTCTTCAAAATGTTATTCATATTTTTCTTTCAGGACGCGTCCTTACCATTTTTCTTTCTCTTTTCAGCTGGAGGGTAAGGGCGCGTCTTCTCCTTTTCATCCATTTAAAGACTTCAACAGACGTATTGGAATCTATTTGTTAGGTCCTGATAAGTTTGTAGAAGGGGGGGGGGGGTTGAATACAAACTATACCGTTTTATCGAATTTGTTCGTTTAAGATTAAACAATTCAAGAACAAATTATTGCGGAATAAACTGAAACAATATTCAAGTTAAATATAACTTATATTAAACTTGAAGGGTGTTACAATTTGAGTACAGATTACAGAGTTCTTAATAAAACAAACCTAGAATAAATTCGACATGAATTTATCTATTTTTGTAATAAAAAGGATCGAATACTAAAAAGTAGTCCGATATAATTTTTAGGGATTATGATCCGCTAGATTGTCAAAGCAGTACAAGTGAACTAATTCTGTTGGATTAAATGTTACAAACAAATCAAGAATTAAATTCATTGTGAAATAAAAGCTCGGACAATTGATGAAATGAATGGCAGAAGTTAATGAAATGTAATGTTGTTTTGTTTCTGTCTCACTTCTGTCTGTATGCTTTGATCACACTTTTCTTCTTTTAAACAAGTCAATTGCATTTGCCTTCCACGCGCCAAAACCTTTCTTTTGATTTATACTAAGAAGACATTCGGGAAGATTCACATTTGGCTATAGAAGACATTCGTGAAGACAAGCAATTTAACTTAATAAGACTTAGAAAAAGCCTAGGAAGACTATCGGGAAGATTACCCTTGACAGTCTTCTTAGTTCATTTTCTAAGTCTTCTTAGTTATGTTTTTATTCTAATTTAAATAACCATTTAAATAATTTAAGTATTAAATTAATTCTTAATAGAATCAATTTAATAAATAAATTACTTAGCAGAATTAATTATTTAGAAGAGAATAAAAACAATTCCTTGTCTTCAGAAGAAATTTTTGAACCACTTAAAATTAGAAGAAGAGATAATACTTGTAGAACGTTGACACTCAATGTACTGTCTGGTTCATGAGTGACTAACGGCAATGTCTGTTCTTCATCTGTTTGACTTTAAGCAGTGGTCCCTTTTCTTTAAACACTGTAGTCTGTACATTTGCTGTCACACTTTGAAATCTCTGTCACTTTAATAAATCCACTGAGATTGAATACTTCACTGAGGCTTGATCAATAAATTGAACTTCTTTCAATGTAGAATTACTTCAAGTCTGTAGATGACATTAACTTTCATTCTCTTGACAGATACTATCTTCTGAGAATCTTGTGACATATGACTTTTATTATTTACTTATTACATCTTATTTTATGTTGAGTAACATCATCTGCACCAGAAATCCCTTGAGCATTGTCAGGAAATTTCTCAGAAACTGTAGCTTGGCCTGCATCTTCACTTTGAGAAGATGGTTCTTGTGTGATCATTCCAATTGCTATGCCTTCACCCAAACTTTGATTGAGTGGTTCTTGTGTGGCTGGATCATCAGTAAGAGCTGCTGAACCACTTTGAGGTCCAGGTTCTTGTGGGCTTGATCCCTTCAGTTTATTCTGTCTAGAAAATACTAACTCTCCTACTTTCCTTAGCTTTTCCATTGGATGTTTAATCCCAAGATTGAAAGCAGTAGCACCATACTTCTCCCATGAAATATCAACATGTCTTTTTATTGGAGAGTCCTGTGCTGGAGAGTCTGAAATAGTAACCACTTGACTTGGTGCAGCATCAGGAATACTAACATCAGGATTTGCTTGAGCAGCTGAACTTGATTGCTCATTAAGAATAGAAGTGTCCTGTACATCAGTATCCTGCTTCTTTTCAAAAGGAATATGATACCTGCCCTTAGATAATTTCCTTTTCTTCTGTGGCTTTGATGATGGTACCACAACTTCAATAGCAGTATCAGCAACTTCCTTATTCACATTCATTATAGAGGATATAGGTAAATCATCCTCTGAATCAGTCTCATCCCTGAGCACTAACTTCCTTTTAACAGAAACAGCCTCAACACCCTTAGCAGCTTTCTTCACCAGGACCCCTTGTACACCCCCTTGTAACTTCTTTTTAGTGAGTGGTGTAGAGGAAAAATCCTTTGAACCTGATTGCCTTCCAGACACATCAGTTCTAGCTGATTTCTTTGATTTTACAACTAAAGTCTTTTGAGAGACATTAGAGGTGGTTGTTGACTGTTTGGGATGAATGCTTGGGTTAGGAACAAGGTGTGATTGGCCTTGCCCTATAGCATGAGAAAGTAATCCATAACAAGTAGGCATTTTCTGATGTAAGAAAAACCTAACCTCATCAGGAATAAAAGCATTACCAATAAAACCATTTGCCTTGTCAGGATTAAAAAATATTTTCTATTTGAAGTAAAAATAAAATTTCATTTAAGAAAACAAAATTTTATTTCACTAATCCTGAAAAATGTTGTTTTTTTTTTTTAAAATTCACCAAATGAATGATGTAGAACCCACTAAAACATTCTTACCATTTATCAAAGCAAAATAGTCATGGAAAACTGAACCGTCGCCTCGGGAATAAGCAAATGACCTGCAGCTTTAACAAATAATCTCTATAAAAGAGAGTGTTAAACAGTATTATCATTTACCTAAAATACACAAACCCTCTCCACAAAAAAAAACTTACGAAAACCTTTCATCTTCTTCGTTTTTCCATGGCTGCTAATAACCAACAAGATGCGTTACCTGATCAAGAACTCGGTGACATAGAGTTAATCTGGCAGGAGATGGATCAGGTTCTAGCAGAAATTGCAGAAAATGAAGGACCTCAACCTGTTCCTGATCCTCAGGAACATGAGGCCTTTGTTAATGCAATGGTTGATGTGCTTTGGCACAACTTCCAGCAGACAAATCCTGACTGGAATCCTCTTGACAATCTCATCATTGTCAATGATGAAGAGGATGAAGACGATGAGGATGAAGATGATGATGCTGAGGAGCTCGAACGAGAGCTTGAGAGAAGAAAGAGGATCCGTACGTGATGCTTGTATGTCATGCAAGTTGGAGGCACGGAAGAGTCCCGGTGGTCACGGTGACGATCCGCCTTCAAGTGAATCAGCTCCTCTTCTTGTCCTTTAAGGATGGAACAAGAGACCTTCCAATCCTGATGGACTGTGAAGCTGCTCAGGAGAGTTCATGCTAATTTGCAGTACACGTGTTCCTGAATAGAAAACTAGACTAGAAAACAATGTAATTTTCCTTTTCCATTTGTAAACAGCTTCAAGTATCAATGAAATTTATCAATTCTCTCAATTGTTCATCTTCCTTTATTTCCTGTACAAATTGTTAGCAATAGTGCATATGACATTTAAAATGATGAATGGTAATTCCTTAGAAAATAAATTGAGATTTAAAAGTAAAACTTAATACTTAAGCAGAGACTAAGTATAGCTTTTACTTTCCAGAGAATACCAGCACTTTTGTTTTCAAATTGCCTTAAAACCTCTGGTTTTCACACCAGCTTCAGTATCTATGCATCAGGATTGACCAGTTGACTTCCTGTCAAGATAGAGTCCTATCAGGATTTGATCAAAAATACATACCTTTCTGAATGACCATCAGGATTTGATAGTCATCAGGATTTCTTCTTTGTAGCTTTTCTCAGAAATTCTCAAAGTTCATCATCCCAAGTTCATTCACCAACTTATTGAATGTAGCTTCAGGCAGTGGCTTGGTGAATATATCAGCTAGTTGTTGATCAGTAGGAACAAAGTGAAGTTCAATTGTTCCTTCCAGAACTTGTTCTCTTATAAAATGATATCTAATACTGATGTGTTTAGTAAGAGAATGTTGAACTGGATTTCCTGTCATTGTAATAGCACTTTGGTTATCACAATAAATAGGGATTTTTGAGTATGACATGCCATAATCTAACAACTGATTTCTCATCCACATTATCTGAGCACAACAGCTTCCTGCAGCAATGTACTCAGCTTCTGCTGTTGAAGTAGAGATAGACTTTTGCTTTTTATCATAGTCAATTCCTTCTTGTTGAGAATACCCCTTTGCAACTAGCCTTGCTTTGTTTCTGATAATTACACCATCTGAATCAGTCTTATTCTTGAAAATCCACTTTGTACCAACAATTGACCTGTTCTTTGGTCTTGGCACCAGTTTCCAGACTTCATTCCTTTCAAATTCATTCAATTCTTCTTGCATTGCAGTAACCCAATCAGCATCTTTAAGTGCATCTTCAACTTTCTTTGGCTCCTCCTTTGACAGAAAGTTATTATATAGACATTCATTTTGAGTTGCACTTCTTGTCTGAACACCTGCATTAGGATCTCCAATTATCAAATCAGGAGTATGATTTGCAGTCCATTTCCTTGCTGGTGGTAAGTCATTCCTTGATGTAGATGCTCCCCCTGGATTGGTGTTATCTTGATTAGAAGAATTTGATTCATTAGAAGCTCCCCCTGAAGTATTACTATCTCCTCCTGATGAATTATCATGATCATCATTTGAATCAGTATCTGAAGAATTCTGTCTTGATGATTGAGTTGACTCTGAACTTGTAGTAGAATGTTGTTGCTCCCCCTCAACATTTGCACTACTAGATGTATTACTATTATTTGCATCACCAGAGTCAGCACCATCAGTAATTGATGTGACATCAGGATTTGATGAATCATCAGGATCTGATTGAAAGGCATATGTCTAGTCCTATTTGTAAACACCGAGGATTCTACTCAACTTTAATTAAGATGTAATAAGTAAATAATAAAAATCTATTGTCACAGGAATCTCAGAAAGTTATATCTGTCAAAGAATGAAGATTAAAGTCATCTACAGACTTAAAGTGATTCTACATTGAAAGAAGCTCAATTTATTGATCAAGCCTCAATGAAGTATTCAAGCTCAGTGGATTTATTAAAGTGACAGAGATTTCAAGTGGTGACAGAAAAAGATACTGATTACGGAGTTCTTGAATGAGAAGGAAGTGAATCACTGCTTAAAGTTAAATAGATAAAGAACAGACATTGTCGTTAGTCACTCATGAACCAGACAGTACATCGAGTGTCAACGTACTATTTTGTTTGTTATTTATCTAAGTTTTAAGTGATTCTGGATTTATTTGAGAAGTTAACTAATTCTATTTATTCTCTTATAAATAATTAATATTATTAAGTATATTATTTATTAAATTAATTCTGCAAAGAATTAATTTAATACATAATTTATTTAGTTAATTATTTAAATTAGAATATATTTGAACTAGGAAGACTTAGATTTTGTACTAGGAAGACTTAGTTTTTAAACTAGGAAGACTCTCAAGAGAGTCTTCCCGATTGTCTTCCTAGGCAAATTTAGAGTCTTCCCGAATGTCTTATTAATACATTGATTGTCTTCCCGATTGTCTTCTAAGAGTAAAATCATTGTATTTCTTTAAGTCTTCCTAATGCAATTCAATTAATTTGTATTGCACGTGGGTTGGCTTATATAAAAAGAATGCAGTGTGTTTTGTTTATATAAGACAAGGCAGTTGACATTCATAAGAGATCAATTACACAGAAGTAAAGACAGCAACAAATATTTCATTCTCTCTTCATTACTTCTTCAACTGTCAAGCTACAAAATTCGCCAGAGATTTAATTCTTGATTGTTCTTCAACATTTAATTCATAAGAATTGTATCTCTTGTACTGCTTTAGCTTTCTAGCGGATCATAATCCCTAGATTTTATATCGAACTACTTTTTAGTATTCGATCCTTTTTATTACAAAAATAGATAAATTCATGTCGAATTTATTCTAGATTTGTTTTATTAAGTTCTTTGTAATCAGTGATCAAAGTTGTAACACTCCTCAAGTTTAATAGAGTTTCTATTTAACTTGAATATTGTTTCAGTTTTTATTCCGCATTAATTTGTTCTAAACAGTTAAATCATTTAAAGGACAAATTCGATAAAACGGTATAGTTTGTATTCAACCCCCCTTCTACAAACTTATCAGGACCTAACAATTGGCATCAGAGCCTTTTGATTGATATACAAATCAAAGATCCAATTGTTTTGAGATTTTTCTTTTAAACTCTGATTTTTTATCTTATTCCTAAAAATCTCAAAAGATGTCTACTACACAGAAAGTTGGTACTGTCAAAATCCCTATGTTCAGCAAGGAGCATTATCCAATGTGGAAGAAGAAAATGCTTCTATTTCTTAAGGTTGCAAATCCTAAATACATTGATGTGCTGAAGAACGGTCCCAAAGTTCCTATGATTATTGAGGGAGAACTCATTGAGAATAATGTTGTGACTAGGGCTGCCAGAATGTACCCTAAAGATCCCAAGGAGTACACTCCTGATGAGAAAGAGGATGTTACCTTGGATTCCTGTCTTCAGTTGATCCTTATTGATTGTCTTGATCCAATCATGCATAATCATGTTCTCAACTGTGATACTGCTAAACACATTTGGGCAACTATAGAGATAATCAATGAGGGGACAGGGGAAGTTAGGGAGAATATGCTGGAGATTCTCACCTCACAATATGAGCATTTCAGATCAAACCCTGGTGAAGGTATCTCTCAGGTTTTTGAGAGATATAACAAATTAATCAATGATCTGAATCTCAATGGGAAGCACTACACCAACAAGGAGATTAACAAGAAGTTCCTTCTTACACTTCCACCTCATTTGGAGCACAAAATATCTGCCATTAGAGAAGCAAGAGATATGAATGAGATTGCTTTGGAGAGATTGTATGGTGTTCTGAAGACCTATGAGCTGGAGCAGATTCAACAAAGGGAGCTGTATGGAACTGGGAAGATTGTTAGTACTTCTACTGCACTGGCTGCTGAAGTCCCACAGAAACTGGAAGTGAAGCATGTTCAACCTTCCAGTTCTAACATGAATGTTATTGATGCTGAATATGGATTAACATCCATTGATCAATCTGGTGGTGACTTCTATTCTTTAGAAGAACTTGATCAGCCGGAGGATGGTGATTTGGCTTTGATAGTCAGAAAGTTTGGGAAGTTTAGATTCAAGAGGAATCCCAATCTTAAGTTCAGACCCAGGTTTCAGAGAGGTGGTTCTTCATCTTCAAGTGGCTCAAGGGGTGGCTACAAAACTGGAACTGTGGAAAGGAGCACAATCAGATGCTACAATTGCAATGAGTTGGGTCACTTTGCTACTGAGTGCAGAAAGCCAAAGCAAGTGACTAGAAACACATTTGATTCTAGCAAGAAGAACAAGATTGGGAAAGCTTATGTTGCTGAATGAAAGAGTTGGGATGACACTGACAGTGATGAAGAAGCAGGTGAGATTGGGAACCTTGCTTTAGTGGCTAAAGAGGCAAGTACTTCATCTGCACACATGTCAGAGGTAATGTTTACTGATACTGAAATGATTCGTCATCTTGGTGGCACCTTAGAATGTGCTCGCACTGAAAATGATAGAATAATTCTTTTGAACACAAATCTTGAAAATGAGATAAAAGAATTAAAACTAGTGCATGTTAATCAGGATGAACTTGTTGAGAAAATAGCTTTTCTTGAGAATAGGGTTAAATGTTATATTCAACTGGAAACCATTCTTAAGAAAGAGATTAGTGAGCTCAAGACTAAAGCTAATGCCTATTTTAGCTCTTGTAAGACGGCTAAAGAGATTCTCAATAAACAAGCTATTGGTAATCATGTCAGTATAGGTTATGGTTATAATGAGGCCATTGGATTGCTTGGAATTAACTCCCCTTGTAGATACAAATCTGAAGGAAAGGTTGTTCCATATATACTTAAGGGTATTGAAACACCCTTCTGTAAGGAGTCTGAGGCAGAGCCTATGAATGAAGACTCTATCATCTTTGCAGAGGAGATTCGTGAAGAAGATATTTCTTTGGAATTTGAACAATCCAAAAAGTGTATATCTGATATTCCAGTCAAAGTTGCTACAACTAAAAAGACTAAATCAGATATCCATAAGTTGGATCAAAATAACTGTAGAACTAACATGCCTGCTGTTAATTCTTCTCATAAAGCATGTGGTGTGAGTAATTGCATGTATTGTGCTTTTAATGTTATGTATGCTTTCTTTAATAAAAAGCATGTATCTAGTGATAAGACTGCTCCACGTCAACATGTTAATAATAAGAAGCATGTTAAAGCAAAGACTACTAGTCCTCCTCAGACTAGAGTGGATTCATTTATCCCTAAGCCTACTCAGAAATGTGTTAAGGCTGGCTATAAATGGAAACGCTCTTATGTGAAAGAGGTTGAAGTAGTTGTAGTTAAAAATGTTGTTTTGCCTGACAAAGGCCAATTCTTTAAGTATGCCGGACCCAATCAAGTGTGGGTTCCGAGGAAGGACTAATCAATCTGGTATTGCAGGGAGTTAAACAGGTAAGCCGTGTTATATGGGTTCTTGACAGTGGCTGTTCAAGGCATATGACCGGAGATAGAGCCCTGCTATCAGATATGGTTGAAAAAGCTGGCCCAGTAGTAACCTTTGGAGATAACAGCAAGGGTATTACGAAAGGATATGGCTGTTTGAAGTACGGAAATGTTATCATTGAAGATGTTTCATTTGTGGAAGGTCTGACGTTCAATCTTCTCAGCATCAGTCAGTTCTGTGACAGAGGATATTCTGTTTCCTTTGAAAGAGAGAAGTGCCAGATCCTTCACAAGAAGAATGGAAAGCCTGCTCTTCAAGGAGTGAGGAAAGGTGACTTGTTCATAGCTGATCTGAACTCGGGATTCAAAGATGAAGTTAATTGTTTTTATGCTAAAGCTTCATCAGATGATAGTTGGCTATGGCACAAGAAGATGTCTCACCTTAACTTCAAAACCATGAACTCTTTAGTCAAGAGGGAATTGGTTAGAGGTTTGCCTCAGATGGAATTTACACAGGAAGGACTGTGTGAGGCATGTCAGAAAGGAAAGTCAAAGAAACAATATGCATGTCATCAATAACTGAACCACTTCAGCTACTGCACATGGATTTGTTTGGTCCAGTTAATGTGATGTCCATGTCAAAGAAACAATATGCACTTGTGATTGTTGATGACTATTCTAAATACACATGGGTTTTATTCCTACATTCCAAGGATGAGACCCCATTCCTGGTGATTGGCCATGTGAAGTTGATTGAGCTGGATTCTAGATTCCCTGTTAGAGCCATAAGGTCAGATAATGGTACTGAATTCAAGAATGCCATTCTAAATGACTTTTGTGCTGATAAAGGAATAACAAGACAGTATTCTGCCCCTAGAACTCCTCAACAAAATGGAGTAGTGGAAAGAAAGAATCGTACATTGATTGAAGCTGCAAGGACTATGTTAAGTGAGTCCAAACTTCCAACGTACTTTTGGGCTGAAGCAGCGAATACAGCTTGTTATACTCAGAATCGAACGTTAATCAACAAGGACTTAATGAAGACTTCGTATGAGATCATGAACAACAAGAAACCAACTGTCAAGTACTTTCATGTATTTGGAGCAAAATGCTTTGTGCTTATAGATGACAATGTTAAACGTGGCAAGTTTGATGCAAAGGCACAAGAAGCTATTTTTGTTGGATATTCCAGAAGATCTTACAGGGTCTATGTGGTTGGCAGTCACACAGTAAAGGAAAGTGTCAATGTTACTTTTGATGACACTAAGTTCCCCAGTATCCAAAAAGAAGACTCATCTGAAAAGCTGAAGTTTGATAACTTGCCAGACTCAGAATCAGATGATGAAGCCCCACCTGAAGTTATTGCTGGTGATGATAATAACAATGATGATAATGATCATGGTGATGGTGGTGGAAACACTGGTAACAATGGAGATACCACCAGCACTGGAGAAGAATCATCAAGGCAAACAGGCAACAACTCAGGGGGAGCAAATGAAGGATCAGCTAGTCACTCACAACATCAAAGTGAATTTCAAGGTGAATCATCAAGATCAAATCTTCCAAGACAGACTGTTTGGAATAGAGCTCATCCTTTTGAGTTGATCATTGGTGATCCAGATGTTGGAGTTAAAACTAGAAGAGCTTCTCAGAATGAATGTCTTTTCTCAGCATTTCTATCTAAAATGGAGCCAAAGAAAACTGAGGAAGCACTGATTGATCCAGATTGGGTGATTGCTATGCAAGATGAACTCAATCAGTTTGAACAACAGCAAGTCTGGAAACTGGTACCCAGGCCAAAGAACAAGAAAGTAGTTGGTACAAGATGGGTATACAGAAACAAGCTAGATGAGGATGGCATTGTTACAAGGAACAAGGCAAGACTGGTTGCACAAGGGTATTCTCAAGCTGAAGGCATTGATTATGATGAAACCTATGCACCAGTGGCTAGACTTGAGGCCACCAGGATGTTATTAGCATTTGCTGCTTATTCCAATTTTAAAGTCTATCAAATGGATGTTAAGAGTGCATTCCTGAATGGTGAACTTGATGAAGAAGTGTATGTGGAACAGCCCCCTGGCTTTGAAAATCAGGAGCTGCTGGACTTTGTGTACTTTCTCTTCAAGGCTATCTATGGTCTCAAACAAGCCCCAAGAAAATGGTATGACACTCTCTCTGGTTTTCTTTTAGAAAATGGTTTTGTTAGAGGTATCATAGACAAAACTCTTTTTTCAAAGAAACACAAAAATGATATGATATTAGTCCAAGTCTATGTGGATGACATCATATTTGGGTCTACTAATGATAATCTCTGTAAGAGATTTGCTGAGCTAATGCAGAGTAAGTTTGAAATGAGTATGATGGGTGAGCTGAAGTTCTTTCTTGGATTACAAGTAAGTCAAAGGTCAAATGGTATATTTATTTGTCAATCCAAGTATCTCAAAGAACTCCTCAAGAAGTATCACATGGAGGATTCAGCATCAGCAAGGACTCCATCTTCAACAGCAATCAAACTTGGAGCTTTTGACAAATCTATCAAGGTAGATGTTACAAGCTACAGAGGTATGATTGGCTCCTTACTCTATCTTACTGCTAGTAGACCAGATATTATGTATGCTACATGCTTGTGTGCAAGGTTCCAAGCGGACCCTAGAGATGTTCATCTCGTTGCTGTGAAAAGAATCTTGAGATATCTTAAGGGTACACCTAATCTAGGTATCTGGTACCCTAAAGATTCTGGTTTTAATCTTGTTGGATATACAGATTCTGATTATGCAGGTAGTGTTGTGGATAGAAAAAGCACCTCTGGGAGTTGTCAATTCCTAGGAGGTAGGTTGATTTCCTGGTATAGCAAGAAACAGTAAACAGTTTCCAATTCAACAGCAGAAGCTGAATATATTGTTGCTGGAAGCTGTTGTGCTCAGATCTTATGGATACGGAATCAATTAAAGGACTATGGCTTTGCCTTAGACAAAATTCCCATATTTTGTGATAATACAAGTGTCATAGCAATCTCCAACAACCCTGTGCAGCACTCGAGAACGAAGCACATTGATATCAGGTATCATTTTATCAGAGAGCATGTCATGAATGGAACTGTGGAGTTACATTTTGTACCCACAGAAGAACAGACTGCAGATATATTCACTAAATCTGTTGACGAATCCACTTTTATCAAGTTAGTTGGTAAATTGGGTATGTTAAACAGTCTTAGTGATTAACAATATCTCTGTCATGTTTGCTCTTTTAAAATTCATTTTCACTTGTCATTTAACTGATATTTACTGCCAATTCTCATTTAATAGTACATGCTTGTGTATTTAAATAGCTCTACATATTTTATTTTCTTTAAAACTATTTTTCTCATATTTTTTAAGTAGAGAAATGTATTTTTATTGAAAATATATTTATTTAGAATTATTTAGGTAGTTTTCAGATTGTAAATATTGTTGTTTGAATTTTTCTGCAAGTTTATATTAATTTTATCCATTTCTAATATTCTGCATATTTTTCTAGGATTTATGGAATTTTCTGTGAATTTTTCTAGAATTTTATATATTTTTCATGCATTTTTATAAGTTGTTCAACATTTTCTGTGAATATTCGAATTAAAATTCTGAATTTTTCCTAAGTCTTCCCAGTTTTACACTAGGAAGACTACCGGGAAAACTAAGCATTTTTTCTGTTTTTTTTTTAATTAATTTTAAGTCTTTTCCTAAGTCTTCCCAGTTTTTGAACTAGGAAGACTATCGGGAAGACTTAAAAATAATTACTTTAGTTTTCTGATTTTCTTTTATTTATTTGTTTTTCCGAAGACTTCCTAATTTGAACTAGGAAGACTACCGGGAAGACTATCTTAAGTCTTCCCGATTGTCTTCCCAGTTCAAATTCAAAAAAAAAACCGTCAGTCTTCTATTCTAATCAGTTTTAGTTTTATTCTATTATATATATATATATATATAGATACACACGAAAATACACACACTTTGCCTTACCAGTTTTTGTTTGTGTTCTAATTAGTTTTCTTTCACAAAACCCTTTCGGATCCAAACAATTCTGCAGAAACTTTGATCATAGTTCTTATTGCTCAAGTTGTTACTTAGCAAAATTTGTTCTGTTCTTTTAAATTCAAGATATCAAGTCGAAGTGCTGTCCAATTTTTCAATTTTCTTGGAATCCATTCGAATTGATTCTTCTTAATTTGCTAAGTGACTGCTTGTGTTTTAGTGATCTTAGAAATTTCTAGAAGTGTGTTTAACTGTGTGTGGTTGAAGATCTATTACCCAATTTAGTTTGCATTTCAAAGTGTCTTAGTTCGAATATTTAGGATCTAAATTTGAAAATTAATTAATTTTGATAAAATTTAATTTTGTGGATTTTAGTAATTTTAATTAATTCTAAAAATCCCTAAAATTTTATTTTTATTTAAGTTAATTAAAATTTTATTGTTTTATTTAAAATGGATCCTAATAATTTTGAATTAGTTTTAAATAATTTTGTTGGGTATTTTGATCCGGCTAAGTGTAAAGTGGAACGCTTTAGACCGTGGATTCAATTTTTAAATAGCAATACATGTGTTAGTTATGCTATTTGTGCCAATGCACTTCTGAAAATTGATCCATTAAGGATGTTGTGTTCAAGTGCTGTTATTGCTGAAGATTCAAACTCTTTTACTTTCTATATCTTAAACCAGCAATATACAGTTACTTTTGATTTATTTTGTGATGTGTTGCATTTTCCAAAGGACAGGTTTGATCCATTACCCACTGATGATGAGTTAACACAGTTCTTTGTGAATATTCATTATCAGGGTCCCTTTCAAATGGTGAAATTGTCAAAAACTTTTGTTGTAAGGGAATGGGATCTGTTCTTTGATACTATAGCTAGGGTATTTGGTAACTGCACAAAAACAAACTTTCATTGCATTACCAGTCTTAATCAGTACATTGCCTATGCTATAGTATTTGGTCGTAGGTTGAACTTTGCTGAGATTCTGTGGAACCTATTGCTCAACAGGCTTGCTCACTCTAGGAGAGATTCTGATAATGGTGTGAAAGTAAGGTGTTGGTACCCTCGCTTTCTAACTCTTATCATTAATCATCTTCTCACTGCTGAGCAGGTAGAACTGTTTCGAGAAGCTAGATTTGAAACCTCTCCAACCACAGACACCAAATTCTACACCAGACTTGACGTCTCATCCAAATTCCTCAATATACCTGTTCTTGTTTCACCATTGATGAGTCAATTCATTAATCTTCCTATCTTTGGTGAACAAGTTCCCGAACCACATCCAGTACCACTACAGGTAGTTATTCCTAACTTTGGTTCTTCTTCTGGTACTTCAAGTGAAACCCAAGTGGTTGTTAGGGCTGACCCAGAGATTGTAGAACCACAGTCTCTGACCCAGGTCATAGAGCCAAACAGAGAGTCAAACACTCCTGAAACACAATCTGAGCCTAATGTTCAAACCAGTTCAAGAAAGGTTAGTGATATACCTGAAATGAGTGTTCCCACAGCTCTGTCTCCACCCTTAAAGAAAAGAAAAACCTATAGGGAGACAACTGTAAGCCCATCTGTATCCTCTCAAAAGGATATGGACATTGATATGGCCACTACACAGACTCTGGAGACATCCTCTCAACAGGATGAATCTATTGAAATTCGCCATAGGGCCATGGCATCTTGTACTGAGTCAAGCACACTCCCATTACTCACAATGGGAGAAGATATCCATATAGATGACACTCAGGACACCATGCCAGGAGAGCACTTTACTTTTGACTTTGAAACAGTGCCTACCATAGTTACGGTAGAAGTGCCTTCACAGGCATCAGAGGGAAAATCTGATTCTTTGCCACCAATAATAGAATCATTTTCTCCCCTCCCAGAGGGAACATCTCTGGCTCCCCTAAGGGATTTTTCACTCGCAGTTTATACTGGAGAAAGTGAAAGGCAACTTGATGAGTCTGTCCCTGAAGAAATTCAGTATACAATGTCAAATATTTTGACAGACTCAATCAGGGATCGGGAATTGCGAACTCCCATTGCACCACCACTGACCTCTCTTGAAGGGGCTAGGGTGATTTTTCCTGCAGGTACATCTACTGAGAATCTTGACAGACAGTTAGTGGTGAGAGATATGAATCAAACACCGAGTGAAACACAAGCACGTGAGTTGAGTGAAACACCACTGAGAGCAATTGAGGTGAGTGCACACACTGACACAAACACTGCTTTGTTGAACCAGCTAGCTGATCTACAAAGGAAGTTACAAGAAACCCAGGCTGAGAACAATCTTCTTAAAGCACAAGTGGTTGCTCAATCTACCACCTCTGTATCAAATCAGCTGGGTACTGTGAAAGATGACCTGGAAGGATTGAAGAATAATTTACTCCCAAAGCTGAATTCAATCCAACAATCTCAAGTACTGGTGGCTTCAGACATCTCTGATCTTACAACGTCAAATGCTCAGATATCGGAGAGTGTCAAGGAGATTGCTGCTATTTCTACCAAGGTGGACTTTATTCTGCAAACAACTGATGAAAACCAGAGGTTTAATGAAGAAAGGATGTCTAAGTTAGAAGGAGGAATGGAGCATCTCAATGAAGGGATGAAGCACCTATACAATATGATCAAGAATTCACATCAACCTACTGAAGAGCAAAAAACATTCTTTGAGGGAGATGATGATGAGGATGCTGATGCTGAAGAAGGAGGAGATGGGAGAGAACGAGGAGAGATAAGGCGAACATCTGAGGTGAATCCTAGGGCTTCCACAGCTCAAACTGTAGAGGATTCCTCAACTAAAGGGGAGAAGGAGAAAGAAGGAGGAAACAGAGAAGCTGGAGGAGCTTCTGGAAAGGATAAGGGAAAAGGTAAACTATCACTGGAGGATACTGTCTTTGATGATGCCTACTACTACCATGGTGAACAGGATGACTTCCATTATGACACATCTGGTGATCTGGAGAAGACCATACCTGAAGAAGCTTTTAGTGAGGAGGAGGTTGAGGAGGCAGCAAACTTTGAGGATTGGGAGGATGAAGCTGATCTATATACACCTGACCCTTTGTTTCAGAAGGAGTTGAAGAAACAGCAGGCAGAGCTAAGGAGAAAGGAGGATGAGAATGCCAAGGTCTCCGACATCATATCTCAGAAGCTGAAAATTCAAAAGGCTGAACATGAAGACAAACAACGTCTTCATAGTATTCATGTCAAAGAAAGGAGATTGGATGTGAGAATGAAGCAAGGAAGCAAGTGGGATAAGGCAAGGGAGATGTTTGATATCCCTCAGAGAGGCACAAACAATGATGCTACTTTTCTAAAGCTGCTTGAGAAGATCAGAACGGTTAATCCAGACAACTCATTATATATGAAGGCATTGAAGGAAGATATCCTAAGGATTACGTCTGCATTTGATCAAGTGAGGCAAGAACTGTTCATTTATGTCTCTAGTGCTCTTGAAGGGTCATTCACCATTTCTCTTGACCTCCTACAAAGAAGATCTCTATCTGAATTGTGGATTCTAATGAGTAAAGTAAAGAGATCTTCTTGCTTGAATGAGCTTCTATATGACCGGCTTAGAGATTCTGCTATGAAGGCCAGTCCTCAAGTTGTACATTTTCCTTATGAAGTCAAAATCTATAGAGGTACAACTTTAGAAACTGTGAGGCTGGATCCTGATTCCATGAAGCTACAGACTGCTATGCAACTGGTGAAGTTGGAGAATCTTCTTAGAACTTCTGGGTTTGCTTCTGTAGAGAAGTCTGAAGTTGCTGATATGATTTCAGACTACTGCACGGAGAAAATTCCAAGATATGCTCAAATGAAGAATAGACTGAAGAAGATCACCAATCAACCAGTAATGCCAAGAGGTGTGGTTTCTGAAAGTGATTGTGTCCTTGACAAAGATCTTCTAGTCACCTTACAAGAAGCTGAAGAAGGTGAAATTAGAGACTAAAGGCATGATAGGTTTAGCTCATTTGTAAATGTTATATCTTTAGAGCTAGGTAAATCAAGATAGGGAAATGTATTCATATGTTCAGTCTAGAGGAACATCTATCTTGTATTTATCTTTACTGTTTGAATCTGGAAATTGTTATATTTAATCCAGAACCTTTTATTATTTGCTTGGCTCTTAAAAGTCTTATCTTTTCTTGTTTTAGTTGAGTTATCCTCTAGAGTATTTGGTTGTTATTGTCTAACAAACAAATAGGGGGAGATTGAAAGGCATATGTCTAGTCCTATTTGTAAACACCGAGGATTCTACTCAACTTTAATTAAGATGTAATAAGTAAATAATAAAAATCTATTGTCACAGGAATCTCAGAAAGTTATATCTGTCAAAGAATGAAGATTAAAGTCATCTACAGACTTGAAGTGATTCTATATTGAAAGAAGCTCAAATTATTGATCAAGCCTCAATGAAGTATTCAAGCTCAGTGGATTTATTAAAGTGACAGAGATTTCAAGTGGTGACAGAAAAAGATACTGATTACGGAGTTCTTGAATGAGAAGGAAGTGAATCACTGCTTAAAGTTAAATAGATAAAGAACAGACATTGTCGTTAGTCACTCATGAACCAGACAGTACATCGAGTGTCAACGTACTATTTTGTTTGTTATTTATCTAAGTTTTAAGTGATTCTGGATTTATTTGAGAAGTCAACTAATTCTATTTATTCTCTTATAAATAATTAATATTATTAAGTATATTATTTATTAAATTAATTTTGCAAAGAATTAATTTAATACATAATTTATTTAGTTAATTATTTAAATTAGAATATATTTGAACTAGGAAGACTTAGATTTTGTACTAGGAAGACTTAGTTTTTAAACTAGGAAGACTCTCAAGAGAGTCTTCCCGATTGTCTTCCTAGGCAAATTTAGAGTCTTCCCGAATGTCTTCTTAATACATTGATTGTCTTCCCGATTGTCTTCTAAGAGTAAAATCATTGTATTTCTTTAAGTCTTCCTAATGCAATTCAATTAATTTGTATTGCACGTGGGTTGGCTTATATAAAAAGAATGCAGTGTGTTTTGTTTATATAAGACAAGGCAGTTGACATTCATAAGAGATCAATTACACAGAAGTAAAGACAGCAACAAATATTTCATTCTCTCTTCATTACTTCTTCAACTGTCAAGCTACAAAATTCGCCAGAGATTTAATTCTTGATTGTTCTTCAACATTTAATTCATAAGAATTGTATCTCTTGTACTGCTTTAGCTTTCTAGCGGATCATAATCCCTAGATTTTATATCGAACTACTTTTTAGTATTCGATCCTTTTTATTACAAAAATAGATAAATTCATGTCGAATTTATTCTAGATTTGTTTTATTAAGTTCTTTGTAATCAGTGATCAAAGTTGTAACACTCCTCAAGTTTAATAGAGTTTCTATTTAACTTGAATATTGTTTCAGTTTTTATTCCGCATTAATTTGTTTTAAACAGTTAAATCATTTAAAGGACAAATTCGATAAAACGGTATAGTTTGTATTCAACCCCCCTTCTACAAACTTATCAGGACCTAACACTGATTCACTTTCTTCAGGTTCCTTGGAAGTTTCATTTTCAAAAGTCAATCTATCATGTGAGTCTTCATTCAATCCAATTATCTTCTTCATCAGCCTTTGTTTCAAACTTTCCTAGCTGTTCAGGATGAGTTCTGAGAACAAAACATTTACAGCCAAACACATGCAGATGCTTCAAACTTGGTTTCTTCTCCTTGAGTGATTGATAAGGAGTAACACCATGTCTGTTTATCGATGTGAGATTTTGAGTATAGTATGCTGTGTTGACTACTTCTGCCCAGAAATATGTAGGTAATTTAGCTTCTTCCAACATAGTTCAGCCAGCTTCAATAAGAGTTCTATTTTTCCTTTCAACTACTCCATTTTGCTGAGGTGTGCCAGGAGCAGAGAATTGTTGAATAATTCCTTTGTATTTGCAGAACTCTTCCATCTTTGAATTCTTGAATTCAGTACCATTATCACTCCTCAGTATCTTGACTTTGTACTTTGTGGTTGTCTCAATCATTCTCATATGATCCAACAATATTTCATGAGTTTCATCTTTTCTGTGCATAAAGTACACCCAGGTGAATCTAGAATATTCATCAACAATTACAAGAGTGTACCTTTTCTTACTGATGGACATAATGTTGACTGGTCCAAATAGATCAAGATGCAACATGTGATATGGTTCTTCAATAGAGGATTCAGATTTACTCTTGAATGATGTCCTTCTCTGTTTAGATTTTTGACATGCATCACAGATTCCATCAGGAGTATATAACACTTTTGGCAATCCTCTAACTAAATCTTTCTTAACCAACTCATTGATATTGCTGAAGTTGAGATGAGAAAGCTTCTTGTGCCAATTCCAACTTTCATCTACGAATGCTTTACTGATGAGACATGTAGGGGAGTCATCAGTATTTGAGAGAATGTTGGCTTCATAAATGTTACCATGTATGTAGCCAATCAATGCAATCTTTCCTGTTTCTTTGCTGACTACTTCACAATGTGTGGAATAGAAGTTGACATGATAACCTCTGTCAGTGATTTGACTAATACTCAACAGATTGTGTTTTAGTCCTTTCACTAGAGCTACTTTTTCAATGATGACATTTCCAATGATTATATTGCCATATCCCAGAGTTTGTCCAATGTTGCCATCTTCATAAGACACAGTTGGGCCAGCTTTTTCCTCATATTCTGATAATAGGGCTTTGTTTCCAGTCATGTGCACAGAACATCCACTATCCATGACTAACACATTTTTCCTTTTTCCCTGCAATCAGAATAGAAACACACTAGTTAGAACATTTAGGAACCCATACTTGTTGGGTTCCTTTTCCATGCAATTTATTAATTTTAGCAGCAGAAGACTTTATGACTTTAGCAGTCGTGACAAGATTTATTCCATCAGGATTTGCTTTGTCAGTTTCAGTATTAACAAAAGCATGCTTCACTATGACATTATCAATTCTACCAGACTTTGTACTATGATCAAACTTAGGCAATGGATCATAAAAGTTATAGTACAAATCACGATAATCTTTACAAGTATAAATAGAATGCCATATACTACCACAATGAAAACAGGACTTCTGTGGTTTATAAAATACTGATCTACTCCTAATATCAGAAATAGGAATTTCAGTACTTTTCTTTAAACTCTTTTTACAATCAATAGCAAGATGATTAGAGTTACCACAGTTAAAACAACATTTCCTAGGTGCATTTGGGATATACTTATAACCATTCTCTTTATTGATCCCAATTTTACCATTCCTATTTCTCTTAACATTAACTTCCTTCTTCCTATCTGTAACCTCACAGATTTTGTCCTTAAGTTGTTTCTGAGACAGTAAACCTACATTTTTAGTGACTTTACTCAAGACAGGTTTAGACTTAATAACTTTGATATTTTGAACAGAAGTAGATCCCTTTTCAAAAGTTGAATTGGAATCATTACCAAAAACAAAATTAACAGGAGTAATCTTAGATTTGGTTTTGTCTATAACATGTCTATAGGTTTTTGGACTAACTGTCTCATCAACAACAATTTTCTCCTTAAGTTTCTTATCCTCATCTGACTTATACCCTAGACACTCTTTCCAATTCTTAGAGGTATTAATCTCATGAAATTTTCTACCAGAATCTGTCCAGGTTCTGATTTTCTCATTAGCATACTCAAGTTCCTTTTCAAGAGCAGTACAGTTAAGTTTCATCTCTAAGTACATGTGTTTAGCATTATCACATTCTATCTGTACTTTTTGCATAAGAGAAAATTCAGCTTCTAAATGCTCATTCCTTTTCCTAAGTTCAGACATCTCGGATAAGATCCTAGTATTCTCAGCAGTTTGACTTCTAAAGCTAATATGCAATGACTTTAGAAAACGTCTTAACTCAGAAGCATTATCAGTATCAAAATCAAAGACAGTATTAAGTACCTTATCATCAGGAATATCAGTATCATCAGTATTGGCCATTAGAGCATAGTTGACCACCTCAGTCTCAGATTCTGAGGAAGAGTCCATCCAATCCTTGCTTGATGTAATGAGTGCCTTTGTCTTCTTGCACTCACTAGCAAAGTGACACATACCATTACACTTGTAGCATCTAACCTTTGACTTGTCAAATTTGCTACTCTTGCTGTCCTTTTTGATATTCTTGTCTTTGTTTGCATTGAAGATCCTTTTCTGGAAGTTGCCTTGTCTCCTAGCCTTCCTGAACTTCATCTTTTTGAAGCTTCTGACAATCATAGCAACCATCTCTTCAATGTCTGAGTCAGAAGAGTCATCATCAGCATTGGCATCATGATTGCCATCAGTATCTGATGATGAGTCATCAGAATCTGACTCAACTATTCTTGTTTTCCTTTTAGAGACCTCCATAGCTTTTCCTTTTGATTTAGCCTCTGCTTTCAAAGCAATAGATTTTGTCTTGCTGCCTTTCTTATTCTTTCTCTGTTGAACTTCAAGATCATGAGTTCTTAACATTCCATAGACTTCATCAAGAGACACAGTGTTGAGATTATATTGATGTCTAATGATCGAGGTCTGAGTATCCCATTCTTCAGGTAAAGCTCTTAGAAACTTGGTATTTGAATCTTCAGTTTCATACTCCTTGTCAACTAAAGATAAACTGTTCAGAAGTGTCAGAAATCTATCATATAAATCAGTTAGGCTCTCATCAGGTCTAGCATCGAATTGTTCATATTCTTGAATCAAAAGAGCCCTTCTGTTCTTCTTGACAGATGCAGATCCCTGGCACTGAGTTTCCAAGGTATCCCAGATTTCTTTTGCAGACTTGCATGCAATCACTCTGTTGGACATGACAGCATCAAGACTATTGTGTAGGATGTTCTTTATCTTTGGTTCTCTGAGTATATGAGCTTTTTCTTTTGGAGTCCAGACACTCTTGGCCTTGACCACATAATGTTCAGGTACAGTGTCTGTTCGTTCTACAATCCTTGTAGGAATATATGGACCATCACGAATTCTATCCAGATAGTCAGGATCCATAGCCTCCAGGTACATTAACATTTTTACCTTCCATGTTGGATATTCTGATTTCTTCAGGATGAGAATTTTCACGCTTTCATACTTTGTTATCGACATCTTAGATCGTATCTGATTCAAATTAAATCAGTTTGCTCTGATACCAATTGTTGCCCAGTAATAAACAATTGTAGAAGGGGGGGGGGGTTGAATACAATTGTATAAGATTCTCGACTTAATAAGATATGAATCACAAATATGAAAGAATAATAACAGCTTTATTAAATCTGATATAAAACTGTTACAAAACTCTCTCAAGAAATTCTGATGTTCTTGAGAGCTGCTAGGATTATAAAAACTCTCTCAAGAAATTCTGATGTTCTTGAGAGCTTCTAGATTACAAAAATACTCGAGTGTGTTATCGATTATGTTCACCCTCTCTATCTCACATAAATCGAAACCTAAAACTGTGTTTATATACTACACAGCTTCTCTATCAATGATAAGTCCTAATCAATTACAAAGATTGAAACCTATCCTTAATCGATAGCTACATTACTACAAACCAAGAACCGACAGAATAATCTTCCTTATTTAACTAGACTCCAAATATAACTCGAAGTAGGAATCCTGATCAGCTTCCAGTCCTGAAGATCAATCCTGATCCCAGTCCTGATATTCATTTTGATCCTGACGACCATGCAATACTGATGATGTCAGCAATCCTGATCAGTTGAAGTCTAGATCCTGACGATCATTGAATCCTGATCTAACACTTATCATCAGATACATGCTTACTATTAAAATAAGCATACATAACATTAAATGCACAAGACATGCAATTCACCACACCACATGCTTTATGAGACAAATTAATAGCAGGCATGTTAGTTCTACAGTTGTTTTGATCCACTTTATGGATGTCAGATTTAGTCTCTGTTGCTGAAACAACTTTGACTTGTTTCTCAGACATACACTTGTTGGACTGATCAAGTTCAAAAGTAAGATCCTCAATACGCATTTCCTCTTGGATAATAATGGAATATTCATCAAGAGGTCCTACCAAGGATTCTTTAAAGAAAGGTGTTTCAATACCCTTAAGCACATTTGGTACACCCATTTCTTCAGCATTGACTCTATTAGGGGTGTTAATGCTTAATTCTCCAATAGCCTCATTATAGTCATACCATATTCCCACAGTGTGACCAATAACTTGTTTATTGAAGATTTCTTTAGCAGTCTTACAAGAATTATAGTAAGCATTAACCTTGGTTTTAGTTCAATGATCCGATCCTTAAGAATGGTTTCCAATTGAATATAACAATTAACCCTATTCTCAAGAAATGCTATTTTCTTAGTGAAATCATCCTGATTAACATACACAAGTCTTAATTCTTTTACCTCCTTTTCAAGAGCTGTGTTCAAAAGAATTATTCTATCATTTTCACTACGTGCACAAGAAACAGTACTACTAAGATGATAGATCATTTCAGAATCAGTAAACTTTACCTCTGACATGAATGATGAAGTGATCCCCTCATTAGCCATTAAATCTAGGTTTCCAACTTCACCAGCTTCTTCATCACTATCTGTATCATCCCAACTCTTTCCCTCGGCAACATAAGTTTTCCCAATCTTATCCTTCTTGCTAGAATCATATGAGTTCCTTCTCACTTGCTTTGGCTTTTTACATTCTGTAGCAAAGTGACCCAATTCATTACAATTGTAGCACCTGATTGTGATTCTATCCACGGTTCTAGTTTTATAGCAACCCATTGTGTTATTTGAAGAAGAAGAAGAACCACCTCTCTGAAACCTGGGCTTGAACCTAAGATTAGGATTCCTTCTGAATCTGAAGTTGCCAAACTTATTCACTATCATTGCCATCGACTCATCCTCCAGCTGTTCAAGTTCTTCCATAGAATAGAAGTCACCACCAGATTGATCAGCGGATGTTAAGCCATATTCAGCCACAGTAACATCCGTATCAGAACTGGAAGGTTGAACAACCTTCACTTCCAGTTGCTGTGGGACTTCTGACATCAGTGTAGTAGAAGTACTGACAATTTTCCCTGTTCCATATATTTCCTTCTACTGTATCTGTTCCAGCTCATAGGTCTTCAGAACACCATAAAGTCTTTCCAAAGAAATCTCTCCAAGATCTCTTGCTTCTCTAATTGTTGATATTCCGTGCTCCAGATGAGATGGAAGTGTAAGGAGGAACTTCTTGTTAATCTCCTTAATTGTGTAGTGATTTCCATGGAGATTCAGATCATTTATCAATTTGTTGTATCTCTCAAAAACCTCAGAGATACCTTCACCAGGGTTTGATCTGAAATGTTCATATGAAGAGGTGAGAATTTCCATCTTATTCTCTCTGACTTCCTCTGTCCCCTCATTGATTATCTCAATCGTGTCCCAAATGTGTTTGGCAGTAACACAATTTAGAACATGATTATGCATGATAGGATCAAGACAATCAACCAGTATCAACTGTAAACAGGCATCCAGGGAAGCATCCTCTTTCTCATCAGCTGTGTAGTCCTTGGGATCCTTGGGGTACATCATAGCAGCTCTAGTAACATCCTCGTTCTCTATCTGCTCTTCCTCAACAATCATAGGAAGTTTAGGACCATTTTTCAGCAGTCCAAGATATTTATAATTAGCCACTTGAAGAAACAAGAGCATCTTCTTCTTCCACATAGGATAATGCTCCTTACTGAACATGGGGATTTTCACTGTACCAACTTTCTGTGTAGTAGACATTTTTGAGATTTTTTATGAAGAATAAAAATTTCAGAGTTAAGAAAAAAAATCACAAAAAATGGATCTTTGATTTGTATATCAATCAAAAGGCTCTGATGCCAATTGTTAGGTCCTGATAAGTTTGTAGAAGGGGGGTTGAATACAAACTATACCGTTTTATCAAATTTGTTCATTTAAGATTAAACAATTCAAAAACAAATTATTGCGGAATAAACTAAAACAACATTCAAGTTAAATATAACTTATATTAAACTTGAAGGGTGTTACAATTTGAGTACAGATTACAGAGTTCTTAATAACACAAACCTAGAATAAATTCGACATGAATTTACCTATTTTTGTAATAAAAATGATCGAATACTAAAAAGTAGTTCGATGTAATTTCTAGGGATTATGATCCGCTAGATTGTCAAAGCAGTACAAGTGAACTAATTTTGTTGGATTAAATGTTACAAACAAATCAAGAATTAAATTCACTGTGAAATAAAAGCTCGGACAGTTGATGAAATGAATGGCAGAAGTTAATGAAATGTAATGTTGTTTTGTTTCTGTCTCACTTCTGTCTGTATGCTTTGATCACACTTTTCTTCTTTTAAACAAGTCAATTGCATTTGCCTTCCACGCGCCAAAACCTTTCTTTTGATTTGTACTAAGAAGACATTCGGGAAGATTCACATTTGGCTATAGAAGACATTCGGGAAGACAAGCAATTTAACTTAATAAGACTTAGAAAAAGCCTAGGAAGACTATCGGGAAGATTACCCTTGACAGTCTTCTTAGTTCATTTTCTAAGTCTTCTTAGTTATGTTTTTATTCTAATTTAAATAACCATTTAAATAATTTAAGTATTAAATTAATTCTTAATAGAATCAATTTAATAAATAAATTACTTAGCAGAATTAATTATTTAAAAGAGAATAAAAACAATTCCTTGTCTTCAGAAGAAATTTTTGAACCACTTAAAATTAGAAGAAGAGATAACACTTGTAGAATGTTGACACTCAATGTATTGTCTGGTTCATGAGTGACTAACGACAATGTATGTTCTTCATCTGTTTGACTTTAAGCAGTGGTCCATTTTCTTTTCCCTTTTCTTTAAACACTGTAGTCTGTACATTTGCTGTCACACTTGAAATCTATGTCACTTTAATAAATCCACTGAGATTGAATACTTCACTGAGGCTTGATCAATAAATTGAACTTATTTCAATGTAGAATTACTTCAAATCTGTAGATGACATTAACCTTCATTCTCTTGACAGATATAATCTTCTGAGATTCCTGTGACATATGAATTTTATTATTTACTTATTACATCTTAGTTTATGTTGAGTAGAATCATCGGTGTTTACAAATAGGTCTTTACATATGTCTTTCACTATTCTTCTCCACCTCTATCCTTTCTAGCACAAAGCTCATCATCAATTCTCTCTTTCCATACTCAGGCCATAGAACATCTTCAAGGAGTTTCTCCTTTCAAAGGTAATACTGAAATAATGTCTTCAGCCACCAAATCCAGCTCGTCTCTTCCTCACGTCGATGATGTCAACCTTGAAGTAACTAGTCAACAAAGTAGGGCGCACCTTCAGGAGTTTAAACCAGTTATAGATGAAGAAGATATCATAGAGGATGTAGAAGCGAGTATTTCTCGAAAGAGAAAGGGAAAGAAAATACAGTCTTCAGAATCTGAAGGCGCGTCCAACTCTAATAATGAAAAATCCAATCCAGAGGACGCGTATCGATGAGAATGATCGCCGACCTCCTCCAGATGCGTCTCCCAACCCATACATTCATCCTGAAGTTACTCAAGAAGAAATAGATATTGATTCAGGTAAGTACGAGGATACACTTACTGAAACCGATAAAAGACGTTTGAGAAAACAAAACAATAGATTGTTTTGTGTGGGAATGTCTTCGACAATATCTGTAGATGAGATCACATGGAGCATGATGTATTACGGAATGAAGGGACAATGGGCGCGTCCTCCATCACTCATGAGGCCTCATATCTTCAACTGGCCTGGGTTTACAATTCCTCGGATGGTAACATCGCCTAAGTTACTATCATTAGGTGTGGGCACACCCCTTCATTCCTTCCTTAGAAACATGCTGTAATGGTATGATGTTGCTCCAATGCAATTGTCTCCCAATTCTTTCAAGTTCTTTTTAAACAGCTAAATGTAAATTTTAATACAAAAATAAATCAATAACTTGAAAACATATTTAAAAATATAATTAAATTAATTAAATTAGTCAATTAAAAATACCATAAATAAAATATATTCATTCCAGCACTGAACCAAACACATGATATCAGAAATGATACCTCAACCCCATACCACATTAACCCGATTCCTGATTCCAACCCCATACCACTTTACCAACCAAACGACCCCTTAGTGACCTTAGGACTCTTGATAAGATTGTTTTTGGTTTCTTTCTGATTGACAGATTTAGGAGAGGAAAAAGTGTCTTTAGCAGCCTCGTCTTCTTCAAATAACTGTTGTTTGATGACCATTGATTCTTCATCAAACTCAACAACACTCTTTTTGAAGATGGGCTCTTTGACACCTGACAAGATAGTTGGGGCATTTTTGTTTACAAAAGGTTCTTTTCCCTTGCCCTTAGCCTTCTTTCTTCCCTTGTCATTCTCATAATCAAAACCAATTACAACCTTAATGTCTTTAGTGTGTTCCTTGTGATAGGCTTGAACAAGATCAGTCGAGTTTCTATAGCTTCTTATCTTTAATTCATTTTCAGCAATTTGTTCCCTAGGGGCTTTTTCTATTTGTTCAGCACAAACAACTTTATTCTTAAGATACTCAACCTCCTTTTTCAAGCCATCAAGGTTCACAACCATTAACTCAAGTTTCTCATTCTTTTCTGTAAGTTCAATGTTCTTAGCAGTTAGCCTATCAATTTCTTCATTAGCAACTAACATACTAGTGTGAATATTAAACATCTATGTACTAATATCTTCAACAGTTTGCTTGTATTGAGATGGAGTCATTTCAAGAGAAGTAAGAATAGGTAACTGATTTGAAGAATCACCATCATTAGAGAAATCCATCAAGGCATAGTTTACATACTCATGTTCTTCTTCTTCATCAGAATCATCCCAACATTTTCCCTTTGCAATAAAAGCTTTGCCCTGCTGTTTCTTGAGTAGAGCTTCATACTTTGCTTCAAGTTTTAAGTATGCTTTGTCCTTCTTGACTTGCTTGTGCTTCTTACACTCTGTAGCAAAGTGCCCAAGTTCATTACAGTTGTAGCATCTTATCTTTGACCTATCCATACTTCCAGTTTTGTAACCTCCATTTGCAGCACTAACAGTTCCTTTCCTTTTGTTGAAGGTGTTTGAGCCACTTGATCCACCAGCACCACTAGCTTTAAACTTGGACTTAAATGGCTGCTTCCTTTTGAATCTTATATTAGGATACCTCCTAGCCATATAAGCAAAAGATTTGTTCTCCATTTGATCCAGTTCATCTATGCTATAGAAGTCATCTTCCTCAGGCAAGTCATAAGTGACTTGAGGTTCTTCAACAGTTTCCTCAACATCCAGTTCTTCAACCTTAGCTTGACTGACTTTCACAACTTCTAACCTTTGGCTTAGATTATCAGCAATGAGAGCACATGATGTGTTGGCCATTACGCCTTGATTTGCCTAAATGGATCTTTTTTGAAACAGCTCCAGTTCATATGTTTTTAGCACACCATATAACACATCAAAGCCGATCTTATTTAAATCTCTTTCCATGAGAGAAGAGATCCTTGGCTCCAAATGATTTGGAAGAGTCAATAAGAACTTCTTGTTAAGCTCTTCAGTTTCATAGTGTTTGTCATAGAGCTTAAGATCATTTATCAACCTATTGAACCTTTCAAACACTTCTCTGATGCCCTCTTTTGGTTGAGCCATGAAGGCTTCATACTGAGAAACAAGAATCTGTTTCTTGTTTTTTCTTACTTCAGGAGTTCCCTCACATAGCACTTCAATGAGATCCCACATTTTCTTAGCACTACTACAATGAGCAATAGTTCCATACATGATAAGATCCATAGATTCACAAATAATGAGTTGGAGATTTCCATCTAGAGCCACTTTCTCTTTTTCAGGATTAGTGTATTTGGAAGGATCTTTAGGCTCATGATGCCATGGTATTTTCTCAGTACCAACTGTTGTTTCAGCAATCTCAATCATTGGAATGAAGAGACCATGTTTTAGAATGTCTAAATACATGGGGTTTGAAGCTTTGATGAACAACAACATCTTCTTCTTCCATAGATTGTAGTGTTCCTTGTTAAAGGGAGGAATCTTGATACTGCTTAGTTTCTGTGAACTCATTCTTGATCTTTTTCTGTTTGTATATCAACAGCCTGCTCTGATACCACTTTTTAGATATGAATATCACTAGGAAACTAGACAGAGAGGGGGGGGGTGAATGGATAGTTTGAATGTTTTTCGTTTTCTTGAAACTTAAAAGTTGTGTTAGATTGTGTAGTATGAAAATGCGGAAATAAAATAAACAGAACACACATAATCACTCTACTTTGTATAAAGTAAATTAAATACTACAGCTTCTAAAATTTCACAAGTGAAATTATGGCTTCTAAACAAGAACAGTGTTTTCTTGTTTTTCTTACAGAGAAAAGAGTGCTTGGATAATTCTATGTGTATCTCTCTTACAGCTAACTATAGGGTGTGCACAATATATATATCCTATACAAACTAGTACACACACACACACCTATTTACACAGCTACCCCTAACTGTAACTCCAACTTGTTCTTCCATAAGAGGTTAACTGTGTCAGGAAGGACCACTTGTTTTCTGTTGTCCTTTCCCGTATCTGTAGCTGCTTGTCTCTATTCTTTCTCTCCAAGTTTTGCTGTAGATTTGCCATCTGTCTTTGGACCACCTCACCGTAACAGATGCTTCAGTATTTGTCTCCATGAACTCTGATACTGTACCTTGATTTGTCTTGTTGTAAATCGCCTAAGTATTGACATCGTGAACTCCAGCATACTCCTTATCCCGTGACTTGCCGACATAGAGCATTTGTGACTTTGATATATGGGTATTTTAGGAGTATGCGATATGGCATATTTCTGACTTCACGATATGGCCTTTTGAGGACTTCACGATATAGCCTTTTTGAGGACTTCACGATATAGCCTTTTTGAGGACTTCACGATCTAGTACATTTCAGACTTTGTGATCTCAACACTTCACGATATGTGCCTTGAAGACTTCACGACATAGTTCATTTTGGACTATGCGATCTCAGTACTTCACGACATGGACTTTGAGGACTTCACGACATAGCTCATTCTGACTTCACGATATAGGGACTTAGACAAATTTCTGCAACTTATTTCTTCAAGGCCTTATTCACTTTTATCCTGCTGCATGAACAAACTGAACTTCTTCCAGGACAATTATTTCATGGCCTATGTACATTCTAGGTGCAAGAAACTTACTAAGATCATTATACATTTGAGCATACAGAATAAACCTAAGTACGTGAAAACAAGACAAGTACAATAGAGACCTATACTATATCCCAGTGATAAACTTCACTAGGTCATGTAGAGTGACATAGTCACAAGGTGTAGGCTTGTTAATAGTGGTATTCAGACATGCCTTGAGCCTAACACATTCCATATTGATAATACTTCTTCACATGTTCCATATTCCATGCTCGCGGTAGAGGATTTTGACATAAATCTTCCAAGTGAAAAGTTCTTTCCCAAAGCACAGACTTGATCTTGTAAGGCCCTTCGAACTTCACTCTCGGACCGCCCTAACCTATGAGGGCGTAGGGATGGACGTCGTTCCCCCCTGGGTTGTTCCTGATCATCCGTCTCCTCATCAGGGAGTTCAACAATAGGCACTTCATCTTCTTGATACTCCAATCTTCTTGGGGTAACACTCTGAAACCTCTCAGCATGGGATTTGTCACCCCCTGTCATGTGGTACCTCTTCCTGTCCGATGGTGATTGTGGGGTTGTCGCCTAACTCGACCCATTCCTTCACTTCTCTCAACTGTATCCAGCCTTGCTTCGAAGCTATTCAGGACATCACCCATGTGATACAACTGTTCCATCAGATCTGAGTTACTAATGAGCACCAGTGGTTGTCCCCTGACAATAGGTGTTCCATAAGCAGGATTTGGAACACTCTGAGGAACGTATTCTTCATGGCGGGCGTGATCATGCCCTTCATTGTCATCTGAACCGACCTCATCATTAGGACGTTCGTTGCGATTGTGTGACATCTTTTCCTCCAAAGATTATGATCTTAATTAGCACCCCTCCTTCTAGCGCCAATTTGTTAAGGGGGAATTTGGTATTAACAAAGTTCGAGGTTTATCGCCGGAATCAAGATCTACAACGGTGGTCTTTGGGTGATGAATTCGTCGGAGTATGGTGGTTGTGTTTAATTGGTGGCTGAGATTGTTTAGGGTTTATGTTGGCTGCCTCTGAGCTCTAAACTTTCGACCCCTTACAATGTGCCTACGTACCCCTTTATATAGGGGATCAAGCCAACGTAGTTCTTGGGGAGGAAGTTTCTTCCATGGGCTTGGTCTCTAATCTTCGAAGCCCAGTCGAAGTCTTCCACCGCCTTCCATACTTAGATGTAGGACTCTTCTACCGCCTTCCATACTTAGATGTAGGACTCTTCTATCGCCTTCCATGCTTAGAATTTAACTCACTTTAGGAATGTCTAACGATAAGGCCTAGTCATAAAGGCCCAAGGCTCGCCTATGATTTCGGGACTTCATGGATACGGAAACTTCCCCCGTCGAGGAATAGTCCTTTCCATTACCAACTATTTCCTTATATCATAGACGCATCTTTGTCCCCCGAATAAGAAGCACCCACTAGATAGTAGGACAAGTGATCCCAAGTATTTGAGTGCAAAGTGCAGGATTACTCTAAAGTTCCCTAATGAGAACGCGCCCATTGAGTACAGAAACAGAGCTCCCAAAGCACACACCAAGGTTCACCCCACATCCTCAATGAGGACGCGCCCATTGAATACAGGATGAGGCCTTCAATCATCAGGCAAACCTCTGGAGGTCTTCAACCACGGAAATCCACCTCCTAGGGCACATCCTAGGAGGGAATTCTTTAATATCTTGCCAATACTAAGCCAATAGAACTATCCTTCATTATAGAATTGTCACCTTAATGCCAAGAGGACGCGTCCTCAAAGGGTAGACAACCAAGAGGGCGAGCTTTTACCCTGATGAGGATAAACCCTAAGTCTTTCCTACACAAGTCCCTTGTCAATGTAGTTGTTGTCCTTTGTCAATCCACCCATTAATGTCAAGTTGTCTGTTATCACCATAAAAGCGCGCCCTCAAGGGGTGGACAGCCTAAAGGACGCTCCCTTACCCCTATGAGGGTAAGCCCTAACCATTTTTTATATTAGTCTTAACCCTAATTACATCTTGGATATCTCAATTGAATCCTAATTGATCCGAATCTAATCTAAAAATCCGTTATCAAATTTTGGCTATAACACTCGGCTCGAGCTCATTTTCTTAACGAATATTTTTTTATATTTGAGTTTGAGCTCGAGTTTTAAGCGAATCGAGCCGAGCTCTTAACGAACCGAGCTTGAGCTTGTTCATGTTCGTAAACGGTCCTACCTGAGGGTGTTCACTCCGCAAATAAAAAAAACAATAACAGATTACATCAATTGGTCGGTTAAAATATCGCATCGCATTATTAGGCACATAATCGACCGTAAATCCTCGTTAAAAAAAACTTTTGTTAGCCAAAATGAAAAATGTGTTGTCAGTCTTTAAGAAATTGAGTGTCATCTTTTTCATTTTACAAGTTCGGTCGATTTTAAATGATCAAAAAAATTCTAGTTCTGTTGAAGTTTTGGGCACTTAATTTTTGGAGGGTGTTTTCTCAGCAAATAAAAAATACAATAACAGACTAACACAATTGGTTGGTTAAAATACTCTTTATAAAGCACATAATCGACCGAAAATACTCGTTAAAAAGCCTGGTCGTGTTTGTTAGCCAATATGAAAAATGGATTGTCCGTTTTAAGAAATTGAGTGTCTGTACTGTCTTATACATTTTACAAGTTCGATCGATTTTAAATGATCGGAAAAAATCTAATTTTGTTGAAGTTTTGGGTACTTAATTCCGAAACAGACAAAACAAGCACCTCTTGTACCCCCTACACGACTTGCAGGGGGGCCAACTTTTGAATTTTTTTGATAGCGCACAATGTTCGGTGGGTGTCAACCCAAGTTCCATATCGATAAAATAAAAAAGAATTATCTTGAATATAAACAGCAAAAAACAACTTCATTAGTATGAGACATTTTGGGATGAGACCAAAAACAAATCCGTGCGGGCTTTGTCACGGCCCAGAGCGGACAATATCATACTAATGTGGAGTTAACGGGTGTTACGCGGTCCAACAAGTGGTATCAGAGCCGATGTGGGGGAGGCTCTCCAGAATTACGATCAAAGATCTTGGATAACTTGTGTCGAAAGTCTTCCTGACACTGAGGTGATCGGGCGAGAATTATCTTGAATATAAGTAGCCAAAAACAACTCCATTAATATGAGGCCTTTTGCGGGTTTGGTCACGACCCAGAGCGGACAATAGCATACTAATATGGAGTTAACGGGTGTTGCGCGACCAAACAAGATAATCTTCTTAATCATGATTAGTTGACACTTAAGAGTCGAAGATATTGTTGTATGCACAAATTTAGTTGTTTAAGAAAGCTCAAAACTTAATCATGTAATGCATTAGGTGATTATGGAAAAACAGAGGAAAGTGCACCAGACAGAAACCTAACTTGGAGATGGAAATGAAGCTGATAAGAAGTAATGGAAACAAGTGATCACATCAGTCACAAGAACCCACCTGTGTCTCATTGTAGTACTCTTACCATAAGATATTCTGCTTATGTATTCTTGGTGCCCTCTCCACTTACAGTATATCTTATCATTTGTCTCCTGCAAAACCTCATCTCCATTGCCATTACCCCAAAATATATTATGGTCCATGCAGCATCAAGCGAACTGTTCTTGTCCTAATCCTAATTCAAATAAGTGATAATACCACACTAATAACTATTTGGTCGACTGTTCTTGTCCTAATCGTAATTCAAATAAGTGATAATACCACACTAATAACTATTTGGTCATGCTCAGTTATTTCATTTCATACACAAAGACACAATTGACTATTTGGAATTGCTGTCATTTCATCCATTGTCATTACCCCAAAACTTTTTATTATGTTTCATTGTCACGCATTCCTTCATAGGAATAAGACGAAACGTTGCGTAGGAGAAGGGCAATAGGGGTGAGAGTTTACTGGAAGAAACACAATCATAGGCGTAAAGAAGTTCATTAAGCTACGTAAAACTTGGAATCAGAAGGGTCTGCGTATATTAGTATAAATTCTCGGTTGATGCATTGTCATCCACAATATTGAACAGTAGAAATTAGTTCATGTTATTAGTATAATCTATGAGATAATGACAATATGACCATATTTTGGACATTGTTATTGTAGCACAAAAAGCTTCTCAAATGAGCAGTAAAAGGTCGCTAGCTAGCTAGTTATTGGTCAGTGTTTCAACAAACCCGTACCAAGTGTAGTACATGCATCATGCCCACTGGTATCTGGAGAGAGTGCCGTATTTGATGTCACCTCTTCCAAGTAGACTGATTTTGACTTGTATCAAAGCATTACTCGATCCTCCGGCATTACATTTATAGGTTCTACTCCTAACAGCATTACGTTCATGCCCATTAATCCTGTCAAAACAACCCTTTCACTGGCCCTCTCAGTTCTAGTGGTCTCACGAGACCCATTTTAATCTAGCCTTATTCATGGAGCTAACTAGTTGTAAGAGAGATACTACCAACTTTCACCTGTTAATATTGAAGTACAAAATCAGAACTGTATTCCTTGATAGCATTCTACTTACTGAACATATGTATTATGAAGAAGAGGATAGACTGTCGTAAATTTAATTTATGTTAAGTATGAACTCGTGTACATTAACAGTTTGATAAATTGCACCAAACTATGGAATTACAAACGAGTTTATCTCTTCCGTTTTCGTTTGAAATACGCACCTGTTGTGTTCACTTCCTTTCAAGTCTCAACATATCCAATACCTGATAGTGAGAACAGAACTAGATATGTTTTTGAGTGATATGCATTTCTTTTAAAAATCACACCAATGACCCACATCAAAGCTGATCATCACCCAGACACCCACTATATGTGTGCCATCAACATTAGTCAATCCTGCAATAAGAAAAGTGAATTTTCTTTAATTTTAAAATAATGGACAATAAAGGTAAGGTAATGAAGGAATCATGTAAAAAACGAAGGTTCTAATGCATTGCAAGGACAAGACGACAAAGTTCTACAGATAAAGGAAGAGAGAGATTAGTGACCATCTTAACGCACTGATACCCCACGATAATGGTTATTTAAACTTTAGTTATGTTATTTCAAAGTTCATAAAGAACCTATGACCTTGAGCAAAACTTAAAAACATAGCATAATGATAAATTTCGCCATTAGCATTTAACTTCAACCTAGGAATGCTCTTCTAATCTGTACCTCAATTGAATAATTAGATGGACTAAATCATTGTTATAGTTAAATGTTGTGTTCGTTTTTTTTGCTGTTATATTCAAAATAATTCTTATCTTATCTTATCGATATGGGACTTGGGTCTAACCCTCCTGTAAGATAAAGCTGGTGGGAGGCGAACACTCGTTAAATTAAGAGATACTACAAGAGGACCCTGGGTTGCAAAAGCATTCACTTTCTATTAGCCCGATCATACTTGACGGATAATTCTTACACGTTTAGAGACCTTTCTTACTATATCCAAGTTACAAAATAATGCCTTTCCGTGTTGATATCGTGTAAAGAATCTCAATGTAAATGGCTATACAGGTGCAACCTGCAAATCTTTGATTTGGATCTAAAGTAAGAATTAGAGGTGAAAAATTAGGTAGAAATAATAGAGTATTGATCCTTTTTTCCCTACCCTTTTGTTTTGACTTGTGTGATTCAGTTCTTCCTTGTGTCAACATCAGAAGAGAACTGCAGCCACCACTTGGACAAATTCAATCTCGAAGGTAAAACTTAGTGGGTTGATAAAATTTGCCGTACAACCGCCGTACGTTTTCCAAATATAAGTCATCAGTGGACTAACATGTAATAGTACTGTTGTGTCCAAAAAAATAAAGGACAACGCGTACTTGCACGCATGCTACGAAGCACTGGAACATGATGATGTATATCAAGAAAACTATGTACTCTAAATTAGCTAAATGAGAACACTCTTGCCCAGGTACCTGTGACCCCATGTTCCGGTCATGGAATAGACGAAATAAATCAAGAAATGGATTTTTGTTCTACGGGTGCTTAGTCATTTTCGTGCAAAAAAATTAAAGTTCATACCACTTTACTGCAATTAAGTCTTTATAATATGCTTAGGCTAGAACCGATCTTTGGAAACACATTTAACGCTGGGGTTGGGGGGGTGTTCCTCTATCAGTTTGATTTTTAGGCAACTAAGCCATGGGGTATGCAATAATATAAATCAGATTATTTTCATACCTGGAGATTTATATACTTGCAAATCTTATGCTTGTTGGTCAGCCTTAATCTTCTGAAGACATTGTATTTTGTCTTAAAAATCTGTTCCAAAATGACAATTTCATCGTAAAATATACAGGAAACCACAAGCCAAAGTGGTGCAGGACTCCAGCTCCACAATTCTCACAGCTTCTTCTAACTAGTTTTGAGGCTGCGGGAGAGACCAACTGGCTAAGTTGGTCTCCCAAAATTTATAACATGACAATGTTACTTCTTATGTGATTTAGCTAATTACAAACTCTGATTGCACAATAGTATGGAAAAAAATAACAGTGCATCAATTAAAAGTCGAAGAACAATCCTGCAAGAAAGAATAAGCTTAATGGCTCTGAATAAATTGTCTTCTTAAACCAAGAAATAATTTTAAATTGTGTAAACATTTAAAGATACAACAAACTGACATGATAGACATTGTATAGCAGCCCAACATGATATACCGCATTAAAGCTTTAAGATGGCATCACTTTCTGACTGATCATCATTGGTTAGGCAGATTCAATCTTTGCCATATAATATTGTAGTCTTATTAAAATTGGAGTCTTTTCAGTAAATGTCACAGCTAATTGACTATATATTATAGCCATTTAGGGCATCAGATTTCGGTGTACATGCATATACAACTTAATGCCATCTGATACATGATTTTAATGATAAAAGAATAAAACAATCACTAATACATACGCAGGTAATAAGCATTACAGAATAGTCCATTTCAAATATAAGGATTTTCTTGTTGCAACATGATTAAGCAACCATTTCACATAGCAATAAGCATGAGAAGTGATTGGCATAGAGAGAAGTTGCTGAATTTTGCAATTCAATCTTGGGTGCTCTTCCACAGTCACCGTGGGATACCAACCACCTCCCGCAATGAAACATAGCGGTAGTCACTATGAAACATAACGGCAGGTGGTTGGCATTCATCGGTAGATGGGGACCAAATCCCTTCAATCTTATTACTAGACATTAGATGTCAAAGGATAATATATGGTGTGGAATTATCATAAACCTATTGTACTAGTTAAGTCAAATAACATACCAAGATGACAATAGTAGCTGGACATATAGCACAATGCCACAATCAGTTTTTATCCAAAATAAGGCACTGGCTAATCCATTTTGTTCAGCAAGTGACAAGTGAATATCATGTACAGATTAATGTTATTACAGTCTATGGTTAAATATGCTTAACTTTTTTCATCAGACTGATTGTTAGGTGTGCAAGAAGCCAATGTCCACTTTGCTACCTATGTACAACTAGTATGTGCCCACTTCCTATATCTCGTGGGATACATTAGTGCATATATGCATTGAAACAGACATGCACATACCCGCAGACAAGTATAAATATGCTTGTCATCTCAAATTTCCTCTAAGCAAAATATTGCTTCATCCAAGTGACAAGGCAAGAGTTACAAAAAAAAAAAAATCATGAACTCAACCACGATAGATATTCCAGTTGAAGAAAGAATTGTTCCTAATCAAAAGAGGAAATTTCAGTTTCAGACTTATGTTTCCTCTCTTTTGGAAAAGGTATGCATGGATGACATGAAAAAGGTGATTCACAGTATCAAGCTCGGGATTGCACTAGTTTTGGTTTCACTCCTCTATTTACTTGATCCACTTTTTAAGCAAGTTGGGGAAAATGCTATGTGGGCTATCATGACGGTTGTGGTTGTCTTTGAGTTTTATGCAGGTCTGTTGACCATCACTTCTCTATTTATTTTATAACAGGTATTTTAGATTAATGCTTAACACTCCATGGAGCTAAAATGTATGATTTTGGATGGGTGCAGGTGCTACACTTAGCAAGGGATTAAATCGTGGTGCTGGAACTATTTTAGGTGGTGGATTAGGGTGTTTGGCAGCAATTTTAGCTGATGAATTTGGTGGGACTGGCAATGCTATAGTTGTTGGAACTTCTGTCTTTATCTTTGGTAAGAAGAAAGTTCATGTTGAGTGTAAAGTGTGACCCTAGTTTCTGGGGCGTGTTACCTCTCCTGGTGTTAACATATGAGAAATTACATGAATTGCACTGTACAGCATTACAGACACATATGACGAGTGTTGCACAATAATATATAACTTTACTGTTAGAAAACAATGTCTATGACAACATAGCAACTTGTTTCTTTCAGGATCTGCAGGAATCATCTACTTAATATGACCAATGGTTTCTTTATCTATCTAAAATAAACTGACAATCATAAGTCACATGTCTAGAAATTGTATACCTGATTTTTCGTTCTCCTTCAAACTTGAGCTTCAAGTCTGGTCGCCTCTCATTTTAAGTCTGATAACAGAGTTATTCAAATAATTATCAACTATCATTAAGCAGTATGATATATGCCATTATGATATTTATTAGGTGCTGCTGCAACATACTTCAGAATGATTCCAAAAATCAAAAGAAGATACGACTATGGGGCTTTGATTTTCATTCTTACCTTCAGTCTGGTTGTTGTATCTGGTGTTCGAGCTGATAAAGTCATGGCATTAGCCCGTGAACGACTCTCCACAATTGGCATGGGTTTCTTCGTCTGCCTATTCACCAACGTACTGGTCTATCCCATGTGGGCCAGTGATGAGCTACACGACTCTACAGCATCCAAGTTTAGGAAACTCGCTGACTGTATAGAAGGTAACCTAACACATTCCAGATATAGATACTTCGTATGCTATGAAACTTTAGAATTGATAGCTAAAGATTCTCTGTTACTAGACACGTACAGAAGTTACTATACCTCAATCATAAAGTAATTTGAGAAAATTTGCAATAACCAGGATGCTTGGAGAACTACTTCAAAATAATTGAAGAGACTGAAAAGCAGCCAAGTGCTAATGTCAGCAGTTGCAAGTCGGTATTATACTCAAAATCATCTGAAGAGTCCCTGGTACTTTACTTTGTCTTGTCAAGAACACTCATTTCAGTAGAAAAGATAAATTTTATTTGCTTCATGGTTTTGGATATTTCCTAAACAGAAAAAGTTGTAACATATATCAATTAAAAATTTGAAACATGAGAAACATTTCGCAAGTTTGACAACAAAAAAATCCCTGTAGCTTACGGATTAATTTACTATATGTTTCAGGCTAATTTTGCAAAATGGGAACCGTGGCATGGAAAATTTGGCTTCCACTATCCTTGGGACAAGTATCTACGCATAGGGGAAGTTCTTAGAGAGCTTTCTGCGACCATTATTTGCCTAAAAGGATGTGTTGAATCACCTAAACAGGTACTCAGTGACACTCATATCAGTAATTCTTCAAATGATACTGGCATGTCTCTATATATATACACAATTATAATATATAATTTCCAAATGACAAATACACCATCCAGAATAATTGTTATTCTTATTTAGTACAAGTTAAATAGTGGAACTCAAATGTGTCACAGCCATCATCGAGAACGAGACAGGAAATTAAAGAGTCATGCAAGATTATTGGATCAGAAGTTAAGCAGATTTTGAGAGAGCTAGGAGAGAGCATCATTAAAATGAAAAGGTGTCATGCAACGATCTTGATACTTCCAAAGCTGCAGTTCATGATAATGAAACTAAGCCTAATTAAATCTCCAAAAATAGAAGACCCGCAGACTGGTGAAAGTATTGCCATTGCAAGCTTTATATTTCTGTTGATGGAGATAGTGGAGAAGGTGGAAGTATTAGCAAAAGAGGTGGAAGAACTAGGAAAGATGGCTCATTTCAAGATTAAATAAGAATTGCAGTCGGTGTTGTATATATACACACTAATTTACATATATAACCTTGGCAGTCAATTTTGGCATGATTAGCCAGTATATATGTAAGAAACAATGTCTTCTCACTTGTTCCCTGTCCCTTCCCTCGAAACAGAACCAGTGAGGATGAACCAAAATTATATATCATGAGATTGTGTATCATCTGAGATAAAACAATAAATACTTGCCTAACTTATAAGGTGAGCATTTCTTATGCAGTTGTATTTAACCAAAGTGAGTATATTTGTTACTTGCATGTACACTTTGCTATGACCATAATCAGTACACAATGAAACTGCAAAGATATTGTCACTCTGAGCAGTGAAATTTGTTATCGAAATCTTTAAATTTGTAATATCAGTTGATGCCAGTTCCCATCTAATCTTTTAAATATGTGGAGTGGGAATTGTAGTTACTATACTGGTGACAATGTTTTGACTTCACAAAAAGAAAAGCACGTATAAGTCCTCTGAATCTGAACTCAAGTTTGACAAGAGAACATGATTTCTAATTTTTCCGCAGGGGATTGCTAAGATAATAACCATACTGGACTGCAGAAAAGAATATCCTAATATGCGAACAGTTTGGGTTTTTTAAAGGGCAAGCAGGGTAGACAAGGACCTCAGCCTGATACTCACAGATATGTCCCCTTTTGAGACTCGAACCTTCAACCTCTTGTTACCAAAAGATTAGAGGAAGACCCCAAATGGGTCTTATGCTATATTTCAACACCACCAGAATGCAATGCAATGCTAGGGGTCTAATATGCGAACATACTAATAAGAATTTTATAAATTTTATGAGGCTCTTCAAAAGGGCAAGACAGTTGGTAAAAACTATACATAATTAAATTACTGCAGTCCCTATTTTTCAAGTAGAAACAGAATAATTCAGTTTAGGTTGAGAGCCTTCTACATTAACCTTTAGATTCTAGAAAAGTTATCCAGACACATTGAAATAGAATCGGCCCACATTATCATATGCACAAGAAAAAAACAAACGAAAGAGACATGGGAGTTTTCAAAGACCATTATAAAAAAATGGGACAAAATATGGTGGTTGACAATTTCAAAGAAGGTGAAGAAACCAACAGATATCAGAATTTCAAAATTTTATATCTCATCACAAAGAGAAGAGAAGGGGAAAAAACAACAGAACAAGAAAAAATGGGTTACACGAAAATATCTGTGAGAGTATTGGTGATTGTATTACTGGGATTATTATGCAGTGTTGTTAGAAGTGATCCAAGAACAACAGTGATGAGTGTACTTTGCAACTCTGGAGTTTATACAAAAGGTGATCCTTTTGCTATTAGTCTATCCTACATACTCGCAGATTTAGAAGCCGGTACACCAAACCAAAAAGGCTATGATTATCACAACATATCTCCTTACCCAAATGCTTTTGCCTACGGTCACGCGGCGTGTAACAAGAATCTAACAACTTCCGATTGCAGCACTTGTCTGGGTGCTGCAAAAACCGCAATGTTTGGAACTTGTGAAAGTAGGATTGGGGCAAGGGCTGTGCTCTACGATTGTACTATTAGGTATGAACAATACCCATTTGATGATTGAATTTTTTTAGCATTTATTTGACTGTTTTTGTAGCAGAAATTATGTAATTTTTCAACATCCTTGTAATAAATTGATATAGTTTCTCATCTCTTGACAGTGGGGTTCTGTCACCTAAAAAGTTTAGGGCTTTGACAATACGTAAATTTGTAAATTTTCTTGATGGGTAGTCCGAGTCTTCAAAGATACAGTGTCACTAAAGGTCCGCGTACATTTTACCATTCTTTCTATGGATACTGATTTATCATTAATAGTCAATAAAACTGGTTATGAAAATTACAGGTAAAATTAGGGAAAATCTATAGACATGATAATGAAAAGGACAAGTAGATAAGTAAAAAGAACAAGTGAATCATATGGAAATGCAGCAAAACAATTTTAATTTTTGTCAATGTAATGGAGCTAAGGAGTTGGTTTACATGACATACCTTCACTATCGCATGTGTTTCATACAATTATTACATGAGAAGGAACCCCTTGACATCTACTCAACATAATTTATCTGCAAAACCAAATTACAATGAAATTAAAATAAAGAAAGTATTATACTTATGGTGGTGGCATAATTCATAATTTGATACCCACTCACTCAATTCCTTCTTGGTGGATTCGTAAAGCAGAAAGAAGATTTGATCACATCTACTGTGGTCTAAATGTTGTACCTTAAGCCGTTTTACATTTTTTTTTCTGGCTATAAAGCATAGTTCCACAAGTGTTTCCGGACTACCTAAAAATTATTTTTAGAAATTACGGATATTTTTCGTATACTTTTGTGTTTCGTGAATAAATTGACTCAATTGTTAATTAGGAGATTTTAATTAGTAGGATTTTCTCAGCCAAACACGCTTTGTCATCTAAACATTTGGTACTATTTTGAGATGAAAATGGTAGATTCCAGCATTATTCTGTCGAAAAACATTTCAGAAACCTTCTCATACTCAAATTTTCAGTTTAGAAACCTTCTAATATTCAAAATTTCAAAAGGTCAATCCGATTTTAGTATGATCTGCAATCTGTATAGTTTGGAAAACCTTGCAACACTTGCAAGTTATATCAGCTTGGACAATTCAATTTATAATGAATTATTATAGTTTATAAGTTGCAGAATATAAAATTAGATGCATAAAAAAAAACTCTTCACAGACTTGCTTAACTTGAGCAAAAGATCATCTATCTCGACATGTGGAAGTATGTTTGAAGCTAGAGATACTATGGTCTTATAAAATTGTCTCCACAGAGAAACCAAACAAGAAATTTAAAACATTAATTTAATTCCCAAGGACTCGCATCTCCGTAGCTATTCTAATTTGCATGTATAATTTTAACTCTTGCAAAAATTAACAGTATACAAGGTTCTTTTATGTTCATAAATTACAGTTCCAACAATCTCTAGCACTTCAATGAATAATGTATAAGTATGTGTGCATGCGCACAGTCAACTATATATCTGCACAACAATCCTAACCTGATTAACTAATTGCCTCGGCTATTAAATAAATCAACCTTGGCAAAAGATGGATGTTAGGATCTGTCTTTCCTGCTCCTCCAGCATCGGAACATACTTCAGGTCATCCTCCATTTCATCATCTCAGTCATGTAATATAAAGAACAGTTGTATTTGGTTACATAACTGATCATATGAAGCGATTGAGTTAGAATGAATCAGCGAAGTGACCAGATTGGGTAGGTGTAGGCTCCTTGTTGATGCAACAGTTTCATGATTCTTTCTACAACCAATGTGCTTGCTCTATTCCTGTCAGAATATCATTTTTATTTTCTTTCCACTATCGGAGAAAGAACATGTTGAGTTTTGCTTCCCGATTGGGCAAGTTCCCTTTTGAGAAATACTGCATAAAGAAGCTCGTTCCATGAATCGGGTATGCCAGGCAAGCACCAGTGGCTGCAGTCTTGCCGATGAAGAGCAGCTGGTCCGGTCTCTGGCCCTAAATAATATATCGATGCGTGCCCGTCCTTCCTCTGGGACGACATCATTGTCACATTTAAAAAGTCCAGTTTCCTTGATTGTGTCGTATTCATGAGATTGGAAAATCCTTCACTGACAATTCTCAACTGACTTGCTGTTTCAGATGAAACTGATGTGGAACTCAAGTCAGGTAATGTTTCCAGATGACAGCTACCACCAGTCCTCCAATCGCCACCTCTATTAAATTTAAGCATCTTAAGTAAACATATGCTCAACTTGAAAACAATCAGATTGTGGCAAATGCAAGACTTGGCAACCAGATTGACAAATTAAAGAAGAAAAAATTACAGTGTAACATAAATGAAAGTTGACCAAACCTAAAGATAGAAATTATTTTGAGAAATACAGCAAACTATCATTGAATTTCAAGCAGGTTGACATCAGACTGCTTGCACTAAATGTCAAACACTAGTCATGCAAATGGAAGTCCTCCTTTGGACCAATGCTTGCCCCTCTGTTTTTTTTCCAAAAAGGGTGATGGTTCAAGCCCAGCTAAAAATATGTGTAGTTTATGGGCGGGGGTGGGTGGGTTTGGAAGGGGAAGGGAAATTTCGTACTTCCAACTTAGCAAAAGAAAATTCTAAAAGTAAAACATACGAAATAAGTCAATTTTGCAAATAAGGCCAGTCGCATTATCAGTTTTATTGCTAACTGAATGGATCCCTGACAACCGATAGCCAAACAGCATCAATCAGCATCAATTACGAATATGGCGGGTATAGTTTCAGGTAATTATACTACTTCATTTTCTTCACCCTTTTTCTCCCATCATTTTATGTCGTATCGCATTATTTTTATGATAATAAGATGTAAGTTGACTTTCAGTCATTGTTCTTATTAAGTTATTATTCCTTATATATCAAGTAACTCATTGATTATTTCTTACTTATAACTTATAAGCATTAAGACTGTTTCATTTATATTTAAATCTTATTTAGCTTATATTTAGAACAAGCCCTAAATTGCAGGTAAGGAACTGTAAATATCAAGAAATCCAGAAAAAAATAACAAAGAAAGAAATAATTAGATATACCTAAAATGCACAGGAGCAAAGCTTCTGAAGAAAACCTGGGTCTTACTGGTATTTACTTCACTACTTAACCAATCAACAACTTTCATTATTGACCTGCGATAAGCACTTTCTACGCTCATCTCCATCTTAACTTCTGCTCCTTCTTGGAAGTAACAACCCCTGGCAAGTGACGTTCCAGACAAAAATAAAATAAGTGAAAGGTATTAATGACCATGTATTGATCACAACTCACATAATTTCAAACAAATTGTACTTACTCTCGTATAGTTTTCTCATAATTCCACCAATGGCCGCTATTCAAAACCAACAAATCAGCACCTTTCCATTTCCAGGAACTCCAATCCATCTGATCAAGTTTCAAAGTAGTCCTTACTTTTTCTAGAGATCCAGCAGGAGCCCGACTCTGCAGTACTAAAAATGGAGCTCGATAGTACTCTAAGGTGCAATTAAAATCATTAAACTTGTAAACCAAGAACCCTGTGTGTTTCGTGATTGGATTCCCGTTAACCTCGTATACTGACGTCTTATTAGGAACTACGGAAGAAAGCATGCAGAGAAGGGACTCCCATTGGTTTCTTCCAATTGAATCACCAACAAATACAATCCGCCGATTCCGCATCTTCTCCAACATGATCTTTGCATCAAATCTGCTTCCACATTAAAGGGTTCTGATTAAGAACTACTTTTCATCGTAAACTAAATGATCTAGTCTCCACATGTAATTAATACAAGATTATTCAGAACAAATTGAACTCCTGTGTATTAAAATCTATATATGAATACATTTCCATATATAAGATATTTATAGTTACACTGATATATGAATCCCATTAAATAGTTGCCAAGAAAACAAAAATTATTCGCACAAACTACAAATGACTAGTAGTCTAGTACATAAAAAGGTCAGCATAACTGATTAGTGAGGTAAGTACATACAAACACAGCATGGTTGTTCAACCAGAATAATACCCTTCTGGAAGTCGCAAAAATATAATGTTACACTGGCTTCCAAAAACATTTCACAACAAGTTTACAAGTAAACATCTAGACTAAAAAAAACCAGAAAACATACCCAAATTACGCTTCGGATATCTTTTACATAAAAAATCTCAAGTCTTTTCGAACTTGTGCTTTCTAATGCAATATCCCAGCCTCATTACATAACAAAAACACATTAATTAGAGTAACTGGTTCTTCAAATCAAATCAACTGGAAGATTTATTTATAGATTATAGTACTTGGTCAATATTTAGTAGGCCAATATAATAGTACAAATTACCACCACAAACAGATATTAATGAATTTCCTTATATGCAAGTATGTTTTAAATGCTAATCAAATCAAAGCCTCTACAAACTCTAGGCAAACATAAAAATCACACACACACAAATTTAGTGTGTGTTTGTGTGTGTCAAATAAGTATAGTACCTGGGCAAGTTGCAATTGTTGGGCTGCCAACGCCATTTAGTATAGAATTTATCAAGTCTGCCATTCTCAGAACATCTAAAACCTTCATCCAAAAACAAACAATCTGTAGACTCATAAAGTGGATAATTTTCATCCCAAACCCAAACCCCATCAAATATATCACACCCATCACCACTTTCATCAAGAAACTCAACTCTTTCTTTAACTCCAGGCCCATTAAGCCCAAACCAGTTAATCAATCTGGACTCTTGTCCACCAAACCCAAGAGTCCTATAATCCAACAAAAACAAACTTAAAATTAAACAAACACTTACAAAGAAACAACCAAGAACTCTATAAGAGGGTTCAAGAGGCTTTAAACGCTTGAGTTTCTTGAAAAACTCAAAGTGGGCTGAGGGTTTAAACACTTTAGTGAATGTGTTTTCACTCATGTTTGGAAAAAGATTTGTGGGTTTGCTTAAAGAAGTGAAGAAAATGGTTCTTGGGGTTTGGGTGTTAAGAGAGGAAAGTAAAAATAGAATCTTGAAACAAGAAGTTTGGAAGAGAAAAGATTAAAACTTTTGCTTGAAAATAGTTTTAGTGGGGGGGAGAAAAGTGAGTAGTGTTTAGTGGGTCATGAATCATGATTGGTGTTCACATTAACGGAACGAGAGAGAGAGAGAGAGAGAGAGAGAGAGGTGGATAGGAGTAGAGAGATATTAGGACAGGGAAGAAGATGAGACATGGTGGGGTCTCTACAAAGACAGACATTCATAGGAGAGTGTATTTGTTTACAAAAATATTACACCGTAGAGGCGTGTTAACATTTGTTTTGTAGATAAATTTTTATTCCATTCCCTGACCCAAAAAAAAAAATTATTCCATTCAATTACAAAATATTAATATACTGTTTTTTAAGGTAATGTCAATATTTTATAAGATTCTTTGGATTTATGTTACTGTAGATAGGGTTTCTATTAATATAAATATGGGAATTTCTATAACTCCTGAGTTTGGATTTGTTTTAGATTATATTTAGTACTATTTAATGTCAAATTTTTATGTTAAGAAAAGAAATATAATATTGATGAAATTTTCCTAGCCATTGTTATTCATAAAAATGCCATTATAAAATTTTGTTACTTATTTTTTTTGTTAGGTAATATTTTGAGAACTATTACTCAAATTAAAATAATATGTTGAGAAATAATTAATAAAATTTTGTTTAAATTTTGATTAAACGGTTAACCATTCTGTAGTTCCATATCTAACCATCCTCTAAAACATGTTATAAATTCAATGCATAACTAGCTTTATAGCCCGTGCGAGACATGGGCATGATCTAGTTATTTTCGGTTATGTTGGTCTAATCGTTTGGTGGAATGCATGTAGAAGAAAAGACATAAGCATGTAACGGTATATGAGTAGGAAATATGTCGAAGGTTTGATGATACATGTTTTACAAAATCCCAGTCTATAAGGTTGTTATTATGACCTGAGTAGGCGCAAATATTTTGACTAATTAACATGTTTTGTTGGCACGCACGACCCTTCTGTACTGCAAGATTTCGTCGGTTATAATTTTGTCAATCGTATTTGAATGAGAAGATGGTTTTAGTGTCACTTTGAAAGAGTATCGGGCGTCTTTTACCATTTCCATTGCCTGGGGGAACGTTGGCACTCCATTTACCTGTTTGTAGTTCATGGGGGTAGTCGTGACCTTGTGTACTGCAAGATTTCGCCGATTATAATTTTTCCAATTGTATTTGAATGAGAAGATGGTTTTAGTGTCACTTTGAAAGAGAATTGGGCGCCTTTTATCATTTTCATTGCATGGGGGAACGTTGGCACTCCATTTACGTGTTTGTAGTTCATGGGGTAGTCGTTAAGTAGGTGTTGTATAATTTGATCGGTGTGCATAATAGAGTAAAAATGTAGAAGTACAAGTTGTATTAGTATGTGTAGATACACTATTTAAACGAATGCATACCACTTTGCCCGTTTTAAGAAGGGTCTCCTTGCAGACACGTTGAATACAATAATTGTACAGTTGTGGATATAAACTATTACTTATACCTTTCAAGATACTGTTAAACTGATTCGTGATAATTTACTCGTTTCACCTTAAAATTGCCACTTGACACAAATAATTTAACATTTAGTACTTTTAATATTTTATCATAGATATTCAAAAAAATTAAACCGATTTAGTTTAGATTTGATTTAGTTGTACGATGACAACTTCAACTTTCTTGTAAAAATCTCCAACACAAACTTTTTTATTAATATACAAATATAAAACTCTTTTGCATTTTTCGGGTTCAATACTTTATATACTATAGTGCATTTTTCGAAAATGATCAACGTATAAAATTTATCTATTGAAGACGAGATTTATAATATATTGGATCATAATAAAACTACAGTTTTAATCTTATTAGTAGCTAAAATTTCAAAAATGTCTTATAATGAAACAATAATAAATGTAAAATAATGATAAAATCCATTTTTACGCTTATTATATATAAGGATATAATTGAAAAGAAGTAAATATGTTGATAGTTTTAAATTTAAAAAAAAATATTAAAAAAATTATAATAAGTGATATTGGATATAGATGTCAACATTTGTCACACTATCACCTAGGTCATGGTTCAATTCACATTAAAAAGAATTTTTTTTATCATCAATATACAATTGGAGGGATAATTTATTAATCTAATATCATCAATATAATATTGAAATGGTAATTTAGTAATCTAATATATATATATAATCTGATAGTATATAGAATTTGTAATCTAATAGTATATATAATATGAGCCATTATGTACTTAATGCAAATAAACATGATTTATAATATAAAAATATTAATATAATCTTTTTTTATGGATCAATTCCAATTTTATAACATTTTTTTAAAATACAATTTTATAACATTTTGCGCGAGTTTTTCTCAAATATGGTTAGAAATATTATTTTAAGGCACTTGTGAAAATAAATTATCTACCTTACCAAGTAGATTACAAAAAGAGACCAAAATAAAGTATAACATATTGAGTGTTTGCGCATATTAATAAAAAGCTTCATAATACAATCTAAATAGATGTCTATCATAGTGGTAATGAATGTTACTTTTAATTTAGAGATTAAGGGTGCAATTCCCATCAGAAACAATTTTTCTGTACTAAAATAGAGTATAACATATTGAGTATTTGCGCATATTAATAAAAAGTTTCAAAATACAATTAAAATAGATGTCTAAAATAGTGGTAAGGTATGTTACTTCTAATTTAGAGGTCAATGGTTTAATTCCCATCAGAAACAATTTTTTGTTGTGCTATTATATAGGGGTAATTTAGTAATTTTATGATGAATAAATTGTCTCACGAACCCCCCGTGCAAGGCACGAGATCGCTCTAACCGACAGAACTTGATGTTATTTTGTGACGATATTTTCTAGTTCACGTCAGTTTAATTTTACGATGATAAGTATTCTTCAGTTTGTTGTGGTGATCCTTCCACCAGTTTGAACTTGTTGGTGACACTATGTGACATGATTGAGAAGATTTGCAAGGAAGATCGGTTTGGTATTAGTCCAAAGAAGATTTTGTTCTTAGTTGAATGTATTTGATGATTAGTTTTATAAGCTAATTAATAATCAGATAGGAATTAGTTAAAGATGTCAAATAAAGGCTCCATTTCGAAAGTACCAATACTCTCCGGGCTCCATAATTCTCTATAAACGGCCGGAGTAGTATACTTGTCCTTAATGCATGAGGTGGCGGGATTGAGATGCACACAAATTCGTATTCGAAAAAAACTGTTCGAACTGGTTAAAAAAATCGGAAAAAAATTTGATTAAAAAAAAGTCAACCTCAATTGGATCCAGCCCGCAGGCTTAAACGAATCGCATATTTTTCACAAAACCCTGATCCCGTTCGAGCCGAATAAACCCAAATTTAATCTCGATTTGGACGTAGTCTTGATCAGGATAAAAGTCCAATCCAAAAAGTTAGAATTTTCAATTAAATCTCGGATAAAAGCTTAAATTTTTTAATTAAATCTGAAAAAATAAAAAAAAAGTTAAAGTTATCAATATCTAAAATAATTTGTAAAAATCCGATTTGGCCCCTCCTGACCCGACCCTATCTACAGGTATAAATATTTTAGAGGAAATTTGTCTCAATTTAAAAAAGCCCGACCCTATCGGATATCGAAAAATCCGACCTGAATCTGGATTACGTTCATCTCTATTCAGGGTAACAACTATAGATGTGCCTATATTATTACTTATATTATCTGATATGTATGAACATAGTTGAGACAAAATGATTACTATTTTGTATTATTTTGTATTATTGGATGCTCGGACTAAAAAGTGATATTATGTGACTAAAAATGCATTTGTACTTTGTCTTAAAATTGTGAATACAAATGAAGAAACATAATTAAATTTAATTAAAGAGATATGTGTCTATTGGATATACTTTATACCAATAACCACTTTTATTAATAACCAGACAAATGAAATTATCATGAAAGAATCTTGAATAAAAACTAAAGTGTAAAATAATATCTGTGAAAGACATTACCATACTAATGGGTTTTATACCACAACAAAAAAGCTCAAGTAGCTCAATGGTTAAATTGGTGACTTGAAATTCTTAGTAATTAATATTGAAGTGTCTTAGATTCCCATCAAGATGAAAATTTTCTTACATTTTTATAACATTTGACTTTGGAGAGGCAATTATGTAATTTCAAGTTGTTGAATAAAATGTTTTACAAAGTCCATGGCGGACATTATTCTAATTATGCAAAAATCGGTTAAAATTTATTTTTTTAACAAAAGATGGTCAAAATCGGCTTAAACGATCAAAATTGATCAAAAATCAAATTAATCGGTCAGAAATCGGGCTAATAAGTAAAAAATTGTTAAAATTAAAGTAAATAATTAAAAAGGTAGAAACTTGATTAAAAAATAAGAAAAAAATATTATTTTTGTTCATATAATTATTATTTTAGATGCCTAAATCATAAACTCTCTTAATTTTTTCACTCAAATTGATCTCTAATTTAAAAGTTATATCTTCAAAATTTTATTTATTACAATTACAAAATATCTATAATATATTTGCATAAATACGTGATAACTATATATGTTTAGTTGAAATAACAAAATAATTATATATTAAATACAGTTATATATAAAATATATTATAAATTTATTTTAATTAATTTTCGATTATCCGATTAATAAAAATGTTTTCACCAATTAATTTCGATTTTCATTTTTTACTACACCGTGGGTAACCAATATAAAAGGATAGAAAAGAACATTGAGGTATTCAGTTGTGCAAATACAGATACATAGCTTGCTTTTATAGGTGGAAAACTGGAAATGGGGGGACTAGCATATGAATTATGATGATATGGAGGAAAGCTGGCCATATGTGCACGAGAAAGCATAGTAATGCATAGCTTTCGAGTGACATGTTTCATTTATATATTTTGCACCAAAGTGGGGAAAAGAATATGATTGGCCGCCCTGTTGGTGGTTGATTATATAACCAAGGCAATAACTAATTCATTCTTATTCTTTTACAAGGTTACATGAAAGGGCCATGATTCAACTATAAATTTTTATTTATTTTATATATTTAGTTTGGAAAAAGTTATTTATAATAAGTTATGCCGTCAACTGAATATATATTGAAGACATTCTCAAAATTCTTTTCAAAATTTCTTCTCCTTGGATATTGAAAATAACAAGTGTTTAATTTTATTGCAGTATCATGATAATCAGTTTCCATTAATAATAAATAAAACTATAATTAACTAAATTCTCCATATTTCATTAAAAACAATGTTAAGGTAACTTTTTATATTTTCTTATAGAGTGATATACTCATTCTCTCTTAGTAGTTATCACTTTTTTAAGTCCCACCAATTGTTAACATGTTTTAAAATAACAAATTTTTCTCCCAAATAAATCCCACCAACTTATCTGTTATTTCTTTCATTTTCTTTACATACTAGCTTATAACCCGTACAAAGCACGGTTATTTTTTTTAATATCTATAATTATAATAATTTCTAGGTTTTTAATAATTTTATGTTATTAGTTTTTATACTTTATTTATTAGATTCTATAGGCTCAATATATTATTTATGTTGTATATTGAGTTCTAAAAATTAGTTTGAACGATTTTACAGCCCAAACAAAACTCACAAAATAATTTTTAATTTAGTTATCGTTTAATAATTTTTTCCCAATTAAAACTACCCAAAAACTGAAGAAAGAATAAAAGTGACGAATCTTTACATTAGTTATATTCAACTTAGAAATAGAATTAAAATAAGAAAATCTACTAAAATTAGAATTAAAGTAATGGACCAACAATCAAATAAACCTATTCAACTCAGAATTAAAGTTACGAATTTTTACATCGATGATTCTAGTCAACTTAAAAAACCAACTCATACTTGATTTATATTACAATAATAAATTATTTTAATATTATATATAACGGTTCTCATACATATCTTTAAAGATCAACGATTCTAATTGATTTGGCGGTAAATTAACCAAAGTTTTGGATAAAATCTCTCTTTTGACCTTAGAAAATAAATTCAAATTTAAATTCATATTAAAATCCAAAATTTCATTTTCAGTCAAATTCAATTAGCACAGAAACCCAAATAATTTTACATCCATGGTATATTTTCATAAAAAAAATGATATTGATATGGGTTAAAAATAACCCTAAATACATAATTAATATTGCATTAATAAAACCTAGCTGGTCCATAAATAAGGCCCATTAATAAGGCCTGAAAATCTAATTAAATATTAATTTCATAATTAATATTTGGGCTAGAAGTACAACCTGTATTAGGAGACGTCCAATACATGATTGTTCTAATACAAGTGGGCTTCTTTCAATACAAGTCCATTATGATATGGAAACAACTCCTACAAGGAAGGATCTAGAATTAATCATTATCCACCGTCAAGGATAAGACTTATCCTTCAAGGAAGTGATAATACTTATCAACCGTCAATGATAAGATTTATCCTTCAAGAAAGTGATAATACTTATCCACCGTCAAGGATAAGATTTATCCTTCAAGGAAATCAATACTTATTCACTAGGCTTCTAAACACCTATATAAAGGGTCTGACCCCTCATCTCAGAACTACGTTTTGGACACAGCTCCATACATCATCTACAACGTTTTAGACTTCATCCTCGAATAAGGATATACAAGTCACTACGTCCTTGGTGTGCCCATGCCGCCATAGCCCCGAGGGCAACACCAAGAAATACGTTTTCTGGCTTGATTCTTAGCACTGATTGAGATACGTAGACATCTTGTGAGGACCGATTTAGTCACGAAACACAAGAGCAGCCATTAAAGCTCGAAACTCTCTAACCCTGGCATTAAATTCGCAAGCACACTTTTTAATCCATAACAGATATGATACAAAATTTAAGTTTTAGTACTTAAACTTTTACTAACTTATATCACGTGTCATGTTAAGTGGCACAATTATTCTTTTCTTTTTTGTATATTTTAATTTTTAAAGATTGATTTTTGTTATGAATATTTGATTATAATCAATTTTTAAATTGTTAACGTGTTTTAACTAAAAAAGTTAGAAAAAGTAACGTGTTTTAACTAAAAAAGTTAATTAGTTATAAATATGTACTGTTATTATTTAATAATATTTTTTATAAATAAGTAAGGGTAATTAAGTAAAAACACGTTGTATCCAAAAACTGGTACCATATGAACCAACCAAACTTTTAATGTTTCGGCTATTATATTATAGTATAGATAGATAGCGTGCAATGCACGACTCTTTCTTTAATATTTATAATTTTATTAATTTTATGTTATAAATTTTTAGATTTTATTTATTACGTTTTATACCCTCAATACATTATTTATGTTGTATCTTGATTTCTAAAACTCAGATTTAAAAAACAAATTTACACCCCACATAAAACTCACAAAATAATCTTTAATTTAGTGTTAGTTTAACAAAAGAAATATTCAATTAAAACTACCCTGAAATTGAAGAAAGAATAAAATAACAAATTTTTATATTAGTTCTATTCAACTTATGAATAAAATTAAATTTAACATTTTTTTCAAATTAAAACTACCCTGAAATTGAAGAAAGAATAAAATAACGAATTTTTACATTAGTTCTATTCAACTTAGGATTAGAATTAAAATAAAGAAAATCAACTCAACTTAGAATTAAATTATAGATCAAAAATCAAATAAACCTACTAAACTTAGAATTTGAAGTTACGAATTTTTACATTGGGAATTGTAGTCAACTTAGAAAACCTACTCATATTTGTTTTATATTATTAAAATAAATTTTTTTAATATTAGATCTAACGGTTCTCATTCATCTATTTTAAGATCAACGGTCCTTATTGATTTGGCGGTACAAGACCAAAATTTTGGATAAGATCCCTCTTACGCTTATTACATATAAGGATTTAATATTAATCTCCGTGCACCATTCAAATATTAACAATTAGAAGGAGTCGAATGATGTGCTACATCTCCTTCTATATCTATATTATTGAACAAAAATCTTTAATGGTGTGCTAAACATTGTGCTAAAATAGCACAATACTATAATTTGTTTTATATATAAAATAGAAGATAGATAGAGCTATAATTGTATTCTCATCTAAAAGTGAAAAATATGAGAGAAATGGATTAAGTATGAATATTTTTTTTTTCAACCTAAACAAAAGCATAAGTATAAAACAATATTTTAAACAAGAAATATGGTGTTATTTATTTTAGCACGAGAAACTACTTTTTAATAGTCAATTATGGTCAATATAAATTTGAAATTAGGGAGAAATACAATGATAATGTGTATTTAAAATCGTGATTAAATACATGACAAAAAAAATTGTGATTAAATATTATTATAAAAGAGCTTGATGTTCTTAAGGATGAACTTAGATAACCCTAAGATCAGAAGGGTTTTGCATATGAATGCACGAATGTATAATTGTAAATATGTGGGATAAAGTTCAGATTTACAAAATTGTCATCAATATTTGTATTGATTTAGGTGGTTACATGGGGAAGACTCTAGGAATAGTTTTTTCAATATAGAAATCACAAATTTTATATTATATAGATTGTGATGAGTCATTTTCATTCCAGATGAAGAATAAAAAACTAGCTTAACAAATTAATATGATTATTATTGCAAAAAAATCATAAAGGACAAGTGTTTTTAACATCATAGGAGATACTCCTATGAAAAATTAAAACAACATATGATATGCCATATATAACATGATAACAAATGCATTCTAATAGTTATTATTCCACTTTCAACATATTACAAACGATAAATATGAACACGAGTGTGACGTTTTTTATGTATGAAAATCAGCACTTTTTCTTTTGAAAGAAATGAAAGTCAGTACTTGATGATAAATCATAATTACGAAAATGTTTAATGTACCTTAAATTTCTGAATTTGTACTTATTTTCAAAAATAGTTCCATCTAAAATACATATTTATTCTATAAATTTAAAATAAATCAAACAAGCGGTACTAATTTTCACCGCATTCTTATCCTCCACGAGTCCAATTTTTCTACAGCAATCGGTTACATTATTGAAAGAAAAGATGGACTTGAGTGATTTGACATAATCTCTATTGCATACGATTAAGATTTGTAGGTGTAAAGCATAATGTAACATAAGATGTAAAAGAGATAACTACAACTCAACAAAGGACAAGACAGACAATAATATTAACAGAAGCACAGGAATCCAGAATCAAAGAAGAAAAGGTAAACTCAAAAAATCAAAATAAGGTATGTATTCTTGAAGTCCGTAAATAGGTCACGGAAAGAAGTTCATGAAAATGTTCAAGCCTCAGTGACATCAAAAGAAACAAGACTTTCAAGATGACAGAAGTATGTGAATGATTTAGGGTTCAGTACCACGGGATTCCAGTGATTTATTTGAAGCAACCAGAACGACAAGGGACTTATCAGCAGCATTGAATTGAAGACATAGAAGAAGAATTGATCAAGTGTTATTCATCTGTGAACCAGACCAGTTGCACTAGTTGACGGCACTAAAAAGATCAAGTCGTTTTATCGTCTCAGAAGAAAGTGATACAGTCTTTTACTTAAACACCCAGGAGCTCAGGAGGAATTATTAAAAGATAAAAGACAAGAAAATGATTCGATAGTTTTTCAATTCAGAAAACTATCGAATGATATTAAAAGTGATTCACAAAAAAAACCATTTTAAGTTAATTTAGTATTCGATTTATAACTTTCGATGGTTTTTAATTAAGGAGCAGGTGAAAAGTGTTCTTGTTTGTCAGGTTGATTTTGAAGATGGACGACCAAGATTGATTCTTTAAGTTTGGTTCGATAGTTTTTAAAAAAAAAGTCTACAATTACTAACAGAGGAAGTGTGTCTTCTTCAGTCGAGGTTATTTCACAGTAGCAATTACTAAGAGAGAGTTTGAGCCAGAGAGATTACAGAAGAAATTAATATTGCTCAGAATTCTATCATTGTATTGATTGTGTATAACCTAGAACTCATTGAAGCTAATCTACGGATTAGAAATTGTAGCACCCCTCGAGGATTATATTTATAAAACGATATATTCCCCGACTCTTGGTTTGGTTTGGTGTGTTTGATTTTGTTATAGAACTGAATGAATTATCCGCGAACGAAATTGAATTATTTGTGAGTATCGTATTCAACCCCCACTTCTACGATACTTTGGACCTAACAATTGGTATCAAAGCTACTTGATTGACGTACAAATCAGATCCGGTGAATGAGACCAAAATCAAACGAAGCGTGAAAATTCGAAGCAAATTTTTAACTTTCAAATTTTTTCATTTAATTGGAATTTCTTGAATTTTAAACAATTTGAAATTTTCAGAAACCATGAGTGCTCCAAAGACAACCGCTGGTATTAAAGTTCCCCCGTTTACTAGAGATGATTTCGGTTTGTGGAAGATGAAGATGCTGTTATTTATCAAGGCATCTAATCTGTTGTATATTGGCATATTAGAGAACGGACCGTTTGTACCAATGAAACCAGTTAGTGAATCTACATCTCCTGATGGTAGCAGGATTCCTCAAGGCACCCAACCTAAGGATATTACTGAGTATACAGATTATGACAAAGAACTGATTCGATTGGACACAGGTTTGATGTTGATATTAGCAGACTCCGCAGACAAAGAAATGAGCTATCAATTGATGAACTGTACAAGCGGGAAACATATGTGGGATACCATTAACTTGATAATGGAAGGAACTGAAGACGTGCATGAAAACAGATTGGACATCCTGACTTCTCAGTACGAAGCGTTTAGGTCTCTTCCAGGAGAAAGTATAACTCAGGTCTTTGAGAAATATACTAAGCTTCTAAATGAATTGGCAATGAAAGGGAATACCTATCCACTGAGACAAACAAACAGGAAGTTCATGATGACGCTGCCCCTTCATGTAGAACACAAGTCCTCATCCATAAGGGAAAGAATTGACTTCACAAAGATGTCATTAGAGATGATCTATGGCAAGTTGAAGACTTATGAGATGGAGCAAGAACAACGAGTGATAATCTACGGACCATGGACAGTGGATAACAAGCACAATGCACTTGTGAGATCAGCAGCACTTGTAGTGGATGAACCAACAACTTCTGAGATTCAGGTTCAAACCCCTAGAGCTGGAAATGAGGTGATCATAGAAGCTGAGATGGATTCTGTGAATCTGGGTGTTGATGAAAGTGATTACTACACCCTAGAAGAGCTTGAGCAAATGGAAGACAAAACCATGGCGTACTTAGCTGCAAAGTTTAGTCATATTCGTTTCAAGAGAAACCCTAAGTACAAGTTCAAGGGTTTAACCAACAGATTCCAGAAGAGCAAGTATGCACCTAGTACAGGCTTTAAGGGAGGCTACAAGACTGGCATGATTGATAGAAGCAAATCAAGATGCTACAACTGCAATGAGTTAGGGCATTTCGCCACTGAATGCCGGAAGCCTCGTCAAGCAAGAGACATGAAAGATGTCTATGTAAAGAAAGACTCATATGAGGATTTGAAGAAGGAGAATGCCAAGCTGAAACAGCAACTGGAGGCATTGTCTGGAAAGCAGAAAGGGAAGGCTTATATTGCAGAGGGAAAACACTGGGATGATACTGATTCGGATGAAGAGGATGAATATGTAAATGTTGCCCTAATGGCTGACTCTTCAGAGGAATCACCACAATCATCTCAGGTACCTATCTTAACTACAATTGATATGTCTAACTCTGAGTACAAGAAAACTGTGCAAGATCTAAGTGTAGAATTGTTTAATGTACACACAAGCATGCCAACATCTGAAATGGAGAATGCTAAACTAGTTCTTAAGATTAAAAATCTAGAATCTAAGAATGAAGAACTAGAGCTTGTAGCTGTCACATTAGAAGATCTTAAGCAAAAGAATGCGTACTTAGATAACAAGGTCAAGTGTAATGATGAGATATAGACTATCCTCAGGAAGTAGATTTCAGATTTAGATTTGAAGCTGAATGTTTTTAAGAATTCTGCCCTGATTGCTAAGAAGATCATTGATACTCAGACCCAGGGTAATAAAACTGCTATAGGACTTGACTATTCCAAAAAGGCTGGGAAAAGGACTCTGGAATTTCCTGTGACATCTTCTGTTGTCAAGAAGGATATTCCACATATTCTTAAGAATGTGGTCAGTCCAGTCTTTGTCAAGCCCTTCCCGGAACCTTTTCATGAGGATGACCTTTACATAAGACAAGAATTGTTTGAGGAGGATTTATTGAAGGAAAAAGAGGTAAAGACTAAGTTGCCTAGGAAATCAGTAAAAACTGTTACACATAAAACTGAAGTAGGTGACTTAGTTCGTAATGCTAAGAAGAACAGGAATGGGAAAAAGAAGATTGTTAATCAGGAAATGGTTCCATATTCTCCCATTGCATCTAGGAAGTTGTGCACTATTTGTAATTCTGCTGGACACCTTACACATGCATGTAAAAAGGTTAAAGTAGAAACTGCTAATACTTCTGAAATGCATAACATGTTTGACATGCCTGATGTTCATGAACCCTGTGGAAAGAAAGAGTGTTTGCTATGTAAGTACAACATCATGCATGCTTATTTTAAGTTGATGAATGATAGTAGCAAAAGCACTGTTAATGTTAAATCCACATATACTATGAATATCAAACAGGGTAAGACTAAATTGAATGTTACTCCTGTTAAAGTATCTAAACCTTCAGGACCCAAACAATTTTGGGTACCAAAGTCCGCTTAATCAATCTGTGATTGCAGGGTAAGGTTAAAAGCTCAAAGGTTGTGTGGATTCTGGATAGTGATTGTTCTAGACACAAGACAGGTGAAGAGTCCCTGCTTACAGAGGTGGTTAAGAAGATCGGCCCGATTGTAACCTTTGGAGATGACATCAAAGGATTCACTACGGGATATGGTAAATTGAAAGTTGGAAATGTCATCATTGAAAACATCTCTCTTGTTGAAGGATTGAAGCACAATCTTCTAAGTATCAGTCAGTTCTGTTATAAAGGCTACAATGTAGATTTCAGAAAGGACAAGTGCTTGATCACCAACAGGAAGGATGAGAAGCTTACTCTACTGGGAGTGAGAAAAGGAAATTTGTTTATAGCTGACTTAAGTTCTTCCAGTGAAGGAGAAGTTACATGTTTCTATGGAAAGGCATCTTCAGAACAAAGTTGGCTATGGCACAAGAAGCTCTCACATTTGAACTTCAAAACTATGAACTCTTTGGTAAAGAGAGAGTTAGTGAGAGGGTTGCCCCTGATGGAATTCAATCAGGAGGGACTATGTGAAGCATGTGAAAAGGGGAAGTCGAAGAAAGCATCACATGGAAGCAAAGGAATGACAAACATTGCTGAACCATTACAACTGATTCATATGGATTTATTTGGTCCAGTCAATGTTATGTCACTTTCAAGAAAAAGATATGCATTGGTGATGGTGGATGACTACTCCAAGTACACGTGGGTGTTGTTCATACAATCAAAGGATGAAGCAACACAACTAATCATTGATCACATCAAGAAGATAGAAGTGGAAGCTAAGCTACCTGTGCGGACAATCAAATCAGGCAATGGAACTGAATTCAAGAATGCAGTTCTTAATGATTTCTGCTCAGAGAAAGGAATATCAAGACAGTTTTCAGCACCAAGAACTCCTCAACAGAATGGAGTAGTGGAAAGGAAGAACATGACCTTGGTTGAAGCAGCAAGGACCATGTTAAGTGAATTAAAACTTCCCACTTACTTTTGGGCTGAAACAGTCAATACAGCTTGCTACACTCAGAATCGTACCCTGATCAACAAAGATCATGAAAAGACTCTGTATGAGTTAATGGCCAACAAGAAACCAACACTGAAGTACTTTCACGTGTTTGGTGCAAAGTGTTTTGTACTTAAAGATGGAGAACATCTTGGCAAGTTTGATGTCAAAGAAGATGAAGGCATTTTTCTAGGCTATTCTCTGGAATCTAAGGCTTACAGGGTATATGTGATTGAAGATAAGAAGGTGTTGGAAAGCTTTAATGTAACATTTGACGACACCAAAAGACCAGGCCTGCAAACAAGAGAAAACTCTGAATCCTTGGTATTTGAAAATTTATCAGGAGATCTCTCTGACAATGAAGAAGAACCTGAAGTTGTAACAGTTATTAATAATAATCATGATGATAATGATTCTGGACCAAGTGGTGATAGTGGTGGACATACTCAAACTACTACTGGATCCACTAGTCAATCAACAGGGTCAACAGATCATACCGTCAACAACTCAGGGGGAGCAGGAGAAGGATCAACTAGTCACACTCCACAACATCTAGAACTAGGAGAATCATCAAGATCGCATCTACCAAGACAAAGGGTATGGAATAGAGATCATCTATTTCACTTGATCATTGGTGATCCGGACACAGGAGTGAGAACTAGAAGAACATCACAAAATGAATGTCACTATTCTGGGTTTCTTTCAGAAACAGAACCTAAGAAAGTTGAAGATGCTCTAGATGATCCAGATTGGGTGATTGCTATGCAAGAGGAACTCAATCAGTTTGAAAGGCAGAAAGTTTGGAAGCTGGTACCCAGACCTAAGGGAAAATCTGTTATTGGAACAAGATGGGTATTCAGAAATAAGTTGGACGAAGATGGAATTGTAACGAGAAACAAAGCCAGACTGGTTGCTAAAGGTTACTCTCAAGAAGAGGGTATAGATTATGATGAAACCTATGCACCAGTAGAAAGACTTGAGGCCATCAGAATGTTTCTGGCATTCGCAACACATTCCAATTACAAGGTATATCAGATGGATGTCAAGAGTGCTTTTCTGAACGGGGAGTTAGAAGAAGAAGTGTATGTGGAACAACCTCCAGGTTTTGAGGATTCAAAACTGGCAGACTTTGTGTACTTTCTATTCAAAGCTCTCTATAGACTCCTCAAACAAGCTCCAAGGACATGGTATGACACTCTTTCTGAATTCTTACTTGAAAATGATTTTACAAGAGGTGTTGTAGACAAAACTCTCTTTTACAAAAAGTACAAAAATGATTTGATATTGGTGCAAGTATATGTTGATGACATAATATTTGGTTCTACTAATGATGATCTATGCAAGAGATTTGCTAAGTTAATGCAGAGTCGTTATGAAATGAGCATGATGGGTGAATTGTCATTCTTTCTTGGACTGCAAGTATACCAAAGACAAGATGGTATATTCATTTGTCAGTCCAAGTACATCAAAGATCTTCTTAAGAAGTATCAAATGGAAGACTCATCTACATCAAAGACTCCTAAGCCAACTGCCACTAAGCTTGATAAGGATGAAACTGGTAAGAAGGTTGACATCACAGGCTATAGAAGTATGATAGGCTCATTACTTTATCTCACAGCAAGTAGACCAGATATAATGTTTGCAACATGCTTGTGTGCTAGGTTTCAGTCTGATCCTAAAGAATCTCATCTAATAGCTGTTAAGCGAATATTTAGATATCTTAAGGGGACCCCAAATCTTGGAATTTGGTACCCTAAAGATACAGGATTTGATCTTATTGGATACACAGACTCTGATTTTGCAGGTTGTAAGATTGATCGGAAAAGTACTTCAGGAAGCTGTCAGTTTCTTGGAAGAAGGTTAGTTTCCTGGTATAGCAAGAAGCAGCATTCAGTATCCACATCAACAACTGAGGCTGAATACATTGCTGCTGGTAGCTGCTGTGCTCAGATCTTGTGGATGAGAAACCAACTCCGTGACTATGGGCTTTTGTTGACAAAGATTCCAATATTTAGCGACAACACAAGTGCCATAGCAATCTCAAATAACCCAGTGCAGCACTCGAGGACGAAGCACATCGACATCAGGTATCATTTTATCTGAGAGCATGTCATGAATGGAACCGTGGAGTTACATTTTGTACCCACAGAGGAACAAATTACAGACATCTTTACTAAACCACTTGATGAATCCACTTTTTCAAGACTGGTTGGTGAACTTGGGATGTTAAATCTTTCTAATTGATTTTGATTAGAAGTCAGTAACTGCAGATAGTCCTAGTAAATACATGAGTTTAAGAATTTCTATATCCTTAGGACTCGTGAATTTATTTTCTGGAGCAATTCTCGTAATTAGGATTATTATACTAATTTTATGTCATAATTATGGATGATATATCTTCTGGCATTTAATTGATTATTAATTCTAAAATTATTTAGGTGCTAATATTTGTTCTAAATATTGAAGCATCTATTTAATTTGAATTAGTTTACTTTGTTTTTAACATTTTAGATTAATGCAGCATAATTTATTGGATGTTAATTGATTAATATCATTTAATGATATTTAGTTGATTTTATTCTAAGAAAATTGTGAATTTTCTGTTAACAATTGATTTTGGTAAATTTTAAAAGATTTATTCAAAATAAAACTTGACAGGAAATACAAAAGTTTGAATTTTAGAACAAGAACATGTTTTAGGATTTGAACAGAAACAAAAAATATCGAATTTTAGGAAGTTCGATAGTTTTTCCAAGTACAAAGAAAATTCTATCGAAATAAATTTTCGATAGTTTTTGAAAAGGAAAAGAAAAACTATCAAAGAAATTTCTCGATAGTTTTTGAAGAAAATTTTAAATTATATCGAAGTGAATTTATCCTATGCAATATTTAAATTCTCGATAGATTTTGAAAATCAAGTGAAAAACAAAAAATATATCGAAGAAGATTTAATTCTTTTTATAATTCAAATCTTCGATAGTTTTTCATAAAAGAAGAGTTCGATAGTTTTTGTAATATGCAACAATATCCCTCGATGGTTTTACAGAAAAGGTCTGTTTGAATTACAAATCAAAACACTTCGATAGTTTTTGGAAAAACTATCAAAGTAAAATTGACCATTTTACCCCCTAAAAAAACCATCGATAGTTCTTTATAAAACTATCGAACGAAAAATGACAAAAATACCCTTGTCAGTTTAAACGTGTATATAAGAATCACTTAGATGTTTTTTTTCTATTCTATTCTCAGATCTAAGGAAAGGCTTCTATATATACAGAGATACATACACAAACCAAGCATCACTATCGATATTTTTTTTCTTCTAAGATTAACCGAGAAAAACCTGTGAAAGATACTATTCATTCACTGTTAATTTTTTTTAACCGTGAAGTTTGATTCTTTTCGAGTTTTTGGAACAGAAAGAGAAAGAAAAATATCGAACTTGATTTTCGACCTTATACAAGTGTTAACAGAAGTGTTCTTTAGAAATTGATTTTCTTTCAATTGATTTCTTTGGAGTTATGTGAATATTCAGAGTTAACAATTTAGGGTTATAATTTGAGTTGTGTGTCTTTCGAGTTTGTGTTTTTAAAAGTCAGTAAGGGTAATTTTGTTAAGTTTGATTAATTAGAAATAATTAATTGAAAATTTAGTTTTGGTTTAAAAAATTAATTTTCTGGAAATTTGAAACATAATGGCCGGAGAATTTATCGTAACCAAAACTAATCATGTCTCGTTTCAGAACTTGCAATCCATAACGAACTTACAGTTTCGTGCATGGGCAGAGTTTCTGAACACACGTTCATTAGTGGCATATGCCTTGAGTACTCCCGTAGTCATTTGCATCGATCAATTGACTGCGTTGTACACAACCGCCACAGATACAAGTGAGAATAACATTAGATCCTTCAGTTTTGTTGTTCCGGATCCCACGACTGAGGAGATACATGCTTTCTTCACTCTCATTAGAAATCGACAACCTAACTTCTTTGTGGGAGAGTTCCTTAAGCATTACCTGACAAAGCCATGGAACTTTTTCTTTCATACCCTAATCCATGTTTTTACTGCCAAGCTGACAAATCTGCATGGTATTCCTTTATTCCTTCAAAAGATAGGGTTTGCCATTGCTACCAATAGGCATATTAACATAGGAAGGCTAGTGATTGATCAAGTCATTCTATGCATGGGACCACTGGAAGAAAGAACATGCATAGATGATGTGCTTTGTTTCTATCCTAGGTTCCTACAGCTAATTCTCAATGATATCTTAACAGATGATGAACGGGATATTTTTGATGGCGAGGAGACCATGGAGTGCATGAAGATGAAGAGCAATGCAATAACCGCTCTGATAAGAAAGACTCATCTTCCAGGGGTACCCACTGTTCTCACTGAATATCTAAGAACGGTGCCCCTACCACTTCTACCCCCAGGGGAACAGGTAAATGAAGGTAATGTTCCTCAACCTGCACTGGGTCCTGAACCACAACCAATGGATGTTGATCCAGAGCCCTCAGTGGCCATCACTGACCATGAGATTGCAAACCCACAATCTCTAACCACGGTCGAAGAGCCTTTGGAAGAGCCAAATGAAACCATAAACGAACCTCATTCCCCTACTATACCCAACATTCAGACATCCGTGAGTGTAGAGGGAGAAAGTGCCAAAGAAGCACCACATAAGGAGACACACCCTTCAACAGCAGCTCTGCCTACCTCTAAAAGGAGAAGAACAGAAACTGAGGCAACTGTTGATAGTTCATTTCTCTCATCCAAAGAACCCTTCACAGATTTTTCTGACTTTGATTGGGCAATGCTAACAAAAGCTATATCTGAACTCGTAGCTCAGTCAAGTAAGGAAGGATTGACGGAAGCAACTGGTGTTCCGACCATATTACGGTCAGGTTCACTGGTTGAAGGTTCTAAGAACCAAGGGTCTTCACAGACGTCGAGAGAAGGCTCTAACCTAAATGCAAAATCTAAAGGGGCATTGCCTAGCTTCCCAGATGGAACATATCTGGATCCTGTGGGTAAAGGGTCTGACGTAGGTGCAGATCGGCAACTCGGTGACAATGAATCAATTACTATTGAGGAGTTAACTGAGGTAAAGTCTTCCCAGACTATTGAGGAAGCTTCAGGATCTCTGCTGTTAATAGAGCCTGATTCTAGCCTCCTAGAGATTCAAACTCTAGATCCTACAAAGGATACATCATCTACGGATGATCAGCAACTTGGTTTAACCAAGGACGAGGACTTGCGAAGCCCCATTGCACCACCGGTGACCTCCTTAAGGACGGCTACGGTGTTTTCTTCTGCAGGTACAACTAGCAAAAAGGGATTGAGTGAAACAAAAACACATACACCTGGCCTGAGTGGGAAAGGTAAAATGAGTGAAACACCGACAGAAACGTTGAGTGTACACCCAGAGCCATATGTGAGGAGTGACACCCTAACCCTGACGAACATTGATGATTTGCTATTACCGACAGAACGAGAGTTACATGTTCAATCCACACTCAAGGAGATGACAGTTCGTGATAAAGAAGGAAATCCATTATTCAAGGTTCCACTACGACCTTCCTTTGACCAAGGGATCTCCTCTAGTCAAGGAAATGCTTCTTTAAAGACTATTCAAGAGAAGGTTGACTTGGCTGCAGCTGATTCCAGAAGAACATTTAGGGTCATTGGCAGTGCATCTGGCACTATAACAGGTACTAAGCAGGCAGTGGACTCCTTGAAGAAGGAAGCAATGGAGGAACTGGTCGAATTGAGGACGGACGTCAAGGAATTGAAAGATGGATTCATGAATGAAGTATTTGCTTTGTCGCAAGGACAGGAAGCTTTAAGAGAAGACGTTCTGGTTATCCGGGATGGTCAAGCGCGGGTAAAAGATGCAATGAACACACTTTCAAGAGTGGAGTCTAAACTGACCAAGAGACTGGATCATATGGAAAAGACTACTAACTCAAGATTGGATAACATTGACCTGACGCTAGTTTATATGAATGATATGAATAAGCAGATTATGGATTTCTTGGACAACCAAAGCGACAGAGTACAGTCAATCTGGACTATGCTAAGAAACCAACAAACTGGACAACCTGGTCCTTCAAATCAGCAACCTGATCCTTCTACTACCTTTTATGATGAGGATGCTTTTGTCGAGGATTCCTCAACTAAGGGGGAGAAAGTTGGAGATGGGGAGAAAGGTCTGGATGGATGGGGAGTTTGGGAAACGGTTGAAGCTATTCCAGTTAGACAGTACTGGATTGATGACATGGTACAAGAAGAGGAAAGTGAAGAGGAATTTGAATTCATGCAAGAGCCACCGATTCAGGAGGAGCATGAGCCATATTATCCAAAGCATGTTGAATATCCAGTCTGGGAGGATAATATGGAAGAAGAAGCAAATTCTCTGTCACAAGAAGAAGAAGCTGCCTTGGAAGTGGTGAGAGCTCAAAGAGCTGCAATAGATTCCAGGCAAGCTGAGAAAGAGAAACAACAAGCAGTTCTGCGAAGTGAAAAACTGAAGAGGTTCAAGATGTATAGTGAAGTGAGGAAGAAGAAGATGATGGATCTGGCAAAGAAAGAAGGAAGTGACTGGGAGATGGCTTATAAAACCTTTTGCGGAGTTGAAGACGGATTAGAAGTCAACGACAATGCTGAGGTGGAGGTTATTATTCAGAACATAAGAAGTGCCAATCTTGAAGATCAGACCTACTTCACAGCATTGAGAAACTCTATGATCTTTCTGAAGGCTGGGTTTAAAGCAAACGGTGCCTGGAACATAGTAATCAATTTTCTTGAGAAAGGTACCTTTGTGATTTCCACTAAGTTTTTTGAACAGAGGACATACACAGAATTGCAGGTTATGCTCATCAAGATACAAAGGACTACAAGGTTAAATGAACTGCTCCATGAGCATATTAAAGATATCTTGATGAAAGTCGGTCCAGAGATTACTGAAGATCCTCCAATGGTTAGATTCATGACGAATGACGTGTTCAGAATCTGCTATTTGACTGAGGACAAACTGAGAGACTATCCAAGCAACTATCTGATATTAGTTGAGAAGTATCTTAGATCCACTGGATTCTCATCAACGGAGAAGGACAAAGCAGCAAACACTCTAAGAAGATTTCTAATGTAGAATGTTCCTTATTATAGGAAGAGAGTGGAAATAGGATTGGAAGTGCATCCCAGACTACCAAACATGCCAAAGCTAAACAAGAAAGATGTTAACATTGCATGGTTGTGGGCTGGAGTGGGACAAGAGGTAAAGTACATTGGAAGACACGTCAGAGGAGCAATCCTTAAACCCGGAGAACCACTGCACTATCCTTCTGTGATTGATTATCAAGCTTCTCACTCCAATCCTGTGAGAAAAGAATGTGAGATTGAAATGGACTGAAGAAAAGAAGCAAAGAACAAAAGAACTATCAGCTCAGACTAGAGGAGCAACTCCTATGTATAAAGTTTTATTGTTTTTTGATTTATGAAATCTGGAAATGTATATATATCTGATCCAGAATGCATTTAATATTATTAAGATGTCTTACTTTAATTAGTTTAATGTTTCCTTAGTTAGTTGAGTTATCCTCAAAGTATTTGCTTGTCAAACTCTATTCAATCAAATAGGGGGAAATTGTAAAGCATAATGTAACATAAGATGTAAAAGAGATAACTACAACTCAACAAAGGACAAGACATACAATAATATTAACAGAAGCACAGGAATCCAGAATCAAAGAAGAAAAGGTAAACTCAAAAAATCAAAATATGGTATGTATTCTTGAAGTCCGTAAACAGGTCACGGAAAGAAGTTCATGAAAATGTTCAAGCCTCAGTGACAGCAAAAGAAACAAGACTTTCAAGATGACAGAAGTATGTGAATGATTTAGGGTTCAGTACCACAGGATTCCAGTGATTTATTTGAAGCAACCAGAACGACAAGGGACTTATCAGCAGCATTGAATTGAAGACATAGAAGAAGAATTGATCAAGTGTTATTCATCTGTGAACCAGACCAGTTGCACTAGTTGACGGCACTAAAAAGATCAAGTCGTTTTATCGTCTCAGAAGAAAGTGATACAGTCTTTTACTTAAACACCCGGGAGCTCAGGAGGAATTATTAAAAGATAAAAGACAAGAAAATGATTCGATAGTTTTTCAATTCAGAAAACTATCGAATGATATAAAAAGTGATTCACAAAAAAAACCATTTTAAGTTAATTTGGTATTCGATAGTTTTGATTTAAAAACTATTGAATGGTAAATTGATTTATAACTTTCGATGGTTTTTAATTAAGGAGCAGGTGAAAAGTGTTCTTGTTTGTCAGGTTGATTTTGAAGATGGACGACCAAGATTGATTCTTCAAGTTTGGTTCGATAGTTTTCAAAAACAAAGTCTACAATTACTAACAGAGGAAGTGTGTCTTCTTCAGTCGAGGTTATTTCACAGTAGCAATTACTAAGAGAGAGTTTGAGCCAGAGAGATTACAAAAGAAATTAATATTGCTCAGAATTCTATCATTGTATTGATTGTGTATAACCTAGAACTCATTGAAGCTAATCTACGGATTAGAAATTGTAGCACCCCTCGAGGATTATATTTATAAAACGATATATTCCCCGACTCTTGGTTTGGTTTGGTGTGTTTGATTTCGTTATAGAACTGAATGAATTATCCGCGAACGAAATTGAATTATTTGTGAGTATCGTATTCAACCCCCCCCCCTTCTACGATACTTTGGACCTAACAGTAGGCATATATAAAGAAACAAATAAATTAGACATATTTATGATGCTATTGGACATTGGTGTCCACTAGCGAAGTTTGAAGCATGAGTTTGTTAGTACAGTTTTTTTTTGATCAATTTTCATTACAAGTATTATAATTTGAAAAACATAAACTAAAAATTCCAAAAAAAAATTACCATGGTCGATGGCCCTAAATTCTAAACACAAAAGATCTACGAACATTAATGGAATATTTTGGAAGTTAACCATATTGTAAAATAAAAGCGGACTATTGTAGAATCTTATAAACTAAATGCATCGCACAAAATAATGTACTTTCAACTTTGTAAGCGAAAGAAAATCATGAAGTTGAAACCATGAATCCGTGCAATCAAGATTTAAACTTCATATATACATTCTAGTTGTGGGTAGCGCGCAAAAAACTACTTACCTGTAGAATCTTGCAACACAATCAATTATATCTCGGGCTTGTAATTCACACTATGTAATCCACGCCTCTCAACAGACCAAGTTTTCTTTAGTTGATGCTCATATTTCATGATTAATTTCCCCTGGAAGGTCTCAAGAAACAATATAAGTTCAATCCTAACTCACTAATACATTAGGTTGTTCCTTCAAAATTCAAAAGGTTCACAAGACGCGTGTACATATGCTTATCAAGTATTACGTGTTCATATTATTTTCAGACTCCAAAACATATTATCATATTTTTAAAAATAGCTAAGTTTGCCTACATAATCTGATGTGAGAAGTCTCAAATAAATTACTTGTTGGGTATAATTCACTAAACTACACAGCAACAACAGGGCAGTTATATATATTTATATTAACAAGAACAGAAAAATATACCAAGTAACAAAACAAACACGAAGGTCGAAACAAGAAAATAATCAGAGACTGTAAATAACAATACAAGAAAGAATTACTTATCTCTCTGTAGCTTTTAACAAGTACTTATAGATAAAGAACATCTGAGTCGCCAAGCCTTAGAGAAGTCTTGACCGTTCTTGAAGAGATTATTGTCCCACTTACGATGTGTTGGGTTGCAGCAATATCACTTCCAGGATAAAACAACACAGATCAATCCACTCACAGTAATGGCAATGATCAACAACGACCAGCACCTCAGTTCGCCCAAAAACTATGTAAAATAATTTTTATGTATGTATTCAGAGAGAGAACAGAGAAGAATATGATGCTAGGGTTTTGTGTATCTTAGTACAAATCTCTCTTCTCTTGTCAAACGTTTAGTTTTGTATATAAAATGTAACACAAAATGTAACAGACCAAAAGAAAATTGTAACTGAAGATATGACATTTAATACTAAATATTCTGATTTAATTATCATTAATTGATGTCATCGGTATTTAATATCAGTTACAGCTCAGTCAGGACTTACTGGTCCATCAGGATTTGATTGTCATCAGTACTTACTCAAGTCAATCCATCAAGATTTACTGTCCGTCAGGAGTGACATCAGTACTGGAACGACCATCAAGATGAGTAGTGAACTGGTCCATCAGGATCAGTAGTCAACTGGTCCAAGCCATCAGGATCAGTAGTCAACTGGTCCAAACCATCAGTATTTAATCCAAGAACTAGTCCATCAGTATTTAATATAAATCCTGACCCAGTTCGTTGATCTGTTACAAATAAATACTGATACTATTAAATTAAATCAATAAATAATATTAAATAAACATGTAATAAAATTCCTCGCCCATGTCGCCTCGTGTACGCGAGACGCCGAGACATTCGCCCAATCGCCCTTCGACCCGACCCGAGTCGAGTCGTGTCCTGACGAGGCGGGCGGCGGCGGCGCACATGTGTGTGTGCACGCGCATAAGGCACACAATAACACAATGCACACCCACATGCCTTAGTAGTTGTACACTACTCTTGCACATGATTCTATATAAACCCACCAACCTCTCATTACCATTTCTATATGGGATATAAGTTATTTCAACTTAAACAACCCACATAACCCATTTCAAGCAACCTATTACAACTCAATTTATTTATGGATTCCACTAAGAAAATGTCTTAGATCCAAACATGAAAGTTTGAGTCCCCATATCAAGGAACAACCTCCAATTGTTAGTTTCCGGAAATTCCATCAAGAACATATTTAAAATATGCCTCAAACTTTCCATTTTCTAACAATCCCCCACAAATCCATACAGAAATGCATATCTGTCCTTATCATGATTTGTTTTTCAGAGTTGGTACCCTTCCGGGTTTCAACCCTCCTAAGTCCTCTACTTCGATGGCTACCGGATCTAGATGGAATGTTTCACCTTGAATCTTTATCCGTTTGGTGTAACCACACTCCATAGACGACGACAAATCAAAGGCTATGGTGCTGATCTACGGCTTTGAGACGTTAATGGTCCAGTCTCGATCCTGTTCGTCGAATGCTTCAAGGAATAACCATTTCCTCTAATTGCGGCCACACAATTACATTCGCTTAGCTGGGCATCTCCAAAGATGTACTGCTATCATCTCGTCAAATGACTTGACCCCATTCAGAGTTCAAATAACTCTTGTTATATTGGCAGTATCAGTACCTTTTAGGTTTACAGGGGATATACTCAGATACGTGAGTATCAAGGTATATAGTAAAGGTACTACCAACTCACCCTCACAGCTTGTTATTACCACATTGAATACACTTAGAGGGATCTCTTCTCAGGTGTATTGGGTTCCCTCTATAGATGAATCATAATGGGCTATCAGTCCCATCCCCAACCTCGACTTAAGGACTATTGCATGCTCAAGTCCTTTAGTCAATGGATCAGCTATATTATTCTGAGTTCCAATGAACTCTATAACAATAATCCTTTCAGACACTAGACCCCTTATAGACTTAAGTCTAACTTGGATGTGTCTCTTTGTCTTAGCATTATACTTTTCACTACTGATCTTGTCGATAGTTGTACGACTATCACAATGAACAACAATGGCTGGAAGCGGTCTGCTTAATACAGGTAACACTAACATAAGTTCATGTAACCATTCAGCCTCCGTCCCCGTGGCATCTAGTGCACACAACTCAGCCTCAAAAGTAGACCGAGTTATCAAAGTCTGTCTAGTAGACTTTCAGGATATTGCTCCACCTGCTAGGGTAAACAAATATCCAGTCACTCCATTGGTACCAGATTTCTTAACTATCCAATTTGCATCATTGTATCCCTCGAGTACTCCAGGGAATCTTCGATAATGCAAACCAAGGGAAATAGTTCCCTTAAGATATCTAAGAACTCTATCGAGTGCCTCCCAATGAGTCTTGTTCGGACAGCTTGTATATCTAGCTAGCTTAGACACAAAATAAGAAATGTCTTGTCTAATCACGTTAGCAAGATATTGCAAACTCCCAATAATCTGAGAATACCTTAACTGAGACACATGAATTCCTGAACTATTCTTGACAAGGGCAACTTTAGGATCGTATGGTGTGCTAGCGATTCTACAATTTGAATAACCATACTTCTCAAGTATAGATTTCTCTATATAATGAGATTGTGACAATGTTTTTCCATCAGTTGACTGTGTCAACTTGACCCCAAGAATCACACTAGCCTCACCCATATCCTTCATTTCAAAGTGCCTTTTCAAGAAACTTTTTGTCTCGTTAATAATCTCAATATTGGTTCAAAACAATAATATGCCATCCACATATAGGCATACGATAATACATTCATTTCCTTTAACCATGTAGTAAACACACTTGTCACTTTCATTAACTACAAACTCTGATTCTAAAACAGTTTCATCAAACTTTTTATGCCAGTCTTTAGGAGCTTGTTTTAAGCCATATATAGACTTGATCAACTTACATACTTTCCTCTCGTTACCAGAAGCAACAAATCCCTCAGGTTGATCCATATAAATCTCTTCTTCAAGATCACCATGAAGAAAAGTTGTCTTTACATCCATTTGATGGATGATAAGACCATGTACGGAAGCCAATGCTATAAGCATTCGGATTATAGTCATTCTTGAAATAGGAGAGTATGTGTCAAAATAGTCAATGCCTTCTTTTTGCCTAAACCCCTTAGCTACCAGCCTAGCCTTATACTTATCTATTGAGCCATCCGGGTTCATATTCCTTTTGAAGATCCACTTACATCCTATAGTAGTACACCCAGGAGGAAGATCAACCAACTCCCATGTTCCGTTAGAAACAAAAGAGTCGGTCTCACTTTTTACAGCACCTTTCCAGTGCCTTGACTCCGAAGAATCCATGGCATGTTGGAAAGTTAAAGGTTCATCCTCGACATTGTAAGTGACAAAATCACTTCCAAAGTCCTTGACTACCTTTGCACGCTTACTCCTTCTAGGTTCATCTACTTCGTCAGGAGTAGACCTACTAGCAGGAACTGCCCCCACATTTGTCATCTTTTCCACATAATCAGGAATAGATCTCGATGTGTGAGTGGGATCATCATTAGAAATACCTTGAGGTATACCAGTCTTCATAGAGAACACATCCTCAAAGAATGTTGCATCACGAAACTCAACTATAGTGTTAGCCACTATACCGTCTATGTCAGATTTTAACACTAAAAATCTCATAGCCGTAGTGGTTTCAATATAGCCCAGAAAGATGCAATCAACAGTTTTCAGACCTAGTTTCTTTCTCTTGTGCTCAGGGACAAGCACCTTTGCAAGGCAGCCCCACATACGAAGATACTTTAAACTTGTCATTCTACTTTTCCATAATTCATAAGGTGTCTTGTCCATATGTTTCAGAGGGACCCTATTCAGAATATGGCAAGCCGTATTCAAAGCCTCTCCCCACATGTACTTAGGCAACCCAGAATTAAGAAGCATGCTGTTAATCATAACTTTAAAAGTTTTGTTCTTTCGTTCAGCCACCCCATTAGACTCAGGTGTGTATGGTGGAGTCACCTCATGAACTATACCATTGCTTACACAAAATTCATTAAACGAGGTACTAGTATACTCACCACCTCTATCAGATCTCAAATGTTTAAGTACTTTATCAGTTTGTGTTTCAGCTTCAGTTTTGAACATAATGAATTTTTCTAGTGCTTCATCTTTATGCCTAAGTAAATAAACATAACAGTATCTACCACAATCATCTATAAAGGTAATAAAATATCGTTTATTATCCTTAGTCAACATGCCACCAAATTCACATATGTATGTGTGCACTAAATCTAAAACACCTGAATCCCTAACAACATTATGAAAGGGTTTCCTAGTTTGTTTAGCAGTCACACATACTTGACATTTAGATTTCTTATCAATGACATGTTTTGGAATCAACTCTAAATTCATCATATTCTTTAGAGCACCAAAATTCAAATGACCAAGTCTAGAATGCCACAAATCGGATGATTCAACACAATTAACAAAAGGTGCAACACTATCATTAATAAAACTGCCCAAAACAGGCTCAACATTTATTAAAAACAAACCATCAGACAAGTAACATTTGCCAAAAAATACACCAGTATGTGTAATAAATACTTTATTACATTTCAAAGAAAGTTCAAAACCATTCTTAACTAAACAACTTCCACTTATTATATTTCTACGAATATCGGGAACATGATGCACTCTAGTGAGGGATAGAACATGCCCAGAAGCAAACTTCAGGTCCACGTTTCCGATTCCAAGAACTTGAGAAGCACTAGCATTCCCCATCGTCACTGTCAATCCACGAGTCTGTTGATAAGACACAAATAGAGTAATATCAGTACAAATATGTTCATTAGCTCCAGTATCAATCAACCATTCATGAGACAGATAAGTGGAAAAAAGTACAGGGTTGTAGGTAACATACTCGTCATTGGTTCCAGAGGCAATAACCTCACCAACAACCACGTTAACCTTAGGCCCATCAGTGGTTCCAGGCACAGTATTAGCTTGTGCTCCCACATGTTTCTTAGCTTTCTTTGCAAGACAATCCTTGCTCCAATGACCAACATGTCCACAAGACCAACAAGGTTTGTTTGTCTTTGGTTTCTTAGCCTTGTTCTTGTCATTTTTAGGCTTAGTGTTTTCCTTCTTAGTGACAGTCTTTCTTTTCTGTCCAACAGTCACTACATTCACCTTCGAACTCCCATGTTCACCAGGCATCACATGTCCCTGTTTGCACTTGTGTTGTTCCTATACAGAGATGTCCAGCATAAGGTTTGTCCATGCGATCTCTCATTTCTCTCTTTTCAGGGAGAGAGCAAACTCTTCCCAAGACTTAGGGAGCTTTTCAATCACAGCCATAACCTGAAACTTCTCAGGAAGATCCATTCCAGACTCCTTCAAAGCATGCACCAACATCTCAAACTCGTGTGCCTGCTCAGTCATGAATTTTGTATCCACCAATTTGAAATCAAGGAACCTGGCCACAGAATACTTTTCCAACCCTTGCGAGTCAGTATTATGTGTCTGGTCCAGCTTCTCCCATAAGAGCTTAGCAGTGAAAGAATCAGATGAATAAACATCAAATAGGGTGTTCGCTAAAGCTGCCAGTATAGCAGCCCTAGCCACCCCATCCTTTTCCTCCCACATAGCATAAGCCTTAACAGATTCAGCCCTGATCAATAATTGGTTTCTCATACTGCACCACCGGCCATAGACCCTTTACCGTAAGCCACAGTTTCATCTTTTTTTGCCAACGAGAAAAACCAACACCCCCCACCGAATTTATCAGGCATTCCTGACAAATCGATAGGCTGTGGGAAACGGTACGTGGTCCAATCGATGGTAGGTGCAGTAACACCAGAACCAGAAGCAGTAGCACCAACAGTAGGAGTTTCAGTTTCGTTAACCATCTTGCTAATTAACAATATATAACACGAATAATCTCTTCAAGATTGTTAGGTATAATTCACTAAATTACACAGCAACAATAGGGCAGTTATATATATTTATATTAACAAGAACATGCAAATATACCAAGTAACAAAACAAACACGAAGGTCGAAACAAGAAAATAATCAGAGACTGTAAATAACAAGACAAGAAAGAATTACTTATCTCTCTGTAGCTTTTAACAAGTACTGATAGATAAAGAACAGCTAAGTCGCTAAGCCTTAGAGAAGTCTTGATTGTTCTTGAAGAGATTATTGCCCCACTTACGTTGTGTTGGGTTGTAGCAATATCACTTCCAGGATAAAATAGCACAGATCAATTCACTCACAGTAATGGCAATGATCAACAGTGACCAACACCTCAGTTCGCCCAAAAACTATGTAAAATAATCTGTATGTATGTATTCAGAGAGAGAACAAATAAGAATATGATGTTAGGTTTTTGTGTATCTTAGTACAAATCTCTTTTCTCTTGTCAAATGTTTAGTTTTGTATATAAAATACAACACAAAACGTAACAGACCAAAAAAATTATAACTGAAGATATGACATTTAATACTAAATATTCTGATTTAATTATCATTAACAGATGTCATCAGTATTTAATATCAGTTACAACTCAGTCAGGACTTACTGGTCCATCAGAATTTGATCGTCATCAGTACTTACTCAAGTCAATCCATCAGGACTTACTGTCCGTCAGCAGTGGCATCAGTACTGGAACGACCATCAGAATCAGTACACTACCCCATATATGGGCAATAATAATGCTTTTTTCAGTGTTATAAACAAAAGTGTAACCATATATGCCTTACAAATGATCTAAGCCTGCACCTTTTTCAGTGTTAGCATTACTACAAATCAGTGTTACCGTAGATCTCATTCAATATCTATGCTAACACCAAAGTCCGTGTAACTGTTGTTCCTAAAACAATGTTACTAATTAATGTGTAAAAATAAGCGGGCTCATCAATTTGTCCAAGCGAGTTAATTTTTGTCCAAAAATTCACTGAATTAACAAGGCGGGTCAATTTTTGTCCAAATTTTTTCAATTAGGTGGGTCACTCTCTCAATTATTCTCACTCGCTCAATTATTTTCAGTCTCAGCTCAAAACTTCTCTCTCGCTCTCTCTCTCAAAACTTCTCTCTCGCTCTCTCTCTCTCAAAACTTCTCGATCAGTATCTCTCTCAGCTCTCTATCTCTCTAAACTCTCTTTCTTCCTTCACAAACAATTATCTACGGGTTCAAGAACATTCACTACGGGTTTAATTAGAAGAAATTAGGGTAAGAATACAATCTTCTTCGGGTCTTCTTCGGATTCTCTACGGGTTCAATTACAAAAAATCAGGGCTTCAGAAGAAACTAGGGCTTGTACATTGGGTTCTCTACGGTTTAATTACAATAAATTAGGGCTTGTACGATTACATTCTCAACGCTCTCTTCACAAGAAATTCTCAATTCAGGTCTTCTTCTTACTAACTCCTCAGTTCTTCTTCTTAATTGTTTTGATGCATGCTTCGATTTTGAATTTTTATTGTGAGATTTTTGGGGCTTTTGGGAGTTTACTGATTGTATGTTGATTTGGTATGTTATTTGTCTAGAAATATTGTGTTTTTTGGATATTGTGTTTTCACAGTTTCACGAGAATATATCTATAATGTAGATATCAAGGTTCAAAGAAGATATTAGGCATTGAGTTTACCAATGAAGCCAGCAGGGTAGGTCTTAATTATCTGTCCTAACCTTTCCATCAACAAGAACATGTCGTTGCATAAGAGTGGACTGGACCTCACAGTATGTCAGTGCATACTTGAGCTTGTTTCGGAGGATAAGAATCAAGGGCAAGCAATCCTTTGACTTGTGTGGCCCAGATAAGTTTGGATAATTATTAACTTCACAAATTTAGGCACTAGTGATATAACAATGCATGGAAATTATCCTTTTGTAAAATTGAAATGTAGATATCTGGCATCTATATTTGTTCTTAAAGCTAGACACAAGATATTTATATCCTGATCAATCAGCATAAATGCATATTACTTAGATTTTATTGGAAGACGATTGCTAAGCCAACAGAACAGCGATTTACATGAACCCATGTCGAAGGGGATTGTTCTATACTTAAATGTCTAATATTATCTTTGATTTAATCAAGATATTATATACGGTATATGTAGTCTGATAAGCATTTAAAAGCATACAAAATATAGAAGTATAGAAGTTTCATGTCATGAAAAGATGGCGAGTGTAAATAGCACAAGATGGAGGGAATGTGACGTTATTAGTTAATCTATCATAGAAACTCATCTAAAAAGAATGGACTTGTACAATTTTTTAGTCAGTACTATAAGCAAAGTATTTCCTAAAGCATGTTTCCATCAAGCATCAGAGTACATTGTTAGCAAGCTAATCACATTGGTCATAAATATGCCCAGAGCACAAAGGAATGTAGAATGGACCTCAACATTAAGTAGCACGTGACTTGAACAGGCTGCAATGTTCTTGCAATTTTCTTCTGTTACGCTTCCTAATCCCACTTCTAAATAGAGTGCTCGTAGATAATGTTTTTTCCTTACATATTGGAGAAATCTTTATTTTATGCCCAAGTGTTTTCTTTTTCAGGTATGCCGCAGCCTGTGCCTGAACTGATTTTTCATCCCATAAAAGAGAAAAAAATATGAATAACATGTCATTAACTACGGATACTATCATTATTAGATTAACCAAAATATAGTTACTAATTGGAGTATCTTCTGGTCTAACAAACATACTTCAGAACTGAGCATAATTTAAACAATCCAAAACACTTATTGTCTAGAAATATTTGCCTAGAAATATTGTGTTTTTTGGATATTGTCAAATTTGTGTTATTTGACTTTTGTCTATTACTTACGCTTGACTAGAAAAAGCTATCTAATGTGTTAATTGTGGTTTGCAGGGAATTTGGTTACTAGCAAATGGTCTCAATTTGTATTTGTCATATGGATGTTTACGGCATATATTGTTATGCAGAGTTACACAGCTAACTTATCTTCCAATATGACTGTTTCTCGGTTACAACATTCGACACACAAGCTTTATTGTATTGGTTTCCAAGATGGTTCTTTTGTGAAAGAAATATTAATAAAGAGACTGGACTTCAACGTATCTAGGATCGAGTCTTATGCAAGTGTGGAGCAATATCATGATGCTCTTTCCAAGGGATGCCATAATGGAGGAGTCGATGATATCCTTGACGAGCTTCCCTTCATTAAGATCTTTCTCGATAAATATGGTGAAACCAATTATAAATTGCTAGGATCGTCTTACAAGACAGGTGGACTTGGCTTTGTGAGTTACTCCCTCTCCCAACCTCTATACTTCAGTTTCCAAGTTTATATATCTTATTGCATTAAATAGAGTACTTCAGGTATTTTAGGTCTTGTCTTGCATTTTTACTTGCCACTGATGGAACATTTATATCGTCAATTTGTCCTCTGTTGTGTTGCTTGCATCAAGTTTATGATCAATTATTTGGTAAACTGGAACATGAAAGACATGACGCATTTACATTTGGATGACATTCCATTGAAAATTCTCGTAGCAAAAATAGTTAACTAATTCACTTAATTTAATTATAGTTCTTTCGAGCATGTTTTAACTTAATTTAGTTATTTTCTATCAACTTTTTGAGCTATACTTCTTGATTAAAGGATCACAGTTTCACGTAGTTTATCTCTTCCGGATATTGTTTTTGCTTACCTTTTACTATCCATACCATTTGTGGAAATATTAAAAATTGTAGTTGTCACACGCAATATTTTTGAATTCGGTATCAAGAGAGAAATGTACATAATATCATCCATTTCTAGACAAATGTTAATAACAAATAACGAGCGTGTAAAAAGAGATATATTCATTAGTAGCAATGTCAATTGTTTTGCATATTTGTAAATATAATTAAATACAGTCTCTTACATTATAACATACATTATAATTAAATATTGCAGACTTTAAACCAATGCCATACATTGTATATTTCATATTATATTTTAATATTTTGTTATGTCGTAGCCTGGCGTGTCTAAATTACTCAGCAAAAAGATTGAACTAGTTTGAGTAAATTGATTAAGAGTTTCATGTCCTAGAGCGAGGCACCTAGGGACTCCCAGCAACAACAAAAAATGTGTGTTATATCTTTAACTCTTAACATACTTTAGTACCTGATTTTGATGAATTGTTAGAAGGTTTATTTAGCATGAAAGTTAAAGCCCAATGTCTTAATAGTATTCTTTCTGAATTTCATTGCGATCAAGTATGTGTAGAGAGACTTGCTCACTAATTACTATATTCAGTTTCTGGAAATTGAATGCATGCTTTGAAACCTTTAAAGACCATATTAATTGTTTGTCATAGAACAAAAGTTGTAATTCTGTGTTGTTGGAATATTTTTCCATGAGCCGAGTTCATGCAACATCCACTAAAACGGAGCATTATCGTAATAATGTGGCAATGGACAAAGTTTTTTTTGTAAAACACATAATTGGCTATCACTTACATTTAAAGTTTTCCTTATAGTACATTGAGGTTTGGATGCTGTTATTGCAATAAATTCATACCAAACATCACGGTTCATTATGTATATAGTATAATGTCAACTTTAACTTATGAGGCATGCAGGTTTGTAAGCACTTTCTGGAAGTAGTGGAGATGAATCAATATGGTTGGTTTTGGGTCTTTCCAAATGGTGGTAAAAGTTGTCATTACAGGCATGCACTTCCGCCAGGTTATATATTAAAATCTCAAATGAAGGCCCTGTTAGAGAAAGAGGTGGAGAAAATATCAGAAGATATTGAAAACCAGGTTATTTTGACTTGTTAATGATTATTTGATATCCATTTACATTTTATCTGCATCCCTATAATATTCTTATAATATTTCATATTTATCACATCAACTAAAGATTGAGGAAGAATCTTTTTTTCTCGATTTTCCTATTTGATGATTTCTGACAAGATTGATTCTTCGATTTCAGCGTGCTAAAGTAATTACTTCAACTCCCATGACTCCTGAGTTATTCTTAGAATGGAAGAAGAAGAAGATGGAAGCACGGGATGCTGTCGAGATGGCAGAGAGAGCAAATAATGATCGTATTGGCTGCTTAGCTATTTCTTGGTATTTTAGTTAGGTTTTGGATGTTGGTTTGGTTTATGTAGTAGATGGATGATTTATTGGAATGGTTTGTGCAGTATGTATTGAAATGGCTTCTGGATATCATGTTTATGTATTGGAATGTTTGGTAATATTTTGAATGGGAAGTTCTATATTTCAATGTCATATGTAGTCATTCTGTATTTAAAGTGTTGGTAAAAACATGCAAAGTGTAACCATTGACTCCAAAGTATTTAGTCTTTATGTGTTGGCAAAAGTATAGCAAAGTGTTGGCACAAAATCTAAAAATGTTTAAGAAAAAGTGTAGGCATAGTGGTAAGGGTGTTGGTAAAAACATCAAAGTGTTTCATAATTTGGTGTTACAATAGTACTGAAAATGTGTTTGCATAGGTATATAGCAATACTATTAGTAGTGTTACTACAAAGATAATTGTGTAGGTATAGATCTATAGCAACAACTAATAATATGTAGCCACATAAATAAAATGTGTTGGCGTAGGGGTCTAAGCCTACACATTTCTCCCGTGTTACCAAAAACTACAAACGTGTTGGCGTAGACCCATATGGTAGCGGCCATTTTGTAACACCCTCAAATTTGGTCAAAGTGTAGCCATAACCTGTTTTTTTCCTTTTACCAACAGTTTTTTGGGCTATAACCACACTTTTTCAGGTGTTGCTGAAGCCTACTTATGGCGTAGTGGTAGTGAACTGGTCCATCAGGATCAGTAGTCAACTGGTCCAAGCCATCATGATCAGTACTGGTCCAAACCATCAGGATTTAATCCAAGAACTGGTCCATCAGGATTTAATATAAATCCTGACCCAGTTCGTTGAGCTGTTAAATTAAATCAATAAATAATATTAAATAAACAGGTAATAAAATTCCTCGCCCAGGTCACCTCGCGTACGTGAGACGCCGAGACATTCGCCCAAATCGCCCTTCGACCCGACCTGAGTCGAGTCGTGTCGTGACGTGGCGTGGAGAGGCGGGCGGCGGCGCGTGTGTGCGCGTACGTGAGGCACACAATGGTTGTAACACCATGCACACCCACATGCCTTAGTAGTTGTACACTACTCTTGCACATGGTTCTATATAAACTCATCAGCCTCTCATTACCATTTCTATGTGGGATATAAGTTATTTCAACTTAAACAACCCACATAACCCATTTCAAGCAATTTATTTATGGATTCCGCTAAGAAAATGTCTTAGATCCAAACATGAAAGTTTAAGTCCTCATATCAAGGAACAACCTCCAATTGTTAGTTTCCGGAAATTCCATCAAGAACATATTTAAAATATGCCTCAAACTTTCCATTTTCTGACATTACTATCTAATTTTTATTTTGGTCCTCATTATTGCAAAAATATGAAATTCCATAAGTGATCCAAACGGTTTCTAAACATATATTTTCTTTTTAGACATTGAACAACTACATTACATCAATAATTTGAATAAGCAAAGATTTGAAATTAAAAAACATGACTAAATGCCATAAAAATATACTTTAAGGTGGACGCAAATCATTAGAAAAACTCTATTGCATTTTTGTCAGCCACAGAAGAGGAGTCTTACCAGGATAAAAAGGCTCGTAGACACGTTGTTATTTTTCCCCTCTTTATGTTGAAGAATCAGTAACATCCTTTTTAGTTTTTTCTTCTTACCTTCAGGCTCTCCTCTATATATTAGTTCTTCCTCCTCTTCAGAATTTGTGTCCTTCCGCACCCTCTCTAATACAGCCTTTTTGCCATCTTTGCCCGACCATAAATGACCAAATTCTTCCACATTTTCATAATTACATACTTTTAAACCTTTGTATAGACTTTGTTGTTTGATCCAGATTCTTTAGATTCTTCTACGACATCTTGGTCTTCTATAACAACCTTAATAGTTCTGAGCTTTTTGAAGTATCGGATTTAATAATCATCATCAAATTCTTCACTTGAATCACGTATATCTCAAACTCTCTTGTTTTTACAAACTCGATTGGACTTCATTGTAATTCATCCTTAAAATTGAAGTCCCCTTTTGCGAAATCTTTCCATGGGATTCTTTGCATGCCACAGTTCCGGTCTAGAGGGGAATTGTATTCATCAGAATCATCCTAACATGTCCCCCCTCAAAGGATCAAAGTTTATTTCCACATATCAAAAATAGTAAATTAATATAGGAGAAGAAACAAAAGGCCACTTATAACGTATTAATGCACATTTAGTTTTCATATATGTCACTCACAAAACCCACATTTTGGTCCCAACAAGTTAAATAGTGTGTGCTTCTATTAAAACTGTATCCCATGTGCCAGAAAATTAACTATATTGGCTTGAATTTCATATGAAACATAAGGCAAACAGGTTCAGTAAATTTAGAACTAAAACAGAAGACAGAACAGTGTATAATTTAAATTTTAGATTTCATGTTATTTATACAAGCGTATTGATTTTCATTCCTATTGAGATGAAAATGCAGCTCATTAGATAAGTACAAAGTCGACCTCCTAGAGATACAACAATTTACATACTATTTCTTCAACCATCCCACCAGAAACAGAATCCTCATTCAGCAAAAAAAGTGTTGGCCTTTCTATTAGACAATCAGTAAAAAAATCTTAAAGCATACTTAAATTGCAGAAGCGACAGGAAAATTAAATCAAACGGAAAAATGTTATACTGCAGACGCATTAAATAAAATTAAATAATAAGTTTACCTATTTTTATCAAATAATAGTAGACCTAGAGAATCACTTCCTGATATATGAGCAATCTTTCAAGAAGATCACTTTTTAATGTAACATAAGAAGTGGACTTCACTTGAATTGTGTGTGTCCCACCATCAACCTGAAGCTCTAACTTTTTAACTTGCTCTTGGGTGCAACTCCATCCCAGACCAATTTTCATTGCTTGTTAGGAACAACACCTCAATTATACAACTTTAATATTGTTTATGGTCTCGTCCTGCAAAAAATCTATAATGTTAAGAACTCATTGCGCAAAAGGTAAATTTGTAAAAAAATGTCATGTATTGAAAAAGAGTATGAAACCAGGGTTTAGTATGAATGTACAAACATCATAGTGTAGCTAGTACAAGACCATAACATATGACAACATTATATCACAGCGAGTCAGAATGTTTGAGTCTCAACTGATTCACTATACATATACCTAAGAATGCCTCTTTTTATATATTCCAATTCACGTATATGTAAATCAATAATTTAAAGTTATAAACATATAATATCCAATTACATCGAAAACTACCAAGTGGAACAAAAATATATCCTGAAAATTTAGTTTTGAAAGCTTTACGAGAATGCAGGTAATTGTGATTTCTAGTGAAGACTAGAGAGTGTGTAGGCTTTGTAAATAGCAAAAATCGAAACCATTATTTTTTCTATATTTGAGCAAAAATAAACTAACCACATCGATACAATATCATTTACTATCTTTCAAGCATTGGGACACTTGTGACAGCAATTGTTGTGTACAACTCAAACGACTTTAAAAAAGGGTGTACATAATTAAAGACTAAAAACACAATACATAAAAAATCTGATTAAACAGAAAAATTAAAACCACAAAAAAGGGGGGAAACAAATCATATGAAAATGTGAAATAACAGGATTGTAAAACTTAAAACGGAAGCAATAATGAGATATAATTTACTAATTTTCAAGGATTGGGACACTTGTGACAACAATTATTGTGTACAACTCAAACGACAATAAAAGAAGTTATACAAAATTAATCACTAAAACACAATACATAAAAATCTAATTGAACAAAAGTAAAACCACAAAGGGGGGGGGGGATCATATGAAATAACAGGAAACACATCATCAACGATCTAATACAACAATCGAACACAACAAATCACCCAAAATACAATATTATACTATCCACCAATCTAATTTAAATGTGACAAAATTAATAGTTGCAAATTACGTTTACCGAGAATCACTCTCACTTGTTTAGGTTGCTAAAGAGAGAGCAGAGGAAAAAACAAGCCCAATAAATCAGCATTCACGGCACATTATTTGTTAATAACCCATGTAAAATATATGACACATCTAACCCATATATGGTTGATAAGTCATTTATGACAGATTTGTTTAGTCACTTTGAAATTTCAAATGTCTATTCATGTCAAGGAACTTTCCTTTCGATCTAGGAACCCAAGGCACAGTAGTGAAGTAGTGCAACTTATTAAAATACTGCGCAGACAAGTTGCTTCCCGGGAATCAGAAAGAGCTGAGAGAGCCACTTCAGTCAGCCAAAAAAAAGTTCAAGTTGCAGGAGCAAAATTCTAGCCAATAAGACTGTTTGATCTATGGATCCGTCATGTGTTTTGTGGCAGTGTACGAAAGCTTCCAGGCTCAGTTGAAGCACACACAAATGGATTTCGCTATTCAGAATCACAGACCTAATTATTTATAGGTAAACTTATATATATGGTAGGTCCACTTATAATAGACTGCCAAAATGTAAAATGTAAGGACTCACTAACTTAGAAGGTCTACAGATTGGCACATTGCACAAGTCCCACAACTTGAGCTAAGATTTAACTTTTAAGTTTTGTGTAAAGAAACTTTTGTGCAACATTTCAACTGCTAACAACTAAATAAGGTGAAAAATTAGGACATTCTTTTGGTCCATCAATAATTCTAGTGAAAGTCAAAATAATCACAATAACCAAAGGGCAGTGCTCTGACATCACACCATCTCCCTCTAGTGGGAGGTCGAAGTTCAAGTTCCAGTGGAGACATGTGCACGCAAGTAGAGATACGGGGCCTCTTAAAAAAATGTAACATTTTTTAACTATAAAAATTCTAACCTTGAACAGAGAGAGGTCATAGTTAAAGATGAAGTCGGCAAAGCCTTCAATGTAGCAGTCTTTGTAATAATTCCTACCTTGATGATCGTGCAACGTGTCCTATGCCTCCAAGAATTTACAGCTCACAAATGATGCGGTATTTGCTCATATTCTAAATGTTACTACTTGCACTCCCATAGATCCCTGCGCGGGTACTGGTGTTGTGTTCTGCATTAAACAATACAGTAAACCAAAAGGGAAAATGCAGCGAGTCTATCAAGTAAATGATTAATCTGTCGTAAAAGATTTTGATTCATTATTCATGTAAAATGCAACTTATTAAATTTAAGTATATCAAATAAAGGTAATAGTTAAATCTTACGTGTAAACTCTTGCATGAACCTTGATCACAACTATCACGAAATAAATAAAGGTAGATAATCGATGAGCTCTCGAATCAACGTGAAATCTTCGGTGGCTGGATTTCGATCAATAGATCAACCAGAAAGAGTGTAAGAAGGAAATAACTTATTATTCATAGTAGAAAAAACTGAATGCTTAATAGTGCTAACCCACTTCAAGATTTGTTATTCTGAGTATTGGGTTGGTGTCATGTTTGTCCAATCTTGTTCATAATTCAAACATCCAATTTGATAGATAAGCAGTAAACCATCGCAGTCAGATAGTCTTAAGGCAACTTCGGGTTCACAAACACACCACTTAAAATATCAAGGGTTTTATTCAACAAAATGGGCTACTAATTATCCCAAAAAGAAGTTAGACAGAATCAATCATCAAAAACACAATACATAAAAATAAAAGTAAACATCACTGGCACTTGTTTAGGTGTCGAAAGAGAGAAAAGGAAAAATGAACAACATTAATCCACCAATTATATCTTTATATATAATTAGTGTAAAGCACTTAAATGGTATGGTTTGGTTTGGTCGTCAGCGGGTCCTACATAGCTAAAAACTCTCTACTATAAAACGGGTTCTACATAGCTAAAAACTCTATACTATAAGCTAAAAACTCTGTACTATAAAACAATTACACAATTAGAGTTAAAACCTCTCTACTATAAACTAAAAACTCTGTACTATAAAACAATTACACAATTAGAGTAATTAGAGTTATTAATAATGCGAGAAAAAATAATATTTCTATAAAAGTAAATAATAATAGAAGTAGTATAATTTTAATATTTTAAATATTTACACTAAAATTTATTAAAATTGAATTTATAAAATAAAACGGGCCCTACATAGCTAAAAATTCTCCACTATAAGCTAAAAACTCTCTACTATAAAACAATTACACAATTAGAGTAATTAGAGTTATTAATAATGCTCTACTTTTGAGAAAAAGTAATATTTCTATAAAAGTAAATAATAATAGGAGTAGTATAATTTTAATATTTTAAATATTTACACTAAAATTTATTAAAATTGAATTTATAAAAACAATGCATAAACATATAAATAATCATTCTTTTAGTAAAATTGTATATATAAAAAATTCGTAATTTTTATCATTTCAAGAATTACAACATAAACCGAAATAATATATACATATGAAAAAACATATTATTAACTTAATGAATTTATATTTTTATGAAAATACACAAAGATATTAATAAATAAATAAAATTATAAAAACACTAAAATAAAATAACTTATTAATCGTCCCGTGCATTGCACGGGTATAAAGCTATTTATTATAAACACAATAACCTTAACAACAAGCACAATTAGAGGCAATAGAATAAACCAACCACGATCTGCAAAATAAAAAAGATTATAGTTGATATGCACGGATAAAATTACTAAATACCAAAGTTCTATCAACGATTGCAAAATTTATAATACATATAATCCTCCCCTTTTTCCACTTTGTCTCTTTGCAATCAAAGGAACTGAAGCAATGTCAAAGGTTCAAAGCTGATTTGATCCGAGTGATGCTTGATTTAGTCGGCTAATTTAAAATGCCGCTTTAACTGAATTGCAAATAATAATGACATTTTTGTTATTTTCTGTCAAATAAGATTATATTAATAATTTTACTATTATTTTTTTGACAAACTTTACCCCTAATTAACATATTATATATAGAAGTAGATTATTGACGTGACGAATTATGCTAGCACTCGAGAGTTGAGACTCGACGCGCCAATATGCCATAATTCATTTTCGTACTACTAACATTCATAAATTGACTTGATACAAGGAACTAAAATAATAAAGGGCCGGTTTTGGAAAGAATTGAAGTGGGAATATTTTGATTATTTCTCCACCGTCATGCAAATCTTGCAAGACAAAATATAAGAAGTCAGAAGTCCATTTTCCATTTGATTAGAATGAAGAACGTGACAGTCATGACGAATGTAAGCCGCATGGTCCGGCTAGATTATTTAATAATTTATAGAGAATATATATTTGAAGTAAATTATAGTTAACTTTTTTCACATATTAAATTTTAAGGTGTCAAAGAAAATCCTTAATAAAATCTTATGTTTTAACATTTTTCTTCAATCGTACTATATTTTTCGTTACGATTAACAACAACAAACATAATCAATATCAATAACAACAACAAATCCTTTATTATAATACCTAGACATCTATCTAGGTATGCGGTTAACCGATCACAAAATTTTAATTATTTTAGGACCAATCATAGAACATTCCTAAATTTTAGAACAATCAAATTTAATCTCTTAGTTTCCTCCTATTAAATTTTAACCAAGAGTCTACCCAATTATGCAGTTAACAAATCAGAAAATTTTAATTATTTTAGAATCAATAGAAGTCATTACCAAATTCTAAACCAATCAAATTTAATCTCTCACTTTCCTCCTATAACCAAGTCTATTAAATATAACCAAGATGTTAACCACACATAAATTAAGATGTAAATAAAATATTTGAATGTAATTTATTAAATTTAATCTCTCACTTTCCTCCTATAAAATTTTAACCAAGATACTAACCACGCATAAGTTAAGATGTTAATCTAATATTTAAAAACAATTTCTTATTCACTTTATAAGATATAATGAAATAAAAGAAATAAAATAATACTTATGACGTATTAGTTATTTTACATACAAAATCTACCACCTGCCCGGCGAACTCTACCCTGCTTCAGTGCTTCGTCCCTACATCATATCCAAATTTTTGTTTCAAAGCAATCGCCAATCATAATTATAATTTCTAATATAATAACCAAGTTGAACTCATTACATTAACTTAATTATATTGTAGAGTTAATTGCACTTTGTGTACCTAAACTATCAACAAACTGCAATTTGTGTACCTAAACTATCAATTAAACACATTGTGTACCTAAACTATGCATATCACTGCAGTTTGTGTACAAACGTTAATTTTGCAGCTAACCCCGTTAAATGAAGGGGCTTTCTTGTCTTTTCACAGAAAAGTGTTCAGACAGTTATATACACGCACGCATATAACACTCACAGAAATAATTGAACTCTCTCTTCTCTTCTCTTCTCTCTCTCTCTCTCTCTCTCTCTCTCTCTCTCTCTCTCTCTCTCTCTCTCTCTCTCTCTCTCTCTCTCTCTCTCTCTCTCTCTCTCTCTCTCTCTCTCTCTCTCTCTCTCTCTCTCTCTGATAATTATTGAAAGCAAATCACAAAGTGTAATCGTGTTGATAATCGGAAAAAGAGATGCCCTGGTTGATACGTGATGTCGATCATGGAGGTGGTGGTAGTTTTGGCGCAGAAACACCCGACTATGGAGGTAAAACACAAGTACTAGGTCATGTGTGAGTTTGTTTGTGTTTTCCTTTAGTACAATTATTAATGTTTTAAGTTTTACAATTCTCAGTTCGTTGTTGATTTGCATGTTTCCCTGTTTTTACCCATAATATTATAGTTGAAAAATGCTAAATTTGGGTATTTTTGTTGTTCTTGGTAATAAGCTGAATGAGTTCTTATTCTGCGTAATTTTACGTGTTTTTTGTACCCATGTAATCTTGTTTCAGGTAATAGTGATTTGTTTACTATAAAGTTGCATATTGGGGGTCATTTGTCATCAAACCCTAAGGCATATATAGGTGGTGAAATTAGATATGTTGACAAATATGATACTGATGAATTGAGCTTGTTGGAAGTATTTAGCATGTTAACTGACTGTGGAGTAAACGTTGAAATGTGTGAAATTTTTTATAAACTTCCAAAATCTGCAATGGAGTTTGGATTGTTTCCCTTAAATTCTGATACCCATGTTCTTGAGATGTGCAAGCTGGTTGAGGGTTCTAGGTTAATGTATGTGTTTTGTGAAACTAGTGAAGAGACTCAAGCATCTCAATTTCCATATACACAGTGTGAATACAATGTTGAGCCCACTCCTAGTATAGAATTTGAAAAAAATCAGTTAAAGGATCTCTTTGAGCTTGAGGGAATAAGTGAAGACATGTATAACATAGATCAATTGTTGGGTAACCCCATAATTGAAGAACCTCCAACTGAAGTTAGTGATCATGATGCTGCTAGTTTTCATGAGGATAGTTCCAACATAGACAGTACTGATGAGGATGTTAGGAGTCACCAAAAAGCTAAGAATGATAAGAAAAATTCAGGAATTTTTGATGTTGTAGTCCATAATCAGAATTGGAGCACAGGCTTTGTGGAACCTGACTTTAGTGATGATGTTATGGATAGTGATGATGGGGAGAGAATGGTAGCTAATAGTACTGATGATGAGGATTCTGAGATGAGATTTCCTCGTTTTAATGAAGACACAGACATGGCTAATCCACAGTTTGAGATTGGTATGACTTTTCCAAGTGCAAGGTCCTTTAGAAGTGCTGTAAAAAATCAGGCTATATCTCAGAGAAGGGCAATTATCCAGAAGAGGAATTATGGGCATAGAGTGAGATTTGTTTGTGAAGGTCTTGGTTGTAATTGAAAGATATATGCCTCACCAATGCCAAACTCCACCACATTTCAGATTAAGACCCTCAACAACAAACATAGTTGCACACAAACATTCAGACAGAGACAGATAAATTCTAGGTGGATTGCACAATATTATGAGAATGAGATTAGGATGAACCCTACATGGCCCCTACCTGCATTCCAGAAAAAGGTTGTGAATGATTGGAAATGTAATGTTAGTATACATGCCATTGGGAGAGCTAGGAGAATGGCCTTAAAGAATATTAAGGGAGATCATGTTGCTGAGTATGCATTGTTATGGGACTACATGAATGAGATTAAGAAAAGCATGCCTGAAAGTACAGTTAAGCTAGAACTTGAAGATGCTGAACCTGGTGAGGAAAGAAGAAGATTCAAAAGATTCTACATTTGTCTTGGCCCTGTGAAGAGAGGTTTTAAGTCTGGTTGTAGGCCTTTGATTGGGCTGGATGGTTGTCATTTAAAGGGTCCCTATGGTATGCAACTTTTATCTGCTGTTGGGGCAGATTCAAATGATGGGATGTATCCCATTGCATGGGCTGTTGTGGAAGCAGAAAACACAGACTCATGGAATTGGTTTTTAAAGTTGGTTACAGATGATGTTGGAATTGTCAATAGTGGTGCATGGACATTCATTTCTGATAGACAAAAGGTAACATGGTTAATTTCTTTGTTATTTGATGTATATATATTCATCCTAAGTTTATCATTTTCTTTGTTACAATGATATGCAGGGATTGATCAATGCCCTTGAAAATGTGGTCCCTAATGCAGAACACAGATTTTGTGTTATGCATCTCTACAACAACATGGTAATTATCATAAGGGAAGGGGAGTAAGGGACTTGCTTTGGAAGGCAGCAAGAGCAAGCAATGAGTACATGTTCAACAAGCATATGACTGCTCTTAAAAAGGTAATAATCACTACTACATACTTGAAAACCATATGAGATTTCTCTGATTGTTTTTTTTTTAAATTTCATATAATAGATCTCCAAGAGATGTCATGACTGGCTCATGGAAAAGCCTAGGTCACAGTGGTCTAGGTCTGCTTTTAGAACAACATGTCATTCTGACATGTTTGTTAATAACCACTGTGAAGTCTTCAACAATAGTATTGGAGACTTTAGAGACCTGCCAATCATTGGCCTGCTCCAAGGGATACACAAAGGTGTTATGAGAAGGATCCAATTAAGGAGGGACAAGATGTCAAGTAGCTATCAATTGAATCCAGTTTGTCCTAATGCAATGCGGAAAGTAAACAAGTAAGGTCTTTGTATTTTTTGTCTTTCATGCATCTTTATACATTGTCATACATTTCTAATACCTTGTTTATTAGGGACTTGGGATTTAGTGGTGGTTGTGTGGTCCAATGGTCAGGGGACACCAAATATCTAGTGACAGTAGCTGATGGAGGGCATGAAATAGTGGTAGATTTGGATGGTAGAACTTGTGCTTGTAGAAAGTATGACTTGACTGGCCTACCTTGCTACCATGCATGTGCATGCATAAGATGGAAGGACTTAGAGATGTCTACTTATATTCACAAAACTTATCATAAGGATATGTTCTTAAGAACTTATCAACACACAGTGCAACCCATAAATAGTCAGGAATATTGGGAGAAGACACCATATCTTGGACCATTGCCACCAATAAGGAAAGTTCAACCAGGAAGGCCCAAAAAAAAAGGAACAAGAAAAATGATATTCCTACTGATAAGGTCAGAGATGGTACCAAACTGTGCAAAACAGGCACCAAGGTACATTGTACCTATTGCAAAGCAGAGGGTCACAATGCTAGGACATGCATGGCTAAGGTAATTAATTTTGCTTCTGTGTATTTAACTATAACTTTCAAATTTTTTAAGTGACCATTTCTTTTTCTTTTTCTTTTATAGAAAGAAGGCAAAGGACCTATGCCTCAAGACAAAGGTTCAACTGAAGTGGGTAGTGAAGGTCCAGTGCCTAGTGAAGGTCCAATTCCTACTAAAGGACCTATGCCTTCTCAAGACAGTACTGCACCTAGGCCCAAGAAGAAGAAGAAGAGTATTCCTCAAGTGCCACCTCAAATGTCACCTCAAGTGCCACCTCAAGTGCCACCTAAAATGCCACCTCAAGTGCCACCTCAAATGCCTAATGATCATAGTCAAGGAGGCATCTTTTTTTGTGCTAATCAATCTGCTAAGCCTACTAATACCATGAAGCAACTACAAAAGACAAGAAATGAGAAAATGGCAGCTCTAAAAAAAAGGAAAGATAGGAAGTTGTAAATGCTAGCTGAAGGAGAGATCTTTTACTTATTATTTTGTTTACTAAGTTATTGCCTAGTATCATCTTTTGATTATCAAACTTTAATGAAGCTTTAATCAAGCTCTGATGCTAGATATGGTGAATTGTCACCATTTTTTTTGTCAAATTGCATGTATGGGCAGTTTGTTTTTGGTACAATGAATGATGTAAGAGTTATGACTCTTTAATATAACTAGCTTTATAGCCCGTGCGAGGCACGGGCATGCTCTAGTTATTTTCGGTTATGTTGGTCTCATCGTTTGGTGAAATGCATGTAGAAGAAAAGACATAAGCATGTAACGGTATATCAGTAGGAAATATGTCGAAGGTTTGATGATACATGTTTTACAAAATCCCAGTCTATAAGGTTGTTATTATGACCTGAGTAGGCGCAAATATTTTGACTAATAACATGTTTTGTTAGCACGCACGATCCTTCTGTACTGTAAGATTTTGTCGGTTATAATTTTGCCAATCGTATTTGAATGAGAAGATGGTTTTAGTGTCACTTTGAAAGAATATCGGGCATCTTTTATCATTTCCATTGCCTGGGGAACGTTGGCACTCCATTTACTTGTTTGTAGTTCATGGGGTAGTCGTGACCTTGTATACTGCAAGATTTCGGCGATTATAATTTTTCCAATTGTATTTGAATGAGAAGATGGTTTTAGTGTCACTTTGAAAGAGAATTGGGCGCCTTTTATCATTTTCATTGCAGGGGGAACGTTAGCACTCCATTTACCTGTTTGTAGTTCATGGGGTAGTCGTTAAGTGGGTGTTGTAAAATTTGATCGGTGTGCATAATAGAGTAAAAATGTAGAAGTACAAGTTGTATTAGTATGTGTGGATACACTATTTAAACGAATGCATACCACTTTGCCCGTTTTAAGAAGGGTCTCCTTGCAGACACGTTGAATACAATAATTGTACAGGTGTGGATATAATTTATTTTAGAAAATTATTGCTTATACCTTTCAAGATAATGCTAAACTGATTCGTGATAAGTTACTCGTTTCACCTTACAATTGCCACTTGACACAAATAATTTAACATTTAGTACTTTTAATATTTTATCATAGATATTCAAAAAAATTAAACCAATTTAGTTTAGATTTGATTTAGTCGTACGATGACAACTTCAACTTTCTTGTAAAAATCTCCAACACAAACTTTTTTATTTATTTACAAATATAAAACTTTTTTGCATTTTTCGGGTTCAATACTTTATATACTATAGTGGATTTTTCGAAAATGACCAACGTATAAAATTTATCTATTGAAGACGAGATTTATAATATATTGGATCATAATAAAACTACAGTTTTAATCTTATTAGTAGCTAAAATTTCAAAAATGCATATATAATTATAAGTTGTTAATATCTTATAATTAAACAATAATAAATGTAAAATAATGATAAAATCCATTTTTACGCTTATTATATATAAGGATATAATTGAAAAGAAGTAAATATGTTGATAGTTTTAAATTTAAAAAAAATATTAAAAAAAAAATATAATGAGTGATATTGGATATAGATGTCAATATTTGTCACACTATCACCTAGGTCATGGTTCAATTCACATTAAAAAGAAATTTTTTTATCATCAATATACAATTGGAGGGATAATTTATTAATCTAATATTATCAATATAATACTGAAAGGGTAATTTAGTAATCTAATATATATATAATCTGATAGTATATAGAATTTGTAATCTAATAGTATATATAATATGGGCCATTATGTACTTAATGCAAATAAACATGATTTATAATATAAGAATATTAATACAATCCTTTTTTATGGATCAATTCCAATTTTATAACATTTTTTAAAATACAATTTTATAACATTTTGCGCGAGTTTTTCTCAAATATGGTTAGAAATATTTATTTAAGGCACTTGCGAAAATAAATTATCTACCTTACCAAGTAGATTGCAAAAAGAGACCAAAATAGAGTATAACATATTGAGTGTTTGCGCAGATTAATAAAAAACTTCATAATATAATCTAAATAGATGTCTATCATAGTTGTAAGGAATGTTACTTTTAATTTAGAGATTAAGGGTTCAATTCCCATCAGAAACAATTTTTTTGTACTAAAATAGAGTATAACATATTGAGTATTTGTGCATATTAATAAAAAGTTTCAAAATACAATTAAAATAGATGTCTAAAATAGTGGTAAGGTATGTTACTTCTAATTTAGAGGTCAAGGGTTTAATTTCCATCAGAAACAATTTTTTTGTTGTGCTATTATATAGGGGTAATTTAGTAATTTTATGATGAATAAATTGTCTCACGAACCCCCCGTGCAAGGCACGGGATCGCTCTAACCGACAGAACTTGATGTTATTTTGTGACGATATTTTCTAGTTCACGTTAGTTTAATTTTGTGATGATAAGTATTCTTCAGTTTGTTGTGGTGATCCTGCCACCGGTTTGAACTTGTTGGTGACACTATGTGACATGGTTGAGAAGATTTGCAAGGAAGATCGGTTTGGTATTAGTCCGAAGAAGATTTTGTTCTTAGTTGAATGTATTTGATGATTAGTTTTATAAGCTAATTAATAATCAGATAGGAATTAGTTAAAGGTGTCAAATAAATGCTCCATTTCGAAAGTACCAATACTCTCCGGGCTCCATAATTCTCTATAAGCGGCCGGAGTAGTATACATGTCCTTAATGCATGAGGTGGCGGGATTGAGATGCACACAAATTCGTATTCGAAAAAAACTGTTCGAACTGGTTAAAAAAATCGGAAAAAATCTGATTAAAAAAAAGTTCACCTTAATTGGATCCAGCCCGCAGGCTTAAACGAATCGCATATTTTTCACAAAACCCAGATCCGGTTCGAGCCGAATAAACCCAAATAATATCTCGATTTGGACGTAGTCTTGATCAGGATAAAAGTCCAATCCAAAAAGCTAGAATTTTCAATTAAATATCAGATAAAAGCTTAATTTTTTTAATTAAATCCGAAAAAATAAAAAAAAGGTGAAGTTAAAGTTAAAGTTATCAATATCTAAAATAATTTGTAAAAATCCGATTTGGCCCCTCCTGACCCGACCCTATCTACATGTATAAATATTTTAGAGAAAATTTGTCTCGATTTAAAAAAGCCCGGCCCTATCGGTTATCGAAAAATCCGACCTGAATCCGGATTACGTATCTCTATTCAGGGTAACAACTATAGAGGTGCTTATATTATTACTTATATTATCTGATATGTATGAATATAGTTGAGACAAAATGATTACTATTTTGTATTATTTTATATTATTGGATGCTCGGACTAAAAAGTGATATTATGTGACTAAAAATGCATTTGTACTTTGTCTTAAAATTGTGAATACAAAGGAAGAAACATAATTAAATTTAATTAAAGAGATACGCGTCTATTGGATATACTTTATACCAATAACCACTTTTATCAATAATCAGACAAATGAAATTATCATGAAAGAATCTTGAATAAAAACTAAAGTGTAAAATAATATTTGTGAAAGATATTACCACACTATTGGGTTCTATACCACAACAAAAAAGCCCAAGTAGCTCAATGGTTAAATTGGTGACTTGAAATTCTTAGTAATTAGTATTGAAGTGTCTTGGGTTCGATTCCCATCAAGATCAAAATTTTCTTACATTTTTATAACATTTGACTTTAGAGGGGCAGTTATGTAATTTCAAGTGTTGAATAAAATGATTCACAGAGTGCTTGTTGCAGTATAAGATATATAATAGATGTTACAAAATCACAGGCATTGGTTGTTTGCTTGGATCAAAGGTTGAAGCTACATGCATTGGTCACTCTAGTCAATGGTCCAGTGTAGAATCTTGTAATCCTCAATCTTTACCAAGACCATTGACTACACTTACATTGTGCCTATTAAAGCACACATTTGCAAACTGTAAATCTACAACTCATACAATATTTTACCTCAAACAAAATGTCTTACAAATTATGTGTGAAAGGTGTGTTCGACAGGTCCCAAATGAGAGCTAGTGTAGGAGGAATTATGAAGCACAATGGGAGGTGGGTGAGAGGTTTCGGGAGCATGATTGGCTTGGCTGACCCCCAGACTGCAGAACTTTGGGCCATATACTATGGTCTAAAGATGGCTTGGGAGCGTGAGATGACATCTGTGGTGGTGTTCACTGAGAGGAGGGATGCAATATATCTCATCAATAACCCTGATCCAGCCTATCCAATGGCTGCCTTGATTGAGATGATTACCATGCTTAAAGGGGAGGCATGGTCTCATGTGGACATCCAGCACATCCATGCAGATGCTAATGTGGCAGCCAATGTCCTGGCCACCGATTGCCTTGATGGAGAAGGGGGTTTGAAAGAGTTTGCGGAGCCACCACATGCCATCATCCACCTTATCTAAGCAACAAAGACAGCAGCCATGAGCCCTGTCTTTTTTCTATTTATCTAAATAATTTGGAGTACAAATTAGTTCCATTTACTATGATCTACTACTTCCATTTGTACTCTTTGAATTTAATGATCAGTTCTTCTTTTCTGTTTTAAATCCTTTAGTATGCTCTTTACAAACACAATTGAACACAACATTAAACACAAAATTGCAAACGAATTGAACCAAGAAAATTTGCATTGCATTGGAAATTAACAAATGGTTACAAACTTGGTTATTCAGCCTCCAACACCTAATCTAATCTAGCCAATCTAACCAACCATTATCCAAATGCTTACAACAACTACAAACACTACAAACCACTTCTTAATTCTCTTCTTCTCAGCCTCCAACACCTTCAACTTCTCTTCATTCTCTCTGTTCCTGCGCAACAACCCCGGGATAATCGAGCAACAATGCGAACAACTTGGTGGATCAACCCAACGAAAGAAATTACACCCATTGCTAGCATATAAACAACCAAGAAATCTACGCCCAGCATTGTTCTTCGTCCATGACGTTCTTTCAACTGCAAACATACCACAATAACACATACTCATCCTTCCCCAATTCTCTCTATTTTGACTGTTCTGAGATTACCTATTCTGCAGTGCACAATATTGTAAATGTATAAGTACTTGCCAGGGAAGAAGAAAGGGAGGGAACAAAGGGAGGTAAAGGGAGGGAACTCCCAGACATTGGCGCCAAAAAATGATACTAACGGGGTTAGTGGTGATTTTAACGTTTGTACACAAACTGCAGTGATATGCATAGTTTAGGTACACAATGTGTTTAATTGATAGTTTAGGTACACAAATTGCAGTTTGTTGATAGTTTAGGTACACAAAGTGCAATTAACTCTATATTGTATTATTAATGTAGAATAATATCTATATTAAATTAATATTCTAATATTTAGATAAATAATTATTAATTTTACAAATCACGGTTTAGTGAAAATTGGACCAATGACATGCGATGACTATAAAATTTTTAAATATAAGATACTTTTTATATTGTACTTATTGTTTTTAAAAAAATTCCTGATTAATTTTTCATTAATCCCTCTAAAATCCAGTATGAGATCTATATAACGATGTAATTTGCCATCTATTTACATTAAAAGATTTAACCATTTTATTATTATTAAAGATACTAAACTATCAACAAACGAATCAACCAACTTTTAATCCTGAGTGGAATAATAAATAGGGATCTAAATTTCTTTGGGAGAAAGAAGAAAGGAAAAAAAATAAAGGATATGAATATTTTGGTATTAATGAATAATAACAATCAATTAATATACTATCAATACTATCTATACTATATTATTAAAACCAAAACATTGAAAGTTTTGGTTTTTGGTTTTCGGTTAGTTTTTTGTTTTCGGTATTTTTTCTAATTAATAAATTAATAATATAATCAAAATTCGGGAAAGTTTTATTTTACATTAATATTTCACTATATTTTACTACATAAAAATCAAATAATATTGAAATCAAATCAAATAATATTGAAATCTAATCAAAAAAAATGAAAATGTGGGATCTAATTTGTTTAAATTTAGGATACTGCTACAAATATACTTGTTTCTTTTTAGGATAACGAAAGCTAATACAAATCAAATCTTTAATGGAATTGTATTATTGTCAAATTACTAAAATAGTAACTAGATGATTGACTTTTACAATTAAAATATTTTTTTTCTAACAAAATCTACTCCTTTTTCAAAAATATCATTACAATTATCTTTAAATTAAAACATATTACATTTTGTATTTGTTATTACTAAAATCTATATTTTCCAAAAATATGAGGTGCAATGCTTACTTATTTATTTTAAAACCTATTTTAATACTCTATTTAATATATAATAAAATAATATAAAAATAGTAACTAACTGATCGCCTTTTATAATTAAAAAAAAATTCTAACAAAATCTACTCCTTTTCCAAAAATATCACGACAATTACCTTTAAATTAAAACATAATATCTTTTATATTTGTTATCACTAAAATCTCTATTTTCCAAAAATATGAGGTGCAATCCTTACTTATTTATTCTAAAATCTATTTTAATACTCTATTTAATAAATAATAAAATAATATAAAAATGTTAACTAGCTGATTGCCTTTTATAATTTTAAAAAAAAAAATCTAACAAAATCTACTTCTTTTCCAAAAATATCACGGGTAATTATCTTTAAATTAAAATATATAACCTTTTATATTTGTTATCACTATTTTCCAAAAATATCAAGTGCAACTCTTTCTTATATATTTTAAAACTTATTTTAATACTTTTAATTATTTAAAAAAAACTTACCTATTTTAACAAGTGAACGTATTTTTTTTTAACAAATAAAATTAATATAATTAAAACACATCATCACTAAAATCTCTATTTTCCAAAAATATGAGGTGCAATCTTAGTTATTTATTTTAAAACCTATTTTAATACTCTATTTAATAAATAATAAAATAATATAAAAATAGTAACTAGCTGATTGCCTTTTATAGTTAAAACATTTTTTTCTAACAAAATCTACTTATTTTCCAAAAATATCACGGGAAATTACCTTTAAATTAAAATATATTACCTTTTATATTTGTTATCATTAAAATCTCTCTTTTCCAAAAATATCAAGTGCAACTTATATATTTTAAAACCTATTTTAATACTTTTAATTATTTAAAAAAAACTTACCTATTTTAACAAGCGAACGTATTTTTTTAACACATAAAATTAATATAATTAAAACACATCTAAAAATATTACGTTATTTTTTTTTAATTAAAACAGGTTAACTTTTCTATTTGTCTTTATTAAAAAAACTTACTTATTTGAACATGTCAACATATTTTTTTAATAAATCCAATTAATATAATTAAAACACTTCTAAAAATATCATGGTCAATTACTTTTTTTAATTAAAACATGTTAGATGTTCTATATGTTCTTATTATTAATATTATTTTATTATAAAATAATATTAATAATACCTCATTTATCTTCCTCGGCCTCATTTGTATTTTTTTTATATTTTTTTATGTTCCAATTAATATTTAAGTTTCTCATTTTATAATTTATCATATTAATTTTTACTTTTATTTTAATATTTTTCGTTCACATTAAATTTTTTTAGTTTATTATTTTTAAGGCCCCTGCCTTGCACAGGTCATAGGCTAGTAAAAATATAATGATAAACAGAATAATTATAAATAAAATTTAAGTAACCGCACTAACTATGAACTAGTATAGATAAATACATCATATCTCTGTACTAAACACATATAAACTAATAAATAACATATATTTTAATTCTTTATTCTCCTTTGCATCCATCTTTCCGGATAATCATTCATTTCATTTCTTAGTTCCTTTACATTTTATAACAAAAAAATGCACACAACTACACAGGGATCAATTGAGACCAGATCCACGGCAATAAGTTGCCATGTCATCATGGGCATGTCACCTATTCTGTATTTTAAGCAACTTCAGATCTACTAAAATTGATCTGGAAAGCAGATAGCTACAATTTTAAATATAAAAACTTGCATGCCTTCCGCTAATCTTAGAGCGAAAGAAAAAAGAAAAATTTGTAGCCAAAGGTTAGAGTGCAGTTTCGATCCATATCTCCCCTAATAAAAAATACTTCAGAAAAATTTACAATTTCTGGAACCAGTTAACTAGTGTTGGTGCAAATGTGGTGTATAGATTTGGAAGTATCATGAGCGGAGAAAGAAACAAAAAGAACATAGGAGATGCGAGAAAGTTCAAATATTATGAATACTTCAACAAAATAAAAATATAATGAATGACTTGAACGAAGAAAAACACCAATTTTGAAACACGGATAAGGAGACATTTGTTTTCATTACAGTTACATATGTTTGTTAGCCCTCCACACAAGAAGCTGAGACCATGCAGATAGACACTTTTGGAGAATACTGATGAACCCTCTCCGGATTAGGTGCTGCTTGTGGATATAGACATGGTCATGGTACATCACAAAGTATGCTCACTCTTTTTTGTTAGCTGTATTCAATACCCTCAACTCCCCCAACCCCCCCAACCCCCAGCTTGATAAGCTTTGATAACATAATAATGGCCTTTCTTGACACAAAGTTTAATGTATAATCTGTCACCATCAGTAGTCAATGAGATCTCACACAAAATGGTCTCTTAGTCATTAAGTTCCCTCCATTGTCACCGTCCTATTCTGATAAAGTTAACAGAATGCTTTCATTAACTGTCGCAAAACATTCTCTGGAGGGAACGCCCAAATTATATTGACATCAACATAAGTGATACATTAACTGTAGCATAACAATACAGCGAAGTATTAGAGGGAACACAGGCATGGTCCTGGATTCATTCAATTCAAGAACCAACAGTTATTTCAGCCATAGACGACAGCAATGCCTAGGCTATTTGTCGTTAAACTAATGACCTATATAATTTTCTCTCCTAATCCCTAAATGTACCTTATGAGAAGAAAGCCATCCCCTGGCTGGACTCCATAGCTCGCTCCCAAGTCCCAACCAGTAGAATCTTTCAACAAGAACATTATATAGCAAATATTATCTGAAGTTCAACGAATTAAGATAACTGATGTACGGGATCCTCCAATAAGTAACCAGCTATAATCAAATTCACAGAATATAAAAGTAGCATCCATCAACTTCTTGTTATTTGATCAAAATTGTTTCTTTTACGTTAGAAGTCAAGAGTGCAGTAAACATTTTTCAGTATGAAGCTGCTCCCATATCACATTATACAATAACAAAAAGTGATGAATGCAGTAATGCCACTTAGAATATACAACGTATCTAACCTGCTTTCATTTCTCATCTTCTCCTCCTTTAGTTCACTCTGCACTTTCGAGTACAAGTGGCATGACTCTAGGGCTTCACTGTAATTCTTGCTCCTATGGCAGCTAAGAGATTCTTTAAGAACGAGCAAGCTATTTCTTCCATTAACATGAGCGCCTTCCATATCTCCCAGTTGCATGCTCAATTCCGTCAATTTCAGAGCTGACTGAACACCACTGACCCCATCACTATGAATCATCCTAAACTTCATCGTAAGAATGCATTCTACTGCTTGACATGGAAGAATCTCTTTGGCAGGAAGAACGGAACCAAAACGTATCAAGAAATCCTTGTCTGTTGGCCAATGCCTCTGCCCTCCAAGAGGAATCCAGCTCGATAAATTAGCAGCCTGCTTTATTTTCTTATTTACAACGATCCAACTGAGCTGGACTTCATTGCGGAGTTCCTGCCAAAGCTTCCCATCTTTCCTTTCTCTTTCTATGGACGGAACTGGCGGCAAACCATCAGATTCAGAAAGCGTAACTTCACCTGCATGGTCCTCGTCTCTAGCTGAATGGGTCAGAAGATCAACCCGAAAAGGACAGTCAGAAAACCAACCATTATAGCCATTTGCATTTGGAATGCCCCAGAGGACTTTAGAGTAGACTGTCTTATTCTTAAATCTCACATCCACAATGGAGACAAAATCAGTTGGCGAGATATCTTCAAATTCATACATGTCATCATAGTATTCAGCCTCGGTCCATTCTTCCCGATACTCAACATAGTCATTCCATCGAAACTCGGGAACTTCTTTGTTCACAATAAGTGGGAAACAATCTGCATAGAACTTTTTGAATCCACCAATTAATGTTATTAAACTTTTGACATCTTCCTGATTGGTTGATGGCCATGTAGAAGAACATACATCTTCCCATAATCCCTCTTCTTTTGATATAGAAGAGAACGCTGCACAAGCACAAGCAGCGCTAGCCAAGCTTGAGCCATCCAAACGCCTCAAAATATCATAGTTTAGATCACTGCTTAAAGAAGCCATATTTTAAACTGGCAAAGTCATCAAATTACGTACATAATCTGAAAAACAAATCACATGGAAACTATTACTTACAAGTAAAAGACATGCACATAATTCGAGAATATCTATAAGGACAATCACACTAAGCATAAATTAATGAAGTGGAAGCAAACAAAGAAGACACTGTAGAACAAAAAGAATATGCAAGTTTAGCAACCTAGGAACAAGTTTATATGTTTCTTCTGCGATAACTGATAAGGTATCTTAAAATTTCAAAAAAGTTGTAATGTAACAAATTATCATAGACATCACAGAATTTCAGGTTTCCTTGAATCATATTATACCTCTGTAATCTACTAATCTTTACGTATAAATAAAAAACTTGTAGTAAGAAAAATTATGAAAGAATGAACAGGCAAAGTCTGCCCTGACAGAGCGAGAGCCAATCCTTGAGACTACTAAAGCTGTGAAGTCTTGACAGTTGACATGAATACTAAATAAAAAATTGTAAGAAAATTTGAAGACTGCTTTATAATAGAGATGGCAAACTTTGGCCAGGTCTGGAACTCTCTGCGTACACTAAATTATAGATATAATTCAGGCTCCAGAATTTCAGAATGAAAGGTGCTTCAGAAAATTATCATTCCACCATTTACATTAAATAGCCAACTTCTTTATTTACATATTGTTATTTCTATCCACTTTCAAAAGTTAATATTAAGCTATAATCTTACAGTGCGGGAGTGTAATAATGCTACCATTTCTTCTCCAAAATAGGGGTAAGTCACAGTGAGGACTTTGACGTTTTTGTGTGAGGTCAGAGGTGACATAGAGTAGTGATTACAGTCACAAGGTGGCCATCACCCATCAGTGTGTAAACATGCAACTCTAGCATTAGATACCTGATGCATCTGCATAAGAGTGACACAAACTCGGAGAGCGCACTATTTGCACTTAAAGGACATTTCCTATCCCAGTCCCGTCTCCTGTATTGTACCACGTGTTTGCTTAAATGAAGTATGAACAGTCTGATATCTTATACATACCACAGTGGTGAGAACAAATTTTATGTGTCAACGCAATTGCACTCAGCGCTTCATTTGTGATAACTTATCAAGATTAGCCCGATACCTCTACTGTAGCAAGGGAAAAACAATATCAATTACAAAAGAACTAATATTTGGAATGACACGTGAAAAATAATATACTGTAGCAAGATTTGACGTCATTACTTGATTGAGTTACCGCAAGTGGATGTATCTAAATTATATAACTGACACATGTTTCTTTATATGACAACTCAACGTATTAAAAAGATGGACAAACCAATCATGATTACTTTGGTGGCATGAAACAGAAACAGCCCTCTACTTGTTCGTGAAGGGAAGAATATATGAGCGATAAAAATATACTTTCTTATCACAATAGAGAGGAAGAGATTTTAGTCCCATGCAATGTTCTAAAGTCCGCGATTAATCGCTATACGATGAATGAATAATCGACTTGATTGTGCTCATATCGGGTCAAAAATCATTTTTAATAAAATTGGTCAAGAATCGGTAATAATCAGTCTAATGGTCAAAAATTGGATTAATCGATCAAAAAACGGCCATATCGGTAAAAATTAGTAAAATATGTAGGAACATAATTAAAAATTTAAAAAGGTAGAAACTCGAATAAAATATTAGAAACCATTATTCTCATATACATAATTCTTATTTTAGACGGATAAATCACGAACTCTCTTAATTTTCCCTCTCAAATTGACCCCTAACTCAAAAGTTAGATGTTCTAAATTTCATTTATTCCGATCATACTACTTTTTTCAATATTTTTGTATAAATATATGATAATTTTATAATTAAAACCTATATAAATAAAATAATTACATAAATAACATAAATATATATAATAATAAGATTTAATTAATTCCGATTAATAATCATACAATTCCAAATTAATTCCGATTATCCAATTAATCCATGGACGGTGCCCTAAGTCTATTCCCACTATTTACAACACTTAAAAACACTAGTCTCGTGTAAATAAAAAGCTAAGCAAAATATTGCTACTTGCTAATAGGTAAGCAGAAGTTACTTAATCTTGGTACCTCACTTTATAGGAAACGAAAAGAGAAAAGTGGAAAGAAGGTACTGACGTTCAAAACCCTCTTTCCCTTGCCTTTATTTGATTTCTCTTGGATGAATGGATTCAAACATGTAGCAAGTGTTGAATACAATATAGAAAAGAATGGCGAAGAATAGTTTATCCGTCCAGGCAGTTAACAAGGTAAAAACAAAAAACGGAATTATGTGACAAAGAGGAGAATTGTCAAGGGCATGACGACAACATAGAATATAACAAAGTCCAGTAAACATACAATATCATCTTCGTGAAAAGTAGGAACAAGATCTCAAGATTTGACAATAAATGAATAGTCAATATATAAACATATCCAAGAAGTTTATTTATTATTATATACAACTATATGAAATAAATATATGGATAAAGGAACTCATTCTGAACCAAACCCCCGTTAAAAAATCCAGCATGTCCCTATCATATCAAATCATACGCCACATGTCTTTCTTCTAAGCTGGTTTAGAAATGTAATACAAGTGGTGAATTGCTTAAGATTTAACTTCATAGAACCACGTAAAGTTCAAATTGACTGCAGCTACAATGATATTTATAAGCTATCTACCATCACCCTCTCCTTACCGCCGCCTTGCCTTGACAAAAATTAAGCAACGTCCATGACACAGAGGCTGATTTATTACTTCACACACATACAGACGTCGTCAAAAGTAACGGGATATCTTAAACACTAAAAGGGGAAAGGAAGAACCAATGAATGACAAGAAACAGAGTCATCATTATATATATGTAAATGTAAGGTGTTGGCATGAACAACACTAGAAGAACAAAGACAACAAATGTATTCATTTAATTATCTTTTTTCGGTTAATTTAGCAACAGTTTTCAGTAGATTAAAATCGTATCATGCCAGTAGATAGATCATCAAATCTAAAATCTTTATTGCAACTGCAAGCATAATGCTAAAGGGTACAAGACTACTTAGTTCATCTAAACTTAACAGAAATCTAATATTACACTATAGGGGATCATTGATCAATATAAACAAAAGAAAATATTAAGGAATTAAAGAATCATAAGAAAATGAAAATTAATTAAAGAGTTCATACAAATTTCTTACCAGAAACTGAAAAATCACAGCAAACACTTTAACTGCAATCTTAAACACCCCAAATAAGAAAACAGCAGAAACATGTTAAAAAAGATCACAAATTTAAGATTGAAAATCAAGAACAATAGAAACTGACTCACCTTTGATTGCAAGAGAAACAAGAAGATATTAATTTTCAATGCAGACCATGAAGAATAATGCAATTTTTAAATGTGATGTTAATGTGGGGAGTAAAGTATGGTTAGTTGGTGAATGATTGTGAAACAAGCACGACCAATATTTGCCACGTTATATGTACATGGCAAATATTTGCCTCTGTTTACCCATCCAACATTTTATTCTATTTTTGTATTCAGATTTTCTTTCCTGGAAAATAAAATATCGCCTTTCTATGATTTGTTTTTAAACTACCTCGAGAAAGTAGCGAGTGTATGTTGGGTTTGACCGGTTGTTCAACCCAATATAATAATATGAGTTTGGGTGATTAAGACTGTTTTGGTAATAATTGTATGGATAGACAATTATTATATATGGTATGTCTTGGTCATTATATTAGAGAATTAGGTACCAAGAATAAAAAGTCTTGTATATGGCAAGTCTTGGTGGCTATATAAACATAGTCATATTGTATTTGTTTGATGTATGCTTGAGCATTGTTTGGCTTGAGTATCGTGTGAGTGATACACTGTTGGTGAGATTGATTGTATTATTGATAACTGTTTTGATTAATAATACAAGTTGGGACGTGGTTGTTTCCGCGTCATATATATTGTTTGTGTGCTTTTCTTTGATTGTTTGTTTGAATCTCGTATTGGTGTGTAGTCCCTCAACCTAAAAGTGGTATCAAGAGCCAAGGTTCGTGATTCGAGATGGATAAGTTTAGGGGAAAGCTCGAGATTGAATTGTTTGATGGAAGAAACAATTTTGCCTTATGGCAGAGCACGGTGAAAGATCTGTTAATTCAGCGAGGGTTATATGCAACTCTCGAAGAGAAAAAGCCTACTGATATTGAGGCCACAAAGTGGAAAGACATGAAGTTACGTGCGGCATCGACGATCCGGTTGGCCCTTGCACCGGAAATCAAGTATGATGTTCTTGAGGAGAATAACCCTAAAAATTTATGGGAGAAGTTGACGAAGACGTATCACTCAAAGTCGTTAGCAAATAAGTTGTTCCTTAATAAAGATTTGTTCGGGCTCAAGATGGAAGAAGAGGGAGATCTGAGAGATCATCTGAATCGTTTTAATGGCCTGATCAACCAGCTGAATAATTTGGATGAAAAATTGAAGGATGAGGACAAAGCTGTTCTTCTACTTGTGTCTCTACCAAAGAAGTATAGTACTGTGATTACTTCTCTGTTGGTTGGGAAAACGAAGTTAGCTTTGGATGAGACCATTGTCGTTCTTCTAGAGGACGAAAGATTGATGAAGCAAGGATCGAGTGACGCATCGAATAGAAGTGCACTCGTGGTGGATGCGCGTGACAAGAAAAAGAAGTATGGTAAGAAACATAACCCAAATATCAAGTGCTTTTATTGTGAAGAATTGGGGCATATACAATCTATGTGTCCAAAGGCAAAAGAAGACTTGAAGGAGTTGAAGAAAACTCGAGGAGGGGGTAATGTTTCGCTTGTGGCAACTGATGATGATGCTCTTTTGGTTCAAGAAGATAATGGATCAAAAGAAGAATGGGTGCTTGACTCGGGATGTTCTCATCACATATGTGCTAGGAGGGAGTGGTTCTCGTCCTACAAGAAGTGTGAGGGAAAGATGGTAGTTTTACCAAACGGTAAAAGGGTAAAGATTGCTGGAATTGGTGAGGTAATGATGAAACTTCACAATGGTCATGTTCGGAAGTTAACTCAAGTAAGGTACGTGCCGGAGTTAAATCGAAATCTAATTTCATTGGGTAAATTAGTTGATTTGGGATATACTATTATGATGAAGAGCGGAATGTTGGAGGTCGCTAAAAGGGATTTAGAGATACTCAAAGGTTGGAAGGACAAGAGAAATCTTTTCGTGCTAGAAGGAGAGGTTCTTGTTCGAGGGGAGGCATGGCGGAGGGACGTCGATGTCGTTGATGGATATCGTTCAACCTGATATGGGTATTGGGTTGAAGGGGAGGATTGTTGGGTTTGACCGGTTGTTCAACCCAATATGATAATATGAGTTTGGGTGATTAAGACTGTTTTGGTAATAATTGTATGGGTAGACAATTATTATATATGGTAATAATTGTATGGATAAACAATTATTATATATGGTATGTCTTGGTAATTATATTAGAGAATTAGGTACCAAGAATAAAAAGTCTTGTAAAACAAGTATGGCAAGTCTTGGTGGCTAAGTTTTGGGTGGCTATATAAACATAGTCATATTGTATTTGTTTGATGTATGCTTTAGCATTGTTTGGCTTGAGTATCGTGTGAGTGAGACACCGTTGGTGAGATTGATTTTATTATTGATAACTGTTTTGATTAATAATACAAGTTGGGACGTGGTTGTTTCCGCGTCATATATATTGTTTGTGTGCTTTGCTTTGATTGTTTGTTTGAATCTCGTATTGGTGTGTAGCCCCTAAACCTAACAGTGTAATAGTGTTTTATATTATTAAAAGTTACTATTTTGGAATGTATAGAAATGAAAGTGATATCCAAAATGAAAACGGTATAGAAATGAATGGGACAGAGGGAGTACTAGATATTTTGTACTTTTTTATATTTTATTTATTTACTATTGTAAATGTTTAAACAAATATAAGGACAATATTTATAAACTCGAATATATTAGCACGGGTGCAATAAATGGTTAATGATAAGAATTGGTTTCAATTTTAGTTTATTTCGATGTTTATTTTAAAAACAATATTAAGTTATTTTATAAACATAATTAAAAGAAATAAAACAGTAGGCAAAGCTAGAAAATATTAAATAATATATTAATTTTTGTGTTAGTTTTAGCCATCTTCATTGAAGGCTTAAGAGCATTTTCAGTGGTGTTGACTAAATTAATATAAATAAATAATTAGCTAAAATGTGTTGAACTTGTAAGACATTATACTCTAATGAAACATACTATAATGATTAGCTATATTTTAAAAATAATAACTAATTATTATTTAAAGTTGTTGATATAGTCTGAAAAGTAATTATAGAAATATAATTGACGGTCCAATGAAAAGGCTTGATATTTAATGCCCAAATCCCTAATTATTCATTAATTTCGTAATTAATGAATAGGGAAACTATACAGCTCATTAAAAGAGCCCAAATTATGGAAATCTTATCAAAGAAGGATCCGGAATCCCAATTAAAGGCAATTAATGAGTCATAACCTTTATCAACAAGGAAAAGACTTATCCTGCAAGCAATACAATATTTATCCAATATCAAAAAGGAGACTTATTCGCTAAGACTCCTAAACATACCATAAATACTAGGCTCCAGACGCCTATTTAAGGTCCCTGATCCTACAATCAGAACTACGTCTTTGTCTTGATTCTCAATAACGATTTGAGATACGTAGGCATCTTGTGAGGACCAATTTAGTCCGGAAACACGAGTGCAGCCATAAAAGCTCGAAGCTCATTAAACCTTAGCATTAATTACACAAGCACGTTTTTTAATCCATAACATTTGGCGCCGTCTGTGGGAAGACAACATCAACCATGGCAAACACACGAAGAACAGCTCGGGATACTCAAACTCCCGATGATCGCCCCATCACCTCTAAGGCTGATCAGCCACCGCCGACTACCGGCACACAAGGGGCGAATATCCCCACCAACACTCAAGGACCGGAAATCCCGATTTCGGTTGAAGGGACGAATCCCCTACAGATGGTCATTCATGGATCTAATCCACAAGAGACCGTTCACCAGCAACCAATCACGACCTCTTCGCTGCTCATGAGTGCACCAAGGAGCCTTCAACTCCATACTACTGATCTCCCTCAATACGCGAATCAGACTTTGGGGATGCCAAGCTATGGCATGCCCCCTCGACCCATGGCGGGCGGTAGTGGAACTAACCCAATCTACCATGAGGCATATGTGCCCCCTTATATTCAAGGTCTGGGACCCCAAAATCAACAAACTCGTCAGACCCCTCTCATTCAAGATTACTCTGGCCCATACACTGAGGATGAGGGTTATACAACTGGGGAGGATGTCGCCCCAAGAAGGAGACGTTCTTCACAGACAAATCGGGAGCAACCCCAAACTACTAGGGAGAAACTTGCAGCCCATGAGGCAGAGACTGCAAGGCTCAAAAAACTCCTTGCTGAAGAAGAGGCCGCCCAATCTCGGGGCCGAACGACTGAAGGAATCCCGATAATCAACTTGGATCCACCAAGAAGGACCAAGAGGGCTGAAGCCCCAAGGGGTGATCCTAGTATTCTGTTGCCCCTAGGAGATCCTGATGATCCTACACCACCGTTTACTCAAGACATCATGAAAACGGCTATATCCAGAAAGTTTAAGATGCCTTCGATCAAAGCCTATGATGGAACGGGAGATCCCGCAAATCATGTAAGGACCTTCTCCAATGCACTGCTGTTGCAGCCAGCCAACGATGCGGTCAAGTGTAGGGCGTTTCCACAAACCTTGGCAGGCATGGCCCAACGTTGGTATAGCCGTCTACCTCCCAACTCTATTGGGTCCTTTAAGGAACTAAGCAAGGCTTTCATCAATCAGTTCATTAGTGGAAGGGTGCATGAGAAAAGTTCTGCATCACTCATGGCAATACGTCAAGGAAAGAATGAAGCCCTAAGGGACTACATCAATCGATTCACTCGGGAGGCTTTGAAAGTCCCGGACTTAGATGACAAAGTGGCTATGATAGCCCTGCAACAAGGAACCACTGATGACCACTTCAGGAGGTCGTTGGCTAAACATCCACCAGAGAGCATGTTGAAGCTCCAAGATAGAGCCGGAAAGTACATCAAGGCTGAGGAAAGCATGAGAAAGTATGAACCCACCGCTGGCGACGGTGGAAACTCAAAGAAAAGAAAAGAAACTCAGGAGTACGACGTCAAGGAAAAGTTCCCCAGAACATCAAAGAACTCTGATTCTCCCCCCAAGAGAAACAATTTTGGGCCAAAATTCACAGAATATGCAAGATTGAATACTCCCAGGAGTCAAATTCTGATGGAGATAGCCAAGGAAGAAGATATCAAATGGCCAAAGCCAATGAGGGCTGATTTGTCCAAACGGAACCAAAATCAGTTTTGTCGGTTCCACAAAGAAGTCGGTCATGACACCGATGATTGTAGACAACTGAAAGATGAGATTGAGTTTCTGATACGAAGAGGAAAACTCAGCAAGTTCATTAAGGATGGAAGCCAAGGGAGCCAAAGGGGGAACTATGAAAGAAAGGATTATGATAGAAGGGACAACGATCAAGATCGGAATCCCAAGCCCCGAGGGCCAGTGATCAACATGATATTCGGAGGGCCAACTGCTGCTGGATCCTCCCGAAACTCAAGAAAGTCTTATGCCCGAGAGGTAATGACTATGGTTGGAGAAGCACCGAAACGTGCCAGAACAGAAGTGTCAATAGGTTTTGACGATTCAGACTTAGAAGGGATGAAGTTCCCCCATGATGATCCTCTTGTCATAATACCTGTGATAGGCAACTCCGAAACAAAAAGAGTCTTGGTTGATAATGGGGCTTCAGTGGATATCTTGTTCCACGATGCCTTTATCAAGATGGGTTACACAGACTCTCAGCTAATACCCTCAAATATGCCTATATACGGATTCAACGGGGTGGAATCAAAAGTGGAAGGCACTATCCAACTCCCAATGACTATGGGACAAGGGATGAATACGTCTACTCAGATGTTGAACTTCATAGTTATAAAAGCGACTTCAACCTACAATGCAATCCTGGGAAGGACTGGTCTTCATGCGTTCAAGGCTGTTGCCTCATCTATCATCTAAAAATCAAGTTCCCAACGAGGAATGGGATTGGTGAAGAACGAGGAGACCAAAAGATGGCTAGAAGTTGTTATGTAGCCGCATTAAGACCTGATGGAATCGGGGGGCAAGTTCTCCCAATTGAAGACATGAGTATCAGCGATAATGAGGACAGAAGGGGGAAACCGGCTGAGGACTTGGTCCCAATTCCCCTAGTCCCTGGAGAACCAGAGAAGGTGACTTATATTGGGGCACTATTGCCCGAACCATTGAAGAGCAAACTCGCGTCTTTTCTTCAAGAAAACAATGACGTTTTTGCTTGGACAGCGGCCGACATGCCAGGGATTGATCCCCAATTGATATCTCTCAAATTAAATGTGGATCCAGAAAGGAAGACAGTGAAACAAAAGAAAAGAAATTTTGCTCCAGAGAGGCTTGAAGCCATTAAACAAGAAGTGAATAAGCTTTTGGAATCTGGATTCATTGAGGAAATCCAATTCCCAGAATGGTTAGCTAACCCCGTGATGGTTAAAAAGGCTAACGGAAAATGGAGGATGTGCGTCGACTTCACTGACTTGAATGATGCATGTCCTAAGGATTGTTTTCCCTTACCAAGAATTGATGCATTAACAGATGCTACAGCTGGGCACGAGATGCTTAGCTTTATGGATGGCTTCAGTGGATACAATCAAATCAAGATGCATGAGGATGACATCGCCAAAGTATCGTTCATCACTGACTTTGGTGTTTTCTGCTTCTTAGTCATGGCATTTGGACTTAAGAATGCAGGGGCAACATATCAAAGGTTGGTAAACAAAATCTTTGAGCACCTAATTGGAAAAACCATGGAGGTCTACGTAGATGACATGCTAGTCAAAAGCCTCGATAAGGCCGATCACATTAAGCACCTCCGAGAGGCATTCGAAGTGCTGAGGCACCACAAGATGATGTTGAATCCAGCAAAGTGTGCCTTTGGTGTAGGCTCGGGAAAATTTTTAGGCCTAATGGTTTCCAAGAGAGGAATCGAGGCCAATCCCGACAAAATCAAAGCAATTCTAGACATGGAGCCACCACGGACTGTCAAAGATGTCCAAAAACTAACAGGGAGAGTGGCAGCATTGGGAAGGTTCATCTCCAAGTCAGGAGAGAAGTGTTTACCCTTCTTCAAAGCACTCAAAAAAGTGAAAATTTTTGAATGGACAACTGAAAGCCAAGAGGCCTTTGAGGCCCTGAAGAAATACATGGCTGAGGCACCACTATTGGCAAAACCCAAGCCAGGGGAAACTCTCTACTTGTACTTGGCAGTTTCTAACACAGCCCTTGGAGCTGTACTGATAAAGGAAGAATTGAAAGTGCAGAAGCCCGTCTACTATGTGAGTAAGATTCTTCATGGGGCAGAAATAAACTACTCAACGATTGAGAAGTTTGCCTTAGCCTTGATAATGGCCTCAAGAAAGCTACGCCCGTACTTCCAGGCTCACAAGATAGAGGTCTTGACTGATCAACCTCTAAGAAACATCTTGCATAGCCCTCAAGTTAGTGGAAGATTGATCAAATGGGCTATTGAATTGGGCGAATTTGACATCAAGTATAAGCCTCGAACGGCCATAAAAGCTCAGGCACTTGCTGACTTCATGGTTGAATGTACCATTGACAACCAAGAAGTCAGGGGGCAGGAAGTAATAGTGGAAGATAAGAAAGATCAAGAAATGGACTTCAAAGAATATTGGGTGCTCTATTTTGATGGAGCATCAAAAACAAAATCAAGTGGAGCTGGTTTAGTGCTACAAAGTCCTGATGGATTCCTCATTGAGTATGCACTAAAACTTGACTTCCCAACGACAAACAATGAGGCTGAGTATGAAGCTCTGATAGCTGGCTTAGGGCTGGCTGGAGCCTTGAGGGTCAAAACTCTGAAAGTATGTGGAGACTCTAGGCTAGTGGTTTCCCAAGTAAATGGGGAATTTGAGGCCAGAGATGAAGTCATGGCCAAGTACTTGAAACTTGTTAAGGCCATCATGACTCAATTTGACGAATGCTATGTGGAGCATATTCCAAGGGAAGAAAACATAAAGGCTGATGCCCTGTCTAAGTTTGCTTCTTCTGAAATTGAAAACTATGCAGGGAGTGTATACTTCCAAGTCTTGAAGACCCCAAGCATCAACGGAAAGTTGGTAACACCCATTGATGTTGGCAGTTGTTGGATTGATCCCATCAAATCTCATCTAGAAACTGGGTGGTTACCCAACGACACTTCAGAAGCACGAAAGTTGTACGTCAGAGCACTAAGGTATACCCTGATTGAGGGAATCCTATACAAAAAGTCTTTCATCATTCCATATCTGAAATGTTTAAGACCTCAAGAGGCAGAATTGGCCCTGAAGGAAGTACACGAAGGAATTTGTGGACAGCACTTGGGGGGCAGAGCTCTTGCCCATAAAATCACTCGTCTAGGTTTCTATTGGCCAAGCATACTTGCTGATGCTAAAAGCTATGTGAAGAAATGTGAACGGTGCCAGAAACATGCACCAGTGGTTAGACAACCACCAGAGATGATGACATCCATTAACTCACCCATCCCCTTTACCATGTGGGGAATGGATATACTTGGGCCTTTTCCTATGGCAAGTGCTCAGAGAAAGTTCTTGATAGTAGCAATCGACTACTTCACCAAGTGGATTGAGGCTAAGCCATTAGCCAAGATAACCACCAAGCAAGTAATGCATTTCTTCTGGGAAAATGTGATATGCAGATACGGAATTCCACGAGTCCTAGTTACGGACAATGGGACTCAGTTTAACAATGATGAGTTCAAGAAATATTGTGATGAGAACGATATCAAGTTGCGCTTCACTTCTGTTGCCCATCCTCAAGCAAATGGGCAAGCTGAGGTTGCAAATCGAATTATCCTGGATGGACTAAAGAAAAGAGTTGAACGCTCCAGAAACACTTGGGTAGACGAATTACTCCCCATACTTTGGGCATACCGTACTACTTGTAAAGTCACCACCGGGGCAACTCCATTTCTATTGGCTTATGGAGCAGAGGCAGTGGTCCCGGTGGAGATTACTCACACCTCCCCAAGAGTTGAGGCTTACGAACCAGAAGAAAATGAAGAAGGCTTGAGGCTAACTTTGGATCTAATTGACGAAGTTAGAGATGAAGCAAACGCCAAGATAGTTGAACATCAAAAGAAAGCCTCTTTCTACTACAACCTAAGGGTTAAAGAAAGGTTCTTTCGTCAAGGAGACTTGGTTCTCAGAAAGATTGAAGCATCCGGAGTTGGACAAAAAGGCAAGTTGGCCCCAAATTGGGAAGGACCATATCGCGTCAAGAACGTATTTGGTTGAGGCTCATACAAGCTAGAAACCCTTGAAGGGCATGAGGTGCCAAGGACTTGGCATGCCTCCAATTTGAAAGTTTATTATGTTTAAGGTGTTTCCTAGGAGGACTCACTACTATGAATAAGGTTTGATAAAACCAACCCGAGTTCTTAAACTTGGGTACTATGTAAGGGTTGATCCCATTTTCAAGTTATGAATAAATTCAGTATTTTCATGTCTTAGAGCTTATATACTATGAGTGTTGACAAACATTCAAGGAGCAAGAAAAACAACACAAGCCATGAATGGCCACCAGACATAAATAAAAACTTAAATAAGAGTTAAGTTAAGCCCGTAGGCCAAAAGTACATAAACAAAAGTACAAGCCATGATGGCCAAAAGTGAAACTACACCTAATCTGCCTTGTCCATGTCCTCCTCCTCCTCCTCTTCCTCTCTAGAGTGAAAGGCAGCATCATCAGCTCCGGCAGTCTGACCAGGTGGGGAAGTGTGATCCAGGTCTAAGATCATGTCATCCTCCTCCATCTCGTCCTCTCCAGCCAAAGCCATCTCCAAAGGAGTAGGAAGGTGAGGGCTTGGAAAATCAGAAATAAGGAGAGATCCAGGCATCTTCTCCAGAACAGCAGAAAGAGCGTCATCCCATCCCTTAGTATACTGAACTGGGAAGAGGAGCTCGTCATGCTTATCAATCAAGTCCTCGTACTCCGAGGAGTCAAGGTACTCGTCGATGAAGTCATCCTTGCCTTTCCTCAAAGACACCAGCTCAGCCTGGGAGTCAGCCAACTCCTTTTCCTTCCTAGCCAGAGTGGCCTTCACTGAAGCCATTTCCTCCTGGGACTTCTCAAACTTGCCTTGGTTGGCCTCAGAAGATGAGCGCCAAGACTTAGCTTGAAAGAGAGCCCCTTGGTAGTTGGCATTAAGCTGCAAGCAAGTTATAAGTTAAAAACTTAAACTTGAAATACATCAAAAACTACAAAGAAAACAAGGAGAAAAATGCTTACAGCAGCCATAGCTTGGGATCCAGCATGCTCCACCCCTTCAATGGTGGAGTTGGAGACAAAATCCTTGTAGTCACAAGGAGTCAGAGAGTGATAAGACCACTCCACAACATGCTTGGACACTCCCACCACAGTGTCCTTCTTCCTAAGACCCCAATTGGGGCGCCAAACTGCACTCTTGCCCGAGGCAGGGCCCTCAGCATCCTCAGTAAGGTCCACATGAGGCCTTATAAAAGCTGGAACACTAGAAGCACGGGGGTCCTTCGCTCCCAAACGTGTCCTCTTCATCCTAGCTGTCTCCCCGTCTTCAGGCTCGTTGGTCTTATTGATAAAGACCGCAGCTGCAAAAGATATAAGGAAAGAAACAGTTGGTATAAGTTAATCTTAAATAGATAAAGAAAGATATGAGGTGAGAATTACCCTTATCAGAAACGTTTGAAAGTCCCAAAGACTTAAGCTGGAACTCGTCCAGAAGCACCCAAGCCAATGTGGCATAATCATCCTTTGTGAGCTCAGCATATGCATGGGCCTCTTCATCATTCAGGATGATATTACTAGGGCTACCATCTGAAACCCTACTAAAGGAACTTCGAAAAAGGGTGCCCCAATCCCCTCCTTCCCAAATCAAATACATAAACTCCTATTTCCACTTGGGGTTGTTATCTGGAATAGATTTGGGGTGAAATATGGGGGGAGTGGAAGGACGGTGGTTGATATAAACCCAACCCAAAGTAATGGCTGAGCTATTCTTAAATTAAAATTTTTTTCTAAACAGAGCTACAGACAAAGGAAAATTGTTCTTCAAACAAAGGACAATGAAACACATAATGATTCTCCAGGCGTTTGGAGGAAGTTGGCAAGGGTTGATCCCAACATCAGCCAAAAGCCTGGGAATAAACTCATGAAAAGGGAACCTGAGTCCTGCGACAATGGCATCCTTGTAAATGCATAAAGCATCAGGATGCCAATGGCAAGAACGGTCCCCTGGGCCGGCTGGGACTAATCTATAAGGAGACTTAACCCTATACATTTTGTTATAGTCCCTAATTAAATCGATTTCGTGGAATTTGTTACTACAGTCAAAAGAATCTAAGTGGGACACAGAAGGATATTCATCACTACGTTCTAAAATCATATCTTGAAGTGACATATGAGAAGAACGAATGGTGATACCTCTCTTAGAAGCTTTGTTCATTTTCTGGAGGCGTTGAGCAGTTTTGTCAGACATCCTCAAATCTTCAAGAGAAAACCCAGAAAAATCTTCAAAGAATCCCAGAAATCTTCAAGGGATGAAGGTTGAGCCCAGAAAATCTTCAACGGAAGAAGATTGAACCCAGAAAATCTTTAACGGAAGAAGATTGAACCCAGAAAAACAAGAACACCACCGTAAAAAGCTCGCCGGGAATCGCCTTACCACGGAATAAAAGAGAGAGAAAACTATGAAGACTAGAGAGAAATTTTCGGAAAGAAAGAAGTATGAAGTGAGAGTAAAATGAGAAATCTCACTCTTTTATAGTGAAAATGACTGGAAGCTCAACCGGTTAAGGTATGGCAACCGTCTATAGCCTGTAAGGCCCATAAAATCCATTTATGGATTACAAAGGCGAAAGCCCAAATAAATTAAGTTTCAGGCAAAATCGAAGCCCAAACTATTAAGGCCCATTAGGGCCCAAGGCTGGAAAAGTTTAAAGCCCGAATAAAAGATAAATCTTGGAATAAAAACCAAGGCAAAAAATCAAGATCGAAAAGACCTTTGATCGACATCGAAGGCTCCAGATCGAAAGTATATGAGAAATTGAGGTCGTATCACTCGACCTCACTCCCAAATAAACTCAAAAAATCAATGAATCAAGGTCGAAAAGACCTTAATTCAAGGTCGCACGACCCAAGTCAAAAATACACACGAAATCGAGGTCGTGTCCATCGACTTCGCACCAAAAGCAAGTCAAAAAGTTGAAGAAATGAGGTCGAAAAGACCCTAGATCGAAGTCGATTGAACGAGATCGAAAATACACTATAAATCGAACTCGTACCCTTCGACCTCACTCCAAAATGAGGTCGAAAGGCAGAAAAACGAGGTCGAAAATGACCCAAAAACTTAAGTCTATATTGACCTAGAAGAACGAGGTCGAAGAAACATGAGGATGAGATCGAGCAAACGAGATCGAAAATGTATGGGAAATCGAGGTCGAAACATACGACCTCGTACCAAAATAAAACCAGGATAACTAAGAAATCCTGGTCGAAAACACATATAATTGAAGTCGGCACTTTGAGGTCGAAATTGACCTATAAGTCGAGGTCGAAACACACGACCTCACGACCAATCGAGGTCGAAAGTATACTAGGAATGAGGTTGACAATTCGAGGTCGAAAACATATTGAGTCGAGGTCGAACAGGTGAGGTCGAAAAAGACCTGAGATTCCTGGTCGACAGCTTCGACCTCACAGCTGTTTGAGCTCGAAATCCAAGTCGAAATAATACTGAAATCCAGGTCGAATTTGTACTGATTCCTGGTCGAAATTCCAGGTCGAATCTATACTGATTCCTGGTCGAAATTCCAGGTCGAATTTGTACTGATTCCTGGTCGAAATTCCAGGTCGAATTTGTACTGATTCCTGGTCGAAATTCCAGGTCGAATTTGTACTGATTCCTGGTCGAATTCCTGGTCGAAAAATGACCTAACTTGAGGTAAAAAATGCCCTAAAAATGGAAAATTTTGAGAAAAATGCGTTGTAACTTCTACGAAAACCCTAAGGGTATTTTCCCAGAAGTTGGGGGGCAAATGATATAGTCTGAAAAGTAATTATAGAAATATAATTGACGGTCCAATGAAAAGGCTTGATATTTAATGCCCAAATCCCTAATTATTCATTAATTTCGTAATTAATGAATAGGGAAACTATACAGCTCATTAAAAGAGCCCAAATTATGGAAATCTTATCAAAGAAGGATCCGGAATCCCAATTAAAGGCAATTAATGAGTCATAGCCTTTATCAACAAGGAAAAGACTTATCCTGCAAGCAATACAATGTTTATCCAATATCAAAAAGGAGACTTATTCGCTAAGACTCCTAAACATACCATAAATACTAGGCTCTAGACGCCTATTTAAGGTCCCTGATCCTACAATCAGAACTACGTCTTTGGCTTGATTCTCAATAACGATTTGAGATACGTAGGCATCTTGTGAGGACCAATTTAGTCCAGAAACACGAGTGCAGCCATAAAAGCTCGAAGCTCATTAAACCTTAGCATTAATTACACAAGCACGTTTTTTAATCCATAACAATTGTTATAAATAAAAAAAATTATTTTGGTAATAGATGATGTGAAATTTTGCTACAATCATCAGATAGGCAGAATGAGATGACAAAATTGTAGTTTAATAAAATTTAATTGAATGAAATGATAATAGGTCCCTAGAAGTTCTGCAAATAAAATTGTTATAATGACATGTTTTTGGTTCGTCAGAAAATGATTTTGTCATCGGATTTTGTTGTTGTTGTGAATGAGATTTTGATATAATTCTAGATAGTAATTATTTATAAGGGAGTATAGATTGAGTTTTGAGACTGTTTTGAATGTGACCGGATTTTTGTTGACTGGAATGCGGTAATTGGTTTCCGAATTCTGGTGAATTATAGCGTCCGTTAGAATTTTTTTAACGGAAGAACTTTAATCAGAAAATTAAAAAGTTAAATTACCTAAAATATGAAATCTTTTGTTCATGGACCTAGATAATAAAATAACAATAGTTTAAGAACGTTTCAATTTATTATCCCAATTTTTTTTGATAAATTTCAAAAATAGCTTTTTTGCATGTCTTCACAATTTTGGAAAAAGTTGTAAGCAGTTACTCTTTTCAAATTATATACTGCTAGCATAATAGTCCGTGCGAGGCACGGGTCATTTTCTAGCATTGTACGGAAATAAGGCTTATTTGGTATTTAAAATTTTTGATTGTGTTGTTACAAAACGAAGTGTATGAGCAGTACCTAATAATTTCTTAAAATATATGAAAAATGCAACTACAAGCACCCAATCCTTTTTAGGTTGTTGGATGATGACAAATTGTGACATTACCTTTCTCTTGGAGCTTTATCAAGAAGTATGTAAACAGTAGTTGTAGTAGGTATTTGGAAGTGTCAATCACGAATTAATAGTTGATATTATGCTCGCCAACCTGGAAAAAAAAGTCAATTTTAATATGTTGAAGCAAAATATATAGATTTGTTTAAAAATAATTTAGCCACAAAATACATTCGGGTTTTTTTTTCTCATACTGTATTATAACTGGTAATTTTTTTGAAAGATAGTCTGGTTTTCACCTATATATTATCTGCTATTACACCCAAAAATAAAATATACGTGCAAAATCTGTTTATGAAGTAATGGTACCCATGAAAATGGTTCCTAACGTTCGGAAACTACATCCAAAATGTATAGTTTTGTCATCTATCATATAATGCATATCATTTTCACATGATTTTGCACCTTGCGATTAGAAACTAAGATATTCACCAAATTGGAAATATACTACCGGAATGAATGCATAGATAAACACGTAGTGTACATAAGGGGAATATGCTCTAAGATCAAATCAATATTAATTCATTAATATTTCTCATTTTTTTAAATCAACTAACTATTAATTTATTAATATTTCTGATTTATTTTGAACAGTCATGAGCGGTCTAAATTGTTTTGATATACATGGTATTATGACTATATGTATAAGCCCTTGATTCGTATAAGAATTTCTATTGACAACAAAGCAATCAGAAGACTACGTACATAAGTACAATCTATTTTAGAAACTTAATTAGTAAAGAATGTGTCATTATAAAATTCATGAAAAGCCACATGAGGTTTAGAAAATGTGTATTTCTAGCCATACAAGCAGCTAAATTAACATATTAGCCTTTAAGACAAATGAAAACTATGACTGAGTTTACATGATTTCTTCGTAGGCCTACGAGGACACGTGTCCTCGAAAAAAGTTTACAAATAATTTTTATTAGTAATTTATCGTATAAATGTGAACATTTAATTAAGTTCTTTCACTAAAAAAATTTGAGTGACCCTAAAATGATTGTAAAACAAAATATTTAGCTATATATTAAAAATGTAAAAAAAAAAATATTAGAAAGACAATAAAAATATTTAATATTATGAACAACTGTTCTTATATATTGTGACAAAAGTGTCTTGTATATATGGTGCCCCCATTGAAATTTTTATCTACATCCACCACTCAATGTGAAATATATAGTATTATTAGGTGTAAGCTAATGTGATATTACATCAGTGCGAGCTTAAAAATTATTGTTTGTCTATTTCTGAATCAGAAGTTAACCTAGGTATGTGTATAAGGTGCTAAAATATGCAGTGACATTGTGCGCAGAACTGAAATTGGTGAAAGTGTAATTATGTAACAATCGACATGATATTTCATTCTTGAATAATTTAAGTGTAGCATACATGTGTGTAAGACCAAGTAAAAATTGTGGCATATCACATTATTCCCATAACGATCTCATGATATACAATCCACAGCACAAAAATGGTATTGATTCTTTGGGAATTTGAGACTATTAAGAGGTTACTTGTCCAAGTATGTGACAATAGGTTTTAAAATTTGTTTTACATATTTAAAAGAACCTTTTCTTGTTTTGCTGGATTTGTGCTATAAATCTTTGTATCACATTATTATTGTCTCAAGTAATTTGAGCTACTAGTTAAATGATAGCATGGCTACAATGAAGACCATTTGAAACTCTGGACTGGCGAAGGATACGCCAACATGTTATAAAAGCCATGTGTCTATCAGGATTGTGGGAACTATATATAAGCAACCCCTGATATATGGCAACCAGCATAATTTGATTCTTCAGTGGTTATTTAGATTATGTATTTTACTAAGTGTCGTCACAGTCGGCCAAATTTTTTTTATGTGTTGATTGTACAAAAATTATTTCTTTAATTTACCTGTGTACAAACTTTCTTTGGCCCTTCAGAGGCATACATCTTGAAAATTATTACTTATGTAATTTGTTCATGTTGAAAAGTAAAACATGTTACCGAATATTAGTTGTATACAAAATATAGATGTTAATCGAAAAATCTCTACACTTTCGTAACTTATCACGCTTATCATAGTCAATAATATGGATTTTTGGAAAATTTAATGTGGTCTATTGTATAGTCGCCCAAAATGTATTAAATATTTCATAAATTAAAAAATAGTACAAGAAACTATAAGTCGTTATATAAGAATAAAAAATATATCATGGTTAATATTATATATAAGAAATATTTAATAAACTGAAAAAGACAAATTTACATCAAGTTATATTGTTTTCAAAATTTTTGAAATTGGTTAAATACATAATCACACACTATATTTTCAAAACTAAAATACAAAATTTAAAAAAAAATGTGAATCACCATCAATTTTACTTAAAAGTTTAAGTAATTGTAAAAATTGGATACATGTCGGGTTTAAAAATTATGTAGCACAATGGTTAGAAAGATTATTTGTTTGAGATGATATTGGTTTAATTAAATACAAAAAAAAAATTACTCATTTTTTCCATTGAATAAGAAAGTGTTTTTTTTTTAAATTGGTTGTATATATAATTGCGTACCACATTTTAAAAATTAAAATACAAAATTTTAAAAATAATGTGAACCCTATTATTTTTACTCAAAATTTAAAATAATAGGAAAAATAGGACAAATGAAAGGTCAGATTTATGTAAACGGATTTTTAACTAAAAATTCAAAAAGCTATGTAGCACAATAGTTAAGAGGTTGAGTTGTTTAGAGGAGGTTGGTGGTTCAATTCTGAATTCTCCACTTAAACAAAATAAATTCATTTTTCCCATTAAATAAGAGAGTGGCATTTCATGTAATTTTATAACATGAAGGGGTATAATTGTACTTTCACGAAGGGTTTATTGACTCAAAATACCCTTGAAATATCCCATTGTTCTCCTATTATACATAGAAGAGATTACATAACAAGAGTAAGAGAGATAATTTGATAGTACCACCATAGGTCTAAGGGTCCTCCACAAACAACTTTAATATTAAATTATTTAAAACTTGCTAGGTATAACAATTATATTTTCACGCGCGCGTAACAGTTAAAAACATGAATAGTTGATTTTCACAATAGAAGACGTTCAGAATTCCACGCACATGATTTCCACATGGGCTCGAAACAAAGAAATTTATGTTTTTGACCCAAACTTAAATTTTATTAATTTGCAGAATCAGATGACAACATACTCACTAAACTAACAGGAACATCCCTCCTATTATAAACTCGATTTGGAGAAAAATATGACTCCCTAGCTAAGTAATGGGCCGCCATATTAGCACATCGTTTAACAAAATACACCGACACAGTGTTTAATTCCTGCAACATACTCCGACAGCTCTCAATAATTCTACCAAACGGATAAGCCATAGACATTTTGCTCTGAATAGCTTGAACAACCACAAGAAAATAATAAATAGAGTACATTGCTAGGGCTGAGTATTCGTGTATTCGGTAACCGAACCGAATTATAATTCGGTTACCGAATACCGAATAAGAGCAAAATCTATAACCGAATTAAGAACCGAATTAATTTCGGTTATTTACCGAACCGAATTAATTATTTCGGTTAAAATCAAATACCGAATTAGAAAAAAAAGACCGAATTAAAATCAATTGTTAACAGAAACATCAAATATGTAGTATCTTTTAAACAAATAAGGAACTTCAATATGAAATAAAATGTTAATAATACATAAAGTTTGAAAAATGATGTTTCTAAACAAAGTAAAGTGCGCCATAGTCTTCTAGAAACTTGATAGCAAACTACAACATGCAAAATACCAACAACAACTCAGTAACAGTATACTACGTGAATCAATAATTGAGCTAAAAAATAAAGAAATTAGGGTTAGTAGCATAAATGACATATCATATATAAATAATATATATATTTATATATATATATTATAATATTTTATATTTTCGGTTATTTCGGTAATTTGGTAAAAAAACCGAAATAACCGAATAACACATATTTTTAAAACCGAATTAGAACCTAATTATTTCGGTTCGGTTAACCGAACCGAAGTATTTTGGTTATTTCGGTTCGGTATTCGGTTAACCGAACCAAATGCTCAGCCCTATCCATTGCAATGGCCAAAGTATACTCTCATTTTAAAAAACGTGGCTGAACTTATAATTTTCCAAAATGGTGGCTGGTTTTTATATTTTGTTTGCAAAAGAGTGGCTCTCCGTTAATTACACTAACGGAGGTAGCTTGTAAGTAAGTACAGAAGAAATAGATGCTTGTTTCTAATTGAGGGTGTGTCAGCTATATATAATATTAAATTTTTACTTATTCTCTTAAATGAAATAAATAAATCAATATACTTATATAAATGAGAAGACGAGGGCGGTGAGGTGGCGCCTCTAGAATCGCTCCGTTCTATTTTTCGAATTTTCTCAATTTTTCAAAAAAATTTAATTTTAATAATTACAACTTCCTTTATTATTTTCGATTTTGTAGGAAGGAAATTGAAAATTACACTTTTATTATTTTCAAACTTGATAGAACTTTCTTTGATATTTTCGAATTTGTAGGCTTGATAGAACTTTCTTTTATAATTTTCAAACTTGATAGAACTTTATTTGATTTAGAAAATTACAACTACTTATTATTTTCGAATTTGTAGGACTTGATAGAACTTTCTTTGATTTAGAAAATTACAACTTCCTTATTATTTTCGAATTTGTAGACTCTTATGTTAATAATTGCAATTTTCATTTTTATTATTTTCAATTTTAATAGAACTTTCTTTTATTATTTTCAAACTTGATAGAATCAATCTTTTTAATATTTTAATTTGTATAGAAGAAAACAATTATACAAATCTTTCTGTTTCATATTAGTAAATTGATTTATTTGTCAAAACCTTCCTATTTTAAATGGATTTATGCATATATATTGAATCGTTCGGCTCTACATGTAATATCCGTAAATTTTATTATTTAAATAAATGATATATTTAATATAAAAATATTTATTGTGGAGTATTGGGATATTATTAAATGATAATTATTGTGTGATTATGTGCTAATTGGTGAGTCAAAAGCCCCTTTCAAATATTTCGTCATTTGGAATTTTCTTCAAATCTGAGCCCCGATTTGATAATTCAAGGGCCCCATTGGAATTTCGTTCATTAATTATTATCTCTTCATCTTTCGTATTCGAATCATTATCGGGAGATATATTTGTATCATTTCATCCCTACCTATTTGATTCTGCAAGAACAATTCGTTTTGTTCAAAAAGGAAAAATTGTTCTTAACCCTAATTGTTTAAGGGGACGGATATATCGTTTTATATCAATATTACATTTGTTATAGCCCCAGTATTCTTGAGCATTAGTTACATAAGGATATACATATCAATTGGATGATCATCAACCTTTTTAACTGATTATTCCTCGTAAAACGTGTTTTTAACCTAATTAGGGTTTTTAAAAGAACCAGTGGATCTATATCGATCCAAAAATGTTGTTTGGTGTATTATTTTTCCAAAAATATAAAAAGACGAATCGAACCTTAAACCTATCATAATCTGCAGCCCTAATTCTCGAAATAATAAAAATCCCTGAACCGTGTTCTTCGTGTTCTTGAAGATTAATCCATTCGTTCAAGGTGTTATTGAAATCCAAATCTGAAGTTCTTGTACTCAAATCAAATCTCTTGACTTTTAGTTTCAGAATCTTCCAACCTCATCATCATCTGGTAAGTTTTCGATTTTATATGAATTTTTCAATATTCGAATTTAAATTAGGGTTCTTGGTCGATTTGGGGATTTTCAATCTGTTGATTCTCCGTTCAATTGGTTGCTTCTAACTTGTTCCTAGGGTTCTAAATAGCAAGAATCCATGATTTAATTTCATGTTCGAGTTCAATTTTGATGGGTTTGATTTTCGGGTTTTCGACCCGAAATTTTCTTTTACTTCGTTCGTTCTTTCTGTTGATCTGACATTAGTTATGACATGGGGTTTTGATTGTATGAGTTATAAGCTTCGTTTTGGTATATTAATCTTTGAGTTTCATGTAGAAATTAAGTAGATCGGGTTTCCGGCCGAAGTCGTCGCCGACGAGTTCTTTGAACGAATTCTGGGCACGATTCCGGCATGGGACAGTCGATATGGTGTGTTGGTTGTGTTTGTATTGAGAAGGCGAACAAAAGCCCTCTGAGTTTGTTTATGTTTGGACGGAATTGAAGAATTCCGGCCGCCGGACACCGGCCGGATTCTGGAAAACCCAAAATCCGGTGGGTTGTTCTTGGCGACCCGAATTCGTTCTTCCCGACCCGTTTATCCGTTATTTTGACCCGGTTTCAATCTTCAAAACCCTAATTCGATTTCTGAAAACTGTTTTTGAATTCTATTTTTAAAATTAATTCGAAAATAGTTTAAAAACTTTAAAAATTCATATTCTTATTTTAAAAATATATTTTAATATCAGAAAAATTCTGATAAATTATATTTATTATTTTAAAACCGAAAATTGATTAAACTTAATTATTTTAATTACTTTTAATTAATAATTAATTTATTAATTAATTGGTTAATTCTTTTAATCAATTAATTCTTAAAAATTAATAATTAATTAGATTTAATTAATTTAAAATTCAGTTTAATTATTTTCAAGCCTATTTATTTATTTAAAAATACTTTGAACATTTAAAAAGTGTCAATTAATTTTATTAATTGATTTAATTGCATTTAAATGTTTATATTGTATTTAAAAATCCGATTTTTGATTTAAAAATTAGTAATGACTTATTTAAAATTCAAATAAGTTTCGTTTGATGTTTTAAAAATATTTATAAGTGCTATATGGTTCGTATGAGTTGTGTAATGTGTTTTATAGTTTGTATATGCCCGTACTAGGGCTAATATCTGAGTTTTAAATATCATAAATCATACCGAACGTCCGATACATAACCAATTACTTGTTTAAATGTGATTATTGATTGAATAAGTGTCGAGAGTAGAACGAGAATAGTTAGACTTATTGTGATGAGTTGTTTAATTATAGAATCGAGTTCCCGGAGCAAGGGAAAGGGAAAGGTAGAGTGAGCAGAGTCGATCCGACAGCAGCTTAGACCATGCAAGTATCTGTGCCTTTACTTGTGATAAAAATTATTATTGTCTCGAATACTTGAATACTATTATCCCCAGAACAATTCAAATTATCAATCTTTTAACCGCATTTGGACAACCGATTCCATTTCCTTAGAGATTCTTGATTCTTTGATTTGATCTGCATCGGAAACCCTTATTTCCAATTCACTTGATTATTGTTTACCACCATTTATTATTGTTTATCATCCTTTGATTATTATTGACAACCATTGATCATTTGACTTCCATCGTTGACTATTGATTACGGTCATTGATTATCGATTACCAATATTGATTTCCTTATTGAATGAGTACACTGTACCATTGAAATTATTCCATGATTCTTTCTCGATCTTCATTTGATACTGAGTAGTTGAAGCTTTTTTGCAATTATTATACATTGAGTTTATCTTATTGAGCATGTTATTGTTTATACCCTATGATAGATTTGGCATGTTTTTAAAATGGACCAGTAATTGGTCGGGCCATATTTATGGTCGGAATAACTTAAGGCCCAGTTTGGCCTAGGATCCAGTAGAGGACTATGATGTGAGCTAGTCCGGGGTTGATGCGTGGCTGGCCAGCGGCACAACCTTTGATTTGAATAAAATGTATAAGCCAAATTCTAATTCTTTTCTTCAATTGTTATTGATACATAGCCTGTGTTAGCTAAATATTGTTAATTCTGATGTCATAAATTCATATCCTTACAACTGTGATAGAAATGATTCATATGATGTTTGCTGAGCAATTTTGGCTCACTCTTGCTTGTTGTTTTTTAACCCTATTCCAGTAAAGCGAGAGCATGAGTCGGCATAGCGTGACCGATAGTTCACCGGCAGCCAGGAGAGCCCCTCGAGTCATTGTCACTGGCAGGGTAGTTGTTTGTTTTGCTTTTCTAGATTAGATGTCTAGATTTGAACCTAAGTTGTGATGTAATAACTCTGATAAAACTGGTATCGTATTAATAAAAGATTGTAGTAGCTTGTGTTCATTGCCATAATCTGGATGCGATCTTGGTTAAGGGGTATTTGTGTCTTTATATACATTATGCATGTGTTAAATAGTGTTCCGTTGGTTGGGTGACTCCTCAAATTTGTACCCCGGGTTTGGAGGGCGTCACAGGTTGGTATCAGAGCAACAGGTTATGGCATTTGAAACAAGTTAGGACTTAGGGTCCAGGATAACATAGAGAGTTAGGAATTCACGTAAGGATATTAGGAGGTCAACTAGGGATATTATGCGTAGTAATTAAATGTGGTTATAATTGCAGCCCCCTAGTTCTAGTTCAGACTCAGACCCTTCCGAGGATACGATAGCATAGATACCTACACCCGTTGAGAGAGCAGGACCGTCTCGGCCAGTGCGATATCAGCCTAGGCATCAGCATCCGGTAGTCAGGAGAGATCAGGTACCTTGTCCTGTTCCACTCCGACGAGTAGCCCCATCACCAGTGTCTTAGGCATCAGTTTGTGGGCCTTTGTATCAGTTATGTGAGCCACCAGTTCCACACCATGAGTATCAGAGGGTGAACAAAGAGAGGGAGTACCTTTATGGACAGGTTATGGAGATGGGTAGGATTCGTTCGATCGAAGCATCCGTTATCCGAGAGAGGGACAAACTTAGAGATCAGATAAGGGACATTCAGATGAGGTTTAGGGTTACGAGGACCTTGGTTGAGACTCGATTGCACGGATTAGCTTCTAGTCGAGAGGGAGAGACAGTAGCAGGGATGAGACAGATTTTGGATTATGCGATGAGTGAGATTGCAGAGATTTCAGGACCCCCGTTATGGCCGGCAGGAGCAGGTGATCTGTGAGCAGGTTTTAGGAGCAGACAGATGTGACATGGGTATATGGTTTCTAGATAGTTAGTATATAGATGCATATTGTAGAATCAGCAGTGCACCGGGCTTATAGGAACGCCTCGGGTTGTTGTTGCATTTTTGTTGTATTGCTGGTCGGCAGTTATGGTTCAACCATGATATATTTTCTTTTGAAGCATTCTACGCTTGTACTAACTCTATATATATATATATATATATATATATATATATATATATATATATATATGTATGATAAACCTCTTTTATAGAACTGTATTTATTCCCCTGTCATTCATTTCTAGCATCATAACTATTATTCTACTTGTTACAACGAGTGTACCCATACACCTTTGAGAAAATCTGTAAACCTTCTAGATATCAATTGTGATCCTTCCTTCTCTTATATGGACTGTTTGATTAAGCCAATTATTGTTTATTCATCAGCGATATGGCTCCTAGACGACAAACCCGTTCAACTGATACCTCTGACCAAGAAGGTCAACAAAATACACCTCCCACGGGCCACATGGACCCGATGGTAATCCAGTTGTTAAATACTCTTACTCAACAGACTGCCGCATTAGCACAGTAGCAACAAGCATTTCAGCAACAGCTCTTAGAACAGCAGCAACAACATCAGCATCAGCAGCATCACCAGCAAGCAGCACCGGCGGTTACGTTCAAATCTTTCCAAGCAGCAAAACCTCCAGAATTTAAAGGATCAGCAGACCCTGTAGAGGCTAAGGCATGGTTGAAAGAGATGGAAAAGGCTTTTGCCTTGATAGAGGTGGCAGAGGATAAGAAGACGGAGTATGCAAGCTATTTTCTGAAGAATGAGGCCAGTTATTGTTGGGAAACGAGTAGGGCTATGGAGCCCGAGGGATTGATTACGTGGGCAAGATTTACAGAGTTGTTTTTGGAAAGGTATTTTCCGGACTATAAGAGAGATCAGATGGAATTAAAGTTTTGGGAGTTAAAGCAGGGAATTATGACAGTGCCCCAATATGAAACAAGGTTTACGGAGTTGTCAAGGTTTGTTCCAACCTATGTGGATACGGAGAAGAAGAAGGCCAAGAGGTTCCAGCAGGGACTGAGGTCTTGGATTCGTAGCAAGTTAGCTATATTGAAGTTGGACACCTATGCAGCGGTGGTCCAAAAGGCAATGATTGCGGAGACAGAGAGTGATTCTTACATGAAAGAGAGGGAGAACAAGAAAAGGAAAGCAGGGATACCCGATAAGGGACAGCAACAGGGAAGTTTTCAAGGGCAAGAAAATAAGAAACCGGGATTTCAGCCCGGAAGGAATGCAAGTTTTAGGAAACCAGATACCGGGAGCGTAGGACAAGATAACCGTCTACCAGCCGACAGTCAGCAGGGACATTCTAGACCCCCACTACCAGAATGCAAGACATGCGGGAAGCGACATCCAGGGATATGCCATCGATTGAATGTCACATGCTTTAAATGCAATCAGAAGGGACATTATTCACGGGATTGCAAGATAGGCATTGTGTGTCATCGGTGTAAGAAACTAGGTCACATGATTAAGGACTGCAGAGCACCAGCACCCGTGAACAATATGATTTGGGCAATTGAAACACCCCCAGTTGTTAATGTCCAGCCGTTAGCCAGGACCTACAATATGTCAATGGGAGAAGCAGTGAAAGATTCCGACGTGGTGGCAGGTACACTTCTAGTAAATTATTTTCCTGCTAAAGTGTTAATAGATTCGGGAGTGACGAAGTCTTTTATTTCTGGAACGTTTGCTCGTAGATTGAATTGCGTAATGAAAGTGGAGTGTTGAATATAGAGATAGCTAATCAGGATCGTATAGCGGTCAGTTCAAATTATCCTCGTTGTGAGATAGAGATTTTGGGAAATCGTTTTTTTATGCTGACTTGTTACCTTTTAAGTTAGGTGAATTTGATGTGATATTATGGATGGATTGGTTGACTGAGTATGATGCGAGTATTGATTGTAAGAATAAGAGGGTTACTTTGATTACCCTAGAAAAGAAAGAAATAATATTTAGAGGAGAGAGGCAAAGAAAGAGGTTCCTGACGATGATTCAGGCTAAGAGATTATTAAGGCAAGGTTGTGAGGCGTATTTAGCGTATGTGATAGATATAGAAAAGAAAGTTTCTAAGTTAGAAGATATTCCAGTTGTAAATGAGTTTCCGGATGTTTTTCCGGAAGAATTACCAGGTTTACCTCCAGATAGAGAGATTGAATTTGCGATAGACTTAATACCAGGCGCGGAGCCAGTATCTAAGGCCCCTTACAGAATGGCACCAGTGGAGATGAAGGAGTTAGCTGATCAACTGCAAGATTTGCTAGAAAAAGGAATTATTAGACCCAGCGTTTCGCCGTGGGGAACACCAGTATTATTTGTCAAGAAAAAGGATGGAAGCATGAGATTGTGTATAGACTATCGGGAATTGAACAAGCTGACTATTAAGAACAAGTATCCGTTACCCCGAATAGATGATCTGTTTGACCAGCTGAAAGGAGCGGTACATTTTTCAAAGATTGACCTACGGTCGGGATATCACCAACTGAAGATTAAACCAGATGACATACCGAAGACGGCCTTTCGAACAAGGTATGGGCACTATGAATTCTTAGTAATGGCGTTTGGACTAACAAATGCACCCGCAGCTTTTATGGACTTAATGAACATGATTTTCAAGAGATATTTGGACAAGTTTGTAGTGGTGTTCATAGACGACATCTTGATATACTCAAAGACAGAAGAAGAGCATGCAGACCATTTGCGGATTATGTTGGAAACATTGAGACAAGAAAGACTATATGCGAAGTTTTCCAAGTGTGAATTCTGGTTGAGAGAAGTTCATTTCTTAGGACACGTGGTGAGCAGCGAAGGTATCAAAGTGGATCCAGCAAAGATAGAGGCAGTGAAAGATTGGGAAAGACCAAGGACACCGACTGAAGTCAGATATTTCTTGGGATTAGCCGGATATTACCGGAGATTTGTGCAGGATTTTGCGAAGATAGCTACTCCAATGACCAAGCTGACAAGGAAAAGCGAGTGATTCATATGGAACGATAAGTGCGAAGAGAGCTTCCAAGAGTTAAAGAGGAGACTAACTACGGCACCGTTATTGATGCTACCAGACGATCAAGGTCATTTCGTAATCTATAGTGATGCGTCGTACAAATGATTGGGTTGCGTACTTATGCAACATGACAAGGTGATTGCTTATGCGTCAAGACAGTTGAGACCCCACGAACAAAAGTATCCTACACATGATTTGGAGTTAGCAGCGATTGTGTTTGCTTTGAAGATATGGAGACACTACTTGTATGGAGAGAGATGTGAAATTTACACCGATCACAAAAGTCTGAAGTATATCTTTACTCAGAAAGAGCTGAACATGAGGCAACGAAGATGGTTAGAACTAATCAAGGACTACGACGTTTCTATCAACTATCATCCCGGCAAGGCAAATGTGGTAGCAGATGCATTGAGCAGAAGAGAAAGATCGAATACCCTGACGATGGCCAAAGAGTTATACAAGGAATTTGAGAAGTTAGAGATCGAAGTAAGTATTCCGAAGGACGCAATAGAGATGATTTATACCATGACGTTTCAACCGGAACTGTTAGAGAAGATACGGAGATGCCAAGAGCAAGTTATGAATGATGATGTGAGTAAGATGACAGGTGAGGAAATATGTAGCCAACCGGACGACAAAGGGATCTTGAGATTTGCTTCTCGGATATGGGTACCTAATGTAGCGGAACTGAAAAGTGAGATTTTGCGCGAAGTGCATAACTCGAAGTATTCAATTCATCCAGGAAGTACGAAGATGTATCGAGATCTTAAAACGAACTTTTGGTGGCCAGATATGAAGAGAGAGATTGCGGAATGGGTAAGTAAATGCTTTACGTGTCAAAGAGTTAAGGCGGAACATCAGAGACCAAGTGGATTACTTCAACCATTGGAAATTCCTGAATGGAAGTGGGAACACATTGCGATGGACTTTGTGGTAGGATTGCCGAGAACAAAGACTAACCATGATGCCATCTGGGTTATCGTGGATCGATTGACGAAATCTGCGCATTTTCTTCCAATTAACGAAAGATTCTCGCTGGATAAGTTAGTTCATATTTACATAAAAGAAATCGTAGTACGGCATGGAGTTCCAGTATCGATAGTGTCTGATAGAGACCCTCGATTCAATTCAAGATTTTGGATGAGTTTTCAAGAGTGTTTGGGCACCGAGTTAAGAATGAGTACGGCTTATCATCCGCAGACGGACGGTCAAAGCGAAAGGACAATTCAGACTATTGAAGATATGCTTAGGACATGTGCACTTGACTTTGAAGGCAGTTGGGACGATCATCTACCCTTGGTGGAATTTTCATATAATAATAGTTTTCACGCGAGCATCGGAATGCCACCTTACGAAGCTTTGTATGGACGAAAGTGTCGATCTCCAGTGTATTGGGAAGAAGTTGGTGAACAGAAGATGATGGGACCAGAACTAGTGCAACGAACAAAGGAAGTGGTTCAATTGATTCAGAGAAGATTGATAACAGCTCAGGACCGACAGAAAAAGTATGCGGATCTAGCCAGAAAGGATGTGGGATTCGAAGAAGGAGAGCAAGTGTTACTAAAGGTTTCACCATGGAAAGGATTAGTCAGGTTTGGAAAGAAAGGGAAGTTGAGTCCGAGATATGTTGGACCGTTTGAGATTTTGAAGAAAGTGGGCAAGGTAGCTTACGAGTTAGCATTGCCGCCGCATATGCAGCACGTTCATAATGTATTTCATGTATCTATGCTTAAGAGGTATCGACCAGATTCGAATAATGTAATAGAGTGTGAACCCATATAGGTCCAGGCAGATTTATCTTATGTAGAACGACCGATTCAGATATTGGATCGTAATGAGAAAGTACTAAAGAATAAGACAGTAGCGTTAGTGAGAGTTTTGTGGAAGAATTCTAAGGTAGAAGAGTCTACCTGGGAGTTAGAGAGTGAGATGTTAGAGAAGTATCCCCAGTTGTTTCCTTGATCTGATTCTGAGGACAGAATCCTATTAAGGGGGGAAGGATGTAATATCCGTAAATTTTACTATTTAAATTAATGATATATTTAATATAAAAATATTTATTGTGGAGTATTGGGATATTATTAAATGATAATTATTGTGTGATTATGTGCTAATTGGTGAGTCAAAAGCCCCTTTCAAATATTTCGTCATTTGGAATTTTCTTCAAATCTGAGCCCCGATTTGATAATTCAAGGGCCCCATTGGAATTTCGTTCATTAATTATTATCTCTTCATCTTTCGTATTCGAATCATTATCGGGAGAGATATTCATATCATTTCATCCCTACCTATTTGATTCTGCAAGAATAATTCGTTTTGTTCAAAAAGGAAAATTTGTTTCGAACCCTAATTGTTTAAGGGGACGGATATATCATTTTATATCAATATTACATTTGTTATAGCCCCAGTATTCTTGAGCATTAGTTACACAAGGATATACATATCAATTGGATGATCATCAACCTTTTTAACTGATTATTCCTCGTAAAAAGTGTTTTTAACCTAATTAGGGTTTTTAAACGAACCAGTGGATATATATCGATCCAAAAATGTTGTTTGGGGTATTATTTTTCCAAAAATATAAAAAGACGAATCGAACCTTAAACCTATCATAATCTGCAGCCCTAATTCTCGAAATAATAAAAATCCCTGAACCGTGTTCTTCGTGTTCTTGAAGATTAATCCATTCGTTCAAGGTGTTATTGAAATCCAAATATGAAGTTCTTGTACTCAAATCAAAGATCTTGACTTCTAGTTTCAGAATCTTCCAACCTCATCATCATCTGGTAAGTTTTCGATTTTATATGAATTTTTCAATATTCGAATTTAAATTAGGGTTCTTGGTCGATTTGGGGATTTTCAATCTGTTGATTCTCCGTTCAATTGGTTGCTTCTAACTTGTTCCTAGGGTTCTAAATAGCAAGAATTCATGATTTAATTTCATGTTCGAGTTCAATTTTGATGGGTTTGATTTTCGGGTTTTCGACCCGAAATTTTCTTTTACTTCGTTCGTTCTTTCTGTTGATCTGACATTAGTTATGATATGGGGTTTTGATTGTATGAGTTATAAGCTTCGTTTTGGTATATTAATCTTTGAGTTTCATGTAAAAATTAAGTAGATCGGGTTTTCGGCCGAAGTCGTCGCCGATGAGTTCTTTGAACGAATTCTGGGCACGATTCCGGCATGGGACAGTCGATATGGTGTGTTGGTTGTGTTTGTATTGAGAAGGCGAACAAAAGCCCTCTGAGTTTGTCTATGTTTGGACGGAATCGAAGAATTCCGGCCGCCGGACACCGACCGGATTCTGGAAAACCCAGAATCCGGTGGGTTGTTCTTGGCGACCCGAATTCGTTCTTCCTGACCCGTTTACCCGTTATTTTGACCCGGTTTCAATCTTCAAAACCCTAATTCGATTTCTGAAAACTGTTTTTGAATTTTATTTTTAAAATTAATTCGAAAATAGTTTAAAAACTTTAAAAATTCATATTCTTATTTTAAGAATATATTTTAATATTAGAAAAATTCTGATAAATTATATTTATTATTTTAAAACCGAAAATTGATTAAACTTAATTATTTTAATTATTTTTAATTAATAATTAATTTATTAATTAATTGGTTAATTCTTTTAATCAATTAATTCTTAAAAATTAATTATTAATTTAGAATTCAGTTTAATTATTTTCAAGCCTATTTATTTATTTAAAAATACTTTGAGCATTTAAAAAGTGTCAATTAATTTTATTAATTGATTTAATTGCATTTAAATGTTTATATTGGATTTAAAAATCCGATTTTTGATTTAAAAATTAGTAATGACTTATTTAAAATTCAAATAAGTTTCGTTTGATGTTTTAAAAATATTTATAAGTGCTATATGGTTCGTATGAGTTGTGTAATGTGTTTTATAGTTCGTATATGCCCGTACTAGGGCTAATATCTGAGTTTTAAATATCATAAATCATACAGGACATCCGGTACGTAACTAGTTACTTGTTTAAATGTGATTATTGATTGAATAAGTGTCGAGAGTAGAACGAGAATAGTTAGACTTATTGTGATGAGTTGTTTAATTATAGAATCGAGTTCCCGGAGCAAGGGAAAGGGAAAGGTAGGGTGAGCAGAGTCGATCCGACAGCAGCTTAGACCAGGCAAGTATCTGTGCCTTTACTTGTGATAAAAATTATTATTGTCTCGAATACTTGAATACTATTATCCCCAGAACAATTCAAATTATCAATCTTTTAACCGCATTTGGACAACCGATTCCATTTCCTTAGAGATTCTTGATTCTTTGATTTGATCTGCATCGGAAACCCTTATTTCCAATTCACTTGATTATTGTTTACCACCATTTATTATTGTTTATCATCCTTTGATTATTATTGACAACCATTGATCATTTGACTTCCATCGTTGACTATTGATTACGGTCATTGATTATCGATTACCAATATTGATTTCCTTATTGAATGAGTACACTGTACCATTGAAATTATTCCATGATTCTTTCTCGATCTTCATTTGATACTGAGTAGTTGAAGCTTTTTTGCAATTATTATACATTGAGTTTATCTTATTGAGCATGTTATTGTTTATACCCTATGATAGATTTGGCATGTTTTTAAAATGGACCAGTAATTGGTCGGGCCATATTTATGGTCGGAATAACTTAAGGCCCAGTTTTGTTAATTCTGTGCATGTTCTTTCTATTATAATTTTGTTCGTGTTTTAATGCAGGATGGTACAAGTTATGTTCAGAGTCTTCTTTTTTTGACAAAGAATTAACCAATACAACATCTAGCGTAGGTCTAAAAGTCACTGAATTTGTACACGCCATGGGATTTGTTGATGGCCTTTTGATCTTATTGCTTAGAATTTTAAATTTTGTTGATTTGTTTCTGATTTATTATTCATATTATTGTTAGATGCGTTCTATTTTTTTTTTTTAATATTTTGTGTTGCAGGATTGGGTTGACAACCAGCTCATGTTCATGGATTGATGATCGATAACAATTTTGTATGTGATTAGCTGAAGAAAAGTATATTTGTTTTTAATGCTCTGTTACAAAAAAAGGATGATATTCCTCTGAGTAAGCTGTTATGTTTTATTTAAATTGCTACATGAGTTTATGAATGGTAGACTTTCTTTTATATAGTTCTTCGATGGAGATTTCAGCAAAAGTAAAAGAACATGAAGAAGTTTCTACGGACATGATGTTTGTGAATTCTTTTTTGTGGAGAGTTTTAGATCGAGCAATAGTACTAATTAATAGTAGCAAATCTAAAGTCCTAAAACTGTATACGTAGTTTATTAGTTTACCTTTACCCAAACACATGTCGTACATAGTCATTGCTGGTTTTTATAAAGATGAATTAATTTACCAAAGTTTATTTCAAAAATAATGTTTAAATCTTCTATTGTGTTTTACGATCGTTCCAAGTCTTTATAATTTATTTGGTTAATATATTAAGAAACAATGATGTTGAATGAGGCAAGGTGATGTCATAATGCATAGTGTAGTGTACGTATTGTAATTTACAGAAATTGGGTTTGATGATAAGAAAAAGTATAAGTAATTTGTTTGTTTGTTTATTTGTTTTAAACCAATAATTTAAAAAATAGGTTTTAACCCGTATGGGTTTTCCTATATGATATATTTAGGTATGTATTAATAAGTTTTACATATTTTATTAATTATTAAAACATATAGTGTATAATATTTTCGGAGTGTATTAATGATTGAAATATATTGTATATATCTATTGGCGTGTCTCTAAAAGTTAATATGATTTAATTAAAAGGTGACGTGTTTTAAATGAAAAAAACAATGTTAATAATTGTAAAAGGTAATAACGTGTTACGATATTTTATATTTAATATTTTTGTTTTATATATATAAAGAAAACCTCGGGAGTTCTGAGATCGTCCCAAAAATATTTATCTATTTTCTAGAGTTTCTTAATTTTAAATCAATAAAATTAAATTTACTTATTTATTCGAATTTTTAGAGAAGACATTTCTTATTTACACTCAAATTTTTATGCAAGACAATAAATATATAAAAATCAATCATATTTAAAATTTAATTAAACAAATTTTAACCCTTTTTCTCAACTAAATTAAATTCTATTTAAGTTTTAATCTATTTTTCTAGAGTTTCACTATTTTAATTCAATTCGAATTTTAGAAAGGACAATAAATATATAAAATTCAATCATATTTAAAATTTAAGTTTTAATTTATTTATCTAGAGCTTCACTATTTTAATTTAATTCGAATTTTTAAGGAAGACAATAAATATATAAAAGTCAATCCTATTTAAAATTTAATTAAATAAAATTAACTTTTTAAAGTAAATAAATATTTATCTATTTTTATGGATCTCCTCAATTTTAATTCAATAAAATTATATTTTCTTATTTACATTCGAATTTTTAGGAAAGACATTCCTTATTTACACTCGAATATTCAGGAAATACAATAAATATATACAAGTAAATCTTATTTAAAATTTAATTAAACAAATATTCTCTTTTTTTTCTCAACTAACTTAAATCCTATTTAAGTTTTAATCTATTTTTTCTAGAGTTTCACTATTTTAATTCAATCCGAATTTTTAGGGAAGACAATATATATATATATATATATATATATATATATATATATATATATATATATATATATAAATCAATCTTATTTAAAATTTTATTAAACAAAATTAATTTCTTTTCTCAACTAAATTAAATTATATTTAAGTTTTAATCTATTTTTCTAGAGTTTCTCTATTTCAATTAAATTAAATTAAATTTTCTTACATAGTTTCGAATTTATGGATAAGACGATAAATATATATAAATCAATCTTTTTTAGAATGTAATCTTTATTATAACGTCAAATTACAATCTTATTTAGGATTTAATTTTTATTAAATCTTAATATTATAATCCTATTTGAAATTTAATCTTTATATTAAATCTTAATTGTTGTTGTGGATTAAAAAACGTACTTGTATATTAATTGCTAGGATTTAATGAGATTCGAGCTTTAATGGTTGCACTTCTATTTCGAGACTAAATCGGTCCTCACAAGATGCCTACGTATCTCAATTCGTTATTGAGAATCAAGAAAAAAAACGTAGTTCTTATTGTAGGATCAGAGTCCTTATATGGGCGTCTGGAGCCTGGTATTTATGGTATGTTTAGGAGACTTAGCGAATAAGTCTCCTTTTGATATTGGATAAACATTGTATTGCTTGCTGAATAAGTCTTTTCCTTGTTGATAAAGGCTATGACTCATTAATTGCCTTTAATTGGGATTCTGGATCCTTCTTTGACCAATTTTCCATAATTTGGGCTCTTTTCATGAGCTGTATATTTTCCCTATTTATTAATTATGAAATTAATAAATAATCAGGGATTTGGGCATTAAATATCGAGCCTTTTCATTGGACCGTCAATTATATTTCTATAATTATTTTTCTGTCCATATCATTTGCCCCCAACTTCTGGGAAAATCTCCCCCGGGGTTTTCGTAGAAGTTATAGTGTATTTTTCCCAAAATTTTCCATTCTTTAAGGGCATTTTTTACCTCAAATTAGGTCATTTTTGACCAGGAATTCGACCAGGAAACAGTACAATTTCGACCAGGAATTCGACCTGGAAGTCAGTACAATTTCGACCAGGAATTCGACCTGGAAGTCAATACAATTTCGACCAGGAACAGCTGTGAGGTCGAAGCTGGCAACCAGGATTTTCAAGTCATTTTCGACCTCACCTGTTCGACCTGGAAGCAATATAATTTCGACCAGGAACAACTGTGAGATCGAAGCTGGCGACCAGGATTTTCAAGTCATTTTCGACCTCACCTGTTCGACCTGGAAGCAATATAATTTCGACCAGGAACAACTGTGAGATTGAAGATGGCGACCAGGATTTTCAAGTCATTTTCGACCTCATTTCAATATATCTCCGACCTCGATTCGTCGTTCTCATTCCCAGGTCTTTTTCGACCAGGATTCGTCGACCTCATTTTCATGTCTTTTTCGACCAGGATTTGTTGACCTCATTTCCAGGTCTTTTTCGACCAGGATTTCCAGGTCTTTTTCGACCAGGATTCCATGATTTCCTGGCTTTATTTTGGTATGAGGTCGTATAATACGACCTCGATTTTCAATGTATTTTCGATCTCGATTGATTCGATCTCAATTCCGTGTTTCTTCGACCTCGTTTTTCTAGGTCAAAATAAACTTTATTCTTTGGGTCATCTTCGACCTCGAATCTTTCTGTTTTCGACCTCATTTCAGTGTGAGGTCGTGGGATACGAACTCGATTTATAATGGATTTTCGATCTCAATCATTCGATTTCGATCTAGGGTCTTTTCGACCTTGAATTTCCAATTTTTTGACTTGCTTTTGGTGTGAAGTCGATGGTCACGACCTCAATTTAGTGTGTATTTTCGATCTCAGTCAATCGACTTCGATCTAGGGTCTTTTCGACTTTAGATCTTTAATTTTTTCACTTTATTTGGAAGCGAGGTCGTTGGATACGACCTCGTTTTCTCATATACTTTCGACCTTGGTCGTACGATTTCAATCTAAGTTCTTTTCGACCTTAGATTTTGTTTTTGCCTTGGTTTTATTCCAAGGTTCATTCTTGGACTTTAGTTAGCCTAATTGGGCTTTAAATCTTTCCAGCTTTGGGCCTTAATGGGCCTTAACGATTTGGGCTTCGATTTTGCCTGAGACTTAATTTATTTGGGCTTTTGCCTTTGTAATCCATAAATGGATTTTATGGGCCTTACACATTTACGACGATTTTGCCTTATTCGAGGCTATCTTGACATTTGCATAAGCCTTTTATGTCTTATACCGTCTTGTTTTGGCTTCAAGCCTTTCATTGAGCATATCGAATGATGGGGTTTGGATTGAATGTCTTAGGTTTCTGGGGTTTCAACCCTTCACCCTTACGAGTTCTTACTGATGGCTCCACTCGTAGTGATTCATTCTCAAGTCTATCATATCAAACTTCTCTTGAGCTTCAAATTTTCGCTAATTAACAATAAGCATCTTAGGCTTTCTTTTGTATGTTTATTAGCAACATTCACCCTTCGGGGTTCGTTGTATTCAGCTTTATTTCTGTAGTTGACATGCATATTTTGTATGCTTTCCTTTGCATGCATTTGTAGTTTGTCTTGGCAATGCTTTGAGGATGTTTCTACCAATCAAAACGGGTTCAACCCTTCATCTGTTTTCTAGGAAGCTCATGATGTCAGCGAACCTTATTTCTAGTAGTGAGTCCACTTAGGAAACACCTTAAACATAATAAACTTTCAAATTGGAGGCATGCCAAGTCCTTGGCACCTCATGCCCTTCAAGGGTTTCTAGTTTGTACCAGCCTCGACCAAATACGTTCTTGACGCGATATGGTCCTTCCCAATTTGGGGCCAACTTGCCTTTTTGTCCAACTCTGGATGCCTCAATCTTTCGGAGGACTAAATCTCCTTGTCAAAAGAATATCTCTTTAACCCTTAGGTTGTAATAGAAAGATGCTCGTTTCTGATGCTGAACTATCTTGGCATTTGCCTCATCTCTAACTTCATCAATCAAATCTAAGGCCAGCCTCAAGCCTTCCTCATTTGTTTCTGGCTCATAAGCCTCAACTCTTGGAGACGTTTGAGTAATCTCCACTGGAACCACTGCCTCTGCCCCATATGCTAACAGAAAGGAGGTAGCTCCAGTGGTGACTTTGCAGGTAGTACGATATGCCCATAGTATGGGGAGCAATTCGTCTACCCAAGTGTTTCTGGAGCGTTCAACTCTTTTCTTCAGTCTATCTAGGATAATTCGATTTGCAACCTCAGCTTGCCCATTTGCTTGTGGATGGGCAACAGAAGTGAAGCGCAACTTGATATCATTCTCATCGCAATACTTCTTGAACTCAACGTTGTTAAACTGAGTTCCATTGTCCGTGACCAGGATTCGTGGAATTCCATATCTGCATATCACATTTTCCCAGAAGAAATGCATCACTTGCTTGGTGGTTATTGTAACGCCCCCAAATCCGGGGTCAATGATTTGGTCGTCACACTGCACTCTTAATCCAAACAACCTGTTCAATATAAAATCAACACAATAATAATAATATCTGTGACCCCAACTCTACCAAGAATCTTTAAAGGTTATAGTGCTAGAAACAAGAATCCAAATTCATTACAACAATCTTTCTTCTTTACAACCATTCTCTTTACAAAATTCTAATACACTAGTATAACTTCGATAAGAAGTATACCAGGCAACTAATCTTATACAATATATTAAGCAATAGAAAACATCTATATACAAAACCTCTCACTAGCTCCAATGCTCTGGATCAAAACGTCTTTACGCTAATATCTTTCCCCATCTCTGATCAGCTACGCGGACAACTCTCGCCAATACACCTTCTTTCCGGCAGGCTAAAATATATATAAATAAAACAAGTATGAGCGAATGAATTGCTCAGCAAGCGTATTATTAAATATGATACGAAAGGTTTCCAAAATAAACTTTGGATTTTCAAATAAACAAGCCTATGGCTTAAACATTTGTAATCTCTAATATTTTCAAAGTAAGTTTGGTAATTTATCACAATATCTCATTTAGCTTCTCGCAACCGAATAGTTTTAAAACACAGAAGATTTATATAGGTCGTTACGATGACCGAATCAACAATAACTACAATAGTATGTAGAAAATATGAAATAAATATAACTCGTACGTCTTCAAGACCATAGTTTGTACAAAAATACTAATTTGAAGATAACAGGTCTATTCACGACATTTTCCGAAATCAACAACTCTGGAAGGTTAGAATAATCAAGGGGCAAGAATGAGCCAACACGCTCGGTTAAGAAATAAAGAACGCACTTCAAGACTTCAGCATGGTACCGACTGGATATGCGGTATGAATAAAACTCAACAAGATAGATATCTCACGACTGCCAATGGAATCAAGGAAGTGGATTTCGACTATTTGGAATCCGAATGTATTAAGAGTAAGCGATTTCAGCAAGATTGAAACCACTATTAATAATCAACAAACCAACAACTTCACGCAACGAATAAACCTGAGAATCAGGTCATATCTCACAAGTACAAAGTATATGGATGTAACTCATCCTAGAAATGAAAATTCATATTAGAATTGGATTTTTAACAATTATCAAATACAAAGGTTGTGCTGCTGGCCAGCCACGCATCAACCCCGGACTAGCTCATGTCATAGTCCTCTACTGGATCCTAGGCCAATCTGGGCCTTAATTACATCGACCAATAATTGGTCCATTTTTAAAAACATTCCAATTCTATATTATATACGTCAGGTGTCAGAACAATTGACAACCTTACTTCGACAATCAGGTGTCGGAAGAATCGACAACCTAATACAACAATTGCTGGAAAACTCACGTTCCAGGAAACAGTTCAATTATGAAGAATCCATTAAGGAATAACAATATAATCTAGTATCGACGAGATCGACACAATATGGGGAGGTGCACATGAAAAGTGACAATATAATAAGCATCGACGAGTTCGATGTAACAACTGGGATATAATGAAGAATAAACAATGACATGCTCAACAAGGTTAAGTCTGATATGAAACAGACAATATGATATCAACAGAAAAGTGTAACAAGTCAATATAGAGTAGGGTTCAAAGAATAAACAATAACATGCTTAACAAGATTGAATCTGATATGAAACAGGCATTATGATATCAACAGAATTTGCAATAACTCAATATGGAATAGGGTTCAAAGAACAGGCTCTAGATGGCCTTAACAGTTCAATTCATCACATTATGGAAGAATTAGTTAAGATTCAACAATCTGGTAAGTGACAAGAAAGTCAAGTTCAAGTTTAAGAAAAATTCAGGGTGAAGTTTATAAATGAAGAAAACAAAGGTTTATTAACTTCTGGCAGAAATAGTTCAAGTCCTTCGAACATATACTTATAATAGATAAGCCTCGTATTTGAAGGAAGTAAACTAAATCATGCACAGCATAAATGAATTCGAATCAGGGAATGGATCAGATGATCGCATTAACAAGAAATGATAATAATAGTTGCAAGGGTGCAGGATGGAAAAATGGAATACTTGTAGAACAAGTACCACAACTTCGGAATTTAAAATAACGTTTTCAACATAGGGTTCGTAAGTTCCCACTCATCTAGGGTTGGCAATATTCCAACCTAATATTTTAAAATCATGTCTTTTAAAAGAAAGCCTTAGTATACGGCCCATAATTATCTCTTCAAACTTTTCAATATAATAAGTATATCTTTCCAATCAATATGAAAATATGAATCTAAACTCAAAAGGTATAAAAGAGTACTCGTCAATTTACGAGATTAAATAACATACTTGCAATTCAATGCAAAAGAAATCAACATTTGAAAATTCAGTAATAAGCATTCAACATGCACACTAATAATTCAAGATAATATCCCTTAATTAATAAGCAAGGGTATAAACACTTGCCTCTGGTCCTTAGCTATTTCGTAACGCTGAAACAATACGATTTCCTCCTTATTCTGTCTTGTCGCACGATTCTCTACTTCCGTCCTTCTTTGCTTTAACGCTCTTGCGAATACCACTAGTCTGCTTTTACCATTTCGAATCCACGTGCCAGCCTCGATAGTCAAACATGAGACGGTACTTAGTCTTCAACGTATAATCCTCATATTATAAATGATCGTAACTTAACTTCGACGCACTTACCGATATCTCTGTTGCATAAACATCCACATCTCAATTGATAGACCAATCGCAATCAACCACATAAGTAATCCACGTAACTCGCTTGACGAAAATCCCCATACTATAAAAAGTCAACATCCAAGTCAACGGCCTCGTAAATCTCACTTTCTAACATAACCGACAAATTTCTATCCCATCTACCCCTCGTGATAACATTAGACACAACCAATTACTCAAACAAGTCTCCACACAATTTATTCGCATGCATGACTCAACAACAGATAATTCACATCATTCACATAACACATTTAAACAAGTAACCGGGTACGTATCAGACGTCCGGTATAATTTACGATATTTAAAACTCAGACACTAGCCCTAGTACGGGCATATACTGACTATAAAACACATTACACAACTCATACAAATCACATAGCACTTATAACTATTTTTAAAACATCACACAAAGCTTATTTGAATTTAAATAAGCCACAAACAATTTTTAAATCAAAAATCGAATTTTTAAATCCAATATAAGTATTTTAAATGCAATTAAATCAATTAATAAAATTAATTGACACTCTCTAAATGCTCAAACTATTTTTAAATAATAAAACAGGTTTGAAAATAATTAAACTGAATTTTTAATTAATTAAATCTAATTAATAATTAATTTTTAAGAATTAACTGATTAAAAGAATTAATCAATTAATTAAATTAATTAATTATTAATTAAAAATAATTAAAATAATTAAGTTTAATCAATTTTCGACTTTAAATAAATATTTATGAATTTATAAAATTTTCGGAATAATAAAATGTATTTTTAAATCAAAGATATGATTTTTAGAATTTTTAAAACAATTTTTGAATTATTTTTAAAATAAAAATCCAGAAACGGTTTTTTTAGGAATGCAATTAGGGTTTGGAGGATCAAAACCGGGTCAGGAACCGGGTAAACGGGTCGCCAAGAACATGGGTGGGTCACCAAGAACACCACCCAGTTTCCGGCCACCTTCCCCAGATTCCGGCCACCGGAATCGACTCCAACCCATTCCAAAACACGGGGCTTTCCATAAAAACGTATGGAATCACAGGCCATACGAAAACGCTGCTAAATCAAACACAGAAAACACGGCATCTGCCCGGAATCGGCAAGAACTTCGGCCGGCGGTCGCACCGTCGTTTTTCCGGCCAGCCACAAAACCTCGACCAAACATCAAACTAAATACATGATTCGATTCCCCTTCCTACGATCTATCTAACCGCTAGAACACAATCAAGAACCCATCAACGGATCAAAAGTCCGGCCAAAACTTAAAGAAAACCGGCGAGCTTCAAATTTCCGATTAGCTCGAATTAAAGCTCTAAAAATCAAATAAAAATCATCAAAACACTCAGCACAACACACACAATCTAATCATATCATCAATTACCAAGAACAATCAATAACAAAGAAAACCCCAAATTAAATCAATAAATTCGAAATAAATAAATAGATTAAAAATCGGAAAAATCAGAAAATCATACCCACATGAATTTTGATGGTGGATTTAGGTAGAGGATGATGAGAGATTCATTTTGGTTACAAGAACATCGAAATCGGAATCCGATAACGCTTTCAAAAGTTGGTTTGATTCTCAAGAACACGAAGAACACGTTTCAGGGGTTTTTAGATTTTTAACTGTAATTATGCTTTATTATACGCAAAACAAAGTACGATTTGCCTTTTTATATTAAACGGAAAAATAATACCCCAAACGACATTTTTGGATCGATACTGATCCGATAGATCGCTTTAAATATAATTTAACAAAATAAACGCTTTAAATCTTTAATAAAGCAGAATACACGTTTCACGAGACGATAAGCATCCATAAAGTACGGATAACTACAAGTATCGTTTAATAATAGATATACGAACCAAAATACTTCTATTACGAATATTTTCGAATACGTTTCACTTTAACGAATGAAATATTGGTACGAACGATATACCAATTGCCCGAATAATTTGGGAACGATCCAAATTTTCTTTTCAATAATTAAAATAAAATAAAATAGTATAACACCCTTTTCAAAATAGTTTCAAATTCCCCACACATATCACATAGCATCACATTGTCACATATTTAATCATTTAACGAATAATTTAACACGTTTAAACAGATAAAACATTTAATAACTCTTAATATGAAATTAAAATTTCATTTCACATCATATAATAACACGTAATTTTCCCGGATCTTACATCCTTCCCCCCTTAACAGGATTCTGTCCTCAGAATCAGCTCGCGTAAACACAGGTGGATAATTTCCAACATCTCATTCTCAAATTCCTAGGTTGACTCTTCAACCTTAGGATCTCTCCTCATACTCATACTAATTTGACTCCTCTATTACTCATCACTCTCTCATACTGACTCAATATCTCAATCGGTTACTCAACATAGAACAATTTAACTAGATCTCTATAGCCTCATATTCTACGAAATACACTATGAATACACCACTCACGGGGTGGCAAGCAAACTTATACGCACTATCCCAACACTCAATAAGTCGTCGTAAGGTAGCATTTCAAAATCGTCATCGTAACTGTTGTCGCAAGGAAATCTAATCAGCGGTAAACGATCCTCCCAATTACCTTCAAAATTTAGCACACAATCACAGTCTGTCTGAATTCTTCAATTAAGTCGCGGATCTCTGTCAAATACAATTGAACTCGTCATTCCATGCCGTACTATTATCTCTCATTAATCAGCCAATAATAACCCCAAATAACATCACGATAAGCTCTAGGCCTTAGCAACTCTACTACGCAGTTTATCTCAACATGTCTTCATCTCCCTTCAGGAATCTCTTTAGTTGTAATCGTCTACTATACCTCTGTTATTTTGTCTTCTCTTTCCAACACCTCAAGTACTTAGATATTCAGCAACACTAGTATCCCTTTTGAAACCCCTCATATATATCCTTGCATTTCCTTCTTATCCCTTATACTTTCTCGTTCCCTCATATAGTTGAATCCTTTTCTATTTCCATAACTCTTTCCTTTGTGTAGCCCTTTCTCTTTAATCAATCCTGGTTGAATCCCCATGTCCGTCATTCCTTCTAGTTAATCTCTTGTTATCATAACCTTAAAGCTCCATTCCTTCTAATCCTTGTACCGAAGATATTTACATCTCAATTCTCTCCTTTTACCACTCGTACTATCAGCCATCCACATTCTTGGGTCAACTTTATCTACCTCCAATATATCTAACAACTACTTTCAACAATCACATACCTTTCATGCCAATTAACTCTTCACCTGAAAACAACCTGTCATTACCTCATCCATTGTCTTTAAATCCTTATTAACACCTCTTCATCTTCTTTTCCTATCTACAATTGTCAGAATATTCCTTATCAGCTTGGTGACTTAATCCCATACCTTTAAAAATTGTTCTACTTAGTCCCAATAACTTAATTGTCCTCCATCTAATTCTTAAATAATTCAGAAGATACATTCACAGTAACACTCATGACACCTTCTCCATGGCTCCTTCTTATTTCCCAAACAGCTTGATCAACTCGACATCATCTTGATTCTCATTCTATTCATCCACATCGACTGGTAAAATCTATCTTAACCATTGTGAACAAAAGACTTGCAACCGTATCATACAATCCTGAAATACTCAAAGTTCAACTCATTCTCCAATATTAGCCTATCATCCAATCTTAAAAGTTCTTCTCATTGAGACAGAAATCTATTATGTCCATCTTCCACAACACGGGATATCATCAGCACAATTACACATTTCCCAATTTCCAATCAACTCTTGAATTATCTAACTTCGCCTTTTCCACATCATAACGTTAATCGATAGAAAGAGAACAACTGGCTCCGTTATATATATTACTAGTATTCTAATCGCATCGCAATCCGCTTTCGTTCGTGGTAATTCAATCGCAAATTCTTCATTCTATAGGGTAGGGTAATTTCCAGTTCACCCTAATGGTATACCTCCCAGATTATTTGAAATAAGAAGTTCATGATAGTTTGAAGTGAAAAGATCCTATATCGTAGCAAATGTCCCACAATTGGGGTTACCAAATCTGTACATTCCAAAGCAAACATTATTGGAAGTGAAAGAATTACTGAGAGACCAATTTGATCACATGAACTCAATGTTGTGTGTCTCTATTAAGACAGTACTAAAGGTAATTAGCCTTCTTGTATTTCACAACACACAAGTGACGGCGTCCCGTCAGACTTCTATCACATAGACAGATAGTCCTTGTGTCCCCTATAAATAGGGTTGTTTATCTCAGTTGGAGTAGAGAAATATGAAAGAATTTAAAGTCAAAATAATAACCAAGGCTTTTCGATAAGAAATCTCAAATACACACCTTGGGTTGAAATTGAATAAATTCCAAAGGTGTTATTTCAGAAAAGAAGAACAACCAGAAAGGAAGTATCAACAAATAGTGTTACATCACAATTAGAGTTATCCACTCCGGAAGAATGAAGGAGTTGGAATTTAAATAACATATTTTCAACAGGCTTCACAAATTGAAATAGATGTCACAACAACCTCTGATGCAATTGCAATCATGATTGATCAAAAGTATCAAGTACAAAGTCAAAAGGTGGAATATATTCACCAACACAAGTTTCGATTAAAGAAATGTCAAATATTTCCTTAGGATGGGAGGGTATTACCAGGGTCTTCACACATGACTCCTCCGTCGCTTCCTTTAATAGCTCGTTATTCGACTTCAGCCCTTTTTCTCCACGTCATTCGATTCCAGCCCTTCTTCTCGACGTTATTCGATTCCAGTCCTTCCTTTCCACGTTATTCGATTTCAGTCCTTCTTTTCCACGTCGCAAGGTTATCAATATCGTACGTCGCCGTCAACTCGTAATAGTCCTCGAAGACTCCGCCATAGACAGCTACAATCGTATGAAATTCTATCCACCTCAGCACAATCATCTTAATCGTATACCTCTATCTTAACTCACTCAGTGGTACTATATCCAATAGTCCAACACGAACTCTAAATGAGCTCTGACGTTCCTTATATAACTATATACACTCCCACGCGCTCTCGTTCTAGTTTTACTATAACCCTTGCTCTGATACCAACTGTAACGCCCCCAAATCCGGGGTCAATGATTTGGTCGTCACACTGCACTCTTAATCCAAACAACCTGTTCAATATAAAATCAACACAATAATAATAATATCTGTGACCCCAACTCTACCAAGAATCTTTAAAGGTTATAGTGCTAGAAACAAGAATCCAAATTCATTACAACAATCTTTCTTCTTTACAACCATTCTCTTTACAAAATTCTAATACACTAGTATAACTTCGATAAGAAGTATACCAGGCAACTAATCTTATACAATATATTAAGCAATAGAAAACATCTATATACAAAACCTCTCACTAGCTCCAATGCTCTGGATCAAAACGTCTTTACGCTAATATCTTTCCCCATCTCTGATCAGCTACGCGGACAACTCTCGCCAATACACCTTCTTTCCGGCAGGCTAAAATATATATAAATAAAACAAGTATGAGCGAATGAATTGCTCAGCAAGCGTATTATTAAATATGATACGAAAGGTTTCCAAAATAAACTTTGGATTTTCAAATAAACAAGCCTATGGCTTAAACATTTGTAATCTCTAATATTTTCAAAGTAAGTTTGGTAATTTATCACAATATCTCATTTAGCTTCTCGCAACCGAATAGTTTTAAAACACAGAAGATTTATATAGGTCGTTACGATGACCGAATCAACAATAACTACAATAGTATGTAGAAAATATGAAATAAATATAACTCGTACGTCTTCAAGACCATAGTTTGTACAAAAATACTAATTTGAAGATAACAGGTCTATTCACGACATTTTCCGAAATCAACAACTCTGGAAGGTTAGAATAATCAAGGGGCAAGAATGAGCCAACACGCTCGGTTAAGAAATAAAGAACGCACTTCAAGACTTCAGCATGGTACCGACTGGATATGCGGTATGAATAAAACTCAACAAGATAGATATCTCACGACTGCCAATGGAATCAAGGAAGTGGATTTCGACTATTTGGAATCCGAATGTATTAAGAGTAAGCGATTTCAGCAAGATTGAAACCACTATTAATAATCAACAAACCAACAACTTCACGCAACGAATAAACCTGAGAATCAGGTCATATCTCACAAGTACAAAGTATATGGATGTAACTCATCCTAGAAATGAAAATTCATATTAGAATTGGATTTTTAACAATTATCAAATACAAAGGTTGTGCTGCTGGCCAGCCACGCATCAACCCCGGACTAGCTCATGTCATAGTCCTCTACTGGATCCTAGGCCAATCTGGGCCTTAATTACATCGACCAATAATTGGTCCATTTTTAAAAACATTCCAATTCTATATTATATACGTCAGGTGTCAGAACAATTGACAACCTTACTTCGACAATCAGGTGTCGGAAGAATCGACAACCTAATACAACAATTGCTGGAAAACTCACGTTCCAGGAAACAGTTCAATTATGAAGAATCCATTAAGGAATAACAATATAATCTAGTATCGACGAGATCGACACAATATGGGGAGGTGCACATGAAAAGTGACAATATAATAAGCATCGACGAGTTCGATGTAACAACTGGGATATAATGAAGAATAAACAATGACATGCTCAACAAGGTTAAGTCTGATATGAAACAGACAATATGATATCAACAGAAAAGTGTAACAAGTCAATATAGAGTAGGGTTCAAAGAATAAACAATAACATGCTTAACAAGATTGAATCTGATATGAAACAGGCATTATGATATCAACAGAATTTGCAATAACTCAATATGGAATAGGGTTCAAAGAACAGGCTCTAGATGGCCTTAACAGTTCAATTCATCACATTATGGAAGAATTAGTTAAGATTCAACAATCTGGTAAGTGACAAGAAAGTCAAGTTCAAGTTTAAGAAAAATTCAGGGTGAAGTTTATAAATGAAGAAAACAAAGGTTTATTAACTTCTGGCAGAAATAGTTCAAGTCCTTCGAACATATACTTATAATAGATAAGCCTCGTATTTGAAGGAAGTAAACTAAATCATGCACAGCATAAATGAATTCGAATCAGGGAATGGATCAGATGATCGCATTAACAAGAAATGATAATAATAGTTGCAAGGGTGCAGGATGGAAAAATGGAATACTTGTAGAACAAGTACCACAACTTCGGAATTTAAAATAACGTTTTCAACATAGGGTTCGTAAGTTCCCACTCATCTAGGGTTGGCAATATTCCAACCTAATATTTTAAAATCATGTCTTTTAAAAGAAAGCCTTAGTATACGGCCCATAATTATCTCTTCAAACTTTTCAATATAATAAGTATATCTTTCCAATCAATATGAAAATATGAATCTAAACTCAAAAGGTATAAAAGAGTACTCGTCAATTTACGAGATTAAATAACATACTTGCAATTCAATGCAAAAGAAATCAACATTTGAAAATTCAGTAATAAGCATTCAACATGCACACTAATAATTCAAGATAATATCCCTTAATTAATAAGCAAGGGTATAAACACTTGCCTCTGGTCCTTAGCTATTTCGTAACGCTGAAACAATACGATTTCCTCCTTATTCTGTCTTGTCGCACGATTCTCTACTTCCGTCCTTCTTTGCTTTAACGCTCTTGCGAATACCACTAGTCTGCTTTTACCATTTCGAATCCACGTGCCAGCCTCGATAGTCAAACATGAGACGGTACTTAGTCTTCAACGTATAATCCTCATATTATAAATGATCGTAACTTAACTTCGACGCACTTACCGATATCTCTGTTGCATAAACATCCACATCTCAATTGATAGACCAATCGCAATCAACCACATAAGTAATCCACGTAACTCGCTTGACGAAAATCCCCATACTATAAAAAGTCAACATCCAAGTCAACGGCCTCGTAAATCTCACTTTCTAACATAACCGACAAATTTCTATCCCATCTACCCCTCGTGATAACATTAGACACAACCAATTACTCAAACAAGTCTCCACACAATTTATTCGCATGCATGACTCAACAACAGATAATTCACATCATTCACATAACACATTTAAACAAGTAACCGGGTACGTATCAGACGTCCGGTATAATTTACGATATTTAAAACTCAGACACTAGCCCTAGTACGGGCATATACTGACTATAAAACACATTACACAACTCATACAAATCACATAGCACTTATAACTATTTTTAAAACATCACACAAAGCTTATTTGAATTTAAATAAGCCACAAACAATTTTTAAATCAAAAATCGAATTTTTAAATCCAATATAAGTATTTTAAATGCAATTAAATCAATTAATAAAATTAATTGACACTCTCTAAATGCTCAAACTATTTTTAAATAATAAAACAGGTTTGAAAATAATTAAACTGAAATTTTAATTAATTAAATCTAATTAATAATTAATTTTTAAGAATTAACTGATTAAAAGAATTAATCAATTAATTAAATTAATTAATTATTAATTAAAAATAATTAAAATAATTAAGTTTAATCAATTTTCGACTTTAAATAAATATTTATGAATTTATAAAATTTTCGGAATAATAAAATGTATTTTTAAATCAAAGATATGATTTTTAGAATTTTTAAAACAATTTTTGAATTATTTTTAAAATAAAAATCCAGAAACGGTTTTTTTAGGAATGCAATTAGGGTTTGGAGGATCAAAACCGGGTCAGGAACCGGGTAAACGGGTCGCCAAGAACATGGGTGGGTCACCAAGAACACCACCCAGTTTCCGGCCACCTTCCCCAGATTCCGGCCACCGGAATCGACTCCAACCCATTCCAAAACACGGGGCTTTCCATAAAAACGTATGGAATCACAGGCCATACGAAAACGCTGCTAAATCAAACACAGAAAACACGGCATCTGCCCGGAATCGGCAAGAACTTCGGTCGGCGGTCGCACCGTCGTTTTTCCGGCCAACCACAAAACCTCGACCAAACATCAAACTAAATACATGATTCGATTCCCCTTCCTACGATCTATCTAACCGCTAGAACACAATCAAGAACCCATCAACGGATCAAAAGTCCGGCCAAAACTTAAAGAAAACCGGCGAGCTTCAAATTTCCGATTAGCTCGAATTAAAGCTCTAAAAATCAAATAAAAATCATCAAAACACTCAGCACAACACACACAATCTAATCATATCATCAATTACCAAGAACAATCAATAACAAAGAAAACCCCAAATTAAATCAATAAATTCGAAATAAATAAATAGATTAAAAATCGGAAAAATCAGAAAATCATACCCACATGAATTTTGATGGTGGATTTAGGTAGAGGATGATGAGAGATTCATTTTGGTTACAAGAACATCGAAATCGGAATCCGATAACGCTTTCAAAAGTTGGTTTGATTCTCAAGAACACGAAGAACACGTTTCAGGGGTTTTTAGATTTTTAACTGTAATTATGCTTTATTATACGCAAAACAAAGTACGATTTGCCTTTTTATATTAAACGGAAAAATAATACCCCAAACGACATTTTTGGATCGATACTGATCCGATAGATCGCTTTAAATATAATTTAACAAAATAAACGCTTTAAATCTTTAATAAAGCAGAATACACGTTTCACGAGACGATAAGCATCCATAAAGTACGGATAACTACAAGTATCGTTTAATAATAGATATACGAACCAAAATACTTCTATTACGAATATTTTCGAATACGTTTCACTTTAACGAATGAAATATTGGTACGAACGATATACCAATTGCCCGAATAATTTGGGAACGATCCAAATTTTCTTTTCAATAATTAAAATAAAATAAAATAGTATAACACCCTTTTCAAAATAGTTTCAAATTCCCCACACATATCACATAGCATCACATTGTCACATATTTAATCATTTAACGAATAATTTAACACGTTTAAACAGATAAAACATTTAATAACTCTTAATATGAAATTAAAATTTCATTTCACATCATATAATAACACGTAATTTTCCCGGATCTTACAGTTATCTTGGCTAAAGGTTTAGCCTCAATCCACTTGGTGAAGTAGTCGATTGCTACTATCAAGAACTTTCTTTGCGAACTTGCCATTGGAAATGGTCCAAGTATATCCATCCCCCACATGGCGAATAGGATAGGTGAGTTTATGGATGTCATCATCTCTGGTGGTTGTCTAACCACTGGTGCATGTTTCTGGCACCGTTCACACTTCTTCACGTAGCTTTTAGCATCAGAAAGCATGCTTGGCCAGTAGAAACCTAGACGGGTGACTTTATGAGCAAGGGTTCTGCCCCCCCCCCCCAAGTGCTGCCCACAATTTCCTTCATGTACTTCCCTTAGGGCCAATTCTGCCTCTTGGGGTCTCAAGCATTTTAGATAAGGAATGATGAAAGACTTCTTGTATAGAATTCCCTCAATCAGGGCATACCTTAATGCTCTCACATACAGCTTTCGTGCCTCTGAAGTGTCGTTGGGTAACCACCCAGTTTCCAGATGAGCTTTGATGGGATCTATCCAACAACTAGCAACATCAATGGGTGCTACCAACTTTCCGTTGATGCTTGGGGTCCTCAAGACTTGGAAGTATACACTCCCTGCATAGTTTTCAATTTCGGAAGAAGCAAATTTAGACAAGGCATCAGCCTTCATGTTTTCTTCCCTTGGAATGTGCTCTACATAGCATTCATCAAACTGAGTCATGATGGCCTTGACAAGTTTCAAGTACTTGGCCATGACTTCATCCCTGGCCTCAAATTCCCCATTTACTTGGGAAACCACTAGCCTCGAATCTCCACATACTTTCAGAGTTTTGACCCTCAAGGCTCCAGCCAGCCCTAAACCATCTATCAGAGCTTCATACTCAGCCTCATGTTTGTCATTGAGAAGTCAAGTTTTAGTGCATACTCTATGAGGAATCCATCAGGACTTTGTAGCACTAAACCGGCTCCACTTGATTTTGTTTTTGATGCTCCATCAAAATAGAGCACCCAATATTCTTTGAAATCCATCTCTTGATATTTCTCATCCTCCACTATTACTTCATGTCCCCCGACTTCTTGGTTGTCAATGGTACATTCAACCATGAAGTCAGCACGTGCTTGAGCTTTTATGGTCGTTCGAGGCTTATACTTGATGTCGAATTCGCCCAATTCAATGGCCCATTTGATCAACCTTCCACTAACTTGAGGGCTATGCAAGATGTTTCTTAGAGGTTGATCAGTCAAGACCTCTATCTTGTGAGCCTGGAAGTACGGGCGTAGCTTTCTTGAGGCCATTATCAAGGCTAAGGCAAACTTCTCAATCGTTGAGTAGTTTATTTCCGCCCCATGTAGAATCTTACTAACATAGTAGATGGGTTTCTGAACCTTCAATTCTTCTTTTACCAAAACGGCTCCAAGGGCTGTGCTAGAGACCGCCAAGTACAAATAGAGAATATCCCCTGGCTTGGGCTTTGCCAGCAGTGGTGCCTCAACCATGTATTTCTTCAGGGCCTCAAAGGCCTCTTGGCTTTCAGTTGTCCATTCAAAAATTTTCACTTTCTTGAGTGCTTTAAAGAAGGGTAAACACTTCTCTCCTGACTTGGAGATGAATCTTCCCAATGCTGCCACTCTTCCCGTTAATTTCTGGACATCTTTGACAGTCCGTGGTGGCTCCATGTCTAAAATTGCTTTGATTTTGTCGGGATTGGCCTCGATTCCTCTCTTGGAAACCATCAGGCCTAAAAACTTTCCCGAGCCTACACCAAAGGCACACTTAGCTGGATTCAACATCATCTTGTGGTGCCTTAGCACTTCAAATGCCTCTCGGAGGTGCTCAATGTGATCGGCCTTATCAAGGCTCTTGACTAACATGTCATCTACGTAGACCTCCATGGTTTTTCCAATTAGGTGTCAAAAAATTTTGTTCACCAATCTTTGGTAGGTTGCCCCTGCATTCTTAAGTCCAAATGCCATGATTAGATAACAGAAAACACCAAAGTCAGTGATGAATGATACCTTGGAGATGTCATCCTTGTGCATTTTGATTTGGTTGTATCCACTGAAGCCATCCATGAAGCTGAGCATCTCGTGTCCAACTGTAGCATCTATTAATGCATCAATCCTTGGTAAGGGAAAACAATCCTTAGGACATGCATCATTCAAGTCAGTGAAGTCTACACACATCCTTCATTTCCCATTGGCCTTTTTGACCATTACGGGGTTAGCCAACCATTCCGGGAATTGTATCTCTTCAATGAATCCGGCCTCTAGAAGTTTTTCAACTTCTTGTTTAATGGCCTCTTGCCTTTCTGGAGCAAAATTTCTCTTCTTTTGTTTCACTGTCTTTCTTTCAGGATCCACATTCAACTTGTGAGTTATCAATTGGGGATCAATCCCTGGCATGTCAGCCGTTGTCCAAGCAAAAACGTCATTATTCTCTTGAAGAAAAGATATGAGCTTGATTTTCAATGGCTCAGGTAGTAGTGCTCCAACATATGTCACCTTCTCCGGTTCACCAGGGACTAAGGGAATTGGGATTAAATCCTCAGCTGGTTTCCCTCTTCGGTCCTCATTGTCGCCAGTATCCATGTCTTCAATTGGGAGAACTTGCCCCCCCCCCCCCCCCGATACCATCAGGCCTTAACGCGGCTACATAACAACTTCTAGCCATCTTTTGGTCTCCTCGTTCTTCACCAATCCCATTCCTCGTTGGGAACTTGATTTTCAGATGATAAGATGAGGCAACGGCCTTGAACGCATGAAGACTAGTCCTTCCCAGGATTGCATTGTGGGTCGAAGTTGCCTTTATAACTATGAAGTTCAGCATTTGAGTAGACGTATTCATCCCTTGCCCCATGGTCATTGGGAGTTGGATAGTGCCTTCTACCTTTGATTCTACTCCATTGAATCCATATATGGGCATATTCGAGGGTGTCAACTGAGAATCAGTATAGCCCATCTTAATAAAAGCATCATGAAACAAGATGTCCACCGAAGCTCCATTGTCAACCAAAACCCTCTTGGTTTTAGAATTTCCTATCACAGGAACGATGACTAAAGGATCATCGTGGGGAAAATTCACTCCCTCTAGGTCTGAATCATCAAAACCTATTGATACTTCTGTTCGGGCACGCTTCGGTGCTTCTCCAACTACAGTCATTACCTCTCGGGCATAAGCTTTTCTTGAGTTTCGGGAGGACCCAGCAGCAGTTGGCCCTCCGAATATCATGTTGATGACTGGCCCTCGGGGCTTGGGATTTCGATCTTGATCGTTGTCCCTTCTTTCATAATCCTTTCTTTCATAGTTCCCCCTTTGGCTCCCTTGGCTTCCATCCTTAGTGAACTTGCTGAGTTTTCCTCTTCGTATCAGAAACTCAATCTCATCTTTTAATTTCCTACAATCGTCGGTGTCATGACCGACTTCTTTGTGGAACCGACAAAACTGATTTTGGTTCCGTTTGGACAAATCAGCCCTCATTGGCTTTGGCCATTTGAGATCTTCTTCATTGGCTATCTCCATCAGAATTTGACTCCTGGGAGTATTCAATCTTGCATATTCTGTGAATTTTGGCCCAAAATTGTTTCTCTTGGGGGGAGAATCGGAGTTCTTTGATGTTCTGGGGAACTTTTCCTTGACGTCGTACTCCCGAGTTTCTTTCCTTTTCTTTGAGTTTCCACTGTCGCCAGCAATGGGTTCATACTTTCTAATGCTTTCTTCAGCCTTGATATACTTTCTGGCTCTATATTGGAGCTTCAGCATGCTCTCGGGTGGATGTTTAGCCAACGACCTTTTGAAGTGGTCATCAGTAGTTCCTTGTTGCAAGGCTGTCATAGCCACTCTGTCCTTCAAGTCCGGGACTTTCAAAGCCTCCCGAGTAAATCGATTGATGTAGTCCCTTAGGGCTTCGTTCTTTCCTTGACGTATTTCCATGAGCGATGCAGAACTTTTCTCATGCACTCTTCCACTAATGAACTGATTGATGAAAGCCTTGCTTAGTTCCTTGAATGACCCAATAGAGTTGGGAGGTAGACGGCTATACCAACGTTGGGCCATGCCTGCCAAGGTTTGTGGAAACGCCCTACACTTGACCGCATCGTTGGTTGGCTGCAACAGCAGTGCATTGGAGAAGGTTCTTACGTGATTTGCGGGATCTCCCGTTCCATCATAAGTCTTAATCGTTGGCATCTTGAATTTTCTGGATATGGTGGCTTTCATGATGTCTTGAGTGAATGGTGGTGTAGGATCATCAGGATCTCCTAGGGGCAACAAAACACTAGGATCACCCCTTGGGGCTTCAGCCCTCTTAGTCCTTCTTGGCGTTGGGTCCAAGTTGATTATCGGGACTCCCCCAGTTGCTCGGCCTTGAGTGTTGGTAGCCTCCTCCTCAGCAAGGAGTTTTTTTAGCCTTGCAGTCTCTGCCTCATGGGCTGCAAGTTTCTCCCTAGTAGTTTGGGGTTGTTCCCGATTGGTTTGGGAAGAACGTCTCCTTCTTGGGGCAACGTCCCTCTCATCTCCTATTGAAGTCTTGTTTGGGGTCCCAGACCTTGAATATAAGGGGGCACGTATGCCTCATGGTAGATTGGATTAGCTCCACTACCACCAGTTGGGGGTCGAGGGGGCATGCCATAGCTTGGCATCCCCAAAGTCTGATTTGCGTATTGAGGGAGATCAGTAGTATGGAGTTGAAGGATCTTCGGGCATTCATGAGCAGCGGGGAGGTCGTGATCGGTTGCCGGTGAACGGTCTCTTGTGGATTAGATCCATGAATGACCATTTGCAGGGGATTCGTCCCTTCAACCGAAATTGGGATTTCCGGTCCTTGAGTGTTGGTGGGGATGTTCGCCCCTTCAACGCCAGTAGTTGGCGGTGGTTGATTTCCGTGAGTATCAGCCTCAGAGGTGACAAGGCGATCCTCAGGAGTTTGAGTATCTCGGGTTGTTCTTCGTATGTTTGTCATGGTTGATGTTGTCTTCCCACAGACGGTGCCAAATGTTGTGGATTAAAAAACGTACTTGTATATTAATTGCTAGGATTTAATGAGCTTCCAGCTTTAATGGTTGCACTTGTGTTTCGAGACTAAATCAGTTCTCACAAGATGCCTACGTATCTCAATTCGTTATTGAGAATCAAGCCAAAGACGTAGTTCTGATTGTAGGATCAGAGTCCTTATATAGGCGTCTGGAGCCTGGTATTTATGGTATGTTTAGGAGACTTAGCGAATAAGTCTCCTTTTTGATATTGGATAAACATTGTATTGCTTGCTGAATAAGTTTTTTCCTTGTTGATAAAGGCTATGACTCATTAATTGCCTTTAATTGGGATTCTGGATCCTTCTTTGACCAATTTTTCATAATTTGGGCTCTTTTCATGAGCTGTATATTTTCCCTATTTATTAATTATAAAATTAATAAATAATCAGGGATTTGGGCAGTAAATATCAAGCCTTTTCATTGGACCGTCAATTATATTTCTATAATTATTTTTCTGTCCATATCAATTGTCTATAGAAGTAAATTTGAGGATTTTATGATAATTCGTATGCATTAATAACATTGCATATTGATGATAATTGTTTGTATATTTTAATTTATTTTCTTCTTTCTATATAGGTTATATAACATACACATTGTTAATCAATTTTATGAATATGTTAGGTATATATGTTTTAACACAAGCTTCATACACAAAACTATTGTAAATCAGTTTTTTGGGTTTATGAATACTAGCTTTATGCCCGGGATAATTTTTAAATATTATTTATAATTTTTTTATGTAATATTAAACTATAATTTAATTTTGATTTTGGAAGAAATGTAAAATAGTGTTTGCAAACTCATCAAGTCGATGACACTTAAATTTCTAACATTAATTTTTATTATTTTAGTTATTATTGTTTTTTTATGTAGTTTTTAATTTTCTAACATTATATTTAATGTAATTTCTAACATAAATTTCTAACATTAATTTCTAATAATAATTATATTTAATGTTATTTTTGTATGTAGTTTTTGATATATTATTTTTCTGATTTTAGGAATTAATTAGAGTTATTTAATACCATTATTTCATAATTGTTTTAATTAATCATGTTTATATAATTGAGTTCCTTTATTTATATTCAAATTCATAGTAAAAAATATATATATATAAAAGTCAATCATGTTCATAATTCAATCCAACAAATGTTAATTTTTTTCCCTTAACTAAACTAAAATTGAAATACCTTATTTACATTCAAATTCACATGAAAGACAATAGAATCTTTTATATTATAATGATGCACATGTACGCACTAAAAAAAATTATTATAACGTCTAAGAATATTAAAGAAATTTATAATTTTTGTGATAATATAAATAGTTGCAGTTTGAAGCGGTGATTAATACTTAAATTTTCATTATTGCTTAATTTTAATATTTTTAATTTATATGTATTTAGTACAATGGGGGTCGACTCAAGAAATTATGACATAAAATCGGCATATAAAGTCTAGGGATATTTAAGAAATTTTTAATTTTTGTTATAATACTAATAGTTGAAATTTGAAGCGGTGGTTAATACTTAAATTTTATCATTGCATATTTTTAGTATTTTTTATTTATACGTATTTATGCAACGGACGTCGGCTTAAAATATATGTCACCAAATCGGCATATAAAGTCTATGAAAATTTAAGAAATTTGTAGGTTTTGTGATAAAATGAATGATTGAAGTTTGTAATTTTTCATATTTTTTCTTATAAGTATTTAGTGTAGCGGGTTTTGGCTCAAGAAAATATGATACAAAATTGGCATAAAATATGTCAATAGTTTATTTTATTGTTTATGTATGTCACTTTGTAAAATATTGTTTTCAATATTTATATATATATTATTTTATTTTTTCTTGATTTTTTTCTTAAATAGTTAATTAATATTTAAATTTTTACAAAAATATTATACGGTTGCTAATAACATGTATTTAACTTGAAACAATATTTATCATATCAAAATACATCACTAAAATATAATTTAATTAAAATATTAAACTTCTATTATGAGAGGCTTAAAGTTTTATAAAAATATGTTTTTTTTTTAAATTTTGTTTTGTAAAACAACATTTTTTTTACAAACAATCAAATGTAACTTGATGGAATCTAATGTAACCTCAAATATAACCAAAATAAACTTTAACACAAAAACATAAAATAGGTTGCATTTGACTTTTGGTTATAAAGGGTATTTTTGTAAATATATTTAAAAGATAGTAAAACAAAAAAAATATTAAAAAATAGTATTTTTTGGTAATTTCTCTAGAATTAATATAATTTTTAAGTTTATTTTTATTTGATACTAATTTAAGTGTAATAATAATAATAATAATCTATATCTATACTATATTATTAAAAATGAAATATTGAAAGTTTTGGTACATATATTTTTGTACGGTACTAACCTTATTTAATTGTTTTTTAATACGGTACTTACCTTATTTAATTGTTTTGGTACTTACATGTTTTTAATTATTTTTATTTATAAATATAACTTATTTCATTGTTTTAATTAATTACCCTTAATTAATTATTTTTTTATAAATATGTATTTTACTTAAAACATTTTACCTTTTTTATTATTTCTTACTAAAACTTTTAATTATTTAAAAAAGTTTACATATTTTAACCTGCGTGTTTATTTTTTTAATAAATTCAATTAAAAAATATTAAAAGATAAATAATAATATGACAATTATAAAAAACAATCCGCGTATCACATAGGTTTTAAACAAGTAATAATAATAATAAGCACAACAATATGTAATATGAACAAATAACAAATTTTCATTTTAAATACCACTATTATACATGTAATTTAATAATGATGATGATAATAATAATAATAATAATAATAATAATAAATAGTAAAGATAAACAAAGTGCAAATATTAGTACAATATGATATAATTTAGAATAATTATTTTTCCGATCAATATTAACCAACCTTTGTTAGATATGTATTAAAGCAAATTAATCTCCCACAATAAAAATGAAAGTTTACCTCCCATTTTATTTACAAATTGACCTGTTACCTTAGTTAGTGCAAATAACGGAGAGCCACTATTTTGTAAAAAAAAAAAGTAAAAGTCAGCCACCAATTTGCAAAATTTTAAGTTGGTCCACTTTTTTAAAAATGAATGTAAACTTTGGCCACCCTATTGCAATAGACTCTAATAAATAAACAAAACATTATTATATCATTCGATTCCACCACCCCTGAAAAAGCCGTAAATCAATTACTTATCACTTATTGCTTCATTTATGGACTACAAATTTATTGAAATGTTATCTATCTTACTATTAAGTTTTTCTAAAATAATTATCTTCACATATTACAAACATTAAATTTAAATAAATTTCAACTATATGCCTATTCTTATATACTACACGATTCACATATTATTTTTAATAGTTGTTATTTTATAATATACGTTTAGTTATTTTATTAATTGCATTTGATAAAAAAAATAAGTAAACATTTTAAAATATGTAAAAAAATTTAAAAAATTAAAAAATTAAATAAATTTTAAAATAAATAAGTAAGGGCTTGCCTTGATATTTTTGGAAAATAATAGGTTTTAAGTATGAAAAATAAAAAAGATAACATCTTTTAATTAAAAAAAGATAATTTCCCGTGATATTTTTGTAAAATGAGAGTATTTTATTAAAAAAAATAGAAAAAATAATGTGTTTCAACAGAAAATGATAATTGGTTTTAATGTTGATTAAAAGCACTAAAATATGTTGTAAAATAAATAAGTATAGGTTTTCCCGTAATATTTTTGAAAAATAAGGGATTTTCATAAAAAAAAATATAAAAGGTAACATGTTTTATTTGAAAATAGTTATTGTCAGTGATAATTTTGGAAAAAAAGAGGATTTTGTTTAAAAAATAAAAAATTAATGTGTTTAATATATAAGCAAGGTAATATATTTTTATTAAAAGATAACATATTTTAATAAAAGGCAATCTATTAATTAATATTTTATATTATTTTAATATTTATTAAATAGAATAAATGACAGAATATCAAAATTTCCAATGTTTCAGGTTATTATATAATAGTATATTGATAATAGGTATAAAGAGATTTTGTTTAGAATTTTGATCGTCAAAATATAATATGACAAAATAATGAAAATATTCACATATTGTAACAATAATATAAGAAAATTTCAACAAATCAAATACCGACCCGAATTTTTTTAAAAATTAAATTGAAAATAATTAAATTTGGCCAGAAACTCAATCTAGCATGTACATTATATCCTTATATGTAATAAGCCTAAAAATATATTATCCAAACAACCAAATTAATAAGGACCATTAAATCTTAAATACATATATGAGATTTGTTACTTCTAATACTAAAAAGTATATTTAATTAATAGTATGATTATATTTAAATACTAAAAAAATATATGTTGATAACTTAAATAAAATATAATTGGGTTTTCTATATTAAATAGAACATTCTATATAAAAATTCGTAACTCTCCTTTCACTTCAATTTATGGATAGTTCTATTTAAATAATAATTATTAAATCAAATATCGATTCATATCAATTACAGTATAAAAAGAATCTTAATATAATAATAATATATACGATGATTAATAATAATATTAGTGGACAGACGTATGGGAAGTTCTGTATTTTACTCTAAATTACAAGTAAAACGACTTATTAATTAGTATTAAGATAACACTTTTTTTAAGAGACACATCACTTTGATTCATTCAAATTATATTATATTATTTTACATATAACAAATATAAAAAGATAATATCAAAATATTATTAAAAATTAAGAGTTTTATATTCATTAAGGAACATGAGATTAATCTAAACATATTTTTCCTAAGATAGATGTAAAAAAATAAATTTAATCATCTATTATTAAATATGTGCTTAACATATATTTTGATTTATTTATAAATTAGAAAAATGAGTAATTAGATATGTAATATAATACTCTCAAATGATCAATTACTAGAGTCAAAATTGTTATTCTCATATTCATGACATACTAACAAAAATTTAAGTTTCGAATTATCTCAATAACATATTAGCATTACCTATTTCAAAGATTAACAAAGAACTTAAATTTTAAATCATACAAATTTGAATAAATTTACCTAAAATATACGTGTTCTGCACATGGTGAACCCAACACAAAATAATTTATCCAAAATTATATTCTTATATATTTTATACATAATTTTATTCATCATGATGCAATATCATAAAAGAAATAAGATTCGTTAAACTTTAAAATAAATATTAGACAATCGCGAGGTGTTCGAACTCCATCAACAATGTATCAAATATAGAAATTAATATTTTTATCTCTAAATATATTAAAAAAAGAAAGTCCAGAGTTTTGGTCGTTAAGGAACGCTAATATTATAAAAAAGTAAGCATCAATATTGGATTCTAAAATAAATAGATGAGAGCCACTGAATATAATATCAAGTAAGATCATTTATTTTAATAGATAATTTTTTTTTTAAAATTCAATATTTGAAATTCGTCAACAATATATTTATAAAATCGTATTTTAGAATTATTAATATTAATGAGATTAAAAAATTATAATAAAAATAAATACTAAGAAGAAAATTGTGAATTAATACAATAAAGGATATAAAAAATTCTATGGTTTAAACATTATCAACAACATTTTAAAAATAAATAAATTTATCTATATTATATATAGTCCATATTATATTTTATTATATCCTATTATATAATAAGAATAAGATGTATTGTTTAGTAATACTAATGTAGGTCAAGAGTTTGACACTCATAAACGATATATTAATTCAGTTACATAGAGTGCGAGAGATAAATAGTATATAAGTATACATAATAAAAATATTTATAAAATTTCTTATCAATTATAATTACAAATTTTAGTTACTAAATCAAAAACGAAATTATGCAACTTTTTTAATTAAAAAATTATTGAAAATTAATAAAACAATTCAAAGTGATTCTATAGTATATAAAAAAAATGATTCTACAGTAGTTACAATTTTAAAATAAATTTTTTGTTCAAGTTTTAAGTGTTAAATATTTTTTATAAAATATGTATATGATTAATATTCTACATTAAAATAAAAACATATGTTTTTTAAATAAATTTTAAAATCATTTACGAGATTCTATAGTAAAATCAATGATTATTTATGGGACTCTAGATAAGAAGAGGGTTCTTTTTAGAACAATGATCTACATCTATGCTATTATAATCTTACATATAATAAGAGTAAAAAGTATCTTATCCAAAATTTTCAGATTCTGCAAATAATATATTAAAATAAATAACTAGCTTTATAACAGGTACGGGTATGATGTAAATTCATATTTTTCTGAACTTCTTACATGTTTAAGATAGTTAATGGATTAAGAAGAAACTGCCTTAATTTTATATGTTGTGTCTGTAATATACACGCTAACAATTGTCTCTCATTGATTCCATCAAATGTGTGAGAGTCAGCCACTTGCACTGTTCAGTGTATGTTTTTTGGTTTTGGCGTATATAAGGTGTAACCAAAACTAAAAGTCCGACATGATCGATAAATTTTTAATATTTCGGGTTTAACGATACGGTTTAATACATATACACACATATACACACACATGTATTGACATGTTAATTTTGAAATATTATTAAGTAAATTTTTGAATACCAAATTTATCTAGGTCATCCGCCATACACTAAGATATCTGAAATGTCTCTTTCTTTTCACACAATAACATATTACTCCTTTCAGCATCAATTGATCAAAGTTGCACTCCGGTCCTCAGTTTCATTTAGCTAATTGAAAAACAAAAAATGTAAGAATTTTGAAGTTTTGAATTTTGCAGTAGTCGTGATTGAATATGAACGTTCATTAGTTTGGAAGAGATAGTTAATGAATTAAGAAGAAAGTGAGTTGATTTGCATCAGTTGTCTTAATTTTACATGTTGTGTCTGTAATATACACGCTAGCAACTGTCTCCCATTAATTCCATCAAATGCGTGAGAGTCAGCCAACTGCACTGTTCAGAGTGTATGTTTTTTTTGTTTTGGCATATATAAGGTGTAACGAAAACTAAAAGTCCGATATGATCGATAATTTTTTAATATTTCGGGTTTAACGATACATTTTAATATATACACACACATGTATGTATTGACATATTAATTTTGAAATATTATTAAGTAGATTTTTGAATACCAAATTTATCTAGGGCATCCGCTATGCACTAACATATCTGAAATGTCTTTTTCTTTCCAGACAATAACATATTACTCATTTCAACATCAATTGATCAAAGTTGCACTCCGGTCCTCAGTTTCATTTAACTAATTGAAAAATATGTTAATTTTAGTAACTAAAAGCGCGTATATATTCTGAATTCGTAAATTTTATTAAATATTAAGAATGTTTTTAGTGTGATAAATGAGTTATTCGAATGTTCACAAAAGTATGTGTTGTCATTAGTTAATTTGTTTAGGTGTTATAATTTAAGTAAATATTATTTTTTTATCTGTTTATGTGCAAATTTAAACCCCTTTTCATTATAAATGTAATGTTAAAAGTTTAATGAACGATATTAATTATATAATCATTTAAGTATTTGTAGAAATATAATTATAAATTATTGTATTTAATATTAATGAATAGTAAATATATATGTATTAATGATGATTAATGGATTATATGTAATTAATATATGCATTAATTACAGAATTATTATTATATAATAAGTAGGGGTAATTTAGTAAATTGAGATCGAATAACTGGGGGCATAATCGTAATTTCACTCTGATTTTTTTGTCTCACACAACCCCATAGTTGCTCTATTATATATACTAGCCTATAACCCGTGCAAGGCACGAGCCTTAAAAAATAATAAACTAAAAAATTTAATGTGAACGAAAAATATTAAAATAAAAGTAAAAATTAATATGATAAATTATAAAATGAGAAACTTAAATATTAATTGGAACATAAAAAAATATAAAAAAATACATATGGGGCTGAAGAAGATAAATGAGGTATTATTAATATTATTTTATAATAAAATAATATTAATAATAAGGACAAATAGAAAAGCTAACATGTTTTAATTAAAAAAAGTAATTGTCCGTGATATTTGTAGAAGTGTTTTAATTATATTAATTGTATTTATTAAAAAAATACGTTGACATGTTAAAATAAGTAAGTTTTTTTTGATAAGGACAAATAGAAAAGCTAATATGTTTTAATTAAAAAAAGTAAATGCCCGTAATATTTTTAGATGTGTTTTAATTATATTAATTGTATTTGTTAAAAAAATGCGTTGACTTGTTAAAATATGTAAGTTTTTTTTAACTAATTAAAAGTATTAAAAATAGGTTTTAAAATATATAAGTAAGGGTTGTACTTGATATTTTTGGAAAAGAGAAATTTTAATGATAACAAATAAAAAAGGTAATATTTTTTAATTTAAAGGTAATTTCTCGTGATATTTTCGGGAAAAAAAGTAGATTTTGTTAGAAAAAAATGTTGTAACTATAAAAGGCAATCAACTAGTTACCGATCAACTAGTTACCAATCAACTAGTTACTATTTTATATTATTTTATTATTTATTAAATAGAATATTAAAATATATTTTAAAATAAATAAGTAAGGATTGCACCTCATATTTTTAGAAAATAGAGATTTTAGTGATAACAAATATAAAAGATAATATGTTTTAATTTAAAGGTAATTGACGTGATATTTTTGAAAAATGAGTAGATTTTGTTAGAATTTTTTTTAATTATAAAAGACAATCAGCTAGTTACTATTTTATATTATTTTATTGTTTATTAAATAGAGTATTAAAATAGGTTTTAAAATAAATAAATAAGGATTGCACCTCATATTTTTGGAAAACGGAGATTTTAGTGATAAAAAATATAAAAGATAATATGTTTTAATTTAAAGATAATTACCGTGATATTTTTGGAAAAGGAGTAGATTTTGTTAGAAAAAAATATTTTAATTATAAAAGGCAATCATCTACAGTAGTTACTATTTTTATATTATTTATTAAATAGAATAAAATACCGAAAACCAAAAACCAATCGAAATCCGAAAACCAAAACTTTCAATGTTTCGGCTTTAATAATATAGTATAATTTGTTAAAAAAATGCGTTGACTTGTTAAAATATGTAAGTTTTTTTAAATAATTAAAAGTATTAAAAATAGGTTTTAAAATATATAAGTAAGTGTTGTACTTGATATTTTTGGAAAAGAGAAATTTTAATGATAACAAATAAAAAAGGTAATATATTTTAATTTAAAGGTAATTTCCCGTGATATTTTCGGAAAAAAGTAGATTTTGTTAGAAAAAAATGTTGTAACTATAAAAGGCAATCAAGTAGTTACTATTTTATATTATTTTATTATTTATTAAATAGAGTATTAAAATATATTTTAAAATAAATAAGTAGGGATTTCACCTCATATTTTTAGAAAATAGAGATTTTAGTGATAACAAATATAAAAGATAATATGTTTTAATTTAAAGGTAATTGACGTGATATTTTTGAAAAATGAGTAGATTTTGTTAGAATTTTTTTAATTATAAAAGGCAATCAGCTAGTTACTATTTTATATTATTTTATTATTTATTAAATAGAGTATTAAAATAAGTTTTAAAATAAATAAATAAGGATTGCACCTCATATTTTTGGAAAACGGAGATTTTAGTGATAACAAATATAAAAGATAATATGTTTTAATTTAAAGATAATTACCGTGATATTTTTGGAAAAGGAGTAGATTTTGTTAGAAAAAAATATTTTAATTATAAAGGGCAATCATCTAGTTACTATTTTTATATTATTTATTAAATAGAATAAAGTACCGAAAACCAAATACCGACCGAAATCCGAAAACCAAAACTTTCAATGTTTCGGATTTAATAATATAGTATAGATATAATAGATAGATTATAATATTATACAATATTATAAACTAAATGAAAAAAATTAAAAGTAACATGTGTTTTTTTTTTTTTTTTTGCCACTGAAGTAAAGATATTATTACTGAATCCAATCTTTACAAAGCACAGAATAAAACTCCGGGTGGACATCTCCCACCCCCCATCTACGATCAGCTATGGAACAACTATATCTCGCTAAATAGTGAGCTACTTTGTTCGCAGATCGTCTCACAAACCTTAACACAATGTTTTGACTTCTCAAACCCGATAAGAGATTTCTACACTCCTCAATCACCCTTCCCAAATAAGAAAAGCTAGTGAAGGAGCTACGGATTAATTGAACTACTTGTAAACAATCCGTTTCCATGACTACGTCCTTGTATCCTTTGTCCTTAATCCAGCTGAGGGCCTCACGAATGCCCAGAGATTCTGCAATTTCAGGAGACACGCGACCAGGAGAACACTTCGAGATAGCCTCAGAAAAATTTCCATGATGATCTCTGAGAATGAAAGCATAACTGTATCTCGTTGGATCCTCAAAGAGAGCTGCATCGATGTTGATCTTAACACTATTCAATGATGGAGGATGCCACTGTTCTTGACCGTCTTCTGGTGTCATGAAACCCAAAAAACTGTCATAATTTTTGTCTTGAACAGCTCGCCACTGGTTAAGAATAGAATACGCCGAATTTACTAACTCTGTAGGTTCGATACTATGCTGATTCCAAATTAAATCATTTCGATTCTTCCACAATAGCCAGCAAATTGTCACCTGGGTATGAACTTCATCCTGCCTTCTCTGATCAAACAAGAACTGCAACCATTCTGCAAAGAGATTAATCTCTCCTGGGACTGTGGAGAAAGAACTTAACTGATGGCAGCTATCAGCAAATGGACAGGTTACCAATGCATGTAAAATAGTTTCAGGGGCCAGATTGCAAACGGGACATAATACATTGAGTTGAACTTGTCTTACTCTAAGAAGATCCTTAGAAGGTAAACAGTTTGTTGCCGCACGCCATAGGAAATTTTTGATTTTAGAAGGGATTTTTAAGTTCCACAATCTCCTCCAAAAACCAGAATTATCAGCAGTGTTGGAGTTATTTTTAGCTTCCTGAAGAAAGACATAGGCACTTTTAACAGAGTAGTGACCCATTTTTTCGAAGCGCCAGTACCAAGTGTCTCTATCATCTCCTCCTAAAGGAATGGATAAGATTATATCTGCATCCCTTTCTTCAAACACATCTCTGACCACTTCTACATCCCATGCTTTTTCTCCTATACACATCAAGGAGGAGACATTTTGATTGATCAACGCCTCGTTAGAAGAATGAATGTACGGATCCTCGACCAAAGGGAGCCACGGAGTGTTTAGGATGTCCACCTCTTGACCATTTCCAATACGACAAGAAACTCCATTAGCTACCAGACTTTGAGCTTCGAAAACACTGCGCCATATGTAACTTGGATTGGAGCCAAGCGTAGCTGTCAAAAACGAACCGTTGGGATAGTAACGGGCTTTATAAATTCGACTCACCAGTTTGTCCGGAAAAGCTAACAATCTCCAAGCTTGTTTCCCCAACAAAGCTATATTAAAGTCCCGAAGATTACGAAAACCCATACCACCTTCTCCTTTTGACAGACACAATCTACTCCAACACATCCAATGAATACATTTGTCTTTTTTAGCATCAGTTCTCCACCAGAACTTAGTCATTGATTTTTCCAGGTCATTGCATACTTCCATAGGCAACAAGAAAACACTCATAGAGTAGTTTGGTAATGTTTGTGCAACAGATTTAATCAAGACTTCTTTACCACCTTTTGAAAGCTTTTTCTTGTCCCAACCTTGAAGACGTTCCTGCAATCTCTCTTTTATGAACCCGAAAACAGCAGACTTTTTCTTAGCAACCATGTTTGGTAGACCCAGGTAGAAACTATTATCATTAGCTTCTTTAAAGCGAAGTTGTTGAAACAATTCCTGCTTCAGATGAGGGCTACTATTCCGACTGAAGAAAATCGAAGATTTTTCCACGTTAATCTGCTGGCCAGATGCTTTTTCAAACACCTTAAGCATATTAAGGACGTGGGTTGCACTTTCCACACTCGCTTTACAGAAAATGTAACAGTCATCTGCGAAGAACATGTGAGATATGGGAGGAGCATTACGAGCAACCTTGATGCCCTGAATTAACCCTTTGCTTTCATAATCATTAATTAATGCTGTAAATCCCTCAATACAGATTAGAAATAAGTAGGAGGATAGTGGATCTCCTTGGCGAAGACCACGAGTAGGCACGATATTACCAAAAGTTCTCCCAGCATGATTAATCTGATAAAACACTGAGGAAATACAAGACATAAATAAATGTATTACCTTTTCTCCAAAACCCATTTTGTGCAGGACTGCTTCTAAAAATTTCCACTCAACACGATCGTAGGCTTTGCTCATATCGAGCTTCAAAGCCATCCACCCTTGCTTCCCTTTATTTTTCCGTTTCATGAAGTGCATTACCTCATAAGCGACCATAATATTGTCTGTGATAAGGCGCCCCGGGATGAAAGCGCTCTGAGTATCCGAAATAATCAAATCAAGTATGCCTTTCAACCGATTTGCCAGCACCTTGGAAATGATTTTATAGACCACATTACAGAGCGAAATAGGTCTCAGTTCTGTCATAAAAGAAAGATTTTTCTTTTTTGGAATGAGAACTATGTTGGTACCTTGAAGCTGCTGATCAATATGCCCTGTCTCAAAGAAGCGTTTTACTATACTCACGATATCTTTTCCAACTATATGCCAGTGCTTTTGATAGAACCCTGGACTCATCCCATCAGGCCCCGGGGATTTGTCTGGGTACATATGGAATAACGCCTGCTTCACCTCAGCCTCTTCAATGTCCATTATCAATTGTTTTTTCAACATCATAATAAGTTTTAACACTAATTTCAAACAGAATCATAATTGAAACACACGTTAAAAAAAATTAGAGAAGTTTATTAAATACAAAAAATTCAAATTAATTGAGCTAGCCGCTAAACGCAAATTAATAGGAAAATCAAAACACGGAGTATAAATAGTGATTTAACATGTAGCGTTACATTCATTTTCCCAACTCTCGTCTCTCAAAGATGCAAAACCCTAAATCGGTCTCCAAAGTCAAGTACGCCTTCAATGTTTCGATTAATTTCAATTCACGACCACATCATATTCATATATGTCATAAATTTCTCTTTTATCATTCGATTAATTTTTTCTTTATTAAATTTATTTATTTGCACATGTATATCTATTTTGTATCTTGAAATATAGGAGTGATAAGATATATGTACGGACTTGCTTTGCTGTAATTTTGTTTATTTAAAATTTATGTTGTGAAATTAGGGCTGATTGTGATGTGATGTGTCAAAATTGGTTGGAATGAATTGAAGTGTTTAGTAGCTATGATATATCAAAATTTGTCGCCCAATTGCGTGTAAAATTAATTAAAAATGCTGTTTAGGATGATGATTTTTGGTTATTTTGCGAGGAAGTTGCGTTATTAGTTTAAAATTAAAATTAGAAGAAACATTTTGTTAGTAATTGAATTACATGATTATAACAGATTGACGATCGATTTATTGGTGTAACTGTTTGTTTTGTAATTGATTCTTACTGATCGACTAGAAGAGATCAAAGTCGATTATATTTTGTCCGATTTGAATTCATTTGGATTTTGGAAGTATTTGTTTGTTAGGCATGTTGCAGTTACCTGCTGTATAAAATGCTGCCTTCTGCTTATGATGCTGTTATTGTATGTATCGTGTTTTTTTCTTCTTGAACTTTTACATTGCAAGTTTATCATAAGACTCTATTCTACTCTGCAGTTAAGTTGTGTGGTAGTTTGGCATCGGGATTGTGACTAAAGGAAGCTGTCTCTTGATATTTTGGATATCTGTTTTGCCAAGTGTAGCTGTCGATGCAGGGTAATTTCTGCTATGGACTTAAATGCCTCTCCAATACCTGAAGGAAATGAAGTGATGTATAATGAGGATTTCAGTGAAGATTCAACCCGAATAGAGCCGAGGATGACAACGGTTGAAACGAATCACCAGGTATTATTTTGACTTGAGCTGTAGCAATGGTTCCCATATGCTTTGTTGAAGCATAACTAAAATGGTTATCGTGCATTTAAAGTCATTTGCCTTCACTTTTAATGTGGATATTAGATAAACTACTCCCTGATTTTTGTAATAGTAAAGATGAACCCAATGGATCTTGTTTTAGGTATAAAAAATCAAAATGACTTCATTTTTTGTTTGCACTTTAAACAGATTGTATAAAATGTAGATCTCCAAGGTGTGAAAATATTTTAAATTTGTAATGAAAATATTTTAAATTTGTAATTGACTGTTACCAAAAGACATAGAAATACATAGAATGCAATAATTGTTTGTTTTGTTTTTTGTTTCAATGTAATCGAGTATTTTTGTTTTTTTGCTAAACGTACTTCATATCCTTATGGTTTTTACTATAAGGAATCAGATGCTTTTAATCATCTTACAAAGCTGCCATGTTATATATCGAATGAGGTATCAGGTTTATTTAGTTCAACTAGTAAATATCATCTGTGGTTTACTTTACTATATCTATTAAAATTATAGAGAGAGGAACTTCTCAAAGATTCACCCAGTAATATTTCTTTAAAAACATGTTCGATTGCGTTCCACGGCTTTTGGTGTTCCATTTATTAATACAGGTGCTCTATTTATCAGGCTGCAGATGAAAGACGTCCTAAAGCAAAAAGAAAGTATCCATATGATAATTCTATGCAAGTTTCTCAAAGCTTAAGGAAGAAGAATGAGGGATACGATAGGTATAGCCTACCATCAGGTAGGTTTTAAAACATCTGTTCATTGTTATTAGATTAATTTGTATTCATTTATTTTAAAGATTATAGATTTTATACAATTAAACGTTGATTTGACTGTTGTTTTTCCAATTTTATTTGGGAGCATACTGGAACTGAAGAAGCAGTGGATGGGTAGTTGGGTACTGATAATAAAGTTAATGTGAATCCTCAAGTTTAAAATTATTGGGTGGAAATAACTATTTAAGGGATAATGGATTCGAGGGCTAGCTAATTCAGTTGTAACTGGCTTAGTTACTATCAGAAAGGATGGTATTAGTAACTGCCCATGCTTTCACACTGGGGGTTCATTTAAATAATATATGTAGCTGAAGTTCAAGTAGCAATTAACATTTACCGAATCGTTTAGAAGTTCAGTTGAAGTTTATATCCTAAAAAATTTACTGGATGTGTTCCATATCTTATATTTGTGCTTGTGTTCAAATTATCTCAACAGCGTGTCAGCCAACAGATTAAGAAAAAAATTGATCTCCATATCATTGTGATTTAATTTTGTCTGAAAATCTTTTGAAATTTTACATTTAATCTCTGTATTGCAGGCTGGTTGGATTGCCCTGCTTATGGTGATGAAATAGAATTTTTTATTCCTTCAAAAGTTCCCCTTGGTGACTCTTTCAAAGAACGGATTAGCCCTGGAAAAAGATACTCTCCAAGAGATGTGATTTATGAACAAAGGCGCTTGGGAAGAGAGGTTGGTTTTGATAGTCAGTTCTTCGCACATTACAATTGTTACATTCATTATTTAGCTAGTTACTCACTCACTCTATTATTACTTCTCCGTTGGCACCAAATTATTGACCCCTGTTCCTTAATAATAACACGAAATACATGCAAATTGATATTTCAACTCTTTTTGCTCCCCATCACTTCTTTATTCCCCCCCTTACCCAGTTTCACTCTGGCTTATTCACTACTCTAGATCCTTAGCCACATTAATTCTAGCTCAAGTGGAAAGAGTAGATTATTCACTTTTTATTGAAATGAGATTACTAATTTGTGCATTGAAGCTGTTAACATCTTGGAAATACATGCACATTTCGTCATAGACAAGCTTGAATTTATGGAAACTGTGGAACTTTTGCTTTTGCTATAGGATTGAACATTTGAACCTACTTTTATTCTGTTATTTTTAATATGACTTCAGAGTTTTAGACTAATAGATTGATATAGGTGTTCAGGGATTTGCTATATTTTATTTCTCCATGTACATCTGAGGGGTATTATATATATATATATATTGGCTTGTTTGTGATTGTGAGCACAAAAGAGAGTTTGGTCAGCATTCAGTTGATCCTTCAGAGTTGAAAGCAGTGGCTACCTTCACGGTCTCAAGCTTTAGAAATCTCAAAAGTGGTGAAAATTAGATAAAATAGTGAATTGCATCCTATTATGATTTTGTGCAGATTCATTGCAGGCATGCTTAATTGTATGATTCCGTTTCCTTACTCATCTTTGTGCCCAAATTTTATATTCCTCGAAATCAGTAGATAATCAATGACCAGCTTTTTATGTTTACTACTTTAATTAAGGATTAGAAATTTTGCATTCTGTCTCCCGATTTTTTGCACTTTCTGTTATCATCTAGTGTAAGCTATTGATTGGTATGTAGGATCTGCTCAAGTGGAATTCCACAACTGACAATTTCAAACTTGATTTATATAGCTAATATAACTGCTTAATGTTTTTCCAGGTAGGTTTAGTGATTGATCTCACAAACACTAACCGTTACTATCCAGAATCAGACTGGTTAGATGCAAGCATCAAATATGTTAAAGTAAGAGTACCAGCAAGACTCGTACTGTTCTAAAGCTGATAAATAGAAGATGTTTATTCTAAGTAGTATGTCACTTTTAATTTGATTCAGATCAGATGTCAGGGAAGGGATGCTGTGCCAGATAGTGATTCTGTTGATAGATTTATTCAGGAGGTATGCTTGTAGTCTTTTTTTGTTGCATAGCCTTCTAATTTAGTAAAATTGTATTAGACTTCGTTCTTGAGTAATATGTTTTGATATTTGTAAAATATCTTCTTACCAACAGGATTCTTTTGAATCTCAGAAGAGTTGAAGGCAGTAATTCTTTTTTATTATTAACGAAACTTAGGACTTTATTTACCTTTTAAGAACACATAATATGCACCCCCTATCTCTCTAACACACACTCACATACACTGGTTGGTTAGTCCTTGCATCATTATTATGTACTCCTTTTAACCAATTTGATTTTTTAATGTCAACCTAACTCATTTTCCTAATCATAATCAATTGACTACGAAAATGACACATTTATAAACTAAAATATGTATCACATTATTTTTGAATTTGGAAAAAAGTTGATTTGCTTTTCAAATGCATTCCTTCTATTTTGTAAGGGTGGGACACCCCCAAACTCTTGAACTTTTATGAAATTAATATCAAGATTTTTATATTGTGTTTTGATTTTTGTAATTTTCGTGTAATATTTGTAAAAAAATATTTCCCCCACAATCCTCCATATTTTATATATCTGTGAACAATAGATGAATAAGTTGTTGAATAGATGAGATTTGTAACATATACAAATTTAAACATTAGAAGTAGAGTATATTTATAGATTCGTTGAGTTTACGAGTTTCTCAAATCTTTAAGAGTATATGTATATAAGTTCTAGATTTTTGGTAGAAAAGGTGTCGGTTGACTAGTGCAAAATGCAGTCAAAATTTAAAATAACAAAAAAGATATTCTAAAATTGTACTCAACAGCAGCAACTTGCAACATGCTAATCTCAGTTTTTCTCCTCGTTTTTATTCTCTGTTGAATTTAAACTTGTGTGTGTGTGTGTGTGTGTTTATGTATGTATTAATTGTAAGTTGTAACTGTCTTTATAGTCTGTGTATGTATGCATAGTTAGCGTATATATATGCGTGTATATGGAAGGAAAAAAAAGATGTTCGTAATTGACATAATATACATTAGGAATGTTGGACTTTTCTTGAGAAAAACTACGTATATAAGCTATGTATAATTAATTAATTATTATTAATTCTATCAACTAGCGTACAAAACACTACGCATGTGCTTTAGAATTCTATTATTAGTATATTTTGATTTTGTAATGTATTGTCATGCACAAAACACTACGCATGTGCTTTACTTGAATGTTAAGCCAATTATGATTGTATTTAAAAGGTTTATTTGACCTCTAAGTGCCTTCATTAGGTGATGCAATTTAGGTCCTATCAGACTCTGGCAGACAAGTTTGTCCTTGTCCACTGTACGCATGGGTATAACCGTACAGGCTACATGATTGTTCGTTTCCTTGTAGATACTCTGTCTATATCGGTCACTGAGGTAGGTATATCAGTTGCCCTTTATGATGAATTATTCTTTGCACACAACTACCATTTTATTCCTATCTGTTGGTCTATCTTTCATGTAGGCAGTAGATAAATTTGCCAGAGCCCGCCCGCCCGGCATTTACAAACTGGACTACATAGATGATCTATACAACTTCTATCAAGAAAGGAAACCTCAATCTCTTGTTTGCCCCCAAACTCCGGAGTGGAAGAAATTTTCTGACCTGGAGGATGACGGAGCTGCTCATTTGCAAGTACGTACTCTATTGTCTATCCTCAGAAAGTGATTTACTTTTTTTGCTGATAATCAGAGAGGTGTATTTGATACATGGTTGTCAAGTCGACGACTAGTCGCCAAGTCGACCTAGGGGGAAAAGTCGACCCACGACTTGTTGAGTTTGAAGTCCATGGGTTTTACCCGGATCCGACCCGGAACCCGCCCGAAACCTGACTTAAAAACCTTCCTGAGTTGAAAAAGATGGGGGTTTTTAACCAAGACTTACTTGCTTTTTTGATTGAAACCTAAATCTCGTCTCATATTTACTACGCCAACTTCATCTCATCTTCCTACGACATTATATATTACAATTACTTTAAATATATGTATGTCGACTACTTGTCGACTTTTTACGACCAATCGGGTGACTTGTTGACTTTTCAATTTGAAGGTACTCGGGCGCCGAGGCTCGACTTGTCGACTTAACAACCTTGATTTGATATGTGTGATTGATGGAAAAATTGTACTATTAGATTTAGCTATAAATTTTATTGTTTAGGACCAACTATCAGAAACAGTTATCTAGGAGCTATCAGCTATCTTTTCCAAACATATCTTTCTTCAACTTTAAAGTGTTTTATTTATATTTCAGAGCTTTATTATTCAAATTTCTACCAGAAGAAAAATTGTAGAAAGAGTCATTATCTCCAGAAAGGAGAGTACATGAAAAACAGTGATGTTTGTTACAGTCAAGTTTGTAATTAACATGAATTACAAATCTAGAATTATTGAATCATGTTGGTTTTAATATAATGTTTTTTGGAATTAGTGTATACTTGATGTCTTGATGATGTCCTATAGTACTTCAGTAATATTATGATTTGTGGTATTGTAATAAATCATTAAAAAATATTATTTGAACTTAAATTAATCATCTTTGCTAATCCTTTTAATTTGTTATCTAACGATCGTTTATGCTAGTTGTTTTGTTTATGCCAAAGCAACAGATTTTGAACTATGGAAATGTTACCAATGTCGTTATTTTAGGTTTCAAGTAATTTAGCTTTAAGCACTGCATAAACTGAACTAGCATAAATATGGTGTTTGGTTATTGTAGTGTGTATATTATGAGATATAATGACTATAACTCTTATATCCGTAGCTTAATCTTTCTGCAGGACTCTGTAATGGAATCAAAGAAGATGACGAATGATGATATTCTGGGAGATTCCGTACCTTCCAATCAGATAGAAGCATTGAGGCAATTTTGCCTGCAAGCACTGAAATTAAATGTGCAGGTATGCACTTGCTCACTTCTCTGCTATTCATTTGTGCCATTATATGTCTAAGCATTTTATTGGCAACTTTAGTAGATAATGTTGCAGTAGGTTGTTTATATATTTTTCTTGTTGTCATGATGGACATGGGGAGCACTTTAATCCTATTGCTCTGCCGTTCTGAATATAAATGGCATATCTTTACTTGGCAGTTTCAAACCCCCCCCCCCCCCCCCCCCTCCAAACACACACACTTCCCCAGAAAAATATTTCAGTAAATTCCGGAACAATTTTTTTTTTTTTGGCTTTGACGAATCTAAGCAGACTATATGATCGTTTAACATTGTAAATTCTCTGAAAGGTAGCTGGTTTGTTTTTTGAAGTTCTCACTAGTCCTCCAATATTTTCTTTGAAAGTAACTATATTTTTTGTTCTTCAGGGCAGAGGAAAGCCACAATTTCCAGGGTCACACCCCGTCTCTCTCAGCAGGTCCAGTTATTATATTCCTGTTAGCATTTAGAGTTATTTTTCTATACTCTCTTAGTTCGTTGTACTATGTACACTGTAGTATGTGTGCTTCTGCTGAAGTATCCTTCATTTTTTTTATTTCTTTGTTTATAGAGAAAATCTAGTCGTTGGTTCACAAATTTGAGTTTAGGAAATCTTTTAGGCTCTAACCTTTTCTCAGAAAGAAATTGCCGCATTTGGCATTCCTTGAGTTAGTTTACATTGTTTACTTGTTGCCTAAAGAGTTGTATGTGGAGTGAAATTCCATAAAGTCATAAAGATGATACACATCCATCCAAATATATCCTGCAGAATGCAGATGCATGAGAATACCAAAGCAACAGACTGCCTAGATATAGGTTTAGTCCCAGTCCCAGACAAAGAACAAGTTAAGGACTTAAATATGCACACCCTAAATCTGTATCATTTCTCCTTCCTTTGATTAAAACAACATAGAGCCATAAACTAACTTCAGAAACCTAGGCCATGTTTGTTTGGAGGGACTATTATCCGGGGATAAATAATCCCATCAATTAAAGTGCTAGGGATTATAATCCTTTAAATTATACTATCCCATGTTTGTTATGAAGTATTAAGTTTAGGATTGGAATATAATCCTTTAAAATTTTATCCCATGTTTGTTTTGAGGGATAATCATGGGATTGGAGATTGGACTATTATCCTTTAAATTTTCCAATTCTATGTTTGTTTTGCATAGAATTATAGTGAGGGGATTATAATCCTTTAAAAAAATAACTTGTTAGAGGGGATTAGATAATACCTCCTCCAACCAAGCATTAGAGAGGATTGTAATCGTATCCCCTACTCCAACAAAACAAACATGGGATGGGATAATTTAAAGGAATATAATCCTTAGAATAATCTCAAATATGTTTTTATACAACAAACCTGGGATAGGAAAATTTAAAGGACTATAATCCTATCCTATACTTAATACCATGAAACAAACGTGGCCCTAGATTATTTTAATTCCAATTGCGAAGTAATCAAACACCATTCTGAATCTTCTTATGATACCTTCTATTTTGTTGGGAACTGCAGATTTAGAGGTAGAATATTAAGAAATTATAGAGCAAAATAAGTAAAAACAGAGATCAGTGATGGAGGTTAGAGAAGGTAGTGGTGAGAGAGAGGGGGGGGGGGGGGGGGGGGGGGGGGGGGGGGAGATTGGTGGTAATGCTTAAGAGAGAACTTTTTTTCAATTGTCTGAAATCAAGATTTGCCTTATGAAACTCACAAGGGATTTCCAGTTTTTATAGAGAACAGCTAATTACTAATAATAGTGTTGATTTCTTTTGCAAAAAGTTGATACGTTTTGGAATTTTATATAATAAATTTTTCTTATATTAATTGAATTATTGAAGACAATCCTCTCTTTCTTGCATATATATATATATATATATATATATATATATATTATTCATTTATATGCCTATATATAGTTGACCTCCTAATGGACGACTTACTGCTTCCTGGCAGTTTGGTGGCGCCTTAGCCCACCTTTATGCTTTAACTAGTATGATGTTAACTGTATAAAACATTGCAAATGACTATTCATCTCAGGGGGACTTGTCAATATGTCATCATGACGGTACATCAACGACTGGACCTTAGGAAACCGATATAATGTTGGTCTAGGTTGCGCGGATTGCCTATTACTGGCACCTGCATGGATTACCGTGATCCACAAACTTATTCATCTTACTTACCCTTTACTTTGGAATAAAGAGGGAAAATATTGCATGCCACCAGAATGAGGCGAGGCTTGGAACCCTACTGCAAGAAGTGCGCCTCATGAGCCGTGCCTATGGAGATGTTGGTCCTTTGGCAAAGTATCACGTGAAAGAGGTTAGAAGACCAGATATGTTAGTAAGACCATTCACCACTTGAAATGTCTATACACCTTAAAGTCAGTAGGAGAAATCAGTTCATTGAAGTCGATTTACATAGAAGACATTTAATTGATAGGGATTTGGTGGTACAGAAAAAATAAGAGACCTAAGGCAACCAAAGGAAAGGTAAAATGGAAGAAATTATCTAGATTAAAAGGATCGGAGCAATCATATGTTACTTGGACTCTCGGCTACGGAGTATCGGACACAACACAAAGCCAAGTGTCGGGTTTGAAGTTTTTGAAAATAGGAACATGAGGACTCTTTCCTATTTTTGGATATAGCATAGGTGATTAATAAGCTAGAATATTAGATAAAATTAACAATGAAACTCAAATTGGATATGATTTTGTACAAGACTTTGCAAATTCAGCGTCTTCTCTTTCTCTCAATTCTCATTTCTCCTGCTTTTTTTTCCTTTTCACGTCCATTCTTATCTCATATGTGGTACTAGTTGGTCATAGTGCCCACATTTCGATCAAAGGCACTGGAGAAGCATCCAAGAGAAGATTAGTAACCCAGAACACCGATCTAGATATCGATGTCACCAAAATGGTTAAATAACATTTTTAATCTAGATTTTTATAGAAAGAGAAATAAAAGAAGCTGCATAGACCTGTTTTGGTAATGATTGAAGCATGGTTAGAGTGCGGAGTGGAAAAACAGTAATAGTAAAAGAGAAACCAAGGGAGAAGCGAGAGAAAAGAGGTAGAGACATAGATGTTGTAAAGTGGAGTTCCTAAAACTCTTTATATCGTTGCAATGTTTAAGAATATGAAACTCTGCATTATTGTGGGTTAATTTTTTACCCTAAAGTTGCTAGTTGTAATGTTGAACTTTCTGTATAGTTCCCCCCCCCCCCCAAACCCCAAATTGCTGTATAGTTCAGCTTTAGTTTTGATAATATTTGGAATAAAATAATTGGTTTTTCTACTGCAGGGATAACTTACAGCTCTTAAGACAGAGGTATTACTATGCCACATGGAAAGCTGATGGAACGCGATATTTGATGCTAATAACTTGGGATGGTTGTTACTTAATTGATAGAAATTTTTACTTTCGAAAGGTCCAGCTACGGTTTCCATGTAAAAATGTAAATGAGGTATTGCTTCCCAGCTTGATGAGAAATTTTGTTTACAAAACATTAATTACACAATTCATTTCGTAAGATGGCCTTTATTCTGACATATGTGTGTTTGTGTCTTAGGGTGTAGATGGGACTACTCATCATTTTACTTTACTTGATGGAGAGATGGTTATTGACACCGAGCCAAGTACAAAGAAACAGGAAAGAAGATATCTCATATATGATCTAATGGCAATTAATAATGTCTCCCTCGTAGAGGTTAAAAATAAATTCTATACATAAAGTTGTGCTTAAAGCAGATTTGTTTCTATAGTTTCTGTATCTGGGCAAAATTTACAGTTGTATGATTTAAGATATATTACAACTAAAACCTGGTGGCTGATAGTCTGATACAATCATACCAAAATTATAATAAACTCAATATTTTGTCAATACAAATTTTAATTTTACTGATTCCTCCAGGTCTTGTTATTAGTCTTTTATGCTCAGTTGTTCATGGACCTGTCCTGATTTTTATTATTTATTTTCTTGTTTACGTCCCCGTTTCTTGTGGTGACTGTTTAGGTCTTTTATATTCATAATAGATAAAATATGTCTTGTTCACTTGGGTTGAGGGTTTAAACTTCTCTACCTGTTTGCATGTTTGTTTATTCCATCTATTCTTAAATTTGAAGGAGATTTATATAATTATCAGTTCTATTTTTGCAGCGGCCTTTCCATGAGAGGTGGATGATACTGGAGAATGAAGTGATAAAACCCCGAAATCATGAGCGAGATATGTTGTACAGGAGTCGGAATCCTTATTACAGATACGACTTGGAACCCTTTAGAGTATGTACTTTGATTACCTTTGAATTATGTTTTATTGCTAAGATTTAATTTTATTGTCTGAGTGGTGATTTCATGCTTAAGATTGCTTATGTGAATAATATGTTTGTATATATACTAGCTTAAACCCGTGCGCTGCACGGATTGTTAATTGTTATTTTATTATTATTTTTTTAATATTTTATTAATTGTAATTGTGCAAAAAATAGTAGACATGTTAAAAGAGCTAAACACTTTTAATTAATTAAAAACATTAAAACAGATTTTAAAATAAATAATTATGGGTTTGCCCGTTTTATTTTTGGAAAATGAGGGGTTTTAGTAAGAAAAAATAAAAAATGTAACATATATTTAGTTTAAAAAGGTAAATGCCCGTGATATTTTTGAAAAATGAGGTTTTAAAATTTAATAATTAAAAGTATTTAAATACGTTTTAAAATAAATAAGTAAAGGCTTTCTTGTGATATTTTTGGAAAAGAATGGATTTTAGTGAGAAAATAGAAAAAGTAAATTGTAAAAGACAATTTCCCGTGATATATTTAGAAAAGGAGGGACATTGTTAGAAACAATATATAATGTGTTTTAGCTGAAAAGGTAATTGTTTATAAATAGATATTTGATTATTTATATTTTAATATTTTTAGTAATTGCATTTGTTAAGAAAAATAAGTAGACATGTTAAAATAGGTAAACTTTTAAAAAATAATTATAATATTAAAATAGGTTTAAAAATAAATAACTAAATGTTTGTCTGTGATATTTTTGGAAAATGAGGGGTTTTAGTAAGAAAAAAAAGAAAAACTAACATGTTTTAGTTAAAAAAGGTAATTGTCCGTGATATATTTGAAAAAGTAGGGGAATTTGTTAGAAAAAATAGAAAAAATAATGTATTTTAGGTGAAAAGGTAATTGGTTATAAATAGGTAATATTATTATTTAATAATATATTTTTATAAATAAGTAAGGTTAATCAAGTAAAAACACGAAATACAGTTAATTAAGGATAATTAAGTAAAATCACAATGTACCATACCGACCAACCAAACTTTTAATGTTTCGTCTATTATATAATAGTAGTGATATATACATATTCCAGGTGAGAAGGAAGGATTTTTATCTGCTTTCTGCTGTCAACAAGCTTCTGCGGGAGTTCATTCCAAAGCTTTCACATGAAGCTGATGGTTTAATCTTTCAGGTACTACGGATAGTTTGCAGATTAAAATGCTAAGTTGAAGCTGATTCTCTGGCATGTGCAGATGTAATAAAATTGGATGGTTTAGTTATCTGAGTTCTCTTCTACATTACTATTTTCCTCCTTTTTTTGAATGATTTAAAATCTTGAGAGATTGTACATTTTAGTGTTTAGAACTGAGCATAGTGGCTTTAGGAGTAGGCACTTTTTTTATCTGGAAGCATGTGGCCACTTGACTGTCATGTTTGAAGAAATTATGTCTGCCTCAGTTTCTTACTTGGTAAGCAATATATCTCTGTGTTTTAATCCGTCACCCTAACTGTTTGCCAAACTTGTTTGCAATGTCGAGACACCGTAGCTGTTTGTTAATCTGAAAAAAGTAGTGTAAAATCTTCTACAAAATGGGGAAATGATGTGAACAGATTAAAGCTTATCTCAATATCCCAGTCATGATATCGTAAGATTGTTGTGGCAAAGCAAATATTGGTTACAATGAAATTCGTGTAGATTCCTTTCTTGGCAATTAATGTTCGAAGGTAATAGAGTTAAGATGTTTGTACCAAGTGTCCAAGTTTGTTCCAGCCTTCTAGCTGAGTTCAGCTTTACCCAAGCACGTGTTTTTCATATCATCATAGTCGTTTTTGGGCTAGATACCTATGTTGGTTGAGGGACAGTGGCTCAGGCAAGGCCTTTGTGACTCGGTGTAAGGCTTTGACTTGGTAATTAATGCCTGTGCCTTTTGTACATGTCTTTAGATATTTTGTTTTTTAAGCTTGGCTGTTGTGTTCTGTTAGTAGATAGTGATTTGTCAAACTCAAACAAATACTAAATTCTAGTTCAAGCTAGATGTTGATCAGGAGGATTTACTTTTATATATATATTAAAGAAGTCTCTTAAATGAACTTTCACTAAATGAACGAACTTTGAATTTCCTATACATTAAAATTCGAGGTGAAAGTTTCTGGACTCAGGTGGAGTTATTATTTATGCATGATTAGCTATTACATATCTTTAGGTTTTAATGTACATTGTACAGTCACAATGATATGTTGTCTGATGGTTCTGAGTCTTCTGACTGACAGGGATGGGATGATCCTTATGTGCCGCGGACACATGAAGGCCTTTTGAAATGGAAATTTCCAGAGATGAACTCAGTTGACTTTCTTTTTGAGGTCATATTTTGTTGTAATTAATTCAGATTCTTCATGTTCACTTATTATATAAGCATCTAAATGTAAATTATTTTGACAGGTAGAGAATAACCGTGGTTTACTTTTTCTGAATGAACGTGGGAAGAAGAAGCTAATGAATGGACATAGAGTTGTTTTTAAAGGTTAATTGCAAGTTTCCTGTTGTGATTGCTGTTTACCATCATGTGTAGGAGCATCATGAGAACCATTTTATTCTATTCTTTTCTTTGAGTAGTTAATAACTTGGTACTGTTTTTAATTTAGTATGGATGAGATTGACCAGAACATGTTATATGCCGGGGAGATATGTCTTACCTGACATGTGTATCTATTGAAGAGATATAGTCTTAGTGTTAGTTCATGGCATTCTGAGTCTGCCAGCTTGTTTTAATTTGTAATCTTTTGACCATAAGAATGTTTTGCAGATGAATCAGAATTATATTCATTTTCGGGTAAGATTATAGAGTGTTCCTGGAATCCGGAGGATAGGGTTTGGATCTTTATGAGAATAAGGGTGGACAAATCTACCCCAAATGAATTCAATACCTTCAAGAAGGTACATTTTGTGCATATGCCATATGTTAGTTGGTCACTTTGTTTTGTTAATGTGAGAGGGCCACTCATTAGTAGGGTTTCCCTCAACATCCTTTTTTTTTTTTAAAATATAAATAATTATAGTAATACAATTTTTTACAAGTTGTTTCAAACAATTGACAGGTCATGAGGAGCATAAATGATAATATCACAGAGGAAGTTGTGTTGAACGATATAAGCGAGATCGTCCGTCTTCCAATGTATGCTGAGAGGATACGCAAGGATTGTCGGGCATTTGTTAAAACAGCCCAACGCAAATGACTAGCATTTGTTAAAACAGCCCAACGCAAACATTATTTACATCAAGCAAATATACGGAAGAAGCGGAGCTGAGATTTAAAAAGCAACATTGAGCTGGGAGTGAAGATTTATAACTTTTTTGCTATCACAAAGCTCACATCTGACGTGACTAGACTTCATTTTAGAGGTGGGGAAAATTTGATAGACCAAAGGTATTTGTACCACCTTTTCCTATAGAAACTGCATAATTTAAACAAGTAATGTCCAAAAATTTCTGCTCGAGGGAACGTATAGGTCAGCACCTGATCAGGTTTGTATATTGAAACAGTGAAGCAAACCGATTATTGAATACACACTTATAGGTCTTTGTTCTGGAAGTTCAAAATTTGTAGATTAGAAATGATGATGAAGAAACATAATGCGACATGTCTTCATGTTACAAGTAATTCCATGACATATTTGTTTAAAGTATAGCTGCTATTGGTGTGCTGTTTTGAAAATTCATTTTTAAGTTGTATATAAAGGGCCTGTTTGGCTTTAACAACTTATACATTATAAGTTGATAAGAGCTTATGAGTAGTGTTTGTGTACTCAGCTTATTTGATAAATTATTAACTCCTTATATATAATAAGCGTAAGGGAGATCTTATCCAAAACTTTGGTCGTTACTGTACTACCAAAAGTATACGATCTGTTGGATTATAAAATTATAGATATTCAAATCGATGAGGACCGTCAGATATAATATTAAAAATTGTATTTGATTAATAATAGGATAATATTTAAATACTAAAATGTGTATTTTGATAATTTAAACCTATTATAAATGGTTTTTCTATATTGAATAAAAATCTTTATTTAAAAATTGGTAATTATCTTTTCTCTTTATTTTATGGATAGTTTCAGTTAGATAATAATTATTAAATCATTATTAAATTAAAGATAATTATTGTAGCATCAATTTAATTTTTTTTCCTAATTATTTTAAATTTATAAATTCTTTGTTTATTTCAATAAAATATTAAAATCAATTTAAGAAAAAATTAAAATCGATCTGGTCCGTGTTCGATCAGTATACGACCAAATTAATAATTATAGTTAGATATTAAATAGATCGATGAGAATTGTTAGATCTAATATTAAAAAGTGTATCTGATTAATAATAGAATTATATTTAAATACTAAAAAGTTTATTTTGATAATTTAAAATTTTTCTATGTAAAAATTCTTAAATATCTTTTCTCTTGAATTTATGTATAGTTTCAGTTAAATAATAATTGTTAAACCAAATATCAAGATAACAATTCATATCGATTACAATGATACCCTACGTTATAAGAGACTTAGGAGAACTCATGTACATGAATAAATTTAAACACTTTTTTTTCTGAAGAAACATAACATTTCGATTAATCCAAATTATAATTATATTATTTTACATATAACAAACATAAAAGGATAATATCTAAATATTATTAAAATGTTGAGGGTTTCATATTCATAAACGATAATTTTGAATATAATACTTATATTAAAATGTGTATTTGATTAAATGTAGGATTATATTTAAATTCTAAGAAGTGTGCTTTGATAATTTAAACCAATTATAAATTGGTTTTCTATATTGAATTGAATTTTTTGTGTAAAACTTATTAACCATCTTTTCTTTTCGGTTTATTTTATGGGTAGGTCAACTGGTCAAGTTAGATAATAATTATTAAACCATCATTAAATTAAAGATAATTTCGTTAGTTTCGCATGAGTTGTAAAATTGTCAAAATTCAATTTCTAAAACTCAGGATAAAACTCAAATATTAAAGTGAGTATCTAAATTTTAATAAATATTTTTTTTATTATTATAGCACTAATTTATTTATTTTTCCACTAATTCTTTTAAATATAGAAATTTTATGTTTCTTTTAATAAAGTATCAAAATTAATTAAGAACAAATTCAAATCGATAAAGAATATAATAATATGAGAATAAAATTTTATATAATCATAACATAATTTTTATTCTATTTAATAATTTTTAAGTAATAATGTATTTTAAAATTTTATTTACACCGTAAATAAAACCGAAACATTAAAAGTAAAAGCAGTTAGTAAGATACTTATATCATTATATACTTGATATCCTTATTATATTAAATTCTTATATATAATAATCATAATAGAGATCTTATCCCAAATTTTGGTCGTAGACAACCAAATTAATAAGAACCATTAGATCTTAACTAGATAAATGAAAATCGTTAGATCAAATATTAAAAAAGTTTATTTTATTAATAATAGGATTATATTTAAATTCTAAAAGGTGTATTTTGATAATTTAAACCAAATATAAATAAGTTTTCTATATTGAATAGAATTCTCTATGTAAAAAATTCGTGACCTTCTTTTCTCTTCCATGGACAATTCCACCTAGATAAAAATTGTTAAACCATCTTTTAATTTAAGATAATTTAGTTATCTTCGTGTGGGGTGTAAAATCGTCAAAATCTGATTTTTAAAACACAAGATAAAGCCCAAATTAATAAAGTGAATATTTAAATTCTAATAATAATTATTATGTCATCAATATTTTAACACCAATTTAATTACCTTTTTCTAACTATTTTAAATTTAGAAATCTATGTTCAAAAATTAAAATCAATCTAAGAAAAATTCAAATCAACAAAGAATATAATAATACGAGGATAAAATTTTATAAAATTGTGCATATTTTTAATCCTATTTTATTAAGTTTTATATCATAACTAATCAAATATTATTTATTATTAAATAATAAATTATACGTAAATGATGATTTTGTTTTATAAGAACTTATAGAGACCTAATTTCATTGTTAGCAAAACTATATTCATATTAAAAAAACCTTATTTTGAAATTTTAGACTCAGCTACAGAAGATGCCAAACTTTTTAAACCTATATACATTGTGTTATGGATTAAAAAGTGTGCTTGCGAATTTAATTCTAGGGTTAGAGAGCTTCGAGCTTTAATGGCTGCTCTTGTGTTTCGTGACTAAATCGGTCCTCACAAGATGCCTACGTATCTCAATCAGTGCTGAGAATCAAGCCAGGAAACGTAGTTCTTGGTGTTGCCCTCGGGGCTATGGCGGCATGGGCACACCAAGGACGTAGTGACTTGTATGTCCTTATTCGAGGATGAAGTCTATAACATTGTAGATGACGTATGGAGCTGTGTCCAAAACGTAGTAGGTGACATATGGAGCTGTGTCCAAAACATAGTAGGTGACGTATGGAGCTCTGTCCAAAACGTTGTAGATGACGTATGGAGCTGTGTCCAAAACGTAGTTCTGAGATGAGGGGTCAGACCCTTTATATAGGCGTTTAGAAGCCTAATGGATAAATATTGATTTCCTTGAAGGATTAATCTTATCCTTGACGGTGGATAAGTATTATCACTTACTTGAATGATAAGTCTTATCTTTGACGGTGGATAAGGATTAATTCTAGATCTTTCCTTGTAGGAGTTGTTTCCATATCATAACGAACTTGTATTGAAACAAGCCCAATTGTATTAGAACAAGCCTGTATTGGACGTCTCCTAATACATGTTGTACTTCTAGCCCAAATATTAATTACGAAATTAATATTTAATTAGAGTTTCGGGCCTTATTAATGGGCCAGCTAGGTTTAATTAATGCAATATTAATTATGTCTTTAGGGTTATTTTTAACCCATATCATTTGCCCCCCAACTTCTATGATAATGCACAAGTATTTCATAGAAGTTATACCGGTCTTTTTCGAGAGTTGGTCATTTTATCCCTTACCTGGGACTTACTACCCTTTTTTGGGGATTTTAATATACACTATTGTTTCACGAGTATCGTCTTGGTGTAAAGTGTGGAGCGACCTACACATTTACGACGATTTTGCCTTATTCGAGGCTAACTTGACATTTGCATAAGCCTCTTATGTCTTATACCGTCTTGTTTTGGCTTCAAACCTTTCATTGAGCATATCGAATGATGGGGTTTGGACTGAATGTCTTAGGTTTATGGGGTTTCAACCCTTCACCCTTACGAGTTCTTACTGATGGCTCCTACTCGTAGTGATTCATTCTCAAGTCTATCATATCAAACTTCTCCTGATCTTGAAATTTTCGCTAATTAACAATAGGCATCTTAGGCCTTCTTTTGTATGTTTATTAGCAACATTCACCCTTCGGGGTTCGTTGTATTCAACTCTATTTGTGCAGTTGACATGCATATTTTGTATGATTTCCTTTGCATTCATTTGTAATTTGTCTTGGCAATGCTTTGAGGATGTTTCTACCAATCAAAACGGGCTCAACCCTTCATCTGCTTTCTAGGAAGCTCATGATTTCATCGAACCTTATTTCTACTTGTGCTACTAACGGATCCTTTTAGGATGCACTAAACATAATAAACTTTTAAGTTTGAGGCATGCCAAGTCTTTGGCACCTCATGCCCTTTGAGGGTTTCTAGCTTATACGAGCCTCGTCCAAACACATTCTTGACTTTGTAGGGCCCTTCCTCATTAGGGGCTAATTTTCCTTTCTGTCCAACCCCGGATGCTTCAATCTTTCTGAGAACCAAGTCTCCTTGACGAAAGAACCTTTCTTTAACCCTCAGGTTGTAGTAGAAAGATGCCCTTTTTTGATGTTCAACTACCTTAGCATTTGCCTCATCTCTAACTTCATCAATTAGATCTAAAGCCAGCCTCATGCCTTCTTCATTTGTCTCTGGCTCATAAGATTCGATTCTTGGAGATGTGTGAGTAATCTCCACTAGAACCACTACCTCTGCCCCATATGCCAGCAGAAAGGGGGTTGCTCCAGTGGTGACTTTACAAGTAGTACGATATGCCCATAGTATGGAGAGCAATTCGTCTACCCAAGTGTTTCTAGAGCGTTTAACTCTTTTCTTCAGTCCATCTAGGATAATTCGGTTGGCAACCTCAGCTTGCCCATTTGCTTGAGGATGGGCAACAGAAGTGAAACGTAACTTGATATCATTCTTGTCACAATACTTCTTGAATTCCTCATTGTTGAACTAAGTTCCATTATCTGTGACCAGGATACGTGGAATCCCGTATCTGCATGTCACATTTTTCCAGAAGAAATGCATCACCTGCTTGGTGGTTATCTTGGCTAAAGGCTTAGCCTCAATCCACTTGGTGAAGTAGTCGATTGCTACTATCAAGAACTTTATTTGCGCACTTGCCATTGGAAATGGCCCAAGTATATCCATCCCCCACATGGCAAACGGGATGGGTGAGTTTATGGATGTCAACATCTCTGGTGGTTGTCTAACCACCGGTGCATGCTTTTGGCACCGTTCACATTTTTTCACATAGCTTTTGGCATCTGCAAGTATGCTTGGCCAATAGAAACCTAGACGAGTGATTTTATGAGCAAGGGCTCTGCCCCCCAAGTGCTGCCCACAACTTCCCTCATGTACTTCCCTTAGGGCCAATTCTACCTCTTGGGGTCTCAAGCATTTTAAGTATGGGATGATGAAAGACTTTTTGTATAGGATTCCCTCAATCAGGGTATACCTTAGTGCTCTCACATATAATTTTTGTGCTTTTGAAGTGTCGTTGGGTAACCACCCAGTTTCTAGATGAGATTTGATGGGATCCATCCAACAGCTAGCAACATCAATGGGTGCTACCAACTTTCCATTGATGTTTGGGGTCTTCAAGACTTGGAAGTATACACTTCCTACGTAGTTTTCAATTTCAGAAGAGGCAAATTTAGACAAGGCATCGGCCTTCATGTTCTTTTCCCTTGGAATGTGTTCCACATAGCATTCATCAAACTGAGTCATGATGGCCTTGACAAGTTTTAGGTACTTGGCCATGACTTCATCTCTGGCCTCAAACTCCCCATTTACTTGAGAAACCACTAGCCTCGAGTCTCCACATACTTTCAGAGTTTTAACTCTCAAGGCTCCAGCCAGCCCTAAGCCAGCTATCAGGGCTTCGTACTCAGCTTCATTGTTTGTCGTTGGGAAGTCCAGTTTTAGTGCATACTCTATAAGGAATCCATCGGGACTCTGTAGCACCAAACCTGCTCCACTTGATTTTGTTTTTGATGCTCCATCAAAATAGAGCACCCAACATTCTTTGGACACCATGTCTTCATCTTTCTTGTCTTCCACTATTACTTCCTGCCCCCCAACTTCCTGGTTGTCAATGGTGCATTCAACCATGAAGTTAGCGAGTGCTTGAGCTTTTATGGCCGTTCGAGGCTTATACTTGATGTCAAATTCTCCCAATTCAATAGCCCATTTGATCAACCTTCCACTAACTTGAGGGATGTGCAAGATGTTTCTTAGAGGCTGATTGGTCAAAACCTCTATCTTGTGTGCCTGGAAGTATGAACCTAGCTTTCTTGAGGCCATTATCAAGGCTAAGGCAAACTTCTCAATCTTAGAGTAGTTTATTTCTGCCCCATGTAGAATCTTGCTTACGTAGTAAATGAGTTTCTGAACCTTCAACTCTTCTTTTACCAAAACAGCTCCAAGGGCTGTGTTAGAAACTGCCAAGTACAAATAGAGAATTTCTCCTGGCTTTGGTTTTGCCAACAGTGGTGCCTAAGCCTTGTACTTCTTCAAGGCCTCAAAGGCCTCCTGGCTTTCAGTTGTCCACTCAAAATTTTTCACATTCTTGAGTACTTTGAAAAAAGGTAAGCATTTCTATCCTGACTCGGAGATGAATCTTCCCAATGCTGCCACTCTTCCCGTTAGTTTCTGAACATCCTTGACGGTTCGTGGTGGCTCCATATCCAGGATTGCTTTGATTTTGTCGGGGTTAGCCTCGATTCCTCTCTTGGAAACCATCAGGCCTAAAAATTTCCCTGAGCCTACACCAAAGGCACATTTAGCTGGATTCAACATCATCTTGTGGTGCCTCAGCACTTCAAATGCTTCTCGTAGATGGTTTATATGATCAGCCTTATCGAGGATTTTAACCAACATGTCATCCACATAGACCTCCATGGTTTTTCCAATCAGGTGTTCAAAAATTTTGTTCACCAACATGTCATCTTTCAGTTGTCTGCAATCATCCGTGTCGTGACCGACTTCCTTGTGGAACCGACAGAATTGGTTTTGATTCCGTTTAGACATGTCAGTCCTTAGTGGCTTCGGCCATCGGAGATCTTCCTCCTTTGATATTTCCATCAGAATTTGGCTCCTGGGAGTATTTAATCTTGCATACTCCGTAAACTTTGGCCCAAAATTGTTCCTCTTGGGTGGAGAATCAAAATCCTTTGACGTTTTAGGAAACTTTTCCTTGACGTCATACTCCTATGTTTCCTTTCTTTTCTTCGAATTTCCACTACCACCAGCAATGGGTTCATACTTTCTCATGCTTTCTTCAGCCTTGATGTACTTTCCGGCTCTATCTTGGAGCTTCAGCATGCTCTCGGGTGGATGTTTTGCCAATGATCTTTTGAAGTGATCATCAGTGGTTCCTTGCTGCAGGGCTATCATAGCTACTTTGTCTTCCAAGTCCGGGACTTTCAGAGCCTCCCTGGTGAATCGGTTGATGTAATCCCTTAAAGCTTCATTCTTTCCTTGCTGGATTCCCATGAGTGATGCAGAGCTTTTCTCGTGCACCCTTCCACTAACAAATTGGTTGATTAATGCTTTGCTTAGTTCCTTAAAAGACCCAATAGAGTTGGGAGGAAGACGACTATACCAACGTTGGGCCATGTCTGCCAAGGTTTGTGGAAACGCCCTACACTTGACAGCATCATTGGTTGGCTGCAACAACAGTGCATTAGAGAACGTTCTTACATGATTAGAGGGATCTCCCGTTCCATCATAAGCTTTAATTGTTGGAATCTTGAATTTCCTGGATATGGTAGCTTTCATGATGTCTTGAGTAAACGGTGGTTTAGGATCGTCAAGATCTCCTAGGGGCAACAAAACACTAGGATCACCCCTTGGGGCTTCAGCCATCTTGGTTCTTCTCGGTGTTGGGTCCAGGTTGATTATCGGGACTCTTCCAGTTTCTTGGCTTTGGGCTTTTGCGGCCTCCTCTTCAGCCAGTAGTTTCTTGAGTCTTGCGGTTTCTGCCTCATGGGCTGAAATTTTTTCCTTAGTAGTTTGCTCCCGATTCGTTTGGGAGGAACGTCTTCTTCTTGGGGCAAAATCCCTCTCTTCTCCAGTTGAATCATTCTCGTCCTCACTATAGGGACCCGAGTAGTCTTGAATCAAAGGGGTCCTTCGAGTTTGAGTTTGATGGTTTTGGGGTCCCAGACCTTGTATATAAGGGGGAACATATGCTTCATGGTAAGTGGGGTTGAGACCACTGCTGCCCATCGTGGGTCGAGGAGACATGCCATAGTTTGGCATCCCAAGAGTTTGAGTTGCATATTGGGGAAGATCCGTAGTATGAAGTTGAAGGCCACTTGGTGCATTCATGAGCAGTGGGGAGGTCGTGATTGGTTGCTGGTGTGCGGTCTCTTGTGGATTAGATCCATGAATGACCATCTGCAGGGGATTCGTCCCTTCAACCGAAGTTGGGATTTCCGGTCCTTGAGGGGTGGTGAGGGGGATATTCGCCCCTTGAATGCCAGTAGTTGGTGGTGGTTGATTTCCGTGAGTCTCTGTTTCAGAGGTAAGAGGAAGTCCTTCAGAAGTATGAGTTTCACGAGTCGTTCTTCGTGTGTTTGCCATGGTTGATGTTGCCTCCCCATAGTCGGCGCCAAATGTTATGGATTAAAAAGTGTGCTTGCGAATTTAATTCTAGGGTTAGAGAGCTTCGAGCTTTAATGGCTGATCTTGTGTTTCGTGACTAAATCGGTCCTCACAAGATGCTTACGTATCTCAAGCAGTGCTGAGAATCAAGCCAGAAAACATAGTTCTTGGTGTTGCCCTCGGGGCTATGGCGGCATGAGCACACCAAGGACGTAGTGACTTGTATGTCCTTATTCGAGGATGAAGTCTATAACGTTGTAGATGATGTATGGAGCTGTGTCCAAAATGTAGTAGGTGACATATGGAGCTGTGTCCAAAACATAGTAGGTGACGTATGGAGCTCTATCAAAAATGTTGTAGATGACGTATGTAGTTATGTCTAAAACGTAGTTCTGAGATGAGGGGTCAGACCCTTTATATAGGCGTTTAGAAGCCTAATGTATAAGTATTGATTTCCTTGAAGGATAAATCCTATCCTTGACGGTGGATAAGTATTATCACTTCCTTGAATGATAAGTCTTATCCTTGATGGTGGATAAAGATTAATTATAGATCTTTCCTTGTAGGAGTTGTTTCCATATCATAACGGACTTGTATTGAAACAAACCCAATTGTATTAGAACAAGCCTGTATTGGACGTCTCCTAATACATGTTGTACTTCTAGCCCAAATATTAATTACGAAATTAATATTTAATTAGAGTTTCGGGCCTTATTAATGGACCAGCTAGGTTTAATTAATGCAATATTAATTATGTCTTTAGGGTTATTTTTAACCCATATCACATTGTAAATTATTAAATTCGAAACTTTAAAAGTTTGCTAATCAATTAGTATAGTACTTTTCTGAAAAATCGTACTTTACAAAATATATTATCAAATAACATGTATGCAAGAAAAAATGAAAAAATTCTTATTTTTCAAAAAAACCTATAAATTTTAATATGTTGTTGGTAGATTCAAACCTTAGATCATTCTACATGATAATTTTACTGTTATATCTAACGTTTTTCAACAATTTAATTTGAAAGATTCAACGATTATGGATTGAGTGATCAAACAAAGCGATCAAACTTAACTTACAAGGAAGCTTTCATTATTTAGTCTTTAATATAATAAAATAGATATTTACCGGATATACTATAAAAAAATGAAATTTATATAGAATTTTGATCAGGGTGTACTACTTTAATAGAAGAACTATTACAAAAAAATTATATTTTAATTGATAATTTATTTTCTCAAAAGTTCAAAGTTCCCGTATCTTTAACATATTACGAAAAAGAGTATATTATATTTTAGCAATAAATATTTAAAAAATTATAAATTAAAAAAATTATAAATATTAAGAAAAATTAATGATGTTATCATGGTAGTTTGGTCCTAAATACCGCCAAAACATTCTCAACCGTTAGATTCAATACTTTTAAAAATACATGATCAAGATTATATCATATAAAAAGAAGTTATTATCTAAAAATGATATAAGTTAAAAGATATTATATTAGGATTGGATTTTCTAAAAAGTCAAAACATAAAAATAGTTGTAATTAAATAAGGAAACTCATTTAATACCAAAATAATAAAAATCATTTAATGTTAAATAGATAGGTGAAAACCGTTAGATTTAACATTAAAAACTGTATTTGGTTAATAAAAGGTATTCTAATAATCTAAATTACATATAAGTAGATTTCCTAAATCGAATAGAATTCTCAACATTAAATTTCGTCACTTTATTCTCTTTTTAGTTTTAGAATAGTTTTTAATTGAAAAAGAACGATTAAACCACAACTAAATTAAAGATTATTTTGTGAATTTCATGTGGACTATAAAATTGGCAAAATCTAATTTTTATAACTCAATATAAACAAATATTAAATTGAGCGTGTAAAATATAATAAATATCAAATTTTTAACTATAATTTTTTTGGCTAATTTTTTTTAACAATAATTTAATCATGTAAACTAATAACTTTTAAATATTAAAATATTCATAAATAAATATAATTATAAATATTAAAAAAACAATCGTGTTTTGCATGGGTAATAAAAATATAATTATAAACAAAATAATTATAAATAAAATTTAAGTAACCGTGCATCGCACGTGATATAAGCTAGTAACTTATAAATTGATAAGTTGAATGTTAGAAATCACCAATATTTTACTCAACGTATCAACTTATTCTTTGATTTCTTTATTTTTCTAATATTTTATATTTTTACATTTATGTTTTTAAATATTTTTTTTAATTTAAAATACAAGTGTTGAAATCATTGTATTTAAAAATTATTTTTTCAAATTTAATTTAGCAAATTCTTCACTAACTTATAAGTAAATTTATCCCAAACACCCGTATAACTTATAAGAATTATATAAATCAATTTTTTTGTGATATCCCAAACACGCACTAAATTAGTAATCATTATTCTTTGAAACATACACATACAAGTATCAGGTGCTATAGTACTGATTTTTACTTTGAGAAGTTTGTGGTCACGACCCGGTACGGAATTACAGATTAACTGGCCAATCGAAAAAAAAGAGAATTGTTACAGGCACGTTTTTGTGCCCTATTGTTTTAGATACTTTTTGTATTTACACCTGAATATTTTTTTAAAATGATATTCTTGCAGTATATATGCGAATATGCAAGTATAGATAGAAACCAACGAACAAAACAACTATCGATACAAGTCTATTTTTCTTCTTTCAATTAAGCAGTACTCATGTCGTACTTGTTATAAAAAATCAAATTTAGTATCACATGACTGTTAAAGTACAACATGGTACGATAACGCAAAAAATAAAACAGATGATTATCACACAAAGTAACACTTAAAGTTTAATTGGGGTAATTTTCTCTGTGAATTATTAAAATAGTTATTTTTAAAATAAAAGGATACAATACTTAGTGAAGACTTAATTAGAAAAATTGACAAAATTAACCTGTTTAAACTGAAAATGCACCAAATTAACTTGTATTGCAAACATGGCCAAGTTTAACCTTTTGAATATGACATTGACAAATGCGTATTAAATTTTAGCCCGCGAGCATGTACTTATTTAGGTTTTAGTGTTTTACCTAACTCAACCCTGTCCAAATTGAATGCGTATATAATGTTTTATAAATACATTTTGTTGGATACCATACTGCACAATGCGTAATAATAATACTCTACTGTCGACTTTTCTTCAAAAAAAAAAAATACTCTACTGTCGACTGCATATCCGTCGCCGAATATTTTTGTCAATGCAACTGATATCAGTTATTTTTGTTACTTCTACTAAAAAAAAGGTTATAATTGATTTTCACTCACTTAATTATTGTTATAAGTATGGGGTTTTTAAATTAGAATTTGGGAACCAAGGGTAGTATTTAGTAGGGTAAAAGTCCAAAATAACTGAATTTTATAACAAATTGTCCAAAGTAACTACGGGCGGATATGCGAGTTCCTCTCGTTATTTTGGGCAAAATATCCGTCCATGATTATTTTGGACAATTTGTCATAAAATTCAGTTATTTTGGGATTTCACCCATATTATTATGAAATGTCTTTCGTGTTGTTTGATTATTATTATTATTATTAATGTATTTCGTGTTGTTTGATTACTCGTCATCAAGTATTTGTTTTGTTTCGGTTATCAAGTATAAGACATATACGTGCAATTATTAAATATTAGATTTTTAAAAATCTCCGTTTAAAGTATAAGATTTCGGTTACTTAAAATTGTGGAGTAAAATATAAGATCTATATTATTCGGAACAATGTGATGTTAAATATAAGATAATGGTCAATGATTAAGTGTGGTCTAAAGTGTAATTTATGAGCATGAGAATTAAAAGAAAAAAATATATTAGACAATTAAAATAACTAAACTCGAATTAAAACATGGCTATATTCCTAATAAAGAATTAAATAGGAAAATTTATGAAATGTAAAAAAGTCATGGCATCTAGGCTAAGAAATTTTAAACAACACTTTTATTGAAAGCACTTTATATGGAGTTATTTCTTTGATTCTTTAGAATCTCGTTATATAAGTTTTATAATATATATATAGCGTCACGTTCCTTTTAACCTTAACCTAAAAATCCTTAAAATTCTAACTTATATTTTAAAATAATATATATTTATTATATGTAGATCAGGGTAACTTATATATGTATACGGGAAACGCTAAGATGGATCAAAGCCGAGATAGACAGAAATGAAGGTAACAGTGATCACAACCTTCAGCGTCGTTTTTTAGTGGAATCCGATTGTCAAATAGTAGTGAATGTTATGCTCAAGCAGGAGAAAATCTATTCGACTTTTGGTGTAGTAGATGAGTGTAGGAGCATTCTTAAGTCTTATAACAATATTGATATTATTTTTGTCAAACGATCTGGGAACAAGGCAGCAGATTGGTTAGGTAGCTCGTCGAGTTCAGATCCAGATTGCATCTTTAGAGGGGAGCATGTTCCTCCTAATCTTAAAGGTATTTTGGAAGATGATTTAAAGTAATGAAAGCTTAACTTGCCTTCAAAAAAATTTCTCGGGATCCCGAATAGAATATAAAGTTATGAATTTTTACATTGACAATTCTATTCTACTTAGAAAACCTACTCATTTTTTGTTTATATTATTAAAATTCAGTTTTTAGTATTTGAATATAATTCTAATAACAATCAAACACACTTTTTAATATTAGATCTGACCGTTCTTATTTATCTATCTCAAAATCAACGGTACTTATTAGTTTGACGGTACATGAACCCAAGTCCTGGATAATATCCCGTGCAACACACGAGTTTTTTTAATATATATAATTATACTAATTTCTATATTTTTAAATATTTTTGTGTTACTAATTTTTGGACTTTATTTATACGCTCAATTAACTATTTGGTTGTATCTTGAGTTCTAAAAATTAGATTTGACTGTTTTACGACACACACGAAACGCACAAAATACCCAATTTTTTTCCAATTGAAAATTCCCTGAAACTAAAGAGAGAGAAAAAAGTGACGAATTTTTACATTAAGAATTCTTATTGAACTTATTATTAAAATACTCTTTTTAGTATTTAATTGAATAAGTTTTACGAACAACCAAATACAAGTTTTGATATTACATCGACGGTTTTCATCTATCTATTTTAACATCTAACAAAATAATCTTTAATAATGATGGTTTACCATTTTTTTACAATTAAAACTACACAAAAACTAAAGATCGAAGAAAGTGACAAATTTTTATTTTGAGAATTCTATTCGATTTAGGAAATTTTTATTTATTTGGTTTAAATTATCAAGATATATTTTTTTAGCATTTTTAATATAATTCAACTAACAATCGAATACACATTTTCATATTCGATCCAACGATTCTCATCTATTTATTTTAAAAGCTAACGATCCTTAATATTTTTATATGTAATAGTTATAATTACTTAAAATCCAATTCTAATAATAATACTTCCACTTTTGACTTATATCCTTTTTAGATAAAAATTTCTATATTTATATGATATAATATTGATTGTTTATTTTTAAAAATATTAGATCTAGCGGTTGAGATTTTTTTGGCAGTACCGAGGACGAGAGTTGGATAAGATCTCTTTTACGCTTATTATATACTAGCTTATATCCCGTGCGATGCACGATTTTCTTTAATATTTATTAATAATATAAATAATTTAAGTTAATAAATTGTTGACGTAATCTTTAGTAGTATTTTAGATATTAAAATATAAAATATTTTTAAATAATAGATCTAACGGTCGGTACTATTTTTAAATATTTAAATAATAGATCTTTAGTGATATATTTAAATATTGAAATATAAAATATTTTTAAATAATAGATCTTTAGTGATATATTTTTAAATATTTTTAATAATAGATCCTTACTTATTTATTTTAAAACATATTTTAATGCGTTTAATTATTTAAAAAAGTTTACATATTTTAACATCTATCTATTTACCTACCTGTCTATACTATCAATACTATTATATAATAGACGAAACATTAAAAGTTTGGTCGGTCGGTATGGTACGTTGTGATTTTACTTAATTAACATTAACTGTTTTTCGTGTTTTTACTTAATTAACCTTAGCTATTTATAACCAATTGTCCTTTTTTCTAAAATACATTATTTTTTCTAACAAATTCACTTACTTTTTCAAACATATCACAGAGGTAATTACCTTTTTAACTAAAACATGTTAGTTTTTCTATTTTTCCTTACTAAAACCCCTAATTTCCACAAATATCACGGACAAACCTTTAGTTATTTATTTTTAAACCTATAATATTATAATTATTTTTTAAAAGTTTACCTATTTTAACATGTCTACTTATTTTTCTTAACAAATGTAATCACTAAGAATATTAAAATATAAATAATCAAATACCTATTTATAACCAATTACCTTTTCAGCTAAAACACATTATAGATTTTTTCTAACAAAGTCCATACTTTTCTAAATATATCACGGGAAATTGTCTTTTTCAATTTACTTTTTCAATTTTTCTCACTAAAATTCGTTTTTTTTTCAAAAATATCATTAGAAACCCTTTACTTATTTATTCTAAAACGTATTTAAATACTTTAAATTATTAAATTTTAAAACCTCATTTTCCAAAAATATCACGGGCATTTACCTTTTAAAATTAAATATATGTTACATTTTTTATTTTTTCTTACTAAAACCCCTAATTTTCCAAAAATATAAAGGGCAAACCTTTTTTTTTTAATTTTAAATTCTGTTTTAATGTTTTTAATTAATTAAAAGTATTTATCTATTTTAACATGACTACTTATTTTTTTTAACAAATATAATTAATAAAATATTAAAAATATAATAATAAAATAACAATTAACAATTCGTGCATCGCACGGGTTTTAAGCTAGTATTATTAAAGCCGAAACATTAAATTTTTTAGTTTTCGGTCCTTTATTTTAATTAAAAAATAATTTAATAATATAAAAATGGTAACTACCTAATTACCTTTTATAATTAAAATATATTTTTCTTTTTAAAAAAAAAACAAAATTCACTACTTTTCCAATAATATCACAAACAATATCTTTTCAACTAAACCATGTTACTTTTTCCATTTATCCTTACTAAAATATCTATTTTTCCAAAAATATCATGGATAACCCTTACTTATTTATTTTAAAACATATTTTAATGCGTTAAATTATTTAAAAAATTATATATATTTTAACATGCCTACTTATTTGTTTAACAAATATAATAAAAACAATTAAAACGTACATAATAAAATAATAATTGTTAAAAATAGTTCGTGCATGCCAAAACATTGAAAGTTTTGGTTTTCGATTTTCGTTCATTTTTTTTATTTAATAAAATAATATAAAGTAGAAATATAAAACACATTACCTTTTAATGAAAATATATTAGCTTTTATAAACACACCTAAAAATAAAAATTAGCATAATATATCTTTTGATAATTAATATTGCCTTTTTTTAGTTATGTATCTTTAAATTATTAATACATTCCAAAAAATATCAAACATTATATATTCTCAATAAAAATGTCAATTAAATATCAAACATTATATCTTCTTAATAAAAATGTCAATTATACTATATTTTACATATTTCTATTATTAATACAAAACAAAATAATAAAAAAATATTTTTACTATTAAAAATATAATATTATATTAAAAGAAGCTCGTGCTTTGCACTGGTTATAAACTAGTATTATTAAAGCCAAAACATTGAAATTTTGATTTTCGGTTTTGGGTTATTTATTCTATTTCATAAATAATATAATAATATAAAAATAGTAAATAGTTGATTGCCTTTTATAATTAAAACACTTTTTCAACGAAAATCAACTCATTTTCAAAAAATATCACGGGCAATTACCTTTAAATTAAAACATATTATTTTTTAAATTTTTTCTCACTAAAATATCTATTTTTCAAAAATATTAGGTGCAACCCTTATTTATTTATTTTAAAATCTATTTTAATGCTTTTAATTATTAAAAAAAAGCTTAAAACATATTTTAAGATGCCAACATATTTTTTAAAAAAATATACTTAATATAATTAAAACACTTCTAAAAATATCTCGGACACTTAATTTTTTTTTTTAATTAAAACGTGTTAACTTTTCTGTCCTTATTATTAATATTATTTTCATAAATAAAATAATATTAATAACGCCCAATTTATCTTCCCCAGCCCCAGTTATTTTCTTTATTTATTTTTTCTATATTCCAATTAATACTTAAATTTCTTATTTTATAATTTATCATATTGACTTTTATTCTTTATTTAATATTTTCCGTTCCCATTAATTTTTTTAGTTTGTCATGTCTGTGCCTTGCACGGGTTATATGCTAGTATTATTAAATCCGAAACATTGAAAGTTTTGATTTTCGGTTTTCGATCATTTATTCAATTTAATAAATAATAAAATAATATAAAAATAGTAACTAGTTGATTGCCTTTTTAATTAAAATATTTTTTTCTAACAAAATTTACTCATTTTCCAGAAATATTGTGGATGAAAGGCATATGTCTAGGCCTATTTGTAAACACCGAGGATTCTACTCAACTTTAATTAAGATGTAATAAGTAAATAATAAAAATCAAATATCACATGACTCTCAGAAGATTATATCTGTCAAAGAATGAAGATTAAAGTCATCTACAGACTTGAAGTTATTCTACATTGAAAGAAGATCAATTTGCTGATCAAGCCTCAGTGAAGTATTCAAGCTCAGTGGATTTATTGAAGTGACAGAGATTTCAAGTGGTGACAACAAAAGATACTGGTTACAGAGTTCTTGAATGAAAAGGAAGTGAATCATTGCTTAAAGTCAAACAGATAAAGAACAGACATTGTCGTTAGTCACTCATGAACCAGACAGTACATTGAGTGTCAACGTACTATTATGTTTATTCTTTATCTAAGTTTTAAGTGATTCTGAAATTAATTGAGAAGTCAACTAATTCTATTTATTCTCTTATAAATAATTAATACTATTAAGTAAATTATTTATTAAATTAATTATGTAAAGAATTAATTTAATACATAATTTAATTAGTTAATTATTTAAATTAGAATAAAAATGAACTAGGAAGACTTAGGTTTAAACTAGGAAGACTCTGTTTTTCAAACTAGAAAGACTCACAAGTGAGTCTTCCCGATTGTCTTCCTAGAGTAAATCCTTGTCTTCCCAATTGTCTTCCCAACTCATTTCTTATCTTCCCGATTGTCTTTCAAGGCATAAATGACAGTTTTCATGATAGTCTTCCTAGTGCAAATTGTGTTCTGTTTAAATGATTTGCACGTGGGTTTGATTAAAAGAAATTGTCATGTGTTAAGTATAAAGACAAGGCAGAAGACAAACTGGACAGATTTTATATCACAGAACAAAAGAAGTAAAGACACAGACTCTCAACACTACATTCTTCTTCATTACTTCTTCAACTGCAAAACTATTAATTTCTTGCCAGAGAATTCATTCTTGATTTGATCTTAACATTTAATTCATAAGAATCATTTCTCTTGTATTGCTTTGACTTTCTAGAGGATCATAATCCCTAGATTTTATATCGAACTACTTTTTAGTATTCAATCCTTTTTATTACAAAAATAGATAAATTCAACCCCCCTTCGATCCGCATTAATTTGTTCTAAATTGTTAAATCTTTTAAAGGACAAATTCGATTAAATGGTATAGTTTGTATTCAACCCCCCTTCTACAAACTTATCAGGACCTAACAATTGGCATCAGAGCCTTTTGATTGATATACTAATCAAAGATCCAATTGTTTTGAGATTTTCTTAAACTCTGAAATTTTTAATTCTTCAAAAATCTCAAAAATGTCTACAACTCAGAAAGTTGGTACTGTCAAAATCCCCATGTTCAACACGGAGCATTATCCTATGTGGAAGAAGAAAATGCTCATGTTTCTTCAAGTTGCTAATGTTAAATATCTGGGAGTGCTGAAGAATGGTCCTAAAATCCCTATGATTGTTGAGGGAGAGCAGATAGAGAATGGTGTGGTTACTAGAGCTGCTAGGATGTACCCCAAGGACCCCAAGGACTACATTCCTGATGAGAAAGAGGATTCTACACTGGATGCCTGTCTACAGTTGATACTGGTTGATTGTCTGGATCCTATCATGCATAATTATGTCCTAAATTGTGTTACTGCCAAACACATTTGGGACACAATAGAGATAATCAATGAGGGGACATAGGAAGTTAGAGAGAATAAGCTGGAAATTCTCACCTCTTCTTATGAGCATTCAGATCAAACCTTGGTGAAGGTATCTCTGAGGTTTTTGAGAGATACAATAAATTGATCAATGATCTGAATCTCAATGGGAAGCACTATAATATCAAGGAAATTAATAAGAAGTTCCTTCTGACACTTCCAATTCATTTGGAGCACAGAATATCTGCTATTAGAGAAGCAAGAGATCTTGGAGAGATTTCTTTGGAAAGACTGTATGGTGTTCTGAAGACCTATGAGCTGGAGCAGATTCAACAGAAGTAGATATATGGAACTGGAAAGATAGTTGGTAATTCTACTGCATTGAAAACAGTAGTCCCACAGAAACTGGAAGTGAAGGTTGTTCAACCTTCCAGTTCTAACTTGGATGTTATTGATGCTGAATTTGGTTTAACATCCATTGATCAATCTGGTGGCGACTTCTACTCTTTGGAAAAACTTGATCAGCTGGAGGATGGTGATTTGGCCATGATAGTCAGGAAGTTTGGCAAGTTCAGATTCAGAAGGAATCCCAATCTTAAGTTCAAGCCCAGGTTTCAGAGAGGTGGTTCCTCATCTACAAATAGCACAAGGGGTGGCTATAAAACTGGAACTGTGGAAAGAAGCACAATCAGGTGCCACAATTGTAATGAGTTGGGTCACTTTGCTACTGAATGTAAAAAACCAAAGCAAGTGAGAAGGAACTCATTTGATTCTAGCAAGAAGAATAAGATTGGGAAAGCTTATGTCGCTGAAGAAAAGAGTTGGGATGATACTGATAGTGATGAAGAAGCAGGTGAAATTGGAAACCTTGCTTTAATGGCTAATGAGGCAAGCACTTCATCAACTTACATGTCAGAGGTAAAGTTTACTGATACTGAAATGATCTATCATTTTAGTACTACTGTTTCTTGTGCACGTAGAGAAAATGACAGAATAATTCTTTTGAACACAACCCTTGAAAAGGAGATAAAAGAATTAAAACTTGTGCATGTTAATCATGATGAACTAACTGAGAAAATAACATTTCTTGAGAATAGGGTTAAATGTTATATTCAACTGGAAACCATTCTTAAGGGTCAGATCAGTGAACTTAAAGTCAAGGTTAATGCTTACTATAACTCTTGTAAGACTGCTAAAGAAATCATCAATAAACAAAGTATTGGTCATACTGTAGGAATAGGGTATGACTATAATGAGTCTATTGGTGAATTAAGCATAAATACCCCAAATCGAGTCAGTGTTGAAGAAAGGGGTATACCAGATGTGCTTAAGGGTATTGATAAACCTTTCTTTAGAGAGTCCCAAGCAGGACCTCTGAATGAATACTCTATCATCATTGAAGAGGAGATACGTATGGAGGATCTTGCTTTTGAACTTGCTCAGTCCAAACAGTGTAAGTCTGACAAACCAGTCAAAGTTGTTTCTGCAACGAAGACTAAGTCAGACATTCATAAGGTGGATCAAAACAACTGTAAAACTGACATGCCTGCTATTAATCTTTCTCATAAAGCATGTGGTGTGGTTAATTGCATGTCTTGTGCTTTCAATGTTATGTATGCTTATTTTAATAGTAAGCATGTATCTGATAATAAGACTACTCCACGTCAACATGTTAATAATAAGAAGCATGTTAGATCTAATACTACTAGTCCTCCAAAGACTAGAGTGGATCCATTTATCCCTAAGCCTACTCAGAAATGTGTTAAGGCTGGCTATAAATGGAAACGCTCTTTTGTGAAAGAGGTTTATGTAGCTAAGGTTAAAGATTTTGTTTTGCCTGACAAAGGCCAGTTCATTAAGTATGCCGGACCCAATCAAGTTTGGGTTCCGAAGAAGGTCTAATCAATTTGATACTGCAGCGTGTGGAACAGGTAAACCGTGTTATGTGGGTTCTTGACAGTGGCTGTTCAAGGCATATGACCGGAGATAGAGCCCTGCTATCAAATATGGTTGAGAAAGCTGGCCCAGGAGTTACCTTTGGAGATAACAGCAAGGGTATTACCAGAGGATATGGCTGTTTGAAGTTTGGAAATGTTATCATTCAAGATGTATCTATTGTGGAAGGTCTGAAGTTCAATCTTCTCAGCGTCAGTCATTTCTGTGATAGAGGATATGCTGTTTCCTTTGAGAAAGATAGATGTCAGATCCTTCACAAGAAGAATGGAAAGCCTGCTCTTCAAGGAGTAAGGAAAGGTGACTTGTTCATAGATAATCTGCACTCTGGATCCAAAGATGAAGTAACTTGTTTTTATGCTAAAGCTTCATCAGATGAAAGTTGGCTATGGCACAAGAAGATGTCTCACCTTAACTTCAAAACCATGAACTCTTTAGTCAAGAGGGAATTGGTTAGAGGTTTGCCTCAGATGGAATTTACACAGGAAGGACTGTGTGAGGCTTGTCAGAAAGGAAAGTCAAAGAAAGCTTCTCACAAGGGCACTGACACATCATCAATAACTGAACCACTTCAGCTACTGCACATGGATTTGTTTGGTCCAGTTAGTGTGATGTCCATGTCAAAGAAACAGTATGCACTTGTGATTGTTGATGACTATTCCAAATATACTTGGGTTTTATTCCTACATTCCAAGGATGAGACCCCACAGATGGCGATTGATCATATACAGTTGATTGAGCTGGATTCGAGATTCCCTGTTAGAGCTTAAAGGTCAGATAATGGAACTGAATTCAAGAATGCAATCCTAAATGACTTTTGTGCAGATAAAGGAATAAAAAGACAGTATTCTGCCCCTAGAACTCCTCAACAGAATGAAGTGGTGGAAAGGAAGAATCGTACATTGATTGAAGCTGCTAGGACTATGTTAAGTGAATCAAGACTTCCAATGTACTTTTGGGCTGAAGCTGTGAACACTGCTTGTTATACTCAGAATCGAACTTTAATCAACAAGGATTTAATGAAGACTCCTTATGAGATCATGAATAACAAGAAACCAACTCTCAAATACTTTCATGTATTTGGAGCAAAATGCTTTGTGCTTAAGGATGATAATGTGAAACTTGGCAAGTTTGAGGCTAAGGCACAAGAAGCTATTTTTATTAGTTATTCCAGAAGATCTTACAGGGTGTACTTGATTGATGGTCACCATGTGAAAGAAAGTGTCAATGTAACATTTGATGACACTAAGCTCCCTAGTAACCAAACAGAAGACTCATCTGAGAAACTGAAGTTTGATAACTTGCCAGACTCAGATTCAGATGATGAAGCCCCACCTGAGAATGTTGCTGGTAATGACAATAATAATGATGATAATAATCCTGGTGGTGGTGGTGGAAACATTGGTAACAATGGAGATACCACCAACACTGGAGAAGAATCATCAAGGCACTCAAACAACAACTCAGGGGGAGGAAATGAAGGATCTACTAGTCAGTCACAACACCACAATGAATTTCAAGGCGAATCATCAAGATCAAATATTCCAAGACAGACTGTATGGAATAGAGCTCATCCCTTTGAGCTGATCACTGGTGATCCAGGTGTTAGAGTTAGAACTAGAAGTGCTACTCAGAATGAATGTCATTATTCAGGGTTTCTATCTGAAATGGAGCCAAAGAAGACTGAGGAAGCACTGACTGATCCAGATTAGGTGATTGCTATGCAAGATGAACTCAATCAATTTGAACAACAACAAGTCTGGAAGCTGGTACCCAGACCAAAGAACAAGAAAGTAGTTGGTACTAGATGGGTATACAGAAACAAGCTGGATGAGGATGGCATTGTTACAAGGAACAAGGCAAGACTGGTTGCTCAAGGGTATTCACAAGCTGAAGGCATTGATTATGATGAAACCTATGCACCAGTGGCTAGACTTGAGGCCATCAGGATGTTCTTAGCATTTGCAGCTTACTCCAATTTTAAAGTCTATCAAATGGATGTTAAGAGTGCATTCCTGAATGGTGAGCTAGATGAAGAAGTGTATGTGGAACAGCCCCCTGGCTTTGAAAATCAAGAGCTGCTGGACTTTGTGTACTTTCTCTTCAAGGCTATCTATGGTCTCAAACAAGCCCCAAGAAAATGGTATGACACTCTCTCTGGTTTTCTTTTAGAAAATGGTTTTGTTAGAGGTATCATAGACAAAACTCTTTTTTCAAAGAAACACAAAAGTGATATGATATTAGTCCAAGTCTATGTGGATGACATCATATTTGGGTCTACTAATGATGATCTCTGTAAGAGATTTGCTAAGCTAATGCAGAGTAAGTTTGAAATGAGTATGATGGGTGAGCTGAAGTTCTTTCTTGGATTACAAGTAAGTCAAAGGTCAAATGGTATATTTATTTGTCAATCCAAGTATCTCAAAGAACTCCTCAAGAAGTATCACATGAAGGATTCAGCATCAGCAAGGACTCCATCTTCAACAGCTATCAAACTTGGAGCTTGTGATAACTCTATCAAGGTAGATGTTACAAGCTATAGAGGTATGATTAGCTCCTTACTCTATCTTACTGCAAGTAGACCAGATATTATGTATGCTACATGCTTGTGTGCAAGGTTCCAAGCGGACCCTAGAGATTTACATCTCGTTGCTGTTAAAAGAATTTTGAGAGATCTTAAGGGTACACCTAATTTAGGTATCTGGTACCCTAAAGATTCTGGTTTTAATCTTGTTGGATATACAGATTATGATTATGCAGGTAGTGTTGTGGATAGAAAGAGTACCTCTGGGAGTTGTCAATTCCTAGGAGGTAGATTGATTTCCTGGTATAGCAAGAAACAACAAACAGTTTCCAATTCAACAGCAGAAGTTGAATATATTGCTCCTGGAAGCTGCTGTGCTAAGATCTTATGGATAAGGAATCAATTAAAGGACTATGGCTTTGCATTAGACAAAATTTCCATCTTGTGTGATAATACAAGTGCCATAGAAATCTCCAACAACCCTGTTCAGCACTCGAGAACGAAGCACATTGATATCAGGTATCATTTTATCAGAGAGCATGTCATGAATGGAACTGTGGAGTTACACTTTGTACCCACATAAGAACAAACTGCAGATATATTCACTAAATCTGTTGACGAATCCACATTTACCAGGTTAGTTGGTAAATTGGGTATGTTGAACAGTCTTAGTGATTAACAATATCTCTGTCATGTTTGTTCTTTCAAAAATTCATTTTCTCTTGTCATTTAAATGATATTTATTGCCAATTCTCATTTAATATTACATGTTTGTAAATTTAAATATTTCTGAATATTTTATTTTCTTTAAAAATATTTTTCTCATATTTGAGTGGAGAAATGTATTTTTATTGAAAATATATTTATTTAGAATTATTTAGGTGTTTTTCAGATTGTAAATATTGTTGTTTAAATTATTCTGCAAGTTTATATTAGTTTTATGCACTTCCATATTATTTTGCTTATTTTTCTAGGATTTATGGAATTTTCTGTGAATTTTTCTAGACTTTTATATATTTTTCATGCATTTTTATTATTTTTTCTGCATTTTTCTGTAAATATTTTAATTAAATTCTAAGTTTTTCCTAAGTCTTCCCAGTTTTATACTAGGAAGACTACCGGGAAAACAAGGAATTTTTCTGTTTTGTTTTTTGTTTTATTTCTAATTAATTTTAAGTCTTTTCCTAAGTCTTCCCAGTTTTTGAACTATAAAGACTATCGGGAAGACTTAGAATTACTTAGATTTATTTTTTCTGATTTTCTTTTATTATTTTCCGGAAGACTTTCTAATTTGTATTAGGAAGACTACCGGGAAGACTATCCTAAGTCTTCCCGATTGTCTTCCCAATACAAATTTAAAAAAAAAAACCGTTCAGTTCATTTTTTTGACAGTTATTTTCTTAAATATATATATATATATATATATACACATACATTACATGCACTGTTAGTTTCTTAATTCCCTTATCAGTTTTAAGAAAACCCCATTTGAATTCTCTCTCAGTTTTTTGCAGAAAGCTTTGATCTTAAACCATTGATGCTCAAGTATTAACTTAGCAAATCAGTTCTGTTCTTTTAAAATCAAATCCATTAAGTCGAATTGCTGCTCATTTTTTTCTTTCTCATTTCGGCTTAAGTATTCTTGATTTGCTTAAGTAATTCGTGTGTTTTTCTGATCAAAGCAAGTTTCCGAGGTGTTGAACTCTGTGTTTAACTGTGTGTGTTCTTGAAAATCATTTGCCCATTCGTTTTTTGCTTTTCAAAGTCTTTAGTTCGAATTTTAGGATTAAAAATTAAAAATTGGTTAATTTTGGTAAAATTTTGATTTTGTGGATTTTAAATAATTTTAATTAATTCGAAAAATCCCTAAAATTTTAATTTTATTTTAATTAAATTAAAATTTCTTGTTTTTCAAAAATGGATCCTAGTTTTGAACTTGTTTTAAATAATTAAGTTGGGTATTTTGATCCGTCTAAATGTAAGGTGGAACGTTTTAAACCTTGGATTCAATTTTTAAATAACAATACATGTGTTAGTCATGCTATTTGTGCCTCTGCACTTCTGAAAATTGATCCTTTAAGGTTTTTATGTTCAAGTGTTGTTATTGCTGAGGATTCAAAATCATTTACGTTCAATATTTTAAACCAGCAATATACAGTCACTTTTGAGTTATTTTGTGATGTGTTACAGTTTCCAAAGGATAGGTTTGATCCCTTACCCACTGATGATGAGTTATCACAGTTCTTTGTGAATATTCACTATCAGGGTCCCTTACAAATGGTTAAATTGTCTAAGAGTTTTCTTGTAAGGGAATGGGATCTGTTCTTTGATACAATAGCAAGAGTATTTGGTAATTGCACAAAAACCAATTTTCATGGCATTACCAGTCTTAATCAATATATTGCTTATGCTATTGTATTTGGTCATAGATTAAATTTTGCTGAAATTCTGTGGAACGTAATGATTAACAGGCTTGCTCACTCTAGGAGAGATTCTGATAATCATGTGAAAGTGAAGTGTTGGTACCCTCGCTTTCTCACTCTTATCATTAATCATCTTCTCACTGCTGAGCAGGTAGAACTGTTTAAGGAAACCAGATTTGAAACCTCTCCAACCACAGATACTAAATTCTACACCAGGCTTGATGTTTCATCCAAATTCCTCAACACACCTGTTCTTGTTTCACCATTGATGAGTCAATTCATTAATCTTCATATCTTTGGTGAACAAGTTCCTGAGCCACATCCAGTTCCACTACAGGTAGTTATTCCTAACCCTGGATCTTCTTCTGGTACTTTAATTGAAACCCAAGTGGTTGTTAGGGATGACCCAGAGGTTGTAGAACCACAATCTCTGACCCAGGTCATAGAGCCAAACAGAGAGTCAAACACTACTGACAAACAACCTGATCCAAATGTTCAAACTAGTCAAAGAAGAGTTAGTGAAATAGCTGTAATGAGTGTTCCCACAGCTCTGTCTCCACCTCTTAAGAAAAGAAAAACCTATAGGGAGGCATCTGTAAGCCCATCCGTATCCTCTCAACAGGATATGGACATTGATATGGCCACTGAACAATATCTGGAGACATCCTCTCAACAGGATGAATCTATTGAAATTCGCCATCGGGCCATGGCATCCTGTACTGAGTCAAGCACTCTCCCATTACTCACAATGGGAGAAGATATCCAAATAGATTATACTCAGGACACTATGCAAGGAGATCACTTTAATTTTGATTTTGAAACAGTGCCTACCATAGTTACGGTAGAAGTGCCTTCACAGGCATCAGAGGGAAAATCTGATTCTTCGCCACCAATAATAGAATCATTTTCTCCCCTCCCAGAGGGAACATCTCTGGCTCCCCTAAGGGATTTTTCACTCGCAGTTTATACTGGAGAAAGTGAAAGGCAACCAGGTGAGTCTGTCACTGAAGCAATTCAGTTTACAATGTCAAATATTTTGACAGACTCAACCAGGGATTGGGATTTGCGAACTCCCATTGCACCACCATTGACCTCTCTTGAAGGGGCTAGGGTGATTTCTTATGCAGGTACATCCTCTGAAAACATGGACAGACAGTTAGTTGTGAGAGAAGAGAGTCAAACACAGAGTGATACACAAGCACGTGAGTTGAGTGAAACACCACTGAGAGAAATTGAATTGAGTGCACACACTGACACAAACACTGCTTTGTTGTTGAACCAGCTAGCTGATCTACAGAAAAAGTTACAAGAAACCCAGGCTGAAAACAATCTTCTCAAAGCACAAGTGGTTGCACAATCTTCCACCTCTGTATCTAATCAGCTGGGTACTATCAAGGATGATCTGGAAGGACTGAAGAGTACTCTGCTCCCGAAGCTGAATGCCATCCAACAATCTCAAGTACTAGTGGCTTCAGACATTTCTGATTTAACGTCAAATGCTCAGATTTCAGAAAGTGTCAAGGAGATTGCAGCCATTTCTACCAAGGTGGACTTTATTCTGCAAACAGCTGATGAAAATCAAACGTTTAATGAAGAAAGGATGTCAAGGATAGAAGGAGGAATGGAGCATCTGAATGAAGGTATGAAGCACTTGTACAATATGATAAAGAACTCACATCAACCTACAGCACAACAAAGAACATTCTTTGAGGGAGATGATGAAGATGAGGATGATGATGCTAATGAAGGAGGAGATAGAGGAGAAATGAAAGAAGAAGGAGAGATAAGGAGAACTTCTGAGGTGAATCCTAGGGCTTCCAAAGCTCAATCTGTAGAGGATTCCTCAACTAAGGGGGAGAAGGAGAAGAAAGGAGAAAGAGAAGCTGGAGGAGCTTCTAGAGTTAGAAAAGATAAAGGGAAAGGTAAACAATCACTGGAGGATACTGTCTTTGATGATGCCTACTACTACCACGGTGAACATGATGACTTCCAATTTGACACATCTGGTGATCTGGAGAAGACCATACCTGAAGAAGCTTTTGTTGAGGAGGAGGTTGAAGAGGCAGCCAACTTTGATGATTGGGAAGATGAAGCTGATTTATACACACCTGACCCTTTGTTTCAAAAGGAGTTGAAGAAGCAACATGCAGAGTTAAGGAGAAAGGAGGATGAAAATGCCAAGGTCTCCGACATCATATCTCAAAGGCTAAAAATTCAAAAGACTGAACATGAAGACAAACAACGTCTTCATAGTATTCATGTCAAAGAAAGGAGATTGGATATGAGGATGAAGCAGGGAAGCAAGTGGGACAAGGCAAGGGAGATGTTTGATATCCCTCAAAGAGGCACAAACAATGATGCTACTTTTCTGAAGTTACTTGAGAAGATCAGAACTGTTAATCCGGACAACTCATTATACATGAAGGCATTGAAGGAATATATCCTAAGGATTACATCTGCATTTGATCAAGTGAGGCAAGAACTGTATATCTATGTGTCTAGTGCTCTTGAAGGGTCATTCACCATTTCTCTTGACCTCCTGCAAAGAAGATCTCTCTCTGAATTATGGATTCTAATGAGTAAGGTAAAGAGATCTTCATGCTTAAATGAGCTTCTATATGACAGGCTAAGAGATTCTGCAATGAAGGCCAGCCCTCAAGTTTTACACTTCCCGTATGAAGTCAAAATCTATAGAGGTACAACTTTGGAGATGGTAAGGCTGGATCCTGATTCTTTGAAGCTACAGACTGCAATGCAACAGGTGAAGTTGGAGAATCTTCTGAGAACTTTTGGGTTTACTACTGTAGAGAAGTCTGAAGTTGCTGATATGATTTCAGACTACTGCACGGAGAAAGTTCCAAGGTATGCTCAGATGAAGAACAGATTGAAGAAGATCACCACTCAACCAGTAATGCCAAGTGGTGTGGTTTCTGAAAGTGATCGTGTCCTTGACAAAGATATTCTAGTCACCTTGCAAGAAGCTTAAGAAGGTGAAATTAGAGACTAAGACATGATAGAGTTAGCTCAAATTTGTAAATGTTATATGCTTAGAGCTAGGTAAATCAAGATAAGTAAGTGTATCATTTGTTCAGACTAGAGGAACATCTATCTTGTATTTATCTTTACTGTTTGAATCTGGAAATTGTTATATTTAATCCAGAACTTTTTATTATTTGCTTGGCTCTTAAAAGTCTTATCTTTTCTTGTTTTAGTTGAGTTATCCTCTAGAGTATTTGGTTGTTATTGTCTAACAAACAAATAGGGGGAGATTGAAAGGCATATGTCTAGGCCTATTTGTAAACACCGAGGATTCTACTCAACTTTAATTAAGATGTAATAAGTAAATAATAAAAATCAAATATCACAAGAATCTCAGAAGATTATATCTGTCAAAGAATGAAGATTAAAGTCATCTACAGACTTAAGTGATTCTACATTGAAAGAAGATCAATTTGCTGATCAAGCCTCAGTGAAGTATTCAAGCTCAGTGGATTTATTAAAGTGACAGAGATTTCAAGTGGTGACAGCAAAAGATACTGGTTACAGAGTTCTTGAATGAAAAGGAAGTGAATCACTGCTTAAAGTCAAATAGATAAAGAACAGACATTGTCGTTAGTCACTCATGAACCAGACAGTACATTGAGTGTCAACGTACTATTATGTTTATTCTTTATCTAAGTTTTAAGTGATTCTGAAATTAATTGAGAAGTCAACTAATTCTATTTATTCTCTTATAAATAATTAATACTATTAAGTAAATTATTTATTAAATTAATTCTGTAAAGAATTAATTTAATACATAATTTATTTAGTTAATTATTTAAATTAGAATAAAAATGAACTAGGAAGACTTAGGTTTAAACTAGGAAGACTCTGTTTCTTGTCTTCCCGATTGTCTTCCAAGGCATAAATGACAGTTTTCATGATAGTCTTCCTAGTGCAAATTGTGTTCTGTTTAAATGATTTGCACGTGGGTTTGATTAAAAGAAATTGTCATGTGTTAAGTATAAAGACAAGGCAGAAGACGAACCGGACAGATTTTATATCACAGAACAAAAGAAGTAAAGACACAGACTCTCAACATTACATTCTTCTTCATTACTTCTTCAACTGCAAAGCTATTAATTTCTTGCCAGAGAATTCATTCTTGATTTGATCTTAACATTTAATTCATAAGAATCATTTCTCTTGTACTACTTTGACTTTCTAGCGGATCATAATCCCTAGATTTTATATCGAACTACTTTTTAGTATTCGATCCTTTTTATTACAAAAATAGATAAATTCATGTCGAATTTATTCTAGGTTTGTTTTATTAAGAACCCTTGTAATCAGTGATCAAATTGTAACACTCGTCAAGTTTAATATAAGTTATATTTAACTTGAATATTGTTTCAGTTTTATTCCGCATTAATTTGTTCTAAATTGTTAAATCTTTTAAAGGACAAATTCGATTAAACGGTATAGTTTGTATTCAACCCCCTTCTACAAACTTATCAGGACCTAACAGGGGACAGTTAGTTTTAAATTAAAACATATTACCTTTTATAATTGTTCTCACTAAAATCTATCTTTTCCAAAAATATCATGTGCAACCCTTACTTATTTATTTTAAAACCTATTTTAATGCTTTTAATTATTTAAAAAGTAGTTACTTTTTTTAATTAAAACATGTTAGTTTTTCTATTTTTCCTTATTATTAATATTACTTTAATAAATAATATTAATATTGTCCCATTTATCTTCCTCAGCCCCATTTGTATTCTTTATTTATTTTTTCTATGTTACAATTAATATTTAAGTTTCTCATTTTATAGTTTATCATATTTTTTATTCTTTATTTAATATTTTCCGTTTCCATTAATTTTTTAGTTTGTCATTTTTTAATCTTCTTTGATAGTCCGTGCCTATTAGGTTTTATATTTTTTCTCACTAAAATCTCTCTTTTCCAAAAATATCAGGTGCGACCTTTACTTATTTATTTTAAAACCTATTTTAATGTTTTTAATTATTTAGAAAAACTTACATATTTTAACATGCCAACGTTTTTTTTAAAAATAAAATAAAATTAGTAGAATTAAAGCACTTTCAAAAATATCATAGACAATTCCTTTTTTTAATTAAAACATGTTAGCTTTTCTATTTGTCCTTATTATAAATATAATTTTAATAAATAATATTAATAATGTCCCATTTATCTTCCTCAGCCTCATTTGTATTCTTTATTTATTTTTTCTATGTTTCAATTAATATTTAAGTTTCTCATTTTATAATTTATCATATTGATTGATTTTAATTCTTTATTTACTATTTTTCGTTCCCATTAATTTTTTTAGTTTGCCATTTTTTAATCTTTTTTGATGACCTGTGCCTATTATATAATAGTCGAAACATTGAAAGTTTTGGTGTTCGGTTTTCGGTCATTTATTCTAATTAAAAAGGTTTACCTATATTGACATGCATACTTATTTCTTTGGGAAATTTCCATCTCTACTACTTTTATAATCTTAATTCTAATTTTACTATCCTCCAAATCTTTTTTCACTTCTGTACTTTACTTTTTTTAAAAATACGCCAGCACAGGCGGACACTGCTTTCTTTCTGCATGCACTAAACAAAGCACACTGAAAGGCATATGTATAGGCCTATTTGTAAACATCTAGGATACAACTCAGCTTAAACAAGTTTGTAATAAGTAAATAATAATTCAGTGTCACAGGAATCTCAGAAGGTTATATCAGTCAAAAAAATGAAGATTAAAGTCATCGTACAGACTTGAAGTGATTCTACATTGAAAGAAGTTCAATTTATTGATCAAGCCTCAGTGAAGTATTCAATGAAGTGGACTTATTAAATTGACAGAGATTTCAGAAGTGTGACAGCAAGGGTACAGATTACAGTGGTTGACCAAAGTCAAAAGCAACAAATGGATCACAACTTAAAGTCAAAGATGAAGAACAGACATTGCAGTTAGTCACTTATGAACCAGACAGTACATCAAGTGTCAACTTCATACAATGTAAATTCTTCATCAAATTCAAGTGGTTCAAGGATTGTTTATGCTATCATGAAAGGATATAAATTCTCTTTTAAATTAGTTATTAATTTATTGATTAAATTAATTCATCAGAATTAATTTAACAAATAAATTAGTTAATTAATTTATTGAATAAATTAATTTATCAAAATTAATTTATTAAATAAATTAATTATAAGAATTAATTTAAATTAGAATTAGAATTATAACTAGAATGACTATGATAAATGAACTGGAATGACTATCAAGGGTAGTCATCCCGATAGTCATCCCAAGTCATTTTACATAAAATTAAACTGGAATGACTATCAAGGATAGTCATCCCGATAGTCATCCCAGTTCTAATGGTAGTCATTCTAGTTCATTTCTAATATTCTCATAGTCATTCCAGGCTTAAAATGATAGTCATGCCAGCCTAATTTGATAGTCATTCTGAAGAAAAGAAACGTGCAGTTAGCAAGTGGATTAACACAAAAGAAAAGATCAAGATAGAAGTTTATCAACACAACATAACATCTTAACAAAAAGTTTTTGTCAAAGCTCAAAACACTGCCGGACAAATCCTCTGATTCCAGTTAATTGTTTCTAGTCTTGATTGTTATATCCAAACCACTGGAAATCATTTACTTGTACTGCTTTGACTATCTAGTGGATCTTTATCCCTAGAAATTATCTCGAACTATTATTTATCATTCTATCTTTTTATAACAAATATAGATACGTTCATGTCGAATTTATTCTAGATTTGTTTTAATTAGTTTGAGATTCAATCTTTGTAATCCGTACAATATTTGTAACACCTTTCAAGTTTAATATAAGTTATATTTAACTTGAATTTTGTTTCATTTAAATTCCGCAATTATTTGTTCTTAAAATTGTATTATCAGAAAAAGAACAAATTCGACAAAACGGTATAGTTTGTATTCAACCCCCCCTTCAACAAACTTATCGGGACCTAACACACACACTTAAAGAAAATACAAGTACTACTTCCCAGATCTACAATTACCTTTGTCATCTTCTTCAATCTTTCATATCAATTATTGATTTGTTCCCATACATATACACATACACTTACACAAACATATATTAATAATTATTGAAGAAAATAATAGTGCCCAATCGCGATTGAAGAAAATAAGTTGTAATATATTAATTTTGATTTGATTTGGGTATTCCATTTTCTTCCTCGTCTTGTTTCTTTGGATTTGATTAAGTTTTGTTGATTTTGTTGTTTTGGTTGACTTGTGTTACTAATACACAGTTGTAAGTTGCGCGGGTTTGATTATATTCTGCAACTATTTCAACTCAATTAAAATAATTATTGCAACCAAATCAACTTTATAATCAACTTTACAAATAATGAAACTTTCGCATTTTGGGTTGTAGGGGTTGCACACACTGTTTGATAAAATGTCAAAAGAATTACAAAGTTGCATTTTGGGTTGTAGAGGTTACAAAACGTATTTTTGAAAATAATTGTAAGACAAACTTATTTTTGTAAATACTTTTTAGAATCGACGTATTTTTGGAAAAATGATTCATAATAATGGTATGTTAGATATAATTGATGATGTTTGTTTATCAGTGTTTAAAGTATCAGGATACTATCAGAGTTTAGCTGGAAGACTGGTCAGAGTTTGCTTAGCTGTCGGTGTTATATACAATGAAGATTCTAGAAGCGATATACTTTGAAGAAGGGAAGAAGCAAAGAGATATCGTGATGGCTAAGGAAACGAAACAGAAGACAGAAGCAATTCTAAATTGATATTAATTGTATAGCTGATTTATAGGAATATCAATTAAAGATTGTATGTAGCTGTGTACTATATAAACATAGATAGGTTAACCCTAAAAGGGATGCGAATACTTGAAAGATTATTCTTGTAACCTAGCAGCTCTCTGTGATATTTTTCATCACTGAGAGAGGAGTTATTAATTCCATACAGTTTATTATTCATAAACAGTGTTCTTATTGTTATTCTCATACATATACTTGATTATATATTGTGTATTCGGCATAACAATTGGTATCAGAGCCTAGGCTGTTTAATATATACAGTTTTACTTTGATCCAAACACAAGTATAATCATGGCTGAAAATATCCAAGCAGGTTCTAATTCCGAAAAGGTTCAACCAACTTCTGTGAGTCGATACGAGACGATTAGGGTTCCAATTCTCAGACCAGCGGAATATCCAATATGGAAGGTAAAGATGACCATGTTTCTGGAAGCCACATATCCAGAATACCTTGATAGAATCAATGATGGTCCTCATAAGCCAACTAAACTGTCTCCTGTTGTTGCTGGTCAAGAACAAAAGACTGTTCCAAAGGAAAAGAAAGATTTGACTCCTGAAGACATCTCATCAATTGCAAAGGATGCAAAAGTTAGACCTCTTCTCCATAGTTCCTTAGATAATGTCATGTCTAACAGAGTTATTTGTTGCAAAACTGCCAAAGAAATTTGGGATCCTTTAGAAGTCAGATGTCAAGGAACAAGTGCTATAAAGAAGAACATGAAAACGATACTTACACAGGAGTATGAACACTTTGACTCGAGACCTGATGAAACTTTATGAATAAAGGAGGAGGATTGGTAAACACTGATGAACTGTGTACTCTACGCCGAGGTAATTTAATTTTAATCTCTGATGATTAAAATAAATTTCTTTGTTTCAGACATATTATGCTTTCAAGAAAAGACATCTGTTTTGAAAATTCAAAAGAGTATGATTGGACAACAGTTCAAAAATGTATTAAATAGAGGAGAGAGGTTGAGTGTCTAGGAAAGTGTAATAGGCGGTAATTATTGCTCTTTTTACTGCGCATGCGCATTGGAAACTGCCATTTACTGCTGTCAGTCATTACACGTGTGCCACGTGTCCCACTAACACGTTTCACGGAGTAAGACAGTTGTGTGTATTGATTAGAAACTGTTCAATTTTTAATTTTTAATTTTGTATTAATATACAATACACAAAATCGTTTGAACTTTTCACAACTTAGTCCAATTCACACTTCACTGTCACACATACATTTTCACAAACACTCTTACTGCAAACACTCTCAATTTCTTCTCTAAGTCATTCTCTGATTATTTCTAAATCGTACTAATGGCCTCTACTGTTTTTGTATCTTCTGGGCTTGAATTTGTCCCTAATAATTATGCTGCTCCATTGGCAAATGCGAACGCACCGGAGGCGTTTCATTTGATGCAAAATTTTCTTGCCCAATCTCAAATCGGGCGTGCTCTTGTAGAACCAGAGAAGCTTTCTGTGTTTCAAATCAAAAGCTTTTGGGAGACTGGTATCTATGATGATGGTGGTGAATCTGGAACACCATCTATTGTTTTCGAGTTTCAAGAAACAGAGTATGTCATTACTCCTGGTACGATTCGTGCTGCTATGGGTTTTGGTGACTATACTGCTTACACCATTGCTGTTGGTGATGCGGAGTTGGTGAGAATGATGAGGGCGATAGGTTACAGTGGATCTTTGGCCAAGATAGGTCAATTGAAGCGACCGTTCTTGAGGAAAGAATGGAGTTTTTTCTTCGACTGTATAACAAGAACGTTCGGGAAGAAGTGCACTAACTGGGATGCGATACCCACTGAAAGTCTACAAATTGGGTATTCTCTTATCTATGGTACTCATTTTGATTTTGGTAGACTAGTTCTTATTAATATGAGTGAAAAGATGACTAAAAATAGGAGAGTAGTTTACTTTGCTAGATTCTGTCAGCTTTTACTTTCTGCTTGTGTTAGTGGGGTAGATATTCTTGATGAAGATGTTATTCCATGCTTTAAGTTACACAAGCGTATATTCTCTGATCTTGTGAATAAGGATGTTAAGAAGGGTAATGTAGGTGATCTTTTACTTCCTACATTAGTGCAACAGTTTTTGGATGATTCTATTCAAGCAGAACCACAACCAGAACCATTAAACACTGAAGTTCCTCCATCTACATCACAACCAATTCATACTGGTGGTAGAATCAAACACATGGCTTTTAAACCTGCTAAGACTGTTAAGCCAGCTACTGAAGTTGGAGTGTCAAAGTCTTCTATGCCACAGTCTGTTGGACCTTCCAAGAAAAGGAGAGCAAAGAGACCTCGTTCTGATGATGAGGATGATACTGAAACTCTCAATCAAAGAAGAAGAAGATTGATTGCTAACTATCTTTTTGATGAGTTAGAATCTGAAGCTGTTCCAGCAACTGAACAGAATGAAGCTCCTGCAACTGATGTAAATGTTGAAACTACTGTGCCTATAGAGGACAGAGTAAATTCTGATGAAGCTCCTGAGGTGTTGATTGAACCAATATTGGAGATGAATAATGAAGAAGATTTTGAAGCACATCCTGCTATCAGTGTTTGTGACACTGAGGATGTGGCAGCTGATCAAGCCACTCTGGTAATTGAAGAGTCTATGGAAACTCATACAGAGATTCTCTCTGTCACCAATCAAGTTCTTGAAGTTGGTGATGAGGTTGATCAGGAAGCAAAATCTGTCTCTTCTGAGAAGATTGTTGAAACTGCTGTGGAAAAGATGAATGAAGCTACAGCAGAAGAAGAAGTTGTTGTTACAGTTCCTGTTGAAGCTGCACAGTTAAATACTGAAGTTACTGCAGAGAATATCATTGAAGAAGCTGCAGAAAATGTTGATGAAGAAAGAGTTGATTCTGATGATAATACTTCTGTACATTCTATTCATGCAAACTCTGGCATCAATATTGCACTTTCAGACTCTGATGAACCTTTTCTAAGGGATCCCACTGCCGAGTCTATCAAAGAAAATCAACATGCAACTGAAGCTCATTACAGAGAAATGCATTATGCAAATTGGTCAGGGGCTGATTGTATTTTCTCTACTCAAAGGACTGCTGATTTTGTTAATAAGTCTGCTAAAGAGATTTCCAATCCTGAGCTGTTGACACATTTTAAGGCTACAATTGTTCAAGTCAAATCATTGCACAATCGCTTTGATGAGACTCACAAAGCTGTCATTGGATTGAGTAATGATATTGCTACTAAAGAATTGGCCTTGAGGAATGATAGAGTTAAAGTTTCCTCTATGATCAAGGATCAACTAGAAATCAAGAAAAGGCTAACCAAAGTTGAGAGCAATCAAGCTGAAATGTCTACAAAGATTGATTCAATTGCTGCATCTTTGGAGTTGCTGACATCAGTACTTATTCCTGATGATGTCAAAAAGGGGGAGAGAGTTCCTAAAGACAAATGCAAAAGGGCTCCAACTCTGAGACGGAGGGATGATGCAACTGATGGTGGAAGCAAAGAATCAGAGAAAAGGTCAAAATCTATTCAAGAGCAAAGGAGACTTAGGTCAAACTCTGCTAAGTTGACAAACTCTGAAAGAGTAAACTCTGGTACTCAATCTGGTGCTGCTCAATCTTCTTCAAGACTTAAAAGTCTAGCTATTTCAGCTAATCCAATTACTGATGAAGAGATTGCTGCTAAACTCTTTTTGGAAGAACATGGTGGTGAAGCCACAGTTGAAGACATTGATGCTGAATTGAAGATTCTTGCTGAAGAACATAAGAAGAATGTTGAAGCTGGAATTTATAAGAAGGCTGCCAAGGCTCTTAGGAAAAAGGAACAAGGAATTTCTATTAGAGAGAATGTAAATTCTGAACAGAGTTTACAATACTCAAGGAGGCCTGTTGGAGCAAATACTGATAAAGGGAAAGGAAAAATAATTGAAGAACCCAAGTTATCAAAGAAGGCTTATTCAATCTCTGACATTGCTCAAGTTGAATTAAGACCTAATCAATCAACCACTGACGTTGCTCAAGTTGATGATTCTGTTAAAGTTGTGACAACCTCTGACACTGCTCAAGTTGTACAAACTCAATTGATATCTCCACAACTCCAAGGTAATTTTCGAAGACCATCTAAAGATGAAACTCTGAAGCCAGAAAATGTGAAAATTCTACAAAGCAGAACTGTGTTAGGAAAGGAATCCTATGATAGATCTGGTTTGGGATCACATAGAGAGAGAAGAATAAATAACAGCCCTTTAGATCATACATCTCTGGCAGAACCTGGTGTTGGGGTAACTCAAGAAAGCCTTGACAAGTTAGAGTCTGTTCAGATGATCTATCACAGAGGAATCAAAAAGGAGTTTCTGTTATATTTTATGGCTGATGGAAGAGTTTATAGAGTTGGAGAAGCTGACATTCATCTAAAACTATGGGAAGAGCTGGAGTATGTTTTATATCTGCTAAAAGTGAAAAATCAAAGTACTCACAATGCTGCTCAAGTTTTAAGAGAGAGAATGATGAAGTCTAAAGTTTTGTGTGGAGCCAAAATTTCAAGTGCATATATTCCTAAGTACAGAGATTACCATGGAAATCTTGTAGAAATGAAGAGAAATAGTGCTAGATTCAGAACAACACTTGGTATTAAAGTTTTGGAATTCAATTTGGAATCAGACAAGTCTTACTATATCAGGCTAGGAAATGAGATGAATAAAAACAACATATATTCTCTGAGGGCTGTCATATATCAGACTGGTGAAAAAAACCCAGAACTTAAGGAGCTGAAAGAGATTATGACTGCTGAGCTAGAAAGAGCTGAAAGAAGACTTCTAACAGATTATCTCAAGACAGTGCCTGACATTGAGGAAATTAAGTAAAGACTGTCTGTAAGTTTTTAAAGTTTTATGTTCTAAGTAAAAGTTAAACTCTGTTATGTTATAAACACTGCATTTGTTATATGTTTTGACATCATCAATTATCTTTTAAACTTGTACATTTTTGTTATGCACAAGTTGGGGGAGATTGTTAGATATAATTGCTGATGATTGTTTATCAGTGTTTAAGTAACAGGTACTCATCAGAGTTTATACTAGAAGCCAGTCAGAGTTTGTTAAAGTCTGACGGGGTGAAAGTTTGCTGAAGCTGTCGGTGCTAATATGAAGATTCTAGAAGCAATATATCTTGAAGATGGAAAGAAGCAAGATATATTGAGATAGCTAAGGAAACGGATCAGAAGACAAAAGCAATCCTAATTTGATATAAATTGTATAGCTAATTTGTAGGAATATCAATTAGAGATTGAATCTATGTAGATGTGTACTATATAAACACAGATAGGTTAACCCTAAAAGGGAAGCGAATACTGAATACATTATTCTTGTAACCTAGCAGCTCTCTGTGATATTTTACATCACTGAGAGAAGAGTTATTTATTATAATTCAGTTTATTGTTCATAAATAGTGTTCTTGATTGTTATTCTCATACATATATTGATTATATATTGTGTATTCGGCCTAACATGGTAACAAACTCTGAAGGAAAAGCTGTGTGTCTATCTGCAAAGATGTCTAGTGAAGAGAGCTGGAAATGGCATAAGAAGCCCTCTCATCTAAATCTGAAAAATATCAATGAGTTGATTCGAAAAGATCTTGTAAGGGGACTTCCAAAATCTATACTCAGCTTAGATGGTCTGTGTGATTCTTGTCAAAAAGCCAAACAAAGGAAGTCATCTTTCAAGAGTAAGTCTGAATCTTCAGTTGTGGATCCTTATCATCTTCTTCATGTTGATCTATTTGGTGCAGTGAATGTAATGTCTCTTGGCAGAAAGAAATATGCTTTAGTCAATGTTGATGAGTACACTAGATACACCTGGGTGTATTTTCTAGCAAAGAAGGATCAAACTGCCTTAACTCTGATGGAACATGTGAAGCTACTGGATAAAGGATCACAGTATAAAGTGAAAATTATCAGGAGTGATAATGGTACTGAATTCAGAAATGCTACAATGGATGAATTTTGCAAAGAAAGAGGAGTGAAGCAAGAATTTTCTGCACCAGGGACTCCACAGCAGAATGGTGTAGTTAAAAGAAAGAACAAAACTTTAATCGAAGCTGCCAGAACAATGCTTGATGAAGCAAAATTGCCAACTTATTTCTGGGTAGAAGCTGTTCAAACTGCTTGTTTTACTCAAAATGCTACACTGATCAACATGCATGGGAAAACACCATATGAAATGGTGAAGAAAAAGAAACCAAACCTGAAATATTTTCATATTTTCGGGTGCAAATGCTTTGTGTTGAAAACTCATCCTGAACAGTTGACCAAGTTTGACTTAAAAGCTGATGAATGAATTTTTGTTGGATATCCACTGTCGACTAAAGCATTTAGAGTTTATAATCTGAGAACAAAAGTGATCATGGAATCTATACATGTGTCATTTGATGACAAGAAGATAACTGGACTTGAAGATGAAGAAAATCATGATCAACTACGCTTTGAAAATGAAGATCTAAACTCTGATGACGTAAACTCTGATGGAGCCTATCCAACAAACTCTGTTGAAGCATACTCTGAACCTCTATTGGTAAACACTGAGGAAGTTTCTCTGACAGAACAAAATAGAGAACCAGTTGAGGGGGAGCAAGAAGATACTTCAGGAACATCTCAAAATGATGACTCACATTCTGGAAGTGAGTCAGCTGAAGAATCTGACACAAACTCTGGCCCAAACTCTGAAAGTTTAAACACTGCACAGTCCAATTCAGGGGGAGCCTCAGAAAATATAGATGGTCAACAAGAAAATCAGGAGAGCATGGATCAAGGGGGAGGATCCAATAATGATGTAAGAAGCCACTTACCTACAGCAAGAAAGTGGACACATGCTCATACACCTGATCTGATAATTGGAGATCCAGATGCAAGTGTGAGAACAAGAAGTGCTACAGCAAATGAATGTCTGTTTCATGCATTCATATCTCAAACAGAGCCTAAGAAAGTGGATGAAGCTCTTCAAGATGCTAACTGGATCACAACAATGCAGGAGGAATTGAATGAGTTTGAAAGAAATGAAGTCTGGACACTGGTACCAAGACCCAAGAACAGATCTGTTGTTGGTACAAAGTGGGTTTTCAGAAACAAGACTGACAGTGAGGGAGTAATTACAAAGGAAACTACCACGTTACTGCTGGCAGTAACTGCATGTGTGACACCTGTCCCACTCACACACTTCACGAGTAAGCAAGTTGTGTATCTTAATGATTAAAACTCTTGAGTTTTAATTTTTGTATTTAATCAATATACACACAACGTTCGTATACTTTACACACTTACTCCATTCACAGATATTGTCACACACACATTTTCACAAACACTTTTCACTCTCCAACACTTTTCACTTTTCAAAGCTTATTCTCTGATCATTTTCAACTCTGTTTCTAATGGAAACCACTGTTTTTCACTCTGTTGGTCTCGAGTTCGTTCCTAACAACTATGCAGCACCTTTCAAAATTTCCTTGCACAGTCTGATATTGGGCAAGCTCTTGTTGAACCAGCGAAGCTTTCTAGATTGCAAATCAAAGCTTTCTGGGAGACATGCGTCTATGATGATGGAGGAGAATCTGGGACTCCTTCAATTGTTTTTGAGTTTGAAGACCAAGAGTTTGTGGTCACTCCAACCACTGTTCGTGATGCTCTGGGCTTTGAAGATTTCAATGCTTATACAATCTCTGTTGGTGATGCTGATCTACAGAGGATGATGAGGGATATTGGTTATAGTGGGTCCTTGGCAAGGATTGGTCAATTGAAGCGACCGCTCTTAAGGAAGGAATGGGGTTTCTTCTTTGATTGCATAACAAGAGCGTTCGGGAAGAAATGCACAAATTGGGATGCTATTCCAATTGATAGTCTGCAAATCGGGTATTCTTTTCTCTATGGTAATAACTTTGATTTTGCTAGACTAGTTCTTCAAAACATAGGAGAAAAGATGACGGAAAATAGAAGCGTAGTATATTTTGCTCGCTTTTGTCAATTGATAGTTTCTGCTTGTGTTGATGGGGTTGAGATTGCTGAGGATGATGTTATTCCCTCGTTTAAATTACATAAGAGAATATTCTCTGATTTAACAAATAAAGATGTTAAGAAGGGAAATGTTGGGGACTTGTTACTTCCTGATTCAGTCCAACAGTTTCTACAACCACAACCTCAACCAGAGCCTCAACCATTAAACACTGATCCTCAATCTACTTCCCAAAGACCAAAATCTGGAGGTAGGACTAAGCATAGGGCTTTTAAAGCTGTCAAGGCTTCTAAACCATCTTTTGCTGCTGATTTACCAAAGACTGTTGGTACTTCAAGAATCAAGAAAAAGGCAAATAGACCACACTCTGATGCTGAGCCCTCACAGATCAAACGAAGGAAGCTGGTAGCTGATTACTTATTTGATGAAGTGGTTCAAGAATCCACACCTGCTGAAGCTCCAGAGATTGTCTCTCAAGATGTTACTGAGAATGCTACTGTGCCTGATGAAGCCAGAGCAAATGCTGATGAGATGGCTGACTTGAATGCTGACCAGTCTGAGCCAATCTTGGAAATGGAGATAGAAGACAATTTTGAAGCACATCCCTCTGCAACTCGTAAAGAGTTTGATAGTGTTGATGAAACAGAGGATGTGGCAGCTGATCAACCAACAGTGATTCTTGATGAGTCTATGGCTACTCACACAGAGCTATGCTCTGTTACTCACCTGGTTATTGAAAAGGGTGAGGAGGTTGATCAGACAACAAAGGCTGTACTTGAAGATGATGCAGAGACTGCTGCAGAGCCTATTGTTGATATTGTTGAAGCTGTTCAAGAAAATGAGGATGAAAACCTAAACTCTGAAAAGATTGCAAATGAAGATGTCCAAGAAACTTTTGCTGAGAATATTCCTAATTCTCCAACTTCAGCAAAGTCTGATGACAAAGCTGCTTCTTCATCTTCTCCAAGGATTTCAGTTCAACCGAATCCTAAAGTGCCTGAGTTTGGTGGTTCATCTCAACATAATACTGAAACTCATTTTCAGAATATGTACTTTGTAAATTGGTCGAGTCATGAATGTATCTTTCCTAATCAAAGGGCAGCTGAATTTGTGTCCAAGACTGCTGCTACTATCACAAATCCTGAACTTCTTGCACATCTTAAAGCTACAATTGTACAAGTAAAGTCTCTTAACAACCGTTTTGATGAAACTCAGAAAGATGTTACTGGGTTGAGAAATGATGTGGCAGCAAGGGAACTGACTTTGAAACAAGAAAAATTTTCTTTATCTAGAGATCAGGAGGCTATAAGAACCAGGCTAAGCAAAGTTGAAGAAAATCAAAATGTCATGTCTGATAAGATTGATTCAATTGCCGCTTCACTTGAATTGCTCACATCAGTGTTGATTCCTGATGATGTCAAAAAGGGGGAGAGAGTATTCAAAGACAAATGCAAGAAATCTCAAACTCTGAGCAAGAAGGATGATACTGGTGACGGTGGAGCAAGAGACAAAGAGTTTAGGTCAAAATCAATTCAAGAGCAAGGGAGACTAAGGTCAAACTCTGCTACTGCTAAGACAAACTCTGATAGAATAAACACTGCAGCTCAATCTTCTTCAAAAGCTAGAAGCTTATTGCTCACTTCTCAACCAAATACTGATGAAGAGATTGCAGCTCAGTTGTTCCTGGAAGAGCATGGTGCAGATGCAACGATTGAAGACATTCAAGCTGAAGAGAAGATGCTGGCTGAAGAGCATGAAAAGAATTTGAAGTCTGGAAAAATCAAGAAGGTTGTTAAAGTTTCAAGGCCTAAAGAGAAAGGGATTATTATCAAAGAAAATGTAAATTCTCAACAGAGTTTACAATATTCAAGAAGACCAGTTGAAGCTAGTCTTGATAAAGGCAAAGGGAAGCTTGTAGAAGAAAATCAAGTACTGAAGAAAGCTCAATCAACCTCTGACAATGCTCAAGTTGACAAATCGTTAGAAGCTGTGACAACCACTGATACTACTCAAGTTGTACAGACTCAATTATCTTCTTCTCAACTTCAAAGGATGTTTGAAAAACCTATTACAGTTCAACATTCTCTGATTCCTGGAAATGAAAATATTCTTCAGAGCAGAACCATCATGGGCAAAGAATCTCGAGATAGATCTGGTTTAGGATCTCATAGAGAGAAGAGGGTGAATAACAGTCCTATGGATCATACCTCATTAGCTGAACCTGTTATTGGTGTGACTCAAGAAAATCTTGATTCTTTGGAGTCTGTTCAGTTAATACATCATAGAGGTTTGAAAAGGGATTTTCTGTTATACTTCAAGACTGATGGAAGAGTATACAAAGTTGGAGAAGCTGATATTGAACTGAAAATGAAGGAGGAGCTGGAGTATGTGCTGTATCTACTGAAAGTTAAAAATCAAAGAACTCAACAAGCAGCTAAGGTATTAAGAAGAAGAATGATGAAAGCTAGAGCCCTCAGTGGCCTAAAGTCTGTAGGTTCTTATATACCAAAGTACAGAGATTATAATGGAAAGCTTGTGGAGATGAAGAGGAATAGTGCAAAACTTACAACAGCTCTTGGAATAAAGGTGTTGGAATTTAATCTGGATTCAGATAAATCCTTCATGATAAAGCTAGGTAATGAGATGAAAAAGAATAGTATCTATGCCTTGAGAGCTGCTATCTATCAAACTGGAGAGAATGATCCAGAGTTAAAGGAATTGAAAGAAATTATGGTAGTTGAGCTAGAAAGGGCTGAAAGAAGACTGCTTACAGATTACCTCAGAACTGTACCTGAAGTTGAAGAGATTAAGTAAATTTAGTCTGTAAGTTTTTAAGTTTTCTGTTTAAAGTTAAATATAAACTCTGTGATTTTATAAACACTGCATTTGTTATATGTTTTGACATCATCAATTATCTGTTAACTTGTATATTTTCTTTTATGCACAAGTTGGGGGAGATTGTTAGATATAATTGCTGATGTTTGTTTATCAGTGTTTAAAGTATCAGGATACTATCAGAGTTTAGCTGGAAGACTGGTCAGAGTTTGTTAAACTCTGACAGTCAGAGTTTGCTTAGCTGTCGGTGTTATATACGATGAAGATTCTAGAAGCGATATACTTTGAAGAAGGGAAGAAGCAAAGAGATATCGTGATGGCTAAGGAAACGGAACAGAAGACAGAAGCAATTCTAAATTGATATTAATTGTATAGCTGATTTATAGGAATATCAATTAAAGATTGTATGTAGCTGTGTACTATATAAACACAGATAGGTTAACCCTAAAAGGGATGCGAATACTTGAAAGATTATTCTTGTAACCTAGCAGCTCTTTGTGATATTTTTCATCACTGAGAGAGGAGTTATTAATTCCATACAGTTTATTATTCATAAACAGTGTTCTTATTGTTATTCTCGTACATATACTTGATTATATATTGTGTATTCGGCCTAACATGGTATTTTTGTAAAACCCCCTATTTTTTTCTATTTTTTCAAACAAAATCCTCTCATTTTCCAAAAATATGACGGAAAATTACCTTTTTCAATTAGGGCATGTTACGTTTTTCTATTTTTCATTACTAAAACTCCTCATTTTCCAAAAATATCACGGACAAACCCTTACTTATTTATTTTAAAACCTATTTTAATGCCTTTAATTATTTAAAAAAAATTACCTATTTTAACATGCATACTAATTTTTTTAAATAAATGAAACTAATAAGTCAACAACAAATTTAAGTAAACTTAATAAATAACAATTACAAAAAAAAATTATATAAAAAATTATTTTTACTATAATTTTTTTATATTATTTTAAAAGAAAGCTCGTGCTTCACACGGGTTATAAGCTAGTATAAAGAAGATATGGAATAGATAAAATTATTGTACAATCAAATCTAATTAAATCATATATGATTAAAATATTTTTACCGACATATTTTGAATTTGATATAGCATTTTCCTTCGGTGTCAGAGTAAAAATTTTGTCAAAAAAAGTGAGTGTTTTTTTTGACGTAAAGGGAAGAATTCATTAAAATATTAAAATATTGAACCCCAGCCGGGACAAACCCCGAACTTTCAACTACAACCTGATTGTGAAACAAAAAACGAGCTAAACAAATAGTCGTTTTGTTTTCAGATCGCTTAAAACATAGAATATCCAATTCTTTAATCTAAAAAGTATTACAATGACATCTCGAGCAATCCAACCTACATCAGCTATGAAATTAGTAGCATCGTAATTGACCTTCACATAAGCACAATCTGTAGCCCAATGTTCAAAACTATCAATTACATCAACTGATATTGAAGCAACAAATGCCCCCAAAATATGACCAATTTTTTGTTGTGAAAGGTGAGCTCTTGTGGTATTCACCACCGTTCCAGATTTGATGCGAGCCTTACAGATCACCCAAAATATCGTATAAATCCTTCTCAGAAAAACTACCGAACCCGATAACAAGCCACACAAAAACATCAAAACATAACATAATAACATCCCAAAAAGATGGGTATGACTAACAATCTTGGTAACAAGGTACTCAACCAGAACTCACCCAAAAAGGATTAGATCTCGATTTTATCAAAAAATTGGTAAATAAAAGAGAGGAGGGAGAGCGAAGGGGGTTTAATCGGTGAATGGGATGAAGGTCGAAGAATGTAGAAGTGACGGTTAGAACCATAGCTTTGGGAGTCGACTCTCAAAATTAATAAAAGTGAGTGTTTGAACGTGTTTCTTTGGAAGAAAACAATACATTTTTACGTATATAGTACTAGTTTAAAACCCGTGCGATGCACGGATTGTTAATTGTTATTTTATTATTATTTTTTTAATTGTATTTGTTAAAGAAATAAGTAGGCATGTTAAAATAGTTAAACACTTTTAATTAATTAAAAACATTAAAACAGATTTTAAAATAAATAAGGGTTTGCTCGTTATATTTTTGGAAAATGAGTGGTTTTAGTATGGACAAATAAAAAATGTAACATATATTTAGTTTAAAAAGGTAAATGTCTATGATATTTTTGGAAAATGAGATTTTAAAATTTAATTATTTAAATTATTTAAATACGTTTTAAAATAAATAAGTAAAGTGTTTGTCCGTGATATTTTTAGAAAAAGAATGGATTTTAGTGAAAAAAATAGAAAAAGTAAATTGAAAAAAGCAATTTCCCGTGATATATTTAGAAAATGAGGGACTTTGTTAGAAAAAATCTATAATGTGTTTTAGCTAAAAAGGTAATTGGTTATAAATAGGTATTTGATTATTTATATTTTAATATTTTTAGTAATTGCATTTTTTAAGAAAAATAAGTAGACATGTTAAAATAGGTAAACTTTTAAAAAAATAATTATAATATTAGGTTTAAAAATAAATAACTAAAGGTTTGTCCGTGATATTTTTGGAAAATGAAGGGTTTTAGTAAGGAAAAATAGAAAAACTAACATGTTTTAGTTAAAAAAGGTAATTGTCCGTGATATATTTGAAAAAGTAGGGAGTTTGTTAGAAAAAATAAAAAAAATAATGTATTTTAGGTGAAAAAGGTAATTGGTTATTGATAGAATATATTTTTATATATATTTTAGATGACTTTATTCTCATATTTATTGTGTTTTGCATTGATTTGGATATTTATTTGATAGATTTTGGTGTTTTATTGTAGGATATAAGGAAGTTCTAAATTTGGAAGGATTTCAAGAAAAAGGGCTATTTGGAGCTTAATTAGAAGAAAATTCGGAATTATTTGGCTACATGGGTTCCTTACATTGTTTGGGATGTATCTTGAGTTCTAGAAGTCCGTTTTTGATGATCTTACAGTCCACGTGAAGCTTGTGGAATTCTCTTTATTTCTGAGATGGTCCAGTAAGAAAAATCCAACTGGAGAAGCCCAGAAACTGGAGAGATCAGACAGCTGCGAAATTTTATTAGAGAATCCTATTCGGTTTAGAAGACTTATTTGTAAATTAATTAAATCATCAAAATACTTTTATTATTAGAATAGAGGGACGAGGTTTTTATCAGGAGGATTATTATTATCTTGGGGAGAAAAATAGACACGGAGGTTTATTTCTAAGAACTAGGGTTTTTCTTCATCTCTTTCATACACTTTGTTTAGCTTGGATAATTCGATCTTCATTAATATAGTTCGAGGTATTCTTTATTCTCTTGTCCTTATTAGTATATGTTTTATATGGATTTCTTGATTGTTTTCCTTGCTTTCATTCCTAGCATGAGTGAGTAGTTATATTCTAGGGCGCAAGGGGAAGCCATGTTTGTACCATGATAATGGCCTGATTTTCATCGTAGTTTGATTGATCTAAGTGATTTTAATTGATATGTTTTAATGTTTAATTTGTGTAATTGGCCAATATCATAGATTATTTGTATGCAATGATGGTAATAGATCGAGAGATAATGTACTCATTAGACGCACACATACAATTAACCGAATGAATGTGAATGCGAGAGTATCATTGGAATTATGAGAATGTTGATACTCGAGAGAGATTAACACATATTCTAATCACTTGACCATTTAAATTACTAAAAGAAATTATTGTGTAAGCATGTTTCGAGAGTGTTGATACTCGAGAGAGATTAACATACTCTAGCTACGTGACCACTTTAGTTGCTTTAGCTTAAAAACCATTTTGGTGTAAACATGGTGAACTCGATTGCCCTAGACTTTTAGTTAATTGATTTTAAAACACATTTAATTGCATTCTTTAGTTACATAAAATTCTCAAATATCGTTCTTCTCTAGAAACAATTTGTAATAATTAGATTAAATATCTTGAAACTTGTCTCCTTGTGGATACGATCCCGTACTTGCTAGTTTCTGCTAATAACAGACACCGTGCACTTGCGGTATTATAATTTTACTCATCAAGTTTTTGGCGCCGCTGCCGGGGAGACGCCTAGTTTCTATAGATTTTAGTTTATTTATTAAGGTTGTTTCCATTGTCTCAGTTGGACTATTGTTCCAATTGAGGCCGATTTTACTGCTTTTCCTTGTTTTAGTTGTTGATGCCCAGGTCTACAGAAGAAGTTGATACAACTCCTCCTAGTCCTAATTCTGGAATAACTCTTCAACAATTTATTGATCAACGAAGGAAAGAAAAGTAGCAAAAGCTACAAAAAATATTCTACAAAATACGTTTTTAAATAAAATAATATTTCTAATATAAAATTAAGTTTTGTTTTGAATTATAAATATATAAAGTTCTAGATCGTTCAATCAAAAACTACAATTATACCTTTAGAGCTATTAAAATCCTCACTACCTCCAAATCTACAAACAAATAATGATCCCTTTTTGTCAAAACAAATAACAACAAAAACAACAACTTCTTCCTTTTAAAAAAAATAAAAATTAATGACCTCTTCTCAATATTTCTTATTCTTGTATGATTTTTGTTATAGATACACCGACTTATTGAATTTTGTTAAAAATGCACACACTAAATAAATTCTTCAATCGAATAAATCTTAACATGATATTTTAGAAATACATACACTATAAATTTCTTAATATACAATTTTTATCTTTGAATTTTCGTGTATGAATTACAGAAAATATTTTACTAAAAGATATAATCTTTTCTCATAAAAATTAGAGCAATAACTATCTAAACGTTAAAAAACAATGATAAAATTTGTTTTTGAAGGCATGATGAATTCTCCACCTTCGAGTTACCTTGTATACAGGTGTATCAACTTTTAACTATAAATTCAAAACTAATAACGTACACACATAAACATATAAATCAATTCACAACTGAATGTACATGAAAATCACCTTGCCCGACCTATTATTTTAACTGATTAACTGATGAATCCCCCTCCTTATTAATCCATGTCTTAACTCAATCAACACTAATAACAAATAACTTGTTTTGTCAAAGATTTTAATATGATCCTGCATTAGGATAAAAATAAACGTAATAAGATAAATAACATAAAGGAAAACGTCTCATACTCATGTACTCATATACACACTTTTAACATGAACAAACAAAAAAGTAAAGAAAAACAATGTTGACAACAAAAATTACAGTAGACAATTAACAGAGTTTAGGTGTATATTTATACTATTAATTAGCTGTTTGTATGAACGTATTAAAGGTAATTAATTATTTACCAAGAAATTACTTCATTTCTTATGCAAGACCGATCTAATTTCTTAACTTCTTATTTACAAATATGTTCTTGTATTTCCTATTATATTAAATTAAAAAAGAAAGTTTAGGAGAGCAGAATGTTAAGATTGTAATTTCATTTGAAAAGAAATATTATGAGAATATTTATATAATAATAGAGGAAAGTTCAAAATAATGTAAGGTAATACACTTTTTTTCCAATTTAGATATTTTGAAGGTAAGAATATTAGAATTGAATATTTAGTTTCTTCCATTAGTGATATTTAGTTTTCTCCATTAGTAAAGATCTATTGTATATTTACTTTCTCCTAGAGATTTTAAATGCAAAAATATTACATGTTTCCTCTATTAGTAAGTATTTAAAAGGTAATTGAGATTTTTTCGAATTTTTAATATTATTAATTCAAAAAATTGAGAAAATTAGAAAAATAGTACGAAGCGATCTGAGAGCGCCACCTCACCGCCTCCGTCTTCTCCTTTATATAATAGTATTTGTTGCCCAGTAATAAACAATTATAGAAGGGGGGTTGAATACAATTGTATAAGATTCTCGACTTAATAAGATATGAATCACAAATATGAAAGAATAATAACAACTTTATTAAATCTGATATAAAACTGTTACAAAACTCTCTCAAGAAATTATGATGTTCTTGAGAGCTGCTAGTTTACAAAAACTCTCTCAAGAAATTCTATGTTCTTGAGAGCTTCTATGCGTTTGATTCTCCTTCGAACCAAATCCTAAAACTGTGTTTATATACTACACAGCTTCTCTATCAATGATAAGTCCTAATCAATTACAAAGATTGAAACCTATCCTTAATCGATAGCTTCATTACTACAAACCAGGAACCGACAGAATAATCTTCCTTATTTAACTAGACTCCAAATATAACTCGAAGTAGGAATCCTGATAAGCTTCCAGTCCTGATGATCAATCCTGATCCCAGTCCTGATATTCATTCTGATCCTGACGACCATGCAATCCTGATGATGTCAGCAATCCTGATCAGTTGAAGTCTAGATCCTGACGATCATCGAATCCTGATCTAAGAATCTCCCCCAATCTTATACTTTGTAAAATAAAGTATAGATTCCTAAGATTCAATGATCTCAAAAACATATTTACAAAATGTATAAGTATCTTCAGTAGCAGCTTATCTGTTTAAATTCTTTGATAAAACAGATTCATCTTCAAGAAGTTGGATAACAAATTTTCTTCTTTTTCTTCAAGAATTTGAATAAGTCTTTCCTTAAGATTTCTGAGTTCTTCATCTTCCTCATTAATATGGTAAATAGCTGCTCTGAGATTTTGTATGGAGCTTCTTTGTAGACTGTGCTCTTCAAGCAAAAGATAAGCAATTTCCTTCCCATCAGGATTGAGAGTAAGTTGAGTCATGCCAAAAGTCACTTCTTTAACAGAAGTGCCCCTTTGCATTTCCACATCCTGTCCCCTTTGATTTAAGTACATGGGAGTATAATTACCATTGAAATTTCTATTTCCATCCAGTCTTCTTCTTATAGTTGACAAGATCATGTCACTCCATTCTTTGCACACTTTATTCTTCCATCTTAACAGATAATGAACATATTTCAGTTCCTGTGTAGTTTTTATCAACAGATCTTGAATGCGCAGAATCTTCACACTACCATCTTTCATGAAGTACAAAAGCTTTTCTTTCTTTTCAATACCATCATGACAATCTATAACTATATCAACAGCTAATAAATTGTTCAGGTTTTCAGAAGTTAAAGTACCTCCAATTTCAGTCAAGGAGTAGGGATCAACATATGACATATTCATATATTCAGCATCCCTGTGTCCAATACCTCCTCTTGAATTACTTGACAATTGCTTTAGATTTGAAAACATTCGTAGCCATAGTGCTTTTGATCTAATCATATCAGATAAATCAACAACACTTGAAGCGCTTGTTATAATTCCTCCATTCTGAAAATTGATAGGTGTATTACACCTTAGTGTACTTATGTGTTTCCACTTCTTATCCTTTTATTTTTCAAAAGTATAGCTTCTTTCTAGTAAAGATTCCCGTCTGCTTGAATTTCTCCACAATCTTCTATTTGAGAATTTAAGCCTTTGTACATAAAGATTAAAATCTCTATTTGTTGATCTTGTGATTTCTCTTCTTCTGGCTTCTTCTTCTTCATCCACTTCCTTGTTGTGAGAATCAACCATAGTAGATAAGATTAACAAATCAATCTCTTGCAGAATTTCAGATTCATCGGGATCTTGAACATTGTCAGGAACAATGTCAGGATTAGAATCTTCCATTTTATTTGTATTGCAGAGAATTAATTGTCTTGGCTTTCTTCTCAATTCAGGTTCTTTTTCAACATTTCCATCATCACCAAAAGTAGACCTGTCAGGAACTACTAGATTTTGAGTAGGTTCAGGAATTTCTTTTATTAATAAACCTCTAGACCTTGTCTGTCTAGGCACTGTTTGAGTTGAAGAACCTCTTCTACCTCTTCTAGCTCCTCTCCTACCTCTGCTTCCTCTACCTATAGCAGGAACATGGTTATTAAAGCTTTCCATCATTTCTCTTTGTTGTCTTAAGAATTCTTCATGTGAGAGATCAGGATATTCTTCACTTACTATAGAGAGTGCTTTTCTTTCAAATAATTGTTGAACTCTTTTATCAGTGTGATATAGAGTAACAATTCTGCCATCTTTTGTAGAGAACTTCTGGAATAGATTTGATGCATCTTCAGGATTATCAATAATCACATCTTCATTACCTTCAGGAATTGTAACAAGAGTTTGTTCATGACTAGGCATCAGGATTTGATCACCTGTCAGGATTTGGATCTGAGATTGCACCAATGTTCTTACTGTCCTTACTCCAAAATCAGAAACATGAGTTGACCGCGTTGTTTGACTTTGGGAAGTTTGAATTGTCTTCATAACAGCAGCATCAGAGGTTTCTCCTTTTAGAATTTTGTCACCACCATCATTTCCAGTATTATCATCATCATCATTATTTCTTAATACTAGATCAGGTGTACATTTTGTATGACTTACCTTCTCCCCCTTTTTGACATCAGTATTTGACAATATATTCAAAATTAAGGCAAGAGAGGTTTGAATGTCAGTTACCTTTGTATCAAGAGAATCAATCCTTCTGTTGATGAAGGTTTGTTCAGAAACAACAGATTTCACTTGAGATTCCACTATCCTTAGTTGAAGAACAGTAGACACCTTTGTAAAACTCATAGAAATATTGTCCCTCACCAACTCAGTTGCAGCTTTGACAGAATCAATTTCATGTTTCAGGTTTTTAGATAAAAGAGTTGTAGCCTTCAGATGATTCTTCAAATCTGGATTCTCTATCATCTTCATTGCATCATAAGCATGATCCAAGGCATATGGATAGTTGACAGATTCATCAGACCTATACCATTCATTTTCCCATTGATGCCTTTTCAATTGCTCAACAGGATTGATCTCAGAAGGAATAGAAAAGTCTTGTCTGAAGTCTTTTCCAGTAGAAGCCTTGCCAGCCATGAATGTGGTTGATGAACCAAAATTAGTTCCAAGACTAGATTTTAGAACTCTGGCAAGTTGTTCCTTCTCGTCATTATTTTCATCATCACTATCATCAAAATCATCATCATCATCATGAGTAACATCAGGATCAGGAATAGCTATACCTTTCAGTTTATCCTGTGAATCTGTGATAGGATGGTCCATTGGTCTTGATCGTAGTGGTTGAATCAAAATTGGCTCAGCATCAGGAGCACCACTAGCATCAGGATGAACATCGTCAGGATTTGATAAGCTTGCATCAGTATCTGTTACCAATGGTTCTTGTGTAGCATGGGGTTGTGAAGCTGCTTCAACACTTTGAGTTGGAGGTTCTTGTGTGCTTCCCTCATTGACATTGTCCTTGACCAATCTTTCACTAGAAGCTGTAGCTGTGCCTGCATCTTCACTTTGAGAAGATGGTTCTTGTGTGACTGGAATGTTGATGTCTTCACTCTCCCTTTGAGAAAGTGGTTCTTGTGGGACCATTCCAATAGCTAAGCCTTCACCCAAACTTTGATTGAGTGGTTCTTGTGTGGCAGGATCTTCAGTCTGAGCTGCTGAATCACTTTGAGATTCAAGTTCTTGTGGGCTAGATCCTTTCAGCTTCGTTTGTCTCATGTAAACTATCTCTGCTGCTTTCCTTTTCTTCTCCAAGGGATGTGAAAATCCAAGCTTTGAAGCAGTCTCAGCAACCTTCTCCCATGAAATTTCAACAATCTTTGCAGATGGAGAAGCCTTTGCTGGAGAGTCTGAGATAGAGACAACTTTCGTTTTTGCATCAGGAATACCAACATCAGGATTTGCTAGAGCATCCGGAGTAGATGACTCATCAGGATTTGATGTCTGAATATTGGTATCCTTCATTTGCACTTTCAAAGGAATATGATACTTGCTTTTCGATAATTTCCTTTTCTTCTGTGGTTTTGATGATGGTACCACAGCTTCAATAGCAGTATCAACAACTTCCGTATTCACATTCATTATAGAGGATATAGGTAAATCATCCTCTAAATCAGTTTCATCCCTGAGAACTAACTTCCTTTTAACAGAAACAACCTCAACACCCTTAGCAGCTTTCTTCACCAGGACCCCTTGTATCTTCTTTTTAGTGAGTGGTGTAGAGGAAAAATCCTTCGAACCTGATTGCCTTCCAGACACATCAGTTCTAGCCGATTTCTTTGATTTTACAACTAAAGTCTTTTGAGAGACATTAGAGGTGGCTGTTGACTGTTTGGACTGTTTAGGTGGTATGCTGAGGTCAGGAACAAGGTGTGATTGGCCTTGCCCCATAGCATGAGAAAGCAATCCATAACAAGTAGGCATTTTCTGATGTAAGAAAAACCTAACCTCATCAGGAATGAAAGCATTACCAATAAAACCATTTGCCTTATCACTGTTGACTAAGGACTTAATATTATTCTCAGTAATTCTACAGATTGGTAGAACTACATCATCCTCAAAAACAACATTAGGACAAAAGTGATTAAATATCAACTGTACAAATCTAAGAAAACAGACAGAACCTAACTTATCTAATTTCCTATCACTTAAAGCTTTTAAGATAAAAGATCCATAATCAAACACTATAGAATGGATTAGAGAGTGCCCAATTTTGAGAGATCCTGATGGAAGAGCATCAAAATTTGATGTCTTGTTCAGGAAACAACGACTGATTGTATCAAAGAAGAAATTCCATTCCTTCTTAAGCTTTGTCCTGAAGAGGTTCCCATACCTCTTTACTTCACCATTGTAGCCCAACTTTGTAACAAACTCAAAAAGAGTAGAGTCCGAAACATTATCAGGAACAACATCACCAAGAACAGGTAAATGCAGTGCATCCTCCACAATTGCAGGAGTCACATAGTGAGTAATCCCATCATATTCAAAACTCATCAAGATTGAGTCAGAATGCCCTTTGTCAAAAGTAACTGAGTTCCACACCTGCATAACTGACTTAAAAGAAACACTTGCAGGTTCTGTTAAAGCAAACTTCAATGGGCTTGAAGATAGAAAATCTTGGATAATGTGAAACTCATTAGGTAATTCCTGATGGTCTAGAATAGCTACAAAATTATTAGTGGCAAACGTAACACCACTAACCACAATCTGTTTGTTTATAAATGATGAAGACACCATTAAAACAGTATCAAAAACTTGAGAATTGAGATTTAGAAATTAGGGTTCTTGAACGCAGAGAGAGAAATAAGATGAAAAACTGATGAAGAGAAAGTAATCAGAAATTTAGCAAATCAAATGTATTTTGTTAAAACAAAATATTACTCTCAATGACAGGTGGCAAATTATGATTTGTGCTTAAATGATTAGTGGACAAATTACGTGTGTAATTAAACATAACTGCATCGCTTTTTATGTGTATCTATATGTATATATCTATCAGTGTGACACACGCGCGCATACAGTTGTCCAAAACTCAAACGTTTCTCATCAGAAACTGATGAAAAATCAGGCACAAATTAAGCAATGAAATACTGACCTGTACATCAGAATTGACCAGTTGACTTCTTGTCAGGATTTTGTCCTATCAGGATTTGATCAAAAATACATACCTTTCTGAATGACCATCAGGATTTGATAGTCATCAGGATTTCTTCTCTGTAGCTTTTCTCAGAAATTCTCAAAGTTCATCATTCCAAGTTCATTCACCAACTTATTGAATGTAGCTTCAGGCAGTGGCTTGGTGAATATATCAGCTAGTTGTTGATCAGTAGGAACAAAGTGAAGTTCAATTGTTCCCTCCAGAACCTGTTCTCTTATGAAATGATATCTAATGCTGATGTGTTTAGTAAGAGAATGTTGAACTGGATTTCCTGTCATTGCAATAGCACTTTGGTTATTACAATAAATAGGGATTTTTTGAGTATGACAGGCCATAATCTAACAACTGATTTCTCATCCACATTATCTGAGCACAACAGCTTCCTGCAGCAATGTACTCAGCTTCTGCTGTTGAAGTAGAGATAGACTTTTGCTTTTTTCTGAACCATGAAACTAGTCTACCACCCAAAAATTGACAGCTTCCTGAAGTACTTTTCCTGTCTATTTTGCATTCTGCAAAATCAGCATCTGAATAACCACACAAAACAAAATCTGATTCCCTTGCATACCAAAGGCCAAGTGAAGGAGTGCCTTTGAGATATCTGAAAATTCTTTTAACTGTAATCAGATGAGGTTCCCTAGGTTTTGCTTGAAATCTTGCACACAGACAGGTTGCAAACATGATATCTGGTCTACTTGCAGTAAGATACAATAAAGAGCCAATCATTCCTCTGTAGTGAGTTACATCTACCTCAGCACCTTGATCAGGATCAAGTTTGGTAACTGTAGCAATGGGAGTACTTTTAGTAGCACAGTCTTCCATGTTAAACCTTTTTAGTAAATTCCTTGTATATTTAGACTGATTGATAAAAATGCCATCATCAGTTTGTTTAACTTGAAGACCAATAAAATAACTCATTTCTCCCATCATGCTCATTTGATATCTTGACTCTTTGGAATCCACTTTCCAGTAAGAATTGAGCTAAGGTTTCATACCATGCTCTTGGAGCTTGCTTTAGTCCATAAAGTGCCTTATCCAATCTGTAAACATGATCTGGATATTTTGGATCAATGAAACCAGAAGGTTGTTCAACATATACTTCTTCCTCCAGTTCACCATTTAAGAAAGCACTTTTCACATCCATCTGGAAAACCTTGAATTTCTTATGAGCTGCATATGCCAGAAAGATCCTGATGGCCTCTAGTCTTGCAACAGGAGCAAAAGTTTCATCATAGTCAATTCCTTCTTGTTGAGAATACCCCTTTGCAACTAGTCTTGCTTTGTTTCTGATAATTACACCATCTGAATCAGTCTTATTCTTGAAAATCCATTTTGTACCAACAGTTGACCTGTTCTTTGGTCTTGGTACTAGTTTCCAGACTTCATTCCTTTTAAATTCATTCAATTCTTCTTGCATTGCAGTAACCCAATCAGCATCTTTGAGTGCATCTTCAACTTTCTTTGGCTCCTCCTTTGACAGAAAGTTATTATATAGACATTCATTTTGAGTTGCACTTCTTGTCTGAACACCTGCATCAGGATCTCCAATGATTAAATCAGGAGTATGACTTGCAGTCCATTTCCTTGCTTCAGATGTTGCTATTTCCTGGATTGGTGTTATTTTGAATTGATGAATTTTCTTCAGATGAAGCTCCTCCTGAGATGTTGCTATCTCCTCCTGAGGAATTATCAGGATCATCACTTGAATCAGTATCTGAAGAATTTTGTCCTGATGATTGAGTTGACTCTGAACTTGTAGTCGAATGCTGTTGCTCCCCCTCAACATTTGCACTACTTGATGAATCTCTATTATTTGTATTATCAGAGTTAGCACCATCAGAATTTGGTATAACATCAGGATTTGAAGTGTCATCAAGATTTGATGAACTGATAGGATCTGATTCAGTTTCTTCAGGTTCCCTGGTAGCTTCATTTTCAAAAGTCAGTCTATCATGTGAGTCTTCACTCAAGCCTATTATCTTTTTATCATCAAAAGATATATGTATTGACTCCATGACAGTCCTTGTCCTCAAATTAAAAACTCTGAAGGCTCTTGATGCAGGATAACCTATGAAAATTCCTTCATCAGCCTTAGTTTCAAATTTTCCTAGCAGTTCAGGATGAGTTCTGAGAACAAAACATTTACAACCAAACACATGCAGATGCTTCAAACTTGGTTTCTTCTCCTTGAAAGATTGATAAGGAGTAACACCATGTCTGTTTATCAATGTGAGATTTTGAGTATAGCATTCTGTGTTGACTGCTTCTGCCCAGAAATATGTAGGTAACTTAGCTTCTTCCAACATAGTTCTGCCAGCTTCAATAAGAGTTCTATTTTTCCTTTCAACAACTCCATTTTGCTGAGGTGTGCCAGGAGCAGAGAATTGTTGAATAATTCCTTTGTATTTGCAGAACTCTTCCATCTTTGAATTCTTAAATTCAGCACCATTATCACTACTTAGTATCTTGACTTTGAACTTTGTGGTTGTCTCAATCATCCTCACATGATCCAACAGTATTTCAGGAGTTTCATCTTTTTTTGTGCAGAAAATACACCCAGGTGAATCTAGAATATTCATCAACAATTACAAGAGTGTACCTTTTCTTACTGATGGACATAATGTTGACTGGTCCAAATAGATCAAGATGCAGCATGTGATATGGTTCTTCAATAGAGGATTGTGATTTACTCTGGAATGATGTCCTTCTCTGTTTAGCTTTTTGACATGCATCACAGAGTCCATCAGGAGTATACAAAACTTTAGGTAATCCTCTCACTAAATCTTTCTTAACCAACTCATTGATATTGCTGAAGTTGAGATGAGAAAGCTTCTTGTGCCAATTCCAACTTTCATCTACTGATGCTTTACTGATGAGACATGTAGGGGAGTCATCAGTATTTGAGAGAATGTTGGCTTCATAAATGTTACCATGCCTGTAGCCAGTCAGTGCTATCTTTCCTGTTTCTTTGCTGACTACTTCACAATGTGTGGAATAGAAGTTGACATGATAACCTCTGTCAGTGATTTGACTAATACTCAACAGGTTATGTTTTAGTCCCTTCACTAGAGCTACTTTTTCAAAGATGACATTTCCAATGATTATATTGCCATATCCCAAAGTTTGTCCAATGTTGCCATCTCCATAAGACACAGTTGGGCCAGCTTTTTCCTCATATTCTGATAACAGGGCTTTGTTTCCAATCATGTGCACAGAACATCCACTATCCATGACTAACACATTTTTCCTTCTTCCCTGCAATCAGAATAGAAACACACTAGTTAGAACATTTAGGAACCCACACATGTTGGGTTCATTTTCCATGCAATTTATTAATTTTAGCAGCAGAAGACTTTATGACTTTAGAAGTCCTGACAGGATTTATTCCATCAGGATTTGCTTTGTCAGTATCAGGATTAACAAAAGCATGTTTCACTATGACATTATCAATTCTACCAGACTTTGTACTATGATCAAACTTAGGCAATGGATCATAAAAGTTATAGTACAAATCATGATAATCTTTACAAGTATAAATAGAATGCCATATACTACCACAATGAAAACAGGACTTCTGTGGTTTATAAAATACTGATCTACTCCTGACATCAGAAATAGGAATTTCAGTACTTTTCTTTAAACTCTTTTTACAGTCAATGGCAAGATGATTAGAGTTACCACAGTTAAAACAACATTTTCTAGGTGTATTTGGGATATACTTATAACCATTCTCTTTATTGATCCCAATTTTACCATTCCTGTTTCTCTTAACAGTAGCTTCCTTTTTCCTATCTGTAACCTCACAGATTTTATCCTTAAGTTGTTTTTGAGACAATAAACCTACATTCTTAGTGACTTTACTCAAGACAGGTTTAGACTTAATAACTTTAATATTTTGAACAGAAGTAGATCCCTTTTCAAAAGTTGAATTGGAATCTTTACCAAAAACAAAATTAACAGGAGTAATCTTAGATTTGGTTTTGTCTATAACATGTCTATAGGTTTTTGGACTAACCGTCTCATCAATAACAATTTTCTCCTTAAGTTTCTTATCCTCATCTGACTTATACCCTAGACACTCTTTCCAATTCTTAGAGGTATTAATCTCATGAAATTTTCTACCAGAATCTGTCCAGGTTCTGATTTTCTCATTAGCATGCTCAAGTTCCTTTTCAAGAGCAGTACATTTAAGTTTCATCTCTAAATACATGTGTTTAGTATTATCACATTCTATCTGTACTTTTTGTATAAGAGAAAATTCAGCGTCTACATGCTCATTCCTTTTCCTAAGTTCAGACATCTCAGATAAGATTCTAGTATTCTCAGCAGTTTGACTTCTAAAGCTAATATGCAATGACTTTAGAAAACGTCTTAACTCAGAAGCATTATCAGTGTCAAAATCAAAGACAGTATTAAGTACCTTATCATCAGGAATAGAAGTATCATCAGTATTGGCCATTAGTGCATAGTTGACCACCTCAGTATCAGATTCTGAGGAAGAGTCCATCCAGTCCTTGCTTGATGTGATGAGTGCCTTTGTCTTCTTGCACTCAGAAGCAAAGTGACCCATACCATTACACTTGTAGCATCTAACCTTTGACTTGTCAACTTTGCTACCTTTTCTATCCTTTTTGATGTTCTTGTCTTTATCTGCATTGAAGATCCTTTTCTGGTAGTTGCCTTGTCTCCTAGCTTTCCTGAACTTCATCCTTTTGAAGTTTCTGACAATCATAACAACCATCTCTTCAATGTCTGAGTCAGAAGAGTCATCATCAGTATTGGCATCAGGATTGCCATCAGTATCTGATGAAGAGTCATCAGGATCTGACTCAGCTACTCGAGTTTTCCTTTTTGAGACTTCCACAGCTTTTCCTTTTGTTTTAGCCTATGCCTTCAAAGCAATAGATTTTGCCTTGCTGCCTTTCTTATTCTTTCTCTGTTGAACTTCAAGATCATGAGTTCTTAGCATTCCATAGACTTCATCAAGAGACACAGTGTTGAGATCATACTGATGTCTAATGATTGATGTCTGTGTATCCCATTCTTCTGGTAAAGCTCTTAGAAACTTGGTGTTTGAATCTTCAGTGTCATATTCCTTGCCAACTAAAGATAGGTCGTTAAGGAGTGTCAGAAATCTATCATATAAATCAGTTAGGCTCTCATCAGGTCTAGCATCGAATTGGTCATATTCTTGAATCAAGAGAGCCCTTCTGTTCTTCTTGACAGATACAGATCCCTGACACTGAGTTTCCAATGTATCCCAGATTTCTTTTGCAGACTTGCATGCAATCACTCTGTTTGACATGACAACATCAAGACTATTGTGCAGTATATTCTTTATCTTTGGTTCCCTGAGTACATGAGCTTTTTCTTCTGGAGTCCATTCACTTTTAGCCTTGACCACATAATGTTCAGGTACAATATCTGTTCTTTCTACGAATCTAGTAGGAACATATGGTCCATCATGAATCCTGTCCAAATAGTCAGGATCCATAGCCTCAAGGTACATCAGCATCTTAACCTTCCATGTTGAATATTCTGATTTCTTCAGGATGGGAATTTTCATGCTTTCATACTTTGTTGTCGACATCTTAGATCGTATCTGATTCAGAATTAAATCAGTTTGCTCTGATACCAATTGTTGCCCAATAATAAACAATTGTAGAAGGGGGGTTGAATACAATTGTATAAGATTCTCGACTTAATAAGATATGAATCACAAATATGAAAGAATAATAACAACTTTATTAAATCTGATATAAAAATGTTACAAAACTCTCTCAAGAAATTCTGATGTTCTTGAGAGCTGCTAGTTTACAAAAACTCTCTCAAGAAATTCTATGTTCTTGAGAGCTTCTATGCGTTTGATTCTCCTTCGAACCAAATCCTAAAACTGTGTTTATATACTACACAGCTTCTCTATCAATGATAAGTCCTAATCAATTACAAAGATTGAAACCTATCCTTAATCGATAGCTTCATTACTACAAACCAGGAACCGACAGAATAATCTTCCTTATTTAACTAGACTCCAAATATAACTCGAAGTAGGAATCCTGATCAGCTTCCAGTCCTGATGATCAATCCTGATCCCAGTCCTGATATTCATTCTGATCCTGACGACCATGCAATCCTGATGATGTCAGCAATCCTGATCAGTTGAAGTCTAGATCCTGACGATCATTGAATCATGATCTAACAGTATTGATTGATTGATTGATTGTAATTGAAATTTTTTTGAATCTTTAATATTATTAATTCAAAATATTGAGAAAATTAGAAAAATAAAACGAAGCGATCTGAGAGCGCCACCTATTAGTAATGATCTATTGTATATTTACTTTCTCCATTAGTAGTGATTTTAAATGCAAGAATATTATATTTACTTTCCTTAATTAGTAGAGATTTTAAATGCAAGAATATTGAAATTATATATTTAGTTTCCTCCATTTGTAAATATTTAAAAGGCAATTGAGATTTTTTCTAATCTTTGGTATTAATTAATTAATTTCTTGTGCAAGACCGATTTAATTTCTAAACTTCTTATTTACCAAAACGTTCATGTATTTTCTATTATATCACATAAAAAAAAGAAAGTTTTGGAGAAAAGAATGTTAAGATGTTAATTTCATTTAAAAAGAAATATTATGAGAATATTTAGATAATAATAGAGGAAAGTTTAAAATAATGTAAGGTAATTGATATGGACAGAAAAGTAATTTAGGAAATATAATTGCTGATTCTATGGAAATGCCAAATATTTAAGGCCCAAAATCCTGATTATTTATTAATTTCGTAATTAATCAATAGGGAAAATATACAGCTCATGAAAAGAGTCCAAAAATGGCAAATTGGTCAAAGAAGGATCCAGAATCCCAATTAACGAGTCATAGCCTTTATCAACAAGGAAACGAATTCTCCAACAAGAAATACAATGTTTATCCAATATCAAAAAGGAGACTTATTCGCTAAGACTCCCAAATATATCATAAATACTAGGCTCCAGACGCATATATAAGGACCCTGATCCTACAATCAAAACTACGTCTTTGGCTTGATTCTCAGCATTGCTTGAGATACATAGGCATCTTGTGAGGACTGATTTAGTCTCGAAACACAAGTGCAGCCATTAAAGCCCGAAAGCTCATAAATCCTAGCAATTAATATACAAGTATGTTTTTTAATCCATAACATTTGGCGCTGTCTGTGGGAAGACAACATCAACCATGGCAAACACACGAACAACAACTCGAGATACTCAAACTCCTGAGGATCTTCCTATCACCTCCGAGGCTGATACTCATGGAAATCAACCACCGCCAACTACTGGCACTGAAGGGGCGAATATCCCCACCAATACTCAAGGACCGGAGATCCCAATTTCGGCTGAAGGGACGAATCCCCTGCAGATGGTCATTCATGGATCTAATCCACAAGAGACCGCTCACCAGCAGCCAATCACGACCTCCCCACTGCTCATGAATGCACCAAGTGGTCTTCAACTCCACACTACTGATCTCCCCCGATACACTACTCAAACTTTGGGGATGCCCAACTATGGCATGCCCCCTCGACCCATAGCGGGCGGTAGTGGTCTCAACCCCATCTACCATGAAGCATATGTCCCCCCTTATATACAAGGTCTGGGACCTCAAAATCAACAAACTCGACGGACCCCTTTGATTCAAGATTACTCAGGTCCCTATACTGAGGACGAGAATTACACATCTGAAGAAGAGAGGGATGTCGCCCCAAGAAGGAAGCGTTCTTCCCAAACAAATCGGGAACAACCTCAAACTACAAAGGAGAAAATTGCAGCCCATGAGGCAGAGACTGCAAGACTCAAGAAACTCCTTGTTGAGGAGGAGGCCGCTCAATCTCAAGGCCGATCAACTGGGAGGGTCCCGATAATCAACCTGGACCCAACACCAAGAAGGGCTAAGAGGGCTGAAGCCCCAAGGGGTGATCCTAGTGTTTTGTTGCCCCTAGGAGATCCTGATGATCCTACACCACCGTTTACTCAAGACATCATGATAGCCACAATATCCAGAAAATTCAAGATGCCAACGATCAAGGCTTATGATGGAATGGGGGATCCCGCAAATCATGTAAGGACCTTCTCCAATGCACTGCTGTTGCAGGCAACCAACGACGCGACCAAGTGTAGGGCGTTTCCACAAACCTTGGCAGGTATGGTCCAACGCTGGTATAGCCGTCTACCTCCCAACTCTATTGGTTCTTTTAAGGAACTAAGCAAAGCATTCATCAATCAATTCGTTAGTGGAAGAGTGCATGAGAAAAGCTCTGCATCACTCATGGAAATCCAGCAAGGAAAGAATGAAGCCCTAAGGGACTATATCAATCGATTCACCCAGGAGGCTCTGAAAGTCCCGGACTTAGAGGACAGAGTGGCTATGATAGCCCTGCAACAAGGAACTACCGATGACCACTTCAAAAGGTCATTAGCAAAACATCCACCTGAAAGCATGCTGAAGCTCCAAGATAGAGCCGTAAAGTACATCAAGGCTGAAGAAAGCATGAGAAAGTATGAGCCCACTACTGGTGGTAGTGGAAATTCAAAGAAGAGAAAGGAAACACAAGAATATGATGTCAAGGAAAAGTTTCCTAGAACGTCAAAGGATTCAGATTCTCCACCCAAGAGGAATAATTTTGGGCCAAAATTCACGGAGTATGCAAGATTGAACACTCCCAGGAGTCAAATTCTGATGGAGATAGTTAAGGAAGGAGATCTCAAATGGCCGAAGCCAATGAGGGCTGACATGTCCAAGCGGAACCAAAACCAGTTCTGTCGGTTCCACAAAGAAGTCGGTCACGATATCGATGATTGTAGGCAATTGAAAGATGAGATTGAATTTATGATACGAAGAGGAAAACTCAGTAAGTTCACCAAAGATGGAAACCAAGGGATTCAAAGGGGGAACTATGAAAGGAAGGACTATGACAGAAGGGACAACGATCAAGATCGAAATCCCAAGCCATGAGGGCCAGTTATCAACATGATATTCGGAGGACCAACAGCTGCTGGGTCCTCCCGAAACTCAAGAAAGGCTTATGCTCGAGAAGTAATGACTGTGGTCGGAGAAGCACCGAAACGTGCCCGAACAGAAGTATCAATAGGTTTTGATGATTCAGACCTAGAGGGAGTGAAGTTTCCTCACGATGATCCCTTAGTCATCGTTCCTGTGATAGGAAATTCTGAAACCAAGAGAGTTTTGGTGGACAATGGAGCCTTAGTGGATATCTTATTCCACGATGCTTTTATCAAGATGGGCTATACTGACTCTCAGTTGACACCCTAGAATATGCCCATATATGGATTCAATGGAGTGGAGTCAAAGGTGGAAGGCACTATCCAACTCCCAATGACAATGGGGCAAGGGTCGAATACGTCTACTCAGATGTTGAACTTCATAGTTATAAAGGCAACTTCGACCTACAATGCAATCCTGGGAAGGACTGGTCTTCATGCGTTCAAGGCCGTTGCCTCATCCTATCATCTGAAAATCAAGTTCCCAACGAGGAATGGAATTGGTGAAGAACGGGGAGACCAAAAGATGGCCAGAAGCTGTTACGTAGCCGCGTTAAGGCCTGATGGAATTGGGGGGCAGGTTCTCCCAATTGAAGACATGGATATCAGTGACAATGAGGACCGAAGAGGGAAACCAGCTGAGGATTTGATCCCAATTCCCTTAGTCCCCGGTGAACCGGAAAAGGTGACTTATGTTGGAGCACTACTACATGAACCATTAAAAAGCAAACTCATATCTTTTCTTCAAGAGAACAATGACGTTTTTGCTTGGACAACGGCCGACATGCCAGGGATTGATCCCCAACTGATAACTCACAAACTGAATGTGGATCTTGAAAGGAAGACGGTGAAACAGAAAAAGAGAAATTTTGATCCAGAGAGGCTTGAAGCCATTAAACAGGAAGTTAATAAACTTTTGGAAGCTGGGTTCATTGAGGAAATTCAATTCCCAGAATGGTTGGCTAACCCTGTGATGGTCAAAAAGGCTAACGGAAAATGGAGGATGTGCGTTGACTTCAGTGACTGGAATGATGCATGTCCTAAGGATTGTTTTCCCTTACCAATGATTGATGCATTAATAGATGCTACAGCTGGACACGAGATGCTTAGCTTCATGGATGGCTTCAGTGGATACAATCAAATCAAGATGCATAAGGATGACATCGCCAAGGTATCATTCATCACTGACTTTGGTGTTTTTTGTTTCTTAGTTATGGCATTTGGACTTAAGAATGCAGGGGCAACCTATCAAAGGTTGGTGAACAAAATTTTTGGACACCTAATTGGAAAAACCATGGAGGTCTACGTAGATGACATGCTAGTCAAGAGCCTCGAAAAGGCCGATCACATAGAGCACCTCTGAGAGGCATTCGAAGTGCTGAGGCACCATAAGATGATGTTGAATCCAGCTAAGTGTGCCTTTGGTGTAGGCTCGGGAAAGTTTTCAGGTCTGATGGTTTCCAAGAGAGGAATCAAGGCTAATCCCGACAAAATCAAAGCAATTCTAGACATGGAACCACCAAAGACTGTCAAGGATGTCCAAAAACTAACATAAAGAGTGGCAGCATTGGGAAGATTCATCTCCAAGTCATGAGAAAAATGCTTACCTTTCTTCAAAGCACTTAAGAATGTGAAAAACTTTGAATGGACAACTGAAAGCCAAGAGGCCTTTGAGGCCCTGAAGAAATATATGGCTGAAGCACCACTGTTGGCAAAACCAAAGCCAGGAGAAACTCTCTACTTATACTTGGCGGTTTCTAACATAGCCCTTGGAGCTGTTCTGATAAAGGAAGAATTGAAAGTACAGAAGCCCGTCTACTACGTGAGTAAGATTCTACATGGGGCAGAAATAAACTACTCAACGATTGAGAAGTTTACCTTAGCCTTGGTAATGGCCTCAAGAAAACTACGCCCGTACTTCCAGGCTCACAAGATAGAGGTTTTGACCAATCAACCTCTAAGAAACATCTTTCATAGCCCTCAAGTTAGTGGAAGGTTGATCAAATGGGCTATTGAATTGGGCGAATTTGACATCAAGTATAAGCCTCAGATGACCATAAAAGCTCAGGCACTTGCTGACTTCATGTTTGAATGCACCATTGACAACCAAGAAGTCGGGGGCAGGAAGTAATAGTGGAGGATAAGAAAGATGAAGACATGGAGTTCAAAGAGTATTGGGTGCTCTATTTTGATGGAGCATCAAAAACAAAATCAAGTGGAGTAGGTTTAGTGCTACAAAGTCCTGATGGATTTTTCATAGAGTACGCACTAAAACTTGACTTCCCAACGACAAACAATGAGGCTGAATACGAAGCCCTGATAGTTGGCTTAGGGCTGGCTGGAGCCTTGAGAGTTAAAACTCTGAAAGTATGTGGAGATTCGAGGCTAGTGGTTTCCCAAGTAAATGGGGAGTTTGAGGCCAGAGATGAAGTCATGGCCAAGTACTTAAAACTTGTCAAGGCCATCATGACTCAGTTTGATGAATGCTATGTAGAACATATTCCAAGGGAAGAGAACATGAAGGCTGATGCCTTGTCTAAATTTTCTTTTTCCAAAATTGAGAACTACGCTGGAAGTGTATACTTCCAAGTCTTGAAGACCCCAAGCATCAATGGAAAGTTGGTAGCACCTATTGATGTTCCTAGTTGTTGGATGGATCCCATCAAAGCTCATCTGGAAACTAGGTGGCTACCCAACGACACTTCAGAAGCACGAAAGCTGTATGTGAGAGCACTAAGGTATGCCCTGATTGAGGGAATCCTATACAAGAAGTCTTTCATCATTCCATATCTGAAATGTTTGAGACCTCAAGAGGCAAAATTGGCCCTAAGGGAGGTACATGAAGGAATTTGTGGGCAGCACTTGGGGGGCAGAGCCCTTGCTCATAAAGTCACTCGTCTAGGTTTCTATTGGCCAAGCATACTTGCTGATGCTAAAAGCTACGTGAAGAAATGTGAACGGTGCCAAAAGCATGCACCAGTGGTTAGACAACCATCAGAGATGATGACATCCATTAACTCACCCTATCCCCTTTTCCATGTGGGGAATGGATATACTCGGGCCATTTCCAATGGCAAGTGCTCAACGAAAGTTCTTGATAGTAGCAATCAACTACTTCACCAAGTGGATTGAGCCTAAGCCATTAGCCAAGATAACCACCAAGCAAGTGATGCATCTCTTCTGGGAAAATGTGATATGCAGATATGGAATTCCACGAATCCTGGTCACGGACAATGGAACTCAGTTTAACAACGATGAGTTCAAGAAGTATTGCGATGAGAATGATATCAAGTTGCGCTTCACTTTTGTTGCCCATCCACAAGCAAATGGGCAAGCTGAGGTTGCAAATCGAATTATCCAAGATGGACTGAAGAAAAGAGTTGAACGCTCCAGAAACACTTGGGTAGACGAATTGCTCCCCATACTTTGGGCATATCGTACTACCTGCAAAGTCACCACCGGAGCAACTCCATTTCTATTGGCTTATGGAGTAGAGGCAGTGGTTCCGGTGGAAATTACTCACACGTCTCCAAGAGTTGAGGCTTATGAACCAGAAACAAATGAAGAAGGCTTGAGGCTAGCTTTAGATCTAATTGACGAAGTTAGGGATGAGGCAAACGCCAAGATAGTTTAACATCAAAAGAAGGTATCTTTCTATTACAACCTAAGAGTTAAAGAAAGGTTCTTTCGACAAGGAGACTTGGTTCTTCGAAAGATTGAGGCATCCGGAGTTGGACAAAAAGGCAAGTTGGCCCCAAATTGGGAAGGACCATATCGCGTCAAGAGCGTATTTGGTCGAGGCTCGTACAAGCTAGAAACCCTTGAAGGGCATGAGGTGCCAAGGACTTGGCATGCCTCCAATTTGAAAGTTTATTATGTTTAAAGTGTTTCCTAAGTGGACTCACTACTAGAAATAAGGTTTGATAAAACCAACCCAAGTTTTAAACTTGAGTATTATGTAAGGGTTGAACCCATTTTCAAAGTTATGAATTCCATATTATTATGTTTTCATTATATGTGCAATGCATTCTTATAGACATGTTAACTAAGCATGCAAAATCAAGAGTGTAAAAAGTTGGAAGAAAAACAAAAGCGAAGGCTTAAATAAAAGTTACGATAAGCCCATAGGCTGAAAGTACGGTACAAGCCATGCATGGCCATAAATAAAACTACAAACTAATCTTCTCCATCCTTGTCGACAGCCTCCTCCTCCTCCTCCTCCTCCTCTTCTTCTGAAGAAGAACCAGAGCGAGTGGCTGTAGAATCAGCACCATCTGCCTGACCAGGGGGAGAGGAATGCCCTAAGTCCAGAATCCTATCGTCTTCATCCATATCGTCCTCTCCAGCCAAAGCCAACTCTAAAGGAGTGGGGGCATACGGACTTTGTAGTAACCCAAATTTTCAGGGTTTCTTAATATTATTATTTAAATATTTTATTGCTTTTCTCAAAGAGGAGGAACGAAATTATGTGTGTATTTTAGTTAAAAGTATTTGTGGAAGCTGGTTATTTTATCCGGGAAATTAGGTGCGAATTTCCTATTTATTAGAGTAGTAAATATAGTAATAACTATTTATTTTGAGTAATTTAAAAATTTGCTGCATTGTGTGATTAAATGTTTAAATAATATTATGTGGATATGTGAGGTGGTATTATGTGTTAAAAATTTATTTTTTGACAATTATTAGTAAATTTGAGCCCGACATAAGTGTTTAAGGTAAATTAGTTCAAAATTCATTTAATTATGAATTTTGTGCATTTAAATATTTTTAGAATGATTTTAGTATATAAGTAAATTTTATTAGTTGGATTTAATTATTTTAGTAATATTTTATTTAAAATTTTATGTTTTCAGTATCGTATTAGTTCCACTAAATTTCAGTTAGTGGGCTAATTGATGTGTTAAGTCGTTATCCTTATCAAAAACAGTACCCTAATTCTAATTCTATCCTAATCTAATTACCCCACCCTCACCCACTGCTAAACTCACGCACACCACACAAACAAAACTTCGGCAGAAGAAAAAAAAAGAAAGAAAATCAAAGGAGAACTTCTTCTTCCTCCTCCCTTCCACCAGTGCACACACCGGCCGATTCTGTTCTTTCCTCCACGCCGACGCTCCTCCTCCGCGCGAACCCCACCCCTGCGGCTCCTGCAATCGCGCCGCCAGTGCCCGTTCTGCAGCCACCGCCGCCCACGGTCGCCGTCGCCAGCCACAACCGCCACAGTTTCTCCGACCGCTCCCATCTCCAGCTCTGTCTTCAATCAACCTTCGAATTCAGTGGGTATAACAACTGAATTCTTTGAGTATTTGATTCGTTCTTAATTTATGATTTTCATTAACTCGATTTACATACATGACATTGTTCAATTGTTTCTCTTTGTTGTTTTCGATAACAATATGTAAATCCGTTTTATTTGTATAATTTTACAAATTCATTTTTTGTAGTAGTTAATTAATTGTTCGTTTTTATTTATTAATGCATGCTAATTAATAATTCTTTTTTAAGTATAAATTCATGAAAATTACAATTTTTTTTTGTAGTAAGTAAGTATAATCCGTTTGTTTTTATTATTGAGTTGGGATATTAACGGATGCGCTTTTATAAAAAGTAGTTATAAATTCGATTATATGTATTTAGTTAATAAATTCGTGATGTGTGATAATTTCGTTTTGTGATGTTAAATGGCTATAATCGAAACCCCTGTAATGTTTCGTTTTGTATATTTATTAATGCGTAGTATGAAATTGTTGTCGTGATAAATTTGAGATATTTAAAAATTTGAATTCAGTTAATGTGGATATTTAATAATTCGTTTATGTGTAATAAGTAGTTATAAATTCGCGTATTTTGATTAATGAGTTCATAATATTTTGTTTTAGTTATAAGTTGCAGTATTTTTGGTAATTTTCAGAAGCTATTAGTTTAAATATTTTGAGAATGTATTCTGAAATTTTCAGAATATATATATTGTTAGGTCCAAAGTATCGTAGAAGGGGGGGGGGGGTTGAATACGATACTCACAAATAATTCAATTTCGTTCGCGGATTAATCTTTCAGTTCTATAACGAAATCAAACACACCAAACCAAATCAAGTTTCGGGGAATATATCTTTTTATAAATATAAACCTCGAGGGGTGCTACAATTTCTAATCCGTAGATTAGCTTCAATGAGTTTAAGGTTACACAAATACAAAACAATGATCAAATTCTGAGCACTATTAATTCTCTGATAATTTCTCCGGCTCAGTTCTCTCTCTCAGTAATGTTTCTGTGTTGAATGCCTTAACTGAAGAAGACACACTCTTCTCTCAGTATTAATTGTAGTCTTCAATTAAAAAACCATCGAACCAAACTTGAACAAACAATCTTGGCCGTTGGATCTTCATCAACCTGTCAGACAAAGAATACTTTTCACTTGCTCCACAATTTAAAAACCATCGAATGGTTTGAAAAACCATCGAATGAAATAAATCATTTTACCATTCGATAGTTTTTAAAACAAAACTATCGAATGCCAAATTGATTCATTTTGGTTTACTTTGAATCACTTTTCATTCCATTCGATAGTTTTCTAAATAGAAAAACTATCGAATCATTTTCTTGTCTTTTGACTTTTAATGATTACTCTGAGCTCCTGGGTGTTTAAGTAATAGACTGTATCAATTTCTTCTGAGACGATAAAACAACTTGATCTTCTTAGTGCCGTCACCTAGTGCAACTGGTCTGGTTCACAGATGAATAACACTTGATCAATTCTTCTTTTATGTCTTCAATTCAATGCTGCTGATAAGTCCTTTGTCGTTCTGGTTGCTTCATTTAAATCACTGGAATCCCGTGGTACTTAACCCTAAATCATTCACATACTTCTGTCATCTTGAAAGTCTTGTTCCTTTTGCTCTCACTGAGGCCTGAACATTTTCATGAACTTCTTTCCGTGACCTGTTTACGGACTTCAAGAATACATAACGTATTTTGATTTTTTGAGTTTACCTTTTCTTCTTTGATTCTGGATTCCTGTGCTTCTGTTAATACTATTGTCTGTCTTATCCTTTGTTGAGTTGTAGTTATCTCTTTTACATCTTATGTTACATTATGCTTTACAATCTCCCCCTATTTGATTGGATAGAGTTCGACAAGCAAATACTTCGAGGATAACTCAACTAACTAAGGAAACATGAAACTAATTAAAGTAAGACAGCGTAATAATATTAAATGCATTCTGGATCAGATATATATACATTTCCAGATTTCATAAATCAAAAAACAATTAAACTTGTACAATGAAGTTGCTCCTCTAGTCTGAGCTGATAGTTCTTTTGTTCTTTGCTTCAATCTTCAGTCCATTCCAATCTCACCTTCTTCAATCATTGGATCGGAGTTAGCAGCTTGATAATCAATCACTGATAGATAGTGCAGTGGTTCTCCAGGTTTAAGGATTGCTCCTTGGATGTGTCTTCCAATATATTCAACCTCTTGACCCACTCCAGCCCATAACCATGCAATGTTAACATCTTTCTTGTTTAGCTTTGGCATGTTTGGCAGTCTGGTATGCACTTCCAATCCTCTTTCCACTCTTTTCCTATAGTAAGGAACATTCTCCATTAGAAATCTTCTAAGAGTGTCTGCTGCTTTGTCCTTCTCCGTTGATGAGAATCCAGTGGATCTAAGATACTTCTCAACTGAGATTAGATAGTTGCTTGGGTAGTCTCTTAGTTTGTCCTCAGCCAAATAGCAGATTCTGAACAAGTCATTCGTCATGAATCTAACCATTGGAGGATCTTCAGTAATCTCTGGACCGACTTTCATCACGATCTCCTTAACATGCTCACGGAGCAGTTCATTTAGCCTTGTAGTTCTTTGGATCTTGATGAGTATAGCCTGCAATTCTGTATATGTCCTCTGTTCTAAAAACTTAGTGGAAATCACAAATGTACCTTTCTCCAGAAAACTGATTAATAAGCTCCATGCACCATTTGCTTTAACCCCAGCATTCAGACAGATTATAGAGCTTCTCAGTGCTTTAAAGTAAGTCTGATCTTCAAGATTAGCACTTCTGATGTCCTGAATAATAACTTCCACCTCAGCATTTTCGTTGACTTCTAATCCGTCTTCAACTCCGCAAAAGGTTTTATAAGCCATTTCCCATTCAGTACCATCTTTCTTTGCCAGATCTATCATCTTCTTCTTCCTCACTTCATTATACACTTTGAATCTCTTCAGTTTTTCACTCCTCAGAATTGCTTGTTGTTTCTCTTTCTCAGCTTGCCTGGCATCTATTGCAGCTCTCTGAGCTCTTATTGCTTCCAAGGCAGCTTCTTCTTCAGGTGATAGAGAATTTGCTTCTTCTTCCATAATATCCTCCCAGATTGGATGTTCAACGGGCTCTGGATAATATGGCTCATGCTCCTCTTGATTAGGTTGCTCATGCATGACCTCAAATTCCTCTTCACTCTCCTTCTCTTCTTCTACAAGTTCCTCTATCCAGTACTGTCTGATAGGAATAGCTTCAACTGTCTCCCAAACTCCCCATCCATCCTTAGGCTTCTCTTTCTCCCCTTCTCCAACTTTCTCCCCCTTAGTTAAGGAATCCTCGATGAAAGCATCCTCAGCATAAAAGGTAGTAGAAGGATCAGGTTGCTGATTTGAAGGACCAGGTTGGCCAGTTTATTGGTTCTTCAGCATAGTCCATATCGACTGTACTCCATCACTTTGATTTTCCATGAAATCTAGCAGATCCTTATTCATCTCTTGCATAGAAGCCAGCTTCAGGTCAATGTCATCCAATCTGGAGTTGGTAGTCTTCTCAATTTTGTCCAATCTCTGGTTCAGCTTAGACTCCACTCTAGAAAGGGTGTTCATTGCATCTTTTACCCTAGATTGACCATCCCGGATAACCAGAACGTCTTCTTTCAAAGCTTCTTGTCCTTGTTGCAAAGCATCCACTTCATTCATGAAACCATCTTTAAGTTCCTTTACGTCCGTCCTCAACTCGATCAGTTCGTCCATAGCTTCCTTCTTTAAGGAGTCCACTGCCTGCTTCGTACCTGTTATAGTGCCAGATGCACTGCCAATGACCCTGAATGTTCTTCTGGAATCAGCTGCAACCAAGTCAACCTTCTCTTGAATAGACTTTAAAGAAGCATTGGCTTGACTAGAGGAGATCCCTTGGTCAAAGGAAGGTCGCAGTGGAACCTTGAATAATGGATTTCCTTCTTTGTCACGAACTGTCATCTCCTTGAGGGAAGATTGAACTTGTAGCTCTCTTTCTGTCGGTAACAGCAAATCATCAATATTAGGGAGGGTTAGGGTGTCACTCCTCACATTTGGCTCTGGGTGTACACTCAACATTTCTGTCAGTGTTTGAATCATTTTTACTTTCCCACTCAGGCCAGGTGTAAGTGTTTTTGTTTCACTCAAATCCTTTGTGTTGATTGTACCTGCAGAAGAAAACACCGTAGCCGTCCTTAAGGAGGTCACCGGTGGTGCAATGGGGCTTCGCAAGTCCCCGTCCTTGGTTAAACCAAGTTGCTGATCATCCTTAGATGATATATCCTTTGTAGGATCTAGAGTTTGAATCTCTAGGGGGTTCGAAACAGGCTCTTTTAACAGCAGAGATCCCGAATCTTCCCCGATAGTCTGTGAAGACTTTACCTCAGTTGACTCCTCAATAGTAATTGATTCATTGTCAACGAGTTGCCGATCTGCACCTACGTCAGACCCTTTACCCGCAGGATCCAGATATGTTCCATCTGGGGAGGTAGACAATGACCCTTTAGATTGTGCATTTAGGTCAAAGCCTTCTCTCGACGTCTGTGAAGACCCTTGGTTCTTAGAACCTTCAACCAGTGAACCTGACCGTAATATGGTCGGAACACCAGTTGCTTCCGTCAATTCTTCCTTACCTGATTGAGCTAATGGTTCAGATATAGCTTTCGTTAGCGTAGCCCAATCAGCATCAGAAAAATCAATAAAGGGCGCTTTGGAAGTTTGAAATAAAGTATCAACAGTTGCCTCGGTTTCTGTTCGTCTCCTTTTAGAGGAAGACAGAGCTGCTGTTGAAGGGTGTATCTCCTTATGTGGTGCTGCTAAGGCACTATCTCCCTCTACACTCACGGATGTCTGAATATTGGGTATAGGAGGAGAAGGAGGCTCGTTTATTGTTTCATTTGGCTCTTCCAAAGGCTCTTCGACCGTGGTTAGAGGTTGTGGGTTTGCAACCTCCTGGTCTGGAATGGCCACTGAGGGCTCTGGATCAACATCCATAGGTTGTGGTTCAGGAGCCAGTTCAGGTTCAGGAATGTTACCTTGATTTACCTGTTCCCCTGGGGGTAGAAGTGGTAGGGGCACCGTTCTTAGATATTCAGTGAGAACAGTGGGTACCCCTGGAAGATAGTTGTTCTTCCTTATCAGAGCGGTTATGGCATTGCTCTTCATCTTCATACACTCCATGGTCTCCTCTTCGGCGTGTTAGATCAGAATTCAATGATCGTCAGAAGCTAGACTCAACTGATCAGGATTGCTGACGTCATCAGTATTGCATGGTCATCAGTATTTGATCAAGCGTCAGTATCTTATTGATCATCAGGATTCCTACTCAGACTATGATCAGGTTTGATCATCAGAACTTGAAGCTGATCAGGATTCCTACTTCGAGTTATATTTGGAGTCTAGATAAACATGGAAGTTTATTCTATTTGTTCCTGGTTTGTAGAATGTAGCTATCGATTAAGGATAGGTTTCTATCTTTGTTATTGATTAGGACTTATCTTGTTATTGATAGAGAAGCTGTGTGCACTATATAAACACAGTCTTGGTTTCGATTTATGTATTCATTCGAGAGAGAACATAATCGGAGAGAAGCTCTTAAGAACAGAATTTCTTGAGAGAGTTTTTGTAAGCTAGCAGCTCTTAAGAACATCAGAATTTCTTAAGAGAGTTTGTAACAGTTTTATATCAAAGTTAATAAAGCTGTTATTGTTATTGTTATTGATCTTTCATATTTGTGTTATATAAAGTCGAGAATCTTATACAATTGTATTCAACCCCCTTCTACAATTGTTATTTACTAGGCAACAATTGGTATCAGAGCAGCCTGATTTAATTCTGAATCAGATACGATCTAAAGATGTCGACAACCAAGTATGAAACCATGAAGATTCCCATCTTGAAGATATCAGAATATCCTACATGGAGGGTAAAGATGCTGATGTACCTGGAGGCTATGGATCCTGACTACTTGGACAGGATTCGTGATGGACCATATATACCAACAAAGTTCGTAGAACGAACAGATACAGTACCAGAACATTATGTGGTCAAAGCTAAAGCTGAATGGACTCCAGAAGAAAAAGCTCATGTACTCAGGGAACCAAAGATAAAGAATATCTTGCATAATAGCCTTGATGCTGTCATGTCAAACAGAGTGATTGCATGCAAGTCTTCAAAAGAAATCTGGGATACTTTGGAAACTCAGTGCCAGGGATCTGCATCTGTTAAGAAAAACAGAAGGGCTCTATTGATTCAAGAATATGAGCAATTCGATGCAAGACCTGAAGAGAGCCTGACTGATCTATATGATAGATTTCTGACACTATTGAACAGCTTATCCTTAGTTGACAAAGTATATGAAACTGAAGATTCAAACACCAAATTTCTTAGAGCTTTACCTGAAGAATGGGATACTCAGACCTCAATCATTAGACACCAGTATGATCTGAACATTGTGTCTCTTGATGAGATCTATGGGATGCTAAGAACTCATGATCTTGAAGTTCAACAGAGAAAGAACAAGAAAAGCAGCAAGGCAAAGTCAATTGCTTTGAATGTAGAAGCAAAATCAAAAGGGAAAGCTATGGAGGTCTCTAGAAGGAAAGCAAGAGTAGCTGAGTCAGATCCTGACGACTCTTCATCAGATACTGATGGCAATCCTGATGCCAATACTGGTGATGAATCTTCTGATTCAGACATGGAAGAGATGGTTGCTATGATTGTCAGAAACTTCAGAAGGATGAAGTTCAGGAAGAATAGAAGACAAGGCAACTTTCAGAAAAAGACCTTCAAAGCAAACAAAGACAAGTATATCAAGAAGGACATCAAGGGTAGCAAATTTGACAAGTCAAAGGTTAGATGCTACAAGTGTAATGGTATGGGTCACTTTGCTTCTGAATGCAACAAGACAAAGGCACTCATCACATCAAGCAAGGATTGGATGGACTCTTCCTCAGAATCTGATACTGAGGTAGTTAACTATGCGTTAATGGCCAATGCTGATGTAACTGCTGCTCCTGATGATAAGGTACTAAATACTATCTTTGATTTTGATACTGATAATGCTTCTGAGTTAAGACGTTTTCTAAAGTCATTACATATTAGCTTTAGAAGTCAAACTGCTGAGAATACTAGAATCTTATCTGAGATGTCTGACCTTAGAAAGAGGAATGAGATAATAGAAGCTGAATTTTCTCGTATGCAAGAAGTACAAAAAGAATGTGATAATGCTAAACACATGCACTTAGAGATGACATCTAAATGTACTTCCCTTGAAAAAGAACTTGAATCTGCTAATGAGAAAATCAGAACCTGGACAGACTCTGGTAGGAAATTTCATGAGATTAATACCTCTAAGAATTGGAAAGAGTGTCTAGGATATAAGTCAGATGAAGATAAGAAATTAGCAGAGAAAATTGTCATTGATGAGACAGTCAGTCCAAAGACCTATAGACATGTTATAGACTCAACCAAATCTAAGATTACTCCTGTTAATTTTGTTTTTGGTAAGGATTCCAATTCTACTTTTGAAAAGGGATCTTCTTCTACTCAAGGAATTAAAATTATAAAGTCTAAACCTGTCATGAACAAAGTCACTAAGAATGTAGGTCTATTGTCTCAGAAACAGCTTAAAGATAAAATCTGTGAGGTTACAGATAAGAAAAAGGAAGCTACTGTTAAGAGAAACAGGAATGGTAAAGTTGGGATCAATAAAGAGAATGGTTATAAATATATCCCAAATGCACCTAGAAAGTGTTGTTTTAACTGTGGTAACTCTAATCATCTTTCTATTGATTGTAAAAAGAGTAAGAAGAAAATTGCTGAATTTCCTAAGTCTGATGTTAGGAATAGATCAGTATTTTACAAACCACAGAATTCCTGTTTTCATTGTGGTAGTCTATGGCATTCTATTTATACATGTAAATAGTATCATGATTTGTACTATAACTTTTATGATCCATTGCCTAAGTTTGAAAGTAGTACAAAGTCTGAGAGAACTGAAAATGTCATAGTGAAGCATGCTTTTGTTAATACTGATACTGACAAAGCAAATCCTGATGGAGTAAATCCTGTCAGGACTGCTAAAGTCAAAAAGTCTTCTGCTGTTAAATTTAATAAAATACATGAACAAGGAATCCAACAAGTGTGGGTTCCTAAACATTCTGACTAGTGTTTTACTATTCTGATGCAGGGTAAAAGGAAAAATGTGTTAGTCATGGATAGTGGATGTTCTGTGCACATGACTGGAAACAAAGCCCTGTTATCAGAATATGAGGAAAAAGCTGGCCCAACTGTGTCTTATGGAGATGGCAACATTGGACAAACCTTGGGATATGGCAATATAATCATTGGAAATGTCATCATTGAAAAAGTAGCTCTAGTGAAAGGACTAAAACACAACTTGTTGAGTATTAGTCAAATCACTGACAGAGGTTATCATGTCAATTTCTATTCCACACATTGTGAAGTAGTCAGTAAAGCAACAGGGAAGACAGCACTAACTGGCTACATGCATGGTAACATATATGAAGCCAACATTCTCTCAGATACTGATGACTCCCCTACATGTTTCATCAGTAAAGCTTCAATAGATGAAAGTTGGAATTGGCACAAGAAGCTTTCTCATCTCAACTTCAGCAACATCAATGAGTTGGTTAAGAAAGAGTTAGTAAGAGGATTACCTAATGTCTTATATACACCTGATGGACTCTGTGATGCATGCCAAAAAGCAAAACAAAGAAGGACATCATTCCAGAGTAAATCAGAATCCTCTATTGAAGAACCGTATCACATGCTACATCTTGATCTGTTTGGTCCAGTCAACATCATGTCCATCAGTAAGAAAAGGTACACTCTTGTAATTGTTGATGAATATTCTAGATTCACCTGGGTGTATTTTCTGCATAGAAAAGATGAAACTCCTGAAGTTCTGTTGGATCATGTGAGGATGATTGAGACAACCACAAAGTACAAAGTCAAGATTCTGAGAAGTGATAATGGTACTGAATTTAAGAATTCAAAGATGGAAGAGTTCTGCAAATACAAAGGAATCATTCAACAATTCTCTGCTCCTGGCACACCTCAGCAAAAGAGAGTAGTAGAAAGGAAGAATAGAACTCTTATTGAAGCTGGCAGAACTATGTTGGAAGAAGCTATATTACCTACATATTTCTGGGCAGAAGCAGTCAACACAGCATGCTATACACAAAATCTCACATTGATAAACAGGCATGGTGTCACTCCTTATCAGTCACTCAAAGAGAAGAAACCAAGTCTGAAGCATTTGCATGTGTTTGGCTGTAAATGTTTTGTTCTCAGAACTCATCCTGAACAGCTAGGGAAATTTGAAACAAAGGCTGATGAAGGAATATTCATAGGTTATCCTACATCAAGAGCCTTCAGAGTTTTTAATTTGAGAACAAGAACTGTCATGGAGTCAATACATGTATCTTTTGATGATAAGAAGATAACTGGAATCATTGAAGACTCGCATGATAGATTGTTATTTGAAAATGAAGCTTCCAAGGAACCTGAAGAAAGTGAATCAGAAGCTGTCCATTCATCCAGTACTGACGGGTCACCAAATTCTGATGACTCACCAGGTACTGATGGTGCTAATACTGATGATGCAAACAACAGTGATACAACTAGTAGTGCTAATGTTGAGGGGGAGCAACGGCATTCAACTACAAGTTCAGAGTCAACTCAATCATCAGGACATAATTCTTTAGATACTGATTCAAGTGAAGATCCTGATAACACATCAGGAGGGCATAACAATAATTCAGGGAGAGCTTCAAATCAATCAAATTCTTTCAATCAAGATAACACCAATCCAGGGGGAGCATCTACTTCAAGAAACAATTTGACACCAGCAAGGAAATGGACAAAAGATCATACTCCTGATTTGATAATTGGAGATCCTGATGCAGGTGTTGAAACAAGAAGTGCAACTCAGAATGAATGTTTATATAATAACTTTCTATCCAAGGAGGAGCCTAAGAAAGTTGAAGATGCACTTAAAGATGCTGATTGGGTTACTGCAATGCAAGAAGAACTGAATGAATTTGAAAGGAATGAAGTCTGGAAACTGGTACCAAGACCAAAGAATAGATCAATTGTTGGTACAAAGTGGATTTTCAAGAACAAGACTGATTCTGATGGAGTCATTATCAGAAACAAAGCAAGGCTAGTTGCAAAGGGGTATTCCCAACAAGAAGGAATTGACTATGATGAAACTTTTGCTCCTGTTGCAAGACTAGAAGCCATCAGGATATTTCTTGCTTATGCAGCACATAAGAAATTCAAGGTTTTCCAGATGGATGTTAAAAGTGCTTTCTTAAATGGTGAACTGGAGGAAGAAGTTTATGTTGAACAACCTCCTGGTTTCATTGATCCTAAATATCCAGATTATGTCTACAGACTGGATAAGGCACTTTATGGACTAAAGCAAGCTCCAAGAGCATGGTATGAAACCTTAGCTCAATTCTTACTGGAAAGTGGATTCAAAAGAGGTGCAATTGATAAAACTCTATTTTATTTGAATCATGGTAAGGAGTTGCTGTTAGTTCAGATTTATGTTGATGATATCATTTTTGGGTCAACAAACAATAAGCTGTGTGAAAAGTTTTCCAAGCTTATGCAGTCAAGATATCAAATGAGCATGATGGGAGAAATGAGTTACTTTCTGGGTCTTCAAGTTAAACAGACTGATGAAGGGATTTTTATTAATCAGTCTAAATACACAAGGAATTTACTAACAAGGTTTAACATGCAAGACAGTACTCCTGCTTCAACTCCCATAGCTACAGCTACCAAACTTGATCCTGATCAAGGTGAAGAGGTAGATGTAACTCACTACAGAGGAATGATTGGCTCTTTATTGTATCTCACTGCCAGTAGACCAGATATCATGTTTGCAACCTGTCTATGTGCAAGATTTCAAGCAAAACCTAGAGAACCACATCTGATTGCAGTCAAAAGAATTTTCAGATATCTCAAAGGCACTCCTTCACTTGGCCTTTGGTATGCAAGGGAATCAGATTTTGGGTTGTGTGGTTATTCTGATGCTGATTTTGCAGGATGCAAAATAGACAGGAAAAGTACTTCAGGAAGTTGTCAGTTTTTGGGTGGAAGACTAGTTTCATGGTTCAGTAAAAAGCAGAAATCTATTTCCACTTCAACTGCAGAAGCTGAGTACATTGCTGCAGGAAGTTGTTGTGCTCAGATAATGTGGATGAAAAATCAGTTGTTAGATTATGGCCTGTCATACTCAAAAATCCCTATTTATTGTGATAACCAAAGTGCTATTGCAATGACAGGAAATCCAGTTCAGCATTCTCTTACTAAACACATAAGTATCAGATATCACTTTATAAGAGAACAGGTTCTGGAAGGAACAATTGAACTTCACTTTGTTCCTACTGATCAACAACTAGCTGATATATTCACCAAGCCACTACCTAAAGCTACTTTCAATAAGTTGGTGAATGAACTTGGAATGATGAATTTTGAGAATTTCTGAGGAAAAGCTACAGAGAGGAAATCCTGATAACTGTCAAATCCTGATGGTTATTCAGAAAGGTATGTATCTTTGATCACATCCTGATAGGACTCAATCCTGACAGGAAATCAATTGGTCAAATCCTGATGTTCAGATATTGAAGCTGGTATGAAAACCAGAGGTTCTATGCTAATTTGTCATCAACACTCCTGGTAAACTCTGGACAATTAGATTATTACTTAGTCTTTGATTAAGTTTTCAGTCTTAATTATCAATTTCAATTTCATTATTAACAGAGTTTATTATTTATTATCTCTATATCACTTTGAGTGTTACTAACAAATTTTGCAGGCAAGTACAGGAAGCAAACAATTGAGAAAATAGACAAATTTCATTAATACTTGAAGATACATTACACATGAAATATGGAAATTACATATTTGTTTTCCTAGTCTATTTTCTACTCAGGAACTCGTGCTTTACAGATAAGCATGAACACGTGCCCTGCAAATTAGCATGAATGCTCCTGAGCAGCTTCACAGTCCATCAGAACTGGAAGGTCTCTTGTTCCATCCTTAAGAGACAAGAAGAGGAGCTGATGCACTTGAAGGCGGATCGTCATCGTGATCACCGGGATGCTTCCTTGCCTCCACCGTGCATGAAGCACTTGCATCAAGCACTTTCCTTCTTCTCCTCTCTCGCTCTTCAACGAGGTCCTCATCCTCTTCATCATCCTCATCGTCTTCATCCTCTTCATAGATGAGATTCTCAAGAGGATTCCAGCCAGGATTGGCTTGCACAAAGTCGTGCCACACCACATCAACCATAGCGTTTATAAACGCTTCATGTTCCTGAGGGTCAGGAACTGGTTGTGGCTCCATCTCAGCAAGAGCCTCATCCATTTGTTGCCAAATTCTATCAAGTTCTTCATCAGGTATGTTGTTTTGATTGTTGGCAGCCATTGAAAAACAAAGAAGGTGAAAGGTTTTCGTAAGTTTTTCTCTGGAGAGGGTTTGTGTTTAAATAGATATATGATGATTATGCTTAACAATTCTCTTTTATAGAGAATGTGTATTAAGGGTGCTGGTCATTTCTACAATCTCGATGAGACGGTTCGGTTTTCCATAAATATTTTTGCCTCGTTTGCTGGTAAGCGTGTTTTAATTCTATGACCATTAATTTGGTTATTTTTCTTAAACCAAAACGCTATTCAGGATTGTTAAAATCAATTTTGTTTTCTTAAATAAAATTTTATTTTAATCTTATTGAATATTTTTTTTTAATCCTGATATGGCAAAATATTTTGTGCGGAAATGCTTTTATTCCTGATGAGGTTAGGTTTTTCTTACATCAGAAAATGCCTACTCGTTATGGACTACTTTCTAATGCTATGGTACAAGGACCAACCCACCTTGTTCCTGACACAAGCATGCAACCTAAACAGTCTAAACAGTTAACAACCACCTCTACTGTCTCTCAAAAGACTTTAGTTGTAAAATCAAAGAAATCAGCTAGAACTGATGTGTCTGGAAGGCAATCAGGTTCAAAGGATTTTTCCTCTACACCACTCACTAAAAAGAAGATACAAGGGGGTGTACAAGGGGTCCTGGTCAAGAAAGCTGATAAGGATGTTAAGGATGTTCATGTGAAAAGGAAGTTAAGGTTGATTGATGAAAGTGATTCAGAGGATGACTTACCTATATCCTCTGTGATGAATGTGAACAAGGAAGTTGCTGATACTGCTACTATAGCTGTGGTACCTTCATCAAAACCACAAAAGACAAGGAAATTATCAAAGAGCAGGTATCATATTTCTTTGACAGTGCAAATGAAGGATACTGATATTCAGACATCAAATCCTGATGTTAGTCTTCCTGATGCAGCAACAAAAGTTGTCTCTCTATCAGACTCTCCAGCCTCTCCATCTCAGATTCGAGGACATTCTTGGGAGAAGGTTTCTACAACTGCTTCCTTGGTTGGTCTTACACCTACATCAAAGAAAAAGAGGAATGCAGAAGAGTTAGTCTATCAGAGACAGAAGAAGCTGAAAGGATCAAGCCCACAAGAACCTGAATTTCAGAGTAATTCAGCAGCTACTGTTGATCCTGCCACACAAGAACCACTCAATCAAAGTTTGGGTGAAGGCTTAGCTAGTGGAATGGTCACACAAGAACCATTTTCTCAAAGGGAGAATGAAGACATCAACATTCCAGCTACACAAGAACCATCTTCTCAAAGTGAAGATGCAGGCAAAGCTACAGCTTCTGTTGAAAGATTGGTCGAGAACATTGTCAATGAGGGAAGCACACAAGAACCTTTAGCTCAAAGTGTTGAAGCAGCTTCTGAACCTCAAGCTCCACAAGAACCATTGGTAGCAAATACTGATGCAAGCATATCAAATCCTGACGATGTTCATCCTGACGTTAGTGGTGCTCCTGATACTGAGCCTATTTTGATACAGCCACTTCGTTCAAGACCAATGGATCATCCTATCTCAGAATCACAGGATAAACTGAAAGGTATTGCAATTCCTGATCCTGATATATCTCATGGTTCTGATGATGATAATTCTGATGATGATAGTGATGATGATAATGAGAATAGAAAAGAGAAGGAACAGCTTGCTACAGCACTCAAGATTAGTCTTGGAACTAATTTTGGTTCATCAAGTACATATATGGCTAGCAATGCTTTCACTGGGAAAGATCAGAGACAAGATTTTTCTACTCCTTCCTTTGATCCTGCAGAGGCATTTAGACAGAATGAATGGAACAATTCATGGCACAATTCTGATGAATCTATCAGTTTTTCTTCTGCTATTGAACATGCCTATAATGCAGTGAAGTCTATAGAGAATCAAGACTTGAAGAATCATCTGAAGGCTACTACTCTGTTATCCAAAAGCCTGAAAAGTGAGATTGATTCTATCAATGGCTCAACTGAAAAAGTGAGGACTGATATCTTTAATAATTTTACAAAGGTGCCTACTACTTTCCAACTAAGGGTAGTGGAATCCCAAGTGAAATCTGTTGTTTCAGAACAAACCTCAATCAATCAAAGAATTGATTCTCTGGATACTAAGGTAACTGAAATTCAAGCCTCTCTTTCCTTAATTTTGCAATTATTGTCAAATCCTGATGTCAAAAAGGGGGAGAAGGTTATTCAGACAAAATGTACACCTGATCTAGTATTAAGAAATAATGATGATGATACTGGAGATGATGGTGGTGACAAAGCGATACAAGGAGAAACCTCTGATGCTGTTGTTATGAAGACAATCCAAACTTCTCAAAGTCAAACAACGCAGTCAACTCATGTTTCTGATTCTGGAGTTAAGACAGTAAGAACATTGGTGCAATCTCAGATCCTGACGGAAGATCAAATCCTGACACCTGGTCATGGACAAATTCTTGCTACAATTCTTGAAGGTGATGAAGATGTGATTATTGATAATCCTGAAGATGCATCAAATTTATTCCAGAAGTTTTCTACAAAAGACGGTAGAATTGTTACTCTTTATCACACTGATAAAAGAGTTCAACAATTATTTACCAGAAAAGCACTCTCTACAGCAAGTGAAGAATATCCAGATCTCTCACATGAAGAATTCTTGAGACTACAAAGAGAGACAATGGAAAGCTATACTGCTCCTGCTAGAGGTAGAGGAAGCAGAGGTAGGAGAGGTGCTAGAAGAAGTAAAAGAGGTTCTTCAACTCAAATAGTACCTAGACAGACAAGGTCTAGAGGGTTAAGAATTGAAGAAATTCCTGAACCTATTCAAACTCTAGTAGTTCCTGACAGATCTACTTTTGGTGATGATGGAATTGTTGAAGAAGAACCTGAATTGAGAAGAAAATCAAGTAAATCAACTCTCAGCAATACAAATCAAATTGAAGATTCTAATCCTGACAGTATTCAAGATCCTGACGAATCTGAAATTCTGCAAGAGGTTGATTTGATAATCTTATCTACTGTTGTTGATTGTCACAACAAAGAAGTAGATGAAGAAGAAGAAGCCAGAAGAAGAGATATTACAAAGAGAACAAATGAAGATTTCAATCTCTATCTACAAAGGCTTAAAGTTTCAAATGAAAGAAAATAGAGAAATTCAAGCAGACAAGAATCTTTACTTGAAAGAAGCTACGCTCATGAAAAGGAGAAATACAAGAAGTGGAAACATATTAGCACATTAAGTTGTGATACACCTATCAATTTTCAGTCTGGTGGAATTATTACAAGCGCTTCAAGTGTTGTTGATTTGTCTGATATGGCTAGATCAAAAACACTCTGGTTAAAGATGTTTTCAAATCTGAAGCAATTGTCAAGTAATTCAAGAGGAGGTATTGGACACAGAGATGGTGAATATCTGAATATGTCATATGTTGATCCTTACTCCTTGACAGAAATTGGAGGTACTTTAACTTCTGAAAACCTGAACAATTTATTAGCTGTTGATATAGTTATAGATTGTCATGATGGTTTTGAAAAGAAAGAAAAGCTTCTGTACTTCATGAAAGATGGTAGTGTGAAGATTCTATCCATTCAAGATCTGCTGATGAAAACTACACAGGAACTGAAATATGTTCACTATCTGTTAAGATGGAAGAACCAAGTGTACAAAGTATGGGCTGACATAATTTTGTCAACTATAAGAAGAAGACTGGATGGAAACAGTAATTTCGATGGTAATTATATTCCCATGTACTTAAATCAAAGAGGTCAGGATGTGGAAATGCAAAGGGGTACTGCTGTTAAAGAAGTAAATTTTGGCATGACTCATCTTTCTCTCAATCCTGATGGGAAGGAAATTGCTTATCTTTTGCTTGAAGAGCACAGTCTACAGAGAAACTCCATACAGAATCTCAGAGCAGCTATCTACCAGATTAATGAGGAAGATGAAGAACTCAGAAATCTTAAGGAAAGACTGATTCAAATTCTTGAAGAAAAAGAAGAAAGTTTATTATCCAACTTCTTGAAGATGAATCTGTTCTATCAAAAAGCTTAAACAGATAAGTTGTTTCTGAAGATACTCGTACATTTTGATACATGTTTTTGACATCATTGAATATTTGGAATCTATACTTTATTTTACAAAGTATGAGATTGGGGGAGATTGTTAGATCAGAATTCAATGATCATCAGAAGCTAGACTCAACTGATCAGGATTGCTGACGTCATCAGTATTGCATGGTCATCAGTATTTGATCAAGCGTCAGTATCTTATTGATCATCAGGATTCCTACTCAGACTATGATCAGGTTTGATCATCAGGACTTGAAGCTGATCAGGATTCCTACTTCGAGTTATATTTGGAGTCTAGATAAACATGGAAGTTTATTCTATTTGTTCCTGGTTTGTAGAATGTAGCTATCGATTAAGGATAGGTTTCTATCTTTGTTATTGATTAGGACTTATCTTGTTATTGATAGAGAAGCTGTGTGCACTATATAAACACAGTCTTGGTTTCGATTTATGTATTCATTCGAGAGAGAACATAATCGGAGAGAAGCTCTTAAGAACAGAATTTCTTGAGAGAGTTTTTGTAAGCTAGCAGCTCTTAAGAACATCAGAATTTCTTAAGAGAGTTTGTAACAGTTTTATATCAAAGTTAATAAAGCTGTTATTGTTATTGTTATTGATCTTTCATATTTGTGTTATATAAAGTCGAGAATCTTATACAATTGTATTCAACCCCCTTCTACAATTGTTATTTACTGGGCAACACGGCGAATGTCTCACGCTCATCATCTGTTAAGATATCATTGAGAATTAGCTGTAGGAACCTAGGATAGAAACAAAGCACATCTTCATCTATGCCCGTTCTTTCATCCAATGGTCCCATGCATATGATTACTTGATCAATCAGTAACCGTCCAATGTTAATATGCCTATTGTTGGCAATGGCAAACCCTATCTTTTGAAGGAATAAGGGAATACCATGCAGATTTGTTAGCTTGGCAGTAAAAACATGGATTAGGGTATGAAAGAAAAAGTTCCATGCCTTTGGCAAGTAATGCTTCAGAAACTCTCCCACAAAGAAGTTAGGTTGTTGACTTCTAATGAGAGTGAAGAAAGCATGTATCTCCCCAGTCGTGGGATCCGGAACAAGGTTTTCTGTAGGAAAATGTAAGATTCGATTAAAATCATGTTCCGTCACCCTTATTGTTCTGCCCCCTGGTACAACAAAACTGAAGGACCGTACGTTATTCTCACTTGTATCCGTGGCGGTTGTGTACAACGCAGTCAATTGATCGATGCAAAGGACCACGGGAGTACTCACAGCATATGCCACTAATGAACGTGTGTTCAGAAACTCCGCCCATGCACGAAACTGTAAGTTCGTTATGGATTGCAAGTTCTGAAACGAGACATGATTAGTTCTGGTTACGATAAATTCTCCAGCCATTATGTTTCAAATTTCCAGAAAATCAATTTTAAACCAAAACTAAAATTTACCACTTAAATTTAATTAATTATTAATAATTAATCAAACTTATCACAAAATTCCTTAAAACTAAAATATCCCTTTTTCTTTGAAATACACAAGTTCGAACACACTCCAAAATTAGAACCCTAATTGTTAATATTAACAAATCAATTAGATCAGAAGAACTCAATTGTTTAAAAAACAATCAAATTCCAAGAAGTGTACTGTTAACAATTTTCTTAGGTTCAAGAATTTGGTTCGATGGATTCTTCAATAGTTTGTACTAAAAACTTAAAATAATCAAGTTTTCACCGTCAAAAACGAATTAACAGTGAGAACCAGTAACTTTTTCAAGATTTTCTTGGTGAAAATGAAGAAACTATCGAATTGTTCTTGACTGTGTGTATGTATCTGTGTATATATAAAAACCTTTCTTAGATCTGAGAATAGAAAAGTAAAAAAAAACGTCTAAGGGGTTCTTATATACACTGCAAAACTCAGGGGCATTTTCGTCCTTTCATGTTCGATGGATTTCATTAGTACTATCGATAGTTTTATCCTAGGGGCATATAGGTCAAAAACAGTTCGATAGTTTTTGAAAAACTATCGAATAGTTTAAATTATGGAATGTAAACCGACCTAATAAGAAAAACTATCGAAGGTTTCTGCTTTTAATTAAAATCTATCGAGGTATATACAAAAACTATCGAGAATTCACATATCAAAATTAAATGAATTCCTTTCGATACTTTTGCAATTCAATTTCAAAAAAACTATCGAGAATTGTTTTCGATAGATTTTCTTTTCCTTTTCAAAAACTATCAAAAATTAAATTCGATAGATTTATCTATGTACTTGAAAAACTATCGAATTTCCTAAAATCGACATTTTTGCTTCTGTCCAAATTTTAAAACCTGTTCTTGTTTTAGAATTCAGACCTTTTTATTTCCTGTCTAGTTTTAATTCTAGTAAATCTTTTCAAATTTACAAAAATCAATTCTTAACAGAAAATTCACAATTTTCTTAGAATAAAATCAATTAAATATCATTGAGTGGGATTAACCAATTAAAATCTAATCAATTATGCTGCATTAATCTACAATGTTAAAAACAAAGTAAATTAATTCAAATTAAATAAATGCTTGAATATTTAGAACAAATATTAGCACTTAAATAATTTTTAGAATTAATAACCAATTAAATGCCAGAAGATATATCATCAATAATTATGACATAAAATTAGTATACTAATCCTAACTACGAGAATTGCTCCGAAAAATAAATTCATGAGTCCTAAAGATATAGAAATTCTTAAACTCATGTATTCACTAGGACTCACTGCAGTTACTGACTTCTAATCAAAATCAATTAGAAAGATTTAACATCCCAAGTTCACCAACCAGCTTATTGAAAGTGGATTCATCAAGCGGTTTAGTAAAGATGTCTGGAATTTGATCCTCTGTGGGTACAAAATGTAACACCACAGTTCCATTCATGACATGCTCTCGGATAAAATGATACCTGATGTCGATGTGCTTCGTCCTCGAGTGTTGCACTGAGTTATTTGAGATTGCTATGGCACTTGTGTTGTCGCAAAATATTGGAATCTTTGTCAACAAAAGTCCATAGTCACGGAGTTGGTTTCTCATCCACAAGATCTGAGCACAACAGCTACCAGCAGCAATGTATTCAGCCTCAGCTGTTGATGTGGAAACTGAATGCTGCTTCTTGCTATACCAAGAAACTAACCTTCTTCCAAGAAACTGACAGCTTCCTGAAGTACTCTTCCGATCAATCTTACAACCTGCAAAATCAGAGTCTGTGTATCCAATAAGATCAAATCCTGTATCTTTAGGGTACCAAATTCCAAGATTTGGGGTTCCCTTAAGATATCTAAATATTCGCTTAACAACTATTAGATGAGATTCTTTAGGATCAGACTGAAATCTAGCACACAAGCATGTTGAAAACATTATATCTGGTCTACTTGCAGTGAGATAAAGTAATGAGCCTATCATACCTCTGTAGCCTGTGATGTCAACCTTCTTACCAGTTTCATCCTTATCAAGCTTAGTGGCAGTTGGCATAGGAGTCTTTGCTGTAGATGAGTCTTCCATTTGATACTTCTTCAGAAGATCTTTGATGTACTTGGACTGACAAATGAATATACCATCTTGTTTTTGGTATACTTGCAGTCCAAGGAAGAATGACAATTCACCCATCATGCTCATTTCATAACGACTCTGCATTAACTTAGCAAATCTCTTGCATAGATCATCATTAGTAGAACCAAATATTATGTCATCAACATATACTTGCACCAATATCAAATCATTTTTATTCTTTTTGACAAAGAGAGTTTTGTCTACAACACCTCTTGTAAAATCATTTTCAAGTAAGAATTCAGAGAGAGTGTCATACCATGTCCTTGGAGCTTGTTTGAGTCCGTAGAGAGCTTTGAATAGAAAGTACACAAAGTCTGCCAGTTTTGAATCCTCAAAACCTGGAGGTTGTTCCACATACACTTCTTCTTCTAACTCCCCGTTCAGAAAAGCACTCTTCACATCCATTTGATATACCTTGTAATTGGAATGTGCAGCAAATGCCAGAAACATTCTGATGGCCTCAAGTCTTGCTACTGGTGCATAGGTTTCATCATAATCTATACCCTCTTCTTGAGAGTAACCTTTAGCAACCAGTCTGGCTTTGTTTCTCGTTACAATGCCATCTTCGTCTAACTTATTTCTGAATACCCATCGTGTTCCAATAACAGATTTTCCCTTAGGCCTGGGTACCAGCTTCCAAACTTTCTGCCTTTCAAACTGATTGAGTTCCTCTTGCATAGCAATCAACCAATATGGATCATCTAGAGCATCTTCAACTTTCTTAGGTTCTGTTTCTGAAAGAAACCCAGAATAGTGACATTCATTTTGTGATGTTCTCCTAGTTCTCACTCCTGTGTCCGGATCACCAATGATCAAGTGAAAGGGATGATCTCTATTCCATACCTTTTGTCTTGGCAGATGCGATCTTGATGATTCTCCTTGTTCTAGATGTTGTGGAGTGTGACTAGTTGATCCTTCTTCTGCTCCCCCTGAGTTGTTGACGGTTTGATCTGTTGATTCTGAAGACTGACTAGTGGATCCTGTATGTTGAGGATCTCCACTTTGGTCACCACTTTGTCCAGAATCATTATCATTATGATTATTATTAATGACTGTAACAACTTCAGGTACTTCTTCATTGTCAGAGAGATCTCCTGATAGATTTTCAAATACCAAGGATTCAGAGTTCTCTCCAGTTTGCAGGCCTGGTCTTTTGGTGTCGTCAAATGTTACATTAAAGCTTTCCAACACCTTCTTATCTTCAATCACATATACCCTGAAAGCCTTAGATTCCAGAGAATAGCCCAGAAAAATGCCTTCATCTGCTTTGGCATCAAACTTGCCAAGATGTTCTCCATCTTTAAGTACAAAGCACTTTGCACCAAACACATGAAAGTACTTCAGTGTTGGTTTCTTGTTGGCCATTAACTCATACGGAGTCTTTTCATGATCTTTGTTGATCAAGGTTCGATTCTGAGTGTAGCAAGCTGTATTCACTGCTTCAGCCCAAAAGTAAGTGGGAAGTTTTGATTCACTCAACATGGTCCTTGCTGCTTCAACCAAGGTCCTGTTCTTCCTTTCCACTACTCCATTCTGTTGAGGAGTTCTTGGTGCTGAAAACTGTCTTGATATTCCTTTCTCTGAGAAGAAATCATTAAGAACTGCATTCTTGAATTCAGTTCCATTGTCTGATCTGATTGTCCGCACAGGTAGCTTAGCTTCCACTTCTATCTTCTTGATGTGATCAATGATTAGTGGTGTTGCTTCATCCTTTGATTGTATGAACAACACCCACGTGTACTTGGAGTAGTCATCCACCATCACCAATGCATATATTTTCCTTGAAAGTGACATAACATTAACTGGACCAAATAAATCCATATGAATCAGCTGTAATGGTTCAGTAATGCTTGTCATTCCTTTGCTTCCATGTGATGCTTTCTTCGACTTCCCTTTTTCACATGCTTCACATAGTCCCTCCTGATTGAATTCCATCAGGGGCAACCCTCTCACTAACTCTCTCTTTACCAAAGAGTTCATAGTTTTGAAGTTCAGATGTGAGAGCTTCTTGTGCCATAGCCAACTTTGTTCTGAAGATGCCTTTGCATAAAAACATGTAACTTCTCCTTCACTGGTAGAACTTAAGTCAGCTATAAACAAATTTCCTTTTCTCACTCCCAGTAGAGTAAGCTTCTCATCCTTCCTGTTGGTGATCAAACACTTGTCCTTTCTGAAATCTACGTTATAGCCTTTATCACAGAACTGACTGATACTTAGAAGATTGTGCTTTAATCCTTCAACAAGAGAGATGTTTTCAATGATGGCATTTCCAGCTTTCAATTTACCATATCCCGTAGTGTATCCTTTGATGTCATCTCCAAAGGTTACAATCGGGCCGGTCTTCTTAACCACCTCTGTAAGCAGGGACTCTTCACCTGTCATGTGTCTAGAACAGCCACTATCCAGAATCCACACAACCTTTGAGCTTTTAGCCTTACCCTGCAATCACAGATTGATTAAGCGGACTTTGGTACCCAAAATTGTTTGGGTCCTGAAGGTTTAGATGATTTAACAGGAGTAACATTCAATTTAGTCTTACCCTGTTTGATATTCATAGTATCTGTGGATTTAACATTATCAGTGCTATTGTTACAATCAGACGTCAACTTAAAATAAGCATGCATGATGTTGTACTTACATAGCAAACAATCTTTCTTTCCACAGGGTTCATGAAGATCAGGCATGTCAGCCATGTTATGCATTTCAGAAGCATTAGCAGTTTCTACTTTAACCTTTTTACATGCATGTGTAAGGTGTCCAGCAGAGTTACAAATAGTGCACAACTTCCTAGATGCAATGGGAGAAAATGGAACCATTTCCTGATTAACAATCTTCTTCTTCCCATTCCTGTTCTTTTTAACATTACTAACTACGTCACCTACTTCAGTTTTAGGTAAATCAGGTTTAGGTAATTCATTTTTTACTAATTTCCTAGGCAACTTAGTTTTTACCTCTTTTTCCTTCAACAAATCCTCCTCAAGCAATTCTTGTCTTATGAAAAGGTCATCCTCATGAAAGAGTGGTGGAAACGGCTTAACAAAAACTGGACAATCAACATTCTTAAGAACATGTGGAGTATTCCTTTTAACAACTGAAGATGTCACGGGGAATTCCACAATCTTCTTACCAGCTTTCTTGTTATAGTCAAATCCTATAGCAGTTTTATTCTCTATGGCCTGAGTAACAATGATTTCCTTAGCCACTAGAGCGGAATTCTTAAAAGCATTCAGCTTCAAATCTAGATCTGAAATCTGCTTCCTGAGGATAGTCTCTATCTCATCATTACACTTGACCTTGTTCTCTAAGTACGCATTCTTTTGCTTAAGATCTTCTAATGTTACAGCTACAAGCTCTAGTTCTTCATTTTTAGATTCTAATTTTTTAATCTTAAGAACTAGTTTAGCATTTTCCATTTCTGATGCTAGCATGCTTGTGTGTACATTAAACAATTCTACACTAAGATCTTGCACAGTTTTCTTGTACTCAGAATTAGACATATCAATTGTAGTTAAGATAGGTACCTGAGATGATTGTGGTGATTCCTCTGAAGAGTCAGCCATTAGAGCAACATTTATATATTCCTCCTCTTCATCCGAATCAGTATCATCCCAGTGCTTTCCCTCTGCTATATAAGCTTTCCCTTTCTGCTTTCCAGAGAATGCCTCCAATTGCTGTTTAAGCTTGGCATTCTCTTTCTTCAACTCATCATAAGAATCCTTCTTTCCATAGACATCTTTCATGTCTCTCGCTTGACGAGGCTTCCAGCATTCAGTGGCGAAATGCCCTAACTCATTGCAGTTGTAGCATCTTGATTTGCTTCTATCAATCATGCCAGTCTTGTAGCCTCCCTTAAAGCCTGTACTAGGTGTATAATTGCTCTTCTGGAATCTGTTGGTTGAACCCTTGAACTTGTACTTAGGGTTTCTCTTGAAACGAATGTGACTAAACTTTGCAGCTAAGTACGCCATGGTTTTGTCTTCCATTTGCTCAAGCTCTTCTAGGGTGTAGTAATCACTTTCATCAACACCCAGATTCACAGAATCCATTTCTGCTTCTATTATCACCTCCTTTCCAGCTCTAGGGGTTTGAACCTGAATCTCAGAAGTTATTGGTTCATCCACTACAAGTGCTGTTGATCTCACAAGTGCATTGTGCTTGTTCTCCACTGTCCCTGATCCGTAGATTATCACCCTTTGTTCCTGTTCCATCTCATAGGTCTTCAACTTGCCATAGATCATCTCTAATGACATCTTTGTGAAGTCAATTCTTTCCCTAATGGATGATGACTTGTGTTCTACATGATGGGGCAGCGTCATCATGAACTTCCTGTTTGATTCTCTCAGTGGATAGGTCTTTCCTTTCATTGTCAATTCATTGAGAAGCTTAGTATATTTCTCAAAGACCTGAGTTATACTTTCTCCTGGCAGGGACCTAAATGCTTCATATTGAGAAGTCAGGATGTCCAATCTGTTTTCCTGAACGTCTTCAGTTCCTTCCATTATCAAGTTAATGGTATCCCACATATGTTTCCCGCTTGTACAGTTCATCAACTGATAGCTCATTTCCTTGTCTGCGGAGTCCGCCAATATCAATATTAAACCGGTGTCCAATCGAATCAGTTCTTTGTCAGAATCTGTATATTCAGTAATATCCTTAGGTTGGGTGCCTTGAGGAATCCTGCTACCATTAGGAGCTGTAGATTCACTAACTGGTTTCATTGGTACAAACGGTCCGTTCTCTAATATGCCAATATACAACGGGTTAGATGCCTTGATAAATAACAACATCTTCATCTTCCACAAACCGAAATCATCTCTAGTAAACGGGGGAACTTTAATACCAGCAGTTGTCTTTGGAGCACTCATGGTTTCTGAAAATTTCAAATTGTTTAAAATTCAAAAAATTCCAATTAAATGAAAATTTTTGAAAGTTAAAAAATTTGCTTCGAATTTTCACGCTACGTTTGATTTTGGTCTCATTCACCGGATCTGATTTGTATATCAATCAAGTAGCTCTGATACCAATTGTTAGGTCCAAAGTATCGTAGAAGGGGGGGGGGGGTTGAATACGATACTCACAAATAATTCAATTTCGTTCGCGGATTAATCTTTCAGTTCTATAACGAAATCAAACACACCAAACCAAATCAAGTTTCGGGGAATATATCTTTTTATAAATATAAACCTCGAGGGGTGCTACAATTTCTAATCCGTAGATTAGCTTCAATGAGTTTAAGGTTACACAAATACAAAACAATGATCAAATTCTGAGCACTATTAATTCTCTGATAATTTCTCCGGCTCAGTTCTCTCTCTCTGTAATGTTTCTGTGTTGAATGCCTTAACTGAAGAAGACACACTCTTCTCTCAGTATTAATTGTAGTCTTCAATTAAAAAACCATCGAACCAAACTTGAACAAACAATCTTGGCCGTTGGATCTTCATCAACCTGTCAGACAAAGAATACTTTTCACTTGCTCCACAATTTAAAAACCATCGAATGGTTTGAAAAACCATCGAATGAAATAAATCATTTTACCATTCGATAGTTTTTAAAACAAAACTATCGAATGCCAAATTGATTCATTTTGGTTTACTTTGAATCACTTTTCATTCCATTCGATAGTTTTCTAAATAGAAAAACTATCGAATCATTTTCTTGTCTTTTGACTTTTAATGATTACTCTGAGCTCCTGGGTGTTTAAGTAATAGACTGTATCAATTTCTTCTGAGACGATAAAACAACTTGATCTTCTTAGTGCCGTCACCTAGTGCAACTGGTCTGGTTCACAGATGAAAAACACTTGATCAATTCTTCTTTTATGTCTTCAATTCAATGCTGCTGATAAGTCCTTTGTCGTTCTGGTTGCTTCATTTAAATCACTGGAATCCCGTGGTACTTAACCCTAAATCATTCACATACTTCTGTCGTCTTGAAAGTCTTGTTCCTTTTGCTGTCACTGAGGCCTGAACATTTTCATGAACTTCTTTCCGTGACCTGTTTACGGACTTCAAGAATACATAACGTATTTTGATTTTTTGAGTTTACCTTTTCTTCTTTGATTCTGGATTCCTGTGCTTCTGTTAATACTATTGTCTGTCTTGTCCTTTGTTGAGTTGTAGTTATCTCTTATAAATACCAAAACACACTTATAAATATCACACTTTAACTAAACACTTTGAACTGATAATCAGCATATATTACTTAAAACAAAATTCAAATACAATCCATAATATATATATATATATTATATATTATATATGAATTTTGTTTTAAGTAATATATGCTGATTATCAGTTCAAAGTGTTTAGTTAAAGTGTGATATTTATAAGTGTGTTTTGGTATTAATTAGTTATAAATCCGAATTGTTAGTATTATTTTGATATTAAATGATTTGTGATGTTTATAAAGTTGTTTTATTAATTACGCATTGAATTGTAATTTTGTTTGATGTTAAGTAGCTAACAATATGTTGTTTAGTAAATAGATCTTTAAATCCATGTTTGACTGAGGTCAGTGTATAAACTTATTTATTTGATATTAATTGATTGTATTGGTTGTGCATGTGCTTGGAGTGTGTTAATTAGTAATGTGGTGCAGAGTTTATAAAGTAATTATAATTCTTAGTTGTTTTCTAACAAATTTAGATCATTAGTTGTATATTGTAAAATTGAGGTATTTAAAGTTGGCTGAGTTGTAAATCAGCTGTATTGGTAACTTCAGTATTCTGGTCGATTCCCAGCTTGGGGAATTATTATAGTTATTGGTTGAAGTGATTGTGTTGTTATTTTTCTATTAAATATACAGGTTATGGTTGTGCTGTACTATGTGATCCGTCCTGTGATTGGGGGCGCAGCATAGTACATGCAAAATTTCTGGCTAGTCCTGTTTACGAACGGGTCATGCCGAAATTTCGAAAAATCTATTTATTTATTTTATTATTTGTTTTAAAATTGTTAGAGTTAAAAAGTAGTTGAATTTGATTATTCTTAATCAATTCTAAATAATAATTTAATTGATTTAATTGACCAATTAACTGAGTAGTTAATTGGTGAATTCTATTAATTAATTATTATTTAATCTTGATTGATTATAAATCAAATTCAATTAATATTTTCAAAAATTGTTTTATTATTTACCTAGTTTGATTAATTGTTTGATTGATTGAATTGGTTGGTTTTGATTAATTTTATTTAATCTAGTGATAATTAGATTTAAAATATAATGATTGTTTTTCGATCCATAGATTTTTATATTCAAATCTTTATAAAAGGAAGACCAAATATTTTCCAAAAAGAGTTTTAACTTTATTACGTGTTATGTGGTTTGTGTAAATTGCTGTGGAGTCGTGGATGCATTATGATGATTTTTGGATATGGTATGTGTTTAACCGAGTTTATAAATGCTATGAAATGTTGATACTTGGAGTCGAACTATTAATTGGTTTTCATGATTGTCTTGGGAGTTAAATGTTTATTTTCTAATAATAAGTTTGGTATTGCATAGTGGCATGTGAATTGATAAGTTCTATGTGTTGAATGGTATATCACGTTGGGTATGTTATTTTATAGTTGTGAGTTCAGGTGGATTATTATATAAATAGAGGAAGTGCTGCCGAATTTTTGGCAGGACCATTAAATGAATATTATTTGGAATTGATATATGATATGATAAGCTAGTTTAAATGCGTATGCGAATGAAATGTGTTTATGTGTTAAATGTGCAACTAGTAATTTGTATAATTATAGGAGTTGTCAGTCCATCCATGTGCTATGTGTTATCTGAAGTATATGAAATTATGTGAATTAGATGATGAACATGCTATGTGATGAATGTTGTACGTGATTGCTTATTTCTAAATAGAGCTATTGCAAGTCAAGGCAGGATTATGTTCTTATATGTTTTCTGCAAGTTGAAGCAAAATTATTTTCTTATATGTTTACTGTACGAATAGGTCATGCCCAATTTTCTGTAGAAAATACATTCGCTTAAGTTTATAAACATTTATATTATGTAGAAGTCTAGTGCGAAGGCTAAAGTATATCTTATATTTAACTAGTGAATAGTTGGGCGGGCACGATCTCGATAGTGCAGACTCGTAGCAACCGCATATGCGCCGGAACCAAGAGTTATCAGAATAGAGAATTGTGACGACATAAGATAGAAGAAGAGGAGAATCATAGTACTTCGGCTTTACGTAATAGCTAAGGACCAAAGGCAAGTTTACTAACTCGTACTCTTTTGTTCAGAGTATCGTATCAAGATTCATGTTTTCAATTCTTAATTTAATTATTGTTTCATAACCAGATTCTTTTATTATCCTGAGATTGAGACAACCCAATTGTTCTTGATTTGACGAATTCTATTTCATTTCATAACTTATACCTTGCAGAACCTTGTATTGTCAGATTTTACCTTGATTACTTGTGATGGGAAATTTAATTCTTATGCAGTTGTTTTACCCTAATCCAGTTGATAAAGTTAATCAGACAGTTGAAAGTAATAGTTTGAATTAATGAGGTGGTTGATTGTTCCGACACCTAACTCCCAGTATTAAGTTGGAATTGGAAGTTTTTAATTAAAAATGAAATGTTTTAAGGACTGCAGACGCCAGTCAGAATATGAATATTATTATGTGGCCAATGTGGCCTTGGATCCAGTTCAGTATTTGGACATACCGTGGGGATGGTCCGAAGTTTTAGTGTGACTGATCATCCACTATAACTCATTGCGTCACAGTAAAAATCCAATTCTAACTTACAGTTGATATTGATTATTATTATTGTTCATTTTTCCAGTTAAATTGATTCTCTCATATATTGCCATTTTCTTGGCCAACTGAGTTCATTTTTATACATATTGTTATTATTGCATCATTATTTGATCTTGTGCAGTACTATATACTTGTTGAGCTTCTTTTGCTCACTCTTGCTTGTTTTACCTTTTAACCCTCCAGTGAAAAGGTAGATTGCCAGTATTTAATTGCATAACTATGGAGCGAGAAGAGTCATGATGACGTTGGGAAGATGAGTTGATGCAGAGCATTTGGATCTAGTGTAAGGGTATTGTATATAGTTGATTTCTAGTAAATATTATATTGTATAAATTTAGTTTTGCCTGGTATACTTCACATCGAAGTTATATCAGTGTTATAGATTTTATGTAAAAAGTATTGTTGTATAAGTAAGTTAAAGTTTAATAAAGTTTGGATAAGTAGATGTTATATTTGTTTCGGTTATATTTAACTGGTTGTTTTAAATTGAGATTTTAGCGTGACGACCAAATCCACTAACCCCGGGATTTGGGGGCGTTACAGACTTGGAAAGTCAGAAAGGATGTGTTAGATCAGAATTCAATGATCGTCAGAAGCTAGACTCAACTGATCAAGATTGCTGACGTCATCAGTATTGCATGGTCATCAGTATTTGATCAAGCGTCAGTATCTTATTGATCATCAGGATTCCTACTCAGACTATGATCAGGATTGATCATCAGAACTTGAAGCTGATCAGGAATCCTACTTCGAGTTATATTTGGAGTCTAGATAAACATGGAAGTTTATTCTATTTGTTCCTGGTTTGTAGAATGTAGCTATCGATTAAAGATAGGTTTCTATCTTTGGTATTGATTATGACTTATCTTGTTATTGATAGAGAAGCTGTGTGCACTATATAAACACAGTCTTGGTTTCGATTTATGTATTCATTCGAGAGAGAACATAATCGAATAGAAGCTCTCGAGAACATAGAATTTCTTGAGAGAGTTTTTGTAAACTAGCAGCTCTCAAGAACATCAGAATTTCTTGAGAGAGTTTGTAACAGTTTTATATCAGATTTAATAAAGCTGTTATCTTTCTTTTCATATTTGTGATATATACATTAAGAAGTCGATTATCTTACTCTATTGTATTCAACCCCCCTTCTACAATAGATTGTTACTGGGCAACAATTGGTATCAGAGCAAACTGATTTAATTCTGAATCAGATACGATCTAAAGATGTCGACAACCAAGTATGAAAGCATGAAGATTCCCATCTTAAAGATATCAGAATATCCTACATGGAGGGTAAAGATGCTGATCTACCTGGAGGCTATGGATCCTGACTACTTGGACAGGATTCGTGATGGACCATATATACCAACAAAGTTCGTAGAACGAACAGATACAGTACCAGAACATTATGTGGTCAAAGCTAAAGCTGAATGGACTCCAGAAGAAAAAGCTCATGTACTCAGGGAACCAAAGATAAAGAATATCTTGCATAATAGCCTTGATGCTGTCATGTCAAACAGAGTGATTGCATGCAAGTCTTCAAAAGAAATCTGGGATACTTTGGAAACTCAGTGCCAGGGATCTGCATCTGTTAAGAAAAACAGAAGGGCTCTTTTGATTCAAGAATATGAACAATTCGATGCAAGACCTGAAGAGAGCCTGACTGATCTATATGATAGATTTCTGACACTATTGAACAGCTTATCCTTAGTTGACAAAGTATATGAAACTGAAGATTCAAACACCAAATTTCTTAGAGCTTTACCTGAAGAATGGGATACTCAGACCTCAATCATTAGACACCAGTATGATCTGAACATTGTGTCTCTTGATGAGATCTATGGGATGCTAAGAACTCATGATCTTGAAGTTCAACAGAGAAAGAACAAGAAAAACAACAAGGCAAAGTCAATTGCTTTGAATGTAGAAGCAAAATCAAAAGGGAAAGCTATGGAGGTCTCTAGAAGGAAAGCAAGAGTAGCTGAGTCAGATCCTGACGACTCTTCATCAGATACTGATGGCAATTCTGATGCCAATACTGGTGATGAATCTTCTGATTCAGACATGGAAGAGATGGTTGCTATGATTGTCAGAAACTTCAGAAGGATGAAGTTCAGGAAGAATAGAAGACAAGGCAACTTTCAGAAAAAGATCTTCAAAGCAAACAAAGACAAGTATATCAAAAAGGACAGCAAGGGTAGCAAATTTGACAAGTCAAAGGTTAGATGGTACAAGTGTAATGGTATGGGTCACTTTGCTTCTGAATGCAATAAGACAAAGGCACTCATCACATCAAGCAAGGATTGGATGGACTCTTCCTCAGAATCTGATACTGAGGTAGTCAACTATGCGTTAATGGCCAATGCTGATGTAACTGCTGCTCCTGATGATAAGGTACTAAATACTATCTTTGATTTTGATACTGATAATGCTTCTGAGTTAAGACGTTTTCTAAAGTCATTACATATTAGCTTTAGAAGTCAAACTGCTGAGAATACTAGAATCTTATCTGAGATGTCTGACCTTAGAAAGAGGAATGAGATATTAGAAGCTGAATTTTCTCGTATGCAAGAAGTACAAAAAGAATGTGATAATGCTAAACACATGCACTTAGAGATGACATCTAAATGTACTTCCCTTGAAAAAGAACTTGAATATCCTAATGAGAAAATCAGAACCTGGACAGACTCTGGTAGGAAATTTCATGAGATTAATACCTCTAAGAATTGGAAAGAGTGTCTAGGATATAAGTCAGATGAAGATAAGAAATTAGCAGAGAAAATTGTCATTGATGAGACAGTCAGTCCAAAGACCTATAGACATGTTATAGACTCAACCAAATCTAAGATTACTCCTGTTAATTTTGTTTTTGGTAAGGATTCCAATTCTACTTTTGAAAAGGGATCTTCTTCTACTCAAGGAATTAAAATTATAAAGTCTAAACCTGTCATGAACAAAGTCACTAAGAATGTAGGTCTATTGTCTCAGAAACAGCTTAAAGATAAAATCTGTGAGGTTACAGATAAGAAAAAGGGAGCTACTGTTAAGAGAAACAGGAATGGTAAAATTGGGATCAATAAAGAAAATGGTTATAAGTATATCCCAAATGCACCTAGAAAGAGTTGTTTTAATTGTGGTAACTCTAATCATCTTGCTATTGATTGTAAAAAGAGTAAGAAGAAAATTGCTGAAATTCCTAAGTCTGATGTTAGGAATAAATCAGTATTTTACAAACCACAAAATTCCTGTTTTCATTGTGGTAGTCTATGGCATTCTATTTATACATGTAAAGAGTATCATGATTTGTACTATAACTTTTATGATCCATTGCCTAAGTTTGAAAGTAGTACAAAGTCTGATAGAATTGAAAATGTCATAGTGAAGCATGCTTTTGTTAATACTGATACTAACAAAGCAAATCCTGATGGAGTAAATCCTGTCAAGACTGCTAAAGTCAAAAAGTCTTCTGCTGTTAAATTTAATAAAATGCATGAACAAGGAATCCAACAAGTGTGGGTTCCTAAACATTCTGACTAGTGTTTTACTATTCTGATGCAGGGTAAAAGGAAAAATGTGTTAGTCATGGATAGTGGATGTTCTGTGCACATGACTGGAAACAAAGCCCTGTTATCAGAATATGAGGAAAAAGCTGGCCCAACTGTGTCTTATGGAGATGGCAACATTGGACAAACCTTGGGATATGGCAATATAATCATTGGAAATGTCATCATTGAAAAAGTAGCTCTAGTGAAGGGACTAAAACACAACTTGTTGAGTATTAGTCAAATCACTGACAGAGGTTATCATGTCAATTTCTATTCCACACATTGTGAAGTAGTCAGTAAAGCAACAGGGAAGATAGCACTAACTGGCTACAGGTATGGTAACATATATGAAGCCAACATTCTCTCAGATACTGATGGCTCCCCTACATGTTTCATCAGTAAAGCTTCAGTAGATGAAAGTTGGAATTGGCACAAGAAGCTTTCTCATCTCAACTTCAGCAACATCAATGAGTTGGTTAAGAAAGAGTTAGTAAGAGGATTACCTAATGTCTTATATACACCTGATGGACTCTGTGATGCATGCCAAAAAGCAAAACAAAGAAGGACATCATTCCAGAGTAAATCAGTATCCTCTATTGAAGAACCATATCACATGCTACATCTTGATCTGTTTGGTCCAGTCAACATCATGTCCATCAGTAAGAAAAGGTACACTCTTGTAATTGTTGATGAATATTCTAGATTCACCTGGGTGTATTTTCTGCATAGAAAAGATGAAACTCCTGAAGTTCTGTTGGATCATGTGAGGATGATTGAGACAACCACAAAGTACAAAGTCAAGATTCTGAGAAGTGATAATGGTACTGAATTTAAGAATTCAAAGATGGAAGAGTTCTGCAAATACAAAGGAATCATTCAACAATTCTCTTCTCCTGGCACACCTCAGCAAAATGGAGTAGTAGAAAGGAAGAATAGAACTCTTATTGAAGCTGGCAGAACTATGTTGGAAGAAGCTAAATTACCTACATATTTCTGGGCAGAAGCAGTCAACACAGCATGCTATACACAAAATCTCACATTGATAAACAGGCATGGTGTCACTCCTTATCAGTCACTCAAGGAGAAGAAACCAAGTCTGAAGCATATGCATGTGTTTGGCTGTAAATGTTTTGTTCTCAGAACTCATCCTGAACAGCTAGGGAAATTTGAAACAAAGGCTGATGAAGGAATATTCATAGGTTATCCTACATCAAGAGCCTTCAGAGTTTTTAATTTGAGAACAAGAACTGTCATGGAGTCAATTCATGTATCTTTTGATGATAAGAAGATAACTGGAATCATTGAAGACTCGCATGATAGATTGTTATTTGAAAATGAAGCTTCCAAGGAACCTGAAGAAATTGAATCAGATCCTGTCAATTCATCAGATACTGATGGGTCGCCAAATCCTGATGACTCACCAGGTACTGATGGTGCTAATACTGATGATGCAAACAACAGTGATACAACTAGTAGTGCTAATGTTGAGGGGGAGCAACGGCATTCAACTACAAGTTCAGAGTCAACTCAATCATCAGGACAGAATTCTTCAGATACTGATTCAAGTGAAGATCCTGATAACACATCAGGAGGGCATAGCAATAATTCAGGGAGAGCTTCAAATCAATCAAATTCTTTCAATCAAGATAACACCAATCCAGGGGGAGCATCTACTTCAAGAAACAATTTGACACCAGCTAGGAAATGGACAAAAGATCATTCTCCTGATTTGATAATTGGAGATCCTGATGCAGGTGTTCAAACAAGAAGTGCAACTCAGAATGAATGTTTATATAATAACTTTCTATCCAAGGAGGAGCCTAAGAAAGTTGAAGATGCACTTAAAGATGCTGATTGGGTTACTGCAATGCAAGAAGAACTGAATGAATTTGAAAGGAATGAAGTCTGGAAACTGGTACCAAGACCAAAGAATAGATCAATTGTTGGTACAAAGTGGATTTTCAAGAACAAGACTGATTCTGATGGAGTCATTATCAGAAATAAAGCTAGACTAGTTGCAAAGGGGTATTCCCAACAAGAGGGAATTGACTATGATGAAACTTTTGCTCCTGTTGCAAGACTAGAAGCCATCAGGATATTTCTTGCTTATGCAGCACATAAGAAATTCAAGGTTTTCCAGATGGATGTTAAAAGTGCTTTCTTAAATGGTGAACTGGAGGAAGAAGTTTATGTTGAACAACCTCCTGGTTTCATTGATCCTACATATCCAGATCATGTCTACAGACTGGATAAGGCACTTTATGGACTAAAGTAAGCTCCAAGAGCATGGTATGAAACCTTAGCTCAATTCTTACTGGAAAGTGGATTCAAAAGAGGTGCAATTGATAAAACTCTATTTTATTTGAATCATGGTAAGGAGTTGCTGTTAGTTCAGATTTATGTTGATGATATCATTTTTGGGTCAACAAACAATAAGCTGTGTGAAAAGTTTTCCAAGCTTATGCAGTCAAGATATCAAATGAGCATGATGGGAGAAATGAGTTACTTTCTGGGTCTTCAAGTTAAACAGACTGATGAAGGGATTTTTATTAATCAGTCTAAATACACAAGGAATTTACTGACAAGGTTTAACATGCAAGACAGTACTCCTGCTTCAACTCCCATAGCTACAGCTACCAAACTTGATCCTGATCAAGGTGAAGAGGTAGATGTAACTCACTACAGAGGAATGATTGGCTCTTTATTGTATCTCACTGCCAGTAGACCAGATATCATGTTTGCAACCTGTCTATGTGCAAGATTTCAAGCAAAACCTAGAGAACCACATCTGATTGCAGTCAAAAGAATTTTCAGATATCTCAAAGGCACTCCTTCACTTGGCCTTTGGTATGCAAGGGAATCAGATTTTGGGTTGTGTGGTTATTCAGATGCTGATTTTGCAGGATGCAAAATAGACAGGAAAAGTACTTCAGGAAGTTGTCAGTTTTTGGGTGGAAGACTAGTTTCATGGTTCAGTAAAAAGCAGAAATCTATTTCCACTTCAACTGCAGAAGCTGAGTACATTGCTGCAGGAAGTTGTTGTGATCAGATAATGTGGATGAGAAATCAGTTGTTAGATTATGGCCTGTCATACTCAAAAATCCCTATTTATTATGATAACCAAAGTGCTATTGCAATGACAGGAAATCCAGTTCAGCATTCTCTTACTAAACACATAAGTATCAGATATCACTTTATAAGAGAACAGGTTCTGGAAGGAACAATTGAACTTCACTTTGTTCCTACTGATCAACAACTAGCTGATATATTCACCAAGCCACTACCTGAAGCTATTTTCAATAAATTGGTGAATGAACTTGGAATGATGAATTTTGAGAATTTCTGAGGAAAAGCTACAGAGAGGAAATCCTGATAAACTGTCAAATCCTGATGGTTATTCAGAAAGGTATGTATCTTTGATCAAATCCTGATAGGACTCAATCCTGACAGGAAATCAATTGGTCAAATCCTGATGTTCAGATATTGAAGCTGGTATGAAAATCAGAGGTTCTATGCTAATTTGTCAATATTAAGTCCTTAGTCAACAGTGATAAGGCAAATGGTTTCATAGGAAATGCTTTTATTCCTGATGAGGTTAGGTTTTTCTTACATCAGAAAATGCCTACTCGTTATGGACTACTTTCTAATGCTATGGGGCAAGGTCCAACCCACCTTGTTCCTGACACAAGCATGCAACCTAAACAGTCTAAACAGTTAACAACCACCTCTACTGTCTCTCAAAAGACTTTAGTTGTAAAATCAAAGAAATCAGCTAGAACTGATGTGTCTGGAAGACAATCAGGTTCAAAGGATTTTTCCTCTACACCACTCACTAAAAAGAAGATACAAGGGGGTGTACAAGGGGTCCTGGTGAAGAAAGCTGATAAGGTTGTTAAGAATGTTCCTGTGAAAAGGAAGTTAAGGTTGATTGATGAAAGTGATTCAGAGGATGATTTACCTATATCCTCTGTGATGTATGTGAACAAGGAAGTTGCTGATACTGCTACTAAAGCTGTGGTACCTTTATCAAAACCACAAAAGACAAGGAAATTATCAAAGAGCAGGTATCATATTCCTTTGACAGTGCAAATGAAGGATACTGATATTCAGACATCAAATCCTGATGAGTCATCTACTCCTGATGCTCTAGCAAATCCTGATGTTCGTATTCCTGATGCAACAACAAAAGTTGTCTCTCTATCAGACTCTCCAGCCTCTCCATCTCAGATTAGAGACATTTCTTGGGAGAAGGTTTCTACAACTGCTTCCTTGGTTGGTCCTACACCTACATCAAAGAAAAAGAGGAATGCAGAAGAGTTAGTCTATCAGAGACAGAAGAAGCTGAAAGGATCAAGCCCACAAGAACCTGAATTTCAGAGTAATTCAGCAGCTACTATTGATCCTGCCACACAAGAACCACTCAATCAAAGTTTGGGTGAAGGCTTAGCTAGTGGAATGGTCACACAAGAACCATTTTCTCAAAGGGAGAATGAAGACATCAACATTCCAACTACACAAGAACCATCTTCTCAAAGTGAAGATGCAGGCAAAGCTACAGCTTCTGTTGAAAGATTGGTCGAGAACATTGTCAATGAGGGAAGCACACAAGAACCTTTAATTCAAAGTGTTGAAGAAGCTTCTGAACCTCAAGCTCCACAAGAACCATTGGTAGCAAATACTGATGCAAGCATATCAAATCCTGACGATGTTCATCCTGACGCTAGTGGTGCTCCTGATAATGAACCTATTTTGATACAGCCACTTCGTTCAAGACCAATGGAACATCCTATCTCAGAACCACAGGATAAACTGAAAGGTATTGCTATTCCTGATCCTGATATTACTCATGATACTGCTGATGATACTTCTGATGATAGTGATGATGATAATGAGAATCGAAAAGAGAAGGAACAGCTTGCTACAGCACTCAAAATTAGTCTTGGAACTAATTTTGGTTCATCAAGTACATATATGGCTAGCAATGCTTTCACTGGGAAAGATCAGAGACAAGATTTTTCTACTCCTTCCTTTGATCCTGCAGAGGCATTTAGACAGAATGAATGGAACAATTCATGGCACCAATCTGATGAATCTATCAGTTTTTCTTCTGCTATTGAACATGCCTATAATGCAGTGAAATCTATAGAGAATCAAGACTTGAAGAATCATCTAAAGGCTACTACTCTGTTATCCAAAAGCCTGAAAAGTGAGATTGATTCTATCAAGGGCTCAACTGAAAAAGTGAGGACTGATATCTTTAATAATTTTACAAAGGTGCCTACTACTTTACAACTAAGGGTAGTGGAATCCCAAGTGAAATCTGTTGTTTTAGAACAAACCTCAATCAATCAAAGAATTGATTCTCTGGATACTAAGGTAACTGAAATTCAAGCCTCTCTTTCCTTAATTTTGCAATTATTGTCAAATCCTGATGTCAAAAAGGGGGAGAAGGTTATTCAGACAAAATGTACACCTGATCTAGTATTAAGAAATAATGATGATGATACTGGAGATGATGGTGGTGACAAAGTGATACAAGGAGAAACCTCTGATGCTGTTGTTATGAAGACAATCCAAACTTCTCAAAGTCAAACAACGCAGTCAACTCATGTTTCTGATTCTGGAGTTAAGACAGTAAGAACATTGGTGCAATCTCAGATCCTGACGGAAGATCAAATCCTGACACCTGGTCATGGACACATTCTTGCTACAATTCCTGAAGGTGATGAAGATGTAATTATTGATAATCTTGAAGATGCATCAAATTTATTCCAGAAGTTTTCTACAAAAGATGGCAGAATTGTTACTCTATATCACACTGATAAAAGAGTTCAACAATTATATGCAAGAAAAGCACTCTCTACAGCAAGTGAAGAATATCCAGATCTCTCACATGAAGAATTCTTGAGACTACAAAGAGAGACAATGGAAAGCTATACTGCTTCTGCTAGAGGTAGAGGAAGCAGAGGTGCTAGAAGAAGTAAAAGAGGTTCTTCAACTCAAACAGTACCTAGACAGACAAGGTCTAGAGGGTTAAGAATTGAAGAAATTCCTGAAGCTTCACAAAATCTAACAGATCCTGTTATCAAGGATATCATGGAGAAAGAAGACAAGGAATTTGTTGAAGAAGAACCTGAATTGAGAAGAAAAACAAGTAAATCAACTCTCAGCAATACAAATCAAATTGAAGATTCTAATCCTGACAATATTCAAGATCCTGACGAATCAGAAATTCTGCAAGAGGTTGATTTGATAATCTTATCTACTGTTGTTGATTGTCACAACAAAGAAGTAGATGAAGAAGAAGAAACCAGAAGAAGAGATATTACAAAAAGAACATATGAAGATTTCAATCTCTATCTACAAAGGCTTAAAGTTTCAAATGAAAGACAATGGAGAAATACAAGCAGGCAAGAATCTTTACTTGAAAGAAGCTACACTCATGAAAAGGAGAAAGACAAGAAGTGGGAACACATAAGTACACTGAAGTGTGATACACCTATCAATTTTCAGACTGGTGGAATTATTACAAGTGCTTCAAGTGTTGTTGATTTATCTGATATGGCTAGATCAAAAACACTCTTGTTAAAGATGTTTTCGAATCTGAAGCAAATGTCAAGTTACACAAGAGGAGGTATTGGACACAGGGATGCTGAATTTCTAAACATGACTTATGTTGATCCTTACTCCTTAACTGAAATTGGAGGTACTTTAACTTCTGAAAATCTGAACAATTTATTAGCTGTTGATATAGTTATAGATTGTCATGATGGTTTTGAAAAGAAAGAAAAGCTTCTGTACTTCATGAAAGATGGTAGTGTGAAGATTCTATCTATTCAAGATCTGCTGATGAAAACTACACAGGAACTGAAATATGTTCACTATCTGTTAAGATGGAAGAACCAAGTGTACAAAGTATGGGCTGACATGATTTTGTCAACTATAAGAAGAAGACTGGATGGAAACAGTAATTTCGATGGTAATTATATTCCCATGTACTTAAATCAAAGAGGTCAGGATGTGGAAATGCAAAGAGGTACTGCTGTTAAAGAAGTAACTTTTGGTATGACCCAACTTACTCTCAATCCTGATGGGAAGGAAATTGCTTATCTTTTGCTTGAAGAGCACAGTCTACAGAAAAGCTCCATACAGAATCTCAGAGCAGCTATCTACCAGATTAATGAGGAAGATGAAGAACTCAGAAATCTTAAGGAAAGACTGATTCAAATTCTTGAAGAAAAAGAAGAAAGTTTATTATCCAACTTCTTGAAGATGAATCTGTTCTATCAAAAAGCTTAAACAGATAAGTTGTTTCTGAAGATACTCGTACATTTTGATACATGTTTTTGACATCATTGAATATTTGAAATCTATACTTTATTTCACAAAGTATGAGATTGGGGGAGATTGTTAGATCAGAATTCAATGATCGTCAGAAGCTAGACTCAACTGATCAAGATTGCTGACATCATCAGTATTGCATGGTCATCAGTATTTGATCAAGCGTCAGTATCTTATTGATCATCAGGATTCCTACTCAGACTATGATCAGGATTGATCATCAGAACTTGAAGCTGATCAGGATTCCTACTTCGAGTTATATTTGGAGTCTAGATAAACATGGAAGTTTATTCTATTTGTTCCTGGTTTGTAGAATGTAGCTATCGATTAAGGATAGGTTTCTATCTTTGGTATTGATTAGGACTTATCTTGTTATTGATAGAGAAGCTGTGTGCACTATATAAACACAGTCTTGGTTTCGATTTATGTATTCATTCGAGAGAGAACATAATCGAATAGAAGCTCTCGAGAACATAGAATTTCTTGAGAGAGTTTTTGTAAACTAGCAGCTCTCAAGAACATCAGAATTTCTTGAGAGAGTTTGTAACAGTTTTATATCAGATTTAATAAAGCTGTTATCTTTCTTTTCATATTTGTGATATATACATTAAGAAGTCGATTATCTTACTCTATTGTATTCAACCCCCCTTCTACAATAGATTGTTACTGGGCAACAGGATGAGAGATCCCGGCATCTTCTCCAAAACTTCAGCAAGAGCAGCATCCCATCCCTTAGTGTACTGGACTGGGAAGAGGAGCTCATCATGCTTCTCGATTAAGTCCCTGTACTCCTGGGAGTCAAGGTACTCATCGATATAGTCATCACGACCCTTCCTCAAAGAAACCAACTCAGCCTGGGAATCATCTAACTCCTTCTCCCTCTAAGCCAGACTGGCCTTCAGAGAGCCCACCTCCTCTTGGGACTTCTCAAACTTGCCTTGGTTGGCCTCTGAAGATGAGCGCCAAGCCTTGGCTTGAAAGAGAGCCCCTTGGAAGTTGGCATTAGTCTGCAAAGAAAGTTACAAGTCAAATACTTAAACTTGAAATATGTTAGATCAGAATTCAATGATCGTCAGAAGCTAGACTCAACTGATCAGGATTGCTGACGTCATCAGGATTGCATGGTTGTCAGGATCAGAATACATATCAGGACTGGGATCAGGTTTGATCATCAGGACTGGAAGCTGATCAGGATTCCTACTTCGAGTTATATTTGGAGTCTAGTTAAACATGGAAGTTTATTTTGTCGGTTCCTGGTTTGTAGAATGTAGCTATCAATTATGGATATGTTTCAATCTTTGTAATTGATTAGGACTTATCATTGATAGAGAAGCTGTGTAGTATATAAACACAGTTTTGGTTTCGATTTATGTACGTGAACATAATCGATCATACACTCGAGTATTTGTGTAACCTAGCAGCTCTCAAGAACATCAGAATTTCTTGAGAGAGTTTGTAACAGTTTTATATCAGATTTAATAAAGCTGTTATCTTTCTTTCATATTTGTGATATATACATTAAGAAGTCGATTATCTTATACTATTGTATTCAACCCCCCTTCTACAATAGATTATTACTGGGCAACAATTGGTATCAGAGCAAACTGATTTAATTCTGAATCAGATACGATCTAAAGATGTCGACAACCAAGTATGAAAGCATGAAGATTCCCATCTTGAAGAAATCAGAATATCCAACATGGAGGGTAAAGATGCTAATGTACCCGGAGGCTATGGATCCTGACTATTTGGAAAAGATTCGTGATGGACCATATATTCCTACAAGGATTGTAGAACGAACAGATATAGTACCTGAACATTATGTGGTCAAGGCTAAAAGTGAATGGACTCTAGAAGAAAAAGCTCATGTACTCAGGGAACCAAAGATAAAGAATATCTTGTACAGTAGTCTTGATGTTGTCATGTCAAACAGAGTGATTGCATGCAAGTCTTCAAAAGAAATCTGGGATACTTTGGAAACTCAGTGCCAGGGATCTGCATCTGTCAAGAAAAACAGAAGGGCTCTTTTGATTCAAGAATATGAACAATTTGATGCAAGACCTGATGAGAGCCTAACTGATCTATATGATAGATTTCTGACACTATTGAACAGTTTATCTTTAGTTGACAAGGAATATGAAACTGAAGATTCAAACACCAAGTTTCTAAGAGCTTTACCTGAAGAATGGGACACTCAGACCTCGATCATTAGACATCAGTATGATCTGAACACTGTGTCTCTTGATGAAGTCTATGGGATGCTAAGAACTCATGATCTTGAAGTTCAACAGAGAAAGAACAAGAAAAGCAGCAAGGCAAAATCAATTGCTTTGAAAGCAGAGGCTAAATCAAAAGGAAAAACTATGGAGGTCTCTAGAAGTAAAAAAAGAATAGTTGAGTCAGATCCTGATGACTTTTCATCAGATACTGATGGCAATCCTGATGCCAATACTGATGGTGATTCTTCTGACTCAGACATGGAAGAGATGGTTGCTATGATTGTCAGAAACTTCAGGAGGATGAAGTTCAGGAAGAGTAGAAGACAAGGCAACTTTCAGAAAAAGGCTTTCAATGCAAACAAAGACAAGTATATCAAAAAGGACAGCAAGAGTAGCAAATTTGACAAGTTAAAGGTTAGATGCTACAAGTGTACTGGTATGGGTCACTTTGCTTCTGAGTGCAAGAAGACAAAGGCAGTTATCACATCAAGCAAGGATTGGATGGACTCTTCCTCAGAATCTGATACTGAGGTGGTCAACTATGCTCTAATGGCCAACGCTGATGTAACTGCTGCTCCTGATGATAAGGTACTAAATACTATCTTTGATTTTGATACTGATAATGCTTCTGAGTTAAGACGTTTTCTAAAGTCTTTACATATTAGCTTTAGAAGTCAAACTGCTGAAAATACTAGGATCTTATCTGAGATGTCTGAACTTAGAAAAAGGAATGATATATTAGAAGCTGAATTTTCTCACATGCAAAAAGTACAGATAGAATGTGATAATGCTAATCACATGTATTTAGAGATGAAATCCAAATGTACTGCTCTTGAAAAGGAACTTGAATATGCTAATGAGAAAATCAGAACCTGGACAGACTCTGGTAGGAAATTTCATGAGATTAATACCTCTAAGAATTGGAAAGAGTGTCTAGGATATAAGTCAGATGAAGATAAAAAATTGAAAGAGAAAATTGTCATTGATGAGACAGTCAGTCCAAAGACCTATAGACATGTTATAGATGCAACCAAATCTAAGATTACTCCTGTTAATTTTGTTTTTGGTAAGGATTCCAATTCTACTTTTGAAAAGGGATCTACTTCTACTCAAGGAATTAAAATTATAAAGTCTAAACCTGTCATGAATAAAGTCACTAAGAATGTAGGACTATTGTCTCAGAAACAGCTTAAGGATAAAATCTGTGAGGTGACAGATAAGAAAAAGGAAGCTACTGTTAAGAGAAACAGGAATGGTAAAGTTGGGATCAATAAAGAGAATGGTTATAAATATATCCCAAATGCACCTAGAAAGTGTTGTTTTAACTTTGGTAACTCTAATCATCTTGCTATTAATTGTAAGAAGAGTAAGAAGAAGATTGCTGATATTTCTAAGTCTGATGTTAGGAATAGATCAGTATTTTATAAACCACAGAAGTCCTGTTTTCATTGTGGTAGTATATGTCATTCTATTTATACTTGTAAAGATTATCATGAGTTGTACTATAACTTTTATGATCCATTGCCTAGAGTTGATAAAAATAGTGCAAACTCTGGTAGCATTAAGAATGTCAAGTTGGAACATGCTTTTGTTAATACTGATACTGACAAAGCAAATCCTGATGGAGTAAATCCTGTCAGGACTGCTAAGGTCAGAAAGTCTTCTGCTGTGAATGTTAATAAAATGCATGACAAAGGGACCCAACAAGTGTGGGTTCCTAAACATTCTAATTAGTGTTTTGGAATTCTGATGCAGGGTAAAAAGAAAAATGTGTTAGTCATGGATATTGGATGTTCTGTGCACATGACTGGAAACAAAGCCCTGTTATCAGAATATGAGGAAAAAGCTGGCCCAACTGTGTCTTATGGAGATGGCAACATTTGACAAACTTTGGGATATGGCAATATAATCATTGGAAATGTCATCATTGAAAAAGTAGCTCTAGTGATGGGACTAAAACACAACCTGTTGAGTATTAGTCAAATCACTGACAGAGGTTATCATGTTAACTTCTATTCCACACATTGTGAAGTAGTTAGTAAAACAACAGGAAAGATAGCTCTGACTGGCTACAGGCATGGTAACATATATGAAGCCAACATTCTCTCAAATACTGATGACTCTTCTACCTGTCTAATCAGTAAAGCATCAGTAAACTCATCCAGGAGCTCCCGAGCCGTTGTAGCATAATCATCTTTGGTGAGCTCGGCATAGGCATGGGCCTCCTCATCATTCAGAATTATATTATTGGGGCTACCATCCGAGACCCTACTGAAAGATCTACAGAAAAGGGTACCCCAATCCCCTCCTTCCCAGGTTAAATACATAAATTCATTTTTCCATCTTGGGTTGTTATCAGGGATGGATTTTGGATGAAAAATGGGAGGAGTAGAAGGGCGATGGTTGATATAAACCCAACCCAAAGAAATGGCAGAGCTATTTTTAAATTGGAAAATCTTCCTAAACAAAGTTATAGACAAAGGAAATTTGTTCTTCAAACAAAGAACAATGAAACACATAATGATTCTCCAGGCGTTTGGTAGAAGTTGGCAAGGGTTAATCCCAACATCAGCCAAAAGCCTGGGAATGAACTCATGGAAGGGAAACCTGAGTCCCGCAACAATGGCATCTTTATAAATGCATAGAGCATTAGGACGCCAATGGCAGGAACGGTCTTCTGGGCCAGTTGGAACTAACCTATATGGAGCTTTGATTCAATACATTTTATTGTAATCCCTAATCAATTCGATTTCATGAAATTTATTGCTACAATCAAAGGAATCTAGATGCGAGACATAAGGGTACTCATCACTACGTTCTAAAATCATATCTTGAAGAGACATATGAGAAGAACGAATGATGATACCTCTTTTAGAAGACTGATTGACCTTCTGGAGACGTTGAGCAGCACGATCAGTCATCTTCGAAACTTCAGAAAAAACCCAGAAAAACTTCAAAAAAACCCAGAATCTTCAAATCTTCAAAAAGGAACCCAGAAAATCTTCAAGGGATGAAGATTGAATCCAGAAAATCTTCAAGGGATGAAGATTGAACCCAGAAAATCTTCAAAAGATGAAGATTGAACCCAGAAAATCAGGAAAATAATCCCGGAAGCTTCGCCGGAAATCGCCTTACTATGGAATGAGAAGAGAGAAAAACTAAGAATACTAGAGAGAAAATTTTAGAAAGTTGAATGTATGAAGTGAAGAATAAAGTGGAAATCTCACTCTTTTATAATCGAAGTGACTGGAAACCCAACCAGTTAAGGAAGGGCAACCGTCTATAGCCAGTAAAGGCTCACGAATCCATTATTGGATTATAGAAATTGAAGCCCAAACAATTTGGGTCTTAGGCGAATTCAAAGCCCAAACAATAAGACCCAATAAGGCCCAAGGCTGGAATAATTTAAGTCCAATTAAAATTGGGCTAGTCAAGGCCCAAGAAAGAATGAAAATTGAAAAGAAGCCAAGGCAAAAAATAGTAAATTTGAGGTCGAAAAAACCTTAAGTTGAAGTCGCACGATCGAAATCGAAAACATACGAAAAATCAAGGTCGAATCCATCGACCTCACTCCCAAATGAAAACAAAAAATGGAAGATTTAAGGTCGAAAAGACCTTAAATCAAGGTCGTACGATCGAAGTCGAAAATACACGAGAGATCGAGGTCGTAACCGTCGATCTCGCACCAAAATAAGACACAAAAATTAAAAATCTAAGGTCGAAAAGACCCTGGATCGAGTTCGAAGAGTCGAGGTCGAAAATTGCCCAGAAAATGAGCTCGTAGCATTCGATCTCGCACCTAAATGAGTTCGAAAATGCACGGGTTCGAGGTCGAAGCGACCGAGGTCGAAAATGACCTGTAATTCGATGTCGAAACCATCGACCTGGGACCAATCGAGGTTGGAAATCTTGGTCTAAAAGGCTGGATCGAAGTCGAACGACCGAGGTCGAAAATGACTGGGAAATCGAGGTCGAAAATCCTGGTCGAAAAAGGCTGGATCGAGGTCGAACGACCGAGGTCGAAAATGACTGGGAATTCGAGGTTGAATCCATCGACTTGGGACCAATCGAGGTCGAATTCCTGGTCAAAAGTGACCTAATTCAAGGTCGAATTCCTGGTCGAAAGTGACCTAATTCGAGGTCGAATTCCTGGTCGAAAGTGACCTAATTCCTGGTCGAAAGTGACCTAATTTGAGGTCGAAAATGCCCCTAAAAATGGAATTTTTTTGGGAAAAACACGTTATAACTTCTAAGAAAACCCCGAGGAAATTTTCCCAGAAGTTGGGGGGCAAATGATATGGACAGAAAAGTAATTATAGAAATATAATTGCTGATTCTATGGAAAGGCCAAATATTTATGGCCCAAAATCCTGATTATTTATTAATTTCGTAATTAATAAATAGGGAAAATATACAGCTCATGAAAAGAGTCCAAAAAATGGCAAATTGGTCAAAGAAGGATCCATAATCCCAATTAATGAGTCATAGCCTTTACCAACAAGGAAACGAATTCTCCAGCAAGAAATACAATGTTTATCCAATATCAAAAAGGAGACTTATTCGCTAAGACTCCCAAACATACCATAAATACTAGGCTCCAGACGCCTATACTACGTCTTTGGCTTGATTCTCAGCATTGCTTGAGATACGTAGGCATCTTGTGAGGACCGATTTAGTCTCGAAACACAAGTGCAGCCATTAAAGCTCGAAAGCTCATAAATCCTAGCAATTAATATACAAGTACGTTTTTTAATCCATAACAGTAATACACTTTTTTTTATAATTTAGATATTATAATCAAATATTTTGTTTTCTCCATTAGTGATATTTAGTTTCCTTCATTAGTAAAGATCTATTATATATTTACTTTCTCCATTAGTATAGATTTTAAATGCAAGAATATTATATTCCATTAGTAGAGATTTTAAATGCAAAAATATTATATTCCATTAGTAGAGATTTTAAATGCAAGAATATTGAAATTGTATATTTTGTTTCCTCCATTAGTAAATTTACTAATATTTTGTAAATATTATTAACTCAAAAAATTGAGAAAATTAGAAAATTAGAACGAAGCGATGCCACCTCACCGCCCCCATCTTCTCCTTTATATAATAGTATTGATGATTGATTTGGAAAAATATATTCAAGAAATGATAAAATATAAAAGATTATTTGGATTGTTCTATAATCAAATCATAATCGTTAAAATATTGACCAGGCTTAATTATATTCATTTTGGATATCCATCCTTGGAAGATTAAGGACAACTAATAAATAGCTAATAAAACGTTTGTATTACCTTTTCTTTTGTGATCCATAATCCTAAATAAGTATGTCATATAAATGAAATGCCTATTTCATAATACTTATGCCTGTTATAATTAAAACTTAGTGATAGGCTATGTATAGCCCGAACCCGTCCTGGACCCCAGATCACTACCGAACCCGGATTCATATTTAGGCCATGACCCACCAACTAGTCTGGATTCATATCCTATGTCATGACTCACCTACAAATCCGAACTCATATTGAAGTCATGCCTCATCCTTCCAACCCGAGCTCATATTGGAGCCATGGCTCATCTATGAGTCCGAACTCATATTGGAGTCCTGGCTCATCTAGTAGTCCGAACTCATATCGGAGTCCTCGTCCATCAATAAGTCCGAACTCATATCGGAGTCCTGGTCCATCAATAAGTCTGAACTCATATTGGAGTCCTGGCTCATCTACTAGTCCGAACTCATATCGGAGTCCTGGTCCATCAATAAGTCCGAACTTATATCAGAGTCCGGTCTCACCTACAAAACTCGAGCTCACAGTTAGGATGTGGCTTAAGTCCAAAGTTTAACTCATTCCTGGCGACAAAGGCAATAATCTACGTAAGAAAGACTACACATTGTTACGTGACGTGTTTAGGTCATCACTGATGGCCACACCTGGAGACGACACGTAAGGATACCTAATGATTGACACAATTATGTCCTATTCAAGCCACACCCCGGCAGGAGCCTGGCACAAGACACCACAATTCCACACCTGAACACGTGGGATCCATCAACATCACCCAAGTGTCCTACCTACCTAGGATTCAACGCTCATGATTGCAGGTACAACCCCTAAACCCTAATTCTTGGACTATAAATAGACCAAGGAGGAAAGGTCTAGGGGTTACACACACATTCTCTTTGACACACTTACCCTATACTATACACACACATTCTCTTTGACACACTTACCCTATACTACACACACACTATACATATACCCTCCATATTTAGATATCTCTAGTCTTATTCTCTCTTCCAAAGCTCCACTTATTCTCACGCCGGAGGCGCCGCCAGGGTCCAAACCCCCCTCCGGTGTTGTTTTGCAGACACCCAACGGCAGCAACACCGCATCCAGGCGTGGGGAACTGCTGGGATGGGCTAGATCGGGACTTGGAGTTATGATTTAGCATATATCAAATCCGATATCATTTGTGTAATAAAGTACCCGGAAATTTGAGGAACTTTGCCCCAGAGAGACAAAAATCAATTGATGAAGAGGTTGAAAAACTACTCAAATCCGATATCATTTGTGAAATAAAGTACCCGGAATGGTTGGCCAATGTGGTATTGGTAAAGAAACCCAATGGCAAATGGCGGATGTGTGTTGATTACACCGACCTAAACGCTGCTTGTCCCAAAGATCCATATCCCTTACCCAACATTGACCAACTTATTGATGCTACAGTCGGGCATGTCATGCTTAGCTTCGTGGATGCTTTCTCCGGTTACAACCAAATCAAAATGAACCCGGCTGATATAGCCAAGACTACCTTCATTACACACCGGGTTGTTTACACCTACAAACTCATGCCATTTGGGTTAAGGAACGCTGGATCCACGTACCAAAGAGCAATGGTAGAAATTTTCAAAAGTCAGCTGGGGAGAAATTTAGAATCTTATGTCGATGACATTATAGCAAAATCCACAATTGTCCAAGACCACATTTCTGATCTAAAAGAGTGTTTCTAAAACTTGAGGAAGCAAGAAATGAAACTTAATCCAGAGAAATGCACTTTCGGGGTGGGAGCTGGAAAATTCTTAGGATTCATGATTAGCTAGAGGGGAATTGAAGCCAACCCGGAAAAAATCAAAGCCATTACTGAGATGCAAGCACCCCGGACTCAGAGAGACATACAAAAGCTAGCAGGATCTTTGGCAGCATTGCGAAGGTTTATTCCTAAACTCGCTGAACGTTGTCTACCTTTCTTCAATCTGCTAAAAGGAGCACAGAAAAAGAAGGATATTGTCTGGAGCCCGGAATGTCAACAATCTTTTGATTCACTCAAGGAATACTTGGCAACACCACCAATTTTGACCAAGCCCGAACCCGGAGAACCTCTAAGCCTGTACCTCTCCGCAGGAACCCTGGCCATGGGGGCGACACTAATCCGGGATCATGAAGGTCAGCAGAAACCAGTTTACTATGTGATCCAAGTGCTCAAAGATGCTGAAACACGTTACCCCAACCTAGAAAAGTTTGCTTTTGCTCTCGTCACTGCATCCAGAAAGCTGAGGCATTACTTCCAAGGGAGGGAAATCAAGGTAATCACCGACCAACCACTCCGAAAATTCATTCACAAACCTGATATATCGGGGAGATTGGTTAACTGGGCTGTCGAGCTAAGCCAATTCTCCCTCACTTTCGTCCCAAAAACATCTATCAAGGCCCAGTCTATAGCCGATTTTATTCTGGAATGTTCTTTTCCGGAACCTGTTCACATTTCAATGAAGACAGAACCTGGGGAGGAGTCCACACCCGATCATGAAACCTGGATGTTGCATGTAGATGGCTCATCAACAAGTGAGAGATCTGGAGCAGGGCTTGTACTCAAGAGTCCGGATGGATTCAAAATAAAGCAAGCAATTGGATTTGAATTCCAAGCAACCAACAATCAGGCGGAGTATGAAGCTCTTCTAGCCGGACTCCGTCTAGCCCGAAACCTTAGGGTGAAAAAGCTACTGATTTTCAGCGATTCTCAAATAGTGGTAAGCAAACGACAGGGGACTATGTTGCAAAAGACCCAATTCTGGGAAGGTACCAAGCTCTGGTTCAGGGTCACTTAGCTATGCTACCCCAGTTTGAAATCATACAAGTGAGTAGAGAAGATAATACTGAGGCTGATATTCTATCCAAACTAGTCCAGAACTCAGCTGATTTGGATAGCTCGGTTTATTTTGAAGAACTGAATAAACCAACAGTTGATCAAGAGGAGGTCATGGAAATTGAAGATCAAACCAGCTGGATGACTCCTATCATCTTATACTTGGAAAAGGGAGAGCTACCATCTGAGAAGAGTCAAGCTCAAAGACTCAAGAATAAAGCAGCAAAGTTCTTTTTGGAAGAAGGTATACTCTATCGCCGGACTTACTCTGCACCAATCCTAAAGTGCGTTGGACCGGTTGAAGCTATTTATTGTCTTGAGGAAGTTCATGAAGGTATTTGTGGTGACCATATCTCTTGCCAAAGCCCTGGCTCACAAGATTATTAGACAAGGGTACTACTGGCCAACTATACAGAATGATGCTGTGGATTTTGTGAAAAAGTGCAAGAAGTGTCAACTATTCAGTAATGTCCCGAGACAGAGCCCGGTTATGCCCTCTTCAGTCCTATCTCCAATACCATTCGCAGTGTGGGGAATTGACATCATGGGTCCGTTTCCCCGGGCTAAGGGCGACCTGAGATATTTGTTGGTGGCAATTGACTACATGACCAAGTGGGCTGAAGCCAAAGCAATGAGAATAATAAACCAACAGGATTGCATCCGTTTCATGGACAACATTTTGATGAGGTTCGGACTACCAATGGTTCTGGTTTCTGATAACGGGCCACAATTCGTGGGGTCCGAATTCGAAGGATACTTGAAGGAAAGAGGAATAAAGCACAAGAAGTCATCAGTAGCTTATCCAAGAGGAAATGGCCAAGTAGAAGTTACAAACCGGATATTGTTGAGGGGAATTGAAAAGCGCTTATAGGAAAGTAAAAATAAGTGGCCAGAAGAGCTACCTAATGTGCTATGGGCATACAGGACTAGTCCCCGGACTAGCACTGGCGAAACCCCATTCAAGCTGGCTTATGGAACTGAAGCTTTATTGCCCATTGAAGTGGGAAACCCTTCCCACAGGGCCATCAATTTTGAGGAGATTGCAAATGAAGAAGGGCTACAAACTAATTTAGTCCTAGTGGATGAAGTTCAGGACCAAGCTGTTGAAAGAATGAAGAAGTATAAGGAGAAAACTCGAGAGTACTTCGGAAAAAAAGCCCGGGTCAAAAATTTTCAAGTTGGAGATCTGGTGCTCAGGGACACTGAGGCTTCTGACCCGACCAATACTGGAAAACTCATGCCAAAATGGGAAGGGCCTTACAAAATCATGGCAGTACTCCGACCGGGAACTTACAAGCTCGCCCACATGGATAACTATGAAGTCCCAAACACCTGGCATGGCCTCAGACTCAGAAAATTCTACCAGTAAGAGAAATGAAAAGCCCGGAGAAGAAATAAGGAGCTCCCGACAGCCCAGAAACTTCAGCAGATAATATCAGTTTTTCTTAATGAAGTTAGAATAAGAACTTTGTATTCCTGATTTTTCTATAAATAAAACTGGGCTTGTTGTTTTTTTCATATTTTCCAGTATTTCCTATTTCCAGTACTTTTCAATTTTTGTAATGACCCGGACTCATAGCTACAAGCATAACATGTATCCCGGATCCCCAGAAGTAAGCAACCCAAATAACCCTAGCTCGGAGCCATAGGCAAACAATGCAGCCAGGGTCCCCAGCAATATGCAATCACAATCCTAGTAACCCTGGCTCGGAGCCATAGGCAAATTATGTGGCCAGGGTTCCCAGCTATAGCCAATCATAAGCTTAGGAAATATTCCTAAGTACAAAAATATATAAGCCCGGCCCGGACTAAGCTATGAGGCCGGGCTCCCATCAATATGCAATTTAACAACCCTGGCTCGGAGCCATAGGCAAATAATGTGGCCAGGGTTCCCAGCTATAGGCAATCATAAGCTTAGGAAATATTCCTAAGTACAAAAATATATAAGCCCGGTCCGGACTAGGCTATGAGGTTGGTCTCCCATCAATATGCAATTTAACAACCCTGGCTCGGAACCATAGGCAAATAATGTGGCCAGGGTTCCCAGCTATAGGCAATCATAAGCTTAGGAAATATTCCTAAGTACAAAAATTTATAAGCCCAGCCCAGACTAAGCTATGAGGCCGAGCTCCCATCAATACGCAATTTAACAACCCTGGCTCGGAGCCATAGGCAAATTATGTGGCCAGGGTTCCCAGCTATAGGCAATCATAAGCTTAGGAAATATTCCTAAGTACAAAAATATATAAGCCCGACCCGAACAAAGCTATGAAGCCGGGCTCCCATCAATACGCAATTTAACAACCCTGGCTCGGAGCCATAGGCAAATAATGTGGCCAGGGTTCCCAGCTATAGGCAATCATAAGCTTAGGAAATATTCCTAAGTACAAAAATATATAAGCCCGGCCCGGACTAAGCTATGAGGTCGGGCTCCCATCAATACGCAATTTAACAACCCTGGCTCGGAACCATAGGCAAATAATGTGGCCAGGGTTCCCAGCTATAGGCAATCATAAGCTTAGGAAATATTCATAAGTACAAAAATATATAATCCCGGCCCAAACTAAGCTATGAGGCCGAGATCCCATCAATACGCAATTTAATAACCCTGGCTCGGAGCCATAAGCAAATAATGTGGCCAGGGTTCCCAGCTATGGGCAACCGTAAGCTTAGGAAATATTCCTAAGTACAAAATATATAATCCCGGCCCGGACTAAACTATGAGGCCGGGCTCCTAGCAATATGCAACAAACGAACCCTGGCTCGGAGCCATAGGCAGTTAAGGTAGCCAGGGTCACAAGCAAAACTCAATCAAAAAATTGGGAACATATCCCCAAGTACAAAACAATGCAGTCAGCCTAACAGAAATACACAATTTCAAAATATATACGCAGGAACGGAATAAAACAGGAAAATAGGGTACTTATAACAAAATAGAGAACGGAAACACTTCCAATGTTAATGAAGACCAGTTCTACGAATTGTTAACAGTTACATGGGAATTAATCCCCAAAAGGCAAACGCAGTTACAACAATTTACTCCGAAGTTTGATTAATTCCTTTAGACGGCTGTGGAAAATCCGGGCCAGCGGGGATGACAAATGGATTCGGGCCATCATAAGGTGCGGGCTCACCAAGGCCGTCTTCAATGTCCTTCTTGGCCGCAACGAAATGGTCTATGAAGGATTCCCAGCAAGCACTCAGATCAGTCTTGAGATGCTTTTTAGCAACCACAAACGTCCTGTAAATCTCAGGAGCACCGGCGTCAGCAATAGCTTGGTCACAAACATCAGATTTCTGAAATTCGGCAATGATTTCCTCTTTAGACTTGCAAAGTTCGAGCTCCAACCCATGATTCTTCTCCTTAAGAGCCCCGGACTCCTCTTTCGCCTTTTGAAACTGGATCCTCAGCTTTGACATTTCAGAAGTGAGATCAGCAAGTTTGTTGTCATAAGTTGATTTCAGGGAAGACAACTCAGACTCCAAACTTTGAACCCGGTCCTCTTTCTTCTTCAATTCTCCATTCAACGATTCCAACTCATTAACAAACACTGTCGCAGTTCCACTGATCAACGCCTCGGACTGCAAGACAAAACCCTTGTAATATGAATATCAAAGATGGTGCAAATGCACAAAGAACAGATAAAAGAATACTTACATGGCCCCAGTATGCAATGGCACACTGCATAAGAGCTACTACCCCGGACTTCCCCATCTCTTCCACATCTTCATCTGTGGGAATTTCAGAAGCCATCCAAGCAAGTTTCTTCAAGTCGCAGGACCCAACCATAACAGGCCTCCCATCCGGGCCTTTTTCTTTACCATCCACATCTATGTTCTCCACAACCACTTTGGGCTTAGAGGGGGGTTTCCGGCCAACATTAATTTTCCTTTTCTTGGTGGCCCGGTCATCAGGAATATCAACGTTTTCCACATCAATAGCTTCAACATCAGGGGCGGGGTGGTTTAAGACCGGAGCAACAGACTCAGCACCGCCCTCTTTCAAAACACTGGACCCGGATCCTTCACCAACCTTCTTCACCTTATCGTTGTGAACTCCAGAGATTTTTCTTAGAGCCAAGGAATAGGTGTTGTGAGACATGATATCCTCCAACTCGGGGTTATAGTGGGGGAAGCCTGAAATGAAACAAGAGGTTAAACTTTAGGCCCGAGCTACTAACAGTAAGAATACATAGTTATGAATCAAAACCAACCAAACTTACATCCTAACTCAAAGAGTTTCTTATGATCCATAAAAGTATCCCGGGTACATTGAAACCCAAGACTCCCACAGAACTTACATATTCTTCTTAATGCTGAACCTGTCAACTTGACCATTTCAAAAACTTTGGCTTTTTTATGCAAAACAATGTGGGGCATACCACCAAGATCCCAGCCCTTCAACATCAGAACCTCACCGGACCAACCTTTTAGGGTGCTTTGTTGAATTACGGGCTGGGCAGACCCCGAAGGAAAGCCACATTCCTTAGCACGAAACCGGAGCTCATAGAGAGGCTTTTTGTTAGACCGGACTAGTTGGAAAAGCTGATGAAAAAGTCTAAAGGTGGGGATGTATTCGGATTTCTAGCAACAAGCCAAAAACCAGATAATCCATTTAATCCCATTAGGTGTTACTTGCATAATTGAGATTTCATATTCATATTTGAAAAGGTGTTTTACAAAATTATGACATTGGGGATTCCACCCGGACCGAAGATGTTCTAACCAAGCTCCAACATACTCATCATCACCCCGGTCATATATGTGCTCATTGGGCTCGGGCCATATCCAATCAATTTCCGGGCCAAGTTGGAAAGCAGCTCGAATGGCAACATCCATTTCTTCCTTTGGAAGACCCACAAAAGGTGCTTTAAGTGGATTAGGTGCCCGACCCACAACAAGCCGGGCGAAGGCCCGGTCCATAACCTCTTTATTAACAGGCCCAGTGATTCCCTTAGCACCGTGGTTATTGTTGTAGTGATGATTGAGGTTTTGGTAGTATAAATGGTGGTCATAATCAGAAGGTTTCTTAACAAACATGTAGTCCGTATCGTGGTAGAAACCTAGCGGAGTTACAAGACCCCGGCCCAGGGATAACACTCTCTCGTTCAGCTGAGTTACTACTGGGGGATCCGAGCTAGTAGACATTATACACCAATCGAGATCTACGAGTTCGAGGTATTGATTTTGGCTAGATGAGGATGAAGAACAAGAGAAAAGAGAGTTACTACTATGGATGTCAGAGAGGGGAACAAGGACTCTATTCGCACGCTTCTCTTTCCGAACCATACACCTATTAAGAATACGGATTAGCTATGGTTAGTTTATTCAGTTTTATTCTTCAAATACTACATGATTTCATACATGTTAATGTTTGTTAAAACACAGTAAACCTCATATATGATGATAGTCCGGACGATCCCAAACAAACAAAGTTATAGCTAGCCCGAGCTCAAATATTAGCCCAGACTAGGACCTAAACACTACATATGAACCATAATACCCAAGCCCGGACTAATATAAAGGTCATGACCAAAGAAACATAAAAACAAAACGCCAAAAACATTATGCAAGATCAAAACCATGATAATTACAACTTATAAAACGCCCAAACCAAAAACACCAAAAACACGAAACAAAAACCCAGAAACGAAAAAGCCGCAAAATCAGTATATTTCCAATACATACAACAAAAATCATAACCAAACAATCATACACAAGCCAGTACACAGACAACCAAGCAACAATATCACAAAAAACAAAAGCTTTTCAAAACCCCCAAATCGGAATCCAAGTGTTAGATCAGAATTCAATGATCGTCAGGAGCTAGACTCAACTGATCAGGATTGCTGACGTCATCAGGATTACATGGTCGTCAGGATCAGAATGCATATCAGGACTGGGATCAGGATTGATCATCAGGACTGGAAGCTGATCAGGATTCCTACTTCGAGTTATATTTGGAGTTTAGTTAAACATGGAAGTTTATTCTGTCGGTTCCTGGTTTGTAGTTTGTAGCTATCAATTATAGATAGGTTTCAATCTTTGTAATTGATTAGGACTTATCATTGATAGAGAAGCTGTGTAGTATATAAACACAGTCTTGGTTTCGATTTATGTATTCGAAGAGAGAGAAGCGAATCAAGATAGAAGCTCTTAAGAACATAGAATTTCTTGAGAGAGTTTTTGTAAGCTAGCAGCTCTCAAGAACATCAGAATTTCTTGAGAGAGTTTGTAACAGTTTTATATCAGATTTAATAAAGCTGTTATCTTTCTTTCATATTTGTGATATATACATTAAGAAGTCGATTATCTTATACTATTGTATTCAACCCCCCTTCTACAATAGATTATTACTGGGCAACACCAAGTACTTCATGCAAAGGGGCAAATACAGAATGAAACTGGCAGAGAAGAAGAGATACGAAGCGAGAAGCAGAATAAATCAGAAAACTTACAAGGAGTAGGAGAATTCGTTGGCTTTGTAAGATCAACAGGGAGTTCGCCGGAAAAATAAGTTGAGAATAGAGGGGAGTTGTTCAGGAAAGATAAAAGTTGAAAAGAAAGTGAAGAGAGGGTTTTATAGAGGATAAAAACTAACCTCTACAAGGACAGCTGGCACAAATTAATTGGTGGGCAAGAAGATATAAAGACAAAAAGAAAAAAGAAAAATCAAAAAAGACAGTACAATTATTACTGACAGAGGTTTAACACAATTCCCAAGGAAAGTGGAGTAGCGTCTTTTCGAAATAAAAGGGGGGAAATAATAAAAATCGGTTCAAATTCCAGCTATGTAGAAATCAATCTGAGCCGGACTACATCTTCAATCTTCAACCCCGGATTGACATCTTTGATAAGAACCCGGGTTGGGGGGCAACAATCAAGCCAGAAGTTTGTCTAAGTTACCCAAAGACCCACAACTTTGGACTTGAGAAAAAATCAAGACTCACTTTCAACACCGGATTGCCATCTTTGATAACAATCCGGGTTGGGGGGCAACAATCAAGCCAGAAAGTTTTTCTAAGTTACCCAAAGACCCAGAGCTTTGGCCTTGAGAAAGAATCAAGACTCACTTTCAACCCCAGATTGCCATCCTTGATAACAATCCGGGTTGGGGGGCAACAATAAAGCTAGAAATTTTTTCTAAGTCACCCAAAGCTCCAAAGCTTTGGACTTGAGAAAAAATCAAGACTCACTTTCAACCCCGGATTGCCATCCTTGATAACAATCCGGGTTGGGGGGCAACAATAAAGCTAGAAATTTTTTCTATGTCACCCAAAGCTCCAAAGCTTTGGACTTGAGAAAAAATCAAGACTCACTTTCAACCCCGGATTGCCATCCTTGATAACAATCCAGGTTGGGGGGCAACAATAAAGCTAGAATTTTTTTCTAAGTTACCAAAAGCCTCACAGCTTTGGACTTAAGAAAGAGTCCAGGCTCACTCTCAACCCCGGATTGCCATCCTTGATAACAATCCGGGTTGGGGGGAAACAATCAAGCCAGAAGTTTTTCTAAGTTACCCAAAACCTCACAGCTTTGGACTTAAGAAAGAATCAAGGCTCACTCTCAACTCCGGATTTCCATCCTTGATAACAATCCGGGTTGGGGGGCAACAATCAAGCCAGAAATTTTTCTAAGTTACCCAAAGCTTCACAGCTTTGGACTTAAGAAAGAATCAAGGTTCACTCTCAACCCCGGATTGCCATCCTTGATAACAATCCGGGTTGGGGGGCAACAATCAAGCTAGAAATTTTGTCCAAGTTACCTATTCAGGAGCTTCTACTCCCCCATCCAGAAAATCTGCATAAGGGAGTGGGGGGCAAATGATAGGCTATGTATAGCCCGGACCCGTCCTGGACCACGGATCACTACCGAACCCGGATTCATATTTAGGTCATGGCCCACCAACTAGTCTGGATTCATATCCTGTGTCATGACTCACCTACAAATCCGAACTCATATTGAAGTCATGCCTCATCCTTCCAACCCGAGCTCATATTGGAGCCATGGCTCATCTATGAGTCCGAACTCATATTGGAGTCCTAGCTCATCTAGTAGTCCGAACTCATATCGGAGTCCTGGCTCATCTAGTAGTCCGAACTCATATCGGAGTCCTGGTCCATCTAGTAGTCCGAACTCATATCGAAGTCCTAGTCCATCAATAAGTCCGAACTCATATCGGAATCCTGGCTCATCTACTAGTCCGAACTCATATCGGAGTCCTGGTCCATCAATAAGTCCGAACTTATATCGGAGTCCGGGCTCACCTACAAAACTCGAGCTCACAGTTAGGATGTGGCTTAAGTCCAAAGTTTAACTCATTCCTGGCGACAAAGGCAATAATCTACGTAAGAAAGACTACACATTGTTACGTGACGTGTTTAGGTCATCACTGATGGCAACACCTGGAGACGACACGTAAGGATACCTAATGATTGGCATAATTATGTCCTATTCAAGCCACACGCCGGCAGGAGCCTGACACACGACACCAAAATTCCATACCTGAACACGTGGGAACCATCAACATCACCCAGGTGTCCTACCTACCTAGGATTCAACGCTCATGATTGCAGGTACAACCCCTAAACCCTAATTCTTGGACTATAAATAGACCGAGGAAAGGTCTAGGGGTTACACACACATTCTCTTTGACGCACTTACCCTATACTATACACACACATTCTCTTTGACACACTTACCATATACTACACACACACACACTATACATATACCCTCCATATACCCCCTCCGGTGTTGTTTTGCAGACACCCAACGGCAGCAACACCGCATCCAAGCGTGGGGAACGGCTGGGATGGGCTAGATCCAAAATTATTATTTCTATTGATGTTATTTTAATATATTTTTTTTATCATTTTTTCTTAAAAAATGAATTCATTATAAAGATTCAAATTCAAACCGTTACATGATATATGCTCGACTCACTATCACTTTTAAACAATTTTTTATAACAAATTAGTATCGTATAACCATTAAAAAATATTAAATTTAGCGGCTAATATCCAATTATTCAATTTGATTTGAAATATCTTACAAAATGGAAAATGGAACATAAAATAAGAATACAAATATCAAAGGAAATCAAAGATTACAAAGAAAAGATATTAAATCTATCAATTGATATAAACAAAATCCTATATTTCACAAAATAATATCTAAGCAAATATTTCCTTATATTAAAAAATCCCATTAACAAATACATTTTCAATATATAAATTAAGAGGAGTCGAGATTCATTTCACCTTTTCAGTAGTATACCCATTCTACCACCCTTGAAGAAAATTTAGAGGCTCAAAACAAGTTGTGCAGAGCAACAAAAGTTGTGAAGGTCAAGCTTGCAGGTAAATTTTACGTCTCTTAACATTGTATTTAATTGGTCAATTCATTTTCTTCATTGTTTTTACTTTTTACATTCCTTGGTTGTTTCCTTGCGCCTTTTTCCTTTGTTCCAATAGTTTTTTGCAGCCTAATTTTATCCATGGACATCTGTTCATGCTATATATATTGGCGGACTCACCAGGAAACACATCTGAGTATTCACTCATACAGATTATTTTATATCCCATTCGTTTAGAGACCATTTCCTTCTAACTAGAAGGAGTTTACACCCTAGCATTTTCGTAACAATTTGTAGGTTTATTCAATCATAAGTTTTAACCAGGCTCGTATTTCTTTCTGGTTTTACAGAAGGAGTTTACAATCTAGCATTTTCTCTTAACCATTTGTAGATTTATTCGCTCGTAAGTTTTAGTTTTAGTCAGGCCTGTCTTTCGTGCTGCATAGGAATATATATATACACATACATACCCACAAGAACATAATTTTTAATCTTCATCCATAAGGATAATTTTTAAAGTTTGTTAATTAAGAATCTTACGTTTTGATTTGCATGATATGTTATTTTGTGTGACTCTACATTTGTTCCTATTTAGGTATAACTAGCTTACAAGTCTATAACCGATGCACGAATGAATTTTAGTATTTTTAATTTATTATTTTAGTATTTTTATATGATTTATTATTATTTTTTATCTTATTTTATTATCATTTATTTGTATTTTGATCTTAAATTTTTTTAATATGTTATCGACGGAATAATATCTTGAACTTTTGAATGTAGCTTAGAAAAATAGATGATATAAATATTTAATAATAATAATATGTTCTTGACGGGATTCGAATCTTGAACCCGTGGGAGTATTTTAGATACCAATAAAATAATATTCTTTTAATATTACATCAAACGGTTCTCATTTATCTATATTTATATCTAACCGTTATTATTTAGAGAACCAAACTACCAACCAACCAAATAGATGGTAGTTTGCTTATAATAGTATTTTTTTTAGATGATTTTTTAGTATTTTTTATCTTATTTAATTTATTAGCAATTATTTGTATTTTGATCTTAAATTTTTTTAATATGTTGTTGACGGATTCGAACCTTGAACTCGTAGGAGCATTTTAGATATCAAAAAAAGAATATTATTTTAATATTACATCCAACGGTTCTCATTTACCTATATTTACATCTAACGGTTATTATTTAGATGACCAAACTACCAACCAAATAGAGGGTGGTTTGCTTATAATATTATAGTATAGATATGATTTTTTAATATATTTATTCTATTAATTTATAATTTTATTTTTAGTATTCATATTCGTTTTAATTTTTTAATTTTATCAATATTTAGTATTCTAAAATATAAAAATTTTAATATATTGTTAACAAATTTCGAACCTTTAACTTTTGAAAAAATAATTTATCTATTAAAATATATTATATTACTTGACATTATATTCAACAATTCTCATCTATTTATTTTAAGATTCAATGATGCTTATAGTACTATCGTTCCTGACAACCAAAACTCTTGATTTTCTTTTTTAATATATTTATAAAATAAAAATATTAACTTTTATATTTGATACGTTGTTGATGGAGTTCGAACACCTTATGATTATCATCAATTAATTTTAAAGTTTAACGATTCTTATTTTTTTTATGGTATTATATCGTGATGACCAAAATTATAGATAAATTTATAAGGATATTTTTTGGATAAATTATTTCATGTTGGATTTACCTTTTGCAAAACACATAAATTTTATGTATATTTATTCAAATTTATATGATTCAAATTTAAATTTTTTGTTAATTTTTGAAATAAATAATATTAATATGTTATTGAGGTGATTTGAAATTTAAATTTTTGTTATTATGTTATGTATACGAGAATAAATATCGACGTTAACTATCTAATTACTCACTTTTCTATGTTAATATCCATAGTGATTAGATTTATTTGTTTACTGTGATCTTAGGAAAAGTATGCTAAGATTAACCTAATGATCCTTATTCTCTATAAATATTATATTAAGTATTATATTCAGAATTATCGTAAATGAATATGAAACTCTGAATTTTTAATAAAATTTTGATATTATCATTTAACATTTGTTATAGGTAAAATATATAATATGATTTTGATGAATCAAAGTGTTATGTCCCTTTAAAAAGTGTTATGTTAATACTAATTAACTAAGCGATTTTATTTATAATTTGTATAATAAAATTTGCAACATAAAGTTATGTGCACACATCTTCACGTGTATTATTGTTAGTTGATATACATGAGCATTCTAAATTGAAATTTTTTTAATACTCTAAGTGATATGAATTAATATGTAGATATGAAATTTTTTTTAATACCGTAAGTGATATGAATTATTATCTAGTTAATAGGAAAAAAATATTCATGAGAGTATAACCTCACTTAGTACTTAGGGATCATTTGTTAAATCTGAACAATATTTTCTGAAAGAGTAAAATTCTGAATGATTGATTAATCTGAATGCTGAACAAATGATGTGATTTGTTAAATTAATATTTCTGAATGATACAATTTAGATTCTTTTTAAACTTAATTGATTAAAATTTAATTAAATCACCGACTTAGAAGTTATCATAATTAAAATATAATAAATTTTTAACTAATAAACTAGTATAAGTCTACATTATATTATTAAACTTGAAACATTTAAAGTATTGTAGTCGATAAGTACGATACCTTTAATAAAAAATTTAAATTTTTTGAAGGGGCTTATTATTTAAAATTTATAGTAAAAAATTATACTATTTTATAAGTTCATTCTAATTAAAACTTATATAAAAGTTTAGTTTTTTTTTGTAGGGTACAAGTATTTAGTTTAAACGCATCATTAATGTTTACTTATTTTAATAGATATAATAATTTTTAAATCTATTCTACTTGAATAATTTATTACATTAAAGGTAGAAACCTAAAGGTGTACTAAAATTAATTGTTAAGGCAGGCTAGCAAAATTATAGAAGGTAAAGATTAGTACATGGATGGTTCAGTTAGATTTTTGAGAGTCAACCGTTCAGATGATTTTGGAGTCGTCAAGATCAATAAATTTTTTATCCAAACAATCTGAACAACAAAATTAGTACTCATTCAGTTCATCCGGACTCATTCACCCATTAACAAATGGGCCCTTAGTGGCCGTGTAAAGTCAGGTTTCTTTTTTCACCGACTACCATCACTACAACAAATCTGGACAATTATGACGGAAAAATTTCGTCATTTTTGCTAAAGTCTTAAGTTCGCATTTTCGTCACAAATGTTATTTTCGTCACAAGTATACTTTTCGTCATAAGTACTAGTTTCGTCACAAGAAGAGTTTTCGTCATAAGTATAGTTTTCGTCACGAGTATACCTTTTCGTCATAAGTTCAAGTGTGGGACCCACCTTTTTCAATAAATTAATAAATGAACTTACGACGAAATAAATTGTCATTTTACGATGAAAAATCTGTTGGAAGTTAAAAAATGGGGCCCACCTGCTACCAATATTTTATTCGTAAAAAAAATAAAAATTAATATAAAAAAGATGAACACCCGTCATAAATTACCCAAAAATTCGTCATAAATTGGACCGATCAGAAGCAGTATTCAGGTTCCGACCATTTTTGACTTTCAAATTAAATCCTAATCTACCTACGATCCAACGCCACACAATCTAGGTTCAATACAACACCACAATACATAGGCCACTAATTATGTAGTTACCTAATTTTGATATTATAGTTTAGCTGAAAATAAATATGTTTTTTCAGACATTTAATTATATTTTTAAAAACTCATAATCTACCCATGCATATATAAAAAATTAGCCGAACATGTTATCCTAAAATTAAGATTTTGCACTTTCCATTTTAAATAAATTTTAAGAAATATAAACGGTTTCTTAATTTGAATATTTTGATCTTAATTTTATGCAATAACCTATATTAACTAACTGCTTCAATATGTGCAGAAAAATGGCAATGTTATCCGTGCTTATTGGCAAACAAACTCATCCTTCACTCCACATCCGAGCCAGTACCATCTTGGATCTGCCATTGTCGAATTCTCGGACAACATTGAAATCAAAAGACAAGGTTGTGTTTGTTATGGGAGCAACAGGTACAGGCAAGTCCAGGCTCTCAGTTGATCTTGCTACTCGATTTAATGGCGAGATCATTAATTCTGACAAAATTCAAGTTTACGAAGGACTAGACATAGCTGCAAACAAGATTACCGAGGAAGAGTGTTATGGTGTACCGCACCATCTCATTGGAGTTATACCTTCCCATGCAGATTTCACATGCACTGATTTTTGTGATATGGTTTCCGAAAAAATGGATGACATTGTAGCTCGACAACGTCTTCCCATCATTGCTGGAGGCTCGAATAATTATATCAAAGCACTCGTTGATGATGAATTTTATGGATTTCGGTCCAAGTACGAGTGCTGTTATCTTTGGGTTGATGTTTCAATGTCTGTGCTGTATCAAGCTTTAAAGGATCGTGTTGATCAGATGGTTGAGAAGGGAATGGTTGAGGAGGTTAGAAAAATGTTCAAACCAGATGCTGATTATTCAAAGGGTGTACTGAGAGCCATTGGCGGAGCAGAACTTGATCATTACTTTCGAGTTGAGGCATCTGCAGATGAAAAAAATCGAGCAAGGCTGCTGAAAGAAGCTTTAGATGAAGTGAAGATCAATTCTTGCATATTAGCTCGTCGTCAGGTAGAGAAGATTCTAGCACTGAAAAATGACGAAGGATGGAATATTCATAGGCTTGATGCGACGAATGTGTTTCCAAAGCATAGTAAGAAATCTCGCAAGGCATGGGAGGAACTGGTGTTAAGACCAAGCTTGGAGATCGTTAGTCAGTTTCTCAACAATTCGACAATGATGCGAGAGGAGCTAGTCATGGCTCACCAAAACTGCACCATCTTAACCGGTGTGTAATTTTTTGTTTTTTTGTTTTTTGTTTTGTTTTCGAAGCAACAGAGATAGGAGGAGGATAATACGCATGCAATTCCAAAATCTGGAATGGGAAAAAATTAAACTTCTTTGGGAAAAGTAAAATCAAATTTATTTCTGGAACAATATATTTTGTTTTTAATGGATTGTTGTTTAAGCAAGGACGTAGAAGGTCTGTGATCAATTCTCATTAGGAGCAATTACGACACCATGCACCCCAATCATGTGAAACTTATAATTATTCGTAATATTTATCCAGTTTTATTTATGTATTTTGCTTAACTAAATTGATTGTCTTATATTTTATTTTATTTTATTAATATTTAGATTTATATATCTTATAAAGAAAAAATGACAAAAATAATAATTTTTTTGATAAAATAAACAAAAATAATCATTCTGAAAAAAGTGGGCCAATTTTAGCCTTTGGGATACTCCGTTGACAGTTGGGTATCCCATATATCGAATACTCCACTCACAGTTGGGTCTCCCATAAGTCAAAATTAACCTCTTTTTTAATATAAAATGAACAAAAATAAACGTGTGTTCTTAGTTTAACCGTTCCCTTGGGGGTTCAACAGTTAACCTTTGGGGTTCAATGGTTCCATTTTTGGTTTTAGAAATATTCAGAACGACGAATCCGTATACGGACTTAGGGTTTAAGGTTGAACCCTAGACCCTAGACCCTAAACCCTAACCTAACCTTATTTTAGGGTTGTTTACAACCCTAAAATCAGGCGGCCGGTCTGTGTAAAAAAAATCAATTTAAAATCACATTTTGTATTTTGTGATTTTGTAGATGTAATTTTATATTGATTCAATTAGGATACCCATAACCCATTTGCCACTACGCCAAAAACGGGCTTTTCCTACCGTCGAATCGGTAGGAAAAGGCCCGAAATCGGTAGGATTTCCTACCAACCCGCGTTGGTAGGAATTGCTTAACTCGGAAATTTCATTGGTAGGAAATGCTACTGATTTGGTCAATGGGGACCCCACATGATGAGGTGGAATGCCACATGGCAGGGACCCATGTGCCAACGTGGATGCTGACGTGGCATGAGACTCATCCACGTCATTTGAAAATGTCAGATGCCACGTGGGTGGGACCCATCCAAGTCAGCTGCCACGTGGCATGCCACGTGGAATTTGTGAAAATTCTGCCCACCCATTTCCTACCGAGCATCCCTGAGTACATTGGTAGGAATTATTTCAGAATGCATGTAAAATGCCATTTCCTACCGACCATTTCCTACTGTCCTTGTTAGCATTTCCTACCAACCATTTCCTACCGTCCTTACCAAACGGTAGGAAATGCCCCAAAATTGGTAGGAAATATTGGATTTCAAATGGTAAGGACAGTAGGAAATGAGTTGAAGACGGTAGGAATTACTAGGCTTTTTTTTTATTTTTTTCCAATTTATTGTTTCCCCTCCTAATGATAGAAATCATACTTTCAAAACAAATCTAATACAAAGAATACACAATTATATTTTATAGCAAAAACACTCAATAAAAAAACAATCATCCATTACATCAAAAGATCATTACATTAAGTTCCCCATTATCACACCATAATATATAATCCCTTTACAACAAATACATATGTGTTCAACACAACTATAATACATATTTGTTCTAATATACTATAATTATAACCATTACAACAAAAAAGAAAAAAATTAAAACTTAACCAATCTATTTCTCCTTCATCCTTTAAAATGTCATCACCCTGAAACTTGCTTTCAATCTCGTTTTCTCCATTTCTTTTGCCTTCAAATCCTAACAATTTACATAATAAGTGGAACCAATTAACAAACAAAGAACAATAAATACACAAAATTTCAACTTAGTGTAAGGATATGTAACAAAGAACTAATTAGAAAACAAAACACAAATGCACACATATTATATGTAAATGAAGTACATATACATATAAAAGATAAAAAAAATTTATACCCAAATGATTGAAATGAAGGAGGAAATTGAGATGATTAAAGTGAATGAGATAAAGAGATTTATGTGAAATGAAATAGATGAAGAGATTTATATGAGATGGAGGAAATTGAGATGATTAAAGTGAAGGAGATGAAGAGATTTATATTGGTGATGTAGATGAATAGATAGAGATAAAATGAAAGTGAAAGTGGAGAAGTAGTTTATAATTTTGGGGAAAAAATTTGAATTTTTAGTTTGGGCGTACTTTTGAATTTTTTGTGAAATTATGGACCATTTCCTACCGACATGCGGTAGGTTTTGAGTTTGGGCGAAATTATGGAGCATTTCCTACCGACATGCAGTAGGTTTTGAGTTTGGGCGAATTTTTTAAATTTTTGGATTTGGGCGGAATTTTTAATTTTTCATGTTTGGGCGCCTTGTTTTGAAATTTTTGTGAAATTATACCCTTTTCCTACTCGGTAGGAAATACTCTATAGGAAATTATGACCCTTTGACTTGAAAATTGGTAGAAAATACTCGGTAGGAAATACTTCGGTAGGAAATGCTTGGTAGAAGAAGCCCGTTTTTGGTGTAGTGTGCGTATACACGCATGATACCATACTCTCGAATGCGTATCTTATGTTGACATAGAAGAATATTATTCTGATTACCCCGTCAGTGCTTGCGTATTCAGTTCGAAAATCAATGAATACTCCATCATTGAATGCGTATTATGGGTATTATGGGTTACGTAACTGAATAATGCGTATTACCTATTGAATACTCTGTTATGAAATGCGTATTGTATTATAAATATTGTAAATTTTGTGTAATACCCACACAACAAATGCGTATTCTGATTACTCCCCTTGAGCAATGCGTATTCAATCGGGCATAGTTGATCACTAATTTCAGATTGACTATTATGATTACTCCAATATAAAAATCGGTCATACTTGACCTTCACTCTTTTTATAAATAAGTATATGTTCTCAAATATTTTAGACCGAGCGAATCCAGACAATAACAAATAAGCCTTTACCGACTATCTCATCACGCTCGATTGTCTAATATTTAATATATGCTGTGTGGACAGGAGGGAATAAGTTTTTTTGCCGATATAATACTGCTCGTCAACGCTTAATTTGAGTCAAAATTGTATAGTTGAACAACTAGGAAGATACTAAGGGGCTGTTTATAACTCTTAATGGGCTCTTAATGGTTATATGTTTTGCTCACGTCAGATGTGTGATGTTTATCAAATATGAAACATAAATCACTTAATAATCATTGGTTCGGTAAGTGTGACTTAAACCTAGTTTTTTAGATAAGCGAAACCACTGAGTAAAATTACTTGTCTTGTTTGGTTGGAAATTTGCAATCCCGTTTTATTCAAAATAATATCATTATAAATAACTTTTATACAAAGTTATTTAGTTATTTACGTTACATTATTTTTTATCAAAATAATTTATATATTATTTATCTACCTATTTTATATTTTAGGTGTATTGATCTTATAATTCTAAATATATTTTAAAATATATTTTAAATAAATTAATATTTAAAATAATTAAATTAAATTTTGAAATTAGAGGTTACTATACATTAAAATACGTGCAAATACCAAAATAGATAAATAAAATATTATTAAGGGGATAACATTTTTGTTAACTTTAACTTCTTGATAAATAATTTATTTTCACATGACAAGATATATTTAAGATTATAAATTTTCACGCGTGTTAATTTTAAAGTACTTGATAATATTATACTAATAGATTCATAATTAGTGCATGTATCCCTCCATATAAAAGTATAAGCTATAATGTTCTTTTGAGACTTGCAAATCAAATATGTAAATAAAAAGTCAAATAGATTTATATTTCGGGTGACATTTTGGAAAAATTAAATTTGAAATTTTTTAGTTATTCAGATAGTTAACACGAAAGTTATCAAACATCATTTTTTATTCGGTGTATTATTTCATTAAGAAATTATTACATTCAGTTAATTTAATCATTCAATATTTTTTATTCAGTTTTATCAAACAACCCCTAATGCCGATACTTCCTCTTTTCCGACACATTAGTTAAATATTTTTTTAATATCCCATATCCAATTATTAACATTACCAGAAATAACGTATATTTCATCATTAATTTTAATATATCTCAATAATTTTATTACTATTTCTTCATTTCTTATTTTTCTTAATATCAAATATCCCATTTAAATATTAACAAATGGGTAATGGAGAAACGATGCCCTGCAGTAGTCGAAGTGTGACCATGCATGGTCAACTTGTAATGTGATGGTCCAAACAAATACTATTAGCTACAACAAAGTCGAACTCCTTCACGTACCAGAACCACCGGGCATGACAAGTATTTCTTATGTTGTTAAGACTTATATATGCAGAATGGGACTTATTCCATGACAATTACATTATTTTGCTAGTTAGTACGTTTCATTTTTGTTAGACTGGATTTTCGGTAATGAGCCCTAGACAGGTCCTTAAGTAATTTGGGCTTAGGAAATGAATTATATTTTGGAACGATCGGTGTGAACTGGAATTAGGGTTGACACCGTGAGTTGTGTTGAGCCCAAAATCCTTTTAAGTATAGTGGGCTCGCTTCGTTAACGTATGGTGAGCATCTGTCCTTATGAGTTCTCACCTTAACGAGGGCTCTCACGAAAATCTCATTACGATGAGTTGGGTTATCATCATAATTGAGCTCGCATCTCCATTAATGGACTCTCACTATAAGCTTATGGGCTTTCACCATTATGAATTAATGGGCTCGTGCTACTTATCAGAAATGGGAATGATTGAACATAGGTGAGCTCGCACCACTTGAACTATGAAAATGTGACATTTAATATGGATTTGAGCGATGCGAGCCTGGCCAGCTCGCATCGTGGGTGAAGCCCGAAATATGGAAATTCCTGTTTATGGAATGTTTCTTGGTTGACACGGGACAAGCCTACAATCATGGAAAGAAATGCGGAGATGCCGCGAGATTGTAGGAAAACGTGTGAAGACCGGACTATTTATGGGAACATGAGGTGGATTGATAATCCTTGAACTATTTATGGGAACATGAGGTGGATTGATAATCCTTGAACTATTTATGGGAATGAAAATCCTGACTATTTTATGGGCTTGGGCTGAATGGGCTTATTAAATGACTTGTTCTCCAAGAACTACGTGAGGCTTGATCCCTATATAAAGGGGTACGTAGGCAACTTGTATGATACACAATTGACACTCGACAAAGAGCAAGAGAAAGAACCCATTCTCTATTCAATTTTCTGAGGAGTCATCATACAAGTCCAGCCACCACTTTTCATAAACCTCCAACACACGGTTGTATGAAATTCTTCCTACAACAATTGGCGCTAGAAGGAGGGGGCTCATTGAGCACTACATCTTAGGGAGAAGGATGTCGAAGAACAACAAGCATAGCGATAAGGAAATTGAGCACAAGAAAGACACCACACCACAAGGAACAAAGACGGATCCACCACCCCACGAAGAGGGATGACCAAGCAAAATCACCCATGTTATACCTGAAGTCGCACCGGTTCCGCTTGATGATAAAAAGATTCTCGGTTACCTCGAAGGAATCGAGCACCAATTCAAAACTATGAACGCTCGGCTAGCCAAGGTCGAACATAATTCAATCAAGAATGCCAAAAGGAAGGCTCGAAGGCTCAAGAGCACTCAGGACAAGAAGGACCGACCCTCGAAGAAACTCATACACGAGTTCGACGAGGTAGCTGATGGGGTGAAGAAAACCGGATCATGAGCCGCGGCATGAGCCAGCTTCGTCCGAGGCTAGATCCACTAGTGTTTTAGATCGAATCGGGAAGAAGCTAACTGAGCACGATCTAAGGCTTAGATTGGGAAAATCTAAAGCACGGAAGGAGGCGCCAGAGAGGACTCCACCTAGAACAGAACAAAGGGAGAGGACTCCACCTAGAACAGAACGAAGGGAGAGGACTCCACCTAGAACAGAATGAAGGGAGAGGACTCCACCTAGAACAGAACGAAGGGAGATGACTCCACCTAGAACAGAACGAAGGGAGAGAACTCCGCCTCGAACTCATAGAAGGGAGCGAAGGGAGAGAACTTCCTCTCACCATTCAAGTGAAGAAAGGTCCGACGAAAGAATTGGAGACTTAAGGGTTGGTGATTTAAGGCGCCTGCTGGTGTAGATGGAAAATGAGAAGCGAGCACCACCTCCTGCTACGGCTCCATCTCCCTTCACTCCCGCAATAAGGATGTCTCCTCTGCCCCCGGTATTTAGGAGCAACCTCGAACTTGCCTTCAATGGAGATGCGGATCCTGCTGAATACCTGGCCCATTTCAATACCGAGATGGAGGTCTACCAGGTTCCTGATCTGACTCGTTGTCGATTATTCGCTGCCTCGTTAAGGGGAAGTGCCCAACAGTGGTTTACTAAGCTAGGGCCAGCTAGCATTAGCACGTGGAGACAGTTGGGAGATCTATTCTTAAGACAGTTTCAGTCCACTCTTCATTATGCCTCCCCGGTAGCTACCCTTGCAAACATTAAGCAGGGAGAGGTAGAGTCCCTGCATGATTATTTCATGCGATTTAATGCTAAAGTTCCCAGAGTTTGAGGGGCCACAGAAGAAGATCAGAAGAATTTCCTAATTGCTGGGTTGAGAGAGGGCTCTAAATTCTGGAAGACTCTACATGCTAGGGAGCCAGAAACTTTGGCTGAATTTTATGAACAGGCGGAGCCTCACAAGCGGGTAGAGAAATCCATGAGGGATCTAAGAAGCAGTGGCCGAAGGATGGAGAAGATAGGGAGATCTTTTAGTCCTGAAGAAAGGAGAAAAACTTTTAAAAGGAGCCCCAGCCCCAAAGAAGTTTAACAGGGCTTGGGAAACTGCCAATAAAGAGACCGGGAGGCCTTACACAAGCAAGTGGCAGAATCATACCCCCTTGGTCGCTTCCATTGATCATATATACGCTACTTATACTGGGAAGGGGGTGTTCAAGAAAGCCACTCCTCTGACAGAATATAACAAAAGGGACACCTCCAAATACTGTGCTTACCATGAATCCACAGGACATCACACGGCCGATTGCCGACAGCTGAAGGATGAGATTGAAACTTTGATTCGAAAAGGAAAGCTAACGGAATGGGTCGTGAAGGAAGTACGGAAACATAAGGCTGAGTACCTGATAAAGAGAGAGATGAAATCATGTTTAGTGAAGAAGATGCCAAATGGGTACACCATCCTCATGCTGATGCTCTTGTGGTAAGGATAAAAATCGGGTCTACTAATGTATATCGGGTGCTGGTAGACAATGGGAGCGCTGTAAATATCTTGTCCTACGACACTTACAAAAGGCTCGGATTCCTAGACAGAGAGTTGGTCTCAAGCGGAAACCAGCTCTACGGGTTCACTGGGGATTCAGTAGGAATCCAAGGAACAATCCAGCTACCGGTCAGTTTAGGAGACAACCCCCACGTGGCCACACAAATTGTCACTTTTACTGTGGTGGACCAACCTTGTGCTTATAACGCCATCATTGGGAGACCAATCCTTAAAGAGATGAAGGTAGTTACCTCTGTCTATCACATAACCATGAAATTCCCAACTCCCACAGGTGTCGGACAAGTGAAGGGATGCCAATATGACTCAAGAGTATGCTACAACCAAGCCATGAAAGGGGCAGAGAAGTTGGATGTTCTACGAGAAGTGGCAGACCTTAGAGAACGAGAACATGTGGAAGATGGTGAAGAGAAGAAAAGGAAGCGTGTGGACACTCTCATGATGGATGTTTGTAACATGATATCTATAGAAGAACTCCCGGAAGACTACTTGTTAATCCCAAATGACCTAACAGAATTGTAGAAGGGGGGGGGGGGGTTAAATACAATTGTTGATATTTCTTAAACTTAAAACAACTTACAAATTATAATCTGAACTTATAAAATAAAAACCACAAGCACTTAATAATTTCAGTTGGATTGTTTGATGATCCAACTGAAGTGATTTTTATTGCGGAAATATTATGTGATACAAAAGTACACAGCTGCTCAGTTACAAGAATGTAGAGAAGTATGCTCTCAAAGATAGCTAATACAATCTATTTGTTTTTCTTCTCTATCCTTAAAGTAACTGCTACACTTGGTTATATATACCCAAGTTTACAATTCTACGTTTTGGCTAAACTAAAGAACAATAGTAGTAACCATTAGTAGCTTGCTTTTCATTCCTTTTGTCCAATGGTCCTTGGAGACCTTTGATTTTGTCTTCATGCTTATTTTAATCATTCCCAAGAGCCTTATTGGAACTTGGAATGTTTCCTTATTTCCAGTAACCATTTTGATGGCTTCCAATGCAAAGTACACTTCCATATCTCCTTTAGATCTGTTCAGTAAACTGTCACTATCACTTTGTCAACTGTTCAAAAAGCAATTGTGATTCGTTGATAGCAGGGAGATGTGTTTCGTTGATAGCTCTCTTCTTCATTCCGTTGATGGTGTTTCCCTCATTTCGTTGATGGGTAAACTCCATACCGTTGACAGAGTGATCTTCATACCGTTGACATGTCTTCACTTAGGCATAATATATTTACAATTAACCAACCTATTTTGCCTATCTAGTACTTAGTCAACATGACTTAGAAAACCTATCTAATACATACAACAAAATGCATATCAAACTGTGAAGTATTGTACAGTGCAATTGCTACATTACTCATTTCGTTGATGAGCTTCCTGTCAACGGAATGCTGCAAAGCATGCCATTTCGTTGACAGCTACAAAATGACTTTACACAAATTCTACTAAGTGTTTTATGTTTATCATCAAGAACAACATATTCCTAACAATCTCCCCCAATTTATGACTGATAGAATAACAGCCATAAATCAAGAGACTTGATGATAACAAAAACACTCAGATACATTATAAATTACAAAAGTAGAAAATGCATTAAGCTTCATAATATTTTGAACAAAATACAAGACTTACAAGACTGATGCCCAGAAATGCTCCTCTAGACTGAGCATATGATTCATCTTGGTCTTCTTTGTGGCATAGTCTTCTTCCCTCTCTTAGAGTTGTTTTCCTCAATCTGGACCTGTAGCCTTCTGTAGAAGATCTTCTCTTCCTCATCTTGATCACCAAGCTTGGATTGCATAAACTTTAGAGTTTGATTAGATGCCTTATCCAGCTGGTCTTCCATCCTGAAGAATCTTCTGCAGTTGTCCTTGTCCTTAAATTCCATCATCCAGTAAGGTTGAAGATGGATCTTCTTTCCTGTTGAGGGCACTCTAAGCATTCTGGGAAGAGCCTCAGGCTTGTTCCAGCTAGCCTTTATTTGACATATTTTGGAGACCACCTCAGACTTGGCTGTTTTGGTGAAGCCAAAGTCCTTCTTCAAGCATCTAAACACTGTGAGTAGTGTTTGGTAGTCTTCTCCTAAAATTCTGTAGAGAGGCCATACTTGTTCTCTACCACCCTTGAATATGTAAACTAATCTTTCAGGCAACTTTTGAGAAGCTGCAATGCCCCTTACTTCCACCAGGTTGTCTAAATCAAGATGTAAGCTAGATTCTTCCCTGATGTCAGCAATGTACATGCAGTCCTCTGGATTTGCAGGGGGTTTCTGAGGTTGTGGCTTTCTCACAAATACTGGCTTTGCCTTTACAGCCCTTTTCTTTGACTTTATTGGCTGATCCTTTTCAAATAGGAACCTTGGAAAATAGGCTTCATCAAATTCAATAGGCTCCTCTTTTGGCATGATTGGCTGATCATGAAAGTTGACAGGATGTGCAGGATCACATGCCAATTTTCCTTCATGAGGTTGATTAGCAAGAATTTGATGTGCACTTGTTGTGGAAGTGGCTTGAGCAGTGTCCTGAGACTCCTCTTTATCAAAATCCAGATTCCTTTTAGCTCTAGCCTTTGGTTGCCTTACACTTTTCCTTGCTTTTTCAGCTTCCTTAGCTCCATCCTTGGCTTTTTCTTCCTGTAAGGTTTCTTCATCTTCAAGTGCTTGAGCAACTGCCAATGCTTGCATTGCTGCCCTTTCAGATTCTTCAGCTTTGGCCTTAGCAAAATTTAGGTGACCAACCCAGATGCAGATTTCCTTGCTGTCCCTGTAGATGATGGCCCTTTGATTCCTTATGCTTGGATGATTGCTTTCCTTGCACTTAGTGATCAGCTTCCCTAGGACTTTGAACTCATCTGACTTTGATGGAGGATAAAATATCCTTTCAATGTTCTTGCCTTTGGGTTTGACAGGTGATATTGGAGATATCCCTCTTGCATCCACATTCCTAAAGCATGAAGATTGGCCTTTCTCATTTCTTGAATCTTGAAGGATTCCATGCTGAAGGGGCTCTATAGCATAAGAGCTCTTGAACTGTGGCTCCATTTGTACTATCACCATTGCATTTGTTGATGGTGGTATAGAAGTAGCTTGAACCTTTGATGCCTTTGCAGTGTCAGCTAGCTTCTTGACTTTTGCTTCTATATTTGACCAGTGATCCCTAATCTGTCCTGCAAGTTTCATCCTCATAGAGGCTTCCTGGATCAGGTCAATACCATCCTTTTTCTTCTTTCCAAACTCCCCCATTGCTAATGGCTCTTCTGGTAAGGAGATGGCTGGGACCAAAACCTTTGTGATTTGTATCTCTAGCTCCTTAGTTTTCTCCCCCTTTTTGTTATCATCAAGTGAGATGATAGGGATTCCTTGAGCTGCCAGAAGCTGGGTGAGTAGCCTAGTTTGCTTCTCCTGTTCCTTCTGCATGTGAGAAAGTGTAGCCTCAACTTTGTCCACTCTAGAGGAGAGAGTTTTCAAAGATGAGGACACTTCAGGTTCCTTGGTGAAAAACCTTGACATCTTGGAGACAGTGTGAAGAGGAAGCTTTTCATCTAGCCTCCTGTCAGTAGCATCCCTAAGGTTGCTAATTGAATCCTTGATTTCTGTAGCCTCAATCCTTGTCTACAACATTTGTAGCCTTTGAATTTCCAGAGAATCCATTATGGCCTTGTAGAATTTCTTGTCCCTTGCTCCTGCAGACTCATGAGCTAGATATGCCTCATTGTACTGCCTTGTGATAGCAGCATCCAAGTTGCATCTACCATGCATATCCTGAGAAAGCCAGTTTGGTGTAGGAGGCATCACAGAAGTCCCAGTCTGTGTAGTAGTGGCCACCTGTAGATTGTCACCAAAGCTGTCCTCATCATCTGAAAAATTGAAGTCCCCACTTGCTGCAGCTGTTGGAGATAGATTGGTCAGGGCATCCTTTGCTCTTTGCATTGATGCAGTAGTATGAATTAAGTTGAGTGACCTTTCTGCCTCCACATTGCCCTGTTGAGCCATAACTTGATAGGCTGGCACAGGATGAGTAAAGGTCTCAGGATCCAGGGAAATACTATCCAGAGTTTGTTGATAATGCTCTTGGAAGGTAAGTTCCCTTTCTCCCTCACTGACCCCCATTAACTCACTAGCAATGGCTGCTTCCATCCTTATTGCTCCTGTAATCCCTTCTCTCTCTCCACTCTTTTCTTGCATCAGGGGCTCCCCATGGCTCACACCTCTCACACCCTCACCTTCACCTACTAAGGTGGTACTCTCAATCTCTCCTTTTGCCTGGCTGGAAGAAATAGCCAGCCTCTCACTCTCAGTCTCTCCTTTTGCCTGGCTGCAAGCCAGCCTCTCAATTTCACTCCCTCTCAAACCTAAAAGTGTCTCAACTACCACCAGGTCATCTACACTAGTTGTGGAAACAACTTGATTTTCAATAAGTGGTGTAGAGTGACCTATCAACGGAATGGTAGTCTGAACTGTCAACGGTATGGATACCGTTGATGGAGAAACACTTGTCAACGAAATAGACTATTTCATTGATGAAGTCAAGAAAGCACTTTGAGAAAGTGAAATTACAGTAGAATCTGTGGTGATTGATTTTAGAGAATGGTCCACAGATCCTCTTGCAACTTCAGAAAAAATTGGTTGATGGCCCAACAAATCACTTAAAAAGTGATGACCATCAGCTTCAGAGTGGGGCTTCTCCAAGATAAGAGTTGGAGAATCAGGAATAGATGTATGGATCATGTCCACATCTAAAGATTGAGTTGGTGAATTTGATGGAGATATTTCAAGATTGATGTTTAGAGAATGGGACTGTAACCCCAGAGTAATAATAGGGGTTACATCAAACTGAATTTGAGAAACTGGAAGTGTTGCTTCCAGTGTGTGTGCACCCTGTGTACCCTTGGTTTTCTGCTTCACTCTCCTTTGGTATTGGGAAAATGTAGACTGTGGGCTTGAAGTGTCCCTTACCCTCTTGGACTGTGCTCTTGGTGGAGAGCTTGTTTCAATAATCACATCCTTTTGGGAGGATGCAATTAGACTTGTGTTTAAATCCATTTTACTCATTGTGCCTTGTTGGGAAGACACAATGGGGCTTGGCTGGGACACACTATCCTTTCCTTCCTTATTCTTGGGGTTTCTTTGATGTTCACCCCTTCCCTCACCTCTCACAACTCCTGAATCACTCCCCTTGGGTTGTGAAGTAGTTTTTGCAACAGGTGCCTTTTGAGAAGCACCTGAGGTTGGCTTTGAGGTTTTCTTTGTTTTAGGTTTTGCTGCTTGGGCAGGAGCCTGTTGGGACACAGCTACAGACTCCATAGCAACATTGGTGGGTGGAATAATAGAAGTAGCAACTATACTAACAAGGTTAGAAGAAGTTACCTCAATGATGGGCAAATACACCATTGGGACATCACCATTGTGTGGTTAAGTCTCAGTATATCTGTCAGAACCCTTTTTTCTTGCACAAAACACTCAAACTTGGAAACAGGGTTAGAAATAACTAATGGTGTTGGACTAACATGATTAGCCAACATCATCAGAAACCTAGCATAATAGATATTCTTTTTCCTATTAGCCTTATCACCCAACTTAGCACCAATTTCATACATAAGTTGGGTGCTAAAGTTGTAATATCTATCAGTTAGGAGCATGGTAAAAAGAATTAACATAGAATTGGTCAATGCATCAAAATTGCTAATCTTGCCATAAAATACCTTGATAAATGCATCAGCTAAATAACTATATTCTCTAACCAATCCTCTCCTAATTATCTTACCCAAATTATCAGTAGGCAATGAGTAATTTATGGAGTTTAGCATGTTAACCATTTCAGTGAATGTAGGCAAAGCATTACAGTTATTTTCAGGAATATGTAGACATGCTTGCAATACATCAGAATTAACTATATACTCATTACCTTGAAGAGTGAATTGAAGTGTGCAGTTTCTTCCACTATACTCACACGAGGTCCAGATCTCCTCGATTATCTCATTATAGAGAGGAGTTGAGTGAAACATAGCATAGCTCAATTTGCAGTTCTTCATGAAGTCCATCATCTTGAAAAAGATACTGTTTGGACTCTCCTTTACAACAAATGGAATTGAGTTGTTCTTTTCATAAATTAACCCTCCTACTAACATAAGCTTGACTATGGGTGCCATTGTTGTGTGAAGAAAAGCTTCGAACTAAATTGCTTGTTAGAGAGAAGAAGAGAGAAAAGCCTTTGGAATTTTTGAGAACAGGTAAAAAGAAATTAAAGAAAATAGAATTTCTTAAATACTCCCCCAAAAATTCTCAGAAAATGAGTCCAATAATAAATGTAAATTACTGGATTGGCTTAAAAAAAATATAACCGTTACTTTTAAAGTATTACCATGATTTATACTTACAGGGGTGTATGCATAGATCGTGGTAAAAGACGTGTCAAAATTTCAACGGTTCAGATTAAAAGCGCTATATCAACGAATCAGAATTGGGCGTTTAAGGTCCCGTTTGTTTCGTTGATAAAGCTGCGTTTCGTTGATATAAAAGAGTTATCAACGAAACACCTAGAAAAATGCTAAGCCTGTCAACGAAATGGTGTGTTTCGTTGGCATAGTAATTTTGACTTAGACAAAATTTTACTTTTTCCTGAGAAAATTAATTCACAGAAAAACATAGCAAATTTCTGGCTTCAAACTTAACTTGCAAAAATCTCAAAGTAATTAAGAGAAATTTAGCATACCCAGCTCACTTACTAATCTTGAGAATGTTGATTCATCAAGTGGCTTGGTAAAGATGTTTGCAAGTTGTTGTTCACTTGGAACAAAATGTAACTCCACAGTACCATTCATAACATGTTCTCTAATGAAATGGTACTTGATGTCAATGTGCTTGGTCCTTGAATGTTGCACTGGATTCTCAGTAATGGCAATGGCACTAGTGTTGTCACAGAAAATAGGAATTTTCTCAACTCTTAATCCATAATCAAGTAGTTGATTTTTCATCCATAAAATCTGTGCACAACAACTTCCAGCTGCAATATACTCAGCCTCAGCTGTGGAGGTGGAAACTGATTTTTGTTTCTTGCTGAACCATGACACAAGCTTGTTTCCTAGGAATTGACAGGTTCCAGTTGTGATTTTCCTGTCAATTTTACATCCTGCAAAATCTGCATCTGAATAACCAATTAGTTCAAAACCAGATTGTCTAGGATACCAAATGCCAAGGTTTGGTGTTCCTTTGAGATATCTGAAAATCCTTTTAATAGCAACTAAATGGGATTCCCTAGGATCAGCCTGAAATCTAGCACATAGACATGTAGCAAACATAATATCAGGTCTACTAGCTGTTAAATATAAAAGTGAGCCTACCATGCCTCTGTAACTTGAAATGTCCACAGATTTTTCCTTAGTATTCAATTCAAGTTTGGTGGCAGTAGGCATGGGAGTTTTGGCAGGAGAGCATTCCATTAAGTTAAACTTCTTTAATAAATCATGAATATATTTTGTTTGACTAATGAAAATGCCTTCATTAACTTGCTTTACTTGAAGACCAAGAAAGTAAGTTAATTCTCCCATCATGCTCATTTCATATTTACTTTGCATAAGCTTGGCAAACTTTTGACAAAGATTCACATCTGTAGACCCAAAGATTATGTCATCTACATAAATTTGAACAAGTATAGTAGAGCCATTTACAACCCTGTGAAAAAGGGTTTTATCTACAGTACCTCTAGTGAAATGATTCTCAAGGAGGAACTGTGAAAGTGTGTCATACCAGGCTCTTGGAGCTTGTTTCAAACCATAGAGTGCTCTGAAAAGGAAGTACACATAGTCTGGAAAATCATCATCTTCAAAACCAGGAGGTTGACTTACATACACCTCCTCTTCCAATTCCCCATTCAGAAAAGCACTCTTCACATCCATTTGATAGACTTTGAAATTGGCATGGGCTGCATAGGCTAGGAAAATCCTTATTGCTTCTAGTCTTGCAACAGGAGCAAAGGTTTCATCAAAATCAATTCCTTCTTCCTGTGAATAGCCTTTTGCAACCAGTCTAGCTTTGTTCCTTGTTACTATGCCATTTTCATCCATCTTGTTTCTGAACACCCATTTTGTGCCTATGACACTCCTGTCCTTAGGCTTGGGCACCAGCTTCCAAACATTGTTCCTTTCAAATTGGTTTAGCTCTTCTTGCATAGCCAAAACCCAATCTGGATCTAGAAGTGCATCCTCAACTTTCTTTGGCTCATCTTGAGACAGAAAGCTACTATATAGACATTCTTCTTGAGTTGCTCTTCTAGTTTGGACTTTTGAAGAAACATCACCTATAATTAGTTCAAAGGGATGATCTTTAGTCCATTTCCTTGAGGGAGGTAGATTTGCTCTTGAAGAGGTAGCTTCATGATCATGATTGCCTTGATTGGATATTTGTCCTTGAGAAACTCCCCCTGAGTTTGTTGTCCCTAAATGATCACTTCTAGAAGCATTTCTATGACTGTCAACGATATGACCATTTTGGCTGTCAACGAAACGCTCATTTTGACTGTCAACGAATCCACCATCATGACTGTCAACGAAATGACCATTTGGTCTACTAGCAGCTATTCTTTTCAATCTTAATGCAGCAATTTCATCTTCACTGCTGCTTTCATCTGTGCTAGATACAACAACTTTAGGCTGTTTCTCAGTAGCCTTAACATTATTCACTTGATCTCCTTCCTCATTTTCAAAAGAAAGATGTTGCCCAGTAATAATCTATTGTAGAAGGGGGGTTGAATACAATAGAGTAAGATAATCGACTTCTTAATGTATATATCACAAATATGAAAAGAAAGATAACAGCTTTATTAAATCTGATATAAAACTGTTACAAACTCTCTCAAGAAATTCTGATGTTCTTGAGAGCTGCTAGTTTACAAAAACTCTCTCAAGAAATTCTGTTCTTAAGAGCTTCTCTTCGATTATGTTCTCTCTCTAATGAATACATAAATCGAAACCAAGACTGTGTTTATATAGTGCACACAGCTTCTCTATCAATAACAAGATAAGTCCTAATCAATAACAAAGATAGAAACATATCTTTAATCGATAGCTGCATTCTACAAACCATGAACAAATAGAATAAACTTCCATGTTTATCTAGACTCCAAATATAACTCGAAGTAGGAATCCTGATCAGCTTCAAGTTCTGATGATCAATCCTGATCATAGTCTGAGTAGGAATCCTGATGATCAATAAGATACTGACGCTTGATCAAATACTGATGACCATGCAATACTGATGACGTCAGCAATCCTGATCAGTTGAGTCTAGCTTCTGACGATCATTGAATTCTGATCTAACAATCTCCCCCAATCTCATACTTTGTGAAATAAAGTATAGATTCCAAATATTCAATGATGTCAAAAACATGTATCAAAATGTACGAGTATCTTCAGAAACAACTTATCTGTTTAAGCTTTGTGATAGAACAGATTCATCTTCAAGAAGTTGGATAATAAACTTTCTTCTTTTTCTTCAAGAATTTGAATCAGTCTTTCCTTAAGATTTCTGAGTTCTTCATCTTCCTCATTAATCTGGTAGATAGCTGCTCTGAGATTCTGTATGGAGCTTTTCTGTAGACTGTGCTCTTCAAGCAAAAGATAAGCAATTTCCTTCCCATCAGGATTGAGAGTAAGTTGGGTCATACCAAAAGTTACTTCTTTAACAGCAGTACCTCTTTGCATTTCCACATCCTGACCTCTTTGATTTAAGTACATGGGAATATAATTACCATCAAAATTACTGTTTCCATCCAGTCTTCTTCTTATAGTTGACAAAATCATGTCAGCCCATACTTTGTACACTTGGTTCTTCCATCTTAACAGATAGTGAACATATTTCAGTTCCTGTGTAGTTTTCATCAGCAGATCTTGAATAGATAGAATCTTCACACTACCATCTTTCATGAAGTACATAAGCTTTTTTTTCTTTTCAAAACCATCATGACAATCTATAACTATATCAACAGCTAATAAATTGTTCAGGTTTTCAGAAGTTAAAGTACCTCCAATTTCTGTCAAGGAGTAAGGATCAACATATGACATATTCAGATATTCACCATCTCTGTGTCCAATACCTCCTCTTGAATTACTTGACAATTGCTTCAGATTTGAAAACATCTTTAACCAGAGTGCTTTTGATCTAACCATCTCAGATAAATCAACAACACTTGAAGCGCTTGTAATAATTCCATCAGACTGAAAATTGATAGGTGTATCACAACTTAATGTGCTAATATGTTTCCACTTCTTATCCTTTTCCTTTTCAAAAACATAGCTTCTTTCCAGTAAAGATTCTTGTCTGCTTGAATTTCTCCATTTTCTTTCATTTGAAACTTTAAGCCTTTGTAGATAGAGATTAAAATCTTCATTTGTTCTCTTTGTAATATCTCTTCTTATGGCTTCTTCTTCTTCATCTACTTCTTTGTTGTGACAATCAACAACAGTAGATAAGATTATCAAATCAACCTCTTGCAGAATTTCAGATTCGTCAGGATCTTGAATATTGTCAGGATTAGAATCTTCAATTTGATTTGTATTGCTGAGAGTTGATTTACTTGATTTTCTTCTCAATTCAGGTTCTTCTTCAACAAATTCCTTGTCTTCTTTCTCCATGATATCCTTGATAACAGGATCTATTAGATTTTGTGAAGCTTCAGGAATTTCTTCAATTCTTAACCCTCTAGACCTTGTCTGTCTAGGTACTGTTTGAGTTGAAGAACCTCTTCTATTTCTTCTAGCACCTCTCCTACCTCTGCTTCCTCTACCTCTAGCAGGAGCAGTATAGCTTTCCATTGTCTCTCTTTGTAGTCTCAAGAATTCTTCATGTGAGAGATCTGGATATTCTTCACTTGCTGTAGAGAGTGCTTTTCTGGCAAATAATTGTTGAACTCTTTTATCAGTGTGATAAAGAGTAACAATTCTACCGTCTTTTGTAGAAAACTTCTGGAATAAATTTGATGCATCTTCAGGATTATCAATAATCACATCTTCATCACCTTCAGGAATTGTAGCAAGAATGTGTCCATGACCAGGTGTCAGGATTTGATCTTCCGTCAGGATCTGAGATTGCACCAATGTTCTTACTGTCTTAACTCCAGAATCAGAAACATGAGTTGACTGCGTTGTTTGACTTTGAGAAGTTTGGATTGTCTTCATAACAACAGCATCAGAGGTTTCTCCTTGTATCACTTTGTCACCACCATCATCTCCAGTATCATCATCATTATTTCTTAATACTAGATCAGGTGTACATTTTGTCTGAATAACCTTCTCCCCCTTTTTGACATCAGGATTTGACAATAATTGCAAAATTAAGGAAAGAGAGGCTTGAATTTCAGTTACCTTAGTATCCAGAGAATCAATTCGTTGTTTGATGGAGGTTTGTTCTGAAACAACAGATTTCACTTGGGAGTCCACTACCCTCAATTGTAAAGTAGTAGGCACCTTTGTAAAATTATTAAAGATATCAGTCCTCACTTTTTCAGTTGAGCCCTTGATAGAATCAATCTCACTTTTCAGACTTTTGGATAACAGAGTTGTAGCTTTCAGATGATTCTTCAAGTCTTGATTCTCTATAGACTTCACTGCATTATAGGCATGTTCAATAGCAGAAGAAAAACTGATAGATTCATCAGATTGGTGACATGAATTGTTCCATTCATTCTGTCTAAATGCCTCTGCAGGATCAAAAGAAGGAATAGAAAAATCTTGTCTCTGATCTTTCCCAGTGGAAGCATTGCTAGCCATATATGTACTGGATGAACCAAAATTAGTTCCAAGACTAATTTTGAGTGCTGTAGCAAGCTGTTCCTTCTCTTTTCGATTCTCATCATCATCATCACTATCATCAGAAGTTTCATCAACAGTACCATGAGTAATATCAGGATCAGGAATAGCAATACCTTTCAGTTTATCCTGTGGTTCTGAGATAGGATGATCCATTGGTCTTGAACGAAGTGGCTGTATCAAAATAGGTTCATTATCAGGAGCACCACTAGCGTCAGGATTTGATATGCGTGCATCAGTATTTTCTACCAATGGTTCTTGTGGAGCTTGAGGTTCAGAAGCTTCTTCAACACTTTGAGTTAAAGGTTCTTGTGTGCTTCCCTCATTGACAATGTTCGCGACCAATCTTTCAACAGAAGCTGTAGCTTTGCCTGCATCTTCACTTTGAGAAGATGGTTCTTGTGTAGCTGGAATGTTGATGTCTTCATTCTCCCTTTGAGAAAATGGTTCTTGTGTGACCATTCCACTAGCTAAACCTTCACCCAAACTTTGATTGAGTGGTTCTTGTGTGGCAGGATCAACAGTAGCTGCTGAATTACTCTGAAATTCAGGTTCTTGTGGGCTTGATCCTTTCAGCTTCTTCTGTCTCTGATAGACTAACTCTTCTGCATTCCTTTTTTTCTTTGATGTAGGTGTAAGACCAACCAAGGAAGCAGTTGTAGAAACCTTCTCCCAAGAAATTTCTCTAATCTGAGATGGAGAGGCTGGAGAGTCTGATATAGAGACAACTTTTGTTGTTGCATCAGGAATACTAACATCAGGATTTGCTAGAGCATCAGGAGTAGATGACTCATCAGGATTTGATGTCTGAATATCAGTATCCTTCATTTGCACTATCAAAGGAATATGATACCTGCTCTTTGATAATTTCCTTGTCTTTTGTGGTTTTGATAAAGGTACCACAGCTTTAGTAGCAGTATCAGCAACTTCCTTGTTCACATTCATCACAGAGGATATAGGTAAGTCATCCTCTGAATCACTTTCATAAATCAACCTTAACTTCCTTTTCACAGGAACATTCTTAACAACCTTATCAGCTTTCTTCACCAGGACCCCTTGTACACCCCCTTGTATCTTCTTTTTAGTGAGTGGTGTAGAGGAAAAATCCTTTGAACCTGATTGCCTTCCAGACACATCAGTTCTAGCTGATTTCTTTGATTTTACAACTAAAGTCTTTTGAGAGACAGTAGAGGTGGTTGGTAACTGTTTAGACTGTTTAGGTTGCATGCTTGTGTCAGGAACAAGGTGGGTTGAGCCTTGCCCCATAGCATTAGAAAGTAGTCCATAATGAGTAGGCATTTTCTGATGTAAGAAAAACCTAACCTCATCAGGAATAAAAGCATTTCCTATGAAACCATTTGCCTTATCACTGTTGACTAAGGACTTAATATTATTCTCAGTAATTCTACAGATTGGTAGAACTACATCATCCTCAAAAACAACATTAGGACATAAGTGATTAAATATCAACTGTAAAAATCTAAGAAAACAGACAGAACCCAATTTATCTGATTTCCTATCACTTAAAGCTTTTAAGATAAAAGACCCATAATCAAACACTGTAGAATGGATAAGAGAGTACCCAATTTTAAGAGATCCTGATGGAAGAGCATCAAAATTTGATGTCTTGTTCAGGAAACAGCGGCTGATTGTATCAAAGAAGAAATTCCATTCCTTCTTAAGCTTTGTCCTGAAGAGATTTCCATATCTCTTTACTTCACCATTGTAGCCCAACTTTGTAACAAACTCAAAAAGAGTAGAGTCCGAAACATTAGTAGGAATAGCATCACCAAGAACGGGTAAATGCAGGGCTGCCTCCACAATTGTAGGAGTCACATAGTGAGTAGTTCCATTATATCCAAAACTCATCAAGATTGTATCAGAATGCCCTTTATCAAAAGTAACTGAGTTCCACACCTGCATTACAGACTTAAAAGAAACACTTGCAGGTTCTGTTAAAGCAAACTTCAATGGGCTTGAAGCTAGAAAATCTTGAATGATATGAAACTCATTGGGTAAATCTTGATGATTTAGAATAGCCACAAAATTGTTAGTGGCAAATGTAACACCACTAATCACTGTTTGTTTGTTCATGAATGATGAAGATGTCATTGTAATGCTTTTGAAAACTCGAGAATTAAGATTTGAAGCAATTAGGGTATGAAAGCACAGAGAGAGATAGAAAACGAAAAAACTGATGATAAGAGAGTAATTAACGATGGAGACCAATAAAAAGTATTTTGTTAAAACAAAATATTACTCTCAAAGACAGGTGGCAAAATATGATTTGTGCACAAAGAATTAGTGGACAGATTACGTGTGTCATTTAAATAAATCTACACCGCCTTTTATGTGTATGTATTGATATATCTATAATAGTGCAACACACGCGCGAATACAGTTGTCCTACTAAAACTCAACCGTCCATCAGTAGATACTGACGAAAAATTAGGCACAAATTAAGTAATGAAATACTGACCTGTACATCAGGATTGACCAGTTGACTTCCTGTCAGGATTGAGTCCTATCAGGATTTGATCAAAGATACATACCTTTCTGAATAACCATCAGGATTTGACAGTTATCAGGATTTCCTCTCTGTAGCTTTTCCTCAGAAATTCTCAAAATTCATCATTCCAAGTTCATTCACCAACTTATTGAAAGTAGCTTCAGGTAGTGGCTTGGTGAATATATCAGCTAGTTGTTGATCAGTAGGAACAAAGTGAAGTTCAATTGTTCCTTCCAGAACCTGTTCTCTTATAAAGTGATATCTGATACTTATGTGTTTAGTAAGAGAATGCTGAACTGGATTTCCTGTCATTGCAATAGCACTTTGGTTATCACAATAAATAGGGATTTTTGAGTATGACAGGCCATAATCTAACAACTGATTTCTTATCCACATTATCTGAGCACAACAACTTCCTGCAGCAATGTACTCAGCTTCTGCAGTTGAAGTGGAAATAGATTTCTGCTTTTTACTGAACCATGAAACTAGTCTTCCACCCAAAAACTGACAACTTCCTGAAGTACTTTTCCTGTCTATTTTGCATCCTGCAAAATCAGCATCTGAATAACCACAAAACCCAAAATCTGATTCCCTTGCATACCAAAGGCCAAGTGAAGGAGTGCCTTTGAGATATCTGAAAATTCTTTTGACTGCAATCAGATGTGGTTCTCTAGGTTTTGCTTGAAATCTTGCACATAGACAGGTTGCAAACATGATATCTGGTCTACTGGCAGTGAGATACAATAAAGAGCCAATCATTCCTCTGTAGTGAGTTACATCTACCTCTTCACCTTGATCAGGATCAAGTTTGGTAGCTGTAGCTATGGGAGTTGAAGCAGGAGTACTGTCTTGCATGTTAAACCTTGTCAGTAAATTCCTTGTGTATTTAGACTGATTAATAAAAATCCCTTCATCAGTCTGTTTAACTTGAAGACCCAGAAAGTAACTCATTTCTCCCATCATGCTCATTTGATATCTTGACTGCATAAGCTTGGAAAACTTTTCACACAGCTTATTGTTTGTTGACCCAAAAATGATATCATCAACATAAATCTGAACTAACAGCAACTCCTTACCATGATTCAAATAAAATAGAGTTTTATCAATTGCACCTCTTTTGAATCCACTTTCCAGTAAGAACTGAGCTAAGGTGTCATACCATGCTCTTGGAGCTTGCTTTAGTCCATAAAGTGCCTTATCCAGTCTGTAGACATGATCTGGATATGTAGGATCAATAAACCAGGAGGTTGTTCAACATAAACTTCTTCCTCCAGTTCACCATTTAAGAAAGCACTTTTAACATCCATCTGGAAAACCTTGAATTTCTTATGTGCTGCATAAGCAAGAAATATCCTGATGGCTTCTAGTCTTGCAACAGGAGCAAAAGTTTCATCATAGTCAATTCCCTCTTGTTGGGAATACCCCTTTGCAACTAGTTTAGCTTTATTTCTGATAATGACTCCATCAGAATCAGTCTTGTTCTTGAAAATCCACTTTGTACCAACAATTGATCTATTCTTTGGTCTTGGTACCAGTTTCCAGACTTCATTCCTTTCAAATTCATTCAGTTCTTCTTGCATTGCAGTAACCCAATCAGCATCTTTAAGTGCATCTTCAACTTTCTTAGGCTCCTCCTTGGATAGAAAGTTATTATATAAACATTCATTTTGAGTTGCACTTCTTGTTTGAACACCTGGATCAGGATCTCCAATTATCAAATCAGGAGTATGATCTTTTGTCCATTTCCTTGCTGGTGTCAAATTGTTTCTTGAAGTAGATGCTCCCCCTGGATTGGTGTTATCTTGATTGAAAGAATTTGATTGATTTGAAGCTCTCCCTGAATTATTGCTATGCCCTCCTGATGTGTTATCAGGATCTTCACTTGAATCAGTATCTGAAGAATTCTGTTCTGATGATTGAGTTGACTCTGAACTTGTAGTTGAATGCCGTTGCTCCCCCTCAACATTAGCACTACTAGTTGTATCACTGTTGTTTGCATCATCAGTATTAGCACCATCAGAACCTGGTGAGTCATCAGGATTTGGTGACCCATCAGTATCTGATGAATTGACAGGATCTGATTCAATTTCTTCAGGTTCCTTGGAAGCTTCATTTTCAAATAACAATCTATCATGCGAGTCTTCAATGATTCCAGTTATCTTCTTATCATCAAAAGATACATGAATTGACTCCATGACAGTTCTTGTTCTCAAATTAAAAACTCTGAAGGCTCTTGATGTAGGATAACCTATGAATATTCCTTCATCAGCCTTTGTTTCAAATTTCTCTAGCTGTTCAGGATGAGTTCTGAGAACAAAACATTTACAGCCAAACACATGCAAGTGCTTCAGACTTGGTTTCTTCTCCTTGAGTGACTGATAAGGAGTGACACCATGCCTGTTTATCAATGTGAGATTTTGTGTATAGCATGCTGTGTTGACTGCTTCTGCTCAGAAATATGTAGGTAATTTAGCTTCTTCCAACATAGTTCTGCCAGCTTCAATAAGAGTTCTATTCTTCCTTTCTACTACTCCATTTTGCTGAGGTGTGCCAGGAGCAGAGAATTGTTGAATGATTCCTTTGTATTTGCAGAACTCTTCCATCTTTGAATTCTTAAATTCAGTACCATTATCACTTCTCAGAATCTTGACTTTGTACTTTGTAGTTGTCTCAATCATCCTCACATGATCCAACAGAACTTCAGGAGTTTCATCTTTTCTATGCAGAAAATACACCCAGGTGAATCTAGAATATTCATCAACAATTACAAGAGTGTACCTTTTCTTACTGATGGACATGATGTTGACTGGACCAAACAGATCAAGATGTAGCATGTGATATGGTTCTTCAATCGAGGATACTGATTTACTCTGGAATGATGTCCTTCTTTGTTTTGCTTTTTGGCATGCATCACAGAGTCCATCAGGTGTATATAAGACATTAGGTAATCCTCTTACTAACTCTTTCTTAACCAACTCATTGATGTTGCTGAAGTTGAGATGAGAAAGCTTCTTGTGCCAATTCCAACTTTCATCTACTGAAGCTTTACTGATGAAACATGTAGGGGAGCCATCAGTATCTGAGAGAATGTTGGCTTCATATATGTTACCATGCCTGTAGCCAGTTAGTGCTATCTTCCCTGTTGCTTTACTGACTACTTCACAATGTGTGGAATAGAAATTGACATGATAACCTCTGTCAGTGATTTGACTAATACTCAACAAGTTGTGTTTTAGTCCCTTCACTAGAGCTACTTCTTCAATGATGACATTTCCAATGATTATATTGCCATATCCCAAGGTTTGTCCAATGTTGCCATCTCCATAAGACACAGTTGGGCCAGCTTTTTCCTCATATTCTGATAACAGGGCTTTGTTTCCAGTCATGTGCACAGAACATCCACTATCCATGACTAACACATTTTTCTTTTTACCCTGCATCAGAATAGAAACACACTAGTTAGAACACTTAGGAACCCATACACGTTGGGTTCCTTTCTCATGCAATTTATTAATTTTAGCAGCAGAAGACTTTCTGACTTTAGCAGTCCTGACAGGATTTGCTTTGTCAGCATCAGTATTAACAAAAACATGCTTCACTATGACATTTTCAGTTCTATCAGACTTTGTACTACTTTCAAACTTAGGCAATGGATCATAAAAGTTATAGTACAAATCATGATACTCTTTACATGTATAAATAGAATGCCATAGACTACCACAATGAAAACAGGACTTCTGTGGTTTATAGAGTACTGATCTATTCCTCACATCAGATTTAGAAATATCAGCAATCTTCTTTTTAATCTTCTTACAATCAATAGCAAGATGATTAGAGTTACCACAGTTAAAACAACACTTTCTAGGTGCATTTGGGATATATTTATAACCATTCTCTTTATTGATCCCAACTTTACCATTCCTGTTTCTCTTAACAGTAGCTTCCTTTTTCTTATCTGTAACCTCACAGATTTTATCTTTAAGCTGTTTCTGAGACAATAGACCTAGATTCTTAGTGACTTTGTTCATGACAGGTTTAGACTTTATAATTTTAATTCCTTGAGTAGAAGAAGATCCCTTTTCAAAAGTAGAATTGGAATCCTTACCAAAAACAAAATTAACAGGAGTAATCTTAGATTTGGTTGAGTCTATAACATGTCTATAGGTCTTTGGACTGACTGTCTCATCAATGACAATTTTCTCTGCTAATTTCTTATCTTCATCTGACTTATATCCTAGACACTCTTTCCAATTCTTAGAGGTATTAATCTCATGAAATTTCCTACCAGAGTCTGTCCAGGTTCTGATTTTCTCATTAGCATATTCAAGTTCTTTTTCAAGGGAAGTACATTTAGATGTCATCTCTAAGTGCATGTGTTTAGCATTATCACATTCTTTTTGTACTTGCATACGAGAAAATTCAGCTTCTAATATCTCATTCCTCTTTCTAAGGTCAGACATCTCAGATAAGATTCTAGTATTCTCAGCAGTTTGACTTCTAAAGCTAATATGTAATGACTTTAGAAAACGTCTTAACTCAGAAGCATTATCAGTATCAAAATCAAAGATAGTATTTAGTACCTTATCATCAGGAGCAGCAGTTACATCAGCATTGGCCATTAATGCATAGTTGACTACCTCAGTATCAGATTCTGAGGAAGAGGTCTTTTTCTGAAAGTTGCCTTGTCTTCTATTCTTCCTGAACTTCATCCTTCTGAAGTTTCTGACAATCATAGCAACCATCTCTTCCATGTCTGAATCAGAAGATTCATCACCAGTATTGGCATCAGAATTGCCATCAGTATCTGATGAAGAGTCGTCAGGATCTGACTCAGCTACTCTTGCCTTCCTTCTAGAGACCTCCATAGCTTTTCCTTTTGATTTAGCTTCTACATTCAAAGCAATTGACTTTGCCTTGCTGCTTTTCTTGTTCTTTCTCTGTTGAACTTCAAGATCATGAGTTCTTAGCATCCCATAGATCTCATCAAGAGACACAATGTTCAGATCATACTGGTGTCTAATGATTGAGGTCTGAGTATCCCATTCTTCAGGTAAAGCTCTAAGAAATTTGGTGTTTGAATCTTCAGTTTCATATACTTTGTCAACTAAGGATAAGCTGTTCAATAGTGTCAGAAATCTATCATATAGATCAGTCAGGCTCTCTTCAGGTCTTGCATCGAATTGTTCATATTCTTGAATCAAAAGAGCCCTTCTGTTTTTCTTAACAGATGCAGATCCCTGGCACTGAGTTTCCAAAGTATCCCAGATTTCTTTTGAAGACTTGCATGCAATCACTCTGTTTGACATGACAGCATCAAGGCTATTATGCAAGATATTCTTTATCTTTGGTTCCCTGAGTACATGAGCTTTTTCTTCTGGAGTCCATTCAGCTTTAGCTTTGACCACATAATGTTCTGGTACTGTATCTGTTCGTTCTACGAACTTTGTTGGTATATATGGTCCATCACGAATCCTGTCCAAGTAGTCAGGATCCATAGCCTCCAGGTACATCAGCATCTTTACCCTCCATGTAGGATATTCTGATATCTTTAAGATGGGAATCTTCATGCTTTCATACTTGGTTGTCGACATCTTAGATCGTCTCTGATTTAAAAATAAATCAGTTTGCTCTGATACCAATTGTTGCCCAGTAATAATCTATTGTAGAAGGGGGGTTGAATACAATAGAGTAAGATAATCGACTTCTTAATGTATATATCACAAATATGAAAAGAAAGATAACAGCTTTATTAAATCTGATATAAAACTGTTACAAACTCTCTCAAGAAATTCTGATGTTCTTGAGAGCTGCTAGTTTACAAAAACTCTCTCAAGAAATTCTGTTCTTAAGAGCTTCTCTTCGATTATGTTCTCTCTCTAATGAATACATAAATCGAAACCAAGACTGTGTTTATATAGTGCACACAGCTTCTCTATCAATAACAAGATAAGTCCTAATCAATAACAAAGATAGAAACATATCTTTAATCGATAGCTGCATTCTACAAACCAGGAACAAATAGAATAAACTTCCATGTTTATCTAGACTCCAAATATAACTCGAAGTAGGAATCCTGATCAGCTTCAAGTTCTGATGATCAATCCTGATCATAGTCTGAGTAGGAATCCTGATGATCAATAAGATACTGACGCTTGATCAAATACTGATGACCATGCAATACTGATGACGTCAGCAATCCTGATCAGTTGAGTCTAGCTTCTGACGATCATTGAATTCTGATCTAACAAAAGACTTTCATGGAAACCTTCATCACAGAGACCTTGAATTTTGAGATCATCAAAAACAACATGTACAGATTCCATAACAATGTTGATTCTGAGATTATAGACTCTGTAAGCTTTCCCTACTGCATATCCCACAAATATTGCTTCATCTGCCTTTGCTTCAAATTTCCCCAAATGCTCAGCTTGATTTCTCAGAACAAAGCACTTGCATCCAAAGACATGAAGAAAGTCCAATAGTGGCTTCTTTCTTTTGAGTAATTGAGAAGGGGTCATTCCCTTGGCCTGATTAATCAAAGAAATATTTTGAGTGAAGCAAGCTGTGTTAACTGCCTCAGTCCAAAAATAAGTTGGTAACTTTGATTCATCCAGCATTGTCCTTGCAGCTTCAATAAGTGTTCTGTTTTTCCTTTCAACTACACCATTTTGCTGTGGTGTCCTTGCTGCTGAAAACTCATGCAAAATACCATTTTCTTCACAGAACACCTTCATGCTTGAATTCTTGAATTCTGTCCCATTGTCACTCCTAATCCTTCTTACTTTCAAGTCAGGATGATTTTTTACCATCTTGATGTGATTGATAATGATTTCACTTGCCTCATCTTTGGAGTGCAAAAAGAAAGTCCATGTAAATCTAGAAAAATCATCAACAATCACAAGACAATATTTCTTCTTTGAAATAGACATGACATTTACAGGGCCAAACAAATCCATATGTAGCAACTCAAGCTGATGGACAATTGATGACTCTGTCTTTCTTTTGAATGATGCCTTCTTTTGTTTCCCTTTTTGACAGGCATCACACAAACCATCCTTGGAAAACTCCACCTGTGGAATTCCTCTGGCAAGATCCTTCCTCACCAAATCATTCATAACTTTAAAATTCAGATGAGATAATTTCTTGTGCCATAGCCAGATTTCATCCTTGCTTGCCTTGATGAAAAGACAAGTGATGGTGTCTGGACTTGTGCTACTAAAATCAGCAATGTACACATTCCCTCTTCTGAATCCAGTCATTACCACATTGTTGTTTCCTCCTTTAGAAACAACACAGGCTTCTTTAGAAAAAGTAACTAAAAATCCTTTGTCACAAAGTTGGCTGATACTAAGCAAATTGTGCTTAAGACCATCCACCAGTGCAACCTCATCTATTATGACATTTTCGTTTGAAATCAAGCCATATCCCTTTGTGTAGCCTTTGCTGTCATCTCCAAAAGCAATACAAGGGCCAGCTCTTTCCTGAAACTCTGTGAGCAAGGTAGAATCACCAGTCATGTTTCTTGAACAACCACTATCCAAGTACCAAACACTACGCCATAAGTGCTCATATGCAATGCTTTTTTAATGTGGCTGTAGACCAAAAAAGCGTTGCATTCAGCTTTATTTTCAAAAATGCAACACGAAACGGGCGTTGCATCCGCGGGCGTGGCCTTTGATATGTAATGCAACGCTTTTTGCCATCTACTGCAACACCAAGAAAGCATTGCATTACAACCGTAATGCAACACTACTAGCATATAAATGCAACATCAATTACCGTTGCCATACACATGAACCAAAGCTTGGCTTCCAGGTCACCATAGTGGGGCCCACTAGCATGCCACATCAGCAAGGATCCCATTGACATGCCACGTCAGCAAAGGGACCCACATGCCATGTCAGCTATGGGACCCACATGCTATAATGCAACGCTTTGTAATACACCATTATATTTTGTAATGCAACACTAAAAAGGGAAAAATACAACACTTTAATTAAAATTTCTGCAATACCAATTTTGTACATAAATACCTAAAGATCCAAAGTGCCAACACCAAGCACATACGATCAACTAATACTTCAACAAATACTTACAAAGTATTAAAATCATGGACATACGACAAAGCCTAACTTCAAAAGTACCAAACAACCAAGTTTAAATACTAGTGTCAATTACATAATTAAATTGCTAAGTAGCGCTGCCTTGAGTCACTGTTGTCTTGATCACTTGATACGGTAGCAAAAAAGAGCCTCCTGAGGTTGAGCAATTGCCAGCTCAACAATGGCTCTTGCCCTGTCTGTTTCACTTAAAGATCTTTCCAGCTCAGCATACTTACTCCAAGCATAGCAATTTTCTGGTGACCACTCCTAGTACTTTTCATACAGCTTCCTACATCGATCTATGTTCCCGAGTTGAAGCTCAATTTCAATGTACTTCTTAAAAATCTGTTTTAAACAAGATTGTGGTCAGGCATTGAGGTACACAATTTAAAAGTTAAATATTATTTTATATCAATCAGCAAAACGATATAATGAAATAAATAAATTAGCAATTAACCTCAATAATACCTTGTCTTTAGGAGCCTTCCCAATTGCTTGTCCAAGTATCGATCGAGCACCTTTGAGATTTAATTGCCTTAACTCAAACTGGGCAGCCAACAACCACACTTTCAAATAGACTACAGTTCATACTCTTTCCATGTATCATCAATTTGGCAAAGCTTACTGCAAATCTGCTAATTCTGGCCATTAATGCAGCAATTAAAGGATGACTGAAGCCCTTTAACATATCATCTTGCAGAGTACTTGTACTTGTATGATACATAATAAATCAAGAATGTTTTCACTAATGCATTGCCAAATAATTTATTAAAACATATAGGTCATTCAATTACGCATGTAGTCTCCAACTTCCAATGTCACTGGAACAATACGCATACCCTTATGATGAAGTACATTTGGAAGGTTACTCATTAACTCCCTCATATCCACTATGATCTAAAAATAGTAACAGAGAAAATCTTATATACAGAGAGGGTGACAGCATGGGTATGCTTGTTGTAAAATGGCATCACACAAGTATACAAAGCACTTAGGTAATATAAAAAATAGGTAATATAAAACTTCAATTTATATTATATTTTTATAGGTGTGTCACTGTGAGCGTTGAGACAGATAGGCCTTCACAGCAGAGACACCCTGCAACAAGGAAAGGAATGTCATTTTTTTGCTGAAATATATATCGAGATCTATAATAAGTATTAAAAAAACAAAACAAACAAATTTCTAAAGTAATGGAGCCAAGGGGAAAGACAAAGAAAATAAACATGTGCACTGGATGCTGAATTTTCATATTAGGAAAATTTCAAATTCAGTAGTTAGATTACAGGGAAACTTTACAGAGGAACTAGTAAGTAGCTCTTTCTAATAGATGTAAAGGTATTTCTCATCATGTGATCTATTCGATGTTAAGGTATTCCTCATCATGTATTTTGTGACTACTGTAGAATGTTGGACACTGCACTTAATGCATATACCTACCTCAAAAGCATTGTTAAGAATCATGTGTTAGCAACAACTAGTATACGAAGAAGTTAGTAGATACAAATTATTATCTATGGTTCAGTGAAACATATCACATACAATGAAGTTGAAAATGGAAGTAGGAAGAGAATAATATAGAAAGTAAAGTAACCAAAATATACATTTGTATAGTTACCAGTATTATGAGTAATTGAAATTTGCATCCATAAATTAAGATTTCTCACCAAAGAGTATACTGTTTACTCCATGCGAAAAATTACATTACATGTTCTGGCCAATTTATAAGTTGACTCAGTTTTGCGCACTTAATAGTCATTAACAAACTAGATAACACCTATGCCGCATATTCAAATAAACAAAAAGAAAGAATTTAACCTGAATAGTTCCTTTTCCCTTAACGATATCACCCATATCTAGGCTTAGTTCCCCTTTTGCCAACTTTTGGCCATACCATGCATTACGACCTTTCAACAATGTCACATATGTGTCAGCCAATAAAGGACCTGCTAGCTTTTCTGGGTTTTCCGACAAAAGATGAGTTATAAATATCATCTCTGATGTACAGTGCGCAAAGTACACCGATTTGCTTGTAGCACTCTCATTGGTCAGAGAAGCTATCATACCTGTTATATACAATAGTTAATAAAGATCCATATAAGTTAACCTCATATTGACATATTGTATGAATGATAACCCCCCCCCCCCGGCCCCCCCCTTCCTTTCATATCTTTTCCTTCTACAATATCATGATTAAATTTATAAGTGAAGTTCCGAGTACAGAACCTAGCAAGCCTCAGCCTTACCCACCAGTTTCTCTTGAAATTTGACATACACTGATAAACATATAACAAATACTTGTGCAGAAGTTTGTTTTTCAAAAAAATATTACCAGCTCCAATGGCGTAGACATTCTTCAATCCACCCATAACTTCATGAGTGATTAGATCACCATTATCCCACACAATGAAATGTGGTTGCCTCAAAAACTTCCCCAGCGCTTTCCTCCACTTCTCAGATCCGCATATCCGAGCATTAGCATACTCATGATTATAAATCTCTGATGCAATATTAGGGCCTCCTAGGTATAATATGTTCTCCATTGGTACTCCAGCTGAATATACAAAACCTCGGTCAGATGGGCTATCAATTTTTCATAATGACAAAAAAACGTGGGAAAACCTTACAAGTTGTGATTGAAAGAATTTATTTTAAAGAAAGGTAATGAAGTTCTTTTCATTACTTCGTCTTTTGAGGCATACAAATTTTCTGAGATGAACCAGATGGATATACATACTATACCTACCTGCTCAAGATTTTACTTGGTCCAATTATCTATTATTAGCCGGGACACTTGCCCAACTAAAGTCTAAAGTTTTTATTAACTGACAAATGTTTAATGTATACTTCTGCTAAATTTAAATCTAAAGACAAAATCATCATTAAAGCGAATCTAAAGTGAATCAGTGCCTATTTTAAACACCGACTCTTTCAACACAAATCTACAGTGACTATACAAAGACACTTAGGTAATATAAAAAATACCCGACCCAAAACACAAAACTTGCACAATTTCAGCATATGCAAGCATATAAATACACAAATACAAAATTTCAAACACAATATTCAAATACAAAACCCCAAACATAAACATTCAAATACAAAATAAGCAAAAAATCCCTAAATATCTAAATCAGTGAATTGGGTATACCCAAATCACACAGAGAAATACTTTGAGTGTATACTGAAATAAGTTAAAAGATGATTTACCTAAATAAAACGCAAGATGAATCCCTAATTGTCTGCAATTTCAAATTACAATAGGAATGAGTCGGGTTATCTAGTTAATTGAAAAGAAGAATTTTGTATTCAATTACCAATTGGAGTGTAGAGTTTGTAAATCGAGTTTGTGTAGAGAGTTTTTGGATAGAATTTGCAGAGAGAGTTTGTCGAGAGAGAGAAATCAGAGCCCCGAGAGTGTTTGAGTTTTTTTGGGGAAAGTTGAATGTCTTTTGTGTGTCTCAAAATTTCATTAAGGGGGAAAATAGTCCGCCCAAAATTTTATCTCGGGACTGGTGCAAAGTTATGTAGTGTGTACATGTATATGCAATGTTGTTATTATAATGTTTTAAATTTTAAATTTTTAGACTTTATTTGTAAAAGTATTAATTTAAAATGTATTATTTGTAAAATTTAAAGTAAAAATAGATTAAAATTTAAGTGTTGTTGTATATATTTTGGTTATATGTCTAATTTTCGTAATTCTAAAAATAATTTATTGTAATGCAACGGTGTACTGGTTATCATATATATTTTTAATTTTTAATTTTCTAATTTTGTCATTTTTAATTTTATAAAATTTAATTAGAAAAAATAAGAATATGATAAATATTTATATAGAACAAATGTAAAAATAATTTGGATTTTAAAATATATTATTTTAAAAAGATTTACATTTGAAGACATTGTATATATTTTGATAATATGTATATTTTTCATAATTCTAAAAATAATGTAGTATAATGCAACGCTTTTTAATGGTGTTGCACGTCATAACACTAGCATTCACTCTGCAACGGTGCATTCATATGAAATGCAATGCTTTTTGAGTAGTGTTGCAGAAGACCAAAACTAAGCATAGCTTTTGCAACGCTTTGCTTGCAACCCTCACAAAAAGCATTGCATATGAGCACTTATGGCGTAGTGAAAGATTCCTTTTGTCTCCCTGCACACAATAAAATCAAATCAAGTTGATTTTGGTACCCAAGTTTCCTTGGGTCCTGTTTTGTTAGCCTTTGCTTTCCCTTTCATATCATTTTTCATCTTGGGTTTAGTTTGATTTAAATCAATCTTTACCCTTGGTGTTGATTTCTGAGGGTTGCTCACATTTTCATTCACAGCATGCATAGTTGGAGGAACAATCAGGTTATTCATATTCCATGGCATTTGTGGCATATTAAACATATTCATGTATGGATTAGCACAAATGACATGCTAGCATATGGATTCTGAAATTGTGCATATGGAGCAAACATGTTAGGCATAACAGGCATTGTAGGCATGGAACTATTCATTGCAGGCTTGGGCATTTTCACATTAGCAGTTTTCTTAACAGATTTGCAGTTAGTAGATAAATGACTAACACTTCCACAATTGACACATGTCTTTCTAGGAGCATATTTATCAGGTGTGTAATTGTTGTGTTTGTTAATCCCTACTTTGCCATTCCTGTTATTCTTTTTATTTCCCTTAGCCTCAACTTGAACTTTCTCTAACTTGTCTTTCAATTGCTTGTTAGACAAGTGACCTACATTAGCTCTCTCAACAGGCTTCTCAACTTTCTTTGATTTACTAGACTCACCTTGAACAAAGTTCTTGGTGACAGGACCATACTTTTTATTAAGTCTAGTGAGTTCATCTTTTCTTTTCTCTATCAACGAAACAGCCTGATCGGTTGATGGTTCATCTGTCAACGAAACATTGCATTCCGTTGACATATCAACCTTCAACAAATGATCATTGTTGTTTGTTGACTCAGTTTCTGATTCTAAGGTTTCACCAACATACCCTAGCTTATCCTTGTTCTTTTTCCATGATTGTTCACAGAAAGATTCCATACCTTGAACATTAATTATGTTGGTGGAAACATTCCTGGCATCTTTCCATTTTGCAATCACACTCTGTTCTATTTCAAGTTGTGTTTTAAGAATTTCTTCCCTTTTTAACACGTTCTCAAGTTCCTTCTTTGCATCCCTACTAACACACCTCATTTTCTCAAATTCAATGAGATGTGCTTCTAACATTGCATTCCTATCACTTAAGAGCAAATTAGTCTCTTTTATTCTTGAATTATCTTTGGTAAGTTATTTAAGAGTAACACGCAAATTATATAATACAGTAGACATTTCATTTACTGCACTATCACATTCCTCTTTAGAAAGCTCAGAAAGATTAGTAATTGTTACCTGGTTGCTTGAGGAGCTTGCTTCCTGCTCATGATTGTCAGCCATAAGAGCCAAGTTGACATACTCAACATCATCATCAGAATCTTCACCATTACCAGCCCAATCATAATCCTGAGACATGAAAGCCTTTTCTTTTTGCTTGAGAAGTTCAAAGTATTTCTTTTTATAATCAACAGGCTCAAATTTCCTGTTGCCCTTCTCAACCTTGGGCTTTCTGCAGTCTCCAGCAAAGTGACCAAGCATTCCACAATTGAAACATTTAGACTTAGACTTTTCAATCCAGTTAGTTTTGCTAGGTTGAAAGTCTCTTCTTGGTGGCCTTGCTTCTGAGTTTCTTTTAAACTTGAACTTAGAGAATTTTCTTGACAGAAAAGCAATGTGTTCATCAATCTCATCTAAGTCATCCAAGTTGGCTGGTTCTGATTCTTCTTCTTCTGACATCTTGCCTTTACCCTTGCTAACATCACTCCTACAACTAGCTCGACTAGTTGTGGCCTTTGCAGCTTCTTCATTGTCATCTTCCAGTTGATTCACAGATGCAACCAATGCAACAGATCCACCTTTCTTCTGTACCTTTTCAATTTCTTCATCTTGCTCCATTTCCAACTCATATGTCTTCAAGGTTCCATAAAGCCTTTCAAGAGTGTAGTCTTTGTACTCTTGAGTATTTCTGAGAGAAACAGTCATAGGCTTCCATTCTTTTGGAAGAGCTCTAAGAAATTTAAGGTTTGAATCCTTGGTTTGATAGATCCTCCCATACAACTTTAATCCATTCAAAAGCTTTTGAAACCTACTAAACGTGTCATTTAGGGTTTCACCAGCTTTAAAATGAAAATGCTCATATTGTTGTATAAGGAGCTGCATTTTATTTTCCCTAACTTGCTTAGTTCCTTCACAGAGAGTTCTAACAGTGTCCCATACTTCTTTGGAGGTTGTACAGTTGATAACATTGTCAAACATCTCTTGCTCCAAACCATTAAACAGAATGTTCATGGTTCTCTTATCTTTATGGATTTCTGCAAGATCTTCAATAGTCCATTCTGAGACAAGTTTTGGAATTTCCACATCAGGAGCATCATCTGGCACTCCAATTCTAGATGCAAACTTCATAGGAACGTGTGGACCTTTCTCAATGCAGTCTACATACCTCTCATCCATAGACATGAAATGTAAATGCATCTTTACTTTCCAGTGAAAGTAATTGTCCTTATCAAGAACTGGTATCTTTACTCCTGCATCCTTCTTCACCATGGTTTCTGTTTTTGGTCTTGATCTTTAAACTTCTTGTATGTTAGAAGCTTGCTCTGATACCAATTGTTAATCCCAAATGACCTAACAGAATTGTAGAAGGGGGGGGGTTGAATACAATTGTTGATATTTCTTAAACTTAAAACAACTTACAAATTATAATCTGAACTTATAAAATAAAAACCACAAGCACTTAATAATTTCAGTTGGATTGTTTGATGATCCAACTGAAGTGATTTTTATTGCGGAAATATTCTGTGATACAAAAGTACACAGCTGCTCAGTTACAAGAATGTAGAGAAGTATGCTCTCAAAGATAGCTAATACAATCTATTTGTTTTTCTTCTCTATCCTTAAAGTAACTGCTACACTTAGTTATATATACCCAAGTTTACAATTCTACGTTTTGGCTAAACTAAAGAACAATAGTAGTAACCATTAGTAGCTTGCTTTTTATTCCTTTTGTCCAATGGTCCTTGGAGATCTTTGATTTTGTCTTCATGCTTATTTTAATCATTCCCAAGAGCCTTATTGGAAATTGGAATGTTTCCTTATTTCCAGTAACCATTTTGATGGCTTCCAATGCAAAGTACACTTCCATATCTCCTTTAGATCTGTTCAGTAAACTGTCACTATCACTTTGTCAACTGTTCAAAAAGCAATAGTGATTCGTTGATAGCAGGGAGATGTGTTTCGTTGATAGCTCTCTTCTTCATTCCGTTGATGGTGTTTCCCTCGTTTCGTTGATGGGTAAACTCCATACCGTTGACAGAGTGATCTTCATACCGTTGACATGTCTTCACTTAGGCAAAATTACAAGGCATAATATATTTACAATTAACCAACCTATTTTGCCTATCTAGTACTTAGTCAACATGACTTAGAAAACCTATCTAATACATACAACAAAATGCATATCAAACTGTGAAGTATTGTACAGTGCAATTGCTACATTACTCATTTCGTTGATGAGCTTCCTGTCAACGGAATGCTGCAAAGCATGCCATTTCGTTGACAACTACAAAATGACTTTACACAAATTCTACTAAGTGTTTTATGTTTATCATCAAGAACAACATATTCCTAACACTACTTTGAAAATTTAGGAATTGAGGTGGAACCTAGGCTCGGGGCCTTAATGATGGAATCCTCCCAACCCATAATGACATTGCAGGAAGGCATAGTAGAGGATGCTAGTGATGATGAGGAGAGCCCAGAACAAGTAATGGCCAGATTAAATAAAGGAAAGTGGGTGAAGAAAGAGACCTCGGTTCTGATAAACTTGCCAACTGAAATCTCCCGAGAGGTCACTATTACAACAGAAGGAAACATCCAGCAAGAGACACCGGAGTTGTCCATCAACAATGGGAATCATCTTAGTATTACTGGAGTAGGAGAGCCTAGCATGGATAGAAGCTTCGATGTTGATTTGGATCCAAGAATGCCTCCCCTGCCAAACGGAGCTGGAACATTCGAGGATATCATTCCAATCTTGGTGGATCCGAATGACTCGACTAAAGTCTTGAAGATTGGAGCAAATCTCGGCCCCGACATAAGGAACAATCTCGTCTCATTCCTTAAGGAGAACTTGGATGTGTTTGCATGGTCTCACGCTGACATGATAGGGATCGACCCAGAAGTGATGTGCCATAGGCTGAACCTAGATTCCAGCAAAAAGGGAATAAGGCAGAAGAGGAGACCTGTTAGTGGAGAGAGGGCGGAGGCCCTTAGAGAAGAGGTGGATAGGTTAATGGAAGTCGGGCTCATCAAAGAATCATTCTACCCAACTTGGTTGGCTAATCCTGTGCTGGTAAAGAAGCCAAATGGGAAGTGGAGAACATGCGTCGACTACACCGACTTGAACAAGGCATGTCCAAATGATAGCTTTCCTCTTCCTCGTATCGATCAGCTCGTGGATGCCACTACAGGACACGCATTGTTAAGCTTCATGGATGCTTACTCAGGTTATAATCAAATTCCTATGTATGGGCCAGATCAAGAACACACTTCGTTCATCACTGATCGAGGCCTATACTTTTATATTGGGATGCCTTTCGGGTTAGTTAATGCGGGAGCAACTTATCAGAGATTGGTGAATAAGATGTTTAAAGATCACATCGGAAAGACAATGGAGGTATACGTTGATGATATACTTGTTAAATCAAAAGAGGCCAAGGACCACATCCGGCATTTGGCAGAAATGTTCACTATCTTGCGCATCTATAGAATGAAGCTCAATCCCCAAAAATGTGTGGTTGGGGTGGAGTCGGGAAAGTTTCTAGGGTTCATTGTCAACCAACGGGGAATTGAGGCTAACCCGACCAAAATTAAGGCTTTATTGGAGATGAAATCACCTCGGAAGGTGAAAGATGTGCAAAGTCTTACAGGGAGAATTGCGGCGTTGAACAGATTTGTCTCCAAATCTTCTTACAAGTGCCAAGAGTTCTTTAAGGCTATTAAAAAGGTGGGCAAGAACTTTCAATGGACAGAGGAATACGAAGAAGCCTTTCAAAACATCAAGAAGCATTTGAGCACGCCACCCTTATTGTCTAATCCACAACAAGGGGAGGTACTGGTGCTCTATTTGGCTGTGTCTGAATATGCGGTGAGTGCGGTGCTAATTCGAGAGGAAGGCGATACTCAGCTCCCGATATACTATATGAGCAAAAGGCTGGTGGGTGCAGAAACTCGGTACTCGAACATGGAAAAACTGGTGTATGCTCTGATCCTCGCTTCACGGAAGCTCCGCCCTTACTTCCAGGCTCATAAGGTTGAGGTGAGGACAGCTTACCCACTCAGACAAGTGTTGCATAAACCAGAAACTTCAGGAAGAATGTTGAAGTGGGCTGTAGAGCTGGGACAGTTCGATGTGGGGTATAAGCCTCGGGTTGCGATTAAAGGACAAGCACTAGCAGACTTTATGTTGGAATTCTCACCGCAAACAGAAGAGGACTCTAGGGCGTTACAAATTTTTTTAGAAATGCCAGCAGAGGAAAGTCAGAATAGTACCCCATGGTGGAGCTTGTATGTAGATTGGGCATCCAATGGAGATGGAGCTGGAGCCGAATTCGAGCTAGTAAGCCCAGAAGGATGTTGGGTGAAGAGGGCTGTTCACTTCACCTTTCACGCAACAAATAATGATTCTGAATATGAGGCCTTAATTAATGGATTTAAGCTGGCATTGGAACTAAAGGTGGAAAACCTTAACGCTTTTAGTGATTCCATGATAGTGGTATACCAGATAAATGGAGGGTATCATGCACGGGGGCCTAGAATGGAGTTGTATTTGCGCTGTGCGGAAAGGTTGATTAAGTTATTTAATGAGGTCAACCTGGAGCTCATCCCTCGGGGCCAAAACGAGACGGCAGATGAACTTGCCAAGTTCGGTTCACGTCGTGAGACCACTCTGTTAGGGTCAACACCCTTGGAATTCAGAGGAGGCCTAGTGTGCCAGAGGTAGAGCTTATGGTGGTGGAAGATGGGGCGACATGGATGTCTCCACTCTTGGCTTATATCAAAAATGGTGCCTTACCAGAAGATAAGAATGAAGCACGACGGGTGCGGTATATGGCTGCTAGGTATGCAATATATGATGGAGGCCTATATAGGAGAGGCTTTAATGTGCCCCTACTCAAGTGTGTTGATGGAGAAGAGTGCAATTATATACTAAGGGAAGTCCCTGAAGGTATCTATGGTAATCACTCGGGGGGTAGCTCATTGGCACAAAAGATACTTCGTCAAGGATATTACTAGTCGACTCTCAAAAAAGATGCTTTCGAGTTTGCTAGAGCTTATGACAAGTGCCAAAGGTATGCAAATTTTCACAACAGCCCAGTGGCACCATTAACCTCACTTATGAGCCCTTGGCCCTTTGCCATGTGGGGGATAGATTTGATTGGAGAACTGCCTAAGGCTAAAGGCAGTGTGAAGTACGCTGTGGTCGCGGTGGATTATTTCACTAAGTGGGCAGAGGCTGAGCCCTTAGCCACAATAACTGCAAAGAAGCTCATTGATTTTGTGTATCGGGCTATTGTTTGTCGATTTGGTATACCCTACAAGTTGATCTCGGATAATGGTAAACAGTTTGACAGTAAGGAGATGAGAGAATTTTGTGATCGGTTGGGGATTCTGAAGAGTTTTAGTGCAGTGAGCCATCCACAGACGAACGGTCAAACTGAGGCAATCAACAAAATACTCAAGCACACACTGAAGGCAAAGCTAGAAGATGCTAAGGGAAACTGGCCATAGGAACTCTCACAAGTCTTATGGTCTTACAATACCACTCCCCGAACCACAACGGGTGAGATACCCTTCTCCTTGGTGTATGGATGTGAGGCTATGGTACCGGTGGAGGTGGGAGCTGGATCTCTTAGGAGAGCTCATTATAATCCAGAAAATAGAGAGAAGAATCATCGTCTTTACTTGGATATGATTGAAGAAATACGGGTTGATTCACAAGCAAGGCTGCTAGTATATCACCAACGGACTGCCAGGCATTATAACCGCAAGGTGAGAGCCCGACCTTTCCAGGTAGGGAACTTGGTTCTTCGTCGAGTGATGCCTAACACCAAGGTGGTTAATCATGGGGTGTTTGGTGCAAATTGGGAAGGCCCATATCAGATTAAATCAGTTCTATGGGAAGGAACTTATCATCTCAATGACATACGGGGGAAGCTCATACCAAGGGCCTGGAATGATGAGAACTTGAGGAGATATTATCAATAGTTTGTATCTATGTAAGACTTAGCATGCATTGATATTTATCCTAAGTCTCGGGGGGTAGTGTCATATAGACACCTCCCTTTGACATACGATGTAATAAGTCTAAGTCTGTTATACCCTACTATCTATGAAGGTTGAAATTTTATTATCTAAATAAAGTTGAGAATTATTATATGTTTTCATGCATTTGGTAAATTTTACTGCTCTAAGGCAGATATACTCGTTTATGATTGTAAATGAAGTACACTTGGATAGGCCTCAGCCCATCAGTTAGGAAAGAAGAGCTTGTGCGAGGTGAGCCCTCTCTAGAAGCGAGCTCATACAAGTTGGAAAACAAAACAAAAATTTGAACGTGAAACTTGTACGAGGTGGAACCTTGTGCGAGGTGGAACTTAGTGCGAAGTGGGACTTGGTGCGAGCAGGAACCAAGGGCAGGGTAGTCCCATGCGAAGTAAACCTGGTGGGAGTTGAACAACAATTACTATGAAAAGAAATGTAGACATGCAGAATCACGGGCAAATACAAAACAAACTTAGAAATAAAATAGTATCAAATGTTGCTGGTTCGAAGCCACCAAATGTTTATATATTGCGAGGCAAACGGGGTGCCCGCATCCCCAAAAAATAATAACTAAACAAAGTTAAGCTTGAGGAGTTTCTTCATTGACCCCAGGAGCGAGCTGAGATTCTGGGGCGAACTGAGCCTCGTCTGCGATGTGAGCCCTCTCTACGGTCTCCTCCTCCATCTCGATACGAAGCTTCTCAGCATAATTAACAGTGGCAGCACCTAGAGGACTCCAATCGAACTCAGGGACCTTCGCCATGAAGCCCTTCATGAAGTTCTTGGATCCTAGGGCCTTCGCGTCTCTAACCTCTTCATCCCGGCTCGCTTCTAACATTGAGAATTTGGCCTCGAATTTAGTCCCCTGGGCAGCCATCTTAGCCTCGAGCTCAGCAACTTGGGTTTTTAGAGATTTGATCTCAGAAGTGGCATGAGTTAGAACATTGGAATGCTCCTCCTTCATCTTTTCCACAAGTGCTTTAGACTCGCGCAAATCCTTCTCAAGGCTTGTGGTCGCATCGAGGATGCTTTGCTTGGACTCCTCAACCAATGCCACATTGGCCTTCCTCGCCTCATCTAGCTTGTTCTTCAGGATTCTGTTATCCTTGTTGAGACGAGCAGAAGCTTGACCCATTGAACGAAGATCCCTGTGTCTGCTGATTTGTCTTATAAACACCTCAGCCGTGGCCTTGGTGAGGGCATCATTGTTCGCCTCGAACGAACCCGAAGTCCATGCCCTTAAGTCACTCTCAGAAATGTGTGGGGCTCCGAGTCGAACCAAAGTACTGGCCACAACATTTCCTTGAGGGTTTGGGGGAAAATCTTTGCGGGCCCGCTTCACTGCATCAACTTCAGGGAGGGTATCCTTGGATTTCCTGGTTTTCCTTTTTAGCGGAGAGGCCCCCCAGTTGCTAAGTATTCAGTGAGAGTAGTCCTGGGCCGGGGAGGGATCTCTTTAGATGGACGTATAACTTTGTTCGAGTCCCCTGGATGCGAGCCGGTTTGACTACTAGAAGGAACGGTGCGAGCCGGAGCGTCTTGCTCGGCCAAAAATGGAGGAGGAGAGATCGCCATTTCTGAAATAAAACGAAGACAAAAGAGTTAAATACATATGCAAGAATACAATAACATACAAGATAAGCGATGCGAGCTGAAGGCTCGCATCGAGTGGAAGTTACCTTTTCTTTTTCTCCTAGATTTCTTGCTGGGAGTTAATCTAGTCCCTTCTTTTAAAAAGCCATACTCAACAAGGTTGGCAATCGTGATCAATTTCTTAATATTCCGTTCTGAGATGGGGATTTTTAAGAGGTTATCAACATTTATCTTCTCTTGACCTTGCAAGGGCGTCCTCACAGGAGGTTCTAGATAAATAAAAATAAATTATAAGAACGAAGCGAGGTGACAAAGAAACGATGTGAGCTCAAAGAACGATGAATAGTGATAAAGAAACGATGCGAGCTCAAAGGAGTTGCTTACCAGGATCGTAATAGAAATGAGTTTGAACTCGAGGAACTTCATGAACAATTTGTGGAGAAAGCTGGCCCAATCATAACCTTTGGAGACAACAACAAAGGTTACACAGTGGGATATGGCTGTTTGGAAATTGGGAATGTTGTCATTAATGATATTGCACTTGTTGATGGATTGATGCACAACTTGCTCAGTGTCAGCCAATTCAGTGACAGAGGATTCAAGGTTGATTTTGACATGATGGTGTGCAATATCTATCACAAGAAAGATGGAAGCCTCTCTCTGAAAGGGGTAAGGAAAGGAAGCCTATTTGTTGCTGATCTGAGTTCAACAAAGAAGGACAAGATTTACTGTTTCTACAGTAAAGCTACTGTTGGTGACAACATGCTTTGGCACATGAAACTCTCTCACCTAAACTTCAAGATAATGAATATGCTAATTAAGAAGGAACTGGTAAGAGGACTACCTCAACAGGAATTCTGTCAAGAAGGACTGTGTGAGGACTGTCAAATGGGAAAATTGAGAAGAGTTGTGCATAGGTCAAAGCAAGTCAACACCAGCACAGAACCACTCAAGCTAATTCATATGGATCTCTTTGGACCATTAAATGTTCCATCCTTAGCCAAGAAGAGATATGCATTAGTTATGGTGGATGATTATTCTAGGTATACTTGGGTGAAGTATCTAGAATCAAAAGATGAAGCTGCTCAAGTCATCATTGATCACTTAAGAGTTCTTGACAGAACTCCAAATGCCAAGGTTCAAATTCTGAGGAGTTACAATGGTACTGAGTTCAGAAATGCCACACTTGGTAATTTCTGCAAGGATGAAGGAATTGTGCAACAATTTTTTGCTGCAAGGACACCACAGTAGAATGGAGTTGTAGAAAGGAAGAAAAGAACTCTCATTGAAGTTGCCAGGACTATGCTTCATGATGCAAAGTTACCTACATACTTCTGGGCAGAAGCTATTAACACAGCCTGTTACACACAGAACAGAACCTTGATTAACAAGACTCATGGGAACACTCCTTACTATTTGCTAAACGAGAAGAAACCTACTGTCAAGTATTTTCATGTGTTTTGTAGCAAATGTTTTATGATGAAAGACAACCATGAAAATAAAGGGAAATTTGACACCAAAGCTTATGAAGGTATTTTCATGGGTTATGCCTTAGAAAGGACTGCTTACAGAGTCTATCTCTTGGAACACAAGATCATAGATGAAAGTGTAAATGTCACATTTGATGAAACCAAGTTTCCTGGACTGCATGAGGATGGTCAAATGCAGATTCTTAGATTTGAGAATCAAGGATACTTGGAGGAAGAAGAAATTGTTGATGAAGAACTCACATTTACTCAAACTGTTGATCTTGAAAAAGATGTTGTCATTGAAAATGATACTAACCAAACTCCAGCTCAGTCACAGACTATTTCAGGGAATACTCAAAATGATGGTGACTCTGGAGATATTGAAGAAAATGGTGAAGACAGTTGCCCTGGTGAAGACTCAGTTCCCCAAACTGAGGCTATTGTTTCAGACCAAACAAGAAGCTTGCCTAGAACCACAAGGTGGAACAAAGATCACACAAATGACCTAATCATTGGAGATCCTTCTTCTGGGGTAAGAACCAGGAACAATGTTTTTGTTGACAGCATGTTTTCCTGTTTCCTATCTCAAGTGGAGCCAAAAGAAATAGATGAAGCATTGTTAGATTCTGATTGGGTGATTGCTATGCAAGAGGAACTCAACCAGTTTGAAAGAAACAATGTATGGAAACTGGTTCCAAGACCAAAGGGAAAACCAGTTATTGTGACAAAGTGGGTATTCAGAAACAAATTGGATGAAAATGGAAATGTGATAAGAAACAAGGCAAGGCTAGTAGCTAAAGGTTACTGTCAACAGGAAGGTATAGACTATGATGAGACATTTGCACCTGTTGCCAGACTTGAAGCTATAAGGATCTTCCTAGCCTTTGCTGCACACTACAATTTCAAGGTGTTCTAAATGGATGTCAAAAGTGCTTTTCTAAACGGAGAGTTGGAGGAAGAAGTGTATGTTGAACAGCCACCAGGTTTTGAAGATGCTGAAATGTATGATTTTGTGTACAAGTTGTTCAAAGCACTTTATGGATTGGAACAAGCTCCAAGAGCCTGGTATGATACCCTCTCTGCCTTTCTATTGGAAAACCAGTTTACAAGAGGTGTAGTGGATAAGACTCTATTCTACAAACATCATGGCAAATACATCATTTTGGTTCAAATCTATGTTGATGATATCATCTTTGGTTCATCAAATGAGAAGCTGTGTGACAAGTTTTCATCTCTAATGAGAAATAAGTATGAGATGAGCATGATGGGAGAACTGTCATTCTTCCTTGGTTTACAAGTTCTTCAGAAAGATGATGGAATCTTCATTTTTCAAGCAAAGTATGTCAAGGAACTTCTCAAGAAGTTTAACCTAGAAGATTCATCACCTGCCAAGACTCCCATCTCTACATCAACTAGTTTGGATCTAGACTCCAAAGGGAAGAAAGTGGACTCTAGTGCTTACAGAGGCATGGTTGGATCTCTTCTCTACCTAACTGCTAGCAGACCTGACATAATGTTTGCTACATGTCTCTGTGCAAGATTTCAAGCTGATCCAAAAGAGTCACACTTGGTAGCCATCAAGAGAATTTTTAGATATCTCAAAGGCACTCCTAATCTAGGTCTTTGGTATCCTAAAAATACTGGATTTGAGCTAGTGGGGTACTCTGATTCAGACTATGCTGGGTGTAGAATTGATAGAAAAAGTACTACAGGTAGCTGTCAATTTCTTGGTGGAAGATTGGTGTCATGGTTTAGTAAGAAGCAGCATTCAGTTTCCACATCTACTGCAGAAGCTGAATACATTGCAGCTGGAAGTTGCTCTGCACAAATTCTGTGGATGAAGAACCAACTTTTGGATTATGGTCTAGTGTTAAACAATATCCCTATCTACTGTGACAACACTAGTGCCATAGCCATCTCAGACAATCATGTTCAACACTCTAGGACAAAGCACATTGACATTAGACATCATTCCATAAGAGAGCATGTTGAAAGAGGAACTATGAAGTTGATTTATGTCCCAACAGAAAAGCAACTTGTAGACATCTTCACAAAACCACTGGATGAAGCAACCTTTAACAATTTGGTAAGTGAATTGAGAATGTTAAATCTGGTATGTTAACTTACTAGCTTTTACATTTTCTTATTCATATGAAGCTTCTGACAATAACCCTCACAAGTTGTTGTCATGAGAAGTTACTGTCTACTTAAGTCTCTATCTGTTTTGGACAACATGTTTGCTTTGACTGTGTTAAATTAAACTTTATGCCAGTCTGAAACTTGATAGTTAGACGTTGTATATCATTAACTTGCATGGTTTTTATTGTTGAAATTGGTCAAAGAATTTCTCTGATTGGTCATTTTTTCTTTGATTGTTGGATTAGTGGTAGACATTGTTAGGTCCAAAGTATCGTAGAAGGGGGGGTTGAATACGATACTCACAAATTATTCAATTTTGTTCGTGGATTAATCATTCAGTTCTATAACGAAATCAACTACACCAAATCAAACCAAGAGTCGGGGACTATATCATTTTATAAATATAAACCTCAAGGGGTGCTACAATTTCTAATCCGTAGATTAGCTTCAATGAGTTTAAGGTTACACAAATTCAATACAATGATAAAATTCTGAGCACTATTAATTTCTCTGATTTTCTCCGGCTCAAACTTCTCTCTCAGTAATGTCTCTGTGATTTTCCTTAACTGAAGAAGACACTTCTTCAATCCTCGTATTAATTGTAGACTTGTTTTGAAAACCATTGAACCAATTTAACAGAATTAAACTTGGCCGTTGGATCTTCATCAACCTAACAAACAAGCCACCTTTTCACCTGCTCCTCAAATTGAAATCTATCGAATCTTTAAAAAGAATTTACCATTCGATAGTTTTTAAATAAAAACTATCGAAAATCAAATTCTTTTATAATTGAATTCTGATTGTTTTCTTTAATCACATTTGATGGTTTTCTAAATAGAAAAACCATCGAACAATTTCCTTGTCTTTGATCTTTTAGAAAATCTTCTGAGTTCCAGGGTGTTTCAGTTTTAGACTGTATCAATTCTTCTGAGACGATAAAACAACTTGATCTTTCTAAGTGCCGTTAACTGGTGCAACTGGTCTGGTTTACAGATGAATAGCACTTGATCAATTCTTCTATGTCTTCAATTCAATGATGTTGATAAGTCCTTTGTCGATCTGGTTGCTTCAAATAAATCACTGGAATCCTGTGGTACTAACCCTAAATCATTCACATACTTCTGTAGTCTTGAAAGTCTTGTTTCTTTTGCTGTCACTGAGGCTTGAACATTTTCATGAACTTCTTTCCGTGACCTGTTTACGGACTTCAAGAATACATACCATATTTTGATTTTTTGTGTTTACCTTTTCTTCTTTGATTTTGGATTCCTGTGCTTATGTTAATATTATTGTATGTCTTGTCCTTTGTTGAGTTGCAGTTATCTCTTTTACATTTTATGTTACATTATGTTTTACAATCTCCCCCTATTTGATTGTATATAGTTTGACAAGCAAATACTTCGAGGATAACTCAACTAACTAAGGAAACATGAAACTAATTAAAGTAAGACAGCTTAGTAATATTAAATGCATTCTGGATCAGATATATATACATTTCCAGATTTCATAATTCAAAAAACAATAAAACTTTATACATAGAAGTTGCTCCTCTAGACTGAGCTGATAGTTCTTTTGTTCTTTGCTTCTTTTCTTCAGTCCATCTCAATCTCACTTTCTTCAATCATTGGATTGGAGTTAGCAGCTTGATAATCAATCAAGGAAGGATAGTGCAGTGGTTCTCCGGGTTTAAGGATTGCTCCTTGGATGTGTCTTCCACTATATTCAACCTCTTGTCCCACTCCAGCCCACAACCATGCAATGTTAACATCTTTCTGGTTTAGCTTTGGCATGTTTGGTAGTCTGGGACGCACTTCCAATCCTCTCTCCACTCTCTTCCTATAGTAAGGAACATTCTCCATTAGAAATCTTCGTAGAGTGTCGGCTGCTTTGTCCTTCTCCGTTGATGTGAATCCAGTGGATCTAAGATACTTCTCCACTGATATAAGATAGTTGCTTGGATAATCTTTCAGATTGTCCTTAGTCAAATAGCAGATTCTGAACAAGTCATTCGTCATGAATCTAACCATTGGAGGATCTTCAGTAATCTCTGGACCGACTTTCATCAAGATCTCTTTAACATTCTCACGAAGCAATTCATTTAACCTTGTCGTCCTCTGAATCTTGATGAGCATCACCTGCAGTTCTGTGTATGTTCTCTATTCAAAAAACTTAGTGGAAATCACAAAGATACCTTTCTCAAGAAAGTTGATTAATATGTTCCAGGCACCGTTTGCTTTAACCCCAGCTTTCAGAAAGATCACAGTGTTTCTCAGTGCAGTGAAGTAAGAATGATTATCCGGATTTGCACTTCTTATGTCCTGAATGATGACTTCCACCTCCGCATTGTCGTTGACTTATAATCTGTCTTCAACTCCATAGAAGGTTTTGTAGGCCATCTCCCAGTCAATACCTTGCTTCTTTGCTAAATCCATCATCTTCTTCTTCCTCACTTCAGCATACACCTTGAATCTTTTAAGCTTCTCACTCCTTAGAACTGCTTGGTGTCTTTCTCTCTCAGCTTGCCTGGCATCTCTTTCAGCTCTTTCATCTTTTACTATCTCCAAGGAAGCTTCTTCTTCCAGTGACAGAGAATTTGCTTCTTCTTCCATATCATCATCCAAGATAGGATGTTCTATTGGATCTGGATAATATGGCTCATGCTCCTCTTGAGGTGGTTTCTCATGCATGATCTCAAATTCCTCCTCACTCTCCTCTTCTTGTACCATGTTCTCAATCCAGTACTGTCTAACTGGAATAGCTTCATTGGTTTCCCAAACTCCCCATCCAGTTGTTTTCCATCCTTCATTTGTCTCCCCTTCTCCAAATTTCTCCCCCTTAGTTGAGGAATCCTCGATGTAGTTATCCTCATTGTAAAAGGTAGTAGAAGGATCAGGTTGTTGATTTGAAGGTCCGGGTTGTTGGTTCCTCAACATATTCCATATAGACTGTATGCCATCACTTTGGTTCTCCATGAACTCAGTCATCTCCTTATTCATTTCATGCACAGAAGCTAGCTTCAGGTCAATGTCATCCAATCTCAGCTTGGTAGTCTTTTCAATTCTGTCCAATCTCTGGTTCAACTTAGACTCCACTCTAGAAAGGGTGTTCATTGCATCTTTTACCCTAGCTTGACCATCCCGGATAACCAGAACGTCTTCTCTCAAAGCTTCTTGACTTTGTTGTAGAGCATTCACTTCATTCATGAAACCATCTTTCAGCTCTTTGACATCAGTCCTCAATTCGACTAGTTCTTCCATTGCTTCCTTCTTCAAGGAGTCCACTGCTTGTTTTTTACCTGTTATAGTGCCAGATGCACTGCCTAAGACCCGGTAAGTTCTTCTAGAATCAGCCGCCGCCAAGTCAACCTTCTCTTGAATAGACATTAAAGAAGCATTGGCTTGATCAGAGGAGATCCCTTGGTCAAAGGAAGGTCTCAGTGGAACCTTGAATAGAGGATTTCCTTGTTTATCATGAACCGTCATCTCCTTGAGTATGGATTGAACATGCACTTCTCTTTCTGTAGGTAATAGCAGATCATCAATATTTGGTAGGGTTAGGGTGTCACTCCTCACATTTGGCTCTGGGTGTGCACTCAACGTTTCTGTTGGTGTTTCACTCAATTTTCCTTTCCCACTCGGGCCAGGTGTAAGTGTTTGTGTTTCATTCAATCCTTTTGTGCTAGTTGTACCTGCATCAGAAAACACCGTAGCCATCCTTAAGGAGGTCACCGGTGGTGCAATGAGGCTTCGCAAGTCCCCGTCCTTGGTTAAACCAAGTTGCTGATCATCCGTAGATGATGTATCCTTTGAAGGATCTAGAGTTTGAATCTCTAGGAGGCTAGAATCAGGCTCTATTAACAGCAGAGATCCTGAAACTTCCCCAATAGTCTGTGAAGACTTTACCTCAGTTAACTCCTCAATGTGAATTGATTCATTGTCACCGAGTTGCCGATCTGCACCTACGTCAGACCCTTTACCCGTAGGATCCAGATATGTTCCATCTGGGGAGCTAGACAATGACCCTTTAGATTTTGCATTTGGGTCAGAGCCTTCTCTCGACGTCTGTGAAGACACTTGGTTCTTAGAACCTTCAACCAGTGAACCTGACCGTAATATGGTCAGAACACCAGTTGCTTCCGTCAATTCCTCCTTGCTAGATTGAGCTATTGGTTCAGATATTGCTTTAGTTAGTGTAGCCCAATCAGCATCAGAAAAATCAATAAAGGGCTCTTTGGATGATTGAAATGAAGTTTCAACAGTTGCCTCGGTTTCTATTCTTCTCCTTTTAGAGGAAGGCAGAGTTGTTGTTGAAGGGTGTATCTCCTTATGTGGTGCTGCTTTGGCACTATCTCCCTCTACACTCATGGATGTTTGTATGATGGGTATAGTAGGGGAAGGAGGTTCATTTATGTTTTCATTTGGCTTGTCCAAAGGCTCTGTGACCGTGGTTAGAGATTGTGGGTTTGCAATCTCATAGTCAGAAATGGCCGCTGAGGGCTCTAGATCTACATCCATAGGTTGTGGTTCAGGAGCCAGTACGGGTTCAGGAATATTACCTTCGATTACCTGTTCCCCTGGGGGTAGAAGTGATAGGGGCACCGTTCTTAGATATTCAGTTAGAACAGTGGGTACCCCTGGAAGATGATTCTTTCTTATCAGAGCGGTTATTGCATTGCTCTTCATCCTCATACACTCCATTGTCTCCTCACCTTCAAATGTCTCCAGTTCATCACCTGTTAACACATCATTTAGAATTAAATGTAGGAACCTAGGATAGAAACAAAGCACATCATCCATGCCTGTTATTTCATCCAGTGGTCCTATGCATAGAATGACTTGATCAATCACTAATCTTCCTATGTTTATATGCATATTGTTAGCAATGGCAAACCCTATCTTCTGAAGAAATAAGGGAATACCATGCAGATTTGTCAGCTTAGCAGTAAAAACATGGATAAGTGTGTGAAAGAAGAAATTCCATGGCTTTATCAAGTAATGCTTAAGGAACTCTCCCACAAATAATTTGGTTGTTGACTTCTTATGAGAGTGAAGAAAGCATGTATCTCCTCAGTCGTGGGATCTGGAACATGGTTTTCTGTTGGAAAATGTAAAACCCTATTAAAGTCATGTTCTGTCACCCTTATTGTTCTACCCCCTGGCACAACAAAACTAAAGGATCTTATATTGTTCTCAGATGTGTCAGTGGCGGATGTGTACAACGCAGTCAATTGATCGATACAAAGGACCACGGGAGTACTCAGTGCATATGCCACTAATGAACGTGTGTTCAGAAATTCTGCCCATGCACAAAACTGTAAGTTCGTTATGGATTGCAAATTCTGAAACGAGACATGGTTAGTCTTGGTTACGATAAATTCTCCGGCCATTTTATTTCAAATTTCCAGAAAATTAATTATAAACCAAAACTAATTTTTCAATTAATTATTTCTAATTAATCAAACTTAACCAAAATAACCCTTTTTCTTTAAAAACACAAACTTGAACAAAACACAACTCAAATTAGAGCCCTAAATTGTTAACTTTGAATATTAACTGTAATCCACATAAATCAATTGAAAAACAATCAATTTCTAAAGAACAAATCTGTTAACAATTTTATAAGGTCCAAAGTTCAAGTTCGATGGTTTTTCTTCCTTTATATATAACAAAAACTCAAAAAGAAACAATCTTCACGGTTAAAAACAATTAACAGTGAAAGAATAGTATCTTTCTCAGGTTTTCCTCGGTTAATTTTGAAGAAAAGTATCGATAGTGATGCTCCGTTTGTGTAAGTATCTTTGTATATATAAAAAAAATCTTTCTTAGATCTGAGAATAGGAGAAAAAAAACGTCTAAGTGGTTCTTATATACACTTTTGAACTGACAGGGGCATTTTAGTCCTTTAACGTTCGATGGTTTTTATTTGTACTGTCGATAGTTTTGTTCTAGGGGCAAAAAGGTCAAAAACACTTCGATAGTTTTTCAAAAACTATCGAAGTGTTTAAAATCAAGAATTTAAACCGACCTTAAGAAAAACTATCGAGAGATTTCTGCTATTCAAACCAAAAACTATCGAACTATTTTTAGAAAAACTATCGAGAATTCAATTATTAATTAACATTAATTCACTTCGATACTTTTTCTATTTTATTTCAAAAAAACTATCGAAACTTGTTTTCGATGGTTTTTATTTTCCTACTTAAAAACTATCGAATTTTCCTTCGATGGTTTTTGCTTCTGATTTAATTTTTAAAACCTGTTCATGTTCCAAAAATCAAACCTTTAATTTTCTGTAAAGTTTTAATTTGAATAAACTTTTCCAAATTTACCAAAATCAATTGTTAACAGAAAATTCACAATTTTCTTAGAATAAAATCGACTAAATATCATTGAATGATATTAACCAATTAAAATCCAATAAATTATGTTGCATTAATCTACAATGTTTAAAACACAGTAAATTAATTCAAATTAAATAGATGTTTGAATATTTAGAACAAATATTAGCACCTAAATAATTTTAGAATTAATAACCAATTAAATGCCAGAAGATATATCATCCATAATTATGACATAAAATTAGTACAATAATCCTAACTACGAGAATTGCTCCAGAAAATAAATTCACGAGTCCTAAGGATATGGAAAGTCTTAAACTCATGTATTCACTAGGACTATCTTGCAGTTACTGACTTCTAATCAAAATCAATTAAAAAGATTTAACATCCCAAGTTCACCAACCGGCTTAGAAAAAGTGGATTCATCAAGCGGTTTAGTGAAGATGTCTGCAATTTGTTCCTCTGTGGGTACAAAATGTAACTCCATAGTTCCATTCATGACATGCTCTCGGATAAAATGATACCTGATGTCGATGTGCTTCGTCCTCGAGTGTTGCACTGGGTTGTTAGAGATTTCTATGGCACTTGTGTTGTCGCAAAATATTGGAATCTTTGTCAACAAAAGCCCATAGTCACGGAGTTGGTTTCTCATCCACAAGATCTGAGCACAGCAGCTACCAGCAGCAATGTATTCAGCCTCAGCTGTTGATGTGGATACTGAATGCTGCTTCTTGCTATACCAGGAAACTAACCTTCTTCCAAGAAATTGACAGCTTCCTGAAGTACTCTTCCGATCAATCTTACAACCTGCAAAATCTGAGTCTGTATATCCAATAAGATCAAATCCTGTATCTTTAGGGTACCAAATTCCAAGATTTGGGGTCCTCTTAAGATATCTAAATATTCGCTTAACAGCTATTAGATGAGATTATTTAGGATCAGACTGAAACCTAGCACACAAGCATGTTGCAAACATTATATCTGGTCTACTTGCAGTGAGATAAAGTAATGAGCCTATCATACCTCTGTAGCCTGTGATGTCAACCTTCTTACCAGTTTCATCTTTATCAAGCTTAGTGGCAGTTGGCATGGGAGTCTTTGCTGTAGATGAGTCTTCCATTTGATACTTCTTCAGAAGATCTTTGATGTACTTGGACTGACAAATGAATATACCATCTTGCCCTTGATACACTTGCAGTCCAAGAAAGAATGACAATTCACCCATCATGCTCATTTCATATCAACTCTGCATTAACTTAGTAAATCTCTTGCATCGATCATCATTAGTAGAACCAAATATTATGTCATCAACATATACTTGCACCAATATCAAATCATTTTTATGTTTTTTGTAAAAGAGAGTTTTGTCTACAACACCTCTTGTAAAATCATTTTCAAGTAAGAATTCAGAGAGAGTGTCATACCATGTCATTGGAGCTTGTTTGAGTCCATAGAGAGCTTTGAATAGAAAGTACACAAAGTCTGCCAGTTTTGAATCCTCAAAACCTGGAGGTTGTTCCACATACACTTCTTCTTCTAACTCCCTGTTCAGAAAAACACTCTTCACATCCATTTGATATACCTTGTAATTGGAATGTGCTGCGAATGCCAGAAACACTCTGATGGCCTCAAGTCTTGCTACTGGTGCATAGGTTTCATCATAATCTATACCCTCTTCTTGAGAGTAACCATTAGCAACCAGTCTGGCTTTGTTTCTCGTTACAATGCCATTTTCGTCCAACTTATTTCTAAATACCCATCTTGTTCCAATAACAGATTTCCCTTTAGGCCTGGGTACCAGCTTCCAAATTTTCTGCCTTTCAAACTGATTGAGTTCCTCTTGCATTGCAATCACCCAATCTGGATCATCTAGAGCATCTTCAACTTTCTTAGGTTCTGTTTCTGAAAGAAACCCAGAATAGTGACATTCATTTTGTGATGTTCTCCTAGTTCTCACTCCTGTGTCTGGATCACCAATGATCAAGTGAAAGGGATGATCTCTATTCCATACCCTTTGTCTTGGCAGATGTGATCTTCATGATTCTCCTTGTTCTAGATGTTGTGGAGTGTGACTAGTTAATCCTTCTCCTGCTCCCCCTGAGTTGTTGACGGTATGATCTGTTGACCATGTTGATTGACTAGTGGATCCAGTAGTAGTTTGAGTATGTCCACCACTATCACCACTTGGTCCATAATCATTATCATTATCATTATTATTAATAACTGTAACAACTTCAGGTTCTTCTTCATTGTCAGAGAGATCTCCTGATAGATTTTCAAATACCAAGGACTCAGAGTTCTCTCTTGTTTGCAGGCCTGGTCTTTTGGTGTTGTCGAATGTTACATTAAAGCTTTCCAACACCTTCTTATCTTCAATCACATATAACCTGTAAGCCTTTGATTCTAGAGAATAGCCCAGAAAAATGCCTTCATCTGCTTTGGCATCAAACTTGCCTAGATGTTCTCCATCTTTAAGTACAAAGCACTTTGCACCAAACACATGAAAGTACTCCAGTGTTGGTTTCTTGTTGGCCATTAACTCATACGGAGTCTTTTCATGATCTTTGTTGATCAGGGTTCGATTCTGAGTGTAGCAATCTGTATTCACTACTTCAACCCAAAAGTAAGTGGGAAGTTTTGATTCATTCAACATGGTCCTTGCTGCTTCAACCAAGGTCATGTTCTTCCTTTCCACTACTCCATTCTGTTGAGGAGTTCTTGGTGCTGAATACTGTCTTGATATTCCTTTCTCTGAGCAGAAATCATTAAGAACTGCATTCTTGAATTCAGTTCCATTGTCTGATATGATTGTCCGCACAGGTAGCTTAGCTTCCACTTCTATCTTCTTGATGTGATCAATGATTAGTTGTGTTGCTTCATCCTTTGACTGTAAGAACAACACCGTACTTGGATTAGTCATCCACCATCACCAATGCATATCTTTTTCTTGAAAGTAACATAACATTGACTGGACCAAATAAATCCATATGAATCAGTTGTAATGGTTCAACAATGGTTGTCATTCCTTTGCTTCTATGTGATGCTTTCTTCGACTTCCCTTTTTCACATGCTTCACATAGTCCCTCCTGATTGAATTCCATCAGGGGCAACCCTCTCACTAACTCTCTCTTTACCAAAGAGTTCATAGTTTTGAAGTTCAAATGTGAGAGCTTCTTGTGCCATAGCCAAATTTGTTCTGAAGAAGCCTTACTGGTAGAACTTAAGTCAGCTATAAACAAATTTCCTTTTCTTACTCCCAGTAGAGCAAGCTTCTCATCCTTCCTGTTTGTGATCAAGCACTTGTCCTTTCTGAAATCTACATTGAAGCCTTTATCACAAAATTGACTGATACTTAGAAGATTGTGCTTCAATCCTTCAACAAGAGAGATGTTTTCAATGATGACATTCCCAATTTTCAATTTACCATATCCCGTAGTGAATCCTTTGTTGTCATCTCCAAAGGTTACAATCGGGCCGGTCTTCTTAACCAACTCTGTAAGCAGGGACTCTTCACCTGTCATGTGTCTAGAACAACCACTATCCAGAATCCACACGACCTTTGAGCTTTTAACCTTACCCTGCAATCACAGATTGATTAAGCGGACTTTGGTACCCAAACTTATTTGGGTCCTGAAGGTTTAGATACTTTAACAGGAGTAACATTCAAGTTAGTCTTACCCTGTTTGATATTCATAGTATATGTGGATTTAACATTAACAGTGCTTTTGCTGCTATCATTCATCAAATTAAAATAAGCATGCATGATGTTGTATTTACATAGAAAACACTCTTTCTTACCACAGGGTTCATGAAGATCAGGCATGTTAGACATGTTATGCATTGCAGAAGTATCAACAGTTTCTACTTTAACCTTTTTACATGCATGTGTAAGGTGTCCAGCAGAATTACAAATAGTGCACAACTTCCTAGATGCAATGGGAGAAGAAGAAAAAATATTATCATTAACAACATTCTTTTTCATATTCCTATTCTTTTTAGCCTTGATAACTAAGTCACCTACTTCAGTTTTAGGTAGTTCAGTTTTTACTGATTTCCTAGGCAACTTAGTCTTTACCTCTTTTTCCTTCAATAAATCTTCCTCAAGCAATTCTTGTCTAATGAAAAGATCATCCTCATTGAAAAGTGGTGGAAATGGCTTAACAAAAACTGGACAATTAACATTCTTAAGAACATGTGGAGTATTCCTTTTGACATTTGGAGGTGTCATAGGGAATTCCACTATCTTCTTACCAGCTTTCTTGTTGTAGTCAAAACTTATTGCAGTTTTATTCCCTATGGTCTGAGTATCAATGATATCCTTAGCAATTAGGGCGGAATTCTTAAAAGAATTCAGTTTCAAATTTAACTCTGAAATCTGCTTCCTGAGGATAGTCTCTATCTCATCATTACACTTGACCTTGTTCTCTAAGTACATATTATTTTGCTTAAGATCTTCTAATGTGACAGCTACAAGCTCTAGTTCTTCATTCTTAAATTCTAGATTTTTAATCTTAAGAACTAGTTTAGCATTTTCCATTTCTGATGCTAGCATGCTTGTGTGTACATTAAACAATTCTACACTAAGATCTTGCACAGTTTTCTTGTACTCAGAGAAGTTATTGTCTACTTAAGTCTCTATCTGTTTTGGACAGCATGTTTGCTTTGACTGTGTTAAATTAAACTTTATGCTAGTCTGAAACTTGATAGTTAGACGTTGTATATCATTAACTTGCATGGTTTTTATTGTTGAAATTGGTCAAAGAATTTCTCTGATTGGTCATTTTTGTTTTGACTGTTGGATTAGTGGTAGACATTGTTAGGTCCAAAGTATCGTAGAAGGGGGGGTTGAATACGATACTCACAAATTATTCAATTTCGTTCGCGGATTAATCATTCAGTTCTATAACGAAATCAACTACACCAAATCAAACCAAGAGTCGGGGAATATATCGTTTTAGAAAATATAAACCTCGAGGGGTGCTACAATTTCTAATCCGTAGATTAGCTTCAATGAGTTTAAGGTTACACAAATTCAATACAATGATAAAATTCTGAGCACTATTAATTTCTCTGATTTTCTCCGGCTCAAACTTCTCTCTCAGTAATGTCTCTGTGATTTTCCTTAACTGAAGAAGACACTTCTTCAATCCTCGTATTAATTGTAGACTTGTTTTGAAAACCATCGAACCAATTTAACAGAATTAAACTTGGTTGTTGGATCTTCATCAACCTGACAAACAAACCACCTTTTCACCTGCTCCTCAAATTGAAATCTATCGAATCTTTAAAAAGAATTTACCATTCGATAGTTTTTAAATAAAAACTATCGAAAATCAAATTCTTTTATAATTGAATTCTGATTGTTTTCTTTAATCACATTCGATGGTTTTCTAAATAGAAAAACCATCGAACCATTTCCTTGTCTTTGATCTTTTAGAAAATCTTCTGAGTTCCAGGGTGTTTCAGTTTTAGACTGTATCAATTCTTCTGAGACGATAAAACAACTTGATCTTTCTAAGTGCCGTCAACTGGTGCAACTGGTCTGGTTCACAGATGAATAGCACTTGATCAATTCTTCTATGTCTTCAATTCAATGTTGCTGATAAGTCCTTTGTCGATCTGGTTGCTTCAAATAAATCACTGGAATCCTGTGGTACTAACCCTAAATCATTCACATACTTATGTAGTCTTGAAAGTCTTGTTTCTTTTGTTGTCACTGAGGCTTGAACATTCTCATGAACTTCTTTCCGTGACCTGTTTACGGACTTCAAGAATACATACCATATTTTGATTTTTTGAGTTTACCTTTTCTTCTTTGATTCTGGATTCCTGTGCTTCTGTTAATATTATTGTATGTCTTGTCCTTTGTTGAGTTGCAGTTATCTCTTTTACATCTTATGTTACATTATGCTTTACAGACATCACTCTTAATTGCAATATGTGGTAGTTGTATGGGTACTCTGAACTGTTGACCATTTACCTCCCTTTAATTAGTATGCCTATAAAATGAACCTTAGGTCTTATTAGTGAATCATTGCAGTTATCTCTTTTACATCTTATGTTACATTATACTTTACAGACATCACTCTTAATTGCAATATGTGGTAGTTGTATGGGTACTCTGAACTGTTGACCATTTACCTCCCTTTAATTAGTATGCCTATAAAATGAACCTTAGGTCTTATTAGTGAATCATTGAGAAAAGGTAAAATGGAAAACAAAGTAGGTATCGAATACAGGCCTAAGATTAGCACTGAGTCTCCATATAATGAAGCAGTTGAAGCTCTGTTTGATGAAATGGAGGACCTCCTTGATGAGGTAAAGGAGAAAGAACTTGCTGCCAAAGCCGCTGAAGAGGCTAAGTGGCAAGAACAAGAGAAGGAATATCAAGCACTCCTTAAGGAGGAAGGAACCACAGAAGAAGAAGCTAGGGCAAACTTTCTAGAATTGATTAAGAAAACATTTGATGAATAATTGTATCTTTCAATTGTAGAAGTTTAACCCTCTTTTTTTTAATAAAATTTGTCAAATTACCTTCTGAAAGTTCCTTATTGTTTGCTATTTGTCCATGTTGGTTAATTGCTTGAATTAATGTGCATGTATAATGAATCTGTAATCAATATTGCATATGTTTATTTGGTGTCTCTTCAGTTAAGAAGTTTAATAAAACAGTTCCAATGCAAAGTCTTGACAGTTATTGTTTTCCCGCAAGGGTTGCTGTCATCAAGAAAAGTGACTGTCACAGGTATGCCCTGACAGTTAGTCTCTCGACAGCAGTAAACAACTTACTGTCTAGAATTGTAAAAGATGTTGTCATTAAAACACTTAACGATGATAGTAAGTTTTGCGCAAAATGTTTCTGTCAAGCAAAACCTACTGTCACCACACCAAAGTTACTGACGCAGATTGTTTTAGCGCACATGGTACTGTCAAAGTAGTGGACCGTTAAAATTGCACACTCATCCTCCACGAGGAGAGAGAATCAAGCCAGTAACCCACGTGATTGATAACTGGGTTAAGACACGATTTCACTTTTCCACTTTGTTAGTTAAACGCTTGAACTTCCCTCTTAATTCATCAGATATTCAACTGTTCCCTAAAAGTGAACACAACACTCTTTTCTCTTCTTTCCAAGCAATTCATCTTCTTACCTTCTTTCTTCTCTCAACCAGCAAAAATGGCCCCCAAACAATCAATTTCGCAAACTAACTTTGCTGGCATCATCTCTCCAAATGATGCTGGTGAAGGTTTCAAAGGGCTTGTTTCTTTCATGAATAAGTCCTATCTTGGGTATGCAATTACCTCAACCCCTGTTCTTGACCTAGACATGATAGAAAACTTCTGGGAGTCTGCTGTTGCTCAAGGAGATGGTGACAACACAACCATTCAGTTCAAAATCAAGGAGCACGGTTACATTCTCACTATCAAGGGCATCAATGCAGCTTTGGGAATTATGCTAGAACTAGGAAAAACCTACACTGAGCTTGCTAATGATGAGACCCTGAAGAAGCTCTTCTTGAAAATTGGGTATTCTGGACCTATTCTTGAAGAGGGAACAACAAAGTGGTACCCTTCTGGTGAAATGGACAGGAAGTATCTAAGAAAGGAGTGGAGCATGGTGTTTGATGCAATGGTGAAGGTGTTCTCTACCAATACCACCGGCTGGAATGGGATTCCCACCTACATCAAGAAGTTCACTCACTCTCTTATTCATGGGTACAAAGTGGATGTTGGAAAGCTACTCATGGCGCACCTCAAGGCTGCCATAGGTAAGAAGGTAAACATCTTGTTAGATATAATTGCTGATGATTGTTTATCAGTGTTTAAGTAACAGGTACTTATCAGAGTTTACACTAGAAGCCAGTCAGAGTTTGTTAAAGTCTGACGGGGTGAGAGTTTATTTAGCTGTCGGTGCATACTTGAAGATTCTAGAAGCAATATATCTTGAAGATGGAAAGAAGCAAGATATATTGAGATAGCTAAAGAAACGGGACAGAAGACAGAAGCAATCCTAAATTGATATAAATTGTATAGCTGATTTATAGGAATATCAATTAGAGCTTGATTATGTAACTGTGTATTATAAAAACACAGATAGGTTAACCCTAAAAGGGATGTGAATACTGAATACATTATTCTTGTAACCTAGCAGCTCTCTGTGATATTTTACATCACTGAGAGAAGAGTTATTTAATATAATTCAGTTTATTGTTCATAAACAGTGTTCTTGATTGTTATTCTCATACATATATTGATTATATATTGTGTATTCGGCCTAACAATTGGTATCAGAGCCAAGGCTATTTAATATATACAGTTTTTTATCCAAACACAAGTTATAATCATGGCTGAAAATACCCAGGCAGGTTCTAATGCTCAGAAGGTTCAACCAACTTCTGTAAGTCGATATGAGACAATCAGGGTTCCAATTCTAAGACCAGTGGAATATCCAATATGGAAGGTGAAGATGACCATGTTTCTGGAAGCCACGGATCCAGAATATCTTGATAGAATCAATGATGGTCCTCATATGCCAACAAAACTGTCTCCGGTAGTTGCTGGTCAAGAACAGAAGAGCGTTCCAAAAGAAAAGAAAAGCTAAAGGAAAGGCTTTGGTCATAAACTCTGAAAGTGGGTCATCAAACTCTGATGATGACTCAAACACTGATGCTTCTTCTGAATCTGAGGATGATGAAGAACAAATGATGCAAATGGCTGCTTTGATGGTGAAAACCTTCAAGAAGATGGGTTTCAAGAACTTCAAGAAGGGAAAAAGATTCTCAAGGAAAGATTCAAATTCTGAAAGAAAGAGTTTCAGAAAGTCTGAAGGAAAGGATACCAAGTATGGAAAGAAAGACAAGTATGAGATCCAGTGCTACAAGTGTAAAGAGATGGGTCATTATGCTCCAGAATGCAAGAAAGGAAAGACTGGAAAAGCACTCATCACTAAAGGAAAAGACTGGGCAGAAACTTCAGATTCTGATGAAGATGTCAGCTATGCTCTCATGGCAACTGTTGAAGATGAATCTGAAACATCTGAAAATAAGGTACCCCTAACAACTTATGCTTATGATACTGATAATATATCTGAATTGAGAATTTATCTTAAAAGCATACATGTTAGTTACAGAGATCAGACTTTAGAGAATGAGAGAATTAAATCTGAGAATCTAAATCTTAGAGAGAGAAATAAATTTCTTGAAGAAGAACTTGTTAATATGCAACAAGTTCAAAAGGAAAGAGATGATGCTGTTTATGTTGAACAGGAGTTGCTTAAGAAATTTAGGGAACTAGAATCTGATTTAGAAAAAGAAAGGAAGGTAATTAAAACCTGGACAAACTCTGGTAAAGACACACATCAAGTTTTTCAAACAGATACAGTTGGGTTAGGTTACTGTGAGGAAGATGAACTTAGGTTTAAAGATAAAGTTAAAGTTAAAACACAACTTAAACCTATGAAATTTGTTCCTGAATCCAGTAAGCAAAACTCTGTACTTGAAAAAGAAGCTGTTAAGAAAGAATCAGTAAAAAATTGTGTTAAACAGGTGAATGTTGGTTTAATGACAGAGAAACAATTCAAGTATAAGCTCAAAGAGGTAAAGTCTGTTGAAAAACAGAAAGTGTCCAGGAAGAACAAAAATGGAAAAGTAGGCATTAACAGAAGTAATAATCATTTGTCTATTACTGATACTCCTAGAAAAACATGTCATAATTGTGGTAGTACTAACCATCTTGCAAGTTTTTGCAGGAAGAACAAAGATATTAATTCTTTACCCTCCAAGTCTGGAGTTAAGAATGAATATGTTCGGGTTAGACCACAGACTTTATGCACTCACTGTGGGAGTACTTGGCATTCTATTTATACTTGCAAGAATTATCATGCTATTTATCACAATTATTATGAGTTGAAGCCCAATTTGAAATGGGTTAAAGTTGATTCTGCAAGTGTAAATTCTGATAGTGCAAACTCTGATACAGTTAGCTTAAACTCTGTAGATAAGAATTCCGCTGCAAAAGCTAACTATATTAAGAAAGCCAAAGTATCCAAGCAAGTCTGGATCCTTAAATCTAACTCTTTGTAATTGTTTGTGATTGCAGGGCATAAGGGAAAGTACCCTAGTCTTGGACAGTGGATGTTCAGGACACATGACTGGAAATAAAGCCCTGTTATCAGACTATGAGGAGAAGGCTGGCCCAAAAGTTTCCTATGGAGATGGCAACATGGGATGTACTATGGGATATGGCAATATAAATATTGGAAGTGTCATCATCACAAATGTAGCTCTAGTCCCAGGACTCAAGCATGACTTGCTATCTGTGAGTCAAATCTGTGACAGAGGTTACCATGTAGATTTTCAACCTGAATACTGTGAGGTTATCAGCAAATCTACAGGGAAAGTTGTTCTAGTTGGACACAGACGGAATAATATCTATGAAGCAAGTTTGGTAACAAACTCTGAAGGAAAAGTTGTGTGTCTGTCTGCAAAAATGTCAAATGAAGAGAGCTGGAAATGGCATAAGAAGCTATCTCACCTAAACTTGAACAACATCAATGAGCTAATTCGAAAAGATCTTGTAAGGGGACTTCCAAAGTCAATACTCAGCTTAGATGGTCTGTGTGATTCTTGTCAAAAGGCCAAGCAAAGGAAGTCATCTTTCAAGAGTAAGTCTGAATCTTCAGTTATGGATCCTTATCATCTTCTTCATGTTGATCTATTTGGTCCAGTAAATGTAATGTCTCTAGGCAGAAAGAAATATGCTCTAGTCATAGTTGATGAGTATACTAGATACACTTGGGTGTACTTTCTAGCAAAGAAGGATGAAACTGCCTTAACTCTGATGGATCATGTAAAGTTACTGGATAAAGGATCACAGTATAAAGTGAAAATTATAAGGAGTGATAATGGAACTGAATTCAGAAATGTAATAATGGAAGAATTTTGCAAAGAAAGAGGATTGAAGCAAGAATTTTCTGCACCAGGAACTCCACAGCAAAATGGTGTAGTTGAAAGAAAGAACAGAACTTTAATCGAAGCTGCCAGAACAATGCTTGATGAAGCAAAATTGCCAACTTATTTCTGGGCAGAAGCTGTTCAAACTGCTTGTTTTACTCAAAATTCAACACTGATCAATAGGCATGGGAAAACACCATATGAGATGGTGAAGAAAAAGAAACCAAACCTGAAATATTTTCATATTTTCGGGTGCAAATGCTTTGTGTTGAAAACTCATCCTGAACAGTTGACCAAGTTTGACTTAAAAGCTGATGAAGGAATTTTTGTTGGATACCCACTGTCAACTAAAGCATTCAGAGTCTACAATCTGAGAACTAAAGTGATCATGGAATCTATACATGTTTCATTTGATGACAAGAAAATAACTGGAATAGAAGATGAAGAATATCATGATCAACTTCGCTTTGAAAATGAAGATCTAAACTCTGATCACGTAAACTCTGATGAAGCATATCCAACAAACTCTGACGAAGCATACTCTGAACCTCTACTGGTAAACACTGAGGGAATTTCTCTGACAGAACAAAATAGAGAACCAGTTGAGGGGGAGCATGAAAATACTTCAGAAACATCTCAACATGATGATTCAAATTCTGAAAGTGAGTCAGCTGAAGAATCAAATAGAAACTCTGGGTCAAACTCTGAAAGTTCAGATAATGAACAGTCCAATTCAGGGGGAGCCTCAGAGAATGCAAATGGTCAAGAAGAAAATCAGGAAAGCATGGATCAACGGGGGGATCTAATAATGATGGAAGAAGCCACTTTCCAACAGCAAGAAGGTGGACACAAGCTCATACTCCTGATCTAATTATTGGAGATCCTGATGCAAGTGTGAGAACAAGAAGTGCAACAACAAATGAATGTATGTATCATGCATTCTTATCTCAAACAGAGCCCAAGAAAGTGGAAGAAGCTCTTCAAGATGCTAACTGGATAACAGCAATGCAAGAGGAGTTGAATGAATTTGAGAGGAATGAAGTCTGTACACTTGTACCAAGACCAAAGAACAGATCTATTGTTGGTACAAAGTGGGTTTTCAGAAACTAAACAGACAGTGATGGAGTGATTACAAGGAATAAGGCTAGACTTGTGGCTAAAGGCTATTCACAGCAGGAAGGAATTGACTATGATGAAACCTTTGCTCCAGTTGCTAGATTGGAGGCAATAAGGATTTTTCTGGCCTATGCTGCTCACAAGAAGTTTAAAGTCTTTCAGATGGATGTGAAAAGTGCTTTTCTCAATGGGAAACTTGAAGAAGAAGTGTTTGTTGAACAACCACCAGGGTTTGTGGACCCTAAGCACCCAGACTATGTCTACAGGCTTGACAAAGCACTTTATGGACTAAAGCAAGCACCTAGAGCATGGTATGAAACTCTGGCTCAATTTCTTTTAGAAAGTGGGTTCACTAGAGGTACAATTGATAAAACCTTGTTCTATTTCAATACTGGTAATGATCTGCTTTTAGTTCAAATCTATGTGGATGATATAATTTTTGGGTCTACTAATGACAAACTCTGTAAGAAATTTGCCAAGCTTATGCAGTCCAGGTACCAAATGAGCATGATGGGAGAGCTTAGTTATTTTCTAGGCTTGCAGGTAAAGCAAACAGATGATGGGATTTTTATCAATAAAGCAAAATATACCATAAATCTTCTCAAGAAATTTGGTATGCTTGATAGTTCATCTGCCACAACTCCTATGGCAACTGCAACAAAGCTAGATAAAGACACAGGAACTTCAGTAGATATGACAAACTACAGAGGCATGATAGGGTCTCTTCTTTATCTGACTGCAAGTAGACCTGACATTATGTATGCAACTTGTCTTTGTGCAAGATTTCAGGCAGATCCCAGAGAGCCTCATCTAACAGCTGTGAAGAGGATTTTCAAATATCTCAAAGGAACCATAACCTTGGGTTTGTGGTATCCTAGAGAATCAGAGTTTGAATTAATTGGTTACTCTGATGCAGATTTTGCAGGCTGTAAGATAGACATAAAAAGCACCAGTGGAAGCTGTCAATTTCTAGGTGACAGATTAGTTTCTTGGTACAGCAAGAAATAGAAATCAATTTCCACATCCACTGCAGAAGAAGAGTATATTGATGCTGGTAGCTGTTGTGCACAGATTCTGTGGATGAAGAATCAGTTGCTGGATTATGGATTAAGGTACTCTAAAATACCTATTTTCTGTGATAATCAAAGTGCTATTTCTATGACAGGTAATCCAGTACAGCACTCCATGACCAAGCACATCAGCATAAGGTATCATTTTATCAGGGAACATGTGGAAGAAGGAAATATTGAGCTTCATTTTGTGTCTACAGACCAACAGCTTGCAGATATCTTCACCAAGCCTTTGAGTGAAGCTACCTTTACAAGACTGGTAAATGAACTTGGAATGGTCTCTGGTTTTGACTAGAGATACTGGTTAGACTCAAAATCTATACTTCTGTGATTTGGTGCTCATGTTTCTTTGCATATGTTAACTGTCATTCATACCAGTTTGTCAAATTCTGAAATCATACTCTGTTAGACATAATGTGTCAGTCATACTCTGTCAGTTAAACTCTGATGTTAAACTCTGATTGTGATTTTGTCTGAAACATAAGGACCGATGAAGAAAATTGTATGAAGCATGATTCTCAGTAAGTAATCATGAATCCTTCCGAGTGATATAAATTCTGATTTCAAAATGTGCAAAAACTTTCACACAGCATGATACTGTCTCTATATTTACAGCATCTCTTTGTTTATTGATCCTATACACTGAGTCTGTATTGGCTGTTTGCACTTTCTCTCATAAATTAATTGTGTTAACTGATGAAAGTCTAAACTCTGATAATTAGTTGCTAATATTTCACCCTCATATGAAAAGATGCAAAAATATGCACAAATTCCTTTGAGATCATGTTGTGCCTAGGAAGACCCAGGAACTTATTGTATGAAATAAGGGCTAAAATTTTTGATTTTTGGTGACTAGTGCCAACCACTGATTACTAGAAAAATAATATAAAAAAAAAATTCGATGGGGGTGAAAATAATAAATTTATAAGTACAGAGTTTAGATGACATCAGATTTTGTTTGTGTATGAGAGTTTGGGCAACCAGTTTTTACTGATTTATTTTGTGGATTTTATGCACTTTGAGATGCTCTAAATATTTATATTCAGTAAACTCTGCTAAGTCACACACAAATATTCACACTTGTACAGTTTGTGAAAAGAGTTTATGAATAAAGGAGGAGGATTGGTAAACATTGATGAACTGTGTACTCTACGCCGAGGTAATTTAATTTTAATCTCTGATGATTAAAATAATTTTTTTTTGTTTCAGACATATTATGATTTTGAGGAAAGACATCTGTTTTGAACATTCAAAAGAGTATGATTGGACAACATTTCAAAAGTGTATTAAACAGAGGAGAGAGGTTGAGTGTCTAGGAAAATGTAATAGGCGGTAATTATTGCTCTTTTTACTGCGCATGCGCATTGGAAACTGCCAATTACTGCTGTCAGTCATTGCATGTGTGCCACGTGTCCCACTTACACGTTGCACGGAGTAACACAGTTGTGTGTATTGATTAGAAACTGTTCAGTTTTTAATTCTTTCTTTTGTATTAATATACAATACACAAACTCGTTTGAACTTTTCACAACTTACTCCAATTCACACTTTACTATCACACACACATTTTCACAAACACTCTTACTGCAAACACTCTCAAATATTCTCTAAGTCATTCTCTGCTTATTTCTAAATCGTACTAATGGGTTCTACTGCTTTTGTATCTTCTGGGCTTGAATTCGTTCCTAATAATTATAATGCTCCGTTGGTTAATAAGAACGCACCGAAGGCGTTTCATTTGATGCAGAATTTTTTTGCCCAATCTCCAATTGGGCGTGCTCTTGTAGAACTAGAGAGGCTTTCTGGGTTTCAAATCAAAAGCTTCTGGGAGTCTGGTATCTATGATGATGGTGGTGATTCTGGAACGCCATCTATTCTTTTCGAGTTTCAAGAAACAGAGTATGTAATTACTCCTGGTACGGTACGTGCTGCTATGGGCTTTGGTGAACATACTGCTTACACCATTGCTGTTGGTGATGCTGAGTTTCTGAGATTCTGTGCCAAAGTCTGTTGGTCCATCTAAGAAGAGAAGAGCAAAGAGACCACGTTCTGATGATGAGGAAGATACTGAAACTTTGCATCAAAGAAGAATAAGATTGGTAGCTGACTATCTTTTTGATGAGTTAGATACTGAAGTTGTTCCTGAAGCTGAACAGAATGAAGCTCCTGATGTTGTTACTCAGGAGGCTGATGTCAATATTGAAGTTACTCTGAATGATACTGTTGAAGCTACTGTGCCTACAGAGGACAGAGTAAATGTTGATGAGTTGGTTGAAGACAATGATGCTATTAATGTCAGAGCAGATGCTGCACATGCTGATGTTGATAACTTTGTTGATCCTTTGGACATGAATTTTGAAGCACATCCTACTGCCACTTTTGAGGAGTCGGGCAGTGTTGGTGATACAGAGGATGTGGCAGCTGATCAACCAACAGTGGTTATGGATGAGTCTTTGGCTACTCATACAGAGATTATCTTTGTTACTCATCAGGTTCTTGAAACAGGTGAAGAGGTTGATCAGGCAACAAGAACAGTTTCTTCTGAGAAAATCCTTGATGCTGCTACAGAGAAAGTTGTTGAAGTTACTGCAGAGAATATAGTTGAAGAAGATGCAGAGCCTATAGCAGAAAATGTTGATGAAGACATAGTTGTTTCTGACAGTGATGATCACACTTCTGTAAATTCTGATCATGCAAACTCTGGGATAAATATTGCACTTTCAGACTCTGATGACCATGACTCAATACCTTTTCTAAGGGATCCTACTACAGAGTCTGTCAAGGAAAATCAACATGCAACTGAAGCTCATTATAGGGAGATGTACTTTGCAAATTGGTCAGGGGCAGACTGTATTTTTCCTGCTAACAGGGCTGCTGACTTTGTGACAAAATCTGCTAAAGAAATTTCAAATCCTGAGTTGTTGACACATTTGAAGGCTACAATTGTTCAAGTTAAATCCTTGCACAATCGCTTTGATGAGACTCACAAAGCTGTCATAGGCCTGAGGAATGATATTGTTGCTAAGGAATTGGCCTTGAAGAATGATAGAGCTCAATATTCCTCTATGATCAAGGATCAGGTAGAAATCAAGCAGAGACTAAGCAAAGTTGAGAGCAATCAAGATGTAATGTCTACAAAGATTGATTCTATTGCTGCATCTTTAGAATTGCTGACATCTGTACTTATTCCTGATGATGTCAAAAAGGGGGAGAGAGTTCCTAAAGACAAATGCAAAAGGGCTCAAACTCTAAGACGGAGGGATGATGCAACAGATGGTGGAAGCAAAGAATTAGAGAGAAGGTCAAAATCTGCACAAGAGCAAGGGAGACTTAGGTCAAACTCTGCTAAGCTGATAAACTCTGGTGCTCAATCTTCTTCAAGACTTAAAAGTCTAGTGATTTCAGCTAATCCAATTACTGATGAAGAGATTGCAGCTAAGCTGTTTCTGGAAGAACATGGTGGTGAAGCCACAGTTGAAGATATGGATGCTGAAATGCAGATTCTCGCTGAAGAGCATAAGAAGAAGGTTGAAGCTGGAACTTATAAGAAAAAGGTTGCCAAGGCTCCTAGGAGAAAGGAACAAGGAATTTCTATTAAAGAGAATGTGAACTCTCAACAGAGTTTACAATACTCAAGGAGGCCTGTTGGAGCAAGCACTGATAAGGGTAAAGGTAAATTGATTGAAGAACCTGAGTTATCAAAAAAGGCTCATTCAACCTCTGACATGGCTCAAGTTGAATCAAGACCTAATCAATCAACCACTGACGTTGCTCAAGTTGATAATTCTGCTAAAGTTGTGACAACCTCTGACACTGCTCAAGTTGTACAAATTCAATTGATATCTTCACAACTCCAAGGTACTTTTGGAAAACCAACTAGAGATGAAACTCTGAAGCCAGGAAATGTGAATTTTCTTCAAACCAGATCAGTGTTAGGAAAGGAATCTTATGATAAATCTGGTTTGGGATCACATAGAGAGAAAAGAATAAATAACAGTCCTTTAGATCATACATCACTGGCAGAACCTGGTGTTGGGGTAACTCAAGAAACCCTTAACAAGTTAGAGTCTGTTCAGATGATCTATCACAAAGGAATTAAAAAGGAGTTTCTGTTATACTTCATGGCTGATGGAAGAGTTTATAGAGTTGGAGAAGCTGACATTCATCTGAAGCTATGGGAAGAGCTGGAGTATGTTTTGTATCTGCTGAAAGTGAAAAATCAAAGTACTCATAATGCTGCTCAAGTTTTGAGAGAGAGAATGATGAAGTCTAAAGTTTTGCTTGGAGCCAGAATTTCAAGTGCTTATATTCCTAAATATAGAGATGCTCATGGAAAGCTGGTAGAGATGAAGAGGAATAGTGCAAGGTTCAGAACTACACTGGGAATAAGAGTCTTAGAGTTCAATCTAGAGTCTGATAAGTCTTTCTTTATAAGACTTGGAAATGAGATGAATAAAAACAGCATTTATTCTCTGAGGGCTGCCATATATCAGACTGGTGAAAGAGATCCAGAACTTAAGGAGCTGAAAGAGATTATGACTGCTGAGCTAGAAAGAGCTGAAAGAAGACTACTTACAGATTATCTCAGGACAGTGCCTGACATTGAAGAACTTAAGTAAAGGCTGACTGTAAGTTTTTAAAGTTTTCTGTTCTAAGTAAAAGTTAAACTCTGTTATGTTATAAACACTGCATTTGTTATATGTTTTGACATCATCAATTATCTTTTAACTTGTTCATTTTTGTTATGCACAAGTTGGGGGAGATTGTTAGATATAATTGCTGATGATTGTTTATCAGTGTTTAAGTAACAGGTACTTATCAGAGTTTACACTAGAAGCCAGTCAGAGTTTGTTAAAGTCTGACGGGGTGAGAGTTTATTTAGCTGTCGGTGCATACTTGAAGATTCTAGAAGCAATATATCTTGAAGATGGAAAGAAGCAAGATATATTGAGATAGCTAAAGAAACGGGACAGAAGACAGAAGCAATCCTAAATTGATATAAATTGTATAGCTGATTTATAGGAATATCAATTAGAGATTGATTATGTAACTGTGTATTATAAAAACACAGATAGGTTAACCCTAAAAGGGATGCGAATACTGAATACATTATTCTTGTAACCTAACAGCTCTCTGTGATATTTTACATCACTGAGAGAAGAGTTATTTAATATAATTCAGTTTATTGTTCATAAACAGTGTTCTTGATTGTTATTCTCATACATATATTGATTATATATTATGTATTCGGCCTAACACATCTATCCTCGCTTTCTAATTTTGTGTATTAATTCCTTGTGTGAGTTTGATGAGAATGCCCCTCGTTTAGAGGTGTGCAGTGTTTTGAAAAGAAATACACACACAACTCTCACTTCACTGAATTTAAATGCACATATTCCACTAAGCTTCACCAAACACATGGTTAACCAAGTGCCTAACCTTGGTTTTCCATTGCCTTCTGGTTATGCCACCTTCACTCTTGAGGATTAGGCTGGATTAGACCCAAATTCAGCTAACCCCCATTCTACTCCCTACACTCAGCCTAGGTTCTCTAGACTTCCCAAAGTTCAGAGACAGACCTTGCAAGAAACCAGAAAAAGACCCCTAGAAACTGATGTTGGTGGTAGTAATGAGACTCAAGAGGGAGTTCCTGCATCTAGTGCAACAAATAAGGAAGGTAGTCAAGAAGAACCCACAGTGGTTCCTCTTGAGCCTAAGAAGAAGAGAGCTAAGAAGGTCAAAACCACTGTCAACCACCCTGCAGTCTCCCAAAAGACTGTAGAGGAACAAAGGGTAGTAAACACCCCCTAGATGTTCCTTCTCAACAAGGGACATCTATTGAAATTGGTTTGTCTCCCAAGGCACCCTACACAGAGTCTGCACAACCTCATGTTCCAACTCATGAGAAGCCTCCACTTGCAGAAACACACATAGAGTCAGGACACAGTGAGGATTTCACTTCCCAAATTGATGCTTCACAAGTTCCATCTGTGGAGCAGTCATCACTCTCTTCTCCACTTTCACCTTCTTCCTTCCATACTCATTCATTTGTTTCTTCTCCACAACCTAGAGAGGGGGACAATCCTAACCCTTCAGGTTTTGATCATCCATCTCCAATCATGGATGAGCCCCCATCTAGTGGTCCACAAGAACCCATTTCTCAAAGTGAGATGGACACCACTCCTTCAAACACTGAGAAAGAGTAAGGTACAACTCTGCTAGAAAGTGAAACAGCCAGTGCCTTGTTCAATCTTCAAGGAGCATCTTACCTTAGGGAAGATGCTGTCACAGCCTCAGTTGTTGTCAAAGACTCTGAGAATGTTGCTGTCACAGGTGACCCTGCTGTTAAGGACTCAGTCGAAGTTGTTGTCTCAACCAAACCTGTTGTCCAAGCTGTAGTGGAACCTACTGTCAATCTTCCAACTGACAGTAACATTTCTGGAAAATCTACTGTCACCTCTGCACAACCTGATTTTGATGCTGTAACTATTGAGGATGTCTCTGATGATGATGTGCCACTGTCTCAATTCTTAAAGGTGCATTCTAAACCATCTTTTTCATTGCATGTAAGTACTGCCCATACCCATGCATCTAGGATGAGTGAGGGTGTGCAAAAGAAAAGAGATATAAAAGAAAAGAGAGGTGAGCATAAAAATGAGAGGCAGCCAAATGAGCTGGCAAAAGGTGAGGGACTTGAGCATGTCCAAAGTGACCTTGAGGGAGCCCTAAATGTTCAGGCACTAGGCCATGAGAGTTCTTCTGTGAGGAGTGTTGAGATCACTCAGAAAAACACTGAGAGTGTGAGAACCCCAACAGCCTCCATGCCCCATTCTTTCCCTTCCCCTCCAAGAAGGTTAAGAACTGGTGGCCCCTTTACTGCTCACAAATTGGAAGCCCTAGAGCACAGGTGTCTCTCTATGGAAACTAAGCTTGACAGCATGCCTACTGTCACAGGGACCAATTCTTAAACCCAAGTTTCAGTCCTGTGCGGCCTGCCCTTATCGTCCGTCGCCAAGAACAGTCAGCCTTCACGAGAGGTTGTCGCCCCACAACCCGTTTAAACCAAGCACAGCAGAATACTTAACCCAAAACCAACGTGTGTACAAGTGTGTCTAATTACCAAGCAAATATGAAACACACAAGCCAATTTACAGGCACCAAGCCCAGCCTTTATATTAAACACAATATAAGGATACAACCCAGATTTATGCTTATAGACTTTGCCTACTGCCTAGCATAAAAATACAAGTGCAGGAATACCTAATCCCCCTTGTACAAAACCAGAGAATACATATATAAATGCCTATCTCTATCTTCTCCCAACTGCTTGGCAGTTACAATTATTTGAAATGCCTCCAACTGCATTTCCCACCATTCCTTGAGCCACAACTGCAAGGTAGTTATAATTATTTGAAATGCCTCCAACTGCATTTCCCACCATTCCTTGAGCCACAACTGCAAGGTAGTTATTCAGCCCACTCCCTTTGTGCATTGCCCAGCAAATATACACAATATATATCACATATATATATCACCAACATGTGCCCACGTTTTTCCATTCTTGCCTTAGTCATATTGGACTCTCAGCTCAGCTCCCAGCTTAGTCATGCCCATATAAAACCAACCAGCAAGCCAACTCACTCAGCCAACCTGTTTAGCCAACCCGGCACCGCTGCCCAAACGGTCGCCCATGCTACCGCCAGCGCCAACCAGTGAAGCCAACCCGTTTCAACCAGTGAAACTAACAAGTGAAGCCGCCCGGCTCGGCTCCAAAAATGTTTTCCAACCAAAGAGTCTTACACCTGCCATGGTGGCCTCTGGTTTCTCCAGTATTCAGGAAGCTATTCAAGTTCTATCTGCAAGTATTGATGCTGCCAACTTACCTAAGGGGGAGAAAAGGGCAAGATCAGAATCTGTCCCCAAGCAAGATGTTGCATCTCAGGGGGAGTCTGTTTCTAAGGAGGAATCAAGGAGCAAGGGGGAGCTTACAGGTAAGGGGGAGTCTGTATCTGCAAAGAAGATAGGGGGAGCAAAAGGAGATTCAGGGAGTAAGGGGGAGCAAGAGGAAGAAGCTGGAAATCTCTTTGAGTAAGAAATGGCAGGAGAAACAGTTCTAATATCCAAAGAAGCACTGGAAGCTATGCAAGGGACAGCTCCATCCAAGAAGCCAGCATTACCTCCTGTGATACTAAGAGAGCCAACTTCAAACCCAAAGGAGAATGCACTTGAAAAGAAATGGAGAGAGCAGGAGGAGAAAAATAGGCTGGGAAAAGGAAAAGACAAGTTGCCTGAATACATCTTGTCAGGAAATATCTGGAGTGAAGGAACTGAGTTTAGTCAGGAGGAGGCTAATGCTTTAATGGTTGACTACAGGGAAAGCACACTGTACAATCATGATAATGACTTCAGTAGGATAGTTGAGGAGGCAATGTTGGAGCCAAGCGGAAGATTGAGTAACTGTTCAACTTTACTGAGACAGAAGATGTTAGATCAGAATTCAATGATCGTCAGAAGCTAGACTCAACTGATCAGGATTGCTGACGTCATCAGTATTGCATGGTCATCAGTATTTGATCAAGCGTCAGTATCTTATTGATCATCAGGATTCCTACTCAGACTATGATCAGGATTGATCATCAGAACTTGAAGCTGATCAGGATTCCTACTTCGAGTTATATTTGGAGTCTAGATAAACATGGAAGTTTATTCTATTTGTTCCTGGTTTATAGAATGTAGCTATCGATTAAGAATAGGTTTCTATCTTTGTTATTGATTAGGACTTATCTTGTTATTGATAGAGAAGCTGTGTGCACTATATAAACACAGTCTTGGTTTCGATTTATGTATTCATTCGAGAGAGAACATAATCGAATAGAAGCTCTCGAGAACATAGAATTTCTTGAGAGAGTTTTTGTAAACTAGCAGCTCTCAAGAACATCAGAATTTCTTGAGAGAGTTTGTAACAGTTTTATATCAGATTTAATAAAGCTGTTATCTTTCTTTTCATATTTGTGATATATACATTAAGAAGTCGATTATCTTACTCTATTGTATTCAACCCCCCTTCTACAATAGATTATTACTGGGCAACAATTGGTATCAGAGCAAACTGATTTAATTCTGAATCAGATACGATCTAAAGATGTCGACAACCAAGTATGAAAGCATGAAGATCCCCATCTTAAAGATATCAGAATATCCTACATGGAGGGTAAAGATGCTGATGTACCTGGAGGCTATGGATCCTGACTACTTGGACAGGATTCGTGATGGACCATATATACCAACAAAGTTCGTAGAACGAACAGATACAGTACCAGAACATTATGTGGTCAAAGCTAAAGCTGAATGGACTCCAGAAGAAAAAGCTCATGTACTCAGGGAACCAAAGATAAAGAATATCTTGCATAATAGCCTTGATGCTGTCATGTCAAACAGAGTGATTGCATGCAAGTCTTCAAAAGAAATCTGGGATACTTTGGAAACTCAGTGCCAGGGATCTGCATCTGTTAAGAAAAACAGAAGGGCTCTTTTGATTCAAGAATATGAACAATTCGATGCAAGACCTGAAGAGAGCCTGACTGATCTATATGATAGATTTCTGACACTATTGAACAGCTTATCCTTAGTTGACAAAGTATATGAAACTGAAGATTCAAACACCAAATTTCTTAGAGCTTTACCTGAAGAATGGGATACTCAGACCTCAATCATTAGACACCAGTATGATCTGAACATTGTGTCTCTTGATGAGATCTATGGGATGCTAAGAACTCATGATCTTGAAGTTCAACAGAGAAAGAACAAGAAAAGCAGCAAGGCAAAGTCAATTGCTTTGAATGTAGAAGCAAAATCAAAAGGGAAAGCTATGGAGGTCTCTAGAAGGAAAGCAAGAGTAGCTGAGTCAGATCCTGACGACTCTTCATCAGATACTGATGGCAATTCTGATGCCAATACTGGTGATGAATCTTCTGATTCAGACATGGAAGAGATGGTTGCTATGATTGTCAGAAACTTCAGAAGGATGAAGTTCAGGAAGAATAGAAGACAAGGCAACTTTCAGAAAAAGATCTTCAAAGCAGACAAAGACAAGTATATCAAAAAGGACAGCAAGGGTAGCAAATTTGACAAGTCAAAGGTTAGATGCTACAAGTGTAATGGTATGGGTCACTTTGCTTCTGAATGCAACAAGACAAAGGTACTCATCACATCAAGCAAGGATTGGATGGACTTTTCCTCAGAATCTGATACTGAGGTAGTCAACTATGCGTTAATGGCCAATGCTGATGTAATTGCTGCTCCTGATGATAAGGTACTAAATACTATCTTTGATTTTGATACTGATAATGCTTCTGAGTTAAGACGTTTTCTAAAGTCATTACATATTAGCTTTAGAAGTCAAACTGCTGAGAATACTAGAATCTTATCTGAGATGTCTGACCTTAGAAAGAGGAATGAGATATTAGAAGCTGAATTTTCTCGTATGCAAGAAGTACAAAAAGAATGTGATAATGCTAAACACATGCACTTAGAGATGACATCTAAATGTACTTCCCTTGAAAAAGAACTTGAATATGCTAATGAGAAAATCAGAACCTGGACAGACTCTGGTAGGAAATTTCATGAGATTAATACCTCTAAGAATTGGAAAGAGTGTCTAGGATATAAGTCAGATGAAGATAAGAAATTAGCAGAGAAAATTGTCATTGATGAGACAGTCAGTCCAAAGACCTATAGACATGTTATAGACTCAACCAAATCTAAGATTACTCCTGTTAATTTTGTTTTTGGTAAGGATTCCAATTCTACTTTTGAAAAGGGATCTTCTTCTACTCAAGGAATTAAAATTATAAAGTCTAAACCTGTCATGAACAAAGTCACTAAGAATGTAGGTCTATTGTCTCAGAAACAGCTTAAAGATAAAATCTGTGAGGTTACAGATAAGAAAAAAGGGAGCTACTGTTAAGAGAAACAGGAATGGTAAAATTGGGATCAATAAAGAAAATGGTTATAAGTATATCCCAAATGCACCTAGAAAGAGTTGTTTTAACTGTGGTAACTCTAATCATCTTGCTATTGATTGTAAAAAGAGTAAGAAGAAAATTGCTGAAATTCCTAAGTCTGATGTTAGGAATAAATCAGTATTTTACAAACCACAGAATTCCTGTTTTCATTGTGGTAGTCTATGGCATTCTATTTATACATGTAAAGAGTATCATGATTTGTACTATAACTTTTATGATCCATTACCTAAGTTTGAAAGTAGTACAAAGTCTGATAGAACTGAAAATGTCATAGTGAAGCATGCTTTTGTTAATACTGATACTGACAAAGCAAATCCTGATGGAGTAAATCCTGTCAGGACTGCTAAAGTCAAAAAGTCTTCTGCTGTTAAATTTAATAAAATGCATGAACAAGGAATCCAACAAGTGTGGGTTCCTAAACATTCTGACTAGTGTTTTACTATTCTGATGCAGGGTAAAAGGAAAAATGTGTTAGTCATGGATAGTGGATGTTCTGTGCACATGACTGGAAACAAAGCCCTGTTATCAGAATATGAGGAAAAAGCTGGCCCAACTGTGTCTTATGGAGATGGCAACATTGGACAAACCTTGGGATATGGCAATATAATCATTGGAAATGTCATCATTGAAAAAGTAGCTCTAGTGAAGGGACTAAAACACAACTTGTTGAGTATTAGTCAAATCACTGACAGAGGTTATCATGTCAATTTCTATTCCACACATTGTGAAGTAGTCAGTAAAGCAACAGGGAAGATAGCACTAACTGGCTACAGGCATGGTAACATATATGAAGCCAACATTCTCTCAGATACTGATGGCTCCCCTACATGTTTCATCAGTAAAGCTTCAGTAGATGAAAGTTGGAATTGGCACAAGAAGCTTTCTCATCTCAACTTCAGTAACATCAATGAGTTGGTTAAGAAAGAGTTAGTAAGAGGATTACCTAATGTCACTACTAAAAAAACGCTAATAGACATCGGTTTCTGGACGATGTCTTTGCAAAATCCTGACCGATGTCTTTGTCGGTGATGTCTAAAGTCAAAAGTTTAGACATCGGTTTCTGGATGATGTCTATTAGCATATAATACATCAATTTTATAAATATTTCTGATGTTTATGTACTGTCTTCTTGGGTTAACTGCATGAGGTTAACTTTTGAATTGTTATATTAGAGGTCTTAGATGTTATTTAACATATAGCAAACATAGAATAATTCGACATAGACATCTGTTTTTTTTCCAAATATTGATGTCTAATCCTTTATTAACATCGGTAAATATAAAGAAAACCGATGTATAATGTGATCATAGACATCGGTTTTAGACGATGCTGAATATATCTATTGCATTGGTTACCTATTTTTAAAACCGATGTCTGAGGTCCCTCAGACATCGTTTTCAGCCGATGTTTAAGACTTCTAATATATCAGTTTTTTTTAAGAGAAACGTTGTGCAAGGCCTCATATGGGACCTTCATATACATCATTTCTAGCAATATTTGTGCACAACAATAACCAAACTAAAACAATACCAAGTAAGAACTAAACAAACACATATATTAACCAACATAAATATCAAGTATCAAGTATTCTTACATAACCAATCAAAACCATACATCTGAAACTATCAACTATCGTTTACATATGAAACTTCAGTTTTAGGGCACCATACAGAGTTGGCTATGTCCAGGATTATGTTCCACAAGGTACATGGTTGCACCATTCACATACTTTTGATGTTCCACAGCTTCTTTTCTAAGGCTAGATATGCTATCAGGTTTTCTTTTTATCTGTTTCTTCGTGATGGAACAAGCAGCCAATGGATTCTTAAATCCTGCTCCAACCCTCCTGTTGAAAACATAAATAGAATTAATAAGCTCCACGGCTTCAAATGGAAGGCACTTCATTATCTATTGGAATCACCATGTAACCCACACATAATCATTTTCACACACTCACTATGCAAACTTCAGGTGAAAAACTCTTGTTCTATAGGCTACACATACTAACTCTATATACACAGTAATGCACAGAACTTTTATAAATGCAGTTTTTATTAATACTTCTCTTGTTATTTCTAAACTTTTACTTTATTTTCATTAATAAACAAACCATCAGATGGTATCCAAGCTATGTTTGATAGACAAATGATTACCAGAAGTATCCAAGCTGCTTACCAGAATGATCTTTTCTCAAAAGGCTAGTAAGGTGGTAAAATGTGCTATCTACAGACAAGTTCAGAACAGCTAAAATGTGCTAAGGTGGTAAAACTTATTGATATTTATTCGCAAAGTAGTACAAATTTAATTACATTCTGACCTGATCCTATTCATGTAATTACATTCTGATCTAATCCATTTTCAACACTAATAATATTCTAGTCTAGAAGTTTCAACAGTTTAATGATCCATTTTCATGAATCTGAGACAACTACAAATTTAAGGGTCCTTCTTAAGATAAACTAGCTACCTTAAGGAGGAAGACGGTGTTAATTCTATTATGCGCACGAAACAAAAATACATACTTCATATACAGGCAAATTTTCTGGCCATAGAAGGTGGTGGGCAGCTTAATGTCAGAAGTTCTAGAGACATATTATCAGTTTTTTCATCTACAAATATCAAAAATCTGCCCTTACTAGGAGACAGCATGCTGGAGTTTCTGGTAGCGGGTAGTTGTGTATTTCATGTTAAAGAAGGGACAAGAAATTCTCAATGCAATTCATAATCAGAAATCAGGGCAGACTATTAGTCTCACAGTAACTAGTCCAGTATTCAAGTAAAAAGGCCATAGTAATTACTTGTAAGATTTTCTTGCTGTCCTAGCTGAATGTCGACTTGAAGTTGTAATAATTTGATCCTCCAGGGGGACCAAATCATTTGAACTGTCAGATAGATCATCGTATAACTCAGTTTTAGAATTTACTTGGGCTTTATTGTCACTTCCAGTTTGCTTCATAGTTTGCTTTTTTCCACACGCTGCACCAGCACCACCTTTAAAATCAAAATCTTTAAGTTGTTCCTGGAACCAACATAAGGAAGTCCATGTGCACTAATTTAAGCAAACGTTTGACCTATAGTTATAAACTACTAAATATGACAAGCTCAAACTAGAATAACTTATCATGCAGGCTTGCCATGTTCATTTCCTTAGGAAACTCAAGACGAACTTCATCTGGATTCTCATCTATATTGCCAATCCACCATGCCTCGGAAAATACAATCTGGAGAAAGCAAAGCTAACATACATGAACCATAGCACATTGTGAAATGCAATAATCCAATAACAAATGTTAGTGAATTCAAAATATAAAATTCGCAAATAAAAAATTAGCATCTAAAACAGATATCAATATATCATGAATTTTGATGCACTGGGTATTAAAAAGAAAAAATAAGCACCCGTTCCCCTACCCCTACCCCTCCCCGGTTTCAAGTAATGGTACTTCGTACTTGGTTTATTTAATATATTAGCTTTACTTTAACTAGTTCACATTAATAATTTGGTAGTATTTGGGCAGGTTCAATATTTGCCATCATCTTATTCTTTTAATGCTCTTCCTTTCTTTTTTCATTTATAAATTCTAGTTTCATATTTAAAAAAGTTCAACTAAAAATGTAAAATTCTATACAGACTAAACACTTTATATACTACTTTATTTAACATTTGTAAGCTTTGGAATATATTCAGCAGATTCTAAGCACATCTTCAATTTAATAACGTTAAACATCCAATGTTACATTCAGGTGCGAGTTCTAGATTAGATAACTTTATCTTCAATTCATCTAAACAGAATGATCAAAACAAACACTTAAATTTGGTAAAGAAAAAAACAGAAGCAGTGTAGCATGTTGCAATTATAGTCTAGTCAAGCTACAGACCTCGTAAGCAGATCCAACATCACCGGAATATATTCTTGATTGGTAGCTGCTCAATATTTTATCTAGCTAGTAGTAATTTTCCTGAAAGTGCATAACAGAACAGTATAAGAAAATTGATTTAGATGTGTTAAGTGAATCCATAATGGTAGCTCCCCATTTTTTATACTCCAAAAGAACATGGATATGGAAACGGCCTCTATGTCGAGAAATTTGAGCAAGCCGGTTGGTACTCATGTCTAAGATAACAGGCTTAAAGATCCAATTTGTGAAGTGTAAAGCTTATATTAAAATAAAAAGTAATTACAATCTAAAGTTTGACATTTTGTTTCCGGAGTTCTTGATCACAAGGGAGACACTGAATTATGGAAGCTACCTATTGTCCATTTTCATGTGTCCTTTGCTCAATTTAAAGGATAGCTAATTACCATACAGGAAAAGAGTGTACCATTGTGCGTCCAATACCTCCGCTTACTTCAAGCCATTGGTGCAAGATAATAATAGAAAACAAGTTAATTCCATATCTTACCTTATCCTCAGCCAATGTGATCTAGAGTCCATCTAAACATGCATCTGCTATGTTCCACGCATTGGATGCCTGTATCATCACAATAAACAAAATAAAAAAACATAATGAGGGTCAACCAGGTAGAGCAAACAAGTGAACTATTATTATTAATTAACAACTAACCTCAAGAAACCAAAAGCAAACAAAAGTTCACAATTTCTATTTCCTTGATGCCTCCATCTCATATCTTTTGCAGAAAATTGTAATTATCAGAGAATAACGAAAAGTGAATGTAAGCATAAGCATATATCTACAGGAAAATCCATTCAAACATTAAAATCAACACAAACAACTAGTGATTTTCTTTCTCCGTACTCTGGTTTATCAACATCAGCCACCACCTCTTTTAACCTGTTCAACATCAACCACCAAAACTTCAACTTATCAAACATAAGAACACACAGAAAAATGAAGTTCTATCAAACAAGACAGCTGGATTCGGGAAACGAGACAAAGATACATCTTGTAAAATTTAACTACTCTGTCTCTTTGAACTAATTACCAATTAGTACATAAAAATACATAAAAATGCTTATAACAAAGAAAAATACATAAAAATGCTTATAATTGAGCATTGGTAAATACTGAATGATTAAAAACAAAACCCCCAATTTTAAAAATTAGGGTTTGTTTTTTAACAATTCCCAATTGATTCTTAACAAAATACATGCTTTGAAATGATTAATATACATACAACTGTAGCTTAAATACTTACCAATTCGAGCTTTCGAGCTTCAAACAAATCAATTGAGCTTTCGAGCTTCTTCGAAATGAACTGCGACTTGGTTTCTAAACAAAGTGAGACACGAGAGAGTGGAGAGAGAGTATGAACTCCGTGATTTTCAGCAGTGATTCCAGAGAGAGAGTCCGGAGAGTGGAGAGAGAGGTGACAGTGGAGAGAAGGTGAGAGTCGCCAGAGAGACTTGAGAGTCGAGATGAGAGAGAGAGAGGTGAGGTGAGGTATGTCGAGATCGAGATCGAGAGAGAGAGGTGGGTTTTGTTTTTAGTTTTAATGAATTTTTTTGATTTAATTTGTCTGAATGTAGTATTAGAATTGAGGGGGGAAAATACAAAAATTTCGGCTAAGGGGGGGAACAAATAGCGGGCAAATGAAACTTAAAGGGGGAAAATAAAACTAAGGGGGGGAATATTTTAGAGGGGGCGCGCGTTTAATTTTTAAAGAGAGGTTTAGACATCGGTTAGTAAATGAAGTGATGTCTAAATGTTTTTAAGGAAAGGTTTAGACATCGGTTGATAAATGAAGTGATGTCTGAATGTTTAAAAGACATCAGTTTTAAAACGAGCGATGTTAATTTGATTTTTAACATCGGTTTTATTGAAATCGATGTTAAAAATGGTGATGTCTATTAACAGATTTTTAGTAGTGTGTCTTATATACACCTGATGGACTCTGTGATGCATGCCAAAAAGCAAAACAAAGAAGGACATCATTCCAGAGTAAATCAGAATCCTCTATTGAAGAACCATATCACATGCTACATCTTGATCTGTTTGGTCCAGTCAACATCATGTCCATCAGTAAGAAAAGGTACACTGTTGTAATTGTTGATGAATATTCTAGATTCACCTGGGTGTATTTTCTGCATAGAAAAGATGAAACTCCTGAAGTTTTGTTGGATCATGTGAGGATGATTGAGACAACCACAAAGTACAAAGTCAAAATTCTGAGAAGTGATAATGGTACTGAATTCAAGAATTCAAAGATGGAAGAGTTCTGCAAATACAAAGGAATCATTCAACAATTCTCTGCTCCTGGCACACCTCAGCAAAATGGAGTAGTAGAAAGGAAGAATAGAACTCTTATTGAAGCTGGCAGAACTATGTTGGAAGAAGCTAAATTACCTACATATTTCTGGGCAGAAGCAGTCAACACAGCATGCTATACACAAAATCTCACATTGATAAACAGGCATGGTGTCACTCCTTATCAGTCACTCAAGGAGAAGAAACCAAGTCTGAAGCATTTGCATGTGTTTGGCTGTAAATGTTTTGTTCTCAGAACTCATCCTGAACAGCTAGGGAAATTTGAAACAAAGGCTGATGAAGGAATATTCATAGGTTATCCTACATCAAGAGCCTTCAGAGTTTTTAATTTGAGAACAAGAATTGTCATGGAGTCAATTCATGTATCTTTTGATGATAAGAAGATAACTGGAATCATTGAAGACTCGCATGATAGATTGTTATTTGAAAATGAAGCTTCCAAGGAACCTGAGAAATTGAATCAGATCCTGTCAATTCATCAGATACTGATGAGTCACCAAATCCTGATGACTCACCAGGTACTGATGGTGCTAATACTGATGATGCAAACAACAGTGATACAACTAGTAGTGCTAATGTTGAGGGGGAGCAACGGCATTCAACTACAAGTTCAGAGTCAACTCAATCATCAGGACAGAATTCTTCAGATACTGATTCAAGTGAAGATCCTGATAACACATCAGGAGGGCATAGCAATAATTCAGGGAGAGCTTCAAATCAATCAAATTCTTTCAATCAAGATAACACCAATCCAGGGGGAGCATCTACTTCAAGAAACAATTTGACACCAGCAAGGAAATGGACAAAAGATCATTCTCCTGATTTGATAATTGGAGATCCTGTTGCAGGTGTTCAAACAAGAAGTGCAACTCAGAATGAATGTTTATATAATAACTTTCTATCCAAGGAGGAGCCTAAGAAAGTTGAAGATGCACTTAAAGATGCTGATTGGGTTACTGCAATGCAAGAAGAACTGAATGAATTTGAAAGGAATGAAGTCTGGAAACTGGTACCAAGACCAAAGAATAGATCAATTGTTGGTACAAAGTGGATTTTCAAGAACAAGACTGATTCTGATGGAGTCATTATCAGAAATAAAACTAGACTAGTTGCAAAGGGGTATTCCCAACAAGAGGGAATTGACTATGATGAAACTTTTGCTCCTGTTGCAAGACTAGAAGCCATCAGGATATTTCTTGCTTATGCAGCACATAAGAAATTCAAGGTTTTCCAGATGGATGTTAAAAGTGCTTTCTTAAATGGTGAACTGGAGGAAGAAGTTTATGTTGAACAACCTCCTGGTTTCATTGATCCTACATATCCAGATCATGTCTACAGACTGGATAAGGCACTTTATGGACTAAAGCAAGCTCCAAGAGCATGGTATGAAACCTTAGCTCAATTCTTACTGGAAAGTGGATTCAAAAGAGGTGCAATTGATAAAACTCTATTTTATTTGAATCATGGTAAGGAGTTGCTGTTAGTTCAGATTTATGTTGATGATATCATTTTTGGGTCAACAAACAATAAGCTGTGTGAAAAGTTTTCCAAGCTTATGCAGTCAAGATATCAAATAAGCATGATGGGAGAAATGAGTTACTTTCTGGGTCTTCAAGTTAAACAGACTGATGAAGGGATTTTTATTAATCAGTCTAAATACACAAGGAAGTTGCTGATACTGCTATTAAAGCTGTGGTACCTTTATCAAAACCACAAAAGACAAGGAAATTATCAAAGAGCAGGTATCATATTCCTTTGACAGTGCAAATGAAGGATACTGATATTCAGACATCAAATCCTGATGAGTCATCTACTCCTGATGCTCTAGCAAATCCTGATGTTAGTATTCCTGATGCAACAACAAAAGTTGTCTCTCTATCAGACTCTCCAGCCTCTCCATCTCAGATTAGAGAAATTTCTTGGGAGAAGGTTTCTACAACTGCTTCCTTGGTTGGTCTTACACCTACATCAAAGAAAAAGAGGAATGCAGAAGAGTTAGTCTATCAGAGACAGAAGAAGCTGAAAGGATCAAGCCCACAAGAACCTGAATTTCAGAGTAATTCAGCAGCTACTGTTGATCCTGCCACACAAGAACCACTCAATCAACGTTTGGGTGAAGGCTTAGCTAGTGGAATGGTCACACAAGAATCATTTTCTCAAAGGGAGAATGAAGACATCAACATTCCAGCTACACAAGAACCATCTTCTCAAAGTGAAGATGCAGGCAAAGCTACAGCTTCTGTTGAAAGATTGGTCGAGAACATTGTCAATGAGGGAAGCACACAAGAACCTTTAACTCAAAGTGTTGAAGAAGCTTCTGAACCTCAAGCTCCACAAGAACCATTGGTAGCAAATACTGATGCACGCATATCAAAGCCTGACGATGTTCATCCTGACGCTAGTGGTGCTCCTGATAATGAACCTATTTTGATACAGCCACTTCGTTCAAGACCAATGGATCATCCTATCTCAGAACCACAGGATAAACTGAAAGGTATTGCTATTCCTGATCCTGATATTACTCATGATACTGCTGATGATACTTCTGATGATAGTGATGATGATAATGAGAATCGAAAAGAGAAGGAACAGCTTGCTACAGCACTCAAAATTAGTCTTGGAACTAATTTTGGTTCATCAAGTACATATATGGCTAGCAATGCTTTCATTGGGAAAGATCAGAGACAAGATTTTTCTACTCCTTCCTTTGATCCTGCAGAGGCATTTAGACAGAATGAATGGAACAATTCATGGCACCAATCTGATGAATCTATCAGTTTTTCTTCTGCTATTGAACATGCCTATAATGCAGTGAAATCTATAGAGAATCAAGACTTGAAGAATCATCTGAAGGCTACTACTCTGTTATCCAAAAGCCTGAAAAGTGAGATTGATTCTATCAAGGGCTCAACTGAAAAAGTGAGGACTGATATCTTTAATAATTTTACAAAGGTGCCTACTACTTTACAACTAAGGGTAGTGGAATCCCAAGTGAAATCTGTTGTTTCAGAACAAACCTCAATCAATCAAAGAATTGATTCTCTGGATACTAAGGTAACTGAAATTCAAGCCTCTCTTTCCTTAATTTTGCAATTATTGTCAAATCCTGATGTCAAAAAGGGGGAGAAGGTTATTCAGACAAAATGTACACCTGATCTAGTATTAAGAAATAATGATGATGATACTGGAGATGATGGTGGTGACAAAGTGATACAAGAAGAAACCTCTGATGCTGTTGTTATGAAGACAATCCAAACTTCTCAAAGTCAAACAACGCAGTCAACTCATGTTTCTGATTCTGGAGTTAAGACAGTAAGAACATTGGTGCAATCTCAGATCCTGACGGAAGATCAAATCCTGACACCTGGTCATGGACACATTCTTGCTACAATTCCTGAAGGTGATGAAGATGTAATTATTGATAATCCTGAAGATGCATCAAATTTATTCCAGAAGTTTTCTACAAAAGATGGCAGAATTGTTACTCTATATCACACTGATAAAAGAGTTCAACAATTATATGCAAGAAAAGCACTCTCTACAGCAAGTGAAGAATATCCAGATCTCTCACATGAAGAATTCTTGAGACTACAAAGAGAGACAATGGAAAGCTATACTGCTCCTGCTAGAGGTAGAGGAAGCAGAGGTAGGAGAGGTGCTAGAAGAAGTAAAAGAGGTTCTTCAACTCAAACAGTACCTAGACAGACAAGGTCTAGAGGGTTAAGAATTGAAGAAATTCCTGAAGCTTCACAAAATCTAACAGATCCTGTTATCAAGGATATCATGGAGAAAGAAGACAAGGAATTTGTTGAAGAAGAACCTGAATTGAGAAGAAAAACAAGTAAATCAACTCTCAGCAATACAAATCAAATTGAAGATTCTAATCCTGACAATATTCAAGATCCTGACGAATCAGAAATTCTGCAAGAGGTTGATTTGATAATCTTATCTACTGTTGTTGATTGTCACAACAAAGAAGTAGATGAAGAAGAAGAAGCCAGAAGAAGAGATATTACAAAAAGAACATATGAAGATTTCAATCTCTATCTACAAAGGCTTAAAGTTTCAAATGAAAGACAATGGAGAAATACAAGCAGGCAAGAATCTTTACTTGAAAGAAGCTACACTCATGAAAAGGAGAAAGACAAGAAGTGGGAACACATAAGTACACTGAAGTGTGATACACCTATCAATTTTCAGACTGGTGGAATTATTACAAGTGCTTCAAGTGTTGTTGATTTGTCTGATATGGCTAGATCAAAAACACTCTGGTTAAAGATGTTTTCGAATCTGAAGCAAATGTCAAGTTACACAAGAGGAGGTATTGGACACAGGGATGCTGAATTTCTAAACATGACTTATGTTGATCCTTACTCCTTAACTGAAATTGGAGGTACTTTAACTTCTGAAAATCTGAACAATTTATTAGCTGTTGATATAGTTATAGATTGTCATGATGGTTTTGAAAAGAAAGAAAAGCTTCTGTACTTCATGAAAGATGGTAGTGTGAAGATTCTATCTATTCAAGATCTGCTGATGAAAACTACACAGGAACTGAAATATGTTCACTATCTGTTAAGATGGAAGAACCAAGTGTACAAAGTATGGGCTGACATGATTTTGTCAACTATAAGAAGAAGACTGGATGGAAACAGTAATTTCGATGGTAATTATATTCCCATGTACTTAAATCAAAGAGGTCAGGATGTGGAAATGCAAAGAGGTACTGCTGTTAAAGAAGTAACTTTTGGTATGACCCAACTTACTCTCAATCCTGATGGGAAGGAAATTGCTTATCTTTTGCTTGAAGAGCACAGTCTACAGAAAAGCTCCATACAGAATCTCAGAGCAGCTATCTACCAGATTAATGAGGAAGATGAAGAACTCAGAAATCTTAAGGAAAGACTGATTCAAATTCTTGAAGAAAAAGAAGAAAGTTTATTATCCAACTTCTTGAAGATGAATCTGTTCTATCAAAAAGCTTAAACAGATAAGTTGTTTCTGAAGATACTCGTACATTTTGATACATGTTTTTGACATCATTGAATATTTGGAATCTATACTTTATTTCACAAAGTATGAGATTGGGGGAGATTGTTAGATCAGAATTCAATGATCGTCAGAAGCTAGACTCAACTGATCAGGATTGCTGACGTCATCAGTATTTCAGTATTGCATGGTCATCAGTATTTGATCAAGCGTCGGTATCTTATTGATCATCAGGATTCCTACTCAGACTATGATCAGGATTGATCATCAGAACTTGAAGCTGATCAGGATTCCTACTTCGAGTTATATTTGGAGTCTAGATAAACATGGAAGTTTATTCTATTTGTTCCTGGTTTGTAGAATGTAGCTATCGATTAAGGATAGGTTTCTATCTTTGTTATTGATTAGGACTTATCTTGTTATTGATAGAGAAGCTGTGTGCACTATATAAACACAGTCTTGGTTTCGATTTATGTATTCATTCGAGAGAGAACATAATCGAATAGAAGCTCTCGAGAACATAGAATTTCTTGAGAGAGTTTTTGTAAACTAGCAGCTCTCAAGAACATCAGAATTTCTTGAGAGAGTTTGTAACAGTTTTATATCAGATTTAATAAAGCTGTTATCTTTCTTTTCATATTTGTGATATATACATTAAGAAGTCGATTATCTTACTCTATTGTATTCAACCCCCCTTCTACAATAGATTATTACTGGGCAACAGAAGATCATAAGTGTGTGTGTGAAGATCAATAAAGAGAAGAGGTGGGCTATTGATGTGTACTTGAACAATGGAATATCTATGTTTATCACTATGCAACTGTTGCAGAGCCTTCCAGCAAAGGTGTTAACTGTGATGAAGAACAAAATCAAGGCAAACCATACATCCTTCAATGAGATTCTGCATTTGCAAATGCTGAGCTTAATCTCAGAGAAACTTCCAAAAGTCTACACCAATCCATTATGTGTCTACTATAAAACTACCACAAAGGATGGTAAAAGGAGATGTTCATACATGAGTCTAGGAGGCACTTCTACAATGGAGTCAAAGGCAATACTGAAGGTGCTAGACATGAATCTCAACTCTAAAGCCAACAAGGAAAGAGCTCTAGCTGTCAATGCAATCTATGATTTGCTGATGAAAAGAGACAAGGAACTGAGCTCTACAGTAAAGAAGATGATCACCAAAGCAAACTCCAAAAGAGCTGATCAAGGTGAAAGTTGTTCCTTTGATGTTCCTTTTGATGGTGATGATGAGTTTGATGGAAGTGGAGGAACTGAAGTAGCAGGAAATGCTAGTGGAAGTACTTCTGAGAATGTTGGAACTAAATCTCAGGAGGAAAACAAAGAAGAAGCTCCTGTGCAAGAAAAGAAAAATGCTGGAGTTACAGAAGTAGATGTAAAGCATAATGTAACATAAGATGTAAAAGAGATAACTACAACTCAACAAAGGACAAGACAAACAATAGTATTAACAGAAGCACAGGAATCCAGAATCAAAGAAAAAAAGGTAATCTCAAAAAATCAAAATACGTTATGTATTCTTGAAGTCTGTAAACAGGTCACGGAAAGAAGTTCATGAAAATGTTCAAGCCTCAGTGACAGCAAAAGAAACAAGACATTCAAGACGACAGAAGTATGTGAATGATTTAGGGTTAAGTACCACGGGATTCCAGTGATTTAAACGAAGCAACCAGAACGACAAAGGACTTATCAGAAGCATTGAAATGAAGACATAAAAGAAGAATTGATCAAGTGATTATTCATCTGTGAACCAGACCAGTTGCACTAGGTGACGGCACTTAAAGATCAAGTTGTTTTATCGTCTCAGAAGAAATTGATACAATCTAAAACTAAGCACCCGGGAACTTAAAAGATTTACTAAAAAGATCAAGGACAAGAAATGGTTCGATGGTTTTTCTTTTAAGAAAACCATCGAAAGTGATAAAAGAAATCCATCAGAATTCAATTCAAAAGGAATTTAGATTTTGATAGTTTTTATTTAAAAACTATCGAATGATAAATTCTTTTTAATCATTCGATGGTTTTCAAATTGGAGCAGGTTGAAAGTTTTATTTTGTCTGACAGGTTGATGAGAATTGGACGGCCAAGATTGTTTTAACAATTAAGGTTCGATAGTTTTCAAATGAAGTCTACAATTTATACGAGAGAAGATAGTGTCTTCTTCAGTTAAGGCATTCTACACAGAGACATTACTGAGAGAGAGAATTGAGCCGGAGAAATTATCAGAGAAATTAATAGTGCTCAGAACTTGATCATTGTATTGAATTTGTGTAACTTTAAACTCATTGAAGCTAATCTACGGATTAGAAATTTTAGCACCCCTCGAGGTTTATATTTATAAAAAGATATATTCCCCGAAACTTGATTTGGTTTGGTGTGTTTGATTTCGTTATAGAACTGAATGATTAATCCGCGAACGAAATTAAATTATTTGTGAGTATCGTATTCAACCCCCCCTTCTACGATACTTTGGACCTAACAATTGGTATCAGAGCTACTTGATTGATATACAAATCAGATCCGGTGAATGAGACCAAAATCAAACATAGCGTGAAAATTCGAAGCAAATTTTTTAACTTTCAAAATTTTTCATTTAATTGGAATTTCTTGAATTTTAAACAATTTGAAATTTTCAGAAACCATGAGTGCTCCAAAGACAACCGCTGGTATTAAAGTTCCCCCGTTTACTAGAGATGATTTCGGTTTGTGGAAGATGAAGATGTTGTTATTTATCAAGGCATCTAATCCGTTGTATATTGGCATATTAGAGAACGGACTGTTTGTACCAATGAAACCAGTTGGTGAATCTACAGCTCCTGATGGTAGCAGGATTCCTCAAGGCACCCAACCTAAGGATATTACTGAGTATACAGATTCTGACAAATAACTGATTCGATTGGACACCGGTTTAATATTGATATTGGCGGACTCTGCGGACAAGGAAATGAGCTATCAGTTGATGAACTGTACAAGCAGGAAACATATGTGGGATACCATTAACTTGATAATGGAAGGAACTGAAGACGTTCAGGAAAACAGATTGGACATCCTGACTTCTCAATACGAAGCGTTTAGGTCTATGCCAGGAGAAAGTATAACTCAGGTCTTTGAGAAATATACTAAACTCCTCAATGAATTGGCAATGAAAGGAAAGACCTATCCACAGAGAGAATCAAACAGGAAGTTCATGATGACGCTGCCCCATCATGTAGAACACAAGTCATCATCCATAAGGGAAAGAATTGACTTCACAAAGATGTCATTAGAGATGATCTATGGCAAGTTGAAGACCTATGAGATGGAACAGGAACAAAGAGTGATAATCTACGGATCAGGGACAGTGGACAGCAAGCATAATGCACTTGTGAGATCAGCAGCACTTGTAGTGGATGAACCAATAACTTCTGAGATTCAGGTTCAAACCCCTAGAGCTGGAAAGGAGGTGATAATAGAAGCAGAAATGGATTCTGTGAATCTGGGTGTTGATGAAAGTGATTACTACACCCTAGAAGAGCTTGAGCAAATGGAAGACAAAACTATGGCATACTTAGCTGCAAAGTTTAGTCATATTCGTTTCAAGAGAAACCCTAAGTACAAGTTCAAGGGCTCAACCAACAGATTCCAGAAGAGCAATTATACACCTAGTACAGGCTTTAAGGGAGGCTACAAGACTGGCATGATTGATAGAAGCAAATCAAGATGCTACAACTGCAATGAGTTAGGGCATTTCGCCACTGAATGCCGGAAGCCTCGTCAAGCAAGAGACATGAAAGATGTCTATGGAAAGAAAGACTCATATGAGGATTTGAAGAAGGAGAATGCCAGGCTTAAACAGCAACTGGAGGCATTTTCTGGAAAGCAGAAAGGGAAGGCTTATATAGCAGAGGGAAAGCACTGGGATGATACTGATTCGGATGAAGAGGAAGAGTATGTAAATGTTGCCCTAATGGCTGACTCTTCAGAGGAATCACCACAATCATCTCAGGTACATATCTTAACTACAATTGATATGTCTAATTCTGAGTACAAGAAAACTGTGCAAGATCTTAGTGTAGAATTGTTTAATGTACACACAAGCATGCTAGCATCGGAAATGGAAAATGCTAAACTAGTTCTTAAGATTAAAAATTTAGAATCTAAAAATGAAGAACTAGAGCTTGTAGCTATCACATTAGAAGATCTTAAGCAAAAGAATGCGTACTTAGAGAACAAGGTCAAGTGTAATGATGAGATAGAGACTATCCTCAGGAAGCAGATTTCAGATTTAGATTTGAAGCTGAATGCTTTTAAGAATTCCGCCCTGATTGCTAAGGAGATCATTGATACTCAGACCCAGGGTAATAAAACTGCTATAGGACTTGACTATTCCAAAAAGGCTGGGAAAAGGACTCTGGAATTTCCTGTGACATCTTCTGTTGTCAAGAAGGATATTCCACATATTCTTAAGAATGTGGTCAGTCCAGTCTTTGTCAAGCCCTTCTCAGAACCTTTTCATAAGACAAGAATTGCTTGAGGAGGATTTATTGAAGGAAAAAGAGGTAAAGACTAAGTCGCCTAGGAAATCAGTAAAAATTGTTATACCTAAAACTGAAGTAGGTGACTTAGTTAGTAATGTTAAAAAGAACAGGAATGGGAAGAAGAAGATTGTTAATCAGGAAATGGTTCCATATTCTCCCATTGCATCTAGGAAGTTGTGCGCTATTTGTAATTCTGCTGGACACCTTACACATGCATGTAAAAAGGTTAAAGTAGAAACTGCTAATACTTCTGAAATGCATAACTGTCTAACATGCCTGATCTTCATGAACCCTGTGGAAAGAAAGAGTGTTTCCTATGTAAGTACAACATCATGCATGCTTATTTTAAGTTGATGTCTGATAGTAGCAATAGCACTATTAATGTTAAATCCACAGATACTATGAATATCAAACATGGTAAGACTAAATTGAATGTTACTCCTGTTAAATCATCTAAACCTTCAGGACCCAAACAATTTTGGGTACCAAAGTCCGCTTAATCAATCTGTGATTGCAGGGTAAGGTTAAAAGCTCAAAGGTTGTGTGGATTCTGGATAGTGGATGTTCTAGACACATGACAGGTGAAGAGTCCCTGCTTACAGAGGTGGTTAAGAAGACCGGCCCGATTGTAACCTTTGGAGATGACAGAAAAGGATTCACTACGGGATATGGTAAATTGAAAGCTGGAAATGTCATCATTGAGAACATCTCTCTTGTTGAAGGATTAAAGCACAATCTTCTAAGTATCAGTCAGTTCTGTGATAAAGGCTACAATGTAGATTTCAGAAAGGACAAGTGCTTGATGACCAACAGGAAGGATGAGAAGATTACTCTACTGGGAGTGAGAAAAGGAAATTTGTTTATAGCTGACTTAAGTTCTACCAGTGAAGGAGAAGTTACATGTTTCTATGCAAAGGCATCTTCAGAACAAAGTTGGCTATGGCACAAGAAGCTCTCACATCTGAACTTCAAAACTATGAACTCTTTGGTAAAGAGAGAGTTAGTGAGAGGGTTGCCCCTGATGGAATTCAATCAGGAGGGACTATGTGAAGCATGTGAAAAGGGGAAGTCGAAGAAAGCATCACATGGAAGCAAAGGAATGACAAGCATTACTGAACCATTACAGCTGATTCATATGGATTTATTTGGTCCAGTCAATGTCATGTCACTTTCAAGAAAAAGATATGCATTTGTGATGGTGGATGACTACTCCAAGTACACGTGGGTGTTGTTCATACAATCAAAGGATGAAACAACACAACTAATCATTGATCACATCAAGAAGATAGAAGTGGAAGCTAAGCTACCTGTGCGGACAATCAGATCAGACAATGGAACTGAATTCAAGAATGCAGTTCTTAATGATTTCTGCTCAGAGAAAGGAATATCAAGACAGTTTTCAACACCAAGAACTCCTCAACAGAATGGAGTAGTGGAAAGGAAGAACAGGACCTTGGTTGAAGCAGCAAGGACCATGTTGAGTGAATCAAAACTTCCCACTTACTTTTGGGCTGAAGCAGTGAATACAGCTTTCTACACTCAGAATCGAACCCTGATCAACAAAGATCATGAAAAGACTCTGTATGAGTTAATGGCCAACAAGAAACCAACACTGAAGTACTTTCATGTGTTTGGTGCAAAGTGCTTTGTACTTAAAGATGGAGAACATCTTGGCAAGTTTGATGCCAAAGCAGATGAAGGCATTTTTCTGGGCTATTCTCTGGAATCTAAGGCTTTCAGGGTATATGTGATTGAAGACAAGAAGGTGTTGGAAAGCTTTAATGTAACATTTGACGACACCAAAAGACTAGGCCTGCAAACTGGAGAGAACTCAGAATCCTTGGTATTTGAAAATCTATCAGGAGATCTCTCTGACAATGAAGAAGTACCTGAAGTTGTTACAGTTATTAATAATAATCATAATGATAATGATTCTGGACAAAGTGGTGACCAAAGTGGAGATCCTCAAAATACTACAGGATCCACTAGTCAGTCTATAGAATCATCAGATCAAACCGTCAACAACTCAGGGGGAGCAGGAGAAGGATCAACTAGTCACACTCCACAACATCTAGAACAAGGAGAATCATCAAGATCGCATCTGCCAAGACAAAGGGTATGGAATAGAGATCATCCCTTTCACTTGATCATTGGTGATCCGGACACAGGAGTGAGAACTAGGAGAACATCACAAAATGAATGTCACTATTCTGGGTTTCTTTCAGAAACAGGACCTAAGAAAGTTGAAGATGCTCTAGATGATCCAGATTGGGTGATTGCTATGCAAGAGGAACTCAATCAGTTTGAAAGGCAGAAAGTTTGGAAGCTGGTACCCAAGCCTAAGGGAAAATCTATTATTGGAACAAGATGGGTATTCAGAAATAAGTTGGACGAAGATGGCATTGTAACGAGAAACAAAGCCAGACTAGTTGCTAAAGGTTACTCTCAAGAAGAGGGAATTGATTATGATGAAACCTATGCACCAGTAGCAAGACTTGAGGCCATCAGAATGTTTCTGGCATTTGCTGCACATTCCAATTACAAGGTATATCAGATGGATGTGAAGAGTGCTTTTCTGAACGGGGAGTTAGAAGAAGAAGTGTATGTGGAACAACCTCCAGGTTTTGAGGATTCAAAACTGGCAGACTTTGTGTACTTTCTATTCAAAGCTCTCTACGGACTCAAACAAGCTCCAAGGACATGGTATGACACTCTCTCTGAATTCTTACTTGAAAATGATTTTACAAGAGGTGTCGTAGACAAAACTCTCTTTGTCAAAAAGCATAAAAATGATTTGATATTGGTGTAAGTATATGTTGATGACATAATATTTGGTTCTACTAATGATGATCTATGCAAGAGATTTGCTAAGTTAATGCAGAGTCGTTATGAAATGAGCATGATGGGTGAATTGTCATTCTTTCTTGGACTGCAAGTATACCAAAAACAAGATGGTATATTCATTTGTCAGTCCAAGTACATTAAAGATCTTCTGAAGACGTATCAAATGGAAGACTCATCTACAGCAAAGACTCCTATGCCAACTGCCACTAAGCTTGATAAGGATGTAACTGGTAAGAAGGTTGACATCACAGGCTACAGAGGTATGATAGGTTCATTACTTTATCTCACTGCAAGTAGACCAGATATAATGTTTGCAACATGCTTGTGTGCTAGGTTTCAGTCTGATCCTAAAGAATCTCATCTAATAGCTGTTAAGCGAATATTTAGATATCTTAAGGGGACTCCAAATCTTGGAATTTGGTACCCTAAAGATACAGGATTTGATCTTATTGGATACACAGACTCTGATTTTGCAGGTTGTAAGATTGATCGGAAGAGTACTTCGGGAAGCGGTCAGTTTCTTGGAAGAAGGTTAGTTTCCTGGTACAGCAAGAAGCAGCATTCAGTGTCCACATCAACAGCTGAGGCTGAATACATTGCTGCTGGTAGCTGCTGTGCTCAGATCTTGTGGATGAGAAACCAACTCCGTGACTATGGGCTTTTGTTGACAAAGATTCCAATATTTTGCGACAACACAAGTGCCATAGCAATCTCTAACAACCCAGTGCAACACTCGAGGACGAAGCACATCGACATCAGGTATCATTTTATCCGAGAGCATGTCATGAATGGAACTGTGGAGTTACATTTTGTACCCACAGAGGATCAAATTGCAGACATCTTTACTAAACCGCTTGATGAATCCACTTTCAATAAGCTGGTTGGTGAACTTGGGATGTTAAATCTTTCTAATTGATTTTGATTAGAAGTCAGTAACCGCAGATAGTCCTAGTAAATACATGAGTTTAAGAATTTCTATATCCTTAGGACTCGTGAGTTTATTTTCTGGAGCAATTCTCGTAGTTAGGATTATTGTACTAATTTTATGTCATAATTATGGATGATATATCTTCTAGCATTTAGTTGGTTATTAATTCTAAAAATTAGTTAGGTGCTAATATTTGTTCTAAATATTAAAGCATCTATTTAATTTGAATTAATTTACTTTGTTTTTAACATTGTAGATTAATGCAGCATAATTTATTGGATTTTAATTGATTAATATCATTTAATGATATTTAGTTGATTTTATTATAAGAAAATTGTGAATTTTCTGTTAACAATTGATTTTGGTGAATTTTAAAAGATTTATTCAAAATAAAACTTGACAGGAAATAAAAAGTCTGAATTCTAAAACAAGAACAGGTTTTAAAATTTGGACATAAGAAAAAAATATCGAATTTAGGAAATTTGATAGTTTTTCAAGTACATAGATAACTCTATCGAAATTAATTTTCGATAGTTTTTGAAAAGGAAAAGAAAATCTATCGAAAACATTTCTCGATAGTTTTTTAGAATCATTTTAAAATATATCGAAGGAATTTAATTAATTCTATATCTAAATTCTCGATGGTTTTTGAAATAGTAAGAAAAATCTATCGAAGAGAATTAAATTTTCTTTTATTTTAATTCTCGATAGATTTTCATAAAAGAGTTCGATAGTTTTGGTTTTAAAAAGACAGAGACTTCGATAGTTTTCCTGGAAAGCGTTTTAAATTCAAAATTTCAAACACTTCGATAGTTTTTGAAAAACTATCGAGGTGCAGTTGACACTTTTGCCCTCACAGAAAACTATCGATAGTTCTTTAAAAAAACTATCGAACTAGAAATGACAAGTTTGCCCCTGACAGTTTCAATTAGTATAAAACATTGCCTTGTGTTCTTTTCTTTTCATTTTCACAGATCTGAGAAAACTTAAGCTTTCGTTTATAATACTTACAAAACATATCTACAGCCAAGAACAAGGACATTCGATAGTTTCTTCATTTTCACTATGTATTCACTCGGAAAACTCATTTTCATCACAGTAATTTCACTTTAACCGTGAAACTTCTGTTTGTTTGGATTTTAGTTGAGGTTAAAAATCACTTTGTTTAGAAAAACTATCGACAGTGACAGAGAACCTTAAGATTTTTTATATTACTGAGCTTTGTTGAAATTGCATTGGTTACCCAATTGATTTCTTCAGGAAAAGCACTTGTTAAAAAGTTATCAATTCATATTAGGGTTCTAGTTTTCGAAAGTTGTTTTTGGTTAAGGGTTTCTATTTTGAAAAATGGGTAATTTTGTTTAAGTTTGATTAATTAGTGATAATTAATTAAATTTAATTGGTAAAATAGTTTTGGTTTATTTAAATTTTCTGGAAATTTTAAAAAATGGCTGGAGAATTTATTATTACCAAGACTAATCATGTCTCGTTTCAAAACTTGCAATCCATAACGAACTTACAATTTCGTGCATGGGCAGAGTTTTTGAACACACGTTCATTAGTGGCATATTCTTTGAGTACTCCCGTGGTCCTTTGCATCGATCAATTGACTGCGTTGTACACGTCCGCCACGGATACAAGTGAGAATAATGTGAGATCCTTCAGTTTTTTTGTGCCAGGGGGCAGAACGATAAGGGTGACGGAACATGACTTTAATAGAATACTTCATTTTCCTACAGAAAACCTTGTTCCGGATCCCACAACTGAGGAGATACATGCTTTCTTCACTCTCATTAGAAGTCAACAACCTAACTTCTTTGTGGGAGAGTTCCTTAAGCATTACTTGCCAAAGGCATGGAACTTTTTCTTTCATACCCTAATCCATGTTTTTACTACCAAGCTAACAAATCTGCATGGTATTCCCTTATTCCTTCAAAAGATAGGGTTTTCCATTGCGAACAATATGCATATTAACATAGGAAGGCTATTGATCGATCAAGTCATTCTGTGCATGGGACCACTGGATGAAAGAACAGGCATAACTAATGATGTGCTTTGCTTCTATCCTAGGTTCCTACAGCTAATTCTCAATGATATCTTAACAGATGATGAGCGCGAGACATTCGCCGAAGAGGAGACTATGGAGTGTATGAAGATGAAGAGCAATGCAATAACCGCTCTCATTAGGAAGAACAACTATCTTCCAGGGGTACCCACTGTTCTCACAGACTATCTAAGAACGGTGCCCCTACCACTTCTACCCCCAGGGGAACAGGTAATTGAAGGTAATATTCCTCCACCTCAACCTGAAATGGCACCTGAACCAATGGATGTTGATCCAGAGCCCTCAGTGGCCATTCCAGACCAGGAGGTTGCAAACCCACAACCTCTAACCACGGTCGAAGAGCCTTTGGAAGAGCCAAATGAAACCATAAACGAACCTCCTTCCCCTCCTATACCCAATATTCAGACATCCGTGAGTGTAGAGGGAGATAGTGCCTTAGAAGCACCACATAAGGAGATACACCCTTCAACAGCAGCTCTGCCTACCTCTAAAAGGAGAAGAACAGAAACCGAGACAAATGTTGATACTTTATTTCAAACTTCCAAAGCGCCCTTTATTGATTTTTCTGATGCTGATTGGGCTACGCTAACGAAAGCTATATCTGAACCAATAGCTAAATCAAGTAAGGAAGAATTGACGGAAGCAACTGGTGTTCCGACCATATTACGGTCAGGTTCACTGGTTGAAGGTTCTAAGAACCAAGGGTCTTCACAGACGTCGAGAGAAGGCTTTGACCTAAATGCACAATCTAAAGGGTCATTGTCTACCTCCCCAGATGGAACATATCTGGATCCTGCGGGTAAAGGGTCTGACGTAGGTGCAGATCGGCAACTCGGTGACAATGAATCAATTACTATTGAGGAGTCAACTGAGGTAAAGTCTTCACAGACTATTGGGGAAGATTCGGGATCTCTGCTGTTAATAGAGCCTATTTCTAAACCCCTAGAGATTCAAACTCTAGATCCTTCAAAGGATATATCATCTACGGTTGATCAGCAACTTGGTTTATCCAAGGACGGGGACTTGTGAAGCCCCATTGCACCACCGGTGACCTCCTTAAGGACAGCTACGGTGTTTTCTTCTGCAGGTACAACTAGCACAAAGGGATTGAGTGAAACAAAAACACTTACACCTGGCCTGAGTGGGAAAGGAAAATGAGTGAAACACCGACAGAAACGTTGAGTGTACACCCAGAGCCAAACGTGAGGAGTGACACCCTAACCCTTCCAAATATTAATGATTTTCTATTACCGACAGAAAGAGAGTTACAAGTTCAATCTACCCTCAAGGAGATGACAGTTCGTGACAAAGAAGGAAATCCACTATTTAAGGTTCCACTACGACCTTCCTTTGACCAAGGGATCTCCTCTAGTCAAGCCAATGCTTCTTTAAAGTCTATTCAAGAGAAAGTTGACTTGGCTGCAGCTGATTCCAGAAGAACATTCAGGGTCATTGGCAGTGCATCTGGCACTATAACAGGTACGAAGCAGGCAGTGGACTCCTTAAAGAAGGAAGCATTGGAGGAACTGATCGAGTTGAGGACAGACGTCAAGGAACTTAAAGATGGATTCATGAATGAAGTAGATGCTTTGTCACACGGACAAGAAGCTTTGAAAGAAGACGTTCTGGTTATCCGGGATGGTCAAGCTAGGGTAAAAGATGCAATGAACACCCTTTCTAGAGTTGAGTCTAAGCTGAACCAGAGACTGGACAAGATTGAGAAGACTACCAACTCCAGATTGGATGCCATTGACCTGAAGCTAGCTTATATGCAAGAGATGAATAAGGATCTATTGGATTTCATGGAAAATCAAAGTGACGGAGTACAGTCAATCTGGACTATGCTGAAGAACCAACAAACTGGACAACCCGGACCTTCACAACAATAACCTGATCCTTCTACTGCCTTTTATGCTGAGGATGCTTTTGTCGAGGATTCCTCAACTAAGGGGGAGAAAGTTGGAGATGGGGAGAAAAGTAAGGATGGATGGGGAGTTTGGGAAACGGTTGAAGCTATTCCGATAAGACAGTACTGGATAGAAGAACTTGTACAAGAAGAAGAGAAGAGTGAAGAGGTATTTGAGGTCATGCAAGAGCAACCATTTCAGGAGGAGCATGAGCCATATTATCCAGAGCCCGTTGAACATCCAATCTGGGAGGATATTATGGAAGAAGAAGCAAATCCTATGTCACAAGAAGAAGAAGCTGCCTTGGAAGCAATGAGAGCTCAAAGAGCTGCAATAGATGCCAAGCATGCTGAGAAAGAGAGACACCAAGCAGTTCTAAGGATTGAGAAGCTAAAAGGATCCAAGGTGCAAGCTGAAGTAAGGAAGAAAAAGATGATGGATTTGGCAAGCAAGCATGGAAGTGAATGGGAGATGGCTTATAAAACCTTTTGTGGAGTTGAAGACGGATTAGAAGTCAACGACAATGCAGAGGTGGAAGTCATAATTCAGAACATAAGAAGTGCAAATCCTGATGATCATGTTTACTCTACTACACTGAGGAATACTGTGATCTTTCTGAAAGCTGGGGTTAAAGCAAATGGAGCCTAGAACATCCTGATCAATTTTCTTGAGAAAGGTACATTTGTGATTTCCACTAAGTTTTTAGAACAGAGAACATACGCAGAACTGCAGGTGATACTCGTCAAGATCCAAATAACTACAAGACTAAATGAACTGCTCCGTGAGCATGTTAAGGAGATCTTAATGAAAGTCGGTCCAGAGATTACTGAAGATCCTCCAATGGTTAGATTCATGACGAATGACTTGTTCAGAATCTGCTATTTGGCTAAGGACAAACTGAGGGACTACCCAAGCAATTATCTAATCTCAGTTGAGAAGTATCTTAGATCCAATGGATTCACATCAACGGAGAAGGACAAAGCAGCAGACACTCTTAGAAGATTTCTAATGGAGAATGTTCCTTACTATAGGAAAAGAGTGGAAAGAGGATTGGAAGTGCATACCAGATTACCAAACATGCCAAAGCTAAACAAGGAAGATGTTAACATTGCATGGTTATGGGCTGGAGTGGGTCAAGAGGTTGAATATATTGGAAGACACATCCAAGGAGCAATCCTTAAACCTGGAGAACCACTGCACTATCTATCAGTGATTGATTATCAAGATACTAACTACGATCCAATGATTGAGGAAGGTGAGATCGGAATGGACTGAAGATTGAAGCAAAGAACAAAAGAACTATCAGCTCACACTAGAGGAGCAACTTCATTGTATAAAGTTTTATTGTTTTTTGATTTATGAAATCTGGAAATGTATATATTTCTGATCCAGAATGCATTTAATATTATTACGCTGTCTTACTTTAAGTAGTTTCATGTTTCCTTAGTTAGTTGAGTTATCCTCGAAGTATTTGCTTTTCGAACTCTATCCAATCAAATAGGGGGAGATTGTAAAGCATAATGTAACATAAGATGTAAAAGAGATAACTACAACTCAACAAAGGACAAGACAGACAATAGTATTAACAGAAGCACAGGAATCCAGAATCAAAGAAGAAAAGGTAAACTCAAAAAATCAAAATACTTTATGTATTCTTGAAGTCCGTAAACAGGTCACGGAAAGAAGTTCATGAAAATGTTCAAGCCTCAGTGACAGCAAAAGAAACAAGACATTCAAGACGACAGAAGTATGTGAATGATTTAGGGTTAAGTACCACGGGGTTCCAGTGATTTAAACGAAGCAACCAGAACGACAAAGGACTTATCAGAAGCATTGAAATGAAGACATAAAAGAAGAATTGATCAAGTGATTATTCATCTGTGAACCAGACCAGTTGCACTAGGTGACGGCACTTAAAAGATCAAGTTGTTTTATCGTCTCAGAAGAAATTGATACAATCTAAAACTAAGCACCCGGGAACTTAAAAGATTTACTAAAAAGATCAAGGACAAGAAATGGTTCGATGGTTTTTCTTTTAAGAAAACCATCGAAAGTGATAAAAGAAATCCATCAGAATTCAATTCAAAAGTAATTTAGATTTCGATAGTTTTTATTTAAAAACTATCGAATGATAAATTCTTTTTAATCATTCGATGGTTTTCAAATTGGAGCAGGTGGAAAGTTTTATTTTGTCTGACAGGTTGATGAGAATTGGACGGTCAAGATTGTTTTAACAATTAAGGTTTGATAGTTTTCAAATGAAGTCTACAATTTATACGAGGAAAGATAGTGTCTTCTTCAGTTAAGGCATTCTACACAGAGACATTACTGAGAGAGAGAATTGAGCCGGATAAATTATCAGAGAAATTAATAGTGCTCAGAACTTGATCATTGTATTGAATTTGTGTAACCTTAAACTCATTGAAGCTAATCTACGGATTAGAAGTTGTAGCACCCCTCGAGGTTTATATTTATAAAAAGATATATTCCCCGAAACTTGATTTGGTTTGGTGTGTTTGATTTCGTTATAGAACTGAATGATTAATCCGCGAACGAAATTAAATTATTTGTGAGTATCGTATTCAACCCCCCCCCCCCTTCTACGATACTTTGGACCTAACAGTAGAGGAGTCTGAAATAATTGAAGCTTTGGAGGCAAATATCTTGAGATGTGCTAGACAGTATAAATGCTGAAAAAGATAATGTCACCAAAGAAGCTGTCATGGAAGAAGATACTGTCTTGAAGGACACTATCGAAGAAGATGATGTCAAGGATGGAATGAAGCCTACTGTCAAACCAAAAAGGATAAAATCCTTAGCCAATGCTTGGTTTTCTAGACAGGAACCTGAACCTGAGGAGACTACTAAAGCAAGGAAAGGAAAGACCAAGTACTTAGAAAAGGAAAAAGCTACAGGGCTATGCAAGAATTTGAAGAGGCCACTTCAAATCAAATATCCAAACTCTTTTGAAATTCAACATGCTAAATCCAAAGAAATCAGAAGTGTTGAAGTGGAGTTAGATTCCAATCAGGAGGCAAGCATGTACACTCTCTGGTGGGATTCATCAAGGTCAATAAAGGTGGATAAAGACTTCATTATGGAAATTGAGTCAATTTTTGTGAATGACATCCATGTGATTATAAGAACAAAAGTTAGGAGAAGGATTGACTACTTCGTCCTGGACAGAATGGTGGAGCTACTACAAAGCTATGACAATGTACCCAAAAAAGTCATGGAACATGTTCTGAAATACAAGGATGAAAGAGATATGGAATTCTATCAGAAGTTTGGTATGTTTGAAGATCATGATGATGCTGACATTGCTCACTTGTTGGAGTATTCTGATGAAGAGATAGCTGATTATGAAGAGGACTTTCCTGAAGAAGAGGTGCAAACCCAACCAGGTCAAGAAGGACCTTCAAATCCTGCAGGAAGAAATGCCACTAAAGATATGGAAGCTCCATTCTTAAACAAATGCAAAGAAGCCAACAAGGTGGAGAGTGAAGGACCAAATTACCAACCATGTATGTTAGAGAATCCTCTGAGGATCAAGTTCATAAGTGAAGAGATCCCTGTTGGAAGCTTTCATAAGCTCAAAATAAGTGCCTTGAAAGACTTATTCTACTTGGTAATTGGATCAATTCATCCATTAGAACAGCTGTGTTCTTTTGAGATTGAGGGCATTCTTCAAAGAAGAAAGGGTGAGGACTCAAAGCTGGATAAATCAAGAAGAAAAACCCTAAATGCATATCTTGGAAGAAGATTTAAACTTGTTGAAGGAAAATTGAAGTTCAGAACTTATGCCTTTGGTCAAGAATTGTGGATAGATCTTCAGGATGTTAGAGTATGTCTCTCCAAAGCAGTCCAAAAGTACATTGATGAGATAGAAGATGATGCCATCTCTCCTGATGAGAAGGCATTGGTGGAAGGACTCAAGGAGATTCTGAAAGAAGCTCTCAACAGAGAGGATGAAGCAAGACAGAAAAGAAAATCTGAAGCTAAGTGAAAATCTTTTGTCAATTCTGATCTTGTTAGTTAAGGTGTCAACATGTATTAATTGTAAATTTGTTGTTATTGTCCATAAAAACAAATTGGGGGATATTGTTAGGATTTATGGGTGATAGCTATGAGACAACTTAACTAGATATTTTTTAATGCTTAATTTTATTAAGTATGAACATACTGTCACAGCCAGAGTATGTTCTTGTAACCATTTTTTTTTTGTTAAATAAGATTTTAAGTACATCTTGGTAGAAGTTCATTTATTTGTTCAAGCCTCAAGAAGTGCTCAAGGAGGACATCAAGAATAAATGTTACTGTCATGGCACTGACAGTAAGCTGGTTACAAGAAGACAACATGTTGCAAGTCACGACAGTATATCCACTCTGACAGCAACATTGGCGGAAGCCCTCGGACAACATCTTTACCTCGGCCTGACAGCAAGCTTGGAACTCTTGACATCATCTATTGCGGGGACTTCTTACTGTCACCAAAAAGGCGTATTCTTGTGACAGCAAGCTTAGGGTTCAGGATACTGTCATGAAGGGATAATCTTTGTATTGGGGATCTACCCAGTCAAACATGTGACAGTTTGGATGTTCAAGAAACAGGCGTGCTGCAGTATCCCAACACTACATCAGGTCTGTAAGACTACGACAGAAGCTTGAGAGATCACATGACAAAGCTAGCCGATTCAAGAGTATGACAAATCAACATCTACTGAATTGTGTTAGCTAAAATAGAATGTATCTAGATTGCTTTATTCAATAATGATAAACTTGTTTATATAGCAATTTAGGTAAGACTCACGGGTAGACAATTTGTAAGAAGTTGCCACATGAAAATGACAGCAGCTTCACAAACCCGTGATGATTGAGATAGGTTGAGTAGTTACTTAGACTATCTCTCGATTCATTCTTTGTATCACTCGAGAAATTGAAGCTCAAGAAAAGTTTTCTTAAGGTTGTAGCAACCCATTGCAAAATAAATAAAACATTTATTTTGTGAGAAAATCTTTTGTGTCTACTTGTATTTGCAATTCGTAAACTGATAAACTTTAATCTTAGTTTTAAGTTGTTGGAACGTAGATTGAGATTTATCAGTATTGCATTCAACCCCCTTCTGCAATAGTCAAGGACCAACAACTTATGCATTACTTTTAATTTATTACCAATTATAGAAATAATAAAGGGCATTTTTAGAATAATATTATCGAACCCAGAAAGTTCACTTATGATTAAATACTAGCGTTTTACCCGTGCTACGCACCGAAAGTACAATCTTAAATTTTTAAAATTCTAAAATAAATATAAATATGTTATATAACAGAATTTATATTAATTTTTTCCCACATACTTTTACTAAATTTGCGCATGCATGTATTAATAAATATAAGTTATGATATGGTTGCTAAGAAAATAAATATGTATTATTTAAAATTAAATATTCAACACATAAAATATTGATTGAATAAATATATAAAATAATATAACGAAATTACATAAAATATGATATTAGAATTGTTTTGAAATATACCATCAATTTTTAAATCAATAATAATGTTGAACGTCCTAGCCCGTTTTAGAATTATACTTCTTTTTAACTTCATCATCATTAACGTGGATACGCGTTTATTTGTTTTCGATTTTGACTTTAGATTATCATCAATAAAATTATCATTATTAGCTGAATCAAATCATTCACCTGCTTCAAAAGAAACAAAATGGTTGCGTTATTAAGAATGAGAAAGACAAATTTTATGTTGGACAAATATCACAGTTAATTATTTTAATTGAAAATTTTATGCTCACCACGACAGAATCAACATTGTATGAGGTGATTTTAGATTCTTGTGAGAACGTTGAAACTCTATAGTTGGAACTAATTTTGCCATGTCTGAGGCCAAGTATATTGTATTGCTATGGACTTCAATCATTCAAAGATATAATGAATGTCAGAATTTTTCATGTGATGGTTTTTAATTTTTCAAAATATTGATTTTCATTTTCTTCTTATGACAAAGGTTTTAAATTTGTTAGGACAAATTCCAGACTTACATTTAATATGCTATATTTTTAGAATTTTGTTTTTACTATGTCATTACCTTTATATTCTGACCACAAAGGTCGTCGTCAATATTTGTTGATATTTACCGTATCATTTCACAATCTTTGAACTACTTCACTTAATTAATAATGTAGATGAACACCGTAAATCTAATAAATTATACTCCCTTCGTCCAATCCATTTCTTTACACTTTATTTCTGTAGATGCCTCTCTCAATTCTTTACATCCCAAAAGTAGTAAAATTAGATTATATAAAATTTAACTACATTCACTACTTTTCTCCATTACATTTATTTTATATATTAACTATTGATGGTTCACACCACTTTACTCTCTTTTCTTACATTTCTGAACTATTTTACACTTTTTCATAACTTCTATACCCAATTCATATGTAAATAATGATAGAGACGGATGGAGTGTATAATTATGATAAAAAGGGATAAGAAGAAAAATATTTTTAAAAAATTTGATTTATTGAACATAATGCCTCATATTCGGGTTTGAGACAATTTTATCACATTTGCATTTGTATGTATGGTTAATGATAAGAATTCCCCAGGATACATCTTCGACACTGCAAACTCATAAATGATATATCGCTTCCATTTACATTAAGATTTTAAAATTTTAACAATGAAAATTTGATGAGTCTAATGACTGCACGTAATTGATAACGAAATAAAAAAGAAGTAATGTACCAGTTTACTATCTAAATTCAGAGATCAGTAATATGTTTATATAGAATATATTATCAAGATTATGTGAAGACATGTCTTATTAATAATAATTTTAATATTTTTAAAAGATAGTTATGAATTAAAATAATTTAATTTTTTTATGTTATTAATCGAATTTATATTATTGATATTATTTTAAAGCGACTTAAAAACAGTTTAGTTCTGAAAGTGTTTGTCCTAAATCCAATCATGTATGATGAGTTAGGAAGAACTTTCTTGTATTCTTATTTGATTTCATTAATGTTAATAAAAGACTTGTTTTGTTTTTATTACGGGCTTTATCTATTTAAAGTGTTTTAAATAAGATGTTCCATAGTTTAGAGTAAAGCTTCTAGAATTATAATGAGATTATAATAGTGAGATCTAGAAGATGATAACTCTAGACTTAAACAGTTCCTGATCATAGGATAACTAATCGAAAGTTGGTGAATCCGCAAAGATTGGTACATACTATGCTTGCTCCCGTCAGGAGGATGTCTGTTCTCATAGGCATTTGTGTGGTGACACTATAGCTAGTATGTAGGTGCTTGTTAGGGAATAAGTTTACTGAACATGACTCGATAAGTTGAACAATTAATGGAGTTTACTCATGTGTCAATAGTTATTCACTGAGTGATAGTTGTACAAGTGTCCTTAGACTTGAGATCGTTAGAGTAATCTTGTATATAATGAACTATGTTTTGGATTAGTCCTTAGTCTCAAGGACATCCATTAGGTCTATTCTGGGCATAGGGATTTGTGTATGGAGATAGTTAACGACAATAAAGGATCTACCCCTTCCAGTAAAGGAAGAGAATATCCTATGTTATTCTTAGTATGCGAGTTTTGGAATCTCTGACCAGAGTGTATGAAATTAGAAAGGAGTTTCTAATTTGCATTAATATGAACTTAGCATTATGAATAAGAAATCATATGATTAAATTTGATAGGCCTGACACGAGATCTATGCCTTGTATTTAATCGGGATATTGTAGGGTAGAAGGAATTGATTGTACTGAAACTAGTCACTGACAGGTTCTTGGTATTCTAAGCAGTGAATTCATATTATCCGGATAGTCGCGATATGTTGAGAAGCATCACTCACGATGTAGAATAAATATAATTAATCAGTTAATTATATTTAATGAATTATTAGAATTCATATAAATAATAAATAAAAGTTTATTATTATTTATTTCTACTACCGGCTTAATATTGAACCTACAGGGTCACACCATAAAAGAATATTTTCTTTGATGAAAAGATTTAAATTATGAGAGAGGAAGAATTATTTTCTAAATAGTTTAGAAAAAGAAATAATTATTAAAATAGTTTTAATCATTATTAAAGTATTTTAGAAATGTGGGGTTAATATATATATATATATATATATATATATATTATTAAAAACCCTAGGAAAGCCCTATAAATAGAATGAGATAGTTCATTCTAAGGCACAACTTGTTTTTGTGAAAAAACCTAGAAAAGGAGCTAGCCTCCATCTCTCTCTCTCTCTCTCTCTCTTTTTCTCTCTAAAAACTGTTAGAGTTTTTTGAAGAATTCATCGAAGGAAAATTCTTTGTGGATACCGGTAGAATGTTTCTCCATTCTGAGGAGCAACTGCTTACTACCATCGATTTTAAAGCTTCGATTTGCAAGGTATGATTACGATTCCCCTCGCTCTAGATTTATTTATGTTTTTCTATATGTGCGATACATGGTTTTTACGGAATAGAATTGTTATATCACGCTTCCGCTCATCCGTAAATTCCTTCAATGGTATCAGAGCTAGGTTTTGCATATAGAGATTCATATAAAAAAATTCAGATTTTTTTATGCATGTATGGATTTATTATGATTTTTGCAAGTATATTTAGATTTAATTATGAATTAATTCGAAATATTATTTGCATGAGATTTTGACCATTGATCTGGGTTTTACAAGTGTTGTGGATCATCTAGGTATTTGTTTCATAATTTTGTGATGTGTAGATTATTTGTTATGAATTTTTTAAAATTGTTTTAATTAAAATTCATAAAATAATTATGCATGTTGAAATATATGAATTAAAATTTGCACAAGGACCCCATAGACACTTGGTTATTTTTGCTTTTTTTTTATTTCAGAAATCATATTATTTTGATTTTTTATTAATTTATTAATTAATTGTTAATTAATTTATTAATATTAAAATAAAATAATAATAACAATAAATGCATTAATGGTTGGGCAGTTTTTTTTTGTGTTTTAAATGCTTTATAGCATAGAATTGTTGTAACTTATTTAGCATTAAATTAAAAAAAAAAATACTGCTGCTGCTGCTTTCCGCGCGCGCCGTGCGCGCACTCGCTGGGAAGGGTGTAACGCATTCCGGGAATGCGTTACAGGTCCTGTAACGCATGCGTGTCATGCGTTACACAACTAATAGCTTTTAATTGTTGTAATGCATTCCAGTAATGCGTTACAACCCTTATGTCCACATTAAATTTAATTTTTTGGGAGTTTGGTAACTCCGTTTTGGGCGTGCAATATACTATTGGATTCGTTTTTCCGAGACGGATCTAATGGAGTGGTCAAATATTTTTTATATAAAAGTTTGGAACTGTTTATATTCCCGGAAGTGTTTTAAAGCATGTACTAATTGTTTTAATTGCTTTTAAATACTATAATAAATCCATACATCATTATATCATTGTATGACATGATATTACTTACATGCTTACTTGTTTATTTATTTTTATATATGAGATATATGCCTATATTTACCATGCGATGATAGATTTAGGTGAACTTAAATCAATATAAGGCGTGCTCTAGAAAATCTAGAATAGGAATCGTTTCTTGCCTTAACAATAATATTATGAGTACAACCATGAGATTCTTATGTTTATGAAACATAGAGTGAAATACTCTTTTGATGTTAAAAATGAAAATTTCTGTCTAGGCCGTTGGGTTTTAAGCGGGACCGATGTGACCCCTCCAACACACTGGGAATTTTTCATTTAAATATCATAATTGTATTTTGTTCAAGAAAAAGAGAATCTCCTAGTAATATGATTATGGTTGTAACATAATATAATCCCTCTAAAATTAAATAATATCAAGTAGTGTAAAGCATAATGTAACATAAGATGTAAAAGAGATAACTACAACTCAACAAAGGACAAGACAGACAATAGTATTAATAGAAGCACAGGAATCCAGAATCAGAGAAGAAAAGGTAAACTCAAAAAATCAAAATACGTTATGTATTCTTGAAGTCCGTAAACAGGTCACGGAAAGAAGTTCATGAAAATGTTCAAGCCTCAGTGACAGCAATAGAAACAAGACTTTGAAGACGACAGAAGTATGTGAATGATTTAGGGTTCAGTACCACGGGATTCCAGTGATGAAGCAACCAGAACGACAAGGGACGTATCAGCAGCAATGTATTGAAGACATAAAATAAGAATTGATCAAGTGTTATTCATCTGTGAACCAGACCAGTTGCACTAGGTGACGGCATTGAAAAGATCAAGTTGATTTATCGTCTCCGAAGAAAGTGATACAGTTTATTTCTTAAACACCCAGGAGCTCAGTGGAATCATTAATGAACAAAAGACAAGAAAAGGAATTCGATAGTTTTTCTAATTAGAAAACTATCGAATGGTAGGTAAAGTGATTAATTGAAAACCAAAATAAGTTAATTTGGTATTCGATAGTTTTAATTAAAAAACTATCGAATGGTGAATTAACTTAATTAATTCGATGGTTTTTAAATCCATTCGATGGTTTTTAATTCATGGAGCAGGTGAAAAGAATTACTTGTCTGACAGGTTGAAGAAGATCCAACGGCCATGATTGTTTCTACAATTCTAATTCGATGGTTTTTCTAAACAAAGCCTACAGTTAATACAGAGTGAAGGAGGTGTCTTCTTCAGTTAAGGGCATTGAACACAAACACATAACTGAGAGAGAGAAGAGCCGGAGAAAATTATCAGAGAAATTAATAGTGCTCAGAACTTGATTATTGTTGTGTATTTGTGTTACCTTAAACTCATTGACGCTAATCTACGGATTAGAAATTGTAGCACCCCTCGAGGTTTATATTTATAAAAAGATATATTCCCCGAAACTTGATTTGGTTTGGTGTGTTTGATTTCGTTATAGAACTGAAAGATTAATCCGCGAACGAAATTAAATTATTTGTGAGTATCGTATTCAACCCCCCCTTCTACGATACTTTGGACCTAACAAGTAGTAATTGGCCAATGACACAACGGGCTTGTGTCGGTCATAGCCTTCCAACATGGTAGAAAGTAGTTCTTATTTTTGAATTATTGTCGTTTCGTGCTACAACCGAGGGCTTTGATTTCGAAATAAGAAATACTTGTCTATTACATAGAGATGGTACAATGAATTAGAATCTAATGGTCGTTACGTGCTACAGCCGTGGGCTGTTGGAGACTGATTCAATTGTATGAAATGTTGGGTTAGACTTGACTTAGAATATTGAGTTTGTCGTGCTACAGCCGTGACTCAATTATTCAAGAGGCTCAAGTTTTATTAGGGAATAACATGAGATGTAATTGACAAGAGTTGTCTGCCTACTGAACATCACATGGCGTTTCGTGCCACAGCCGAGGTTGTGTGATGGAATGTAGGATCCATATTCCCACTAGCATTATGAATGCTTAATTTTTCACTTAGGGGTTGTATAAATTAGGTAAACTAGTGGGAGACACTTATGAATAAAGACCCGATTCATATAGTGTTTTAAAATGAAATTGAATATTTGCTAAGTGTTGTTATGTGTTTATCATTTACAGATTTACTATATACATTATGTCTTCTGCACTATCACTCCGGAGCATACTGGATGCTCACAAATTGACTGGTCCTAATTTTGCTGACTGGCTTCGAAACCTGAAAATTGTTCTCAGGGTTGAGAAGCTGGAATATGTGCTTAACTCACCTAAGCCTGCTGAACCTGCTGACGATGCACATGATGATGAACATGTTGTGTATCGTAAGTGGATAGATGATGCAAATGTTGCTCAATGTATCATGCTAGCTTCCATGAACATTGAGCTACAGAAGCAGCATGAGCATATGGATGCTCACACTATCCTAACGCATCTACAAGAGTTGTATGATGTGGCGGGGAGGACAGCTCGATATGAGATATCGAAGGAGCTGTTCCGCTGTAGGATGTCTGAGGGATCGTCTGTGAATGACCATGTACTTAAGATGATCAATTTGATTGAACGTCTTGGACAACTTGGTTTCAACATGGATGGGGAACTGAGTCAAGACTTGGTCTTGCAATCACTTCCGGGTTCGTTTTCACAGTTTATTGTGAAATTTCACATGAATAAGTTGGACGTCAGCCTGGCTGAACTCCACAACATGTTGAAGATTGCGGAATCGAATTTTCCCTCTAAGAAGAGTTCTGTTCTTCTAATTGGCGAAGGTTCCAATCCTAAGAAAAGGAAGAAGAACCCTCCCAGGAAGAAGAAAGTAGGTGAAAAAAGGCATGTTCCACCAAAAGCTGAAGACCCCAAAAGCAAAGCTGTTTGCTTCCACTGTAACAAGGTGGGGCACTGGAAGAGGAACTGCAAGGTTTACCTTGCAGAATTGAAGAAGAAGAAGGGTAGTGAGACTGTCGCTTCTGATTCAGGTATGTTCATGATAGAAGTGAATATGTCATTAAATCAAATTGCTACTTGGGTATTAGATATCGCCTGTGGTTCTCACATTTGCAATTCGTTGCAGGAACTAAGGAGAAGTAGGACTCTTGAGGAAGAGGAGGTGATTCTACGGATGGGAAATGGAGCAAGAGTTGCTGCTACAGCTGTAGGATCATTTCATTTACATATGCCTACGGGCAAGACTATTGTTTTAAATAATTGTTATTTTGTTCCCTCGATTGTGAGGAATATTATTTCTATTCCCATGTTAGACTCGGCTGGATTTTCGTTTGTTATTCAGAATAATAAATGTTCAGTTCTTAGAGATAATGTTCTTTATGGTAGTGGTATTCTAAATAATGGTCTATATGTATGTGACGTGGAGCATAATTTACTACAAATTGAACGTACTAATAAAAGGAAAAGGGATGATGAAAATCTCACCTATTTGTGGCACTGCAGACTTGGTCATATTAGTGAAAATAGACTTCGTACATTGCATAAGGAAGGGTTACTTGAACCCTTTGATTTTGAATCATATCCTACATGCGAGTCTTGTCTATTGGGTAAAATGACCAAATCTCCATTTAGTGGACATGGAGAGAGGGCTGCAGATTTGCTAGGATTGGTACACACAGATGTATGTGGACCGATGTCTACGCAAGCCATGGGTGGATTTTCATACTTCATTAATTTCACAGATGATCGATCTAGATTCGGATATGTGTATTTGATAAAACACAAGTCCGAAGCCTTTGAAAAGTTCAAAGAATACAAGTATGAAGTGGAGAAACAAACCAAACATAGTATTAAAACCCTTCGATCAGATCGAGGTGGTGAATACTTGAATGGAGAGTTTCTAGATTATCTCAAAGAAAATGGTATAGTCTCTCATTGGACTCCTCCATATACTCCACAGTTGAATGGGGTATCTGAAAGGAGAAATCGAACTTTGTTAGACATGGTTCGATCCATGATGAGCTATGCAGATCTTCCAGTATTCCTTTGGGGTTATGCATTGGAAACCTCAGCATATTTACTGAATAAGGTGCCTTCCAAATCTGTTCCTCAAACTCCATATGAGATATGGAAAGAAAGGAAACCGAGTCTTAAACACGTTAAGATTTGGGGATGTCCAGCTTATGTCAAGAAAGTTGACCCTGATAAGCTGGAATCTCGATCCGTAAAATGTAAGTTTGTGGGATATCCTAAAGAGACTTTAGGGTATTACTTTTACACCGATCATAGGGTATTTGTCTCCAGACATGCTACCTTCTTGGAAAAACAGTTTATCCTTGAAGGGAACAGTGGGAGCAAAATAGAACTTAATGAAGTTCAAGAAGCACAAACTACTACGGTTCAAGAGGAAACACATGTTCAGACTGAACAACCTTCTGTGGAACAGCCCATTCGTAGGTCAGAGAGAGTGTCTCGCCAACCTGAGAGGTATTATGGCCTTGTCATTGAGAATGACAATGAGTTGTCAATCATTGATGATGACGACCCTATGACCTATAATGAGGCTATGAGTAGTGTTGACTCAGAGAAATGGCAGAGTGCCATGAAATCCGAAATGGATTCTATGTATACCAACCAAGTATGGACTTTGGTTGAAGCACCCAAGGATGTGAAGCCTATTGGGTGCAAATGGGTATACAAGAGAAAGATTTGAGCAGATGGCCAAGTGGAGACCTATAAGGCCAGGCTCGTGGCAAAAGGATTCAGACAAAGGCAATGGATTGACTTTGATGAAACTTTTTCGCCTGTAGCCCTGTTAAAATCAATTCGGATTTTGCTTGCGATTGCTGCTTACTACGACTATGAGATCTGGCAAATGGACGTGAAAATAGCCTTCCTCAATGGGAAACTTTAAGAGGAAGTGTATATGACACAGCCAGAGGGTTTTGTTTCCAAAGGGAATGAACACCTAGTGTGTAAGCTGCTACGAACCATATATGGATTAAGGCAAGCTTCTCGTAGATGGAACATCCGTTTTGATGAGACAATCAAAGAGTTTGATTTTATCAAAAAACATAGATGAACCATGTGTCTACAAGAAGGTTAGAGGGAGCGTGGTAACATTTCTTGTGTTGTATGTGGATGACATACTTCTTATAGGAAATGATATACCGATGCTACAATCAGTCAAAGTGTGGCTATCAAAGAACTTCACTATGAAGGACATGGGAGAAGCATCCTACATTCTCGGTATGAAGATCTATAGAGATAGATCTAGAAGAATGATAGGTCTTACCCAGGGTACATACATCGAGAAAGTGCTTAAAAGGTTCAGCATGGAAAACTCCAAAAGAGGTCTCATACCAATGAGCCATGGAGTATCCCTTTCCAAGAAGATGTCTCCTAAGACACCTGAAGAAAGGGAGCGTATGAGTAAGATTCCTTATGCTTCGGCAATAGGATCTATCATGTACGTGATGTTATGTACTAGGCCTGATGTTGCTCATTCAATTAGTGTGACGAGCAGATATCAGTCCAATCCAGGTGAAGACCACTAGAAAGCAGTGAAGAACATCCTTAAGTATTTGCGAAGGACTAAGGATATTTTTCTTGTTTTTGGTGGATCTGAGTTGAAAATAGAGGGTTATACTGACTCTAGTTTTCAATCAGAAAGTGATGATAGTACATCCATGTCAGGGTACGTGTTTACTCTGAATGGTGGTGCGATTAGTTGGAAGAGTTCCAAACAGTCTACAACGGCTGACTCCACAGCGGAAGCAGAGTATATAGCTGCAAGTGAGGCTGCAAAAGAAGCCGTTTGGATGAGGAAATTTTTTCTGAGTTGGGAGTTGTTCCTAGCATTGAGGATCCTATTGTGTTGTATTGTGATAACAACGCAGCAATAGAACAAGCCAAGGAACCTAGGTCTCATAAAAATACCAAACATGTTTTGCGGCGCTTTCATTTGATTAGGGAGATCATTGAAACAGGAGATGTCAAAATTGAGAGAGTTGACACACATAACAACGTAGCAGACCCACTCACAAATACATTGTCTCATATTCACTTTGATCGTCACAAAGAGAATATGGGTATTAGATACCAGTGTGATTGGCTTTAGTTCAAGTTGGAGATTGAAAGTGTTTGTCCTAAATCCAATCATGTATGATGAGTTAGGAAGAACTTTCTTGTATTCTTATTTGATTTCATTAATGTTAATAAAAGACTTGTTTTGTTTTTATTACGGGCTTTATCTATTTAAAGTGTTTTAAATAAGATGTTCCATAGTTTAGAGTAAAGTTTCTAGAATTATAATGAGATTATAATAGTGAGATCTAGAAGATGATAACTCTAGACTTAAACAGTTCCTGATCATAGGATAACTAATCGAAAGTTGGTGAATCCGCAAAGATTGGTACATACTATGCTTGCTCTCGTCAGGAGGATGTCTGTTCTCATAGGCATTTGTGTGGTGACACTATAGCTAGTATGTAGGTGCTTGTTAGGGAATAAGTTTACTGAACATGACTCGATAAGTTGAACAACTAATGGAGTTTACTCACGTGTCAATAGTTATTCACTGAGTGATAGTTGTACAAGTGTCCTTAGACTTGAGATCGTTAGAGTAATCTTGTATATAATGAACTATGCTTTGGATCCATTAGGTCTATTCTGGGCATAGGGATTTGTGTATGGAGATAGTTAACGTCAATAAAGGATCTACCCCTTCCAGTAAAGGAAGAGAATATCCTATGTTATTCTTAGTATGCGAGTTCTGGAATCTCTGGCCAGAGTGTATGAAATTAGAAATGAGTTTCTAATTTGCATTAATATGAACTTAGCATTATGAATAAGAAATCATATGATTAAATTTGATAGGCCTGACACGAGATCTATGCCTTGTATTTAATCGGGATATTGTAGGGTAGAAGGAATTGATTGTACTGAAACTAGTCACTGACAGGTTCTTGGTATTCTAAGCAGTGAATTCATATTATCCGGATAGTCGCGATATGTTGAGAAGCATCACTCACGATGTAGAATAAATATAATTAATCAGTTAATTATATTTAATGAATTATTAGAATTCATATAAATAATAAATAAAAGTTTATTATTATTTATTTCTACTACCGGCTTAATTTTGTTTTTGGTAAAGATTCCAATTCAACTTTAGAAAATGGATCTACTTCTGTTCAAAATATCAAAGTTATTAAGTCTAAACCTGTCTTGAGTAAAGTCACTAAGAATGTAGGTTTACTGTCTCAGAAACAACTTAAGGATAAAATCTGTGAAGTTACAGATAGGAAAGAGGAAGCTACTGTCAAAAGAAACAGGAATGGTAAGGTTGGGATTAATAAAGAGAATAATTATCAGTATATCCCAAATTCACCAAGAAAATGTTGTTTTAACTGTGGTAACTCTAATCATCTTGCTATTGATTGCAAAAAGAGTAGAAAGATATTAACTGAAATTCCTAGGTCTGATGTTAGGAATAGATCAGTATTTTATAAACCACAAAATTCCTGTTTTCATTGTGGTAGTATATGGCATTCTATTTATACATGTGTAGAATATCATGATTTGTACTATAACTTTTATGATCCATTGCCTAAGTTTAATAATAGTTCAAAATCTGGTAGAATTGATAATGTCATAGTGAAGCATGCTTTTGTTAATACTGATACTGACAAAGCAAATCCTTATGGAATAAATCTTGTCAGGACTGCTAAAGTCAAAAAGTCTTCTGCTGCTAAAATTAATAAATTGCATGGAAAAGGAACCCAACAAGTATGGGTTCCTAAATGTTCTAACTAGTGTTTTTCTATTCTGATTGCAGGGAAAAAGGAAAAATGTGTTAGTCATGGATAGTGGATGATCTGTGCACATGACTGGAAACAAAGCCATGTTATCAGAATATGAGGAAAAAGCTGGCCCAACTGTGTCTTATGGAGATGGCAACATTGGACAAACCTTGGGATATGGCAATATAATCATTGGAAATGTCATCATTGAAAAAGTAGCTCTAGGGAAAGGACTAAAATACAACCTGTTGAGTATTAGTCAAATCACTGACAGAGGTTATCATGTCAACTTCTATTCCACACATTGTGAAGTAGTCAACAAAGAAACAGGAAAGATTGCATTGACTGGCTACAGGCATGGTAACATTTATGAAGCCAACATTCTCTCAAATACTGATGACTCCCCTACATGTCTCATCAGTAAAACTTCAGTAGATGAAAGTTGGAATTGGCACAAGAAGCTTTCTCATCTCAACTTCAGCAATTTCAATGAGTTGGTTAAGAAAGATTTAGTGAGAGGATTACCTAAAGTGTTATATACTCCTGATGGACTCTGTGATGCATGTCAAAAAGCTAAACAGAGAAGGACATCATTCAAGAGTAAATCTGAATCCTCTATTGAAGAACCATATCACATGCTGCATCTTGATCTATTTGGACCAGTCAACATTATGTCCATCAATAAGAAAAGGTACACTCTTGTAATTGTTGATGAATATTCTAGATTCACCTGGGTGTATTTTCTGCATAGAAAAGATGAAACTCCTGAAATACTGTTGGATCAGTTGGATCATATGAGAATGATTGAGACAACCACAAAGTACAAAGTCAAGATACTGAGGAGTGATAATGGTACTGAATTTAAGAATTCAAAGATGGAAGAGTTCTGCAAATACAAAGGAATTATTCAACAATTCTCTGCTCCTGGCACACCTCAGCAAAATGGAGTAGTTGAAAGGAAAAATAGAACTCTTATTGAAGCTGGCAGAACTATGTTGGAAGAAGCTAAGTTACCTACATATTTCTGGGCAGAAGCAGTCAACACAGCATGCTATACACAGAATCTCACATTGATAAACAGACATGGTGTTACTCCTTATCAATCTCTCAAGGAGAAGAAACCAAGTTTGAAGCATCTGCATGTGTTTGGCTGTAAATGTTTTGTTCTCAGAACTCATCCTGAACAGCTAGGAAAGTTTGAAACAAAGGCTGATGAAGGAATTTTTATAGGGTATCCTGCATCAAGAGCCTTTAGAGTTTTTAACTTGAGAACAAGGACTATCATGGAGTCAATACATGTATCTTTTGATGATAAGAAGATAATTGGATTGAATGAAGATTCACATGATAGACTGATTTTTGAAAATGAAGCTACCAAGGAACCTGAAGAAAATGAATCAGATCCTGTCAGTTCATCAGATCCTGATGAGTCACCAAATCCTGATGACACGTCAAATTCTGATAACACTTCAAATGTTAATTCTGATGATGAAAACAATGGTAATACAACTAGTAGTGCTAATGTTGAGGGGGAGCAACAGTATTCCACTACAAGTTCTGAGTCAACTCAATCATCAGGACAGAATTCTTCAGATACTGATTCAAGTGATGATCCTGATACTTCATCAGGAGGCGATAGCAACATTTCAGGGGGAGCTTCTACAGAAGCAAATTCTTCAAATCAAGATAACACCAATCCACGGAGAGCATCTACATCAAGGAATGACTTACCATCAGCAAGGAAATGGACTGCAAGTCATACTCCTGATTTGATAATTGGGGATCCTGATGCAGGGATTCAGACAAGAAGTGCAACTCAAAATGAATGTCTATATAATAACTTTCTGTCAAAGGAGGAGCCAAAGAAAGTTGAAGATGCACTCAAAGATGCTAATTGGGTTACTGCAATGCAAGAAGAATTGAATGAATTTGAAAGGAATGAAGTCTGGAAACTGGTACCAAGACCAAAGAACAGATCAATTGTTGGTACTAAATGGATTTTCAAGAATAAGACTGATTCAGATGGTGTAATTATCAGAAACAAAGCAAGGCTAGTTGCAAAGGGGTATTCTCAACAAGAAGGAATTGACTATGATGAAACTTTTGCTCATGTTGCAAGACTAGAGGTCATCAGAATCTTTCTGGCATATGCAGCTCATAAGAAATTCAAGGTTTTCCAGATGGATGTGTTAGGCCGAATACACAATATATAATCAATATTAATATGATAATAACACTCAAGAACACTGTTTATGAATCAATAACTGAATTATATAAAATAACTCTTCTCTCAGTGATGTTAAAGAATCACAGAGAGCTGCTAGGTTACAAGAATAATGTATTCAATATTCGCATCCCTTTTAGGGTTAACCTATCTGTGTTTATATAGTACACAGTTACATAATCAATCTCTAATTGATATTCCTATAAATCAGCTATACAAATTATATCAAATTAGGATTGCTTCTGTCTTCTGTTCCGTTTCCTTAACTGTCTCAATATATCTTGCTTCTTTCCATCTTCAAGATATATTGCTTCTAGAATCTTTATATCAGCACCGACAGTTAATGAACTCTTCACCCCGTCAGACTTTATCAAACTCTGACTGGCTTCTAGTAAACTCTGATGAGTACCTGGTACTTAAACACTGATGAACAAACGTCAGCAATTATATCTAACAATCTCCCCCAACTTGTGCATAATGAAGATGTACAAGTTAAATAGATAATTGATGATGTCAAAACATATAACAAATGCAGTGTTTAAATATAACAGAGTTTAACTTTAACTTAGAACAGAAAACTTTAAAAACTTACAGTCAGACTTTACTTAATCTCTTCAATATCAGGCACTGTCCTGAGATAATCGATGAGAAGTCTTTTTTCAGCCTTTTCTAGCTCTTCTACCATGATCTCTTTCAATTCCTTGAGCTCTGGATCACCTTCTCCAGTCTGGTAGATAGCAGCTCTCAGAGAATAAATGTTGTTCTTTCTCATTTCATTCCCTAGCCGGATATAATATGATTTGTCTGACTCCAGATTGAAATCCAAGACTTTAATACCCAGTGCAGTATTGAACTTAGCACTGTTTCTCTTCATCTCAACAATCTTTCCATAAGCATCTCTGTACTTAGGAATATATGCACTAGAAACACCTCCTCCAAGCATAGCTTTTGTCTTCAGCATCCTTTCTCTTAGAACTAAAGCAGCATTGTGAGTATTTCTATTTTTGACTTTGAGAAGGTATAAAACATACTCAAGCTCTTCCCATAGCTTCAATTGAACATCAGATTCTCCTACTCTGTAAACTCTTCCATCAAACATAAAGTATAACAGAACCTCTTTCTTCAATCCTCTATGATAAACCATCTGTACAGACTCTAGTTTATCAAGGCTCTCTTGAGATACCCCAATACCAGCTTCTGCCAGTGATGTTTGATATAAAGGTCTGTTATTTATTCTCTTTTCCCTGTGTGAACCTAAACCAGACTTGTCATAAGTTTCTTTTCCAAGTACTGTCCTGGTTTGAGAAAAGTCCACAGGTTCTAGCGTCAGAGTTTCAGAAAGTACAGGTCTTAAGAAACCTTGAAGTTGTGGAGCTAGCTGAGTTTGTACAACTTGAGCCTTGTCAGAGGTTGTCACAACTTTAGTAGAAATATCAACATGAGCAACGTCAGAGGTTGATTTGTTTATCCTTGATTCAACTTGAGCAACGTCAGAGGTTGAATAATTCTTCTTTGGTAACTGTCCTTCTTCTACCAGTATACCCTTTCCTTTATCAGTATTTGCATTCACAGGTCTCCTTGTGTATTGTATACTCTGTTGAGTATTTTCTTTAATAGAAATTCCAATTTCTTTCTTTCTAGGAGCCTTTACTGATTTCTTCTTATAAGTACCAGAAGCAACTTTCTTTTTATGTTCTTCAGACAGCATCTTCATTTCTGCTTCCAAATCCTCAACTGTTACTTCACCATCATGCTCATCTAAAAACAGCTTGGCTGCAATCTCTTCATCAGTTATGGGATTAGCTGAAATCACTAGACTCTTAAGTCTTGAAGAAAATTGAGCATGAGTACCAGAATCACCAACACCAGAGTTTGTTTGATTTCTATCAGAGTTTGACTTGAATCTCCCTTGCACTTGAATAATATTTGACTTTTTCTCAGTGTCCTTGCTTCCACCATCAGTTCCATCATCCCTCTGTCTCAGAGTTTGAGTTCTTTTGCATTTGTCCTTATTAGAAACCCTCTCCCCCTTTTTGACATCATCAAGAATTAGAACTGATGTCAGCAACTCCAAAGAAGTAGCAATTGTATCAATCTTTGCAGACATGACAGTCTGATTCTCTTCTACTTTGCTTAGCCGTTGCCTAAATTCTACCTGATTTGCAAACAGAGTAGAATAGAGAGCTTTATCATTTTTCAACACCAACTCTCTAGCAGCTATATCATTTCTCAAACCAGTCACTAACTGGTGAGTTTCATCAAATCGATTATTAAGAGTCTTCACTTGCACTACTGTAGCCTTTAAATGACTTAGAAGTTCAGGATTTGTAATTGATGCAGCAGACTTTGCAACAAAATCAGTAGCCCTGTTGGCCGGAAAAATACAGTCTGCTCCTGACCAATTTTTAAAATACATTTCCCTGAAATGATCTTCAGTAGCATGTTGATTTGCTTTGATAGACTCTGCAGTCAGATCCCTTAGAAAAGGTGTAGATTCATGAGTATCAGAGTCTGACGAAGAGACATTTAAACCAGAGTTTGCATGTTCAGAATGAACAGCAGTTTGATCAGCATCAACATTCATTGGAATTTGCTCTGCAGCTTCATCAACAATATTCTCTGCAGAAGCTTCAGTGTTTATCTGTGCAGCTTCTTCAAGAACTTGCTCTGCAACAGCTTCAACATTCTCAGAGTTTACATTTGCAAGAAACTCTGCTTCTTCAGGAATAGACTCTGCAACAATGTCATTCAGTTTCTCTGCTTCATCCAATTTATTGACAGCAGTTGCATTTACCTGATCAACCTCCTCACCCATTTCAGGAATTGAATTGTTTACAGAGAGAATCTCTGTATGAGTTGCAATTGACTCATCTATTATCTGGGTGGTTTGATCAGCTGCCACATCCTCAGTATCATAAATACTAATACTAGGATGTGCTTCAAGAACATTTTCCATTTCAAAATCAGCATTAAAATCTTGTTGCTCAAAAATCTTAGCCTCTTTATCAGCATTTGCCAAGTCAGGCACAGAGGCTGCTTCAACATTTTCAGCATCCTCCTGAACAAGAACTTCAGGAGCTTCAGTGTTTACAAACACCCTGTCCTCATCAGCAGTATTGACAACAGGCTCCTCAGCAAAATCTTCTGGAGCTTCATTCTGGACAGCTTCAGCATTTGGATCAGAAACATCCAACTCCTCAAAAAGATAATCAGCCACCAACTTTCTTCTTTTCTGATGTGAAATCTCACTGTCAGCAAAAGATGGCCTATTTGCCCTTCTTTTCTTCCTTGAAGTTCTAGCAGATGTTGACACCCCAATATCAACTGATGATTTAAAAATCCTTGCTGGCTTAGAACCCATATGCTTAGTCCTACCACCCCTTGCAGGTTTGACAGATGTTGATGAAGGTAGCTCTGTTTGTAAAGGCTCAGGTTGAGGCTCTGATTGAGAAGAAGCCTGTGTTGGTGGATTTACTTGATCATTTATAAATTGTTGCACAGAGGCAGGTAGCAACAAGTCTCCAACAACCCCTTTCTTAACATCCTTATTGATAAGATCAGAAAATATCCTCTTGTGTAATTTAAAACAAGAAACATCTTCATCAATTACTTCTACCCCTTCAACACAGTAAGAGAATAAAATCTGACAAAATCTAGAAAAGTAAACTACTCTTCTATTTTCTGTCATTTTCTCCCCTAAGTTATTCAAAACAAGTCGTGCAAAATCAAAATGATTATCATATAACAGAGAGTACCCGATTTGCAGACTGTCTGTGGGAATAGCATCCCAGTTGGTGCATTTCTTTCCGAACGTCCTTGTAATGCAATCAAAGAAGAAGCTCCACTCCTTCCTTAAGAACGGTCGTTTCAACTGTCCAATCTTAGTCAAGGGTCCAGAATACCCAATCTCTCGCATCATTCTTATCAGATCTTCATCACCCATTCCAATAGTATACGATGAAAACTCAGGAAACCCCATTGCAGCCCGAATGGTTCCAGCAGTAATTACATACTCTGTTTCTTCAAATTCAAAGATAATAGATGGGTTACCAGTCTCACCACCATCATCATACATCCCGGACTCCCAAAACGCCTTGATTTGTAAACCAGAAAGTTTTGCTGGTTCAACTAAAGCACGCCCAATCGCTGACTGAGCAAGAAAATCTTGAATCATATGAAAAGCTTCTGGTGCGTTGGCAGTGTTTAATGGTGCTGCATAGTTATTTGGAACAAATTCTAACCCAGAAGAAACAAAAGCTGTAGTCGCCATTAGTAAGATTTGAAAGAAATCAAAGAAACTGATGCAAAAGCTTTGAAAGAGTTTGTAAGTAGAAAGGTGTTTGTGAATATGTGTGTGTATCAATAGATGTGAATTGAAGTAAAATGTGAAAGGTTTAGACGTATGTTTGTGTATTGTATAAATATGAAATTCAAAATTAAAAACTGAACAGTTTTTAATCATTAAAACACAACTGTCTTACTCCGTTAACTGTGTGAGTAGGACACGTGGCACACATACAATGACTGACAGCAAATAATTGACAGTTTCCAATGCGCATGCGCAGTAAAAACAGCAATTATTACCGCCCTTTACACTTTTCTAAACACTCAACCTCTCTCCTCTGTTTAACTCAAATTAGAACCGTTACCAATCATACTCTTTTATTTTCAAGAAAGTTTTCTCAAAATTGTTAACTGTCTGAAACAAATAATTAATTTTAATCATCAGAGATTAAGATAAAATTACCTCAGCGTAGAGTACACAGTTCATCAGTGTTTACCAATCCTCCTCCTTTATAAATAAACTCTTTTCACAAACTGTACAGATGTGAGTATTTGTGTGTGAATTAGCAGAGTTCACTGAATATGAATATTTAGATCATCTCAAAGTGCATAAAATCCACAAACTCAATCAGTAAAAACTGGTTGTTCAAACTCTCACATAGAATAAAATCTGATTTTTATATCTAAACTCTGTATTCTGATATCCTTTCATTTGGATATATCTTTTATTTTCACCCCCTTTATATATAAAAAAAAAAATTTATTTATTTTTCCAGTAATCAGTGGTTGGCACTAGTCACCAAAAATCAGAGATTTTAGCCCTTATTTCATACAATAAGTTCCTGGATCTTCCTAGGCACAACATGATCTCAAAGGAATTTGTGCTCTTTTTGGCATCTTTTGATTTGAGGGTGAAATATTTGCAATTAATTAACAGAGTTTAGACTTTTCATCAGCTAATACAATTAATTTATGAGAGAAAGTGCAAACAGCTAATACAGACTCAGTGTATAGGATCAATAAACTAAGAGATGCTATAAATATAGAGACAGTATCATGCTGTGTAAAATTTCTGCACATTTTGTAATTTAGAATTTATAATACTTAGAAGGATTCATGATTACTTACTGAAAATCATGCTTCATACAGCTTTCTTCATCGGTCCATATGTTTCAGATAATATTACAATCAGAGTTTAACCGACAGAGTATGACTAACAGAGTTTACTATCAGAGTTTAACATACTGGTACAAATAGCAGTTAACACATGCAAAGAATCATGAGCATAAAATCATGTATAGAGTTTGAATCTAACCAGTATCTCTAGTCAAAACCAGAGATCATTCCAAGTTCATTTACCAGCCTTGTAAAGGTAGCTTCACTCAAAGGTTTGGTGAAGATATCTGCAAGCTGTTGGTCTGTAGAAACAAAATGAATCTCAATGTTTCCTTCTTCCACATGTTCCCTGATAAAATGATACCTTATGCTGATGTGCTTGGTCATGGAGTGCTGTACTGGATTACCTGTCATAGCAATAGCACTTTGATTATCACAGTAAATAGGTATTCTAGAGTACCTTAACCCATAGTCCAGCAATTGATTCTTCATCCATAAAATCTGTGCACAACAGCTACCAGCAGCTATATACTCTGCTTCTACTGTGGATGTGGAAATTGATTTTTGTTCTTGCTATACCAAGAAACTAATCTGTCACCTAAAAATTGACAGCTTCCACTTGTGCTTTTTCTGTCTATCTTACAGCCTGCAAAATCTGCATCAGAGTAACCAATTAATTTAAACTCTGATTCTCTAGGGTACCACAAACCGAGGGTTATGGTTCCTTTGAGATATTTGAAAATCCTCTTTACAGCTGTTAGATGTGGCTCTCTGGGGTCTGCTTGAAATCTTGCACAAGGACATGTTGCATACATGATATCTGGTCTACTTGCTGTCAGATAAAGAAGAGACCCTATCATTCCTCTATAGTTTGTCATATCTACTGAGGCTCCTGTGTCTTTGTCTAGCTTTGTTGCAGTAGCCATGGGAGTTGTAGCAGATGAACTATCAAACATACCAAATTTCTTGAGAAGATTTCTGGTATATTTTGCTTGATTGATAAAAATCCCATCATCTGTTTGCTTGACCTGTAAGCCTAGAAAATAAATAAGCTCTCCCATCATACTCATTTGATATCTTGACTGCATAAGCTTGGCAAATTTCTTACAGAGTTTGTCATTAGTAGACCCAAAAATTATGTCATCCACATAGATTTGAACTAACAGCAAATCATCACCAGTATTAAAGTAGAACAAGGTTTTGTCAATTGTACCTCTAGTGAACCCACTTTCTAAAAAAATTGAGCCAGAGTTTCATACCATGCTCTAGGTGCCTGCTTTAGTCCATATAATGCCTTATCAAGCCTGTAAACATAATCTGGATGTTTGGGATCTACAAACCCTGGTGGTTGTTCAACAAACACTTCTTCTTCAAGTTTCCCATTGAGAAAAGCACTTTTCACATCCATCTGAAAGACTTTAAATTTCTTGTGAGCAGCATAGGCCAGAAAAATCCTTATTGCCTCTAGTCTTGCAACTGGAGCAAAGGTTTCATCATAATCAATTCCATCTTGCTGTGAATAGCCTTTTGCCACAAGTCTAGCCTTATTCCTTGTAATCACTCCATCACTGTCTGTTTTGTTTCTGAAAACCCACTTTGTACCAACAATAGATCTGTTCTTTGGTCTTGGTACAAGTGTCCAGACTTCATTCCTCTCAAATTCATTTAACTCTTCTTGCATTGCTGTTATCCAATTAGCATCTTGAAGAGCTTCTTCCACTTTCTTGGGCTCAGTTTGAGATAAGAATGCATGAAACAGACATTCATTATTTGTAGCACTTCTAGTTCTTACACTAGCTTCTGGATCTCCAATTATCAAGTCAGGTGTATGGGATTGTGTCCACCTTCTTGCAGTTGGTAATTGGCTTCTATTTTCATTATTAGATCCTCCCCCTTGATCCATGCTTTCCTGATTTTCTGCTTGACCATTTGCATTCTCTGAGGCTCCCCCTGAATTGGACTGTTCAGTATTTGAACTTTCAGAGTTTCTGTTTGATTCTTCATTTGACTCTCTTTCAGAATTTGATTCATCACTTTGAGAAGTTTCTGAAGTTTCTTCACGCTCCCCCTCAACTGGTTCTCCATTTCGTTCTGTCAGAGAAAATTCTTCAGAGTTTACCAGTAGAGGATCAGAGTATGCTTCGTCAGAGTTTGTTGGATTTGCTGCATCAGAGTTTACATCATCAGAGTATAGATCTTCATTTTCAAAGCGAAGTTGATCATGATATTCTTCATCTTCTATTCCAGTTATTTTCTTGTCATCAAATGACACATGTATAGATTCCATGATCACTTTTGTTCTTAGATTGTAGACTCTGAATGCTTTAGTTGATAGTGGGTATCCAACAAAAATTCCTTCATCAGCTTTTAAGTCAAACATGGTCAATTGTTCAGGATGAGTTTTCAACACAAAACACTTGCATCCAAAAATATGAAAATACTTCAAATTTGGCTTCTTATTCTTCACCATCTCATATGGTGTTTTCCCATGCTTGTTGATCAGTGTTGCATTTTGAGTAAAACAAGCAGTTTGAACAGCTTCTGCCCAGAAATAAGTTGGCAATTTTGCTTCATCAAGCATTGTTCTGGCAGCTTCGATAAGAGTTCTGTTCTTTCTTTCAACTACACCATTTTGCTGTGGAGTTCCAGGTGCAGAAAATTCTTGCTTCACTCCTCTTTCCTTGCAGAAAGCTTCCATTTCAAAATTTCTGAATTCAGTACCATTATCACTTCTTAGAATTTTCACTTTGTACTGTGATCCTTTGTCCAATAGCTTCACATGATCCATTAGAATTGAGGCAGTTTCATCCTTCTTTGCTAAGAAATACACCCATGTGTACCTAGTGTACTCATCAACAATTACTAGAGCATATTTTTTTCTGCCCAATGACATTATATTTACTGGACCAAAAAGATCAACATGTAGAAGATGATAAGGTTCCACAACTGAAGATTCAGATTTACTCTTGAAAGATGACTTCCTTTGCTTGGCCTTTTGACAAGAATCACACAGACCATCTAAGCTGAGTATTGACTTTGGAAGTCCCCTTACAAGATCTTTTCGAATCAGCTCATTGATATTGTTCAAGTTTAGGTGAGAGAGCTTCTTATGCCATTTCCAACTCTCTTCACTAGACATTCTTGCTGATAGACACACAGTTTTTCCTTCAGAGTTTGTTACCAAACTTGCTTCATAGATGTTATTGTGCCTGTGTCCAACTAGAACAACTTTCCCTGTAGATTTGCTGATAACTTCACAATGTTCAGTATGAAAATCTACATGGTATCCTCTGTCACAGATTTGACTCACAGAAAGCAGATCATGCTTGAGTCCTGAGACAAGAGCTACATTTGTAATGATGACACTTCCAAGATTGATATTGCCATATCCCAGAGTATGTCCTATGTTGCCATCTCCATAGGAAACTTTTGGGCCAGCTTTTTCCTCAAAATCTGATAGCAGGGCTTTATTTCCAGTCATATGTCCTGAGCATCCACTATCCAAGATAAGAGTGCTCTCTTTTATGCCCTGCAATCACAACCAATCACTGAGTGTTAGATTTAAGGATCCAGACTTGCTTGGATCATTTGGCTTTCTTAACATTGTTAGCTTTTGCAGCGGAATCACTATCAACAGAGTTTAAACTAACATTGTCAGACTTTACACTTGCAGAGTTTGCTCTAACCCACTTCAAGTTGGGTTTTAGCTCATAATAGTTGTGATAAATAGCATGATAACTCTTGCAAGTATAAATGGAATGCCAAGTTCTCCCACAGTGTGTGCATAAAGTCTGTGGTCTAACCCTAACATAATCATTCTTTACTCCATATGTGGAGGGTAAAGAGTTAATATCTTTGTTCTTCTTGCAAAACCTGGCAAGATGGTTAGTACTACCACAACTATGACATGTTTTTCTAGGAGCAGCAGAATTAGGCAGATAGTCATTTCTTTTATTAATGCCTACTTTTCCATTCCTATTCTTCTTAAACATTTTCTGTTTGTTGACAGACTTTACTTCTTTGAGCTTATGTTTGAATTGTTTTTCTGTCATCAAACCAACATTAACCTGTTTATCACAGATTTTTACTGGTTCTTTAACAGCTTCTACCTCAACTACAGACTTTAGCTTACTGAATTCAGGAACAAATTTCACAGGTTTAAGTTGTGGTTTCACTTTAACTTTATCTTTAAACCTATGTTCATCTTCCTCACAGTAACCTAAACCTACAGTGTCTGTCTGAAAAACCTGATGTGTGTCTTTTCCAGAATTTGTCCAGGTTTTAATTACTTTCCTCTCTTTTTCCAACTCAGATTCTATTTCCCTATATCTTTTAAGCAACTCCTGTTCAACATAAACAGCATCATCTCTCTCATTTTGAACTTGTTGCATGTTAACAAGTTTCTCTTCAAGAAATTTATTCCTCTCTTTAAGACATAGATTCTCAGATTTGATTCTTTCATTTTCTAAAGTCTGATCCCTATAACTAACATGTATGGTTTTAAGATAAATTCTTAATTCAGATATATTATCAGTATCATAAGCATAAGTTGTTAGGGGTACCTTGTTTCCAGATGACTCAGCTTCATCTTTAACAGTTGCCATGAGAGCATAATTGACTCCCTCATCTGAGTCTGAAGTGTCTACCCAGTCCTTGCCTTTTGTGATGAGTGCTTTCTCAGATTTTCCTTTCTTGCATTCTGGAGCATAATGACCCATCTCTTTACACTTGTAGCACTGGATCTCAGACTTGTCTTTCTTTCCAGACTTGGTATATTTTCCATCAGACTTTCTGAAATTTCTCTTATCAGAATTTGAATCTTTCCTTGAGAATCTCTTTCCTTTCTTGAAGTTCTTGAATCCCATCTTCTTGAAGGTCTTCACCATTAAAGCAGCCATTCTCATCATCTCTTCTTCATCATCCTCAGAAACAGAAGCTTCATCATCAGTGTTTGAGCCATCATCAGAGTTTGATGACTCACTGTCAGATATAATGACTAAAGCCTTTCCTTTGGTTTTCTTTCTTGATGATTCCTTCTTGACAGGCTTTTCTTCAACTTTAAGAGCAACAGATTTTGTCTTCTTTCCAGATCTTTTGTTTCTTTGTTCTATTTCAAGTTCATGAGTTTTAAGCAACCCATAGATTTCATCAAGATCTGTATCTGTAAGATCATAATTGTCTCTGATTGTTGTTGCCTTTAAATCCCATCTTTCAGGTAGGGATAGAAGAAACTTGAGATTTGACTCTTCAAGTTCATATTCTTTATCAACCAGAGACAAATCATTCAACAATTTACAAAATCTGTCATATGTATCTGTCAAACTTTCATCAGATCTAGAGTCAAAGTGTTCATACTCCTGTGTTAGAATAGTCTTCCTGTTTTTCTTTATAGCACTTGTTCCTTGACACCTGACTTCCAAAGCATCCCAAATCTCTTTGGCAGTCTTGCAGCCAATCACTCTGTTAGACATGACATTATCTAAGGCACTGTGTAGTAGATGTCTAACCTTTGCATCCTTTGCAATTGATGAGATGTCTTCAGGAGTCAAATCTTTCTTCTCTTTTGGAACAGTCTTTTGTTCTTGCCCAGTAACAACAGGAGACAATTTAGTTGGCATATGAGGACCATCATTGATTCTATCAAGGTATTCTGGATCTGTGGCTTCCAGAAACATAGTCATCTTCACTTTCCATATTGGATATTCACTTGGTCTGAGAATTGGAACCCTTATAGTCTCATATCGACTCACAGAAGTGGGTTGAACCTTCTGAACATTAGAACCTTCCTGAGAGTTGTCAGTCATGATTATACTTGTGTTTGGATCGATAAACTGTATATATTAATCAGCCTTGGCTCTGATACCAATTGTTAGGCCGAATACACAATATATAATCAATATTAATATGATAATAACACTCAAGAACACTGTTTATGAATCAATAACTGAATTATATAAAATAACTCTTCTCTCAGTGATGTTAAAGAATCACAGAGAGCTGCTAGGTTACAAGAATAATGTATTCAATATTTGCATCCCTTTTAGGGTTAACCTATCTGTGTTTATATAGTACACAGTTACATAATCAATCTCTAATTGATATTCCTATAAATCAGCTATACAAATTATATCAAATTAGGATTGCTTCTGTCTTCTGTTCCGTTTCCTTAACTGTCTCAATATATCTTGCTTCTTTCCATCTTCAAGATATATTGCTTCTAGAATCTTTATATCAGCACCGACAGTTAATGAACTCTTCACCCCGTCAGACTTTATCAAACTCTGACTGGCTTCTAGTAAACTCTGATGAGTACCTGGTACTTAAACACTGATGAACAAACGTCAGCAATTATATCTAACAGGATGTGAAAAGTGCTTTCTTAAATGGTGAACTGGAGGAAGAAGTATATGTTGAACAACCTTCTGGTTTCATTTATCCTAAATATCCAAATCATGTTTATAGATTGGATAAGGCACTTTATGGACTAAAGCAAGCTCCAAGAGCATGGTATGAAACCTTAGCTCAATTCTTACTGGAAAGTGGATTCAAAAGAGGTACTATTGACAAAACTTTATTTTATTTGAATCATGGTAAGGATTTGCTGTTAGTTCAGATTTATGTTGATGATATCATTTTTGGATCAACAAACAATAAGCTGTGTGAAAAGTTTTCCAAGCTTATGCAGTCAAGATATCAAATGAGCATGATGGGAGAAATGAGTTATTTTCTTGGTCTTCAAGTTAAACAGACTGATGATGGCATTTTTATCAATCAGTCTAAGTATACAAGGAATTTATTGAAAAGGTTTAACATGGAAGATTGTGCTACTGCAAGTACTCCCATTGCTACAGCTACCAAACTTGATCCTGATCAAGGTACTGAGGTAGATGTAACTCACTACAGAGGAATGATTGGTTCTTTATTGTATCTCACTGCAAGTAGACCAGATATCATGTTTGCAACCTGTTTGTGTGCAAGATTTCAAGCAAAACCTAGGGAACCTCATCTGATTGCAGTTAAAAGAATTTTCAGATATCTCAAAGGCACTCCTTCACTTGGTCTTTGGTATGCAAGGGAATCAGATTTTGGTTTGTGTGGTTATTCAGATGCTGATTTTACAGGATGCAAAATAGACAGGAAAAGTACTTCAAGAAGCTGTCAGTTTTTGGGTGGTAGACTAGTTTCATGGTTTAGTGAAAAGCAAAATTCTATCTCTACTTCAACAGCAGAAGCTGAGTACATAGCTGCAGGAATCTGTTGTGCTCAGATAATGTGGATGAGAAATCAGTTGTTAGATTATGGCCTGTCATACTCAAAAATCCCTATTTATTGTGATAACCAAAGTGCTATTGCAATGACAGGAAATCCAGTTCAACATTCTCTTACTAAACACATCAGTATTAGATATCATTTCATAAGAGAACAGGTTCTGGAGGGAACAATTGAACTTCACTTTGTTCCTACTGATCAACAACTAGCTGATATATTCACCAAGCCACTGCCTGAAGCTACATTCAATAAGTTGGTGAATGAACTTGGAATGATGAACTTTGAGAATTTCTGAGAAAAGCTACAGAGAAGAAATCCTGATGACTATCAAATCCTGATGGTCATTCATAAAGGTATGTATTTTTGATCAAATCCTGATAGGACAAAATCCTGACAGGAAGTCAACTGGTCAATCCTGATGCTCAGATACTGAAGCTGGTGTGAAAACCAGAGGTTTTTAAGAAAAATTGGACAACAACAGTGCTGGTATTCTCTGAAAAATATAAGCAATACTTAGTTACTGATTAAGTATTAAGTCTTATTACATTTCAAATTATTTTCTAAGAGATTACTATTCATCATGATATGTATCAAATGCATTGTTACTAACAATTTATGCAGGACAGTTAAGAAGGAAAAGAACAATTGAGAAAATTAAAATTTTCATTAAATCTTGAAGATTCATTACAAATGAAAAAGGAAATTACATATTCTTTTCCTAGTCTATTGTTCTACTCAGGAACACGTGCCCTGCAAATTAGCATGAATGCTCCTGAGCCGCTTCACAGTCCATCAGGATTGGAAGGTCTCTTGTTCCATCCTTAAAGGACGAGAAGAGGAGCTGATGCACTTGAAGGCGGATCGTCACCGTGACCATCGGGACTCTTCCGTGCCTCCAACTTGCATGACATACAAGCATCATGGATTCTCTTCCTTCTTCTCTCAAGCTCGTGTACGAGCTCCTCATCCTCTTCATCATCCTCATCGTCTTCATCCTCTTCATTGACAAAGATGAGATTTTCAAGAGGGTTCCAATCAGGATTTGCCTGATGGAAGTTATGAAGAAGCACTTCAGCCATGGCATTCACAAACGCCTCATGTTCCTGAGGATCAGGAACTGGTTGTGGCTCTTCGTTTTCAGCAATTTTAGCAAGAGCCTCCTCCATCTCTTGCCAAATTAAATCAAGCTCTGCATCAGGTAGGTTATTTTGATTGTTGGCAGCCATGGAGAAAAGAAGAAGGTGAAAGGTTTTCGTAAGTTTTTTTTTCTGTGGAGAGGGTTTGTGTATTTGGTAAATGATAATACTGTTTAACACTCTCTTTTATAGAGATTATTTGATCAGCTGCAGGTCATCTTTATAATCTCAAGGAGACGGTTCAGTTTCTCAAGACTATTTTGCCTCGTTTACGGGTAAGTGTGTTTTAATGATCAATATGCCATTAATTTGGTATTTTTTTTTTAAAAAAGCACGTTATTCAGGATTGTTGAAATAAATTTTGTTTTCTTAAATAAAATTTTATTTTTAATCTTATCAAAAATATTTTTCAATCCTGATGTGGCAAATGGTTTTATTGGTAATGCTTTTATTCCTGATAAGGTTAGGTTTTTCTTACATCAGAAAATGCCTACTTGTTATGGATTACTTTCTCATGCTACGGGGCAAGGCCAATCACACCTTGTTCCTAACCCAAGCATTCATCCCAAACAGTCCAAATAGTCAACAGCCACCTCTAATGTCTCTCAAAAGACTTTAGTTGTAAAATCAAAGAAATCAGCTAGAACTGATGTGTCAGGAAGGCAATCAGGTTCAAAGGATTTTTCCTCTACACCACTCACTAAAAAGAAGATACAAGGGGGTGTACAAGGGGTCCTGGTGAAGAAAGCTGCTAAGGGTGTTGAGGTTGTTTCTGTTAAAAGGAAGTTAGTGCTCAGGGATGAGACTGATTCAGAGGATGATTTACCTATATCCTCTATAATGAATGTGAATAAGGAAGTTGCTGATACTTCTATTGAAGCTGTGGTACCTTCATCAAAGCCACAGAAGAAAAGGACATTATCGAAAAGCAGGTATCATATTCCTTTGAAAGTGCAAATGAAGGATACTGATATTCAGACATCAAATCCTGATGAGTCATCTACTCCTGATGCTCTAGCAAATCCTGATGTTGGTATTCCTGATGCACAACCAAAAATTGTCTCTATCTCAGACTCTCCAGCAAAAGCCTCTCCATCTACAAAGATTGTTGAAATTTCATGGGAGAAGGTTGCTGATACTGCTTCAAAGCTTGGATTTTCACATCCATTAGAGAAGAAAAGGAAAGCAGCAGAGATAGTTTTCAAGAGACAAAAGAAGCTGAAAGGATCTAGCCCACAAGAACCTGAATCTCAAAGTGATTCAACAGCTCAAACTGAAGATCCTGCCACACAAGAACCACTCAATCAAAGTTTGGGTGAAGGCTTAGCTATTGGAATGGTCCCACAATAACCATTTTCTCAAAGGGAGAGTGAAGACATCAACATTCCAGCCACACAAGAACCATCTTCTCAAAGTGAAGATGCAAGCAAAGCTACAGCTTCTGGTGAAAGATTGGCCAAGGACACTGTCAATGAGGGAAGCACACAAGAACCTCCAACTCAAAGTGTTGAAGCAGCTTCAGAACCTCATACTACACAAGAACCATTGGTAACAGATACCGATGCAAGCTTATCAAATCCTGACGGTGTTCATCCTGATGCTAGTGGTGCTCCTGATGCTAAGCCAATTTTGATTAAACCACTACGATCAAGACCAATGGACCATCCTATCACAGATTCACAGGATAAAATGAAAGGTATTGCAATTCCTGATCCTGATGTTACTCATGATGATGATGAGTCTGATGATAGTGATGATGAAAATAATGACGAGAAGGAACAGCTTGCCAGAGTTCTAAAATCTAGTCTTGGAACTAATTATGGTTCATCAAGCACATTCATGGCTGGCAAGGCTTCTACTGGAAAAGACTTCAGACGAGACTTTTCTATTCCTTCTGAGATCAATCCTGCTGAGCAATTGAAAAGGCATCAATGGGAAAATGAATGGTATAGGTCTGATGAATCTGTCAGCTATCCATATGCCTTGGATCATGCTTATGATGCAGTGAAGATAATAGAGAATCAAGATTTGAAGAATCATCTGAAGGCTACAACTCTTTTATCTAAAAGCCTGAAACATGAGATTGATTCTGTCAAAGCTGCAACTGAGTTGGTGAGGGAAGATATTTCTATGAGTTTTACAAAGGTGCCCACTGCTCTTCAACTAAGGATAGTGGAATCCCAAGTGAAATCTGTTGTTTCTGAACAAACCTCCATCAACAGAAGGATTGATTCTCTTGATACAAAGGTAACTGACATTCAAACCTCTCTTGCCTTAATTTTGAATATATTGTCAAATGCTGATGTCAAAAAGGGGGAGAAGGTAAGTCAGACAAAATGTACACTTGATCTAGTATTGAGAAATAATGATGATGATACTGGAAATGATGGTGGTGACAAAATTCTACAAGGAGAAACCTCTGATGCTGCTGTTATGAAGACAATTCAAGCTTCTCAAAGTCAAACAACGCAGTCAACTCATGTTTCTGATTCTGGAGTAAGGACAATAAGAACATTGGTGCAATCTCAGATCCTGACGGAAGAACAAATCCTGACAGGTGATCAAATCCTGATGCCTGGTCATGAACAGACTCTTGCTACCATTCTTGAAGGAGATGAAGATGTGATTATTGATAATCCTGAAGATGCATCAAATCTATTCCAGAAGTTCTCTACAAAAGATGGCAGAATTGTTACTCTATATCACACTGATAAAAGAGTTCAACAATTATTTACAAGAAAAACACTCTCTACAGCAAGTGAAGAATATCATGATCTCTCACATGAAGAATTCTTAAGACAACAGAGAGAAATGATGGAAAGCTTTAATAACCATGCTCCTGCAAGAGGAAGAGGAGGCAGAGGTAGGAGAGATGCTAGAAGAGGTAGAAGAAGTTCTTCAACTCAAACAATGCCTAGACAGACAAGGTCTAGAGGTTTATTAATAGAAGAAATTCCTGAACCTACTCAAACTCTAGTAGTTCCTGACAGATCTACTTTTGGTGATGATGGAAATGTTGAAGAAGAACCTGAATTGAGAAGAAAGCCAAGACAATTAATTCTCTGCAATACAAATCAAATTGAAGATTCTAATCCTAATATTGTTCCTGACAATGTTCAAGATCCTGATGAATCTGAAATTTTGCAAGAGATTGATTTGTTAATCTTATCTACTGTGGTTGATTCTCACAACAAGGAAGTGGATGAAGAAGAAGAAGCCAGAAGAAGAGAAATCATAAGAAGAACAAATAGAGATTTCAATCTCTATGTACAAAGGCTTAAACTCTCCAACAGAAGATTACGGAGAAATTCAAGCAGACAAGAATCTTTACTAGAAAGAAGCTATGCTTTTGAAAAAGAGAAAGATAAGAAGTGGAAACATATAAGTATACTGAGGTGTAACACACCTATCAATTTTCAGAATGGAGGAATTATAACAAGTGCTTCAAGTGTTGTTGATTTGTCTGATATGATTAGATCAAAAGCACTCTGGCTACGAATGTTTTCAAATCTGAAGCAATTGACAAGTAATTCAAGAGGAGGTATTGGACACAGGGATGCTGAATATCTGAATATGTCATATGTTGATCCTTACTCCTTGACTGAAATTGGAGGTACTTTAACTTCTGAAGACCTGAACAATTTATTAGCTGTTGATATAGTTATAGATTGTCATGATGGTATTGCAAAGAAAGAAAAGCTTATGTACTTCATGAAAGATGGTAGTGTGAAGATTTTGTGCATTCAAGATCTGCTGATGAAAACTACACAGGAACTGAAATATGTTAATTATCTGTTAAGATGGAAGAATAAAGTGTGCAAAGAATGGAGTGACGTGATCTTGTCAACAATAAGAAGAAGACTGGATGGAAATAGAAATTTCAATGGTAATTATGTTCCCATGTACTTAAATCAGAAAGGTGAAGATGTGGAAATGCAAAGGGGTACTGCTGTTAAAGAACTTATTTTTGGCATGACACAACTTACTCTTAATCCTGATGGGAAGGAAATTGCTTATCTTTTGCTTGAAGAGCACAGTCTACAAAGAAACTCCATACAAAATCTCAGAGCAGCTATTTACCATATTAATGAGGAAGATGAAGATCTCAGAAATCTTAAGGAAAGACTGATTCAAATTCTTGAAGAAAAAGAAGAAAATTTGTTATCCAACTTCTTGAAGATGAATCTGTTCTATCAGAGAATTTAAACAGATAAGTTGCTACTGAAGATACTTGTACATTTTGTAAATATGTTTTTGACATCATTGAATCTTAGGAATCTATACTTTATTTCACAAAGTATGAGATTGGGGGAGATTGTTAGATCAGGATTCAATGATCGTCAGGATCTAGACTTCAACTGATCAGGATTACTGACGTCATCAGGATTGCATGGTCGTCAGGATCAGAATGAATATCAGGACTGGGATCAGGATTGATCATCAGGACTGGAAGCTGATCAGGATTCCTACTTCGAGTTATATTTGGAGTCTAGTTAAATAAGGAAGATTATTCTGTCGGTTCCTGGTTTGTAATAATGTAGCTATCGATTAAGGATAGGTTTCAATCTTTGTAATTGATTAGGACTTATCATTGATAGAGAAGCTGTGTAGTATATAAACACAGTTTTAGGTTTCGATTTGAGAGAGACAGAGAGACAGAGAGAGAAAATAATCGATCACATACACGAGTTTTTGTAATCTAGCAGCTCTCAAGAACATCAGAATTTCTTGAGAGAGTTTTTGTAATCTAGCAGCTCTCAAGAACATCAGAATTTCTTGAGAGAGTTTGTAACAGTTTTATATCAGATTTGATAAAGCTGTTATTATTATTTCATATTTGTGATTCATATCTTATTAAGTCGAGAATCTTATACAATTGTATTCAACCCCCCTTCTACAATTGTTTATTACTGGGCAACAAGTATTCTCTACATATGCACCCAAAACTCAAATCAAACTAAAACACCAAAATAAGAAAATAGTTAACATTTGCCATTACCAAACACCAAATATACAATCTTTACACCAACTAGCATAACCAAAACAAGACATCAAAGTACAAAACTAGAAATCGTAATTAACTAGCTTATGAACTAACTATACTTCGATAAGTAAACTAATTGCTCGATAATTTCATTAAGTACAAACTATCTAGGTCTTGAGCCGCACCTCTTCAAGCACTTCAGTCTTGCAGATACAAGAAAATGTACCTTCATCAATGCAGATACAAGCCGTGTAGCAAGTCGATCACCCTCCTCAGAGCAGACTAATTGATGAAATGTTAACTGAACTAATGATCATGTTAGATTCTTATCAAACCCCTGAACTAACCGTGTGACATGATGTTGTGAAAGAAGCTGATCAAGCCTCTGTCAACTGTAAGCGAGGAACAACATTCATAGATTGTAGTTCCTGGTAGGATAAAACAAAGAGTAACTATTCAGAATTTATAACCAATATGATACATTTAACAGATCAAAACATACAACAAACTAGGCATATCTTTTGAATGTGTGGCTACAAGTTTAAATTTCTGACTTCCGCTATCTATGCAAATTTGTTCAAAAATATACAGTTAAGATACTTACATTTCAACAGTTATAATTACAAATAATTAAGATACTTGAATTTTAACAGCTAAGAGCAACCCATATGCAGAAAGAAAGAACATTTTAATAGGTAGGCTTTAGCAAAGGCTTAGAAAAAAAAAACTTCATAACGTCAAACTTTTTTATTGTTTTAAAGAATATTTAATATATTAAAGATTTAAATGTTGTTTAACTTTATTTTGAACTAATATTAACATAAAGGGGAAAACAAAAAATATTGTTTTACCCATATTTTAATCAATGTAAAATATTAGTTTCTATCTACTAAAAAAATCAGATTAAGATTCAATAATTATTCAATTTCAAGGGGGGTGGGGGGAATTAGTGCAGCATCATATTTCAAGACAAAAAACATAAGAGATTAGTAACAACTATGCCCAGATACCAGAGTACCTTTAATTTGATTTACTTCATAAAGTTTTATATTATTTACAACACATAAGTGTAGTTAAAATCCTAATCGCCTCATGTGCAGAAGTGCTCATTAATTGTGACACTGGATCCGAGAACTATACTATGCGTTTGTGAGAGAGATTTTGAGAACAATGCACATCATTAATTGAAAATATGTATTCACAATTTTAATACACTTGACCTGAAACAATAAGTAACTACATATGTTCAGCTCGCGTAGTAGGTTTCTGCTAACTACAGATCTGATATAACTTGTGTTCCCTATCTACTGACGCCACTAGGCATAACATGATTTATGATGTCATGGTATATACCACAAATTCTACAATGCAACATACCTGAACCTCAAAAGGATCACTGGATATCATCAAGCGCTCATAAATCAACATACTAGCACTATATGCAATCAAACAATCACGTTCCATTTCTCCCACACGCAGTCCTGCAATACCTCAAAAAATCAGTCCATAATAAGTCATTATAGTGATCAAGGTTATAATTAAAGTACACACCTCCATTTCGGCTTCTCCCTTCAGTTGGCTGCCGAGTCATCATGACCTTTGGCCCGCTACCTCCAGCATGCATTTTATCTAGGACCTGAAATATGCCAGTACATATAAGTTATGCAGATATCAAAGGTGGACAGTTTTCATCAGATAATTAAAACCTAATATATAAACAATACCGGATACTTTCATGGGTAGTGAAGTGGATTAATGTGGTTTTCACGGTTATTCTTCGAGAAATTAACTTCCTTGGTCAAATGCTAACATAGTTGTTTCATTCTTTAATCTCATCATCACATTACACATACAACTCCCACTTAGTCATGGGAGGCTTGATACATCTAATGCTCAAACCACCTAAAGTGCCACAACTTTAACAACAAACATATGGGAAACTAATGTGAAAGAAAAACCTGATTCCATATATAACACTGCTGTTTCAAAAATGTAAACAGTCGTTACTAGTACAAATTATAAGAGGACATATAATGCTTAGATTGCTCTGGGACAATTATTTGACATGTAAATATCGTTCTTCTATATTTTGAAAGTTGGAAGAGCCAAAGTATAATTAAATTCTCATTAGAAGGAGACAACACCCCCTCTGCCCAAAATCTATAGGTTGATTTTCTGCATTTTCGTCAAGTTACTATGAATTATTTTATCATTTCAAACCACACAAAGAAGCAAAATGCATCTGCAATGCGAAGTAATGTGGTACTTCAGGTAAGCCAGATAATTTTCAACAAAGATTATAGCTTTATGTAGTTCACCAGTAGTTCTTCATTAATTTTATAACACACTAATTTCAATACAATTCAAAGTCTTACGTTTACGGTGGTTCACCATTCAATTTCCGATACAGTAAGCTCTAAAAACTACACAAAATTAGTACACCAATTTCCACTTAAAAACAACATTAATTTCAGACACAAACAAAAATGTAAACCACTTAAAACTAACTAAAAACAAGAACTAAACACCTTAAAATCAGATCTAGCCCAAACCCAAAGCAAAAACACATGTTCCACACAAAATCAAAACATATATACATACATATATAGCAAAAGCATCAAGATGGAAACTTTATAGTAAAGCAAGCTAATTTAAGTATAAAACAAGAGAGAGAGAGGGGGAGGGAGAGCGGAGAGAGAAACAAAGAGAGAGATGTGTGTTACCATGTGTTTGGAGAGAGAACCAGCACAGTGATGACACCTCTCACAATTTTCTTCTTCTTCGAACTAAGATTTAGGGTTCTTCTTCTTCTAATTGAGAGTTAATTGTCAGAGTTGAGTTAGGGTTTGGGTTTGTGTTTAATTGTCGGAGTTCAGTTAGAGTTGGTCGGGGCTGAAAGATTTTTGGGGGAAAATATTTGTGTTTTAGGGTTAAAGATTTAGGGTCGGGGCTGAGAGAATTTTTTGGGAGAAAATGTTTGTGTGTGTGTGTGTGTGTTTTGGGGTAAAATGTTTGTGTTTTTAGGGGGAAATATTTTGGGGGATAAGGGGGGAAAAGTTTTGGGGGAGGGGAAATAAAATTTTCTAAGGGGAAATGTTATATTAGAAAGGGGGGGAAACATTGCCGCTTATTTTTTTACTTTTCTAAATATACATAAAGACATCAGTTTTTTTAAGAATCGATGTCTAGAAAGCTATTTAACATCGCTTTTAAAATTTCTGATGTTAAAAAAATATTTAACATCGGTGATTTTCTTAACATCGGTGGTACGTACTGTCTACAGATAACAGTACTAACTGTCTACGGATGTGATCAAGATACTCTCAACGGATACAACTCAAATAGCTTCTACAGATACACATTGTACTTGTGAAAGGGACAGTTCAGACAGTGCACATGGGTTGATAGACTACACAAAGCATGGAAGCCAGTATTTCTGGAAAAGTCACGAGAAGAAGAAGCATTCTGTTTTGTCCAGTCAAAAGTAGCATTTTTATAAAAGACTATCAGTCAAGAAGGGCAAGCTACCAACACATGGACCACTAGTCAGAATGGAGAAACAAGGATCTTGAACAGATTTACTTTTTGTATTATTGACTGTTCGAAATACCTTGTAAACTTAGGATATATAACCAAGTGTAGCATTATTCTAGAACTAAGAAATCAGTTAGGCAATTTAGAGAGCTCAAAAGCAATATCCTTTGTAAATTGTTAAAGCTAGAATAGTGTGTATGTAGCTGTGTGTTTATTCATAAATATCACAGAGATTTCTTCAAATAAAAATCTCTCAGGTGTACAAAACAATCCACCTGAATTTTTAATTCTTGTGTTATCTTTTCTTGTTTATATTTATGTTCTTGATTTTACTTTCTCATCTCTACTGTCAAGAATCAAAGAATTTTTAAAAATTGTATTCAACCCCTGCCCTACAATCTTGATTCACAGACATACTTACATATAAAATAGTCATTGTTTTTACAAAATTGTTGCATTAATTCTTCATGCTCGTACTTTTCAACACACAAATTATCGCAGTCATCTCCCTTTCCTACCCAATTTGGAAAAGGTTGTTCATCACAGCATAAAGATAAATGGTTCTTTTTTTAAATATTTATAATTTGTATTTTTTTGATAATTTTATGTTATTAGTTTTTTGACTTTATGTATTATGTTTGATACACTCAATACATTATTTATGTTGTGTTTTGAGTTCTAAATATCATATTTAAATGATTTTACAGCCCACAAAACTCACAAAATAATTTTTAATTTAATTAGTGTTTAACATTTTTTTTCAAATAAAACTACCCTGAAACTGAAGAAAAAAAATAACGAATTTTAACAATAATTCTATTCAACTTAGGAATAGAATTAAAATAAAGAAAATCTACTCAATTCAGAATTAAAGTATAGACCAAAAGTTAAATAAACCTACTCAGCTTAGAATTTGAATTTAAGGATTTTTATATTTAGAATTTTAGTCAACTTAAAAACCCTACTAATATTTGATTTCTATTATTAAAATAATTTTTTTAATATTAGATCTAATAGTTCTTATTCATCTATTTTAAGATCAACGATCCTTATTGATTTTGTGATACGGGATGGATAAGATCCCTTACGCTTATTATATATAAGAATTTAATGATTTAATAGATAAAAATCTTCCCTTTTGTTAGTTTTGTAACAAGATTTCATTAGCCATGAAGATCACAATCAAGATCGTTCGAAAAAAAAAAGATCACAATCGCGCATCAACAATTTCATTGTCTCCTTGTAAATATGTCGCTGTTTTTTGTTTTATTATCAAAATTGAACAACTTTAGGAGTACAAAATCCAATCTTTCACTTCCATGATCACGCGAAGAAGCTAGAATAGACTTTATGCGGTTTTGCCTCTAATTTGTCCTTAGTTGAAAACTCAATTGATTAGAATGATTACTTTAATGAAACAAATAATGCTTCTTTCGTTCCATATTTCTTGTCCATCGACCAAAATTTACTTTTTTTATTTAATTAAATTAATTAGTATAATAATTTTCTGAAATACTATTTAATAATTTTAGTAACGCCCTCTTTTTAATCTAAACTTTCTTTCGCTAATTAAAATAGTAAATAATATAATAAAAATACAGCTTATTCATTTACCATAAACATAACATACAAACACAATTTTTGCAACAAGTATTAATAAAAGTAATGGATAAGAAAAGAACGAAAGGAATATTAAGGGGTTGTTCATTTCACTCTATTACCCTTGTGCAAAATTTTAACTATTTTCTATTTTAAATTTTTTTAGCTAATCAATATAGATAATGTCATTGGAGATACTCTTAATTATTTTGCCTAACAATACTTTTCTCAATTTTAATTATAAACTGCATTTTTCTGAATTTATTTATCAACTAATAATAAGATAATAGTGCAACCTAATTTATAAATATCTTCCCTAGTTTTAAATGTGGGTAATTTTATATTTAACTAATATAAATCAAACTGAAGAGATATATTTTAACCATTTGAGCATAAATATTTATTTAAGACTTTTGCAAAAAAATTATATCACTTTGTTTAATTAGGTAGTAATATAAGTTGTTTGCATTAATATTTGAAACTACAATTTGACTAAAATAAAACAAAAAAATTCATAAAATATATATTATTAGATCATTGCATTATAATTTCATGTATATGTTAACAGGAAGAAAACTGGACGTGTTAATCGGAAGAAAAAACAATATATGGAACACATTTTCCATTTTTCAAAGTTAGAAAACTAACTTAGTTTTGGAACATGTTTCTAAAGTTTTCACCGGTTTTTCAAGAAAAGGAAAACTATGAAAAATTTTAAAAATTTTAAAAATTTAAAAAAAGAAAGCTAGAAATTTTTCCAACAAGTAAACCGGCCCTAAATATTTCAAGACCTCCTCTTTCCATACAAACTTTCCATATAATCAATTTAAGTTTGAGTTGGATGTTTCGGATTCCATTAAACTTTGTATTATAAAATTTGAATATAAAAATTATATGTCGATTTCATTTACAGTATTTCACTTCGAGTATTCGGATGTGAACTCATCCTATCAGATCTAGTACCAACTCTAATAAAAGATATTTTAATATTATAATCTCACCGATACATATCATATGTTTGCTACATCATTTCGTACAAATTTTAAGAGAATTTGTTGAATTCTCTAGCATTACTTTACCCATAAACACAACCAAACTCTTAGAGCATCTCCAATGGTGTTACTAACATCTCCAATGATGTTGGCTAAAATGATTAGCTAAAATAATATAAAATAATGATTATCTAAAATTTGTTGAATTGTAACGTATTGTAATCCAATGAGATTGGCTATAATGATCAGCTATATTTTAAATATAGTAATTTATTATTATTTAAACTTGTTATAAATGGTTAATATAATTAAAACATGACAAGAGGATAACGTGAAATTATGTCTCAGCATATATAGTCAATATAGTTAGATTGGCTATAAATTTAGCTAAAAGGAATGCCCCATTGAAAAAATAAAACTTTTACATATTATGAATAATTTTTAATTTTGATGTTACCTAAAATTTTAGTTAAGGGCTATGTCTCGTTCGAGATGCTCTTACTATCGTGACCAGAATGAAGGGCGTAAATTCTGTAAACATAATATGAAATGGCAACATAACAATTCAACTCGAACCTTGAAATCTATACGGTCATCACAAGAAGAAAAGACATATATTCTAGACAGATCTTTATTGCACGGTACGATGCAAAAACATCCCAACTAATATAAAAAAATATATATATAGATATTGGTTCAGATTCCTAAACAAATGCAATTATCAATTGGTTGTATTGCAACAGCACAAAGTGGGATGAACAACTTGGACATATTATGAGAATCGGATGTGTATAATATTAAAGCACGCTCGAATGATCAAATCTTTATTACGTACCTAGTGTTTTTAACAATATCTAAATATGTCAACTTCAGAATCCTTCTTTTTCTTCCTAATAATCTTCATAATACTATTAGTACGTAATCGGGTCAACTTGAAGCTACTTAGAGAGGTATATATTTGCTTATGACTTGAAATCCACACTATCAATCATTCTTTCACTTCCGTAAATTATCATATAAATAAGACATATAAACCTAAATATTAAAAAACTTAAATATTGCATTATGATTACTTGTAATCCTATTACTATCCACATAATCCCCTATAACTTGTTCCTTTTTCAAATGTACATAGCCATGCTCTCTGTGTATTTGTACCCTTTTTTATCCACGTCAAGCAAAGTCCATATAATATTACTAGAATTGTACGTCGAGTCATATGATCTTGTTCTGTAACAGACTAATAATACCAAATGTATGTACTTTACTAAGTTATGGAAAGATCCGGACCAAAATAAATATACCAACTTGAACTAATGATTAGTGATCTCATCCTACATAATTATAGTGATTACGACCATACTTAATCATAATTACCACCTGTCGTGCATTGCCCACACTCCTAAATTTGTCGAATCTTAACATCCAACCAATTCAAGTTTTCTTTTAGTTTGTAGGAACAGCAAACAGCTTACCAAATCCGTTTTCATGTCCAAATCCGTCGATAAGGAAGACTCCCAAGATCAAATCTGGCATAGCACAGTTCAAACATTAGACAGCCATAACACTGACTTAACTATCATCTATACCATACCAACTGAGATCTCAAGTTCAAAAATTAAACCAAAATTTAATAAGAAACAATTAATTGAACTGCAGGAATATATACAGATTATCTGTCATTTAGCAGAGTATAACAAAGTCTTGACAAGTGACTGAGAGTCCACAATCATTCAACTTGTTGTTTGACTATCTCTACTAGAAGAAGACATGTGGCACATACAAGTCTTCTGATTTGTCTCAACTCTCAACTTGTACGAGTTGTATATATAGAGCCTCCAATCCACCCTTACTTAGACTAAAATAAGAGGATTTCTCTCTATTGTGCAAAATAAAACTCAGTCTGTGCTATACATTTTTGTTCTGCGTTCTATAGCCATTATTCCATATGGTCAGTCTTCAAATGCAGTAATACTTTAGTTAGATCAGAGGGAATATTGATATGCATGTATAGACTTATTTGATGAGTATATACTTATATGCTCACCGGTTCCTTAATTAAGACAATTTTTTTATCTTTCTTTCACTCATTCACTTGTATTGATTAGTCAAATATTTTCAGATGATGACAATGTCTATGTTTATCAGCAAACCAATTCACCCCTTTCTCCAAATTCGGGCAGGCAACTCTCATCACAGTTCCAGGCTACTACCATCCAAAGACAAGGTGGTGGTTGTTATGGGAGCCACTGGTACTGGAAAGTCAAGACTCTCCATCGATCTGGCTACTCAGTTTAACGGGGAGGTAGTTAATTCTGATAAAATGCAAGTTTATGAAGGTTTAGACGTAATTACAAACAGAATTACCGCCGAAGAGAGTTGTGGTGTGCCACACCACCTCTTGGGGATAATGCATCCTTCTGCAGACTTTACATGCACAGATTTTTGTAACATGGCTTCCTCGGCAGTGGCTTCCATTCTAGATCGCCAGAAACTTCCCATCATCGCTGGAGGGTCAAATTCTTACATTGAGGCACTCATTGACAATGAAAATTCTGGATTTCGATCAAAGTATGACTGCTGTTACCTTTGGGTGGATGTCCTGATGACAGTCCTCCATCAAATTATATCAGAACGTGCTGATCAGATGGTTGAGAAGGGAATGGTAGAAGAGGCCAGGGAAATGTTCAACCCAAATGCTAAGTATTCAACGGGAATAAGGAGAGCCATTGGGGTTCCTGAGTTTGATAACTACTTTCGACTAGAGGCACGTGTGAATGAAGAAACACGATCAAAGCTGCTGCAAGAAGCTATATATGAAGTGAAGATCAACAGTTGCAAATTGGCTTGTCGCCAGCAAGACAAGATATTACGGCTGAGGAATGACAAGGGATGGGATATTCAAAGGCTTGATGCAACTGACGTTTTCTTAAAGTATGGCAAGGAGTCCAATAAGGCTTGGAAGGAGCTAGTGCTAAAACCAAGCAAGGAAATCATTAGTCGATTTCTTAACAGTTCTGGGCCAAAGTTTTACAATAGTGGAACAACACTGAAAGCCATGGCCACTTTAACTCGGTAAAAACAAGCCCTGTGGGTTAAGAATGCAGTAATATCAGAAAGTTCTGGCTCTATGGACAAATTACTTTGCAGCATCATGCTGTAATGTTTCTTTCTAGTGCAATCTATTTCTGAGGAACTCATGGTCATGTAAACCTCTTGAGGATTCTTCAAAAATACAAGTCCTATTACATGCATATATAGAAGATTCATGCACAAGCAAAAACCAAGTATACAATCATGCTGTCACTTCAGTATGGTTGGACAATAAACTTCATATATTGTACAACGGGTTAGTCTCGAGTGAAATAATGTACTGAGACAGTGACCGCTGTTCTGTAAGTTCGAGATGAGTATAGAATAAAACTTCATTTTCAGTCACTGTCGTGCCTCTTCCTAGACTACTTATGGTCTTTATCAGCATATAATTCCATTCATACTTTCATAACATAGTTGGTTGTATTTAGCTACAATTTTAATGCCTAAAATAAGTAACAACAGTACAGTAAAAGAATTATGCACACAAGAGGTCGCTGGTCGTCTCTTTTGTTGAAAGGGACAAGGATAAAAGGTCATGAGCATCAGCTGTAATTTAACATTACTAGTACCAAGAGTAATTTGCTATAACGATCTGTATAAAAACAGTCATCTTGAGAGACAGTTCAATCTGAACTCCCACACAGCTTAAGATCACAAAGGGACGAAACAGAACTTGGTCTTACAGATCCTAGACATAATTAGACAGTAAGTCAAACTATTCATCCCTCCAAGAAAGATACTTTTTACACTTACATTAGCCGGCCCGGGCATGTATAAGCAATGTTGCAAAAAGGATCAGTGATAACAGTGTACGTGTGGGCAGGTTTGGAAAGGAAGACGGGCAAGTAAACCAGCAGGTTGCAAACACACACGCTGTCTATTGCCCGTACCCAGTGGCAGCATTCCTGTTCGACAGGCGTTTGACTGGGCACCTCATGATTGTGTCTGGGTCTGTGTCTGTGTCCATATCTGTGCGATGGTGAGGGCGGAGAATCGGGTGAAGGGGACGGAAGCTCTTCTGACAGCAACGATGGAGGGGATGGAGGAGGGACTATAGAAAACGGCATCATTGAACATGCACGAGATGCCACTGCAATCTGAGCATCACACAATGGAGTAGGTCGGAAAGGAGCTAAAGGTGGCCTAGGTGTTTGCCTTCTCGGAAGGCACTCAATCCCAGGGTTCATAACCAGGAATAACAAAAAAGATGTTAACCTAAAATTGCAAGCTCTAAAGACCATGCTTGTTACCAATTTTAGCTGTTTCGAAGGTCATCCTTCAACATTTATACTGGTGTTATTACAAACTAGATCATAAGACATTTGTGATTGTATCTAATTAGGTATTGTAGCAGGTTTACAAATAGTAGAGTAAGAACCTGAATGACAGAGTGGGGAAAGTGTGATAGCTAATTATTTACAGAGATTATTAGGTACAAATTGGTTAAAAGAGTTCCATCTAACTTGTGTGAGGGAGCGTTTGTTGATTGCTTATAATTTGATGCACTTGTAGTTGAAGTGCAACTTTATTCTGACCTCAGTTCAATTGAAAACATTAAACTTTCTTATCAGGCTTAAACTACCCATAACTAGATAACTTTGTCAACTATAAAGTGCAATTCAAATTCGCAAGATTTACTATGGATTTTGAGTTCATGCCAACTAAAATAAATAGATAAACAAATAAACAATATCAGTTATAAGAAACATAGTTCAGTAGCTTCCATGACAATAAGACCTGCCCTGACATTTTTGACTGTATATTTATCACATAAGCACATCACTAACCTCTCATTGTATATGTAACAGTGTCTTCTCTTTCACATACTATAAAGTGCAATTCAAATTCACAAGATTTACTATAGATTTTGAGTTCATGCAAACTAAAATAAATAGATACAATCAAACAATATCAGTTATAAAAAAAACATAGTTCAGTAGCTTCCATGACATTAAGACCTGCCCTGATATTTTTGACTGTATATTTATAACATAAGCACATCACTAACCTCTCACTGTGTTTCTAACGGTGTCTTCTCTTCCGCATACAGTTGAATGATCTAAACTAAATCCTATGAAGTCTCAATCTCAAACTTCTGCCGAACCCAACAAGTAGAATAAGCTTGTTCCAAAGTTTCTGCGAGAAACACAAACACAGGCTAAGCACTATGCCTAGATAACATATATTTCAAAAAAAAAAAACTCAAATTTACTGGTCTTTATAGGACCCTGTAAAATTAGATTGGTCATGATGTTTAAAAATGTCTCTGAGTCTTGCTTGGTAAGCAAAAGAGAGAACGTAAAAGTTTGGAAATGAATGAATTGTTTCCAAATAATGTCTATGTTTCAATTGTAGAAGATTTAAATTGCTGAAGCAATTGCCGTCAGAAAGAGTGAAATAAAATTTACTCAAATTACAGGATCCCCCAGTAACGAAATTAGATTGCATAATCTTACGGATAAACCTGCAGGTAGCAAGTTTAAATGATTTTAACATATTGGCTCATTGCCAAGGCTTAAGACAATCAATTTCCAAAACCACAGCAAGGATGTTCAGGTGCATATCAATTTTGTATATCAAATATTTCCTTTCCACAATTTAGTACTTGCCAATCCACCCCCACTCCCCGCCCCAAGAAAAAATCACATACTGTTTATTTGTATTGTCCCGACTCCTGAACTGTTTATAATGCTGGTTGGTGGTTAACAAGATATTTAAATTCTTATGCAACTATCTCAGCTCTGCATCCGAATGGCCCCCGATATACAGTTTTATTATAAACAGCACAATATAAAACATTACATAAAAGATCATTTTAGTACCTTACATTAAATAGCTGAGGAGTGCTCTGACAGTTTGAGAAGATTCAGAAAAGCTTTAAGAAGCCATTTGGTACGAGATACAGGTTTGCTCTAACAGTGTCAGTATAAGGCTGCAGATAACAATACTTCAGAATCATGAATTTGAAAGCGAACGTTACCATTAGAGCATCTCCGATAGGGGTGCCAACCAAAGGTGCCAATTTTGCCAAATCATCAAAAGTACTAATATATTATTTTTTCTCTTTCTTCAATAGTACTTTTGGCACCTTTCTTACCAAAATTTGCTCCAATAGTTGGCACTCAAAGTTGCCAATATATTTATACAAGTATAATTATAATAAGATAGGAAGATATATGTCTTTAGTGGAGATGTAATGTATTTTTTCTATTTCGGGAGGGTACCAAAGGGTGCCAAAAATTGGCAACTTTGGTTGGCACTCCTATCACTTCAATGGAGAGCCAACAAGAGTGCCATGCCACACGGAACTTGAGCACTCTTTTTGGCACCCCCATTGGAGTCGCTCTTAGTTGCTGTTATAAAAACCAATATACAAAAACCACAGAGCTATATGCTGATTAAAATAGCTCTTCAATTCAAATCACTAATAACCCATACAGAATCTAGCCTGGAAATATACTTTTTCTAAGAATCGAACTCATGTACAAAAATTGCAATACTGAAGTCACTTCTTGAATCTATGACCTGGTTGGCTAGTTATATACCTATTGTCACTGTAGTTTAGAAAATGAAATAGTAAACCGTATTGCTTAATCAGAAAAAGGAAGCACCAAACATAGTACACAGATGATGCAATATATCTAAACATCAAAATACAGTATAGATGATATATTATGTAGTTGTTGAACGCAGGTGTATCACCTCGTTATGAATATAAAGCCAGATATTTCAAAAAGCAAACAAATGCAGGGCAATTCCGGACAAATTATAGATCTAAATCTATTATTCGTTAAGGCCTATATACGTAACTTCACATGTAAATTAGTAGCCCAATATCCTGGTCTCAGAGTATAATCTAATACAAGTATAAATTTAAACACATAATTACGTGTTCCATTCTCTGAAGAATATATCTTATTAATCCGGAAGTAATTTGTGTTGACCTATATCTCTACCTTTCAAAATATTAATTTTGTACAAAGTCTAAACCGAGGGTTTATCTAATACAACTCTAAAGTTTAAACACACAGCTAAGCAGTACCCCTCTTCAAATAAATAAAACTATGAATTAGTCATTATTGTGTTCATATATAAATGTAGACTACCTCTCATAATAGATAGTTTCTACAAAATTCAATGTGAAAAGCCTACACGGGCCAAATCATGAATATCGAAGGATGTTGCTAAAGCTATTCAGCACAATATATATATAAGGTAACAAACTTTCATTCACATTTACATGTCATAACAATTATAATAATTACTTAACATTTTTTTCTTAAAAAGTAAGATGCAAATTATATATGGCCAATAAGCATTTATACTAGAAAGTACAAACACTAAGCTGAAGTTTGACTTGGGTGGAAAGGACTTGGAAAATGTAGAATTACAATTCCCAATTACTATAAGACATACACAAAAATTATAAATAAATACAATAAAATCCACATCCTTCATTTACCGGTATCAAGCCAATAAATATGTAGGGAAATTGTACCATTAACTGACATAGTCCCCAGTTAGTATTTCTTTTGTTCTTCACTGCAAGCTGCTAATAAGGAAATTATCAAAACTAAACCAAGAGGATAAACAAAGAAAAGGATGATATTAGTTAACATGTACAATATATACAAAAACATGGGAGATAATTAATACAGAATAAAAACAGTTTCCAACACCAAGCTCGTTCTTCACCAAAAAGAATAGCAAGATGTTAAAATCTCATTGATGCAAGAGGACTATACAGAGTTTAGTTCAACAATTTAAGGCAATATATGACACCTTACAATTGCAGAGTGACAATTACATTAGCACTTGTAAAAATACTTTGGCAAGATAGATCGCCTGAAACTAGAACCTCAATTAAAAAATTGAAGGGACAAGAACATTGTCTTGTACTTTATTACTTTAAGAGGCTTGTAATATGTTGAAAACTAATACTTACCAAGATATATTAATTTTTGACAGACTAGTGGAAGCACATGACACACAGACTGACAAACACGTATTTAGTTACACTCGGACTATGCAAGTACATTCAGAATATGTTAAAACCATGTTAACCCTGGGTAAACTCATACTATGTGAAACAAGTCCGTGAAAGCTACATCCAATATGGAGAGGACCTTTTTTCTTTGTGCAAGAGTTTGTATTACAATCACATGGACTCTTCTATATTCACATTCCAAGACAGTGTGTTATTTAAGACCACATAGTGTAATGAGATGGGGATGATCATAGATTGGTTTGGTCCGGTTTAACAATGTGCAGGATACCAATTTTCGCAACACCATACCAGTCCGCAATCTGCAACCTTTAAAAGGACCAGCAACTATCTGGTTTGCAATTTAAACTGATTTAACAATCTACAGAAAAAAAAAGACAGAGTTTGCTTTCACTAGTGGTTCTGTTTGTCATATGTCTGGTCTATAGTCTTTACTCGAAATGTAACAAAACTTCATATGTATCATGTTTGTACATGTAAAAGAAAAGACTAGCAACTTCAGATAGAAAGGTCTTGCTTTTACTCGTGAGAGTTCAGTTCACAGTCCCTTACTGCCACCAACTCCATGTCTTTCTGAATGGCTTCTCTTTGTACCCTCAACTGCTCTGCCCTGTTCCGTTGTCCCTCTTCCAACAACTCGACAAACTTATCTTTAATCTCCAGCAGCAGATCTCGGTCAATCAACTGGTCCTCCTTGTAAGCTTCCCTAAGCATAGCTGTCTTAATTCCACCTTTCAACGACATATAAAAAATTCCTGAATGCCTCGTAAACACAGTTGAAAATGCATTAGAAAACCTATACTCTTCACAAAATTTCCCTAATATCGGGACAGGTATTCTCTTATAAAGAGAAAGTGAAAGCAGCTCATGGAAAACCGCAACCGTCCTCTTTTCCATTTCTCGTGACGCTTGATCCAAATCCGACGCATCTTGATACGGCGATATATACGGAAGCTCCATCCAATCCCTAATCCACTCTCTCATCTCCTTCCTCAAAAAAAACCCTGGGGGAAGCTTAACATTAAAAGCCGGCCTAACTCGTATCCCCGTCATACTCTCCTCCTCCTTCGCCTTCCTCTCAATCACCGACTCCGCAAACTCCTCATTCCACGAAACCAACTCCAAAAACGACTTCCCCTCCCCCGGACTCCCAACTAACCTAAAATACTCCGGATACTTCGGAACCAAACTCACCAACAAATCATTCGGAAACCCAAACTCCCTCTTAACATGAACCAACTTATCAGCACTAACCACCCTATCTTTCGCCATCATCAACAACTTACACAATTTCATCACAACAAACTTCTCATTCTCGAAATTAATCATCTCCTCCTCCTCCAAAAACCTCCTTAACCCTAAACTCGGACGAACAAACTTAACCGGTTCCGACTTAGGCTTAATCCTATCCAAATACAAATCAAACAAACTAGGGTTCCTATCCATAAATGTAGTAATCTTAACAGGTAATCTCAGCCTTTCGCGACGTTTCTCTAAGTATCTAAGGGGAATAACTTGTCCTGGTTCATTTAAAACTTCTTTTACGACACGAGCGCAAAGTCTCCAGTGTTTATCATTTTCAATTGCTTGGTCTAGTTTTTGATCTTTACGCCAAGCTACTTTAAGACTTGAAATTGAAGCAGTGAATTGAAATGAAACCCTAACCCTAGAAATTGTGCATTTGTGATTCGTGTTGAGAATTGAAGATAGAGTAATGTAATTGCGGAAGAACATACCTGATTGAATGTGTGTGTGTGTGTGTAATTGGATTTGTGTGCTGCTTGATTTTTGTGAGAGCTTGTGTTGGATTTATGTTAAAGGGGTTTTCAAACTTCTCCCGGCAAATGTCAAGAGAAATATAGAAAATAATATTCATTCTTAAATTTTAATTTTTCTTTTATCATGTTAAATATTGCTAAATAATATTATTATTTTGACAAAAAATAAATAAATATGACTAGTTAATATCAAAATACAAACATTTAGATTTTTTATTTAAATTTAAAACTTAAGATTTTCAAAATAAAAATTGTTCAATAAAATTGCATATATATTGTTTGATATATCTTCTCCTGGAAAATCTAAACTTGACACAAGTGGAAATGAGAAAAAAATGTAATAATGAATTTTGTTTATAATATTATAATTAATTATTTTTTATTAACAAAATTTATATATTATTATATTTTTATTTTCCTTCTAAGTTAAAATAAATACGTAAAAGGCATATATGTAATTATGATTAACTATGTAGTGTTTTAAACATAAAAAGTCAGTTAATTAATCGGTCAATCGATAGACGAACAGTTTTATTTTGAATAAACAAAAATTAGGTGGAAGAATGGTTTTTAAAAAATTGGGCGAAATGGAATTAATGGATCGAAATGGTCAAAACTCAAAAATTAGCATTCACTAGCCAAAGTTGAAAAAAAAGTTAAAATTTACTAAATATTAACTATTATATGAACAACTGTATATAGAGATGCACAAAAAAGTCCTTAGGATCGGGTTTATTCATGTTTTAAAAAGTCTGGATTTTTTAACAATCGGGTCGGGCTGGATTTTTTCAAAAATCGGATCAGGCCGGACCGGGATTTCTCTAAAATATTGAGCTCGTTTTAGGTCCTCGGGCCGGTCCGGATCGGGCCGGGCTTTATTTAATTTATATATGTATTTTTTTTTTTTTGCAAATTTAATATATTGTATATAGAAAAAGCAAAGTTTTACAAAAAAAAAAAAACTCTAAAGTGCTACATCACTCAACTATTAGAATCTAGAATATATAATAAAAGACACCACGATATATAATACTAAAAAACTATTAGCCTAATATTTTATCATTAAACATCAGTGCAACTCAAGAACTTTCTACTCATTATGTGCGTTATTGAACTTAACCTGACCATTAGCCATATAAATCTTCTCGTACATGGTCATTTCAAGAAACACATACACCACACTCAATAAATGTTCTGGAAATAAGGGTTTGTTCAACATATTGTTGATTCTTCTATGCTCATGAGTCTTCACATTCCCTCAATTGCTAAGTTTAATATTCTTGAAATTTATTTAAAATATTATAAATTTTCAGATTTTATCCAAAAAAAATCGGATTTTTATTCGGATTTCTCAAAAAGCCCAGGCTTTTATCCTGACCAAACCAGGCTTTATCAGGGCTTTTAACCGTGCTTTTCGGGCTTCGGGTCGGGCTTGAAGAAAAATAGTTGGCCCATTTAAGGCCATCGGGCCAAGCCGAACCGGGCCGGTTTTTTTTTTCGTGTTGGCTTTTTTTCCTGATCAGATCAGGGCAGATTTCGGGATTCAGACTTTTTGAGCATCTCTAACCGTATATGTGTTATTGATTTATTAAATAAATCTTTTCCTAAATTTCTGTACAGATTATTTCGACAAATTGAATTATTTCTTTGGTCATAAAAATGTATATTTTCTCAGACACCAATAATAGTGGCCCTTCAACCTAAAGTGCATGAAAAAATTCACACACCCCTGACAATCGAACTTTGAATATTTTAGTCAATAATCAATAATTTCACCAACTCAGCTCATATATTAAACTAACATATTTTAGTTTTTGATCTTTACGCCAATATCAATATTAAACTAATGAGCTTGATAATATTAAAATAAAATTATATATTATTCATTAAATTAAATTTTGCAATTAATGATTCGATTAATAAATTATCCGATTAATCACTATAACATATCTCTGCTAACTAAATCTGATTTCTCTCTTTTAAAACACTGAGATAATCAAAATCCACAATTCGAGCATAGAAAAACTAATAGGAGTGTATTCATTTGAGATTTTAATGGATTAAAAATAATTTGTAGATTTTAAAAGATTGTTGTTGATTTTAATGGATTAATAATAATCGGGGATTTGAAAAAAAAAATCGTGAAATCTCGTAGAGTCTCACTGATTTGATAAGAGTTTTCGTGAAATACTGCAAAATCTCATGGATTTTAACAAGATTTCAGAAGACATAAAATACACTACAAAATCCACCAAAATCCACCCATTTTTAATTTTCAACAAAGTCCACAGATTTTTGAATATCATCAGATTTTAATGGATTTCTAAAAATCTAAATTGAATACACCAAGATTTCAAAAGACTTTTCAGAATCCTAATTGAATACCCCCAGAATTTGAAAGACATTTTACAATCCAAAATAAATACCCTTAGATTTTAAAGGATTCTTTAAAATCTTAATTGAATACCCATGAATTTTTAAAATGCTTTAAAATCTTTTAAAATCTCAAATGAATACACCCCCTTAAATATCATAAAAATAACATATGATTGTACATCTAAATCAACATTTTAATTGTACAGATGCTAAACTTCAACCTTAAACTATTTTATTTAAGAAAAATACTAAGTATCTCAAAAATTCTATTAATTTTTTTGTCAAAAATTGATGTGACACATAAATAAAGAGTAACTTTTCTAATTTCAATATCAAATGTTGCATGCATATACGAACTAAAACTTGTCATTTGTCAAGTTACGTCATTTAGAAAAAAAATTGGTACTCCTTCCGTCCTATTCATTTCTTTACACTTTCCTTTTTGGATGTCTCATCCATTTCTTTACATTTCAAAAACTTTTCAAAAATAGTAAAGTTTTATAATATAAAAATCAACTATTTTCACTACTTTCCTCTACTTTATTTACTTATACCTTAAATATTGACGGGTCCCACTACTTTACTCATTTTTCTTACTTTTTTTTCTACTTTACTTATATTTCTTGACCTCCGTGCCCAACCCAAATGTAAACAATTGAGCGGGACGGAGGGAGTAATATTTTTGAAATATCTAGCGCTACTTTTTTTTATGAGTACCACCGATAGAGAATTCAATTTTTTTTTCCTAAATGACACATGATACATTTTGTTTTGACACATATTTATATATACGTGAAATCTTATATTAAAAAAAATTAATTAAAAATATATTATATAAATATTTGGAACAATTTTTAATTTTTTTAAACTTTTTTAATGAAATCATGTTTTCTTTTTTTAGGGATACTGATAACTAAATTCGAAAGATACCTTTTTTTTAACTCGTTAACGTTTATCCAACAACATAAATAGCTTCTATACTTTATTAGGTTTGAGTTATTATTTAATTACCTTTATTTATTTTTAAAAATTAAATAATAATATTATTTATAATTAATTATTTTTTTTAATTAAAATACGTTATTTTTTTATTGTTTCTAACAAAATTCCTTCTTTTTCTAAAAAAATCACGAATAATTATATTTTTCAACTAAAACATGTTATTTTTTCAATTTTTTCTTACTAAATGTCTCATTTTCCAAAAATATAATGGATAAATCATAAATCCTTACTTATTTATCTTAAAACTTATTTTAATACTTTAAATTACGGGCAATTAACTTTTTTAACTCAAACATGTTACTTTTTCTATTTTTGTTTTACTAAAACCCTCATTTTTAAAAAATATCATGGATAAATCGTTACTTATTTATTTTAAAACTTTTTTTAATACTTTTAATTATTTAAAATAGTTTAACACACCTATTTTTTTCAACAAATACAATTTGTAAAATATTAAAACATAAATAATAAAAATAACAATTCTTAAAAAATAATCCCTGCATGTTTTAAGTTAGTGTTTAATTTAATTAGTAAAAACGTAAAACTAAAGAGTTGATGTCATTTATTTATAATAATAATCTATTAAAAATTTGTAAAATCGTAACAATGCATACATTAAAATCTCGATAAATTGATATCCTTGGGACCAAAAGAATTATTAATTAATCAAAATATTAATTAATCAATAAATTAATAAATTATTAATTTATCGATATATTAATAATTTATTAATTCATCAAGATATATCATTTTAAAATTTTATAACATCTATAGTCCTCAGTATTATAGGTTTTATAAATATATATTTATTTTTATTTCATCTATAAATACTCACAAATATTATTAATTTGAGTAAATAATATTTATGAAATTAAGTAAATTGAATAAATTCGTGAATTTAATTTAATTAAATATTATTAGTGAACAATTTTTTTTAAAACACCCGATTACATTCTGTTAAGTAGTCTTGACGAAAGTTATATTTTGAGAGGTAAAGTCGTCAAATTCATTTCAATGTCTATTTTTACACAACTATTCTCTGTATATATATCCCTATATCCTTTATAAACAAACCCTATCATCCAAAACATCAATTACAACTTATTACTCATTACCATTTTTAAAAACTATCACTAAATAAAAACATTATTTATAAGCAATTACCTTTTTCAGCTAAAATACATTACCTTTTTTTATTTTTATTTTCTTACAAAAATCCTCTCTTTTTCTAAAAAAAACACGGGCGATTATCTTTTTTAACAAAAACATGTCACTCTTTCTATTTTTCCTTACTAAAACCCCTCATTTTCCAAAAATATCACGGGCAAACCCTTACTTATTTATTTTAAAATCTATTTTAATACTTTTAATTATGCTACTTTTTCTATTTTTTTCATTTTCTTAAAAAATTATTATTAAATAATAACATTTTTATAACCAACTACCTTTTTAGCTAAAATACATTATCTTTTTTAACAAAATCTTCTCTTTTTGTAAAAAAATCACGGACAATTACCTTTTTCAACTAAAACATGTTACTCTTTCTGATTTTTCTTTACTAAACCCCTCATTTTCCAAAAATGCAAACCCTTACTTATTTATTTTAAAATCTATTTTAATACTTTTAATTATGTTACTTTTTCTATTTTTTTCATTTTCTTAAAAAATTATTATTAAATAATAACATTTTTATAGCCAACTACCTTTTTAGCTAAAATACATTATCTTTTTTAACAAAATCTTCTCTTTTTCTAAAAAAATCACGGGCAATTACCTTTTTCAACTAAAACATGTTACTCTTTCTGATTTTTCTTTACTAAACCCCTCATTTTCCAAAAATATTTCGGACAAATCCTTACTTATTTATTGTGAAGTCTATTTAAATACTTTTAATTACGAGCACTTACCTTTTCAGCTAAAACATGTTACTTTTTCTATTTTTCCTTACTAAGACCCCTCCTTTTCCAAAAATATCACGGGAAAATAGTTATTAATTTATTTTAAAATCTATTTTAATACTTTTAATTATTTAAAAAAGTTTAACACGCCTACTTATTTTTTTTAGCAAATGCAGATTAATAGAATATTAAAACATAAATAATAAAAATAATAATTATTAATAATAATCTGTGCATCGCACGGGTTTTAAGCTAGTATATAATAAGCGTAAGGGAGATCTTATCCAATTCTTTGGTCGGTCACTGTACTACCAAAAGTATACGATCCGTTGGATTATAAAACTATAAATATTCAAATCGATGAGGACCGTCAGATATAATATTAAAAATTGTATTTGATTAATAATACGATAATATTTAAATACTAAAAGGTGTATTTTGATAATTTAAACCTATTATAAATGGGTGTTCTATATTGAATAGAAATCTTTATGTAAAAATTCGTAATTATTTTTTCTCTTTATTTTATGGATAGTTCCAGTTGAATAATAATTATTAAACCATCATTAAATTAAAGATAATTTTGTAAGCTTCGCGTGGACCGTAAAATCGTTAAAATCTGTTGTCTAAAACTCAAGATAAAGGCGTGAAATGCGCTGACATGATAATAGGCGGTTGAGAAGTAAGAAACTGAGATTCGAAGACATCATGGGCAGACAGGGGTAATGTAGTAATTATTGTCATATGTTACTCAGCTTATGTTCACCCAAATAGTAAAGTTATTATCTAAATTTTAATAAATATTTTTTTTATTATTGTAGCACCAATTTAATTTTTTTTTCTAATTCTTTTAAATTAATAAATTCTTTGTTTATTTCAATAAAATATTAAAATCAATTTAAGAAAAAATTAAAATCGATCTGGTCCGTGTACGATCAGTATACGACCAAATTAATAATTGTTATGGATTAAAAAACGTACTTGTGAATTTAATTCTAGGATTAATGAGCTTCGAGCTTTAATGGTTGCACTCGTGTTTCCGGACTAAATTGGTCCTCACAAGATGCCTACGTATCTCAATTAATGTTGAGAATCAAGCCAGAGACGTAGTTCTTGGTGTTGCCCTCGGGGCTATGGCGGCATGGGCACACCAATGACGTAGTGACTTGTATGTCCTTGTTCGATAATGAAGTCTAAAACGTTGTAGATGACGTATGGAGCCGTGTCCAAAACGTGACGTATGGAGCTGTGTCCAAAACGTAGTAGATGACGTATGGAGCTGTGTCCAAAACGTAGTTCTGATTGTAGGATCAGGGTCCTTATATAGGCATCTAGAGCCTAGTATTTATGGTATGTTTAGGAGTTTTAGCGAATAAGTCTCCTTATTGATAATGGATAAACATTGTATTTCTTGCAGGATAAGTCTTTTCCTTGTTGATAAAGGCTATGACTCATTAATTGCCTTTAATTGGGATTCCGGATCCTTCTTTGATGAATTTACCATATTTTGGACTCTTTTTATGAGCTGTATATTTTCCCTATTTATTAATTACGAAATTAATAAATAATCTGGGTTTTTGGCCTTAAATACTTGGCCTTTCCAAAGAATCAGCAATTATATTTCTATAATTACTTTTCTATCCATATCATTTGCCCCCAACTTCTGGGAAAATCTCCTTGGGGTTTTCGTAGAAGTTATAACGTGTTTTTCCTCAAAATTTTCCATTTTAAGGGCATTTTCGACCTCAAATTAGGTCATTTTTGACCTCCTTTTCGACCAGGAAACAAGTCATTTTCGACCTCAAATTCGACCAGGAAACAGGTCATTTTCGACCTGAAATTCAACCTGGATTTCGACCTCGACTGGAGTGAGGTCGAAGGTTTCGACCTCGATTTTTAAGTCTTTTTCGACCTCGAGCCTTCGACCTCGATCCAGCCTTTTTTCGACCTCGATTGGTCCCATGTCGATGGTTTCAACCTCGATTTACCAGTCAGTTTCGACCTCGATCCAGCCTTTTTCGACCAGGATTTTCGACCTCAAATTGGTCCCAGGTAGATGGCTTCGACCTCGACTTCCCAGTCATTTTCGACCTCGGTCATTCGACTTCGATCCCTTATACTTTCGACCTCGATTTACAGGTCATTTTCGACCTGGGTCATTCGACCTCGATTCCTCATACTTTCGACCTCATTTTGCAGGTCATTTTCGACCTTAGATCTTTAATTTTTGTGCCTTATTTTGGTGCGAAATCGATGGATACGACCTCGATTTCTCGTATATTTTCGACTTCGGTCGTACGACTTCGTTCTAAGGTTTTTTCGACCTCAAATCTTCAATTTTTCGTTTTTATTTGGGAGCGAGGTCGATGGATACGACCTCGATTTCTCATGTATTTTCGACCTTGGTCGTACGATTTTGTTTTAGGGTCTTTTCGACCTCAAATCTTTTATCCTTGTTTTTGCCTTGGTTTCATTCCAAATTTCATTCTTTCTTGGGCCTTAACTAGCCCAATTTTTAATTGGACTTAAATTAGTCCAGCCTTGGGCCTTATTGGGCCTCATTGTTTTGGGCTTCGAATTTTCCTGAGACCCAAATTGTTTGGGCTTCAATTTCTATAATCCATAAATGGATTCGTGGGCCTTAACTGGCTATAGACGGTTGCCCTTCCTTAACCGGTTGGGTTTCCAGTCACTAGGCGATTCCTGGCGAGATTTTCTGTTGAATCTCATCGTTTTCTGGGTTTCTTACTTGAAGTTTTGAAGAATTCTTTGAAGATTCTGGGCTTTCTTTGAAGATTCTGGGTTTAAAATGGTTGATCGCGCTTCCCAACGTCTATGATAATGCACTAGGATTTCATAGAAGTTATACCGGTCTTTTTCGAGACTTGGGGTCTTTTTATCCCTTACCTGGGACTTACTACCCTTTTTTGGGGATTTTAATATACACTAGTGTTTCACGAGTATCGTCTTGGTGTAAAGTGTGGAGCGACCTACACATTTACGACGATTTTGCCTTATTCGAGGCTAACTTGACATTTGCATAAGCCTTTTATGTCTTATACCGTCTTGTTTTGGCTTCAAGCCTTTCATTGAGCATATCGAATGATGGGTTTTGGACTGAATGTCTTAGGTTTCTGGGGTTTCAACCCTTCATTTGCTTTCTAGGAAGCTCATGATTTCATCGAACCTTATTTCTATTTGTCCTAGTAGTGAGTCCAATCAGGACACACTTTAAACATAATAGACTTTCAAATTTGAGGCATGCCAAGTCCTTGGCACCTCATGCCCTTCGAGGGTTTCTAGCTTGTACGAGCCTCGACCAAATACGTTCTTGACGCGATATGGTCCTTCCCAATTTTGGGCCAACTTGCCTTTTTGTCCAACTCCGGATGCCTCAATCTTTCGGAGGACTAAATCTCCTTGTCGAAAGAATCTCTATTTAACCCTTAGGTTGTAATAGAAAGATGCTCGTTTCTGATGCTGAACTATCTTGGCATTTGCCTCATCTCTAACTTCATCAATCAAATCTAAGGCCAACCTCAAGCCTTCCTCATTTGTTTCTGGCTCATAAGCCTCAATTCTTGGAGACGTGTGAGTAATCTCCACTGGAACCACTGCCTCTGCCCCATATGCCAACAGAAAGGGGGTAGTGTTAGGTCCTGATAAGTTTGTAGAAGGGGGGTTGAATACAAACTATACCATTTTATCGAATTTGTCCTTTAAATGATTTAACTGTTTAGAACAAATTAATGCGGAATAAAAACTGAAACAATATTCAAGTTAAATAGAAACTCTATTAAACTTGAGAGGTGTTACAATTTTGATCACTGATTACAAAGAACTTAATAAAACAAATCTAGAATAAATTCGACATGAATTTATCTATTTTTGTAATAAAAAGGATCGAATACTAAAAAGTAGTTCGATATAAAATCTAGGGATTATGATCCGCTAGAAAGCTAAAGCAGTACAAGAGATACAATTCTTATGAATTAAATGTTGAAGAACAATCAAGAATTAAATCTCTGGCGAATTTTGTAGCTTGACAGTTGAAGAAGTAATGAAGAGAGAATGAAATATTTGTTGTTGTCTTTACTTCTGTGTAAACTGATGATCTCTTCTGTCAACTGCCTTGTTTTCCTTTCATATATAACAAACTGCATTCATTTTAATCCCACGTGCAAGCCACTTCAGAAAATGACTTAGGAAGACTATCATGAAAACAATCCAATTACCCTTGGAAGACTTTCGGGAAGACAACCTTTGTGAAGGGAAGACAATCGGGAAGACAGTGGTTTGGCCTAGGAAGACAATCGGGAAGACAGCCTTGGTAGTCTTCCTAGTTCAAAGAACTAAGTCTTCCTAGTTCAATCCTAAGTCTTCCTAGTTCAAATATATTCTAATTTAAATAATTAACTAAATAAATTATGTATTAAATTAATTCTTTGCAGAATTAATTTAATAAATAATATACTTAATAATATTAATTATTTATAAGAGAATAAATAGAATTAGTTGACTTCTCAATTAATTCCAGAATCACTTAAAACTTAGATAAATAACAAACAAAATAGTACGTTGACACTCGATGCACTGTCTGGTTCATGAGTGACTAACGACAATGTCTGTTCTTTATCTGTTTGACTTTAAGCAGTGATTCACTTTCTTCTCATTCAAGAACTCCGTAATCAGTATCTTTTTCTGTCACCACTTGAAATCTCTGTCACTTTAATAAATCCACTGAGCTTGAATACTTCATTGAGGCTTGATCAATAAATTGAGCTTCTTTCAATGTAGAATCACTTCAAGTCTGTAGATGACTTTAATCTTCATTCTTTGACAGATATAACCTTCTGAGATTCCTGTGACAATTGATTTTTATTATTTACTTATTACATCTTAATTAAAGTTGAGTAGAATCCTCGGTGTTTACAAATAGGCCTGGACATATGCCTTTCAATCTCCCCCTATTTGTTTGTTAGACAATAACAACCAAATACCTCTAGAGGATAACTCAACTAAAACAAGAAAAGATAAGACTTTTAAGAGCCAAGCAAATAATAAAAAGTTCTGGATTAAATATAACAATTTCCAGATTCAAACAGTAAAGATAAATACAAGATAGATGTTCCTCTAGACTGAACATATGAATACATTTTCCTATCTTGATTTACCTAGCTCTAAACATATAACATTTACAAATGAGCTAAACCTATCATGCCTTTAGTCTCTAATTTCACCTTCTTCAGCTTCTTGTAAGGTGACTAGAAGATCTTTGTCAAGGACACGATCACTTTCAGAAACCACACCACTTGGCATTACTGGTTGATTGGTGATCTTCTTCAATCTATTCTTCATTTGAGCATATCTTGGAATTTTCTCCGTGCAGTAGTCTGAAATCATATCAGCAACTTCAGACTTCTCTACAGAAGCAAACCCAGAAGTTCTAAGAAGATTCTCCAACTTCACCAGTTGCATAGCAGTCTGTAGCTTCATGGAATCAGGATCCAGCCTCACTGTCTCTAAAGTTGTACCTCTGTAGATTTTGACTTCATAAGGAAAATGTACAACTTGAGGACTGGCCTTCATAGCAGAATCTCTAAGCCGGTCATATAGAAGCTCATTCAAGCAAGAAGATCTCTTTACTTTACTCATTAGAATCCACAATTCAGATATAGATCTTCTTTGTAGGAGGTCAAGAGAAATGGTGAATGACCCTTCAAGAGCACTTGAGACATAAATGAACAGTTCTTGCCTCACTTGATCAAATGCAGACGTAATCCTTAGGATATCTTCCTTCAATGCCTTCATATATAATGAGTTGTCTGGATTAATCGTTCTGATCTTCTCAAGCAGCTTCAGAAAAGTAGCATCATTGTTTGTGCCTCTCTGAGGGATATCAAACATCTCCCTTGCCTTATCCCACTTGCTTCCTTGCTTCATCCTCACATCCAATCTCCTTTCTTTGACATGAATACTATGAAGACGTTGTTTGTCTTCATGTTCAGCCTTTTGAATTTTCAGCTTCTGAGATATGATGTCGGAGACCTTGGCATTCTCATCCTCCTTTCTTCTTAGCTCTGCCTGCTGTTTCTTCAACTCCTTCTGAAACAAAGGGTCAGGTGTATATAGATCAGCTTCATCCTCCCAATCCTCAAAGTTTGCTGCCTCCTCAACCTCCTCCTCACCAAAAGCTTCTTCAGGTATGGTCTTCTCCAGATCACCAGATGTGTCATAATGGAAGTCATCCTGTTCACCATGGTAGTAATAGGCATCATCAAAGACAGTATCCTCCAATGATTGTTTACCTTTTCCCTTATCCTTTCCAGAAGCTCCAGCTTTTCTGTTTCCTCCTTCTTTCTCCTTCTCCCCCTTAGTTGAGGAATCCTCTCCAGTTTGAGCTGTGGAAGCCCTAGGATTCACCTCAGATGTTCTCCTTATCTCTCCTCTTTCTCTCCCATCTCCTCCTTCTTCAGCATCATCATCCTCATCATCATCTCCCTCAAAGAATGTTCTTTGCTCTTCAGTAGGTTGATGTGAATTCTTGATCATATTGTATAGGTGCTTCATTCCTTCATTGAGATGCTCCATTCCTCCTTCTAACTTAGACATCCTTTCTTCATTAAACCTCTGGTTTTCATCAGTTGTTTGCAGAATAAAGTCCACCTTGGTAGAAATAGCAGCAATCTCCTTGACACTCTCCGATATCTGAGCATTTGACGTTGTAAGATCAGAGATGTCTGAAGCCACCAGTACTTGAGATTGTTGGATTGAATTTAGCTTTGGGAGTAAATTATTCTTCAATCCTTCCAAGTCATCTTTCACAGTACCCAGCTGATTTGATACAGAGGTGGTAGATTGAGCAACCACTTGTGCTTTAAGAAGATTGTTCTCAGCCTGGGTTTCTTGTAACTTCCTTTGTAGATCAGCTAGCTGGTTCAACAAAGCAGTGTTTGTGTCAGTGTGTGCACTCACCTCAATTGCTCTCAGTGGTGTTTCACTCAACTCACGTGCTTGTGTTTCACTCGGTGTTTGATTCATATCTCTCACCACTAACTGTCTGTCAAGATTCTCAGTAGATGTACCTGCAGGAAAAATCACCCTAGCCCCTTCAAGAGAGGTCAGTGGTGGTGCAATGGGAGTTCGCAATTCCCGATCCCTGATTGAGTCTGTCAAAATATTTGACATTGTATACTGAATTTCTTCAGGGACAGACTCATCAAGTTGCCTTTCACTTTCTCCAGTATAAACTGCGAGTGAAAAATCCCTTAGGGGAGCCAGAGATGTTCCCTCTGGGAGGGGAGAAAATGATTCTATTATAGGTGGCAAAGAATCAGATTTTCCCTCTGATGCCTGTGAAGGCACTTCTACCGTGACTATGGTAGGCACTGTATCAAAGTCAAAAGTAAAGTGCTCTCCTGACATGGTGTCCTGAGTGTCATCTAGATGGATATCTTCTCCCATTGTGAGTAATGGGAGTGTGCTTGACTCAGTACAAGATGCCATGGCCCGATGGCGAATTTCAATAGATCCACCCTGTTGAGAGGATGTCTCCAGAGACTGTGTAGTGGCCATATCAATGTCCATATCCTTTTGAGAGGATACAGATGGGCTAACAGTTGTCTCCCTATAGGTTTTTCTTTTCTTTAAGGGTGGAGACAGAGCTGTGGGAACACTCATTTCAGCTATATCACTAACATTTCTTGAACTGGTTTGTACATTAGGCTCAGGTGGTGTTTCAGGAGTGTTTGACTCTCTGTTTGGCTCTATGACCTGGGTCAGAGACTGTGGATCTACAATCTCTGGGTCAGCCCTAACAACCACTTGGGTTTCAATTGAAGTACCAGAAGAAGAACCAAGGTTAGGAATAACTACCTGCAGTGGTACTGGATGTGGTTCGGGAACTTGTTCACCAAAGATAGGAAGATTAATGAATTGACTCATCAATGGTGAAACAAGAACAGGTATATTGAGGAATTTGGATGAGACGTCAAGTCTGGTGTAGAATTTGGTGTCTGTGGTTGGAGAGGTTTCAAATCTAGCTTCTCGAAACAGTTCTACCTGCTCAGCAGTGAGAAGATGATTAATGATAAGAGTTAGAAAGCGAGGGTACCAACACCTTACTTTCACACCATTATCAGAATCTCTCCTAGAGTGAGCAAGCCTGTTGAGCAAAAGGTTCCACAGAATCTCAGCAAAGTTCAACCTACGACCAAATACTATAGCATAGGCAATATATTGATTAAGACTGGTAATGCAATGAAAGTTTGTTTTTGTGCAGTTACCAAATACCCTAGCTATAGTATCAAAGAACAGATCCCATTCCCTTACAACAAAAGTTTTTGACAATTTCACCATTTGAAAGGGACCTTGATAATGAATATTCACAAAGAACTGTGTTAACTCATCATCAGTGGGTAAGGGATCAAACCTGTCCTTTGGAAAATGCAATACATCACAAAATAACTCAAAAGTAACTGTATATTGCTGATTGAGAATATTGAAAGAAAAAGATTTTGAATCTTCAGCAATAACAGCACTTGAACATAAAAACCTCAATGGATCAATTTTAAGAAGTGCATTGGCACAAATAGCATGACTGACACAAGTATTGCTATTTAAAAATTGAATCCATGGTCTGAAACGTTCCACCTTACACCTAGCCGGATCAAAATACCCAACAAAGTTATTTAAAACAAGTTCAAAATTATTAGGATCCATTTTAAAACAAGACACAAAATTAACCAAATTTTTAATTTAAAATCCTAAAAATTCGAATTATAAACCTTGAAAAGCAAATAGAATTGGGTAAATGAACGGGCAATTCTTCAAGAACACACACAGTACCACACACACAGTTCACAATCCACAGAAGCACAAAGATCACTAAAACACACAAGAGAATTACTTAGCACACTCAAGAACAATCCAGTCGAACGATTTTGATTTTAAAAAAAATTGACAGCAATTCGACTAAAAGACTCGTTTTAAAGAACAAGATTAGTTTTGCTAAGTAATAACTTGAGCAAGAATGGATCAAATGCAAAGATTCTATGGAAATAAGAGAATTCGAATGGGGAATATGAACAACTGCTAAGGCAAAAAAAACTGAATAGAATAGAAAAATGCGTATGTATGCAGTGTATGTATATATATTAATAGAATAAAAATAAAACTGAAAAGAAAAGAATTGCAACGGTTTATTTTAAATTTGAATAGGGAAGACAATCGGGAAGACTTAGGATAGTCTTCCCGGTAGTCTTCCTAATTCAAATTAGAAAGTCTTCCGGAAAATAGAATAAAGGAAAAACAGAAAATAAACTAATTAATTTAAGTCTTCCCGATAGTCTTCCTAGTTAAAAAAACTGGGAAGACTTAGGAAAAGACTTAAAATAAAATAGAAAAAACAAAAAACAAAATGAAAATATCCCTTGTTTTCCCGGTAGTCTTCCTAGTGTAAAACTGGGAAGACTTAGGAAAAATTCAGAAATTAATTCGAATATTTACAGAAAATGCTGAATAACTTAGAAAAATGCATGAAAAATATATAAAATTCTAGAAAAATTCACAGAAAATTCCATAAATCCTAGAAAAATATGCAGAATATTAGAAATGCATAAAAATAATATAAACTTGCAGAAAAATTCAAACAACAATATTTAAAATCTGAAAAATACTTAAATAATTCTAAATAAATATATTTTCAATAAAAATACATTTCTCTACTTAAAAATATGAGAAAAATATTTTTAAAGAAAATAAAATATGTAGAGCTATTTAAATACACAATCATGTACTATTAAATGAGAATTGGCAGTAAATATCAGTTAAATGACAAGAGAAAATGAATTTTTAAAGAACAAACATGACAGAGATATTATTAATCACTAAGACTGTTTAACATACCCAATTTACCAACTAACTTGATAAATGTGGATTCGTCAACAGATTTAGTGAATATATCTGCAGTCTGTTCTTCTGTGGGTACAAAGTGTAACTCCACAGTTCCATTCATGACATGCTCTCTGATAAAATGATACCTGATATCAATGTGCTTCGTTCTCGAGTGCTGCACAGGGTTGTTGGAGATTGCTATGGCACTTGTATTATCACAAAATATGGGAATTTTGTCTAATGCAAAGCCATAGTCCTTTAATTGATTCCGTATCCATAAGATCTGAGCACAACAGCTTCCAGCAGCAATATATTCAGCTTCTGCTGTTGAATTGGAAACTGTTTGCTGTTTCTTGCTATACCAGGAAATCAACCTACCTCCTAGGAATTGACAACTCCCAGAGGTACTCTTTCTATCCACAACACTACCTGCATAATCAGAATCTGTATATCCAACAAGATTAAAACCAGAATCTTTAGGGTACCAGATACCTAGATTAGGTGTACCCTTAAGATATCTCAAGATTCTTTTCACAGCAACGAGATGAACATCTCTAGGGTCCGCTTGGAACCTTGCACACAAGCATGTAGCATACATAATATCTGGTCTACTAGCAGTAAGATAGAGTAAGGAGCCAATCATACCTCTGTAGCTTGTAACATCTACCTTGATAGATTTGTCAGAAGCTCCAAGTTTGATTGATGTTGAAGATGGAGTCCTTGCTGATGCTGAATCCTCCATGTGATACTTCTTGAGGAGTTCTTTGAGATACTTGGATTGACAAATAAATATACCATTTGACCTTTGACTTACTTGTAATCCAAGAAAGAACTTCAGCTCACCCATCATACTCATTTCAAACTTACTCTGCATTAGCTCAGCAAATCTCTTACAGAGATTATCATTAGTAGACCCAAATATGATGTCATCCACATAGACTTGGACTAATATCATATCATTTTTGTGTTTCTTTGAAAAAAGAGTTTTGTCTATGATACCTCTAACAAAACCATTTTCTAAAAGAAAACCAGAGAGAGTGTCATACCATTTTCTTGGGGCTTGTTTGAGACCATAGATAGCCTTGAAGAGAAAGTACACAAAGTCCAGCAGCTCCTGATTTTCAAAGCCAGGGGACTGTTCCACATACACTTCTTCATCAAGTTCACCATTCAGGAATGCACTCTTAACATCCATTTGATAGACTTTAAAATTGGAGTAAGCAGCAAATGCTAAGAACATCCTGATGGCCTCAAGTCTAGCCACTGGTGCATAGGTTTCATCATAATCAATGCCTTCAGCTTGAGAATACCCTTGTGCAACCAGTCTTGCCTTGTTCCTTGTAACAATGCCATCCTCATCTAGCTTGTTCCTGTATACCCATCTTGTACCAACTACTTTCTTGTTCTTTGGCCTGGGTACCAGCTTCCAGACTTGCTGTTGTTCAAATTGATTGAGTTCATCTTGCATAGCAATCACCCAATCTGGACCAGTCAGTGCTTCCTCAGTTTTCTTTGGCTCCATTTTAGATAGAAATGCTGAGAAAAGACATTCATTCTGAGAAGCTCGTCTAGTTTTAACTCCAACATCTGGATCACCAATGATCAGCTCAAAAGGATGAGCTCTATTCCAAACAGTCTGTCTTGGAAGATTTGATCTTGATGATTCGCCTTGAAATTCACTTTGATGTTGTGAGTGACTAGTTGATCCTTCATTTGCTCCCCCTGAGTTGTTGCCTGTTTGCCTTGATGATTCTTCTCCAGTGTTGGTGGTATCTCCATTGTTACCAGTGTTTCCACCACCATCACCATGATCATTATCATCATTGTTATTATCATCACCAGCAATAACTTCAGGTGGGTCTTCATCATCTGATTCTGAGTCTGGCAAGTTATCAAACTTCAGCTTTTCAGATGAGTCTTCTTTTTGGATACTGGGGAACTTAGTGTCATCAAAAGTAACATTGACACTTTCCTTTACTGTGTGACTGCCAACCATATAGACCCTGTAAGATCTTCTGGAATATCCAACAAAAATAGCTTCTTGTGCCTTTGCATCAAACTTGCCACGTTTTACATTGTCATCTATAAGCACAAAGCATTTTGCTCCAAATACATGAAAGTACTTGACAGTTGGTTTCTTGTTGTTCATGATCTCATACGGAGTCTTCATTAAGTCCTTGTTGATTAATGTTCGATTCTGAGTATAACAAGCGGTATTCGCTGCTTCAGCCCAAAAGTACGTTGGAAGTTTGGACTCACTTAACATAGTCCTTGCAGCTTCAATCAATGTACGATTCTTTCTTTCCACTACTCCATTTTGTTGAGGAGTTCTAGGGGCAGAATACTGTCTTGTTATTCCTTTATCAGCACAAAAGTCATTTAGAATGGCATTCTTGAATTCAGTACCATTATCTGACCTTATGGCTCTAACAGGGAATCTAGAATCCAGCTCAATCAACTTTATGTGGCCAATCACCAGGAATGGGGTCTCATCCTTGGAATGTAGGAATAAAACCCATGTATATTTTGAATAGTCATCAACAATCACAAGTGCATATTGTTTCTTTGACATGGACATCACATTAACTGGACCAAACAAATCCATGTGCAGTAGCTGAAGAGGTTCAGTTATTGATGATGTATCAGTGCCCTTGTGAGAAGCTTTCTTTGACTTTCCTTTCTGGCATGCCTCACACAGTCCTTCCTGTGTAAATTCCATTTGAGGCAAACCTCTAACTAATTCCCTCTTGACTAAAGAGTTCATAGTTTTGAAGTTAAGGTGAGACATCTTCTTTTGCCATAGCCAACTATCATCTGATGAAGCTTTAGCATAAAAACAATTAACTTCATCTTTGAATCCCGAGTTCAGATCAGCTATGAACAAGTCACCTTTCCTTACTCCTTGAAGAGCAGGCTTTCCATTCTTCTTGTGAGTGATCTGACACTTCTCTCTTTCAAAGGAAACAACATATCCTCTGTCACAGAACTGACTGATGCTGAGAAGATTGAACGTCAGACCTTCCACAAATGAAACATCTTCAATGATAACATTTCCGTACTTCAAACAGCCATATCCTTTCGTAATACCCTTGCTGTTATCTCCAAAGGTAACTACTGGGCCAGCTTTCACAACCACATCTGATAGCAGGGCTCTATCTCCGGTCATATGCCTTGAACAGCCACTGTCCAGAATCCACATAACTCGGTTTACCTGTTTAACTCCCTGCAATATCAGATTGATTAGTCCTTCTTCAGAGCCCAAAATTGATTGGGTCTGGCATACTTAAAAAACTGGCCTTTGTCAGGCAAAACAACATTTCTAACTAAAACTACTTCAACCTCTTTCACATAAGAGCGTTTCCATTTATAGCCAGCCTTAACACATTTCTGAGTAGGCTTAGGGATAAATGAATTCACTCTAATATTAGGAGGATTAGCAGTCTTAGCTTTAACATGCTTCTTACTATTAACATGTTGACGTGGAGAAGTCTTATCACTAGATACATGCTTACTATTAAAATAAGCATACATAACATTGAAAGCACAAGACATGCAATTATCCACACCACATGCTTTATGAGAAGAATTAATAATAGGCATGTTAGAACAATTGTTTTGATCCAACTTATGGATATCTGATTTAGTCTTTTTAGTTGTAGCAACTTTGACTGGAATATCAGATATGCAATTTTTGGATTGCTCAACTTCTAAAGCAACATCTTCTTCATGAATCTCCTCATTAATAATAATAGAGTATTCATTCATAGGCTCTGCCTCAGACTCCTTACAGAAGGGTGTTTTAATACCCTTAAGTATATATGGAACAGCCTTCCCTTCAGATTTGAAGTTACAAGGGGAATTAATTCCAAGAAGTCCAATAGCCTCATTATAATCATACCCTATACTGACATGATTACCAACAGCTTGCTTATTCAGAATTTCTTTAGCAGTCTTACAAGAACTGAAATAAGCATTAGCTTTGGTCTTAAGCTCACTAATCTGATCTTTGAGAATGGTTTCCAGTTGAATATAACATTTAACCCTATTCTCAAGAAAAGCAATTTTCTCAGTAAGTTCATCCTGATTAACATGCACAAGTTTCAATTCTTTTAATTCCTTTTCAAGATTTGTGTTTAAAAGATTTATTCTATCATTTTCAGTGCGTGCACAACTTATGGTGCCACCAAGATGATAAATCATTTCAGCGTCAGTAAAGGTTACCTCTGACATGTATCTGGATGAAGTGCTTTCCTCTTTAGCCATTAAAGCAAGGTTCCCAATCTCACCTGCTTCTTCATCACTGTCAGTGTCATCCCAACTCTTTCCCTCAGCAACATAGGCCTTCCCAATCTTGTTCTTCTTGCTAGAATCAAATGTGTTTCTAGTCACTTGCTTTGGCTTTCTGCACTCAGTAGCAAAGTGACCCAACTCATTGCAATTGTAGCATCTGATTATACTCCTGTCCACAGTTCCAGTTTTGTAGCCACCCCTTGTGCCACTTGAAGATGAAGATCCACCTCTCTGAAATCTGGGTCTGAACTTAAGATTGGGATTCCTCTTGAATCTAAACTTCCCAAATTTCCTGACTATCAAAGCCAAGTCACCATCCTCCAGCTGATCAAGTTCTTCTAAAGAATAGAAGTCACCACCAGATTGATCAATGGATGTTAATCCATATTCAGCATCAATAACATTCATGTGAGAACTAGAAGGTTGAACAACCTTCACTTCCAGTCTTTGTGGGACTTCAGCAGCCAATGCAGTAGAGGTACCAACAATTTTCCCAGTTCCATACAGCTCCCTTTGTTGAATCTGCTCCAGCTCATAGGTCTTCAGCACACCATACAATCTCTCCAAAGCAATCTCATTCATATCTCTTGCTTCTCTAATGGCAGATATTTTGTGCTCCAAATGAGGTGGTAGGGTAAGAAGGAACTTCTTATTAATCTCCTTGTTGGTGTAGTGCTTCCCATTGAGATTCAGATCATTGATTAATTTGTTGTATCTTTCAAAAACCTGAGAGATACCTTCACCAGGGTTTGATCTGAAATGCTCATATTGTGAAGTGAGAATTTCCAGCATATTCTCCCTAACTTCTTCTGTCCCCTCATTGATTATCTCTATGGTTCCCCAAATATGTTTGGCAGTTTCACAATTTAGGACATGATTATGCATGATAGGATCAAGACTCTCAATAAGGATCAACTGAAGACAGGAATCCAAGGTAACATCCTCTTTCTCATCAGGAGTGTATTCCTTGGGATCTTTAGGGTACATTCTAGCAGCCCTAGTCACAACATTATTCTCAACAACTTCAGGATCAATAATCATAGGGAGTTTGGGACCACTCTTCAGCACATCCAAGTATTTAGGATTTGCAACCTTAAGAAATAGGAGCATTTTCTTCTTCCACATTGGATAATGCTCCTTGCTGAATATTGGGATTTTGACAGTACCAACTTTCTGTGTAGTAGACATCTTTTGAGATTTTTAAGAATAAAATAAAAAATCAGAGTTTAAAAGAAAAATCTCAAAACAATTGGATCTTTGATTTGTATATTAATCAAAAGGCTCTGATGCCAATTGTTAGGTCCTGATAAGTTTGTAGAAGGGGGGTTGAATACAAACTATACCGTTTTATCGAATTTGTCCTTTAAATGATTTAACTATTTAGAACAAATTAATGCGGAATAAAAACTGAAACAATATTCAAGTTAAATAGAAACTCTATTAAACTTGAGAGGTGTTACAATTTTGATCACTGATTACAAAGAACTTAATAAAACAAATCTAGAATAAATTCGACATGAATTTATCTATTTTTGTAATAAAAAGGATCGAATACTAAAAAGTAGTTCGATATAAAATCTAGGGATTATGATCCGCTAGAAAGCTAAAGCAGTACAAGAGATACAATTCTTATGAATTAAATGTTGAAGAACAATCAAGAATTAAATCTCTGGCGAATTTTGTAGCTTGACAGTTGAAGAAGTAATGAAGAGAGAATGAAATATTTGTTGCTGTCTTTACTTCTGTGTAAACTGATGATCTCTTCTGTCAACTGCCTTGTTTTCCTTTCATATATAACAAACTGCATTCATTTTAATCCCACGTGCAAGCCACTTCAGAAAATGACTTAGGAAGACTATCATGAAAACAATCCAATTACCCTTGGAAGACTTTCGGGAAGACAACCTTTGTGAAGGGAAGACAATCGGGAAGACAGTGGTTTGGCCTAGGAAGACAATCGGGAAGACAGCCTTGGTAGTCTTCCTAGTTCAAAGAACTAAGTCTTCCTAGTTCAATCCTAAGTCTTCCTAGTTCAAATATATTCTAATTTAAATAATTAACTAAATAAATTATGTATTAAATTAATTCTTTGCAGAATTAATTTAATAAATAATATACTTAATAATATTAATTATTTATAAGAGAATAAATAGAATTAGTTGACTTCTCAATTAATTCCAGAATCACTTAAAACTTAGATAAATAACAAACAAAATAGTACGTTGACACTCGATGCACTGTCTGGTTCATGAGTGACTAACGACAATGTCTGTTCTTTATCTGTTTGACTTTAAGCAGTGATTCACTTTCTTCTCATTCAAGAACTCCGTAATCAGTATCTTTTTCTGTCACCACTTGAAATCTCTGTCACTTTAATAAATCCACTGAGCTTGAATACTTCATTGAGGCTTGATCAATAAATTGAGCTTCTTTCAATGTAGAATCACTTCAAGTCTGTAGATGACTTTAATCTTCATTCTTTGACAGATATAACCTTCTGAGATTCCTGTGACAATTGATTTTTATTATTTACTTATTACATCTTAATTAAAGTTGAGTAGAATCCTCGGTGTTTACAAATAGGCCTGGACATATGCCTTTCAGGTAGCTCCAGTGGTGACTTTGCAGGTAGTACGATATGGCCATAGTATGCGGAGCAATTCGTCCACCCCAGTGTTTCTGGAGCGTTCAACTCTTTTCTTCAGTCCATCTAGGATAATTCGATTTGCAACCTCAGCTTGCCCATTTGCTTGAGGATGGGCGACAGAAGTGAAGCACAACTTGATATCGTTCTCATCACAATATTTCTTAAACTCATCGTTGTTAAACTGAGTTCCATTGTCTGTGACCAAGATACGTGGAATCCCGTATCTGCATATCACATTTTCCCAGAAGAAATGCATCACTTGCTTGGTGGTTATCTTGGCTAATGGCTTAGCCTCAATCCACTTGGTGAAGTAGTCGATTGCTACTATCAAGAACTTTCGTTGTGCACTTGCCATTGGGAAAGGTCCAAGTATATCCATTCCCCACATGGCAAATGGAATTGGTGAGTTTATGGATGTCAACATCTCTGGTGGTTGCCTAACCACTGGTGCATGCTTCTGGCACCTTTCACATTTCTTCACGTAGCTTTTAGCATCTGCTAGTATGCTTGGCCAGTAGAAACCTAGACGAGTGATTTTATGGGCAAGGGCTCTGCCCCCCAAGTGCTGCCCACAAATTCCTTCATGTACTTCCTTCAGAGCCAATTCTGCCTCTTGAGGTCTTAAACATTTCAGATATGGAATGATGAAAGACTTCTTGTATAGGATTCCCTCAATCGGGGTATACCTTAGTGCTCTCACATACAGCTTTCGTGCTTCTGAAGTGTCGTTGGGTAACCACCCAGTTTCCAGATGAGCCTTGATGGGATCTATCCAACAACTAGCAACATCAATGGGTGCTACCAACTTTCCGTTGATGCTTGGGGTCCTCAGGACTTGGAAGTATACACTCCCTGCATAGTTTTCAATTTCGGAAGAAGCAAATTTAGACAAGGCATCAGCCTTCATGTTTTCTTCCCTTGGAATGTGCTCTACATAGCATTCGTCGAACTGAGTCATGATGGCCTTGACAAGTTTCAAATACTTGGCCATGACTTCATCTCTGGCCTCAAATTCCCCATTTACTTGGGAAACCACTAGCCTCGAATCTCCACATAATTTCAGAATTTTAACTCTCAAGGCTCCAGCCAGCCCTAAGCCAGCTATCAGAGCTTCATACTCGGCCTCATTGTTTGTCGTTGGGAATTCAAGTTTTAGTGCATACTCTATGAGGAATCCATCAGGACTTTGTAGCACTAAACCGGCTCCACTTGATTTTGTTTTTGATGCTCCATCAAAATAGAGCACCCAACATTCTTTGGAGACTATTTCTTCAACTTCCTTGTCTTTCACTATCACTTCATGCCCCCCGACTTCTTGGTTGTCAATAGTGCATTCAACCATGAAGTCAGCAAGTGCTTGTGCTTTTATGGCCGTTCGAGGCTTGTATTTGATGTGAAATTCCCCTAGTTCAATGGCCCTTTTAATCAATCTTCCACTGACTTGAGGGCTATGCAAGATGCTTCTCAGAGGTTGATCAGTCAAGACCTCTATCTTGTGAGCCTGGAAGTACGAGCGTAGCTTTCTTGAGGCCATTATCAAGGCTAAGGCAAACTTCTCAATCGTTGAGTAGTTTATTTCTGCCCCATGTAGAATCTTACTCACATAGTAGATGGGTTTCTGAACCTTCAATTCTTCTTTTACCAAAACGGCTCCAAGGGCTGTGCTAGAAACCGCCAAGTACAAATAGAGAATTTCCCCTGGCTTGGGCTTTGCCAACAGTGGTGCCTCAGCCATGTATTTCTTCAGGGCCTCAAAGGCGTCTTGGCTTTCAGTTGTCCATTCAAAGTTTTTCACATTCTTGAGTGCTTTGAAGAAAGATAAGCACTTCTCTCCTGATTTGGAGATAAATCTTCCCAATGCTGCCACTCTTCCCGTTAGTTTTTGGACATCCTTGACAGTCTTTGGTGGTTCCATGTCTAGAATTGCTTTGATTTTGTCGGGATTGGCCTCGATTCCTCTCTTGGAAACCATTAGGCCTAAAAACTTTCCCGAGCCCACACCAAAGGCACACTTAGTTGGATTCAACATCCTCTTGTGGTGCCTTAGCACTTCAAATGCCTCTCGGAGGTGCTCAATGTGATTGGCCTTATCGAGGCTCTTGACTAACATGTCATCTACGTAGACCTCCATGGTTTTTCCAATTAGGTGTTCAAAAATTTTGTTCACCAATCTTTGGTAGGTTGCCCCTGCATTCTTAAGTCCAAATGCCATGACTAAGTAACAGAAAACACCAAAGTCAGTGATGAATGATACCTTGGAGATGTCATCCTTGTGCATTTTGATCTGGTTGTATCCACTGAAGCCATCCATGAAGCTGAGCATCTCGTGTCCAGCTGTAGCATCTATTAATGCATCAATCCTTGGTAAGGGAAAACAATCCTTAGGACATGCATCATTCAAGTCAGTGAAGTCTACACACATCCTCCATTTTCCATTGGCCTTTTTGACCATTACGGGGTTAGCCAACCATTCCGGGAATCGTATCTCTTCAATGAATCCGGCCTCTAGAAGTTTTTCAACTTCTTGTTTAATGGCCTCTTGCCTTTCTGGAGCAAAATTTCTCTTCTTTTGTTTCACCGTCTTTCTTTCAGGATCCATATTCAACTTTTGAGTTATCAATTGGGGATCAATCCCTGGCATGTCAGCCGCTGTCAAAGCAAAAACGTCATTGTTCTCTTGAAGAAAAGATATGAGCTTGCTTTTCAATGGCTCAGGTAGTAGTCCCCCGACATAAGTCACCTTCTCCGGTTCACCAGGGACTAAGGGAATTGGGATTAAATCCTCAGTTGGTTTCCCTCTTCGGTCCTCATTGTCGTCAGTATCCATGTCTTCAATTGGGAGAACTTGCCCCCCGATTCCATCAGGCCTAACGCGGCTACATAACAACTTCTAGCCATCTTTTGGTCTCCTCGTTCTTCACCAATCCCATTCCTCGTTGGGAACTTGATTTTCAGATGATAAGATGAGGCAACGACCTTGAACGCATGAAGACCAGTCCTTCCCAGGATTGCATTATAGGTTGAAGTTGCCTTTATAACTATGAAGTTCAGCATTTGAGTAGACGTATTCATCCCTTGCCCCATGGTCATTGGGAATTGGATAGTGCCTTCCACTTTTGATTCCACCCCATTGAATCCGTATATGGGCATATTTGAGGGTGTTAACTGAGAATCAGTGTAACCCATCTTGATAAAAGCATCGTGGAACAAGATATCCACTGAAGCTCCATTGTCGACTAGGACTCTCTTTGTTTCGGAATTGCCAATCACAGGTATGTTTTGCTAATGACCTTTTGAAGTGGTCATCAGTAGTTCCTTGTTGCAGGGCTATCATAGCCACTCTGTCCTCTAAGTTTGAGACTTTCAAAGCCTCCTGAGTGAATCGATTGATATAGTCCCTTAGGGCTTCATTCTTTCCTTGCTGGATTTCTATGAGTGATGCGGAGCTTTTCTCATGCACTCTTCCACTAACGAATTGATTGATGAATGCTTTGCTTAGTTACTTAAAAGACCCAATAGAGTTAGGAGGAAGACGACTATACCAGCGTTGGGCCATGCCTGCCAAGGTTTGTGGAAACGCCCTACACTTGACCGCATCGTTGGTTGGCTGCAACAGTAGTGCATTGGAGAAGGTCCTTACATGATTTGCGGGATCCCCCGTTCCATCATAAGCCTTGATCGTTGGCATTTTGAATTTTTTGGATATGGTGGCTTTCATGATGTCTTGAGTAAACGGTGGTGTAGGATCATCAGGATTTCCTAGGGGCAACAAAATACTAGGAACACCCCTTGGGGCTTCGACCCTCTTGGTTCTTCTTGCTGGTGGATCCAAGTTGATTATCGGGATCCCTTCAGTTGTTCGACCTTGAGATTGAGCGGCCTCCTCCTCAGCAAGGAGTTTCTTGAGTCTTGCAGTCTCTGCCTCATGGGCTACAATTTTCTCCTTAGTAGTTTGGGGTTGATCCCGATTTGTCTGGGAAGAACGTCTCCTTCTTGGGGCGACATCCTCCCCAGTTGTATAACCCTCATCCTCAGTGTATGGGTCCGAGTAATCTTGAACGAAAGGGGTCTGGCGAGTTTGTTGGTTTTGGGGTCCTAGACCTTGAATGTAAGGGGGCACATATGCCTCATGGTAGATTGGATTAGTTCCACTACCGCCCGCCATGGGTCGAGGGGGCATGCCATAGCTTGGCATCCCCAAAGTCTGATTCGTGTATTGAGGGAGATCAGTAGTATGGAGTTGAAGGCTTTTCGGTGCATTCATGATGAGTGGAGAAGTCGAGATTGGTTGCTGGTGAACGGTCTCTTGTGGATTAGATCCATGAATGACCATCTTCAGGGGATTCGTCCCTTCAACCGAAATTGGGATTTCCGGTCCTTGAGTGTTGGTGGGGATATTCGTCCCTTGAGTGCTAGTAGTTGGCGGTGGTTGATTTCCGTGAGTATCAGCCTCAGAGGTGACATGGCGATCCTCGGGAGTTTGAGTATCTCGAGTTGTTCTTCGTGTGTTTGCCATGGTTGATGTTGTCTTCCCACAGACGGCGCCAAATGTTATGGATTAAAAAACGTACTTGTGAATTTAATTCTAGGATTAATGAGCTTCGAGCTTTAATGGCTGCACTCGTGTTTCCGGACTAAATTGGTCCTCACAAGATGCCTACGTATCTCAATTAATGTTGAGAATCAAGCCAGAGACGTAGTTCTTGGTGTTGCCCTCGGGGCTATGGCGGCATGGGCACACCAAGGACGTAGTGACTTGTATGTCCTTGTTCGAGAATGAAGTCTAAAACGTTGTAGATGACGTATGGAGCCGTGTCCAAAACGTGACGTATGGAGCTGTGTCCAAAACGTAGTAGATGACGTATGGAGATGTGTCCAAAACGTAGTTCTGATTGTAGGATCAGGGTCCTTATATAGGCATCTAGAGCCTAGTATTTATGGTATGTTTAGGAGTCTTAGCGAATAAGTCTCCTTATTGATAATGGATAAACATTGTATTTCTTGCAGGATAAGTCTTTTCCTTGTTGATAAAGGCTATGACTCATTAATTGCCTTTAATTGGGATTCCGGATCCTTCTTTGATGAATTTACCATATTTTGGACTCTTTTTATGAGCTGTATATTTTCCCTATTTATTAATTACGAAATTAATAAATAATCTGGGTTTTTGGCCTTAAATACTTGGCCTTTCCAAAGAATCAGCAATTATATTTCTATAATTACTTTTCTATCCATATCAATAATTATAGTTAGATCTTAAATAGATCGATGAGAATTGTTAGATCTAATATTAAAAAGTGTATCTGATTAATAACAGAATTATATTTAAATACTAAAAAGTGTATTTTGATAATTTAAAATTTTTCTATGTAAAAATTCTTAAATATCCTTTCTCTTGAATTTATGTATAGTTCCAGTTAGATAATAATTGTTAAACCAAATATCAAGATAACAATTCATATCGATTACAATGATACCCTACATTATAAGAGACTTAGGAGAACTCGTGTACATGAATAAATTTAAACACCTTTTTTTCTGAAGAAACATAACAATTCGATTAATCTAAATTATAATTATATTATTTTACATATAACAAACATAAAATGATAATATCAAAATATTATTAAAATGTTGAGGGTTTCATATTCATAAACGATAATTTTGAATATATTACTTATATTAAAATGTGTATTTGATTAAATGTAGGATTATATTTAAATACTAAGAAGTGTGCTTTGATAATTTAAACCAATTATAAATTGGTTTTCTATATTGAATTGAATTCTTTGTGTAAAACTTCTTAACCATCTTTTCTTTTCAGTTTATTTTATGGGTAGGTCAACTGGTCAAGTTAGATAATAATTATTAAACCATCATTAAATTAAAGATAATTTCGTTAGTTTCGAAAGTTCAAAGTTCCATCATCTTTAACATATTACAAAAAAGAGTATATTATATTTTAGCAATAAATATTTAAAAAAATTATAAATTAAAAAAATTATAAATATTAAGAAAAATTAATGATGTTATCTGTTGGGATTTATGGGTGATAGCATAGAAACAACTTAACTTTGATTGTACTTAATTTTTTAAATTAAGTAGAACATACTGTCATAGCCAAAGTATGTTCTTGTAATCAGTATGTAATGTTATTCTAGTTGTATTATTTGAAAGAAGTTCACTTGTGTGTTCAAGCCTCAAAGAATGCTTTTTGGATGACAACATGAATAAAGGTTACTGTCCTAAAGCTGTGACAGTAAGATTACAAGAAGACAGAATGTTGCAAGTCACGACAACATATTCACTCTGACAGCAACATTGGCGGAAGACTACGCGACAGCAACTATTGCCCTCGACAGCAAGTTTGGGATCCTCGACAGCACTCTATGCGGGGAACTCATACTGTCACCAAAAGATCATTCCTGTGACAGCAAGCTTTGCGGCAAAAGTAACTGTCTCAATAAAGATCCTTATGCTAGGTATCTTTCTCAGTCAAATCCCGTGACAGTTTAAATGTTCAAGAAACAGGCGTGATGCAGCATCCCTAAGCTGCACCAAGTCTGCAAGACTACGACAGAAGCTTCAAGGCACTACAAATCAAAAGCGAATCAATTCAAGAGCAAGGTCAAGTCTTTATCTGCTGAATTGGTTTAGCTGGAAATAGAATGAATCTAGGTTGCTTTCTTTGTAATGTATATCTGACATGTTAGCAATTTAGGAAAGTCACATGGGTAAGACAATCTGTAAGAAGCTGCCACTTGACAGTGACAGCAGCTTTACAAACCCGTGACTGATAGTGATAGGGTTAGTCATATACCTACTATCAACTCATTCTAGAAGAGTAACAAAGTGAAGCAAGTGTCTTAGAAGAAAACCCGAAGCTCGAGATCTTTTTCTTGAGGTTGTAGCAACACTTTGCAAAATAAATAAAACATTTATTTTGTGAATCTTGTTCTTACTAAATACTGTTCGTGATTGCATATATTGCTGATAACGTTTAATCTTGATTTTAGTTGTTGAAATTTAGATTGAATTTTATCAGTATTGCATTCATCCCCCCCCCCCCCTTCTGCAATACACAAGGACTAACAACTGGTATCAGAGCTTTCAGATTAACATACATATCTGAGATCCCGGAGAAAATGCAGAAATCAAACAGTATCAAGATCCCAGCTTTTGATAAAGAGAACTACGGCATTTGGAAAAGAAAAATCTTGTTGTTTATCAAAGCTGCAAATCCACTATACCCAGGTATACTCGAGAATGGTCCTTTCATTCCAAGAAAGGAAATTGAAGCCACAACAGTGAATGGTGAGATTATTCCTGCACATTGGGTTCCCAAAGATCCCTCAGAAATCTTGGAACCTGAAAAGGAGAAAATGGTGCTAGATGATCATTTGCAACTTATCTTGCTCGATTCTCTCACGCTGGATAAAGCCATGTGTGGAAGTGTAATAAGCTGCACATCAGCCAAGGAGATGTGGATCAGGTTAGCCTTACTCTGTGAAGGAAGTGAAGAGGTTAAGGGCAACCAAAGGCAAATTCTAATATCTCAATATGAGGCATTCATGGCCAAGCCTGGTGAAGACTTAACCTCCATGTTCGAAAGGTTCAGTAAGCTCTTAACTGAATTACAGATACATGGCAAGTACTATGACAGAAAAGAATTAAACGTCAAGTTCCTGCTCACACTGCCTGATCACCTTGAACACAAGACAACAGCCATACGAGAAGGAAGAGATCTCAACACTATAACCTTTGAGACACTTTATGGTATTCTGAAATCCTATGAACTCGAACTCTTTCAAAAGAGAGCCATACAAAGTGGAACAAGGAACAAGATGGCTAATATGTCAAGTGCCCTAGTAGCACATGTGCCAAGGATCACACAGCCAAGTGAAGTACCACAGATCACACAATCAACCCCAACACAGACCTTGAAGATAGAAGAGGTGGTTGAAGATGATGAGAAAGTGGTACTACAGATTAAAGATGTGGAAGATGAAGACTTCTACACAATGGAGGAACTGGAAAGCATGGACAACCCTACTATGGCTTACATGGCCAAGAAGTTCAAGAACTTTAGGTTCAAGAAGGATAGGTCATACAAGCCTCAAGGCCAAGCATCCAAGTTCAGCAAAGGAAGCTCATCAAAGGCTGCTGTGGGAAGTTCAACCAAAGGAGGATACAAAACTGGATTTGTGGATAGATCAAAGTTCAAATGTTACAACTGTGGAGAACCTGGTCATTTTTCTACTGAATGCAAAAGACCCAAACAGGTTCAAAGATATGAGAAAGGAACTGGTGGATACTCTAAGAAAAATCAAGGTAGAGCCTATGTGGCTGAAGGAAAGTGTTGGGATGATTCTGATGATGAAGAAGAGGAAGAATATGTTAACCTAGCTCTCATGGCTAGCACTGATGAGGTAGCATCAACTCCTTCAAGTCAGGTACCTTCACTTGTCTTACTTGATATGTCTACTGATGAGTATAAGAAAACCATTAAAGACTTAAGTGCTGAAATGTTCAATGTCTATACTAGCTTATCTGCTGCTAATGAGGAAATCTCTAGACTAAGTAAGCTAAATGAAACACTTCAGTCTGAAAATGATTCTCTTTTTCTCAAAACCAGTTCTCTAGGCTCTTTAGCTCAAGAGAATGCCAAACTTAAAAATGAATTAAAATGTGCTAAGGAGGTTGAGGAATTCCTGAGGAATGAGATTGCTGAAAATGAATTTAAGATTAAGGCCTATAGAAACTCATCAAAGATACTTCAGGATTACAATGATAAGCATACAGAAAATCAGTCTGTTGGTATAGGTTTTTCTTATGGTAGAAGACCTGGAAAGGAAACTGTGATTCAAGATTGTCCTGGAATAGCTGCTGTCAAACCCACCATTCTCAAGAAAGTTAAAACTCCTATTTTCAAAGCTGCTGAAATTGAGTTTGATGAAGAAGCCATGCTCATCAAACAAGAAATTCTTGATGAGGATGAAGGTGTTGACAGCACATTCAAGGAAGGAAAGGATACTGTCACAATCCCCAAGACAGTAAACTTACCAAGCAATCAGACAGTAAGTTCAAAGGATGTTGTCACGATTGGCAAGACAGAATCTTTCAAAGATACTGTCAAGAATGATTCCAAGACAGTAACTCTCAAACCTTCTGTCAAGACAGTAGGATTAAAAGATACTGTCAAGGATAGTTCGACAGCAACTTCTGAACATACTGTCAATCCAGTGACTCCCAAGTCTAGGAACAGGAATGGTAAGGTAGGTGTCAACAAAGGAAATGGATACACTAATGTTGGAGGTGCTTCTAGGAAACTATGCAATAACTGTGGATCTACACATCACTTAACACATGTTTGTAAGAGACCAATTGAGGATAAGATCAATGCAACTGAACTCAATGGTAACTTACACAGAACCCCCCTTATGCATAGAACTATGAGTGTCTGTAATAACATTGATTGTATGCCATGCAAAATCACTGCCATGAGTACATGCTTTAACTTACCTGTTCTCTCTACTGAAAAATGCTCATACCTAAACACTGTTGAGACTTCTGAGCCTGCTGGCAACAGCAAAAAGGCTTCATCCACTAAGAAAAGGACCAAGTCCAATTCTAAACCTAAGTGGGTGAAAAGAGAAGTCAAACAGGAAGTCGTTGATAATGCTTGTGATGTTGTGACTGGAAGAAACTCAGGGAACACTGAAACTGCAGGACCCAACAAAGATTGGGTACCATATGCAACTTAGAAACATTCTGTTTTGCAGGGTAAGAAGAAAAATCAGGTCATGTGGATAATTGACAGTGGTTGCTCAAGACACATGACAGGTGATAAAGCCCTGCTATCACATTATGTAGAGAAAGCCGGCCCAATCATAACCTTTGGAGACAACAGCAAGGGTTACACAGTGGGATATGGCTGTCTGGAAATTGGAAATGTTGTCATTGAAGATATTGCTCTTGTGGATGGATTGAAGCACAACCTACTCAGTGTCAGCCAATTCAGTGACAGAGGATTTAAGGTTGACTTTGACATGATGGTTTGCAACATCTATCACAAGAAGGATGGAAGCCTCTCTCTAAAAGGGGTCAGAAAAGGAAGCTTGTTTGTTGCTGATCTAAGCTCAACAAAGAAGGATAAAGTTTACTGTTTTTACAGTAAAGCTACTGTTGGTGACAGTATGCTTTGGCACAGGAAGCTCTCACATCTCAACTTCAAGACAATGAATATTCTGATGAAGAAGGAGTTAGTGAGAGGTTTGCCCCAACAGGAATTCTGTCAAGAAGGACTGTGTGAAGATTGTCAAATGGGCAAACTGAGAAGAGCTGTGCACAAGTCCAAACAAGTAAACACCAACACAGAAGCACTCAAGTTAATTCACATGGACCTCTATGGACCAGTCAATGTACCATCTATGGCCAGAAAGAGGTATGCCTTGGTAATGGTGGATGATTACTCAAGGTACACTTGGGTGAAATTTCTTGAATCCAAAGATGAAGCTGCTCAAGTGATTATTGATCAAGTCAGAGTTCTTGATAGAACCCCAAACTCAAAAGTTCAAATCTTGAGGAGTGACAATGGTACAGAATTCAGAAATGCCACTCTTGGAAATTTCTGTAAAGATGAAGGAATTGTACAACAATTCTCTGCTGCAAGAACTCCACAGCAGAATGGAGTTGTAGAAAGAAAGAACAGGACTCTCATTGAAGCAGCTAGAACTATGTTGCATGATGCTAAGTTGCCAACATATTTCTGGGCTGAAGCTATCAACACAGCCTGTTATACTCAGAACAGAACCATGATCAACAAAACTCATGCAAGTACTCCTTACTGTCTGCTAACTGGAAAGAAACCTACTGTCAAATATTTTCATGTGTTTGGGAGCAAATGCTTTATGATGAAAGACAACCATGAGAAGAAAGGAAAATTTGACACCAAGGCTTTTGAAGGATTATTCATGGGTTACAGCACAGAAAGGACTGCCTACAGAGTTTATGTCATGGAACACAGGATTATTGAAGAAAGTGTTAATGTCACATTTGATGAAACCAAGTTTCCAGGACTGCATGAAGAAGGAAAGATGCAGACATTCAGATTTGAGAATCAAGGATACCTGGAAGCTGAGGAGATTGTAGATGAAGAACCTAGCTTCACTCAAATTGTTGAAGTTGACAAAGATGCTGTCAACACCACTACTGTCATTCAAACTCCAGCTCAATCACACACCATAACATCTAACATTCAGAACAGTGTTGACTCTGGAGACAATGAAGAACATGGTGGAGACAATGAAATTGATGAGCATTCAACTCAACAAGCTGAAGCAAATGTTCCTGTTCAATCAAGTAGCTTGCCCAGAATCACCAGGTGGACCAAGGACCACACAAATGACCTTATAATTGGTGATCCCAATTCTGGTGTGAGGACAAGGAACAAAGTCTCTGCTGACAGCATGTTCTCATGCTTCCTGTCACAAATGGAACCCAAGACAATTGATGAAGCATTGTTGGATTCTGACTGGGTGATAGCCATGCAAGAAGAGCTAAATCAGTTTGAAAGAAACAATGTATGGAGATTGGTTCCAAGACCTAAGGGAAAGTCAGTTATTGAGACCAAGTGGGTTTTCAGAAACAAACTTGATGAAAATGGATTGGTGACAAGGAACAAAGCAAGGCTAGTGGCTAAAGGTTACTGTCAACAGGAGGGAATAGATTATGATGAGACATTTGCTCCTGTTGCCAGACTTGAAGCTATAAGAATCTTTCTAGCTTATGCTGCACACTGCAACTTCAAAGTATTTCAGATGGATGTCAAAAGTGCCTTTCTAAATGGAGAGCTGGAAGAAGAAGTGTATGTGGAACAGCCACCAGGGTTTGAGGATGCTGACATGCATAACTTTGTGTACAAACTCTTCAAAGCTTTGTATGGACTAAAGCAAGCACCCAGGGCATGGTATGACACACTTTCCACCTTTCTTCTGGAAAACCAGTTTACCAGAGGAGTTGTGGACAAGACACTTTTCTACAAGCATCATGGCAAGGACATCATTCTGGTACAAATCTATGTGGATGATATCATTTTTGGTTCTACAAATGAGAAGCTGTGTGAGAAGTTTTCCCATCTCATGAGTAACAAATATGAGATGAGAATGATGGGAGAATTGTCATTCTTTCTAGGGTTACAAATTCTTCAACAAACTGATGGAATCTTCATAAGTCAAGCTAAGTATATCAAGGAACTTCTCAAAAAGTTCAACTTGGAAGATTCATCTCCTGCAAGGACACCAATGTCCACAGCAACTAGTCTGGATCTTGATCCTAAAGGAAAGAAAGTTGACTCAAGCACTTATAGAGGCATGGTAGGATCCCTCCTATACCTAACAGCTAGCAGACCTGACATCATGTTTGCTACATGTCTTTGTGCAAGGTTTCAAAGTGATCCAAAGGAGTCACACTTGGTAGCCATCAAGAGAATCTTTAGATACTTAAAAGGCACTCCTAACCTAGGCCTTTGGTATCCTAAGAATACTGGATTTGATCTAATTGGTTACTCAGACTCAGACTATGCTGGATGCAAGATTGACAGAAAAAGTACTACTGGTAGCTGTCAATTTCTTGGTGGAAGATTGGTATCATGGTTTAGCAAGAAGCAGCATTCAGTTTCTACCTCAACTGCAGAAGCTGAGTACATTGCTGCAGGCAGTTGCTGTGCACAAATTCTATGGATGAAAAGTCAACTTCTAGATTATGGTCTAGTGTTAAGAGATATTCCTATTTACTGTGACAACACTAGTGCCATAGCCATCTCAGACAATCCAGTTCAACACTCTAGGACAAAGCACATTGATATAAGACATCACTTTATCAGAGAGCATGTTGAACAAGGAACTGTGAAGCTGATTTATGTCCCAACTGACAAGCAACTTGCTGACATCTTCACTAAGCCATTGGATGAAGCAACCTTCAACAGGTTGGTAAGTGAATTGGGAATGCTGAATCTGGTATGTTAATTTACTAAGGTTTCTAAATTTTCAATTTTTTTTTATGAAGCTCATGACAGCAATTTCAAACCTGCTGTCAAGAGAAGTTACTGTCTACTTGGTTTATGTCTGTTATGTGACAGCATGTGTTCATTTGACTACTCATGTCAGTATTTTTGTGCCAGTCTCATATTTTTAAACCGTGTATGACTTTAATGTGGTTATCTGTTAAGTTTGAGAGTTAAAAATCTGTTCCATTGGACTTTCACACTCTTTTGCATTAATCTGTAGGATTAAAGGAGGACACGACCATTAATTACTTTTGTGGTAGTTGTATGGGTACTCTAACTGTTGACCATTAGACTTTAATCCTTAGACGGGTTTGCCTATAAATTAACCTTAGGTTTCACCAGTCTGCTCTCAGTTTTAAAGTAAATAATGGAAAACAAAGTAGGAATTGAAGTTGGTCTAAAGAAGTGTGATAGTGAACCCGACAATGAAGAGATCGACGAGCTCTTTGAAATGTTGTTGGACGCCATGGATGAGATTGATGAGGAAAAGGAGGCCAAGGCTAAGGAAGAAGAAGCCAAGGCTGTGGAAGAAGAGAAGGAGCTTCAGGCCCTTCTTGAAAAAGAAGGCCGCTCTGAAGAAGAGATTAAGGAAGAAGTCTTAGACCTAGTTAATAAAATCATAGAATAATGTACTCAATGTTCAATTTTAATGATTTTATTAATAATAATAAAAGTTCCTGTTTATGTGGTTATTGAGTTTATGATTTGTCTGTGTTAATTGCTTAATATCTGTGTTCAAAAGATTACATTGCTAAATCCATAATTTGTCAATATTAAGTTCAGTGTATGAATCAAGCATTCTAATAAGTTCATGACAGAACCATTTCCTAATCGAAGTTACTGTCGTTAAGAAGGATACTGTCATGTGTTTCTTGACAGCAACCTTCTTGACAGCAGGAAAAGACCTTCTGTCAAGACTTGTAAAGGATACTGTCATTCATATGCTTAACGGTGACAGCAAGTTTTTGCGCAATAGTTGCTGTCGCGCAAAACCTACTGTCACCACCTCCTCTTACTGACAGATTGTTTCTAGCGCACAGGTTACTGTCAACAATAGTGGACCGTTGTAATTGGACATTCACCCCACGATTGACAGTGAATAACGGGCAGTAACTCACGTGTTAAGAGAGTGGATTAAGACACGTCCTTTAACTCCACTTTTTGAGCAAACGTTTGAGAAACCCATATTTATTCTCCAGTTACTCAGACATATCACTCTCACAAAACTCAAGGCAAAATACTTTTCTTCAAGCAAAAAGCTACTTTCTCACTTTCTTCTTTTCTTGAAATCTCCATGGCCCCCAAACAGACTCTCTCTCAAACAAACTTTGCTGGCATCTTTTCCCCAAATGATGCTGGTGAGGATTTCAAAGGACTGGTGTTTTTCTTGAACAAGTCCTATCTTCGTTCAGCCATTATCTCAACTCCAATTCTCGACCTAGACAAACTTGAGGAATTTTGGCGCACTGCTGTTGCTCAAACTGAGGGTGAAAACCCAGGTATTCAATTCACGATTAATGGGCAACAATACATTCTCACAGCTGAGGTCATCAATACTGCTCTTGGAATTACACTGGAAGCAGGCCAAAACTTTGCTCCACTTGCTAATGATGACACTCTGAAGAAGCTCTTCTTGAAGATTGGGTATGCAGGCCCTATTCTCGAAGAGGGGACAACCAAGTGGTACCCGTCTGGTGAAATGGACAGGAAGTATCTAAGGAAGGAGTGGAGCATGATATTTGATGCAATGGTCAAGGTGTTCTCTACCAAGTCCACAGGCTGGAATGGGATACCCTCTTACATCAAGAAACTGACACATTCTCTTGTCCATGGATACAAGGTGAATGTTGGTGCTCTCCTCATGGCACAACTCAAAGCTGCCATAGGTAAGAAGGTATCACACTACCCTCGCTTTCTTATGATGTGTATCAATACTTTCTATGACTTTAATAATGATGCCCCTCGTCTAGAGGTTTGTTCTGTCTTGAAAAAGAACACACACACACACTGTTATCTTCACAGGATCTAAATGCACATATTCCACTTTGCTTCACTCAGCACATGGTTGATCAAGTGACCAACCTTGATTATCCATTACCTACTGGTTATGATTCTTTTTCTCTTGAGGCTGAAGCTGGATTAGACCCAAATTCAGTTAACCCCCATTCAACACCATACACTCAGCCTAGGCCCTCTAGACTTCCCAAAGCCCAAAGAGAAGCCTTGCAAGAATCCAGAAAAAGATCCTTAGAAGCTGATGTTGGTGGTAGCTCTGTTAGTCAAGAGGGAGACACTGCACCTAGTGCAGCAAATAAGGAAGGTAGTCAAGCAGAACCCACAATGGTTCCCCCTGAGCCTAAGAAGAAGAGAGCTAGGAGGACCAAAACCACTGTCAGCCACCCTGCAGTCTCCCAAAAGACTGTGGAGGAAACCAGGGAAATAAACTCCTCCCTAGATGTGCCTTCTCAACAAGGTGCTTCTATTGAATTTGGCCTGTCTCCCAAGGCACCCTGTACAGAGTCTGCACAAACTCCTGGTTCCCAACCTGAGATACCCCCACTTGAAGAAACACACAGTGAGTTAGGGCACAGTGAGGATTTCTCTACTCCTATTGATGGTTCACATGTTTCATCTGTGAATCAGCCCCCACTCTCTACTACACTTTCACCTTCTTCCTTCCCTACACATTCTTTTGTTTCTTCTCCACAACCTAGAGAAGGGGACAGTCCCAACCCTTCAGGTTTTGATCATCCATCTCCAATCATGGATGAGCCCCCCTCTAGTGGTCCACAAGAACCCATTTCTCAAAGTGAGATGGACACCACTCCTCCAAACACTGAGCTAGGGCAAAGTGGTACTTTGTCAGAAACTGAAACAGCCAACACTTTGTCTGACCTCCAAGGAGCATCTTACCTTCAGGAAGATGCTGTCACAGCCTCTGTTGCTGTCAAAGACACTGGGGATGCTACTGTCCTGGGCACAGCTACTGTCAAAGGTGGAGAGAAAGATGCTGTCACTACAGGACATACTGTCACTCCACCTCCCAAAGATGCTGTCATGCCAGAACCTGCTGTACAGACTACAACTGACAGTAACATTCCTCCCAAAGATGCTGTCAAGTCCTCCCAGCCTAATTTTGATGCTGTACTTGTTGAGGATGCCTCTGATGATGACCTACCTCTTGCCAAACTCCTAAAGGTACATTCTAAATCTTCTCCTTCCATGCATGTTAGTACTGCTCATACCCATGCATCTAGGTTGAGTGAGGGTGTGCAAAAGAAAAGAGAGATAAAAGAAAAGAGAGGTGAGCATAAAAATGAGAGGCAGCCAAATGAGCTGGCAAAAGGAGAGGGACTTGAGCATGTCCAGAGAGATATTGAGGGAGCCCACACTATTCAGGCACTAGGCCTTGAGAGTCAAACTGTGAGGGGTGATGAGATCACTCAAAAACACCCTGAGAGTGTGAGAACCCCCATAGCCTCCAAGCCCCTGTCTTTTCCTTCCCCTCCAAGAAGGTTAAGGTCTGGTGGCCCCTCTGCTACTTTTGGTAACAGGATTGCAGCTCTTGAAGGACAGTGTGCTACTTTGGACTCCAAGCTGGACTCTCTCTCTCAACTGGTAGTTGATGGTTTTGCTGCTACTCAACTTTCTATTCAGTTCCTTACTGACCTGGTAGCTGCCAACTCAACTAAGGGGGAGAAGGTAGCAAGATCAGAATCAATGCCTATTCAAGAATCAGGTGGAACTCAGGGGGAGCCTGTAGCTGTGAAGACCAGAGGGGGAGCTAAAAGGAAAGCAATGTCTCAGGGGGAGCAAGTCAAACCAAGCAGTGCAAAACCACAGGATAAAGCTGAAAGGACTATTGAAGTGGAAATGGATGGAGAAAGGGTGTTAATGTCAAAGGAAACTCAAGATGCATTGCAAAGAAGACCTGCATCTAGACATCCAATCTTGCCTCTTGTGGTGATTAGAGAACCTATTCAAGAAACTCAAGAAACTGCTCTACAGAAGAAATGGAGAGAAATGGAGGAACAAAACAAAATTGGGAAAGGTAAAGGGAAACTGCCTGAATCCATCTATAAAGGAACTACTTGGTCCAATGGTACTGAGTATGATCAAGAGGAAGCCAATGTCTTGATGGTGGATTACAGGGAGAGCACATTACACAACCATGACAGTAAGTTTAGCAGTTTGGTGGAAGAAGCAATGAATGCTCCTAGCAACCGTCCAACCAACACCACAAACCTGTTAAAGGAACAAATTACCAGTGTCAGTGTAATGGTGAATGATGAGAAAAGATGGGCTGTAAGTATTTATCTAACTTCTGGCATATCTTATTTCATCACAATGCAGCTATTGCAGAGTCTGCCAGCAAAGGTGTTGTGTGCTTTGAAGGGAAAGATCAGGGCAACTCAAACACCATTCAATGAAATATTGGATATGCAAATCCAGAACCTGATCATACAGAAGCTACCTGAAGTCTACTCAAATCCATCATGTGTTTTCTACAGATCTAAATCTAAGGATGGCATTAGAAGGAACTGCTACATGAATATTGGTAGCCCATCCAAAATGGAAACCAAGTCAATTCTGAAGGTACTAGATGGAATACTCAGTTCAAATGCCAATCCAGGAAGAGTTCATGCTGTTCAAGAAATCTACAAAATGCTGGTGTTGAGAGACAAGGCACTGGGAGCTAGAATAAAGGAGCTAATCACTAGAGCCAATGCCAAAAGAAATGATCAAGGTGGAAGCTGCTTCTATAACATTCCTCCCCATGATGATAATGATGATGATGATGATGATAAAGATGGTGAGGATGGAGGTGGTGTAGCTTCTGGAAATGCTGGAAATGCTGGTGGAAGTAATTCTGGGAATACTGGTATTCAATCTCAGAATGAAGGCAATGAAGAAACTCCTAGCCAGGAAAAGAAAGATGCTGGTGCAACAGATGAAGAGGAGTCAAGAATACTGGAAGCTTTGGAGGCAAGCATTCTTAGATGTGCTATTGACTGCATAAATGCTGAAAAAGATGCTGTCAACAAAGGTACTGTCGACAAGGATACTGTCATAGAAGATGCTGTCTTGAAAGATGCTGTCGACAGAGGTATTGTCAAGGAAGGTTCTGTCAAGGATGAAACCAAAGCTGCTGTCAAGCCCAAGAGACTGAAAGCTAATGCTAAGGCATGGTTGTCTAGACAGAAACCTGCAGGAAAGCACAAATACTCAGGAAAGGAAAAGGCCACTGGATTTGGCAGAAATCTAAGGAAGCCAATTCAATCAATTCCTCCCAACAGTCTTAAGATTCAACAAATGAAATCAAAAGAAATTAAGAGTGTTGAGGTTAAGCTGGATGCAAATCAAGAGGCCTCTGAGTATATTCTGTGGTGGGAAGAATCAAGGTCTGCCAAGATTGACAAGGACTTCAATCTGGTAGCCACATCAACCAAGAACAGCACATCAACCATAGATAAAAGAAGAATTGATTTCTTCTACCTGGAAAGAATGGTAGAGTTGCTGGAGAGCTATGATAATGTTTCAGAGGCTGTCATGGAACATGTTCTAAAATATCAGGCAGATAGGGATGCTGAATTTTATCAGAAATTTGGCTATAACTTTGCAGATTTTGATGATGCTGATATTCTTACTGATCTCCCAGCCTCTCCTATACCATACCACTGGTACTATGAGTTTGATGACTTACCCACAGAAGAAGGGCAAGCCCAACCAACTCAGGAAGGGCAACCCAAGCCAAGCAAAGGACCTGAATCTTCTGCATATTCTCAAGCTCAGACAGAACTTGATAAGAAGGAAGCTGAATTGCTAGAAATTCACAAGGCCTCTAACAAGGCAGAAAGTGAAGCTCCAAATTATCAACCATATATGCTGGAAAATCCCCTAAGAGTCAAGTTCCTAAAAGAAGAAATCTATGTTTGCAGCTTGCATAAGCTTAAAACATCCACTCTGAAGGATTTACAGTATATGGTAGCTGGTTCAATTCACCCCCTGGAACAGATTTGTTCTTATGAGATAGAGAAGTTATTGGAAGGGAGAAAAGGAGAAGACTCAAAGCTGGACAAGCAAAGAAGGAAGTCTCTCAATGCTTATCCTGGAAGAAGATTCAAGCTCATTAATGAAGAACTTCATTTCAGAACTTATCCATATGATATAGAGCAATGGCTGAATCTCAGGGATGTTAGCTCTCTCATATCTCCTTCCATAAAGAAGATCATTGATGAAGTAGAGGATGATGCAGTGTCTGCTGCTGAAATTTCTCTGGTAGAAAGTCTAAGAAGCTGCTTGGCAGAAGCTCTCAAAAGAGAGGATGCAGCAAGACAGAAGAGGAAATCTCAAGCTAAGTGAAAATTCTTGAATTCTGATCTTGTTAGTTAAGTTGTCAGCACATATTGTAAATTTGCTGTTATTTTCCATAAAAACAAATTGGGGGAGATTGTTGGGATTTATGGGTGATATCATAGAAACAACTTAACTTTGATTGTACTTAATTTTTTAAATTAAGTAGAACATACTGTCATAGCCAAAGTATGTTCTTGTAATCAGTATGTAATGTTATTCTAGTTGTATTATTTGAAAGAAGTTCACTTGTGTGTTCAAGCCTCAAAGAATGCTTTTTGGATGACAACATGAATAAAGGTTACTGTCCTAAAGCTGTGACAGTAAGATTACAAGAAGACAGAATGTTGCAAGTCACGACAACATATTCACTCTGACAGCAACATTGGCGGAAGACTACGCGACAGCAACTATTGCCCTCGACAGCAAGTTTGGGATCCTCGACAGCACTCTATGCGGGGAACTCATACTGTCACCAAAAGATCATTCCTGTGACAGCAAGCTTTGCGGCAAAAGTAACTGTCTCAATAAAGATCCTTATGCTAGGTATCTTTCTCAGTCAAATCCCGTGACAGTTTAAATGTTCAAGAAACAGGCGTGATGCAGCATCCCTAAGCTGCACCAAGTCTGCAAGACTACGACAGAAGCTTCAAGGCACTACAAATCAAAAGCGAATCAATTCAAGAGCAAGGTCAAGTCTTTATCTGCTGAATTGGTTTAGCTGGAAATAGAATGAATCTAGGTTGCTTTCTTTGTAATGTATATCTGACATGTTAGCAATTTAGGAAAGTCACATGGGTAAGACAATCTGTAAGAAGCTGCCACTTGACAGTGACAGCAGCTTTACAAACCCGTGACTGATAGTGATAGGGTTAGTCATATACCTACTATCAACTCATTCTAGAAGAGTAACAAAGTGAAGCAAGTGTCTTAGAAGAAAACCCGAAGCTCGAGATCTTTTTCTTGAGGTTGTAGCAACACTTTGCAAAATAAATAAAACATTTATTTTGTGAATCTTGTTCTTACTAAATACTGTTCGTGATTGCATATATTGCTGATAACGTTTAATCTTGATTTTAGTTGTTGAAATTTAGATTGAACTTTATCAGTATTGCATTCATCCCCCCCCCTTCTGCAATACACAAGGACTAACATTATCATAGTAGTTTGGTCCTAAATACCGCCAAAACATTCTCAACCGTTAGATCCAATACTTTTAAAAATACATGATCAAGATTATATCATATAAAAAGAAGTTATTATCTAAAAATGATATAAGTTAAAAGATATTATATTAGGATTGGATTTTCTAAAAAGTCAAAACATAAAAATAGTTGTAATTAAATAAGGAAACCCATTTAATACCAAAATAATAAAAATCGTTTAATGTTAAATATATAGGTGAAAACCGTTAGATTTAACATTAAAAACTGTATTTGGTTAATAAAGGGTATTCTAATAATCTAAACTACATACAAGTAGATTTCCTAAATCGAATAGAATTCTCAACATTAAATTTCGTCACTTTATTCTCTTTTTAGTTTTAGAATAGTTTTTAATTGAAAAAGAAATATTAAACCACAACTAAATTAAAGATTATTTTATGAATTTCATGTGAACTATAAAATTGACAAAATCTAATTTTTATAACTCAATATAAACAAATATTAAATTGAGCATGTAAAATATAATAAATATCAAATTTTTAACTATAATTTTTTTGGCAAAATCTTTTTAACAATAATTTAATCATGTAAACTAATAACTTTTAAATATTAAAATATTCATAAATAAATATAATTATAAATATTAAAAAAACAATCGTGTGTTGCATGGGTAATAAAAATATAATTATAAATAAAATGAGTAGCGAGCGATGTGTCATGCAAGTGTGATTTGTTCATAAGGGATTTGCTGAGATTTTATTGTAAGTTGTAATTTTATATGTTTTGATGGATTATGATTGCATCTATAATTGCATTGTTCAAGCCGACAAATTTTAAAACCGCCTCTCCATTTTTACAGGTAGAGATAAGGTCTCCAAACATCTACATACGTGGTATTCTTAATTTAGTTTTAGTTTTACTTGGTTTCTTAATGTCACTCAAAAATTCTGAATGAAATATTTTGTTCTAAAATGAGTTCTATTGAAGTCTTCAACAATATCTAAATTATACGAGAAAGGTATATTGCAGCATACGTGCTTATGATAGGAAAGGTGTTTGGTGATTGATTAGTAAGTAAATGCATTATCTTAATTATGAAGCAAATGAAAGACTGGGAACGGGAACAGATAAGAGCATCCATGTAACTGGGTTTCCTACTAAAAACCTAATTTTGCAAAGAAAAATGAATTATCAGGAGATTGAAGAACAATCAACCAGAACAAGCACACAACCACCTATAAATTGTAATGGATGTTTTGAATATTTTGAATTTTTGAGTTTGTTCCTAAAAGATACGAGGATATATAAAGGCTGTGAAAAAATAGATGTTGAAAAGGAAATTGACGAATTTACTTTTTAAAATTTAAGGTCAGTCAATGACATTTAACGGAATGCAATCGGGTGCTTAAAAAAAATTATTCAGCCACTTGTGTGCTAGTTTCTATATTTTGACCATATTTCTGCAAAAGAAAAATAATTGAGACCATCTTCCTGCAATTATTAATTTTGATTTAATATGCAATTATTAATTTTAATGTAATATACAATTATTAATTTACATTTTATATGGGACATATATATTTTAACAAAAATATATTATATTATAAATTTAACAAATTATTAATTTATATTAAAAAACCAGAGTTGGGACTACAAAAAAATATTTATTAATTGAGATGATTAAATCGAGGTTTTACTGTATCATCATCGCATACAAAGACTCGGCACTGATTAGGCGACCATACGTATTTGTCTCTGTCTCTATATATATCCTCTTCGTATTCTACGTACACACACATCTCTCTCCTCCTTAAATCTTAACATCAACCCAAAATTCACATCTTTTTTATTCACATAACTCAAAATTCGGCTTTAGGGTTTCTGGGTAAGTTCTTAATTTTCACCCTAATCATGTCTTTTTACACCATATTATATTCTGCTCTGTTTTCTTGATTTATCTCTTTGTTATATTTTATTCTTGTCATTTGATTTGTATGTAATTTGCTTTGATCTCCACTGCGTATGTTATGATTGATTAATATACAATGTCTTTTTTTGAGTTATGTTAATGTTTCATATTTTGTTTTTTGATATTCATGTTAATAGGAGTTGAAGAAGATGAGTTTAGCTTCAGTTTATAAACATCTGCTGGAGCTTTTTCCCCAGGTACATATATATAAAGCCTCAGTTTTTTTTTATTTGCCTATGGATTTGGTACAGCAATACTTGATTATGTTAAAGAAAGTTTAAACTGATACTTTTGAGCATGATTTTCGGTCTTCGATTATTTACTTCTGGGAATTGTATTCATATTTGTATACCATTTTGTTTATTCATGATCATGATGGCATTTGTATATAGTTTAATTTGAAGATACTATGTTGTATTGGAAATTGGTGATGGGAGGTTTATTTGTTGTAACTTTGTTTAAATAGGTTGATGCTCGTGTGCTTAGAGCTGTTGCGATAGAGAACTCAAAGGATAGTGATGTAGCTGCTGCAGTTGTTATTGAAGAGATCATACCTTTTATTTCTGTGCAACCTAATTCTTCCAAGGAAATTAATTCTTGTTCATCTGGAGGTAGTTCGTTTGTCTGTTTACATTATTAGAATCTTTTTGCTTATGTATCTGTTATACGAGATCCTAAATTTAGATATCTACTGTGGATTTTCTGTTGAACAAATTTTATGAGATCCTAAATTTAGATCTCTACTGTGGATTTTCTGTTGAACAAATTTTACCTGATTAGTTTCTCTCTTCAGGTGCCGTAGCTGATTGCCCTGCAGTTGTTAAGACAAGTGCGTCCCTTTTAAGTGAAAATGGTGGAATTGTTGGCGTGGGTGATGAGTGTGATTGCCACAATTCACCAGCGGGGTCTGCAGATACAAGTAAAGTTGAGGTTGATTTGTCTACAACTTTGTCTAATGAAAATGCCTCCAATAACAAATCTGAGCAAGTGCATGTAGATTTTGCTAGTGAGAAATATAGTTTATCACAAACTTTTCAAGAGAGTAGCAAAGAAGATTCAGAAGTTTTAGATGATTCATCTCTTGATGGCGATGTAGCTCCATCATCCATTCAAAATGTTTTGCTTGAAGGTTCCACAAACAGCATTGAATTAGTCACGGTGCCTGTCACGGCAATCATTCACGAGGAACCAGAACCAAGTTATTCATATATTACTGTTTTAAAAGATGATGTACCACCCAGTGAAATGGTTGGTTGTGAAAATAAGTCTACATTGCATACTATGGCTGATCCGGAGACACAATTTGCTGATATTGATAAACTAGTGCAGAGTAATTTTACTATAGATGCATCTGAGGAAGGGTTAGCAACTACCGTATTCGATGATTTTGAGGGTGAGACTAACGTGAATACTACCATCAGATCTCAGTATGGGCATATTTATAGTACTCAACATCTTGAAGATGTTATTGAATCTGCCAGGAGTGAGAAGGTACTATCATCCTTATATTCTTTTTCTTTTTGTTGTAAATTTGCTTGAATTTTTTTAGTTAACCAGGTTTTTAGTTTGAATTGAGAACACCATATATGTAAGTTGTTACATGCTAGCATTTGTATTAAAAGTTATTATCTTTTGTTATTTATTGATTAATTCTCTTCAATCTCAATTAACTAGAACTTGAAATAGGAATTTTTTTAGTCCATCTCAATTCTAGCCCATTTTATTCTGTTTTGACTTTTGAATTACATTTTTTATTAATTCTTTTTTGAATAATCATTCTGTGTCAGAGTAATATTTTTGAGTAAACTTCAAAGTGTTGGCCAAACTTTACCCACTTTTGTATTTTGATGACCATATTTTTTAATTTGCAATACGGTGGCCAAACATTATCTTTATTTTTCAAAAAGGTGGCTGCGGGCCACTTTTTTTTTTTTTTTTTTTCTAAAAAAAGTGGTAATTTGCAACAGGTAGCCGAACATTACTTTTATTTTTCAAAAAGGTGGTTATGGACCACTTTTTTTTCTCAAAAAAGTGGCTATTAGCCATCTTTTTGAAAACTGAAAATAATATCTGGCCACTAAATTGCAAATTTAAAATTCGGGTCATCAAAATGCAAAAGCGGGTAAAGTTTGGCCACCACTTTGAAGTTTACTCAATATTTTTTATCCTTAATATCACTGTATATGCACATCAAGATAAACTTGTGTATTGAAAGACATGGGAGTTTTTGGGCGTACCAAAATTATTTACTTGCTATTGATTTGGTTGAACATAATTTTTTTTTTGATTCAGTCAATGATGGAGACTATTTTATTTGTTAGGCAAACATGGTAAAATGTTTGACCTAATTGATACTTTGGTACTATGGTAACCGCGTACAAACTTGTCCCCTGTTGTCTCGTCCAAAGCATTTGTTAGGCAAACATGGTAAAATGTTTGACCTAATTGATACTTTTGGTAGTATGGTAACCGCTTACAAACTTGTCCCCTGTTGTCTTGTCCAAAGCAATATCCTTGATCTTTTTCTGCTGATACGATTAGATTTGGCAAAAATTATAATTTTTTGTCAAAAGGTGGCATTTCGAAGTGTTCACCACCTGCCAATTTAAGAAATTTTGGGCAATAGATTAAATGCTGTGGAATAATATATATATATATATATATATATTCAGGATGTGACTGTCTTTTGATGTTATTTTCTGAACGCTGTGCTCAGGTGAATTTGCACTCAGCGAAGGAGTCACTATTCAGCTTGATGAAAGAAGTAGAGCTCAAAGAGAATACTGTAGAACAAGCGAAGGAAGAAGCTTCTTGCGGGGGCTTGAGTGTACATGCCAATGTGAAAGAGCTGAAACAGATGCTTCAACGTGCGAAGGAAGCAAATGACATGGTTTTGTACCTTTATCTTAATTTTTTTGGCCGATCTGTAGTTGCTTGGTTTTCTTTTATTTATGTTTTTGGCCAATCTGTTAGTTGCTTGGTTTTCTTTTATTAATTTTTTTGGCCGATCCGTTGGTTGTTTGGTTTTCTTTTATAAATTTTTTTTGCCGATATGTTTAAAACTTCCTCTCATATCCTCTTTGAATGCAGAATGCTGGGGAAGTATATGGCGAAAAGGCTATTCTAGCCACTGAAGTGAGGGAGCTCCAGTCTCGCTTGGTCAGCATGTCAGATGAAAGAAATAAAGCTCTTGCCATGCTTGATGAGGTTATGTCATAAGCATTAACTCTGCATGTTTGGAAGGGGGGGCGGGGGGAGGGGGTGGTTTTACATGGGAGTTTGCATTGTTAGTTTTACGTTAATGAACCTGATGATAACATCCCTTTCTTGACGCTGGTAGTTACTTCATGTAGTTTCCGGATTTTCTAGAAGTATAGATTAGTGCTGCTGGTTGGCTATGATGTATTAGATTGCACGTGAGTGTTATTCTAACTAACAATTTTGCTCCTGTATGAGTCATATGACTGTGTCCCTCTCTTTTCTATGATACACTTTAAGTTGTGTCCATGTGCCTTAGTTTTCTGAATCTGTCCAAAAGCAGCTTAGGTGCTCTTTCTGCATATTATTTTGGACTCATTTCCAGTTTACCATTAGTAATGTTGTTTGGTAAGCTGGATTAGGTGAATATATGTTTTATATTGCTGGAATTCCGAAATTTGGATGCTCGTATTGAGCTAATTTACTCATTATGGTATACTGATAGTCTTATTTAGTCACTTTCTATGCTTTCTATGCTTTACATGTTTCTGGTATTATATTTTCCCTAAGGTAGTAAAAAAAGTGACAAATATTTCCTTATTAATATCTTAATTATTTTATTCATTTTTTCTCCAGATGCGTCAGTCACTTGAAGTGCGATTACAAGAAGCGGAAAGAGAGATTAAAGCTGCGGAGCAAGAAAGAATAGACAAAGAAGAATATGCTCACAAGTCCCTAGCATATGAAAACAGCATTATGGAAAAGGTGGTTCAGGAGTCGAAGATTCTCGAGCAAGAAGCAGAGAAGAACTCAGAGGTACTTATCTACTGTCTTACCAAATTTTTTTGGCGTTTCTCATGCTAAAACAAATATTTACAGTGCATAATTTATTAATTTCTTGCCTTTTCTGTGTTCTAGTTGAGAGAGTTTCTCATGGATCGTGGCCGGCTAGTTGACATAATTCAGTAAGTTATTTTCTTAGCAAAATTTGTAGATCAAAATTTATCATTGTCTCACTGTTAGTCAGTTGTTTTCATTAGAAAAATCAAGAATGCAGAAAATTATAGCTCTTGCATCATGTGGATGCAAAAACTCTAAATCTACTTAAAAGTATAATCTTTTATTATTTTTTGCAGAGGAGAAATATCAGTTGTATGCCAGGACATTAAATTGATGAAAGAGAAGTTTGATGAACATGTTCCATTAAGCAAGTTACTGTCATCCAGCTATACCTTGGCGTCATTGACTTCTTCCAGTTCATCTATAACAAGTATGGCGCGTCAGCAAATGTTGGAACTTGTTCATTCTCCTGACAGCACTAAGGCATCTGAGACATCTATTGCTGATGATCAGCAGGCACCAGACACATCTATTACTGATGATCAGCTTTCACAAGGAGAGGAGGTGCGTGGCCATCAAAAGGAGCTTATTGATGATGGATGGGAATTCTTTGATAAACAGGAATGCGGCATGTGAATTCTGTTTTTGCGGGGATAGAAAATAATCCGAGATCACATATTTGGTTTAGTACTCTGTCTCGTGACTAGGATGTTTATTAGTGAAGTTTTATAACTTTTTAAGTAGAGATGTGTTTTTAATCTTATACTTTTAACTTTTGGTACAGCGAGTTCCTTTTGATTAATTTCACATTGCAAATTGGAAATTACGGGCTCTCTGCACTAATATGCTTTGTGAAATTTTGAAGGTAGAATGATATGTTCATTGTTCTGGTTTTGGACTTGTCCTAGTGATACTGAACGGTAATTATAGTTTTGTGAGAGACTCTTTTGGCTATTTATAGTAGTTTATGACATGAAAGTTGGATGGAACTTGATTTGAAAGGTAAAGACTCTTGTTCGGCATAAAGATATTTTACAGCAAGATGCTATCTCAATTTTCCTATGTTTTTGTCGAAAAATTAGTCATAAGGAAAATATTGTGCTAGTCCAAAGAAAATAGTCACTGGAAAGTGAGGAAAATATCGACACAATTTAAACCTGGAATAGAACTTGCTGCAAATTTCTTGGATAAATGACAGTAGCGTACTTGCAACAGTAACCAAACAAGAAATAAGGGGGCTGCAGAATATTCATTCTCCTGTATCGTCTGAACTCTAAATACCATTTCTTGCTTTGTGCATACACAGCCTATTTCTTGTTACAACAGTCTGTTTACAACTGAGTTGAATGATAAAAAAAAACTCAGGGAATGGTTGTCCAGAGCAACTTTTCCCTCTAGTAAATAAGACACAAGTAATACAGTGCAAAGATAATGTAGCATTCTTACTTAAAATACAATCCCTTGGCTCAGACAAAGTACGGAAAACTTAGATTCACAATATTTGAGACGAGCACACAAGCAGTGCAGTATACGCCTTTTTTGAATGAGCAAATTTTAGTAGAGGAGAAGCAAAACCTTCCAAACAAGGAGGTCAAGCAACCATGGAACAACTACGACAGTACCAGTAGAACATACAGGTTAACCACCATTAACACACTAAGCAAACCTAAGACACTAAACCACTACAATGACAACAAATATTGCTTGCGTATTCAATGTCTTAAAATCACAGTTCATATTGTAATACTTTCAATCGGATTCCTTGTTTGTAGCTTAAGCATCAATAACAGATTTCTATTTATACTAGGAGACATCTTTGGCTAGCAACACTGCAAGACCACCAGGTCCAAATGTGTCTAGGCCAGAAGTTGAATGTCTAGGCCATTCCCAGGCTGATGCAAGACCTGAGTTCACTTTACGAGCTGTCAAAATGGAAGCAAACACTATAGGTTTTGGCAGTAGCCAGATGATAGCAAAAAAGAGATTTACTCGAAAATCCTCTCCTAGCAGTCAGCATTATGATATGACCTATACTTATTTTCTTGACACTTCTGAGAGGCAGCAAAAAGGGAAAGGATACTTTGAATCTGGAACAGGAAAATCACTTGAAAATATAACAAGTACATAGACAAACAATTACGAAGCCACTGAGTTCTGGGTTTTCATAAAGTATCAGTCGGTCAATATTCACTTCATGAATACTTAAAATACTACAATCTTCATCAGTAAAATAAACTGGTTTAAATATTAGAAGTTTAGAATCAAAGAGACGGTTGCTGATTAGGAAAGAGGTTTGAAAAGGCGTCGCCCACATGCACATCAGCACATGCCATTCTTCATCAGTTTGGTTCCTCTGCAACCAAATCAAATGTATCTATAAGATTTGACTCTTTTGGTTGGAAAATAATTTCTTTAAACATGCCACCTAGCTTGTCATTGTGTTGAAACATCTTTTGCAAGATCTCATCTTCACAGACTATGTTTGGCGCATTTTCCTTGCAGCCATCCTCGTCATTTGAAGAAAAAACAATCTCTGATAACCGGTCCTTCGCAGTTTGGACCTCAAACTTTTTACTGTCCATCTCTTCTCCGATAAGATGGTATGTGTACACCATCTTTTTCTGGCCGATCCTATAGGCTCGGCTTATTGCTTGTCTTTCAACAGAAGGATTCCAAACGACATCCAGTAAAACAACTCTTGAAGCCCCCACAAGATGTATGCCTTCTGAACAAGCCTTTATCGATGCCAGAAGTACCCGCACTTTGCTTTTCGGATCATTGAGAGAACTGATTAAAGATTGGCGCTGCTTTGCTTCTAGATTTCCATCCATATATAGCACCTCTCTTCCTTCAGTCCATGTAAAGTAAGTCTGAAGCTGCTTTTTTATGAGGATCAGAGGGTCGATATATTGACTATAAACGAGTACCTTTTCATTTAGTGCCTCACTCAGCCTACAGAGTTCCACGACAAATTTTGTCTTTGCACTGGAATAAGGATCCCTTTCTAGCTTTTCAAGCTTATCCCTATAGGTTGAGAACCGAGGCTCTTGAAAATAGCGCTTAGGCAAGAGTGAGGGATGGACGGATACCAATGAAATCACGTATGATAATTCCAGGTAGCCAGCTTTCAGATCCTTGCTACTCATAACACCTATTAGCTCCTGCTGCAAATCTGTCGGCTGCAAGCGAATCAAAGCATCCTTCAAACCAGGACAGCTTTTTTGAAGTATTTTTCCCTTATGCACATGCACAAAAGGACTAATCATGCCTTTTAGCTCCCTCAGTTTAGGGCCAGACCACTTAGATTTTAGTCCTTTGCTAATATTCCTCAGGCTTTTCTTCATCTGGCCATCAATTTTGGGGTTCACCAAGCGCAGGGTATTATATAGCTCATCGAAATTGTTCTGGAAGGGAGTTCCTGACAGAATAATTCGCCTCTCGGTCTCAGCATCAAGCAAAGAGTTGTACATACTGCTTTGATTATTCCGGGGTGTGTGCCCTTCATCCAGTACCATAAGAGTGGGGAGCTTAAGAAGGGCTTTCCCCATTTGCTCTACTACAGGGGTGCAGTCAGCATTCTTTGTTGCATCTCTCACGAGTTTATCAAACAAAGCATATGTTATACCCAGGATGCTTTTGTCCATTTTCCATGACAAAAGCTTGACCAAACGAGTAAGAGTTTCACTGTTCCTCTCCCTTCCTTTCCTTGAAACGCTTACAGCTGCTGGATTTTCCTGGCCGGAGAACTCTAAGTTGTTCAAATTGTGGAAAGGCATATTGATTTTCCACTTTTTGAACTCCTCCTCCCACGTAAGGAGCATGCTCTTAGGAGCTATGATTACTGGTCTAGAATCTGGGTACATCTTCATGAATGATTGGAGAAATATAATAGTAAGGCGAGTTTTTCCTGTCCCAGGGGCATGTGATATTATGCATCCAGAACCAGAACCCGACAGAGGCTTCTCCAACTCGTTAATGATAATACCACCAGCAACATTCTTCCAGATGAATTCGAAACCTTCACGCTGGTGTTCATACATGCTACTCCTTGTCCCTGGTACCAAATCCCAGACAGTTCCTGTTGCGTTGCAGTTTTCAGAATCATGTCTTCCAGCACTAGTGTATCGGACGTCATCTGAGTATACAGGGCATCCTGATCGTTCAAAATAAGCCCTCCTTTTTTGTGGAGAAGGATTGCTCTGTACACAAACAAAGTTCAAAGAGGATACATCAAGCACCTTCAGTAATAAGCAGAGTCTGAAAAGCAAAAGGCAGATATCTAAAGAGCACGACAAATACATAAAAGGATGCCATGATTTACAAAGCCAGGAGAAAAGTGTTCCTACTATAGATTATTTGAATCATCAGATGCTTCTTTAAACCGAATAAGACAATATTCTTAACTGAAATCAAGTCGGCACTTAAGAGTAAAGGGGAAAGACCAGCATGACTTACAAAATCTGGAAGAATATGCTTGATCTCTCGGTTCACATGCGAACAATACTTGCATATAATTCCAATTTGTTCATCAAGAACAAGATGGTGAATGCCTTGACTACAGAGAGTAGCCATATTAGTTTGTGTTTTACAGTGATCACCATTGTCAACCTCCTGCATAGAACATTCAAAATCATAATTTGTATATACAATTGAATCAGAAAATTTAGTGTTAAACATTGTCAGAGTAGTCCTCAAAAAGATATTTTTATGATTCAATAATAGAAATTCAAGCCTCATAGACATGCAAGTATACACAACCTTAATAGTATACTACTTGTATCCCCCTAGATTTTGCTGATTCTGTTAGCCTCTCATAAGGATTGGACTGGGAATAGATTGTTAAACGAAGATCAGTACTTCAAGAAAGTAAATGTAAGTTGCAAAAGAAAATAGTGATGGGTGAGATAATTGAAAGCTACTCATATTCTCCAGTAAACACATCATGAATGAGATATGTGCTTAAAGAAAGATAGGGATAAGATACGGATGTTACTTCTATTTTCATCAAAAAAATCATGAATACAAGTTACTTATATATCCTATCAAATCTAGAGACTTTCCATTAGCTATATAAACCAGTGTCTTTAAATTTCATTTCTCACCATAATTGTTAATTCAGTTGTGGTATATTGTGTAATCTGATTATAGGCTTGGTTGGTTCCGATTAATACACCTTTGCGAAGCTCTGCTATTGGAGGCATATGTGATGAACTTTGAAGTTGTAGCTTCACATGTCATTTTCTTGTATGCATAGAAAATGAATACACAACTCTAGTCTAGGGGAATGATTAGGCAGTTATGAATAATAAAGGGTCTCCTAAAGCTAGCAATTCTAGACAATGTAGAGAGGAGGAACAAATTACAAAGTTGGTTCAAGGTCCAAATATAGGAGCAATTGTGCCTCTAATATTTTTGAACAAGGTGGGAAATGCAAGCCTACATTCAACTTGATAAAATTTGACGCAGCAGACCAGAGGAAAAGTGCAACTCTATTCATGTCTTTGTAGTTGCTTTCACAGATTGTATAAAATCATAGAATATGGGCTACTAGAACAAAATAATCTTAGCATGTGCAACAATATAACACTAGTAGAGAACTTATACATGTAACTCATACACCAGTCAATAATGTTCTGTTCAATTGTAAATTTGTATGTTACATAAGCGAATACGTACCAGCGGAGTGGAACCAATTTGCTCAAAAGTAAGGCACATTTCCAGCTCTTTAAAGAGTTCATCAAGATGTTTTTCGTGGTCTGATTTTTCTGCCGGCTTCTCATCCTCATCTTTAAACCAGAACTTGTATATCGGTTTCTCTTTCTCAATCTTTTTCACGGCCTCTCCTTTATTATGTAGAGAATCGGCAAGAATCCTAAGACCGTCCAGATTATCACCTGTCTTTCTCTTCTTGGCTATCTGCTTCCGCCTCTCTCCAATATCTCTCTTAACAGATTTGCCACGACCTTCATCATCTGAAGAAGAAAGCATCATCACAACCTCAACTTCTGGCTCAGATTGGCCATATCTACCTGAATTCTCTTCTTTCGATCTGTAGACAATATCTTTCTTTCTTCTTTTTTCAGTCTTCTTCTGTCCTCTTTGTCCACTTTCAACTATCCTCCCCTTCCCCTTACATCTAACTTGATTCTTCTCCCAATATCTGCACTTTACTACATCATTATCAGAATCATCTTCGCCCTTAACATATTTTACATTGCTCAAAGCCCTCCAAGAATTCGATTCTTTTTGCTCAAAAGTATCCACCTTGCGTTTTAATCTGCAGACAACCTCTTCCTTCTTTCTTTTATCAGTCTTCTTCTGTGCTCTTTGTCCACCTTGAACTATCCTCCCCTTAAATTTGCACTTCACCTTATCATTATCAAAATCATCGTATTTAACATTGCTCAAAGCCCTCCAAGAATTCGATTCATCTTGCTTAAAAGTATCCACCTTGCGTTTTAATCTGCAGACATCTTCCTTCTTTCTTTTATCAGTCTTCTTCTGTCCTCTTTGTCCACCTTCAACTTTCCTCCCCTTAAATCTGCACTTCACCTTGTCATCATCAAAATCATCATATTTAACATTGCTGAAAACCCTCCAAGAATTCGATTCTTCTTGCTCAAAAGCACCCACCTTTCGTTTTAATCTGCAGAACACACCTTTCTTCTTTCTTTTATCAGTCTTCTTCAGTCCTCTTTGTCCACCTTCAACTATCCTCCCCTTCCCCTTACATCTACCTTGATTCTTCTCCCAAAATCTCCACTTAACCACATCATCATCGGAATCATCTTCACCTTCACCCTCGGACTTATCACACGAACTCGAATCATCCAAACTTTCAATGTGATCAGATCTCGAATCCTCTATATAAGTCTCATCAGAATCTTCATAGTAATTTTCACCTTCACTAGATGTTGAATCAGACAACAATTTCTTCACATCCTCCTGCTCATCAACATCATCATCATCAGATTCTACCACTCTTTCATCATCTTCATTTCCCTTGCCCCTGTCAATAACCGAAACCACCATAACATCCGAGTCAATCTCATCCTCACTCAAATTTTCATCCTCTCCATCTCCACTACCATCATCACTGCTACTCATAATTACAACCACACCATCATCATCATCATCACTTGCATGCCAATATTTTTCCACCTTTTTACCCTTCCCCTCACTTTTTCTTGATTTTGCACTCCCACATTTCTTGACCTCACTAAACTCTTCCTCATCATCCTCCCAATCAACATTCACACACTCAACTGCCAACACACCACCATACTCCGGTACCGGAGCTCGGGCGCCGGATTTTCTATCTCTCTTGGCTCTCTGCTTTAAGCAACGATCATTTAGAATCCTATCAACCCCTGATCTTGTTCTCTTAGCTACAGGTAGCTTATTATCCATACTTTCCCTTCCCAACTTGAAATAAGGAGAGGAGATGAAAAGTGCATGCAGGGATGCGGGGCCTAAAAATAACAGTGAATTATTTCTTTAAAACAATTTGTGATTTGGTATTTACAATATTATTTAGCTATATATTTTGAATGTCGTAACAAATATTATTAGTATACTGTAAGTTACAGGGCTTTGAGTAGGAAAAACCAGAGCTTGCTGGAAAAGGGAATCAAGGGGTTGGTTCTTACCTGCGACCAATGAATATACGTGTTGCATGGTGTACATAAATAGTACTTGCGTGTTTAGAAAAGATTTTATCCTTTTCAGAATATGAAAGGAAGCTAGGTATGGACACTTGTAATTTTTTTTTATTGGAGTAATGTACTCTCAAATTTCAAAACTTTAATGACCGATAAAATGATAAAACTAGAAATCGAACCGAAGTTTTTGAAACTTGATTCGGTTGCGGTTTTTGATTTTCAAAATTGAAGACATTCGATTTCGATTCCAGTTTTATCCGAGACAAACCGGTCCACGTTAGTTTGTGAGTGGCATATGTATGAATTTTTAAAATATAATTTGATACTCTAAATTACCTCATTTTCATATTCTTAATTTTATTTGACTTTACAGAACTGAATTCAATCAAAATACTATATTTCAACTAAAATCTACAATTGAATAGGAGTAATACCAATGACATGACCAATCTTGAACAGTTGAGTAAAGGGCTTTAAGGCCATTACTCCATGGTAGGTGTTGATAAATTTTTGGTGTAATAAAGTGAGGATATTGAGCAATTCATGGAGGAATGATATAAATGCAGGATTACTGATGGTGAAGAGGAGCAGGTCTTTTATGATGGAAGTTGGATCATGTAAATTGTTGGGAAGCTGTAGAGTCTGTGTTTCCTAATTGGGTCAAAATTTGCATTTTTAAGTAATGCTTTTAATCTGAGGTTGGTTTCTTTTGGGTATAATGATTAATGAGCTTTTCCTCATTTTATCATTCAACTCATTCAATGTAGCCTGTTTTTTATAAACGCTATATGTTTCAATTTCTTATAAACAGAAGCAGCTTGCATGGCAGCAGCTTGTCATAAATGAAAAATATAGCCTGAGAGTTAATTGATCAGCCTCCTCCTCCACCTTGCTGGAGATACAAGTATGAACAATTATAGAAACTGCAGGCAGCTTTAGATACTCTCATACAGGTTTTCACAATTACGTACATCTTGTCAAAATGTCTGTCCATGACAATAAAAGTTGTTAGGTTAACCTCATAATTTTTGATACTAATGATAAAGCTCTTTTTATATATAGAACCCTTAATTGATCACCAACATTTATATTCAAAACCTAACCTAACAAACTGTTTTGAACCACAATTTCAGTGGCTGAGGTTTAAACTGTTTCCATGGTATGATTACATTAGTTACTGTTTTGTTAAACTGTTTTTTTCCACAAATTTAAACCTGGGAAACCAACATAAAGATTCCATTGTATGTTACATGCATTGCGTGTAAATTTTGTATACGCAGAGCTCGTGCGACCCCGATTACAATAGCTGCAGCAAGGTACTTGATATCTATCACTACAAGGAAACAAGACAAAACTGACCACTGTATACGGTCGGTTATAACCATAAACGGTCGGTTTTACGGCTAAAACCGACCGTATGCAGTGGTCGGTTAAAGCCTGGTCGGTTATGTCAACATGGTCAGGTTTAAGGCTAAAACCGACCGTATGAAGTGGTCGGTTATGTGAGTTTTCACAAATTAATATGTGGGTCCACTTACAACACGTAACATAAAACGACGTCATTTTGGCATATTGCAGTACACAATAATTCAAATTTTAATATTTTTAATTCATTTTCCGGTCAGTAGTATAACCGACCGATGCTATTGGTCGGTTTTGTGGTTGCCATGTCAGTAGTATAACTGACCGATCTTATTGGTCGGTTTTGTTCGCGCCACGTCAGCAAAAACGATGTCGTTTTCTTTTAATCTACAGTCATAACCGACCGACTGACAGTCGGTCGGTTTAAACCGCCCTAATTTGTGTCGGTCGGTTTTAGACGGTCGGTTTTGCCCTGTTTCCTTGTAGTGTATATAAACTAATACAGCTCAAGGGCTGATCTAGAAAATATATTTTAGATGCGTATCTAGTAAATTTTAAAAAAACACCATCGTATTTCTAAATTTTTATAACGGCACATCTCCGTTTTTAAAAAAAAAATTAATAATAAAAAAGCGTAAAATTCTACCAAGCTAAGCTTCTTCCTCCAAGGACTTATGAAGTTACAATTATTCCAATTATTTTCACAAACTATTTTCTTAAAATATTTTCAAAGAGTTATTTTTCTTAATACTTTTCAATAAAAATTCAACATAATTTTCGAAAATATTTCTACAAAATATTTTTCAAAAATTACAAAAATTATAACCCGATTCGGAGCGATAAGCATAATGTGGATCGGGGTCTTATCTACACCAAAAAATTTAGAATTTTTTCTAAGTACAAAAAAATTTATAACCCTGATCCGGAGCAATAAGCATAATGTGGATCGGGGTTCTATCTACTTCAAAAATCATAGAATTTTTTCTAAGTACAAAAAATTATAAACTTGGTCCTGAGCAATAAGCAATATGCAACCCTACAACCCTGCCTCAGAGCAATAAACATTAAATGTAGTCAGGGTCCAACAATATGCATCATGAAAATCTTAGAAATTTTTTCTAAGTACAAAACCATCAACCTGACCCGGATTAAACTATGAAGCCGGGTTACCAGCTATAAGCATCATAAAAATATTAGAAAACTCTTCTAAGTACAAAACCATCAACCCGACCCAGATTAAATTATGGAGCCGGGTTACCAGCTATAAGAATCATTAAAAATCTTAGAAAAATTTTCTAAGTACCAAAACAGTCAACTCGACCCGGATTAAACTATGGAGCCGAGTTACTAGCAATATGCATCATGAAAATCTTAGAAAATTTTCTAAGTACCAAAACCATCAACCCGGCACGGATCAAACTATGGAGTCGGGTTACTAGCAATATGCATCATGAAAATCTTAGAAAAAATTTTAAGTACCAAAACCATCAACCTAGCCTGGATTAAAGTATGGAGCCGGGTAATTACTAGCAATATGCATCATGAAAATCTTAGAAAAATGTCAAACTTCAATCCGGATTGAGGGGAAAATATCAGCCCAAATTTTTTCTAAGTTACCCAAGGTTCTACAACCTTGGACTTGAGAAAGAATCATGATTCAAACTTCAATCCGGATAGACATTTTTCATCTCAATCCGGATTGGAGGGCAAATATCAGCCCAAATTTTTTCTAAGTTACCAAAATTTCTACAACCTTGGACTTGAGAAAGAACCCTAGTTCACTCTCAATCCTAATTGACATCATTTACATCAATTAGGATTAGAGGCAAATATCAACCTAAAATTTTTCTAAGTTACTCAAAGTTCTACAACTTTGGACTTGAAAAAGAACCTAACTCATCCTCAACCCCGGATTGTCATCCTTGATACAATCCGGGTTTGGGGGCAACTATCAAGTCAAATTTTTTCTAAGTTACCTAAAGTTTCTACAACTTTAGACTTGAGAAAGAACCTAGCTCGTCCTCAACCCCAGATTTTCATCCTTGATACCAAGCTGGGTTGGGGGACAACTATCAAGCCAAATTTTTTCTAAGTTACCCAAAGTTCTACAACTTTGGACTTGAGAAAGAATCTAGCTCATCCTCAATCCCGGATTGCCATCCTTGATACCAATCCGGGTTGAAGGGCAACTATCAAGCCAATTTTTTTCTAAGTTACCTAAAGTTTCTACAACTTTAGACTTGAGAAAGAACCTAGCTCATACTCAACTCCGAATTGCCATCCTTGATATCAATCCGGGTTGGGGGCAACTATCAAGCCAATTTTTTTCTAAGTTACCCAAAGTTCTACAACTTTGGACTTGAGAAAGAATCTAGCTCATCCTCAATCCCGGATTGCCATCCTTGATACCAATCCGAGTTGAAGGGCAACTATCAAGCCAATTTTTTTCTAAGTTACCTAAAGTTTCTACAACTTTAGACTTGAGAAAGAACCTAGCTCATCCTCAACCCCGAATTGCCATCCTTGATACAAATCCGGGTTGGGGGGCAACTATCAAGCCAAATTTTTTCTAAGTTACCCAAAGTTTTACAACTTTGGACTTAAGAAAGAATCCTAGTTCACTCTCAAATCCGAATTGACATCATTGACATCAATTAGGATTGGGGAGCAAATTATCAAGCCAATTTTTTTTTCTAAGTTACCCAAAGTTTTACAACTTTGGACTTAAGAAGAATCCTAGTTCACTCTCAAATCCGAATTGACATCCTGGATATCAATTAGGATTGAGGGGCAAATATCAAGCCAAAATTTTTGAAACTGTCATATATAGAAAATTCTACTCCCCCATCCAGAAAATCTGAATAAGGGAGTGTGGGGATTAAATACTCAACTCGGATTCTTGGTTGGGTCATTTACAAACCCTCCTTGAACCCTGGCTCGTTGGCAACCCTGACTCATTCCCGAGTCCTGACTCAAGATGTCCAGATGAGAGTCCTGATTAAATACTCAACTCGGATTCTTGGTTGAGTCATATCCAAACCCTTCTTGAGCCCTGGCTCTTTGGCAACCCTGACTCATTATTGAGACCTGACTCAAGATGATAGGCTATGAAAGCCCGGACCTAGATGAGAGTCCTGATTCAATACTCAACTCGGATTCTTGGTTTGGTCATATCCAAACCCTCCTTGAGCCCTGGCTCGTTGGCAACCCTGACTCATTCCTGAGACCTGACTCAAGGTGATAGGCTATGACAGCCCGGACTTGAATGAGAGTCCTGATTCAATACTCAACTCAGATTCTTGTGCCCGAACATCGCCCGGAGTCTTGATTCGACTCTCAACTCGGACTTCTGGCTGGAACATATCCAATCTCGCCTTTAACCCTGGCTCTTCGGCAACCCTGACTCGTTCCTGAGACCTGACTCAAGGTCATGGTTGAGGATTACACCTGGCTATGCCACCTTTGAATAGTCAATGATTGGCACAATTATGTCCTACCTAAATCACACGCCAGCACGAGCCTGGCACACGACATCACAATTTTCACCTGGACACGTGTAGCCCATCAACATCAACCAGGTGTCTTACCTACCTTGGATTCAACACTCATGATTACATGTACACCCCCCACCCCCGAAACCCTAATCCTTGGCCTATAAATAGCCCAAGGAGAAAAGGTTTAGTACTCTCTCATTCACTCATTCACTCTCCACTATACACACATCTTCCACATTCAGATTTCTCTATAATCTTATATATCCTTCCAAAGCCCAAACTTATTCTCACGCCGGAGGCGCTGCCAGGGTCAAAACCCCCTCCGGTGTTGTTTTGCAGAAACCCACCAGCAACTGCATCACAACTAGGCGCGGAAACGGCGAGTAAGGACCGGATCGGATTCTGGAGTTATCATGGACTGCTTTCATCCCCCCCCCCCCCCCCCCGAGGAAGTAGAGGTCAAGATTATCTCATTTTATGGTTAATGTAGTTTGGTTTGGGAGTGTTCTAATTGAAGTGAGATTGTCTTTTGACGGTGAACAAGAATGAATAAAACAATTTACCGCAACTGATAGTTTTACAACACCAACATTGGTTCTAAAGGTAAATGTTTGAATAAAGACTTGCATAGTTTTACATGGTAAATCTATTCTTCTAATCTATGTTTGGGCAAACCGTCCACATACATCACACTTCAGAAACTAGCTTCTTCCTTGCCTCTAAACAATGTAATTGTCTTTAGTTCCTGTATAATACTACTGCCGCCCGAAATATTACATGCTGCGTGAATATGTTACCTACTATGTGTTCCAATACATCTAAAATTGTATTCAAGAGTCATTCATCAACACAAGTAGGCCTGTAATTCGAGTCGGGCGGCTCGCGAGCCAGACCCGACTCGGCTCGTTTAGTAAGACTCGGCTCGACTTGAACTCGTTAACGAGCCGAGCTCGAACATAAGACCGGGCTCGTTTAACTAAACGAGCCGGCTCGTCTCGACTCGTGAAATTAAACGAGCCGAGTTCGGGCAGAAGATTAGGCTCGTTTAAGTGTAATTTTACACGAGCCAGCTCGCCCGACTCGTTTAAATAGGCTCGTTTAACTAAACGAGCCGGCTCGACTCGACTCGTGAAATTAAACGAGCCGAGTTCGGGCAGAAGATTAGGCTCGTTTAATTAAACGAGTCGGCTCGGCTCGTGAAAAAAAGCTCGGCTCGAATTAATACCCGGCTCGAACTCGCCCGGCTCGACTCGAATTACAGCCCTAAGCACAAGGAACCTGTTAATGCATATGATAGAAAAAAATTAACAGAATGACATTAATGAACTTGCTATCCTAGTATGTTATTTATAAATATTATATATATAATAATGAGTCCCAGTGATTTAGGGACTTATACATATCAACTCCAACAACATTCCCTATACTCCGTCATTATTATTATTTTAGTAAATTAGTAATTAATTTGAAAAGAGAGAGATAGAAAATAAGCGGACAAAAGAGAGAGAAAACAAGTAGAGAAAAGGAGGCAAATGAATTTTTTATTCGTAACAATAAAATAAGTAATGACCAGTGGTTACTTATAAATAGATAATGGGATGATTATCTTAGTGATTTAAGTAATAGTAACCAGTAGGACAACGTTGGAGTGTCAATTTTTTGTTAAATTACTTATATTTGAAATTAGTACATCATATAAGTAAGCTCTTATGTTGTGTTTGGTTGGTGTGAATGGAATGGAATGAAATGGATGAAATCAAAGAAAAATAATGGGAGTTGGAGAAAAGATTTGAAAAAAATGAGATAGTGCAAAATTGTTATGATAAAAATTGTGAAGAAAATGAATGAGTTAAGGAATAAAGCATTCCATCTCAAATTGGGGTTTTTGAATTATAATATAGGTGATTAAGAATGGAATGAACTTACGAATGAAAGTTGAGAGTATTTAACTATTTTATACTTTAAATCTCATTCTATTCCATTGCAATCACCCCAACCAAACACAACATTAGAATTGCACTGACTAGCATGATTTGCTTCGTCTATTTTCAACCTATTTTGCATCTCAACACCTGCCTGCTCTTTCTTTTGTATTTCCCCCCGACACTAGTCAACACAACCAACAACCAAGGCAGTGCAGTATAAGCAAGATGTAAAACAAACTTAATTGAAGTTACATATCTATTGTCTTCAAATGTCTTAAACTCACATTTCATATCTAATTTCTTTCAAACCAATCCTAGTTCCCAGCTAAGCACCAAGCAGGTTTCTACCATTTCCTATTATTCTAGGAACTTAAACCTTCACCTTGGAGAATCTAATTAACCACTGTTTAAGACCTAGATATCTCTGCTTCCAATTTTTACCACACTTACTACTTATATCAGAAATCCAAGTGTATTCAGGCCACAATCGAAATGTGTCCATGCAATTTCATTGTTAACGCAAAACCCCTGTTAACTTCAGAAGCTCTCACAGAGGTAGTAGACATGTAAGATTTCACATTAACAAGCTGCAATCCACTCCCACTCCATACCAGTCATATTTAAAACTGGAGAAACCCAAAGATTATGATCCCTAACATGTATTATACATGTTCCATGTTCTTATTTTCTGTAGAGATGTAGCAAAAGGGGAAAGGAACATCACATGCAGATATAACAAGTACATAGACAAATATTTACACATCCGCTTAGTAAAAAATGGATTGAAGTTCTATAAATAGAAGATATCAGTGGGTCATTCATTTAAAAAAAACTTGAAATCCAACAATCTTGCAGCTTAGGCAAGATTTTAAGGGATATTATCTATGAATGAATTAGGAAGACTGATACTACATAGAGACAGTTGCTATTTAAGAAAGAGGATTAAGAAACTGTTGCCAACATGCACATCCAATTCATTTATGATAATGATCAAGAACTATCCACTGTTAATAGCTTAGCTGCTCTGTTTGTGATAGCTGATCTAAGATACTCTTTTTGAATCACCACGAGATTTTCTTTCAATATACTCCTCTGCAACCATATCAAATGTATCCACCATATTTAATGCTTTTGGCTGGTAAACAATTTGTTTGAACAAGCCACCTAGCTTGTCATTCTGTTGATACATCTCTTGCAAGATCCTATCTTCAGAGACCATATCTTGCATATTCTCTTGCAAGCTATCCATGTCTTTCGAAGAAAACACCATCTCTGACACCCGGTCCTTCGCAGTTTGTACCTTATACTTCTGGATCTCCATCTCTTCTGCGATAAGATGGTAAGTGTAGACAATTTTTTCTTGGCCGAGCCTATAGGCCCGACTTATTGCCTGTCTCTCAACAGAGGGATTCCACACTACGTCCAGCAGAACAACTCGTGAAGCCCCAACCAGATTGATGCCTTCAGAACAAGCCTTTATTGATGCCAAAAGTACCCTTGCTTTGCTTCTCGGATCATTGAGAGCACATATTGAAGATTGACGCTGCTTTGCTTCAAGAGTTCCATCCATATATAGCACCTCCCTTCCTTCAGTCCAGCCAAAGTAACTCAGGATCTGCTCTCTAATAATAACCAAAGGGTCAAGATACTGACTATAAATCAATACCTTTTCTTTCAGTGCCACACTCAGCCGACAAAGTTCTATAACAAACTTTGTCTTTGCACCAGAATAAGGATTGCTTTTTAGCCTTTTCAGCTTATCCCTGTAACCCGAGGACTGAGGCTCCGGTAAACATCCCTCTGGCAAGAGCGAGGGATGGACAGAAACCAGAGAAATAACGTGCGATAACGTCAAGTAGTTATTTTCCGAGTCATTAATTTTCAGGGCTGCTATTAGCTCCTCCTGCAAATCTGTCAGCTGCAAGTGAATCAAGGCATCCTTCAAACCGGGACAGCGTGATTGAAGTATCTTTCCTTTATGCACATGGACAAAAGGACTAATCATATGCTTTAACTCCATCAGTTTATGGCCAGACCAATTAGATTTTAATTCTTTGCAGATCCTCCTCAGACGTTTCTTCATTGCACCGTCAAATTTCGGGTTCACCAAGCGCAGGGTATTATGTAGCTCAACGAAGTTATTCTGGAAGGGAGTTCCTGACAGAATGATGCGCCTCTCTGTCTCAACATCAAGCAAAGAGTTGTAGAGGCCGCTTTGGTCATTGCGGGGGGTGTGTCCTTCATCCAGTACAATAAGGGTTGGAAGCTTAAGAAGGGCATTCCCCATTTGCTCTTCTGAAGGAGTGCAGTCAGCATTTCTTGTCTCAGCTCTCACAAGTCTATCAAACAAAGTATATGTGATTCCCAGGATGCTTTTGTCCTTTTTCCATGAAAAAAGCTTGACTAAACGAGTGAGAGTTATACTGTTCCTTCTGTCCTTTCCTTTCCTCAAAGTGCTTACAGCTTCTAGATTTTCCTGGCCCGAGAACTCCGGGTTGTTCATATTGTGGAAAGGTAGATTGATCTTCCACTTTTTGAACTCCTCTTCCCAAGTAAGAAGCATGCTCTTAGGAGCTATGATTACTGGTCTAGTATCTGGGTACAGCCTCATGAACGATTGGAGAAATACGATTGTGAGGCGAGTTTTTCCTGTCCCAGGGGCATGTGATATAATGCATCCAGAACCAGAACTGGAAAGGGGCTTCTCCAATTTCTCAGTGATAGTTCCACCAGCGAGATTATTCCAGATAAACTCGAAGCCTTCACGCTGGTGTTGATACATGCTACTTCTCGCCCCTGGTACCAAATCCCAGACAGTTCCTATAGTGTTGCAATCTTCATAATCATGTCGTTCACAACCCGTGTCTTGGAAGTGATCAAATAATATCGGACATTCAGGTTGTACAAAATAACTCCTCCTACGCCCCGGTGAATATGAGTTACTCTGTACACAATTAAAATTTTAACTGAATATTTGAAGAACTTAAATAATAAGTCAAGACTAGGATATCACTTACAAAGTCCGGAAGAATATGTCTCATCTCTTGGCTCACATGTGAACAATATTTGCATACACGTCCAATTTGTTCATCAAGAACAAGATAGTGGTTGCCTCGACTACAATCACTTTGCATCTTACTATGATCAACATTGTCAACCTCCTGCACGTGGTCAACAATCAATGTCCAGAACAGAAATGTTTTAATTGTTCAATTCAAAAAAGGATTTTCATGACTCATAAATAAACAGGTATATTGCTGCTCTGTCTGTTTCTCTTTAATTTGCTAAATATATTACCTTTTAGTAAAGATCAGATTCTCAAACAAACATATAACGTGAGTTGCACATAAAATACTTGTAGGTTAGATGATGAAAATTTCTCAAAACACTTCATATGTTAAAAATGTAGTAAAAGAAAGAAGCAAATCAACATGTGTCACTGAAGCTGAATGTTCACAAATTATGTCTTCTGCATCCACCAGGTATCAATCTGAGACTTTAGATATCGAACAATCTAAGACTTAAGATCTCTAAGGTGAAGCATTAAGGTATATAAGAGATCAAATTAGGACCGAAATAGAAAGGAAACTGTAAATTTAAATTAAGTTAATACTTACCAGTGGAGTTGAACCAATATCTTCACAAGCAAGGTATGTGTTCATTTCTTCAAAGAGCCCATCAAGCTCTTTATCCAACTCTGATATCTCAACTGGTTTTTTATCAGTAAACCAGAACTTGTATTGTGTTTCTTCTTTTTCACTCTTTTGCCTACTCTCTACCATACCAGCTATACCATCAACAAGAAACTTTTCAGCTTCATGATCCTTTTTTGACTTTCTCCTAGTGCCCATCTTCATACTTTTCCATCTTCCGCCACAATTTTTGTTAACATATTCCCCACCACGTTTATCATCATCAGACTCCGCCAAAGAACAACTCTGCAAGCCATCTTTTCTTGGATCTGCCACATTTTGACTTCTTTTCCTGAATCCACTCTTAACAATTCGCTTCCCGTTCTTCCTTCCATCACTTGTTTCATAGTCTGGACCATCAATCTCCTCAACACTGTCATCGCTTTCATCATTGCATGATCTTGATTCTTCTAGCTCAAAAGTTTCTACCTTGTCCTTAAATCTGCCATCAACAATTTCCTTATTCCCTCTATCATTTTTCCTTCCTCTTCCCTCAACCAACTTTCCCCTCCCCTTCCTTTGAACATCATCATTCCTCTTCTTAACTCTGCACTCTATCTCATAATCATCATCAGAAACATTGTTTCCTTCATCCTTAGACTCAGCATACGACCTCGAATCATCCAAACTACTCCCACCATGATCAGATCCAATAAAACCCTCATCCCCTCTATAACTCTCATCAGAATAATCACTAAAATCTTCACTAGACAGTGAATCAAACGAGTGTAAATTCACAGGCATATCCTCCCTCACATATCCATCATCCTCCTCATCATCATTATCATATACGATTGTTTCGATTATTTTTTCCCCTTCCCCTTTGTCTACAACAGATATCTCAACAAAATCAGAATCAGGCTCTTCAATACTTGTCAAAGAATCATCAGTATCTTCCATTACAATCACATCACTATCACTTGCACTTTTATCTTTATGATCCAACTCTGATATACCCTTCTTAGATTCCCACCTAGATTTCTTACTCTTACCTCTCTCATCCCCACTCAACCCTTCATCACCATCATCATCATCATCCAACACAACATACTCAACCTCCGGCACCGGAGTCACGGAGCCGGAACTTTGAAGTCTCTTATATTCTTCCTCTATAAACCTATTACAACCCGACCTAGTTCTCTTAGCTACCGGCAATTTACTGTACTCCATTAATATTCACCTAATCAAATCATTCAACTAAAATACAACACATGATCAGCATACAATATTCGCATCTGCATTAATACAATTAAAAGACGCACACCCATAGTGGTAGGTTATACGCGAGAGAGAGAGAGAGAGAGAGAGAGAGATTACCCGTGCAAAGATGTAATGATTTTAAGGTTGTAGGTCTAAGGAGAGTAAATTCAGGCGAGTTTTTAGGATGGTATAGATTTAGAGAGAGTAAAAGAAACGTACAGAGAGAGAGAGAGAGATAAAACGTATGTATGCACAAACACAAAAATGTGCATGCAACCCAGAATAGATTTTTTTATTATAATATTTAGTAAATTAAATAATTAACACGGTTTTACTTATTTAGTAGTTACTAAATTTGGTTGGGTGTTGCATTCAAGCAACTTGAAATTACAGTAATTATTTGTGTATGTGTGTGTATAATTAGATGCAGAGTTGCAGAGGGAGTGGTGCATGCAACATCTAGATTTTAATGTTTTTTTTGAAGATGAAGGCATCAGGTACCGAGGAGAATAGATATATCCACCACTTTTGGTGTTCACTACCTTTTATTAGGCTTACCTTAACCTAGAATAGATTATTATTTTTACTTTTTAATGTATTAAATAAAATCAAAACACTAATTTTTTTTATTAATCAATCAATCCTTGAACTAATTTATAGGCATATAAGATACACATATTAATAATTACATTATTTTCATGATTTATGAAAATTCTTTTCATTTTTGCTAACCCCTGCCCCTGCCCCCGCCGGGCGAAAACCAAACAGAAAGAAAAAAACAACTGGAGTACCTATATAGGTAGCCCGTTGAAACATTTTCAATCAACATTAATTGGTTATATTGAATACTGATGCTATTAATGACATTACTTGAACAGTTGAAGTATAAAAGGCAGAGGTGCAGAAGTATGTTACTTTTCGAGAAATAAAGAACAATCAAATCTAATGAAGCGTCATCTTCTTCCTTGCTTAATCAGTAAGTACACATTATGTTTTTGTTACAGAGAGATTTTTGGAGAGAGAGAGTGTTTTGTTGGAATATGTTTCAATATTCAATGGAGGCTGATTTGGTGGCAAGGATCAGTTAAAAAATAATTCTCAATTATGTTTTTATTTATGTATATTTTTCAGTTTTTATTTTGTAAGTCTATATAAGGACTTGATCCTTAGACAATAAGAGGCATCAAACATATATCAAACCTATATCAATATATTACATCTTCATATTCATGTCTTCTCCTACCATGCCTCTCTATTTGCTTATCTATAAACCTTAAAAATCCAACATGGTATCAGAGCTCTCTTCTTAAGGGACCTATGCTTTTGATAAAATACCATGACCCATACCCATATACAAAAACAATGCCCCATAAACCATAACCATAAACCATAAACCATAAACATAAACATAAACATAAACATAACCATAACCATAACCATAACCATAACCATAACCACAACCATAACCACAAACCTTGTTTGCATTCCTACCACTACACCATATATGACATTTGCCAACACCTAAAAAAAGTGTGAAAAATCATGAATACTATTGCTAAAAGCCAAAAAATAGCCTACGCCATCACTTTTCCCAATTTTCGAAGTGTTGGACTTTGCACTGTGGCCGTAGGGGTCTATGCCAACACTTGATAAACCTACAATAACACATGAAAAAACTGTTACCGTATATCCCAATGGCAATACTTTCTTGTCTTTACCAACACTAAGAAAAGCGTTAGAATAGACCCTATGCCAACACAAGTACTTGATAAAGCATGTGTTGCAATACCTAGCACTATAATAATATTTTCTTAATTGGCAACACTTATTTGTGAAACACTTTTTTGTATTTTGGCAACACCATTTTACTTTATTGCAACATTATTCATTTTTTGCCAACACATTTTCATGTTTTAGTAACATTTTGTAAACCAACAAAAACCAAATGCATTGGATTAACATCACTATAAACATATGTTCGATGTCATTAAACAAACACCAAAAGGTACTTAGATAGAACTACCCAGAACAAATTTCCAAAAACAGTACCTACTTAGTTTTACAGTCACACTAATAAAGTACCGTCACAATATTGTTCACAAAAGTACCATCACAATATTGGTAAGAAAAGACTACTTAAATAAGCTTTCAAACGCAGACCAGTCACGGAGTATCGTCGTCATCTCCAACGGAAACACTTGACTCTTTTATTTCCTTGATCAACGTAGTTACACGTCCCTCTAGATCTCGTCTCTTTTTTGCTCCTGAGATTAGTAGACCTTTATCTAATGACATGATTTTCTTCGTCTGCGCAGAAAAAAAAAAGAAGAGGAAGCTAATAAATTAAAAAAGCTGTAATAAGGTAAGCCTCTAAACCAATGCACTCAACAACGTTAGAACGATCAGTAGGGTGGTACATCATGGACCCAGTAGTCTTTAAACTAATTGCAAACGAAACCATTCCTGCACAAAATTTTCTATGTAAATACATATCTAATTGCATTGGAGGTGTTCCTTCAGACTAACTACATAAATCAGAAGATTTATTAAACCAGCACACAACATAATACACTACAGTGTTCGCATCAAGAACCATAGATGATCTTATACCTTAATCCATCATCTATGTTGCGTTGTCTACGTAGTGTGCCTGCAACAACATGTGGAAACAATTTTTAAACAATTTCCTTCACTACCTAAGTATGTACTTTAACTTGGGATGATCATCTATAAGATTTAGTAGGGTAAGTCTAAAATTAAAAACATAGAATTTTTAGTCACTATATTATGGTTGATAATCGTTTCTACTTTAGAATGATATTCAGTACTCTAACAAAGAGCTAGCCCTAAAAAACCTACGTGAAAACTGATGGATAGCCAGGGCCCAAAAGTATATATTTCCACATTTGATATTCTAAATACTTCTATAAATCAACTGAAAATCCTACTAAAGTTGTCATACGCTGTGGTTACTCACTCCTTTCCTACGCTTCTGTAGAGTTGAATCATGGAAGAGATGTAGTACCTTATTCAAACCTATTCTAAAGCTTTTATTCAATACAGACCAGCCTATAAGATTTTACAAAGTTTACCATACAACAGTGTCTTTCTCTTAGTTCTGTTAGCCTAGAGTGACTTACTTCAAGGCCAATATCTCTCAATTTGTATACTCAGATGAATTAATTTTTTTTTGCCGAGTAATTTATACACTTCAGGTCCTAACATATCAAGAGTTTGCTCTATAACAAGGCCTATACCACTCAAGGAAGATATTTGAAGTTTGTTATTTCAGCTGCCCAGAATCAGCTTTAACAAGCCCCAGTAATTCGTCTATTAGACACCATCTACAAGTCTGGTAGCCGCAATATTTTACAGGCATATAGTTAAGACATAAGACTACAACTTTCATTATCTAGACATTAACCAATTATAAATTTATGACCATGAAAATACAGCTTCAATGTCGTAAATTAATCCTGAAAAATGCAGAATTATAGAGTTTATGTTGATTATTAAGGCTCTAATTCATACACATTAGGTCTGAAAATTACAAAACTTAGCAGACCTGTAGATCAAAGTTTTATGAACACATTTTATTCTTTATGAGTTGTCTAATTTCCTCCCTAACTCATCCAAAATATGTGTCTAAAACAGGGCAGATTTTCTAGGGATCATAATATGCAGAAATCAACATTGATAATATGGATGTTACTTCCAAACGGTTTGCTATAATTGACTAATTCTTTCTCTTGAGTTTGCTAAACAGTTTAAGTTACAACATATTAAAACTTTATTGCATTACATGGAATTTACAATTTATGGCCTAATTTTATAAGTCTGTCAAGCTGCCTGTTCAAAAACAGCTAGATCCAACCATGTTCGATGAGCTCTATCTCAATTCCTACACATTTTCTTCCCACCATATTTTGCAAATATATTCTAAAGACCTATATCTAAATCTTTGATTCTTTGTCCAATAATTAAATAGAACTTTAACCCTTTTAAATCATGCCCCCAATTCAAAACAGAGATCCTGAAAATTCCAGAATTTTACAAGTCCATGTAAATTTCCAATCCACAACTCCAATAATTTTACTTTGAAAATTATCAAGTTCTATTGTGATATAAAGAACACCATTTACAACAACTCTTATGGTATATTCTTGGTCAAATTTAATTCTAAAGGGACCTAATGTTCCAGAAAAACTGGTTAGAATTGCAGTTTTTGTATTTTCGTAAAAACCACATGTGGATAACTTTGTGTGCTTGTACGACGAGGGTTCCAAACCCCATAGAACCTATATTATAAACAATTAACCCTTAATCCACATGACACAACAATCTAGCAAGATTGTATAAGGTTTAGGGACGCCAATTTTGATTTAAGGAACACACCCACATGACCTCATTTGCACATATGAAACTGGACTATATAAACAAGTGAATACTTAAAACAAAAATCAGTTTCAAAACTCACCCGAATTAGAGAGGGAATAGCTTAAAAGAATTAAGTCGGGATGTTCGCTACCATTCTTCTTTCTCGCTCTGAGTTGGGGACATACATAACACGCAGCTGCCGAACACACACTCTGAGTTTGGGACATGCCAAAATCCAAGAGGATGCTTAGGCATGAATGTCAAAAACCAAGAGGAGTTCCATGACTTCTGGTCCTTGTGAATATCACAGAGAGCCACAGTACCAGGCCTAAATCTATAGGAGTTCCACTGCCATTGCCTCGGCATCTGTCTCTCCTACATAACCGAAATCAGTTTCACATAAAAATACAAATATTAGAGTTTCAAGGTCATCAGAAAAATAGTACTTCTTGTTCTCGGAGTTCCCTTAAATACTGATAAGTGTACAAAACTTCATATCAGCGAAACTACTCTAATTTCTCAATGTCAAATACTGGTATAGATATACACACACATTACATATATAAAAATGTGCTTATAATTCACCTCTTGCTTAGCTTTTCCTTGATATTCATTCAGAACTTTTTAGCTAAGAAGTTAGTGATAAAATGAAATCGTTCATTATGAAAACCTGCTCGTGTAAATTTAATTACGCTAATCTTAGATGAAAACTTTAACAAATAAACGAATCAAAGGTAAATATAAAATTACAGTAAAGTACGTGAAGAAAATTAAGAAACCTTACGAGTTCATGGTTGCGGAGGGAGGAAGCATGTTGATAAACAATTGGAGTGAAAAGCAAGACGAGTGAGAGATGTGTTCAAATTGATTCTCATCTGTATCAAGATAAACATAATCATAATCATAACAGTTAACAGTTAACAGTTAGCACTACACAAAATTAGACTGCCATATATTTGGGCTAGCTCCAACTTTAATGTTTCCATCTAGCCTGTATTTTAAATTTTACGGAAGGTTGATGGTTTAAATCTTGTGAAAAAACCATCATTGGAGATCGAAAGAACCACAATTTTAAAGGCTAATGCTCTAATAATTCCTTAAAATGAACAAAAAAATGATAGTCTCCATTCTCCATTGTATCCACGAATTAGTACAAACTATGCTCCCAAAGAACACAAAGAAACGTAAATTAAAGAACATAAACACAAATTAAGCCTTAATAAACAGTAATTAGGCCCATTCTAAACATATATATTTCAAACAAACACAAAGGCTACTAAAACACAAACACAAATTCCACGCCTATTTAACACAAAAATTAGGGTTTGTACCTTGTTGAAATAAGCTCCCAAAGCAGTGAATGAGCAGAAGCCCTAATAGCTACAACCCGTAGTGGCCCTAACTGAACCTTGAAGAACCCTAATTAATCTTTGAAGAACCTAATTAAACCATGTAGAACCATTCGAGATTTTGAGAGAGTAATGTTTTGAGAGAAATACAGAGAGTAATGTTTTGAGAGAGATATAGAGAGTCTCAAAATGTTTGAGCGGAGGGATGGGTACAAAAATGTCTGAGCGGGTTTAATTTTAGGATATTGGCCGCCCAAAATTTTGGTCCAAAATTTTGCCAGCTTTCTTCTCATTTTTATTTATTTTTTTGCCGCCTGTTTTTTATTTATTTTGCTAACACTTTTTTAATCATCAACTGTAACGCTTTAATTTATGTTACAATAATATTTTAATTTTGTTTAAGGTAACACTAAATTACATCACCAGCAACGCTAAAATCATATATTGCCTTATATCAAATTTAAGTCATCTAAGGTAACATTTTAGCCGATAACACAAAAATTAATGTTGGTGAATCCCATATATGGTGTAGTGTACACATGGTACTGATTCTATAAATTTTACAATGTTTTTCCTGAAGTATATGAGGGAAACAACTATAATTTGTGATTGGTATACATGAAAAGAATTTGCAAGGAAACAAAAAACACATAAAATAAATGCACTTTAGCATGAAGATATCTTTAATGTTGATGTGGAGAAGACAATAACAAATATTGAAGCAATGAGGAGTGTTGGAATATGCTTCAATATTCAATGGAGGCTGATTTGGTGGCAAGAATCAGTCAAGGAATAATTCTCAATTATGTTTTCATTTATGTATATTTTTCAGTTTTTATTTTGTAAGTCTATATAAGGACTTGATCCTTAGACAATAAGAGGCATCAAACATATATCAAACCTATATCAATATATTACATCTTCGTATTCATGTCTTCTCCTACCATGCCTCTCTATTTGCTTATCTATAAACCTTAAAAATCCAACAAGTTTTTTGAGAAAGAATGTAAAAATTATTACTCTTGAAATATTGCTACTACTCTGGTATATACAACAAACTATAGTTAGCACTTTCCTAATTATTTCACTACTAACTAACTACTTTCCATAAATAAGAACTGTTATCCTGCTGACTTGGCATGTATATTTGGTGTGTACTGTTGGGTAACATTGGCTTGATTTTGAGCAATGGTCTGAGATGTTGGTGGTAATGTAATATGTTTAATATCCCCCTCAAGTTGGGAGGTGTAGAATACATTCCTAACTTGGAAATGAGAGTCTGAAACTGAGGAAGGGGAAGAATCTTTGTAAATGCATCAGCAAGTTGATTTTGAGTTGGTAAGTAAGTGAGTTGGAGAAGACCTTCAAGAACTTTGTCACGGGTGAAGTGACAATCAGTATCAATGTGCTTCGTTCGTTCATGAAAAATAGGATTTTTGGCAATATGTATTACAAACTGATTATCACAGTGAAGGGTTACCAAGTTCTTCCAACAAACGAACTGTCCATGTAACCTCTGCAGCAGCTGAGGCCATTGCCCTGTATTCAGATTCAGAAGAAAAACAAGAAATCGTAGCTTGTTTCTTAGATTTCCAGGCCATAGGAGAATCCCCATAAAGTAAAACATGACCAGTTACGAAGCGTCTAGATGTTGGACAAGCAGCTCAGTCACTATCAGAATATGCCTGAAGTGTCAAAGAGTCAGATGCCTTAAGAAGAATACCTTGATTAGGGGAAGTAGAAACATACTTTAAAGTATGAAGTAGAGCATCAAGATGAGAGGATCGTGGTGTCTGGAGGAATTGACTTAAAACTTGAACAACATAATTCAAATCAGGACGCGTATTGGTAAGGTAATTAATTTTGCCAACGAAGGAACGATAAATTTCAGGATCAGGTATGAGATAGAAGTGAAAGTCAGGAACATGAAGTACATCAGTCATAATGATTTTATCATTGAGAACAACAGTGCTTTTGTGTAAAACTGGTATTTTACTGCCATCAGGAATGGTAATATGTTGATTGGAGATAGAGGTATAATTCAGAAAGTGTCCTAGATTTGCACAAATGTGGCAAGTAGCTCCACTGTCTACTAACCATTGTGACCTTGAGGAAGACAATATGCATATATTACTTGCTAAGAGAGCATGATCATCTGAGGTAGAATTATCATGAGATGGAAATTGCTTATGAAGCAATTCCAAAAGCTGAGTATATTGTTCATCAGTAAGACTTGGAGAAGTCATGGAATTATGTCGAGATCCAACATTAGAATCTTGCATAACTGGAGAAACACCTTCATCATTAGTAGGCAAGTTCTGAGAAATGACAGTAGCATCAGTAGAATTCATTTTTCTGTCTTTAAAACCCTTGAAACCTGGTGGGAATACATGAATTTGGAAACACCTGTCAACACTGTGACCTTGCACTTTACAATGTGTGCAAAAATAATTTGCTCCTGGCTTAGATGGTCTTTTAGGTGCAGAATTCTGAATCTTAAAATTGTATGAGCCACCGGCTTGACCACCTGTTTGTCTCTGATAACTCTGATTTGCAAAAGACCTTTGAATATTAGATGATCCATATTGAGAATTCAATGGTCCATAGTGTCTTTTGTCTGCAACAAATGCCACATTTTCAGTATGTAAAGACAATGATGAAATGTCCTTATGACTTTCTTCCTGAGCAACTAGTCTAAAATCTTGTGATATAGTTGGCAATGGATGCATCATCATAATATGACCTCTAACAACACTGTACTTATCATTCAGTTTAAGTAAGAACTGTAATAGCCTTTGTTCCTGTTGTTTTCTGATTTTTTTTTTGCCCAAACTCACAGGTACGATTGGCACAGGTGCAATTAGGAATTGGATCCAAGTCATCAATATTATCCCAAACTGTTTTAATCTTTGTGTGGAATTCTGAAACATTTTGATTTTTCTGAGAAATCTCCATTAGTTCATGTTCTAATGAGTACAATTCAGTAATGGACGAGCAACCAAATCTTTCCTCCAAATCTCTCCAAATAGACCTTGCAGTTTTGAGAAAAAACACACTTCTCGCAATAACATCATCAAGATTAAACAAAATCCAGGATATGAAAATAGAATTACATCGATCCCAAGCAATATAGTCAGGTGAATTTGTTCCTGGTGCAGTCAATATTCCATTAACAAAACCTAGATTATTTTTAGCTGATAAGATCAACATCATTAACCTTTTCCAGTTGTTAAAATTATTACCATTAAATTTGACTGAAACAAGTTGCGTCGTATTTGCATCATAAGGATGAATATAATACACGCTCGAAGGATCAGAATTCGATTGAATAACTTGCATTATATTTTCGCTTGTAGACATTTTGATTCAGTAATTTCACAATCAGAAGAACAATCAAGAAACGATAACTTTTGAGATGAATTGAAACAGAGAAACAACCAAGGATTGAAACATCTAATTTGTTATGAACAATACAACAATCAGAAATCAGAAAAAAATAGCTCAATCTCAATCAATAACAATACGATTTCAACAAGAACGATAATCTCAATCGATAACAACATAATTTCAACAAGAACGATAATGTGTATGAACTGTAGATTCTTTATTAAACAGATCGTAAACTCTAACTATGAAATGATACAATCAAGATGAATTTAGATAAGAAAACACCTTGAAGATTTACAGATTTTGATGAGAACTTCGACAAAATTGCATAATCAATCGTTGATGAGGATCATAATCACAATCGCCAGCTCTGATACCATGTTACTTTTCGAGAAATAAAGAACAATCAAATCTAATGAAACATCATCTTCTTCATTGCTTAATCGGTAAGTATACACATTGTGGTTTTGTTACAGAGAGATTTTTGGAGAGAGAGAGATAGAGAGTTTTTTGAGAAAGAATGTAAAAGTTGTTACTCTTGAAATGTTGTTACTATGTAACCAAACAGTACAATTCAACGATAATAAAAAGTAAATTAACTCAAACAAAATCAAAGGAAATACTGAAATTGATAAAGTACTGAAAGGAAATGTTTGATTACAAAGAAAAGTAAGGAAAATACAAAAGTAAACACATGATCCAAGCTAAGCTCTTCTCACACCTCTCTCTTGCTTTTATCTCCCTATTCTCTGTAACGTGTCCTTCTACTATAGGTTACCCCTTTCTCACCAAACAACCCCGTAGTGGGATAGAGTTGTGCTCAACCAAACGACACCGTTCTCCAATTTATTAAAATAAATTAACTTATCGAATTATAACAAAGTCAACTAAGGTATAGTCAACTCTGTTACAATACTCTCCTCTTCAAACAATCCATGTCCTCATGGATTAAAATCAGGGTACTGTCCTTGAATCTGTTCAGCATCCTCCCAGCTTGCATCCTCCGGAATTGAATGAGACCACTAAATGAGCCATTGGATTACTGCGACATTTCCTCGTTTAATCATCCTTCTATTGATCAGTTTGGCCGGGTAAACCACAAACTGACCCTCTTCACCCAATCGTGGTAGTGCAGTAGTGACCGTGTATTTGGAGCCCATTTTTTTTGAGCAAGCTGATTTGGAAGACTGGATGAACTTGACTCCCAGCAGGTAGAACCAATTTATACGCCACTTTCCCCACCTTCTCAAGAATTTTATACGGCCCGAAGAATTTATGGGCTAACTTCATGTGTTTCCGGATGGCGACAGAAAGCTGCCTATATGGCTGCAATTTTAAGTATACCCAATCACCCACCTCAAAGGTGGCCTCTGTTCACTTCTTATTTGCATAGTGAGTATACTTATTCTGGGCAGTGGTGATGGCTTCCTTAAACATATGATTCATGACCTCCCTTTTTATTTGGAAGTCCTCTACCGTGTCAACAGGAGAACGATGTGAGGCAGGAATGCAGATTTGGCGAGGTTTGACCCCATACAATGCTTCATACGGGCTTCTCAATATAGCACTGTTGTAACTCGTGTTGTACCACCACTCCGCAAGTGGCAACCAACTAGCCCACTACTTTGGGCGCTGGCTGACCATAGCTCGTAAGTATTGCTCGAGACACCGATTAATTCTCTCTGTCTGACCATCCGTTTGTGGATGGTAAGATGTACTCATACGCAGCTGAGTGCCCATAGTTTTGAATAACTCCTGCCAAAAAGAGCTCACAAACACCTTATCTCTGTCTGAAACCATCGATTTGGGCAACCCATGTAGCTTAAAGATGTGATCCAAGAATAATTGAGCTATTGTGGTAGTAGTAAAAGGATGAGAGAGGGCTATGAAGTGACCCACTTTAGAGAGCCTATCAACTACCACCATTATGCAATCTTTACCATTGGATCTCGGTAACCCTTCCACGAAGTCTAACAAAATGTCTTCCCACACTTGTTCAGGGATGGACAGTGGTTGTAATAGCCCTTGTGGGAACTGGTTACCTGTCTTAATGCGTTGACACACATCACATAGCTGAACATATTTGATGACATCGGCTCTTACTGTTGGCCACTGGAAAAATTGAACCACCCTTTTGTGTGTCACATCTTGTCCAGAGTGACCCCCACTCGGCCCATCATGTAATTCCCCCAAGATTTTCTGCCTCACACCCCAGTGCTACCCACATAGATTTTATTATGCAGCTTAATGATGCTGTTTTGGTACTGGTAGTCCTTGAAAGAAACTGACCCAGAGGTGAGGCCTTGGATTATATCTTGCGAGTCTTTATCGTCTGTGTAGCTTTCGAGTACATCTGAGAGCCAACAAGGATGGATAGAACTGATGGCAAGTACAGTTGCTACTGGTACACTCTCAGGTAGCCTAGACAACGTGTCGGCAACAGTGTTTTCGTGACCTTTTTTGTATGTTATTTCATAATCGAGCCCCAATAGTTTGGTTAGCCACTTTTGTTGTAATAATGTGGTCAGCCTTTGCTCAAGTAAGTACTTGAGACTTTGATGATCGGTACGAATAATGCAGTGGTGGCCTTGAAGATAACCATGCCATTTTTATGTGGCCTTCATAATTACTAACAGTTCTTTCTCGTAAGTGGAATATGCTTGATGTTTCGGTGTCAAACCCTTGCTATAGTATGCTATTGGTCGCCCATATTGCATTAGTACGACCCCTATGCCATTTCCACTCGCATCAGCCTCGATAATGAAAGGAAGATTGTAGTTTGGGAGTGTCAACACGGGAGTGGAGACCATAGCTACTTTAAGTTTCTGAAAAGCTTCATCGGCCTGCTGGGTCCAGACAAACGCTCCTTTCTTCAATAGAGATGTAAGGGGTCGACAAATGTCACCATAATCCTTAACAAAATGACAATAGTAGCCCGTGAGGCCCAAAAACCCGCGTAATTGCTTCACTGTAGTGGGTGTTGGCCATTTCTGCATAACGTCAATTTTACTTGGGTCCGTAGCAACACCCATAGCATAAATAATGTGACCCAGGTACTCTAGTAGTTGTTCCCCGAAAGTACACTTACTTAACTTGGCAAATAATTGGTGATGTCGCATCTTTAATAGCACTGCTGCCAGGTGGGTTAAATGATCGACATAGCTACGACTGTACACCAGAATGTCTTCGAAAAAAAACCAAGACATTTTATCGCAATTGCTCTTGGAAGACATCGTTCATCAAACACTGAAACGAAGTCGGGGCATTTGTTAGCCCAAATGGCATGCCTAAGAACTCGTATAACCCTTGGTGAGTCTGAAATGTGGTTTTATGGATATCCTCACTTTCTACCCGAATTTGATGATACCCAGATCACAAATCTAGCTTGGTAAACCAACAAGCACCTCGAAATTCATCCAATAACTCGTCAATTATGGGGATGGGATACTTGTTCTTAACGGTGATATCATTGAGCTTACGATAATCCACACACATACGCCAAGTGTTATCTTTATTTTTAACAAGTATTATAGGAGAGGAAAAAGGGCTTGTACTTGGGCGAATAATACCTGACTTCAACATTTCTTGTATTTGTCTCTCGATCTCATTTTTCTGAACAAAGGGGATACGATAACTCCGCTGATTTACTACCTGACTTCCTGTCAACAAAGGAATATGGTGATCATGTTGTCGTGTTGGTGGTAACCCCGTGGGTTCTTGGAAGACATTTTGAAATTCAGTAAGCAATGACTGGAGCTCTCTGGTAAGTTCAGTAGTCTCTGCCTTGTGACCCACTTCCTGAGACTGAATCATACATATGTACCCGTGTGGGGTGGTTTTCGCTGACTTAAAGAGTTTTTGTAGCTTCTTCCTAGATATTTCAAGAATATTTCCTTCACTCTTCTCACCCTTTAATAAAACAGGACTTCCCCCTTTGTTGATAGTCACACTCAAGGCATTGAAATCAAACGTGATTGGGTTGTGCTGCTGTAGCCAGTCGACCCCCAAAATAACATCAGAGTTGCCCAAGGGATAGAGCCGAAGATCAGAACTAAACTGATGCCCTTGGATAGAGTAGTTGAGGTTTTTGTAAGTTGTATCCACCACCGTGGTTGACCCATCGGCTATTGTAACTGACAGTGAGGAGATGATCTCGATATTAAGTCCTAGTTGCTTGAGTAATTTGGAGTCCATGAAGCTATGAGTTGAGCCGCTGTCAATAAGGATGTGAACTACTCTATTCTTAATTTTGCCTTGAAGTCGAATGGTACTGATATTGGGTTTTATACTGAACTATTTGTTTGAAGTATATATAACATTTTCCATTTTATTGAGAATCTTGATTGCATATTATTACATTGTCTGTTTATTATATGTTATAGATAATCTAGTATCAAATAGGATAACAGAAGATTAGATTATCAGTGTCTATGTATAATATAATAAAGGTTCATAGTCTAAGTGGTATTAGACAACCCACTGGAATGACTGAAGTATTATTTGGAAATAGTTTATCTTGACTATTGAATAATACTTGTATACTTTGTGTATATTGAACATGATCAAAATATTAGAATTGTTCTTTATTTCTAACAGTTAAGAAGAACTAATATTCTATGATATTATTATTGCTTAGGTTCTTAATCCGAATGTAGTGATTGACACTTGTATGCAATACACATGCTTTGATTCATATAAGATGTAATTAATTATTAATTACAATATTATGTATTGAGCAATGACATTGCATGCAGAGTGAGATATTAATTACAGAAGGAATCCATGTCCTGATAATATTCGGGTTGATGAAGTCTTCTTGAAAGTTCATAAAGATAATTATGTGAAGCCCTGCAGGCAGATTAATTTCTCACATAATTATAAGGTTGAGTGGATGATCGAGGATAAATAAGATATTAATTAAATTAATTGTCAGTGATTAATTTAATTAATGGACATGCGATATATTAAACGTGGGGAATTTAATAAGCAAATAATATAGGAGCCGAATTAAATAATAAAAGAATTGCGGTATTAGGAACAGTAGTGCAAATATTAATTCTTTAGTGGATTAAATTAATATTTAATGACATTGGGCTTGACCCGAAATGTCATTGGAAGGCCCGACCTAATTGTCCATGATCCCTACTGAAGCCTATATATATTCTTTTTCTCCTTAAAGCTAAAAAAAATAATACACAACAGAAATCGAAATTGAGACCTAGGGGCAGCCGCACGCAGGTAGGGCTTTGGAATTTCGAGGCTTTGAGGAGAGAAAACTTTGGGAGATCAAAGGTCACACTTCGCTCAAAGAGAATCATGGAATTCAGTAGAAGACATGGAATTGAATCGTTTGCGCCGTAGCGATTAAGGTTAATCTTCTTTTTGAACTCTTTAATTTATATCATAAAATGCAGCACCATGATTTATATGTTCCAACAACTGATTGCCTTACTCCCCGAAAGAGAATTAAGGGAGATTTCTGCCACAAGGGGTTGTACTTCTGTCATTTTGGGCTCCAAAACTTCTTTTGAATCAATATCGTCCCCATCTTCCTCACCCAGTATACAATACAATTTGGCTTTGCATTCTTGTCCAGGGTGATAAGATTCATCACAATGGAAACAGAGTCCTTTGGCTCTACGTTCCATGATTTCCTTGCTACTGAGAGTTGATTTTTCTCGTTTGTGCTCCTTGTAGAGAGGGGACTTGAAGTTTGACACATGATTCACAACCGTAGGCAGGCTATTATCCTTTTTGACGGATGATATATTGTTAGGCATGGGTTTGCCAGAGTTGTAAGTAGAGGTGTGAAGTCCCTTTGCCTCCTCTTATTTAGCCAAGAAAACCACATCATTCAGGGTTTGAGGACGAAACATTTTAACTGTGCCCTTGATGTTGTCCTTTAATCCACTAAAGAAACTAGAGACAAAATACTCTTCGTTGAGCCCTCTGTTTTTAGACATAACCATAGCTCGCAGCTCCTCAAATTGGTCCTCATAATCAGCCACTGACCCCGTTTGTCTCAATTTGTTGAATAGATCTTGTACATCACGATTCTCCGGGTTCTCAAAACGAGTAATGATATCAATCACAAATGCCCACCAAGGCACATTACCCCTACTTGCTTGATAAAAGAGAAACCACACATTTGCCCGACCCTCAAAGTGCATCCCAGCTAGTTTAGTTCGCCTTGTCTCTTCAATATGTATAAACTCAAAGTATTGTTCCGCACGAATTATCCACCCTTTGGGATCTATCCCGTAAAACTTAGGGAATTCGAGTTTAGGTATGGGGTTAAAATTGGAGAATTCAGATCTGTGGTGAGGTGTAGGTGTGACCGGTGGGTTATGACTCGGGTGGGAGTATGGTGGAGGGTGAGTAATATATGGGAAACTCGTAGGCAGAGGAATGTACAATTGGTGTAAGTTAGTAGTAGAGAATTGTGGGTGTGTGGTAGTGCTTGTGGTATAATACGGTGGACTATAAGCTTAAGTAACAGATGGAGGTGCTTGAGATCCCCCAATATTGCTAAGCCCAGTAGATGTTAATTGTGTAAAGGGTTTGTAGAGAATGTGCTAGTAGGAATAAATGTGTGAGGAGATGTAAAAGGCATAGAGAATGGTAGAGTTCTAGGAGTACCAGATGAAAACCCCGGTGGAGGTTGTGAATGATTTGTAGATCCAACATCAGTGAACTCGCCATGAGTCGCCCCTTCTATCTGAGTTAACACCGAGTCACCCACTGATTTTGGGGGCTGTAATCCAACCAACAATAAGCGAATCTCCTCTAAACTGTGATCAACCTTCTCCAATCTCGCGTCCACAGTACCAAACCTCATATTAACGCCATCTCTGTTTTGAATCAGAAGTTCATGGACCTCCTTAATTTTCAACTCATTAGTTCCCAACTTCTCCTCTACCGTCACAACTTTGCTTCGTGTTCCGTCTGCCATCGTTCTAAGCAAAGGATTGATGGCTCTGATACCACTTGTAACCAAACAGTACAATTCAACGATAATAAAAAGTAAATTAACTTAAACAAAATCAAAGGAAATACTGGAATTGATAAAGTACTGAAAGGAAATGTTCGATTACAAAGAAAAGTAAGGAAAATATAAAAGTAAACACATGATCCAAGCTAAGCTCTTCTCACACCTCTCTCTTGCTTTTATCTCCCTATTCTCTGCCACGTGTCCTTCTACTATAGGTTACCCCTTTCTCACCAAACGACCCCGTATTGGGACATAGTTGTGCTCAACCAAATGACACCGTTCTCCAATTTATTAAAATAAATTAACTTATCGAATTATAACAAAGTCAACTCAGGTATAGTCAACTTCGTTACATACTACTCTGATATATACAACAAACTACGGCTAGCACTTTCCTAATTATTTCACGACTAACTAACTATTTTCCATAAATAAGAACTAACAATCCAATCATTATTAAAAGTTCAGCTCAAGTATTAATAAGGTTTACAGGTACAGAGAAATCATTAACCAAATGTCAGTACATATTAGTTAACATATTTAGTTGGCTTAGTGACTTACTTCTTGCAATTTAACAAGGCATGACATGAACGGTTTGGTTAACAACAACAAGCTAAACTTTTGAGTTTTGACAAACCAAGTACAGGTTTTAAAGCTTTACCAGCAGTGATTGTTCCAATTGGCAGATTTTCGTGAAGCGATCTCTGCAAAAGCCTAATCCTAACCCCATTCATACCAAAGTATCAACTTTCTAATGTTCTGCTCCTTTAAACTAATCTCACAATTGTTGAAACACCAAAGTATCAACTTTCTTAGTTTTTGTATTTTAATGATAAAAACTCAAATAAATAGTTTCTATACACTATAAACATAAACTCTCCTCTTCAATCTTGATAATTGACAGATCTAAATGAAGATCATCAATAATTCAAAGTTTAATGAAAATCATAGGATTAGTCGAAAATCAAAAAACGTAAGAACTAGTTTAAAATTTGGTGTTGCTTATGAGTTATGATCATGTGATCTTATAGAATTTAGGCTTTATGACCTTTTAGCCCTTAAAATTTGACGATTTATACCCATCAGCCCTAAACTTTGAAATCGTACATTTTAGCCCTTGAAGTACCCAATAAAGTTCAATTAACCCTTTTTTCTATTTTTCTTCCGATAATACCCCTACATGATATATACCTTTTAGCCCTTGAAGTATGAAAAAGAGTACCTCTTAGCCCTTGTAGAGTCTTATGCGAATGAAAATGTTAATAGAACAAGGTTCACATGCCACATACTCTCTTTATCGATGGATGTGGATGTAAATTGTAAAAATTGAGGTTTACGTTTAAGTAAAAAGATCAAGACTTCAGACATACTGATTAGGAAAAAGAGAGAGTAAGGTATGTCACCTTAGACATATATTGAAGCATCACTACTTGCGGCTATAAGCTCTCGTCCATCAATTAAAAATTTTACTGAGAATATGTTACAAGCCTGATGGCCATAATCGTTATCATTACCAACAGACAAATCCAGACCATCATGAATTTCCTGTCCATAAGAGCTTCTATTATGAGCTTTCTTCTTAAATTACCCAGTGATACAATTAAAATGATATACTAGACATCAGATCATTCTATATATGTTATAAGGATGAATTTTAAAGACATACTATAACATTTGCAACAGACTCCGTTGTGGAAGATGCAATGTTTGCGATATGAATTATGGGTGATAAACTAGCATAAACCTGAAATGAACAATAAATACTTAAGAGGCAGATAAACCTTCACAAACATGTAGCTAAAAAAATATGAGGGGGGGGGGGGAGGGTGCTTCAAAGGAAAGGAGACCAATGTGTGTCTGTATTAGAGTCTGTATAGCCTCGTGCACTGGCCGTAATTATAATTCAGAGTGAGGAGTTGTTTAGAATTTGGCTACAAGATATTATAGGTATGAGAACAATATTAAATGGACAAATAGGTAGAAGCTGCAGTAGGGATTTTGACCATGACCAACTAAAAAAAATAGAATTTTCATATATTGCAAGAGCTAGAATACATGTTTAGTCTGTCTCGAGTTGCTACTGGCTGATAAGAAATATGTTATTAAACTTTTTGAAGGTCTGCGACATAAAGAAGTATGTGACCAACTGAACTTGCAGGCTATTTTCACCCCTGCAGCTCCCATGACTGGTCTAATTAAACAGAACATTGGCTTTCTCTGTCGAGTTAATCGAACAGAGAGATTGTGCTTTTCCATTTTTAACAGCTCAGTAAATAATTTCTGGAATGTGAACTAGGTAAGGGCTCCCGCATTCCCATATCAGGAAGTTGTACTAGGGAGATCCTAAAATTGCAGTGGCTTGGCCACACAAGTCTGCAGAAGTATTTTATTGCACTAACAAGCTAAGGTTATATAATTTTAGATCTCAGAGGGTTCAGTTGAACCAGTAGCCCCACACTCCATCACAATTTTCTTCGTCTACCCTTTATAAACTTCCACTTTTTGTAGCCTTTACAAACTTGCCCACAATTTAATTGGCAAAGTTTCCTTGTAAATTATAATTTAATACCCTTCAGTAGGCACATCCCCTTAGAGGTACTTACTAACTTCAAATCTGTATCCAAGCACTGTTTATCTCTCATTACTAATCCACACTTTGTTCGTCTTCGTAATTCTCTTTGCCCCTCCGTCTCTTCCCTGCATGATATATACATTTTAGCCTTTGAAGTATGAAAAAGATTACCTCTTAGCCCTTGTGGGGGTATTATCGGAAGAAAAATAGAAAAAAGGGTTAATTGAACTTTAATAGGTACTTCAAGGGCTAAAAGGTACGATTTCAAAGTTTTAGACCTAATGTGTATAAATCGTCAAACTTTAAGGGTTAAAAGTTCATAAAACCTAGAATTTATCATATAAAAATTTATTAACTAAATTTCAACTTGCTAAAGACTGCAAGATACATAAACATGAACATACCTATATTTGAGATAAATATTTGAGATGTACTGAGAACTCTGTTTCCGTATTACTGCTTAACAAGGAGTCAGGGAACACAGATATAAGCTTTACAACCTGTCAAAATTTAATCAGACAGCTACGTATCAAATATTTAGTATGCATATGAAAGCAGAGAGAAATTATACATGTATTTCCATGCATGAATCAGAAGAAAGTTGTGTGCATATACAGGAATATGCATGTGACATGCTTTAACTATATTCTCCTAACCTCATACTCCAGGTAATAAAAAGAGAATTAGGGTTTTGATCAGCAACTAATCGTAGAATAGCCAGGTAATAAAAAGAGAATTATAAAAATGATCATAATTACATTTCTGCATCAATTAAAGTCAAATATCCAACACAATATGAGTGTAATTAATATGTATAACACCCACTTTTACAAATCTCTACCTACAATTCAGGCTAAAGCAGCCCTTACACAACACCCTTCTATTGTCAAATGTCTCTTCCATGTCAATTGTCATATATCGAGTATATTTAATGTACAAACTACAAACCAGACCAGTAACTGCATTATGAGCTTTTAATATTACAAACATCTACGGACTAGTACCCCTTAGAGCTAACCATTTGATGGTCTTCAAGTTAATCTTGCCAGTTCAAAAGAAGAACCGTGCACCTCCATATGATGTATAGTCTTGCTCTTTGCTGTCGAATCTGTTTGGAACAACGCCTCAACTTTGAGCATCCATCAGAGATCGAATTCGATGCCATAACTCCAAACAATTGAAGAAATATAGAGTTGAGGAAGTGAACTGCAACTTTGGTGAAAATTCTAGTGAGAAAGTGTGTTACTTGTCTAGTACTTGGTACCAAGGAGCAAAGGGTGCTTGGGTCTTATATACATAGAGAACTGGAGATATCAGGCAATGAGATATGTGGTCAGAAAAACACTTATGGTCCCCCTATGTCAAAGGGTTCCAGGACAAACAGTCAGACTAACTTGTCTCTTTGTTCATTTATCCTCTTAAGAATATTTGTCATCCATTTCTTCATAATCCATGTCCTAGATTGCTTGTCATAACTCTTAATTATGCATATATACGGAAAATCGTTCTTCTGATTCGGCTTCTCTTTCACATATTAATGCTACTCGCTTTAAGTTATTCAATCATCCGGAGGTACAGAATTGAATTTAATACTATTCTTCATTTGTTCGTTTTCCATGTTTCAAGAATAGATCACAAGAATCCCAACTCACACCGTAGACAATACTATTCGAGATCCTCAAAGAGTAGATCATACGAGTTCATGTAAGATAAATAATCCAAACTCACACAGCATACAATACAATTCGAGATTTTCACTGTTACATAATAACCATTACTAACTGTTTATCAAAGGATCTCACAAAACAGTGTGAATCCATTGCACAAAAAATCAAAGACTGGACAAAATGAAGGAAACATAATGGATAGGATAGGAGTGGCACAACCACATCAAATGAACAATTATTCTTGATTAGGTACTTAGGTGGAACCAAACTGTTGTCTAACTCAATCAGACACAATGCTTGCCACTGATCATCAATAACTGTGACAAATCAGTTTAAAGCCACAAACATGCACATGTGTGATGACTTTCCAGTTGCAAATTGCAAGCATTTTCTTGTCTAGGGATACATACAATAAAATTCACCCTCAAATGTAACTTCACATGGCATTCTAAATGACCCTTCTGGTCGATGCATTGGCCAAACTTGCCATGACACGTCCCCTATCGGATCGTTGTCTCCACATGTAAGATTCTTCAGACGGGTCCAAGGCCACGTGATTGATCCATGAAAAAAAATGAGCATATAGGGTGCCCAGTATGGCACACCTCAAGAAACTGACCTTTTTCTAGTGATTACACAACGTATACTCAATATTACATGTAACATAAATGTGTTTTAAATATAAATTCTTGCCGGAAATATGTTAAAATAAAGAGTAATGCTACATACTCTAAAACAATATCCAAAAATATTCACAAATGACACATGGGTTTTTATTTATAAAACTCATATGTATGCACCAGAAGTGCATACTTTTAGGACCGTTTCGATTTAGAGAGAGACTGGAAACCCAACAATCCCCCCCCCCCCAAGCATCTGCCACCTGCTCTGATACCACTTTTTAGGACCTAAGCGCTTACCACTACACCAAAAACAGCTACTTGTGAAGAAGGCGCAACTCTTAACCTTTATAGTGTAGCAGCCAGCGCCACGTTTCGATTTAGAGAGATGCTGGAAACCCAACACATACGATTTTGAGAATTTTAGCATTTCTCTAAAATAAACTAACATTTTCCACCTAGTGACCGCGCATCAGGGCATAACGTCTTCAAACTCTGGACAACAATAATTTTGAATCGAGAAAACAACCACTGGGGCAAAACCCAAAGTTTTGCAGACAACTATTGATCCAGACAACTATCAAACTCCACATACTAAACACCAACAATGTAGGTCTACTTTTTGGCCAATGACAAGTCCTTGTCTAAAGGAAGGAGATGGAAAGGAAGAATATGTGCATCTTTTCACACTGGCTTCTGGCCAAACAGGCAGATAAGCTTACCCGTGCGGCTAACTGATGATTGGCTAGGCGTGAAGACTGCATTATTGAGAAAGGATCAGTTTTGTTTTAACATGTTACTCCTATTGTTTATCCTATGAGAACTGCATCAAGCCTTTTGTTGGGATGCAATTTATTCTCTTTATATCTATATCAGTTGCAAATAAGTGTACCTGATTAATATCAGATGAAAATAATAGCATTAATCAAGATGGCAGCATACGCAGACAAAGCGACAGATTAGATTGCAATGTATGAAAAAGATGACATAAAAATTTGTAATTAGTTTTACTTTTTGAGTGAACAACTGCACTCATACTTACATTACACAACTGCAAGAAAAAATTTCGGCATTCATGTCCTAATATCAATAAACACTTGGGAAACTGTAAACTGTAGGTACATGTTTTAAATATCACGAAGAAAGACTACACGAATGGCTAAAATATACAATCAACCAAATAAACGACCTATTCACCGCTCATTATATACCTATAGCTTCATTAGGTGCTTAACTAATTGACATCGTGGATCCCAGTAAACTAGATGTTTCTTATGATTGTTCCAGTGCTTTTTTGATATCTCCCTGTATTACATAATAAAAATTATTATGAATCATGAATTTGAGAATCTTGAGCAAATGCAATTAATGAAGCATGAATTTAGAGCTTTACCTCAATGGATAATGGTGAGGTAGTTGTGCCATATCTTTGGATGACCTGCCCGTCCTTATCAATAAGGAACTTGGTAAAATTCCATTTAATGGTAGACACCATGAACCCTCTCGTATTGGCTTTCAGAAATTTGAAGATGGGGGATGAATTTTTCCCGTTGACAAGTACCTATGAGATACCAGTCTATTATGATGATATATATAGAAATCAAAGAAAAACACTTTGATCGAGCTACAAGATCAAAAACGGGAATGATTTTAGCAGTCTAACATGAGCACGGGGCACTTGAAAGGTAATATCTTAATTGAGAATAGTTTACAAGCTTATTAAGAGCACTAAAATCTCAATAGAGCTGCAGAGGCAAGACACTAATTAAACAATCGGGCTCGCGATTGGATCTTAGCTTATGGACCAGATCTCTAGTTTGGGGCTATCGCAGTAAAATGATCTAACAAAAAAAACTGGTATCTAACGATTATATGCAAAAGAAAGTGTCTTCTGTCCTCAATAAAAACTATGTCAGAGCTACAAGAACAACTGGCATGTATGGGAAAGTCTGGACCTCTACATTAGTTCAGAAGAATCCTCTCCACTAGTTCAGCAAGAAGTACACTACAAAACACTGAATGCGAGCTGAAAGAGGCCTGCCAACTCAACTATCGAATCAGGAGTGCAAAAGTTTGGAGCAGCAACCTTAGCCACTTCTACATCTACATTTCCTATATAGTCTACGAGTTTTAAGTGTTTTAAGACTTTTCCTACTTAGAGGATCCCTACTCCGATTAGATGAGTGATCAATTTGTCTCCATTTATTTTTAATTCTTGTCTGGTGTGATCAATTTAATAAATAAATCATAAGCAGAAGTAAAATAATAAATATTATTGTTTGCCTCTTGTTGCATCTAAGCAGTTTGCTTCTAGACTGTTTCGAGATTTTCCACATCTGTTTAAATTTTTAGTTGTAAATGAGTGAAGTACTGAACCATAAAATTTAAGTTCATGTAGTGCAAAGCTACATACACCATTGAAGTGAAATTATCAAACGAAATAATTCACTTTCGACTCAAAGTGTTCTGTTTTTTACAGTGTGGACTCTAACCTTTCAGAGAAGTTGTTTAACACATATAAGTCAATTACAAAATGAAATACATTTACCTAGCTGGGCCAATAATGTCCGCGACCGTATCTTTAATATTTTAAGAAATCCGTCTCTGTTTACCGGTGCATCAATGCTAAGAAGTAAGGATGCAGTGCACCAGCTTTAAACATTAGCAATAACGTCTTAAAAGCTGACACAGTTTCATTGACTTTGTTTCATTGTTATTATAGAGAGAGCATCTACAAATTTGAGTTCGGAAGTTCTTCTATCTTTTTCCTTTTCAATAGGTGGATCCAAATTATCTATAAAAAAAGGGTCAACAATTTGAATTGACAAGCACAATTCAAGGAGGGGTTATCATTAAATTGTGTTATGTTACTTTAACATAAGAGACTATATACACCACATGAAGCTCAAAACACAAATTTGACATCATCTAGTATCAAAGTCACATTACTAACCTTCTGGAAGACAGGGTAGTCTGCCTGAAATTTTTCACAAGCATAATTTTGTACTTCCTCGCCTGTTCCAGGCGCTTGTTTCAGGAATTGGTTACAAGGGAAGGCCAGGATCGTAAAATCTTAATTGAGGAAAAGAAAGAAAAAAATGTCTAAGTATGTTGAAATCTAACTCTGAGGAAAACATACTTAATTTACACAGCAGAGCAATTTGTAAGATTTGGCGAACTGATTTGAGCACAAAAAGAATTAGGGCATCACTTATTGCATGCAAATGGTAATGCTAGGAATAAAAAGGCATTTAGACTTCATAAAAGAATCTTTGCCCCGAAGTTAGCAGTCATGGTTTGCTAACTGCTATCTCAAAATCACACTCCCACGCACAAAATTTAACAGTGCGACTTGTAATATTTCAACTAGTAGACAATGTTAAAAGAAAAAATCAATTGAGGAATCTGATCTTTGTACATTGATGATGCAAATTTTAAAAAGTCGTGTAACTAAGGTCACATATGAACAGTTAACACACGAGTTTTTGCAGATAATGGAAATAAGTAGGAAAGCTCTCCTCAACAATGGTAAAATCAGGGTCAGAAAGCATTCTTTCATCTCAATTCTACCCAAAACAAATCACTGAAACTTAAATTTCTATATTTTATGCCTAGTCAGTTTCCTGAATTACGAACACAGTTAACCTCCTTTCACTTTGAATACTCATCATCAAAGACCGATTTAGTCAGGGGCACAACTTCCATAGGTATATATAAAGACCGATTTTATTCTAATATATAGTACATGTGCTCCCTAAAATAACTCAAAAATTGACCAAATATATGCAAAATTTGAATCAAATTTTCAGCAAAAGTGTATATAAAAAATAAGCTATTAAACTTTTTAAAATATAACTGTACTTGCACATCCCAGTACTCATAAACTTCAACAAGTCTGTACATATATTTATCAGTTATCCTAAAATCAGCTCACCTAGATATGCAGTTAAATCAATATCATGTTATCATGATTCATGCACACACAAACTCATAAACATATTCAAAAAGTGAAATAAAATTTTAGATATCCCGGAAAAAACAAGGAAAATAAATAAAAGAAACAGACCTGTGTCCTTGTATTTGTGGTAAAGCTCAGTTAATTCTGAGTAGTTTGAATCTGCCCAACTACTGTTCTTCCACAAAAACAAATAATTTTAGGAAAATGAGTAATTCACATTTCACAGTACAGAAATTTGCAATAAATAAAAAGAGAGAGATTTACCATTTGGGAGCAACATTTACAATGAGAAGAACCTTTCCTTTGTAGATGCTGAGGTCTACATCATTATTCTTGCTGTCCTGTAATTCATTTCTTGACAATTAACACAAAAAAACATTCATGCACATGGAACATATATCCATACATGCATATCTGTATGTATGTATGTATGAATTCAGAATTTGGGAAGATGGGTACCTTGACAACGAAATCATGGACAGATTTTGCATTGACGGAAGAAGCAGCGCCCATCTCGGGATGAATATGTTGGTGTCTGAATTGAGAAGAATAGTTGTACCAGATTTTGGAAAAAGATGACAAATTTTCAAATCTTGGTTAAATATTTACACAATTTTATTCGGTTGTGTATTTATTAATGTGAACCAATCCGAGGAATATAGCCCCGGATGCTAAACTGTCTTGTTAGACTTCAACGTTACGACATTTATTCTTACCCTACATTAAAAAGTCAATACCCAATTCTACTTTAATCCTCTTTCGTTTTCTTACGGGTACATTACATGACTTTTCTTTTAATATAGAGTAAATTATTTTGTTTGAAAACACAATGATCCAACACTTCTAACAGACTCATTTTAGATTCCATCAAATCATCTAGTATTTTACATCTCATAAGAATGTTTTCGTTTGCATCAGTTCCATCAAATCACCTAGAATATCTTCGTTAATCTTAATTAAATTATGAGGTTATTTAAGTAATTGAACAATTTATGTATGCACAATAACAAAAACTGGGCTAGTTAGATTATACTATAATATTATTTTTCTTTAACTTCATTAAAGTTTTTTAAAAAAAAATCTCTTATAATTATTTATACTCAATTATTGTAATTTTTTAAATATTTTAATTTTCTATTTGTATACATATACATAACATATATATATATATATATACTAGCCTATAACCCGTGCAAGGGCCTTAGAAAATAATAAACTAAAACATTTACGGATTTTTTCATAAAAACCCAACCCAAAAAACTTTTTTGCAAAAATACTATGTGTTTTTTAATTTTTTTTCGAAAATACCAAAATATTTGCAAAAATACCAATTTTTGAAAATATTTGCAAAAATACGGTCTGCAACTACTTTCAACCATATCTGCAACTGTAACCAAAATCAACAACATATGCAACTTTTTAATCAAAAATGATTTTTTTTTTCCGGCGTTCTGATTTTAGGTTTGTAAACAACTCAGGGTAGGTTAGGATTTAGAGTCTAGGAATAACCATAAACGTCTTTATACAAATTATTTTTCATTCTTAATATTTCTAAAACCCAACCATTGAACCCCAAAAGTTAACTATTGAACCATAGGGGAACGGCTTAATCAAGACCAAAAGCTTACCAAACATCTTACTAACAATTGTTTTTGAATTCTCGGCTGTTTTTCAATCATTTTTTAAAAAGTTACTTTTGGTTGCATCCGGTTGCGTGGTTGCTAACCGTATTTTTGGTTGCATCTGTTAGAGGCCCATTACTTTGTTGGGCCAGACCGAGCCCATATTGGAAGCCCACCTCCTGGAGAGTCCGAAGGCCCAATATCTCCATTTGAAACGGCTGTCATTTATTGAAGCGGGGGACACGCTCCCGTCCGCCCCGCCCCCGCTTAAGCCTCCTTCGGTTACAAACAGGAAGCACTATATATACAGGTTGGATCTACCTGAACTATCGATCTTTCTCTAAAGACAGATTATTACAACAAACACAGGACTTCTACGTTCTCAAACCCATATTCAAGATCATATTAACTGTTTCTTACACCGGAGGTGAATCGGGGGCCAACACCCTCGCATTCTTCTTTTGCAGGACCGAAGCAAGCGGTTGAAGGTCGAAAACAGGTCTCAACCCCACTGGGGAATATAAGTCTTGACCACCTCTTCATTCGACCGATTCCTCTTACGGGGCTCCTTGAACAGCTCCCCCTCTGGTTCAGAATCCTTTTCCCGCTCTCTGCGAGGAGAAGTAGCAGGAGTCGTCTGTTTGGGAGATGGGGCAAACGGCCGCTCACTTACGGAAGCCGTCTGGGCAGAAGCTTCGCCCCTCTCCCGGGCCTCCTTCGCCTCTTGAAGTTTCTTCAGACGGCGATCAATCACAACCTGGCGCGAAGACACTGCACAAAGAAAAATGCATGTTAATAAAAGACAAATATCAGTCAGAGTACCGAAGTAAAAACAGGAAAAGGAATTGAAAGAAGGAATACAAGACAATAAATGAACAGTTACCCCCATTACCCCAGAGGGCGAACAACCAATCTTTGTCGCGACTAAGGGACAGCGGGACTCTTCCCATGTCCAGCTCGCACAATTTCCTGTAATCCTCTGCGTCAGCCCCCAGAATAGAAGGCATCACGAGGTCCTTCGGCTCTACATCCTTCCATACCGCAAATTGGGCGATTTTTGGGCCGGAGAAGAAGAACCACTTGGTGTGACTCTCCTTATTGTTAGAATTGGTGGAAGCCCAGGCGACCCTATTGGTCTTTCGGGCAATGGTATAAAAGCCCTTACTCTTCCCGTTGCGTCGGAAATCATAGTGATGCCAGAAGAGGGAAGTTCGGGGATCCACGTTCGCCGCCATACACCGTGCTTGAAACACGTTGATGTGTATGAAGCTATTTGGGTCTAACTGCCCTAAGGCTATCCCCATATCCTTGAACAGATGCTTCAAAAGCTGTAGTGTCGGCACCCTAAAGCCGCATTTAAGTGCTGCTTCGGAGAGACCAGTAGCTGTTTTTCCGTGCATCTCTAAGACCTTGGGATTGTGCCATATTCGGTCCTTCCGAGTGGCCAAATGAATGAACCAGAGGGTCCGTGGAATGTGATATTCTTCATAAAATCCAACGACCGTCTCTTCGGTCAGTGTAGATCTATGGTTCGCCGCTGGATACAATGCGGCGTCACTAAACGGAGATGGAGTCGACCGATCCATGTCCCTGCATCCGGTAATGAAGAGACAATTAGCCATGTACTCGGAATCAACATAAATAAACTAAAAATACGAAGGATAATAGCCGAGTACAGAGGGCCAGGATCGGTCGAAGATGTTCTAGAATATAAAGGCGAAACGTAGCCCATGGGCTAGGCCTAAAGAAAGTAAAATCTAAGGATTCAAGGCGACCGAAGTGTTCTCATGGATTTGAAGACCCCGAAAGATCTTAAACCCAGAACAATCAGGAGGCCCGGGAATAACTACCCTAAAAATGCAAAAGTCTAGGAGCCCAGAAAGTCAAAAGGGTGTGTTCCTAAACTACGCAAAAAAAAAAAAGACACATGCATATCTGCTATCCTACTACGATTACGGTGGCCACAAACAAAATAAGAGGAACATCCGACAAAACGCAAAAACTGATACAAAGATAAAAAGATTACTTACTGTTTTGAAGATAAAGCGAGAGTGGAACAGGAGGGCTGGGAAATTCTGGAGTTGAGATGACGGCCCCAATGTTGAAATGAAATGCTTGATTGTTTGAAGTTTTGAAGAGGATGTAGTGTTTGTTGGCGTAAAAAATAGTAATGAAGTGGTGTTTGGAGTTTTAAAAGAAAAGAAAAGACGTTTAGACAACCCCTGGTCTTTTCGAATTCAACGGCCAGGATGCGAGCTCAGATCCCAAGACCTGACAGCCGTCGAATTAAAGAGGCACGACTTCCCAAATGACGTCATGCCCCCCAACTGTTAATATCTTTACCCGAAGAGAGATCTAGAACATTGTTCCGAAGAATGGGCCGGATTTTTTGGTCTTCGTCCACAGGAAACACTCCGAACAAAGCCCAGGGACATGTTAGAGGCCCATTACTTTGTTGGGCCAGACCGAGCCCATATTGGAAGCCCACCTCCTGGAGAGTCCGAAGGCCCAATATCTCCATTTGAAACGGCTGTCATTTATTGAAGCGGGGGACACGCTCCCGTCCGCCCCGCCCCCGCTTAAGCCTCCTTCGGTTACAAACAGGAAGCACTATATATACAGGTTGGATCTACCTGAACTATCGATCTTTCTCTAAAGACAGATTATTACAACAAACACAGGACTTCTACGTTCTCAAACCCATATTCAAGATCATATTAACTGTTTCTTACACCGGAGGTGAATCGGGGGCCAACACCCTCGCATTCTTCTTTTGCAGGACCGAAGCAAGCGGTTGAAGGTCGAAAACAGGTCTCAACAGCATCTGTGGTTGATTTTGGTTGCAGTTGCAGATGGTTGAAAGTAGTTGTAGACCGTATTTTTGCAAATATTTTCAAAAATTTAGTATTTTTGCAAATATTTCGAGAAGATGGTAAAATTGCAAAATTACTTAGAAAAGTAGTAGTATTTTTGGTAATTTCCCAAACATTTAATGTGAACGAAAAATATTAAAATAAAAGTAAAAATTAATATGATAAATTATAAAATGAAAAACTTAAATATTAATTGGAACGTAAAACAAATATTAAAAAATACATATGGGGCTTATGAAAATAAATGAGGTATTATTAATATTAATTTATAATAAAATAATATTAATAATAAGGAAATATAGAAAATCTAACATGTTTTAATTAAAAAAAGTAATTGTCCGTGATATTTTTTTTAATTATATTACTTGTATTTATTAAAAAAATACGTTGACATGTTAAAATAAGTAAGTTATTTTAATAAGGACAAATGGGAAAGCTAACATGTTTTAATTAAAATAAAGTAACTACCTATAATATTTTTAGATGTGTTTTAATTATATTAATTGTATTTGTTAAAAAAAATACGTTCACTTGTTAAAATAGGTAAGTTTTTTTTAAAATAATTAAAAGTATTAAAATAAGTTTTAAAATATATAAGTAAGGGTTGCACTTGATATTTTTGGAAAAGAGATATTTTAGTGATAACAAATATAAAAGGTAATATATTTTAATTTAAAGATAATTGCCAGTCATATTTTTGGAAAAGAATTAGATTTTGTTAGAAAAAAAATATTTTAATTATAAAAGACAATCAGCTAGTTAATATTTTTATATTATATTATTATTTATTAAATAGAGTATTAAAATAGATTTTAAAATAAATAAGTAAGGATTGTACCTCATATTTTTGGAAAATAGTGATTTTAGTGATAATAAATATAAAAGATATTATGTTTTAATTTAAAGGTAATTGTCGTGATATTTTTGGAAAAGGAGTAGATTTTGTTAGATTTTTTTTTTAATTATAAAAGACAATCAGCTAGTTATTGTTTTTATATTATTATATTATTTATTAAATAGAGTATTAAAATAGGTTTTAAAATAAACTAGCCTGTAACCCGTGCAAGGCACGTGCCTTAGAAAATAATAAACTAAAACATTTAATTTAAACGGAAAATATTAAAATAAAAGTAAAAATTAATATGATAAATTATAAAATGAGAAACTTAAATATTAATTGTAACGTAAAAAAATATTAAAAAATACAGATGGGGCTGATGAAGATAAATGAGGTATTATTAATTAAAATAATATTAATAATAAGGAAATATAGAAAATCTAACATATTTTAATTAAAAAAATTAATTGCTCCTGATATTTTTAGAAGTGTTTTAATTATATTACTTGTATTTATTAAAAAAATACGTTGACATGTTAAAATAAGTAGGTTTTTTTAATAACGACAAATTGGAAAGCTATCATGTTTAATTAAAATAAAGTAACTACCTATAATATTTTTAGATGTGTTTTAATTATATTAATTGTATTTGTTAAAAAAACGTTCACTTGTTAAAATAGGTAAGTTTTTTTTAAATAATTAAAAATATTAAAATAAGTTTTAAAATATATAACTAAGGGTTGCACTTGAAATTTTTGGAAAAGAGAGATTTTAGTGATAACAAATATAAAAGGTAATATATTTTAATTTAAAGGTAATTGCCCGTGATATTTTTGGAAAAGAAGAAGATTTTGTTAGAAAACAAATATTTTAATTATAAAAGTCAATCAACTAGTTAATATTTTTATATTTTTATATTATTTATTAAATAGAGTATTAAAATAGATTTTAAAATAAATAAGTAAGGATTGCACCTCAAATTTTTGGAAAATAGAGATTTTAGTGATACCAAATATAAAAGATATTATGTTTTAATTTGAAGGTAATTGTCATGATATTTTTGGAAAAGGAGTAGATTTTGTTAGATTTTTTTTAATTATAAAAGGCAATCAGTTAGTTACTATTTTTATATTATTTTATTATTTATTAAATAGAGTATTAAAATAAGTTTTAAAATAAATAAGTAAGGATTGAATCTCATATTTTTGGAAAACATAAATTTTAGTAATAACAAATATAAAAGTTAATATGTTTTAATTTAAAGATAATTGTAATGATATTTTTGAAAAAGGAGTAGATTTTGTTAGAAAAAAATACATTTTAATTATAAAAGCCAATCATCTAGTTACTGTTTTGGTAACTTGACAATAATACAATTTCATAAAAGATTTGATTTGTAGTAGCTTTCGTTATCCTAAAAAAAAGAAATATATTTGTAACCGTATCCTAAATTTAAACAAATTAGATCCCACATTTTCATTTTTTTGATTAGATTTCAATATTATTTGATTTTTATGTAGTAAAATATAGTGAAATATTAATGTAGAATAAAACTTTCCCGAATTTTGATTATATTATTAATTTATTAATTAGAAAAAGTACCGAAAACCAAAAACTAACCGAAAACCGAAAACCAAAACTTTCAATGTTTCGGCTTTAATAATATAGTATAGATATATTCTTTAAATTCAGAAGGAATTATTACAATATAGTTAGTCCCGTATTTTAAAATTTTCTTTAGAATTTTCATACAATATATTTATATCTTAATTTTTTTCTCTACTTTCACATGTATATATCTCGTATTCATTTACAATTTTTATTTGTAAATTATTTAAATCTCACACTAAAAATACTAGAAATTAAATTTAATTATATTAAGTATTCATCAAACTAATAAAAATATATTTTTTAAAATTTTCATCTAAACAATAAATTATTATTATTTGTAAATAAAAGATTAGTCTTGTATTGTACCTTTTGTCTTGTCAAATTATCTCTTTTTTATTTTATCACTCTAATATTAACATAAGATATCTAAATTTTGTTCATCATATTTTAATTTAATTTTTGGATCATTAAAATAGAAATTTGAATTTAATAAATCATACTAAAAATTTTAGAAGTGATTTTTAGTATCTTAAAAAATTGTCTAACAGTTTAATTTTTTTATTTTTTTTATAATGAACTCCATTATAATTTGAAATTAAATTGTTTATGTAATATTTTAATAATTTTAATATAAAAAAATTTTAGTTTAAAATTTTGTTTTGTTATATTAATGAATTCCATAAATGTAATCAATGTTGAATTTGATATATATAAACATGATACACTTTATGATTTAGGTGATTGGACTGAAGTGGTGCAAATTGCATCAGAAAACATTCTTGTGAGATGTAAAGTGTGGAGGTTAAAAATATTGTAACTCATATATTTTGAAACGAAAATAATAGGATGCAAACTGAAGTTTACATTTTAACATAATTAAAAGAAAAATGATCACAACAAACGATTATTAATATTTGTTATAAAAATATGTATTGCAAAAAATTTTCACAATAATATAAATGATGGCTCCCTACTTTATTTGCATAGTTGGTGAAATTCGATTTGAACGGTTGATCGCACTAACATTAGGCTTACATATCAGAAATTTTTAGTGGCCACAATTTCAAGACGCTTTGGTTGTAGTCTTGTAGACTTGTAGGGACTTTCGTCGACTTTTGAGTTGGGAAAGGAAAGGAACTTTATTTTAGCCATTTATAGAATCATACAACATTTTTTTGATTTGATACTGCGAATTCATACAAAATTAATTTAATAGTAGGAACATTATTCAAATAATATAGTTATATGTTTCGAGAAAAATTAATTTTTTTAAATCATCAATATATACTAGAGAGAACCATTATATCAAGAGAAACGAGAGAACTCTTCTAAGACCTGATATACTATAATATAATTAATGAATCTTAATAAAACACTAAAAAAATCTTAATTATCAATTAAATTTATTATAAATAAATTTATGTTGAAATATATTATAAAACACTTTGTAGAATAATTAACAGAATCCTAATTTTAATATAATTATTAAAACACTTAAAAGAATCTTATAAAATTATTAAAACATTTAAAAGAATCTTAAAAATACTGATAAAAGTATAATAGAAATTTTTAAAACATATTAACCGTTGGATGGTGCGGTAAATCAAGGATGATTGGTTAGTTCTCTCAAAAAGACAGGTTCTCTCTGGATCTTTCCCATATATATTTATAATTAGTGCAAAGTTCTGTCGGAAGTAGAATTAATGTTTGTAAGACATTATTAAAAATTCTATTAGAAATAAAATAGGACTGCGAAATTATATATAAGGTATTTTATCCATGAGAGAAAATTAATATATAAGACATATATTCAATATGTTAAAATTAGAATTTTGATCTTAACATGAGAAACATATTTAACGGGAGAACGGTTTATTAAGGATAAATGAGTAATGACGGTAGAAAAATTTATAACGCCGCCGCGAAGCGCGACTTAATCAACTAGTAATATAATAAAAGAGAAAAAAGATCCTGAGGTTAAGATTACCTGAGATAAACTTATTTTCAAGTACAAAAAAGTGATGGCAATTTTGTAAATATGTTAATCTTTCTGAAATTACAATAATACCAGCCTGTATTTGTATGGAAAATTTTTAATTGCCTCAGGTAACTACCTGAGGTAACCTGAGGAACATGATACTCATAATAAAATATGACACGATACATGATATATATTTTTATGAGAAAAAAGAATTTGAGATTAATCTCATACTACTTTCCTGAAATGGTATTGATATTGAGTTGTTTCTAGTTCTGCTTCCATACTTCCTTTTCATTCAATTTCTCATCTTCGTTTTTATTGTGATATACTCGATTGTCCTTGCAACCAAGAAACAATCTCCGTCCTCGTTTCCGTTTCTAAAGACGAACATGAGGGTGGTAAAAATTCATTATAAATATAGAATGAACTCGATCAAAACCACACAAACCTGATTTTATGTATATTTAATTACTTGATCTCTCTCTCTCTAGAATATATATGAAAATGATGAGCTATGAGTAGTGGCGATAGAAAATCAAAAGAATTGCCGAAATCACAATCTTGAATTTATTAGAACACCGATTGGATGATTGTATTAGCTTAACTTAAATGAAGGCAAAAATGCAATAGATATTTGAAAAAGCTTAAAACGCTGTCGTATTTATGCAATCTCAGGAAAGTAGTCTCAGGTTCCCTTTTCTTTATTTTAATTTATGAGTATTTATACTTTTATTAAACAATATTTAAATAATACATGGTATTAAAATATCAAATTTGATTAATAATAAATTTAAGTTCAATTACTTACAACTACGTAATTATATAAAATTTATTTATTTTATCTAAATTTTTTTTAGCTTTGTCACGGGTTCAATTGTATACCTTTATTAATAATATACCTTTATTATTAAATTATTTACAAATACATATTTTAATAATATTTATTAATTATATTTATACATAATAAATAAAACAATGATATAATTACCAAATGACTCTTTTAGTCATGTTGTACCAAACCCCCGATCATGAAGTGTCACTTGGATCACCTGACCCTCCATCTCCATGTGCGATATTTAAACAAGCATATGATCATTAAAGATCCATATGGAAGAAGAACCTTCAAGTATGGAGGAGGCACATGATGACGGGCATGGTCTTTCACTTTTTTTTTAATATATATATATATATATTTAATTTTTAGATTATATTCAAAACTAAATTACACACGAAAAAATCAGATTTATACCAATTTTAATAATTTACTTTAAAAAAAGCAATTATCTTAAGAGAGTATGCAAACTAGACCTGACAAATCAGTCGTGTCGTTTCGTGTCATGTAATTTCGTGTTTCGTGTACTTTTTGACTATACACGAAAATGACACGAATTCAAATCGTGTACCTGAAACTGTTACACGAACACGACACGAGTGATACACGACTTGACACGACACGACAAGAGATACCTGAATTTTTTTGTGTACCATTCGTGTACACGAAACTAAACGAAACGAAATAGACACGAATAGCAACGAAAACACGAATGTTTACACGAAATTTCTTAAAGTTCACATTTATCAATTAATATTTATACTATATATATAATATATATTTTTAATTATTTATATATTTATTTATGTCGTGTACTTGAAGGGTAAATCCAAAAACGACACTAAATCGGGGTCGTGTACTTTCGTGTTCGCGTATTTTCTTGTCGTTTACTTAAAATGCAAACACAAACACTAAATTTTCGTGTCGTTTCGTGTCGTGTATAAAATTGTCGTGTCTAATGTAAACCGCTAGGAACGTTACTCGAATAATACGAGAGCACCCAACAAAATTAATCAACCAGTAACTTAAGATTAGTATAATAAATATTCATAATCCAATTATAGATTTGGTAGAAAATTTTAAAAAAATAAATGAAGGTAGTTATTTAATTAGTCGGCCAAGGGTAAATTAAGAAACTTAATATTTGAAAAAGGTGCCCACACGTTATGCACACTCAATCTTCATATTACATACATACAAACTAAACACCAGCACAACAACATATACACACAATGGCCTATCTATATATATATATTCGTGCAACCGAACACAGGTCACGATTTTCCAGGAATCTCCATCATCATCATCACCATCATCATCATCATCTCCACCTCAACCCAAACCCTAACATTATTCACATTCATATTATAAACTACGTCGTTTAACTGCATTGCACATTCATAATTTCTATTGCTTTCTTTCGTGCTCGTTCACGATTAAACGCAAGGTAATTTCGTTTTAATTTTTCTTTTGTTTTTTGAATTACTATGTGTTAATGAAAGCTTAGGAAATATTATATGGATTGTAAATTATTAGTTGAATGTAGCTCATGCATTTTTAATTTTTTTGCTCTTTCATTTTTGCACTAATTTTTTCGAGTGTTTAGACCTGTATGTGTTAATCATGTTATTAGTGAATGAAATTTGAAAAGCATGATGGATGATTAGGTGAGGAGATATGTGGTCCACTACTTTTTGGTTCATTACTAGGCCTTGAATGTGTGTGTTTTGTTAATTGTTTAATGTTTTAGTCAACTCTTATTAGGATTAATTGAGCTTACTTTAGAGTGATTTCATTGGTAATTAGTGATTTAGTATGGTTTCGTAACCGACTTTTGGATGATTTCTTAGCATTCAAGGAAAGTTGTTGAGGAATTTGGTATGAGTTGTTCTGGATGAGTGCTATTCATGTTTGTGTTGCGGAGAGAGTTTTTATTTGGAATTTTATGCTAATTTATGTAAGATGAAACAATGTTTTGATCCGCAGGTTCGGAATTGGGATAATGTGATATATGTGGTTGGTTGTGTTGGTCATAGCCGGGACTTTTTCAGATGTATTATAGTCAGAGCTATCCTTACCTATCTATATATAATAACTGATAAAAATTTGCGTTTCCTGTATTATTGTGAGGACACCGTGTCATGATAATAAATTGCTTATATACATAATGAGGAATGATATGGATGTATTTGGAGAATTATTATTATTGTATTTTAACTGCAGCGCGTCTCACATACTTTTAGTTCAATGTGATTCAGGTGATTATATTATATAAGGAAAGAAATGGCTAGTCTGCAAGATATTGGTGTTGCAGCTGGAATTAATGGCCTATCTGCACTTGTATTTCTTTTGGCATATTCGATGTTAAGACTTCAACCGATCAACGATAGAATTTACTTTCCAAAATGGTACTTGAAGGGTATAAGAGCAAGCCCAGTAAGTTCAGGAAAAGTGAGGAAAGTTGTCAACTTAGATCCCAGAATGTACCTGAGGTTCTGGACCTGGATGCCTGCTGCGTTACAAATGCCTGAACCAGAGCTTATAGATCATGCCGGTCTTGATTCTGCTGTATATATTCGGATTTACCTTCTTGGGTGAGTTAATGTCTCCACTTCATTATAAAGAAGAATGTTTGCACTTCCATTTATATTAATTTTTGGACCGCAATGGATTGCGTTCTATTATTATGATTAGCCATTTATGTTTAACAGTTTTAAAAAAGCATAGACTGCAGGAAAAAGTGTACAACCAATGTTTAATAATAGTTTATGTACCATGTATTTTCTCACGCAGTTTGAAGATATTTGTTCCCATAACTGCACTTGCTTTTGTGGTTTTGGTGCCTGTAAATTGGACTAACGACACTTTAGCAAAACTCAAAGATGTAACATTCAGTGATATTGACAAGCTTTCTATATCTAATGTACCCCCTGGATCCTCGAGGTGAGATTTACTTGTTATTTGTCTTTGAACTATATTACCATTTATGTATGTAGTAAAAATGAATTCTGTACTTTGGAAAATATTTCTTATCCTTTTCGTGGTTCTTGTTATAAAGAAACAATTGTCAGAAAACATGAGTGGTTGCAAAATTTACTTTATCAATGTCAACTGTTAAATATTGATTGTTGACTGTTGCAGTAGCAAACTTGTGTGTGTGTGTGTGGGGGGGGGGGGGGGGGGGGGTCTCATTGCATGCCTTCCAAGTTTAATCTGTATTTATGGTTCATATGTTTCATTGTAATAGTAATTTCATCTTGCCTTTAGTATATAGTTTCATGGAACAGGTTATGCATTTAAATTTGATAGGTGTCTTGATGTTGCATACTGGTTCATGCTCGTAAATCTCGCGTTATCTTGCAATGTTTGAATGTGTAATTTTCTTAAAGAGAATCTTAAACCACTTGATGATTGGAAATTTGCTTTTGTTGGCACCAGTACTTCACCCTATGTCGACAAGTGTTTTTATGTGGTAACTTTCACTGGTGATCAGGTTTTGGGTTCATCTAGGAATGGCATATGTCTTTTCTTTCTGGACATGGTATAAACTTTACAAGGAATACCAGATTGTAGCTACTATGAGGTTGCAATTTCTAGCCTCTGAAAGTCGCCGTCCAGATCAATATACAGTAAGTTTGTCGGCTTTTGTATTAGATTTGGCTTGCATGTTATTCAGTGAATGTGACTTAATCAGTTTATTGTTTCTGCTTCTTGTTTGTATTTGGGCACATGTTCAAATATATCTGTTTCGGAAACTGTACCATGGGTGTGTATTAATGTGATTGAGGTCATTAAATTCCAAAAGGATATGTCTTTTACTCATCAAACACTAACTTCTTCTTCCTAGTGAGTTGTTTTTGGCTTGCTAAAATCTAAAGCAAATTGTCATTTTTCTTCTTTACCTTTTATGTGAAGGTTTTGAACACGAGGGGGGATAAAATTTTGTTACTAGTATAGGAGAATGCATGCCATTGTTGCAGATGACGACATTATATTATCAACAGTAGGAACTAGGAAGTACCTGATATCGAAAGTGCGGGTTTAAACTGCTATGTGAATACATAACGTGGCAGACTACAGAGAGAGGAGGTCAAATCAACCTAATAAATCATTGTAGATTCATAAGGAGCAATAGGTCAAGTTACTAATAAGACAAGCGCATCTAAAATACTTGTGAGTTAGTTTGACATAATATACACATTGATGCATATTTGACAATGACTGCATCCAAAAACAAAATTACACTTGACTTGCTAAAATAGGTACTACGGCCACTGAGCAGAACATTATCTTGTAGTCATGGGAATTAAAAAATGCTTAGGATCTTGATAATGTGATTCTGTAAAGGCAAATATAGAAAAAGTATTGTGAAGTAATCGGGATAGAGATTGTTGTATGAACCGTTCAAATTAAGAGTTAAGTGAATAATGTATTGATAAATTCTGTGTTGAGCCAGGAGATCGCTTTCTTTAAGCCATTTTGTGCCTATGCCGAAGTTAATTTTTCTTACACTGTCCCTGGATAAGACATCCCAGAATAAACTGTTCTTTTACACTGATTTTGGTACGAAGAAGACCACTCGAGTAACACTTCTTTACTGCTTGAAATTTTATTGATTATATTTGTGGAAGAGTATGTATATATAAGAGCACGGATGACTTAAATTGTATAGTGCAATAAAGAAAAAATCCAGACATTCAAAGGTACGAGGGCTGAAGCTTTTTTGGAGAAGAGAGAGTGACTACGACTTTAGAGAGAGGGAGAAAGAGAGAGATTGTTTGTTTTCTCTTTTTCCTTCGAGTATATATCCGTGTGAATGTCTACATCTATGTGAATGTTTAATATCTTTCTTGATTCTGTATTCTAACCGATACTCCCATTAGTAGGAAAAGAAACTGGCTGTCTTTTATTTTGTCACAATGAAACAATTGACTTCAATATTAGCGGCTGTGATTACCAAAAAACAAATGATTTTTAGTATGTACTTAACAAACAATTAAAATGAACCGATTCAAGAATCTGGTGTTTCTTCTGTTGAATGATGTGTTATAACTGCTAACGAAATTAGTATGAAGACAAACAAATATGACACTCTAATTCCCAAAATTTGCTTGGATGTATAATCAGTTCTAACTCCTGTGGCAGGTCCTTGTGAAAAATGTCCCTCTGGATCCTGATGAATCAGTTAGCGAACATGTCGATCACTTCTTTTGCGTTAATCATTCTGATCATTACCTTACTCACCAGGTCTGCATTTTTATGGATATTTAGGGTTACTACTTGCGATTTTTTGGAAAGATTCAATTAGTGGGATGTATATTTGTTATTTAACAATCATAGATGTAATTTTGAAATTTAATTTTCTATATGTTGGCTAAAAGTTTAAGTTCTAATATTAGTAATTTCCTTGGAAGTTATATAATATAACTTTGTTCTAAATCGTCAGGTGGTGTACAATGCAAACCGCCTCGCTACTTTGGTGGAAAACAAGAAGAGTTTGCATAATTGGCTTACTTATTACCAGAACAAATATGAGAGAAATTCTTCAAATAGGCCAACTGTTAAGGTACCAGCTCAATTTGTTCTTCTCTTAAAAGCCTTATTAACAATTTTTTGTTGTATTCTAGTTTGTAACTTAATTACCCAAGATTCATTTTAATAAATGATGGCAAGAACTCAGACCATGTTTATGTGTATAGACAGGTTTTTGGGGTCTTTGGGGACAGAGAGTAGATGCAATTGACTACTATACAGCTGAAATAGATAAGTTGACCGAAGAGGTAAATTTCCGTAGACATGCCCTATTTTTTTTTCTTACATATAATAATTTATATGATATTGCCATGATGAACTTGCATACATGTGTCATTTTCAGTTGAAGAAATTAGTAGTCAATAGTCATTAGGGGCAAGGCCAGGGAGCAGAAAAAGGAAATCTGGAGAATAAAGTACTTAGGGTTGGAGCACATAAATCGGAAAACAAATTTTAAAAAAAATTAGTTTTGTTTATATGTTCTTTTCTTGATACAACGATTATTCACCTACAGCCTCATTTATTTACAATTAAAGGCTAGCAGTAGCGTATACAAATCTAACCACAAATGACAAAACAACACACTTGTCACTAACCAACGTCCCTAACAAGCAACTACTCATGATAATATGTGTTATTTATTCAGTGAAATTTTACATTACATTGACAAAATAGTTGATTAGAGTATTTGGATTGGAAAAGGAAACATTCTTTTGATTTTTTAGAATCTTCTTTATTAAGTGAAAGTGTGAAACTGATGGATTTTCATGTTTCTGTGCTTGCTAAGTCTGTTCATGATTTCCAGGACTTCTAATATTCATCTATCCACTACTTCTATTAAGGATTAATTTAAGAACTTCAGCTTGATGAAGTTAGGGTCATGAGATATTTTGAGCTATAGATGAGGGAACCCTTGTTTAACTAGAACTATTGCCTTAATACAAGTAATTTTGTAATGCTCTTCATGTTGTGTTGGTACTAGGATATATTTTAAAGTCAATTAACTAGAAAATTTTATATTTATTTTAAATATTGAACTACACATAAAGCAATAAGGAGAGGGGCCAATGGATCTTGGGCATCAGTTACCTTGATTTCCATTTCTCTCATATTCTCATGGTTGCACTCTTCAATTAAAACTTTTGGTATTATATGGGCAATGGATGATACTTTGGTTACTCACCCCAATCTGGCTTTGTGTTCTACTGATTACGTAAGCTTATAATACTTATAATGTGTGCTTTGTTGCCTGGCAGCATCTCATTCACATGGTGTTCATTGTCAAGTTATATAGTTTTCCTTTCCCATTGGTCAACCGAATGGGCTTATTCATCTTCCCTCTTACCCAGAATAAATGCACCTCACATAGTTTTTCTCACTTTTTCTAGAGATCATACGATCAGGCCTTATATTATCCATGCAAGGAAGCCACAGACGTAGAAATGTACAAGATAGATTAAAAAGTAATTTCAGACATTCTATTGCAGTAACAAATTTCATCCTTCTTGATCCTTTTTTATTGGTTTATGTGAACCTTATCAGATTGTTTTACAATTATATTGATTTCCGATATTATCTACTTCAGAATACATGTTCACTTGATCTTGACAATTAGTTGTGCAAATTACATTAATCTCTTGGGGGGCATGGAGCAAACTATTATATCGAGATACTATGAGCTGGATTAACTGCACTTCTGTATGAAGCTCCATAGTTAAATTTATCTGATCATGGATTATGTATTTTTCCATATTTTTTAATGCACTTGTAAACCTATAAAACCACGTTACAAGAAGAAACAAATGAAGTCTACCGTGTTTTGGTTAGTTGTCTTAATTGAGAAGTCTTAAGTCTTTGAACAGCACTTTCAATTTGGGTACGGGGCTTGTTTTCTTGACTCTGATCGACACTTTCTGTTTTCAGGAAGATGCGGAAAGAGAAAAGGTTATAAGTGACCCTAAAGCAGTGATTCCTGCTGCATTTGTTTCATTTAAGTCGAGATGGGGAGCGGCTGTTTGTGCTCAAACCCAGCAATCAAGAAATCCTACCATGTGGTTGACTGAATGGGCTCCTGAGCCACGTGATGTTTATTGGAGAAACTTAGCCATACCATATGTTGAACTCAGTGTCCGAAGGTTGCTCATGGCTGTTGCTCTTTTTTTTCTTGTGTTTTTCTTTATGATACCTATAGCAATTGTTCAGTCTTTTGCCAACATAGAGGGAATCGAGAAGGTTTTTCCTTTCTTGAAGCCAGTTATCGAAGCGTAAGTTATTTTTCTTGTCTGAATCAATTAAGTTTATTTAGGGTAAAGTTCAGTCCATTTACTTTATTATGTAGTTGCACAACTTTAAATACTAAAATATTGTTCATGTCATATTCTGACCAATTTTACTTTTCACACTTGGGTTTTGGTATGCACAATACTATTTAAAAATAAAATAGTTGAATATTGATATTGGAATGTGCTAAAAAGGAGTGGTTTTTTACTTGATATAGAATTGTGCTAACGAGAAATGGTGGTAAATGACATCATTACTACAGATTAAACTGATAAATACAATATTGAATACACAAGTTTTGAACTGAAGTACCCTGCTTACTTCTTACGAATCATCTTAGATGGTTAACATATAGTTGTATTCTGCGAAAAAGTCAGTGGCTTCTGTTGTGAATAGGTGAAACTGTCTGGTGTGTGAACAAGTACAAGATTGTCTGAGTAATATATATTATATATCAATCTGAGATATAAATTTGACATATTTTATTAGCAAGATATTAAATTTTATGAAATGATCACCTCAAATTCCATGATGCCCTTGAAGAACAATCTTTATATTATTAGTGTCATAGGGAAAATACCTCGGATGTCCCGGTTTTAAATTTAAATAATATAATTTGATAGGATCTCCCTTGAATGAAGTATTACATGTCTAGGGTATCTACACTGCAAATAATTGCAAAAATTAGTTCTTCCTCATTTCTATAATTTTTTGTTTATTTTTATTTGTATCACCCTTTCCTGGCGATATACTGAGATGTTCATTACATTTCTGATATGGAATTTTCTTTCGCAGAAAAACCATCAAGTCTTTTATTCAAGGGTTTCTTCCAGGCATTGCACTAAAGATATTTCTCATTATTCTTCCAACAATACTCATGATAATGTCTAAAATAGAAGGATATACATCTCTTTCATCTTTAGAGAGAACGTCAGCTTCCAAATATCATAAGTTTATACTAGTCAATGTCTTTCTTGGAAGCATTGTTACAGGAACTGCGTTACAGCAACTCCACCAGTTTTTGCATCAGGCTCCAGCAGAGTATGTTTCCTTGCTTAACACTCGTTTTTCTAATTTGATTCTTATAAATAATTCCTCTACTATGTTGCTTGACAATTCTTTTGGATGTCTATGGAGTTATGTTGATCTCAATTATGAACATAGATCTAAGTGAGAATAAAAGGTTCAGCATTTGCTGGTGTTTTAGTGTTTGCATTTGCTTGTTAATAACCACCTCCGCACACACGTTGTTAATATTGTTGTGCACTTTAGTTTGGTAATTCCGTGGTGTTGGTAACTTGGTTGTTGGGCGACAACCTCTGAGTAAGGCTGACTATTTTGACTAGCGCGTCACATTGGTTTTGCTGGGTGATGGGCGACAAAATCAGGCTAAGTTTGGGTTAAAATCCTTTCCCTAGTGAGATAGTGGAGCTCCTTGGCTAAATAAATTTCTTTGCAGGAGATGTTTATACCCAATTTTGTATAGCTTATTTGGATTTAATGGGGGTCAAAGTTAACTGTGAATTTTACAACAAATTGTTGTTTCAGAATTATTTATACCAGGTTCAGAATTTTATCAGTTGTTGCAAAATAAATAAATAGATACTCCAATTGTGTGAGAAACAGGAGCTAAAGCTAAGGTACACTGTTTGATGCACAATTTCCTAGAAATTTTATTAAATCATGACAAGTAATAAAGTGAAATGAGTTCCAGAAAAGTAATCACTGTTGAACCGGCCCCCAGTGAGATTCGTAATTAATCCCCAAAAATGGATCAGAAAGAAGAAATTAATAAAGAACAGTCCATTGGATTATTTTAAAGGGATTAAACATGATAGGATGAGTGCAAATTATTTATATTGGGGATAATAGTCCTAGCCATAGCTCAAGTCCCTCAATAGTATATAGTAGTATCTTTTTTTTTGGTCACAGGTCTATAGGATATATCTATACCCATAATCTCTAAGGTTCATCTTTGCTAAGTAGGAAATAGTTATTTCCTTTTCCGGGTGCTGGCTTTCATAAACAAGTATTTTATAATGTCATTCCAACTAAGCTTAATATTATCTAATATTTTTTGCTCCTCATTGATTAACCACGTCTGATTTTTGGCACACTCCATGCGTTTTTTGTTTGAGCCGAATGAGCTTAAATTTTGTAACACTCAGAAAGAACAGTGTTTTGACTTTTGACCTTTATTGATAAAGATGACATCACAACATTAATGGACATGACTGGATGGATGAACATATCATGAGTTACTCAATTAAAATCGTATCTGCCGTTATTCTAGTGGAACTTCATTACCTTTTGAAGTGGTCCTGCTAATAGACTTGTATAATTGGTATGTTGTTTCTCGTTGCGAAACTTAACTGTATGATGCAGTGAAACTTGTTCTCTTGGTTTCATAATGTCATAATATTTAACTTCAAAGTTAAACTAATATTCTGCCTGGTGTATTCCAATTTTCAGCATAGGACTTTTAGATTTTACATTTACAAGAAAGCGTAGTATGTAATAGTGCAGAAATGAGGCAATTAGAAGAAATCCCAAGTAAAAACTCGTGTGATGTAATGTTACCGCAATTAAGATCTATACTTACTTTAGATTTTATATATGTTTGATGTACTTTTTTCTCTGAGTTTTATATTTTGACCCTGGTTTCAAAATTCGTTGGGCCTGTCAATGAATGTGATGTGAAGGCAGTCTGTACAGTGACCCATTTGTGCCTCGTTTAGTATGTGTTCATAATCATCAGGTCATGTTATAAAAAGATCTGCCTTACTGCCTAGTGAGAATCTCATGAGTCATAGAGAGAATATTGAACCACAAAATTGTGCCCTCCTTGCAGGATTCCAAAAACTATTGGCGTGTCCATACCAATGAAAGCCACTTTCTTTATATCTTACATAATGGTTGATGGTTGGTCTGGAATTGCTGCGGAGATCCTCAGATTGGTTCCCTTTGTTGTTTTCCACTTAAAAAATACATTTCTGGTGAAGACAGAAAGTGACAGGGAACAAGCAATGGATCCTGGTTCATTGGCTTTTTCTATAACAGAACCTCGCCTTCAGTTATATTTTCTGTTGGGACTTGTGTACGCGCCGGTCTCTCCTATTCTGCTTCCCTTCATTATTGTTTTCTTTGCCTTCGCCTATGTGGCTTTCCGCCATCAGGTATGTTTTCTTTGTAATTGCCATATGTTAACATTTGGATGGACACATAGAAAAGGATGATGGATCTATAGCATTTTAAGTACGTGAATGGATGAACAGCCGAATATGTGTAAAATATTTATAATGGAATTGCATATGCCTAAGCATAACAACTTGATCAGTTCTCCATCCTTCCATCAGTTTCCCTCTCCCCAAGTTCACACCTTCCACTTTCTTTGTCCTGCTAGAAATATCTGATGTTAAATATCCGTGAGAAGATCAGACTTCCTCTGTCCTGTGACCCCAGCCCCTGCTCATATCCCCACCATGTGTTCCAGTTCCAGAAACTAGTATGTGAGCCAAACAAAAAAGTACAGCTCGACCATCCTTTCGAAAACTACATTGTGACAAGGAGCACAATTTTTTGGTAGACGTGACTTCACTCCGGGGCCCGGGAAGACCACATTCAAAATAGAGTTTTTTAATAGGCAAAGTTCTTTATTCTTCTTATTGTAATTATCTAGATAAAGGAAGCATTCTTTAAGGGCAAAATTAATCAGGAAATGTAATCTAAAGATAATGTTGACCAAGAAATCATCATAGTTAAGGGGTATTACAGGACTAGTTTGGTAGCTGCAATAACATAGTTAAATTTGGAACCTAGTTAAATTAGCTAATTAAATATGTTAGATGACTATGGATCTTATAGATGTTTTACATTTCTATGCATACATGGTTCCGAGTTTCTTACATTATGTTTTCAATAATTGTTTGGCTGTACCCAACTAATTAATATGTTTTTGACTTCAAGATTATCAATGTTTACGATCAAAAATACGAGAGTGGGGCCTCATTTTGGCCAGATGTGCATCGTCGCATATTAATTGGTCAGGTTATATCACAACTTCTGCTTCTGGGATTATTGAGCACAAAGGAGGCAGCCAAAACGACGCCTTTCTTGATTGCACTCCCTCTTTTAACAATATGGTTCCATCTATTTTGCAAGGGGCGCTTCCAATCAGCATTCTTAAAACTTCCATTACAGGTAAGTTCAGGTTATTTGTACAAGTTAAAATAGGGTATCATAGATATTAATATTTACATCCAATAATGATTATCGAGAGATTATTATCTGTCGGATATACCGCTGCCAACTTGTAGCCTTACATGTACTAATTGTAGACTTGTACATCCAAGACCAAGTGTTCGATATCAAGATAGGAAAATAGAATCTCTTTTCCCACAAGCTCTTTCTCTAAGAATTTCTACTTGTTTTTTCTTCAATCTACACAATTTTCAGTTAGCAAAACTCAGTTTCTGACACATACACTTGTTTTCTATCTCTACTTCCAATGTCTGGAACTGCAATACATTTTACGAGTTATTTTGCTTTCCATCTTGTTCGCGCTTGAGGTTTTACAACTGCTATGCTGTTTATCGAATTGCAGGATGCAGTGATCAAGGACACATTAGAGAGGGCCACTGAACCAGACCTGAACTTGAAAGTGTATCTTGAAGATGCATATATTCACCCGATCTTCAAAGGTGGTGAGTATCGAAGACCAATTATAGACGAAGAGAGTGACCCAATTATCGTTGCAACCAAGAGGAATTCGCGAATGGGTAGTACAAATGGTTCTAGTGAAAGCAGTCTAAAATTATCTTCTAGATGATGATTTATGATAACAAAATATACCTTAGCCACCTTGTATACCTGCACAGTTGCACACACTCTAGATTATCTGTATACGAAAAAAAATATTGTCAATATTAGGAGATAGAATAGGAGCTGAAATCATACCGGGTTGAACAATTTTTTGGGACTTATTACAGTGATGTATGACCAAGTTTTCTCGTTTTCCCGTTATTTATCGTGGTGTAATCTTGGACACCTATGCATATTATATTGAGATCAATATTTACATAATCTACATGACTACTTTGTTTCAACCCTACTAGAATCTGGGGGAACTCTGATACGTTATTGTTGTGTTTGATGGGGACATGGGGTTAATGACTTGATGCAATGAAATGAAATAATTGAAATAAAAAAAGAGGACAAAAAAGGTTAGTAGGGAAGTTTTGAACAAAATAAATGAATAATTGTAATTTCTTATGACGAAATTTTGGAGAAAGTGAGCACCCAGAATTGAGCATTACTTCGGGGTTGTACTCTAATTAATTTAAAATTTGATAAAAATATAATGATAATCAAGTACCAACACAATTTGTTGAAGATGTGATATGATCCTCATAAGTTAAATTTTTAACACTAAAAAAGAGACGAAATTCCCGGATAATTGAAAAGATTTATTGAAAAATATAAAATTATACTTTGATAGGCTTAAAAAGGGACGAATCCCTACCAAATAATTGAAAAAAAAATGTTTCCGGAAACTCTGATTTTGTGAACTTTATATGCTACTTTATGCATCTATCGTTTTGTTAGAAAAGTAAAATAAATCTGAATTTATAAAAATTTCAAAATACAATATCATTAAGTAAAACCAGGAAACATGAAAATCAAAACATGTGCATATAAAAATTAAGAAAAATATGCTCTTTTTCTTAAAAAGAAACGAGGGGGAAAAAGAAAGAAAACTCACCCCCACCATTCTTGTTTTTTGGCATACAAACAACATTTGAATGCTCTAACAGCCCTACCATGATTCATGATTGTTATCATTATTTCTTTTAAAAGATTCTACTTTAATTTTCTTAGTTAATTGTGAACTGATCTTGGAAAATAAATAGGAAAACACCAAAAATAAAAAGGTCACAGACTCACAGTGACACAGTCACAGTCACATTGCTTTGTGTGGCAACATAATTTATTACATTATTAATGGTCATTGTTTAGCTAGAAATAGATATGGCCATATGGGGCTTGTCTTGATTCTTGAAGCTGCATAATTCCCAGGTACACATTACAAATAATTCTTAATATTAGGACACTCTCTTTCTAGCCTCGAAAAGTGTGAAATTCTTTTGTTAAAGTGGACCTCTTTGAGTCTCTCTCACTTCAACATTGCAGCTTCTATCTATAAATCCCAATTATGTAAGTTCAAGTTTTAATCTTTTTTGTTTTCTTGATTTGGGTATTCTTTATTTTTAGGATTTATGCAATGTAAGTGTGAATTGTAGCTTCAATTATCCTTCTTTTTGCTATTATCTTTATAAAAATCAAAACTTGATTATGTATATGCATTTAAATTCAAGTTTACTCAACTGGGTTATATTCAATTATAGGGTTTGTTGGCTTCATTTTGATTACATTGTGATATTGTGTGCAATGTTTGAGTTTCTTTATCTGTGTTGTAAATTGTAATCAGAGTTGTGCAAATCTTGAGGTTTGGTGATATATAATTGGATTGGAGTATGGACCTAGTTGACGAATAATAAGCTTAATTTTACGGTTTTCTTAAGCTAAAAGATTGTAATTGTTCTTATTTTTACACAGTACCAGGATGAAAATCGGATAGGGGAATCCTTTTGAGTTTTGTGGCAGCAAGTTTTATGTCCATATTCGTGGTTTTACCATCATTAACATCAATTGATGGCTACATTTCCGGTATCCTCTATTATACGATCAAATGCCTTAAACGGTCGAGCCACTGATTCGAGTTATTTGGTTTTTGCTGGCGGCATGACCTCTCAGAGAATAGTGGCACAAAGGCTAGGAAAAAAAGATGGGCGAAGAAATTTAGTTTTTGGAGGAGTTGCAATGAGTGCGGGAAATAGGTCTTATCATGAACACAGGCAAAATGTGTTGATCACATCACAATCTTTTGTTCTTCACACTCCAGAAAAGGTCTGGAAATATCTATTTAGGACGGAAAGTGGTGATCTGGTGAAGGTGTGGATTGAGATGAAGAATAATAATTACAGTGTCTATGTCGAAGTTTCATCCCCACAACTTTCAGAGAGCAATAGTGATCTGCTTATGGTTTGGGGAATGTATAGGTCTGATTCATCATCGTTCATGCCTATGGATCATCAGAGTTCCAGTCTAATTTCTGCACAGAATACGACAGAGACCCCACTATTGTTGAAATCTTCTGGGAAGATTGCAGTTGAGCTAAATTTAGAAGCAAATTTAGCCCCCTTTTACCTCTCATTCACACTGAAGTCTCGTTCAAGCGATGGCTCAAGAATATCTGAAATTCGAAGCCACAGAAATACAAACTTTTGTGTGCCAGTTGGTTTCAGTTCAGGGTATCCAGCTCCTTTGGGTCTTTCCTTCTCTCCTGATGGTTCCATGAACTTCTCCTTGTTTTCACGAAGCGCAGAAAGGGTTGTTTTGTGTTTGTATGATGAGACAATAGATGCTGAGCCTGCTCTCGAGATTGATCTAGATCCTTATGTCAATCGAACAGGTGACATCTGGCATGCCTCATTACATAGTGCAGTTCCTCTTGTAAGCTATGGTTATAGGTGTCATTCTGGTACTAAGAGAGAAGGAGATAGTGTCCTTTTAGATCCATATGCTAAAATTGTTGGGAATAGTAGTTCTACTTTGCTTCGACAGTATCTTGGAAAATTTCAGACGGAACCTGATTTTGATTGGACTGGTGACATCCGCCCCTTGTTACCTTTGGAGAAGCTTGTGGTTTATCGATTAAATGTTATGCGTTTCACTAAAGATCAATCAAGCAAGTTAGCTAATGACATTGTGGGTACTTTCGCTGGTATCTCTCAGAAGTTGCAGCATTTCAAAGATCTTGGCATCAATACAATCTTATTAGAACCAATCTTCCCTTTTAATGATCAACAAGGACCCTATTTTCCCTATCATCTCTTTTCTCCAGCATATATATATGGACATTCGAAAAGTCCTATATCCACTATAGTGTCAATGAAGGAAATGGTGAAGACATTACATGCCAATGGAATAGAGGTTTTCATGGAAGTTGTTTATACCCATATGGCTGATACCGAATCACTTAAAGATATTGATAACCCATCGTATCATTATGCAAGAGAATATGATGGCATTCACAAAAATACTCTAAATTGTAATTTCCCTGTTGTCCAGCAGTTGATTTTGGATAGCCTTCGGCATTGGGTAATTGAGTTTCATATTGATGGCTTCTGTTTCATGAATGCTGCTTCATTATTGAGAGGGTGTAATGGTGAGACCCTCTTCCGCCCTCCTTTGGTCGAAGCGATTGCGTTTGATCCAATACTCTCAAATGTCAAGATCATTGCAGATTGTTGGAATCCACATGATGCAGAGCCAAAGGCTGTACGATTTCCTCACTGGAAGAGGTGGGCAGAAGTAAATACAAAATTTTGTGAGGATGTAAGAAAGTATCTGAGAGGTGAGAATCTTCTCAGTAACCTTGCAACTAGGCTTTGTGGGAGTGGAGATAACTTCTCAGCTGGTCGAGGCCCAGCCTTCTCTTTCAATTTTATAGCCAGAAATTCTGGACTCTCTCTTGTCGACTTGGTCAGTTTTAGTGCCAGTGAGTTGGCTTCGGAGTTAAGTTGGAATTGTGGAGTAGAAGGTGCAACAACTAATTCTGCTATACTTGAAACACGACTTAAACAAGTTCGAAATTTTCTCTTCATATTGTTTGTTTCCTTAGGAGTTCCTGTCCTAAATATGGGAGATGAATGCGGTCAATCTTCTGGTGGTTCTCCTGCATATGCAGACAGAAAACCTTTTAATTGGGATTCTTTAAAAACTGTCTTTGGCATCCAGACCACAGAGTTTATTTCATTCCTGAGTTCACTGAGAGTGCGGAGAAGTGATCTTCTTCAGAAAAAGAACTTTTTAAAAGAAGAGAATATCGAGTGGTGTGGGATTGATCTGAATCCTCCAAATTGGGAGGACCCGGAAACCAAATTCCTAGGCATGACATTGAAGGTGTATACAGAAGAAATCCAGCCAACCTCCTCTGCACCTTGTCTAAATGGTAACATGTTTATTGCTTTTAATGCCGCAGATCATTCAGAGAGCATTCTTTTACCCCCACCCCCAACGGATATGGAATGGCGACGTTTGGTTGACACAGCTCTTTCATACCCGGAATTTTTCTCCACGGATGGTGATCCAGTATTTGAGCAGATGCTGGAATTACTATACGAGATGAAGTCTCACAGTTGTGTTCTGTTTGAATCCAGACCCAAAAGTGGTTAGTCTCCACTCTCCGGTCCCTTCCAGCCAATCTCAAGTTGCCTCTTTGGCAGAGAAAATCATGTTTTGCCCATCATATCTGCTGCATGTATCACCAGTTCAATTTCTCAACACACAGTGCAGCTAGATCGGAGATACCTTATACACAATATGTCCTTCGGGGAAGATAGATATACATATTCCATACCATGTAACTATTAGATATCCTGGAGGACGATTCTTTGGTTCATTTCCTATTATTTAAATTTTGCAGAATAGTAATTGAAAAATAAATCATGTCTTGTGCAGAATTGGTTATTCACTTAATTTATTTATCATCTCAGTTTATTTTCATAGAAGTCCCTTTTGAATGTTGCACCAAGGAAGCCATAAACAGAGCTTTCCAAAGTAGGGAGTGATTTTCCCCAGCAGGGCCATGGAAATGGCCATCTAAATAAATGTACATCTACTGCACTAGTGCATTCAGGTGAAAATTGTACCCTGATTTACTTAAATCAACATAGAGGAGGTAACTATACCAGCTGTTATTGTACTCTAATCAACTTGGACTATTATTGCGCTCAAGGTATGTATAAAATTGTATATAAAAACTAAAAGTCACAAGTCGGAACTTATCTCCTTACATGACAAATACAAGCATATACCTAAATTATAGTTTTAAATTCCATCAATCTTTGCACAACAATAAAAATACATCTACTAAACTAACTGGAAGGGCTATGAACTGAACCAGATTCTGTATTTTTTTAGTGACAAAACAAAGTCTGACGGAAGACCAGTCTACCACTGTAAATTAATAGCCAAATCCAGGATGGCTTCTACTTGACGTATAGCCTTTTGTTTCTCCTGTTGTTTCAATTTTCTTGCAACAGATTCAGGGTCAAGCCCTTGTCCCGTTGGAGTTTGAGTTTGTTCATATCGTACTTCTTGCAGCAATGCATCAATTTCTCTAACGAAATCTACTCTTAGAAGAAAATCATCAACTTCCAAGGGCAGTCTCAGTGGGCCTTCATGCTGCATGAGATAATAAAAGGTCATCTATTGCAAATCATGAAGTCATTGACTAGTTTAATTAGTTACAGCCTAAGATATAGTTAACAGTAAACTCAAAAAACTTATGTCCTCACAGTAATAACAAGTGTAACGTTTAAATTGCATTCCATTTTCCTAGTAAGACCTTGTTGAGATACCTATGAATTTGGCGCCTACACCATTATCTTCATTGGTGTTTGGTACCCATTAGATGATTAGATTTGTGAAATAGTTAAAAGGACATGATGCCTAATCTTTTGTGAATCTTAGGTAAATTAAGATAACCCTAATGTTGTGGCAAAAAAAAGAAGAAAAGATAACCCTAATTATAGCGATTAATATACATTGCATTCTTCATTGTACCTTATCAATGTCAAATCCTGCTGGAACTAATATACTAAATGGATCTTCACGTGGAAAGGTATCAATCATACGCTTTTTGCATGCTTTCAGCCACCCGTCGTCGTCAAATCCATCATGCATGATCAAAAGATCGTTGAGTAGTCTCATGGCAGGAGTAGCCTCACGTTTCAAAATCTCTGTCTGAAACAAAAGTATATTTCAGATTTTCTGATATTTCAAGTGAAAATGATTTACATATATGTATGATTTAAAAGAAAATATAACAAAACACAAAAAAACAAGTTATTTCCTTGGTAATCCCAAGTCTAGCTAAGCCTTCTGCCAATTAAGTATTGGAGTTACTGGTATTCATTTTGCCCTGTCTAATGCTCGAGTATCATAGACAACTTTGGTCTCTTAAAAACTAAGAAGTGCATACCTCAACACGCCTGTATAAAAGATCAAGACTTCTAATTGCATCCTTCTCTTCCTGGTACAATGGTGTAGATATTTGAAAGATCAGAAAGGCATAGAATTCTCCAGAACAATTCAAAATGTAATTTTTCTCAGCAAGCCATTAGATTTGTAATCAAATTCATTTCTTTAAAACAGCTGAAAGCAAAAGGCTGCAAAAGCTTAAAGGTTCAGAGTAAGTGAGTAGTACAATAAGGAGTACACTATGGGGTGGCAGGTGTCGACCCAACCTTATAAAACTTGATAAATTAAAATCAGATGATTAGTTTCTGACAATTAACAAAAGCTTACATACATGATTAAACGACCTCAGAACCTTGCAGAAATGGCATTGACAAGAAAAGGGTAATGCCCTATGCAATTGTGAGAGGTCAGATTGTATAAGCTTGAACCTGTTCATCAAGTATATACCTAGTGCAACTTCCCTAAAATGGCTTTTAAGATTACTAGAGTGAATTATATAATGAGACAATTATGCACAAGGCTATGCGCAAAGTCAGCAAAATACTTTGTTGCTACAAGGCATTAATGTGATAGACCCCAAATTCTTTATCCTGGATACTGATTGGTTAATTGCTATAAGGAACATAACAATGCCAAATTGGTTCAACGTCTCAAATGAATTGGCATTTAATATAATAAAACAATTATTCCACATACATCGCGTCGAGCAAGATCTAGGCGATTCCAAATGACCATAAGCACAAGCTCATTAAGCTCGCCTTTCTCAGCAGCTTCCTCAATTTTCTGCAAAAATAGAACAATGGAAAAACTACATAATTTACAGAAGTTTCAAGGATACTGTTGTCCAAGGGACAACAAATAATTCAGATATAAGTTATTGCAAAGAAACTACTACAGAAGGTATCTAGTTAAGGAAATATATTTATATCCAGAAGATTTTCTATTCAACTAAGTGGTGAACAATGAGGAACAGAAGAGCAATTTCTATTCAAAAAAGTTATTTTTAGCTTTAGGCTCTCCTATGCAGAAAAAACAAGAACTATAAACTTCGGCCATGGATTTGTATATTGCTAAACAATATCGTTACAATGAGGTGCGCTGCAGCCTGGTCCACAATGCAGAAAATGATATACCTATTCTTGACTTGGCACAACTAATACAACAGATGCTTATCAAATACAGAGAGCTACATATGATTAAGTTCTTAAGAACCGGCTGTTGATCCCAAAATATGACAGGATAGGAGCAACTGAGAACATAACAAGTAGAGTCATATACTCGTAATTATTCTTATACTACAAAGTCCCAAGAATACTTCCGATGTAACAAATCCTTTTTAGACATGTCAATATTGTATGAAATCTCAGTCTTATGTTCTTATGCCAAGTCAAATATATGAAACTAACTTCTCGGGCTTTTTTTTTTCCTAAGGAACTTCTTAGGCTTTTTGAATATGAACAACAAATACAAAAGTTTAGTTCTGAAATATATAATTACCTCTTCCACTTCTTCCGCCGACCTGATGAAGCTTGACACTAATTTCTTCACTTTCCGTACTTCTTCTTCAGGATAATCCTTTAATCTCAAGCCAATTTCACGATACTCGTCGATCTTTCTTTCCTCTTCATCTTCTTCTTCTTGACGCATTCGATGTAATTCCTTGGTCTTCTCGCGCTGACGTGCTTGCCATTCCTGGATTAAAGAAACATTTTGTCAGTTGTACACTTCGATTCTAAAGATTGAAAGAAAATGATTTTCTTTTTCACTACTTAATATAGAATATTCAATTGAAAGACACTACTCAGTTTCACACTCCCACTTAATCTAAGCATTACAAAGTTCTTATCTGGTTTGGTAAAGGGTCAACCGGCATCTGAGGAACTTTGAGTCTGTGACACTGACCTAAATATTATTACTGGAAAACCACAGATAGCTATAAACAAAGAATGTAGAAATTCAATGTAACCTTTCATATATCAAATTTTGGGAAGATCATTGTTTACTCATATATTGAATAGCATGTACTTTAAGCCGAACCATGAACTCCTCTTTCAAATGCTACATTTTTCAAGACGGGGGACTCAAGATGCAGTCTTTTGATGGAAAAGGGACTCAATATGAAAAGGTAATAAATAATCATCATTTCATGATAATAGAGTCTCTCAACTTGTATCATACTCCAATCTCAAGACTTGTTTTTGACACCAGCTGGATTAAAACCAATCTCAATTAATTATTTTCCACTTATCAATCTCAATTGTTCTTACTCAAGACACATAACTTTTAATTTTTTAAACCTACAAGCTCAATTAACTTCTAGAAAGTAACACTTCCGCATTCTAAAATTTAAGAATCTAACTCTCAATCATAAAGAACCGTCTACCGATAAACACATCAATATAGACACTGAATTCAAACAGATACCACTTGTTTAACTATCACAAAATCAACCCCATAAAAAACACACAAAAAAGCATAAAGAACTTATCTTTCTCTTGTAAAAAAACATCTTTTAAAGAACTTAATAGTACACAACATTACCCAATTCTTGCACAACCCTATAAACAAATGAAATTTCAAGAACAGTAACAGTGCAACACTATAAACTCAATAGATAGATACAATTACACTAATTTTAAGAAAATCAAGAAATGCATACATCATCATAATACTCTTTGGGAAGCCCATCAAGCACCTGCTCTTTTTCTCCAGCTTTTTTAATCCTACACACAACTTTTAATCTAGCCCAGCCCACTTAACATCAAAGAAAAACACAAAACATGAGAAATGAGAATACTTTAATTAGTTAAGATAATAAAGATTGAAACTTTAGATAAATAATTTAAACCTGAATTAAAGCTGAATAATTTTGTGGAGAGAGTTAATGAGGTTGTTGAAAATGGTGGAGAGAGAGCTAAAGGAGCTGAGCTTGTCAACTGGAACAACTTTGCCTCCATTTTCACCGCCTATACATACATAATTTGTTCATCCTTTTTATATAAAATTAAGAAAAAAGGAAAGTGGTGGATAAATTAATATTTAATGTATAAAACAAAATGTTTACTATTTTTGGTATGTTAAAAAATGAGAGAGACGTACCAAAAATGAAAGTGTAAAGAAATGAGAGGAGGTATTATACATTCAAGAAAACCAAAGGTATAGTACATAAAAACGGTTAATTAGACATACTCTGGCTGTGACAGTATGTTCATACTTAATAAAATTAAGTACATAAAATATCAAGTTAAGTTGTCTCATAGCTATCACCCATAAATCCTAACAGTAATACCTGCGTAAGCGCGAGGCATGCCAAGTGTTTTTAATTGGATCGCTGTCCAAACTTGCCAACTTGTAGGTTCCCGGACGAACAACCTCGATCACCTTGTAAGGTCCTTCCCAGTTAGGCATTAGTTTTCCTTCTTTCGCCGGTATAGAGGTGGCCAGTTCCCGCAGAACTAAATCACCAACCATGAAAGTTCTTTTTTTGACTCCCGAATCATAATATTGGGCCGCCTGGAGCTGATATTTCAGATTACTTTGGTGGACAACCTCTCTGTCTTCTTAGAGCAGATCTACATTCGCCTTGATGCCGAACTCGTTTGCTTCGACGTTAAACACCTCAGTTCGGTAAGAATCTAGGCCGACCTCTACTAGGACCAGTGCATCTGTCCCGAATGCCAACCTGAAAGGTGTTTCTCTGGTAGATGATCGTGGTGTTGTTCGGTATGCCCACAGTACCCAAGGTAGTTCTTCGGCCCAGAGTCCTTTGGCATCGCCCAGGCGCTTCTTTATCCCATCAAAAATGATCTTGTTCGCAGCTTTGATTGCTTCATTTCTTTGGGGGTGACCCACTGAACTAAACTTTTGTTGTACCCCGAAGTGGGCTAGAAATTTTCTGAACTTGCTCCCGATGAACTGAGTTCCATTATCCGAAACACACACCTTCGGAATCCCAAACCTAAGTATCACCTGCTCTAGCATGAACTTTTTTGCTGCTTCTTCGGTTATGGTGGCCAATGGTCTTGCTTCTATCCATTTGGTCATATAGTCAACCGCAATAATACAATATTTGGCTTGTTTCGTGCTCGTGGGTAAGATCCCCACAATATCAACCGCCCACATGGCGAAGGGTATCGAGTTCAAAGCTGACGCCATCTCCTCGGGGGGCTGCTTCGGTATGGTGCTAAATAGTTAACATTGTCGACATTTCTTCGCATACTCAGTTGTATCTGCTCGCAAAGTCGACCAATAGAATCCTTGTCTGAGGATTTTAAAGGCAAGTGACTGACCGGTTAGATGTTCCCCGCATATTCCTTCATGTACGGTATCTAAGGCCAGTAACTGCTCTTCTACGTCCAAGCATCTAAGGAGGGGTTCGGTCGCCGACCGCCTGTACAACTTTCCTCCGATGATGGTGTAGCTTGCTGCCCTGTATTTCACTTTTTGTGCTTCATTCCGGTCTAGGGGCAAGATACCTTTCTTCAGGTATGCCCTGATCGGAGTCATCCAATTGATGCCTTGGTGGATTTTCATGCACTGTTTCTTGTCGATCGAAGGTTGTTGCACTTCGGTCAAGTAGATTGATCCCGTCAAGTTATGAGTTTCTGCCGAACCGAGCCTGGATAGTGCGTCGGCTCGGCTGTTGTCCTCTTTGCCAATTTGACTTAACTCAAATGATTCAAACAAAGTTGAAACATCACGTACCTTTATGGCATAGGCTTTAATTCGGGGCTCTCTCTGCTCATATTCCCCGGAGAAATGTTTAACCACCAACATAGAATCACTGAACGCCCTTAGGTGTCTCACCTCCAGATTCTTCGCCAGATTCAGTCCAGCTAGCAACGTTTCGTACTTAGCTTCATTGTTTGTCAGAGGGAAAGTGAACCTTATCGCCTGACATATTTCAAACCCGTACGGGCTGGAAAGAATCAACCCAGCTCCACATTTTGAACCGACGACCGAACCATCTACAAATAGCTTCCATTTTCCAGGGGTTCGGATCAGTTATTCTTTGGGCGCCAAATCCTTTGGCCCGGAGAAAGAACATTCTACCATAAAATCCACCAACGCTTGGGCTTTGATAGAGGTCCTCATGATGTATTCATGATCATATTCGCCCAGCTCAATAGACCATGCTACCACCCTTCCCGACACCTCTGGTCTCGTCAAAATTTTCTTGAGAGGTTGGTCGATTACTATCTGTAATGTTCGTCCTTGGAAGTAATGTCGCAATTTTCGGGTAGCCATTACTAACCCATATGCGAACTTCTCAGCGTTCGGATACCTTGTTTCTGCGTCCTTCAGCATATGTGACACATTGAACACCGAATGTTGATTCTTCTCATGCTCTTTCACTAACACTGCTCCTAGAGTTCTGTCACTGACGGCTAGATATAACTGCAACGTTTCCTTCGGGTCTGGTCTCATCAAGAGTGGTGCCTTGGTAAGATATTCTTTTACTTCTTCGAACTCCTTCTAACAATTCGGCCCCCACTCAAAATTCTTCGATCCCCGAAGTACTTCAAAGAAAGGCAAGGCCTTTTCTGCCGACCTCGATATGAACCTTCGTAAAGCTGCCATCCTGCCGGTCAACTTCTGTACATCCCGAACTATCTTTGATGGCTCCATATCGATTACAACCTGGATTTTCTGTGGGTTCGCCTCAATTCTTCGGGCACTTACCATGTAGCCTAGAAACTTTCCGCTAGATGCTCCAAACATGCACTTGTTCGAATTAATCTTCATATTGTTCTTCCTTAATGTTTCAAAACACTCCATCAGGTCTTCCATATGATCTTCGAATTTTGACTTGACAATCATATCATCCACATAGCATTCCATATTTCTCCCAATTTGCTTGGCAAAAATCTTGTTGACCACTCTCTGGAACGTGACCCCTGCATTCTTTAGGCCGAAGGGCATTTTGATGTAGGCATAAGTTCACTTCGGGGGTGATGAATGTTGTCTTCGGAAAGTCCTCAGCATTCATCGCTATTTGATGATAACCTCAAAAAGCATCCAAAAAACTAAGTACTTGATATCCCGAGGTAGCATCTGTGAGCTGATCAATGCTTGGAAAAGGGTAGTGATCCTTCGGGCAAGCCTTGTTCAAATCGGTGTAGTCAACACACATCCTCCATTTGTTATTGGCAGTGTTCTAAAAGTCGGCGATTAATCGGGATTAATCGCCGATTAATCGCTAGATGGCGGGCCATCGAACTGATTAAGCGAAAATCGGTCAATTAATCGTTTTTTCAGAAAAACGATCAAAAATCGGCTGAATCGGTCAAAAATCGGATTAATCGGTTAAAAATCGGGCTAATTATTAAAAAAAAGTAAAAAATAGTTAAAATTAAAAAAATAAATTAAAAATTTAAAAGGTAGAAACTTGATTAAACAATAGGAAAAAACATTATTTTTGTACATATAATTATAATTTTAGATGCCTAAATCATAAATTCTCTTAATTTTTCCTCTTAAATTGATCTCTAATTGAAAAGTTAAACCTTCAAAATTTTATTTATTATAATTATATAACATTTTTAATATATTTGCATAAATATATGATAATAACATATGTTTAGTTGAAATAACGAAACAATTAGATATATGAATATAAATGTATATAAAACATATTATTAAATTTATTCCGATTAATGATCCGATTAGTCATTTCGATTAATCCCCGATTACCCGATTAATCCCTGGACGGTGCCTTCACCGATTAACTCTGATTCCCGCTTTTTACAACACTGGTTATTGGCCTTCTTCACCACCACAACTAACCAGTCTGGGTATTCGATCTCCTTAATGAACTTCGCCTCTAACAGCTTTTCTACTTCGGCTTCTGTCGTTTGTTCGGCGATTGGACTGGATAGATCTGTTCCAAACTTTTCCAATACAATATTCATTATTTGGCGACTCCCACTAGCTTCGCCATCAGCTCTTTTTCTTTTACCTCCTTCGGATACCTCAAATTCCTGGTCCTTCTCCAAGTCGTCCAGCATTATAATTCGGGCGGTCTTCTGATCGCCCCTCATTTCCCCGACACCTTGTTTGGTCGGAAACTTCAGCTTTAGATGGGGGACTGAGGATACTGCCTGAAAGGATGTAAGAGCTGACCTTCCCAAGATTGCATTGTACGGGCTTTCCACCCGAACCACATAGAATTTCACCTGCTTTTCAACAGTATATGGTGTTTTACCCAAAAGAACAGATAAAGTAATGGTACCTTCAATCGAGACTGGCTGGTTTCCAAATCCGTATAGGGGAGCTTCATGACACGGCTCTAGCTGTTCGCCTCCTAAATTCATCTTGCTATATGCTTTGACTAATAAAGGTAATTGGTTAATTATTAGTATTTTATGTTACCAAATGACATTGCCCCTGATATTTTTGAGGTTTTAGTTAGGAGACAGTTTAGTTAGAAAATATAAAAAAGAATATACGTTTTAGGGAAAAAAATTAATCGGTTAGTCATTAGTAATTATAATATTATTATTTTATTTTATTAAATAGAACTGTCCGTGATATTTTTGGAAAATGAGAGGTTTATTTTTGGAAAATGAGAGGTTTTAGTTGGGAAAAATAGAAAACTAGAAATTTTAGTTAGAAAATATAAAAAAGAATATACACTTTGGCTAAAAAAAGGTAATGGGTTAGTTATTAGCAATTATAATTTTATTATGTTATTTTATTAAATGAAACTGCATGTGATATTTTTGGAAAATGAGATGTTTTAGTTAGGAAAAATAGAAAAGATATTATATATAATAATTTTAATATTTTATCTAACGATTCTCATCGATTTGATCAAAAATATCTAATGGCTATGAATTGAGTGACCAGACTACAAAAACTTTCAGGATTAGACTACAAAACTTTAAATGTTTCATCTTTAATATAATAGTATAGATATTTAGAATAAACAGTATTTTCTCATGTGCTAAACAGTTGCATATCTATTAATAGTATGTACTAAAAATAATTAAATAACCATGTCGAAAGTTTATCATCTAATCAAACTATAAATAAGTTTTTACGGGTATTTAAACAATAAAATTTTAATGTTTGAAATAAAATATCTATATATGTTATAAATAATTTAGAAAATGACTATCAAATAACTTGAATGGTAGACAATTATCTTTTGATATCTATCATCTTATCATTCAATTAGAAATATTTCTGTTCAGATAACTAATAGCGCACTTCAACTCGCATGTCAATTTTAAGTTACATACTAGGTAATTTACGAGGCACCTGCCCAGTTGTAATTGTAGCATTGGTAAAAAATATCATGTAATCTTAGAAGTTACTCAAGAGATTTCTTCTGTAATAATGAAAGATTCATTTTATAATCATTTCGTAATTTTTTTTCTTTTAATAATTAAATTTATATAACTTATAAATGTGTATCTGTTTTCAAATAAATCTTTTAACCACTAAATGAATATTTTAAATTTATATAACTTATAAATGTGTATCATTGTTTTCTCTTAGTTTTATTCTTGTTTGATAAATCTCTCCCTTTATATTGGGCTTTTGTTTTATTCATATTTTGGGTTTTATCTATCCAAATTTTGGGTTTGTTCTCTCTCCTTGTGAGAGTTTGTTTTATTTTCATGTTCAGGATCATAGATCTGGGGTTCCTGTATTTTGATTTGTTGATGAGTTATATGGGATTGCAATTACGTTTGATTTCTCAAATACGTTTAGATGAGTCAGATTTACATGTTTTTCATGACTACAATGTATCGTTAGATTGTCTCTTCAAAATGGTTTTATGTTTTAGAGATAAAAATAAGGAATGCTCCACAGTGAAAGATAAACTCAATGATCATAGTTTTGATAAAGAAATTGTGAATTTGATATATTTTACTATGTGTTCGTTGTAATTTATTTATTTTTGTAGACGTCGTATGATTTTTTTTCACTGAATTACTTGACTTTGAAAAAAATAAAAAAAATATCTTGATGTAATTATAGTAACACGGTAATGGACTTAAAAAGGTGGGAAAGAGTAAAAATACAAGAAAAAATGAGTAGATTAGTAAGAGCAAGTCCAACCGCTCCTTAGTTTGTTTCCTATAAATATCCATTCCTTACTATTATTATAATTATATAAATTTTAGTGTAAGAGAGGAAAGAGAAGTACAAAAAATGAGGGAAATGAATTTTTAATTAATAAAAGTGAAGTTATGAATGTCTAGAGGTTCCTCACAAATAGAGAATGGCTAGTGATTTCTAGTATTTTAGGTAATCACTATGACACTGTTGGAGCATTATTTTATGCTAAATTTCCTAAATTTCAATTTAAGAACTCAAATAGGGAAGCTATTGGACTTGCTCTAAGAACGTGCGAGACACGCTTAATTATCAAATTAGCTAAAGTGGTAAAAATATTAGAGATGTTCAAAAAGCCTGAAATTCGAAATCTGGTCTGGTCTGATACGCAAAAAAATTTGAAAAATTCGGTACAAAAAAAGTTCGGTTCGGTTCGACCCGGCTCGTGGACCTTAAATGAACCTCCCATTTTTCATCAAGCCTGACCTGGTCCGAAGCCCGAAAAGCCTGAATAAAGCCCGGGTTTTTAAGAAATCCTGATATAAATTCAATTTTTAATAGATAAAATCTAAAAATATATAATATTTTTAATAAATTTTAAGAATATTAATCTTAGCAATAGAGGGGATGTGAAGGATCACGAGGTTAAGAATAATCAACAATATATACAGGACAAACCTTTCTTTCTAGAAGACTTATTGAGTGTAGATGATGTACTTCTAAAAATGGCCATGTATTAGGAGATTCATACGACTCAAAATCAGTTTAAGTCCAATAACACAAATTATGAGTAAAACGTTATTGAGTAGTTCATGGATATAACTATTTAGGGGTGGTTTCTTTTGTAAAACTTTTCTTTTTTCTGTATATTAATATATTAGCTTTGTGAAAAAAAGAAAAAAGTTACGTATATATAAATTAAAAAAAGGCCAAATAAAAACCTGGCCCAACCCGATCGGCCCGGCCTGAGGGTCTAAGACCGGGCCTCATATTTTAGAGAAAGTCCGGCCCGGCTCCGATTTTTGAAAGAACCCGACCCGGTTCTCAAAAGTCCAGATTTTTTAATGCCCGAATAAAATTCGGTCCGAAGGACTTTTTTATGCACATATAAAAGTATGCTTTTTTTTTTTGCCACAAGAATAAATTTCATTAATTTCATAAATCATTTGACAATACATGGATAAATTCCGAGTGGGCATTATCCACTTTCCAACTACGATCAGTTGGGGAACAACTATACCTCGCTAAGTAGTGAGCTATTTTGTTCGCGGATCGTCTAATAAACCTAGTTCTCTAGAACTGGATGTTGAATTATCAAAAAGACACTCCACGATCTTTCAGCTCTTCTAGCATAATTTTGCACTCGTCTATCAATCTACCAGTGTATGAGAGCTTAACTAAATTGCTGCGTATTTCTTGGACAGCCACCAAGCAATCAGTTTATATCTCAAATCCCACCCGCGTCTTGTTTTTCACCCAGCTTAAGGCCTCCCCGATTCCCATCACTTCTGTCATTTCTGGAGCTACTTGCCCTTGTAAATATCGAGAGGCAGCTTCAACCATATCTCCCTTATGATTACGTGCCACCAGTGAGAAACTATAGCAGTTAGATTCTTCAAAAATTGCAACATCAACATTCACCTTAATCTTGCCTTCGTTTGGGGTTTTCCGATACTCAATACCGTCTTCCTGAGTCATGAATCCCAGAAAACTATCATACGATTTGTCTTGAGCACTGGTCCAGTGATTAAGGACCGAAGAAGCTGAAACTAGCACTTCTGAAATATCTATACTCTTTTGGTTCTAAACTAGTTCATTCCTTGCTTTCCACAATGCCCAACATAACATCACTTTTCCTTTAATCTCCTCAGTGTTGTATTATGCAAAGACTACAACAAGCCAATCTGAAAATACAGTGGTATCAACTATTGAAACTTGCATACCTACGATGGTCCAACATGCTTGTGCAAAGGAACAAGTTACCAGAGTATGAATTATCGTTTCAGTTTCATTGTTGCAGCTCGGTCATATTTCGTTTACATTAACCTTCTTGATCCTTAACTGATCTTTCGTTGGCAAACACCCTGTCGAGGCTCTCCACAGAAATTTTTTACTTTTGGTGGTACTTTCAAATTCCACATTTTCCTCCAAAAGCCAGAGTTGTCACTTGAATTGTGTGTTTCCTTTCCTTCTTGAATCATCTTGTAAGCGCTTTTAACATAATATTGTCCAATCTTCTTCTTCTTCCAGTGCCAAGAATCATCTACATTGTGTCGAAGAGGAATTAGCTTAATCAGCTGAACATCTCTTTCTTCAAAAATGGCATTTAACAGGTCACTATCCCATTGATTTTGATCAGGCAAGAAGAGTGAAGATAATTTCTTCCCTACCAAAGCCTCTATATTCGTATGGATGTATAGATCATCGTCATTAGGCAGCCAAGGGTCTTCAATGATATTAACATTACGACCATGTCCAATACAGTGACTTGTACCTTTCTTTAACAGGTCCTGCGCAGCAATAACACTATGCCATATGAAGCTTGAGTTGCTTCCAACCTTAGCTGACAGAAACGTACCATTGGGGTAGTACCTTGCTTGATAAATTCCTGCAACCAAGCTATTAGTATGAGTCATTAATCTCCATCCCTGCTTTCCAACCATAGCCACATTAAAATCATGGATATTGCTAAATCCCATCTCTCCCTTACTTTTATTCTTGGCCAACCTATCCCAACTCATCCAATGAATACTTTGATACTTATTAGCTCCCGATTTCCACCAAAATTTATACATTATTTTCTCCAAGTCTTTACACACCTCGATAGGCAACATGAAGACACTCATTGCGTATCTCGGAATTGCTTGAGCTACGGTCTTCAGTAAGATATCCTTCCCACCTTTAGATAAAATTTTCTTATCCCATCCTTGAATACGCCCCTGTAATATGTCTTTGAGATACCCCATAATTGTAGTTTTCTTTCGCCCAAGAATATTTGGTAATCCCAAATATATACTATCATCGTTAGCTTCCTGAAATTGCAGTACCCCACAGATTTCACCCCTCACTACATTGTCAACGTTTTTGCTGAAAAAATGAAAGATTTAAGCACATTCACTTTCTGTCCAGATGCTTTCTCAAAAGTCCGCAACATGTTGACCATCTGCTCTGCATTTGTCTTGTTAGCTTGATAGAAAATATAGGAATCATCAGCAAAAAACATATGTGATAAATTCAGAGCTCCCCTGGCAACTTTAATCCCGTTAATCAAACCCTTCCTTTTATACTCCTTAATTAAGGCTGTAAAACCTTCCATGCAAATCAGAAAAAGGTACGATGACAAGGGGTCTCCCTGCTTCAGGAATGATAGTTCCAAATTATTTACCTGAATGAGTAATTTGATAATGTGCAGAAATAACACAAGCCATGAAAAGCTCGACTATTTTATTATCAAAACCCAATTTTTTCAGTGCCTCTCGAAGAAAATTCCATTCTACACGGTCGTACGACTTGCTCATGTCAAGCTTTAGAGCCATCCATCCTTTCTTATCTCTGTTTTTTCTTTTCATGTAGTGCATAACCTCATAAGAAATCATAATATTATCTGTGATTAAGCATCCTGGAATGAATGCACTTTGCGTTTCTGAAATCACTGCATCAATCACTGTTTTGAGCCTATTTGCAAGTACTTTTGAGATTATTTTGTACACCACATTACATAAAAGGATCGGACGGAGGTCAGTCATGGCTGTTGGATTTTTCTTTTTTGGAATCAACACAATGTTGGTATCTGTCATATGATCCTCAAAAACGCCATATGCAAAAAATTTCTTTGTTAGCGTAATGATATCTCCCCCTGCTATGTTCCAGTGTCGTTGGTAAAATCCTGGGTTCAGTCCATCGGACCCCGGGAGACTTGTCCGGATGCTTAATTATTAAATTAACTCATTTTAAATAAACATATCTTTTTTTAAATAAATGGAGAAATAACTTGACAAAGTCTTTAAATGCAATTTTTGTTAATGTTTTCCCGATTAAAAATATAGTTAATTTCTCTTCTTTTTTTTTTTCTCAAATAAACACACGCGTCTTGTGTTCGAACCTCAGATCCAGTAAGCAACGAAGAATTTGTTTTGATTTGCAAAAAGTAAACAAAAAAGAATATATTTTAAAAAAAATGTATACATACAATCCCATTAAAGATACGCTATCTATGAAACAAATATTGTAATTATCTGCAACGCTCAACCGAGAGCAAGAAAAGGAAAATGCTAAAACCCAAATTGTGTTTCAAATTTTTTCCTGATGTGTTAATAGTAAACTAGGGAATTTTTGCCCGCGCTACGCGCGCTCTAAGATTTTTTAAAATTTTTTACAGTTACTTTAAAAAAAAATTGTTAATAAAAATATTTTATTTATAAATTTTTGTGCTTTTTGACAATGAGTTTGGCGATATTTTCGAAAATTATCAACTCAAATATTTTTTTACTAAAAAAAAGTTTTTACTTATAAAAGGTCAGTTCACATAAAATATTGCACTTTAAACAATAGAGTTAACAATATTTAAAATAATTATTTTTATGATAATTATCAACACATATGTCTTTTTATTATGAACTTAATAAAATTAATTTGTACTTTGAAATATTTAATTAAATTTCTAATAATACAAAGGTAAAATGTGATTTACTTGTAAATATTAATTAAAAAATTGCATATTGTAACATAACTTCATAAGTTTTATTAGTATTTTTAAATTTCTTTTGTCATTATTAGTATTCTGGAAGAGATAAACTACAATTACTTAATAAACATGATTAAATTATTATTTACAATCAAAATCTAAATATACTTATTTGGTAAAAAGGTTTTTTAAATAATTTAAAAAATTAAAAATTAGTAAAATTTGGAGACCGGTGTGTCTTTCCTAATTAACTCCCAATTAAATCTGTCTTGCAACACCTATATCAAACACACTCTTTAGTATACATCATCTACAAATTGGGATTTCATCTTTCAACTAAAATACAATACGACTTCACGAACTATATGGAGGTTAGTAACATGATTTTTCAGATTCTTTAGCATTATGTTTTTAGGTTTTGTGTATTGATTGATGATTGATTAAGCAAAGTTACAATGATCGAAAGATGATATTAGATTCTTGTAAAATTTTGTTTATGCTGTATTTTTGTGATTGATACTTATTAAATATCTGTCATTTCAATATTTGACATTTTAGCAAATTTTCAGAAATATTTGACATATATTTTTTAAAACAAAAGATATACTATAATGATAATTGATCTCAGATGAATCCTATAATGATTTAATGAATCTTGATATTCTAATTACATAAATATTTTTAATTAATATTTTTATTATAGCTGATATTTCACATGATTATAATATATTCTTTTTATAACAACTTTGATAAATTTGATTTTTTTAGTGTACTTAACATGTATTAATAAACGTTTAATTTTTTATTGTACCAACATTTATAAAATGATTTTTTGATTGAACTTGACCTCTATATAGTAATCTTGGTATATAGATACTTGAATAATTTTAATTTTTATTTCAAATCATACTTTGTAGCGCTCTAAATTTTTTCTTATTTTTTAAACTTTTTTAATTATAAAATATATTATAAATGTATTTCTTTTTGTTAATAAAAGATTATTTGATTTTTATTTATATTAACTAAAAGTTGTGTATATAAGATGTTGTTCGTTTGACGATAAATTCAATGATTTGAGTTTTTAATTTTGTGATAATTGTGAACACAGTTCTGTTATGTGAAAGTGAATAACAAAATATTTAATAGCAGAAGAAAAATTGTAATTGACTCAAAAATATTTTAAATAAATATCCACATTCTAAAATAACTTCCTTAAAAATACAAATTAAAATAAGTCTTTATTATTGAAAAATAAAAGAATATAACCACTTCCTAACACAATTAATGGTGTAAGAAATTTATTTGTATTAGTAAAATTTACAATTAATAAAGTTGAAAAATAGTTCGGACACAGTTATTTTGTTTAATATCAATAATACCAAAATTTAAAAAACAAATTGGCTATAATTGCTTTATCATTGACTTTTTAGATTTTATGTTCTGATATGTGATTGGTATATATGATGTCTTAGAGCACACCTAGTTATGAGATTTTATATTACTTGATACGCACATAATAATTATTTTAATATCATTGAAATATAAAAAATAATTATTTCTAATATTAAAAATTCATTTAAATCTTACTAAAAACAATAAATGGATAAACTAAAAGTTCTAGGTTATAAAATTATTTAAAAAGTGGGATCCTAAGAGCCATAATTTATTTTACTCATTCCGATATGCACAATTTTATAATTATTTGTCACTCTCAATTCTTTATTATGTAACCCAGAACTTAATATGACGGGTGCGGGCATGAGGTGTATAAAGTTGGAACAAAATGAGATGAGAAGTCATACTAAAAAATAATTTTTACTATTTTATATGCTTTTTTAATTTGATTTTATTAAAACGTTACTCGACGTCCTCATGTTGTGTCACCCTTTATTATAATTATTTTCCCTCTAAAAAACTACATAGTGCTTTCCAAATAAACATATAAACTTTTTCTAAAAAATTATTATACAATTATCTTGAAATCCACATTTATGTAGTATGAAATATTAAACTGTGCACATATTTCATGTACTTTCACTAATAATCTTAACGTTAATATAAAGTATACTTGAATTAGTTATTCAAATTTTGAAAAAATTGAGATTCCAAAAAATTGTAATTAAATATGAATTTAATTTTTTTTTATAACTTTTTATTCGCGATGACTCTTTATATTCACTCACAAATGTCATCTTAAAAATTTATATATATTTGATTTATATTAATAAATTTTAAATAAAATAAGATTAATAAGTGTATTAAAGGGTGATTTTCACAATTTTTTTCTTCTACTTAATTTTATTAAAACGTTACTCGACGTCGCCTCTCGGCGCCGTCTCGCATTTCATTATAAATTTATTTCAATAATAGATCAATTAGATAATTTAAAAAGTCTACTAAGCATACATGACCTCAAGTGTACTAAGGATGAAGACAACAAAGATCATCTCATGTTGACAAATATTATCTGAATACATGAGCGAGTTTCTTGAAATAAAGAATTAATTCACACCTTATCCCACATTCAAAAAGTAGATTCACACCACCTGGCTTATACCTTAAACAACCAAAAACTAAACTATATACATTAACAAATCGAGGATCAGTTTATCACCTAAACCCACTTAACAAAATTCTATGAAACTAAATAACTTTGGCAAGTCAATATGATCTCCTACACTTTTCCTACTACATTTACCTCATGCTTAGCCTATAGTTTGCTTCCACCATTATCAAGATTAATGCCAACCATAAGGATCATTTAACAAAATTAAAAATCCAACTCAAGGAAATCTGGACATCAGATAACAACACATGTCAGCTCTCATCGAGACGACAACTTCTTATCAGTTTTTGGAGATGGAATTGGTGCGTATAAATCAAACCGCAAATTAGAAATCCCAATAATATAAATGGTCATTTAAATTTTGGAGCACTGGTAGTAGTGTGACACCAATAAATTACATCAAAATCTTCAAGATTGTGAAAGTTTCTACAATGTACCATCTTAAGGGGACCTTGAGTTGGACAATTTACTCTAATTTTACTCTAAAATGGACATTCTGATTCCCATGAAGTTGCTGCACTTTAGTTTATTTTACTTGAGACAAATAGTTCCACGGAGAGTATAGGCTAATTGTCACCCTCTGTAGAACAAAAATGATAAAAATAGCCCACTAAATCATGCTTAATAATAAGGCCTGAATGCTATATGGATATAGATGTTTAGTTACATTTAAAGGCTCAACCAATCCAATAGAGAAAATTTGACAATCATGAAGCTATAGGTAGTCCAGAACATGGCAGAGTTGTATTGTGATAACAATGACAATGTCTTCATTACTGTATTAAGCTCTACATAATTCAATATTCAGATATATGTCAATTTGTATTTATACAGGTATATACTTTGTGTGTGTGTAGGGAGAGGGAGGGGGAGGGGGGAGGGGGAGGGGGAGGGGGAGGGGGAGGGGGAGGATTCTACCTTCTCTATTTCAGTGGAAAGATCAAGGTTGTCTTTTAAATGCTGCAAAACTTTATGTCTTCCTTGTCCAAACCTGAAAAGAGCAAAATTGGAAATCATAAAAAAACGGAGTTGAAACAGAAGAAGAAAACACATAATTAAGATGGAAGATCATAAGCATCTTTCATGAAATGGATTGTTGCTATTATATTCAATGACATGTTAAAATATATGAAAAGGAATTTACACAACACTTAACAAATAAAGAATATAGGGTCAAGGTCCTAACTCTGAACAGAGACTCAAGATCCTCAGTCCTAAAAATAGCCTACCTCAACCCTAAAAACATTGTCATCTCAATATAAATGTACACATCCTCTGCATATAATATAACATTAAAGTTATATTGTTCTTGCGAGTTTTGAAACTGGCATTTTTCTCATTATACTTTTCTCAACTATTTGTAATTAGAAGCTCTAGAATAGCAAGTTGTGGCATTAAAATGAACTGACACAACACCATATTATGCCTATTTAACAGAAATACACAACTTGGTTTAACATTAGAATGCACACAACTTGGTTTAACATTAGAATGCACACAACTTGGTTTAACATTAGAATGCTTACATGGATGATACCCTGCAACACCATAATTTAAAACTACCTCAGCTATTTCCATGTACAACGTTTCTTCCACAGGTCTTCAAGTCAACAACGATACTTTTAACACCTGATCTTCAACAATAACGATACCTATAATGCCACTATTGAAGTCAATAATGATACTTTTAAGCATGCCTATAAGCATTGTGTACACGGCGTCATGCTTTACCTATCTTTTTGGTTATCACACATCTATTCTCCTTTACATCACCAAGTCTGGCCTGTAAGGTGGGAAGATCAGGTTTTAAAGAAGGTTAGGAGAACGGGCCGTAAATCTTTCTACCTATGAGAAAGGTGGAAACCAAGCTGGGTTTTTAATCTTGCCAACTTATGTTATATATTTAGCTCTAGTAAGTTAATCATTTTCTTGATCGAGAAATAGAGCAACCACATCTTAAGATGTAAGACATTAAAGCCAAGTAAACATAACTTACTAACTGTTTTTTGCACCATTCCATCATCAAAGTAGAAATCAAATAATTAAGAAAGAACATAACTTAATAAAATCAAGTGAACATAGCTTGTGAAAAATAGCTGGAACCTTAATAAGTTGCATGAACTTGGCGCAGTGGGTGCTGACCAAATGTTTCCTTGAATCACCTGAGTTGGCTAATTCATCCACTACTCCATTATTATCGCCATGACAGACATAAGGAAGACCCAGCTACAGAGGATTTTTGAAAAGTTAGTACACAGCGTGGAAGTTATCTCCACAAAATGAGAAAAAATAATAATAAATTGTTTCCATAGAGATCAACTGCAAGTATGTACCAAATTGTAGTAGATTTATATTCTAGCATCATTAAAAATTTAAAACAAACCATTTCAAAAAGAAAGCATTTGTTTAGTATCCAAATTTTTTAGAAAGCCGAGACGTCGATGAATTGGTTAAAAATACAAATACGAATGAAAGAAGCAAATAAATACATGATAAATAAATTCTAAAATTATTCACATACACACGAAAATTGAGTTTGCAGATTTCACTTACATTTTAAGCACCAACGTTAGGCTATCTCGCCACTAATTAATGGAACACAAACATAAAAAGAGATATACAATTAGAGATGATCTTGCTGATTTATAATATTTCTTCCAATTAAGTTAGGACACATTATCCTTCATTTTCTGAATTCTATGTAGTTTGATTCCAAAAACATCACCTTGTAGCACACATGCATAGAAATCAATCAGAATTATACCATAAAAGTTCCATGAAAATTGACCAACATCGTTAAAATTAAAAACTTAGATGTCATCGGATCTGCCAAATGCATGATATGGCCAATATTTATGCTCATATCAATAAAACTCAAATATATGGTAATATAAAACATAAAAAACACAATCCTAATTGAAATATATATAGTGAAGAACAAATCTTTATTGGAACTTTCATCAAACACATCAGCTGCATAATAAAATTACACACTACAAAAAATAACTACAAAAATCGTCTAATAAAGTAAATGAAGCTATAACAATTGATATGATTGTTAAGTGATTCAGAACATATACCTGGCTTTGTGGAATCCATATCCTTAACATGTGGTCATGGGAACCAAGCGAAGCGATACATTTTCACCATTATTATACCTATATCATATAAAAAAAATATGAAAGTTATTGTCAGATAAGATAACAATTGAGATATGAAGACAAATAAACCATACATATGCATTTATCATTTATGCATAACAAACCAAATACGATTATATATATATACGGATCATATATTCATACAGAGAGATATAAAGAAAAAATGAAGAAGCTAATGAAGTCATTGATTTGAATTTTGAAAGTGATAAACTGATTTCGATTTAAATTAGATAAACAATTTTATAACTAATCTCGTGCAGGTTGTCAAAAATTAAAATTTGAAAAGCTGGATGATAGATGGATATGAAATCAAGGATTTGATATTATCTTGTGATGTTTAGTGACAGCGTAAATCAGGGAGAGAATTGATTGAAACTTGTAATGGATAGTCCATATAATAGAATATGGGTAGCTATATGGATAATCCATGGATCTTGTCAAATAGAGTAGAAATATAGTACAAACATGATCCATTGGGTAAATTATTTTACCCATTGGGTAAATTCCTCATTACACTTTAAGAATATATAGATTTGTTAACTTTTCTAATAATAAAATAGGATCGTGTGCATTCATATGCGCCCTAATTAAAATTTAACGCATGTCATGTTATATCATTCCATAAAAATTTTGATAAAACTTTTGAGATACCTGACACTAGGCAAGGACTGAGTAAGATTATCAAGCTACACTTTGTTGAAAAAACATTTAGAAAAAATGGTGTTGTATCTATTTTCTCAAAAAAGAATATAATCTCAGTGAAAATAAACTGTACAAACGAATATAAAATATTGCAAATGATGTGCAAAAGTTACAAAAATATGAAAAATATTGTCAATCAAAAAGAAATAATAATTGGGATAATAAGAATATTATAATAATCCAAAAAGTATTAAGGGTATCTTTTATACATTCATGATACTAAATTTTTAGCTTTTTTGCATATTTTCACCACCCTAGCTATCTCTATATACCTTGGCTGCTTTTCCATTTCTATATCTCCATTCTTGAACACTTGTCTGCTACAGCCTACAAGATCTGCTCTAAAGTTGTGTTTTTACATTAATTCTTAAGGTCCATTTCTTTGGTTCCTATCTATCTTGTTGTGCATGTACGTATGTGTACTCAATGAAATATACTTATTATGTGTTGTCATTTTTACATTTTATGTGTATGTGTATGAAATGTTGTGTACTGATATCACATGTGTTTGGCTTTGAATGATGAACTAGGTGAATTATGGAGGGTGCTTATGTGCCAGTTGCCAAGCGAACAAGGTCCGGCCTTACGAAAATCTTGTTGGAATTGGCGGCCAAAAGACCTAGAGTAGCCAGAGATCCAGCGGCTCCAGTTGAAATTATTGATATTTCTGATGATGATGATGTAGTACCTACTAATGGTAACAAAGGTGCAGCTTCGAAACCAAGGAAGCGCGAGAAAAGTTTTGGCACTACTGTGGATCACGGAGAAAATGATGATAATGGTGATGAGATTGAAGGGATGGATGTTGATTCGGAGACGTTGTCTGATTCATCATCTACTGAAAGTGATGATGATGAGACTTATAGAGGTGATGAGATAAAGTCTAGAATCTCGGAGAAGAAGAATGACAAATGCAAAGTGCAGGAGAAGATGGTTAAGAGGGGAAAGAGTGAGGATAAGAAAAATTATAAAGGAAAGCAAATTACTGATGAAAGCAAATTGAAGAGGAAGGAATATACTCCTAAAAGAATGGATTCAAGAAAAGGTGGCCAACGTATACCGGAAGCTGAGAAGGCTGGTTTTCATTCATTTCCTGAGTTTGATGATGGAAGTGGAGGGATATATGTTAACAAAGATGTTGGAGGAAGCAAAAAGAATTTGACAATAGGCACTGCAATGAGAAATGCCTATAAGAATTTGGATCATCTCAAGGCTCTTGGTGATTCTCTAAATGATAAGGGAGAGGGCCTTGAAACATATGTTGAAAATAAGTTGAAATACAAATTCCGGTTTGGAGAGGAGGAGAAGGAGCCAGTGGAGGAATCCGAGTTTGACAAAGAGCTTAAAATTATTTGGGCAGAGGCGTACATGTACCTATATCCCTCTGACAAGGATGAAGAGATTGATTCTACTCAACCTGTAAGTTATCTATGAATTGCATTCACCTTACTATCTATTCCATACACAAAAATTAGATTCTTACGCGCGTACTCTTGAAATGCATGTATATATTTGTGCAACTCACATTACCTTCCTTAAATTGCATATGTTTGTTAAAAGAATCTGATTCCTTACTAGGAAATGTTACAGTCAGCAAAACACAGTAAAACAAACAATAAGTATAATCATACTGTTGAGTTACTTGTCTGTTTATTGATAGAAATTACATTTTTTCTGAACTTACTCCTGTGACATACAACACTATATTCCTATTAAACGAATATGCATGTTCGGATATTGATTTTCTTCTTTTCTTACCACATGCAGGAGTTTGACAATGATGATCACAGTAAGTCAGAAACTGGTCAGGCTACTCTCTGTAGTCAAGGCAATCATCCCCGTCTTTTTCTTGATGAACAAATCGGGATTGTATGTAAATGTTGTTCAATTGTGGTCGAAGAGATCCGTCATATTCTCCCGTCTTTTGTAAGTTATATGCTATTGTTGTCTCTAATTATGAGTGATTTCGGATATAATTTGATGAATTAACTATTGATTTTACTTCAGTGTTAGTTAATGTATTCTACTTGAACTTTATTTGTGTATAGAGCAAGCCTTCTTCATCAAGTCGTAGAAGGGATACTTTTGTACAATCAAAAGCGTCTAGGATAGATGATTGTCTACGATCAGAAAGCCCTACACCCGTCGAGCACTTACAAGACGATGGTGCTAAAAGACATGAATTACAAAGTTACATCACTACAGGAAGTGTCTGGGATTTGGTACCAGGGGCGAGGAGAACCATGTATGAACACCAGCGTGAAGGTTTCGAGTTCATCTGGAAGAATCTTGCTGGTGATATCATCATTGAGAACTTGGAGAAGCCCCTGTCTAGTTCTGGTTCTGGATGCATAATATCACATGCCCCTGGGACAGGAAAGACTCGCCTTACAATCGTATTTCTTCAATCATTCATGAAGCTGTACCCAGATTCTAGGCCACTAATCATAGCTCCTAAGAGCATGCTTCTTACATGGGAAGAAGAGTTCAAAAAGTGGAACATCAATATACCGTTCCATAACATGAACAACCTGGAGTTTTCTGGCCAGGAAAATCAAGCAGCTAAAAGTATTTCGAAGCACATGAGGGGCAGAGGGAACAATGAAAATGTTCCTCGTGCAGTCAAGATGCTGTCGTGGAAAATGAATCAAAGTATACTGGGTATCACATATGCTTTGTTTGATAAACTTGTGGGAGCTGTGACAAGAAATGCTGGTCGTACTACTATAGTAGAGCAAATGGGGGAAGCCCTTCTGAAGCTTCCAAGTCTTGTAGTACTGGATGAAGGGCACACGCCCCGCAATGAAAAGAGCTTTATTTACAAGTCTTTGCTTGATGTTGAGACAAAAAGGCGTATTATTCTGTCAGGAACTCCGTTTCAGAATAATTTCACTGAGCTATATAATACTATGTGCTTAGTGAGCTCCAAGTTTGACGGGACATCATCTGAATCTGATGACAAGATGAAGAAAAAACTGAGGAGGATGGGCAAGGAAATACAATCTAGAGGGTCTGGCGAGAAATTGAGGGAGTTAAAATGTATGATCAGTCCTTTTGTACATGTGCATAAAGGAAATATACTTCAAAAAAGCTGTCCTGGTTTGAAGGATGCTTTGATTTTGTTGCAGCCTACAGAGTTGCAGCAGGAGCTAATTGGCGTCCTGGGTACCAATGAACAGAAAGCTGGGCACCTAGATTTAATACACGCGATTTCGCTGGTATCTGTCCATCCTTCACTCTTGCCTGAGCGCTATATTCAAGAGCAGCAGTTCTCAACTTATAAGATTAGGCTTGAACAGGTCAAAAGGGATCCTCATTCCGGTGCAAGGACAAAATTTGTCATGGAATTATGTAGGCTAAGTGAGGCATTAAATGAAAAGGTGCTCATTTATAGTCAATTTATCGACCCTCTGATGTTCACAAAGAAGCAGCTTCAGGCTTACTTTGGGTGGACTGAAGGAGTAGAAGTGCTATATATGGATGGATGCCGTGATGCAAAGCAGCGCCAAACTTCAATTAATTCTCTCAATGATCCGAGAAGCAAAGTCAGGGTACTCCTGGCATCTATTAAGTCTTGTTCCGAAGGCATACATCTTGTCGGGGCTTCAAGAGTTGTTTTGCTGGATGTGGTGTGGAATCCTTCTGTTGAAAGACAAGCAATAAGCCGAGCCTATAGGCTCGGCCAGAAAAAAATGGTGTACACTTACCATCTTATCGCAGAAGAAATGGAGTTCCAGAAATACAAGACACAGACCGCAAAGGACCGGTTGTCAGAGATGGTGTTTTCTTCAAAGGACGTGGATAGCTTCAAGCAAAATATGCCAGATATAGTCTCGGAAGATAAGATCTTGCAGGGGATGTTTCAACGTAATGACCAGCTAGGTGGCTTGTTTAAACAAATCATCTACCAACCAAAAGAATCAAATTTGGTAGATACATTTGATTTGGTTGCAGAGGATTAAACCACAAGAACGTCATCTGATTGTATGTGGAATTTTCTTGATGATTTCCATAACTGAACTGATCAAGAATGGTGCACATGTTGGCGACAGGTTATTTTAATTTTTTTTTTTTTAATGTCAAAATTGGAGACAGCTTTTAATATATCTTTCTTACAAATCAACTTTCTTATGTAATCTCAAGTCTTTTTTTGTTTTTTTCATGAATAATGTTTATCTAATTTCTTCTGAAATCTTGCCCAAACAGCAAGATTCTAGGATTTTTAAGTATTAAAAAAGTGACTGACTGGCTCGGTGGTTTTGTAGATGATTATTTACGAACTCGTATATTAATTTGCATGTGATGTTCTTGTTCCAGAAGTACACTTTCGCTTCTGTTTTTCTTTTTGTTAAGTGTCGAGAAAATAAAATGGCACATATGTAGTACATGCGAAGTGTGATAGATCATCATTCATGGGATTCTCCCGTAGAGGAGAAAAGGAAACGGTAGATTAACATTTTCTTGTGCAGACTGCTAGGGAAAAGATTTTCCAGTTTGCAATATTTTTGCTATTATCAAGTCTTGGTCTTAAATCTTCCATGAGTGCCACTTTTCTGTGACAGCTTGTGAAGTAGATACGGGTCTTACTCTTACATTGTTGTATCAACTTGGAAATGACCTAATAAACACCATTCAACTTCTGGCCTAAACACATTTGTACAAGGTTTCATTTTACAAATCCATAGAAACAGGCTTGATGCTTAAGCTGGAAACTTGGGATTGGTTAAAAGTAATCGTATATAAACTGTGAATTTTAAGACATTTGACATCGGATAATAACACTAATTTAATGATTTTCACCACAGAGATTATATTAATGCACTGCTTGTGCTCGTCTCAAGTTGGATTCTACTTTTATACATATGAATATATGATGCATCATTTCCTGTTTGATTCAACAAGTACATTGTTTATATGAAGGAGAAGAGGTCATGATCAAAATAAATAGACGACCATGAAGGGGTTACTCTAACTGTTTTGGTTGTAATGTGGAAGGCAAGAAATAGGTGGTGCATACACAAAGAAAAAAGTGACTGCACAATGTTATTTTGGCATTTGGTATAAACAAAGAAAGAATAAGGAAATAGGGTTACCATTTAAAACTATGCTAGTCTGTACTTAATCATTTGCCTCTTAAACTAAATTTAGCACAACCTTTGTATTGTTATTTGTACAAAAGAAAACCACATATTTCTATTTACACCAGGGATCTTAAGAAATTATCATTTTAAGAATGAAGTTTGTTTCTGGTGGTATATAAACCAATTCTGATGAGTTATTATTATGCATAGTAAATAATCAAATAAGGAATTATATTATTTATCCATTTTAAATTTTAATGTTGTTGAATTGATACTAAAAATACGCCGAATACGCCGCCGCACATTTTTTTATTTTTTTTGTTAATTAATATATATAGAAAGGGAAAAGAATATACAAGAAAGGCGAACTATCTTGAAACAATCTTAAACCAAGATTGTAACAAGAAAGCTTCCAAACCGAGCAGAACTACGACAGGCAATAAATGCCACACCACATGCGAAAAATCAAAGGAAAACAAAGCTAACCTAAACACTAGGAGAGCGAGGAGATAATGTCAATTCTATTACAAATTAAAGTTTTAAACCAATCGAAGGTGGTCACTCTATCTTTTATTTCATCGCGAATTCCTGCAAGAAGTTTTAGAGGGTTGAACAACCCTTTGTCATGAGCTCTTTCATTCCTTTCTCGCCACAAAAAATATGAGAGGACCTGGAGTGCAAGGAGGCCAGCAAACCTAGTACCATGATCTGAAATCTGAGCAGTTTCCGTGAGTAATTCGATCCAGGAAGTTGCATGGTCCACGTGGATGTGTAAAGGCATCAAAAGATTATGAAGAATAAACCTTGAGTAAGAGCAATGCATAAATAAATGGGAATCAGTTTCCTCCCCACTTGCACACAGGTAACAACTAGTTAAGACTTGAAGCCCAAATCGTTTCAATCGAGCTAGAGTATATAGCCGCCCTTTGCATAATAGCCAGTTGTGGTGAGCATATCGGGAAACCACCCCTTTGAACCACACTGCATTAAACCAAGTCACCTCCTCCCCCATGCACGCGAATAGAATCCCAGAGTTTTGTTGAAGTAATTTTCTCTTGCCCATCCCACAAAACATAATCCCTTCTCGAGGAGTCAATATCCGGGTAAGTGAATGTTGCAAGCCATCTGTTGAAGGTTCGAAGAGTGAAAGGCATATGCTATAGCCTATTTGTAATTCGAGGATTCTACTCAACTTAAACTAGAATGTAATAAGTAGATATTAGATTAATTATCACAGTCATAGGAATCTCAGAAGATCATATCTATCAGAAGAATACAGATTAAAGTCATCCTACAGATTTGAAGATATACTACATTGAAAGAAGTTCAATTATTTGTTCAAGCCTCAGTGAAGTCTTCAAAGATGTGGATTTATTAAAGTGACAGAGGTTTAAGATTTGTGATAGTAAATGTACAGGTTACAAAGATTGATCAACAGTCAAAAGCAGACAATGGACCACAGCTTAAAGTCAAGATGAAGAACAGACATTGAAGTTAGTCATTTATGAACCAGACAGTGCATCAAATGACAACCTCAGACAATGGATATTCTTCAGCAGTTCAAGTGGTTCAAGGATTGGTTATGCTATCTTGTAAGAATTTAAATTCTCTTTTAAATTAGTTATTAATTTATTTATTAAATTAATTCTTCAGAATTAATTTAACAAATAAATTAAGTAATTAATTTATTGAATAAATTAATTCATCAGAATTAATTTATGAAATAAATTAATTAGTAGAATTAATTTAAAATAGAATTAGAATTTAAATTCTCTCTTAAATTAGTTATTAATTTATTTATTAAATTAATTCTTCAAGAATTAATTTAACATATAAATTAATTAAGTAATTAATTTATTGAATAAATTAATTCATCAGAATTAATTTATGAAATAAATTAATTATTAGAATTAATTTAAAGAAGAATTAGAATTTAATTTAGAATTCTTAATTAAAATGAACTGGAATGACTACCCCGGATAGTCATACCGGTAGTCATACCGGTAGTCATACCGGTAGTCATTCTAGCTTATTTTAGTTAATTCTAAGTTAATTCTCTTATATTCCCATAGTCATACAAGGCCATTTGATAGTCATCCCAGGCTTAAAAATAGTCTTTTTTAGACTATTTTCGTAGTCATTCCAGAAGAAAGAACGTGCAGATTGTCAAGTGGATTAGCTTTATCAAAAGAAAAGAAATCAAGACAGAACACACACAAAAACATAATATCCTGAAGAACTTTCTGTGAAGAACAAAAAGCAACTGCCGGATCATTTTTTTTTAGTGAATTAATTCTAGAATCATTATGTTAAATCTAAACCACTAGAATTCATTTACTTGTACTGCTTTGACTATCTAGCGGATTTTTATCCCTAGAACGTATCTCAAATTATCAAATATTGTTATATCTTTTTATTACAAAAATAGATAAATTCATGTCGAATTTATTCTAGATTTGTTTTAATTAGTTTGAGATCCAATCTTGTAATCAGTATCATATTTGTAACACCCTTCAAGTTTAATAGAGTTTTATTTAACTTGAATCTTGTTTCATTTTATTCCGCATCAATTTGTTCCTAAACAGTTAAATCATTTAAAGAACAAATTCGATAAAACGGTATAGTTTGTATTCAACCCCCCTTCTACAAACTTATCAGGACCTAACAATTGGCATCAGAGCCTTTTGATTGATATACAAATCAAAGATCCAATTGTTTTGAGATTTTTCTTTTAAACTCTGATTTTTTATTTGAATTCTAAAAATCTCAAAAGATGTCTACTACACAGAAAGTGGGGACAGTTAAAATCCCAATATTCAGCAAGGAGCATTATCCAATGTGGAAGAAGAAAATGCTCCTATTTCTTAAGGTTGCAAATCCTAAATACTTGGATGTGCTGAAGAGTGGTCCCAAACTCCCTATGATTATTGATCCTGAAGTTGTTGAGGATAATGTTGTGACTAGGGCTGCTAGGATGTACCCTAAAGATCCCAAGGAATACACTCCTGATGAGAAAGAGGATGTTACCTTGGATTCCTGTCTTCAGTTGATCCTTATTGAGAGTCTTGATCCTATCATGCATAATCATGTCCTAAATTGTGAAACTGCCAAACATATTTGGGGAACCATAGAGATAATCAATGAGGGGACTGAAGAGGTTAGGGAGAATATGCTGGAAATTCTCACTTCACAATATGAGCATTTCAGATCAAACCCTGGTGAAGGTATCTCTCAGGTTTTTGAGAGATACAACAAATTAATCAATGATCTGAATCTCAATGGGAAGCACTACACCAACAAGGAGATTAACAAGAAGTTCCTTCTTACACTTCCACCTCATTTGGAGCACAAGATATCTGCTATTAGAGAAGCAAGAGACATGAATGAGCTTGCTTTGGAAAGATTGTATGGTGTCTTGAAGACCTATGAGCTGGAGCAGATTCAACAGAAGGAGCTGTATGGAACTGGAAGGATTGTTGGTACCTCCACTGCATTGGCTGCTGAAGTCCCACAGAAACTGGAAGTGAAGGCTGTTCAACCTTCCAGCTCTCACATGAATGTTATTGATGCTGAATATGGATTAACATCCATTGATCAATCTGGTGGTGACTTCTATTCTTTGGAAGAACTTGATCAGCTGGAGGATGGTGATTTGGCTTTGATAGTCAGAAAGTTTGGGAAGTTTAGATTCAAGAGGAATCCCAATCTTAAGTTCAGACCCAGATTTCAGAGAGGTGGTTCTTCATCTTCAAGTGGCACAAGGGGTGGCTACAAAACTGGAACTGTGGAAAGAAGTATAATCAGATGCTACAATTGCAATGAGTTGGGTCACTTTGCTACTGAGTGCAGAAAGCCAAAGCAAGTGACCAGAAACACATTTGATTCTAGCAAGAAGAACAAGATTGGGAAGGCCTATGTTGCTGAGGGAAAGAGTTGGGATGACACTGACAGTGATGAAGAAGCAGGTGAGATTGGGAACCTTGCTTTAATGGCTAAAGAGGAAAGCACTTCATCCAGATACATGTCAGAGGTAACCTTTACTGATGCTGAAATGATTTATCATCTTGGTGGCACCATAAGTTGTGCACGCACTGAAAATGATAGAATAAATCTTTTAAACACAAATCTTGAAAAGGAATTAAAAGATTTGAAACTTGTGCATGTTAATCAGGATGAACTTAATGAGAAAATTGCTTTTCTGGAGAATAGGGTTAAATGTTACATTCAACTGGAAACCATTCTCAAAGAGCAGATTAGTGAGCTCAAAACCAAAGCTAATGCCTATTACAACTCTTGTAAAACGGCTAAAGAAATTTTCAATAAACAAGCTATTGGTAATCATGTCAGTATAGGTTATGATTATAATGAGGCTATAGGATTGCTTGGTATTAATACACCTTGTAGAGTCAGAGAAGAAGGAAAGGCTGTTCCTTATATTCTTAAGGGTATTAAAACACCCTTCTGTAAGGAGTCTGAGGCAGAGCCTCTGAATGAATCTTCTATCATTATTGCTGAGGAGATTCATGAAGAAGATGTTGCCTTAGAAGCTGAGAAATCCAAAAAGTGTGTATCTGATATTCCAGTCAAAGTTGCTACAACTGTAAAGACTAAATCAGATATCCATAAGTTGGATCAAAACAACTGTAGAACTAACATGCCTGCTATTAATTCTTCTCATAAAGCATGTGGTGTGAGTAATTGCATGTCTTGTGCTTTTAATGTTATGTATGCTTTCTTTAATAAAAAGCATGTATCTAGTGATAAGACTGCTCCACGTCAACATGTTAATAATAAGAAGCATGTTAAAGCTAAGACTGCTAATCCTCCTAATATTAAAGTGGATTCATTTATCCCTAAGCCTACTCAGAAATGTGTTAAGGCTGGCTATAAATGGAAACGCTCTTATGTGAAAAAGGTTGAAGTAGTTTTAGTTAGAAATGTTGTTTTGCCTGACAAAGGCCAGTTCTTTAAGTATGCCGGACCCAATCAATTTTGGGCTCCGAAGAAGGACTAATCAATCTGATATTGCAGGGAGTTAAACAGGTAAATCGAGTTATGTGGATTCTGGACAGTGGCTGTTCAAGGCATATGACCGGAGATAGAGCCCTGCTATCAGATGTGATTGTGAAAGCTGGCCCAGTAGTTACCTTTGGAGATAACAGCAAGGGTATTACGAAAGGATATGGCTGTTTGAAGTACGGAAATGTTATCATTGAAGATGTTTCATTTGTGGAAGGTCTGACGTTCAATCTTCTCAGCATCAGTCAGTTCTGTGACAGAGGATATGCTGTTTCCTTTGAAAGAGAGAAGTGTCAGATCACTCACAAGAAGAATGGAAAGCCTGCTCTTCAAGGAGTAAGGAAAGGTGACTTGTTCATAGCTGATCTGAACTCGGGATTCAAAGATGAAGTGAATTGTTTTTATGCTAAAGCTTCATCAGATGATAGTTGGCTATGGCACAAGAAGATGTCTCACCTTAACTTCAAAACTATGAACTCTTTAGTCAAGAGGGAATTAGTTAGAGGTTTGCCTCAGATGGAATTTACACAGGAAGGACTGTGTGAGGCATGTCAGAAGGGAAAGTCAAAGAAAGCTTCTCACAAGGGCACTGACACATCATCAATAACTGAACCTCTTCAGCTACTGCACATGGATTTGTTTGGTCCAGTTAATGTGATGTCCATGTCAAAGAAACAATATGCACTTGTGATTGTTGATGACTATTCAAAATATACATGGGTTTTATTCCTACATTCCAAGGATGAGACCCCATTCCTGGTGATTGGCCATGTAAAGTTGATTGAGCTGGATTCTAGATTCCCTGTTAGAGCCATAAGGTCAGATAATGGTACGGAATTCAAGAATGCCATTCTGAATGACTTTTGTGCTGATAAAGGAATAACAAGACAGTATTCTGCCCCTAGAACTCCTCAACAAAATGGAGTAGTGGAAAGAAAGAATCGTACATTGATTGAAGCTGCTAGGACTATGTTAAGTGAGTCTAAACTTCCAATGTACTTTTGGGCTGAAGCAGCGAATACAGCTTGTTATACTCAGAATCGAACTTTAATCAACAAAGACCTAATGAAGACTCCGTATGAGATCATGAACAACAAGAAACCAACTGTCAAGTACTTTCATGTATTTGGAGCAAAATGCTTTGTGCTTTTAGATGAAAATGTTAAACGTGGCAAGTTTGAGGCCAAGGCACAAGAAGCTATTTTTGTTGGTTATTCCAGAAGATCTTACAGGGTTTATGTGGTTGGCAGTCACACAGTAAAGGAAAGTGTCAATGTTACTTTTGATGACACTAAGTTCCCCAATATCCAAAAAGTAGATTCATCTGAAGAGCTGAAGTTTGATAACTTGCCAGACTCAGAATCAGATGATGATGCCCCACCTGAAGTTATTGCTGGAAATGATAATAACAATGATGATATTAATCCTGGTGATGGTGGTGGAAACATTGGTAACAATGGAGATACCACTAACACTGGAGAAGAATCATCAAGGCAGACAAGCAACAACTCAGGGGGAGCAAATGAAGGATCAACTAGTCACTCACAACATCAAAGTGAATTTCAAGGTGAATCATCAAGATCAAATCTTCCAAGACAGACTGTTTGGAATAGAGCTCATCCTTTTGAGCTGATCATTGGTGATCCAGATGTTGGAGTTAAAACTAGAAGTGCTTCTCAGAATGAATGTCTTTTCTCAGCATTTCTATCTAAAATGGAGCCAAAGAAAACTGAGGAAGCACTAACTGATCCAGATTGGGTGATTGCTATGCAAGATGAACTCAATCAGTTTGAACAACAACAAGTCTGGAAGCTGGTACCCAGGCCAAAGAACAAGAAAGTAGTTGGTACTAGATGGGTATACAGGAACAAGCTAGATGAGGATGGCATTGTTACAAGGAACAAGGAACAAGGCAAGACTGGTTGCACAAGGGTATTCTCAAGCTGAAGGCATTGATTATGATGAAACCTATGCACCAGTGGCTAGACTTGAGGCCATCAGGATGTTCTTAGCATTTGCTGCTTACTCCAATTTTAAAGTCTATCAAATGGATGTTAAGAGTGCATTCCTGAATGGTGAACTTGATGAAGAAGTGTATGTGGAACAGCCCCCTGGCTTTGAAAATCAGGAGCTGCTGGACTTTGTGTACTTTCTCTTCAAGGCGATCTATGGTCTCAAACAAGCCCCAAGAAAATGGTATGACACTCTCTCTGGTTTTCTTTTAGAAAATGGTTTTGTTAGAGGTATCATAGACAAAACTCTTTTTTCAAAGAAACACAAAAGTGATATGATATTAGTCCAAGTCTATGTGGATGACATCATATTTGGGTCTACTAATGATAATCTCTGTAAGAGATTTGCTGAGCTAATGCAGAGTAAGTTTGAAATGAGTATGATGGGTGAGCTGAAGTTCTTTCTTGGATTGCAAGTAAGTCAAAGGTCAAATGGTATATTTATTTGTCAATCCAAGTATCTCAAAGAACTCCTCAAGAAGTATCACATGGAGGATTCAGCATCAGCAAGGACTCCATCTTCAACAGCCATCAAACTTGGAGCTTCTGACAAATCTATCAAGGTAGATGTTACAAGCTACAGAGGTATGATTGGCTCCTTACTCTATCTTACTGCTAGTAGACCAGATATTATGTATGCTACATGCTTGTGTGCAAGGTTCCAAGCGGACCCTAGAGATGTTCATCTCGTTGCTGTGAAAAGAATCTTGAGATATCTTAAGGGTACACCTAATCTAGGTATCTGGTACCCTAAAGAGTCTGGTTTTAATCTTGTTGGATATACAGATTCTGATTATGCAGGTAGTGTTGTGGATAGAAAGAGTACCTCTGGGAGTTGTCAATTCCTAGGAGGTAGGTTGATTTCCTGGTATAGCAAGAAACAGCAAACAGTTTCCAATTCAACAGCAGAAGCTGAATATATTGCTGCTGGAAGCTGTTGTGCTCAGATCTTATGGATACGGAATCAATTAAAGGACTATGGCTTTGCATTAGACAAAATTCCCATATTTTGTGATAATACAAGTGCCATAGCAATCTCCAACAACCCTGTGCAGCACTCGAGAACGAAGCACATTGACATCAGGTATCATTTTATCAGAGAGCATGTCATGAATGGAACTGTGGAGTTACACTTTGTACCCACAGAAGAACAGACTGCAGATATATTCACTAAATCTGTTGATGAATCCACATTTATCAAGTTAGTTGGTAAATTGGGTATGTTAAACAGTCTTAGTGATTAACAATGTATCTGTCATGTTTGTTCTTTCAATAAATTCATTTTCTCTTGTCATTTAATTGATATTTTCTGCCAATTCTCATTTAATAATTGCATGCTTGTTGATTTAAATGGTTCTGAATATTTTATTTTCTTTAAAAATATTTTTCTCATATTTTTTAAGTGGAGAAATGTATTTTTATTGAAAATATATTTATTTGGAATTATTTAGATATTTTTCAGATTGTAAATATTGTTGTTTGATTTTTTCTGCAAGTTTATATTATTTTTATGCACTTCTATAATATTCTGCAATTTTCTAATGTTTGTGCATAATTTTCTGTAAATTTAATGCATTTTCTGTAAAAATATTCTGTTGCTTTATGTTTATTCTGCATTTTTTTTGTTTGCACTGTGAATATTAGGTTGTATTTTATTTTATTTGTTAGTTGCATTTTTCTATAACAGGTTTGATTTTTTATTTATTTATTTTAATTCTGTTATTCTTCTTTGTTCTACTAACAGGTTTTTGCATTTAGTTTAATTAGATTTTTTTTCTGTTTTATTTATTCTGTTTTAGTCATTTGAACTGGAATGACTATCGGCATGACTATTCATAGTCATCCCGATAGTCATGCCAGTTATAATGATTATAGTCTTTATTTTTATTTTTATTCTTGTAAATAGTTTCCTGTAAATATTTTTTATTATTATTGTTGTATTTTATTTTTATTGCTTATTATTTATTATCTATTATTTTCTATTTGTCTTAGTTGTTTTTATTAAATATATTGTATATATTATTTCTGTTCTAGCTCTTGCTTAGCTGGAAATTCAGTGCCAAATCCAATTCAGGTATTACTTTCTATCTCTCAATCCACTTCTTTTACTGTTGCTGAACCCAAGTGGTTGCTAGGGCTGACCAAAGGATTGTAGATCCACAATCTTTATCCCAGGTCTTAGAGCCAAACAATGAGTCTACAACTTCATTACTTGACCTCTCAGCCTAAACAGAAATCAATGTTAAACAAAGAAGTATTTTGATTGAAACAGTGAGTGATCCCACAGCTCTGCCTCCTATAAAGAAATTCAACATATACTGAGGCATCTGTCAGCCCATCTGTATCCTCTCAATAGGATATGGACTTTGAAATGGCCAATGAACTGTTTCTAGAGACATTCTCTCAACAGGATGAATCTATTGAAATTCGCCATAGGGCCATGGCACTTTGTACTGAGTCATGCACACTCTCATTAATCACAATGGGAGAAAACAATTTCATTAGATGAAACTCAGGACACAGTGAAAGCAGAGCACCTGCAACTGGTTACAGTGCCTACCATTGTTACGGTAGAAGTGCCTTCATAGGCATCTGAGGGAAAATCTGATTCTTTGCCTAATTTAAATAGAATCATTTTCTCCCCTCCCAGAGTGAACATCTCTGGCTCCCTAAGGGATTTTCCACTCGCAGATTTATCTGGAGAAAGTGGAAGGCAACTTGGTCAGTCTATCACTGAAGCAATTCAGATTTCAAATCCAAGTGATTTGATAGACATGATTGAGGATCGGGATTTGTGAACTCCCATTGCACCACCACTGACCTCTCTTGAAGAGGCTAGGGTGAGTTTGAATGCAGGTACTGATCAAAAAGGAGCAAATAGACAGCTAATGTTGAGTGATAAGAGTCAAACACTGAGTGAAACACATGCACGTGAGAAGAGTGATACACTTACAAGAAAAATTCAAGTGAGTGCACACACAGACACATACACTGCAATGTAGTTAGCTCACATAGCTGATCTACAGGAACATCTATTCAAAACCCAGGCTGATAAAGAAATTTTGCAAGCACAAGTGGTTGAACGGTCTTCTTCTTCCACCTCTGTCAACAATCAGCTGGGACTGCTCAAGGAAATATTGAAGACAAAGTTACTTCCCAAGGACAACTCCATAAACTATCTCAACTCCTACTAGCTTCAGAGACTCATAAAGTTAAATCTGTAGAGAATTCCTCAACTAAGGGGGAGAAGTTTCTAGAGAATTTTGGAGAAGCTAGGAAGAGGGAGCTGAAAAAGATATAAAAGGTAAAGGAGGAGTTTCAGGGGAGTAAAAGATAAGTTAGCTATGTTTTGGAAATGTTATATGTATAGAGCTTAGGTAAATCAAGACAGGTTCAATGTTATCATATGTTCAGTCTAGAGGAACATCTGTCTTGCATTTATCTTTACTGGTGAAATCTGGAAATGTCATATTTGATCCAGAACTTTCTAGTATTTACTTAGGCTTAAGAGTCTTATCTTTTTCTTGGTTTTAGTTGAGTGATCCTCTAGGTAATTGGTTGTTATTCTCTAACAAACAAATAGGGGGAGATTGAAAGGCATATGCTATAGCCTATTTGTAATTCGAGGATTCTACTCAACTTAAACTAGAATGTAATAAGTAGATATTAGATTAATTATCACAGTCATAGGAATCTCAGAAGATCATATCTATCAGAAGAATACAGATTAAAGTCATCCTACAGATTTGAAGATATACTACATTGAAAGAAGTTCAATTATTTGTTCAAGCCTCAGTGAAGTCTTCAAAGATGTGGATTTATTAAAGTGACAGAGGTTTAAGATTTGTGATAGTAAATGTACAGGTTACAAAGATTGATCAACAGTCAAAAGCAGACAATGGACCACAGCTTAAAGTCAAGATGAAGAACAGACATTGAAGTTAGTCATTTATGAACCAGACAGTGCATCAAATGACAACCTCAGACAATGGATATTCTTCAGCAGTTCAAGTGGTTCAAGGATTGGTTATGCTATCTTGTAAGAATTTAAATTCTCTTTTAAATTAGTTATTAATTTATTTATTAAATTAATTCTTCAGAATTAATTTAACAAATAAATTAAGTAATTAATTTATTGAATAAATTAATTCATCAGAATTAATTTATGAAATAAATTAATTAGTAGAATTAATTTAAAATAGAATTAGAATTTAAATTCTCTCTTAAATTAGTTATTAATTTATTTATTAAATTAATTCTTCAAGAATTAATTTAACATATAAATTAATTAAGTAATTAATTTATTGAATAAATTAATTCATCAGAATTAATTTATGAAATAAATTAATTATTAGAATTAATTTAAAGAAGAATTAGAATTTAATTTAGAATTCTTAATTAAAATGAACTGGAATGACTACCCCGGATAGTCATACCGGTAGTCATACCGGTAGTCATTCTAGCTTATTTTAGTTAATTCTAAGTTAATTCTCTTATATTCCCATAGTCATACAAGGCCATTTGATAGTCATCCCAGGCTTAAAAATAGTCTTTTTTAGACTATTTTCGTAGTCATTCCAGAAGAAAGAACGTGCAGATTGTCAAGTGGATTAGCTTTATCAAAAGAAAAGAAATCAAGACAGAACACACACAAAAACATAATATCCTGAAGAACTTTCTGTGAAGAACAAAAAGCAACTGCCGGATCATTTTTTTTTAGTGAATTAATTCTAGAATCATTATGTTAAATCTAAACCACTAGAATTCATTTACTTGTACTGCTTTGACTATCTAGCGGATTTTTATCCCTAGAACGTATCTCAAATTATCAAATATTGTTATATCTTTTTATTACAAAAATAGATAAATTCATGTCGAATTTATTCTAGATTTGTTTTAATTAGTTTGAGATCCAATCTTGTAATCAGTATCATATTTGTAACACCCTTCAAGTTTAATAGAGTTTTATTTAACTTGAATCTTGTTTCATTTTATTCCGCATCAATTTGTTCCTAAACAGTTAAATCATTTAAAGAACAAATTCGATAAAACGGTATAGTTTGTATTCAACCCCCCTTCTACAAACTTATCAGGACCTAACAAAGAGCATGGTGCTGAAACTGATTAGGTGCAAGAAGAACCCAAGAACCATTGTGGATGAAATCCCCCACAGAAGCATCTGGTCTAGAACCACAGTTAGTAATTAAATTGTCCTTGTAAGAGTTCGCAATGGGGACACCTTGACACCAGGGATCAAGCCAAAAAAGAACAGAATGTCCTGTGCCAATCTGATAAGTAATATGAGGTTTAACAGTATCTCTTAGCTTCAAAATGTTCCTCCAGAACCAAGAACAATCTGTGGGTATGGGAATATTCCAGAAGCTCTTTCCTTTTATCGCAGTGCTATAAGCCCAATCAACCCATAAGAATTTCCGTTTTGTGATGAAACACCAAAAATGATACAACATTTGTGCATTATTCCATTCTACCGGACACCGAAGGCCTAAGCCCCCTTCTGTTTTAGGAAGACACACAGATTTCCAAGCGACCTTGGATCCCCCTACCTTAGAACAGTCTCCCTTCCATAGGAACCTGGTGAAGAGAGATTGCAAGTGCTTATGGACAGTAATAGGAAGAATGAAGTGTCTCGTCCAAAAGGCTTGAATAGCAAACAAAATAGCCTTGATTAATTGAACACGCCCAGCAAATGACAAGAAAAAGGAAGTCCAACATTCCATACGAGCGGATATTTTATGAATCAGAGGCGTGCAATCATTGATACTGAGCTCTGAGGCTATGAGGGGCACCCCAAGAAAGTTGACTGGGAGAGTACCATACGGAATGCAGTACGTGTTGTCAAACCAGGAGATCACCCGGGGATCACAATTGACCATAAAATAAGAACTCTTGAGTAGGCTAGGGGCGAGACCGCTAAGCCCAGAAAAGGTGTCTATGGAAGACATGATATGAGTGATCAAGGGCACATCTCCTCTAGCAAAGAATAGGACGTCATCTGCAAAGAATAGGTGCAAGATTTTTTGGTCCTTGCATTTCCAATGAAAATTATAAGATTCCGGAGCATTGTTTAGAATAGAGGACAGGACATTCATCCCAATGGCAAAGAGATAAGGAGACAAGGGGTCTCCTTGCCGAAGGCCCTGCTGCCCATCAAAGTAACCGTTTAGGGTTCCATTCACCTTAACAGAGAACTTGGTTGTGCACACACATGCTTAAATCCATTTAATAAACTCAGCAGGAAAATTCATATGGATAAGAATTGCCAAAAGAAAGTCCCATTTAATTGAATCAAATGCCTTGTGCAAATCAATCTTTAGAGCACATTTGGGAGTGCCAGTTTCGCGAGAATACCCCCTGAAAAGTTCCTGGGCCATGATTATATTGTCTGAAATTTGTCTTCCAGGAATAAAAGCAGATTATGCTTTGTCAATGATCGAAGGGAGAATGCTCTTTAGTCTACTAGCCAACAGTTTTGAGAGACATTTGTAAACAGTAGTGCAGAGAGAAATGGGTCGAAAATCTTGCATTTTCGATGGAGAAATCACTTTAGGAATGAGTGCGATACTTGTAGAATTAAGGCTGTTATACAATTTAGAATTCTCAAAGAAGCATAGCAAGGCATTTTAAAAATCAGAACCAACAACTTCCCAAGTGGCCAGGAAAAACTCAACATTAAATCCATCAGGACCAGGGGCCTTACCCTTTTTCATATGCTTCAAGGTATCCAGAATCTGTTGATTGGTGAAAGGCTGAACCAGATAGGATGCTTGAGAATCAGTGAGAGCTCTGCATGGAATATTAGAAAGGTCAACTTGTCTCACTGGATTTGGGGTTCCAAGAAAATCTTTGAAGTAGTTAACAGCGACTGTAGCAACAGCCCTATGCCCATGCACCAATTGGCCATTTTCATTTTGGATAGACAGAATTTTATTACGATTCCAATTGGTCTGGACCTGGTTGAAAAAGTATTTATTATTCCCATCACCCAAGTTTAACCACTTTATTCGAGACTTCTGTTTTAGAAACACTTCCTCCTATTTAAGGGCAATATTGAGTCTTTTGATAGTCAACTGTTCAAGGCTAAAAAGAGAATGGTCCCTCGAGGAGAAAGCGATGGATTCTTGAATAGAGCACAATTCTGCACGAAGGTTGTTTACATTACTTTGGACCAAGCCATTTTTCTTGTTGAGGGCAACAAGGCTTTTCTTCACCAATTGCAATTTCCTTCAGAGGATTCCCATGGGGTCTCCATAAAAAGTCACATCCCAGGCTTTTTTAACAACATCAATAAAACCATCAATCTCCAACATATGATTAAAGAATTGGAATGGCTTAGCAAAACGCTCCACATCCAAACTAATAGTAATCAAAAGAGGCGAATGGTCCATAATCCCACGGGGCATAACAAAGACATGTGAGTGATCAAATGAAGCTAGCCAAGTTGCATTGCATAGTACTCTGTCAAGCCTTTTCAGAATAGGAGCAGTGGGTCTATTATTATACCAAGTAAAAGAATTACCTGAGGTACGAATATTGGAGAGCTGAGCTTTATAAATGCAGTCTTTGAATGTCCGCATTTCTGGGGTCCAGTGCTCACGGCCACCATCAATCTCATCTAGGCTAATCACACAATTGAAGTCCCCAGTGATAGGCCACGGCAAAGTTGTATTCATACTGGAGATGTACCTCCAAAGAGGTGCTCGATTGTATCCCTTATTGTGGGCATAAACAAAAGTAATCAAAAATGAATTCTGATTCTCTTTGAAATATACTTTGCACGTAATAAATTGATCAGATGAGTCAATAAGGCAGACATCCCAAATACTATCATTCCACCCAACCCAGATACGACCGTTATCATGATGATTGTAATTGTACATCCACTTCCAATTCCGAGCAATTTTGTTAGAGATAGCAGAACTATTATTAATCTTCACCCTAGTTTCAAGCATACCAACAAATTTTAAATTATTTGTAATAATAAAATTTGTAACTTCCTTTTGGTGGGTTTCAATATTTAACCCCCTCACGTTCCATGAAGCACAATTCATGACAAGTTTTGGGGCTTGGTTGATTGGCCCTGCAACCTGAGGCTCTTCTTGGAGGAGGTGCAATAGGAGGTATACCACTGGTTGGGAGTTCAAGGACAATTTCAATAGAAGGAGACTTCTTGGCTGGGGATTTGGCTTTGTTCCGTTTACGTTTCTGAGGTGAAGCCAATGGAGCACACTCAACTAGCACTTCACCCTCTTCAAGAGTGCTAAGAGTGTCAAAAGGATTCTTTAGTAAAACCGGATGTGATACCAGGTTAGCAGACAGAACTTGAGCAGGATTCTCCGAATTGGAGTCAAATTCTTCCAGATTATCTTCATTTAAATCTCCCAATTGAGTTTGAGCAAGAATTTCATCATCATCAAGGACAACATTGCAACCCATAAAAGTGCCCACCACACAAGGAACCATGTCTTCATTTTGAATGTAATCCTCACGGGGAGGGTCAGAAAAAGTTTCCTCCTGATTATTCCCCTGCAACCCATCAACGGAATTTGCATTGCCTGATTCAGTGGTTTCATTTAAATTCTCGTTCCCCCATTTCCTCTCCTTAACATATGGCTTAGGCTTGACTGCATCAGGGTTGTCCCGGCATCTAGACAGGAAGTGTCCAAATGCTTTACAAATACTGCAGGAGTAAGGCAATTGAGGATAAAGAATCTCCACCTTCTCGCGGATTGAATCCCCCTTTGTTGTAACTGTGTCAACCGAAACAAACTGTGGCCGTGGACCATTGTACGTCAATTCAACTTGCACTTCTGCATACTTTAGAGGTTCAAATCGTGAGGTAGCTTCATCAAATTTTAAAGGCTTCCCAACTGTTTTTGCCAAAGTGCTAAGACCTTCTCTAGACCAATATGAAAATGGAACATCAACCATTCGAATCCAACACGGAACTTTTTGTATAACATTCTTTTTGAAGTCAGAGCCTTCCGTCCAAGGAGCAAGATACAGGGTTTTCCCCCCATCGAAATGGAATGTAAATTAAGTACAGCATCTCTGTTGGCTATATTATCAAATCGGAAGGTATAAAACCCCTTTGAGCTATAGAACACCCGATTTAACCCTTTATGTTTCCAGAATTTAAGAGCTTGCTCCCGAACGAATTTAAACGAAAATCCACCTCCAATAAAATGCCCAATCAAACTAGATTCCCATTGTTTGTATGCGTTCAGAAGAAATTCACGAGGGGGCTTTATATTTGCCGACCCATCTTCGTTATAAGTAATGCAAGAGTCAGAATCAAAATCTATGTGAGGTGTGGCATTCGGGATGTTTTTCTGGACCATATCACTCCATGAAACTGATTTTTTACTAGATTCACCCTTTTCAAAAACCGTAAGCACGCCATTTTTGACAGCAATGTTTTCTTGTAAGTGCGTTAGCGACACAGTAAGATTTGAAACAAGAAAATCATTAGCATTTTGTAAAACAAAGACAGAAGAGAGTGAACCCATACCTTGAGCAATAGGATGGTCCTTAGTGGAGAGCTCCACTATCTCAGAAGAATTAGAGCCCGCGGAACCCTTTGGAGAAGAAGATTGCAGCAAAGGTCCAGAAATTTCTTGAATTGTGCCGCTATTACGGACAAACTCCGCTCGTTCCACCATTTGCCGGCGGAGCTCCGGTGAGATAACATCCAAATCTTCAACCTCAGTGAGACCATAATTCTGTTGAAGGATATAGTTATTTAATCTTTGAACCTGAGGAGGAACACAACCATAGTTATGCCCAATAAATTCTGAGAACTCATCAGAGTCCATGGAGCCTGAGTTTTCCGAGTTATGCAAACCAATGAGAAATCGCGCGTGAAGGAGAAGATCGTGAAGGAAATAAAAGGATGTGAATTTTGGTAATATGCGTGTATAAAATGGATATGTAATTAATTAGTAGTGGATTAATGTTTGGAAGGAATTGTGAGAGTAAACAGCCGCCGGGTGGGTTAGAGAGAGGAGAGAGCATTTTCTCTCTCTAGAAGGAACATTTTTCCACTAAGGAATCCTCGGTTTATGTAAAGTCACATCCCAATGCACATTTACATATTTAAACCTAAATTATAAGAGCACGAAGGTTTATGGATTCTTGAATAGAGCACAATTCTGCACGAAGGTTGTTTACATTACTTTGGACCGAACCATTTTTCTTATTGAGGGCAACAAGGCTTTTCTTCACCAATTGCAATTTCCTGTAGAGGATTCCCATGGGGTCTCCATAAAAAGTCACATCCCAATGCACATTTACATATTTAAACCTAAATATCGTATGTAAAAACAATTTTTTTCCTAAATTACATCGGTTTATGTCAAGAAATTATCTTCAAAATTTTTAAAATGAAGGTTGGTCTAGAAACTAGATTATTTCTATGTAGAGAAAATTCATTAAATAAGGAATTTGTCTATTTATCGGTTTCAAATTTAGGTAAATGAAAGATCAGATTATAGAAACATAATACTATAATTATAAGATCTCATATGGCCACATATGTGGCCTTAAACCTAACTTCCTACAATTTTCAGAAACTTTTTTTCCATTTACATTAATTCCTTATCATCATATATAAGTGGTTTGTTTTAATGATCCACCAACTAATGAAAAACTTTTTTTTATTTACATTAATCTCTTATCATCATATATAAATAGTTTGTTTTGATGATCCACCAACTAATGCTATTGAGTTATTGATGTAATGAAAATTATCAAATAAGGAATTTGTTTTGTTATCAATTTTAAATTTTAATGACAGTAGGATCATTGTATAAAACCAGAAACATGACTTTGAATAATTTTATTAATTTGTGTAATTTTTTGAATTTTAGTGTATATTTTCAAAATAAAAAGGTGAAATCTTACCTAAGTTAATCTAGTAACATGCTGATATGGGCTGAAAAATAACCCTAGAAGTGCAATTAATGACGTATTAATTAGACCCAGATTGGTCCAAGAACACGGCCCAATAAACAAGGCCCGAAACCCTAATTATTTATTAATTTCGTGATTAATAAATAGGGAAAATATACAGCTCATGAAAGGAGTCCAAAATATGGTAAATTCTTTAAAGAATGATCCAGAATCCCAATTAAAAGAAATAATGAGTCACAGTCCTTATCCTACAACAAGGAAAAGACTTGTCCACCAAGAAATACAATGTTTATCCATTATCAAAAAGGAGACTTATTCGCTAAGTCTCCAAAACATACTCTAAATACGAGGCTCCTGACGCCTATATAAGGACCCTGATCCTTCATAATAGAACTACATTTTCTGGCTTGATTCTTAGCACTGATTGAGATACGTAGACATCTTGTGAGGACCGATTTAGTCACGAAACACAAGAGCAGCCATTAAAGCTCGAAAGCTCTTAAACCCTAGCAATAAATTTACCAGTACGTTTTTAATCCATAACATTTGGCACCGTCTGTGGGAAAACAACATCAACCATGGCAAACACACGAAGAACAACTCGAGATACTCAAACTTCTGAGGAGCTTCCTCTCACCTCTAAGGCTGGTAATCAAGGAAATCAACCACCGCCAACTACTGGCATTCAAGGGGCGAATATCCCCCTCACCACCACTCAAGGACCGGAAATCCCAATTTCGGTTGAAGGTACGAATCCCCTGCAAATGGTCGTTCATGGATCTAATCCACAAGAGACCACTCTCCAACAACCAATCTCTCCACTGCTCATGAATGCACCAAGTGGCCTTCAACTTCATACTACAGATCTCCCCCAATACGCAACTCAAACTCTTGGGATGCCAAACTATGGTATGCCCCCTCGACCCACGGTGGGCGGTAGTGGTCTCAATCCCACTTACCATGAAGCATATGTTCCTCCTTACATACAAGGTCTGGGACACCAAAATCAACAAACTCAAACTCGACGGACCCCTTTGATTCAAGACTACTCGGGTCCCTATACTGAGGACGAGAATTATTCAACTGGAGAAGAGAGGGATGTTGCCCCAAGGAGGAGACGTTCTTCCCAAACAAATCGGGAACAACCCCAAACTACTAAGGAAAAGATCGCGGCCCATGAGGCAGAGGCTGCAAGGCTCAAGAAATTACTGGCAGAACAGGAGGCCGCAAAAACACAAAGCCAAGAAACTGGAAGAGTCCCGATAATCAACCTGGACCCAACACCGAGAAGAACCAAGAGGGCTGAAGCCCCAAGGGGTGATCCTAGTGTTTTGTTACCCCTAGGAGATCCTGATGATCCTACACCACCGTTTACTCAAGACATCATGAAAGCTAACATATCATGGAAATTTAAGATGCCAACGATCAAAGCTTATGATGGAACGGGGGATCCCGCAAATCACGTAAGAACCTTTTCTAATGCACTGTTGTTGCAGCCAACCAATAATGTGGTCAAGTGTAGGGCGTTTCCACAAACCTTGGCAGGTATGGCCCAACGTTGGTATAGTCGTCTACCTCCCAATTCCATTGGGTCTTTTAAGTAACTAAGCAAAATGTTCATCAACCAATTTGTTAGTGGAAGGGTGCATGAGAAAAGTTCTGCATCACTCATAGGAATCCAGCAAGGAAAGAATGAAGCTTTAAGGGATTATATCAATCGATTCACCCGGGAGGCTCTGAAAGTCCCGGACTTGGAGGACAAAGTAGCTATGATAGCCCTGCAGCAAGGAACCACTGATGATCACTTCAAAAGATCATTGGCAAAACATCCACCCGAGAGCATGCTGAAGCTCCAAGATAGAGCCGGAAAATACATCAAGGCTGAAGAAAGTATGAGAAAGTATAAACCCACTGCTGGTGGCAGTGGAAATTCAAAGAAAAGAAAGGAAACTCAGGAGTACGATGTTAAGGAAAAGTTTCCTAGAACGTCAAAGGATTCTGATTCTCCACCCAAGAGGAACAATTTTGGGTCAAAGTTTACGGGGTATGCAAGATTAAACACTCCCATGAGCCAAATTCTGATGGAAATAACAAAGGAGGAGGATCTTCGATGGCCGAAGCCACTAAGGACTGGCATGTCTAAACGAAATCAAAACCAATTTTGTCGGTTCCACAAAGAAGTTGGTCACGACACGGATGATTGCAGATAATTGAAAGATGAGATCGAGTTTTTGATACGAAGAGGAAAGCTCAATAAATTCACAAAGGATGGAAATCAAGGGAGTCAAAGAGGAAACTATGAAAGGAAGGATTACGACTGAAGGGACAACGATCAAGATCGTAATCCCAAGCCCCGAGGGCCAGTTATCAACATGATATTCAGAGGACCAACTGCTGCTGGGTTCTCCCGAAACTCAAGGAAAGCCTATGCCCGAGAGGTAATGATTGTGGTTGGAGAAGCACCGAAACGTGCCCGAACAGAAATATCAATAGGTTTTGATGATTCTGACTTGGAAGGAGTGAAGTTTCCCCACGATGATCTCTTAGTCATCATACCTGTGATAGGGAATTCTGGAACAAAGAGAGTTCTAGTTGACAATGGAGCTTCAGTGGACATCTTGTTCCATGATGCTTTTATCAAGATGGGCTATACTGACTCTCAGTTGACACCCTCGAACATGCCCATATATGGATTCAATGGAGTGGATTCAAAGGTGGAAGGCACAATCCAACTCCCTATGACAATGGGACAAGGGTCGAATACGTCTACTCAGATGTTGAACTTCATAGTTATAAAGGCAACTTCAACCTACAACGCGGTCCTTAGAAGGACGGGCCTTCATGCATTTAAGGCCGTAGCCTCGTCTTACCATCTGAAAATTAAGTTCCCAACAAGGAATGGGATTGGTAAAGAACGGGGAGACCAAAAGATGGCTAGAAGTTGTTAAGTAGCCGCATTAAGGCCTGATGGAATCAGGGGGCAGGTTCTCCCCATTGAAGACATGGATACTAGAGATAATGAGGACAGAAGAGGGAAACTAGCTGAGGATTTAATCCCAATTCCCTTAGTCCCTGGTGAACCGGAGAAGGTGACTTACGTTGGAGCACGATTGCCTGAACCATTGAAGAGCAAGCTCATATCTTTTCTTCAAGAAAACAATGATGTTTTTGCTTGGACAACGGCTGACATGCCAGGGATTGATCCCCAGTTGATAACCCACAAATTGAATGTGGATCCTGAAAGGAAGACGGTGAAACAGAAAAAGAGAAATTTTGCTCCAGAGAGGCAAGAGGCCATCAAACAGGAAGTAGATAAGCTTCTGGAGGCCGGGTTCATTGAAGAAATTCAATTTCCAGAATGGTTGGCTAGCCCAGTGATGGTCAAAAAGGCCGATGGAAAATGGAGGATGTGTGTGGACTTCACTGATTTGAACGATGCATGTCCTAAGGATTGTTTTCCCTTACCAAGGATTGATGCCCTAATAGATGCCACAGCTGGGCACGAGATGCTGAGTTTCATGGATGGCTTCAGTGCATACAACCAAATCAAAATGCACAAAGATGACATCTCCAAGGTATCATTCATCACTGACTTTGGTGTTTTCTGTTATCTAGTCATGGTATTTGGACCTAAGAATGCGGGGGCAACATACCAAAGGTTGGTGAACAAAATTTTTGAACACCTGATTGGAAAAACTATGGAGGTCTGTGTGGATGACATGTTGGTTAAAAGCCTCGATAAGGCCGATCATATAAACCATCTACGGGAATCATTTGAAGTGCTGAGGCTCCACAAGATGATGTTGAATCCAGCTAAGTGTGCATTTGGTGTAGGATCGGGAAAGTTTTTAGGCCTGATGGTTTCCAAGAGAGGAATCGAGGCTAACCCCGACAAAATCAAAGCAATTCTAGACATGGAACCACCACAGACTGTCAAGGATGTCCAGAAACTAACGGGAAGAGTGGCAGCGTTGGGAAGATTCATCTCCAAGTCAGGAGAGAAGTGCTTACCTTTCTTCAAAGCACTCAAGAACGTGAAAATTTTTGAGTGGACAACTGAAAGCCAAAAGGCCTTTGAGGCCTTGAAGAAGTACATGACTGAGGCGCCACTGTTGGCAAAACAAAAACCAGGAGAAATTCTCTATTTGTACTTGGCAGTTCTAACACAGCCCTTGGAGCTGTTCTGGTAAAAGAAGAGTTGAAGGTTCAGAAACCCATTTATTACGTGAGCAAGATTCTACATGGAGCAGATATAAACTACTCTACGATAGAGAAGATTGCCTTAGCCCTGATTATGGCCTCAAGAAAATTACGCCCATACTTCCAGGCACACAAGATAGAGGTCTTGACCAATCAGCCTCTAAGAAACATCTTGCATAGCCCTCAAGTTAGTGGAAGGTTGATCAAATGGGCTATTGAATTAGGAGAATTTGACATCAAGTATAAGCCTCAGACGGCAATAAAAGCTCAAGCACTCACTGACTTCATAGTTGAATGCACTATTGACAACCAGGAAGTCGGGGGGCAGGAAGTAATAGTAGAAGACAAGAAAGATGAAGACATGGTGTCCAAAGAATGTTGGGTGCTCTATTTTGATGGAGCATCAAAAACAAAATCAAGTGGAGCAGGTTTAGTGCTACAAAGTCCTGATGGATTTCTCATAGAGTACGCACTAAAACTGGACTTCCCAACGACAAACAATGAAGCTGAGTACGAAGCCCTGATAGCCGGCTTAGGGCTGGCTGGAGCCTTGAGAGTTAAAACTCTGAAAGTGTGTGGAGACTCGAGGCTAGTGGTTTCCCAAGTAAATGGAGAGTTTGAGGCCAGAGATGAAGTCATGGCCAAGTATCTAAAACTTGTCAAGGCCATCATGACTCAGTTTGATGAGTGTTATGTGGAACACATTCCAAGGGAAGAAAACATGAAGGTTGACGCCTTGTCTAAGTTTGCTTCTTCTGAAATTGAAAACTATGCAGGACGTGTATACTTCCAATTATTGAAGACCCCAAGCATCAATGGAAAGTTGGTAGCACCCATTAATGTTGCTAGCTGTTGGATGGATCCCATCAAATCTCATCTGGAAACTGGTTGGTTACCCAACGACACTTCAGAAGCACGAAAGTTATATGTGAGAGCACTAAGGTATACCTTGATTGAGGGAATCCTATACAAAAAGTCTTTCATTGTTCCGTATTTGAAATGCTTGAGACCCCAAGAGGCAGAATTGGCCCTAAGGGAAGTACATGAGGGAATTTGTGGGCAGCACTTGGGGGGCAGAGCCCTTGCTCATAAAATCACTCGTCTAGGTTTCTATTGGCCAAGCATACTTGCAGATGCTAAAAGCTATATGAAGAAATGTGAACGGTGCCAAAAGCATGCACCAGTGGTTAGACAACCACCAGAGATGTTGACATCTATAAACTCACCTATTCTGTTTGCCATGTGAGGGATGGATATATTTGGACCATTTCCAATGGCAAGTGCGCAAAGAAAGTTCTTGATAGTGGCAATCGACTACTTCACTAAGTGGATTGAGGCTAAACCTTTAGCCAAGATAACCACCAAGCAAGTAATGCATTTCTTTTGGGAGAGTGTAATATGCAGATATGGGATTCCACGAATCTTGGTCACGGATAATGGAACCCAGTTTAACAACGAAGAATTCAAGAAGTATTGTGACGAGAATGATATCAAGTTACGTTTCACTTCTGTTGCCCATCCTTAATCAAATGGGCAAGCTGATGTTGCCAATCGAATTATCCTAGATGGACTGAAGAAAAGAGTTGAACGCTCTAGAAACACTTGGGTGGACGAATTGCTTCCCATACTATGCGCATATCGTACTACTTGTAAAGTCACCACTGGAGCAATCCCCTTTATGTTGGCATATGGGGCAGAGGCAGTGGTTCTAGTGGAGATTACTCACACATCTCCAAGAATCGAAGCTTATGAACCAGAGACAAATGAAGAAGGCATGAGGTTGGCCTTGGATCTAATTGATGAAGTTAGAGATGAGGCAAATGCTAAAGTAGTTGAACATCAAAAAAGGGCATCTTTCTACTATAACCTAAGGGTTAAAGAGAGATTCTTCCGTCAAGGAGACTTAGTCCTCCGAAAGATTGAGGCATCCGGGGTTGGACAAAAAGGCAAGTTGGCCCCAAATTGGGAAGGACCATATCGCGTTAAGAACGTATTTGGTCGAGGCTCATACAAATTGGAAACCCTTGAAGGGATCGAAGTGCCAAGAACTTGGCATGCTGCAAACTTAAACGTCTATTATATTTAAAGTGTGTCCTAACTGGACTCACTATTAGGACAAGTAGAAATAAGGTCGACGAAACCGATCCAAGTTTTTAAACTTGAGGTAGAAAGTAGAGTATTATATAAGGGTTAAACCCATTTTCAAAGTTTTAATCCAATATTCTTATGTTTTCATGATGCTTTGTGTGCATTGCATACTGATAGATATGCACAAAATGCTAACTAAACATGCAAAGTCAAGAATTAGAAGAAACTGGAAGAAATAAAACTAAACTTACTACAAGTTTAAGTTAAGTCCGAAGGCTGGAAATACATGAAAAATATTACAAGTCATAGATGGCCATGAAAGATAAACAAGCTACAACTACGCTTCCCCTACCTTGTCACCAACATCTGTCTCCTCCCCCGAGTTGGAGCCAGAAGTGTGATCATTGGCATCAGGGTCATCAACAGATGTGTCACCAAGGGGTGATGACTGCAATGGCTCCAATATCCTCTCATCCTCCTCCATGTCATATGTCCTTGCCAGGAGGCGCTCTAAAGGAGTAGGAGGGTGAGGAGCTGGGAAGTCAGAAGAATCAAAAACCCCATGATGCTTGGCCAAGATAGCCTGAACAGCATCCTCCCATCCTACTGTATGCTGGACTGGGAAAAGGATCGCATCGTGCTTCTTTATCAAATCCTTGTACTCCTGGAGTCAAGGTACTCATCAATGCAGTCCTCATTGCTCTTCCTCAGCTCAACAAGATCAGCCTGAGCATTAGCAAGCTCCTTCTCCCTCCTAGCTAAAGTCTCATTTAGAGACTTCACCTCATCTTCAGACCTCTCCATCTTGATCATGTTGGCCTCAGAAGAGTTACGCCAAGCTTTAGCTTGGAAAAGTGCGCCCTGGAAGTTGGCATTACTCTGCCAAGAAATAAAAAGTTAGATAAGAAAAATAAAAACTTGAAAAGGCTAAGGTAAGAAAAATACCGCAGCAATAGCCTGAGCGCCCAGATGCTCAACTCCCTCGATTGTAGAATCTGCGATAAAATCTTTGTAATCGCAGGGAGTGAGTGAATGGTATGACCAATCCACAGCGTGCTTGGACACCCCAATGATGGTGTCCCTCTTCCTAATACCCCAGTTGGGGCGCCAAACAGAGGACCTCGAGGACGCAGGATTGTCCCCCCCATCCACAGGAATCTAAGGAGGGATCAAGAAACCAGGAACCTCATCAGGCTTCCCACGAGGATCATCTCCTATCCTGGCCCTCTTCATCCTTGAAGTCTCGTCATCTTTGGGCTCGTTGGTCTTGTTTATAAAGGCCGCAGCTGCAAATACAACCAAAGAATGGTTAACAGAAAATCACAAAAAGAAAGAAAGTAATAAACAAAAAGGATAAGTAAAATTACCCTTATCAGAAACAGTTGAGAGATGAACAGACTTGAGGACAAATTCGTGCAGTAGCTCCCAAGCCACGGTAGTCCCATTATCCTTGATTAGCTCAGAGTAGGCAAATGACTCCTCTTCATTCAAGACTATGTTGCTGGGACTACCATCTGAAACTCTCCCAAAAGACTTACGGAACAGGGTTCCCCAGTCCCCACCTTCCCAGACAAGGTACATGAACTCGTTCTTCCACCTAGGGTTATTATCTGGGATAGACTTTGGGTGGAAGATAAAAGGAAAGCCAACCATATGGCTAATGTATACCCAACCCAAGTTGTTGGCAGAACTGTTCTTAAATTGAAAAATCTTTCTAAATAAAAGGACATAAAAAGGAAAATTATTACGAAGGCATAAGACCATAAAACAGTGAATTATCCTCCATGCGTTTGGGGGTAATTGGCAAGGGTTCACTTGAACATCAGCCATGAGCCTAGGTATGAACTCGTGAAATGGGAACCTAAGGCCGACGACTATGGCGTCTTTGTAAATACATAAGGCGTTAGGCCGCCAATGACAAGAACGGTCACCGGCACCGGCAGGGACTAATTTTAAAGGGGCTTTTACCCTATACATCTTATTATAATCTTTGATTTTATCTACGTCATGGAATTTGTTACTACAATCATATGAATCTAAAGCAGACACAGACGGGTACTCATCCCCACGTTCATTGATCATATCATGCAAAGACATTTATTTAGAACGAATAGGAATGGGGGTACCTTGTTTGGATGCAGAGTTCATCTTCTGAAGACGTTGAGAAACGCGATCAGCCATTTTAAACCCAGAAAAGCCCAGAAATATTCAAATCTTCAAAGAAAAGCTTCAAATCTTCAAAGGCAAAAACCCAGAATCTTTAAATCTTCAAGGGTAGAAACCCAGAATCTTCAAATCTTCAAACGGAAAAACCCAAAAATCGGTGAAAAATCTCGCCGGGAATCGCCTTACCGCAGAACCCTAGCAGAGCTTTGCAGAGAAAATTTTGGAGAAAATTTAGCAGAGTATCTTTGAGAAGTAAGAAAATGAGAAGTGAGAAATGAGAAGTGATGTACTACACTTATATAGAAAGAATTGCCGGTCAAATGGGCCGGTTGAAAGAAGGATAACCGACATTAGCCGGTATAGCCCATAAAGGACTACATGCCCAATTATTAATTGGGCCAATAAAGGCCTTGGACCCAACTTGAGTCCAACATAGGTGGACCTCAAAGAGCACAAGAGATACAACTTGAAGAAACCTGGTCGAAAGTATTCGACCAGGGGCCAAAATAACACCTATCTTCGACTAGAAACCTGGTCGAAAGTGTTCGACCAAGGACCAAAATTGCATTTATGTTCGACCAAAAACCTGGTCGAAAGTGTTCGACCAGGGGCCAAAAGTTTTGACCAGGGGCCAAAATAACACTTATCTTCGACCAGAAACCTGGTCGAAAGTGTTCGACCAGGGGCCAAAATAACACTTATCTTCGACCAGAAACCTGGTCGAAAGTGTTCGACCAGGGGCCAAAATAGCATTTATCTTCGACCAGGGACCAAAATGACATCAAAGTTCGACCAGAATCTGGTCAAAAGTGTTCAACCAGTAGGGATGGCAATCGGGTCGGATCGGATCGGGTTTGACAAAATCCAAATCCAAACCCGAAAATTTTATCCAAACCCGAACCCGATCCAAACCCGAAAATCGAAATCCAAACCCGATCTAATGGATTTCGGATCGGGTTCGGGTATACCCGAAACCCGAATATTTTGGATTAGATTTGGATTTGGATACCTGAAACCCGAAAAGTTAATTTGAAACCCGAAACCCGAAATTTAAATCCAAATTTTTAGAATAACAGACTAGTGTATCACTGAGACATTAACAATTCAAATGCATATTCAATTCAGCAACATCTCAGGACTCAGAATCATAATTCAGCATAGTTTACAAATTTTAAAAAGATAAGTAATAAACTACAAGCAACATCAATGCATCAATTCACTAGAAGCATCCCACAAGTACTATGCAATGCAATTAAACATGTTCTTATGTTAATATAAATACAAATATATTATGTAAAATTTTTGTTAAGTACAATATTATATATATGATATATTATATATATATAATATATAATATATACATATATTCGGGATTTTTCGGGTTTCGGATTCAGATCGGGTTTGAATCGGATGTCGGGTTTCGGATCGGGTTTTGGATCGGTATACATAAAATCCAAATCCAAATCCAAAAAATCGGGTTCGGTAAATCCAAAATTTCGGGTTTCTGATCGGGTATCCGTCGTATCGGATTTTTCTGCCATCCCTATCGACCATGAGCCAAAAGTCATGTCAAATTCGACCAGAATCCTGGTCGAAAGTGTTCGACCAGGAGTCAAAAGTTAGGTCGAATTCGACCAGAATCCTGGTCGAAAGTGTTCGACCAGGAGTCAAAAGTGAGGTCGAATTCGACCAGAATCCTGGTCGAAAATACACCAGATTTTCAAATTCTGAATTATTTTCCAGGGAATTGATGAAAAATCCTGATTCCCATTTTGGGGAAAATTAAAAAAATTGGTTTAGAGCTGTATGTTCGCAGAACCAAGCTAGAATGAAAAATACGAAAGAGAACTTCGTAACTCCCGAATAAAATAACTTCTACGATAATCCAAAAGAGATTTTCCTAGAAGTTGGGGGCAAATGATATGGGCTGAAAAATAACCCTAGAAGTGCAATTAATGACGTATTAATTAGACCCAGATTGGTCCAAGAATACGGCCCAATAAACAAGGCCCGAAACCCTAATTATTTATTAATTTCGTGATTAATAAATAGGGAAAATATACGGCTCATGAAAGGAGTCCAAAATACGGTAAATTCTTCAAAGAAGGATCCAGAATCCCAATTAAAAGAAATAATGAGTCACGGTGCTTATCCTAAAACAAGGAAAAGACTTGTCCATCAAGAAATACAATGTTTATCCATTATCAAAAAGGAGACTTATTCGTTAAGTCTCCTAAACATACTCTAAATACGAGGCTCCTGACGCCTATATAAGGACCCTGATCCTTCACAATAGAACTACGTTTTTTGACTTGATTTTCAGCACTAATTGAGATACGTGGGCATCTTGTGAGGACCGATTTTGTCACGAAACACAAGAGCAGCCATTAAAGCTCGAAAGCTCTTAAACCCTAGCAATAAATTTACAAGTACGTTTTTTAATCCATAACACATGCAAGAACAAAATGAATTTAAATGATTTTATAAAATTTTGAAATTTATTGAATTTTACAATATACTTTAAAATATTTGAAATCTATATTTTAAAAAATTGAAATCTCACCCAAGTTCATGATATTGTTGGAGCAATTATGGACTCCACGAAACCTTTTCGATTCCAACCCAACTTATCCTTTTGCTGCTAAGGTAACAAACTATGTGAGCCACCCAAAGCCAACAGAAATCCGATCCGAATTATATATTATTATATAATAAAAATAAAATAATTCGACTATCCTAAGCTATATATTAAATATAATATTTAGATTTAAAATCTAAACATATAAGATAAGAGCAATGTAGCGTTGTATATGGATAAAAGGACTTTCAGGTGCTAATGTCGAAATTATATTTAGACTGGACCATTCATGTTGGTGAGCTGACCCAAAGAAAAAAATGTTTTCAAGTTTGTTTAGCTATTACCCTAGTGTTTCAAGTTTGGAAAATAAGGTAACTTAGGTTGATGGCTCATATTAGCCTAATGACCAAAAAATACATTTTTTGTTAAATTTACTCAATTTAATAATGTACTTTTTAATATAATAAAAGTATATAATGTATAACTAGCAAAAAAAAGTATATAATGTATAGTTAATTATAGATTAATTGATTTTTTGTGGTAAGCTATGAAATTTTGCATTATTGATTAAGTATTTAAAAAATTAATAATGTACTAGCTTAAAACCCGTGCGATGCAGGGATTGTTAATTGTTATTGTTAACGAGGAATTGGGTGATAACAAATTTCGGGGATTGTTGGAATAACGAATTATGAAAATAGGGGGATTTATGATTTTTGGATGATTGGGGTTGGACTTGAAAGGTGTCTCGACTTGTTACATGTGTCGGATCCTATTCCAAGATGCCTGCGTACCTGTGATTGTTAAGGGATATCATGAGATAAATTGATTTTATCTTTTTAGAGTTATAATAGCGTTGTGATTCTTTCCTGATTTGAAAGAATCGTTTGGAAATATTTTTTAGTAATTGATTGATTTAGATTGATTGTTTCCTCGTTTCAGAGAGATAATATTACTTAGTGGTTAAGCAATTAATGATTATTAGATTAATATTGGGAATTTAGGGAGATAATTGAGGTAACTGAAAATATGGCGTAACAGTTATTTTATTATTATTATTTTAATATTTTATTAATTGTAATTGTGCAAAAAATAAGTAGACATGTTAAAATAGCTAAACACTTTTAATTAATTAAAAACATTAAAACGGATTTTAAAATAAATAAATATGGGTTTGCCCGTTATATTTTTGAAAATGAGGGGTTTTAGTAAGAAAAAATAAAAAAATGTAACATATATTTAGTTTAAAAAGGTAAATGCCCGTGATATTTTTGAAAAATGAGGTTTTAAAATTTAATAATTAAAAGTATTTAAATACGTTTTAAAATAAATAAGTAAAGGGTTTCCTGTGATATTTTTGGAAAAAGAAGGGATTTTAGTGAGAAAAATAGAAAAAAGTAAATTATAAAAGACAATTTCCCGTGATATATTTAGAAAAGAAGGGACTTTGTTAGAAAAAATATATAATGTGTTTTAGCTGAAAAGGTAATTTGTTATAAATAGGTACTTGATTATTTATATTTTAATATTTTTAGTAATTGCATTTGTTAAGAAAAATAAGTAGACATGTTAAAATAGGTAAACTTTTAAAAAATAATTAATATTAAAATAGTTTTAAAAATAAATAACTAAATGTTTGTCCGTGATATTTTTGGAAAAGAAGGGGTTTTAGTAAGGAAAAATAGAAAAATTAACATGTTTTAGTTAAAAAAAGTAATTGCCCGTGATATATTTGAAAAAGTAGGGGAATTTGTTAGAAAAAATAGAAAAAATAATATATTTTAGGTGAAAAGGGTAATTGGTTATAAATAGGTAATATTATTATTTAATAATATATTTCTATTAATAAGTAAGGTTAATTAAGTCAAAACACGAAGTACAGTTAATTAAGGGCAATTAAGTAAAATCACAACGTACCATACCGACCAACCAAACTTTTAATGTTTCGTCTATTATATAATAGTATTGATATGAAAGGTAAAATAGCTTTTAAATTAAGTAAGTCTTGGATACATTTAAATTTTGAGAAATTATCAAAAATACTATCCTCTTTAAACCTATTCGCGGTTCTACTATATTTTTAAAATATTTGCAAAAAACGGTTTGCAACTAGAAGCAACTAATTGCAACTTTTTTTTCACGATTTGCAACCAAAAGCAACTAGATACAACTTATTTTTACGTTTTTCTGGAAACTAATTGCCGTTGATTTTAGTTTCATACAATTGATTAGGTTGCAAAATCGTATTTTTGTAAAAAAAAATTGAAAAATCGCATTTTTGCAATAAATAAAATCAAACAAATGAATTTTTGCAAAAAAAAATCGTATTTTTGAAAAAAACTTTTTAGTTTTTTGTTGCTAATATAATATTTACATGAATTAATACCATATAGTATACTATAAGTTAAAATGTATGTAATAATAACTGATATGGTCAGAAAAGTAATTATAGAAATATAATTGACGGTCCAATGAAAAGGCTTGATATTTAATGCCCAAATCCCTAATTATTCATTAATTTCGTAATTAATGAATAAGGAAAATAAACAGCTCATTAAAAGAGTCCGAATTATGGCAAATTGGTCAAAGAAGGATCCAGAATCCCAATTAAAGGCAATTAATGAGTCATAACCTTTATCGACAAGGAAGAGACTTATCCTGCAAGCAATACAATGCTTATCCAATATCAAAAAGGAGACTTATTCGCTAAGACTCCTAAACATACCATAAATACTAGGCTCCAGACGCCTATATAAGGTCCCTGATCCTACAATCAGAACTACGTCTTTGGCTTGATTCTCAACATTAATTGAGATACGTAGGCATCTTGTGAGGACTAATTTAGTCCGGAAACACGAGTGCAGCCATTAAAGCTCGAAGCTCATTAAACCTTAGCTTTAAATACACAAGCTCGTTTTTTAATCCATAACATTTGGCGCCGTCTGTGGGAAGACAACATCAACCATGGCAAACACACGAAGAACAGCTCGGGATACTCAAACTCCCGATGATCGCCCTATCACCTCTGAGGCTGATCAGCCACCGCCGACTACTGGCACACAAGGGGCGAATATCCCCACCAACACTCAAGGACCGGAAATCCCGATTTCGGTTGAAGGGACGAATCCCCTGCAGATGGTCATTCATGGATCTAATCCACAAGAGACCGTTCACCAGCAACCAATCACGACATCCCCGCTGCTCATGAGTGCACCAAGGAGCCTTCAACTCCATACTACTGATCTCCCTCAATACGCGAATCAGACTTTGGGGATGCCAAGCTATGGCATGCCCCCTCGACCCATGGCGGGCGGTAGTGGAACTAATCCAATATACCATGAGGCATATGTACCCCCTTATATTCAAGGTCTGGGACCCCAAACTCGTCAGACCCCTCTCATTTAAGATTACTCTGGCCCATACACCGAGGATGAGGGTTATACAACTGGGGAGGATTTCGCCCCAAGAAGGAGACGTTCTTCCCAGACAAATCGGGAGCCACCCCAAACTACTAAGGAGAAACTTGCAGCCCATGAGGCAGAGACTGCAAGGCTCAAAAAACTCCTTGCTGAAGAGGAGGCCGCTCAATCTCGGGGCCGAACGACTGAAGGGATCCCGATAATAAATTTGGATCCACCGGCAAGAAGGACCAAGAGGGCTGAAGCCCCAAGGGGTGATCCTAGTATTCTGTTGCCCCTAGGAGATCCTGATGATCCTACACCACCGTTTACTCAAGACATCATGAAAACGGCTATATCCAGAAAGTTTAAGATGCCTTTGATCAAAGCCTATGATGGAACGGGAGATCCCGCAAATCATGTAAGGACCTTCTCCAATGCACTGTTGTTGCAGCCAACCAATGATGCGGTCAAGTGTAGGGCGTTTCCACAAACCTTGGCAGGCATGGTCCAACGTTGGTATAGCCGTCTACCTCCCAACTCTATTGGGTCATTCAAGGAACTAAGCAAGGCTTTCATCAATCAGTTCATTAGTGGAAGGGTGCATGAGAAAAGTTCTGCATCACTCATGGCAATCCGGCAAGGACAGAATGAGGCCCTAAGGGACTACATCAATCGATTCACTCGAGAGGCTTTAAAAGTCCCGGACTTAGAGGACAGAGTGGCTATGATAGCCCTGCAACAAGGAACCACTGATGACCACTTCAAACGGTCGTTAGCTAAACATCCCCCGAGAGCATGTTGAAGCTCCAAGATAGGGCCGGAAAGTATATCAAGGCTGAAGAAAGTATGAGAAAATATGAACCCACTACTGGCGGTAGTGGAAACTCAAGGAAAAGAAAAGAAACTCAGGAGTTCGACGTCAAGGAAAAGTTTCCCCGAACATCAAAGAACTCCGATTCTCCCCCCAAGAGAAGCAATTTTGGGCCAAAATTCACAGAATATGCAAGATTGAATACTCCCAGGAGTCAAATTCTGATGGAGATAGCCAAGGAAGAAGATATCAAATGGCCAAAGCCAATGAGGGCTGATTTGTCCAAACGGAACCAAAATCAGTTTTGTCGGTTCCACAAAGAAGTCGGTCATGACACCGATGATTGTAGACAATTGAAAGATGAGATTGAGTTTCTGATACGAAGAGGAAAACTCAGCAAGTTCACTAAGGATGGAAGCCAAGGGAGCCAAAGGGGGAACTATGAAAGGAAGGATTATGATAGAAGGGACAACGATCAAGATCGGAATCCCAAGCCCCGAGGGCCAGTGATCAACATGATATTCGGAGGGCCAACTGCTGCTGGGTCCTCCCGAAACTCAAGAAAGGCTTATGCCCGAGAGGTAATGACTGTGGTTGGAGAAGCACCGAAACGTGCCAGAACAGAAGTGTCAATAGGTTTTGACGATTCAGATTTAGAAGGGGTGAAGTTCCCCCATGATGATCCACTTGTCATAATACCTGTGATAGGCACCTCCGAAACAAAAAGAGTCTTGGTTGATAATGGAGCTTCAGTGAATATCTTGTTCCACGATGCCTTTATCAAGATGGGTTACACAGACTCTCAGTTAACACCCTCAAATATGCCTATATACGGATTCAACGGGGTGGAATCAAAAGTGGAAGACACTATCCAACTCCCAATGACTATGGGACAAAGGATGAATACGTCTACTCAGATGTTGAACTTCGTAGTTATAAAAGCGACTTCAACCTACAATGCAATCCTGGGAAGGACTGGTCTTCATGCGTTCAAGGCTGTTGCCTCATCTTATCATCTAAAAATCAAGTTCCCAACAAGGAATGTGATTGGTGAAGAACGAGGAGACCAAAAGATGGCTAGAAGTTGTTATGTAGCCGCGTTAAGGCCTGATGGAACCGGGGGCAAGTTCTCCCAATTGAAGACATGAATATCAGCGACAACGAGGACAGAAGGGGGAAACCGGCTGAGGACTTGGTCCCAATTCCCCTAGTCCCAGGAGAACCAGAGAAGGTGACTTATATTGGGGCACTACTGCCCGAACCATTGAAGAGCAAACTCACGTCTTTTCTTCAAGAAAACAATGACGTTTTTGCTTGGACAACGGCCGACATGCCAGGGATTGATCCCCAATTGATATCTCACAAATTGAATGTGGATCCAGAAAGGAAGACAGTGAAACAAAAGAAAAGAAATTTTGCTCCAGAGAGGCTTGAAGCCATTAAGCAAGAAGTGAATAAGCTTTTGGAAGCTGGGTTCATTGAGGAAATCCAATTCCCAGAATGGTTAGCTAACCCCGTGATGGTCAAAAAAGCTAACGGGAAGTGGAGGATGTGCGTCGACTTCACCGACTTGAATGATGCATGTCCTAAGGATTGTTTTCCCTTACCAAGGATTGATGCTCTAATAGATGCCACTATTGGGCATGAGATGCTAAGTTTCATGGATGGCTTCAGTGGATATAATCAAATCAAGATGCACAAAGATGACATCGCCAATGTATCATTCATCACTGACTTTGGTGTCTTCTGTTTCTTAGTCATGGCTTTTGGGCTTAAGAATGCAGGAGCGACCTATCAAAGGTTGGTAAACAAAATCTTTGAGCACCTAATTGGAAAAACCATGGAAGTCTACGTAGATGACATGCTAGTCAAGAGCCTCGATAAGGCCGATCACATTAATCACCTCCGAGAGGCATTCGAAGTGCTGAGGCACCACAAGATGATGTTGAATCCAGCTAAGTGTGCCTTTGGTGTAGGCTCGGGAAAGTTTTTAGGCCTAATGGTTTCCAAGAGAGGAATCGAGGCCAATCCCGACAAAATCAAAGCAATTCTAGACATGGAGCCACCACGGACTGTCAAAGATGTCCAAAAACTAACAAGGAGGGTGGCAGCATTGGGAAGGTTCATCTCCAAGTCAGGAGAGAAGTGTTTACCCTTCTTCAAAACACTCAAAAAAGTGAAAAATTTTGAATGGACAACTGAAAGCCAAGAGGCCTTTGAGGCCCTGAAGAAATACATGGCTGAGGCACCACTATTGGCAAAACCCAAGCCAGGGGAAACTCTCTACTTGTACTTGGCAGTTTCTAACACAGCCCTTGGAGCTGTACTGATAAAGGAAGAATTGAAAGTGCAGAAGCCCGTCTACTATGTGAGTAAGATTCTTCATGGGGCAGAAATAAACTACTCAACGATTGAGAAGTTTGCCTTAGCCTTGATAATGGCCTCAAGAAAGCTACGCCCGTACTTCCAGGCTCACAAGATAGAGGTCTTGACTGATCAACCTCTAAGAAACATCTTGCATAGCCCTCAAGTTAGTGGAAGATTGATCAAATGGGCTATTGAATTGGGCGAATTTGACATCAAGTATAAGCCTCGAACGGCCATAAAAGCTCAGGCACTTGCTGACTTCATGGTTGAATGCACCATTGACAACCAAGAAGTCGAGGGGCAGGAAGTAATAGTGGAAGATAAGAAAGATCAAGAAATGGACTTCAAAGAATATTGGGTGCTCAATTTTGATGGAGCATCAAAAACAAAATCAAGTGGAGCTGGTTTAGTGCTACAAAGTCCTGATGGATTCCTCATTGAGTATGCATTAAAACTTGACTTCCCAACGACAAACAATGAGGCTGAGTATGAAGCTCTGATAGCTGGCTTAGGGTTGGCTGGAGCCTTGAGGGTCAAAACTCTGAAAGTATGTGGAGACTCGAGGCTAGTGGTTTCCCAAGTAAATGGGGAATTTGAGGCCAGAGATGAAGTCATGGCCAAGTACTTGAAACTTGTTAAGGCCATCATGACTCAATTTGACGAATGCTATGTGGAGCACATTCCAAGGGAAGAGAACATAAAGGCTGATGCCCTGTCTAAGTTTGCTTCTTCTGAAATCGAAAACTATGCAGGGAGTGTATACTTCCAAGTCTTGAAGACCCCAAGCATCAACGGAAAGTTGGTAGCACCTATTGATGTTGGCAGCTGTTGGATGGATCCCATCAAAGCTCATCTGGAAACTGGGTGGCTACCCAACGATACTTCAGAAGCACGAAAGCTATACGTCAGAGCACTAAGGTATACTCTGATTGAGGGACTCCTATACAAGAAATCTTTCATCATTCCATATCTGAAATGTTTGAGACCCCAAGAGGCAGAATTGGCCCTAAAGGAAGTGCATGAAGGAATCTGTGGGCAACACTTGGGGGGCAGAGCCCTTGCTCATAAAGTCACCCGTCTAGGTTTCTATTGGCCAAGCATACTCGCTGATGCTAAAAGCTATGTGAAAAAATGTGAACGGTGCCAAAAACATGCACCAGTGGTTAGACAACCACCAGAGATGATGACATCCATTAACTCACCTATCCCCTTTGCTATGTGGGGAATGGATATACTCGGGCCATTTCTAATGGCAAGTGCTCAAAGAAAGTTCTTGATAGTAGCAATCGACTACTTCACCAAGTGGATTGAGGCTAAGCCCTTAGCCAAGATAACCACCAAGCAAGTAATGCAATTCTTCTGGGAAAATGTGATATGCAGATATGGAATTCCACGAGTCCTGGTCACGGACAATGGAACTCAGTTTAACAACGATGAGTTCAAAAAGTATTGTGATGAGAATGATATCAAGTTGCGCTTCACTTCTGTTGCCCATCCTCAAGCTAATGGGCAAGCTGAGGTTGCAAATCAAATTATCTTGGATGGACTAAAGAAAAGAGTTGAACGCTCCAGAAACACTTGGGTAGACGAATTACTCCCCATACTTTGGGCATATCGTACTACTTGTAAAGTCACCATCGGGGCAACTCCATTTCTATTGGCTTATGGAGCAGAGGCAGTGGTCCCGGTGGAGATTACTCACACCTCCCCAAGAGTTGAGGCTTATGAACCAGAAGAAAATGAAGAAGGCTTGAGGCTAGCTTTGGATCTAATTGATGAAGTTAGAGATGAAGCAAACGCCAAGATAGTTGAACATCAAAAGAAAGCCTCTTTCTACTACAACCTAAGGGTTAAAGAAAGGTTCTTTCGTCAAGGAGACTTGGTTCTCAGAAAGATTGAAGCATCCGGAGTTGGACAAAAAGGCAAGTTGGCCCTAAATTGGGAAGGACCGTATCGCGTCAAGAACGTATTTGGTCGAGGCTCATTCAAGCTAGAAACCCTTGAAGGGCATGAGGTGCCAAGGACTTGGCATGCCTCCAATTTGAAAGTTTATTATGTTTAAGGTGTGTCCTAGGAGGACTCACTACTATGAATAAGGTTTTATAAAACCAACCCAAGTTCTTAAACTTGGGTACTATGTAAGGGTTAATCCCATTTTCAAGTTATGAATAAATTCAGCATTTTCATGTTTCAAAGCTTATCTACTATGAGTGTTGACAAACATTCAAGAAACCAGAAAAACAACACAAAGCCATGAATGGCCACAAGATATAAATAAGGCTGGATAAAAACTTAAATAGAAAAGTTAAGTTAAGCCCGTAGGCTGAAAGTACATAAACAAAAGTACAAGCCATGATGGCCAAAAATAAAACTACATATAATCTGCCTTGTCTACTTCCTCCTCCTCCTCTTCCCCTAAAGCGGAACCGGAATGAGTGGCAGCATAATCATCCCCGGCAGTCTGACCGAGTGGAGAGGTATGATCTAGGTCGAAGATCCTGTCATCCTCCTCCATGTCGTCCTCCCCAGCCAAAGCCAACTCCGTAGGAGTAGGAGGGTAAGGGCTTGGAAAATCAGAAATGGTGAGAGATCCAGGCATCTTCTCCAACACAGCAGCAAGAGCGCCATCCCATCCCTTCGTATACTGAACTGGGAAGAGGAGCTCGTCATGCTTATCAATCAAGTCCTCGTACTCCTTGGAGTCAAGGTACTCGTCGATAAAGTCATCCTTCCCCTTCCTCAAAGACACCAGCTCAGCCTGGGAGTCGGCTAACTCCTTCTCCTTCCTAGCCGGAGTGGCCCTGAGAGAACCCACCTCCTCTTGGGATTTCTCAAACTTGCCTTGGTTGGCCTCAGAAGATGAGCGCCAAAGTCTTGGCTTGAAAGAGAGCCCCTTGGTAGTTGGCATTAACCTACAAGCAAGTTACAAGTCAAATACTTAAACTTGAAATACATTATTAAACTACAAAGAAAAAAGAAGAGGAGAAATACTTACAGCAGCCATAGCCTGGGATCCAGCATGCTCCACCCCCTCAATGGTGGAGTTAGAAATATGATCATAGTTTAATTGATATGTATAATAAGAATAAAGAATATATAAACAAAGTACTATCAAATTCATGTATTCTACTCAACAATGTATTACAATTCACAAATATTAAATACATAAATAATTTTACCCGGTAAATATGGTACCTAATGTTTCGATTAACCTGAAAATCAATTTAAGATAATCCTTAAAAGTATTAAAAGAATTAATTGAAAATCCCTTAAGGAGAGAACGAGTATATTGGAAAATTTGTACAACAATCAGTGTTGGACAATAAAGCACATGGCTATAATTAGAAGGTGCAGTGCAATCCGTTTTTTAACCTAATTTACTAATTGCATATTTTTCTAATTAATTAAAAATTGTTAACGTAGGCAAATAAATTTTATCATGTAATATTGAAAATTTAATTTTTTTTTATTTCTGCCCATATGTTATTTATATTAGGAAAATTATCAAAAATACTCATGTTTTCAATCCTTTTTTCAAAAATACGGTCAAAGTTGCATATGAAATTGCAAAACAAGTTGAAAGCAGTTGCATTTGAGGTTGCAATTGAGGATACTATGAGGTTGTACGGTATTTTTGAAAGAAACTTTTACAACCTGAGTATTTTTTTAGAAAAGCTCTTTATATTATAATATTTTAAGCAAATTAAAGATTTTCTATAATTTGTAATTTTAGTTATCCAAACAGTTTTTGATACAATAATTATATTATTAAAAAACGAGTTGAGAATCATTAGTAACAAAAGGCTTCTTTCGAATTCGGTCAACAGCATAATCCCGTTAATCTCATAGTTTTTTATATTGTACCATTTATTTTGGCTCTGTTTGGCAATTAGTTGTTAGCTTATAACGGTTAGCTTATTGAGTTAGCTGTTTTGATTAGCGGATTCAATTAGCTGTTTTACATAAAATTGTTTGGTAATTAGCTGTTTGAGTTAGATATTTGTATATCAATTAAATACATCACAACAATCTAATTGAAAAAACTCCTCAAAGTAGCTTTTTAAAAATTAGTTTTTTGAGTCCAAAAAGTTATTTCAACCCGTCAACTAACAAACACTAATATTAGAGGTTTCAAATGGTCAAACATCTAATTTGGCTAAAACTTCTAATTTTTTCTCAAACATTTAACTTCCAAACAGGGCCTTTATTACTAATATATATATATATATATATATGTACTATTATATTAAAGACGAAACATTGAAAGTTTTGTAGTCTGGTCATGAAAGTTTTTGTAGTCTGGTCACTCCATTCATAGCCGTTAGATATCTCTGATCAAATCGATGAGAACCATTAGATAAAATATTAAAATTATTATATAGAATATCTTTTCTATTTTTCCTAACTAAAATATCTCATTTTCCAAAAATATCGCAGACAGTTTCATTTAATAAAATAACATAATAAGTTTATAATTGCTAATAACTAACTCATTACCATTTTTAGCCAAAACAATTTCCTTTTCAGCTAAAACATGTTACTTTTTCTATTTACCTTACTAAAATCTCTCATTTTCCAAATATATCACGAGCAAATCCTTACTTATTTATTTTAAAACGTATTTTAATACTTTTAATTGGCAATTACCTTCCCCTCTTTTTCTAGAAAAATCACGGACAATTACCTTTTTCAGCTAAAACATGTTATATTTTCTATTTTCCTTACTAAAATCTCTCTTTTTCCAAATATATCACGGGCAAATCCTTATTTATTTACTTTAAAATCTATTTTAATACTTTTAATTGACAATTACATTTTTCAACTAAAACATGTCATATTTTCTATTTTTCTTACTAAAACCCCTCTTTTTCAAAAATATCACGGGCAAATCGTTACTTTTATATTTTAAAATTCAACGAAAACATGTTACTTATATTTTTCTTACTAAAGCCACTCTTTTTCCAAAATATCACGGACAAACCGTTACTTATTTATTTTAAAATCTATTTTAATACTTTTAATTATTTAAAAATGTTTAACACGCATACTTATTTTTTTTAATAAATGCAATTAATAAAATATAAATAATAAATAATAAAATTATTAATTATTAAAAACAATCCGAGTATCGCACGGGTTTTAAGCTATATTATTAAAGACGAGACATTAAATTTTGGTAGTCGGACGGACGGACGGTCAGTACTTAGTGATTTTACTTAAATACCCTTACTTATTTTTTTAAAAAATTATCACTAAATAATAACATTATTTATAACCAATTACCTTTTCAGCTAAATACATTACCTTTTTTTATTTTTTTTTCTAACAAAATCATTTCTTTTTCTAAAAAAAAACACGGTCGGTTATCTTTTTTAACAAAAACATGTTACTCTTTCTATTTTTCCTTACTAAAATATCTCATTTTCCAAAATATCACAAGCAAATACTTAATTATTTATTTTAAAATCTATTTTAATACTTTTAATTATGAACACTTTTTTAGCTGAAACGTGTTACTTTTTCTTTTTTTTTTCTAAAAATATTATTATTAAATAATAACATTTTTATAGCCAACTACATTTTCTGCTAAAATACATTACTTTTTCTAACAAAATCCTCTCTTTTTCTAAAAAAAAAAGCACGGACAATTACCTTTTTCAACTAAAACATGTTACTATTTCTATTTTTCCTTACTAAAATCTCTCATTTTCCAAAAATATCCCGGGAAAATCCTTACTTATTTATTTTGAAACCTAATTAAATACTTTTAATTACGGGCACTTACCTTTTCAGCTAAAACACGTTACTTTTTCTATTTTTCCTTACTAAGACCCCTCATTTTCCAAAAATATCACGAACAAACAGTTATTAATTTATTTTAAAATTTATTTTAATACTTTTAATGATTTAAAAAAGTTTAACACGCCTACTTATTTTTTTTAGCAAATGCAAATTAATGGAATATTAAAACATAAATAATAAAAATAATAATTATTTATAACAATCCGTGCATCGCACGGGTTTTAAGCTAGTATATATATATATATATATACGAAACATTAAAAGTTTTGGTCGGTCGTCGGTCGGTCGATAAAATGGTAATATTATTATATACTAGCTTATAGCCCGTGTAATGCACGGTTACTTAAATTTTATTTATAAATATATTTTTATTACCCATGCAACACACGATTGTTTTTTTAATATTTATAATTATATTTATTTATGAATATTTTAATATTTAAAAGTTATTAGTTTACATGATTAAATTATTTTAAAAAAAGATTTAGCTAAAAGAATTATAGTTAAAAATTTGATATTTATTATATTTTACACACTCAATTTAATATTTGTTTATATTGAGTTATAAAAATTAGATTTTGCCAATTTTATAGTCCACATGAAATTCACAAAATAGTCTTTAATTTAGTTGTGGTTTAATAGTTCTTTTTCAATTAAAAACTATTCTAAAAATAAAAAGAGAATAAAGTGACAAAATTTAATGTTGAGAATTCTATTCGATTTAGGAAATCTACTTATATGTAGTTTAGATTATTAGAATACCCTTTATTAACCAAATACAGTTTTTAATGTTAAATCTAACGGTTTTCACCTATCTATTTAACATTAAACGATTTTTATTATTTTGGTATTAAATGAGTTTCCTTATTTAATTACAACTATTTTTATGTTTTGACTTTTTAGAAAATTCAATCTTAATATAATATCTTTTAACTTATATCATTTTTAGATAATAACTTCTTTTTATATGATATAATCTTGATCATGTATTTTTAAAAGTATTGGATCTAATGGTTGAGAATGTTTTGGCGGTATTTAGGACCAAACTACCATGATAACATCATTAATTTTTTTAATTTATAATTTTTTAAAATATTTATTGCTAAAATATAATATACTCTTTTTTGTAATATGTTAAAGATGCGGGAACTTTGAACTTTTGAGAAAATAAAATATCAATTAAAATATGATTTTTTTTGTAATAGTTCTTCTTTTAAAGTAGTACACCGTGATCAAAATTCTGTATAAATTTCATTTTTTTATAGTATACCCGGTAAATATCTATGTTATTATATTAAAGACTAAATAATGAAAGCTTCCTTGTAAGTTAAGTTTGGTCGCTTTGTTTGATCACTCAATCCATAATCGTTGAATCTTTTAAATTAAATTGTTGAAAAAAAGTTAGATATAACAGTAAAATTATCATGTAAAATAATCTAATATTTGAATCTACTAACAACATATTAAAATTTATAGTTTTTTTAAAAAATAAGAATTTTTTCATTTTTTCTTGTAGACATATGTTATTTGATAATATTTTTTGTAAAGTACGATTTTTCAGAAAAGTACTATACTAATTGATTAGCAAACTTTTAAAGTTTCGAATTTAATAATTTACAATGTATATAGGTTTAAAAAGTTTGGCATCTTCTGTAGCTGAATCTAAAATTTCTAAATAAGGTGTTTTTTAATATGAATATAGTTCTGCTAACAATGAAATTAGGTCTATATGAGTTCTTATAAAACAAAATCACCATTTACGTATAATTTATTATTTAGTAATAAATAATATTTGATTAGTTATGATATAAAACTTAATAAAATAGGATTAAAAATATGCACAATTTTTATAAAATTTTATCCTCATATTATTATATTCTTTGTTGATTTGAATTTTTCTTAGATTGATTTTAATTTTTGAACATAGATTTCTAAATTTAAAATAGTTAGAAAAAAGTAATTAAATTGGTGTTAAAATAACGATGACATAATAATTATTATTAGAATTTAAATATTCACTTTATTAATTTGAGCTTTATCTTGTGTTTTAAAAATCAGATTTTGACGATTTTACACCCCACGTGAAGATAACTAAATTATCTTTAATTAATAGATGGTTTAACAATTTTTATCTAGGTGAAATTGTCAATGGAAGAGAAAAGAAAGTCAGGAATTTTTTACATGGAAAATTCTATTCAATATAGAAAACTTATTTATATTTGGTATATTTGGTTTAAATTATCAAAATACACCTTTTAGAATTTAAATATAATCCTATTATTAATAAAATAAATTTTTTTAATATTTGATCTAACGATTTTTATTTATCTAGTTAAGATCTAATGGTCCTTATTAATTTAGTTGTCTACGACCAAAATTTGGGATAAAATCCCTATTATGATTATTATATATAAGGATTTAATATAATAAGGATATCAAGTATATACTGATATAAGTATCTTACTAACTGCTTTTACTTTTAATGTTTCGGTTTTATTTACGGTTTAAATAAAATATTAAAATACATTATTACTTAAAAATTATTAAATACAATAAAAATTATGTTATGATTATATAAAATTTTATTCTCATATTATTATATTCTTAATCGATTTGAATTTGTTCTTAATTAATTTTGATACTTTATTGAAAGAAACATAAAATTTCTATATTTAAAAGAATTAGTGGAAAAATAAATAAATTGGTGATACAATAATAAAAAAAATTATTAAAATTTAGATACTCACTTTAATATTTGGGTTCTATCCTGAGTTTTAGAAATTGAATTTTGACGATTTTACAACTCATGCGAAACTAACAAAATTATCTTTAATTTAATGATGATTTAATAATTATTATCTAACTTGACCAGTTGACCTACCCATAAAATAAACTGAAAAAAAAGATGGTTAAGAAGTTTTACACAAAGAATTCAATTCAATATAGAAAACCAATTTATAATTGGTTTAAATTATCAAAGCACGCTTCTTAGTATTTAAATATAATCTTACATTTAATCAAATACACATTTTAATATAAGTATTATATTCAAAATTATCGTTTATGAATATGAAACCCTCAACATTTTAATAATATTTTGATATTATCCTTTTATGTTTGTTATATGTAAAATAATATAATTATAATTTGGATTAATCGAATTGTTATGTTCCTTCAGAAAAAAAAGTGTTTAAATTTATTCATGTACAAGAGTTCTCCTAAGTCTCTTATAACGTAGGGTATCATTGTAATCGATATGAATTGTTATCTTGATATTTGGTTTAATAATTATTATATAACTGGAACTATACATAAATTCAAGAGAAAAGATATTTAAGAATTTTTACATAGAAAAAATTTAAATTATCAAAATACACTTTTTAGTATTTAAATATAATTCTATTATTAATCAGATACACTTTTTAATATTAGATCTAACAATTCTCATCGATCTATAATTATTAATTTGGTCATATACTGATCGTACACGGACCAGATCGATTTTAATTTTTTCTTAAATCGATTTTAATATTTTATTGAAATAAACAAAGAATTTATAAATTTAAAAGAATTAGAAAAAAAATTAAATTGGTGCTACAATAATAAAAAAATATTTATTAAAATTTAGATAATAACTTTACTGTTTGGGTTCTTGGCTCTATCTTGAGTTTTAGACAACAGATTTTAACGATTTTACAGCCCACACGAAACTTACAAAATTATCTTTAATTTAATGATGGTTTAATAATTATTATCTAACTGGAACTATCCATAAAATAAAGAGAAAATATAATTACAAATTTTTACATAAAGATTTCTATTCAATATAGAAAACCTATTTATAATAGGTTTAAATTATCAAAATACACCTTTTAGTATTTAAATACTATCCTATTATTAATCAAATACAATTTTTAATATTATATCTGACGGTCCTCATCGATTTGAATATTTATAGTTTTATAATCCAACGGATCGTATACTTTTGGTAGTACAGTGACCGACCAAAGTTTTGGATAAGATCTCCCTTACACTTATTATATATAAGGAGTTAATTTATAACCGACAGCTAAAAAACATTATGTGTTTTATATTTTCTAACTAAAACAACTTATCTTCTAAATGTAATACATGTAAAATAAATATATGTTAGAAATGAATACTACTAGAAACTAGACAGAGGGGGGGTGAATGGATAGTTTGATATATTTTTCGATTCTTGAAAACTAAGTAACAGACTGTATATGATTATGATATGTAATATGCAGAAAGTAAATAACACACACAATCACTTTAATCTACTTTGTATAAGCAAATTAAATACTACAGCTTTCCAAGAAATTCACAATAGAATTTCTGGCTTCTAAACAAGAACAGTTTGAACTTGCTCGCTTATAGAGAAAAGAGCTTAGCAAATAACTATGTGTATCTCTCTTACAGCTAACAATAGGATGTGCATAATATATATAAGCCCTATACAAACTAGTGCACACACCTATTTTTACACAGTTACCCCTTGCTGAAAGTCCAACTTGTCCTGCCATAAGACGTTAACTGTGTCAGGAAGGACCACCTGCTTTTCGGAGTCTTTCCCGTTTCTGTAGCTGCTTGTCTCTTATCTTTCTCTCCAAGTTTAGCTGTAGATTTGCCATATGTTCTTTGGACCACCTTGCCAGAACAAATGCTTCAGTATTTGTCTCTTTTGATTCTTGATTCTGTACCTTGATTTGTCTTGTTGTAAACGGCTAAGTGTTGATATCGTAACTCCACTTCATTCCTGACTTCGCGATCTCACTTGTGAGGACTTCGCGATATAGCCTTTGAAGACTTTGCGACATAGGTCATTTGAAGACTATGCGACATAGGTCATTTGAAGACTATGCGACATAGGTCATTTGAAGACTATGCGACATAGGGCTTCTGAGGACTTCACGATCTAGGCTTCTGAAAATCATATGTTTACCCTATTTGTAAACATCGAGGATTCAACTCAACTTAAACAAGAATGTAATAGTAAATAGTATATACATACTGTCACAGGGATCTCAAATGCTCAACAGTCAGAAGAAAGAAGACAAAGACAATCTATAGTTTTGATGTTTTACTACATTGAAGAAGTTCATTGTTTGATCAAGCGTCAATGGAGTAGTCAAGACAGTGGATTCTATTTATAGTGACAAGAGATTCCTACAGTGACAGAATACAGATTAGAAAGGTTTGAAAAAGGGTGAAGAAAAGGAAGACATGAACCACAGTTTTAAAGTCAAATGTGAAGAACAACCATTGGAGTTAGTCGTTCATGAACCAGACCGTGCATCGAACGTCAACAGTCAAGTCAGTGGTACTTCTTTATTACATACAGTGGTTCGAGGAAAGAATTTGCGCTTTCAATAGATTTATATTAATTCTTATTTAATTAACATATTATGTAATTTATTTAATTAATAAATTAATTCATTCTGAATTAATTTATTTTTTAAATTAATTATCATGTTAATTAACGTTGAATTAATGTATTAATCTAAGTTGATTTAATTAAGTAATTAATGAATTAATCATTATTTGTTTAAATGATTAATTGATTAAGTAATTAATTAAATTAAAACTAAAGAGAATGGGTTATGAATTTGCTGGGCTACATGTTTAAACTTGGTGGGCTGAATCCAAAAGAAATGTATTGGGCTGGTTGAAATTGGATTGGGCTCAAGCCCAACAGAAGTGTTAGCTTTAACAAAGTGTAGTGATCAAACTGCAGTTTTGTGTGTGAACACAAAACAATCAGAATTGTTAAAACAAGTCTGTGCACGTGAAGGCTGTCGGCAGAGTTGATTTCCACGCCACTCGCCTGTCAGCGCGTGTAACTCACGCGCCCGAGAAATGGACAGAAAAAGCCGCGCCTGCACTCCACTTTCCTCTCCTGCGACTGGTTCTCAGCTGGTTGTTCAGTAGCTTTTGTATAAAAGAAGCAGGCGGCTCATTCAACACTACTTCTTCACTTCTCAAAAACAGACAGACACAGAAGAGAGAAAAGAGAGAGATCAAAGAGATAGAGTTCTGCTTCAAATTAAATTCCTGTAAATTATTTCTGAGCTGTATCATTAAATCTAAACCGATAGAAATAGTTTACTTGCAATCTTGGAACTATCTAGCGAGTTTTTACTCCTAGTTTTTATCTCTCGAATTGCTTTTAGCATTCGATCTTTTTATTACAAATATAGAAAAGTTCATGTCGAATTTTCTATAGAATTTGTAATAATTAGTTTGGTCATCAAACCTTGTAATCTGTACCCGTGTATTTAGACACACCACTCCAAGTTTAATATAATTTTATATTTAACTTGAAATATTGGCTTCGTTTATTCCGCATCAATTTGTTCTTGATTTAATATTTTAAGAAAAGAGCAAATTCGATTAAACGACATAGTTTGTATTCAACCCCCCCTTCTACAAACTAAATTGGACCTAACAATTGGTATCAGAGCCTTTTGATTGACGCACAAATCAAGATCCTTATTTTTGTGGTCCTCCAATTGGTTTTCGAGTTTGTTGACCCATACACAAATTAAATCCGGTATTAGACCAAAAAGTCAACTCCTCTATTTTCGAATTCTTTAACCTTCAAAAATTTTCAATTTATGATATTTTTGATTTTTAAACAATATGAGTTTATTTTCAATTTTTAATTAACTTGAATTTATTCTTGAATTGTTTAACCCTCAAAAATTTTCATTTCTTGATATTTTCGATTGTTAAATAATCTGAACTTATATTCGAATTTTTTAATTTTTGATACTTTCGAATTTTAATCAACTTGAATTTATTTTCGGATTCTTTAACTCTCAAAATTGTCATTTCTTGATATTTTTTGATTCTTAATTAATTTGACTCTAATTTCAAATTTTAATTAATTTGAACTTACATTCAAATTTTTTATTTCTCAAAAATTTTCAAGTCCTTGAAGTTTTTGAATTTTAAATATTTTGAATTTATTCTAAGCCAATGGTTCTTAGAAGATTGTTAGTTGAAGATTCCTCCGGACGTCAAAGATGATTTTGAATCTTTTGAAGAAAATGCATTATTTCGATGGAATTTTTCTTGAAGATTTTAGTCAACTCTAGTGATTCAATGATATACAAACACTTAGTGGTTTGTACAAAAGCAATATCTAATCATGGAATCAATAGAGATTTTAGAAGAATGGAATCAAGGAGGTTTGAGAATGGACTAGACTGCAAACATCTCAGTCGGGAATTAATGATGGAACCTCAGAACAGACAGGGAGAGTTACTAATTCAGAAGGAGTATTAATGCTACATCCAGGGATCAGGCCTATCTACTCCGAAACGGAAACTCTTCAGGATAAAGTTCAACTCAAGAGGTGGTTACAAGACTGAGATGGTGGAAAGAAACAAGACTTGATAGTTATAGCTATGGAAAGCTATATGTAATAAATAACTATCAAGGTGTGCAACACAGTACAGATGACTGACAGACAAGGATGAATAGGGATTCATTAATTGAGATGAAACAGAAGCATCAGTGCATAACTTATATTGCTAAAAGAAAGAGTTGGGATGGATCAGATGATGATGAGAAGAACTTAATGAATATCTTGCTTTCATAGCAATCTCTGAAGATGATTCACCTCACATGTCTCAGGTATCAATTCTTCGAACTATTGTAATATGTAATTCTCAGAAATTCAAAGCATGTTAAGATCTTAGTTTTTAATTGTTATATCTTTGGTTAGAAGATCTTAATATGTGTATGAATATTTGTTGAATTTAATTAATTGCAGCAGTGAGTTAGAGCTGTTTCTTAGACAATATCTTTTAATTCTTAATTGTTATATGTTAAGCATCTAAGACTTCTGCTTAAGCTAGTTTCAGGATCCCCAGTAAAACAGATTTGCTTATTCATTCTGAATTGTTTGTTAAGGTTTAAAAAGTTTAGAAGATGGATTGATTACTTAGGTATTACAGACTATTAGCTGGTTTATAACAACATACTTGGACTGGATAGAATTAGTGATTACTTATTAATTTTTCTATTCCAACTAGTTTTAGAAAATTCTTGTATGAAGGTTAAATGGATTTTCTAAATAGCATTACATGTCATAGTTTGCACGTTTTAAATGTGTGATGGTTTAATTGCTATATGAATGCTATGTTTGTTGTTACCACTAATGTATACATGTCATAGTTTGCATGTTTTAAATGTGCGATGGTTTAAATGCTGTATGTATGCCATGTCTGTAGATTACTCTATAAATAGAGAAATCTCTTTTTAATCCATCTGGACCCAAGTAAATTTGGGTACCAAGAACTTTTTATCCATTTGTGAATGTAGTGCTTAACAGGTTAATCGATTATGCATTGTCAATGATTTATTCAAAGCATATCATCGAAGAAAGAACTCTACTATCAAATGTGATTGTGAAGACAGACCAAGTGGTTTTCCCTTGGAGACAACAGCAAGGGTATGACCCAGGGTCATGGCTATTCAATAGCTAGGAATGTTGTCAGTAATAAAGCATCTTTAGAAGATGAAGAGCCTACTATTCGAGGAGTAAGGAAAGATAACTTATTTGTAGTTGACATGGAATCTCAGTCAAAGGTGAAGTCAATAAGGTCTAATCTAAAGCTTCATCAGACAAGAGTTCAGCTATGACATAAGGAGCTCTCTCACCTGAATGTCAAATCAAGAGATTCTTTCCTGGAAATCGAATCAGTAAAGGAGACTGCCTCATCTGGAATTAAAGCAAAATGAAATTATGAGGCATGTCATAAAGGGAAGTCAAAGAAGCATCACACAGAAGTTTAACATCAAATAAAAATATACTTTAGTGGTGATGACTGATGGCTTCTCTCAACAAACAAGTTGTTGTTCAGACAATCTGAAGACAAGACACCACTTATGGTGATTGATCACATCTAGAAGATTTGCAGGAAGCAGACTGACTATGACAACTTGGAGACAGATTACAGGACCTATCGATTAGTGTTCTGGATGATTTCTGCACCTTCAAGAGTATTAATGATGAAGGAGTCAATAGTTTGCTACTAGCATGATCGAACCCTGATCAGTGAGAAATATAGGAAGACCCCACAAGTATGAAGGAAATTGTTTTGCAATGATAAATGAAAGTGAGCATCCTAGCAATCAGCTAATGCTCAAAAGAAAAATTTCCTTGGTTACTAAATGGAGTCTACAGCCTTCAGGGTGATTGTTATTAATCAACAGAAGGTGATTGAAAGTCTTAGTGATGTTCAACAACTTCATGCTCCCAGCAACAGCTTAGGGGGAGCAAAAGAAGGATCATCTAGTCAACTCAACGCCACATTGAAAATCATAGGACACTATGAGAACATGTCTGCCAAGACAAAGAATGTTGACTCAATTAATTCTTTGTCCTAGTTCTTAGTGTTCCTAATGGTGGAAGTGAAAGACTAGCAGAGCTTCAAGTATCAATGATTATTTCTTTAGTTTTCTTTTAGAAGAAACTAAGAAAGTTACAAAAGTTCTGAAAGATCCAGATTGAGTGATTGAAATGCAAGATGATCTCAATCAGTACAAAAGGCAGATTGAAGGGAAGCTGGTATCCAGACCAAACAACAAGGCTGTAATTGGTACAAGGATAACCAGAAGTCTAACTGGATGTCAAGGCATTGTTATGAGGGACAAAGCCAAACTGGATGCAAGGTCACTAGCTGATAAGACAGTATATCTGACAAGATGCACCAGTGACAAGACTTGAGGATATCAGGCACCTGCTACACATTCAAGATTATGATGGACATCTGGACCTTCTGTATCTGGATGCTAGAAGAATGTGAACAAGTGCACTCCTGGTTGTGAGATAATGAAGATCTCTACAGGTTAGTATGAACTGGTATCATCACTCAAGCAATCATAGAAGACATGGTATGACACCCTAACTATAATTTAACATTTGGTATCAATCTTTAACAATTGATATCATTTAGCAATTAGTGTCATATTTATAGAACTCTCTACATCATTAGGCACAAATACAATGATATATATGTGCAATGATATCTTGATTATATTATATGTTGGTCTACTAACTATAAATTGGTATAAGATTTTTGCTGTTTTGATGTTGGTAAAGTTGCAATTCTTTTGAATTACTTCTTGTAAGGCAAAAGAATTATGGCAATTAAAGTAAGTCTACAATCTTTTGTTTTTGATAAGATTCTAGACCTGCCAAGACTCCCTGTCAATATCAGCCACTAGAGCTTGCTTGGTACCTACATTTTATTTGGACTTTACAAGCTTTAGGGGAATCAATAAAAACTCATTATCTTATTCAATTGCTAATAGATCACTTACACACATATTATATTCTCAATATGCAAATGTGCAAGGCCCCAAGTGGATCCTAGAGAATCTATTCTTGTAGTTATTACACTTGATTTTCAGATGTCTTAAGTTGGACCCAAATCTGCGAAGATGGTACCCTAGAGACATCAGTTCTGACATGTTTTGCTGCATAGAGACAGATCAAATGAGTTGTACGAAAGCAGGAGAACACAAGGAATCAAATTCATCTCCAACAACTCTGTGGAACACTGAAGGCCAAGCATCTTGCATAAGGTATTTATTCTTTCGAGAGCTTGTCTTGCATGCTAAGAATGTGTTTCTTACATAGTTCACAAGTTGTCAATTGTCCGTATTGAAAGGACTTGTGAGCTCATGATTACAAGTACCACTTTGTCCATATCTCAAGGACTTTTGAAGTTTATTTACAAGTATTCAATTGTCAGTATTGAAAGGACTTGTAAGTAATATTTAAATGATTTCATAAGTACTCAATTGTCCGTATTGTAAGGACTTGTGAATTCATTTACATCCAGACCTCTAATTATCTATTGAATGATTGCCATGTGTATAAATGAATATATTTCATTGGTGATTATTTAAGGATAATTTAAATACTTAAATGCTAAAATCTAACTCATAGAGATTTAGTATTTATTTATTTATTTGTTATTTATTTTGATTTATATGGGTTATGGAACTTGAAGCAATTCAATATAAGTATTTGCTCTGTACCTCATATTTATTAAAATAAATATACATCATAACTAATTTGGACCTATCTGTCTTGGTCTTCAATTGGTTGTGAGATGATAATTCTAGTGAATTTATCAATGCTCGATTTTCAAAAATTCACTATAATTAATATCATGGTTCTAACAATTGGTTGTATTGAAGTTTTGACCTATATCAGTTAATGATATTTAGTTAAAATTCTATTTACTAACTAATTGTGAGATGTATTGGTATGAGTGAAATTACTTAGAACTCCTCTAAGTAATTTATGTTGTATCTTTTGAAATTCACTCATACTACTATACATAGTGTGAAAATTCTCTGAGTAGAACTATGGATATTGTAATATCTAAAGAGACCATAGTTCATTTACTTGGAATAATTTTTATGCTTATTTGCAACTTCTGATCACCTTGATAATAATGTTGTTTACTATGAATCAAGGTGTATTGGACTTAGAATATCATTTCTAAGATTGCATAAGACAAGACAACTTTGGTAATAAAGTCTTATCTATAGAACCAAGGTTGTCTACCAACAAACAGTTGTTAGGAGTTAACAATTGTTATTATCGAGGAGTTGCCTTATTCTGGCAATGACTCGGAAGGAGTAAACAAAGGATCCACTAGTCAAACACAACATCACAATGAAGAACAAGGCGATTCATCAAGATCTAACCTTCTCAGACAGTCTGTTTAGAATAGTGCTGATCATTGGTGATCCAGATGTTGGAGTAAGAACTAGAAGGGCTTCTCAGAATCAAGGTATAGAATCTAAGGCATCTGAGGAAGCACTTGCTGATCCTGAACAACAAGAAGCATTGAAGCTGGTGCCCATGTCTAAGCACCAAGTAAATGGTATGACATTCTTTCCAAATTCTTACTTGTTATCTTTCTAAAAGAATTGTCATAGTCATTCTCTTGTTATACTCCATGTTTCTGTATTTTAGAATAATAAATTTTCTCTAAAAATATTTTTCTCTAATTCTCAAGTTAGAATTTTTGAGGAAACTATTTTTGTTAAAAATTTCATTATTTTAAAGTAACTACAATGTTTATGATATTTTATTAAATCATATTTTCTCTCTAAATAATTTTCTAGTAGAAAGTTATTTTGTTAGAAAATATATGGATTTACTAACTTGTTATAAATATTATTGTATAATTATAATTAATATGTTTTTGTACAGGTATTGTAATTTTCGTATGTTATTTTAGTTTAATATGTTTTGTAGTGTTTGTCCTTTTATTTTTGTCTTATGTCTGTTTATAAGTCAACCTATGTAAATTATTAATATATTTATAGTTCTTATTTTGTTCAAGTTATTATGCATATTTTTCTTATTTTTATATATATAGTATTTTGTTTTAAATATAAATAGTTTGTATAGTTTTTACAGTTTAGTCACTATACTTGCAAAACTTACAAACAGGTCCCTGTACTTGGTTCTTTTGTTGTTCTTCTTCTTAACACACACAAAACCTGTAGTTTTGAGTCTAAATCTTTGTTTTGTGATTGCTGTTAACAGACCTTCATGTTAAGGACTTAACAATTGACCAATGTTCGTATCAATATTGGTATCTGTCAATCCAATTGATTTTAGGAACTAACGTTTGATTTTCAGGACTTAACAATTGGAAGACAAGACCTAACAATTGCTAACAGTTGGTATTTAACATACAGGACCTAAAACATGTTAAGATAGTTTTGTTTGTATTGGTTTGAACATTAACTTACATTTATTCGATTAATTTATTAATTGAATTTCTGACTTTGTTTTTGTTTAGTAAAACTGGCTCAAGATCTATATATTTCCTAAACTCAATTCTTTCTACAGTTGTGATTGCTTATATTGTAAAAAATTTTGAAGTCACAACTGTACATCATTTCTCTCACATGATACAATGCATATGCTTTCACTCAATGTTCTGGTATGATGTAAATGCATTCTATCTCTATATTGCTCTACTGCTATGTGATGCAGGTTCAGCTCTTAGTGGAAGTTTTCTCACAATTGAAAGTCATGAGGTTGTAAACCCAACAACTTCTATCCCGGACTATAAATCCAAATCTAAACACATCCTAACTTACCCCTGAAGTGGAAGTAACCTTTTATATACTGAAGCTGGTTAAGGGAGTAACTGCACTTGATGCAGCAAATAAGGATGTGAGGGATAGTAAACCCACAGCTCTACCTCTCAAGGAGAATAGATGTATACAACTTGAGGTATCTGTAAGCTCGCCTGCATTCTCCCAAAAGTATGCAGAGCTGAAAATGGCACTAAAACAGTCTCTAGATTCATTCTCTCAAAAGGATGAGTTTATTGAAATTCGCCTGTCAGCCAGGGCATCTGTTGGTAAGTCACTACCTCATACACAAGACTAAATTACTTCCTATGCACAAAGTGAGATTGCACACACTAAGGACGAATTGACGGAAACAACTAATACTCCGACCATATTACGGTTAGGATTATAAGTTGAAGGTTCCTCAAAGAACCAAGAGTCTTCACAGACCTCGAGAGAAGGCTTTGATCCCTAATGCAAAATCTTTCAGGATCATTGTCTAACTCCCCAGAGGGAACATCTCTGGATCCTGCGGGTATCGGGTCCGACATAGGTGCGGGTCCGACATGTCGTCGCAGACATAAGAAGGAAACATGATCTTAATTCTAAGTTTTGATTTCATTGTTTACTTTCTCAGAATTCAATTCTGAAACCCACAAAAAGGGAAATTTTTTTTTCAACTTGTAGATTATGACTCAGATTCGTCTGACGAGTCCAACGAGGATTGGGATTTGCGAACTCCCATTGCACCACCACTGACCTCTCTTGAAGGGGCTAGGGTGATTTTCCTTGCAGGTACACATGGATGTTGGAGCTATGAGAGATAAGAGTGATACACTAGTGAGCATGAGTGTAAACACTTTTAGAGATGAGAGAAGAGATCACTCATTTTAAGTGATTTGAGTGGAGAGACGAGTTAAACACTTGTGAGGTACACGAAACAGAATCACACACTCACAGTGAGGAAGAAACATAAACACCAAATACCATTCCCTATTCCCCAAACAAGGTTCACTTACAAGAGTTGGGAGATATAAGGAAATTGTCGGGAGATTTGGTTGTCAGGATGATCAACAGTGAAACCATTCTATAATATCTAAAGGGCAAAGTTGATCAGTCTACATACTTCTATTCTGGAAGTCTTCATGAAAATCCTTCAACACAAGCAAAGCTTCTTTTCTTTATTGCAGCAGACAATGTTACATGTATGAAGAATATGTTGTACTAAAGGTAAGAGGTGAGTTATAATTGAATATTTGGTATCATCTAATTTAATTGGATGTTTGCTATAATTGAATGCTTGGAGGATTACTCAACTAAGGGGGAGAGATATTTTGAAGAAGAAGATATATTTGAAGAAGATATACTCAAAGCTTACCTTAGTGAGGGGGAGATTTTCTATCTAAGGGGGAGAGATATGAAAAGAGATTTTCTATCTAAGGGGGAGAGATATGAAAAAGGATATACCTTAGAAACGGGGAGTATTCACCTTGTTAGGGGGAGATAGATTTCGCCTTGTCAGGGGAAGATGAAAAGTATTCACCATTATAAGGAGGAGACATATCACCTTAGGTAGGGAGACATAAGGAAGGAGAGAAGTATGAAACGACAAAGAAGAATTCTTCAGTATGTGGTTGAAAAGTCATATTCTTTACCACTGAAGAATTTCCAAGTATCTGCTGATAATGTTCAATGTTAAATGTAAAGTGTTATCATGCAGATATGTCCAGAAATGAAGATGAGTTACTTAATGAAGATCAGTTCAGTGTCAGAGGAACGATCATCTTTCATTTCATCTACTGAGATTCTGGAAATGTTATATCTAAACCAGAAATTTTTATGTATTATTTACTATAGTTCTTTAATGCTTTATCTTCTTCTTGTTTATAGTTGAGTTATCCTCTAGGTATTTGTATGTTAATGTTTAACAAACAAATAGGGGGAGATTGAAAGTCATATGTTTACCCTATTTGTAAACATCGAGGATTCAACTCAACTTAAACAAGAATGTAATAGTAAATAGTATATACATACTGTCACAGGGATCTCAAATGCTCAACAGTCAGAAGAAAGAAGACAAAGACAATCTATAGTTTTGATGTTTTACTACATTGAAGAAGTTCATTGTTTGATCAAGCGTCAATGGAGTAGTCAAGACAGTGGATTCTATTTATAGTGACAAGAGATTCCTACAGTGACAGAATACAGATTAGAAAGGTTTGAAAAAGGGTGAAGAAAAGGAAGACATGAACCACAGTTTTAAAGTCAAATGTGAAGAACAACCATTGGAGTTAGTCGTTCATGAACCAGACCGTGCATCGAACGTCAACAGTCAAGTCAGTGGTACTTCTTTATTACATACAGTGGTTCGAGGAAAGAATTTGCGCTTTCAATAGATTTATATTAATTCTTATTTAATTAACATATTATGTAATTTATTTAATTAATAAATTAATTCATTCTGAATTAATTTATTTTTTAAATTAATTATCATGTTAATTAACGTTGAATTAATGTATTAATCTAAGTTGATTTAATTAAGTAATTAATGAATTAATCATTATTTGTTTAAATGATTAATTGATTAAGTAATTAATTAAATTAAAACTAAAGAGAATGGGTTATGAATTTGCTGGGCTACATGTTTAAACTTGGTGGGCTGAATCCAAAAGAAATGTATTGGGCTGGTTGAAATTGGATTGGGCTCAAGCCCAACAGAAGTGTTAGCTTTAACAAAGTGTAGTGATCAAACTGCAGTTTTGTGTGTGAACACAAAACAATCAGAATTGTTAAAACAAGTCTGTGCACGTGAAGGCTGTCGGCAGAGTTGATTTCCACGCCACTCGCCTGTCAGCGCGTGTAACTCACGCGCCCGAGAAATGGACAGAAAAAGCCGCGCCTGCACTCCACTTTCCTCTCCTGCGACTGGTTCTCAGCTGGTTGTTCAGTAGCTTTTGTATAAAAGAAGCAGGCGGCTCATTCAACACTACTTCTTCACTTCTCAAAAACAGACAGACACAGAAGAGAGAAAAGAGAGAGATCAAAGAGATAGAGTTCTGCTTCAAATTAAATTCCTGTAAATTATTTCTGAGCTGTATCATTAAATCTAAATCGATAGAAATAGTTTACTTGCAATCTTGGAACTATCTAGCGAGTTTTTACTCCTAGTTTTTATCTCTCGAATTGCTTTTAGCATTCGATCTTTTTATTACAAATATAGAAAAGTTCATGTCGAATTTTCTATAGAATTTGTAATAATTAGTTTGGTCATCAAACCTTGTAATCTGTACCCGTGTATTTAGACACACCACTCCAAGTTTAATATAATTTTATATTTAACTTGAAATATTGGCTTCGTTTATTCCGCATCAATTTGTTCTTGATTTAATATTTTAAGAAAAGAGCAAATTCGATTAAACGACATAGTTTGTATTCAACCCCCCCCCTTCTACAAACTAAATTGGACCTAACAGCTTCTTTGACTTTGCTGACTTCAACACTTCACGACATGTGTCTTGAGGACTTCTCGACATAGTACAAAATGGACTATGCGATATAGTACTTCACGACATGGATATTGGTGACTTCACGACATAGCTTTCTTCTGACTTTGCTATATAATGCCTTAGACAAATTTCTGCAACTTATTTCTTCATAGCCTTATTTATCTCTATCCTGCTGCATGAACACTTCTGAACTTCTACCAGGATAATTATTCAATGGCCTATATACAATCTAGATGCAAGAAACTTTACTAAGCTCATTATAACTTTGAGCATACATGGTCAAGCTAATGTTCATGAGAACAAGACAAGTACATTTAGAGACCTATACTACATCCCAGTGATAGAACTCACTAGGTCATGTAATGTGACGTAGTCACAAAGTGTAGGCTTGTTAATAGTGGTGTTCAGACATGTCTTGAGCCTAACAATCTCCCCCAAATTGTGAGTAAGACCCTTAGGCACAATTTCATGTCTGATAACAAGCCTAACTAACATAAAAAAGAACAAGTATAAAGAAGATAAAGTTAAGAACAGAATTTGATAACAACTTGGAAATTTGGTCTTACAGAATTTCTCCTTGAGCTACATAGCTTCAGTTTCCAATTGTTTCTCTAAGAAATCATCATAGACTTTCTTCTTCCTTATTTCTTCATTCTTCTTTATTTCAGAGATGGCCAGTAAAATTTCATCCCTTGCAATCAGTTCTTCAATGAGAGGAGAATCTTTTAGATCTTCAGCTGCTGTTTTGAGGGCACTTTCCACATATGAATGTATGAACTCCATCCTTATCTTGCTTATTCCTCCATAATGATTTTTATACTCGACAGTATAAGGATTTTGCTTTACCCTGCACAGCCCTTTCTTCCTTAGCTCCTTTGCTCTTTCTTCCATCTCAGCCATCTCTTTTTCTTTCTCACACCTCTTTTCTTCATTCAGCTTCTTTAGATTTTCTTTATATTCAGAGTGCATTTTCATGAATCTGGCAATCTCTGTTTTCCACAACCTTTCTTCCTTTTCTTCAAAATTTAACAAGGCATTGATTCTTTCTTGCTCATAGGTGTCAAAATGTTGCCATCCCCCTTGCTTCATTATTCTTTCTCTTCCATCAGTGTACTTGATCTCTAGATGATTCAACTTCACTTTGACTTCAAAGATCCTTTGAGCCCTCAAAAATGCTAGGGCATCTTCATCATAGTCCTCATCTAGTGGAAGCACATTGATGCCAATAACATTTGTGAGTTTTCCAGTTTTCTTTGTTATCCTTATCCTTTTGGGTACACTCTTGATCTTCAAATGCTTCACAAGAGATACCTTTCTGGAACAAGGAGAATCAGTCTTCAGTGCCACATCACTTGGAAGAAGCTTCATTCCTTTCCCCTTCATCCACTGTAACACTCCACTAGCTGTAACTTTGTGGAAGTGTTTTCTTGAAATTACTTTAGTGGCTTCATCTTTCTTCTGTGGCAATTCAGGTTCAGAAGTCATGGATAATGATTTTGGAGGATCATTGCTAACAGTACCCACCCTAGACTTAGAGTCTTGTGTTGTGGATAAAGTACTGCTGGCAATGTCCTTGACTTGCTGAATTCCACTTCTTGTTTTCCTGGTTGTTTCCTTTGTCCCTTTTGAGTCCCTCTTGTCATCACCAGCATCTTTTGATTTCTTTGGATATTTGCTCCTGCTGCTCTCACTAGATCCATCCTTATTTCTCCTTGTCTGAGATCTCCTTTCATAGGTTTTCTCCTCATCATCATCCTCCCCATCCTTCTTTTTGCTCTTTTCTTTGACAGATTCAGGAATGACTCCATGAATCAGAAAAGATTGTAGAGTTCGAATCATCTCTAGTTCCTCAGCTGTCCTAGCTCCTCTCTTAGCTCTCAGCATTTGCAGCACCTGGTTGATCTTTGCATTGTTCTTCATTAACAGGTCTGAGGGAATTACTAGTTGGTCAATACTACTGTCTTGAGATAGGCTTTGGTAAATTATTGTCCTTGGCTTGGATATAACCTCAGGCAATCTTTTATTCTGGTCCATCTTCAAGTCATTATAAAGACTTTCATTGTTCATCCCATGCTTTTCAATCAAATCCAGAATGATTGACAGCTCAGTAAATCTCAGTTTCTCTAGAGTTTGAAAAGCTAGGTGCCACAAGTAGTTGTCCTTGCACACCATGATTATCTCTCTTAGATGGACATCCTTGATTTTCCTTACTGCCACTGTGAAATACTTGATGCTTTCCTTGATCTTCTGTCTGTACATCCTTGCATCTCCTTGAGCACTACTGTAGATGGCTTTCAGAAACTCCAGGAAGGCCTCATCATGATAGATGTTTGAATTGGCAACTTCCTGTAGCTTGGCTTCTGTGATAATTGCAGCTTTGACAGGTTTAGCATTGGGAGTAGGTTGAGTAGGTTGAGGAGTTGAGATATCTTTAGGCATTGTTGATGGATAGTAGGTGGTTGAGATTGTGCTCTTCTGACCTTCTGCACTTATGACCTCTACAGGGGGAAGAATGATTGGCTTTATGGTTTCTTCAATGAGTATGCCCTTGCCCTTATGCTTTGACTGCTTGGCAGGTACTCCCCCTCTTTGTTTCAGAATGACCTCCTTTTGTTTCTCCCCCTTAGGCTTGGGATCAGACAAGATGACTTGAGCTTCCCCAGGGATAGGCAGGTTCATTTGTTTCATCATTGAAGTCAACATCTGTTGTTGCACCAGCAGGATATTGGAGGTGTTGTTGCCTTGGTCATCCAGTTTGTCATTGAGCTGTTTTAGAGAGTTGGCAAGCTCCTTGTTTTCATCTTTCAGAGAGGCCACTTCTCTTTCAAGACCATCCACCTTTGAGAACAGCTGTTGAGACTTGAAAGAATTGAGAGATTGATCCTTGAGTTTGGTAAATTCAAATTTGGAGATGTTTGACAGAGGGACCTCATCCACCAATTTGTCACCATATTGATTTTTCCAAATTACATTCAGCATGGCATTGGAGTTGATATTGGCCTTGACTTGATTTTCCAGGGTTGTAGCCAGCTTCCTGATGTTGTCTGTGACCATGGCCAGAGAGAGGTCCATCATGCTGACAGTAGAGTTTGTCTTCTGGATTTCTTTAAGGATGCCATCCACCCTGGGAAAATCAGAGAGATATGAGTTTCTGAGCTTAGTGAGGGATCTGTCTGTCTCCTCCTGGATTGAAGAAATCTCTGATTGAAGCCCTTTCCCAAGATAGTGCAGAGCCTTTAATTGATTCCCGTAGACATCATTAACAGCATCATAGATGGCAGCAGGAGAAAGATCCTTTGCATTTGAGCCCAGAGAAGTGAGGTACTCTTCCCTTAGAAAAGCTAGGGCATCCTTGAGCTTGAGAGTCCTCTTAGAATCCAACCAGGCATCCACATTTCCCTCTGGTTCAGCTGCATCCACTATCTTCTCCTGCTGAGCTTCAACATCCTCCTTGTGGCAGAGTAAGATGGCTTCATAATCAGCATTTGGGAGATTTGAGGTGAGGAGATGTTGAGCTATCTTTGAGAACTCATCAATCTGTGCCACATGGAGATCTTGTATGGCTTCTTCTGTCATTTTGGAAGGCACATATGATGATCCTGAAGGCCTGTCATGGTGCACAGGCTTCAGCCATTCTGACATAGTGGTCTGAGCCAAGTGAGAGCTAGTGCTAGGCACTTCATGAGATGTAGGATTTTGAGTCTCCTCCAGCCTTGGAATGGCTGTAGGGTCTGATGTTGTCTCCATTGAAATGGGATGTGTTACAACATCAGCCCTATTTGTTTGTGAAGACAGTTCCACATCCCTAAGGATGGGAGAATTTGGCATAGAGTCTCCAGTGAAAACTGGTGAATCCTCCATGTTTTTGTTGGTGTCATTAGGATATGCCCCAGCATGCATTCCCTGACCAACTAGATGTGGTTCCTGGGTGGTGAGCATAGTGTCATGCACCATGTCACTTGAAATTGGCTCAATCACAGGAGAGAATTGTGATTGATCAAAGGCAAGATTGTCATTGGAATGACTCTCTTGTTCAGAAGAAATTTTTATGGAAGAATCTGAGAGAGAAGTGGGGTTTAGATTAGATTGTGGCAACTCCCCCTGAGAAATAGGAGGAGTTTCAACAGTGATGTGCTCTCCACTCTGTGTATGATCAGCCTTATCACTCCTAGGGTCAAGAGTGAGTTCTTGACCCTATGCAGACTCTGTACAGGGTGCAGTGGGGAGACTGCTCTTTTCAATGCCAATGACCTGTTGAGAGGCCATGGACAGTAACAGGTGTACCCCTTTTTCCACATCTGAATCCTGTTGGGAGGATCCAGTGGTAGGTTTGGATTTGGATTTCTTACTTTGTCTGGTGAGAGGTGACTCAGGATTCTCACTACCTATCTCTACAGATTCATTTATCACTGCTAGGGCTCTCTTCTTTGACTTCTTTTTAGTAACACCAGTCTTTTGAGAGAGTGATGCACTTGGCTGCCTAACTTCTATGGTACTGTTTACAGTGGGGTTGCTGGATGGGATGGGAAGGCTGGGGTTAGACTGTGTAGCTCCTTCAGTCTCAGCCTCCCCTGTCCAGGAAAGTGCATGGTATATGGGCTTATCAAGTGGATAAGACTCAAATGTGTCCTGCATATGCTTGGTCACACTTAGAATCACATCCACTTGATTCCTTGTGTCCAATGAGCCAAATAGAACTTTGGACATGGACTTGGAATAAGCCATTTTAGTTTTATCTATACCCTCCAATTCATGGACATTTGCATCAAGAAAATTTAAAATTACTTGAAGGAAACGAGGGTAAAAGATGTCATTACCTCTACCACGAACAGTCCTGCCTAGCCTCTGAGCCAATTCTTTGAGAATTAAGGCTCCCACATTGATCTCCTGGTTGTTGGCCAAGGAGTAGGCTAGCTTCACAGCAATGTGACTGATATGGTCACATCCTGTCTTCCTGCAGAGAAACACCTTTTGGAGTGCATCAAACAGAAATGACCACTCCCTTCTCACAAACTTCTTAGTCAGCTTTCCAGTATCTATCTCTTCAGCATACCGAATGAAGGTCATGAAATCTACGATTTGAGTATCTGTAGCTTCTTGGTCATGACCCTCCACCTTGAACCCCAAAGCTTCATTGATTTCCCTTTCACCAAACTGAAAGTGTTTGCCTCCAATTGAGCAACTAACCTCCTGGAATGAGGCTCCATCTTCCCTAGCCATTGTTGATACCAACGTCGTTCTCCAGAATCCTTCCAACACATCGACATACAAGGTAGGGTTCAGGGTTAGGGCTTGGCGTAGGTAGGAAGTGTTCAAGAACCGGACAAAACACTTGTACCTTGGGTTAGCCTCAGCCTCAGAGGGAATGGTGAGAAGATTGGTTTCTTTGGGAATGGTTAAAGGGATAGAAGATGATACTGTTTGAGATTTGGGTGCCATTTCGAGAGAGAGAGTGAAAGAGAGAGTAGAGAATTTGTGCTTAGGTTTGAGAGTTTGAGAGCAATAGACAAGATGAAAAGTTGTGAACGGTTAGAAAAGGGTATTTATATGATAGAGACACTGCGATATGGAGTTATGAATTTGTACAGTCGATTTGTATGTCGCGAAGTCAAAAAAAATGGCCTGTACCGCAAAGTCTTGCAAAGTATATCGCATAGTCTCAGAAATGAACTATGTCGCAAAGTCCTCAGGATGAAGGGATTGGGGAGACTTTGCGATATAGGGAGATACCCTGTCTGAAGCTCTCTATGAGGAATTTTAAGCAAATTGTCAGACTTTTATCAAATTTTGAAATAAAATGAATTTAAATCAAAATTTTGTCAAATGTGGAGACTTGTCGATATAGTTATTCTAAGTCGCGAAGTCATAAAATGAACTATGTCGCAAACTCATGAAATGAACTATGTCGCGAAGTCTCACAATCTCAACAGTTTGCGATATAAGTCTGTTTGATTTGAACTGTGTCGTGAACTCTGAAAATCATCTATATCGAGATGTCTCAAAAGCTCACAACTTTACCAACAAATGTGATTTTGAAAAATATGCAGTAAAATACTGAAATATTTATAAATCATATCTCAGCTAATTTTCACTCCAAACAAATAGAGCATTTAAATACAGTGAAAATTTACTGTTGCAACAATTTACTGGCATACTTACTTAGAGCAACTAAATGAAGGATTAAGCATTCCAATTTCACTCACAAGTCTGTTGAAGACTGCTTCATTCAGAGGTTTAGTAAATATGTCAGCTAATTGTTTCTCAGTTGGAACATAAGAGACTTCTATGGTACCATTTGCAGCATGTTCCCTAATGAAATGGTACCTGATCTCAATGTGCTTTGTAGTAGAATGATTAACAGGATTGGCAACTATGGATATTGCACTAGTATTATCACACATTAGAGGAATGTGTTCTAACACTAGCCCATAATCCATGAGTTGATTTCTAATCCAAAGCAATTGAGCACAGCAACTTCCAGCAGCAATGTATTCAGCCTCAGCTGTGGATGTTGTTGTGGACTGTTGTTTCTTACTGAACCAGGACACTAACCTTTGACCTAGGAATTGACAGCTTCCAGAGGTGCTCTTCCTGTCAATTCTGCATCCAGCATAATCAGAATCTGTGTAACCAACCAGGTTGAACCCAGTGCCCTTTGGATACCATAGCCCAAGATTAGGAGTCCCCTTCAGATACTTGAAGATTCTTTTGATAGCCATCATGTGAGATTCCTTGGGATCAGACTGGAACCTTGCACAAAGGCATGTGGCAAACATGATGTCTGGCCTTCTAGCTGTGAGATAGAGTAAGGATCCAACCATTCCTCTATAGACCTTGATATCAACTCTCTTGCCTTTCTTGTCTTCATCCAGCTTGATTGCAGTAGACATAGGAGTTTTAGCTGGGGATGACTCTTCTAAACCATATTTCTTTAAAAGATCCTTGACATACTTAGATTGGTTTATAAAGATGCCATCCTCCCGTTGATGTACTTGCAGGCCTAGAAAGTAGGTTAACTCTCCCATCATACTCATCTCATATTTGCTTTGCATCAACTTAGAGAACCTTTCACAGAGTTTTTCATTTGAAGAGCCAAAGATGATATCATCCACATAGATTTGAACAAGAATGATATCATTTCCATGCTTCTTGAAGAATAGGGTTTTGTCAATTGTACCCCTGGTAAATTGATGCTCAAGAAGGAATTGAGATAGAGTTTCATACCAGGCTCTTGGTGCCTGTTTGAGTCCATAGAGTGCCTTGAGCAGTCTATACACAAAGTTTGGGAAGTCTTCACTTTCAAAGCCAGGTGGTTGAGACACATAAACTTCTTCAGCAAGATCACCATTGAGAAATGCACTTTTCACATCCATTTGATACACCTTAAAATCTGAGTGAGCTGCAAAAGCGAGGAAGATTCTGATGGCTTCCAGTCTAGCTACAGGTGCAAATGTCTCATCATAGTCAATGCCTTCTTGCTGACAGTATCCTTTGGCAACCAGTTTTGCTTTGTTTCTTATTACCACTCCTTCTTCATCCATTTTGTTTCTGAACACCCATTTGGTGTCAATAACATTCTTTCCTTTTGGAGGAGGTACTAGTTCCCATACTTTGTTTTTCTCAAATTGATTCAACTCTTCTTGCATGGCAACAATCCAATCAGAATTCTTCAAAGCTTCTTCAATTAATTTAGGTTCCTCTTGTGACAGAAAGCAGCTGTACAGACATGTATTTAATGTTGCCCTTCTTGTTCTAACTCCCTCACTAGGATCTCCAATGATTTGATCCCTAGTGTGGGCTCTGTCCCATTTCCTTGTGTGCCCCTGTTCATTTCCTTGATCTGTTCCAAACTCATTTTGGTTGATAGGTGCATTCTCTTCTTCTCCCCCTGTGTTTGAGAACCCTTGCACAGGTGTTTGAAGAAGATTGTCACCTTCGAGGATTTCATTCTCTAGAACAGTTTGAACAGGGGGTTCATCTTCACTTTCAGAATCCTCAAGATAACCTTGATTCTCAAATCTCAATGGCACACTGTCTTGATCACTTGTTTTTAGTCCAGGAGTTTTCTTGTCATCAAAGGTAACATTCATTCTTTCCATGACTTTGTGTTGCTCAGGTACAAATACTCTGTATGTTGTCCTTTCCAGAGAGTATCCAATGAAGATACCTTCAAATGCTTTAGCATCAAATTTTCCAACATGCTCAAAGGTATCTTTCATCACAAAGCACTTGCTTCCAAACACATGCAGGTGCTTGAAGGATGCTCTTTTTCCAGTCATTAATGAGTAAGGAGTTTTGCCAGACTTCTTATTGATTAATGTTCTATTTTGCACGTAGCATGCTGTGTTAATAGCATCAGCCCAAAAGCTAGTGGGTAGCTTTGCATCCAGCAGCATTGTCCTTGCAGCTTCAATGAGAGTTCTATTCTTTCTCTCAACTACTCCATTTTGTTGAGGTGTTCTAGGAGCTGAGAATTGTTGAGAAATTCCTTTATCTTTGCAAAACTCATACAATGTTGAATTTCTGAACTCAGTCCCATTGTCACTTCTCAAAGCAACTACAGAGGAACCAGTGCTTTGTGCTTCTTTATCGACTCTCTTGATATGCTCTATTATGACTTGGGGTGCTTCATCCTTGGAGAATAGGAATTCCACCCAAGTATATCTTGAATAGTCATCTACCATCACTAGAGCATATTTCTTTTTGGAGAGGGACATTACATTCACAGGGCCAAATAAGTCCATGTGAATTAGCTGCAGAGGTTTTGAATTTGTATTGAGCAATTTGTTCTTGTGACTGGATCTTTTAATTTTTCCTTTCTGACAAGCTTCACATGCTCCATCTTGCACAAACTCCAAGGCAGGCAAATCCCTGATAAGTTCTCTCTTGGTTAGAGAGTTCATTGCCTGAACATTCAAGTGAGACAGCTTCTTGTGCCATAGCCAGAATTCCTCATTTGTGGCTTTAGTGTAGAAACAGCAGACTTCTCCCTTATCTGCAGCCTTGAGATTGGCTACAAACAAGCTTCCTTTCTTCACACCAGTTAGAACAACTTCACCACTTTCCCTTTTTGAGATTGAACAAAGGTCTTCATCAAATTCCACTTTGAAACCCCTGTTGGTAAATTGTCCAATGCTCAAGAGATTATGCTTCAGTCCTTCAACAAATGCTACATCTTCAATAATGACATTTCCAGATTTAACACTGCCATATCCCATTGTATAACCAATGTTGTCATTTCCAAAGGTTACTGATGGGCCAGCCTTTTCCTCAAAATGTGATAGCAGGGCTATATCACCAGTCATGTGACTTGAGCATCCACTGTCCAAGATCCATATGACTCTTTTATTCCTGTTGCCCTGCATTCACAAAATGACTAAGTTGTTTTTGGTACCCACACTTGGTAGGGTCCAGTTGATTTAGAAACATTTTGATTAATAATTCTTCTGTCATAAATTGCATTTCTCATAGTAGGAGACTTCACTTTTTCTTTGGCTTTGGAGTTTACACTCTTAGGCTCACATGAAGTTTTCACCCTCTCAACCCTGATTGGGGACCCTGTCCTATGAGAATGCATATGTGTGTGTGATTCACCAGATTGTGCAGAGTCAAGTTTATGTTTAAGAGATAAACAGTTAGCAATCACAGTCACATAGCATGTCATGCAGTTTGGCTTACCACAGAAAGAATCATGACTAGAATTTATGCTAGCAGAATGGTTACTCAGGTTGTCAACTTCAACAATATCAGGCTTACTACACTTATGAGTCAAATGATTAACAGATAGGCATTTTTGACATTGTTTCCTGGGAGCATTTGGCACATAAGCATAGTTGTTTCCCTTGTTAACACCCACTTTACCATTTCTGTTTTGTTTCCTTTTCTTAACAACTTCTTTCTTTGTTTTAGGACTCTTGACAAGATTGTCTTTGGTCTCTTTCTGATTGACAAGTTCAGGAAAGGAAGAAGTGTTCTTAGCAGCCTCATCTTCTTCAAGTAGTTGTTGCTTGATGATCAGTAGTTCCTCATCAAACTCAACAGCACTCTTTCTGAAGATGGGCTGTTCAACACTTGACAGTATGGTTGGGGCATTTTTGTTTGTAAAAGTTTCCTTTCCTTTGCCCTTGACCTTCTTCCTTCCCTTGTCATTATCATAGTCAAAACCAACTCCAACCTTGCAGTCTTCAGTGTGTTCCTTGTGATAGGTTTGAATAAGTTCAGAGGAGTTTTTGAAGCTTCTTAGTTTCAGTTCAGTTTCAGCAATTTGTTCCCTAAGGGCTTTCTCTATCTGCTCAGCACAAATCACTTTGTTTTTAAGATACTCAACCTCCTTTTTCAAACCATCCAGGTTCACAGCCATTAACTCAAGTTTCTCATTCTTTTCTGTAAGCTCAACATTCTTAGCAGTTAGTCTATCAATTTCTTCATTAGCTACTAACATGCTAGTATGAATATTAAACATCTCAGTGCTCATATCTTCAACAGTTTGCTTATATTGAAGGGGAGTCATATCAAGAGAAGTAAGAATGGGTACCTGACTTGAATCACCATCATCAGAAAATGCCATCAAGGCATAGTTTGAGTACTCTTGTTCTTCTTCTTCATCAGAGTCATCCCAGCATTTTCCCTCAGCAATAAAAGCTTTGCCCTGTTGTTTCTTGAGTAGAGCCTCATACTTAGCTTCAAGCTCTAAGTATGCTTTGTCCTTCTTGACTTGTTTAGGCTTTTTGCACTCAGTGGCAAAATGCCCAAGTTCATTGCAGTTATAGCATCTTATTTTGGTCCTATCCACACTTCCTGTCTTGTATCCACCCTTAGCAGCACCAGCAATCCCTTTTCCTTTATTGAAGGTGTTTGAGCCACTAGATCCACTAGTGTTTCCAGTATTGAACTTGGACCTGAATGGCTGCTTTCTTTTAAACCTTATGTTAGGATACCTCCTAGCCATATAAGCAAAAGATTTGTTTTCCATTTTGTCCAGTTCCTCCATGCTGTAAAACTCATCATCCTCAGGCAAATCATAGACGACCTGGACCTCATCACCAGTGTCTTCAACTTCCAGTTCCTCAATCTTGACCTGACTGATTTTAAGAGAGTCCATTCTTTGACTTAGGTTGTCAGCAATAAGTGCACAGAAGGTATTTGCCACTAATCCTTGTTTTGCTTGAATAGATCTCTTTTGAAACAGCTCTAACTCATATGTCTTTAAAACACCATACAACACATCAAAACCAATCTTTGTTAGATCTCTTTCTTTAAGGGAAGAGATTCTTGGTTCCAAGTGATCTGGAAGAGTTAGTAAAAACTTCATATTGAGCTCTTCTGTTTCATAGTGTTTGTCATAGAGTTTGAGCTCGTTTATCAGCTTGTTGAATCTCTCAAACACTTCTGTGATTCCCTCTTTTGGCTGAGCCATGAAGGCTTCATATTGTGAAACAAGAATCTGCTTCTTGTTCTTTCTTACTTCAGTAGTTCCTTGACAGAGTACTTCTATAAGATCCCACATCTTCTTGGCACTAGTACAATGAGCAACAGTGCCATACATGTTGAAGTCCATAGATTCACAAATGATAAGTTGAAGATGTCCATCCAGTGCAACTTTTTCCTTTTCAGGATCAGTGTATTTTGAGGGATCTTTGGGCACATGTTTTGCTGGTACAATCTCAGTGCCAATGGTTGTTTCACCAATCTCGATCATTGGAATGAAGGGACCATGCTTTAGAATATCTAAATACATGGGGTTAGAAGCTTTGATGAAAAGCAACATCTTCTTCTTCCATAAACTGTAGTGCTCCTTGTTAAAGGGAGGAATCTTGATACTGCTTAGTTTCTGTGAACTCATTCTTGATCTTTTCCTGTTTGTACGTTAACAGCCTAAGCTCTGATACCACTTGTTAGAAATGAATACTACTAGAAACTAGACAGAGGGGGGGTGAATGGATAGTTTGATATATTTTTCGATTCTTGAAAACTAAGTAACAGACTGTATATGATTATGATATGTAATATGCAGAAAGTAAATAACACACACAATCACTTTAATCTACTTTGTATAAGCAAATTAAATACTACAGCTTTCCAAGAAATTCACAATAGAATTTCTGGCTTCTAAACAAGAACAGTTTGAACTTGCTCGCTTACAGAGAAAAGAGCTTAGCAAATAACTATGTGTATCTCTCTTACAGCTAACAATAGGATGTGCATAATATATATAAGCCCTATACAAACTAGTGCACACACCTATTTTTACACAGTTACCCCTTGCTGAAAGTCCAACTTGTCCTGCCATAAGACGTTAACTGTGTCAGGAAGGACCACCTGCTTTTCGGAGTCTTTCCCGTTTCTGTAGCTGCTTGTCTCTTATCTTTCTCTCCAAGTTTAGCTGTAGATTTGCCATCTATTCTTTGGACCACCTTGCCAGAACAAATGCTTCAGTATTTGTCTCTTTTGATTCTTGATTCTGTACCTTGATTTGTCTTGTTGTAAACGGCTAAGTGTTGATATCGTGAACTCCACTTCATTCCTGACTTCGCGATATAGCCTTTGAAGACTTTGCGACATAGGTCATTTGAAGACTATGCGACATAGGTCATTTGAAGACTATGCGACATAGGTCATTTGAAGACTATGCGACATAGGGCTTCTGAGGACTTCACGATCTAGGCTTCTTTGACTTTGCTGACTTCAACACTTCACGACATGTGTCTTGAGGACTTCTCGACATAGTACAAAATGGACTATGCGATATAGTACTTCACGACATGGATATTGGTGACTTCACGACATAGCTTTCTTCTGACTTTGCTATATAATGCCTTAGACAAATTTCTGCAACTTATTTCTTCATAGCCTTATTTATCTCTATCCTGCTGCATGAACACTTCTGAACTTCTACCAGGATAATTATTCAATGGCCTATATACAATCTAGATGCAAGAAACTTTACTAAGCTCATTATAACTTTGAGCATACATGGTCAAGCTAATGTTCATGAGAATAAGACAAGTACATTTAGAGACCTATACTACATCCCAGTGATAGAACTCACTAGGTCATGTAATGTGACGTAGTCACAAAGTGTAGGCTTGTTAATAGTGGTGTTCAGACATGTCTTGAGCCTAACAATATACAATGGTAATATTGTGTTATATAAATATTAATAAATAACAAGTTATTCTTTTCAGCTAAAACAAATTACCTCTTTTATATTTTCTAACTTAAACAACTAATTTTCTAAAAGTAATGCAGACGTATATATAAAAAAATTAATATAATTTTATATAATTGTTAATAAGTAACTAATTGTCTTTTTAAGGATATTACCTGTTTATATTTTTTAACTGAAACAACTCATGTTCAAATTAAAAATAACACGGGCAAAAGATGGATATATTGGTAATATTATTATATTAAACTTATGAAATTCATGTTTATTATAATTTTTTAACATTCAATTTAAACGAGATAATTAATTAAAATAAAAGTAATAGTATATTCAAATAAACTCGGTATATTGAACAAGCACATATTTTGATATTTGCACTTGAGTCCATTTTTAGATTTTTAAGAGTAAAAAAATACGAATCATTAGATATGTTATTTTAAAATATTTTATATTTTAATATCTAAAATACTACTATTGATTACGTCAATAATATATTAAATTTAAATATTATATTGTTAGATTTATAAATCCAATATATATATATATATATATATATATATATATTAAAATTTTATCAAATTATATATAATAACTAAAATCTAAATAAAAAATAAGAAAATATTAAATAAGACCGTGCATCGCACGGGATATAAACTAGTATATATATATATATATATATATATATATATATAGTTGCATTCTAGAAATAACACCTTATATAAAGAACACCATGATAAACACTTTATTTTTCATAAAAATTGATTTTTTAAAATTAGAATCATAAAATTGAACAACAATTAAGCCTAACATATCGAATTTAACGTAGAATCTCATCTAAATTTAAAAATTAAACATTACATATAATCCAGTATAGAATCAAGTACAGAATCTTGTATATATATTTATCACAATGAAATTACATGTAATCATGTTTTATTTGATTCTAATTTTTTGTTAGATTCTATTTTTATTCGTAATAAACTTTTTTTGGTGAGAAAATTAGAATCAACAATGCAATTTATGTAAGATTTTATGATGTTCTTTATTGTTCTTTATATAAGAGTGTTATTCATGGAACAATGACCTATATATATATATATATAAGAATATAAATAATAAAATAACAAATTATATTTTATTATATCCTTATTATATCCTATATATAATTAGAGTAAAATGGATAATTTTATAGTATTTGCTCACGAACAACATATTTTAAATCAAATAATTATAACTCCAAAATTATTAAAAAAAAAGGTTCAAGTTTTAAATAAAAAATTTAATTTGATGATAATATTACATATTAAATGTAATATTATTATCAAATTAAAGAATCAAAAAATTAGAATTTTGAAATAAATTGATTTCTCATAACTTAAGCTAATAAACGGTAAAAAGAGAAGCTCAGCGCAATAGTTTTTAGAATAAAGCCAGATTGAAGCGGCGAAAAAGATGTTAGGCCGGTTCCTCATGTGCAAATTCTATTTGTTTTTTGCCGCGCCTCTAAAATTAGTCGGATTTGAAATTTGGATGTTGCAATAATGATGAATTATGTTCGTGCAGTTGGTTATATTCATGGGATTTTGAAATCATGTGATTTAATTGTGAATAGACAAATAATTATATTAAATGGATCAAAGATAAAAAAATCAATAATCATTTGCAAAGTATTTAAATATAATATTTCCGGCTTTTATTAGTCTTTTCAGCTTCAATTCCTTCCCATTTGTAACTTTTTTTTATTGGCGTTCTCGTTTTCAAACATTAAGTTTTATTGTCTAAATTTCCGAAAACATCTTGCATGACCTACGGTTAGATGATAAATTTTTTGAACGAAAGTTTTCGCTAACGAAAATTATTATACTTGGATACAATTCTTTAAGAAAATCGTATCTTTTGTCAAGACAAAAAAATTAATATTTAAAATTCTAATTATGTAAATATAAGTTAAATATTCAATTTTTATCAATGTATAGAAATTAATATAAAATCTAATATTTAATAGTTCCAAGACTTTGAATTTAATCTCGAATCTCATCGATAAAAATATATATCTTTGTATTAAACTATAATAATCAAATTATGGCATATTTTGTAGGTTGGTTAACTCTTTCCTTTTTTGTAACACCTTCATTTTTTGGTATTCTTTTGTATGAATTATTTCTAAATAAAAATAAATAAGAAACAAATTGCTACATATTCATTAGTATCGAGTGTCAATTAACTCACCTCTTCTAAAACCCAAATTCTGCAAAACTCTATGATAAACTATAATAACCAAAAAATATAATTTGTAATTTGGTTAACACATTTTTACGTTTAACACCGTCCTTTTTTAGAATTCTTTAATATCAATTAAGTTTAAATAAAATTAACATAAACAAATTGCAATATATTCATTAGTAATCATTTACCGAGTATCAATTAACTCACCTACAAACCCAAATTCTACAAAACTCGCCTTAAAAATTATAAAATATTAAAGGTCGTTCTATACGAAGTTTTAGGATTCAATTTCTCCCAACAATATATTAAAATTTATATCTAAAACTTCATTAATCACGTACAATTAAAATTAGTAAAAAAAAAAAGAAAAGACATATATTACTTAAAATAATTATATAATAAAAATATTTAAAAGTAATCGTATTTCGCACAGGCTATAACTAATAAAAAAAAAAAAGGAAGTTTCATTATGGTAGTATCCTGTTCTGGAACTTCCGGGTCCAATCGGAGCATATCCGCAAAATGGATTGGTACTTAAGCTCAACTCTCGGTATAAACACTTGGAAAATCTTAAACCAGCTACGAACATCTTCGTGTAGAGATATCACTCCCTTTATATCTTCTAAAATCTGAATACAGCTACTTTAGTAAAACTTTGTTTCTTTTGCCAGGTTCCATAAAACTTTCATAATGCAAAAAGAAAAAAAATTCTAATTACATCAATTTCTGTTAAGGAATCATCATCGGATACATTTTGGTGGTCCAGAAATTAATTTTTATGAGTTTTGCATTTACCTTTAGAAAACTGACCAGAGAATTTGATCATTTATCCATTTCAAATTCGAATGGATGTAAAAACAGTTTAAAGGAGCAGAATACCGCCCATTTTAAAACGTAGACCTCCTAGGCAACATATTTACTATTATAAACAAAGCAGGCATCATGTTTCTAATCAATATTCAGGTGACCTGTTTGCTGATGAGTCGGTAATAACAAAACCAGGAGGAGTAAACATAGTTTAACAGGGAGGATGGGAAAACAGAACCAATTGATACTTGGATTACCAAACACCATTTTGGTCGAGCAAGTGCAGAATTTCATCACAGGTAGGAGTTTTTATAATACACAACAGACTCCTGTGCAATACATCAAGTGCATCAACACTAAACATTTAAAATATAAAAATTTACATCTTCAAATAAAAAAAACAAGCTGGAATCAACATTACCGACTGTAGGGCAACACTAGACTACATCACAAATCGTTGGTTAAAATTTTCACCCACAACAAATTCTCATATAGTCTTTGTTTTACCCTTCTGCCATGTACATCACTGCCGTCCAAGAGACCTTCATTCCCACTGCGGTTGATGACAACAGAATGCTTACTGAACCTAGCTACATACTCCAATAATTCGGTAAGGACAGATGGACAACTATCTTTCAGATAATCAAAACCATCGGTTTGCATTACAGCTGCAATAAAAAAAAATGTGCCAAGCTTAGTTTAACACTGTCATTCAAAATTCTCAAAGAAAGTACTAGAACCATAGACCTTAGAGTATGCTATTATCTTCTTACATGAACCAGGTACATATATTTACGACCAAGAACAAGGAAATTAAAATTCTGGTCATTAACAAATAGGAAATACATAATTACATATTAGCTCTGTTGATACAAGTGTTGAGGGATAAAAGGGTACAGCACAGTACATTACTAATTTTCGAACTGATCAAATTCTTGTATTGTTATTTCTCAATTGCTTTTACTTGCAAATTAAGCTAGAATATTCAACATTGTGAGTCCCAGATTCACCTCTTAAATTCTTGGGCATTGCAACAAATTTCAGACACACAGATTTCAGCTGGAAACAGTGGTGCTGCTCGGCCAAGGCCAGTGTGGTTGAGACAGTGTCTATAGAAACGCTATCACAGAGGCTAGCCTCACATAGTAATCTGAGCCTCTCTAGACCATATTGGTCTGCAGCTGCAAGCAGATGTTGGAACATCACAGTTGAAGCCCATCGCGAGTTCAAACCAGTAAGCTCTTCAAAGTCGGGAAGTGAATCCCAGTACATAAAGTGAAGCAATGCCTGCAAATCAATAAGCAAGTAAAGAGAGAGAGTGAGAGAGAGTGGGGGATGCTCGAGTGCGGAAAGAAATTGAAGTATTAGCATGAAGATAACAAATTAGGTATAGAGGGAGCAGTGACTTTGACAACGTAAATAAGTCATTTGTCATTTAATATTCTAGTTGTATTATCCTTCGTAATTTATGTTGCCACGTCACATTCCTCCAAAGTTAATAGGTTAGATGGAACCTCTGCATTCAAAAAACCTAGTGGAAGTATACTAGTTAATCTTTACCAAGGAAAATTGCACCACAAGGCCTCGGCTAGTACAATATTAGTACAATAGCCAGCAATGCATGAACAAACTGGTGACTGACTAGACGGAATACTTTCTTTCAGCATAAGAATAAGCACTTTATCTATTAGTGTGTTGACCCATTCCTTTCACATACATATTTAACACTTAAATTTGCTCATCTTCAGAACAGGGAAGATTAATATCTGCCAGGGACACCACCCCACATAAAGCCATAAGATCTATGATCTAAACTTTGTTATTTTGGAATTTGGATACATACGACATGGATGGTTCACAATTATATACGTGTTAATTCTCAAACAAAATACATTGACCAATCTTCACTTAACTTGTCCACTAGAATTCTCTTAATAATGAACCGATGACAGTACTGCAATTTAACAACATGTATCACATCTTAATTACTAAATTCCGGTAACACTAAGGCATCAGGCACAGAATATGGTAATAGAAAAAATGAAGAAATCATCCAAAAACTTAGATCATCTTTATAAATAATAAAGCACAAAAGAAAAGTCCGAACCTTAAAAACAGGAACCTCCATCTCCTCGATATTTATGAACTCCGTATTTTGGTCTTTCATCTGGCCAAAAAGTTGAGCCCTAAATACAGGTGAGCGAGCTGCAAGCACCAACTTGTGAGCAGCAAAGATTTCTCCATTAACTTGAAAATTAACATCAGTTCCCCTTCTGCTTTCTAACAGCTGTCCAAAATGTTGACCAATATCAGACACTGGCACAGGTATAGAGTAGATTTTTGGACCTTCAGTGTGTGACTTGACAACTCCAACGCAGCAATGAACTTGAAGGCAATCATCTTTTAGGTAGTCTGATGTCTCCAGAGTTGTTCTTTTGAAGAACCGCTTATAACCCCTACAGCAGCTCCAACAATCAAACTTTTGAATATAAATACTTGCCACTTATATCGAAATTCGAGGGACCTCATATTAAGTAGAATCTAGACTACAAGAATCATTTTAAACCTTAAACATGCATCCCTATGGTGTTGTATGATTTATTTATGCCACATACGTTTCTACAACTGTCAACTAGTATTATAATCCACTGCTGTCTGTTAACATGAAAAACTACAATCAGAATTCATTAAGTAAAAGATAGGAATGAAGTAGCACAGTTAGTTATTCTAAAAACATCATGAGTAAGGGAAATTTACTGATGAGTTAAATAATTTTGATGGGCCCAGAAAAATTGAAAGAAATATTTGCTACGAACTTATGCAACATTATATTTAGAGCAAATGAAGATCAGCAAAAAGCATCTCAGTTCATCTCATTTACCAAAAATGAAATATAACAGGTACAGTAACACAGTAGCACATACAATATCATTTTGTAATTGTGCTTACTTTCTGTTAAATATCAAAATTGGAAAAGGTCATTAAATGTTGTCTGCATTTGAAGAGTAACGAGTACTTTAAACACTGAAAGGACCAAAAAAGCTTGCTCTTATAAAACCGTGACTACTTTTGACTGAAAGTACAGACCACATCGAACAATCAATGGTGGTAATAGAAGAATAGAATAATGTATACTGGTAGATCGCAAAAGAAAGTATATTTACCCTACTTAATGATATTCTGCCCATAATCATAAGCTCCTGGAAACTTCTCATGAAGAGGACTAATCTTGTATTTAAACTTAACATGGTAAATCAACTCTTCTTGATCCAAATAAACTCCAATATTAAAAAGCTACCTATGCAAATATCACACCAAATTTTTTTTTACATGCTCGCCTCAGCTCTAAAAGCTCAGAATCTAGCTGAACTCACTGAAGCCAGTGGCAGCCAAGCTCAACATAAGTTGGGAACTCATTTGAATTAGAGCTTACTAGCTCAGCTCAATTTATTTGAAGAACTCTACCTCCAACATGTTAGTCAAATTTTCGGCTTGATAAGTAGCACCAGGCCCCGATTAAAAAAGTTCTCACCTTAAAAGTTACTATGCCTAGTACGGTCATTTCACTGGTTGACGAAAACACTCTCCATAACCATGTGTGGAATCCTAAAGCAATACTCCAACTTGATTCTAAATCTCACTATACAAATAAAAATTAATTTGTCCTTTTTTCCCGTTCTTTTCTGACCAAAAGAGGAGAGAAATAATTCAAAACTAACATAACCTTAAAAAAGCATACATCTGTCCAATACATGGTCAAAAGACAAAATCACAAAAAATAAATTCAATGATATTTGAACGTATTTTCAGTTTTCACCTATTTCCAATATATTTTCTTCTGGGAAACAGGTATATTACCTAGAGAAACTTCCCGTTCATGCAAAACGCTTCTATACATTCTACAATAATTCATTTCAAAGCCAAATTCATCGTAAAATCAACACAAAATTCCAACCAACAAAACAACCAATCACATTCTAGAACAAACCAAACAAAATTACCACACACAATTACTCCTAACAACATGCAACTTAATAAAATAAAAAACATCCGAAATTTCGAGAAAAAAACAAGAAACGAAAAATGAGACTCACCACATGCTCCCTCTATATTTAAGAGTATAAGGCCCAGTTTCCAAAGGCCTGCCAAAATGTGTATGAATCTTATGATTCTCCTTGCCACTTTGATCCATAAGGGTCAATTCAAAAAGAGCCCTAACATCATTTCCTTCACTAGCAAGTGCAATAAACAAAGAAACATATAAACTATTATCTTCAACACTTTTACCATCTGGGTAAAAGTAAATAGCCCAAGAATAACCACCCACATCAAATGTTTCTGAAGCTATATATCTCCCTATCCCTATTCCTTTTGAAACTGAATACCCCATTATCTTGAAATCATGAAATCCATTGATTGTCTCTGTTATGGACAGAGATGATGATGTGGGCCCACCTGGGTTGATGGGTTTTTCCATGAACAAATTGGTGGGGGTTCGGGTTGGGAATTAGGGTTTGGGAATCGGGGGAGGGAATTTAGGGGGTTGTGGAATCAAGAATCAAGAATTGGTTTGGTTTTCGGACATGTTTGAGGTTTGTATGTATATGTGTTGTGTGTATGTGCTAGATGGTAGGTTGAGCTTGAGACATATATAATTCATAATTGTTTCAGCAACCTTCTGTCTGTGACAGCTTGGCAATGTAAGGAATGTTAAGGTGAATTTATAAATTGTTTTGAAAAATAGCAGAAATTTATTTTTATTTTTTTTAAAATTTATTTTCCACGTTATATGCATGATATTAGTAAATCTATTTTATAATCCTTCGAAATCACATAACACATTTCTTTTAAATAAAAAGGGTTAGTACTTAGTTTTAAGGGGGAAATAGAGCATTCCATCAGCAATCAATATCTAAATGGAAAAAAAGAACATGTTCTTGAGCAAAAATAGAAGGAAAATTTCAAACAAATTTTCTAATCTTTTTATGATGTTGAATTGTTGATAATACTTTATGGAGAAAATAATGCACCATTGCCAGCCACAAAACACACGAGAGAGTTCACATTATTTTTTGAACTGCTTTAGGCCCAAATAATGGTATTTATTTCAAAACTAAGCAAAAAAATATTGGCACTGTGTTCTCCAGAACCATATCTGAAGATGTAAACAGCACAAAGAAATATAGACCATCCCAGACCAGTACACCAACCAACAGATTTCGGCCAGAAGAACGAACCGGGGATGTAATCCACAAATGGTAGTAATAGCCCCCAGCAACAATGCTAACTGTTAAATTTATTAATCATTCCTGTTAAACAGTCTTAGGCAATCATTAATATATCTGCAAATGTTATATGTCCAGTACATTAAAAATTTCAGTGGCCTCTTACTCTTCAATTCCAACAGCAAATTGTCGCATCAAATGAAAACCTCATATGCGTACTCATGGAACTAATTTTGACCAGATGTTCAAGTTCGCGTAATCTTTACCCTTTTTGGTGTATGAAAAGAAGAAAAGCCCAAAATACAATGCCATTAAATCTCAAGATCTCAGCTCAACACTTTAGAAACTACTCCAGCACCAACAGTTCTACCTCCCTCTCTCAGGGCAAACCTTTGTCCTGCCAGAAAACAAGCAATAAATCAGGTTCAATTTAATTAATTTTGTATGAAGTACATGAAGAATGCATATTATTGAACTGAAACAAGAAGAGGTATCCTCATACAAATGTGGTACCATCTCATCAAAGCAGATAAGCAAGTAAAAGTGTATAGGGGTAAACATCATAAAATTAAATGAAGCAACAATTTTGCTTGCTCCGCAGATACACTAAAATGCAAACTGATCTCTTAGAAGACTATTTAAAGCATTAGAGTGGGAATTGGAACAAAAAGAGATACTAAAACTTAGACAGAATTATCCCCATCATCTCAAAATGAACTAGGCCTTTAGGTAAGTGGGCGGCAAAATTACAATTTTAGCTCCATGCACTCATACTAACAATAACAAAACACATAGCTACCTTTTAATTTATACCTTCATTAAATCAATAACATACCAATCTGACATCTATACACAAGTCTCTATGATGAATAAAGTAAAAACATCTTGGTTCAGAACATGCAATTCATCTGAAGCGCTAAAAGAACTGAACATAATAATATGCACATGTTTTCAGCTTAACAAATTAAAAACTGATGAAATACAGAAGTACAGTTTCAATTTTATTCTGAAAATGTCTACACGAACCTGCATCAAGTGGGACTGGAGTGATAAGCTCAAATACAGCAGTCACATTGTCCCCAGGCATAACCATCTTGACATCTTCAGGCAATTCCACTTTACCGGTAACATCTGCAGTTCTCAAGTAAAACTGAGGGCTGTAGTTTGAGAAAAAAGCAGTATGACGACCACCTTCATCCTTTGTTAGGACGTAAATCTCGGCTTCAAATCTTTTGTAAGTTTTCACAGAACCAGGCTTTGCAATCACCTGTTTATCATTATAAATCAGAAGATAGTAATTAAGTTCCAACTTTGCATTCAAATTATAATATTTTTGTACATTTAGATTCTCAACTGATAGTGCATTCCCCAACAAAATTTCAAGGTGACAATAAACATTTTAGATTCATCCTACAAACTGCATATTTCAAAGAAGTAAAATGGCTTGCAACTGACCAGTAATATACTAAACAATGATTATCCAAACAATAAAAGAAACTTGAAAATTATAAATCAGAAGATAGTAAATAAGTTCCAACTTTGCATTCAAATGATAATATTTTTGTACATTTAGAAACTCAACTAATAGTGCATTCCCCAACAAAATTTCCAGGTGACAATAAACTTTATAGATTCATTCTACGAACTGCATATTTCAAAGAAGTAAATGGCTTGCAACTGACCAAAATATACTAAACAATGCGATTATCCAAACAATAAAAGAAACTCGAAAATACTCGCACTGTCCAGATGTTAGTGCACTAACGTAGTACACAGTAGATCTTGCAATCTACTATACATAGGAGCCTGTCTGATACCAATTTTATTAGATAAAAGAATATTTTTGCCGCTTTTATTCAACGTTTATATTAGCTGGTGGCTATAAGCTGACGGGACAAAGCGGCTCATTATTAAAGTCAATATTAAGATAATCTAGTTAAATATTGCCATAATGCTTATCTATCAAAATTAAAAATAAAAAAATATTGCCATAATGCTAATTTACCTGTCCTCTTTGAATATCATCCCTTTTCAAGCCACGCAATAGAAGCCCCACATTGTCACCGGCCTGGTAAATTGTAAAAACATTAGGGCAAAACCAAAAATAAATAAATAAATAAACCTCAAAGGGTACAAGTCAATCGCTTACTTCCCCGTGATCCAATATTTTCTTGAACATCTCAACTCCAGTTACTGTAGACTTTAAATTACCCTAAAAATGGTGGCCAATGCAAACAGAAAGGGGAAAAGTAAGAAATTTATGATCATGCACATACACATTAAAATGGAACATGATCCAAAATTTACCGGCATTAACCCCATGATCTCAACATCCTCCCCAACTTTAATTGTTCCCTGTTCAACACGGCCAGTGGCAACAGTTCCACGCCCCTTGAAGATACACAAATGTCACAGAAGAAACATCGGTATTATGGTCTTACATGTAGAGAAACCTAGACTTGCGCAGGTAAAAGGATACAATCTAACAGTAAGCACAAAGGAAGAGAAGGAAAACATGCAAGAGAATTACCTGTCACATAGTTTACAAAAGGATTAGGGGGTGGGGAGGGGGCTTAGCAACAGTCAACATAGCTATATTAAATATTCTTGAACCTAGCATGATTTACATATTTAAAGAAAGGAGTGGGAGTCTAACAGCAGATAAAACAGTTACTTTAATAATATTTTTGGAATTAGCACATTTTATAGATTCAGAATAAACTACTAAAATATGAATAATCTTGTATTTTGTAACATATTAAATCACTAGGATGATTAACCTAATATACAAGGATGAATTTCCTAATATAATTTGATGAAACAGTTATCACTTATCAGTAATTAGTAAATATCGGTGGTTATGCATAAAGGTTAAATATCCATGGTTACCCAAAGAACTTGAAATTATTGTGAATAATCTTATATTTTGTAACATTTTAAATAACTATGATTATTCAACTAATATAATTTGATGAAACAGCTATTAGTAATTATTAAATACTATTGGTCACAGTAATTAGTAATAGTTTTAAATGTGCAATGGGCCACTTTTACCTGAATAGAGAAAACATCTTCTATAGGCATCAAGAAAGGTTTGTCAAGTTGGCGGACGGGGTCAGGAATGTATTCATCTACAGCATCCATCAATTTTAATATAGCCTTCTTTCCTATTTCCTCATTTGTACCCTGTAAAGCTGACAAGGCTGAGCCTCTGATGATTGGGATGTCATCTCCAGGGAACTTATAAAAGTTGAGCAAGTCTGTCAAAAATATAGATATTATGGTATAACTTAATAATTTATCATAGTTGGTGATACCACCCAATGAATCTCTTTTCTATATAATGGGCAGAGCAAAAAACACTCTGTAGCCCACATAAGAAAGGAACAATTTGGAAGCGAGGATAAGGGAATACCTCGGAGCTCCATCTCCACAAGTTCCAGTAGTTCAGGATCATCAACGGCGTCAACTTTGTTAAGGAAGCAGACAAGTGATGGCACACCGACCTGCCAAAAGAGAAGAAATGTCACTCAAATATGAACTAACAAAAACATGGAGTATTAAACAAGTGAATGTCAAAACAGATTTACAAGTAGATATCAACCTGGCGTGCAAGCAGAATATGTTCCTTCGTCTGCGGCATAGGACCATCGGGGGCAGATACAACCAGAATACCACCATCCATTTGAGCAGCTCCAGTAATCATGTTCTGCAAATAAATGAAGTCCCATACACACTTGATGAGTACACAGAACAAACTAGATATCGAGAAATTGTTTTTCGACATACATTTATGGATAGATAAGAGTTTCATGTTATCAAATAATTTTTCCTAACGCAGGGGACAACACAACCAAGAAATCTGCCTCAAAATAGTAAGTTCAACCACCAAACAGCATTGATACTTTATACGTGGATTAAACATATAGCTTACTTTGACATAATCAGCATGACCCGGACAATCCACATGGGCATAATGCCTCTTGGATGTCTCATACTCAACATGGGCCTGAAACACAAAATTGTAATTGAATCAATGTGCCAATACAGGATCAAAACAATCCAAATGAACTTGGCCAAAGGATTAGGCTCAAAATAATGTTCCAACCGTTGCAATTGTAATTCCTCTCTTCTTCTCTTCAGGGGCCTTGTCAATTTCATCAAAGGCAACAGCCTTCGCATTTCCTTCCTCAGACAGCACCTAGAGAAGTATAACTTTATGCCTTAGTGACTGGATGAATACTATTTTCACAACTTATGTTACAATACTTTACAACTTAGGTTAACTTGCATGTAGGAAAATTTAATCTACAGGCTTAGATCTTAAAAATCAAGCAACAACACTTCTAGCATAAAATTTCAGAAAACAAAAGGGCCTTGCGCCAATACTAAGTCGTATTACAAGATAAATGAGCAAAAAATAATTTTAAACATCTAACTTGAGGAATTTAGCTCACCGGTGAGAACTGGACTCAGATCAAGAAAAAAAAAAAGCTTCAAATTGGACTATTTTAGTGGGATGGATGGAATATAAAAAGAGCAGCAACCAACTATATCAAATATCAGAGATCCATACCTTTGTGATTGCTGCAGTTAGAGTTGTTTTTCCATGGTCAACATGTCCGATTGTTCCTACATTGACGTGAGGTTTACTACAAGTAACAAAATGTCATTTATATGAGAAATTCAACATCCAATCAGATCACAAAAGTTTAAATCCTGTTTATTACATGTTACAAGGTACATAGAAAGAAAAAGATGAAGTAGTGCTTTCATATAGTCATTGAAAAATAATGTACTAATAAACCACTTTTAGAAGAGTCTTTCCGGTTCAAAAGCATGTACAAAGCTACTACGTCTAGAAAAGAAACATGTATGTAGTGGATATATTATCCTGAACCTATAAAAGTTTATTTTTACACAAAAATGTGATGATTAAGCTACCTTATGGACTGAAATCACTTTTGAGTTTAGTTCTATGAACTTAAATCATCTTGGTAAATAGTGGATAAGATATTCCCACAGAAATGAAGTTTAAAGTGATGCAGAATAGCCCATTAAATTAATTTTTAGGATAACATATGCCAAAATGAGTGTACAGTAATTAGCAAAAAAAATGAGTGTACAGTAGAAATAGTTTTGGAATAAAAATCCTCGTAACATGTAAAGAAAGTTCATCTTAGGCCATGTTTGTTTCAAGGGAATGAAATCATTGGGTTTATTATTCCATTCATTCTAAATTTTGCTACATCTCTGTCTTATATTCTCTCATTCATAGACTAAATTCAGTCGCTTTCCATTTCATTGTTTAATTTTAGGGGGGTGACGGGGGGAGTAAACTGTGACATAAATAGTCCTCAAGTGATCATAAAAATCTGTTTCTTTTCGAATTGAACCATCCACAATTGAGTATATTGAATACAATTTTAACATCAGAAAGGAAAATCATGGGATCAAAACTAGTTCATGAGATAATCTAAAAGTATGATGAAATGAGTACAATTTATAATTAGACCGCAGATCATAGTCCTTTAAAAAGAAGCATCTCCTTTTATAAATATTCCGGATCACTAGTCAGTAGTCACTACATATTGATATTAAAAAAACGACAAATGATTCCAAAATGATAAGCAATTCAAAATAGCTATATGCTTCCTTTCACAGCATTACATACAACCAAACTCCACAACAAATAGCTACACAATATCTACAAGCAATCCCAAAGCTTAAGCAATAACAATATATTTACGGTCTATTTCCGATATTCATAAATCACAAAATTTAACCACAGAAATGCTAAAGAAACATGTTGATAAGAAAGAAATGATGTATATTAGTGTTGAGAGGAGTTACGTTCGAGTGAAAGTAGCCATGGATCTCCACCACAAGGAAGATGAAGAAACGGCGTCGTTTCGATGAAGAGATTGGGAGACATGATTAGAGGTGATAAGAGAGTAGAGTTGAGGAGATAATCTCGCGATTCGTCTTGTGTTTTGATTTCTCAAAGCTACACACGCCATTGATTTTCAACTCAAACACGCACTGTTTTGTGTTTGTGTTTGTGTGTGTGTTTTTTACAGGGTTTGAGGTTTCTCTCAGGGTTTTAGTACAGTAGTCGGTTCCCTTTTAAGACATTGATGCGTAAGATTAGGTAACCAAAACGACGTCGGCTTATGCTTTCATTTTATTTCTTATTTCCCATTTTATTATTTAGTTTGCTAAATATGACTTGAATATTGAATTGTTTGATTTACGACTTACTTTTTATATTAATGTTGATAGAGTTAGGATTAAATTAGAACTTAAAACTAATCTATATCATAGATTTTGTGTAATGAACGATTAAGATTTATTAGCGTTCTACATGTGCTATGCATCGAAAGCCCTCATCATAAATTTTTTAAAATAATTATAAATATATTATATGACGGATTTCATATTAATTTTTTTCACATATTTTTACTAATATTTCATGTTGTTACGACAGAAAATGAAGTTGAAGTGTTATTTATCCAAATATGCATGCGTATATTAATAAATATAAATTATGTTATTGGTTACTAAGAAAATAAATATTTTTGATTAAATATATAATGCATAAAATATTGATTGAACAGATAAATAAAATGTTATCATCATAATAAATAACATTAAAATACGATATTAGAACGATATTAGAATTTGTTTGAAATGTGACATCAATTTTTAAAATAATAAGAATGTTGAACGTCCTAAAATATTTTAGATTTATACTTCTTATTAACTCCATTATCATTGATGTGTATAGACGTTTATTTGTTCCCGATTTTGACTCTAGATTATCATCAATAAAATTATCATTATTAGCTCAATCAGTTACCTGGTTCAGAAAAAACAAAATGGTTGCGTTATTAAGAATGGGAAAGGCAAATTTGATGTTAGATAAATATCACAATTAATTATTTTAATTGAAAATTTATGCTCACCTGGACAGAATAAACATTGTATGATGTGATTTTAGATTCCTGTGAGGGCGCTGAAGCTCTAGAGTTTGAACTAATTTTACCATATTCGATCTGAAGTATAGTGTATTGATATGGATTAAGTTTCAGACATTCAAAGATATATTGAATGTCAGATTTTTTTTTCCTGTGATAATATCCAATTTTTCAGGATACTAATTTTTATTTTATTCATATGACGAAGATTTTAAATGTGTAAGAAATAAATTGTAATCTTACATTTAGTATGCTATATTTAGGATTTTGTATTTATTACGTCATTACCTTTAGATTCTGACCACCGAGGTCATCGTCAACATTTGCTGATATTGACCGCCTCGCTTTATAATCTTTGAATTATTTCACTTGAATTATTAATGTAGATAGGCACCTTAAACTTAATAAAATTATATATAATTATGGTAAAGAGTTTAAGAAGAATATATTTTCGAAGCGTTTGATTTATTGAACATAATGTCTCATGTTCGGGTTTGACACGATTTTTCCACATTTGCAATTTTATGTATGGTTAATAATACAAAGTTCCCTTGCGCATAGGTCACATTTTAGACACTACAAACTCATAAATGAGATATCGCCTCCATCTACATTACGATTTTAAAAGTTCTAACATTGGGAAATTAGGAGTCTAATAACTGCACTTTATTGATAAATAAATAAACAAAATTTACATACCCCCTAATATATGAACTTATGAAATCCCTAATATGCTTATATAAAAAATTGACTTAATTGCACGAAGATGGCATGAGTTATAATTTTTTTGCACAAAAATGGCTTAGCTATAATAATAATAGGCACCTGCATGACTCAAATATAAATTTTTAAACACCTGCATGGCTTCCGTCAATATATGTCAAATGGACGTTAAATTACAGGGGTAAATTCGGAAATGAATAATGCAACGGCTATTTTAATACATCATATGTTGTATATATATCTCCTTACATGCGTAACCAAATTATAAGATTGAAGAACAAAATTGGGCACCACCACTCATAGAAATAAACTGATATTACTGAAATCATGGCATACAAATGCTATTGTGGAAATTGGGTTGTGGAGAGGACTGCTCGGACAGATGCAAATGCGGGTCAAAAATTTCTTGGGTGTACTCTAGGTAGTCGTGGTTGTGGATTTTTCAGGTGGGTTGATGGCTGCATAAGGTGTAGGTGCCTACAAGTTGAATTGGAGAATATGAGGTTGCAAGCTAAAAGATGGAAGCTATGTTTCTTCTTCGCAGTGTTCTTGTTTTTCATTTTTTTTGTCTGGAATGTACCTTATGTTGAAGATGTTAATGAAGAAGTTTACTGAATCATGTAATGGCTTCATTGTAATGCGAGATTATGTAATGGATTTCACTGATATGAAGATATAATATTGCAACGTTGTATGCTAATTAAGCCTTTCAAAAATAAGTAAAGCATACAAACATAAAATGCAACATAAATGTCAAAGTGTTTACTTCCATAGCTGTCATAATACAATGTTGGCCACAAAATAGCTGTTTCACTATCACAATATTTGAAGGCTTCAAGCCATAAATACTAGCTATTACACAACCATATGACTTGCAAAATATCAAGCACAACAACTGCAAACTAACATCCCCAACCAAAAGTATGACAGTCATAAATATGTCCACCTACATCAGATCTAACATTTTGGTTTCTTGAAAAATCCAACAACAAAATACAGAAAATGATATGTAGAAGCTAGCAATCTCCATCTCTGCCTTTTTGAGTTATTTTTCCTGGCCTGATCAGCAAAGCCAGGGGTTGAGCTGCCTTGAGTTCCTTGACCTTGTCTCTTATTCTGATGTTGCTGCATCATTTGAGGTGTGGATTGTTGGTCTTTCTCTCTTGGAACATTGTTTGTAGAAGAATTACCCTCCCTTGTTGCTGCTGTTTCTACACTTACACATAAATACTGATTACAAAGCTTTAAACATCTTAAAACATGCTAAACAAAGGTAATGTTTACAATATTACCTTAACTGCACAAGTCCTAGAATTGTGACCAGGTTGGTTGCATGTTTTACACACACAAGTTGACTTATCAATGACTGGCACAGTCCCCTCCTCTGCAGCTTTTTTGATGGCATCATCTTTCTGGAAATAACAAAAAATGCAGATGACTATTTAGTGTAACTAAACTTGTGATATTTTGTAAAAAAAATGCAAATGACTATTTACCTTCATTTCACAAGTCCTAGCATTGTGCCCTTTTGCTTTACAGTAGGTACAATTCACTACTGTGCCTATTTTGCTTAATTTGGTAGGATCATGAGGAATATCATTCGTTGTGTTCCTTTTCTTCTTAGGCCTTTCTGAAGGTGTCTTGACATTGGGAGGTGTTGTTAGGCTCAAGACATGTCTGAATACCACTATTAACAAGCCTACACTATGTGACTATGTCACGTTACATGACCTAGTGATTTCTATCACTGGGATATAGTATAGGTCTCTAAATGTACTTGTCTTGTTCTCATGAACATTAGTTTGATCATGTATGCTCAGACTTATAATGAGCTTAGTAAAGTTTCTTGCATCTAGATTGTATATAGGCCATTGAATAATTATCCTGGTAGAAGTTCAGAAGTGTTCATGCAGCAGGATAGAGTTGAATAAGGCTATGAAGAAATAAGTTGCAGGAATTTGTCTAAGGCATTATATAGCAAAGTCAAAAGAAAGCTATGTCGTGAAGTCACCAATATCCATGTCGTGAAGTACTATATCGCATAGTCCATTTTGTACTATGTCGAGAAGTCCTCAAGACACATGTCGTGAAGTGTTGAAGTCAGCAAAGTCAAAGGAGCCTAGATCGTGAAGTCCTCAAGAGCACTATGTCGCATAGTCATCAAATGACCTATGTCGCATAGTCATCAAATGACTTATGTCGCATAGTCATCAAATGACCTATGTCGTATAGTCATCAAATGACCTATGTCGCATAGTCGTCAAATGACCTATGTCGCAAAGTCTTCAAAGGCTATATCGCGTAGTCCTCACAAGGGAGATCGCATAGTCAGGGATAAAGTGGAGTTCACGATATCAACACTTAGCCGTTTATAACAAGACAAATCAAGGTACAGAACCAAGAATCAAAGGAGACAAATACTGAAGCATTTGTTCTGGCAAGGTGGTCCAAAGAACAGATGGCAAATCTACAGCTAAACTTGGAGAGAAAGATAAGAGACAAGCAGCTACAGAAACGGGAAAGACTCCGAAAAGCAGGTGGTCCTTCCTGACACAGTGAACTTCTTATGGCAGGACAAGTTGGACTTTCAGAAGGGGTAGCTGTGTAATATTGTGTGTGCCTAGTTTGTATAGGTAAATATATATACCGTGCACACACAACTGTAAGCTGTAAGAGAGATACACATAGTTATTTGCTAAGCTCTTTTCTCTGTAAGCAAGCAAGTTCAAACCGTTCTTGTTTAGAAGCCAGAAATTCGATTGTGAATTTCCTGGAAAGCTGTAGTATTTAATTTGCTTATACAAAGTAGATTAAAGTGATTGTGTGTGTTATTTACTTTCTGCATATTACATATCATAATCACATACAGTTGTTTACTTAGTTTTCAAGATCGAAAAATATATCAAACTATCCATTCACCCCCCCTCTGTCTAGTTTCTAGTGGTATTCATTTCTAACAAGTGGTATCAGAGCGTAGGCTGTTAACGTACAAACAGGAAAAGATCAAGAATGAGTTCACAGAAACTAAGCAGTATCAAGATTCCTCCCTTTAACAAGGAGCACTACAGTTTATGGAAGAAGAAGATGTTGCTTTTCATCAAAGCTTCTAACCCCATGTATTTAGATATTCTAAAGCATGGTCCCTTCATTCCAATGATCGAGATTGGTGAAACAACCAGTGGCACTGAGATTATACCAGCAAAACATGTGCCCAAAGATCCCTTAAAATACACTGATCCTGAAAAGGAAAAAGTGGCATTGGATGGACATCTTCAACTTATCATTTGTGAATCTATGGACTTCAACATGTATGGCACTGTTGCTCATTGTACTAGTGCCAAGAAGATGTGGGATCTTATAGAAGTGCTCTGTGAAGGAACTACTGAGGTAAGAAAGAACAAGAAGCAGATTCTTGTTTCACAATATGAAGCCTTCATGGCTCAGCCAAAAGAGGGAATCACAGAAGTGTTTGAGAGATTCAACAAGCTGATAAACGAGCTCAAACTCTATGACAAACACTATGAAACAGAAGAGCTCAATATGAAGTTTCTACTAACTCTGCCAGATCACTTGGAACCAAGAATTTCTTCCCTTAAAGAAAGAGATCTGACAAAGATTGGTTTTGATGTGTTGTATGGTGTTTTAAAGACATATGAGTTAGAGCTGTTTCAAAAGAGATCTATTCAAGCAAAGCAAGGGTTAGTGGCTAATACCTCCTGTGCACTTATTGCTGACAACCTAAGTCAAAGAATGGACTCTCTTAAAATCAGTCAGGTCAAGATTGAGGAACTAGAAGTTGAAGACACTGGTGATGAAACTCAGGTTGTGTATGATTTACCTGAAGAGGATGAGTTCTACAGTATAGATGAGCTGGACAAAATGGAAAACAAATCTTTTGCTTATATGGCTAGGAGGTATCCTAACATAAGGTTTAAAAGAAAGCAGCCATTTAGGTCCAAGTTCAATAATGGAAACACTGGTGGATCTAGTGGCTCAAACACCTTCAATAAAGGAAAAGGGATTGCTGGTGCTGCTAAAGGTGGATACAAGACAGGAAGTGTGGATAGGACCAAGATAAGGTGCTATAACTGCAATGAACTTGGGCATTTTGCCACTGAGTGCAAAAAGCCTAAACAAGTCAAGAAGGACAAAGCATACTTAGAGCTTGAAGCTAAGTATGAGGCTCTACTCAAGAAACAACAGGGCAAAGCTTTTATTGCTGAGGGAAAATGCTGGGATGACTCTGATGAAGAAGAAGAACAAGAGTACTCAAACTATGCCTTGATGGCATTCTCTGATGAAGGTGATTCAAGTCAGGTACCTATTCTTACTTCTCTTGATATGACTCCCCTTCAATATAAGCAAACTGTTGAAGATATGAGCACTGAGATGTTTAATATTCATACTAGCATGTTAGTGGCTAATGAAGAAATTGACAGACTAACTGCTAAGAATGTTGAGCTTACAGAAAAGAATGAGCAACTTGAGTTAATGGTTGTGAACCTGGATGGTTTGAAAAAGGAGGTTGAGTATCTTAAAAACAAAGTGATTTGTGCTGAGCAGATAGAGAATGCTCTTAGAGAACAAATTGCTGAAACTGAACTGAAACTAAGAAGCTTCAAAAACTCCTCTGAACTTATTCAAACCTACCACAAGGAACACACTGAAGATTGCAAGGTTGGAGTTGGTTTTGATTATGATAATGACAAGGGAAGGAAGAAAGTCAAGGGCAAAGGAAAGGAAACTTTTACAAACAAAAATGCCCCAACCATTCTGTCAAGTGTTGAACAGCCCATCTTCAGGAAGAGTGTTGTTGAGTTTGATGAGGAACTACTGATCATCAAGCAACAACTACTTGAAGAAGATGAGGCTGCTAAGAACACTTCTTCCTTTCCTGAACTTGTCAATCAGAAAGAGACCAAAGACAATCTTGTCAAGAGTCCTAAAGCAAAGAAAGAAGTTGCTAAGAAAAGGAAACAAAACAGAAATGGTAAAGTTGGTGTTAACAAAGGAAACAACTATGCTTATGTGCCAAATGCTCCCAGGAAACAATGTCAAAAATGCCTATCTGTTAATCATTTGACTCATAAGTGTAGTAAGCCTGAAATTGTTGAAGTTGATAACCTAAGTAACCTTTCTGCTAGCATAAATTCTAGTCATGATTCTTTCTGTGGTAAGCCAAACTGCATGACATGCTATGTGACTGTGATTGCTAACTGTTTATCTCTTAAACATAAACTTGACTCTGCACAATCTGGTGAATCACACACACACATACATTCTCATAGGACAGGGTCCCCAATCAGGGTTGAGAGGGTGAAAACTTCATGTGAGCCTAAGAGTGTAAACTCCAAAGCCACAGAAAAAGTGAAGTCTCCTACTATGAGAAATGCAATTTATGACAGAAGAATTATTAATCAAAATGTTTCTAAATCATCTGGACCCTACCAAGTGTGGGTACCAAAAACAACTTAGTCACTTTGTGAATGCAGGGCAACAGGAATAAAAGAGTCATATGGATCTTGGACAGTGGATGCTCAAGTCACATGACTGGTGATATAGCCCTGCTATCACATTTTGAGGAAAAGGCTGGCCCATCAGTAACCTTTGGAAATGACAACATTGGTTATACAATGGGATATGGCAGTGTTGAATCTGGAAATGTCATTATTGAAGATGTAGCATTTGTTGAAGGACTGAAGCATAATCTCTTGAGTATTGGACAGTTTACCAACAGAGGCTTCAAAGTGGAATTTGATGAAGACCTTTGTTCAATCTCAAAAAGGGAAAGTGGTGAAGTTGTTCTAACTGGTGTGAAGAAAGGAAGCTTGTTTGTAGCTAATCTCAAGGCTGCAGATAAGGGAGAAATTTGTTGTTTCTACACAAAAGCCACAAATGAGGAATTCTGGCTGTGGCACAAGAAACTGTCTCACTTGAATGTTCAGGCAATGAACTCTCTAACCAAGAGAGAACTCATCAGGGATTTGCCTGCCTTGGAGTTTGTGCAAGATGGAGCATGTGAAGCTTGTCAGAAAGGGAAGGTTAAAAGATCAAGTCACAAGAACAAGTTGCTCAATACAAACTCAAAACCTCTGCAACTAATTCACATGGACTTATTTGGCCCTGTGAATGTAATGTCCCTTTCCAAAAAGAAATATGCTCTAGTGATGGTTGATGACTATTCAAGATATACTTGGGTGGAATTCCTATTCTCCAAGGATGAAGCACCCCAAGTCATAATAGAGCATATCAAGAGAGTTGATAAAGAAGCACAAAGCACTGGTGCCTCTGTAGTTGCTTTGAGAAGTGATAATGGGACTGAGTTCAGAAATTCAACATTGTATGAGTTTTGCAAAGATAGAGGAATTTCTCAACAATTCTCAGCTCCTAGAACACCTCAACAAAATGGAGTAGTTGAGAGAAAGAATAGAACTCTCATTGAAGCTGCAAGGACAATGCTGCTGGATGCAAAGCTACCCACTAGCTTTTGGGCTGATGCTGTTAACACAGCATGCTATGTGCAAAATAGAACATTAATCAATAAGAAGTCTGGCAAAACTCCTTACTCATTAATGACTGGAAAAAGAGCATCCTTCAAGCACCTGCATGTGTTTGGAAGCAAGTGCTTTGTGATGAAAGATACCTCTGAGCATGTTGGAAAATTTGATGCTAAGGCATTTGAAGGTATCTTCATTGGATACTCTCTGGAAAGGACAGCATACAGAGTGTTTGTACCTGAGCAACACAAAGTCATGGAAAGCATGGATGTTACCTTTGATGACAAGAAAACTCCAGGACTGAAAACAAGTGATCAAGACAGTGTGCTAGTGAGATTTGAGAATCAAGGTTATCTTGAGGATTCTGAAAGTGAAGATGAACCCCCTGTTCAAACTGTTCTAGAAAATGAAATTCTTGAAGTTGACAATCTTCTTCAAACACCTGTGCAGGGATTCACAAACACAGGGGGAGAAGAAGAGAATGCAACTGTCAACCAAAATGAGATTGGAACAGATCAAGGAAATGAACAGGGACACACAAGGAAATGGGACAGAGCCCACACTAGGGATCAAATCATTGGAGATCCTAGTGAGGGAGTTAGAACAAGAAGGGCAACATTAAATACTTGTCTGTATAGCTGCTTTCTGTCACAAGAGGAACCTAAATTAATTGAAGAAGCTTTGAAGATTTCTGATTGGATTGTTGCCATGCAAGAAGAGTTGAATCAATTTGAGAAAAACAAGGTATGGGAACTAGTGCCACCTCCAAAAGGAAAGAATGTTATTGACACCAAATGGGTGTTCAGGAACAAGATGGATGAAGAAGGAGTGGTAGTCAGAAACAAAGCAAGGCTGGTTGCCAAAGGTTATTGTCAGCAAGTAGGCATTGACTATGATGAGACATTTGCACCTGTAGCTAGACTGGAAGCCATAAGAATCTTCCTGGCTTTTGCAGCTCACTCAGATTTTAAGGTGTATCAAATGGATGTGAAAAGTGCTTTTCTCAATGGTGATCTTGCTGAGGAAGTTTATGTGTCTCAACCACCTGGCTTTGAAAGTGAAGACTTCCCAAACTTTGTGTATAGACTGCTCAAGGCACTCTATGGACTCAAACAGGCACCAAGAGCCTGGTATGAAACTCTATCTCAATTCCTTCTTGAGCATCAATTCACTAGGGGTACAATAGACAAAACCCTATTCTTCAAGAAGCATGGAAATGATATCATTCTTGTTCAAATCTATGTGGATGATATCATCTTTGGCTCTTCAAATGAAAAACTCTGTGAGAGGTTCTCTAAGTTGATGCAAAGTAAATATGAGATGAGTATGATGGGAGAGTTAACCTACTTCCTAGGCCTGCAAGTACATCAAAGGGAGGATGGCATCTTTATAAACCAATCTAAGTATGTCAAGGATCTTTTAAAGAAATATGGTTTAGAAGAGTCATCCCCAGCTAAAACTCCTATGTCTACTGCAATCAAGCTGGATGAAGACAAGAAAGGCAAGAGAGTTGATATCAAGGTCTATAGAGGAATGGTTGGATCCCTACTCTATCTCACAGCTAGCAGGCCAGACATCATGTTTGCCACATGCCTTTGTGCAAGGTTCCAGTCTGATCCCAAGGAATCTCACATGATGGCCATCAAAAGAATTTTCAAATATCTGAAGGGGACTCCTAATCTTGGGCTATGGTATCCAAAGGGCACTGGGTTCAACCTGGTTGGTTATACAGATTCTGATTATGCTGGATGCAGAATTGACAGGAAGAGCACCTCTGGAAGCTGTCAATTCCTAGGTCAAAGGTTAGTGTCCTGGTTTAGTAAGAAACAACAATCCACAGCAACATCCACAGCTGAGGCTGAATACATTGCTGCTGGAAGTTGCTGTGCTCAATTGCTTTGGATTAGAAATCAACTCATGGATTATGGACTAGTGTTAGAACACATTCCTCTGATGTGTGATAATACTAGTGCAATATCCATTGTTGCCAATCCTGTTAATCATTCTACTACAAAGCACATTGAGATCAGGTACCATTTCATTAGGGAACATGCTGCAAATGGTACCATAGAAGTCTCTTATGTTCCAACTGAGAAACAATTAGCTGACATATTTACTAAACCTCTGAATGAAGCAGTCTTCAACAGACTTGTGAGTGAAATTGGAATGCTCAATCCTTCATTCAGTTGTTCTAAGTAAATATGCTGGTTAATTGTTGCAGCAGTAAATTTTCACTGTATTTAAATGATCTATTTGTTTGGAGTGAAAATTAGCTGAGATATGATTTATAAATATTTCAGTATTTTACTGCATATTTTTCAAAATCATATTTGTTAGTGGAGTTGTGAGCTTTTGAGACATCTCGATATAGATGATTTTCAGAGTTCACGATATAGTTCAAATTAAACAGACTTATATCGCAAACTGTTGAGATTGTGAGACTTCGCGACATAGTTCATTTCATGAGTTTGCGACATAGTTAATTTTATGACTTCGCGACTTAGAATAACTATATCGACAAGTCTCCACATTTGACAGAATTTTGATTTAAATTAATTTTATTTCAAAATTTGATAAAGTCTGACAAAATGCTTCAAATTCCTAAAAGAGAGCTTTAGACAGGGTATTTCTACTATATCGCAAAGTCTCCCCAATCCTTTCATCTTGAGGACTTTGCGACTTAGTTCATTCTTGAGACTATGCGATATACTTTGCAAGACTTTGCGGTACAGGCCATTTCTGACTTCGCGACATACAGATAGACTGTACACATTCATAACTCCATATCGCAGTGTCTCTATCATATAAATACCTTTTTCTAACCGTTTGCATCTTTTCATCTTGTCTATTGCTCTCAAACTTTCTAACCTAAGCACAAATTCTCTACTCTCTTTCTTACTCTCTCTCTCTTGAAATGGCACCCAAATCTCAAACAGAATCATCCTCTATTCCTTTAACCATCCCCAAAGAAACAAATCTTCTCACCATTCCCTCTGAGGCTGAGGCTAAACCCAGGTACAAGTGTTTTGTACGGTTCCTGAACGATTCCTACCTCAGCCAAGCCCTAACCTTGAACCCCACGTTGTATGTTGATGTATTGGAAGGATTTTGGCGAACGGCGTTGGTTTCTACAATGGCCAGGGAAGATGGAACTTCGTTCCAAGAGATAGCTTGTTCAATTGGAGGCAAACACTTCCAGTTTGGGGAGAAGGAGATAAATGAAGCATTAGGGTTCAAGGTGGAGGGTCATGACCAAGAAGCTACAGCTGCTCAAATTGTAGACTTCATGACCTTCATTCGGTATGCAGATGAGATAGATACCGGAAAGCTGAACAAGAAATTTGTAAGAAGGGAGTGGTCATTCCTATTTGATGCACTCCAGAAGGTGTTCCTTTGCAGAAAGACAGGATGGGACCATATCAGTCACATTGCTGTGAAGCTGGCCTATTCCCTAGCCCACAATCAGGAAATCAATGTTGGAGCAATAATCCTCAAGGAATTGGCTCAAAGGCTAGGGAGGACAGTCCGTGGAAGAGGTAATGACATCTTTTACCCTCGCTTTCTTCAAGTTATTTTAAATTATCTTGATGCTAATGTCCATGACTTGGAGGGTATTGATAAATCAAAGTTGGCTTATTCCAAGTCCATGTCCAAGATTCTGTTTGGTTCATTGGACACAAGGAATCAAGTGGATGTGATCTTGAGTGTGACCAAGCATATGCAGGACACATTCGCGTCTTATCCACTTGATAAGCCCATATACCATGCTCTTTCCTGGACAGGGGAGGCTGAGACTGAAGGAGCTTCACAGTCTAACCCAAGCCTCCCTATCCCATCCAGCAACCCCACTGTAAACACCACTGTAGAGTCTAGTCAGCCAAGTGCATCAATCTCTCAAAAGGTTGATGTTCCTAAAAAGAAGAAGAAGAGAACCCTAGCTATTATCCATGAATCTGTAGAACTAGCAAGTGAGATTCCTGAGTCACCTCTCACCAGACCAAAGAAGAAGTCAAAATCTAAAGCTACCACTGAATCCTCCCAACAGGATTCAGATGTGGAAAAAGGGGTACACCTGCTACTGTCCATGGCCTCTCAACAGGTCATGGGCATTGAAAAGAGCAGCCTCCCCACTGCAAGTTGTAAAGAGTCTGCACAGGGTCAAGACCTCACTCTTGATCCTAGGAGTGATAAGGGTGATCAAACACTAAGTGTAGAGCACATCAATGTTGAAACTCCTCCTATTTCTCAGGGGGAGTTGCCAAAATCTAATCTGAACCCCACTTCTCTCTCAGATTCTTCCACTAAAATTTCTTCTGAACAAGAGAGTCATTCTCATGACAATCTTGCCCTTGATCAATCACAATCCAGCCCTGTGATTGAGCCAACTTCAAGTGACATGGTGCTTGACACTGTGCTCACCACTCAGGACCCACATTTGGTTGGTCAGGGAATGCATGCTGAGGCATATCCTAATGACACCAACACAAACATGGAGGATTCACCAGTTTTCACTGGAGACTCTGTGCCTAATTCTCCCATCCTTAGGGATGTGGAAATGTCTTCACAGACAAATAGGGCTGATGTTGTAACACATCCCATTTCAATGGAGACAACATCAGACCCTACAGCCATTCCAAGGCTGGAGGAAACTCAAACTCACACATCTCATGAAGTGCTTAGCACTAGCTCTCACTTGGCTCAGGCCACAATGTCAGAATGGCTGAAGCCTGTGCAACATGACAGGCCTTCAGGATCATCATCTGTGCCCTCCAAAATGACAGAAGAAGCCATACAGGATCTCCATGTGGCACAGATTGATGAGTTCTCAAAGATAGCTCAACATCTCCTCACCTCCAACCTTCCAAATGCTGATTATGAAGCTATCCTGCTCTGCCATAAGGAGGATGTTGAAGCTCAACAGGAGAAGATTGTGGATACAGCTGAACCAAAGGGGAATGTGGATGCCTGGTTGGATGCTAAGAGGACTCTCAAGCTCAAGGATGCCCTGGCTTTTGTGAGAGAAGAATACCTCACCTCTCTAGGCTCAAATGCTAAGGATCTTTCTCCTGTTGCCATATATGAAGCTGTGAATGATGTGTACAAGAACCAGTTGAAGGCTCTGCATTATCTTGGGAAAGGGCTTCAATCAGAGATTTCTTCTATTCAGGAGGAGACAGACAGATCCCTCACCAAGCTACGAAACTCTTATCTCTCTGATTTTCCCAAGGTGGATGGTATCCTCAAAGAAGTCCAGAAAACCTCCTCCAATGTGTCCATGATGGATGTGACTCTTGCCATGGTCACAGACAACATCAAGAAACTGGCTTCTACACTGGAAAATCAAGCAAAATCTACCATCACCACCAATGCTATGTTAAATGTCATGTGGAAAAACCAGTATGGTGATAAGCTGGTGGATGAAGTCCCTCTGTCAGACATCTCCAAATATGACTTTGCCAGGGTCAAAGATCAATCTCTAAACTCCTTCAAGTCTCAACAATTATTCTCCAAGGTGGATGGCTTAGAAAAGGAAGTGGCCTCTCTCAAAGATGAACACAGAATGCTATCTGCATCTCTAAGCCAACTCAATGACAAGCTAGATGCTCAAGGCAACAACACAACAAACATCTTGCTGGTGCAGCAACAAATGATGACCTCAATGATGAAATCTTTCAACCTGCCTATTCCTGGGGAAGCTCAAGACATCTTGTCTGATCCCAAGCCTAAGGGGGAGAAAGGAAAGGAGGTCAATGTGAAAAAGACAGGGGGAGCACCTGCCAAGCAATCAAAACTTAAGGGCAAGCTTATTGAAGAGACAATAAAGCCAATCAATCTTCCCCCTGTAGAGGTCATCAATGCACAAGGTCAGAAAAGCACAGTAACCACAACATTCTATCCATCCACAATGCCTAAAGACATCTTAACCTCTCAACCTGCTATACCTACTCCAATTGCTAAACCTACCCAAGCTACACTTATCACTGAGGCCAAGCTACAGGAAGTTGCCAACTCTAACATCTATCATGATGAGGCATTCCTGGAGTTTCTGAAAGCCACCTACAAGAATGCACAAGGAGATGCACAAGTGTACAGAAAGAAGCTCAGGGAAGGTATCAAGTACTTCACAGTTGCAGTAAGGAAAATCAGGGATGTTTATCTGAGAGAAATAATCATGGTGTGCAAGGACAACTGCTTGTGGCACTTAGCATTTCAAACTCTAGAGAAACTGAGGTTTACTGAAGTGTCAATAATTCTGGAGTTGATTGAAAGGAGTGGGGCTAACAATGAAAGTCTTTATAATGACTTGGAGTTGAACCAAAATCAAAGACTGCCTGAGGTCATACCCAAGCCAAGGACAGTAATTTTTCAAAGTCTATCCAAAGTCAGAAGTATTGACCAACTAGTCATTCCCAAAGATTTGCAAATGAAGAATAACTCAAAGATCAATCAAGTGCTGCAAATGCTGAGAGCAAAGAAAGGAGTCAAGACAGCAGAGGAATTAGAGATGATTAACATTCTACAATCTTTTCTGATTCATGGTGTTTTGCCTGAATCTATCAAAGAAAAGAACATGAAGAAGGATGGGGAGGATGATGATGAGGAGAAAACCTACAGGAGGAGATCTCATTCAAGGAGTAATAAGGATGGACCAAGTGACAGCAGCAGGAGCAAATCTTCCAAGAAATCTAAAGATGATGGTGATGACACAAAGGGGGCAAAGGAGACAGTGAAGAGAACTAGGAGTGGAATTCAGCAAGTCAAGGACATTGCTAGTAGTACTTTAACCACAACACAAGACTCTAAGTCTAGGGTGGGTACTGTTAGCAATGATCCTCCAAAATCATTATCCATGACTTCTGAACCTGAATTGCCACAGATGAAAGATGAAGCCACTAAAATAATCTCAAGAAAACACTTCCACAAAGTCACAGCCAGTGGAGTGTTACAGTGGATGAAGGGGAAAGGAATGAAGCTACTTCCAAGTGATGTGGCACTGAAGACTAATTCTCCTTGTTCAAGAAAGGTATCTCTTGTGAAGCATTTGAAGATCAAGAGTGTACCCAAAAGGATAAGGATAACAAAGAAGACTGGAAAACTCACAAATGTTATTGGCATCAATGTGCTTCCACTAGATGAGGACTATGATGAAGATGCCCTAGCATTTTTGAGGGCTCAAAGGATCTTTGAAGTCAAAGTGAGGTTGGATCATCTAGATATCAAATACACTGATGGAAGAGAAAGAATAATGAAGCAAGGAAGCTGGCAATATTTCTATAAGTATGAGCTTGAAAGGATAAATGCCTTACTGAATTTTGAAGAAAAGGATGAAAGGACATGGAAGATAGATATTGCCAGGTACTTGAAAATGCATGCTGATTATGAAGAAAACATGAGGAAAGAGAATGAAAAGAAAAACATACAGAAAGAGAAAGAAATGGCTGAGATGGAAGAGAGGGCTAAGGAGCTAAGGCAGAAAGGGATGTGTAGGGTCAAACAAAATCCTTACATTGTGGAGTACAAAAACTCACATGGAGGCCAAAGCAAAATAAGGATGGAGTTTCTGGACTCATATGTAGAAAGTGCACTCAAAGCTGCAATTGATGACCTGGAAGGCTCACCTCTCATTGAAGAACTGATTGCAAGAGAAGAAATTCAAGAAGCCATCATTGACATGAAGAGAAAAGAAGAAATAAGGAAAAAGAAGATATATGATGATTTGCTAGAGAAGCAATTGGAAGCTGAAGCTGCTGAGCAACTAAAGTAATCTGTAAGCTTTCAATTTTTCTATGTAATCAAATTTCTGATCTCAAGGTTCATGAATTGTTCTTTCTGTTACTAAAATTTCCTTTTATGTAAGTTAGGCTTGTTATCAGACATGAAATTGTGCCTAAGGATCTTACTCACAATTTGGGGGAGATTGTTAGGCTCAAGACATGTCTGAATACCACTATTAACAAGCCTACACTATGTGACTATGTCACGTTACATGACCTAGTGATTTCTATCACTGGGATATAGTATAGGTCTCTAAATGTACTTGTCTTGTTCTCATGAACATTAGTTTGATCATGTATGCTCAGACTTATAATGAGCTTAGTAAAGTTTCTTGCATCTAGATTGTATATAGGCCATTGAATAATTATCCTGGTAGAAGTTCAGAAGTGTTCATGCAGCAGGATAGAGTTGAATAAGGCTATGAAGAAATAAGTTGCAGGAATTTGTCTAAGGCATTATATAGCAAAGTCAAAAGAAAGCTATGTCGTGAAGTCACCAATATCCATGTCGTGAAGTACTATATCGCATAGTCCATTTTGTACTATGTCGAGAAGTCCTCAAGACACATGTCGTGAAGTGTTGAAGTCAGCAAAGTCAAAGGAGCCTAGATCGTGAAGTCCTCAAGAGCACTATGTCGCATAGTCATCAAATGACCTATGTCGCATAGTCATCAAATGACTTATGTCGCATAGTCATCAAATGACCTATGTCGTATAGTCATCAAATGACCTATGTCGCATAGTCGTCAAATGACCTATGTCGCAAAGTCTTCAAAGGCTATATCGCGTAGTCCTCACAAGGGAGATCGCATAGTCAGGGATAAAGTGGAGTTCACGATATCAACACTTAGCCGTTTATAACAAGACAAATCAAGGTACAGAACCAAGAATCAAAGGAGACAAATACTGAAGCATTTGTTCTGGCAAGGTGGTCCAAAGAACAGATGGCAAATCTACAGCTAAACTTGGAGAGAAAGATAAGAGACAAGCAGCTACAGAAACGGGAAAGACTCCGAAAAGCAGGTGGTCCTTCCTGACACAGTGAACTTCTTATGGCAGGACAAGTTGGACTTTCAGAAGGGGTAGCTGTGTAATATTGTGTGTGCCTAGTTTGTATAGGTAAATATATATACCGTGCACACACAACTGTAAGCTGTAAGAGAGATACACATAGTTATTTGCTAAGCTCTTTTCTCTGTAAGCAAGCAAGTTCAAACCGTTCTTGTTTAGAAGCCAGAAATTCGATTGTGAATTTCCTGGAAAGCTGTAGTATTTAATTTGCTTATACAAAGTAGATTAAAGTGATTGTGTGTGTTATTTACTTTCTGCATATTACATATCATAATCACATACAGTTGTTTACTTAGTTTTCAAGATCGAAAAATATATCAAACTATCCATTCACCCCCCCTCTGTCTAGTTTCTAGTGGTATTCATTTCTAACAGGTGTTAACGGAGGAATTTGGTGATAATAAATTTCGGGGATTGATGGAATAACGAATTGTGAAAATAGGGGGATTTTGGGATTTTGGATGTTTGGGGCTGGACTTGAAAGGTGTCTCGACTTGTTAGATGTGTCGGATCATATTCCAAGATGCATGTGTACCATGTATTTATAGGGATCAAGCCAACGCAGTTCTGTTATAGGATTGTGTTTTTAATCCCTGTGATTATTATTGATGTATTGGGAATTAGTTGATTTATCTTTTTAGATTTAGATTGGGATACCTTCCTGATTTGAAGGATATCGTTTAAAGATATTTTTTATAATTAATTGGAGATATTTCCTCATTTTAGAGAGAGAAAATATTTAACTTAGGAATTAAGTTAATTATTAATAGATTCATATTGGGAAATTAGGGAGATATTTGAGGCAACCGAAAATATGGCGTAACAGGAGGCAAAGGCCTTGGCTCGGTTGCTATTTACCAAAATTCTGGGCCTACAATGGGCTCCAAGGGGGTTAAATGGCGTTTTGGTCACTCAACTCACTATAAACTTTCAATTGGGTCATCGAACTCAAAAAGCTTTCAGTCACATCATTGTACTCTTAAAAAATTTTCATTCAGGTCACTGGTCGTTACACTCCGTTAAAAATTAGACGGAAAGCTGACTAAGCTTTGTGATTTAGCTTGAATAAATCCACCATGGCTTGTACAGTCAGCTGAAGTGGCGTTTTGGTCACTCAACTGACTAGAAACTTGCAATTGGGTCATCAAACTGAGTAAACTTTCATTCAGGTCACTGACGATTACATCCGTTAAAAATTGAAAAGAAATCGGACTAAGAGTTTTCCTGCAACAACGTTAAGGGCTCTTCTACAACAAATGCACACACATTATCATTAAGGGTTATATTTTATCAAATTGGATTTTTTTTTAAATTCAAAATAGAAAATACACATTCAATTAATATACTTATAAATCGATACATACGAACAAATATTTTAAAGATATCATATTTTTTTTCAATCCAAAGTGTAATTTTTTCAATTTGTAATTTTTTCGGATGATTAGAATTTAATTTAATTTAAAATTGAACATACCCATTCAATTTATATGCTTTTAAATCGATACATGTGAACAATGTTTTTAAGATATCACATCTTTTCAATACAAAGTGTAATTTTTTTCAATTTATAATTTTTTTTGGATGATTAGAATTTAATTTAATTTAAAATTGAACATACCCGTTCAATTTATATGCTTGTAAATCGATACATGTGAACAATTTTTTTTTAAGATATCACGTCTTTCAATCCAAAGTGTAATTTTTTTTAATTTGTAATTTTTTTCGGATGCTTAGAATTTAATTTAATTTAAAATTGAACATACCCATTCAATTTATATGCTTGTAAATCAATACATGTGAATTTTTTTTTTTTAAGATATCACGTCTTTTCAATCCAAAGTGTAATTTAATTTTAAAGTGAAACCATTAATCTTTAGGTCATTGACCTGAATGACAGTTTCTTGAGTTTGATGACCCGATTGCAAGTTTGTAGTCAGTTGAGTGACCAAAACGCAGCTTCAACCGACTGTGCATGCCACGGTGGATTTATTCAAGCCAACTCACCAAACTTAGTCAGCTTTCCGTCTAATTTTTAACGGAGTGTAACGGCCAGTGACCTTAATAAAAAATTTTAAGAGTAGAATGATGTGACTGAAAGCTTTTTGAGTTTGATGACCCAATTGAAAGTTTATAATGAGTTGAATGACCAAAATGCCATTTAACCCGGCTCCAATGTGCAACTGTACAGCTGTTTTAGAAATAAACATAATATACATAAGATAGCAACTACTAGCATAAATACCTTCATGTATAGTTCCTTGGAATAGCAATTATGTATATAATTCTCCCATGGTTCATTCCTAACAGCTATGCGCACAAGCATGATATCAAGGAATTCCACTTAGGTCCCATTTCCTACAAGTACAACTTTTCTTGAACAAATCAACATACTGTAAATATGTTGTGCCTCCATACCAGGCAATTACACAATTACCAACATACTGTATTGCCCTAATTTTTCCACATACAAACAACATATTATTGAAATGAATATATGAAAAACACTAGGTCATGAATTAATGAAAAATACTTACTTGTTCAGTTTTTTAAGTGCACTATGGCATATTACAGTGCCCCCAACTGCCAATTTATCTCTTCTGACTTGAATCCTTTTCATGACAGATTTGTGCAATTCCCTAAACATGGTTATGATCGGCAAGTCCCTAAATTTTCTTATGCTACTATTGAACACTTCACAGTGATTGTTTACAAACATATCACTGTGAACATGTGTCCTAAAAGCAGCTCTTGTCCATTGTGTCTTTGGCTTTGCAGAAACCCACTCATGGCATTTAGGTGCAATCTAAATAAACATACAATACATGAGCTAAAGGCATTTAAATAGATAAGACATGACATGACTGATAACATGAATATATGTACCTCCTTCATTTTGTTCATGTGTAAATTTAACTCCCAATCAGTACTAGATCTTGCTGCTTTCCAGATAAGGTGTCTCAATGCAATTCCCTTGAATTCCTTGTGCATGTTCTAATACAAATGCATAACACAGAATCGGTGTTCTGCATTTGGTACAACATCTTCCAGTGCATTTATCAGTCCTTACATGCTATCAACAAACAAATTAGTATCATACAAGGCATATTTAATAGACAGTCTATTTAATATTGCAAAGTACAAGATCAAATCCACACACCTTCTGTCTATCAGATATAAAGGTCCATTATGCATCATTTTGGATCTTCAAATCTTGGCTCAGAAGCTCCAAGAACCACTTCTAGGAATCAGTGGGTTCAGATTCCACAATTGCCCAAGCAATTGGGTACATGCCATCATTGACATCTACTCCAACTGTTGCTAGTAGCTGTCCACCAAAGTGGCCTTTAAGATAGCAACCATCTAGCCCAACCAAATGTCTGAAGAACTGGATAAAAGCATTCTTCAAGGGCCCCAAACATATATACATTCTCATAAACCTCCCACTCTCAGTCCCTGGCTTTGGATCTTCACATAAAATCTTAACAGTGCTTTCAAAGAATGCCCTCTTCAACTCATAAGCATAGTCCCATACTTGAGCAAATTGTGCTCTGTGAGTGCCATTTATCTTCAACAATGCTCTTGTTTTGGCTCAATACACATTATGTTTTGAGACCTCACATTTCAGATCATGAAAAATCTTCGTATGAAGTGCACCAATGGGCCATGTAGGGTTCATTATGATTTCCTTCTCATAATGTTTAGCAAGCCACACTGAGTTAATTTTCTTCTGGTGGAATGTAGGCATGCATTTATGCTTACTCACTATAGACCTGATTTGATAAGTATGAGTCTTATTAAATGGAGAAGCATACACACTCCATTTACAAGGTTTCTTACATACATACTTAACCTTCCTCCCATAATTTAGAACAAGTTCAACTGGCCTCCTTTCTAAGATTGCATGATTCCTTACAGCTTTCCTGAAAATCTGAAAACTCTTAAACAACATACCTAGCTCAAAAACAGGCTTCTCCATATCTACCTCCTCATTGAACACTGGAAAGTTAGGCTCATCTTCATCTATAGAATTTGTTGACATTCTTTCCTCATCACTCCCTGCGTACACACTCTCATCATCAGTATCAACATTGTCATCTTTCTGAGGTTGTTCTTCTTCAGGGATGTCATCATCTTCAAACACAATTTTTTTCAACATTTTTCTCAAACACAAGATCATCATCACAGTCATCTTTGTTTGAGGCATCTGAATGCCAACTTTCAGAATCATTATCACTCTCATTCAGTTCAAACTCATCAGTATCTTCAGGTTCAGAAAAATCCTTGTGTACACCCTTAAGATCCCTAAGCTCATGTTCTTGATCAATCTCTTGTTGTGTAGAATCAGGGAAAGGGTTTCCAATGTGAATTTCCTCTTGAGTAGGAATCCTATCATCTTGAACACTTAATGGTCCACAAATTTTGGTCACAAATACTTCTACATACCTATTAGTCTTAGGCATTTCCTTGTTACTTAACAGTGTACACATCAACATCAGTTCATCATCAGTTTCCAAGTCAAATAACCCTCTATCCATAGTAGTTCCTGGAAGCTTATACCATAATTTATAACAACCACCCCTAGCTCCAATTTCAACCAACATATTGTTTATCTCTATAAGGCTAATAGCATCAGAGTCACAAAAATCAACATAAACTAGTAAGCCTCCACTATATTTCTTAGGGTTATCTTAATTCCATTTCACCATTATAATACAATTTGATAGTGAAAAGCTCATCATCTGGCATTTCAAATTAAATATTCATTTTAAATTCAGTAAAACACTTTAAATCACACTTAAACAAAAACAAGAAGAGTACAATTTAAGGTTTAGTTTAACACAAAAAATCATCAACAAAATACATACACAATATGATACAGGAGCGACTCGATTTGAACTCAAATAACGAAAATAAACTACAAAACATACATTATCACTGTTAGGTCCTGATAAGTTTGTAGAAGGGGGGTTGAATACAAACTATACCGTTTTATCGAATTTGTTCTTTATAGAATAAAACAATTTAAGAACAAATTATGGCGGAATTAAATGAAACAGAATTCAAGTTAAATATAACTTTTATTAAACTTGAAAGGTGTTACAAATGAGGTACTGATTACAAGATTGAATCTCAAACTAATTAAAACAAATCTAGAATAAATTCGACATGAATTTATCTATTTTTGTAATAAAAAGATATAACAATAATTGATAATTTGAGATACGTTCTAGGGATAAAAATCCGTTAGATAGTCAAAGCAGTACAAGTAAATGAATTCTAGTGGTTTAGATTTAACACAATGATTTTCTAGAATTAATTCACTCAAGAAATATGATCCGGTAGTTGCTTGGTTTTTCTTGGCTGTTATTGGAATATTGGATACACACTGTACTTGTGAAAGGGACAGTTCAGACAATGCACATGGGTTGACAGACTACACAAAGCATGGAAGCCAATATTTCTGGAAAAGTCACGAAAAGAAGAAGCATTCTGTTTTGTCCAGTCAAAAGTAGCATTTCTATAAAAGACTATCAGCGAAGAAGGGCAAGCTACCAACATATGGACCACTACTCAGAATGGAGGAACAAGGATCTTGAACAGATTTACTTTTTGTATTATTGACTGTTCGAAATACCTTGTAAACTTGGGATATATAACCAAGTGTAGCATTATTCTAGAACTAAGAAATCAGTTAGGCAATTTAGAAAGCTAAAGGCAATATCCTTTGTAAATTGCTGAAGCTATAGTAGTGTGTATGCAGCTGTGTGTTTATTCATAAACATCACAGAGATTTCTTCAAATAAAATCTCTCAGGTGGACAAAACAATCCACCTGAATTTTTAATTCTTGTGTTATCTTATTTTTTTTCTGTTCTTGTATTTACTGTCATATCTTTACTATCAAGAATCAAAGAATTTTTTTTAATATTGTATTCACCCCCCCCCCCCCTTCTACAATCTTGATTCATTGTCTGGGAATAACAGAGTTATCATTCCGGGGCGGACTGACTCTTGTATCCAGCTTCGAACTTCTACAACAATCTCCCCTTGAAATATTGTTGACTTAATTGATTCTTCTTCAATCTTCTTCAATAATCTACCCTTGTTTGGTTGTTAAACCTAATAAGCAAATCATAATAGGAGAGCAGCGATTGGAGGATAACTCAACTAATCCAGGAAAAAGTTACTGCTTTGGACTTGTAAATAATTATATCAGATTTTCTGGATTAGATAGAACGTTTCCAGATGTCTTCAATCAAAACTAAAACTTTAATTACTACTACTCCTCACTGCTCTTTATTGGCTTCTCCCCTTACTGAATTCTCCCCCTTACTAAGTGAGCTGCTTGCAATACTTCTCCCCCTTAGTTGATCTTGCAATACCTTGAGGTCTTTTTCTTGCAATACTTCTCCCCCTTGGTTGAGGAATCCTTCAATAAACCAGACTCCTTCCCCTAAGAAATAGATACTCCTCCTTAGTTGAAAAATCCATGAGAAATGCCAGTATTCTTATATCTTCATTAGTGATCAGAAATAGTAACCAAGAGCCAGATTTCCTCACAGTGCAGGTGTGTGATAGTGTTTAAGTGTATCTCACAAGTGTTTCACTCCACTCATCACTCAAGATGTTTTCACTCAACCTCATAGTGTTTCACTCATAGCACTCAGAGCTCCAACATCCAGATTTACCTGCAAGGAAAATCACAATAGTCATCCTTAAGGAGGTCACTGGTGGTGCAATGGGGTTTCACAAATCCCCGATCCTTGTTGGACTCGTCAGATAAATCTGAGTCATAATCAAACAAGATGCTGACATGTTCCTATGTCAGGCCCCTTACCCGGAGGATCCAAAGGTTTTAATTATGGGAATGTAGGCCAGGATCCATAAAATTTGCATTGGGATCAAGGTCTCCTTCTAACACCTGTGAAGGCAATTGGTTCTTAGAACCTTAGACTGTAGTCAGTGACCGTGAAATGGTTTGACAAACAGTTCCGTCAAATCTTCCTTTGTGTGTGTATTCTCACATAGTGCATTGGAAATATTTATGTCAAAGGTAGTGACGCTGCATTAATCAGATGCCCTGGTTGACAAGCGAATTTCAATAGAATACATCTTGTTGGGAGAATGCTTCTAGTCACAGTTTTCTTGCCGTTTTCAGCTCCATATTCTTTTGAGAAAATACAGATGGGCTTTACAGATGTCTCTAGTTACATACTCAACTACTTTATAAGAGGCAGAGTTGTAGGGTTGACCTCTCTTTCCTTATGTGGTGCTGCTAGGCACTATCTCCCTCAATCTCAACAAAACTCCACATCAATTATTACCAATGGACATGTCTGTACCAAATGATATTAATTGTTTGGATAGGATATTTGTGTGACTGTTCTATTTGAGAAGTGTTTGGCTCTATGACTAGGGTTAAAGTTTGTAGGTTGACAAACTCATATTCATTTCCTATGGCCATTGAGGGCTCCACACAAGGTGGGGTAGTACTCATCCAATATCTCAGAGCAATATATATGACAGTTTATATTCAAGCCCGAGTTGGAAGTCATACATTTGCTTACCTATGACCATGCTCATGAGTTGTCGAAGGTGTAAGTATCAGAACAATAAACATCAACCAATGTTAAAGTTACATATGATATCTCAATTTGAGTAGGTCAATCAGGATATAACTTACTCTCATGAAGATAAGAAAAGTTATGATATGCACATATTTCACACATATTCAAGTAAGCATATATGCATATGGAGATGAAATATCACAGTTAATTATAATCAATCATCAAAATCACAAAATTTTGAATGCATTTAATTATAAATAACTATGCTGCATATTTATTTCAATAAACAAGTAATGTTCATAGATATTCAAGAATATTCTGATACATGTTTATTAAAATAAATATCGAGTAAATAAGCATTTAGCAACAAATATGCATGGCATATCTAAACATTTAAATATCGCTTCAATTGTATTAATTAATTACCACATAAACAGATAAGCATCCAAACACATGGCAAGTAATCAGCAAATAACAAAGAAAATGGTACAAGGATAGAAAAATGGTAAATAAATTCATAAGTCCTCAGGATATGCATAATTAGTAGTTATGAGATTTATTCGTAACAACTTGCATTTGTTAACTTCCAATTAACTGGACAAGTTTAACATACCAAGTTCACTAACCAACCTGCTGAATGTAGATTCATCAAGTGGTTTTGTAAAAATGTATGCAAGTTGTTGCTCTGTGGGTACAAAGTGTAGTTCCACAGTACCATTCTGAATGTGCTCTCGAATGAAATGATACCTGATATCAATGTGTTTGGTCCTTGAATGTTGCACTGGGTTGTTTGAGATTGTTATGGCACTTGTGTTGTCGCAAAATATAGGAATATTGTTCAACAGAAGTCCATAATCCATGAGTTGATTTCTCATCCACAAGATTTGTGAGCAACAGCTTCCAGCTGTAATGTATTATGCTTCAGCTGTAGAGATGGAAACTGAATGTTGCTTCTTGCTGAATCATGAAACCAATCTCCTTCCAAGAAACTGACAGCTTCCAGAAGTGCTCTTACGATCAATCTTACAACCAGCATAATCAGAATCTGTATAGCCTATCAGATTAAACCATGTATCCTTTGGATACCAAATTCCTAGATTTGGTGTACCCTTAAGATATCTGAAAATACGTTTGACAACTATTAGATGTGATTCTTTTGGATCAGATTGAAACCTCGCACACAAGCATGTTGCAAACATTATATTTGGCCTGCTTGCAGTCAAGTAGAGTAGAGAACCAATCATGCCTCTATAGCTTGTGATATTCACTGATTTTCCAGCTTTGTATTGATCAAACTTAGTGGCAGTGGCCATGGGAGTCTTAGCATGAGCTGCTTCTTCTAGATGATACTTTTTCAGAAGATCCTTGATGTACTTAGATTGACAGATAAAGGTACCATCTTGTTTCTGACTTACTTGCAATCCAAGAAAAAAGTTCAGCTCTCTCATCATGCTCATCTCATACCTACTCTGCATCAACTTAGGAAACCTTGCACAGAGTGCATCATTCGTAGAACCAAATATAATATCATCAACATAAACTTGCACAAGTATAATATCAGTTTTATGTTTTTTTTTATGAAAGAGAGTCTTATCTATAACACCTCTAGTGAAACCACTTTCAAGTAAAAATTCAGAGATAGTGTCATACCATGTTCTAGGCGCTTGCTTAAGACCATAGAGAGCCTTCAAGAGAAGATAAACAAAATCTTTAAATTCTTGATCTTCAAAACCAACATGTTGTTCAACATATACCTCTTCTTCAAGCTCACCATTCAGGAAAGCACTTTTCACATCCATCTGATACACCTTGAAGTTTGAATGTGCGGTAAATGCTAGAAACATCCTGATGGCTTCAAGTCTTGCCACGGGTGCAAAGGTTTCATCATAATCAATGCCTTCTTCCTGAGTGTATCCTTTAGCAACCAGCCTTGCCTTGTTCCTTGTAACAATACCATTTTCGTCAAGCTTGTTTCTGAATACCCATTTATTGTCAATCACTGATTTATCTTTTGGTCTGGGTACCAGCTTCTAAACTTTTTGCCTTTCAAACTGATTGAGTTCCTCTTGCATAACAATCACCCAATCTGGATCTCCTAGAGCTTCTTCAACTTTCTTTGGTTCATTTGAGATAGAAAACCATAGAAGAAACATTCATTCTGTGTAGCTCTTCTAGTCTTTACTCCTGCATCTGGATCACCAAGAACTAGATACCATGGATGATCTTTACTCCATACCCTTTGCCTTGGCAACTGAGATCTTGATGTATCTCCAGTGTCCACATTTTGTTGAGTCTGATTAGTAGATCCTTCTTCTGCTCCCCCTGAGTTGTTGCTGGTCTAATTTTCAGATTTTGTTGCTTGAGGACTAGACCCAGAAATAATCTGACTTTGAGATCATGTGCTCCCACCATCATCACTAGAATCTGGATCACCATTATTATCATGAGAATCTGGATCATCACCATTGTCATCATTACCATTATTATTGTTTACAACAACAACCTCAGGTTCTTCTTCATCATCTGAATCTTCATCTAGATTCTCAAATGCTAGAGATTCAACATCTTTCTCTTTCTGAATACTAGGGAGCCTAGTATCGTCAAGGCTTTCCACAACTTTCTGACTTTCAATCACATAGACCCTGTATGCCTTAGACTCCAATGAATACCCTAGGAAAATGCCTTCATCAGCCTTAGCATCAAACTTACCAAGACGTTCATATCCATCTTTCAGCACATAACACTTTCCCCCGAACACATGAAAATATTTCACGGATGGTTTATGAAGGGCCATCAACTCTTATGGTGTCTTTTCATACATTTTGTTGATCAGGGTTCTATTCTGAGTGTAACAAGTTGTGTTAACTACTTCAGCCCAAAAGTAGGTAGGAAGTACATCTTCATTCAACATTGTCCTTGCAGCTTCAATCAGCATACCATTCTTCCTCTCCACTACTCCATTCTGTTGTGGAGTCCTTGGTGCTGAAAACCGTCTTGAGATACCCTTCTCAGTGCAGAAATTATTCAGAGTTGCATTCTTAAATTCAGTTCCATTGTCAGTTCTGATTGTTCGCACAAGCACTCCAGCTTCGAACTCAATCTTCTTGATGTGATCGATAATCATCTTAGCTGCTTCATCCTTAGAATGCAAGAATAAAACCCATGTGTACTTGGAATAGTCATCAACAATTACCAAATAATATCGCTTCTTTGACATAGACAAGACGTTAACTGGACCAAACAAATCCATATGGATTAACTGCAGTGGTTCGGTAATGTCTGTCATTGTTTTCATCTTGTGTGATGCTCTTTTCGACTTTCCTTTCTCACATGCTTCACAGAGTCCATCAGGGCAGAACTCCATTTCAGGTAATCCTCTCACTAGATCCCTCTTGACTAGAGAATTCATAGTCTTGAAGTTAAGATGCGAGAGCTTCTTATGCCATAACCAATTGTCTTCTGAAGACGTCTTTCCATAGAAGCACATGACTTCTCCATTAGAGCTAGAATTCCAGTCAGCTACGAACAGATCACCTTTTCTCACTCCTTGCAAAGCGAGCTTCTCATCCCTCCTGTTAGTGATTATACATTTCTCTTTTTTGAACAAAACCTCAAAACCCTTGTCACAGGATTGACTGATGCTCAAAAGATTGTTTGTGAGACCATCAACAAGAGAGACTTCTTCAATAATGACATCACCAATTAACAAGTTGCCATATCCCATAGTAAATCCTTTGTTGTCATTTCCAAAGGAAACCACTGGGCCAGCTTTCTCAACCACCTCTGATAGTAGGGTTCTATCACCGGTCATATGCCTTGAACATCCAATGTCCAGTACCCACATGGCTCGCTTTTTTTTATGCCCTGTATACAAAAGAGATTAAGTTTTTTTTTGTCACCCAAACTTGTTTGGGTCCAGGGAACTTAGAGACAGTTGAATATTTAACAGACTTTTGTGCATGCTTAGCAGATTTATCATTCTTAACCTTGACTGTCTCCTTTCCTTTTACAGATGCCTCAGCAGATTTGCTTCTAGGCTTAGAAGAAGGAGATTTCTTCCTAGCTTTAGGAGGACTAGCAGTCTTAGCTCTTTCATTTCTATTATGCTTCCTATTCACATTCTTATTGTCATGCACATGATTACTAGAATATGAATGTGTTGTGTTCAGATAAGTATTCATGAAATTGACAACACATGGCATACAAGTAGAATTAGCACATTTATGAGAAACAGGCATATCATGCATGGTAGGCACATTAGAAACATTATCATGAAATTTCTGTTCTACTTTAACCTTTCTACAAGCATGAGTAAGGTGACCAGCAGAACCACAGTTGTTACATAATTTCCTACCAGCATTAGGGCCTATTTTCCCATTTATGTTCTTTTTGCGCTTAGTCTCAGTTTTATAACCTAGTTCAGTTGAAGATTGTTCTTCACTACTAGCTGACTTACTAGGTGACTTTGCCTTTTCCTTTCTAAGTTGTTCAACATCCTCAACAAGTATCTCATGTCTAATAACTGAAGCATTTTCATCAAAAGGTTCAGACTCAGCTTTCTTAAACAAAGGACTATTGACATTCTTAAGAACATGTGGTGCATCCTTGGATTTAGCCTTAGCTGCTTCATGATCCACCACTTGTTTCTTACTAGACTTTTTAGCATAATAGTCAAATCCAATGGCAATTTTAGATCCAACTACTTGATCGTCAATAAGTTCTTTAGCAAGATTAGCAGAATTCTGATAAGTCTTTAATTTATTCTCTAGCTCTTCCATTTGTTTTTAAGCTCTTTTTCTGTCTCAATACTAACCTGGAATTTGTTTTCTAGATACTCATTTATCTGTTTCAAATTTACTATATGCACATTAGTGAGTTCTAGTTCTTCATTCCTAGCTTTGATCTTATCTAATTCAGCATTAGCATTTTCCAAGATCAGTTTTAGCTGTTTTTAGATAAGACTTTTCATTACTTAACCATACGCTTAGATCTCTTTCTCTTAGGCTAGTATTTATCACATGTTTGACACAATCACGGTTATGAAATTTAAATCTAGCAGTCATAGAGTGGGGCATTCGTTTTACCTCATAGTTGTAGTTAAGATCATAGTCTGCCATGAGAGCAAAATTGCCATACTCCTCATCATCATCTGTGTCATCCCAGCTTTTGCCTTTGGCAATGTATGACTTGACAGGATACTTCTTCTGAGAGCTAGAGTCCTTTTTCTGAGTTGATTTCCTCCTTTCATCCACTTGCTTGGATTCCCTGCATTCAGTGGCAAAGTGTCCCATCTTATCACAGTTGTAGCATCTGAACTTGCTACGATCAACCAACCCTGTCTTGTAACCTCTTCTTGAGCCAGACCCTGAAGAAGACATGTACTTAGCATTTTTCTTGAATCTGATCTGACTGAAATTAGCAGCCAATGTTGCCATAGTGGGATCATCCAGTTGCTGCAGCTCTTCCAGTGTATAGTAGTCACTATCATCACCAGACAGATTACCATCGTCCATTTCACCTTCAAAGACTTTATCCTTCTTCGTCTGAGGTTTCACAACCTTTGCTTCAGATTCTTTATGGCTCGAAGCAGTAAGAGTTGTTGTCTTCAGTAATGCACTGTTCTTACTATCCACTGTTCTTTCACCATATATGATCCTTCTCTGTTCCTGCTCCATCTCATAGGCTTTTAACTTCCCATACAGATAATCCAATAACAGCTTATGAAAGTCAACCCTTTCTCTGATGGATTGAGCCTTATGCTCTACATGGTAAGGTAGAGTCAACATCAACTTTCTATTCGTTTCTCTTTGTGGATACTTCTTCCCGTGAATGCTCAACTCATTTAGTAACTTATCATATCTCTCAAAAACTTGAGTGATACTTTCACTAAAAAGAGATTTGATTGCCTCATACTGAGATGTTAGGATGTCTAAACGGTTCTCTTGAACATCGTCAGTTCCTTCCATTATCATCTCTATCGTATCCCACATGTGTTTCGCACTGTCACAGTTCATGATCTGATGATTCATTTCATCATCCAGAGAGTCAACAATGATCAGTCTCACATGTGTATCCCATCCAGCCTGTTCTGCTTCCTTTGCATCAAACTCCTCTGAATCTTTTGGAACCTGACTTTTAGCAAATGTACTATCAGTCACAGTCTTCATGGGTATGATATGACCATTGTTCAAAATCTGAATATATCCGGGATTCGATACTTTCATGAACAACAACATCTTCATTTTCCACATGCTGTAATTATCACGCTTAAATGGAGGAACCTTAATACTACCAACCTTCTGAGTACTCATCTTTTCAGATCTACAAAATTTATCAACACAAATCCAACAAGAAAAATACTCCAACCGAGTCAACCACCGAGTCAAACAACCAACAACTCAAGAACAACCCCCAAAATACAAATCAACACTAAAAACCACGGATCTGATCTGTATATCGATCAACAAGCTCTGATACCAATTGTTAGGTCTGAAATGTATTGTAGAGGGGGTGAATACAATACTGCTTGTTTTTATCGTCCTTTTTACTACATTCGAAAACTCAAAATAGATGCGGAATAATGAACTAAGTAATCAAAAAGTAAATGAGACACAAGAAATATCCGGGTTTAAATATCTTTGTATTAAAGTTAAATAAACTTGAGTTCTTACACCTTCGATAAATCGAAGCAACAAGGATTACAATGAATGTAAATTTATCTACTATAATGAGAAGCACCAAGTCTAATAAAAAGGATATTATAAGCACTTGATGATTCTTAAAACAATAGCTACTAGTGTGTGTAAGATCTACTACAATCAATACTATTAATTGCTACAAGAGAAATCAGTTGGACATGACCTTTCAATCAATAATAAAGTTGTAGTAGTATTCTTGAATAAATAAAGTATTCAAGCTTCAAAATCAGCTCTCAAAGTATTTTTCTTGAAGTGTATATAGCTGGTCTCTTTTCAAAATGAGCTTATAGATCTATTTTATAGCTGCTGATTGATTGATATGATAAGTGACAAAATCCAAGTGGGTCCTCTTTAATTCTCCTCCACATATTCTCAACAACCGCCAATAATTGAACTCCAATTTGAAAAGTTATCGGATAAAAAGAGCTGATGAAAGAAACTATCGGAGAGAAGTAAATTAGCTGGCCAGAATCCAAAGTGAAAAGCCATCGAATAGAAATTCAGCATGGCCCCACAAGACTTCGATAGTTTCTAGTTTTGACAAACGAGAAACTATCGAATTTGCATTTAAAGCTATCGAACTGATTAATCAAAGAAAAGGCCATCAAATTCATTTGATAGTTTTGAACAAAAACTATCAAAATGATTCTTTCTCTCTCCTGTATCATTTTGATAGTTTTAGATATAAAACTATCGAAGTACTTCCATCCAATTTGAAAGAATTTGAAAATCTATCAAATACTATTATATTCCTCCACTCACTTAGATAGATTTTAGTTTCCACCAAAAACCATCAAATGATATTTTAATGCTCCACTCACTTAGATATATTTTAGTTTCCACCATCCAAAAACCATCTATAACTTTTTAGTACCTCAAGTTTCCACCACTTTGCATCCTCTTGATTTAACTTTAATTCTTTTCAATTAATCAACCTTTTTCCTAACAATTGTCATATTCTTGATACTTGGATTCCTTTATGAACTGCTGACGTCTAGTGCAACTGGTCTAGTTCACTGATGACTAACATTCACTCACAGTCTTCGTATCTTATCTTTATGATCACTATTAAGACTGCAACTTATAAAAGATCTCTTCCACTGAAATCTCCCGGTCTTCACCTGAATCAAAACAACCACTTCGAATATCTTCAACAACTTATTCCACTACTGCATGAACATATTAATGAGCTTCATCCAGCGCTCTGTTGATGACTTCCTCACTGAAGTAAATCTTGATTCCTGTATATACCAGATCTTCATGAAATATAGATTCATGTGGGTATAGAATTGTTTTCAAGTCTTGTTCTTATGTTGAGTTATCATTCCAGGGCAGACTGACTCTTGTACCCAGCTTCGAACTTCTACAACAATCTCCCCTTGATATATTGTTGACTTAATTGATTCTTCTTCAATCTTCTTCAACATCGGTTTTCGGTCCTTTATTCTAATTAAAAAATAATTTAATACTATAAAAAGAGTAACTAACCAATTGTCTTTTATAATTAAAACATATTTCTCTATTTTTTCTAACAAAATTCTCTCATTTTCCAATAATATCACGCGCAATATCTTTTCAACTAAAACTTTTTACATTTTCCATTTATCCTTACTTAAATCTTTTTTTTTTCAAAAATATCACGGACAACCCTTCTTTTTATCATTAATATTGCCTTTTTTTAATTATATATCTTTCAATTATTAATATATTCCAAAAAATATATTCTATATATTTCTATTATTAATACAAAAAAAGAATATAAAAAAATATTTATATATTTCAATTATTAATGTAACACCCCCAGATCCGGGGTCACGAATCTGGGTTGTCACGCTCCATCAATTATACAATACCTGCATTACTTACAACATTCTAATAATACAACTCCAAAGACCCCAATCACTTACGCACACACACACAAGTTATAGCCTTGGAAATGAGCAACAAAAGTAACATTTGTTATTACATCTCAAATGTACTCTCCAGGATCTCATCTATTATTTACAACCTCTACCTGAAGTTACAATAATAGACCTCGCCGTTCTATACAAGGTTTAATAATACAAACCTACTCGAAAACAATTCTTACTAATTCAGTCTGCAATTGTTTTGCTAACTCCGACAGTATCCATCTTGATGAACTAACTCAAGGGTGGTCTCTCCATTCCCTTTCTCTCGTAACACGAGGTGAATCGGCAATGTTTTCTTCATGCTGAAAGGTTTAATAAAGCAAGAATGAGCTAATAACGCTCAGCAAGAAATCTATCCCAGTTTAAATATTTAAACCTTTAAGGTAGATAATCCATATAGGATCAAATTTTTAACACTACTAGGGTTTGTCCCCAAAATAGTATCTTGTTCAAAATACTGTATGACCTATAATCATACTCAATTACTTTTCGTAAATCAATTAGAAATCCTTGGTATCGACATAATGAACCAAGATTCAAAACATATCTTTTAAAATAGATATCAAATATTGGAATCAAGGCTTAAAGCATATCCATTGATTCAAAATGCTATACAGTTCAACATAATGTATATCTTAAATACCTTCTCAACATATATACACACATATCTAGTTAGATATCTCATACTGTTCAAAATACTGTAAAATATCAGTAATGAAACCCTTTCCGACTCTGTTGTGTTGTGGTATATAAAAGAAGCAAGAATGAGCACTATAGCTCGACAATAAGATATAACATCATAATCATATATGTAAGCTGATATCATAATTGAAAACCTTTGAAACTCCGTTCATATACAGAACGATATGTTTAAATATTCTTTTCGTCAAAACAGACCATACAGTACAACTACTGTATGAGGAACACCATTACTCATCACTGCCACATTATCAGTAACTCAGCACCTAGGCTTTCGTTACAATGGGCAACACAACTCCAATTGGAGGGAATGGACCTTTTTCCGGAGCACGCCACAATACACGATGATCACTCGTTGTATTGTACTCACACTTTTCTACTAGTAGATGGACGACATCTTAACACGATTATCACCCCAGCCGCATACGGGCTTTGTATCTGCTGGACTGTCATACAGCCTCTTACGCGAGATAAGTGCTGGACTGCCCAGCAGCCTCTTACGCTATAATCAGAGGTACTGTCCAACAGCCTCCTTCACGTTTCCTCCTGGTCCCGGATAAAAATCAATGAAACGGGAATCGGATTTTAATCCTGATTCCCCAAGTACAAATATCTGTCAAAACTTTGCAACAGTTCAGATTCCTTACTCCAGAGTATTTGAAGGGAGTAAGTCACAGTGTGGGTTGACATCAGTCAACGAAACTACGAATGATTACCACGTATTTTGAAATTACGACCCGGGAGTTTTGTAAAATACCTTTAGTTCTGATAAATCAGAACCCGAAAACATACTCACTTTTAATGAAAGAGGCAAGTGAAATCATATGTTCACTTACCGAGATGGATTCCCAATTTTTGTTAAGTTCAAATCAAAATCATCATTCAAGATAAATAATTAAAGTAGTTGGGAACCCCTATTATACTCTCATAAATCCTTTTGAGATCAGAAAATATTTGCGTAAATACTAGAACCATAAATAATAATATAACAAGGTTCTATGATTTTTAAATCATTTTTGGGAATATTAATAAATATTGAAATAATAAATATTGATTTATGATTCAATATAATTCCACTTAGTGAATATTCAAATTAATATTCACTTAATTAAATAAATATCCAAATAATAAATATTGAATTATCATTCAATAAGATTCCACTTAATAAAATAAATATTCAAAATAATATTTTTAATAATATTATTTAAATATCTCACATTAAATATCCAATAATATATATATTGGAATATTTAATCCACATCTTAAAATATAACTGTCCCTGGAACCCTCCAGCTTCTGACAATATAATCAAGATAAAATCGTAATCTAATTCCCGGTCTAATATTTTAAAATCATCGTACGAGTGCTCTATCCTTAGAGCCTTTAAAACCTCGGTTTATATATAGTATTTACATAGCATATAAACCTTATATATTATAAAGCTTTTTATCAAAAGCGTAAACAGTTATAAATCTTTTCACAGCATTAAAGCAGAATATATATCACGTACACAACAGTAAATCACAACAGCATCATTTATATGATGTAGGGTTTGAAAACTTGCATGCATCTATCATATGCATATACTATAGTTTCAACGGTTTTAAAATACAACCACATCTATATACGATGTAAGTTTTGAAAACTGGCATGCATCTATCATATGCAATACTACATCTCAACGTTTTTAATACCATCACATCTATATACGATGTAAATTTTGAAAGCATGCATGATATCACATCATATGCATCATCAGTATAAGTAATGGAAAACATAGCATGGAATGAGAAAATTTGCCTCGGGTCCTTGGTTGTTAGGGGTTCGAGGATTTTTCAGGAAATCTATAAACAAAGAAATATTCTATCAGTTCCCTGGCTTAATCATTTTAAGTGCATTTAACTTAAGCTCTAACGTTCTATTAACGAACATCAAATGTCTCACTCTTGGTCACTTATAACCTCATGACATTCCTTAAACTCTTAAGTCAAAAGTTTGGGTGGAAATCTATTCTCAAAACCCAAGTACTTTACCATTGCTAACTCATTGTTTTTAAACATCCCCTTAAGGGTATTTCACTCGCGCAACTTTTGTTCCCGCATTTTTATAAAATCGAAAAATCATCATTTTAACACAAAACCTCCTAGGTTCCTTTCCTAACTATCCATTCTAGTATCCATTTTAATATCATGACCCAATTCCATTTTTAAGGGGCTTGATCATAAGCTCAAAGTTCATACAGTGAACTACTTAGTTACTCGAAACCGCTTTCACTAAAACGGGTGTTTATCCTAAACCGTAAATCGAAACGATACGATTCTTTCGCTAAAACAAACTACAAAACAGAGTCTACATTATCATGGTCAGAAACCTCATTGTCATGTCTAGAAGGTAACCGTGGTATCTGTCAAATCTTTCTATGGAAAATCCGACATGGTAACGACGCTTAATCGTGATTCCCGTGTTTAAAACACTCAAATCAATCCAATAACATCAAACAATCATCAATACTTCTCATTCATCATCTAAACTAACCCATGATCTTTAACCAACAAGTCCATACAAACATTTACTAGTTCAAACATCAAGATAATCACTTAACAATCACCATAACCAAGGATTCAACCTTTACTTCATACTATCTTAAACTATCATCAAACTTAACATAATAATCAAAGTATAACCAAGGGTGTGAGATGTTTATACCTTCCTTGATGCTTGGTAAAGACTATCAAGAGCTTATATATCCTTGCTTGATCCTTAAACATCCTTAACAAGCCATAAACTTCAAGAACACTAAAAGTTACTATTCATTTCACTATTCATGCTCATATTTTGATCAAGAATTGAACATGTAAACATACATGGATGGAGATAGGATTAAGAGATTACCTTAATCTATGGATGAGGATGATTTAGAGCCCAAGATCATGATTTTTGGTGGAGTAAAACTTGAGGAAAAATTTACTTATCTTTGATGAAATAAAAGGGCTGAAAGTTTGTGTTCTTCTTTGATGCTTGGCTTCTTGATTTTTCTTTGCTTTTTGTCTAATTAACACTTATTACAAGCCATTTAATTGTGTGGTCTTTAATTGGTTTTGTCACCCAATGACACATGTCAAGCCTTGGCTAATTGTGTGGTGAAAGTGGTGACAAGGTGGTGATTCATCATCTTGTCATCACTTGTCATCACCTATGTCATCCTCCTGCATCATGCTTATGTCATAATTTGTGTCGTTAATCCTCTTATATGATGCACTTGATGATCTTATATGATACTTCCCCTTTGGTTAGGGTTTAATCCATAATTCGTTACGCTTCTGTTTCGCGATAGGTTCAAGTGATTTTAAAAACGTTTCTTTATACCAAGGCTAGGAGATACTTCCTTGATCTTTCCACTACCTTGGCTTAATATATGATCCTAGATTTCTCACCTTGGCTCAAGATATGATCATGGATTTCTCATTCTACATACTTTCTCAAAACGATCAAATCAATACATCCTTGATTGTATATATGTGTGCATGCATCCATGCGTTGATATCAGATGGGATGTTACGGTAACACATGATGTCCTTTTTTTGTTTGTCAGCAGCGGTATGGAAAACTCTGAATAGCTGTGCTAGTTCCTTTGTCTAACTCAAAGATTTAGCAGGCTCCGATTTAGGAGGGAAGCCTGTTGCATTTTCTAGTGTCATTATTCTCAATCTGGTAAAGCATATTCCCAGTCACGTGTTATTTTCTATCGATTCTCGCAATGTCCCTAATTTAATTTATAGATAATTTGATTTATTCAAAATTATCCGTGCACTAAAAATAGGATATTTCTTAACTTATAAACATGTTGTATAAGTCATATTTAGACTGATTCACTGAACGTGTACGAATTTATTACAGGTCTTGCGGCAACTTTGAATCTTAAATTTCTAGTCGAAGAAAAAGAACTGAAGTTAAGAGAACATAAAGTTTAATAAATATACCTGTTTTTCTTTTTATTCTCAGTAAATCTATGGAAATTAAATTTTGGAGTTAATTGTTTAATAATTTAATCTAATTGTTTTGCCTTTCTTGTATTAAAAAATTCAATAAACACGGGTTAAATAAAGTTCTCTCTTTCCTTTCTTTTCAAAAGTATAATCGACTCTCAGTTGGTCATGTGACATACTTATTTTCATCAGTCATGCTCTTTAAATATTTGGCATTGTAGGAAATTTAATATTTATTTACGTAACAATGAGAATCGATAAAGGTATTGTCCAATCAATGTACAAAAAATAATTTATATAACTTAATTTTTTATCTTTTAGATCTATAATTTTAAATAACTCCGAGTGTATAATGTAATTGATCGATCATAATATTTTTCTTACTTGTATGATATGAAATATCATATTTTCTAAATTTTGTTCACTTGACTATATATTTTAATCTATTTAATTTATTATACAATTTTCTAAATTTTGTTCACTTGACTATATATTTTAATCTATTTAATTTATTATACAATTTTCAAATTTACCTATTATATATTTATTAATTTAATTCAAAATAAGCAATTATTAACTTCCATAAAATTAATATAAAATTTTATATTAAAATTAATTACAAATGCGTTACATACATAATTCATCCAACATAGTTCTAAATCTAGTCACTTCTATTATATTTATACTATATTATTACAATCGAAATATTAAAACTTTGATAGTTGGTCAATACGGTACTCATATTTTGGGATTTACACTTTAGTTCTTTTATTTTTACAATTGTACCGTAATTTTTTAAAATAATAATTTTATTCAAAACATATCTCTAAAAAATTGTTCAACACAAAATTCTTAAAACACAATTTATTGCGATCAAACACCTATGTCAATTCGACGCCGAGTTCAACAACCATATATAAGTATTCATATTTAAAATCATTTTCTTAAGAAACAAATATAAACATTAAAAGAAAATATTAAACTCGTGCATGACGCATGTTACGAGCTTGTATTTGTATATGTAATAAAAATACTCATGAATATCGTGTATACATGTTATCGATATGTGCTATATACCCGTGATTGTTGTCTAATTTTTAAATATTGGACGCTACTTTTTATTAATTTAAAAATAAATAATTAAATAATATATAAAGAAACTACTTGTAATATATTACTTATGTTATAATCAATGTTCAGTATTACGCTTTATAGATTAAATATATGAATAATTCAAATAAATTATGTAGTACAATAAAGATATACTGTTGTGCAAAAATATATATCATTTTATAGTTTACATTACATATACAAGATATTTGTATGACTAAAACAAATGTAGATATACATCACACGCAACATTGTTTTTAAAATTTAATATTAAAATTGTATAAGATTGGTTGTTTAAATAATTATGTACAACATTTTGAAAACTGAAACAACATAGATTAATATATATATTATAAAATCACCTTTGTTTTTTACTCAAAATTAATATAATAATAAATATAGGATTAAGAATGATGTGAGTTTTATGTAATGTGATTTTTCAATCAAAATCAAAAGAAGTCATGTAGTTCAATGGTTATAAGAATGATTTCCTTAGGGAAGCTCAAAGGTTCGATTCTGCACAAAAACATTATTTACTCATTTTTTTTCTTTAGATAAGAGAGTAATGGCATGCCATGTAATTTCAAAATATATAAGGGTAAAATTGTCATTTCACGGGGGGTTTTTTGGCTCAAAATTATCCCCATGTTGTCCTATTATATATAGAAGAGGATTATTAAAGTCGAAACATTGAAAATTTTGGTTTTCGGTTTTTAGTTTTCGGTCCTTTATTCTAATTAAAAAATAATTTAATAATATAAAAATAGTAATTAGCTAATTGCCTTTTATAATTAAAACATATTTTTCTATTTTTCTAAAAAAAATCACTCATTTTCCAATAATATCACGTGAAATATATTTTCAACTAAAACATATTACCTTTTCCATTTATTCTTACTAAAATCTTTTTTTTCCCAAAAATATCACGGGCAACCCTTCTCTCTATCATTAATATTTCCTTTTTTTAATTATATATCTTTCAATTATTAATATATTCCAAAAAATATCAAACACTATATCTTCTTAATAAAAATATCAATTATATTGTATTATATATATTTTTATTATTAATACAAAAAAAGAATATAAAAAAATATTGGGTGAAAGCCCTGTATAAAACTGTAAGCCTGCCCAAAATATCAAGCCCAAAATATCAATATACAGAAATAGTGCTCAAAATCACACTTTGAATACGCATTCACCATATGCGTGGATTCAGACACGCATGATACAGATGCGTGTACACTGCCTTACAGTTGTTTGAACAGTTGTCTGACTCGGAACTACACGCATCCAGAGAATGCGAATAAGACCTATACGCATATTGCTTATGCGTTGGTACTGAAAAACTTCTCCGGTGCATATGAGGTATACGCATCAACTACATGCGCAACCCGGAGTTGTCTCATATCCCCTCACTTTAAAATTGATGAATGAGAACCGCTAAATCATTTTTAATAAAATATTAAAATATTATAATAATGTATATAAATCAAAATATGAGCAGGTTTTCTAAGTTGGGTAGAATTCTCAATATAAAAATTTGTGAGCAGGTTTATTTGATTGTTGGTGTATCCTGTAATTGTAAGTTGAGTAAATTTTTTTATTTTAGTTCTATTCCTAAGTTGAATACAACTAATGCAACACATTATTTTTTCTTCAGTTTTAGGATATTTTTTATTGGAAAAATTATTAAATCATCACCAAAATAAAGTTTATCTGCAACTTGTTAATAATGGTATTTTTCCGGTTAGGGTTTATAGTCTAGGGTTTAGGGTTGTTTACCCTAAACCCTAAACCCTAAACCCTAAATCCATATACGAATTATTCGTAATTCTTAATATTTCTAAAACCCAAAATAGAAACATATTGAACCCCAAAGGTTAACTATTAAATAAATTAACTCCTTATATATAATAAGCGTAAGGGAGATCTTATCCAAAACTTTGGTCGGTCACTGTACTACCAAAAGTATATGATCCGTTGGATTATAAAACTATAATTATTCAAATAGATGAGGACCGTTAGATATAATATTAAAAATTGTATTTGATTAATAATAGGATAGTATTTAAATACTAAAAGGTGTATTTTAATAATTTACAAAATTATAAATGGGTTTTCTATATTGAATAGAAATCTTTATGTAAAAATTTGTAATTATCTTTTCTCTTTAGTTTATGGATAGTTCCAGTTAGATAAAAATTATTAAACCATCATTAAATTAAAGATAATTTTGTTAGCTTCGCGTGGGCTGTAAAATTGTTAAAATCTGTTGTTTAAAACTCAAGAAAGAGCCCAAACAGTAAAGTGATTATCTAAATTTTAATAAATATTTTTTTTATTGTAGCACCAATTTAATTTTTGTCATAATTCTTTTAAATTTATAAATTCTATTTTTATTTCAATAAAATATTAAAATCGATCTGGTCCGTGTACGATCACTATACGACCAAATTAATAATTACAGTTAGATCTTAAATAGATCGATGAGAATTGTTAGATCTAATATTAAAAAGTGTATCTGATTAATAATAGAATTATATTTAAATACTAAAAAGTGTATTTTGATAATTTAAATGTTTTCTATGTAAAAATTCTTAAATATCTTTTCTCTTGAATTTATGTATAGTTTCAATTAGATAATAATTGTTAAACCAAATATCAAGATAACAATTCATATTGATTACAATATTAAAAATTATCAATATAATGTTGATGTATATCATACTAACAATGATCTACGTGAACCTACATAGACTTATGAGAACTGCTGTACATAAATAAATTTAAACACTTTTTTTCTGAAGGAACATAACAATTTGATTAATCCAAATTATAATTATATTATTTTACATATAACAAACATAAAAGGATAATATCAAAAATATTATTAAAATATTGAGGGTTTCATATTCATAAACGATAATTTTGAATATAATACTTATATTAAAATGTGTATTTGATTAAAGGCATGATTATATTTAAATACTAAGAAGTGTGTTTTGATAATTTAAACCAATTATAATTTGGTTTTCTATATTGAATTGAATTCTTTATGTACAAATTCTTAACCATCTTTTCTTTTCGGTTTATGGGTAGGTCAATAGGTCAAGTTAGATAATAATTATTAAACCATCATTAAATTAAATATAATTTCATTAGTTTCGCATAGGTTGTAAAATCGTCAAAATTCAATTTCTAAAACTGAGGATATAACCCAAATAGTAAAGTGAGTATCTAAATTCTAATAAATATTTTATTTTATTTTTGTAGCACCAATTTATTTATTTTTCCACTAATTGTTTTAAATATAGAAATTTTATGTTTCTTTCAATAAAGTATTAAAATTAATTAAGAACAAATTCAAATCGATAAAAAATATAATAATATGAGAATAAAATTGTATATAATCATAGCATAATTTTTATTCTGTTTGATAATTTTTAAGTAATAATGTATTTTAAAATTTTATATGCACTGTAAATAAAACCAAAACATTAAAAGTAAAAGCAGTTAGTAAGATACTTATATCAGTATATACTTGATATCCTTATTATATTAAATCCTTATATATAATAAGCATAAAAGGGATCTTATCCAAAATTTTGATCTTACGGTCTTAGACAACCAAACTAATAAGGACCATTAGATCTTAACTAGATAAATGAAAATCATTAGATCAAATATTAAAAAAGTGTATTTTATTAATAATAAGATTATATTTAAATTCTAAAAAGTGTATTTTGATAATTTAAACCAAATATACCAAAATATAAATAAGTTTTCTATATTGAATAGAATTCTCCATGTAAAAAAATCGTGACTTTCTTTTCTCCTTCATGGACAATTCCAGTTAGATAAAAATTGTTAAACCATCTTTTAATTAAAGATAATTTAGTTATCTTCATGTGGGGTGTAAAATCGTCAAAATCTAATTTTTAAAATACAAGATATAGCCCAAATTAGTAAAGTGGGTATTTAAATTCTAATAATAATTATTATGTCATCATTATTTTAATGTCAATTTAATTACTTTTTTATAACTATTTTAAATTTAGAAATCTATGTTCAAAAATTCAAATCAATCTAAGAAAAATTAAAATCAACAAAGAATATAATAATACGAGGATAAAATTTTATAAAATTGTGCATATTTTTTATCTTATTTTATTAAATTTTATATCATAACTAATTAAATATTATTTATTATTAAATAATAAATTATACCTAAATGGTGATTTTGTTTTATAAGAACTCATAGACACCTAATTTCATTGTTAGCAGGACTATATTCATATTTAAAAAAACCGTATTTTGAAATTTTAGACTTAGCTACAGAAGAGGCCTAACTTTTTTAACCTATATACATTGTAAATTATTAAATTCGAAACTTTAAAAGTTTGTTAATCAATTAGTATAGTATTTTTTTGAAAAATCGTACTTTATAAAAAATATTATCAAATAACCTATGTCTACAAGAAAAAAAATGAAAAAATTCTTATTTTTCAAAAAAACCTGTAAATTTTAATATGTTGTTGGTAGATTCAAACCTTTAGATCATTCTACGTGATAATTTTAGTGTTATATCTAACGTTTCTCAACAATTTAATTTGAAAGATCCAACGATTATGGACTGAGTGATCAAGCGACCAGACTTATAACAAAGCTTTCATTATTTAGTCTTTAATATAATAACATAGATATTTACGGGATATACTATAAAAAATTGAATTTTATACAGAATTTTGATCGTCACGGTGTACTACTTTAAAAGAAGAACTATTACAAAAAAAATTATATTTTAATTGATAATTTATTTTCTCAAAAGTTCAAAGTTCCCGCATTATTAACATATTACAAAAAAGAGTATATTATATTTTAGAAATAAATATTTAAAAAAAATATAAATTAAAATATATATATATATTAAAAAAATTAATGATGTTATCCCAATAGTTTTGTCTTAAATACCGTCAAAACATTCTCAACCGTTAGATCCAATACTTTTAAAAATAAATGATCAAGATTATATCATATAAAAAGAAGTTATTATCTAAAAATGATATAAGTTAAAAGATATTATATTAGGATTCGATTTTCCAAAAAGTTAAAACATAAAAATAGTTGTAATTAAATAAGGAAACCCATTTAATATCAAAATAATTAAAATCGTTTAATCTTAAATAGATAGGTAAAAAAGTTAGATTTAACATTAAAAACTGTATTTGGTTAATAAAGGGTATTCGAATAATCTAAACTACATATAAAATGATTTTCTAAATCGAATAGAATTCTCAATATTAAATTTCGTCACTTTATTCTCTTTTTAGTTTTAGAATAGTTTTTAATTGAAAAAGAACTATTAAACCACAACTAAATTAAAGATTATTTTGTGAATTTCATGTGGACCGTAAAATTGGTCAAATCTAACTTTTATAACTCAATATAAACCAATATTAAATTGAGCGTGTAAAATATAATAAATATCAAATTTTTAACTATAATTTTTTTGGCTAACTCTTTTTTAACAATAATTTAATCATGTAAACTAATAACATTTAAATATTAAAATATTCATAAATAAATATAATTATAAATATTAAAAAAACAATCGTGTGTTCCATGGGTAATTAAAATATAATTATAAACAAAATAATTATAAATAAAATTTAAGTAACCGTGCATCGCACGGGCTATAAGCTAGTATATAATAATAATTGTTATGCTAGTGCAGGTCGAGGGGAGATGTGAATCAATCAATATATTTATATAAAGGAGAAGACGAGGGCGGTGAGGTGGCGCTCTCAAATCGCTTGAATCTATTTTTCTAATTTTCTCAAATTTTTGAATTAATAATACCAAAGATTAGAAAATGTCTCAATTGCCGTTTAAATCTCTACTAATAGAGGAAACTAATAAAATCTTTATTGACGGAGGAAAGTAAATATACAATTTAATCTATTTTTATAGAGCACCTCTATCTTAAATATTAAAAACTGAAATTTTCCTTTTTAATTTCTAATTTGTAGAAAATGTAGTATTTATAAAAGACAAGTATTCTAAAAATTATAAATCTGCTTATATAAGGGAAAAGACGGGGATTGAGGTGGCGTCTCTTAAATATAAAGGAGAAGATGAGGACGGTGAGGTGGCGCTCTCAAATCGCTTGAATGACATAAAATCAATATACTTATATAAAGGAGAAGACGAAGGCGGTGAGGTGGCGCTCTCAAATCGCTTGAATGACATAAAATTATAAACCTAATCAAAATTTATTATTATTATTATTATATTATTATTATTATATAATCTTTCCTCTATTTTAAATATTAACAATTGAAATTTACTTTTTTAGCTCCTAAATTGTAGAAAATGTAATACTTATTAGAGACAAGTTGAAATAAAATTATAGACCTAATCAAAATTTATTACTATATATAAAATCTTTCCTCTATTTTAAATATAAAAATTAAAATTTTCTTTTTTAGCTCCTAAATCATAGAAAAAGTAGTACTTATTATAAACAAGTTAACATAAAATTAGAAACTTAATCAAATTTTATTATTATATATATAATCTTTCCTCTATTTTAAATATAAAAAATTACAAATTTTCTTTTTAGCTCCTAAATTGTAGAAAAGATAATAATCCAAATCCAAAAATTATCTTTCTCGACCAAAAAATTAAATCCTAATTATAATTATAAACCTAATTGTCTTCTAAATCCAAATCCATATTCTTATATAAAGCTATTTCCACCCTAAAAATCAATACATGATCCGCATGTATCTGTTACACAATTTGATTTTCTAATTAGTTTCGTGTTATGCAGTAAAATTATTTTGTGAAGTTTTAGAGTGTGTTAATATATGTTTTTGATTTCTGCAGATACTTTTGAACAATTCAACTACGAATTTCTCAGAGTTTCCGGCAAGTACTGATTGCATCTATTTTTGACATATTTTTCCCTCTCGTGGCCACGAATTAATTGAATGCATGCTAATTTTTTGCTTATATCAGTTTTCAAATTTGCTTATATCGGCAAGTACTAATCTTTTCTTTGATTATATGTCTACATGTCCAGGTTCTGTATTTGAAATCCTAAACAACATTATGATCATGATGTAAGTACAAAGTTTTCTTTTTGCCTTTTTATGTCAAGATAGTACATATATACACTTTTTTATTTTAGCATATATTTGTATATCTTGAATATTTAGTTTGATATGAGATTACCATGATAGATTTGGTACTTAAGTAATAGTACCATGTAATATGTATGATGACTTAATTCACCGGGATCATGGCAGAGTCACCGAGAGTCACCGAGAGATGCAATAAATTTTTAATGTTTTAATGATTCCCGGAACATCATAACAATGGTACTTTCTCTGTTTTTTATTATTTGACCCTTTGATTTTTGTTATAATAAATTTTTAATGATTTTGGGAACATCATAAGAATGGTACTCCCCGTATTTTTAATAATTTGATTCTTTGACTTTTGGCGCTTTGACCTTATAGTTAAAATTACTATTTTTCAATTTTTTTGTGATCAAGATACCTAAGTGTCAAAAGTTAAAGCGTCAAATATTAAAAAACGGAGGGAGTACTTACTTATATGTTTACTTCATACAAAAAAAACAAAATAATTATAAAATATTTTTAAGTAGATTTAAATAAGGAAAGTCAAATTTACTCCTATAATGTCTAGGAGGAAATAATATTAGTTAAATCTAAAGAGAAAAAAAACCTAAGATAAATCTCAATATCTTCGTTGAAATATGGGTAAAATGAATATGTTTTTCATACATATAATCTTTTGATATACACAATTTTTTTGATATTATTTTAATATATACAATTTTTTATAATATAAAATAATTTTATTCACAATCTCATGAATATTATAAAATTCTCAAATCTGGACTATTCAAATGTAGTCAATAATTAATTTATTTTAGATTTATTATTTTTTTTGACATGCGCATACACATAAAACTTAGCACATTTTTATCAACTTTCCAATGAATTTATAAATTTTTAGCTATAATTCGTTTTAAGAATCATATTGAAAAAAATTCTTTAGTCAATCAAAGGTAATGATGAGAGTGCTTAAATTAACATGACAATGAAAATTTGACACTGTCGATGAATAAAATTAATTTATTATATGAAAATTTTATGAGTGGTGGTTAATTGGTACTAAATTTTTGAGTAACTGAAGTTTTGATTGGTGGTTAATTGGTACTAAATTTTTTTAATTGTATTTTTAATCTATATATTCATTACAACGGGTGTCGGTCTAAAAAAACGTGACACAAAATAGGTATATATATATATATATATATATATATATATAAGTTATCTTACTGTATATGTATAAGTTGTACAATATTAAGATCATTAATCTATATGATATTACATATATTATTCACTAATTTTTTTCTAAATAATCTTTATTTGGATTATAAGAATATAATATAGGGTAGCCACAAGTCGACATATATTATATACAAGAGGATCCAAAGACTTTCAAATCGTCCAAGAAATATTTATATTTTTTCTAGGGTTCCTTAATTTTGATTCAATGAAATAAATAATTGATGTAGAAAAGAATTTGAATTTTTATAGAATGATATTTTGAATTTTTAGTGAAATCTCATTCAAAACTTCTTTTAACATACTTGAATTAGAAAAATTATTCAAAATTATGACTATCACTTTACAACTTTTTTGAAAATGGATCTCCTTATTTTATAAGGGAGTCGGGAGATGCACTTATTTAAATTTCTAAAGTTTGAGACAGTGGTTAGTACTTATAGTTTTATGCATGTTGTTCGTATATTTTTATTTATTACAACGGGTATCGGTCTAAAAAATGACACATGACCAATATAAAAAATTATAGTAAGAGTTTGTTTTATTTTATGTGTATATTTAATTTGTCTAATATTGTATTTATTAATTTATATGCTATTAAAAATAAATTTGTTCTCAATTTTTTTCTTAAATCATATATATATATCAAATTTTTAAAAAGTATTATATGGTCGCCGCAAATCGTGACTTAGTCGACTATTAAACCGCTTCGATCCATAGAGGAGAAGACGAGGGCGGTGAGGTGAAACTATAAATGAGAAGACGAGGGCGGTGAGGTGGCGGCTCTCAAATCGTTTCGATCTATTTTTGAAATTTTCTCAAAATTTTAAATTATTAATATTAAACATTCGAAAATATCTCAATTGTCTTTAAAATCTTTCATAATGGAATAAAGTAAATATACACTTTTAATATTCTTGACTTTAAACTCTTTACCAACGGAGGAAACTAGATATTTCATTCTATCGTTCAAGAAAGGAAGAAAAAGAAAGGAAGCTAAATATAATATTTCCCTAAACTTTCTCTTCCAAGTCCAATTTATTTACTAATTCATTCCTACTATCTTCTAATTGAAAGAAACTAAATATAAAATATTAATATTTTGAAAGGAAGCTAAATATAATATTTCCCTAAACTTTCTCTTCAAAGTCCAATTTATTTACTAATTCCTTCCTATGATCTTCTAATGGAAGAAAGTAAATATACTACAGTAATAGTCTCCTAAATTCACTCTACCAGTCTACAATTTTTGTATTATAACTTTTAAAATATTTACTAATGGAGTAAACAAAATATTTCTTTCTATCTTTTAAGTAAGAAAGCTAAATATGTTATGTTAATACTCCCATAAACTTTCTCTTCAAATCCAATTTATTTACTAATTCCTTTATACTATCTTCTAAAGGAGGAAACTAAGTATGTTATATTAATATTCTCCTAAACTTACTCTACAAATCCAATTTATTTACTAATTTCTTTTTTACTATCTTTTAATCGAGAAAAATAATGAAGAAAACGATTTGAGATGTGTCATACGATTTGAGAGGCGTCACCACGTCATCCCGGTCTTATCCTTTATATAAGTACGATCAAATGACATCTCTCAAATTGACTTGATCTATTTTTCTAATTTACAAATGAAGGAAATTAAATATACAACTTTAATATTCTTACCTTAAAAATCTTTACTAATAGAGAAAACTAAATATACAATTTTAATATTCTCCTAAATTTTTTATTCAAGTCAGGTTATCATTTTTAAGTTAAAAAAATTCTTGATTACCTTATATATAAATATATAAAAATTATAATTATCTTTTTTTATCCGAATTTATAGATAAGACAACTAGCTATTGCCGGAAAGTTTAAGATGATTGCTTCTCTTCCAAAAAATATTTAAAACTATATATAACTGTGGTAATCAATTCCAAATGTATATGTTTCTATGCTTATTTTTTCTTAATAATTTTAATGTTGTTTCTGAATTTTGTTGTTATGTTAGAATTTTATATATTGTACTTATATTGAATTTGAATTTTTTGATCCGCTGATGGTTTCAGTTTTAACACAAAGAATGCGCCGAGACTCTATTGATGCATGGCTTTTGTTCATGATTGATGATTGATTACACTTTTTATTTTAAAAGATAATTTGACGTATTAACTTACTTATCTATTGATTGAGATGCAGATAACTGAAAAAAAAAGTTAACAATGGTTTAGCTAAAAAAAAGGTAAACAATGTAATCTTTAAATTTACACATGATAACGTGAGTCAAGAGTATAAACTAATGCATGTGAGGCTCTTACATAAATTATAGTTTTTTTATTTTGAGATTTTATATTCCTTGAATGTTACCTTATTTTCACTAATTTTTTATAATTAAATTATTTTTATATTTAAGAAGATACAGGAGGCCGAAGTTCGGTTGTACTTCAAAGTGTTGTACTACAAATAATAAGAATTTAATGTCGTTAGTTTTTGTTTTTTGTTAAATATTTAGTGACATTAGTTGTATTATCAAAAAAACAATGTGGATACATGTATCAAGACATTTTGCACATATCAATTTTGATTTTTAAAGTAGACATCTAATCGTTGTTGAATGTAGGTTCTGTTCCAAAATTTCTCAAAAAGAAATTTTTTAAAACTTATCTTCAAGGCTATAAAGAAACGTTTTTGTAACTATTGTATTATATGTCAAGAATACAAAATAAATTTGAAAATCATGTAATTTATTTAGTGAATTAATGTGTTATTTGTTAAATTTGGTAATAACGAGAAAGCGGCTCATTGGGAGGAAACATCCTAGGAGCGGCGTATTATATGCCAGAATTAAATATTGATATTACATTATGTATTTTAAAATATATTGATATAAGTTGAATTTTAATTTTTTTTAAAAAAATATAGATGATGATCAATATAATAATATTCAATATAATATAATATTAAAATAATGAAAATATTAAACAATTGCCTTTTTGTATATTTATTCAGAATTTTCGTGCATGATCAAGAAGACACGGAAAATTCAAAACACAAACCTTACTTAGAAATATAATTATTTATTTCATTTAAAAACATTATTTATAGAATGTTTTCAAAAAGAAAAATTAGAAAAAATATTATAAGGCCGCTGCGAAGCGCGGCTCAGTAAACTAGTATACTTATATAAAGGAGAAGACGGGGGCGGTGAGGTGGCGTCTCTAGAATCGCCTCGTTCTATTTTTCTAATTTTCTCAATTTTTCACAATTTTTAATTTTAATAATTACAATTTTCTTTATTATTTTCGATTTTGTAGGAAGGAAATTGAAAATTACACTTTTATTATTTTCAAACTTGATAGAACTTTCTTTTATTATTTTCAAAGTTGATAGAACTTTCTTTGATTTAGAAAATTACAACTTCCTTATTATTTTCGAATTTGTAGGACTTGATAGAACTTTCTTTAATTTAGAAAATTACAACTTCCTTATTATTTTCGAATTTGTAGGCTTGATAGAACTTTTTTTTATTATTTTCAAACTTGATAGAACTTTCTTTGATTTAGAAAATTACAACTTCCTTATTATTTTCAAATTTGTAGGACTTGATATAACTTTCTTTGATTTAAAACATTTCTTTGATTTAGAAAATTACAACTTCATTATTATTTTCGAATTTGTAGGACTTGATAGAACTTTCTTTGATTTAGAAAATTACAACTCCTTTATTATTTAATTGAAAATTACACTTTTATTATTTTCAAACTTGATAGAACTTTCTTTTATTATTTTCAAAGTTGATAGAACTTTCTTTGATTTAGAAAATTACAACTTCCTTATTATTTTCGAATTTGTAGGACTTGATAGAACTTTCTTTAATTTAGAAAATTACAACTTCTTTATTATTTTCGAATTTGTAGGCTTGATAGAACTTTTTTTTATTATTTTCAAACTTGATAAAACTTTCTTTGATTTAGAAAATTACAACTTTCTTATTATTTTCGAATTTGTAGGACTTGATATAACTTTCTTTGATTTAAAACATTTCTTTGATTTAGAAAATTACAACTTCCTTATTATTTTCGAATTTGTAGGACTTGATAGAACTTTATTTGATTTATAAAATTACAACTTCTTTATTATTTTTGAATTTGTAGGCTTGATAAAACTTTCTTTTATTATTTTCAAACTTGATAGAACTTTTTTTGATTTAGAAATTTACAACTTCCTTATTATTTTCGAATTTGTGGGCTTGATAGAACTTTCTTTTATTATTTTCAAACTTGATAGAACTTTCTTTGATTTAGAAAATTACAACTTCCTTATTATTTTCGAATTTGTATGACTTGATAGAAATTTCTTTGATTTAGAAAATTACAACTTCCTTATTATTTTCGAATTTGTAGACTCTTATGTTAATAATTGTAATTTTCTTTTTTATTATTTTCAATCTTGATAATTCAAACTATCATGTTCTAATATTATTTTTTCTATGTTGATTTAGATGTTGTGGGCTGCTTGACCTACTTGGGTGGCATTGAAGTTGTCAAAGGCGGTTGGAAAAAAAGAGATCTCAAAATTGTCACAAATTAGTAAGTTATGCATTATATTAATTTTAATAAAAAATTTAATTATTTTTTATTGTTCTTGTAATTTTATATTATTTTTTTGGTTACCCCAATTTATTTGTTTTACTTATTTAATTTGTTCTAATTTTTTTCTTAAACAACTCCATCACCAGTACCATAACTTTGTGAGAAAAGTTGGCCGAGATGGTTGATACAAATTTATACAAGGAGGATGGTGGACCCTATATAATAATTGTCACATCTACCCAGATTAAAAAAATTAAAAGTAATTATCTTTATTAATGTTTTTTAAAATATGTAGTTTTAGAAATTGCACATATATAAATCTATCTTATCTCGATTGAACGAATATCATTAGATATTATACAAATATTTGTTTCATTGATATTATTGATTTAATTCTTATATTAGTTTTTTAACCATTTATTTACTCTTATATGCATATACAATTAGCTTTTTTACCACAAGAAATAGTAAAATTTATACAAATCTGGATACACCGTATGTGTCATCCCTGAGAGAGAGATTTGCCCACCTCTCTACTAAATTGCAAATCAGTGGAGACTCTCTCCCTATAATGTCGCCTGAGGAAAAAATATTTATTAATAGGATGAAAATAACTAATAAAATAATATAAAAATAGTAATTAACTGATTGTCTTTTATCTTTAAAACACTTTTTAATAACAAAATCCACTCATTTTTTCAAAAATATCACGGGCAATTACCTTTAATTTAAAACATATTACCCTTAATAATAAATAATATAAAAATACTAACTAGCTTATTACCTTTTATCATTAAAACACTTTTTTTTAACAAAATCTACTCTTTTTCCAAAAATATCACGGGATGCTTTAATTTAAAGGTAATTGCCCGTGATATTTTTTGAAGAGGAGTAGAATTTGTTAGAAAAAAGTGTTTTAATTATAGAATATATTTTATTTGATAATTTAAATAATTTTATAGATATTAATTTCACAATTTTTATTCTAATATTCTTTTTCTAACAAATATATCATAATGTCGCTGCGAAGCGCGGCTTAGTAACCTAGTTTAGGTAAAGTCAGTATACGCATTTACCAGATGCTAGTATAAAACGAGAAAAAGGGCACCAATCCCGACAAATGTCAATTTGGGCAACATGTAGCTCTTTTTATGATATTTAAGTCATTCTCTCAAAAATATTTATATCTTTCATTTGCCTTTTATAATTAAAATATATTTTTTCATTTTTTTAACAAAATTCACTCTTTTTTCAATAATATCACGCACAATATCTTTTCAACTAAAACATGTTACATTTTCCATTTATCCTTACTAAAATGTCTCTTTTTTCCAAAAATATCACGGACAACCCTTCTTTTTATCATTAATATAGCATTTTTTTATTTATATATCTTTTAATTATTAATATATTCCAAAATATATCAAACACTATATTTTCTTAATAAAAATATCAATTATAATATATTATATATATTTCTATTATTAATACAAAAAAAATATAAAAAATATTTATATCTTTAAATTATTAATATATTCCAAAAAATATCAAACACTATATCTTTTTAATAAAAATGTAAATTATACTATATTCTATATATTTCTATTATTAATACAAAAAAATAATTAAAAAAATAATTTTACTATAAAAAAATATGATATTATATTAAAATAAACTCGTGCTTCACACAGGTTATAAGCTAGTAACTTTTTATTCACGTAACCCAACTTGTATTTTATCATTATAATGTATTTTAAATAAATAAATATACCAAAAATTAATTGATGATAATTAAAATATTATAAAAATATATATTATTTTGTAGCATGTTGGTCCTCGTGTATTGCAGAAGGGGGGGGGGGATGAATGCAATACTGATAAAATTCAATCTCAATTTCAACAACCAAAACTAAGATTTAATGTTATCAGTAATATGTATGCATTCACAAACAGTATGTTCTAAAGACAAGTTTCACAAAATAAATGTTTTTATTTATTTTGCAAAGTGTTGCTACAACCTCAAGAAAGAAATCTTGAGCTTCTGTTTTCTTCAAGACACTTGCTTGCCTTCGTTACTATTCTAGAATGAATTGATATTCTAAGTATAAACTAATCCTATCACTATCAACACGGGTTTGTGAAGCTGCTGTCATTATCAAGTGGCAGCTTCTTACAAACTGTCTACCCATGTGACTTTCCTAAATTGCTAACATGTCAGATATACATTACAAAGAAAGCAACCTAGATTCATTCTATTTCCAGCTAAAACAATTCAGCAAATAGAGACTTGACCTTGCTCTTGAATTGATTCGCTTTTGTTTTGTAGTGCTTGAAGCTTCTGTCGTAGTCTTGCAGACTTGGTGCAGCTTAGGGATACTGCAACACGCCTGTTTCTTGAACATTGAAACTGTCACGGGATTTGACTGAGAAGATACCTAGAACAAGGATCTTTCTCGAGACAGTTACTTTTGCCACAAAGCTTGCTGTCACAGGAATGTTCTTTTGGTGACAGTATGAGTTCCCCGCACAGAGTGCTGTCGAGGTTTCCAAACTTGTTGTCGAGGGCTAAAGTTGTTGTCGCGTAGTCTTCCGCCAATGTTGTTGTCAGAGTGAATATGCTGTCGTGACTTGCAACATTCTGTCTTCTTGTAATCTTACTGTCAATGCTGATGACAGTAACCTTTATTCATGCTGTCATCTAATATGCATTCTTTGAGGCTTGAACACAACAAGTGAACTTCTTCCAAATTACACAACTAAAATGACATTGCATACTGATTACAAGAACATACTTTGGTTGTGACAGTATGTTCTACTTAATTAAAAATTAAGTATGTACAAAGTTACGTTGTTTCTATGCTATCACCCATAAATCCCAACAATCTCCCCCAATTTGTTTTTATGGATAATAACAACAAATTTACAATATATGCTGACAACTTAACTAACAAGATCAGAATGAATTAAGAATTTTTACTTAGCTTGAGATTTCCTCTTCTGTCTTGCTACATCCTCTCTTTTGAGAGCTTCTACCAAGAAGCCTCTTAGACCTTCTACAAGAGAGATTTCAGCAGGAGTGACTGCAGCATCTTCTATTTCTTCAATGATCTTCTTGATAGTAGGAGAGATAAGAGAATTAGCATCCCTGAGATTCATCCATAGCTCTAGATCATATGGATAGCTTCTGAAGTGGAGTTCTTCAAGAATGAGCTTGAATCTACTTCCAGGATAAGCATTGAGAGACATCCTCCTTTGCTTGTCCAGCTTTGAACATTCTCCTTTTCTCCTTTTCAATATTTCCTCTATCTCATCAGAACAAATCTGCTCCAAGGGATGAATTGATCCAGCTACCATATACTGTAAATCCTTCAGAATAGTTGTTTTTAGCTTGTGCAAGCTGCAAACGTAGATTTCTTCTTTTAGATGCTTGATTCTTAAGGGATTTTCCAGCATACAGGTTTGATAATTTGGAGCTTCACTTTCTGCCTTGTTGGCAGTCTTGCATCTTTCCAGGAGTTCAGCTTCCTTCTTATCAAGTTCTGACTGATATTGAGAATATTGAGAAGAGTCAGGTCTTTTGCTTGGCTTGGGTTGCCCTTCCTGAGTTGGTTGGGTTTGCCCTTCTTCTGTGGGTAAATCATCAAACTCATAGTACCAGTGATATGGTATAGGAGAAGCTGGTAGATCAGTTAAAATATCAGCATCATCAAAATCTGCAAAATTGTAGCCAAATTTCTGGTAGAACTCAGCATCCCTATCAGCCTGATATTTCAGAATATGTTCCATGACAGACTCTGAGACATTTTCATAGCTCTCCAACAACTCCACCATTATTTCCAGGTAGAAGAAGTCAATTCTCCTTTTATCTATGGTTGTCGTTCTACCACTGGTTGATGTGGCTTCCAGATAGAAGTCCTTATTAACCTTGGTAGATCTTGATTCTTCCCACCACAGAATGTACTCAGTGGCCTCTTGATTTGCATCCAGCTTAACCTCAACACTCTTGATTTCTTTAGATTGCATATGTTGTATCTTAAGACTGTTAGGAGGTATTGATTGAATTGGCTTCTTAAGATTCCTGCCAAATCCAGTGGCCTTTTCCTTTCCTGAGTACTTGTGCTTTCATTCAGGTTTTTGTCTAAAAAACCATGCTTTTGCTTTAGCTTTCATTATTTTGGGCTTGACAGTAGCTTTGGCTTCATCCTTGACAAAACCTTCCTGGACAGTACCTTTGTCGACAGCATCTTCCATGACAGCATCTTCTATGACAGTTTCATTGTCGACAGTATCTTTGGTGACAGCATCTTTTTCTGCATTTATGCAGTCAATAGCACATCTAAGAATGGTTGCCTCCAAAGCTTCCAGTATTCTTGGCTCCTCTTCATCTGTTGCATCAGCATCTTTCTTTTCCTGACTAGGAGTTTCTTCATTGCCTTCATTCTGAGATTGAATACCAGTATTCCCAGAATTACTTCCACCAGCATTACCTGCATTTCCAGAAGCTTCACCACCTCCAATCTCATCATCATCATCATCATCATCATCATCTTGAAAAGGAATATCATAGAGGCAGCTTCCACCTTGATCAGTTCTTTTGGCATTGGCTCTAGAGATTAACTCCTTCACTCTAGTTCCCAGTGCCTTGTCTCTCAACACCAGTATTTTGTAGATCTCTTGAACAGCATGGACTCTTCCTGGATTGGCATTTGAGCTGAGTATTCCATATAGCACTTTCAGAATTGACTCAGTTTGCATCCTGGATGGACTGATCAAATTCATGTAGTTGTTCCTTCTTGTGCCATCCATTGTAGTAGATCTGTAGAAACCACATGGTGGATTTGTGTAGACTTCAGGTAGCTTCTGTGTGATCATGTTCTGGATTTGCATATTCAATATTTCATTGAATGGTGTTTGAGTTGCCTTGATCTTTCCCTTCATAGCACACAACACCTTTGCTGGCAGACTCTGCAATAACTGCATTGTGATGAAATAAGATATGCCAGAAGTGAAATAGATACTTACAGCCCATCTTTTCTCATCATTCACCATTACACTGACACTGGTGATTTGATCCTTTAACAGTTTTGCGGTGTTGGTTGGACTGTTGCTTGGTGCATTCATTGCTTCTTCCACCAGACTGCTAAATTCAATGTCATGATTGTGTAATGTGCTCTTCCTGTAATCCACCATTATAGTATTGGCTTCTTCTTGATCAAACTCAGTACCATTGGACCAAGTATTTCCCTTCTGGATGGATTCAGGCAGTTTCCCTTTACCTTTCCCAAGCTTATTTTGTTCCTCCATTTCTCTCCATCTTTTCTGTAGAGCAGTTTCTTGAGTTGCTGAAGTTGGTTCTCTAATTGTCACAGGAGGTAGAATTGGGTGTCTAGATGCAGGTCTTCTTTGCATTGCATCTTGAGTTGCCTTAGACATTAACACCTTTTCACCATCCAAGTCAACTTCAACAAGTTCTTCAGCTTTATCCTTTGGTTGTCCACTGCTTGGTTTGACTTGCTCCCCATTTGTCATTGCTTTACTCTTGACTCCAGAAACTTGTTTTGCTCCCCCTTTGGTCCTCACAGCTACTGGCTCCCCCTGAGTTCCACCTGAACCCTGAATAGATATTGATTCTGATCTTGCTACCTTCTCCCCCTTAGTTGAGTTGGCAGCTACTAGGTCAGTAAGGAACTGAATAGAGAGTTGAGTAGCAGCAAAACCATCAACCACCAGTTGAGAGAGAGAGTCCATCTTGGAGTTCAAGGTAGCACACTATCCTTCCAGAACTTCAATCCTGTTACCAAAATTTGCAGAGGGGCCACCATTCCTTAACCGTCTTGGAGGGGAAGGAAAAGAAAGGGGCTTGGAGGCTAAGGGGGTTCTCACACTCTCAGGGTGTTTTTGAGTGATCTCATCACTCCTCATTGTTTGACTCTCAAGGCCTAATGCCTGAATAGTGTGGGCTCCCTCAAGATCTCTCTGGACATGCTCAAGTCCCTCTCCTTTTGCCAGCTCATTTGGCTGCCTCTCATTTTTATGGTCACCTCTCTTTTCTTTTATCTCTCTTTTCTTTTGCACACCCTCACTCAACCTAAATGCATGGGTATGAGCAGTACGAACATGCATGGAAGTAGAAGATTTAGAATGTACCTTCAAGAGTTTGGCAAGAGGTAGGTCATCATCAGAGGCATCCTCAATGGTTACAGCATCAAAATCTGGCTGAGAGGACTGGACAACATCTTTGGCAGGAATGTTACTGTCGGCTGAAGTGTGGACAGCAGGTTCTGTCATGACAGCATCTTTGGGATGTGAAGTGACAGTAGGTTCTGTGTTGACAGTATCTTTCTCTCCACCCATGACAGCAGCTGTGTCCAAGACAACAACATTTCCAGTGTCTTTGACAGCAACAGAGGCTGTGACAAAATGTTGGTTGTTTCATTTTCTGACAAAATACCACTTTGCCCTTGCTCAGTGTTTGGAGGAGTGGTATCCATTTCACTTTGAGAAATGGGTTCTTGTGGACCACTAGATGGGGGCTCATCCATGATTGGAGATGGATGATCAAAACCTGAAGGGTTGGGACTGTCCCCTTCTCTAGGTTTTGGAGAAGAAACAAAAGAATGTATAGGGAAGGAAGAAGGTGAAAGTGTAGCAGAGAGTGGGGGCTGATTCATAGGAGAAACATGTGAACCATCAATAGGAATAGAGAAGTCCTCATTGTGCCTTAACTCACTGTGTGTTTCTTCAAGTGGGGGTTCCTCAGGTTGTGAACCATGAGTTTGTGCAGACTCTGTACAGGGTGCCTTGGGAGACAGACCAATTTCAATAGATGCACCTTGTTGAGAAGGCACATCTAGGGAGGTGATTGAATCCTTTTCAGGAACCACAGTTTGTTGAGAAACTGCAGCTTGGTTAACAGTGGTTTTGGTCCTCCTAGCTTTCTTCTTCTTAGGCTCAGGGGGAACCACTGGGGTTCTGTTTGACTATCCTCCTTATTTGCTGCACTAGGTGCAGTGTCTCCCTCTTGACTAACAGAGCTACCACCAACATCAGCTTCTAAGGGTCGTTTCCTGGATTCTTGCAAGGCTTCTCTTTGGGCTTTGGGAAGTCTAGAGAGCCTAGGCTGAGTGTATGGTGTTGAATGTGGGTTAACTGAATTTGGGTCTAATTCAGTTTCATTCGCACGAGTGAAAGATTCATAACCAGAAGGTAATGGAAAATCAAGGTTGGACACTTGATCAACCATGTGCTGAGTGAAACAAAGTGGAATATGTGCATTGAGATTCTGTGAAGATAACAGTGTGTGTGTTCTTTTTCAAAACAGAGCAAGCCTCTAAACGAGGGGCATCATTATTAAAATCACAGAAAGAGTTGATGCACATCATAAGAAAACGAGGGTAGATTGATACCTTCTTACCTATGGCAGCCCTAGGTGTGCCATGAGGAGAGCTCTAACATTCACTTTGTATCCATGGATAAGAGAATTGTCAGTTTCTTGATGTAGGAGGGTATCCCATTCCAGCCAGTGGACTTGGTAGAGAACACCTTGACCATCACATCAAAAATCATACTCCACTCCTTTCTCAGATGCTTCCTATCCATTTCACCAGACAGATACCATTTGGTTGTTCCCTCTTCGAGAATAGGGCCTGCATACCCAATCTTTAAGAAGAGCTTCTTGAGAGTGTCATCATTAGCAAGTTCAGCAAAATTTTGGCCTGCTTGAAGTGTAATTCCAAGAGCAGTGTTGATGACCTCAGCTGTAAGAATGTAGTGTTGCCCATTGATTGTGAATTGAATAGATGGGTTTTCACCCTCTGTTTGAGCAACAACAGTTTGCCAAAATGCCTCAATTCTGTCTAGGTCGAGAATGGGTGTTGAGGTAATGGCAGAACCAAGATAGGACTTGTTCAAGAAAAACACTAGTCCTTTGAAACCTTCACCAGCATCATTGGGGGAAAAGATACCAGCAAAGTTTGTTTGAGAGAGAGTCTGTTTGGGGGCCATGGAGATTCAAGAAAAGAAGAAAGTAGGAAAGTAGCTTTTTGCTTGGAGAAAAGTATTTTGCCTTGAGTTTGATAAGAATGATATGTCTGAGTAACTGGGGAATAAAAAGGGTATCTCAAACGTTGGTGCACAAAAAGCGGGTTTAAAGAACGTGTCTTAACCCAGTCATATAGCACGTGAGGTACTGCCCGTTATTCACTGTCAAACGTGGGATGAATATCCAATTTCAACGGTCCACTATTCGTGACAGTAACCTGTGCGTTAGAAACAATCTGTCAGTAATAAGCGGTGGTGACAGTAGGTTTTGCGCGACAGCAACTATTGCGCAAAAACATCCTGTCACCGTTAAGCATCTGAATGACAGTATTCTGTAAAAGTCTTGACAGAAAGTCTTTCTCTGCTGTCAAGAAGTTTGTTGTCAAGAGACACATGACAGTATCCTTCTTAATGACAGCAACGTAGTTGGGGAATTGTTTCTGTCATGAACTTACCAGAATGCTTTATTCATAAACTTAACCTAAAATTAACAGAGTATGGATTTAGCAATTTAATCTTTTGAACACATATACTATGCAATTAACACAGACGAAATAGAACTCAATAAACAAAACAGCAAGAAATTTTATTTTCATTAATAAAATCATTTAAATATAGCATTGAGTACATCAGTTTATGATTTTATCAACTAATTCTAAAAGTTCTTTCCTAATCTCCTCTTCAGTGCGACCTTCTTCCTTGAGAAGTGCCTGAAGCTCTTCCTCTTGAATCTTCCATTTTTCTTCTTCCTGTGCTTGAAGGGCTTGAGACTGTTCATCTTCCTCATGAAGCAAGTCTTCAAGTTCATCAAACAGGACTTCCAATTCATCTCTAAGGTGAGATTCACACGAGACTTTTGGCATGTACTCTATTCCTACTTTGTTTTCCATAATTTACTTTAAAACTGAGAGTAGACTGGTGAAACCTAAGGTTAATTTATAGGCAAAACCGTCTAAGGATTAAAGTCTAATGGTCAACAGTTAGAGTACCCATACAACTACCACAAAAGTAATTAATGGTTGTGTCCTCCTTTAATCCTACAGATTAATGCAAAGAGTATGAAAGTCCAATGGAACAGATATTTATCTCTCAAACTAAGCAAATAACCACATTAATGTCATACAGAGTCTAAAAGTATGAGACTAGCACGGAATACAGACATGAATAGTCAAATCAATACATGCTGTCACATAACAGACATAGACCAAGTAGACAGTAACTTCTCTTGACAGTAGGTTTGAAGGTGCTGTCATGAGCTTCAAAAAAAAATTAGAAATTCAGAAAACTTAGTAAATCAACATACCAGATTCAGCATTCCCAATTCACTTACAGTGTGCAGGATAAGTTAGAAAGATTCTTATAGCTTCAAGTCTTGCAACAGGTGCAAATGTCTCATCATAATCTATTCCTTCCTGTTGACAGTAACCTTGAGCCACTAGCCTTGCTTTGTTTTTTGTCACTGATCCATTTTCATCAGCTTGTTTCTGAAAACCCATTTGGTCTCAATGACTGACTTTCCCTTAGGTCTTGGAACCAACTTCCATACATTGTTTCTTTCAAACTGATTTAGCTCTTCTTGCATGGCTATCACTCAGTCAGAATCCAACAATGCTTCATCAGTTGTCTTGGGTTTCATTTGAGACAGAAAGCATAAAAACATGCTGTCAGCAGAGACTTTGTTCCTTGTCCTTACTCCAGAAGTAGGGTCACCAATGATAAGGTCATTTGTGTGATCCTTGTTCCACTTGGTGATTCTGGGCAAGCTACTTGATTGTACAGGAACAGTTGCTTCAGTTTGTTGAGTTGAATGCTCATCAATTCCATTGTCTTCACCATGTTCTTCATTGTCTCCAGAGTCATTACTGTTATGAATGTTAGAAGTTATGGTCTGTGACTGAGCTGGAGTTTGGTTGACAGTAATGGTATTGACAGTATCTTTGTCAACTTCAACAATTTGAGTGAAGCTAGGTTCTTCATCAACAATTTCATCAGCTTCCAAGTATCCTTGATTCTCAAATCTGAATGTCTGCATCTTTCCTTCTTCATGCAGTCCTGGAAACTTGGTTTCATCAAAAGTGACATTAACACTTTCTTCAATAATCCTGTGTTCCACAACATAAACTCTGTAGGCAGTCCTTTCTGTGCTGTAACCCATGAATAGTCCTTCAAATGCCTTGGTGTCAAATTTTCCTTTCTTCTCATGGTTATCCTTCATCATAAAGCATTTGCTCCCAAACACATGAAAGTATATGACATTAGGTTTCTTCCCAGTTAGCAGACAGTAAGGTGTACTTGCATGAGTTTTGTTAATCATGGTTCTGTTTTGAGTATAACAAGCTGTGTGGATAGCTTCAGCCCAGAAATATGTTGGTAGTTTGGCATCATGCAACATAGTTCTAGCTGCTTCAATGAGAGTCATGTTCCTTCTTTCTACAACTCCATTCTGCTGTGGAGTCCTTGCAGCAGAGAATTGTTGTACAATTCCTTCATCTTTACAGAAATTTCCAAGTGTGGCATTTCTGAATTCTGTACCATTGTCACTCCTCAAGATTTGGACTTTTGAGTTTGGAGTTCTATCAAGAACTCTGACTTGATCAATAATCACTTGAGCAGCTTCATCTTTGGATTCAAGAAATTTCACCCAAGTGTACCTTGAGTAATCATCCACCATTACTAAGGCATATCTCTTTTTGGCCATAGATGGTACATTGACTGGACCAAAGAGATCCATGTGAATCAACTTGAGTGCTTCTATGTTGGTGTTCAATTGCTTGGACTTGTGCACAGCTCTCCTTAGTTTGCCCATTTGACAATCTTCACACAGTCCTTCTTGACAGAATTCATGTTGAGGCAAACCTCTCATTAACTCCTTCTTCATCAAAATATTCATTGTCTTGAAGTTGAGATGTGAAAGCTTCCTGTGCCAAAGCATACTGTCACCAACAGTTGCTTTACTGTAAAAACAGTAAACTTTATCCTTCTTTGTTGAGTTTAAGTCAGCAACAAACAAGCTTCCTTTTCTGACCCCTTTTAAAGAGAGGCTCCCATCCTTCTTGTGATAGATGTTACACATCATCATATCAAAATCAACCTTGAATCCCCTGTCACTGAATTGGCTGACACTGAGTAGATTGTGCTTCAATCCATCCACAAGAGCAATGTCTTCAATGACAACATTTCCAATTTCCAGACTGCCATATCCCACTGTGTAACCCTTGTTGTTGTCTCCAAAGGTTATGATTGGGCCAGCTTTCTCTACATAGTGTGATAGCAGGGCTTTATCACCTGTCATGTGTCTTGAGCAACCACTGTCAATGATCCACATGACTTGATCTTTCTTCTTGCCCTGCAAAACAGAATGTGTTTAGGTTGCATATGGTACCCAATCCTTGTTGGGTCCTGCAGTTTTAGTGTCTCCTGAGTTTCTTCCAGTCATAAAATCACAAGCATCATCAAAAACCTCCTGTTTGACTTCTCTTTTCACCCACTTAGGTTTAGAATTGGACTTGATCCTTTTCTTAGTGGATGAAGCCTTTTTGCTGTTGCCAGCAGGCTCAGAAGTCTCAACAGTGTACATGTATGAACATTTTTCAGTAGTGAGAATAGGTAAGTTGAAGCATGTACTCATGGAAGTGATCTTGCATGGCATACATTCAATGTTATTACAGACACTCATAGTTCTATGCATAAGAGGGGTTCTGTGTAAGTTACCATTGAGTTCAGTAGCATTGATATTATCCTCAATTGGGTTCTTACAAACATGTGTTAAATGATGTGAAGATCCACAGTTATTGCATAGTTTCCTAGAAGCACCTCCAACATTAGTGTATCCATTTCCTTTATTGACACCTACCTTACCATTCCTATTCTTAGACTTGGGAGTTACTGGATTGACAGTGTGTTCAGAAGTTGCTGTCGAACTTTCCTTGACAGTACCTTTTATTCCAACTGTCTTGACAGAAGGTTTGGAAGTTACTGTCTTGGAAACACTCTTGACAGCATCTTTGGAAGATACTGTCTTGCCAACTGTGACAACATCTTTTGAACTTACTGTCTGATTGCTTGGTAAGTTTACTGTCTTGGGGATTGTGACAGTATCCTTTCCATCCTTGAATGTGCTGTCAACACCTTCATCCTCATCAAGAATTTCTTGTTTGATGAGCATGGCTTCTTCATCAAACTCAATTTCTGCAGCTTTGAAAATAGGAGTTTTAACCTTCTTGAGAATGGTGGGTTTGATAGCAGCATTTCCAGAACAATCTTGAATCACAGTTTCCTTTCCAGGTCTTCTACCATATGAAAAACCTATACCAACTGTGTGATTTTCTGTATGCTTATCATTGTAATCCTGAACTATCTTTGATGAGTTTTTATAAGCCTTAATCTTGAATTCATTTTCAGAAATCTCATTCCTCAGGAATTTCTCAACCTCTTTAGCACATTTTAATTCATTTTTAAGTCTAGCATTCTCCTGAGCTAAAGAGTCTAGTGAACTGGTTTTGAGAACAAGAGATTCATTTTCAGACTTTAGTGTTTCATTTAGCTTACTCAGCCTAGTGATTTCCTCATTAGCAGCAGATAAGCTAGTATAAACATTGAACATTTCAGCACTTAAGTCTTTAATGGTTTTCTTATACTCATCAGTGGACATATCAAGTAAGACAAGTGAAGGTACCTGACTTGAAGATGTTGATGCTACTTCATCAGTGCTAGCCATGAGAGCTAGGTTGACATATTCTTCTTCTTCTTCCTCATCATCAGTCTCATCCCAACACTTTTCTTCAGCCATATAGGCTCTACCTTGATTCTTCTTAGAGTATCCACCAGTTCCTTTCTCAAACCTCTGAACCTGTTTGGGTCTTTTGCATTCAGTAGCAAAATGACCAGGTTCACCACAGTTGTAACATTTGAATTTTGACCTATCCACAAATCCAGTCTTGTATCCTCCTTTGGTTGAACTTCCCACAGCAGCCTTTGATGAACTTCCTCTGTTGAACTTGGATGCTTGGCCTTGGGGCTTGTATGACCTATCCTTCTTGAACCTAAAGTTCTTGAACTTTTTGGCCATGTAAGCCATAGTAGGATTGTTCATGCTTTCCAGTTCCTCCATTGTGTAGAAGTCTTCATCTTCCACATCCTTGAGCTGCAGTACTACTTTCTCATCATCTTCAACAACCTCTTCTATCTTCAAGGATTGTGCAGGGGTTGGTTGTGTGATTTGTAGTACTTCACTTGGTTGTATGATCCTTGGCACATGTGCTACTAGGGCACTTGACATATTAGCCATCTTGTTCCTTGTTCCACTCTGTATGGCTCTCTTTTGAAAGAGTTCAAGTTCATAGGATTTCAGAATGCCATAAAGTGTCTCAAAGGTTATATTGTTGAGATCTCTTCCTTCTCGTATGGTTGTTGTCTTGTGTTCAAGGTGATCAGGCAGTGTGAGCAGGAACTTGACATTCAATTCCTTTCTGTCATAGTACTTGCCATGTATCTGTAGTTCAGTTAAGAGCTTACTGAACCTTTCAAACATGGAAGTTAAGTCTTCACCAGGCTTGGCCATGAAAGCCTCATATTGTGATATCAGTATTTGCCTTTGGCTGCCCTTAACTTCTTCACTTCCTTCACATAGTAAAGCTAACCTGATCCACATCTCCTTGGCTGATGTGCAGCTTATCACACTTCCACACATGGCTTTATCCAACGTGAGAGAATCGAGCAAGATGAGTTGCAAGTGATCATCTAGCACCATCTTCTCCTTCCCAGGTTCCAAAATTTCCGAGGGATCTTTGGGAACCCAATGTGCAGGAATGACTTCACCATTTACTGTTGTGGCTTCAATTTCCTTCCTTGGAATGAAAGGACCATTCTCGAGAATACCTGGGTATAGTGGATTCGCAGCTTTGATAAACAACAAGATCTTTCTTTTCCAAATGCTGTAGTTTTCTTTATCAAAAGTTGGGATCTCGATACTGTTTGATTTCTGCATTGTCGTCGTGATCTCAGATATGTATGTTAATTTGTTTGCTCTGATGCCAGTTGTTGGTCCTCGTGTATTGCAGAAGGGGGGGGGGAATGAATGCAATACTAATAAAATTCAATCTCAATTTCAACAACCAAAACTAAGATTTAATGTTATCAGTAATATGTATGCATTCACAAACAGTATGTTCTAAAGACAAGTTTCACAAAATAAATGTTTTTATTTATTTTGCAAAGTGTTGCTACAACCTCAAGAGATAAATCTTGAGCTTCTGTTTTCTTCACACTACGCCATAAGTGCTCATATGCAACGCTTTTTTAATGTGGCTGTAGACCAAAAAAGCGTTGCATTCATCTTCTTTTTCAAAAATGCAACACGAAATGGGCGTTGCATCCGCGGGCGTGGCCTTTGATATATAATGCAACACTTTTGGTCATCTACTGCAACGGCGTGAAAGTATTGCATTATAAGTATAATGCAACACCAAAATCAAGGAAATGCAACACCAATGAGTGTTGCCTTAAACACAGGGCCACTTTGTATGCCACGTCAGCAATGGGGCCCACTTAATGGCCACGTCAGTACCTGGTCCCACTTGCATGCCACGTCAGCAGTGGGTCCCACGTGCCACGTCAGTAGGGGCCTCATGCCACGTCAGTAGGGGCCTCGTGCCACGTCAGCAGTGGGGTCCACATGCCTTCAGTAATGCAACGCTTTGTAGTAGCTTTTTAAACAGTAATTGTCATGTAATGCAACAGTATATTTACTAATGCAACACCATTTTTTTTAAAATTCAACATTAGGAAAAAACAAATGCAACGCTTTAATTAAAATTTTGGCCAGAACAGTTTCGTACATAAAAGAAATCCATCCAAAACCATGCAACCAAATATTCTACATGCCAACCGGAGGCACGTCCAAACAACAAAACAAAATACCTAAAATATTCATTACAAATTCTTCAAACGTAAGTGCCAACACCAAGCACGTAGGATGAAGTAGATAACTTTTACGTGCAAACTGACCAAGTTCAGATATTAAGAACCTTTACATAATTATATTGCTAAAATTCAGTGCCGCCTTGAGTCGTAGGAGTATTATTGTCATCTTGAACACTTGTTGGGGTGGCACTCAAGGTTCCAAGATCTGGATTAGCTTTACGCAGATTTTTCAACATCAATGACATGTTCTCCACTACATCGAACAATATAATAATCTGCATAACGTGATAAAACATTTATGAATCTTTAATTTTAAGTAGAAGCAAACATAATATTATACTAACAAATTAACAATTGTGTTGAAATGAAACATAAAGTCCTGCATGAATAGGAAGTTTCATATAACTTCAACACCTCCTAAAAGATATCAAATTAAAAATTGATCAAACCTTTTCTTCTAATTCCAAATATTCTTTTAGATGTTTCCTTCCTTTATCTGCTTTTAAATTTCCACCATCCATGCCAGTGACTATCTGTGATCTGCTCTTTATTCAACGTAGGAACCGCCACAGTCTCTGATCCAACATCTGAATATTAGTTGCTTCCAAGCTACTACTCTGAATATTTTTATTTTCACGTAATTAGCACATAACTTAATTAACTTATAAATCCAAAAACACATATACATGCATAATGACTATATGTTAATTACTAACCTGGTTTTGTACCTCTGATTTGACCATGAATGCATCCAATTCCATTCCAAAATCATAGAGCATGGGGTTTACAGAAGCAATCTTCATCGAAAGGAACTGTCGAAAATTTATAATTACTTGCATAAAATCTAACAGAACATATATGTATCAGATATGTGTGTGTGCGGTAAAAAAACTATGTTTTGGATATGTACCTCGACTTGGTTTTGTAAGGACTGCACATAGTTGATAATTTCATCCAGCATAAGAGCTTTTCCAGTTACCTATAATTATATTTTCAGTAAATACCACATAAAAAATAGACAGATACATTGGAAAAAAAAATCTACTCATGGTTTCAAAAAATTCATCCACATAATTATATTTCATCCAAGTGTTTCAAAAATTTCTCTCATTACAGATGAAGTTTACTGAACATAAGGGTTTTAAAAATTATAACACAAATGTACCTATGAATCTCTGAATAAGAACAAGAAAAAGAGCTAATGAACTTGACTAATTTATAGATGACACAAACACAATAAGTAATAGAAAGGTAAATGTTGCCTCATGAACTTCTCTTCCTCCTACGAGACAAAGCCTACACTTGAAGCAAACCAGATAATTTCAGATAAATCGCTTTAAGTATCTATTTTCATCTGTAATAACTAATGTATGATCCCTAGCATTGTAGTTGTAGTCTGTTAGAGACCCTTGTTCCCTTGTTAACAAGAGATTAATGGTTTGACTAGCTGTGGAGACATGAGTGTGTAAGTATTTAAAGACCATTATCCCTATAATTAGAAAATCAACAAAGCTAAAGAGAACTAATAAATCATTTGAAAGGTTAAATTTACGAATTTGGCTAAATAATCGTAGCAAGTTTGTCCAAAAAAGTGAGAAGAATTATCATAAAACATCATAAAAATTCATTGGTTCTCCGCCATTATCAGGGTCAACATACAGTTCCTGCAAGTGGATTTATAGGCCAATAATATTTTCAGCATCATCAGAATTGATTAGTTACATAAAAGACGTAAACAAAAATAGAATATCTACATCGCCAAGCATAAAAAGTACAAGTAACATTTGACAGTACCGGCCTAACACGAAAAATCACTCCAACTCTGATAAAGTACAAGTTAGTTTGTACTTGTTTGGGGATTTAAGGTTCTTTCCAGCCTTTTTGTTGATAACATAGTTAATTAAAGGTATAGCACTAAATACAAGGACACAAAGCTATCTTAGGAGAACAGTTCTGCAACGAAATTAGTTTCTTTTGTCCTGACTTAAGATTGTATTTCAGCATAACAAATACAACCCAAACATAAATCAGCATAAAATTGAACATACACAAACACCAAATCCCCAACATTCAAACAAAAAATTCGGATTTGAATAAAATTCAAAACACAAACCCGAAACATATAAACAAAATATTTGGATTTGAATAAAAATCAAATTACAAACCCCAAACATTCAAATATAAAATACAAATTAGAAAATATTAAAACCCAAAACACTGAAATACAAGTGAGTAGAATATCAAATCCCTAAATCAAGTTCAAATCCAATAAGTTGGAAATTAAATCCCATAATGAGAACCCCAAATAAGTTACCCAAATAAAATCCCTAAATGCAAACCCTAAACACTGAAATACAACTGATTAGAGATTATGAATTAATTGAAAAGAAGAAACTACTAATCAGAGTTGTACAAATTATAAATTGAGTTTGTGGAGAGTTTACCAGAGAGTTCGCAGAAAGAGTTTGTCGAGATAGAGAGATGGAGCAGAGAGGGAGTAGTCTTTTGGGGGAAAGTAAATTGTTTTGGTGTGTTTGAATTATTTCATTAAAGTTAAGGGGGAAAGTTGTCCGCTCAATATTTCACCTAGTGACATGTGTTAGTGTACGTGTACGTCAGTGTATGTATATGTTGTATCTTCTTTCTCATTTTTTTTGAATGAAAGTTTGCTGTTAATTTTTTTTTCTTTTTGGAAAATTTACTTTTATTTTTAAATTTAAAAGTTTTTAGAAAATTTAAAACATGATAGATACTCATATAAAATATACATAAAAATAATGCAATTTATAATATATTGTATATCAAATTTTAATGTAAGAAATAGATCAAAATTTTAATGTCATTTAAAATATTTTGATAATTGTATAATTTTTATAATCATAAAAATAATTTTTATAATCATAAAAAATATGATAAATATTTATACAGAACAAATTTAAAAATAATTTCAATTTTAAAATATATTATTTTTCAAACTTTAAAGTAAAAAAATATAATTAAATTTGAAGACATTTTATATATTTTGATAATATGTATACTTTTCATAATTCTAAAAATAATGTAGTATAATGCAACGCTTTTAAATGGTGTTGCACGTCATAACACTAGCATTCACTCTGCAACGGTGCATTCAAATGAAATGCAATGCTTTTTGAGTAGTGTTGCAGAAGACCAAAACTAAACATAGCTTTTGCAACGCTTTGCTTGCAACCCTCACAAAAAGCATTGCATATGAGCACTTATGGCGTAGTGTCAAGACACTTGCTTGCCTTCGTTACTATTCTAGAATGAATTGATAGTCTAAGTATAAACTAATCATATCACTATCAACACGGGTTTGTGAAGCTGCTGTCATTATCAAGTGGCAGCTTCTTACAAACTGTCTACCCATGTGACTTTCCTAAATTGCTAACATGTCAGATATACATTACAAAGAAAGCAACCTAGATTCATTTTATTTCCAGCTAAAACAATTCAGCAAATAGAGACTTGACCTTGCTCTTGAATTGATTCGCTTTTGTTTTGTAGTGCTTGAATCTTCTGTCGTAGTCTTGCAGACTTGGTGCAGCTTAGGGATACTGCAACACGCCTGTTTCTTGAACATTGAAACTGTCACGGGATTTGACTGAGAAGATATCTAGAACAAGGAACTTTCTCGAGACAGTTACTTTTGCCGCAAATCTTGCTGTCACAGGAATGTTCTTTTGGTGACAGTATGAGTTCCCCGCATAGAGTGCTGTCGAGGTTTCCAAACTTGCTGTCGAGGGCTAAAGTTGTTGTCGCGTAGTCTTCCGCCAATGTTGCTGTCAGAGTGAATATGTTGTCGTGACTTGCAACATTCTGTCTTCTTGTAATCTTACTGTCAATGCTGATGACAGTAACCTTTATTCATGCTGTCATCTAATATGCATTCTTTGAGGCTTGAACACAGCAAGTGAACTTCTTCCAAATTACACAACTAAAATGACATTGCATACTGATTACAAGAACATACTTTGGTTGTGACAGTATGTTCTACTTAATTAAAATTTAAGTATGTACAAAGTTAAGTTGTTTCTATGTTATCACCCATAAATCCCAACATAGCATAATATATTAAATAGTTTTAAGATTCTAATACTAAGACGGTTATATGTGGAATTTGACCCATATAGATATATCAAAATTTCAAAAACTTATATATATTTTGTAATATTTACATAATATTATAATTATAGCATATATTTTCAGGCAGATGGTTCTTTATTTGTGTGAATACCAGAATTCCCAATTACAAGTTAAACTTTATAACATAAGAAATGCTAGAAAATTTAACAATAATTTCAAAAATATCTTCCCATGTGATATATGTCTTCCGTGTCATATGAATGACAAGTTATTATTACCACATCATTGTTTGAGAAATTTTTTGGAAACAATTATTGTATTCTCTGACATCTATATTCTTTATTAAAAATAGAAAACTATGTCATGTATATCGCGGTATACATCTAATAATTAGCTTAATTATTTTAATTAGATTAATTCCAAATTAATAAATATAATTATTAGCTTAATGATATGATATATCATGTATATCGTGATATACATGTAATTATTAGCTTAATATTATTCACTTAATTTCAAATTACTATAATTATTACAATTAAATTAAAATTAATTATTAATAATAGTTTAGTTGTATACAACGAATCTGCCAACTACAGAGAGTCTTCCAACTAAAAACAATTATAGGACGATATACATATAATTATTAGTTTAATTAGCTTAAATATTCCAAATTAATATAATAATAATAATTAGTATGTTAAAAATAATCATATTAAAAGCAAAAATTCACTCTTAATTGTAATTTTACGGTGTGTCATGTATACCGCAGTATACATATAATTATTAATTTAATGTAATTCGCTTAATTTCAAACTAATATAGCTTAATTAGCTTAATATAATGAGTTTAATTCTAAGTTAGTATAATAATAATTATTAAATAAATACTCTTTATCAAAAGTAGAAATCCCTGCTTAGTGGTATATCATGTATACTGCGATATACATATAATTCTTAGGTTAATTAGCATAATAAAAATAACTTATTTCCAAATTAATTATAATATTATTATTACTAAATCTATACTCCCCTCGTTATAGTATGTCATGTATACCGCGATATACATATAATTATTACCTTAATTAACTTAATATAATTAGTTGATGAAGAAGAGAAACTATTTTTCGTTGGAACACAATAGTATCTGAGCCAAATTTTGGTTATATGATATAATTAAATTAATTGGTTTCATTACAAAATCAGGTTCGATTTGGTGTAATTACACAAGATATTTCATTTGATAACATTGTATAATTGACTTTTCATTTAGTATTGCTCGAAATTTTTGACTTCGAAGTGACACCATTATACTTTTGATTTCATTCACACAATACCACTTCGTTAACTAAACGTTAATCGATCGTTATAAGATTATGAAAATTTTCATTTTGTACCACTCTGAAATTTTTGATTTTCAAGAGGCACCATTTTACTTTGTGCTTCATCTCCAAAATACCACATTTTTAATGAATATGATAAATATGTTCAAACTCCTTGATTTTATTCCCCTCAAAATATTGTTGAGCATCGTTTTGCCCACTAAAAGCTAGGAGTTTGAACAGATCCCTCAAATTTATCGGATTCATTAACATAGTGATATTTTGAATTTGAAATCCAAATTAGAACGGTGTCACTTGAAAATAAAAAAATTCAGATGGTACCAAACGAGAATTTTCATAATTTTATAACAGTCGCCCCAGAAGATAATTTTAATGTGGTTGATTTCCCTTCTTTTGCAATCAGTTTTGTTCTATCTAATCGTCCACCCATTCCCTGTGTGATTTCTAGGTTATGTACCTAAGGGCATATCGATTAAAGTAGATTTTTCTTTTTGATCAATCAAAATCCTTTCCCAAACTGTGTGCTCTATGTAGCATGTCAAAGAACGGTGTGGTATTATGTGGATGAAGTCAAAAGTACAATAGAAAAGTACAATGATGCTACTTGAATATCAAAAAATTCGATCGGTACCAAATTGAAGAGACAATTGTACAATGGTACGTGGTATCATATTAAATATTTTTTACATAATTATTCAAGTTATTTATTTATTTAAATTCAACTTATTTCATTTCACTCGATTCTCTATAATTACATAATTAAATAATATTTATCTATTATAGACTTTCATCTTAATTTCATGTTTATTAAAAGCATAAACCTCCTCTTAATGGTATGGTATGTCATGTATACCGCGGTATACATCTAATAATTAGCTTAATTATCTTAATTTAATTAGCTTAATTCCAAATTAATAAATATAATTATTAGTATTAAATTAAAATTAAATTTTTATATACCCCTATTAATGATATGATATCATGTATATCGTGATATACATGTAATTATTAGCTTAATATTATTCACTTAATTTCAAATTACTATAATTATTATAATTAAATTAAAATTAATTATTAATAATAGTTTAGTTGTATACAACGAGTCTAACAACTATCGGGAGTTTCCAACTAAAATAAATTATAGGACGATATACATATAATTATTAGTTTAATTAGCTTAAATATTCCAAATTAATATAATAATTATTATTATGTTAAAAATAATCATATTAAAAGCAGAAATTCACTCTTAATTGTAATTGTACGGTGTGTCATGTATACCGCGGTATATATATATAATTATTAACTTAATATAATTCGCTTAATTTCAAAGTAATATTGCTTGATTAGCTTAATATAATGAGTTTAATTCTAAGTTAGTATAATAATAATTATTAAATCAATACTCTTTATCAAAAGTAAAAACCCTCGCTGAGTGGTATGTCATGTATAATGCGATATACATATAATTATTAGGTTAATTAACATAATAAAATTTACTTAATTCCAAATTAATTATAGTATTATTATTACTAAATCTATACTCCCCCTCGGTATAGTATGTCATGTATACCGCGATATACATATAATTGTTACCTTAATTAACTTAATATAATTAGCTTATGAAGAAGAGAAACTATTTTTCGTTGGAACACAATAGTATCAAAGCCAAATTTTGGTTATATAATATAATTAAATTAATTGGTTTCATTTCAAAATCGGGTTCGATTTGGTGCAATTACACAAGATATTTCATTTGATAACATTGTATAATTGACTTTTCATTTACTACCACTCGAAATTTTTAACTTCGAAGTGACACCATTATACTTTTGATTTCATTCACACATTATCACTTCGTTAACCAAACGTTAATCGATCGTTATAAGATTATGAAATTTTCCATTTTGTACCACTCTGAAATTTTTGACTTTCAAGTGACACCATTTTACTTTGTGCTTCAGCTCCAAAATATCACATTTTTAATGAATATGATGAATATGTTCAAACTCCTTGATTTTATACCCCTCAAAATATTGTTGAGCATTTTTTTGTCCACTAAAAGCTAGGAGTTTGAACAGATCCCTTAAATTTATCGGATTCATTAACATAGTGATATTTTGGAGTTGAAATCCAAATTAGAACGTTGTCACTTGAAAATAAAAAAATTCTGATGGTACCAAACGAGAATTTTCATAATTTTATAACAGTCGCCCCAGAAGATAATTTTAATATGGTCGATTTCCCTTCTTTTGCAATCAGTTCTGTTCTAGTTAATCGTTCACCCCTTTCATGTGTGATTTCTATGTTATGTATAGACGTATCTAAGTGCATATCGGTTTGATCAATCAAAATCCCTTTCCAAATTGTGTGCTAGCATGTCGAAGAACGGTGTGGTATTATGGTATTATAGATTTTCATCTTAATTTCATGTTTTAATTCTCTACTACTACATATTTAAAAAATACTTATTGCTTATTAATTATTCTTATTTTTAATATTTTATGTTTTGTTTTAAATAATTTAATTTTTATTCTCAATTCGTGCTTCGTACAGGTTATCGGCTAGTTTCTCTAAAAAGAGAATCAGTGTATCTTTTAGCTACGCTGTCAGTATGCTCTTTCATTTTATATATTAAAATTCAACAATCTCGTTAGACGACTTTAAATATAATGACACATATTTAAAATAAAAAAATTATCTTCTTCTATCATGTGAGATATTTAAAAGCTACCTCACTATAGTTGTGAAGCAAATTCACGTAATAAAACGCAACTGAATGTTATTGAATTGATTTCTCTTAATTACTCGCAAAATTTAGATTAGAAATTGAGATTACAAAAATATATTAGAACATGATTCTCATTTTCGTTGATCAAATTGAAAACACGTGATCCAAACCGTACCTAGTTTTTAATAGCAGTAACGCTATTTGAGTGTTATTGAATTCCTCTCGCAATCCCTATGTCACTATGTGATGCTCCCCACTTGCACGGTGCATAGCGCAAACTGTTTAAATTTCGAATCAATTGCATTTGACGACTCCTGAGTTACTTTTAGGAATCTGATTCTGCCTATGTTCAAACTCAATTTTCAATCAGGCTTCACTTCCATGTCTTTCTTTTTCTTTTGTAATAAAGAGATGTGAGTGTGAGCTGTGTGAAACAAGGATGTGCAGAATCCTTCTGTTGCTTATTTTGCCACAATGATTAGATACTTGAAAAGTAAAACATACTCCCTCCGTCCCAGTCATTTCTATACACTTTTCATTTTGGGACGTCCCATTCATTTCTATACATTCCAAAAATAGTAACTTTTAATAATATAAAACACTATTACACCCACTACTTTCTCCACTATCTCTATTCTATAACAATATAAATCACTATTACACCCACTACTTCCTCCACTATCTCAAACTCAAACCTATTATTAAATATTGATAGGTCCCACCACTTTACTCACATTTTATATCTTAGTCTCCGTGCCCAAATTCTATGTATAGAACCCAGAGGGACGGAGGGAGTAGTTTGTTAGCAGATAAAGTAAAAGAAAACTAGATTAACCTATAGAATCTGATCCTTAACTAATTACTAGTACGAAATTAAGAAACTAATCCACACGGGATTCCTTTTGTAAGTTACAAATCACGATGGAATTTCCCACGACTTCAAAGTCTCTGTTCCACTGGAAAAACTCTGTTTCCCAACTCAATAAATAGCATAGAGTGATCCTCTGTAAATCATAACAACACATTTCATATTTCTAAACTTCTAAGAGTTCTACTTACTTGTTACTGTTAATCACCAAAAATAAATGGCAAAAAATCAACACAGCAAGAAGTCTTTTGGAGAGTGTGAAGAAGTTTACATTGCCATAAGCTGGCCTGCACACAACCTAATGTCCTCAGGTCCTGCTCCCGCTCCTTCACAAACACTCTCTGTATCTGCAACTACATCCCGCGCTTTCCGCCTCAAAGAAGCTGCTCGACAATTGTCTAGTTCAGGTGAAGTGATCCCCATAGAGATTCATCCTCACCTTTTGCCAACACTGCAGAACTTCAACAAGAAGACAGCCAATCATTCGGGCTCTTTCCAAAAGAGTACTGCTGAACTGACAAAGGTTTCATCAAAGATTAAGCAGGAAGTAGCACCAACTCATGCTCCAGTGCAGCACTATACTGAGCTGAGCACTCAGGAAAATATGAATGACAAATTTACTGCATACATTAATCGAGTTAAACACCGGATGCTGACAACTTTATCAAATGTTGGGAATGCAGAGATGTCCCCAGGAAATGAAAATTTCAATACAGTACAGATCAACGATAATTCTTCAGCGCACGTGAAGTTGATCAAGTAATATTGGTGGATAGAACGTCACCTTCCTTCAAATGAAGATCAACGGAGCATTGTCTTCTACAATGCAGTATAATTATCTATCATAAACTAAGTATTGTTGTTTGAGCATTTTATATATGATACAGATTACGTCAAACCTCTGTGTGGTGTGGCGCCATTATGCATGAGCATAATTTCCCCTGTACTGGGATTCATGAGGGCATGTATGATGTTGAAAGCTTTTTATTGTTCAATAAACAATTTTTGTGCTGATGTACTTTCCTTCTTTTCATAAGAGTTCTTTATCTTTTGATCCTGAAACTCAAACAAAAACTTTCTGAATCTAAAGTAGAACAGATAACAAGTTATAATTTCAGGAGTGCCGCCTCTAAGCATTGAAAAGAAGTGGATGAAATAGAAATAATAATTTAGGGCTTAATCGTATATTTGCGAAAACAATTAATTGAAAAATTGTAATTCTAAAGAAAAAGAAAACCTTATGTTGTGTTTGGTTGGGATGAATGGAATGGAATGGAATGGAATGTAATGGAATGGAATAGATGAAATTAAAGGAAAATAATGGGAGTTGGAGGGAAGATTTGAGAAAAAATGAGATAATACAAAATTGTTATGATAAGAATTATGAAGAAAATGAATGAGTTAAGGAATGAAGCATTCCATCTCAAAGTGGCGTTTTTGAATTATAATGTAGGTGATTAAGAATGGAATGAGTTAAAAAATGAAAGTGGCGAGTATTTCACTATTTTACACTTTAAATCTCATTCCATTCCATTTCATTCCAATCATCCCAACCAAACATAACATTAGAGTCTCCATCGTTGCAACAAAAACAAACCTGGAGAAAGTTTTTTGGAGTTGGACATATCACATATCAGCTGGCAGAATCTCATTTCTCAAATCAGCTGCTGACATCTGACTTTTACTTGATACCATCTTACTTTCGAAGCCTGTGAAGTAGGACATTCCAATTTTGTTGCACATCTTTCATGTATAAAGCCCGGATAGCAATGTTTCTAAAGTACATTCTTGAAGCTACACAATTTACAAAATTGCTTGTTTCCTGAATTTGTAAATAAGAACCTGGGTCATAAATTATTGAAGAATGGGGCTTGGTCCAGTACGTTTTTGATTCAAGGGTGCGTTGGACAATTGGACCTTCTGTATGTGCGGCAAAAAGCAAGAAAGTATAAAACATGACAACTTGTACTCACTACTCAAACAAAGATCAAAACATATAAAACATGTAAACACCATAAGACAATATATAATTGCCGCTTTGAAAGCACTACAGGGCATCGTCTGTCAATTTTTCATAGAATGAAACTCAAAAAGATCCTTGACTTTTAAATGTGAGGCCATGATCAAGGTTTAAGTACACATTCATATTCAACGATGTCTTTAAGGGCTCTTCGGAAGCTTAGTTATAAATAGACATGCACTAAATTGCTCCGGTGGCAAAACTATAAGGATTAATCTGAACTACCAGCAAGGGGCGGAATCAAAGGGGGCTAACCTAGGTTAGAGTCTAAGGCGAAAATTTTAGTAGGACTTTTTTATAAAATCACAATTTTCAGTTAAAAATTAGAAGAGATTTCACTTTGAACCCCTGCTAGCCTAAAAAAACTGGCTATAATTTATTTTAGTCCCGGCTGTTTCGTAATCCTGATTTCGCCACTGCTACCAACCGGTTATATTTTTGTAAGCCCTACTTTGTGAAAATATCTTCAGGGCATGAAAATATGGATGATAAAGTATGGATCCACCATAATTCTTCAGCACACATGAAGATAATTTTTTTTAGTATTGTTTGTGCAAAGAATGTCATTTTCAAACGAAGATCAAGGTAGCATTGTGTTTTAACTTTTACAATGCAGTATAAAACTAAGTATTGTTGTTTGAGTATTTAAAAATATGACACAGATTACGTCAAACCTCTGTGTGCATGCTTGAACATAATTTTTACATGTAATGGGGTTCATTTGATGGCACATATATAGTGTTTTTCATATTTCAATACACAGTATCTTGTGTTTCCTTCCTTTTCATGGTAATTTTTCTTTATATTATGATCCTGAAACTGAAACTATGTTTCCGTATCCAAATTTAACAAATTTCAATTTCTAAATGAGGAGTTGAAGCTGGAGTTGGATTCTCGAGTCAAAATCAGTTACCCAACACAACCAAGAAAACATACTAATTCACAAAAAAAAAAAAAAAAAAAAAAAAAAAAAACTACTGAAAACTAATATGTAGTTGAAATTGAATTTTCCAGATTGTATGAAACAGGCCCTATAGCACAGTTGAGCGTTTTTGTCCAATCGTTACATAGACACAATACAATGTCTCCCTCGAAAATAATAATTCAGATTCCGTCAAAAGGTGTATTAGCCATCAGAATTTGACTAATATTAGAATCCCTGATATTTTGAAGGTGTGATCTTTTTTCCCAATTATTAGAATCTCTGATATTTTGAATTTTTCTTGATAGTTGATCCCACCAACGTATATATGAGGCCATACATGGAGCAGGACATTCGGGTTTTGTTTGGTTGGATATATGTCAAAGACTTTTAGTTGCAGATCCTACTTCTAAAGCCCGTCTAGTCAATGTTTCTAAAGTACATTCTCGAAGTAAAAATCACTACAAGTTGTTGGAGAATTGGGCTTGGCCCAGTACGTTCTATTCGAGTATGCTTATTGCTGGTGCACACAGTATACACAGTATACAAATTAAGCAACAAGTTAACATAAAGTTTACTATAAATAAACAACTCAAGAAATGACTTATGACAGTTTGTACTTAAACAAATGCCAAAGCATAGAAAACATGCAAACAGCATAAGACAATATTATTGCCTCTTTGAAAACACCACAGGCCAGCGTCTGTCAATTTAAAAGAAACAAACTCAAAGATAGTTGACTTGTGCAAATGTGAGGCCATGATCAATGTTCAAGTACACAATTTTTTATTCAACAATGTCTTTGAGGGTTCTTGAGAATCTTACCTACATATATACAAAATCACTAACATACGTGTATCCGAGTTGGTTAATTAAACATGGTATCAGAGTTCAATAAGAACTTGGTTACTCGGATTCGACTTCCTGTTTCCCATATAATAATGGAAGAACTAAGGAGGAACTTCCGGACGATTTCTAAAAAACGGTAAATGATGCAAAAAAAAATTGAAAAACCCTGTTAGTAATGTACTTCATTTTTAAATGTAATCTTCTTTTTGCCAATTTTGGTTCTGCCACGGTGTATGTAAATGATAGAAATGTATATGCATTCATTTTGTTAATAATATCAAATTGGTGATAGATGTCCTTGTCCAGCAGAGATGATGAACTTCAGCTGTCTATTCTGCTTATGTTACGGCCAGGGAGCATGCTGGAATGCCTCATGAAGATGGCAAGCTTAAAATATATACTTCTTTAATTTATGTTAATTATTTTCTTTCGAACTTTCAGCTGGTGTGGCATGAGAAATGATGAAACACAGAAACGACTTTTACAATAATTATGATTAATTTTTTCATAAAATAGAAAGGTCAGTGTCCCTACTACAGTGCCAAAGAACATATAGATCATATGCTAGTAGTTGTTGTCTCCAACTAATTACTAATTATAGGTAAAGCTTAATTAATTAGCGACTAAACCAGCCGATCTCATGTAATAATAAATTAATAAAGTTGACCAGTAACTTAACTGACAAGTGATCTTGATAGGTACAGGTTGTAATTTTAAAAAAAAATCAAGCTTAACTGGTGTGAATCTTGCGTACTACACATTAAATTTAATGTAATAGTACCTAATTAACATATATGATTTTGTTTTGTTTGTCATTTCGAGATTTCGAAAAATATAAAATGTAGTGTCGTTTCAACCGTCATTTGTGCGTGTCTTTTGGTGTGCGAGCACGATCGAGGTAACTGAGCTAGAGGTTGCAACATGTTAAAATGCAGAATTTAATTAGTTGAAGACCAAGTATATAAGTTTATTGCGAAAACATAATTGATTAAAAAGTAGTATAATTTTAGCTAACAATTTTAAAAAGTATTTTTGTTTATAGTTATGCATAGATATTAAATTGAAACTAATTGACATCGTTCTGTTGGACTCTTATCTTGGTGAGTGGTGGTGCAGGTATGTAGCTTGGGTAGGGGAATAAATAAATTAAGTTAGCAGCTCTGAGTGGATTATGTATGAGTATGAGTATACTTTTCCATTTTAAGTTACGGAGAAACTTTAACTCGCTTATCTAAAATTTTAAGATATTATAGAAATATCTCAAATATTTATATTATATTTCAACATTTCTCCTTACTCGAAATCTTATTTTTTGGTTGAATTAGACCTGACAATTTGATACACGACACGTGAACACGATACGAACACGACACGGATAATTAGTCACTACAAGAAATCTGGCAATAGACGACACCTATCAGACAACACCCATGGAAAAAAGTGTTGCCCGAAATGATCAGACAACTGTTATTTTCCTGCAAAAAATCGTATTGTGTAATCCAACATTCACACAATGGGCCAAAACAGGGGTGTTGTGTAAATGCATAAGTATTTTTAAGATCAGACAAGCCTTAGAAAATAAGTGTTGTGTAAATGCCTGCAACACAATATCCAGGAAAACCGTTGTTGTATTCAGACAAGTGTTTTTAGGTATGTTGTCTAATTATAAGTCATACAATATGTTATTCACAGTGTTGTGTGACAGTGAACCAACACACAACATTTTTTAGAAATATTATGTGAATGAAGCATAGACAATACTTCGTAAAAAGTATTGTTAGAATGAGACAAGTGGTTTCCAATGTGGTATTGTGTAATGATATTTAACACAAGTGCTTTACATAGTGTTGTATGATCTTAATCCAACACACAACAGGTTCTGGCCTATTGTGTGTTTCACCTCATACAAGTGTCTTCTGTTTAAAAATGTTGTCTGATGAACTGTACATGAAAAAAAAATATATTTAAAAGATGACTAACCTACCAAATTGGCATCCAACAAATCAACAAAGGCCAAACAGAAGAACTTCTGAACAAACCAACCAACAATCTATCAAGAGTTATAGTTACAAATTAAAGAGCACAAATTAATTTATTACATTACGAAAGTTGTATTAGTTCATCAACATCATCTCGAATGTAACTAGTAGGCATGTCTTCCTCATCAACATCCGGAAAATTGGGCATATAGAAGTCATTCTCAAGTTCTACTTCTACAGATGCCTCATTTTCATACACATTGTCTTCATAGTAATTTTTCTCCGGTAACTTCAAGACAACGGACCATGATTTATCAAGAGGATCATCAATGTAACAAACTTGTTTAACATGTTTTGCCAATACAAATGGATCATCTAAAAAGCCCAACCTATTCAAATTTACTAATGTATATCCCAAGTCGTCTACCTTCGTGCCTATGTTCATATCTACCCACTTACAATGAAAAATAGGGACCCTAAGGTAATTATAGTCCAACTCCCATATACTTGTTATAACTCCGTAATATGTATGTGATGTGTGCTCAATGTTTTTATCCTTACCGTGCACAACCATTGTATCGGCTTCTACACACACACCACTGCACTGAACCTGACGCATGTCATCACGTTCCCTGGTACGAAAGGTAACCCCATCCATTCTGTATCCGCTGAATGTAGGAACATCTTTGTTGGGTTCGTCTGCGATCCATATTATCTCGTTTGATAACTCTTTTTTGTCTTCCAAATCTGATGCAATCTGAAAAAAAATAAACAAATTGTAAAATGATTCATGTGAGCTAGGTTGTTGTAAAAAAATCACAAAAGTATTATTAAACTCACATAATACCTTTTCTTTAAACCATTTAGGGAATGTCTCATTCTGCTTGTTCTTTAACCACATTTCATCATTTTCATGTTCCGGATATTTGGTCATTAAAAATGCCATGTGTTCACTGGAGTCATTAAAAATGACATAAGAAATGCATGCAAATAAATAAAATAAAGAAATTAAATTCATGGCTTACTTGAAAAATGGTATAACTGCAGTAGTATTCTGGAGAACACACAAATGTGCTACGTGCAAATCAGTCCTACTCGGGGTTATTATGGTTGCACCCGATAATGGCCTGCAGATGGCATCCTTAGTATGTCTACCAGCTTTCGGTACCCCGATAGTTGTTCCTTCGTCATGGTCCACCAAACATTCCACCGCCTCTTCTGCTATATAGGCCTCCGCAATACAACCTTCTGCACGAGCCCGATTCTTTATATATCCCTTGAATGTCTTCATGTATCTCTCAAAAGGATACATCCACCTAAGGAAAATTGGTCCACAGAGCTCAACTTCTCGTACAAGATGCACCGATATATGAAACATTAGATCAAACAAGGAAGGGGGGAAGTGTTTTTCAAGCTGGCATAAAGTAATTACCAATTCCGATTGCATTTTCTCCAACTTATCAGGCTCAATAACTTTACTACAAATTGCCTTAAAGAAGAGGCAGAACCTGATAATTGTGTTCCTGACTCTTTTTTGCAATGACGACCGAATTGCAATTGGGAGCAAATGATGCAATATCATATGGCAGTCATGAGATTTCATTCCAGTAAGTCTAAGAGTTTCCATTGAAACTAGACTCCTAACATTAGAACAAAAACCATCAGGCAACTTCATGTTAAGAAAGGAAGAGCAGACAACCTTTTTTCGGAATGAGTCAAATTCCAAGATGCTAATGGTAACTTCTCCTTTTTCCCTGGATTTTTTGGCCTCAACTCGGTTTTTATTCCCATTTCAGCCATGTCAATACGGACAGATTCTTTGTCTTTTGTTTTCTTTGGTATATTAAGCATGGTGCCAAGTAAAGCTTCGCATATATTTTTCTCAATGTGCATCACATCGAGAACATGTCTAACCGGTAGAAACTTCCAGTACTGAAGCTCAAAGAATATAGATACCTTTTTCCAAATAGGTCGAACATCACCTTTCTTTAATCGAGGTTGGCATTGTGTCTTACCATAGACATGGCCCTTCAAATGTTGTACTCTTTGAAGCACCTCCTCTCCGGTTAGGGGAATTGGAGCAGTTTCCTTTTCCACGGTGTTATCAAAATCTTGTTTCTGTCGGCGATATGGATGATGACGGGGCAGCCACCTCCGATGCCTCATGACCACACACTTACGACAATTAACTAGCCTTGTAGCTTTTGTGTTATCAACGCATACAGGACACCCGTTATAACCCTTGATAATGTTGCCCGACAAATTGCCATAGGCTGGATAATCGCTGATTGTCCATAACAAAATGCCTTTAAGCAAAAAATACTCCTTCTTGTATGCGTCGTACACTTGTTTCCCATGCCACAACTTTTTTAAATCTTCCATAAGTGGTTGAAGGAACACATCGATATCATTGCCGGGCTGAGTTGGTCCAGATATTAACAAACATAGCATAATATATTTCCTCTTCATAGAAAGCCATGGTGGAAGATTGTAAATTGTCAACAAAACTGGCCAACATGAGTAATCAACATTTGTGTTATAGAACGGATTAAATCCATCGGACGATAAAGCTAACCGGAGGTTTCTAGGATCCGAAGAAAACTCAGGCCACTTAGCGTCAACTTCCTTCCATGTCTGTGCATCTGCAGGATGTCTCATTTTACCATCCTTCAATCTCTCCGTGTCATGCCAAATCAACTCCTTGGCTGTTTGAGGTGAACTGAACAAATTCCTCAAACGTGGTATTAACGGAAAATACCAGAGAACCTTGGCAGGAACCCCTTCCAATTCATCCCCATTTTTATTCAACTTCCATCTAGAGGCCTCACAAATGCGGCACCTGGTCGCATCTTCATCTCTATCTCCACGGTATATTAAACAATCATTTGGGCAAACGTGTATTTTTTCATACTCCATTCCCAAAGCACACAAGCTTTTTTTAGCTTCACTGAAAGAAGAAGGGAAGTTGTTGCCTTTTGGAAGCATAGACCCAACCAAAAGAAGAATTTCTGAGAAGCCAGAATCAGAGATTTGATATTTTGCTTTCAAGTTATATAATTTTACTAAAGCCTTCATCTTTGTAAATCCTTCGCATCCCGGATAGAGGGGTTCATGTTCAGATTGTATATGGTTAAATACATCTGAGGAATCTAGGGAAACGTCATCTGCATTGTCATCGGTATCACCGGCATTCTCTGTTTTCATCGGGTTTTGATCTACAGATTGTGAAGAACTAGAAGTATCTTCAGCGGCATGCTGACTTTCTCCCGTACTTACCTCCCCGTGCCAAATCCAACATGTGTAGCTCTGATCGATGCCATTCTGGAAAAGACGGCCCCTCACAATTCGAGCTTTCCATGATTTACTATGTGCACATTTTAGACAGGGGCAACTGATTTTATTTCCATCCTGTCCATTCTCCAGTGCAAACATCAACAATCCGTCCACTCCTCTTTGGAACTCTTTTGTTCTTCTATCAGCATTCATCCAAGACTTGTCCATCTTTTAAAATAAAAAAAACAAATGTAATCAGCACATAGTAACACTAACAAACACAATTTCAAACTAACGTAACACTAACACAATTTACTTGTTAAAATCAACAAACACTAACACATACATTTAGTTTAGCATAATAGAAGCTAATTTCTATTATGTGGATTTTTGACCATTATCCTATTCCTGTTTAAAGATAGCACTAAAGGTGAAAATTGATGATTAATGAAAACTGGTAAGCTTTGATTTTGAAGTCAATCAAGGAAGACAGAGTTGGAGCATATATAATAGACTAATTTCTAAGACAAACAAACACAATTTCAAACTAACACTAACACAATTTCTCAGATCCCCAAATACAAGTATGAACCCTAATTTCAAATTTTTGAAACAAATTTCATCAAAAATACCTTAATGGAGATGTCGATGGAGCTCGTTGAAACTACGAAGATGGAGCTGCTTCAAAACTACGAAGATGAGATGCAAGGACGGAGGTGTCGCAGGGTAGTGGAGTGAAGATGGTACAGAGGTGGAGCACAGAGGACAGAGGTGGAGCACAGAGCACAGGTGGACGGAGGTGGAGGTGGACGGAGGACGACGGAGGTGGAGGTGAATTGACGGAGGAGGACGAAGGAGGACAGAGGTGGAGGTGATTGAAAAGTGGGTGTAAAACTTAAGTTCAGATGTTCAGACAAATATCTCGATGACATATATTAATGTGTCATTTTGTCGAGCTAAATTAGTTTTAATAACTTTTAAAAATATAATTGTTTGATCATATATAAAATTAAACTCATTTTCCTAATCGATTTAAATATAATTATTTATTTTATTTTTTTAATTTTGAAATATTTATCAAAACGGTCAAACCTGGGTTTGACCGTACATTAACCTGGTCAACCGTACCTGTTTAGGGGTTAACGGTCAAACCTGGGTTTGACCATACATTCACCTGGTCAACCGTACCTGTTTAGGGGTTAACGGTCAAACCTGGGTTTGACCGTACATTCACCTGGTCAACCGTACCTGTTTAGGGATTAACGGTCAAACCTGGGTTTGACCCTACATTCACCTGGTCAACCGTACCTGTTTAGGGGTTAACGGTCAAACCTGGGTTTGACCATACATTCACCTGGTCAACCGTACCTGTTTAGGGGTTAACGGTCAAACCTGGGTTTGACCGTACATTAACCTGGTCAACCGTACCTGTTTAGGGGTTAACGGTCAAACCTGGGTTTGACCATACATTCACCTGGTCAACCGTACCTGTTTAGGGGTTAACGGTCAAACCTGGGTTTGACCGTACATTCACCTGGTCAACCGTACCTGTTTAGGGATTAACGGTCAAACCTGGGTTTGACCTTACATTCACCTGGTCAACCGTACCTGTTTAGGGGTTAACGGTCAAACCTGGGTTTGACCATACATTCACCTGGTCAACCGTACCTGTTTAGGGGTTAACGGTCAAACCTGGGTTTGACCATACATTCACCTGGTCAACCGTACCTGTTTAGAACTAAACGGTCAAACCTGGGGTTGACCGTATATTCACCTGGTCAACCGTACCTGTTTAGGACTAAACGGTCAAACCTGGGTTTGACCGTATATTCACCTGGTCAACCGTACCTGTTTAGGACTAAACGGTCAAACCTGGATTTGACCGTACATTCACCTGGTCAACCGTACCTTTTTAGTACTAAACGGTCAAACCTGGGTTTGACCGTACATTCACCTGGTCAACCGTACCTGTTTAGGACTAAACGGTCAAACCTGGGTTTGACCGTACATTCACCTGGTTAACCGTACCTGTTTAGGGGTTAACGGTCAAACCTGGGTTTGACCGTACATTCACCTGGTCAACCGTACCTTTTTAGTACTAAACGGTCAAACCTGGGTTTGACCGTACATTCACCTGGTCAACCGTACCTGTTTAGGGGTTAACGGTCAAACCTGGGTTTGACCATACATTCACCTGGTCAACCGTACCTGTTTAGGGGTTAACGGTCAAACTTGGGTTTGACCGTACATTCACCTGGTCAACCGTACCTGTTTAGGGATTAACGGTCAAACCTGGGTTTGACCATACATTCACCTGGTCAACCGTACCTGTTTAGGGGTTAACGGTCAAACCTGGGTTTGACCGTACATTCACCTGGTCAACCGTACCTGTTTAGGGGTTAACGGTCAAACCTGGGTTTGACCGTACATTCACCTGGTCAACCGTACCTTTTTAGAACTAAACGGTCAAACCTGGGTTTAACCGTATATTCACCTGGTCAACCGTACCTGTTTAGGACTAAACGGTCAAACCTGGATTTGACCGTACATTCACCTGGTCAACCGTAGCTTTTTAGTACTAAACGGTCAAACCTGGGTTTGACCGTACATTCACCTGGTCAACCGTACCTGTTTAGGACTAAACGGTCAAACCTGGGTTTGACCGTACATTCACCTGGTCAACCGTACCTGTTTAGGGGTTAACGGTCAAACCTGGGTTTGACCGTACATTCACCTGGTCAACCGTACCTTTTTGGTACTAAACGGTCAAACCTGGGTTTGACCGTACATTCACCTGGTCAACCATACCTGTTTAGGATTAAACGGTCAAACCTGGGTTTGACCGTACATTCACCTGGTCAACCGTACCTGTTTAGGGGTTAACGGTCAAACCTGGGTTTGACCGTACATTCACTTGGTCAACCGTACTTGTTTAGGGGTTAACGGTCAAACCCTAAACCCTTAACCCTAAACCCTAAACCCTAAACCCTAAACCCTAAACCCTTAACCCTAAACCCTAAACCCTAAACCCTAAACCCTTAACCCTAAACCCCAAACCCTTAACCCTAAACCCCAAACCCTAAACCCTAAACCCTATGGACATACCGGACTATGGATCTTTGAGACCGTATGGCACGGGCTTCGAAATCCCGGTTGGAGAATATGGGTACAGTTAAGAGGGGCGTAGTCCTGTTTAGGACTAAACGGTCAAACCTGTGTTTGACCGTACATTCACCTGGTCAACCGTACCTTTTTAGTACTAAACGGTCAAACCTGGGTTTGACCGTACATTCACCTGGTCAACCGTACCTGTTTAGGGGTTAACGGTCAAACCCTAAACCCTAAACCCTAAACCCTATGGACATACCGGACTATGGATCTTTGAGACCGTACGACCCGGGCTTCGAAATCCCGGTTGGAGAATATGGGTACAGTTATTTTACATTAATATTTTCATATTTTTTATTAATATTTTAGAATATTTTAATATTTTATATTAATATTTTATATCAGCCCACATAAAATATTACACATAAATATTTATTTCTAAAATTTACTAATTAAAAATAAATATTATATCTTAATATACGTTACAATACTTACATAATTACAACATCTCCCTCCCCCCAGAATCACTCCCCCCAAAATCGTTTCCCCAAATTTTCATTCCCCCTCTTTTCCCCAAATCCCCCCCCCCCAATTGACCTAATATCCCTCCCCCCAAAATCGAGAGCTCCCCCTAAATCACTCCCCCAAAATCGAGAGCTCACTCAGGTATTCCACAACTCATCCCCCTCTCCCTCCCTAGATCGTCGCTCTCTCTCTCTCTCTCTCTCTCTCTCTCTCTCCATCTCTCTTTCTGTTATATGCTTATGGATACTATGATATATGGTTATGCATGCTCTTAAATCGATCTCTACCTCTCTCTCTCTCTCTCTCTATCTCTCCCTCCCCCTCTCTCTGTCTCTCCCTCTATGTCTCTCTCTCTCTGTCTATCCCTCTCTCTCTCCATCCCTCTCTCTCTATATATCTCTCCCTGCCTCCCTCTCTCCCTCTGTCCCTCTCTCTCTCTCATTATGTTTAGCTTAATTAGTTTTGTTTTGTTTTGGTTATGTATTGTTGGGATTGATTTACTGAATTAAGCTCCCTCAAAGATTTTTTTTGCCGTCGTAAAATCATCATCTATTCGACTTCACATCAGGTGCAATAGATGATGATTTTACAACGGCATAAGCAATCTTGTGGAATGTAATATGCTTAGTGTAATATGCTTACATTTATATAAATAATTCACTTAACATGTGGTGTTGTAGATTGATCATGAAGCCGAAGAGAAAATCCGCTCCCAAAGCAAGTACGACAACCATTATGAAGGCACTAAAAAAGAACTCACCGGTTCAGTCTACCCCTGCAGTGAAGAAAATAAAGAAAAAGCCGACGGAGTCATGCCCTGACCTGAAGAATAAGGTGGTGCAGTTTTCCCCTAATCGACCGGTGACACGGGCTCTTTCAGCATCCCCTGTATCTGTGAAGAAGTCTATTTCAAAGAACCTACAAGCCACTTTATCTAAGAAAAGGAAACGAATGGAGCAACCGTTGGCTACGAAAAAGGAAACTGGACTGAAGCTTTTAAAGCGCGGACCTGTAACGATGCACAAGATTATTAGGCGTAAGATGTTGGGAGAAAAGCATTTGGTGAGTTTCAATGAAAAGGGTCAGCCTTACGGTAAAGCAGCCACGGAAATGGAATCTTATATTGGTGTTCTTGCGAGAAGTAAAGTCCCAATCTGCTATGCTTCCTGGCTAATTGTTCCGACTGAAAGGAAAAACAAGATTTGGAAATGTGTGGAGGTAAAACAAATTACATCTTATGAAGTAACTTTTCATTCATGACCACCTATTTAGTTAATACATGTATGCTAATTAAAATACTTATCTACGTAGATGGCGTTTGATGTACCACCAACCGCCAAGAAGGTGGTTTTCAAATCTGCGGGCAAAAAATGGCGAGAGTTCAAGAGCCGCTTGTCAACCAAATACGTCCTGCCACACCATGATCAGCTTGATTTGCTACAGTTTCCTCCTGCTGACTACACCTTTATTGAGAAGGATCATTGGGACATGTTCGTTGTTGACCGTCTGTCAAAAAAATTTGGTGTAAGTTTTCTTACCATATTTGTTTTTGAATTTCTGAGATTACAAAAATATATAGTTGAACAGCTTTGTTACTAACATTTTGATCATTGTTCCTTAAGGTGATCCACGAAGAACTCACAAAAAGGAGGAAGTTGAGCGAATATCCTCATAACATGTCAAGAAAAGGTTATGCTAACCTAGAACAGGAAATGGTTAGTAATCATACATATATCCCTTTCAAACATGCATGATAATTGTGTTTAATTTTACGATGACTTGTATGTTAAACAATACAATAATACTTTGTTTTACAGATTCTCGCTCTTGGTGATCCTGAGGAATTTGACATAGATCGAGCGGATACGTGGCTCCGTGCGCGGCAGGATGAAAATGGGAATTATAAGTCTGTAAAAGTTGCAGAAATTGCAAAAGATATTGTAAGTTTTTCATTTATTTTATATTTTGAGTTCTTTCAATGTGATATCTATTTTTTTAGTTAACGTACTTATATTTTTTATGTCACTTTTGTAGGAGATAATGAAGAAGAGGGTTAGGGATGGAGAAGTTTCCGTGGAAGGCACAAGCGATGTCTTGACCAAGGTTCTCGGTAACCCTGAGAAGAAAGGAAGGGTACGTGGACAAGGTACTTATGTCACGCAGTCTACATACTTTAATCTTCCACGGAAGAAGAAGACCGGAAAGTCAATGGATGAGAGGATTCAGGAGGGCATTAAGAAGTATATGAGAGAGGAATCAGAGAGGATAGTCCGAGAGCGAGATTCCTTTTGGTCTGCTGAGGTTGAAAAGCTGAAAAGTGCTTTATGTGAGAAAATTGATTCTGAAGGTAGTCCAAATATTGGATCTCAGCAAGCAAGTTGTTCTAAGGGTATCAAGGAGTTGGAGTTGGCAGGTGCAAAGAAGAGACTCAATCTCCTCGAAGGTGATTATAATCTTCCTGAAGGGGATCAAGAGAATGGGAAGGTTGATGTGGAAGAAAAGAATGAGAAGGTTGTGGAGGGTGGAGAAAGGACTGAGAAGATTGTTGACGTGGTAGAAAAAATTGAGGAGGCTGTTGAGGGGGTTCATTTGGAGGATGATCAGGAGCTGGTTATAAATTTGTGTGTGGAAGATGATAATGATACAGAGTGGGGACTGGCAATTAACTCCCCAAATAATATTGTTGCACACGCTGCTGTTGATACAAAGAGTCAGATTCTTCATGGGAAACCTTTGACAAAAGAGAATGCCCGAGTCTCTATCACTCGTGTAATTCAAGGATCTGAAAAGATTCCTTTTCCAATCCAAGATGAGATCATAACTGTGGAGCAAGCTGTCGGGACTTATATTGCATGGCCAAAAGATCTCATAACGGAATTGAAGACAACCACTGCCAGACAGAATGGAAGTACAAAGGTTAAATTCGTTGTAATCTATTAAATCATAATTAAAATAAACATATTAGGCAGTTTACTTTAACGAACCTAATATATTAGGCAGTTTTCATTCACAATTGTTTTTTAATGTCATATTTCAGGGAAGCAAGAAAAATGGACAAAAGAAGTGGAAGAAGGTGGAAGATCTGGGATTAGTCCCAGAGTATTGGGTGGACATTGGTCCTGACTTTCCCCCTACCATGAAGCGTTTGTGGCTTTGGGCAAAGGATGCCTTGGCGGACGGCCGAGCATCTACTTTTCTGATATCCGAAGAAGCTTTCGGATCAACTGCTAAGAAGGCTCTTTTTTTGTCGGATATTCATGCTTTGAGCTGTGGGGGTGAGATGTCAGGGGGCATCATTTGCTTATACATTAAGTAAGTATCGACGTTCAAAAATTTATTTGACTTTGTAAATAGTTCTTAAATGAAAATGGACTGCTTGTGTAATGACTTTTTTTATACAGTTTTCTGCAGGTATATTTGAAAAAACACAAGATGACTGATATGATAGCGTTTGTTGATCCTGATAAGATTGGTGCCCTCGGTTGTGGTAATCCAGTAGAGAGGTCGCGATCCCTATCTCTCAGGTTCAAGAATGCTCAGCCTGGCCAGTATTTTCTCTTACCATATAACTCCGGGTCAGTTCTTTTTTTTTTAACACTTATATGCTATCAAGTCTATTAATTTTATAGGAGTGACCATGTGATCTGATTTATTAATATTCATAATTAGAAAATTCATTATGAATTTAGATCGGACACAAGAACAGTCGGGGTATATATAATTGAACACAGTTCGTTTAATTTTTTTTTTTTATGATTTTATTTATAATTTTATTTTATTTAATGTGTGGTGCTAGTGTTAATGTTTTTTAAATGCACACTTTAATATAGTTTAATTTCATGAATTATTAGGAACCATTGGACACTCACCGCTGTAAATCCAGATGCTCAAATCGTTTACCAGATGGATCCTTTGAAGCGCCGAATTACAAGTGAAGAATGGACGGAAGTGGTCGACAAGTGAGTATTTTATATTAACTTAATTTCATTTGAGAGCACTTCTTAAGTTAAATGTCATAAATTTGATTTACATTATATTTCGTAGTGCCATCAATCTCTATAATGACGATGCGAAGAAGTTTACCAAAAACAAAATTACATGGGAGAACCTGGCGGTATTATCCTTTCCTTAATTAATTTTTTTTCTATCTCTGAATTCCACAAGGACAGTGTAGACATATAATTAATTCTACATGTTCTTCAGGGAATTCCTCTTCAACCTGGGTCCAAGGACTGTGGCGTGTTTGTGATGCGTTATATGAAGGAGATATGTCTTGATAAGGAATTGAAATTTGCTAAGAAGGTAACAATGCATTTTTTTTTCTGATATCCTTGTGTTTTGTGGTGAAGATATATGACTTCCAATACATGTTCCATTTTGCAGTGGCGACGCAGAAACAACTTGCACTATGGCATGCCTGAGCTTAATGATATAAGGACTGACTTGGCGAATTATATGTTGAAGCACCTGGCTCCTTGAACTGTCGTCTTTTATTGAACTTGGTATTTTGACCTGAACATGTTCTTGGTAGTAGCGGAAATTAAACTTTTAGTCCGTCTCTTTTGTGGATGTGTTCCGTAAAAATATGACTTATGTATTAGTTGTTTTGGATGTGGATAGACTTTAATTATGTACTTGGTTGGTTGGTTGTGTACGTTTGTTGGTGGTGTTGGCGTTATAAGGTGAAAAAATGCTTGTGTAGTTTTGGTTGATGGTATGGTGAATATTGGTCGTAATGGATGGATTGAATTGGTTTCTATTGTTTGTTTCTTGCATTTTCATTTTATAGTGTAGTTTGGTTTTCTGTCCAGAACCATTGTTTAAGTTGTTTATCAAGCAATGCTTTTATTAAAATCTCTTGTGAGAAAATGACTCACACAACAGGAAAATAAAAATTACTTAATGTTAACAGTTGTAAAAAATACAAACAAACAACATGTACCATTTAACAAAGTAATGTGGGAGAAGAATACACACTGCAGGTTACAACCACAAAACTGTTGTCTCTTTTAACAAAGAACAAACACTTAATGTCTATAACCATTGTCTTCATGAACAAATAACAACATGTTATACTCTGCAAAACCATTGTTTGAAATAATTTCAAACAAGAGTTATATACTAAGAAAGTGTTATCCTTCCTACCGTACAACAACATGCCATATGAGATAACATGTTGTACATCTAACCATAAAACAAATGGTTTTTTGCTAAGAAACCATTGTCTGTAGTGACATACAACAACATCCTTGATCAAGTAAAAGATTGTATCTTTTCCACTTAAACAATAGGTTTTTTTTCAAAAACCATTGTCTTTCTGCTTAATAACAGCAATATATTCGTTAAAAAGTGTTGTGTTATTGGAGTTTTGACAATAGGTTTTCAAAGAAGTGTTGTTGTTTCTGGGTATCAGACAACAGTTTTCAGGTGACTTTTACTTGTCTTTCAACTTTCACACAACAGTTTGCCGTGTATTGTCTGAGGTGTGTATCAGACGACTTCTCAATAGTCAACAGTTTTTGGTATGTTCAGACAACACGTTTTGCCTGTTGTCTATAGCAAAAATCCTTGTAGTGAGTGTTTGGGTGCAAAAATTTGGTACACGAACACGAAAGTACACGAACACGAAAAAACACGAATATAATTAGTGTCGGGTTTGGGTTTTCACAATAGGTACACGACAGAAAAGAAAGTACACGAATTAATGAAGTAAATAAATAATTTTAAAAAATATATATTATTTATAGTATTGCATATTTAGAAAATATATAAGGAATTACATATGAACAATAAATAAAAGTTTCATGACAAATTAGCAGTAAGTTATACATTTTTATATAAGAAGTATACATTTATATATATAAGTTATATTTACAATTTTTTGTAAAATTGTATGTATTACATATTTAATACACATTTCATAAAAATTTACATAATTAAAATAGTTTTATAATATATAAATTTTAATTTAATTTAATTTATATTTTTGTTTAATGTACACGAATACGACACGTAAAGTACACGACACGTTTTGAATTGGATATGTGTTTCAAATTTAGTACACGAATCCAAAACGGGTCGGATATGGGTTTTACATTAAGTACACGAAAACACGAAAGTACACAACACGAAAGTATACGACACGGTCCAATTGCCAGGTATAGGTTGAATAGTGGATGACGGACGTTCATTTTTAGGGCATTAATTTATCTTCGTGTCCCTCTGAGAATTTTGGGGTGACAGGGAGTCGAACTTGTGATCTTCGTCAGAACTCTGATATCATGTTAAGTGACCGACTTATCTAAAATCTTAAAGTATTAGAAAAAGGTCCAAATAAATCTTATACTATATTTCAACGTAAACAGTAAACCGATAAGATGTATGATAAAATGGAGTTTGTGGAGGTATTCGTCATCTTCCTCCATCTATTTACAAAACTTACATATTGAGGACTGCCATGCATGCACACGTACGCTTCAACGTAAAAATGAATAAGAGGCTCCATTGGCTCTCCATTGACCGCTCTCCCCCTAATCTAACCCGTTTTAATTACTTTCGCTTGCAAGTCCTATCTTGTTAACTTGTAATTTGTAATTTGTGTTCTCGGAACCTGGTGGAACTCTCTGTAATTTGTAATTTGCATATGAACCTTCAACACAAAAATGATCATGTAAATCAACCCCGTCGTAGTTAAATACGTCAAGATCCAGCCAGATATATCTTATTTATTAAACGGTCGCAGCATGTACAATACTATCATAATTACGAAATCAAATCGGAACTGACTCAAGTTTTATTATTGATAGAATCACATCAAACATTAGCTTAAATTAATTCAAAATTCCGAACATCGATAGATTTTTAGATTATAAGTAATTTTCTTTAAAATCTTAGTAATTTCATTTCATGTTCAGTGCATCTGTCGACGTACAATTTTTTGAATCTACCGTCCTGAAGGAATTAGGTTCGGTTTATAAATACGGGGAAGGTGGCAGAGGTGGAAAGAAAACGCCACTAACCCGTGCCTAAAGTTGAGTATAATGAATTATGTGAAAAATAGAAAGTCGTTCAAAAGTGACTTAATGTTAAACCAAATGCCCATGACTCTTGCTTTCGGCCAGATCTATCTACACAAAATACATACATATATATTTTATTTAATTCAACTATCTACCAACCTACACCTCACGCTCCAATATATATCTAGGTAGAATCCCAGAATTTCATTTCGTAATCATATCCTGTTTGATTTTTCCTACAATGGTCATTTCATAATTCAACTTAATTAATGAAGACATATAACCATAAGTTTATGTTGTTACTGGTTCGAGTTTCAAATTAATAATTAAAAATGTAGAAATTTCAAGATTAAGATCGAAAGAAGTTGAACATTACAAAGAAAACAATTGATTCCAACTAAGACTTTGACAATAATCAATTTAGTCACAGAATTCTCTGCAAGCAAATAGCTGTCAGTCTAATTAAGCCCATAACTACGAAAACTTACGCAACTAATATTGTAATCAGATTCGAGAACATTAATCTGGTGGCAAAATCACGTACATGTTTAAATGAGTGTACAAGAATTATACGAGTAGCAAACGTGAGGAGTTTGGATTGATAAGACATTTCTTGAATTGCGTATTTAAATGCAACTCTACATGTGACATTGAAAAAAAAAACAGATTTCGACCTTCTCTTCTACCAATTTGATTTATTATTGCTACATAACAGACATGAAGATATCTAGAGCATATTACACAAAAAGAGTATATACTTTAGTGATCATGTCAATTTGGATGGTCCATAAATTAGATATGTTGTGTGGATGTTTCTCTACCATCCATATATCTCGTAAAAAAGATATTAGTGATCATGCAATTAATTTGGATGTTGTCTGCATCATAATTGAACAGACTACGAGTTAATTTCTCTAGCGTTATGTTATTGGTCATCTCGTAAAAAATTATCACGAATTAAGAGAAAAGTTTTATGAAAATTAATATTTCACTAAATATATTGGAGATCATCTATTTCATACAATTCAAACATTGTGATTTATATTATTTTACAAAATTTATTCCATGAAAATAGTTAGTTTATTGAAATTTTGAAAATTACGTATATTTTACAAAAAAATAATATGTTGTGTAAAATTTTACGTTTTGCAATATTGTGCTTGCAGAACATAAGAACAAAACAAGATCATTTTATAACTTGAATCTGGTATTTTTCTTTCAACCGACATAAAAATCTCTATCACAAGTGGCGAAAAGAATCTTGGGGACTAAATTTCGTGTAAAGAAACTTGTCAAACATTTTTATCGTTTACACAAAAATATGGGAGCAAGAGCATAGTGTATGTTGAGTTGTTGACCTTCTATTCTATATGTAGACATGAAACTTCTGTATTTATATATTTACCTTTAGTGGCTTTATGGGGAGTGGCATTGAGCCATTTGGATGGGCACCATTCAATTTTGCAAGTAACTTTTTGGACAAACTTTTAACAAGTGCCTCTCATCTACTTGACCTTGTGGACATTTCGATGAAAATATATAAGCAAAGTAACCAAAGGTTTAAAATTTCGTGTCATCCGGCTTTGGCTTATTCCATGTTATCACATTTTGGCATATTTTAAATTTTTTATTTTATTAATTATTAAATCAGATAATAATTAATTAATTGATCACTAAATAATATTCTCTTCCTAAAATGAGAAAAATAACTCATTTTAACAATCAGCCATTGGTGTGCGGTGTGCCTAAAAATATCAAATATAAGTATTGTTACCAATTCTATGAAAACATATATTCCGCAACAAGTGGGTCAGGTATGTATGTATGTACGTGTAAGAATGTGAAATAGGGGCATAAAACCAAGATAAAAAAATTCTATCAAAAAGGAAACAATATTCCAAAACTTTTAACTGCCAGACTTTAAATTTTCTGCTTTACATATCAAATCGTCGAATGCTTTTAATTAACATGGGGGGTTCATTGTTAATTGTTCGATTTATTTATCATTAAATGTGTAGTTATATATCAAGAACATGCTTTGATTCTCTTTCTTTTCTTCATCCTTCTTAATTTAAAAACGGCCATCTTATTAATCTAATAAATAAATTTATACTCCAACTATGAGGTATATTTCAAAAAATGTCGAGTTTACATGCATTAGTTTAGTAGGTAACACTTTTTCGCTCTTTTTTTGAATTTCCGTACTCAACTTAAACGTTAATAATTGGATTTAACCGTGGAGTATCGAATAACGTTAAGTAAAATAATTGTTTCATAATTTAGCAGTGTTTGTTTTTGTCAAAAATAAATAAATTAAGTTAGTACTTTAGGATAGAATAAGTTTGGTTAAAAGAAAGAGAGCTAAGGTTCCACCTTTAAACATTTTTTGTGGAATAAAACAGCGAAGATCTTTTTTCCCTGGCCTGCTTTATTCGATTTTTTTGACCTATAAAGTAAATTAATAAAAAATTAGATAAAAATAAATTAACTTAATAATATATGAAATTTAGCAATTGAGAAAAATAAGTGCATAAGAACTAGAAGCCGAGCCGAAGGAATGGCTAGGGAGGAGCGTTAGAGATTTGCACGCATATCAGCAATGCACAGTGCGATTCATCGTGGTGGTCACAAAACGATATAGGCCACTGCTACCCTACGCACTAACAAAGGTTTTCTCGCAAGGGGCTATGGGTCCCACACTATACCCTCCACCACCGTGGCTCATAGGTCAATAGCTCTAATACTCTCGAGATGGGAAAAATGTAACAATTATATAAATTCTAAGTCCGGGACATAAAATATGATGTGATTAATGAACAACATATGAAAAACTCGAAACTATACATTTCTGGAAGAATAATGCTACGTAACTATAAACAAATTTCATAAAAAAATTCATAATGATAAATATAATGTTTTAATTGAAAAATATCTATGAATGCATGTGGGTCTCTATTATCAATTATTATATCAATCAACTATATAACATAACACATGATATTATAGACATTTTTATGAAGATTTTTTTTGATTTTTTGAAATGACGATAAAAATCCAGTTTTAAAGTCTAAATTAGATCCCTATATACGTGTCAACTTTTTTTTTTTTGCTTGCCTAGATACATGTCAACTTTCAAACCACGAGAAAGTAAGTAATCACATGAAATTTGCCCACGTAAATTGTCCACTTTTATTGAATCCAAGTGCTCAAATAATTAAGGATTTTAATCTCTTTTAATTACAATACATCTTTTTTCTGCATCAATCAATTTATTTGGGGCTACTTATTTGACGTATATAGAGAAGGGAACCAAGGGGTCCTCTGGGTAGTTTGATGAATTGTCACATATACAGCAACCAAGGGGCTGCGCTTGCTTGGCTGCTAAAAATTAGAGTAAATGATGCATTGGTCAAAAGTTTATATTAAATATAATAAATAAATGGACATGCACTACCCCTGGTCCTTGTTGTTTACTTCTCTTTGTCAAAAGACTGACCCCATGGTTTATAATTATGATGCATGTGTTTTAATGACAACAAATTTGCATGATTAACGTCAGATTTACCTTCTAAGAGCATTCATATTGGAACTCTCATCTTCATTCCCAAAAATTTACTAAAAATAGTAATATTTCAAAAAAATTCTCACATTTTTTTTCTATTTCAAAATTTTCCTACATTTCATTCTCCATCTCTATCCCTATTTTTGTTTATTAATATGTGTAAGAGTTAAAAGAAAAGTTATGAGATAAAAAGGATTATTTAATAAGATGTGAATGAATAGTAAAACCCCAAATATGGGGATTTAGTCTTAGTCTCTAAAACTATACCCCATTTTGAGGTTCCGGGTATAGACGACGTTTTAACAAAATTTAGTGAATTCCCCTAAATTATAGGGTTGAGGTGAGTTTGAAGACTACAACGGGAGTGCTCTAAACTAAGGTCATATTTGTATTATGATATTAAGTATATTAATATTCTTGTATAAAAGAAAAGACGGAGTTTGTGATATGGCGATTCTCACAAAACTTCGATTTATTTTTCTAATTTTATCAAATTTCCGAATTAATTATATCAAAAATTAGAAAAAGTCTCATTTGTCTTTTAAATTTTTATTAATGGAGTAGACTAAATATACAACTTTAATATTATTGTCTTTAAAATTTTTACAAATGGAGGAAAGTAAAATATACAAGTTAAATATTATTTATTTTTCTAATTTTGTCAAATTTTTGAATTAATTATATCAAAAATTAGAAAAAGTCTCATTTGTCTTTTAAATCTTTACTAAAAAAGGAAACTAAATATACAATTTTAATATTATCGTCTTTAGAATCTTTACAAATGGAGGAAAGTAAATATACAATTTAAATATTCTACTAAATTTTTTATTAGAAAATATCATAATTGTCTTTTAAATATTTCCTAATGGTAGAAACTAAACATACAATTTTAATATTCTTGTATTTAAACCTTTAGTAATGGATACAATTAAATATATAATTTTAATATTTTCTTAAATTTTTTATTTGTTAATATACTTGCTAATCAATATCATTATTTTATTATCTTTATCTTTTATCTCTTTATATAAAGGAAAATCTCTCGTCGCTCTCAAATCGTCTTCATTATATTTATTTATTTTTCTAGAGTACCTTTATTTAAAATTTCTTTTTTAACTCATAGTTCATAAAATTTTGAAATAATAAAAATAAAAAAGTTCTTTGTAAACTCATAATTCATAAAAATTTGAAATAATAAGAATTGAAATTTTTTATTTAACTCATAATTCATAAAAATGGAAACTTATACAAGATAAGTTATTCAAAAATTATAAATCTAATCAAATTTTACAGTCAATTGACTATATTTATGATCTTATGATTATAAACTTTATTAAATTCTATATATATAAATAAATTTTAAAAATCAAGAAGATGTCAACTTTATTTTACGAATTTAGACGATTATATAAACAAATTTATAGAGTCCAAAGTTTTTGCTCATTATTTCACCGAGCTTATATTTGTGTTTGCTTTTAAAATATTTATATTCTTATATTTTTCATCACCTACTATTGATTTTTGATTATTTTTGTTTTTATAAAAATACAGGAACCGATGTCAAAGTTCTGTATACTACTAATAATAAGAATTTGATGACATTAGTTGTATTATCAAATAAAGATAGTGGATGCTGACATTTTACACCTATCAATTCTAATTCACACAAATTTACTTAGACTCTATTATAGATGATGAGGTGGAGATTTCATTCCATCTAATTTAGTTTATATATTTTTTTGATAAAAGTTTTGGTATTTATTCTCTCTTTTTGTATGTTTTTTTCCAGATTTTCTTTTATTCTTCAATGTAGTACATTTGATCGTTATTGAATATAGTTTTTGGTCGAAAATTCCTCAAAAGAATTTAAAAAATATATCTTCAAGATAATAAAGGTAAACTTTTGTAACTATTGTATTATATGTCAAAAAGACGAAACAAATTTGAAAATTATGTAATTTATTCGGTAGAGTAATTTTAATGTGTTCTCTGTTAAATTTCTTAACAATGAGACAACGACTTACCGGGAGGAAACACTTTTAAAGGGAGGACGGTTCATTACGAGCATCATATTATATGTTAAAATAAAATTTTGATGTCATATTATATATTTAAAATTTAAGTTGGGATTTAAATTGTGGGGAAAAAAATATAAAAGGTAATCAATATAATAATATTCGATATAATATTAAAAATAATAAAAATATTAAAAAATTACATTTTTTATATTTATTTAAAATTTTCGTGAATGATCAAAATTACACGGAAAATTAAAAAAACTTATATTATAAATATTTTTATTTATTTCATTTAAAAACATATTTCGTCAAATATTTTTAATAAATTTAGGGAAATTATTATAAGACCGTTGCGAAATGCGACTTAGTAAACTAGTTGAATTATAATCCTAAACTTAATAATTCTTGTTAGAAATGAATACCACTAGAAACTAGACGGGTGGGGTGAATGGATAGTTTTGATATTTTTCGATTCTTGAAACTCAAGATAAACTGTATATGATTATGCTATATAATATGCGGAATATAAACAACACACACAATCACTTTAATCTACTTTGTATTGAGTAAATTAAATACTACAGCTTTCCGGAAATTCACAACGGAATTTCTGGCTTCTAAACAAGAACAGTTTGTAACTTGTTTTTGCTTACAGAGAAAAGAGTGCTTTAGATGAAACTAGGTGTATCTCTCTTACAGCTTACATATGTGTGTGCACGATATATATATTCCAATACAAACTAGGCACACGCCTATTTACACAGTTACCCCTAGCTGAAAGTCCAACTTGTCCTGTCATAAGAGGTTAACTGTGTCAGGAAGGACTAGCTGCTTTTCGGAGTCTTTCCCGTTTCTGTAGCTGCTTGTCTCTTATCTTTCTCTCCAAGTTTAGCTGCAGATTTATCATCTGTTCTTTGGACCACCTTGCCAGAACAAATGCTTCAGTATTTGTCTCTTTTGATTCTTGATTCTGTACCTTGAATTGTCTTGTTGTAAACGGCTAAATGTTGATATCGTGAACTCCACTTCATTCCAGACTATGCGATGTCACTTGTGAAGACTACGTGATATGGCCTTTGAGGACTTTGCGACATAGGTCATTTGAGGACTTCGCGATCTAGTATTTTTGAGGACTATGCGACATAGGTCATTTGAGGACTATGCGACATAGACTATTTGAGGACTATGCGACATAGGTCATTTGAGGACTATGCGACATAGACTATTTGAGGACTATGCGACATAGGTCATTTGAGGACTATGCGACATAGACTATTTGAGGACTATGCGACATAGGTTGTTTGAGGACTTCACGATCTAGCACATCTTGACTTTGCTGTCTTCAACACATCACGACATGAGTCTTGAGGACTCACGACATAGTACAAAATGGACTTTGCGATCCAACACTTCTCGACATGAATATTGGTGACTTCACGACATAGATTTATTCTGACTTTGCTATATAATGCCTTAGTCAAATTTCTGCAACTTATTTTCTTCAGGGCCTTATTCATCTCTATCCTGCTGCATGAACAAATCTGAACTTCTACCAGGACAATTATTTAATGACCTATATACATTCTAGTTGCAAGAAACTTACTAAGCTCATTATAGTTCTGAGCATACATGATCAAGCTAATGTTCACGAGAACAAGACAAGTACACAGAGAGACCTATACTATATCCAGTGATAGAATTCACTAGGTCATGTAGTGTGACATAGTCACGTAATTCAGGCTTGTTAATGGTGGTATTTAGACATGTATTGAGTTTAACAATTCTAAACAAACATAAAATAATATAATGTAAAATTTTATAATTCCTAACAATTTGTTTAATGAGATTATACATCCCGAATAATAATTTCGGGATATAATCCATCCAAATAAATATCACCAAAAGAAAATTAAAAGGGAAACATAATGGAGGTAGAAGAGGGACGATGCCTCTTTTGTGAGCTTGTAGGTCACCTTTTAATGGGTGTTGACCTTCGAATATGGTGGGTTAATTTATGATATAGTTTGATTTGCATCTTGTAAAAAAATGTTATTGTAGAAAGAGGGTATTCATTACATTTCAATTTTATAAAAAAACGAATTATAAAGATAAAAATATACAAACTATAATCATAAATAAGTATGATGAATATGATAAAAATAGTCTAAATTTAAGAAAGTAAAATATTATAATATTTAAAATAAAATCTTACGAACATTTTTGTAATACTTGTGTCGAATATTAACTATTTTTGGTAATTTCATGTTAAAATTTTATGTTATGTTTAATTAGAAGACCTAAACTTAGAATCAAAATTACTCATACATTTTTTTTACTGATAATGTACCAGTTTAACATGTACGAATTATAAGATACGTATTTAGCAAAAAAAAATTATAAGATACGTTGACTAAGTATTTATGGATAAAATGATATTACTGATCCTGTACAAATTAATCACATATAGATATTAGTAATACTAGCTTAAAACCCGTGGATGTACGAATTGTTATTAATAATTATTATTTTTATTATTTATGTTTTAATATTTTATTAATCTGTATTTGCTAAAAAAAACAAGTAGGCGTGTTAAACTTTTTTAAATAATTAAAAGTATTAAAATAATTTTTAAAATAAATTAATAACTGTTTGCCCGTGATATTTTTGAAAAAGGACGGGTTTTAGTAAGGAAAAATAAAAAAAGAAACATGTTTTTGCTGAAAAGGTAAGTGTCCATAATTAAAAGTATTTAAATAGGCTTCATAATGAAGAAGTAAGGATTTGTCCGGGATATTTTTGAAAAATGAGGGTTTTAGTAAGGAAAAATTAGAAAGAGTAACATGTTTTAGTTGAAAAAGGTAATTGCCCGTGATTTTTTTAGAAAAAGAGAAGATTTTGTTAGAAAAGATAATGTATTTTAGCTGAAAATTTAGTTGATTATAAAATTGTTATTATTTAATAATAATTATTTTAGAAAATGAAAAAATAGAAAAAAGTAACACGTTTCAGCTGAAAAAGTGTTCATAATTAAAAGTATTAAAATATATTTTAAAATAAATAAGTAAGGGTTTGTCCGTGATATTTTTGGAAAATGAGGGGTTTTAGTAAGGAAAAATAGAAAGAGTAACATGTTTTTGTTAAAAAAGATAATCGCCCGTGTTTTTTTTAGAAAAAGATAGGATTTTGTAAGAAAAAAATAAAAAAAAGGTAATGTATTTTAGCTGTAAAGGTAATTGGTTATAATTAATGTTATAATTTAGTGATAGTTTTTTAAAAAAAAATAAGTAAGGGTAATTAAGTAAAATCACTAAGTACCGACCATCCATCTATCCGACTACCAAACTTTTAATGTTTCGTCTTTAATAATACTAGCTTAAAACCCGTGCGATGCACGGATTGTTAATTGTTATTTTATTATTATTTTGTTTAATATTTTATTAATTGTAATTGTGCAAAAAATAAGTAGGCATGTTAAAATAACTAAACAATTTTAATTAATTAAAAACATTAAAACAAATTTTAAAATAAATAAGTATGAGTTTGCCCGTTATATTTTTTGAAAAATGAGGGGTTTTAGTAAGAAAAAATAAAAAAAATGTAACATATATTTAGTTTAAAAAGGTAAATGCCCGTGCTATTTTTGGAAAATCAGATTTTAAAATTTAATAATTAAAAGTATTTAAATACGTTTTAAAATAAATAAGTAAATGGTTTCCTGTGATATTTTTGGAAAAAGAACGGATTTTAGTGAGAGCAATAGAAAAATTAAATTGTAAAAGACAATTTCCCGTGATATATTTAGAAAAAGGGCTTTGTTAGAAAAAAATATATAATGTGTTTTAGCTGAAAAGTTAATTGGTTATAAATAGGTATTTGATTATTTATATTTTAATATTTTTAGTAATTGCATTTGTTAAGAAAAATAAGTAGACATGTTAAAATAGGTAAACTTTTAAAAAATAATTATAATATTAAAATAGGTTTAAAAATAAATAACTAAAGGTTTATCCGTGATATTTTTGGAAAAGGAGGGGGTTTAGTAAGGAAAAATAGAAAAATTAACATGTTTTAGTTAAAAAAGGTAATTGCCCGTGATATATTTGAAAAAGTAGGAGAATTTGTTAGAAAAAAATAGAAAAAATAAATGTATTTTAGATGAAAAAGGTAATTGGTTATAAATAGGTAATATTATTATTTAGTAATATATTTCTATAAATAAGTAAGGTTAATTAAGTAAAAATACGAAGTACAATTAATTAAGGGCAATTAAGTAAAATCACAACGTACCATACTGACCAACCAAAATGCGGGCAATTAAGTAAAATCACAACGTACCATACCGACCAACCAAACTTTTAATGTTTCGTCTATTATATAATAGTATTGATAGCTTAAAACCTGTATGATGCACGAGTTATTTTTAATAATGGTTAATTTTATTATTTATATTATATATTTTATTAATTGCATTTATTTAAAAAAATAAGTAGGTGTGTTAAACATTTTAAAATAATTAAAAGTACTAAAATGAATTTTAAAATAAATAAGTAACGGTTTGCCCATGATATTTTGGAAAAAGAGAGGTTTTAGTAAGAAAAATAGAAAGTAACATGTTTTCGTTGAATTTTAAAATATAAAAGTAACGATTTGCCCGTGATATTTTTGAAAAAAGAGGGGGTTTAGTAAGAAAAATATAAAATGTGACATGTTTTAGTTAAAAAAGGTAATTGTCAATTAAAAGTATTAAAATAGATTTTAAAGTAAATATATAAGGGTTTGCTCCTGATATATTTGGAAAATGAGGGATTTTAGCAAGGGAAATAGAAAAAGTAACATGTTTTAGCTGAAAAGGAAATTGTCCGTGGTTATTTTAGAAAAAAATGGTAATATATTTTAATTGAAAGGATAATTGATCATAATAATTAAATAAATAATTAAATAAGGCAATCATCGTATCAAAAAACAGGTACCAAAACTTTCAATATTTCGTCTTTAATAATATAGTATAGATAGAGAGATATATTCATAATATTAGTATTTTATGCTACTAAATGGAATAACCCGTGATATTTTTGAGGTTTTAGTTAGGAGAAATATTAGTTAGAAACTATAAAAAAGAATATACGTTTTGGAAAAAAAACTAATCGGTTAGTCATTTATAATTATAATATTATTATTTTATTTTATTAAATAGAACTATTCGTAATATGTTTGGAAAATTAGAGGTTTTATTTATGAAAAATAGAAAAGTAGAAATTTAAGTTAAAAAATATATAAAAGAATATAGAATTTGGCTAAAAATGGTAATGAGTTATTTATTAGCAATTATAACCTTATTATGTTATTTTATTAAATGAAACTACCTGTGATATTTTTGGAAAATGAGATGTTTTAGTTAGGAAAAATAGAAAAGATATTCTATATACTAATTTTAATATTTTATCTAACGGTTCTCATCGATTTTATCAAAAATATCTAACGGCTATGAATGGAGTGACCAGACTACAAAAACTTTCATGACCGGACTACAAAACTTTCAATGTTTCGTCTTTAATATAATAGTATAGAAGACGATATTTGATATATATTACATGTATATCGATCATGAATCACATCTTTGTTATGTAATTACTAGCTTAAAACCCGTGCGATGCACGGATCGTTAATTGTTATTTTATTATTATTTTTTTAATTGTATTTGTTAAAAAAATAAGTAGGCATGTTAAAATAGCTAAACACTTTTAATTAATTAAAAACATTAACATAGATTTTAAAATAAACCAGTAAGGAGTTGTCCGTTATATTTTTGGAAAAGGAGGGTTTTAGTAAGGAAGAATAAAAAATGTAACATATATATTTAGTTTAAAAAAGAAAAATGCCCGTTATATTTTTGAAAAATGAGGTTTTAAAATTTAATAATTAAAAGTATTTAAATACGTTTTAAAATAAATAAGTAAAGGGTTTGCCCGTGATATTTTTACAAAAAGAATGGATTTTAGTGAGAAAAATAGAAAAAATAAGTTGAAAAAGGTAATTTCCCGTGATATATTTAGAAAAGCAGGGACTTTGTTAGAAAAAATCTATAATGTGTTTTAGCTGAAAAGGTAATTGGTTATAAATAGCTATTTGATTATTTATATTTTAATATTTTAAGTAATTGCATTTGTTGAGAAAAATAAGTAGGCATGTTAAAATATGTAAACTTTTAAAAAATAGTTATAATATTAAAATAGGTTTAAAAATAAATAACTAAAGGTTTGTCCGTGATATTTTTGGAAAAGGAGAGGTTTTAGTAAGGAAATGTAGAAAACTAACATGTTTTAGTTAAAAAAGATAATTGTCCGTGATATATTTGAAAAATTAGGAGAATTTGTTAGAAAAAATAGAAAAATTAATGTATTTTAGGTGAGAAAAGTAATTGGTTATGAATAGGTAATATTATTATTTAATAATATATTTCTATAAATAAGTAAGGTTAATTAAGTAAAAATACAAAGTACAGTTGGACAATTAATTAAAATCACAATGTACCGTACCGACCGACCAAACTTTCAATGTTTCGTCTATTATATAATAGTAATAGTATTGATAAGTAAGGATTGCACCTCATACTTTTGGAAAACATAGATTTTAGTAATAACAAATATAAAAGGTAATATGTTTTAATTTAAAGATAATTGTAATTATATTTTTGGAAAAGGAGTAGATTTTGATAGAAAAAGAAATATTTTAATAATAAAAGCCAATCATCTAGTTACTATTTTGGTAACTTGACAATAATACAATTCCATAAAAGATTTGATTTGTAGTAGTTTTCGTTATCCTAAAAAAGAAAAAGTATATTTGTAGTAGTGTATCCTAAATTTAAATAAATTAGATCCCAAATTTCCATTTTTTTGATTAGATATCAATATTATTTGATTTTTATGTAGTAAAATATAGTGAAATATTAATGTAGAATAAAATTTTCCCGAATTTTGATTATATTATTAATTTATTAATTACAAAAAGTACCGAAAACTAAAAACAAACCGAAAACCGAAAACCAAAACTTTCAATGTTTCGTCTTTAATAATATACTAGCTTATATCCCGTGCGACGCACGGTCTTCTTTAATATTTTCTTATTTTTTATTTAGATTTTAGTTATTATATATAATTTGATAAAATTCTAATATATATATACCGGATTTATAAATCTAACAATTTAATATCTAAATTTAATATATTCTTGACGTAATCTGTAGTAGTATTTTAGATATTAAAATATAAAATATTTTAAAATAACAGATCTAATGATTCGTATTTTTTACTCTTAAAAATCTAAAAAGGGACTCAAATGTAAATATCAAAATATGTGCTCGTGCAATATACCGAGTTTATTTGAATATACTATTACTTTTATTTTCATTAATTATCTCGTTTAAATTGAATGTTAAAAAAATTATAATAAACGTGAATTTCATAAGTTTAATATAATAATATTACCAATATATCTATCTTTTGCCGTGTTATTTTTAATTTGAACATGAGTTGTTTCAGTTAAAAAATATAAAACATGTAATATTCTTAAAAAGACAATTAGTTACTTATTCACAATTATATAAATTATATTACTTTTTTTTATATATGTCGTCTGCATTATTTTTAGAAAATTAGTTGTTTAAGTTAGAAAATATAAAAGAGGTAATGTGTTTTAGCTGAAAAGAATAAATAGTTATTTATTAATATTTATATAAAACAATATTACCATTGTATATTTATTTTGCATGTATTATATTTAGAAGATAAGTTGTTTTAGTTAGAAAATATAAAATAAATAATGTGTTTTAGCTGTCGGTTATAAATATATAATAATATTACCATTTTATATATATGTTGTCCGTCTTATTTTTAGAAAATGATTTGTTTTAGTTAAATAGATATATGAAATAGGTAATATGTTTTAGGTGAAAAAGGTAATTGGTTATTAATAAATTGGTTTCCATATATGTGTATTTAGAAGATGAGTTGTTTTATTTAAAAATATAAAAATAATTTGTTTTAGCTGAAAAAGGTAATCGTTTATAAATATATAATAATATTACCATATTATATATATGTTGCCCGTTTTATTTTTAGAAGATGAGTTGGTTTAGTTTAAAAATAATATAAAATAGGTAATGTCCTGAAAAAGGTAATTGATTATTAATAAATTGGTTATAGATAGGCCCGTGAATCGGCCCAAATACCGACCGACTGACCGACCGACCGACTGATCGACCGACCAAAACTTTTAATGTTTCGTCTTTAATAATACTAGCTTAAAACCCGTGCGATGCACGGATTGTTAATTGTTATTTTATTATTATTTTTTAAAATTTTATTAATTGTAATTGTGCAAAAAATAAGTAGGCATGTTAAAATAGGTAAACACTTTTAATTAATTAAAAACATTAAAACAGATTTTAAAATAAATACGTATGGGTTTGCCCGTTATATTTTTTTGAAAATGAGGAGTTTTATTAAGAAAAAATAAAAAATGTAACATATATTTAGTTTAAAAAGGTAAATGCCCGTGATATTTTTGGAAAATAAGGTTTTAAAATTTAATAATTAAAAGTATTTAAATATGTTTTAAAATAAATAAGTAAAGAGTTTTCTGTGATATTTTTGAAAAAAGAATGGATTTTAGTGAGAAAAATAGAAAAATTAAATTGTAAAAGACAATTTCCTGTGATATATTTAGAAAAGGTGATATTTTGTTAGAAAAAATATATAATATGTTTTAACTGAAAAGGTAATTGATTATAAATAGGTATTTGATTATTTATATTTTAATATTTTTAGTAATTGCATTTGTTAAGAAAAATAAGTAGATATGTTAAAATAGGTAAACTTTTAAAAATAATTATAATATTAAAATATGTTTAAAAATAAATAACTAAATGTTTGTCCATGATATTTTTGGAAAAGTAGAGGTTTTAGTAAGGAAAAATAGAAAAATCAACATGTTTTAGTTAAAAAAAAGGTAATTGCCCGTGATATATTTAGTTAAAAAAGGTAATTGGTTATAAATAGGTAATATTATTTTTTAATAATATATTTTTATAAATAAGTAAGGTTAATTAGGTAAAAACATGAAGTACAATTAATTAAGAGCAATTAAGTAAAATCACAATGTACCATACCGACCAACCAAAGTAAGGTTAATTAAGTAAAATCACAACGTAACATACCGACCAACCAAACTTTTAATGTTTCGTCTATTATATAATAGTATTGATAGTATAGATATTATAGATGTACGCCAATTCAGTTCACATGTTTATCAAAAGTGACATTACCTAATTAAGTATATGAATGTGATTGAATTTTATATAATAAAATGTTACTATTTTTGGTATGTAAAGAAATGAGAGGGACGTACCAAAAAGGAAAGTGTAAATAAATGAGAGACCGAAGAGGTATCTATCTAATATGTTACCATTTTTATATTTTATTTCCAAACCATTGTCCTATAAAGTAAAAACCTATAAATACATATATCACATACTCTTAGCATAGATCATAAATTTTTTGATTTGTGGCGTATATATATACATGCGAAATCTTAAATTATTACGAATGATCAATCATCAATGGAACAAATCAGCATTTGAAAATTTATTTTTAATACCTAAGATTTTTCTATTTTGAATGAAAGTTACAAAACTCAAATCAATTACATACTCATAAGTCAAAACAAAACCAAATTCAAAATTACCCTAGTTCATTCTAGAAGTAATGACTATTTGCAGTCAAGGAAGGAGACATCCCTTGTGCTTAACGCTCTGCTTATACATTTGCTCAATTTTTTTTGCTAATTTACTCGAATTATTTCTTTAAATAAATTCATGCATGTTATTTTCGATAGATACATCTCGAAACACACAGCTAACAAACAGGTCTACGAAACAATGCTACTGCAATGTGCTCCACACAACTTCAAATAATTGAATATAATTTTCCTAAAAATTCATAATTTTGCCACACATAATGTATTTTTCATGATTTTGTCAGGACCGGTACGAGTCACCGTTAAACACTATGAATCACGTGCTATATTTACATTAATCATAAACAATCAATCTCCCTACTCTTTTGGCAGATCCCAAAATTAATTAAAAAAATCACTTTCCAATTTTGTTACCGTACTCTCCAAACATTTTACATCACCCAAACACGCCCTTAAATAATCGAATCCCATCTCGAATTTTCCACGTATATTAAATTTTGGAAATTTATCGTCAGTCACCTCACCTATTGACACGTCATCTCCACGTGGACCCCACACGTACGGACATAACATAACAACACAACACAAACTAACTCTATATATAAACCCCTTTCCCTGCCCCTTTCAATATATGCATACATTACATACAAGTGCATTATATACGGAGAGTTTAGCTAAAGACTTGTTCTATAATACTGACTCAATTATATTCACTGTGTGAAAATACACCCACACACACATATACGTACAAATATTTGTGTCTATATATTTGAGAGGGAGAGAGAGTGAATAATGTCGCCGGCGGCCGGCGGAGCGTTACCGGGGATGACATCCGACTCGTTCGCAAAGGACGCGATAATCGCGTGGTTTCGCGGCGAGTTCGCGGCGGCGAACGCGATCATCGACGCGCTGTGCAGTCACTTGACGGAGATTGGCGACGGAAAGGAGTACGAGGCGGCGTTTAGTGCGATTCATCGCCGGAGGTTGAATTGGATTCCGATATTGCAGATGCAGAAGTTTTATTCTATTGCTGACGTGGCGAAAGAGCTTAAGGAGGTTGCCAAGGTGAAGAAGGAGAGAGAGGTGGCAGTAGTGGTTGAGGAGAGTGGGAAGGAGATGGACGGTGGAGAGGAAGTGGTGGATGTGGAGTCTGGGAGGTCTGATGAGTCTCCGAAAAGCGAGATCACCGATACAGGTACAGTGAAATCTCGATAAATAAATAATCTCGACGTCACTCTACTATTAATAAATAGTAAGGTTATTTATTTTTGAACTGTGATAAATTTTGTTTATTGAGATTTAACCGTATGTTTTTAAATTGTTTGTTACGTGCATGTGGAATGAATTATTTATCTTTAATATGATTGTATACAAAAATTTGGTGTGTAATTTTATATACCGATGCAAGGTTTGTGTGGTTTTTTGCATTTTGATATTTAGAAATTTGTAATCATGTAGTGTTTTTGAATAATTTGAGTTGATTACCTGTTCTTTTGTGTTTATTTGAATTTTTAATCTCCACGAGGAAGAAGAGTCAATTCTCGTGGGCAACTTTTCGCCTGAGTTTGAAATTAACGTGCTTGTTATTTGAATATTATAATGATGATCCTGCTTAAAGCCGTCTGATTTTATCTGGGAATCAAAACTTACTTGTCACCGTAAAAATAAAGGGTAATGCTAGGTATCCCAAATTGTTACAAAAAAATCATTCGGTAATCAATTCGGGTTCCTAACATTTACCAAAAGTAAATCTTTGATATAAATAAGTTGATTTATAGTTCGACATAGATCTTTGTTTTTATTATATTTCTACGTCAGATAACTTCTTGACATTTCTTTCCATGTTTGTACTGTATTATTTATCCATTGTGGCACTTAATCCAGTAGTTATTTTTTATTGTTTTTTAATAAAAAATTAAAATTATGAACATTGTAGTAATACCTAATATTTCTTTTGGTTTGGCTTTTGTTCCATGCAATTTCTTTTGATAAAATTTATCTGGAGTTTCGGTATTTTATACTGTTCCAATATTTAGTTCTGTTTTTTCAGTCTAGCAGGTTTTGGTTTTTTTTTTTTTGTGCAGTTTTTTAAAATCTTGATTCTTGAGGGCTATTTGGGTTGGGTAGGTGAGAATATCGAGGAAGATGTTATGTTAAACAGTTAGTACAGGGAAAACCAATAACAGAGGAATCAAAACGAAATTTCGTGGAAGCAAGGGGCCTTGAGATTCTTTAAAATGCTTACAACTTTATATAATTATCTGGGACAGCTTGTGCTCACAACACCAACTTTAATCCTACACCTTTCTTATTTGTATCGACTTAGCTGTCTATATTTGTACTTTGGTTTATACGAATTTAGTTAACTCGGATATTTATATATGTTTGTTGGATCCAAAAATAGAAGAATAAAATTAAAAAAAAGAAGAAATAATTGGATGGTAGGCACAAAAGGTGGTTGTCATTAGCGTTAGTGGCACTTTTGCATTTGCTGTTATGTTACTGTTGTGTATTTGTCCTAGTGTACCTGCATTAGTGTTGTGTGGGACTTTTGTTTTTGTTTCTTTTCTTGGTCCGAATTTAAAGGCTGCTAATTTTTGATGTAAAGGAAGGCTTTGGAATTCTTGTTTTTAGCAAAACAATTTATGGATGTCATTTTAAGATAAAGGTACTACTAGATACTCAAGTTGGGAATAAAAACATAACTTGAAATTGGGGATGCTACAGCTCTTAACTACTATAAAGATCATTTGGTGATCAGAGCCGAGGTGGTCCTTTTATTCTATTTTCTTTCAACAATAATCTGAATGGTTCATAAATGTTCTAGTACCTTATTTACTGTGCCATGTTTATCTGCAAGTATCAGTTAAACTGTTGCAAGGTGCTTGGGGCCAAAGTTAGTACTATGAAATGTAGTCTAGTACTTGCCAGTAAAAATTGTACTTTCCTTATCATGTTCTGTTGGAAAAAGCATCAACTGGTTCTGGTTTAATCTTAATCTTCAGTCATGAACTTAACCAAAAACTTTGAACTCATTTTCAAATACATTCTTCATTTGTTTCTGTGGAGTTTTATTGGTTCATTTCCTCCATATCAAGCTCTATTGTAGATATAATTGTGTTGCCTGTTCCTCCATATCAAGCTCTATTTTTTTTGCTAAGCTTATCAAGCTGTATTTGTTCCTTATTAAAATAATTATGCCTTTTAAAGTGAGTTAATTTTGGCGGGGTAACCAGAAAACAGTAACTATAGGGCCTAAGGAAAAAGCTACTACTCCTTTATAATACTCCTTTAATACTCCTTTATAATACTCCTTTATTTGCCTTGGTGGAGGCTATAGATTATTGGTGTTGTATACACTGTTTAAAGTGACTATCCAGTGCTCTGCTACGTGGGATTATACATTGTGCTAGTGTGACCGTATCATTATGTTATTGTAAAACTGTAGTCTTTGAGGCATTAAATGGTATGCCGCTTTCTGTTTTGGTAAATTGAATTCTCACATTGCGATGGCGAATGACCCTTAAAAGTAAATTGGGAATTTGTAAATTAGTTTGATACTACTTGGCCCTTGTTCTGTTTTTATTACGTTGATGCTAATCCATCTAAATTCTATGCAGGTTCTCATGAAGTGCAGCACATGTTGCAGAATATTGAGATATGTTCAAACCATGAGAACTGTGAAGCACGCCGTGCTCAAATCAATATGACAAAAGGGTTCGTAGCTAAGGAGCCAATGAAATGGCATACGGCGAGTTCTTTCTTTCAGAAAAAAAAATTGAATGTTTATTTCATATATATGTAGACAGAGCAGGAAATAGATATGTAAGTTGGTGTTCAGTTGTATCGTCACTTTGCTGATTTATAGTAAAATCATGTTTTCCAGGTGAATGTGGTGAGAGGTTTGAAGTTATATGATGAGATATTTACTGATACTGAGCTCTCTAAGTTGACAGACTATGTGAATGAGCTTCGAGTTGCTGGTCAGAATGGCGAATTATCAGGTGGATCCCCGTGATTCGTGATGCTTTTATAGTTAAACTTGTTGTTTCGTTTTGGCAACGAAGTTTTGGGATATTAGAGGACACCTTCTGTAGGTTTGCTTGAAAAGGTTTGGCCATTATTATTTATTATCTCTGCAAGTAATTAACAGACACTGATCCTTAATGTTCTACTAACACTACATTAAGCACACTTGGGGGGTTTGGTCTTTTTATTGTTTCACAGATCTCATATCCTGGGGAGACTTCCATGCATTTGAGAATATAAAATCCAGAGTTATAAATAAAATTAATGATGGCATATAACAAGTTTCTACAACTTTTAAAGAATAAAGTTAAGTCGATTAGTCAAGTACATCTAGATCCTTGACTTCTTGTTGGTATTATGTTCAGCTCTTGTAGTATTTTGCAGATTATGTTAGATCTAATTGTTAGTTATTGGTGCCTTTCCTTTTGATAGATTTAAAGCAAACTTCCTAATGTCGCCTCTAAATTTTATGTTGATCTTCCCTTTCACTAAATCACTCTTATAATGTCTATCAGTTGTCTTTAACATTTGAATAGATCCTCTGGCAGGATATGTGATCTTTCCAATAGTCTAAAAGATGTGTTTGTAACGACTGAGTTTATGCATGAATACAGGTGAGACCTTTATCATGTACAACCAGGCTAAACAGCAAGTGAAGGGGGGCAATAAGAGAGAGTTGATTCAGCTTGGAGCTCCAATTTTTGGACCAATAAAAGAAGATGCTATAGACCATTGCCCAAAAAGTAAATGAAATTTTATTTGATTTGCTGCTTCAAACAGTTTCCCATGTTTTATGCCTGGTTCTGCATCAATCTACGTTCTTACTCAATATCTATCTACAGGTAATATTGAGCCAATTCCAGCTACCCTACAAGGTGTCATCGACCATCTAGTTCTGTGGCATTTGATTTCAGAGAACAGAAAGCCAAACAGCTGCATCATTAACTTCTTTGATGAGGTAAATATTTGCTTCAGTGTATTGTTCACTTATACTAATTGTTCGGAAGGACTATTTGTCGATTACTATTACAAATAAACTAGTTAACGATTAAGAAATTATTTGATATTTATGCAGGGGGAGTTTTCCCAGCCTTTTCTGAAACCACCCCACATCGACCAACCAATATCTACTCTTCTCCTCTCCGAATCAGAAATGGCTTTTGGACGTACTCTTGTATGTGATAATGATGGGAACTACAAAGGCTCGCTTATGCTTTCACTGAAGGAAGGGTATGTGCTAGAACACCTTGTATACCTTCTACTATAGATGCAACCTCTAATTTTTTTTCTTGCACTGACTTATAACATGATTGTCACCTTTCCTTGATTTATGAATCACTCTGTCACCTTCACTATAACTAATGTAATTGAGGTCACTATGCAGGTCACTCTTAGTGATGAGGGGTAACAGTGCTGATGTAGCAAGGCATGTTATGTGTTCTTCCCCAAGCAAAAGGACCAGTATCACATTCTTCAGAGTTCGGACACAAACCCATGAGAACATCTCAACAGCAGTGTCGCCTATGACCGGAGCCATGACTTTGTGGCAACCTGGCGTCCCTAATTCCTATGCACTATCAAATGGTGCACACAATGGCTATGAAGAAATGAATTTGATCCCAAAGTGGGGTGTCCTCCGTAGCCCAATGGTCATGCTAGCTCCAGTTCGTCCAATGGTCCTAGGCCCTAAGAGGATGTCAAGGGGTGGCACTGGAGTATTTTTGCCTTGGAATGCTAATGGTACCAGGAAGCACACAAAGCATCTGCCTCCACGTGCCCAAAAAGGAAGGTTTCTCGCACTTCCTCCACCAGTCGAATCACACAAGACAGAAGTCACTTGTGATGCTGAGATGATAAGCATTGAGACGAAGTAGTTTAAAGTTAATATGAGTGAGGAACAGAAGCAAATACTATATAGTTGTTGCTGCTATCGTCCTTGTTGTCTACTTATTCGAAGAGTCGTGGTGTTGAGATATAATTCTGCCTTTGTTCCTCTTTGGTCTCCCCCTTTTGAACAGTTATTAGGCTAGTGTACTGTTGGTTGTTATACATTTGTTGGATTCGAAGAATAGTAGGGTGCTAGGTTGTCTGAGTTAAAGTGTGGATTAGCCCCTAAGAGGGCCGAATTTTGTATTGTATTTCTTTGAAATTTTATTTCCATGTTAATCTTTTTCTACAGGAAGCTGCAGCTACTTTTAGATGCTTCAACGTTATTATGACTCCTCAAAATGCATTCTCATCATTGTCCTCAAAATTTTATTTCCATGTTAATCGTAGTAAAATGCCACGAATCTAGAATGCAGTGCCAACTGCAACAACTTGCTCTGTTTTTTCACCATCTCATGCCTTATATAGAGGCTAGCCATATTTCAAACACCAAACATATTTCTTATGGATCAACTAATAATTAGTACTAGTATGGGTGCCCGCGGTGCCGGGCGCTGTAATTTGATAGTTATTTAAAAGGTTACATAATTGGGAAACTTGCCTTTGAAGCCAACATAACAGTTCTGCATAGTATGTCTTCTCCCGGAAAGTATATTTGAGAGGATTTTATACTTGTAAAAAGCAGTAGAGACAAATATTTTACCTTTTGTTGGCTGTTTGTCTTGAAATGTAGTTTTGGGTTTCTGACTTTTGTGTGATTGAAGATTTTGGCCTTTCTGTCATTTATTAATTATGGATGTTGAACTGTAATTTTTAGGAATCTTTCTTTACAAACCTAACTAAAACTCCATACATCTTTATGGATTATATCGTAAGCCCAAAAGCTTTGAGGGTTTCTTTTCTAGTTATGTGTGGGTTGCATATTTTTTTTTTCATTAAACGATCATTTATTTGTATTTTACGACAGCGACATAAAAATTAATCAAAGTTGAAATTATATTATTAAAAAAAAATGGAAATAAATTAATTGTCAAATGGTATCGTTGTATTTTAATAAATGAATATGGGTTTTTGTAATAAAAAATTCTTTGATGAGGAGTTTCCTTCAATTTACATATTTAAAGTTGCATTTTGTTTAAAAAACTCTGTTCAAATCTGTAAAATATGTATGTTACATTGCCAAGTTTGAGACCAAAAAAGGTAATGATAACATTACAGATATTTTCGAAGGGATGTATCAGTTCACGCATGCCGATGATGTTCTAGAAAATGCACTTAGCTAACTACTCTAATTAAAGCATTTAGTACCCTGCACTCTCATTTCCCGTTAATGCATTTATTTGGTGTATGAAACTATTAAGTAAGCATGTTTGAACAGTAATAATTAAATATATGAATCAAGTTCATAAGATAGAGATGCAAGTGTACAACATAATTATGTTGACACCCAAGAATCTATAGATTAACAAAGGGCTTCATTGACACCCAGATATCAGGGATTAACATCCATTGTTCCGCATAAAACTTATAAATATAAATTACATACCCAAACGTTAATGGGTAGGCCAAAAGAACTACATGCATAGCCGACTTAAACCGGTCGGTTAATCTGCTTCCTCAATTGATCGACTTGAGTATTGAGGCGCATAATCTCCTCCATCATCATTGGTACCTGTGCCTTGAAGTTTGCACAATATTCTTCATGGTTCTTACATAGCTCTGTCACTTGCATGGTCATTGTTGCAAGGTTAACATTCAAGTTAGTCAGCGACTTCTCTATTTTCTCATCATGAGTGCGTTTGTACTCGGCCAGATCGGGTTTGTACTCATCAATCTGTTTCATCAGTTCGTCATCTGAGTCGATCAAGTGATCAGCAGATGCACTATGTAGATCAGTTACATGCAAAAACAAAACAATTGTGAGATAGCGGAGAGGCCTGAATACAAATCAGATATGAGGAAACGAATAGAAAATTTACGTACCCAGTGATATTGGGAGCTGCCATTGAGATGTAGTAGCTTTTATGTCCGTGGTTTCCGCTTCTTCGAAAGCACAGTTAATCAGAGCGAATGGCCCCTTCAATCTATGTACCTACTTATATAGGGGCATAGAAAAGAAGGGGAAATGGTAAGTCGGGGTTCTTAATGATAATAACGTCTGTATTTAACATGGTTCAATGTTTGTGTAATTTGTTTTTGTTGAAAAGTGGTATTTGTTGTTTCAAATCCCACCGCCCTTGATTTTGTTATTTAATTTATAAATTTAAAATATCACTATTTTTCTAAGTTTTAAAAAAAAATTATAATATTTATAGTAATCTATCTACAACTTATTATTAAAGCCCGAAAATAAAAGTTTGTTCCTTACAATAGTTTTTTTGAGGTCCCTTTTTAGATTAATTTTGTGATATGAGTTAATTAGACCTAATTAATTATATCACTTATCTGCTTTCACTAAGTTATTTTTAGATAGACAATTTAACATGGTTTGAGCTTATTAGATACTCAAAAAGTCCATAAATTTTTAATGAAAAATTAAATATCGAAAAATGATTAAAAAAACAGTTTGTGAAAGCCAATTTAGTTAAATATATGTTCAATGCACTTTGACATACGTTCCAGTAAGTTAAAATTGTAAAATTTGTTTGAAACGCGATTAGTCCTAAACACGAACCCTTAAAAGACGCATATGTTTGGGTCATCTATGTAATAACCTTTTTTGACTATAGATAGATTATATATCAATTTGTAGTGAAGCCAACAGTTGGAAAACAGGGCATAAAACACATATATAGGGTCTTTTCCAGTTTGAGATTTGCATTAAAAGTTTGCATGTAAGCATTACATTTGACATCTATTGTCCGCAAAGTCAAAAACAACATTTAAAAAGTTGGAAAATTTGTCCTTCATTGTCCTCAGACACTGCGATGAGTTATTGGTAGGTGGTGTTCCTTATTTTTGGTCCGGCTATTTGGGTGATTGGAAATTGAGCTCCGACATGCCAGTAATGTGGTACGAAGTCGTGGATTGCTGTGCAAAAGGAAATATGCATATGAGGAACAGGTGTGCTTATTGTTGTTAGAAGCTGAGTAGAAGCATCTTGTTTAGATAACAATCTTACTTGAGTAGTTGTCTGTTGGGTGCTTGTCGATGGCTCGGCTTCCTCAACCTCCGGGGTGTAGAATCCCTTGCAGATGTTGTTGGCATAGTAGACACTGTCTTTATTCCTAATGTTACCATCTTTGGCAAATATCTTGACAGTTATGTCTGTTTTCTCTAAATTCTTAAGTAATTTTGGGAAGGTTTGGTCCCCCATTTGCTGATCCAGTGTATGAAAATGCTGATTATTTATTGAATGTGTTCATGATTCATATGTTAGAAGTTCATATATTGAAATAATTTGAATACCTCCTTGTACATTGTTTCAGCTCTTTTTCCTAAAAGTGTGCGTACTTCACGATCTTCCAAATGAATTTCTATGCAACCGCTTTCGTCTGAACCTATTATTGATATTCTGAACCTTTCAAGAAACCAAATTTATGAACAACCCCATCAGTTGAACAGAATCAAAGACCGAAATGAGTACCATATATCTTAGATTTGGAAATTACTTTTTCTCTGGTTGTGGAATTCTTCTATTGCATTTTGAGCAGATGAAGTCTCCTCTTATGGACTGGATTTGTTCCTTACAACCCGTACAAATGTGATAATACCAATTTCCTTTGTCGTCAACGTAGCGAATGGTGGCGTGTGTAATGACTTCACTCTGTTACATAATATGCTGAATTAGTATTTATGTAAATTTTTGTTCCATGTAACTATAGTAGATTGTCTTTAAGTTTTACCTCGGTTGAGTCATTTTGTAACTTTTTGATTTCCCCTATTTTATATGGGCATCTTATTCAAAAGTTTGCTGTCAAGATTCATACCATTGGAATCATCTGTCCCATCTTCATTATATTCTGAGTCTCCAATTATCGAATGCTCTGCACAAAAAGCAACACATTTGTTAATGTTTAAACAAAAATAGAATAAGCAACAAAATTGTTTGAAACTATACGAACCTAGTTGATCATAGTAGTCATCACTCCTTTCTGGTAATGGACTTTGGAACTCCTCTTCAAATAAATTGCGAGTTGATTCCGCATTGAGTAATTTTCCTTTTCCCTTCTCTTTCTGTGACCTCGAAATTGATTGACTTTTTTGATTAGTTATATTTGAGAGGGGTTGCCTATCCATTGTATCGTCGTCATTTTTATTTATGCATTCCATATCAATACTTCTCACTGCACCTTGAAGCAGTAAGATTATAGCATAGACTTATAAATTATGACTTTGAACATTAAAAATTCTACCAATTAGACAGACATCATAGTACAAACTGGAGGAGGAAGTCTGAATGTTTAGTGATTTGTTAACAAAGGACAGTTTAGGTTTAGGCTTCAAGGAGGAAGCAGTAGACTTATTAACTGCAATATAGGATCCAAACAATCAATAGCATCAAAAGCAATATCCTTGAAGGTTATTGACAACAAATCATAAAAAACTAAAAATCAAGATTAATAATTACCAACAAAACACATAGAAAGGCATTAAAGACAAACAAACAAACCTGATGCAGATGTCGGGGTGTTTAAAATTTAAAATTTTTCCAATTTTTGCTTGCAGGAGGAAACAGTTGGAGTATTAACTACAATAGAGATTGATGTAAACGTTGGAACACAGATGTAAAGGTACAAACCATGTGAATATATTATTACATATTTCAAAAACTGGCTACATAGGAAAGGGATTTCCGTATTACATATTTTAGATAGTGGATACATAGGAGAAGAACTTCCGTTGCTCTTATTAATGTCCATATTCTCTTTGTCTTTCCTAATTTTCTTTCTTCTTGTCGGGCATTTCTGGAAGCCTTTCATCATATCATCAGACGTAAACAACTGCGAAGAAGACATGTCATCTCCATCACCCTGTAAAAGTTCGGTGAAATATATTACTTTTGTGAATAACACAACAACATTTTACAAATTGATAGATTGGATTTTGATCCAAACAACAAAATTACTACCGAGTTCATCACAGACTTTTATCCCAAGCAGCAACAAAGAGAGTATTGTGAATGTATTGAGCAGAATCAAGTGTTTGATAAAAGAAAAGTGCAGTAAGATGTGAATGGATAGTTTGATATATTTTTCGAACTTGAAAACTAAGTAAACAACTGTATGTGATTATGATATGTAATATGCAGAAAGTAAATAACACACACAATCACTTTAATCTACTTTGTATAAGCAAATTAAACACTACAGCTTTCCAGGAAATTCACAATCGAATTTCTGGCTTCTAAACAAGAACAGTTTGAACTTGCTTGCTTACAGAGAAAAGAGCTTAGCAAATAACTATGTGTATCTCTCTTACAGCTTACAGTTGTGTGTGCACGATATATATATTCCCCTATACAAACTAGGCACACACAATATTACACAGCTACCCCTTCTGAAAGTCCAACTTGTCCTGCCATAAGAAGTTCACTGAGTCAGGAAGGACCACCTGCTTTTCGGAGTCTTTCCCGTTTCTGTAGCTGCTTGTCTCTTATCTTTCTCTCCAAGTTTAGCTGTAGATTTGCCATCTGTTCTTTGGACCACCTTGCCAGAACAAATGCTTCAGTATTTGTCTCCTTTGATTCTTGGTTCTGTACCTTAATTTGTCTTGTTATAAACGGCTAAGTGTTGATATCGTGAACTCCACTTTATCCCTGACTTCGCGATCTCCCTTGTGAGGACTACGCGATATAGCCTTTGAAGACTTTGCGACATAGGTCATTTGACGACTATGCGACATAGTTCATTTGACGACTATGCGACATAGGTCATTTGATGACTATGCGACATAGGTCATTTGATGACTATGCGACATAGGTCATTTGATGACTATGCGACATAGGTCATTTGATGACTATGCGACATAGGTCATTTGATGACTATGCGACATAGGGCTCCTGAGGACTTCACGATCTAGGATCTTTTGACTTTGCTGTCTTCAACACTTCACGACATGTGTCTTGAGGACTTCTCGACATAGTGCAAAATGGACTATGCGATATAGCACTTCACGACATGGATATTGGTGACTTCACGACATAGCTTTCTTTTGACTTTGCTATATAATGCCTTAGATAAATTCCTGCAACTTATTTCTTCATGGCCTTATTCAACTCTATCCTGCTGCATGAACACTTCTGAACTTCTACCAGGATAATTATTCAATGGCCTATATACATTCTAGATGCAAGAACTTTACTAAGCTCATTATAAATCTGAGCATACATGATAAAGCTATTGTTCATGAGAACAAGACAAGTACATTTAGAGACCTATACTCTATCCCAGTGATATAAATCACTAGGTCATGTAGTGTGACAAAGTCACATAGTGTAGGCTTGTTAATAGTGGTATTCAGACATGTCTTGAGCCTAACAATCTCCCCCAAATTGTGAGTAAGATCCTTAGGCACAATTTCATGTCTGATAACAAGCCTAACTTACATAAAAAGGAAATTTAGTAACAGAGAGGACAATTCATGAACCTTGAGATCAGAAATTTGATTACATAGAAAAATTGAAAGCTTACAGATTACTTTTGTTGCTCAACAGCTTCAGCTTCCAATTGCTTCTCTAGCAAATCATCATATATCTTCTTTTTCCTTATTTCTTCTCTTCTCTTCATGTCTATGATGGCTTCTTGAAGTTCTTCTCTTGCAATCAGTTCCTCAATGAGAGGTGAGCCTTCCAAATCATCAATTGCAGCCTTGAGTGCACTTTCTACATAGGAATCAAGAAACTCCATCCTTATTTTGCTTTGACCTCCATGTGAGTTTTTGTACTCCACAATGTAAGGATTTTGCTTGACCCTGCACAGCCCTTTCTGCCTTAGCTCTTTAGCCCTCTCCTCCATCTCAGCCATTTCTTTTTCTCTCTGTATCTTCTTCTCTTCAGTCTCTTTCCTCATGTTTTCTTCATAATCAGCATGCAGCTTCAAGTACCTGGCAATATCTATCTTCCATGTCCTTTCATCCTTTTCTTCAAAATTCAGTAAGGCATTTATCCTTTCAAGCTCATACTTATAGAAATATTGCCAGCTTCCTTGCTTCATTTTCCTTTCTCTTCCATCAGTGTACTTGATATCTAGATGATCCAACTTCACTTTGACTTCAAAGATCCTTTGAGCCCTCAAAAATGCTAGGGCATCTTCATCATAGTCCTCATCTAGTGGAAGCACATTGATGCCAATAACATTTGTGAGTTTTCCAGTCTTCTTTGTTATCCTTATCCTTTTGGGTACACTCTTGATCTTCAAATGCTTCACAAGAGATACCTTTCTTGAACAAGGAGAATTAGTCTTCAGTGCCACATCACTTGGAAGTAGCTTCATTCCTTTCCCCTTCATCCACTGTAACACTCCACTAGCTGTAACTTTGTGGAAGTGTTTTCTTGATATTTCTTTAGTGGCTTCATCTTTTATCTGTGGCAATTCAGGTTCAGAAGTCATGGATAATGATTTTGGAGGATCATTGCTAACAGTACCCACCCTAGACCTAGAGTCTTGTGTTGTGGTTAAAGTACTGCTAGCAATGTCCTTGACTTGCTGAATTCCACTCCTAGTTCTCTTCACTGTCTCCTTTGCCCCCTTTATGTCATCACCAGCATCTTTAGATTTCTTGGAAGATTTGCTTCTGCTGCTGTCACTTGGTCCATCCTTATTACTCCTTGAATGAGATCTCCTCCTGTAGGTTTTCTCCTCATCATCATCCTCCCCATCCTTCTTCATGTTCTTTTCTTTGATAGATTCAGGCAAAACACCATGAATCAGAAAAGATTGTAGAATGTTAATCATCTCTAATTCCTCTGCTGTCCTAGCTCCCCTCTTGGCCCTTAGCATTTGTAGTACCTGATTGATCTTTGCATTATTCCTCTTTGTCAAATCAGAAGGGATCACCAATTGGTCAATACTGCTGTCTTTAGATAGATTTTGGAAAATTATTGTCTTTGGCTTTGAGATAACCTCAGGCAGTCTTTGATCTTGACCTATCTTCAAATCATCAAACAATCTCTTGTTGTTAGCCCCACCTTGTTCTATTAAGTCCATAATTACTGACAGCTCAGTGAATCTCAGTTTCTCTAGAGTTTGAAAAGCAAGATGCCACAAGCAGTTGTCCTTGCACACCATGATTATCTCTCTTAGATGGACATCCTTGATTTTCCTTACTGCTACTGTGAAGTATTTGATGTTTTCCTTGAGCTTCATTCTGTAAGTCCTTGCATCTTCTTGTGCATCTCTGTAAGTGGCTTTCAGAAGCTCCAGGAAGGCCTCATCATGATAGATGTGAGAATTGGCAACTTCCTGTAGCTTGGCCTCTGTGATGATTAAAGCTTTGATGGGTTGAGCCTTGGGAGTAGGTTGAGCAGGTTGGGAAGTGGAGATATCTTTTGGCATTGTGGAGGGATAGAAGGTAGTGGTGACTGTGCTTTTCTGACCTTGTGCATTGATGACATCTACAGAGGGAAGAATAATTGGCTTTATGGTTTCCTCAGTGAGTTTGCCCTTGCCCTTATGCTTTGTGGGTACTCCCCCTCTCTTGTTCAGAATGACCTCCTTTTCTTTCTCCCCCTTAGGCTTGGAATCAGACAAGATGTCTTGAGCTTCCCCAGGGATAGGCAGGTTCATATGTCTCATCATGGATGTCATCATTTGTTGTTGCACCAACAAAATATTAGAGGTTGAAGTGCTTTGGTCATCCAACTTGTCATTCAGCTTTGCCAAAGAGTGAGAGAGCACTTTGTTGTCAGCTCTAAGATCAGCTACCTCCCTTTCCAAGTCATCCACCTTAGAGAACAATTGTTGAGATTTGAAAGAGTTGAGGGATTGGTCTTTGATTTTGGAGAAGTCAAACTTAGAGATGTCAGAAATGGGAACCTCATCAACAAGCTTGTTCCCATACTGATTCTTCCATAGTACTGTTAGCATGGAGTTGGAGTTGATATTGGCCTGCACCACATTGTCTAGCTTGGTGGAGAGCTTCTTCATATTATCAGAAACCATAGCTAGGGTGCAGTCCATCTTGGTAACATTGGAGGCAGTTTTCTGGACTTCTTTTAGAATGCCATCTACCTTGGGAAAGTCTGAAAGAAAACAGTTCCTGAGCTGAGCAGTAGAATGAGCTGTCTCTTCCTGAATGGTGGAGATTTCTGACTGAAGACCTTTCCCAAGAAAATGCATAGCTTTAAGCTGGCTCTTGTAGACATCATTAACTGCATCATAGATTTCAGCAGGAGAGAGACTTTTGGCATTTGACCCCAAGGCTGTGAGATAGTCCTCCCTGAGAAAAGCTAGAGCTTCTTTGAGCTTTACAGTCCTTTTTCCATCCAGCCAAGCATCCACATTTCCAGCTTGCTGGGCTTCATCCACAATTTTGTCCTGCTTTGCTTCAACATCCTCCTTATGAGAGAGAAGGATAGCCTCATAATCAGAATTTGGGAGATTTGCAGTGAGAAGGTGTTGAGCAATTTTAGAGATCTCATCAATCTGTGCCACATGAAGATTTTGCAATTCTTCTTCCGTCAATTGTGGTGGCACAGAGGATGATCCTGAAGGCCTGTCATGTTGCACAGGCTTCAGCCATTCTGCTATTGTGGCCTGAGCCAAGTTAGAGCTGGTGCTAGGCACCTCAGGTGGGGTGATTGAATGAGTTTCCTCCAGTCTTGGAATGACTGTGGAGTCTGATGTTGTCTCCATTGAAATGGGATGAGTGACAACATCATCTCCATGTGCCTGTGAAGGCAGGTCCATGTCCAAATGGAATGGAGAGTTTGGCATAGAGTCTCCAGTAAGAACTGGGGAACCCTCTATGTTTTTGTTGGTGTCATTAGGATATGCCCCAGCATGCATTCCCTGACCAACTAGATGTGGGTCCTGGGTGGTGAGCACAGTGTCATGCACCATGTCACTTGAGTTTGGCTCAATCACAGTTTTGGATTGTGATTGATCAAGTACAGATAAGTCATGTGAATGACCAACCTGTGGAGAAGAAATATTTGATGTAGATTCTGGAAGAGAAGTGTGGTGTAGACTAGATTTTAGCAACTCCCCCTGAGAAATAGGAGGAGTTTCAATTGTGATGTGCTCTCCACTCATGGTGTCAACATCCTTATTTCTCCTAGGATCAAGAGTGAGGTCTTGATCCTGTGCAGACTCAGTACAGATTGTAGTGGGGAGACTACTCTTTTCAATGCCAATAACCTGTTGAGAGGCCATTGACAGTAATAGGTGTACCCCTTTTTCCACATCTGAATCCTGTTGGGAGGATCCAGTGGTAGGTTTGGATTTGGATTTCTTACTTTGTCTGGTGAGAGGTGACTCAGGATTCTCACTTCCTACCCCTACAGATTCATTAATTACTTCAAGGGCTCTCTTCTTTGACTTCTTTTTAGTAACACCAATCTTTTGAGAGATTGATGCACTTGGCTGCCTAATTTCTACAGTGGTGTTTTCAGTGGGGTTGCTGGATGGGATAGGGAGGCTTGGGTTAGACTGTGAAGCTCCTTCAGTCTCAGCCTCCCCTGTCCAGGAAAGAGCATGGTATATGGGCTTATCAAGTGGATAAGACGCGAATGTGTCCTGCATATGCTTGGTCACACTCAAGATCACATCCACTTGATTCCTTGTGTCCAATGAACCAAACAGAATCTTGGACATGGACTTGGAATAAGCCATCTTTGATTTATCAATACCCTCCAAGTCATGGACATTAGCATCAAGATAATTTAAAATAACTTGAAGAAAGCGAGGGTAAAAGATGTCATTACCTCTTCCACGGATTGTCCTCCCTAGCCTTTGAGCCAATTCCTTGAGGATTATTGCTCCAACATTGATTTCCTGATTGTAGGCTAGGGAATAGGCCAGCTTCACAGCAATGTGACTGATATGGTCCCATCCTGTCTTTCTGCAAAGGAACACCTTCTGGAGTGCATCAAATAGAAATGACCACTCCCTTCTTACAAATTTCTTGTTCAGCTTTCCAGTATCAATCTCATCTGCATACCGAATGAGAGTCATGAAGTCTACAATTTGAGCATCTGTAGCTTCTTGGTCATGACCCTCCACCTTGAACCCTAAAGCTTCATTTATCTCCTTCTCCCCAAACTGGAAGTGTTTGCCTCCAATTGAACAAGCTATCTCCTGGAACGAAGTTCCATCTTCCCTGGCCATAGTAGAAACCAGCGCCGTTCGCCAAAATCCTTCCAATACATCAACATACAACGTGGGGTTCAAGGTTAGGGCTTGGCTGAGGTAGGAATCATTCAGGAACCGTACAAAACACTTGTACCTGGGTTTAGCCTCAGCCTCAGAGGGAATGGTGAGAAGATTTGTTTCTTTGGGAATGGTTAAAGGAATAGGGGTTGATACTGTTTGAGATTTGGGTGCCATTTCAAGAGAGAAAGTAAGAAAGTGAGTAGAGAGTTTTTGCTTAGGTTAGAAAGTTTGAGAGCAATAGACAAGATGAAAAGTTGCAAACGGTTAGAAAAAGGTATTTATATGATAGAGACACTGCGATATGGAGTTATGAATGTGTACAGTCTATATGTATGTCGCGAAGTCAAAAATGGCCTGTACCGCAAAGTCTTGTAAAGTATATCGCATAGTCTCAACAATGAACTATGTCGCAAAGTCTTCAAAATGAAAGGATCGGGGAGACTTTGCGATATAGTAGAAATACCCTGTCTAAAGCTCTCTTTTTGGAATTTTAAGCAATTTGTCAGACTTTTATCAAATTTTGAAATAAAATTAATTTAAATCAAAATTCTGTTAACTATGGAGACTTGTCGATATAGTTATTCTAAGTCGCGAAGTCATAAAATTAACTATGTCGCAAACTCATGAAATGAACTATGTCGCGAAGTCTCACAATCTCAACAGTTTGCGATATAAGTCTGTTTAATTTGAACTATGTCGTGAACTCTGAAAATCATCTATATCGAGATGTCTTAAAAGCTCACAACTCCACTAACAAATATGATTTTGAAAAATATGCAGTAAAATACTGAAATATTTATAAATCATATCTCAGCTAATTTTCACTCCAAACAAATAGATCATTTAAATACAGTGAAAATTTACTGCTGCAACAATTAACCAGCATATTTACTTAGAACAACTGAAGGAAGGATTGAGCATTCCAATTTCACTCACAAGTCTGTTAAAGACTGCTTCATTCAGAGGTTTGGTAAATATGTCAGCTAGTTGTTTCTCAGTTGGAACATAAGAGACATCTATGGTACCATTTGCAGCATGTTCCCTAATGAAATGGTACCTGATCTCAATGTGCTTTGTAGTAGAATGATTAACAGGATTGGCAACTATGGATATTGCACTAGTATTATCACACATCAGAGGAATATGTTCCAATACTAGTCCATAATCCATAAGTTGATTTCTAATCCAAAGCAATTGAGCACAGCAACTTCCAGCAGCAATGTATTCAGCTTCAGCTGTGGATGTTGCTGTGGACTGTTGTTTCTTACTAAACCAGGACACTAACCTTTGACCTAGGAATTGACAGCTTCCAGAGGTGCTCTTCCTGTCAATCCTGCATCCAGCATAATCAGAATCTGTGTAACCAACCAGGTTGAACCCAGTGCCCTTTGGATACCATAGCCCAAGATTAGGAGTCCCCTTCAGATATTTGAAAATTCTTTTGATGGCCATCATGTGAGATTCCTTGGGATCAGACTGGAACCTTGCACAAAGGCATGTGGCAAACATGATGTCTGGCCTGCTAGCTGTGAGATAGAGTAGGGATCCAACCATTCCTCTATAGACCTTGATATCAACTCTCTTGCCTTTCTTGTCTTCATCCAGCTTGATTGCAGTAGACATAGGAGTTTTAGCTGGGGATGACTCTTCTAAACCATATTTCTTTAAAAGATCCTTGACATACTTAGATTGGTTTATAAAGATGCCATCCTCCCTTTGATGTACTTGCAGGCCTAGGAAGTAGGTTAACTCTCCCATCATACTCATCTCATATTTACTTTGCATCAACTTAGAGAACCTTTCACAGAGTTTTTCATTTGAGGAGCCAAAGATGATATCATCCACATAGATTTGAACTAGAATGATATCATTTCCATGCTTCTTGAAGAATAGGGTTTTGTCAATTGTACCCCTGGTAAATTGATGCTCAAGAAGGAATTGAGATAGAGTTTCATACCAGGCTCTTGGTGCCTGTTTGAGTCCATAGAGTGCCTTGAGCAGTCTATACACAAAGTTTGGGAAGTCTTCATTTTCAAAGCCAGGTGGTTGAGACACATAAACTTCTTCAGCAAGATCACCATTGAGAAATGCACTTTTCACATCCATTTGATACACCTTAAAATCTGAGTGAGCTGCAAAAGCCAGAAAGATTCTGATGGCTTCTAGTCTAGCTACAGGTGCAAATGTCTCATCATAGTCAATACCTTCTTGCTGACAATATCCTTTAGCAACCAGCCTTGCTTTGTTCCTAATAACCACTCCTTCTTCATCCATCTTGTTCCTGAACACCCATTTGGTGTCAATAACATTCTTTCCTTTTGGAGGTGGCACTAGTTCCCATACTTTGTTTTTCTCAAATTGATTCAACTCTTCTTGCATGGCAACAATCCAATCAGAATTCTTCAAAGCTTCTTCAATTAATTTAGGTTCCTCTTGTGACAGAAAGCAACTATACAGACAAGTGTTTAATGTTGCCCTTCTTGTTCTAACTCCCTCACTAGGATCTCCAATGATTTGATCCCTAGTGTGGGCTCTGTCCCATTTCCTTGTGTGCCCCTGTTCATTTCCTTGATCTGTTCCAGTCTCATTTTGGTTGACAGTTGCATTCTCTTCTTCTCCCCCTGTGTTTGTGAATCCTTGCACAGGTGTTTGAAGAAGATTGTCAACTTCAAGAATTTCATTTTCTAGAACAGTTTGAACAGGGGATTCATCTTCACTTTCAGAATCCTCAAGATAACCTTGATTCTCAAATCTCAATAGCACACTGTCTTGATCACTTGTTTTCAGTCCTGGAGTTTTCTTGTCATCAAAGGTAACATCCATGCTTTCCATGACTTTGTGTTGCTCAGGTACAAACACTCTGTATGCTGTCCTTTCCAGAGAGTATCCAATGAAGATACCTTCAAATGCTTTAGCATCAAATTTTCCAACATGCTCAGAGGTATCTTTCATCACAAAGCACTTGCTTCCAAACACATGCAGGTGCTTGAAGGATGCTCTTTTTCCAGTCATTAATGAGTAAGGAGTTTTGCCAGACTTCTTATTGATCAATGTTCTATTCTGCACATAGCATGCTGTATTAACAGCATCAGCCCAAAAGCTAGTAGGTAGCTTTGCATCCAACAGCATTGTCCTTGCAGCTTCAATGAGAGTTCTATTCTTTCTCTCAACTACTCCATTTTGTTGAGGTGTCCTAGGAGCTGAGAATTGTTGAGAAATTCCTTTATCTTTGCAAAACTCATACAATGTTGAATTTCTGAACTCAGTCCCATTATCACTTCTCAAAGCAACTACAGAGGAACCAGTGCTTTGTGCTTCTCTATCAACTCTCTTGATATGCTCTATTATGACTTGAGGTGCTTCATCCTTGGAGAATAGGAATTCCACCCAAGTATATCTTGAATAATCATCAACCATCACTAAAGCATATTTCTTTTTGGAAAGGGACATTACATTCACAGGGCCAAATAGGTCCATGTGAATTAGTTGCAGAGGTTTTGAGTTTGTATTGAGCAACTTGTTCTTGTGACTTGATCTTTTAATCTTCCCTTTCTGACAAGCTTCACATGCTCCATCTTGCACAAACTCTAAGGCAGGCAAATCCCTTATGAGTTCTCTCTTGGTTAGAGAGTTCATTGCCTGAACATTCAAGTGAGACAGTTTCTTGTGCCACAGCCAGAATTCCTCATTTGTGGCTTTTGTGTAGAAACAACAAATTTCTCCCTTATTTGCAGCCTGGAGATTAGCTACAAACAAGCTTCCTTTCTTCACACCAGTTAGAACAACTTCACCACTTTCTCTTTTTGAGATTGAACAAAGGTCTTCATCAAATTCCACTTTGAAGCCCCTGTTGGTGAATTGTCCAATACTCAAGAGATTATGCTTCAGTCCTTCAACAAATGCTACATCTTCAATAATGACATTCCCAGACTTGACACTGCCATATCCCATTGTATAACCAATGTTGTCATTTCCAAAGGTTACTGATGGGCCAGCCTTTTCTTCAAAATGTGATAGCAGGGCTATATCACCAGTCATGTGACTTGAGCAACCACTGTCCAAGATCCATATGACTCTTTTATTCCTGTTGCCCTGCATTCACAAAGTGACTAAGTTGTTTTTGGTACCCACACTTGGTAGGGTCCAGTTGAATTAGAAGCATACTTGTTAACACTTCTTTTGTCATGAGTTGCAATCCTCACAGTAGGGGATTCTGTTCTGTGAGTGTGTACATGTGTGTGTGATTCACAGGATTGTGCAGAGTCAAGTTTATGCTTAAGAGATAAACAATTAGCAATCACAGTCACATAGCATGTCATGCAATTTGGCTTTCCACAGAATGAATCATGACTAGAAAGTATGCTAGCAGAATGGTTACTTAGGTTATCAATTTCAGCTATCTCAGGCTTGTTACACTTATGAGTCAAATGATTGACAGATTGACATTTTTGACATTGTTTCCTGGGAGCATTTGGCACATAAGTATAGTTGTTTCCCTTGTTGACACCTACCTTACCATTTCTGTTTTGTTTCTTTTTCTTAACAACTTCTTTCTTGACTACAGGACTCTTGACAAGGTTGTCTTTGGTCTCTTTCTGACTGACAGATTCAGGAAGAGAGGAGGTGTTTTTAGCAGCCTCATCTTCTTCAAGAAGTTGTTGTTTAATGACCAAGAGTTCTTCATTAAACTCAACAACACTCTTTTTGAAGATGGGCTTTTCAACACTTGACAGAGTTGATGGGGTATTTTTGTTTACAAAAGATTCTTTTCCTTTGCCTTTTGCCTTCTTCCTTCCTTTGTCATTCTCATAGTCAAAACCAATTCCAACCTTGCAGTCTTCAGTGTGTTCCTTGTGATAGGTTTGAATAAGTTCAGATGAGTTTCTGTAGCTTCTCAGTTTTAATTCAGTTTCAGCAATTTGTTCTCTAAGAGCTTTCTCTATTTGTTCAGCACAAATTACTTTATTTTTGAGATACTCAACTTCCCTATTCAAACCATCAAGGCTCACAACCATTAACTCAAGTTTCTCATTCTTTTCTGTAAGCTCCAAGTTTTTAGCAGTTAGCCTATCAATTTCTTCATTAGCAACTAACATGCTAGTATGAATGTTAAACATTTCAGTACTCATGTCTTCAACAGTTTACTTATATTGAGAGGGAGTCATTTCAAGAGAAGTAAGAATAGGTACCTGATTTGAGGAATCACCTTCATCAGAAAATGCCATCAAGGCATAGTTTGAGTACTCTGGTTCTTCTTCCTCATCAGAGTCATCCCAGCACTTTCCCTCAGCAATGAAAGCCTTACCCTGTTGTTTCTTGAGTAGAGCCTCATACTTTGCCTCAAGCTCTAAGTATGCTTTATCCTTCTTGATCTGTTTGGGCTTCTTGCATTCTGTTGCAAAGTGCCCAAGTTCATTGCAGTTATAGCATCTTATTTTGGACCTATCCACACTCCCAGATTTGTATCCTCCTTTTGCTGCACCAGCAATCCCTTTTCCCTTGTTGAAGGAGTTTGAGCTTCCTGAACCACCAGCATTCCCACCATTGAACCTGGGCTTGAATGGCTGCTTCCTCTTAAACCTAATGTTAGGATATCTCCTAGCCATGTAAGCAAAAGATTTATTTTCCATCTTTTCCAGCTCATCTATGCTGTAGAACTCATCCTCCTCAGGCAAATCATAAACAACTTGATTTTCTTCACCAGCATCATCATTATCTTCTAGTTCCTCAATCTTGACTTGACTGACTTTCAGAGACTCCATTCTTTGACCTAGATTGTCAGCAATGAGGGCACAAGAGGTATTTGCCATTAATCCTTGTTTTGCTTGAATGGATCTCTTCTGAAACAGCTCTAGCTCATATGTCTTTAACACACCATACAAGACATCAAAACCAATCTTTGTTAGATCTCTTTCTTTGAGGGAAGAGATTCTTGGTTCTAAATGGTCTGGCAGAGTCAGTAAGAATTTCATGTTAAGCTCTTCTGTCTCATAGTGCTTGTCATAGAGTTTGAGCTCATTTATCAGCTTGTTGAATCTCTCAAACACTTCTGTGATTCCCTCTTTTGGCTGTGCCATGAAGGCTTCATATTGTGAGACAAGAATCTGTTTCTTGTTCTTTCTTACTTCAGTAGTTCCTTCACAGAGCACTTCTATGAGATCCCACATCTTCTTTGCACTACTGCAGTGAGCAACAGTGCCATACATGTTGAAATCCATAGATTCACAGATGATAAGTTGGAGATGTCCATCCAGTGCTACTTTCTCCTTTTCAGGATCAGTGTATTTTGAGGGATCTTTAGGAACATGCCTTGCTGGTATTATCTCAGTGCCTACTGTAGTTTCACCAATCTCAATCAATGGAACAAAGGGACCATGCTTTAGAATATCTAAGTACATGGGGTTGGAAGCTTTGATGAAAAGCAACATCTTCTTCTTCCATAAACTGTAGTGCTCCTTGTTAAAGGGAGGAATCTTGATACTGCTTAGTTTCTGTGAGCTCATTCTTGATCTTTTACTGTTTGTATGTTAACAGCCCGCTCTGATACCACTTGTTAGAAATGAATACTACTAGAAACTAGACAGAGGGGGGGTGAATGGATAGTTTGATATATTTTTCGAACTTGAAAACTAAGTAAACAACTGTATGTGATTATGATATGTAATATGCAGAAAGTAAATAACACACACAATCACTTTAATCTACTTTGTATAAGCAAATTAAACACTACAGCTTTCCAGGAAATTCACAATCGAATTTCTGGCTTCTAAACAAGAACAGTTTGAACTTGCTTGCTTACAGAGAAAAGAGCTTAGCAAATAACTATGTGTATCTCTCTTACAGCTTACAGTTGTGTGTGCACGATATATATATTCCCCTATACAAACTAGGCACACACAATATTACACAGCTACCCCTTCTGAAAGTCCAACTTGTCCTGCCATAAGAAGTTCACTGAGTCAGGAAGGACCACCTGCTTTTCGGAGTCTTTCCCGTTTCTGTAGCTGCTTGTCTCTTATCTTTCTCTCCAAGTTTAGCTGTAGATTTGCCATCTGTTCTTTGGACCACCTTGCCAGAACAAATGCTTCAGTATTTGTCTCCTTTGATTCTTGGTTCTGTACCTTAATTTGTCTTGTTATAAACGGCTAAGTGTTGATATCGTGAACTCCACTTTATCCCTGACTTCGCGATCTCCCTTGTGAGGACTACGCGATATAGCCTTTGAAGACTTTGCGACATAGGTCATTTGACGACTATGCGACATAGTTCATTTGACGACTATGCGACATAGGTCATTTGATGACTATGCGACATAGGTCATTTGATGACTATGCGACATAGGTCATTTGATGACTATGCGACATAGGTCATTTGATGACTATGCGACATAGGTCATTTGATGACTATGCGACATAGGGCTCCTGAGGACTTCACGATCTAGGATCTTTTGACTTTGCTGTCTTCAACACTTCACGACATGTGTCTTGAGGACTTCTCGACATAGTGCAAAATGGACTATGCGATATAGCACTTCACGACATGGATATTGGTGACTTCACGACATAGCTTTCTTTTGACTTTGCTATATAATGCCTTAGATAAATTCCTGCAACTTATTTCTTCATGGCCTTATTCAACTCTATCCTGCTGCATGAACACTTCTGAACTTCTACCAGGATAATTATTCAATGGCCTATATACATTCTAGATGCAAGAACTTTACTAAGCTCATTATAAATCTGAGCATACATGATAAAGCTATTGTTCATGAGAACAAGACAAGTACATTTAGAGACCTATACTCTATCCCAGTGATATAAATCACTAGGTCATGTAGTGTGACAAAGTCACATAGTGTAGGCTTGTTAATAGTGGTATTCAGACATGTCTTGAGCCTAACAGATGGTCTGATTTTCAAATTTGAAAACTTTAGTTGGTAAGAAAAGTACATGCATTTAAGGATTTAGGTGAGAAATATTGAAGATGAGGACATAAGATCATTCGGGTTGAGTGGTGTCATGGGCAGAGCACGTGAGGCAGTATTTATGTAGGAGTTTGTGTGGATGGCAGAATCGTAAATAAGACGGAATATGAGGCTTTTAGTTGAACAGTTGGGCTGTTAACTGTTGAAAAGGCGCAACAAACACTATAATATAGATAGATTAGTATAGTTTTTTTGTCAAAAACGTACTTGCATTACTTCAAATCACATCAGAACACAATACATGATGAATAATTTGGGGATGAATATCAACCCATTCCCTCAGGTCAGACGTAGAATGAGTGGCTAAAACATGTGTCACACTATTCGCAGACCTACGAGCAAACTTAACTAGCACATTATCATAGTGCTTACATAACTCCCTACAATCCGAGACAATAGTATGAAAATAACTATCCTCGTAGTCTCCTTTACAGGCCTCCACTAGACTCTTAGAATCAGACTCAAATATGCATTGATCCAGGGCTAACTCTTTAACCCAGGATAAAGCTTCCTTCAGACTTAAAGCTTCGGCTTCTGTAGGTGTCCAAGCACCAGCAATTCGACCACTTCGTGCCCGGAAGAAACTGCCGTTTTCATCCCGAATAACACTTCCAAATCCAATGACATTCCCTGGAAAAACTACTGCATCAACATTAATTTTCACCCAACCACCAAAAGGTTTACTCCATGTCTGCTCTTCCTGTGTCTGGTATCCATGTATAGACTGCCTATCCCGTGCTCGACTCCAGTCCGACAGCAAGTTCAATGTTGCTGCTCGCACCCGAAATACGGAACCATTTACACGATCCCAAACCCATTTGTTCCTCCGATTCCACAGGCTCCAACAAATCATCGACACCAACGCACACTTATCTCTCGAGATGGTCTGAAAGATACGGACCAACACATCAAAACACGTATCATTCATGTTTCTTATGACTAAACTGACCAAACCAGCTAAAGACCAGACTGTATTAGCAAAGTCATACTCAAATAAAACATGCATATCAGTTTCACTTGCATTATGACACCAAGGACATCTACCATTTACATTAACCCTTTTCATTTCCAAGGCTGATAAAGTTGGCAAACACCCTGTACAGACTCTCCACATAAAATTAACCACTTTTCCAGGAATTTTCAGATTCCATAGCTTTTTCCAGAAAGCAGTATATGTCGTATCAAACCTCCCCTGCAAATCTTTATAAGCACCCCTGACTGTAAATTTCCCCTTATCATCACCCAGCCAGAACCACGTATCTCTCTTTCTACGAATTGGAATCGACACTCTCTGAATAAGCTCCTTATCCCGAGTATTGAACAGATCATTTAAAATATCCTGATCCCACTCAAGCTTCTCCATACTCATTATATCCTGCACTTGCACATCCCTCAAATCATCTGGCATAGCAGTAGTTAAACACCCATTCTCATGGCTAGGTAACCATGGAACGTGCCATACCCTTGTGCTTGCCCCATCCCCTATTCTTCTACGACATCCAGTTTGGACAGCCTCCTGAGCAGACATAATGCTCCTCCACATGTAAGATGGATTCGCACCCAACTCTGCATTTAGAAAGTCCGTTCTAGGGAAATATCGAGCTTTAATAATCCTTGACACAAGCGGATTCTCCTCAGTTAAAATACGCCAGCATTGTTTAGCTAACATTGCTGTATTAAACTTTCGTAAGCATCTAACTCCCAACCCTCCACCATACTTTGGAACACTTAATTTATCCCATGCCCTCCATCTAATTCCACTCCCCCGCCAAAACCCATTCATCTTCTTCTCTAAAGCGTCACATACATTTGCTGGGATCATAAATAAGCTCATCCAGAAGTTTGGAATTGCTTGAGCCGCTGTTTTCAAAAGAACCAATTTACCACCCTTTGATAATGACACATTCCCCCACCCCTGCAGTTTTTGCCCAACTCTCTCAATCAGAAATTCAAAGATCTCACTTTTATTTTTACCAACAAACATCGGCATCCCCAAGTATCTCCCCGGAATACTAACTTCTTGAACTTCCAGTCGTGAGCAAACGCTTCCTCTATCATTCACATTTGTATTAGGACTGAAAGTAACACTGGATTTATTATAATTTACAGCTTGACCTGACACCATCTCATACCTCTGAAGAATTCTTTTCATCGTTCTCGCCTCTGTCTCATTTGCTCGAAAGAAGAAATAGCAGTCATCAGCGAACAATAGGTGAGATATAGTTGGAGCCCCTCTAGCTATTGTACACCCATGTATTAACCCAACTTCCTCATGTCTTCTAATAATCGCACTCAAACCCTCTGCACATAGTATGTATAAATACGGAGAAATAGGGTCCCCTTGACGAATTCCCCGCTCTGGCACATAGTATTAGTATAGTTTATTTACTAACCTATAAACTTTTTACAAGGGTTATTTGAACCATGGTAATATTTATTTATATTTCTTTGTGATTTGAAGGTTTGGTAAATAACTTTGTGTGTGTTTGGGGTATCATAAAAAAGTTGACTTATAGCTTAAAATGAGTAAGTGCTTTAGAGCAAGTCCAACAATATCTTAGTGTAATCCCTAAAAATATTATAAAATAAGGAATCCTAGTGATTTAGGAACAATAATTTGTTTGTCAACTCCAACAACAATCCTTATATTCATTCCTTATTATTATAATAATAATATATTTAAACTACTAAGTGAAAAATTGTGGGACCAAAAATTTAGAAAGTGAAAAATAGTGGGGACCAAGTGTGTTGAATATGAGGGAATGTAATTTTTTATTCTTAAAAATGAAATAGGGGATGACTAATGGTTACCTAAAAGTAGGAATGACTAGTAAATTTAAGGATGTGCTACTGATTTAGGGAATTACTAAGATACCGTTGGAGCACCATTTTGACGTCACATTCCCTATACTTGAGTTTAGGAACTCATTTAGGAAAGCTGTTGGACTTGCTCTTATAAGTGATAAATTGATGGATTCTTATAAGTTATACGGGTGTTTGGATAAATTTACTTATAAGTTAGTTAAGAGTTTGCTAAATTAAATTTGAAAAAATAATTATTAAATACAATGATTTCAACACTTGTATTTTAAATTAAAAAAATATTTAAAAACACAAAGGTAAAAATATAAAGTATTAAAAAAATAAAGAAATCAAAGAATAAGTTGATAAGTTGAGTAAAATGTTGGTGATTTCTAACATTCAACTTATCAATTTATAAGTTATAAGTTATCAAATAAGCTGAGTACACAAACAACTCTCGTAAGCTCTTATGGGTTTATAAGTCATAAGTCGACTTATTTTGTGTTACCCAAACAGGCCCTTTATTCCAAACCCTGAAGTTTATACTACCAATCGAAAGAAGCGAAATGAAGGAGGATGTGACTCTGATATCGAGATTCCCAAAAGCCAGGATGAGCAACTCAGGATCGTAGACAAAGAGGAATTGTCAATTTATCAAAGCTTCTTTTCACCAAAAACAGAGATTACCTCATTTTTCCACCACATTTTTTGTCAAATCACAAATATTAGCACCGTCATATTTTTATGTTGTTGTCATTATGAGGTGTTTTGCAAATCATAAATAGTCCTGGCATGCAGTCTGTTGATCCCAATCAAAGCTAGTGTAAAATGTAGATAAATATTCTTTTGGGGTGAGAATGAACCACATATAATTGTAATTTGCAGGAATAAGATCCCCATTTTATTGATATCAGATGAGTTTAAATACATATTAAAGAAAGTAACTGCTCCTAAATTCTAGAGCCACATCACTAGAAAATAGCACACTACGTACTAACTGTTCTCCTACCTATTAGTTAGCTGAAATAAAATAAGAACGACCTATATCTAAGCAAGTCAGGTAGTGGACATGGTAGACATACTGGACACTTCACTGGAATGGTCTATCACAGTCCTTGTTTAAGAGATGTATTGAGTAAATAAATAATTAATTATAAATATTTGTGATTTACACAGCATAGTTAGTTAGATTTACAGTGGTACAAAGTTAGTTACAGATTTGGGGTAAATATACAGTCTTGTATAGGGCTGATCATTCGGTTAAAAACCGAACCGAATTAGAAAAACCGAAAATCTGAAATATCGATTTTGTGAAACCGAACCGAAGTTTTACTAAAACCGAACCGAAATAATTCGGTTTTTCTGTTCGGTTTATAAAAAACCGAAATTTAAAAACTTTTTTTAAAAAAATTATTAATTATTATTAAATAGTTACATTATTTATAATCAATTACCTTTTCAACTAAAATACATGGTTTTTTCAAACAAAATTCCCGCTTTTTCTAAAAAAAATACAGAGAATTACACTTTTTCAACTAAAACATGTTACTTTTTCTATTTTTCCGTACTTAAATACTTCTTTTTCAAAAATATCATGGACAAATCCTTACTTATTTATTTTAATACCTATTAAAACATAAAGTAACAATTATTACAAACAATATGTGCATTGCACGGGTTTTAAGCTGATATATATATAATTTTAAAAAACATATAAAAATATTTTGGTTTTTCGGTTTTTAACCGAACCGAACCGATTTTATTTCGGTTTAATCCGAAAAACCGAAATAACCGAAATCTTCGAAAAAACTCAATCCAAACCGAACCAAAATATTTCGGTTCGGATCGGTTTTTCGGTTTCGGTTCGGTTTTGCTCAGCCCTAATCTTGTACATACAGCTCAAAGAGCTAATTGAATACAATCATTTTTTCTGGTTTTATAATTGTTGCCATTTTATAGACTAAACTATTATTTTTTTAGAAGATGATTGCATTCCGTTAAATTTTTTTAACGGACGTTAATGGTTTCATTTTTTCATTTTTGTAATTACACTTTGACGGCTCAAGTATTATTATTTTGCACAAAATTGACTTTTTTAAATATATTTTTTGACATTTTTAACCAAATGTTTTATTTAAAAAACGTCAATATATATAAAAAAGAGTCATTTTATGCTAAAAAATAATAATTAAGCCATCAAAGTGCAATAATAAAAATGAATTCATTAACGTCCGTTAAAAAAATTGATAGAATGAAATCATCTGTTAAAAAATAATAAATTAGTCATTAAAATGACAACAATTATAAAAGAGTAATTTTTGTGCAAAAAAATAATAGTTGAGTCCATCAAACTGCAATTAAGTCTATTTAGTTAGAAGTATATAATTTAGGAGTTACGTTCTATTGAGAACACATTTTGTTGGAGTCCTTGGAGATCATATATGTTTAGCAACAATTTTTTTGTAAAATGTAATATTTTATCAATTGCGTTATATCAAAATCACTATTTCATTGAAAATCTTTAAAATTATATATGTTTTACAAGCAAAACATATTCTTCGGCAAAATATATTGATTTTGCAGAATATTCATGTTTAGTTTTCAAAACATATATGATATTTAAGATTTTCAATGATATAATGATTTTAATAGAACATTCTTTGTAAAATCATATATTTTACAATTTTTTGATTACAAAATATAATCTATCTTGCATTGTTTTGATTGCAGAAAATATATGATCTCAAAATCTCCAATTAAATAGTGGTCTACATGGAAATTTTCTTTATATGATTTAAAGGTTTTTCGAAAATACGTTTTAAAGGGTTTTGGGAAAAATAAGTTTATTTTTTAAAATTACAGAAATACAAGTTTGCAACTAAATACAACAAAAAAGAATTCTATTATTTTTCAGAAAAATGCAGGAATAAGTTACATTTGATTTTTTAAATCATATTTAATAAAAAATAAACTAAATATATGTATTATATGAACTATGTATAAAGGTTCTCTTTGAAATGCTACTCGTTTATAAAATAATTACGATGTTATAGGATATTATTATATGAAAAAAATTAGTTTATGGGTTACATTGCAAAAGGAAAGAACAAGTTAGTTGATTTTTTTATATTTTTATATTTTTATAAGATAAAATGTATCATATTTTTTTTTAAAGTATTTAAAAAATGTTTGTTCTAAAAAGCAAGTCAAAACTAGTTTCATTGAGATATTAATTAAATAGTAATGGAAAAGCATATTTTTATATGAAATGCTTGATTAAGACATTAAACTAGTATCAAAACTAATATTAAACTATTATATATAGGTGACTATTAATGTGTAACATTTTTTGGTTAATAACAAACAATAAATTGTGGATTTAAAAAAATGAAGTTAAATATTTTAAAAAATATAGAAGAAATAATGAGATACGTGTTGATATGGACTAAAAATAACCCTAAAAATATAATTAATGACATATTAATTAGACCCGAATTGGTCCAAGAACACAGCCCAATATTCAAGGCCCGAAACTCTGATTATTCATTAATTTCGTAATTAATGAATAGGGAAAATATACAGCTCATGAAAAGAGTCCAAAATATGGTAAATTTGTCAAAGAAGGATCCAGAATCCCAATTAATGAGTCATAGCCTTTATCAACAAGGAAAAGACTTCTCCAGCAAGAAATACGATGTTTATCCAATATCAAAAAGGAGACTTATTCGCTAAGACTCCTAAACATACCATAAATACTAGGCTCCAGACGCCTATATAAGGTCACTGATCCTACAATCAGAACTACGTCTTTGGCTTGATTCTCAGCATTAATTGAGATACGTAGGCATCTTGTGAGGACCGATTTAGTCTCGAAACACAAGTGCAGCCATTAAAGCTCGAAGCTCATTAAACCTTAGCATTAAATACATAAATACGTTTTTTATTCCACAACATTTGGCGCCGTCTGTGGGAAAACAACATCAACCATGGAAAACACGCGAAGAACAACTCGAGCTTCTGAAGAACTTCCTATCACCTCCGGGGCTGATACTCATGGAAGTCAACCACCGCCAACTACTGGCATTGAAGGGGCGAATATCCCCACCAACACTCAAGGAACGGAAGTCCCGACATCGGTTGAAGGGACGAATCCCCTGCAGATGGTCATTCATGGATCTAATCCACAAGAGACCGTTCACCAGCAACCGATCACAACCTCCCCACTGCTCATGAATGCCCCGAGGAGCCTTCAACTCCATACTACTGATCTCCCTCAATATGTGAATCAGACCCTTGGGATGCCTACCCATAGCAGGCCCCCTCGACCCCCGGTGGGCAGTAGTGGTACCAATTTGGTACACCATGAGGCATATGTGCCCCCTTACGTACAAGGTTTGGAACCCCTGAACCGTCAAACCCAAACTCATCAGATGTTTCGAGACGATTTCTCTGGTCCTTACACTGAGGATGAAAATTACAATACTGATGATGACTATCCCCCACGAAGAAGACGTTCTGCAAACAAGGAGCAAACCACTCAGGAAAGGATTGCAGCCCATGAGGCAGAGGTTGCAAAACTCAAAAAGAAGTTAGAGGAAGAAGAGGCTGCAAGAACAGCCGGGAGGCCTCCGGTAATTAATCTGGATCCTACTCATCCGAGATCCAGAAGGGTTGAAACCCCAAGAGGAGATCCCACTGTATTGTTACCCCTAGGAGATCCTGACGATCCTACACCACCCTTCACTCAAGAGATAATGAAGGCCACTGTATCCAGAAAGTTTAAAATGCCAACCATCAAAGCTTATGATGGAACGGGAGATCCCGCAAATCATGTAAGAACCTTCTCAAATGCACTGCTGTTGCAGCCTGCCAATGACGCTGTAAAGTGTAGGGCGTTTCCACAAACCCTAGCGGGCATGGCTCAACGTTGGTATAGTCGCCTTCCGCCCAATTCTATTGGATCTTTCAAAGAGCTGATTAAGGCATTCATCAATCAATTTGTTAGTGGAAAGATACATGAGAAAAGTTCCGCCTCTCTTATGGGGATTCAACAAGGCAAGAATGAAACGTTGAGAGAATACTTGAGTAGATTCACTAAGGAGGCTATAAAAGTCCCAGATTTGGAAGATAAAGTGGCTATGATAGCCCTACAGCAAGGAACTACCGATGACCACTTCATGAGGTCTTTGGCTAAACATCCCCCCGAAAACATGTTGTCACTACAAGATAGAGCTGGAAAATACATCAAGGCTGAGGAGAGCATGAGAAAGTATGAACCCACTGTTGAGGGAAGTGAAAACGGAAAAAAGAGAAAGGAGACTCAAGAGTATGACACTAGGGACAAATATCCCAGGACAACGAAAGATTCTGACTCTCCACCTAAAAGGAACAACTTCGGACCCAGGTTCAATGAATATGCAAGGTTGAATACCTCAAGAAGTCAAATTCTGATGGAAATTGAGAGGGAAGAAGATCTTCGATGGCCAAAGCCGCTAAGATCCGACTTGGAGAAACGGAACAAGAATCAATTCTGCCGTTTCCATAAAGAAGTTGGTCATGATACCGACGATTGTAGACAACTGAAAGATGAGATCGAGTTCTTAATCCGAAGAGGAAAACTCGATAAGTTCACTAAGGATGGGAATCGAGGAAATCAACAAGGAAACTATGAAAGGAAAGACTATGATAGGAGGGACAACGACCAAGATCGTACTCCTAAGCCCCAAGGGCCTGTCATCAACATGATATTTGGAGGACCGACTGCTGCTGGGTCCTCCCGAAACTCAAGGAAAGCTTATGCCCGAGAGGTAATGACTGTTGTAGGAGAAGCACCGAAACGTGCCAAGACAGAAGTGGCTATTACCTTTGATGATTCTGATCTTAAAGGGGTGAAGTTCCCCCATGACGACCCGTTGGTCATTATACCTGTAATAGGTAACTCTAAAACCAAGAGGGTTCTGGTTGATAACGGAGCTTCCGTGGACATCTTGTTCCATGATGCCTTCATCAAGATGGGATATACCGATTCACAACTGACTCCTTCAAACATGCCCATATACGGGTTCAATGGGGTTGAATCTAAAGTAGAGGGAACTATTCAGCTCCCTATGACAATAGGGCAAGGTTCACAAACAACAACTCAAATGCTGAACTTCGTGGTGATAAAGGCAACCTCGACTTATAATGCAATCCTTGGGAGGACAGGTCTTCATGCATTCAAGGCTGTTGCCTCAACTTACCATTTGAAAATCAAGTTCCCAACAAGGAACGGGGTTGGTGAAGAACAAGGAGATCAAAAGATGGCTAGGAGTTGCTATGTAGCCGCGTTAAGGCCTGATGGAGTCGGGGGCAGGTTCTCCCAATCAAGGTTATGGATTCGAGAGACGATGAAGAAAGAAGGGACTGAGGTGCCAAGAACTTGGCATGCCTCAAATTTAAAAGTTTATTATGTTTAAGTGTTTCCTTAAGGGATCCACTAATAGTACAAGTAGCAATAAGGTCGACGAAACCATTATGAGCTCTTAAGCTCTTAGTAGGAAGTAAATCACTATGTAAGGGTCGAACCCTCTTTTTAAAAGGAAATATTTCAAGTTCTCATTCACTATTTTATTACTTATATTTGTTTGAGTATTTCCTTATTGTTCTACTAAAGAACAAGTTGTACCAATAACACTTGATCAAAGTGCTAGCCCATTCAAGAGGCCAAGTACTAGGAATTGCCTTACAAAAGATAAGCTAAATAAATATAAGTGAATGCAAGAACGAAGAAACATAATATGCATAAATAACATGCATGGATAGAAGATCCCGAAGGATCAAAGAGTTATGTTACAAGCTCAACTAAAAGCCTAAAGAGGCCTATTGGAAGAAGGTTAATATACGGGTTGAAACCCATGAAAATTCGAGGAAGTAAAGCTCAGAACGAGCTTCGATTCGATATACTGCAAGCTCAAATTAAAGAAACGAGTGAAACGTTATGTTTGTCTTCGTTCACGAAGACCTCTCGATGTGAAACTTAAGGTATTAGAACTCAAGTTAGTTCTTGTATCTGTAAGCCACGTTTGGCATTGTTGAAACCTCAAAACAAGTCTAAGGTGTTAAAACTCAAGTTAGTTTTTGTATTTGTAAGCCACGTTTGGCGTTGTTGAAACCTTAAACGAGATTGAAGGGTAACAACCTCTCAAATACATGAAAAGCTGAGGTCGTTTTGTTCGACCTAGGACCAAATCGAGGTCGAAAATTGAGGTCAAAAACACCTCAAAAGACGCCTAAGAGACTGTCTGGGACGCGTGGTTCATAACCCCGTCTTGTACACGGGGGTGACTAACGCCCAGAAGACATTCAAAAAATGAGAAATCAAAATTTGAAAAACGACTAGGAGGCAAAGACGCCTAGAAGACCGTCTGGGACGCGTGGTTCACAACCCCGTCTTGTACACGAGGGTTACCAACGCCTAGAAGACAAGAGGAAGTGAGCCTTTATTTTTTGTAGAAAAGAGAAAAAAAAATAATTATTAATTGTTTTCCCCGAAAATTCAAAAAATATATACGGGAACAATTATTATTAAGTCTTGAGGACCAATGACATATTTTTGAATAATTTTTCAAAAATATTAAAGCGAACAACGTCTCAAAAAATCGACAAAAAACACCTAGGAAGCAGCCTTGTAGGCGAGGTTTAAAAGATTGCTTTGCAGGCGGGGGTCGTCCACGCACGGAAGGAATAAACCAAGACGGAAAGTCCGGTTATTTTCAAAAATATATATATATATATATATATATACATATATATATATATACATATATATATATATATATACATATATATATATATATACATATATATATATATACATATATATATATATATATATACATATATATATATATATTAAGACACGCCTACAAAGCAATCTCCTCCGCGTGGTTCACAAATGGACCTTCCAGGCGGGTCACACCCACGCCCAGGGAACAAAAGAAAACTGGCCACAATTTTTCGGAAAAATATATATATATATATATATATATATATATATATATATATATATTTATCTATATAAACTGCAAACAACGCACGCCTAGGAGGCAGTCTTGTAGGCGCGGTTTGAAAACGTGCCTTATACGCGGGGAAGACCCACGCCTTCCGCACAGTTCCCTGCTGATGGCCCCCCACGGGGAACAGAATTTTGTGCGGTTGTATTGAAAAGGAGACAAGAAATGCAAAACAAAATAAATTCTTAATGTTGCCAATAAATAGCCAAAAGCTATTTAAATTTTTTAGAAAATTTCTAAAAACTTAGAAAATACCTGAAAAAATAGAAAATAATTTTCAAAATTATTTTCTTAATTTTGGGAGAATATTTTATACACTTTTGAAATATTTCGAGAAATATTTCTAAAAATACCTATGGGTACATGAAAATTCCTAAAATATTAGGAATAAATATTAAAAATACCTGTGGGTACATGAAAATTCCTAAAATATTAGGAATAAATATTAAAAATACCTGTGGGTACATGAAAATTCCTAAAATATTAGGAATAAATATTAAAAATACCTGTGGGTACATGAAAATTCCTAAAATATTAGGAATAAATATTAAAAATACCCGTGGGTACATGAAAATTCCTAAAATATTAGGAATATTTCATTAAATGTCAAATTAGCCTCGAATAAGGCAACAATCATCGTAAATGTGTAGGTCGCTCCACACTTTGCAATAAGGTGATACTTGTGAAACACTAGTGTAAATAAATTCCTAGGTAAAGGATAAAAAAGACCCCGAATCTCGAAAAAGGTCAATATAATTTCTACGAAAGCTTGAAAAGTTTTCCTAGAAATTGGGGGGCAAATGATATGGGCTAAAAATAACCCTAAAAATATAGTTAATGACATATTAATTAGACCCGAATTGGTCCAAGAACACGGCCCAATATTCAAGGCCCGAAACTCTGATTATTCATTAATTTCGTAATTAATGAATAGGGAAAATATACAGCTCATGAAAAGAGTCCAAAATATGGTAAATTTGTCAAAGAAGGATCCAGAATCCCAATTAATGAGTCATAGCCTTTATCAACAAGGAAAAGACTTCTCCAGCAAGAAATACGATGTTTATCCAATATCAAAAAGGAGACTTATTCGCTAAGACTCCTAAACATACCATAAATACTAGGCTCCAGACGCCTATATAAGGTCACTGATCCTACAATCAGAACTACGTCTTTGGCTTGATTCTCAGCATTAATTGAGATACGTAGGCATCTTGTGAGGACCGATTTAGTCTCGAAACACAAGTGCAGCCATTAAAGCTCGAAGCTCATTAAACCTTAGCATTAAATACATAAATACGTTTTTTATTCCACAACATGTGTTGACTGCGTTCACAATGAGAAACACATTAAACTAGGAAATAGTACCAAAAACCGTTACCAAACCGTATATGTCAGTTCGGTTCCGTTTTTATGTATTAATCGTAACCGAACAATCTGAAACGGTTTTTTTCGATTCGGTTAACCGTTTGTCGGTTTCGGTTTTTTTTCTAATTAAAAGTATTATACAAATTTAATAATATTAAGCTTGAAAAATATTATAACATAAAAAAATAATTTAAAATGACGTAATTTTTATTATAATAAATGATTCAATCTGGCGTTTGCTTAATTCAGAATCCTAATTGTTGGACTCTTACTGCTGTAAATAGATTCATTTTGTCTGCTTTGATGGCTCATGAAAGTACGGAAATATAACTAAAGTAACATTTGTGATTGACTAACTAATTTCTAGCTTTATTAGTTTATGATGGTTGATTATACGAGTTTTGATATAATAAATAATGTATTTTATATACTTATATATAATTTCTGACCACATTTTTTGTGAAAACCTGGAGAACACATACGTTCTGCAATCTAAATTTAACAAAATAGATCATAATTTGTAATCAAAAATTTACAAAACGTACTATTTTGCAAAGTATATTCTATGAAAATCACTATTTCATTGAAAATCTTGAAAATCATGTAAGTTATGCAAACTAAACATGAATGTTTGTTTACAAGGATAAAACCATAATCGTTACCAAACCATTTCACCGGTTCAGTTCGGTTACTATTTTTATCGATTTCAGTTTTTGGTTTTTCGGTCCGGTTTCGGTTTTTCGATTTTTTTTCACAACCCAACACCCAACACTATACACAATTTTGCACGGGAAGGTCATTAATGTAATTTGAAGGAACCGCGTTCAGTAATTTTGAACGAAAGAAGAAACGCGTACATGATTTTAGTCTATGATAATTTGGGGAGAAATGGCCCCATAAGGCACAATTATAAAACAAATGGTCCAAAATGACACTATTGAAAAAAATGGCCCAAAATAGCACATTAAAACGCTATATCGTCTAGCGTTCTGAAAATAGCGTGAAAACACAACTTAAAATAGCGTTTTGACCCGAAAACAGCACTTGAAGTAGCGTTTTTACTTACAATTCAAAGTTTTTAAAAGCGAAATTATCAAAAATACTACTTTTTCTTAGTTTTTATCTGTGGGTTCAGTAGTTAACCTTTAGGGTTTGACAACCCTAAAATCAGGACGCCGGAAAAACATCATTATTAACAAGTTGCATCTATGGTTGATTTTGGTTGCAGTTACAAAAATTCTGAAAAACTTTTAAAACACAATTTTTTTTTTTGAAACTTACCTTTAAAACACAACTTAATCTTGCGTTTTAGGTGTATTTTTTGAATAAATTAAAAACGCAAGACGCTTTGACGTTTTAACGTGGCATTTAGGGACATTTTTTCCAATTATGCTATTTAGGACATTATTGTTCAAAATTATGCCCTACCGGGCCGGCACGCTGATTTGGGCATTTCACTTGAAAATTGTAATAAGAGGGGCCATTTCTGTTATATAAAAACCCTAATACATTTGAGGCTGCCTAATAGAAGAAGAATATTTGGTAGCAATGGTGTTGAGAAGATTGATGGGGCGTTGGTCGGCATATTCCAGACGTATACATACAATAAGAATTGTAAGTATATTTCAACTGCTGGATTCAGATCTCAAACCCATTTCACAGGTTAGCTTCTTTATGAATTGAATTGATTATTTATATGTTAATTATTTGTGATTGAGTTATTTATTCATGGGTTTTGATGAAGCAAAAGACGGAGAGAAAGAAAAGAAATTTGAAAAAGGAGATATTGTTAATTTATCAAAACTTGTTTTCACCACAAACAGAGATTGACTCGAGAATTAACTATGTTTTACCATCGTATTTAAATGTGAGGTCTCTGATTATGCATTCATTTATTTAGGTTACTGCTCAGCACTTGGCTGGAAAGGTTATTGTTTTATTCTTTGTGCCTTTATGTTGTAAACCTTATTTTTGTACCAACAAGGCTAACGACTACAGATCAGCCTTAATGGACACATATAAGTTGATGATGTTCAACAACTGCTTTGAGGTTGTTTTGGTTGTCGTTGATGATGTTCCAATCTTCAGTGTACAACCTGGACAAACATGTTCCGATCCTTCTCTTCAACAAAAAATCGATGATATTTGTTCCCAAACTCAATCATGGCCTGCAATTCCATTCTCAGATATAACATCTAGACAGAGTTTGAACAAAAAGCTCGCTCTCTTTGACCCTCAGGAGGTTCTCATTGATTCAAAAGGCATGGTTTTGGACACTTTTCCTCAACACCTATTTCAGACGTATGGATGGATCCGAGGCTTATCCTTTCACCGATAAAAGGATATCGTTCTTGAAGTCCAGAGATAAAACAGCCTTCTGTCAACCCTCCTTGAAAGCACTTCTGGGCTCCTCAGGACGTGATTTTGTCATCTCAAACACAGGGTACAAGGTACAAATGTATTTATTGTGAAAACTTTATAATTGATTGTTTCACTATAGTCTCTCTCTCTCCTTTTAGACCATTCATGCCTTCTGCTTAAACTACTTTTTTGGTCTCCGTAAAGACCTTTTGATACAATCGTACTAAATTTAGAGCATATACACCAATGGTTTAGGGTTTGTGAGTCTCATGAGAAAACACAGCATTATAAACTTTTCCCACCTCTAGCATGTATATGTGCCTGTATATTTATGGTAAAAGTCCTTTCTATTGTCGGGATCAATTTAGAGGGATAAAAACGATAGATGGTATTTCACATATTGTTCCCAGAAAAGAAACTCACATGCCAATGACTGAGGTCTCCCTCCTTATTGGGTCATAAAATTTAGAAGAGTTGACAATCCGTCAAAATGTTTTTAACTGTGGGCGCAACATTATTGATACTCCATCTTTTAAAATCCTGTTCTGCCTGCATCAGTTTCCAATAGCCCAGGGTATAAAAAGATTGTTTTTTCTTAATCGTTAGTATCTTATCGGACTCTATGATATTGCACAATGGCATAATGAATTTAGATAAACATCTGAATATTTCATTAAATAATTTCCTAGTTGTGATGACAGGTTCCCATTTACACACTTGAAGATAAGGTGGTTGCCTTATTTTTTTACGAGGAAGGTTATTCGGCTGATTTCTTTACACGAATGCTTAAGATGTATTATGAAGAATTGAGAAAGAATAATCAAAATTTCGAGGTTGTCCTACTTTACCTTTCTGACACACGTATAACTAGAAGTTCTACAAATGAAGAAACATTCCAGAAAACTTTTAGTACCATGCCCTGGTTGGCTCTCCCATTTAAAGACTCTGCCCATAAGAAGTTGAGGCGGCTTTTTGGTTATCCCTACTTGCAGGAGGATGTATCTCTTTCTCTCTCTCTCCATATATTTTTCACTGGGTAAGATTCATATTTCTATCACAATGTCCTCAAAGAGCTCTGTTGTATTCTGTTGACATCTTGTTATTGCTTGTTTTTCTTGTGTTTGCAATTCAGAAACTTAATTCTAGATTTACATCCAGTAAGCATGACAGATCTGAATTTAACAGACCTCTTACTACAAATAATAGGCCTGTGGTTAAAGCCACTTCATGATTTATGTTATCTATAGCTGTGATCTCTCTCTCTCTCTCTCTCTAACTTTTTGTTGTTGATCAAAACATGAGCCTCGAGGTTATAAGCTCTAGCTGCTCAAATAAACCTAAATTTTGTCATTAAAACATTATATCCTCCCCTCTCTCTCTCACTCACTCACTGTATTGTGTATTTCTTTTAGAGGGTCTTGACAAAGTCAAGAAGTTGATGAACTTGGGAAAGTATGGTAGGCAACGCCGTATGACTACTACTGTTGCTAGAACATCAGTTCATGATACTAGTGATGCTGGAACTTCAGCTGATAGTACTGTTCCTGCTGCTGGTACTTCAGTTTCTGTTACTAGAGTTGCTGGAACTTCAGCTGCTAGGACTGCTCCTGCTGCTGGTACTTCAGTTCCTGCTGTAGCTTCCGGAAGTATGGCTTTCTTTTCTTATTTTATCTTCAGTTCCTGTTGTTCTCTACATGTTTTTAGTTTTTCTGATGCTTGGTTTCTAACGTAGTGATGAACTTGGTTTCCTTGGGGCAGGTGGAGCTGCTGCAGGAATATTGACTAATTCCATTTTTGTTGGAGGTTTGCCTGATGGCACCTCCAATGTACTATTAAGGAGTTTGTTTGAGCCTTTCGGTCGAATAAGGCATGGTGGTCTCCGTGTTGAGTATAGGGTGTGTAATTTACTAATTTATGTGTTAAATTATTTTTCGAATGAGCACTTAGTTTAACATAGTCACAATTTTTATTTTATAGAAAAACAATACTTCGTTTGCTTTTATTGATTTTTTGGATGCTAATGCTGCAGACCGAGCTTTTAACGTAAGTAACATGTCGTCTTTTGTGAGGGTTTTTTTAAAACATATATAGGATGTGCGTTTGATTTTTTAAAATAGTGAGTGGTTTTTTTTTTGTTTTAGGCCCCCCGCCCGGTAATTGGTGGTTGGGTTCTGAAGGTGGAGAAGAGGAGAAGAGGACGAACGAGCGTGCTACGATTAATCTTGCTTACTCAGGTCAGGTCCAACTACTTAATTTGAAACATGTACCAGGAGACTTTACGTGTTGATATAAGCTACTTGTATTAAATTTGAAACTACTGTTATTAGGATGTCACATTGTATCCATGCAAGCAACTGTTTAGAAAAATGTTTTATGATAAAAACAAGGCTCCTTTGGTTATAATCTTTGTGTTTCTCCGAAAGCAAAACAATTTGTCTACACTCTCAAGGATACAATGTTGCTTAATTATTCATTGAATTAATTAAATGCTTTTACATGTATACTAGTTAGTGTACATAGATATGAATGTCGTACAAACATGTAGTTGTACCCCCAACTTTTGTCATGACAAATCAAGTTGGGCCTTAATTTATTTAACATCGGTGAAACTATTTCTTTTCTTTTGTATAATATAAAATATGGATAACACCATGTCCCACAACGAAAGATAAATTGATGAGTTTATTTTGTTTTTTAACCGTTGCAATGACAACTAGGCGGGAGTTAGTAATTTGTTTGAATCGGGATGGACATGTGTTGCGTCCCGGTATTCATGGTTACTGGGTGTGCAACATTGTCAACTCACAATATGTTGTACATCTAGTAAACAAAGGACCCCATAGCAGCAAATTCAGTATGGGTATCGAAAATGGTGTGATCAGATTAGTCAACAAGATGAGAGATGATAAATTCATGTTATGGACTCTTCGATGACAAGAGCCTGGTGTTACTGTCGTCACTAACCATTTGGTCCAGCAAATCTTGAAGCACAATGTTTATCGGGGAACGTTTCACCGCCCTGATTGGATCTAAGAAGTTGAGGCTGTTGCTGCACAGTTCACTGACATTTCCAGTCCCCAAAATTTAACCCTTTCCCTGGAACAATTTATGGGGGCGACGGACAAGTATGTTGTTGATTTCATCAAAAGAAGACAGGATCCGGTTACTGCCACAAAATTCATGTTTGAATGCTCCAGATTTGTTGAGACGTTCTTCAACGTGCCAGTAAGGGTGATGGTGAAATCGAAAGCTCAACTGGAGTTTGGTTTTTTGTTCGATGATAACAAGACTTCAATCCCTCATCCATACAAACAAGCCCAAGGAAATCCCATGCATTTTCTCAAGGTTATGGGATTGTAACAATAAAGATCCCTTAAACTCGAGAAAGTCTTGGGATTTTTTTGGGCTTGTTTGTATGGATGAGGGATTGGAGTCTTGTTATCATCGAACAAAAAACTAAAATTCAGCTGAGCTTCTGAATTCACCGTCACCCTAACTGGCACGTTGAAGAAAATCTCAGCAAATCTGTAGCATTCAAACATGAATTCTGTGGCAGTAACCGGATCCTGTCTTTCTTTTGATGAGATCAACAACAGACATGTCCGTCGCCCCCACAAATTGTTCCAGGAAAAAGGTTAAATTTTGAGGACTGAAAATGTCAGTGAACTGTACAGCAACAGCCTCAGCTTCTGGGATCCAATCAGGGCGGTGAAACGTTCCCCGATAAACATTGTGCTTCAAGGTTTGCTGGACCAAATGGTTAGTGACGGTAGTTACACCAGGCTCTTGTTCTGGAGGAGTCCACAACAACAATTTATCATCTGTCATCTTGTTGACTAGTCTGGTCACACCATTTTTGATACTCAAACTGAATTTGCTGCCATGGGGTCCTTTGTTTACTAGATGTACAACATATTGTGAGTTGACAATATTGCACACCCAATAACCATGAATACCGCGACGCAGCACATGTCCATCCCGATTCAAACAAATTACTAGCTCCCGCCTAGTTGTCATTGCAGATGTTAAAAAACAAAATAAACCTATCAATTCATCTTTAGTTGTGGGACATGGTGTTATCCATATTTTATATTATACAAAAGAAAGGAAATAGTTTCACCAATGTTTAATAAATTAAGGCCCAACTTGATTTGTCATGACAAAAGTTTGGGGTACAACTACATGTTTGTACGACATTCATATCTATGTACAGTAACTTATATACATGTAAAAGTATTTAATTAATTCAAGGAATAATTAAGCAACATTGTATCCTTGAGAGTGTAGACAAATTATTTTGTTTTCGGAGAAACACAAAGATTATAACCAAAGGAACCTTGTTTTTACCGTAAAACTTTTTTCTAAACAATTGTTTGCATGGATACAATGTGGCATCCTAATAATAATAGTTTCAAATTTAACATAAGTAACTTATATCAACACGTAAAGTCTTATGTACTGGTACATGTTTCAAATTAAGTAGTTGGACCTGACCTAAGTAAGCAAGATTAATCGTAGCATGTCCTCCTCAGAACCCAACTACCAATTACTGGGCGGGGGGCCTAAAAAAAAGCCCACTCACTATATTAAAAAATCAAACGCACATCCTATATATGTTTTAAAAAAAGATGTTACTTACGTTAAAAGCTCTGTCCGTATCACTGGGCGGGGGGCCTAAAAGCCCACTCACTATATTAAAAATTCAAACGCACATCCTATCCTATACTATAATATTATAAGCAAACCACCCTCTATTTGGTTGGTAGTTTGGTCCTCTAAATAATAACTGTTAGATGTAAATATAGGTAAATGAGAACCGTTAGATATACTATAATATTATAAGCAAACCACCCTCTATTTGGTTGGTAGTGTGGTCCTCTAAATAATAATTGTTAGATGTAAATATAGGTAAATGAGAACCGTTAGATGTAATATTAAAAGAATATTCTTTTTTTGATATCTAAGATGCTCCCACGGGTTCAAGGTTCGAATCCCGTCAACAACATATTAAAAAAATTTAAGATCAAAATACAAATAAATGCTAATAAAATAAGATAAAAAATACTAAAAAATCATATTAAAAAATACTATTATAAGCAAACTACCATCTATTTGGTTGGTTGGTAGTTTGATTTTCTAAATAATAACCGTTAGATATGAATATATATAAATGAGAACCGTTTGATGTAATATTAAAAGAATATTATTTTCTTGGTATCTAAAATACTCCCACGGGTTCAAGATTCGAATCCCGTCAACAACATATTATTATTATTAAATATTTATATCATCTATTTTTCTAAACTACATTCAAAAGTTTAATATATTATTCCGTCCACAACATATTAAAAATTTTTAAGATCAAAATACAAATAAATGAAAATAAAATAATGATAAATCATATAAAAATAATAAATTAAAAATACTAAAATTCATCCGTGCATCGCACGGGTTATAGACTTGTATGTTTTAAAAAAAGACGACATGTTACTTACGTTACAAGCTCTGTCCGCATCATTAGCATCCAAAAAATCAATAAAAGCAAACGAAGCATTGGTTTTCAATAAAAAGCAAACGAAGCATTGATTTTCAATAAAAGCAAACGACATGTTTCAAATTGATATTTGATTGTTTAATTTGCATTCTCATCAACATGTTAGACGTGGTAAACATTCTTCAACATGTCTTTGTATTCACTCTTGATGCTGAGATTGAGATGATAAGCATTGAGATGAAGTAGTTTTAAGTTAATATGAGGGGGGAACAGAAGCAAATACAATTTTTTTCTTGCTGTAATCATCCTTGTTGCCTACTCATTCGAAGAGCTTTATTTAATGTATGAGAAAGAGTTGTGGTGTTGAGATGTAATTCTGCCTTTGTTTCTACTTGCTGTTCGCTTTTAAACAGTTTGTTATGCTAGAATACTGTTAGTTGTCTTAGTGTTAAGGTAAAAGTGTGGAATAGCCCCCAAGAGAGGGCCGATTTTTGTATAGTATTTTTTTAAAATTTTATTTTCATGATAAACTTTTTTTAAAGGAAATTCTGGTGTACTTTTAGATACTCCAATGTTATTATGACTCCTTGTGAAATGCATTCTCATCATTGCAGGATTCGTTATTTGGACATAATATTATCAATTTTTTTCTTCAAAATTCAAGTATTTGTTTATGTACATATATACGAGGAAAATGGATATGTGATTCACCTCACCCCTAAGCAGAGTTAACATGTAGTACTTAAACTACACTAATTCCGTGACAACCTTTTACTTGTGTGAGTTAGTTATGGATCTTTTTCTCCAGTCGATTTTATTTTGCAAAGTAGGTGGATCCAGACATCCAGTGACAACCCTTAATTAGGGTAAGAAAATCATACATCTTTCCTCTAAATCGTTACACATAATTTATTTGCATTCTCAACTGTTGGATTGTTGTCCAGACAAATCAGGATGCATTGAATTAATTGAATTCGTTTCAGAATAACTAAGAGGTTATTGGTGACATTACCATTACTGTTTGGCAAGTATACAACCTCCAAGTAACAAATCTGGAATGCCACGCCAACTGCAACAACTCGAGTTCCTACTGTTGTCAAGTATTACCACCATTGACAATGAAACCACCGTCATTCTCAAGAGATTAAATTTAGTTGGTAGATCAAAATTAAGCCGTATACCAGGGCATTAAGCCGATTAAGGACAAGGTTGATCAACATGTTCCATTAAGCATTTTACTATCTTCTAACTATAAACCTACTTTTTGCTTACCATGTGATAGTATACACTTTGCAAGGCCCAAACAGTCAAGTCAAGTTCATGTTATCACTCCTTATTTACACAAGTTTATAGCCCCAGCCCCATAAGATGCTTGTCTTTACAATATAAAAGAAAAGTATATGAATATGAAGGGCACTGCTGAGGTGATATATTTTCCCAATAGCAAAGATAAGAATGGTAAGCGAGTTGCAGATATGCCATGGTATCATGTCCAGTTGAGGAATTACATGGATGCTCTGATTTCCTTTCCTTTCTATGGTAAAAGCTGCAACCGATATCAGTCTCCTTTTCTTCTTGCCTTTGGACGAGATGGAAGTCTTGTAAGAAGAACGATATGTCCTCAGTTCAGGGAGGATAACTATTTCCCCTTCTATGCTGATGATGTTGAAACAGAGTCCTCGGTCTAGCAATTTCTGCTAGGGCAACTAGGACACCCTTTGTAAGGGGTTGCTGAGACAGTCGAAAAAACAGATTAATTTTATAGGCGGGAACCTTTCTTGTAATTACTGGGCGTAATCAGCTCGTCTTCCCTTGAAATACTTTGAGCATGTTTAACTTACTGAAATTTTATGTTTAACTTGGCCTTAACTTGCATTCTCATCAAGTCATCAACATGATGTTAAACGAGGTAACATTCTTCAAACATGTGTTCATCTCATAATCAATTACTTAATTCTAAAATATTTTTCATCAAGTCACAAATTCAACACTAATCAAGGTAAGGTCAACTTGACAATTTGTTTAAAATGTTTTCTCAAAATTGCTAACACTAGCCATATCTATTGCTAATGCAGTTCTCAAGGACAGTTTACATCAGATGAGTTCTAACTTCTATGTTTGTCTACAATAAATTTGTATATACAAGGGGAAAGAAATTTATAAGTATCAATTTCAAGAAAAGGAAATAGAAATAAAATTTTCTGAAGATTAAATATTTATTTTGGTATTATTTAATCTAAATAAGTCCTAAAAAAGAAGACAACTATTTGAAAACATATTTTGGTGAAAACAAACACAATCTTGATACAAAAATCTGACAAGTTTGTTTGTAAATTTAAGTAGTGCAACTGAAAATCTAAGCTCCTTCCTAGGATTTTTCTCTTCCTCACAATCTTCGGACACCAACACATCTCTCTCCTCTCGCATAAATAAAATGATCCATTCATTTTTAACTTTTCTCTTTCTTTCATTTCCTCTGGCTGCCACCCTCAATGGCTGCTTCAACTTTTTCCCTATAGATTTATCCCCAAACCTTTTTATTATTAGGATTGAATTTTCTTTAAAAAAATAAAATAAAGACAGGATGGCCTTCAAGCGCTACTTAATAACTCTTGGCCTCCTGTCTGCCTTCCTCATTACAACTGCCACGGGAACCACCACCTTCCGTGAAGCCCCGGCATTCATCAACGGGGCAGAATGCACCGACTCTTCAATCCATGTGGCAATGACCCTTGATGCAAACTACCTCAGAGGCACCATTGCTGCTGTTTTATCCATTCTGCAGCATTCCACCTGCCCAGAAAACGTCGTGTTCCACTTCCTCTGGTCTCAACATGACTCTGAAATATATTCCAGCATCAATTCCACATTCCCTTACCTCAAATTCAATGCTTATCCCTTTGATTCTGATCGAGTCAGCGACAAAATATCCAAGTCTATTCGTCAGGCCCTTGATCAGCCTCTAAACTACGCCAGAATCTACCTGGCTGATATCTTACCCACACAAGTAGACCGTGTGATTTACCTAGACTCTGATCTTGTCATGGTAGATGACATTACAAACCTATGGGAAGTTGACTTGGAGGACAAGGCGCTAGCAGCACCTGAATATTGCCATGCAAATTTTACACAATATTTCACGTCTGCATTCTGGTCTGATCCCGAATATGCCAAGACATTTGAAGGGCGAACGCCATGCTACTTCAACACAGGGGTGATGGTGGTAGACCTGGATAATTGGAGACGAGGAGGGTACACACAGAAAGTCGAGGAATGGATGATAGTGCAGAAGCAGAAGAGGATATACCACTTGGGGTCAATGCCACCGTTTTTGTTGGTATTGGCAGGAAACATAAAAGGGGTAGATCATAGATGGAACCAACATGGGTTAGGTGGTGATAATTTGGAGGGGAAATGTAGAGGTTTACATCCAGGGCCTATTAGTTTGTTGCATTGGAGTGGGAAAGGTAAGCCATGGTTGAGGTTGGATTCTAGAAAACCTTGCACTGTTGATCATTTGTGGGCTCCTTATGATCTCTATCCTTCATCCAATCATCTTTTCGAATAATCTTCAGATGCACTAGACATACATATATCTCATAACTGAACATCAAATTAAACAGACTAACAAAGTTATATTTACCCACATTTAATCTTGGTTATATGATGTCTAACCAAGTACAATGACCAGAGATTTGGTTGATGAGGGAAAGTTCTTCAGAAACCAGCTTCCTATATATATATGTCTGTGTAATTTGGAGGAACAGAAGAGGAAAGAAGAAAAGTGGTACTATTATGATTTCGAAGATCAGATTATTATTTGCTTACAGTACTTAATTTCTTCTATTTTTCCTTGAAACCGAATTTTGAAGGAAAAAATAGAGGTGAAATTAGATTTTTGTTCATATGTGTTTTTTCTGGTGTTAATCGGCATTTGGATGATAATAGAGCTTGCATTTGTGTTATTACTGTCTCCATCTTCATCTCATCATTCATGCCGTTTATCCACGGTGGTGCAAACTTTAATTTAATCTACCATTACTAACAAATATGTTATTTTTAAGGATTCTATACAAATAAAGTAATGTGTATTACTGTATTAGCCGACACACATAACTATCAAAGAAACTCTGCCCATGTGTCTAAAACAAAACTACAATTTTCAGATAGACCAGCTACACAATAAAAACCAACATCTCTTGATCAAGCTAAAAACCCGCAGACCACCAAGATTCAGTCTATATACACAACCAAATTTATCAACGTATTCTACTCTGAACATACAATGTACACAAATTTCACCCTATTTTCTTTTAAAAATGAGGGCATATTTGAATATAGGTCCATCAGAATGCTCGCGGAAACACCAGGATAGCCAATAAACCCTTGACATGAATCATGCTAACACCATAAACCCATTATGGCTCATGGCAGTAAACAAAACTAAATCCTTTGACACACAACTCTCCCAACAACTGGGCAAATGGTTCAATATTGCTGGAACAACAGTTTGAAGTGCATAAATTTACCGTCTACTGGAGAGAATAACTTTAAGGCGGAAAAAAATGAGGATGAGCAATAAAACATAAACAATTCCTTCCGTCTTCAGTTTAAGAGAGAGAAGAAAGCATCCAGTATAAGAATAATGTATTACTTATTAATTATGATGTAAATACATGTATTCATAAACCTACAAATATTTATTTTATGTTTCTTTCACTTTTCTCAGACAGGTCTGCACATTTTCTTCCCTCATATTTTCTGTTCTATCCTAGAAAAACTTGAAAACAGAAAATAATTTTCTGCATACCCAAGAGTCAAGACTCATTCATTTAAAGCTAAAAAGAGGACTCGTCCATGGTTTACTTCTAAAGTACCACATCACTGCAAAACAAGTTGTTCACAGTTCAGGTACACAAGAGCATAACCTGAATTTATGGAAAATCACATGCCATTTCATACAAGTAAATTCATAACGCATATAATAAAATAATAAAACACACATGCACAACTGATGGGGGTACAATATAATAAAACACTTTGAGCAGTTAACAAAGTGCCGAAGTCTGCTTAGCTATTAATTGTTTACTTGGACACCGCAAGTAACTGACACACAGACCCATCAACAAACTAGTCTAAACTTTTGGAAGTTACTCCCCTAAGCCCTTAATAGAATCCACAACAGAGTCATTTCAAAAATTGCATGGGCCATACAAAGATCAATTTAAAACATCACCTAGCTCATGCTGATCCAAAGAACATCTTCCCACCATGCTTGACAATCTTCTTTTCGGGACGTAATTTCCTTACAAAATCCTTAGGTACAGTTTCAGGCACCACCTTTGGAGTTATGAAGCTGAAATCTGCTACAGAAATTGACTTTTTGTACTCGGGATTTTCATCAAGGAAGGTAGCAACTTCAACCGAAGATCTTAGCCTCTTACCCTCGGGAGAGGTATAGTGAGCATCCATTTTTGAGTAATCCTTCCTCAGAATAACATCACGTTGAAAACCTGGAGGAGTCTTTGGAACATCTGGTTTATCCATGACCCAAGTTCGCGACGAATCGAACTCGAGATCAGCAGGATCATCACATTTTGCCTTTAACTTATTGTTGCACACGAAAGGATCTTTCGAAACATTAGCTCGAATAACCTCAAACTCTTCTTGTGTCAGAATTTGTCTCCATTTGAGACATTTTCCGCACTGTACTGCATACATATAAGTCCAACACGCTCCCAGCCGTCCATTCTAGACAGAGAAGGAAAAAAAATAAGAAATCTGATAACACTTGCATGCTTTATTAATAATGTTACAGAGTTGAGACTATACTAGAGATGGCAAATAATACAAGACAACATTGATACAATAAACTCTTAACAGCACCTTGTTATGTTTCCTTTTAACCTCAACTATTATTCTGGAGGTTAGTGAATTTTGCACAAATTGATAAGCAAAAAAAGAAAGGAAGGAAAACATGACAGTTCTACACAATTCCATATAAATGTGCAATACTTTCACCACTACAACACACTAATCGCATGGACATATATAGTAGGATGATAAATCGTTTTGGATTTATTTCAATTTTCAATTCTAAGGCACCTAAGAACAAATCAACATATCTTGCAATTTTAATCAAAGTCTTTTGCTGTAAAGTGTAAACAACTTGCAACTCAATTCACCAATAAACAGAATTCAGCGACTTGCACTCCACAATCATATTTATTCATTTATAACTTTACCTGAATCTTTTACTATTATAGCATTAGAGTTCATACAAAATTTTAGAAATTAAATTCTAACACGTGGATAACCACTATGGTAATCACGTCGACTAGTCGCCGTCGGCGTCGTTGCTCAAAAATCAGGAAACCTGATCCAAAACTGGAAAAACAAATAAAGGGTTCAAACAGAAAGACTTGCGTGTGTTCTTACTTTATTCCCATCTCTCCTCTGGCGACTCTCTTCCGGTGCACTCATTTCTCCTCTCGCAACTCTATCCTGCTGTTTTCCGACTCTCCTCATCCAGCTGCTACTCTCTGCCGGCTATCTTCTCACACTTATTAACCTAAATCCCTAAATCGTTCAATCCCCCAATACCTTTTACGTTTTTTGGGCTTTCGGATCTCTTCCGCTATTTGTTTTTTTTACAAAAACACCTTTTTTATTCATAAAATACTTTTTACTTATTTTTAATCAAGTTTTACATACATATAACATTTTATTCCTTATTCAATTTCTTTACTATCTTATTTTTTAAACTTTCTTCTTGAATAACATTAACAGAATTCATTTTTATACAAATAATTTAATTTTTTCCAAACATTAATTTTTTTCATGTTATAGCAAACAAATTGCTATTCATTTTTTAATTTCATCCTAATCAGTAAACTGCAATTTTTATACAAGCAAAGTTAAGTTTAATAATATATACATACCAGCTTAATTTGGATGTTTATTTTGTTGTAGCTATGGTTTTTTATAATTTTTCTTAAAGTCGAACTTATTATACTACTTTTTTATCTAACTATGAAATTGATGTTGTTTAGATATACTATATATTATACCTACTAAATAAATGTATATGAACGATTTGTTACGCCTAGTCACTGGTGTTGACTAGTGGTCTCAAAGGTACTCAAGCGACCGACTCGACTTGGGCCCGGATAAATATAAGTCTCCCTAATTGGAGTAAACTACAAAGTGGTGGCTATATTTTACACCAATTTAAAAAAAAGTGGCTGAATTTCCGAGTTTGCAAATTAATGGCCAAATTTTATATCCGTCTTTTAAAAGAATGGCTGACGCTAATTGTTAACGTGAAAATGAGCCATTCTTTTAAAAATTTGAAATAAAATTTGGCCATCCTTTTGAAAAAAAAGTTAGCGGAAGCCACTCTTTTAAAACGCGGAAACTAAACTGGCCATAAATTTGCGAACTTGAAAATTTGACCACATTTTTGAAATTCGGTGTAAAATACGGCCACAACTCTGTATTTTACTCCCCTAATTATCCCTTCAGTAGCAATACACCACCAACCAGTCTACTAAAACAAAGCAAATAGTATATCAGATTTAGCATTAATGAAGAATAGAATTTCAAACTAAACAAAGACAAGTCTAATAGAATCAGCTCTAGATGTTGCAAAAGGTACCATATCTAATGAACAATAAAACTGGTTGGACCAACTAACAAAGTGAAAATTCATGTCCTGCCTTTGGTATACGAGGCAAGAAAGGCATCTACATAGCTCCTAACAACATTATTTAGATTTAGTCACTTCCTCGTAAGAGTTTTCAAGTGATAATGCATGTGATAAAATATGGATCTAGGGTTTTATTATAATCAATCTTGAAGGCATCGGCCTTAATATTGTTACAATTTAACATTTGTTTATATAACCAACATCTAATCAATGATGAAAAAAACTACCAAGGAAACTCTCCCTAATTTACTAAAAATAGTAATTAAGGTAAATCTCCATATTTATTCTATAATTATATTATATATATAAGTTGACAATGACATATATGTTAACATCCCTCCTCAAACTCACAATACTCAAAATAATAAACGATACTCAAAATAATAAGTATCAAGAGTTTGCTAAATAATAAGAAACTAAAAAATATATGGGGGTGTTTGGAAGTTAGAGGTTTGAGAAAAAATTAGAGGTTTGAGCTAAGTTAGAGGTTTGACCGGATGAAACCTCTAATATTAGTGTTCGGTAGTTAGCGGATTTAGATAGCTTTTTGGACTAAAAAGGCTAATTTTCAAAAAGCTACTTTGAGGAGTTTTTTCAATTAGAGGATTGTGATGTGTCTAGTTGATATACAAACAGCTAATTACCAAACAGTTTCATATAAAACAAATAATTGAATCCGCTAGTCAAAACAACTAACCCAATCCGCTAGTCAAAACAGTCAACTAACCCCCACTATCAGCTAACATCTAATTGCCAAACATGGCCTAAATATATATATATATATATATATATATATATAAGTCATCGTTGTCAAGTCTTATTTTGATTCTTATCAAGAAACATTGTTGTAGACCGTCGTTCTTTCCAATCGAGAAACAATTATTAGGTCATCGTCATTTGTCCCGTCTTGTTGCAATTCGTCGTCTACATTTCCAGTCAAGAAAACATTTGCAATCGAGAAACGGTCGTTGGATCATCGTCATTCTACGGATCTTTGTTGGGTTTCGTTGTTGTCTTGGTAATCTATAATGCTACAAACTCATCATTGTTGTTGTCGTGTTAATAATTCAAATCCCACAAATAACCGTTAATATTACTAAAACCAACCCACCCCAGAGATCATATTAACCTGGCTCTCATACGATGCAAGGTTTTATTATGATCAATTTTGAAGGCATTGGTATTGATTCTATTACAATATAACAATTGTTTATATAGACAACATCTAGTCAATAATAACTAATAATAACCAAGGTAACTCTCCATATGTCAACAATGACAATACTGTAGTTCATCTTATGCTCAAAGGTCAAGCCATTTATGTGCATATTCTCTGCTATTCTCTCTTTGGTCAAGTAGGATATTCCCATCACAATACAATATATGCAATAGGAAACCATCAAATAATTATACCCACTTAAATTCATGTTTAATCACATATAGAAAAACATATAATGTTGGTCTAAGCAGTAGTCGAGCCAAGCCATTCGGTAACCAAGATGAGTAACCAAGATGGGCCATGGGTTATGCTGAGTTGCGAACTAATTTTGTTTAATATAGTATCATGTATAATTACTCAAAAAAAGGCCCAATAATATTAAGATTAGAATTCATCTTAAGGCCCAACACATTAAGATTAGAAATCATCTTAAAGCCCAAAACTGGTTTAGTATATATTTATCAAATCCCTAATTTTACCTAATAATCCTAAATCTCAAGCGCCGCGTAGGCTACACCCCGATCGAAGAGGAAGCTTATGCCATCTTTCAGCGTGGTTGGCCGGTGAACGTGAATGAGGTTCAATTCTTCTTAGCCTTCTTAAATACTACTTTATCTATATATGATTCTCTCATTTAGTTGCAGAAATAGTATTAACCAAGTACTTGTTCAGTTAACCATCACCAATTATGCTATTATTGCCTAAAATGATGTAATTACATGTTTAATCACAATAAATTGAACTATCTTTTGGAAACATTAAATATTATAGTATGATATATCTACCTAACATTATTTCAATGTTAATTTCTGTCCACTTTTCTATTTATAATTATTTTATCGTCTACTTTTCATTACTCTCTGTGTTTGTAATCAGGATCCTACCATACCCATGTACTTACCATACCCATGTACTTGAAAAAAAATTAGCCTTCCTCGGATTTTGGTACTGGTACTGAGCATTAGGGGTGGCAATTTCGGGTAATGGGTCGGGTTCGTGTCGGGTTTGTTGTACTCGGTACTGTTTTTGGGTTAACCCGAACCCGACCCGAACCCGAAACAGGTTGAATTTTCTCATCCCGAACCCGACCTGTTAATACCCGATCAACCCAAAAATGACCCGTTTAACCCGAAAATAATTATTTATATATATATAATTAAATTTTATTAATAAAATATTAAAAATATATAATAAAAAAATTATTATATGATATATGAATTAAATTATTTAAATAATATGATGATATATCAGATATATCTATAATTATGTAATATAAATTTATATATTTTAAATAATTTATCATAAATATTAAATTTTCGGGTCGGGTTCGGGTATTTTGGGTCAACCCGAAACTGACCCGAATATTTCGAGTAAATTTTTACCCAACCCGAACCCGACCCGAAACTCAAAATACTAAACCCAAATTCGTACTTTTCCGTGTCGGGTTCATGTCGGGTTTCGGGTCGTGTCAAATTTTGCCACCCCTACTGAGCATCCATGCAATGCAGCTTTCAATTTTTAGAATTGATTATTGATTGGGGCTCCCGTGTTCTTGGGCAAAAAGCTTTTAAATTAGTAAATACCTCATAGCATGATGAAAAATATGTCATTACTTTTTGGCTCGGCTTTCCCTTACTTCCTCTGCTTACTTTCTCTGCTGACTTTTTAAATCCAAGGTAGAAGATGGAAGTGAGCAGCCTAGCTTCTTTCAGAACTTATAATTTAAACTGATATGATTTTATCTTGCTTCAACATTATCTTTTCTTTTACATGAAAGGCTAGTCCATTTCATTTTGATTCAACATTATCTATTCTTTTACATAGCACGTTAACAATGTGTTTTGCGCATACCTCTAGAATTCATAACCATTAACTTTTGCGCAGTAGCAGCAGCAGCTGAGCAATCTGTTCGTATTTGAATTTGTAATTTGCATTGAAGTGCTTAAAAGGAGGATACGCGCTTGTGGAAGAGGTGTGTTCCCCTATTATGTCTCATAGCATTCACCATCTTTCGATATTGTCATTGCCTTTATTGAATACTACATGTAACCTAGATGTTGGTTCCGTCATTATTTTTGTTGTTATCAGTCATTGTTGTTCAAATTATAGTCATTTCTTGTTTTCATGTTCTTATTCCTTTTTGTTTCTAGTTTTTAGTGCTTGTCTTATTGATTCTCTAAGTAATTGCTTATTTGTAACAAATTAAATAATTAAATTACAAAACAACTTGATAGGATTAACACAGGGAATGGATTGGATTCTGGCTCCCTGAACCAAAAAACTGGCTATTGTTACAAGTAATGCGCCGATTTTAAGTCGCCGTATATTAGCTCCAGGTACAAAAACAGAACACACCAACCTTAATTTGTAAATAACCCAAAAAATCCCAAACTCGTATATACTCAACTACGATTAGGCTTCTTAAACCACCAAATAAGAACTCACAATGAGAATAAATCGTCAGCCAAATGAAACTCCTAGAGATTACCTTCATGCTACAATAAGAGATGGTACCACAATACATGATACACAATCTTGCCGCTAACTAAAACTAAAAAACCTGATTTAGTCTAAAAATATGTCATATTCATCCTTGTACCTAAAACTTAATCTCAATATAAGCCATATTCATTCTTATACCCAAAACTTCAAATTAGTACAGTTTATAAAGTTTACAAGATAGTTAGTTTCGCTTCTGGATACAGAAGTAGGAAAAGCTGAAACTCTCAAATACAACAGCTTCCAAGTAAGAGATCTATACAGACAAACTAATATCAGGTTGTACTGAAGCTGCTATATTTTGTTATGCTAAAACGTAACCTTGATCAACCCTTATCACCCTATCTCGCATCAGACTAATTTACATCTAAATAAAGATATAGTGGCAAGTTGTTGCAGGTGAGGTCAGTACGATGGTAAAACAACCGCAAAAAGATAGTACCTCGTTACTAGAGTACGTTGGGTTTATATTAAATCTTACTAAACCTAGATTTGTCGGCTGTCTCTAACCTAATTAATAATAGCCACAGAAAGGGTTCCCCTATCAAATAACACCGTAATGCAAAGTCATTACGCCCCTAAAAAGGGAGACTCTTAAAGGGAAGTTAAACCCTTAACTCGAGGCATCCTAGAGTCCCTATAGCAACCCATTGTGTCGATTTTCTAGCAAATCCAACCCAAAAGTTCAAATCAAGTAAAACCCCCAAACCCACTTGTAAAACCTAACTATATTATCCGTAAATCGCGGGTGTAAAAGTCATAGCTGAAAAATTAGCTTCAACAAAAACCCCAAAACAAATATGACATACTAACAAAGAAAAAACAAGAAAACAATGAACAAATGTAATGACAACATAATGAACAAAAGAACAAAACAATAAGTACATGTAATGATAATATGACATACCCATAAAAAAATAACAACAAAAAGTAACATAAACCCTAATAACATTCAAGAAACAGAGCTTAAAAAGCAGCTATGTTAAACAAAATACACAACATATACATACATACAAATATGCACAATAAGATATTAAAGTAAAAGGGTGACGAAAGATTGGATCTTTTTCGAATATTACCTTTACCATCTTCTTAACTCTGATTCTCCAACGTCTCTCTCTCTCTCTCTCTCTCTCTCTCTCTCTCTCTCCACTCTCTCCACTCCAGAAGAGAACAAACTGACTTCGATAAATTATTAGATATTAAAGATTCTTGATTTCCTAATTTGAATAAAAAATTATAAATATATATTTGGGCCTGGTTTATGAATTCGAACCCACCCAAAGTTAAAGTGGACGCTAGCCCTGGGAATGTATAATATTTATTTGCAATAAATTAAATAAAATATAATTCGTCATTTTCATTATTTACAAAATATAAATTTGCGTCCCATTTGCAAAGAAAATTACATAAAATATTCATGTTTACAACAATTTGGCTGTGTATAATTTATATTTAATAATAATAAATTGTTTAAGAAAGAAAATTTTGTGTCACGTATTTTGAGTTTTTCTGAAAAGTAATATGTTAATGATTATCATAATTTATAAATAGATAATTCCTTTTTTTTTTGGCTTATGATTTATTATATACTTAGTTGTTGTTATTTATCCGCTTTTACTATTTGGACAGTTTTTTAGGCCTGCCAGCTATGAAGAAGAAGAAGGGTAAATGTTCAGCTACAGCACCGCACAGGAAATTAACCAAGGTAACTTCTTCTAATATGTGTTATATATAGATTTTTATTTAAATACATTTTATTATTAACTAATAATTCAGTTTTATTTTTCATATTCAAAATATATTAAAGAATCCTATATACATATATTTTATCCAATTTTTTGAAGAGAAATTATCAAAAATACTAATTTTTTAAAGTTTTTTTTTGGAATTTTATCATATTCCGAAAATATTTGCAAAAATACGATCTGCAACTACTTTCAACCATCTGCTACTGCAACCAAAATCAACCACAGATGCAACCAACAATACGGTCTGCAACCAACGCAACCAGATGCAACTTTTTTTAAAAATGATTGAAAAACAGCCGATAATTCAAAAAAATTGTTAGTAAGATGTTTGGTAAGCTTGTGGTCTTGATTAAGCCGTTCTCCTGGGGTTCAGTAGTTAACCTTTGGGGTTCAATGTTGGGTTTTAGAAATATTAAGAATTATGAATAATTCGTATACGGACTTAGGGTTTAGGGTTTAGGATTGTTTACGACCCTAAACCCTAGACTCTGAACTCTAAACTCTAATCTACCCTGATTTTAGGGTTGTTTAATCAGGACGTCGGAAAAAAACCATTTTTGATTAAAAAGTTGCATATGTGGTTGATTTTGGTTGCAGTTGCAAATATGGTTGAAAGTAGTTTCAGATCGTATTTTTGCAAATATTTTCAAAAAATTGATATTTTCGCAAAAAAAATTAAAAAACGCATAATATTTTTGCAATTTTTTTTTGAGTTGGCTATTTATGAAAAAAAAACCCTATTTTGAATCATAGAGATTTATAAAAGAGATTCTGTTTTAGAAGTTCTCCTTGTTTATACAGTATTTCATAACTTTTATCCGAGCCTGAACTAATTTAATTTATTTTAGTGATAGTCATGATTCAAAAAATTCAAATCTTAGTGTGGTATGGGCTCACGGGGTACTAAACTAGTTACATGCCCTAATGTTGTTTGGGCAGGATTTACAAAATTCCAGCCCGTAATGAATGTTCAGTCATTCTCGCGTTTTTCTTAACATTTTATTATAAAAATACACAGCAATACGCCAATACATATATATTTTATATTTTTTATAAAATAAAACTACAAATTAAAAAAATGAATAAAAATTACGTAATAATCATTGTTTTCAAATATAGAAATAAATACTGATTTATTAGATATATATAAATCTAATTATTCAAATAAAATACCAAACATTTATCATAGAGTTTGACAGTTTGTAACATTTTTTAACTTGAAGCAATTAATAATGCAGAATGAGAAGGTCGCGTTGGATATAGTGCAGAAGCAAACGGATAGGGATGTCAATGTTCGAGCACTGAAATTGAAAATGGATCAGGTACGATAGTTTGTCCTTAAAATATCAAATATATACTTGCTCGCTCAAAATTGTCCGAAGCATTTAGGTCTTGATTTCGTTTTATCTTGTTTGCTAAAATTCAGAATTTTCTACTATTATCTTGATTATTCATGCATTTTTCTACTTCTTTTGATGTAGTTCAAAAAATTTAAATAACTGGAAAGGGCATGCTTTCAACTTGTGTTTCATAATATTCCTGTCGAATTTGTGATCCCGTTAATTACTTCATTATTCAGAAATTGTTATAAAAATATATTAAATTGATTAAATCATTACTCACACAAAAAAGAGAGTATAAAAGTAGGGGAAAAAAAGATGAATGGTTAATGGAAATCGAAAAATCATTTTTAATAGTTTGGTTCCTAATGATTATAATTCACGAAACTAATTTTGGTATCACATTGTCTTTAATCTTGTTGTAACTTTGTTTAATATGTATTAACATTAAGTCCACGTAGATTTATTCTTAATTTTTTTTTTATAAAAAAGTTAATTTTAATAAACGCGAAGATAAAATACAAAATTATAAATTTTCCTATGAATGTCTTAAAATTTTGGGGAAAAAGAACTTATTATCCATTTATATTATACATTAACATTATTAACATTTTATATTATACCTTAATAATTTTTACATAATAGGCATGAGTATTTTACTATATATGTTTATTAATTTTTTTTGGTCCCTGTGTTAAATATTCAATAAATTTTTATTTAACATATAAAATTTAATATATGATGAATTCGTTAGTTAAGAAGAAACTTGACTCATTATAAACTTAATTAACTCCTGATAATTTGACTTTTTCTAATTTTAACACATTCATCATAACTTACATAATTATCACCATTGTAATTTAATATCCATACCATATTTTCACGACAGAGTAACCATAAATCTCGTTATTCTTATGTTGTTGATTATTAGCGAAATTTGTCACCCGATCATTCCAACAATAGAAATATTTTGACAAAAATTGTAGATATAATATAAAATTGCAGTTCTGAATGAACATATATATAAATGTTATATCAAAATTTGGTATTTTAGACTATAGCTTAATGAGTAATTGATCTTTGACTTGAAAGGGTCATTTGACATGAAAATATGATTTATATTAGACATATTTCGGCACTCATACTAGTTTGCTAATACTAGTTTTATACCCGTGCAATGCACGAAAAATTTTATATATGAAAATTTTATATATTATTTATATAAATATATTTTTCAAAACGTTATTAAAGTAAATATAAGTCTTCTACTAATTGTTAACTTTTAGAAATGTTTGTACGGAATCGAACCTTTAACCTATTATTTAATAATATTATTTCTAATATGATTATTACACATCCCAAATCACAAAAACTCCGCTAATTATATATAGGATATAATATGAATGTGCCAAGTTGAGAATCCTAGCCCATATAAATGTTTTACACTTCAAGAACTGTATCTAGGTTATTTTCCTATAAATAGAGATACACATTATATGGATTGCAATATGAGACTTCTTACAACAGTCCCAATATTTACACAATTTCAGCCATCCATAACAACCACAATTTGACGACTTCTTAGAAGATCAACTTTTTAAGCGACCAACCACTGTCCTTTATCTTGATTATGATGATTAAACTCAAATTTTGTTGACATCAGATTACCCCCTCAACAGTATTCAAAGTAATGAAAAGCTCTAATTAGATGAAAACTTATAACTTATGAAGAAGTGATTGATTAAGTTCTAATTTTGTTTATATACCTACATATCTAACACAAATTCGCAAAAACATACAAGAATTAAAACCCTAAATCATATCTAACACAAATTTTCACAATTTTTTTTTAAATGACCGACAAAATTCCTCACCAAACTCAAATAAAACCAACACATATACATAAACAACATTCTATTATTCTAAAACATACTCCCTTCGTCCCATTCATTTATTTACACTTTCATTTTTGGGAAATCTCTTTCAATTTTTTATATTTCAAAAATTTTCAAAAGTAGTAAAGTTTTCTAATATAAAAATTAACTAATTTCATGACTTTCCTTCGGTTTACTTAATTTATATTTTAAATATTGATCGATCTTATCACTTTACTCATTATTTTCACTTTTCCCACTAAATTACCTATTTTACTTTACCTATGTTCTAAAAGAGAGAAAAATGTACGATGGAGTAAAAAGATGAGTGGTTGTGTAACAGCCCGACTTTTCGGACTATTAAATCTAAATATAAAACTTAAATAAAACATAATACTTTATTTGATAAACCAAAATTTACGAAAAGTCAAACGCAGCGGTCAAACTTAACGATAATCCAAAATCATAAAAACGGAGACGCAGCTCCATAAACCAATATTCAATGTCTAACAAATAATCAAATTTATTCAAATGGTCTTTAAACAAAATCAAATTGCACGAAATCCAGATTCCACATCCTTATTCTTACTAAGCTTCCACATTAAACCTGAAATATAGGGAAAAGGATGAGCTACACAGCTCAGCAAGTACAAATTGACAAACATATATTTTTAAAATCAATGGGCGGTTTTATTAAAACAGATTTGGTCAAAATATAATAAGTTGCAAAACCTTTTCAAAATTGACCCGACCCAAAGTTTACATTTTAAAATTTCAGAATTTAAAACAGATACAGAATTTAAAGCAGATACAGAAGCATAAGTAGAAACAGAACGAAAATCGAAATACCACAGTCTTGCTCTACGGCCACACTTTCCCAGTAGCCGGGACTTGACCCGATTTTCGAAAAAAGTCTCGGGATTTGACCCGGGTTGTCACATATTCCCGATTCCGAGTCCGAATAAGCCGAAGCCTACTGGCCCAAACGCAGCCAACTTGGGTAACAACTAGCCCACCACAGGCCCCCAAAATATCATGATTTTGTTGGTGCTAATTAGTAGTAGTACTTTGCCTTATAAACTGAACAGAAGTCCCAAATCTACTCGATGTGGGACTGGGGTGTTACAAACTCCCCCACTTAAACTCTTGACGTCCTCGTCAAGCCTGAACGGATATCCCATAGGTTCCAAGATCGTTCCTCCCTAGCCATTGTGGGATAATACCAGCTGGCTTCGTGTCCCCACCTCCGGATCTCTGTCCATTGTGGGATAATACCACCAGCCTTCGTGTCCCCACCTCCGGCAACTTGCCTCGACAAGCTTTCGAGAGTCGGCTCTGATACCATATGTGACAACCCAGGTCAAATCCCGAGACTTTTTTTCGAAAATCGGGTCAAGTCCCGATTCCGAGTCCGAATAAGCCGAAGCCTACTGGCCCAAACGCAGCCAACTTGGGTAACAACTAGCCCACCACAGGCCCCCAAAATATCATGATTTTGTTGGTGCTAATTAGTAGTAGTACTTTGCCTTATAAACTGAACAGAAGTCCCAAATCTACTCGATGTGGGACTGGGGTGTTACAGGTTGAGTCTGCAGTGAACACACAAATAATATAAATAAGGCTTTATAAAGAGTTCAAAAGACTGTGCTTACTCCTCTTACGTGATACTTGTGTAGTTATTTGTGTTCAGACGACTAGATATATACACCCAATAAACTATAATTTGTGCATTAATCATAATTCATATGTTTTAAACTCATAAAATTTCAATATTTGTAGTGTTTTCTAGGGATTTTTAACATTCTCACAAATATTGTTTTTCTACTAAATTCAGTGCAAAAGTTGCAATTTATAAAAGACATACAAATTGATAAAATAAAATATTATACTAAAAAAAGGTACTATTTATATATTCATATGTTATATTACAAAAGCACTATTCTTTCACTGTTACAATTACTTATACATTTATTCGTGTTCGAAATGTTATACATATACACTTAATAAACTCTAATTTATATATTGATTTACGATTCCCTTGGACTTTAATTATTTATATATCAGATATAAACGACTGAGTTCAATTTATCAAACAACGTGTTTAGTAAAATTGATTTCGAATCGAACTTATTCGATTTTCGTGTTGTGTAAAAAATTAAACTGAATAGTAGAATATCAAAAATTTCAACTTGTTCGATTTTGTTCAAATGGATATATATTTAATTCTAATTTATTGATTTGAAAACATGTCAAATATTGATATGTTCTCATAAAAAAAAGTTTAAAATAACATTTTCGAGATTAATTTTTTGTTAATTATCAATTTTTGATTTATTATGAACAAATATGTTTCAAAAAATTAGTATGTGAGAAGATTTATCGACTTTCTCAACTGATAAAGAGAAAATAAATACCAAAATCGCCGAACACTACAATTTTTTTAGTATGTCATATTACTAAATGAGTAATATTTACTTCTTTTTTTTAATTAATTTCAGGATAAGAGTTAATGAAAAGTAAATTATTTATCACTTAGTTATCTAATGCAATATTGTAAAAAGCGGGAATCAGAGTTAATCGGTTAAGGCACCGTCATAATCGGGGATTAATCGGAAAAAAATTAATGATATTTTTATATACAATTATATTCATATATATAATTGTTTTGTAATCTTAACTAAACATATGTTATTATCATATATTTATGCAAATATGTTAAAAAAATTGTATAATTGTAATAAATTAAATTATGAAGGTTTAACTTTTGAATAAAAAACAATTTGAGAGAAAAATTAAGAGAATTTCCAATTTAGGCATCTAAAATTATAATTATATGTACAAAAATAATGATTTTCCCTATTGTTTAATCAAGTTTCTACCTTTAAATTTTTTTTTTTTAACTAGTTTTTATTAATTAGCCCGATTTTTGACCGATTAATCCGATTTTGCCTGTTTCAAGTGATTTTTTGAAAAAACAATTAATTGATTTATAAAAGAGATACTGTTTTAGAAGTTCTCCTTGTTTATATTTCATAACTTTTATCCGAGCATGAACTAATTTAATTTATTTTAGTGATAGTCGTGATTCAAAAAATTCAAATCATAGTGTGGTATGGGCTCACGGGGTACTAAACTAGTTACATGCCCTAATGTTGTTTGGGCAGGATTTACAAAATTCCAGCCCGTAATGAATGTTCAGTCATTCTCGCGCTTTTCTTAACATTTTATTATAAAAATACACAGCAATACGCCAATACATATAAAATATAGAAATATAAAAATATAAAAATACACAGCAATATAGATTTATAAAATTATGTAATATTTCTTGTTTTCAAATATAGAAATAAATAATCATTTATTAGATATATAAATCTAATTATTCAAATAAAATACCAAACATATTATCATAGAGTTTGTAACATTTTTTAACTTGAAGCAATTAATATTGCAGAATGAGAAGGTCACGTTGGATATAGTGCAGAAGCAAACGGATAGGGATGCCAATGTTCGAGCACTGAAATTGAAAATGGATCAGGTACGATGTCAAATATATACTTGCTCACTCAAAATTGTCAGAAGCATTTAAACATGCCCATTTGATTAATAATAGGATAGTATTTAAATACTAAAAAGTGTATTTTGATAATTTAAATCAATTATAAATAGGTTTTCTATATTAATTTGAAATCTTTATGTAAAAAATCGTAATTATCTTTTCTCTTTAGTTTATGGATAGTTCCAGTTACATAATAATTATTAAACCATCATTAAATTAAAGATAATTTTGTTAGCTTCGTGTGGGCTGTAAAATTGTTAAAATATGTTGTCTAAAACTCAAGATAGAGCCCAAACAGTAAAGTGATTATCTAAATTTTAATATTTTTTTTTAATTATTGTAGCACCAATTTAATTTTTTCCTAATTCTTTTAAAATTATAAATTCTATGTTTATTTCAATAAAATTTTAAAATCAATTTAAGAAAAAATTAAAATCGATCTGGTCCGTGTACGACCACGATACGACCAAATTAATTATTACAGTTAGATCTTAAATAGATCGATGAGAATTGTTAGATCTAATATTAAAAAGTGTATCTGATTAATAATAAAATTATATTTAAATACTAAAAAGTGTATTTTGATAATTTAAAATTTTTTTATGTAAAAATTCTTAAATATCTTTTATATTTAATTTATGTATAGTTCGAGTTAGATAATAATTGTTAAACCAAATATCAGATAACAATTCATATCGATTACAATATTAAAAATTATCAATATAATGCTCATGTATATCATACTAACAATGATACATGTGGACCCTACGTTATAAGAGACTTAGAAGAACTCATGTAGATGAATAAATTTAAACATTTTTTTTCTGAAGGAACATAACAATTTGATTAATCCAAATTATAATTATATTATTTTACATATAACAAACATAAAATGATAATATTAAAATATTATTAAAATATTGAGGGTTTCATATTCATAAACAATAATTTTGAATATAATACTTAACCATCGTTTCTTTTCGGTTTATGGGTAGGTCAACTGGTCAGATAATAATTATTAAATCATCATTAAATTAAAGATAATTTCGTTAGTTTCACATGGGTTGTAAAATCGTCAAAATTCAATTTCTAAAACTCAGGATAGAACCCAAATAGTAAAGTGAGTATCTAATTTTTAATAAATATTTTTTTATAATTGTAGCACCAATTTATTTATTTTTCCACTAATTCTTTTAAATATAGAAATTATATCTTTCTTTCAATAAAGTATTAAAATAAATTAAGAACAAATTCAAATCAATAAAGACTATATTAATATGAGAATAAAATTTTATATAATCCTAACATAATTTTTATTCTATTTAATAATTTTAAAGTAATAATGTATTCTAAAATTTTATATACACTATAAATAAAACCGAAACATTAAAAGTAAAAGCAGTTAATAAGATACTTATATCAGTATGTACTTGATATCCTTATTATATTAAACTCTTTTATATAATAAGTATAATAGGAATCTTATCCAAAATTTTGATTGTGACAACCAAATTAATAAAAGACTATTAGATCTTAACCAGATAAATGAAAATCATTTGATCAAATATTAAAAAAGTGTATTTTATTTATAATAGAATTATATTTGAATTCTAAAAAGTGTATTTTGATAATTTAAACCAAATATACCAAATATAAATAAGTTTTCTATATTGAATAGAATTCTTCATGTAAAAAATTCGTGACTTTCTTTTATCTTCCATGGACAATTCCAGTTAGATAAAAATTGTTAAACCATCTTTTAATTAAAAATAATTTAATTATCTTTACGTGGGGTGTAAAATCGTCAAAATCTGATTTTTAAAACAAAAGATAAAGCCCAAATCAGTAAAGTGAGTATTTAAATTCTAATAATGATTATTATGTCATCATTATTTTAACGCCAATTTAATTATTTTTTTCTAACTATTTTAAATTTAGAAATTTATGTTCAAAAATTAAAATCAATCTAAGAAAAATTCAAATCAACAAATAATATAATAATATGAGGATAAAATTTTATAAAATTGTGCATATTTTTTATCCTATTTTATTAAGTTATAGATCATAACTGATATGGTCAGAAAAGTAATTATAGAAATATAATTGACAAGTCAATGGAAAGGCCGATATTTAAGGCCCGACACCCTAATTATTCATTAATTTCGTAATTAATGAATAGAGAAAATATACAGCTCATAAAAAGAGTCCAAAATATGGTAAATTCATCAAAGAAGGATCCGGAATCCCAAATAAAGGCAATTAATGAGTCATAGTCTTTATCAACAAGGAAACGAATTCTCCAGCAAGAAATACAATGTTTATCCAATATCAAAAAGGAGACTTATTCGCTAAGACTCCTAAACATACCATAAATACTAGGCTCTAGACGCCTATATAAGGACCCTGATCCTACAATCAGAACTACGTTTTGGGCACAGCTCCATACGTCACAACGCCTCGAAGGCGCAACAAGCCATAAAGGCACCCCTAGAACTACGTTTTAGACTTCATCCTCGAATAAGGACATACAAGTCACTACGTCCTTGGTGTGCCCCTGCCGCCATAGCCCCGAGGGCAACACCAAGAACTACGTCTTTGGCTTGATTCTCAATAACGAATTGAGATACGTAGGCATCTTGTGAGGACCGATTTAGTCTCGAAACACAAGTGCAGCCATAAAAGCTCGAAGCTCATTAAACCCTCGCATTAAATTCGTAAGCTCAGATTTTATTCCACAACAATAACTAATCAAATATTATTTATTATTAAATAATAAATTATACGCAAATTGTGATTTTGTTTTATAAGTACTCATATAGACCAAATTTCATTGTTAGCAGGACTATATTCATATTAAAAAAAAACGTATTTTGAAATTGTAGACTCAGCTACAAAACACGCCTAACTTTTTTAACCTATATACATTGTAAATTATTAAATTCGAAACTTTAAAAGTTTGTTAATCAATTAGTATAGTACCTTTCTGAAAAATCGTACTTTACAAAAAATATTATCAAATAACCTATGTCTGAAAGAAAAAAAAATGAAAAAAATTCTTCTTTTTTTTCCGAAAAAAACTTGTAAATTTTAATATGTTGTGGGTAGATTCAAATCTTAGATCATTCTACATGATAATTTTACTGTTATATGTAACGTTTCTCAAAAATTTAATTTGAAAGATCCAACGATTATGGATTGAGTGATCAAAAAGCGACCACACTTATAAGAAAGCTTTCATTATTTAGTCTCTAATATAATAACATAGATATTTACGGGATATACTATAAAAAATGAATTTTATACAGAATTTTGATCGTCACGGTGTACTACTTTAAAAGAAGAACTATTACAAAAAAATATATATTTTAATTGATAATTTATTTTCTCAAAAGTTCAAAGTTCCCGTATCATTAACATATTACAAAAAAAAGTATATTATATTTTAGCAATAAATATTTAAAAAAATTATAAATATTAAGAAAAATTAATGATGTTATCCTGGTAGTTTGGTCCTAAATACCGCCAAAACATTCTCAACCGTTAGATCCAATACTTTTAGAAATAGATGATCAAGATTATATCATATAAAAAGAAATTATTATCTAAAAATGATATAAGTTAAAAGATATTATATTAGGATTGGATTTTCCAAAAAGTTAAAACATAAAAATAGTTATAATTAAATAAGGAAACCCATTTATAACCAAAATAATAAAAATCGTTTAATCTTAAATAGATAGGTGAAAACAGTTAGATTTAACATTAAAACCTGTATTTGGTTAATAAAGGTTATTCTAATAATCTAAACTACATATAAGTTAAGTAGATTTCCTAAATCGAATAGAATTCTCAACATTAAATTTCGTCACTTTATTCTCTTTTTAGTTTTAGAATAGTTTTTAATTGAAAAAGAACTATTAAACCACAATTTTATTTTGTGAATTTCATGTGAACCATAGAATTGACCAAATCTAACTTTTATAACTTAATATAAACAAATATTAAATTGAGTGTGTAAAATATAATAAATATCAAAGTTTTAACTATAATTTTTTTTGGCTAAATCTTTTTTAACAATAATTTAATCATGTAAACTAATAACTTTTAAATATTAAAATATTCATAAATAAATATAATTATAAATATTAAAAAAACAATCGTGTGTTGCATCATAATAAAAATATAATTATAAACAGAATAATTATAAATAAAATTTAAGTAACCATGTATCGCACGGGCTATAAGCTAGTGATTATAATTCACGAAACTAATTTTGGTATCACATTGTCTTTAATCTTGTTGTAACTTTGTTTAATATGTATCACCATTAAGTCTACGTAGATTTATTCTTAATTTTTTTTTATAAAAAAGTAAATTTTAATAAACGTGAAGATAAAATACAAAATTATAAATTTTCCTATGAATGTCTTAAAATTTTGGGGAAAAAGAACTTATTATCCATTTAAATTATACATTAACATTATTAACATTTTATATTATACCTTAATAATTTTTACATAATAGGCATGAGTAGTTTACTATATATGTTTATTATTTTTTTTTGGTCCCTGTGTTAAATATTCAATAAATTTTTAGTTAACATATAAAATTTAATATATGATGAATTCGTTAGTTAAGAAGTAACTTGACTCATTATAAACTTAACTCCTGATAATTTGACTTTTTCTAATTTTAACACATTCATCCTAACTTATATAATTATCACTATCGTAATTTAATATCCATACCATATTTTCACGATAGAGTAACCATAAATCTCGTTATTCTTATGTCGTTGATTATTAGCGAAATTTGTCACACGATCATTCCAACAGTATTAATATTTTGAAAAAAATTGTAGATATAATATAAAATTGCAGTTCTGAATGAACATATATATAAATGCTATATCAAAATTTGGTATTTTAGACTATAGCTTAATGAGTAATTGATCTTTGACTTGAAAGGGTCATTTGACATGAAAATATGGTTTATATTAGACATATTTCGGCACTCATACTAGTTTGCTAATACTAGTTTTATACCTGTGCAAAGAACGAAAAATTTTATATATGAAAATTTTATATATTATTTATATAAATATATTTTTCAATTTTTATTTATTTATCAAAGTTTTTGTTTCTTTTCAAAACGTTATTAAAGTAAATATAAGTCTTCAACTAATTGTTAACTTTTAGAAATGTTTGTACGGAACAGAACCTTTAACCTATTATTTAATAATATTATTTCTAAAGTGATTATTATACCGCCCAAATCACAAAAACTCCGCTAATTATATATAGGATATAATATGAATGTGCCAAGTTGAGAATCCTAACCCATATAAATTTTTTAGACTTCAAGAACTGTATCTAGGTTATTTTCCTATGATACACATTATATGGATTGCAATATGAGACTTCTTACAACAGTCCCAATATTTACATAATTTCAGCCACCCATAACAACCACAATCTGACGACTTCTTAGAAGATCAACTTTTTAAGCGAGCGACCACCGTCCTTTATCTTGATTATGATGATTAAACTCAAATTTTGTTGATATCAGATTACCCCCTCAACAATATTCAAAGTAATGAAAAGCTCTAATTGGATGAAAACTTATAACTTATGAAGAAGTTATTGATTAAGTTCTAATTTTGTTTATATACCTACATATCTAACACAAATTCGCAAAAACATACCAGAATTAAAACCCTAAATCATATCTAACACACATTTTCACAATTTTTTTGAATGACCGACAAAATTCCTCACCAAACTCAAATAAAACCAACACATATACATAAACAACATTCTATTATTCTAAAACATACTCCCTTCGTCCCATTCATTTATTTACACTTTCATTTTTGGGAAATCTCTTTCAATTTTTTATATTTCAAAACTTTTCAAAAGTAATAAAGTTTTCTAATATAAAAATTAACTAATTTCATCACTTTCTTTCGGTTTACTTAATTTATATTTTAAATATTGATCGATCTTATCTCTTTACTCATTATTTTCACTTTTCCCACTAAATTAACTATTTTACTTTACCTATGTTCTAAAAGAGAGAAAAATGTACGATGGAGTAAAAAGATGAGTGGTTGAGTCTGCAGTGAACACACAAATAATATAAACAAGGCTTTATAAAGAGTTCAAAAGACTGTGCTTGTGCTTACTCCTCTTACGTGATACTTGTGTAGTTATTTGTGTTCAGACGACTAGATATATACACCCAATAAACTATAATTTGTGCATTAATCATAATTCATATGTTTTAAACTCCTAAAATTTCAATATTTGTAGTGTTTTCTAGGGATTTTTAACATTCTCACAAATATTTTTTTCTACTAAATTCAGTGCAAAAGTTGCAATTTATAAAAGACATACAAATTGATAAAATAAAATATTATACTAAAAAAAGGTACTATTTATATATTCATATGTTATATTACAAAAAGCACTATTCTTTCACTGTTACAATTACTTATACATTTATTCGTGTTCGAAATGTTATACATATACACTTAATAAACTCTAATTTATATATTGATTTACGATTCCATTGGACTTTAATTATTTATATATCAGATATAAACGACTGAGTTCAATTTATCAAACAACGTGTTTAGTAAAATTGATTTCGAATCGAACTTATTCAATTTTCGTGTTGTGTAAAAAATTAAACCGAATAATAGAATATGAAAAATTTCAACTTGTTCGATTTTGTTCAAATGGATATATATTTAATTCTAATTTATTGATTTGAAAACATGTCAAATATTGATATGTTCTCATAAAAAAAAGTTTAAAATAACATTTTCGAGATTAAATTTTTGTTAATTATCAATTTTTGATTTATTATGAACAAATATGTTTCAAAAAATTAGTATGTGAGAAAATTTATCGACTTTCTCAACTGATAAAGAGAAAATAAATTACCAAAATCGCCAAACACTACAATTTTTTTAGTATGTCATATTACTAAATGAGTAATATTTACTTTTTTTAATTAATTTCAGGATAAGAGTTAATGAAAAGTAAATTATTTATCACTTAGTTATCTAATGTAGTGTTGTAAAAAGCGGGAATCAGAATTAATCGGCCAAGACACCGTCATAATCGAGGATTAATCGGAATAAATTTAATGATATTTTTATATACAATTATATTCATATATATAATTGTTTTGTAATCTTAACTAAACATATGTTATTATCATATATTTATGCAAATATGTTAAAATTTTTTGTATAATTGTAATAAATTAAATTATGAAGGTTTAACTTTTGAATAAAAAACAATTTGAGAGGAAAAATTAAGAGAATTTCAATTTAGGCATCTAAAATTATAATTATATGTACAAAAATAATGATTTTCCCTATTGTTTAATCAAGTTTCTGCCTTTAAAAAAATTTATTTTAACTATTTTTTTATTAATTAGCCCGATTTTTGATCGATTAATCCGATTTTGCCTGTTTCAACTGATTTTTTTGAAAAAACGATTAATTGATCAATTTTCGATTAATCAGTTTGGTTACCGCCGTCTAGCGATTAATCGACGATTAATCCCGATTAATCGCCGACTTTTAATGGAGTAAAGGTACTCACCAACCACTTCTTTAAGCTCCTATAATTAAAAAATAAAATTCTTTTAGGCATGAGAAACAAAGTCAAACGTGAGGATATTCAAATTGTTCCATGGAGATAACATCAATATTTATTGGTATTGAATTTTATATACACTAAATATATAAGATACTCATAAAAATCTCAAAAAGTTTAAGGTTTACTTGTGCTTGAAATAAAACTCAAGCCTATCTTGTTTTTTAGCTCAAAGGGGCTATCTTTTTTTTGCTTAAAGAATTAAAATTTACTTTCTTAGAGTATAACATAACATATACTCTCTCCGTTTCTTTTTATATTTTGTTGAATTTTTTGCACATATTTCAAGGTTTTTTGATCGAATACTTAAATTTATTATTTTTAAAATTTTCTTTTTTTGAATAAAAAAATATAAATGATAATTTAATTCAAAAAAAGAAAATTTAAAAATTAATAATTTTAAGTAACCGATCAAAGTACTTTGAAATGTGTGCAAAAAGTCAAGCGTCATATAAAAAGAAACGGAAGGAGTAGAATTTAACAATTTATATTTTCTTTAAAAATTCTAACTTTTGCACTAAAATTAGTAAAAAAATGTTTGTGAGGGTATCAAAAATCCCTAAAAGAATCTACAAAAATTGAGATTTTGGGGGTTTAAGACGTGAGAACTGAGAACCATGGTTAGTGCACAAACTAGAGTTAATAGTGTGTGTATATATAGCATTCTGAACACAAATAACTACATATGAGCAGCAAGCACACAGTCTTTGAAGTCTTTATAAGCCTTGTTTTTGCAATTTGTGTGTTCACTAGAGACTCTAATCACTCACCTTCTTTAACCACTGTAAGTTTAATTTTTTTCCCTTTTAGAACTTTTCATTTCTTGATTTTTTGATGTTTTATGTGTTTTGATGTAATGGGGTTTTGTATGTGTGTTTGTTTTGGTCTTGTTTGAGGTTTTGTGAGATACCCATTTGTTTTTTGGGTGTTTTTGAGGAAATCTTGAAGGTTTGTGGTAGATATGATTTGGGGTTTTTAGTTGGTGTGTGTTTTGTGAATTGGGCGTGTTTGGATAGAGATGTAGGTAGGAATCTTGATATGTGTGAGCAAGAACATAGCTGTTGGTAGAACTAGTATGCCATTTGTGGGTTTTTTTGTGTGTTTAATTGATTGTGTTTTTATCTCGAGTTTAAGGTTATGATTCTTGTAGAATTTTTGGTTTCTTGGTTGTTTTTTTGTTATGGAATAATGGGGTTTTGATATTTGGTTGTGTAACTTTTCTGTGAGATTTTGGGGAATGACCATTTTGTTTCGATAGTCAGTTTAAGATTTTTTTAGTAAGTGTGTTAGATATGATCTGGATGTTTTATGGAATTGTGGGCTGGGGGCTTGTTGTGTTGAGGTTTATAGATTGAATGAATAATTGATGTCTTGTGTGTTTCAAATGTACATGAAAATTGTGGTTTGTGGTTCTTTCTGATGTTGGTTTTGGTTGTAGTAATTCATTAATGTTTATGGGGTTTTTTTCAGAAGAAGCTTGAGGTATTGGCATCGGAAATTCTTAATTTGTCAAGAAGCGTAGGTATGTTTCTTCTTCAGTGAGGTTGTTCTTGTCTTTTTTAACTTCTTTTCCTCTATTTTTTGGGTTTGTAATCATGTTGAAGTCAGTTTTTGTTTTCTTGCTTTGTATGGAACAGTGTGGTAAAGTACTAAATCTTTGTGTAATTGTCTTTTGGTTACTTTACACATTCCCCATTCTATTTTTATTTATATCTATATTACTTGTAAATTGTGTTATGTGGCAGAGGATTTTTTTTTCAATACTACATTGGCATTTGTAGGTAAAGATCGGGGGTATCACAAGCGCTATCTCTATATAAATAAGAATCTTATGGCTAAGTCCAGTGATGGGAATATTTTCAACCAAAGCTCCTCGTCTGAATCAGTGAAAGAGGCTGGAAGTAAGAATAAGAGGAAGCATTCGTCTGAATGTGCTTCACATGTCCTGGTTGAGGAGATGCCTCTGTCTCTAAAAGACATCCCTAGTTACGAGCTGATAGATGAAAAGCTTGCTGATGAATTCCGTAACTTGGAGTTGTTAGATGAAAAGATTGCTAATGAAAACAGTGATTTGGAGTCAGCTCGTGGCAGCTCTGATATTCCGACTGGGGATGAAGTGAAAGAGTACCTTCCGGAAGATTGGGATGATCCTTCTGAATGCCAATTCGAGGAACTTTTGTCTAGTATCCTGTACACAACTTTTAGAAATGCAGTTAAGAAGATGGCTGACTATGGACACAGTGAAGAGGATGCCGAGCAGGTTGTACTGAGGAGAGGCTTTTGCCATGGTGATAAAGATCCGGTATCAAATATCGTGGAAGGTGCTTTGCCTTTTTTGGAAAGAAAACAAGAAGTAGATTTGTCAAAATATCAAGTATTTGACAATGTGCAAAATATGCAACATTTAGTGGAGTATACAATGGTGGAGATGGTGAATTTACTGAGAGAAATTAAGCCATCTTTATCTGTCTCAGAAGCAATGTGGTCCCTGTTGATATGCGATCTGAACGTGAAGAAAGCCTGTGCGATGGAACCAGATGTTTTGAGTGGTTTACGAAGTGAAGCTGTTTCTGGTGGAATCTCCTTCAACTCTGTAGATCCCCAAATCAAATCAGATGTCAAAACCTATCAAAAAATACCCTCAAACACCAGTAAATCGGCTATGCCAAATCCATCAGATCCTCGAAAATCTCAGACAAATATACCTTCTGAAGGCGAATCCTCTAACTCGCATAGTGTTAGGATTCCTTTCCCTGGAGGGTTTATCACGACTAATGCTCAATCAAGTAACATGGAGGATGCATCTGGAGTTGCGAAAAAGTGTTGCTCTGCAAACTCCAAGAGAGAACTTCTTAGGCAGAGGACATTACATATGGAAAAATGCAGGGGTCGCATGTCAATGCCTAGAGGGGCTTTCAAGTCCAAACTCACTAGCATCAGTTGTTCTGTTATGGAAAAGAAATCTGTTGGTTACATGAAGAACGTGTCCTATAAGGAAAGTACTGCAGCGCAAGCTATATCTGTTCCAACTACTGCAACTAGTAGTACCCCTGCTAGATTACCTGTAAAAGATGTTTCTGCTGCAGATGACAAAAACTCAAAGTTGATCTCTCCAGAAACTAAGCCTCCTGCAGGTTCCCAGATTAGTACTGTTACTCCTTCCAAGACTCCTGATTATTTTGCTGGAATACCATATGATAAGTCCACAAACAAGTATCTGCCACAAAATAAAAGGCAGGAATTATTGTTAGCATTGGTTGCCAAGAAAGAGGCTCAGGAGAAAGAGATCCAACATTGGTCAGATTGGACAACTAAGATGGTAAGGCAGGCTGCTCAAAGGCTTGGGAAAGACAAAGAAGAGCTGAAAGCACTTAGGCAAGAGAAAGAAGAGGAAGAAAAACTTATGAAAGATAAGCAAATACTAGAGGAAAACACCATGAAGAGGCTTGCGGAGATGGAATGTGCACTGACCAATGCCAATAGGCAGACTGAAATGGCGAATTCTAGTGTTAGCAAACTTGAGCAGAAAAATTTGGCCATGAAGCAGAAGCTGGAGTCTGCCAAATTACTGGCTTTGAAGTCATCTGAAGAGTTGCAGGAAGCTGTGCTTAAGGAGCACGCAACACTGAAAAAGGTTCAACTATGTGATTCCGAGAAGGAAGTACTTTTGGAGAACTTGAAATCTTACAAGAACAAGGGAGCTAAACTGAACAAGGATCTAAAGAAGGCTGAAGTCCTTTGCAAGCAAAATGAGGTAAGGTTCCAAGTCAATGTTCACGCTTACACACACCATTAACAACAAAGAAAAACAACTTCCTTCAACCATTTTAATGTTTTAAATTAAATGTGAACCTGCTGTGAATTCCAGATTGGCTACACAAAAAAGAAGTGGGTCCATGAGATACGGAAGTAATATGTGTTCCTTGCCAACTAATTGACTACATTTACCGAATATGATAAAATTACACATAGCGGAGCACTTTTCTTCAATTTTATGTTTCAATTTCTTTTCCATGTCTTTGCTACAAAAGTTAATCATTTGTCATATATAGTTTCCATCTCTAGTGCTAGGTTTATTGTTATTGTGACAATATGCTTTGATGATTAGCACATTTTACTGAGTAATGTGGAAGTAAATGGGAACAGAAGTGAACATAAAAGAGATTTTTATAAATGTTATTAACTAATTTTTTTTATGTCTAGTGTATTTATTTATGTGTTTTAAGTGGGGCTAGTAGTTTATTAAAAAGACGTTATGTTACAAGGGTTTTAAATTTCCTATGCAAGTGGTGTAGTCCCCATATATCATAGTAGACTTGATTGTTGAAATATTTTTGAATGTTAAAACTGAGTATCTTTTTTTATGGATTGCAATACATCATATTTTCTCCTTTCCGTGATTAGGAAGCTCTTGGGATAGTAATTTTTCCGTGGTTGGATCACGCCAGTTTTTTTCTTTTTTTATCAATTTATTTATGTCCCAAATCCATTTTTCTCAAACCTGTCCTGCGTCACCGAGTATGATTACTTTTTTCAGGCCCTGTGGAAACAAGAGGAGAGGGAGAAGGAAAAAATTCTTGCTCAGGCTAGCTCTGTAAAGAAGGAAAGAGAACGACTAGAAGCTCTGTCAAAGGAGGAGAGACGTAAGATCAAACAAAAGGCAGATTGTGAATTAGAGAAGTACAAGGATAATATGAAAGAGCTCGAGGAGCAGATATCTAAACTGAGAATGGACTGTGAATCTTCAAGAGTAGCGGCACTCCGCGAAGGAATCAATCGGAGCTATGTTAGCCACCCCACGGGCAGCAACATTCCAGCTAAGCCGGGCTACCTAATTCCTAATGTGTATAAGAGGCTGCCAGTATTTCAGGGGATGCTGCCGCCTTCTGAATCAGTAAAGGCAAACAATCGGGAATGCTCAATGTGCATGGTGGAGGATATTTCTGTGATTTTTCTCCCCTGTGCTCATCAGGTTCTGTGCGAAGAGTGCAATGAGCGTCATGAGAAGGATGGGGCGACTACTTGTCCTATATGCAGGGCTCTAATTCAGACGAGGTTCAAACCTCAATTTTATAAGAGGCAGAACAACTAGATTAAAAAAGCATGGATTGAGAGGGATAAGAAATCAGATTCATGTATTACTTCTCCCTTTTACTTCATACCTATAATATAGCAAACAACATAGAAACTGTGAAGAATAGAAAGTTGAAATTTAACATTGGAGGAGTTAAGCCTTTGGATTTCAAGTATTTTGGGTACTCAATATGATACATTATCTTTTGGACCACCGGTTTTTCATCATTCTGATAGAATTTGATGTGTTTTTTTCTATGTTTTATTTATCTATTTTTTACCTGGCCCTGGTGAAAACATCCTACTCAATGATGAAGTTCAACAGGGTAAATAAATAGTTTGCTATTGTTACTTGAGTAGTTTGCCTATATAATTCCGGTAATATTTGTTTCATCAAGACAGCTACAACAGTTTCTGTAACAAGACTTGATTTATTTCAGTCTTGTACAAACTGCTGAGCTTCCTGGCCTGCACTTGGATAGTTGGGGCCTGGGGGTAAAATTAGAGCCTGAGCAAAATGTACAGGTGCTTCTGCCCTCACTGCTACGTTGACATTTCTTTGACAATGTAGAGACATATAGGAAAAGACCAAATATTGCTACTACATTGATTACATAACCAAGCTTAATTCAGAATCCGTACGATTCTCTACAAATGCCTGCCTCATATCCCTCTAGTATTTTAATGTTTTAGATTCATTGAGTGTTTATGATCAATTACAAATTGGTAATATTGTAATTAAAATGATAAAATATGGATAAGCAAATTTTAGTCAGAGATAACGAGAGATAAAACGCTTTTTCATTGTATAGCCGACCATAATTTAATAATCAGGTTACTAGGAAATGGCATTAGAAGAAACATTGACTGTTGTTGTGGCATTCTACTTAGGTGGGATTGTAATTCATATAGTGCATATTTTTATAGCTATCTTAGGATTGTAAACTAGTGTTGATTTGGACCATCTTCCATCATCTGAAAGGTCTCTGCATGAGTTGCCATAATTTTGTGAATAACTTCTCTGATCATCAAGCATTGATGGCAGCCTGTATTTCTTCCAAAGTTCTTCCTTTTGTCTCGGGCACAACCATGAGAATGAAGAGTATGGAGATTGCATTTATGGTACCATAGATGATATAAGTTCCTGAAATCACAACAATGGCATATGTAAGTGCTCAACACAAGTTTTAGCTTAATAATTTGTTTCCTCACAAGTAAACCTCTCTCCATTCCATCTTTAGTCGAGTTCTTAAACTCAGAGTCGGAGGAGACTTTAAAGATTTCCATTGCTGTATTAGTTTAAGTACATAAACTGATAACCTATGCTTGTTTACCATATGAGCTCCAGCTAATGAGAAAATTGAAAGTGTAGGAAACTGCCCATGAGGTCGACCAGTTAGCAAGTGTTGCGAGGCTTCCTGCAGATCCTTTAATATCGAGAGGAAATATCTGCAAGACAGACTGTCAAACACACATCTGGATACAATAGATGCAATTGATAAGCTCAAAAAATGTCACATACCTCAGACATTATGACCCATGGAACTGCTCCCATACCTATTGAGAAGGATCCTATATACACCTGGAACATGTAAAATTATGGCTATTGTACAGAAACAATTTAAATTTACAGTGGTAAGTTGGACAAGAATATCAGTTCTGTGCACTGAATCTTAGTAGATTAGAGTGTTTAACAAAAAAATGGTCGTATTACCAGTATGCCGCTCACAGCAAGTGCAGGTATTGCATTCAGTGCTATTTCATATGTCTGGTGCAAGTAAAGTTTACACATTAGATCATACTGAGTTAAGTGGATACAGGATGTGATATTAGTCGAGGGCTATTACCTTCAGGTAGAATGATAACCCTGTAAGTATACAACCCACAATTAACCCCGATGCTGAAACCTACACATGAAGGTACACATTCTTATAGAACTAAAGACAGCTTTATCTACTAGAGTCTAGGATGTTAGATGTACCAGTAGAAGTGGCTTTCTCCCAGCTCTGTCTATTACTAATGCACCTAATGCAGTAACTGCAACCTACATTAATATATAGAAAAGCTTATTGCATAACTATTGTGGAAGAAACTATTCCTTGGATCTTGGGGAAGAAAATAGAGTTAGAGATGCTCACTTGAAGACATGCATAGATTATAGTGCCAGTATCAGAGGGAAAACCTGGGATTTCATAGATATTAGCAATATCGATATCAAAACTAGGAGTAAATAAGAACTTTGTTTTGTTATCAAAATTATGAAATATGATGCTTCTGTTTTGATGATTATTGTTGGGATTTGGGAATAGATAACAGTTCAAATATTTCCTTGATGAGAAGAACAGATCCTTGTACCTGCTGACTCGAAGATATCTCTAACGTAGAAGCAGACCCCATTGATTCCTCCCAATTGTTGGGCAAACATCAATCCGACTCCTATCTGGTCATGAAAAGTAAGTTATGGTTGTAGATTAGATGCAGATGTGAATTATAGTTGAATATTTGGCTTACGTGATACAGATTTCAACCTACAATTACAAAATAAAAATACATGCTCAAGACTTAAGAGGAAGGACATTTACTATGATTGAGCGCAGGTATCTCCTCTGAAACAAATCCATTAGCTTAGATTTTGGGAGCTTTTCAAGGTTTCTTATATAATCCTGTCAAGAATTGAAAAAATCATGCATTTCATCTTCCAAACTGTTGTGAAACACTATATAGGAAAAACTGGAATTTAGAGTTTGAAATTATCAACCTGGATTTCTGTTGCTTCCTCAGATATATCAGCTTCTTTTCCCCGCAGTCGCTGCAGTGCAATAAGAAACTTTTCATGATCTCCATTCTTAGCCTGCATAATTCAAAAAACCATTACTCTGACTTGTTCCAGATCTTGTTTGTATATATGTGGAAACTAATCATTTTCCCGCATTCTCTTTTACCAGCCATCTCGGAGACTCTGGAACGATTAAAAGACCCAAAAGCAGAACAGCACAGGGTATTATTCCTGGAAGACATCAGAACAAGTTAATGCAGAAGTTATATTCATTTTAATTTTATTGAAATTCACTGTTTAGTACAAATTCATCATATTTTGATTATTGACGTTTCACCTGTCAATGCTAAGGTCCTCCATGTTATCACTGTTCCTACTATAAAGGCAAAAGAGATTCCACAAATAATCATGAGCTGTAGATTAAATAGGAACTGTATTAGAACGATCTTCAAACAGCAATATCATTTCTATGCTTTAAATAGAAAGCTGTACAAGTAAATGGACGCATCTTAGACGTTTTCTTCACGCGTCTGCTTTAGAGACTTAAGCAGCTAATTATGTGAAGGTTTTAGCATTCGACCAAGAAAAGCCTTTTACCTGACTTGTAGTTGTCAAAGCTCCTCGTAAATGCTTTGGTGAAATTTCGGCTATGAACACTGGAATCTTGTCGTAAGAAATATAATATTAATCTAGTGAAGTACTCAATGTAGGAAAATCTGAGATATGAAACTAGGATGGAGTGTAACTGTAAGAGAAAAGAAAGGTTTACCACATAGGAATAGACCCCCATCCCATATCCTGTCGCTAGTCTTCCAATGTTCAGAGGAAGAGGCCCCTTTCAAAAAATAAAGATACGACAAGTTCTGTATTATGTACTCTCCACTATAATTACGACAATTAGGCTTTAGTAATTCTACACCAACCTCAGCGAAGTAAATTGCTAGCCATCCTGCTGTACAGAAACTGCTTGCTACTCTCATTGCCTGTGTATATTACACAATTTACTGACTCTTAGCATAAGATAGAAATTCCACAGTCTTGGCATGTTCAAAGGCTTATAAGTTGAGTAGCTTACCCCTTTACGTCCTGTAAAATCAGCAATGCGCCCACTTGTGATTGCACCAATCATTGCACCAAAATTCAATATAGAGCCAAACAACGAGTACTGCACATGTACCATTGGGGTTTTCAGTAATATCTTAAATGTTAATGATAGATGGACGGTGGCACAGTGAATGTACTTTTCTGCTTCTAAAGTACAGAGTTCATGCTAAGTCAAATGAATAACTTTTTGATCTGTTGCAAAAATATCGTACAAACATTTCCCTTGAAGCTCCAGCCGAAACAAACATACGTAGTGTATCTTGCTCATGGAACAGGGTTTGGGAGGGTAAGGTGTATGCAGACCTTACCACTACTCTAATAGTAGTAGAGATGCTGTTTCCATGAAGACCCTTAAAGCTCTAATTCTATGTAAATGTATGATTGACATCTGATCTGACAATGCAATTTGTATAGAGTTCATAATATAGGTATTTACTGACACCTGAGAAGCCAAAGGGTGACTGAAACTAGTATTGCATGCTGAGGAAATTATTAGCGATTGCAGAATCACTGATACGGATCTTGTGGTATTTTAATTGCAGTGATAATGCATGAGGTTTTGATGTATGTATGATTTCCAATAGTTACTCATTCCAGATTAAAACAAATAAACTAATGCATTTAATAGACTTTGAGACTAGAAGTGCAGACTTTGACCAACCTCTGCTAAAGTCAGATTTAGATCTTCAGTAATGGCAGACTGAATAGGCGAAGAGAAGCCAATCTGAGAGTAAAAGAAAAACAAAGGTAAGGCAGCCAAGAAACAAATACTTGCCGGTCCAAAAACACAAATTATACAAAACTTGATCATGGATTTTATCGTCATCTTTATATTTTTCTTGCAGGAAAAAAGTATGCATGAATAAAAAGGAAACGTACGCATGATCCGAATGCAAAAGAACCACAAACTGTCACAAATGTTGTAAGATAAAGAATCCACTCACGACCCTTGTCTTTTCCAGTTTGATATTCAACTGCATAGTCATCTTCATCAGCAAATTTAGCCTTCTGTCCTAGTATGAGGGGCACTCTAATTTCTACTTGATCATTCCTTTCAGCTACCTTCATATTCTGTTTGTTGGCCATTTTTATGCAACAAAAGAAAGGGAAAGGTTAGCTGAGAGAGAACTCAAGTTCAGGAAGATGACCAACCTTTATGGTATATATATACTCATATGTTTGGAATTTGATTTTTTTTTTTTATTTAAAAATTTACACATTTGGCTTGTTTTTAGATTCCAAAGTTGGATGTAAAGTTGGCTCTTGAGATGAGTCATGGAGTTGGTCTTTCGGGGGGTATGGCAAGATACCCCACTCCTCCCCATTCATAACAGCTACCAGAGGATTTGGTTGTACAACCTCTTCCTCATCGGGGCCGCAGTGACATTATGCCTAGTCAGATACCTCCATTATGTTATCAATTGTTTGGTTTGTCAAGGCCCACAGGCGGGTCGTATGAAATTATTGTCTTTACCTTGGTAATCTGGAACTTTAAGGAAAGCAAGTTACTTTGATATTTTCTTTTACTGCAGGTTTAATAGATATGTTCTTTCCTGATTTCCTCTGTTGCACTTCAATAGTTCAATCTAACCCTGTCTAATATTAAAGATGATGCTTAATGTATACTCTTTATTAATAAGAAAAATAATATGAAAATAACAGTACTAAAAGTATCAAATTTGGTTATCACGTGCCAAAATACCAAAGTACCAAATTTGGTTATCACGTGACCTGAGTTCGATTCCTCGTAATTACACTCTTTATTAATAAGGAAAACAATGTTAAAATAGCGCACGGTACTAAAAGTAACAAAGTACCAAATTTGGTTATCACGTGACCTGAGTTCGATTCCTCACAATTACGTACAAGATTTATTAATTAAAATTTTTAGCTTAATTGAGGGTTCGATTCCTTACAACTACGTTATTATACAAGATTTATTTATTTAATTTAATTTCATTCAAAGTTCAATTGTCTATGACTTCTATACTCTTTATTAATAAAGAAAATAATGTTAAAATACCGCGCGGTACCAAATTCAAGATTAATTGTCTATAACCACATATTTAAATATCTATAAGTACATTTTTAATAATTTTTTTAATAATTAAATTAATATTAATAAGCAAAACAATGTGAAAATGGCACACGGTACCAAAGTACCAAATTTGATTATCACAAAATTCAGGTTCGATTCCTTGCAACTAGGGGTGAGAGCGGGTCGGATCGGTTCGGTTTTAAAACCGAAACCGAAACCGCATATCCTCGGTTTTTAAAATCGAAAACCGAAACCGCAACCGAAACCGTCGGTTCGGTTTCGGTTTTAAAATGATCGGATCGGTTATAATCGGTTCGGTTTCGGTTTTAAAACCGCCTCAAATAAACATAACAAAGTAAATAAATTGACTTCGAATTTTTAAGCTTGCAAAGTTACAAATAATTTTTCCTTCCAAAATAAGCATACACAGTTTTCATAATAAATTATTTAAGTCCAACATGATCCGAGAATAATGAAAATTTAACATGATCTTCAAAAATATTTTCTTTGAAATGTATATAAGACAATCAACAATCTCGAGTCTATCTGAAGTCTTTGTATAAGTAAAGAGTTTTCCCAGGAAAGCCAAGAAAAATCGCCACATCAAAAAATAAAGTAACATATAAAACACCTAGATATAGAAGTTTATTAAACTACATTTATTAATCAACTATTACAAATTAAAACTTCAAAAACAAGAACAAAATAGTATAATTATTAAAAGGAATGTCAGGATCTTTATTAATCTACTTCCACTACTCGTAAAAATTGGTCTAGTAGAATATATAATATATTTATTTCTTTATTTTTATTAATCGGATCGGTTCGGTTTGGACCTAAAACCGAAACCGAAACCTCAAGAACGGTTCAGTTTTTTAATTTTCAGTTTCGGTTCGGTTTCAACTCGGTTTTGGTTTTTTACTGTTCGGTTTTTATCGGTTTCGGTTCGGTTTCGGTTTTAATTCGGTTTTTTGCTCACCCCTACTTGCAGCTACGTAATTATACAAGATTTATTTACTTTAAATTCTTTAACTTCATCCGGGGTTCGATTCTTTGCAACTACGTAATTATACAAGATTTATTTATTTACTTTAAATTTATTAGCTACATCGAGGATTCAATTCCTTGCAGCTACGTAATCATATAAGATTTATTTATTTACTTTAATTTCTTTAGTTTTACAAACGTTTCGATTGTCTATAACTACATAATTAAATAGTTGTTTAGTTATTATATTTTTATCATTCAATTCTCGACAAATATATTTTTTAAAAATATTTATTAATATTTATCAATATTATTATGTTGATGTCGACTCATGCTCTTTTGCCCGTGTTTGGCACGGATTATGAGTATCTTATTAACTTACCAACTTAGTTGGTAGATGATACTACATCTTAAACCTTTTTGTGGAAAAGTTTAAATTTCTCAGATAAACATTTTCTGCAGAATTATATTGTAGCATTTATTCTTCGATTACTATTTATATCGTTTTTTTGCCTCGTGACTCTGTTTGAGTGCAAGATTTACTCGAAAAGGAGAATATGTTGTTTTGGCCGTGACAAAAACTTCCACAAATAAATTCATGACACAGTCCATTGTTCTTATCATGATGTTTGTTCTGCCTTGAGATTGTCATTTTTTTTTAATTATTTGTCTGATGAATTTTAAACAAGTGGTTGAGGAATGTATTCACAGATGATGTACGAACTAAGTTTAAATCACATTCCAGCTAAGTATATTGCAACTTGGACTTGAAGTCTACTGGTTTATTCACCTCTGTAATCAGCTGATCAGCGTATTGTTTCTGTCTTCATTTCATCTATCCAACCTTTTTTCAATTTCATAATGATGATTAATGTACTGTAGTTTGGCAGGTTTGCGGCATGAAATTCAGTTTTACTTTAGTTAGGGAGGTAAGTGTGTAAGAAACCAGAAGTTAGAAGAGGGATCATAGATTTGAAATGATTTCCAACATGTACACATCACCTTGATATATTATATGTACCAAGCATTACAGATAGATGGGATCGTAGATTTGAACTGATACCCGACTATTTTATGTATGGGAATCCAGCAGAGATGTGATGCAAACTTAAAGAAAAACCAGTTGGAGAATGGAGACATTTCACCTTCATAGGGTTTAATAATCTGCCCAAGTTGTAGAATGAGGTTGACTCTTGTTGGATGACAAAGGCCATAAGTTGAATGAATCTACACTGTGACATTGCTGTTCTTTCCTTTTAAGTTCTAGAGATCAAGTTGATAACGTTAGTCCAAGAATGGCTGGATAGACAATCATTTTCCTTTGTTTGCTTCGAAGAGGACTAGATAAACATAGGAGAAAACAGAGGCCTCTACCAAACTTGCTATTTACATGTATCGAGTACGATCATTCATAAATTGTGAGAATATTGAGGGTGGCAGGGAGTCGAACTCGTGACCCCCGCCAACCAGAGCTATGATACCATGTTGAGAAACCGGCTCATCTAAAAGCTCAAGATTTTAGAGAAAGACATCAAATGGATCTTATGCTATATTTCAACATGCGGAATGTTAAGTTTTACTTACCTCTTGATATAATCATTATAACTAGCTACCACTTGCCTGATAAGTTTTGATATTAAGGTATGAACGCAGACACTCTAGAAATATTTAGCATATCTGTTTCTTTAATGCTTTATTTAGGTGAGTTTAATAGAGGTTTTCATGTGTTTTTAATCTAAATCATTAGATGCGACCATCATTATGATTTAGATTTCTCCGGGGTGATCATGCTGAGGGTTATTCAGTTAACTCGTTCATCCCAGAATTACTTATAATTTTCTCTTTTTCTAGTGTCGTTTGCTCATGCTCTATCATTATCGAATTTCAAAATTAGTTGAATCATTCTTCCTTGACTATCTTCCAGCAGATTATGTGGACAGTGTTTACTAGTTTTTTGCTTTAAAGTTATGTTCTTGATCGGAGATAGCATTACTTATAACCTCGATGTCAAAAAGTCCTCTTGCATTTGGAACGGGGAGGTAGCCTATCTGTTTGCAAGTACTAGAAGATTGAGATACGTAAGTAATTACCACTCGCTCCAGTGCTCTGCTGTTGCTCATTTTGTTTAATGATAGCTGTTATGGACAAACAGGAATAATACTTCAAATGTTTAGGCTCATGCTCGGTTCGATCATGAGTTCAAATATATTATTAATTTGGAAAAAATAAACACAAGAAATGTAGATGAATAATAAGGGGCCGGTATGGTTAAGTGCCTATTAGATAGTGAACCCCCAAAACAGTAAACATAAAGGAAACGTTTCCTGAATTGCACCTTCCCAGATCCTGAGACTCGAAAGCCTTACAGATAGAGGGAATATTGCCTGAATTGCACCTTCCCAGATCCATCAGATTCGAAAGCCTTAAAAATGGATGCGGTTATTTTATTGCAGCTAAAACCTCTTTGACTATGAAGAATTTAAGTTACTTTGAATTTGTTCCAAAGTTCGTCCTTTGGTTTCTGGTACAATCATGATCACAAATACGATGGCCAGCGCATTTATAGCAGCATAAAGAATATATGTTCCTGATATGACATACATGTATAGAAAGGTTAGTCTTTGCATTTTTTTTTTAGTATTTTTCAAAGCTCTGATTCACAACTGCAAAAATGTTATGAGTTTGTTTACCGTAAGAACTCCAGCTTAAAAGAAAATTGAAAGTGTATGAAACTGCCCATGCACCAAACCAGTTAACCAGTGTTGCTAGGCTTCCACCAGCTCCTTTAATATTAATATCAAATATCTACAAGAGAATGTTAATTGTAATTAGTGGAACAGATAACTTCAGACGACTTTGGATTAATAGTATCATGCGCTTGTTTATATATTTTCCGACGTACTTGTCAACCAAACGAAGCATACACATTATATTTCACTAGAAGTAGGGAATGAGGAAGATAAATGGTAGCAGACCCTACTCCTACTCCAGTAAGTAGAGAGCTTATTTCTATTAAACTTGTCAAAAAAAGTTATGCGAAATATTGCAGTTACTTAATATACTTACTTCAGACATCACAACCCATGGAACAGATCCCATTCCTATAGAGAAAGATCCTATGTAAACCTGGGACCATCGAAGTACAAGGGTTAAGGTTAAAAGATATTCTGACAATTCAATTTGTCAATGAAAATTAATTAGATCGATGCTTAAAAATTACCAGTATGCCAGTTACAGCAAGTGCAGGTGCTGCCTTGAGTCCTATTTCATAAGCCTAGTTCATCGTAGATACTTCAAATTTTTGCCCGAAAGCAAAGGTAAAAAAAAAGGTTTAATAGATACGTAGTATGATTCATACCTTTAGGTAGAAGGACAGCCCTGTTATTAGACAACCTAATACCAAGCCTGATGCCGAAGCCTATAAGGATATGACAGATAACCAAATAATCAAAGAAAACCTTCAGCAGAACATATCTGAAGGTGATGCTAAATTCTTGTATGCTTTACTATACCAGTAAAAGGGGTTTTCTTCCAGCCCTGTCTATAATGAATGCGCCCAGTCCAGTAATAACAACCTGATATTGCATTGTTGAAACAAATATAAGATCAATGCAACCAGTTGTCTTTTAATGTAGAACAGAGATATCGAGACTGTTCTGAAAGGGTTGACGTTTGATACCTGAATACATGCATAAATTATAGTACCAATATCTGAAGGAAATCCTGAGATATGGTGATTACAGGTTAAAGAAGGTACAAAGATCAATATGAGATGAAAAGTAGGAAATAATTATCTGGAGTCCCAGGCTTTTCATTTCTTGTTCGTGAATTATCTGTACCTGCTGATTCAAAAATACTGCTGACGTAGAAGCAGATTCCATTGATTCCTCCAAACTGTTGAAAAACCATCAACCCTACTCCTATCTGGTTGTTCAATATATCATAATCAACAAGAAGATTTAGAATTGATATACAAGATATGATGGCACAATCAATATTTTATAAAGAAACTTCGCTGCTGCGCTATCAAGAATTAAAGTGAAATATCAGACACGAAGGTTTAAAGATGAAGATTACAATGACTGAGCGTATGTATCTTTTTTGAAACAAGTCCAGCAACTTAGCTTTGGGTAGCTTTTCAAGAGTTTCAATGTAATCCTGTTAAAAGAATGGGAAAATCCTGTATGTCATCTTTTAATCAACTAAGACACTTTAAATGTTGTAGAGAGCAGGGTATAGTGATGAAAGTTAGAACCTGAATTTCAGCTGCCTCTTCAGATATATCAAAATCTTTCCCACGAAGTCGTTGTAAAGCTGCTTCAAATTGTTTTTGGTTTCCTGTCTTTGCCTGCATGCATTCAAAGATTAGTCACCCTATGTTCCGTTACAGAAAACTTTTATGTAAATTTATCTTTCACTTCTTACCAGCCATCTGGGAGACTCTGGAATGAAGAAAAGGCCTAAAAGCAGAACTACACATGGTGCAATTCCTGTATACACATAAAATACAAAATATTTAGTCAAGGTGTTTTCCTTTCCTATCCTTTTATAACAATTATCGGTGGAAGAGTTGGATTATGTAACCAATTCATAGTGAGGTTGATTCAAGAAGTTTCACCTGCTAATGCTAAAGCCCTCCACGATATCAGTGTTCCTATTATGAAAGAAACGGAGACTCCAGTAGTAATCATGAGCTGTAGATCATAAAGGAATCCTGGACTTACAGACTCACACTATGAACATTATTTAAACAAATTCTTTCGGTTATACTTTGTTACCTGATTTGCTACTGTTAATGCTCCTCGTAAATTTTTGGGTGCAATTTCAGCTATGAACACAGGCACCTAATAAGTATGTAGATTACTAGCATAAGGCTAAAATTTTACAGGAAAAATGGACCGAGTATGTATAAATGTAGAACAGAAAGCAGATGTACCACATAGGAGAAGACTCCCATTCCATAACCTGTTGCTAATCTTCCAATATCCAGAGGAACAGTCCCCTTTGTAAAAAAAAAAGAAGAAGAGTTAAAAGTTGTGGAACTGTAAAACTTGGTCAGCTAGAACTGCTATGGCGCGTAACCTGTTAAGTAATTTATACAAACCTGAGCAAAGTATATTGCCAGCCACCCTGCAACACAGAAGCCACTTGCCACTCTCAGTGCCTGGTGAGAAAAGCAGGTCTTTTAGTAAAATATCCATTAGGCACACAATTTCATTTGGTGGCTGCTATGCTTACCCCTTTCCGGCCAATGAAATCAGCAATTCGTCCACTTGTGATTGCACCAATCATTGCACCGAATGTCAATATGGATCCGAACAATGAGTACTACATTTGAAACCAGGATGGTTCAATTTAATGGCTCTGAAGATATGCAACTATTCTTAAAGGCTGTAAAATGTTGGCGATTATAATTTGAACAACCTAGTTCTCATAAATTATGCGTTTGCTTTAAAATTTACCATAAGTTAGTAGTAATAGTAATCTAAACATTTGGTCAGTTTACATTCAGTTCAATATTCTATACCAAACACATGTTACTCAAGCTCTGAGCCTCTGATACAACTAAAACCTTAAGGTTTTGGGAGAGGGGCTTAACTGGACCATATATATCTTTGACACATACGAGAAGTGATGTATAATATGTTACTTACATCAGCTATAGATAAATTTATATCTTTAGTGATTGCAGATTGAATAGGTGAAGAATAGCCTGCCTGAAAGTGAAAGACAAAGAAACTGTATGAGTAAGATCACCGAGAACTCTCAAACTTGAGTGACAAATCTAGAGAACTTACACAGGATCCAAATGCATAAGAACCGCAAACCGCAACAAATGTGGAAAAATATACCATGGTTTGATCTTCAACTCCATTTCCATTTCTGGGAGAATTTGACTCTGATACAAGTGGTGCTTTTATCTCTTTTTCCATTCTATTGTCAGCTTTCTCCATGTCTCCTCTATGATCTAGTGAAGACAACGAAACTTAGCTAGGATGCTAATCCAATCACAGAGGTATAAGTGATTGATAAGCAAAATCTCTGTAAATGTAATACCAGATCATTTATATACACATGATTTTATCAATGTGTAGCTTCTGACATGGCAAAGTAGGTGCTTGTTTTGCAAACTCCTCCTTAGATATGGTTAAGATAATTTCAAGAGATGTAACATGTGATGTCATGGTAGTAAGACCATCTCCGACCACAAAAACTTCTTAGTTAAAAATGGATAAAACATGCCAAAAATAAAAATTATAGTCAATGAGTAAAATTTTGCAATCTCCAACCGGACATTCTTGTTAGCTATAAATTTAGCCAACCTCAATATATTGGTTATATTTGTCGAACCTCTCGGACCTGTAGCGAAACTCCACATCATCTATTACCATATTAAAATAATACATTCTATCTATAACAACTTAAAATATTAATAGCATACTATTTTTAAAATATAGCTAATCATTATAACTAACTATATTGGAGTACAATCTCTTACAAGTTGAGCAAATTTTACATAATCAGCATTTTATATGATTTTAGTCAATCAATTTAGCCAACCCCGTTGGAGATGCTCTAACAAAATCTTGTAAAATAAGAATGGTTTGTAACTCAATGATTGAAATTTTAAAATCATTCCAATTTTAGAATAAGCAGAAAGGAAAAATATTTATGTAATCTTGGAATATAAGATAAGACTATCATCTTTCAGGGCAGTGTTTAATTTTTATTTTATTATTTATTTATTTGATGCACTTATTTATACTAGGAAAGTAAGAATTGCATATGTTGATATACTTGGTGAGGAATTTAGCAGTCATTGTAGGGGTGTTTTACTCTGTCTCTTTCTTGACATGGAAAAATTCAAACTAGTAGCCCATCTGTCACTGTATCAAGATGGAAAATTTAATATTATGGCCTCTTTGGTAGATGCATAATACTAAACTCTACTTATACTAGCAGTGACGGACCGACCAGGAATATTTTCTAGTGGGTTCCTTTTGTAAATATTAATAACCCAATAATGATTGAAAAGTATGACATTTATATATTTTAAAAAAATTACATTATAAAGTTGTTCTCCAAAGTTTTAATGCTTTTGCTTCTTGCATTTAGTACCATTAGAAGATGGTCCCTCTGTACTTTCTACCAAGTCTCTTTCTGCTTGGCTGTTACTAAAATCTGACTTGCTTGAAATAGTTTAAAACACTTCAGTGGTGTACATCAACTTGAGTCATCAGTAGGCTGGGTGGTGCTTTGATTATCCCTGTTAACTTGCTTACTGTGAAGTACATTTTTGTCTTCTTTAAGTGCAAGTTTCTTCTGTGTGTAGTTGCAATATAGATCTTGGGGGCTTGTCCACAACAAACGTATGATGTAGCATATCATACCACGGTCTTTTTCCGCGGTACGTGTATGGTAAAATTTCTGGCGTGAATGCATGGGGAACCCATATTTACACGTACCGTGATCTTTTTTTGCGGTAATGTGTGAAGTAGAATTTCCGGTGTGAATGCACGGGAGACCCATATTTCCACCGTGGTCTTTTATCGCCGTATGTTATGTTACAACACTCGTTTGTGCTTGACCATGTGCCATATGTCTTTAACTAATTAGAGTAGATAAGTTTGATACTGATAGTGACAGAGGACTAATTTGAAATGATATGCAACTCTTCAAGTTTGAATATTATACAGTAGGCATCTTTCATAAGCAAGTGGTTAGAAAAAGATCCCAAAGACAAAAATTTGAGTTTCTTTAATCATTTGAGCCGCATATAACAAGACAACAGTTCTTCAGACTTGGTAGAGATCTGATCCATTTGGATTTATAATATGATAATGATAATATGATATGATATAAAACAGAAACACACATGTCTACTTGTAGTAATAAAAGAGAACTTAGGTTAAAAACAATAAAGCATGCCATGATTGAGAATCCATCCGAGCAATGTCTTGAATCTGTATCAGTGCCCACTATCTGCAATTTTAACATTGTGTGACTTGCACAGTTGACATTTGTTCATTTTGCTTGATTTTAGAAAGTATCGCATATATGGCATAACATAACCTATGATTACCCCGAGATATAAGACACACAAGTAACAAAATGCGTCTTCTGACTCTACAACATCAGGGTGCTAGAAAACCAAAACTGTCAAATGCTTACAGTATAAATATTTATTATTTTTCGATAGATTTTTTCTTGTGTTTACTCAGTTTGGTTGAGATCAAGAGATGCCTTTGAAATCAGGCTTGCATCAATGCCACGGTAAAAACTCCGTTAAGTGGGGCCATATTCGTTACCCATTGCTCCGGATATGACTTGGAATCCCTGTTCTTTTTACTCTCTTCTAACCTGGAAATCTCCAAAATACATGAAGGTGATGGGAGAGCATACCTATCAGGCTGCAAAGGTTGACCTGTTTGGATGGTACTGTTTTTGTCCACAAAATGCACCCCCCCAACAAATCATTATTGCTGACACAACAATGAGTCTGAAAAGCAAGCCAAAATATTGGATACCTCCTGTTCAGTGAAGGAACCCAAAAGGAAAAGAAAATACATATGATGCAGATGGTGAATAAGATTATTCTCAAACCTGTGATAAAAAAATTTCGGAGTTTGTTACGTAGCAGAAGTCATTTTTCTGGGCAGATCATTTTCAGCAGTGCTGGCTGAAAGCAATCCCCGTGAGCTGTTAAAATAACATCAGAGCTAGAGCATATAATAAATACATCCGTAAACAAATTCTATTAAAATGATGTGATCAGTGAATATAACAAGAAGAAACCTAGATTATATATAAACCAAACTATTCTTACTCAGAATGTCCCACTCTAAGCACAAAAATGAAATGCAATATTTTCTATAACAGAAAATTAGATTTTTCTCAAGGTTCTCAATATTATTTGGAAGTACAAAGTACATGAGAGTTTATTACCTCAATTCCCTGTTGTATGATTAGCAGAATATCAATCTGGTAAGCAGAATATCAATCATAATCTACCACACAGGAAAGTGTGGTAGATTATAATACAAGAAAGACGCCACAAGGTTTCTCTATTCTCATCACAGTTTACGTAGTTAGCTATCCTTTTGGCTTATTGTCTATCCTTCTTTTTGATAATGATAATAAGAATTCAAGCTTTGGCGGAAATGTGAGTGTACGAGTATGCAACTTAGCTTTACCAGAAAATTCACAAGGTCGAGTGCCAGCTTGCAAATGATAATTTACCTTTAAGACTATATTTTAGATAGAATAGCTATATCTATACTGAGGTAAAACTGGAGGTAGAAGTGGCTTTAGAAAAAAAAATCTTGCACAAGCACAAAGCAAAAATAAAATAAAATCCCCTGCTACAAAAACCTCCCAAATTCCACTGATATATGCAATCACAAGAATTCCTACTGCTGCCTGAAATCCCCTACATTCTTGTAGGTGGAAGAGATGGAGCTACTGCAATTAATATCAATGTACTGCTTGTATGTAGAATAAGTAGACAGACAATGCTGCTAAGTGTTAACCGAAATCTCAATATCATCAAATGCCAGTGGTAACTGGAATAGGCCTTTCAGGTATCACAAGAATCAGCCAAACTGAGTCCAAGATCTTCACAACTTGGTCCATATCATAGGCCTCACACATAGTTTCTAAATGTGTGTTTGTGACTTGTAATTTGTCATGGTAAATTTCTGAATATCGTCAAAAGCACTAGTAACTGGAATAGACCTATCAGGTATCACGGGAACTGGGAAATTAGAGTCCAAGATCTTTACAACTTGGTCCATTGTAGGCCTCGCATATAATTGAGGGTGACAACAAAGTACGGCAAGCAATACATACTTTTCTATTACTTCTGGCGGTCCCAACTCTGGAATACCTACTTCAACAATATCTAGTGCCCTCCCAGTTTTAACCAATGACCATGCCCAGTCTGCCACAAGAGTGTGCTGGTCATCCCCATCCCGAAGAAGTGCTTTCTTCCCACTCAAGAGCTCAAGAAGCACAACCCCAAAACTATAAACATCACTTCTCTCTGTCAACTTTCCGTACAAAGAGTACTCGGGGGCAACATAACCCATCGTTCCAGCGACACGAGTGCTCATGTGTGACACTCCCTCAGGTGCAAACTTTGCAAGTCCAAAATCTGCAACTTTGGGCTCAAAGTCATCATCCAAAAGTATGTTACATCCTTTTATATCTCTGTGAATTATAGCAGGTTGTGCCCCATAATGCAAATAAGCCAATCCTCTAGCTGTCCCAAGCGCAATCTTTTGTCGAATTGGCCAACTCAATTTCTTCTCAGCCGAGCCAAAGAGATGGTCATGCAAGCTCCCATTCTTCATTAAATCACACACAATTATCCTCTGACAACCTTCGAATTTTGTAATGGCTATGCAGTATCCTCTCAGTGCCACGAGATTGACATGAAGAACACTGGCAATAACCTCAACTTCATGAACAAAACTCGCATCGCCAGCAACAGAACAATTCTTGAACCTCTTCACTGCAACTTCAGTCCCATCAGGCAGAACACCTTTAAACACATTACCATATTTTCCCCTCCCGATCATATTCAACACCGAGAAATTACTGGTTGCTTTCTGAACTTCACTAAAGGAAAACTTTATCAATCTAGTATCTCCACCAATCATTTCCAAATCAGAAGGACTAGAATTAAATACCTTATTCTGTCTCTTATACATATTCAACTTATATCTCCACATCCACAAAATCCCAACAAAAGCCATCACCAGAACTAGAAAGCCAAATGCCAAAAACACAAAAATCATGGTCTTTCTGTGTTTCTTGCGGGATTTAGGCATATCAAAAGTAAGAGCAAGCAAACAATCAGAAGTATGCCTATCAGTTGGACCATACGAATTACCAAAGGCAGCAGCATACATCCACCTATACCCTACACAGTCAGATTCATAATAAACTTTCCAACCTATCACATCACTTGGAAGAACCTCATGAGAATCAGATGGTCGAAGTCCACTAGTAGCTAGAGAACATTCTGCGCAAGAATTTCTATCTTGTAGTGACTTCTTACAAGCTTTCATGACACTGTTTAAAGTCGACTGTGAGTTTTTGGATTCGTACTGTCCCCTTGTTGTGATGTTATGGCATCCCTGAGTGATAAATTGAGTTTGAAAGCCACACGTGGACTGGATATTGAAATTGTTTGGGTATTCATTGAAAACAGATTGCAATGATTGCCAGCAAGATTCAGTAAACGCAGTGGAGACAAAAAAGGAGTTTGAGTGGTGGAGATAGTCAGATTGGACAAGACGGATGCCTTGTAGGATTAATTTGCATTGGCTGACAGGGTCCTTGGAACTTCTAAAAGCTTCACTGAGGCGGCTGAGGATGGTGAAATCGAGTGGACAGCTGACTGTGGTGTTGGTGGATTGGGATGAAATGAACCCCAGATTCAGTACAAGGAAGAAAAAAAACGTTGAAATCATTGGTACTGGTAGTTTGAGAATTATGATCATGACTTTTATTATAAGGTTAACTTTAGAAGCTCAGGTTATGGTATAAAACACATTAACAGAAGATTCAGCATGTCTAATACTACTACTACTGCAACTGGAAGTCTGTAACCGATAAACATTGACTTGCCATTGGCAATTTTTTTACAAGCCGGTCAAAGCTCGTACTTCTGTTATTGCAACTGCCATTTAGATTCAACATTGGTAGGCTAGCAGTACTTTCTCTCTACATTTTCTCAAAAGATTGACCAACACTGTAAGTTTTGAATTGATCAATCTTTCTTATTTGGAAATTGATTGTTTAGCTTATACTTTGTTGCTTATATTTTGCTACTTGTCGTATATTGCAAATTACGATTCCTTCTCAAGGTTTTCATATTATAAATTTTCGAGTTTTAATAGATCGCTCACCAAGGTCCATCCTGCTAACTTTAGTTTTAAGTGGATGTTAATCAGCTGGCTAAAGGGCAATTCGACTTATTTGTTTTCTCAAAAGTTACCTATAAACTAATAAGAGAATAATCGAATTCCAAGACCTTGACAGCTCCATTTGCCTTTAACAAATAAAGAAATTAAATTCAGTCCAACCCAACAAACACTAATCTAAGAACATTCATCACTTACATAAAAACAACAAGATTCATTAGAACCAGAGCAGCAAGTAGTTGATCTCATATTTCTTATGCTCTAAATTAGTCGATGCAAGATTCATTAGAACCAGCAAGATTCGGTAGAACCAGATGAGGATGATTGGTTTGACCTCTCACTGAGCAAACAAGAATACTCCGTTGAATCCAAAAAACAAAAATCATATTCTGTCCAATGAAACAAGCACTTGTCGAGTCTTTGCATGTGATTTCATCACTTGCATAAAGCTGAAATCAGTAACAATGTCATATTCTCAACTTGTCATCACTGTTATTATTATAGCTGGGCTTTGTTCTCTATCATCCCAGCAGCAACCAACCAGCTCAGACACAGTGAAATGCCCACTAGACTTCAATGTACTCCGGAAACTAGCCCAAGGTTCTAGACCTTCTAACACAAGTTCTGAACCCTGCCGATTAATTCTACAAGGTCTTCATCTCGTCCAATCTGATTACCTCCTCCGCACAAACTCATTCCTTCCACCATCCTCATCTTCTGAGTCTTGCTGGAATGATTACCAAAATCTAGTCAATCTGTACCAAAACAGCTTCGATATTCGAAAAAACTGTGGATTTGAAACGCAGTGGATTTCTCAAGGCTGTGAAAATATTACAACAAGATCAGACTACGAAAACAAAAACTCAAACACTACTCTAAGTAATGTTGTCCGGGCTTGTAATCAGACGTTGCAAATTGATGGGGCGGCGTGTGCAACATGTACGACAAGTATTTCTGCTTTGTTACCGGCTGATGTGAACAAAGGGGAGCAAGTAGTGGGGAATGTTTCAGATTGTACTGCGTTCAGGTTCATTTATGCTGCTGCTTTTGCTAATTCGTTTGGTCCAACTGATAGAGGCACTGCTGGATGTATGTTTTCTGTTACTTTCGATAGTTCTAAATCCAAAAAAAAACAAAGAAAGATCACTTTGATTTCTGTGTTTTCGTCAATCGGGCTTTTAATCTTGGTGGTGGTGGGATTTGGTTGGTTTTGGTGGGTTACAAGGAAAAAGAAGCAGCTAGAAAAGATTAAGAGACAAAAGGAAATTACTACAAAATGGAGTAGTTTGAATTCATCTGCTCTCGATTCAATTACTTGTAGTACGAATTTGATCAAGTTCTCGTTTGATGAAATTCAGGAAGCGACCAAGAATTTCTCAAGGTCGAATATAATTGGGAAGGGAGGATATGGCAATGTGTATAAAGGTGTTTTACCTGATGGGACTGAAGTTGCATTAAAGAGGTTCAAGAATTGTTCGGATGCTGGGGATGTTGATTTTGCTCATGAAGTTGAGGTTATTGCCAGCGTCCGCCACGTGAATTTAGTGGCTTTGAGAGGGTATTGTATAGCCACAACAAATTTTGAAGGGCATCAGAGGATTATCGTGTGTGAATTGATGAAGAATGGGAGCTTACATGACCATCTCTTTGGCTCAGATGAAAAGAAATTGAGTTGGCCAATTCGACAAAAGATTGCTCTTGGAACAGCTAGAGGATTGGCTTATTTGCATTATGGGGCACAACCTACTATAATTCACAGGGATATTAAGGGTAGTAACATACTATTGGATGATGACTTTGAGCCTAAAGTTGCAGATTTTGGTCTTGCAAAGTTTGCACCGGAAGGAGCAACACACGTTAGCACTCGAGTTGCTGGAACAATGGGTTTTGTTGCCCCTGAGTATGCTTTATATGGGCAGCTGACAGAGAGAAGTGATGTTTATAGTTTTGGGGTTGTTCTTCTGGAGATTTTGAGTGGGAAAAAGGCACTACTTGAGCTTGAGGAGGACCATCATACTCTTCTGGCAGATTGGGCGTGGTCATTGGTTAGAACAGGGAGGCCACTGGATGTTGTTGAAGAAGGTGTTCCAGAGTTAGGGCCACCAGAGATTATGGAGAAGTATGTATTGCTTGCTGTGCTTTGTTCTCATCCTCAATTGTATGCCAGGCCTACAATGGATGAAGTTGTGAAGATCTTGGAATCACATTTGCCAGTTCCAACAATACCTGAGCGGTCTATTCCCATTACTGCTGATATTGATGATATAGAGAGATCCGTTGGCAGCATTAACTCAGTTCATTTGTCCACTTATTCCGGCTATCAGCCATACATTGATAATTCTGCCCCTTCCACCCCAAAACTGTAGGAGCTGATAGAGTGTTTTTTTTGTTTCTTTTTTCAAATGTAAGTAAGGAGGTCCTGGGAACTAAGGGAACTGTTGTTTCCCTGGAATGCAAGAACAATCTTTATAAAACCTATTCAAGCTTTTTGATTCATTCATGGGTAGAAAGAAATGTGACAGATAATCAGCTGCACAGGTTCCGAATCATATTTGCCCTCATCAAAAACTATAATTTACCGAGTAGACCGAATAATTAAGAAAACAAATATTAGCACATTTTACGACGACATGCATACAGTGATAAGTACCCGCTCTTTAGAATACTCTCCGTGATCCCTAGCATAGAAATGTAATTACATTGTTTTGGATCCAATTTTTTTTTAATATATATAAATCTACATCTGACACATCAGTCTCTAGATCATACAAACTTAATGTAATGTATTGAAGTGCTCATTTCATACCTTAGAAAACGGGTGATAGTATAAGGCAAGTGGGCAATTCTATAGAGTTAAAATGGAGAGGATGTTGGCCTGTTGTGCATATAAAATTCTATATGCTTACCATATCTATTTTGGACCTGTCTTCTGGGAGTATCCTATGTAAGAAATTATAATATATAATAATAAATTTCTCATAAAGTGGTCTATAGGAAACTCAAGAGATAAAATACCTTACTTAATTAATTCTGATGGGTAATTAATTGAGAGGTAATTATAAAGGTGAGCTGAATGGTCCTCTATCTATCTATATATACTTCCACCATTTCCATCAAATGTGTGGGATTAAGAACATACACAACACATAAATTAACGTATATATAGAGAAGATAGAGAAATCCATACTTCTCCATTGAAGCATAACAGTACAAGACCTTGTTGCTATCAACTAATCGTCACCATGTCAGGAGGTATGTATTTACTTACTTGTGATGATCATATAGTTCAAGATCCGTGAATTCTTGTAAGTGTTCTATTATCTGTATGTTCTGTTTGTTCTTTTTTGGAACACTTGTTTTTATCTTATATGTGGTTCGCATCAACCCATTTGTCAGAATTAGGGCTCTTGATGGCTTGAGCATAAGAAACCGGATCATTATGTGCATCAGACTCTATGTGATAAAGCAAGAAATCATCAGAAATGGCCGATCTCTTTTGAGACTTTTTCTCCAGTTTCCAGGAAAGATTCTTTAAGAATCATCATGGCATTAGTGGCTCATTATGATCTTGAGTTACACCAGATGGACGTGAAAACCGCGTTCCTGAATGGAGACTTGGAAGAGGTAATTTATATGTGTCAACCCGAGGGCTTCATAAATGAAGGGCAGGAGCATATGGTCTGCAAACTTAAGAAATCAATATATGGACTAAAACAAGCTTCCAGAGATTGGTATCTAAAATTTCATAAAACCATTACGAATTTCGGTTTCGTTGAAAATGTCGTCGATACTTGCATATACCTTAAAATTAGTGGGAGCAAATTCATATTTTTGATTTTGTATGTTGATGACATATTATTGGCTTGTAGTGACCTTGGTTTGTTGCGAGAGACAAAAGACTATCTCTCAAGAACTTTGAAATGAAAGATATGGGAGAGGCTTCATATGTTTTAGGCATAGAAATCTTTCGTGATAGAAGCCAAGGAATTCTAGGCTTGTCTCAGAAGGCCTATATCGATAAAGTTCTTAAGAGATTTAACATGTCGTCTTGTTCCGCTAGTCCTGTTCCATTGCATAAAGGAGACATACTTGTTCTTAAGCAATGTCCAAGGACACCTATCGAACGAGAAGAAATGAAAAATTATCCTTATGCATCTCTCGTGGGGAGCCTGATGTATGCACAGGTCTGTACCAGGCCTGACATTAGCCACGCTGTTGGCATGTTGGGAAGATTTCAGAGTGATCCAGGGATCGCTCATTGGAAGGCTGCAAAGAAAGTATTGAGATACCTAAAGGGAACCAGAAATCATATGCTTACGTACAGAAGGACAAGACATCCACAGATGATTGGCTATTCTGATTCGGATTTTGCTGGATGTCCTGATACTAGACTCTGCACTCTTGGATATACATATCTTTTATGTGAAGGTGCTGTTTCATGGAAAAGTCAAAAATCTGAGATGATTTTCGGATCCACAATGATGGCTGAATTTGTGGCCTGTTATGAAGCTTCCATTCAAGGATCGTGGCTGCGCAATTTTGTTTCACAGTTTGGAGCCTTAAACTTCATCTCTAAACCATTATCGATCTATTGTGACAATCAAGCTGCGACATTCTTTTCTAAGCATGACAGGATTACTGACGGTTCAAAACACATGGACCTAAAATACCTGTTATTAAAGCAAGATGTTAAACTAAAGAAAATTGTCATTGAGTCCATATGCACTGATTTGCAAGTGGCAGACATATTTACGAAAGGACTGCCAATTAAGACCTTCGAAAAGCATGCTGAAAGTTTAGGTCTCTTGGACAGTTCCTTAAATTACTGATTATGTCACTTGTTTCATGAAAGACAATTAGACAATTACTGAGCTCTGTATATATATATATGTAACATCTAAAGTTTTCTGTTTCTCTCATCATAAAGGTGTACACTCTTATGTTTAAGATGAATGAAACATTATGTGACCATTAAGCCATTCACATAAATGACCTAGTTGTGAGAAATGCAGATGTTGTGGTACATGGAAGTAAACGTGTTGTACAATAACATGGGCACGCCATGACTCATACATTTGTTAATCTATCAACCAAGGACTTAAGGTGAAACTGATGTACTTGTGCACATTTATGGCTTATTTCCTACAAGACCAAGTGGGAGACTGTAAGAAATTATAATATATAATAATAAATTTCTCATAAAGTGGTCTATAGGAAACTCAAGAGATAAAATACCTTACTTAATTAATTCTGATGGGTAATTAATTGAGAGGTAATTATAAAGGTGAGCTGAATGGTCCTCTATCTATCTATATATACTTCCACCATTTCCATCAAATGTGTGGGATTAAGAACATACACAACACATAAATTAACGTATATATAGAGAAGATAGAGAAATCCATACTTCTCCATTGAAGCATAACAGTACAAGACCTTGTTGCTATCAACTAATCGTCACCATGTCAGGAGGTATGTATTTACTTACTTGTGATGATCATATAGTTCAAGATCCGTGAATTCTTGTAAGTGTTCTATTATCTGTATGTTCTGTTTGTTCTTTTTTGGAACACTTGTTTTTATCTTATATCCTATGCTTAATTTGTTTTATTACAGATTCGATTTGTAATTAACGTTATCTGGTTCCCCCACATACTAAAATTTTAAGAAACAGTTCAACTCCTAACCATTATTATAAGGAGTAATCATAGATGCATATGAGAGTATATTGCTGCTGTGCTAATTGTTGGTCTTAATGAGATTATTTTAATTGTATGTGCTTGCCTAAATTATTTAGGCCGATATTTGACTGCCTGAGTGTTTACATTTTTGTAACTGACGATTACAAAACCAAATGCAATGGTTAATTGCTAACCTGCATATGCAGTCTGGGACAATTTACATTGAATGACGTATTTTGGATGGAAGATCTATATCTATGAGGGGAAACCGTAATCAATCAGTAAGCTATTAAGCTGAAGAGGCCGGCTGCCGAAAACCTCCCTAGTTCCACTTCAAATTTATAATAACAAGACTTGTCACTGCTGCCTACAAGCAAATTGCAAGTACTGGCAGAAGGAAGAGATGTAACTACTGCAAATTGCAACTAGTATCAATGTACCGCTAGTATGTAGAATAACTAGACATACAACTTGAGCCAAGGCTGCTAATGGATGTCTCAGTACCATCAACATTCGTTGTAAATGGATTAGGCCTCTCAGGTATAACGGGAACTGGGTAATTTGAGTCCAGAATCTTAACAACTTGGTCCATTGTAGGCCTGGCATATAATTGAGGGTGAGAACAAAGAACTGCAAGCAATACATACTTTTCCATTATTTCAAGAGGTCCCAACTCTGGGGTACCTTCTTCGACTATATCTAATGTTCTACCGACTTTAACCAATGACCATGCCCAATCAGCCAGAAGAGTATGCTTGTCATCACCATCCTTAAGAAGTGCCTTTTTCCCACTCAAAAGCTCAAGAAGCACAATCCCAAAACTATAAACATCACTTCTCTCTGTCAACTTTCCGTACAGAGCATACTCAGGGGCAACATAACCCATTGTTCCAGCGACATGGGTGCTTACGTGTGACACTCCCTCAGGTGCAATCTTTGCAAGCCCAAAATCTGCAAGTTTGGGCTCAAATTCGTCATCCAAAAGTATATTACTAGCTTTAATATCCCTATGAATTATAGAAGGTTGTGCCCCATCATGCAAATAAGCCAATCCCCTAGCAGTTCCAAGTGCAATCTTTTGTCGAATAGGCCAACTCAACCTCTTTTCAGCCGGACCAAAGAGATGGTCATGCAAGCTCCCATTCTTCATTAAATCACACACAATTATCCGCTGATGGCCTTCAGATTTCGTCTTGGCTATACAGTAACCTCGAAGCGCCACCAGATTGACATGGCGAACGCTGGCGATAATTCCAACTTCGTGAGCAAAACTTGCGTTCCCAGCAGCAGAACAATTCTTGAACCTCTTCAAAGCAACTTGAGTCCTATCAGGCAAAACCCCTTTGTAAACATTACCATATCCTCCCCTCCCAATAATATTTTCCGTCGAGAAATTCTTGGTTGCTTTCTCAACTTCACCAAAGGAAAACTTAATCAATGCATTATTTCCACCAATCGAGTCCAAATGAGAAAGATTAGAAACCAAAACATTGTTTTTAAGCTTATTTCTCCACATCCACCAAAATCCAACAAAAGCTATCACCAAAATCAAAAATCCAGATGCCGAAAACACAGAAATCATAGTCTTTCTAAGTTTCTGGTTCGGTTTAGATCTATCAAAAGTTAGATCAAAAAAGCACTTAGCATTATGTGGATCAGTTGGGCCAGACAGTGTATCAAAAGCAGCTGCATAAATCGACTTATACCCCACACACTCAGATTTATATGAAATGTTCCGACCCATCATAATATCACTTGGCGGAACCTTATAAGTACCAGACGGTTCCAGTCTACTAATATAAGAATTACATAATGCGCAAGACTTGCTGTTGTACGCTGAATGTTTACAAGCTTTTTCTACGTTTTTTAAAGCTGACCGAGAGTTTTTAGCTTCATACTGTGCCTTAGTCGTGATGTTATGGCAGCCCTGAGTAATAAAATGCTCGTGAAAGTCACAAGTGTATTGGATATCGAAATGCTTTGGGTATTTATCGAATACCGATTGCAGCGATTGCCAACAGGCTTGAGAGAATGCAGTGGAGATAAGGAATGTGTTTGTGCGGAGGAGATACTCAGATTGGACGAGACGGATGCCTTGCAGGATTGAGACACATTGAGTGATATGATTCTTGGAATTTCTAGAAGCTTGGCGCAGGCGACTGAGGATGGTGAAATCAAGTGGACAGTTGGCAGTGGTACTGGTGGTGGAATGGGACGAGGATATAGAAATGAAGCCGAGGAACAAGAAGGAGAAGAAGAACAGAGATGTGGACATTGACATTATTTGAACAGGTACTCTGAGATTCATGACAAACAAGGTTTATTTACACGTAGGAGTTGTTTCAAATGGACTCAGTTCTGACTACATTAGTACTGGACGGTAGTATATGTACCATTGCTCTGTAGGAATGGACATGGCAACTACTTCAAATTTGGTTAATAGATTATAAAACACCCACGTTATGTCTAAAATAATCAAGGAAAGCACATCAAGACAAGATTAAGCAAGTCTTCTGATTAATTACTCCTATGTAAAGTGCCTATAACTCCCATGGCCATTATTCTCCACGTGGGTCAAACATTGTACTTCTTATGTATTTTCTTTCAACCACTTAGCTTTTGAAAATTTTGCATCAAAAGAAACTTAACTTTTGAAAAGATTGACTAACATTGCAATTTGTAAATTGATTAGTCAACTGCGTAGTGCTTCGCAACGCCCTATAATATTTTTGTAAAATTTTAAATATTATCTACTTAAGAAAAAATATATATAAATATTGAACACAATATTTTACAAAGTAACATACTTAAACAATAAAATAAACTACTTATTAGCTTTTGAAAATTTTGCACCAAAAGAAACTTAACTTTTGAAAAGATTGACTAACATTGCAATTTGTAAATTGATTGTTATACCAAAACTTTTGTTACTCGCATCGTTTTGCCGTCCTCTCATACAAGGGTCGCATATCGTATCCGAGAGCTGTCAGAAAATGAAAAATTTGAGACATATTTTAAATATGTTCTACTTAGATGTATTTCCATTTATCCTGGTACTTAAATAATAACTCTACTCCTCTGTATTTCCATGTAGCCTCATACAGTATAATGAGTATTGAGTGATTTAGTGTCATTTAGTGTAGTGCTCAACTAGAGGATAAAAGGAGATGGTTGTAGTCTTTGCTACTCAGATTTTGAATGCATTTTCTTTGTGTGCAAGACACAGACATTTGGGCCATCATTCCTTCTTTGTTATCTCTAATAATTATCATATCTTGCTCAATTATTATTAAGTCTTTAGTTTCTAGATAAATTATCAAGTTGTACTAGATTTAGAACTACTAGCTAAAATTTCATTCTTAGAGAGGATAAGTGCATAAAAAGCATATGATGGTCACAAGAGAGTAACAATGACTATGCATCCTCCACAAAAAATCCTCTAATGCCCCCTTCAAAATTCTTAGTGGCTATAACAATGTCCTCTTGAGTCCCATCAGGTAAAACACATTCATAAACATCAACATGTCCATAATATTCAACGTCGAGAAATTCTTGGTTGCTACTGTGACAGATAACGAATTCGAGTAACCACATTCGATTTAGATCCGACTCTCAAAAAAAGAACATAGTTCGTATTCATATAAAAAACGAACAATTCTGAATCCTGTTATATTTTATTGTAGTTTTTTTTATTGTAGGAAAACACAAAAATCAGAGCAGTGCTATGTTTCTTGTTGGATTTAGAACTATCAACATTAAAAGAAAATAAACACTTAGCAGTATCTCTATCAGTTGGCCCAAACGGATTAGCGAATGCAGCAGCATAAATTAAACGCACTACAATCGAAAACATTCCCGGCCGTTTCTTCCTTCACATCAGACGGTAACAACGCAGACAAACTTGTAGTGCATGTTGCACAAGGTGCCTGATGCAATGACTGATTACAAGCCTGTAAAACACCATTTAAAGAAACGTTTGAGTTTCTGCTTTCGTATTGTGATGTTTTCACAGCCCTGAGCAATCCGCTGCGTTTGGAATCCACAAGTGGCTCGAATATCGAAGCTGTTTGGAAACTCATTAAAAATGTTTTGGTAATCTTTCCAGCAAGAATCATAAGATGAGGATGGTGCTAAGAATGAGTTTGTATGAGATGGAGGATTTGGAAAATGAATATGCATGGGTCGGTAACTTCATCGGAAGGCCTAAACTACCAGCTGACAGTTAAATCAATTACTCGTATAAGATTGTCACACACGGGTAAATTAGCCACTAACATGGAGAAGTAACTAGCAGAAAAATTAAGAAACCTAAAGCTACATAAAGCAGTAGATGAAAGATGTTACCAGAAAATGAGTTGCGAAGCTGTGACAAACTTGGAACATTAGCTGCGAAAGCTCAAGGAGCCTCACCAAAATAGTTGCATATGCAGTCAGCGGAAAAACATTAGATAAGCGTATGCTTCATTAGGTTGTTCGAACACACATATTCGGTTTAAACACTTGTTCTTCTCCATCTCAAGAAGTGTCTTCTGTTCTGTACATGCTTTGTGTAAAAGATCAAGAAGAACAATCCCTTAGAAACCATCAGATCTAATTTGTTGCCGAACCAGAATTATGAGACAGGTCAGGTATAAATTTTTTTATATAAAATTGCTAAAATTACGAGACAGGCCAGGTTTAAAAAATAATTTATTATAAAAATTCGATGGTTAGGCCAGGTTGTAAAAATTTTCCTTTTTACTGTTTTTAAGGAGTTTTGGAATGAAATTCTACTATTTTTGAAGTTGAGTCGAGACGTGAGTCTGGAGCGTGAGTCAGTTCCGACCTGGTTCCGCCGCTGCTACTAAATATCACCCCTCTCCGTTGAGCAGCCCATACAAATTTTAGGCTCAAAGTAATTGTCCAATTGTATATAACTACTAGCTATGGTATCACTGCAAATTAGTTTCGTGCAGCAGCTTGTACCCCCTGTAATACAATGAGGTTTTTTGGTGATCTTTCCAGCATGGTTGAGACTTGAAAGGATGGATGATCAGGAATTCAGGATGGTGAGTGTGGACGACAACAGAAAGCGAAAGCCCATATTGCAAAGGCCCGTCTAATTATTGATTTTCGGGAACCATCCACGTGTTTTTACTATGATCCATAGTCTGATGGGCCTCCTCACAGCAGTAACATTTGGGCACAGCATAAAAGGCCAGGACATGAGTCAATATTATTAATATTTAATAAATATATGAGTTAATTTGGAATTTGTGTAAAATTATTATATTATAATTCAAAAAAATATTTATAATTTGAATCGGACCTAACAGACCAAATATTTAAATACTTCTATACTCTATACTAAAAGTAAAAACCCTGGTAGGCCGTGTATACCGCGGTATACATATAATTATTAATTTAATTAATTTAATATAATTGATTTAATTTCAAAGATTAAATTAAAAATTAATCTTTTTACTAAAACTAGAAACCCCTAGTGGTATGTCATATAGATATGTTTAATTAGTTTTAAAAATATTGTTAATATAAAAACTAATCTATACTTTTTAAAATTATAACTCCCTCTTAAATGTTAAATGTATGATATGTCGTGTATACTACGATATACACATATAATTATTAGTTTAATACATAATTAGTTCAATTCAATATTAATATAATAATAATTATTAAATTAAATTAATTACCAACAATAATCAAGTTACATACTAGAAATCTACCAGTACCGTGTTTGAATTGATATCGGGAGGGGAAAATCCTGAAGTATCATACTTATGTACTAAAAGTAAACTCCATAAAAAATACTACATTATTTCCATAAAATGTTTTTTTGCTCCTAAAAAATTTTAATACGCATAATGGTAAGTTGGTAACCGATAAACTTAAGAAATCCATACTCTATATTAAAAGCAAAAACCCCCCTCTTAATGGTATGGTATGTCATGTATACCGCAATGTACATATAATTATTAGTTTAATAAGCTTAATATAATTGATTTAATTTCATATTAATTAATATTTAATTAAAAATTAATCTCTGAATTTAAAGCAGAAACCCCATCTTAATAGTATGGTATATCATATATACCGCGATATACACATAATTATTAACTTAATTAGTTTTAAAAATATTGTTAGTTTAATTCCAAGTTTATTTAATTATTGTTATTAAAATATAAACTAATCTATACTTTTTAAAAACGCAACCCCCTCTTAAAGGTATGATATGTTATGTATACCGCGGTATACACATATAATTATTAGTTTAATGCGTAATTAGTTTAATTCAAAATAAATATAATTATCATTATAAGATTAAATTAATTGCCAACAATAGCAAAATTGTATACTAGAAATCTACCAACAACTTGGTGTTTGAACTGATATTCGGAGAGGGGTAAATATCATAGTTAAACACTTAAAACAGTATGTACTAAAAGTAAACTCAATCACAAATATTACATTGTTCTCGTACAATGTTTTTTAGCTACTAAAAAGTTTTAATACTCATAATGGTAAGTTGGTAACGGATAAACTTAAGAAATTTTTTACGTGAGAGTAAATAATGAAATTTAAATATCATCCATTAACATTACCTATACACTAGATCCAAGAGCCCTTGCTCGAACACCTACCAGAACACAAGAAGCATTTTTTTATTAGTAAAATAATAATTATTTTAATAAGAATAATTAATTTCTATTTTCAAATTTGTAAAAAATTTCATAATAAAAATTTACAATACAATTAATAAAAAAATTGATTAATAAAATTAATATAAAATTGCATAATAATACAATTAATATATACACTATATTTATAACTATTATATTTTATACTATAAGTTATACAATAACTCTGTATTAATGTAATTACTATCTCTCTTACTATTACAGATGTGTATTTCATCCGCTCGATCTTGATATGTTCCCCACCTCAATCGGATCGGAAATTTGGAAAAAATTTCGGATTCGAGCGGGAATGGCCAAATATATAGAAATAATTTGGAAATTTCTTTTCATTGAAACACAATAATACTAAAACTCATGTTCAATTTGCTGTTGCTACTACATAATTGTACAAGTTATTTATTTATTAAATTTAACTTATTTGATTTCACCGGGATTCGATTATCATAACTATTTAATTAAATTGTCTTTATTTATTATAGACTTTCATTTAAATTTCACACTGAATTCTACAAATCAACATATTTAAATTAATATTTATTAATTATTTTTATACTCAATATTCAAATTTTATTTTAATAATTTAATTTTTATTCTCGATCCGTGCTTCGCACGGGTTATAGGTTAGTATTATTTAAAACTCGAATTAAATCAATCCCAACTTTTTTCCAAATATCACGTATTCTTTTACAATTGGTTGTAGGGCAAATCATTCTATCAGTTCGGTTTAAAACCGAACCGAATTAGAAAAACTAAAAATCCGAAATGTTATTTTTCTGAAATCGAACCGAATCGAAATTTCACAAAAACTGAATCGAAATAATTTGGTTGTGTATAAACTCTTGGGTTAATATCTCATCCAATTCGTGGATTAAACTCTTCAAGCCAAATCTGGTCGTAAATGACACAACTCAAAAATGAAAAAATAAAGCCAATCACATGGATGGGCTTCGCAATCAAGTAAGACTATCATCACAGCAATTGATATGATGGATATTATTATGGTTATACATGGTGTGTTTTGTGTACGAAGATTATGTGTAGGAAATAAGTAATGATAAGGTAAGCAAAATAATTCAGAAAGTATGTATTAGCTGGGAAGTTTAGTCAATAAAATTGTGCTGGTGAGAGGTGCCAATTTGTAAACGTAATTATAATTTTTCCTAATTGCGACACTTTGATGTGCCACCATTTACAATTTTCATGTTAAAACTCAATTAATAAAACCAAATGGAAAAATTAGTAGAGCCATAAGGTCAAAATAGTAGACAAGATTTATTTATCGACTTTTCAGTTTCTGCGAGTCCCAGCAAACTGAAACACTGTTCTAACAGCTTCTTCAAGAAAACAAAAAAATACATGCATACAACGTATATAGAGAACTGTACCTAGGATACAATTTTAGATTTATTCCCAACCCTGTTTCTGAATTATTTTTGTTCGGAGTATTACAAAAGGGCATGCACAGAAACAGAGGGAACTAACTAAACATCTTGAAATACTTCCAAGATTTTTTTGGAAAATCGTGTCTTGAAGAAGTGGTAATAAGCCCATGCCAGAGATATTTTATCTGTAAACTTCAAATACACACCTCTTCATTAACCCCCTTTACTCATTTCTTGGTGTATATATATTTACATTCATTCATTCCCTTCTCTCTCTTCTGTTTTCATTTCTGGTGAATCATGTTGAAGAATCTTTGGTATGTTTTCTTGCCCTATCCAAAGGTAAGTCGAATTTATATTTTTGTGGCATTTTTTTGGACAACTGTGTTCTTGGTATATGGTTATTTGGATTTCTAGGATTTTTTTTAATTCCCTACTTCTAAGGAGATTTTACATAGAGAACTGCAATTTGTTTGGCCATTACAAATAGAAAAAGTAAAATTCATGTGATGGTCTTTTTTTCATTCATATTTCTGTATGGTACATGTTTCTCTTTAAGGTTATGTATTTAAGGTTTATGTTCAAGGTATGAATTGTTATGTTGAAGTTGAAGCTCTGTTGCACCTGGTTTTTTATGCTGTTACTGTTTGTTTCTAAGCTGAATTTCAACTTATTTGACTATTCTCAGAATAGTTGTGCTTAAATATGTTATTACTTTTTATAGATAATTTAGTTTTCAAGTATGGAGAAACAAAAAGAAGATGCATACTCACCTACAGGAGTACTTGAGGACTACTTGAAGAATACAGAATCCGACAGTGTCTCTACGAAAGAAAGCACTTCGGAATTTGAAGATCAACACTTCTCAAAACCCCCTTCTCGATGGGCTGGTTTTGTGCAATTACTCAAAACTAAGTCAAAGAGACATATAGGCACCCTGCATCCTCTTAATCTTTCTAGAAGATTTAGCAGTAGCATGAGAGAAAACGTGTTAGCAAGGCCCTCTGCTGAATCAGATTTGAACTACTTCAAGCCTCATTGGAAGAATTTTACCCTCTCGCAACTCCAATCTGCTACCAACAATTTTTCCCATGGTTTGTAATTTTCTTGTGACTTAACATAGCAACAGCGCATAATATGCAAAAATTGTCTAACTTTACTTGATTTCTGTGCTATAGATAATCTGATTGGAAAGGGAGGTTATGCTCAAGTTTATAAAGGATGTTTGCGAGATGGCCAGCTTGTTGCAATTAAGAAACTGACTAAAGGATCACCTCAGGATAGGATAGCAGACTTCCTAGCAGAGCTTGGGATCATGGGCCATGTCAACCATCGCAACACTGCCAAGTTGATTGGTTATGGGGTTGATGGAGGCGTGCACCTTGTTTTGGAGCTCTCTCCTCATGGTAGTTTAGCATCGGTACTTCATGGTTAGTATAATTTATCTATGGTCTTTTAAGGCTATCATTTCACTGGAACTTTGCAAAGTGCAAATGTTATTTTGTGTGTTGACATTCAACTGCTGTTATCATTTACAGCTTCAAATAGAAGATTAGAATGGAGTATTAGGTATAAGGTTGTCATGGGAACAGCTGAAGGTCTCGTTTATCTTCACGAAGGTGGTCAAAGAAGAATCATCCACAGAGATATCAAGGCTGCAAATATATTGCTTACACAGGACTTTGAGCCTCAGGTACCTTCACAATTGATCTCGGTGGCCTTTTTGATTCAGGTTTCATCAATATATAGGTGTTAGAACTGCATATCCTGAAATGTTTTTATTTTTCTTTTGGTATAACCTAAATTCAGCTTTTTTACTTGGGTTTGATCAGATTTCCATTATAGATTCAATTTTTTTTACAGATTTGTGATTTTGGGCTTGCAAAATGGCTCCCAGAACACTGGACTCACCACACTGTGTCAACATTTGAGGGCACATTTGGGTTCGTTTATCTGTCTTCTTTTCTATAGCCTGCTTATTCATTTAGTATATCAATTTACTATCATAAATTTATTAATTTGGCAGCTATCTTGCTCCCGAGTTCTTGATGCATGGCATAGTAGATGAGAAAACTGATGTTTTCGCCTTCGGAGTACTGCTATTGGAACTTATTAGCGGACGTCGGGCTTTGGATTACTCACAACAAAGCCTTGTGATGTGGGTATGTTTCAATCCGTTCTCATGTTGACCTATTCAAGTTCTCTTACTAAGGTATATCTATAGATAATTACTAACTATGTGGGTACTAAGATTGAATTTTTTCATGACAGGCAAAGCCTTTGCTCAAGAAGAATGACATCAGAGAGCTTGTTGATCCTTTACTTCTTGATGACTACAACTCCCTACAGATGAACCTCGTGGTTTTATCTGCCTTTCTGTGTGTGCAACAGTCATCAATCAGGCGTCCTCGAATGAGTCAGGCACGTACCGATACTTAACTCAAAATTCTACAATTAGTTAATTTCGAGTACAATTTAAGATCAAAACCCCAGTAAACCGTGTTGGATGAAAATTTAATACCAGATACTGATCTAAGGAGATGTCTGAATACAATATTCAGTATTTGATCATTTCATGTAGTCTCTAGCTACTATAAGACGAGGGATGACATGCTCATTTCCCCTTGCAGATTTTACAGATTTTAAAAGGCGACCATATGAGCTTGGAAATGGTCAAAAGATGTAGAAAGTCATCGTATTGGAGGAGGTATTATGAAGAACTTTTTGATGCAGAGAATTATCAGTTCACTGCATTCGAGGACTCAGATGTTCTTAACAAGCCGAAACAGTGGCCTCTGCATGAATGGCTAGTTTGAACATCACATTTTGTCTTGCTAGCCATTAAGAACAATAGAACATAGTTTAAACCCCCTGCCAAAAGTCTAAATCAGTAGACTTTTCACAAGAGGTGATAAGATTAAAGATTCAGGCTAATATCAGAAGAATAATATATCTGTTTTTGATTTGGTTAATATTATCTTTGATATGTAAATATTTCCCAAATAGATCGAATCACTTTGGTTAATTATAGACAACAATCAGGCATTCAATGACAATGAGTCCTGAATTTTCTTTATGTAGATAGTTCAGTACTCGATGAGAATATTGTAATTTGTATGTCTTTAACATACATTTACAAGGTACATTGGAGTATCTATTTCTAAATTTTATTTCCCTGGAACTCATTATCTGAACTTAAAATCTCAATGCGATTTAAAGTCATGACCATGTATATTTGAAACAAGTGTCATTCTAGCAGCTTAGATTTCGATGATCACAAAAACACGTCAATGAACACGTAAGTAAAGCATAGAGTAAGGAGTTGTCTACAAATAATATTAGCAATTGAGACAAAATGAAAGTGTCAATAAGTTGGTCAATTTTCAGAAAATAATTTCATCTAGTCATGTCTGTGGACACTCCAATGACTCGCTGAATGATTACTACGGAAGACGGACATAAAATTGGATCTCCAACATGCATTTGGTGTTAGTCTCCAGCATCTCAGAAATGATACTGGACTGACAGTTTCTGTTGGAAAAAAGGATTTCACTCAAACTCACACAACTCAATTTAGGAGAAGAAGTATTTACTTGAAATGACTTGATTACAAAAGATTTGGTACAAGGCTTTATATAGGACTCCATAGAAAGATCAACACACTTACTTAAATGCTAGACCACTAGAACTTTCTATGGATACTTCTAGAGATTACATGCATTTAGACCAATACATTGAATATAGAAAGAACAAATACATGTACCAAGAATAATCTAGAATCATCCACACACTTCTATTATTTTATAAGTCAAAATTATATTTTATTTTTAACACCCTCCCTTAATTTTGACTATCCCAAGTAGACTTCGAAATTTGTTGAAGACGTCACTTTTGAGAGGTTTCGTAAATATGTCACTGATTTGATCTTGCGACTTCACATAGTTGAGCTCCACTTCATTTCTTTCAATGCACTCTCGGATATAGTGAGATTTTGTATCAATATGCTTGCTTCGTTCATGTGACACCGGATTTTTCGCCAAAGCTATAGCCGACTTGTTATCAACCAATATCTCCGTGGACTCCTTTTGTGACATATTGAGCTCCTCCAAAACTCTCCTTAACCATATAGATTGACAAACACAAGAGCATGCCGCCACATATTCCGCCTCACAGGTGGATAAAGTAACAATGGGTTGCTTCTTTGAACTCCATGAAAAAGATGTATCACCCATAAAGAACACATATCCGGTGGTACTCTTCCGATCATCAATGTCACCGGCCCAATCACTATCACAATAACCAACAAGTTTGAACTCATTAGAACGATGATAAAACAATCCATAATCGATTGTACCTTTAAGATAACGAAGAATTCTTTTGGCCGCCTTCAAGTGTGTTGTTGTTGGAGCCTCCATATAGCGACTAACAAGTCCAACACTATAAAGTATATCGGGCCTCGTACATGTTAAGTATCTCAAACTTCCCACAAGACTTTTGAAGTAAGTAGGATCCACCTTCTCACACTCTTCAAATTTTGACAATTTTGTTCCACATTCAATAGGAGTGCTAACGGCTTGACAAATTTCCATCTTGAACTTCTTCAAAATCTCCCTTGTATAGCTTCCTTGAGATATTATTATTCCATCACTCATTTGTTTCACTTCGATGCCAAGATAGTATGACATAAGTCCAATGTCGGTCATCTCAAACTCTCTTGCCATGTCTTGCTTAAATTTCTCAAACATACTTGGACTATTGCCCGTAAATATTAAATCATCCACATACAAGCATGCAAGAAGAAATTCTCTATTTTTATTAACCTTGGCATATAGAGCATGTTCATGAGGACACTTGTAAAAACCTTGAGATTGGAAGTACTTGTCAAGTCTACTATTCCAAGCCCTTGGTGCTTGTTTTAATCCATATAGGGCCTTCTTCAACTTCAATACCTTTCTTTCTTGTCCTTTGATGATGTATCCTAATGGTTGCTCCACATACACGGTTTCTTCAAGAACGCCATTCAAGAATGCGGACTTCACATCCATTTGATGAATTTTCCATCCATTTTGTGCCGCCAAAGAAATGATTAGTCTAATAGTCTCCATCCTTGCAACCGGTGCGAAAACTTCATCATAATCAACTCCATGTCTTTGGTTGTAACCTTTGGCCACCAATCTCGCCTTGTATTTTTCAACCTTGCCTTGGGCATTTTTCTTCACCTTGTATACCCACTTCACACCAATAGCCTTTTGTCCTTTTGGTAGTGTAGCCAATTCCCATGTGTCATTCTTCTTGATAGACTCTATCTCCTCTTCCATTGCTTTCTTCCATTTTTCATCTTGGATTTCTTCTTTAAAACTTGTTGGCTCGGTTTCCGCTAGAAGACAAAGAAGAGTTAAGTCGGAAATTGCGGGAACCTCTTCTGTTTCATCATATATTTCTTCAAGCCTTCTATATCGCCTTAACAGTGTCTCATCACTATCACTTGATGAAGATGGAGGAGTTTCTTGTCCATCACTTGTTGCTCGTGGTGATGTGGGAGGAGTGATATGTTGCTCATAATTTTCTTCACTTTCATCTTCATCAACAAATGGGAAGAAATTATAATCTTCTTGTGAGTTGCTCCAATCCCATGAGCTTTCTTCATCAAATACAACATCACGACTAATTACTATTCTTCCATTGATGGGGTTGTAAAGTTTGTAACCCTTTGCTCTTGCATCATATCCAACAAATACATACTTCTCACTTTTATAATCCAACTTTGTCCTTCGTTCATCATCGACATGTGCATAAGCTATGCTTCCAAAGACTCGTAAGTGAGTAATAGTTGGCCTCTTTCCTTTCCATGCTTGTTGTGGAGTCATGTCTTTGACACTTCTCGTGGGACATCGATTTGACAAGTAGACATCACAATCTACCGCTTCAGCCCAAAATTCCTTAGGCATATTCTTGCTCTTTAGCATGCTTCGAGCCATGTTAAGAATGCTTCTATTTTTCCTTTGGGCGACTCCATTTTGTTGAGGTGATTATGGAACCGTTGTAGGCCTTCTTATTCCATGATCTTCACAAAATTTTAAGAACTCCTTTGAATTGAATTCGCCTCCTCGATCTGAACGAATAGCTCTTATTTGATACTTACTCTCTTGTTCAACTAAGGCTTTGAATTTTTTGAAGCATTCAAAAACTTGAGACTTCTCTTTGAGAAAATACACCCATGTCTTGCAGCTAAAATCATCGATAAATAACAAGAAATAACGATTTTTACTAAGAGATGGAGGATTAAAAGGCCCACATACATCCGAGTGAATGAGTTCAACAGGCTCCCTTGCTCTTGTCATAGATTCCTTTGGAAAACTCTTTCTTGATTGCTTTCCAAATAGACATCCTTCACAAATTTGGTTTGGATGGTTGATGTGAGGCAAACCATTCACCATATGATTCTTTGCTAGTGAATTTAGTCCTTCAAAGTTTAAGTGCCCAAACCTAAGATGCCAAAGCCAAGAAGAATCTCTAACACAAGCCTTTAAACATTTTGCAACATCATTTTGAATTTTGAGAATAAACATACGATTCTTGGTCATAGGCACCTTATCAATTAAATTATCACAAGAATCTCTCAAGTCAAGAAATCCATCTTTCATGGTGATGGTGTAGCCTTTCTCCATTAATTGACCCAAACTCAAGATATTATGTTTCATGCTAGGCACATAATAAACACTTGAAATAAAATCATGATCTCCATTTTTCAAGCGAATTAAGATGTTACCTTTGCCTTTGATGGGCACTCCCGAAGAGTCTCAAAAAGTGACTTTGCCATCCACATTTTCATCAAGATCCATGAACAATTTTTTATTTCCACACATATGATAACTTGCCCCACTATCAAGATACCATAAATTTTCTCCATACTTTTCTTCTCCTTTTTGTGCTAGAAGCAAAATGGGCTCGTCGCCTTTGTCTTCAACAAGATTAGCTTCTTCATCAACTTGATTTTTTAAAGTGCGGCACTCGGAAGCATAATGACCATATTTTTGACAATTATAACACTTAATGTTTGATTTGTCATACCTTGAAATGGATCTTCCTCTTCCACGACCTCTTGAATTTCTTGTCTCATACAATCTTTCATTTTTTTGATTATCCTCCTTTTGTTTGCCACGTCCACGTTGTAAAGCATAATGTAACATAAGATGTAACAGAGATAACTACAACTCAACAAAGGACAAGACAGACAATAATATTAACATAAGCACAGGAATCCAGAATCAAAGAAGAAAAGGTAAACTCAAAAAATCAAAATATGGTATGTATTCTTGAAGTCCGTAAATAGGTTATAGAAAGAAGTTCATGAAAATGTTCAAGCCTCAGTGACAAATAAAGAAACAAGACTTTCAAGATTACAGAAGTATGTGAATGATTTAGAGTCAGTACCACAGGGTTCCAGTGATTTATTTGAAGCAACCAGATCGACAAAGGACTTTTCAGCAGCATTGAATTGAAGACATAGAAGAATTGATCAAGTGTTATTCATCTGTGAACCAGACCAGTTACACCAGTTGACAGCACTTAAAAAGATCAAGTTGTTTTATCGTCTCAGAAGAAATTGATTTAGTCTAAAACTAAACACCCTGAAACTCAAAAGATTTTATAAAAAGATCAAGGACAAAAAGAAAATGATTCGATGGTTTTTCCTTTAAGAACATTTACTCAGAAGAATTAAGTGCTCAAGAACATTTACTGGAGAAAATTTATAGTGCCTTAATTTAGAAAGTTTGTATTGATTACGTTAACCTGAACTCATTGAAGCTAATCTACGGATTAGATTTGTAGCACCCCTCACGGATTATATTTATAAACGATATATTCCCCGACTCTTGTTTTGATTTCGTAGTTGAACTGAATGATTTATCCGCAAACGAAATTAAAGAATTTGTGAGTATCGTATTCAACCCCCCCTTCTACGATACTTTGGACCTAACAATTGGTATCAGAGCTATTTGATTGACGTACAAATCAGATCCGGTGAATGAGACCAAAATCAAACATAGCTTGAAAATTTGAAGCAAATTTTTTAACTTTCAAATTTTTTCATTTGATTGGAATTTCTTGAATTTTAAACAGTTTGAAATTTTCAGAAACCATGAGTGCTCCAAAGACAACTGCTGGTATTAAAGTTCCCCCCTTCACTAGAGATGATTTCAGTTTGTGGAAGATGAAGATGCTGTTATTTATCAAGGCATCTAATCCGTTGTCTATTGGAATTTTAGAGAACAGACCGTTTGTACCAATGAAATCAGTAGGTGAAACCACAACACCTGACGGTACTAGAGTTCCTCAAAGTCATATCCCAAAGGAACTATCTGAGTACACAGACACCGATAAGGAACTGATTCGATTGGATACAGGTTTGAGGCTGATATTGACAGACTCCGCAGACAAGGAAATGAGCTATCAGTTAATGAACTGTGTGAGTGGGAAACAAATGTGGGATACCATAAATTTGATAATGGAAGGAACTGAAGACGTGCAGGAAAACAGATTGGACATCCTGACTTCTCAATATGAATCATTTAGGTCACTTCCTGGAGAAAGTATAACTCAGGTATTTGAGAAGTATACTAAGCTGTTGAATGAATTAACCATGAAAGGGAAGACCTATCCTCTGAGAGAGACAAACAGGAAGTTCATGATGACACTGCCCCATCATGTAGAACACAAGTCCTCATCCATAAGGGAAAGAATTTATTTTACCAAGATGCCATTGGAGATGATATATGGCAAGCTTAAAACTTATGAGATGGAGCAAGAACAACGAGTGATAATCTACGGACCAGGGACGGTGGACAACAAGAATTCTGCACTCGCAAGATCAGCAGCACTTGTAGTGGATGAACCAACAACTTCTGATATTCAGGTTCAAACCCCTAGAGCTGGAAAGGAGGTGATTATAGAAGCTGAAATGGATTCTGTGAATCTGGGTGTTGATGAAAGTGATTACTACACCCTAGAAGAGCTTGGGCAAATGGAAGACAAAACCATGGCGTACTTAGCTGCAAAGTTTAGCCACATTCATTTCAAGAGAAACCCTAAGTACAAGTTCAAGGGCTCAACCAACAGATTCCAGAAGAGCAAGTATTCACCAGGCACTGACTTTAAGGGAGGCTACAAGACTGACATGATTGATAGAAGCAAATCAAGATGCTACAACTGCAATGAGTTGGGGCATTTTGCTACTGAATGCCGGAAGCCTCGTCAAGCAAGAGACATGAAAGATGTCTATGAGAAGAAAGATTCTTATGATGAGTTGAAGAAAGAGAATGCTAAGCTGAAACAGCAACTGGAAGCCTTATCTGGAAAGCAGAAAGGAAAAGCTTATATTGCAGAGGGTAAAAGTTGGGATGATACTGATTCGGATGAAGAGGAAGAGTATGTAAATCTTGCCCTAATGACCGACTCTTCAGAGGAATCACCACAATAATCTCAGGTACCTATCTTAACAACAATTGACATGTCTAATTCTGAGTACAAGAAAACTGTGCAAGATCTTAGTGTAGAATTGTTTAATGTACACACGAGCATGCTAGCATCAGAAATTGAAAATGCTAAGTTAGTTCTTAAGATTAAAAATCTAGAATCTAAGAATGAAGAACTAATGCTTGTAGCTGTCACATTAGAAGATCTTAAACAGAAAAATGAATACTTAGAGAACAAGGTCAAGTGTAATGATGAGATAGAGACAATCCACAGGAAGCAGATTTCAGATCTAGATTTGAAACTGAATGCATATAAGAACTCCGCCCTAATTTCTAAGGAAATAATTGATACTCAGACCTTAGGGAATAAAACTGCTATAGGATTTGACTACAGCAAGAGAACTGGAAAGAAGATTGTGGAATTTCCTGTGACATCTTCAACTGTCAAGAAGAATACTCCACATGTTCTTAAGAATGTTGATTGTCCAGTTTTTGTTAAGCCGTTTCCAGCACTTTTCAATGAGGATGATCTAATCATAAGACAAGAATTGCTTGAGGAGGATATGTTGAAGGAAAAAGAGATAAAGACTAAGTTGCCTAGGAAGTCAGTAAAAACTGAATTACCTAAAACTGAGGTAGGCAATAAAGGTTAGCAAGGCTAAAAAGAACAGGAATGAGAAAGATGTTGTTAATCAGAATATTGTTTCTTCTTCTCCCATTGCATCTAGGAAGTTGTGCACTATTTTTAATTCTGCTGGACACCTTACACATGCATGTAAAAAAGTTAAAGTAGAAACTGCTGATACTTCTGCAATCCATAACATGTCTGACATGCCTGATCTTCATGAACCCTGTGGAAAGAAAGAGTGTTTGCTATGTACATACAACATTATGCATGCTTATTTTAAGTTGATGAATGCATCTGGTAGCAATAACACTGATAATGTTAAATCCACAGAAAGCATGAATGTCAAACAAGTTAAGACTGACTTGAATGTTACTCCTGTTAAAGTATCTAAACCTTCAGGACCCAAACAAGTTTGGGTACCAAAGTCCGCTTAATCAATCTGTGATTGCAGGGTAAGGTTAAAATCTCAAAGGTCGTGTGGATTCTGGATAGTGGCTGTTCTAGACACATGACATGTGAAGAGTCCCTGCTTACAGAGGTGGTTAAGAAGACCGGCCCGATTGTAACCTTTGGAGATGAAAACAAAGGATTCACTACGGGATATAGTAATCTGAGAATTGGGAATGTCATCATTGAAAGCATCTCTCTTGTTGAAGGATTGAAGCACAATCTTCTAAGTATCAGTCAATTCTATGATAAAGGATACAATGTGGATTTCAGAAAGGACAAGTGCTTAATCACAAACAGGAAGGATGAGAAGCTTGCTCTACTGGGAGTGAGAAAAGGAAATTTGTTTATAGCTGACTTAAGTTCTACCAGTGAAGGAGAAGTTACATGTTTCTACAGTAAGGCATCTTCAGAACAAAGTTGGCTATGACATAAGAAGCTCTCACACTTGAACTTCAAAATTATGAACTCTTTAGTAAAGAGAGAGTTGGTGAGAGGGTTACCCCTGATGGAATTTTATCAGGAGGGACTATGTGAAGCATGTGAAAAAGGGAAGTCTAAGAAGGCATCACACAGAAGCAGAGAAATGACAAGCATTGCTGAACCTCTTCAGCTGATTCATATGGATTTATTTGGTCCAGTCAATGTTATGTCACTTTCAAGAAAAAGATATGCATTAGTGATGGTGGATGACTACTCCAAGTACACGTGGGTGTTATTCTTACATTTAAAGGATGAAGCAACACAACTAATCATTGATCACATCAAGAAGATAGAAGTGGAAGATAAGCTACCTGTGCGGATAATCAGATCAGACAATGGAACTGAATTCAAGAATGCAGTTCTTAATGATTTCTGCTCAGAGAAAGGAATATCAAGACAATATTCAACACCAAGAACTCCTCAACAGAATGGAGTAGTGGAAAGGAAGAACAGAACCTTGGTTGAAGCAACAAGGACTATGTTAAATGAATCAAAACTTCCCACTTATTTTTGGGCTGAAGCAGTGAATACAGCTTGCTACACTCAGAATCGAACCCTGATCAACAAAGATCATGAAAAGACTCCTTATGAGTTAATGGCCAACAAGAAACCAACACTGAAGTACTTTCATGTGTTTGGTGCAAAGTTCTTTGTACTTAAAGATGGAGAACATCTAGGCAAGTTTGATGCCAAATCAGATGAAGGCATTTTTCTGGGCTATTCTCTGGAATCTAAGGCTTACAGGGTGTATGTGATTGAAGATAAGAAGTTGTTGGAAAGCCTTAATGTAACATTTGATGACACCAAAAGACCAGGCCTGCAAACTAGAGAGAACTCTGAATCCTTGGTATTTGAAAATCTATCAGGAGATCTCTCTGACATTGAAGAAGAACCTGAAGTTGTTACAGTTATTAATAATGAAGATAATGATAGTGATTCTGGACCAAGTGGTGATAGTGGTGGAAATAGTCAAACTACTACCGAATCCACTAGTCAATCAACAGGGTCAACAGATCATACTGACAACAACTCAGGGGGAGCAGGAGAAGGATCAACTAGTCACACTCCACAACATTTTGAACAAGGAGAATCATCAAGATCGCATTTGCCAAGACAAAGGGTATGTAATAGAGATCATCCCTTTCACTTGATCATTGGTGATTCAGACACAGGAGTGAGAACTAGGAGGACATCACAAAATGAATGTCACTATTCTGGGTTTCTTTCAGAAACAGAACCTAAGAAAGTTGAAGATGCCCTAGATGATCCAGATTGGGTGATTGCAATGCAAGATGAACTCAATCAGTTTGAAAGGCAGAAAGTTTGGAAGCTGGTACCCAGGCCTAAAAGAAAATCTGTTATAGGAACAAGATGGGTATTCAGAAATAAGTTGGATGAAGATGGCATTGTAACGAGAAACAAAGCCAGACTGGTTGCTAAAGGTTACTCTCAAGAAGAGGGTATAGATTATGATGAAACCTATGCACCAGTAGCAAGACTTGAGGCCATCAGAATGTTTCTGGCATTCGCAGCACATTCCAATTACAAAGTATATCAAATGGATGTGAAGAGTGCTTTTCTGAACGGGGAGTTAGAAGAAGAAGTGTATGTGGAACAACCTCCAGGGTTTGAGGATTCAAAACTGGTAGACTTTGTGTACTTTCTATTCAAAGCTCTCTATGGACTCAAACAAGCTCCAAGGACATGGTATGACACTCTCTCTGAATTTTTACTTGAAAATAACTTTACAAGAGGTATCGTAGACAAAACTCTCTTTTACAAACATCATAAAAATGATTTGATATTGGTGCAAGTATATGTTGATGACATAATATTTGGTTCTACTAATGATGATCGATGCAAGAGATTTGCTAAGTTAATGCAGAGTCGATATGAAATGAGCATGATGGGTGAATTGTCATTCTTTCTTGGACTGCAAGTGTATCAAAGGCTAGATGGAATATTCATTTGCCAGTCCAAGTACATCAAAGATCTTCTGAAGAAGTATCAAATGGAAGACTCATCTACAGCAAAGACTCCAATGCCAACTGCCACTAAGCTTGATAAGGATGAAACTGGTAAGAAGGTTGACATCACAGGCTACAGAGGTATGATAGGCTCCTTACTATATCTCACTGCAAGTAGATCAGATATAATGTTTGCAACATGCTTGTGTGCTAGGTTTCAGTCTGATCCTAAAGAATCTCATCTAATAGATGTTAAGCGAATATTTAGATATCTTAAGGGAACCCCAAATCTTGGAATTTGGTACCCTAAAGATACAGGATTTGATCTTATTGGATATACAGACTCAGATTTTGCAGGTTGTAAGATGGATCGGAAGAGTACTTCAGGAAGCTGTCAGTTTCTTGGAAGAAGGTTAGTTTCTTGGTACAACAAGAAGCAGCACTCAGTGTCCACATCAACAGCTGAAGCTGAATACATAGCTGCTGGTAGCTGTTGTGCTCAAATCTTGTGGATGAGGAACCAACTCCGTGACTATGGACTTTTATTGACAAATATTCCAATATTTTGTGACAACACAAGTGACATAGCAATCTCCAACAACCCAGTGCAACACTCGAGGACGAAGCACATCGACATCAGGTATCATTTTATCCGAGAGCATGTCATGAATGGAACTGTGGAGTTACATTTTGTACCCACAGATGAACAAATTGCAGACATCTTCACTAAACCGCTTGATGAATCCACTTTTTCTAAGCTGGTTGGTGAACTTGGGATGTTAAATCTTTCTAATTAATTTTGATTAGAAGTCAGTAACTGCAAGATAGTCCTTGTAAATACATGAGTTTAAGAATTTCTATATCCTTAGGAATCGTGAATTTATTTTCTGGAGCAATTCTCGTAGTTAGGATTATTGTACTAATTTTATGTCATAATTATGGATGATATATCTTCTGGCATTTAATTGGTTATTAATTCTAAAATTATTTAGGTGCTAATATCTGTTCTAAATATTTAAGCATCTATTTAATTCGAATTAATTTACTTTGTTTTAAAAATTGTAGATTAATGCAGCATAATTTATTGGATTTTAATTGGTTAATATCATTTAATGATATTTAGTCAATTTTATTCTAAGAAAATTGTGAATTTTCTGTTAACCTTGATTTTAGTAAATTTGAAAAAGTTTATACAGATTAAAAGTTGACAAAAAAATAAAAAGTTTGATTTTTAAAACAGAACATGTTTTAGAAATTGGACAGAAGCAAAAAATATCGAATTTAGGAAATTCGATAGTTTTTCAAAGTACTAGAAGAAATCTATCGAAAGAAATTTTCGATAGTTTTTGGAAAGGAAAAGAAAAACTATCGAAAACTATTCTCGATAGTTTTTGAAATACAGTTAAAAAAAAATATCGAAGTGAATTTAATTCATTTAATATTTAAATTCTCGATAGTTTTTTCAAAAAGGACCTTCGATAGTTTTTGGTTGTACACAGATAAAGCATTCGATAGTTTTCCAGAAAACGTTCTAAATTCTGATTTTCAAACACTTCGATAGTTTTTTAAAAAACTATCGAAGTGAAGTTGTCATTTTTGCTCCTCAGAGAAAACTATCGATAGTTATTTAGAAAACAATCGAACAGTGAAGTTACAATTTTACCCCTACAGTTTCAGAAACGTATTTAAATGGCCCTTAGCTGTTTTTTTTTCAGTTTCACAAATCTAAGAAAAGCTATAGCCGTTTATATACTTACAGATACATACACAAACAAGAACACATACTTCGACAGATTCTCAAGTTTTTAACGGTGAAAATTGATTATTTACTACAGTAAATTCATTTTACAGTGAAACTTTGTGTGTTTGTGATCAATTAAGGTTTTCTGTTCTTGGTTTTAAAAGAAACCATCGAAGTGACACTTTTGGATCTTAGTTTTTGTTAACAGTGTTCATCATTGGGAATTAATTGATTAATCAGTTAATTTCTTTGTGGTTTAAGTAAAAATACGAAAGTTAACAATTAGGGTTCTTAAATCAAAGTGTTCGAGTTTGTGAATTTAGAAAAAGGGGTTATTTTGTTTCAAGTTTGATTAAATTAAATTTTCTGGAAATTTGAAAAATAATGGCCGGAGAATTTATTGTAACTAAGACTAATCATGTCTCGTTTCAGAATGTGCAATCCATTGCGAACTTACAGTTTCGTGCATGGGCACAATTTCTGAACACACGTTCTTTAGTGGCTTATGCACTGAGTACTCCTGCGGTCCTTTGCATTGATCAATTGACTGCTCTGTACACTACAGCCACTGACACATCACAAGATAACATAAGTTCTTTCAGTTTTGTTGTGCCAGGGGACAGAACAATAAGGGTGATGGAACATGACGTTAATAGGGTTTTACATTTTCCTACAGAAAACCTTGTTCCTGATCCCAATACTGAAGAAATACATGCTTTCTTCACTCTCATTAGAAGTCAACAACCAAACTTCTTTGTGGGAGAGTTCCTAAAGCATTACTTGACCAAGCCATGAAATTTCTTCTTTCACACTTTAATCCATGTTTTTACTACTAAGCTTACAAATCTGCATGGCATTCCACTGTTTCTTCAGAAAATAGGGTTTGCCATTGCTAACAATAGGCATATAAACATTGGAAAGCTGGTGATTGATCAGATTATTCCGTGCATGGGACCACTGGATGAAAGAACAAGCATAGATGATGTGCTTTGTTTCCATCCTAGGTTCCTACATCTAATTCTAAATGATGTGTTAACAGCTGAAGAACGGGAGATTTTTGAAGGCGAGGAGACCATGGAGTGCATGAAGATGAAGAGCAATGCCATAACAGCTCTGATAAAGAAGAATCATCTTCCAGGGGTGCCTACTGTTCTAACTGATTATCTGAGAACGGTACCCCTACCACTTCTACCCCCATGGGAACAGGTAAATGAAGTTAATATTCCTGAACCTGTTGTGGCTCCACAACCTCAACCAATGGATGTTGATCCAGAGACCTCAGTGGCCATTCCTGACCAAGAGATTGCAAACCCACAATCTCTAACCACGGTCATAGAGCCTTTGGACGAGCCAAATGAAAACATAAACGAACCTCCTTCCCCTACTATACCCAACATTCAAACATCCGTGAGTGTAGAGGGAGATAGTGCCTTAGCAGCACCACATAAGGAGATACGCCCTTCAACAACAGCTCTGCCTTCCTCTAAAAGGAGAAGAATAGAAAACGAGGCAACTGTTGAAACTTCATTTCAAACTTCCAAAGTGCCCTTCACAGATTTTTCTGATGCTGATTGGGCTACACTAACCAAAGCTATATCTAAACCTATAGCTCAATCAAGCAAGGATGAATTGACGGAAGCAACTGGTGTTCCGACCATATTACGGTCAGGTTCACTGGTTGAAGGTTCTAAGAACCAAATGTCTTCACAGACGTCGAGAGAAGGTTTTGACCTAAATGCACAATTTCAAGGGTCATTATCTAGCTCCCCAGATGGAACATATCTGGATCCTGCGGGTAAAGGGCCTGACGTAGGTGCGGATCGACAACTCGGTGATAATGAATCAATTTTAATTGAGGAGTTAACTGAGGAAAAGTCTTCACAGACTTTAGAGGGAATTTCAGGATCTCTGCTGTTAATAGAGCCTGATTCTAGCCTCCTAGAGATTCAAACTCTAGATCCTTCAAAGGATACATCATCTACGGATGATCAGCAACTTGGTATATCCAAGGACGGGGACTTGCGAAGCCCCATTGCACCACCGGTGACCTCCTTAAGGACGGCTACAGTGATTTCTAATGCAGGTACAACTAGCACAAAGGGAATGAGTGAAACAAAAACACATACACCTGGCCTGAGTGGGAAAGGAAAAATGAGTGAAACACCAACAGAAACGTTGAGTGAACACCTAGAGCCAAATGTGAGGAGTGACACCCAAACCCTAACAAATATTGATGATTTGATATTGCTTATAGAAAGAGAACTACATGTACAATCCACTCTCAAGGAGATGACAGTCCATGATCATGAAGGAAATCCACTATTCAAGGTTCCACTGAGACCTTCCTTTGACCAAGGGATCTCCTCCGGTCAAGCCAATGCTTCTTTAACTTCTATTCAAAAGAAGGTTGACTTGGCTGCAGCTGATTCCAGAAGAACATACAGGGTCTTAGGCAGTGCATTTGGCACTGTAATAGGTACTAAACAAGCAGTGGATTCCCTGAAGAAGGAAGCTATGGAGGAACTGGTTGACTTGAGAGCAGACGTCAAAGAACTTAGAGATGGTTTCATGAATCAAGTGCATGCCCTACAACAAGGACAATAAGCTTTAAATGAAGACGTTCTGGTTACCAGGGATGGTCAGGCTAGGGTCAAGGATGCAATGAATACACTGTCAAGAGTGGAGTCTGGTCTCAACAAAAGATTGGATAAAATCGAGCAGACTACCAACTCAAGACTGAGTAATATTGACCAGAAGCTAGCTTCTATGGAAGAAATGAACAATGACATTGCTCTATTCATGGAGAACCAGAGTGACGGAGTAGAGTCGATCTGGAATATGTTGAGAAACCAACAACCCGGTCCTTCAACAACCCATTATGCTGAGGATAACTTCGTGGAGGATTCCTCAACTAAAGGGGAGAAAGATGGATGGGGGAAATGGGAAACTAATGGGAAACACTTGGTGCTTGATTAGACGTCCATTGGCTTGCTTCTGAATTGCTTCCTAACTCGATGGTAGAATATCCTCCAATCATTTGGTGTGGCTTTTAGACCTTGGATAGATAAAATGCCTTCCAGTTAGCTTCCTGATTTATCAGCTTCTGTGAACTAGCTTTCTGACAATCAGCTTCGGTGTCAAGATCAAATTCTTGTCTTGAGCATTTTGTTATCATCATTCCAAATCGGTCAACCCTAACATCATAAGCTCTACATTCCGATGAGTTACCGGTCTGGATCAAAGTAGTTGGCTCATCACAAAGCTTTTGATCCATATTCTTTTTCCTTCATAAGTGACAAATAACCTTGGCGACAAAGCTTGCTCCATATCTACTTCCACTTTAAATCTTGCATACCCTCCAAGAATAATTTTTGTCGGGGTTTCCTTTGGGGTATCGATAATTTCCAATACTTCTGGCCATTCTTTGAATATTATTTTCAGTCACCGTCTTATTTTGTTGATACACCTCAACAAAATGGTAGAGTTGAGAGAAAACATCGACATATTCTTAATGTTTCACGAGCTTTACAGTTTCAAGCTAATCTACCAATAAGTTTTTGGGGTGAATGTATTACAACGGCTGCTTATGTCATAAATCGAACTCCCACAACTCTGTTACATAATAAATCCCCATGCGATATTTTGTTTGGAAAATCACCTAATTATTCTACCATGCGTGTTTTTGGGTGTTTATGTTATGCAAATAATCGGCCTAGGGTGAAGGACAAATTTGGTGCAAGATCACGGAAGTGCATTTTTGTGGGTTATCCTTTTGGTAAACAAAGATGACGGTTATATGATTTGAAAAAAAAGGAATATTTTGTCTCTAGAGATGTTATATTTGTTGAAAATAAATTTCCCTTTTCTACTAGTGATGATAGTGCGGATGATGTGAGCATGCACAAATTTGTAAACCAGAAAAATTTGATTGATAGACGATGTTATTAGTAAAATAGAGGTGGAAAATGAACTTGATCATGATCATGTGACTATTGTAAATCCAACTACAACTACTCAGTCAGATACTATGACTTCTTCCATGGAAAATCTTGGTAGAGGGCATCATGTTCGTCAACCGTCAACACGACTCAAAGGATACATCACCAATACTGTCCATGTTAAAAACCCTGTCACTACGCTTGATTCATCCTCTCCAACATGGTCCTCAGGTACACCATTTAATATAAATTATTATGTGAATAATGATGAATTTTATGTGAGACATAGAAAATTCTTAGCAGCTATTACTACAGGTGAAGAACCAATTTCATTTGTCGAAGCAAACAAAAGTCCTGAATGACATGCGGCCATGAAAGAAGAAATTGATGCTTTAGAAAGAAATGGCAAATGGACTTTAGAAGATTTGCCTCCAGGAAAGACAACATTAGGTTGCAAGTGGGTATACAAGATAAAATATAAGGAGGATGCCTCTATTGAACGTTTAAAGGCTCGTCTTGTTGTTTTTGGAAATCGACAAAAAGCTGGTAAAGAAACTTTTGCGCCCGTTGTAAAGATGGTGACAGTACGAATGTTTCTAGCTGTTGCAGTTGCTCAAAATTGGGAGCTCCATCAAATGGATGTTCACAAAGCTTTTCTTCACGATGATCTTGATGAAGAGTTATACATGAAACTTCCCCCCGGATTTAATTCACCAATTCCTGGTAAGGTGTGTCGACTTAGGAAATCCATATACGACCTTTGTTAGTCTCCGCGTAACTGGTCGGATAAGCTTTCTACAGTGTTAAAGAAATTTGGTGTTAAATAGTCATATGCCGATTATTCATTGTTTTATTATAGAAAGGGGCGAGTCTCACTACATGTTTTGGTGTATGTTGATGATCTGGTTATTGCAGGATCATCTTACGAGGAAGTGATAAAATTCAAAAGATATCTTTATGAGTGTTTTCATATGAAGGATCTTGGGGTTTTAAAATATTTTTTTGGTCTCGAGGTGGCTCGTGATCCTAGTGGTATATTTCTTAATCAAAGAAAATATACTTTAGATATTATTAGTGAAGCTGGTTTGTTAGGCACGAAGCCTATTTCTACTCATATGGAACAAAATCACCAGTTAGCTCGATGCAATGGGGAATTATTTTCTGAACCTGAAAAGTATAGGCGGCTCATTGGTCGTCTGATTTATTTGACGATTACTCGTCCTGAGTTATGTTACTCTGTGCATATACTATCTCAATTTTTGGGCGCCCCTATGATTGATCACTGGGAAGCTGCATTACGGGTGCTACGTTATCTGAAAGGCTGTCCAGGTCAAGGCATTTTATTGCGTAGAGATTGCAATCTGTAAATATATGGTTTTTGTGATAGTGATTGGGCAAGCTGCCCTCTGACTAGATGATCATTAACAGACTACTTTGTTTTACTTGGATCTTTGCCTGTAGCTTGGAAGACTAAGAAGCAACAAACAGTGTCACGTTCTTCGGCTGAGGCAGAGTATCGTTCGATGGCAACAACTACATGTGAGTTGAAGTGGTTGAAATCAATCTTGCTTTGCTTTGGAATATGTCATGACAGACCTATGAGATTATATTGCGATAGCCAGGCAGCGATGCAGATAGCAGCAAATCCAGTCTTTCACGAGAGGACAAAACAAATTGAGATGGATTGTCATTTTATACGAGATGAAATTCACTCTGGTAATATTGTTACCTCCTATATACGTACATGTAACCAACTGACTGACATTTTTACTAAAGCTCTCGGTAAATCTCAGTTTCAGTCATTTCTTCGCAAGTTGGGCATTCGAGATCTTCATGCTCCACTTGAGGATGAGTATTAATATACATTACGGGATATAATACCTGTATAGTTAAAAGAATATCTTCAGAATATTTTGTATGCTTTCCTTGTATAGTTTTCTAACTTTCTGTACAAGAATCAGGTTTTAGGATACATCCACATAAGCTCCAGGCCCCAGGCCTCATTGTATCTGCGAGATACATAAATATATAGGCTTGTGCTCAAGTGAGAACCCCAATTAAAATGAGAACTGAGATCTAATCACAGCCCCACATTTTCTTAAAATCCTTTTAATCTCAACCACTCATTTTAATCATTCTCTCTCTTTCTATTTTTTATTTTAAAACTAAAATACTTTTTCTACGTTCATCACCATAGCCCCCCCTCGACTCCCCACCCCCAACCTGCACACACAGCTCCGAGTCTCCGATGATCACTGCCACCGCCTCCGGTCGTTTTCTCCGACGTTCGGCAGTTGTCCGATCTACTTTATTCCACCGATCTGCTTTATTTCAGATATGCGTCGTTGTCGTTGTCGTCTTCTCCAAGAGCTGTGCTACATCGTCGTCGTCTTTTTCTCCCAGATCTGTGCTTCAGTTCTGAGAAATTCAGCCATGGCAATTCTGATCGGTTCTATGTTTATCGACGGTTAAACACAAAGCTTTAGCGTTTCTGATCTCCCTCTACTTTTCCGACGAAAGGCGTCTCAACCGAAACGACGATGACAAGAGATCTGGAACTCGACGATGGTGATTTTACAGATTTGATTTCTTGTATTTCACTTTTGAATTTCTGGTGATTTTGTTTTATTATTGATGATTTTCGTTCATTTTTTTGGTGATTTGTATTAAATTCGTGGTGAGTTAATAATGAAATGATTTTGTATGTAGTGATGATGATGGTTATTGTTTGGTTTTTTGTGATTTTAATGACTTTGTATCGATTTTAGAAGGTCATAAAGTGATGGTGGTGATACGGTGATGTAGTGGTGGGTTGATTTTGATGGTGGTGGTTATATGGTGGTGGTGATGATTTTGTTTATTTAATTGTAGTTATTTTTAATTAATTCAGATGATTTTTTTTAATCGTGGTGATTTTAATAATGACTGTGGTGATTTTTTTTATAACAGATGATGATTTTGTGATGACAACAGGTGGTGAACTGTATTTTTTATAACAATGGTGAATTTTTGTTTTCTGGTGGTGGTCGGAAGTGACGGCAGTGTTGTGATTTTTTGTTTCCCGGTGGTGATTTTTTGGGTTGGTCGGAATTGATGACCGGAGTTAGTAGTGATCGGAAATGGAGGTTCTCGGTGGTGGATAGATGAGGATGGTGGAATATTAAAATATTAATAAATTTAATAAGTGGTGGGAGATTAAAATAGAGTATATTAATGAATGGTTAGATCTGATATCTCATAATTCTCAATCAACTATATATATAATAACACACAACTGTTTGTTTTGTTTGCCTCTTATTTTATCAAAGATACTAGGTAAATAGTAGAGACATGCCTTTGGATGGGCCCAATAGGATGATGTTAGTTTAAACTCATCCACCCCATCATTATGTCACTTAGCTAACTAAATTCACATACAATTAATTAATTATATTTCACAGCCAATTCTCGAAGTACTATAAAAAATTTAAAATTTAAAATTTTGTTAAAAAAGAAAATTCAAAAAATAACTCATGTAACTATCTTTAAAATAGAAAAAGTCAAAAATGGACAAGTAATACAGGTAAATCTTGAATATTTGATTCTCTATTTTGAAATATATTCAGAATTTTATAAGCAAATCTTGAATATTTGATCCTCCTTTTTGAAGTACTAAATAGTAAATTATATTCCAAATATAAATTCTTTTTTTTTTCTTTCCAAAATGTGCTTGTATATGTAATAAAAGTCATTAACCAGCTAACAACCACTTACATTTAGCTCAAGAATATAAATACAAATTTACATAGCTGGTATCAGCTTAGAGTTGCGAGTCCTACCCCCTGTCGAAAACAACGTTGTAAAATCAGGTGACCATGGATGATGTCAATCAACTGCAGTCTCAATACCTTGATTTTCTGACATCTCTCTTACGCGAGGTCAGTTTCTATACCTTTTCTTTTTAATTTTAAAAAGTGTTGTTTTTAAAAAATTAAATTTAGCACCCAAAAAAACAGAAATCTAAGATATATAATAATGGGTGTTGTTTTCTTGATGTATATATGTATAGGGACTTGTGGATGTTCAGTTCATGCAACTTCTGGAACTGGAAAGTGTGGCTGGGGCTGAACCACAATTTTTGTCTGATATTGTTAACGAATTTTTCGATGCTTCGGACAAGATTGTGCACCAGTTTGATATTGCTATGTTAGTGTTTCCTTTCTGTTTTTTTTATACATAATCTTTTGCTTTATTTTTTTTGCGAAAAGAATGATAAAGCTTGAAGTCCGAATTTTGTATCTTACTTGTGGTTAATTGATGAACAGTGAACACCAACAGGTCGATGCTATACTTAAAGATACTGTCTATAAATTCAGGGGAACTAATGTCAGGTATATATCATCCTCTTTTCGCAAGTGTTAAGAAATTTTGTTTTGATAAATTGACATAGAGACCTTCCTCCATACATGACAAACATATTGGTTCTGTTAATATTTACAAAAGCCTGATGACTGAGATAAGAGGTTGGAGATTTCTTATCATCAAAAGAAATTTATTGAAAAATAATTGTGTGTCCATGTAAAAGTGGTATTTTTTCTGTGTAAATGTGGGATTGTCAACAACTTGCTATTGCTGAGTACCCCAGGTTTCATTTCATAATACATCTGACTAATCATATTTCTTTCCTAAATAACAGTATCGGAGCTAAAAAGGTGACAACTCTCTGCCTTGGCTTCGAAGATGATTATAATACTCACAACTATGAAGGGTGAGTTACATTTCTCTTATATTTACAATAATAACTCTCTCCAATATTTACAATAATAACGCTTTCTCATGTCAATATTAAGAACCCGCCTGTAAATCAATTTTGTAAAGTAGAGTTGATACAGTAAATTTGCACAAGTTCACCGCTATGCGCATTAGTTGGGGAAGTAGAAACCCGCTCCAGCTATATATAATGGACGGGATTTCTATGTTTGCCTTAGGCGTACTTAGTTGACTATTGCCATTTTATAATGGAAGCCCTAGATAATGTCAGAAAATTCAGCAAATTTAGCCGGAGGGAGTTGATTCCTTATATATCTGGTCATCGGGATTTTATGTAGCTAAAATAGATGTTAAGGAGCTCAGTTTGTGAAAAACTGATGTACTTCCGAAATGGAAATTAGAGTACTTGGTATTCACATGAATATTTTGTTATTTTGGTTTTTAGATTTTCATTGGTAGATCATTAAGTTTTTTATTCTTAGTCTTTTATTTGGGTTTCGGTCTCTTCATAATTTTGCAAAGCAAATAATATTTGGATTCATTTGTGAGTTGTGAGTTGTCATCATGATATTTGAATGAAAAAAGTTTACAAAAAAGGAGTACACATTTTTGTTCTAAACACAGTGTTGTCCCTGGTGTCATCAATTAGTTTTGTTATTATCATTAATATTTTGCAGCCTAATTATATTATTGACATGTTTTAATGGCTCAAAGTTGTCTTTGGTGCAGTTGTCTCCAATGTCTCCCCCAAATCAAAGATGAGTATCATGTTTTGAAGAACAAGCTGCAGACGGTTTTCAGTGTAAGTACATTTTATCTTTCATTTTCAACCAGGCTTCATCATTTCCTTTTTTTTTGTGATTTTAGCCAACATCTTCGTACATTCTTTCTAGAATTTAAGATCATTATCCTCATCGGATGGGTCACTTAATAGTGCAACAAATTCAAAATTCAAAATTTTGAAATTTAGTACATGTTTTAAATGCTGAGTTATTAACACATATAATTGTATACTTAATATTGCTCTTGGGATAGCACTCATTAGAGCATCTCCAATAGAGATTGCCAATCTTATGTGGCATGGAAACCTTGGTTCCCCATCTATTAGAGATGCATAGTTGTCAACCGGTTGCCAACCAAAGTATCCAAACGTTGGCAACTTCATCATATAGTAAAATCATGTACATTTCCTCAAAAGTGTATTTTATCTCTACCCATTTTTCTATATTCAACATTATTATCATTTATGTATGGGATCACATTGGCAATTTTTAAAGTTGCCAACTATTAGAGTAAATATTTAACCAAAGTTGTCAATAATGAGATGGATGAGAGACGAAATAAAAAAATAATAATATATGAGATGATGTGGTAGAGGTTGACAACTATTTTGGCAATCTCTATTGGAGATGTTCTTATACTTGTTTGATTAATGCTTACACTTATTACGTACATTTGAACTTGTTAGTAATTTACCTTTATATTTTATAGGTTTGTGGGGTTCTCTATATATGCATTAGAGAAATGCATTGTAGCAACTCAATGTAATTCTTATGAAGTAATATGCTTTTAATAAATTATACTTTTATAGATATATATGATTACAAAGCGTTTACCATTCATAGTATTTAATTTTATGTTCCGTTTTTTTTGTCCTTTCTTCTAATCTTAATATAATTAAGAAAATCTTGTCTCTGTTATGTGTTATGTGCAGCTGCAGCAACAAATCGTTAGCGCAGGTGGATCGATCCCAGTTCTGGGATAAAACGGCGGTGTGGTGCTAGTCTACTCGTTGGGTGTTAAAGGATTCAGCGCGCTGGATCTAGAATTGTAATAAGTTTGAGATTTATTAAAATATTGAACAAAAGTATTTACTGTTGTTTTTTGCCTCAGACCTCTATGTCGTCGTCTGGTAATTTTGTCAAAAAGGATTAGTCACTGTGACAACTATTGTCGTAGCTAGCGGTGTTTATGTGAACATCTGGTTTGTTTTATGCATGTTTTGATGAATTGGAATCAATCTAGTATCTCGTATGCTTTTTAAATCATCATACATAATGTCACATGTCATGTTGTGACACCCTAATTATTTGGGGGATAAATATTGATATCTGTGAATGCAAGACTTATTATCCTTGTGTAATTATTCCTGCAAGTCATCAATTTAGAGATGTTTTCATTTCAGCTGACTTGAATTGGGTAGTAGTAAGCCTCAACTAGCGACTGTTACGAATAAGTAAGTCTTCGCACGTAAGAAATATATATGGATCCCAAAGGAAGAGCAAAAGGTGGTCTGCGGTGCACTGTAGCCTGGATGAAAGTAAGACCATACCTGTAACTCTGTAACAGGGGTGAGTTTTCTACTTTTCTTCGATAAGGTAAACCTATTTGATGACTCTTCTCTTTTTTGGGACCTGTTTCAAGTCTTCTTGGGAATTCTTTTAAAATCAGATGGCTTATGAGTAATGAGTGTGTCCATAAAATAATATCTAGGTTAAGTTTATGATTGTGGATATTTTTTTTGTGTGAAAATAAATATTTCCACAAATGGGGTAATATAAGATAATGACTAAAAATAAGAAATTAAATTATCAATTAATTGGACTAGGCGTTTCTAGTTGTGTATGTTATCTGATATACTCCTATACACTCAAGTGTTCCTGCATATATAGGTGTTTCAGAAAGCTATTGGCCCCCTGCCTGTTTTTATGTTATTTGTCGACTTGATATGGACTTGATTTTCAGTGGAAAAATTATCAGTTTCAATATGTTGATAAGGTAACTGCAGACTGCAGTAGCCCTGAAGACGGTTTAGTAAACATGCTGCATTGCACGGTCATTTTGGCACAAAACCAACTCATTAGCCTTCTCTTTTCTTTCTCACACTCCTACTCAAGCGTTCCTGCATAGGTGTTTCCATGTTTGCATGCATTGGTTCCTTCATCTCTTTCTCACACCTCTTGAGATTTAAGCTAACATTCTCGTTGATCTGAGATGGCTTACAAACCTTAGGCCCGTCATCCACCCTTATTATTCGACTATCACCTACTTCCCGATCGACTCCACACTTTACCATCATGCTTACCATTATAATCGGCCTTCATCCAGAACTCATAAGCCCTACATTCCGATGAGTTACCGGTCTGGATCAAAGTAGTTGGCTCATCACAAAGCTTTTGATCCATATTCTTTTTCCTTCATAAGTGACAAATAACCTTGGCGACAAAGCTTGCTCCGGCCCATATCTACTTCCACTTTAAATCTTGCATACCCTCCAAGAATAATTTTTGTCGGGGTTTCCTTTGGGGTATCGATAATTTCCAATACTTCTGGCCATTCTTTGAATATTATTTTCAGTCACCATCTTATTTGGAATGTCTAATGCTCTTGCTCATAGCTGGACCTTATTCATAGTTCCTGCACATTCAAGCTTGGCGTGAGCTCCAGAGGCACCTGCACACACGTTGCTTTAGTCTACAAAAGTAGTATATTTACTGCCTTCCATTCTATTTTACATAAAACAATAATGGTTTAAGAAATGGCATCTTACTCTACGTGGTATTTCTCTCGTTCACTGATCTCCAAGATGTCGAAAAATTCAAATCTTGTCAAAAATAATACGGGGAAAAAAATCAAAAAAATAATATATGTAACTATCTCGTCAATCACTTTGAAATAGCAAAAATAAAAAGTGGACAAGTATTGTGATGGTGAGAGAGCGCAAGTAAACTTTGAATATTTGATTCCCTATTCTGAAATATATTCAAAATTTTATAAAAAAATCTTGAACATTTGATTCTTCATTTTGATTTGCTTAATAATAAATTATAACTAATATAAATTCTTTTTTTATGAATTTCCTAAATGTGCTTGTATGTAAAAAATAAAAGGCATTAACCAGCTAACTACCACTTACATTTAGCTCAAGAATATAAAATACAAAATTTACATAGCTGGTATCAGCTTAGAGTTGCTAGTCATTCCCCCTGTCAGGTGACCATGGATAATGTCAATCAACTGCAGTCTCAGTACCTTGATTTTTTGACATCTCTCTTACATGAGGTCAGGTTCTATATATTTTTTTTTAAAATTTTTAAAAAGTGTTGTTTTAAAAAAAATAATTTTGCGCCCAAAAAAACATTAATCTAAGTTATATACGATGCGGTGTGTTGTTTTCTTGATGTATATATGTGTAGGGACTTGTGGATTTTCAGTTCATGCAACTTCTGAAACTGCAAAGTGTGGCTGAACCACAATTTTTGTATGATATTGTAAACGAATTTTTCGATGCTTCCGACAAGATTGTGCACCAGTTTGACACTGCTATGTTAGTGTTTCCTTTCTGTTATTTTTTATGCATAATCTTTTACTTTAGTTTTTTTGGGAGTAAATAGCAGTTTGCACCCCTTTACTTTGGCCGTTTTTTCGATTTGGTCCTGAATTATGTTCTGTTGCATTATGCACCCCAATGTATAGTTTTCGCTTCGATGTGCACCCTCTGGAGCAACTCCCGTTAGTTTTGACCGTTAACTGTAACAGGGACGAGGTTATATATGTAATTTGGTACTCTCAACGGCTATAATCGATACATATCATCAGTATATATATCCTATCTCATATATCACTGAATTTATACCTAAAATCCTAATTGTTCTTCATCATATACATCTGTGTGTTTTTTTTTTGTAAATCCATGGCTAATATGTGCTATTGTAGGAAATGGGCGGCTCAGAAAACGGCATGGACGACTGCAAATGCTGGTAGACGGTTTTTGACATGTCCTGATCGTTGTTGTAATTATTTCCGGTGGATAGACTCCCCTTTGTGTCCACGAGCTCAAGTGATAATACCTGGTCTTATAAGGAGAATAAATGCTCTCGAAGCTCAACAAAGAACAGAGGGAGACATAATGACTGGTGCAGAAGAAGAAGAAGTCGATGTAGTGGACAAGAAGAAGTGTTGCAGCAAAACAATATCACTACTGATCTTCACCTGGATTTGCATTTTCTTTTACATTATTTCCTTTTAATTTGTAGTGTAATATCAGTGCTTTATAGTATGCCTTAAGTATCAAATGTTACCATGTTTTGTAATGCAATTTCACAATTTGTTTGGTGCTGAATAAAATCAAAAGGTTAATAAGTCTGGTACATAAGCAAATGTCATTTGCAAATTAACTTCAAATCTACCACTCCTTACATATTAAAAGCATTTCTCCAAAAGATAACTTAACATAAATGTTTGTAGAGAAAAGTGGTTGGGTGGTTGATTTGGACAAAATAAATGAGATTCCACACTTCACATCTTGGTCTTTCCCTTGTTTTTTTCCCTCTCATATTTTGCTGCTTCCAAGTTCTTCAATGATGTATATTTTTGACCCCTGACTGGCTGGACATCTAACGGAGTTTTAAAAGGAACTCTAGCTGGTGCTTTGAAGGGCTTGACTATACCTCCATGGGAAGCAACAGCAACTGTACCACCATTCTTAACTTCTGGGACAACTATTACACCATGCTTTAGAGGTGATGACCTTACTGTCTTTCTGGCAAGTTGCTTTGTTCTTTTGGGACTATGACTATTTGTAGGTGCTGAAGCCTTTGTCCTTTCATTGTTGTCTTTAAGATTTGCATCAGTGGCATTCACCTTCTGTTTCTTGTTTTGTACCTCATCTTTCTGCACCAAAGATCTGCAAGTTCTTTGGTTGTGTCCCTCCTTTTGGCATTTAGTACATTTTGGAACTTTCTTTGAGATGGCTTCAGCTGTTACTCCTTCTTCTTGTCTTTTTTTTTCTTCATCATTTTTCTAGCATTATAATTAGCATTATATTGTTAACAGAGATAAAATACCTTGGTTTAATAGAGATATAAATAGCATTATATTGTTAACACTGAAATAGAGATATAATAGAGATATACCTTGGTTTCACACGTTCTTGTGTTGTGACCCCACTCCTTACACCATGTACATTTTAGAGATGTTCCAGTCCTCTTCATCATGTTGGGATTATTTGCCCTTGTCTGGACAATATCATTTTGTTTGTTCCTTTGTTTCTTAGGTCTTCCTGGGGCAACTTTTACTTTGGGAGGTAATACTGGAGTTTCATATGTTTCCTCCCAATATTGCTCCCCATTCAGTGGCTCCAAGACATGATTATAAACTCTCAAGTACCAATCTCTATTATGGCATTCATGCATGTATTCCAAAGGACTTTGTTTCTGGAAAAATATGCAAGAACATGCATGGAAGCAAGGGATACCTGTAAGTTGCCATTTTCTACAAGCACATGTATGGTTCTTCAAGTCACAAACAATTTGATGACCACCCTCTGTCATTGTCACAAGATACTTGCTATCCCCATTCCAAACAGGTCTTGCAGTTCCAGCCATTTCCATTGCTCTACATCAATTACAAGTTAAAATAGTCAGAAATGAGTGAGGAATTAAACAAGTCAGAAATGAGTTTATAGTTGACATACTTATGCAGTTTTTTGAGGGGTTTGGTGCAAAACTTTGTATTTCTTTGCTCCATCTTGGATTTCCTTTTACCGATTCTCTCCATACAAGTATTTTGAATAGAGGTAAACATTGTAACAATTCCCATGTCTCTAAATCTGTTTATGGCATGATTAAAGACCTCACAATTATTGTTGACAAAGATGTCTGATTTGCATATTTCCCTAAATGCAGACCTGCTCCATTGAGACCTTGGTTTGCCAGACAACCATTCATAAGCCCTAGGTGCAACCTTAGAAATACAAATACACATGTTACATATTAGCAGTATGAAGTAATAGTCTGTAGTATGAAGTAATATTACATATTAGTTCACTTTAAATGAATGAAATTACCTTCCTCAATTCATCCATGTGCCTCTTGAAAAAATAGTCTGTAGTTGACTTTGCTGCTAACCAGAGGAGTCTTCTTACACCAATGCCCTTATTCTCCTTCCACAAATTTCTATATAGATGCATAACACAAAACCTCATCTCTGCATTTGGGACTTGTTTTTCCAGTGCATTTACAAGACCTTTCTGTCTATCACATATGAAGGTGTAAGTACCTTCATTTTCCATGTGTAGGTCATCCTTAAGCAATCCAATAAACCAGTCCCAACTAGAATTATTTTCAGCTTCAACCTGGGCCCATGCAATTGGGTACATCCCATCATTGGGATCAGTACCCACTGCAGTCAACAGAATTCCACCCAATGGACCCTTTAAATGGCATCCATCTAACCCTATCACTGGTCTACACCCATCTAAAAACCCTTCCTTCAATGGAGCTAAACAGGTATACATTCTTTTGAATCTTCTACCTTCTATTCCTTCTTCACAAGGTTCAGACATTATCTTCACAGTAGATCCAGGCATCTGTCTCTTTATCTCATTGCCAAATGCAAAGATCTTTGCATATTCAGCTTCATGCTTTCCTGTTATATTATCCCTAGCCTTTTTCAATGCTCTGTAGATCATGGACAATGAAATTTTGCATTTTAAATCATTCACTACCCTAGCATGAAAGGCAGCTGTTGGCCAAGTAGGGTTCAACCTGATTTCATCTTCATATGTTTCAGCAATCCATGTGGAATTAATACATTTCTGTTCCCAAGTTGGATTGCAGGTATGTATCTTGCAGAGGGTTTTTATCTGAATTGTATCAGTCCTTTGTTGTTTTATACCATAACATTTCCACTCACAGCCATCACCACACACCCATTTGATCTTGTCTGATAGGTTTTTTCTCAATCTGATAGGTCTTTGGTTTTTAATTGCATACTTTCTGACTGCAGCTCTGAAAACTTTTCCACATGTGAATAACATACCAAGTTCGAATTTGGGATCATCCATGTCTGTGAACTCATTGAATTCTGGATATTGTATGTCAGCCTCATCACATGAGGACATAGCCATCCTCTCATCATCACTGTTGTATTCCCCCTCTGAACTGTCATCATCAAATTCCATTGTCCCATGTTGCACTGGTTCATCTTGGTTGCATGGATCATCACATTCTCCTTTTTCAGCATAATCTTCTTCAACTTTTTCAGTATCATAATCTTCTTCAACTTTTTCAGTATCATAATCTTCTTCATTTTCAGCATCATATTCTGTTTCTTTGAAAGCTTCATTGACTGATTCAGTCATAGCAACATTGTCTTGGCTAGGTTGACTCATTGGAGGACCATTGTCATCATCCAAAATCAGTGGAGTGTCTTCTGTGTTTTTAAATAGGCCCTAAAGAATATGAAAAAACCAATTTAGTCATAGGAAAACAAACATGAAAATTGAACTATTATTGTAGTGAATTAGAGAGATATTAGCTTACCCTAAGCATTGAGTATCTCCCTCTTCTTCTAAGCCTGAATGGAGGATTTGGAGGGGGAATGTTTCTTCTTTTTTTGGGAGTTATTTCAGCTTCACTCTCACTAGAATCCATGTTACTACTGTCTCCATGAAAACTAACATCATCTTCTTCCTTACCCTCTTCTTCCACAACCTCTGTCTTCTTTTCACACTCATCATACATCTCACTTACTCTAGCAACTCTTTCATCCTCTTCATACTGTGTGTATGAAAAATCATACATTCCTTCCACATCTTTAGCAGTTGTATACAGTGATAGACAATTACTATACACCAACATATCCAACATTGAACCAACATCTTCTTCTTCGTCTATTGGTATCACAAATTCTACATCTAAAGCTCTACCAGGAATGCAATACCACAAATCGTAACAACCTTCACCTATTCCTAGTTCTTTACACATTGAGTGCAGATCCATAAGGTGAAAATTGTTTAGTGAGCACATGTCAAAATAATTGGTATCACCATCAACGTATGACTGAAATTTCTCATCAAATTCTCCACCATGTGCTAATTTAATAGTAAAATTTAGAGAGCAATCTGTATGGAAATTGAATAAAAAACCATAAACATACCCTACTGATAAAAAGTAAAAATCTTCAATAAACAAAATATACACCACAAAGCCGACAAGAGGTATATATCAATCACAAACAAAAGGTAAAAGACAAGATTCGAAGGGACCACCACAATAAACAATCAAAAGCCTAAAAATCATGCATGCAATCAACACATACTACTCACTATCATCTAAATTAAGTTATAAGGTCTGAAAGAAAGAGTCTTTACCCCCGTATTCTGGTATTTCAGATCCCTTTGCCAGTGGAGGCACATGAATAATTGGGATTTCAACATCTTTCTCAAGCACCTCACGCCAATACTCTTCGAGAACTTCAGCCCAAGTTGTTGTCTTCAAGTTATCATCGCTAACTATTCGCAATCGACCTCTCATTTTGAGTAATTTTAGTTTACAGGATTAGGGTTCCAGGGTGCTAATTTGGGGGGCGGTAAACGGGAAGGGGGGAGTAATAGAAAATGATTAACGAACGGGGTGTAAGACAAGTGTTTTCAGTCAAGGCAAGGCTAATTACCAAAATAACCCTGGCTTTTAAAGTTAACGGTCAAAACTAACGGGAGTTGGTCAAGAGGGTGCACATCGAAGCGAAAAGTATACATTGGGGTGCATTATGCAACAGAACATAATTCAGGACCAAATCGAAAAAACGGCCAAAGTAAAGGGGTGCAAACTGCTATTTACTCTTTTTTTGGTGAAAAGAATGATAAAGTTTGAATTCCGAATTTTGTATCTTGCTTGTGGTTTATTCAATTGCAGTGAACACCGGATTAATGTCGATGCTACACTTAAAGACACTGTCTTTCAATTCAAGGGGGCTAACGTCAGGTATATATCATCGTCTTTTCGCAAGTGTTAAGAGATTTTGTTTTGATAAATTGACATATAGAGCTTCCTCCATACATGAGAAACATATTGGTTACGTTAATATTTACAAAAGCCTGATGAGACAAGAGGTTGGAGATTTGATACATTTGTTGCAATGAGAGAAGTATGTCAAATAGATCAACATGTCACGTACTATTTGTATGTGTCTGCAGTGTAGAGCAAAGGAACTAGTTCTAAGCTGCACAAAATCAAGTACCGGAAGACACGCTAAATAACATAAAAGAAGTATCCATGTCAATTACACAATCACTATTTTCACACCAAAATAATGAATGCCTAAAAATTTAGCGGTTCATGAAATTTCATTTTAAAGTGTGATCAATTTAAATTGAATGCCTGCAAAAACTTGAAAGTTTTGAAACAATTATTTTGAAGTTATTTCACTTACCAAAAATACCATCATTGGTTGTCGGCTCTCAATTTGCATGGAGACCACAACCTAAGCCATAACGTAAAGAATCTTAAAGAGAATGAAGGGAATCATAACTTGATGATGAGGGGGACAAGTCAGAGAAGTGAGAGGTTGAAGTGATCCAATCAACAAATTGACATGCATGATCGGTTTGTATTAATGTTTGTGAACTCTTCGTTGGGGAGGGGGTGACATCAACCGGCTAACGTTGGCTGCTGCTAAAGGTTCTATTTCAGAATGTAGTTTCGACTTTAGACTATAAATAAAACATATGTTTTAATGATACACTAAATCCAGATAATCTGCTGATATCTATATCTAGATCAATTATTGTCATTGTCAAAATATAGTTCATATGTATAGAAATCTAAACTACTATAGGAATATTATCTGTAGGTCTTGGCATAAATTTCTTTTTTCAGTTATATAATTTGGGAGCTGCACCTTCAATTTTCATGTTTTATTATGTGTCGGAGTTTTGTTTGTTTTTGGGAATGGATTTAAGTTCTAATAAATAATTATTTCCTTTTGTTGTATTTCCGAATTATTATTTTAACTGTCCAAAAAAGAGGGGCTGTTACAGCTAAGTAAATCCTTAGGGTGGTTTTAATATCATGCGGTCTTCATTCAAGATCCTTTCTTCTCAATATAACTATTGTGTCCATGCGTATTCCCTTTTACTTTGTGTGAATGTGGACGGTCAACAACTACTGTTGACTGCAGCCACAGGTTTAATATTGTGGACCGAATAAAACACTGCAGGATACTATATGACTAACATGTTCAATTTAGGAATCTGCTATTTTGATATCTTGTACTCTTAAAATTATATTTCAAAAATAGGAAGATATATTTCCAACTGAGGGTAAAGGCAGGGTTAGTTCAGGAGATTGTAGAACTTTCTGAGAGAGAACTCGTGATCTTAATCATGCTTATTATCTATGAGTCTCTTTAATCGATGCTTCTCTGTACGTTGGTTTGAGTCCATTTATACTTAGATTTGACGTGCAAGTGCATTCCATGTCTGGGGAAGCGTTTAGCGCTGTTTGGTTTGGTATATTGTATTCTTTCGATACTAAAAACAGACAACAGAGTTAATCTGCTTGATGATGTATTGGTCTTTCTGTCCTTGTAAATTGCATTCCTATTTTGATATTGCTATCTATATATTAACTTGGCTGGGAACACGTCTGTTCTTTAGTCAAAATTGTGTGTGTTTCATTGGTAAGACCTACTGAGCAATTACATTGCCTAAAACAGCTATATATATATTGTATGAATCATTTTGTAGTTATTGACATTGTTGGTGTTTCTTGTAAGGTTTTTTCTAATTATTATTTTTTCCTAACAGCATGGGTGCTCCAAGATTGGCATGTGTATGCATTGCCTTTGAAAATAATTTTGGTGCTAACAACTTTCAGGGGTTGGTATTTCTTTTCACTCATACTACATTGTTTCTTTCTGTTGTCAATATTAAGAACTTACTTGCCTGGCATAGCAATATTACAAATCCACGTTACGAGTTTACGCAATGAATTTGCAACAAATTGTTTGCTTATGCACATTAGTTGCTTAACTGTAATTCAGGGCCAAAATTACATTGCGGCTAATTGGGGAACTTGATTCCTATGACGTTTTAGAAAAAACCAATCTGTAGATCCATCCTAGTTATAGTCTTATTTCTAAAGTGGATGACCCTTTTGTTTATAGTATATGAAGTTAAATGTATTGGATATATCCGCATAGAAGGACAGACACACACACACATCTTTCGATCTACATATACCTATATCTCCCTCTGTTTGTACATGCCTTTCTGAATATTTCACTTCCACCACTTAAGTATCAAGTATTTTAATTCGTAAAACTGAACCATGAACATAGGCTAAATTGAACCCTTAAATATACGCACTTGGCAACTAAACTTCACTCCAGACAAATTGGAAAGATATCTATGTTTGCCTTGGGCTGTTGGGCTTGCCTAGATGACTACTTTGCCATTTTCTAAATGGCAACCCTAAAAAATGTGAGGACATCCCAGTAAATTTAGCCGGTGGGACGGAGTCGAGTATTTAAATGTCCATGTATCAGGCTTTTATGTAGCTGAAGTAAATGGTTAGAGCTTAGTTTGTGAGATTTGACATACGTCTAAATTGGATTTTAGTCTTAGGGTAATTAGTATTCACATGAACTTTTAGTTATGGCGTCTTTTGGTTCTCTAGAAAGCAATTGTAGGTTGTTGAAGTCTTTAATGGGTAGTCTTTCGGTGGGGTTTGGCTCCCCTCTGGCTATTTTTAGTTTTTCAATACAAATAACACTTACAATTAATTATGATCAGCTGTGATCCTATGTTTAAATTAGGGAAAATATATGTACCCATTATTATTGTTCCAAATAGAGTGTTTTCCTTTGTGTTGTTCATTAGTTGTGCTGTTATCATCAGTAATTTGTAGCCTACTTTGATTATTAACACGATAAGATAACTAAAAGTTGTCTTTGGAGCAGGTGTCTCACATGCTGTCAACAGTTGAAAGAAGAATACTACGTTGTTAAGATCAAATTGCAGACATTGATTGGTGTAAGTACATCATGTCTTTCATTTCCAGTCGAAGCTTTATTGTTTCATTTTTAGCAATTTTAGCCAAAATCTTTATGCATCCTTCCGAGAGTTAAAGATCATAATTATACTTATATACATCACTTTGACATTTGAAATCGACAAGTCTTGATCGAGTTATGAACACAATCAATTGTGTACAGTAGAGCTTTCTTGATAATACTTATCAAAGTTGTATGACTTATTCTTATAATTATTGTGTAATTTTTGCTATGGAAGTATTTCAACTTAATTTTCTTATAGGTTTGTGTGGTTTTCTAAATTAGAAGAATTTTCTTCTTAACCAACATGCTTAGACTAAATCACAGGTTTTCAGGATCAAGATTTCACCATTTTTAGCATTCCCAGAGTTCTATGCCATTTCCTCTTTCTGTTGTCCTTTCTGCTTTTCTAATTAGAAAATCTTCTTTCTGTTACATGCAGTTGCAGCAACAAATCTTGGCCGCTGGTGGGTCGATCCCAGTCATTGGATAGACGGGGTAATTAGCTTAAGTGCTTCGTAGTTCATACATATGGTGTACGAATTACATATTGATGGTCACTGTTGTATGATACCTTTCAACTTTATGTTGTCTAGTACTTTTTGCCAGAAAAATTTAGTCACCGTGACAACTATAGTCATTACTATGATAATTTGAATGTGTGGTTTTATTCTTTGCATGTTTGGATGATTTTGAATTGATGATTTTGAATTGATCTGTATGTGCTGATCAAATTCTTATAGCTCCAGAGGAACTCATAATTCAGAGAGCCGACAAATTATAATCGAAATTCGAAAAATTCTTCATATGTGTCTCTTTGGTTGGTTCATGTTTGGATTATTATTATGAGTTACAAGTAGAGTTGTTTATATATGTTCCCATTTATGCGTTGCATAACCAAGGAAAACCAAGCGCCAGAGGTGATAGGTGAATACCTATCCAACTCTTATCAGCCTCGCAAATACTTTCCATTATATACAGGGATTTTGATTCCTCTTTAATGTCTATGTGGTTTCTATACCCAAGATTGATACTACGCAAACTGATTTTATATTTAAAATGATAGAATTAACTTTCCTAAATAGATTTAGCCTAAGTTAGACTAGTTGCAGGCATACCAGTTGCTGATTTGGAAAATGGAAAATGTTGTCGCATCACTACCAGGAATTACCTTTCTTGTAACTCCTGCTAATTCTTTGAATTAGTCGATCAACATTCCAAGTACATTTTTTCTGTACATAATGATAAAGTAGTTTGCTGGTTTGTCACTGATTCATCGAAAATCCAGTTGTAAAGAGTCGCCGCCAAGTTGTTAGTGCTTCCGTCGATAATTTGGGTAGCTCTTTTTGGCACTAAAATTTACCAACATAATTATTTGAGTAAAGTTCTGTAGGTGATCGGTCGACATTCCGTCTGTTTTAACTTCCGTTGGTAAAATCAGATTTTATGTAGTGTTGGATTAAGGAGAATCACCACCCTAAGTCTAAGATCAAGGGTGTATCGATCTCTTCCGATTTAAAGATACGATGAGTCTTTAACAATTGAAGGGCATCTCCATGAAGAAAACCATCCAAGTACTGTAATGTGTTGGGGGTCAGGAGGAAAGTGTGGAAAAAACAGAGAGAGTTGGAATAGAATCAATGTAGTACAAGTCTAAAGTCACACAACTCTGCTTGCTTTGTTTACTCATGTCACACCTGTCAGACATTCTACTAGTCTTGTTATTTCACCGTGTTTCTCGTTCACACCTTCCTGTGTGCTGGTCAACTCACTTCCTTGCTCCCTACTCTCCCTTCATATCTCAACAACCAAGTGGTTCTTACAATGTTGATTTAGTCAAAATCAAAAAAACTAATAATATTTACATTTAACCAACTTTCACATGCATTTCTCGGATTTTTGAATAGATTTCAGCTGGTATTAGTGAGACTTGAGTACGAGTATAGTTGTATAACTACACCTTAGTATACTTATGTTAGCTGTTAATATAACTTCAGGTAGAGGTTGTGATTAATAGTATGAGATCCTGGTTAGTACATTTGGTTGATAATAACTAATGTTACTTTTGTGAATCGTTTCTAAGGATATAACTTGTGTGTGTAAGAGATTGGGGTCTTTTGGTGTTGTATTTGAATTTGTTGAGCTAATACAGGTATTATATGTTTGGATGGTGATGTGACGACCCAGATCCATGACCCTCTGTTGATGTTGAACAACCCTCTTCAGTTGAAACCCTTCGCTCAAAAAGGACTTCATCTTCCAGTGCCGTTCCTTCCATGCCTTTGTCTGTTGTGGTCTTGATACATTCACAGATCTTCAGTTTGAATGTTGAGCTTGCTTCTGTTCTCTCCTCTTCTTTCAAATCTTGGTTGGAGATGACCACATCTTTTGTTTCTGTCTCTCCTTCTTTACTGATAATCTTTGCATCCTGCATAGCCTCAAGATTTGAGCACTCAAGAGTACTTAACACTCATTATGAGTAGTTGAAAATGTTAACAACTACTGCCCTTGATCTCAACAATATAAATACTATATATACCTCATACGTTTGTGTTTAGAGTTGTAAGTGTAGAAACCAAGGCATTTTAACTTGTAAAAAATCAGGCGACCATGGACTCCCTGAAGCAACTACAGCGCCAGTATGTTCAGTTTGTGAAATCTCTCTACCGCGAGGTCAGTCGGTTTTACATTTTTCTATTTTAAAGAAAAAATTTCTTTAAAAATTTCATTTACACCCTAATAAACACTTATCTGACTTAGATTTGATGTGGGGTGTTCTGCATTTTACACCACTTTTTGTACCCTTTTGGAATCAGACTAATGGATTGTTTTTTCTTTTTGATGTATATACAGAGAATTGTAGATCGCCAATTTGTGGAGATGCAAAAAATGCAGAAAGATGATCCTGATTTTCTTTCTGGTATTGCTAATAATTTCTTTGATATGTGGGAGAGTGTTTCACATAAGATTGATATTGCAATGTCAGTGTTCTTTCTTTCTGTTATATTTTATATGTATATTATTTTTAATTTATTTATTTTAGGTTAAGAGAAATGATGGCTTGAATTTAATTATATATATGTGGTTTAAATTTAACAGTGAGCAGAAGATTGTCGATCCGGAACTATATGATGCTGTTCACCGGGTGAAGGGTGCAGGAATGAGGTATTATCCCTAATTATTATTCTGATAAGATATAACATTTCTATAAGTTAACATGATGAAACTAAGATATTCAAAGACCGTTGAGTAGGTCTTTAGGGGTTTCTTATGATCATTAAAAGCAATTTTTTGAAAAATAATTGTGTGTTCATGTAGAAGTGGTATTTTTTCTGTGTAAATGTGTGATTGTCCACGGCTACTGCTGGAGTACCGCAGAAGCAGGCTTCATTTCATAATACATCTGACTAATCACATTTCTTTCCTAAATAACAGTCTTGGCGTTAAAAAGGTGATAACTCTATGCCTTGACTTCCAAGAACACTATAATACTCGCAACCATGAAGGGTGAGTTTTACATTTCTCTTATATATATTTACAATAATAACTCTCTCCAAGATTTACAGTAAAAATGCTTTCTCATGTCAATATTAAGAACCCGCGCCTGTAAATTAATTTTTTAAAGTAAAGTACAGTTGATACACTAAATTTGCACAAGTTCGTGGATATGCACATTAATTAGTCCCGGAAGGACGGAACATCTATGTTTGCCAGACATACTTGGATGACTCTTACCTTTTTTATAATGGAAACCCCTAAAGAATGTCAGAGAATCCAGCAAATTTAGCCGGAAGGAGTTGATTCGTTAAATATCTGTTCATCAGGATTTTATTTAGCTAATATAGATGTTAAAAGAGCTCAGTTTGTGATAAATTGATATACTTCCGAAATGGAAATTAGAGTACTTGGTATTTACATGAATATTTTGTTATTTTGGTTTTTAGATTCTCATTGGTAGATCATTAAGCTTTTCATTTTTAGTTTTTTATTTGGGTTTCGATCCCCTCTGTCTCTTCATAATTGCAACGCAAATAATATTTGGATTGAGTTGTGAGTTGTCATCCTGATATTTAAATGAAAAATGTATATATAAATGTGTACACATTTTTGTTCTAATTAAACACATTGTTGTCCATGGTGTCATCAATCAGTTTTGTTATTGTCATTAATATGTTGCAACATACTTATATTATTGACATATTGTAATGTAATGGCTCAAAGTTGTTTTTGGTGCAGTTGTCTCCAATGTCTCCCCCAAATCAAAGATGACTATCAGTCTGTGAAGGACAAGTTGCAGATGGTTTTCGGTGTAAGTACATTTTGTCTTTCATTTTAATCCACCCTTCATCATTTCCTTTTTTGTGATTTTAGTGGACATCTTCGTACATTCTTTCCAGAGTTTAAGGTCATTATCCTGATCGGATGGGTCACTTAGTAGTGTGAGAAATTCAAAATTCAAAATTTTGAAATTTATTAACACATATAATTGTATACTTAATAGTGCTCTTGGGATAACACTCACATGACCCGTGTGACTAATGCTTACACTTATTACATAAATTTGAACTTGTTAGTAATTTAACTTTATATTTTATAGGTTCGTAGGGTTCTCTATATATGCATCAGAGAAATGCATTGTAGCAACTCAATGTAATTCTTATGAAGTAATATGCTTTTAATAAATTATACTTTTATAGATATATATGATTGCAAACCATTTACTGTTCCTAGTATTTAATGTTATTTTTCGGTGTTGTCCTTTCTTCTAATCTTAATATAAAGAAAATCTTCTCTCTGTTATGTGCAGCTGCAGCAACAAATCATTGGCGCAGGTGGATCGATCCCAATTCTGGGCTAAAACAGCGGTGTGGTGATAGTCTGTCTTGTTTTTAAATCTAGTTATTGTTGAGTGTTAAAGGATTCAGTTGGATCTAGAATTGTAATAAGTTTGAGATTCCTTAAAATATTGAACAAAGGTATTTACTGTTGTTTTTTGCCTCAAACCTCTATGTCGTTGTGACAACTATTGTCATAGCTAGCGGTGTTTGTGTGAACATCTGGTTCGTTTAATTTATGCATGTTTCGATGAATTGGAATTGATCTAGTATTTTGTATGCTTTTTAAATCATCATACATAATGTCATATGTCATATTGTGACACCCTAATTATTTTGGGTCTAAATGTTGATATATGTGAATGCAAGACTTATTATCCTTGTTTTATTAATCCTGCAAGTCATCACAATTTAGAGATGTTTTCATTTCTGACTTGAATTGGGTAGTAGTAAGCCTAGCTCAACTAGCGACTGTTATGAAAAAGTAAGTCTTCGCACATAAATATATATATGGATCTGAAAGGAAGAGCAAAAGGTGGTCTGCAGTGCACTGCAACCTGAATGAAAGTAAGACCATACCTATAACTCTGTAACAGGGGGTGAGTTTTCTTCGATAAGGTAACCCTATCTGATCACTCTTCTCCTTTTTGGGACCTAGTTCAAGTCTTCTTGGGAATTCTTTTAAAATCAGATGGCTTATGAGTTATGAGTGTGTGTCCATAAAATAACATCTAGGTTAAGTTATGAGTGTGTGTCCATAAAATAACATCTAGGTTATGCTGCATTGCACGGTCATTTTGGCACAAAACTGACTCATTAGCCTTCTCTTTTCTTTTGTCTTCTCACACCTCTTTCTCTTTCTCACACCTCTTGAAATCTAAGCTAACATTCTGGTTGATCTGAGATGACTTACAAATCTTAGGCCCGCCATCCACCCTTATTATTCAACTATCACCTACTTCCCATCCTGCTTACCATTATAATCGGCCTTCATCCATAACCCACAAGCCCTACACTCCAATGACTTACCGGTCTAGATCAAAGTAGTTGGCTCATCACAAACCTTTTGACCATGTCCCATCTTTACGCATCTAATTAATACACATAAATAGCAATCTCTCATACTTGAATCTAATCCATATTCTTTGTCCTTCATAAGTGACAAATAACCTTGGTAACAAAGCTTGCTCCATATCTACTTCCACTTTAAACCTTGCATACCCACTACAAGGAAAACACGATTTTACAACGTTTTTTGCCCATTGTCTGAAGCTTCGAAAAACCGTTGTCTATTGAGATGTCGTCTGTTACCTGTATCACACAACGGTACGTACCGTTGTATGACATTCCTGAAGACAACGGTTAGAGCTTCCAAAAGTGTTGTACAAAAGCCAGAAACAAAAACGCTATTTCGGTAAAACTGTTGTTGAAAGTGCTTTGTATCAAGAGGATTGAATTACAAAAGTGTTGTTGTTTTGGCATTAACACAAAGGTCTAGTAAATATGTTCGTATTGTCTTAAATTTTTAATTACCACGTTTTTTGTTATACCCACTTTGTTACAAGTATCTTTACACAACATTGTGGTGTAGCATACTATTGTCTGAGTACCATGAGACAATAGTTTTATTTGAAGAATAATTCACTTGGACAACACTCTTTTTATAAAATGTATTGTCTGAAAACTGTCTGACAATGGTTATTTGTAATAACCCCAAATTTTGGACTTAGTTAAAAAAAAAAAAAATTATTTTTATTTTATTTTGATGAATAGTAAATTTCTGAACCGAAAAGATTTTCAGACCACCCTATATACGGGGCGATATAATAAACTTTCAAAGTCGTATTAGTGATATGCGATGTAAATGAAGGAATGCAAAAGCTGTCAGAATCGGAAAAATAGCATTTCTGTTTTCTCCGAAATTTCACCAATAACGGATGGATTAATGATTATTTAAATATATTAGAGGATTTAAATTATCAATTCCATGGATATGGATTTAATAAAATAATTAGAGATATCGAGAACGTTTACGGTAAACTACTTCGATAGAACCCTTAAGAAATCCCTGCGAACGTTCATCAAGATTAAGCCGTAACCGAACAACGAGACACGAATCGATTTAAATACGAGATTAAGTGGTGACGGAACAACGCGACATTTACAGGATTAAATATAGACATGGAAGTAACATGTAACAAGATTAATTCGAGGGATGCAACATTTGTATCATCCGTGTGAAAGAGAACGAACCAGTAAAGCAAACCAATAAAGCTACTTTATTCCAAAACCTTGCATGTTTGACATGTGTCCTATGACTAACCAACAAAGGCAATGACTCACCACTTCTAATACAAAATATCTCAAAAGTAACCAAGGAAGAAAAAGAAAACTCTCCCCCATTTCTTCAACAATCTGCTCAGCTTGCACAAGGAGAAGAGAAAAATTCATAACTCCAAATATACTTGTCCTAAAATCACCAAATTTTAACCATAGCTTCTCCACTCCATGGATAACATTCGTTCAAAATTTCATAGTCAACAAAAGAGTGTAGCCTAGCCAAATCCCTTCCCCAAGTTGGAGAACCCAAACTGTCCAGTTTCTGTCCAGCGGAAAGATGGGGCTCAAACCCCTAGCTAGGGAGCTTTAAATTTGACGATCTATAACTCAAAAGAAATCTTATGAAGAGCAAAAGGTCTGGTAAAAAGCTTAGCACCGAACTCTTATTTTTCGAATTGTTATGGATTTTACAAGATGAGGATGAATAGTAACTTTTCATGATTCTTGATTTTGTTTCTTAAGGATTAAGCTTGTTAAGGTTTGTTCAAAGCTCAAGGAAGGATTATAAACTATTTTTAGTGTATATGAAGCATCAAGGAAGGTATAAACTCTTGAAACCCTTAGTTACAAATTGATTTATATGGTTAGTTTTAAGTATAGTTTAGTTAGTTTGATTATGAGGATGATTTAGTGATTTTGATGAATGTTTGATGTTGATTTGATGATAAGCAAGTAGATGTTGGTTTTGACTGGTTGATGATGATTATGGGTTAGTAATGATGTTGAGGATTTGACTTGGTGATTTGGTTGGATTGATTATGTAAAGTTTATGATTAAAATTTGGAATCGTTAAAACATAGCCGTTATAATGCCCGATTTTCCCTAGCCTTGTTTTGTTTGTGATGTTCGAACATAATACCTTCTGTCCAAGGTCACCACTGCCTATTATAGTGTAGGTCTTGTTTCGAGGTTCGTTTTGGTGCGAAGATCATGTGAATCTGATTTACGGTTTAGGAGAAACGAGTGTTTTAGTAAAGGATGTTTCACGAGACCAAACGATACCACTTAGTCAACTTTGAGGCTATGATCGAACCACTTAGAGGTCATAATAGAATGTGAAACTTTGTGATAACATGCGAGGTATGTTTAGGAAGACCCTCGAAAAGATTTCGTGTTAAAAGGATTATATTTCAATTTTATAAAAATGCGTGAGCGAGCATGCTCGAGTAGAAATTCTTAAGGAGTTAATTTGGAAATGGACTTTGTACTTGAGTTAGTATATACTTAGGATGGTGAAAGCGTTTAAGTTATTAATCTTGAACCTTGTGTTGATTCTAGATTACTGGACCAACCTGAGACTTATTGCTACTTCGGGATTTCCAGGCAAGTTTTCTCATTCCATGCGGTATTTTAAAGTACCATATTCTGATGTATGCATATAATAGATGCAAGTTTTCTAAATCCATACTTTGAAGTATTAATTATATAATACTGCTTTTGCCATGTATAGTGTTGTATAGTTTTGAGATAAATGATTATATCGTGTTAAATAGAATTTGACCATTGGATTATATAAAATCTTTTGAGTTAAGTAGTTATGAACCGGTTTACTTGGTAGCTCTAAGTATAAGAGCATATTCATTGTTTTCGACTCTAAATCGGGAGTCGGTATTTTGAGATATGTAGATAGCTGTGGAAACCCGGAGGGATTCCATCGGCAGAATACTATGTACTTTGAGGAATGTTATTTGACTATTATCTCAGTCGAGAAATACTATTTGAATACTATTTCCGTTATATATGCTAATGGAAGGCATAACTGTTTTCGAAAGTATATTGTGATACTTGCTTTATGATTATCCCTTCAATGAATATTATTTTAAATATTCATTCAGTCTTTATTTATTTAATGAATATTATTTTTGAATATTCATTTAAGGTTTTTTTATTTAATGAATATTACTTTTGAATATTCATTTGAGGTTTATTTATTTAATGAATATTACTTTTGAATATTCATTTGAGGTTTTATTTATTTATTGAATATTATTTTGAATATTCATTCGAGGTTTGTATTATTTTGAATATTCATTCGAGGTTTATTTATTTAATGAATATTATTTTGAATATTCGAGGATTACTTCTTTAAGGAATATTATTTTGAATATTCATTCGAGGTTTATTTATTTAATGAATATTATTTTGAATATTCATTCGAGGATTACTTATTTAAGGAATATTATTTTGAATATTCATTCGAGGTTTATTTATTTAATGAATAGTATTTTGAAGAGTAAAGTGCACTTTGTGTACCTGCACTTTGCTCAAGACACCACTTGAAATACCATAGTTTTAAAACTACCATTTGCAATACTGAACTAACACTTTACTTAAACTTCGTGTACTACCGTCTGTCTGTGACTAACTCCGTTAAATCGTCAGGGGTAAAGCTGTCTTTTCTCCCTTTATGCTTTTGCGCGGGCTTTTGAGACGCTATTAGTCTTCCCCCTCCCCCCTCCCCCTTTATGTTGTACCACACTAAACATTTAGATTTCTCAAAATCAAAAGCGTAAAATTTCTCCAAATGAGTTGGGTTGTTCGACCAAGAGAAGACAGAGACATATACTCTCCAAATGAATGCCCAGAATATACAAGTAAGCATGTAAAACCTTTTCGTAATTAGGGTTTTGTTAGTTAAAATTAGGGTTTGTTAGTAAAAATTAGGGTTTGTTAGTAAAAATTAGGGGTTTCTTAGTAAAATTTAGGGGTTTGTTAGTAACAATTAGGGGTTCATGTTTTTAAATGATTGTAGTCTTTTAATGTTGTTATTATGGCCTTTATATATGCAATTAGGGTTTTTATATCCGTGTGGTCCCAATTGAATTGTTTATTCACGTGTTGTGCTTTTTTTGTCCAGTATTTTGTATAAAATAGTGTTTTGAAACCTCAGTTTTGTTTGTTCTTTTTGTGATTTTTCAACACCCGATTTGTTTACCATAAAATTGCATCATGGTGGGGTAATGACTGAGAATCCAAGACAGTATGTTGGTGGTGATTTCGATTATGTGGACTTGTGTAACGTAGACATGATGAGTATGTTAGAAGTATGTAGTATGTTAAAAGAGTGTGGGGTTGTAGGTGCTCAAATTTTCTACTATAAATATCCTAAAACTGACTGGATTAGAGGAGTTTGGAATTTGGAAACTGATAGTGATGTTGTGGAGATGTGTGAATTGGTGCCACCATCTAGACTGGTGTTAGTTTTTGTTGTTGCAATTAAGCCTCTAATGACCTTGAATCCCGAAGAAAATGTGACACAAGACTATAACCCATCACAAGATCCAAACCTAGAGTATGTTGAAAGTGAGCATGACAGAGCTTTTTTTAGGGAAACGGAAGAATTATATGTTGAGAATGAGGATGATGGAGCATATGGTCATAATGAGGATACAGAAGATAGGGCTAATGAGGATGATGGCTCTGAAGATGAGGACTATGTGGTAGAACAGGAAGAACTGAGTGATGATTCATTTTATTCTGACTCTTCAAATGAGGACAGTACAGATGAAGATGTGGCAAACTATAAGATTGAGAGAGCAAAAAAAAAGGCAGCTAAGGAGAGTGCAAAGGGTAAGAAAACAACTAAGGAGGGTAAGCAAGCTGACTGTGACAAAGGGAAAGAGAAAATGGGAAATGCAGAGGGAAACAAAGAACAAGCAGATAGGGGCAATGCAGAGGGAAATGTGGAATATTCTAGTGACTCCTCACACTATGCAGATAGTGAAGAGGAGAGGATGGTTGCCAACTCCACTGATGAAGATGAGATCAATTGGCCAGTGTTTGATGAAAAAACTGAGATGGACAACCCAGTTTTTGAACTAGGCCAATTATTCACTACAGCAAATGTGTTTAGAGATGCTGTCAAGAAGCAAGCTATTAAGGACAGGAGAGGGATAATTCAGAAGAGGAATTATGGTTCAAGAGTGAAATTTGTGTGTCATGGAGGATGTGAGTGGAATATCTATGCAACAAAAATGCAAATGACTGACACTTACCAGGTGAGAGTGTACAATCCAAAACATACCTGCATTCAAACCTTTGATCAAAAGCAAATTAACTCAAGATGGATAGCTAATTATTATGAGAATGATGTGAGGATGAACCCTACTTGGTCTTTGTCTGCATTTTTAAAGAAAGTTGTAAATGATTGGGGATGTCATGTCAGTATTTATGCAATTGCAAGAGCTAAGAAGATGGCACTAGAAAGGATCAGAGGCAAGCATGTAGAACAATATGCTAGGGTATGGGATTATGCCAGTGAGCTCCTTAAGGCTATGCCTGATAGCACTATACAAGTCATGACTGAAGATACAGAAGATGCACAAAACAAAAGATTCAAAAGATTCTATACTTGTTTTGGCCCTATTAAAAAGGGATTTAGCAGTGGTTGCAGGCCATTAATTGGACTTGATGGCTGCCATTTAAAGGGACCTTATGGGGGCCAACTTCTAACAGCCATTGGGACAGATGCTAATGATGGAATGTATCCCTTGGCTTGGGCAGTTGTAGAAGCAGAAAATTCAGAGAGCTGGAATTGGTTTTTAAAGAATGTAGTTGAAGATTTGCATATTGTTAATGATGGTGGTTGGACATTCATTTCTGACAGACAGAAAGGCTTAATCAATGCTCTTGAAAACATAGTGCCTAATGCTTAACATAGGTTCTGTGTCATGCACTTGTATAGAAACATGTGGAAAGACCACAAAGGAATTGGTGTGAGGATGTGCTTGTGGAAAGAAGCTAGGGCCACCACTGAATACACATTCAAGAAGCACATGGAGGAACTTAAAAAGGTATGCCTTTACTTCATTTACCTCATTTACTTTTTCAGTTATTCAACTTACAGTTTCTGTTTACTAACTGCCCTTACTTATTAGCTGTCCAAGAAATGTCATGACTGGTTGAATGAGAAACCAAGAACTCAGTGGAGTAGAAGTGCATTTAGGTTGACACCAAAATCTGACCAGTTTGTAAATAATCAGTGTGAGGTCTTCAACAACAGTATTGGTAAACATAGAGATCTTCCTATACTTTCTATGTTGAAAGCCATTCACATTGATGTCATGACAAGAATCCAAAAAAGAAGGGACAAGATGATTAATAGTTATGCTCTGAATCCCATCTGTCCCAATGCAATGAGAAGACTAAATAAGTAAGTTTATATTTTTCTAGAATATTAAGTCATTAGATGACTGTTAATTTGTTAATCATTAGATGACTGTTAATTTGTTTATGTTGTTTATTAGGGCTGTTGCACAAACTAAGGGTTGCCATGTCATCTGGTCTGGGGGTGCAAAGTACTTGGTCACTATGTCAGCTGGGGGGTATCAGATGGTAGTGGACCTCGAGGCTAAAAAGTGTGCTTGCAATAAGTGGGAATTGAGTGGAATACCTTGCTACCATGCATGTGCATGCATTGCATGGTCAAAGAGGAACTATGAAGACTTCTTTCATGATTGCTATTCAAAGGACACTTTTATTGCTTGCTACAGCCACACCATTGAACCCATATGTGGTGAAGAAGAATGGGTTGAGACTGAATATCCCAAGCCACTACCCCCAGCAGTGAAGGTGCCAACAGGAAGACCAAAAAATCAAGAAATAAAACCAGTGATGCAACAACACCTGGTGCAATCAGACTAAAAAGACAGAACACCAAAGCTAAGTGCACTTATTGCACTGAATATTCTCATAATACAAGGACTTGTCCAGCTAAGGTATGGTTGTGTTTTCTGTTACTTGATTGTACTAATTTTTACTTGATTGTAGTTACTTATTGGATGTATATTTGTGTGTTGACAGGCACATGATAGGGCTAATGGATGTGAGAAGCAGGTCAAGACCAGGACAAAGAAAGCCAAAAAGGATGATACTGCAACACAAGGGAATTCTACAAACCAAGATCAATCCCACATTGGAACTACAAGAAAAGGCACAACAGTTGGAGAAGGCAGCCAAGGGGGGGTTTTTACCAACTCCAACACTACTCAACCAACCAACACTCCTCTTGAGGTGCAACCTATGGGTTGTACAAGTAAGAACAAGAACACAATTACAAGTTTGAGGAACTTGGAGCTAGCTGCAAAGAAAAGAGAAAGTAGGCTTAAACAAAAGCCACTTTGGAAGTTGTGAACTATTTAAATTGCACCTGTTTATTGCATTAAACTTCTTTTGCAATTGATTTAAGCCCTTTTGTATTGTGGGTATGGTCTTTTATGAACCTTGGTAATATTAGGTGCAATGTTGATGACTGGTGTTTATGAACCTCGATATTATTAGGTGCATCCTTGTATTGTGCAGACTGGTTTTATTTTGAATGCAAGATGAATTTCAAGTACTTGTTTAGACAACACAACTCCAATTTTATTGAATATCGTAAACATAAGCAGAACAGCCATTGTTAATACATGACAAACAGATGAAACTAATCACCCTACTTCTCATTACTACCTGCATTCACTACCATGAACAGTACAAAGCAAACAAAAATAACATACACATAAAGTGGTATCACTGCTTTTTGTTGTAATTTTTCAATCTCCTTTTCATAGTGACCCTTTATTTCTTCAATCTCTCTCATGTGACCATCTTCCATAACCTTGATTCTATTAAGCAGCCCGTTAATTACAGTATGTTCACGGGTAGCCAATGGTGGATCCACCCATTCAAAGTAACCACAACCACCGTACCTATCAGCACAAGCAATGAACCTTCGACCAGCATTCTTTTCTGTCCATGCCATTTTCTGCACAGTATAACGACCACAAGAGCATTTGAAAGCCATAACTTCTGAAATTGAGATAACAATGGTGGAGATGAAGGAAAATTAGGGCTAAATATATTGGGGGAGGAAGATAAAGTCTGTACTAGTTAAATAAAAGCTAAACTGCCCGTTGAAATATGATTGGACACCTTTACCCCTGACGATTTAACGGAGTTAGTCACAGACAGACGGTAGTACACGAAGTTTAAGTAAAGTGTTAGTTCAGTATTACAAATGGTAGTTTTAAAACTATGGTATTTCAAGTGGTGTCTTGAGCAAAGTGCAGGTACTCAAAATGCACTTTACTCGTATTTTGAATATTCATTCGAGGATTATTTATTTAATGAATATTATTTTCGAATATTCATCTAAGGTTTAATTATTTAATAAATATTATTGATTATTTTTAAAATCAAAAAGAGGTTCCCAAAACACTGTTTTTCCATTTAAATCTATCTTTTAAGAGGATTTAAATGCTCGCTCAACTATCAAAAATATGGGAAACCTGATTTAAGAGACTACTACTCTTTTTGAACTCTCAACTCAAAACTGTCAAGGGACAGACATTTTCTCGGAGCAATGTAATTGCTGCAAGTCAAATATTGTGTTACCACCTCAACGATCGAGGGGTAAATTCATGGAACAAGTCGATATCCATTAACAAGCAATAGCTTGGGAAATATTGGAGAATCTTCCTTTCCAACCTAGATATAACTACTTAGTTGAGTCGTATCAACAAGTGTTACACTTGGGGAAAGGAGGACGATCTTTACGTTTCAGAGTCATGAATTTCATCTGAACTAGGAGTGGTGTAAGTGGTCCAGTTGCGCCGACCCATCCAACTTTTATTGCCCCAAATGGGCCGGGAGATCACGGGAAGGCGGTAGACAATGTCAGGCCGTCGTGATTCTTCCATCTACATGTAGAAAACTATTTGAGCGGTACGACCTGCTACTGATCATAGTAAGGTTCGGTACAGCGGGCGCGGTAGCAACTCCTGTATTGGTTCATCATCCAATTTGGATATTCCTGCAACATGTATTGGGGTGAAGAACCAATCATGTTGGCAGGAGGTTGAAAGTGTTTGGAAATGAAGTGACAATAAATTCATGCAACTTCATCTTTTATTTTATGAGTTATGACTCTGATAAAACTTTACTCAGATTATATATGCATAAGTGGATGTGGGGTTACGGAAACATTATATTAATTTTCCTTGTAACGTCATCATTTATATTATACTAGTATCTTATCCGTTTAATGCATAGCTTGTGGCTACAAGGATATTTTCGAACTATATAGTGTTTTGAATCAATGAATAGGCTTTAAGCCTTGATTCCAATATTTGATATCTATTTTAAAAAGATATGTTTTGAGTCTTGGTTTATCATACTGATACCAAGGATTTCCAAATGATTATGAAGAGTATATGAGTATGATTATAAGTCATATGGTATTTTAAACGGTATACTATTTTGGGGTTAGACCCTAGTAGTGATAAAAGCTTTGATCCCTTATGGATTATCTTCCAAAAAGGTTTAAAGATTTAAATTGGGATAGATTTCTTGATGAGCACTATTAGCACATTCTTGCTTTATTAAATATTTCAGCATGAGGAAAACATTGCCGAATCTACCTCGTGTTACGAGAGCAAGGGAATGGAGAGACCACCCTGGAGTTAGTTGATGCAGGATGGATACTGTCAGTGTGAGCAGAATGGTTGCAGCTTGAATTAGTGAGAATTATTTTGAGTGAGCTTGTATTACTAAACCTTGTATAGAATTGTGAGGTCCATCATTGTAACCTCTGGTAGAGGTTGTAAATAATAGATGAGATCCGGGATAGTACATTTGGGTTGTAATGACAAATGTTGATTATTGTTGCTCATTTCCAAGGCTATAACTTGTGTGTGTGTGTGTGCGTAAGTGATTGGGGTCTTTGGAGTTGTATTATTAGAATGTTGTGAGTAATGCAGGTATTGTATAATTGATGGAGAGTGACAACCCAGATTCCTGACCCCGGATCTGGGGGTGTTAGAGAAATGGTATCAGAGCGTTAAGTTATAAACTTGGATATGAGAGTGTTAAGAGTTATATCGAAGTAAGAGAATGACGAGAGGACTCATATAGAGTTCGTTAAGTGGACTACCGGAAGTAGTGCCACTGAGGATGTTGAGATTAAAGAGTTTAGTTGAGGACTTATCGGAGGACCGATAGGACCGTTGAAGATCATCATAATGATGAGAAGGACGTTTAGAATGGTACACGGATTATCAAAAACATTAAGATAAGACGCGAAGCAGAGTCTCGGTTACAGTTGGGGTAAGGTCGGAATGGCCAATACCAATGGATAACTTGACTTAGTAAGAACCTAAGTGTTTGTAGTTCAGCATAGTTTGCCACGAGAAGGCAGCACATGTGAAGATTGAGACGTTTACAGTCCTTTACGCGGTCCGAATTACTAAATTGTGTGGACTAGTTAGGGCATTATCTTGTGTATGAGGTCCAAGCCTTGAGAACAACGATTCCACAAGAGTTGGTGTCTTTTCCGTCGATGGGTATTTTGTTACCTAAAAAGGAGACTGTTGCGTACGTGTAGTACCAGAACGTTATCGTGAGACGAACGTGCTAAATCGCATCGCGAGTACATTTCGTACGATAGGCCATGATGGCTCAACTCAAAAATCAAAGATATGAAGAATGAATAGCGTGATTCTGACAAAGACACGTATGGTTGCAACGAGCAATGCGACAATCTCAGGACCTACGAAGAACGAGACCTATGGTGGCATGGGGTTGGATTCGTTCGATACGATTAGTGTTAAGAAATTACATATACATTAATGGACCTTCATCTTTTGAAGATGTGTTGATGCGGTCGTAAGGAGCTCAATCTCGGGACGATTATCGTGGAATGACAAATATGTTCGAACGCCCGACCTATTTAAGGACTTGTACGATTTTGAGGTACCGTTGGTTAGTACCATAAGCCATAAAGGCAGAAAGATAAGATCATCCTCGTGCGGGTGATGTTAGAAATTATGATGACCATTGACTTTTTGGTATCTACTTGCTGGTACACTCCTCAATCTAAAACTGTTCCTGCCTATGTTACCTTGAATAGTTCATGTCAGGTAACCTCTTTAATTTCCTACTTCAACTTGGGATGCAACCAACAACTGTTATATTCAGTTTATTCATTTTCTTTCCTCCACTCATTACCTTAAGGTTTAAATACGCAGAATTAAGCTACCATTACTCACCGGAGCGTTTTGTTCATGTTCCAGGACGACCTGAAGAAGGAACCATTATTCATCTATCCTTCCAGGTCTATAATTTATTTCGTATTCTTTCAATTATTTAAGGAATGTTCAATTAATGCTTCCTTAATTATTTGACGAATATTCTTTAACGATTATTTTGATATTCGATTTTTTTTTTCATACTTGGACTCCTCGAGTTCATAAATATCTAGCTATGTGTCTAAAACATGGATGATATATATTTCAGAGATTACTCGGGAATTCTTTTCTCCTATTAAGGAGAGATTTGCACATCAGACGTTGAAATCGTAGAAAGGATATCAATTTGATATTGATATTCCGAATTCAATTCTATTGGAAAATTTGATAAAGTTTATGTACGGAGACACCTTTGGGTGGACCGTTTCACTGATGAGAAATGTTTGGTGGGAGGTTATCGATTGTTCCGATACCAAGAATTTCCTATTCATATCATATATTTTATTCAAGGGTTATAATTACCTTGTTCATCCTAAACTTATTTACCCTTCTTTTCAATTCATTATCCAAGTAGTCAAAATGTTGTTTTCTTTCTTTCTTTGGCTACAATGTCGAGATTTTGTACTCGTAGATTGAAACTGGCTAATTATATGTGCCATGATGAGTGACTAGTTAATTGTTCTAACTAGTTGAAATTTTAATGATATGATGAAAATCTAGATAATTATCCTAGCTATATGCTGCGTCCCAAACTAATCGAACTAGCAAATTTTGTTCAGCTAGTTGTCAATGTTTATTGAAATGAACTAGTTATTGTATCACTAATTTCAACTTTCGGTCAAATTTATATAAGTGAATTCACGATGCATTTGTATGCAGTGAAGTATGGTGGGAAGATTTTCAAACGATAATTTGATTGAGACCTAACCAGGTTGCCCCCTCAGCGAGAATTTTTACAAAGTTTTGTTTTTAAAAAGCATTCGCTTGCTTGAAGTATTCTTGGTACCATGCAAGTATTTTCCTTAGTATTTGGAAAAAGGAGAGTGTTGAAGCTGAGAGCCAAGATAAATGAGTACGACAACTATGAATCGAAGTTTACGGAAATTGCCAAGGTTTTTTTCGCATGATGCGAATTCAGAATAACGAAGTGTTCGAAGTGACTGATTATGTTACCTTGGTTAATGAAACGACTATGATAGAAATGGAAGCAAAGTGGACGAGAAAGAAATGGGCATAAAGAAAATAGAGTATGAAACGTGAATAGATTGAGAAAGAAAGAAGGTAAGAATTCAGACTGTCGGAAGAGGAAACGTTTGACCTCCAAGAAAATGAAACTTGTTTAGCGACTGTGATGGATACGAAACGGGAAGCACCTAGTATGCGGAATATCCCCGTCATCAACGAATTCGAGGATGTATTTCCAGAAGATCTTCCGGGGTTACCACCCGATAGAGAAATAAAGTCTGGTATAGAATTAGCTCCAAGAACGACGCCAGTTTCGAAGGCCCCGTACCGACTAGCTCCAGTCGAGATGAAGAAATTAGTCGCTCAATTGTAGAAATTGTTAGGGGAAGGAATGATAAGACCAAGTGCGTCACCGTGGGATGCACCCGTGTTATTGGTGAAGAAAAAGGACGACAGCATGAGGCTGAGCATAGAGTATCGAGAGCTAAATAGGCTAATTGTCAAGAATGAATACCCCTGCCAAGGATCGGTGATTTGATCGATCGGCTGCATGATGCAGTTAAATTCTCGAATATTGATTGAGAACTGGATACCACCAATTGAATATTAAGCTGGAGAACGTACCCAAGACTGCGTTTCGCACCAAGTATGGACACTACGAGTTTTTAGTAATGTCGTTTGGGCTGACGAATGCCCTTGCAGCTTTCATAGACGTGCTGAATAGACTTTTCATGAAGTATTTGGATAAGTATGTCATAGTGACATCGGCAATATTTAGGTTTACCTCAAAGACCGAGGAAGAACATGCAGAACATTTGAGGATCGTGTTAGAAGCACTGAGGAGAGAAAAGTTATATGCCAAGTTCTCAAAGTGCGAGTTTTGGCTAAAGGAAGTACAATTTTAGGACATGTGGTCAACAGTAAAGGAGTACTGGTTGACCCTGCAAAGATAGGAGACGTTTCAAACTAGGAAAGACCAACCACACCAACCGAGGTGAGTAATTTTGTGGATTTAGTCGGATATTACCAAAGATGTGTACAAGATTTTGCTAAAATAGCAGCCCCACTGACCAGACTTACTCGAAAGACTGAAAAAGTTGAATAGATCGAGAAATGTGAGAAAATTTCCAGGAATCATAAGGTATATTTTACCGAGTTGGGATTCCAAAAGTTCAAGAAATGAAAGATGCTAAATCTTCGGAATGACTAATAAGAAGAACTGAAAGGATGAAGTTTGAAGTCACGAGAACATAAAGGATTATTTAATGGTCCTGAATGAGCCAGAACGAATTAAGGAATAAAGATTTGTCATAAAGAGACAGCTACACCGAGAGTACAAAAAGGTAAAGAAAGTTAAGGAAATTTTATAAGTGGTCGGATTAATAAAAGGATTTATCGATTGGTAAACAAATATTGGATATGTCAAAAAATGAAGGCAGAACAAAGACCTAGTTGACTATCACAGTTAATAGAGATTCCTAATTAGGGATGTAATTTTACTATAATGGATTTTGTGATAAGATCAACAAGAATCAAGTCGGGCTATGAAGTCAATTGAGCTATAATTGACGGATCAAATGAGTCTACTCATATTTTGTTATCAGCAAGAGATCGTTAACCGAAGAGTTACGAAAGAGATAGTTGGGTGATGTGGAGTTCCAGTCACCATCATGTCAGATAAGAACCAATGATTGAACTCCCGATTCGGGAGGAGTTTTCCAAACATGTTTGGCAACGAGATTGAGTGTGAGCACTACATAGGATCCGTAGACCGACGGACCGACCGGAAGAAACCTTTCAGAGAACCGGAGTTACGGTAAGTATTGTACTGTCGATTGCAAGAATAATCGAATGTTGATAGAAAATGGGTGTATATGAACATAGCCAGAATTGGCTTATATAAAGCGTCCGGTAGATATCACAGACCGGAATGAGAAAGTGTTGTAATGGAACCAGAGAGTTGAAGAGTCAACCTGGAAACTGGAGATTACTATATTGGAAGAGTAACCTCGGCTATTTTCTTAGATTCCGGGACGGAATCCTTTTAAGTAGGGGAGACTGTAATAACCCCAAATTTTGGACTTAGTTAAAAAAAAAAATTATTTTTATTTTATTTTGATGAATAGTAAATTTCTGAACCGAAAAAGATTTTCAGACCACCCTATATACGGGGCGATATAATAAACTTTCAAAGTCGTATTAGTGATATGCGATGTAAATGAAGGAATGCAAAAGCTCTCAGAATCGGAAAAATAGCATTTCTGTTTTCTCCGAAATTTCACCAATAACAGATGGATTAATGATTATTTAAATATATTGGAGGATTTAAATTATCAATTCCATGGATATGGATTTAATAAAAGAATTCGAGATATCGAGAACGTTTACGGTAAACTACTTCGATAGAACCCTTAAGAAATCCCTGCGAACGTTCATCAAGATTAAGCCGTAACCGAACAACGAGACACGAATCGATTTAAATAAGAGATTAAGTGGTGACGGAACAACGCGACATTTACAGGATTAAATATAGACATGGAAGTAACATGTAACAAGATTAATTCGAGGGATGCAACATTTGTATATCATCCGTGTGAAAGAGAACGAACCAGTAAAGCAAACCAATAAAGCTACTTTATTCCAAAACCTTGCATGTTTGACATGTGTCCTATGACTAAGCAACAAAGGCAATGACTCACCACTTTTAATACAAAATATCTCAAAAGTAACCAAGGAAGAAAAAGAAAACTCTCCCCCATTTCTTCAACAATCTGCTCAGCTTGCACAAGGAGAAGAGAAAAATTCATAACTCCAAATCGACTTGTCCTAAAATCACCAAATTTTAACCATAGCTTCTCCACTCCATGGATAACATTCTTTCAAAATTTCATAGTCAACAAAGGAGTGTAGCCTAGCCAAATCCCTTCCCCAAGTTGGAGAACCCAAACTGTCCAGTTTCTGTCCAGCGGAAAGATGGGGCTCAAACCCCTAGCTAGGGAGCTTTAAATTTGACGATCTATAACTCAAAAGAAATCTTATGAAGAGCAAAAGGTCTGGAAAAAATCTTAGCACCGAACTCTTATTTTTCGAATTGTTATGGATTTTACAAGATGAGGATGAATAGTAACTTTTCATGATTCTTGATTTTGTTTCATAAGGATTAAGCTTGTTAAGGTTTGTTCAAAGCTCAAGGAAGGATTATAAACTATTGTTAGTGTATATGAAGCATCAAGGAAGGTATAAACTCTTGAAACCCTTAGTTACAAATTGATTTATATGGTTAGTTTTAAGTATAGTTTAGTTAGTTTGATTATGAGGATGATTTAGTGATTTTGATGAAAGTTTGATGTTGATTTGATGATAAGCAAGTAGATGTTGGTTTTGACTGGTTGATGATGATTATGGGTTAGTAATGATGTTGAGGATTTGACTTGGTGATTTGGTTGGATTGATTATGTAAAGTTTATGATTAAACTTTGGAATCGTTAAAACATAGCCGTTATAATGCCCGATTTTCCTTAGCCTTGTTTTGTTTGTATTGTTCGAACATAATACCTTCTGTCCAAGGTCACCACTGCCTATTATAGTGTAGGTCTTGTTTCAAGGTTCGTTTTGGTGCGAAGATCATGTGAATCTGATTTACGGTTTAGGAGAAACGAGTGTTTTAGTAAAGGATGTTTCACGAGACCAAACGATACCACTTAGTCAACTTTGAGGCTATGATCGAACCACTTAGAGGTCATAATAGAATGTGAAACTTTGTGATAACATGCGAGGTATGTTTAGGAAGACCCTCGAACAGATTTCGTGTTAAAAGGATTATATTTCAATTTTATAAAAATGCGTGAGCGAGCATGCTCGAGTAGAAATTCTTAAGGAGTTAATTTGGAAATGGACTTTGTACTTGAGTTAGTATATACTTAGTATGGTGAAAGCGTTTAAGTTATTAATCTTGAACCTTGTGTTGATTCTAGATTACTGGACCAACCTGAGACTTATTGCTACTTCGGGATTTCCATGTAAGTTTTCTCATTCCATGCTGTATTTTAAAGTACCATATTCTGATGTATGCATATAATAGATGCAAGTTTTTTAAATCCATACTTTGAAGTATTAATTATATAATACTGCTTTTGCCATGTATAGTGTTGTATAGTTTTGAGATAAATGATTATATCGTGTTAAATAGAATTTGACCATTGGATTATATAAAATCTTTTGAGTTAAGTAGTTATGAACCGGTTTACTTGGTAGCTCTAAGTATAAGAGCATATTCATTGTTTTCGACTCTAAATCGGGAGTCGGTATTTTGAGATATGTAGATAGCCGTGGAAACCCGGAGGGATTCCATCGGCAGAATACTATATACTTTGAGGAATGTTATTTGAGTATTATCTCAGTCGAGAAATACTATTTGAATACTATTTCCGTTATATATGCTAATGGAAGGCATAACTGTTTTCGAAAGTATATTGTGATACTTGCTTTATGATTATCCCTTCAATGAATATTATTTTAAATATTCATTCAGTCTTTATTTATTTAATGAATATTATTTTTGAATATTCATTTGAGGTTTATTTATTTAATGAATATTCATTTGAGGTTTATTTATTTAATGAATATTACTTTTGAATATTCATTTGAGGTTTTATTTATTTATTGAATATTATTTTGAATATTCATTCGAGGTTTATATTATTTTGAATATTCATTCGAGGTTTATTTATTTAATGAATATTATTTTGAATATTCGTTCGAGGATTACTTCTTTAAGAAATATTATTTTGAATATTCATTCGAGGTTTATTTATTTAATGAATATTATTTTGAATATTCATTCGAGGATTACTTATTTAAGGAATATTATTTTGAATATTCATTCGAGGTTTATTTATTTAATGAATAGTATTTTGAATATTCATTCGAGGATTATTTATTTAATGAATATTATTTTCGAATATTCATCTAAGGTTTACTTATTTAATAAATATTATTGATTATTTTTAAAATCAAAAAGAGGTTCCCAAAACACTGTTTTTCCATTTAAATCTGTCTTTTAAGAGGATTTAAATGCTCGCTCAACTATCAAAAATATGGGAAACCTGATTTAAGAGACTACTACTCTTTTTGAACTCTCAACTCAAAACTGTCAAGGGACAGACATTTTCTCGGAGCAATGTAATTGCTGCAAGTCAAATATTGTGTTACCACCTCAACGATCGAGGGGTAAATTCATGGAACAAGTCGATATCCATTAACAAGCAATAGCTTGGGAAATATTGGAGAATCTTCCTTTCCAACCTAGATATAACTACTTAGTGGAGTCGTATCAACAAATGTTACACTTGGGGAAAGGAGGACGATCTTTACGTTTCAGAGTCATGGATTTCATCTGAACTAGGAGTGGTGTAAGTGGTCCAGTTGCGCCGACCCATCCAACTTTTATTGCCCCAAATGGGCCGGGAGATCACGGGAAGGCGGTAGACAATGTCAGGCCGTCGTGATTCTTCCATCTACATGTAGAAAACTATTTGAGCGGTACGACCTGCTACTGATCATAGTAAGGTTCGGTACAGCGGGCGCGGTAGAAACTCCTGTATTGGTTCATCATCCAATTTGGATATTCCTGCAACATGTATTGGGGTGAAGAACCAAGCATGTTGGCAGGAGGTCGAAAGTGTTTGGAAATGAAGTGACAATAAATTCATGCAACTTCATCTTTTATTTTATGAGTTATGACTCTGATAAAACTTTACTCAGATTATATATGCATAAGTGGATGTGGGGTTACGGAAACATTATATTAATTTTCCTTGTAACGTCATCATTTATATTATACTAGTATCTTATCCGTTTAATGCATAGCCTGTGGCTACAAAGATATTTTCGAACTATATAGTGTTTTGAATCAATGAATAGGCTTTAAGCCTTGATTCCAATATTTGATATCTATTTTAAAAAGATATGTTTTGAGTCTTGGTTTATCATACTGATACCAAGGATTTCCAAATGATTACGAAGAGTATATGAGTATGATTATAAGTCATACGGTATTTTAAACGGTATACTATTTTGGGGTTAGACCCTAGTAGTGATAAAAGCTTTGATCCCTTATGGATTATCTTCCAAAAAGGTTTAAAGATTTAAATTGGGATAGATTTCTTGCTGAGCACTATTAGCTCATTCTTGCTTTATTAAATATTTCAGCATGAGGAAAACATTGCCGAATCTACCTCGTGTTACGAGAGCAAGGGAATGGAGAGACCACCCTGGAGTTAGTTGATGCAGGATGGATACTGTCAGTGTGAGCAGAATGGTTGCAGCTTGAATTAGTGAGAATTATTTTGAGTGAGCTTGTATTACTAAACCTTTTATAGAATTGTGAGGTCCATCATTGTAACCTCAGGTAGAGGTTGTAAATAATAGATGAGATCCGGGATAGTTCATTTGGGTTGTAATGACAAATGTTGATTATTGTTTCTCATTTCCAAGGCTATAACTTGTGTGTGTGTGCGCGTAAGTGATTGGGGTCTTTGGAGTTGTATTATTAGAATGTTGTGAGTAATGCAGGTATTGTATAATTGATGGAGCGTGACAACCCAGATTCCTGACCCCGGATCTGGGGGTGTTACATTATTTGTTATCATTGAGTTCAGCTTTACAACGTTGTACAACGTTTTTTGCCCATTATCTGAAGCTTCGAAAAACTGTTGTCTATTGAGATGTGACATTTCTGAGACAATGGTTAGAGCTTTCAATAGTGTTGTACAAAAGCTAGAAACAACAACGATGTCGCTAAAACTGTTGTGGAAAGTGCTTTGTATCAAGAGAATTGAATTACAAAAGTGTTGTTGGTTTAGCATTAACACAAAGGTGTAGTAAATATATTTGTATTGTCTTAAATTTTTAATTACCACGTTTTTTGTTATACCACTTTGTTACTATTGTCTGAGTACCATGAGACAATAGTTTTTTGAGTTTGGAGTTTAGCATTCATTGACAAGACAACAGTTTTATTTGCCCACATTGTAAAATGTTGTCTGAAATATGTGTCACAATAGGGTATTATATAACCAACTAAAGACAACAACGAGGATATTATGAACACGCCAAACAAATACCAATCCAAACATTGCATCCATTAGTACCAAATTCACCAACTAATATTCACCATCACATACACCACCAATAATTACCAACTAATATTCACCAACTTATCACAGTTCATCCAACCAACAAAAAAAGACATATTCACCAACTTAGAAACATTCTACCTTGACAACATTAAATTTTCGGATGCACATATCCAAAAAAATAAAAACTGAAATATTCACTTAAGTTAAATATGTATGCCATCGCAGGCTAAAACATGCAAGTTACCCAGTACTGGAACTCCCAGAAATATATACGTGCATCCAAAAATAACCACTTGCAGACCTAGTTACTAAGTGGTTCAGTACCTAATGAGCGTGATGCTTCATAAAGTACTTTGCCCAATCGGTCCTGATTTCATTGAGGTCATTGGCACCATAGGCTAAGTTGCCCCTCCGTAGCCACTGAAAAATGAAACAATGCTTAAGTTAACCAGTTTTCACCAGAAAACAAAAGAACATAAACAAATATGACAGAATTGTAATTTTTATACCTTTGAAACAAATTTGAGCTCTGTAATATCCCCAAATTTTGTACTTATTTAAGAACTAGCGATGAATAGTAACTTTTGTTAAAAACCACTGATGAATAGTAACTTTTTCATTTAAAAAGTTTTTCAGACCACCCTATGTACGGGACGGTATAATGAACTTTCAAAGTCGTATTAGTGATATGCGATGTAAATGAAGGAATGCAAAAGCTGTCAGAATCGGAAAAATAGCATTTTTGTTTTCTCCGAAATTTCACCAATAACGGACGGACTAATCATTATTTGAAAATATTGAAGGATTTAAATTATCAATTCCATGGATATGGATTTAATAAAAGAATTAGAGATATCAAGACCGTTTACGGTAAACTACTTCGATAGAACCCTTAAGAAACCCTGCGAACATTCTACGCGATTAAACGGAGACGGAACAACGAGACACTTACGGAATTAAAATATAGGCATGGAAGTAACATGTAACAAGATTAATTCGAGGAATGCAATTGGATCATCCATGTGAAAGGAAACAAACTAGTAAAGCAAACCAGTAAAGCTACTTTATCCGAACTCATGCATGTCCGACATGTGTCCAATGACAAGACAATGACTCACCACTTTCAATACAAAATATCTCATTTCTATCAAAAGTAACCAAGGCAAGAAAATCAAGAAAACTCCCCACTTGAAGATCAAAACATTCGGCCAAAATTCTCATCCATTATACATTTTTCAAAATCAAACTTTCAAGCATCCATAAATCTTGTTCTTGGATTCTAAAGCTTCCATATTTCCAAACTAAGGTATTCTCTAAATCCTAGAATCATCCATTAAAGTTATCATGTTCAAATCCTTGATTAAAGATGAGGGTGAATAGTGAAATGAATAGTAATTTCAAGAACTAACTTTTGTTTCTTGATTTCTTTGGTTGATTCAAGCTATCTTAAGGTTATATAAGGACTATACAAGGTTTATTAAGCTCATATACACTCCAAGGAAGGTATAAACTCTTGAAACCCTTAGTTATAAATTGAATTATATGGTTAGTCTTAAGTATAGTTTAGTTAGTATGATCATAAGAATGATTAAGTGATTTTGATGAAAGTTTGATGTTGTTTTGATGATAAGCAAGTACATGTTGGTTTTGACTGATTAATGATGATTATGGATTAGTAATGATGTTGAGGATTTGACTTGGTGATTTGGTTTGATTGATTATGTAAAGTTTATGATTAAACTTTGGAATCGTTAAAACATAGCCATTATAATGCCCGATTTTCCTTAACCTTGTTTTGGTTGTGATATTCGAACATAAGGACTTCTGTCCAAGGTCACCACTGCCTAGTATAATGTAGGTCTTGTCTCAAGGTTCGTTTTGGTGCGAAGATCATGTGAATCCGATTTACGGTTTAGGAGAAACAAGTATTTTAGTAAAGGATGTTTCGCGAAACCGAACTATACCACTTAGCCAACTTTGAGGCAATGATCAAACCCCTTAAGCGACTTATTGGAATGTGAAACTTTGTGTTAGCATGCTAGGTACGTTTAGGAAGACCCTCGAAAAGATTTCGTGTTAAAAGGATTTAATCTCTATTTTATAAAAATGTGTGAACAAGCATACGCGAGTGGAAGTTCTTAAAGAGTTAACTTGAAAACATGTTTTGGCTTAAGTAAAGTACATACTTAGTGTCTTAAAAGTATTAAGTGATTAATCTCTGGTACATTGACTATGTATAGATCGCCGGATTGACTCGAGGCACACTACCCCTACCTCACCACCAGACAAGTTTTCGAAACCTATACTTACTGTTGTTGTGATAATAAACTGTTTTCATATATGATATGCATTGCGATATATAAATTGCATACTTGTTTTCGAACTGCTATGTATAGCAATACTTGAGGTTATGACTTGAGGTTGGGGCTTATAAGTTAGATATGGGATATCAGCTATAAGCCAGGTTTTTATAAATGCCATAGGATAAGGGCGTGTGATTTTCTTTAAAGATCAGAAGTGATTATATTTTTGTATATGTTAAAGACTATTTTCCGATAAAGGTTATTTTCCGATAAAGATATCGAGTACGGTTATTCGAGGATTAATTATTTATTTAATGAATATTATTTGTGAATATTCATTTGAGGGTTACTTATTTAATGAATATTATTTTCGAATATTCATTTAAGGTTTATTTATTTATCGAATATTACTTTGAATATTCATTTAATCCTTATTTATTTAATGAATATTATTTTGAATATTGATTCGAGGTTTATTTATTTAATGAATATTATTTTGAATATTCATTCGAGGTTTATTTATTTGATGAATAGTATTTTGAATATTCATTCGAGGTTTATTTATTTAATAAATATTATTGTTGAATATTCATTTAATCATGATTTACTTAATGAATATTATTTTCGAATATTCATTTAAGACTTACTTATTTAATAAATATTATTAATTATTTACTTTTTTTAAATTAAAAAGAGGTTCCCAAAACACTATTTTTCCATTTAAATCTGTATTTTAAGAAGATTTAAATGCTCGCTCAACTATCAAAAATATGGGAAACCTGATTTAAGTGACTCCTACTCATTTTAAACTCTCAACTCAAAATTGTCAGGGGACATATATTTTTTCGAAGCAATTTAGTTGCTGCAAGTCAAATATTGTGTTACCATCTCAACGCTCGAGGGGTAAATTCATGGAACAAGTCGATATCCATTAACAAGCAACAACTTGGGAAATATTGGAGAATCTTCCTTTCCAACCTAGATATAACTACTTTGTGGAGTCGTATCAACAAGTATTAGACTTGGGGAAAGGAGGACGATCTTTACGTTTCAGAGTCATGGATTTCATCAGAACTAGGAGTGGTGTAAGTGGTCCAGTTGCGCCGACCCATCCAAATTATTGCCCCAAATGGGCCGGGAGATCCCGAAAGGCGGTAGACAATGTCAGGCTGTCGTGATTCTTCCATCTACATGTAGAGAACATATTTTTGTTGTACAACCTGCTACTAATCATAGTAAGGTTGGTACAGCGGGCGCGGTAGCAACTCCCGTATTAGTTCATCATCCAATTTTGGAATATTCCTGCAACATGTATTGGGGAGAAGAACCGATCATGTTGACAGGGGGTCGAAAAGTGTTCAAAGGAAATGAAGTTGCAATAAATCCTTGCAACTTCATCTTTTATGAGTTATGACTCTGATAAAATCTTACTCAGATTATTTATGCATAAGTGGATTTTGGGTTACGGAAACATTATATTAATTTTCCTTGTAACGTCATCTTTTATATTATACTAGTCTCTTATCCGTTTAAGGCATAGCATGTGGCTACAAAAATATCTTTGAACTGTTATCTATTGATAATCTGTTATAAACTATTTTGGTGGGCTCTATTGCTCACCCTTGCTTTATTTATTTATATCACAACAACAGCTAGAGCAGATGGCCCGCAACAGGCACACTCTGCGCAAGCAGGTAGCAGCCGTCAGAGATTTACCCGCTGAGGTCGTAGCCGCCATAGCTGAGGTAGTAGTAACCAGCAGTCTAAGCTACGGCTTTTGTGTACCAGACTTATTTATATTTATGATTAATGTAAGCAACGGCAAGAACTTTTAAATGCACTCTGTAATCTTTTGGGTTTGTAATAACTTGTGGATCCTATAACTAGATACTTATTCCAATTTCATCTCTGGGACTATAACTAGTTGTGTATGTGGTATTGTTATTGTGGGGTAACAGCATGCAGTTTAATTGTTTTGATTCAAGTGCAAGTATTATTGATGGGAATTGAGACCGTAACGACCGGATCCCCGACCCCGGATCTGGGGCTGTTATAGAAATGGTATCAGAGATCTTGAGTTATAAACCCCAGAGATGATGCGACGTTACAATAATAAATTCACTAAGATAATAAGAACTCTTACCAAATTCGATTAAAACACTTATGGGAACTTTAATATCATGATAGTAACATAGTTCGTTATTGTGTAGGCGAGCGACATCTCTGACCCTGAGGCTTACGAGAGACAGCATGATGAGGACTTTCTTCGGACTACAGATCCATGCTATGAGGATTTTGAGGAGGAGGACCCGGAGGAGGTCCAGGCAGATGCGGACACCGAGGTTGTTGAGGATTCTGATGATGAGGATCCAGAGAAGGATCAGACCCTAGCTGGTACTGAGGATATGGAGGGGGATGCTGAGGACCAGACTCCACTTCCTACTGAGAGAGCCCCTACCCCTCCACCACTGCCTTTGAGCCCTTCCCCCAATGATTTTGAGGAGCTTACCCCTGAGCCACAGCAGACAGAGGCTGCACCACCAGCCGACCCGGTTACCCCACCTCATGTCCCGTTAGAGGGGATACCAGTGTGTGTGCATAACTGGACTGTAAGCAGAGTTCAGTCAGATTTGGTAGTGGCTGAGGCTAGATTAGCAGAGTCACGGATGCAGCTAGCAGCAGAGAGGGCTGCCAGGATTGTACGCCAGGGCGGCGGGAGGTCTGTGCCCCCTCGGGTTGCCAGGAGGGCGATGACTCACATTGAGCTGAGGGCACGGATGAGGATTCGAGCTGCCTACTGATGGCAATGGCAGGGTATCCAGGGTTGATGCTGAGGAGATTTTCCGCATGGCCATGGCGAGGGTGAGGGCATTGGGCCGCACTAGTGGCTGATTTCAGAGTTGGTGATGTAGTAGTCTAGTCTTCTAGTCATGTACGGACATAGTAGTGCCGATTTTTGTGGGATTGTTCCATTGTATATATTATCCCTTTTCTGACTAGAAGGATAGACCATGTATTTCACTTTTGACTAGATGATGTTAGGACAGTTGTACTTGTAAACTGTCAATGTTGACTCAGACTATGTATCTTTGGTACCATGTATATATTTGTTTCCTTTCAGTTGAATCCAGTTCTGCTGTGATGCGATCACAAGTTTATTATACTGTTGTCTGCACCGTATGATTAAATTGCGATAAAATATAGAACTGCGGAAGTCTACTTCCAATTATGTAACGACTGTATCTGTAACCCAATGAACGAGCCTAATGTGAATTTTCCAAATTTCAGTAAAATGCCTCCACGAAGAGTGGGAACTAGGGCTAATACCCCTGAATCTGATGATCAAGAAAGCCACAACCAGGATAGGGAAGACCCCGAATATGAGGAGGAGATAGATGAAGATTATAATGAGCAGGACGACTCCCAGTATGGAGAGGCAGATGAATCCTTTTTCACTGCGGAATTTGAGACTGAAGAAGAGGAAGTTGAAGTGGAACAAAGGAGAGAGGACCAGGGTGGAGATCCCATGGGTCAGTTCATGAATCTACTTAGGCAAAATTTGGACCGTTATCCCCAACCACCCCAAGGAAACAACAGCACCGTGGCAAACTCTTTCAGGGCCTTTAAGTCACTCAAGCCCCCAGAATTCCAAGGATCGGCTGACCCAGTAGAGGCAAGAGCCTGGATAAAGGAAATGGAAAAATCCTTTGAGATATTAAGCATTGAGGAGGCACAGAAGACTGTTTTTACCACTTACCTTCTGAAAGGAGAGGCCAACTATTGGTGGGAGGCCAAGAAGAACATGGAGACGGATGTTATCGTAACTTGGGAAAGGTTCAAGCAATTGTTTCTAGAGAAGTATTTCCCAAGGTTTATGAAGACCCAGATGGAGCTTAAGTTTTTGGAACTGAAGCAGAATAACCTAACAGTGGCTGAGTATGAGGCAAAATTTACTGAGCTATCAAGGTTTGTGCCAGAGTTTGTAGATACCGAAGAAAAGAAAGCTAATAGATTTCAACAAGGATTGAAGCAGTGGATTCAGAATCGCTTGGCAGTCTTGGAGATTTCAGACTATGCCACATTGGTGCAAAAGGCTTCGATCGTGGAAGCCGGGAGTGATCAGATGCAGAGGGAAAGAGATAAAGAGGGGATAAAAAGGAAACATGCAAGTATGGGTGGAGGTTCTGCAGGAAGAAACCCCCCAAATAGGTTTAACCGCGGGGCAGTCTCCCTACCTGAAAGGAATACGGGTTTCAAGCGAACCGGGAGCGCAAGCGTAAACCAGAGCGGCAACCCATCAGGAGTGTCCCACTCCTACCAATCTCGACCTCCATTACCAGTATGTACAACTTGTGGAAGGAAACATCCCGGTGTGTGCAACCAGAAATAGATAACCTGTTATAAGTGTGGACGAGGGGGCCATTATGCTCACTCTTGTACCGCAGCTAACCCTAGCGTCAGCAGAAACCTCACTTGTTTTCAGTGTGGACATCAAGGTCATATGAAGAAGGATTGCCCCATGAACCGACCTGCAGCATCAGGGGCAAGCAAAGCTGCCTCCAATAAGCCACCAACTGCTAGGACTTTCAACATGACAATACAGGATGCCGTGAGGAACACGGATGTGATAGCAGGTACCTTTTCTCTGAATTCAGTTAGCGCAAATATGTTTTATTTGATTCTGGAGCAACTAAGTCTTTTATATCGAGGGATTTTGCGCATAAATTGAAACTTAAAGCCCAACCGTTAAGGGACTCCCTACAAGTAGAAATAGCTAACCACGAAATAGTCCCAGTTAGTCGGATTCACCCAAACTGCAAATTGGAAATAGGGGAACAGTCTTTTTATGTGGATTTGATTCCTTTTAAATTAGGGGAATTTGATGTCATTTTGGGGATAGATTGGTTGTCTCACAATAACGCGCAAATAGATTGTAAAGGGAAAAAGGTTAGACTAAATACCCCAGGGAAGAAGGAGGTAGTGTTTAAGGGAATGAAATAGACACAGAAATTTCTAACCATGGTGCAAACCAAGAGATTGTTACGAAAGGGAAACGAGGCCTACTTAGCGTATGTTGTAGACACCCAGAAAGAGGTACCCAGGTTACAGGACATCCCAGTAGTCAATGAGTTCGAAGATGTGTTTTCACAAGATCTTCCTGGATTACCACCCGATAGGGTAATTGAGTTTGCTATTAAGTTAGCTCCGGGGACGGCGCCAGTTTCGAAGGCCCCGTACGGGTTAGCCCCAGTAGAAATGAAAGAACTAGCTACCCAGTTACAAGAACTGTTGGAGAAAGGTATGATAAGACCCAGTGTGTCGCCGTGGGGGGCACCAGTGTTGCTTGTTAAGAAGAAGAATGGGAGTATGAGGTTATGCATCGACTACCGAGAGTTGAACAAGCGAACTATAAAGAATAAGTACCCATTACCTAGAATAGACGATTTGTTCGACCAGCTAAAGGGTGCTGTGTTCTTCTCTAAAATTGACCTAAGGACCGGATATCACCAATTGAAGATTAAACCCGAAGATATCCCGAAGACTGCATTCCGTACCAGATATGGACATTATGAGTTCTTGGTGATGTCGTTTGGATTGACCAATGCCCCAGCAGCTTTCATGGATTTGATGAACAGGGTGTTTAAGCAGTATTTGGACAAGTTCGTTATAGTTTTCATCGATGATATTCTTATCTACTCAAAGACAGAGGCAGAACATGCAGAACATTTGAGGATAGCCCTAGGAATACTCAGGAAGGAACAATTGTATGCCAAATTCGCGAAGTGTGAATTCTGGCGAAATGAGGTTCAGTTTTTAGGACATGTGATTAATAAGGAGGGAGTGTTGGTTGACCCCTCCAAGATAGAGGTTGTTTCGAATTGGGAACGACCAACCACACCAACAAAGGTAAGGAGTTTCATAGGATTAGCAGGGTATTATAGAAGATTTGGCAAGGATTTTGTGAAAATCGCAGCCCCGTTAATCCGACTTACCCGTAAAACTGAGAAGTTTGAATGGACGAAAAAGTGCGAGAAGATTTTCCAAGAGCTAAAGAAGAAACTGGTGACTGCCCCTGTGTTGGCATTGCCAGATTGTTAGGCTCAAGACATGTCTGAATACCACTATTAACAAGCCTACACTATGTGACTTTGTCACACTACATGACCTAGTGATTTATATCACTGGGATAGAGTATAGGTCTCTAAATGTACTTGTCTTGTTCTCATGAACAATAGCTTTATCATGTATGCTCAGATTTATAATGAGCTTAGTAAAGTTCTTGCATCTAGAATGTATATAGGCCATTGAATAATTATCCTGGTAGAAGTTCAGAAGTGTTCATGCAGCAGGATAGAGTTGAATAAGGCCATGAAGAAATAAGTTGCAGGAATTTATCTAAGGCATTATATAGCAAAGTCAAAAGAAAGCTATGTCGTGAAGTCACCAATATCCATGTCGTGAAGTGCTATATCGCATAGTCCATTTTGTACTATGTCGAGAAGTCCTCAAGACACATGTCGTGAAGTGTTGAAGACAGCAAAGTCAAAAGAGCCTAGATCGTGAAGTCCTCAGGAGCCCTATGTCGCATAGTCGTCAAATGAACTATGTCGCATAGTCGTCAAATGAACTATGTCGCATAGTCGTCAAATGAACTATGTCGCATAGTCGTCAAATGAACTATGTCGCATAGTCGTCAAATGACCTATGTCGCAAAGTCTTCAAAGGCTATATCGCGTAGTCCTCACAAGGGAGATCGCGAAGTCAGGGATAAAGTGGAGTTCACGATATCAACACTTAGCCGTTTATAACAAGACAAATTAAGGTACAGAACCAAGAATCAAAGGAGACAAATACTGAAGCATTTGTTCTGGCAAGGTGGTCCAAAGAACAGATGGCAAATATACAGCTAAACTTGGAGAGAAAGATAAGAGACAAGCAGCTACAGAAACGGGAAAGACTCCGAAAAGCAGGTGGTCCTTCCTGACTCAGTGAACTTCTTATGGCAGGACAAGTTGGACTTTCAGAAGGGGTAGCTGGGTAATATTGTGTGTGCCTAGTTTGTATAGGGGAATATATATATCGTGCACACACAACTGTAAGCTGTAAGAGAGATACACATAGTTATTTGCTAAGCTCTTTTCTCTGTAAGCAAACAAGTTCAAACTGTTCTTGTTTAGAAGCCAGAAATTCGATTGTGAATTTCTTGGAAAGCTGTAGTGTTTAATTTGCTTATACAAAGTAGATTAAAGTGATTGTGTGTGTTATTTACTTTCTGCATATTACATATCATAATCACATACAGTTGTTTACTTAGTTTTCAAGTTCGAAAAATATATCAAACTATCCATTCACCCCCCCTCTGTCTAGTTTCTAGTAGTATTCATTTCTAACAAGTGGTATCAAAGCGGGCTGTTAACATACAAACAGTAAAAGATCAAGAATGAGCTCACAGAAACTAAGCAGTATCAAGATTCCTCCCTTTAACAAGGAGCACTACAGTTTATGGAAGAAGAAGATGTTGCTTTTCATCAAAGCTTCCAACCCCATGTACTTAGATATTCTAAAGCATGGTCCCTTTGTTCCATTGATTGAGATTGGTGAAACTACAGTAGGCACTGAGATAATACCAGCAAGGCATGTCCCTAAAGATCCCTCAAAATACACTGATCCTGAAAAGGAGAAAGTAGCACTGGATGGACATCTCCAACTTATCATCTGTGAATCTATGGATTTCAACATGTATGGCACTGTTGCTCACTGCAGTAGTGCAAAGAAAATGTGGGATCTCATAGAAGTGCTCTGTGAAGGTACTACTGAAGTAAGAAAGAACAAGAAACAGATTCTTGTCTCACAATATGAAGCCTTCATGGCACAGCCAAAAGAGGGAATCACAGAAGTGTTTGAGAGATTCAACAAGCTGATAAATGAGCTCAAACTCTATGACAAGCACTATGAGACAGAAGAGCTTAACATGAAATTCTTACTGACTCTGCCAGACCATTTAGAACCAAGAATCTCTTCCCTCAAAGAAAGAGATCTAACAAAGATTGGTTTTGATGTCTTGTATGGTGTGTTAAAGACATATGAGCTAGAGCTGTTTCAGAAGAGATCCATTCAAGCAAAACAAGGATTAATGGCAAATACCTCTTGTGCCCTCATTGCTGACAATCTAGGTCAAAGAATGGAGTCTCTGAAAGTCAGTCAAGTCAAGATTGAGGAACTAGAAGATAATGATGATGCTGGTGAAGAAAATCAAGTTGTTTATGATTTGCCTGAGGAGGATGAGTTCTACAGCATAGATGAGCTGGAAAAGATGGAAAATAAATCTTTTGCTTACATGGCTAGGAGATATCCTAACATTAGGTTCAAGAGGAAGCAGCCATTCAAGCCCAGGTTCAATGGTGGGAGTGCTGGTGGTTCAGGAAGCTCAAACTCCTTCAACAAGGGAAAAGGGATTGCTGGTGCAGCAAAAGGAGGATACAAATCTGGGAGTGTGGATAGGTCCAAAATAAGATGCTATAACTGCAATGAACTTGGGCACTTTGCAACAGAATGCAAGAAGCCCAAACAGATCAAGAAGGATAAAGCATACTTAGAGCTTGAGGCAAAGTATGAAGCTCTACTCAAGAAACAACAGGGTAAGGCTTTCATTGCTGAGGGAAAGTGCTGGGATGACTCTGATGAGGATGAAGAACCAGAGTACTCAAACTATGCCTTGATGGCATTTTCTGATGAAGGTGATTCCTCAAATCAGGTACCTATTCTTACTTCTCTTGAAATGACTCCCTCTCAATATAAGCAAACTGTTGAAGACATGAGTACTGAAATGTTTAACATTCATACTAGCATGTTAGTTGCTAATGAAGAAATTGATAGGCTAACTGCTAAAAACTTGGAGCTTACAGAAAAGAATGAGAAACTTGAGTTAATGGTTGTGAGCCTTGATGGTTTGAATAGGGAAGTTGAGTATCTCAAAAATAAAGTAATTTGTGCTGAACAAATAGAAAAAGCTCTTAGAGAACAAATTGCTAAAACTGAATTAAAACTGAGAAGCTACAGAAACTCATCTGAACTTATTCAAACCTATCACAAGGAACACACTGAAGACTGCAAGGTTGGAATTGGTTTTGACTATGAGAATGACAAAGGAAGGAAGAAGGCAAAAGGCAAAGGAAAAGAATCTTTTGTAAACAAAAATACCCCATCAACTCTGTCAAGTGTTGAAAAGCCCATCTTCAAAAAGAGTGTTGTTGAGTTTAATGAAGAACTCTTGGTCATTAAACAACAACTTCTTGAAGAAGATGAGGCTGCTAAAAACACCTCCTCTCTTCCTGAATCTGTCAGTCAGAAAGAGACCAAAGACAACCTTGTCAAGAGTCCTGTAGTCAAGAAAGAAGTTGTTAAGAAAAAGAAACAAAACAGAAATGGTAAGGTAGGTGTCAACAAGGGAAACAACTATACTTATGTGCCAAATGCTCCCAGGAAACAATGTCAAAAATGTCAATCTGTCAATCATTTGACTCATAAGTGTAACAAGCCTGAGATAGCTGAAATTGATAACCTAAGTAACCATTCTGCTAGCATACTTTCTAGTCATGATTCATTCTGTGGAAAGCCAAATTGCATGACATGCTATGTGACTGTGATTGCTAATTGTTTATCTCTTAAGCATAAACTTGACTCTGCACAATCCTGTGAATCACACACACACGTACACACTCACAGAACAGAATCCCCTACTGTGAGGATTGCAACTCATGACAAAAGAAGTGTTAACAAGTATGCTTCTAATTCAACTGGACCCTACCAAGTGTGGGTACCAAAAACAACTTAGTCACTTTGTGAATGCAGGGCAACAGGAATAAAAGAGTCATATGGATCTTGGACAGTGGTTGCTCAAGTCACATGACTGGTGATATAGCCCTGCTATCACATTTTGAAGAAAAGGCTGGCCCATCAGTAACCTTTGGAAATGACAACATTGGTTATACAATGGGATATGGCAGTGTCAAGTCTGGGAATGTCATTATTGAAGATGTAGCATTTGTTGAAGGACTGAAGCATAATCTCTTGAGTATTGGACAATTCACCAACAGGGGCTTCAAAGTGGAATTTGATGAAGACCTTTGTTCAATCTCAAAAAGAGAAAGTGGTGAAGTTGTTCTAACGGGTGTGAAGAAAGGAAGCTTGTTTGTAGCTAATCTCCAGGCTGCAAATAAGGGAGAAATTTGTTGTTTCTACACAAAAGCCACAAATGAGGAATTCTGGCTGTGGCACAAGAAACTGTCTCACTTGAATGTTCAGGCAATGAACTCTCTAACCAAGAGAGAACTCATAAGGGATTTGCCTGCCTTAGAGTTTGTGCAAGATGGAGCATGTGAAGCTTGTCAGAAAGGGAAGATTAAAAGATCAAGTCACAAGAACAAGTTGCTCAATACAAACTCAAAACCTCTGCAACTAATTCACATGGACCTATTTGGCCCTGTGAATGTAATGTCCCTTTCCAAAAAGAAATATGCTTTAGTGATGGTTGATGATTATTCAAGATATACTTGGGTGGAATTCCTATTCTCCAAGGATGAAGCACCTCAAGTCATAATAGAGCATATCAAGAGAGTTGATAGAGAAGCACAAAGCACTGGTTCCTCTGTAGTTGCTTTGAGAAGTGATAATGGGACTGAGTTCAGAAATTCAACATTGTATGAGTTTTGCAAAGATAAAGGAATTTCTCAACAATTCTCAGCTCCTAGGACACCTCAACAAAATGGAGTAGTTGAGAGAAAGAATAGAACTCTCATTGAAGCTGCAAGGACAATGCTGTTGGATGCAAAGCTACCTACTAGCTTTTGGGCTGATGCTGTTAATACAGCATGCTATGTGCAGAATAGAACATTGATCAATAAGAAGTCTGGCAAAACTCCTTACTCATTGATGACTGGAAAAAGAGCATCCTTCAAGCACCTGCATGTGTTTGGAAGCAAGTGCTTTGTGATGAAAGATACCTCTGAGCATGTTGGAAAATTTGATGCTAAAGCATTTGAAGGTATCTTCATTGGATACTCTCTGGAAAGGACAGCATACAGAGTGTTTGTACCTGAGCAACACAAAGTCATGGAAAGCATGGATGTTACCTTTGATGACAAGAAAACTCCAGGACTGAAAACAAGTGATCAAGACAGTGTGCTATTGAGATTTGAGAATCAAGGTTATCTTGAGGATTCTGAAAGTGAAGATGAATCCCCTGTTCAAACTGTTCTAGAAAATGAAATTCTTGAAGTTGACAATCTTCTTCAAACACCTGTGCAAGGATTCACAAACACAGGGGGAGAAGAAGAGAATGCAACTGTCAACCAAAATGAGATTGGAACAGATCAAGGAAATGAACAGGGGCACACAAGGAAATGGGACAGAGCCCACACTAGGGATCAAATCATTGGAGATCCTAGTGAGGGAGTTAGAACAAGAAGGGCAACATTAAACACTTGTCTGTATAGCTGCTTTCTGTCACAAGAGGAACCTAAATTAATTGAAGAAGCTTTGAAGAATTCTGATTGGATTGTTGCCATGCAAGAAGAGTTGAATCAATTTGAGAAAAACAAAGTATGGGAACTAGTGCCACCTCCAAAAGGAAAGAATGTTATTGACACCAAATGGGTGTTCAGGAACAAGATGGATGAAGAAGGAGTGGTTATAAGGAACAAAGCAAGGCTGGTTGCTAAAGGATATTGTCAGCAAGAAGGTATTGACTATGATGAGACATTTGCACCTGTAGCTAGACTAGAAGCCATCAGAATCTTTCTGGCTTTTGCAGCTCACTCAGATTTTAAGGTGTATCAAATGGATGTGAAAAGTGCATTTCTCAATGGTGATCTTGCTGAAGAAGTTTATGTGTCTCAACCACCTGGCTTTGAAAATGAAGACTTCCCAAACTTTGTGTATAGACTGCTCAAGGCACTCTATGGACTCAAACAGGCACCAAGAGCCTGGTATGAAACTCTATCTCAATTCCTTCTTGAGCATCAATTTACCAGGGGTACAATTGACAAAACCCTATTCTTCAAGAAGCATGGAAATGATATCATTCTAGTTCAAATCTATGTGGATGATATCATCTTTGGCTCCTCAAATGAAAAACTCTGTGAAAGGTTCTCTAAGTTGATGCAAAGTAAATATGAGATGAGTATGATGGGAGAGTTAACCTACTTCCTAGGCCTGCAAGTACATCAAAGGGAGGATGGCATCTTTATAAACCAATCTAAGTATGTCAAGGATCTTTTAAAGAAATATGGTTTAGAAGAGTCATCCCCAGCTAAAACTCCTATGTCTACTGCAATCAAGCTGGATGAAGACAAGAAAGGCAAGAGAGTTGATATCAAGGTCTATAGAGGAATGGTTGGATCCCTACTCTATCTCACAGCTAGCAGGCCAGACATCATGTTTGCCACATGCCTTTGTGCAAGGTTCCAGTCTGATCCCAAGGAATCTCACATGATGGCCATCAAAAGAATTTTCAAATATCTGAAGGGGACTCCTAATCTTGGGCTATGGTATCCAAAGGGCACTGGGTTCAACCTGGTTGGTTACACAGATTCTGATTATGCTGGATGCAGGATTGACAGGAAGAGCACCTCTGGAAGCTGTCAATTCCTAGGTCAAAGGTTAGTGTCCTGGTTTAGTAAGAAACAACAGTCCACAGCAACATCCACAGCTGAAGCTGAATACATTGCTGCTGGAAGTTGCTGTGCTCAATTGCTTTGGATTAGAAATCAACTTATGGATTATGGACTAGTATTGGAACATATTCCTCTGATGTGTGATAATACTAGTGCAATATCCATAGTTGCCAATCCTGTTAATCATTCTACTACAAAGCACATTGAGATCAGGTACCATTTCATTAGGGAACATGCTGCAAATGGTACCATAGATGTCTCTTATGTTCCAACTGAGAAACAACTAGCTGACATATTTACCAAACCTCTGAATGAAGCAGTCTTTAACAGACTTGTGAGTGAAATTGGAATGCTCAATCCTTCCTTCAGTTGTTCTAAGTAAATATGCTGGTTAATTGTTGCAGCAGTAAATTTTCACTGTATTTAAATGATCTATTTGTTTGGAGTGAAAATTAGCTGAGATATGATTTATAAATATTTCAGTATTTTACTGCATATTTTTCAAAATCATATTTGTTAGTGGAGTTGTGAGCTTTTAAGACATCTCGATATAGATGATTTTCAGAGTTCACGACATAGTTCAAATTAAACAGACTTATATCGCAAACTGTTGAGATTGTGAGACTTCGCGACATAGTTCATTTCATGAGTTTGCGACATAGTTAATTTTATGACTTCGCGACTTAGAATAACTATATCGACAAGTCTCCATAGTTAACAGAATTTTGATTTAAATTAATTTTATTTCAAAATTTGATAAAAGTCTGACAAATTGCTTAAAATTCCAAAAAGAGAGCTTTAGACAGGGTATTTCTACTATATCGCAAAGTCTCCCCGATCCTTTCATTCTGAAGACTTTGCGACATAGTTCATTGTTGAGACTATGCGATATACTTTACAAGACTTTGCGGTACAGGCCATTTTTGACTTCGCGACATACATTTAGACTGTACACATTCATAACTCCATATCGCAGTGTCTCTATCAGATAAATACCTTTTTCTAACCGTTTGCAACTTTTCATCTTGTCTATTGCTCTCAAACTTTCTAACCTAAGCAAAAATTCTCTACTCACTTTCTTACTTTCTCTCTTGAAATGGCACCCAAATCTCAAACAGTATCAACCCCTATTCCTTTAACCATTCCCAAAGAAACAAATCTTCTCACCATTCCCTCTGAGGCTGAGGCTAAACCCAGGTACAAGTGTTTTGTACGGTTCCTGAATGATTCCTACCTCAGCCAAGCCCTAACCTTGAACCCCACGTTGTATGTTGATGTATTGGAAGGATTTTGGCGTACGGCGCTGGTTTCTACTATGGCCAGGGAAGATGGAACTTCGTTCCAGGAGATAGCTTGTTCAATTGGAGGCAAACACTTCCAGTTTGGGGAGAAGGAGATAAATGAAGCTTTAGGGTTCAAGGTGGAGGGTCATGACCAAGAAGCTACAGATGCTCAAATTGTAGACTTCATGACTCTCATTCGGTATGCAGATGAGATTGATACTGGAAAGCTGAACAAGAAATTTGTAAGAAGGGAGTGGTCATTTCTATTTGATGCACTCCAGAAGGTGTTCCTTTGCAGAAAGACAGGATGGGACCATATCAGTCACATTGCTGTGAAGCTGGCCTATTCCCTAGCCTACAATCAGGAAATCAATGTTGGAGCAATAATCCTCAAGGAATTGGCTCAAAGGCTAGGGAGGACAATCCGTGGAAGAGGTAATGACATCTTTTACCCTCGCTTTCTTCAAGTTATTTTAAATTATCTTGATGCTAATGTCCATGACTTGGAGGGTATTGATAAATCAAAGATGGCTTATTCCAAGTCCATGTCCAAGATTCTGTTTGGTTCATTGGACACAAGGAATCAAGTGGATGTGATCTTGAGTGTGACCAAGCATATGCAGGACACATTCGCGTCTTATCCACTTGATAAGCCCATATACCATGCTCTTTCCTGGACAGGGGAGGCTGAGACTGAAGGAGCTTCACAGTCTAACCCAAGCCTCCCTATCCCATCCAGCAACCCCACTGAAAACACCACTGTAGAAATTAGGCAGCCAAGTGCATCAATCTCTCAAAAGATTGGTGTTACTAAAAAGAAGTCAAAGAAGAGAGCCCTTGAAGTAATTAATGAATCTGTAGGGGTAGGAAGTGAGAATCCTGAGTCACCTCTCACCAGACAAAGTAAGAAATCCAAATCCAAACCAACCACTGGATCCTCCCAACAGGATTCAGATGTGGAAAAAGGGGTACACCTATTACTGTCAATGGCCTCTCAACAGGTTATTGGCATTGAAAAGAGTAGTCTCCCCACTACAATCTGTACTGAGTCTGCACAGGATCAAGACCTCACTCTTGATCCTAGGAGAAATAAGGATGTTGACACCATGAGTGGAGAGCACATCACAATTGAAACTCCTCCTATTTCTCAGGGGGAGTTGCTAAAATCTAGTCTACACCACACTTCTCTTTCAGAATCTACATCAAATATTTCTTCTCCACAGGTTGGTCATTCACATGACTTATCTGTACTTGATCAATCACAATCCAAAACTGTGATTGAGCCAAACTCAAGTGACATGGTGCATGACACTGTGCTCACCACCCAGGACCCACATCTAGTTGGTCAGGGAATGCATGCTGGGGCATATCCTAATGACACCAACAAAAACATAGAGGGTTCCCCAGTTCTTACTGGAGACTCTATGCCAAACTCTCCATTCCATTTGGCCATGGACCTGCCTTCACAGGCACATGGAGATGATGTTGTCACTCATCCCATTTCAATGGAGACAACATCAGACTCCACAGTCATTCCAAGACTGGAGGAAACTCATTCAATCACCCCACCTGAGGTGCCTAGCACCAGCTCTAACTTGGCTCAGGCCACAATAGCAGAATGGCTGAAGCCTGTGCAACATGACAGGCCTTCAGGATCATCCTCTGTGCCACCACAATTGACGGACGAAGAATTGCAAAATCTTCATGTGGCACAGATTGATGAGATCTCTAAAATTGCTCAACACCTTCTCACTGCAACTCTCCCAAATTCTGATTATGAGGCTATCCTTCTCTCTCATAAGGAGGATGTTGAAGCACAGCAGGACAAAATTGTGGATGAAGCCCAGCAAGCTGGAAATGTGGATGCTTGGCTGGATGGAAAAAGGACTGTAAAGCTCAAAGAAGCTCTAGCTTTTCTCAGGGAGGACTATCTCACAGCCTTGGGGTCAAATGCCAAAAGTCTCTCTCCTGCTGAAATCTATGATGCAGTTAATGATGTCTACAAGAGCCAGCTTAAAGCTATGCATTTTCTTGGGAAAGGTCTTCAGTCAGAAATCTCCACCATTCAGGAAGAGACAGCTCATTCTACTGCTCAGCTCAGGAACTGTTTTCTTTCAGACTTTCCCAAGGTAGATGGCATTCTAAAAGAAGTCCAGAAAACTGCCTCCAATGTTACCAAGATGGACTGCACCCTAGCTATGGTTTCTGATAATATGAAGAAGCTCTCCACCAAGCTAGACAATGTGGTGCAGGCCAATATCAACTCCAACTCCATGCTAACAGTACTATAGAAGAATCAGTATGGGAACAAGCTTGTTGATGAGGTTCCCATTTCTGACATCTCTAAGTTTGACTTCTCCAAAATCAAAGACCAATCCCTCAACTCTTTCAAATCTCAACAATTGTTCTCTAAGGTGGATGACTTGGAACGGGAGGTAGCTGATCTTAGAGCTGACAACAAAGTGCTCTCTCACTGTTTGGCAAAGCTGAATGACAAGTTGGATGACCAAAGCACTTCAACCTCTAATATTTTGTTGGTGCAACAACAAATGATGACATCCATGATGAGACATATGAACCTGCCTATCCCTGGGGAAGCTCAAGACATCTTGTCTGATCCCAAGCCTAAGGGGGAGAAAGAAAAGGAGGTCATTCTGAACAAGAGAGGGGGAGTACCCACAAAGCATAAGGGCAAGGGCAAACTCACTGAGGAAACCATAAAGCCAATTATTCTTCCCTCTGTAGATGTCATCAATGCACAAGGTCAGAAAAGCACAGTCACCACTACCTTCTATCCCTCCACAATGCCAAAAGATATCTCCACTTCCCAACCTGCTCAACCTACTCCCAAGGCTCAACCCATCAAAGCTTTAATCATCACAGAGGCCAAGCTACAGGAAGTTGCCAATTCTCACATCTATCATGATGAGGCCTTCCTGGAGCTTCTGAAAGCCACTTACAGAGATGCACAAGAAGATGCAAGGACTTACAGAATGAAGCTCAAGGAAAACATCAAATACTTCACAGTAGCAGTAAGGAAAATCAAGGATGTCCATCTAAGAGAGATAATCATGGTGTGCAAGGACAACTGCTTGTGGCATCTTGCTTTTCAAACTCTAGAGAAACTGAGATTCACTGAGCTGTCAGTAATTATGGACTTAATAGAACAAGGTGGGGCTAACAACAAGAGATTGTTTGATGATTTGAGGATAGGTCAAGATCAAAGACTGCCTGAGGTTATCTCAAAGCCAAAGACAATAATTTTCCAAAATCTATCTAAAGACAGCAGTATTGACCAATTGGTGATCCCTTCTGATTTGACAAAGAGGAATAATGCAAAGATCAATCAGGTACTACAAATGCTAAGGGCCAAGAGGGGAGCTAGGACAGCAGAGGAATTAGAGATGATTAACATTCTACAATCTTTTCTGATTCATGGTGTTTTGCCTGAATCTATCAAAGAAAAGAACATGAAGAAGGATGGGGAGGATGATGATGAGGAGAAAACCTACAGGAGGAGATCTCATTCAAGGAGTAATAAGGATGGACCAAGTGACAGCAGCAGAAGCAAATCTTCCAAGAAATCTAAAGATGCTGGTGATGACATAAAGGGGGCAAAGGAGACAGTGAAGAGAACTAGGAGTGGAATTCAGCAAGTCAAGGACATTGCTAGCAGTACTTTAACCACAACACAAGACTCTAGGTCTAGGGTGGGTACTGTTAGCAATGATCCTCCAAAATCATTATCCATGACTTCTGAACCTGAATTGCCACAGATAAAAGATGAAGCCACTAAAGAAATATCAAGAAAACACTTCCACAAAGTTACAGCTAGTGGAGTGTTACAGTGGATGAAGGGGAAAGGAATGAAGCTACTTCCAAGTGATGTGGCACTGAAGACTAATTCTCCTTGTTCAAGAAAGGTATCTCTTGTGAAGCATTTGAAGATCAAGAGTGTACCCAAAAGGATAAGGATAACAAAGAAGACTGGAAAACTCACAAATGTTATTGGCATCAATGTGCTTCCACTAGATGAGGACTATGATGAAGATGCCCTAGCATTTTTGAGGGCTCAAAGGATCTTTGAAGTCAAAGTGAAGTTGGATCATCTAGATATCAAGTACACTGATGGAAGAGAAAGGAAAATGAAGCAAGGAAGCTGGCAATATTTCTATAAGTATGAGCTTGAAAGGATAAATGCCTTACTGAATTTTGAAGAAAAGGATGAAAGGACATGGAAGATAGATATTGCCAGGTACTTGAAGCTGCATGCTGATTATGAAGAAAACATGAGGAAAGAGACTGAAGAGAAGAAGATACAGAGAGAAAAAGAAATGGCTGAGATGGAGGAGAGGGCTAAAGAGCTAAGGCAGAAAGGGCTGTGCAGGGTCAAGCAAAATCCTTACATTGTGGAGTACAAAAACTCACATGGAGGTCAAAGCAAAATAAGGATGGAGTTTCTTGATTCCTATGTAGAAAGTGCACTCAAGGCTGCAATTGATGATTTGGAAGGCTCACCTCTCATTGAGGAACTGATTGCAAGAGAAGAACTTCAAGAAGCCATCATAGACATGAAGAGAAGAGAAGAAATAAGGAAAAAGAAGATATATGATGATTTGCTAGAGAAGCAATTGGAAGCTGAAGCTGTTGAGCAACAAAAGTAATCTGTAAGCTTTCAATTTTTCTATGTAATCAAATTTCTGATCTCAAGGTTCATGAATTGTCCTCTCTGTTAGTAAATTTCCTTTTTATGTAAGTTAGGCTTGTTATCAGACATGAAATTGTGCCTAAGGATCTTACTCACAATTTGGGGGAGATTGTTAGGCTCAAGACATGTCTGAATACCACTATTAACAAGCCTACACTATGTGACTTTGTCACACTACATGACCTAGTGATTTATATCACTGGGATAGAGTATAGGTCTCTAAATGTACTTGTCTTGTTCTCATGAACAATAGCTTTATCATGTATGCTCAGATTTATAATGAGCTTAGTAAAGTTCTTGCATCTAGAATGTATATAGGCCATTGAATAATTATCCTGGTAGAAGTTCAGAAGTGTTCATGCAGCAGGATAGAGTTGAATAAGGCCATGAAGAAATAAGTTGCAGGAATTTATCTAAGGCATTATATAGCAAAGTCAAAAGAAAGCTATGTCGTGAAGTCACCAATATCCATGTCGTGAAGTGCTATATCGCATAGTCCATTTTGTACTATGTCGAGAAGTCCTCAAGACACATGTCGTGAAGTGTTGAAGACAGCAAAGTCAAAAGAGCCTAGATCGTGAAGTCCTCAGGAGCCCTATGTCGCATAGTCGTCAAATGAACTATGTCGCATAGTCGTCAAATGAACTATGTCGCATAGTCGTCAAATGAACTATGTCGCATAGTCGTCAAATGAACTATGTCGCATAGTCGTCAAATGACCTATGTCGCAAAGTCTTCAAAGGCTATATCGCGTAGTCCTCACAAGGGAGATCGCGAAGTCAGGGATAAAGTGGAGTTCACGATATCAACACTTAGCCGTTTATAACAAGACAAATTAAGGTACAGAACCAAGAATCAAAGGAGACAAATACTGAAGCATTTGTTCTGGCAAGGTGGTCCAAAGAACAGATGGCAAATCTACAGCTAAACTTGGAGAGAAAGATAAGAGACAAGCAGCTACAGAAACGGGAAAGACTCCGAAAAGCAGGTGGTCCTTCCTGACTCAGTGAACTTCTTATGGCAGGACAAGTTGGACTTTCAGAAGGGGTAGCTGGGTAATATTGTGTGTGCCTAGTTTGTATAGGGGAATATATATATCGTGCACACACAACTGTAAGCTGTAAGAGAGATACACATAGTTATTTGCTAAGCTCTTTTCTCTGTAAGCAAACAAGTTCAAACTGTTCTTGTTTAGAAGCCAGAAATTCGATTGTGAATTTCTTGGAAAGCTGTAGTGTTTAATTTGCTTATACAAAGTAGATTAAAGTGATTGTGTGTGTTATTTACTTTCTGCATATTACATATCATAATCACATACAGTTGTTTACTTAGTTTTCAAGTTCGAAAAATATATCAAACTATCCATTCACCCCCCCTCTGTCTAGTTTCTAGTAGTATTCATTTCTAACACAGATGGAAAAGGAGATTTTGTGATTTACAGTGATGTTTCGCATAAGGGATTAGGGTGCATGCTAATGCAGCATGGTAAGGTAATCGCGTATGCATCGAGACAATTGAAGGAATATGAGATTCGATATCCTACTCATGATTTAGAACTAGCAGCCGTAGTTTTCGCTTTAAAGATTTGGAGGCACTACTTGTATGGAGAGAAGTGCGAGATTTACACTGACCATAAGAGCCTCAAGTACATTTTTACCCAGAAGGAGCTCAACATGCGCCAGAGAAGATGGTTAGAGCTGATCAAGGATTATGACTGTGAAATTCTTTATCACCCAGGGAAAGCCAATGTGGTGGCTGACGCCCTTAGTAGGAAAGAGAGACTCAAGATGATAATGTCATCAGAAGAGCTGATTAGAGAATTTGAAAATATGGAAATAGAAGTGAAGGTAACCGGAGACGGTACCGAAAAGCTATTTGAGATTTCACTGCAGCCAGAGTTGTTAGAAAAGATCAGAAGATGTCAAGAAAGAATGATGAGTGAAGAGAGACAGTCAATGATCGGAGAAGAGATCCGCACTGTCAAGGATGATAAAGGAATAATGAGGTATATTTACCGAATTTGGGTCCCGAATGTTCGAGAACTAAATGACGAGATTTTACACGAGAGTCACAGTTCAAGGTATTCAATTCACCCAGGAAGCACCAAGATGTATGGGGATTTGAAGGAATACTACTGGTGGCCTAACATGAAAAAGGATGTAGCAGAGTGGGTAAGCAGATGCTTGACCTGCCAACGAGTGAAAGCGGAACACCAGAGACCCAGTGGGCTTTTACGACCCCTAGAGATTCCCGAATGGAAATGGGAACACCTAGCCATGGACTTCGTAGTAGGTTTACCAAGGACCAAGGCCAATCATGACACCATATGGGTAATCATAGACAGACTAACGAAGTAAGCACACTTTCTTCCGATCAACGAAAGGTACACTGTCGACAGACTAGTGGATATTTACTTGAAAGAAATAGTGGTGCGACAAGGAGTCCCAGTCGCCATAGTATCTGACCGAGATCCCAGATTTAACTCCAGATTTTGGAGAAGCTTCCAAGAGTGTGTAGGAACCCGACTGAACATGAGTACTGCCTATCACCCGCAAACAGACGGACAAAGTGAAAGGACCATCCAAACCCTAGAGGATATGTTAAGAGTCTGTGCTATAGACTTTAAAGGAAGTTAGGATGACCACCTACCCCTAATTGAGTTTTCCTACAACAATAGTTTTCATGCAAGCATAGGAATGCCGCCTTACGAGGCCCTTTATGGAAGAAGATGCCGATCTCCCTTGTATTGGGATGAAGTTGGAGAACGAAAGATGCTTGGGCCCGAAGTGGTCCAACGGACTAAGGACATAGTAGATCTAATCAGAGGGCGGCTGGTAGCAGCCCAAGATAGACAAAATAAGTATGCTGATTTGGCCCGGAAGGACAAGGAATATGAAGTGGGAGACCTAGTGTTCTTAAAGGTATCTCCTTGGAAAGGTTTGATGAGGTTTGGAAAGAAAGGAAAGCTGAGTCCTAGATACATTGGACCATTTGAGATCTTAAGACGTATTGGGAAGTTAGCATATGAACTAGCATTACCCCCAAACCTGCAACAAGTGCAAAATGTGTTTCATGTTTCAATGCTGAGGAAGTACAACCCGGATGCTAAGCACATAGTGGAATACGAACACGTCGACATGCAGCCAGACCTAACCTATGTGGAGCAACCAGTGGAAATCATAGATCAAAAGGAACAAGTGCTCCGAAACAAGGTCATCAAGCTAGTCAGAGTTTTGTGGCAAAACCATAATGTGGAAGAATCAACCTGGGAACTAGAAAGTGCTATGATGGAAAAGTACCCTCATTTGTTTTCAAGCTGATTCCGGGACGGAATCCTTTTAAGGAGGGGAGACTGTAATATCCCCAAATTTTGTACTTATTTAAGAACTAGCGATGAATAGTAACTTTTGTTAAAAACCACTGATGAATAGTAACTTTTTTATTTAAAACGTTTTTCAGACCACCCTATGTACGGGACGGTATAATGAACTTTCAAAGTCGTATTAGTGATATGCGATGTAAATGAAGGAATGCAAAAGCTGTCAGAATCGGAAAAATAGCATTTCTGTTTTCTCCGAAATTTCACCAATAACAGACGGATTAATCATTATTTGAAAATATTGAAGGATTTAAATTATCAATTCCATGAATATGGATTTAATAAAAGAATTAGAGGTATCAAGACCGTTTACGGTAAACTACTTCGATAGAACCCTTAAGAAACCCTGCGAACATTCTACGCGATTAAACGGAGACGGAACAACGAGACACTTACGGAATTAAAATATAGGCATGGAAGTAACATGTAACAAGATTAATTCGAGGAATGCAACATTTGGATCATCCATGTGAAAGGAAACAAACCAGTAAAGCAAACTAGTAAAGCTACTTTATCCAAACTCATGCATGTCCGACATGTGTCCAATGACAAGACAATGACTCACCACTTTCAATACAAAATATCTCATTTCTATCAAAAGTAACCAAGGCAAGAAAATCAAGAAAACTCCCCACTTGAAGATCAAAACATTCGGCCAAAATTCTCATCCATTATACATTTTTCAAAATCAAACTTTCAAGCATCCATAAATCTTGTTCTTGAATTCTAAAGCTTCCATATTTTCAAACTAAGGTATTCTCTAAATCCTAGAATCATCCATTAAGGTTATCATGTTCAAATCCTTGATTAAAGATGAGGGTGAATAGTGAAATGAATAGTAATTTCAAGAACTAACTTTTGTTTCTTGATTTCTTTGGTTGATTCAAGCTATCTTAAGGTTATATAAGGACTATACAAGGTTTATTAAGCTCATATACACTCCAAGGAAGGTATAAACACTTGAAACCCTTAGTTACAAATTGATTTATATGGTTAGTTTTAAGTATAGTTTAGTTAGTATGATCATAAGAATGATTAAGTGATTTTGATGAAAGTTTGATGTTGTTTTGATGATAAGAAAGTAGATGTTGGTTTTGACTGATTGATGATGATTATGGATTAGTAATGATGTTGAGGATTTGACTTGGTGATTTGGTTTGATTGATTATGTAAAGTTTATGATTAAACTTTGGAATCGTTAAAACATAGCCGTTATAATGCCCGATTTTCCTTAACCTTGTTTTGGTTGTGATATTCGAACATAAGGACTTCTGTCCAAGGTCACCACTGCCTAGTATAATGTAGGTCTTGTCTCAAGGTTCATTTTGGTGCGAAGATCATGTGAATCCGATTTACGGTTTAGGAGAAACAAGTATTTTAGTAAAGGATGTTTCGCGAAACCGAACTATACCACTTAGCCAACTTGGAGGCAATGATCAAACCCCTTAAGCGACTTATTGGAATGTGAAACTTTGTGTTAGCATGCTAGGTACGTTTAGGAAGACCCTCGAAAAGATTTCGTGTTAAAAGGATTTAATCTCTATTTTATAAAAATGCGTGAACAAGCATACGCGAGTGGAAGTTCTTAAAGAGTTAACTTGAAAACATGTTTTGGCTTAAGTAAAGTACATACTTAGTGTCTTAAAAGTATTAAGTGATTAATCTCGGGTACTTTGACTATGTATAGATCGCCGGATTGACTCGAGGCACACTACCCCTACCTCACCACCAGGCAAGTTTTCGAAACCTATACTTACTGTTGTTGTGATAATAAACTGTTTTCATATATGATACGCATTGCGATATATAAATTGCATACTTGTTTTCGAACTGCTATGTATAGCAATACTTGAGGTTATGACTTGAGGTTGGGGCTTATAAGTTAGATATGGGATATCAGCTATAAGCCAGGTTTTTATAAATGCCCTAGGATAAGGGCGTGTGATTTTCTTTACAGATCAGAAGTGATTATATTTTTGTATATGTTAAAGACTATTTTCCGATAAAGGTTATTTTCCGATAAAGATATCGAGTACGGTTATTCGAGGCTTAATTATTTATTTAATGAATATTATTTGTGAATATTCATTTGAGGGTTACTTATTTAATGAATATTATTTTCGAATATTCATTTAAGGTTTATTTATTTATCGAATATTACTTTGAATATTCATTTAATCCTTATTTATTTAATGAATATTATTTTGAATATTGATTCGAGGTTTATTTATTTAATGAATATTATTTTGAATATTCATTCGAGGTTTATTTATTTGATGAATAGTATTTTGAATATTCATTCGAGGTTTATTTATTTAATAAATATTATTGTTGAATATTCATTTAATCATGATTTACTTAATGAATATGAAGCTTCTCGGCCACGCAATATATGTTCCGACGGCTTGTTCCACAGTCATGATTTCATCATTGATTGGAAATGGGATCTTAGCATCTCCATGAATTACACGAGTAATAGAGACTCGTGCATTCTCTTCTCCAAGCGGCTTACCATGAAGAACATCACTGTCCATGTCAACTGTTGCATAAGCAACAACATTGTTTGGGGATCCAATCGTCAATTCCCAATGTGAATCACCCTTAATCGGTAATACAACTTCCTCATGGTTATCCTCAAGTTTCTCTTCACCCTCAAGCTTTTCTTCAAACTCATTCTTCTCTTCCACCTCATTCTTCTCTTCAGCATCTTTCTTATCTTCAACATCTTTCTTCTCAACCAGTATCTCCTCTCCAGCGGAAACTTTACCTAGCGTGGGATTCAGTTTCTTCTTTACACCTCACAACTCCACCTGAATATTATCATGTGCCCCCTTTGAACAACTTCCCTGTTGTGATCCAATATTTGGACTCCTATCAAACTGAACAGTCTTTCCACGTAAAGAGGCATTCATCTTTTCCATCTCTGCAGCCCAAAATGCATCTCGCTCTTGAATAATCCTATTCGTCTCTTCTGCCATGAACTTTTGAATACCCTCTTGGATCCTATCCTCGATCGACCTGCCTTTCTTCTTCTGCTTCGGGAGATGAAAGTAGACAGATTGCTTAACATGGCTCCCTTGGCCACGTACTCGTCCTCGGTGCTCAGGGTTACCGAGCACCTTGGTCAAGACATCATCAGTGCCTTCCACTGTCACTTCCCCGTCACTAACTTTCTTCTTCATCTTATCCTAAAAAAATTAACAAAGAATATATTAAGTTAACTAACAATGCAGATATTATATTCATAAGGAATTTGAACTACAATAGAAATGAATAACTTACAATATCCGTAGCAATGATAGCAACCTCCTTTGACTTAAAATTCTCATCTTTATCCTGTCGGGCACGAAGCCAAGTATTTGATCGATCTATTTCTATTTCAAGATCACCACCAAACTGCATGTATGAACATGTTAAAAGAAATTAATATTAAAGCATAATAAAACATGTCATTGAAAAATAAGAAAACAATTGTAATGATCACTAACCATCTCTTGTTCCAAGTTGGCATAACCCTTGCGAGACATGTAGTGATCATATAGATACATGCTCCTTCTCTTTTTTTTGCTGGTTATGTATCACCTTCATAAAAACACCAAAATTATTATCAATAAAGATGTACCACTTAATATATTTGCTTTTGTGATAATATTGTAAACAAACTGAAAAACTCACAAGGAAATTGTCAGATAAACGGTCAGCAACAAAAATGTCCAATGCGCCTTCTCAATAAATGAGTAGTCAGCTGGAGGACATACAAGCAACTCAGGTTGATCACAATATGCAAGGACATAATGGGTTGATAAACGGCTCTTAAACTCCCTCCACTTTTGGCATGCAGATTTCAGCACCACTTTTTTTGCTGATAATGGTACATCAAATGCCATCTGGTACATACATATGTAGGTTTATTATCTTATATAGTAGGTAGTCAAGATTCAAAAAAAAATCACAACGTGAGATGCAATTTGTTTTACCTGAACACAATCCTAAATCTTTTTTTTCCTTTCAATCGGAACTCGTCTCAAATCATCATACCATATCGGGGCCTTAGTTCTTGCAAGAACCCTGATATAAGACTGCATCTCTGTGGCTGCTGCACCGTAGGGCTCCCCCTTCGCATTAAAAGTCACCATGTACTTGATGCCCAACATCTTACGCCTAACAATCCTATGCATTGTAACAACACCCCGTTTTAAAAGCTTAAGTCCTTGTTCTTTGCTAGACACCGGTTGATCCACTCGTTTCCTCTTCTTAGTCTTAGACAATTTTTGTTGTAGGTTTGTTGAAATAGCCTTCTTCTTTGCAGATGTAGGGGATGAACAATTAGAGCAAGGCTTCACCTCCTCCTTATCTACCGCAGCTGTGTCCACAGACTTGTTCCATTTTAAAGCCTTCATAAGGTTGGTGGCAGTCCTATTTGGAGCAGATTGTGTCTTTCTTGAAGGTGCCATAATCAATCTACACACCAAACAAATATTATAAAAAATAGCTTAAACAAATCCGTTGTTTATAAAAGGGTTCCCAAATGCAACAAATAGATTAAACAAAAAATATGTAAAAAAAATACAAGATTAAAAACACATGCATCCACGAAAAACCCTTGTTTATAAAAATCCCATTTACAAAACCCCATGTTTATAAAAACCCATTTTACAAAAACCACATATCAACAAATACAAACAACTATCATCAAAATACATAATCAAACATGAAGACAAATATAAACAACACTACCGAAATATCATCAAACCTCAAACAAATATAAATCGAACATAATATAATCAGAAAATCAAAATAGAACAAGAAGAGACAGTTGGTCATAATACCCAAATCAAAATAAACAAATAAATCAAAAGACCCAGTTGTTCATAATACCCAAATCAAAATAAACAAATAAATCAAAAGACCCAGTTGTTCAAGATAATGAGAGAGAGAGAGAGAGAGAGTACCGATGAGAGACAGAGAGAGAGAGAGAGTACCGATGAGAGAATGAGAGAGAGAGAGAGACTACCGATGAGAGAAAGAGGGAGAAGGGGAGGGTAATGGTTTAGGGCTCGAATGAGGGTAATGAGAGAAGGGGAGGGAAGAGGGAGGTAATGAAAACATTTAACGGTTTAGATGTTAGATCTACTTTAATCTAACGGTTAGGAAAAAGAATTTTTACATTTAATTTAAAGATAAATAAAAATATTGATTTAAAATTAGTTTTTTGTATCTTTTATGTTTTTCAATTATTTTGGTAAGAATCTGATTTTTTGAATTTTTCAAAAAACGGTCTCTAAAAAGAAGGTAGAGACTTGTCCCAAATATATTCATACAACGAGCAAAATTAAACATGTATTGTGTGACATTACCTGAAGTGATTGAACAGTTAAAAGGAATTACACAATAGTTTGGCAAACAAAACCCTTATCTGACAACAATTATTAAAACGGTTTTAGACATACAACCCGTTATATATTTCTACAACGCTTTTTTCATTAAAAAACCATTGTTAGAATCAATATTTGTCAACGGTTTTGAATTCAGCCTAAATTAGTATGAAATTATGCTAAAAAAGCGATTAAACAAAACAAATGTTTGTTTGACAAAAACAATCAACGGCATGTACGTGATAACAAAAAGTTTGAATATGATATTATTGTTGTTAACGTTTATCTAAGTGTTCTAATTCGATAAATTTTTATGATAAATTGGGTTTGTTTGATCTTCGATTATAAACGAACCTATATATGCCGTATTAGTTCATAGTAACTCATCGAGACTATTTGTTATCTCGACTTACTAGTTTAACTTATAAATTGTACGTTACGCTTATTCTGAATAACAAAAATCTTTAAATCATATGTTATTAATCAACAATTTATGTAATGACCTAAAGTCTGAATATGATATTATCATTACTAACGTTTATCTAAGTGTTCTTATTCGACAAATTTATATATTAATATGTACAAACAAGAGAGTGATAAAATATCATCGTATAAAGTATGTACCTTAAACTTATGTGTTAAGACCAACATGTATTAAAGTTTGTTAAAAAAATAAAATGATACAAAGACACCCAAAAACATCTTAGAATGATTTTTAACATAGACAAAAAAAGAACGTTGTATGAAAATAATACATACAAACATTTTTATCTGAAACCATTGTCTGACATGTACTCAAGTGACTCAACAGTAACAAAAATTACACAACCGTTTTACATGATCATATGTTGTCTCAGACAATGTTTTACAACGCTTTCCACCTAAACAAACTGTTGTATATTTCTACAACGCTTTTTTCCTTAAAAACCCATTGTTAGAATTAATATTTGTCAACGGTTTTGAATTCAGCCTAAATTAGTATGAAATTATGCTAAAAACAATTAAACAAAAACAAATGTTTGTTTGACAAATTCAAATCAACAATGGTTTTAAATACATACAAAAAGGGAACGTTGTATGAAAGTATTACAGACAAACAAATTTATCGGAAACTATTGTTTGACATGTACTCAAGTGATTGAACAGTAAAAGGTATTACACAACCACTTTACATGAGAAACCCTTGTTTGAATTATTTTAAGACAATAATTTATTTTGTTAGAAACCGTTGTATGATATTTCGGGAAAATAAATAAATATATCTTTGTCTGAACCTTCCCCCATTAATTGTCAAAATATTTGCCGAGTTCAGTCCCCCCCCCCCCCCAATTTCAACTCTCCCCCCATTTCGATTTCAACTTTCCCCCCTCCAAATTTTGATTTCACCTCTCCCCCCATTTCAATTTCAACTATCCCCCCTCCAAATTTCAATTTCAATTCTCCCCCTCCAAATTTCGATTTCAACTCTCCCCCCCCCCCCCCCAATTTCGATTTCAACTCTTTGAATCTTGTGTGTAATTGCTAAGCCATCTCAATTCAGAGCCATCTTGTGTGTAATTGCTAAGGCATCTCAATTCAGGTACTTTATGATGAAACTTATTTGAATATTTCGAAATTAGGGTTCATAATAATATTTGGGGATCTTGAATTTGTTTTTGCTTTTTGTTAATAATAATATTGTTAATAATTTGCCTGCTACATTTAGAAGAAAGCCATTTAACAAATTTGTTTGCATTTTCGTATAATTTTCTTTTTATTTTTTTGGTAGTATATTGGTCACAAAAAACTGATGTAATTATTAATGACAAACTGAGTATATTGAATAGCATGTTTCTTTAGTAGCAGTGTGCAAAACACCACAATTAGGTTCTGGTTATGATGGAATTGAGTGTTGGCTTGTATTTAATGCCTATGTTTTGTTTTATTTTAATGCCTCTGTTTTGATTTGTTTTCTTTAAAGAATGAATCGGTCTTGGTTAAAGGCTGACAGAAGAACAAAAAAGTTTGCAAATGGAGTGGATGAATTATTGTTGTTTGCATTTGAGAACGGATATGACAAAAACAAAATTAGTTGTCCGTGTATAAAATGTGCACATAGTAAATCATGGTCAGCTCGGGTGGTCAAAGATCATCTTTTCCAAAATGGTATCGATCCGACCTACACGTGTTGGATTTGGCATGGAGAAGAAAATACAGAAGAGATCGGCAGTTCACAATCTGTGGATCAAATTCCGATGGAAACAGAGAATGTAAATAGTGATGATGATGTTTCCCTAGAATCCTCAGATTTATTTAACCATGTTCAATCTGAACATGAACCCCTTTATCCAGGATGTGAAGAATTTACAAAGATGAAGGCTTTAGTGAAGTTATATAATTTGAAAGCAAAATTTCAAATATCCGACTGTGGCTTCTCTGAAATTCTACTCTTGGTTGGGTCTATGCTCCCGAAAGGAAACACTTTTCCTTCATCATTTAGTGAAGCAAAAAAAAGCTTGTGTGTTTTAGGGATGGAGTATGAGAAAATACATGTGTGTGTGAATGATTGTCTATTATACCGTGGAGAGAAAGATGAAGATGAGACGAGTTGCCGTATTTGCCAAGCCTCTAGATGGAAGTTGAACAAAAAAGGAGATGAATTAGAAGGGGTTCCCGCGAAGGTTTTGTGGTATTTTCCATTAATACCACGTTTGAGGACTTTATTCAGTTCTCCTCAAACAGCGAAGGACTTGACTTGGCATGACACGGAGAGAACGAAGGATGATAAAATAAGACATCCAGCAGATTCACAAATATGGAGAGAAGTTGACGTGAAGTGGCCAGAATTTTCTTCAGATTCAAGAAACCTTCGGTTAGCTTTATCCTCGGATGGATTTAATCCTTTTCACAGCACAAATATAGATTACTCTTGTTGGCCAGTTTTGATGTCAATCTACAATCTTCCACCGTGGCTTTGTATGAAAAGGAAGTATATTATGCTCTGTTTGTTGATATCAGGACCAAAGGAACCCGGTAATGATATTGATGTGTTCCTTCAACCACTTATAGAAGATCTACAAAAGTTGTGGACAGGGAAACAAGTTTATGATGCATACAAGGAGTACTTTTTGCTTAGAGGCATTTTGTTGTGGACAATTAGTGATTGTCCAGCCTATGGTAACTTGTCGGGAAGTATTGTCAAAGGGTATAATGGGTGTCCTGTTTGTGTTGATGGTACAAAAGCTACGAGGTTGAAAAATTACCGAAAGTGTGTGGTCATGAGGCATCGGAGGTGGTTGCCCTCCTTTCATCCATATCGCCGGCAGAAAAAGGATTTTGATAACACCGTGGAAAAAGAAACAGCCCCAGTCCCATTAACCGGAGAGGAGGTGCTTGAAAGAACAAAACATTTAAAGGGTCATGTGTTTGGTAAGACACAACACCAACCTCGATTTAAGAAAGGTGATGAGAGACCTATTTGGAAAAAGGTTTCTATATTCTTTGAACTTGAGTATTGGAAGTTTTTGCCGGTTAGGCATGTTCTTGATGTGATGCACATCGAGAAAAATATATGTGAAGCTTTACTTGGTACATTGCTTAATATGCCAAAGAAGACAAAAGACAAGGAATTTGTCCGTCTTGACATGGCTGAAATGGGAATAAGAACAGAGCTAAGGCCAAAAATTCTCGGGAAAAGGGAGAAGTTACCATTAGCGTCTTGGAATTTAACTCATGTTGAGAAAAAAGTTGTTTGCTCCTCCTTTCTAGGAATGAAGTTGCCTAATGGTTTTTGTTCTAACATTAGAAGTCTTGTATCAATGGAAACTCTTCGACTTACTGGAATGAAATCTCATGACTGTCATATGATTTTGCATCACCTGCTCCCGATTGCAATTCGTTCCTCACTACAAAAACATGCCAGGAACACTGTTATTCGGTTTTGTCTCTTTTTCAAAGCAATTTGCAGTAAAGTTATTGAGGTCGATAAGTTGGAGAGAATGCAATCCCAATTGGTAGAAACTTTATGTCAGCTTGAAAAATACTTCCCTCCATCATTGTTTGATTTGATGTTTCATCTCTCAGTTCATCTTGTAAGTGGAGCTTTGCGGACCAATTTTTCTTAGGTGGATGCACCCGTTTGAGAGATATATGAAGACCTTCAAGGGATATATAAGAAATCGGGCTCGTGCGGAAGGTTGCATTGCTGAGGCCTATATTGCAGAAGAAGCCATTGAGTGTTTGGTGAATCATGAAGAAATGACTATTGGCGTACCCAAAAATGGTATGCATATGAAGGATACCATTTCCAGGCCATTGTCTGGTGCAACCATCATAACCCCGAGCATCACTGATTTGCACGTAGCACATTTATGTGTTCTACAAAATACAACTGCAGTTAGGCCATATTTTGAGTAAGTCGAATTTTTTTCATTATGTCTATGATTTTCTGCAATCTTTTCAAGTTGATAATTGTCTACACATAACATGTCACTCTGTTATTATTTATGTAGTCTTGTGTGTAATTGCATGCAGTGAACACTTGTCAATCTTGATGTCCAAATTTCCGGAACATGAAAATGATGAAATATGGCTAAAGAACAAGCAAAATGAGACATTCCCAAAATGGTTTAAAGAAAAGGTGTTGTGTGCATTTTCGTTAAAAATTGGTGCATTTTAAACAATTGTATAGCTGACATGAATCATGACTTTTTTGGCAGATTGATTCAGATTTGAATGGTGGAAAAGAGGTATTGGAGGAGCTAAGATGGATTGCAGAGGGGCCTAACAAGGATGTCCCTACATTTAGTGGCTACAAAATAGATGGGGTTACCTTCAGTACCAAGGATCGTGATGATATGCGTCAAGTTTAGTGCAGTGGTGTTTGTGTACAAGCCGATACAATGATCGTGGAGGGTAAGAATCAAAACATTGAGCATGCTTCACAGATATTTTATGGAGTTATAACAAGCATATGGGAGTTGGACTATGACAATTTTAGGATACCTGTGTTTCGGTGCAAGTGGGTAGATGTTAACAAAGGGATTAAGGTAGATGACTTGGGGTATATATTCGTTAATTTGAATAGGTTGGGGTTTTTGAATGATCCATTTATGTTAGCAAAACATGTTAAGCAAGTTTGTTACATCGACGATCCTCTTGATAAATTATGGTCTGTGGTGTTGAAGTTACCCAAGAAGAATTACTATGAAGTCAATGATGATGAAAATGAGGGATCCGTAGAGGTAGAACTTGAGAATGAGTGTTTTGTGCCCAATTTACCGGATGTTGAGTTACTTGACGAGGATGAACATAGTTACATGCGAGATGTAGATGAACAAATTCAACTTTCTTGATGTAATTTTATTTGTGTACTTTGAATTACATAAACTATGATAACTGTGATTTGCTGCTCGTCTAGAATTTCTTGGTGGCTGTTATATGTTTGTTGATGTTTGGTATTGGTATGTATTGTCATTGGCACGGGTTAGCCTTCTTTCAAATATTTTTTTAAATTCTGTTGTAAATCAAACAACGGTTTTTAAACAACAAAAGGCATGTGAGAGAGGTAAATAACTCAAGAGTACACAAACCATTGTTTGTTAGGTACCATTCAGACAACAGTATAAAAATATTGTTGTGTGAATGCTTTTAAAACGACCTAAACAGAAAACACTTGTCTAATTTTAACAACAGTTTTAGAAAACATTGTCTGAAGTCTTTCAGACAATGTTTTTCAAAACTGTTGTTAAAATTAGACAATAGTATCTAACCACCGTTGTCTGAACTATATTAAGTCCACCGGAAGAAAAAAGACTTGTCTAAGTTTAACAACGGTTTAAAAACATCTTGTCTGAGTAATCTTCAGACACTGGTTGCTAGAATCCGTTGTGTAAATGATATGTGTTAGACAACACTACATTTGGAAAGCCTTGTCTAATTCGATCTAAATAGGCATAATAGACAATGGTTTTGAAAATATTGTAACGTTGGTGGGATAGACAATACAATATTTAGAATGAATTTTAAACCGTTGTCTAAAAATTTCGGACAACACTTTTTCGTCTGAGCGTTGTAGGATAAGTGTTGTCTGATTGCGTTTTTCTTGTAGTGACCCTCTGAGAATAATTTTTGTCGGGGTTTCCTTTGGGATATCAATAATTTCTGATACTTCTGGCCATTCTTTCAATATTATTTTCAGTCACCGTCTTATTTGGAATGTCTAACGCTCTTGCTCATAGCTGGACCTTATTCATAGTTCCCTGCACATTCAAGCTTGGCGTGAGCTCCAATGGCACCGGCACACACATTGCTTTAGTCTACAAAACTAGTATATTTACTGCCTTCTATTCTATTTTACATGAAACAATCATGGTTTAAGAAATGGTATCTTACTCTACTGCATTTCTCTCGGTCCGTCTCCATGATGTCGAAAAGTTCAAATCTTGTCAAAACAATAAATTGAAAATCACGTTATTTCGTCTACTCCTAAGTCTAAATCTTCAAAATAATTGAAAAGATGGAAAATATATGCAGAGACATCCCATTAGATAGGCCTAACATGACGTTAATAAAAAAACTCATTCACGACGTTAATTAAAATCCATTCATGCTATCATTCTTCACTTAGCTAACTAAATTAATGTACATTTATATTTCACTAAACCCTATAGTATATACTAATTACTGAGTACAAAAGTAATATAAAAAATTTCATATCGATTTTTTGTTGAAGAAAAGAAAATTCAAAAATAATATATGTAACTATGTGGTCAATAACTTTGAAATAGCAAAATCCAAAAGTGGACAAGTATTGTAATGAAGAGAACCAATAAGGAGATGTAGCTGGTGAAATGGATCAAAGAAGAACGGAAGGCCTCCTCTCCAAGGCTCTGCTCCGATCCGATATACCACGGCTCCTTTTATACTAATAAAAGAGGAAGTACAAGTAAAGCTTGAATATTTGATTCTCGATTTTGAAATAATTTTTTATAAATAAATGTTGAATATTTGATTCTCCATTTTGAATTGCTTAATAATAAATTATAAATAATATAAATTCTTTTTTCATGAATTTTCAAAATGTGCTTGTATGTAAAAAATAAAAGGCATTAACTAGCTAAAAACCACTTACATTTAGCTCAAGAATATAAATACAAACTTACATAGCTGGTAAGTGGTATCAGCTTAGAGTTGCGAGTCATACCCCCTGTCGAAAACAACGTTGTAAAATCAGGTGACCATGGATAATGTCAATCAACTGCAGTCTCAGTACCTTGATTTTCTGACATCTCTCTTACACGAGGTCAGTTTCTATACTTTTTTTAAAGTATTGTTTTAAAAAACATTAATCTAAGTTATATACAATGTGGTGTGTTGTTTTCTTGATGTATATATGTGCAGGGATTTGTGGATGTTCAGTTCATGCAACTTCTAAAATTGCAAAGTGTGGTTGAAGCTGACCCACAATTTTTGTCTAATATTGTTAGAGAATTTTTCAATTCTTCGAACAAGATTGTGCACCAGTGTGACACTGCTATGTTAGTGTTTCCTTTCTGTTAATTTTTATGCATAGTCTTTTATTTTAGTTTTTTTTGGTGAAAAGAATGATAAAGCTTGAATTCCGAATTTCGTATCTTACTTATGGTTAATTCAATTGAACAGTGAACACCAGCATGTCGATGCTACACTTAAAGACACTATCTTTCGGTTCAATGGGGCTAACCTCAGGTATATATCATCCTCTTTTTACAAGTATTAAGAGATTTTGGTTTGATAAATTGACATATAGAGCTTCCTTCATACATGAGAAACATATTGGTTATGTTTGACTGAGACAAGAGGTTAATTTCGAGATTTGATACATTTGTGGCAATGAGATCAACAGGTCACGTACTATTTGTATAGGTGCACAAAAAACCCTTTGGACCGGATTTTATTTGGGCTTTAAAAAACTCCTGTTTTTTGAAAATCGGGTCCGGCCGGGATTTTTCAAAAACCGGGCCCGCTCGACCAGACTTTCTCTAAAAATATGAGGCTCATTTTAGGCCCTCGGATCGGGCCGGGCCGAGCTTTTATCTGGGCTTCTTTATTTAAATATATGTAATTTTTTCCTTTTTTTGCAAAGCTAATATATTAATATACTCAACAAGCAAAGCTTTACAAAAGAAACAACCCTTAAACAGCTACACCCCTCAACTACTAGAATCCATAATACATAGAAGCGACACCACGAAACCTAATACTAAAAAACTACTACCATATACTTGTTTTTATCATAAAACATCATTGTAATTCAAGAACTTTCTACTCATAGAAGTGTTTGTCATGCATATTGTTGATTCTTCTTAGCTTGTTAGTCTCATGATCCTTCACATCCCCACTATTGCTAAGTTCACATACGGATTTTTTAAAATGTCTGGGCTTTAATCCGGGCCGAATCGGGCTTTTATCCTGACTTTTTGAAAGCCGGGGTTTTGAAAAGCTCGAGATTTTCGGGGTTCGGGTCGGGCCGGGCTTGATGAAAAATAGGAGGCCCGTCTAAGGCCCACGAGTTTCGGGTTTCGGGTTTTTGAACATCTCTAGTGTAGATCAAAGGAACCAGTTCTAAGATGCACAAAATCAAGTAACGGAAGACAGGCTAAATAACATAAAAGAAGTATCTATGTCAATTACACAATCATAATTTTCACACCAAAATCATGAATGCCTAAAAATTTAGCGGTTCATGAAATTGCAATTTAATGTGTGATCAATGTAAATTGAATACCTGAAATTTTGAATCAATTATTTTGAGGTTATTTCACTTACCAAAAATATCATCACTGGTTGACGGCTCTCAATTTCTATGGAGACCTCAACCTAAGCCCTAACATAAAGAATCTTAAAGAAAATGAAGGGAATCATAAATTTGATAATGAGGGGGACAAATGGGAGAGAATGCGAAAAGGGCCAAGTCAGAGAAGTGAGATTCAACAAATTGTTGTTGGGTAGAATACTAATGTGCAAGTGTACACAATCGCAAACAAGTAATATAGTAATAAATACCATATTTTGTTCCTCAAGGACTATATATTTGTATTAATCGCAGGCAATATCAGACAATTTGGTTATCGAACACAAAAGTTGATTGATGATGGTTTTATAACTAAACTAATTATTTAGAACTAGATTTAACCAACTAAATTATACTAGCAAAGACACTTGGATGAGTTTTAGATATGATAAACTAAGCCAAGATAATTACTTCCCCCTAACATGTTCATGTTAGTAATAAAACAGTGTAATACCATAGCAAATTCACAGTCTACTAACCTAAAATTTGACAGTCATAGGTTTCTCTCGAAATCACTATGATATAGATTCTATAAACTTAACGAACATATGTCTATGCCAATTTAATCTCAAGAATACGATAAAGAACCAATTTCACACGGCTATGCAAGGTAACAATATATGTCTATACCGTCATAGAATTAATATCAACAAATACAATCATGCACCATTCAAGTATTGTGTCAGTTAATCATAACCCTCTCAGTATTATAATTAACTCAACAATTTACTACAGTTTGCCAAACAATAGCAATTATATAACATAAAATCAACTTGAACGAATAAACTATGAACTGCATACAATACTTCTTATCAAAACACCAACAATCCCATACTAGGGTTCCATAAAAATCCCAACTTGATACAATTAGTTCATAATTAAGATCTCAAGAACATCCAAGAATGAAGAAATCAAATCCAAGTGAACGTCTTCAATGGCTGAATCTCCATCTTCAAGCTTTTCTTTTTCTCCATGGCCGTGTCTCTCTTTTCTCTCCTCTTTTTGTATTCAGATTAGGTCTGAATAATATCTCAATAATATCTATAATAAAAGTGTTTTTAATTATTTAATACAAATACAAGGAGATTTTCCCAAACAAAATTAAATTCCAATAACAGAAATTCGTTGCTGACTGTTTGGCTCTGTTTCTGGACTGGTACAGCTGGGTTTTGATATCAAGACCACTTCTGAGATAAATCCTTCTCATAAGCTTTATGTTGGCTGTTGAATGGTCTGAATTGGACTTATAGAACTCCAGTTATGGCCCAAACAGTGTGGATTGCGCAGTGTGGACTGCGCAATTGGGTCATAAAATCCGAATTTTAATTAAATTAATCTCCAACTCTTGCCATTTAAGCTCCAATCCTTCCTTTATTAAAACTCCTTATACCTACAATAAAACATTATAATTTATTAAATAAAAATCCAAATCAGTACAAAATAACTTAAATATAGGGACAATATATTGATAATGAACACACTTATCACATCCCCACACTTAGCATTTTGCACGTCCTCGGGCAAAAATAAAGAAGAAACTAAAACCTAAGTAACTAATACCACTTCCGTAGGTGATCACGGTTGCATTGGGCATATGCAACAAGCCCTTTAAACCCCTAGGCAGTCCTAGTGGACGAGTAAGGTCTCGTGAGGGTTTATAGTAAATCTACCCACAAAATCTTATTTGGGTTGACTGCCAAGTCTTAAACATGAAATATCTCATAGCACACCACACACGCAAACTTAACCATGCTCTTATATGTCATATAATGCAATTCCTCAACTTTACATACCAATACAACTATTCAAGTACGCGCACATAGTCTAAAAGACTAAAATATATCATGAATAACATCAAAGTCTCAATCAACAAGATAATAACATGATTTAGATGAAAAAAATAACCTACAAACATTCAAATCACTCAAGTTCAATCAAATGCACATGTGCTACCATAAGCTTGCTTGTCCACCAAAATCTCTAGACTTCGTGTTCGTATAAATCAAAAGGTCTTTTTCAAGGGTTGTAATGAGGCTTAGGTGAGGGGTAGGAAAATAAAAAGGCTGCAGTTGGCTAAACTTGACAATTAATAGAGCATAATATTCATGTACACTTGAAGCACTCAACATGAAACTAACATTGAGATATCATCCCACATACAAATATAAAACCCGTAAATTTCACATTACAAGAACCAATGAACATACACTTTCTTATTCATAGAGAGCTCTTCCTTTTTTTCACTTTTTTTCTTTTTCTTTTTTTCAATTTCTTTTTTTTCAGTTTCTTTTTATTATTATTTTTTCTCTCTCTATTTTTTTCTTGCTTCCTCTTTCTTTTTTTATTTACCTTTGTGACTTTGTTTAAAATGTCACCGACAAGAAGTAGCCAAACCAATTCAGTTCCCATCAAAATTCACACATTAACAAAGATATCCCCACACTCAATATTTTACCAATCTCAAGTATATATCACAATGCTCTACTAGTAAATCAAGACAAGAACAAATGAATAAGCTCAAGATTGTGATGGTGATATACAAAGAAAAAGGATATAGGCTCAAGGGGGCTCACTAAGGATTATTTTTCAGGGTACTATTTGGGACAATGCAGTTAATCCTAGTGCCTTTATCATTCTTAGACAATACACGATATCAATATATGCACGACCTGGTTTAAATCAAGTTCTAGAGAGACATGCACAATGACGAATAGCTCACCACAAAAAAATAGATTGATAAAGATGTATCCATCACAAATTAAGGCTCAAGATCTCACGGGTGATATCATGCTAAACTCATCAAAATTGACAATGACGTACATTCAAGTTTTGAAATTTTGCAAGCACATACAAGACATCATCATGTATAAGGTATTTTACGCCAAGGAGACAAATACATGACACTCGCAAAATAAAAGTCTACATGGTGTGTACTGTTGATAGTAATTTTGTAGAGTTTCGTTCGCAGGGAAGGACTGATATGAATATAAGTTCAAGTTGTTATTCCTTCAAATCTAGAAGTGAGAAGAATAATTGGGTGTTTGTTTACCAACTAAATTATAATAATGAGCAATTAAAAATTATGATTTAATGATTATTAAAAGCAATCCAGAAATCAGGTTCTCCATTGGCATTAATGAATGTCAATCAATTTGTGATATTCAAGTCTCGTGCTCATGCTAAAAACATTCCTCTAATGTTTATATTATTCTCTCCCAAGATATAATATAATACCTACAACCATACCTTGAAGTCACTCCCATGATCAGTCAACATATAAGTCCCTATACCGTGAAGTCAAAATAAAGCTATGTCGTGAAGTCCTCAAAATCCATGTCGTGAAGTACTGAGATCGCATAGTCCTAAATGAACTATGTCGTGAAGTCTTCAAGACTCATATCGTGAAGTGTTGATACAGCAAAGTCAAAATGTACTAGATCGTGAAGTCCTCAAAAGCCTAGATCGCGAAGTCCTCAAAAAGGCTATGTCGCGAAGTCCCCAAATAAAGCTAGATCGCGAAGTCCTCAAAAAGGCTATGTCGCGAAGTCTTCAAAGGCTATGTCGCGAAGTCTTCAAAGGATATATCATGAAGTCAGGAGCATACTGGAGTTCACGATATCAACACTTAGACGTTTAAAACAAGACAAATGAAGGTACAAATTCAAAGTCAATGGAGACAAATACTGAAGCATCTGTGTTGGTCAGGTGGTCCAAAGACAGATGGCAAATCTACAGCAAAACTTGGAGAGAAAGATTAGAGACAAGCAGCTACAGAAATGGGAAAGACTACCGAAAGCAAGTGGTCCTTCCTGACACAGTTAACTTCTTCTGGAACGACAAAATGGAGTTGCAGTAAGGGTAGCTGTGTAATTAGGATTGTGCACTAGTTTTGTATAGGTCAATATATATTGTGCACACCCTACCGTTAGCTGTGAAGTGAGTATAACATAGAAATATCTTCAAGCACTTCTTTTCTCTGTAAGCAAAGCAAGAAAACATTGTTCTTCTTTAGAAGCCAGAATTTCACTTGTGAAATTTTGGAGGCTATAGTATTTGATTTACTTAATACAAAGTAAATCACACAACAAGGAGCACAACATTTTTGTTTCAAGAAACCGGAAATCATTCAAACTATCCATTCACCCCCCCCCCCCTCTGTCTAGTTTCTTAGTGTCATTCATAACTAACAAGTGGTATCAAAGTAGGCTGTTGATATACAAACAGGAAAAGATCAAGAATGAGTTCACAGAAACTAAGCAGTATCAAGATTCCTCCCTTTAACAAGGAGCACTATAGTCTATGGAAGAAGAAGATGTTGTTTTCCATCAAAGCTTCAAAACCCATGTACTTAGACATCCTCAAACATGGTCACTTCACTCCAATGATTGAGATTACAGAAACAACTATTGGTACTGAGATAATACCAGCTAGATATGAGCCTAAAGACCCTTCTAAATACACTGATCTTGAAAAGGAGAAAATAGCACTAGATGGACATCTTCAACTTATCATTTGTGAATCTATGGATTTCAACATGTATGGCACTGTTGCTCATTGTAGTAGTGCAAAGAAGATGTGGGATCTCATAGAGGTGCTATGTGAAGGAACTCCGGAAGTGAGAAAGAACAAGAAGCAGATTCTGGTTTCCCAGTATGAAGCTTTCATGGCTCAACCAAAGGAGGGAATCACAGAAGTGTTTGAAAGGTTCAACAAGCTGATAAATGAGCTTAAACTCTATGATAAACACAATGAAACAGAAGAGCTCAACATGAAGTTATTACTGACTCTACCAGATCATTTGGAACCAAGAATCTCTTCCCTCAAGGAAAGGGATCTAACCAAGATTGGTTTTGATGTGTTGTATGGTGTTTTGAAAACATATGAGCTAGAGTTGTTTCAAAAGAGATCCATTCAAGCAAAGAAATGATTGATGGCCAATACTTCTTGTGCCCTTATTGCTGACAATTTAGGTCAAAGAATGGAATCTCTTAAAGTCAGTCAAGTCAAGATTGAAGAGCTGGAAGTTGAAGACACTGGTGATGAGACTCAAGTTGTCTATGATTTGCCCGAGGAAGATGAATTCTACAGCATAGATGAACTGGACAAAATGGAAAACAAATCTTTTGCCTATATGGCTAGGTGATATCCTAACATTAGATTCAAAAGGAAGCAGCCATTTAAGTCCAAGTTTAATGCTGGAAATGCTGGTGGATCAAGTGGCTCAAACTCCTTCAGTAAAGGAAAAGGGATTGCTGGTGCTGCTAAAGGAGGATACAAGTCTGGGAGTGTGGATAGGTCCAAGATAAGGTGCTTTAACTGCAATGAACTTGGGCACTTTGCTACAGAGTGCAAGAAGCCCAAACAGGTCAAAAAGACAAAGCATACTTAGAGCTTGAAGCTAAGTATGAAGCTCTACTCAAGAAACAGCAGGGTAAAGCTTTTATTGCAGAGGGAAAGTGCTGGGATGATTCTGATAAAGAAGAAGAACATGAGTATTCAAACTATGCCTTGATGGCATTTTCTGATGATGGTGATTCTTCAAATCAGGTACCTATTCTTACTTCTCTTGATATGACTCCCTCTCAATACAAGCAAACTGTTGAAGACATGAGTACTGATATGTTCAATATTCATACTAGCATGTTAGTTGCCAATGAAGAAATTGATAGGCTAACTGCTAAAAACCTTGAACTTACAGAAAAGAATGAGGAACTTGAATTAATGGTTGTGAGCCTTGATGGTTTGAAAAAGGAGGTTGAGTATCTTAAGAATAAAGTGGCTTGTGCCGAACAGATAGAAATAGCTCTTAGGGAACAAATTGCTGAAAATGAATTAAAAATATGAAGCTATAGAAACTCCTCTGAGCTTATTCAAACCTACCACAAGGAACACACTGAAGACTGTAAGGTTGGAATTGGTTTTGATTATGAGAATAACAAGGGAAGGAAGAAGGCTAAGGGAAAAGGAAAAGAATCTTTTGTAAACAAAAATGCTCCAACTATTTTGTCTAGTGTCAAAGAGCCCATCTTCAAAAAGAGTGTTGTTGAGTTTGATGAGGATCTACTGGTTATCAAACAACAATTACTTGAAGAAGATGAGGCTGCTAAAGACATTCCTTCCTCTCCCAAATCTGTAAATCAGAAAGAAACCAAAGACAATCCTGTCAAAGGTCCTAAGGTAAATAAAGAAGTTGTTAAGAAAAGAAACAAAATAGGAATGGTAAAGTAGGTGTCAACAAGGGCAACAGTTATGCTTATGTGCCAAATGCTCCTAGGAAACAGTGTCAGAAATGCTCATCTGTGAATCATTTGACTCATAAGTATAATAAACCTGTCAATGTTGAAGTTGATAACCTGAGTAACCATTCTGTTGGCATGAACACTATCCATGATTCTTTCTGTGGTAATTCTAACTGCATGACATGCTATGTGACTGTGATTGCTAATTGTTTATCTCTAAAGCATAAACTTGATTCTGCACAATCCTGTGAATCACACACACATATGCACACTCACAGGACAGGATCCCCAATCAAGGTTGAGAGGGTAAAGACTTCATGTGAGCCTAAGAGTGTCAACTCTAAAGCCACAAACACAGTGAAGTCTCCTACTGTGAAGAATGTTGTTTATGATAGAAGAATCAATAACAAACCTGTTTCTAAATTAACTGGACCCTACCAAGTGTGGGTACCAAAAACAACTTAGTCATTTTGTGAATGCAGGGCAACAGGAATAAAAGAGTCATATGGATCTTGGACAGTGGATGCTCAAGTCACATGACTGGTGATATAGCCCTGCTATCATAGTTTGAGGAGAAGGTTGGCCCATCAGTAACCTTTGGAAATGACAACATTGGTTATACAATGGGATATGGCAGTGTTAAATCTGGGAATGTCATTATTGAAGATGTAGCATTTGTTGAAGGACTAAAGCACAACCTCTTAAGAATTGGACAATTCACTAACAGGGGTTTCAAAGTGGAATTTGATGAAGATCAATGTCTAATCTCAAAAAGGGGAAGTGGTGAAGTTGTTTTGACTGGTGTGAAAAAAGGAAGCTTGTTTGTAGCAAATCATAAGGCTGCAGACAAGGGAGAAATTTGTTGTTTCTACACTAAAGCCGCCAATGAAGAATTCTGGTTGTGGCACAAGAAACTGTCTCACTTGAATGTTCAGGAAATGAATTCTCTGGCTAAGAGAGAACTCATCAGAGACATGCCTGCTTTGGAGTTTGTTCAAGATGGGGTATGTGTAGCATGCCAAAGAGGGAAGATAAAAAGATCAAGTCACAAGAACAAACTGCTCAATTCAAACTCAAAATCTCTGTAGCTAATTCACATGGATCTAATTGGCCCGGTAAATGTAATGTCCCTTTCCAAGAAGAAATATGCTCTAGTCATGGTTGATGATTATTCAAGATACACTTGGGTGAAATTCCTGTTTTCCAAGGATGAAGCACCTTAAGTAATTATAGAGCATATCAAGAGAGTTGATAGAGAAGCACAAAGCACTGGTTCCTCTGTAGTTGCTTTGAGAAGTGATAATGGAACTGAATTCAGAAATTCAACCCTGTATGAGTTCTGCAAAGATAAAGGAATTTGTCAACAGTTTTCAGCTCCTAGAACCCCTCAACAAAATGGAGTAGTTGAGAGAAAGAATAGAACTCTCATTGAAGCTGCAAGGACAATGATGTTGGATGCAAAGCTACCTACTAGCTTTTGGGTTGATGCTGTTAACACAGCATGCTATGTGTTTGGAAGCAAGTGCTTTATGATGAAAGATACTTCTGAGCATGTTGGAAAATTTGATGCTAAGGCATTTGAAGGTATCTTCATTGGATACTCTCTGGAAAGGACATCATACAGAGTGTTTGTACCTGAGCAACACAAAGTAATGGAAAGCATGGATGTTACCTTTGATGACAAGAAATTTCCTAGACTTGCAACAAGTGAAAAAGAAAGTGTGCCATTAAGATTTGAAAATCAAGGATATCTTGAGGATTCTGAAAGTGAGGATGAACCACCTGTGCTAACTATTCCACATGTTGAAATAGTTGAAGTTGATGATCTTCTTCAAACACTTGTGCAAGGGAACACAGACACAGGGGGAGAAGAAGAGAATGCAACTGTTAATCAAAATGACCCTGAGGCAAGTCAAGAAGTTGAATAGGGTCACACAAGGAAATGGGACAGAGCCCACACTAGAGATCAAATCATTGGTGATCCTAGTGAGGGAGTTAGAACAAGGAGAGCAACAATGAACACATGTTTGTATAGCTGCTTTCTGTCACAAGAAGAACCAAAAGTAATTGAAGAAGCTTTGAAGAACTCTGACTGGATTGTTGCTATGCAAGAAGAGTTGAATCAATTTGATAAAAACAAAGTTTGGGAATTAGTACCACCTCCTGAAGGTAAGAATGTCATTGACACCAAATGGGTGTTCAGGAACAAAATGGATGAAGAAGGTGTGGTGATAAGACACAAAGCAAGGTTGGTTGCCAAAGGATACTGTCAACAAGAAGGCATTGACTATGATAAGACATTTTCACCTGTAGCTAGACTGGCGGCCATCGGGATTTTCTTGGCCTTTGCAGCCCACTCAGATTTCAAGGTGTATCAAATGGATGTGAAAAGTGATTTTCTCAATGGTGATCTTGCTGAAGAAGTTTATGTGTCCCAACCTCCTGGCTTTGAGAATGAAGACTTCCCAGACTTTGTGTATAGACTGCTCAAGGCACTCTATGGACTCAAACAGGCACCAAGAGCCTGGTATGAAACTCTATCTGAATTTCTTCTTGAGCATCAATTCACTAGAGGTACAATTGATAAAACTCTATTCTTCAAGAAGCATGGAAATGATATCATTCTAGTTCAAATTTATGTGGATGATATCATCTTTGGCTCTTCAAATGAAAAACTCTGTCAAAGGTTCTCTAAGTTGATGCAAAGCAAATATGAGATGAGTATGATGGGAGAGTTAACCTTCTTCCTAGGCCTTCAAGTACATCAAAGGGAGGATGGCATCTTCATAAATCAATCTAAGTATGTTAAAGATCTCTTAAAGAAATATGGTTTAGAAGATTCATCCCCTGCAAAAACTCCAATGTCCACTGCAATCAAGCTTGATGAAGATAAGAAGGGTAAGAGAGTTGACATCAAGGTCTATAGAGGAATGGTTGGATCTTTACTCTATCTCACAGCTAGCAGGCCAGACATCATATTTGTCACATGCCTATGTGCAAGGTTCCAATCTGATCCAAATGAATCTTACATGATGGCTATCAAAAGAATCTCCAGGTATCTGAAAGGGACTCCTAATCTTGGGCTATGGTATCCAAAAGGCACTGGGTTCAACTTGGTTGGTTACACAGATTCTGATTATGCTGGATGCAGAATTGACAGGAAGAGCACTTCTGGAAGCTGCCAATTCTTAGGTCAAAGGTTAGTGTCCTGGTTCAGTAAGAAACAACAATCCATAGCAACATCTACAACTGAGGCTGAATATATTGTTGTTGGAAGCTGTTGTGCTCAATTGTTTTGGATTAGAAATCAACTCATGGATTATGGACTAGTGTTGGAACACATTCCCCTGATGTGTGACAATACTAGTGCAATATCAATTGTTGTCAAGGGCAATAGGTTTCTGAACCATTGGGATAAATATAGTGACTGGAAAATGCAACTAGCTAGGAGCGATAACTAAGTACTAACTACTGCTAATCCCTAGCATCGACATAATATAGTTGTAACTGTGTAGCTACTCATAATAACAGAGGTGGTATCACAAGAACCAGTTTCAGCGACAATAAATGTCACTAACAATAAACACATCAACTAACTGAACTAAATTAGCAATTATGTAAACAAAAGATTTCTAATTTATACATGTTGATATGATTGCAGTGGTATAGGCTTACCACTCATGTACCCTCCTCATATTTGTTACAAATATCGGTCATGACTGTAGAAACAATGTTGACCACCTCCTGGAAGAACATAGTGTTAAAGTTCCCTCGACTCACGGGATCAGAAACCTCAATCAAATTCCTAGCCAGACTTTCTAGTTCCACAGTATTAAGATCTCGCTGGAAGTGACCCGGGTTAGTTTGGGCAGTAGCAACAGCATTACGGACAACCTGAATAATACAATAGTTCAATCAGCAACATTACCAATTCTGGCATCCAAAAAAAGATCAAGACTTGCTTCTACTTTTCCAAGACTATGAGGATCTAGATTGTATTCAACAAATCTTATGGTATTAAATTATAGCACGTGTTCTTATAGACTGCAACTCAGTATTAAATTAAAATATTGACAACATTTTTAAGGAAATAAATCATCTTTTCATACAATTCTAGGGTAGCAACCTATAAACCAAAATTGATTATAAATGCATCGGCTAATATGATTTAAAAAATAGAAAATCAATTCAGTTATCTAGATATGTAAGCAACACCAACTAATATCTTTTTAAATAACCAAATTTCAATATTAATAAAAAGCAAGGCATAATATTTAACAATCAGATCAGATCAGTTTTGGCAGTAGCAACAGTATTATAGATAACCTAAACAAATAGAGGATTCGGGATCCTCGAGATTTGGTTGGGGACTGAGGATGAAGAGCCAGCACCTCCTCTAGTCCTTTCTCTGTAATGGTGAGCCAAATTTGGAAGCACTGTTGACGCCGGAACACAAGGATAGCCAATGAGTCGATTTTTTTTAGGCCTATGAGCTCCATCAGTTGTTGCCTACAACCACCAGTCTAGAGGCTCAATAAACTCTGATCCGAGAGATAAGTCAACTCCCTCGCGCTCCAAAATGGCACTATAACGAGACTGCACTCATAAATTGAACCAAGTTAATTACCAATATATAAGGTATGTTTTTCTGATCTACTAAGTCTGAATAAGATGGAGGATAAGTAATTATAATAGAAATTACATATTTAAATGTAAAACAATGTTAAACAAACAAACCTGACCAAGAAAAAAAAGAAGTAAAACAAACAAACATATCTTACTCTTACAGACATATATATCTTGCTCTTATAGAAATAGACGATGTAAATGTATTGATTGTATTTGTTTAATCAATCAATACATGAATTGTTTATTTTGTGATTTAAAAATAATATGTTTACTAAAAATCTTAAGTATTGGTCATATATTGATTTAATTTAACTATTATAAACAACATTATATTCAAACATTGTTATTAGTATTGTTACACGCACTCAGTATTAGTATTGGCAGATTCAATTCATAAAAATAAGTGTTTACTAACCGCTATGGCCAAGGCCCCAGGAGAAGTGTACACCAAATTGGCCCCGTTATTTCCCTCTTTAGCCTTCCTCGACGCTGATGTGGTATCTGTCCGTTCCCACACTTGCATACGTCTTGGCCTCTTTCCCTTGTTTGCCTTGGTCATTTCCTACCAAATTCTTGCAAATATTAATCCATGATACTAGTACAAATATTCAAACAAAATAAGCAGAAGTACTAACAAAATAAGCAGAAGTGCAAATATTCCAACAAAGCATGATAAGTAAAACAATATGAATATTATTTTACCATTTCAATAGCCTCGAATGATTTTGCACCAGCACTGTGCAAAGTAGAAACCTTTTTCCGATTGTTTTCCCCAACCTCAGACTTATGTTTGTGAGCATCACTGTTCCAATATTTCACCAGTTGATCCCACAATATCGGGTGGAGATACGAGGGCCTCAGATCACTAGCTGGAAGTCCAGTTTCCTTCATTTTTTTCTTCAAACGATCCTTCTCCTCATTCATCATTCTTTTGCAGGTTCTGTTCACATGCTCTTCAATGCTAAGGTGGCCTCAAACCGACTCTGCCCCCTCAGATGCTTGTAGAAGTACTGAAAAATAATACATTATATAGTACATGTTACTTGGCTGAAATTGAAATTCAAAAAAGATAAGAAACAAGGTTAACAAAAAAAATTAAAGATAATTGTCATCTCATCAACCCTAGGCTAGCTACAAATTAAAAAGTACAAAATAGTATAACTGAGAATATACCCCAAACTCAGTGAGAACATCTTCCATCCATCTCGGGTTTTTTGCAGCAACATCAGTATAGGTGAACAACCCGACTGACCATTGATCACGCATTATAGCAAGTAGGGTTTTCTTGGCAGTATCATCAAAGATACTGCACATACATAATAATAACTAATTAATTTGAAGTCCATGAAAACGGATCGTGACAATGTTGCATACACATAATTTGAAATAAAAATGAATTGATCGCTAATCAACTCACCGTCCCCCGTGAATGTCAACACGGGTTGGCTTTGTGGGTCTCTTCTCGCCGAACTTCCCCATTGAATTTGATCTAGGCTTGTGTCCCATCCAAGCACGCTCCTCTACTGTAGTCATTGCATGCCTATTTGGATCACGCGGACTTGACGGACTAGGCGGAGTACTTGGTGGACTTGCTGGGCTACCAGGAGGACTTGGACTTGGTGTTCGCACCCTAGCTCTAGTAGAACTGCCAGCCCCTCCAGCTCTAGAACTGCCAGCCCCTCTAGCTCTAGTAGAACTACCAGCCCCTCCATTGGTACTCTCTCTGGACGCGGTCACCTTTCCCTTACCCTTTCCTTTCTGTTTTCTTGTCGCCATATAGTCTGCAGGATAACACACACAAATAGATAAATAAGCTGATCATGCAAATGGTATAATTATACAATAAACAACAAATATAATACATGTGTATATTATTAAAATCAGTTATAGCACAAGGGAGCTATATAAATGGGAAACAAGACTTAATTGGTTATAAAGATCTATCTAATACATATACTCTCTTCTACAATGTAACTAACTCTGCAATCACTAGGATACCCAGTACTACTACAATGATGCATTTCTGACAATTCATAGGTCCTTAGAATTACTCCGGTTCTAAGAAAGTGGCCTCGACAACTACACACATCACTATCCCATCTCCTCATTCCCAAATTAGCCACACTTTGGGCAACTAGAATTTCCTTCAAATTATTTACAGCAAAACTGATATTTGTGGAATCATTTATGTATTTTCCACAAAATGTGAGCTGAGTACACGATCAATTTATAGATATTTTATATGTTTAAATGAAACCCTTATAACTGATCTGATTTTTTACAAATAAGTAAAGAGATATTAAAAGTCCAATGTTGTAGCAGACAAAGTAGATTGAGACAGTGACAGAGTCAGAGAGGGAGGGGGGCTGGGAGGGAGAGAACGAGAGGGAGAGAGTTAGGGAGAGAGGGAGAGAGAGAGAGAGAGAGAGAGAGAGAGAGAAAGAGAGAGAGAGAGAGAGAGAGAGAGAGAGAGAGAGAGAGAGAGAGAGAGAGAGAGAGAGAGAGAGAGAGAGAGAGAGAGAGAGAGAGAGAGAGAGAGTTAGAGAGAGAGTGTGTCGTGGGAGCGTAAATGGCTAGAATCATCAACAATTTTACGACGAAAAAAGTCGAATTTCACCCAAACACGAAACTCAAACCAAATCATATACAAAGACTCACAAACTACCATTCTCTACTAATCATAGAATGTAGGTATGTGTTATGCATGCAGAGACACAAAACCATTCGATAACACAAAAATACAACCCATATAACACAAGAATTGATCATTTAAATCAAATAAATCACCATATTTCACAGAGAGACAGTACAAATCTATATAAGAAAAACAACCCATTTAAGCTAACAAGTCAGGAACTATGTACACAAGTCCATCAAGATCATATCAAATCATATACAGATCAAAATTAAAATCAAAATTAAACAAATTATATACAAAGACAGGGACATGGCAAAAAAACAAAAAGCAGATTAATTTGTACACAGATCGATACACACAAATTGATATACAAAAGGGTTAAGTAAAAGGGTTAAGTAAAAGGGTTTTAACAAAAGGGTTAAAAGGGTTAGAACAAAATGGAAACATGGACAATCGAACAAAAGGGTTATGTAGATGCAAATAGATATATATATATAGATATAGAACAAGTGGATTATGGAGATACCGAGCAAATCGATGAGAATCGAACCCGTGCTACTGTGGAAGATGTAGTATAGACAAACCACTATGCTAACTCACGCAATTTAACAATGAAAGCTGATAATATGTGATATATTAAACCTAATATTTAATTGTATATATATATATATTAAACGTAGAATATTCATAATTAATTTAATAATTAATATATTCATTATTACTATTATCCAATATTTTTTTTGATGTCATATTTTATTTAAATAATAACATTTTAAATATAAAAGGCTTAAAAAAGAATAATTTTGCTAGAGGACAAACAAGATATAGAGTTATAACCAACCAATTCGGTACCCTAATGGTTGGTTATAAAATCAAAAATTATTATTTCTATTATAAAAAGTTATAAAATAATGTTCAACAAATCTAATTGTTTTAGGAGAGATCATCAAACACGTAATTTTGACATTGTAGGGTTGGATCGGCTAAGTTTACTTTTAAATTTTTTTAACTAATCAACCCTAGTCTAAAATTGTTATTTTGTTATAAAAAGTTATCAAATAATGTTTAACAAATCTAACTTTATTTGGAGAGATAATTAAACAAGTAATTTTCACATCCGTACTGTTGGATCAGCTAAATTTAATTTCAAAATTTTTGTACTAATCAACCCTAGTCTAACCCCAAAACTTTCATTCTAATCCCAAACCCTAAACTAAGAGGTTCTTGGTAATGTACAATCAACATTACAAACTTTTTTTAAAATTTTTTTTAATTGCATCATCATCTTTAATATCTAGTAGAGAACATTACATGAACATTTTTCTAATTTTCGGTAATTGTTGCGACATAAATTTTAAATTTACCAATTTTTAACTTATTTTAAGTGACGATAATTATTCTTTTAAAACAACAAATTATCACTTAATTATTCTTTTAAAACAAGAAATTATCACTTATCATGTTTTCTTATAATAGAGTAATATGTTTATAATACATAGAGTACTTAACATATTTTCTAATCATCTTCCTCTTCGTCTTCATCTTCATTTTCTTGGTCTTCCACATCTTCATCATTTTCATTGGCATTTTCATTGTCATTGTCATCATCTTCCTCACCATAATCATGATCTTCGGTTCGAATTCTTGGAATTGGCTCATATTGTGCAAAGTCAACAAACAACGAAAATGCCCTCGATACATTCGAAATATCTTCTTGGTACGGATTTTCGGTGGAAAGTGTAGTTGATTCATCAAGATGACTTTTTTTAATCGAAATAACCGTATGTATATTACTACGGGGATTCAATACACTAAGTGCATAGTACACTTGACTCGCTTGACTTGCTAAAACAAATACCTCATTCGATCTTAATCTTTGAAATTTCATGAACCGCTAATTTTTTAGGCATTCATGATTTTGGTGTGAAAATTATGATTGTGTAATTGACATAGATACTTCTTTTATGTTATTTAGCCTGTCTTCTGTTACTTGATTTTGTGCATCTTAGAACTGGTTCCTTCGCTCTACACTAGAGATGTTCAAAAACCCGAAAGCCAAAACTCGTGGGCCTTAGACGGGCCTCCTATTTTTCATCAAACCCGGCCCGACCCGAACCCCGAAAAGATAGTGCTTTTCAAAACCCCGGCTTTCAAAAAGTCAGGATAAAAGTCCGGTTCGGCCCGGATTAAAGCCCGGACATTTTAAAAAATCCGTATGTGAACTTAGCAATAGAGGGGATGTGAAGGATCACGAGGCTAAGAAGCTAAGAAGAATCAACAATATGCATGACAAACACTTCTATGAGTAGAAAGTTCTTGAATTACAATGATGTTTTATGATAAAACAAGTATATGGTAGTAGTTTTTTAGTATTAGGTTTCGTGGTGTCGCTTCTATGTATTCTGGATTCTAGTAGTTGAGGGTTGTAGCTGTTTAAGCGTTGTTTCTTTTGTAAAGCTTTGCTTTTTGAGTATATTAATATATTAGCTTTGCAAAAAAGGAAAAAATTACATATATTTAAATAAAGAAGCCCAGATAAAAGCTCGGCCCGACCCAATCCGAGGGCCTAAAATGAGCCTCATATTTTTAGAGAAAGTCTGGCCGAGCGGGCCCGGTTTTTGAAAAATCCCGGTCGGACCCGATTTTCGAAAAACCGGAGTTTTTTAAAGCCCAAATAAAATCCAGTCCAAAGGGTTTTTTGTGCACCTATACAAATAAATAGTACGTGACATGTTAATCTCATTGCCACAAATGTATCAAATCTCCAAATTAACATACTTGTGAATAGAGGATGATATATACCTGAAGTTAGCCCCCTTGAACCGAAAGATAGTGTCTTTAAGTGTAGCATCGACATGCTGGTGTTCACTGTTCAATTGAATTAACCATAAGTAAGATACGAAATTCGGAATTTATGCTTTATCATTCTTTTCACCAAAAAAAACTAAAGTAAAAGACTATGCATAAAAATTAACAGAAAGGAAACACTAACATAGCAGTGTCACATTGGTGCACAATCTTGTTCGAAGAATTGAAAATTTTGTTAACAATATCAGACAAAAATTGTGGGTCAGCTTCAACCACACTTTGCAATTTCAGAAGTTGCATGAACTGAACGTCCACAAATCCCTGCACATATATACATCAAAAAAACAACACACCACATCGTATATAACTTAGATTAATGTTTTTTAAAACAATACTTTAAAAAAAAGTATAGAAACTAACCTCCTGTAAGAGAGATGTCAGAAAATCAAGGTACTGAGTCTGCAGTTGATTGACATTATCCATGGTCACCTGATTTTACAACGTTGTTTTCGACAGGGGGTATGACTCGCAACTCTAAGCTGATACCACTTACCAGCTATGTAAGTTTGTATTTATATTCTTGAGCTAAATGTAAGTGGTTTTTAGCTGGTTAATGCCTTTTATTTTTTACATACAAGCACATTTTGAAAATTCATGAAAAAAGAATTTATATTAGTTATAATTTATTATTAAGCAATTCAAAATGGAGAATCAAATATTCAACATTTATTTATAAAAATTTATTTCAAAATCGAGAATCAAATATTCAAGCTTTACTTGTACTTCCTCTTTTATTAGTATAAAAGGAGCCGTGGTAGATCGGATCGGAGCACAGCTTGGAGAGGAGGCCTTCTGTTCTTCTTTGATCCATTTCACCAGCTACATCTCCTTATTGGTTCTCTCCGTTACAATACTTGTCCACTTTTGGATTTTGCTATTTCAAAGTTATTGACTAGATAGTTACATGTATTATTTTTGAATTTTCTTTTCTTCAACAAAAAATTGATATGAAATTTTTTATATTACTTCTGTACTCAGTAATTAGTATATACTATAGGGTTTAGTGAAATATAAATGTACATTAATTTAGTTAGCTAAGTGAAGAATGATAGCGTGAATGAGTTTTAATTAACGTCGCGAATGAGTTTTTTATTAACGTCATGTTGGGCCTATCTAATGGGATGTCTCTGCATATCTTTTCAATTATATTGAAGATTAGATATGGAACAAGCTTTGTTACCAAGGTTATTTGTCACTTATGAAGGACAAAGAATATGGATTAGATTCAAGTATGAGAGATTGCTATTTATGTGTATTAATTAGATGCGGAAAGATGGGTCACACTACAAGAAAAGCGGGCATTTGTGACCGAGGAAATCCGACCAACGACAATCGGTTGGAAATGGTACCCAAAAACTGACCGAACTCCCCGACCAATACAAACGGTCGTAAAAAAAGTTAAAACCAACCAACATCGGTCGATTTTAGTCCGAGTGGGTCCCAACTTGATTGTTGTCTGCCATCGTCACAGGTACACGTCAGACGAAGGCGGGTCCACTAGCCACATCATTGTCATAACTGACCGACTTATTACCGACCAAAATTGTTAAAACCAACCGATTGTTTTCCAATTAATTATGCCAACTACATTTCAATATGTGGCATGTTCTGGTTGGCTGAAGGGCGTTGGCTGGCACGGTCCACTCATAAATGACCAACATCGATCGGTTATGTCCCTGATGCTTTATTAAATGAATTGCTTTATCACCACAACTTTTCAATTTTTTGAATGCTTAGCCACAAATTAGAGAAAACAAAGATAAGAACAAGAAAAAATTAGAAGATAAAGGTACGTATATGTTTATGAATTTTGTGGTGAAATGTTTATCATTTACTTTGTTTTTTTTAAAATATTAAATCATATCTTTCATATTTGTAGATTATATAAAAGAAAGTGAAGGTGAAAAGTGATGAAAAAGATGTGAGTTTCTTGATTTTTGTAGTTTTATTTAAAATGAGTTATGAAATATATGTGCTTGGATATGCAAAATGATAATCTATATGTGCTTGTACATACAAAATGAGTTATGAAATATATATATATATGTATATATATATATATATATATATATATATATATATATATGTGTGTGTGTGTGTGTGTGTGTGTGTGTGTGTGTGTGTTGTATATAAAAAATGTGTTAAGAAATATATACATGCTTTTATGTAGATGTCAACCAAGGATCGTAGTTGGATGAATCGTCGGGTAGAAAATAATCGAATAACTCCGGAGTATAAATTGGGTGTTGAGGAATTTATAAAATTTGCAACCAAAAGTAATGGAGTAGTGGTTCAAGGTTTGCTGAAATGCCCTTGTGTTGATTGTAGAAATGGAAATTGGGAGACTATTGAGAATGTTAAATATCATTTAATAGCTAGCGGCATTTGTGTGGGTTATAAAGTTTGGACATATCATGGTGAGTCAAAACAAAAAAATCGAACCTCACTTTGAATTCTATCATTGTATTGATTATGTATAAACCTAGTACTCATTGAAGCTAATCTACGGATTAGAAATTGTAGCACCCCTCGAGGTTTATATTTATAAAAAGATATATTCTCCGACTCTTGGTTTGATTTGGTGTAGTTGATTTCGTTATAGAACTGAATGATTAATCCGCGAACGAAATTAAATAATTTATAGGTATCGTATTCAACCCCCCCCCCCCTTCTACGATACTTTGGACCTAACAACTATTTATTTTTACAGAAATCACCAACATTTTAGTAATTCTCATACGCATAAATAGTGATTTATCACCAGAATATAGCAAATATGGTATTCAAACTGATTGTTGGGAGTGAAGCAAAAGTTCAAAAAAACCTCACCGATTGATGAGAAAAATCTAATTTAAAATGGAGGAGAATAGGTGGGGTTGAGTGTGGGAGGGTGTATTTAAATTATGTGTGGTGCATTTTCTAGTTTTTATTTTAAATTGATTTCTATTAGAATAGGACTTTATATATAAATATATAGTCTTACTTCAATATAAACTTTTCTTAGATTAAAAATTATAAACTAAATATAAAAAAATTAAATTGCGTCGAAATATATCATATATGATATGCAAATTGATTGTTGGAAGATGCAGAAAAATACAGTGAAGTCAGATTTCAAAAAAAAACTCACCGATTGACGAAAAAAATCTAATTAAAAACGGAGGGAATTAGGTAGTATTGTGTATGGAATGATATATTTAGTTGTGTGTGGTGCTTCTAGGAGGCAATTAGATTATACTGATTTGAGAGATTAAATTAATTTCTAATTTTTATTTTAAGTTTGGTTTCCATTTGATCATTGCCTATATATCTATATATATTTATGAAATTCAAATCATAACAATAATCTTGCAATCCAATTACAATCATATAAATCAAATTTAAAAAATAATGAATGTAATTTTGTAAGTTTTCTTTCACACTTATATTTTTTTCCATATTTGTTCCCAAATCATCAATATAGTTATATAAAGGAGAAGACGAGGGCGGTGAGGTGGTGGCTCTCAAATCGCTCTGATCTATTTTTCTAATTTTCTCAATTTTTTGACTTATTAATATTAAAGATTCAAAAATATCTCAATTTTAAGATTCTTGTAATATTCTCCTAAATTTTTTATTAGAAAATATCTCAGTTATCTTTTAAATTTTTACTAATAGAGAAAACTAAATATAAAATTTTAATATTCTTGCCTTTATAATATTCGATAAATTTTCAATTTCCTTCTTACTTTTTTCTAACGCAAGAAACTAAATATACTATATTAATATTCTCCTAAATGTTCTCCACTAATCTAATTTATTTGCTAATTTCTTTAATCTTGTCTTTCAAGTAAGAAAGCTAAATATGTTATATTAATATTTTCCCTAAACTTTCTCTTAAAGTCCAATTTATATATTAATTCCTTACCACTATCTTTTAATGGAGGAAATTAAGTATACTATATTAATATTCTCCTTAACTTATTCTACGAGTTCAATTTAATATACTAATTTCTTTTTTACTATCCTGTAGTCGAGGAAAATAATAGAAGGGACGATTTGAGAAATTGCCTTTCAAATTTTTAGTAATGAAAATATTAACTACCTTATATTCTCCCAAACTTTCTTTTGAAGTCAAATTATTATCTTAATATTGTCCTAAAACTTATCTTCAAATCAAATTACCATGTTGATATTCTCTTAAACTTTCTTTTAAACTTAAAGTTACCATCTTAATATTCTCACATATTTTTTTTGAGTATTTGATTGGAGTAATTGAGTATTAAAGATTCGAAAATATCTCAATTGACTTTAAAAATTTTACCAATGAAGGAAACTAAATATACAATTATAATATTCTTGCCTTCAAAATCTTTATTAATGGAGGAAACTAAATATACAATTCGAATATTTTTGCCTTTAAAATCTTTACTAATGGATGAAACTAAATTTACAATTTTAATACTCTCATAAATTATTTTATTAGAAAATATCTTAATTGTCTTTTAAAATTTTACCAATGGAGGAAAGTAAATATACAATTTTAATATTCTTGTATTTATAATATTAGATAAATTCTCAATTTCCTTATTACTAATTTTAAACGGAGGAAACTAAATATAGTACGTTAATATTCTCCTAGACGCCCTCTACTAATCCAATAAATATATATATACTTATATAAATGAGAAGATGAGGGCGGTGATGTGGCGCCTCTCAAATCGGCTTCGATCTATTTTTCTAATATTCTTAAATTTTTGAATAATTAATGTTAAAGATTCGAAAATATCTCAATTGACTTTAAAATCTTTACTAATAGAGAAAACTAAATATACAATTATAATATTCTTGTCTTCAAAATCTTTATTAATGGAGGAAACTAAATATACAATTGTAATATTTTTGCCTTTAAAATCTTTACTAATTGATGAAACTAAATTTACAATTTTAATAGTCTCCTAAATTATTTTATTAGAAAATATCTTAATTGCATTTTAAATTTTTACTAATAGAGGAAAGTAAATATACAATTTTAATATTCTTGCATTTATAATATTAGATAAATTCTTAATTTCCTTTTTATTATTTTCTAACGGAGGAAACTAAATATAGTATGTTAATATTCTCATAAACGCTCTCTACTGATCCAATCAATATCAATATATAAAATATACTTTATATACAAAGTAGAAGACGATGGCGATGATGTGGCGCCTCTCAAATCGCTTCGATCTATTTTTCTAATTTTCTCAATTTTTTGAATAATTAATGTTAAAGATTCGAAAATATCTCAATTGACTTTAAAATCTTTACTAATAGAGGAAACTAAATATACAATTATAATATTTTTGCCTTCAAAATCTTTATTAATGGAGGAAACTAAATATACAATTGTAATATTCTTGGCTTTAAAATCTTTACTAATGGATGAAACTAAATTTACAATTTTAATAGTCTCCTAAATTATTTTATTATAAAATATCTTAATTGCATTTTAAATTTTTACTAATAGAGGAAAGTAAATATACAATTTTAATATTCTTGCATATATAATATTAGATAAATTCTTAATTTTCTTTTTACTATTTTCTAACGGAGGAAACTAAATATAGTATGTTAATATTCTCATAAACGCCCTCTACTGATCCAATCAATATACTTTTATAAAGGAGAAGACGAGGGCGGTGATGTGGCGCCTCTCAAATCGCTTCGATCTATACTTATATAAATATAGTTTTCAAATTATTTACCTAATTGAGTCATTTTTGAAATGAGTGACTAATTTGATACATTTGAACCAAATGAGTGATGACTTTGATAATTATCCCTTTCTTTAATACTATCTTTCAACGAAGGAAGTTAAATATGTTATGTTATGTTAAAAATGGTTTGCTTGACTATCAAAAAAATTTCAAATGGAGGAAACTAAGTATACTATATTAATATTCTCCTAAACTTAGTCCATGGGTCCAATTTATTTACTAATTTTTATTTAATATCTTTTAATCGAGTAAAATAATAAAGAAGCCGATTTGTGAGGTGCTAGACGATTTGAGTAGAAAATATCTAAATTAACTTTTAAATCTTTAGTAATGAAAATATTAATTAACTTATATTCTCCTAAACTTTTTTCTTAAGTCAAATTACTATCTTAATATTGTCCTAAAATTTATCTTCAAGTCAAATTATCATGTTGATATTTTCTTAAACTTTCTTTTGAACTTAAAGTTGTCATTTTAATATTCTAATATATTTTTTCTTAAAGTTTTAAAATTTATCTTGAAATCATATTATCATCTTTACATTCTCCTAAAAAAAATATTAGAAATTATGTTCTCATAATTTTTATGTAAAAACTCGCGTTTAATTTATTTATATGTTTTACATATACATTAAAAATCATTTTTTATTAAATTTTTACTTTTTACCTTCTAATTATGTAGAAGGTAATACTTACAGAAAAAACAAGTTTCTATATAATAAAATAAAATATAGGAGCCTTATTTTCTTTTCATTTTTTTTCTCGAGTACTTGTATTTTAAACAATAAAAATTAGAATTTTAAAAAAGATTTGAATTAAATTTTTATGATATAATAAAATTGATTAATAGATGATGTAATTGATTAAGTAATTAGTTTGTTTTCCGTTCAATTTGGTAACAACGAGAAAGTGGGTCATTGGGAGAAAACATGTTTAACGAGATAGGATTCATTAGGAGGAACATATTATATGTTAGAATTTTATATTTATGTATTATGTATTTTTAAATAGAAGTAGTAATATAAAGTTTTAGAAAAATAAAGTGATTAATATACTAATATTTGATATAATATTAAAATAATAAATTATATTAAACAATTGCCCTTTTCTATAATTATTCAAAATTTCGGTAATGAACAACACTAAACGGAGAATTTAAAAGAAACCTTAATTTCATGTTTTAAATATAATTTTGTTTAAAAACATTTTTTTTTAGAATAACTTTTATAAAAATTTGGAGAAATTATTATAAAGCCGCGAAGCGCGGCTTACTAAACTAGTTACTAACAGAAAATGAATCAATTTTTCCTTTTCTTTCCAAATTTTTCTTTTTTTATTAAATGGAATATAAGGTTAAAGAAATAAAATTATTTCACCTCTTTTCTTTTTAGATAAGTTTTCTAAAACACTATATTCGAACTTGATGAGTACTCCATAAAGGAAGTGAAATTCAGTCATTAAATTAAAAGTCACTCGATTTATAAACGGTTAATAGTAGATAATATGAATCATTTCAGGAGAAAACGGTTAAGATTAGATAATATGAGTCATTTCAGAAGAGGAGATGTGAAAGAACATTTGTATCATTATTATTGTTTTTTTTTTTTTGAAAGCTATCATCTATTACTTCTATTACTATATATAATAGGCCAACACAAGGGCACAAGTTGTCAATTAAATGGCCGCGAAATTACCGTTTTACCCTTTTTTTTTTGAAAAATAACAAAAATGCCACTTGTATATTATTATACAAAAAGTTTTTAATAGATGTGTTACTACAGAGATTCGAACCTCCAACCTCCTTCCAAGATATCCATGGGCTTAACCACTATGCTACATGCCCTTTTGTGTTTTTTCAAAAAACTTATTAGATAACTCACGTCTTTTATCTCTTATCTTATTTTTTTTTACTTTGATGTTTGAATAAATAAAATGTTGGTTTGAATTATTTATATAAATTTGTTTTTCTTTTTTCCTTTTCAGCGAAATTACCGTTTTACCCTCTTTTTTTTGAAAAATAACAAAAATGTCACTCTTATATTATTATACAATTTTTTTTAATAGATGTGTTACTACAAAGATTTGAACCTCCAACCTCCTTCCAAAATATCCATGGGCTTAAACACTATGCTACATGCCTTTTTGAGTTTATTTCAAAAAACTTATTAGATAACCCACGTCTTTTATCTCTTATATTTTTTTTTACTTTGATGTTTGAATAAATAAAATGTTGGTTTGAATTATTTATATAAATTTGTTTTTCATTTTTTCCTTTTCATGGCACTCGTATATTATTATACAAAAAATTTTTAATAGATGTGTTACTACAAAGATTCGAACCTCCAACCTCCTTCCAAGATATCCATGGGCTTAACCACTATACTACATGCCTTTTTGAGTTTATTTCAAAAAAACTTATTAGATAACCCACGTCTTTTATCTCTTATATTATTTATTTTTTTGCTTTGATGTTTGAATAAATAAAATGTTGGTTTGAATTATTTATATAAATTTGTTTTTCTTTTTTCCTTTTCGTAATTTTATATATCTATATATTCAATCACTATATATTATTGCAGTTGTATGTTTTCAATTTAATATATATTAATTATGTTGATTATAATTCATAATTTATATTATACTTTATTTGAATTAAATTAATTATTCATGCATAAAATATACTATTAAAATTCGATCTAATATAAGAAATATTATACACATTATATCTCTCATTATTAGTTATTTCTATAATTTTTAAATTAAGAACATTAGCATTCAAATTATACAAAAAATTTGTCTACCTACTCTGTTCGTCGCATCCATTTCTTAACAATTTTCTTTTCCAGAATGTATTGTTCATTTGTTAACATTTTCTAAAGTAACATGTCATTCTTTATTAACTTATCTACATTTTTTTTCACCTTTCTAACCCCTCCCCTTCAACCCCAGTGACATTCGTGTCAAAAATCGGGGTGAGTTTTTAAAATATAGGATATTACATAGTATATAATTACATAATGATCAGTCAGACTGTTAGTAGACGATAAAGTTTGGGAAAATTGAAAATTACAAATTTTGAAAATAGAATTTCAAATTGTATTCCAAAATTTATTGTACGATGTTAAAAAAAGTATAATCTTTCATAATAATAATAGAACTTTATAGAATACATTAAATTGATTCGTAATGTCATATAATCATTTTGATAAAATGAAATTCTAAATAGGGTTTGTGGGTCCTTAACGACATCCTCTACAACATATACAATATTTCTTATATTAGGTCGAATTTCAATAGTATATTTTATGTATGAATAATTAGTTTAATTCAAATAAAGTATAATAAAGATATATAATATAAAAGTATGAATTTTAAACAACATAATTAATATATATTTAATCAAAAACATACAACTGTAATAAAATTTAGTGATTGAATATATAGGTATATGAAATTACAAAAAGAAGCCTCGGGGCCTGTAGATGAGTTGGTGAGAGCACTGGTTATTGACCAAAGCATTCAAGGTTTGATTCATGGGAGCGTGGGGAATTCTTCCTGCACTCTAGGGTCTGGCGTGATACCGGTTGGGGTGTCCGGAAAATAATTTTTTTGACCAAAATTACGAAAAGATGAAAAGCAAAACTGATTTATATAAATAATACAAACCAATATTTTATTTATTTAAACATCAAAGTAAAAATAATATAAGATAAGAGAAGAAAGACGTGGATTATCTAATAAATTTTTTGAAGTAAACTCAAACAGGCATGTAGAATAGTGGTTAAACTCATGAACATCTTAGAAGAAAGTTGGAGGTTTGTTTCTTTGTACTAACAACTATTAATATATTTTTGCATAATAATATATGAGTGACATTTTTGTGACGACCATTTAATTGGAAATTTTTGCCCTTGTGTTGAGGTTTAATATATAGTAATAAATTGGATTAAAATGTGTAACTGTAAAACGATATTCCAAACACATTCTTAATGCATTTACTAAGTGTGTTAACATAATTTAATATAAAGATGAACACATGAGAGGAGTGCAGAATCAGTTCCCAAGTAAAAAACCAAAAACAAATAGGTGACATGAATACTCCAAACTATAATAGATATTCATCTCCCAAGGTGTTTATCACAAACTTGGGTGATGTGAGGGGTAGCTTGGGCTTTAAACCCAACATCAACTGGTATGCAAGGATCACAAGCTCTTATTGGGTTTAAAAATCCTGATGGGTCAGTGATTGTCAAGACTTATAATATTGTCTCTTATGGCCCACTTGTTGAGTCTAAGTTGAGTTTTGAGGTCAAGGAGAAAAGTGGTGAGTTTTCTGACGCGAAGCTAACAAAATTATCTTTAATTTAATGATGGTTTAACAATTTTTATCTAATTGGAACTATCTATAAATCAAAGAGGAAAGGGTTGACGAATTTTTACATGTAGAATTATATTCAATATAGAAAACTTATTTATATTTGATTTAAATTATCAATATACACCTATTAGTATTTAAATATAATCCTGCTATTAATCAATACACTTTTTAATATTAAATCTAACAATTCTTCATTTAAGATTTAACGATTTTTATTAATTTAACTGTCAAATGACCGGACCAAAGTTTTGAATAAGATTTCTCTTACAGTTATTACATATAAGGATATAAATATAAATATTATACTTAGCAAAAAAAGAAATTTAAATATTATACATATAAAGATATAAATATAAATATTATACTTTGCAAAAAAAGAAATTTAAATATTATAGATGTAACACTTCTAACTATGTCACATTTCAAATTATTATCAAGTCAACACTTTTAATTATTATCAAATCATATATCTAATAATTTACCTCCAAACTACTTTTTTAACAAATTTCAATTCAAATAAAATAAGAAAATTATAGAATTTTAAATGAAATTTGTGCATCGCACGTTGTAGACTAGTATATAATTATTGGAGGATTATAATAAAAACAAGAGAGAAGAAAATTAGACACAAGATAGATCTAGAGTGAAAAATTCGCATGAATTTTTCTGCTTGCACACGCTGCCTTGTATTTGCGATTCCTGGAGTTCTCCCGGTCGGATCGTCCTTAATTTTGGACATCAACTTCCTTACACCGATATCTAAATTATGAACAGTGGAGATCCGATTCTGAGGTCCAGAGGTCAGTTCTTAAGGGGCTTAACAGAAGTTGTTGCACCACGGTGATGTTAAACCTCCCCGCGGGTTTTTCTCATTGTTGTCTTATTTTGATTTCATACTTTTGACGGCTTATTTCAAGAGTGTGAAGGTGATTGTATTACTCTAGTTTTGTCTAGAGAAGACTTGGTGTATTCCAATATAATTTGTGATAGTGAATTGTTTGGGTGGACTACGGTCTCGTGGTTTTTACTCCTTAACTTTGAGGGGGTTTTCCACGTATAACTTTTGGTGTCTTATTTTTGTTTATTGTTGTTTTACTTGTTTGCTTCATCGAAGGTTCATACAAGTAGGGATAAGTATTGTCCAACGAAGTTAATTCCGCACTTAGTTGTTACCGGTGTGGTCACTTTGTCCATCAGATTGGTATCAGAGCTTGGTTGTTATTGGACTTGTTTGAACGATGGAAACGAATACAAGTAGAATGATTAATTTGAATGGTTCTAATTATCATGTTTGGAAGGGGAAGATGGAGGATCTTCTTTATGTGAAGGAATATTATCTACCTGTGGTTGCTACGGAGAAGCCTGCAAATAAAACAGAGGCAGAATGGACTATTTTGCATCGACAAGTTTGTGGATATATACGGCAATGGGCGGATGATAATGTTTTGAACCATATTAGTGAGGAGACACATGCGCGTACTTTGTGGAACAAGCTTGAGCAACTCTATGCTCGAAAGATAGGAAATAATAAACTGTATTTGATTAAACAGTTGATGTCTCTAAAATATCAGGATAGCACTGCAATTTCTGATCACTTGAATGCATTCCAAGGAATTATGAATCAGCTTGCTGGAATGGGTATCAAGTTTGAGGATGAGATACAAGGGTTGTGTCTTTCGGGTACTTTACTAGATTCATGGGAGACATTCAGGATGTCTTTGTCGTACTCAGCTCCGAATGGTATTATTAGTATGGAATTAGCTAAGAGCAGTATTCTGAATGAAGAGATGAGAAGAAAGTCACAGGGTTCCTCTTCACAGTCAGAAGTCCTATTCACTGAAAGAAAGGGAAGAGCTCAAAGCAAAGGTCCAACCAACAGAGGTAATCAACGGAGTAGTTCTAGAGGTAAGTATTATAATGTTGAGTGTTATCATTGTGGTAAAAAGGGGCATACAAAGAAAATCTGCAGAAAGTTGAAGCGAGAAAATAAAAAGGGTTCAGACAACGATCAGACGAAAACTGACGGTGGTAATGATAATTCTGTGGTGATTGCTACTACTGATGAGCGCCTGATCTGTTGTGATGGAGATATTGTTAACCTTGCACAAGATGATTTTAGTTGGGCAATTGATAGTGGTGCTTCGTGTCATGTTGCGTTACGAAGAGATTTCTTTACATCTTATACTTATGGTGATTTTGGAGATGTTAAGATGGGTAACAGTGACATAGCAAAAGTTGTTAGCGTTGGAGATGTATGTCTGAAGTTTGATACGGGCATGGAGGTAGGAACGGACTTGTGCCGTGCTTTCATTCTCCCTCGGGATCGACCTGTTTATGATTAAGCTGGAGCTTCTTCGGCCTGTACCGAGCTGTTAGGGCATCTTACGATGGTAAGTACTTTGTCCCTTCTTTCACCTTTCACTGCTTCTTTTAACTATACATAACACTTTGTAATGTGTTGTCAGGCTGTTCCTTGGGCTGCGTCTTTAGAGCAGAAAGTTAAGGATTTGGATCTTCAGCTTCGGGGGCTCAAGCTGACTGAAGAGCGAGCAGAGGCCGCTGAAGGTCAGCTGGAAGCCTTACAGAAGGAAGTTTGCTTGTTGCGGCAGAGATTGACGCAGGTGGTCACCGATCGGGACAGCGTCAAGATTGACCTCGAAGCTGCCTTCACTCGCTTGGATAGGGCTAAATCCCGACTGAGTGCTTCCCGCAAGGCCGAAAAGAAGGCTCAGAAGTTGATCCTCCTGTCCGAAGACCGGGGATTCACTGCGGGCTACGAGGAGGTGATTCGCAGGGCCCACGCTGCCGGGATGGACCATAAGCTTCTCTTGGAGGAAGGCATGGAAGATCCAATCGGTCGTCCCGAGGAGCCTGACGTCCCTCCAGTTGTTAGCTCGGATCCCGAGTCGGATTTGTCTGATTAGACATAAATATTTTTATTGCTGATGTAATATAACATTTTGCCTACGGGCTTTACTCCAGCCTTTGGGCATTTATATCTTATGATCTTTTTGCCTTAGCTTTGAATTTGCATTTGCTTGCTATGTTTGGCGTTCGATCATACTTTCTTTAGGTCTTATTTGATTGCCTTAGCTTTTTCTTTATAATACCTCTTCGGCTTAATGATTTGCCTTGGTATTTTTCTTTGTAACACGTCTTCGGCTTAATCATATGCCTTGGTGTTTTTTATTTGTAACACCTCTTCGGCTTTGTATTTAGCATTGGTGTTTCTATTCTATTAAATTTTACCTTCGGTATAACATTCGTTCGTCATATCTCTTCGTTAAGTTTGTCCCTTTAATATTTTAAAGGAGTGAATGTACATCTTAAAATATTAACAGTATAGGGCTGATCGAAGAAACAAGAATTGCAAGCTCATAATTTCCTTTCGAATGCCCTGAAGTGTGGGCTTGGAATTTTTATGCTGGCACAGTTCCTTCGTTCACTCTATTCCATTTTTGCATTTACTATTCATTACACTTGAAACAAATGAACATAATCAAGTTGACATAAATGAACTCAAGTAAATAATAAACCTTCTGTATTAGTTCATACTGAAGTAAATATGCTGAATCAAAGTTGCTGAAATAAAAATGATATAAGAACAAAGATTTTCGATAGGCTTACTGGTAGAACCTACGAAGGCGTGAAGCATGCCAAGTGTTTTTTATCAAAGAACCGTCCGGTCTAGACAGTTTATATGTCCCTGGTCGAACCACTTCAACCACTGTGTAAGGGCCCTCCCAATTGGGCATCAGCTTCCCTTGCTTGGTCGGCATGGAGGTTGCTAGCTCTCTGAGAACGAGGTCTCCAACTTGAAATGATCTTTTCTTTATGCCAGCATCGTAGTACTGAGCCGCCTGAAGCTGGTACCGGACATTTCGCTGATGAGCTGCTTCCCTTTCTTCGACTACCATGTCTACATTAGCTCGCAGACCGAATTCGTTTCTTTCCACATTAAATACCTGTGTCCGGTACGATTCCATCCCAACTTCGGCCGGCATCAATGCATCTGTCCCGAATGCCAATCTGAATGGGGTTTCCCCGGTCGAGGACCTGGGAGTTGTTCGGTAAGCCCAAAGGACATAAGGTAACTCCTCTGCCCACATACCTTTAGCATCCCCGAGCCGCTTCTTTATACCGTCAAAGATAATCTTATTTGCTACTTCAATGGCTCCATTTCCTTGTTGATGCCCGACTGAACTAAACTTCTGTTGGATCCCAAACTTAGCCAGAAACTTCCTGAACTTACTGCCGATGAATTGAGTTCCATTATCTGATACGCAGATCATCGGGATACCGAACCTTGAGAATACTTGCTCCAACATGAACTTTTTGGCTGCCTCTTCAGTTATGGCCGACAATGGTCGGGCTTCTACCCATTTGGTCATGTAGTCAATGGCCACAATGCAATATTTAGCCTGCTTAGTACTAGTGGGTAGAATTCCCACAATGTCTACGGCCCACATGGCAAAAGGAATGGGATTGAGGACCGATGACATTTCTTCCGGGGGTTGCTTCGGTACGGTGTTGAATAGCTGGCATTGCCTACACTTCTTCGAGTAAATTTTGGCATCTTCCCTTACGGTCGGCCAAAAGAAACCTTGTCTGAGGATTTTAAAGGCCAGTGATCGTCCTGCCAAATGCTCCCCACAAATTCCTTCGTGCACTGTTTCCAACACTAACCTTTGATCTTCGGGGGCCAGACATTTGAGAAGAGGTTGTGTAGCCGACCGTCTGAACAATTGTCCCCCTACTAAGGTGTAGTTGGCTGAACGATATTTCACCTTTTGTGCTTCCTTTTTGTCTAATGGCAATACTCCCTTCTCCAAGAAGGCCCTGATGGGGGTCATCCAACTGATTCCTTGATGGATTTCCAAACACTGTTTTTTGTCGATCGAAGGGACTTTCACTTCGGTCAGGTATATCGACCCCATTAGACTCTGGGTTTCCGCTGAGGCAAGCCTAGACAACGCATCTGCCCTGTTGTTGTTTTCTCTGGCTACCTGGCTTAATTCAAATGACTCAAAATGAAGTGAACTTTCACGTACCTTGGCTGTGTATGCCTTCGTTCGGGGGTCTTTCTGGCCATACTCCCCGGAAAATTGCTTCACCACTAGCATAGAATCGCTAAATACCCTTACATGTTTTACCTCTAGGCTTCGCGCCAAGGAGAGACCTGCTAGTAATGCTTCATACTCGGCCTCATTGTTAGTCAAGGGAAAGGTGAACCGGATAGCCTGACAAATCTCGAAACCATCTGGGCTGATGAGGATCATACCGGCCCCATACTTCGTTTTTCTGACCGAACCGTCCACAAAAAGCTTCCATTTTCCCGGTGACTGAATGAGCTGTTCCTCCGGCTCCAGGTCCTTCGGTCCTGAGAAAGAACATTCTACCAAGAAGTCGGCCAGTGCTTGGGCCTTGATGGCGGTTCTGGGCACAAATTCCAAGTCATACTCTCCTAGCTCTACCGACCAAGCCACAATTCTGCCCGAGGCTTCCGGTCTTTGAAGGATCTTTTTCAGTGGTTGATCGGTAACCACTTGCACCGTTCTTCCTTGAAAATAATGACGCAGTTTCCTTGATGCTACCACTAATCCAAAGGCAAACTTTTCAGCATTGGGGTATCTTGTTTCCGCATCCTTAAGCATGTGTGAGACATAGAACACTGGGTGTTGATTCTTTTCATGTTCCTTGACTAGCACAGCCCCTAGTGTTCGGTCGCTCACTGCTAAGTAGAGTTGCAGTGTTTCCTTGGGGTCGGGTCTCATCAGGAGTGGTGCCTTAACCAGATATTCTTTAACTTCTTCAAACGCCTTCTGGCAGTCCGATCCCCATTCAAAGTTTTTTGACCCTCGGAGTACTTCGAAGAACGGTAGTGCTTTCTCGGCCGATCGGGAAATAAATCTTCTCAAAGCAGCCAATCGTCCAGTTAGTTTCTGAATGTCCCTGATCGTCTTCGGTGCCTCCATATCAATCACTGCCTTGATTTTCTCAGGGTTGGCTTCTATCCCTCTGTCACTTACCATGTACCCCAAAAACTTGCCACTAGCAACTCCGAACGTGCATTTGCTTGGATTAATTTTCATATTGTTTCTCCTGAGTGTTTCAACACTCTTTCAGGTCCTCTGTATGGTCTTTAAACATGGATTTCACTATCATATTGTCTACATAGCATTCCATGTTTCGACCGATCTGTTGCTTGAAAACTTTGTTGATCATTTTCTGGAAGATTGCCCCTGCATTCTTCAGCCCGAAGGGCATCTTGATATATGCATATGTACCTTTGGGGGTGATGAATGCTGTCTTTGGAATATCCTCGGCATTCATTTCAATTTGGTGATATCCAGAAAAAGCATCTAAAAAGCTAAGTACCTGGTGTCCTGAGATTGCATCTATCAACTGATCAATGTTAGGTAGGGGATAATGATCCTTCGGACAGGCTTTGTTCAGGTTGGTGTAGTCGACGCACATTCTCCATTTGTTGTTCGACTTCTTGACTACCACCACATTCGCCAGCCAGTCCGGATACTCAATTTCCTCAATGAACTTAGCTTCCAGAAACTTTTCCACTTCGGCCTGGATGACTTGTTGCCTTTCCATGGCGAAATTCCTTTTCTTCTGCTTAACAGGCTTTGCATCGGGGTTAACGCTAAGACAATGTTTTGCAACCGAAGGGTCTAGGCCTGGCATGTCCTCTGGTCCCCACGCGAACACATCGTGGTACTGTCTGATCACTTCAATAACCTTCTTTTTTAACTCAGGCTCCATGTTTTTGCCTATTTGGATCATTTTCCCCGACTACCCGACATACAGTTCTACTTTCTCTATCTCAGTTGCTGGTTCGGCTATAGGGTTGGACAAATCTGCCCCAAAATTTTCTAACTTGATGTGCATCATCTGACGACTGCTTCCTTCGTCTTCATTCCTCTTTCTTTTCCCCCTTCAGTCATCTCGACATCTTTGTCTTTCTCAATGTCTTCCAACATGATGATTCGAGCAGCCTTCTGATCTCCTCTCATTTCCCCCACTCCATTTTCTGTTGGAAATTTCAACTTCAGGTGGGGAACAGAAGCTACTGCCTGAAAAGCGCTAAGGATCAGCCTTCCCAGGATTCCATTGTACGGACTATCCACTTTCACTACATAGAACTTGGCTTCCTTTTCCATGGTGTAAGGGGCTTTGCCCAGCGCGATGGGGAGGGTAATTGTCCCTTCGATCGGTACGGGCTGATTCCCGAAGCCATACAGGGGTGCCTCATGACATGGCTCCAACTGCTCGCCTCCTAAGTTCATTTTGCAGTATGTTCTGTGATACAAGATATTGACCGAACTACCACCATCAACTAGAACTCTCCAGATTTTGTTCTCCCCTATAATGGGATTTATGATGAGTGGATCTTCGTGCGGCCATATCACGTCTTCGAAATCATCCTCTGTGAAGGTGATAGGCAGGGGCTGTCTGGCCGGATTGGTCTGATACAGGTTGTAGACCTGTCTGGCATATTTCTTTCGGGCGGTCTTACTGCACCGCTCTAGCACCGTGCCCCCTGAAATCGTTCAAACTTCACCTCTGTATTTTTCTTCCCTTTCAGGCCCCTTCTCTCTTCTGGGCTCCTTGGGTTCCAGCTTGTCCCTCAGGTCGCCCCCTGAACGTGTCTTTCTTGGATGCGATTCGGAGTCCGAAAACTCGTCTTCATCGTCATACGGTCTTTTATCCCTTCGATGTTCGGACGACACCAGGGTCACCTCATCAGCCTCGATCGACTCTCTTAATGCCCTCTCTTCCAATTCATATTCTTCCCTACGGAGTTTGATGGCTTTGAGTCTGAGCATGTCCGCCTCTTTCTTTTTAGCCCGTATTTGGGCTTCCTTATCGGCCTGTTCGGTTACTTTCTGTTTTCCTTTCTTAGCGGCATGCTCTTCTCTCCATTTGAGAAGCAATTCTCTCTGTTCTTCGGGGGTCGGTAAAGGACCTTCGTCCCCTTCAGTGTCAAAATTCAATTGCCGATTTATCAACGGCGTGATGGTCGAACCTCCAGGGTGTGGAGTTCCATCTAGTACAGGTGGTCGATCAGGTGTCATAATCTCAGTAAATCACAACGCACAATCGATCTATACTTCCCACAGACGGCGCCAAATGTTGGAACCAGTTTTCGTCACCAACGTCCGGTCGGACCTGCGAAGAAGAAGAATGCGAGGGTTGGGCCCCCCGATTCACCTCCGGTGTGAGAATTAGTAACTGGTAGTCCAAGTAGGTAAATTGAACGTACAGAGAATATGTGTGTATTGTGAACGTACAGGCATCTCTCTCATGACCTGGTCATAGTACCGTTGATCGGCCCAATCCACTCAGCCTCTGGAAGATGGGCCTCTTCGGTCTTTAAACAGGTAATGAGCCTTTTCGGATAAGCTATGGAGGATGGGCTACTTCGATCGGCCCAATAGTCATCAGTCTTCTTCGACCTCTAACAATAAGCTTGGAGTATCATCAAACAGATCCATCACCAGGACTCCATTATTAAGAAATAATAGAGATTTCACCAGCACACTATCTGCATCTTCCTTCATCTAAAAAATAATAATAATAAGAACCAGTGAATCTTTGAGTCTTTCTCTAATTTAAACATCCCAACTCCTCTCATCTATTTCCCATATTCTACTTAAGATAGTTTTGATTCTATTTTAAAAAATCTCTTACAAGACCACAACCTTCAATAGCAGATTAGATTTCTTGTTATCCTGAAATCTTCCTCAATCTCCCACTCCTCATCATCCTCCACTTGCATAACCAAGCAATGATCAGAGACTTGTGCCACTTCAAACCCTCCGTACACACTACTTAAGATGCATTCATCCATACATATTAATCAAGCTTACTACAACAACTAAAAACACTACCAAACAAAACTGCTGAACCAGAGGACACTTGAATTTTACTACTGAGCATATATTGAAAAATGCCCACACTCATTTTAAGATGCTTGATACATATATATTATTTAATATGCAACAACTTTACGCAATGTGCGATGCCGTAAAAAAAAGCATCCTGAAAAATCAAATAACACTTTAGCTATACTCATATCATTACATGCTCGCATATTATTTTGATAGGTAACAACTTGCCTTCTATTGGAACTTATTAGGGGACATCGAGCTTTGGATTACTCATAAAAAAGCCTTGTGATGGGTATGTTTCAATCTGTTCTCATCTGTTCTCTTACTAGTGAATATCTATAGATAATCATAAATTATGGGGGCATTACGATCACGTAAATGAACATGTAACTAAAGGACAGTCGGAAAAAAAAAATTAGGAAGTGAAAAAAAAAATGTAAGTGTTAATAAGTTGGTTAATATTCAGAACAGAATTTGAACTAGTCATGTTTGTGGCTACATATATTCCAACGACTAGCTGAATGATTACGAAAGGCGGACATAATTTTGGATCTCCAACATGCATTTGCCGTTGGTCTTCAGCAAACAATAAAATCGAATAGACAATATCTTGGTTTCAATCTTTAATATAATGGAAAGCTGAAGAATACCCTTAGGCCTCATCCTCTCTCTCTCTGCAGAGTTGTAAAGAAGGTAATAATGCATGTGCCTTCACTTTTTATATCCTCACAATCCAAGTTTTTCTGGTTTATATTTCTACAAAATTTTAAAATGGAAATGAGAACAAAGAAAAATAAAACCGCCTCGCGTAATTTACTTTCCCGTGTTACAGAAAATCTGTTCGGAATGTAATGTTATGGTGATTATATATAAGATATTTACTTGGCGCTGTTATAGAAAATCTGTTCAAAATGTGAGGTTACAGGTGATCTAAGATGTTGAAGGTTCAAATCCTATCAAAAATAAGGCACCTGTGTGAATGTGTTTAACTATTAAAAATCACATTCTTTCATCTCCAAAATCTAAATCTTCATTATATTTGAAAAGATGGAGAAGATACAAGATAAAGAATAGAGGGTGGCCTTTGGGTGGGCCCAACAGAGTGATGTTATTTCAAACTCATTCACGCTATCAGTCCGTCACTTAGCTAACTAAATTCACACACATTTAAGTATATTTCACCAAACCCTATTTTATATAGTGAAACTGAGTACAGAAAATACTATATTTAGCCAGTTCTAGAAGTTAAAACTGACACACTCATTATGAGTAGTTGAAAATGTTAACAACTACTGCCCTTGATCTCAACAATATAAATACTATATATACCTCATACGTTTGTGTTTAGAGTTGTAAGTGTAGAAACCAAGGCATTTTAACTTGTAAAAAATCAGGCGACCATGGACTCCCTGAAGCAACTACAGCGCCAGTATGTTCAGTTTGTGAAATCTCTCTACCGCGAGGTCAGTCGGTTTTACATTTTTCTATTTTAAAGAAAAAATTTCTTTAAAAATTTCATTTACACCCTAATAAACACTTATCTGACTTAGATTTGATGTGGGGTGTTCTGCATTTTACACCACTTTTTGTACCCTTTTGGAATCAGACTAATGGATTGTTTTTTCTTTTTGATGTATATACAGAGAATTGTAGATCGCCAATTTGTGGAGATGCAAAAAATGCAGAAAGATGATCCTGATTTTCTTTCTGGTATTGCTAATAATTTCTTTGATATGTGGGAGAGTGTTTCACATAAGATTGATATTGCAATGTCAGTGTTCTTTCTTTCTGTTATATTTTATATGTATATTATTTTTAATTTATTTATTTTAGGTTAAGAGAAATGATGGCTTGAATTTAATTATATATATGTGGTTTAAATTTAACAGTGAGCAGAAGATTGTCGATCCGGAACTATATGATGCTGTTCACCGGGTGAAGGGTGCAGGAATGAGGTATTATCCCTAATTATTATTCTGATAAGATATAACATTTCTATAAGTTAACATGATGAAACTAAGATATTCAAAGACCGTTGAGTAGGTCTTTAGGGGTTTCTTATGATCATTAAAAGCAATTTTTTGAAAAATAATTGTGTGTTCATGTAGAAGTGGTATTTTTTCTGTGTAAATGTGTGATTGTCCACGGCTACTGCTGGAGTACCGCAGAAGCAGGCTTCATTTCATAATACATCTGACTAATCACATTTCTTTCCTAAATAACAGTCTTGGCGTTAAAAAGGTGATAACTCTATGCCTTGACTTCCAAGAACACTATAATACTCGCAACCATGAAGGGTGAGTTTTACATTTCTCTTATATATATTTACAATAATAACTCTCTCCAAGATTTACAGTAAAAATGCTTTCTCATGTCAATATTAAGAACCCGCGCCTGTAAATTAATTTTTTAAAGTAAAGTACAGTTGATACACTAAATTTGCACAAGTTCGTGGATATGCACATTAATTAGTCCCGGAAGGACGGAACATCTATGTTTGCCAGACATACTTGGATGACTCTTACCTTTTTTATAATGGAAACCCCTAAAGAATGTCAGAGAATCCAGCAAATTTAGCCGGAAGGAGTTGATTCGTTAAATATCTGTTCATCAGGATTTTATTTAGCTAATATAGATGTTAAAAGAGCTCAGTTTGTGATAAATTGATATACTTCCGAAATGGAAATTAGAGTACTTGGTATTTACATGAATATTTTGTTATTTTGGTTTTTAGATTCTCATTGGTAGATCATTAAGCTTTTCATTTTTAGTTTTTTATTTGGGTTTCGATCCCCTCTGTCTCTTCATAATTGCAACGCAAATAATATTTGGATTGAGTTGTGAGTTGTCATCCTGATATTTAAATGAAAAATGTATATATAAATGTGTACACATTTTTGTTCTAATTAAACACATTGTTGTCCATGGTGTCATCAATCAGTTTTGTTATTGTCATTAATATGTTGCAACATACTTATATTATTGACATATTGTAATGTAATGGCTCAAAGTTGTTTTTGGTGCAGTTGTCTCCAATGTCTCCCCCAAATCAAAGATGACTATCAGTCTGTGAAGGACAAGTTGCAGATGGTTTTCGGTGTAAGTACATTTTGTCTTTCATTTTAATCCACCCTTCATCATTTCCTTTTTTGTGATTTTAGTGGACATCTTCGTACATTCTTTCCAGAGTTTAAGGTCATTATCCTGATCGGATGGGTCACTTAGTAGTGTGAGAAATTCAAAATTCAAAATTTTGAAATTTATTAACACATATAATTGTATACTTAATAGTGCTCTTGGGATAACACTCACATGACCCGTGTGACTAATGCTTACACTTATTACATAAATTTGAACTTGTTAGTAATTTAACTTTATATTTTATAGGTTCGTAGGGTTCTCTATATATGCATCAGAGAAATGCATTGTAGCAACTCAATGTAATTCTTATGAAGTAATATGCTTTTAATAAATTATACTTTTATAGATATATATGATTGCAAACCATTTACTGTTCCTAGTATTTAATGTTATTTTTCGGTGTTGTCCTTTCTTCTAATCTTAATATAAAGAAAATCTTCTCTCTGTTATGTGCAGCTGCAGCAACAAATCATTGGCGCAGGTGGATCGATCCCAATTCTGGGCTAAAACAGCGGTGTGGTGATAGTCTGTCTTGTTTTTAAATCTAGTTATTGTTGAGTGTTAAAGGATTCAGTTGGATCTAGAATTGTAATAAGTTTGAGATTCCTTAAAATATTGAACAAAGGTATTTACTGTTGTTTTTTGCCTCAAACCTCTATGTCGTTGTGACAACTATTGTCATAGCTAGCGGTGTTTGTGTGAACATCTGGTTCGTTTAATTTATGCATGTTTCGATGAATTGGAATTGATCTAGTATTTTGTATGCTTTTTAAATCATCATACATAATGTCATATGTCATATTGTGACACCCTAATTATTTTGGGTCTAAATGTTGATATATGTGAATGCAAGACTTATTATCCTTGTTTTATTAATCCTGCAAGTCATCACAATTTAGAGATGTTTTCATTTCTGACTTGAATTGGGTAGTAGTAAGCCTAGCTCAACTAGCGACTGTTATGAAAAAGTAAGTCTTCGCACATAAATATATATATGGATCTGAAAGGAAGAGCAAAAGGTGGTCTGCAGTGCACTGCAACCTGAATGAAAGTAAGACCATACCTATAACTCTGTAACAGGGGGTGAGTTTTCTTCGATAAGGTAACCCTATCTGATCACTCTTCTCCTTTTTGGGACCTAGTTCAAGTCTTCTTGGGAATTCTTTTAAAATCAGATGGCTTATGAGTTATGAGTGTGTGTCCATAAAATAACATCTAGGTTAAGTTATGAGTGTGTGTCCATAAAATAACATCTAGGTTATGCTGCATTGCACGGTCATTTTGGCACAAAACTGACTCATTAGCCTTCTCTTTTCTTTTGTCTTCTCCATGTCCATTCATAACTTGCCCCTCTTGTAGTACCATCTCCATGTTTGCATGCATTGGTTCCTTCATCTCTTTCTCACACCTCTTGAAATCTAAGCTAACATTCTGGTTGATCTGAGATGACTTACAAATCTTAGGCCCGCCATCCACCCTTATTATTCAACTATCACCTACTTCCCATCCTGCTTACCATTATAATCGGCCTTCATCCATAACCCACAAGCCCTACACTCCAATGACTTACCGGTCTAGATCAAAGTAGTTGGCTCATCACAAACCTTTTGACCATGTCCCATCTTTACGCATCTAATTAATACACATAAATAGCAATCTCTCATACTTGAATCTAATCCATATTCTTTGTCCTTCATAAGTGACAAATAACCTTGGTAACAAAGCTTGCTCCATATCTACTTCCACTTTAAACCTTGCATACCCACTACAAGGAAAACACGATTTTACAACGTTTTTTGCCCATTGTCTGAAGCTTCGAAAAACCGTTGTCTATTGAGATGTCGTCTGTTACCTGTATCACACAACGGTACGTACCGTTGTATGACATTCCTGAAGACAACGGTTAGAGCTTCCAAAAGTGTTGTACAAAAGCCAGAAACAAAAACGCTATTTCGGTAAAACTGTTGTTGAAAGTGCTTTGTATCAAGAGGATTGAATTACAAAAGTGTTGTTGTTTTGGCATTAACAAGGTCTAGTAAATATGTTCGTATTGTCTTAAATTTTTAATTACCACGTTTTTTTGTTATACCCACTTTGTTACAAGTATCTTTACACAACATTGTGGTGTAGCATACTATTGTCTGAGTACCATGAGACAATAGTTTTATTTGAAGAATAATTCACTTGGACAACACTCTTTTTATAAAATGTATTGTCTGAAAACTGTCTGACAATGGTTATTTGTAATAACCCCAAATTTTGGACTTAGTTAAAAAAAAATTATTTTTATTTTATTTTGATGAATAGTAAATTTCTGAACCGAAAAAGATTTTCAGACCACCCTATATACGGGGCGATATAATAAACTTTCAAAGTCGTATTAGTGATATGCGATGTAAATGAAGGAATGCAAAAGCTGTCAGAATCGGAAAAATAGCATTTCTGTTTTCTCCGAAATTTCACCAATAACGGATGGATTAATGATTATTTAAATATATTAGAGGATTTAAATTATCAATTCCATGGATATGGATTTAATAAAATAATTAGAGATATCGAGAACGTTTACGGTAAACTACTTCGATAGAACCCTTAAGAAATCCCTGCGAACGTTCATCAAGATTAAGCCGTAACCGAACAACGAGACACGAATCGATTTAAATACGAGATTAAGTGGTGACGGAACAACGCGACATTTACAGGATTAAATATAGACATGGAAGTAACATGTAACAAGATTAATTCGAGGGATGCAACATTTGTATCATCCGTGTGAAAGAGAACGAACCAGTAAAGCAAACCAATAAAGCTACTTTATTCCAAAACCTTGCATGTTTGACATGTGTCCTATGACTAAGCAACAAAGGCAATGACTCACCACTTTTAATACAAAATATCTCAAAAGTAACCAAGGAAGAAAAAGAAAACTCTCCCCCATTTCTTCAACAATCTGCTCAGCTTGCACAAGGAGAAGAGAAAAATTCATAACTCCAAATCTACTTGTCCTAAAATCACCAAATTTTAACCATAGCTTCTCCACTCCATGGATAACATTCGTTCAAAATTTCATAGTCAACAAAGGAGTGTAGCCTAGCCAAATCCCTTCCCCAAGTTGGGGCTCAAACCCCTAGCTAGGGAGCTTTAAATTTGACGATCTATAACTCAAAAGAAAGCTTATGAAGAGCAAAAGGTCTGGAAAAAATCTTAGCACCGAACTCTTATTTTTCGAATTGTTATGGATTTTACAAGATGAGGATGAATACTAACTTTTCATGATTCTTGATTTTGTTTCATAAGGATTAAGCTTGTTAAGGTTTGTTCAAAGCTCAAGGAAGGATTATAAACTATTGTTAGTGTATATGAAGCATCAAGGAAGGTATAAACTCTTGAAACCCTTAGTTACAAATTGATTTATATGGTTAGTTTTAAGTATAGTTTAGTTAGTTTGATTATGAGGATGATTAAGTGATTTTGATGAAAGTTTGATGTTGATTTGATGATAAGCAAGTAGATGTTGGTTTTGACTGGTTGATGATGATTATGGGTTAGTAATGATGTTGAGGATTTGACTTGGTGATTTGGTTGGATTGATTATGTAAAGTTTATGATTAAACTTTGGAATCGTTAAAACATAGCCGTTATAATGCCCGATTTTCCTTAGCCTTGTTTTGTTTGTATTGTTCGAACATAATACCTTCTGTCCAAGGTCACCACTGCCTATTATAGTGTAGGTCTTGTTTCAAGGTTCGTTTTGGTGCGAAGATCATGTGAATCTGATTTACGGTTTAGGAGAAACGAGTGTTTTAGTAAAGGATGTTTCACGAGACCAAACGATACCACTTAGTCAACTTTGAGGCTATGATCGAACCACTTAGAGGTCATAATAGAATGTGAAACTTTGTGATAACATGCGAGGTATGTTTAGGAAGACCCTCGAACAGATTTCGTGTTAAAAGGATTATATTTCAATTTTATAAAAATGCGTGAGCGAGCATGCTCGAGTAGAAATTCTTAAGGAGTTAATTTGGAAATGGACTTTGTACTTGAGTTAGTATATACTTAGTATGGTGAAAGCGTTCAAGTTATTAATCTTGAACCTTGTGTTGATTCTAGATTACTGGACCAACCTGAGACTTATTGCTACTTCGGGATTTCCAGGTAAGTTTTCTCATTCCATGCTGTATTTTAAAGTACCATATTCTGATGTATGCATATAATAGATGCAAGTTTTCTAAATCCATACTTTGAAGTATTAATTATATAATACTGCTTTTGCCATGTATAGTGTTGTATAGTTTTGAGATAAATGATTATATCGTGTTAAATAGAATTTGACCATTGGATTATATAAAATCTTTTGAGTTAAGTAGTTATGAACCGGTTTACTTGGTAGCTCTAAGTATAAGAGCATATTCATTGTTTTCGACTCTAAATCGGGAGTCGGTATTTTGAGATATGTAGATAGCCGTGGAAACCCGGAGGGATTCCATCGGCAGAATACTATGTACTTTGAGGAATGTTATTTGAGTATTATCTCAGTCGAGAAATACTATTTGAATACTATTTCCGTTATATATGCTAATGGAAGGCATAACTGTTTTCGAAAGTATATTGTGATACTTGCTTTATGATTATCCCTTCAATGAATATTATTTTAAATATTCATTCAGTCTTTATTTATTTAATGAATATTATTTTTGAATATTCATTTGAGGTTTATTTATTTAATGAATATTCATTTGAGGTTTATTTATTTAATGAATATTACTTTTGAATATTCATTTGAGGTTTTATTTATTTATTGAATATTATTTTGAATATTCATTCGAGGTTTATATTATTTTGAATATTCATTCGAGGTTTATTTATTTAATGAATATTATTTTGAATATTCGTTCGAGGATTACTTCTTTAAGAAATATTATTTTGAATATTCATTCGAGGTTTATTTATTTAATGAATATTATTTTGAATATTCATTCGAGGATTACTTATTTAAGGAATATTATTTTGAATATTCATTCGAGGTTTATTTATTTAATGAATAGTATTTTGAATATTCATTCGAGGATTATTTATTTAATGAATATTATTTTCGAATATTCATCTAAGGTTTACTTATTTAATAAATATTATTGATTATTTTTAAAATCAAAAAGAGGTTCCCAAAACACTGTTTTTCCATTTAAATCTGTCTTTTAAGAGGATTTAAATGCTCGCTCAACTATCAAAAATATGGGAAACCTGATTTAAGAGACTACTACTCTTTTTGAACTCTCAACTCAAAACTGTCAAGGGACAGACATTTTCTCGGAGCAATGTAATTGCTGCAAGTCAAATATTGTGTTACCACCACAACGATCGAGGGGTAAATTCATGGAACAAGTCGATATCCATTAACAAGCAATAGCTTGGGAAATATTGGAGAATCTTCCTTTCCAACCTAGATATAACTACTTAGTGGAGTCGTATCAACAAGTGTTACACTTGGGGAAAGGAGGACGATCTTTACGTTTCAGAGTCATGGATTTCATCTGAACTAGGAGTGGTGTAAGTGGTCCAGTTGCGCCGACCCATCCAACTTTTATTGCCCCAAATGGGCCGGGAGATCACCGGAAGGCGGTAGACAATGTCAGGCCGTCGTGATTCTTCCATCTACATGTAGAAAACTATTTGAGCGGTACGACCTGCTACTGATCATAGTAAGGTTAGGTACAGCGGGCGCGGTAGAAACTCCTGTATTGGTTCATCATCCAATTTGGATATTCCTGCAACATGTATTGGGGTGAAGAACCAAGCATGTTGGCAGGAGGTCGAAAGTGTTTGGAAATGAAGTGACAATAAATTCATGCAACTTCATCTTTTATTTTATGAGTTATGACTCTGATAAAACTTTACTCAGATTATATATGCATAAGTGGATGTGGGGTTACGGAAACATTATATTAATTTTCCTTGTAACGTCATCATTTATATTATACTAGTATCTTATCCGTTTAATGCATAGCCTGTGGCTACAAAGATATTTTCGAACTATATAGTGTTTTGAATCAATGAATAGGCTTTAAGCCTTGATTCCAATATTTGATATCTATTTTAAAAAGATATCTTTTGAGTCTTGGTTTATCATACTGATACCAAGGATTTCCAAATGATTACGAAGAGTATATGAGTATGATTATAAGTTATACGGTATTTTAAACGGTATACTATTTTGGGGTTAGACCCTAGTAGTGATAAAAGCTTTGATCCCTTATGGATTATCTTCCAAAAAGGTTTAAAGATTTAAATTGGGATAGATTTCTTGCTGAGCACTATTAGCTCATTCTTACTTTATTAAATATTTCAGCATGAGGAAAACATTGCCGAATCTACCTCGTGTTACGAGAGCAAGGGAATGGAGAGACCACCCTGGAGTTAGTTGATGCAGGATGGATACTGTCAGTGTGAGCAGAATGGTTGCAGCTTGAATTAGTGAGAATTATTTTGAGTGAGCTTGTATTACTAAACCTTTTATAGAATTGTGAGGTCCATCATTGTAACCTCAGGTAGAGGTTGTAAATAATAGATGAGATCCGGGATAGTTCATTTGGGTTGTAATGACAAATGTTGATTATTGTTGCTCATTTCCAAGGCTATAACTTGTGTGTGTGTGCGCGTAAGTGATTGGGGTCTTTGGAGTTGTATTATTAGAATGTTGTGAGTAATGCAGGTATTGTATAATTGATGGAGCGTGACAACCCAGATTCCTGACCCCGGATCTGGGGGTGTTACATTATTTGTTATCATTGAGTTCAGCTTTACAACGTTGTACAACGTTTTTTGCCCATTATCTGAAGCTTCGAAAAACTGTTGTCTATTGAGATGTGACATTTCTGAGACAACGGTTAGAGCTTTCAATAGTGTTGTACAAAAGCTAGAAACAACAACGATGTCGCTAAAACTGTTGTGGAAAGTGCTTTGTATCAAGAGAATTGAATTACAAAAGTGTTGTTGGTTTAGCATTAACACAAAGGTGTAGTAAATATATTTGTATTGTCTTAAATTTTTAATTACCACGTTTTTTGTTATACCACTTTGTTACTATTGTCTGAGTACCATGAGACAATAGTTTTTTGAGTTTGGAGTTTAGCATTCATTGACAAGACAACAGTTTTATTTGCCCACATTGTAAAATGTTGTCTGAAATATGTGTCACAATAGGGTATTATATAACCAACTAAAGACAACAACGAGGATATTATGAACACGCCAAACAAATACCAATCCAAACATTGCATCCATTAGTACCAAATTCACCAACTAATATTCACCATCACATACACCACCAATAATTACCAACTAATATTCACCAACTTATCACAGTTCATCCAACCAACAAAAACAAGACATATTCACCAACTTAGCAACATTCTACCTTGACAACATTAAATTTTCGGATGCACATATCCAAAAAAATAAAAACTGAAATATTCACTTAAGTTAAATATGTATGCCATCGCAGGCTAAAACATGCAAGTTACCCAGTACTGGAACTCCCAGAAATATATACGTGCATCCAAAAATAACCACTTGCAGACCTAGTTACTAAGTGGTTCAGTACCTAATGAGCGTGATGCTTCATAAAGTACTTTGCCCAGTCGGTCCTGATTTCATTGAGGTCATTGGCACCATAGGCTAAGTTGCCCCTCCGTAGCCACTGAAAAATGAAACAATGCTTAAGTTAACCAGTTTTCACCAGAAAACAAAAGAACATAAACAAATATGACAGAATTGTAATTTTTATACCTTTGAAACAAATTTGAGCTCTGTAATATCCCCAAATTTTGTACTTATTTAAGAACTAGCGATGAATAGTAACTTTTGTTAAAAACCACTGATGAATAGTAACTTTTTCATTTAAAAAGTTTTTCAGACCACCCTATGTACGGGACGGTATAATGAACTTTCAAAGTCGTATTAGTGATATGCGATGTAAATGAAGGAATGCAAAAGCTGTCAGAATCGGAAAAATAGCATTTTTGTTTTCTCCGAAATTTCACCAATAACGGACGGACTAATCATTATTTGAAAATATTGAAGGATTTAAATTATCAATTCCATGGATATGGATTTAATAAAAGAATTAGAGATATCAAGACCGTTTACGGTAAACTACTTCGATAGAACCCTTAAGAAACCCTGCGAACATTCTACGCGATTAAACGGAGACGGAACAACGAGACACTTACGGAATTAAAATATAGGCATGGAAGTAACATGTAACAAGATTAATTCGAGGAATGCAATTGGATCATCCATGTGAAAGGAAACAAACTAGTAAAGCAAACCAGTAAAGCTACTTTATCCGAACTCATGCATGTCCGACATGTGTCCAATGACAAGACAATGACTCACCACTTTCAATACAAAATATCTCATTTCTATCAAAAGTAACCAAGGCAAGAAAATCAAGAAAACTCCCCACTTGAAGATCAAAACATTCGGCCAAAATTCTCATCCATTATACATTTTTCAAAATCAAACTTTCAAGCATCCATAAATCTTGTTCTTGGATTCTAAAGCTTCCATATTTCCAAACTAAGGTATTCTCTAAATCCTAGAATCATCCATTAAAGTTATCATGTTCAAATCCTTGATTAAAGATGAGGGTGAATAGTGAAATGAATAGTAATTTCAAGAACTAACTTTTGTTTCTTGATTTCTTTGGTTGATTCAAGCTATCTTAAGGTTATATAAGGACTATACAAGGTTTATTAAGCTCATATACACTCCAAGGAAGGTATAAACTCTTGAAACCCTTAGTTATAAATTGAATTATATGGTTAGTCTTAAGTATAGTTTAGTTAGTATGATCATAAGAATGATTAAGTGATTTTGATGAAAGTTTGATGTTGTTTTGATGATAAGCAAGTACATGTTGGTTTTGACTGATTGATGATGATTATGGATTAGTAATGATGTTGAGGATTTGACTTGGTGATTTGGTTTGATTGATTATGTAAATTTTATGATTAAACTTTGGAATCGTTAAAACATAGCCATTATAATGCCCGATTTTCCTTAACCTTGTTTTGGTTGTGATATTCGAACATAAGGACTTCTGTCCAAGGTCACCACTGCCCAGTATAATGTAGGTCTTGTCTCAAGGTTCGTTTTGGTGCGAAGATCATGTGAATCCGATTTACGGTTTAGGAGAAACAAGTATTTTAGTAAAGGATGTTTCGCGAAACCGAACTATACCACTTAGCCAACTTTGAGGCAATGATCAAACCCCTTAAGCGACTTATTGGAATGTGAAACTTTGTGTTAGCATGCTAGGTACGTTTAGGAAGACCCTCGAAAAGATTTCGTGTTAAAAGGATTTAATCTCTATTTTATAAAAATGTGTGAACAAGCATACGCGAGTGGAAGTTCTTAAAGAGTTAACTTGAAAACATGTTTTGGCTTAAGTAAAGTACATACTTAGTGTCTTAAAAGTATTAAGTGATTAATCTCTGGTACTTTGACTATGTATAGATCGCCGGATTGACTCGAGGCACACTACCCCTACCTCACCACCAGACAAGTTTTCGAAACCTATACTTACTGTTGTTGTGATAATAAACTGTTTTCATATATGATACGCATTGCGATATATAAATTGCATACTTGTTTTCGAACTGCTATGTATAGCAATACTTGAGGTTATGACTTGAGGTTGGGGCTTATAAGTTAGATATGGGATATCAGCTATAAGCCAGGGTTTTATAAATGCCATAGGATAAGGGCGTGTGATTTTCTTTAAAGATCAGAAGTGATTATATTTTTGTATATGTTAAAGACTATTTTCCGATAAAGGTTATTTTCCGATAAAGATATCGAGTACGGTTATTCGAGGATTAATTATTTATTTAATGAATATTATTTGTGAATATTCATTTGAGGGTTACTTATTTAATGAATATTATTTTCGAATATTCATTTAAGGTTTATTTATTTATCGAATATTACTTTGAATATTCATTTAATCCTTATTTATTTAATGAATATTATTTTGAATATTGATTCGAGGTTTATTTATTTAATGAATATTATTTTGAATATTCATTCGAGGTTTATTTATTTGATGAATAGTATTTTGAATATTCATTCGAGGTTTATTTATTTAATAAATATTATTGTTGAATGTTCATTTAATCATGATTTACTTAATGAATATTATTTTCGAATATTCATTTAAGACTTACTTATTTAATAAATATTATTAATTATTTACTTTTTTTAAATTAAAAAGAGGTTCCCAAAACACTATTTTTCCATTTAAATCTGTATTTTAAGAAGATTTAAATGCTCGCTCAACTATCAAAAATATGGGAAACCTGATTTAAGTGACTCCTACTCATTTTAAACTCTCAACTCAAAATTGTCAGGGGACAGATATTTTTTCGAAGCAATATTTAGTTGCTGCAAGTCAAATATTGTGTTACCATCTCAACGCTCGAGGGGTAAATTCATGGAACAAGTCGATATCCATTAACAAGCAACAACTTGGGAAATATTGGAGAATCTTCCTTTCCAACCTAGATATAACTACTTTGTGGAGTCGTATCAACAAGTATTAGACTTGGGGAAAGGAGGACGATCTTTACGTTTCAGAGTCATGGATTTCATCAGAACTAGGAGTGGTGTAAGTGGTCCAGTTGCGCCGACCCATCCAAATTATTGCCCCAAATGGGCCGGGAGATCCCGAAAGGCGGTAGACAATGTCAGGCTGTCGTGATTCTTCCATCTACATGTAGAGAACATATTTTTGTTGTACAAACTGCTACTGATCATAGTAAGGTTGGTACAGCGGGCGCGGTAGCAACTCCCGTATTAGTTCATCATCCAATTTTGGAATATTCCTGCAACATGTATTGGGGAGAAGAACCGATCATGTTGACAGGGGGTCGAAAAGTGTTCAAAGGAAATGAAGTTGCAATAAATCCTTGCAACTTCATCTTTTATGAGTTATGACTCTGATAAAATCTTACTCAGATTATTTATGCATAAGTGGATTTTGGGTTACGGAAACATTATATTAATTTTCCTTGTAACGTCATCTTTTATATTATACTAGTCTCTTATCCGTTTAAGGCATAGCATGTGGCTACAAAAATATCTTTGAACTGTTATCTATTGATAATCTGTTATAAACTATTTTGGTGGGCTCTATTGCTCACCCTTGCTTTATTTATTTATATCACAACAACAGCTAGAGCAGATGGCCCGCAACAGGCACACTCTGCGCAAGCAGGTAGCAGCCGTCAGAGATTTACCCGCTGAGGTCGTAGCCGCCATAGCTGAGGTAGTAGTAACCAGCAGTCTAAGCTACGGCTTTTGTGTACCAGACTTATTTATATTTATGATTAATGTAAGCAACGGCAAGAACTTTTAAATGCACTCTGTAATCTTTTGGGTTTGTAATAACTTGTGGATCCTATAACTAGATACTTATTCCAATTTCATCTCTGGGACTATAACTAGTTGTGTATGTGGTATTGTTATTGTGGGGTCACAGCATGCAGTTTAATTGTTTTGATTCAAGTGCAAGTATTATTGATGGGAATTGAGACCGTAACGACCGGATCCCCGACCCCGGATCTGGGGCTGTTACAGAAATGGTATCAGAGATCTTGAGTTATAAACCCCAGAGATGATGCGACGTTACAATAATAAATTCACTAAGATAATAAGAACTCTTACCAAATTCGATTAAAACACTTATGGGAACTTTAATATCATGATAGTAACATAGTTCGTTATTGTGTAGGCGAGCGACATCTCTGACCCTGAGGCTTACGAGAGACAGCATGATGAGGACTTTCTTCGGACTACAGATCCATGCTATGAGGATTTTGAGGAGGAGGACCCGGAGGAGGTCCAGGCAGATGCGGACACCGAGGTTGTTGAGGATTCTGATGATGAGGATCCAGAGAAGGATCAGACCCTAGCTGGTACTGAGGATATGGAGGGGGATGCTGAGGACCAGACTCCACTTCCTACTGAGAGAGCCCCTACCCCTCCACCACTGCCTTTGAGCCCTTCCCCCAATGATTTTGAGGAGCTTACCCCTGAGCCACAGCAGACAGAGGCTGCACCACCAGCCGACCCGGTTACCCCACCTCATGTCCCGTTAGAGGGGATACCAGTGTGTGTGCATAACTGGACTGTAAGCAGAGTTCAGTCAGATTTGGTAGTGGCTGAGGCTAGATTAGCAGAGTCACGGATGCAGCTAGCAGCAGAGAGGGCTGCCAGGATTGTACGCCAGGGCGGCGGGAGGTCTGTGCCCCCTCGGGTTGCCAGGAGGGCGATGACTCGCATTGAGCTGAGGGCACGGATGAGGATTCGAGCTGCCTACTGATGGCAATGGCAGGGTATCCAGGGTTGATGCTGAGGAGATTTTCCGCATGGCCATGGCGAGGGTGAGGGCATTGGGCCGCACTAGTGGCTGATTTCAGAGTTGGTGATGTAGTAGTCTAGTCTTCTAGTCATGTACGGACATAGTAGTGCCGATTTTTGTGGGATTGTTCCATTGTATATATTATCCCTTTTCTGACTAGAAGGATAGACCATGTATTTCACTTTTGACTAGATGATGTTAGGACAGTTGTACTTGTAAACTGTCAATGTTCACTCAGACTATGTATCTTTGGTACCATGTATATATTTGTTTCCTTTCAGTTGAATCCAGTTCTGCTGTGATGCGATCACAAGTTTATTATACTGTTGTCTGCACCGTATGATTAAATTGCGATAAAATATAGAACTGCGGAAGTCTACTTCCAATTATGTAACGACTGTATCTGTAACCCAATGAACGAGCCTAATGTGAATTTTCCAAATTTCAGTAAAATGCCTCCACGAAGAGTGGGAACTAGGGCTAATACCCCTGAATCTGATGATCAAGAAAGCCACAACCAGGATAGGGAAGACCCCGAATATGAGGAGGAGATAGATGAAGATTATAATGAGCAGGACGACTCCCAGTATGGAGAGGCAGATGAATCCTTTTTCACTGCGGAATTTGAGACTGAAGAAGAGGAAGTTGAAGTGGAACAAAGGAGAGAGGACCAGGGTGGAGATCCCATGGGTCAGTTCATGAATCTACTTAGGCAAAATTTGGACCGTTATCCCCAACCACCCCAAGGAAACAACAGCACCGTGGCAAACTCTTTCAGGGCCTTTAAGTCACTCAAGCCCCCAGAATTCCAAGGATCGGCTGACCCAGTAGAGGCAAGAGCCTGGATAAAGGAAATGGAAAAATCCTTTGAGATATTAAGCATTGAGGAGGCACAGAAGACTGTTTTTACCACTTACCTTCTGAAAGGAGAGGCCAACTATTGGTGGGAGGCCAAGAAGAACATGGAGACGGATGTTATCGTAACTTGGGAAAGGTTCAAGCAATTGTTTCTAGAGAAGTATTTCCCAAGGTTTATGAAGACCCAGATGGAGCTTAAGTTTTTGGAACTGAAGCAGAATAACCTAACAGTGGCTGAGTATGAGGCAAAATTTACCGAGCTATCAAGGTTTGTGCCAGAGTTTGTAGATACCGAAGAAAAGAAAGCTAATAGATTTCAACAAGGATTGAAGCAGTGGATTCAGAATCGCTTGGCAGTCTTGGAGATTTCAGACTATGCCACATTGGTGCAAAAGGCTTCGATCGTGGAAGCCGGGAGTGATCAGATGCAGAGGGAAAGAGATAAAGAGGGGATAAAAAGGAAACATGCAAGTATGGGTGGAGGTTCTGCAGGAAGAAACCCCCCAAATAGGTTTAACCGCGGGGCAGTCTCCCTACCTGAAAGGAATACGGGTTTCAAGCGAACCGGGAGCGCAAGCGTAAACCAGAGCGGCAACCCATCAGGAGTGTCCCACTCCTACCAATCTCGACCTCCATTACCAGTATGTACAACTTGTGGAAGGAAACATCCCGGTGTGTGCAACCAGAAATAGATAACCTGTTATAAGTGTGGACGAGGGGGCCATTATGCTCACTCTTGTACCGCAGCTAACCCTAGCGTCAGCAGAAACCTCACTTGTTTTCAGTGTGGACATCAAGGTCATATGAAGAAGGATTGCCCCATGAACCGACCTGCAGCATCAGGGGCAAGCAAAGCTGCCTCCAATAAGCCACCAACTGCTAGGACTTTCAACATGACAATACAGGATGCCGTGAGGAACACGGATGTGATAGCAGGTACCTTTTCTCTGAATTCAGTTAGCGCAAATATGTTTTATTTGATTCTGGAGCAACTAAGTCTTTTATATCGAGGGATTTTGCGCATAAATTGAAACTTAAAGCCCAACCGTTAAGGGACTCCCTACAAGTAGAAATAGCTAACCACGAAATAGTCCCAGTTAGTCGGATTCACCCAAACTGCAAATTGGAAATAGGGGAACAGTCTTTTTATGTGGATTTGATTCCTTTTAAATTAGGGGAATTTGATGTCATTTTGGGGATAGATTGGTTGTCTCACAATAACGCGCAAATAGATTGTAAAGGGAAAAAGGTTAGACTAAATACCCCAGGGAAGAAGGAGGTAGTGTTTAAGGGAATGAAATAGACACAGAAATTTCTAACCATGGTGCAAACCAAGAGATTGTTACGAAAGGGAAACGAGGCCTACTTAGCGTATGTTGTAGACACCCAGAAAGAGGTACCCAGGTTACAGGACATCCCAGTAGTCAATGAGTTCGAAGATGTGTTTTCACAAGATCTTCCTGGATTACCACCCGATAGGGTAATTGAGTTTGCTATTAAGTTAGCTCCGGGGACGGCGCCAGTTTCGAAGGCCCCGTACCGGTTAGCCCCAGTAGAAATGAAAGAACTAGCTACCCAGTTACAAGAACTGTTGGAGAAAGGTATGATAAGACCTAGTGTGTCGCCGTGGGGGGCACCAGTGTTGCTTGTTAAGAAGAAGGATGGGAGTATGAGGTTATGCATCGACTACCGAGAGTTGAACAAGCTAACTATAAAGAATAAGTACCCATTACCTAGAATAGACGATTTGTTCGACCAGCTAAAGGGTGTTGTGTTCTTCTCTAAAATTGACCTAAGGACCGGATATCACCAATTGAAGATTAAACCCGAAGATATCCCGAAGACTGCATTCCGTACCAGATATGGACATTATGAGTTCTTGGTGATGTCGTTTGGATTGACCAATGCCCCAGCAGCTTTCATGGATTTGATGAACAGGGTGTTTAAGCAGTATTTGGACAAGTTCGTTATAGTTTTCATCGATGATATTCTTATCTACTCAAAGACAGAGGCAGAACATGCAGAACATTTGAGGATAGCCCTAGGAATACTCAGGAAGGAACAATTGTATGCCAAATTTGCGAAGTGTGAATTCTGGCGAAATGAGGTTCAGTTTTTAGGACATGTGATTAATAAGGAGGGAGTGTTGGTTGACCCCTCCAAGATAGAGGTTGTTTCGAATTGGGAACGACCAACCACACCAACAGAGGTAAGGAGTTTCATAGGATTAGCAGGGTATTATAGAAGATTTGTCAAGGATTTTGTGAAAATCGCAGCCCCGTTAATCCGACTTACCCGTAAAACTGAGAAGTTTGAATGGACGAAAAAGTGCGAGAAGATTTTCCAAGAGCTAAAGAAGAAACTGGTGACTGCCCCTGTGTTGGCATTGCCAGATGGAAAAGGAGATTTTGTGATTTACAGTGATGTTTCGCATAAGGGATTAGGGTGCGTGCTAATGCAGCATGGTAAGGTAATCGCGTATGCATCGAGACAATTGAAGGAATATGAGATTCGATATCCTACTCATGATTTAGAACTAGCAGCCGTAGTTTTCGCTTTAAAGATTTGGAGGCACTACTTGTATGGAGAGAAGTGCGAGATTTACACTGACCATAAGAGCCTCAAGTACATTTTTACCTAGAAGGAGCTCAACATGCGCCAGAGAAGATGGTTAGAGCTGATCAAGGATTATGACTGTGAAATTCTTTATCACCCAGGGAAAGCCAATGTGGTGGCTGACGCCCTTAGTAGGAAAGAGAGACTCAAGATGATAATGTCATCAGAAGAGCTGATTAGAGAATTTGAAAAGATGGAAATAGAAGTGAAGGTAACCGGAGACGGTACCGAAAAGCTATTTGAGATTTCACTGCAGCCAGAGTTGTTAGAAAAGATCAGAAGATGTCAAGAAAGAATGATGAGTGAAGAGAGACAGTCAATGACCGGAGAAGAGATCCGCACTGTCAAGGATGATAAAGGAATAATGAGGTATACTTACCGAATTTGGGTCCCGAATGTTCGAGAACTAAATGACGAGATTTTACACGAGAGTCACAGTTCAAGGTATTCAATTCACCCAGGAAGCACCAAGATGTATGGGGATTTGAAGGAAAACTACTGGTGGCCTAACATGAAAAAGGATGTAGCAGAGTGGGTAAGCAGATGCTTGACCTGCCAACGAGTGAAAGCGGAACACCAGAGACCCAGTGGGCTTTTACGACCCCTAGAGATTCCCGAATGGAAATGGGAACACCTAGCCATGGACTTCGTAGTAGGTTTACCAAGGACCAAGGCCAATCATGACACCATATGGGTAATCATAGACAGACTAACGAAGTAAGCACACTTTCTTCCGATCAATGAAAGGTACACTGTCGACAGACTAGTGGATATTTACTTGAAAGAAATAGTGGTGCAACAAGGAGTCCCAGTCGCCATAGTATCTGACCGAGATCCCAGATTTAACTCCAGATTTTGGAGAAGCTTCCAAGAGTGTGTAGGAACCCGACTGAACATGAGTACTGCCTATCACCCGCAAACAGACGGACAAAGTGAAAGGACCATCCAAACCCTAGAGGATATGTTAAGAGTCTGTGCTATAGACTTTAAAGGAAGTTAGGATGACCACCTACCCCTAATTGAGTTTTCCTACAACAATAGTTTTCATGCAAGCATAGGAATGCCGCCTTACGAGGCCCTTTATGGAAGAAGATGCCGATCTCCCTTGTATTGGGATGAAGTTGGAGAACGAAAGATGCTTGGGCCCGAAGTGGTCCAACGGACTAAGGACATAGTAGATCTAATCAGAGGGCGGCTGGTAGCAGCCCAAGATAGACAAAATAAGTATGCTGATTTGGCCCGGAAGGACAAGGAATATGAAGTGGGAGACCTAGTGTTCTTAAAGGTATCTCCTTGGAAAGGTTTGATGAGGTTTGGAAAGAAAGGAAAGCTGAGTCCTAGATACATTGGACCATTTGAGATCTTAAGACGTATTGGGAAGTTAGCATATGAACTAGCATTACCCCCAAACCTGCAACAAGTGCAAAATGTGTTTCATGTTTCAATGCTGAGGAAGTACAACCCGGATGCTAAGCACATAGTGGAATACGAACACGTCGACATGCAGCCAGACCTAACCTATGTGGAGCAACCAGTGGAAATCATAGATCAAAAGGAACAAGTGCTCCGAAACAAGGTCATCAAGCTAGTCAGAGTTTTGTGGCAAAACCATAATGTGGAAGAATCAACCTGGGAACTAGAAATGCTATGATGGAAAAGTACCCTCATTTGTTTTCAAGCTGATTCCGGGACGGAATCCTTTTAAGGAGGGGAGACTGTAATATCCCCAAATTTTGTACTTATTTAAGAACTAGCGATGAATAGTAACTTTTGTTAAAAACCACTGATGAATAGTAACTTTTTTATTTAAAACGTTTTTCAGACCACCCTATGTACGGGACGGTATAATGAACTTTCAAAGTCGTATTAGTGATATGCGATGTAATTGAAGGAATGCAAAAGCTGTTAGAATCGGAAAAATAGCATTTCTGTTTTCTCCGAAATTTCACCAATAACGGACGGATTAATCATTATTTGAAAATATTGAAGGATTTAAATTATCAATTCCATGAATATGGATTTAATAAAAGAATTAGAGATATCAAGACCGTTTACGGTAAACTACTTCGATAGAACCCTTAAGAAACCCTGCGAACATTCTACGCGATTAAACGGAGACGGAACAACGAGACACTTACGGAATTAAAATATAGGCATGGAAGTAACATGTAACAAGATTAATTCGAGGAATGCAACATTTGGATCATCCATGTGAAAGGAAACAAACCAGTAAAGCAAACTAGTAAAGCTACTTTATCCAAACTCATGCATGTCCGACATGTGTCCAATGACAAGACAATGACTCACCACTTTCAATACAAAATATCTCATTTCTATCAAAAGTAACCAAGGCAAGAAAATCAAGAAAACTCCCCACTTGAAGATCAAAACATTCGGCCAAAATTCTCATCCATTATACATTTTTCAAAATCAAACTTTCAAGCATCCATAAATCTTGTTCTTGAATTCTAAAGCTTCCATATTTTCAAACTAAGGTATTCTCTAAATCCTAGAATCATCCATTAAGGTTATCATGTTCAAATCCTTGATTAAAGATGAGGGTGAATAGTGAAATGAATAGTAATTTCAAGAACTAACTTTTGTTTCTTGATTTCTTTGGTTGATTCAAGCTATCTTAAGGTTATATAAGGACTATACAAGGTTTATTAAGCTCATATACACTCCAAGGAAGGTATAAACACTTGAAACCCTTAGTTATAAATTGATTTATATGGTTAGTTTTAAGTATAGTTTAGTTAGTATGATCATAAGAATGATTAAGTGATTTTGATGAAAGTTTGATGTTGTTTTGATGATAAGAAAGTAGATGTTGGTTTTGACTGATTGATGATGATTATGGATTAGTAATGATGTTGAGGATTTGACTTGGTGATTTGGTTTGATTGATTATGTAAAGTTTATGATTAAACTTTGGAATCGTTAAAACATAGCCGTTATAATGCCCGATTTTCCTTAACCTTGTTTTGGTTGTGATATTCGAACATAAGGACTTCTGTCCAAGGTCACCACTGCCTAGTATAATGTAGGTCTTGTCTCAAGGTTCATTTTGGTGCGAAGATCATGTGAATCCGATTTACGGTTTAGGAGAAACAAGTATTTTAGTAAAGGATGTTTCGCGAAACCGAACTAAACCACTTAGCCAACTTGGAGGCAATGATCAAACCCCTTAAGCGACTTATTGGAATGTGAAACTTTGTGTTAGCATGCTAGGTACGTTTAGGAAGACCCTCGAAAAGATTTCGTGTTAAAAGGATTTAATCTCTATTTTATAAAAATGCATGAACAAGCATACGCGAGTGGAAGTTCTTAAAGAGTTAACTTGAAAACATGTTTTGGCTTAAGTAAAGTACATACTTAGTGTCTTAAAAGTATTAAGTGATTAATCTCGGGTACTTTGACTATGTATAGATCGCCGGATTGACTCGAGGCACACTACCCCTACCTCACCACCAGGCAAGTTTTCGAAACCTATACTTACTGTTGTTGTGATAATAAACTGTTTTCATATATGATACGCATTGCGATATATAAATTGCATACTTGTTTTCGAACTGCTATGTATAGCAATACTTGAGGTTATGACTTGAGGTTGGGGCTTATAAGTTAGATATGGGATATCAGCTATAAGCCAGGTTTTTATAAATGCCCTAGGATAAGGGCGTGTGATTTTCTTTACAGATCAGAAGTGATTATATTTTTGTATATGTTAAAGACTATTTTCCGATAAAGGTTATTTTCCGATAAAGATATCGAGTACGGTTATTCGAGGCTTAATTATTTATTTAATGAATATTATTTGTGAATATTCATTTGAGGGTTACTTATTTAATGAATATTATTTTCGAATATTCATTTAAGGTTTATTTATTTATCGAATATTACTTTGAATATTCATTTAATCCTTATTTATTTAATGAATATTATTTTGAATATTGATTCGAGGTTTATTTATTTAATGAATATTATTTTGAATATTCATTCGAGGTTTATTTATTTGATGAATAGTATTTTGAATATTCATTCGAGGTTTATTTATTTAATAAATATTATTGTTGAATATTCATTTAATCATGATTTACTTAATGAATATGAAGCTTCTCGGCCACGCAATATATGTTCCGACGGCTTGTTCCACAGTCATGATTTCATCATTGATTGGAAATGGGATCTTAGCATCTCCATGAATTACACGAGTAATAGAGACTCGTGCATTCTCTTCTCCAAGCGGCTTACCATGAAGAACATCACTGTCCATGTCAACTGTTGCATAAGCAACAACATTGTTTGGGGATCCAATCGTCAATTCCCAATGTGAATCACCCTTAATCGGTAATACAACTTCCTCATGGTTATCCTCAAGTTTCTCTTCACCCTCAAGCTTTTCTTCAAACTCATTCTTCTCTTCCACCTCATTCTTCTCTTCAGCATCTTTCTTATCTTCAACATCTTTCTTCTCAACCAGTATCTCCTCTCCAGCGGAAACTTTACCTAGCGTGGGATTCAGTTTCTTCTTTACACCTCACAACTCCACCTGAATATTATCATGTGCCCCCTTTGAACAACTTCCCTGTTGTGATCCAATATTTGGACTCCTATCAAACTGAACAGTCTTTCCACGTAAAGAGGCATTCATCTTTTCCATCTCTGCAGCCCAAAATGCATCTCGCTCTTGAATAATCCTATTCGTCTCTTCTGCCATGAACTTTTGAATACCCTCTTGGATCCTATCCTCGATCGACCTGCCTTTCTTCTTCTGCTTCGGGAGATGAAAGTAGACAGATTGCTTAACATGGCTCCCTTGGCCACGTACTCGTCCTCGGTGCTCAGGGTTACCGAGCACCTTGGTCAAGACATCATCAGTGCCTTCCACTGTCACTTCCCCGTCACTAACTTTCTTCTTCATCTTATCCTAAAAAAATTAACAAAGAATATATTAAGTTAACTAACAATGCAGATATTATATTCATAAGGAATTTGAACTACAATAGAAATGAATAACTTACAATATCCGCAGCAATGATAGCAACCTCCTTTGACTTAAAATTCTCATCTTTATCCTGCCGGGCACGAAGCCAAGTATCTGATCGATCTATTTCTATTTCAAGATCACCACCAAACTGCATGTATGAACATGTTAAAAGAAATTAATATTAAAGCATAATAAAACATGTCATTGAAAAATAAGAAAACAATTGTAATGATCACTAACCATCTCTTGTTCCAAGTTGGCATAACCCTTGCGAGACATGTAGTGATCATATAGATACATGCTCCTTCTCTTTTTTTTGCTGGTTATGTATCACCTTCATAAAAACACCAAAATTATTATCAATAAAGATGTACCACTTAATATATTTGCTTTTGTGATAATATTGTAAACAAACTGAAAAACTCACAAGGAAATCGTCAGATAAACGGTCAGCAACAAAAATGTCCAATGCGCCTTCTCAATAAATGAGTAGTCAGCTGGAGGACATACAAGCAACTCAGGTTGATCACAATATGCAAGGACATAATGGGTTGATAAACGGCTCTTAAACTCCCTCCACTTTTGGCATGCAGATTTCAGCACCACTTTTTTTGCTGATAATGGTACATCAAATGCCATCTGGTACATACATATGTAGGTTTATTATCTTATATAGTAGGTAGTCAAGATTCAAAAAAAAATCACAACGTGAGATGCAATTTGTTTTACCTGAACACAATCCTAAATCTTTTTTTTCCTTTCAATCGGAACTCGTCTCAAATCATCATACCATATCGGGGCCTTAGTTCTTGCAAGAACCCTGATATAAGACTGCATCTCTGTGGCTGCTGCACCGTAGGGCTCCCCCTTCGCATTAAAAGTCACCATGTACTTGATGCCCAACATCTTACGCCTAACAATCCTATGCATTGTAACAGCACCCCGTTTTAAAAGCTTAAGTCCTTGTTCTTTGCTAGACACCGGTTGATCCACTCGTTTCCTCTTCTTAGTCTTAGACAATTTTTGTTGTAGGTTTGTTGAAATAGCCTTCTTCTTTGCAGATGTAGGGGATGAACTATTAGAGCAAGGCTTCACCTCCTCCTTATCTACCGCAGCTGTGTCCACAGACTTGTTCCGTTTTAAAGCCTTCATAAGGTTGGTGGCAGTCCTATTTGGAGCAGATTATGTCTTTCTTGAAGGTGCCATAATCAATCTACACACCAAACAAATATTATAAAAAATAGCTTAAACAAATCCGTTGTTTATAAAAGGGTTCCCAAATGCAACAAATAGATTAAACAAAAAATATGTAAAAAAAATACAAGATTAAAAACACATGCATCCACGAAAAACCCTTGTTTATAAAAATCCCATTTACAAAACCCCATGTTTATAAAAACCCATTTTACAAAAACCACATATCAACAAATACAAACAACTATCATCAAAATACATAATCAAACATGAAGACAAATATAAACAACACTACCGAAATATCATCAAACCTCAAACAAATATAAATCGAACATAATATAATCAGAAAATCAAAATAGAACAAGAAGAGACAGTTGGTCATAATACCCAAATCAAAATAAACAAATAAATCAAAAGACCCAGTTGTTCATAATACCCAAATCAAAATAAACAAATAAATCAAAAGACCCAGTTGTTCAAGATAATGAGAGAGAGAGAGAGAGAGTACCGATGAGAGACAGAGAGAGAGAGAGAGTACCGATGAGAGAATGAGAGAGAGAGAGACTACCGATGAGAGAAAGAGGGAGAAGGGGAGGGTAATGGTTTAGGGCTCGAATGAGGGTAATGAGAGAAGGGGAGGGAAGAGGGAGGTAATGAAAACATTTAACGGTTTAGATGTTAGATCTACTTTAATCTAACGGTTAGGAAAAAGAATTTTTACATTTAATTTAAAGATAAATAAAAATATTGATTTAAAATTAGTTTTTTGTATCTTTTATGTTTTTCAATTATTTTGGTAAGAATCTGATTTTTTGAATTTTTCAAAAAACGGTCTCTAAAAAGAAGGTAGAGACTTGTCCCAAATATATTCATACAACGAGCAAAATTAAACATGTATTGTGTGACATTACCTGAAGTGATTGAACAGTTAAAAGGAATTACACAATAGTTTGGCAAACAAAACCCTTATCTGACAACAATTATTAAAACGGTTTTAGACATACAACCCGTTATATATTTCTACAACGCTTTTTTCATTAAAAAACCATTGTTAGAATCAATATTTGTCAACGGTTTTGAATTCAGCCTAAATTAGTATGAAATTATGCTAAAAAAGCGATTAAACAAAACAAATGTTTGTTTGACAAAAACAATCAATGGCATGTACGTGATAACAAAAAGTTTGAATATGATATTATTGTTGTTAACGTTTATCTAAGTGTTCTAATTCGATAAATTTTTATGATAAATTGGGTTTGTTTGATCTTCGATTATAAACGAACCTATATATGCCGTATTAGTTCATAGTAACTCATCGAGACTATTTGTTATCTCGACTTACTAGTTTAACTTATAAATTGTACGTTACGCTTATTCTGAATAACAAAAATCTTTAAATCATATGTTATTAATCAACAATTTATGTAATGACCTAAAGTCTGAATATGATATTATCATTACTAACGTTTATCTAAGTGTTCTTATTCGACAAATTTATATATTAATATGTACAAACAAGAGAGTGATAAAATATCATCGTATAAAGTATGTACCTTAAACTTATGTGTTAAGACCAACATGTATTAAAGTTTGTTAAAAAAATAAAATGATACAAAGACACCCAAAAACATCTTAGAATGATTTTTAACATAGACAAAAAAAGAACGTTGTATGAAAATAATACATACAAACATTTTTATCTGAAACCATTGTCTGACATGTACTCAAGTGACTCAACAGTAACAAAAATTACACAACCGTTTTACATGATCATATGTTGTCTCAGACAATGTTTTACAACGCTTTCCACCTAAACAAACCGTTGTATATTTCTACAACGCTTTTTTCCTTAAAAACCCATTGTTAGAATTAATATTTGTCAACGGTTTTGAATTCAGCCTAAATTAGTATGAAATTATGCTAAAAACGATTAAACAAAAACAAATGTTTGTTTGACAAATTCAAATCAACAATGGTTTTAAATACATACAAAAAGGGAACGTTGTATGAAAGTATTACAGACAAACAAATTTATCGGAAACTATTGTTTGACATGTACTCAAGTGATTGAACAGTAAAAGGTATTACACAACCACTTTACATGAGAAACCCTTGTTTGAATTATTTTAAGACAATAATTTATTTTGTTAGAAACCGTTGTATGATATTTCGGGAAAATAAATAAATATATCTTTGTCTGAACCTTCCCCCATTAATTGTCAAAATATTTGCCGAGTTCAGTCCCCCCCCCCCCCCCAATTTCAACTCTCCCCCCATTTCGATTTCAACTTTCCCCCCTCCAAATTTTGATTTCACCTCTCCCCCCATTTCAATTTCAACTATCCCCCCTCCAAATTTCAATTTCAATTCTCCCCCTCCAAATTTCGATTTCAACTCTCCCCCCCCCCCCCCCCCAATTTCGATTTCAACTCTTTGAATCTTGTGTGTAATTGCTAAGCCATCTCAATTCAGAGCCATCTTGTGTGTAATTGCTAAGGCATCTCAATTCAGGTACTTTATGATGAAACTTATTTGAATATTTCGAAATTAGGGTTCATAATAATATTTGGGGATCTTGAATTTGTTTTTGCTTTTTGTTAATAATAATATTGTTAATAATTTGCCTGCTACATTTAGAAGAAAGCCATTTAACAAATTTGTTTGCATTTTCGTATAATTTTCTTTTTATTTTTTTGGTAGTATATTGGTCACAAAAAACTGATGTAATTATTAATGACAAACTGAGTATATTGAATAGTATGTTTCTTTAGTAGCAGTGTGCAAAACACCACAATTAGGTTCTGGTTATGATGGAATTGAGTGTTGGCTTGTATTTAATGCCTATGTTTTGTTTTGTTTTAATGCCTCTGTTTTGATTTGTTTTCTTTAAAGAATGAATCGGTCTTGGTTAAAGGCTGACAGAAGAACAAAAAAGTTTGCAAATGGAGTGGATGAATTATTGTTGTTTGCATTTGAGAACGGATATGACAAAAACAAAATTAGTTGTCCGTGTATAAAATGTGCACATAGTAAATCATGGTCAGCTCGGGTGGTCAAAGATCATCTTTTCCAAAATGGTATCGATCCGACCTAAACGTGTTGGATTTGGCATGGAGAAGAAAATACAGAAGAGATCGGCAGTTCACAATCTGTGGATCAAATTCCGATGGAAACAGAGAATGCAAATAGTGATGATGATGTTTCCCTAGAATCCTCAGATTTATTTAACCATGTTCAATCTGAACATGAACCCCTTTATCCAGGATGTGAAGAATTTACAAAGATGAAGGCTTTAGTGAAGTTATATAATTTGAAAGCAAAATTTCAAATATCCGACTGTGGCTTCTCTGAAATTCTACTCTGGGTTGGGTCTATGCTCCCGAAAGGAAACACTTTTCCTTCATCATTTAGTGAAGCAAAAAAAAGCTTGTGTGTTTTAGGGATGGAGTATGAGAAAATACATGTGTGTGTGAATGATTGTCTATTATACCGTGGAGAGAAAGATGAAGATGAGACGAGTTGCCGTATTTGCCAAGCCTCTAGATGGAAGTTGAACAAAAAAGGAGATGAATTAGAAGGGGTTCCCGCGAAGGTTTTGTGGTATTTTCCATTAATACCACGTTTGAGGACTTTATTCAGTTCTCCTCAAACAGCGAAGGACTTGACTTGGCATGACACGGAGAGAACGAAGGATGATAAAATAAGACATCCAGCAGATTCACAAATATGGAGAGAAGTTGACGTGAAGTGGCCAGAATTTTCTTCAGATTCAAGAAACCTTCGGTTAGCTTTATCCTCGGATGGATTTAATCCTTTTCACAGCACAAATATAGATTACTCTTGTTGGCCAGTTTTGATGTCAATCTACAATCTTCCACCGTGGCTTTGTATGAAAAGGAAGTATATTATGCTCTGTTTGTTGATATCAGGACCAAAGGAACCCGGCAATGATATTGATGTGTTCCTTCAACCACTTATAGAAGATCTACAAAAGTTGTGGACAGGGAAACAAGTTTATGATGCATACAAGGAGTACTTTTTGCTTAGAGGCATTTTGTTGTGGACAATTAGTGATTGTCCAGCCTATGGTAACTTGTCGGGAAGTATTGTCAAAGGGTATAATGGGTGTCCTGTTTGTGTTGATGGTACAAAAGCTACGAGGTTGAAAAATTACCGAAAGTGTGTGGTCATGAGGCATCGGAGGTGGTTGCCCTCCTTTCATCCATATCGCCGGCAGAAAAAGGATTTTGATAACACCGTGGAAAAAGAAACAGCCCCAGTCCCATTAACCGGAGAGGAGGTGCTTGAAAGAACAAAACATTTAAAGGGTCATGTGTTTGGTAAGACACAACACCAACCTCGATTTAAGAAAGGTGATGAGAGACCTATTTGGAAAAAGGTTTCTATATTCTTTGAACTTGAGTATTGGAAGTTTTTGCCGGTTAGGCATGTTCTTGATGTGATGCACATCGAGAAAAATATATGTGAAGCTTTACTTGGTACATTGCTTAATATGCCAAAGAAGACAAAAGACAAGGAATTTGTCCGTCTTGACATGGCTGAAATGGGAATAAGAACAGAGCTAAGGCCAAAAATTCTCGGGAAAAGGGAGAAGTTACCATTAGCGTCTTGGAATTTAACTCATGTTGAGAAAAAAGTTGTTTGCTCCTCCTTTCTAGGAATGAAGTTGCCTAATGGTTTTTGTTCTAACATTAGAAGTCTTGTATCAATGGAAACTCTTCGACTTACTAGAATGAAATCTCATGACTGTCATATGATTTTGCATCACCTGCTCCCGATTGCAATTCGTTCCTCACTACAAAAACATGCCAGGAACACTGTTATTCGGTTTTGTCTCTTTTTCAAAGCAATTTGCAGTAAAGTTATTGAGGTCGATAAGTTGGAGAAAATGCAATCCCAATTGGTAGAAACTTTATGTCAGCTTGAAAAATACTTCCCTCCATCATTGTTTGATTTGATGTTTCATCTCTCAGTTCATCTTGTAAGTGGAGCTTTGCGGACCAATTTTTCTTAGGTGGATGCACCCGTTTGAGAGATATATGAAGACCTTCAAGGGATATATAAGAAATCGGGCTCGTGCGGAAGGTTGCATTGTTGAGGCCTATATTGCAGAAGAAGCCATTGAGTGTTTGGTGAATCATGAAGAAACGACTATTGGCGTACCCAAAAATGGTATGCATATGAAGGATACCATTTCCAGGCCATTGTCTGGTGCAACCATCATAACCCCGAGCATCACTGATTTGCACGTAGCACATTTATGTGTTCTACAAAATACAACTGCAGTTAGGCCATATTTTGAGTAAGTTGAATTTTTTTCATTATGTCTATGATTTTCTGCAATCTTTTCAAGTTGATAATTGTCTACACATAACATGTCACTCTGTTATTATTTATGTAGTCTTGTGTGTAATTGCATGCAGTGAACACTTGTCAATCTTGATGTCCAAATTTCCGGAACATGAAAATGATGAAATATGGCTAAAGAACAAGCAAAATGAGACATTCCCAAAATGGTTTAAAGAAAAGGTGTTGTGTGCATTTTCGTTAAAAATTGGTGCATTTTAAACAATTGTATAGCTGACATGAATCATGACTTTTTTGGCAAATTGATTCAGATTTGAATGGTGGAAAAGAGGTATTGGAGGAGCTAAGATGGATTGCAGAGGGGCCTAACAAGGATGTCCCTACATTTAGTGGCTACAAAATAGATGGGGTTACCTTCAGTACCAAGGATCGTGATGATATGCGTCAAGTTTAGTGCAGTGGTGTTTGTGTACAAGCCGATACAATGATCGTGGAGGGTAAGAATCAAAACATTGAGCATGCTTCACAGATATTTTATGGAGTTATAACAAGCATATGGGAGTTGGACTATGACAATTTTAGGATCCCTGTGTTTCGGTGCAAGTGGGTAGATGTTAACAAAGGGATTAAGGTAGATGACTTGGGGTATATATTCATTAATTTGAATAGGTTGGGGTTTTTGAATGATCCATTTATGTTAGCAAAACATGTTAAGCAAGTTTGTTACATCGACGATCCTCTTGATAAATTATGGTCTGTGGTGTTGAAGTTACCCGAGAAGAATTACTATGAAGTCAATGATGATGAAAATGAGGGATCCGTAGAGGTAGAACTTGAGAATGAGTGTTTTGTGCCCAATTTACCGGATGTTGAGTTACTTGACGAGGATGAACATAGTTACATGCGAGATGTAGATGAACAAATTCAACTTTCTTGATGTAATTTTATTTGTGTACTTTGAATTACATAAACTATGATAACTGTGATTTGCTGCTCGTCTAGAATTTCTTGGTGGCTGTTATATGTTTGTTGATGTTTGGTATTGGTATGTATTGTCATTGGCACGGGTTAGCCTTCTTTCAAATATTTTTTTAAATTCTGTTGTAAATCAAACAACGGTTTTTAAACAACAAAAGGCATGTGAGAGAGGTAAATAACTCAAGAGTACACAAACCATTGTTTGTTAGGTACCATTCAGACAACAGTATAAAAATATTGTTGTGTGAATGCTTTTAAAACGACCTAAACAGAAAACACTTGTCTAATTTTAACAACAGTTTTAGAAAACATTGTCTGAAGTCTTTCAGACAATGTTTTTCAAAACTGTTGTTAAAATTAGACAATAGTATCTAACCACCGTTGTCTGAACTATATTAAGTCCATCGGAAGAAAAAAGACTTGTCTAAGTTTAACAACGGTTTAAAAACATCTTGTCTGAGTAATCTTCAGACACTGGTTGCTAAAATCCGTTGTGTAAATGATATGTGTTAGACAACACTACATTTGGAAAGCCTTGTCTAATTCGATCTAAATAGGCATAATAGACAATGGTTTTGAAAATATTGTAACGTTGGTGGGATAGACAATACAATATTTAGAATGAATTTTAAACCATTGTCTAAAAATTTCGGACAACACTTTTTCGTCTGAGCGTTGTAGGATAAGTGTTGTCTGATTGCGTTTTTCTTGTAGTGACCCTCTGAGAATAATTTTTGTCGGGGTTTCCTTTGGGATATCAATAATTTCTGATACTTCTGGCCATTCTTTCAATATTATTTTCAGTCACCGTCTTATTTGGAATGTCTAACGCTCTTGCTCATAGCTGGACCTTATTCATAGTTCCCTGCACATTCAAGCTTGGCGTGAGCTCCAATGGCACCGGCACACACATTGCTTTAGTCTACAAAACTAGTATATTTACTGCCTTCTATTCTATTTTACATGAAACAATCATGGTTTAAGAAATGGTATCTTACTCTACTGCATTTTTCTCGGTCCGTCTCCATGATGTCGAAAAGTTCAAATCTTGTCAAAACAATAAATTGAAAATCACGTTATTTCGTCTACTCCTAAGTCTAAATCTTCAAAATAATTGAAAAGATGGAAAATATATGCAGAGACATCCCATTAGATAGGCCTAACATGACGTTAATAAAAAAACTCATTCACGACGTTAATTAAAATCCATTCATGCTATCATTCTTCACTTAGCTAACTAAATTAATGTACATTTATATTTCACTAAACCCTATAGTATATACTAATTACTGAGTACAGAAGTAATATAAAAAATTTCATATCAATTTTTTGTTGAAGAAAAGAAAATTCAAAAATAATATATGTAACTATCTGGTCAATAACTTTGAAATAGCAAAATCCAAAAGTGGACAAGTATTGTAATGAAGAGAACCAATAAGGAGATGTAGCTGGTGAAATGGATCAAAGAAGAACGGAAGGCCTCCTCTCCAAGGCTCTGCTCCGATCCGATATACCACGGCTCCTTTTATACTAATAAAAGAGGAAGTACAAGTAAAGCTTGAATATTTGATTCTCGATTTTGAAATAATTTTTTATAAATAAATGTTGAATATTTGATTCTCCATTTTGAATTGCTTAATAATAAATTATAAATAATATAAATTCTTTTTTCATGAATTTTCAAAATGTGCTTGTATGTAAAAAATAAAAGGCATTAACTAGCTAAAAACCACTTACATTTAGCTCAAGAATATAAATACAAACTTACATAGCTGGTAAGTGGTATCAGCTTAGAGTTGCGAGTCATACCCCCTGTCGAAAACAACGTTGTAAAATCAGGTGACCATGGATAATGTCAATCAACTGCAGTCTCAGTACCTTAATTTTCTGACATCTCTCTTACACGAGGTCAGTTTCTATACTTTTTTTAAAGTATTGTTTTAAAAAACATTAATCTAAGTTATATACAATGTGCTGTGTTGTTTTCTTGATGTATATATGTGCAGGGATTTGTGGATGTTCAGTTCATGCAACTTCTAAAATTGCAAAGTGTGGTTGAAGCTGACCCACAATTTTTGTCTGATATTGTTAGAGAATTTTTCAATTCTTCGAACAAGATTGTGCACCAGTGTGACACTGCTATGTTAGTGTTTCCTTTCTGTTAATTTTTATGCATAGTCTTTTATTTTAGTTTTTTTTGGTGAAAAGAATGATAAAGCTTGAATTCCGAATTTCGTATCTTACTTATGGTTAATTCAATTGAACAGTGAACACCAGCATGTCGATGCTACACTTAAAGACACTATCTTTCGGTTCAATGGGGCTAACCTCAGGTATATATCATCCTCTTTTTACAAGTATTAAGAGATTTTGGTTTGATAAATTGACATATAGAGCTTCCTTCATACATGAGAAACATATTGGTTATGTTTGACTGAGACAAGAGGTTAATTTCGAGATTTGATACATTTGTGGCAATGAGATCAACAGGTCACGTACTATTTGTATAGGTGCACAAAAAACCCTTTGGACCGGATTTTATTTGGGCTTTAAAAAACTCCTGTTTTTTGAAAATCGGGTCCGGCCGGGATTTTTCAAAAACCGGGCCCGCTCGACCAGACTTTCTCTAAAAATATGAGGCTCATTTTAGGCCCTCGGATCGGGCCGGGCCGAGCTTTTATCTGGGCTTCTTTATTTAAAGATATGTAATTTTTTCCTTTTTTTGCAAAGCTAATATATTAATATACTCAACAAGCAAAGCTTTACAAAAGAAACAACCCTTAAACAGCTACACCCCTCAACTACTAGAATCCATAATACATAGAAGCGACACCACGAAACCTAATACTAAAAAACTACTACCATATACTTGTTTTTATCATAAAACATCATTGTAATTCAAGAACTTTCTACTCATAGAAGTGTTTGTCATGCATATTGTTGATTCTTCTTAGCTTCTTAGTCTCATGATCCTTCACATCCCCACTATTGCTAAGTTCACATACGGATTTTTTAAAATGTCCGGGCTTTAATCCGGGCCGAATCGGGCTTTTATCCTGACTTTTTGAAAGCCGGGGTTTTGAAAAGCCCGAGATTTTCGGGGTTCGGGTCGGGCCGGGCTTGATGAAAAATAGGAGGCCCGTCTAAGGCCCACGAGTTTCGGGTTTCGGGTTTTTGAACATCTCTAGTGTAGATCAAAGGAACCAGTTCTAAGATGCACAAAATCAAGTAACGGAAGACAGGCTAAATAACATAAAAGAAGTATCTATGTCAATTACACAATCATAATTTTCACACCAAAATCATGAATGCCTAAAAATTTAGCGGTTCATGAAATTGCAATTTAATGTGTGATCAATGTAAATTGAATACCTGAAATTTTGAATCAATTATTTCGAGGTTATTTCACTTACCAAAAATATCATCACTGGTTGACGGCTCTCAATTTCTATGGAGACCTCAACCTAAGCCCTAACATAAAGAATCTTAAAGAAAATGATGGGAATCATAAATTTGATAATGAGGGGGACAAATGGGAGAGAATGCGAAAAGGGCCAAGTCAGAGAAGTGAGATTCAACAAATTGTTGTTGGGTAGAATACTAATGTGCAAGTGTACACAATCGCAAACAAGTAATATAGTAATAAATACCATATTTTGTTCCTCAAGGACTATATATTTGTATTAATCGCAGGCAATATCAGACAATTTGGTTATCGAACACAAAAGTTGATTGATGATGGTTTTATAACTAAACTAATTATTTAGAACTAGATTTAACCAACTAAATTATACTAGCAAAGACACTTGGATGAGTTTTAGATATGATAAACTAAGCCAAGATAATTACTTCCCCCTAACATGTTCATGTTAGTAATAAAACAGTGTAATACCATAGCAAATTCACAGTCTACTAACCTAAAATTTGACAGTCATAGGTTTCTCTCGAAATCACTATGATATAGATTCTATAAACTTAACGAACATATGTCTATGCCAATTTAATCTCAAGAATACGATAAAGAACCAATTTCACACGGCTATGCAAGGTAACAATATATGTCTATACCGTCATAGAATTAATATCAACAAATACAATCATGCACCATTCAAGTATTGTGTCAGTTAATCATAACCCTCTCAGTATTATAATTAACTCAACAATTTACTACAGTTTGCCAAACAATAGCAATTATATAACATAAAATCAACTTGAACGAATAAACTATGAACTGCATACAATACTTCTTATCAAAACACCAACAATCCCATACTAGGGTTCCATAAAAATCCCAACTTGATACAATTAGTTCATAATTAAGATCTCAAGAACATCCAAGAATGAAGAAATCAAATCCAAGTGAACGTCTTCAATGGCTGAATCTCCATCTTCAAGCTTTTCTTTTTCTCCATGGTCGTGTCTCTCTTTTCTCTCCTCTTTTTGTATTCAGATTAGGTCTGAATAATATCTCAATAATATCTATAATAAAAGTGTTTTTAATTATTTAATACAAATACAAGGAGATTTTCCCAAACAAAATTAAATTCCAATAACAGAAATTCGTTGCTGACTGTTTGGCTCTGTTTCTGGACTGGTACAGCTGGGTTTTGACATCAAGACCACTTCTGAGATAAATCCTTCTCATAAGCTTTATGTTGGCTGTTGAATGGTCTGAATTGGACTTATAGAACTCCAGTTATGGCCCAAACAGTGTGGATTGCGCAGTGTGGACTGCGCAATTGGGTCATAAAATCCGAATTTTAATTAAATTAATCTCCAACTCTTGCCATTTAAGCTCCAATCCTTCCTTTATTAAAACTCCTTATACCTACAATAAAACATTATAATTTATTAAATAAAAATCCAAATCAGTACAAAATAACTTAAATATAGGGACAATATATTGATAATGAACACACTTATCACATCCCCACACTTAGCATTTTGCACGTCCTCGGGCAAAAATAAAGAAGAAACTAAAACCTAAGTAACTAATACCACTTCCGTAGGTGATCACGGTTGCATTGGGCATATGCAACAAGCCCTTTAAACCCCTAGGCAGTCCTAGTGGACGAGTAAGGTCTCGTGAGGGTTTATAGTAAATCTACCCACAAAATTTTATTTGGGTTGACTGCCAAGTCTCAAACATGAAATATCTCATAGCACACCACACACGCAAACTTAACCATGCTCTTATATGTCATATAATGCAATTCCTCAACTTTACATACCAACACAACTATTCAAGTACGCGCACATAGTCTAAAAGACTAAAATATATCATGAATAACATCAAAGTCTCAATCAACAAGATAATAACATGATTTAGATGAAAAAAATAACCTACAAACATTCAAATCACTCAAGTTCAATCAAATGCACATGTGCTACCATAAGCTTGCTTGTCCACCAAAATCTCTAGACTTCGTGTTCGTATAAATCAAAATGTCTTTTTCAAGGGTTGTAATGAGGCTTAGGTGAGGGGTAGGAAAATAAAAAGGCTGCAGTTGGCTAAACTTGACAATTAATAGAGCATAATATTCATGTACACTTGAAGCACTCAACATGAAACTAACATTGAGATATCATCCCACATACAAATATAAAACCCGTAAATTTCACATTACAAGAACCAATGAACATACACTTTCTTTTTCATAGAGAGCTCTTCCTTTTTTTCACTTTTTTTCTTTTTCTTTTTTTCAATTTCTTTTTTTTCAGTTTCTTTTTATTATTATTTTTTCTCTCTCTATTTTTTTCTTGCTTCCTCTTTCTTTTTTTATTTACCTTTGTGACTTTGTTTAAAATGTCACCGACAAGAAGTAGCCAAACCAATTCAGTTCCCATCAAAATTCACACATTAACAAAGATATCCCCACACTCAATATTTTACCAATCTCAAGTATATATCACAATGCTCTACTAGTAAATCAAGACAAGAACAAATGAATAAGCTCAAGATTGTGATGGTGATATACAAAGAAAAAGGATATATGCTCAAGGGGGCTCACTAAGGATTATTTTTCAGGGTACTATTTGGGACAATGCAGTTAATCCTAGTGCCTTTATCATTCTTAGACAATACACGATATCAATATATGCACGACCTGGTTTAAATCAAGTTCTAGAGAGACATGCACAATGACGAATAGCTCACCACAAAAAAATAGATTGATAAAGATGTATCCATCACAAATTAAGGCTCAAGATCTCACGGGTGATATCATGCTAAACTCATCAAAATTGACAATGACGTACATTCAAGTTTTGAAATTTTGCAAGCACATACAAGACATCATCATGTATAAGGTATTTTACGCCAAGGAGACAAATACATGACACTCGCAAAATAAAAGTCTACATGGTGTGTACTGTTGATAGTAATTTTGTAGAGTTTCGTTCGCAGGGAAGGACTGGTATGAATATAAGTTCAAGTTGTTATTCCTTCAAATCTAGAAGTGAGAAGAATAATTGGGTGTTTGTTTACCAACTAAATTATAATAATGAGCAATTAAAAATTACGATTTAATGATTATTAAAAGCAATCCAGAAATCAGGTTCTCCATTGGCATTAATGAATGTCAATCAATTTGTGATATTCAAGTCTCGTGCTCATGCTAAAAACATTCCTCTAATGTTTATATTATTCTCTCCCAAGATATAATATAATACCTACAACCATACCTTGAAGTCACTCCCATGATCAGTCAACATATAAGTCCCTATACCGTGAAGTCAAAATAAAGCTATGTCGTGAAGTCCTCAAAATCCATGTCGTGAAGTACTGAGATCGCATAGTCCTAAATGAACTATGTCGTGAAGTCTTCAAGACTCATATCGTGAAGTGTTGATATAGCAAAGTCAAAATGTACTAGATCGTGAAGTCCTCAAAAGCCTAGATCGCGAAGTCCTCAAAAAGGCTATGTCGCGAAGTCCCCAAATAAAGCTAGATCGCGAAGTCCTCAAAAAGGCTATGTCGCGAAGTCTTCAAAGGCTATGTCGCGAAGTCTTCAAAGGATATATCATGAAGTCAGGAGCATACTGGAGTTCACGATATCAACACTTAGACGTTTAAAACAAGACAAATGAAGGTACAAATTCAAAGTCAATGGAGACAAATACTGAAGCATCTGTGTTGGTCAGGTGGTCCAAAGACAGATGGCAAATCTACAGCAAAACTTGGAGAGAAAGATTAGAGACAAGCAGCTACAGAAATGGGAAAGACTACCGAAAGCAAGTGGTCCTTCCTGACACAGTTAACTTCTTCTGGAACGACAAAATGGAGTTGCAGTAAGGGTAGCTGTGTAATTAGGATTGTGCACTAGTTTTGTATAGGTCAATATATATTGTGCACACCCTACCGTTAGCTGTGAAGTGAGTATAACATAGAAATATCTTCAAGCACTTCTTTTCTCTGTAAGCAAAGCAAGAAAACATTGTTCTTCTTTAGAAGCCAGAATTTCACTTGTGAAATTTTGGAGGCTATAGTATTTGATTTACTTAATACAAAGTAAATCATACAACAAGGAGCACAACATTTTTGTTTCAAGAAACCGGAAATCATTCAAACTATCCATTCACCCCCCCCCCCCCCTCTGTCTAGTTTCTTAGTGTCATTCATAACTAACAAGTGGTATCAAAGTAGGCTGTTGATATACAAACAGGAAAAGATCAAGAATGAGTTCACAGAAACTAAGCAGTATCAAGATTCCTCCCTTTAACAAGGAGCACTATAGTCTATGGAAGAAGAAGATGTTGTTTTTCATCAAAGCTTCAAAACCCATGTACTTAGACATCCTCAAACATGGTCACTTCACTCCAATGATTGAGATTGCAGAAACAACTGTTGGTACTGAGATAATACCAGCTAGATATGAGCCTAAAGACCCTTCTAAATACACTGATCTTGAAAAGGAGAAAATAGCACTAGATGGACATCTTCAACTTATCATTTGTGAATCTATGGATTTCAACATGTATGGCACTGTTGCTCATTGTAGTAGTGCAAAGAAGATGTGGGATCTCATAGAGGTGCTATGTGAAGGAACTCCAGAAGTGAGAAAGAACAAGAAGCAGATTCTGGTTTCCCAGTATGAAGCTTTCATGGCTCAACCAAAGGAGGGAATCACAGAAGTGTTTGAAAGGTTCAACAAGCTGATAAATGAGCTTAAACTCTATGATAAACACTATGAAACAGAAGAGCTCAACATGAAGTTATTACTGACTCTACCAGATCATTTGGAACCAAGAATCTCTTCCCTCAAGGAAAAGGATCTAACCAAGATTGGTTTTGATGTGTTGTATGGTGTTTTGAAAACATATGAGCTAGAGTTGTTTCAAAAGAGATCCATTCAAGCAAAGAAAAGATTGATGGCCAATACTTCTTGTGCCCTTATTGCTGACAATTTAGGTCAAAGAATGGAATCTCTTAAAGTCAGTCAAGTCAAGATTGAAGAGCTGGAAGTTGAAGACACTGGTGATGAGACTCAAGTTGTCTATGATTTGCCCGAGGAAGATGAATTCTACAGCATAGATGAACTGGACAAAATGGAAAACAAATCTTTTGCCTATATGGCTAGGTGATATCCTAACATTAGATTCAAAAGGAAGCAGCCATTTAAGTCCAAGTTTAATGCTGGAAATGCTGGTGGATCAAGTGGCTCAAACTCCTTCAGTAAAGGAAAAGGGATTGCTGGTGCTACTAAAGGAGGATACAAGTCTGGGAGTGTGGATAGGTCCAAGATAAGGTGCTTTAACTGCAATGAACTTGGGCACTTTGCTACAGAGTGCAAGAAGCCCAAACAGGTCAAAAAGACAAAGCATACTTAGAGCTTGAAGCTAAGTATGAAGCTCTACTCAAGAAACAGCAGGGTAAAGCTTTTATTGCAGAGGGAAAGTGCTGGGATGATTCTGATAAAGAAGAAGAACATGAGTATTCAAACTATGCCTTGATGGCATTTTCTGATGATGGTGATTCTTCAAATCAGGTACCTATTCTTACTTCTCTTGATATGACTCCCTCTCAATACAAGCAAACTGTTGAAGACATGAGTACTGATATGTTCAATATTCATACTAGCATGTTAGTTGCCAATGAAGAAATTGATAGGCTAACTGCTAAAAACCTTGAACTTACAGAAAAGAATGAGGAACTTGAATTAATGGTTGTGAGCCTTGATGGTTTGAAAAAGGAGGTTGAGTATCTTAAGAATAAAGTGGCTTGTGCCGAACAGATAGAAATAGCTCTTAGGGAACAAATTGCTGAAAATGAATTAAAAATATGAAGCTATAGAAACTCCTCTGAGCTTATTCAAACCTACCACAAGGAACACACTGAAGACTGTAAGGTTGGAATTGGTTTTGATTATGAGAATAACAAGGGAAGGAAGAAGGCTAAGGGAAAAGGAAAAGAATCTTTTGTAAACAAAAATGCTCCAACTATTTTGTCTAGTGTCAAAGAGCCCATCTTCAAAAAGAGTGTTGTTGAGTTTGATGAGGATCTACTGGTTATCAAACAACAATTACTTGAAGAAGATGAGGCTGCTAAAGACATTCCTTCCTCTCCCAAATCTGTAAATCAGAAAGAAACCAAAGACAATCCTGTCAAAGGTCCTAAGGTAAATAAAGAAGTTGTTAAGAAAAAGAAACAAAATAGGAATGGTAAAGTAGGTGTCAACAAGGGCAACAGTTATGCTTATGTGCCAAATGCTCCTAGGAAACAGTGTCAGAAATGCTCATCTGTGAATCATTTGACTCATAAGTATAATAAACCTGTCAATGTTGAAGTTGATAACCTGAGTAACCATTCTGTTGGCATGAACACTATCCATGATTCTTTCTGTGGTAATTCTAACTGCATGACATGCTATGTGACTGTGATTGCTAATTGTTTATCTCTAAAGCATAAACTTGATTCTGCACAATCCTGTGAATCACACACACATATGCACACTCACAGGACAGGATCCCCAATCAAGGTTGAGAGGGTAAAGACTTCATGTGAGCCTAAGAGTGTCAACTCTAAAGCCACAAACACAGTGAAGTCTCCTACTGTGAAGAATGTTGTTTATGATAGAAGAATCAATAACAAACCTGTTTCTAAATTAACTGGACCCTACCAAGTGTGGGTACCAAAAACAACTTAGTCATTTTGTGAATGCAGGGCAACAGGAATAAAAGAGTCATATGGATCTTGGACAGTGGATGCTCAAGTCACATGACTGGTGATATAGCCCTGCTATCATAGTTTGAGGAGAAGGTTGGCCCATCAGTAACCTTTGGAAATGACAACATTGGTTATACAATGGGATATGGCAGTGTTAAATCTGGGAATGTCATTATTGAAGATGTAGCATTTGTTGAAGGACTAAAGCACAACCTCTTAAGAATTGGACAATTCACTAACAGGGGTTTCAAAGTGGAATTTGATGAAGATCAATGTCTAATCTCAAAAAGGGGAAGTGGTGAAGTTGTTTTGACTGGTGTGAAAAAAGGAAGCTTGTTTGTAGCAAATCATAAGGCTGCAGACAAGGGAGAAATTTGTTGTTTCTACACTAAAGCCGCCAATGAAGAATTCTGGTTGTGGCACAAGAAACTGTCTCACTTGAATGTTCAGGCAATGAATTCTCTGGCTAAGAGAGAACTCATCAGAGACATGCCTGCTTTGGAGTTTGTTCAAGATGGGGTATGTGTAGCATGCCAAAGAGGGAAGATAAAAAGATCAAGTCACAAGAACAAACTGCTCAATTCAAACTCAAAACCTCTGTAGCTAATTCACATGGATCTAATTGGCCCGGTAAATGTAATGTCCCTTTCCAAGAAGAAATATGCTCTAGTCATGGTTGATGATTATTCAAGATACACTTGGGTGAAATTCCTGTTTTCCAAGGATGAAGCACCTTAAGTAATTATAGAGCATATCAAGAGAGTTGATAGAGAAGCACAAAGCACTGGTTCCTCTGTAGTTGCTTTGAGAAGTGATAATGGAACTGAATTCAGAAATTCAACCCTGTATGAGTTCTGCAAAGATAAAGGAATTTCTCAACAGTTTTCAGCTCCTAGAACCCCTCAACAAAATGGAGTAGTTGAGAGAAAGAATAGAAATCTCATTGAAGCTGCAAGGACAATGATGTTGGATGCAAAGCTACCTACTAGCTTTTGGGTTGATGCTGTTAACACAGCATGCTATGTGTTTGGAAGCAAGTGCTTTATGATGAAAGATACTTCTGAGCATGTTGGAAAATTTGATGCTAAGGCATTTGAAGGTATCTTCATTGGATACTCTCTGGAAAGGACATCATACAGAGTGTTTGTACCTGAGCAACACAAAGTAATGGAAAGCATGGATGTTACCTTTGATGACAAGAAATTTCCTAGACTTGCAACAAGTGAAAAAGAAAGTGTGCCATTAAGATTTGAAAATCAAGGATATCTTGAGGATTCTGAAAGTGAGGATGAACCACCTGTGCTAACTGTTCCACATGTTGAAATAGTTGAAGTTGATGATCTTCTTCAAACACCTGTGCAAGGGAACACAGACACAGGGGGAGAAGAAGAGAATGCAACTGTTAATCAAAATGACCCTGAGGCAAGTCAAGAAGTTGAATAGGGTCACACAAGGAAATGGGACAGAGCCCACACTAGAGATCAAATCATTGGTGATCCTAGTGAGGGAGTTAGAACAAGGAGAGCAACAATGAACACATGTTTGTATAGTTGCTTTCTGTCACAAGAAGAACCAAAAGTAATTGAAGAAGCTTTGAAGAACTCTGACTGGATTGTTGCTATGCAAGAAGAGTTGAATCAATTTGATAAAAACAAAGTTTGGGAATTAGTACCACCTCCTGAAGGTAAGAATGTCATTGACACCAAATGGGTGTTCAGGAACAAAATGGATGAAGAAGGTGTGGTGATAAGACACAAAGCAAGGTTGGTTGCCAAAGGATACTGTCAACAAGAAGGCATTGACTATGATAAGACATTTTCACCTGTAGCTAGACTGGCGGCCATCAGGATTTTCTTGGCCTTTGCAGCCCACTCAGATTTCAAGGTGTATCAAATGGATGTGAAAAGTGATTTTCTCAATGGTGATCTTGCTGAAGAAGTTTATGTGTCCCAACCTCCTGGCTTTGAGAATGAAGACTTCCCAGACTTTGTGTATAGACTGCTCAAGGCACTCTATGGACTCAAACAGGCACCAAGAGCCTGGTATGAAACTCTATCTGAATTTCTTCTTGAGCATCAATTCACTAGAGGTACAATTGATAAAACTCTATTCTTCAAGAAGCATGGAAATGATATCATTCTAGTTCAAATTTATGTGGATGATATCATCTTTGGCTCTTCAAATGAAAAACTCTGTCAAAGGTTCTCTAAGTTGATGCAAAGCAAATATGAGATGAGTATGATGGGAGAGTTAACCTTCTTCCTAGGCCTTCAAGTACATCAAAGGGAGGATGGCATCTTCATAAATCAATCTAAGTATGTTAAAGATCTCTTAAAGAAATATGGTTTAGAAGATTCATCCCCTGCAAAAACTCCAATGTCCACTGCAATCAAGCTTGATGAAGATAAGAAGGGCAAGAGAGTTGACATCAAGGTCTATAGAGGAATGGTTGGATCTTTACTCTATCTCACAGCTAGCAAGCCAGACATCATATTTGTCACATGCCTATGTGCAAGGTTCCAATCTGATCCAAATGAATCTTACATGATGGCTATCAAAAGAATCTCCAGGTATCTGAAAGGGACTCCTAATCTTGGGCTATGGTATCCAAAAGGCACTGGGTTCAACTTGGTTGGTTACACAGATTCTGATTATGCTGGATGCAGAATTGACAGGAAGAGCACTTCTGGAAGCTGCCAATTCTTAGGTCAAAGGTTAGTGTCCTGGTTCAGTAAGAAACAACAATCCATAGCAACATCTACAACTGAGGCTGAATATATTGTTGTTGGAAGCTGTTGTGCTCAATTGTTTTGGATTAGAAATCAACTCATGGATTATGGACTAGTGTTGGAACACATTCCCCTGATGTGTGACAATACTAGTGCAATATCAATTGTTGTCAAGGGCAATAGGTTTCTGAACCATTGGGATAAATATAGTGACTGGAAAATGCAACTAGCTAGGAGCGATAACTAAGTACTAACTACTGCTAATCCCTAGCATCGACATAATATAGTTGTAACTGTGTAGCTACTCATAATAACAGAGGTGGTATCACAAGAACCAGTTTCAGCGACAATAAATGTCACTAACAATAAACACATCAACTAACTGAACTAAATTAGCAATTATGTAAACAAAAGATTTCTAATTTATACATGCTGATATGATTGCAGTGGTATAGGCTTACCACTCATGTACCCTCCTCATATTTGTTACAAATATCGGTCATGACTGTAGAAACAATGTTGACCACCTCCTGGAAGAACATAGTGTTAAAGTTCCCTCGACTCACGGGATCAGAAACCTCAATCAAATTCCTAGCCAGACTTTCTAGTTCCACAGTATTAAGCTCTCGCTGGAAGTGACCCGGGTTAGTTTGGGCAGTAGCAACAGCATTACGGACAACCTGAATAATACAATAGTTCAATCAGCAACATTACCAATTCTGGCATCCAAAAAAAGATCAAGACTTGCTTCTACTTTTCCAAGACTATGAGGATCTAGATTATATTCAACAAATCTTATGGTATTAAATTATAGCACGTGTTCTTATAGACTGCAACTCAGTATTAAATTAAAATATTGACAACATTTTTAAGGAAATAAATCATCTTTTCATACAATTCTAGGGTAGCAACCTATAAACCAAAATTGATTATAAATGCATCGGCTAATATGATTTAAAAAATAGAAAATCAATTCAGTTATCTAGATATGTAAGCAACACCAACTAATATCTTTTTAAATAACCAAATTTCAATATTAATAAAAAGCAAGGCATAATATTTAAAAATCAGATCAGATCAGTTTTGGCAGTAGCAACAGTATTATAGATAACCTAAACAAATAGAGGATTCGGGATCCTCGAGATTTGGTTGGGGACTGAGGATGAAGAGCCAGCACCTCCTCTAGTCCTTTCTCTGTAATGGTGAGCCAAATTTGGAAGCACTGTTGACGCCGGAACACAAGGATAGCCAATGAGTCGATTTTTTTTAGGCCTATGAGCTCCATCAGTTGTTGCCTACAACCACCAGTCTAGAGGCTCAATAAACTCTGATCCGAGAGATAAGTCAACTCCCTCGCGCTCCAAAATGGCACTATAACGAGACTGCACTCATAAATTGAACCAAGTTAATTACCAATATATAAGGTATGTTTTTCTGATCTACTAAGTCTGAATAAGATGGAGGATAAGTAATTATAATAGAAATTACATATTTAAATGTAAAACAATGTTAAACAAACAAACCTGACCAAGAAAAAAAAGAAGTAAAACAAACAAACATATCTTACTCTTACAGACATATATATCTTGCTCTTATAGAAATAGACGATGTAAATGTATTGATTTTATTTGTTTAATCAATCAATACATGAATTGTTTATTTTGTGATTTAAAAATAATATGTTTACTAAAAATCTTAAGTATTGGTCATATATTGATTTAATTTAACTATTATAAACAACATTATATTCAAACATTGTTATTAGTATTATTACACGCACTCAGTATTAGTATTGGCAGATTCAATTCATAAAAATAAGTGTTTACTAACCGCTATGGCCAAGGCCCCAGGAGAAGTGTACACCAAATTGGCCCCGTTATTTCCCTCTTTAGCCTTCCTCGACGCTGATGTGGTATCTGTCTGTTCCCACACTTGCATACGTCTTGGCCTCTTTCCCTTGTTTGCCTTGGTCATTTCCTACCAAATTCTTGCAAATATTAATCCATGATACTAGTACAAATATTCAAACAAAATAAGCAGAAGTACTAACAAAATAAGCAGAAGTGCAAATATTCCAACAAAGCATGATAAGTAAAACAATATGAATATTATTTTACCATTTCAATAGCCTCGAATGATTTTGCACCAGCACTGTGCAAAGTAGAAACCTTTTTCCGATTGTTTTCCCCAACCTCAGACTTATGTTTGTGAGCATCACTGTTCCAATATTTCACCAGTTGATCCCACAATATCGGGTGGAGATACGAGGGCCTCAGATCACTAGCTGGAAGTCTAGTTTCCTTCATTTTTTTCTTCAAACGATCCTTCTCCTCATTCATCATTCTTTTGCAGGTTCTGTTCACATGCTCTTCAATGCTAAGGTGGCCTCAAACCGACTCTGCCCCCTCAGATGCTTGTAGAAGTACTGAAAAATAATACATTATATAGTACATGTTACTTGGCTGAAATTGAAATTCAAAAAAGATAAGAAACAAGGTTAACAAAAAAAATTAAAGATAATTGTCATCTCATCAACCCTAGGCTAGCTACAAATTAAAAAGTACAAAATAGTATAACTGAGAATATACCCCAAACTCAGTGAGAACATCTTCCATCCATCTCGGGTTTTTTGCAGCAACATCAGTATAGGTGAACAACCCGACTGACCATTGATCACGCATTATAGCAAGTAGGGTTTTCTTGGCAGTATCATCAAAGATACTGCACATACATAATAATAACTAATTAATTTGAAGTCCATGAAAACGGATCGTGACAATGTTGCATACACATAATTTGAAATAAAAATGAATTGATCGCTAATCAACTCACCGTCCCCCGTGAATGTCAACACGGGTTGGCTTTGTGGGTCTCTTCTCGCCGAACTTCCCCATTGAATTTGATCTAGGCTTGTGTCCCATCCAAGCACGCTCCTCTACTGTAGTCATTGCATGCCTATTTGGATCACGCGGACTTGACGGACTAGGCGGAGTACTTGGTGGACTTGCTGGGCTACCAGGAGGACTTGGACTTGGTGTTCGCACCCTAGCTCTAGTAGAACTGCCAGCCCCTCCAGCTCTAGAACTGCCAGCCCCTCTAGCTCTAGTAGAACTACCAGCCCCTCCATTGGTACTCTCTCTGGACGCGGTCACCTTACCCTTACCCTTTCCTTTCTGTTTTCTTGTCGCCATATAGTCTGCAGGATAACACACACAAATAGATAAATAAGCTGATCATGCAAATGGTATAATTATACAATAAACAACAAATATAATACATGTGTATATTATTAAAATCAGTTATAGCACAAGGGAGCTATATAAATGGGAAACAAGACTTAATTGGTTATAAAGATCTATCTAATACATATACTCTCTTCTACAATGTAACTAACTCTGCAATCACTAGGATACCCAGTACTACTACAATGATGCATTTCTGACAATTCATAGGTCCTTAGAATTACTCCGGTTCTAAGAAAGTGGCCTCGACAACTACACACATCACTATCCCATCTCCTCATTCCCAAATTAGCCACACTTTGGGCAACTAGAATTTCCTTCAAATTATTTACAGCAAAACTGATATTTGTGGAATCATTTATGTATTTTCCACAAAATGTGAGCTGAGTACACGATCAATTTATAGATATTTTATATGTTTAAATGAAACCCTTATAACTGATCTGATTTTTTACAAATAAGTAAAGAGATATTAAAAGTCCAATGTTGTAGCAGACAAAGTAGATTGAGACAGTGACAGAGTCAGAGAGGGAGGGGGGCTGGGAGGGAGAGAACGAGAGGGAGAGAGGGAGAGAGAGAGAGAGAGAGAGAGAGAGAGAGAGAGAGAGAGAGAGAGAGAGAGAGAGAGAGAGAGAGAGAGAGAGAGAGAGAGTTAGAGAGAGAGTGTGTCGTGGGAGCGTAAATGGCTAGAATCATCAACAATTTTACGACGAAAAAAGTCGAATTTCACCCAAACACGAAACTCAAACCAAATCATATACAAAGACTCACAAACTACCATTCTCTACTAATCATAGAATGTAGGTATGTGTTATGCATGCAGAGACACAAAACCATTCGATAACACAAAAATACAACCCATATAACACAAGAATTGATCATTTAAATCAAATAAATCACCATATTTCACAGAGAGACAGTACAAATCTATATAAGAAAAACAACCCATTTAAGCTAACAAGTCAGGAACTATGTACACAAGTCCATCAAGATCATATCAAATCATATACAGATCAAAATTAAAATCAAAATTAAACAAATTATATACAAAGACAGGGACATGGCAAAAAAACAAAAAGCATATTAATTTGTACACAGATCGATACACACAAATTGATATACAAAAGGGTTAAGTAAAAGGGTTTTAACAAAAGGGTTAAAAGGGTTAGAACAAAATGGAAACATGGACAATCGAACAAAAGGGTTATGTAGATGCAAATAGATATATATATATAGATATAGATGCAGATATAGAACAAGTGGATTATGGAGATACCGAGCAAATCGATGCCGGTCGCAGAGCTTAATAAAACCCTAGCAGAGCTTGACGGTGTCAAATGTGGGATAAGTGTGAAAAAATAGTAGCTGGAATCGAACCCGTGCTACTGTGGAAGATGTAGTATAGACAAACCACTATGCTAACTCACGCAATTTAACAATGAAAGCTGATAATATGTGATATATTAAACCTAATATTTAATTGTATATATATATATATATTAAACGTAGAATATTCATAATTAATTTAATAATTAATATATTCATTATTACTATTATCCAATATTTTTTTTGATGTCATATTTTATTTAAATAATAACATTTTAAATATAAAAGGCTTAAAAAAGAATAATTTTGCTAGAGGACAAACAAGATATAGAGTTATAACCAACCGATTCGGTACCCTAATGGTTGGTTATAAAATCAAAAATTATTATTTCTATTATAAAAAGTTATAAAATAATGTTCAACAAATCTAATTGTTTTAGGAGAGATCATCAAACACGTAATTTTGACATTGTAGGGTTGGATCGGCTAAATTTTCTTTTAAATTTTTTTAACTAATCAACCCTAGTCTAAAATTGTTATTTTGTTATAAAAAGTTATCAAATAATGTTTAACAAATCTAACTTTATTTGGAGAGATAATTAAACAAGTAATTTTCACATCCGTACGGTTGGATCAGCTAAATTTAATTTCAAAATTTTTGTACTAATCAACCCTAGTCTAACCCCAAAACTTTCATTCTAATCCCAAACCCTAAACTAAGAGGTTCTTGGTAATGTACAATCAACATTACAAACTTTTTTTAAAATTTTTTTTAATTGCATCATCATCTTTAATATCTAGTAGAGAACATTACATGAACATTTTTCTAATTTTCGGTAATTGTTGCGACATAAATTTTAAATTTACCAATTTTTAACTTATTTTAAGTGACGATAATTATTCTTTTAAAACAACAAATTATCACTTAATTATTCTTTTAAAACAAGAAATTATCACTTATCATGTTTTCTTATAATAGAGTAATATGTTTATAATACATAGAGTACTTAACATATTTTCTAATCATCTTCCTCTTCGTCTTCATCTTCATTTTCTTGGTCTTCCACATCTTCATCATTTTCATTGGCATTTTCATTGTCATTGTCATCATCTTCCTCACCATAATCATGATCTTCGGTTCGAATTCTTGGAATTGGCTCATATTGTGCAAAGTCAACAAACAACGAAAATGCCCTCGATACATTCGAAATATCTTCTTGGTACGGATTTTCGGTGGAAAGTGTAGTTGATTCATCAAGATGACTTTTTTTAATCGAAATAACCGTATGTATATTACTACGGGGATTCAATACACTAAGTGCATAGTACACTTGACTCGCTTGACTTGCTAAAACAAATACCTCATTCGATCTTAATCTTTGAAATTTCATGAACCGCTAATTTTTTAGGCATTCATGATTTTGGTGTGAAAATTATGATTGTGTAATTGACATAGATACTTCTTTTATGTTATTTAGCCTGTCTTCTGTTACTTGATTTTGTGCATCTTAGAACTGGTTCCTTTGCTCTACACTAGAGATGTTCAAAAACCCGAAAGCCGAAACTCGTGGGCCTTAGACGGGCCTCCTATTTTTCATCAAACTCGGCCCGACCCGAACCCCGAAAAGATAGTGCTTTTCAAAACCCCGGCTTTCAAAAAGTCAGGATAAAAGTCCGGTTCGGCCCGGATTAAAGCCCGGACATTTTAAAAAATCCGTATGTGAACTTAGCAATAGAGGGGATGTGAAGGATCACGAGGCTAAGAAGCTAAGAAGAATCAACAATATACATGACAAACACTTCTATGAGTAGAAAGTTCTTGAATTACAATGATGTTTTATGATAAAACAAGTATATGGTAGTAGTTTTTTAGTATTAGGTTTCGTGGTGTCGCTTCTATGTATTCTGGATTCTAGTAGTTGAGGGTTGTAGCTGTTTAAGCGTTGTTTCTTTTGTAAAGCTTTGCTTTTTGAGTATATTAATATATTAGCTTTGCAAAAAAGGAAAAAATTACATATATTTAAATAAAGAAGCCCAGATAAAAGCTCGGCCCGACCCAATCCGAGGGCCTAAAATGAGCCTCATATTTTTAGAGAAAGTCTGGCCGAGCGGGCCCGGTTTTTGAAAAATCCCGGTCGGACCCGATTTTCGAAAAACCGGAGTTTTTTAAAGCCCGAATAAAATCCAGTCCAAAGGGTTTTTTGTGCACCTATACAAATAAATAGTATGTGACATGTTAATCTCATTGCCACAAATGTATCAAATCTCCAAATTAACATACTTGTGAATAGAGGATGATATATACCTGAAGTTAGCCCCCTTGAACCGAAAGATAGTGTCTTTAAGTGTAGCATCGACATGCTGGTGTTCACTGTTCAATTGAATTAACCATAAGTAAGATACGAAATTCGGAATTTATGCTTTATCATTCTTTTCACCAAAAAAAACTAAAGTAAAAGACTATGCATAAAAATTAACAGAAAGGAAACACTAACATAGCAGTGTCACATTGGTGCACAATCTTGTTCGAAGAATTGAAAAATTTGTTAACAATATCAGACAAAAATTGTGGGTCAGCTTCAACCACACTTTGCAATTTCAGAAGTTGCATGAACTGAACGTCCACAAATCCCTGCACATATATACATCAAGAAAACAACACACCACATCGTATATAACTTAGATTAATGTTTTTTAAAACAATACTTTAAAAAAAAGTATAGAAACTAACCTCCTGTAAGAGAGATGTCAGAAAATCAAGGTACTGAGTCTGCAGTTGATTGACATTATCCATGGTCACCTGATTTTACAACGTTGTTTTCGACAGGGGGTATGACTCGCAACTCTAAGCTGATACCACTTACCAGCTATGTAAGTTTGTATTTATATTGTTGAGCTAAATGTAAGTGGTTTTTAGCTGGTTAATGCCTTTTATTTTTTACATACAAGCACATTTTGAAAATTCATGAAAAAAGAATTTATATTAGTTATAATTTATTATTAAGCAATTCAAAATGGAGAATCAAATATTCAACATTTATTTATAAAAATTTATTTCAAAATCGAGAATCAAATATTCAAGCTTTACTTGTACTTCCTCTTTTATTAGTATAAAAGGAGCCGTGGTAGATCGGATCGGAGCACAACTTGGAGAGGAGGCCTTCTGTTCTTCTTTGATCCATTTCACCAGCTACATCTCCTTATTGGTTCTCTCCGTTACAATACTTGTCCACTTTTGGATTTTGCTATTTCAAAGTTATTGACTAGATAGTTACATGTATTATTTTTGAATTTTCTTTTCTTCAACAAAAAATTGATATGAAATTTTTTATATTACTTCTGTACTCAGTAATTAGTATATACTATAGGGTTTAGTGAAATATAAATGTACATTAATTTAGTTAGCTAAGTGAAGAATGATAGCGTGAATGAGTTTTAATTAACGTCGCGAATGAGTTTTTTATTAACGTCATGTTGGGCCTATCTAATGGGATGTCTCTGCATATCTTTTCAATTATATTGAAGATTAGATATGGAACAAGCTTTGTTACCAAGGTTATTTGTCACTTATGAAGGACAAAGAATATGGATTAGATTCAAGTATGAGAGATTGCTATTTATGTGTATTAATTAGATGCGGAAAGATGGGACACACTACAAGAAAAGCGGGCATTTGTGACCGAGGAAATCCGACCAACGACAATCGGTTGGAAATGGTACCCAAAAACTGACCGAACTCCCCGACCAATACAAACGGTCGTAAAAAAAGTTAAAACCAACCAACATCGGTCGATTTTAGTCCGAGTGGGTCCCAACTTGATTGTTGTCTGCCATCGTCACAGGTACACGTCAGACGAAGGCGGGTCCACTAGCCACATCATTGTCATAACTGACCGACTTATTACCGACCAAAATTGTTAAAACCAACCGATTGTTTTCCAATTAATTATGCCAACTACATTTCAATATGTGGCATGTTCTGGTTGGCTGAAGGGTGTTGGCTGGCACGGTCCACTCATAAATGACCAACATCGATCGGTTATGTCCCTGATGCTTTATTAAATGAATTGCTTTATCACCACAACTTTTCAATTTTTTGAATGCTTAGCCACAAATTAGAGAAAACAAAGATAAGAACAAGAAAAAATTAGAAGATAAAGGTACGTATATGTTTATGAATTTTGTGGTGAAATGTTTATCATTTACTTTGTTTTTTTTTAAAATATTAAATCATATCTTTCATATTTGTAGATTATATAAAAGAAAGTGAAGGTGAAAAGTGATGAAAAAGATGTGAGTTTCTTGATTTTTGTAGTTTTATTTAAAATGAGTTATGAAATATATGTGCTTGGATATGCAAAATGATAATCTATATGTGCTTGTACATACAAAATGAGTTATGAAATATATATATATATATATATATATATATATATATATATATGTGTGTGTGTGTGTGTGTGTGTGTGTGTGTTGTATATAAAAAATGTGTTAAGAAATATATACATGCTTTTATGTAGATGTCAACCAAGGATCGTAGTTGGATGAATCGTCGGGTAGAAAATAATCGAATAACTCCGGAGTATAAATTGGGTGTTGAGGAATTTATAAAATTTGCAACCAAAAGTAATGGAGTAGTGGTTCAAGGTTTGCTGAAATGCCCTTGTGTTGATTGTAGAAATGGAAATTGGGAGACTATTGAGAATGTTAAATATCATTTAATAGCTAGCGGCATTTGTGTGGGTTATAAAGTTTGGACATATCATGGTGAGTTAAAACAAAAAAATCGAACCTCACTTTGAATTCTATCATTGTATTGATTATGTATAAACCTAGTACTCATTGAAGCTAATCTACGGATTAGAAATTGTAGCACCCCTCGAGGTTTATATTTATAAAAAGATATATTCTCCGACTCTTGGTTTGATTTGGTGTAGTTGATTTCGTTATAGAACTGAATGATTAATCCGCGAACGAAATTAAATAATTTATAGGTATCGTATTCAACCCCCCCCCCCCCCCTTCTACGATACTTTGGACCTAACAACTATTTATTTTTACAGAAATCACCAACATTTTAGTAATTCTCATACGCATAAATAGTGATTTATCACCAGAATATAGCAAATATGGTATTCAAACTGATTGTTGGGAGTGAAGCAAAAGTTCAAAAAAACCTCACCGATTGATGAGAAAAATCTAATTTAAAATGGAGGAGAATAGGTGGGGTTGAGTGTGGGAGGGTGTATTTAAATTATGTGTGGTGCATTTTCTAGTTTTTATTTTAAATTGATTTCTATTAGAATAGGACTTTATATATAAATATATAGTCTTACTTCAATATAAACTTTTCTTAGATTAAAAATTATAAACTAAATATAAAAAAATTAAATTGCGTCGAAATATATCATATATGATATGCAAATTGATTGTTGGAAGATGCAGAAAAATACAGTGAAGTCAGATTTCAAAAAAAAACTCACCGATTGACGAAAAAAATCTAATTAAAAACGGAGGGAATTAGGTAGTATTGTGTATGGAATGATATATTTAGTTGTGTGTGGTGCTTCTAGGAGGCAATTAGATTATACTGATTTGAGAGATTAAATTAATTTCTAATTTTTATTTTAAGTTTGGTTTCCATTTGATCATTGCCTATATATCTATATATATTTATGAAATTCAAATCATAACAATAATCTTGCAATCCAATTACAATCATATAAATCAAATTTAAAAAATAATGAATGTAATTTTGTAAGTTTTCTTTCACACTTATATTTTTTTCCATATTTGTTCCCAAATCATCAATATAGTTATATAAAGGAGAAGACGAGGGCGGTGAGGTGGTGGCTCTCAAATCGCTCTGATCTATTTTTCTAATTTTCTCAATTTTTTGACTTATTAATATTAAAGATTCGAAAATATCTCAATTTTAAGATTCTTGTAATATTCTCCTAAATTTTTTATTAGAAAATATCTCAGTTATCTTTTAAATTTTTACTAATAGAGAAAACTAAATATAAAATTTTAATATTCTTGCCTTTATAATATTCGATAAATTTTCAATTTCCTTCTTACTTTTTTCTAACGCAAGAAACTAAATATACTATATTAATATTCTCCTAAATGTTCTCCACTAATCTAATTTATTTGCTAATTTCTTTAATCTTGTCTTTCAAGTAAGAAAGCTAAATATGTTATATTAATATTTTCCCTAAACTTTCTCTTAAAGTCCAATTTATATACTAATTCCTTACCACTATCTTTTAATGGAGGAAATTAAGTATACTATATTAATATTCTCCTTAACTTATTCTACGAGTTCAATTTAATATACTAATTTCTTTTTTACTATCCTGTAGTCGAGGAAAATAATAAAAGGGACGATTTGAGAAATTGCCTTTCAAATTTTTAGTAATGAAAATATTAACTACCTTATATTCTCCCAAACTTTCTTTTGAAGTCAAATTATTATCTTAATATTGTCCTAAAACTTATCTTCAAATCAAATTACCATGTTGATATTCTCTTAAACTTTCTTTTAAACTTAAAGTTACCATCTTAATATTCTCACATATTTTTTTTGAGTATTTGATTGGAGTAATTGAGTATTAAAGATTCGAAAATATCTCAATTGACTTTAAAAATTTTACCAATGAAGGAAACTAAATATACAATTATAATATTCTTGCCTTCAAAATCTTTATTAATGGAGGAAACTAAATATACAATTCGAATATTTTTGCCTTTAAAATCTTTACTAATGGATGAAACTAAATTTACAATTTTAATACTCTCATAAATTATTTTATTAGAAAATATCTTAATTGTCTTTTAAAATTTTACCAATGGAGGAAAGTAAATATACAATTTTAATATTCTTGTATTTATAATATTAGATAAATTCTCAATTTCCTTATTACTAATTTTAAACGGAGGAAACTAAATATAGTACGTTAATATTCTCCTAGACGCCCTCTACTGATCCAATAAATATATATATACTTATATAAATGAGAAGATGAGGGCGGTGATGTGGCGCCTCTCAAATCGGCTTCGATCTATTTTTCTAATATTCTTAAATTTTTGAATAATTAATGTTAAAGATTCGAAAATATCTCAATTGACTTTAAAATCTTTACTAATAGAGAAAACTAAATATACAATTATAATATTCTTGTCTTCAAAATCTTTATTAATGGAGGAAACTAAATATACAATTGTAATATTTTTGCCTTTAAAATCTTTACTAATTGATGAAACTAAATTTACAATTTTAATAGTCTCCTAAATTATTTTATTAGAAAATATCTTAATTGCATTTTAAATTTTTACTAATAGAGGAAAGTAAATATACAATTTTAATATTCTTGCATTTATAATATTAGATAAATTCTTAATTTCCTTTTTATTATTTTCTAACGGAGGAAACTAAATATAGTATGTTAATATTCTCATAAACGCTCTCTACTGATCCAATCAATATCAATATATAAAATATACTTTATATACAAAGGAGAAGACGATGGCGATGATGTGGCGCCTCTCAAATCGCTTCGATCTATTTTTCTAATTTTCTCAATTTTTTGAATAATTAATGTTAAAGATTCGAAAATATCTCAATTGACTTTAAAATCTTTACTAATAGAGGAAACTAAATATACAATTATAATATTTTTGCCTTCAAAATCTTTATTAATGGAGGAAACTAAATATACAATTGTAATATTCTTGGCTTTAAAATCTTTACTAATGGATGAAACTAAATTTACAATTTTAATAGTCTCCTAAATTATTTTATTATAAAATATCTTAATTGCATTTTAAATTTTTACTAATAGAGGAAAGTAAATATACAATTTTAATATTCTTGCATATATAATATTAGATAAATTCTTAATTTTCTTTTTACTATTTTCTAACGGAGGAAACTAAATATAGTATGTTAATATTCTCATAAACGCCCTCTACTGATCCAATCAATATACTTTTATAAAGTAGAAGACGAGGGCGGTGATGTGGCGCCTCTCAAATCGCTTCGATCTATACTTATATAAATATAATTTTCAAATTATTTACCTAATTGAGTCATTTTTGAAATGAGTGACTAATTTGATACATTTGAACTAAATGAGTGATGACTTTGATAATTATCCCTTTCTTTAATACTATCTTTCAACGAAGGAAGTTAAATATGTTATGTTATGTTAAAAATGGTTTGCTTGACTATCAAAAAAATTTCAAATGGAGGAAACTAAGTATACTATATTAATATTCTCCTAAACTTAGTCCATGGGTCCAATTTATTTACTAATTTTTATTTAATATCTTTTAATCGAGTAAAATAATAAAGAAGCCGATTTGTGAGGTGCTAGACGATTTGAGTAGAAAATATCTAAATTAACTTTTAAATCTTTAGTAATGAAAATATTAATTAACTTATATTCTCCTAAACTTTTTTCTTAAGTCAAATTACTATCTTAATATTGTCCTAAAATTTATCTTCAAGTCAAATTACCATGTTGATATTTTCTTAAACTTTCTTTTGAACTTAAAGTTGTCATTTTAATATTCTAATATATTTTTTCTTAAAGTTTTAAAATTTATCTTGAAATCATATTATCATCTTTACATTCTCCTAAAAAAAATATTAGAAATTATGTTCTCATAAGTTTTATGTAAAAACTCGCGTTTAATTTATTTATATGTTTTACATATACATTAAAAATCATTTTTTATTAAATTTTTACTTTTTACCTTCTAATTATGTAGAAGGTAATACTTACAGAAAAGGCAAGTTTCTATATAATAAAATAAAATATAGGAGCCTTATTTTCTTTTCATTTTTTTTCTCGAGTACTTGTATTTTAAACAATAAAAATTAGAATTTTAAAAAAGATTTGAATTAAATTTTTATGATATAATAAAATTGATTAATAGATGATGTAATTGATTAAGTAATTAGTTTGTTTTCCGTTCAATTTGGTAACAACGAGAAAGTGGGTCATTGGGAGAAAACATGTTTAACGAGATAGGGATTCATTAGGAGGAACATATTATATGTTAGAATTTTATATTTATGTATTATGTATTTTTAAATAGAAGTAGTAATATAAAGTTTTAGAAAAATAAAGTGATTAATATACTAATATTTGATATAATATTAAAATAATAAATTATATTAAACAATTGCCCTTTTCTATAATTATTCAAAATTTCGGTAATGAACAACACTAAACGGAGAATTTAAAAGAAACCTTAATTTCATGTTTTAAATATAATTTTGTTTAAAAACATTTTTTTTTTAGAATAACTTTTATAAAAATTTGGAGAAATTATTATAAAGCCGCGAAGCGCGGCTTACTAAACTAGTTACTAACAGAAAATGAATCAATTTTTCCTTTTCTTTCCAAATTTTTCTTTTTTTATTAAATGGAATATAAGGTTAAAGAAATAAAATTATTTCACCTCTTTTCTTTTTAGATAAGTTTTCTAAAACACTATATTCGAACTTGATGAGTATTCCATAAAGGATCTATTTTTAACAATCACAGTTAGATGAGAAGTGAAATTCAGTCATTAAATTAAAAGTCACTCGATTTATAAACGGTTAATAGTAGATAATATGAATCATTTCAGGAGAAAACGGTTAAGATTAGATAATATGAGTCATTTCAGAAGAGGAGATGTGAAAGAACATTTGTATCATTATTATTGTTTTTTTTTTTTTGAAAGCTATCATCTATTACTTCTATCTATTACTATATATAATAGGCCAACACAAGGGCACAAGTTGTCAATTAAATGGCCGCGAAATTACCGTTTTACCCTTTTTTTTTGAAAAATAACAAAAATGCCACTTGTATATTATTATACAAAAAGTTTTTAATAGATGTGTTACTACAGAGATTCGAACCTCCAACCTCCTTCCAAGATATCCATGGGCTTAACCACTATGCTACATGCCCTTTTGTGTTTTTTTCAAAAAACTTATTAGATAACTCACGTCTTTTATCTCTTATCTTATTTTTTTTTACTTTGATGTTTGAATAAATAAAATGTTGGTTTGAATTATTTATATAAATTTGTTTTTCTTTTTTCCTTTTCAGCGAAATTACCGTTTTACCCTCTTTTTTTTGAAAAATAACAAAAATGTCACTCTTATATTATTATACAATTTTTTTTAATAGATGTGTTACTACAAAGATTTGAACCTCCAACCTCCTTCCAAAATATTCATGGGCTTAAACACTATGCTACATGCCTTTTTGAGTTTATTTCAAAAAACTTATTAGATAACCCACGTCTTTTATCTCTTATATTTTTTTTTACTTTGATGTTTGAATAAATAAAATGTTGGTTTGAATTATTTATATAAATTTGTTTTTCATTTTTTCCTTTTCATGGCACTCGTATATTATTATACAAAAAAATTTTAATAGATGTGTTACTACAAAGATTCGAACCTCCAACCTCCTTCCAAGATATCCATGGGCTTAACCACTATACTACATGCCTTTTTGAGTTTATTTCAAAAAAACTTATTAGATAACCCACGTCTTTTATCTCTTATATTATTTATTTTTTTGCTTTGATGTTTGAATAAATAAAATGTTGGTTTGAATTATTTATATAAATTTGTTTTTCTTTTTTCCTTTTCGTAATTTTATATATCTATATATTCAATCACTATATATTATTGCAGTTGTATGTTTTCAATTTAATATATATTAATTATGTTGATTATAATTCATAATTTATATTATACTTTATTTGAATTAAATTAATTATTCATGCATAAAATATACTATTAAAATTCGATCTAATATAAGAAATATTATACACATTATATCTCTCATTATTAGTTATTTCTATAATTTTTAAATTAAGAACATTAGCATTCAAATTATACAAAAAAATTGTCTACCTACTCTGTTCGTCGCATCCATTTCTTAACAATTTTCTTTTCCAGAATGTATTGTTCATTTGTTAACATTTTCTAAAGTAACATGTCATTCTTTATTAACTTATCTACATTTTTTTTCACCTTTCTAACCCCTCCCCTTCAACCCCAGTGACATTCGTGTCAAAAATCGGGGTGAGTTTTTAAAATATAGGATATTACATAGTATATAATTACATAATGATCAGTCAGACTGTTAGTAGACGATAAAGTTTGGGAAAATTGAAAATTACAAATTTTGAAAATAGAATTTCAAATTGTATTCCAAAATTTATTGTACGATGTTAAAAAAGTATAATCTTTCATAATAATAATAGAACTTTATAGAATACATTAAATTGATTCGTAATGTCATATAATCATTTTGATAAAATGAAATTCTAAATAGGGTTTGTGGGTCCTTAACGACATCCTCTACAACATATACAATATTTCTTATATTAGGTCGAATTTCAATAGTATATTTTATGTATGAATAATTAGTTTAATTCAAATAAAGTATAATAAAGATATATAATATAAAAGTATGAATTTTAAACAACATAATTAATATATATTTAATCAAAAACATACAACTGTAATAAAATTTAGTGATTGAATATATAGGTATATGAAATTACAAAAAGAAGCCTCGGGGCCTGTAGATGAGTTGGTGAGAGCACTGGTTATTGACCAAAGCATTCAAGGTTTGATTCATGGGAGCGTGGGGAATTCTTCCTGCACTCTAGGGTCTGGCGTGATACCGGTTGGGGTGTCCGGAAAATAATTTTTTTGACCAAAATTACGAAAAGATGAAAAGAAAAACTGATTTATATAAATAATACAAACCAATATTTTATTTATTTAAACATCAAAGTAAAAATAATATAAGATAAGAGAAGAAAGACGTGGATTATCTAATAAATTTTTTGAAGTAAACTCAAACAGGCATGTAGAATAGTGGTTAAACTCATGAACATCTTAGAAGAAGGTTGGAGGTTTGTTTCTTTGTACTAACAACTATTAATATATTTTTGCATAATAATATATGAGTGACATTTTTGTGACGACCATTTAATTGGAAATTTTTGCCCTTGTGTTGAGGTTTAATATATAGTAATAAATTGGATTAAAATGTGTAACTGTAAAACGATATTCCAAACACATTCTTAATGCATTTACTAAGTGTGTTAACATAATTTAATATAAAGATGAACACATGAGAGGAGTGCAGAATCAGTTCCCAAGTAAAAAACCAAAAACAAATAGGTGACATGAATACTCCAAACTGTAATAGATATTCATCTCCCAAGGTGTTTATCACAAACTTGGGTGATGTGAGGGGTAGCTTGGGCTTTAAACCCAACATCAACTGGTATGCAAGGATCACAAGCTCTTATTGGGTTTAAAAATCCTGATGGGTCAGTGATTGTCAAGACTTATAATATTGTCTCTTATGGCCCACTTGTTGAGTCTAAGTTGAGTTTTGAGGTCAAGGAGAAAAGTGGTGAGTTTTCTGACGCGAAGCTAACAAAATTATCTTTAATTTAATGATGGTTTAACAATTTTTATCTAATTGGAACTATCTATAAATCAAAGAGGAAAGGGTTGACGAATTTTTACATGTAGAATTATATTCAATATAGAAAACTTATTTATATTTGATTTAAATTATCAATATACACCTATTAGTATTTAAATATAATCCTGCTATTAATCAATACACTTTTTAATATTAAATCTAACAATTCTTCATTTAAGATTTAACGATTTTTATTAATTTAACTGTCAAATGACCGGACCAAAGTTTTGAATAAGATTTCTCTTACAGTTATTACATATAAGGATATAAATATAAATATTATACTTAGCAAAAAAAGAAATTTAAATATTATACATATAAAGATATAAATATAAATATTATACTTTGCAAAAAAAGAAATTTAAATATTATAGATGTAACACTTCTAACTATGTCACATTTCAAATTATTATCAAGTCAACACTTTTAATTATTATCAAATCATATATCTAATAATTTACCACCAAACTACTTTTTTAACAAATTTCAATTCAAATAAAATAAGAAAATTATAGAATTTTAAATGAAATCTGTGCATCGCACGTTGTAGACTAGTATATAATTATTGGAGGATTATAATAAAAATAAGAGAGAAGAAAATTAGACACAAGATAGATCTAGAGTGAAAAATTCGCATGAATTTTTCTGCTTGCACACGCTGCCTTGTATTTGCGATTCCTGGAGTTCTCCCGGTCGGATCGTCCTTAATTTTGGACATCAACTTCCTTACACCGATATCTAAATTATGAACAGTGGAGATCCGATTCTGAGGTCCAGAGGTCAGTTCTTAAGGGGCTTAACAGAAGTTGTTGCACCACGGTGATGTTAAACCTCCCCGCGGGTTTTTCTCATTGTTGTCTTATTTTGATTTCATACTTTTGACGGCTTATTTCAAGAGTGTGAAGGTGATTGTATTCCTCTAGTTTTGTCTAGAGAAGACTTGGTGTATTCCAATATAATTTGTGATAGTGAATTGTTTGGGTGGACTACGGTCTCGTGGTTTTTACTCCTTAACTTTGAGGGGGTTTTCCACGTATAACTTTTGGTGTCTTATTTTTGTTTATTGTTGTTTTACTTGTTTGCTTCATCGAAGGTTCATACAAGTAGGGATAAGTATTGTCCAACGAAGTTAATTCCGCACTTAGTTGTTACCGGTGTGGTCACTTTGTCCATCAGATTGGTATCAGAGCTTGGTTGTTATTGGACTTGTTTGAACGATGGAAACGAATACAAGTAGAATGATTAATTTGAATGGTTCTAATTATCATGTTTGGAAGGGGAAGATGGAGGATCTTCTTTATGTGAAGGAATATTATCTACCTGTGGTTGCTACGGAGAAGCCTGCAAATAAAACAGAGGCAGAATGGACTATTTTGCATCGACAAGTTTGTGGATATATACGGCAATGGGCGGATGATAATGTTTTGAACCATATTAGTGAGGAGACACATGCGCGTACTTTGTGGAACAAGCTTGAGCAACTCTATGCTCGAAAGATAGGAAATAATAAACTGTATTTGATTAAACAGTTGATGTCTCTAAAATATCAGGATAGCACTGCAATTTCTGATCACTTGAATGCATTCCAAGGAATTATGAATCAGTTTGCTGGAATGGGTATCAAGTTTGAGGATGAGATACAAGGGTTGTGTCTTTCGGGTACTTTACTAGATTCATGGGAGACATTCAGGATGTCTTTGTCGTACTCAGCTCCGAATGGTATTATTAGTATGGAATTAGCTAAGAGCAGTATTCTGAATGAAGAGATGAGAAGAAAGTCACAGGGTTCCTCTTCACAGTCAGAAGTCCTATTCACTGAAAGAAAGGGAAGAGCTCAAAGCAAAGGTCCAACCAACAGAGGTAATCAACGGAGTAGTTCTAGAGGTAAGTATTATAATGTTGAGTGTTATCATTGTGGTAAAAAGGGGCATACAAAGAAAATCTGCAGAAAGTTGAAGCGAGAAAATAAAAAGGGTTCAGACAACGATCAGACGAAAACTGACGGTGGTAATGATAATTCTGTGGTGATTGCTACTACTGATGAGCGCCTGATCTGTTGTGATGGAGATATTGTTAACCTTGCACAAGATGATTTGAGTTGGGCAATTGATAGTGGTGCTTCGTGTCATGTTGCGTTACGAAGAGATTTCTTTACATCTTATACTTATGGTGATTTTGGAGATGTTAAGATGGGTAACAGTGACATAGCAAAAGTTGTTAGCGTTGGAGATGTATGTCTGAAGTTTGATACGGGCATGGAGTTATTTCTTCATGATGTAAAGCACGTTCCAGACATGAGAATGAATTTAATTTCTACTGGTCTTCTTGATGATGAAGGATATGTCAGCTGCTTTTGTTAATCCCAAATGACATAACAGAATTGTAGAAGGGGGGGGGGGGGGTTGAATACAATTCTAGATATTTCGAAACTTTAAAAACAACTTTCTAAAATAAAATCTGAACTGAAATAAAAACACAAACAACTATAAAATTTCAGTTGGATGTTTTGAGAATCCAACTGAGATAATTTTTATTGCGGAAATAATCTGTGTTACACAAGTATCACAGCTGCTCAGTTCTTGATACAAAGTGAGAGTGATCTTGAAAAAGCTAATACAAACTATTTTATCTTACTCACTTCTTTATCTAAAATGAACTGCTACACTTGGTTATATAACCCAAGTTTACAATGCTATTTTTGGCTACTTTAAAATAATCTAAAGTAACTTTCAGTAGCTTGCTTTTCATCCCTTTTGTCCAATGGTCCTTGGAGATCTTGGCTTTTGTCTTCATGCTTATTATGATCACTCCCAAGAACCTAATTGGAAATTGGAATGTTTCCTTATTTCCAGTAACCATTTTGATGGCTTCCAATGCAAAGTACACTTCCATATCTCCCTTTTGATCTGTTAGATAACTGTCACTATCACTTTGTCAACTATTCAGAAAAGCAATAATGATTCGTTGATAGTAGAGAGATGTGTTTCGTTGATAGCTTTATTCTTCGTTTCGTTGATGGTATAATCCTCGTTTCGTTGATAGAGTAATCTTCATTCCGTTGATAGAGTAATCTTCATTCCGTTGACATGTCTTCACTTAGGCAAAATTACAAGGCATGATATATTTACAATTCACCAACCTATTTTGCCTATCTAGTACTTAGTCAACATGACTTAGAAAACCTATCTAATACCTACAACAAAATGCATATCAAACTATGAAGTATTGTACAGTGCAATTGCTACATCACTCATTTCGTTGATGAGCTTCCTGTCAACGAAAGCTGCAAAGCATGTCATTCCGTTGACAGTTACAAAATGACTTAATACAAAATCTACTAAGTGTTTTATAATTATCATCAAGAACAACATATTCCTAACAATCTCCCCCAATTTATGACTGATAGAATAACAGCCATAAATCAAGAGCCTTGATGATAACAAAAACACTCAGACAAATTACAAATGATAAAAGTAGAAATTGCATTGAGCTTCATTGAATTTTATTGAAATACAAAGTAGAAAATCTTACAAAACAAGTGCACAGAGTTGCTCCTCTAGTCTGAGCAGATTTTTCATCTTTGCCTCTGTGGTCTTGTTTTCTACCCTTTTCTTGCATTGTTGTCCTCAATCTGAGCTTGAAGTCTTCTGTAGAAAATCTTCTCTTCTTCATCTTGATTCCCCAACTTGGATTGCATTAATCTCAGAGTTTCATTGGATGCCTTTTCCAGTTGGTCTTCTATTCTGAAGAATCTTCTACAGTTGTCATTGTCTCTGAATTCCATCATCCAAAAAGGTTGGAGATGAATTTTCTTTCCTGTTTGAGGGACCTTCAATACTCTGGGAAGTGCACCAGGCTTGTTCCAGCTAGCTTTGATTTGGCAAATTTTGGAGACAACCTCAGACTTGGCTGTTTTGGTAAAACCAAAATCTTTCTTCAGACATTTGAACACAGATAGCAGTGTCTGATAGTCTTCTCCCAGAATCCTGTGTAGAGGCCAAATCTGTTCTCTCCCACCCTTGTAGAAAAACACCAATCTCTCTGGTAGTTTTTAAGAAGTTGTTATTCCTCTCACTTCAACCAGGTCATCAAGATTAATATGTAGGTCAGACTCCTCCCTGATATCAGCAATGTAGATGAAGTCTTCTGGGTTGGTAGGGGGTTTTTCAGCTTGTGGTCTCCTTACAAAAATTGGCTTAGCCTTGGCAGCCTTCTGCTTAGATTTCTTCTTTGGATCCATTTCAAAGAGGAATTTTGGAAAGTTGGCCTCATCAAACTCAATTGGCTCTTCCTTTGGCTCAATTGGCTGATCATGGAAATTTACTGGATGTTTAGGATCACAGGCTAACTTTACCTCAGAGACTGGATCAGGAATTGTTGGAGGTGCAATAGGTGCAGAAGAGTCTGTTGCATTGCTCTGATAGTCATCATTCTCAAAATCTATGTTTCTCTTAGCTCTTTCCTTGGGTTGCCTTATGCTTTTCTTTGTACTCCTTTCCTCTTTGGCTCTTTCCTCTTGCTATCTTTCTTCTTCATCTAGAGATTGAGCAACTTCAAGGGCTTGCATAGCTGCTCTTTCTGACTCCTCAGCCTTAGCTTCAGCAAAATTTGGGTGACCAGCCCAAACACAAATTTCCTATCCATTTCTGTAGACAATTGTTCTTTGCTTCCTATCTCAGGATTATTGCTTTCCTTGCATTTTGTGATCAGTAGTCCAAGAAGCTTGAGCTCATCTGGATAGGGTGAAGGACAGAAAGTCCTTGCTATATTTTTGCCCTTTGGTTTAGCAGGAGACTTGAAGATAGGCTTCCTTAAAATGTAGCTTGTTCCACATCCCTAATGCATGAAGTTTGTCATTTTTCTTTCCTTGGACCTTGAGTGACTCCATGTAGAAGGGGCTTTACCTCATAGAAGGAATTGGTCTGTGGCTCCCATTCCGTTGATTCTAAAAACCATGGCATTCGTTGATGGTGTTGTAGAAGTAGCTTGATCCGTTGATGGATTTGAATTCTTTGCAGTTTCAGCTATCTTCTTGACTCTTGCATCTATGTTGGACCAGTGGTCTTTTATTTGTTCAGCAAGTTGTAGCCTCATAGATGCTTGCTTAATCAAGTCAATACCATCCAGTTTATCCTTTCCTGACTCCCCCATAACTAGTGGCTCCTTTGGTAGGGAAATGGCTGGAACCATTACCTTTGTGATTTGAATGTCTAGCTCCTTAGATTTCTCCCCCTTTTTGTTATCATCAAAAGGGATGACTGGGAGTCCTTGAGCTACCACTAGCTGGGCTAAAAGTTGGGTTTGTTTCTCCTGTTCCCTTTGCATTTGAGATAAAGTAGCTTCCACCTTGTCCACTCTAGAAGAGAGAGTCTTCAAGGAGGTAGCCACCTCAGGTTCCTTAGAGAAAAACATGTTCATCTTGGACATAGTGAGAAGAGAAAGCTTTTCATCTAGCCTCCTGTCAGTAGCATCCTTAAGATTGCTAATGGAATCCTTGATTTCTCTAGCTTCAATCCTTGTCTGCATCATCTGTAGCCTTTGGATTTCCAGTGAATCCATAATAGCCTTGTAGAATTTCTTGTCAGTGGCATTTGCAGACTCATGAGCCAGATAGGCCTCATTGTACTGCCTTGTGATTGCAGTATCCAGGGTGAGTCTTCCTTGCATATCTTGAGAAAGCCAGTTTGGTGTATGGGGCACCACAGAAGTCCCAGTCTGTGAAGTGATGGCCACCTGTAGATTGTCACCAAAACTGTCATCATCATCAGAAAAATCAAACTCACCACTGGCTGCAGCTCCTGGAGACAGATTGGTGATTGCATCCTTTGCTCTTTGCATAGATGCAGTTGTATGGATTAGGTTGAAAGACCTTTCTGCCTCCACATTGCCCTGCTGAGCCATAACTTGATAGGCTGGTATAGGATGAGTAAAGGTCTCAGGATCCAGGGAAATACTATCCAGAGTTTGTTGATAATGCTCTTGGAAAGTAAGTTCCTTTTCTCCCTCATGAACCTCCATTAACTCACTTGCAATGGCTGCTTCCTCCCTTATAGCTCCTGTAGTCCCTTCTCTCTCTCCACTCTTTTCTTGCATCATGGGCTCCCCATGGCTCACACCTCTCACACCCTCACCTTCACCTACTAAGGTGGAACCCTCAGCCTCTCTTTTTGCCTGACTGGAAAAAATAGTCAGCCTCTCACTCTCAGCCTCTCCTTTTGCCTGGCTTCAAGCCAGCCTCTCAGTTTCACTCCCTCTCATTCCTAGAAGTGTTTCAACTACCACTAGATCATCTGCACTAGTTGTGGAAACAACTTGATTTTCAATAAGAGGTGCAGAATGAACTATCAACGGAATGGTGGTTTGAACTGTCAACGGTATGGATACCGTTGATGGAGAAACACTTGTCAACGAAAGAGACTGTTTCGTTGATGAAGTCAAGAAAGCACTTTGAGAAAGTGAGATTATAGTAGAATCTGTGGTGATTGATTTTAAAGATTGTTCCACAGATCCTCTTGTAACTTCAGAAAAGGATGATTGGTGGCCCAAAAATTACTTAACAAGTGATGACCACCAATTTCAGAGTGGGGCTTCTCCAAGAAAAGAGTTGGAGAATCATGAATAGATGAATGGATCATATCCACATCTAATGACTGAGTTGGAGAATTTTGTGAAGTTGGTTCAAGATTGATGTTTAAAGAATGCGACTGTAACCCCAGAGTAATGATAGGGGTTACATCAAACTGAATTTGAGATACTGGAAGTGTTGCTTCCAGTGTGTGTGTGTACCCTGTGAAACCTGGGATTTTTGTTTCACTCTCCTTTGGTATTGGGAAATTGTAGACTATGGGCTTGAAGTGTCCCTTACCCTCTTGGAGTGTGCTCTTGGAGGAGAGCTTGTTTCAATAATTACATCCTTTTGGGAGGATGCAACTAGACTTGTGCTTAAATCCATATTACTCATTGTGCCTTGTTGGGAAGACACAATGGGGCTAGGCTGGATATCACTCATCTCTCCTTCCTTATCCTTAGGGTTTCTTTTATGTTCACCCCTTCCCTCACCTCTCACAACACCTACACCACTCCCCTTTGGTTGTGTAGTGTATTTTACAACAGGTGCCTTTTGAGAAGCACCTGAGGTTGGCTTGGAAGATTTCTTTGATTTTGGTTTTGCTGCTGGGGCAGGAGCCTGTTGGGTCACAACTACAGACTCCATAGCAACAGGGTTGGGTGAAACAGTAGAAGTAACAACTATACTAGCAGGGATAGTAGTAGTTACCTCAATTATTGGCAGATACACCACTGAGACATCACCATTGTGGTTCAGCCTCAGTATGTCTGTCAAGACCCTCTTTTCTTGCACAAAGCAATCAAACCTGGAAACAGGGTTAGAGATCAGAAATCTTGCATAATAGATATTTTTCTTCCTATTTGCCTTATCACCCAACTTAGCACCAATTTCATACATAAGTTGGGTGCTAAAGTTGTAATATCTATCAGTTAGGAGCATGGTAAATAGAATCAACATAGAGTTAGTTAATGCATCAAAATTACTAATTTTACCAGAAAAGACCTTGATGAATGCATCAGCTAAATAACTATATTCCCTAACCAAACCTCTCCTAATTATTTTACCCAGATTATCAGTAGTCAAAGAGTAGTTTATGGAATTTAGTATGTTAATCATTTCAGTATATGTTAGATATAATTGTTGATGTTTGTTTATCAGTGTTTAAAGTATCAGGATACTATCAGAGTTTAGCTGGAAGACTGGTCAGAGTTTGTTAAACTTTGACAGTCAGAGTTTGCTTAGCAGTCGGTGTTATTCAATGAAGATTCTAGAAGCGATATTCTTTGAAGATGGAAAGAAGCAAAGAGATATCGAGATGGCTAAGGAAACGGAACAGAAAATAGAAGCAATTCTAGATTGATATTAATTGTATAGCTGATTTATAGGAATATCAATTAGAAGATTGTATGTAGTTGTGTACTATATAAACACAGATAGGTTAATCCTAAAAGGGATGCGAATACGTGAAAACATTATTCTTGTAACCTAGCAGCTCTCTGTGATATTTTACATCACTAAGAGAGGAGTTATTAATTCCATACAGTTTATTATCCATAAACAGTGTTCTTATTGTTATTCTCATACGTATATTTGATTATATATTGTGTATTCGGCCTAACAGTATATGTAGGCAAAACAGAGCAATTATTTTCAGGAAGGTGTAAGCATGCTTACAACATATCAGAATTGACTATGTACTCATTACCTTGAATGGTGAATTGCAAAGTGCAGTTTGTCCCACTGTACTCACATGAGGTCCAAATCTCCTCGATTATCTCATTGTAGAGCGGAGTTGAGTGAAACATTGCATAGCTCAGTTTGCAGTTCATCATGAAATCCATCATTTTGAAAAAGAGTCTGTTCGGGCTTTCCTTGACAACAAAAGGGATGGAGTTGTTCTTCTCATAGATGAACCCTCCAGCTGACATGAGTTTTACTATTGGTGCCATTGTTGAGTGAAGAAAGCTCGAACTGTAAATTGCTTTGAGAGAGAAGAAGTAAGAAAGCCTTTGGAATTTTTGAGAACAGGTATCTCATTCATGCATGTTCGATTATATTACAACAACATTGCATGCATATAACCTATTCATAACCTAGATTGCAAAAAAAAAAAAAAAACCAATCAATTCTCGAAAAACATATAACAACCGCTCTCTAACGCAAATTACCAATCTACAAACTATGATTTCTCTGACACACAAAACACAGGTAAACCTGCTTATAATCGCAAGAAGAACAATAGTACATTCGTGCTTCAAATTCTACATTATTTCAATCCGGTCTCAAAATCAATAATAGTCACTATAAACAAGTCTTAGAGCCCTGGCATAGTTACGTTTGTGATTGAAAGTAAGTACACTATTCGCCAAAAAAATTCTTTAATCCTCACTATGCATGAACCATACTTCTTATTTTACGCTCTCAAACTTAAGACTACACAATCCTTAATCTAATAAATCGATCACAACCAACTTTTTCAAGATAAAAATTATTGACATCTCTATGCAGGCCCGTGCCTTGCACGGGCTGTTACGCTAGTTATTATTGTTATAATGGATCATTGCGATAATGGCTATGATAAAATGCGAAAGTCATGACCCGATTTAACCTGAATATACAAAATATAATCTGTATATGATCATGGAATAATTAACTCCTTATATATAATAAGCGTAAGGGGATTTTATCCAAAACTTTGGTCGGTCACTGTACTACCAAAAGTATATGATCCGTTGGATTATAAAATTATAAATAATCAAATAGATGAGGACCGTTAGATATAATATTAAAAATTGTATTTGATTAATAATAGGATAGTATTTAAATACTAAAAGGTGTATTTTGATATTTTAAAGCAATTATAAATAGGTTTTCTATATTGAATAAAAATCTTTACTGTAAAAAATCGTAATTATCGTTTCTCTTTAGTTTATGGATAGTTCCAGTTAGATAATAATTATTAAACCATCATTAAATTAAAGATAATATTGTTAGCTTCGCGTGGGCTGTAAAATTGTTAAAATCTGTTGTCTAAAACTAGAGATTGAGCCCAAACAGTAAAGTGAATATCTAAATTTTAATAATTTTTTTTTTAATTTAAACCAATTCTAAATAGGTTTTCTATATTGAATAGAAATATTTATGTAAAAAATCGTAATTATCTTTTCTCTTTAATTTATGGATAGATCCAGTTAGATAATAATTATTAAACCATCATTAAATTAAATATAATTTTGTTAGCTTCGCGTGGGCCGTAAATTTGTTAAAATCTGTTGTCTAAAACTCAAGATAGAGCCCAAACAGTAAAGTGATTATCTAGATTTTAATAATTTTTTTATTATTTTAGCACCAATTTAATTTTTTTCCTAATTCTTTTAAATTTATAAATTCTATGTTTATTTCAATAAAATATTAAAATCAATTTAAGAAAAAATTAAAATCGATCTGGTCCGTGTACGATCACTATACGACCAAATTAATTATTACAGTTAGATCTTAAATAGATCGATCAGAATTGTTAGATCTAATATTAAAAAGTGTATCTAGTTAATAATAGAATTATATTTAAATACTAAAAAGTGTATTTTGATAATTTAAAATTTTTCTATGTAAAAATTCTTAAATATCTTTTCTCTTTAATTTATGTATAGTTCGAGTTAGATAATAATTGTTAAACCAAATATCAGATAACAATTCATATCGATTACAATATTAAAAATTATCAATATAATGCTCATGTATATCATATAACAATGATACATGTGGACCCTGCGTTATAAGAGACTTAGGAGAACTCGTGTACATGAATAAATTTAAACATTTTTTTCTGAAGGAACATAACAATTTGATTAATCCAAATTATAATTATATTATTTTACATATAACAAACATAAAATGATAATATCAAAATATTATTAAAATATTGAGGGTTTTGTTATGGATTAAAAAACGTACTTGTATATTAATTGCTAGGATTAATGAGCTTTCGAGCTTTAATGGCTGCACTCGTGTTTCCGGACTAAATTGGTCCTCACAAGATGCCTACGTATCTCAATTCGTTATTGAGAATCAAGCCAAGACGTAGTTCTGATTGTAGGATCAGGGACCTTATATAGGCGTCTGGAGCCTAGTATTTATGGTATGTTTGGGAGACTTAACGGATAAGTCTTCTTTTTGATATTGGATAAGTATTGTATTTCTTGCTGAAGAATTCGTTTCCTTGTTGATAAAGGTTATGACTCATTGATTGCCTTTAATTGGGATTCCAGATCCTTCTTTGACTAACTTTCCATAATCTGGACTCTTTTTATGAGCTGTATATTTTCCCTATTCATTAATTACGAAATTAATGAATAATTAGGGTGTCGGTCCTTAAATACCGGCCTTTTAATTGAATCAGCAATTATATTTCTATAATTACTTTTCTGACCATATCATTTGCCCCCCAACTTCTGGGAAAATCTCCCCGGGATTTTCGTAGAAGTTATAACAGTCATTTTTCGAGATTCGAGATCTTATTTTTCACGAATTTTTGTTCCATTTTCCGGGAAAATAATTTTCCCCTTTATTTCTTGGAAAATCTGTGTTCTGGGCGTGCATACCCCCGCCTAGGAGACATCCTAGGTCGCCACGCCTAGGAACTATGTCTCCTGGGCGTGGGTCTTTGAAGATTGGCTCAGGGAACTTCTGGGCGTGGGTACCCCCGCCTAGGAGACATCCTAGGTTGCCACGCCTAGGAACTATGTCTCCTGGGCGTGGGTCTTTGAAGATTGGCTCAATGAGCTTCTGGGCGTGGGTACCCCCGCCTAGGAGACATCCTAGGTTGCCACGCCTAGGAACTATGTCTCCTGGGCGTGGGTCTTTGAGGCCCTGCCTTAATCAGTTTCTTGGCGCGGGTACCCCTGCCTAGGAGACGTTCTAGGCTGCCACGCCTAGAAACTATGTCTCCTGGGCGTGGGTTTTAGAGGCCCTGCCTTAATCAGTTTCTTGGCGCGGGTACCCCCGCCTAGGAGACGTTCTAGGCTGCCACGCCTAGAAACTATGTCTCCTGGGCGTGGGTTTTAGAGGCCATGGCTTAATCAGTTTCTTGGCGCGGGTACCCCCGCCTAGGAGACGTTCTAGGCTGCCACGCCTAGAAACTATGTCTCCTGGGCGTGGGTTTTAGAGGCCATAGATGGTTCCCCTGCTATGGAGAAGGTGCCCTCTTTTTTGGCTGAGCGGGCTGTCCTTGTTGACGAGGATCCCAACCCATTTGTGGTTAAATGGGGTTTACTTAACAAGGACACCATAGTTGGTGATTCCAGGGCTGCCGCAGAGTGGTCCAGAAATGTGGTCACTCCAAGGGATGTGGCCCATGTTGTGGAGTCCTCGGAGGATCTCCAGATTGAGCTTCTTGGGGCCCAAGCCCTTGCTTCTGTAAGTAATTTTCACTTTAGTTTAATCTTTCATTCTTTAGTTCACTTTTTGAAATATGTGCCTTTGTTTTATAGGCTAATACCTATCATCAAGCTGCTCTTCACAACTTGAAGGCGGTTCGAGCTGAAAAGTTGATAGCTAAGAGGGATAGAGACAGGTTTTTCGCCTCCTCTACCTCAAACTTTGAGATGTTTAGAGGGGTTGAGAGGGAGCTTGTAGATGAGAAGGAGAAGGTCAGGCAGCTGGAGGCCCAACTCCAAAGGGGTCGCGAGGATGTTATTGCTGAGTACAGAGCATCTAAGGAGTTTGATGACCTCCTTAATGCTGAGTATGATGCTAATTTTCCTAGCACCTTCAAGGATTGTTGGGAATCCATTATTGAGGAGCTGGGGATGAAGATTGAAGGGGTGTCTTTGGATAAGTTTCCCGTTCCTGACTTATCTGGAACATCCAAGGATACTACTGCCAACCCCTCATCTCAGCCTTTTGATGATATTCCTGAGCTCTTTCTGGATTCTGAGCCAGTTAGAGATGAAGATTTGGGGGATGCTGCTAAGGATGATGTTCCCCTTAACTTAGAGGAGGAGATTCCTCAGGATGATATAGCATAGGTTGGCCCTGCGTGGCTTTTATCTTTATTTATGTTCTTTTCTGAACTTACCCTTCGGGGTTTTAACTTAACTTTCTTAGTAAGTCTATTTTAGCTTTTCTTGATTTTGCATGCTTAGTTCACATGTCTATCATGATGCATTGCATATATAATGAAATCATAAGAATATGAAATTCATAACTTTAAAAATGGGATCAACCCTTACATAATACTCAAGTTTAAAAACTTGGATTGGTTTCGTCGAACCTTATTTCTAGTAGTGAATCCACTTGGGAAACACTTAGACATAATAAACTTTCAAATTGGAGGCATGCCAAGTCCTCGGCACCTCATGCCCTTCAAGGGTTTCTAACTTGTATGAGCCTCGACCAAATACGTTCTTGACGCGATATGGTCCTTCCCAATTTGGGGCCAGCTTCCCTTTTTGTCCAACTCCGGATGCTTCAATTTTTCTGAGAACCAAGTCCCCTTGACGAAAGAACCTTTCTTTAACCCTTAAGTTGTAGTAGAAAGAGGCTTTCTTTTGATGTTCAACTATTTTGGCGTTTGCTTCATCTCTAACTTCATCAATTAGATCCAAAGCTAGCCTCAAGCCTTCTTCATTTTCTTCTGGTTCATAAGCCTCAACTCTCGGGGAGGTGTGAGTAATTTCCACCGGGACCACTGCCTCTGCTCCATAAGCCAATAGAAATGGAGTTGCCCCGGTGGTGACCTTGCAAGTAGTACGATATGCCCAAAGTATAGGGAGTAATTCGTCTACCCAAGTGTTTCTGGAGCGTTCAACTCTTTTCTTTAGCCCATCAAGGATGATTCGATTTGCAACCTCAGCTTGCCCATTGGCTTGAGGATGGGCGACAGAAGTGAAGCGCAACTTGATATCGTTTTCATCACAATACTTCTTGAACTCATCGTTGTTAAACTGAGTTCCATTGTCCGTGACCAGGACTCGTGGAATTCCATATCTGCATATTACATTTTCCCAGAAGAATTGCATCACTTGCTTGGTGGTTATCTTGGCTAAGGGTTTAGCCTCAATCCACTTGGTGAAATAGTCAATTGCTACTATCAAGAACTTTCTTTGAGCACTTGCCATAGGAAATGGTCCGAGTATATCCATTCCCCACATAGCAAAGGGGATAGGTGAGTTAATGGATGTCATCATCTCTGGTGGTTGTCTAACCACCGGTGCATGTTTCTGGCACCGTTCACATTTCTTGACGTAGCTTTTAGCATCAGCAAGTATGCTTGGCCAATAGAAACCTAGACGAGTGACTTTATGAGCCAGGGCTCTGCCCCCCAAGTGTTGCCCACAAATCCCTTCATGCACTTCCTTTAGGGCCAATTCTGCCTCTTGAGGTCTCAAGCACTTTAAGTACGGAATAACAAAAGATTTCTTGTATAGGATTCCCTCAATTAGGGCATACCTTAGTGCTCTGACGTATAGCTTTCGTGCTTCTGAAGTGTCGTTGGGTAGCCACCCAGTTTCCAGATGAGCTTTGATGGGATCAATCCAACAACTGGTGATACCAATGGGGGCTACCAACTTTCCATTGATGCTTGGGGTCTTCAAGACTTGGAAGTATACACTCCCGGCATAGTTTTCAATTTCAGAAGAGGCAAACTTAGACAAGGCATCAGCCTTCACATTTTCCTCCCTTGGAATGTGCTCCACATAGCATTCATCGAACTGAGTCATAATGGCCTTGACAAGTTTTAAGTACTTGGCCATGACTTCATCTCTGGCCTCAAACTCCCCATTTACTTGGGAAACCACTAGCCTCGAGTCTCCACATACTTTCAGAGTTTTGACTCTCAAGGCTCCAGCCAGCCCTAAGCCAGCTATCAGAGCTTCGTACTCAGCCTCATTGTTTGTCGTCGGGAAGTCAAGTTTTAGTGCATACTCTATTAGGAATCCATCAGGACTCTGTAGCACTAAACCAGCTCCACTTGATTTTGTTTTTGATGCTCCATCAAAATAGAGCACCCAACATTCTTTGAAGGTCATTTCTTCATCTTTCTTATCTTCCATAGTTACTTCCTGCCCCCCGACTTCTTGGTTGTCAATGGTGCATTCAACCATGAAGTCAGCAAGTGCTTGAGCTTTTATGGCCGTCCGAGGCTTATACTTGATATCAAATTCTCCCAATTCAATGGCCCATTTGATCAATCTTCCACTAACTTGAGGGCTATGCAAGATGTTTCTTAGAGGTTGATCAGTCAAGACCTCTATCTTGTGAGCCTGGAAGTAGGGGCGTAGCTTTCTTGAGGCCATTATCAAGGCTAAGGCAAACTTCTCAACCATTGAGTAGTTTATTTCTGCCCCATGTAGAATCTTGCTCACATAGTAGATGGGTTTCTGAACCTTCATTTCTTCCTTTACCAAAACAGCTCCAAGGGCTGTGTTAGAAACCGCCAAGTATAAATAGAGAATTTCTCCTGGCTTGGGTTTTGCCAACAGTGGTGCTTCAGCCATATATTTCTTCAGGGCCTCAAAGGCCTCTTGACTTTCAGTTGTCCATTCAAAATTCTTCACTTTTTTGAGTGCTTTGAAGAAGGGTAAACACTTCTCTCCAGACTTGGAGATGAATCTTCCCAAAGCAGCCACTCTTCCCGTCAGTTTCTGGACATCCTTAACAGTCTTTGGTGGTTCCATGTCTAGAATTGCTTTGATTTTGTCGGGATTGGCCTCGATTCCTCTCTTGGAAACCATCAGGCCTAAAAACTTTCCCGAGCCTACACCAAAGGCACACTTGGCTGGATTCAACATCATCTTGTGGTGTCTTAGCACTTCAAAAGCCTCTCGGAGGTGCTCAATGTGATCGGCCTTATCAAGGCTTTTGACTAACATGTCATCTACGTAGACCTCCATGGTTTTTCCAATCAAGTGCTCAAAGATTTTGTTCACCAACCTTTGATAGGTTGCTCCAGCATTCTTAAGCCCAAAAGCCATGACTAAGAAACAGAAGACACCAAAGTCAGTGATGAACGACACTTTGGCGATGTCATCTTTGTGCATCTTGATTTGATTATATCCGCTGAAGCCATCCATGAAACTTAGCATCTCATGCCCAGCTGTGGCATCTATCAAGGCGTCAATTCTTGGTAAGGGGAAACAATCCTTAGGACATGCATCATTCAAGTCGGTGAAGTCGACGCACATTCTCCACTTCCCGTTAGCTTTTTTGACCATCACAGGGTTAGCTAACCATTCTGGGAATTGGATTTCTTCAATAAACCCAGCTTCTAAAAGCTTATTCACTTCTTGCTTAATGGCTTCAAGCCTCTCTGGAGCAAAACTTCTTTTCTTTTGTTTCACTGCCTTCCTTTCTGGATCCACATTCAATTTGTGAGATATTAGTTGGGGATCAATCCCTGGCATGTCAGCCGCTGTCCAAGCAAAAACGTCATTGTTCTCTTGAAGAAAAGATGCGAGTTTGCCTTTCAATGGTTCGGGCAGTAGTGCCCCAACATAAGTCACCTTTTCTGGTTCATCCGGGACTAAGGGAATTGGGATTAAATCCTCAGCTGGTTTCCCTCTTCGGTCCTCATTGTCACTAGTGTCCATATCTTCAATGGGGAGAACCTGCCCCCCAACTCCATCAGGCCTCAACGCAGCTACATAACAGCTTCTAGCCATCTTTTGGTCTCCCCGTTCTTCACCAATCCCATTCCTGGTGGGGAATTTGAGTTTCAGGTGGTAAGATGAGGCAACAGCCTTAAACGCATGAAGACCCGTCCTTCCAAGGATCGCATTGTAGGTTGAGGTTGCCTTTATAACTATGAAGTTCAGCATCTGAGTGGATGTATTTGTTCCTTGCCCCATGGTCATTGGGAGTTGGATAGTACCTTCCACCTTTGATTCCACTCCATTGAACCCATATATGGGCATATTAGAGGGTGTTAACTGAGAATCAGTGTAACCCATCTTGATGAAAGCATCGTGGAACAATATATCTACTGAGGCTCCATTATCGACTAGGACTCTTTTTGTTTCGGAGTTGCCTATCACAGGTACTATGACAAGAGGATCATCGTGGGGGAACTTCACTCCTTCCAAGTCTGAATCATCAAAACCTATCGACACTTCTGTTCGTGCACGCTTCGGTGCTTCTCCAACGACGGTCAGTACCTCTCGGGCATAAGCTTTTCTTGAGTTTCGGGAGGACCCAGCAGCAGTTGGCCCTCCGAATATCATGTTGATCACTGGCCCTCGGGGCTTGGGATTTCGATCTTGATCGTTGTCCCTTTTATCATAATCCTTTCTTTCATAGTTCCCCCTTTGGCTACCTTGGCTTCCATCCTTAGTGAACTTGCTGAGTTTTCCTCTTCGTATCAGAAACTCAATCTCATCTTTCAATTGCCTACAATCGTCGGTGTCATGACCGACTTCTTTGTGGAACCGACAAAACTGATTTTGGTTCCGTTTGGACAAATCAGCCCTCATTGGCTTTGGCCATTTGATATCTTCTTCCTTGGCTATCTCCATCAGAATTTGACTCCTGGGAGTATTCAATCTTGCATACTCCGTGAACTTTGGCCCAAAGTTATTTCTCTTGGGTGGAGAGTCAGAATTCTTTGATGTTCGGGGAAACTTTTCCTTGACGTCGTACTCCTGAGTTTCTTTTCTTTTCTTTGAGTTTCCACCGTCGCCAGCGGTGGGCTCATACTTTCTCATGCTTTCCTCAGCCTTGATGTACTTTCCGGCTCTATCTTGGAGCTTCAACATGCTCTCTGGTGGATGTTTAGCCAACGACCTCCTGAAGTGGTCATCAGTGGTTCCTTGTTGCAGGGCTATCATAGCCACTTTGTCGTCTAAATCCGGGACTTTCAAAGCCTCTCGAGTGAATCGATTAATGTAGTCCCTTAGGGCTTCATTCTTTCCTTGACGTATTGCCATGAGTGATGCAGAACTTTTCTCATGCACCCTTCCACTAATGAACTGGTTGATGAAAGCCTTGCTTAGCTCCTTAAAGGACCCAATAGAGTTGGGAGGTAGACGGCTGTACCAACGTTGAGCCATACCTGCAAGAGTTTGGGGAAACGCCCTACATTTGACCGCATCGTTGGCCGGCTGCAACAGCAGTGCATTGGAGAATGTCCTTACATGATTTGCGGGATCTCCCGTTCCATCATAGGCTTTGATCGAAGGCATCTTAAACTTTCTGGATATAGCCGTCTTCATGATGTCTTGAGTAAACGGTGGTGTAGGATCATCAGGATCTCCTAGGGGCAACAGATTACTAGGATCACCCTTTGGGGCTTCAGCCCTCTTGGTCCTTCTTGGTGGATCCAAGTTGATTATCGGGATTCCTTCAGTCGTTCGGCCCCGAGTTTGAGCGGCCTCTTCTTCAGCAAGGAGTTTTTTGAGCCTTGCAGTCTCTGCCTCATGGGCTGCAAGCTTCTCCCTAGTAGTTTGGGGTGGCTCCCGATTTGTCTGTGAAGAACGTCTCCTCCTTGGGGCGACATCCTCCCCAGTTGTATAACCCTCATCCTCAGTGTATGGGCCAGAGTAATCTTGAATGAGAGGGGTCTGACGAGTTTGTTGATTTTGGGGTCCCAGACCTTGAATATAAGGAGGCACATATGCCTCATGGTAGATTGGATTAGTTCCACTACCGCCTGCCATGGGTCGGGGGGGCATGCCATAGCTTGGCATCCCCAAAGTCTGATTCGCGTATTGAGGGAGATCAGTAGTATGGAGTTGAAGGCTCCTTGGTGCACTCATGAGCAGCGGGGAGGTCGTGATTGGCTGCTGGTGAACGGTCTCTTGTGGATTAGATCCATGAATGACCATCTGTAGGGGATTCGTTCCTTCAACCGAAATCGGGATTTCCGGACCTTGAGTACTGGTGGGGATATTCGCCCCTTGTGTGCCGGTAGTCGGCGGTGGCTGATCAGCCTCAGAGGTGAGGGGGCGATCGTCGGGAGTCTGAGTATCCCGAGTTGTTCTTCGTGTGTTTGCCATGGTTGATGTTGTTTTCCCACAGACGGCGCCAAATGTTATGGATTAAAAAACGTACTTGTATATTAATTGCTAGGATTAATGAGCTTTCGAGCTTTAATGGCTGCACTCGTGTTTCCGGACTAAATTGGTCCTCACAAGATGCCTACGTATCTCAATTCGTTATTGAGAATCAAGCCAAGACGTAGTTCTGATTGTAGGATCAGGGACCTTATATAGGCGTCTGGAGCCTAGTATTTATGGTATGTTTGGGAGACTTAACGGATAAGTCTTCTTTTTGATATTGGATAAGTATTGTATTTCTTGCTGAAGAATTCGTTTCCTTGTTGATAAAGGTTATGACTCATTGATTGCCTTTAATTGGGATTCCAGATCCTTCTTTGACTAACTTTCCATAATCTGGACTCTTTTTATGAGCTGTATATTTTCCCTATTCATTAATTACGAAATTAATGAATAATTAGGGTGTCGGTCCTTAAATACCGGCCTTTTAATTGAATCAGCAATTATATTTCTATAATTACTTTTCTGACCATATCAGGTTTCATATTCATAAACAATAATTTTGAATATAATACTTAACCATCTTTTCTTTTCGGTTTATGGGTAGGTCAACTGGTCAAGTTAGATAATAATTATTAAATCATCATTAAATTAAAGATAATTTCGTTAGTTTCACATGGGTTGTAAAATCGTCAAAATTCAATTTCTAAAACTCAGGATAGAACCCAAATAGTAAAATGAGTATCTAAATTTTAATAAATATTTTTTTATAATTGTAGCACCAATTTATTTATTTTTCCACTAATTCTTTTAAATATAGAAATTTTATCTTTCTTTCAATAAAGTATTAAAATAAATTAAGAACAAATTCAAATCGATAAAGTCTATAATAATATGAGAATAAAATTTTATATAATCATAACATAATTTTTATTCTGTTTAATAATTTTAAAGTAATAATGTATTTTAAAATTTTATATACACTATAAATAAAACCGAAACATTAAAAGTAAAAGCAGTTAGTAAGATACTTATATCAGTATGTACTTAATATCCTTATTATATTAAACTCTTTTATATAATAAGCATAATAGAGATTTATCCAAAAATTTGATCGTGACAACCAAATTAATAAGGACTATTAGATCTTAACTAGATAAATGAAAATCGTTTGATCAAATATTAAAAAAGTGTATTTTATTTATAATAGGATTATATTTAAATTCTAAAAAGTGTATTTTGATAATTTAAACCAAATATACCAAATATAAATAAGTTTTCTATATTGAATAGAATTCTCCATGTAAAAAATTCGTGACTTTCTTTTCTCTTCCATGGACAATTCCAGTTAGATAAAAATTGTTAAACCATATTTTAATTAAAAATAATTTAATTATCTTCACGTGGGGTGTAAAATCGTCAAAATCTGATTTTTAAAACACAAGATAAAGCCCAAATCAGTAAAGTGGGTATTTAAATTCTAATAATGATTATTATGTCATCATTATTTTAACGTCAATTTAATTACTTTTTTCTAACTATTTTAAATTTAGAAATCTATGTTCAAAAATTAAAATCAATCTAAGAAAAATTCAAATCAACAAAGAATATAATAATACGAGGATAAAATTTTATAAAATTGTGCATATTTTGTATCCTATTTTATTAAGTTATAGATCATAACTAATCAAATATAATTTATTATTAAATAATAAATTATACGCAAATGGTGATTTTGTTTTATAAGCACTATAGAGACTTAATTTCATTGTTAGCAGGACTATATTCATATTAAAAAAAACCGTATTTTGAAATTGTAGACTCAGCTACAGAACAGACCTAACTTTTTTAACGTACATACATTGTAAATTATTAAATTCAAAACTTTAAAAGTTTGTTAATCAATTAGTATAGTACTTTTCAGAAAAATCGTATTTTACAAAAAATATTATCAAATAACCTATGTGTCTGAAAGAAAAAAAAATGAAAAAATTTCTTTTTTTTCAAAAAAAAACCTGTAAATTTTAATATGTTGTTGCTAGATTCAAATCTTAGATCATTCTACATGATAATTTTACTGTTATATGTAACGTTTCTCAACAATTTAATTTGAAAGATCCAACGATTATGGATTGAGTGATCAAACAAAACGACCACACTTATAAGAAAGCTTTCATTAATTAGTCTTTAATATAATAACATAGATATTTACGGGATATACTATTAAAAA